>CM057836.1:47219252-52219252 GCA_030068075.1 Paguma larvata
TTGGTCCCCAAGTCTTGTCAATTCTACTCCACCGCGCCCTGCTGCTGGAATCCTTTCTTGATGGACTCTATCCACATTCCCCCTGCCTCCCCTCCACTCCATACTCTGCCATGTTCTCTGCAAGACTGTCTCCTGATGGAGCTTTTTCATTCCTCCTAGCCTCTGCCCATGCTGTTTTTTTTTTTTTTTGTTTTGTTTTTTACTGTTTATTTATTTTTGAGACACAGAGAGACAGAGCATGAGCAGGGGAAGGGCAGAGAGAGAGGGAGACACAGAATCCGAAACAGGCTTCAGGCTCTGAGCTGTCAGCACAGAGCCCGACGCGGGGCTCGAACTCACAGACCGCGAGATCATGACCTGAGCCGAAGTCGGCCGCTCAACCGACTGAGTCACCCAGGCGCCCCTGCCCATGCTGTTTTTAATGACCTGTCTCTTAAGAGACTACAGCATCCCCGGACCTCCTCTCTGCATGTACTAGTCACCTAGGACGATTGTCCAGGAACAGCATGCCCTTCGGATTCATTTCTGCATTGCCAGCGCCCAGCTCAACGCCTATCAGGCTCTGCATAAATAGTTGCTGAATTTAACAAACAGAACCTCAACTCTGAATAAGCAAGGCCAAACAAAGACCTCAGCGCTCTCCTTCTGATCAAAATGAACATTCCTTCGAGATTACGCATCAGGCTTTAAACTTGCCGATGGAAAAAAGAAAAGTTGATCAAATTTAACAAAGTAAGTACTTATATCCTGTCTGGGTTGGGTGGTTTAGTAGGGGCTCAAAGCAAGCGACGAGACAGGAATGAGAGGATGGATGCTGGCAAGAGCCTGGAGGTCTGCTTTCAAATCTGTACTCATCCCAGCAGGGGGAAAGGCTAGAGCTCTGGGACAGGGTGGGGACGGCGGACGGGGAACCTTCCGTGGCCCTGGAGAGGGTCGGAAGCTTGGGGAGACAGGCAGGAGTTGGGGAACGTGAACTAACTTGGCGTGGAGGGAGGCGCCGCACGCCGCAGCCGTTCAGGTTTCCAGTCTTTCCAGCGCCCACATGGGCCGCCGGCTTGGGGAAGGGGGCGGGGGAGAGGGAGGGCAGGTCCGGAGCCGAGGGGGTGGAGGAGGGGGGAGACCGAAGGAAATGAGACAACCTTTTCCTCCCACTGACTCGGGTTCCTCCAGCGTCTGCGGGGCTCGGGGCGGCCGCCCGTGAGCGCCGAGGCCAGGACCCCGCGCCCGGTGCCAGCCCTGGCGACTCCTCCGCTGGGATTTCTTTCCGAGGCGTCAGCGCCAGCCCAAGCCCGCGGCACCGCTTTGCCGCTTCCTCCCCTCGGTGATCGGCTCCGGGTTCCCTAGCTCAGCTCCGCGCGCCCCGAGCGCAGCCCCCGGAAGTGCGCGCCGGCGGCCCCGGCGAAGGTAAGCGGCGCCGGAGAGCGCGCCCCGGGAGCAGGGGCGCCAGGCATCCTCAGCGGGCCTGGGCGTCCCCCGAGCGCCCGCTCTTCAGAAGCACCCAGAGCACTTCTGACCTGAAGCCGCTCCTTTGTTCCTGACCCCCTGCCCAGGTGTTGTAGGCTGGGTCCCCGAGGGACCTCTGCTTCCCAGCGCTTTCTTTTTTTTTGCTTCCTCTTCCAATTTTCCTGTCGCTCCCCCTCCTCCCCCAGCTTCTTTTTCTAGATCCCCAAACTCTCAGCTCTCTGTTTCTGCAGCCTGGCTTCAGAGAGAGGGTTCTTCCTTCCCAAATCTCGGCGCTTCTCTCCTCCTCCGCCTCCGCGAGCACGGGCTGACCTGACCCGCTCACGGCAGCGACTGGCTTTGACCCCGGGCCCTTGGGTGCGGACCTGCCCAAAACTTCTGTGGCGCATGTTGAACTCACTGATCTCACCCCTTTTGGAGGCACCGCGCTCGCCGTGCGCTTTTGGCGACCCCCAGGACCCCGGAATCAGAGCCGACCGGGGAGTGGAAAGGCTGTTGG
This sequence comes from Paguma larvata, assembly GCA_030068075.1. Classification (NCBI taxonomy): domain Eukaryota; kingdom Metazoa; phylum Chordata; class Mammalia; order Carnivora; family Viverridae; genus Paguma; species Paguma larvata. The sequence goes on from CM057836.1 coordinate 47,221,213, forward strand.
CGCCCCCTAAAGCCTCAGTGGGACGCTTTGCTGGTGGAGAAGGGCGCAGTTGGCTCCTTGCTGCCCTGTCTGGGTTCTCCCAGGATTGTAAAGAATGAGGGGAGCACTGGACCCGGACGCAAGTGAGGCGTGGAGGTAAAGAGGATAGCTCTCTGAAGGAGAGGAGGGCCAACCACATCGTGCTAGCTTGCCAGTTTGCTTTTTTCAACTGCCTGCGTGGTCACATCAAGCCGCTGAGTAGGGACTCCTACCCCTATTTTGCAAACGGGCAAAATAAGTTGCAGAGAGGTCCAGGGCCACACAGCTGGGAAGGGGCCCAGCCAGGATTTGGGTACCGATTGGTTTAGACCACATATCTCATATCCAGCCCTGTACAGGGTTCCTCTATCCCAAGTGAGCAGGACCCCATCACCTCCCGCAGGCTCACACCATGGGGGATCAGACTTTTTCTTTTTTGAGCAAATGCATCTTGTTGCTTTTCAAACCCAAATTATTTATTTAGTTCCTACTATCCTCGGAGTTCAGTGGCAAGCCTTGAGGTTTCACCTTTGACTCTCACTCTTTCAACCTCGAATCATCATCCAGTCTCTCCAAAAATATATAATTCTGCCCCAAAGGCTGGCTTGAGTCTCTTTCCCAAGAGGCAGTTAAGCTCAGTGGCTGGAGCTCCTGTTTGTTAAGTAGGGATGGCAGGGTTTAAAGCAGTTGTTCTCAACTGGGGTTTCCATTTTTGCCTCTCCAGTGACATCTGGCAATGTCTGGAAACATTTTTGGCTGTCAACATGTAAGTGGGAGAGGATGCTATTCATCTGGTGGGCAGAGGCCAGGGATGCTGTTAAATAGCCTGTGATGCACAGACACCCCCCATGGCAAAGAATTATCCAGCCCCAAATGTCAATAGTGCTGAGGTTGAGAAACCCTGGTGTAATGTATCAGTTCATGAAGAGTGCTATTATTCCCAGCTCTCATCCTCTTATCTGTTCCAGTTTGGCCGATTATACCAGCCTCTGTCCCCAAATCTCCTCGCGTTTCGGTGCCAGAATTCTATTGTTAAAACCGCAGCAGGCCATGCTACTACACTGTGTCAATACCCTTGTTGGCTCCCCAGGGCTAACAGAAGGGATGGGAATCTGCACATGTTTTACAAGCACCGAAGGCAGAACCTGTGCATATTAATGTTTGAGAATTGCTATCTTGCAAGGTAGCATCTTACCTCCAACACTAGTTCACCTGGCCGTTCACAGTAAGGCCTCAACTTACCTTCCCAGCCTCACCTTTTTCCACATCCTGAGGCACCTGCCTTACCGCCCAATTTACTATTTTGGTATTCTAGGTCCTGACTTTTTGGAATGCCCTTCCTCCTCCTTGGCAAATTCCTCATCATTCTCTGAGACTAAAGCTCAAGTCCCCTGCCGTGTGAAGCATTCTTAGGTTCCTGCAGCGATTCTGTTGCTCCCAGCTGCCCCAGCTTTGGCCCTCCTCTGCCTTTTTCTTTCAATATCTTTCCTGTAGTGTTTACTATATAAGGATCTCTTGTTCACCCTCACACTGGTCTCCATGTACCTAGAACTAGCACAGTGCTGTACACATGGTGGTTAAGCTTGCGGGCTTGGGAGTCAGGCTGCCTGCGTTCAAATCTCAACTCTGCCATTTATTAACTCTGTGACCTTGACCTTGAGCAAGTTGACTCAGTCTCTCAAAGCCTTATTGGTAAAAGAGGAAGAAACAGTCTATCTTTCTGCAGACTGGTGCAACTAACTAATGAGATAATAACTGTTCATCTTAATACTGATGGCCACCTCCTATGCCAGGACACGGTTCAAGTTTAGCATTTTATGTTTTACTCATTTAATCCTAATAACATCCCTTTAAAGTTAGAACTGGTATTGCCCTGTTTTCCAGACAAAGAAATGGAGGCAGAGAGAGGCTAAGAAGTTTGCCCGAAGTCACAGAGCTAGTGGGTGGTAGGGCCAGGATTCACAGACAACTAGACCCTTGGCATTGTGCAGGTAAGAGGGCTTGTATGTGGTCCTCCACATATAGTAAGTGCTCAGTAGACATGAGCTGGGGTTAGTTGTGTGCATTAATAAGAGCCGAAGTCTACTGAATTTTCTACCCATACCTACATCTGTGATCTAAGATCGTGCCATTATTTTTTGCAACTTTTGTTCTTTTCCTCTCCTCCTTGCCCAGAACCCATCCTCAGAGAGTCAGGACCCTGGGGTCAGTCCTCTCTCACAGTGCAGGCTCAGCACCAGTGAACTTGATGCTAAAGGGAGCCTTAAGTGTACCCTAAGGTTAGGGTCAAAACAGCATTTACTGTTTGGGGAGGAGGGTATGGAGTCAGTACACCTGCCTGGGGAGAGAAGTGCAAATTGGGGGTCAGGAACTGTCCTTTGCAAGCACGTGCCCTTTGCCATGTGCACCTCGCACATAAATATTGGTGAAGGCAATCAACGAATGTGCGATGGATGGGTGAATGCCACCAGCTGGGTCTCCCACCTTACTTGATCCAGTGCAGAGTTTGCTTACTCTCCAAGTGTTACAAGGACCATTTATATATTAAAGGTAAACTTGTTAAGAGAATTTAATGGCCCGTATGGGGTTTTGGAGAACCAGGTTTGGAACCAGTCCCTGACCTCCTGTTTGAGTTATGTGTGATGTCAGATCCTATAGTTGATCACTTCACCAACTTGGAATCTTTTACTTCCCTGAATGCTGCGCTGCCTTTGAAAGCAGAGCCCCTTCCTTGTTGTTCCTCTGGTCACTTGTTCTGTAGGCCAGATGGCCTTGCACAAATACTTGCACATTTGTGTATTCTGGCTTCTTCCGCAGCTGACCCCCACAGCTGTGGTCCCCCTGAGTTAGCTTGTTTTGGCAAGTTGATCCCCCAACTTTAGTGGGATGAGGTTAACTGGTACGTGCAAGGCCTTGCATTTTGTTAGGGGTCACAGAAATACTCCAGTAAGGTTGCTTTTGAGGATAGAGCAGGGTGAGAACCTCCCTGTCCCTCAATTCATTAGAGACCCCTCAGATCCCCTGGGGCACTGCCATCCCCCCTGCACCCCACACTCTTACTGCCTCCCGGCATTATCCCCTCGCCTGGGTTACCAGATGGCTGATCTGAGAAACAGATTCCCCTGGGTGCTAATGACTGGAGTAAAAGTTGGATCCAAGATCTTCGGGGGTATCACCTGCATTTCTACTGAGGATTTTAAGGTCTGGTCCAGTAGGTAGACTAGCCCAGAACAGGAACCTCAGGTCCAGTGCCAAGTTTTCAGGTCTCTGACATCACACCTTGGCTGCCACCTTGAGTATTACCTCTTCACTGACCAGCAGGCAGATTCTTAATGAAGCTGGTTCCTACTTGTGTGTCTGGTTCTAGGGAAAGATGCCTCACCTGTTTAGGTTTTGGGCTGTGTTCCCTGTGAAAGCTACTTCTGGTGTTTGCCTCTTTGTGAAATATCTGATGCTGTAAGGGGCATTTGATTTAGACTAAACTAGATGGTACCTTGAAGTGTCAGGGTGGGTTTGGAATACACATGGGATAAGTACTTGGTGTTGGGTGCCATGGACATGAACATGAAGAGGACGTGTTCCTTGTCTGATGACACATGAATAGGTCATCAGAATGTGTTAAGTGGAGGAAGAGATACGAGCAGAGACCTGGGGGCTGAAAGGCACTAGCCACCAACGAGTCAGGAGACGTTTCAGAAAGAAGAGGATGTTGGAGTTGGGTCTTAATGGAAAAGTAGGAGCTGGCCATGTTTAGGGGGTACAGGTGAGCATGGGTGTGACAGACAGGAAACTGCATGTATATGGTACAAAGCCAAGAAAGGGCCTGACAGATGCGAAGGTTTGTGATGATGAGGGCTGGTGATGGGCCTGGAGGGGTGGTGACGAACTTATCAACACTCCAGGAGCCTGTTCCTGTTTTTGGGAGACAATGGAGTGGGCATCTTAAGCTCAGGTGTACTGAGCTCTTTGAACGATGGCTGTCCCTCTGGTCTCTACTGGTCCGTTTCCTCCAGGGCAATGGGACCAGAGCCCAGGGGCCATGGGAAGGACACTGTCTCCAGTAAGCAAAGAAACCACAGTCACGAACAAAGCTGCAATGGTGGTTGTGGATTGTTTTGTTTTCTTTTTAACGCCTTGGCTGATGAACTGTGTGGATGGCCCCTCCTGAGTCTGGGCTTTTGAACATTAACTTTTAGAGCATCGAAAAGTCTGTATGAATTGCTACACAATTGCTAGGTTTCTCTGGATGTAGAGAGGGAAAGAGGAAGGAGGAAAGGAGAGGGGTGGTGGTGGGGGATTGATCAGCTCTGAGTTATATACAATCCAGCACGTGGCCCTAGTAGATCTACTGCCAGAGCGGCCACCTTGCCTGGGAATTGCATTTGCATTCCTAGCCCTTCTCTTTGACCCCGAGGCCTTTTGCATAAGGCTCAGCCCAGGTGACGGGTACATGAGCTTGCTGATCAGACCATTGATATCGGTGTTTCTGGAGGTCATTCCAAGACTTCCCTCATTTGTTTACCACTTGGTGACCCCCTGCCGCACAGGAGGCACTTAGTAAGTGATGAATGAGTGAAGGAACGCCCCAGCATGAAAGTCCCATCCCGTCCCTCAGGATGCTCAGGGCCAGCATGGAGACAGAGACGAGAAAGCCAGCCAGTGCAACACAGTGTGCTGCTGCCGTGACAGAGAAGCTGTGGGTGCAGAGGAGGACTCAGTCCTGTGGTCAGGGAATGGAGCCGGAGGAAAGGGTGGTCCCTTCTGAGGAACATCAGCCCTCAGGGAAAGTGACCCCCTGGGGGGTGGCTGGCCTGCGATTCTAATAGTAGCCCCTGGGGTAGATGCCAGAAGCCCTGTGAAGAGCTTTGCTCACTTCCATTGCATTGCTCCTCACGACCACCTTTTGAGGTTGGTATTGGAGGAGGAATCGGGATCCCACCCACAGTCGACAGGCAGACCTGGGATCTGAAGAGGCCACCGGACTCTGAGCCCTTCGCCATGACCCCACACAGTTTCAGGATGGTCATAGTATCATTGAAGATGCTCTTAGGAAATCTAGTTTGCAATAAGGAAAGTACAGGTGCTGGGGTTTAGGAGGGGAGTGAGTTGGGGGTGGGAATGGCCATTTCATCTTCATTTTGCCCCCTTCCATCTCCCCTGCCTGATGTCTGTGGCCTTACCTTCTCAGAGGCTCGAAGCAATCAGAAGCTCTGCTCTGGGGATCAGCACCTCTGTCCTCCTCCTCTCGCCTCCTCTTTGATCACCCGGGCAGCTTGCACTTTGTCCTCTGAGGTGAGACGAGGCGGAAGTGCTGTGCGGCAGAGAAGTCACCACCGTAAGCTCAGAAGAAAAGAAGGCTTTTTACGAAACACCTGCTGTAACTTAAGCCTCTCCCCTTTGCCCTGCGCCCTCCCACCTGTGTCATTCAGATGGTCAGTAGCTGCAGGGAACAGATGTCAGGGGATCTTGTTTCTGCACGGAGACTCCTGATCAAAAGGGCTGCCTAAAGCTGTCTTCCTCTGGGCACCTCCACAAACACAGCTGACTTGTCCTTTTACTCCTTCACTTTATCAGGACAAGAGAGGCCCCAGCAGCCCACGGGAGGGGGTAGGAAGGGTCTCTTGCTGGAATATGCGTGTGTTATTTTCCTGAAACTCCTCTCCTTTGTGCCACTTTGGTGAGCCCCCTCTGACAGCAGCAACCTTCCACGCTGCGGTGAGATGTGATGGGGAAGCTGTGGGTGGGCAGAATGAGCACTGCAAGGGGAGTCAGCACTGACACTTTCCTGCTGGGAGGACTTGGTCCTTGCATCTCTCAGTGGGCCAGTTACATGGGACAGGGATGGTTGGCCTGGAAATTCTCTAACATTACACTCTGCTGCACATTAAAGTGGGATGCACTGTGAGGACCTCATGGAAATATGTAAAGCAATGACCTGGACAGTTAGAGTCTGGAAAAGACACACATGAAAGTGAAGGGAGTCCCTGGGGATGGAAGATTGTGTGCTCACAGAGACAGCTTCGTGGCTTCTGTGTGTCTGCTCAGCTCAGGCTGTCAGTGTTTACTGACACGCTTTGTGCCAGGCACAGTTCTAGGCCCTGCAGAGAAGAACAAGAGACTCTGGCTCAAAAACCTCAGCAATCCAGTGAGGACACTCAGAGATAGCTTACAGCATTTTGCTATTCATCTCTCTCACTAAAGTAAGTTCTCTGGGGGCGCCTGGCTCAGTCAGTTAAGAGTCCAACTCTTATTTCAGCTCAGGCCATGATCTCACGGTTCATGAGATCAAGCCTTGTGTCAGGCTGTGTGCTGACAGCATGGAGCCTGCTTGGGATTCTCTCTCTCTTTCTCGCTTTGCCTCTCCCCTCTTGTGTTCTCCCCTCACCTCTCTCTCTCTCTCTCTCAAAATAAATAAACTTAAAAAAAATAAAGTTCTCTGAATGCAAGATATAGATCGCTAGAGGCTACTGTGAACTCTGGCATATAGTGACGGTGGTGTCACTCTAAAATTCTCTGCTAGAGGCAATCACTGAGTGTTGTAGGCATCCAAAGGAAGGGCGCCTACACCCAGCTTGGACAGCAGGTGAGTCAAAGAAGATATGCATCTAGGAGGCTGAGGTGGAGGCATCCAGGCTGCTGAGAAGAGAAGAACATCAGAGGCAGAGGGATCAGGAAGAATACCGCATGGCCAGGGCAGCAAGGCATGGTGTGCTCCAAGAAAGGAAGGGAGTAGGCATGGATGGAGAGAAGGGAGGCAGATCTATAAACAGGCAAAGGAACCACATCAGAGAGTCTTGCTGAAGAATCTGGATTTTATTCTGTAGGCACTGAGAGCTCTTGCAGGATTTCACACAGAGGAGAGACTGGATCAGAGTCTCATTGTAAAAACAGAGCCTCCAGCAGTAGAGTAGATATTGGAGAGGAATAAGAGAGGTGGCAGAAAGACCAGTTAGGACACCATTGTACTTTAAAGAGTGGAAAGAGTCTTGGGTTTGGAGGCAGAGAGGCCTCCATCTATATTGTCTTTGTGTAACAGGCTATTTATTAAACATCTCTGAGTCTCTGTCTTCTTGTCTGAAAACAGGGACTCCCAATTCCTCCCTCTTGAATGGATGATGTTCAGTATTATGTATGATGAGGTATGTGAAGTGTCTACTACTGTGATTGATCCGTAATCAGTATGTGATAATAGTGGTGACAATTTTTTAGTATTAGTGTTCCTTATCGTCATCCAGGTGAGAAATACTGAGGCTCTGAGACGTTGGCTAAAAGGGCGGGGAATTGGGCACAAGCTCAAGAAATACTTTGGCAATAAAGTTGACACATTTTGGTGACTGATTGCGTGGGGAAGAAAGGGAAGGGCAGGAATCCTAGGATGACTCTGGGATTTTGGCCCGGGGAACCAAGAGGAAGGATAGTGGGGCTATTATTCATCAGGAGACTTAATGATGAGGAGTGGGAGGAGGTGGGGGAAGAGGGGCTTGCAGGAACTTGCAGGAAAAGATGATGAGCACAGCTATAGACAAAATGAACTTGAGGCATCTTAGGGATGGCCAGGAAGACATGTCTAGCGGACAACTGGTTTGTAGGTTGACATTCGGGAGCGAAGTCTTAAAGAAGGCTCAAGGGCCAGCTTTTAACAAGAGGTAATGGAGCCATGGTATGGCTCAATGCCCAAGGAGAGATCGAGCACGGGAAGAGGAATTATGATGGCTAATGCTTATTGAGTGTATATCGTGTGTTCTGAATACTTTCAATGTATTTATTCTCTCAATAACCATTGCCAGGGAAGACTATCACCGTACCTATTTTATAAATGAATAAATGGAGGCACTGGGGCAGCAAACCATTTGCCAGAGGTCATAGAGCCGTAAGTCATGGACTTGAGACATTAGCCCAGGCAGTCAGATCAGGCCTGTGCTACCTGTCTGTACCAGACTGCCTTGCAAAGTGGGTGGTCTCCAAGGGAGGGGAAGTGGGGGACCTAGTGAAGATGACAGGAAGGGGCTGGGTAGAGAGGCAGGAGTAGATGAGAGATTGGAATGTGGAAGAGGAGAGTATCCAGGAGGAAGGAATCGATAACATGAGATGATGTGGAAATCCATGAAGACAAGAAGTGTAATATCCATGGATTTGGGAATTAGGGAGCTATTGGTGACTTGGTGAGGAGAGTTTGGAAGATGAAGTGGGTTAAAGAACAAATGTGAAATGAGGAGGCGTTGATACCAAGTATAGGCAATTCTTTCCAGAAGCTTGGCTTTGGCAGTAACAAGAGAGAGGTTTTGGGTGGCAGGAGTGTCTCAAGGCTGGAAAGACCTGTTAGCATACATAAGGGGAGGAATGGAGTCAAAGTGGGTCCCACAGAGGGGCTGCAAATGCACTATGAACCCTGGGAGAAGTATCCCGATGTTCATTTTTCCTTTTCACACATATTTTTAATATTTATCCCCATGTTCTGGATGGTTTCCCTGTTGATGGTTGGAAATCATTAAAGAAGCCCCAGATAGGTGCTTTGGATCTTTGCTATTGTTAGCCGGAGTAGAGAAAATTTCTTTCACAATGCCCAGTGTGAAGCGTCACATGTGGTTAAATCCAGATCATATCAGAATCACGTACAATATATCATCTACTCAATTTGTTTTTGAAAGAGTCTCTGAGAGAGCACAGTGTGCTGGGGCCCCACATCACACATGGGGAATTAGTGTCTGCTCCGGAGACACCAGGGTAGTAAGGACAGTGGATGGCACAAAGCCTAGAGAGGAAGATAAGGGACTCAGAGCACAGTGTGAGGACAGGGAGGGACACTTGCTTTGAAATGGACATGTGACACGTGATCTGAGTGGAGGGAAAGGAGATTGGGGATGAAAGTAAATCTGCAGAAGGAGACAGAGAGTTGCTTGGATCTTATAGGAAATAGAAGGCACATGATAAAGCGATTTGCCAGAGTGACAACTCTACACTTAGAATGACCCTAGATGATTTGGCTACTACCGCTGAAGTTCTTCATAATGGAAAAGATTGACATTTCCTTATAAATGCTTCGTTACTAGGCTTAAATGACACAGGTCCAACAGACTCTGAGAAGATACATTCATCTAGAGCCCAAGACAATCACCATGTTTTAACACACAGGTTTCTTTTCTTGTTGTTCAGACCAGAGGTAGATACCACAGAGGGTTAAAAGCTTGACTTAAACAAGAAATTCAGCTTGGTCTTAGTTCACGGTGCTGACATCCTGGAGGCTCAAGGCTAGAATTAGGGTTCGGCTGCCAACTTCATAAATTCGCCTTGGTTGAAATGGCATCTTTGCTCTTCTTGGATATATCTCAGAGAAATGCACATACCTTCACAGAGGGCCTTTATGGATGGGGCTTCTAGAGAGACACTGTCCAGAATCAGAAAGGCCACACAGGAAATGGCCTTGGGATATTTTTTTTTCCCACATGAAGCAGCAACTCAGCTGAATTATTTGCTTGATCTTGAGCTTGGATTTCAGGAAAAGTGAACAGTACATCCATAAAGAGTCACATCTCAAGCTTGGAGGTTCCCTTAGTACTGGAGGACACGGTACCAATGATCCACGGAAGGATCATGTAGCCGAAAAACCCCTCCTTATCCTGTCCCACCTAGTGTCTCACCCTTTGGCTGGGTATGGGTGTGATGGACAGACAGGACACTCTCGCTAGAGACAGAGGGGACAAAACTGCAGGAGCCTTGCCCATCCTTTCTCAACAGACAAGGAGTAGAGGATGTCCTTCTTCAGGAGGGTATGGCCAGGAAATTATACAGTTCAGTGCAGACATGGACTCAATGATATAATCCTACCTGTGGCTTTATTCCAATTCTGCAGGGTCTGAATTTACTGATACAGCAAGGGGCCATGTACACGTTCCACACTGATTCCAAGAATGAGGGTTTGTATATGTGCTCCAAATAGCCACATCAGAGCCATCAGTGGTGCCTATGCCCATCTGACCTTCTGGACCATGGCAGTACCTGAAGGGTCTGAGAGGTGATATCTGGCATGTTCAGAAAGTAACAGCTTTGATGCCTTAGGTTCTTTCATTTGTATTTGATTTACTAGTAAAATCTTTTTTTTTCCTCATCTGTCCAATCGTTTGCTCATTCAACAAACTGAACAACTTCTGTGTGGCTGGCTCCAGACTACCCGATGGTTATGTGGTGGTGAATCTAACAGTCTGGTTAGACTGTTAGACAGTCTGCTGACTTCTTAGAGCTCACAGTTGTTAGGGGACAGACATTAAAGAGAGAAAACAGAAAGAAACGCGTAATTACAAACTGGTAAATGCTATGCTGGGAAAGAACAGGGTGCTCCAGGAGGGATAGAGAGAGAAGACAGTTTAATGTGTGGGTGTCTAGTGAAGAAGACAGATATGAAGATCCATATCTCGTGTCTACCATGTCCCATTTATTGGTGGGATATCATTTCCAAGGAAGGAGTGTCTTTGGATAGGCTGAGGGTGACAATTCTAGAAGGCTTCATAAAGGAAGGAGTACTGAAGAATAGATAGAAGTTTTCTCTATGGAAAGAGAATAGAGGTGTTCTGGATGAAGGGAGCTTGGTGTGCTTGGAGGACACTCGTTCAGTGAGGATGGAGATTAGGTTACAGGTAGGGGAGAAGCAAGAGGTGAGCCAGGAAATAGGCAGGAGCCAACTAACACGGCATCGCCTTTCTGTTGGAGGCAAGTCAAAGGAGGGACTGGTGAGTTATTGGGAGATGTGTACTAGAACAAGTTACCAAAGGTCCTGAAGAATTTTTCTGTGAAGGACAAGAAAGTAAATATTTTAAACTTCGCAGGTCATACAGTCTCTGCTATACCTACTCAGCTCTGCCACTATAGTGGGAAAGCAGCCATAGGGCATAAATGAATGAGCATGGCTCTGTTCCAAGAAAACTTTATGTACGACACAGGCAGAGGGCTGGATTTGCCTGTGAACTATAGTTAACCAGTCCCTGCTCTGGAATGACAATTCTGGTGGCTCGCTGGAGGTTTTACTGGAAGATTGGGAGAAAATGGAGGCAGGGAGGCCAGTTAAGAGCCATCGCTTTAATTCAGGGGAACTAAAGGGAAGGTCATCGGGAGAAATGGTTTGTGACACACCCTGAGGTGAAAATGACAGGATTACATGACCAGTGTGATGGGAACTTGTCTTGTTTCTTTAATGCTCAGTGGACCAATTCTTCCAGTCGGGAAAAAATATAAAAGTTCAGACATTCTGTATGTGTGACTCAGAACCACACACACATCCTGAGAGGTCACCTGCTGGTCACAAGACGCCATGCTGGGTGCATTACTTAGATTGCTTCATTACTAAGCACAATTCCTAAGAATGTTAAGTTCTATTTCCAAACCGAAATAGTAGAAATACTTAGTAGAAATACTAAGTCATTTGCTCAAAGTCACATAGCTGGTACTTTGTGGAGCTGACACTGAACCCAGGCCTAGTGTCAAAGCCTGCGCCATTCCTAAATGTAATCTTCTCCCCTCCTTGCAGGGTGTGGCATGAAGCTTCTCTCCCGAAGTCTCCCAGCTCCCTCCTCTCCCTTCTTTCTGTCCCTGTGAAGACTCATTCTACCCTTTAAGATTCTCAATCAGCCTCCAGCACAGCAAGGATTGGAAGTATGTTTTAACTGTGGAAAATGTTAGGTGTGAGCTTAGTCTTCTGTTTGACAGAGGACGCGCAGCAAAACTCAGACTCAGACTTACTGTTCTCACCTGATGATTTGTGCATGTTCCAATATGGAGAAGACAGTGTGGCATTAGGTTATAGATTAGGAAATCCCTGATTCAAGTGCTTAGATTAGAATATGGTCTGATTCACTGCTTGATATAGATACCCAGGAGATGTTTATCAGATTGAGGTAATAGTATCAGATAAGGGAAAACTTGTAGGTTTAAACCCTGGAGGCCAAGGTTAGCCTCTGAAAGGACAAACGTGACCAGGTGTGGTCCAGGAAATCCATTCAGTTACCATCTCCATTGGGTTGTCTAGAAACCCCACTGATCATTAATTCAGTATCTGTCCAGATTGAGCTAGACACAGTCTGCATTGAATTTTGTAAACAGGGCTTTAGAGACAGAGAAATATCCAAGAACAACTGAATTATGTCATGGATACAGTAGTCCTTTTAGTGAGACCTAGTGACCAGATTTGGGTCACACGGTAAATGAAACTGCAAAGAGACCACCATGATTGACAGGGATTAATCACATGACCCGTCACGCCTTGGGCCCTGGCAGATGGACACAAACAAAAGTGGGGCTCCTGCAGCAAGCAGGAAGGGGAAATGCCTTTTGAGGAGATAAACACGGGTGTCTGCCATAGCTGTTGATCTGCTTTTGACCACCAACCTTATAGTTTGCTAGGACTGCCATAACCAAGTACTGCAAAACAAACGGCCTAGAACAACTGATAATTACAGGCAAAAACAGATAATAAATGTGACACAAATTTATTGTCTCACAGTTCTGGAGGCCAGAAAAGGTATCAACAGTGCAAAGCTCCCTCTGAAGACACCAGAGAAGCATCCGTTCCAGGTTTCTTCCCGGCTTCTAGTAGCCAGGTAGCTTCCTATAGCATTTTTGTCTTCGTGTCTTCATATCGTCTTCGCTCTGTGTGTATCTGTGTCCAAATTTCCCCTTTTTATGAGGACACCAGCCACAGTGGATGAGGGCCCACACTAATGGCCTCATCTTAACTTGGTTAAACTTGCAAAGACCCTATATACAAAGAAGGTCATATTCTGGTGACCTTATTAAGATGAGGTTAAGACTTTGCCATATGTTTTTTTGTTTTGTTTTGTTTTGTCTTTTTGTTGGAGGGACACAACTCATAACACCACCCAGGAGTTCAGGACTGCTTCCCGAGGCCAAGGTGACTGAGTGGGTCTCAGTCCCAGTCCTGCTCTAAGTAAGGTCTCTGCACCGATGGTCATCTTTCTGTCCACTTCCTCTACATGCTGCTGGGGACACACGGATTCTGTCTCTAGTGACTCCTAATTTGTCATATTTCAGATGGTTTTCCTTCTTGACTTGTCACCCTCTACCCTGGCCAGTGCTCTGTATGCCATGGTCAAGTGCATTTGTCCTCCTAAGCTGTCCTTCCCTACTTTGCACTTTTCTCACTCATTTACTGGTTTGTAAAATGTTAAGTGTTGAGTTCCTGTTGCATTCCGAGCACTACACTAAGCTCTGAGGATATAAAGATGAGAACGGTGACAAAGCCAGTTCCTCCTCTCAGGGAGGCCACACGAGCAAATGGAGTGAAACAATTGTAAAGGGAAGTGTGCATGAAGATTCTGAATACTATGCTGTCCCCAGCTTAGTGTCTTCTCTGGCTCCCTAGTGCTGACAGGAGAGAGTCCAAGCTCCCTAGCAGAGTAAGCCAGGCCCTGGAAGGGGCCTTTCACTTTGTGCTTCATTCGTTTTGACTCACCTGCTGTTCCCCAACTATACAGATTTCCATTTCAAATCTTGTCTTTCTACATAAGTGCTGTCTCTGTTGGAATGTGCTCCCTCTGCCCCATCCTTAGCTATTACCCACTTGATTTCAACTCCCATTTTTCTTTGAGACTCACGTTCTCTGTCACCCCATCCTTTTTGCTCCATGTGCTCCCCTTTGGGAACAATGCCCACCTCCCCCAGAGAGACACTGACTGGAGCTTGTTTATCTCTGTAACCCCAGTCTCTAGTATCAGGCTTGTGTTAACAGGTGCTTACTCAATAAATGAATGAGTGAATGAATAAATGAATGATTGCTAGTCTGTGCTTTGCTTCTGCTAATTTCAAGCTGCACTTTCCTTTGGATTTCTTCCCCCTAAATCATTTGTCTGACCATTCCTTTTCTTCTGCCACAAGCACAGAGACCTCAGGGCTCCTGACATTCTCTCCGTTATGCCGACACCTCCACTATGCTGGCCCTAGTGGTCAGCGGTCACACATGGCTACCCACTCACGACCATCTCTCTGGTCTGCCCTGCCTCACACAAAGAGAGACTTGCTTCCTTGCCTGTAGGAAGCTCGTTCTCCTAGGACAAGCAAAACTGCCTCCGTGGCCTTCTCTGTGTCTCCGTTTCCAAAGCTTCTCCTTTTTCCAATTTTAGGAGCAAAGGACATGCCATTTCTGCCTTATAATGCAACAATTATCTTTTTGAGCCCTGAGTTTGTACCTGGGGTTCTGCTGAAGCACATCAACTCTCATCTAGTTTCTGCCCTTCTAATCAAGATTTGTTCTTTAATCCCTTCCTGTTAAATATATTGGGTTTCTTCTATGTATTGAATGACATACTGATTCAAAAAAAATTTAGCATTTAAACTCTTTAAGGGAGAGGCGTCTGCCTGCCTGGCTGAGTCAGTTAATCGACCGACTCTTGATTCGACTCAGGTCATGACCTCACAGTTCATGGGATTGAGCCCTGAGTCAGGCTCCATCCTGACAATGCGGAACCTGCTTGGATTTCTCTCTCTCTCTCTCTCTGCCCCTCCTCCACTTGTGCTCTTGCTCTCAAAATAAATAAACATTAAAAAAACTCTTTAAGTGAAATCTTATATGGCATATCAATGAGCAAAATGGAAAAAAAACCCCAATTTTTGTTGTATATGTTATTTTATGTGATAATTCTAGTTTACAACATACAGTTAATGAAAACAATGAGATTGTCATGATGAACATGAAAATTTGAAATGGAGGGTTTGAAATAATGGGTACAGCCTGCAAGCACCCTCACTCTTAATGCATCCCTGTGTTTTGTATTAGCAGCATGGCCTTGTGAAAATTATGACTGCCAGCCGTTGGTAGTGATAACACTTTTAAGCAGGATCCCTCACAGATTCAGGTCATTCTGATTAAAATGATCCAGAACCTTGAAAGAGGAATACAGGAAAAATTGTTTTTAATGTTGACTCACTAACACTATGTGAAAACTGCGTGCATTCCTTAATTACAAAGGACCTGATTGAAAGGAAGAGATGAACAGGTTCTTCAACCTTTTTATATCTTTGTTCGGCAGAACACACTGCCCTGAAACATAGCATATCATTAGGAAATGTTAATTATGTTATTAAAATTATTTTCAGAACCCCCAGTGCCCATTTCTCTCTAGTAATCACTTAAAACCTTTAATACAGAAAAGAAAGAAAGAAAGAAAGAAAGAAAGAAAGAAAGAAAGAAAGAAAGAAAGAAAGAAGAAAGAAAAAAAAGAAAGAAAAGAAAAGAAAAGAAAAAGATTAATTTAATTTGGCAGGTAGAGTCCAAACTTCAGTTGTCATTTTAAATTGTTAAAAGACAATCAGTTGTCGTTTTAAATTGTTAAAAGACATATTTTCCATCAGCTAGAAGAGGGATGGTAACAACATAGCCCTGCATTGCTGAGTTAGTATTTTAAAAGCCTGCGAGCACTCTAAAAAATTTTTTTAATGTTTATTTTTATTTATTTATTTATTTATTTATTTATTTATTTATTTTGAGAGAGAGAGAGAGAGACAGAGCATGAGCAGGGGAGGAGCAGAGAGAGAGGGAGACACAGAATCTGAAGTAGGCTTCAGACTCCGAGCTGTCAGCACAGAGCCTGACATGGGGCTTGAACTCATGAACTGTGAGATCATGACTTGAGCCGAAGTCAGATGCACCCTCAAAAAGGCCTGCGGAGCACTCTAAGAATAAAAGAAGCACTAAAGCTACCAGTGATACACGGTGCAGCGTGCTGTGTAGTCACTCATTACTGTATGGTTCACTCTTAGATCTTCATATGCGCATGCATTCCATGGTGCCCCTGAGGCTGCCTGGCATTTAATTGAGCATGGCCCACGTGAGCCAGGATGGCGTATCTACACGTCCAATTTTACAGCATGAGGAGACTTGCTGGGGACTGAATTGTTAAAAGACATATTTTGGAACTGTAGCTTTCCTAATTAATTACATGTGTTCAAACATATGCATGGTTTTGGCAGGAGAACCTTTATTCCAGAATAGGCAGGAGTGTATTAACTTGTAGCTCATGGGGTCTGTGATTGTTCACATTTGGCCTATCACATGCTTGACTGTATCTGCTTCTGGTTTGAAAAACATTTTTAAAAATGTAATTTGATTCAAACATTTGTAGAATCTTTGAAACACATATAGGTTGGGCTCTAGGGTGTCGGAATAAGGTGTAAGACAGCTGTGGTTTCAGGGAAGCTGCCGAGCTGGATTGGGAGGGCCTCCCTGTTAGAATCAGAGAGAGACGTTTGCCCCGCTCAGGAATGTTCAGCTTCCAAATGCTCAAGGCTTGTGTTGACTTGAATTGCACCGGCACGGTGCTGGTTCTGTGTGGCTGTGGACAAGCTCCCCCTGGCAAAGAGCCATCAGGAAGGGCTCAGGTGGAAGGTGCCTGCCCACAAGGATGGACACGGTTCCTGCCAAGGAAGGCTGGTGCACCCCCTACCTAGACTTTCTCGTTCCTGCTACTCCCCAAGGGACTGAACAGGCCTCGTAGATGCCCTGCACTCAGGGGTTTCGCTCCACCCTTCTGATTTATCCTCTGGTTTTAATAATTGTAGTGAACAGAGAAGTCAGCTTGGGACCAGGAGGCCCACACAGAAAACAGTCAGATGACTAGGAATGCTTCTTGTTCCCATTTGCGTGTTCCTTGGTGGAGCGTTATTTCTGTGCGTTCCCCACATTTGCAGATGCCTCAGATAGACTGGACTTGGGGGAGGTGCCGCTGGTGGTGGACCAAAGCCTCTGCGTGAGGAATACTGGTTAGGAATAACATGGCAAGTGGATCGCCTTTTTAAAGAATGGCCTCGACTAAGGATCTGCAAGTCTGCCTGCACATCCAGCCCTGCTTGCAGTTCTAAAGAGAAAGCCACACAGGATTCGGTCAGAGTTACTCAAGCACATGTTGGTGTGGCTGACCAACAGGGCTGGAATTCTTTTCAGGCCCAGTGTGGTAGGAATGTTGTGATTCTGTCTGACCACTTCCTGCCAGTCCACATGATGGTTTCTTCTTTCTGCAACTGACCCTGGCAGGCTGGTTCCCTCCAGAGTTCAGCCATGGACCTTTCCCTCTACATTTGGTATGCTTCGTCAGGGCATATACCAACTGAGGACTCCCAAGCACCTGCAGTTATCGCTCCGGGATCACAGCATGACTCCAGTTTTGCTTTCTTCCTTTCCAGTGGTATTGCCCCCAAACTTCTTTAGAGTTCTTACAAGCTGGACAGACTCCATGTTCCTGGGTCTTCCTACACTCCTCCATGAAGGAGAATATGATGTAAGGTCCCTCTTTTCAAAGAGCTTATAGCCTAAAAAAGCACATGCTTTTACTATGTGCAGAAGATTGGTATACAGGGTTATAGGAGTTCAAAAGGGAGAACAATTACGTGTGCAGGGGCAGATCAAAGAACTTTCTTGCAGGAGGTGACATGACGTGGATCTTGAAGGATGGGTTGGACTCGGAAATGCAATAATGTAGAGTACGATACGTAACGTAATATACAATAAAGTACATTCAGCAGAGTGAAACCCAGAGGTAGAACCGGCTGGGAAGTATATGAAGAAAAGAGTGATTCTATTTGCTTGACATTGGGGTGTGTTGAAAAGAATGTTACTGTGTAGGAGATGATTTTAGGACCGAGGAGTGGCATTATTAGAACAGTTTCCTAGTGCTCAGCCTGGAACCAGTATACAATGTTGGGGTGGTAGGGGGAAGAAAAGGGAGGCTTTTTTGAGTTAGGCACGGAGAGTCAGAAGGGATAGGAGGTAGAATTTTCAGGGCAAGGGAGAGGAAGGGCTCATGATAACCCCCAAGTTTGAACTTGAGTGATTGGGAGGCTAAGGATATTATGAACACTGTAGAGAAAAGAGGAAATGGGTGGGTTGGGGAATGAATCTAAGACATACTGTGCTGGAGAGATCTCTGGCAAATCCAAGTGGAGACTCCCATTGCCCCTTGTCCAACCTCAGTGTTCTGGACTCCTCTTTCAGGTCGCCTCCCAGCTAGGACCAGCCCTGCTTTGGCACCCAGGCTTATCTGACTTGAGGCACTAAATACTGACCCTGTGATGGGCTGACCTAGGGCTGATGACGAGAACCTTGTTGTTCATCTCCAAACCTACACAGGACCGGCCTTTACTCAGATCCTTTGGAAACTGTTCTCTTTCTTATCTCTCACTCATATAGGCCTTCCTGGGCCAGAAGCCCCTGTCCCCAGGCTGGTGCCAGGGCCCTGATATCCATGGACAGAACCCAGAGGCTGAAAGCTAACCTTTAAAGACAACTTCCTGGGTTTTCTGTTTGTCCTGCTAGCCTAGGGGACACCTTATGGCTTCTGGCAAGTTACCATTTTTAAGGCCCATAGGACCAGCTCAACTCTGCTGTCCGCAAGATCCAGTCCCCAGGGCATGTGTTGTCCTTAGGGATGGGCCAAGGCCCTCTCTCTGTTCCCAGGTGCTACTTTAAGTCCAACACCACACCTCGCCAAGTGACTTCCAGGAAATGTGAGATGTCCAGCAGGTGCATAGCAAGCACACTCTGCACCTTGCATCCACCTGGGACCTTTGATGAAAGCATCTTGCATCCTGCCTCCCTCCGTCCCACCCTGGACACCTAACCTTCGTGCTACATGGAGGTCTCTGCACTGCTGATGCTGGTGTTTCTTGCCTTGGTTGTTTCTGTCCTCTGCTTGCACCTGGGTTCTGGCAGTGCCGTCATCCCATTCCATGGAAGCTTCTTTTATGTTGGTGGTTTGGGGCCTGCAGAAATAAATTGAAACTGGGTAGGGAGCTGGGAGCACCCAGATCCTCTGTGACTGATTTAGTCAAGCATCTTCAGTCACTTTCTTCTCATTCTGAAGACTTCACATAATTAAAACCACTCCTGGCCAACACTAAATAAATTTTGCACATGCTGCTTGAATTACTGTGCAGTCTTACCCAGTGTGGCTTTCTACGAGATTAATATTTCACTGTAACTATTCCTCTGGGTAGGTGGAAGCCAGCAGCTGTGGAATTTCAACATTTGCTTTATACAATGAAACTTTAGGACAGGGCTGCTTTTCACATTTCTCGGATATGTAGCTCATTTGGAAAAAAAAAAAAAAAAGCATTCTTGGCACAGTCCATGTGGCATAAGCCAGATATCCCAGCTTGTGTTGCTATATATTTAGATATAAAGTGATGAGAAAATGTGCTTCTAAATGATATGATAACATATAATACTGGTGCATAAAAGTTGGAATTACTGTTTATGGAGCACCTACTATGTGCCAGGCATTTATTTACATGCTCTGTATCCTCACAAACAGCACACCAGACCTGGGCCTATTTGCCTTCGGATCCCTGTTCTGTCCTGGACAGGAGGAGCCAAACTGAAAGCTGCCTTTCTCAGCCTCAAGGGTGCTCTGGCTTCCTGCTGGGTTTGGTCCATGAAGGCACCACTGAGACATTAGAGGGTAGAGGAAAGGCGGAAGCCACTGTTTCCTCCCTCCCTCTCTTCCTCAAACATCTCCTGTAGTAGTGGCCACATTTCTGTGATTCCAGATTCTTCCTGGTGATCCCAGCTCTGGGGCAGCACTGCCTCCTCCCTTTGTCCCTTCAACTGTCTGCTGCCCATTGTTGCCGACCTCTTGATTGCCTCGTGGTCCCACCCCATACAACCTTACTCCGGCTAATTTCATCTTTTAAAAGTCCTGTCAATTTGAGAGGCATCTGGGTGGCTCAGTTGATTAAGTGTCCAACTCTTGACTTCAGCTTAGGTCATGATCTCACAGTTCATGAATTCAAGCCCCACATTGGGCTCCTTGCTGATAGTGTGGAGCCTGCTTGGGGTTCTCTCTCTTCCTCTCTCTCTCTGCCCCTCCCCTGCTCTCTCTCTCAAAATAAATAAACTTTTAAAGTCATGTCAATTTCAGAAGTTCTTTAAACCCTCAACTTTGTCATCTCTTATGTCAGGCTTCACACTTCAGCCTCTCACTTTCCATCTGCATTTCTATCTTTATTATTGTAATCAATTACCTGCATTAAATTCTTCCTGTTGCAAATACTTGAAACAGTTTGTTTCTCTGCTTAGATGCTGACTGATGGATTGAGATAGGAATCAGCCACATTTTAATGATAAGGTCAACTAACTTGCCCAATCTTAAAGATAGGGGATGGTGGCGCTCAGGTTTAAATTCAGTCCTGATCAGTCCTGAAGCTTATGAGGTTTTCCCTGCATTAGCCTGTGTTCTGCTCATTGGTGCTGCAAGAACCAAGTCTAATTTCTCCTGCTTAATCCCTTCATATTCTGGAAGGAGGAAACTCTCACCATCTCCTTCTCCAAGATTTCCCCAGATGAAATTCTCTTCCCCTCAACTGTGGCTCATAAGAAAGAATTTTGAATTTCCCCTGATACCTTGGTTGAGTCTTTTGGATTCATGTTTCTTAAACTTAAATGTGAAAATTATGATTCAGGATGACTTTGGAGACAGTTTCAGATTTACATGTAATTGTAAGAAATAATACAGAGAGCCTATGTTCCATTGAACCAGTTTCCCTAATGATAAAATTTTGCAAGACTGTCGTACAATGACCACAGCCAGGATGCTGACACTGATACAGTCAAGATGCAGGACATTCCCATCATCACAAGCCTCCCCCTGTTGTCCTTTTATGGCTGCACTCACCTCCCTTCTGACCCCACCCCTTTCTTAGCCTCTGGAACCACTAATTCCTTCCCCATTTCTATAATTTGACACTTCAAGAGTCTTATATAAGTGAAATCATACAATATACAACCTTCTGACATTGGGTGTTTTTACTCAGCATAATTTTTTGAAGATTCACCCAGGTTGTTGCATGAGGTAAAATTTTGTTTTGGTTTGGTTTTTAGTAGTAGTCCATGCAATGGATATACCACAGTTTGTTTAAATATTCACAAACTGAAGGAAATTTGAGTTGTTTCCAGTTTGGGACTATTACAAATAAAGCTGCTATAAATACCTACGTGGATTTTGTGTGAACCTAAGTCTTCATGTCTCTGAGATAAAAGCCCAGGAGCAACGAATTTGCTGGGTTGTATGTCTAGTTTTTTTTAAGAAACTGCCAAATTGCTTTCCATAGTGGCTCTTTTACATTTCCATGAGCAATGTATTTGCAATCCATTTTTCTACATCCTTGACTACATTTGGTGTTGTCACTATTTTTGAAGATTCTTTATTCTAGATACTATTCCTTTTGGCGAATAAATGATTTGCAAATTCCACCCCCCCGCCCCCGGCTCTATAGTTTGTCTTCTCATCCTCCTAACACAGAGGAAATGTGTTGAATTTTGATAGTGTCCAAGTTATCAATTTTCCCTGTTTTGGAATGTAATTTTGGTGTCAAGCCTAAGAATTCTCTGCCTCATCCTTGATTCCAGGGGTGATAGAAATAGGAAGATAGAAGGTTCTGGTTGGACAGTGGGATTTCTGAGTGCGGGTCAGTCACCCATAGTCACTGTGGGAGGGCCTGGGAACAAAGAGCAGAATGAAGACATGGCCCCTGCTCTTAAGGAGCTCACAGCCCAGATTTCAGAGGTGGCGCCTTTCCAGATTTGTCTCTGGAAATGGTTTGCTGCAGTGGGTTGGAGGGGAAGTTTGGTGGAGCAAAGGAAGCCAAGTGGCTGGCAGGCTAGCATGTTGGATGTGTCACACTGTTTATCACTCCCATAGAGAAAAGCAGATTTCTCTCTGCCCAGTGATTTCTCCGGGACCATGTGTATCCTCTTCCCATCCTGTGGTGTGGGAGCTCTTTTTCCATTCAAGTCTTTGCATCTCAGACTCCATGTGGCCATGTTAGAGTCAGCTCTTGCATGGTTTTCACTAGCGTAGAGGGGAGGATGAGTGGGCATCAAAGACCTGCTTCCACGCTTTGGTGCCTGAGTCTCTAAAGAGCTATCAGATCTGTGCTTCAAGTTTCCTTTTTGTTCTTGCCCTTAATTTCTTCACGAGGAAAATGGAGATAGGAAGGTGTCACAAATCCTCTGTGAGGCTGAGGCAGCTGGGATAAGTATCTATGAGACATAAATAAACAAGCAGAAGTCGCGTGCAGCAGGAGTCAACAGGAAGTGGTACAAACAACCGAATGTGTGTGTACGCGTGGAGCAGAGGGACTGTTCTGTGCTCCAGGAGCTGGGATGGACTCCAGTCCTTCTGCACACTTTTCAGTGAAGCTGGCAACATACAGAGCTGTGTGGGATCCAGTCTTTTCGGGGGCTCCCGCTGGCCTCCCTAGCGGGGCTGAACATAGCTTGAGGCCTTGAGACTTCTGGCTGTAGGAAGTCACACATCAGCATTTCCAGGTTTTTCATGCCTATGCAGAGCTGTGTGAGCCTTCATTTCATGGCCCATCTGGGCACTGCTATCTGGGAACTGAATTTCCTCCCTTCCTGTTCCAGGAGATGCTGGCCTGAAAATTTCACTGATGAGGGGCCATGTGGACACATCCCACTCTGACTGTTTCATGGGCTTTGGCTGACGAGAGGAAAGAGGAAGCAAGCATCTCTGATCTTTGGCCCCTTGCTTCCCTTTCCATGAACTTGGGAGTTTAGTTTCTCTGGCTGTCTGGTTCAAATTCCACATAAAACTCTGGCAGTGGACTTTATCCTCTCTGGAGATGCTATTCCATCTTTTCAGAGGTCCAGGTAAACATCATCTGGGCTTCTCTGTGAGGTGCGTGATGACACTAGGTCTAAGGCATGATGTGGGCTCCTGAGCACATGATGGCTTTCTGATGTTTTTTGTGCCATTTCTCTTTTCTTCCAGAACCTGAGAAGCCAACTGAGGCCAACCAAGTTTCAGGACCTCTACTGCCTGACACCAGCATCACCAGGGATGAACTGTTTTTGCCAGATAATCCTCTGTTCCTGACAGCACATCTCTCCCCAGGTAGCTAAGGGGATAATGAGTTTTTACCACCTCTGTACACTATGTAATGAGATAGTCACCTGCATGGGGGCTCACATACCAGGGCCTACTCATTGCTACTACTAAAGTATAAGATGAAATGTATCATCACTTGGCACATTCCGTTTTATACATTCAGTGATTACACTCAATGTAAATGAGTGGACTCAAGGTTCCAGAGACTATGATTTTTGTACCACTGGAAATGAGGTTGCCTCTAAAATGGAAGCCAGTGAAAATAGCGTATGATGCATGTAATTAGCCATTCAGTCTACGAGACGGTGCTCATAGATGGGCTGTCATCTTCATCCAGAGAGTAGCATGTGTTTAGGGAGACGAAATTATGAGATGTAAATGACAGACAGAAGCTGTGGTTTTTCAATTGTGTTGCAGTTTGTTGATAATTAGGAGAAGGAGCTTTGGGTCAGGGATGAAAAAAGCTGTCAGAGACTAAGAATTGTAAGAATTGGTGGGTTCTGTCCAAAGAGGGTGTGCTGTGCTGCTGGTTGACGGACCCTGGAGTGTCCTCTACACATGATTTCCCCCAGGATAGTGTGGGGTTAATCTGATGGGTTATCACCAGGAGAAAGCCTTATCTTTGAAAATATGCAGCTCCTTGGTTGCAGTTTTGTCCTTGCCAAGATAATCACCAGGATCCATGTGTCTAGAAGAGGACCTGATTTAGCTCTTGACTCTCCAGTTATGAATCAATAAACTGCTATTGGTTGATGTGTTCTCTTAAGGGCTTGGTTAATGTGAGCTATTCTCCCAGAACCCAGTCACTTCTGGTCACTGTGAGTATCGAGTTGCTGGCCCAGACTTTGCACTCATGTCCTGAGCAAGGCCTACCAAGCAACCTCTCTCTCTGACACCTTCCTGATAGTATTGGTGATGCACACGAGGTTCACCAACACTGAGAGTCACTTAGACTGGTCAATGAAGTAATGATGTTTATTTTAGAACAGGGTTTCTCAACCTGGATACATTCGCATTTTGGGCCATTTAGTTTTTGGTTTGGGCAACGATCCTGTGCATTGTAGGATGTTTAGCATACCCTTCCCTCCTATCTACCAGATGCCAATATCAACCTCCCACTGCAATTGAGACAACCAAAAATGTTTCCATATATTGCCAAAAGCCCCCTGGGCAGGGGGAAAACTGCCCAAAGTTGAAAATCATTGATTCTAGGAACTAACCAGTGGTAAGGGACTTCTTTGAGAAACAGACCACAAATTGTACTTGGGGGCAGATAAATGCTTCATGCCCCTTACCTTCGTATTGGTGGGTGTATTGATCAGGGTTCTTCAGAGAAACAGAATCAGTAGGGTATATATATCCTACTCATATAGGGACTGAGAAGTCCCAGGATCTGCCATCTGCTTGCTGGAGACCCAGGAGAGCCTGTGGTATCATTAAAGTGTGGAGGCCTGAGAATCAATGGTGAAAGTCCAGTCTGAGGCTGGAGAAGATGAGATGAGATGTCTCGACTCAAACAGTCGAGATAGGAAAAAAGGGGCAGATTTGTCCTCCCTCCAGCTTTCATTCCATTAGGCCCTAAACAGACTGGATAATGCCCACCCACATTGGGGAGGGTGGTCTACTTTTATGAGTCCACAGGTTCAAATGTTAACCTCATCTGGAAAAACTCTCACAGACACACCCAGAGATGATGTTTAATCTGGGCGCCGCATAGCCAGTCAGATTGACTCATAAAATTAACCATCACAGTAGGTGATGCAGAAAAGTTTTAACGATAAGGCAGATCACCAGTGGGAGGTGTCCAGAGCTACCCAGACTGTTCCATCACTGTTAAGGGAGGGTCCAGGAGGAGGGTTTGAGTGTAGAGTATGGCTCTGGGGTTCATCACTTCTCTGACTTCTGCAGCTGTCCTGAGCAGAATCTCCTCTGCCAAGTCCTTCCCTCTGTCTCAGTGCCTTCACTAAAGAGAACTGCCTGTGTGCCAAGGATAGAACTCGCCCTTGTACCCTCATCAGAGTTATAAAGAAGGCACTAAGTGGCTCCTGGGCTTGTGCTGTTAATAGTAACTTAGTGTTCAGGTTGAAGGGGATCACGGAGGTCAGGCAGAGCACTTTGCAAACTCTACAGGGCATTTTATAAAATTAGAATTTGATTCCAAAGGTCTTGGGTGGTATCCAAGATTATGAGATCCAATAAGCTCCCAGGTGATCTCAGTGCTGCTGGTCCTTGAACCATACTTTAAGTAGTAAGACTAGACCAGAGGTCTGCAAACTATGGCCCATGGACCAAATTGGGTCCACCACCTATTTTTACAAACAAAGTTCTGCTGGAAGACAGCCACACTTGCTCATTTACGTATTATCCGTGGTGGCTTTCATACCATAACGGCAAAGTTGAGTAGTTGAAACAGTCTCTATGCTCCTTGAAGCCCGAAATACTCTCTGTCCCTTACAGTAAAGATGCACTGACTCTTGCTCTAGGCAGACTTGTGCCACATGGATGATGGAGGATCTTCCTGGTGGCTCTTTTGGACAGACCATCCAGAGGTTGTCTTTCCTTGCCCTTGCTTGGTCTGCCTTTTTCATCCCTCTTGCTCTTGCCTCCAGCTCCTACAGCCCTCTCCATTGGTGTCCGGGGCATGAGGAGACTTGTAGAAAGAATTTCTGTGCCTCCGTCTTGCATGTGATCCTCTCACGGTGCTGAGAACGTGCTCTCTCTGCTTGGCATCCCACTCAGAGCCAGTCAGCTCTGGTATCCTTTGGTGTCCAGGTGGCTTAGAAACACCCTCAGAGACCTATGCATACAACACTCGTTCCTAAATGCTCTTTTTGTTTTTCAGTCAGCCAGCATTTACTGTGAGTCTCCTTTCATCAGGCACCGTGCTAGATGCTTAGGTAACAAGGATACATCAGATGCCTTTTCAGTCTAGAAGAAAACCTTTAAACTGATCGTTCTAATTACAATATCATAGATGCAATATTAGAAGAATATTTGGAGACTTTGACAGCCAAAGAAAGAGATCTGAGTGATTTGGAGCTTTACTGCAGTGGACCTTTTTTTTCCCCCTCAGTCATGAATATTTATTGAATTTTACACAAACGTATTTTTGCCTGTAATGATGTGGCGTATTTTTCCTCTGAATCTCTAAATGTGATAGATTACAATTATTTACTGTCCAATTTTTTAATAAGTGAAACTACATCTTTTACTTGTAATTAAACTATATGCATAATATGATATAAATTAGAATTTAATTGACCTCGATTTTAATATCAGTATAAAATAATTATGCTACCGTTCCTGTTAACTTAAAACCAAAATTCGATTGCAGGATTGCAAATGGAGTAACTTTCAAAATTCACTGTTGTACCTCATTAACACCTTATTACTATTATTTTGAAATTGTATTTGAATTATTTAAAATATATAGAACACAAAATCTACCAGCTTAACCATTTTAAACTTACGGTTCAATGGCATTAAGTGTATTTGCACTGTTGTGCAACCATCCATTTCCAGAATACTTTTCATCTTGCAAAACTGAAACTTTGTACCCTGTACCCACTAAACAGTAACTCCCAATTCTTCCCTTCCCCTAACCACTGACAGCCACCATTCTACTCTTTGTCTCTGTGAATAAGACTCCTCTAATTACTTAATATATGTGGAGTCCTACAGTATTTTGGCTCATTACAGTTCTTTTGTGAGTGATTTATTTCACTTAGCATAATGTCCTCGGGGTTCATCCATGTTGTAGTGTGTCAGAATTTCCTTCCTTTTAAGTCTCTAATATTCCATTGTATGTATATATCATATTTTGTTTATCCATTCATCTCCCTCCCTCCCTCCCTCCCTTCCTTCCTTCCTCCCTCCCACCCTTCTTCCTTCCTTCCTTCCTTCCTTCCTTCTTCCTTCCTTCCTTCCTTCCTTCCTTCCTTCCTTCCTTCCTTCCTTCCTTCCTTCCTTCCTTCCTTCCTTCCTTCTTCCTTCCTCCTATAGAAGCCATCCTAATGGGTGTGAGGCAGTATCTCATTGTAGTTTTGATTTGCATTTCCCTAGTGATTAGCGATGTTGGGCATCTTTTCATGAGCTTATGGATCATTTGTGTATCTTCTTTGGAGAAGTACCTTTTCAGGTCATTTGCCTGTTTTTTAATCAGGTTGTTTGATTTTTTGCTGTTGAGTTTCTAGGATTAGTTTATATTATCTGCATATTACCCCCTAATCAGATATATTATTTGCAAGTGTTTTCTCCCATGTTGTGGGTTGCCTTTGCACTTTGCCTGACTGTACCTGTTGATGCACAGAAGTTTTAAGTTTTGATGTAGCCCAGTTTATCTGTTTTAACTTCTGTTGCCTGTGCTTTCAGCATCTATATAAGAAATCATTGTCAAATCCAATGTCATAAAACTTTTCTCCTATGTATTCTCTTAAAATTTTTATAATTTAAGTTCTTTCATTTAGGTCTTTGACCCATTTCTAGTTAAATTTTTAATGTGGTATATGGCAAAGGTTGAACTTCATTCTTTGTCATGGAGATACTCAGTTTTCTCAACACCATTTGTTGAAAAGACTGTTCTTTTCTCATTGAAAGGTCTTGACATCCCCGTTGAAAATCATCTGACCATAATGTAAAGGTTTATTTCTGAGCTTTCTATTCCATTTTGAATATATATTTCTACCTATCTATCTATATTTGAAAATATAAATTTTGAAATCAGAAAGTATGAGATTTCCAACGCAGTTCTTTTTCCAGATTCTTTTGGCTACTTGAGATTCCATATGAGCTTTAGTATGGATTTTTCTATTTCTGAAAAAAAAGTCATTGGGATTTTGAGACTGCTATAGGACTTTTGAATTCTCTTTTAAAGGAAACATTTGCCAGACAGATAAGGGGAGGAGGGGGCATTTTAGGCGAAAGGAAAAGCATGATCAAATGCATGAAAAGATAGAAGAGCTTGATGTATTTGGGGAACTAAAAGTAAGCTGGTAATGTTGGAGCATTAGGCATGTCTACATTTCTATGTATGTGTGTGCGGGTGTAGACTCAAGAGGAGACGAAGTAGGAGCTAGGGTAGGAGTCAGATATTGTGGTGTCTGTGTATTGTGCTAAGAAATTTAATAGGGATTAGTTGAAGGGTTGGGCTGTGGAGTGAAGTGAGTAGGTTTGTGCTTTATAAAGACAGCCCAGTTGGTGAGAGTGTGCACTAGATTGGGCAGGAAGAAGGTGTTAGCAGAAGGATTAGGTGGAGCATAACTCCCAGAAACGAAGTGGCAAGACTTGTGCTATGGTAAAATTAGTGGGAAAGATAGGAGGGAATGGACCTGAAACAGTTTTGCACCACTATATACTCAGACATTTCCCAGTGACTCCACTCTCCTCATGGGCCTGAAGTCCTCAGATCTGCAGAACAGTCTCTGAACTCAGAGCAGTGGTTCCAACTATTCACTTGTTTCATATAGTTGTGAGCTTTTAAGAACTCCAGTGGCTGTTGACTAAGGCCCAGGGCTCTTGCTCAGAGGTGCAGGGTCCCTCAGTAGTAGCCGGCCCCTCTTACAGACCCCGAAGCTCCAACTCCTTGTCTTGCCATTCTTGGGCCTCTGGCTGCTCCAACGACCTTGTGGTTATTCCTGTCTTAGCTGTGCGTTGGTCTTTCTTTCCTTGCTTTGGTTTTCCCTGAGCCCACTAGAATCCATCAGAATGTGAGCTGTCTTCTCTGTTGTGACCCATTCCATTCACCTGTGGAACTACAGCTGCCCAGGCCCCCTTGTGTGGTCTGTGTTACTGAGGCCATGACCCACCTGAGAACCTGTTTCTTCTCCAAGGACTGGAGTCCTCTGCTTCTTTAGCTTTCCCCAACCTGACATCCCTCCACCTACTGTGACTCAGTTCCCCACCCTCGGCCGAGAGCAGCACTGAATAAGAGTTGTCAGAGTCTTTGCCACTTCTTTCTCCCTTTATCTCAGAGAGGGCTTTGCTGAGTGAGCTGGGTGATGGGAATGCCAGGTCTGAGCCGCAGCAGCAGCAGCTGCAGAGAGGACGTGCTCCAGCAGCCGGAGGCAGAGCCACTGAACACTGAGATCCCAAGTCCCTGTTCTGAACCCTGGTGGGACCGTTCTGCTGGTTGGAAGCACGTGTGTTTGGTTGGCCCATTCCCGGTCACAGGTGGAGTCATGGAAGTGGGGGGCAGGGAGTGGGCTCAAGCTTCCAAGTTCTTGTGGGCATTTTCGAACTGGAACCGCTTTGGCAGTTCTGGGACAGCCAGCTCTGACCCACTGCCAAGGACACACATTTGGTGACCTGTGGGGTGAGGCGAACTGATCAAAGTACACAAGGACTGTCAGTGCAGGAGAAAGCAGAGCCAGGCAAGGAGTGGGCTGCCGCTTGGGGTTACAATGAGTGACTGAAGTAATGATTGGCTGTGCTTCCCAGGCAAGCCAGCCAGAATGCAATAAAAAGTTGCAGGGAAGGTGAGGGGGAAGTGTTAAAAGGGAATTGGGGAGGATATGGGGAGGAGAAAGGGGAAGTCCAGGAAAAACGGAAAGGTAAGGAGTTGCTGCTTCTTTGAAAGCCAAGAAGCTCGCAGAGCAAAGGAGGACAGCACCCCAGAGCCCTGGGTGGAAAGGCTGGCTGGCATTGAGGGGACTGGGTCTTTGTCGTTGAGCCCAGGCTACCGGGAACATGGCCTCAGAAGAGCAGAATGCTGTTCTCATCACTTACTTTGTGTTTCCAAACAGAAGAGAAGCGAGGGAGGTGCCACTTTGATCCAGCTGAAGCATTTCCAGGAGGCTTCTCTCTGGATGCCACGTCGAGGCTGCCCTTCCGCCGTAGCACAGAGCTGGTGACTGCCGAGTGCGCGGACATGGCTTTGCTCAGCAACATCCTAGCGGCCTATTCCTTTGTTTCAGGTAGTTGTCCAGTCTTGGCCGGGTCAGGGCTGAGGGCTGAGGGTATCTTCTGAGTGGCCATCAATGGCCATCGAGGTAGAGGGATTCTGCTGTGCTGAATTTTGAGATGAAAGATCTTCTGGTTTGAAAGTTAAGCTTGGTTTTCTCTAATTCGGCAGATGGTTTGGGGGTGTGTGAGCTCTCAGAGTTTTATCTTGCTAAAAATATTTGGTTTCCTTGGGGCTCCAGTGAGTGATAGCCTGGGGCTATTTTTACTAGTCATTATGCACTTGACTCCAGGTGAGAGAGGCTCATGGAGTATCCTCAACCTGCTTATTTCTGTGTGGTGGTTCTCAGCCCCACCCAGGTATGTGTGTGTGTGTGTGCGTGAGTGTGTGTGTGTGTGTCTGGGGGGAGGTGTTTGTGGGGCTGTATTAGGTATCCGATAACCTCCTTAGAGACATGAAGACATGAAGCATGTAAGTCTGAGAGTCTGTTATTTTCCCCTTTCTTGATTCAGAGTTGTACTCTTAGGAAGATAGCTTACTGTCTCTTCAAGATGCTTTCTTGACAATCGATGCTGTTCATATAAGAGAAGCCATTTAAAAATACAAGAAAATATACCTCAATCAAGCTGAAATTAAAAAAAAATACATCAAAATGCTCAATGGTTTGAGTGACCAGATGAATTTTCTGCTGCTTAAGTGAATTGTATCTTTTGATAGTTTGCTTTCATTTTGTTTTGTTTTGCCTCTTGTCTCAGGATAACGTCTAAAAAGGAAGGGGCTGAGAGTCTGATTAGAATTCCCATAACAGAGGACCGATTTTGCTCTCTAGTTCTCCAGCCAGGGTTGATATGTGGTGACCTCAGAGTTCAGAGGTAAAGCCTGACATTTCTATTGACAGTGGCAAATCTGAGCCAGGGTTGAGGATAGAGGAAGCTCACGGCTTCTCTTTGAGAGAGGATCTTGGATTATATGCAATCTAATTTTAGAAAGGAGGACTTCTCAGGGTTGGCAAGATGTAGCGCGTAGCCTGCACGTGCCTCAAGGCCAGGGTTCTCCTGTCCTGGGTCTGTAAAGGCCTGGGCATCAGGCAGCCCCTCACCTCCCTGAAGAAGTCTTGCGTCTGCGGCCTCCTTCCCTGGGCACACACACCAGAGGAATCTCAGCTTTGCTCTTTCTTCAAGGCTGTACTGGGGAGCAAGGGCACTGGGGCTGGAAAAGAGATGTTTGAAACTCCGGTATCATGTTTCATAAGCAATTGAATGATGATCCTCTCAACTCTATAGTGAAGACAAACCCAAAATGAAGTGGGTGGTGGCAGGGAGGGCCTGGAGGTTCCAAGGCCTCAAAGGAACTTGCAAATCAGCTGTTGCAAGAAAGTATCTCGGGCAAGAGCATACAGACTACTGGACTTTGGAGTTGTGCTTGGCACAGGAGGTACCTGGCAGTTTTCCATTTCGGCCAGCATGACCCTGAGTCGTGACCATTGAACATGGTAACTCATTGAATGGTCTGGTGTTTCCTGTATGTCTTGTGATCTTGCTAGGGCTGAAAGAGTGCATGGCCCTGTTTTTCTCTCCGCTCCAGCCTTCCTCCTTCCAACCGCAAATTCTGGAATTAAATATTGATTAAGAGACAGGAAGATAGTGCTTCTTTTAAGTAAATATGGGCTGAAATAAAAAGAGAATGCAAGGAAATGGAAGGTAAAGTGGCCAAAATAAAATGTGTTCGATCTAGTAAATAGACTTGATGGCTGAAAATTAATTCTGCGTGTGATGAGGGAAACAGTCCCTGTAAAAAAAATGAATTAAGAAAATTTAAAATATGAAGGTGAATATAACAGGTACAAAAATAGTTGTTTTAAAAGAAGAAAAGAGAACAAATGGATTGGAGGCAATAATGAAAAGTATGTTAGAAGAAAATTGTAAAAAGTGTCCTAATCTTGGAGCTCTCTCATGTTCTCCTTCAGCTGCACCTGGTCCTCAACCACACAGGGGCCCCCGATCCTTCCTAATTTCTTCCAGAGCATCGGTTGACTCTTATTTCATCCATGTGGTCTATAGTTTCAGCAACATATTTGCTAATGCATACAACTCTCTTATTCTTTGTCCAGCTTCTGATTAAAACAACAGGCAAAACACTATCTCTAAGCAAACTCTATTTTCTGCCCTTTCTCCCTCTGTGCTGAAGTAACCAAATGCTGCTACAACTTTGCAGATTGAAGCCATTGGAAATCCATGGTATTGAACCTCAGCTGAGACTGAAGCACTGTCTTGTTGCCATTCTTCACAATAGCCATTTCAAACCTTGGCAGTTCCAGTAATTTTAAATACCTATTTATCAAAATGTAATGTACAATTAAATGGCAAATGCAAACAAAGAGAAAAAATGCAGCATTAGTGAAGAAGGGTTAAAGTTTATAATATATAAAGAGTTTCTACAAATCAATAAAAGATCAGTGTCTCAAAGAATAGTAGACAAAGAACAAGACTCAGCAGTTTCCCAAAGAAACAATACAAATTGCTGATAAAACACCTACAGCTTGAGTTCTAGCAATTGAACAAAGGCAAAATATAAACAATGAGGTTAATATTTTATTTTATAAAATTCTCAAAGATTTAAGTGATTGTGTATATAATTTCAGTTTTGGAGACAGTGTGGTGAAGTGAGTACTCACACGTAGTGTTATGGAATTGTAAATTGCTACAACCTCTCTAGAGAATGATTTTAGAACATCTGTCAAAAGTCTCAGAAACACGTATATCATTTAGCCAGAAGTTCCACATCTAGAAATTTATCCTAAGGATGTAACTAGGGACTTGGGCAAAAATTTTACTATGATAACAATTGATCTCAGAACTGTTTATAATAATAAAAAATCAGAAAAATGGGTGATATTAATTGAAGCAGAAAGATACGCTATTGAGCAAATAAAGCCTGTTATCATAGAGTATATGCAGTATAATTCCATTTATATTTGTATGTTCACATGTGTATGTAACCACATTTTACTGCAAATTATATCTGGATGCTGGGATTTTGTGTATTTTTAATTTTCTTCTGCTTCGCTGTATGTTTAAGTATTAACTTCATCCATATTACTTTTGTAATAAATAATGTTATTTTATTAGAATTTAAGATTTAGAATTATATCATACATATATTTTAAAAATTACTACTCCCTTATTCTTTTCTGACTTCTAGACTTATGTATCAAAAATACCTTGGACATTACCACTTGGGTGTGCCATAAGCATTTCAAATTCAACCTGGCCTGCAATGGAATATTGTCCTTCTTTTTAAATTGTTTTTTCTTTTGTGTACCATCTAGGGTATCACTCACCCTAGAAATATGATTTCTAGTCTTTCGTATACCTTATTCACTGCCCATATACAACTGCTTAGGGTTGATCCATTTTGCCTCTCAGTGTTTCTCATATGTGTCCTCTCTATTTTATTCCCACCATCATTGAATTGATTCAAGCCCCATTTGGTTTTTGCTTATCTTATCATAATGACATTTTCCATGGTCTGCCTGCCTTCAATCTTGCTTCATAGACTGTGTTTTATAGCAAAACGATCTTTCTGAACTGTAGATGTGATGATGTAATTCTTTTTATTTTTTGGAATACTTTAGAATACTTTACTCATTATCTCTGGGATGAAGTCCAAGCGCTTTTTTATGTTTTATTAGTTAGGACTTTTTTCAGCTGCAAATAACAGAAAACCTCAACTTGGTGGCCTAAACATATAAGTTATCTTACCTTCATAAGAAGTTTGCAGGTAGGTGGTCCATTGGCTCAAAGATGTAGGGATCAGCATCTCTGTGATTCTCATGTTCTTTCTTTCATGGCTGCAAAGTGGCTGCTGTCACTCTTGCCATCATTCAAGGTGGTTGAAAAAAGGAAGGCTGTTCCAGCAGATCTCTTCTCATATTTCAGTGGTCAAAAATTTATTACTTGACCATCTAGCTGGAAAAAATGACAAAGTTTTTCAACCTTTAGGCCAGTGATTCATAACCAGCCATGATTTTGCCCTACATAAGACTTCAGGAAATGTCTGGAAACACTTTTGGTTGTCACAGCTGGGGTGGGGTGGGGCTACTATCGGCATCTATCAGCGGAGAAACGTCCTACGATGCACAAGACAACCCCTCACAACAAAGAAGTAACTGGTCCAAAGGTCAGTAGTGCTGAGGTTGAGAGACACGCTCCAGAGGCAAGTGAGGGGAAGAGATTTGGGGATAGTGTGAGTTCTCCAATCCGCAGTTTCTTATGTGGCATACCAGGGGCTTGTAGTGCCTGAACTTGACTTCTCTATGCCGTCACTTAGTTGTAGACCTCCCTGACCAACACCTCACTCCAATTATTCTAAGCCGTTTTCTGGGCCTTTTCTCACCTCTTTGCCTTTTGTAGTCATTTCCTTTTCCAAGAATTCTTCCCTTCAGTCCTGGACTGGCTAGCTCCCTCACTGTCTTCAGGGTCTGCTATCTACCCTCTTCACTCCCCCGCCCTGGGTTTGGTGCCCATCCATGTGCTCCTCACACACGTTTTGTTTCCCTCTATCTCAACACTTGGATTGGAGGAGTTAACGTTTCTTGTTTCAACTCTGTGCAGGCAACCTCTTGGGATCATAATATGACAATTTATGATGAGGAATAATCTCATTAATAGTAATAACCTCATGAATAACTTCTAATAGCGTTGTTAGAAAGATTAAATGGAATGATTGCTCTTTAATTTAATGTTTTGAATTGATAGTACATTCTCCTACTCACTCTTCCATTTCCTTTAGTTTCTTCCTTAAAAGTCACCTTCTCACTTAGATTCCCCCTGGTCACTCCACCTGCCTGCTCCCCTCCAGCACACATATGACACTTCCTACCCTCCTTCCTGTTTTACTGTTTTCTTCTCCTTATCACCTTATTATCTAACATACGACCTATTTGTTTATCTTGTTTATTTAGTGTCTCTTCTAATAGACTACAAGCTCCCAGGAACACTGGGGTTTTTGTTTCTTTCCTCAGCCTCTAGAATAGTGTCTGGCACCTATTAGGTGCTCAACAAATCAGTGAATCAACATGGCTCAATGATCAAACAATATAAAAAGACATATAGTGAGAAGTCTTACTACCCCTCCATCCAGTCCCCAAGTTTGAACTATCATCAGGCTTCTCTGTATCCTTCCAGGGTTCTTTGTACATAGGCAAGGAAATATGAACATACATTCTCTCCCCTTTTATACACAGATAGCATATCATACATACTGTTTTGTACTCTGCTTTTTTCAGCAAGCAACATATCATAAATATGTGTTATTGCAGTGTATAGAGAGCTTCCTTATTCTTTTAGACAACTATACACTGTTCTTATGTACAGATGAACCATAATTTAACCAGTCCTCTGCTGATGGCCAGTGGGAGTAGTTCAAATCTTAAAAACAGGGCAACAGAGTTGCAATAAATAACTGTGGCATACATACATGTTCAAGTGCATTTGTAGTATAAGTTCCCCAAAGTGGAATTGTTGGATCAAAATGTGTATAAATTATTAAGGTCAATATTATCGAAGCGCCACTTAAGAAGTTTTGCCATTTTACTCTTTTTAAGATGCATAAGAAGGTCCTGCAACAGTATTTTCCAAGTGTTGGATTTTTGACAATCTGATAAATGAAAAATAATGCCTAACTATCATTTAATTTCTGTATCTCTAGGTCATAGGTCATCAAATCTTTTCTATAAAGGGTCAGATAAATATTTTTGGCTTTGCGGGCCATACAGTCTCTGTTCTAACTTTTCGACTCCTGTGTTGTTAGCACAAAGGCAGACATAGATAAAACACAGATGAAGGGGCATGGCTGTGTGCCAATAACAAAGCGGATGGTGGTCAGGTTTGTCTTTGGAGCCACAGGGTGCCAGTTCCTGCTCTAGGAGAGCATCCTTTCATAAACTGAAGGGCCATTTGTATTTCTTTTTCTGTGAACTCTTCATATCTTTTGTCCATTTGCTTTATTGGTTGCTCATTTTTCTTAACACTCTATCTAGATGCTCTTTATATACTAGCCCTTTGTCTCTATTACATATTTCAAACATTTTTCATAATTTTGGCTTTGTTTTATTTCATAATTTTGGCTGTTTTTTTCATAATCTTAACTTTGTTTACAATAATTTTTTTCAATGCAGAAGTTTTGGGGGATCATTTATTTTTTTCATTTAACTAATGTTCTTTGAATATGTAACTATAAGTACAGTGGTGTAGACTCTGTAGTAGTTTGCCAGAACTTGAATCATTTTTCCTATGAGACTGGCTTGGGAAAGGCTGCCTCTTAACATTGAGGGGACCAAACTCACCATAACTCAATTGATGGTCACAAATTTGGGGCTTGGAGAAAGTACCATAATTTCTGTTTTGTGTTATTCCCCTTTGTTCTGGAAATCCTGTGAGTGTTGAGAACCTTTGTGTCTTTAGCCTGGAAGGTACTGTAAACCAACAGTAAATTTCTGTGGAATAAAGTAACCTTTTATTGACCTATAACATTTTAACAAATTTCAACAATTGGAATATACCCTCCTGGAGAGGGTTTGGTAAAAGTAGTACTTTCATTCGCAGCCAATGCAAGAAAATTTAATGTACTACTTTTGAAAAGCCACTTGGCGATATGTATCAAGAGGGACAAAAATATGTGTCCCCTCTAACACAGAGATTCCTTTTCTGATGGGGCACCTGGGTGGCTCAGTTGGTTAAGCATCTGACTTCGGCTCAGGTCATGATCTTGGGGATTGTGAGTTCGATTCCTGCAATGGGCTCTGTGCTGACAACTTAGAACCTGGAGCCTGCTTCAGATTCTGTGTCTCCCTCTCTCTCTGTCCCTCCCTTGCTTACGCTCTCTCTCTCTTTCTCTCTCTCTCTTTCTCTCAAAAATAAATAAACATTATTTTTTTAAAAAAAGCCTACTTTAAAAAATGCTTTCTTTTCTGAGAATGCATCCTAAGGCAACACATGAAACAAACAAGCAGAAAAGGAAGTAGTGTTACATTCAGAAGGACTCTGATTATACATTTGTCCAGACCCATGGAATGTACAACAACTAAGTGGACCCTAATGTAAACTATGGACCTCGTGTGATTATGATGTGTCAGTTTTGGTTCATCAACTGTAACAAATGTACTGCTCCGGTAGGAGATGTTAATAATGGAGAGGCTATGGGGGTGTGTGTGTGGGGGGGGCGAGTATTTGGGAAATCTTGTCCTTTCCTCTTAATTTTGTGGTGAACCTAAAACTGCTCTAAAAAGTCTTACAAGCAAACAAAAAAACCATGCAGATAAAAATATATAAACTATATAAATACTCTATAATGAAGTAAATATAAATAAATATGTATATATTCATAGGACAGGAAAAAAGAACAGAAGAAAATTCACTTCACCACAGTACACAGTGTGTAGTTGTATTCAGGTTGTGAACTTATGGTGATTTTATAATTTTTTTTCCATTCCCTACACTTTTAATGCTATATACACACATACATATACATTTATATGTATGCATACATATATACACCTACAAACATCTATATACATGTGCCCCAAATATATTAACTGGACTTTTAGAAACTGTGTGTTCATGATTTAATTCAATAAATATTTGCGAGGCACGCACAATGGGCAAGGCAATGTGCTGGATGCTCTGGAAATGCAAAGGGAATCATGTGGATTCTGTCCTCGAATTTCTCACTGTTGTATGGGGAAAATAGGAGTTATGTAACTAATTCTAATACAACTACATAAAGTGCTGTCTAGATTGGAGGGGCTAATTATTCACACTCTTCCTTCCAGACTCAAGGAGCCAGAAACGCATCAGAATAGGCTATTGACTACAGCAGTGGTTAAGCCAGAACAGAGAACGTTCTGGGCCTTTTACCTAAGCTCCACTTAGTCCTGGGGTGATGGACTGCAGATCTTTCCTGCTGCAGATGAGGAGAGGTGAGCAGGGTGGATTAGGATGATGGGTAAGGGAACGGAAGTCCTCTTTTGGGGGGTGCTTATGACCTGGATGTGTGGTGAAGGAAATCAAAAGAGGTGAAAGCAAGGGTGTATACTTCAGAGCCAGCCTAGTGGGGCAGGGATTCTCCAATATTCCCTCTTCCTGAGGAAGAACAAGTCAGGGATGGAAGAAGGAGGGCAGCTTTGTCTGGCATTTCAGAGAGGGCAGAAGTGTTAGTGGGAGTCTTCACTTCTCTACGGGGAGGAATAGAATCTCTCTCATAAAGAGGAATCCGTGAAATGCCTTAGGAGTTCAGAGAAAAGGTTGTGCTGAATACTCCCTGATACTACAAAAGCCCTATTACTCTCTTTAAAACTTATTTGTAAAAAAATTTTTTTTCCAGTCAAGGGATTGCAAGCTTTGAGGCCAACAAGAAAAGTCTAGGTGGGAGAACCAGTTACACTTGCACGGAGACCAGCTGATCTGGCCTGGGCTGCTTCTGCTCTTCTGCAGAGTTCACTGGGCATGGTCTGACCTCTGAGGGTGCAAATGAAATTAGTCCCAGGACCTCCACATAGAGCCCCTTCCTGCTCATGAAAACAATGACCCTGCAGGAAGCAAGATACATCAATACATTTATTTTTATTTACTGAGGGAAAACAACTGACAATAGCCCTCCCCACTCTACTTCCTGGGCAATTAACAGCTCTCTGGATCTGGCCAAGACCAGGGTGGATCATTGGCCAAGAGGAAGTGACCTGGAGCAGAGATGAGAAAAAAACAACCATGATAGAACTACAGTTTCGATTTTTGCAGAAGCATGATGAAGAAAACCAAAACAAATTGTATCAGCTGTGAAAATCAACCCTGAGTCACCTCCTCAGGAACCAGTGAGGCCCAGTAAACTCCCTTGCCCTCTCTCATTGCTTTTGCTTGGCTTCTCTGGGAATCCATGTCTGAGACTGCTGTAGGCAGAAGAGTATGTTTTCTGGTTGGAGTAGCAGGACAGGATTGACTAGTTAAGCTGGGGAGAGGGGAGAATAGTGGTTCCAGGATAAAGTTCAATAACCATCTTCAAAGTTAACCTATGTAATGGGGGGCTGTGAGGGCAGGGTGTGAAAAACAGGGAAACATACATTCACAAGGAAGAAAGGGTGGGATGAGAAAAGGAAGGAAGGAGAGGGAGAAAAGGAAAGAGGGAGGAAAACAGATAGATTAGATGGATGGAGGGACGGATGGGAGGGAGGGAGAGAACTCAGAAGGAAGGAAGAGAGGGAAAGAGAGGGGAAGAAAATAGTAG
Source organism: Paguma larvata (assembly GCA_030068075.1). Lineage (NCBI taxonomy): Eukaryota > Metazoa > Chordata > Mammalia > Carnivora > Viverridae > Paguma > Paguma larvata. Next base: position 47,260,309 of record CM057836.1, read on the forward strand.
AGTGAGTTATTATTTATCGATTGCTGATCGTTGCCAAGATCATGGATAATCCCTTTATGCCGGTCATCTGTAATACCCTTAACCCTTACCACAATTCAGCAGGGTGGGTAAGTGGTGTTTAAGAAATGACTTAGATGAGGCTTCAGATTGATGCAGTTCTGCTCAATGGTTTTCCATCTTGGTAAAAGCATGGATTAGGGTATCTTTTCTAGAAAGCATTCTCAGGTCCCCATATCTGAACTTTAGCTTTTCCACTTACCTTTGTGTTTCCAGAGATCCCTCTTTATGCTTCTATAGTAGCTCTTCCCTTTGGTACAGGAATGGTTGGGTCGACTTCCCTGCTGGACTGCTCCTCAAAGCAAGAGCTGCCTCAGTCCTCTCAGTGTCTGCTGGATATCAACTAGACAGAGTTCAGTTTCATTTTACTTCCCCAAACATGTATTTATCTATATCAAGCAGTTAATTTTTATGATATATAATTGACATAACATTGTATAGGTTTAAGGTGACAAGGTGTTGACTTGACATATTTATGTATTGCATTGTGATTACCATCATAACATTTGCTACCATGTATTTCATGTCCCCTAATTATTACCTCTTTTTTTGTGGTGAGAACAATTAAGTTCTCTTAGCAACTCTGAAGCCTGTAATACAATATTCTTTTCTATAATTCACTATGCTGTACGTTAAATCTTCAGGACTTATTCATTTAGTGGTTGCAAATTTATAGCCTTAAACAATACAGCTTCAATTCTCTCAATCTCCAGCCCTTGTTAACCATCACCATACCCTCTGTTTTATAAGGAGGGCCTTTTTAGATTCCATATATTAGTAATAACGTACAGCATTTGTCTTACTTTGTCTGACTTATCTCAATTAGCATAATGTACTTATGGTCACAACACATTTTCTTTATACACCCATTCATCTGTTCGTGGACACTTAGGTTGTTTCCATGTCTTGGTTGTTATGAATAATGCTGCTGCGAACATGGGAATGCAGACATTTCTTAAAGATAGTGATTTCACCTCCTTCTGTTTCCTTGATCATTTCAAATAGATGTAGAAAATGCATCTGGCAAAATACAACATCCTTTCATGATAAAATCCTCAACAAATTGGGTATAAAAGGAACATAACTAAATATGATAAAGGCCATATATGACAAACCCGCAACTAACATCATAGTCATTGGTAAAATATTGGAAGCTTCTCAACTGCATACAAAAGATCCACTCTTCTATTCTTTATAGTTTTGATGTCACCATTTACCTCTTTTTATATTATGTGTTCATTAATAGATTGTAATAGTTATAGTTATTTTTAATACTGTTTTCCTTTAACCTTATACTGTCATTTAGTGGTCAATACATGATTCTGTTACAATTATAGGTTTTAAAATCCAACTGCGTATTTACCTTTACCAGTGTGTGCTATACTTTCAAATGTTTTCATGTCACCAATTAGCATCTTTTCACTTCAACTTGATGAACTCCTTTCAGCATTTCTAGTAAGGCAGGATGGCCTCAGCTTTTGTTTCTTTAAGAAAGTATTTCTCCTTCATATCTGAAGGATAACTTTGTCATACAGAGTATTCTTGGCCTACAATTTTTTCTTTCAAGACTTTGAGTATGTCATTCTACTCTCTCCTGGCCTGTGGAGTTTCTGCTGAGAAATCCACTGATAGCCTAATGGGTGTTCATTTATAAGTTATAAACTTTTTTTTTACTCTAGATGTGTTTAGGATTCTTTTTCTTTGATTTTTCATGGTTTCATTATAATGTGTCTTGGAGGTCTTTTTGCTTTGAGATAATAGGGTGATCTAATAGCTTCATGAACTTGGATGTCAAAGTCTCTTCTCAGTTTTTGGAAGTTCTCAGCTATTTTTTAAAAAATTTTATACATATCGAGAGAGTATGCACATGAGCATGGGGAGGGGCAGAGAGAGAGAGAGAGAGAGAGAGAGAGAGAGAGAGAATACCAAGCAGGCTTCTTGCTCAGTGTGGAGCTGAATGTGGGGCTTGATTCCATGAGCCTAGGATCATGACCTGAGCCAAACTCAAGTTGGACGCCCAACCAACTGAGCCACCCAGGCACCCCTCAGCTATTATTTTTAAAATAATCTTTCTGGCCCTTTCTCCTCTCTTCTCCTTCTGGAATTCTGGTTATACTAGTATTTGTACATCTGACTGAATCCCATAGGTCATGTAGGCTTTCTTCAATCTGTCATTTTTTTTCCTCTGTTTGCCTCTAATTGGGTTATTTGAAAACCACAGTCTTCTAGGTCACTTATTTTGTCTTCTATTTGATCTGCTTTGCTGCAAATTATCTCAATTTGCATTTTTCATCTCAATCATTGAATTCTTCAGCTCCAGAATTTCTGTCTGGTGCTTTTTTAAGGTTTCTATCTCATTGCTAAATTTCTCATTTTGTTCATGTATTCATGTATTACCTGATTTTATCAAATTGTCTTCTGTATTTCATTGTAGCTGTTTCCTCAGAACAGTTATTTTGAATTCTTTACCTGCTAGATCATAATATTTCATGTCTTTGAAGTCTTTATTGAAGGATTATTATCTTTTGGTGATGATATGTTTCTTGATTCTTCATGCTGCTTGTAGTTTTGTGTTGCTGCTTTGTCTTGAAGTAAAAGACACTTCTTCAATTCTTCACTAGTTGATTTCAAATGGGGTATATTGTTCGTTGATCCTGATGCATCTGGACTTGCATTTATATACCTGCTCCACACTTCTTGTTCCCTCTTGTGGCAAAGTTCTTTAAACTTTTATATGTTTTCTGGATCTTACAGCTCACCTGGCTGGCTACTAGAAACCTCTCTTTTGTTTTCCAGAAGGTGGTGCTACAGCTCAAGTTTATGGTGTCTCTCTTGCCCACAGATCCTAGTCTTATTTTTCTGATAGCACTCCAGTTTCCCCAGCTTGTTTTCACTGCCAATCTTGGAGCCTGAGCCAATCTTGGAACCACCTTAGAACGAGGGAAAATGTAGGTTTATCACTTGGGGCATGAGGGGTGTCTGCCAGCTGGTGGAGAGATCCTTGGCTGAGATTCTCCCAGAGGCTTGTGGGTGGACTTTCTCCAGACATCCTGAGTACAGTCAGCATGAATTGAGTCTCTTTAATGTGCTTTGATATCCTTATCTTTCTCTTTTCCAATTTCTTCCCTCCCCTCAGTCATGGAGGTCTCACTCTAGTACTCTGGATGTTCTTGGAGGAAAATGGGTTTTCCCTGCTACATTCAGTGTAGCTGGGGTAACCGGGCACAACGTGGTACCCCCCCACCCCAGAGTGGTGCCACTGGATAGTTCGATTCTGTGCTGTGTCAACTTGCGGGGGAGGGACACTGTTGGAAAAGTTCCTTCAAACTCATTTTCGTTTGTTTGTTTGTTTACTTCCTTCAGTGATGTGCTGGAATTATTTCATCCAGGTCAGCACTTTTCAAAATATTCCCCAAACACAGCTAGGAAGGGTTGGGGTTGGGGGTGCTAGTTCCACAGCCCAAACCAAAGTCTGTCTACGGTCTATTATGGGATGATCAGGTGGGCGAGACTCCTCCCGGGTTTCTTGGACTATGTTGTTGGATCACAAGACTCCCACAGAGACACTTTTGTTTGTGGATGAATGCTTAATTAGCTGTTAAAAACAAGAGACACAAAAAGTAGGGATATGTTACACTGCCATGATATTGATGTCGCTTCCCTTTCACCACATTTACATTGTTGACTACTCTTGCATCTGCTATTAGTGTCCTCTGTTTTCTTCTCTCCTCTTTGTACCTATAATTTGTACCTATTTTATTCACATCACTGTCTTTTTGATAGGAGCTTCAGAGAGAAGGAGGTATCATAAACACATGTGTTCAGTATGCTGTGTTTAGACTGATAGAGCCTTTTTGGGTACGATTTAGGATGCCTAAAACTTCAAAATGCCTATGCCCTTTGATGCAGTTATTCTATTTCTAGATAATTAACCTGCACAAATATTTCTGCACGTGTATAAAGAGATGTGTACAAGGACACAAGCACGTTGACTCTAGCATTGCTCATAATAGTAAAAAATTGTAAACCAGTTATATTGAGAGTAGTAAGGAAATGGTTAAATAAACTTCGATATGTCCACACTACAGAACACTGTGCCGCATTCAAAAAGATTTCTGTTGACATATCTGGAAATCTAAGAAATATTCCTAAATTAAAAAGTACATATTATATATGATCCCACTTACATTCTTTAAAAAGCCACAAAACAATGTGTATTTTGATTCATGCTTACAAGTGTATATAGATTATGGAAATCTAATTTGCTTATGGCAGTCTTGGGTCATGTCACATTGACCATGCCCTGTGACTCAGGCCTGGCATGCCCCTATGTTCTCACACTTGCCTAGGAAGGGAAGGTTATTTGCCCCAAGGCTCTCATCCTGTTGAGCACATCATACAGGGATCATCACTGGACTCACTAAGCATACTGCACATCAGCAGAATGATTATTTTCATTTCTCACCAAGGAAAAGCCCAAGTTTCTCCCCCACAAATTAGCCTGATGAGGTTATTACAAACTACCTACTTGGCCTTTCAGTCAGTGATTGTAGAAGTTATCTATTGCTGCACAGAAAATTACCTCAAAACTTAAAACTTAAAACAATACACATTTATTATCTTGTCATTTCTGTGGGTCAGGAATCTAAGACTGGCTTAGCTCCAAAGCCAGGGCTGCACCAGGAGGGCACGGTTCAATTCCACACTCACTCGCAGGGCTGTTGGCACGATTTAGTTCCTTGCAGGCAGTTAGCCAGAGGCTACTCTTGGTTCCTGCTCTACAGAGCAACCCACAACATGGCAGCTGGCTCCATCGGAACAAGTGAGTGAGAAAAGCCAGAGAGAGAACATAAGCAAATTCGAAGCCAGTTTCGTATAAACTAATCCATCCATCACTTTTGGCATATTCTATTTGTTAGAAATCCTTGACTGGGTCCGGCCCACTAGGTCCAGCCCTCAAAGGGAGGGGCTTGTGTAAGAGTCTGAATACTAAGAGGTGGGGGGAGGGGCACCTTGGGAGCTAACTACATTTGTTGACTAGGCTTGTGATGGTATAGTTAGAATAAAGGAGACAGCTATCCCTGGTTTTATTTATAAATTTGTTGTCAAGAAGCAGCAGCAGCAGCAGCCACAGCCGCAGCAGCAGCAGCAGCTAATCAGCTTATAGCTATGATTAAAAGGTTATCCACGGGTTGCAGGAGCAAATTCAGAAGCCAAGAATTTTCCCATATAGGCAAAAATGGACTTTAAGCACAATACATCTCCTTGTCTCTCTTTCTCTTGAGAGAGAAGAAAAGAGAGAGTGTGTGTGCACACGAGTGGGAGAGAGGGTCAGAGGGAGAGAGAGAAAGAGAACCGTAAGCAGGCTCCATGCCTAGCGCAGAGCCTGCTGGGTATCAGGGCTGCGAGCTCATGACCTGAGCAGAATATCAAGTCAGCCGAACTTAACTGACTGAGCTGCCCGGGTGCCCCTAGACACATACATCTCTTAAGCAAATGGCTTCTAAGTACAGCTGTGCTTATAATAGGGGCTAAACAATACTTTCCTTTCTTTTATCTTTTGATTTTGAAATTATTTCGAATTTGAAGTTGCAAGGTTATAGGAGAAGAATCCCATACACCCTTTACCCAGATTCAATACTTGTTGAAAATGATGTTTTGAATACGGTATGCTGTTTGTCACATAGGGAGGCAGTATTTGTAATCATCGGAACTTTGAGGTGTGGCGAGAGGTGTGCAAGGTGGGCGGGAGCCCTATTTGCTCTCCGCCTCTGGAGTTGACATCTCTCAAATGGCTCTGCTTCCTCCTGCAGAAAACCCGGAGCGAGCAGCTCTGTACTTTGTCTCTGGCGTGTGCATCGGGCTGGTGCTCACCCTGGCCGCCTTGGTGATGAGGATCTCTTGCCACACAGACTGCCGGCAGCGTCCCCGGAAGAAGTTCCTGCAGGACCGAGACAGCAGCAGCGACAGCAGCGACAGCGAGGACGGCAGCTCGGACACGGCGTCGGACATCTCGGTCAGGAGACACCGCCGCTTCGAGAGGACTTTGAACAAGAACGTGTTCACCTCGGCGGAGGAGCTGGAGCGCGCGCAGCGGCTGGAGGAGCGGGAACGCATCATCAGGGAGATCTGGATGAACGGCCAGCCGGAGGTGCCCGGGACCAGGAGCCTGAACCGCTACTACTAGAGGCGGGGACGGATGCCCGCGCGCCTCGGGAAGCCGCCGGGAGGGCCAGGGTCCGCAGGGCGGGTGGGCGCAGCGCTGAATGCAGTTCTGCTGAAGTCCTGGGGGCAGAGAGAAGCAGCACACGCCCATTTTCTAGACGGGAGGACTGATCTTTCCTTTTAGACTAAATTTATGGAAAAGTAGAAAACCCAAGTCAGTTCATCAACCTTTCCAGGTCTTGGAACGGTGCTGAAAACCCTCTCCAACATGTGGGTGGAGATTAGAGAAACGGGACTGTGGTTTCTCTTGATTTCTGAGGATCTCAGAAGTTTCTGCAGACTTCATTGCTTTGTGTTATTCCTTTACGAAAGGAAGATTATCAGGGCATGAAGGCTAGGAATAGCAGGGTGAACTTAGCCCGATAAATGCAATTTTCTAAATGACCCCATGCTATGGAGGTGATTCTCATCCAGATAGCATGATCTATGCTTATTATTTAAGGCTGATTTTTAAAAATCTTGTGTTGCAATGGCAACCTTGTCCATTTTAACTGGCACCTCAGGGATTAAAATCCTATTTTTTAGTATAGTGCCCACCTCATTCATGAAGATGGATAGAATTAATGTATTATGGGAGATGTGTCAGAGAACTAGAAAATATCAATAACCTCAAAGGATGAAGGGTTTTATTTTAAAAAGTTTATAAAATATATATCAACATGCATATTTGAAGATGCTGCATAAGAATAAAAGATGTGTCCCGCCCCCTTGGAGAACAGAAATTTTGTTATGACTCTAGATAATCATGATTTTAAACATTTTGTTAAAAAAATGAGTTTGCATTTCCAAGAAAAGAATGGGAATGGGAGATGAGGAATAAAGCCAAAATTAGGATGAGATAAAAAAATAATAAATGCTACATAAAATCTGTTTTCTTCCATGTTCATCTCTGTGGTCTACTTACCTTAAGTGGCAGTCATTTTAGAGGTGGCTATGCTATTTTGCCAGGCTCTTTGAATAATCAGAGAATTAGGAGAAATGGAGAAACTGGAGAATAAAGAAATGGTCCTTGTGTGACTAACTAGGGACTTTTTTTTTAACATTTTTTAAGTGTATTTCTTTATTTTGAGAGAGAGAGAAAGCATGTGTGCAAGCAGGGGAGTGACAGAGAGAGAGAGAGAGAGAGAGAGAGAGAGAGAGAGAGAATCCCAAGCAGGCTCTGCACTGTCAGTGCAGAGCCCTATGTGGGGTTCAATCCCATGAACCATGAGATCATGACCTGAGTTGAGATCAAGAGTCGGACACTTAACTGACTGAGCCACCCAGGCGCCACATAACTAGGGACCTTTCATTTGCTGTGTGTTGGATTTTATAGTTACAGTGTAACTGAGTGGTGGTTAAGCAGATAAAAGACTTACCCAAGGCAAGAAATAAGATGGTGGCACCATATGGAGAGGGGAAGTTGGTAGGGAAGAAAGAGAGCACAGCTGAACCACATTTAGAAAAAGGGTTATAGAAGGGGAAGCAGCATCCTCCAGCCTGATAGACAGGAATAGTGAATTTTAGCTCTGTTGGCTCCCTTCTCTAGACATTCAGTGGGTTCCTTAGCCTGGCTGAATGCTCCTGAGCCTTCCTGCTGAGAGTATCTCATTGGGATCCACTGGTGTCATCACCATGCCTGAAAGGATGATCCGGAGATTTCTTCTCCTGGGATCTCTATTGCTTTAGCAAACAACTGTCTGTGATAGGGACTTGGTGGGTGGTGTCAAGAAGTGACCAATCACAAATCTCTGTTTGCCCAGGGGAATGATACAATTAGCTTGAAACCTTGGTGGCTGGTCTGATTATATCATTTTGGGTTGCCTCATTGGCTAGTAACAACTGTCAAAAATCTTGTTAAATCAATGTTTTTTTGAGTCTGGGTTCCCACCCGTGCGATTTCAGTCCCTAGGCAAGAATTGCCTGGGCTTTAGATTAACATCATCCATCTTGATCTCTCTCTTAGAAAAGTGAAACATTGAGGTGTCTTCATCCCCAGGATTCATCCAAAGCTGATAACAGGGAAGGATATGATCCTTGGTAGGCAGGGGCTAAGGGGGCTGCAGTAGTGGAGGTGTTTGGGAAGGTTCTGGGTCATCTGGTTTTCTTAGTCCAATATCCTGATGCCTTTCTACCAAGTCCATAAAGTTCCTATTTTTAGGGTTGTGGGGGCTTTGCCTAAGGCACAAAATACTAGATAACAGTTTAACCCACTCCTTCACTTTCATATACCCAGGATTCCAGCTTTTCAGCCAAAGATAGGGAGACCTTACATTCCTTATCCCGACCCAAGCAGTTTCACATTTAGGTCTGTTACTCCTGGTTCCAGTTTCTGCATTAGGCCATTTTTTTTCATTTGCAATACAATGATATCCAACTTAAGAGCATTTGTTGGTTTCTACAACTGGGAAATCTGAGGTGGGATCTGGCTTCATGGATGATGGGGTCCAGCTGCTGAAATGCTGAAAGTTTGTTCTTTCTCAGCTCTCACCTCTGCTTCTCTCCATTGCTGGTCTCATTTTCTTCTACTTTAGAAGAAACTGTGATATATGTAGACCAATGTAGTGTGTTGGATTAACTGCTACTGACCAAGCTTCCATATAGCCCACAGGTGGTGTGTGTGTGTGTACACATTTTCACAGTTTACTAAGCTCAGAAGACAGCATGGCAAGGGTGCTTCTGATGCAGCTTCCCTGGTGTTCCACCATTCCTCAGAGAAACACTGGCTGACAGTTAAACATCTGACATGTTAGGAAGTATAGTCACCCTAGGAAGCTTCCACCAACTTCCTTTAAGAGTCTCTTCCTGCGTGGTGAGGCAGAGATAGCCACTATCAACTCATAGCACGTCCGAACCCCCTCAGCTGAACCTTCACTACTGGCAGGGAGTGCACCCCAGGCACTTTTGGATTTAACATCATCCCAATATAAGGACACAAGAGGAAAGAAACATCTTGCTTCAAGGTTCAAAATTAAAATCACAGGGAAGGACTACTCATTCTGGCTTGTGTAGTGTGGCGTTCTAGGAGTTTTACCATTATATTTAAGTCATTAAGGACACCTGGGTGGCTCAGTTGGTTGAGTGTCTGACTCTTGATTTTGGCTCAGGTTGTGAGTCGTGGGATCTAGCCCCATGTCAGTCTCTGTGCTGAGTGTGGAGCCAGCTTAGGATTCTCTCTCTTTCTTTCTTTTTCTCTTTCTTCCCCTCTCCCTTTGGCCCTCTCTCTGGCTTTCACACACACTCTCTCTCTTAAAAAAAGAAAAGTAATTTTCTCATGGTCGTGATATTGAGCCCCACATCAGCCTCCGAGCTGGGCATGGAGCCTGCTTAAGATTCTCTCTCTCTCTCTCTCTCTCTCTCTCTCTCTCTCTGTCCTTCCCCCACTTGCATGAGCTCTCTCTCTCAAAATAAATAAATAAATAAATAAGTAAATAAATAAATAAATAATAAAAAACACATTTAAGTCTTTAATCCATTTTGAGTTAATTTTTGGGATTGGTCTATGAGGGGGCCCAATTTCATTCTTTTGCATGTAAATACAAATTTTCCCAGCACGATTTATTGAAGAGAATATCTTTTTCCCATTGAGTATTCTTGGCTCCCTTGTCAAATATTATTTAGCTATCTATGGGTGTGCTTATTTCTAGACTCTTGATTCTGTTCCATTGGTCTATGTGCATGTTTTTGTGCCAGTACTTTTGTGCCAGATTTGTAATATGATATGAAACCAGGAAGTGTGATGCTTCCTGCTTGCACTTCTTGCTCAAGCTTGATTTGGCTATTTTGGGTCTTTAGTGGTTCCGTATTAATTTTAGAATTTTTTTTCTACTTCTGTACAAATGTCTTTGGAATTTTGATAGGGGTTACATTGAATCTATAGATGGCTTTGGGTAGTACAGACATTTTGATAATATTAATTTTTCCAATCCAGGAACATGGGATATCTTTCCATTTATTTGTGTCTTCTTTAATATCTTTCATTAAAGTCTTATAGTTTTCTAGGTACAAATCTTTCACCTACTTGGTTAAATTTATTCCTAAGTTTTTAATGTGTTTGATGCTCTTGTAAATGGGATTCTTTCCTTTATTTCTTTTTCAGATGGTTCCTTGTTAGTGTAGAAAAACACCACTGATTTTGTACTTTGATATTATATCTTGCAACTTTACTGAATTTGTTTTTTAGATCTAAGAGTTTTTTGGTGAAGTCTTCTAGTTTTTCAACATGTGACCTGCAGACAGACACAGTTATACCTCTTCCTCTCTTATTTGGATGCCTATTTTGTTTTTTCTTTCCTAATTTCTCTGGTTAGGACTTCTAGTACTTTGTTGAATAGGAGGGCTTGAAGTGGGCACCCTTATCTTATTCCTGATCTTAGAGGAAAAGTTTTTCTTTTTAAGTTTATTTATTTAGAGAGGGAGAGAGGGAGAGAGTATGCAGCGGAGGGGCAGAGAGAGAGGGAGAGAGAGATTCCCAAGCAGGCTCTGTGCTGTCATTGGGGACCCCCACGTGCAGCTCGAACTCACAGTGAGATCGTGACCTGATCCGAAATCAAGAGTCAGCTGCTTAATCAACTGAGCCACCCAGGTGCCCCATTAGAGAAAAAGTTTTTAACTTTTCACTGCTGAATATGATATTAGCTTTGGGCTTGTCATATATGATCTTTTTAAAGTATTTATTGAGAGTTTTTATCATGAAAGGATATCTTTTTTTTTTAGGTTTATATATTTATTTTGAGAAAGATAGAGAGAGAGAGAGAGAGCAAGCATGAGCTGGGGAGGAGCAGAGAGAAAAGGAGAGAAAGAAACCCAAGCAGGCTCTACACTGAGAGACAACAGGGGACTTGATCTCTCAAATTGGAACCATGAAATCATGACCTGACCCTAAATCAAGAGTCAGATTCTTTTTTTTTTCATTATAATAGTTTATTTTCAAGTTTTTGTTTACATATAACACCCAGTGTTCATCCCAACACGTGCCCTCTTTAATGCCCATCACCCCTCTCCCCCCTTTCTTACCCCCCTCACCCTCAGTTTGTTCTTAGTCTTTGAGAGTCTCTTATGTTTTATCTCCCTCCCTCTCTGTGTCTTTTTTTCCGTTCCCCTCTTCCCCTCCCCCTGGTTTTTGCTTAGTCTCACAAAGTCCACCTATTTGTGGAAACATACGGTATCTGTTTTTTTCTGACTGACTTATTTCACTTAACATAATACCCTCCAGTTCCATCCATGTTGCTACGCATGGCCAGATTTCATTCTTCCTTATTGCTGCGTAGTCTTCCATTGTATATATGTACCACATCTTCTTTATCCATTCGTCCGTTGATGGGCACTTGATCTCTTTCCGTGATTTGGCTATTGTCGAAAGTGCTGCTATGAACATTGGGGTACACGTGCCCCTATGCATTAGCATTCCTGTGTCTCTTGGGTAGATTCCTAGCAGTGCTATTGCTGGGTCATAGGGTAGCTCTATTTTCATTTTTTTGAGGAACCTCCACACCGTTTTCCAGAGTGGCTGCACCAGTTTGCATTCCCACCAACAGTGTAGGAGGGTGCCTGCTTCTCCACATCCCCACCAGCATCTATAGTTTCCTGATTAGATGGCCAACAGACACATGAAACGATGCTCAAAGTCACTCGTCATCAAGAGTCAGATTCTTAACCAACAGAGCCACCCAGATGCCCCACGAAAGGATATCTTTAAATTCTTATGCTTTAATTGGACTTACTTTGTATTCATTGAAGATATCCATCCATCTCTCTTTGCAATAATTCATGTTAGATTCAAAGTTAACCTATTCCTGCCTTTCTTCTTGTTATGCTAATTTTTTCACATCTATTTATGTTTCTCATGGTACTTCTTCCCTTTCATTCTAATATTTTATTACTTGTATACATTTTAGCATTCACTGTGTTGAAATAAAATGGCAGTGCTTCCTGCCTATCGCCGTAGCTTTTCACAACAACTTCAGCAGTTTTTTTTTTTATCAGAGTGGCTGTTCTGATAGAGGCAGCTAGTCTTACTCTTCCAATCAGCTTTGGGCAGAACAAAATTAGCCTCATTTATTTTGTCTTTCCTCATCTCCCCAGCCTATATTGAGATAGCACAAATTGAAAAATGACTCCTCTTAAAAATTGTGGTCAAAAAAATATTGTGGGCAGAAAGAGGTGTCAATCTTCTAATTGCCTGCCAGCCCAAATCAGTCTGTATAGATCAAGATACTTTATTTCTTTGCCCTAAACATTGGATTTAATATTTAACAAACAAGAACCAGTACGTATCAGGCTTCAGGGTTAAGAGTCTCCCCAGGTATACTTGAAAATATGCATCATGACCTCACTTTATCATCAATTGTAGATTTGAAGATTCATGAATTTTTCTTTACATTTTAAATATATGAAGTGTTCTTTCACCCTGGGATAAGAATATCTTCTTTACATTTTCCAGAAAGAGTCAAATATTCCTTTGTGTCCCCACTGTTCGTTGCACACTCACACTCTGTGTGATTTTTGTGCATCTGCCTTTGTGCCCTAGCTCTTAAGCCCCTGGCAGCTGTTTGATACCTTACTCACCTCTGTATTCTCAGTGTGCATGCAGGACCTTCTCATCAGTTTTGAATTAATGAAATAACACAAAACCTCAAAGAATAGGAAACAGGGCTAACTGCAGTGTGCTGTTCTACAGAGCTTCGAAGCCTTAACTGTTTGCGATGAAGATGATTTTCTTAAGTTTATGAAGTTCTGTCTTATCTGCTTTCTTTTATTCTTTCCTCTACCGTTAGCCATTTTCTTGTCTCTTTCAACTATCAGATCTCTCCCATCTTCTTTACGTTAACTCAGCTGTGACCAGGTGGTAGGGCTTTCCAGGCACTTTGCAAGTTTAATCCAGCAATGAGAGTCTTAAAAAATTCTTCTGGGCTTATGAGGAATGGATATACCTTCTTGAAATTGCAATGGCTATTCTTAACCTCACTGATGACCAATTTTCCACTTCCCCAGGCTTGAAACAAATAAAGGGAAACTTTTACACCAGGCTTAACCACTGGGGGTGTGCCTTTTGTGCCTCCAAAATAGTCACCTCATCTATCCTTTATTATTCCAAGATCCTTGGCCTCACTTGATCTGAGGCATTTGACCCTTGGCTGCATTTTAAAATCTCCTTTCTATAGGGAAAACCATCATTCACTCCCTGGGAGAGGGAACGGCCATAAGAAAGTCTCTTCCTAGCTCTCTGCTCCTTTTTGGCTTCTTTCTTTCATCAGTGGACAGAGATCAGGGCCTAAAAGTGGTATTGATGAAATTAATCAATATTAATTAATGGAAGCCCTTCCAGCTCCCATCTGGAGAACACAGGAACTTCTGAGCTCTAAGAAGAAAGATTTCTCTGGGCCCATGGCCAGGAGCCATATTTGGGAGTCTGCTCAGACTCAGAATTGTGCAACCAGCTTCGCATAGCAAAAAGACCAGGTGATGAACCAAAATCCATCCCTTGTACTCTCAAAACTTTGTGTTTTTATCCATAGTCTCCAGTATTTTCATGGAGAGTATTTGATGCCTTAGGCTGAGTTACAACACCAAGTCTCATATATGTCTTTGGAATGGAAAAACTGTTATTACGCTGTGTACTATCTGGATATTCCCTAGTGAATTCCTTGAATGGGAAGAATGCATTTCTGAACCAGGAATTTCTGAAGAAAGGAGAGATACATAAACAAAAAGATATTTTCTCTTTATGATATTGCTGTTATTTTGCAGAATTAGACTTTTACATATCCAGGACTCAAGGGGCTATTCCTAACTTTTTGAGTACATCTCCAGGTAGGCAATTTATCAGTGTGTATTGAAGAGTAACCAGGATATCTGTAAGTGACAAAGGCAAAATAATGTAGAGGTGATTTAACTGAATCACATGAGCATCTAAGAAAGTACTTTATAAGAGATTGTAAAGCAGAATTTTACAAACTGCAGCTTCTGGGTCAAATCCAGCCTACCACCTGTTTTTTGTACCACTTACAAGTTAAGAATTGTTTCTACATCTTAAAAGAGTTACATTTTAAATGGTTTTGTATGCATCCAAATAATATCCTCAATTTTGCTTGACCCACAAAGCCTAAAATTTACCGTTTGGTAAATTTACCATTTGGCTCTTCATGAAAAAAGTTTGCTGACATCTGTTGTAGAGTAATGATCTGGAAATATCAATAGAGAATAGGATAAATGCATACTTCTATTCCCCCCTCCCAACTGTGGCAGGCTGAATAATGATTCCCTAAAGATATCTATGTCCAGATTCTTGGAACCTGTGAATATGTTACCTTACATGACAAAAGGGACTTTACAGGTATGATTAAATTAAGGGGATAATTGAGAAAGGAGATTATTCTGTATTTTTTAGGTATGCCCAATGTAGTCACAGGGTCCTTATAAGAGGGAGGCAGCAGGGTCTAAGTCAGAGAAGATATGTGATGACGAAGCAGAGTTTTCAGGGATGCGACCATGAACCAAGGAACATGAGCAGCCTTCTAGAAGCTGGAAAAAGACCAGATTCTTCCCTGGAATCTCCAGATGGAACCAGCCTTGTCAACCCTTTGATTCTGGCCATAAGTCTCTCTTTGGACTTCTGAACTCCAAAACAATAAGTTGTTTAAGTCTGTGGTAGTTTGTTAAAACAGCAATAGGAAACGGATATGTCTATCAGCCCTGTGCTCCTTGTGTTGTAGAAGCATTATAGGCTTCACTGTAGAGTCTCAGACAATATACATCATGCCTGTAGACAAGCTGGATAAGAGGAAGGGGTGGAGTTGATGAGGAAGTTTAGAGTGTAGAACACGTAGCCGATTGCAGATTGATGGTTTTAGAGAGCATTTGCAAAAGGCACCCAAGAAAGAGCTCAATTGTAATCAGTTAGGGTAGGAAGAACTACCAAGAGGAATGTGGCTGAAAGTCAGGGGGAGGCAAATGCTTGGCAAACCTGGGAGAGGAGACATAGTTGCATTAGCTAGCCTCAGGTTTCAAATGGCCTCCACCCAGGTATCTATCTGACAGCTAATGATGTCTCCATTGCCAGAAGAAGAGAAAGGATGGAGGCCCTTAAAATGATAAGGGTGAGTTTTTGTCAGCCACATAAACTCTGTGTCTTCTTTTCCAACCAGGATATTTATCTCTACCTGCCTCTTATGTTCAGATCAATTCTCCTCTCTCCAAGAATCCATCTGTTCATTATGTTTTCTGTAATTCGCACATGGTGGTATCCTTGGCAACCAGTCATTTGTCGCATATACAGCCCTTAGAGTTCAAAATCGAGTCCTTGTTTCAAAAACTATTCACCAAACACACCAATATCTGTTAAGATAATGTTTCTCAAAATTATGTTCTGCACCTCACCAATTACCACTCCTTGGAACTGTGGGTCCATAGACCCGTGGACACTTTGGGAAGCACCTCCTTAAATCAATAAAACTGAATGCAAAACACAGGTTAAAACTGAAATTTGGAGTGAGTTCCTGCGTGTGTTCCAGGCCTTCAAGGAGCTACCCATATATACAACTCCTGAGGCATTCTTCAGAAATTTCATACTGAAATAGACCCTGCAATTAAAATTTATTTATGAACCATATGAGTATAAAAGCAAGAAAATCCAAAGCTACTTTTGGAGGGTCTCCCCAAATATCTGAGCAGTTTTTAAACTTTTCTGAACCAACTTGCATATAAGCACAATGACCCACTAGGTCCCCTTTCCCAAGATGTCTGCAGCCCACAACCACCAGTTCCTTCCAGGTGAAGGGGACGATTGGCCAGGATTTCTCTAGGGACCAGGAAGGTGGGTGGTGCTATTAAAGGCCTCCTTGACATGTAAGATGTCCAAGTCTACCCTTTTGCCTAACCTAAAAGTGTGAAAAACTTTTAATAATGCTGAGGTTCCAGGGCACCTGGGTGGCTCAGCCAGTTGAGCATCTGACTTCTGCTCAGGTCATGACCTTGCGGTCCATGGGTTCGAGCCCCACATCAGGCTCTGTGCTGACAGCTCAGAGCCTGAAGTCTGCTTCGGATTCTGTGTCTTCCTCTCTCCCTGTCCCTGCTCAAGCTTTTTCTCTCTCTCAAAATAAGTAAACATAAAAAAAAAGAATGCTGAATTTCTCTTGTTGGCTTTGAAACAGAGCCCCAAGGATCAACTTTGACATATTGCAAATAAAGAAGCAGGTGATTTGCTAATTGAGTTTAACTCCTCTTACATACTCACTCAGTACTAAAAGGGTATTTGGCAGGTAATTTCTTGTTTAATTGTGTGTCTCTTTCACTAGATTCTGTTTTATGAGGTCAATAAACCTGTCTTTTCACTATTTCTAGCACAATGTCATGCCTTTGTATGTGCTCAGTAAACATACATTGAACGAATAGCTGAATGTTAAGTTTTTAGCATCCCAAAACTCTTTTGTAATTCAGAGGCAATTTTGCTGCTATTGCTATACAAGGTGGCAATACTAATTGTGTGGTTGTTATTTTCTGCCAGCTATTTGAGCTGTCAATAGGGGGAAATTTGTTCTTTTGGTAAAAATGAACAAGTAAATAAAATAACTTCTGATTATATCTGGAGATTTTATTAATGAGGAAAACCTATGAAAGAGTAGAATGTTTACAAAGCACTTTTTCTTTCTTTCTTTCTTTCTTTTTTTTTTTTTTTTCACCTCTGACATTCCTTGGCATAAGTTCTGGAGTTTCCACTGGTATCATTTCAGGAAGTGTTTACTGTGTACTTATTATGTTCAAGACACCAAGAGAATTGTATCCTTTACCTCAGTCTACAGAGGAGGTAAGAAAGCACATGATGGCCTCTTTGCAAAGTATAATATGATAAACATAAGACTGAAAGACACAAAATGCTAGAACTTTCCAGCAGCGGGGGAAAAGAGCCATACAGCTGCCTCTGTTTCTCTGAAGCATTCAGTCTTAGGAAGAATCTGTCCCTTGGCCTGACATAAGAAGGCCAACTGAATACACATTCAAAGTAGGTACACATCCATTAGCCATCTTTTCTTAAAGCAGAATGCCTCCTAGGCATTGAACTAGGCAGCAAACAGCATATGCACATAGTATTTGCCTTCTTCTACAGGAAGGGTAGCCTTATCAGTACATTTTAATTACCAGTAATGCTTACCTCCACATCTTGTTGTTGTTTCATGCACAAGCATACTGGGTTATTTCTTTTTTTACCAAAACCTTTTGTGGATAAGTGAAGTATTCTCATATATAAAAGAAACTTATAAGACAGAAATCTATCATCCAAGATTAGCAGAAATTGCCAATCTAATCTAGGCTTTCCATCTATTCAAAATCATTTAAAATGACTACCTAGGGGCACCTGGGAGGCTCAGTCGATTAAGCGACTGACATCGGTTCAAGTCATGATCTTGCAGTTCACAAGTTCAAGCCCTGCGTCAGGCTCTGCACTGACAGCTCAGAGCCTGGAGCTTGCTTTGGATTCTGTGTCTCCCTCTCTCTCTGCCCCTCCCCAACTTGTGCTCTGTCTCCCTCTCTCTCAAAAATAAATGAACATTAAAAAAAATTTTAAATGACTACATAGCAATTCCTTTTTGAATATCCACAGAGGTCTTGGAGTTGGGTCTGAAAAGTGGTGAGGACAATGACAAAGGAGAGGAAGGACAGCATCCTGGTTGTAGATAGAACCAGATAGAAATAGAGAAAGTTTCAGAGGCAGAATGAGAGGCAGGGGCAATTCCATTTAGCTAGAGGCATGAGACATACTTAGGGAAGAGGTGAGGACTAAATCCTAAAATGAAGGTTAGATTCTAGTTTCTGGAGAGTTGGACTTTGAGAACTGGCTAATAACACTGGCCATTTGTATTTAAGCAATGGAAACCAAGGGAAGATGTATGAAGCAGAGGGTTACATGATCAATACATGCTTCAAACAAAATTAATTTGGATTGGAGAAGGTAGAGTCTTGTGGAAAGTGGTTTAGGCAGGAGACTTTGCAATAGTTTGGTTACAGAATCAGGAAGATCTAACGACCAATTAAATGTGGATGGGAGACAATGGAGAGAAAGAAGAAGTCCAAGAGGGATCTGAGGGTTGAAATCTGAATTATTTAATCTTATGATATCATTAAAATAGTAATTTTATATATAAATTATAATTATATATAAATATAATTTTACATATATTAACTGTTTTTAACAGAAAAAGTGAGTCATGGAGAAAACTTGGTTTTGGAAGTGTAGACTACAGCTGACACCTGTTCCTTTTGCCTATGCAGCATACTTTCTCCTTTTTCTCAATTTTTCTATAAAAGTCTACAGTTCATGTGATTGAAAGCCAATCCATAGCTTTCAAGGAGCTGGATCGATAATTAGCATATTTCCACATTTCAGTCATGTGATTGGTTACAGGATGGTCAGTGTCCCAAGTTAGCCCAATGAAATCAATTGTAGAATTTTTGATGGAATATAGGGAAAGAGAAGTTCTTTCTTTCCCTAGGTTTACTAAGGCAGTGAAAGGTAGGCCTGTTATCTATGGCAACTGTAATATGAATGTATTCTAATAGGGGGACCCTAACTTAGAAAGAAGGAAGTGAATACATATACACACATAACTGAGAGAGAGAGAAAAAGGGACAGAGAGAGAAAGAGACAG
Organism: Paguma larvata; assembly: GCA_030068075.1. Lineage (NCBI taxonomy): Eukaryota > Metazoa > Chordata > Mammalia > Carnivora > Viverridae > Paguma > Paguma larvata. Next base: position 47,279,214 of record CM057836.1, read on the forward strand.
AGAGAGAGAGAAGGGAGAGGAAGTGAAGGGAAAGGAAGGGGAGGGGAGGGGGGCTGAGGGGAGAGGATGAGATTCAATTCCCGACAATACGGAGTTCCTGGATCTAGTTTAGGACTCTTACAGTCACACAGGGACATATATTCCTCTTTTCCTCCATTTCAGCTACTTTAAGTTGCATTTCCATCATATGCAATACAAAAGACCCTGGTGAATGCAATAATGATGTGTTTGGCTTCAAACATATAGAATCTCAGGTTCCAGAATGATATCTTGGTGAACTGTAACTCTGAAGAGAAGCTGTAACCAGGGATATATATTTGAAACTCACCTGCATGAAAGGGATGTTTAATCTTTGAAAGTCACTGAGGTCCTCGAGAAAGAATGTAGAGCAAGGTGGGAGGGAACAGAGGGCAGAACAATGCTTAGTCGTAGGAACTGAAAGACACAATTGCAGAGAAAAAAAGAAATGGTCCTCAGGGTTAAGTAGAAGTTAAATAGAATGAAGTTTGTCACTGGGCTGGCAATTGGAAGTCACTGGCTACCATTAGGTAGTGATTTGTAAGGTCATGGGTCTTAAAAATGATTACAAGAGGATAAGAATATGGATTTCCCCTTATACAGACTTTACTTTATCCTCTGTTGGCATTTGTAGAAGTTATGTATCTTATTCATCTTTACCACTCTGCCTGACACTCAGTGGGTGCTCAATAAATGACTGAATAAAAAGAAAATTGGCCAATGTATGTATAGAGTATTTTTATTTAGGAAATGGGTTTTGTCAGGGAAGACATGTTATTTACAATGTACTTCAAGTTGAAATCTGAGAATGTGCCTCTAGCATAACAACATCCACAATTTAAAGCTGGCACATAGATTAAATCAGCCTAGGTAGCCGCAGTGCCCCATGACTGTGAATGAATCATAAAACACAGGAGACTTGAGTTATGAACTCAAAAATACAAAGCAAACATTGCAAAAGGATGGAAACATCTCATATTTATGACCAGAAAATCGAACAAGATAATCCATCTTACATCATTAGGCTCTTAATGATCAGCAAAACCTCATCCCTAGATTCATTCTTTATTTTACATTTTCCTCCTGGCTTTAGAAAAGGAAGGCATTTTTGGAGCAGGATGGAAAACACACCTAATCATGCATTTTAACACCAACCAAATGGCAGTGATAGTTTGGACTGCTAAGAGGATTGTATGGCTCCATGGAAAAGAGTTGATGGCTCCGATTGATTATTGATGTCTGCCATGGACAAAGGAAGGGGGCACTATTTCATTCAGATCTCTGCTCAAATGACACTTCAGAGGGGCCTTCCTTGATCATTCTATCTAAGATTATCTTATTTTTCTTTATAACACTTAGTACAATCCAATATTACATCATTTTTACATGTTGTATGGTCTACCTTCTCTTCACTGGATTATAAGATTCACAAGGATTTCACGGCTGTATTCCTAGCTCCTAAAACAACGTTCTCAACAAACACTGAATGAATGAATGGTTTTCATGCTCGGTGTTAGTCAAACAGGACTAACTTCATCAGCACTGGAGAACTCAGAGATAGTATCGCATATGAGCAGTTGCACCCCTTTCAAATTTTTACTGTCTCTTAGTGAAAGGACAGTAGAATCCCTATAACCATGTATACAAGCACAGATGTCCACTGAAATTTAAGTTTTCAGAAAAGATAAACAAGCATAACTTCCTCCTTCCTCCTTTTCTCAGAGGCTGTATTTGGAGTGCAAGGCTGGGACCACCCACAGAGCTGGCGATCTGGGCCCATATATGTGTGTGTTCTGTGCTGGCTCTTCCACCTTAATGGAAGAGCTGCTTAAAAGAAACAATCACAATTTGAGCGAGAGTAAGAGCAATGAATCATAATATTGTAGTGACACTAATTTAAGATTCAAGCGTTTGGGAAACACAACTGTCAAACAGCAGGATGAGCGTGGCTGGGCTTGAAAGCCTTAGTTATGAATGAGCGAGCATGCTTTACCAACAAAAGGATGGAAAGATACAAAGGGACACCTTGCTTAAAGTCATTTCATTGCTTGGGGTTTGGGGCCAGAGCCTAGGAATTCCTGAACCTTAGGTCCTCCAACTGAGTACCTGATTTCCCTGGGGGAATCTTTTGTGAAGGGGAAGGTAGCTCTGATCCCACCCCAGTGGACTGGGTGTCATGGTGTCAGGATCCAAGAGGCAGAGTGAGGCCTCGGAGCCAGGGAAAAGCAATGACTGACGAACTTAGGGGTCAGCACAGAGGTGGGGGCCAGAAGCAAGGCCAGCAAGTGGGAATCAAGGCAAATATGAAGGGAATGAGAGATTCCAGGAGCATGTTGGTGCCTGCAGTGAGTAGTAGCAAAGGATTATTATGAGGACTGGGGAAAGGCCAAAGAAGAGGCAATGATTGCATGGCAGTGACTGTAGTCAGAACGAATGTTAAGGGATCGCTGTGTGGGAGAAGATGGACACATGTGCTCTATTTATTCATAATTTATGTTTGCATAACACTTCCAAAAAATTTAAGGCAGCTTTCAAGAATACAAACAATTGCAATGCAGCTGTTAGAATAGAGAAACGTCTTTTAAAAAGGAGAAGTAACATGAAACAAATTTACTAAATACTTAGGAAAAATCTGGTTATTTTAATTGGACATTGACTTCAGCTCTGAATCTCCTAACCAAGGAAAAGAAGAGGAAAATTTTCATAACTGGCAGTCAAAGAAAAGAAAGAAGGGTTAAATTCCAGTTTTCTCTTTTATTCAGAATAAAGAGAAAAGAACCTGCCTATGGGAAGAGATGGAGTATACTCAGGAAAGGCAGAGGGAGAAACTGAGGATGCTGCTTGCTGCTTGGGTCCCTTTCTCCCTCTCTCCCTCTCAGATTCTCACCCTCTGTCCATCTTCTTTCCACCAGTCTAGCTGCTTGAGGCACCAGGAAACAAATGTAAGCCTCTTACCTAACTCTTTTTGCTATGCTCTGAACAAGCCCACACCTTTTACCTTCTGGCTTTTACTGAGTATTACTTTGGGTGAGGCTTCAGATACCACAGAGGCTAGGAAAGTTTCCCACCTCCTGCTGGCCTTGAAACAGACTTCTGTCCTCGCCAATGCCTTCGATGCCTTCGTGGAAAGGGTAGAGCTCTTCCACACCCTACTGTATCCCCCCTTTATTTCCGCAGGGAGGGTGGGGCACCCAGCCTGCCTCCCACCTTCCCTGCCCTCTGAGTCCCATGGGGTCTGACTGGCCACGTGAGCTCTCATGTCTATGCTGGTAGACCATCTGCACCTGAAGGATGAAGAAGGGGCGCCGGAACTTTCCCTCTCTTCAGTGGCTTCCTGAGTTCCATCCACAAACCCTGATATTATTCTCACCACTCCTTAGCATAATACTCTTTACACTTCATTGTAATTGCTTGTTCAGTCAACGTGGCTGCTGTTTGCCCACTCCCCCCACCCCCCAAATACCAGAAAGCCATGAATGGAGAGGGCCAGCCTGTGCCTGTCTGATTTGCTGTGGTGTCCCTGGCACTTAGCTGATGTCTGAACAAAGTGAGCATTCAAAAAGCATTCCATTTATTTAACAAAGATTGATTAAGCAACTATTACAGGAATGGCACTCTTCTAAGAATCTGGGATACACAAGGAAACAAAGGGACAAATCGCTTTTCCTTGTAGATCCTACATTCTCCCGGATTTCAGTAAGTGAATAACTAATGGTCATGGAGGAAATAAGGAGCAGTCAATCAGAGAGCAATGAAAGGGGTCAGGACAGTCCAACAGCGGTTCTCAAACTGGAATGTGCCTCAGAGCACATTGATAAACATGCAGACTCTCAGCCCAGCTCCAGGGAGTGAGGCTCATGTGGGGCAGGGGCTCTCTCCCGTGGGTGGTCCTCAAACCACACTTGGAGCCATCTTGCCCGACCTCCTAGTGTCGGAAACTTGAGAGCAGAATATTGATGAACGGGGTCAAGCACCACGGTGGGTCGGGTCAAAAAGACATTCTCGGCACAGCACCAAGTTGTGAAACAGTTTAAAAAAATAATAAAAGCAGGTGAAACTGTCTTTTATCACAGGTGAAAAACTGACTGACTTCCACCCTAAATCAACGCAGGACGTCCTGCCCTGAGGCATTAATCCTCTGTTGGCATAAATAACCAGGTATCAGGGAAGACTCTGGGAGGAAAAGGAAAGAGGCCTGTGCCATATTTTACTGAGAGGCCAGGGTGTATCTACTAGCTTCTGGCTCAAATCATCTGCTTTTTACCCACATATATGACAGTGAATAGAAGGTTAATGTATTTTCATGCTCTTCACATTCTTTGGAATGGAGGCATGTGGGTGGGCAGCCCAAAGGCACCATTTTCTCCTGAGCTTTCCCTAGCTCATACAATTTCTCTGTCTCACCCTCAATTCTTCTTAGAAAGAACACATGTTGGAAATGAGGGACAGAACCATCCCCCGTGGCCCCAGTCAGCCCCTACCGCAGCATGCGTGAGCCTGATGCCAGCATGTGGAACCTCAGCCTGAACTAGCCAGGATAACACTGTGCCCCTAGGCCCCAGGGCATCTGTGGGGCACCAAGGACCTCTAATGCCCATAATGCAAGCCCTCTGGTGGGCTACCCTCTCCTGGCCTCTTGATCCTACACACACCTTGCTTTCTTTTCTCTCACTTCCAAACATTTCTACTCTGCCTTGTGGAAGTCCTATTATGAGGTAAAAATAAAATGATTATCCTATACTATCCACCTCTTTCCTGAGGGTTTTCTCTACATCTTGTTTTAATGGAAACCAGAATTCAATCTATGTGTCACTTCTCCCTGTAGCCTTCTGGGTTGGAGACTGCTTGTTCCCCAAGTCCCATGAAGTGCAGGACAAGCAAGAAGAGTCCTATCATCTTTGAGGTATATGCCATCAGCTATGTACCAGTCTGGAGAAACCCAACTGTTTATTTTTGTTGTTGTTGTTCTAACATATAAGGTCCTGATGAAAAACAAAAATCACCTGAATGCACAGAATGGTGCTCCTACAAAGCATTATTCCCTAGTGCTGCCCCACAGTCTCAGAGATCCACACTAGTTGTCTTCCTCTCTCTCTCACTCTCTGTCTCTCCCTCTCCTTCGGTTTTCCAATTTCAGCATTTCAAACATTTACCAGACTGGTCAACCTGCCTCCCTTCACTCCCAGCAGTTGAGTTTATGCTGCGCTGTGAGGTAGGGCCCTGGAGTGCAGCAATAGCCAACAGAGCTCAGAAGTAGGAGTTGCTGGGCTCTGAACCCCCGCCTCTCTGCTTCTTGGCTATGTAACTCTGGGCAAATTTTGTTAGCTTGTTTGTTTGTTTGTTTTTGTTTCAGCATCCTTCTGTAAAATGAGGGCAATAACCTTTACTTTGCAGGTTCAAAGAAGTTAATGCATTGGAAGAGAAGAATAGAGTCTAGAATATGATACAAACCCAAGAAATATTGCTTATTGTCTCCTTTTGTATTTCCAGGACCCTTTCTCTCACTAAGAGTGTGGGCTTCTAGATATGGAAACTTCAAGGTGGAGGGCAGAGATGGGTCATATTTGGAGAAGATGAGGAAGCTTTATTGACGTCTGCACGTATTATGAAAACAGGCAATGTGAGGTCTCATGTCCAGGTCAAAGGAAATTTGCACAAAAGTGTGTGTAGCTTATAACCTCCCTCCCCATTGCACAATCCTTCCCAGTTTGGTCTTTGCTTATCACTAACAACTCGTATTCCTTTTTTAAAATGTTTTTTTAAAGTTTTATTAAGGTTTTTTTTTTAATATTTAGTTTTGGGGAGAGCTCAAGCAGGAGAAAAGCAGAGAGAGAGGGACAGAGGATCTGATGCAGTCTCTGCACTGACAGGCTGACAGCAGGGAGCCTGATGTGGGACTTGAATTTATAAACCATGAGATCATGATCTGAGCCGAAGTTGGATGCTTGACCGACTGAACCATCCAGGTGCCCCTAATTTTTATTAAGTTTTTAATTTTAATTCCAATATAGTTAACAACTCATATCCCTTAATAAATGGAAGAGGCACTTTAAGGAAAAGCACAAGTTGTGCCTAAAAATGCAATATTTGGGGCATCTGAGTGGCTCAGTCAGTTAAGCATCCGACTCTTGATTTCAGCTCAGGTCATGATCTCATGGTTGTGATGGAGCCCAGAGTCAGGCTCCTCCCTGAGCATGGAGCCTGCTTGATATTCTCTCCCTCCCTCTCTCTCTCTCTGCTCCTCCCCTGCTTGCATACGTGATCTCTCTCTCTCTCTCTCTCTCTCTCTTTCGAAACTATATAAATAAGCTTAAAAAAATAAAATTAAAAATACAATCTTTGCCCTGATTCAGAATTATTTGCCCTTAGGGGTGTAATTTTGGCATTTTGTGGCATAGAGAATTGGCTTATGAGCACTGGGAAACCCATGTGGTGGACCCAGAGATTCTAGGAGATTCCTTCTGCAGTGCCTGGGAAATACCGATATTAGAAAAATATATCTGAGTCACAGAAGAGAACACGGTGCATGGTGAACAAATCATCACAAAGCCTCTCTTCAAAGTGGTGGAGGGATGCAGTCCTAGGCAGGCATGAGCCATGAGCTGCAGAAGCTTCGGCCCTTGGTGCAGATGCCTAATCTAGCTCACCTTCACCCCAGCGCATTTGCATTTTCTATAAATCTACCTAACATTTAGTTTGTTTTCATGTTAAAAGACTCAGGCTTCCTCTTCTATATGCCCAGATGCCCTTTACATTGAAGTGCAATACATTCCAAACTCTCCGACGTGGCTTCAGGGGAGACCAAAGTGAAACACAGTTAGGCATAAACCGGGAGCCGATGGCGCCAGCTCTACCACATGCACAAACCCATGCCCTCACTGGCTGACTCACACAGAACACACCAGAGCAGAACACCTGAAACAGAACAAACCTGACTCTCCCAAAGTCTCCTGACTTTGGCTGAAGAACAGCCAAAATATCAGATCTGCAAAAGGAGTCCCTAATCTCTTAACAAGAAGCAATAAGAAAAAACAAGAATAAAGAAAAGTGTTATTTGCAAAATCCCTCCTTACCACATTTCTTTTCATGTCATCTCAAATAATTTGCCGTTGCTCTCCCTCTTATCACGGACAATATAGGTCCATTTTTCCTTTTTCCATCTCCTTAGGCCAGGTTTACTGCATCCTCTAACATCTTGTTCACATTTTTTTGTTAGGTTACAGTTAACAGCAATAGAAGTTTCCAGGTCCTTATCCTCATCCCCAGGAGTTCTGAATCCCATTAGTGAGAAAGATCTGAAAGGTCTGTATCTGTCCTGTAGGATGGATACTGAGAATCTATGATCATAATGGGAATTTGGGCTTCATCAGGGTGACCTTCAGCAGGGTTTGCCCAGGACAATCTTGGACTTAGTACTGAAACTCCTCAATTTCAGGTATATCGGGACACATAATCACCCTACTGTACCTAAGAACTTAAGAAAACCACTGATGTTGAATGCCCCTCTCTTGACAGTATCTTTTAATTGGCATGGGGCAGTCCTTTTTAAGTCTGTGTAGTGGGGACCTATCCACAAGAAGGGATTGATTGCAAGCTGTGTATAATGAGACTGGAAAATTATTATATTAAGGCAAGAGATGAAGCTGGTTTATGACAGATACCTGAGGATTTAAATTGAATATATAAGACTAGCTATCAGTAATAAGTTGCTATTTACAGTAGCACAACTGTTAGAGCTCTGGTATTCATGACGAGATTCTGTGGCTCCATGTATCAGAGTTACCCCGAAAGTGGAAAAAATAGGGATTCTGTGGCTACAACCCTATGGATCTCAAACCAATAATCTGGTGTTGGAACCTAGGAATCTCTATTTTTCAAAACTATTCATGTAATTTTTGCTCATGTCTGGTCTGTGAACTAACTCTGTAGGCCTTTTTTACTCCATCAGCCATGTCTCTGAGAAGACTAGAAGACTGTAGACCTATGTTCTAATCTGACATGACTCTAAATGTTTATTTTTTATTTTTGAGAGAGAGACAGAGAGCATGAGGGGGGCAAGGGAGGGGCAGAAAGAGAGAAGAGAACAGAGGATCCAAAGTGGGCTCCACTCTGACAGCAGAGAGTCTGATGCGGGGCTTGAACTCACAAACTGTGAGATCATGACCTCAAGTCAGATGCTTAACCAACTGATCCACCCAGGTGCCTTTAATTTGACATTCAGATTCTAAAGAAAAGGTGAGAACCTTGGGGTCTTCAGTTTTCAGATAAAAGATCCACTGAAGACTGACTACTATTATTGTTCTTTTGCATTTCTCTGACGTCCAGCTCTTCATTCATCTAATGAGTCCCTCTGTCCTTAATGTGCAAGCTCTGTTTCTGGTACCCATCATCTTCCAGGCAGAGCAACTAATGGTGCTTCGTTATTAGGCGACCATATCACTGATCCTTTAAAAGTGAAAGGGAGCACTATTAATAATCACTCCAAATAACAGGCATAAACTGGGACTTCCTGAGGCAAGCCCTTTTGCCTCATTCTGTTAATTTTCACTAAGCTTCTACCACCACAAACCCTTATTCCTTGAATCTGTTGATCAGTGACAAAAATCTCTCTGAAACTACTTTCTCCTCCACCCACTACAAAAGCTTTTGACACTCCGGTGTTTGACTGAAGGTTTGTGGCCTTACATCTAACCTTAGTCTTCTTCTTCTTTTTTTTTTTTATGTTTTTATTTTCTTTTGAGAGAGAGAGAGAGAAACAGAGCACAAGTGGGGGAGGGGCAGAGAGAGAGAGACGCAGAATCCCAAGCAGGCTCCAGGCTCTGAGCTGTCAGCACAGAGTTCGATATGGGGCTCGAATCCACAAACTATGAGAGGACGACCTGAGCCGAAGTTGGATGCTTAACCAACTAAGCCACCCAGGCGCCCCCCTAGTCTTCTTTTAAATCTTCTTTATTACAACATATTTCCCTTATACAGAAAGGTACATAGAATTACATGGTAAATAGCACCCAACCTTATCGGACGTCCAACAGATACAGGGAGAACTCCTCATATTCCCTTCCCCTTACCATCCCTTCTTCCTTCACCAGAGAACCACCGTCCTGTATTAGCATTTCTGAGTTTATCATTCATGTCCATGTTTTACACTTTACCACATGGGCATGAATCAACAAGTAAAGTCTGGCATTGTTCTCCCTGTTTTAAAACTGTGTGTGTTATCCCACAGTCAGCCTGTTCTCACCAACACTATGTTTTTAGAGATCTCTCACTCTATCATTCACTTTAAACACTGTGTTAAAGTCTTTCTAACAGACCACAGTTCAGGTATCCATTATCCTATTCATGTACATTTATGTATACACAATTTTTTGCTGTTACAAATAATGCTGCTATAAAAATTCTTCTATATATATTCTTTTGGAATATGTATGAGAGTTTTTCTAAGATATATTCCTAAAAGCTGAATTTAGGGTGATAATTTTCGGCCTCTTCAACTTTAGCAGATAGAGCTAAATTTTCCTCTAAAATGATTGTGCCAGCTTATATTCTCATCATCTGCACAGAAAAGCTCCCCTTTTGCCCCATCTTGCTAACACATGGTATTATCAGCTGTATTAATTTTATCGTTCTGGTATATGAAACAGCATTTTGTTATTTCAAATTGCATTTCCTTGATTCTTAGTGACATTGAACATCTTTTAACATATTTATTAGCTATTTAGGGTTCCTCTTCTATGAAATACCCATTCATATTCTTTGCTCTTTGTTTTACTCTTGCTGATTTGTGATAGTTCTTTATAAATTCTGGATATAATCCTTTGTAGATCTCCTAGTCTGTGGCTAGAATTTTAATTTTGTTGTTGGTGTCTTTTGTTGAATGTAAAGTTTTATTTTACTGGAGTCAGTTTTTTATCAGTCTTTCCCCTTATGATTTGTGCTGTCTTCGTGTCTTATTTAAGATTTGTCCTCTACCTCGAGAGCAAAAAAAAGATATTCTCTTATATTTTCTTTTACAAGTTTAAAACTTTTATTCTTCATGCTTTCCTTGTGTTAGAATTTATTTTTTATTGCTGAGATGAGTTAGAGATATAACTTCATTTTTTTTTCTCTCAGGGATAACCAATTGTCCTGGTATCATTTATTAACTGGTTCATTCTTTCTCCCCCTGCTCTGTAAAGCCATCTATGTTACCTATCGGGAATGTCTTTTACTCTTATTTTATCCCATTGATCTATGTGTCTCCCCACACACCATTACCACAATCTTAATTAACATATTTTATAATCAGTTTTGAAATCTGGTAGATAAATATCCTGTTTTTTCTTCTTCAAAATTGTCTCTGCCATTCTTGTTAGAGGCTGGAATATTTACTATCTGGCTCTTTGAGAAATAGTTTGCAAACCTTTAGTCTAGGGTGATTTGCAAGGGTATTATTGGGCCATGGAGCAAAGACCCCTGCTTGTTCAGGGCCCCTGAGTGTGAGCAGTGAGTTCTCTCCTGTGACTCTCTGCCACTTGCTTCTCCAGGGCTCTACTGAGGCTACTGGGGCTATGAGGGCCTGGGGTCAGAGACACTTTAAATCTTTGAAGGCTCTAGCCTGTCCTTCTCTACTACATCAAACTTTACTAAAATGTACTTCAGTTGACCCTTGATCAATGCAGGGGTTATGGATGCTGACTCCTCAACACAGGAGAAAATCCATATATAACTTTTGACTCCCTCAAAATGTAACTACTAATAGCTTACTGTTGACAGAAGCCTTACTGATAATATAGTCAATTAACACATATTTTGTATGTTATATGCATCAGATCCTGTATTCTTACAATATAAAGAAAGCTAGAGCAAAGGAAATCTTAATGTTATTAAGAAAATCACAGAGAAGAGAAAATACATTTATAGCACTGTATTGTGAAAAAATCTACATATAAGTGGACCTGTGCAATTCAAACCTATGTTGTTCAAGAGTTATTGTACACCTCTCAATAAATGTAATTTATGTACAATTATAAAAATTAAGATGGAATGCAGTTTTCTAGTTGACAGGATGTTACATATTGTAGATATTAAAATTAAAGATGTTCTATTTAGAGAGGTGTCCTGACTTAGAGATCCAGAATTGAGGACTCAGGAACCAAATGCTTGGGTTCAAATCCTGACCGTACCACCTACCAGTAGAGTGATCACTCTGGGCCTCGGTACCTTCAGCTGTAGCACAGAGACGGAAGTAATACTAGAGGGATGCTGAACAGCACATGAGTGAGTATGAGAGAAGTGCTCAGACCAGAGTCTGGAGCATAACAAGTACTAGGCAGGTGTTTGCCGAGATTATCATTTTATGTTGTGGTTTTCTTTTCATATGTTTTTAAAGTTTATTTATTTTTGAGAGAGGGAGGCAGAGAGAGTAGGAGAGAGAAAGGGAGGGAGAGAATCCCAAGCAGGCTCTGCACTGTCAGCAAGGAGCCCGATGCAGGGCTTACACTCACAAACTGGGAGATCATGACCTGAGCCAAAATCAAGAGCTGGTTGCTTAACTGACTGAATCATCCAGGTGTCCCTCTTTTCATATTTCATAGCCTTTGCCACTTTAAGTTGATTCTCAAGCACTTAAAAAAAAATAAGCACTTGAAAATTCATTAGGCCTCAAGCACTGTATCTATAGCTCCTCATGATGCAGACAAGCCCTGCCCATCTTTGGGGAAGCAGTGACCTCCCTGCTGTTTTAGGTGTGCGTTTTTCCCTGGGCTTACCTTCTGTTTGGACTACTTGTATTCAAGCAAGACCTAGAAGGCTGAATTTAGGGTTATGCCCTTTGGGGGAAAGGACCAGGAAAGCCACTAAGTCTGTTTTGGTTCTAAACTTTAGTTTGGGACTTCGTGAAGTCAGCTTAATTCATCAGACACAGTGTTAAAGTGGTCATATGATTAGGATAGAAGAGAACCTGCCTTTGTTGGGCCTCTTCTCCATATTGGATTTGAACCTGCTTTTAGGTTGTGTGGGTGCAAAATCCTGAGTGCTAGCAAACACATCATTACTAAAGATATATTCTAGAGTAAAATAGTGCAATTGGCCACAACCGTCCCTGAATGTAGAAATCCTCTACATCTAACTAGCTTGAACTCTGTAGGGTGGATTCCCTGCGTCCTTTGCTAACCACTCTACCCTCAGCTTGGGTTATGTGTTAATAATATTTTTCTGCAATCCAGGCAGCCTGGACCCGAGAGAACTTTGGAGATTAGTTGCTGTGTTGCTATATTTCCCTTTTCTGTTATATTTAGGTAGACTTTAAAACACCAATAACCCTAGTTGGCATGATTCTATATCAAACCATTTTATAAGTTATTATTCTCATTTCCCCCCCTGTAAATCTAAGGATTACTGTGTAACAAATATTGTCTTTGTAAGTTGGTGAGAGACCTCCCTCTACTGGGCAGACATACAGCTGCTGCCCAGACTTACAATGAGGAGTACTGATCTTCACATTACATACTGATAAATTAGTTTTTGTCTTTGGTTAAAAACAAAAGTTTTATAATGCAGTTGATCCTCACCTAGTTTGACCTAGGTGAACTGGCCTCTTCTTTCCTTTGTCCTCTGCCCAAAGCAGCTGAATGAGTGTTGCTGTGACCTGCCATGGTAATGACTGAAACACCACCAGGCTGTTGTTGGATTTTTCATTGCTGGGATGTGAAAACCTGATACAGAGCCAGCAGGCAAAACCAAAGTGCTTTTAACTTGTTCCTGTAAGTGGAGAATTTTATTCTAAAGACAATTTTATTGTAGATTCAGGCTATGCACGTGTCCAACACAGTTAAGTTCTGTGGCTTCCTAGTGCAGGGTAGTGTTTCTAATGCCTTGTTTGGGGAGAAATTCTGTAGCCTTTCTACAACTGCTTCTCATGGTTTCTCCCTCCCCCACAAATTCTTTGTTCATTCTTATTCGACAGGTGCCGTCTGGGCGGATGGAGCAGCATGTTCGTGCCTTGGGAGAAAGGGGGAAGGGGGATCTATTGTGACTGTTTTCTGTTAACTCAGAGAAACTAGGACACTGAGATGCAGATGTAATAATACTGGAGAGGTAAGCTGGGGACAGGTTGAATGAGTCTGTGATGCTGACTTTAGACTCAATCCTGAGACAAAGGATCACAATCTTAAAAGCCTTCAGGGTATAGGTAGACTTGAAAGTAAACCGAGATGACTGAGTGGGGACAGGAGAGAAATTGACCTTCAAAGATTACGACCACAATATTTCTAGCCCATGGTTGCCATGTGCAAGTGATTTCCCCTCCCCCAAAATTAATCTGTACTTAAGAATTTTGGCAATTAATTAAAAAAAAAACCTTAGTTTAGGCTACCTTGTGAAATAAGTTAGTAAGATCATGGAACGGATAAGTGATGAGGGCCTGGACCAAAATTTGGTCAATGAGAACGAACTCGTTTCTGTTGTTCTGTTCCTGGAGTCGTCACTGTCTGGTTAGTTCTCTTTACAACAAATTCTCAGAATGATGAGGGTTGAGTTCCTAGTCTGGAAAAATGCTATTCAGCTTCTCCACAATATGCTGTGTCTAACCCATAGAAGTAAGTCTACTGTTTATGATGGACCCATTTTTTATCTGACTGTGGACCGGCGACTCTGCGCATAGAAGGTGCATAGTTCACACCAAATAAATAAACGAATAAAAGAATGTTTCATTTCCTCTCACAGAAAATACAATCCCCCGGATTAGATGAAATTCTATGCCCTCCATAAGTGATGGCAGATAGCTTTATTATAGGGCTATAAAGTAAGCTTGTCATTTTCAGCACATGATTGACTTAATTATATGCCAAAAGAGGGTGCCGAAATCTATTATTTTTTATGGGAGAAAAAGAGTAGATGATGAAGAGAAATGTCAGGATATGTTGCCTTTGCAGGCCCTTGGGAATAGAGTTTCAGGGCTAGAGTATGAAGGACTAGAGTCATAAGTACTAAGAACAATAAAGAAAGTAAAACTTTCCAAGAAGGTGAGGGAGATTATCCTCCAAAAAAGGAGATTCTATTGTTAGACAGAGCCACTTGTGGGGACACTTTTCTTCAATCATTCATTCAACATCCTTTACTAAGAAAGTGCCCTTTATCAGGTCCTGGGAGTAGAGCAGTGAAAAAGACAGTGCTCTGGCCCTCATGAGCAGAAAATCACAACACAGGAAAACAAATGCATAGAAGGGAAGGTGCCCGGTACTTGAGGAACTCTTAGGAAGATGGGATGGGAGTCCTGAGGGTGTTTTGTGGACATGATGCCTATGTGGATAATTATAAGGTGAATGGAAGTAATCCAGGAGAAGATACTTCTTTGGGGGATGGGGTGGGATGGGCCAGTGAGTGTACCAGAGAAGGAAGAGTTTATCCAAAGCCCAGGAGGAGAGAGCAAGCTTCATATGCCTCTAGAAGGGAACGAACTTTATTCTAGCTGGAGTTTAGACTGTGAAAGTGAAGTGGTAATATCTCAGTCTGGAGCCATAATTAAAGGATAGACCCCACAGGGTCTTGTAACCATGTTGAGGACTTCAGACTTTAACCTAGGAATAAAGGGAAACCATAGAATTTTAATCAAGAAACTCATCAAGAGATTCACATGATCGCACTTACATTTTAGAAAGGTCATTTTGTGGGAAGGAGCAGGATTGAATTGGAGCAGACTTGAAATGGAGGCATCAATTAGGTGCTTGTTGCCATAACCCAGGAGAGAGCTGACAGCAGCCTGGAGTAGAAGCATGGCAGTGTGGTTAGAGAAAACTACATAGATGTGTAGTGTTCTTTTTTTTTTTTCTTTTGGTGTGTGTACGTGTGTGTGTTTTTAAATAATTTATTGTCAAATTGGTTTCCATATAACACCCAGTGCTTGTCCCAACAAGTGCCCTCCTCTGTGCCCTGTCACCCACTCTCCCCCCTCCCTCATCCCCCTCACCCCTCAGTTTGTTCTTAGTCTTTGAGAGTCTCTTATGTTTTGTGAAGTGTTCTTAAGAGATCAGAGTCTTCTCTCTCTCATACACACACATGTCCCTTAGGAACTGATGAGTGATGGTGGTCTAAGAGGAAATCAGAGATGAGGGCTGCTGGGTTAGGCCCACTGAGATAAGAGACACATGAGGAGGAGCAGGTTGAGTGGCAAGAGGTGAATATATCCAGTAAACTCTCGTAAACAGATCTTAAAATGGGAGATTTGCGACACGTTGATATTTTGATAATAACTGAAGCTGTATGAGGGAATGCTCTCTCATCTGTTGTCATGGGGACCAGCAGGTGGACAGGTAACCAAGGAGTGCCTGGGTGGCTCAGTCTGTTAAGTGTCTGGCTTTGGCTCAGATCATGATTTCACCCTCTGTGAGTTTGAGCCCCATGTCAGGCTCTGTGCTAACAGCTCAAAGCCTGGAGCCTGCTTTGGAATCTGTGACTCCGTCTCTCTCTGCCCCTCCCCTGCTCATGTTCTGTGTCTCTCTGTCTCTCAAAAAATAAATAAATATTAAAAAACATTTTTTTTAATGTTGGTTAAGGTAAAGGACACAATTATCACATTTGTGTGGAAAATGATCCAACATCTTAGGTTAACTTAAAATGTAAATATATTCACATGGCAATCTTTGATATAGAATTATGGCTTTTAAAAAACTTAGGTCCAGTGAATGGAATTCTATGTGGTCTTTTTGCTTAGATCACACTTAGAATACACCACCTGGGATTTCTAGTTTCAGTTCCTATAAAGTGGAACGAGAACCAAGAGGCACTTGCAAAAACCTCCGTATGTATTGTCTTTGGATGTTTACTTTTCTTTTTGGTTATTTATGGTTGTCTCAGTCAACCTAATTCACTTTTTAAAGCTATTTTTCCTTATTGAATCTAAAGTGCTCAGCTTTTTCTTTTTGAAATCACATCTTATCAGATTATGAACTATTTCATTACAGTGGATATGCAATAAAGAAGTAGAGTTAGGTGAGGAGCAAATATGCATGTAAGTTCACAGCTCAATGAGTGGGGGCATTTTACAATGTACTGGGGCAGCCTGAGCATAGGCCAGCATGTTTTACAAAGAGAATGGGGACTATTGGTCTATCTACTGATTCGCTGAGATGGTTTAAGAGAGCTTCTACTATAAAATAAAGCTTATGAACATAAATATAGTGATATTTGTTTTTAAGTCCTAAATTTCTTCTTGCAAAATCAGCCTTTAAAATAAAATGTTTACCTCTCCATCTATCAGAATATCTGCCTATTGCAGGAGCAATAAGGCATACACAAGTTAAACTCTTCTTCTTTTTCAAATAAAAAATAGAATTCCATATTAAAACAGTGATCTCAACATTACACTAACTCTTGGTCACCAAGAACAAATTGCATAGTCAATAGGAACTTGCCTTTCCTACTGTTTCAGAGATGTTTTGAACTTTTCCCAAACCTCATATTATGCACAGACGCTGATTTTATTGCTGCATTTTAAAGTCACTTCTTTGAGCTTCACATCATCGGCCTCTTTTAGCAGTCTGTGTTCAACCCGGTGGACTGCGTATCATCAAAGTGGCTTTGTCTCTCTTGCTCACTGGCTCGCCAGAAGTGTTTCAGACGAGAAAGCTTTATTTCCCAGTCTGCTAAAAATGCCCTGGGTTCCTTATTCTGCCTCTCTGAGCTCCTCTTTCTTTGTTTCTTCTACACAAATAAAAGGCATAAAGAAAGATGTGCAGAGCATTGTTATGTGGACTAAATAAAAGTCCTATCCCAATGACAGACCTCCCTACTGATTTATTTCTTTGTCTCGATGGAGGAGAAAAACAGCTTCCCTTTTGAATTCAGTATTTCTCATCTCCACCTGACCTTACCCAGCCTTGTTCCTCCTCCTGTCTTCCCTCTTGTTGTTTGACACTGTCATCTCCTGTCCACCTGTGATCCCAAGTCATAAATGTGAGCAACATCCTGGTCTCTCTTCTTTAAACCCCATACTCTACTGGTCACCACCTATTTTCAATTCTGTCTTCCAAATGTATCCTCCCAGGGGCACCTGAGTGGTTCAGGTCGGTTAAGTGTCTGACCTTTGGTTTCAGCTCAGGTCATGATCTCACAGTTCGTGAGATTGAGACCCAAGTCAGGCTCCTCACTGAAGGCATGGAGCCTGCTTGGGATTCTCTCTCTCCCCCTCTCTCTGGTCCTCTCCCACTCATGGTCTAAACAAACAACAAATAAATAAATGGAGCTTTAAAAAAAACTTTCGACCAAATTTATCCTCTCGACTTTGTCCCCACTTGATTCTTTCACCTGGATTACAGCCTCGGGCTCCTAGTTTACCTTTTTCCCATCCAATTTAGTCCATCTTTCAACAGTCACCCACATTGCTGCCAAAGTGATATTTTCTAAAAGTGCAAACACAGCCACACACTCCCTGCAGGACAAAGTCCCACCCAGCTCCTGCTGGGGCTCCTACTTCTCCCACACCTCTGCACGTTCCAGACTCCTTGAGTTGGTCAACTCCACTGGGTGGTTTCACATCCCTCACCCTGTGTGTGTCCCCTCCATCTAGAGGGCCCTTCTCCACTTGGAAGTGTGGCAAACTCCTACTCATCCTTTAAAACCAACGTGTCACTTTCTCCCAGCGGCTGCCCTATGCCACCTCTGCTCCTCCCTCCTTCCTGGGTGTCACTCTGGAGTACTGGTCTGCCTCCAAGGTGCAGATATTACCAGAAAGTATATTTCCCTATATGGCCATGAACTCCTTGGCCACTGTTCCACTCATCTCAGTTTTCTAGCAAAGTGCTGGCTGCACTGAAGAAAACAAAAATGTATTAACAGTTGGCATATAAATTATTTAATAAACATGCAAATGAATGTGCCTAGCAGAGTTCCCTTTTATCCTTGGGACTGCTGGGGAAAACTGCAGTTCTGAATAAGGGATATGTTCACGGCATCGGGCTCTACTGGAATCACAGGCAGAATAGAATAGATCTCTGTGAGGAATGAAATAAGCTGGTTAGATACCCTAGATATCTGTCACTTCTGGGGATTAGAAAAGAAGAGCAGCTGGTCTCTATGTACACTGGGCTTCCCTCACCCTACCCTCACCCTGGAAGGAAACTCCACCAGCAGGTTGGTCACATGGGGCTTTTCCTGGCCTGCTTTGTGGAAACTACCCCCATGAGGTCAGCTGAACGGTGTATAACAGTAAATGTCACTTAAAAATCTCTGAGATTTAATGAGCACTCACAGTGTTATGTGGCAATCTTAGAGAGAGAGGATCTGGAGCAAAGGTTTGGGCTTAATGAGTCAGCGATTTGGAATGTGTGTTTTATTATCAGTTTAGTAAAACCTGCAATTGCCGAGATGATGTCATCTATTAAAGTGGGCCTCCATTTACCGTGAGGCTCGCAGGGAGGAAAGCTACCCTCCAGCTCCAGAACAACTAATACAACATTGAACCAGTGATTCTTTACTAAATTAGTTAGGATTCTGGATTGCTGATGAAACACCCGAGCTCAATGAGCTTAAGTACAAAAGGGGAATTTATGATGAGAGTATAAGTGTGTCTCAGGGAAGCCGAGAATAAGAACACAATTGCCAGAACTGGACCCAAAGGGACTCCGGTTTCTCTCTTCTACCTTTTTGCCTCTGAGCAATTTTAAGTTTTTCTACTTCCTACCTTTTGTAGATCAGCCGTCTCTCCTTGCAAATGAGGAAGTTTTTCTTTTTAATGGTTAAAAGTTTTATTTTAAAAAGTACCATATAGGGTGCCTGGGTGGCTCAGTTGGTTGAGCGTCTGACTCTTGATTTCGACTCAGGTCATGATCCCAGGGTCTGGGGGGTTGAGCCCCACATCAGGTTCTGCCCTGAGCATGGAGCCTGCTTAAGATTCTCTCTCTATATATATACCTCTTATGCTCACTCACATACTTTCTCTCTCTTTCTCTAAAAAAAATACCATACAAATTGACTTTTTTCTTTTGAAAAATATTTATGAAGTTTGTGAATTTTAACACAGGTATAAATTTGTGTGACCACTGGCACAACAAGAACACAAACGTTTTCATGGCCCTCAAGACTGCCTCATGCTACCGCTTTGCAGTCATCCCCTCCCTCCACCCATAATAACCCCGGCAACCTCTCCTGTGTTCCCCATCACTGGAGTTGGTCTTTTTTGAGAATGTTGTATAAATAGAATCATACTATGCAACTTCGTGGACCTGGCTTCCTTCAATCAGCGTGGTGTCTTCGAGACGAACTCAAGTGGATATGTTTATCAGTAGTTTCTTCCTTTTTATAGCTGAACGGTATTCCATTGCATAGATGTACCAGAGTTTGTTTATCTATTCGTCTACTGAAGAGTGCGATAGTGCTTATCTCTTTGGCTGCCTGAAAAAGATTAACCGATGTCCTTGGTTTCAAATCCAGAACCCCCTGCAAGACGCTCAGAGGATCAGCATAGGTTAGATTGCCATCCCTGGAGAAATCAGCTTGGAGTGGGGATAAGGAGTGAGGATCGGTCTGGCTTGCATCTGCGCTCAGCCAGCCAGTGCGTCATCTCTAGCCAGGAGTGCAGTCGCAGAGAGCAGGACAGCCACCTAGAAACCCTGGGGATGGACAGGGAGAGGAGAGAGTGGAGGAGAAATAGTGCATTCCCAAACCCTTTCCTATAAACTGTTCGTCCTCTTTTCTCAGATACATTGGTCTAAAAGGTATGGTTCTCCAACCTTCATTCATAAAGTCTAAGAGTGCACTGCAAACTGTTTGTTGGGAACAATTACGTCGCTTCATTGTCTGCATGGCGACCGACCCCATGGTGATTCCCCATGGGGGGCATGGCCCAGCCCATTGACCTTCTCTGCACTGGCCCTCCTCTCCCAGCACTGTGACTTGCCTGGATGTCCTCAGCAATGGTGAGGATTCAAGCAGAAGATTAAAGAAACATAATTCAAGCCCAACCTGGGGCAGGCATTTTTCTTGCAAGTCATGTTCTCATCTCCTATTTATCTTTTCTTTCTTTGAGAGATAGAAGCCTTCTTTTTCTTGTTTTCCCATTTAAGGTGTCTTTCCAATCCCTACTGCACTGTCTTCAAATGCATTTATCCTAGCCAGTGCACAATAATGGCTGTGATGGCCTACGGGTTGAAAGCGGGCTTCTGCTCGGCATTGTCTGTCACCCACATATCATGTGCATCAAAAGGAGCTGCCTCTGCTTAAATCCCTCAAGCCAAGGAAATGAAAAGAAAAAGCCAAGCCGTAGTTGTTCTTTCTCTCTCAGGTGCCTCAGCCTTTGTTCCTGAGGAAGCGGAGAGATAGAGGAAGGTGACCTCAGGCGTAAATTCAACCTCCTATTCCTTCAACCAGAGCCATGCTCCTGTGATCTCTGCTATATGCAAGCCCTTTGTGTAGACTTTATTAGAAGAAAGAATCCCAATGCTGGAAAAAAAAAAGTCTGACAACCACTGCCCCAGCCAAACACAGAGACACCAAAAGTCCTACACTTATCCATGCCAGGAGTCTTGCTTCTGTCTCATCTGCTTTGCTTGTCTCTTGAGGACTTTTCTTATTTTGAAGTTGATTCTCCAGGATCTACCTAGTACATAATCTAGTTATCCCTTTCTGGTGTATTCAGAAAGATTTTTTTTCCAGTTTTTAAGTTTTTAAAAAGTTACTGATGTAATCAATATTAGTTGTACAAAATTATAAAATGTCTGAAAGAAAAAAAAGGGGTGACTAAAAATTATCCTTCAGGTCCACCACCCAGACACAGCTACTTTTAACATCCAGTCCAACACCAAATCCTGTAATTGTACCTCTAATGTATTTGGAAAATTTCTCTCTTCATTCCATTTCTACTGCCACGTCCTAGTTCAATTCCTTAACCCGACTCTTAATCTGCTAAAAATAGAAATCCAACTTCTCACTTTTTTTTGGTTAAAACCTTTCAGTGACCTCAGTGGACAAGTGAAACACTCTTCCTGTGAGCCGCAAGGGTCTGCTTGCTCTGGCTCTTGAAACTTCTTTCCCCAGCGAACTCCACTACATTTGCTCCAAGGGTCTCATGTCAGTCACCAAGGACTCCACCTGCACAATAAATCTGACAAGTTCCTTCAGGTGTCTACCATGTGTTGGCACATACCCCTGGGTTTCAGTGCTAATACAGATGATTTTCTCTCTGGTTATTTCATCAAGAATGTGAGAAAGGAGAGATTAGGTACATGGAATCATGTTGCCATCTTGCCTCCTTAAGAAAAAACTCATTTTCACTCAACAATCAGTTGTGCCTTTTTATGAAGTTCCAGATGCATCCCTCAGACATGGTGATGAAGGTCAGAATAAACAGCTTTGGCCATATTGCATGCCTGATCACCAGAGAGAGGCTGCCTTCAACATTGGCAAAGCAATATTGTTACCGTCTTTGACCTCAACCACACAATCTGTTGTATGCATGCAAATTCAATGGCACTGTCTAAACTGAGACTGGAAGCTCGTGATAAATGGGAAGTATGCCTCTGTCTCATAACATCAAAGGGGGATGATGCTGGTGCTAAATATGTTTTGGAGTCCACTAGTGTCTTTACTATCTAATAGAAAGCTGGGGCTCACTTACAGGGTAGATTGCAAAGGGCTATCATTTCTGCCCCTTCTGCTGATGCTGCCATGGTAGTGCTGGCAGTACACTATGAGAGGTGTGACCATTCCCTCAAGATTGTCAGCAATGCCGCCTGTACCAACTCTTGGCCTCCCTGGACCAGGTGATTATGATAACATTGGCATTGTGGAAGGTTGATAACCATGTTTATGCTATTACTGCCATGTAGAAAGCTTTAGACAGCTCCTTTGGAAAACTGGCATGATGGCTGGGGTGCTGCCCAGAACACCATCCTTACACCCACTGGTACTGTCAAGGCTGTGGGAAGGGCCTCCCTGAGTTTAACAGGAAACTCACTGGCATGGCCTTTCAAGTTCCTATTCCCTATCTGTCATGGATCTGACCTGACCTCTGAGGAAAGTTGCAAAATATGACAACATTTAAAAAGTGCTAAAGCAAGCATCAGAGGGGTATCCCAGGTGACAATGAGGTTTTACAGTGATACTCATCCCTCCACCTCTGACGTTGGGTATGTTATTGCCCTCCCAACCATGTTACAAGCTTATTTTCTAGCACAATGATGAATTTGGCTATAGCATCTCTGTGGTAGACGTCACAATCCATATGGCCTCTACTTAATTAGCATTCTGGACCATCAGCCCCAGCAACAACATCAGAAGAGTTGGTCTTTGGGTAGGAAGGTTTCACTGGTTGTTATTGACTGAATTACATGCCCCCTCATCCCCAAATTCTTACATTTTGAAGCCTTAACCCCAATGTGATGGTATTTGGAGATTGGACCTTTGGGAGATAATTAGGTTTAGATGAGGTCATGAGAGTGGGGTTCCCATGATAGGATCAGTGTCCTTATAAGAAAAGACACAAAGGAGAAGGCAGGTTTACAAGCCAGGAAGAGAGCTCTCACCAGAAACCAACCAAGATGGCACCCTGGCCTTGGGCTTCTAGCTCCAGATCTACAAAAAAAATAAATTTCAATTTTTTAAGCCACCCAGTCTCTGTTATTTTGTTTTGGTAGCCCAAGAGGACAGACACTGGCCTAGTTCTGTTCCTTCACCACTGAGAATCTCTCCTCCTTGACACATTTCCATCTCAAGTCTCCTGGAGAAGAGGAGGGTCTTATAGGGACTTAGTTCCATATGTATCATCAGTTACATTAACCAAGTCTATACATTGTCTCCCCACAAAGAAAAAAAGTTAAATGAAGCCAACTAAAACAAAACAAAAGCAAAATAACAATACAAAAGAAACAAAACAGAGTAACCCCCAACAGTTCAAATCATAAAACTGAACACAATAAAAGAAAAAGAAAAAAAAAAGAGTGGTAAATGGTTAGCAGCATAAATCCCCTAGATGAACTCTCTTATTTGTGGGCAAATGAGATTTCTGTGCAGAATCAGGGTCTATTACTTGGGACCACCATGGAAGACTTTTATGATAAATAATTAAGGAATCAAAAGTCATATCTGAAGCTTCTTCCGTTCTGACAACCTATACTGGCAACCCCTGCATCTATAAATTCATGGTTGTAAACTGCCTGACAAGGAATGGATTAACCCTTTAGTAAGAAACCTGTCTTGGGACCAATCTTCCCTCACACTTCACACACCACTCTACTTTTGTATGAATATGTAGCAGTCTAAACATTCGTGTAACAATATATATAGTTACAAACGATTTTCACATGTATTACCTAATTCCAATTCTAGATTCAAGTGCAAATTAGCTACATCTCAGGAATCTCCAGTCTTGGGTCTCTAATCTAAGTATTTTCAATAATTTGAATTTAAATCCTACTTTCTCTTCTTAAGCCCTAAGACTCCATTCTCCCCTATACTGACCTGTGGTCTTTATCTGACAAAATGCTCAGTTTGAGAGCAGTGGGTTGATAAATATTTGTTGAGTGAATAAGTGAATGGCTAAATATGTGAATATTTTGCTTTTGTTAATTTTGTAAAGTTTATTTTTGAGAGAGAGAGAAACCGAATGCAAGTGGGGGAGGGCAGAGAGAGAGAGAGAGGGAGACACAGAATCCAAAGCAGGCTCCAGGCTCTGAGCTGTCCTGACTCAGGTCTCGAACTCGTGAACTGCAAGATCGTGACCTGAGCTGAAGTCAGACACTTAACCCACTGACCTATCCAGGTGCCCTGATACAAGAATATTTTTATATTTAAATTAATTGCTTGATGCATTTTCCTTCTTGCCTGTGGCTTCTCAGTCATTCTCCCTTGGTTCCATCCCCTTTGTCTACATCTCTATATCCCACTTGTCTGTGTTGAAATCACAGTAGGCAATGAATTGCCCACTGAACAATTTGTACTCAAGCTTTTCCCTCTGTCTGGAATGCCCTTCTCTCCCACAACCCTTGTCTGCCAGAGAACTCCACTCATCCATCACTGCCCAGTCTGAATACCATGTTTAACCTGTGGATTTCCCACTCATCCTCCTAGCCAGTATTAATTGCTTGCTTCCACTGAACTTTATAGATGCTTCCACTGTAGAATTTACAACAGTGTGAATTATAACTTAATTTATGGATGTTGTCTTTTTCCTAGGCTAGTGAAACCTAACTTAGACTACATGACAAAATCCCCTAGAGAACTTTATTGAATCAGAATCTCTAGGATGTAGCCTGGAGACCTTTTTTTTTATTTAGCAAGGACCTGGGTTGCCATCTTTTGCAATCCTTTGGGCTGGGTTTAGGAAATCTTTGCTTAAGCTATATGGTCCTTAAATAAAGGAATGCATTTTATTCAGCTTTGTATCTTAAGTTTAGCATAGCATTGGTCTACAGGAGGCACTCAATACATGTTTATTGACCCACACTGAATTGATTATAACTTCCTGCCTGTAGCTCTCAAATTCCTGAATTTAACAGAGGAAGGGGAAAGATATAAAGGGAGAAAATTGCTAACAGTGAAATTTCCAGCAACTGTTCAGAAGATATTTCAGAGCAAAGCAATCTTCCTAATGATTGTCTACATGACCCATAAGTAAGGCCCCTCTCCCCACCACCCCCTAAACTTAGTAGATGCCCACTCTGATTTTGGTTACAGACTATATGAACTAGCTAGGGGAAATCATCTCAATCACGGATGTGCATATTAGTTTTTGTTGTTGTTGTTGTTGTTACCAGGATATAGAGTTTCACCAAGTGTTAAATTGATCACCAGTGGGTGAGATGGCTTATTGCTGCTGATCAGATTACAGAAAGCATTAAGATGTCAGAAAGTTGATTCTGTCTTGCCACATTGCAAAGAATTTAAACTAAGAGCTTTCAGTAGATCTTTGCTATCTTCTTTGTTCAAGAGCAGCTAAGTTTCAAGACCAATAGCAGAGAACTTATAGCTCTAATAAAATGAAGCACTATAAAACAGTTCGAGAATACTGGCAACTCCTGAGATCCCCTTATTAGATAGGATAGCTTAAAAGCACTTTGAGAATATTAGTATTAGGAATACAAATAACCATCAGATATTCATTATCTAGTCAGATTATTTAATTCCTTCTCTTGGATAATATTGGGTTTTTGCTTCATCATTATTGAGTTTCTTAGAGGAAGAGTATATGTCTCATTCCCATTTGTATCTATCTTACTGCTTTGTCCAATGCAGGTGACCAACAAGTGTTGAACTTGTTAATAAATATCCTTTGTTTTTATTTTTCATTTTATTGTTTTACTTATAATAGAAACTTCTAAAAAAAACCTCAAATGTGTGTAAATACATCAAGTAAAAAGTTAAAGTCCATAAGCAAAGACAGAAGGCTGGAATGACCTCTGTGGTGTCATTAAAAATGGATTTTTGTAGGGGCACCTGGGTCGCTTAGTTGGTTAAGTGTCTGACTTTTGATTTCAGCTCAGGTCCTGATCTCACAGTTCACAACTTCCTGCCCTGCATCAGGCTCTGTGCCTATAGTGCAGAGCATGCTTGGGATTTCGTCTCCCTCTCTGCCCCTCCGCCACCACATGTGCGCTTGCTCGTGCTCTCTCTCTCTCTCTCAAAATAAATAAACATTTAAAAAAAGAAGTACCAAAAAATAAAAAGACTTTTGTAGCCATGAGACTTTTGGCATGATTAGCATGCCATTCACAGCTATATATTCTGTATTAGCTACCAGGCCAAAACAATCTCCCCAAATCCCTGTTAGCTTAGAAGGAGATATACAGACTGCCATCAATTTCTCTCTTCTTCTCCCTTCAGTCTTTCTTTTCTGTCTATCTATTGTTCAACATCTGACTTTTGGGAAAGGAGCAAGTCTCACCTTCAGTACTGATTGGTTAATTTGAACATTATATGATCAGAGAAATGTAAATAGGAATTCCAGGGACTGGGATGGGGCTGAAGTCAATGGGAGGCTGGGGATGTGAGCGGGGGTTGGGCACAGAGCAGACAGAGACAGAAGGAGACAAGAATGAGAGTCTCCATGAGTGAATCTAATCCTAGATTTCAACAGTTACATCTATTAAGTGAGAAAATTGGGCTCTTGACTACCCTCTATGATGCTGTCGACCCCAATACACAAATCTTTGAATGCCTCTGCCATAGCATTTGTAAGAATGTTCTGAGGTTGTTTATATAACTGCTTCTCTGCCTCTGTATTTTATTCATTTGAGTCTCTAAGGCCTGAATAATACCTAGAATATAGGGAAGAACATAACTATAGGTATTGGTTGAAGAAGGGATTGTCTGAATAATGGTTGGAATGGGTAAAGTGTGTGAAAGTGCTCATAATCTAGATACAATATGTGAGATTAGATCACACATATCCTAATACACAAAATGTTGTTTCATTGGGTAACTGGGATTCTTAGTGGTTAAGGCGAATCTAGTTTAGAGTCTATAGATGACCAAAATCCTCTCCAACACCTGTTACAGTCACTAAACTAATTCTGAACCAAGGATTTAATAGAAACCTGAGGACAATCAGTCACTTGACATTTGATGGCTCACTGAATCCCAATTTCATCCCTTATAAGCTATATGACCTTGGACAAGTTACTTCCCATCTCTGAGTCACAGTTTCCACATCTGAAAAGTGGGGCTATAAAATAACCTACATCACAGATACTGTGGTAAGCTGTAAATGACTTAGGATGAGTGTTAAGAATAGAGACTGTTTTAAGGCCACCAACAAAAGCCTGTGGTTCATCATCCCAGGTACGCCCCATTGCCACCAACTTCTCCCAGGCTGTCATCCTGTCTGCTTCACTTTCCTCTTTTTTAACCTGTCCAGTTCTGATAACTTTCCCTTTCTAACCATTTTTATTATGTCCTACGTATGATTAAAACAACAGCAAGAATTTATAGAGCATTTAACTTGTTTTAGACACTGTTCTAAGTGTTTTTCATGAATCCTTTTAATCTTCCTCACAACCTTATGATTTAGATACCATCATTATTTCCCATCTACAGATGAAGAAACAGAATGAGGGACTAAGTAACTTGTCCAAGTCACATAGTTTGTGACTGATAGAAACTTGAATAAACTCTCATCCTCTTTAAGATCCTTCCTCTCCAGTATGACAAAGAAATTCTTTTCTCTATTCTCTTTACATTGCACTCCCTGCCCTTCCACCAGGATACTCTGCTTCTTTGGGTTGTACCTTTTTGAGGGGATACTGCCTGGATCCATTCATCCAAAGGGCCACTTACTGCCTGATAATACCCAGTTGAGTCTGGCCCCTGAAACCTACCCATCCCTTTGAGATGGGTTGAGTTTTAGGTCTTGGGTTTCTTAGTCTTCCCAATTGTGCTTAGATAACAAGGTGGATCAGCAAGAAGATGCCCTATAATCTACTGCTGCCTATAAAAATTACACCCTCACTCTGATGCTCCCCTTTCTGCAGAATTTGGGCTCTGCCCTTTTCAAATCTGACTCTCCCTAATTTGCATCTTGTATGTTTGATGCTTTCTCCACCTATATACACCATAATATATATGGCAGAGCCACGTCATACTTTTTTGTTTTAATCCATTCAAACGCATCTCCTTAAAACAGAGCAGTGATTCTGGAGCCAGACTGACCTGGAATTTCTATTTTCTAACTTTGTGATTTGGGACATGTTGCTTAACTTTTCTGTTCCTCACCAGTTACATCTTTATCGTGATAGTAATATCCGCTTCATAAAGTTGTCATGATGGTTAAATAAGATAATGTGCTAGCAAAAGGCTCTGCTTCACATATAATCAGTGTTCAATAAATCATAGCAACAATGGCTTGTGGTCTCAGCATTACCTGCCATGCTTGGCACCAGCTCACGGAGCTGTGTGATCAGCAAGGCTATTCATGATGGGCACACCATGACATGTAATGAATGCAGGCGGAGAGCTTGAATTGCTGGCCAGGTTGAGATACATTCCCTGCCCCAGGGACTTCTTCTTCAGGCTATGTTTGAAACCATGGCTGTTATTCTGACTTCAGCCCCTCTTTGAGAGTCAGGCAGAACATTTCAGCTTTCCAAGCTTTTTGGCTTATGTTTTCCATATTAAGTGGATCCCCAAAACGTAAGGTAATGGCAGAGTGGGGCTGTCATTTAATACAAAGTTGTTTATGCTGCAGTCGATTTCTGCCATGGGTGGGATCGCATCCCAATCAGAAGCTATTGTCCCTACCCAGCCCCAATTGAATGTGCACCTGTGTGCTTCTCATGGGCTATGTGTCAAGGCTGAGAGACTTCAAAGCTGTGGGCGAGGGCACTGTCGGGGGCCTGACACCCGTGGGCTTGGAGGCGTTCACAACCACATCCCTGAAGCATCTCTCTGTATGAAAGGAAGGTACTGCTCACAAAAACCACTCCTTGTTGTGATCTGGGGCCCCATGAATAGCCGAGTGATTGCATTCTCGAGGAGGTTCCAGCAGGGTGGTTTCAAAGTCAGACAGGGAGGGTGAGAAAAACACGAGAAGAGGAAGGCAGAGGAGTTCAGTTCTACAGTAATGCAGAATTTAGGCATGTACTTCCAAAGCCTAAAGGTGGAGTGACATTTTCACCTGCTGAAAGTCATATCAGGATGAGACTGTACTCTGCACCTTTAGGCTCTTCCCCTGCAGTTTTTCCTGGGCTGAAAGCACACCTGGCATAGTTTGGCTTCATAGCCCAAGTTATGGTAGTTGGAGCAAGATGAGACAGACGAGTAGCAAGGGGCTGAGTAGTAAGAAAGGAGTGCTCAGCGAGGAGAACCTGGTCAGTGGTTCTCAGATGTGGGTGCTCGTAAGAGTAAGAGGGTGTATTACAGAGACACACTCATCCACCCCACCCCAGACCTGCTGCATCAAAATTGGTTGCAGCAGGGGAACGGTGCCTGAAAATCTGAATTTTAAATGTAAATGTAACACCAAGGATAATAGAAGCATTCAACTCTTGCATTCATTACTGTGTGGCAAGCGCTGTCCAAAGTGTTCATATTCACTAACTCACTTAATATCCACAGCAGTCCTGCACATGGGGTACATTATTCTCATTCCCAGCAGCAGATGAGGAAACAGAAGACAAGTAACTGACTAGAGGTCACATAACTAGTAAATGAAAAAGCTGGGCTAGCTGGGGACTCTGGTGAGTCGTGGGCACACTATTGAAGAAAGCAGTCACTGTTGGGAGTATGCAAATGCCTCTCAGGAAGTAAGGGCCTCCTTCACCTTTTTGGCCTGGAAGCTCCACTTGACTCACTTGAGTCTTGGCCTTGGAAACGGCATTGAACCCAAGGAGTCTTTCTTCAGAGCACAGGCTCCTAACCTGTAGTATGTGCAAATGCCCCAGAGAAGGATCTAGCAATGGAGCCGTCTCCCCCGTGACCTCGGGGTGATTGCCGAGGATCTCCCTTCAGGAGATCTGCAATGCCGGGAGCACGGCTGCTAGACAGTTGCCAAAGCAGCGCTTCAGTATCTGCCATGGCTCTCCTGACAAGGCAATGTTCTCCCTGGGCAGGGGGGTCATTTTTGCTGGACCATTCCTGCCCAGCGTAAGAAATGAAGAAGCTCTTTCTGTCTTCTCTTGCTCCCTCTTTCTTCCTTATTCACATTTGGTTCCACCAATAAGTAAGTGAATTAAATTATTCCTGCATAGCTAATTCTATCTTGGTGTCTACTTCTTAGGGAATCAGGACTGACATATCACATCTCTCTTCTACAACAATAACTTTGAAATACTTTTGACTGAGACCCACAGTAAGGAAAAAAATGTTTCATCTTGTCACGGTGTGTGTGTGTGTGTGTGTGTGTGTGTGTGTGTGTGTGTGTATCTATATTATGCAAATATGCATCATGCATATATGGAAAAAATTTTCAAGGACAATAGCTACCTTTCCCATATGCAATGTACGATTCTATTCGATGTGGTTTGAATTTTTATTTATTTATTTTGAGAGAAACAGAGAGAGTGTGAGCAGGGGAGGGACAGAGAGAGAGGAAGAGAGAGAATCCCAAGCAGGCTCCACGCTTCAGCACAGAGCTGGACATGGTGCTTGATCTCACAAGCGTGAGATCATGACCTAAGCTAAAATCAGGAGTCGGATACTTAACCAACTGAGCCATCCAGGTGTCCCTGTCATTTTTTTAAAATAGAGAATTCTGGTTACAACCCACACAATTGCAAGAAGGACCACACGCATACCAGAAGTGCCGTTTTTGGTAACGTGCTATGATTCACATGGTGGTAGCATTAACCTTCAATTGCCCCATCACTGGCCAGTGCAGGAGGATTCTTGCCTTGTATTGACCTTCCCAATGGTCTGTTTCTTGTATTTTCCCTTGAGATGTAGTCCTGCTTTTTAAAGTATATACCATGATCTCAAGGAAATGGATACAAAATCAAGAGATTTATATAGTTGTTCCAATATTACAAGCACCTGGAAGTCAGGATACTCTTTTCAGAATGCTTTAGATTTGATCAGTTTAAGGTCATGATCCACAAAATGTGTGTTTGTATGTGTATTTGCTTATTTAGTAAAAACACATCTATGTCCCCCACAAATACTGACTGCTTAATCGCTTCTTTGATAGTTTTTAGCAATCAAAGACAGGTTCCTGAGATTAAGAAATATTTATTGGCTAGTAAATTAAGATTGAGAAATTCTATCCATTAAATTTTTGATTAATTGAGCAAAAACTGATTTTTTTAAAAAAAATTTAGCTCAAGGAATGTCACTTGTCTTCAGGAGCATGCTGTGAGAGGCAATGATTTATATACTGTATACTGTGTTCCTAGCCCATGTCGTCCATGCACCTTCTGCTCATGCTTTTTAAAGGTGTCTCAGTTCTGTTTGGCTTAATTCTATTTTGAGATATCTATCCTAGAAAAACAATCAGAGTTACAGAAAATGATTTATGTACAAGGGTGGCCATTACGGCATTATTTATAATAGTGTAACATAGGGACCAACATTAATTTCCAACAGCGATGGTTCAATAAACCATGACATATCCATAAGAATATGTGATAAAGCACCGCTGGCTTGTATTTATTTTGGTGACACTCAGAGCTGAGTAATTGGCACTCCCTTTAAAGAGAGCACGAAGTCTCCAGTTTGTCATTTCTCCACTCTTCCCTACTGTGTAATACCCACTTCACTTATCTGCTTTCCTGCCTGACATTGTTAGGCATTGAGGTTTTGGTCCCTGGCTGACGTGATACTGTCCAAATTCCTTTGCATGATATGGTGAGCTGGATAATGGTTCCCCAAAGATGCTCATGTTCTCATCTCTGGAACATTTGAATATGCTAATTTACATGGTAAGAGCGACTTTGGAGATGTGATCAAATGGGTGGGCCCATTGTAATCACAAGGGTCCTTGTAAGATGTAAGCAGAAGGATCAGAGTCTGAGAGGAGATGTGGATGGAAGCAGAGGCTGGAGTGATGCACTCTTTGGACGAAGAGAGAGGCCATGCGTCAAGGATGTAGATGGCCTTTAAAAGCTGGAAAAAGCAAGGAAACAGATTCTCCTTTAGAATTTCCAGAAGGAACAGCTCTGCCGATACCTTGATTTTAGCCTGTAAGATCCATTTTGGACTTCTGACATTCAGAATGGTAAGATAACATCTATGTGTTGTTTCTAGTCACTAACTTTGTGCTAATTTGTTAGAGCAGCAATAGGAAATTCATGCACACAGCATTCAAGTTTGTTCAGTATCTGACTCCAGCCCTACCCTTAATTCTCATTTCTTCTTCTTTGCTTCATTCTCTATAGCCTAGAGTTTCTCCACACCAAATTACTCATTGTTTCCCAGGACACCACGTTTTCACACCTCCATGTCTTTGTGTCATTCTTTTTACCTATAATCCCATTCTCCCCTTTCTGTCAAGCTTCCAGAAGAGAAAGGAGGGAAGGCTTCCTTAGTATTAGTAATTAGTAAATGAATTTCTACCACCTATACTATAAACAAGCTGAGGTTAGTGGAAGATATCAAAGATGATTCATTAAGCTTCCTACATGAGGGGTGCCTGGGTGGCTCAGTCGGTTGAGCATCCGAATTCAGTTCAGTTCAGGTCATGATCTCACAGCTTGTGAGTTCGAGCCCCACATCGAGTTCTGTACTGACAGCTCAGAGACTGGAGCCTGCTTCAGATTCTGTGTGTCCATCTCTCTGCTCCTCCCCTGCTTGTGCTCTATTTCTCTCAAAAATAAATAAACATTTAAAAAACAGTTTCCTACTTGAGAAAGTAGAGCTTATTAGGCCCAATTATATACCCTAATTTGGAAGGATTATTGCTGGAGGGGAAAGCATATTGTGGAAGAGAATAGGAGTCTTGGATGCAAGTCCTTTTAGCATTGTGCAGAAGCTGCCCTGGGGAATCCATATGGTGGAAGGTGGAAAAGCAAGCATGAGCATGGCAAATGGAAAGATGGCCAATGGTGGGGCTTCCCAGAGACATAGCTTCTTTGAGCCTTTCTGTGCTTTCTAAGGTTTAGTAGCAAGCATGTCATGCACTTATAGCTAAAATATAATGTTACCTTAAAAAAGAGTTGGGACTATAATCGGCCTGTTTTAGTTTTACCTGTACAACTGCCAGGCTCAGTGGGAAGTGGCTATCTGCTGTGGAACAGACAGAACTTCTCCCCTTTACTGCACTCACATCTACGTCCACCTAAGAAAATAGTGAGCACCTTCCTCCACCTGCCTGCATGAATGGGCTCTTCCTGGACTGCTGAGCACCATTCACTCA
This sequence comes from Paguma larvata, assembly GCA_030068075.1. Classification (NCBI taxonomy): domain Eukaryota; kingdom Metazoa; phylum Chordata; class Mammalia; order Carnivora; family Viverridae; genus Paguma; species Paguma larvata. Next base: position 47,311,981 of record CM057836.1, read on the forward strand.
GTCTTGGCTGGGCTCATTGCCAATTCTATTAAGCTAATTTGTTTTCCAAGATCGACAACATCACCAGTATGACCTGTTAACATTGCTGAGGCCCCTGCAACAATTTGCCAGTCTTTAGGTATGATATGGACCACACACACCTAGGGAGAACACAAATCAACCCTTGCGATCAGTACCCAGAATTCTGCAGGATGACCTCTACTGCCACCTTTTCACTTTCAGATCAGATGTCCCCTCACTACTCCAATCAGCTTCCTCTCTCATAGGCCAAAGTGCCATCTGCGGCTCTCCACCCACCCCACCCCCAACCATCCCTGTTTATATAACCATTAGGTATGGCCCCTCCCAGCATAACACAGCTTTCCTTACAAGCGTGGGTCTTCCATGAGACCTCTTCCCACCGCATTGCACTGGTGAGGCAGGTGGCTATCCGTTCCTGACTTAATGCTTTCACTGCTCCTCTGCTCAGTTTGTGTGTTGTGGGCAGCCCTTCTAACAGTCACCTAGCATTTTAGGCGGAGCATTTTAAGATGGCAGCTCCTAGGATTATTAGTTCACTTCCTGTGTCTCTCAGGGACTGGGGGAAAGTCTTGTAACACTATACTGTTTGGTGTTTTGACAGCCTTTCAATCGGCTTCAGGAGTTCTTCACTATAATTAGCCCTTGACATACATTTAGCCTGTTTTGAGGGAATTGTGGACTCTAAGTGGAAAGATTCTGTCTAAGGATAGGTGGAGAGGTGGGGGTGGAGGGAAATACATCATTTACAAGTGCCTCAAAAATCACTCCTTCCTCTGCAGAGATGAAACAGCATGGATTTTCTGACACTCACCTGGAGCTTTCCAATCAAGATATAGACAGTGGAGGAAAGAGACCACATTTTCCTTCCTTTATTTATTTATTTATTTATGTTGCCAGCAGGTTTGTTCTATTTCTGATAACAGAGCTTGTGTGGGCTGTGCCATCCAATTCTACTCCTCTAAGATCTTTGTGATAGACTGATTTTCAGTTCTAGTTGATGCAATTTTGTCTTTTTTCCCCTGTGTCCTCATAGGTCTTTAAGTGGAAAGTTGAAACAGGACTGCATTTGGGCCATATCACGCTAAATTGAAACTCCTAGATGTAACTTTCAAAAGGTTGTTTTGTTCTCTTTGATTTTTACCCCAGTCTATTTAGCAAGCCCACTTTATAGCTTGTAGATCAGAGCTAAGTGGAAGTAGTTATTATGATGGAGAATGAGGAGCTTCATTCAGTACTTATCTTTTTTTTTTAAGAAAAAAAATAATTTGAGTGAGAGGCTCAGAAACCCTTAGCTTTTACATTTACATACTTGCTGGAGTTTTGGTGCCAATTTTTCTTTCCTCTGGATGAGAGCTAGGTAATTTGTAGTTGATTGTGCCTTTACAATGCAGTGTCTGATGTCTCATTAGCAAACAAAACAATAAATCACATCACATGCAAGCTAGCGACATATCCTCTCCCATAGTGTATATAAATTCTTGAATACTGAGAGATTGTTTTAAAATGTTAAATGTTTGCTTTTGAAATCTAGTTGCCAGTCTATTTCTCTATTCCCCTTCAGTCTTGATCTTTAAAATAAAAATCTGCACTTGCTGCCACATTCCCACACCCCAGTCACTCCTTCACTCACTGGATCCTGGGCCACTGTCGACTCATGGTGGCTATTCTGAAAGACCGCCATTGAATTCCTAATGGTCAGTTCGACCTCCAAAATTTTCAGCCCTTTGATCACCTGATTGTAACATCTGATTTCATGTCCTACTTCATAGGGAAAACCAGCTTGAACTTTCTCAACTTGTTATCCTAAAATTAAGTCCATCTTTTGTTCAAAATCCCATTCTTGATACTAGTCTTTTCTATTTCATCTCTATGTTACTCAATAACTCCTCTCTTATATATCAGAGTTCCTCTATCTATTGGCTGTTTCCAAATCAACCTATGAACATGTTCAAGTGCATCATACCATACACACACACACACACACACACACACACACACACACACACCCTTTATCCTTGATTCTCCATTCTCCTTCAATTACTAGACCACATATGTGTCTTTTCTTGAACCAACTGGTTAACATAAGCAGTTTCCACTTGCAATCTCCAAATTCTCACCTATTGTTTTCTCTTAAAAGTTTCAAATGCTTTTTTTTTGGCATCTAATGTGATTATTATAGGGTTTTGTTTTTCCTTATCTGATTCTTGGAGGATTTTTTTTTAATTCAATCTTGCTAATGTTTTATTTGACATTTTGCATGTCATAATGGTTTACCCTTATGTTTTCTTCTAAGAGTTTTATAGTTTCAGCTTCCACATTCGGGTTTTTGGTTTTCAACTTATTCTTAAGTCAAAGTTGGGAATTTGTATTTTCCTAGACGGTGGCTCTGAAAGTATTGTCCCCAGACCAGCAGCACCAGTACCTTCAGGAACTTGTTAGAAATGCAGTGTCTCAGGTCTCAACTCCAGACCACTGAATCAGAAACTCTGGGAAGGGGCCCCAGTAATCTGTTTTAACAATATCTCCAGGAGATTTAGATACACCATCAAGTTTGAGAATCATTAGAAATGCATTATTTTCACACATATTTTTAAGTTAATTGGTATAAAATGTTATTCATTCTTTTTTGCTAATATTCTTCATATATGAAATTACATCTTTCTCATTGCTAATATCATTATTTTTCTCTCTTCCTTAATGTTGATCATATTTGCCAAAAGTATGAATGTATTACTGGTTGCTTTAAATAACCAATTTTATTTTATTGATCATCTTTTCTCTTTCTGTTACTTGGTTTAATTAATATTTGCTTTTACCTTCATTGATCCATTTATTTTACACTGTTTTATTTTGTGGTTCTTTAACTTTTTGAGTTGAATGCCTTATTTTTTCACTTTTAATTTTTTGCATTTTCGGATCTAGTGCACTATACCCTGTGTGTACACTTTCGACTTAGTTGCACAAATTTCACTTTTAATATTCTCACAGTACTGTTCTTCACTTCTGAATAGTTTGTAATTTCAATTTTGATTTATTCTTTTATATAGGCATTTATTTGAAAGACATTAAAATTTTGGAATTTTTTTCCTTTTCTGATGCAGTATATAATACGCTATATATATTTGTATAAATGTATATTTGTTTTGTTGTTAACTGTACTAACATGGTCAGAGAATTTGGCCTTTTTGGGATTTACTGAGATTTCCTTATACCTAACAATAGTTCATTTTTGTGAATATTTAGTGTGTTTGTACAGAATATATATTCCCTGTTAAGTACAAAGATCTGTGTGTGGGAGTGTGTGTGTGTCTACACACAAACACACATACGTATATATATATATACACATGTGTATGTATATATATGTAAACACACCCCTCCCACACATGCACATACAAGCCTAGTGGCGCCACAAAAATCCATCCCAGTAAGCTAAGCAGCGCCACCTAGTGGAGAACGAAGCCATTACACTAAGCGCCGCCCAACTGGGCCAACCTGCTCCTGAAGAACACCACAAGTCTCTCTGCTTCATAGTTTGACTTCTAGGAGAATCTGGATATAATTTCAAACATATTTGATTCTGTTTGCTGGCCCATCTATTCAATTTTTTATCTTTTTCTTTTCTTATTCTTGAATACAGAGAGAAAAACTTTATTTTTATTTTCCCTTTTTATTAAAAAGATTTTCTTTAATTTTTTCTAATATATTTTTTTACTTTTTATCTTACTGTATTCATTTTTTTTCAAATTTTCAAACGTCTTCCTATTTTCTTCCCTTTTTTTTCTTTGCTTATCTTTCCCTTTTTTCTGTAACCAGTCAAGTTTTTTTAAAACAACCAGACCAAAACACACCTAGGATCTAGCATTCTTTATTTGATTCTTTTGTGTTGTTTTTAATTGTTTAGTTCTTATTTTTTTTACTTTATTAATTCCTTTTCTTCCTTCAAAATGATAAAACGAAAGAATTCATCACAAAAGAAAGAACCTGAAGAAATGACAGCCAGGGACTTAATCAACACAGGTACAAGCAAGATGTCCGAACCAGAATTTAGAATCACTATTACCAAAATGCTAGCAGGGGTTGCAAATAGATAAGAATCCCTTTTTGTGCAGATAAAAGAAGTAAAAGGTACTCAGGATGAAGTCAAAAAAGCTATAAGTGAGGTTCAATCTCAAATGGATGCCACGGTGGCAAGGATGGATAATGCAGAGTGCGAATCAGTGATATAGAGGACAAACTTGTGGAGAATAATGAAGCAGGAAAAAAGAGGGAGACTATGGCAAAAGAGCATGATATAAGAATTAGAGAAATCAGTGACTCATTAAAAAATAATAACATCAGAATGATGGGGGTCCCAGATGATGAAGAGAAAGAAAAAGGGGTAGAAGTTTTATGTGAGCAAACCGTAATGAAAAACTTTCCTAACCTGGGGAAAGACACAGACATCAAAATCTAGGAAGCACAGAGAACCCCCATTAGATTCAGCAAAAACCAACCAACAATAAGGCATATCATAGTCAAATTCACAAAATACTCAGACATAGAAAGAATCATGAAAGAACCAAGGAAAAAAAAGTCCTTAACCTACAATGGAAAACAGACCGGGTTCAGAGAAGACTTATCCACAGAAACTTGGCAGGCCATAAAGGAGTGGCAAGATGTATTCAATGTGCTGAATCAGAAAAATATGCAAGCAAGAATTTATCTAGTAAGGCTGTCATTCAAAATAGAGGGAGAGATAAAAAGTTTCCCAGACAAACAAAAATTAAAGGAGTTAGTGACCACTAAACCAGCCCTGTAAGAAATGTTAAGGGGGATTCTCTGAGGAGAGAAAAAGATAAAAAAAAAAAAAAGACAAAAGCACCAAGACTAGAAAGGACCAGAGAACACCACCAGACACTCCAACTCTACAGGCAACATAATGACAATAAATTCATATCTTTCAGTACTCATTCTAAATGTCAGTGGACTAATTGCTCTAATCAAAAGACATAAGGTAACAGAATGGATAAGAAAACAAGATCCATCTATATGCTATTTACAAGAGACCCATTTTCAGATTGAAAATAAGGAGATGGAGAACCATCTATCATGGTAATGGTTGCCAAAAGAAAGCCGGAGTAGCCACACTTATATCAGACAATCTAGATTTTAAAATAAAGACTGTAACAAGGGATGAAGAAGGGTATTATATAATAAAGGGTCTATCCACCAAGAAGATCTAACAATTGTAAACATTTATGCTCCAAAAGTGGAAGCACCCAAATATATAAATCGATTAATCACAAACATAAAGAAAGTCATTGATAATAATACCATAATAGCAGGGACTTCAACACCCCACTTACGGGAATGGACAGATTTTCCAAACAGAAAATCAACAAGGAAACAATGGCTTTGAATGACACACTGTACCAGATGGATTTAACAGATATATTCAGAACATATTTATCCTAAATGCATAATATACATTCTTCTCCAGTGTACATGGAACATTCTCCAGAACAGATTACATAGTGGGACACAAATAAGCCCACAACAAGTACAAAAAGATTGAGATCATGCCATGCATATTTTCAGACTATAATGCTATAAAACTCAAAATCAACCACAAGAAAAAAGTTTGGAAAGATAACAAATATCTGAAGACTAAAGAACATCCTACTAAAGAATGAAGGGGCTAACGAAGAAACTAAAGAGGAAATTAAAAAGTACATGGAAGCCAATGAAAAAGATAACACCACAGCCCCAAATCTCTGGGATGCAGCAAAGGCAGTCATAAGAGGAACGTATATAGCAATCCAGGCCTTCCTAAAGAAGGAAGAAAGGTCTCAGATACACAACCTAACCTAACACCTTAAAAAGCTGGAAAAGGAATGGCAAATAAATCCAAAAACAGCAGAAGGCAGGAAATAATAAAATGAGAGCAGAAATCAATGCTATGTAAACAAACAAACAGTAGAACAGACCAATGAAACCAGAACCTGGTTCTTTGAAAGAATTAACAAAATTGAATAACCCCTAGCCAGTTTGATCAAAAAGAAAAAGGAAAGAACCCAAATAAATAAAATCAAGAGTGAAAGAGGAGAGATCATAACCAACGCAGCAGAAATACAAAAAAAATAAGAGAATTTTATGAGCAATTATATGCCAATAAAATAGGCAATCTGGAAGAAATGGACAAATTCCTAGAAACATATAAACTACCAAAACTGAAACAGGAAGAAATAGAAAATTTGAGCAGATCCATAACCAGTAAAGAAATTGAATTAGTAATCAAAAGTCTCCCAAAAAGCAAGAGTCCAAGGCCAGATGGCTTTCCAAGGAATTCTACCAGACATTTATAGAAGAGTTATCACCTTTTCTTTTGAAGCTGTTCCAAAAAATAGAAATGGAAGGAAAACTTCCAAACTCTTTCTATGAAGCCAGCATTACCTTGATTCCAAAACTAGACAAAGACCCCACTAAAAAGGAAAACTACAGACTAGTTTCCCTGATGAATATGGAAGCAAAAATCCTCAACTAGATACTAGCCAACAAGATTCAACAATACATTAAAAGAATTATTCACCATGACCAAGTGGGATTTATGCCTGGAATGCAGGGCTGGTTCAATATCCGCAAAACAATCAATGTGATACATTACATCAATAAAAAAAAAAAAAAAAGGACAAGAACCACATGATCCTCTCAATAGATGCAGAGAAAGCATTTGACAAAATACAGCATCCTTTATTGGTAAAAACCTTCAAGGAAGTAGGGATAGAAGGATCATACCTTGAGATCATAAAAGCCATATATGAAATACCCACCACTAATATCATCCTCAATGGGGAAAAACTCAGAGCTTTCCCCCTAAGGTCAGGAACATGACAAGGATGTCCACTCTCGTCACTGTTATTCATCATAGTATTGGAAGTCTTAGCCTCAGCAATCAGATAACAAAAAGGAATAAAAGGCATCCAAATTGACCAGGATGAGGTCAAACTTTCATATTTCACAGGTGACATGATACTCTATATGGAAAATCCAAAAGATTCAACCAAAATACTACTAGAACTGATCCATGATTTCAGCAGTCTCAGGATATAAAATCAATGCACAGAAATAGGTTGCATTCCTAGACACCAACAATGAAGCAACAGAAAGAGAAATCAAGGAATCAATCCCATTTAAAATTGCACAAAAAACCATAAAATACCTAGGAATAAATATAACCAAAGAGGTGAAAAAGCTACACACTGAAAACTATAGAAAGCTTATGACAGACATTGAAGACACACACAAAAAAGGAAAAATATTCCATGCTCCTGGATAGGAAGAACAAATATTGTTAAAATGTCAATACTACCCAAAGCAGTCTACATAGTCAATACATTACCTATCGAAATAACACCAGCATTCTTTACGGAGTTAGAACAAACAATCTTAAATTTGTGTGGAACCAGAAAAGACCCTGAATAACCATGCAATCTTGCAAAAGAAAACCAAAGCTGGAGGCTTCACAATCCTGGACTTCATGCTGTATTACAAAGCTATAATCATCAAGACAGTACAGTACTGGCACAAAAACAGACACTCAGATCAATGGAACAGAATAGAGAACTCAGAAATGGACCCACAAACGTATGGCCAACTACTCTTTGACAAAGCAGGAAAGAATATCCAATGGAGTATAGACAGTCTCTTCAGCAAATGGTGCTGGGAAAACTTGACAGAAACATGCAGAAAAATGAACCTGGACCACTTTCTTTCACCATACACAAAAATAAACTCAAAATGGATGAAATACCTAAATGTGAGACAGGAAGCCATCAAAATCCTCCAGGAGAAAGCAGGCAAAAACGTCTTTGACCTTGGCTGCAGCAACTTCTTACTCAACGTGTCTCCAGAGGCAAGGGAAACAAAAGCAAAAATGAACTATTGGTACCTCATCAAAATAAAAATCTTCTGCACAGCAAAGGAAACAATCAGCAAAACTGACAGGCAACTGATGGAATGGAAGATATCTGCAATGACATATCAGATAAAGGGTTAGTATCCAAAATCTATAAAGAACTTATCAAACTGAACGCCTCCCCCAAAAAACAAAGAATCCAGTGAAGAAATGGGCAAAAGACATGAATAGACACTTCTCTAAAGAAGACCAGGTGCCAGAACCTGGTGGCCAACCGACACATGAAAAAATGCTCAACATCACTCATAACCAGAGAAATACAAGTCAAAACCACAATGAGATACCACCTCACACCTGTCAAAATGGCTAACATTAACGACTCAGGTAACAACAAATGTTGGCAAGGATGTGAAGAAAGAGGGTCTCTTTTAACCTGCTGGTGGGAATGCCAACTGGTGTAGCCACTCTGGAAAACAGTACGGAGGTTCCTCAAAAAATTAAAACTAGAACTACCCTATGACCCAGCAACTACACTACTAGGTATTTATCCAAGAGATACAGGTGTGCTGTTTCAAAGGAGCACATGCATCCCAATGTTTATAGCAGCACTACCAATAGCCAAAGTATGGAAAGAGCCCAAATGTCCATCGATGGATGAATGGATAAAGAGGATGCGGTACATATATATATATACACAATGGAGTATTGCTCAGTAATCAAAAAGAATTAAATCTTGTCATTTGCAACTACGTGGATGGAACTAGAGGGTATTATGCTAACCGAAATTAGGCAGAGAAAGACAAATATCACATGACTTCACTCATATGAGGAATTTAAGATACAAAACAGATAAACATAAGGGGAAGAGAAGCAAAAATATATAAAAACAAGGAGAGGGCCAAAACATAAGAGACTCTTATATAGAGAGAACAAACAGGGGGTTGCTGGAGGGGTTGTGGGAGGGGGGATGGGCTAAATGAGTAATGAGTAAAGGGCATTAAGGAATCTGCTCCTGAAATCACTGTTGCACTCCATGCTAACTAACTTAGACGTAAATTAAAAAATAAATAAATTTAGGGCTAGTTGGTTGGCTCAGTTGGTTGAGCATCTGACTTCAGCTCAGATCATGAACTTAAGGTTTGTGAAATCAAGCACCACGTCAGGTTCTGTGCTGACAGCTAAGAGCCTGGAGCCTAATACAGATTCTTTGTCTCCTGTCTCTCTGCCCCTCCCCCGCTCATGCTCTGTCTCTTTCTCTCTCAAAAATGAATAAACATTAAAATAATAAATTAATTCATTAAAAAAAGTGTACTTAGATGTTCAGTTAAAAATGTATACAACATTCAAGATTTTGTACATATTCAACAATGCAGAACACAGATTTGTAAAAAGATCCCATTGACAATAGCAATTAGAATATATAGGATTAAACTTAATAAGAAATTTAGAAATATTCAGGACCTACTAAAATAAAGCAAAAAAAAATCCCAAAAAGGTAATTAAGAAGAAAGATACCATGTTTCTGGATAAAGAATACTCAATATCATAAATGTCTCCAAATAAATTGATATATTTGGTGAAAATAGTAACGAGGGATAGTACATGATACGGACCTTCTAAAGTTCATGTGATAAATAAACAATAAGAGCTAATAAAATTTCAAAACTAATTCTGGTACAAAATATCCATAATACGTGATATTAAAATAGATAAGTTTCTAATAATTAAGAGTAGAGGCTTTGACTTGCAGCAATGATGGAGGAGCCTTGCTGTGACCATTGCTGCCAAGAAAACAATAAAAACCAGATAAAATACAAAAAAAGTCCATTTGAAGGCATAGGCAAGCCGCTAAGGCAGAGAAATAATAAAATGACATCTTATGTGTTGGAAAAAAAATAATTCTATACTGGAGAAAATAATTAACAGTGTTGACTACAAGAACTGAAATAAGCAGATCTTCCATACAGCTGACTAGAAGCCTGATATCTTTTAATTGACTTGAAGGCTCCCCTGACTATGATCCCTAGGGCCTCAGGATTAAACCTTTTTCAAAACTCATCCTCAGTGTGAGCAAAGAGGGAGATGGGCAGGAGAAGCCTGATTATCTCTGCATCTTCCCTATAGAAGCCAACATTTGTCCTGTTTCTGTACTTTCTCTAGTTAATCCCAAATACTTTACATTGAAGACTAGAGGCCCTGGGTTGTGGCCATGTCCCTATGTTGGGATACCAACAGAGATTCAGGAAAATCCTGCTGGCTCATGTGTCTACTTCCTTAGTTCTTGTTTCTGCTTCTTCACATCTCCTGGGGTGAATAGCATGAGTACTTCAGTAACTCAAAGTCTGTGGAATCGCCCCACCCCCCCATTTTAGAAAAGAGGTCAGTAGAAGGCACAACTCAACTTCTGACACTAGGTATTCATTCAGTATTCTTTCCATCTTGACTGAGGGTCAGTGACCTTGACCAGCCAAGGTTACAGACCAGGCGATACACTGCACGAAATGACATTCCGGCCCGAACTGTGCAGCGCCAGCACTATGAAATGCCCCACATGGGCCGCTTCTCTCAAAAGTGGCCTCCAGATCTCTTCTCTGGTCCCTTCCCCATTTCTCAAACAAGGACGATTCAAGAATAAGGCTGCTCCCCCCTCTCAGTTCCCCTCAGTGGAAGACTTTCCCCACAAAGAGAATCAGTTGAAAGGTCCTGCATATTTCAAAGCTCTCTTTTTAATTTGATTTCTTCAAAAAAGTTAATATCTGAGAAAAACACTTTGGCTTGAAATGACAGTGCTTCTTCTGGCTTCTTCTGGCTGCTCGAACATATGCATTTACCCTTTGAATCATAAATCCTCATTCTAGGAATCTATCCCAAATCCATAATTGCAAAATATAAAAACATACATGCATAAGGCTATTCTTTACAGCATTTCTTATGTATGTATGCATGTATGTATGTATGTATTTATGAAAGAGAGAGCACAAGTTGGGGAGAGGCAGAGAGAGAGAATCATATGCAGGCTCCACCCTCAGTGCAGGGCTCAGTGCAGAGGCCAGTGCAGGGTTCGATCCCATCACTCTGCAATCATGATCTGAGCCCAAACCAAGAGTTGGAGCCATCCACCTGCCCCTATCGTGTTTTTTTTAAGAACAAAAGACTAGAAATAACACAAACGTCTTGAGAGGAAATTAACATGGGGAAATTGTTACAAAGGTATTAGAATTGCTAAAAGGGCAAATGGGATGGTAGGAAACCCAGAGATAAGCAACAGCAAATAACTACTACCATGTCCACCATTAATGGGACAAAGAGAAAAGATGACATTATCAGCTGGGGCTTCCCAATGGGGCTACCCAGGCTGAATCTGACTGAAGCCAGTTATCAAGAAAGCCTGGGTACGCAAAGGGTCAGCCAGAGAAAAGCCAGGAGGAGGGCAGAGAAAGAAACCCAGACAGTCAGATGGTTTCTATTGGAGGCTCTCCCCCTGACTGACTCCGCATCCCGAATATTGGTTATATTTTCCTTTTCTTTGTAGATCTCATAATTTTTTATTGAAAACTAGATATTTTGAAACGCATTATATTATAATACTATAAGACATTTTATATTATATTGTAGCAGCTCTGGGTCATGATTTTTCTCTCTTGATGCCTGCTTTTTGTTTTTGTTTTTTTTTTGGGTTTTTTTGCCTTGTTTAGTAACTTGCCTTTGTTTAGTAACTTCTCCTCAATGACTGTGTATGTCTGTTCCTTTAAAATATTATTATTATTGTTGCTTCTATTTTTAAGCCTGAATTGCTAAAGGCCACCCTCTTCCCGTGTAGCTTAGTGGTCAGCAGTGACTGGACACAGGCTATACTTCAACCTCTCGAGCCAGTGAGGTTTCTGTTCTCTGTTGATGGATCTCTGTATGGGGAAGGTACCACATTCAAAGTTCAAAATGTTTTAAATTCTTCTCTCGATTTTTTTTTTCTTCTGGTCTCTTTTGCATCTCTTCTGGGCAGGTGTGGACTCGGTATATGGAAAGCTTGAGCCCTCTCTGGTCTGAGTGTGGATGTGTGCAGTCTCAACTGATATGCTTGTCCCAAGGACAACCTCCAGCTAGCTGAGACACTGGCCCTCTGCTCGAAATTGTCATTTCCACAGACAATATTGCCTCAGCGTGGAACATCTCTCCACATAAAGTGTGCCAATACGCCACAGCAGCCAAACCACTAGTTGTCACAGGCTGCCATAGCATCCATGTCCACCACACCAGGTGGAGGATGGGAGCAGCGCCAGTAATGAATTCCATAGGCTCCCACGAGTCTTGAAAACTCTGAAGCTCTTCAGACATAAATGCTTCTCAAATTATGGTATGCCTTTTGTAGACTTCCAAAGCATAGGAATAATTGTTTTTGTTATTTTTTTGGTCCCAATTTTATAGTTGCTTTTTGAGGAGGGGATTTGCTGACCTCCTAACCTAGTTATATCTTGAAGTTCTGCTTCATTCATTCAATAAATGTCTATGTAATATTTTCTTATGAAAGATATTTTTCTGAGCACTGAGGATATCTACATAAATAATACAGATCTAGTTCCTGTCTTTTAGAGCTTATATTTTAGCAGAGAGATAATAAGTGACTACATAATGTATTGTTTAGTTACAAATGTAGTGAATGCTACAAAGAAAAAGCTCTTATACCTTTGTTTTTATATCATGTCTCATTGAATCAGTCATAACTTCTAGAAAAGTTTTCTTAGTAATGGTGATGATGCATATCATTCTTTCGGTCCTGATTTCAATAGATATGCCTTAGATGTGTAGGCACTAAGATGTTTTTTAGAAATCATGTTGAAGAATTATATATTTATTCCTAGTATTCTAACATGTTTCCTCCTCAAAAGTATATGCTAAAAGTTTTCATATGCTTTTCAGCATCTCTTGAAATTTTCATACACATTTACATATTAGACCTATTGGCATCACACTTTATGTTTCAAGATATTCTAATAGCAAAGTATCTTGCATAATTGAAGTAAAATATACTAGGTGGAGGTAGGCAATCATTTAAACTTACTTGGATTTAAATTGCTGCTACTTTATTTAGTGTTTTATTGAAAGTGAGACCAGTTTATTATTTTGGTTCCACCATGTTTTAGTTTTTGATTATTTTATATTTTTATATGCTCTGCAGTTACTCTAAGACTTTTTTTGAAAGTGTGGAACAATTTAAACCAAAGGAAGAAGGAAAAACTAGGCAGTTTTTACACACTGTATCAGTGAGGGCAGGAATAGGACCTAGACTCTGGACTCACAAAACCAAAGCATTTTATGAATATATCTTGAAAGGACATTCTTTTCTTTAAAAATAAATAGTCTCTATCTTCTCTACCCCACCCCCCCCAAAAGGAAAAGACTTTGAAGTTCATCTAGTTGAAATTATTGTGTCTTCCTGCCCTTAAAAACCCCTAAGTTTTTAACATAGAAGTTAATCTGGGTGGCTTTTGCTCAGTGACTTTGAATGGAGTTCTAAGTCATAATAATGACCACTCCTTAGGAAGGGAGAAGTAGAGAAACCCCACTAGGGAAAAAGCTGGGATTCCCATGACACCAGTAAGTGCCTTTATTACAGCACTTACCACATTGAATTAAAATTATTTATTAACATGTAGACAATTCCCACTAGCCTACAAAACCCATAAGAGTAATGATGATTTTTTTTGATTGTGAAATAATCTTTTTTAAAAAATAACTTATTTATTTTTAAATTGGCATCCAATTTAGTTGGCATATAGTGCAACAGTGACTTCAGGAGTAGATTCCTTAATGCCCTTTCCCCATTTAGTCCATCCCCCCTCCTACAACCCCTCCAGCAACCCTCTGTTTGTTCTCCATATTTAAGAGTCTCTTATGTTTTGTCCTCCTCCCTATTTTTATATGTTTGCTTCCCTTCCCTTATGTTTATGTTTTGTATCTTAAATTCTTTATATGAATGAAGTCATACGATATTTGTCTTTCTCTAATTTAGCTTAGCATAGCACCTTCTAGTTCATCCACGTAGTTGCAAATGGCAGTTTTTTTTCTTTTAACCAAGTCTCTTTCTGTGTATCCTAGTGCAGCTCCCAGTGTATATAGTTCTCTATAAATTTTTATTATATGAAGAAATGAATGGGGCCATAGAGGGTCAATCTGAAAAGTCAATTCTTACTGTTTTAGTGTCCCAATAAGAGACCCAAATAAGTCGATTGCCTGGGTGGCTCAGTCAGTTAAGTGTCCAACTTTGGCTTAGGTCATGATCTCACAGTTCAGGAGTTCAAGCCCCATGTTGGGCTCTGTGCTGACAGCTCAGAGCCTGGAGCCTGTTTCGGATTCTGTGTCTCCCTCTCTCTCTGTCCCTCCTCTGCTTGTGCTCTGTCTCTCTCTCAAAAATAAATTGAAACATTAAAAAATTTTTTTAAAAAGAGACTCAAATAAGAGATTTTATAGGGGCATAAAGATGGTTTAAAGATAAGGGTAAAAGGAAAAGGACCTGCGGATGTCAAGGACTTTCACCAGTGGATGAGCATCTATTCAAATGTACCCAATGCTTCTGCTAAGATTTCTTACCAAGGAAAAAGGCAGCCAGTTTTCATGCAGATGTTGTTTGACTCACACAGACCTGTACAAACTATGTGTTCCCATGAGAGTCCTCATCTAGCTCCATGAGCTCAAGTGAGCTGGATCTCTGGCTTTTCTGGACCTCTGTCTGTCTTCCTGGCTGTAACATATGAGGGTGAGTAGGGCTTTTTGAGTGTTTCTTTTATACCTCACATCTTATGATCCCAAGATGAATGAAAAACAAGCAGGTGTTTTTCTGAAAGGTGTGTGTGTGTGTGTATTATTATTTTTTTAAATGAAAAATCAGATCATGGGGCACCTGGGTGGCTCAGTCTATTAAGCATCTGACTCTTGATTTCAGGTCAGGTCAAAATCTTGTGGTTTGCGAAACTGAGCCCTGCCCCCCACCTTGCCTGCTTGGGATTTTTTTCTCTCTCTCCTCTCTCTGCCCATACCCTGCTTACTCTCTTCCCCCCTTTTTCAAAATAAACAAATAGACATTAAAAAGAAAATAAAGGGGCACCTGGGTGGCTCAGTTGGTTGGGCGTCCGACTTTAGCTCAGGTCATGATTCCCAAGTTCGAGCCCCGTGTTGGGCCCTGTGCTGACAGTTCAGAGCCTAGGTCCTGTTTCGGTTTCTGTGTCTCCTTCTCTCTGTCCTTTCCCTGCTTGTGCTCCATCTCTCTCTAAAAAATAAATAAACATTAAAAAAATTTAAAAATAAAATAAATTAAAATAAAATAAATTAAAAAATTAAATCATATGTTTTTACAGTAATAAAAGTGAACTGGAGGCTGCCAAGTCACTGACCAGTTTTAAGCATCTCCCTGAGCAGAAAATTTCTACTAAAGGCAACAGAAACTCAATTCAGTCCCAAAACGTCAAGACTTTATACCCATCAGGAGGAAAAATAAATTATTGTTTGCTCTTCATACCATCAGACAGAGTTAACAAGTCAAATAAGTCACATAGGTTTGTCTTCCCAATATTTGAGACATGGATCTGACTTTCTTATCTTGCTCTGGGAGTGTTTGATTTGGTGTTTACCAAAATGGGTGGGGAGAGAAAGAGAAACAGACAGAGAGAAAGAGTGAGAAAGTGAGAGCGAGAGAGAGCGAGAGAGAGCGAGAGAGAGAGAACTGGCAAATTGCAGCCACTTTTCTTCCACAGCCATAGGCTGTGATGTCAAGAAGTAAATGATAGAAGATGTCAGCTCTGCTAATCTATAACCTCATGTTTGCAATTGCCCTGAGGCCCCCATGCACTCTTACAGCTTCTTTTTTTGTTGTTGTTTAATTTTATAATAGTTTATTTTCAAATTGGTTTACATATAACACCCAGTTCTTATAGCTTCTTAAACAAGAAGTAGACTGACAAAAAATGTAAGTGCATCCTACTCTGCTTACACCACAGACTCACACACACAGTAGTCCTAAACAGAAGACTTCACAAAAAATTCTGACACTTTGTGTTTTCTTTCTTTTTTTTTTGGTCAAACAACAGTGGCTCCTTCAAAAATGTTGACCTTTGGATTACAGACAGACTCCTTAGTAATTCTCTATTGGAAGGGAGAATTTGGTGCCTTCGTTTACACACCCTCACACCCAATAACACTTGCTGAGAGACAGTATTCAGCAAAAACAAGTACTGCTAGAGGGTAGGGTGGGGAGGAAGGAAGAAGCTAGAGGAGGAGGAGTCAGGGCAGAGAGGTGAGGTAGTGGGACCAGAACAGCCAGGAAGAACAGAGAGCATGGGGTGATGGGAGGACCTTCAGGAAGGGAAAGGGGAGGTGAGAAGGTCCCAGTGAGAAATCCTGCCTACTCCATGTCTTTGCCTACTGTAGAACATCGGGGATTTGCACAAACTGTGTGTTCTCATGGGGATCCAGAGCCTACTGCTCTGAGCATTTCACGGTGCCAATTGCAGGACATTGACTAATGCTAGCAAAGTTCTTTAATTCTTCCAAGGAATGGCATATACAGGAATTTTTTTATTACACAGATCAATCATTAGAAAACAGCCTACATGATATTATTCATGCAGTTAACTGAAATAAGTATGGTAATAGTTGCAGGAAACAAGTAAGAATTACCCTCATAAACTTGGAGATTAAATTAAATCTTTTTGTTAAACTCATTTGTTGAAAAAATTATCGATTCTCCCAGTAATAATGTGATTCTGTGAATTGAATTTTATGTTATTTAGGGACTTCAGAGTAAAATTATACCAAGGCTTATTTCTCTTGGATGAGGGGCTGTGGAATCTCATTTAGGATGTAGAATATTATAATTGCATAAATTACTCAGGGCTTATGATATGAGATTTTTAAGACAAACAAATGGATCTTTTGCTCTTAAAAATTCAGGGACTATGTGGCTCCCTGACGAGATCACTTTCTTTTCAACCTCAATCAGTTTTATTTTTTGGCTCTTCCATTAACTTTCCCCCCTGTGTTCCAAGTATTTCTAAGGGAGATTGCGTCATGTGCTTTTGGATTCTGCCAAGAAAAAGTGCTCCATTGCTCACAGATGCATTGATATTGTACAGATAGTTCTTATAATGGAACATAGCTGAGGAAGAGGACAATGCTGCATTCTTACTAACAGTGTATCTGTGAATCTTGACTCTGTAGCTGGATTGGTCTTATAAACAGAGAGAATAAGTAGTCAAATTGATGTCTGAAATTCTTTTCTTAAAAAAAATGGGTAGGGGAAGCTGGGTGGCTCAGTTGGTTAAGCATCTGACTTCCGGCTCAGGTCATGATCTCATGGTTTGTGAGTTCCAGCCCCTTGTTGGGCTTTGTGCTGACAGCTCAGAGCCTGGAGCCTGCCTCAGATTCTGTGACTCCCTCTCTCTGTGTTCCTCCCCAATTCATGCTCTCTCCTCTCTATCTTAAAACTAAATAATAAATTTTAAAAATGGGCAAAGTCTCTCATAAGTAAAGTTTGTCTTAGTCTAGATATCCCCAATATGTCAAGCCTAATGACAAGGTCTTGTATGTCAATAGTTTATTTGGGGAAATGATCACAAGGATAGATGTAAAGGACAAGGAAGAAAGGAAAAATAATCCATTGGGGTGTTATCAAACTTTCACCACTACAGGCAGCCGAAGCTCTCTCCATCTGGGAACATCTGAAGAACCATTTAGAATTCACCTTAGAATTATTCACTCCAGGGATGAAAGAGGGATTGAATATTTATCAAGCAACTTCTATTGCCATTGGTCAATGCCCAGTGAAGTATTAACTCCTGCTCATTTCTAGGCTTGTCCGTAGACTGGAATGCAAGTATCCACAAGCATCCAGGAAGTGGTGTTGAAATTTTCACTTTATTCACGCAATGCTCTCTTGACCTCGTTGGGCATTTTTATGACCATTAGTTTGAACTTACTAGGTAAATCACTCATTTCCATTTCATTAAGTTCTACTTCTGGAGTTTTACTGTGTTCTTTTGTTTGGAACATCTTCTTATACTTTTTCTTTGACTCTCTGTGTGTTTTCTGTGAAGTTGATAGAACAGTCCCCTTCCCACTCTTGACAGTGTGATCTCATGTGGGAGAAGAACCTTGTTGATCAGCCTGGCTTGAGCTCCTAGTTGTCTCTCAAACCTCTGTGCTTGTCCAAGTCTTCTTTGTTGTTCTTAGTGGCTCCCAGGAGCATTCCCAAAACCATCAGTGTTCCGAAGAGGAAGTTTGGAGTCAGTACCTATTAGATTACAAGTTGGAGTTTTAGGAAGCCACTGGGATAGTATGTAGTTAACCACCTTCTAGGGAGAAACTGGGAGATGAGCATCTTTGTTTGCTACCTCTGTGCTGGGGCCAGGTGTACAGCTGCAGGGATGCGGGGTGCTCCTGCACCTGCTAAGAACTGCTTCTTTGTTTGCAATAGTACTGGGGACTGGTGAATGCAAGCCCTATTGGCTCTTACAGCCAGGTGGCCTGCAGACCCATCCCTGCAAAAGCTGGGGTTCCAGATGTGTGTATAGCTCTTTCCAGGGAGATACTGGACTTGGTTTTATTACTGGAGCAGGCTGGAGGGAGAAAACAGTAGAGATGTTCACCAGCTTCTTCAGTCTCTGGGGAAGATTGCAGCCAGGATCTAGATGATGCTAAATTAGGGGCACTGAAGTAGCAGCTTTTGGTGTTTGTTTGTTTGTTTGTTTATTTTTACCTGAGATATAATTGATATAAAACATTGTATTAGTTTCAGGCATACGGTGAAATGACTTGGTATATGCTTATATGGTCAAATGATCACCACAATAAAAAAAATAGTTACACATTTTTTTTTTCTTGGATGAGAACTTTTAAGATCTATTCTCTTAGCAACTTTCAAAAATACAATACAATATTATTATGAACTATAGTCATCATGTTGTACATTATAAGCACCAATATGTTCTCTGTATCTATGAGTTTGGTTTTTTCTTTTCTTTTCTCTTTTTTAGATTCCACATATAAGTGAGACCATATGGTATTTTGTCTTTCTCTGTCTGACTTATTTCACTAAGCATTATACCATCAGGTTCCATCTAGGTTGTCACATAAGGCAAGATTTCTTCTTTTTTATGGCTGAGTAATGACATATAATAGAGATAGTTATATTATATATAGATATAGAAGATTATATATATACATATCACATGTGTTCTTTTTTTAAGTTTTATTTATTTATTTTGAGAGAAAGAGAGTGCAAGTGCATGAGTGGGGGAGAGGCAGAAAGAAAGGGAGAGAGAGAGAGAGAGAGAAAATCACAAGTAGGCTTCATGCTGTCAGCACAGAACTCGATGTGGGGCTCAATCTCATGATCCGTGAGATCATGAGCTGAGCCAGATTCAAGAGTTGGATGCTTAACTGACTGAGCCACCCAGGTGCCCCTCTCAAATTTTTTTATTCCTTCATTCACAGATGGACACTTAGGTTGCTTCCATCTCTTGGCTATTGTAAATAAAGAGTAGGTTTTAAAGTATGTAGATAAATCTCTTTCAGGAAAGACTGGGAGATGAGCAATTTTGCTCATTCCCTCCATGCTGACCCATGGTGGCATAGTTGCTCTGAGAGTTTGTGCTTTTTTGTTTACTATAGTCCTGTAGGTTTTACAGACACAAGCTCCTTTGGCTAGGTGTTTTGAGATCGCATTCCTCAGTGGGTATCTTAAAAGTTGGGGCACTAGGTGTACAGTCTAAACCCTTTGCTTCTCAGGGAGCAGCTGGGAGTTGGGGGATTATCTCCTGACTGTATGGCACTTTGTTGGGATGGGGTTGATGGCAAGAGAGTGTCTCAGCCTTTCTTACACATTTCAGTGTGGGCATTTTCTTATTCATCTGATGTGTAGGAGTCACTCAGATATTTTCTAGATCTCTTTCAGAGGGGCTTTCTCCATGTGTGGCAGTATATTTGGTGCATTTGCCAGAAGAGGAGAACTCAGGAACCTCCTGCAGTAGTACCTTCTTGGTCGACTCTACCTACTTTACTCTTAAAATTGAATGGAGAGCCAATGATTGTCAAATTTTTTAGAAAATCCTTATATGATCTATATTTTATTTTTCTCTTTTTATTGAAAAATGCCATGATGAAACCAAGATTTTTATGAGTCATCTTTTGTCCTATAAAGGCCCCCTCAAAATATTTCAGTGAGTTTATTGTTGCTCTGGTAGAAAGCCTTAGTCTTAGGTCCCTTAAAAATATTTGTATTCCTTCTCCAAACAGTCCTCCTCTCTCTGTCCTCCTCAAATCTCCCAAATGATAAGTCTTTTTGCTTTTTTTGGTTTTTTTTCATTTTGACATTCATAGAGCCTTGAAAAAATCACTTCTTGGTTTATGACAGACCCAACTCTTGTTGTTTGTGGCTTGACTTCAGCTCAGTTATTTCATCAGATATTTATTGAGCTGATGTTTTTTGTTTCTCTCACATTCTATTCCATTGTGTCAGCTTACTGTAATATACATATACAAATACATATATGTAAACTGTTTTTTTCTGAGAAGAAAATAACAAGTATTTTGAAGTTTAAAATAAATCAAATCTCTAACCTATTTTTATAGCTGGCTGTATTTTGCTCATTTTATTTCATGGGAACTATAGTTAGTCACGATGTCTTATCAACTGACACCTTCTATTTAGGTCAGGAAGACTTGGAAATTTCATGTCACTAGTTTACTTTTGGATGCAATACAGTAGCCAAGAGAGTGGGGTTCTTTGATAAATAAAATGGTTATATAATTTTTAAACGTTCAGTGAAGCAAATAAATTTGTGCCTATTCTAGGCTTTAAGAGAAAAAGAAACTTCCACAAACCTCAAAACATTCTCATTTACTTTTTATATATTTTTTGTTACAAATAGGTAGAATGTTCACCTAAGCAGAGCTCTTTTTAATGTACATTTAAATGTAGTTAGAAGTTTCAGTTTTCTTATTAATTTAATGAGAGAAAGAAAACAGAAGACAATATGTGAAAGAGGATGTGGGGGAGAGGGCAGAGCACCACCATGGGAAGGAGTTACCTGTGCCCAGAGATAAGGAAGAAAAAGCCCTCATACACTGAAAACATGTTTCCATCAGAGTTATGAACCATATAACAATTCTTGTGTGAGTCTCTCAAAATATAAATCTTTCTTTATGATGAAAGGGCAGGTAGTAATGAATTGTCAGTACAGAAAGGAGATGAAGAAGCAAAAAAGCAGCCCCTTAAATGGTATGCATAGTTATGCAAATCTAACTTCTAAAATATGAAAGGGTTTTCTCCATACTTTGAAAGTGACTAAAATGAATGGGTGAGAGGGAGATTTTGTACACTGCTGCTTAACTCTTTGCCTGTAGAATCCTTTTCAAAGGCTGCCTATGGCATAAAAGGCTGAGCCATCTTTTACAGGTGCCACACTATTGTGAGTTCAGGCTGACATCCCAGAGAGTGACAGTAAAAAGGCAGATGTGTTTTGCGAAGACCCGAGTGGAATAAAATGCCAGGTTCAGAAGAGAAACTTCATGTGGGTGGGAGTGGGTGATAAATACTCAGGGACTACAACTGGAACTTTTAGTAACCTTGACAACACTCAGAACTCTCCTGTAACTTAGAATGCCTTTAGGATTCTAGATGAATTTGAAAAGACAAAGCTCGATTATAGCAACTTAGTGAATATATTGCTATGGCAAGGACAAGAGACTCCAGAGGAATGGGTAATGAAAGTTCTTAAGTTCATCTCAATGTATTTGATTTTGACCTCGGTTTACATAGACACAAATTCTCAAAGACATACATTAACTTTTCTGGAGCCAAGACAATGATCTTCTTTGTGGATCCTAATGTGTTTAACTTTTTCATAAGATGAAATGTGATATGAGTGTTCATATGAGCCAAAGTACACAAGTAAGAGAGATATGGTAATTAACAGGAGTATTCTAAAACAAATCTCTAAAAAATTTGCAAAACATAAAAGGAAAATCTACATGCAGATGAACACTCCAATTAGTTTGCCTTAAGATGGTGTTAAAATCCTTGGAACTAAATGGAAGATGGGTGGGTGGAATCCTCATAGTTTTTTGTTTGTTTATATAGTTTACTACATTTTATTTTAATAATAATCCTCTATAATTACATTATATGTTAACAGTAACATTTGGACAACTCAAGGCAGGACAAGTAGCCAATGAAAAATAACTTGAATCAAGACAAAGGGAGATTTTAGGAAAGGAAGAAGAAAGGTAGTTTGTTAGATATACATACTCAAGAGAAAGGGTCCTGACCCAAATGAGAAGACTGAAGAAAATGTCTTAGCCTAGGAAAAAGGAGCCTATGTTTCAAATGAGAGACAGAAAAAAAGAGAGAGAGACACAGAAAGATTCATGACAGATGGAAGCTTTTTAGCTGTCCAGTACAGTATAATTGTGCTATCAGATATGACAATACGAAGCTTCTAACAAACTGATGTACGATCCCTTAATGATAGTCCTATGCAAAGCTTCAACGGGCCATACAGCTTCTCCTTGCTCAGAAATTTCTTTCATCTATTCTGATACAATTTCTCATGCCTTCAGAGACTCTGCTTAGTGGGTGATAGGCAATCCTTTCACACAGATTCTTAATAATAAAATGTAACGGAGCCTCACCTACTTGGGGATATCATTCTTACTTAGACCCTATATAGTTTTTAGTTGTTGCTTTGTATGAAATTACGGAAATGCAGCTATCCTTACAATAGTAAGTATTTGCTGTACTAATATCAAATTTATGTCCTGATATACTGTTTCCACACCTCTCTGTGTACTTAATAACATTTTGTTTCAATGCCAAATTGAAGTGTACTCTTTTCTTTAAATTTAAAAAAATTTTTTTTTCTTTTTAATGTTTTATTTTTGAGAGACATAGAGACAGAGCGTGAGCAGGGGAGGGGCAGAGAGAGAGGGAGACACAGAATCCGAAGCAGGCTTCAGGCTCTGAGACACCAGCACAGAGCCCGACGCGGGGCTCAAACTCACAGAACGTGAGATCATGACCTGAGCTGAAGTCGGAGGCTTAACTGACTGAGCCACCCAGGCGCCCCTTCTTTAAATTTTTTAATGTTTATTTATTTTTGAGAAAGAGAGAGAGATGGAGCATTAACGAGGGAGGGGCAGAGAGAGAGAAAGACACAGAATCCAAAGCAGGCTCCAGGCTCTGAACTGTCAGCACAGAGTCGACTCAGGGCTCAAATCTATAAACCATGAGATCATGACCTGAGCTGAAATTGGACATCTATCAACTGAGCCACCCAGACACCCTCAAAGGGTGTTCTTTTTGAACACATCTTACGTGTCCATTAAATTCAATACATAAAGCCCCAACAATGCACATAATTCTACTGAAAGCATGACACTGTGAATAACTATGTTGAAGTTCATGCATACACAGGCAATGAAAACCATGTCACAATACTGATAGCAATTGTATGGTTTCATTGGTTATAAAATGTAGTCTAATTTCATATATATTAATATGTGAATAAAAACTCTAGAACCATTGGAGTATAGTAATAGGATTTATAAGATACACTTCCGCACTCCATTTTGTTACATCTTTTCATGTGCTTATACAGCTGTGAGGAACTTGGGAAATTTATTTTACTGAGTCAAAAGTTCTATTTGCTTGGAAACCTGCTGAGCACAATGTGCAAAGCAAGTTGCTGCAGTTTTAATGAAGAACCAATGGAAGGCAGAATTCTCCACAGTCAAGGGCACACTTGGCAGGATAGACAGAAGCACCACAGGCTAATTTAAACCAAGGGTTGTGATGTCTATCTATGGGAACTTCCATGGATGTACTTTAAAAAATGTTTCTTTCTCAGAGAGAGAGAGAGAGAGAGAGAGAGGAGCAGAAAGAGAAGGAGATAAATAATCCCAAGTAGGCTTTATGCTGTCAAGTACAGAGCCCACAGAGCCCAACGTGGGGCTTGATCTCACCATCTGTGAGATCATGACCTGAGCTGAAATTAAGAGTCCGACACTTAACTGAATGAGCCATCCGGGGCCTCTCCAAGGATTTGCTTTCTAAAACAAAATGGTAGAGAATACCTGGTACCATATTTGCAAGATGTGAACTTTTTAGTCATGCAGCATGGAACAAAAATGGAAATGTCATGCTTTGCAGCTGCTGATTTCTATGGAATGAAGAAAACAGAACCTAACCATACAACCCCAACACTATTAATTATGCCAAAACATTGTCTTAGTTGTCTCTTATGAACTGCCTAATAATTGTTTCAGGAAAAATATCACCTCCTGTAAAGTGAGTAATAATAATAATGAACCAGTATCAGAGCTATACAAAAATATTACAAAATAGTAAGAGAGAACAAAGGAATGGTAGATAAAGAACACATATGAGAAAAACATCCCTAGGTTTTAAATGAAATTATGAACAAAAATATTAACAATATACTATCTTTCTAAAACAAGAGCTTAAAGTAGAAATAAAGAGCTCAAGAAAGAAATGAGGAGACAACCAAATAAGATTAAAATAAGGGCAGAACTCAGGGGGAAAAGTAGAAGAGAAAAATGAAAGTGTCATAGGCTAAGGGCTAAATGGGAAGCAGCACAAAGGACAATGCTGAAAGCACAGTGTCATATGTTAAATTGTGTCTCCCCAAAATTCATATGTTGAAATCCTAAATCCCAGTACCTCAGGATGCAACCTAATTTGGAAGTAGAGCTTTTGCCATTCAACAAAACTAAATATTAATAACAAAGGAAGATGGGTGCCTGAGTGGCTCAGTCAGTTGGCTGAGGTCAACTTTGACTTAGGTCATAATCTCGCAGTTCATGAGTTTGAGCCTTGCATTGGACTCACTGCTGTCAGTGCAGAGCCTGCTTCGGATCCTCTGTGCCCCACCTCTCTCTGCCCCTCCCCTGCTCACACTATCTCTCTCTCAAAAATAAACAAACATTAAAAAAATAACAAAGCAAGAAACAAAAGAGAATATGCTACTTGGAAACTAAAAACAAAACAAAGCATCCTTAAAGAACTCTTGAGTCAGGGACACCTGAGTGGCTCAGTTGGTTAAGCATCCGACTTCCACTCAGGTCATGATCTCACAGTTGGTGGTTTGGGCCCATCATCAGGCTCTGTGATGACAGCTGTGTCTCCCTCTCTCTCTGCCCCTTCCTCACTTGTGCTCTAAAAAATAAATAAACATTAAAAAAAAAAGAACTCTTGAGTCAAAGAGTAAATCCAAAGGAGGAATGAAAAAATAAATGTGAATTAACAACAATAAAATACTACATATCAAAACTTATGGGATATAGCTAACACTGTTCTCAGAGCAAATTTCATAGACTTAAATCTCCACTTTACTAATCAAGAGAGTATGAAAATAAATGACAGGGCATTCAAATGAAGAAGTTAGAAAATAATTAATGGCGATAATGCAAAATTACAGATTTAATGAATTTAATAGGAGAAGGAGGAAGCAGGTACATTTAAAATAAAATATAAAAGAAGAGTAACAGTAGAGAAATACTTAAGAGACTACTTAATGCAACATTATTCAGATAAACCTAAACTCCTATGCAGTAGGTATTTCTGAGAAAAAAATATAAGTGATAAAAATTGGCTCCAGAGAAGTTATAAGATTAAACAGATTGGTTTAATATAGAAGACTTAGAGAGATGCAAAGATTTTCTCCTTTATTCTAATATTAGATACTAAAATGTGATAAAAAATGGCACAAAAAGAAAAATAGAAATCTCATTAAAGAGCTTAAATGTAAAGATACAAGACAAAATACTGGAAAATAGAATCCAGCAGCACGTTTAAAAGATTATAAACTGTGGCTCAGCGGGACTCATACAAAAAGTTGAGGGGTATTTCATTTTGGGAAAATACATGAATATTTTGAATTAATAGATCAAAGGGTAAAAGTCAAATAAGTAGCTTTCTAGCTGTTGGTCTTACCTTGAGCTGCTACAACAAAATACCATAGACTGAGTGGCTTAAACAACAGAATTTTATTTTCTCACAGTTCTGGAAGTTAGAAGTCCAAGATCAAGGTGCCAGCATGTTTGGTTTTGGGTGAGGACTCTCTTCCTCAGCCACCTTCTCCCCGTGTCCTCACATGGCAGGGAAGCCTGAGAGGGGAGAGAGAGCAAGCTCTCTGGTGTCTCTTCATAGAAGGGTACTAATCCCACCTTCATGACCTCACCTAAACTTAATTAACTCCCAAAGGCCCAAATACCATCACATTAGGGGTTAGGATGCCAACATATAAAATCTGGGGGAGACATAATTCAGTTCACAGCAATGTTGAAAATACATTTTGTAAAGTTCAGCATACACTCCTTTTTTTTTTAAATTTTTTAATGTTTGCTTATTTTTGAGAAAGATAGATAGACCATGAGTGGGGGAGGGGCAGAAAGAGAGGGAGACACAGAATCCCAAGCAGGGCTTGAACTCATGAACTGTGAACCATGAGATCATGACCTGAGACGAAGTCAGACACTTAACTGACCGAGCCACCCAGGTGTCCCAACATACACTCTTTAATAAATAGAAATAACTAATTATTTCCTTAAGATAATCAAGTGTATTTATCTCAAAACCTAAGTCAGCATCATGTGTAATGGAGAAATAATAAAAGAACTCCTACTGTAGCTAGGAATAGAAAAAGAATTTTTAATATCGCCTCTTTTTTTTTAAATAAAATTTTTTAACGTTTATTTATTTTTGAGAGACAGAGTGTGAGCAGGGGAAGGGCAGAGAGAGAGAAAGGCAGACACAGAATCTGAAGCAGGCTCCAGGCTCTGAGCCATCAGCACAGAGTCTGACTCGGGGCTCGAACTCACAGACCATGAGATCATAACCCGAGGTGAAGTCGGCCACTTAACCGACTGAGCCACCCAGGCGCCCCTATTTTTTTAATCAACATAGATGAGAGAGGATTTACACACAATAAAATACTCATATTTTATATTTATAATTTCATAAAGTTTGACAAATATATACATCTATGCAACCACAGCCCTTTCAAAGTCTCCATTAACCCCCAAATTTCTTTCTGCTTCTTTTTAATCAGTCATAAATTATTTCCCATTTCAGTATTTTTCTCTATTGTTTCACATAGTTCTGGAGATACTACCCTACGCAATTAGAAAGTATGATGTAAGAGGTGTAAAAGCTAGAATGGAAGAGATAAAATCATCACTATTTATAGCTACTATAATTACAAATCCAGGAATTGGCCAAAAAACAATGTAGATGTTAAGTAGTTGGGCACAAATTAATATTCTAAAGTCAATAGCTTTTCCATAGTCAAATAACAACTAGTTGAAAAGCATGATAGCCTCTTTTCACTTTCCATCTAACTGGGAGACCCAACAGAGAAATCTTGGAAACGATGTGTTCAACATGGCAGAGCTGCTTTCACCCTAGGTCCTTAAGCAGAGTCCCCTCTCTTATCCCCACTAACCTGAAATATCCTCATTAAACAGAAAAACCAAGAAATTACTTTCTACTGTGTTTGAGAGGAAAATAACCAGCTGTAAGAGAACTTATTTACAACTGAGCCAAAGAACTCAATTTTCTTCCTTTCCTAATTAGAATGAGGTACAATGCCTGAAAATGCAGCAGCCAGAGTATGACCATGAGGACAAAAACCCCATGAAAAGGAGGGTAGAGGAATGGTGTGTCAGCCTGGAACTGCCTTCCCCTAGACACTCTGTTGCTTAAGATCAACAAACCCCTACCCATTTAAGCCACTGTAGTAGATTATAAATAATTTTTGCAAATAACAAACATTTCTCCAATCTAATGGATGAGACATTTCAATTTTCTTATTGTCCTCATGCCTCTCTGACCTTTCTTCCCTGTTTTGTTTTTTTTTGTTTGTTTGTTTTTGTTTGTTTCTGTTTTTTGAGAGCTCTAATATGTCTACCTTTTAAGAGTGGATGTCATAGGGTGTTGTCCTCAGTCCACAGGTCTTTTTACAACCTGTTATGACTGCAATGCACAACTTCCAGGTTCATATGTGGTGGCCCTACTCCCTACCCACTTCTCTTTGTGATTTGATCTACCATTATAGGTTGAATTACCTTGTATCAATTCATTATTTGTAGGTCAACAGACCAAGTCCAGTCATCTATCCTGCATTCAAATGCATCTATCCAGATCATTGCTGGACATTTACTCTGGATGTACCATAGGATACCTCAATCTCAACATGACCCAAAAGACTTTATCATTTCTTCTTCTAAATGGAGTTTCCTCTGAAATATTCTATTTCAGTTGATAGTACCAATAGCCAATTGGGGAAACTTGATATTTTCCCTTATTTCTCCATATCCTTGACTAGACTCTCTTACTTTTAAACACCTAGAGTTGGTGATTTTATCCTTTAAAAATCTCTTAAAGTTGTCTCTCAGTCCTATCCGGATGAATATTTCTCTGTTGAGGACCCATCAAATCTCATGTAGACTACTGAAAGAACTTGTTAACAGCTCTAGCTGATTCCAGTTATATACCAGTCAAATCCATTCTCCACACAACTGCTAGTATGATCTATTTAAAATGCAAATAAGACCATGTCATCCCCCTGCTGAAAGGCATTTCATGGCATTCCATCAGCTATGGGATAAAGTTCAAGCTCCTTAATATAACATGTAAGATCCCAAATTATCTGCTTTCTACTGACTCTTCCAGCTTAAACTTTGGCAACTCTCTGCTTTGAAATTCGTGTTACATCCACACCTAAATGCTTGTAATTCTTTTAACTTAGCACCCTTTTCTGCCCTTTACCTCCTATATTGTGCATGTGTGTGTGTGTGTGAATTTAATCTTTTTTGGACACAGCTCAAGCTATGGTATACCTTCTTTTGGAAGCTTTTCCAAATCCTTTTTTATTAGCCAGGATTTTAGGTGTGATCAATGGAAATCAAATACAGCTTATTTAAGAAGAAATGTTTAGTGTCCTATGGAATCTCCTGAATTCTGAAACAACAACAACAACAACAACCCCCCCACACACCAAAACCAAAACAAAACAAAAACAGATTCAAGACTACACGGTCAGGAAAAATAGCTAAAAATCACAAAACTGTCCCAGTGAGGAAAACACTGCTTTTGCAGTGTCTTGATTTGCTTGAGCTGCCCAAACAAAATGCCAGATATGGTGGCTGAAAAAACAGACACTTATTCTCACAGTTCTGGAGGCTGGGAGGTCCAAGGTACCACTGATTTGCTTCATAGTAAGGACTCTTTTACTGCTTATAGACAACCTCCTTCTCATGTGTCCTCACATGGTGGAGAGAGAAAGCAAACTGTCTGGTCTCTTCTTATAAGAGCTCATCATGTGAGCCCCATCCTCAAGACTTCACCTAAACTTAATTATCTTCCAAAGTATCCATCTCCAAATAGCATCACTTTGGGGATTAGGGCTTCAACATATGAATTTGGGGGAGACACAATTCAGCCCATAGCATGAGGTAAGGGACCAGATGCTGGAGATAGCACTGCCTAATCCACTGCTGCTGGACCCAGGATCCATCACTATCCTATCTGCCCCTCCTGGCAAGGGGACTTAATGTTTCTGCACTCAGTACTGCTCCTGCCCCAGAGAAAATCCTTGTAGGACCCTCTTCTCATCATCACCTCCATATTCCAAGTCTGAGCAGAGTGCAACCAAATGTATGAGCCTAAGTTGTATGTTCATCTCCTAGCTGCAAAGGAGGCTGGGGAAGTAACATATAACTCTAGGACATCCATATATATAAGTTAGGAGAATTCCTCAAACATAAGAAAGGGGTCCAAATGTTAAGTGATCAAAAAGATTTTTCAAATATTCACTACATTTATTTGGCTTTCCAACAACAATCTACATCTTTCTTGCCATTCTTAACATTTAAAAAATGCTCCCATCTAGCATAATGAAACAATCTCTCATTATATTAAAAAAAAAAATCTTGCCATTTCACCCAATGGGGTTAACCCAGCTACTGCATTTGGTTTCGAGTTCAGGACCTCTGGTTGTGTTTGTTACTCTTTTAGGTTTGTCACAATCTTTGCTTTAATATTTCATAAGCTATGGATAAGAGTGTTAACCACTACTAAATTTATCCTAAAAAATACAAAATTATCAGGCAAAGGAAACTCAACTATTTTTGAGTTTTAAAATCAAGTCATATATCCAAAATGTATAAAGAACTTCTATAGCTTGGGGTGCCTGGGTGGTTCAGCCAGGTAAGTGTCCAACTTCAGCTCAGGTCATGATCTCATGGTTCCTGGGTTCGAGCCTCACATTGGACTCTCTGCTGTCAGTACAGTCCACTTCAGATCCTGTCTGTTCCCATCCCCTACTGCCCCTCCCCCACTCTCTCTTTCTCAAAAATAAACATTAATAAAAAAGAACTTATACAGTTCAATGACAAAAAAGTCAAATAATTAAATTAAAATCAATTAATATATAAGTTATATATATTGAAACATACATTTTATTATCTGTTATTTATTTATCCACATTTTAAGTGAACAATTCGATGAGATTTGACTAATATAAGCCTCAGTCAAGTGAACACAGAACATATTCATTAACTCAGAAAGTTTCCTTGGGCTATTTCCTTTATAATCAATTCCATCCCCTCCCTCAGGCAACCACGGATCTGGCTTCTTTCTAATCAGGTCTGCCTGTTCTAGAACTTCATATAAATGGTATTATGTAGTGTGTATTCTTTTATGCTTGACTTCTTTGGATCACTGATTTTGAGATTCATTTATGTTGTATATTTCATTAGTTCATATCTATTGCTGACTAGCATTCTATTCGATGAATATGTCATAACTTATTTATTGATTCACCTGTTAATGCACATATAGGTTTTTGGCTATTATAAATAAAGCTTCTTGGGTGGTCATGTACAATTCTTTACATGGCCATATGTTTTAACTTAGATAATTACCTAGGAGTTAATTGCAAGGTTATAACTATACACACACATATATATATATATATATATATATATATATGTATATGTATATATATATAACTATACTTATGTATATATATAAGTATATATCATACATATATATATGATAGTATATAATTAGTATAATAGTCTATAACTAGACTATTTTCCAAGGTTGTTGTACCATACTACATTCCTACCAACAATGTATGAGAGTTTCAGTTAATCCACATCCTCAATACTTTGTACTGGTAATTTTTTTGAATGCTAATAGTGTTAGTGGGTATGTAGAGTAACTCACTGTGGTTTTAATTTACATTGCATGACTAAAGATGTAGACCATTTTTTCATCTGCTTATTGATCATTTTAAAAAGGTCTCTCTCTCTTTTTTTTTAAGTTTATTTATTTTTGAGAAAGAGAGAGAGAGAGAGACAGAGTGTGAGCAGGGGGATGGTCAGAGAGAGAGAGGGAGACACTGAATCCAAAGCAGGCTCCAGGCTCTGAGCTGTCAGCACAGAGCCCGACACGGGGCTCGTACTCACAAACCGTGAGATCATGACCTGAGCCAAGGTCTAAAAAGGTCTCTTTTCATGAAGCATCTTTTCAAGCCTTTTGATTATTTAAAATTTAGTTATTGTTTAGAGAGTTTCCAAAGGTTCTATGTTCTTCCATATTCTTCCCAGCCCCTTTGGTAATAGTCAGGATTATTTACGACTTCTTTTTATCTTTTTGCCTAATGACATTTCAGAACAAGCCTGAAGTAATATTAGCTTACCAAACTGGGTTTTCTTCCTTGGGTGCTAGTACTTCTAGAGCCCAGAATCATAGGGAGAGTGGAAAGAGAAGCTTGCTAAATGTCCCATTCAGTTATAATGGTGTGAAGTACTCCTCCCTGCCCCCCCTCCCCGCTTTCTCTTCTTTTCCTCTGGAACCATGGTTTTTGACTATGGCAGAACAAATATCACATAGAACAGTGTTCTAACCTCACTGAGTGTGGTCTCCCACTGACACTCTGAGCCTTTCATAGACCATTCCACCATTCGTTAAGGCCAACTGTTTAGGGAGATATGGGATCAATGGTAAAACCAGTGAATGCTGTGGGCATCAGTCCACTGATTTCCTTTTGGCCAGAGGAGGTCAACAAGAAGATGTGACCATTGGTTTATCCACAAGCTCATCCCAGGCAATTGGAGGCTCCTTACTTACTCCCCTGTCCTTGGAATGTACATTACACCTGCTGTTCTCATAGCTGGAGCCATTTCAAGGACATAGCCTTGAGAGAATAAGGTGTTGTTGAGATTATCTGGGCTGTATATATGACTGAGTCTAGTTAAGGCCTCTATGTAAACTTTTAAGATTCTGGTACACTGTGTAGAGATTTGCTCATCTTACGCCCACTCAAGACAAGTCTTGAAAGAAATATTCTTGTTTATTAAAACTGCCACCTACTTATCTAGTGGTCTGCCTCTTTCTTTGGTCTCTCCTTGCTCTGTGTATATCATGACCAGTTTCAAATTTCACCTGGGGGATCCCTAACATTGCAAACCAAAACTTTCTGATTGAAATGTGAATTCTTTTATTAGATGTAATGTGTGGAATCTCACAATGATGAATAAGATGATCAGTAAGTCCACAGATGGTATAGTTGGCATATAAGAGTGGCAGGCAGAAAAAAATAAATGTTAAGAATGAGTGTTTATTCCAGTGAGGAAAAATCATTTTCCACCCCATGATGGAAAGAGTACAATGCAATCAACTTATCACCAGGTGGCTGGCTGATCTCTCAGTCTATAGCAGCCTATCCAAGTCTAAGAGCTGGTCAGTGCTGTTGGCATAATGAGGACTCAGCTGTGATGATGGCTAGGTCAGCCTTGGTGAGGGAAAGTCTTGTGACTGGCCCCATGCTTAGCATCTGTCCATGCCAGGATGGATGTTTTGTTATTGAGTGCACTGGATAAGCACTGAGAGAAATGGGGAAAGAGGCTGACTGACATACTCAACACCCCCATGATTTCACCCCCATGATTACTGATAATCAGTGCGTTATGTACATTATGTACTGATAATCAGTACATAATTGTTGTACATTTACATGGGATCCAATGAGGACCAATTCTGAGAGTTCCATTCACGTAACTCATCCCCAAATCTCTTTGCCACCAACCTTTTCCCTTTAATATCTCTGTAAAAGAGATCAGTCATTTCCCATGAATCACTATAGATGCATACTTCAGGTCATCTTTCTTTTTCATGCACGGAATTCTACCTCCTAGGATGATTACTTTTAGCCAATGTTCTTATAGATCTCTATTACCACAGTCTTCTCATTCAGAGCATTGTAAGTTAGGTTTAAAGTATTTTCTTCTCTCTTAAGTGATCATAAGAAATTCTTTGGAACACTCTTGATTTGGGTTGAGGAAGAGATGGCAGTGTTGCAGAGCAGGTACACTGGGAATGTGATCTACCTGTTGATGTAGCTTACTTAAGCTTTCAGGATTTGCTTGAGCCTGTTTCTTTATATAGCACCTCTGCTTGTTCATTGGGTGTTAGTAAACATGAATAATTTTTTGACATGATGAATCACATAAAACCCTGTACATTATGGGCATCTCAGATTGTATGATCACCAAGTATCTCATGGTTCACCATTTGGTCTACAAGGGTTCAGTAGCAAGCCAGTAGCTGCTTCTTAAAAGGAATTTAGTTATTTGTCTAAGAAGGATATGTTAACCTATCAGGGCAGTCTTCTTTCATTTTTCTATTTGGGCTTGCAACAGACTCCATTTAACACACTAATTTTCCACAGAGTATTTGCTGGGTCCTTCACACAAAGAATCCACCTGGATCAATTGTAGACCCACCTCTTCCTCTGAGCCTTGGTAAAGACATTAGAACCACAGACACAACTACACTATTAACTTCAAAATCTATAGACCTAGTAACAATATGCCTTTATATTTGGGATTTGAGGGAGGTGAGGATAAAGACTGCAGCAAGTTATCTTTCAATTTGGAAAGGATGTCCCACAATGTCCCAGACCACTGATTCCTACAAACTTCACTGTAGTGGCTCAAGTCTGTATTTTCATGGGAAATATCTTCTGTCTTCTGGTATACATGCATCTCATAACATTACCAAGTGTGGTATTATATCTTGCTATAGTTCCTACAAACATGATGTCATCAATAAATGGATCAGTTGATGTACTGTGGGGATGTTGAGATAAACAAGGTCTCTGGGACTAAACAGTAGCACAAATAACAAGAACTGGTATAGCTCTGAGGCTAGATGGTGAGTGTACTCTTGTCCCTTGCAAGTTATAGCAACGTGCTTCTATAGTTCTCTCCTTTTCTGGGATAGAGCAAAAAACACTCTTTTTGTTTCTGTGATTCTCTAACTTTAAATGTACATCAGAATTGTGTAGAGGGCTCATTAAAGCACAGCCTACTAGACAACAGCCCCAGAGTTTTTGATACAGGAAGTCCAGATTAAATAGGGATGTGATAGAGGCGCCTGGGTAGCTCAGTTGGTTAAGCATCCAACTTCGGCTCAGATCATGACCTCACAGTTTGTGAATCTGAGCCCCGCATTGGGCTCTGCACTGACAGCACAGAGCCTGGAGCCTGCTATGGGTTCTATGTTTCTCTCTCTCTCCCTCTCTCTCTCTCTCTCTCCTTCTGCTGTTTATTCTCTGTCTCTGTCTCTTAAAAATAAACATTATAAAAGAAATTTTAAATAGGGATGTGATAGAAATTAGCACCCTTAAATCTTTCAGACCACTGATAGTATCATGAATTCCATTTGGTTTATAATTTTGGCACGGACCAGAGAGCCAATATGGTGCTTCTGCCAATTGCTGACTAAACCTGTTTCTCAGGAAACACTCAGGATCTACACAAATAGACTCACACTATAATATGGACCCTGGATAAAACTTACATATTTATCATCTGATTTAGGTAACTATTAGACCACAATGGCATTCTGGGTCCCCAGGAATCAAACAATTAGCTCAGAATCAGGATTCAAAAATTGTCAAAGTATCTATATATTTTCCTTTCCCCATATATAGCTTCCCTGGTGAGTGACTACAGATCCCTTAGGGAAAGACAGAGAGAAAATTATGATACAGTTTGTATTATTACCTCAAGTACACTAGGCTTCCATTCAGTCAAGGAACTCTGGTTATCTGAACTAATCACAGGTCTGAGAATTCAGTGAGAAACTATGTTTCTCTATTATCATGGCTTAACTCAGACCTCTGTTGACCAGATCTAGAGTTTTTTTTAATTTTATTACGCAGATTAATTATTACCTTAGTCCATTTTCCATCTAGTTTAGTTCTAAGACTTCATGATTAATTAAGCATTACCAGAGACCTGTGTGGATTGAGTTATTTGGTTATCAACCCTGTACCGGGACCTATTATGATAGCCAGTTACATCTTGTCTTGGTTGGGTAAATGCTTCTAGTTGGCCTGTTTCTATTCCAGGATCCTACTCATCCCCACTAAAATTATGCAGCTTATTTCAATGATGGCACATACTACCCACATACTTGTTCAACAGGAAGCAGCCACTGAAGTTTTTCTCTTTTCTTTTTTTTTTTTTTTAATTTTGCTTTGGTGGCACCTGGGCGGCTCAATCGGTTGAGCATCCGACTTTGGCTCAGGTCATGATCTCACAGTGTGTGGGTTCGAGCCCCATGTCAGGCTCTGTGATGACAGCTCAGAGCCTGGAGCCTGCTTCAGATTCTGTCTCTCCCTCTCTCTCTGCCCTTCCCCCACTCACGCTCTGTCTCTCTCTCTTTCTCTCAAAAATCAATAAACGTTAAAAAAAATTTGCTTTGTTTTTTATACAGATGATCCCTTCATCAGTGTATTTCTCTATGAATTTATGAACTGAGCATCGTCAGGGACCATTTAAAATTGAAAATGAGTCCTAGAAAGAGAATGGGTCTCACTTATCCTACATTCCCATCTTCTTAGCTTTTGGGGTTCCTTTCTGTACCTCTCGACCTGACTGCTCATTAGAACCAGGTGGAGTTTCTTGAAATTCCTGTTTCCCAGTCTGCATCTCCGTCCAAGACTGTCTAGAAGTGGGACACAGGCATCGTATTTTTCAAAACTCATTGTCTGCTTCCACATTGCAATTACAAAATGAATTTATATAATCCCAACTTTATGAAATGTAAGCAATGTTGGGTCTAACTTTCAGTACTCAACTGAGCAAATAATTTAAAGTTCCACCTGCTCGTACATATAGTATGTACACCTGTATTGATAAAACTGACTTAATCTGAAATCAAATGTTTTATCCCCTGTCCTAATACCCTTAAAACTCAACCCCATATATATTCCCCTATGTTTTCCTTGAGTAAAATTTTAACTGAAGTATAACACATACATAGAGAGTAAAATGCAAAATTTGTAAGTGTGCAGATCCATGAATTTTACAAATTTTAACACACCCTTGTAACCATTGCATTAACTAAAATATTAACACATCAGAAACTCTTTCATTACACCTTCTGCAAAGTTAACTATTATTTTTAAACTTTCACCACTATACTTTGCTTTTTAAACTTTAAATAAAAGGAAACATAATAGTGTGTACTCTGTAATACTGCATGCTTTTGCTTAAGAATGTGTGAGATTCATCCTTATTATATATAGCAATAGTTCATTCTTTTTCATTGTTGCGTAGTGCTTCATTTTAGGAAATTTACCACATATTTACTAATTTTATTTTTATGATATTTGGGTTATTTCCAGCTTTCAAATATTAAAATGCTGCTATTGTGAACATATACATATATATGCTGTATTCAGTTTTTTAAATTTTAGTCATCCCAATGGATGCATTGGGGCATCTCATTGTGGCTTTATATTTATCTGATGATGTTGGGCACTTTACATTTTCTTGTTGGATGTTTGATGATCTTTTTTAATACAGTGTTTATTTAAGCTCTTTGCCTGGTTTTCTATTGAATGTCCTTTTTTCTTTTTTATAGTTAGGAGGCTGGGCCACTTTAAGGAAGGACCTGGGTACACTACTGAAACTTTATATTGTTAATCTTTCTCCCGGCCTTCCCTGAAGAGGTTATGATATTTACCAGGGTAACTGAACATTTGGGAAAAGAAATTAGAACTTTCAGAGACTGTTGCACTCTGGCTCTGAAAGCACACTAATTCCAGGAGACCCGAAACATCACTGTAGCCCTGCAGTCAGAGTAGGGGCTTATGGAGGCCAGGTGATGAATGGATTTTTAGCTCAGGTCTGTCTCACGGTGGATCCAGTGGGTCCACAAACCCATCCTGTGGAACTTCCCCCAGTTCCAGAATGCGTAATTGGGATAGACATACTTAGCAACTGGCAAAATTCCCACATTGATTCCCTGGCCTGTGGAGTAAGTGCTAATACGGTAGGAAAGGTCAAATGGAAGCTATTAGAATGGTCTCTCCCAGGAAAATAGTAAATGAAAGCAATACTGCATCCCTGGAGGAATTGCAGAGATTAGTGTCACCATCAAGGACTTGACAGATGCAGAGGTGCTGATTACCACCATATCTCCGTTCTGCTCCCCTATTTGGCCTGGGCAGAAGACAGATGGATCTTGGAGAAGGACAGAGGATTATCATAAGCTAAACCAGGTGGTGACTCCAATTGCAGCTGCTGTACCAGTTGTGGTTTCATTGCTTGAGCAAATTAGCTTATCCCCTGGTACTTGGTAGGCAGCTGTTGATCTGGCAATCCCTTTTTCTCCCCACCTGTCCATAAGGCCCATCAGAATTAGTTTGCTTTCAGCTTCCAAGGCCAGCAATACACCTTCACTGTCCTACCTCAGGGATATATCAACTCTGTAGGTCTATGTCATAATTTAGTTCATAGGGATCTTGATTGCCCTTCCCTTCTACAAGATATCACACTAATTCATTAGTCTACTACTAATACACTGATTGGATCTAGTGAGCAAGAAGTAGCAATTATTTTAGACTTATTGGTAAGACATTTGTGTGACAGAGGGTGAGAAATAAATCCAACTGAAATTCAGGGGTCTTCTATGGCAGTGAAATTTCTAGGGGTCAGTGGTATGAGGCATGGTGAAATGCCCTTTCTAAAGGGAAGGATAAGTTATTGAATTTGGCCTCTCCTACAACCAAGAAAGAGACACAATATCTAGTTTGCCTCTTTGGATTTTTGAAGCAACATATTCCTCATTAAGGTATGTTTCTATGACCAATTTACTGAGTGACCCCAAAAGTTTCTAGTTTTGAGTGGGGCCTAGAACAAAAGAAGACTCTGCAACAGGTCCAGACAGCTGTGCAAGCTGCTCTGTCACTTGGTTCATATGATTCAGCAGATTTAATGGTTCTTAAGTATCATTGGCAAATAGGGATGCTGTTTGGAGCCTTTTTAAAAATGCTTCTTTATTTATTTTTGAGAGAGAGAGAGACAGAGAATGGGAGAGAAAGAATCCCAAGCAAGCTCCACATTGTTAGTACAGAGCCTGAAGCAGGTCTTGAATTCATGAACCATGAGATTATGACCTGAGTTGAAATCAAGAGTCAGATGCTTAACTGTCTGAGCCACCTAGAGCCCCTGTTTGGAGCTTTGGCAAGCCCTTAGAGGTGGACTTCTAGGATTTTGGAGCAAAGCTCTGCCACCATCCATAAATAACTACTCTTCTTTTGAGAAACAGCTCCTGGCCTGCTACTAGGACTTTGTAGAGACTGAACACTTGACCACAGGCCACCAGGTTACCATGTGACCTGAGCTGCCCATATGGACTGGGTGTCATATGTGCCACCACG
Source organism: Paguma larvata (assembly GCA_030068075.1). Lineage (NCBI taxonomy): Eukaryota > Metazoa > Chordata > Mammalia > Carnivora > Viverridae > Paguma > Paguma larvata. The sequence goes on from CM057836.1 coordinate 47,350,708, forward strand.
CCATTTAGCTGAGTCAAATTGAAATGGTAAACATTGATCAGACTTGAGCAGGAGCTGAAACCACAAGAAAGTTACATAAAATTGCCCAAGTACCAACGGTCCCCATACCTGCTACACTGCTTTCTCACTCCCAGCCTGCACCTATGGCTTCATGGTGAATTCCCCATGATCAATTGGCAGAGGAAGAGAAGACTCAGGTCTGACTTACAGATGGTTCTGCACTTATATGCAGGCACTACCTGCACTATATGCAGCACTATAGCCCTTCTCTGGGACATTCCTGAAGGAAATCCTTCCAGTGGGGAGAACTTCAGGCAGTGCCCCTAGTTGTGTACTTTGTTCAGAAGGAAAAATAATCACATGTGCAATTATATACTGATGAATGGGCTGTAGCCAATAGTTTGGATGGTCAGGGACTTGGAAGGAACATCACTGGAAATGATGGTAATAAGGAAATTTGAAAAAGAAGTATGTGGATAGACCTCTTTTAATGGGTGAAAAACATAAAGATATTTGTGTCCTATGTGAATGCTCACCACAGGGTGATCTCAGCAGAGGAGGATTTTGATTATCAGGTGGTTCAAATGACCTATTGGGTGCATACCATTCATCTTCCTTCTCTAGGCACCTCTGTCATTTCCCAAAGGGCTCATGAACAAAGTGGCCATGTTGGCAATGATGGAGGGAATGCATGACCACATGGTAACTTTAGACTCCTCATGGCTCTGAATAAACAGGAAAATACGAGAGTTACAGTGTTTGCTAGGGTAATTGATCCTGACTACCAAAGGGAAATTGCACTACTACTACAAAAATTGAGGTAAGAGAGAATATGTCTGGAATACAGGAGATCCCTTAGGGTGTCTGGTAGTATAACTGTGACCAGTGATAAAATTCAGTAGATAACTATGATCCAATCTGGGTAGGATTAGTAATAGCCCAGATCCCTCAGGAAAGATTTGGGTCATCCCACCAGGTAAGGAACCACAACCAGCTGAGGTGCTTGCTGAAAGCAAAGGGAATACAGAATGGGTAGTAGAAGAAGGTAGTCTCAAACACCAGCAACAACTTAGCATTAGCATCAGTTTCAAAGTATGAAAAGGAATTCTAACAGAATCAGAGAGGCACGTTTTCTGATGGAAGCACAATGTCACAGATGATAAGGAAAATGAAGAAATGATGAGAATAAATTTACCCAAATAAGTTTGAGGAGAAATTTTTATTTTTTAAGATTATTCATGTAAAATGGGAAGTCAAAGTGAACTAAAAGGCAAAAATAATGACCAAATCTGTCTCCCGAGCAGTTTTAAGGAGAAGAAGAAAAAGACAATGGGTTGGCTTAAGGTGTTAGATAAAATCACATAGATCAAATCAAATTTGTTAGATCCCTGATGGAGTAAATATTTGACTTTCCCCTCACCTTTTTTAAAGAGTCTGTGTGTGGGGGGGATGACCTGGTATATGAACACTTGCGCTACTTGAAAGAAGTCACAAATTAGGTGGGTGGCAAGACTCCACTTCCCATTAAAGAAGCTCAAGAGAAGAATGTCTTCCCTTCTGCTTCTCCCTGGTTGTGGGAATGGTCTATGTTTAGCCCACTGCATGCCCCCACCGAGGACTTGAACCTTGAGTTGGTGACCCAAATCGCCTAAAATGACTGGAGATTCTTCATACTGGTGGCAGTGCAGTGGAGTGGTTTCCTGTCCAGACTGCTCCTGGGGCCTGACCTTAGCTGTGCTCTCAGCTGCCTGATGCCCCCACTCCCACCTATTTGTCATATCTGGAGCTTCAGGCTTCCTGTCAATTTTGTGAGGTCCCAGAAATCCTTCCAATAAATATTTTTGTGTGTTTAAAAAATGAAAAGCTAAGACATTGATTGTCTGGTACAGCTGGACAGTATTTATCCAGAATAAGAGAAAAATAGATTTGTTCTTACTTGATTTTAAATGCAAAATGCCACAGTTATTAAAAGAGTTGAATTAAGGAGTACAACAGGATTCTAAAACAGTTCTAGTTTTCTTAATAAATGGTGGCATATTTTTAGCCACTTGGTTCCATGCCCAGCAGTTCATGAGAAGTTATGAGTTTGGGGAAATGTATTAGAAAAGTCAGGGCTAGTAGGAGCATTCTCTGATTAAACACATCCCTTCACAATATGCCATGGTATCTGGTATTCCACCAGTAGTAATATTCTTTTGAATTTAATTATTACCATGTGTAGGAATTCTATGTTTAAAATCAGTCCTATCTGGGAAGAGTGGCTCATGAAGCTGCTATTATTGGTCTAAGTTAGGTTAAAAAATGAGCTCACTTTGGGTCGGGTCTCAATTATCCTTGGAATAGCTTATTCCAAAAAGCCCAAGAGCTAGAAAATCAGCCAGAAGCAGCCAGATATGAAAGTGAAAAAGAAGAATGAGAAAGCCCTACAGTGCGGAATACACTGGGCAATCATCCCCAAGAGTATCCAGTATTCAGTGTAAGGGTCAAGAGCTCAAATGTTTGTAGTCTTGGATTAGAATTGCACAGCTAAGTGGAATCTTGGTGGCTCAGTCCGTTAAGTGTCCAACTTTGACTCATGTCATGATCCTGCAGTTTGTGAGTTTGAGCCTCACATTGTGCTCTCTGTTGACAGCTCAGAGCCTGGAGCCTGCTTCAGATTCTGTGTCTCCCTCTCTCTCTGCCCCTTCCCCACTAGCACTCTGTCTCTGTCTCTGTCTCATAAATAAATTAACAAGAAAATTAAAAAAAAAAAAGAATCGCACAGCTCAACATCAGGTTGGGCCAATAGGTGGTATGAAGTGAAGAAACTTGGGGAGACAGTTACTAACCTCTTCTTGAGGAAGAGAAAATCTTCACCTCTTTGAAGCCTTAGTAGTGGTTGCTATAGAGAGATGAGGAGGACAAAGTAGCATGCAGAAGGCCAGCAGTGACAGCACTGAGAGGGTAATGCAGAGGAAGCTGCATGAGTTGGACTCTCCCAATGGGAGTCTCAGCTGACATGGGCAGGAGCCTGAGAGATAGCCTGGTCCAGCTTTGAGAAATGCCTGGTGATTGTGACACAATTATCCCTAGATAAAGAAACCTGTGGCATCTTAACACCACCAGCAATCATGGCTGCCATTTGTTGAGATTTTACAATGTGCCAGCCTCAGCCTGCATGCTCTGTTTACCCAATCACTTTCATATTCTCCCAACTTTGAAGTGGGTGCAGTTAGTATAGCACCAATATTTTATGGATGAGTAGAAAGAGGTTCGGAGAAAAGGAGGAACTTCCTTCTGTGATAGTTAGCAAACAGGGGAGGGGGGCATTAGAAATAGTCCATATTCAAAACTCATGTTCTCAGTTTTCATGCTGTAGCTCCTTCCTAAGCTGAAAGACAAATGTCATCCAGGGCAAGAGAATTCTTGGACAGGAACTCTGTCATCTAGGACAAGAAGCTCCTGGGGATGCTATGACAACAAACTTCATTGAATGGAAGCACTCGAGACACTATATGTATCTTGTGTATCTATCTACTTAAGAAAGGCACCACCCCAGATAGCCAGCCAAAGTAGCCCCAGAGAGAAGAGTGGTACTGCACGCATTAACCTTACCAGTTAAGTCAATGTCAGTCTTGCTCCCATCTCAGGTGAAAATTCCAGAGCCTGCCTCATTACCATCCTGATCCCTGATGGGACCGATGCCAATAATAGGTGTAGGTCTCACTCCCTTTGTGTTGCCCACCTTTGCTACAGCTGTTGCATCAGGATGATCCCCTGTGGCCTGTCCCCACTCGTTTTTATTAAATCAGCTTCAGTCAGCTCAGACTTCTGCATCAGGGGAGCTTCTTCCCATTCTGTGCAAATTCAATCAATGACCCGAGAGCAAGCCCAGTACAAGCCTTCAGCAGTTGGTTTGGGGATAAGCCATCGAAAATTTTTCCTAGTTACATGTGGGGGGGGATCTAAAAACTTTAAAAAACGCTTCTTAAAACAATAGCCTGTAGGATTTTGGGTTGTGGTTATTGTTTTATTTTGCTTCTCCTTATGGGCACTTAAATGCTCCTTTTATAAGTCATAGTTTTGAGAAATGCTGTTTCTAAGAGTCACCATGGAAAGAGTTGTGAGATGACAAGTCCACATATGTCTGAAGCACTTTTATTGAGATGCATTTAAAATGAAATGTCACTCTCCAGAACAGTTTTGTGACCATGAAAAGTAGCTGGCTTTTCAAGTCCACATTGAGAGGGGCAGAGAGAGAGAAAGAGGAGGTAGAGGGAATGAGAGAGACAGAGAGGGAGAGAGATGAAGAGGGAGAGAGAAATAATATGTGTGTTTATAGATCTCTTCCTTGCTCTTTTTCCTCTCAAACTATTATACACATTCTACCCAAACCCACAAGGGCAGTCAGGCAAGCATCAGGGTTCTGTCGTGGTGGTCTAGAGTTCTTGGCATGGGTCCCAATAGGGAACTGGAAACATGCACAGGCATAGGTGGTCTGCAGCTGGGTTCAGATGGGGCAAGCAGAGTTGTCAAAGCAGCATAGAGAGATCCTGTGAATTTCAGCAGTGACATCACTTACAGCTGGGCAGCAAACTTTGCCACGGCCCCACTTCAAGCACTGCTTGATCTCTAATGGTCTTAAGGTTACTGTTGATTAGATTTGAGCCAGTGCCTCTGCTAATACACACAGGCCCCCTTTGACCTAAGACTTTGGAACTATTGCAACAGTGTGTTCCAAATACTCACGAATTTCCATTAACAAAAGCAGAATCCTCTTTCAAAACCCAAAGGTCAACGTCTGGAAGTTGCCAATATTCCCAATGGAAATAGTCTTTCCATTTATCAACTTAAATTCCAAGGCAGGGAAATAGAGGTTTGACAGTTCTTTCACCAGAAGCAATGGAAGGATAAAAGATGACCCAGAAAAAGGATTAGAAAGACAAAGTCTAGTTGGTGCCCTCATAACATGCCTCTGAGTATTAAAGATGATATATAGATTCTGAGTTTTTGATTAAAGTCATTAGTGAGGGAACATTCTCCATCTTTCAGATTAGGTTTTTAGATTTCAGGAAAAATAACCCATTTTTTTTCTTCTATGTTTTTGCTCCCTATGTCTCAGAAGATACATTCAGAACAATTATTTTGAGTGGGAAAAAGAGCCCTATTTTGAATAGAATCTCCAGATACACATATTTCTCTCTTTTTTTTACATTTGAACATCACTGCTTCCTTCTGACTCCTTTAGGACAAATGAGATGTCCCACCTACATTTTGCCATAACTTAGCCAATTATACTGTTTTGCACTTTCACACTTAATGGTCATCTGCCTATTTACTTGTCTGTATTTCCCTTTAAATGTAATCTCAAAGACAGCCCCGTCTCTTGTAGTCAGTGTTGCACTTGGTGCTTGCTCAAGACCTTGACATACAGAATAGATGATTATTAATATTTTAATGTTTTCATGCAACACCTTTTAAGGTAAGCAGTTATAGCTGTGATCACGTTGTCATAAGCCTACCTGCCAACCGGATCGTATTCATTCACTCAGAAAGTGGTTCCTGGCAGGCATGCATGAGATGGCCTTAAAGTCTAGTTAGAGCTAGTGCTGTATGCAAGCCAGGAAGACCACGCGTGAGACCCTGGCAGCAATGGCTGCAACCCGTGGAGGCCTGTGAACCACAAACCATTGCGAAGAAAAGAAGAAATGAACAGAGATATTAAAAGACAGAATCAAAAGATGTAGTGACTCCATAGCATCATCATTATTTATTTTCATCTACTGCTTCTTTTAGAATCTGAGTTCGCTGAATACCAAACCAAGTCTTACTCTTATTTACATTCCCTGGGCCAACTAAACATAGTGTCTGGCACATAAAAAAGCTCGATGAATATTGGATGAATAAGTAAATGAGTAAGTGTTATATTAGGTGTGCTAATCCAGTTTGTACCTCACAGAGAGCTCTTGCATCTATCTCTTCCTCTTCCCAAAGCTGTCCACACTATTTTAGTTTAGATCCTCCTCATTTCCCTCCTAGAGTTGCCAATGGGCTCCCAAGTGTTAGAAGTCATAGGGTGCTTCTAAGATTCCTCACCCCACCTCTGGAAGCAACATGATACAGTGCTAAGAGCCAGACTTGGATTTAAATCCTAGACCCAAAATCCACTGCTGGGTGGCCTCAGCCAAACTGCTTAATCTCTCTGGGCCTCAGTGTCCTCTTGGGTAAAATGGAGATACCAGTTAATGCATCCATGGAGTTGTTGCAATGATTTAATGAGATATGTATAAAAATAATTGGCAGAGTGCCTATCATTAGGAGATACTCAATAGATATGGGATGCCTTTTTTCTCTTCATATATACAGCTAGACCAATAGCATTCTCACCCTTTGCAGGATGTTCAGTGCATTCCTACATTCCTGCCCATGGCTGGCACAGTAGGTCCTAACTTTTTACAGACTTATGCCTACTTTATCTTCTGCCTGCATCTGTTTGAAATGTGACTCTGCCTGGGGCAGAGAGTTGGCCCAACTTTCACATGAGAAATGAATGGGAAGTTAAGTCTACCTGCCAACCTGAATGGTATTCATTCATTCATTCATTCTTCCAATCATTTGTTCAACAAATGAATGTACATATATCTATGGAGGTCATGAGCAAGGCTGTGAGGACACTGTTCCTTGCCTGCATAGAGCTTGCAGTTGAGTGAAAGATACAAGAAAGTAAGTTGACACTTACAATATTATGTAGTAATGCTACAGTGGGGAAAACACAGGAACAATGGGAGCAAATGGAGGGGCAGGTACCCAAAGTTGGAGGGTCAAGGGCAGTCTCCCTGGTTTGTGATAGGGTTAAAGCTATCTGGAAAGGCAGTGGGAGGAGAAGAGGAGCAGGTAGAGGGAGCTCCATATGAGAAGGGTTAGTTGTGTGCAAGGAGATGGAAGGATTCCACAGTAGGGGAGACTATTGAGCACCAATAGAGGCAAGGTGGTAAGGTCAACGTATATGTGCACAGAAGAGGGCCCAGAAGGCATGACTAAAAAGATAAGATGTGAGCTCCAGGGAGATCCTTACCTGTACACATGTCTGCCACTTATTCACCATTCACTTACTACCCCACCCATCCCCTTATTCTCTAGCTCCCTCTCTCTCCTTTGCCCCACCCCTGGCACACAGAAAAGAAACACCCTGACAATAAAACTGTATGTCCATCTATGAGGGTTTTGGAGTAAGATTGTGTGAGACCCCACAGGCAGACAGTAGAGGTCATTGGCATATCTATTTTAGTTGCCTTGGGCCTGTGGGAAAAATATGCCTTAAAAAATTTTAAAGTCCACATTCAAATTGCCTTAGAAGATGGCACATTTAAGAGTAAACATGCTCAAGCCTTGTGGATAAGTCAGAGGGTTGGTTGTGCTGACCTGACATTAACAAAATATCGCATGTAATGCCTGCCCCTCAGAGTGCTCAGTGCATTCCTGCATCCCTGCCAGTGGTGGCCCAGGTAAGCACAACTGGCCCCAATTTCTTAGAAAAGTACATTGTAGTACAATTGTTTTATGCTAGCCATAGTTTTGGGGTTTTTTTCCTGCTCATTACCTGTTATTTGAGATTAACAAAGCATTAAACTGGCTCACTTATAATATCAATTAATAAAATTTAAGACCACTATCCATTTATCTGGAGTTGTCTTTATAATGGCAAGTGAATGATGACAAGTGAATGATGTGAAGTGGAAGATGCCAAGCTTCCCTCTGGGTTGTATATATCACATCATTTGTTCAACATGAATGTATCTATCATGAATTAGAGTTTAGTTTGTGCAGAATGCTCTGCCAAGCACAGGAATGTCCACAGAATTTCACTTCAAAGAGTTGACATCCTGGTGGGAAAGATGGACATGTTGCTTAACTAACTATTCTCCACACCATCTTGATGTTACACCAACCTGTTTGTGGTTGGGGTCCCTGAATCCCATCTATGGGCATTTCTGCCTTCTTTCTCTGCTCAAAACAGCCTCTGCAGCCTCCCTGACTCCCAGACTGCTCTAACATTTCTGCAGCCCCGGGCAAGAGTATAAATGGAGGCACATCTACCACATATGTGCGTATTTGAAAGTTACAGATAAAGCCAACAAACTGTTACATGAAATGTATTCTGTCTTCCTACCTTGACAAATGTATCTTCATAATGACCTGAAGGCTAGAATTTTCAGATTCCTTGGATTTCCATGCCAGACCCTGGTGGTATAAAAAAGTCAACCCCTATCCCTAGGCCCTGGACCTCAGCCTGCCCCACTTCTTCCCTTATTCCTACAATAAGGGGCTTCACATGCATGTATATAGACAGCTTAGTGTGTAGGTCCAAGCTCCTGCCACATTCCCCCTCTGGCCACTCCCTGGGATTAGGAGTGCATACACTGCCAATACATTCTGTCTTCAAGAGGCTGGACTTGGGGAAGAGGTCAGCACAGGTGGCAGAAGGAAGTTGAGGATGTTTAGGCAGGGAACTCAAAGTATTGGGTACTTATAACTTGGTCTAGATAGTGGGAGGCCTAAGGTAATGCAGAGCTGGGGAAGGCCACAGCAGAACCCTGAAAGAATGGGGCACCCTCCTGCCTCACCTAAGAACAATACTGCCAACTCCATGCACTGGAAAAATAGTTTTGGCCTTTTAAGAGCAAGGATGTTCTGCCAGAGTGATATGGGGGCATCAGTTGGAAGCTTGCTAAATTGTTAGAAAGGAGATTAATATTATGTAAATGTAAGTAATTAATCAGCAAGCACCTCTCAAGCCAAATACCTGATGTGAAGAGTCTTCCTCTGAGAGGGGAAAATTGCTCTCCTCTGATTAAAAATGGACCATCAAACAGCATTTAGCTTCTAACTTTCCCCAAGAAGTCTGGAGTTGAATGTAACTCGCCCCCCCGCCACCATAAAAAGAAAAAGAGAAGCTGTGTAATTTGAGCTGAGATCCAGCTGAAGCACTATGACTAAAGAAGAGCAGAGAATTTAGGACCAGGGAACTCTTCAGGGAGCTCAGAGCTATGGATTAATGTCAGGGAACGCATCTTAACTGAAATAATGGGACATTCAAAAGTATAAAATAAATGATTTAGGAATATACCTTACTATTTGCTTGCCCTGGTGTTCATCCTCTTGTCTTCTGCAACAGGCTTCTCGGTCTGTTGGGCATGAACCCGGGTAATGGTGAAGGACGGCGGCCCCGTCTTCACCTTCATCCTAAGGGTGTGAACATGGCCAAGGACTAGAATCTCAGAACATTTCACCCTCCCAGCCTCAGGAAATGAGTCCAAAATGGGCTGGTATGAGCACTCTGGTGGCTTTACTTGGGGGATAAATTTTTTTTTTTTTTAATCTTGATTTTTTTTTTTCTCCCTGGGATTGCTAGCTGGTAGGTCATGTATGCTTACTGGCACCTTTCCAAGTATGTGGAGTGAGGCTTAAGAAGAACAAAGTCAGCAAATACACAGGAAAGCAGATTTAAAAGATGGAACAAGAGTGACAGAGCCCTGATAATGTTGTTGTGATCCTGGCATGTTTGCCTGTGACCCATTCAACCCACAGACTCTACCATAACCCTTCTCTATTTTCTCAAACTAATTTAGGTTGAGTTTCCATTACTACTCATAGCAGCTGCTCTAATATAACAGAGCATATTGTCATATTAGGTAGGGTGAAAGGGAAGGTCAGAGTGAACTTCCTGCTTCTATTGCTTTCTCAAACTCTCCCAGCTTAAAATATTCAGTATTCCAAGGTGCCATATTTTGGGGTAGCATGTCCTGAACCCCACCAGTAGAGTATCCAATTAACTAAAAGTCAGTACAAGAGTACTTAGGTTCCTGGAGTTGATGACTATATTGTCTATCGCCTGCTTTTGTGTTTAAATAAAATCTATTTAAACTTACGAGGTTGTAACCATGCAAGTCTTGGAGAATGAAAAAAAGAAAAAAAAATGAACAAAGCTTAATTTTTGCCTTCATAGTATAGGGCAAGAAAATGTTTTCCCTGACTCTATGAGGGTCCCTGGCTGGGTCTGAAAATTAAATGAACAGAGACAGATTAACAGAAGAAAAACATAAAATTTTTAAAATCTAAGTTTTACACGACACGGGAGCCTTTTCATAAGGAAATGAAGACCCAAAGAGATGATTAAACCTCAGTATTTTTATGCTGGGTTTGATGAAGAGTGGACAGTCACGGAGAAACAGGATAGGTCAAAGAGTGTGAAGTGTGCCAAGCTGGGGGAAACCTGCTTAGATTCTTCCTGTGTCTCTTTGTCTTCAGAGATAAGGATGTTGCTTTCTTCCTGGTTTAGGGAGAACACCTTTCACATGAGGGTTTTATGACTTACTTCAAGAAAGGTGGGGTGAAAGGGAAGGTCAGAGTTAACTTCCTGCTTCTATTGCTTTCTCAAACTCTCCCAGCTTAAAATATTCAGTATTCCAAGGTGCCATATTTTGCGGTAGCATGTCCTGAACCCCACCAGTAGAGTATCCAATTAACTAAAAGTCAGTACAAGAGGATAGGGATCTTAAAAATGAAATTTAAGTTAGATGTATTCCATTAACTAATATCTGTATCTTAATTTTATTCAGATAAGCTTTTTAATAAGCTTTCAAATAATATTTGAAATTATTATGATTCAGAAGACATACAGGCTCTGGATGAAGTTTGCTGCTTGCTTAAATAAGTCTGTTTCTTTTGAGAAATGCAAAGTGACTGAATATATATTGCTTGTAATAAAATTATAATAAAACCCATAATTATAGACTTTTCATAAAATAAAAACATAAAGTAGTATAAATAAATACATATGGGGAGGCATCCAGAGCAGTTACCAAAAAAAAAAAAAAATCATTATTGTACCTTCATTCTTAAAGATAGGAACTAATGGGGATTAACAAATTTAAAAAAGAGAAGTTTAAAGATTCAAAAAATATAAATAATGAGATCAGAAGCTTATATACTTAAAAAGCTAAATTAAGATATTCAGAACAAATTCCTTAAATATAAGCAATAGAGTACACAAATGTGACAAGTTTAATCAAAAAGAGAGAACACACAATTATAAACTTGAAATTAAAGGAGATTCAAAAATTATAAAAAGGTACATCATGCCATTCAACTAATTTGAATAGCTCAATGAAATGCATGAATCACCAGGACAAAATAATTACTCCAAATGGAATAGGAAATAAGTAGAAACTCAAATTTACCTAATAGAGTTTCCGGCAGAGAGTAGACATTCAACAAATTCAATGAATGGACAAAGAATTGGAACAGGTGTCAAAGCACAACATTTAGGTGGCTTTTCATAAGTGTCATTTCAAACCTCCAAAGACTTAAGATCAACCACCCTATGGAAATTATTTCAGAGTTCAGAAAATGACAGAAATGTGTGTACTCTATATTGAGTATTATCTAGAAAATAAAAGAAAAGAAGCAAGTATTATCTGAAAACTAAATCTATAGGCTGTGAAAAACAAAATTCCAAACAGACTTTGCTTATGAATACATATTAAATAAACTGTATAAATATAATATGTTTATGATTCTATCTTATGAAAATGGATGGTTGAATTTCCACTAATTGGGGCGCTGAGTTTGGGGGCCTGGGTTATCTGATTTTAAACAGGCTAGGAGACAAAAATATTTGTTTGGGTCTCTTAGAAGGCCTCTTGAAGAGATGGGCAGCATTTTCTACCTCAACGGATGCATGGGAGGCAAACGTGAATGTCAAATAGAAGAGAAATACCTGGGTAACGAAGTGACAGGGAAAGAGGGGCAACACACACACACACACATACACACACACACACAGGAAAATGAAAGATCAAATGGTGGTTTCAAAAACTAAATAACTCTATCTCAGGACTTATAGGGGAAACCTTCCAAACTGCAAACCCTAATTTGTGATCAAACTGCTTCTCAAGTGTCAGTTCTACATGGCGATCAAATGCAAAGGGCAGCAAGATTTACTCACCATGACTGAAGTCTCTCCTGAGCATCTATATTAGCAATACTAGTAGAGTGTTTATTAAAATAAAAGAATAACCAAATATAATAGTCATAATAATTAGAAATAAACATAGTCAGAATTATGTGGACCCTATATGAATAAAACTAAAAGCAAAAGTGCAAAAGGGCTTGGAATTGAAAGTGCAGCACAGAAGTGGATAAAAAAGATTTAATTTTATAAAGTTGACAATATCTCCCAAATTAACTTATACCTATAATATTTTTCAGTCAAAATTTTAAAAGATTTTAGAAATTAGAAATATATACTTAGATTTTTCTGAAGGAATAAAAGGGCAAGAATATCCAATAACATTTTTTAAATGTTATTTATTTTTGAGAGAGAGAGAGAGAGAGGCAAAGCACGAGAAGGGGAGAGGCAGAGAGAGCAGGGAAGCAGGCTTCAGGCTCAGAGCTGTCAGCACAGAGTCCTATGTGGGGTTGGGGCTCGAACTCACAAACCGGGAGATCATGACCTGACCTGAGCTGAAGTAGAATGGACCGAGCCACCCAGGCGCCCCATGAGTATGCAATAACATTTTGAAAAGAAGACTAATAAAATGATTAATTTTACAAGGTAAAAATAATTATTTTTACATTTTTGCAGTTATTATTTTACAATTATTTTTTACAAAAAATAATTTTACAAGTGAAAATAATTATTTTTATTTCATGTACTTAAAAAATATTTTTTAATGTTTATTTTAGAGAGAGAGACAGAGAGGGACAGAGCATGGGCAGGGGAAGGGCAGAGAGAGAGGGAGACACAGAATCCAAAGCAGGTTTAGGCTCTGTGCTGTCAGCACAGAGCCCAATGCGGGGCTTGAACTCACAGACTATGAGACCATGACCTGAGCCAAAGTCGGGCACTTAACCGACTGAGCCACCCAGGTGCCCCTATTTTAAAAGTATTTTTCAAAAGTACTTTTAATTTACTAATAATCTATCTCCACTATAGGGAAGATCATCCAATCCTATTATGATATAAGAAATAGCATATTATACATTTTTATATTTACATCAGTATGATTATTTTAAGTGACATGTTATTTTATTAGTAAAAAGTCAGTAAGTCATGAAAAATGTTTAAATTATCATACTTTATATTGCATAACAGCAACATAGGAATTGTTATAAGATTTTCCTACTCTGAACTACTTTTATTTATATATTTATTTTAATTAATTTTAATTAATTAATTAGTTATTTTTAAGTAGGATTTACACCCAGCACAGAGCCCAGCATGGGACTTGAACTCTTAACCCTGAGATAAAGACCTAAGTGAGATCAAGAGTCTGATGCTCAACCAACTGAGCCACCCAGGCACTCCTGAACTACTTTTAAAAAATATAGCACGAAACATAGAGACAGTATATATGCATGTATACACACATATGTAAATGTATATATATTACATATGGGCTACATTAAAAAAGACATACAAAACATAATATATATGTACATATATTATTTCTGAACTACATTAAAGGCGTAGAACAGTATATATAATATATATGCATATATGTGTGTGTGCATGTGTATATATATATATATATAATGTAATTTTTTTCCAGAAACAAAGTACAAACAGAAACTGCAACCATGATTTTGTTCACTTTCCTTTCTGTTGACCAAATTACCCAGTTTCCCCCTCCAATTTAAAGAAACTTTGGCAATTCTCTCATGGCTAGTAAGAACTTGAGGGGGACACATTTAAGAGATAAATGTGTTATCAGATACTCTTTCTAGATGACCTTAAGCTTCGTTTTGCCTGCTGCTAAGGGTTGCACTTTACATTCAAGTCTGTTAAAAAGTCCATTTAGAAAATATCAAGAACTCTTTATTTCTGCCAGAGGATGCTGTTCTAGTGACTGCCCCTTTGGAGATGATGCTACAAATCTTCACTTCTTTTTAAGTATGGGGAATGATTTACCCGAGCAAAGCAATAAAGTGTGTTCAGAAGTAACTAAACTCAGCACGTCCTGTCGTTACTGCTCAGCTCTATGATTTCAAACCTATAATTAGATATGCTGTTAGGTTTTGCCAGGCTTTAATGACCTCTATTCTGTTTATGACAAATGCTGGAGAGCCACCCCCTGGGGGAATTGCAGGGGGGCAGATGAGCTGATGAGAGCTTATTTTAGTTAGTCTTGAGATATAATTTCCTCATTTTCAGACTGTTCAACATTCCAGAATGCCAGAACAATGTATGTTCATTGTCTGTGAAAGTGTAGGGTGGATAGTGCAGGTGAGATATATGGGGCAGTTTGGAGAGTTGACAACATCGAGGCGCTAATCAAGCAAAGGCTTTGTTGAAAGTAATAGCTAGACTGCTCATTGGATGACGTTCTCTGTTACTATATCTGATCCTCAAGAGGTAATAAGGAGGTTAATGAAAAGTTGGGTAAAGCTGTGTTTATTTATGGTTATTCAATAAGTTGACAAACACTGGGTGCCTTGTCCATGCGAAGTGTTGTGCTAGGGACTATTAGGGAAAAAAGGACAGTTTATAACGTATTTGGGAAGACAACACTGACATAAACTGACAGTGATGAAGCAGTTAGTAAAGACTCTCCGGGAAGACTTCCCTGACCTCTCCCAGCAGAATGAAGAAGCGCTGTCCAAGCCTACTAAAATACTCAGTACATTGCAATGATTCTTTGCACACTTGCTTCATTCACAAAAGGGTGAGCTCCTCAGGGACAGGAACTATTCTTATCACATTCCATACCTAGTGTCTTATGTGGTCCTGACACGAGGTGGGTGCTCAGGAAGTGGGTGTGAGGGTGTGAGTTGGTGAGCATGGGATATGGCCACCTCCAGACCAGAGGAGTGGTCCCACTGGTTGTTGGTAGGGAGACTTTAAATCCACTCTAGATGAAAGGGCATTGACCAAGGAATTGGTATAGGTGGAATATACCTTCAATTGTGTGGGGTTATTAGAAGGTATCATAAAGGATCCTTCTGCCTCCCTCAAAAGAGTATTTCCTCACTTGGCCTTAAACTCCTTTGAAGGAAGCACACCTTTGTTATTAAAATTGAAAGCTCATTGGGAGACTTCAGGCATCAGCATTTTATAAATAATCACTATATCGGGTAACTTTCTTTTAGGAATACTTTTCTCCCTACAAAAGATAGAAGGAGAACTTGGCTTGACACATGGAGCAGGTCTGGGCAGGATCCTTAGCCCCAACAGAAGTGGCCTAAGAACATCGTCACATAGTAGTTTTCTAGGAAAGAAGCAAAAGCAGAAGGCAGTGTTTGGGAAGGACCTCAAATAGAAGCATGAATAACTATTTTGTCTTGGGCTAATCCTTTACACTGAATAAATGGACGCACGGAGTTAGGTTGCTTTTTATATGATTCCTATGTCAGTGGAAAAGTGGCCTGGAAGTTAGGGAGGCTGGCAGAATCGGCAGTTCAAACCTAACTTAAATGAGAAGTATTTGGGGAGTAAAGGAAAATTTGCTTTTCTCCATGGCTAGAGGGAATAATTGGTCCCATCTGTACAATTGAGAGCAAAGAACCAAAAAGCATGAGTTTGGAATCCATTTTCAAATTCCTAAGAAAAGTCTGTTTAAGTATAAAGTTTTATTACCATTAATGGCTCTACTTAAGATTGAAAAATTAGTCCACTGAAAATGGACTCCATTTTCAAACCTCCATAAAAAGTAGCACAAATACCAAGCAGCTGGAAGCTACAGGAAAATGTAAGACAGTAGCTATATCTTGAATGTTATTTCCTATGTGGAAGAGTAATCAAAATTTTAAAAGGCCCAACAATGGATCAGCACTCTTTTTTAATGGGGTTTCAAAAATTCTAAAGGACAAACACAGACATGTTTAGAAAACAAGCTTGCAGTATAACAAAAATGCATGAGGCAGCCTTTGACTGAGTCTGAATATGGTAGGAAAAAAAAAGTTGTCTGTGACCTTTGATCTCAGATATTCTAGGGCCCTGACATTTTAGAGGTTTGTACCTAATTCCTGCCCAGCCCAGAGACATGGGAAACTATCTCTGATGAAACTTTCCTGTAAGTGTCTGCTCCCATCCCATCCTTATAGGCAGTGAATACAACTTAATAAAGTGGGGTGGAGGGGCTTAATTAAATAAAAAACCCCACCAGTTTAAATAATAAATCAGTAATAAACACCTCACCCTAATCTCACAAATACCCCAGTCTCTTGGGTCATAGAGCTCCTCAGAGACACAAAAGAGACTTGTGTTCAAAGGTTTTTTCTTTTCCCTTTTGCTCCTGCCTCCCATCTACCCGCCACAGAGTGCTTCAGGAAGCAGGAAGTAGGCCATTAGGTTAATGAGTCTAAGAGCTTGCTAAAGGGGGGAAACCAAGCCCCGACACAGGAGTGAGTAAAAGGCACACAGAGAATAGGGGTCTAAAGCTTTAAAACCCAGTAGAACTGGAGTGGAAGGAAATGCGTAAAAGGAAGAAGGAATTGGGAGGAAAGTGAGCTATGATGGGGAACCTCAGTCCTCCTCCCGTGTGTTTCTTTCACTCTCACACACTACCAAATGCACAGCACTTCTGACACCAGACGAGGGGAGGATTTCCCCTGCAAACCAATTCTCCAACACTACTTAACTCAATCCTGACATCGTCTACCTGGAGATAGCCCCAGACCCCCCCAGATTCCACAGCCCCACAAGACCGTGCCCACTTCAGATGCCAGTGACAAGTAATAGGTGCCCATCTCTCCAGTATTTCCTACAACTTCTATCTGATTTGACTACAAATACCAAAGACCCCCTTCTCTGGTCTGATTAATTTTCTAGAGCAGCTCACAGAACTCAGTGAAACACTTATATTTACCAGTTCATTAAAGGATCTGATAGAGGATACAGATGAACAACCAGTTGGAGAGATACATAGGATGAGGTCTGGGAGGGTCTCAAGTGCAGGAGCTCTATCTTCCGGGAGCTGGAGGTGTGTCACCATTCTGGATGTGGTCCCACCTGGAAGCTCTCCAAACCCAGTACTATTGAGATTTTTCTGGAGGCTTCCTCATGTAGGCCTGATCAAGTATTGACTCTATCTCCAACCTCTCTCCCCAGTCAGAAGATGGAGGATGGAGCTGAAAATTTCAAGCTTCTAACCATGAACTGGTTTCTCTGGTGGCCATTCCATCTAGTAGCCATCCAGAAGCTCACCAGAGTCCCCTCATTAGAACAAAAGATGCTCCCAGTATTTTTATCACTTAGGAATTTATGAGAGTTTTTGGACCTTTGTGCCAGGAACTGAGGGAAAAAACCAATATGTATATTTTCTATTATCTCATGTTAGCCCAGACCACAGTGAGACAATGCATAGGGTGCTGCAGGTGAGCTAATAATTTGACACTCTTTCAAATAGATATGCTTGCATTAGCTCTCCCTGATGTAACATAATTCACTCTGACTGGACTTATTAGCTATTGATAATACTTCAACAAATTACACTTAAGCACATATATGTGTGTCATTATATATAATTATTTACATATATAGTTTCAGTATATGTATATATATATTTTGTATGTGTATTTTGTATATGTATATGTACATATGTATATCTGTATGTATGTATTTGTATATGTATATGTACATATGTATATCTGTATGTATGTATATGCATATATATGTATATATATTGTATGTGCATTTTGTTTGTATGTGTGTATATATATGTAGATATATATATATACACATATATATAGATAGAGATATAGATGTATATAGTCAAATAACCTCCTGTTTTTCTCAGTTACAACTCTCAAGGAAGCCAGAGACAACTCCTGAAAAAGCCCCACAGAGTGGAAAGCTAATGAAAGGTTTCAGCAAATTTCTTCAAAAGTCTGCCTTTGTGACCTGACGATTATTGGGCAAAGCGAAGCAGATAGAAAACTGACTTCTTTTGAATAAGAAAAACATATTTACATCAGATTTTGAAATGTGAAGTTCACATAACAGAACATTCTCAAAGTTCACCTCGGTGCATGCTTGCTCTTCCAGCAATCTTTTCTGTTTGCTCTCTGTGTTGCTTACAGCTTGTTGATTAATCATATCCGATTCTCTTTATGACTGGACCCACAATGTTTGGTGATTGTTCTCAGTTCCAATTGTTCTTTAAGGGCTTCAGTCCATCTTAACTATCTTAGAATGTCCTTTTATTTTAATCTATTTGGTCTCTTCCCTACAGTTCCATTAGCATTTTTCCATCACAGTTTCTAAAAGTTCTTACACATAGTCTTTTCATTTTTGGACCTACTAAACTTTAAGTCTTTGGTAAATGAATGCTCATAAACATTTAATTCTAAAAATTGCCACCTCTTCTTTTTCCCTGGCTCACCATTTTCAGTGCTTAGTAATGATCAGGCATGAGCTTGCATGATTATTAGCTCAAATCATCATGTGAAACCATGTCCAACTAAACTTTGAGGAAGCAACCAATTTCCTACATACAAACATTTACTCATTTTTTAAAATGAAGATGAGAATAAACTAATATACTACTTATAAAGATTTTATACTCTTTTAATTTTCAGAATAAAGAATTATTTATTTTTAGAATAAAGAATTTCCTACATGTCATTTATCTTTCTTTTTCTTTTTCTTTCTTTCTTTTTTTTTTCTTAAATGTCATTTTCAAACTCCTGGAGAAGCATATTAAATCAGTTAAGATTTTAACTAGGGGTGCATGGGTGACTCAATCAGGTAAGCATCCAACTCTTGATATTTTGTTCAAGTCATGATCTCACAGTTCATGAATTCAAGCCCCCTGTTGGGCTTGGCACTGACAACACAGAGCCTGCTTAGGATTCTCTCTCTCTCTCTCTCTCTGCTTCTCCTCCACTTTCTCTCTCTCAAAATAAATAAATAAACTTAAAAAAAAGATTGCAGCTAGTACAACTTATTACCGTTGTCATGTAGTCAGACATTTGTTATGCATCACTTGTTTGAGAATGGTAGCTCACCTGACTTCTGGCTTTGCTGATCTGAGTTTGTGGTCCAACGTTGGGCTGCACCATGCAACTTACCTACCTGCATTATAGAAATAGATAAGAAAAAAATGAGAAGATGCTGGTAAGGAACACTTTTCCAAAACTTTCCATGAAGGTTTGAATTTCAATTTATCTTTCACTACTTGGGAATCTTAATTAATTAATGCCATTATTCAGATTTGAATCAGTGATCTTTTTAAAAAAAGGTATTACCTGTCAAAGTATTGCTTCAGTGAGTCAACCATTTTAACCAAAATATCAATTTTAATCAAATGCTCTAGCAAAAAATATTAGTCTCATTAAGCCACCCACTTCCAAGTGTTACAGCTCACTTTTGCTTGACTCTGATTCTGAAAATACTAGAAACCTTTAGCAATTTCAACATCACTTGTATAAAGATTTTGTTAAAATATTTAAGAATTTCTCTACCCTTAATTTCTGATCCTCCAAATCAACAGTACCCCAATCTTTACCCAAATGTAAGTCCAGTGATCCCAAATAAAGCTGAAAACTTTTGGAAATGTAAAATCTTTTTTTTTTCTTTAGCTCAGCGAAAAATTAGAAATTGCTGATTCTGCATCTATTTTAAATTAAAATTAAGATACAACTTAACTACTTCAGCGAGTAGCAAGAAGAGACTAGGTACTTTCCAATCCCATAATTTCCGCAACAAAGTCTGCCTAACCACTGGGATTTATGAACTAAAGAGGACAAAAGGGAAAGGAAAGAGAGACTGTGCTCATCATTGAAAAGAAGACCATGGGTAGATTTGGCTGACATCTTTGCTTTCCGGTGACATACTGAGCAAGGTCAAGGTCCACTATGAAAATGATCAACTATGGATGGAGATGGAGGTTAGGTGGATTTGGTGTGGTCCTGCTGTTTGTGTGTATTTGTTTGGGGAACATTTTGATGCCCCTGCCACGAACTGAACCCTGTGCTAACATTTTGTTTAAAAGGAATGCTATAATACCAAGGTTGCAAATTTGGCTTGGGGTCTATGTCCAGCCCATCAAACTTATTTGTTTGATCTTCACAATCTTAAAAATAAATTGAGCCAACATTTAAAGGTCAAGTGATTTCATATAAACACTTTCAGTTCTGGATTTTTTGAAAAATCAGCATAAGATAAAACCAGGGAAGACAATGGTCTGTATTGTCCATAAACTCTAATTGCCTAGAACTGAGTAGTAGCTGTCCACCCCCAGTCTGTCTATCATTCACAGCTTTTTCCCTGATACCGACTTTCATTTGCCATTTAGCATCATGTTCAAACTTTTTCTGAGTAATAGCAAAATATTGTATCTCAAAAGTAAAAAAATGAAAGGCAGGCTGAGAACTGTTTTCCCCCCTAGATAAATGACACACCATGTTTATTTATTTCAAGTGAAAAAAAAATCCATGTTTAATAAGCAAACAAGTTGGGTTTGTGTCAAAATAAGACAACTTAAAATATCTAACCATCCTACTAATTTATGTTACCCTCATGGCCCATGTAGGCATTGAAGTTTGCAACCCCCGAATTATTATATTCTCTGCATCAGTGGTTCTAAACAAAAGGGTATAGAGGAATATCAGAATCATCAAGTGGCTTTTTCAAAGTACACTTCCTTCCACATGGACAATTCTGGGATGCATGCCCCTCTGGAGGCTTCATTTAATTGTGAAAGCTGTCTAGGAGGTTCTTATACAATTATCTGGTGGAGAACTCTATATCCTATCTTCAGATGAGATCTATGGAAAGGCATCCTGATGTCTTTTTTCCAATTTCTCTCCGCATCCCATTCCCAAATAAAATACCCAACAGCCCAAGAATTCAGTCCTCATGCTCACCACCAATAATGAAGCTAAAGTTATGTGTGTAAACGGTGAGAAGCTGCCAACAAGTGCTTTCTGACTGTGAAGTTCCTGCTTCAAATGGTGTGTGTGGGTCAGAGTTGGAACAAAAGCTACCTGATACCTTTGAAAAACATGTTAGAACAGTTATCTAAAAGACAGGATGTCTCCAGATGGGGTGGTTCACAAATTTGAAAACCAGGGAAGCTTATTAAAATATCACTGTCCAGTCCTACACCACTGTTTCTATTTAGTAATTCTGGTAGAGATGTTGAGAGATTCAAACTGACAAACTGACCATGGCCAGCCTATATATAAAAATAGAACTCTGACCCACAGCTTCTGCAGCAGGAAGTCCATGAAGCCAAACCACAGCCTCCATAGCAATCAGCCATAAACAGCCATGATTTGATCAATTAACTGCCAGCTTCCCTAATTTTTGTCCCTGCTCCCAACATAGCACGAACCAGAGAAAGCTAAATGTGTTCTCCTAACTAATCACATATGATGTTCTACTTCTAGTTAGTTCCTCCAGCTTCCATATGCCAGCAACCTCCAATCAAGGCACACCACAGTCCTTTCGTTTTTCACTATAACCATTTACATCCCACTTCCCGCCTTTGTGTTTCTGCCAAATGCAAGTGATGGTGTTGACTCCCTTGCTATAGCAAGTTCTGAATAAATAGCCTTTGCTTGTTTTCATTTGGGTGGTTTTTTATTTTTACAGGTTCCAGGAAATGATATTGTCAGTAAGCTCTCCAGATAATTCTGCTGCACACTAACATTTAAGAGCCATTGTTAGGGACCACGCTTACGCTTCCCAGATTTTACAAGAATCAGTTGTGCATGTATGTGTGTTGGGAGAGGACACAGATTCTCATGTCCTACCCCAAGCCCCAAATAAAACAGAGTCTGGGAAGTGGTTTCAGACTATTTTTTTTAAAATAAGCCTCCTCCGGATTTCAAGCTATATTGTGAAGCTATAATCATCAAGACAGTATGGTACTGGCACAAAAAGACACTCAGATACATGGAACAGAATAGAGAACCCAGAAATGGACCCACAAATGCATGGCCCACTAATTTTGACAAAGCAGGAAAGAATATCCAATGGAATAAAGACAGTTTCTTCAGAAAATGGTGATGGGAAAACTGGACAGTAACATGTAGAAAAATGAACCTGGACCACTTTCTTACACCATACACAAAAATAAATGCAAAATGAATGAAAGACCTAAATATAAGACAGGAAACCATCAAAATCCTCGAGGAGAAATCAGGCAAAAACCTCTTTGACCTTGGCCACAGCAACTCCTTACTCAACACATCTCTGGAGGCAAGAGAAACAAAAGCAAAAGTGAACTATTGGAACCTCATCAAAATAAAAAGCTTCTGCACAGCGAAGGAAACAATCATCAAAACTAAAAGGCAACCAACAGAATGGGAGAAGATATTTGCAAACAATATATTAAAGGGTTAATATCCAAAATCTATAAAGAACTTATTAAACTCAACACCCTAAATGCAAATAGTCCAGTAAAGAAATGGGCAAAAGACATGAATAGACACTTCTCCAAGGAAGACATCCTGATGGCCAACCGACACATGTAAAAATGCTCAACATCACTCATCATCAGGGAAATACAAATCAAAACCACAACGAGATATCACCTCACACCTGTCAGAATAGCTAACATTAACAACTCAGGCAACATCAGATGTTGGTGAGGGTATGAAGAAAGAGGATCTCTTTTGCCCTGCTGTTGGGAATGCAAACTGGTGCAGCCACTCTGGAAAACAGTATGGATTTTCCTCAAAAAATGAAAAATAGAACTACTCTATGACTCAGCAATTGCACTACTAGATATTTATCCAAGGGATACAGGTGTGCTGTTGGGAAGGGGCACATGCACCCCAATGTTTATAGCAGCACTATCAACAATAGCCAAAGTATGGAACAAACCCAAATGTCCATCAATAGATGAATGGATAAAGAAGATGTCGCGTATATATATATACACAATAGAGTATTGCTCAGCAATCAAAAAGAACGAAATCTTGCCATTTGCAACTATGTGGATGGAACTAGAGGATATTATGCTAAGTGAAATTTGTCAGTCACAGAAAGATAATTATCATATGACTTCACCCATATGAGAACCTTAAGATACAGAAGAGATGAACATAAGGGAAGGGAAGCAAAAATAATATAAAACCAAGGAAGGGTCCAAAACATAAGAGACTCTTAAATATGGAGAATAGAGGGTTATTGGAGAGGTTGTGGCAGGTGGGAATGGGCTAAATGGGTAAGGGGCATTAAGGAATCTACTCCTGAAATCATTGTTGCACTACATGCTAACTAACTTGGACGTAAATTAAAAAAAAATAAATTAAATAAAAAAATAATTAAAAAAAAACAAACCTCCTCTTCCAGGTGATTCTTGCTGTCAAAGGCATTTAGGAGATACCAAACTATGTGAACTATTGCTTACAGGTTTGTGTCAGGTTGGCAGAATACAAAGCTTATTATAAATCGAGGTTTCTAGGCTCCACCCTTGGAGATTCTGATGTTAGTCTGGGCTCTCCCAGAGATTTTGATGGGTAGCATGTTCTGGGAAGCAGTGTTCTACCCCAAACAGCAATGTGCATACGAAGTCCTGGAGTCCCTGGAGATCTTATGAAAATGTAGGTTCTGAGTCAGTGGTCTGATGTAGGGCTGAGATTCTGCAGGTCTAATAAGCTTCCCATGTGATGCTTCTGTGCTTGGTCTGCTAATGACACTTGAAGCACTCAGTATTGACTGCACACTAAAACCATAGAGGGAAACAACTTCAGGAGTGAGACTCAGGCACCAGGAGATCTCATCACACAGCCACCATCTCTGATTCCTCTGCCCACTGCTTAGCCATATATATGATTGGAACAGTGTTTTTACAGGAATGGCGGCTTACACAATCTGATTGCAACACTGCTGAAATTGGCCCATGGCCTGTCACTTACTCCTCAGAATGTTTTGTGGCTCTTGCACTTTGCGGTGGGCCTGAGGATGCCTAGAAGCCCACCAAATGCACTGAAGAGAGCTTGTTCCGTGGAGCTTCTGTTGAATCACTTTGTTATCAGCTTTCAGGGGCTTCCCACTGAGGGAGAGGTATGACAATGACCCAGAATATCCCATGTGCCAGTAGCTGGGGAAACAAATGCTGAGAGATATTGGTCTTCAATGACCAAGGGAATTTCCATAAGGTAAATTTGTTTTTAACTCAGAGATGAATGTGATAGGGCTCTACCAACTGGGAAAAAAAAAAAGACACCAAAAACTCTGGGTGGTCAGATCTGCTTATTTTTCATCTTTCTTTGCTAAGGTTTCATGACTGATTATAAGGGTAAGGGAGATGATAGTGTTGCTGTTGATGAGAAGGCAGATTTGGATGGGTTATAATCACAATTTACTCTTCACCAGATGGCTTCGTCCTGTTGCCAAGCATTTGATGAGCTATTTCATGAAGACTGTGTGGGGATGGGTTAATGCCTGAAAGCCTGTGGATTTGAATGGATGAATGTGAAGGTGCTTAACAGATCCTTGGATGCTTGGCTCATTTTTGCTTTGCAGATAAATAACTTGGTGAATAATAAAATCTAACAGAGCTGTTCCAGAAGAAAACTACCTCATACTCAAGGACTATGTGGGTTTCAGGCGAGCAAGGATGCTAGCAGAATTGAGCAAAATTGTAATAACGGGCCTGGAACCATTTTATCATGAGGTCATGAGCACGAGTTTTTAAAAACCATCTATCCAAAACGCATCATAATAAATCAATCACAAAATCCTCCTGGTTGATAAACATTTCAATCTGCCTATGCTCTGTAATTATCCATAGAAAAACATTCTCCACATAATGAATGACTGTTGTTTTCAAGCATGTCTTAGTATATAAACAAAAGGTAGCTCTAAGAAATATTCAGACATCTGAAGCCTGGGTCATGTTAGAGCCTGAGGCTCTTTGTAATTATAGTGATGCAATGCCTTAATACCCAGGCAGAGGTTTCTCAGGTTAGCAGGGAAGGCAGAAGAATGCCCAGGGGGAAAAAAATTCTTTATCATCTACAGATGAGTGCACGTTTGGTTTCAGGGGAACAAGATAGCTCTCGATAGCTCTGATAGGCAGTGGTGGGCCTAATGGACATGAGTTATTGGACATGTGTACATATGTCATACAATACATTATGATAAATATAATGTGTATAATTTATATATTTATAACATATAAAATAGATAATATACCATGCACCTTTAACAACAAATTTGATGTAAGTTCAAAGGTGTTTGAACAGAGAAGTCTAAAAGATGACATGGATAACAGATTGGCTGAAGTTTGTATAAATGTATCCAGATGGTGAAGAGCACTCCAGAGAAACCAAAAAGAAATATTAAAAAAAAATTATGTTTATTTATTTTTGAGAGAGAGAGACAGAGAGCAAACAGGGAAGGGACACAGAGAGAGGGAGACATAGAGTCCAAAGCAGGCTCCAGGTTCCAAGCTGTCAGCACAGAGCCTGACGCGGGGCTCAAACTCACAAACCATGAGATCGTGACCTGAGCTGAAGTGAGACACTTAACCACCAAGGTGCCATGCAAATAAATTTTAAATGAATGTCTTGCATTATCACATAGTAGTAGATTAATTCTGCTTTCTTTGTCTTGTCTCACCACTGCATTTTAATACCCAAGGAGATCTATAACAAGGGAAAAACTTAGCAAAGGCACTGAATATGGAGGTAAGAAAAACAGTCTGGGGAATTTCTAATGACTGCCTTATCAGTGGGTATTAGACTGAGAAACACAAGATTGGACTGCACTTACCTTGCCCAACCTCATCCCCACAACTGGCCCCTATGGACAGATACCCAAGGAGCCCAACGCTGACCACGAGATGGAACTTCCTTCTGAGTGGTATGGCTTGCCGCTCCCCTATACCCGCCACACAGTAGCATGTCTTTCCTTTCAAACCCAACTTTGAGAAAAAGCAGAGATGTGAGTGGGAACAGGCTAGGCCACACTGTGTTGTAGGATCCATGGTCACCTTAGGAAAAGCCCGGGAACTTGCGAAGGCTCACGTACCACATACATCAGCAGGAGAGCTGCAGAGTATAGCTGACTCTCTCCTATCTTCAGAGAACAGATAAGAGGGTCCTTCAGGAGATTTCTGGCCACGCCCAAGAACTTGGGGCAGGAGCAGTCAGAAATGCCTCTAAGTCCAAGTTGGAAAAGGGGAGCTAGCAGTACCAATGGGCCAGGTACACCCTAAGTGATACCTCCTAAAATTCTGTGGCTAGATATCAGGTCTGGAAAGCTCCTTTCTGAAGTATTAGTTAGCTAAAAACTAATAATATAATAAAATTAACAAAGGCTCTAAGGAAATATTCAAGGAAAGCAAATTATTTGGAGCTTTAGAAGGAGTAAACATTTGCAAATTAGTTGCTATAGGAAACAGAATTAAAAAAGAAAAGACACCCATTTGAGTGTTCATTGATAAACCAGAAGCTCCCGAGGTCAGAGGTTGAACACTGCGCTCAATCCTCTTAACATCATGTAGATTTAACACTCTGTGGGAACCCAGAGGCCCCCACTGGGCTCCTGTGAGTGGACCTTTCCACCCCAGAGGCTGGCAGAGTGAAGACAGCAGCCAGCAGAGAAATCAGATGAAGCTGTGGGAAGCCAGGGAAAGGAAAAGCAAAGGAAGGGACTCCGAGGTGTTTACCCAGGAAGCAATTTCTTTTCTCATCTCCTCACACTTGTCATACTTTTTGACACATTTTTATTCACCTTGGACCACAGAGAATACTTCCTGAATTTATGTTTGAATAGTTTCCTATCTGGAGATTCCTTATGTTACTACATTGGTATGTAATGTAGGATTTCTTCAATCCTTCTTTTCTCAGGGATGAATTTAAGAGTAAATTAACACATACTAATTTCTGGCATTGAGGGTAAGACAATAGTATTACTGTTTCTTTATGATGTATTAAGCATTGCACCAGGTTTTTAAAATAAGGATTGGGGGTGCCTGCGTGGCTCAGTTGGTTAAGCATCTGACTTCAGGTCAGGTCATGATATCACAGTTAGAGCCCAGCATCAGGCTCTGTGCTGACAGCTCAGACCCTGGAGCCTGCTTTAGATTCTGTGTCTCCCTCTCTCTCTGCCCCTTCCCCACTGGCACTCTGTCTTTCTCTCTCTCTCTCAAAAATAAAACAAAACATTAAAAATAATAATAATAAAATAAATTAAGAATTCACGTGTAGTTCTCACAACAACCCACAAGGTAGATGTGAAAATCCCTACCTTTGTGGCTTGGGCACCTGGCACCCAGCAGGATTATGTAACTTGCTCAAGGTCACACGGAGAAGTCAGGATTCGAACTCAGGTCTACATTACTCCAAAGGTGTTTAGGCCATAACTATACTCTCTCAAAACAACACACAGCTAGGAGTCCATGATTTTCTCTACAGCTTTCCTATCTTCTGGTTAAATTGTTCTCTCAGGCAGAATTACAGTCCTCAGTTATTTCCCTTAATGGCTTCCTCCTCTAAATCTCTTGGGTCAGTTTGCTGCGTCTCTCTAAGCCTGGAATCTGAAATTTACTTTCTCCTTGGCACACATTCTCTCTTTGGGGCTAGTAACAATTGTCTGGCAGTTGTCAGCCAATTATTAGCTAATTATTGCCTAGCAATTCACTAGGCAAAGAGAGGAAGAACCTTAAGTAACATTAAGGAGAGAATAATTCGCCACTACTTTTCAGTCTCTGTCACAAAAGAAACTTAAAAAACAAAAAAAGAAAAAGAAAAGAAATCATTACCCAAACCAGTATTACTCACCTTGATAAGTCACCTCATTCACTAGCTGTGATTTCAAATGATTTTCTAAGAAAATCAAATCTACTTTCAAAGGGCAAAAATTTGGCATAATTCAGATATTCAAAAGAATGAGATGTGGGTTCTGAAGGCAATTCAAAGTTAGTCCAAAAATAAAGTCGCGCAGGATGGTATGGTTGGAATAAATGTGAAGTTTTTAGAAGTGAGCACTTTGAAAGTAAACATTCTTTTGCATAGAGATTTTCTGTATGTTATTAAAACATAGACTTGTTTTCTTATTCTTTCATTCCCTTAGAACTATCATTACCTCTCCAATAAATACTACTTTATGCCTAAGTTGGACAGAGTTGGTTTGTGTTACTTAACTTAAAAATACTAATAAATACAAAATTTCAAACCTCAAGTGAGGTGTTCAAATGACAGAATTTAAAATATGATCTTAAATATAAAATTTGGTTTGCTTGAGGTATGGAAGGAAGCGTGCTCTGTGGTTCCTTCTATCCTGGCTCAGATCCATTTAATGCACTACAGAAAAAAAAAATAGTTAAACTGTTAGCTGTTTATTGGGATTGAGATCATATGGCTCACATAAAACTTCAGGGAGTTGGCAGAAAATGTCAGATTAGTCAAGGATATCAGTTACTTCTTGTAGCTTTCAGCAAGGATGATATTCAATATATTTAACAACTGGTACAGCCCTGGGCCCTCCGATCAGAGTGGATGCCAGGTGTGGAGCTGCGCCCTGAGGCGCTGCTGGGCCCCATGCTAACCCTTTAGCTGTTGGTCGTGGGGTCCTCTAGGATGCTCCAGGGAAGAGATAGGGCACCAGGGAAGGGGGGAGGGAAGCGAGGGGACAAGAAAGAGGCTTGAGGCTACAGCTCTTTCAGTTCGGGTCCTACAGTGAATGATTAAATTTCACTCTGGCCTTCAGATCCTGCAAGAAACAAGCCCTTGTCCAAGTTGAACCATGAGATAGAAGCAGGGAGAGACCCAAACACAGCTGACTTTGCTCCTGTCGTCAGTAACCCTGGACCTATGAAGGTGGGTTGAATTCTCAGTGTGAATAAAAGCGGGGTGGTGATGGAAGCAGGGTGAACTTGAAGCAGAGCACAGGACTGTCCTCACAAATGGGCAGAGTGTGTTCCCTGGTGCCTCTCTCACCACACAGGGCTCCTCTGTCCCTTTTCTTTCTGATACCTGATGGAAGACTGAAATCTGGCTCATCTACAAAAAAGAGGGAACTCAACCCCAAGCCCCTAAACACGTCCTGCTGTGCATGTTATGCCCATCAGAAGCGATCATTTTCCCACTGTTAAACACTCCCCAGTGGGTTTATACACTGGGATGGGGAGGAGGTGACTCTGCCTCCCTGCAGGCCTGTTGCATTAGGCTGTGCCATGCCAGTGCAGGCTGAAGTTTGGTCCCATGGGCAGAGCCCCCAGGCCTGTTGCAAAGAGATGGAAACTGTAAGGTAATGGAGTATGGTCCAGAGTTAAGGATCATGATTTTTCAATTTATTACTTTGGTTACTAGTTATAAATTTCCCCAGGGGTTGAACAGACTGGCAGCCTATTAGGGTTTTAAGGAAGTTAAACTAACAAAGCTTAGGAAAAAAAGCCTATGATACTGAACTCCTAAAACAGTTCCCAGGCTCGAAAATCAATAGAAGGGGACCACTGAAGCAGCTCCCGGAAGAGGAGTCATCCCTACAAGCTTTTTAACCATGGTCCTGGGGGTCAAAAAGATACAGGAGATATCACCAAGAGGAGAATGAGGAAGCCACACTGGCCAGCCAGACACAGAAGCAGAGGACATGCTACGGGCCAGGATGGCATGTCTCGTGCATTTTCAACTTCCCCCTTTACAGATGGGTGCTCCTGTTATGGTTTTCCTGCTTTTCCTCTACTACTGATTCTTCCGTATGTTAGGGTGCTTAAATTTATCAATTACCCATAAATTCACAGACTAAAAGAAGCCATAACCAGACTATACCTATCACCCAGGGGCCCTGGTTTTGAAGAGTGGATAACTGGATATGACGATCTTCCTTTCAGGGAGTGGTAGTGAATACATACATGATTTCACATGGGAAAACTACCTTATACTGGGAATTCTGGAATTGGAAGTATGGGAATAAAAGTTAGTGTAATCCTGGGGCCGCCATAAAGTAGAATGTAATAAACTATGGTGGTTAGAATGTAAGAGATTATGGTACAAATTACAAGGCAAATAGACTTAGCACAGCAAAATTTCCTTTCCCCTTTTTGTGTTAAGAGATTCTGCTCCACCGGCTCAGACAGTGACCAATGAGACCAGGCCCAGATGATCAGAAGCCTCCATGGCCCCATGATGTGATTTGTTCTAGTGTGGTCACATGACTCAAGCAAATATGAGGAGAAATAAACTTTCCCTGTTGATGGTGGTTTGCTGACCACATGGAGAAGAAATAAGAACTGGACGGTGATGATGCTAGTGGTGCTGAGTGGCCAGTGTCACATCCTTAGGCCCCAGTTCTTAGTTTGCATAGCTTTTCCAAAGTTTTTGTGAGATATATATATATATATATATATATATATATATATATATTCTACATATTTGGGTATCCATAGTTATACATCTATTATATATAATTCTCTATATAATCTATAAAACATATGAGTTTAGTTTTCTTCACTTGCAACCAATGAAGTACCATGTAATATCAATTTGAATTCTATAACTAGCAACAGAATGATCAAAATGACCCCTGAAACACACAACCTTCCTATGACATGTATTATTTAAATAAATCTGCCATTATGTTTAGAAAAATTACAGAATGCCATGAGAGAATAAAAGTTAATATAATGGATTTGACATTTCTATATGTAACAAGTAGGACAATATTCTAGAATTTATTTAGCAATTTATTCAAAGCACTTTCACACCTCAATTAATCTTCATCAAAAAAGGAACATAATTCAAGTCAGCTAGTGATGATAAAAGCAACTATTTATTAAGCACCTACTAAGTGCCAGGCGTTTATATAGACACTTTGCATGCACTATCTCTAATACAGTGGCTCTGCATTGTAAGGATTTGTGTCCCAGTTCACAAATAGGGAAGTGAGGTTCAGAGAGGTTCAGTAATTTTACCAAGTTCACTCAGTGGGCATCACGGCAAGGTCTGAGGTCCAAATCTGATGCTTCCCAAACTTGCATGCTTTACCCCATACTGCATGGCATTTCCTCTCTACCTACTGAGATTTCATCTTTCAAACAAGAAGCAAGTGGTCCTGGGGGTCAAACAGATATAGGAAAACTACTTGACCTGTTGGACCCGGCATCTCAGAACCAGAGAGATCTGGAAAGAGAAGGTGGCTGAGACAGAACGCAGAACAGTAGAAAGATTGCACATCGTCAGGTAATGTTCACGGATCCCTGCAATGGTACTGCTTTCCCATCTGCGGGGCTTTTCTGTGCTGCCTCAGTACAAAGGCATTTGACAACAGAATGTGAACAGTAAAGAGTTTTCTCTAGAAATCAAGAGAAACGAAAACTAAAGAGCGGTGAGGGCCAGGGAGGGGGCAGTGCATGAACACAAGCCTGTGCTGTCTGGGAGCAGTAGCTTCTGGGGGCAGGAGGGGCAGGATGGGACGGCGCAGCCACAGTGGACCAGGGCGATCCAGAACACATGCCTCCCGTTGTTAGCGAGAATGCTGCATTGATCAGTGCTGCCAAATGCTCACAGGGCCTGGAGGACCCCCGTGAGGACTGCCGGCTGCTATTGATTATCTGCTGAGTGGTCTTCCCAGTTGCAGAGAAAAAGGAAGGCTGCATGGAGGCTAAGGGAGGAAGGCAGCTTTCCTCTTCCATCCACAGTGGGCACAGCCGCTGTTTAACCAGAAATGCAAATGCCTTAGGCTTAGGGGAGATGCAGATTCTTTACTGGTTTCCTTACTTGCACTGCTCTGCTCTCTGTTCCTGCTCAAAACTAATCTGGGAAATAATACGCATTTTTATTTATATATTTGCCAGCCTGATCACACCCCAAAGGCTGGGGAAATCAGGGCCCCCGAGATAAGAGTCCTCCTCCTTTCTTCTGGATTATATCCAGAGTGTTGTTAAGGCACTTGGCATCTTTTCCAAATCTTGCTTTTAGAAACAAGATGCACTTCGGCTAATTATTTTTACCTAATGAAAAATGTCTGCTTGAACTAGACTCATTTCCCCACGGGGTTCTGGTCTCTCTAGGAAACAAAGGAAAACTTTGACATGTTTTTCCTTTCACAGGCTGGAGACATATTTATTTTGCAATTGATACAAAAGGATCCTTTGTGACATTCTTGCTTGAGGACACATTTCCAGTTCTAACCGTGTTATTAGCCATACCCTTTGGAGAATTAATAACACACAGCTAGGAAGGCAAAGAAAATACTGATTCAATAAGCTGAGCTCAGGAAACATGATCGAGTCAGAAACAAGAAGAAATGTGCAATGTCAGGTTCCAGACAAGATTAGGGAGAGAGACTGGTAAACCAGAGGGAAATCACACTTTGTCAGACCCAACCAAGGCTCTCATGTCCCCTTTGTATCCTCTGACGTCAGCACTGAGCCCCAAGGAATGATATTGATGAGTATTGGTGAATCAGTTCAGTTAAAGAATCCAGTGGCCTCGACTTCCAGTTCAAAATGGCAATGAACAGTAGTTTCTCTAACTTTGCCTTTTAAGACCCAAGAAGGAAATTTAGAGAAATACACAACACCAGAAAATTCAAAGCAACAGGCAGACTAGTGTAAGAATCTTGGAGGAATTTTTACAAACTACAAGGCATATTATACTTAGTTTTTTTTCAATGTTTATTTATTTATATTGAGAGAGAGAGAGAGAGTGAGCAGGGAAGGGGCAGAGAGAAAGAAGGAGAGAAAGAATCCCAAGCAGGCTCCATGCTGTCATGACAGAGCCCGATGTGGGCTTGAACTCATGAACCATGAGATCATGACCTAAGCTGAAATTAAGAGTTGGACACTAAATTGAGTCACCCAGGTGTCCCCTAAATTAGTTTTGAAAACAAAGGAAAAACAAGAACTTTGTTTCATTATACAGATATATTCTGAAGATAGGTACGCAGATACTCTGTACCACCTCCACTATCTGTCTCTGGTCTAATAACCACAGTTTGTAACACATGGATGTGGATGTTGAGGTAGCTCGAACACTCTTGTCCTTTCCACCCTTTATCCCCAACCCCCACCATGATACTCAACTTCCCATAGTTAGCAGCTACTAGAAAATGACTCAGCACAAGTGGGGGTGGTATTGGTTGGCCCAAAGGCTTCTGGGAGGCACAGCCCCATTTGTATAGAAGCTTGTAACAAATGGGCTCACCCATGGTAACCCATGGGTCTAGGGTGCCAGGGACTGAGGTGGTAACTGAAGACTTTGGTCCAGTAGAGTCTACTTTAGTGATACCAGGTCACCCTTTTATTGAGATTTAAAAATGTATCAACATAGGGGGTGTAGTTTATATATTTTCTTTCGTGTGGTGTGTGCGTGTTACATCTCTCAAGTTTTACCAGCAGAAGTTATTGTATCTTATCTTAATATAATGAATTAAGTAGCTTTCATCTTAGTATATGTTCCAGGATATTTTATATATAACATGAGAATTGCCTATACCTTGAAAAGGTTGAAAGGATAAAAGAATAGAATTATCTGGGCTTGGTATTTTTTGGATACAGTTCTCAAACTTCAAACATTTCTTCTATCATTATTACATAGTTCAAGTTTCTACTACTTCTTAGCTAATTATTATAATTTATACTTAAATATTATGATTCAAGATTTTAAATTTTATTAATGTAGACTTGATACACAATGTGCCTTGCCTTGCTGAATTGTTTGGGAATGGTCCTTTGATTAATAGGTCCATCAGTACTGACACTTATCTCCAGTAAATATCCACTTGTTCCAGATTAGCATGTGGAAGGATCAGATCTGGATCAGGATCTTACCTTCAAAGATATTTGCTGTCTTGAAATCCACTTGGTATAAATCTAGAGTCAGGTCACTGTTACAAGGCAGCCAGAAAACTCCTCGCTTTTTATTGAAAGTTAATTCTTTATGGTTTCTCATTTCCTTGTCACTTCCAGGTGTTGATTTTTCTGACATTACTTAGCCTGGACATTCATGTATGAAGTGGCCCCACCAGATAGAGAGTAAGCTCTGAGACCATCAGTAGGGAGGTGGTAGAAGTGCCCTTGTCATCTCCCCAGTCTCTAAATATCCAAGTGTCCCAGGCTTTAGCTCGCTCTCTCTCTCTCTTCCGCTCTTTCTCTCTGTTGCATACTTACTCTCACTCCTGAGGTAGTCTTGTTCAGACCGATGGCTTAAGCGTCATATATATATCAGTGCTTCTCAAATGTTTACCTCTCTCCTTTACACTCATACCTCTTATGCCCAACTACCTTCTTGACCTCTTCACTTGGATATCTAATAGATATCTTAAAATATGCCCAAAATTGAAAATTTTTTACCAGTTTTATTAAGGGTGCTGGCCTCTTCTGCAGTTGAAAATCCATATATGACTTTTGACTCCCCCCAAAACTTAACTACTAATAGCCTACTGTTGACTGGAAGCCTCACCAATAACATAAAGAACTGACACATATTTTGTATATTGTATGCGTTATATACGGTATACTTACAATAAAGTAAGCAAGAGAGAATAAAGCGTTATTAAGAAAATCGTAAGGAAAATATGCTTACAGTACTGTACTGTATTTGTCAAAAAAAATCCATGTGTGAGTGGACTCATGTTATTCAAACCCATGTTGTTCAAGAGACAACTGCGGATATAAAAAGAAAGGGAGAGAGAGAAGAAAAAGAAAAAATGTGCTTTTTTTTCCTTGTGATGGTAACTCTTAGGATTTACTCTCTTAATTTTTATATGCACATTCAGCAATGTTGACTATAGTCACCATGTTGTACAATACAATTCAAGTAACTTATTTATTTTACAACTGGATGCTTTTACTTTTAACCATCTTTCTCCAACTGAACTCTTGATTTCCTTGCCCCCAAAGTCTCCCCCTCCTCGAGTTTTCCCTATCTCAGTAAATGGCGATTCCATTTTAAGAACTGCTTAGTATAAAAATCTTGGAATTGTACTCAACTCTGCTATGTCTCTCCTACATACGTCCAGTCCACAGGTAAATCCACTTGGTTCTTCCTTCATGGCATACCCAGAATGAGACCACTTCTCACTACCTCTATGTAGTGAGAAGCCACCATTTTTTTTTTGAATTATTGTAGTAATCTGGCAATTCTCCTGGCTTCTACTCCTGCCTTCTTTTCAATCCACTTTCCACATAACACCTGGAGGGATTAATTTTAAAACAAAGTCTGACAAAAATCATTCCTCTGTCCCAAACCAACCAGTTGCTTCTCATCTCACTGAGAGTAAAATCCAAAGTCTTTGCCCAGGCCCCCAACGTCCAGCCTCTGGACACATCTATGAATTCCTTTCCTCCTTCTGTTGCAGCCTCCCTGGTTTTCTTCCCCTTCCTCAGACAGTCAACCAGACTCTTATCTTGGGTGTTTGCACTTGTCCTACCTTTGGGAAGTTCTCCTACCATATCCCTCAGGGATGACTTTTTCATTCCTCTATATAGCTCCACGTTTTTCACCTTCTCTGGAAGGACTTTCCTAATCCTTCTGTGGGAAGTAGCACCCTCTCCCTGTCATCTTGTGCTCTCTCCCCTCTCTGACTTATTTTTCTGAATACCACTTAATACATGAGGTTTTAATTTACTTGGGTATCGTTTCTCTCTGAGGGACTTCACAAAAGCAGGGACTTTGTTGTGTCTCTGCTGTATTTTCAGCACTACATTCAGTAGGGAGCTTCCAGTAAATATTTGTTGAATGAATGAATGGGGAATCTACAACCAGTTCTGTGCTCTAGCCCTCATCCTGCAATAAGGAGGGCAGGCTCCTGGGCCAATTTGGGGTATCTAGGGCAGCTGAGCCCACACCTGGCTCTCTCTACCTCCCTTCCTTTATTCAAATGCACCCCAACCCACCAGTTCTCAGTGCATCTCACTAAAGAGAGCCCTACTGTGCAGTGTTTACCCCTGCAGCTTGCCTTGGTGATTGCAGAAGGAAGCCAAACTATTCATGGAGCTGGAAGAGTTTTTCAAGTCACTGATTCCAGAATTCACACTTTTCCTTGTTTTCCTATAACTGAACTTAAGTTAGCTGTCAAGACTGTATTTCCACTAATGGTTGAAAATGTAATCTTGCCAATTCAAGGTAGCTCAGATACTTTTAGTTTTAAGGCAATTTGAGATTTTATCCCCCCTTTTATTTTTGTTCTCCTCCTTGGGACAAGGTTGGGGGTAGGGAGGCTGTGCTACCTCCAGTCACTGTGGGGAGAGAAGCTCTGCTTTGAAAGCCATCTTCTTTCCTTGCTGGTCCATGCTCATTTCTACACATCTTCCTACCTTGCCCTCAGGCCTAGGTACCATGCATGTTGCATCTTCCTTAGTTTGAACACAGACCCCTTTGAACACAGCTGTCTCAGAATTTCTGCAGACCCTTTGGGGATTCAGGAACGCTAGGCTGGAAATTAAAGATGTATCCTGGTTTTATGGAGCCTGCACTTTATATAATTTGTGGGACCTCTTTTAAATTTTTTTTAAATTTTTTTAACGTTTATTTATTTTTGAGAGACAGAGACAGAACATGAGCAGGGGAAGGGCAGAGAGAGAGAGGGAGACACAGAAACCGAAGCAGGCTCCAGGCTCTGATGAGCCATCAGCAGAGCCCGATGTGGGGCTCGAACTCACAAACCGTGAGATCATGACCTGAGCTGAAGTCGACCGCTCAACCAACTGAGCCACCCAGGCACCCCATCGTGGGACCTCTTTTAAAGCAAAGGTCTGTTGTTTAAGCCAGGCAGTACTATGGTATGTTGTTAGAGCAACTCAAGTTGACTAAGACAGTCAAGGAAATGCAGAATTAAAAGGAATTTTTAAGCAAAAATGTATACAGTAGCACATATTTATAACTTTTAATTTGAAATAATCTCAAATTTATGGAAAAGGCACAGGTTAAAAAAAAATCTGTTTACTTTACATCAAGATTCCCCTGTGGATTAAGAGACTCTTAAATACAGAGAACAAACAGAGGGTTGATGCGGGGTGGAGGAGAGGGGAGAATGGGTGATGGGCACAGAGAAGGGCACTTTTTTGGAGGAGCACTGGCGTGCTGTATGTAAGCCAATTTGACAATAAATTATATTTAAAAAGTAAATAAAATAAAATTTATATATAATGAAAACAAAAAAAAACATACAAAATTAGAAACAAAAGTGACTTTTTACTTAGAATGGGATATTTCAAGTTACACATTTAAAAAGCCAGCATATCATAGTCATCACAAAATCTAGAAAAATATTTTTAATTATTACTGTCATCTCAGTAATACTTATGTCTTATCTTTTGGCATATCTCTCAATTGTCTCTTCTATGACAATAATTTTAGAATATTGTTTCTTTGAATAGAATAATAGGATAATTTGGTCTTTCCTCTAGTATGGTTGGTAAAACATGTGGCTTCACACACAGTCACACTCTCTGTTGGTAGTTTTATTACAAGTCTGTGCCTTACCAACAAATAAATTCTGATAAATTTTATTTTGTATGATTCCCATTTAGAAACAAACAAACAAGTTGAGTTTGTTCCCAATAGGAGGGACCTTCTTGTTTGATGAGATGATAAGGAGAATGAAATCCTCACTTTACATTTTTACACAACTATTGTTTGGAAGAATTTCCTACAGAATAATTTCTGGTCCCATACGTTTCGGATGCATTTTCTTTTCCCCTACCTGCATGTTTCCAGTAGTTCTGGGCACCGGAGGGCATATTCGTATTACAATATTTTCTTGGATACTGTATCTTCCTATCATAAGGCCAGATGAGATGGTACAGTTTAAGGTAACAGGAAACTATTCCTGCACCAGAAGGAAGTGCCTGCTAGCCACATAAGTGCATCCAGACATAAGTATCTGGAATATACTCTCAACACAGCTTTCTTTACGCAGATCCCAGTCTATGGCCATCCTCTATAAGAGAGTTATGATGGAGGGGCAGGTGGAGAAGAGAGACAGTGGTCTTAAGTGATTGCAGTTAAGATATCTTACTTGTGAACACACCGTTGAGCATGTCCAACGCTTTGTGAATGGGAGGTCCCTGAACCTAAGCTTCCTTTGCTTCATGCTAAATCCCCTCTGCTGAGAAGCGCTGATTGTGTGAGGCTGTCCACAGGCACATCTACCTCAGTCTCTCCAAGGGACACCACCTCTCTGCCATTTAGGAGCAATATGGGGCGAGGCTTGCATCTCCTGGGCTATACCCTGGCAAGTGAATCCCAAGGACACATGCTCTGCTATCATATTGGTCCTAAATATACATCTTAGATTCCCATCACATGTGCAGTACCTGAAACTTGACACAAGGGCCTGAGTCCATTCTTAGGGACCCTGACATTTTTCAAGTTCTCATGAAAACTTCCAAGCACAGAGTCTGCTTGGAATTCTCTCTCTCCCCCCTCTCTCTATCCCTCCTCAACTCTTTCCCTCTCTCTCAAAATAAATAAACATTAAAAAATAATCTAAAAGTCAAGAAAATGACTCTTCATTCTTCTGAATGTTATTTGAGAAAAAAGCTACCTCTAAAGCCGGAAGCGGAGATGGTGGTGTATGGAACAAGGAAAAGCACCTAATAATATCTCAACCTAAGTTTCTGCTCTAGGAAGTATTGGTTTGGGCTTCCAGGTACCAGAAAGATTAGCTAAAATAATTAGTCAAATGGGAGGGCTGTGATCTCAGTAAGGCTCCCATTGCACATAAATAGAAAAGAATTTAATAGGGGAAATTAGGTGCTTCTGTTTTTGGAAGGGTTAGAAAAACAGGTTCTAGGCTAGGTCTCTGGGAATGACTTTTAGAACAATACTGACTGAAAGAACTGCTACCTGTGCTATGATTCAAAAGTTGATGGATCAGGAAGCCACTGTACCCCCATGCTGGCTCCAGGATCACACAGCATTCTGGTTGTAACTGGGAATCAAAACACTGCTACCAGCTTTACATGCCAGTTAGAGCCACAGCAGCAGTACAAAGGCTCACATGCTACCACCTCCCTCCCCAAAGAACTCCGTTCTAAATTCAGGTATCACATGAGTACATCTGACCATCCTAGATCCGGAAAGTGTGGGACACAGGTTTTAGCTTCTCAGCTTCTGTGGCAGAGGATGGCACACCAGGAGGAGGTTGGAAGAGATGTTAGTGCCCTGATCTGCCATCCAGCTGTTACAGTTGTGTACCATAACCCACCCCAGGGAACCTAAGACCAGCTCCTTAGGACTTGAAGCTCCTCAGGAGGAGCGCCCAGGACCAGCTTTCAGACCAGCTCCTATTCCAGCAAGGCGCTAGGCCACACATAAAAGAAACATCCCCCACGACATAGTGTATGTGAATTTGGATCTGAGCTCCCTGACTCAACCACTCAATCCGGCACAGCTTCTGCCACCCACATCTTTGCCTCATCTCTTCTGAATGGCATATAATCCATTCCATTTTGCCTTTCTCCCAGGTAAGCATATGTCTTCTTTTGCCTGAAGGAATTTTACAGATGGCTTACACAGCTCTAGGACTGTCCATCACCATGAGACACCCTTGAATATGGGCATCTTCTTCCACTTTCATCCAATTTGTTTTAGTTTCTGGGGTGTGACTTGTTTACAGCCAAATCTTGATATTGAAAATGATCTAGTTTTACTTTTTCAACAATGCTTGGGGAAAATCTCTCATTTTTTGTGACTTCATGTAACAATGCTTTCCTAGAAGGGTCCTAACATCAATGATTGAAAAATTTGATTTCCTGAAGACACAACAGGAGAGATTCAGTCCTATTGGTGGTTCGCACTGTGAGAATCTTCCTTTTCTCAATAAATATGCATCTCGGCTACAAAATATTGTGTGGGATCATGACCCCATTAATTTCTGTAAATGAAATTTCAATTCAGTTTATTATATGATACTAAATGATGTCAGACCAACATTAAACAAGCTTGTGGAAACAATCATCCTTCAACCATAGAGAAATTGAAAGCTGCATTATATTCATGACTGAGCATAAATAACATGTTTAGACTTCATTGTCTAGGAAAAATAGATGCATAAATTAGCTCTTCCCTAATTTTAGTTTCATTTATCATGCCGTTTTAATACCTCTTAATTTACTCATTCATAGAGTCAGTACAGAAAGGTATGAAAAACATTAATCTTCATCTCATAATAACTTTAATAAAGGTCTCTTTGCATTTACATGTCTAGGTAGTATTTTCCTTCCACCCTGACAATAAATTCAGCTCAGTATATTGGTTGGACATGTGGTGGGAGAAATAGACAAAAGTTATTCCAATGTGCATGGTTACCTGGGATCCTCTAACAGTGCCGTCAGGTGTCCTTTCTGGGACATGAACTTGTTTCTGTCACCCTGGCCCCAGTATCCTGGGAGAGGTCACACTCATATGAACACATTCCACATCCACCTTCTGACTTCCACATTGACCACACAGGGAACCCTCATGGCTGTGCCTAGATATTGCAAGCTGCTGCCTCCTGTGTTCCTGCTATTGCTTAGATCAATCTGCCACTCTGCCTCCAGTCCCCTTACCCTTGAGAGTGTCCTTGGGCAGGGTGCACCCTAGACTGTAGCAGTGCCCCTTAAAATGAGGGCACTCTTGCTTGGTATAGATCTGGACTCTTGCCCACCTCTGCCCCCTCTGGCAGAGTGCCAAATCCTCACTGTATTTTTCTCCTTTTTCTGTCCATGTTCATATGTCCCTTGCATGCTCACAAGGACATGGAGCCAAGGTATTATCAGGCGAGAACATGCTAAAAGTATCTGTCTCCCAGACCAAGAATGAAGAATAGCAATCAAACATTCATCCACTTATATACTTGGGAGCCTCTGTGCTCCTCTGAACACACACCTGCCTTCCAAAACACATGCACACACACACACACACACACACACACACACACACACACACACAGCCTGTGCAATGACTGAGAATTCACAGAAGGACATACATGAGCTATAGAAGCAAATAATTTTGAGATCTCATATACCACCAACCCCAGAGCAGAGCTGTTGGGTGATAGTGCGAGGTGATGCCTCTGTAGCTGGGGCACAGATAACTTCAAATCTGCTATTTAAAATCAGTCTATTCCCTGCTTCCAGCCAACCCATGCTGATGTTTACCGATAGCCTCACCATTACTCTTTTGCTATATTACTTTTGTTTGGTTTTGTTTTAAAGCTTTGTTTTTGTTTTGCATGAAAGATAAATTTTAAAAACACAAAAGAAATCTCTCTGTACTTTTTATATCTATCTCTTGAGCCCAAGATGTCACAGTCTTTACACAGCTTCTCTCTTCAGCCCAGGGAATAACAGATATCTTTTAAAAATACATATTATGGAATATTCAAGACACATAGAGAGGATAAAGAAAGATATAGCAAACAGATAACTACTATCTATTTGGTTTCAGATGTAAAATATTATCAACTGAAAACCTCTATATCCTTCCTTATTCAATTTTTCTCTCCCCCAGAAGAAACTACTATTCTGATTTTATTTTTTTACTTTAGAGAGAGAGTGCAAGCAGGGGAGAAGGGCAGAGGGAAAGAGAGAGAGAATCCTAAGCAAGCTTCATCCTCAGTGCAGAGCCTGACACTGGGCTCGGACCCACAACCCTGGGATCATGACCTGAGCCAAAATCAAGAGTCAGACACTTAACCAACTGAGCTACCCAGGAGGCCCTACTATTCTGATTTTAGTGATACACTTTTCTTTTCTTATGTTCCTTGATCTACTTACTTTCAGATAAATTCAGTTAAAGTTGGGATTGTTTCTTGGTCCCCCTTTCCCCGTGGTGCCTGTTTTCACTGTATATCTGTATAATGTCAAGGAATGAGATGTATGGCTTTGATTTACAGTGAAATACCTCACCTGATTTCTCACACCTGGCTACCTCCTGTGAAGGATCTCCTTGAGATTCCCATCTCCCCTTCCAGTCCCAGCCAGGTTTAGGTGTGCCCCCTGCTGGCCATGAGCCTCTGCAGGCTCCAGGGCTGAAAATAAGAACTTCTCTTGGGGATGCACAAGGCTCTGGAGGGCGATACTCCAATTCAACCAGAGTTTCAAAAATTGTGCTTTGCAGTTTCATGTGGAGAAACATTTGCTTTGATAAAAATATATGAAAGGTCCTCACTTATTTAATTGGCATTCATTCTTGGACATGTATATACTTCAGTTGCCATCTCTGTACATACAATGTGGTCCACAGTATAAATTCCTACTTATAAAATTACAAGATTAAAGAAGATATATGTTTCAAAGAATTTTGGTACATATTACCAAATTGCTCCCTGGAAAAATTGTGCCCATGCATGTCAACAATGTTTGAGGGCAGCTAAGAAGTTTTTTAATATAGTTCATTGTCAAGTTAGCTAACATACAGTGTATACAGTGTGCTCTTGGCTTCTGAGTAGGTTCTCATGATTCATCACTTACATACAACATCCAGTGCTCATCCCAACAAGTGCCCTCCTTTCCCCTCCCCTCTGGCTCCCCATCAACCCTCAATTTGTTCTCTGTATTTAAGAGTCTCTTATGGTTTGCCTCCCTTTCTGTTTGAAACTATTTTTTCCCCTTCTCTTCCCCCATGGTCCTCTGTTAAGTTTCTCAAATTCCGCATATGAGTGAAAACATGTAATATCTATCTTTCTCGGACTGACTTATTTCACTTAGCATAATACCCTCCAGTTCCATCCACATTGCTGCAAATGGCAAGATTTCATTCTTTCTCATTGCCAAGTAGTATTCCATTATATATATAAACTATATCTTCTTTATCCATTCATCAGTTGATGGACATTTAGGCTCTTTCCATAATTTAACTGTTGTTGAAAGTGCTATGCTATAAACATAAACATTGGGGTGCATGTGCCCCTTCGAATGAGCACTCCTGTGTCCTTTGGATAAATATCTAGCAGTGCAATTGCTGGGTTGTGGGGCAATTCTACTTTTAATTTTTTGAGGAACCTCCACACTATTTTCCAGAACAGCTGCACCAGTATGCATTCCCACCAATAGTGTAAGAGGATTCCTGTTTCTCCACATCCTTGCCAACATCTGTTTTTTCCTGAGTTGTTAATTTTAGCCACTCTGACTGGTGTGAAGTAGTATCTCAATGTGGTTTTGATTTGTATTTCCCTGATGATGAGTGATGTTGAGCATCTTTTCATGTGTCTGTTGGCCATCTGGATGTCTTCTTTGGAAAAGTGTCTATTCATGTCTTCGAGTGCAGCTAAGGATTATCTCTTTTAGGTTGTACACTTTCCTATACATCTATTAACTTCACCTTATTGGTCACATGATTAAAATTCTCTTAACACTACGTTTTATCTATTTGGTTTACTAGATTGATTGGTGGCACGTAAAATATCCCACTATTGTCTTACAGCTTATGTTTAT
This sequence comes from Paguma larvata, assembly GCA_030068075.1. Taxonomy (NCBI): domain Eukaryota; kingdom Metazoa; phylum Chordata; class Mammalia; order Carnivora; family Viverridae; genus Paguma; species Paguma larvata. The sequence continues at coordinate 47,394,015 of CM057836.1, forward strand.
CTTACAGTGTATTTGCACAGCAAGTATAATGATTGTTATACCTTCATTTGTCCTATACTTGTTATTAATATTAAATGTATTTAAATTATGTATTTCATTTAATGTGTTTGGACATGAATTCTTATTATATATGTATGTGTGTGTCTATATATATATATATAGTGTGTATGTACACACACATATATAAGTTCAGTAAATGTTGATGAAATGAATAACAGTACTAGCTGAGCCCCTGACATGAGGTACATTGAATATAAACCCCACCTGCCTTTTGGGGAGCCCTTTCCATCATGAGACTGGGCTGTCTCCTTTCATAACTGGCTCTTTGAAATAAATCACCCTCATTTCGAATTTGATTTCCTAATCTTCAAATGAGTGATTCCTCTTCCTTCATATTCTTTTATCCTAGTAATTAGGCCCTTTTATCTGATCAAAGGGTGAGACATGATTAATCTCCCCCTGCTTTCCCAACCTGAAATCTGAGACCTTGGTGGCTGCTGAGAAAACAAAAGAAAGTCCATGTAGCGGTGCGTCTTTACTGTGCTTAATAACAACCCGAGGAACTTGTTAAAATTCAGAATCCTGGGCTTCTCTGTTGTAGAATCTGGTTCAGTAGGTTGAGAGTTGGATCTTGAAATCTGTATTTTAAAAGACCTCCAGATGATTTTGATACAGTGGGCTTTAGATGACACATTGAGAAGCACCATCCATAGGAACCAACTTCCTAAGGGGATTGTGAGGCTGCCAAACTTAGCAGTTCGGTGAAGGGTGACTTCCCCTGCACTGGTATCTCAGAAACTATATTTATAAATTTACAAGGGCAACCTTAACCTGCAATAAAGAAAATTAATTTCTGAAATGCTAATTAGGAGTCCTAGCATGTGCCTTTTTTCAGACACCAATGGCCATAGGGATCTGCTCATCCCCATTAGCCCGCTCTGGCCCAGGGTGTGTCCCTTCAGTGTGCCGGCATGGGATATTGGTTTCAACGGCCAAAAGGAGCCCAGGGAATTTGACTCTGCAGCAGAAATTTCTAAAATACAAGATACTGAAATCGATCTGTAAGTTTGGGCTTTCTAGTTGCTCTAAAGCCGTGTGCCACCTAAGAGGTGAGTGGCCAATTGAACATTCAAACCTGGTTGGAGGAATGGGGAGATGAGAGAGGGGCAAAGAAACAAATCAGGAAGTCTCCCCCCTGCCTATGTCTGGCACCTGGGTGGAGGGTGGGGTTACCTACACATCTGGAGAAGGAAAGAGAGACAGAGGTCCATAAGACTGAATGATGAATACTGTGGAAGTTCTCTGATACCCACCCCCACCCCCCCAGGCATCCTCTGTACCACATAGTGAAAGTTTAGTGTCACAGAGACATATGTCTTACTTTTACAGGGATCATACATCATACCTACTCACAGGCACTAGTTTTGAAAGATTGCAGTGTTTACATGTTTTTGGAATTAGTTGTCCACATTGAAAGGCTGAGATTTCACATAAAAAATTTTTTTCCACGGGTTTCCATAAAATGAGAAGATCTGACCATACCAAGTCCTAATCCTCTCGTGGCAACTTCAGTGGGGCTAAGGAGGTTAAGGGAAGCAAGAGAGGCTTGTCAGGGTAACAAGGTCCCCATCCATCGCATCTAGATTCCCCAACCATTGCTTTACCTACCAGTCTCTCTCCGTCTCTCTCTCTCTCTCTCTCTCTCTCTCATTTATTTTGAGAGAGAGTGTGTGTGTGTCCAAGAGCAAGTGGGAGAGGGACAGAGAGAGAGAGAAGAGAACCTCAAGCAGGCTCCATGCTATCAGCACTAAGCTGATAGGGTTCAAACCCACAAACCATGAGATCATGACCTGAGCCAAAATCAAGAGTTGGACGCTTAACCAACTGAACCACCCAAGCACCCCCCTACCAGTCCCTTTGGCCTTACACATGATACTTAAAAGCTACCTCTTACATATGTTGATTTCCTCTTCACGAGTCATCTGAGAGGATATGATTTTCACTGTCTGATGATGAGATTCCTGTCTTGTAACCACTGTCCCTGTGAGAAAGGCCAAGGGGACTAAAGGTATTCCAAGGTCAGCCCTTCCCTGCCTAGCACCATAAACATCAATCCTCTCCCCCAATGATCTATAGCTAGACCTCCAGCAAGGGTGACCGACTCTTCCTGGTTTGCCTAAGACATTCCCCATTTTTGCACCAAAGTCCTGCTTCCTGAAATCTTCTCAGACCTGGGCAACTTGAGATAGTTGGTCAACCTATCTCCAGCAGACCAAAAAGACTTTGAAATTTGGGGCTGTGGGCATCAGAAGCACACCTTGGGATCCTCTTGCCCTAGCTTTGGAAAGCTCAAAGGATTGTAGGAGAAGAAATAAGTAATCTATCATAAGAACTTGTGTATGCTGGCAGAGGAGAAGTGGTTTAGGATGTACTGTCTCTAGAAGGGGGAAAATTAGACAGATTGGACTGCTTCTAATTCCTTCTCCATATATTTAATGCATCCGGGCAAGGAATTAATGGCTGGGGATGGCCAACCATCTAACTTGGCCTGGGATTATCTGTGTCTGCCCCTGCCTAGCTAGATGCTCACTGTCTACCTGGGCTCCTAGACCCAAGGGAGGTGGCTTCTCCTGTAATCATAGGACTGTCAACAGAGATTTTAAAATTGTTAAAATTCTCTGGGATCAAGACTCCCTTCATCACACTTAGACCATCACACTTAAAGACATTTGCCTTTCAAGGGTTTTTGAGGTCTATTGTTTATGAAAGTGGAGATTGGCCTTTACCAGCCTATATGATCCACTCATGGAGGTAGGCATAATACAAACCCAGATTGTGCCCACCTATGGCTTTTTTTAATGTTCTTATGCTTTTTGTCAGTCATAAAATTAATATGCTTTTTATGGAAAATATAAAAGATCCAGACAAGTTTAATGAGAAAAATAATCTATTACTCCCCATGTAGATAAACTCATTTTTACTGATTTTATAGACACACAAATTGTATTGTTCTTTCACTTAATGTCATTTCATAAACACGGAGGACATTAAAAAGTATTTAACAGCTGAGAGAACATAGGAACAGACACAATGCAGGTGAAACTGATGCCTAGTTGGCTCTGGGATAGGTGTAGGGTCCAAGAGCCCTCTGCCATGCTTTTGTTCTTAGTTACTGCATCATAGGGAGGTTTGGGGGATATGGGGAGGTTTCAGAGTAGGCAGGAGAATAAAGGTACATTTGGGCTCTGGATAGTAATTTTTAACATATATGTAAGTATTTCTTGTGTGCACAGGCTATAGACAATGACCAGTACCTTTAAAAATCTTTGTCAGCATCAAATATACATACAGATATATTACAGATATAGACGTGTGTGTGTGTGATACATGTATAGAGTTTTAAATTAAAAATTAAATGCTACTGAATGGCTACTAAAAGCTACCACTTAACTTTTTTTTCTTTTATTCTGGTATTTATCTCTATCTTTCAAACACATATACCCATCCACACACACACCCCTCCTGTAATAACAGCAAGTCAATACATATCTAAACATACACACATATATACATACATAAGATGTATACATATGTATATGTGTGTAAAAATTATTTACTGACTTTCTATTATTGCAGATGAAGTTATTAGTTTTCCTTTGGTTATCTGTGTATTCCTGTTCATTCCCACTCTTCTATCCTCTCAATATGGTTATATAACAGTTCTGGAGTCCATCTGGATTCAGTGGTTTTATCACTTCAACTATGCATTTATTGTTCACTGCTGAGCCAAATGGAGTGTTGTGATTTCATCTCCTTTCTTAGAGAGGTGGGTTCGAACCTGACAGGCTGCATTTCAATCCCACTCTGGCACCCTAGACAAATCACCATTCTAGTTTTTCCTATTATATAATGGAGATATCAATGACACCAGTGGGTGTAAAACTTAAAGGAATAAATATGTACAAAAGGACTTAGAATATTAAGTGACATATCATGGTATTCAGTAACTAGCTATAATTATTGCTCAACTTTGTCTACTTTGGAGTTCATACAGGCTCATTAAAATTTTAGCTTCATTTTCTTTGAATCTCTTAGTCTTTTCAAATCTTCAATAGTTCTATAAAACACCTCCTAATAATTTTTCACATATTCTAATCTATCAGGTAGCCTCTGTGAGCCAGAGTATTTATGAGGAGTGGTGAGGACTATGCAAACTGAAGGATATACCCATCAAGAAAGAGCTCTCCTGTCCACCAGGTTTTGTTAAGATGGGTTTCCTTTTCCACCTGCTGCACAGTTGTCTCTGGAGCTTCCCTGGCCACCATCTGGATTTATCTTGCTTCCCTCTTATTTGAGATACTTGCCTAGTGAGTCTTTGCCTTTCCTTACTGTAACTTCTCACTTTGGTAGAAAACATCCTTCTTCAGTTTCTTAAGATTTGAGTAAGAGTAAATGCTGGCATATTTTTTGAGATTTTGCTTGCCAAAATATGCTCTTAGTTTACTCTTCTACTTCATTGAGAGTTGACTGCATAGGGAATTCTAGGTTGAAAATCATTCTCCTTCAGATTTTTAAAGGCATTTTTGTTTTCTCGCCTCCACCGTTGCCATTGAGAAAGCCTCTGCCATTCTCATTTCAGTCCTTCGCATGAGACCTGAGTCTCCTATCTGGAAGCATTATAATTTTCTCTTGATCTCCAGAGTGTTCTGAACTTTCAGGATTATGTTGGTGTGTTTCCCCCCATATGTTGTGCTGGACGCTGGTTGGACTGTGCCATCTGGAAACTAATATCTTTCAATTCTGAAAATGTCTCTGCATTTTTTTCTCCTGATTATTTTCTTTCCCGCTGCTTTACTTATTCTCCCTTTTGGAAACTCCCATTAGTTGGAAGTTGGCCATCCAAAATAGATTCTCTGATCTTATCATTCTCATTTTTGTCTTTTTTTCTACTTTCCAGGAGGTAGCCTCATTTTGTCCTCTAAACATTTTATTGAATTTTTCTTTAGCTATTAGAGTTTTAATTTCCACAATGATAGTATCACTCATTAGCAGAATATTTCACCTTGTGAATAGAATATAATTTACCTAAATCTTCTGATATTGGACACTTAATGGCTTATATTTTTTTAATATAAATAATGATGTAGTAAACATACCAGTGCATATATCTGTAACCACATCCTCTAATGTATTCAATACAATTTTCCAAGAGTGGTCTTACTGGGACAAAGAATATGAATATTTTAAAGTTCCTAACATAGCATATTACCAAATTGCTTCCTAGGTGTTTTTGTGCATCTTATGACCACACAAATAGCAGTATTATCATTTAATATTTGCTAGTATGATAGATAAAATTTAAACATTGATGTTTTATTTCAGTTTATTTTTTTGCTAGTGAAATTAAACTGTTTCTTGAGTCTATTGTGTTTTTGTCCTTTTCTATTTATTTACTGCATCTTTAGATTTTTTAATAGATTTTTTAGGTGTAACATGCTAAAGCATATTAATATTTTGTTGGAAATATTTTTAGGTAATGCCTTTTACTTTGATATTGTTACGATTGCCAAAAATTTGATTTTGTACAAATTTATCAATATTTTTCGCTGCTATATAAAAATAGCCGACAAAACCAAATAACAGAAACAATGAGGAAAGATTAGTTACCACAAGAGCATACTAAATATTATAAAGTAATATTCTTAATGTCTTGAAAGCATGTTCAGAACAATAAGGGAAACTCTGCAATATCATTGGAAAATCTAGCAAAAGGTAAGAAATCCCAACTTCTAGTAAAGACAAGTAGTTAATAAGCATCTGAAATAAATGTTCAACCTCATTAGTCACCTAAGAAAAGCAAATTCAAACACGACACTAATTTTTGCATGAAATTAGGAAAGATTTTAAAAATAATAATATTGGCTAAAAGTGAGGTGAAATTGGTATTCTCATGCTAATGGGCATGTAAATGAGCTTAACATTCCAGAAATTAATTTTATAATATGCATCCAAAATCTTAAAAATTTCCATAGCTTCCTGCATCGTAATTACACTGTCAGAACTCTATCCCAAGTAAATAGTCAGATGGGAACACACATAGCAAAAAGATATTCACCACAGAATCATTTATGACCAAAAAAAAAGAGGGCGGGGATGAAATATCTTAAGCTTCCGGAATCAGAGGAATGGTTCAAAGAGTCATAGCTCACCCATATAATATTGTCTCACCAGTTAAAAAAAAGCACATAAAGCTGTTTAACAGTTAAAATCTTAACCATTTAATACGTAGATAGGATTAATGGCATGTGTGTCTGTGTCTGCATAAGGACATAGAGAGATACCTAATAGAGAGAGAAGCTATACCAAGTTATCAGATTAAGGGCAATTTTTCTCTTTTTTTTATACTCTACTGTTCACGTTTTCTGGAATGTGCACATGAAATGCCTTTAAAGAAGAACTGAATGCATAACTTTTTCTTTGTCTTAACGATTCTAGTAGCAGAGAACTTCCTAATGTCAGGATAATTCATCCTTCTCAAAAAGCTCATTGTTAATTTTCTTTTTTTAATTTTGAAGAAAAGTAGGTTTCCCTAAGGCTCCTAATCATTATAGCTTCTGCTCCGTTGGGCCATTCAGAGTGTGTCTTTTATCTCTCCTAGATGACAGTTGTTAGCTATTACTCTTTCTGGAATCTCATCCTCGTAAGATTTAGGATTTATTTCCTACTGTAACTCCAATGCCTACGACAGTGCCTGATACAGATTAATTACAGGGCAAATCTATGTTGAATAAATTAAACATAACCCAGGTCTTCCATATCTTAGGTGTGGTTTTTTAGTCTCTCTTGTGGTTAAACTCTTTTATTTCTGTTTTTCAATATCCATTAAATTGTGGCTTCTAAGAGACCAGATGTGGTCTAATATCTCTCTCTGGATAGTACATCATGAAATCCTTGGAATTGCATTAATTTATTTGGCAGTCACACCACACTGAGGGTTAATATTGATCTTTCTGAATGCTAAAACCTCAGTGTCTCTTTATAGATGTGCCTGCCTGTTCCTGACTCTCCACACTGCATTTGTTCACTTGTTCTTTCTGGACCCATGTCTAAGACCTTATGTGAACCTTCATTAAATGACTCTTGTTAGATACAAATATAAAAGGTTTTGGATCCTGATTCTGTCTTTTATGTATTCATGTCTCTTTGCAGCTTTATGTTACAAACAAATTTAATCAGCAAACCTTCTATTTCTTGATCTCAGCTCTGGGCAGGTTTCTATAGTTATAATAAACATTCCTCCAAGCTGAAGTTGAGCCTTTTGACATTTGGGTCAGATTCTCTCAATGAATCATAAATCCTTTTATTATCTACCCCTTACTTTTCCATTTTATCTACTCGGTTATCACAGGGGATCATGTCATATGTCTTTCTGGGGCTAAATATATACTTGTTGCATAGCTATGGAGGATATAATCCAATTTATTCCCGTAGTCAGTCTCCTCTCCAAGAATAACATATAATGGGAAAATCACATTCTAATTCCATATTGAGAAAGGGGACTATTTTTCTTCTTTTTTTTTTTAATTTTCATGTTTATTTATTTATTTTAAGAGAGAAAGAGAGACAGGGAGAGAGAGAGAGAGAAAATATCCAAAGGAGGAGCAGAGAGAGAGAAAAACCCAGGCAGGCTCCAGGCTGTCAGTGCAGAGCCCAATGTGGGGCTCGAATTCATGAATCATAACATCATGACCTGAGCCAAAATCAAGAAACAGACTCTTAACTGACTGAGCCACCCAGGTGCCCCTGAAAAGAGGACTATTTTTCTAATCCTTCTACAACTTGCCCAGTGGCCGTGGTCTTCAGCTCCGTTTTCTTTGGAAATGGCACTCTGCATTATCATCTCCTTTGGGCATCTTTTGCTCAATCAGCTCTCAAAAGGCTAGGGTTTTCTAGATCTCTTTTCATAAGCTTGATTCCTTTTTCTTCTTCTCATCTCAAATCTAACACAGCAGTAAGCCTCATCAAGATCACTTCCAAAATACCTCACAAATATGACCCTTTAATACCACTGAACTTGACTTTGACCTAAACCACCTCTTCTCCTACCTGAACAAAAGCAATAGCTTCTTAGGCAGTCTTGCTTCTCTTACCCCTCCCACCCAGTCCATCTGCCACATATGGCACGGCAATAAAACTGTCACTTCTCTGCTTAAAATAAAATCCGAAGTCCTTACATGTCCTATAAAGCCCTACATGATCTTCCCTTGGCCATTACATAAAATTTTCTTCCCAGCCTCCCCCTGGTCCCCATTGATGTGGTCATGGAGTGATGGTGGGGTTCCAGAGCCAATGGCCAAGTTTTTGGTGCAAAAAGGTGATTTTATTAAAGCATAGGGACAGGACCCATGGGCAGGAAGAGCTGCTCCAAGATTGTGAAGAGAGACTGCTTATATACTTGGGAGTCAGTAAAGGCAAGGGGAAGTTTCTAAAGGATTTTCCATATGCTAAAGAAGACTCACAGGATACTGGAGGCCTAGCTATTGTCAAGCTAAGGTTATTTTTCCCTTCTAGCAAAGCATTAACATTAAGATAGTAGGGAGTGCCTGGAGAAATGTTATACTTACCTGCCTCTAGTATTTGTCAATGGGCTGCAGGTTATAAGGAAATTTAATTTTATCTGCCATTTCTTTCTGCCTTTGCTTCCCACATCACCCATGTTCTAGTTAGCTAGCTCTTCTCTCTTCTCAACCATACTAAACATGTTTTCCTTCTCAGGACCTTTGATATGCTACTCCTTCTACTTGGAGTACTCTTATTCAAATAATTAAAAATTATTACTTGTCCAATTCTAAACTTTTTTATGGTTACCGCTTAGCTATGGAAAGACTAGGTTTTAGAATTACCCTTGCTTTTCCCCTAGGCCAAATTAAATTCTTAGTAATACAATTATCTTCTCACTAGTTTCTTTTTTTTTTTAATTTTTTTAATGTTTATTTATTTTTGAGACAGAGAGGGACAGAGCATGAGCAGGGGAGGGGCAGAAAGAGAAAGAGGGAGAAACAGAATCCGAAGCAGGCTCCAGGCTCTGAGCTGTCAGCACAGAGCCCGACGCGGGGCTCAAACTCAGGGACCGTGAGATCATGACCTGAGCCGAAGCCGGACGTTTAACCGACTGAGCCACCCAGGCGCCCCTCACTAGATTCTTTTTATCAGAAGGATGGCAATGTGGATGTTTTGATCTTCTAGTTCACATAACCTGTGTCCCATATTTTTGGAGAATGGATACTTCTCATTAATTTTAGATAGATATGTAGGTAGATTTTAATTTTTTTTAAAGAACTGAAGTTACCTGCCATGCTCTTGCACACTTCATCTGGTCTTTAGTGGTCCCTGATGGTAGGCCCTTCCCTCTAGGGGAAAAAGCTCTCCACTGTAACTTTCAAATTTAGATTTTACCTGGAATTTTAAAATTATTAAACATAAATGATGTTTATGTTATTAAACATAAAACTTTATAAAATAAATGAAGCCAGCCTCTTCCCATTGGAAGAAACATTGCTCAGAATTTGATCTACCATCTACAAAATTCTGTTAGTGACTTGAGTCCAACTCAAATAAATCATGGCAACTTGAGGCCAAAAACCATTAGGACTGTGAACACACATACTGGACTGTTCTGAGATGTGCCCTCAGAACTGAGGGCAGATGCTCTCTTTTATTATTTTTAGGCCAGATTAGCCTTCGGCAAATGTTCCATAGCCAGACTATGCATGAGGGGATTGCTGGCTGGTTTAGAGCTAAGTCTTCTCCTTACCATTTGTTATGTTTGGGGGGCCCTCTATTCCAATCCCACACCTACCAGTATTATCTGACATATATTGTAAGCACCAGATGTCCTGTCTGGGGTATTGTCTTATTGGAATATTCTGATACCTGGCTAGAGTTCTTGTCACCAATTCCAGTGTATTTGTGTGTGTGTGTGTGTGTGTGTGTGTGTGTGTGTGTGCATGTTGTGGGGAGCAGGGGTTCCTTACACCCATAAGAAATTCTCTGACATCAGCCAAAGGTTCGACAATTCAACTCAATTTAGATAATATCTACCTGGAGACAGCATCAGACCCCACAGGTTAAGACAGTCCTCTCACTTCAGATGCCAGCGGCAAGTTTAAATTATCACCCATGCTTCTGATCTACTGGCTATAGATCGGAGGTTCCAATGACCACCTCCTGGGTTTCAATTAATTTGCTAGTGGAGCTCACAGAACTCAGAGTAACATTTTACTTACTAGATCATCAGTTTATTACAAATGGACACAACTCGGGAACAGCCAGATGGAAGAGATGCATAGGGCAAGGTGTGTGGGAAGGGGAATGGAGCTTCTGAGCCGTCTCCAAGTTCACCATTCTCCCTGAATCTCCACGTGTTCACCAACCTGGAAGCTCTCTGAATCCTGTCCTTTTGAAGTTTTTATGGAAACTTCATTACATTCATAAGACTGATTAAATCACTGGCCATTAGTGATCCATTCAAATTCCATCCCCTTTCCCCTACCCACAGGTCTGAGAGGTGGGACTGAAAGTTCTAATCCTATAATTACTGGGTTGTTTCCCCTGGCAACCAGTCCCTTTCCTTAGGTGACCCAGGGGCTTTCCAAAAGTCACCTCATTAAGATAACAAAAGATACTGGGCACCTAAGTGGCTGAGTCGGTTAGTGAGTTTGAGCCCCATGTAGGGCTGTGCTGACAGCTCAGAGCCTGGAGCCTGCTTCGGATTCTGTGTCTCCCTCTCTCTCTGTTCCTCCCCCACTCATGCTCCGTCTCTCTCTCTCTCAAAAATAAATAAAACATTAAAAAAAAGATAATAAAAGACACTTTTATCTCTTACTACATCTTCAGAACAAATTCTAAATAGTGTGGCAGACAAGGTTTTCCAACCTAGGTTTTCAGCTTCCCTCCTATGGAACTTTTTGCTGTGCCTCAAACACCCTTCATGCTAGTTATTAAGGTTAGTCACAAATATCCTGGCTTCCGCTCTCTAGGAACATGGAAGAATGACTTTCCTGCCCACTTGCAGTCCTGGGCGGTGCCTTGTATTGTCCAGTGGAAGTTGGGTAGAGGTGCCATGTCACTTTCAGAGCTAGTTTGTTTTGCTGTGTTTACTTGTCTCTCCAGCAGGGCAACAAGCAACTTTGCAGCCTGGTTCCCAGATGACTACCATGAGCAGTGTGCTTATTGACCATAATGAGCATAAACAAGAAATAAACCTTTGCTATTCTAAGCTGTTAATATTTGTTAGTGTTTATTACAGAAACAGGTTTTATGTCCTGTTATTCCTGGTATGTCTAGGAAAGTTCTATTTTTCCCAGCACTCAATGACCAGGTTAAGTGACCTCTCTGTGAAACTTTCTCTGACTTCACTTTGTAGGTAGGCACTTTTTCTTCTAAACACCTACAGCTCATTTTCTTTCCAAGACTGATATGTCTAGATAGTTGAAGGTTTTAGGTCCAATTGGGTGTTCCAAAAGAAAGTAAAAATAACTGTTGCTTTTTTCCTACTTACCCTAGAATGAGAAAATGCTCTCTGCCCTTTTCACTTTACAGAAGAGACTGAAGTGGCAGCTTCTTTGGCAATATTTCTTCACTGTATAGGAAAACAAAGCTTACTGAGATGCTGAGGGTTGTCCAAAGCCCTGTTTTCAACTCAAAAAAAACTGGTTTAGTTGTTTTCTAACACAGTACGAGGTTACCTAAATGTCTACTCAAACATGTTATAAGAAAAGTCACCACAGCAATAAGGAGCAGCAACATTAGAAGAAGGAAAACTTTTTCCCTGTTATCATCTGAGACCCCCTCAGCACCCAGCAGGTTTGGGGCAGGGACTCAGAACCACCATGGATAAAACTACTCTGAAAAAGAGACAAGTTCTGGTTTGGTCTACTCCACTTGGCTCCCCTCAGTGGAAGATGTGCTTTCTCATCCCATGAAAATATGTCTCCTCATCAGTAAGGATTGGTAAATGAGAACAAGTATCACCAAGAAAGAAGAAATAGAGACACAAAAGGAAGCAATTTCATGACTAAGTTAATGGTCAAGTGATGGCATTTTTAATCACTTGTAGATATGGTGTGAGTTTTAGGGGCATCTGGAGGCTTTCCCTGTCCATGTTGCCTTTGTGGTGCCTAAAATTCTACCACTAAAGAGTAATTTTCTTTGGACTGTAAAGCCCTTTTGAATTTTAGGGTCCTCTCTTATCATGGAACTTCTCTGGGAGGAGATAAAAGTTCCTCCACAAACTACCTGACAGTATTAAAAACAAGCAGAAGTCAAGGATCTGGGGGGAAAGGACAAGTTTTGCCATCTGTTGGGAGGGTAAGGACACAACCCATGTCCATTGACTCCTACTTCAATATTTAGCTTCTAGAATATTTGGCTTCAAAATTCAGCCTCCAGAACTAGGATCAAAGTGTGTTGTTGAAACAGATTCAGGCAGACTGAGGGGAAGAAATAACCTATGAAAAAAGAAGCAACAGCTAGGTATGTAAAATAGCTGATCTGAAATTATCCACTAATTAAAATTAAGGTGCATTAATTTCTCTGGAGGCCAGCAGGATCCTTACGTAGACAGGGTGAGCTAAATGAAGCTGTTCTATAATTCATCACTGAAGTTACTGCCTATTACTTTCCTTTCTCATGGGGGCTTAGCCATAAATAAGAAGATTATGCTACTTTCTACCCAGAGGGTTGAAGTGTGCTTGTTTTATTTCTGTTTAAAGGCAGAACTGAATCCAAGTCTTATGGTGATATGATTGTCAGGGTTCTCAGTGGGAGATTTAAATTCCTCAGTACACTGGAATGTATCCAAGTTGTCCTGGTGATGCTGAGCATAGATAGATGTGAATGGCATGATCAATTAAGAAAATCATCAATCAGTTAATCAATTAATAAGCACTAATTGAATAACTATAGTACACTGTGTTAGCATTATGGGGAATGTAAACATGCATAAGAACTGTTCCCTGTCCTTAAACTGTGTAGAAAATACCAAAATGCCATTATCAGTCCTATTGACCCCACCTCGCTCTACCAATATTTACCACCACCCAGAGCTTCATTCCAAGTCCATGACAGACATATGCCCTCTTTTCCCTGAGAGCGCTCTGGGAATTATTTGCTATGGCCAGACTATCCTGAGTGACAGCTGTATGAGATTAAATTGGTATTACACAACCTTCCTTTCTACCATTGCTTGTAGCTTCTTCATCCAATTGGCCCTCTGCCCTAGTTCCTAGGCTTTTGTTTTGTTTGTTTTTTCCTGTTTATATTATTAGTGGATCCCAGCCCTGAACCCCCTGATAGAGTGCAGTCAGTGAGAGACCGGATGTCCTTCACCCCTTTCCCCCTTGACACTATCAACATTTAAAACAGCATAATTCTTTTCTGTGGGTGATTGTCCTGTGCATCGCAGGATGCTTCAGGAAGATCCTGACCTCTGTTCTCTAGATGCCATTAGAACCCACCTTCTCCCCTCCTAGTTATAGCAATCAAAAGCATCTCCTTTAGGCAAAATCCCCCTCAGTTGAGAACCTCTGCTCTAGACCCTCCCCTATTTCTCTCCATTAACTCAGAAAGACTACCTTTGAGATTAAAAAAAAAGAAGAAGAAGAAAAGTAGGCATGTAATACTTATTTTCTGGATGCCCAAGAACCTCCTTCCTTGAATCAAGGACCCCATGGAGACAGGTGCTGGCTAGAATCAGACTTGGGTTGGCGACGTCTTTTGGAGTTGTTCATTTGGGCAGCTAGCTAGCCACTCATTCCTGTTACATAGGTTGGCCTGTCCATCCCAGATTTTTCACCCCCACCCCATAGGACAGCCTTGTGCCCCCCTGACAACTGAGAACTCTCAGTAAGCCTTGAGATAGGGCCATGCTGTAATGACAGACATAAAATCACAGCCGAGTTCCTAACATTATAAAGCTGTATATAGTAAATTCAGACCGAAAGATGACTGCCATTAACTGGGATAATTGTGGAATATTTGAAACTTGAAGCAGACTTTAAAGAAAGGGGTGATCTGGAGAAGTAAAAGTGGGAGAGAAAAGGGAGATGTTAATTCCTAATATTTAATGTAGGAAAAATAATATGAGCAGTGCAGAAAGTTGGGAAATAACATTGGACACTTTGGAGGGCCAATGTTACGAGGAAATGACCCAGATAGAAAGAAACGAGGAAGACACTCAGGTATGAAAATACACAAAGCATTTTTCAACAATAGTTTAAGATCTGCCTGTATGGAGTGACTATTATGTAACAAAAGTTAAGTGTCTCTTAGAAGATGTGTCTCCTCTGGCAGAGAGAACCCAGGAAAAGGGTGTACTTGATCAGGTACACTGTTAGTTCAACAAAAATACATTGGTAAAATTATCCTACGTTCTTAAGGAAAAATGAACAGGCAAGAATACCTATGAAGCTTTTGACAAAAAGAATGAGAGGCTTGTCTCCAATGTCAAGAGTGAAAGTTTGGAATCTGAGAGCCACATGATGGTTTTGTGAGCTACAGTAAATTCCTTCAGTTTCAGCCTTAAAATAAGGAACATAGTAACCTTGCATGCTTGCTGTGATGCACAGTAGACCCTTTCCAAATGGAAACTAATTTTTTATATCCCAAGTATTTAAAAATTTTGCTTGAAGTTACAATGGATATCAGAGTCTACTCCTGGATATCACAGTCTACTCCTGGCACATGAATGTAGATAGATGATAGGATATAAGTGAAAATCCACAAATAAACAATAATAGTATTATATGTAACCGAATAGGACTAAGCAGGATATAAACGGAAAGCTAGTGTGTGTTTTTCTTGTTGCTCCTGCTAAACTGGGTCTCTTTGATCTTCCTTCTGTGACACTGGATGAAATCTCAGGCAAATTACAGAATTTTTCTGCCGGGGTCCAGTTCTGGCAAATCTAGTGGTCCCCGAAGGATGGACGGTTGGCGAAAGGAAATGAGAGAGCCACGAGAGAGAGATGTAGTCTGATCACCAAGCAGGCAGCCTTGGCAATTCTGGCATCTCTGCTCTGCTGGTCTCAGTGTTTTTATTTTTAAAGGTAGTGAGTGACATTATATCAATGAGTGACATTCCATAGTTTGATCTCTTTAACAATAATGCATTTTTACCAGCAAGGTGGCAACTTCCTCAAACCTGTATGTTGGTTTTAGGTTAATTAACATATAGATTTAGGGGGAAGAGAACAGGGTGTTTCCTTAAGGCCTAAATATTAATTATCTGTAAACAGGAGAAATCAGGGCACTGCTTTGAGGGCTATACTTCCAACTACAATGGCGGAGGCGCAACCCATCTAGCAAGGGTGGAACTCTCAATGAGTACACTTACGTAGTTTCTTTAAATGTTATCCATCAATGCATCACATTCCAAGTTCCCTTTTTTCCTTGAATGTCATAAAACAAAAGAGCATTACCTCCCTTGAGGTCAATGGGGGCTGCTCAAGAAATCCAGGCCGGAAAGGTTATTTGAAGAAGGTGGTATTGGGGTGCTTTTTGGCCAGCAGGAACTCTGCCTTTTCCACACAGGGAGGTGCCTCAACCTATGAGCCCAAGATGGCTCCCAACAGTGGTATTGGGGCATTATTTCTTAGCGGGCAGGAGCTTTGCCTCAACCGCCTTTTCCACATAGGGAGGTTTTTCAACCTGTGAGCCCAAAATGGCTCCCAACATTTTTCTATATCCTCAAAGGTCTAAAACTTTAATACCAAATTCTAAAACTTCAATCTTTTATCCAATCTAAAACTTCTCTTCTTTCTAAGCTCTGTCTGAATCAGATTCTGATATTGACCATTGGGAAAGCGACTGTGAAGGTCCTTCATTATTTGCTCTACCTTGATCTTCTGTCCATCTTCCCCACTGACTGCATTTGGCTCCTCCAGGTTACAGATCCCCCAGCTGGACCCCTCCAACTACAGTTCCCTGTTATGCACAATGCCTCCACCATAGGCCACTTGTGACTCCCCCCTCAGCTGCTGGCTTCCAGGATAATTCAGAATCCCCATCTGTACCACAGGAAACACATCCTCTTATTCAGTGGAAGGTAGGAGTCTCTCTCCCTTCTCTGTGCTGTCACAACCCTTAGCAACCTCTTATCTTGGACTTTTGGAGGAGCTTTCATCTTCTCCTCTGTGGGTGGGGGATACCCTAGCACACTGACTCTCTCTCTATCTCTTGGTGAGTCCTTGGTTTGTCCTTAGATACCCTGGAGGTGATAGGTACTAATGATGACAAAATTAGTTTTGTGTCTTCTAGTGCAAGTCCTACAGAGATATTTGAGGAACTGGATTTTGAATGAGGGAGTAATTAATACCTATTTTCTCCAGGCTTAAGATGCAAGTTAAAACTCTAAAAAAAGGAAAAATCTCATTTTAATATCCTATTACATGTACAGTTAATGACAGTTGGGGCAGAAATGAAAATATAATGCTGTGTTGACATTCATTGATAGATTAACTGTTTCTAGTCACTGTGCAAAGAGAGAGGAAATATTAACTCACTAAATCACTACAACAGTCCTACGAGGTATGAACTGTTATGAGGCGACTCTGACTCAGAAAGGTTATATAATTTGGTTAAGTTCACACAGATAGTAGTTAGGAAAAGAAGCAAAAATTTATGAAATGGGACAATTGATTATCTCAATTGGAAAAAAAGAATTTCAGGTCCTTGTCATCCACTGAACTTCAGAGTAAACTTCAGACTTTTAAAATAGTCCAATATTGGGGCATCTGGGTGGCTCAGTCAGTTAAGCGTCCGACTTAAGCTCAGATCATGATCTCATGGTTCGTGAGTTGAAGCCTCGCATCAGGCTCCGTGCAGACAGCTCAGAGCCTGGAGCCTGCTTCGGATTCTGTGTCTCATCTCTCTGCCCCTCCCCTACTCATGCTCTGTCTCTCTATGTCTCTCAACAATGAATAAAGGTTAAAAAAATTTTTTTAATAAATAAAAAAATAAAATAGTCCAATATTAATGAATGAAAAATAAAAACAAAAATAAAGAGAAATGAATTTTATTACCATCCCTAAATGGAGAACATAAGTAACATAACATCTGATATGAAAAAAAGAATGAAGAAAAAGAAAATGCAAATACATCAGGTTTACAATTTCCATGTCATTACACATAAAATTAAAAGACAAACCACAGCTTAAACCACATTTAGAATATATAACAAGAGAGACACCGTTAACCACAGCGGCTTAACCACATGCATTTATCCTTCCTTCTCTTGGAAACTCACTTTTAAGAAGTACTTTAGAAGCACATGTATATGTTTTATAAAGTCATGAAGACAAAGCAAACAGGAGAGGGAACCATGAAATTTCAACAAAATTTTAAAAGGCAAAAAGTAGACAAACACACAACAATGCAAATATATGTAATGTCAAAGATCTCTACACTTAAATGGGTAAAACTGTAAATTTGAAATACTGAAAAACTAATAAAAGTTAAATAATTTTGAAAAAAAAACACAAAGCAATATTGAGGTCTAATTTTCACCCCAAAATATGCAAAATTAAAAAAGACTCCAGCAATTCCACCTTTGGACATATATTCATAAGAATTGAGAGCAGGAATTCAAACAGATATTTGCACACCATTTTCATTACAGTGTATTCACAATAGCCAGACACAACTCAAATGTCAATCAACAGATGAATGGACAAACAATGTGTGGGCTACACATACAATGAAATACTTAAAAGGAAGGAAATTCTGATACATGCTACCACATGGATGAAACTTAAAGACACATAACTAAGTGAAATAAAGATGTGTTTGTGATAGTCACAAAGAGACAAATACTGTATGATTCCACTTATACAAGGGACCTAGAGTAGTAAAAATTAGAGACAGAATATGAAAGGGTGGTTGCCAGGGGAGAGGGTAGCAGAGCAAAGGGAGTTATTGTTTAAAGGGTACAGAGTTTCAGATTGGAATGATGTGAAAAAGTTCTGGATATGGACTACAGATGGTGGGGATGGTTGTACAACAATGCAAATATTCATAATATTCTTAATGCCACTGAACAGTACACTTAAAGATAATTAAAATGGTAAACAATATGTTATATATATTTCGCCACAATTTTAAAAATTAAAAATAAAAAGTAGATGGATGAGTGGCCACAAAATGTGAATTCCTGAGGAGGAGGACAGCCCAGAGAAGCAGGCTGCTTGTTTCACAGGGCTCTCTAGAAAGGCCCAGACACAACTATGGGAAGTGAAGCTTGGGGTTGAAAACAGAAGGAATGGATTAAAGTCAAGGTCATTACACCTTACCTAGCCCACTAGTGGAGTTAACCATATTCTGGATTTTGCAGATGGTTTTTCTTCACAGAGTGATAGTCCTCTCTGCTGAGACTAAAGGCTTTTCTGGGACTTGAGACTTTTCAGCATATATTGTTTTTGTTTTGTTTTGTTTTGTTTTGTACTTAGGACTTTTCAGCATTTAAACCACGGACAATTGGTCATACTAAATTTAATGTGCTTCTTTGTCCTATATATATCCTTTAAATTGAGAGTTGGATTTAAGGCTGATCAGATTTAGATATTGTTTTACGGCAAGACTATTTAATAGGTGGTACTGGGTTCTTTCACTGAAAGAAACAGTATGTTTAGTTGTGTCTTTTTTGAATGTGAGTGATCACTGATGCTCAATACCTAAATTCATTAATTTTATAATTTTGCTATATTGTAATTCTATTATTTTGTATTTATTTATTAGGTACATTTCTACAAAGAGAAACTTGTCCCATCTACTAGTTGATGCTGTTTTTTTATTTACCGCTTTTCAAAATTATAAGTTGATTCTCCACTATTCTCTAATGTTGACCAATGAGATTCTTTTTATATGCTTATGAGTACATGATTTTAAAAGTATTTGATATGTTTTAATATGTGGCAGTTATTTTCCTTTTGAGGCTCAAGTTGTGCTATCTTTGGTTATAAGAGCCTTTTAAAGTGGACTCTTAAGTCCTTTTGACATGATACCATTAGTCACTCATAATTTTCTTTGCTGTCTGTATGACAATTTATTTCAGCCAGAACTGAGCCATTTCTCTAAGTAACCCCGGTTGCTTTTAATGGGAAACGATATTACAAGACTATAATCTGACGGCTACGGATACTTATTGTTACTGAGTTGGTCATTATTTCTGGACCTTTATAGTAGACAGGGCTAGGATTAAAAAATAAAATAAAATACAAGATGAATTTAAAATGATGCTTTCAGTTCAAACTCAGGACAGAACTTTTGCTAAATATTTTCTATCTTGTCCTTTATCCCATGCTGATAATCCTGATTTCAATAATACTGAAGATGATAGAATTAGAATTTCACATAATTACTCATTTGCATAATTACCCCACAATGCATATACTATAGTCTTGAATAAAAATATAAGTTTCTACAAACAATATTATTACTGAAAGCAGTTTAAACATATTTTGTAGTCATTTTTGTCTTTGGACAATAACCCACTAGAGTTGTACAAATTATTGTATTCAAAAGCCATTTGGAATAGTTCTCTCTTACTTACGTTGTTTAACACAGAATAAGTACTAAATAAGAAGGGACAACTTAAAATCACCAGTTATTTTTTTTAACTTTCAGAAGAAAAAAACAAACTACCAAAACAAACAAACAAAAAAAGACATAACCACACTTATAAAAAGAAATAGAAGAATTTGAAGATAAAATTGAGAAAATGTGTCAGAAAGTGAACAACAAACCCCAAAAGATATAAGAGAGGAGTGAAAAGAAAAGAAAGAAGATCATTTTGGGAGATTCACGTAGTAGGAATTCCAGAGAAATCAGAGAAAATAAAAAGCAGAGAAAATTATTGGAGAACTTTCCAGAATCAAAGGACATGTTTCTAGATCAAGAGGTCTCATCATACTACCCAGAAGAAAGAATGAAAAAAGAAACCCTAAATCAAGATATATCAAGTAAAATTTTATTACTCCAGGGATAAAGAGAAGACTCTAGAAACTTGAAGAGAAGACAAATAGGTCCCTAAAAAATATGCAATCAGAATGTATTAGACTATTTAATAGTTACACTTGAAGCTTAAAAGACTATGGAATAATGCCTTCCAAATCCTGAGGAAAAATTAGTTCCAAGTGTTACTGTATACCTTTCAAATTATAAACAAATGTAAGGGTAGAATAAAGATGTTATTAGACATAACTCAAATACATATCCTTTATCTACTCCTTCTTAGAAAATATTAGAAGGTGTGTTTTAGAAAAATTAAGGAATAAACTAAGAATAAGCAAACTAGGGGTCCAAGATACAGGAAATTCAACACAGAGAAGAGAATAAGGAAAGTCCTAGATCCATCAAACTAAATTAAAGCAGTAGGATCAAGGACTTAGGGAGGGAGATACCCAGGGAAAGCATATTTAACCGCTAGATTATCAGACGTATTTAAACATTAGATAATTATATTGACAGACACTTACCATAGTTGTTAAGCAGACCTACTGGATAATTTGGAAAACAAAAGATTTGAAAAATGGTTACATAAATAAATTTAAAATGAGACAAGTATTAACTCTAGGAAAAATTTTAAATGTTGTATTCCAAAGGAAACATAATAATGGCATACTATTTGGCTCGACAGTAAATATATGCATATAATAATGTAAACACTGACTTGCTTTTGAAACTTTATTTTAAAGACTATTTTTAAGAGAAATTTTAGGTTTACAACAAAATCAAGAGGAAGATATAACGGTTTCTTATATATCCCACGCCTGTACACATTCGTAGCCTCCCCCATTATCAACATCACTCACCAGAATGCTATGTTTTCTTTTTTAAAAAGGATAAACCTATGTCAACACATATTATCACACAAAGCCCAAAGTTTACCTTAAAATTCACCCTTAGTGTTGTACATTCTAGGAATTTGGACAAAAGTATTATATCATACATCTATCATTATAATATACAGAGTATTTTCACTGCCCTAAAAATTATCTGTTCTCTGCCTATTCATTTTCCCCCTTCCTAACCCCACTCCTGACAACCACTGACCTTTTATCTCCATAGTTTTGCCTTTTCAGAATGTCATATAGTTGGAATCATACAGTATGTAGCCTTTCCAGATTGGCTTCTTTCCCTTAGTAACATGCATTTAAGTTTCTTCCATGTCTTCCTATCTCATTTCTTTTTTTAGCGCTGAATAATATTTCATTTTCTGGAAGTACCACTGTTTATTTATCCATTCATATACTGAAGGACATCTGGGTTGCTTTTCAAGTTTGGGCAATTATTAGTAAAAGCTCTATCAACTTCTGTGTGCAGGTTTTTGTGTGGACGCTCCTTTAACCAAACTGGCATTTTTCATTCCCACCAGCATTGAAGGAGACTTCCTGTTGCTCCACATCCTCACCAGCATTTGGTGTTGGCAATGTTCCAGATTTTGGCCATTCTAAGAGGTGTGCTGTGCTGTCTCATTGTTGTTTTTATTTAATAAACATTGTACTTTGGAATAATTTTAGATTTACAGAAAAGTTGCAAATATAGTACAGAGAGTTCCTGTGCACCTTTCACCCCACTTCCCCTGTGTTAACACTCTATATAACCATGGAACTTGATCACTACTATGTTAAAGTCATTTGCGTTTTACTACTTCTTCTACTTACGTTTTGTTATTGTTGTTGTTCCAGGATCCAGTATAGGATTCCACATTGCATTTAGAAATACTGATTTCTGGGACCCCTGGGTGGCTCAGTTGGTTAAGCATCTGACTTCAGCTCAGGTCATGATCTCACAGCTCGTGAGTTCAAGCCCTGTGTCAGGCTCTGTGCTAAGAGCTCAGAGCCTGGAGCCTGCTTCGGATTCTGTGTCTCCCTCATTCTTTGCCCCTCCCTGACTTGTGCTCTCTCTCTCTCTCTCTCTGTCCATCTCGAAAATAATTAAACATTACATTTAAAAAAAATACTGATTTCTAATTTAACCAAAAATTGCACTTTAATTACCTTAAGGGGATAGCAAAGGAAAAGTGAGGGATTTGTACTTAAAGGAGAATGAAATTCTTGTCTTCCACAGCAGATCCTGTCTCAAACTCAGAAGTCAAAAAAATGCCCGGTTAAGAATAATATTTTAAATAATAGAAACAAGTACAGAAGAAACACCTAAAAAAATTGAAAGTGGTTACCTCTGACACCTGAGACTAGAACCTGAGGAGGGCTTTTCTGATAAAGCTTATAGTACCCAGATGTTTTTAACTATATGTAGGTGTTATTTTATAAAAATAAAAATGAATTCAAACATATAATAGGCAAAAAAAATCCAATATTCTTAAAATCAGCTGACTAGAAAATACTTCATTTCAATGGATTAAAGATTATGAACCAACCATTTTCTCAAGAAAATAAAAATACCTAATATATGTCTGAAAATAAATTTAACTATAATAGTACAATAGAGGCAAACTTAAAGATAGTAGGTTAAAATTTTGCCAATCAAGCTATAAAAGAATGATAAAAATAATAGTATTCAACATTGATTTTTATGTGGTGAAGTAGGCACTCACAGTTTAGAAATGGGGAAGTGTGCCATGGTACAACCATTTTGTCAGGTACTGTGTAAGTGTGTATCAAGTACCTGAAAACTATTTGTGCTCTTTGGTCCAGTTAAAACGACTTTTTGGGTATTACCTCTGGGAATGTATCTTAAGGAAATAACCCAAATACAGAGAAATATTTACATGTAAAAAGCTTCATCATTAAAAAAAGGTGATATTTAGGGGCACTTGGGTGGCTCAGTTAGTTAAGTGTCTGACTCTAGATTTCAGCTCAGGTCATGATCTCACAGTTTGTGGGTTCCAGTGCTGACAGTGCGAATCCTGCTTGGGATTCTTTCTCTCCCTCTCTCTCTTCTCCTCCCTCCTCTTGCTCTCTCTCTCTCTCTCTCTCTCTCAAAATAAATAAACTTAATAATAATAATAATGTGATATTTAGGAAATACCTCCACGAACATTAGAAAGTGGCAATGTAATAATATTAAGATTTAGAAAAAAAACAAATGTTTGTGTATAGCATGATTTCAACAATATTAAAAGAAATATTGTGGGTGAAACCTTAAAGGAAATTCACTAATATTGATGTCAATGGCTATTTTCAAAAAGGTGGCAGGATTATGAATGGCTTGGATTTACTCTTTATACATACTGAACTTTCTACATTATTTTATAGTAAGAATGCAGTGCATTTGCCACTTGGAAGACCCTTAAATGTTATTTAAAGAATGTGGGGTGCTTGCAAGTGAGGCAAGGCAGGAATAGTCCGGTGGCAAACATTGACTTTGATTCCACTTCTGCTCTGATGCCCCTGTCCCTGTCCTGATTGCAGAGAGTTTCTTTTATTTTTTTCATTCACCAAATAGGTAACTGAATATCTACTTAGTCCAATCCCTATATGGTGTCATATACCACATGGTGTCGTATATGCCAACTCGATCGAGAGCAGAAGAAAGTATGATTTCTTGAATCAAAGAGCTTTGAGCCTCACGAGGAAACACAGGCACATAAATAATTACAATACAATGTATCAGACGCTATTAAGCTGAAAACCGTGAATTTGGTACTTTCAAGGGAAAAAAAACAGACAACTGGGGGCAATTTCATAAGTTTTAAATGCCATGGGAACAGAGCAAAAGGCAGGATGAGAGGCTTCAGATATAATATACTTTCCAGTGGTAATATTTTTGTAAGAAGTATCTTATGATGGAATTTTAAGCTCTGGGATAGTTGCTAGGTGACAGGAAATGATCAGATGCTAGTGAGAGGAGCCTGATTCTCCCGGGCTCTTATTTGCGAGGGACAAACCACTGAGTAAGGAAACTGGAAATTATAGTGAGTTTTCTTAGAGCGAGAGATGTGAGTTAAAGGAGAGTCATCTACAGAGAAGTAGTAATGGAAACTATGAGAGAGGGTGGGCTTGGGAAGGGAGATGCCAAGCAAGAGAAAAAGAAGCGAGTGTACTGGGTGGTGATGAAGAGGGCCAGGCAGAGGAGTGGCAGAAAGAGAAATGGCCCAGGACCTATAGAATCAAAAGGAACAAGAGCCTCAAGTGCACAGCTTGCAACAGTGTTAGAGTGGATAGAGATGCTGACAATTAACCAAGGCTATTGGATCTGTCCATAGGAGGGCACTGATTAACCTGAGAAGAACGCAGGCTAAAGATGGAAATAAGAGTAAAGCAGTGTGCATAATGGTTAACAGCCATGGTCCTGGGAGTCGGACTGCAAAATTTATTTCCTGCTTCTACTGCTAACTAGCTAAGTGACATTAGGTGTAGTATTTATCATCTCTGTTTCTGTATCCTCATTTATAAAATAAGTAAAATGACAACAGCCCCCTCCTGTGATAGATAGCTCTGATGTACCCCATTCCTCACCCTCTCAGGGAGGGTAACTTTGCAGTACCTTCCCACTCTGATTCTGGGCTAAGCCTTTTGACTGTCTTTGGCCCATAAAAGGAGGTAGAAGTGACAGCGAGCCAGTTCTGACCTCAAAAGGACTTGTGTGTTTCTTTCGGCTTGCCTTCTTGCCCCTCTGCTAACATCTGGGGAATATACTCAAACTATTCTGCTGGAAGAAGAGAGGCGTACTGGAGTGAAGCTGAATCTCCCTGGTGGTCCCAGCTGAGGCCGGCCTTGACAGGTTGGCATGTGAGTGAACCAGTCACCATCAACAGAGCCCTCTGGCCACCACTACAGACATCCCCCTCCACCCAGGTGACCCCAGGTACCAGGGCAATAGACCCTTACTGTTGAATGCACTGAGATTTTGCTGTTGCTTGTCAAGCAGCATTATTGTGAAAATAGGTGACTGATATGCCTACCATGTGAGGTTGTTGCAAGATTAGATGAGATAACATGTGTTGACCACTTTGGACAGTATGTAACACACAATAACTACATAAACAAGTGTTAGTGGGTATCATTATTGGAGACAGTGATTATTCTCCTGGGCCCACAAGGCAGGCTGGGAAGGCTAATGATTTGGTGCCTCTCCAAATTCATATTTTTTTCTATCTCTCATTGTTTATTTAGTGAGGAAAAAAATGAATTTCTTTTAATAATTATTGCATTCAGAGCCAATTTGTTTATTAGGCCATTTCTACTAAGAAAAAAAGCTGATGTCTAGGTGAGGAAAAAAGGCAAAATATCTGTCACATTTCTGCAATTCTGCTTCCTTTCAGGTGTTCTTTTGTGGTTTTCAGACAGAAAAACTTCTGGGGAACTATTCTGAAGGCTGAAAACTCAGAAAACACAACAAAACACTCATCTCCAGTAAATGACACTATGCCATGCATTATTAAGTTTGGAAGTTCCAGCTCAACCAGACTTCTAACTCTTAGCTTACTGACTCCATGTTGAGTCACAAAAATACTTGACAGAAATAGAATGCGCTCACCATGAGGGTTTTTTTCCCTTCTTTTTATTATTTTCATATGAAATAAGAGCCTGCCTCTGCAGATGCAATGTATATTTCTTCAGTTTATTGTGGCAGAGGTTTAATATCCCTTAGATTAATCAAATGTCCTGGAACCTTTACAGTGAATGCACTCCTTGCTCGCTTTTGGATCATCTTCCTGTGGGGAAACTGTAAACTAATGTCCCCTTTGTAATGGCACGTGCAGATGCTGGCAAAGAATTCAGGTGGAGCAGTGTGGCATCTCATGTCAGCGTCTTGCTTTACAGTTGGAAAAGATCAACTACGTGTAATGGGAGGTGTAAAAAACACGCTCTGTCAAACCAAAGGGTAAGAAGCCTCTAAAAGCCAGTCTGCACTTCTCTGCCTGCCTTTTATTCCATGATTAATTGAAACGAAGTACAATGAGGCTATTAACTATTCCTCCAAAGCACAATGGAGGAGTTTATACCCCAACAGACTTAGGCTAATTATCCAGCAAGCTTCCCTCTTGTTCAAGTGTCCTCACAAGGATGAGGGCCCTACTGGCAAGGCTCCTGGAAGTTGAAGTTTTTTGCAGTTGTCCTCATTTGGTAAGTGGAGAGTCTCTCTTTGATAAGTCTCTCACCCTGCTTCACTGGACTCAAATCCCAGCTCTGCCACATATTAGCTGTGTGATGTTGGGCAAGTTGCCGAATCCCAATACGCTTCTGTTTTCTCATCAATAAAATGA
Source organism: Paguma larvata (assembly GCA_030068075.1). Taxonomy (NCBI): domain Eukaryota; kingdom Metazoa; phylum Chordata; class Mammalia; order Carnivora; family Viverridae; genus Paguma; species Paguma larvata. Next base: position 47,420,241 of record CM057836.1, read on the forward strand.
GGATTTTCATGAAGTTTTGTGAAGATTCAATTCCATAAATTGTGGGAAGTGGTTAATACATTACCTGCCATATAGTCAGAACTCATTTATTTATTAAACAATGACTTATTGAGCCTATGGTGTACCAGGCATTGTTCTAGATAGTCAACAAAATACACCAAGAATGACACAAATCTTGTGTAACCACTTTACACAAATCTTACACACTAGTGAGGGAGACAGACAATTAACTATGAATAGACTAAATGGGTAAATGTTAAAGTGTGTTAGACAATGATACCTGGTATGAAACAAAAGGAAAAGTACAGCAGGGTGAGGTAATGGGAGGATTGAGCTGGAAGGAGGGAAAGTTGCACTACTGGGTAGGAATCAAGAAGCGTCATCAAGGTGGAATTGGAGCAAAGCCTCAAAGGAGGTGAAAGAGTGGACTGAATGGAGAGGCAGGGAGAGGGTATTACACGCTCAAGCCAAAGCCCAACGGCAAGGGTCCAGCATGATAGGAAGGAGCCAGGGGAGACTGGTAGGAGATGAAGGCAAACCAATAAGAGGTTCTGATCACCTGGAGCCTCGAAGGCTGGTCTGAGTTTGAGCTTTCACTCTGAGTGACATCTGTAGGATTCTGAGAGAAGTAGTGGCATGATATGGCTTTATTTTAAAGGAATCACTCTGGTTCTCTGTTAAGAATAGATTGTAAGGGAGAAAAGTAAAGTCAGGGAGGCTCAAACTGGAGTCTGGGATGAGGGGTAGGAGAAGGAAGGTAAGAGGGGGATAGCCATGGAGGTGGAAGGAAATGGTTGGATTTGGGATGTAACATAAGGTGAAGTTAACTGCCTTCCCTGAGGAATTAGATATGGAATGTGAGATGAACAGTCAAGGCCTCTAACACGAGCAACTGGAAAGATGTTACCTGCTGGAATGTGGACAGCGACAGTTTCGTCTTGTTACTCAAGAAACCTTAGCTACTTTTGTTAGTATCACATGCCTCCTTGTACTGCTGCAAATGCATATGCTTGTTTTATCTCTTTCCCTAGGTGATAAACTGCTGAAGACTAGGGACTGTATCATGTTCTTCTTTTAAACTGACCCCAGTGTACCCAGTTCAGCTGATATGGCTAAATTCCAAATTTGCAACACACACTAGCTACACTCCTGGTACTTGCTAAGTAAGCAAAACACCTGTCCATCCTTTAAAATTTTATCAGGAAAAAAAAAGAAGAAAAATCAATGGATGATGACCTGAATGTTTAGAGGACATTCCTTCCCAGATACATAAATGCTATCCCTATATTCAACTAGGGTACTGGGAAGCCAGATCCCTGAATTGCAGCACACTGCCGTCCCTAAAATATTTCTACTAACGGTATTTTGAAATGTTGCCTTGGTCAATATGGAGGGCTGTTATAAGAATAGCCTTTTTCATTTCATTTCATTTATTTTGTTTTAATTCTAGTTAGTTAACATGGAGTGTAATATCAGTTTTAGGTGTATAACATAATGATTCTACACTTCCATACATCACCCAGTGCTCATGACAAATGTACTTCTTAATCCTCATCATCTATTTAATCCATCCCCCCACACTCTTTTCCCCTCTGGTAATGATCAGTTTGTTCTCAGTAGTTAAGAGTCTGTTACTTGGCTTGTCTCTCTCTCTTTCTCACTTTTTTCATTGCTTGTTTTGTTTCTTAAATTCCACATATGAATGAAACATATGGCATTTGTCTTTCTCTGACTGGCTTATTTCACTTAGCATTATACTCTTTAGCTCCATCCACGTCATTGCAAATGCAAGATTTCATTCTTTTTTATGACTGAATAATATTCCATTATATATATCTATATCTATATCTATTTCTATATCTATACACACACATACATACATACATATACCATCTCTTCTGTGTCCATTTATCTATTGATTGGACACTTGGGCTGCTTCTATAATTTGGCTATTATAAATAATGCTGCTATAAATATAGGAGTGCATGTGTCCTTTGAATTAGTGTTTTTGTACTTTTGGGGTAAATACCCAGTTGCACGATTACTGGATGGTAGGGTAGTTCTATTTTTAACTTTCTGAGGACTCTCCATACTGTTTGCCAGAGTAGCTGTACCAGTTTGCATTCTTACCAATAGTTCCCCTTTCTCCACATCCTCACCAATACTTGTTTCTTGTGTTTATGGTAATAGCCATTCTAACAGGTGTGAGGTGATATCACATTGTAGTTTTGATTTGTATTTCCATGATGATGAGTGATGTTGAGCATCTTTTCATGTGTCTAGTGGCCATCTGGATGTCTTCTTTGGACAAATGTCTGTTCATGTCTTCTGCCCATTTTTAAATTGGATTATTTGTTTTGGGGGTGTTAGTTTATAAAAGTTCTTTATGTATTTTGGATACTAACTTCTTAATGGGATATGTATTTTGGATACTAACTCCTTATGGGATATATCATTTGCAAATATCCTCTCCCATTCAGTACATGTCTTTTAGTTTTGTTGATTATTTTCTTCACTATGCAGAAGCTTTTTGCTTTGGTATAGTTCCAATAGTTAATTTTGCTTTTTATTTCCCTTGCTTCTATATATGTAGGAGACATATATAGAAAAATGTTGCTACAGCCAATATCAGAGACATTACTATCTGTGCTCTCCTCAAGGATTTTTATAGTTTCAGGTTTCACATTTAGGTCTTTAATCCTTTTTGAATTTATTTTTGTATCTGGTGTAAGAAAGTGGTCCAACTCCATTCTTTTGCATGTAGCTGCCCAGGTTTCTCAACACCATTTATTGAAGAGACTGTCCTTTTCCTATTGGGTATTCTTTCCTGCTTTGTTGAAGATTAATTGACAATGTAATTCTGAATTTATTTCTCGACTTTCTATTCTATTCTATTGACCTAGGTATCTATTTTTCAGCCAATACTATACTGTTTTGATTATTACAGGTTTGTAATATAACTTGAAGTCTGGAATTGTGATATCTTCAGCTTTGTTTTTCTGTCTCAAAATTGCTTTGTCAACTCAGAATTATGGTTCCACATGAACTTTAGGATTTGTAGTTAGTTAACTAGTTCTATGAAAACTCCTCTTGGTATTTTGATAGAGACTGCATTAAATCTGTAGATTGCTTTGGATAATTCAGACACTTTAATAACAATATTTGTTCTTCTAATACATGAGCATGAAATGTCTTTCCATTTCCTTGTGTTGTCTTCAATTTCTTTCATCAAATTTTATACTTTTCAGAGTACAGGTCTTTTGCTCCTTTGGTTAGTTTTATTCTTAGGTACCTAATTATTTTTAGTGCAATTGTAAATGGAATTGTTTTCTTAATTTCTTTTTGTTTCTCTTTTTTTAATTAAAAATTTTTTTTAATATTTTATTTTATTTTTGAGAGACAGACAGAGTGTGAGTACGGCAGAGAGAGAGGGAGACACTGAATCCAAAGCAGTCTCCAGGCTCTGAGCTGTCAGCACAGAGCCCGATGTGGGGCTTGAACCCATGAACCATGAAATTATGACCTAAACTGAACAGATGCTTAACTGACTGAGTTACCGAGGCACCCTTTTTTGTTTCTTCTTTATAAGTGTATAGAAATTCAAGGGATATCTGTACGTTGATTTTGTATGCTGTGACCTTGCTGAATTCATTATTCAGTTTTAGTAGTTTTTTGGTAGAGTCTTTAGGGTTTTCTATATATATAGTATCACATCACCTGCGAAAAGTGAACGTTTTACTTTTTCCTTATTAATTTGAATGGGTTTTATTTATTTTTATTATCTAATTGCTGTGGCTAGGACTTCCAGTACTATGTTGAATAAAAGTGGTGAGAGTGCACATCCTTTTTCTATTCCTATCTTATGGAGAAAGCTCTATGTTTTTCCTCACTGAATATGATGTTTGCTGTGTGGTTTCCATACATGGCCTTTATTATATTAAGGTATGTTCCCTCTAAACCTACTTTGTTCAGGGTTTTTATCATAAATGGATGTTGTACTTCATCAAATGCTGTTTCTGCATTGATTGAAATAATATGTATTTTATTCTTTCTCTTATTGATGTGATATATCATGTTGATTGATTTGTGAATATTGAACCACCCTTGCATAATAGCAATAAATCTCACTTGATCATGGTAAATGATTTTTTTTAATGTATTGTTAGAGTCTGTTTGCTAGTATTTTGTTGAGAATTTTTGCATCTATGTTCATCAAGGATATTGACTTACGGGGTACCAGGTGGCTCAGGTGATTTTGATTTTTGGCTCAGGTCTTGATCTCATGGTTCATGGAATGGGGCCCTATGTTGGGCTCTGCATGACAGCACAAAGCCTGCTTGAGATCCTCTCGCTCCTTTTCTCTCTGCCCCTCCCCTCCTTGGATGCATATTTCTCTCTCTCTCTATCTCTCTTTCAAAAATAAATAAATAAACCTAAAAAAAAGATACTGTCTTACAGTTCTCTTTTCTTTGTTGTGTCTTTATCTGGTTTTGGTATCAGGGTAATGATGTCCTCGTAGAATAAATTTGGAAGTTTTCCTTCCTCTTCTATTTTTTGGAATAGCTTGAGAAGAATAGGCATTAAATCTTGTTTAACTGTTTGGTAGAATTTGCCTATGAAGCCATTTGGTCCTGACTTTTGTTTGTTGGGAGTTTTAGATTACTAATTTAATCTCCTTGCTGGTAATCAGACTATTCAAATTTCCTATTTCTTCTTGCTTCAGTTTTGGTAGGTTATATGTTTCTAGAAGTTTATCCATTTCTTCTAGGTTATCCAACCTGTTGGCATATAGTTTTTCATAATTATTCTCTTACAATTGTTTGTACTTCTGTGGTGTTGGTTGTAAGAAGCAGCCTTTTAAAACTCAGTGCTGTGTTTCTCCTAGAGTTGTAGCTAAAGATGTAGTTCACTACATTATAGCCTTTCTCTTCAGGACAAATTCTTCTCTTGACTCCACTTTATCTCCCTAATACACCCTAATTTCTGCCGCCTTTTGAAATAAAACTCAAGATTATTGTCTATAGCATAGGTTAGCAAACGTTTTTTGAAAATTCCAGAGAGTAAGTATTTTGGGCTTTGCAGGCCAATGGGCTCTGTTAACTCTGCCATTGTAATGCAAAAATTGTCAGAGCCATGCAAGTGAATAGGCTTGGCTGTGTTCCAATAAAACTTTACAAAGACAGATTGCAGGCCAAATTTAGACCACAGTTTGCTGAGCCCTAGTCTATATCATTAGCTCCATTTAATTTCCTGTTTTGTCTTAAAACTGTTGACCTCCCCACTCTCCTGAGACTGTTCTTATCGAGATGACCAATGACTTCCGTGTTGCTAATTCCAATAGTCAATTCTCAGTCCCTATTCTAATTTTTCCAATATTTGTATTTGACATAGTTGATCACTCTCCCTTACTTGAAACTCTTTCTTCCTGTGGCCTTCAGAGCATCTTGTCCAGCTTGGTTTACTCCTACATCACTGGCTACTCCTTCTGTGCCTTTTTTACTGGATCTTCATCTTCTCTCTGATTCTTAGTATTGGAATATTATTTTATATATATATATATGTGTATATATATATATATATGCACATATATATATATATACACATATATATATACACATATATATGTATATATATATATATATATATCTTCTTTTTTATATTTCACTTCATTTCCTGGTGATCTCATTGAGTTTCATGATTTTAAGTATAATATACATGCTGGAGAGTCTTAAGTTTTTATTCCTAGCTCAAATCTGTCTCCCATTTCCACTGGCTTATTAACCACCTCCAGTTGGAATCTAGCAAATACCTGAAATTCAAATTGTCCAGAATTGAACTTCTGTTCTTTGTCCATAAACCTGGCCCCTTGACCCCTGTAGGCTTCTTCATTTTAGTTAGTAGCTATCCCATACTTTCAGTTATCCCAAATCTTGGAGTTTTCCTTGTCCCAGGATTCTCACACTCTGTATCCAACCCATCAACAAAACCCAATGACTTTATCTCCAAAATTATATCGACAAAATATGTTCTTGTCACACTTGTTACGAGCCCTCTCATCTCTCACCAGGATGATTCTTAATTTCCCTGATTCCCCTTTCCTTCTTACAACAATTCTCAGTACAGCAATTAGAGATATCCTTTAAAAACAGAAGCCAAGTCATGTCACTTCTCTATCAAACCCCCACATCATTCACCATAAATGCCAAAGTCTGAACAATGCCTAACAAAGACCTCCATTATCTCATGTACTCTCTGATCTTGTATCTTATTCTTCTTCCTTTAACTTATTCTACTCAAAGTGCCTCAGACTCACCAGGGCCCTTTCTGACGCCACTAAGGGAAGGAAGGCCCTTGTCCCTGCTGTTTCTTTCACCTAAACAAAGCCTCTCTCTTTCACCTTTTAAGACTTTCCTCAAATATCATCTTCCCATTGAGCTCTACCCTTACCATCCTATTTAAAATTGTAGGCTCCTCACACTCCCCAGAAGCTCCCATCCTCCTCCTGCTTTCTTCTTTCTATGACATCTACCTCCTTCTAATGGATGTCTCTGTGGCATGTCTGGTCCACAAGGGCAGAGGTTCCACTGTGTTATCCACTGTTATATCTCCAGCACCTAGAATGAAGACTGTTTGTAATAAGAACTTGGTAAATATTTATTGAGCAAATGGATGATCTTAGCACTAGAGATTACTGTGCTTCTAAAAGTGGTTTACTTTATAGACAATGTAAATTTTGTAACTGATCACATTTTCCTCTTCACTTTGACTACTTGGAAACTTAGAGCCAGATTTACAGCACTTCTAGAGGGCCTCAATGCATTTTGTGGCTTGTGGTAGAGAACTTCAGTCTGGAGCTCAGAGTCCTGGCTTCGAATCCCAGCCCATCATTTAATAGATATGTGACTTTGGACAACTTATTTAGCAATTTTGTGATTCAGTTTCCTCTTAAAAGATGGGCATGAAAATAATAACTTCTTTCAAAGGGTCATTGGGAGGATAAATGAGTTAGTAGATATAAAGTGCTTAGAACAGGGTTCAGTAAACTGAAAGCAAAAAACTGCTTGCTTATATTATTAAGATGGTCAACTATCTTGGTTTGCCTGGGACTCACGGATTTCCCTGGATGTGGGCTTTCAATGCTATAAGCAGGACAGTCCCAGGCACACCAGCTTACTTTTTTAACACTGATATTTCTCTTTGTCTCTTTTTATTTATTTTATTTTGCTGTACAAGATTTTGAAAGTTTCCTTACATTCTTGGTGAAACAAAGTGCGGTATGAATAAATCATACATAAATTCACATATAATTCTGTGTACATTATGCGCTCCTAACAAATACCAATAAACCATATGCTTTAGAAAGGAAAAATAAATTACTAAAGGAAGGCATAGTCATTTCTTCTCTAACAGGGTTTAAACTCACTCTTCTCAGTACTATATGCAAAGCAGATGCAGAAAAAGATAAGGCAGAGATGACAAAGCCTGAATGATTCCATCACGAGCAAAGTTTAGTATCATATAGCAGCCATAAGATTATGTAAATGAAAAGACTAACACTGTTAAGTGTCACACAAATGTTGGTTGATATTATTATAACAATCTGGTCTTATGATAGCCTGAGGCTTCTTGAATAACAGAGAAGTGCTAATAAAATGAGGCCACACATTTTAGAAATACAATCCAGAGGATTGTGTGTGCAATCCTCTGCATATCCTCCATGTCATTAGCCTCTCCTATGATTGCCTTTGTTGGCATTTCCGCTCTCCTATAAGTTTCATGAATATGTGAAATTTGAGACAGGTATGAACATCTTTCTTAACACATAGTTATTAGGGTTTCTGGAATGGCAATGTGAGTTGTTCTGCAGACTCTCTCCTCAGGAAAGCAACTGTTAACTGGTGACAACTATCAAAAAATTCTTTTTCAGGCCTCCAGACATTGTCCTAAGGGCTTATGGCAAATAGAGAAACATCCATTCAAGAAAACTTGGTATGTTGGTAAGAAGAGTGAGAACTTGTGGCATTTGATCCATGACCTGCTCCTCCTCTGTCCTCCAGCTTGGCATGATGGGAGCTCTACTATGGGCTGGTGAAGCCAGAAACACAGGCTGCCTCTTCTGTACCTCCTAGTCCATGACTGTGATATCATCCCCAGAGAAATAGGCCACCAACCATCCCTACCCCCAACTCTAGGCTTCCTGTTGCAGAAGCTCTATGCTAGGCAAGAGAAGCTGAGAGATCTGGAGTCTCTTCTTCCATTTAGTCCCCACTCAGAGGGAAGTCTATTGTGTAGCAGGATGAGAATACTGGGCCCAATTATTCCAGCTTGCTCACAGGGTCAAAGTTTCATGCCAGAAGAGGGACATCAGGAAGACCAGAGTTAATGCCCTCACACAGTGTCCCATTCATAAAGCAAGGGTATCATTCCAAGAGAAGTGGCCGACTGTCCCCACATCCAGGGCTGGAACAGGGGTGTAGAAAATTTGTCTAGGAGAAAATGCAGACCATAAAAACAGAGAGCTTCAAAGCCCCCCTCCACCCCCCCAACCCAACCAAGGGAACTAAATTTATTTGGAACAGAATGTGGAAGTTCAAGCCCAAGGATGATGTCAAAACAATGAGAACAACCAATTCAACTTTAGAGCAGCTATAAGTTTAAACTAGAGAAGCAATAGAAGAGATATCAAGGAAAAGCCCTGTTGGAATTTATAGAAGCCTCAACGACTGTCTTCAAAACTACCCTTTCAAAGGCACCTGGATTGAAGTAGATCAGACTGTGAATCAACTTACAACTTCACTGTTTGAGCTGTAGCACTGTTGAAAACAGTAGAGCAACAGCTGGCATTTAGTGGGGGCTAACAGCTGGGTGTGATACCAATAGAGGCACCTTAACAGAGAGATCAGGGAAATAAATTGTCAAAGAGAATCATACTGAAACCATTGTCACCCTAGGATGTGCATGACCAACAATACATCCCCTGAGGAGCAACATCAGAGGCTGCCCACAGAGGGAAATAGGCAGAAATTGCCCAGGTAAATTGATAAACAAATAAACAAGCAGGAAAATAACACCACCAAGCCCTTGTGTTGAGGGGAAGTGTGTGTGTGTGTGTGTGTGTGTGTGTGTGTGTGAACACAGGGGATAAATCAATATCAAAATTGCCACAGTATATTATCTAAATGTCCACCTTTCAACAAAAAAATATGACAAATGAAAAGAAACAAGGAAGTGTGACCCATATACAGGAAAAAGTAGGCAATAGAAACAACCTTTGAGAGAGCCCAGATGTTGGACTTAGCAGACAGACTTCAAAGTAGGCATTATAAATGTTCAAAGAATTAAATGAAACCACGATTAAGGAATTAACAGAAAGGAGATGACAATGTCTCATGAAATAGATAATGTCAGTAAAGAGAAATTATAAAACAAAAACAATGAAAATTTTAGAAATGAAAACTACAGTAATAAAAATGAAAAATTCACTAGAAGGCTCAAGAGTAGATTTGAGTCGGCAGAAAAAAGAATCAGCAAAGTTGGACATAGAAGAGTAGAGTTTATGCAATTACAACAGAAACAAAGAGTGGAGATAGAAAAATGAGCAGGGTCTCGGAGCAATATAAGACATCATTAAGCACTAAAACATATTCATAATAGAGGAAAGAAGAGAGAAAAATTATCAGAAAGAATATTCAAAGAAATAATGGCCCAAAACTTCTCAAATAGAAAGAAAAATCCACATTAATCTACACATCCCAAAAACTCAACAGACTCTATAGCATATATATGGGAGATCTAGACTCAGACATATCACAGTTAAAAAGCCAAAGACAGGGGCACCTGAATGGTTAGGTTGTTTAAGTTTTCAACTCTTGATTTTGGCTCAGGTCATGATCTCATGTTTCATGAGCTCTGTCAGCAGAGCCTGCTTGGGATTCTCTCTATCTGTCTCTGTCCCTCCCCAGCTCACGCACATGTGAACTCTCTCTCTCTCACTCTCTCTCTGTCTCAAGATAAGTAAATAAAGTTTATTTTAAAATAGCCAAAGACAAGAGGAAATCTTGAAAGCAGCAAAAGAAAAGTAACTTGTCACATATAAGGACTCTACCATATGATCCAGCAATTCTACTTCTGGGCATATAACTAAAAAAGATAAAATCACTATCTTAAAGAGATATCTGCACTCCCATGTTCATGGAAGTATTATTCACAATAGCCAAGGCATGAAACAACTTCAGTGTACACTTATGGATGAGAGGATAAAGAAAATGCTAAATATGTAAACATTTATTATATTATGTATTATACATATTCCATATTGTATACACACACACACACACAATGTAACAGTATTCAGCCATAAAAAAGAAAGAAATCCTGCCACTTGCAACAATATAGATGAAATTTGAGGGCATTATGCTAGGTGAAATAAGTCAGTTAAAGAAAGATAAAACTATGATCTCGGTTATACTTGGAATCTAAAAACATAAAACTTAAAGAAACAGTAGAATGGTGATTATTAGAAGGTGTGGGGAGGAATGGGGAGATATTGGCCAAAGGCACAGACTTTAATTATAGTATGAATAAATTTTAGGGGTCTAATGTACAGCATAGTGACTCTAACAATACTGTATTATATACTTGAAAGTTGCTATGAGAGTAGAACTTTAATGTTCTCAACATAATAATAAAAACAAGAATAACAAAATGGTAGTTATGTGAGGTAAAGAATGTGTAAAATGGGGCACCTGGATGGCTCAGTCGGTTAAGTGTCCGACTTCAGCGCAGGTCATGATCTTACAGTCTGAGTTCAAGCCCCGGGTCAGGCCTGGAGCCTGCTTCGGATTCTGTGTCTCCTTCTCTCTGCCCCTATCCCACTCACACTTTGTCTCTCCTGCTCTCAAAAATAAATAAAACATTAAAAAAAATCATGTGTAAACTAACTTTACTGTGGTATTTCACATTATATTCATGTATTAAATCATCACATTGTATACCTTAAACTTACACAATGTTATATAACAATTGTTTTTAATAAAATGGAAACAAATATGAAATAACCCAAATATTTCATCAAATGAAGGATAAACAAAATGTAGTATATTCATATAATGGGATATTATTCAGCTGAAAAAAGAATCAAGTACTGATATATGCTATAACATGGTTAAGTTAAGGAAGCCAGTCACAAAGGTCTCATATGATTGCATTTATATGAAATTACCTCAATAGGCAAATACATAGAAAAAAAGAAGGCAAATTGTGGATTCCAGGGACTAGAGAAAAGGGAGAACAGAAGTAACTGCTAATGGGTAAGGGGTTTCCTTTGGAGCTGATGAAAATATTCTAAAATTGATTGTAGTGATGGTTTTTCAAGTCTGTAAGTATATTAAAAGTCATTGAACTGTATATTTACAGTGAGTAAATTTTATGGTATGTGAATTACATACCAATAAAGCTCTTTAAAAAGTTATAGGAAAATCGTTTTAATCGACAAAGAATGTGTTTCTTTCAACAAACATTTTTTAAGCCTCTACTATGTACCTGACACTGAGGCACAGTGGATATAACAGTGAAAAAAAAACACACAGATTTCTGCCCTCATAGGGGGCTGACATTGTAGTAGAGGACACAGATACTAAACATACATGAAGAATGCATTTTTCAAAAAGTACTGCTGTAGATTTTTCAGTGAATAATATCCCTGCACTCATGGATTTTGTCATCATGTATTTTCATGTTTGTATCTCTGATGCCTAGAAGTCCTTATGAAAATGGGCTTACAGATACTAAAGATTCCCATGCTATATCCAAATCATTCATTTTGAAAGTCGTTCTTCATCTCCCATGCGTGATGACTAAGGAGACAGATATTCCCTGGTATAGCAGTAGACTCTCCTGTTTCTCTTACCTGTTCTGGGGTGTCAGGACTCAGAGTCAGCATTGTCAACACAGGTACCCTTAACCATGTGCTCAGTACTTTGGACTTCTCACATTCATCTCTCTGGGTGAAAGGGAAACCATGTCTACTTTCTCTCTGGATTACTATAATTTCCTAGTGCTGAAACATTGACATTTCTGTGGCTTTTGGTAATTCACCAGTTGGTGTACCCTAATATATCTAACTAACTTCCTGTTGTGGAACATTTAATTATCCCCCCTCCCATGATTTTGGTCTGTTTTAAATATTGTGAGGACATCTCTCAGCATAAGGTCTTCATTTGACTACCAGTGAGAGGCCCTTTCAGGTGGGTTTTCCAGAGCTGAGGAACAATTTGTCCAAAGGTCTTCAGTCTATATTCTTGTAAATCGGAGAATTACTGGAAACTTTGAAACTATACATATTTTTTCTGCATTATAGACTTCCTGTGTCAGACAGAGTCCTGTCAGAAAACAGGAGCAAACTCAAACGGGGTAAACTGAGGAGACTTAAAAAGAGAAGGAGACTATTTACTAAGAGTGAGCAGAGTTTAAGGAAACCTGTTAGAGGGAGAGGACAGTGACCTGGGATAGTAGTCAAAAGGAGCTATTATCAGGCCTTTATCTGAAGGAGCAAGGAGAGGAAGCAGTTACTTGATTTCTTCCATTCAACAAGTATTTATTGAACACATACTATGCACCATGGGAAGTATAGATACTAAAAATGAAATATTTAGGTAGGTGGGTGTTATATTTCTATTACTATCATGTATGTGATCAGTGTAGTGCCAAAGACATACACATTATCTCTTTTACCCCTCCAAACTGCCCCTGAGGAAGATAATACCAATATTGTTCCCGATTTACAGATGGGAGAATTGAGGCTCAGAGTGGTTAACTTACCTGTGTTTATAGAGCTTGTGCTTGGCAGAGCTAAAGCATTTAAGTCCAGGTGTGCCTGGCTCTGAAACTCTTAGCCGCTGTGTATATTTGTTCTTCCACATGAACTGCTGTTAAGAAACCAAGACTGTGGTGATCCCTACCTTTGAGAAATAAATGTGGCCTTAGAAAGGGAAGGACTGTTTGAAATCTTTATAGTGTAATCAGATTAGCTGTACCTTATTTATCAGGTGTGAAATTGGTTTTTAATCCTCTGCTGGTAAGGACGCATGCACTCCTAGTCGTAGCTGACTTTTCTTGATCTTCTCAATTATTTATTTACTTAAAAAAGATTGACCCACCACAAGCAAATGCAGCCATCCCTGCACTCTCTTAGGTTTTGGAAATGCACAGGTGAAGGGCTAAGTTCCTGTATGATGCAGCTGCTCATTAAATTCAGGCTTCCCTGAAACTAAGCCCATCCATTAACTAGCAATCCCAGAGACACCAGAGTTCTGAGAAAATCATACTTCTACAATTCTGCAATACTAAAGAAAGGAGTGTAAATTACACTTGGCCCATTTTGCTATCAGTTTCCATCTTAATTAATCCCAAATATTATAATAGAACATTGTCTCTAGACAACACTTCTCAGATCCAGCATTTTTAAATAACTGTTACTGAAAACATTTGCATAATTCCTTTCAGACGTCAGCTAGGAAGATTTATGTGGCAAGACGGTATCCCAGTAGATAGAAAATTTTCAATACTGAGTTTTTTGGGTTTTTTCTTTTTGCAGGGCTTTATGGTGTTGAAAATAATATGCAAGCTAATTTATAAATTATAGAATTTATTATGATAGTTTTAACTGCATTTAGCAAAGGGATAAAGATAAGAACAGAAAATAACAAATTACCCAAGTTATACAGCTTTATATTGGAAGAGTTGGTATACAGCCCACTGCCTCTGATCCTTGGAACAACCATCTTTCCAGGCTACTACAAACCTAAAAAGCAGACTGGGCCCTATCCCGCATTTCACTTAAGGTTCATGAATCCATTAACAGATAAGCCTTTGAAGCTGCATGAACTCATCAGATGCTGATAGCCTCCCCTTAGGATAAATGTAGACACATAATGAGGGCCAAGGAGACCAAGCAATGGATTGATGCATTTGCCAGTACTTACCCAACTCTATCAGCCAGACACACTTTATCAACCTTTTGAATTCTGAAGGTAATTTAATTACTTCATATTCTATTGTTGGTATTGCTGGATATAGAATTCTGGGTTGGAAATAATTTCCGCTCTAAATTTTATACTTGTTAATTTTACATTTATATTTTGAATTTTCATTGAACATTTATAATGTTTATTGTGAATATTTTAATATAATAAACATTATCATAATCAAAGTAAAGCATGCTCATTGTAGAAAATTTGAACACTATAGAAATGTATCAAGAAAAATATTAAAATTACCCAATATCTACCATTTAGATAGTCACTGTTAATATTTGGTATATCTCCCCCTATCTTTTTTTCTATGTATTTTTATATGACGCTTGTAACAATTTTGAATCCTGTTTAGTAAGATACTCTCCATTTCAAGACCTAGCAAATGTACACCTTTGTTTTATTCTGATTATTTATTGTTGAAGTTTTTGTAGTTAAAATTTTGCATTTGGGGATATGGAACCATAGTTAAGAATCTAACTTTCTTTCCCGAAATAATCAAAAATCCTCACATTACTTCTTGAAAAATTCATTTATTCTTTTATCATTAGTTTGTGATTTCTGCTTTATCATAAAGTATTTTGTGTCTATTTTTGTGTCTGTCTATATTATTAATCTAATGATTATTGCAGTAGTTTCACACTGATTATTGTAGCTTAATAACATGTTTTACTATTCGGTGTTACCAACCACTCTTTCACACATTCCCATTCCTTTTCATTGCTGTCTTTTTCCCCTGAAGATTTCTCACTTAGTATTTTCATGTTTATTCTTCTAGGTTAACTATAGAACTATTTCTGACAAGTTTCAAAAAACTCATTGCAAATTTAATTACAATTACTACAGAGTAATTTCAGAATAAAATTACACTGTTATTTAGTTTTCTTAATTCCATTGTAAAAATCAATAAAATTATAAAGATTTTTTTAGTGGTTCCCACACTTTTTGTCAAAGTTACTTCTAATTAACTTCTCTGTATGTATCTTCACTGCCATTGCAGTTAAGAGTGGCATCTATTCCCATTATATATTTATGTTACTACTGATTTATAAGAAAGCAATTGATATTTAAAAATATTTATATCTGTTTATTTTACTCAACTCATATTAATACTATTCTATTTTTTATGTTTTCATAATTCATCGTTAATTTGTTTTGTCAATATTTTTTTCATAATTTTATTTTCATTTTGACTTTTCTTTTCCAATATTCAACTTCACTTAAGGTTCATTATAGTTTATTGACTAGCATTTCTAGAGCAACATCAAATAAAAATAGCATTGTCTGCATTCTTATTTTTTCTTGCTTTTAGTTGGAATTTTACTATTGGAAATTATTTTTTGCACTTAACTTTTTAATTCTTTCGGGATGTGTTTTCTTTTGTAAGATGAGGTAAAGGTATAAATTGATTTTTTCCCTAATAGTTAATCCATTGTTCTAGAGCCATTTATTGAATTATCTTTCTCTTCTTCATAAATATATTATTCAACTTGTATCATTATCTCTTTTCATAGACTATAAAAATGATCAAGTAGCTCTCATTTACTGAACTCTCCTAAATTACCTTTTACCTAATGCTATAAAACTTTCATAGTGAACTGAAAAAAAGAACTAAACCAAAGTTAGAAGAATAAAGGAAATGATATGTATTATGGCAGAAATTAATGAAATAGAGAATAGAAACACAATGGGCAAAAGTCAGTGAGATGAAAAGTTGATTTTTTTAAAAGATAAACAAAATCAACAATTTCTTAGACTAAGGAAAAAGAAGGAAATATTCAAATTAACAAAAATCAGAAATGAAGGAGGAGACATTATAACTGATGCCATAGAAATGAAAATGCTCCTAACAGTCAACTATGAACAATTATATGCCAACAAATTAGATAGCTTAAGAACAAAATGGCTAAGTTTCTAGAAATATATAACGTACCAAGAATGAATCATGAAGAAATAGAAAAATCTGAACACACTTGTACTCTTTCTTTGGAGTTAGAAGTGATGGGTATTAATTCCTCCTTAAATGTTTGGCAGAACTCACCAGTGAAGCCATTATCTCAAACTCTTTCAAAAAATTGAATAGGAAATACCAATTCTAAATTCAGTTGACCAGTATTGCCGATACTAAAATCAGACAGATACTGCCAAAACAAACAAAAAACTATAGACCAATATCTCTGATGAATATCGATAAAAAATATCATCAACAAAATACTTCAGATTCAACAACATATTCAAAAGATTGTACATCATAACCAAGTAGGATTTATTCCTGAAGTGCAAGGATGGTTCAATATACAAAATTCAATGAATGTAATATACCACATTAACAGAACAATGACAACAAAAAGAAACCACATGATCATCTCAATTGATGCAAAAAAAGCATTTGGCAAAATTCAACATTCTTCATGAATAAAAACACTCAACAAACTAGGAATACAAGGAAATTACCACATTAGGTATAGTCATACATGTATGGAAAGTCCACAACTAACATCATACTCAACGGTGAAAAATTGATAGCTTTTTCTTTAAGATCACAAACAAGGCAAGGATACCCATTCTTACCACTTCCATTCAACATAGTACCGTGAGACCTAGTCAAAACAATTAGCTAAGAAAAAGAAATAAAAGGCGTCAAAATAGGAAATAAAGAAGTAATATTATCTCTTTTCATGGGTGACATGATCTTGCACACATATAGAATATCCTAAATATTCCACAAAAAATCTGTTAGACTAATAAAAAAATTCAGCCAAGTTGTAGGATATAAAATCAATATGCAAAAATCAACTGCATTTCTATAACAATGAATAACTTGAAAAAAATTAAGAAAAAATTCCATTTATAAGAGCATTCAAAAAGATAAAATATTTAGGAAAAAGCTTAATAATGGAGGCAAAAATGTGTGCTCTGAAACTACAAAACATTGCCGAAAGAAATTAAAGAAGGCACAAATAAATGGAAAACATCCTATATTCATGGATTGTTTGATTTAATATTGTTAAAATATCCATATTATTCAAAGTGATCTATAGATTTAATGTAATTCCTACCAAAATACCATTGATATTTTGTGTAGAAATTGAAAAAAAATCCTGAAATTCATATGGAAACTCAGAGGACCCTAAACATTCAAAATAATCTCGAGAAAGTAAAACACAGCTGGAGGCTTCACACTTCCTGATTTCAAAACATATTACAAAGCTACAGGAATCACAAAAATATGGTGCTGGCATAAAGACAGACATATAAACCAGCATAACAGAGTAGAGAACCTGAAAATAAAACCTCACATATATAGTCAACTGATCTTTGGCAAAGGTGCTAAGGCTACACAATGGGGAAAGGGGAGTCTTTCCAACAAATGAGGTTGAGAAAATTGGATATCCAAAGGCAAAATAACAAAGTTGGACCCTTATTTTATACCAAATACACAAATTAACACAAAATAGGTTAAAGATCTAAATGTAAGGCCTAAAACCACAATACTCCTAAAAGGAAACATAGAAGGAAGCTTTATGACATTGGATTTGACAATGATTTCTTGGATATAATATCAAAAACATAAGCAAAAAAATAAAAGCAAAAATAGACAAGTGAGACCACATCAAACCTAAAATCTTCTCTGTAGCAAGGGAAACAATAAAAAGAGTAAAAAGGCAACCTATGGAATGGAAGAAAATATTTGGAAACCATATTCTGATAAGAGGTTAATATCCAGAATATACAAAGAACTCCTACAATTAAAAAAATTCAATTTAAAAATAGGCAAAGGACTTGAATAGACATTTTCCCAAAGATACACAAATGACCAACAACCATCTGAAAAGATTCTCAATATCACTAATCATTAGAAAAATACAAATCAAAATGACAATGAGATATCACCTCATATCCATTAGGATAGCCATTACAAAAAAAAAAAAGTGGAAAAACCAGTGTTGATGAGGATGTGGAGAAATTGAAACCCTGATATACTACTTATTGGTGGGAATGGAAAATGACGCATCTGCTATAAAAAGCAATTATGGACATTCGCCAAAAAATTAAAAATAGAATTAACATACAATCCAGCAATCCTACTTCTGAGTAATTATCAAAAAGAGTTAAAAACAGTATCATAATCACATATTTGCACAACCGTGTTTACTGTGGCATTATTTGCAATAGCTAAGAGGCAGAAGCAACCTAAACGTCAACAGTTCAGTGGACAAAGAAAACATGGTATATATACAATGGAATATTATTCAGCCTTAACAAAGAAGGAAATCTTTTCACATGCTGTAACATGGATGAATCTTGAGGATATTAAATGAAATAAGCCAGTCACTAAAAGATAAAGCCTGTATGATTCAACTTATATGAGATATCTAAAATAGTCAAACTCAGGGGTGCCTGGGTGGCTCAGTTGGTTAAGTGTCTGACTTCAGTTCAGATCATGATCTCACAGTGTGTGAGTGAGCCCTGCATCTGGCTCTGTGCTGACAGCTCAGAGCCTAGAGCCTGCTTCAGATTCTGTGTCTCCCTCGCTCTCTCTGCCCCTCCCCCACTTGCTCTTGCCTCTGTCTTAAAAACAAATAAACGTTTAAAAAATTAAAAATAAATAAATAAATAAAATACTCAAACTCCTAGAAATAGAAAATAGAATGGTGGGTGCCAGGGACCGGGGGAGGGGAAAGAGGAGAGTTGTTTGATGGATATAGAGTTTCAGTTTAGAAAGATGAAAAGGTTCTGGAGATTCGTTATACAACAATGTGCATAGAGTTAATACTACTGCACTGTAAAAGACGGTTAATATTTTGAATATAATGTATTTTTGACTGTAATAAAATGATGTTATATCTATATATCTATATCTATACCTACATCTATCCATCTATAATGGGTTAACATAAAGGAACAAGGAAAACATGAAACCCCTACCAGAATATAGATAAGTGATACGAACTAGCAGTTTAACTCCCCAAGTGGCCAAAACATATATAGGAAATAATTTTTCTTACTTATAATCAATTTATATAAATGAAAAAGATTTTAAAAATCAGAAATCCTGGATTAATCTTAGACATTACATTTCCTTTACACTATTCTCCTCCATATACAGTCACCATGGATTATATATATATATGTGTATATATATGTATATTATGTATGTATATTATATATTATGTATATTGTATATATTATATATTACATATACATAAAAGCATAATTTTATTTATATATGCAAAGCGAGTATGCATAAATTATTATATTATTTTGTTATATTACTATGGCACAATTCCTCCCAGCAATAAAAAGCAAAGGCTGTAACAATCACTGAACATCATCATCACTTTCGTTAATTTCAGTTTGATGAAGAAAAGATGCTTTGTCACAGTCATTTACTACTGAGCTTCAGTTCTCCGGGAAATTAGTTCAGAAGCCAGTTGTGCCCCCACCTTTATCCTTTATCCTTCCCTCACCCCAACCATAACATCTTGTAAACATATCTAAGAATCCTCATGTTTGTTCACTGGAGGAAATATTTTATCAGTGATAAACAGTCTTGTCACTTTTGTTCTGCTTAGTAATTCAGGATAACATAGCTTCAACCTGGGATCACTTAAGAGTGAAAAGCCAGATGTTTCCAAAAGGTTTAACCTTACAAGGCTTATTACTACTTGTAAATATTAATATAGCATATCCTCAGTGAACATGGCCAGGGCAGAGGATGCTTTCATGAGAAAAATGGTGCTGAAAGCAAATTCGAAAATATTCTCAGAGAGGGATTACAGTGGCAAAGCTGAGTGATTTAAGCATTAATCAGTTTGTGGGCATGTGTGTGACTGAGTCAGCTCTTCGTTGTGCTCTCTTATATCATCCCAGACTCTTCCTTCAAAGCAGTTATCAAGATTCATAATTATGAAGCTGTTTATGGGATCATTTTTTCAATGCCTGTCTTGTCCACTAGCTTCCTTGAAGGAAGGCATCATGCCTGTTTTGCTCAGCACCATGTTTTCATTACTTCGCTGAGTGCTGGGAACAAAGTACGTTCTCAGTAAGTATTTATTGAATAAATAAAGATTCTGCAAATAGCAGGATTTGACAATAATTTCCTTTCCTTCCCAATTTCCAATTCTAAGCTATTTGCTTCTCCTAAGCCAAAGGACTTCTCAGGCCTATGGGCTTTAAGTATAATAATTTAGTCTTTTTGTGAAGTCTCAGCAAAGAGAACTGCTGTGGGTCTTTCTCCTCATGGGAAGGACACGTATCAGGAGAAGAGCGTCACAGCCTAGAGATGAGAGAATCAGGAAGCGGGGAATCTTGGGAAGAACCTGGTGCTCAGAGATCTAGAGTAGGGAGAGAGATTTGACATTGTCCTTACACGAGTATACGGGTCACTTGACTCCAAAAAGGTGAAGGGGGATCTGAATGGACTGAGTTTTCTTGCCTCAGAAATGTGAAGAGTACGCAGAGCCCAGGGGTCAGGGGAGCTTCCTCAGAAGACGTCTGACGGTCGGTCTGCTTCTACAGAACAGGCCTCCTACCGGCAGCAGGATGCTTGCTGTGTATGCTGTTCTAGTAACCAGCTCTGACCCCAGGCAAGGCAACAGAGAAACTAACAACCCACTCACTTAATGGGACAGAGGAACCAAAGACAGGAAAACAGACGAAAAAAAAAAAGGTTATGACCAGTGAAAATTTTCACATTCAACTTCACCAAAGCAGGCATACCACAGCAGGGTTTGGCAAACTTTTTCCATAAAGGGTCTGATAGAAAATATTTTATATTTTGAGAGTCATACATTCTGTTGCAACTACTCAAGTTGTAGTATCAAAGAGGTAAATAACCTATGAAAAAAATATGGCTGTGTTTCAATATACTTTATTTATGAAACTATGTGGTGGACCAGATTTGGCCAATTGGTCATCTTTTGCTGACTCTTGCTCTACAGTAAGACCACAAATCACTCTCCATCTTTCTCCCTCTGCCTCTCCTTCACTCTCCTCCTCCATCTATCTTATCTCATCTTATCATCCTACCTCACTAGCCAAGGTAGACTTATGTAATACTATTGCTAAATAAGGACTCTTCATAGGTAAATATAATAAATATTACATGGTATCAGCAAAACCTAAAAAGTAGAAGGAGAAGGAATAGTGAAAGCATCTAAATGGCTCACTTAAGGAGAAGTCAGAAGTAGCAGTTTAGGGGAAGAAATAATATTATTTAAAATATTACAGAGTTTAATGGGCCATAGAGAACACCATCATAAGAAAAATGGGCATCTGGGTAGGGGGATAATTGGTGTGCAGAAGAGTTAACAGAGCAAGTCTGACTGCTATCCTTTGAAAGGCATGCTTACAAAAGTTGGCCCTTGGGGGCATCTGGTATCTTGGATTTTGGAAGGCTTCCCTCTATCCTAACTAGAGTATCTCACTCTTCATAAAGTATACAAATAATCTGGTTTAAGCTGACCATCTGCTTTTCTTCTGGGAGTCTGAAATTTTGGTTTGTGCGAGGCAGAGGATGCCTACACTATCAGTCCCCAGTAAAACACCTGGAGGCTGAGTCTCTGAGCTTCTCTGGTAGGTAACATTTCATATGTGTTGTCACAACTTGGGAATTAAGTCCATCCTGTGTGACTGCACTGGAGAGAGAGCTCTGGGAATTGGTGTGTGATTTCCCCCCAACTCCACCCCCTGCACCTTTTCCTTTTTCTGATTTTGCTTCATATCCTTTTGCTATGATAAGTAATAGCCATGAGTGTGACCATAAGCAAATCATTGAATCTGAGGGTGGTCGTAGGGACCTTTCAACTCAGTTGCTATCTCTTCTTTAACTCTTCTAGACTATAAAAAGATAGAAAATACTGAATTTTACATTAGGAGACCGACATAATTTCTTAAATAAACCTAAATGTAAAACAGTACCAAAAAGGGAAAAAGAGGCCAATATAAATTAAATAACAAGAATTCATTTCAAAGATGATGAACTCAGTCTTAAACTGGGTAATTCACTTCTTCGTCATAAGAAAAACCAGAACCAAGGGATTGTAAACAAAAGTACTTTGCATTTTTATATTATAGAATACTATCTGTTCATGAGAGAAAAATTTTAAAGTACAGGGAAGGACAAAAATGATGACCTATAATGTGCCACCTAGAGGCAGGCAATGCTATTACTCAACATATTTCCTTTCTGGTTTCTCCCCTTCATTTAATAATTAAAAGTATGCTATACCTAACATTCCTTAGCCTGATTTTTTAGCTCAGCATTCTACTACAGACATTTTCCCATATTGTTAAAGTTTCCTTAACATGATTTCATTGGCTAAACGGCATGCCCCCTTTACCACTGTGATTACAGGGTTGTATGTGACCATTGATTCAGCAGGTCTCTCCAGAAGTAGGAAGTGTGGCCCAGTGGGAAGAACACTGTTTCCAACAAGATGAGGTGGGGGGTATGAGAACACATCAACCCTATTGTTTGAATATTAACTGGATTTCGGTAGCAAATCTTAGGGTCTCTATTGCTTTTTCCCATCAGGGGATCTGGCAATTCTTTTTAAAAACATGATCAATTCCAAGAGGCCAGTGCTACCCTCTAAAGAAAGGCTTGATTCTTGCATCTCTCTGATGGTCCTACTGCAAGCAGAAGAGTCCTCAGAAATACCTGTTCACTTGGGTACGTATTTCTTTGGAGTTGGGGGAGGAAATAAGTATTTCTTAAAAGAACCAGAAGCATGACAAAGAGACTGCCAGTGTGTGTGTGTGTGTGCGCGCTACTATGACCTCAGATACCATTCGGGACTTCAGTCTGTGCTGGTATCAAAACAACATTAAACAAAATTCCATTTAGAGTCTTGAGATCTGATAATTCCTTCAAATCACCCCCCTACAGTGCTGCTTATTCTTTTTGCAAATTCATTCCCTACTCTTATCTGCCCTGCTCGGATTGCAAGGGAGGATGAATTCCATGGACTGCATCAGCTGGGCTCCATTGCCAACTGGCTTCCAGCTGGGTTTGGCCAATGGAAAGAGACCAGAAGGAAGAAAAGGAGAGCCATCAGGGAGTTTTCTTCCCACTAACTCCCCACTTTGAGTTGCATTTCTGACAAGAACAGCATTCTTCCACCGTTATATTTCTTATTAGGCACCCCTACCTCCGGGGTTCCAACTCTTGCCAGACTCCTCATGGTCCTAAAAGCCCACGGGTGCAATAGCTCTGTCTTTTGCAGGTTTCTGGCTGCCTTGACATTCTTTGTTGGTCCCCATCACACTGCCCACACTTTAGTGAGTAATCTCTTCACCTAAGTCAATTGAATGACATTAAGGAGGCTGGAAGTACATTCTTTATTTGGAGTGTCCTTAAATCCAGCTAAAAGTTCTTTTGCTAAGGAAGAATGGAAGAATTTATACAAGGCTACTACTAGCAGTTTCTGCCACATATACCCTAGACTTTTTCATCCATCAAACCTATCTGCTATGACATTTTTTAAATGTTTTTATTTATTTTTGAGAGAGAGAGAGACAGAGCACACGTGGGGGAGAGACAGAGAGAGAGGGACACACAGAATCCGATGCAGGCTCCAGGCTCTGAGCTGACAGCAGGAAGCCAGATGCGGGGTTGGAACTTGTGAACCACGAGATCATGACCTGAGCCGAAGTCAGATGCTTAACGGACTGAGCCACTCAGGTGCCCCTGCTATGACATTTTTTTTAACCCATGTCTTCTATCAATCACCTTTTATGCACGTATCCCTCTCACTCACTAAATCCAACTGAACTCCTTTATGGAAAAAATAAGACCCCTTTTCATTGACCACCTCCCTGTTATTTTGAGTTTCTAAACAAATCCTGTAGCCAGCTGAGACTGCATGTTGCAGTTCTCTCTTGCCTGTTAATTCCTCTGCCACACTTGCCTGGAAAAACTCCAGTTCTGGATGAATCCAGTTTTCTGCCTTTTCTTTCCCTGAACATGGTGGCTAATCTCCCACAACCACTGGCCTCATGATACATTCAAGGTTGCCAGTATATGCTGGGCTTTGGTGCTGCCTGGAAACCTGTGTGCATCCCTCCTCAGCTCCCTCTCCTGGTCTCTACAGTGAGCATTTCACTTTCCTCAAGCCCTTGCCAAAGGGCTTTCGTCTTACACACAGGCGCTGGTAGTATTAGTTTCCTGCTGGTGCTGTAACAAATTGCCACAAAGGTAATGACTTCACATAAACGACATAAACGTATTCTCTTACAGTTCTGGAGGTCAGAAGTCTCAAATCGAGATACTGGCAGGGCTGTGTTCCTCTTGGAGACTGCAGGAGAGAATCTGTTTCCCTGCTTTTCAAAGCTTCTGAAGGCCTCCCTCCCGCCCCTCTTCTCATATCACCACCACCTTTGTTTCCGTCATGACATCTCCTATTCCGACTCTGCTCCCACGGCCTTCCTCTTAATTACAGACACTTGTGATTACACTGGGCGCACCTGGATACTCCAGGATAATCTCCCCATATGAAAACATTTAACTTAATCACATTTGCAAAGTCCTTCTGGCCACATAATGTAACATGTTCCCATGTTCCAGGGATTTGGACAGGGACACCTTTGGGAGCTATTGTTCAGCACGCCACATTGACCTTTCTTCCTGCTTCTAAGGAGAATACAGGTGCCAGGCAGGAGCTTCCCCAGTGTCCATCCCCACTCCTCTGGGGACACATTTATTCAGGCTCATCCCCTCTTCCCAGGTTCGGTGGAGAAGATGTTCTTCCCACCAAAGGCTGACCCCCCCCATCTTTTCCTGTAACCCAGACATCTTTACTCTCTTAATACCTTTTACTTTAAATTCTTCCTTGTCTGATATTAAGATGGCTACCTCAACTTTCTTGTGGCTTATTTTTGCTAGTATAGCTCATTCCTTTAATATTAAACTTATTATACTGTTATAGTTAATGTTTAAAAATACAGTGGGTTCTACTGCGATATGACATATACATTCTTAAAATTACCACATTGTGACAGTAAAAAATCTGTGATGGCAGTAAAATCACAGGGCTTATGGGGCTCCTGGGTGGCTCAGTCAGTTAATTTCCAACTTCATCTCAGGTCATGATCTCATCATTCTCGAGTTCAAGCCACACATCAGGCTCTGCGCTAATAGCTCAGAGCCTGGAGCCTGCTTCAGATTCTGTGTCTCTCTGTCTGCCCTTCCCCCACTCACGCTCGCTCTCTCTCAAAACATAAAAAATTTTTTTTTAAAAATCACAGGGCTTATGAGAAAAGTGGGTTTAAAGGAACAATACTAAAAAACATTATCAGTAGCATATTTCTTAAAAGATAGAAAAACATAGTAGCACAGTCGTATACGTTTTATACAGTTGAGAAATACAGAAATACCGCAATAGATTTGACATTTTACCTTGAAAACATCTGAAGTTTGCTTGTGGAAGTAGCTGTCAGGAGGGTGGCAGTTATCAGGACGCTGTGGAAGGAGGGCCATCTGGAAGCAGCTGTGGATGTGTGTGGCTCACGGCACCTGGGGCGAACCGAGGAGCTGATGGATATTTGGAACACTTGCACCCTGTGTACTCCTACACAGCTTGGTCCAGTGGGTGCCTGGAAAAACTCCATCCAGTGTTTCCTGCAGACGGAATCATACAAAAGTAAATGTAATTTTTCTGTTATGCTCCAAATACCCCCTAATTATCAATCATGTTGGAATAAATTCCCGTTTTTTTTTTTTTAAAGTTTATTTAGTTATTTTGAGAGAGAGAGAGTGCATGCATTAGCAAAGGAGGGGCCGAGGGAGAAGATCCCAAGCAGGCTCTGCACCATCAGCACAGAACCTGCTGCGGGGCTCAAAGTCACAAACCATGAGATCATGCCCTGAGCTGAAACTGAGAGTCAGATGCTTAACCAACTAAGCCGCCCAGGCACCCCAAATACTATTTCTTTTTTTAATGTTTTTATTTATTTACAGAGGATCTGAAGTAGGCTCTGAGCTGACAAGAATGAGCCCAATGCAGTGCTTAAACTCAAACTGTGAGATAATGACCTGAGCCAAAGTCAGTTGCTTAACCGACTGAAGAACCCAGGCGTCTCTTATTTCTACCAATTTACTTTGTGTTTTTTATGATGTATTTTTCCTTCCTCCCTGTCATCTGCTGAATTTATTGAATTCCTTTCTTTCTCTTTTCCTTTTTTTCCTTTATTATTTTGGAAATTACTTTGTTTATATTCTTTTTTTTTTGCCATCCTTAAACTTTATATTATTTTTTTAATTTTTGAGTTTAGTTGACACATAATGTTACATTAGTTTCAGATGTACAACATAGTGATTCAACTTCTCTCTACATTATGCTATGCCCACAAATATAATACCATCTATCACCATACAACACTATTACAATATCATTGACTATAGTCCCTAAGCTGTTCTTCTATCCCCAGGACTTATTCATTCCATAGTCAGAAGGCTGTATCTCCCACTCCCCTTCACCCATTTTGCCCATCCTCCATCTCCCTCCCTTCTGACAACCATCAATTTTTTTGTCTGTATTTATAGGTCTGAGTCTGCTTTTGTTTGTTTTGACTTTCATATTCCTACATATGAGTGCAAACGTAAGGTATTTGTATTCCTCAGTCTTACTTCTTTCACTTAGCAAAATATCCTCTAGGTCCATCCAAGTGGTCACAAATGGCAATATCTCATCTTTTTTATGGCTGAGTAATATTCCATTGTCTGTGTTGATCTATCAATGAACACTGAGGTTGCTTCCACACCATCCTTAAATTGTAAAGTGCAAAAGAAATCTACTTTCAAACTTTTACTGTGACATAGGAGTCACACGGTAATTTTATTTTATTTAATAAAAGTAGTTTACAGTCCAAGAAAAAAAAATAAAGTGCATACTCTACTCCAAAATTAGTCAATATACCTATCAATCACCCTCCTGCATAAGTACCTTAGAACATGTCAACAAACTAAGAAAACTTCTCCCATATTCCATGTTATTATTGAAAATATAATTTCACCTTATTTTTGAATAAAACTTTTAAAAAATATTTTTAGTCAATCATTACCAGATTTCATTTTACAAATATCTTTGTTCAACTATTATTCTTCTCACTACTTTTTTCCCGAGTTCAATTTACTTCTTATTGAAGTGAATCCTTCAGCAATTGTTTCAGGATGTGCCTGTGGACAATAACTTTCTTTATGAAAATATTCTTATTTAACCCTTGCTCTTGAGTGATCATTTTAATCTGGGTTTGCTTTCCCCCCTCAGCACTGGGAAGATGTCTTTTCTTTGTCCCTGGCATCTGTCGTTGGTGAGAAATCTGCTGTCAGTCTGACTGTCATTTCTTTACAAATAATCTGTGCTTTCTTTTTGGTAGCTTTTAAGGTTTTATCAATATCCATGATGGCTGCAATTTTATTAGATGTTGTCTAAGTATAGATTTCTTTGATTTATCCTGCTGAGGGTTTGCATATCATATTTCTCTAAAGACTCACACGAGTTTTTAATATTGAAAAATTGCTCACCACTATTCCTTTAGAAATCCTCTCTCTTTTACCCTCTTTAGGCCCTTCTTGAATTTAGATGTATATTGAAGCTACTCATTAGGTTCTAAATATATTTTAATTTTTTTTCATATTTTCCATCTCTTTATCCCTCTGTGACACATTCTGGGTCATTTCTTCAGATATATCAGTTTGCTAATTCTCTAGCTATCTGGTCTTATGTTTAAACTATTTATTCAGATTTTTTTATTTCAGTAAATGTTTTTTATTCTAAATATTTATTTCATCTACTTGTTTTTAATTCATAATGTCCCACACTAGTCTTAGATATTTTATTCCTTACCTTATTCTTGTAAATTTTTAAACAAATTTATTTTAAAATCTCTTCCAAAATGCTTTATTATCTGTGAATTCTGTCATTTTTTGTGCTTTCTGACTCTCATGGTAGGGATTGTCTACCCTCACATTGTTGCATCATGTGCTTTGTTTTTTTCAGCAGGAATGTTTCCCCCAGGACATCAATCACAAGGAAATCTATGCAGCGTTACATTGAGGTTCTGATTTCTCCAAAACGACTCTTTTCCTAGAATGACTCAGAACAGGTGGCCTGCTTCATGCTCATTCAGAGAGATGGTAACCCCTTCCTGACGTCCAACTTCATACAGAGGTTCCTGTTTCAGTTTAGATCCTTGACTTTAGACCTTACATAAAAAGTTAGCCTCCACAGGATTCCCTGTTCCTCTCTTGGATCTTTGGTTTCAATTTTAGCTCAGCACAATGGTTTAGGATTTGCTCTTCATTTCCGATCCTTTAAAAATTTACCTTTCTTATTTTAAAGACTGACTATATGTTTAAAGTAAACTTATCCCAAATTCTCTGGGACAGATAGATAGATAGGTGATAGGCAACAGACCGAGGACAGAGGTTTTTCTGTCTACTTTGTTTTCTATATTGATCGGAAGTCTTCCCAAATACTACTTATCTGTACCTGACTCCCAAGTCTCTGTTTGCAACCCGGCTCTGATGGCTGTGCTCTAGAACCATATCATACCATCTAAAAATCTCCAGTGGATATAGCATAATCACCTAAACCCAGCATGTCCAAAATTACTTTTTTATATTACCCAGATCACAACTCTGAAACTCTTCTATTTCCCTATCTTAATAAATGGTGCCACCGTTGGCCAAGATGACCCATCTAAAGCCCTGAAAGTCACCTTTGACTTCTCTTGGTACCTATCCTTCTCACTGCAGGGTTAATTTCATCAAAGATGACGAATCATCCTAATTTTCCCAGGATTGAGGGGTTCTAGCATTTTGAACTCTCAGTGCTAAAACCAGGAAGGTCTCAGGCAAACCAGAAGCTTAATTTCACTCCTAAGTATTTCTCAAAATCCTCCACTTCCCTTCATTCAGACTGCTTTAATTCAGACAACCTCAAACACAAGGATTCCTTTGGTGGCTTTTCTTCTAGTCTCCCTACCTTAATCTTACCTTTCTCCACACATACTCCATATTATTGATAAAGTATTTTCTCAAGGAAAAAACGTGGCTAGTCTCAAATTAAGTCATCCACTAGCTTCCATCATTTCAAGGATAATTTCTAACTTTTTAACATAACCCACTATAAATCCCTTGGGAATGTGGTTTCTGCCTGCCTCTCCAGTCCCGTTTCCTGATATCCTTCCTTTTCCCATACACGTACTCCAGTCATGGACTCATAATGACTCATAATTCATCAAATATGACATGGATTGGATGCTTCTGAGCCTTCAAAAGGAAAAGGAGGCTTTCCAGGAAAGTATCTGGACTGCTTTCCTTGGATCCTTTACCTGATGATTGCCTAATTTTCATCCAAACTCAGCTCCAAAATCACCTGATTCCCCTTCCTGACCACAGAGCAAAATGTCACCTTCACACACATCGTAAATTCTCTGTGCTTGAAGCTATAAAAGCATTTATCTCATAGTGTTGTGTTTGTTTATGTACTTATTCTCTATCAGACAAGGGGATTGTTGAAGGAAGGGGGTGTGATTTCCTCTCTGTAACTCTACGGCTTAGGATTTACCATTATGTGTTCCATGAATGAACAAGATACTGGGAATTTGAGGGTTTGAGAAATAGTCCTGATTCTACTCTTAATTTCTCTGGCCTCAGTTTCCTACTCTCACTTTGCCTGGCTGCTCCTTATCATCCTTCACCTCCTAGCTCTCCTGTCATTGGCTCCAGGAAACCTTCCCTGATCCCTCAGGGCAAGGGTAGGGGCTGCCCCACTGGATTTCATCACACCCAATTTTACCCCATCTGTCCATTTGTAAATGCCATCAGTGTAGGAGTCACTTCTGTCTTGTTCATCTCTGTAGCTCCAGCAGCTAGCATAGGGGATTGTCAATAAGTTAACTGTTGGCCTAATAAACTATAAACTGTCAAATGGAAGAAGTTGATCTCTAAGATAACTTTAGACTCTAATCTGTCAACCAGAGATAAAGCTCTTTATGTCTATAGTGACCAGAGGCATCAGTGATGGTTCCTGCCTTTGGAAACCACTCTGAATGTCACAGTGTCAGCCATCACTGAGGCAAATGCACATCCCATGAGATTTTGGCCCAGAGTAGGAATATCATGGAGCAGAAACTTGGATAAAGAGAAACAGGGTTGTCTAAAAGTGAGGCTATAAAGAGAAGGGACCCTAACGTTTCTACATGCTCCTCGTGAGTATGGGAAGTGACACATACTCACTAAAAGACCTGCTAGCAGCCCAAGCAGGCCACATGGTTTTCTAACACCTAAGTGCTGGAAGGTTTTCTAGCTCCTAAATCTGCGGAAAGCCAAGGTTATACTAGTTTCACTTTATCCACTCTACCTAAATCTGCCACACGTAACAGGGCAAGCCCACAGGTCAGCCCTGATGGAGAGCAAGTGGTTATGTGCTCAGCCCTTGCTCCCACTCCTGCTGATCTGCAGAACCATAACCATATCATTCCACTGGCACCCCCACACCAGCTGGAACCAAACCTCCCTGGATGTCTAGACTTCAGTCTCTTTCCTCACTTCTCGCTTTGCAAAAAACCCCATAGCTTGTGCCTCTCTAGTCTACTTTCCATCTGACAGCACACTCTTCAAAAATGGCAAATAGAATTTATTTTATAATCACTGGCAGCACTATCTTGTTTTTCCTGTATCAATTTTATTATTCCCCAGAAAGTCACTTTCTGTGTCTTCCAATTACCACCAGAGCTTCTTGCCCTTTATCCTCCAGAATACAGCTCTATGCTAGAGTAATTTTATATCTAAAGAGAATATGGATGATTAAGCCTTGTCGAATAGTTTCCTTAAATTTTTCACCAAGAATCATTCTCAAGCCTGAACTCAAACTTTCAAATGGCACAACGAGATTAATACATTTCTTTGGGGAGGATTACTTGGATCCCAAAGACTTTTCTATTTCTTCTTCCTATTATTGCCATGGTCTTTCAATTTCCTCCACTTATGAAGAAGCATCTTAATGCAGAAAAAGTTTTAAAGCAAAATGTAAGTCTGATGTCAACAGGGCTGATTTTAGAACTCTTGGGGCTATGTAAATGATTAAAAAGAAGGCATCGTTGAGAAAGAATGGAAATTACTTCCGTGAAAGCTCATGAGTGTGTCCTGAGAGAAGATCGGCTGCAAACAAAATGGGATGAATTATTTCACCGAAACATTGCTAAGACACTGAGGTGCAAAGAGAGTCATTCAAAGGGGGCATGAACAACACCCCACTTTCTGCTTAGACTGGCTCTCAATAAGGCATGTTGGAGTTAGAGATCTTAGAGGGTCGCTGCTCAGTAGCAGGCAGCCTAGATGGAAGTACAATGGCAGGCCTCATGAAAGGGAGCTGGAGCAGGAGTTAAGAAACAGCAAGCATTATGTGGTGGCTGACAGGATTCTTTTTCCCACTCCCCTTCACCCATTTTCCTCAATCCACCACCTCCCTCCCATCTGGTAACCATCAGTTTGTTCTCTGTATTTATGATTCTGATTCTGCTTTTTGTTTGTTTAATAATTTTTTTAAGATTCCACTTAGGAGTGGAATCATATGGTATTTGACCTCCTTAGTCTGATTTATTTCACTTAGCATAACATCCGGAGGTCCATCCATGTTGTCTCAGATGGCATGATCTGATCCTTTTTGTGGCTGTGTGATATTCGTGTGTGTGTGTCCGTGTGTGTGTAAACCACACTTTTATTATCCATTCATCTGTTGATGGACTTAGGTTGTTTCCATGTCTTGGCTACTATAAATAATGCAACAAACATAGGGGTGCAAATATCTTTTTGAGCTAGTGTTTTCACATTCCCTGGGTAAATACCCAATAGTGGAAATATTGGATCATATGCTATTTCTATTTTTAATTTTTTGAAGAACCTCCATACTATTTTCCACAGTGGCTATACCAATTCACACGAGTGTTCCTTTTTCTCCACATCTTCACTAACCCTTGTTGCTTCCGGCCTTCTTAATTTTGGTCATTCTGACAGGCACGAGTGATAGTTCATTGGGTCTTTGGTTTGCATTTCCTTGATAATTAGTGATGATGAGCATCTTTTCATATACCTGTTGGCCATCTGTATGTCTTCTTTGGAAAAATGTCTGCCCATTTTTTAATAAGATTGTTTGATATTGAGTTGTGCAAGTTCTTGATATATATTGGATATTAACCCTTTTTTAGACATATCATTTACAAATAAATATCTTTTTCCACTTAATAGGCTGTCTTTTTGTTTTCTTTTGGTGTACAAAAACTTTTTATTTTGATGTAGTTCCAATAGTTTATTTTTGCTTTTGTTGTCATTGCATTTGGAGACATATCTAGAAAAATATTACTATGGTAGATGTCAGAGAAATGACTGCCTGTGTTCTTTTCTAGAATTTTTATGGTTTCATGTTCACGTTTAGGTCTTTAATTCATTTTGAGTTTACTTTTGTGTATGGTGTTATAAACTAGTCCAGATTTATTCTTTTACATGTAGCTGTCCAGCTTTCCTAGCATCATTTATTGAAAAGACTATCTTTTCCCTATTGTATATGCTTTCCTCCTTTGTCATAAATTAATTGACCATATAAGCATGGGTTTATTTCTGAGGTGTCTATTCTGTTCTATTGATCTATGTGTCCATTTTCGTGCCAGTACCATACTGTTTTGATTACTACAGCTTTGTAGTATATCTTGAGATTTGGAATTATGATACCTCCAGCTTTGTTCTTTTTTTCTCAAGATTGCTTTGGCATTTAGGGTCATTTGTGGCTCCACACAAATTTTAGTATTATTTGTTCTAGCTTTGTGAAAAATGTTGTTGGGATTTTGATAGGGATTGCATTGAATCTGTAGATTACTTTGGGTGATATGTACCTTTTAATCATATTTTTTCTTCCAATCCATGACCATGGAATATTTTGCCATTTGTTTGTGTCACCTCCAATTTCTTTCATCAGTATTTTTTAGTTTACAGATACAGGTCCTTCACCTCTTTAATTAAGTTTATTCCTAGATATAAATTTTTTATTATTTAAGATTTAAAAAAAAGTTCGTTTATTTGTGAGAGAGAGGGAGAGAGAGAGAGACAATCCCAAGTAAGCTCCACACTTAGCATGGAGCCAGATGTGGGGCTTGATCCTATGACCACGAGATCACAACCTTAGTTGATATGAAGAGTTGGATACTTCAACCGACTTGGCCACACAGACACCCCAGTATTTTATTATTTTTGATGCAATTTTAAATGGGTTTGTGTTCTTAATTTCTCTTTATGCTACTTAATTATTAGTGTGTAGAAATGTAATGGAATTCTGTTTATTGGTTTTGTATCTTGTGACCTTACTGAATTCATTTATCAATTCTAGAAGTTTTTTGTGGAGTCTTTAGGGTTTTCTATATATAATATCATGTGATCTGCAAATAGTGAAAGTTTTACTTCTTCTTTACCAGTTTGGATGGCTTTTACTTCTTTTTGTTGTTCGATTGCTGTGACTAGGACTTCCAGGACTATGTTGAATAAAAGTGGTGAAAGTACACATCCTTGTCTTGTTCCTGACCTTAAAGGAAAAGCTCTTCGTTTTTCGTGATTGAGGATGATGTTAGCTGTGGGTTTTTCATACATGGCCTTTATTATGTTGAGGTAAGTTCCCTCTAATTCTATTTTGTTGAGCGTTTTTTATCATGAATTGATGTTGAATTTGGTCAAATGCTTTTCTGCATCCCATTGAGAAAATCATATGATTTTTATCCTTCATTTTGTTGAGGTGGTGTATGACATTGATTGATTTGTGAATATTGAACCATCTTTGCAATCTGGGAATAAATCCCACTTGATTGCAGTGAATGATCTTTTTAAACTATTGTTGGATTCAGCTTGTTAATATTTTGTTAAGAATTTTTGCATCTATCAGCCTGTATTTTTCTTTTTTCTTTATTTTTTGTGGTGTCTTTGTCTGGCTTTGGTATCAGGATAACGCAGGCCTCATAGAATGTATTTGGAAACTTCCCTTCTATGTTTTGGAATAGTTTGAGAAGAATAGGTAGTAACTCTTCTTTAAATGTCTTGAAAAATTCCCTTGTGAATCCATCTGGTCCTGGAATTTTTTTTTTTTTTGGTGGTTTTTAAATGTCAATTCAATTTTGTTACTTTTAATCAGTCTATTAAGATTTTCTATTTTTTCCTGGTTCAGTTTTGAAACACTGTATGTTTCTAGAAATTTATCCATTTCTTCTTGGTTGTCCAGTTTGTTGGCATATAATCTTTGATAGTATTCTCCTATAATTCTTTGTATCTCTGTGGTGTCAGTTGTTACTTCTCTTTCATTTCTGCTTTTATTTATTTGGGTCCTTTCTCTTTCTCTTGATGAGTCTGGTTAAAAGGTTTGTCAATTTTGGTAAACTTTTGTCTTTTCAAAGAACTAGCTCTTGGTTTCATTGATTTTTTTTTTCACTACATCATTTACTTCTGCTCTAACCTTTACTATTTCCTTTCTTCTACTCATTATGGGCTTCATTCTTTTTTTCTAGTTTCTTTAGGTGTCATGTTAGATTGCTTGAGTTTTTTCTTATTACCTGAGGTAGGCCTGAGATTTCCCTCTTAGAACAGCTTCACTGTTTCCCAGAGATTCTGGATCATTGTGTTTTCATTTTCATTTATCTCCATGTATTTTTTTTTATTTGATCTTTAATTGCTTCATTGATCCATTGGTTGTTTAGTATCATGTTGTTTAGTCTCCACATGTTTGTGTTTTTTCCAGTTTTTTTTTCTTGTGATTTATTTCTAGCTTCATGTTGTTGTTAGAAAAGATACATGGTATGATTTCAATCTTCTTAAATTTGTTGAGGCTTTTTTTATAGCCTAATATGTGATCTATATGGAGAATGTTCCATGTGTACTTGAAAAGAAAGTTTATTCTGTTATTTTTGGAAGGAGTTTTCTGTATACATTCATTATGTCCATCTAATTCAATATGTCATTCAAAACCATTGTTTTCTCATTGATTTTCTGTTTGGATGATCTATCCATTGATGTAAGTGAGGTGTTAAAGTCCCCTACTATTATTGTATTACCCCCAATTTCTCTCCTTATGTGTATTAATATTTTCTGTACCTATATATTCCACTGTTGGGTGCATAGATATTTACAATTGTTATATCCTCCTGTAGGAATGATCCCTTTATCATTATACAATTATTTGTCTCCTGTCTTTGTTTTCAGGTCAATTTTGTCTGAGATTAAGTATTGCTACTCCATCTTTGTTTTGGGGGGTTTGTTTGTTTTTGGTTTTTGGTTTTTTGGGGTTTTTCAGGGTTTGTTTGTTTTGTTTTGTTTTGTTTGGGCTTCATTTGCACAGTGAATGTTTTTCCATCCTTTCACATTCAGTCTGTATGCATCTTTAAGTCTGAAGTGAGTCTCTTGCAGGCAACATATAGATGGGTCTTGTTTTTTTTAATCATTCCTCCACTCTGTGTCTTTTGATTGAAACATTTAGGTCAACTACATTTAAAGTAATTATTGATAGGTATGTACTTATTGTCATTTTTAAATTTTGTTTTCTGGTTTCGTAGTTCTTCTTTTTTACTTTCTTCTTCCCTTCCTCTCTTTCTTTGTGATTATTGAGTATCTATAGTGTTTTGTTTGCTTCCTTTCTCTTTATTTTTTGTGCATCTATCATAGATTGGGGTTTGTGGTTACCATGAAGTTCATATATAACATCCTAAGTAAATAGCAGCTCATATTAATTTGATGGTCATTTAATTTTACATACATTTGTAAAACAAAAAAAAAACAGAAAAAATCTTTTTCCCCTTATCTTCTCTTTGTATTCCTTTTTCCATATTTTGTGTATATGTTGTATTTTACACCTTTTTATTCATATTTTTATTTTTTTAACATTTATTTATTTTTTATGAAACAGAGACAGGGCATGAGCAGGAGAGAGGCAGAGAGAGAGGGAGTCACAGATTCTGAATGAGGCTCCAGGTTCTGACCTGTCAGCACAGAGGCTGATGTGGGGCTTGTACTCATGAATCACAAGATCATGACCTGAGCTGAAGTTAGATGCTTAACAAACTGAGACACCCAGGCGCTCCTCATATTTGTCTTATGTCTAATTATGTCCATTTCATTTCTACTTAAAGAAGTCCCTTTAACATTTCTTGTAAGGCCTGTTTACTGGTGATAAACTCTTTTACCCTTTGTTTGTCTGGGAAATTCTCTCTCTCCTTCAAATCTTGCCAGGTAGAATACTCTTGGTTGTAGGTTTTTTTCTTCCTTTCAGCACTTTGAATATATCATGCCACTCCCTACTGGCTTGCAAAGTTTCTGCTGAAAAAGCAGTGGATAGCCTTAAAGGTTTTCCATTGAAGGTAACTTTTTGTTTCTCTTTTGCTGCTTTTAAAAATCTGTCTTTATCTTTCACCTCTGACATTTTAATTATTATGTGCCATGGTGTCAACTTCCTTGGGTTCACTTTGTTTGGAACTCTGTGCTTCTTGGATTTGTATATCTATTTTCCTTGCTAGATCACGGAAGTTTGCAGTCATCACTTCTTCAAATAAGTTTTCTACTACATTCCCTCTCTTGTTCTTCTGAGACCCCTAAAATGCAAATGTTTGTTTCCTTGATGTTGTCCAAGAGATCTCTTAATCTATCCTCCTTTTTAAAACTTATTTTGTCTCTTTGCTGTTCAGCTTGGGTGCTTCCCATTACCCTGTCTTCCAGATTGCTGATACATCCTTCTGAATCCTCTAAGCTAGTGGTAGTTCCCTCTAGTGTGTGTGTGTGTGTTTTTTTATTATTTTGGTTATTGTATTCTTCAACTCTAATTGGTTCTTTTTAATATTTTCTATCTCTTTATTTAAGGTCTCACTGAGTTCTTCCACTCTTCTCTAGCCCAGTGAGTATCTTTACAATCATTATTTTACTTATCAGACATATTGCTTATCTCTGTTTCATTTAGTTCTTTTTGAGGCTGTTTTTCTTGTTCTTTCTTTGGGAGCATCTTCATCTATCTCCCCATTTAACTTGATTTTCTGTGTTTGTTTCTGTGGATTAGGCAAAATGGCGATTTTTTTCTAAAGTTGAAGGCATGGTCTTGTATATGGTGTCCTCTGTGCAGCCTGTGTGCTTGGTGACTTTTGCTGGCTGTAGCTGTGGCTGAATATGCTAATTACTCTTTTAAACTGTGGTGTTTTACAGATAAAGAAATAACAACAACAATAATAATAGAAAATTTAAAAATTTACAAGGGGGAAAAGGAAAACGAAAAAACAAGAACAAAACCAAAAAGAAAAAAATAAAAACAAAAGAAGACAAAATTTTAAACAGTAAAAACAAAAAACAAAAAGCCCACAAAACTGTGGCTTGCTTTCTATGCTGCCCCAGCACCACAGGGCAGCCTGCTGGTATGGGCTTGTGGCCCTTGAGCTCACTGAGGTCACAGCTCACCATGCACTTCACCCTGCTTTGGTCTAGGATTTTAAGGTGGAAGAGGGGAGAAAGGTCCCACAGTGCCTTGGCCCTTTTAAACTCTGGTTTTTTTTTTCTCTGTACCCCAGCATGAATGGAGCTGGTGCAGGCTTCAGGATCCTGAGCTTGCCTGGGCTTACAAGCTTCCTGTGACCACGGACCCACCACTTATGGCATCAGGGCCTACTAATTATGGCATCTGAACAGGCCCCTTAAGGCCTGCAGACCCTGCTCAGGTCTGGGCTCAAAGGGCGGGGAGGGGAGAGCGTTTCCACAATTCCTTGGCTCTTTTAAACTCAGCTTTTTTTTTTTTTTTCCTGTGTCTCAGTGAGTTTGGAGCTGGCGTGTGCCCGCAGACCCTGAGCCTGCTGAGATGGTAAGATTTCTGTGACGATCTGTCCCACCAGTTACGGTGTCAGGACACACTAGTTATGGCGTTGGAAACCGCCCCTTATGGCGGCCAGAACCCACGCCCCTCTGGACTTTTGAGGTGCAGAGGGGGTGGAACTGCCCCCACAGTTCTCTGGCCCTTTTTAATCTGCGGTCTTTTTACTGTGCCCTGGCGTGTGGAGGGCTGCCGTGAGCCTGCCGACCCTCCACTCACTGAAGTCGCGAGCTCCCCGTCATGACTGGAACTGCCCGTTATGGTGACCCTGCTCGGGCACAGGCTTTTAAGGTAAGATTGGGAACATAAACTGTGCCATTCTCCTGCCCCTGGGCCCTGGACAGCTTTCTCCTCCACCGCCTGGCAGAGTTCTAGTGTTGTCTCTTTTACATGCTAGTTTCTCTTGGAGACTGTGATTTTTCTTCTGTGTCCCCGGCCAGAGACTCTGTTCCGGGTTCCTCAGTATTATCCCTCCCCACTGCGGCTCGCAGGGTCCGGGCGGGTTTTCCCTTTCTTACCGTGTCTCGGTCTTGTCCTTCTCTGTCTTTGGTTGTCCAGTAGCTGTTCGGTCAGCCTTCAGGTCTTTTCGGGAGGAACTATCCTATTTATAGGTGTAAATCTGGTGTGCTTTGTGGAGGAGGTGAGTTCAGAGCCTTCCTATGTCGCCATCTTGAACTGGATTCTGACAGGATATGTTAATGAGCACCAACGAAAGACTTCCTGGAAAATTTCTAGAAATACTTGGAGGAGAGTTTCCAGGGGCCTATGGTTCTTTTATTAATGGATGGCGCCAAGCACCATTGTAATCAGATTTGTTGTAGTTAATACAACCCCACATTTAAGTATGGCTTCTGTAAACGGAGGTTATATTTTGGAGGACTTAGTCCAACATTATAGATGAATTCTGAAATAATGTCCATCAGCATAATAAAATAGTAATTTTCCAGAAAATAGAGTCAGGAGGGCATCTGCATCATGACGCCCAAGCACTGACAGAGTCATGCCTCAAAATACGTGCCAGTTCCCAAGAGTTAGGCCAGTCTTACCCAAAAATGAGAACTGTTGTTAAAGTTGATTAATTTCCTGGAGACAAACATCGTTTATGGATTTAGAGGGAACACTTTATGGCTATATACAGCCAACATAGGATGGGAAGTTCACAAATTTCCATGAATTGCTTCGGGTAGGAGAAGTGGTAAATGAAGAGAAGGCCTAGAAGCTATGGAGCCAGCATCAACTGAAACCAAATTCGTTCCTTTTTTTTTCCTTTTTTTTTTTTACGTGGAGAAAGAGAGACTCATGATAGCAATTAAGTTTGGATTGATCCAGATCCCCTGTCCTGCCTCATTTCTCTGGGCAGAATCCCTTGGATGAGCCTCTGTGACAGGCAGAGGGAAAGCAGTAAAAATTCAGGGAAGAACCAAGTGGTACGCCAAATATGTATTCATGCAGAAAGAGATTTTAAAATTGTATCTACAATACACTACTGAAATGGTGCCCTACTGGCAGGTCCCTGACACAGGGAAGAAAAGAAAAATTATAGAAATTCAGTGTTTTCTGCACTAGAGGTCATATATAACCTCAAAATTACTAGAGCCTTTGTTGTGACTATTTAAAAAAATTCATGTACATTTAACACTGCATCAAAATGCAGGCAAAACCACCTACCAATTGGAACTATGTCAAAAGTGCTAATCACAAAAATCAGTGAATAAAGGCCAGTAATTGGAGACTGGCCAAAGCAGGCCTATTTGGAACCTGTGACAACAGAGACTAAACAGTGACTTGCTATTGTGGACACTCAGATTGTATTAATGTCTCGAGGCCTCTTTAGATCCTCACTGTCACTGTTAATTAGACAAAGAAAATGAACAGAAGGAAAAGCCTAAAGACACAGAAATTCTGCTACAGGCTTTAGTGGTAGAAGTTAAAGTGAATATGGCCCAGCAATTTGAGGTCACATAGGGATTGTTAATCCTTTTAGGGAATAAGAGTGACCAGGCTCCATCCCTATTAGGATTAGGCAACCCCCCCCCACCACACACACACACACACACACACACACACACACACACACACAACCACAAAGAAACAAAACCTACTTTGAAAGAAGACCTTGCCTCCTCCTTCAGGTGGCTAATGTAATTTGCGAGTCTTTTCAGCAGGCAACATCAGGCCAGGTTTCTACTATAAAATATGACAGGCTGGGGTAACTGTCTGAGGGCTTCTGCCTGTGTTTCCCATCAGTGATGATGCTACAGTCTACACAGTTGCCCAATCAGAAACTTGGGTTTTATCCCTGACGACTCTGCCTGTTTAGAGCTAATTAGCCATCAATTCCTGTTGACTCTACCTCCTATGACTCTCTCATACATATCTGCATCTCTGAAACTACTCAACTTCAGGCAATCTCTTGCCTGAACTGCTGCAACAGTGTCCTAACTGGATCCCTGTCTCAGGTCTTACTCACTCCAATCTGTTCTGGACTCCGTGGAGCCAGAATGATTTTCTAATAAGTATCTATGAAATTATCACTCCCCTACTTATAACACTTTGACATAAGATAAAGTCCTTCCTCCTTAATATGGTTTACAAGGCTTTGCATGATGGCAGCCCCTTCCTGGTTTTTCTTTACCCCCTGCTACTGCCTTCATCCCATATTGCCCTCACAAAGATTCAACCACAGAATACTTCTGTCAGTTCCCCAAATCATTGACTTTCTAGCCTCCAGGCTTTCACACAGGTAATCCCCTTTGTCTAGAATACTCCTCACATCCCATCCTGCTCATCTGACTTGACTCCTTCTAATCATTCAAGTTCTCAGCTAAGCAAAGACAATACCCTGTACTCATCAAGTCCAATTTCATATTCCCTCTTCTGGGACACACACAGAAGTACACTTCTCAGCCCTAGTGATTAATGTTAGATGGAGCCATATTACCAGCTTTAACCAATGAAATATGATCAGAAGTGATATGTGTCATGTTCATTGTGAGGCAGTTGAGAGCTTCTGCCTGGTTCTCGTATCTCTTGGCTTCTCATATCCTGGAAAACTGAGAGCCTCATATTGAGAAGACAGACCCATAAGATTGAAGAAGTGGGATCTCTGAGTGCTCATAAGGAAGAGAGTCACCCAACCTCACTTCAGCCTTTGTGAGGAAAAAACCAGGAGGCATTTTGTTAACCGGCTAGGTTTTGAGAATGTCTGTTGCCATAGCATGGTCTAGTGTCCTCTGGCTAATACAGAAAATGGTATTAGTAGTGGGTACTATACAAGAAAACCTAACATATGTCACATTGGCTTAGCAGTTGGGTGGCAGAGGTAAGAAAATCGGCATTCAGGGTTAGGAAATGTTAATTCATGTTATAAAGAGGAAAAATACTTGGTAATTTTTTGTGTGTGATTAATGGAGTTTTGGTTCTTATGGAAACCATTGACCTAAGTTTTAATTTTTTTTAATGTTTATTTATTTTTGAGAGAGCGAGAGAAACAGAGCGCAAGCAGGGGATGGGCAGAGAGAGAGGGAGACAGAATCCAGGCTCAGAGCTGTCAGCACAGAGCCCAACGTGAGGCTCAAATTCACAGACCATGACCTGAGCCGAAGTCAGACGCTTAACCAACTGAGCCACCCAAGCCCCCCTCTCATGGAAAACATTGAAAGGAAGAAACTTAGTAATACGTGTTGTATATTATTTGGCTGCGTTTGACAAGGAATTACGAGAGGAGGTGAAATCAGGAAGGGATTAAGCAGAAATGAAAGGGAATAAATAGTGCAAAAATTCATGGCCTAGAAGAACTGGAAAATCCAATTTCTTTTACACCCCAAACAGGAAGAGATGGTGTTAAGCAGGTCTTGGAGTGGTAAAGACACATTTCAATTCAGTCTTGCCAGAGATCAGATGTGAAACCTTTCCATAGAAATTCAAAAGTGTCTCCATTAAGAGAGTCTGGAGGATAATAAAGCAAAGAAAAAGAGCAGATGTGTCTTATAAAGTACTGCAGGCATAGGGACAGATATAAGGACCTGATCAGAATCAAAGAGATGTGTTTTGGAAAGAGCTGAACTGTTTAAGAAACCAGTAATCAAGGGGCGCCTGAATGGTTCAGTCTGTTAAGCATCTAACTCTTGGTTTCAGCTCAGGTCATAGTCTCACAGTGTGTGGGATTGAGCCCATGTCAGGTTCTGTGCTGACAATGTGGAGCCTGCTTAGGTTTCTCTCTCTCCCTCTCTCTCTGTCCCTCCTACCTCAAAATAAATAAATAAACTTTAAAAATCAACAATTGAGAAAAAAGAAAGAAATTGCGGTTGTTCAAGACTTAAAAAGATACTTGAATGCCATCTCGCAGGAGTAACAACTGTGCAATACTTGAGGAGGGTGCAGTCCTCAATGCACAGTTCAGATGTGACCATAAAGGAAGATGGAAAAGGGAAGAAGCTCCAAGAAGGCAGGAACGAGGAGCCATAGGC
Source organism: Paguma larvata (assembly GCA_030068075.1). Lineage (NCBI taxonomy): Eukaryota > Metazoa > Chordata > Mammalia > Carnivora > Viverridae > Paguma > Paguma larvata. The sequence goes on from CM057836.1 coordinate 47,462,619, forward strand.
CACAGGAAACTCAGGAGTAGAACCAGGGCCTCATCACGGAATCCTCCTTACCCCCAGGTCAGAGTTTCTCAGTCTTGGCACTATTGACCTCTGGGCCAGGTAGGTTTTTGCTGTGGGTTATGCATTTTGGAAGTTAACAGCATCCCTGACCCACTAAATGCCAGTAGTGTTCTTCCCAGTTGTGACAACCAAAAATGTCTCCAAACATTGCCCAATGTCCTCTGTTGCAAAATTGCTCCTGGTTGGAACCACTGCCCTAGGTTGGAGGAACTCCATAAGGTCTGTCTAGCAGGATTTAGACTTGCCATTGACTAGTGATGACTGTGTATTTCTAATTTTCTCCTTTTCAAATGAGAATGTTATGACTGTGGTTTCTCCTATCCAATTTTATAATTGCATATTGGGTGTAGGGTGAAAACACAGATATTTGTCTATTTTTAGTTCTTATGTCTCCAGACCAATGGAATCCACATTCATACCTGATTTATCCAGAGATCCTGGACTCGAGTTTGATGCCCTAACTGGATGGGATACTGAATTAACTCCCTGGGGGAGTGTATTCTGTGTGTGGAAGGAAAAATGAAATGAATATATGATGACTAGAAGGATCAACTGTGGCAGAGACAATACTATGCATTCAAAAATTCTATTTTACATTTCTTCTTTCCAGACACATGGTAACTACCTTCCAGCTTGGTGCAACCATGTGACTAGTTTTGACCTAGGAAATGCTTCTTGCAAAAGCAAGAAATAAAATTTTGTTGGGTGAAGCCACCGGGACATGGGGGCTGTTTGTTACTGTAGCACGGCCTACCTATTTCAGACGTCACTCCTCTTGTGATGCTGCCCTGACTCCCCAGCCCTGAGGCAGGTCCCCTTTTTTCTATGCTCCATGCTTCTTCTAACATGGCACTTACCATGCTATATTCTCTTTGCTATTTATTTACCCCCTTGTTGAGGACAGGGACCATACTTACCTTATTTACCATATGTATCATAGAATCCAGCACTCGAATATTTGTGGAGCGAACCAAAGATGATTACTAATCATAGATAAGGTCGATATTCATTGAACAGATAGAGCCAGCTGTTATGTATGTTCATAGTCCATGGAAATAGTAGGAGAGAAAAAGCCTCGGTTGGAGCAAACACTTAACACCTTTAAAGCCTTTGGAAGATGAGGTATTTTATTATGTTCTCCATTAATCACACTAGTCTTCATACCAGAACATGGAGACAAGCAGGAAATAAAATAACTCCCTAATCACTTTCATCCCAAGCACTGTGCTAGAAAATTCCATGAACAGACTTCAGACAGATTTAACTTTGATGACCTTTCAGTTTCTGAGACGTGAAGGAGAGATTGAACAAAGTGTTTAGAGCAGTAGCAAGACAATTTTCTCCACAAGAATGTGGTATGGGGTGTGTTCAAGTCAACCTGCACACCATAAAACTAAATGACTCAAGCATTCAGGGGAAGATCTATTGACAATTAATGATCCGAGGAATCATATTAAGAACTGATGTTTAACTGGATCATTACCAAAACCCACAGACCATGGGCCTTCCCATTGTGGTCGCAAGAAAGAAGTAACAGTTGGATGTATGTAGAATACCATGCTCTTAATTATATGATTAATATTGATGATTACACAGCACCCTGTAGTATAAGATGTACTGGGTTGTTTGATAAGAAGCTAGCAGTTCACTGTTTTACTATTTCAGAGTAGATACACCAGATGCATATGGGTCTTGAAGATAAGGAAAAAAAATAGCCTGCATTTTCCTTTATCGGTTTAAGAAGGTGTCTAAAGAATTCCAGAGGCCCTCTAAGTTTTAATGCTTAATGAAGAAGGTGGTAGATGAAAAAAACTACTTGAAGATACACAGAAAGACAGTAGATAGGCAAAAGTCCTAAATTGCCTGGTTGAAATTTCTTTGAAATTATCCTTGACCAATGCCAGTTTTATCTAGACTTTATGAAATATATTAAGTATAATAGTAGTCCAGGTAAGCGTGGGAACTGTCCTAGAAAAGGTTTCTGCGATTACCTTCTGTCCATGTCATAACTACTGTTGACACTTAAGTCCTCTGTGAAGTTCTATGAGAGAACTAAAGGGCTCTGTGGAAGTTTAACTCTAAGGAAATTTGTGAGGCAATATTTCAATATTACAAATTTCTTTTTTAAATCAGGTCCAAGCAGGATCAATAGTTAGGGAATGAAGTCAGAAATGTTTTCCCTTTTTGGAGGCTAGGAATCTGAGGGCTTTTTATGCTTTTCTTAGCTCAGGCTCCAGTGGAGGCATTAGCTGATCCTCACAAGCCTCTCCTTTTTATTTTTTTAAATTACTGTCAGTAACACTATATTAGGAAGATGAAAGGAATAAAATGCCCATGGTTTTGCAGGCAGGCATCTGTCAGCATGATTTGACGCCTCATCTATACGATAGAATTTTGGCTCTAAAGTGGGGGATCAATCCTCTTCCTATATATTCACTGACAAAATACCCCTTACCTAGGTGCTTACTACTGCCAGCTTGTCACCTCAGACAGGCAGATAGAAGCCAAAAGTCATCAGGGTGGGAACAGATCAGGACCCTAAAACTTTAAGCTTCTCTGGGCTCCTCTCCAACAAGACAGGGGGACTGGCAATAAATTGGAGGAGTTACTCAGCTGGTGTGCATATTAAGGTTAATAACAATGGTGGTGGGACAGAGTATATAGGTACTTTCTGTATATGATAATCATTTTTTTAATAAAAGACCTAAAATGTCTCTAAAATATAAAGTCTATTAATTTTAAAAAGTTGAAACACTGCCATATTTGTCAAATAGGCACTGCCCATTGCCCACTAACTGCCTCCCTCTCCCTCCAATCACCTTGACCCCTCTCCGTCAAGGCTTTTGCCTTTTCTTAAGCAGTGGTTAAGAGTCTGAATATTGCCTTTTCGTTCTGTTGGTTGTTTCCTTTGCAGTGCAGAAGCTTTTGGGAAAAGATATTTGCAAATGACATATCAGATAAAGGGCTAGCATCCAAAATATACAAAGAACTCACCAAACTCCACACCCGAAAAACAAATAACCCAGTGAAGAAATGGACAGAAGATGTGAATAGACACTTCTCCAAAGAAGACATCCAGATGGCCAACAGACACATGAAATGATGCTCAATGTCACCCATCATCAGGGAAATACAAATCAAAACCACACTGAGATACCACCTCATGCTGGTCAGAGTGGCTAAAACGAACAAATCAGGAGACCATAGATGCTGGCGAGGATGTGGAGAACAGGAAACCTCTTGCACTGTTGGTGTTCCCAACAAATTGGTGCAGCCACTCTGGAAAACAGTATGGAGGTTCCTCAAAAAAATTAAAAATAGAACTACCCTATTACTCGGAAATAGCACTGCTAAGAATTTTCCCAAGGGATACAGGAGGGCTAATGCATAAGAACACATATACCCCAATGTTTATAGCATCACTTTCAATAGCCAAATTATGGAAAGAGCCTAAATGCCCACCAACTGATGAACTGATAAAGAAGATGTGGTTTATATATACAATGAAATACTACTTGGCAATGAGAAAGACTGAAATCCTTCCATTTCCAGCAATGTGGATGGAACTGGAGGGTGTTGCGCTAAGTGAAATAAGTCAAAGAAAGTCAGATATCACATGTTTTCTCTCATATGTGGATCTTGAGAAACTCAACAGAAGACTATGGGGAAGGGGAAGGGGGGGAAAAGTTACAGAGAGGGAGGGAGGCAAACCATAAGAGGCTCTTAAATAATGAGAACAAACTGTGGGTTGATGGGGGGTGGGGGAGAGGGGAAAGTGGGTGATGGGCAATGAGGAGGGCACTTGTTGGAATGAGCACTGGGTGTTGTATGGAAACCAATTTGACAATAAATTATATTTTTAAAAAAAAAGGCTGATGAATTGAGCAGAGGCGTTAGTAGTTTCATGGGGTAGACAAGACAAAAACTGGGGGGTTGAGCAAAATGGGTGAAGGGGAGTGGGAGATGTAGGCTTCCAATCATGAAATGTTTAAGTCACATAAAGAATATAGTCAATGATACTGTAATAGAGACATATGGGGTCAGTTGGTAGCTATACTTATGGTAAACACAGCATAATGTATAAAATTGTCAAATTGCTGTGTTATACACCTGAAACTAATGTAACACTGCATGTCAATTATACTCAAAAAAAAAAAAAAAAAGGGAATACCCACACAAATGGACTTCAGTGCCCACAAAGAAGGAAAGACCCTTGTAAATGGCCAAGCATTTGGTGTAGACTCTCAAAAAACATTACTCTAGGAGTGATGATGAACTGAGAATAGACCAGATCTTACAAAGACCAAACTGTCACTTTCAATCAGCTCAAGCCCTGATTGGATTAAAGTCATTCTAACCACATGCCAGGAGCAGAAGTAACTCCTCTCTGGGGGAATATAACATTATCCAATGCCTAAAATTAGCTCCATAATTTTTTAGACACCTTTTCTGTCATACAATAAAAATAATTAAGCACGCAAAAAACACAAGAATTGACCAAAAATCAAGAGAAAAATAGACAGTATAAACAAACCCCCACAATACCAAAATATTATAATTATCATTACATTAGAGAGACTGTAATAATGGACATTAGAGAGATTGTAATAATGACTTTAAGATATTAGATAACAAGATGGAAATTTTCAGTGGAGAATTGGAAACTATGAAAGAAATAAATGAAGATTATGCAACTAAAATATAAAATACACTCTGAAAATACTAACCGAAATAAAGACGAAGCAATACCAATATCAGACAATGTAGATTCAAGAGAAGGAAATGTTCATGGAGATGAAGAGATATATTTCATAATGATAAAAGGGTGAAGTTAATAGAAATATATACATATCTATCTTAAATTTGTGTGCACCTAATAATATAGCCATCTCAAAATATATGAAGCAAAACCTGACAGAATTAAAAGAGTCTTTATTCCTTTCAGTGATTGTATACATAGAAATTCCAGAGGAATCTAAAATTAAACCCTAAGAATTAATAAATGAATTTATCAGAGTAATAAATATAAAATAAAAATATAAAGATCAATTGTATATCTATATATGACAGCATTTAGAAAGTAAAATTTGAAAAATTACCACTTATAACAGCATTGCAATGATCAAACATCTAGCAATATAGCCAATGAAAGGAAGTCTTACGACTTCCCTACTGGAAATTATAAAACTCAACTGAGAAACATTAAGAAGATCTAAGTAAGTAGAGATATACTACATTCTTGGCTTGGAATGTTCAACATTGTAAAGATGTAAATCCTTTCCAAATCAATCTAGAGATTCAAAACAATCCCAATTTAAATTACAGCAGAGTTTTGTGGGGGTTTTTTGGTAAAAACTGATAAATTCCAAAATTTGTGTGCAAATGCAATGGGCTAAGAATGGCCAAGGCAACTTTGAAGAAAAGAAAATTTGAGAACTTATACTGCTAGGTTACAAGGCAGCTTATTATAGATCTATAGTGGTGCTGGGGCAAGGATATTCAAAAGGCCAATTGAACAAAATAGAGAATCCAAAAATAGGCCTTCACATACAGAATTACTTGATTTATGGCAGAGGTGCCATTGAAGACAGTGAGAAGGAACATTCTTTTAGGTAAGCTGTTCTAGGACAATTGAATATCAATGAAGATGAAAATGAATCTTAGCCCTCTAGTTCATACCATTCATATTAATTCTAAGTAGCTTATAGATCTGGATGTAAAAGTTAAAGCAATCAAGTTAATGGAAGGTACCATAGGAATATCTTCATGATCTTAGGGTCAGCAAAGATTTCTTAAAGCATAAAAAGAATTGACTAAAAAGGGGAAAAAAGGTGATAAATTGGGATACATTAATTTTGGGAATTTCTGGCCATCAAAAGACAAAGGCAAACTACAGAATACAAAAAGATTTGCAATATGTATAACTGACAAAGGACCTATTTCACAGAAAGAGCCCTTACAAATCAGTAAGAGAGAGAAGCTAATTTTTTTTTAAATTGAGCAACCAGAATGGACACTTTCCAAAAATTGTATGAAAAGGTGCTCCACCACATTCTTTCATTTATGAGTAAAACCAACTAAAACCCCAGTGGGATACCCATCATGCATAACCCTCTCGTCAGAATGGCAGAGATTAAGAAGGCTGACAATACCATTTATTTTCAAGGACGTGAAGCAGCTGGAAAACTTAATGTGTGTTGCTGTGGGAGTGCAGTTGTCACAAGCAACTGTGTGTTTGTAAATACTGGCTAAAGCTGAGCATATACAAACTTGTGACCCAGTAATTGTATCCCTAAGCACACTGCCAACAAAAATGCATGAACATGTGCTTAAAAAAATAGTGACGTTGTTCTTATTGCCAGAAACAAAAGCTACTCAGGTGTCCATCACCAATAAATGAATGAACTAGTATTTTCAAATAATGGAATGTTATATGGCAATAAAAACGAACTCCTGTTACAGACAACATTAGTGAATCTCACAATTGTAATGTGGGGTGAAAGAAGCAAGACAGGCATAATTCCATCAATTTAAAATTCAAAAACATGCAAACTGAACCCACAGTTTTAGAAGCTAAGGTAGTGGTTACCTTTGGAGATGACTGACAGAGGGTATAAAGGGGTTTCTGTCATTCTGGTAATAGACTATATTTTCCCCTAGTTTGTATATACACAGATGTGTTTACTTTCTGTGATTTCTTGAGTTCTGCACTTATGATGTGTGTCCTTTTCTGAATAGATACATACTTCAATGAAATTTTATTTTAAAGATAAATAATGATATACATTTTCATTTCAAATATTAGGTGGTCTTTAACTTTTCTCCTAAAATATTCTCTAGTCATAGAACAGAAATATTTAAAAAGTTAGAACAACTTAACAGATCTGAAAACATTCTCCAATAATAGAAAATAGCCATTTTCCTTAAGAAAGGAGAGGTATACAAAGTCCCATGAAAATTTTGTGTCTGTAAAATCATAGAAGTCTGTAAAAGATGCCAAAGAGTATGTGTCTTTTTTAGCGCTTATTTTAAGGTAAAAAATATACATATATGCTGAAGCTAAACTTCTAGTGTGAAGGCTACAGAAAACAGTCTTTAAAAATGCAAAACTCTACCTATGAACTCTTTCTGAAAGACTCACTTCAGAATGAGCTTCTTTCAACCTAAAGATCAATGCAGAAATTTCAGCAAAAGGACTGATAGTGACCATTGAATGTATTTCATTAGAGATCTAAGACCAAAACAAAAAGCGAAGATACATGTGAAAAAATAATGAGTAAATGTTAGATATTTTGTCAAAGTAGAAATAACACAACTTTCCAAAATGGGAAAAGGCAAAAAATAAACAGGGAAAAGTATTAACACATTAAGCCATATGGCATTGCTGATAACCAGCCACATTTGACCAAGAAAGACAGCAGGTTAGTATGGCTCAATTGAACAAGAAAGGCTCATAGATCACTACCTGGGTAATAGGTGGAAGACTTACGATGTCATTTAAAGCTGATAAACCATATAATAGAAGCCTATATGAACCAAAAGTGGTTAAGAGCATTAGAAAAGGTACTAGTATAAAGGTAGCTACTGAGAAAACACACACAAAAATCTTTCTGTTTGCATTTTATAAAGCAAACAGACCATATATATAACATACATTTGCTTATAAATGTAAAAAAATATACTCAGGAATATAACATAAAATAATATAAAAGAATTAAGACCAAATTTATCAGTCATATTATTAAATATGAATAGGTTTAACTCACTTAAAAGAAAATGATTTTTATACCGGCTCATGAAAAGAAACTCAAAATCTATGCCATATGCTCCAATATATAGAGACGCACAAATAAAACAGAGTGATTCTGAAAGCTAAAGCTAAAGCTAAAGGCATTGGCAAATAGAGTGATTATATGTAAAGCACATAGAACAGTTAGTCCTGGCCCATAGTAAACATTGTTTAAGAGCCAGTTACCCTCTTCTTTCTCCCCCTGTTTCCTGTTATTATTATTGTTTATTGTTGTTTTGTTTTGTGAAGACTTACAGTTTGACGAATCCTAATCTGTTGCTGCCTACCTGCCTCAGACCACCTTTCTAAATTCAACCATTGTCAAGCAATTCAATCCAACCTAATATATGCGTATTGATCATGCACTGTATGGAAGGGACTTCTAGCAAATGAATAGTTGAATAACATGGTTCTTGCCCTCGGAGAACCAAACAATCTAATTTCCAAGAGATATAATGCACACCAGTTTGTCTTGTAAAAGGATGGCTGAGGATGGGAGCCAGTGACTAATGGTAGTTACTCATGCACACTGTGGAGGAGGAAGGGGATACATCCCCATCAGTGGCTTTAGGAGATCGAGTTGATGGGGACCTGAATGCAGCTGCCCTCCCTTTCCCAGCCAACTCCAGTGTCCTTTCCAATCAGCCGCATGGTTTCAGGCCTTCAGGACAGCTGGCTTAAGTGAGCCCTGGGGCTCTGTGGGGGTTGGGCTAAGAGAACAGTTCAACTGGGCAGGCTGGGCTTTGCTGGGAGATCAGCATCAGAAACTGGAGGAAGCACCAAAACAGAAGAGCCTGGATACTCAAATCTGAGAATGGGGGCAGGAATAATTTTTAAAACATTCAGTAGATGGATCTAGGAGACCTAGCATGACAACAATAAGAGTCTCAAAAGGAGAAAAAAGGACTGATGGAGAAGAGGTGATTGAAAAAAAATGCTAGCTGAAAATTTCCTTGAGACAGGGGTGCCTGGGTGGCTCAGTCGGTTGAGTGTCTGACTTCGGCTCAGGTCATGATTTCATGGTTCATGAGTTCGAGCCCCGCATCAGACTCTGTGCTGACAGCTCAGAGCCTGGAGCCTGTTTCCAATTCTGTATCTCTCTCTCTCTGCCTCTCCCTTGCTCATGCTCTCTCTCTCTCTCTCTCTCTCTCTCTCTCTGAAAAATAAATAAACATTAAAAAATTTAAAAAAAAAAATTTCCTTGAGATGAAGAAAGGACTCATTTAGTTTCATGCTATTTAAAATAAAAGGCCAACATATATACAAAACTTGCTTGAAGAGAAGACTGACCCATGGTACAGTACTCACAAATTGCTGAGTCCCAACCCAGTTCCACCAAATGAGAATTTTCTGGGGAACATGATAATGTTTACTAACAAACAACTCAAGAGATTCTTATCATTAAGAACTCTGGAAAATGCTGGACCTATTTTAAGTTCCTCAAACTTTAATGTGCATACAAATAACCTAAGGTCTTACAAAAATGCAGATCCTGGCTTAGTAGTTCTGTGCTGGCCCAAGGACTTACACTTCGGACTAGTTCCTGGGTAGTTCAGGGACCAGGACTACTCTCTCTTGCCATAGTTAGAGATGAGAGGCCTCCCAATTCCATTTTTGATGCATAACACTAATATCTGAAAAAAAAGAAAAAAAATCTTTATATAAATCTCAACTAGAAAAACAGATGTAAAAATGTTAAACAAATCATTATCAGGTTGAATTCAGCAATATATCAAAGAAATAATATAGTCAAACCAAGCAGAGTTTGTGCCAGGAATGCTAGGGTAAGTCCATCTTTAGTCAGTGTTGGGAAATCTATTAATTTAATCCATTATGTCAACAAATTAGTGAAAAAAAGTATACAATCATAGCAAGAGATCCTGAAAAATACATTTAAAATAAAAGAAATTACAAGACATTCCTATGTAAACTTCCAGGAAAAACAGAAGGAAAAAAGTAGAAGGTAACTAAACAAAGAAGACTAGCAAATTTTACAAACAATCTTATCCTAAATGGTTAAAATGTAAAGTCCTCTTAATTTAAATTCAGAAACTATACAGAAATATCTGCTATCATCAATTTTAATTTAACATTGTTCTAGAAGGTAAAGGAAATTCGGCGAGACAAGAATATGCTAAAGATGTGATTGAAAACGTAAGGAACTCAAATAAAAAGCACTGGAATAAATAGGAAATTTAGTAAAAATGATTAGGATACCTACATACACACAAATACATATACACAGAGGTCAATGGGTTTTCTTTGATCTAGGATAAAAAAGGATAAATATTTCATTTAAAAGAGAAACAAAGTCTACAGAATATATGGAAAGAAATTTAACCAAAAGATTGGATCTATTTTAACCGAAATTATAAAATCTTTTTGAAAGGCATAAATAAGACTTGAATAAATGGAAAGGGATACCATGTTCTTGGATTTAAAAAATTTAATATAAAAAATGTCACTTTTGTCAAAATTGGGTAAATTCCAGACAATTCCAATTAGAAGACTGATGCAGTTTGCTTTAATTTTTAAATTGAATTTAAAATATTAAAATTTAAATGTGATGTTCCAAATGGCTTTTAAAAAGCATGAAATGAGCATCCAGATGAACCTGCCTTACCAGATATCAGAATATTTTATTCCTATATTATTCAGGATAAGCTAGATCATGGGAGTAACAATTAATCCCAAACCTTAGTGCCTTAATACAAAAAAATTTATTTCCTACTCATGCTACATGTCCAAAATGACTGAGCAGCAGCCTGGGTTATACAGTCACTTGGGAATTCAAGGTAATCAAGATTTGTCTTCTTGTGGCTGCATCATTTGGGACTTGGCAGGAGAGAATACGTGGAGAAATCTCTTTGTCTCTCTGATACACACAAACACACTCTCTCTCTTCAATGCTTCAGCCTAGAAGTGACATACATCATTTCCACTCACAATCTATTGGCTAAATTAGTTTTCTCTTCGGGTTTAGGGGTGCCTGGAGGACCAGGCAGTGCAAGGTGCGATTCATATAAATGCTGAAATTCTAGGCTTCGGCAAAAACAAAGTGAACTACCAGATTCCTCCACCTCGGCCCCCTACCCTCGCCGGGTGGATGGATCCGGTTTTAGCCCGGCATAAATAGCTACAATAAATTTCTAAGCCTTAAAAGCGCTTCCTGCCAAATACTTTGCTTGCTGGAAGGAGAGGCGCGCAACCAGGCAGGACCAGTACGTAAACGCAGCTCCCGGGAGAGTGCAGGCTTGCGCCATCCCGAGCCTCAACACGGAGCAACGCTACCCATCCCCGCCCGCGTCGCATAGTTCTGAGTGCCCTGCAGGAAAAGGGGGGAGGCAGTGAGAGGAGGCGGAGGAGTAGATGGCCCCCAGAAAGCCTCGGAAGATTCGATTCCCCGCGGAACCGTGTCTCCTAGGCATTCTGGCCGGTCCGCACTCCGAACCTCATGCCATCTCGGCTTTTTGAAATCATTCGCACTCACTGGAGAGCCTTTCCCACCTCTTCCCAGCGCCTGACTCCAGCTTGGCCTTTTGAAATGGCTTTGGACTGACAGATGAAGACTTGAACCCCGCCGGGGGCAGGGCGGAAGTGCAGAAAGAGGGGACAGACGTGCCCTCCAGTCCCTTAGCAAACCTGAGAGGGGTAGGGAAAGGAACCCCCGACGCCACCCAGTCCGGCTCTGGCCGGCAGGCCCGGGAGGCGCAGAGGCAAAGACTGCTAGGTCTCTGGGCGATGAACGCGAGGCCGCAAGGATGCTGGCAGACAGCCCAGAGAGGCGCGTCTAGACGACACACTACTTATAACTGGCTCCTAGGTTCTTCTTAGCTTCTTAGGGAGCCCAGCCCAGTCCCTGTTGCCTGCGCTGGGGCCCATATGTAGAGCTCAGCTGGAGCTTTTCATGGACCGAGGGGCCAAGCCACCAGAGAGCCTGGGGAAGGTGTCCCCAAAGCTGAGAGTCTATCCCCAGGGGAAGCGGTCTACCCAGAAAAAGGTACTAGGTATCTGGAGATATTTCCTAAACACGTTCTCAGAAAAGTTGTTTTCCGGACACCTGCAACTGGGCATCGTCTCCTCTTCCTTCTCGGTAGCCAACACAGCGAGGCCGCGGTGCACTCAGGCTGGAAAGAGGCCCGGAGCGCAGCGCTGGCACGTTGCCCCCACACTTGCCCGACTCCCACAGCCACAGGCAGGCGCCTCTGCAGAGCTGTCGCAGCGCTCCGGGCTGCTCTCCCTGGAAGTTGTGTGTCCATCACTTACAGCTCTTTCGCAAATCCTTCTTTTCTGTGGTTCCAGCAGCCGACTCCGTGTAGCGCAATTACTCCGAGGCTACCTAGCGCCCCCTCGCGGAGTGCGTGGGGCCCCCCGGCTTAAAGACTCCCACAGCAGGTAGCAGCAAAAGGCGTGGTGGCTGCGTTGGTGGAGTGAGACAGTTGACAACAGCTGTTTCAGTTGCTGCGCTGCGCACCGGGACTGGCGAGTACGCAGCCCAGGTACTGCCCCTTCTCGGTGACGTCTCTGCAGAGGGTTATAAAAACCTTGCGCGCAGCCTGCCGAGGTTCTGCTAACTCCCGAGCCGAGCAGGACCCGAGCCAAAGAGGCGTCTGCGAAGCTGCAGACCGCGGCGGCAGCAGCAGCGCAGCGAAAGCAAAGGAAAAAATCTCCGGCCAGATACGGCGCCCCAGAATCCTGCCTATAGACTCAGAACTTTTACAGATCGCGTGGTGACGAACACCCCCTCTTTGTCCCCAGTCCTCCTGCAGAACAGGGCTTTGCATTTCCAACTGTAAGCAGGGGGAATAGGAGTTGCAAATAGCAGCAGGTGCAGAAAGGCGAGGGTCTCCTGCTTCCTGGAACCGTGACCTGTGGGATTTCTTTCCTTTTCTTAGTCCCACGCAGGAGAGACGCTGTCTCCGGATTTCTGAACTCAAATGCTTCCTGAAGCTTGAAAGTGGAGGAATTCAGAGCCACGAGGAGCAGGCAGCGCATCGAGAAGCGTTTATCTTCTGAGTGCCAACTCTCCTGCTTGCAAGGAAAGAGTTCTGCCCAGGAAGAGCCAGCAGCCCTCCCGTCTTGGTTAAGCAGGACCCTGACCCTAGGCGTCAGCCTCAGGGCCTGCGGCAAAGGCAGGGTGTGTGCAACGAAGAGGGCTTAACCGCCTAGCAGAGGAATGGATAATGTCCTCCAGGTTGACTCAGACCTCTTCCCAAACATCTCCACTAACACCTCGGAGCCCAACCAGTTCGTGCAGCCGGCCTGGCAAATTGTCCTTTGGGCAGCTGCCTATACGGTCATCGTGGTGACCTCCGTCGTGGGCAACGTGGTAGTGATGTGGATCATCCTGGCCCACAAGCGAATGAGGACAGTGACGAACTATTTCCTCGTGAACCTGGCTTTCGCAGAGGCATCCATGGCTGCGTTCAACACGGTGGTGAACTTCACCTACGCCGTCCACAACGAATGGTACTACGGCCTGTTCTACTGCAAGTTCCACAACTTCTTCCCCATCGCCGCTGTCTTCGCCAGCATCTACTCCATGACGGCTGTGGCCTTCGATAGGTGAGCTTGCCGTTTTTGGAAAAGGGAGAGATTGTCCATACCATGGCTTTGCTGTGAGCTTCTGGGTTGCACTGCGCTTGTTTCATGGTGGAGACTGGTCACCTGGACCCTGGGGTTATTACTGACAGCTAGTTGAATCAGTTGTTGCTCTTATCTCATCATTTTCTTTTCTATTTTCTCTTTCCTTTTGTCCTCCTTTTCACTCATTGTGAATCTCCCTTTCTTCACACGCCTCCTTTTTCCTTCATTTATTCTATTTTCTTCACCCCTTCTGCACCCACCTCCTTGATAGGCTCCTTTAAACTACTGCTTGGCTTCTTTCTGTATGTTCTTCTTCTCATTTACCCTAAAAGCCTGAAGGGGATACCCCCACCTTGGCCAAGGGGCTGGCCCTTGGCTGGGGCTTTCTAAATCCTTGTAAGCCTACTATTCTGCTGGGCAGCCTCTTGGTGCCTTCCAGTTTTAAGTGTGCCTAGGTGAAATTTCTCATTTTTCACTTTTTCCTGGAGATTCAGAGACTTTCTGCTCCCACCTCAACTCTCAATATTATTTCTATGTGAAGAGCATTTCATTAGAATCATAAAATACTCAGGATTCTAATTCAGCTCCATCTACACTGCTTGGAGCTCTCATTCAACAATGAGACGCAGTTAGACTGTTAGTCAGGAATTCCACAAATAGGGACCCAGGGAGCTTACTCAGAAGTTTTTCTAAATTTCTCTTGTCATGTGAAGTCAATATTTTTAACCTGTCTGTATCCACAGAGAAACATGCTTAGCAAAGGCAATCGAAAGCTTTTTCTTTCCTGCACCCAACTAGGGTTTCAGAAGCTGAGTGAAAAGGAAAATGTTGGCATTTTTAAACACTAGGGCTAGTGTTCTGGAACGAATGGCTCCCCAGGTGGCAGGACGGAAAATCAATTAGTAGAGCACATCTTCCTCCATATTGACATTTTTGTGGGTGTTACAGGTCTTTAATGTGTATACCTATGCGTGCACAACTATTCACTGTATACCTGGTATGGGGAAGTTTAAAACACCTGCCACTATGATTTTAAAGTGCGTTCTTTTGATGGCCTTACTGAGATCAATGAATTATGAGAAACCCAAAGAAGGACCTAGGAGACAAATCACCCCCCCCCCAAAATTCCCAAACTAATAATTATTTTAGCATAAAGATTGTTCATGATTTGCAATTGATTTGAGGTCTTTTTCAGCTTCTGTAGGCAATGAACATTTTAAAATCAGAGAAATGTGAGAAATTGGCTTTTGTGATGGTGTCCAAATGCTGGCTTCTGAGTTCCATGCACGTCTCCCTTTATGTACCTCTATGTGCTTGGCACATTGTGTGTAAAACATGCTGTGGTAAATCAATTTATATTTTAAATGTAGAAGGTAAACCAATTACTCCAAGTGGTAGTGAAATGAGTTCTTTTGTAAATTTATCTTTTATGTTACTTTAGTGTTCAGATATTAAGTCTATTGAAAGTAAAGCATGCCCATAAATCTTTCTGCACTGACTTGCTCCTTTAAGTGCACAGCAAACCCCTTAAATTTAGAAAACCCTAGCATGCCATATGAATGAATACAGGTGCAGTGAACCCTGGTGTGATTTCATTCAGGTTTGATGAACTTTAAATTAGAGGGAAAGTTGGTATTTTAAATGCACTTGGGGCTTGTGTGAGCTCAAGGGAGACCTGTCAGTCAGTGTGCTCCTGAGCGTTCAGTAGCTGATGGAGCACCAGCAGACAGCTCTCTTGCTTCAGCTTCCCAGAAGTGACATGTTCCACAGCCGTGTTCTTTCCCTTTGAATTTAGAAGGGTAGGGGCAGAAGTCAGGGTCAAAGTCTTCACATTGGATTGAGTAGGAAGCCAGATTTTAGCTGCCCTGTCCCTGGCATCTCAGGCTCCATTGTTCTTTTGAGGCAAACCATCGACAGGACCCTGACCCTGCATGACAGCTGCTTAGTGAGGTCAGAGGAGCCCTGGTGCCTGAGCTGAGGAAAATGACAGGAGCAAGAAATGCCCGCAAGTCCCTAATGTTCAGATACAGCCCAGGGAGATTATCAACATCATGCTCAAGGTTAGAATTCAAGGTAGAGTTTGGGATTAGGCTCCAGGGCTCTGTCCCCAAGTCCTCCAAGTGCTTGTGATAATTTTCCTTGCTCAGCCTCCTGAGCACAGTGAGTTAATCACCCCAGGCCTTCTGATGAAGGTAGCTCCACTGCATGTTTGGTCATCCCTTCTCCCCCAAAAATGTTTTAGAAAGGAAAGGGGCCGTAAGCTGTCAGCATATTAATTATCTCTTCCTTCTCCACCATGGTGGTGCAAACTTTAAGGAAATGCTAAATTATCTTTTTGTATGTTCCTTGAATTTTTAACAGATAATCTGAGTCAAGTCTTAAAAAACAAAAGCAATATGGTATTCCTTATTATAGAATTAAACCTATTCATTGCAAAAACTCAGGAAATATGAAAAACATAGACACAAAAGTACAAATCAACTATTACTTCACCATGCAAAAATAACACCTGTTAACATTTTAATTTCTCTTTTATGACTATTACACTACATAATTGAGGTCAGATTCTGTGTAATTTTCCAGCTTACTTTTTTCCATTGATAGTAATGGAAAACATTAATAACATTTTCCTATATTATAAAGTCTTCAGTAACATAATCTTAATGGCTTCATATTATACTATTATATGAATGTGCTATTATTACTTTAACATCCTCCTACTGTTGGATATTTAGGTGATTTCTGAATATTTTTGCTTTATGGTTAATGCACTAATAAACATTTCTATATGATAATTTTGTTTTGCCTTCTTGATTATTTCCTTAGGATAGATTCCCAGGAGTGGAATTACTGTGTCAAATTAAATGAATTAAGGGGGAAAAAAACCCCTTTACTCCTAATTTTAAGGGATTATAAACTCTAAGCAAAGCAAGGAACATGTCTGTTCTGTCTTGTTTACTTTATCTCCTTAGGACAAGGCAGAGTGCTGTGCACTGGACAGTCACTACACATTGTTAAATAAGTGAGTGAATGAAATAATACATCTTCCCAAAAGAACATTTAGAAATATGTAAAATTGCAAAGAAAATATAAAAATTATCTACCATCCCACTACTGACAGTAAACACGTTAAAATTCCAGAATGCAAGATTATACTGGCTTTTTCTGTGTTATTTATGCCACATACAGTTAACCCATTTTTAAGGATAAATTTTGGATCATAGTAAAAACAGTTTCAATAGTTGCTTTTTTGTTTGATTCCTTAACATCATCTCATGCACATTTTCCGTGTCATGAAATAGTTTGAAAAACAGGATTTTTAACCTATTAAAAATGGATATATTATATTGAATGGTTATGATCATTTATTTTACCATTATCCTATTTTAAAATGTAAATTGTTTCAACTTTTAATAATTACAAGTATCCTAAACATTAATCTTTGAGAGCATTTCTTGTTTTCTCTTTAAAGTAAACTCCTTGATATGGAATTGCTAGTTCAAACTGTCTTGGTAAACTTTGCCAAATTTCCATCTAGAACTAAAACATATATACAGAGAAAAAAAAAAACCTTTAGCTATAGATTGTAGTACAAATTTAATTATTTTCTGATATCTTTCCATAGAATGGGGAATGAGACAGAGAGGGATGGAGGGAGGAAGGGATGGATGGGGGGAGAGAGAGATTCTTTTTCTGAAGAAGAAATACTTATCATTATTATTATTATTATTATTATTATTATTATGAATACTTATTTCTTGAAGGCAATGACTATCTAGAATAAAAGGGTTGTAGAGACAAATATACCTAAGAAAGATCAGGTCTAACCCTAATTAAACTCCAAAATACATCAGGGATTTTACTTTTTGAAACTATAATTTCTCCTAATTAAAATGAAATTTAAAAGGTTTTACCTATTATTGACTTATTTCACTTAGCATAATATACTCTAGTTTCATTTACGTTGTTGCAAATGGCAAGATTTCATTCTTTTTGATTATCAAGTAATATTCCATCATATATAAATATACCACATCTTTTTTATCCATTCATCAATCGATGGACATTTGGGCTCTTTCCCTAATTTGACTATTGTTGATAGTGTTGACTGGATTTAAATAAAAATTTAAAAAAAGAAAAAAAATTCCCTATTAGAAAAATTAGAAGGTATGTGTAATGTTTCATAAAATTAGAAGTTGGAGGACACTGAGAAGTGACACCATCATTCTGCAATGACCCATGATGGTTGTCAGTTCTAGTACTGCAGAGCAGCATTAAGAGGAGAGGAGGGAGGACAATTCCTAAGCCCTACAAAAGGGACTGTAGAAGCAAAAGGCAACCTGACTGGGAAATAAATATGCACAGCAACAGGAAGTTCAGCAAAGCACTGCTTCTCTACCTGTAATGGGCAGGTATAATTTCAGCAAGTTGAAAGGAGAAAGTTGCTCACTCCTCAGATTGGTTCTGGATGTTGTGTTTGAGTGAAAGGAAACATCTAAATTATGATGGTCTCTGAACAATATGAAATATGATCAGGACCACAAATACAGTTGCCCAGTAGGGGTAATTGTTGAAGGCCAAAGAAAAAGTGAGCGCTCTGACAGAGTAAAAGAGGAATCAAAAGCAAAGACATGCATAAATAACAAAAACTTCCAATGGTTCTGTAGTGTCTGTCCCACTCTCCCAGTCACGCTCAACTACAAGTTTAAATAGCCTGTTTCCCAGGTCTCTGCCAGAGACTGTGGAAGGTCTGTCCTTGAAGCCCACCTTTTGGCTAGCCTTGGATCCCATTGTATATCTCGGATCAATTCTTCACTGCCCAGAGGTCAGACATAGATTTTAGAATCCTTTGCACTAATTTAGATGAACCTTACAACCCATGACCAAGCATCTCTGTGATACTGAGAATGATCATTCACTAGAAGCTTATCCTTCAAAACTGATTCTGTCTCTTAAAATTCAAAACCTCAAATATCTGAGTTGACAAGGATCAAAGTTGAGCTTGCTAACATCTTGGATGGGTTAGGCTGAAGGATCTTTCCTAGAGAAATTCAATGCCTGCCTACCCTCTGGAGCTGTCCCACTGCACTTTGTCACATCCTGTCCCTACTCATATGAGCTCCCAGTATCCTAAATGGTCAAGGACCTTGGTTTTGTAAAAAAAAAAAAAAAAACTGTCATAAATATAGGTTTAATTGAAAGAAAATGAAGAGTAATTCTCAATGTAAATGCATGTGATAGGGACCACAAGACTTTGTTACTATTCTTTTTTTTTTAATTTTTTTAACGTTTATTTATTTTTGAGACATAGAGACAGAGTGTGAGCAGGAGAAGGGCAGAGAGAGAGGGAGACACAGAATCTGAAGCAGGCTCCAGGCTCTAAGCCTTCAGCAAGAGCCCGACGCAGGGCTCAAACTCACAGACCAAGAGATCATGACCTGAGCCGAAGTCGGTGCTCAACTGACTGAGCCACCCAGGCGCCCCTGTTACTATTCTTGATGTCAAATTAAAAAATGGTAAATGAGGATCCTGAGGTAGAAACACTCAGTTAAATTTGGACAAATATCTTCAGTCCATTGATGGATAATGCCACCAGGTAAGGTGATGTTTCCTAACTCAAGGTCTCATGTCCTCCCTCAAGGGCCTTATTCTACATATTGAGACAAATAGAACTGATTTAGAGATAGCTACCATATAAGGTGTTAGAATAGGTTTTATATGATTATACAGACAAATTCAATATAAGAGAAGAGGAAGGACATTATCTCCAGCAGTGATGATTAAGGATGACTTCAAAAAGTGGCAATTGACTTGGACCTTGAAGATTAGATCAAATTTTTAGAGAGGGTGATAAAGAAAGGTGGACTTTCCAGGTAAAAGAAACTAACAAAATTATGGAGCCAGTGGGCTCTTCCTCATCTGTCCATCCATCCATCTATCCATCCATCCATCCATCCAACCATTACTGAGTACCTACCATATGCCAAATTCTGAGGCAGTAAAACTTGCCTTTGCCCTTTTGCTGTCAGTCTTCGGGGATGATAAAGTCATGAATACCATTATAACCCAATGTAATTAATACCGTGCTGAGGGAGCTTGGAGACAGAGGGAAAAACTGCCCTTGGGAATATGGGAAAGACCTACTGGTAAAATAAAGAAAAGGAAGAGAAATAAGGAGCAGAAGAAGGAGCAGAGGAGAAAAGAAACAACAAAGTACAGAGAAAACAATGTGGAGTTTGTATTTTTAAATTATTTTCAAGAACACTTGACGGGGAATTATAATGATTTATAAGTGTTTGTCGCTTGGACACTAGAAAAGAGATCTCATGTTAATAAAATTGATAATGATACTTTATGTTTCCATGCTCTCCAACCCATTGTCTCATCTAATCCTCAATAGCAATGGAGATTCTGTTTCTGCCTTGGAAAAACTATTAGAAACAATTTCTTTTAGCATCATCCTCCCACTCTGTACTCCCTCATAGCTGGGAGACCCATGCAATTTGCATTCCTGTGCCTTAGACATCTACCTACATACTCCCACTCAAGGTGGTTTTGGATGCTATATCATCTAAAGAAAGCTGTCATTGAAGGCTAAAAAGCGACATAAGGGTCCTACTGTGCCATAGAGGATGTTAGAGACTCTGTTGATAATTTCTCACCCAAACAAAAATTCAGCCCCACAACCTCCTACATAGGGCCATTGTGAGAATATCAAATTCTGCTTAAATATTTTACTCGATCTGTCTCATTTGTTAAACTCATCCCATTTTGATTCATTACAAAATTATTCCTTTTGTTGAACTGAAATCTGCTTCTGATTATGGGTTGCTCCTACTAATATAATGCCTCTTCTATGTGGCAGTCTTTTAGATATATCCCTCCTGAAGTTTTTCCATCCCTGGTTAACTGCCGTTGGTTTCTTCATCTCTCCATCCTCCTTAGTCTCTACTGCCTATTCCCATTTAATAGGCCTCTTAACTGAGAGGTTAACTAATACCCAAATCTGTGCACTGCTCTATTAACATTACTCCGTCTGGCCTCACCTGCTATAGGGCTGGCATCCTACCTGGTTACTTTGTCCTCTTATACTTAGCATAAGTACCACTGGCACTAAGCCTTCAAGTCTTGATGAAATATCCTTCTTAACTATTCCCATGTTACTTATACAATTGTCTATAATGTGTTGGTCTCTCCCACATCTCCCTGCCTGCTAGATTACAAGCATCGTGAAAACAGGGACACTTTATACCTGTTCCTAGCAGCTACCTCATTGCCAGACACAGAGTAGGTATTCATTACAATGTGTGGATGGTGGTTGACTTCACTGTACCTCTATTCTACACACATCAGCCAAAATCTGAAAAACAGACCAAATGCATCAGGCAGACCTTAAACACACCTATGATGCTATGCCTTGAAGGAAAATAAAAATTGGGTCAAATGTATGCCTACAAGGAAGTCTTGCTACACTATAGAATGCTTGGTTCAGAACATGAGTTCAAACCTATTTTAGAATAACTATGTGTTCTAATTCATACTTGCCTCTTCCACACTTCACTTGACTGGGCCCATTGGATTCCTAACCCATACCCTGTCCCCAGTAGATAATGTACCCCAGGAGAACACTTCTAATCAAGGGAGGTGTCGATCATTTCTATCTTACCTCCAGTCTATCCAGGAATACTGGAAACTCAGATTACTTCATGGACACTTCTGTGGCCCAACTGTTGTCAACCCCTTAGCCTTGTCTCTGACACCCCTACTAGCAACAGGACGTATACTCCACTTTACCTGTCCTTCCTGAATCAAGACAAGGAGAAGCCTAACCTCTGCTTAGCACTCCAAGTCCTATATCCATGGTAGTTGTCTGAACATCTAGTCCATACTATATTAAAATACCACAAACACAGGAAAGTTCCAGGAGAGAGCCTGAGAAAGCCACAGACTTGGAGGACAGACTGAGGAAGTGGCTTATATTACCCAAACCTCTTCTCTTGCTACCTTGAGAAACTATTATTCCAACTCATTGGAGGGGAGATATGAGGCTCCATGGGTGAGGAATCCCCAGGGATGAAGACATGCTTTAATGATGTCCTCAAGACATAAATCTCAGCTTGAGTACTAATGAAACATATGAAGCTCTAGGCTATCTAAGCAGCCCCGAGCCTGATGCCTTGCTCCTCTATAATTCTTTACTTGATCTACTTTCCAATTCAGCTTTATCACTATATTTAATATTTGGGATACTCTATGTAGTCCCTTGCATGTGTTTTGTATAAGAATGTCCTTTAATAATGTTATATCTGGGGCACCTCGGTGGCTCAGTAGGTTGGGCATCTGACCTCAGCCCAGGTTATGATCTCACAGTTTGTGAGTTCGAGCCCCGTATCGGGCTCTGGGCTGACAGCTCGGAGTCTGGAGCCTGCTTCAGATTCTGTGTCTCCCTCTCTCTCTCTGTTTCTCAATAATAAATAAATATTTAAAAAAATTAAAAAATAACATTGCATCTAACCTTTGATAATGCAGTTTAGTGGAGGAAAGAGCACAGGCTGTGGTCCCAGCAGTGCTTCTAACATTTACTAGCTATGTGAATGTAGGCAAGACACTTGACCTCTTTGGGCCTTAGTTTCCCCATCTGATAAGAGATATAATAAAAGTTACCTTGGTAGAGTATTGTTGCAGAGAGAGAGGGGGAAAGGGAGAGTATGGAAATGTATGGGAAGTTGCTGATTCATTGCCTGAAAGTCAGTAAGAGCTCAGTTAATGGTTATATTATGATCTATAATAAACCCTGACATACTGTTGGATCCATTCTACATACCTTTCCTATCTCATTTCCTCTTGAATTCCTTCTACATCAGGGATAACAGCAACAGGGGGAAGCATTATATCCCTGCCTAAATTATAGCTTAAAATCCTTCTAATTGGAACAGCTAACCTTTTGCCAAATGCTATCCATCACCCTTCCCACCTGTGGAGATACACACTCTACCAGAAGCCTAGCATATGAATATTAATCGTTTTCATTTATACCCTCTCCAAAACCACACATTCACTTCCCACATCCTGTATGTCACAAAGTTACCACCTGCACATGGAGCATCATTTGAGTGTGTAATGTCTGAGAGAAAAATGTCTGAGGGTCATAGCAAAAATGTGTAAAGGAGAAATGCCTCAAGATAATAGCAAAACAAAAAAACAAAACAAAACAAAAAAAACTCTTACAGCTGCATGTGTTTTAGTTGCTATTCAGTTTGTTAAAATTATGTTTCTTTTGCCTTTGAACACATCTTATAAATCTTGGAAGTTTTGTTATAAATCTAGCTAAAGTGTTAAACATTCGCAAGGGAACAAACCTCGTGTTTGGACTAATATTCAATTAGCTCTTAAACATGAGATGGAGTATTTCCTCCTAAATATTTTAACATTTTCAAACTTAATCAAATGATCTTACATATTTCCAATTTGTCACAATTTTTTGCAAACTTAAAAATCAAATAATCTTAAAAATGTAAACTGCACTTACAAAGTTGATTATTAAAATCTCTTAAATATTTCAAAAGTAATACACAAATTTAATACATCTGGTTTTCTTAAAACTTCAAATCCCTAACAGGATGACTTATAAATAGGAGAAACAAATTCTTTCTCAGGACTCACATAGTTCTGGTAAATCTAATAAGTCAAAACTTCTAAACTTAATGTATTAAATTCTCTGAAAGCATTTCAACCTCCTAAGAATTGAACTTACAAGTTCAGTAAATGAGGTTCTTAAGAGCCTCTAAATATTGACTACAAAATTAATTAGTTAAATCCTCCTAAGTATTTTGATTAAAATTACAAATCCGGTGAGTCAAATTCTCTAATATATCAGATTCTCATTTCCAACATATTAAAAATAAGTCACATACAACTGACATGTACGGATCATAAAATTCACGATTACACACACACTTCTTATACAGAAATACCGTTTCTTCATTGTCAGCTTGATTTTACAAAATGCCTTTCCCGGGTTACAAAGTTACGCAAGCAGCAGTGGCAGAATCATCATCTCTGTAAGGGGCCTCAGAGGTTGCATTGGAGATCAGAATCCAGGTGCGTCTTTCAGGAGCCCAAAGCAGCCCAGAGCCTTTCTCACGGTGGAGCTCTGCCGTCTCAGTGCCCACAGGACCCACGCACACCTTACCACTGCAATCAAATAGTTCAATGTGCCCTGCATCTCCTTGGCTTCCTTCAAGTGTTACCCTTTTTCAGTTTTCATCTTAACATTTTATTATCTGAATTCCACAGATAGAATCATGCAAAACCTCATCCCACCCCAAATTTGCATTCAGTCACTTTGCTAACTGAGTAGAATTAGCTGCATTCCATAGCCTCTTATGTTTTTACCTTCCTAATAGACCTCCATTCATTCTAGACTTGCTCATTGCCATTGGATAAAGTGACCAAAAAATCACCATCAGTCCTGGGTCTTTCCGTTTCTTTTTTGAGCCTTTGAGGTCATGAAAAATATGTGCCAGAATTTTTCTGGGTGTATCCTGTTTCTTCATATGAATCAGCAAAAATTGTGGGGCACCCGGGTGGCTCAGTCAGTTAAGTGTCCAGCTTCAGCTCGGGTCATGTCTCACGGTTCGTGAGTTCGAGCCCCATGCTGGGCTCTATGCTGACCAGCTAGGAGCCTGGAGCCTGCTTTGAATTCTGTGTCTCCCTCTCTCTCTGCTCCTCTCCTGCTCACATTCAGTCTCTCTCTGTTTCTCAAAAATAAATTAAAAAAAAAGGTTAAAAAATTAAAAAAAAGAGCATACCTATCAAAAAAAAAAAAAAAAAGGAAGAGTAGTGCCTATTAGTTTTGACAAACTCAGGCTGTCAGCGTGTTTCAGATCTCTGCCCAGAGACATTGTGTTCATCCTATACAGAAGCTCAACATAGCAGCTCCCATTCCTCTTGGCATGAAGTCTTTGCGGGGCGGGTCTTTCTTCTAGGAGTTTGTAAGGAAACTGGCACCCTTGAATCCTCCAACTGGATCCTGAGATGTCCTTTCTTCACATGGGTTTTCCCTCTGAGCAACTCTCATGACGTTTTTATAGCTCTGGAAGTGCTGAGTTCCTTTCCCTTCTCTTCCTTCTCAGTGCCCTAGATTTCAGGTCGTAAAAAATAAGTGGTGCTCTGTTCTTATAGCTTAACTCAGTGCCCTAAGCCATATAAGGACTAAAAAGCAACCACCTTCATAAATCACACTTCTGCCTGAGCTCATGCAGGAAGGGTGAACGGTTGTCCTAGCTGCCCCTCTGCTCTGTCATAGAGTATAATTGACACACTAATTTTGAAAAGTCTCATGTGCACATTTAGTGGCATGTGGGGAGATTAGGAGCATAAGCTTAAGTACTCACCTTGTACAACTGATTAATTAATTTTATTTTATAGTGGAGAAATGTCCTCTTGAATAATTAATATGCTCTCATAAGAGGATTTGACTCGTAAAAATGTTTAAACAAAAGAAAGCCCCACAGACAGCTGAAATACTCTCCCAAGTAGTCCCAGGGTGTCAGGGAAGGCTTAAAAATGCCTGAATTCATGATGGGAGCTAAAAGGGAAGCAGTCCTGAGGGTGAAATGCAACTAGTTAGCTCAGCAACTTAACTGAGCTCTTCAAAGAAGAACTTAGACAATAACCTAGAAACCCTGTGTCCGAGTCCTTAAGACCAGTTCCTTTCTCTTTCCAGCTGGCATGGTGAGGGGTCTGGAAGTTAATATCTTAAAGACCCAGCTAGACTATGAGCCATATCACAGTCATCAGGGGTTTTCAATTAAGTGGCCCAATTAAGGCACTGCCAACCTAAAACTAGGCAAAATGCGAAGAAGGCAAAGACACTATCCTCTCGCTTTCTGGCCATTTCCCTCAGTAATGTTCTAAGTCTGCATGAAGGCACTCTCCAATCCTGCCTCACAAATGCTTGGTCCCAAGTTACTGCTCCATTCTCTTCACAGCCCAATCCAGTCTAGTAAATTGAATTTAATCAAGGGAAGAGTAGCCAATTAGAATCATACTAAGGTGGGAATGGTATGGCCTTCTACCTTCCAGCTCCCATTTGTATTTTAAAATGGGAATGTGTCCATTCTAATTACATACTCCTTCCCAGCCACCTCCTCATGAGCAGGAAAGAGTATAGAGAACCGAAACAAACAGTCTTGAAGACTGAGTCGTACATGAAAGGAGTGCTGGGGATTTAGGTACTTCAGGGTGTCCAGAGTTTGGCTTTTACAACTGCCCCCGTATGTCTACCAAGGAGACTGCTGGGAAGCTCAAGGAGCTGTTGTCATGAGCCCTGACTGCTGCTGAAAGACCTTCACCTGCCACAGCTGGAACTGTCTTAGTCCCTGTGAACTCGGCCTTTGTGTTTAGGTGGTGAAACAAGAGTGAATTGGCTTCTGTTCTTCATACTTCTTTGCAAGTCACTAATTCTCTTCGATAAACATGTAGTATCTTTACAGCTTGGATACTGTCATTAAAAGGGACTTTGAGTCATGGTCCCAGCCAGTCCTAAGGGGCTGGTAGATTGGGGTTAAGGGCAGCAGGGTAATGAAGTCCTGTTTAGATGGCCAAGATGATTCTTTACTTCTCCAGCATCTTCAGTGGATGTGTGCTGTTTACAAATCCTGTGGTAGGGGCAGGTTGTCAAGAGCTGAGCTTTCTGCCAGCATCTGTCTGGACCCACACTTGATCTAAAGCTTGCATCCCTTTTTCTTTGTCTGTCTTTCCTTTCTTCCTTTCTGCCTACACCTGGATAAAAATTCCCTTGCTACCCCTCTGCTCTGTCATAGAGTATAATTGAGACACTAATTTTGAAAAGTCTCATGTGCACTCCTATGCATAGGATATTTTACATAATTATACTCCTATAGCATATTTTAAAATATCCTCCCAACTCCTCTTCAATAGTTTGAAAATTGCATGACTTCAATAAATGTCATTGCCTGAAAAATGGAGTTGGAAGAGAAAAAAACAAAAGCTGTTGTGCATAAAACAACTGACGAGTAGATTTACACAGCAATATTAAAATGCAAAGTACTGGGTTGCCTGAGTGACTCAGTTGGTTAAGTGTCTGACTTCAATTCAGGTCATGATCTCACGGTTCATGAGTTCAAGCTCCGCATTAGGTTCTGTGCTGACAGCTTAGAGCCTGGAGCCTGCTTAGGATTCTGTGTTTCCCTCTCTCTGCCCCTGCCCCATTCACGCTCTCTCTCTCTCTCTCTCTCTCAAAAATAAGCATAAAAAATTTAAAAAAAGAAAAAAATGCAAAGTACTACTATCTGATTAAGTAGATGAGTCCAGAAGGGTCCTGAACATATTCTTTAAGGCTATTTATTTAGGTTTAAGCTTAAGCTACTTTTAAAAAAATGGAATGTATTTGACATATAACACTGTGTAAAATTAAGATATACTTATGCTATTTTTTAAAGAAAAATAAATTACTGTTGAATATTATCTGCACAACTGTAAATTTCCTTTTGATAACATTTTATATATATATATATATATATATATATTTCTAACACTGTAAACTATTATGTATTCACTAAGGAGAATTAGCACTTTACAGAAAATATACTATGATGAAGAACAAAAGCAAAATCAACCCTCATCTCACTATTGTCAATTCTTAGAAATTATTTCAGTACAGGATTTTTTCCCTATGCATAGGATATTTTACATAATTATACTCCTATAGCATATTTTAAAGTATTTTAACATAAAGAACATTTTGTGTAATTAAATGTTCTTCTAAAAGATCATGCTTCATGGTTACAAAGTATCATAATTTAAATAATATCTCATCCTGAGGCTTCGTACTTGTTTCTAGCTTTTGCTACAATATATAATTTGTGTGATCAATATGTTCTAGCTATACTCGTACGTGTGCATGACTATGAGATAAATTCTTAGAAGAAAAGCTGGACATTTAAACCCTGGCTTCATTCTGTTTACTTACTTCATAAAGCTTTAGCAATTTAGTAGCGTGAATCAGAATATACACACCATTACATAAAAGCGTTTCTTCATATTCCTAACAATTTAAAAACTATCTTTTCCAATTTAAAAGATTTAAAATGTTATTTATGTTTGCATTTCTTACTAGTGAGGTTGAATATTTTTGTATATTTGTTATTTCTTTATATTTTACTTTTTTTATGAATAGCCTATTCATGACCTTGGAAATTTTTAAATGTAAATCTTTATTTTTAAGTTACATATTGAATTACGGGAACTGTTTTAAGGATACAACCTTTTTTATTGCCTAATTTCCTAGTTTTCAGCTCTTACAGAATTAGACTAGACAGTATTTGGTCACATGCTTTGTTCTATTAGTACACTGCTAGATTTGCTTGCTAATATTTTATTTACATTTTTTAAAATCTTTATTTATTTATTTTGAGAGAGAGGGAGTGCGAGCAGGAGTGGGGAAAGGAGTAGAGAGAGGGGGAGAGAGAGAGAATGCCAAGCTGACAGCACAGAACCCAACTTGGGGCTTGATCTCACAAACTGTGAGACCATGACCTGAGCCAAAATCAAGAGGCAGATGCTTAGTCAACTGAACCTGCCAGGTGCCCCTTATTTATATTTTTGCATCTTTGCTATAAAGTGCAATGGTCATTTCATTTTTTTTTTTTTTTTTTGGTGCTGTCTTTGCAAGTTTTGGTTTCAGGGCTATAAGGAAATGAGCATTTTCTGAAATTTGTTATGTTTTCTGAAATAAATGAACTTGGTGGCAAGAGGTCTTCCTGGAAGATATTGCTTCCAACTCTTTCTCTGTGTAGCCATCACACAGTAGTACAGGGCATTCCCCAGGCCCTCCATGTAAAGCAAAAGAAAAAAGAAACAACGTAATAGGTTATTCATTTAGAAAACCAGTCTACACATTGTTAACAGATTTTACCCTCTCAGGTTAGGAGTCCCACCAGCCAATGATATAATAGCAGGGAAAGAACCCTAGCCACACACACACTTTTTGTGAGGATGATCAATGCAAAAGCAGCCCCACAGAGCAGAAAAGAGCCCAGCAGTGGAAGGAGGTTGAGCCTCGATGCTCATCTTTTTTTCTGGCACAATACATAGTATCCCAAGAGAGACACATCCTTGTGGGTAGACACGGATTTTACAAAATCCGGGAAAATATACAGATAAGCAAAATGGAGCAGCACAGCCTTTTTCAGCTTGGCATGCATTTTGTAAGATTTTTAACAAGACCATGATTAATAAAATGGCTTATTTAAGGACCTCAGTAATTAGCGTTTTAGCATTTTAGAGGGAAAAATAAAAATTGCAATTTAAAAGAATTAAGCTTTGTCTTTAAAATATCCAGTTTTATTTTTTCCAGTTTCTCCCTTCCTATAAACAATATGAATAAGGCAAACAAGGAGATACTACCAAGGAAGTATCAGTAAATCTTATTTTGTGGCTTAAAAAATCATTATAGATACAGTTTATTGGTTTCTGACATGTGATTATTAATGTAAGTTGATTGGGGGCACATTTCATTTCATCACATAACAAAACAATCATTGTTATATTCCATTAACACTGAACTCTCTCGTGCTGTGTAGATGTAGATCAAATATGTGTAGAGAGTCAGTACCATACATACTTATTTTTAGTTTTTATTTAAATTCCAGTTAGTTAACATACAGTGTGATATTATTTTAGGTTACAATATAGTGATTCGACACTTCCATACAACACCCAGTGCTCATCACAAGTGCACTCCTTAATCCCCATCACCTGTTTCACCCATCTCCCCACATACCCCTCTTCTGGTAACCATTGGTTTGTTCCCTATAGTTAAGAGTCTGTTTCTTGTTTTGCCTCTTATCTCTCATTTTTTTGCCTTTGCTTGTTTGTTTTGTTTCTTAAATTCCACCTATGAGTGAAATATGTTATTTGTCTTTCTCTGACTGATTTATTTTGCTTAGCATAATAGTCTCAAAACAAAAAGCTTCTGCACAGCTAAGGAAGCAATCGACAAAACTAAAAGGTAACCAATGTAATGGAAAAGATATTTGCAAATAACATATTGGAAAAAAGGTTAGTTTCCAAAATATATAAAAAACTTATAAAACTCAACACCTAAAAATAAATAATCCAATTAAAAAACGGACAGAAGACCTGAAAGACATTTTTCCAAAGAAGACATAGAGATGACCAACGCACACATAAAAAGATGCTCAACATCACTGATAATCAGGGAAATGCAAATCAAAACTACAATATGAGATATCACCTCACACCAGTCAGAATGGCTAAAATCAACAGTACAGGAAACAACAGGAGTCAACGAGGATGTAGAGAAAGGGGAACCCTCTTTCACTGTTGGTGACAATGCAAACTGATGCAGCCACTCTAGAAAACAGCATAGAGGTTCCTCAGAAAGTTAAAAATAGAACTACCTTACAATCCAACAATGGCACCACTAGGTATTTTCCCAAAGAACACAAAAATACTAAATCAAAGGGATATATACATCCCAGTTTTTATAGCAGCATTATCTATAATAGCCAAATTATAGAAATAGCCCAAGTGTCCATCGACTGTGAATGAATAAAGAAAATACGATCTATATCTACATCTACATTTATATCCATATCTATATATATATTGGAGTATTAAACTCAGTCATAAAAAATCCTGCCATTTGCAATGACATGGATGGAGCTAAAGAGTATTATGCTAAGTGAAATACTATACATACTTTGGCTCCAGGGATACAATGGTCAGCAAGAATCAAACCTGATCTCTGCCCTCAAACAGATATTAATAAGACATTAATCCACTGATTATTCAAAGCAGTGTGCAATTACAAACTGTCCTAACAGCTATTAAAGAATATTAATGTTATGAGAGGAGGGTGAGCCAAGATGGCAGAACAGCATGGAAATTTTTTTATGTCTCTCGTCCATGAAATACAGCCAGATCAACACTAAACCATCCTGCATACCTATAAAACTGTTTTGAGGATTAACACAACAATTGCACAACCTGAACCACAGAACTCAGCAGGTACGTGGCACAGAGAGGTGAACTGGGGAGAGAGAAGCCGCCGAGAGCAAAGGAGCTGTTGTTGCTTGTGAGAGAGGACGGAGACAGAGGTGAGAGTATGGGAAAAGTACCCACTGAAAGCAACTGGAGAGAAAGTGGAAAAGTGGAAACAGCCATAGGGACTGAACTAAAAGGAAGAAGGAAGAAAGGAAAAAGGAGAGGGTTTAATTCCATTAAGACTCTATAAACGGGGAGTGCAGAGTCTGAAACGCCACAGCTGGATACCTGGCGGTGCTACGATGAGAAAGTGAATCTCCAGCAGCAGAGTGAAGTCCTGTGGGTCCTCGGGCCACATGTGGAGAGCCTGGGAGTCCTCTTCTGGGAGGACTCGCCACAGAGGATCCTGGAGAACAACCACATTCACAGGTGCTGGAACAAGGTCGTTAAGGGTGAAGCCTGGCGCCAGATGTGTGTTGTGATTTTCCATAATCCCTGAAACGCTGCTGCTACACAATCGCGTGAACTTTTTCTGGGGCAGGCTGGGACCCAGCCGCAGTCTCTGGGCATCGGCAGCAGCACAGTCATGCAAAAGTTCCTGGCTGCGGCCGCACCTGGCCATTGCTTGGTGAGACCCTCCGGCAGAGGGGCAGAACAGGTCAAAGCCGTAATCCCACAGAAGTAAGGGGTCTGGAAAAACATCCACATCTGAGATAAAACTCAGGAGGGAGGAGCTGCCTGGCAAGCTGACGGTTTGGTCATGGACAGAGAAAAGGTGGAAAGTGACAGAAACCGGACACAAAAGACAGGTTCGCGATTGCTGGTCTGGGAAAACAGAGTTCCGATACTATGGACTGGGCAGCTGGGTGACGCCATTTTCACCCCTCCCGTGCATGCGCATAAACACCTGCAAGCGCCACAAAAATCCACCCCAGTAAGCTACGCAGCACCATCTAGTGGAGAATGGAGCCGTTACACTAAGCCCCGCCCAAATGGGCCAACCTCACTCTTCAGGAACACAAGACTCGCAGTCTGCTTAGTTTACGGACTGTAACGTGCTTCATAGTTTTACTTCTGGGGGAAAATGAAGTAATTTCAATTGTATTTCAATCTGTTTCCTGGTCCATCTAATCAATTTTCTTTTTTTTTCTTTTTCATTTTTCTTTTCTTTTTCTGGAATACGGAAAGAAAGAAAATTATTTATCTTTTCCATTTTTATTGAAAATATTTTCTTTGATTTTTTTCAAATATATTTTTCTTTTTTGTAAATTTTTCAAATTTTATTTTACTTCCATCATCTCATTTTACTCTATTTCATTGTATTCATTATTTCAAATTTTCAAACATTTTCTTTTTTTCCATATTTTGTCTTGAATCTTTCAAGCCCCTTCAGCCCCCAGACCAAAACACACCTAGGATCTAGCATCATTTATTTGATTTGTGTGTGTATGTGTGTTGTCGTTAATTATTTTATTTTTTTATTTTAATTTTTTATTTTAATTTTTTTAACCTCATTAATATCTTTGCTTCCTTCAAAATGATGAAATGAAAGAATTCACCCCAAAAGAAAGAGCAGGAAGAAATGACAGCCAGTGACTTAACCAACACAGATACAAGCAACATGTCTGAACCAGAATTTAGAATCATGATAAAAACAATACTAACTGGGGTCGAAAATAGATTAGAATCCCTTTCTGCAGAGTTAAAAGAAGTAAAAGCTAGTCAGGATAAAATAAAAAGTGCTATGACTGATGGGGCACCTTTGTGGCACACGACTTCGACTCAGGTCATGATCTCACAGTTTGTAGTTTCAAGCCCCTTGTCGGGCTCTGTGCTGACAGCTCAGAGCCTGGAGCCTCCTTCAGATTCAGCATCTCCCTCCTCTCTGCCCCTCCCCTGTGCTTACTTTGTCTCTTTCTCTCTCTCAAAAATAAATAAACTTAAAAAAAAATTTAATGCTATAAGTGAGTTGCAATCTCATATGGATGCCACGACACAAACTTAAGGAGAAAAATGAAGCAGGAAAAAAAAGGGGGAGACCAAGGCAAAAGAGCACGATATAAGAATTAGAGAAATCAGTGACTAATTAAAAAGGAACAACATCAGAATCACAGGGGTCCCAGAAGATGAAGAGAGAGAAAAAGGGGGGAGGAGGGTTATGTGAGCAAATCATAGCAGAAAACTTTCCTAACCTGAAGAAATACACAGACATCAAAATCCAGGAAGCACAGATGACTCCCATTAGATTCAACAAAAATCAACCATCAACAAGGCATATCATAGTCAAAATCACAAAATACTCAGACAAGGAAAGAATCATGAAAGCACCAAAATGAAAAAAAGTCCTTAACCTACAAGGGAAGACAGATCAGGTTTGCAGCAGACCTAGCCACAGAAACTTGGCAGGCCAGAAAGGAGTAGCAGGATATATTTACTGTGCTGAACTGGAAAAATATGCAGCCAAGAATTCTTTACCCAGCAAGGCTGTCATTCAAAATAGAAAGAGAGATCAAAAGTTTCCCAGACAAACAAAAATCAGAGGAGTTTGTGACCACTAAACCAGCCCTGCAAGAAATTTCAAGAGGGACTTTCTGAGGGGAGAATAAATAAATAAATAAATACCAAAAGCAACAAAGACTAGAAAGGACCAGAGAACACCACCAGACACTCCAACTCTACAAGGAACACAATGGCAATAAATTCATATCTTTCAGTACTCACTCTAAACATCGATGGACTAAATGCTCCAATCAAAAGGCACAGGGTAACAGAATGGAAAAGAAAACAAGATCCATCTCTATGCTGTTTACAAGAGACTGACTTTAGACCTGGAGACACCTTCGGATTGAAAGTAAGGGGATAGAGATCCATCTACCATCCTAATGGTCAACTAAAGAAAGCCGGAGTAGCCATACTTAGACAATCTAGGGTATAAAATAAAGATTGTAACAAGAGATGAAGAAAGGCATTATGTGATAATTAATGGGTCTATTCACCAAGAGTACCTAGCAATTGTAAACATTTATGCTCCAAATGTGGCAACACTCAAATATATAAATTAATTAATCACAAACATAAGAAACTCATTGATAATAAAACCATAATAGTAGGGAACTTCAACACCCCACTTACAGAAATAGACAAATAATCTAATCATAAAATCAACAAGGAAACAATGGCTTTGAATGACACACTGGACCAGATAGACTTAACAGATATATTCAGAACATTTCATCCTAAAGCAATGGAATATACATTCTTCCCCAGTGCACATGGAATGTTCTCCAGAATAGATCACATACTGGGACACAAATCAGCCCTCAAAAAGTACAAAAAGATTGAGATCATACCATGCACATTTTCAGACCACAACACTATGAAACTCGAAATCAACCACAAGAAAAAAATTGGAAAGGTAACAAATACTTGGAGACTACTAAATAATGAATGGGCTAACCAAGAAATTAAAGAGGAAATTAAAAAGTACACGGAAGCCAATGAAAATGATAACACCACAGCCCAAGACTTCTGGGATACAGTAAAGGCAGTCATAAAAGGAAACTATATAGCAACCCAGGACTTCCTAAAGAAGGGGTGAGAAAGTGTAAGAAGAACTTTACACCTTAAAGAGCTGGAAAAGGAACAGCAAATAAAAACCAAAACCAGTAGAAGACAGGAAATAATAAAGATTAGAGCAGAAATCAATGCTATCTAAACAAACAAAACAAAACAAAAACAGTAGAACAGATCAATGAAACCAGAAGCTGTTTCTTTGAAAGAATTAATAAAATTGATAAACCACTAGCCAGTTCAATCAAAAAGAAAAAGGACATGACCCAAATAAATAAAATCAAGAATGAAAGAGGAGAGATCACAACCGACTCAGCAGAAATACAAACAATAATAAGAGAATATTATGAGCAATTATATTCCAATAAAATGGGCAATCCAGAAGAAACAAATTCCTAGAAACATATAAACTAAACTACCAAAACTGAAACAGGAAGAAATTGAAAATTTGAACAGACCCATAACCAGTAAATAAATTGAATTAGTAATCAAAAGTCTCCCAAAAAGCAAGAGTCCAGGGCCAGATGGCTTTCTAGGGGAATTCTACCAAACATTTAAGGAAGAGTTAACACCTATTGTCTTGAAGATGTTCCAAAAAAATAGAAATGGAAGGAAAACTTCCAAACTCTTTCCATGAAGCCAGCATTGCCTTGATTCCAAAACCAGACAAAGACTCCACTAAAAAGGAGAACTATAGACCAATATTCCTGATGAACATGGATGTAAAAATCCTCAACAAGATATTAGCCAACCAGATCCAACAATACATTAAAAAAATGATTCACCACGACCAAGTGGGATTTATACCTCGGATGCAAGGCTGGTTCGATATCTGCAGAACAATCAGTGTGATTCATCACATCAATAAAAGAAAAGACAAGAACCACATGATCCTCTCAATAGATGCAGAGAAAGCATTTGACAAAATACAGCATCCTTTCTTGATAAAAACCCTCAAGGAAGTAGGGATAGAAGGATTATACCTTGAGATCATAAAAGCCATATATGAGAGACCCACCACTAATATCATCCTCAATGGGGAAAAACTGAGAGCTTTCCTTCTGAGATCAGGAACAAGAAAGAGATATCCCTTCTCATCACTGTTATTCAACATAGTATTGGAAGCCTCAGCAATCAGACATCACGAAGAAATAAAAGGCATCCAAATCAGCCAGGAGGAGGTCAAACTTTCATATTTCACAGATGACATGATACTCTATATGAAATACCCAAAGACTCCACAAAAAAACTGCCAGAACTGATCCATGAAATCAGTAAAGTCTCAGGATATAAAATCAATGCACAGAAATCAGTTGCATTCCTAGACACCAACAATGAAGCAACAGAAAGAGAAATCAAGGAATCAATCCCATTTACAATTGCACCAAAAAACATAAAATACCTAGGAATAAATCTAACCAAAGAGGTGAAAAATCTGTACACTGAAAACTATAGAAAGCTTATGAAAGAAATTGAAGATGACACAAAAAAATGGAAAAATATTCCATGCTCCTGGACAGGAAGAACAAATATTGTTAAAATGTCAATACTACCCAAAGGAATCTACATAGTCAATGCAATTCCCATCAAATAAAACTAGCATTCTTCATACAGCTAGAACAAACAATCCTAAAATTTGTATGCAACCAGAAAAGACCCCGAACAGCCAAGCAATCCTGAAAAAGAAAAAAAAAGCAAAGCAGGAAGCATCACAATCCCGGACTTTAAGCTGTATTACAAAGTTGTAATCATCAGGACAGTATGGTACTGGCACAAAAACAGACACTCAGATCAAACCTAGACATGGACCCACAAACACATGACCAAGTAATCTTTGACAAAGCAGGAGAGACTATCCACTGGAATAAAGACAGTTTCTTCAAGTGGTGCTGGGAAAACTGGACAGCAACATGCAGAAAAATGAAACTGGACTACTTTCTTACACCATACACAAAAATAAACTCAAAATGGATGAAAGACCTGAATGTAAGACAGGAAACTATCAAAATCCTAGAGGCAAAAAGCACATTTTACCTATGAGAACAACCTTTATACACTAAGGATTGTGGTTCAGAAAGTTAAAAAGAGCCTGGAGCCCTAAGCATCTACCTTTGCCACAGGCCTTTGCCACAGCAACTTCTTACTCAATGTCTCCAGAGGTAAGGAAAACAAAAGCAAAAATGAACTATTGGGATCTTATCAAAATAAAAAGCTTCTGCACAGCAAAGGAAATAATCAGCAAAACTAAAAGGTAACCAACGGAATGGGAGAAGATATTTGCAAATGACATGCCAGATAAAGGGTTAGTACCCAAAATCTATAAAGAATTTATCAAACTCAACACCCAAAAACAAATAATCCAGTGAAGAAATGGGCAAAAGACATGAATAGACACATCTCCAAAGAAGACATCCAGATGGCCACCAACACATGAAAAAATGCTCAACATCACACCTGTCAGAATGGCTAACATTAACAACTCGGGCAACAACAGATGTTGGCGAGGATGCAGAGAAAGAGGATCTCTTTTGCACTGCTGGTGTGAATGCAAACTAGTACAGCTACTCTGGGAAACCGTATGGAAGTTACTCAAAAAATTAAAAATAGAACTACCCTATGACCCAGAAATTGCACTACTAGGTATTTATCCAAGGGATACAGGCATGCTGTTTCGAAGGAGCACATGCACCCCAATGTTTATAGCAGTGCTATCGACAATAGCCGAAGTATGGAAAGAGCCCACATGTTCATCTATGGATTAATGAATAAAGAAGAAGTGGTATATGTATACAACGGAGTATTACTTGGTAGTCAAAAAGAATGAAATCTTGCCACTTGCAACTACATGTATGGAACTAGAGGGTATTATGCTAAGCGAAATTAGTCAGAGAAAGACAAATATCATATGACTTCACTCATATGAGGACTTTTTAAAAATTTTTTTAACGTTTACTTATTTTTGAGAGACATAGAGACAGAGTATGAGCAGGGGAAGGGCAGAGAGAGAGGGAGACACAGAATCCGAAGCAGGCTCCAGGCTCTGAGCCATCAGCACAGAGCCCGACGCGGGACTTGAACTCACAGACTGTGAGATCATGAACTGAGCCGAAATCGGCCGCTTAACCAACTGAGCCACCCAGGCGCCCCCATACGAGGACTTTAAGATACAAATGGATGAACATAAGGAAGGGAAGCAAAAATAATATAAAAACAGGGAGGAGGACAAAACATAAGAGACTCTTCATTACAGAGAACAAACAGAGGGTTACTGGAGGGGTTATGGGAGGGGGGGTTGGCTAAATGGATAAGGGGCCTTAAGGAATCTACTCCTGAAATCATTGTTAGCACAACTGTTATAGTTAGCACTATATGCTAACTAACTTGGATGTAAATTAAAAAATAAATTAAGTAAGAAATTAAAAAAAAAAACATTAACATCATAAGAGTATATATAAAAATTCACTTAGTCTGAATGGTTTGGGGCTGAGGTCTAAAGGATGAGTAGGAATTAGGAAAAGCAGAGTGGCATACACTGAGTTGGTTACACAAAAGCCATTTATAGCCCCCTTCTTTCCCATCCTCTATAGAGATATTGTCAATGTCACAGGCTTTCTTGCAAGAAGCATTGACCATATGATAAAGTTTTGGCCCGTGGGTTGCAGGAGAAAGTCTCTAGATTGAGCTTCTCTGCTTGAATAAAAAGGCAATGTCTACAAGGAAAAACACTTTTGTTTTTTTTAACTGTTTGCTTTTTCCCCTTCTTCCTCTCTAGAACAGGGGCAAGAGACCTGGGTGTTAGCAGCACATTTTACCTGTGAGAACAACCCTTACACACTAAGGATTGTGGTTCAGAAAGTTAGAAAGAGCCTGGAGTCCTAAGCATCTCGCTTACCCACATACCAGCCCTGAACTACCTTACCTGGCTTTGGCCTTCTTGTTATGAAAAACAATGACACTTCTATTTCTTTAAGCCCATGATAAATAGAGGGAGGTTGTGTGGAGGTTTAGAAAAGTTAACTGCATTTATGAAGACCCTGGGCAAGAGGAAGTATGATACATTAGAAAAACCAATGCTTTCTATTTACACTTGCCATTTTCCCTATTACAAATTTATCCATGGATAAAATTAAAAGAAAATGGAAGAAACATAAAATTGTAATTCATGAGCACTACAGTAATTTATTACCACCACAACTATAATGAAGTCTCAGTAATAAAAGAAGCTCACTGCAGGTTGTAGGGCAGACAAAATAGGCATAGAATTGTTGGAAATGCTCACTATGAATCTACCCTTTATTTCCTACTCAGCAGAGCAAGTGAGTGAGTGACATAAACATAGGGATAAGGTTGCATCCATTTCTCTTTACTTTCCATAATCTTAATATTTGATATTATATGAGAAATAATAAATTGATTATTCAGACAGTTAAGAAACAATAGGCTGGAGTATGTTTGTCTTTCTTGTTCTATTTTTTTCCCTTATTGAATTTGCTCAGGTTATATTTATTTCTTTTTTATTCTTAAAAATTATTTCTTAGGTATTTTTCTAAGGAATATGGGAAAGAAGTATTTCAAAGTGACCCCTCAACCTTTAATATAACTATAAATCCATATTTGTTTTTGAGGTTGATAAAATTAATGGCAGTATGGAGGGTGTCCTAGAGTGGGAAAAAAAACTATTGGTAGGGATACCAAATAGGAAGTTATTAAAATATTGAGGTACAATATTATTAGAACTATGGGACTGGAGAAACCAGATTCCAGATATTTTAGGGTGGCATTGTAAAATGTTGCAGGCTATTCAATGTTTGGAAGGGAGTAGGAGTTGGAAATGAAGGGCAGGAAGGAACTGAGACTTCTCTTGGTTTACTAACTTGGGAGAACAGATAGATGGATAGTCAAATCAGGAACAAAGGAGGGAGAGCAGGTTAGGAAAGAGTATTTACATATCAACTGTAGAACCTCTACATATCCACTGTAGACATTCAATAGCTATTTTTGAGTCCTGTTGTATCGGTTATCCATTGTCATAGTAGTGCTGTGTAACAAACAACCATAAGATCTCAGGGGTATAAAATGATAAGCAATTGCCTAGATCACTAGTCTGCAACATTCAATTGATTTGCCCTAGGCTTGTTGGAATTTTGGCTGGGTTCATTCACATGTCTGGGGCCAGTGAGTTGCCAACTGATTAAGCTGGCCTCAGTGGAGATGATGGGCAGCTCAGTTCTGCTCCATGTGTCTTTCATCCTTCCACAGACTAGCCAAGATATGTCTTCATGGCAATGGCAAAGATGCAAAAGATGCAAGCACTTGCACAGACACATGCAAGCACTTCTTCCGATCTATTTTTATGTCACATCTACTAATGCCCCACTGGGCAAAACAAGCCTTCAGAATCAACCAGATTCATGCTGAGGG
The DNA here is from genome assembly GCA_030068075.1 of Paguma larvata. NCBI lineage: Eukaryota > Metazoa > Chordata > Mammalia > Carnivora > Viverridae > Paguma > Paguma larvata. The sequence continues at coordinate 47,502,079 of CM057836.1, forward strand.
AACCAGATTCCATCTGTCTAGGGCAAGGATATAGCAAGGAATAAATTGAAACCTTTAGTGCAATTAATTTGCATGTGTACCGTGTGCCAGGCACTGTTCTAGACTCTGAGGATACAACAGAGAACAACAACAAAAAGTCTTTATTCTCTATTTAGAGATATATACAATAAACAAACTAAAAAATATGTAATTTTGAATATTATTAAGTGCTACAATGAAAAGGGTAAGAGGATGAAGTGTGGTGTAAAGTAGTGTGGTATGATGATCTTGAAAGTGGACTTTCTAGGTACAAGGACAGCTAGACTAAAAAGCCCTGAGGCAAGAATGGGGGTTGGCAATAAAACCTGGATGAGATTGGCAATCTCTGGATGAGATTGGATGGGAATTAGTCAGGGAGAAAGGCCAATGAGATTAGATAAGGAGGCCATGTAGATCACATGTATTAGTCAGGGTAGGCTATGATGGGCTGCAGTAACAAGCAAACCTCCAAACTGCAATGGCTTAATACACAATTTACTTATCACTCACTCTAAGTCTACTACAGGTTCAATTTCTTTCCTGGGAAGCTCCCTGAAAATAATACTTGGTCACAGGCTGTGTCTATCTTGTGGCTCAGCCATCACAACCTGGGCAGCTCGGTTGCTACATTAAAGGAAGAAAGAGGTGACAGCCACATGGGAGTTTTCACTTGCCCCAATCCAGAGGTGATACAGATCACTTCTCCTCAAAATCCATTAGCAATAACTAGTCATAGAGTCAGGTCCAACTGTATGGGCTCTGGAAAATGTGGGAGAGCAAACGAATGTTCAGTGAGCATTAAGAGTTTCTACCATAGCAAAATAAGTTTGTTTTTCATTCTATGTGTGACAATAAGTCATTAGAAGATAACAAGCAGGGAAGGAGCATGATCTTCTCCGTACTTTTAAAAGATCATCTGGGGGCGCCTGAGTCTCAGTCAGTTGAGCGTCCGACTTCGGCTCAGATCATGATCTCACAGTTCATGAGTTCAAGCCCCGCATTGGGCTCTGTGCCGACGGCTCAGAGCCTGGAGCCTGTTTTGGATTCTTTGTCTCCCTCTCTCTCTGCCTCTCCCCTGCTCATGCTCTGTCTCTCTCTGAAAAATAAATAAACATTAAAAAAATCATCTGGAAGTTACATGGAGAAGAGAGAATAGAGAGGCAAATGTAGAAGAAGGGTGACCAATTAGGAGCTCTCCTGTGGTGACCCCAGGAGGGAGATGATGGTGACAACCTAGGGTATAGTGATAGGGGTGGTAAGTTATCAGATCTGGGATATGCTTTGAAAGTAGAACAAATGATTTACCGGTGGAGCAGATGTGGGATACAAGAGAAAAGCAATTGAGAATCACTCCGGGGTTTGAGACTAAGCAACTTGGAGAATGGTGATTCCACTTACTAAGATGGGGGAAGATTGGAGAAGAAATAGGTTCAGAAGAAGAAATCAGGAGTGAATTTGGCCCTGATAAGTTTGAAAAAGATAGCAGACAGACAAGTGGAGATACTGAGTGAACTGACAGTTGATTTTTTTTTACTTTATCTTATTTTATTTTTGACACATAACATTATATTAGTTTCAAGTATATAACATGATTTAATATTTTTATATACTGAGAAATGATCACCAAAATAAATCTATATCTGTTATATCTGTTACAATTCAGAGTTACAAAACAATGTTTTTCTTATGGTGAGAACTTTTAAGATCTACTCTCTTAGCAATTTTCAAATATGCAATACAGTATTATTAACTATAGTCACTTCCTGAGCATTACATCCCTGTGCCTTATTTATTTTATGGCTGGAAGTCTGTACCTTTTGACTCCCATCACTCATTTTACCTATTCCTCATACCCTACCTCTGGCAGCCTCCAATCTATTCTCTGTAACTATGAGTTTGTCAGTTTTTCAGTTTTGTTTTTGTTTTAGTTCCACATATAAGTGAGAACATATGGTATTGGTCTTTCTCTGTATGGCTTGTTTCACCTAGTGTAATGCCCTTGAGGTCTGTCCATGTTGTCACAAATGGCAATATTTCATTCTTTTTTGCTGAATAATATTCCTGTGTGTGTGTGTGTGTGTGTGTGTGTGTGTGTGTGTGTGGTCTTTATCCACTGATAGACACTTACGTTGTTTCTATACCTTGGCTATTCTAGACAATCCTGCAATGAACATGGGGGTGCATATATCTTTCCAAATTAGTGTGTTCATTTTCTTCAGATAAACACTCAAAGGAGTTGGATCATATGTAGTTCTATTTTTAATTCTTTTGAGGAACCTCTGCACTGCTTTCTATAGTAGCTGCACCAATTTACATTTCCACCAACAGTGCATGAGGGCTCCTTTCTCTCCACACCCTCACCAACATTTGTTATGTATTGTCTTTTTGATATAGCCGTTCTAACAGGTGCAAGGTGATATCTCATGGTGCTTTTGACTTGCATTTTCCCAATTATTAGTGATGTTGAGCATCTTTTCAGGTACCTGTTGGCCACCTGTATGTCTTCTTTAGATTGACAATTGATTTTTAAATCTGGACTTCAGAAAGAGAGGTAAGAGCTGGAATATAAATGTGGGAGTCATTAGCATATACTTAGGGGCACTATACAAACACCTAGTGGAAAGAGTGACAAAGAAGATGGCCACTGATTGAGCCCTAGGGAACTCCAAATTTAGAAAAGCAAGAACGAAGAGTAGGAAGTAGCAAATATGACCAAGAAGCAATACCTAGTGGGTTAAGAAACTAGTAAGTGAGGTATTTTGGAAGCTAAATAAGAAACCTTTTCAGGAAGGAAGAAGTACCTCCAATGTCATAAATTGCTGGGACATTAAGCAAGATGAGGGTCAAGGATTTAACAAGATGAGATCAGTGTTGACTTTGATAAAAGAAGCTAAAGTGGTGGAGATTGACTGGGATAGGCTGACAGAAGACTGTGAGGGGAAAACAGAGTTATAAATGGAAGAAGAGGAAAAGCTTCATAGGCAGAAGGGACATAAGTTTAAGGAACGATTTCTTTTCAGGGGAAAGAAATTACAGCATGTGTGTATTGTGACAAGAATGGGGCAATTGAAAAAGAAATTTATGATACTGGTGAGTGGAGAACAAAGGAGCAAAGTTTTTGAGTGTGCAAATAGAGATGTGTCCAGGTTTGACCTTCAAAAGAAGGTGAGACCATACACAGTGACCAAAAGAACAATGGACCTTTGGGTAGAGGAAAAGATAGGCTGGTAGATCTATTGATAAAATCACATAGTTCATTTTTATTGCTTCTGTGTTCCCCAGAAAGTAAAATTTAAGGTCATCAGGTGACAGTGAGAAGGAGGAAGTGTTAGGGGTGGAGAAGAGGGGAGAAGCTCTGAAATAGTCTTGTTGCAGAGTTGAGGAGTGAAGTGACTATAAAATACTTTATGTCTGTTGAGCAATACGGAAAGGCCACTTGAGATTTGTGAATTGACAGAAAGTTAAAGATCAGCCAACATAATGTGTGTTTTTCTATAATGTAGGCTTAGAGATTATTAGCATTGGGTTTTGTCATATGGATGACATGGAAAGAGGGAGGAAAATGGAGTCAAGGGAATATGCAAGGAGGGATCACAGGGGTGAACCATGGGTCCTAGCTAGAGGAATAGAGAAGCAAGGTTATGAGGGGTGATAATCAAAGTGGTAAGATCAAGGGGCTGGAGATCCTGGTGAGTACTAACCATTGTTGGACTTGGAGTACAAGAGGGCATGAACTGAAAAGATAGGAGGTAGTATAGAGTAAGAGGTTTGAAGTAGAAATTTTGGAAATTATGTAGTTACTGATGATGACGAAACCCAGGTAATGATTCACCATGAGAATGAAGGTTGGAGGCAAGTGGAGGAAAATGTAACAGGAAGTGAAGAAGTCAAGGAAGTGAGTCAGGGAGTTGGATTGATCATGTTTGTGTATATCACAGTCACCAAAAGTGAAGACGGGGGCAGTGATGGTAATGTAGTGAGCTAAAATCTCCAATGGATGGAGGGGAATGAGCAGTAGATGAGTCAGGGAGTGGCTGCAACAAGTGTAGTACATTATCATGTATTAAAGATGCATGGGGCTTAAAAGAAATAGAAGGAATAATGGTCTGGAAGTAGAGTGAGGACAGCGTGTACATATGCCCCTGTTCTGGCTCTGTGGTGTGTGGACTCTGGAGGAAGCACGACTCACTTAAGACTACTACAGTAGTGGAAATGATATCCTGAAACAGCCAAGTTGCAGGTAGCAAAAGGTGAAGGGAACCTTTGAAGAAGAGGTGAGGATTTTGTTGATGATAGACTATGTGTTCCATGGGGATGGCAGGGTGGGAGGGTCCATCAGACTAGGAAAATGTTTTGAGCCATATTGGAGATAAGAACCAGAGTGGTAGCTCTTGACTAGAGAAGCTCAGACCTCTGATGGTGGTCAGACACACAGAAGTAGGGAGCGATGGGACTGGTCATGGCATCGTTATGAGGAAGGCCCATAGTGTTCCTAATTAGAGCTTCCTCCTTGGTACTGGGCATTCAGATATCTTGTAGTGGGCTCTTGAAGGTCTAGGGGCCTCCTTTAGAGATTTTTCCTAGAAACTTCATGATCTTGGGAGTAGAGTGTTTACCAGAATTATATAATATGTAATGGGGGGCTTACTTGATGCCCTTAGCAAGAATAGGTCCAGTAGGCTTTTGAAGGAGATTGAAGGGAGTAAAATCCAATGCACAGATGACAGCATTGGTCCGGAGAAAAGAGACTTCTTCAAATGAAAGGGGCAGCAGAACTGACATGCCCACATCAGACACAATGCTCTACTTTTTTACAACAAATATTTTGTAATGTCGCCTTTACTATATAAAAACAAAATTTGTAAATAGTATAATATTTTTAAGGAAAAAAAACAATATAATGTCTTATGATATAAGTATATTATGAAAGAGAAATAAGAAAAGCAGTTTATAATAAATTATTATGTGTTTCAATATGGAAATGCTCAGGCATATAACACGAGGATACAAGATGAGTATGCTAAGCTTAGCCCTTAATTTCAAATAAAGAGAATGTGTCAGGAACAGATGCAGGTGGATGCAGCAGTGGGGTTTCTTTTTTTATTTTTATTTGTTTGTTTGTTTATTTTGGGAATTCAAATATTTTGAGCCTTGCTTCTGTCAGTGTCACGATGTTTGACATGGGGGGATCAATTCTTGGTAATGAACAAAGCAAAAGACAATCTTCCCTTATTCATATGGCAGTTTCCCAGAAAATTCAGGGGTTTGTTTAAGTTCAAAAATATTCTTTATGTCATAGGCACAATAAAAGTCCCCCAAAGAAGTCCACATCCTAATTCCTAGAACCTGTAATTATGTCACCTTACATGGCACCAGGGATTTCACAGGTGTGATTAAGTTAAGGATCTTGAGGTGAGGAGTTTGTCCAGGGCTATGTGGTTGTAATCAGAAGAGTCTTACAAAGAAAATGGGAGGCAGAAGGGTCAAGGTTGAGAGAGCTGAAGATGCTATGGTACTCACTTTGAAACTGGAGGCTGTTGGTCATGAGTCAAGGAATGCAGGCAGTGTCTAGAGGCTGGACAAGACAACGGGATGTCCCCTGGAGTCCCCAGGAGGAATAGCCCTGCTGACATCTTGATTTTAGCACAGCAAAACCCAATTCAGACATCTGATCTCTAGAACTGCAAAATAATAACTTTGTATTGCTTTATGTAATAAGAAATTAATTTACTTTATATAAAAATCAAAGCTGGGTTCTGGATTTGGGTAATTATAAGAAGGGTTTTTGCCTGCATGACTGTCTGGAGAGGCAGCCAATAATCATTTGGAGTGTGGGACAGTATTCCTTTGTGCAGGGCCATTCCACCTGCTGCAGGACAGCCAGCATTCCTGCCCCCACATCTAAATGCCAGCAGCATCCCGGAGTCATTGCAACAACCAAAACAAATACTCAGTTTCCAAAAGAAAGTACCCATTATCTAGAAGCAAGGAAAGTTGGGCATTCATATCTGAGGACTTCTTTGAACTAGAAATGCAGTTTCAAAGATACTTTCATGGACTTTTAGTTACTTGGCATACAGTCATCTCAAAGCAGACACTGTTTCAGAGTAAAGGTCAATAAACTATCAGAATTCTGATTGATCAATAAAGACTCCTTAATGATTTCTTAAAAGCCTGTGTTGAGTCCCTCCTCCTCCCCTGTCCTTAAAACAGTCTGAGAACAGAACTTCCACTGGACAATAGAAGCCATCCCAATCCAGAACCTTCCAGTTTCCCAGGGAAGTGTCTTTAATGGAATCCCTAACCATTTATAAAAATTCACAAGTGGGGAGAATTAATTCAGTTTAAATGGAAAAAGGAGTCATTCTTCTTTCAGAAGAAAAAAAAGGAATCTTCTTTTATATCATAGCTCTTCTTCCCTCAGCAGCGATTTCTTATCTGCAAAGGTGATGCATACTTAGTAACTGCTGTCAGAAGAAAAATATCAGGAAACAATACATGATAGATCTCTGTGTTACGTGGATGCAACAGCATCAATGCCACTCAAGCGTCCATTGGGGGATTTTCAGCATAACTTAGAAAGAAAGGAATACAGAATTCAGAGGGGGTGATGTACATGTTGGGAGCCAAGACACGGAAGTCTTTGGGTTGTAAGTGTAGCACGGGAGTGGGTGAGGAGTCAAGACAAGACAGTGATTGCTTTGTTCCTGAGTTCCTGAGCCATAGTGCTGTAATTAGTCCTCACTAGAGAGACGAGGCACCAGCATATTGTTTAGCACATCAGGCGTCTGTCCTGTTGGAAGGTCACATGGCTCCAAAAAATGGAGCAGGTGAAGACAGCTCATTACAGAACTGTTCTTTGCATAAGAACAGGAAGGTCTAATTTCTGCCTGTCTCTCTACTTAGGAATATAGTTTGATCATTACCAAGTCAGAGGATGTTCCTTTTGGTGAGGGAGAAGGATGATGAATATTCCTTCAAATTAAAAGAGTAGATAATTATTGTATAATTAGACAAGACTTCACTTTATGATTTGATCCGTGCTCACCCCTATGCGAAGGTTAGAAAAATAATTGTTTTCCACTGGTTTTGCCTGGCTCATTATGGAGAAGTCAGCTGCCAAATCCCTCCAAGTCATCCCCATCCCTCCTTCATTTTTCACACTCCTCCTTCTTGAGTTCAACCAAATCAGAAGCTAACTTCCTAAGTGAAAAGTGACCTTTACTTATTATTCATGATTTAAAAAATAACCCAAAGAGAGCAGTAAAACAACTCAGAACAATAAAGCATAGTAGATAACGACAAAAGCAAAAATAAACAAGTAGAACCACATCATACTAACAAACTTTTGCACCAAAAGGAAACCAACAACAAAATAAAAAGGCAACCTCCTAGATGGGAGAAAATATTTGCAAACCATATAATATGAGCTAATATCCAAAATGTATTTTTAAAACTCATGCAACTCAAGAGCAAAAACAAAAACAATCTCATTTAAAAATGGACAGAAAATCTGAAGACATTCAGATGGCCAACATGCACATGCAAAGATGCTCAACATCACTAATCATCAAGGAAATACATATCAAAACCACTATGAGATATCACCTAACACCAGTCAGAATGACTAGTATCAAAAAGATAAGAAACAACAAGTGTTGGCAAGAATGTGGAAAAAAGAGAACTTTGCGCACCGTTGGTGAGAATATAAATTGGTGCAGGCAGTATGCGAAACAGTATGGAGGTTCCTCAAAAAATTTAAAACGGAACTACATATGATCTAGGAATTCCACTTCTGGATATTTATCTGAAGAAAATAAAAACACTAATTGAAAAGATATGTGTCCATTGTAGTATTGTTACAATAGCCAAGATATAGACCTAAGTGTCCATCAACTGATGAATGGATAAAGAAAATGTGGCATACATATATGATGAAGTATTATTTCATCATAAAAAAAGAATGAAATATCGCCATTTGCAACAACATGGATTGACCTTGAGGGCATTAGGCTAAGTGAAATAAGTCAGACTGGGAAAGACAAATACCATATGAAATCTCTTACAATGTGAAATCTAAAAAACAAAACAATCCAACCTCAAGGGTACAGAGAACAGACTATTGGTTGCCAGAGGCTGGGGATAGTGGATTGGAGAAATGAGTGAACTGTTTTTTTTGTTGTTGTTGTTGTTGTTTTAGTTTAAGTAAATTATTTAAATTATTTTAAAAATGTGCTGATTGATTAAAGGCAGATTTCATTTGCCAGATTTCTTTTTATGAAGACATTTCAAGAAAGCAAAAATGGAAGAAGAGCATTGTTTGAAATGGACCGTACACCAAACCTGAAGGTTATAGAACCAGACTTTTTTTTTCCACCCAAGGAAAGCTGCTACTTTTAAGTTGTAGCTGGTTCATTGATTGCTAATGCTTTAAAAATGAGATTAAATCAGACCCAAGGTCGTTATTACAGGAATATATATGCCCCTTGTGCATTCCGGTGATTTGACAATCTTAAAAAATAAAATAAAATAAAATAAAATAAAATAAAATAAAATAAAATAAAATAAAATAAAATAAATTGTAATAAAATAATAAACAAAATAAAAAGTAGACAGACTCCAGAATCACTCATTATCAACATTATCAACAAATAGTTGGTGACTGTAGCTTCACAGTTAATCTAGCAGTCAGTCAACAACTCCTGTGAAAGCCTCTTCGGACTTTGTGATTACAATATAATATTCAGCAAAGTAGACAAAATTACAGAAATCTTCAATAGCATTGGATACTAAGGTTAACAGCTGAGCATATGTCAGTGTACGAGGGCAGTTTTCCCTGGAATTTTAAGATGTTTCTAAAAAGACGCCAGGAGGACAAGTTCAGCACAGTGTTATTTTAGTGAAGACAACTCAATTCCATTCTGTTTTCTATTTCCATTCTGCTTAAGGCTAGGATTTAGGTAGGGTGGGGAAGGTGCCATTGAGGTAAAGTCATTGTAAATTAGATTATTATCATTGATTAAATAATTAGAGAAATACAGGTAAATGTATTTTACTTCACACTGGTATGTATTTTTTCCTGGTTACAGAGGAGAGCCATTTTAGAAAATCTGGAAAATAGATAATCAAGGCAAAGTCTCATAATTACAGCACCCAGAAATAATCATGCTACTCTATTGACATCTCATCATTGGAACTCGGCCATCACACTTACAATTTTGTAATCTGCTCTTTACTTTAACTAAATAAATTCTTAACCAATATGATTTTTAATTTCTGATCACAAAGTATCTCATTTGTATTAGTTTTCTATTGATACAGTAATAAATTACCATAACCTTAATGGCTCGAAACAATACAAATGTATTCTCTTACAGTTCTGAAGGTTAGAAGTGGGATATGGCCTAAAATCAAGGCGTTGGCAGGGCTCTGTTCTTTTCTGGCACTCCCAGCGAAGAATCCGCTTCCTTGCCTTCTCCAGCTTCTACAAGTCAACTGCATTCCTTGGCTTATTGCCCCTGCTCCATCTTCAAAGCCAGTATCACTGAGTCTCTCCAAGTATTCTGTTGTCATACCTCCTAGGGACCACAGCTGAGAAAGACTCTTTGTTTTTAAGAACCCATGTGATTAAATTGGGCCCATCTGATAATCCAGGATAATCTTCCCTATTTCAAGGTCCTTAATTTAGTCACATCTGCAAAGTCCCTTTATGTAAGATAATGTAGTCATTCACAGGCTCCTGGGATTATAACTTGGACATCTTAAGAGCAGAGAGAGCATTTTTCTGCCTGCCACACTATTTATGGTCAAAATTCATTAAACCAATTCCCTTCGGTTGGACATCAGTTTCAAGATTTTTAAAAACAATAAATAACAAATATTCTTCCGCATAAGTCTGGGCAAACTGTGTATTTCCATAGGGCAAATTTCTAAAATTGGAATTTCAAGTCGAAGGTTATTTTTCCAAATGCCAAAGCTCTAGACATGCTGTTGAATTCACTTCTTGAAAGGTCTAAACTCATCTCTCTCCAGTGCTATATGAGATGCCTTATTTTGCACTTTGGCAATTGGAGACTATGTAAGTAAACTATAATATTTGACAAATTGATGAGTGAAAAATGGTACCACATTATTGTACCAACTGCATTTCTTAGCTTACTAATAAGCCTAACCTTTTTTTCTCATATTTCTGTTGGCTCTTTGTATTTTTTACATTTTGAAACTAGCGTAATTAACTCTTTTGCCCATTTTTATACTGGGGCTTACTTGCTTATTTCTTAAATTGGTTTCTAAGAGTCTTCTCTATGTTAATGACATTCACCCTTTTTAATATAAGATGCAAACATATTTCAAAGTTGGTATTTACTTCTTTATATCTTTAAAAATATTTTTTGACATTCAGAAATTTTACATAATCTATTAACTATTTTTTGTCACTAGTTTTAAGTTTAGGAAGTTCTCTGTCACTCCAAGATTAGGTATTTATTCATATTTCCTTTCAGTTTTTTTAAGGGATGAGTTAATGGAATTTTTTTTCCAGATAATTTAACAATTACGCCAAAAGGATTTATTTTTATTTTTCCATAAATTTATAATGTCATGAGTATTTTATATTATGTTATGTTATATTATATTATATTTATTCTTATATGTAAATTTAAGAATATTTATATTCTTATAAACTCTTACAGACTCTTCGCTGTCTCCAGCGAAGAGAATCTGTGTCTGAGTAATTTGACCTATATTTTAATCCTTGTGTTGACACTACTGTTTTAATTAGTAGGACTTAATTTTAATATCCGATTGGGCAGGAAGATGCCTCTCACCACCAACCACCCTACACATGCCATGCTCCTCTCTGTTTCTGATTTGCTGCACTTTTTTGCCAGTTGAACTTTATTCTCCCAGATGAACTTCAAAATCACTAAAAAAAAATCTAACTGTGAGTTTTGTTGGAATTGAATTAAAATATAAAATGATTGACAGTTAATTCATTCCCTCAACACTGTAAGCCTTCCATTTTTAAGTTTTCCATTTTACCTCTGGTAAGTATTCAATGTATTAATTACACAAATGTCCAGCACATTTTAATTGGATTGTTCCTATAGTTTATCTTTTTGTTGCTACTGTGTAAAAATATTTTTTATCATATATATTCTTATTTATTAGTGTGAATATATGAAATATCTGTTACTTTGTATCTATTTAGTAACTAGCTACCTCCCTGCATTAGCTCAACTCAAACTACCACAAGCAAAAAGCATATTTTGTTATAAGAACACTAAGGCATCTCACATAACCCAAAGGCAGGACTGCAGCTTCATCTTAGAATGAACTAAAACTGGGCTTTCCTGTCTCTTGGCTCTGGACGTCTCTGTATGCCTGTTCCATCTTTCATTCTGTCTCCAGGAAAGAGCATACCTCATAACTTGAACCAAATAAAAGAGGATATAACCTCCAAAAGCATTCAAATGTTACATTTTGCTACTGCAGCCACCCATAATCTCTAGCTCACTGCTTTGCTGTGCTCTTATTCCCTCCCTCTTGCTCTGTCTCTTCCAAAATGTCTTAGGAAGAGACTATCAGTCAGATTGGTTGAAGTTTCTACTCCTGGAAGACTCAGTGATGACCCAGAGGCCAAAGGCCAATGACAGCATATGTTGGGGCAGGGGAGGGTGCTGATAATTTGACCAACAGTAAGTAAGTGTTCATTACAGTCCTCTTGAATTTTAAAGTTAAATAATAATGTTATTGCATTGAATTGCTCAAAGCAGTCAAAATACTAAACCATAGTATTTGAACCAAAGTAAAAATACCTTTATAACTTTATCATTCTATATTTTGTTTGTTGATTTGTGATGCTTTTTATCATGTAAAGGAAGGATCTATTCTAGTTTCTACGATTGCCTCAAAAATGGATGTTGAGGGGTGCCTGACTGTCTCAGTCGGAAGCATGTGACTCTTGATCCTGGGGATGTGAGTTCAAGTCCCACACTGAGTGTAGAGATTACTTTAAAAAAATGGATGCTGAATTTTATTGAATCTTTTTCTGGTCCTTCTCCTGATGGCCACATGTTTTCCTCCCATAACCTAATGATGTGACATTTTCTTATTAATAGAGCAGTGTGCTTTTGATTACATGTTTTGGACTGTCCAAGAGTCCCTACTCCTAGTGTTGGGAAAAATATGCCTTTAGGGGATGCTCATTTGTATGACTTTTTAATTAAGGGGTAAAGATGAAAGAGATATTTGGGTCCTCCATAATAGATGTTAACTGTTTGAATTGGCTGATTAAAGTATGGAGTTTTTCTTCTTGTTAAAAGAAAGGTATGAGTTAAAAGAAAGGAGAGTTCACTATATAACACAGAGGGACAGGGAGATACGAGCTGGGAAAGAGACCTTGACAGAATGTGGACTTCATCTTCCTGATTCCACTGGTGGTCACTTGTGATATCAAGAGCAGAGGACTAAGGGACTGAGACCTGGAGCAAAAAAAAAAAAAAAAATTTCAGTGGTGAGTGGCAGAGTTAGCCTGGGCACACCTTGTGTCATGAGAACCCATTTTCTAGGGGCAGAGAAATCAGAGGTCCCTCTCAGCCTACCCAAGAAGCCTGATATTTCATTCCAGAGAACGGACTATAGAACACCAGCCTCAAGTGAGGAACATCCCTTAATTCTCTATAGTTTGTAGTGAGCAGATAGATCCTTGTTCCTCTTCCTCTTTCATGATCTTTTACTCAAAAGGGGCAAGAAGGGGGACTTATGGCAAATTTATGCTGAGACATTTTCTTAGCGGTTTTCCTTATGGGAATCTAGGGAATCTGAACTCTAGTCTGGCTTCTGAGAAGTCCCTTTGGAAGGACAATAAGATGAATATCCATGCTCACACAGTTCATCCGGTGTTCCTGCTGGTGCTAAGTGTAGTGCATCCACTCCTCCAATTCAACACACCTATCATAACAGGAAGAGCCAGGAAATCTCTGAGCAGCACTGGTGCTAGTTCACCATCAAGTTGTCATGGTCCCAGCCTCATGCGTTGGCTTTTTCTACCCACGAATTAGTTCCATAAAGTGTCGATGGAGCTTGAGAATAAGCATTGTCAAGAGCCTCTGCAGAGACCAAGTCCAGGCTTGAGCTGGACCAATGGGAGTGGGTTTGGTGGACCAGGAGCCCAACAAACAAGGCCTTCCTGAAATTCTAGGAGGCATATTAACTATAGTCATAGATAATTCTGCTTAGACTATGATATGCTATCTGCCATTGTATTCGTGAATTCGTATTGCAGATATTTTATTTAGCTCTTACGAGTTGAAGTAAGACCCATGAGGGCAGACTGACGATTCATTGAGAGTACTTCATGAAATGAACTTGGAGGTTTGCCTCTTAATCTTTGTGTTTATATACCATAGGAATCATATAGGCTTTTTAAATAAAAGTTTACCTATTAAACTGCCTGGTCTCTCCACAAATAATTTCCAAGATTATTGCTCTTTTTAGATCACCAGTTTATACCTGATCTGTCTTTCTACGTCCATTTTTTTTTTTTTATTTTTTAAGGGTATGTGTTTTTAGTGAAAGGTAAGAGGACAATTGTTTACACCACTTCATTAGGCACTACAAAGAAATAGAAGAACAATCATTTGTACAAAATACAAACTGATTAACCTACATGGAGAAACTTAAATGATTCATTTTCTTTTTTTAAGTCTATTTATTTATTTTTGAGAGATGGTATGGGAGGGGCAGAGAGAGAGGGAAAGAGAGAGAATCCCAAGCAGGCTCCACACTGTCAGCACAGACCCTGACGCGGTGGCTCAATCTCACGAACTGTGAGATTGTGACCTAAGCCAAAATCAAAAGTCGAACACTTAACGGAGTGAGCCACCCAGGTGTCTCTTAAATGATCCATCTTAAATTTCATCGGAATAAAATAAATAAGGTTATGAAGAGTAACAGTGCGATACTGGGATAAGAATCTCTCTCTGTCTCTCTCTCACCTCCCTTGTTATTATGACATCTACATGTTTATATTAAATAGACAATCTTCTTCAAAATAAATCATGAAATACTTTGAGTGAAAGCAAAGTTGAATATCATATTTTTAACATACCTGTGCACCAGCTTTCTGAGAATAAGTCATTAGGAAGTTCACTGTTCCTATCTCCACTTTTTTTCCCCTGGTTATTGATAAAGATTTAAGGAAAAAGTAAATAAATAAATAAAGCTGGCAATATTTGCCCTAGCAAACAATCATTGTAGAATTATATTTAATAGAATACATGTAAATGAAGCATTAAATTGATTATTAGGGATTATATAACTGCGTTTATTTTAGAGTTTGTACATTTTGTCTGTTAGAAGCTGATTCACATTTTCATTCATATAAAATATTTATAGGTCCTAAGGAACTTGAGCTTAAAGGAAGCATGAAAAATATCTCATGTTAGGGCAAGTAACCAATAGCAGCTGCAATAGACAAACCTTGAATTCTCCGTAGTTCAGCACAATGGTTTATTGCTTTCTCTCCCAAAGCCCGATGTTTTATCTGTGGAGGCTCTCCTCCCTCTGGTGACTCAGGAATCAAATCATCCTCCATCTGGAGACACTGCCATTTTAACACAGGAATTCCAAAGTTGCCCTGACAGGATAAGAGGGAAAGTGGAAGTGGTATATCAGCAATTAACTGTCTTCACTTAGAAATAACATATGCTACTTCCACTCCCATTGTGTTGGCTAGACTTACCCATACAACCTTGCCTAGCTGCAGTGGGACTGAGAACTATAATCTCTAAGAGAACTAGAACAGAGAAAGTAACTGGATATGGGAGAGCATCAGCAGTGTCTCCTACAAGTGAAAACTACATAGTGCTTCATATTCGGATGTAAATTGAATCCCAGCATGAAACTTTAACAATCTTGAAATATCAACAAAATTTCTCTGAGTCATCCATCTTTAAAGGAAATGGAAACATAAAATTGAGGCACATAAAGATGTTAAGTAAAAAGAAAAAAAAAAAAAAGACCATGGGGGAAGGGAACGGGAAAACTAGTTTCAACAAGAGAGCGAGGCAAAGCATAACAGACTCTTAAATACAGAGAACAAACTGAAGGTTGATGGAGGGGGAGGGGGAGGGTCCTTGTTGGGATGAGCACTGGGTGTTGTATGTAAGCGATGACCCATGGGAATCTACTGAAACCAAGAGCACACTGTATGTTAGCTAACTTGACAATAAATTATATTTAAAAAAAAAGTCAGCACCCCGAGTGTCACCAGACATAAATAGTGCACACACAAAAATATCCTAAAAATATAATCATATTGACCTTCAATTACAGGAAACTGTCTCCTCAACCAAGAAAGTCATGAAATGTAATTAAATATGTCTGAGAGAAAACAGAGCTCAAACAAACCTACTCCCTTTGATATAGCCTCCACTTCTAGCTGAAGTTCTCCTTTCCACGGGTTTGGTTTATTGTTCTTGTCCCACGGCTTTCTTCCTTAAAATAAGATAACTTAAATATTGTAGACTTTCATCTGAAGGCACTAGCTTTCTTCCGGTATTATTTGGAAATCTAGGACCATTGGTCATTGGCTTCAATTAGTTAAGATATGTTATACGTGTGCTTCTACCACACGTAAAAATTCTGTCAATTTTTCTTAAAGACATATTTATGTAGGGTCATGAAAACATACAATACTATGAGATGGCTTTGACCTTCATAAATCTGATTTAAACTTTTTATAGCATGACTGTCTTCTGAATTTGTAGATGTCACAAAAGAATATTTTATTCTAAAAGGCACTTTCAGAACATTTTTTGGCTCATGTTCCACAAATAGATTTCCAATATGCTCCTAAGTGATATTAATGGGAAGATTTCCAACATTCCTTTTTTTTTTTAAGGATAGTCTATTTATTAGACTTGGTTGGGCTTCTCTGCTTCAGTTTTGATAAATTCATCAAATATTCACTCTGGATTGGTGATTACCTGATTTACCCACTTGTTCTTGACCCAATATTGCCAATGTTTTTCCTCTACGGCTGAGGAAGAGATACGACTCAATTCCATAAGCTGAATTTACACACAGAGTGTCCATCATTTTATCTGAAACTTTCCCCAAGTAATAGTTTTTCAAGGAAGTCTATACAGTTGTTTATATGCTTCTGATCTTTTAGGATTATTTTCTTTTAGTAAAAGTGTTTTACACATTAACTCTTCTTGTCCTAATGACATGCTTCTGTTTTTCATTGTTTTTTGTTGTTGGCTCTTTACTGTTTTACTGTTTGTTTTTTTAACGCCCATCCTTTACTATACGGACTAAATTTTCTTTAACTTTGCTTTCGCTAGTGATTCGAATGTTTTGTGCTCTGTCGTTATTTTTCTAGTAGTTAATTTTACATTTAAAAAAAAATCTTGAAACTATTTTTATTGATGTCAATGCCAGAACCAAAGTTATATTTATTGGCTAAGTCTATGGAAGATTTTAGCACGCATTTTTATTTCCTTTTGTCTTTATCCCACTCTTTCAGTTTTTGTTGTTGTTGTTGTTGTTGTTGTTATTACATGGAATTTTTTCTGGGTTCAAACGATGTTACTGAGGACCTCAGTAGGGGCAAGGGGCAAACGGCTGGGAGGACAGTGAGATCCAATCCTTAGCCTGGTTGGGATCGCTCCGGCCCGCTGTAGTAGCCAAAACTATATATGGAATTTTAATTCAGATTTTTATGTTGTATTTTATGCTGTATATTTTGTCCTTTAGGAACTATTTTTAACATTTGTGCTAAGCCTTATAATAATATCACAACTATTATTAAGCCGTAATTTCCTATTTAAGTTGTTGCAGTGTTAACCATAACCCTTTTAGTGAACAACTTCTCTTATACTATTCTGAACTGTTTCCCTCCAATTGGATAATATCTCTGAGTGGTGTTTAGGAGTTTATTGTTATTACCTCAGGGATGGTATGGCCGGTATGCTTTCTGAACTTTTGTGTTCCTGATTTTTTCTTTTGGCTTAACAAATAAATAACATCTTAGGTAGACAATTCTTGGACGATAAGATTTCTCCTCCCATAATTTTACAAATGCGGCTCCTTTATTTTCTGGTATTATAGTAGGAAAGAATTATGATGCCAGCATGACTTTTCCCCTACAGGCAAAATATCTATCTTCTTGATTGACTGGTGTAATTCTTTCTTTACTCTTGAAATAAAAAAATATCAGAATATCTCTAGGTAGAGAGTATCAGGATATTATCTAGGTAGGATGTCTCACATACATTGATTCTGCTTAGTATAAGCAGCCCAGATCTTTACTCAATTCAGAAACATTTTTCTTCTATTACATCTTAAATCATTATTTCTGTCCAAATTGTTTAGTTCTCCCGTTCAAGATTCCCAATTTCTTCATACTTTTTATCTTCTCCTTTTCTGTTTCATTCTAGAACAATTTCTAAAGCTGCTTTATACATTGCTATGTTGCTTTTCTGAAATGTATCTATTCTAATGAGAGTTTAATTCTGTAGCTGCATTTTTAACTCCTTCAAAACTGTTTCTCCTCCAGCAGGCAGCTATAAAGAAACAATGTATATATTTTAAGGACTAATGAAAAGATATTCTAGGTTTCTTTTTTTTTTAACCTTGATCTGAGAATAGTTTAATTTTAAGGTTAAGATGCCACTAATCTGATCCCTAAATTTTCTTGATAACTTTACTTTTATATAAGGTTAACTGTCTA
Source organism: Paguma larvata (assembly GCA_030068075.1). NCBI lineage: Eukaryota > Metazoa > Chordata > Mammalia > Carnivora > Viverridae > Paguma > Paguma larvata. The sequence continues at coordinate 47,519,834 of CM057836.1, forward strand.
AACGACCTTAATTTCTTTACTATCATAATTGCTCCAATTTGTATTTTTTTAAATTTTTTTTTAATGTTTATTTATTTTTGAGAGACATAGAGGCACAGCGTGAACAGGGGAAGGGCAGCGAGAGAGGGAGACACAGAATCCGAAGCAGCCTCCAGGCTCCGAGCCGTCAGCACAGAGCCCGACGCGGGGCTCGAACTCACAGACCGTGAGATCGTGACCTGAGCCGAAGTCGGCCGCCCAACCGACTGAGCCACCCAGGCGCCCCCAATTTGTATTTTATAATTACATATTTTTGTTCATATAGAACAATATTTTTATTACTAGTGACATATTATTTAAGCCCAGACCTCAATTATAACATTTGCAACACTTTGTTTCACCAAAACTAAGATAATATTGATTGTAAGGCAAATTATTTTATATACAGTAAAGGAAAAAACACGGCTGTTTAAAATATAATTCAGTTTTTTATCTTTTAGCATTTTATATTATCCTAAAAGAAAGTACTATGTTGGATGTATTTAGACATGATTTTTAAATAATATATCACTGTTATGTGTGTATGAAGAGATGACTATAAGCAAAATAATGTGTTTAAAGTATTTCTAAAATTTCTTCTCACTATTTTATTATTCTGAATCACATTTTAACTCAGAGAAATAAAAAATGGTTTCTCATGTCAATCATCTCTTTTTTCATTCCTGCCTCCCCGCCCCCCCCCAGCTATATCTTTTCTTATCTCAGCTGTAATTCTCTGGTCTCATCCTTGATCTGCTTCATAGAGTTCATGTTATCTTGAATTTGAATAGTTTTTAAAGTCCAAGGCAGTTGTACTATAAAATTTGTTTCTGGGTGCCTCAGGCAGGTGAGTGTCGAACTCTTGATTTCGGCTCAGGTCATAATCCCAGGGTCGTGGGATTGAGCTCTGCATTGATTCTCTCCATCTCTCCTTCTGTCTCTCTAGCCCACCCATGCTCTCTCTCTCTTAAAAAAAAAAATTGTTTCTGCAGTCAAATGCTCTACCACTACCACTGAAAAGAATTTGTTTTGGAACCTGTAGTAAATTGTTATTTCAAACTATGTTCTTCTGGCTTTTGAATGTTATGTTCTCCTCCTTTTGTAATACACACTCATAAGTCATTGATTCTAAGTTTGACTTTTTCTATTTATTCATCCTTTTTTATTAAATTTTTTATTTATTTCTGAAAGAGAGACAGAGAGACAGAGAGCAAGGGGGGAGGGGCAGAGAGAGATGGGAGACACACAATCCAAAGCCGGCTCCAGGCTCTGAGCTGTCAGCACAGAGCCCAATGTGGGGCTCGAACTCAAGAACTGTGAGATGATGATCTAAGCCAGAGTCAAACACTTAACTGAGTCACCCAGGTGCCCTTTTAGTCATCCTTTAATATAGAGAGGTCTTCTCAGATTAGGTTTTACTGTAAACTCCATATATCTGTACACTGTTGCTGTTGTTGTTGTCGTTGTTTTAATGTTTATTTATTTTGAGAGAGAGAGAGAGCACGCACGAGCAAGAGCCTGTGCACACTGGAGCCCATGGGGGAGAGGCAGAGAGAGAGGGAGACAGGATGAAGCAGGCTCCAGGCTGTGAGTACAGAACCTGACACAGAGCTCCAAATCAGTAACAGCGAGATCAAGACCCAAGCCAAAGTCAGAGGCTTAACCAACTGAGCCACCTAGGTGCCCACCCTGTTGTTGTTTTTTAACTTGGTTCCCCTCACTGTCCACATAATTGCTGATAGAATTCTCATTTCAGATCATAAGATCAAATTTCATTTGATACTCATATTTTCTAGCCAATTTTCTTTCTTTCTTTTTTTTTTTTTACTGTTTTCAGGTCTTTTATTTAGTGTGAATGTATTGCCAGGAAGAGACAACCAGTCCCCTGCTGCCCGTTTTATCTTTTCATGAGCAGCAATGATTCCTGCATGGTCAGACATTCTTTCTAGTTTTTTACTTACCTAACCCAGTGAATGGTATGTTTGTTTGGCATATAGTAAATGCTCAGTATGTAGTTCTTCCAATATTGAATAGAATTCCCAGAATGCACCACAACTCTGTCAGGCCTACCTCTTCCCAGTTGCCAACCTGACCTTCTTAGATATAAGCACTCCCAGGCACGCAGCTCTGTGGGTAATTACAGTCCCAGAATTCATGCAAGAAAACAGTAATTAATGCCAAGGAAAATGTGCTTAAAATGGCTCCAGTTATTCTAGAAGTCAAATCTAGGTTGTCTTCCCTTTTTCTGGTAGTTAAGACTCCATGTTCTGAAGGAAAAGATCTGTAGTAGACATAGCTTTAGAGAGAGTCCTACCACCCTTCTCCTTTCTCCTGCCTGTAAGCTTCCTCAGAACCTTGACTTTTAGAAATTCTGTTTCCTGGCATTGAGGAATACTCAGAGTTTCCAGTTTTATAGAAACTGGTTTCTTTCTCTTTTCTTTCCTGAATTATTTCTCAGTAAGTTGGAGAGAAAAATCACAATTTATTTGATTTTTTTTAATAAAAAAAAATGCTACAACAGTTAGCAACTATCTAAACTTAACTGGGTTCAGTACTTACCAGTTGACCTTTTATGACATGCCTTCCCCATTTGAATTCTTTACTTTGCTCTGTGTCTCAGTTGGCTGGAGTACTTAATACTTTAAATACTGCAAATGGGGAAGGCATGTTTCGAGATCTGCTTTCTGAGGCCTTGAAGATCTAGAATTATTTAATCACCAAGCTGGATTAGAAATCAGGTCTCCTATTCCTCAGCCTTTCCAACCAAATTTATTTATTCCCCCTCAGCCAAAAATGTACCAATAAAAAGTTATTTATCATGGCTGGTGGTTGTAAGAAATAAATGAGATAATACATTTAAAGCAGTTAGTACAACACCATTAGAAGTTGCTGCAATTACTATCTTGGTTTTACAAATGAGGAAGCCAATGCTCAGAGATTGAGATCACTTGTTGGAAGCTGATCCGAGGCAGAGCCGGGACTGGGATGCGGGACCATCTGAGTTCAAAGCAGAGTCTCAGCTCTCACTAATAACCACACAGCAAGCATCTCACTGACCAGGTTCCTCTCTTCAGTCCTGCTTCCTCCGCTATCTCGGGCATGTTAGTTTGAGTAATACTCAGCTTTCAGGGCCCAGCTGCCAAATTAGATTATGATGCCAACAGTCAGCTGACTCCCTGTGCTACACCACGTACTCAGCAGGCGCTGCAACAAAAATTAATTGATGAAAATATATGGCAATCGCCCAAAGCTGACAAAAACAAGTTCTAACCCTGCTGTTAAAAACTAACAGATTCTAAGGTTCAAATTTGGCTTGAGGCCTGGGATAGAGCCCCCTGTTAGGGCCATTTCTATTTTTGCTATTTATCTAAGTATGCATCTTATCTTGGAAAATAGCTGTCTTGTTGCTGCCTCTTACAGCAATCCCTTTTATTAAATCAGACCCTGGGAATACACAATATGCATGTTCTGCCTACGAAGAAGACACAGAACAAAAGGGAGTTAGTAATCTTGGAAATCTCTCCATGCCCACTTTGTTTAACAGAATCTATACTGATCCGGTACCAGGAATAATGCCTTCCCCAGGTCTTTGCCCATTCGAAGCTCTCAGAGGCATTAACCTGAAATGTATTAGATCCCAGAGTGGTAAGAAGTGTTGGAAAACCAACTCAGGTCACAGGGAGACCCCCTCGTATTCTTTCTGTCCTCAACTATCTCTATGATCTTGGATAAATTCTTGACATAGCTAGGCTCCATTTTCTCAGACAGCAAATAGGGTTTAGAGCTAACCTAGGAGATTACGATGAGAATTGCACAAATCCATGTGTCTATATGCAAGTTCTTTGAGAAACAAGCTCTGAACTGAAGATCATTTCCATGGGGACTTAGACTCAGAATGTTCTTACCTCGCTGTCTCTAGGTAGAAAGGCTGTAAATTGCTTCACTGCTATGAATTTTTTCTCAGTAATGAGAAGATTTTCATTCAGACTTCTTCCCACATCTTCCTAATAATGGCCAGTAGCCAAAACTGCAAGAACAGAATAAGACATTTAAATTGCTTAAGACTCACCTCTTCCTGAGTAAAAGAAATACGGTGCATTTATAATTTTTTCCTTTTCCTTTATTTTTTATTTGTTTGTTTTTTTTGGGGGGGTTACAAATCCACCTTGGACAAATCCATGAGGGTAGTGCATCTATATGCCTAGCCTCTGCCCTGGGGCAGGGGTGGGATTCCCATGATACTGGTTGTCATGGCGCTGGCCCTGGGCTATCTGGGGGCTGCCTGGGCTACTTATCTGCCCTTCGCTAGCCCACTGTACATTAACAGTGGGGAATCAGGATGCAGTCCTACTTTTCTGGCTCTTTCCAGTCCATTCTCTGATCCCCTAAGTCCAATCTTTGTCTTTAAATCCTTACATTGCCTATGAAAGGTTTATCTGTGGGACCTGAGTCTCTCTTCAGGGAATGTAGGAAAGAAAAGTGGGAGTACCTTATTTGGCAGCCAGGTGGTCCTTGCTTCCATGAGTGGATGGGGAGGACTTTAGGGGGAAGCTGGTGCAAAGGAAAATGGAAGGAAAGGTGATTTGTTGAGACTTGGAGCAGAGTCTAGTCTCAGTTACCAGTTTGCTCCAAGGAATATTCTTTCCTACTTATCCCTCCCCAAACCTCATCCTGCCACTACCACAAACTGGAGTCAAAGTGGAGAAAATAATCCTTCCCAGCCTGAGTTTTGAACCATCATTGATTCAGGACACTGCTGGGATGCATCAGAGAGATGAGCCCTTTGGAGAGATGAATGGAGCATCCGGACCTCCATCCCACTGCCATCACGGGAAGGCAAGAGGTCCCACTGGGGACCACCGGACACACAGCAAGCTTTCGCATTTTTTTGTTCATCTTAAATTCATAGAAAAACAATGTATCTTCTGAGTCCTTTAGGAATCAAGTAAACTTGAATGAGCATAATAAGATACAATGTAGAAATACAAGTAGGAAGAGAGGTTGGCAAACTTTCTGGAAAAGGTCAATGTGTTAGTTTCCTAAGGCTTTTTTAACAAGTTACCACAGACTGGGTGGCTTAAAACAAAAGAACATTATTTTCTCACAGGCTTAGAGGTCAGAAGTCTAAAATCAAAGTGTTAGCAGGGTTACATTCCCTGCTAAGGCTCTAGAAGAGAATCCTTATTTGCCCCTTTCAGTTTCTAGTGACTCCAAGTGTTCCTTGGCTTATGGTTGTATAATGTTAATCTCCGCTTCCTGGGGATGTGGCCTTCTCCTCCATGTCTATGTCTTCTCTTCTTGTCTCTTACATGAACACTTGAAATTGGATTTGATGCTCACCCCAGTAATCTAGAATGAATTTATCTTAATATCCTTAATCTCATCTGCAAAGACTCTTCTTCCAAATAAGGTAACATGCACAGGACCTGGGTATCAGGGCATGGATACAGGTTTTGAGGAGCCACCATTCAACCTATTAAAGTCAGATACTAAATATTTTAGAGTTTATGGGCTATAATTGTTGTAACTATGTCTCAATGTTATCAGACCAAAATGGGTCCACTTCTTGGTGAGTTACAGAGACTATACCAGGTGGAGTTGCCACACACAGTTATCCTTATTTGTACAAGTAAGGAGATCATGGTGGGGGGGAGGGGGGAATGTCCAAAGCCATCACTTCCTGGAAATGGGTAAGCAGGCTCCTTTTATTAAGGTTTGGGATGAATATTCAGAGAGGGATGGGTTTTTAGCATTATAATAAAGTTGTAACTGTCAGGGACTTTCTGATTCATCTGCATCAGCATCTTCCTCAATGTTTCTTTTCCTGTTCCAGCAATTAGTTAGTTCCTAAAAGATGAAATTGACAGGTAGATGCCTCTAGAAGTTTTCTGAGTTCAAGGGGTCAATTCTTAGTTCAGAGAGTCTATGGGTCTTGCCGGTGACACCAACTACTAGGCTCTGCCATTGTAGCTAGAATGAAAGGAGCCACAGATAAAATATAAATAAATGAGTGTAGCTGTTTTAGAGGAAAATTTAATTTATGGACACTGATTCACATTTCATAGACTTTTCACACATTATGAAATGTTCCCCTTTTTATTTTTTATCAGCCCTTTAAAAATGTAAAATCTGTTTTTCACCCATCGGCCATATAAAAAACAGGCCAGATTTGGCCCATGGACTATGATTTGCCCATCTTGGGTTAGTGCAATTGAGTATATTTTAAATCATCTGGATTTCTTTTCAAAGTTCTTTACTAACCTTCTAATAAGGTCAACTATGTTTTTTGTCTGTTATTCTACAGATTTCTATGTCTTTTGACACATATTGTGACCCTTCTCCTTTCCAAAACTCTCCCTCCAGCCATGTGGACATGATAAAATGTAAATGTGGTTTCCTGAGAAATGCAATAAGGGAGAGTAATATGGTGACTTCCCATGGCAGGAGGGTAATGGTCTCGACCTTGTCTATATGTATCTGAGCTCTGTGACCTGTCAGAACAGGATATGGTAACCTCTGTGGAAGGAATAGAACCTTCCACAGATGAGCGGGGCAAGATGAGCTGGAGATGGGCTGAAATGAATGGGGTGGTTGATAGGAGTTGATGACATTAGTGAGGGAGATGGAGACAGAGAGAGGAGAGAAAGGGGGTAGAGGGGATGTAAGCAAAGAGCAGGGAGATGGGGAAAGAAAGAGAGAGGAGAGAGATAGAAAGATGAAATGAGGTTGCTTATGGCAAGAGAGGAAATTAAACCTAGAGGCTGCTAAGTGAGCTTGAGGCTTATTAGGCCATACCAGGAAAGAGGGCAATTAGAGCTGAGGAGAACTCAGACATATTAGGAGCTGAAATCTCAAGAATGGAAAGAGCATCCCTTGAAGGATGAGGGGGAGACAAGCAAGGAGGCTTGCAGAGAGTTCCTGAGTGTTTTTGGTTTTGTTTTTATTATTTTTTAAATGGAAGTCAAGGTGTAACAACCTTCTAAAATAAATAAAGTTGTATTTACCCTGTGCCTGCCTTTGGTATGGAGAAGTGGGGTTAGAGATGATCTTGCTCTGTGTGAATTTGGGTGGTCCAAGGAATGGGGAGAGCCCAGAGCAATGAGGAGAAGAGAGGCTTCCCCAGGCTGCCTGCTGTGCCCACGGTGGTAGGTGGACTGGATGCGGCTTCTGAAGCCAGCAGCGCATAGTGAGCGAGAAGGAGTGATGGGTATAGAACAGGGGCTGAGCAAAGCTTTGGAGTGCTCCTGGGGACTCCTCCGACAGCAGCGGGATGCAGGGCAGGTGGACAGGGAGAGGCTGGGGCAAGAAGACCAGAGAACACAGGACAATTAGGAGCCTCTGGCCACAGCCCAGGGAGGATGCACAAGTGTCTGTCCTACAGTGGTGACAAAAGGGAGGGGACAGATGGGAAACACTTGTCAGAGAGAGGCATCATAGCTGGGTGGCTGACAGCCTGGCATTTCTCACTCAGCTATGTTGGGTTTGGTCCTGAACCCCCAGTGTGTTTTGCTAGGCTGATTGTCTCCCTGGGGACAAACTTCCAGTTAGAAATCTCCTGGAGTGAGAGGCTTCAGTAATGCAGTCTTCCCTTGTGACATGCTCAGTCTGAAAGGTCTAACTACTCCCTCGTGGTCCCCCTCAGGGGTGTTGTTATTTGGAGGTTTTCAGGAATAAGATGTCCATGCCTCGGCAGCGGCAGCGTGACCCTGATCTTTGGGATCCGGGGGAAACCCAGGAGCCTGGGAGAGAGGCAGCATCGGGCTCAGCCTTTCTGTGAGGCCAGGCACTGCTTTGGGCACTAGCAGGGGGCACCTGAGGGAGCACCTGAGGGAGCACAGCAAGGTCCCCCACCCCTGCCCTTCAATTAACCCATTAGCCATCAGGCTCAGTCTTTCTTGAAATCTTACAGGGAGGCCAGCCTCTTACCAAGGCTGATGATGTCCTTATCCAGCAGGGACACCCCAGTGATTTTCTTTGTACGACACCCTGAATGAAGCTGAATAGAGCTGTCCACAGCCAGCAGCCCCAGTAAAAGGTTAAATGTGTCTGGTTATACTAGTTACATGACACAGACAACCTGGAATTAACGTGAGGGAGAGATGATGTGTGAGAAGTCTAATTCTTGCACATAGGAGTTAGAATTGTCTCTTCCATTTTGTTTCCTGGGCTGTCCTATCTGGATCTTTTGCGCTGACAAGTTAAAAGTGTTAGCAGCCATGTGGAAGGAAATGGGGAATGTGTTGGGTGGATTTCAGGCATCTTGCTGTTGTTTCATCCCCAATGGTCACAACTACTCTAAGAACTAAGAGATTCGTTTTAATTTTTTTTTCCTGATTCAAAAACTGAATCCTAGTTTCTTAGATTTGGAAGAGACATCTGAGCATAGCCAGGCAGCATTGGTATGTGACAAATAGGGCCAGCGACCCTCAAGGGGGACAAGGGCTTGTCCTATGCAAGTTACCCCATTTCAGTGTCAGGAGGGCTATCTTCCTAGCAGCAATCTTTCATAATGTCCCACTGAGGTACGGATGACTTCAGAAGATTCCCATTGACCTCTGCTTCCATCCTGTGCCGTGGTGTCTTTTAGATTCATTCAGGGTGATCATGACCATGGTGCCATTCCTGACCTGCTCTCCCGCTGAACTTTTGCCTAAAATAACTCTTACAAGGGACTTTTGGCCTCATCTTTCTTTGGGATTAATGGTCATTGGCACACCTACTGAGGATGGCAGAGTGTGGTGTATAGTCTATTCTCTGAGGGAGCATCAGTCACCATCCCCTTAGAAATCAACTACCCTAATGGGAATAGATGTGAGGTGATTAGGAGAGCTGTGGTCAATAGGCATGTTTAGTGGTATTCATCAATCATTTACTGAGCATTAATCGAACACCTACTACCTACCAACTGCTAAGCTTGCTGTATTCAGAGTTAGGAGTCAGACCTCTGATACTTCAACTCTTGGACTTTTGTCTGAACTGGCAGGCTGGATGCCCTTTTCAAACTTCCTATAGCACTTTGGACATGCATTTATTAAAGTTTTTATTTCACTGTATTGTAAGGAAGTGCTATCATGCTTCTCTTTTTCACTAAACAATGAACTCCTAAGGGCAACCCAGTGTCATTCATCTTTGTGAACCTTATCCCTGGTGAAGTGTCTGGCATTTCATAGATGCTTAACAAATGTACTTGGTAGGGATGGATGAAGAAAGGAATGAAAGTGGGTCTAAGCCCATTACGATATGAGCGCTTGATAGTTATCACTGAAATGTTCCCACTGAGGGTCTAGAGAAATATCAGCCCTGTGGTCATTTGCGATCCCAACAATGGTGGGAAGGACAATGGAAATGTCAGCTGGTTTGGGCCATGTGCCAAGCATCTTTGGTGGGAGTGCTTTCCAGCTAAGTTCTGGGAAGGAAAATGGTATTTATTTAAGTGTTGGCATCTACTTAGACAAACAGGAACACATTCTGCCACCTCACTTCATTGGAACCGGAATTCTGTTCTCTTTTCGATGGCTGAAACAATGCACGGCATTGCAAAACATTTCAGATCAGTTGGCTTCCCCAGCAGCTTAGTCTGCGTCAGTGCAGAAGCACACAGCAGATCGTGTTTCTGTGTTAACAAGCCTGCAGGACCTGCCGTAGGATAAAAAATTGGGACTACAGAAGAAGGGATGGGGAGATTTTTCAGGGCCATTATCTCAGTGCCATTACCTTTAACACATTTCATGTTAAAATATTGCCTGGAAGATCATCAGAACTAAAAATAACACTGTCTATTCGTATAGTGGTTTATAGTTTATAAAATGTTTTACAGTCATGATCGCACTTTTTTTTTTCTGCAACTGCAACTCCACATTATATATGAGCAAAATGAGACTTGTCAGGGTTTAGTGACTTCCCACATCAACTGGTAGAGTCCACGGGGTTATTAGCATCGCAAGAGATTCAACGATCCTCACCTGAACTTTGGCATCCCCCAATTCCACTGAAACTATTCTCACCACTGTGACCAGTAATCTCCTAGAAGCCAAATATCATGGATTCTTGCCATTTTTTATCTTGCAAGACCCCTTTGTAACAAATGACCATGTAGCCTACTGCGTATTTAAGGCTGTCTCCTTTGGTTTCTGTGATGGTCCTCCCTCCTGGGTTTTCTCCTCCGTCCTAACGCCCACCATCTCAATCCCATTTACTGGCTTCTCTGTCCCTTTGCACCCTATGAATGCTGATGCTCTCCAAAATTTGGTCTTTGGTCCTTTTCTCTTTGCACTCCACACTCCTAAGCGATTCATCCAGCTTATGGCTACAACCATTCGCTCTATAGTTTTAGCTCCCAAATCTCTGTTCCCAACCCAGACCTCCCATCTGAATTCAAAATATATATCCTACGTGCTTTCTCTATCCCTCCACCTGAGGTGCAATAAGAGCTTCAAGGTCCACAGACGAAATTGTTATAATGTTGCAGAATTGGATCCATGCATTCAGCAGGAAATCCTTTTCATTTATTCAAGTTTCCATTATATCTTTCAGTAAAGGAATATTTAGTCTCTTTATAGGGCCCCTATATATTTCAGTAAGTGTTTATTTCTAAGTGTTATGTATTTTTATGGCCCTTATGATGTGATCTTATTTCAACATTATGGCTTATAAACAGTTATTGCTGGTATATAGGAGAGCTGTTGATATTTCTGCATTTGTTTTGAAACCACCTCCTGAAATCCCTAATTTACCTCTGTTTTTCCATTTATTTTCCTTGGTTTTGTAGACAGACTGTCATCTGCAAATCAGGATAGTTTTCTCTTATTTTCAATCATTTTATGCCCCTTAGTCCTTTTTCTTATCTTAATTGCATTGGGTAGCATTCTCAGAACGATGTTACTGCTGGTAGTAGTGGTCATTTATGTGGTTTCTGGCTTTAATAAGAACAGACCACTTCCATTTTTCATTATTCTGTTAAAAGTCCTTTTATTATTAAATTAAATATATATGCTTTATATTACTAATGGCATATTGTTCTATTGTTATTTCACATTAGCAAATGATGTAAATTTTTATTAAATGTCTTAAAGAAATGATTATAAGTTTTATCTGCTTTGATCTAGTTATATGATAAGTGATATTAGTAGAGTTCTTAATATTGAATTTATCTCTATAGTATATATTTTTTAGAAAGAGCCCATTTAAGAACTTAAAATTTTATTCACCTCAGGGGACTACATTATAAATTTATTAATTACTGCTTCTCCTTCTAGAATTCCCAATATTTTATCTACTAAACCTACACCCTCACATCTCTTACATTTTTGTATATTATATTCATCTCTGTATTTTCCTTCTGGGGTTTTGGAGAATTTCTCAAACTGGACTTTTGAATCATCGATACGATCTTTGGTACTATTGAATCTGTTATTCACAGCTACTACTTGCAAACAAAAATTTGAAACTTAAAATCTGAAGTTTTAAAAATTTAACTTTTAAAAAATGTTTAAGTGATATTTCTCACTAAGAATATGAATTCATTTTGTTTTGCTTCTGGTTCTACCTCACATTTTGGAGTAAGTTTCCTTCAAAGGAGAGCATTTGCTCTGAGTCTTCAGATTCATTTCCTTCTTTAAAATTGCTGAACCAATTCACATATCTGCTGATGTTTCTATTTGCCCAATTTTCCTGAGCAAGTACTACTCAGGGTTGTGAGTTACAGCAGTTTTGTCAGAGATGGTGGGAATGCTTACTTAAAATCTCAAGTCCAAGGAAAAGAGAAGAGAAGTCTGCAGGTTTCGTTGGCCATGCAGTAGGGGGGCAGTGGGGGCGGGGAGTGGGGGAAGGCTGAAACCAGAGACATCCGCCTAAGACAAACGCATGTGGCACTGAGGGATTCCTTCCAGTGCATGGTGAAGCCCACAGTTATCTCAGAACCCCACAGGCTATGCCCACACTTTAGTAATTATCTCACCTCCCAAGAATGGGAGGGCTCTGTCTAGCAGCTCCCACTGTATTTTCTGAACACTATGAAAGACCATGCCCTTTGTCCCAGTAATGGCCCCATGGAGTCCTGGCCCTGCTGCTCAAAGTCAGGAGCATTTGTGTCAAGTTATATTTCCCCTTGACCATGGAAACTAGGAATGTAATTATGACTGCAGGCTGAGTGCTAGAAGGGCGCTTCATTGTTGAACAGTTGGAGAATGTTCTTCTTCTCTTGTTGTTACAGGTTTTGGCCTTATAATACTCCCTCTACACCCTGCTCATGGTCTCCCCTGTTTGAAGGCCCTGAGAGCTTGGAAATTAGTGGGATTGCACTCTTTACCTCATGCACCACCACCTGGATCAGCTTCTCCATCATACATACAGAATTAGAGACATTGGTCCACAAGTCAAAGAAGACCACTAGCACGATATTTTTACAATATCTTAAGCAGTATATAATGCTGTAAGTGTTTGGTCTCTAGAGCCAGACTCCTTGGGTTCTAATAGCAGCTGTGCCACGAGCTGTGAGACTGATGGACTTAGTTACCTTCCCTGTGCTGTGGTTTATTCATCTGTAATAGAAGACAATAATAGCCCATCAGCGTGGATGATGATAGCACCTCCCTCGTGGAGTACTGTGATGCCAAGCATTCTAGACAATGCCCACACCCAGTAATGCTGGGTCATTGTCAACTAATACAAAAAATGTCAACACTTGGAATTTGAGGAAGGCATCCTTCCCTGATTTTTTTCTTTTTTATATTTGTTTGGGTATTTCCAGGAAAACTTTAGACAGAGAAGAGTTAAATGTTTAGGCTCAAAATTTCATCTTGTTCCATAAATTCTAAAGTAATTGTTCTGAAATGAAAGCTGATCAATTCACTGGTTGATTTCAATCTTTGAATGGTTGTGCATATCAAAGAGGGTAAATTTTAAATTTGTTGGTAGAATTAACAAGACTATCTGAGATCTAGACCACATTCTGGCCTTTTTTCCAACCTAGTCCTTTCTTGCCTGGAGTCCAGGCTCCAGTCCAACCAAACCTCCTGGCTCATCATGGTATTTCACAATCCAGGGCCTCTGCTCTTACAGAGCTTTCCACCTGGAAGCCCTCCCCCTTCCCCTTCTCCACACCCCTGTGCCCCTTATTTCCTCTATTGCAGTTCTGAAGGCTCACTGCACCTATCGTCTGCCCTGTGAAGCCCAGAATTGCAGCAACAGACCCCTCCTTGGTGTCCACACTATACCCAGGGCGGGTTTCTCTACAATGTGCCTGTGAGGCTTTACTCCCAACTGTCATGATTATTGGAATCAACTTGGGAGCTTATTAAAAAAATACAAAGGATGGTTCTGGAAGATTCTAATTCTTTAGATTAGGAGTAGGGCCCAGGAATCCATATGTTTATAAAACAACTGAGGAGCAGCCAAGTCTGGGTTACAATACATCCTTTCTGGTTAACATGCCTTCTCTCTGGTTAATCTCCCCTCCTTTGTGGTCAGCATGCCCTCCATTCTGTCATGGACCATTAATTCCATCAGAGCAGTCACCATGTCCTACCTGTCTTGTGTCTCCAGCACCTTACACAGCTCCAGGCCTTCAGAAATGTGTTGCGTGAATGAATAACTGAATCGCCTCTTCCTTAAGTGCTTGAGCTGCCAAGCTCCACACTTAGGTGTTTCCACCCTTTGTTGTTCATTGCTCTTACCCACCCCCATTTGACTTTCAGGGACTTAGGAGCTTAAAAGGGATACAGGAATCATTGTTTTTAGTTTGGCAACATATACCAGACTTGTTTCCCAAACTTACTGTGAACCTTCTGTCTTCTTGAGAAAGGAGGCCCAGGAGATCAGAGGGACTATATTATAACAGCCATCTCCTGAGACCTAAATATCTGGCAACTTCAAGGTTGGCATGAGGATTGGCATGAAGAAGGAAAAAACTGAACAGCCAGAAAGCACGAGCCAGCGTGCTTTGAATGGGCTTAACAGTGTGCTAGACAGAACAGGGGGAAAAGATTGAGGACGTTGAGACTGAGCCCATCTCCCCTCCACAAGCCTCCACCTGCTGTGTTATTTTAGGCAAGTCATTAACCACTCTGAACCTCAGTGTCCTCATCCATAAAAGAGAATATGTTATCACAGAGTTGTTATGAGAATAAAATGAAGCAGTATATATGGAAGCACCAAGTAAAATACACTAAACGTTGCAGCAGAACAGTGGAGAGCAGCCACGGACTCTGACTCCTATGGTGAGCAGACGGTGTGGTTTGCAGCTGCACGAAACTACAGAGTCCGATCTAGCAAGTAGACGACAGTTGCAGAAAATATGAAAACCAAACCATTGAGATAGACCAAGCAAGCTACCTTCTCTGGATATCCAGCAGAGATGGCAGAACACATTTCCAGCACATACAAGTGCTCTTCGAGGAGAGGCCCATACTTCATTCATCTGTGTGGTCCTAATGTCTAGGGGAGTGCCTGACAGAAGAACAAAAAGCATTCGTACACTGAACAGTGGGAGGGCAAAGACACAGCTTGACACCATTTCTCCCTTGTTCTTTCCTACTTCCTTGGTCCTCCAGGCTGTGTGTGATGGGAATACGGTGTTTACTGAAGATGGTGCAAGCCACTGAGGCCATGCCCTGGCCTCCACGCCGCGATATGGTTATGCCATCCCAGACAGGGCTCCGTATCCTCTGATAATTTCTAACGTGTCCAGAGTCCACACATTCCCTGCCCCGCAGTGTTGAGACTTTGAGCTTCCTGCTCTCAGATAAAATCATCGGTGTTGCAAAGCACTTCTATTAAGGGGGGATTCTTGTTAGAGAGGCAAGTCCTGTTTAATGTAGCAAGGAAAGGTTATCATTTAAAGCTCTGTTTTCCAAGGAGGATGAGTTACTTTGTTCTGCTGAGACCCAGTAGATGTGGATTTTCAAGCTGGGGGAACGGGAGGAGGGGAGTCCATATATTAAAGGGAGAATAACTTGAGACTTCTGGGGCAATCCAAGAGGAAATGAAAGGGAAACAGAGGGCCACCAAGACTAGTGAGTTACCCAGAGCCCCTCCTGTGATCTCTAAATCCCCAGTTCTTACTAGACTCACCAACCAGAAAAGAGAATTTTGCATCCAGGTGACCGAAGAGAAAAAAAAAGAGATAGTCTATGCACTGAAGAACTAGTCACAACAGGAACTGTGAGAAGAAAGGCCAGGAGAATCCCCACATATCATGCATGGGTAGGGCTGACAGTTTGATCCAAATTAATCTGGCCCACTGAAGGGCAGAGCAGGGTCTTCTCTAGTGACTCCTGAGTCCTCTGAATTTGCCATGCTTCTTGCCAACACCACAAGGAATGCATAATTAACATGCAACCTGGCCTTGTCCTCAAGGAGCTTCCGGTCTCACTGTGCAGACAAGATACAAAGCCATTGGACAACAGGCTTTCAGGCTGTGTTTTGCTTCAGTAAAGAGTGATAGAGGGGATTGGAGAAAGGCCTTGGGAAGGGCTTCTTGAGGGTCACCCTGAGTTGCATCTTACAAGGGAGATGCCGGATGAGTTTGGCAGAATATGGGAACGGCCTTTTCCAGAGCTCCCTGTCAGAACTTCCTAAAACAGACCAGCCAGGAAGTAACCAGGCAGACAAAAGCAGCTCTGTCCCTGACCCATGTAAAGCACACGGCTCACAGAATCTGCCTGTAACCGTCACAAGCAAACCTGGCTTCACCAGATGGACATTTCCCTGCCTCTGCTCTTTTCCCCAAACAAAACGAAGACAAGCAACAACAAAACACAACCCTTTTATGTCACTTCTTGCACCCGACTGCCACTTTCATTTGCCCTCAGCCTTTCTGAATTACCGTGAGTGGGAGGAAGGCAGGCACTCACCACCCACACAGACCCTGCTCCTAATAAATAAATGTCTACACATGACGCTGAGGAAAGCAGGCTACTTTAGACAAACCGAGGGTTGCTAGAGGGGAGATGGGTGATGGGCATTAAGGAGGGCACTTGTTGGGATGAGCACTGGGTGTCATATGTAAGTGATGAGTCACTGGGTTCTACTCCTGAAACCAGTACTACACTGTATGTTAACTAATGTGAATTTAAATAAATTATTTTTAAAAAATAATAATAAATAAAATACAACAAAATTAAAAAAAAAAGAAAGAAATTCAAAGTTGTACCTTCCAAAATCTAATGGGTGAAATTGAGTGTTTCCCTTTCCACCGTGGCCTGGAGAGGGAGAGATAATCTTACAGTATCCAAAGACTAACCCTCCGTATCACAGGACTTCAATTTTCATTTTAATGGAAACAAGTTGATTTAAAAGGAACAGAAACAGATTTCTGAATTATGTATTCTCTTCCCATTAACAACCAGGACATGCACCTAGAACTGATAAACTACATTTTTATTCTCGTTTGTTGGGGGGTATTGACGAGAGCTGTTGTGTTCCCTAACATCTGAAAGCACTCACCTCTCGACCTCACTGCTTTCCCCTTCCGAATGAGATGTTAGTATCTTGGCCGTGTCTCAAATAAACTTACAATTAAGGTTCTTAATTTCTCCCCCAGTGGAGCCTCTCAAATCCCTTATCTTCAGCTCAACAGGAAGGAGATTACTTTGTTACCAGAGTATTGAACACTGATGCTTTGTTTATATAGGGGAGGAAGAAAGCTCTGAAATATTCAGTTTCATGTACAATAGTTCCTGATTCTCTGTGGGTGGAGGGTGGGGGCACCCAGTGTGGCTGAAGTGCATTGGAAGATGATGCTTTACACAACTTCCCTGAGCAGGGAGGAGAGGACACCTAAGCCGCTGGGTCAGACAGAAGTAACTGGACCCAGAGCTACGCCTGCGTGACCACGGCAGTTAGCCAGCTGCACAGATTCTCTTTTGCCGTTCAGGGCTGGGTGAACGGGCTGGTGGGCCAAACCCATCCAACCATCTGTTTTTACATATGAAGTATCACTGAGACACAGCCCTAACATGCATTTACATGTTGCCTGTGGCTGCTTTCACTCTGTGAAGGCAGAACTGAGTCGTTACAATAAAAACCATGTAGGGGGCACCTGGGTGGCTCAGTCGGTTAAGCATCCGACTTCGGCTCAGGTCATGATCTCACAGTTGGTGAGTTCGAGCCCCATATCGGGCTCTGTGCTGACAGCTCAGAGCCTGGAGCCTGCTTCAAATTCTGTGTCTCCCTCTCTCTCTGCCCCTCCCCTGCTCATGCTTTATGTGTGTCACTCTCTCAAAAGTAAAATAAACATTAAAATTAAAAAAAAAACAAACCATGTGGCCTGCAAAGTCAAAACTATTGATTCTTCAACCTTTTATGAAAACGTCTGCCCCCACCCCCTTACCCGGGTTGGTGGAAGGAGACTGGGTATTAGAGAAACAGTGGCTCCAGGATCTCGTACTGAAGGGGAAGTAAACCTCCTGAACCCGTCTCCCCATCCATCCAGTGTTGATGGCATTACCAGCCTCGGAGGGACGGGGTGAGCATTCGGCAATAGCAAATATATAAAGCATCCTAGCACTGTGTCTCATTCTTCCTATTCCTCTTTCACTTGATAAATGGAAAGAAAGACAAAAATCATCATTGTGAAGCAAGAGGAGGCCTTAGAAGCGATATGCTTCAGCCTGGGAGCTCTTCAAAATACTGATTTCTGGGCCCTCTCCCAGAAATTCTGATTTGGTAGATCTAAAGAGGGGTGATGGCATCTAACCTTTGTTTACAGCTCCTTGAGTAACTGATAAGCAGTCTGGTGCGGGAAGCAGTGATCTAGTCCACTGTGACACTCTGCGGGTGGGGAGGCCAGTCAGCAAGCATGGAGCCACTGCAGCCTCCAGGGCCCTGGTCCCGGGTGAGAGACTGTCACAGTGGCTTGGAGAGAAGGGACACCTGCCTTCTGCTCATCCCTCCCATTGGAGCAAGGAGGAATGGTGGACGGACTTCTCAATGCCTGCAGAGGCTTCATTCAGACTCTCAGCAGCTTC
The DNA here is from genome assembly GCA_030068075.1 of Paguma larvata. Lineage (NCBI taxonomy): Eukaryota > Metazoa > Chordata > Mammalia > Carnivora > Viverridae > Paguma > Paguma larvata. Next base: position 47,537,818 of record CM057836.1, read on the forward strand.
TGTTCTTTTCGAGGCCTGAGCTACAGAACCCTGAGGACACAGGATGAAGGGGATGTGGTTTTTATAATTTAGCATCATTCTTCTGCCTATCACTACTGAGAACACGTCCTGGGAGGCGGTGAAGACTGGAGGCAGAAGGTCTAAGATGACCCCACCCAAAGCTGTTGTACCCCAAGAGTGGACCGGACCCTTCAAATTGCAAACCTGGGGGCGCCTGGGTGGCTCAGTCGGTTAAGCATCCGACTTTGGCTCAGGTCATGATCTCGTGGTTTGCGAGTTCAATCCCCATGTTACCATTATCTTGCACCCCTCTCACTTCCTGTGCTCCTCTACCTTGAACACACCAGTCTCTCTCCCACCATGACTGTCTGGAATGACTTCACTCTCGTATCTCTCTTCACCTACTAGATCCAACTCACTTTATAGGTCTCAGCTCAAATGTCACTTCCTCAGAGAATGTTTCCTGACTCCCAAGGATGTCCAAATCTCCCTTGTTACATAATATCATGGCCCTTCTTACCACAGCTGTACTTGAACATTTTTTTCTAGGTTTAGTTCATTACTATCTTTCACCCTCATAAGACTAGAGCTCCCTAAAGTCAGAGGTTGTATTTATGATCCCTGCCTCCACACCCAGCCTCTGCCATAGTGCCTGGCTTATTCAAGTTTCTGTTGCTTACAAGTGCCAAATTCTGATATCAGTTGGAATTCACATCAGCTAAGACTAACTGAGGCCTTATTACTATTTTTAAACACAGAGGTTTATTGTATTACATAAAATAGTCCCAGAGAGAGGCAGGCTGACAGTCTAAGGATGCTGGAGGCAGACAAATGCTAAAAGGTCAGTGGCCACAGAAGGACAGGTATAATGGCTCCGTGAAACCGTCCGGCACCTGGACTCCCTCTCTTTTTGCTCTCCCACATGTGGCTTCCATGCTCACACCACCTCATGGTCCAAGGTGACCGCTGAGGTTCCAGTTGTTGCCTCCATGAGTTCGGCAGTAAACAGGGTGAAAGGAGAAGGGAGAAAAGCACCCTGTCCTCGAACTCTTACACAACCTGCCACTTACATCTGTTTGGCCAGAACTTACACGACTCAAATCAAGGTTTTGTTTCTGAGGAAGAGGGACAGAACGACAGTTTGGGTGGGTTCACCAGCTGGCTCTGCTCTAGGCAGTGATTAGGTATCATATCGCAGAGGATGATGAACCCCTGGGCTATCTGATATAAAAGACACTGTGCTCAGAGACACTATGAAGGGGGCGCCACCTTCCCAGGGGAGGAGTGGATGGCCTCTGACCCAGTGGCTACCCAGAAGTAAACAGCTGTCAATGGATGAGATTTGACGGCAAAGACTTGTTGGTACTGGTAGAAATCAAACCATTATTATCCCAGGTGTTTTAATGGACTCCTCCATCCCCTTTCTGGACCTCCTCTCATCTCTCGGCCTCACATCCTCACCAACCCCCCCTTAAAGATAGAGCCCGAGAGAGAGAAGGAAGAGTGGGGAGGGAAGGTTTGGGGATGGAGACGTAATTTTCTTCACATTATTTCATATCAGAACAACATTTCTTTGTGTTGCCCTCACCATGTTTAACAACAACAACAAAAACAACGACACCATATCAAATCTGTTGAAGCAAAGTGTCCCATTTTATTTCGGATGGGGAACGAGGCTTGGTGACAGGACTGCAGGGAGATTCTGGGAGCCACGTGAAATATAAACCATTCATTTTCTTTTAAGACAATAGCTTCTGGAGTGGCCAGAGTTGTCAGTTAGTCAGTCACCCAGGGGATTGGAACCACTCAGAGTGAACAGTCGGAAAAAAAAAAAAGGAAGAAAGAAAGAAGCAAGCAAGCAAGCAAATGTTGGGAAAAGAGACCTCAAAAGCTGTCTGAGTAGTCATGAAACAAACAAAGCCATTAAAGCTGTTTAAACAAATGTCTTTAATCTGTTTGAGACACCTGTCGCCTAGGCACAGAAAAGGTCCCAGAAGATCAGAGCCCTTCAAAGCTCAGTGGGAGAGAGAGAATCCTTTCACACACGCCTCCCCAGGGCATTGCAAAGTTGGGCAGAAGTCATTGTCTTTTCTGTTTGCAATTAATATTATCAGGAAAATCCCATTTTAATGAATTTCATCAGCCCTCCAAATTGCTTTTGGATAATAGAAGTTGGTACTAATGAGTTTGTTGCTAGAAATCACTTTCCTGATCTTCTAAATTTGGGCATGAGATGGAAGTGCAGGTGTCTCCCTACAGTGAACAGCCATTGCCAAGACTGGACCCCAATCTGCTCCTCACAAGTGCTTCCCTGTAACCCTGGCAGGGGTGGGGGGGCAGGGCTGCCTAGTCCAGAAGGTGGGCTCATTGTTGTGGACACACGAGGACCTGTCCTCTTTCCCCTTCATCTAAAAATGTTCAGGTGGCCACATCTCGTGGAGAAGAGCAGGGGAGTGGAGTTCTTGGACATGAAGCCATGTTGGTACCTAAGAGCAGCTTTAGTTCTTTCTCTCCCTGCTGCACTAGCTCCTTCTCCCTCCTATTTGCTCATCTAGACAGGTGATGCTTTTCTAATTTTATTTAAAGTCTTACATAAAAGCAACTTAAAGATAGCCCCCCACCTTCCTTCAATCCATTTCTTCCCCTTAGCCCTTCCAACACAGAAATTCCAGAGGTACCACTTAGTCTTAAACTTGACCCTCATTTTTCATGCCACCTCTCTGGGCCTTGGTGAGCTCTTGTGCCTAGTGAAGGGACTGCACTAAACAACCTCTAATCCTTCTCCCTGCCCTAACAGCCCTATATAGTCACTGAGGTCCCATGTGCCATCGGCATGCCAGAAACATGAATGAACATGCTCACCCAATCCATGGCTTGAGTTGCTTCTCGTAGTGAGTTATGATTGACCTAACAATTTCTCCTAAGGGACCACAGAAACTGGCAGTTAGGACATCCTTATGTGTTGAGGTCCCTGCCCGGGCCGGTGTGGGCACCACGGGTTCAGCCACGCATTCCCCTCTGCTGTCGTCCACCCCCACTTGTCCATGATCTTTCTAAAGCTCCAAAGGTGGCATAACACACCTGAATGAGTTGCCTTTTTTCCTGTCTTGCCAGGGCCTATTTAGGAGAGGCCTGTTTAGGGAGTCTGCCTAACTATGCCTCTATGATGATTATCAGCCCTTAATTTTTTATTTTCTTATTTGATCTTCACCATGAGCACATGAGATGGAAAAGTTAAAGTCTGTTATGAGTTTGACCCTTTCCGACGGGAGTGAGGGGACTCTGAGAGCCGCTGGCTGAGAGGTCCTGTGAGGTGGGACAGGGGGGAAAGGGGGAAAGCCTTCAGAAGCTGGGAGTGGCGGCCCTGCTCCACCTTCTGCAGGAACACTCACAGCCAAACTTGCCCTCAGACTTCACAGAACATCTACAGAAACTGCTCATCAACAAGGACACACGACTCAGAGAGGAGATGATCTGCCAGAAATTCACACCAGTCGGTGCAGAAACACCTTAGAAACTAGAATTCAGTTCTTTCTGACTCCTAGTCCAGGGAGATTTTGTTTTGTTGCTCCGCAGCACCAGTAAGTAAAACGCCAAGTCCTCCGCTGTGGGCCGTGTGGAAAGGAGTGAGGGCCAAGCCCCCTGGAGTCGGACCCACACATCCCAAGGGAACCACCACCGCTCAGAAGGCCAGAGACGAAGGCTAGACAGAGGACCCTGGAAATGCGAGGCGGTGGGCTGTGCCCTGTCAGATGACATGCCTGGGCCCGTCTCACAGCCCCTGTCCTGCCAACCCCTGCCTTCTCCGTGCGCCTCCTTCTTGCTTGAGAAGGTGCTTTCTCCTGTGCAGTCCCCACATTCACAGCCTGTTCTCTGTCCTCTGATAGCACCCTGCTAGTCCCTGCTATCACAATAGCTCTCTGGCGGGCCTCTAACAACCATTTTCAGAAATGACATTTGTAAAAAAAAAAAAAAAAAAGGCAGTGAAATGGGATGCTGCATGGAAGGGGAGGCCTAGGAGGCAGGGAGAGGGTGAACCGGGCTCCTCTTCCATAGGGAAGCTGGGTCTTGGGGTCCCCTGCAGGGGAGACAGTACATTCCAGCAAATCGTACAGAAGGTCTGATGTGCAGTTGGCTGAAGTGGCGTGCCCCTTGTCAGTCTGTGACATCACGTTTCAGCAACTGTCATGCATAAATGTCTCCACGGAATTCACACATGGGAACTGTGGGGAATGAATAATACTGCTCCCCTTTGTACTTTCTCCATGAAATACTACGTAAGTTGTAAATTGAGCACTTCCATTCTAGACAACAGCTATTAAACTGACGCCACTGTCTCATCGGCCTTTGGCTGTTTGAAAACCTCTGGATGCCTGACTGTGGATCGGGCAGTTGTACTGACAAGTGGACGGTTTTCGCAGTGTGTCAGTTGCACCTGGCAGCAGATTTAAGCTAGGCGCTGAGGCTCTGAGAAGATACTATGTTGCCTCTGGGAATGTTCGTCAACAAAGATATCCTTACTTCACAAGGAGGAAACTGACGCTGAGAAATCACTTTGAGAGGGATTAAAGAGCTGAAAAAGAAATAAGAGTAAGGGGGAGAGGAAAAGAGGTGTGTTCTGTGCTGAGAACTCCTTGGGAAGGAGAAAGTCCTAATTCAGGCAGCAGGGTCTCCAGCGTCTGGCAATGATCGCCAGCAGGACAAGCCACGGGGTGGTCTGTAAACACAGGCCTGAGGAGTGTTTGCTTTCTGGAAAGCATGCTTCTCTCTTGGGTTCTTGCTCTGTTTGGCGGCAGCCCTGGTCTCAGCATCCTCCATATGTTCCCTTGGAGGCTAGCATCTCTCTGGGCACTTTCATCAACAGAGACTGCAGGACCATGTCCTTCCTCACTCAATCCTCTACCCTGGTTTTCCCATCAACATCTGGAGGGACCAAACTCAGAGACCAACATCTGCTTGCTTATTAGAAGGGGAGGGGCATTAAGTCAATTAAAGGGTGATCACTACGGGACTCTGTTGTACCCAGTCAGGGATTCATAAGAATAGAAGATGCATTACCTGTTCCTTCCTGAGAAGCATCTAATAAAATGTTAAAAGTGATTATAAACAAGCCATTTCTTTTCAGGTCAGCAGACTTTTGTATATGCTTTTGTCTCCTCCTAGAAAGTATGTTGCATACAGCTTTCTGTAGATGTATACACCAACTCATCCTTCAGGGTCAAATTTAAATACCACCTCCACTGAGAAACTTCCCTGGCCCAGGCCAAAATGGCAGCCTGTCTGCCCCATGCTTCCCACACATTGTAACTTTCTTTCAGCACACAGGCATTGTGTCCTCACTACAATATAACTGTATGCCGCTCCCACTAGGCAGACTTTTTCAAAACAGGCACCTATTGAACTCTTACTTGACACATAGAAAGAAATCCATATGTTTACTGAACGAATGAATAAAAAAGCAATCAAGAAAAAGTATGAATATATAGGTTTATATGTACTGAGAAAAGAAGACTTGCATCCATTATTACAGTAGGTACGAGAGTCCTGGATAATGCCATGATATAAAAGCAAAGCAGGGGCACCTGGATGGCTCAGTCGGTTAAGTGTCTGACTTCAGCTCAGGTCATGATCTCACGGTTCGTGGGTTTGAGCCCCGTGTTGGATTTGGGCCCAAATAAGGGCTCTGTGCTGACAGCTCATATCCTGGAGCCTGCTTCGGATTCTGTGTCTCCCTGTCTCCCTCTCTGCTGCTCCCTCACTCACACTCTGTCTCTCTCAAAAATTAAACATTAAAAAAAATAAATAAATAAATAAAAGCAAAGCAAAAGGCAGGGGTGCGGGTTGGTGGGACAAAGCTATACAAAGGCTCTGAAGGCAAACCGCCAAGTTCAAACCCAGCCCTACTAACTGGTAGATGAGTTACTTGACCTCTCTGAGCCTGTTTGCTCATTTGGAAAATGGGGGTCATAACAGTAGCCTGCCTGGAAGAGTTGGTGAAAGATAAAATGAGTTAATAAACAGAAAGCACATAGAATGGAACCTGGCACTTCCCAAGTGCTCAATATGTTAGCTAGGTGTTTCTCTTAGGGAACAGAAGTGGGAGAGAGGCTTTCCCTTTATCTCCTCCTGTATTGTTTGAAATTTCACACCAAATAATTTGATAATAAAACAAAACAAAAAATAAGACATCAGAACTTCTGCTTTCAGCCAAATGACAGACTAGATATCTTGATTGGATGATCCTTAAATTAAAAAAATTCTAGATACAATACTACATGTGTGTGTGAACACACACACACACACACGCAAACTTCTTAAATGCATTCATTATCTTGCAAGAAAGTCAGGAATACTGAGGTCAAAATTTAAATGAGGGCAGCAATTCTAATTATTGGACAGAGGAGTAAAGCTAGCTTTTGTCTTAAGGGTATTTGATCTTGACTTTGACTCACAAGGTAAGGTACAGGGATAAGACCCAAAGCCTACCACCTGCCCATTGTGAGTTGTCTAACAGGATAACTTCGCTTAAGGTTGAGACACAGAGGACTACACTCTCAGTGTAAAAACGACTTGTAAATAAATGCCTACCCTGCCAGGGACTATAAGAAAAATTGTTCATTTCTAACTGTGGTGCAGAGTAAACAGTAAAAAACTATTTTGAAAGTTTGCAGCAGAAAAGGAGACCACACATGGTATCCTAGCCAAATTTGTATCAAATTTGATTGATCGTAAAAAAAAAATCTCACACAGAAATCTAATTAGCAGTGGTCCCAGCCTGGAAGTGTTCTCAGGTTCTTTGCAGAAACTATGGCAAGTCTCTGAAGGAAATTACCTTCAACCCAAACATCAATGAATTCTCACAGATAAAGCTCCACAGAAAATAATGCAGTCAAAATGAGACAGAAAATGAAACCAATCAATGTGAGTGAGAACCTTTAGAAGCAGACCTGCAGACTTCAGTTATTGGAGTTAACAGAGACAGAATATAAACTATGTGTAGTATGTATAAAGAAATAAAAAAGAAGCTATAAAAAAAGCTTGAAAATATGAGGACCAAGGGAATAGTATAAAGAATGACCAAGCATGTTGAAATATAAGTAAGTCAAAATTATAAAACTGAAAAATAGTAAGAGTTGAAATGTAAATTAATGGACAGGTCTAAAGGTAGATTACATATGCTAAAGAAAGAATCGGTGAACTGGAAGACTGATCCAAAAATAAGTATCCAGAATGCAGCATAAAGACACAAAAAGATAGATTTAAGAGACAAGCTAAGTTGCCTAAGTTAGTAAATAAGTCATCTCTCTGTTTCTTTTTAATGATTTCCCAAATTTAGATACTGTAAAATTGTAGTCCATCCCAATTTCATACCAGTTCCATTCTAAGACAGAGTACAAATTATTTACTAAAAAAGTAGAGATCTATCAAAAGAGTCTTCCCACAAGTCAAAATATTCCTAAAGGCAATTCAAGAATTCCAAAATTAAATTGTGCACACCTTAGAGCTTCCATTGCTCACTTTGTGCAGGTCCTCTCTTCCCCTCACAGGAAAGAATTTCAGTATCATTTGTTTATCATATCTGTGCTCAAAAATTACAAATTTCTAAAAGTTTCAGAAGCTCATTTTTGGGATACTCCATTAAGAATATTTGCATTAGGGGCACCTGGGTGGTACAGTCAGTTGAGCAGCTGTGATAGTGCAGAACCTCCTTGGGATTCTCTCTCTCCCTCTCTCTCTCTGCCTCTCCCCCCCCCCTGCCTCTCCCCAGCTTACACACAAGTGACTATGTGCTTTTTCTCTCTCTCCCAAAAATAAACATTTAAAAAATATATTTGGGGGCGCCTGGGTGGCTCAGTCGGTTAAGCGGCCGACTTCAGCTCAGGTCATGATCTCACGGTCTGTGAGTTTGAGCCCCACGTCGGGCTCTGTGCTGATGGCTCAGAGCCTGGAGTCTGCTTCAGATTCTGTTTCCCTCTCCCTCTGCCCTCCCCTTGCTCACTCTATGTCTCTCAAAAATAAAATAAAAAAACGTTAAAAAATTTAAATATATATATATATATATATATATTTGCAGTTGAAAATATTCAACTAATCTTAAACAAAATGCAACCAAAACTGAGAAGACTCAGGTGCAAAAAGCTTAGTACTATTACATAGGTTAATTCACAAAACAGTTTGTCAAAACTATCCTAAGTATATTTTTATATTCATCATCAAATTTACCATCAAAAGAAGAAAAAAAATTAGTTCAGTTACTCCGCACCTGCAAAAATTTGCGTAAATTTCAACAATGTCAGCTTTGATTTCAGTTGATAAAGTATCAGAGCTTGTTTGGCAAGTTGTATGTCTCACAATCTATTCCAAGTACATTTCTGTTCCATAGGTTTCTTAATTTAGTAAGGACATTATGTTTACCACATTGTATTCATATTAGTATGAAAACAAAACAATTTATCTTCGCTGTTGAAGTTAGAAGTGAATTTATGATAATATTCACAATGACAGTTGTTTCTACTTCCAAAAACTTTGACTCCATGAATTAGATTACAAAAGAGTTGAACCATAATTGAGGTTACCTGATTTCCTATTTGAAAAATCTGATGACAGTCATATAAAATTAGAATCATTTAGCCATTTGCCAAGTTCTTCTGCTAACTGAGCCAAGATCCTAATAGCTACCACTTGAACTTTTGTACATGCGCAAGAAAAATTAGAACTGAAAATGAGCTGGAATTAATTTAGAACACTTATTTATTCTATTTTTTTTTAGAACACTTATTTATTCTAAATGAAAAGTCATGCTTCACAGAGTAATGGGCAAACACACCATTTTCACTGCATATGTTAAATCAACATCTTTGGACACACTGACTTAAAATAACTACTAAGTCTTTGGTGGAGACGATGCTGCTTCTTCAGCAGATTTGTGTCCTCAGATTTTCACACGATAGAAGGTAAATGTCAATAATCCCTTTATTTTTTATCTTTATTTTTATTTTTTTATTTTTATGTTTATTTATTTATTTTTTCAATAGATGATTTCATTTTTTTAAATAATTTATTGTCAATTTGGTTTCCGTATAACACCCCGTGATAATCCCAACAAGTGCCCTCCTCCGTGCCCATCACCCACTCTCCCTCCTCCCTCACCCCCCTCTCCCCTCAGTTTGTTCTTAGTCTTTGAGAGTCTCCCATGTTCTGTCTTCCTTCCTCTCTGTGGCTTTTTTCCCCCCTTACTTCCTCTCTTCCCCTATAATACCTTTCTGCAGGTTATACATTCAACATAAATTTTAATGAAAAGAAGAAATCAAGCCTAAATTTGTCATTAAACATACACTTTTGTTCACAAATTATTGCTGTTGAAGAATTTTTTTTAACTAAGAAAGCACCATCAGCCAATCAGTCAATAAAATAAATAGTTGTGGATTCACATGTACAACAAAAGGCAAAATCACTATAGCAAGAGTGTCCAAATTACTCTATATGGTAGAATTATTCAGCCTCCATTCTGCTTAAGTTAGTGATAATTTTCCAGGCCTCATATCAACCCTGCCGCCCATGGTCTGGTGACCTGGGCATTACAAGGCTGCAGGCAGAAGACACAGCATAACTGACTGTTTATCAGGTGATTGACGGGACCAGCAACATAGAACAATAATCCCACCACTATCTAAGTCCAAGTACACTTCACTTCACCAGAGATATTATTAGGGCTGGGATTAGGGTGAGGCAAGGGAGGCACTCACCTTGGGTGCAAAATTTAAGTTTGGCACAAATGATTCAGCAATCAAAATAAAATATTTTAATGCAATATTTTAAAATATAAAAAATTAATGCAAAAAAATGTATGCTGAGCAAAATAGCAAAATTATCAATCAAGAGTCAACTCTGTATTTATACAAGCCTGGCAATGAGTGCCTCACTCACATGACCCTTTGATGAAGAAAGGAGGCCTGTGGGAGAAGAGAGGGTGCCCTGGGGGAGGAGGAGATGGGAACAGGCCATTCTCTGAACCACCCTCCACCCCCCCTTCTGTCTCAGGTGCCCCTGCTTCAAGTTTTCATTCAAATCTGGCCCACCTCTACAGGCAGAAGCCTTCAGGATATTGTACTTGGTTTGGATCTTTATTGCTTACCCCCACCCCCCACAGTTTATTTCAGGCCTTAGTCGTGCGTACTTTTATGGTAGCCCTTACTGGACACTCTAGATCTGACTCACCTTGGGACCACATAGATCTTTTGATCACACATGGGGCAGGACAGCTTGAACATCAGTCAGCTACGTTCCGCACTTCGATTAACTCTCAATTGTTCTAGGCTCTCAGTTCCACTTGTCTTTGCATCTGTTTATTATGGTTTTATTGACTGTGCCATTGCTGTCAGCTAACCCTTTTTGAAATGAGTCCACCAACAGTGATGTGAATCTATGTTGGGTTTGGAGGCCAAAAATTCATGCTGCTTAGAATTGTGCATAACATAGCAGTGGGGTCTCAAGAGACTTTGCCATTAACAAAAATGGTTTGGTAGTACGTGAACTTCAGGTCACCTCTGTTAGATGCTCAAAGGCCTCTCTGATTATAGTTGTGTGACACTTGAGCTTAGTTGAATGGACAAAGTTGCTGGTCAAGTGATCTGACTAAATGAGGATTTTGATGATTAAAGAAATGTCCTAGAAGAGAACCCCAACTGATGCCCCAACAGGTGCTGCCTGAGATGGAAGGGGTGAGAAGTAGGAGGGGAAAGGATGGAGCAACCTCTTGGTCAGAGGAAGAGATGGAAAGAGCTGGATGGTGATGCCATGCAGAAAGACTGAATTCTCTACATAGTGGTCAATGTGGAAGTTAGTCAACAAATACTTATTGAGACTTTACCGAAGGGTTTAATGTCAAGAGATAGGAAATTCTGAAGACCTAGGTCCAGTGAGTCCTTCCTGCAAGATGATCCTGGATGTATGTATGACAGAAAACACTGAGGAATAATTATTCCCACATAATAGTCTCACATATTTTCAGACTGGGAAGAATGAAGGTATAATAAGAATGTAGTTCCCCTATTGTATTTATTTTTATTCAACAGCCATTTATGGAGCCCCTGCTATGTACCAAGAAATTTGTATATTCATTTATTCAATTAAGCTTTCACTGAGTATTTACTATGTCCTAGGCACTGAGGGAAGCCAAGGAAACCAGTTTGAATAAGTTGCAGCAGCTGCCATCTCCAAAGAATCTGTCAAGGATGAATAGAGAAAAGGTAGATAGGCAAATAAACTGAAAGTGGTCCATGCAAGGTTAGGGATCTTCACAACAGAAAGGCAGGGCACCTAAACTCAGTCATGGGACATGATAAATGGGCCAACCCATGAAAGGAAGTAGGAGCCATCCATGAGGAGATTAAGGAGTAAAACCATCATGGGTTAATGACCACTGTATTCAGACAAGGGGCTGGATTCTGGGTCATGAATGGTAGCTGACCACTTTACTAACTCCTTGTGAGCATTAAGGTCTATCCACTCAGTGAGTTTCAGTCTTAGAGTCCTCAGTGTGCCAAAGGTAAAGAGTGTTTCTGAAAAGGATACCATGTTCTCCTATGGTTCTAATTCATCCTGCTCTTTGCTTCCCATAAACCAAACCAAGGGTCAGCAAACTATGGCCCGGGGTCAAACCCGGCCACCACCAGTTTTGTAAATTATGTCTTATTGGCACATAGTCATGCCCCATAATTGCCTTGTCTGCTTTCACACTACAAAGGCAGAGTTGAGTAGTTATGACAGAAGCTGTATGGACCACAAAGCTTAGAATATTTACTACCTGGCCCTTTACAGAAAAAAAGTTGCCAACTTTTGAACTAGACCATACCAACCATGCTCTCAGCTGCTACTATTCTTCATCATTTGAACTCAGGAAGACGTAGTCCCTTGACGGAAACTCATACCATCCTAGGAGGGAGTGAGTGGGGGTAAGGGAGGGCAGGGACTGGACCTTGAGGAAGGGCCTGGGAGGTCCACTCTCTTGGCAGAGTAAAGATATCCTCTCTGCCAGATGATTTAGAGCTAGTATAAGAGGACATTACGAGGACACTGAGGCTTGTCAGAAGATTGGAATTCTTTTTCACAATAAGATTATTTCACTCTGCCTTTAAAAAAAATGTGCAGCCTTATATTTTGCCAGATTTCAGGGACTCTACAGAGAGTCCTTTTTATAAAGCATGATCATGCAAGAGGAAGATAGCATTTCGGGTGTTTCAGCTTGGAGGCCACATACAATTCAAATCAGAGCCGCTGGCCCTCCGTGGGACTGGAGCAACATGACATGGAAAACATAATCCACACCTCACACAGCCTCCGGACCCCTGTCTCTGGCAGTTTAATGATTAATGCGTAAACCAGGAAGATGTTTCATTGACTGCCTTCCGGTCTCTTGAGCACAGTGCAGTCAATAAATATTTATTGAATGCATTTTCCTAAGGCTTAGAGCACTTGCTAAATGATAACTCATAACTGAATAAGCAAGAATTGTTCAGAGGAGTTACAAATACCTATATAAGTGTATATTAATGGAATCCAAGCTCGGAATGGTCAGCAGGAAAGAAAACATGCATTCATCAGTGGACAAGTTACCTAAGTGGTACTAGATTTGGGGTAAATAAGAAAGAAGCATGTCTGTTAAGCTCCAGAAGTGAGGATTGCCAAAGAAATAAAGAAGGAAGGGGAGAAAAAAATGAAAGGAAAAAGAGAGATTTATAAATGGCTCTATGTTGAACGAATGAAAATACATACATTTTTTAAGGCCAATCTTTTGTATTCTCTCTGACTTTATGTGCGTAATGCTTTTATTTGTCACTGAAATGGCTCCTACACTCAGGAAATGGCAGAGTTAACTGAAATGGGCTCCCAAGTTGTAATTTTTGCAATAAAGATAAAATACGACTTTCTGCAACCCATTTGGAGCTATAGCACCAATATGCTGATGCAGTTCCCCTTAAGCCCCAGCCACAATAGATTCTGAATGGTGTATCACCAATGTGGGGTTGGGGATGGGTCGTAAGGTATGTGTATTTAAGATTGAATGTTTATCCTGAGTTAAATGCAAATTAAAAATTTGCATTTGAGATCATATTAAAAGAGGATAATGTAATTAGCACATTGTCCTCTGTGCCATCTCCTCAAGCTCCTGTGAGGCCTGAGAAGGGCACAGCTACAGTGAAAGCAGAAGCCTGGACGGTGCTGGAAAGGAAAGACATCTTCATGGTTATGTGTCTAGCTTTGTAGGGGAAAGATCCTGCCTCTGGGAAATGATCCAATAAGAAATCCTAAATTAATGCAAACACTCAAAGAGATTCTGGCCTTGACTATCCAGGTCCAGCCCTTCACCAAATTGGAAAGGACAATAGTGGTTGCACAGTTCACCTCCATTGGCTCTGTTTCTGGGTTCCCTATCCACCACCACACCATGACTGAAGAGAAAACCAATGCTTCATTGCCTTCAGGCATCAAGAAATTCCTTCAGGAGGGAAATCAAGACTTCTCAGGGTGCTTTTCAGGAGACCACCCCAAGGATGGAAGGTCAGCAGGTCTATTACGTAGTGGACCACACGTGGAGATATGGCCTCTTGGGGTCACCTGAAGAAGGCAGATAATGCTTGATTCACAGTATCTTGAGAGTCATCTTGGCCTTTTGATGCTCTAGCAACAGCTGAATTATTAGCTTTACAGCCGCCAGCCCAACTGAGGAAACTTGCCCAAAGATTTATAGATTATTGCTCATCCCCACCAAAATATCTGTTCCAAGTATCTTCCTAACTCCACTCTCTCCTGACTTCTAGACCACCTACCCACTTTCCAAAAGAGGCAGAAGGAAAATATTCTAGGGAGTTCCTTCCTGAAGGTTATCACTTCTGATCATATTTGTAAAAGCTGACCTGAGGTCCCCTAATATCCAGCCTCCACACACTGAACATCTTCAGAGGCATCACTATAAAAGACCAAAGATGAAAGCCTAGGTCCCTAGCAAGAAAATATGGAGAAAGATATTTTTTTTAATTTTTTTAAATATTAAAAAAATTTTTTTAAGTTTTAATTTGTTTTTGACAGAGAGAGAGAGAGAGCAAGTGTGAGCTGGGGAGGGGCAGAGAGAAAGGGAGACAAAGAATCCGAAGCAAGCTCCAGGCTCTAAGCTGTCAGCACAGAGCGTGACGTAGGGCTCAAACCCACAAACCATGAGATCATGACCTGGGCCAAAGTCAGACGCTTAACCAACTGAGCCACCCAGGCGCCCCTTTTTTTACATTTTTTTTTTTTAGTTTTTGTTTATATAAAATATTTATTTATTTATTTTTGAGAGAGAGAGAGAAAGAGTGAGCAGGGGAGGGGCAGAGAGAGAGGGAGACACAGAATCTTGTCAGCGCAGAGCTCAATGCGGGGCTCGAACTCACAGACTATGAGATCATGTCCTGAGCTGAAGTCAGATGCTTAACCAACTGAGCCACCCAGGCACCCCAGAAAAGTATCTTAAAGTTTAGGATTATGGGGCACCTGTGTGGCTCAGTCAGTTAAGCGTCCAGCTCTTCGTTTCAGCTTACATCATGATCTGCTGGTTTTGTGGGTTCAAGCCCAGCATCAGGCTCAGTGCTGGCAGTGTGGAGCCTGCTTGGGATTCTCTCTCTCCTCTCTCTCTGTCTCTGCCCCTCCTCCACTCACGCATTCTCTGTCTCTCTCAAAATAAATAAATAAACTTAAAAAGATTAAAGTTTAGATTTATGATAGGACACTCAAAGAAGCCTTCACAAAAACTGAGCCATCAAGCTTCCCAGACAGAGAGTCAGATCTAATCATAACACAGAGAAGAGACGAAGGCTCTGAATGTTTTGGGCCCTTCAAGCTAGATGCTCAGCAGACTTGTCCCAAATCCAGCAAGCACACCTCTTTAAGCCCCTCCAGCAGTCCCCCTACCATACCAACTTGATTACCTCCTTACCGTCTGTAGGGCTCTACGGTACTTATCAGATTACCACTTGAGGTCACATATCTCACCGTCATGTTTTGTGCTGCTTATTTATGCGCCTACTCTCCCTGGAGAAATTAGAAGCGTGGAACCAAGAAGGAAAAGTTGTGTTCCACATGCAGCAGGTGCCCAGTGCGAATTTGTAGAGTACATACTGAATGAAATTGCTTTACTGGTAACCATGGCCCCAGTTCTGGCCTACAGATCCTAGGAGTCCAAAGACTGTAGAAAAAGAATTATGTGGAATTATGTGCAGACAGCTGACAGCTGGGATGCTATTTGTCTGCTCATTTCTGAAGTCTCCATTGACCATTCCGTCCCACAGAGGCCAGAAATACCTGCATGTCAGAAAATCACATGAGGCTTTGTCAGATAGTATTTAAGCCCCAAAGGCAGTGTGAGATATAATTTCTACTTTGACAAAAAAATGCATATTTTAAGGGATGGATCCATAAATTTTGCAAGAAAAACACACAGGGCAAGATGCCTTTTAAAATGGAAGATGCAGAATTGATGTGATTATAATTGGTATGAAATGCTGATTGGAATATTTATTATTCCTAAGATCTCTGCTACATTTCAGAGGTGGCACAAATTCAAACATGTGGACACGTTCATTCAACTGGCACCATTCAGTGCTCCATCCCAGGTGAGAGGAGATGAAGGAGTGGCTCCAAGTCCCGAGTCATCATTCACTTTGCTTCCCTTCTTCCTACCGATGACGTTTCATCTCCCTTGGACTGTAATATACTTAAGTGTGTCTGTTTCAGTGGATGGAGACTTTCTCCCCATTAAGCATGTGTTGTGAGCCACATATTGACTTGTAGATGTTCAACAAACTTGAACTTGAAGATTTCTCCAGGGGATGATGTTTTGCAGTTAGGCTACTGCTTTCTCACATATACATTCATTTCCCTTCAAATAGTAGATACCAATATAAGGTTGCTAGCCTTTTAAAATGCCACATAAAGACTTTAAAAACCACTATTTCTAACATTATTCCTTAATCCAAAAAGGATAATGGTAGTCTTTATATTGAATAAATTCACAACATTGTTCTTGTCCTTCTAATTCTACCATATGCCAATGATATATACTTGGGTATAGAGTATGAGTGTTCTAGTGATGAAAACTTCTCTTCTGGAATGTTGCTAGATGGGATCTAAAATACTTAAGAATGTGGCTGAATTTTACAGTTTTTAGGGGTTTATGTCATAAGAGTCATAAAACTTAAGGATAGAATATGCAAAAAGGGATCCAAAAAATAGTTGCAAAAATCATCAGCAGATACAGGAGTGCTTATGCATAGGGGCACGTGTACCCCAATGTTTATGGTAGCACTTTCAACAATAGCCAAATCATGGAAAGAGACTAAGTGTCCATCAACTGACGAATGGATAAAGAAGATGTGGTATATATTTATATATATATAATGGAATACTACGCGGCAATGAGACAGAATGAAATCTGGCCATGTGTGGCAGCATGGATGGAACTGGAGGGTATTATGCTGAGTGAAATAAGTCAGTCAGAGAAAGGTGGATACCATATGTTTCCACGCATAGGTGGACTTGGTGAGACAACAGAAAACCAGGGGGGATGGGAAGAGGGGAAGTAAAAAAGACACGGAGAGAGAGGGAGACAAAACATAAGAGACTCTTAAATACTAAGAAGAAACCGAGGGTTGAGTGGGGTATGGAAGCGGGGAGAGTGGGCGATGGGCACTGAGCACGGCATGGGTTGAGATGAGTACTGAGTGTTGTATGGAAACCAATTTGACAATAAAAAAATATTTTAAAAAATCATCAGAAGTCAAAGGTTTCCCTGGAATTTTTCATTGATAGGAACAATGCTAACCACTAATTTTGATAACCAAATCAAAAATTTGTCCTTTCTTCTCTGTTCCAGGTACATGGCCATCATCCATCCCCTCCAGCCCCGGTTGTCAGCCACAGCCACCAAGGTGGTCATCTGTGTCATCTGGGTCCTGGCTCTCCTGCTGGCCTTCCCCCAGGGCTACTACTCAACCACAGAGACCATGCCCAACAGAGTGGTGTGCATGATTGAATGGCCGGAGCATCCCAACAAGATTTATGAGAAAGTGTGAGTAGGGGTGATTCCCCGGTACCTCCTTTGCCTTTTCTTGTTTCTTCTTTCTTTCCATGTTCTTTTGTTGGTTGGGATTTAGTGTCCATCTATAAGCATTTCTCATAACCACTCTTGATGTCAAGTAGATGTGCCCATAATTATCAAGGGACTATTATGTCCCAAATACTGCTGTGGACTTTGAATGAAAATTAGAAAAATGTAAGACCTAGATCCCGTTATAGCCTACCCTCCAGGTGTTCTTCCATGTCCTCCTGCCGTTTGCCAGCAACGCTGCCCTGCCAGTGTCTGCACTGCTTTGCCTGGGAACTTTTTCCTCACCCATAGAACACTACTCCGCCCTCTTGCTCAGCATGCCAGAAGGTGGGGGAATTATCCCCTGTGCCCAGCAGCTCTCAACAACTGATAGGAGTTGGTGTATGAACACCCCAGCTCCCTCACCCCACAGATGGGATGTCTCTGAGGTGTGTGTTTTACCCTATATCCAAGGTTTTGTCTTGGGATTAAACTCCAGTCACCCCAGTGGCAGCTGGCTCAATGACACACCTTTCCCTATATCACCGCCCTACTCCTTACTAGTATCTCTTTCTCCTCCTAACCAAGTCACTTGCACTTGAATCTTCTTCTCTAGATGTGCCTCTGGGGAAAACCAAGCCAAACCACCTATCTTCTAGGGTTTTCCAGGTGGAGAAATTTCCGGGTGCATTCAAAATGCATGGGAAGGCGAGACCAGTGTGCTGAGACCTTATAAGTTACAAGTTTCCTACAAGGCAGGCCTGCTTATTTTCCAGGCTTTCCAAAGAAAGATCACATTTAAGGCTTTCCAAAGAAATCCTGGCAATTTTCTCCAAGACTACTTCTCCTCGAGGTGACATTGAAATGGCTTATTCTTTGTTTGGTTCTGCTTAGGTGAGCGGCAATGTGACATTTATATGACCACCAGTTTTCTGGACTCAGAGAACATAGATAATGTGGGTCATTCTGAAAGTTCTCTATAATCCTCCCATCATGGGTTTATTATGGGAATCATAAAAGAACTCTGGTGTTAATAATCAGATGATCTATGTTTTAATAACAAGATTGTCATTACCAGCCATGTGACTCTGGGCAAGGAGCACAGTCTCCCCTCATTGTTAAAATGGAAGATGATAAAACACTGTTTCCCATAAACAACTATTGTGAAGAGCAAACAAGATAACGTATCCTCACCTTGAAAGCAACTAAATGCCATACAAAAGGCAAGATTTTATTATCGAGCCAAATTCATCAGGTAGCAGTATAATCATTATAGGCCTTTAATCTCATTAGATAGTAACATGAGACATTATCTGTTGGCCCTCAAGATTTTAGGGTCCAAAAGCCTGTTGCACAGAGTTACACTGCTCCATCTGTCCTGGGGAGCATGGAAATGTGGCTTGCCAGAAAGCAATACATAAAGCTCAGACTTCGCCTTCCAGACACAGGCAGTGGGATTTAATCGATCAAGCAGTGAGGGAGATTAATGCTCAGCCTAGAAGGAGACATTGAAAATTATTCTTTCAAACGAAACTACAAGCCTGAGCAGAGTTTCAGCAGGAGAAAGAACATAGCTTTGCAAGCCGTACAGGACCTGTGAACGTGTTCAAACCAGAAGATTTCCTGAAAAGGGAAAAATACAGCCTCTGAATTAAAGCCCATTATAAACTGCTTGAAAACTGCCCTCGACTGTGTGGACTGTAACTTGGCTCTTGATTCTCATGATCTTTTGCAAGTCTGGTCTTTCTAAAGTTTTGTTTCAAAACACAGTTCATTTATCTTCCAACAAATTCAAAGTTAAATGTGGAAATAAAGGTTTATTTTTCCACAGATCTCTGGAGTTTTGTCCAAGAAACAGTAGTGTTTAAAGTTTTACTTTTGAATATTTTGCTGTTTTATGCTTATTAATGACTAGAAAGTCCTTTGAGACTCAACAAAGCGTGAAAGGTTGTCTTATTTCCTTGCTTTGAGAATTTAGGGCAGCTGTACCGGATGCATGGTTAGATTTGCCATCATTGTTTACAGCATGATTTTTAAACTTCTTATTTATTTATTTGTTTGTTTGTTTATTTAAGTTTTAAATTTTAATTCCAGTATAGTTAACATACAGTGTTATGTTAGTTTCAGGTATATACAACATAACATAGTGATTCAACAATTCTATATATTACTCAGTGCTCATCATGGTAAGTGCTCACCTATTTTACCCATCCACTCAGCCACCTCCCCTCTGGTACCCTCAGCTTGTTCGTTCTAGTTAAGAGTTGGTTCCTTGGTTTGTCCCTCTCTCTCTTTTTTCCCTTGTTCATTTGTTTTATTTCTTAAATCTCATATGTGAGTGAAGGTGAATGGATAAAGATGTGAGGTACACACACATGCATGGGCACACACACACACACACACACACACACAGGAATATTATTTGGCCATAAGAAATAATGAAATCTTGCCATTTGCAACAACACAGATGGAGCTAAAGAGTATAATCCTAAGTGAAATAAGTCAGAGAGAGACAATACCATATGTTTAATTCATGATTTTTAACCTTAAAAAAATGAGTCTGGAGAAAAGCATCTGATTTTATCTATTCAGAAAGTGTAAAATGTTTATGGAGGCAGTAGTAAGTTGAAAGAATCCATATTTGCCATCCACGTACAGGCTGTGAGGTGAAGTGAACATATCTCAAGTGCATAGTAAGCTTTATGTAAGCTAATTTTCTTTTTGTCAATATCTTCATAAAGCATTATGATATATTTTTAGGGAATTTAAGTTTTACTAGCTCTAAACGAAGTACTCCCTCATATTTTCTTCTACTAAAACTGATTGCCATTTCCAAAGCACATAATAATCCCAAATTTGAAACCAGAAAGAAACTTTGTTTAAGGCTGTATAATAATTAGGATAAGAACACAGGCTCTGGAGTTAAATGAAGGATCAGCTCCCAGCCATATCACTCCCTAGTTGAGTCATCACAGTCAAGTTATTTAAGCCTCTAAGCCTAATGGAACAGTCCACATAGAGGTATTGAGAGAAGTAAATAAGGCACATGCTCAGCCCAGTGCCAGGCACATGGGAAGAGTCTGGTGATTTACCATAATCCCTGCCATCAGTATCATTCGTTGATCCAGATGCATGGACAGATGACTGGCAGCAGACAGTGTGGTGGGCAGATGCTTAAGCCCAACTTGCCCAATGAAAAATCTGTGCCAGCTAATCACATAAGAGGATTTTATGAAAAATTTTAGATTGCTGCATTTGCCTTCTGGCTGCATGGGGAAACCCCAGGCCTGATTGTTCATCATTCAGATTCTTTATTAATACATGGATTAAATTAAGCACTTTTAAGGAAAGGCAATCCAATAAAGAAGGCAAAACTTTTGAACATGAACTTCACAAAAAGAAATGTACAGATGACCAATAATATGTGAGGAGACACACGAGTTCATTCATCACCAGTGAAATACAAATTAAAACCATAGTGACATCTCACTGTACACCTATTAGACTAGCAAATGTTAAGAAGTTGGACTCGACTAAGAATTTAGAACTTTTGGTGAAATTAGGAAACAATGAGAACCTTTGTAGACTGCTAGAAAAAGTATACATTGATAAAGCCATATTGGAAAACCTTTTGTAGTATCTAGAAAAGCAGAAGCTATCCATACACTATAACCCCACAGTTTCACTCAGGGGTATTGCCCTAGAAAAATTCATGCATGTATGCACCCAGATATGTTTAGCATATGGAGCATATCAGCATTGTTCTTAATGTCCAGAATTGGAGATATTCCAAATGTCCATCATTGGCAGGATGGGTAAAAATTGTGGTACAAGCATGTAACGGAATAGTATCTAATTAATACAATGAACAAAATGTAGCTCCATGCAACACGGATGGCCCTTACAAGCAGAGTTTTAAAACAAACAAAAATGAAACACATCGTTAAGGGGACATTAGTAGGTGGTAAAACTATAAACGCAAACAAAGAAGTAGTTACCATGAAAGTGAAGACAGGTTTATCTCTCACGGGAGGAAAGGGGTGTGATCAAGAAGAGACACTTGGAGAGGAGGAGCCAAGATGGCGGAACAGCATGGAAGTTTTGTTGTGTCTCATGTCCCTGAAATGCAGCCAGGTCAACACTAAACCATCCTGCACACCTAGAAAACTGATTTGAGGATTAACACAACAATCTGCACAGCCTGAACCACAGAACTCAGCAGGTACATGGTGCAGAGAGGTGAACTGTGGAAGAGAGAAGCTGCAGTGGGCAGGGAGCTGTTTTTGCTTACAGAAAGAGGATGGAGATGGGGGTAGAGTACAGGAAAAGCACCACCCCGCCCCCAAAAGCAGCTGGAGAGGTGGAAAAGTAGAAACAGCCACAGGGACTGAACTAAAAAGGGAAAAAGAAGAAAGGAGAGGGTTTAATTCCATTAAGACTCTATAAACAGGGAGAGTGCAGTCTGAAACTCTGCAGTTCAATACCTGGCAATGCTTGGGTGAGAAGGGTGAATCCCCAGAGCAGAGTGAAGTCCGGGGGTTCTCGGGCCACACGGGGATAGGTGGTTCCCCTGCTGGAGGACTTGCTATAGGCAAGGGTCCCAGAGGATCCTGGAGAACAACCACATTTGCTGGTGCTGGAACAAGGTCATTAAGCGCCAGATGTGTGTTGTGATTTTCCATAATCCCTAAAACACTGCTGCTACATGATCGTGTCAACTTTTTCTGGGGCAAGCTGGCACCCAGCCACAGTTTCTGGGCTCTGGGCATCGGCAGCAGCGCAGTCCCACAAATGTTCCTAGGTAAGGCTCACACCCAGCATTTACTCAGTGAGACCCTCTCACAGAGGGTCAGAACAGGTCAAAGCCGCAGTCTCTCAGAAGTAAGGGTTCAGGAAAAACAGCCACATCTGAGACAAAACTCAGGAGGGAGGTGCCACCTGGCAACCTGACCACTTGGTCACAGACAGTGTAAAAGGGAGGAGTGGATGCAAGCCGAAGACAAAGACCGGGTGCAAGATTGCTGATCAGAGAGAACAGAGTTCTGATACTAGAGATGGGGAGCTGGGTGGCGCCATTTTCATATCTCCTGCACATGCGCATACACACCTACAAGTGCCACAACAATCCACCCCAGTGAGCTAAGCAGCGGCCATCTAGTGGAGAATGAAGCTGTTACACTAAGCCCCGCCCAACTGGGCCAATCTTGCTGCTCAGGAACACCACAAGTCTCTGCCTGCTTAGTTTACGGACTATAAAGTGCTTCATAGTTTGACTTCTAGGAGAAAACAAAATAATTTCAATCATATTTCACTCTGTTCAGTGGCCCATCTATTCAATTTTCTTTTTTTTCATTTCTTTTCTTTTTCTTAATACAGAAAGAGAAAAAAAATGATTTTTACTTTCTTTTTCTTTTTCTCCTTTTTTCTCTAAACTATCAAGCTCCTTTCAACACCCAGACCAAAACACACCTAGGATCTAGCATAATTTATTTGATTTGTGTGTGTGTGTTGTTTTTAATTTTTTAATTTTAATTTTTTTACCTCATTAGTTCTTTTTCTTTCTTCAAAATGATGAAACAAAAGAATTCACCCCAAAAGAAAGAGCAGAAAGAAATAGCAGCCAGGGACTTAACCAACACAGATACAAGCAAATGTCTGAACCAGAATTTAGAATCATAATAATAAGAATACTAGCTGGGGTCGAAAATAGATTAGAATCCCTTTCTGCAGAAATAAAAGAAGTAAAAGCTAGTCAGGATGAAATAAAACATGCTATAACTGAGCTGCAATCTCGAATGGATGCCACGGCGGAATGGATGGATGAGGCAGAGTTGCAAATCAGTAATATAGAGGACAAACTTATGGAGAATAATGAAGTAGAAATAAGAGAGAGACTAAGGCAAAAGAGCACAATTTAAGAATTAGAGAAATCAGTGACACAGAGGCCTTCCCATTAGATTCAGCAAAAACCGACTATCAACAAGACATATCATAGTCAAAATCACAAAATACTCAAGCAAGGAAAGAATCAAGGAAAAGAATCATGAAAGAATCATGAAGAATCATCATCCCATACTCAGCAAGGGAGAAAAGTCCTTAACCTACAAGGGAAGACAGATCAGGTTTGCAACAGACCTATCCACAGAAACTTGGCAGGCCAGAAAGGAGTGGCAGGCCATACTTAATATGCTAAATTGGAAAAATATCCAGCAAAGAATTCTTTATCCAGCAAGGTTATCATTCAAAATAGGAGATATCAAAAGTTTCCCAGACAAACAAAAATTAAAGAAGTTTGTGACCACTAAACCAGCCCTGCAAGAAATTTTAAGGGGGTCTCTCTGAGGGGAGAAAAGAAGAAAAAAATAATAAATAAACAAACAAACAAATAAATAAAGACCAAAAGCAACAAAGACTAGAAAGGACCAGAGAACACCACCAGACACTCCAACTCTACGAGAAACATAATGGCAATAAGTTCATATTTTTCAGTGCTCACTCTAAATGTCAATGGACTAAATGCTCCAATTAAAAGACATAGGGTAACAGAATGGTTAAGAAGAGACACTTAGAGGTGCTTTTGAGTGGCAAGCACTATTATACTTCTTGAGCTAGGTAGTAGTAGCATGAGTGTTTGCTTAAAAATTACTCATAACACCAGGTAATTTTGTTCAACCACTTTTTCTGGAATATATGTTTCATATTTTTTTAACTTAAAATTAAATGCTATTCAAAGGATTTTGCTTTTACAAGCTCTCAAGAAACTGCTCTCATTGGGATTACCCCAAGAGTTGCTTCATAAGAAACTACCTTTTGAGATGTGGGACTTTGCCTGAAATGATATTATTCATAAGTATTTACCTTTGAATAAGCCAAAGTGTGGACAGCCCCTACTTCATTCTCATGTTTACCTGACCTTGTGCATTTTGCCTTGCTGACTTTTATGCTTCAGCCCACCTGGAATTTTCCCAATTTGTTCAAGAGAATAAGGACAAATGCCGTCCCTGGTGGGAGTAACAAATTTTCACCAGAAAATAAGCCCCAGACAGTCTCCACAGCCCTCATCCCTTGCTGGTATATTCATAAGCATGTACCTCTGAGCTACCAAATGCTACAGATAGACTTGCTTAATTTCCTGGAAAATCATTTAAAACTTTATTTTGAATCTTAAAATAAAAATTTTATAAATAAATCATGGAGTATACTGAAAAGTCCTATAATTTATTTAAGCACCCATATGCCCATCGTTTATGAAAGGCTCTAACATTTTAATGAACGTTCTTCCAGTCTTTTATTTCATCTCTAGGGAACTACCGTTCTTAGTTTCTTTTGAAGTGTTTTATATACATACAAGTCTATACAAATATAGATTTTTACTTCTCTGTAACACAAAATGTAGCTTACAATGCACATTATCCTGTACCCTGTTTTTTAAATTTAATACATCTTAGAGCTAGTTCCATATCAGTTCATGAAGACCTTCTATATTCTTTTTCTCAGCTACATAGTACTCCGTGCTGCAAAAGTACAGTGTTAATTAAGCCATCACTTTTGGTGAACTTTGGATTGTCTCCAGCCTTTTGCTATTACAGAGTGCTGCCATGGATAACCTTCCATATATCATGTAAGGCTATCCATAGCTAAAAAATCCCCAAAATGGAATTGCTGAGTCAAAGATATATAACATTTTAATTTTGACATTTGCCTTCTGCATGTGATCGTACTAGTTTATATTCTCACCAGTAGTGTGTGAGAGTCCCTGTTTCTCTACAGCCCTACCAACAGAGTACTATATTGTCAAGCTTTTAGATTTTTGCCCATTATAGTTCAAATCTGTATTTCTCTTCTTACGAGTAAGGTTGAATATCTTTTCATAACATGGGTAATTTGTATGTACATCTTATTATCTGTTTATGTCATTTACCGTATCATAAATGATTTCCTGTATCATTAAACATGTTTCTACAACCTGATATGAAAATATATACCCACATATTTAAATGTGTGCATAAATAATAATTTTGTTAACTAATCTGCTCTTTGAAAATTAATTACTCCAGTGGGTTCTTTTAGCTGACTTAAGATAAAACCCTAAGCTTTATTTTTTTAAGTTTATTTATTTATTTTGAGAGACAGAGCACAAGTAGGAAAGGGACAGAGAGAGAAGGTGAGAGAGAATCCCAAGCAGGCTCTGCACTGCCAGCACAGATCCAGATGTGGGGCTGATGCTCACAAACCATGAGATCATGACCCAAGCTGAAGTGAGATACTTAACTGACTGAGCCACCCAGATGCCCCCAAAACACTAAGCTTTAAAACAAGCTGCTTCTAGCTATATTCCTGGATCCCTGCAGGGACTACCTCAGTGTCCTCTGCCATCCTGTTTATTTTTACAATGCACAGTTATAGAAAATATCCTAATGCTGGACCATTCATGAAAGTGACAATATGGGCTCATTATTAATGCAATAATATCATCATCTGTAATGGAATACTGCCGTAATTTGCAAACTGGCAGCTTTGCTGCAGCTGCTCTGTTGAAGTGTGACACTGCCCAGGAAGTCCTATGAAGGGGGAGTGGATTGACTGCCTTCATGGGTGACCAAAAGTGACTCCTCTTGGTCAAGAAAACTGCACGTGAAAGGACAAGGAAAGTATAAAAGAGAAAGGATTGGCTTTGAAGAATGCATTGAATTCCCCATTCTGTTAAAACACGGAGGAATGTGCCATATCTTTCAAAGTCATTCAGAGCCAAACCCACACTTGAGGATGCTATACAGGCTGTCAGTTTGCAGTGGTCCCAGAAGCTTCCAGGGCAATGCCCCTGAGGACAAAGAAGATGAATGAGCCAACATTTCTTTATCAGAAGGCCCACTACCAAGGCCAAGAAAAAGTCTGTAATGAGGATGAAAAATGAGAAAGATATCCAAAAGAACTAGATTGAGACAGCCAGGGGAATTTCAGTTTTCCTGAAACATTTATTAATATTGGTCATATTATCATCTACTAATTAAACTTATATGTACCTAACTTTGCAGTAGAATTGTAGCAAGAAGCAAGACATGCCTATTCTGAATTCCAAATATTACCAGTAGTACTGGGAAAGGAGTTTATGCCAGAAAACAGCATCATTCGTGATTCTAATTACTTAAGAAATCTGTGGAAGTGTACATGAATGTATATATGTTAACTCTAATATAATTCTCTGTAAGTATCAGTTGTAACAAAGACTATAAAAATATGTGTTGTTATTTTTTGCAGCATTTTGTCTTTTATACGTTACAGCCCATCATCAGAAATTAGCTGAAATTTTTATATTTATACAGATCTTTAATTTCATTAACAAAGCTGAAAACTGAAAGTCAACTAACTGACAGAATAAGAGGGGGAATGGGAATATCAGAAAACGTACCTGCAGCATCACTTCTCAAAATTCTTAAACAGAAGAAAAGAAATGTGGATCCTTTGCCAAGCTGCTCCAGGCCTTGGCCAAAGGGGTGTCAGCATATTTGTGCTTCCAGGGCTGATTGTTTATGCTAGCTGTTATGATTAATCTCCTCCCCCGACACCTGCTACATTTATAGATACAGCTGAGGGCCCCTGGTATTGTCTCAGCTATTGATGAAAAGCAGTTAAACCAAGAATGAAGTGTACATTGACACTTCAGGGAAAGATGGTAGCATAAAAACAATCCCTCAGCCTTGACTCCATAAAGAAATTAGAGTGAGCAAAGTAAGGAAGAAGGAGGAGGAAGAGGGGGAAAAAAGCCTGCATTAATGCAGAAACTAGGAAGGTTGCCACACAAATGCCAGAAATTTCACTTAGTTTCTGGTAGATACTGTGCAGAAAGAGCCAAAGAGGAGGCAGCCACCAAGGACTGTCATGAGCAAGACATAAAATAGCAGTCCCTAATTAGGAGAGGAAAGTGTAAGCCTAAGAAAGATGGGAACCGCACCTCCCCCCAAGTTGGAGATTCCTTAGGGCTGCCACCATCAGTTTCCAGAAGCAGCTGCTCTTAGACTGAAGACAAAGCAAACACAGGCCAGAGGGCGTAATTGACAGTAAGATAAAAATGGATGATTTCCTACAAAACTGTAAATATCAAATTGATGCAGCTTGAGAGGAAAGGAATGAAAATACCACCTAAGAATTACATTTATAAAAGGCACCAGGACCAAAATTTTTGCAGAGAAACTCTTTCAAATACCCTACAAGCTCCTCAAGAGTTCAGACCCGTATGGAGACCTTGATAATTCGCTATATGCATTTGGCACAATATAATTGTAAAAAACTGACAGAGAACTCCAAAAACAAACCTCCAGGCCAATTCTATTTACATACATAGAAACAAACAACCTAATTAAAAGTCACCCCATGGGGCACCTGGGTGGCTCAGTTGGTTGCGCATCCGACTTCAGCTCAGGTCATGATCTCATGGTCTGTGATTTCAAGCCCCACATCCGGCTCTGTGCTGACGGCTGCTTCAGACTCTGTATCTCCCTCCCTCTCTGCCCTTCCCTTGCTCACGCTCTGTCTCTATGTCTCTCAAAAATAAAATAAAAACATTAAAAATAATTTTTTAAAAAAAAGGAGCTGCCTCAGGCTTCTAAAAAAAAAAAAGTCACCCCAAAAATTCAAAATTATATTAAAATACCAATGGTTTTCTTTTGAGCATGACTTTTTCCAGCAAATAAGGTTAGTAAGTTATCAGGAAATCTATTATATTTCATTCA
Organism: Paguma larvata; assembly: GCA_030068075.1. Lineage (NCBI taxonomy): Eukaryota > Metazoa > Chordata > Mammalia > Carnivora > Viverridae > Paguma > Paguma larvata. Next base: position 47,565,667 of record CM057836.1, read on the forward strand.
ATTAATTGGTCAAAGGAAAACATCATATATCTGTTTCAAATGTCAAAATAAATTTGTTAAAATGTAATATCTATTAAAAAAGAGTAGCTTATATCAGCAATAATCCTTGAGAAAATAAATGAATAACAGATCTCCTTAACAACAGAAACAAAATAAAAACATTTTGAATATTTAAGAAATAGGAGTCATATGAAGAAAATGAAAAGCATCATGCTATTTTAGACTTTACTGATTGGCATAAGAGAGTATTTGAGAAATGCATTTCACTTGATTTGAACTCTGGAAAGTATCTAAGGGCATATAGGAAACAGTCTCCTTTCTATCTTTTTTGTCCTATTTGTACACCAGTATTCATTGCAGTATTATTCACAGAAGTCAAAAGGTGGAAACACCCTTCTGTCTTTGTATAATTCCATAAAGCTATCAGCTCTCCACAAACTTCCCACAAGCATATTTAGGTAACTGATAAAGCAAATCATTTGAAAGAATAAACGGGTAAAAATAATTCAAGAAAAGATAAGGGGTGCCTGGGTTGCTCAGTCAGTTAGGTGTCTGACTCTTGGTTGCGGCTCAGGTCATGATCTTATGGCTTCATGGGTTCGAGCCCCACATTGGCCTCTGTGCTGGCAGTGCAGAGCCTGATTGAGATTCTCTCTCTCCCTCCCTAGCTGCCCTTCCCCAACTCATGCTGTCTCTGTCTCTCTCAAAGTAAGTAAATAGACTTTAAAAATTAAAAAAAAATTGAACAAGATAATTAATTTTGATATCAGCAAGGTAATGAAAAACAATGATAAGAAATGACATGCTTCTCCAGATATGAAAATACTCATTTCTGGGGATAGAATTAATCAATAGAAAAACAGAACAGAAATCACACACCTGTACATATACACAGAAACCCAAGACTATAAAATGTTGTGTTGACTATATGCTACAGATGACATATCATATTTGTAAGGATTATTCTATAAATTTGGAGGAAACCTGATCAATCAAAATTCTGTGGAATTCTCTAACTCAAATGATTTTATAAGCAACTGCATAACCCACCACTGCCTACAACTTGGAGAGAGTCACAATATATATTAGCACATTTAAGCCTCTGAGAGCCTTTCCATTCAAAACTTTTTAAATTTATCTTTATATGAAATACATTCATGTGGTTTAAAAAAAAGTGTAAGAGCCACTGTTCTTACTTCCTTGTGAGCTTTCTAAAGTTTCTTTATGCTTATCTTTAAAAGTTTGTGTTATAATATTGTTTTCTTTCTTACACAAAATATATAATATACCCTAATCTTGCTTTTTTGATTAACAGTTTATCTCAGATATCCTTTTTCACCATATGGAGCAACCATTCTCATTTTCTATGGCTGCATAGTATTCCTACATGTTGATAAAACATCATTTATTTATCTGCTATGATTTTCGTGTATATTTGGACTACTCCTAGAGTTTAGCTATTTCAAGTTATATTGCAATAAATCAGCTCCGCCCTTTATTACAGTAAAGAAAACTGACAGTTTTTCTTAAACCTTATGTTTCCCAAGCTTACTTGATCATAGAATCCTTCTTTTGAGTAATTTTATTAACGTCCCACAGAAATATTGTCCATAAAACATATTCTGGCGAAATTCTGGGCTAGTCATAGAGTTGTATTCCTTTCTCACAACTTAAGACCAGTACAAATTCCATGTAACTTGGGATATAGAAGGGGCTTTCCTAACACCAAAGGCAAATCCAAAATGAAAGAGAATACTGGTTTGAATACAGATATAGATATTTTCTTAAATTCTATATACCAAGAAACTCTGTGAGGAAGTTCTGCAAATGACAAATTAAGAGAAAAATACAATGTATGAGACAAACGATGAATATAATTAACATAGAGAAATTCTGACTAACAAAAAGAATAAGGTTTTTTAAATAAAAAAACTAATAGCTCACAAAAAGATATGAAAAAAAAACCTGTATTCCAATTTTCTCTTTATGGAGAAAGATTGGCCCAGATTAAACTTAAAGAAAATGCTAAATATTAACAAGGTTATGGGAAAGATGAGCACTGTCTTCAGAAGGACAGTTTGACAGTATCAATGAAGGATTTTAAATAAACACTCGAGAGTGAAATTATATAGTATTTGTCTGTCTCTGACTGACTTATTTCACCTAGCATTACACTCTCTAGCTCCATCCATGTTGCAAATGGCAAGATTTCATTCTATTTTATGGCTGAATAATATTCATTGTATATATATTTATATATACCACATCTTCCTTATCCATTCATCAATTGATGGACACTTGGAAGCAAAGAGAAAAAAAGACAGAGAGAGAGAGAGAGAGAGAGAGAGAGAGAGAGAGAAACAAAAAACATTCTTAAGAATCTCTTAATTCTTAAGAGAACAAAATGATAGTTACCAAAGGGAAGGCAATGAGGGGATGGGTTAAATAGGTGATGAGGATTAGGGAGTGCACTTGTCGTGATGAGCACCGGATGATGTATGGAATGTGGAATCACTATATTGTACACCTGAAACTAATATAACACTGTATGTTAACTAGAATTAAAATAAAAACAAAAAAATTAAATATACACTTGATTTGGATCAGCAATTATACTCAGAAAGTCAGGAGGGCGTGAATGTATATGCAAGATACTGATATCACCATGGTTTATAAGTTGTAAAATTAGAAACAAATGCCCAGTCGTAGATGACTGATTAAATCATTAATAGATCATCCACACAAAGAAAAACTTGGCAGCCATTAAAAATAACATTGCGTGGGGCGCCTGGGTGGCTCAGTCGGTTGAGCATCCGACTTCAGGCTCAGGTCATGATCTTGCGGTCTGTGAGTTCGAGCCCCGTGTCGGACTCTGTGCTGACAGCTCAGAGCCTGAAGCCTGCTTCACATTCTGTGTCTCCCTCTCTCTCTGCCCCTCTCCCACTCATGCTCTGTCTCTCTGTGTCTCAAAAATAAATAAGCATTAAAAAAAAAATTGCACAAGGTTGCCGCCTGTTTTCTCCTATAGGATTTTGATGGTTTCCTGTCTCACATTTAGGTCTTTCATCCATTTTGAATTTATTTTTGCGTACGGTGTAAGAAAGTGCTCCAGTTTCATTCTTCTGCATGTCACCATCCAGTTTTCCCAGCGCCATTTGCTGAAGAGGCTGTCTTTTTTCCATTGGATGGATATTCTTTCCTGCTTTGTCAAAGATGAGTTGGCCATACAGTTGTGGGTCCATTTCTGAGTTCTCTATTTTGATCCATTGATCTATGTGTTATCTCTCTTTGTGCTAATACCGTACTGTCTTGATGAATACTGTTTTGCAGTACAGCTTGAAGTTCAGGATTGTGATGCCTCCAGCTTTAGTTTTCTTTTTCAGCATTACTTTGACTGTTCAGGATCTTTTGTGACTTCATACAAATTTTAGAATTGTTTGTTCTAGTTATGTGAAGAATGCTGGTGTTGCTTTGATAGGAATTGCATTGAGGAATTCCATATTGTTCCACAGTGGCTGCTCCAGTTTGCATTCCCAACCACAGGGCAAGAGGAACCCTTTTTTCCACATCCTCATCAACGCTTGTTGTTTCTTGTTTTTTTGATTCTAGCCCTTATGACAGGTGTGAGACGATATCTCATTGTGGTTTTCATTTGCATTTCCCCAATGGTGAGTGATGTTGACCATTTCTTCATGTGTCTGTTGGCTATCTGTATGTCTTAGAGAAATGTCTGTTCGTGTCTTCTGCCCATTTTTAAATTAGATTATTTATTTTCTTGGTGTTGAGTTGTGTAAGTGCCTTATATTTTTTTGGATACTAACATTTTATTAGATACGTCATTTGAATACTAACCCTTATCAGATATGTCAATATCTTCTCCCATTCAATAGGTTGTCTTTCAGTTTTGTTGATTGTTCCTCTGTGGTGCAGAGGCTTTTTATTTTGATATAGTCCCAATACTTTATTTTTGCTTTTGTTTCCCTTGCCTCAGGAGATAAAGCTAGAAAAATGTTGCTACAGCCAATGTCATAGAAATTACTGCCTGTGCTCTCTTCCAGGATTTTTATGGTTTCAAGTCTCACATTTAGATCTTTTATCTATTTTGAATTTATTTTTGTGTATCTTGTAAGAAAGTGGTCCAGTTTAATTTTTTTGCATGTAGCTGTCAAGTTTTCCCAATGCCATTTATTGAAGAGACTGTCTTTTTCATAATCATCTTTCTGGGCTCTCTATTCTGGTCCATTGATCTCTCTATTTTTGTGCTGGGAACGTACTGTTTTGATTACTAAAGCTTTGTAGTATATCTTGAAATCCATAATTGTGATACCTCCAGTTCTGTTCCTCTTTCTCAAGATTTCTTTGGATATATGGGGTCTTTTCCATACAAATTTTAGGAATAAATATTCCAGTTTGGTGAAAAATGCTGCTGGTATTTTCATAAATATTGCCTTGCATCTGTAGATTGCTTTGGGCAGTATGACCATTTTAGCAGTATTTGTTCTTCCAGTCCGTGAGCATGGAGTACCTTTCCATTTGTTTGTGTCATCTTCAATTTCTTTCATCAGTATTTTATAGTTTTAAGAGTACAGGTCTTTCACCTCTTTGGTTAAGTTTAATCCTAAGTATTTTTTATTTTTGGTGCAATTGTAAATGGGATTGTTTTTCTTAACATCTCTTTCTGCTACTTCATTATTAGTATATAGAAAAGCAATGGATTTCTGTACCTTGATTTTGTATACTACAACCTAACTGAATTCATTTATCAGTTCTAGGAGTTTTTTGGTGGACTCTTTATGGTTTTCTATACATAGTATCCTGTCATCTGCAAAGAGTGAAAGTTTTACTTCTTCCTTACCAATTTGAATGATTTTATTTCTTTTTCTTGTCTGATTGCTGTGATTAGGACTTCTAGCACTATGTTGAATAAAAGTGGTGAGGACACCCTTGTCCTGTTCCTGACATTAGGGGAAAAACTCTCAGTTTTTCATTATTGAATATGATGTTAGCTATGGGCTTTTCATTTATGACTTTTTCACTATGTCGATGTACGTTCTCTCCGAAGATACTTTGTTGAGGGCCTTTATCATAAATAGATGTTGTACTTTGTCAAATGCTTTTTCTGCATCTATTGAGATGATCATATGGCTTTTATCCTTTCGCTTTTTGATGTGATGTATCACATTGATTGATTTGTGAATACTGAACCACTCTCACATCCCAGGAATAAATCCCATTTGATCATGGTGAATGATGTTTTTGATGTCTTGTTGGATTTAGTTTGCTAATATTTTATTGAGGATTCTTACAACTGTGTTCATCAGAGATGTTGGCCTATGGTTCTCTCTCTTTCTCCCTCTCTCTCTCTGTTTTTATAGTGCCTTCATTTGGTTTTGGTATCAGGAAAATGTTGGCTTCATAGAATGAATTTGGAAGAGTTCTTATTTTTATATTTTGGGGAATAGTGTAAGAAGAATAGGTACTAACTCTTCTTTAAATATTGGTAGAATTCACCTGTGAAGCCATCTGGTCCTGGACTTTTGTTTATTGGGAATTTTTTTATTATTATTATTACTAATGCAATTTCATTGCTGGTAATTGGTCTTGGGGAAGTTATATGTTTCTAGGAACTTACCCATTTCTTCTAGGTTATCCAATTTGTTGGTATATAATTTTAATAATATTCTCTTACAATCCTTTGTATTTCTTTAGTGTCAGTTGTTATTTTCCCTCTTTCATTTCTGATTTTGTTTATTTGAGTTCTCATTTTTTTCTTGATGAGTCTAGCTAAAGGTTTATTAATTTTATTGATTTTTCTTCAAAGAATAAGTTCCTGGTTTCATTGATCTGGGGTTTTTTTGTTTTTGTTTTTTATTTTATTTCTACCCTAATATTTATTATTCTTTCTGTACTAGTTTTGGATTTTGTTTGTTCTTTTTCTAGCTCCTTTAGGTATAAAGTTTGATTGTTTATTTGATATTTTTCTTACTTCTTGAAGTAGGCCTATATACCTATGAACTTCCCCCTTAGAACAGATTTTGCTGAATCCCAAAGATTTTGGACTATTGTGTTTTCATTTTCTTTTGTCTCCATGCATTTTCTATGTCTTCTTTCGTTCCTTGGTTGACCTATTCATTGTTTAATAGAGTGTTGTTTAACTTCCATGTATTTCTAGATTTCTATGTGTTCTTTCCAGATTTTTTTCTTGTAATTGATTTCCAGTTTCATAGCTCTGTGTTTGGGAAAGATGCATGGTATGCCTTCAACCTTTTTAAATTTGTTGGCACTTGTTTTGTGGCCTAATATGTGGTCTATTCTGCAGGATGTTCCATGTACGCTTGAAAAGAATGTGTATTCTGTTGTTTTAGGATGGAATGTTCTGAATATGTATGTTAGATCCAACTTGTCCAACATGTCATTCAAAGGCACTGTTTCCTTGATGCTTTTCTGCTTGGATGACCTATCCATTAATGTAAGTTGAGTGTTAAAGTCTCCTACTATTATTGTATTACTATCAATTACTTTCTTCCATTATGTTTGTTATTAGCTGCTTTATTTGGGTGCTCCCATATTGGGTGACTAAATATTTACAATTGTACCTTCTTGTTGAATTATTTCCTTTATGATTATATAGTGTCCTTCTTTGTCTCTTATTATAGCCTTTGTTTTAAAGTTTATTTGGCTCAATATAAGTATTGCTACCTAGGCTTTCTTTTCACCTCCATTTGCATGGTAAATGCTTTTCCCCCTTGACTTCCAATCTGCATATATATTTAGGTTTGAAATGGGTCTCTGATAGGCAGCATTTAGATGGGTCTTGCATTTTTATCTATTCTGTCACTCTATGTCTTTTGATTGGAGTGTTTAGTCCATTTACATTCAAAGTAATTTTTGATAGGTGTGTACTTATTGCCGTTTTGTTACTTTTTTAATGGTTGTTTTTGTAGTTCTTCTCTGTTCGTTTCTTCTCTTGCTCTCTTTTCTCACCACTGGCTTTCTTTAGTGATATACTTGGATTCCTTTCCCTATTTTTTGCATATCTATTACAGGTTTTTGATTTGTGGTTACTAGCTGAAAAATATAAAGGGAATCATTTCAAAATTTGTATGTAATATTCTAGTTAAGCCCAATATAGTTAATTACTTCTCCTTCTGGAATAGTCCCTACAGTTGCCAAAGAAATGTAAAAACCCATTTCAGCTCTGGAAATGAGTGCAGAGTGTTACCTGCTGCACAGGGTTGAAGTTTTTCAGGTAGTTGAGCACCTGAGACCTGACAGAGGAAGGGTGTAGCCAGATGGAAAAAGAATGATCCACATGGGAAAATAAGTGTCAGGAAGCTGCCCCAGTGCAGAAGGCTGCATGGTGATGCTAGGGAAGAGTTTGAGGGAATGGATAAGGCTAGACCTTGACTTTCAATTCTGGAATGTGCAGTAGGCCTCAGGGTAAGAAATTGCCAGCTCAGGGGCAATATTGGGGGCATATCCTGTGTCTTTTTAAGTTTTGCAAAGGTCACTCTTCTGTTGTTTGAGTCAAAATGGTTTCTTCTTTTGGGGCTAGCCTGAAATGTATTCTAAGATATTCAGTGCCCAGCTTCTGAATAGCTTCAGCAGTTGGGGTCATGAGCCCCGATGACCAGAGAAGGCGGACAGGGCTCTGAGTATCTCTAATCTGCCCTCTACAGTGGAGAGGGAGCAGGGAAGAAAAAAAATAAAGCAAACCATAATTCTTTCTCCTTTCATCTGTCATGGAAGAATGGTATTAGAAACCAAGATCTGGGCTGTAGATGTGTAGCTATTTTTAAATGATTTTTAAAAACATTCAAATTTTCTCAGTTTTTGTTTCTCACGTTGTAACTATTCATAGGTAGAACCCACATGAACAAAAGCTCTTTGGGATCCTGAGTAATTTTTGTGAGTGTAAAAAGTCCTAAGATCAAAGAGGTTGAGAACAACTGACATAGACCTGCCATTTTAAAAGTGTTTTCTCCTCCATTTTATAAGTATGGTTCATAAACAATGATTTACAGTCATCTCTATATACTTGTGTTTTATTAATCATCACCAGTTGATTAGCTCTAGGGCTTCCTGATTTTGAATTCTCATTTTGATTCATCTTTCATTGTCCTAGGGCATGTCTTTTGGTAGTTTCTTTGCAGAAAAGAGTACTTTCCTGCATATTTGAAAATACCTTTCTCTTGCATATACATACAAATAGCAGCTTGACTGGGTGTATATTGGGGGCATATCCTGTGTCTTTTTAAGTTTTGCAAAGGTCACTCTTCTGTTGTTTGAGTCAAAATGGTTTCTTCTTTTGGGGCTAGCCTGAAATGTATTCTAAGATACTTATCATATTATATATTAATATAGGAAATCCAAACAGGATTGAAACATTATGTTTTTCTATAACAGGATTGTCACTGCAAAGTTTCTGGTCAACATATGTTTTATATATAAAATTTTTTAACTTTATTATAATTACAATTATCATTAGTACTCTTTTGGCTGCAAACAAGAAACTGACTTTCCACAGTGTATCAATTAGACCTGCTGAGTAACAAAATATTCCAAATATTGGTGATTTAAAGTAACAACTATTCACGTAGGTCGTGATTTTGTGAATTGGTTGCCTGATCTGGCTTGTGTCAACTCACCTGAACTCTGTAGGACTCTCTCATATGCCTCTAGTCAGCTGCGGGTCAACTGGCTGCTGGATAACCTAGGTACACTTACTTCCATATCTGGCACTTGGAAGATTGCCAGCCAAGGTGACAGAGGTGACTGGACCATGAGTTTCTCCATCCAGCAGGAACACTGAGATTTCTTCATATGGTGGCAGGATTCCAAAAACAGCAAGAGAGGATAAGCCCCATTGCACCAGTGCTTTTCAAATCTCTGCTTGCCCTGCATTTGCTAACATGCTGTTGGCCAAACCATAAGACAGAAAATATGCTCATGTCTTTACTTTTAGTTGCTGAAGAGAGATTGGCAATCATTTCTAAGGTAAAGTTGCAGAATTATGATGATAATTTATCCAACATGGGTCAAGAGCTCGCTCCCAAATTAATCCACAGTAGGACCAATATTCACCAGCTATGTGACTTTAGGAAAATTGCTTCCTCATATTTCTGAGCCTCACTTTTGCCATATGAAAATTGGGAATAATAATAGTACCTGCATCATAAGTTATTAGAGGATTAGATGATATACTGCATGTAAATCCCTTCAGCACAGTGTCTGGTACATAGTAATCATCCAATAAATGCAGATGGCCACTATTTCTTAAGTTGCTTTATTTAATTATTATTACAAATATGAAAATCTTACAGCACCATTGCTGGAAAGACTTGTAAAAAAAAGATACATCTTTCTTTATTCCTTTATCTTTAATATTCTGATCTCTCTCATTCAAAAAAGTCTTTTTTTTTAGTAACTAGGATGTCTTGCAATCTCACTTCTATTCCTATTATATGTTGTATCTTTATTTTCACCTTGTTTTTCTTTTTCTAAGTTTCTATTTTCTCAGAAAATAACCAAGTTGTTCTCTGCCTGACTAATTCAATTTTCTGCTTTGTCCAATATGTTGTTTACAGATCTTTTTTTTTTTTTTCAATTCAGGTTTAAGGTGTTGGGTTTAAGATGTTGGAACTCATTTAATGGAAGTTTCCTTTTGTTTCTTTTTAAAATTTTTTTTAACGTTTATTTATTTTTGAGAGACATAGGGACAGAGAGTGAGCAGGGGAAGGGTAGAGAGAGAGGGAGACACAGAATCCCAAGCAGGCTCCAGGCTCCGAGCCGTCACGCACAGAGCCCGACGCGGGGCTCGAACTCATAGACTGTGAGATCATGATCTGAGCCGAAGTCGGCGGCTCAACCAACTGAGCCACCCAGGTGCCCCACTTTTGTTTCTTAAAGATGGCATCTTATTGAATATTTCTGAGTACAAATTTTAGCTATTTCACCAGTATCCTTTATTTTTTCTTGTAATTATCCATTTCAGGGAACACTTACTCATATCACCAAGGATGTTTAGTGAATTAGGGGTTGCATCTCTGAATCACAAAATTACTTCAGAGTTCCCATAAAGTTTCTTATTTATTCTTCTTAAAAGAGGAAAGCTATGGTTACTTAGAGTGGTTTATCATTTCACTCATTCACTTAACAAATATCTATGAACACTTAGTTTATGGCAGAAACCATGCTGGAAATACAACAATGGCCACGGAGCATTCCCTGCCCTCTATCCTCTGAGAGTCTACTAGGAAATCAGAGAGGTAAAGGAGCATGTAAATCCCATGGTGGGTAGTAGGTGTTACAAGAAAAAGTCTACAGTGCCATGAAAGCACAAAGAAGGTTATCTTCAACCTGGGGTCAGGAAATGTTCAACAGACCAAGTAGGTAACTGGTTGAGACCTGGAGGTTGAGTCTGAGTTAATCAGGCAGCATGTGATGGGGATGGGGTGGGGCTGAGGGTATTCAGGGTTCAGTGGAAGAAAGAATTCCAGGTTGAAGTAATACTATGCTGTAAAAGAGAGATGATATGTTATGCTGAAAAAACTGAATTTTAAAACTTATAATCGCTAACATTCATTAAGCACCTATGGTGTTCGGGGCACCCTACCAAGAATTTTACATGCCTTATCTCATTTTATCCTCATAGCAACTCAATAAGGTAGGTAAATTGCCTAAGATTTGCCAGGTAGTGAGCGGCATAACTAGAATTTGAACCAAGGAATTCTAGCTGTGGAACTCGCTCATTAGCTACTATATATTGTCCTGCCTCTCTGAAGAAATTCAGTTTATTTTAGTAAAGTATGTGGGGGGGGGTATGGGATGTATGGGGAGGGCAGGATGGGGAATAAATGAAGAAACATCAGGCTAGAGATTACGTAGACCCATCGATGAATTTAGACTTTACCCTCACAACAGTGGGGAGTAAATTCTGGAACAAGAAAGCCTGAAGCAAGAGATGGTTATGAGACACCTGTGAGATTCATCCCAGTGGACATATGAGTATAGCTCATGTGTGAAGTCCGAGTTAGAGATATGAGCTCATAGATGATTCTAAAACCTTTGAGATACATGAGTCACCTGGAGAGAGCTAATCAGGGAAGTTCTGGACAAAGGAGAAAGTTGGTAGAATAGGGGACTGTGAATCAGTGGCAAGCAGGGTAGCAAAGGAACTCAGGGTGTAAAGTCATGGTATCATGGAATGAAAGGAACCCAGGAATTGAAAATCAAGTGAGTTTGGCTCTGCTAACCTCTCCCAGTGTTCAGCATCTGGAGAAGCAGCAGACAAGAATATGAGTGGAGCTATTAACAGAGGTTTCCCTTCATATTATTCACAGGACAGCTGCTCCTTTGGCTTCCTCAGAAGTATTTTTAGAAGATGTAAGGATGTTTATTATGGTAAACAAGATCATTTTTTATCACAAACAGACACAACCTCAATGACTCATGATATGTACTGGTCACAGTTGATGAGATCAAGACTGCATCTGGCTCCTTGCTGACAGTGAGAAGCATGCTTGAGATTCTCTCACTCCCTCTCTCTCTGCCTCACCTCCACTCACCCTCTCTCTCTCAAAATAAATAAACTTTAAAAAAATTCTTAATAAAAACAAAATGGTTAGGACAAATTTGGAATAATATGGGGTGATGCTTATGTTACAGTAGTCATAAAAAGGAAACCGAACTGCAGGATGATGATGACAAATATGCAGAACTAAACACTAGAAGCCATCTATGCATAGTTTTCCTTTTTGAAAATGGAATATGTCAAATTATATATTTTTTTGGGTAATAAAACTCCTAGCACTTTTTTCTCTCTCAAACTGCCCTGAATTTCATGATTTTCAAATTTTCTAGGTATGCTTACTGCTTAGTTAACAGAACATGTGGCATATTCAGTAGTGTGCTTCCAGCTTCCAACTGTGCACATCTCTTCCCAGTTCCGTGTCCAATGACATCATGGTGTGGCTTGGAATTGGCCACAGCAAATGTATTTACACCTCAGAATGCTACCAATTAGGGATTTTTCTTTACAGAGAGCTAAGTGTTACCAACATACCACTAGCTGTCACCATCAACCAGGGACGCCTGATGAAAATTTGGGTAGACCCAGGAGCAGGCAAAGATTTGAGAGACTGAATGCTCCATGTCTCTACCCTGATGCAGATCTCTAGAGAGGAGAGAAACAACTTGATCATGTCCTAGCTGAACAATAGGAAGAAACCCAATCTGTCTCTCGGATTTAGCTGGTATGTATGTAATGGCTGCCTTCAAATCGAGTGCCCCCTCCCCCAGGGCATAAACAATAGTTGGCTGCTCACCCCAAACTTGGAGTGAGAAAGGGTACTTGCGACTTGGCTTGGCCCCCCATAAACTTGACTCTTGCCCCCAATGTAATGATCTATCAATGCCCTAGCTTTTCCCATGTTGAGTTCCACGGTTTTGTCATTTATTTTAAAAGATCCAGGTTAGCTCTTGTCCTGAGTGTGCTATTTACTAGGTGAGGGGATGTTTGGTTCAAGTCTCCAAATACTCATATACTCATACACTTCAAAGAACAGAAATAGTTTTATCACCTACAATAAAAAAAATCAATGAAGCAGCGGCATTGCTGAAAACCCAAAGTGCAAAGAAAAGTTACAGAGTTATTTCATCTAGTTCTCTGGCTGTGAAACATTTTCTGTTGGTGATACCGTGCACCTACTCAGAACGAAAGATTCTGAAGAACTACCTCCCTTCCCTTACTTGCCCACACTCATCACACCCACAAAAAGTTAACTGGCCCTTTAATTGTGGTCACAAAGTGACACTTCCATTCTTCCTGCTCCAAGTGGGCATGGGAGTGGAAGTGGAGAGCCTGGGCTATTCTTTCAGAAGTATATGTAATAAAGAGAAGTACAGGAGATAAGACTTAGCCTTTTGAGGCAATATAGTGAGTTTTTTTTTAGGGTACAAGACTTGAACACATTATATGATTGACAGGAAATAAATATTGTAAGATAGGAGATAGATGTTGATGGATGGAGCAGTTATGAAGGTGTGCTAAAATGGGCTGTGAGCTCAAGGGGAGGGTTTGGCCCTGGAGCAGAGAGGAACGCTATCTTCTCCTGAAATGGGAGAGAACAATAAGAGGATGTACAAAGATATAGAGAGAAGTTAGAAGTTCTTGATATTCTCTGTGAAGTTGAAGGCAAGGTCATCTACACAAAGAAGTGAGAAGGTTGGAACGTACAACATAAGCAATGTAACAGGGAGCAATGAGGCCCCAACTGAAAAAGCTTTGCAGTCATGCATGCATGATAATGAACAAACCACACATATTTGCAGAGTCCTACACAGTTCACAAAATGTCAGTCACACACAATAGCCTGTACGGTAGGAGGTGCAATTATTGTATCCAATTTCACATGAAGAATGCAGTCCAGAAAGATGAAGAAATTTACCCATATTCATGCAGTTAGTAACTGGTCAAGCCAGGAGTCCAATCCACACCTTCTAAATCCAATTCCTGTGCACTTTCATGCTACCAAGGTATTTTCAAACTGGATTCTCAAATGCACTGGGAGTTCTTAAGAGCCTCCATTGACTGGCTGATATTTGGAGAAAACTAAAGGACCTTGCTTCCTAAACCCCTGCTGCAACTAGAATATCACACTTCTTTTCAGGCATCTCACTCTCCTTGTCAGCCCCACTGTTCCAAGGTGTTCAAAGAGCAGCACAGGGAAAGAGGTAGTGCCTAGCAAAAAGGAGAGGCATTCATAGATTTAAAATCAACTGCTCTCCCCAGAGCCCAGAAGAGTAATGCGCCATCTGATTGCATGTGAGAGGAACTTTCATGGATGAAGAGGATGTGACCTTGTACATACCCCTTCACCTGTGAAGCCCATAACTTCCAACTCTGCTTGACCCCAAGCCTTAGAAACTATCAGGTAGCTGCCCTAACAAATTAATGCCAAACTTAAGGCCCTTATCACAACAAAATCTTATTTCTCACACACAGCATGTGTCCTGGATCCTGCTCTTCACAATCCTAGGTCCTGGGTAATGAAGGTCCTATCATCCTGTAGCTGCACCACCTGGAGCATTTCCAAAGGCACTAGAGAAGAGGCAGAGGAGTCCGACGAGGTGACCTGAGTGGAAGTGATGTGCCACTTCTGCTCACATTCCTGTTTGCCAGAGAACACTCACAGGGCCCCAGGTGAAGGGAGTTCAACATGAAGGGGAACACACATATATAGGATGAACACCAATTGTCCTGACTCAGAAGCCCCTGCCCTAAGAGGGAACCCAGATTTTTTTTACCTGAGCATTCAAGGTATCCTCTAGTGTCACCAGAGTGAGTCTACCCAACAGATCTCATGGGCTTCCACTTCTGCAAAACCAATCCATTCATTCCAATGCCTAAACCTCAGCCCCTGCTTTCTTCCCATGAAACACTCCCCCTCTCTGCTTATCCAAACTCTATCTTCTCTCAAGACACAGATCAAATATCACCTCTTCCATGAAGTTATCTCAGATTCCTCAGTCTTCAGTAAGTTCCCTCCTCAAATAGCTGGGGTGTTACAAATCAAACAGAAAATGGCAGCCATAACTGCACAAAGACTTAGAATTACCAACTACCATATGCAAGGCATCTGTTCTACAGATGAGCAGACTGAATGACTGCAAGACTCCTGTCTATTCTTCCCAGACATTAAGGTCTTTCATCTCTAATACCTGCACCATAGCCTTTAGCCAGCTTAGTCTTGAATTTGTTGAGAATTCCACGGGGGGATTAAGAGTAGATCAGATTCATTCTGCTCCAAGTTTAATTACGGAGAAAATCTAGCTAAGAGAGCAAAGCTTACAGCTGTCACTGACAAACCTTCTGGTCCCTTCCATTGCCTAATCTTTAACTCCTAAGATCTGTGAGATCTATGGTGCATAGATACTGTGCAAAAATAGAAAATAAAATCTTTGGTATTCAGGTAAATCATTTTTCTGCTCTGTGGAAAGTCATATATGAAGAAATGGGGAATTAATTTGTGAGGAAGAAGAAAGTCAGAATTAAACATCCATAGGTTGTTGTGAATTGTAAATATGAAATTGCAACACATTCACCCTTTCCCTTGTCCTCTCCTCCTGTGCACTTTTTTTTTAATTTAAAATAGTGTATTTTCAAATTGGTTTACATAAAACACCCCGTGTTCATCCCAACATGTGCCCTTTTTTAATGCCCATCACCCCCTCTCCCCCCCCATCTCCCTCACCCTCAGTTTGTTCTTAGTCTTTGACAGTCTCTTATGTTTTATCTCCCTCCCTCTCTGTGTCTTTTTTTTCTTTCCCCTCTTCCCCTCCCCCTGGTTTTTGCTTAGTTTCACCAAGTCCACCTATTCGTGGAAACATATGGTATCTACTTTTAAAGGACCCCATGCCCAGATACACAGTCTGCTTTCTGTTGTTGCATACCACCCATTGTTGGTGTGATTTATTGCTCACTGAGGTATTAGAAACAAAAAATTTAGCTTACTACACAAAAAAATAACTTGGCCTGTAGATGACAAGTACTAGTCGAAGACTCCTGATCAGGAATTTTCTCATTTTGATAGCTTTAATTCCATTTCTCCATTTCTCAGCAACTCCAGAGAGCTTTCATGTAAAGCTATCCAGATAAATTTGATTTCCACTTAATTATTGGAAGGAATCCTCCAGACAGAGGTGGTCACACTGACATGGTAGTTCTTGGCAGACACTCTGTGATAAGGAGTGTTGCTCTGTGAGATTGGTCTCATGAACCAGATTATGGAGGACCCCACATGTCAGCCCAGTGAGGAGGCTCTGGTCCTCCTGGTCAGACAGTGCCAAGTGGTCTTTAGAGACTTCCTCACTCCACCCAGGAGTTGCGGTAGGTGCAGGATAGGTATACTCAACCAGTGTGGAGTGATAGATGAGCTTCAGTTGCTCAGTTTTTCTGAGCTTAGGAGGCTGCATTTCAGAGCTATCCAACATTGGATTCTCTTCATCTGTTTTTCTGTCACTCTTTTGAAAATTGATTAAACTGTTCTGTCTCTTTCTGAATCATTCTTACAACTTATCAACAAGATTTTTTGCTGATGATGAAGATGATGATGATGATGTATAAGGAAAATAATCTTTTTTATTTATAACCCCAATTACTGCCCAAAGAGAGTGAATCTTGTTAACTTTTAGGGACTTTGTTTTCTGAGCACAATAATGAGTTGGAAACATGAGTTTGGAGATTAAAGCTGGTGGCATTGCATTCTACATAATCAAGGTGGGGTGGTATTTGAAGTTGGGAAGGAAAGGAAGAGTTGGGAACCAGCGAGGATTGGGTAAAGGTAACGCACATGTGGACATGTAGTTGTTTACTACAATGCGTGTGATTTAAACAGTCTTCTATCACCTCGTAAGATCATCAGGGAGGTCTTTGCCTCTGTGTGTGTGTGTGTGTGTGTGTGTGTGTGTGTGATTTTGAGAGAACCAGAAAGTGTGCTTAGTTCTGCATCTACACTGAGTTGGAACAAAAATAAATGTCACAAGTAGAGTTTCAGTGTTGCAAGATGAGAAGAGTTCTGGAGATAGATGTTGATGATGGTTGCATAAGATGATAAATATTATGTTTTTACCAAATTTTTTTTTAATTTAAAAACACCACATGCTGATGCTACACTCATCTCCTTGTTTAAATTTCTCCTAATATCCTAAGAGGTAGATGCTATTGTCCTTATTTAATAGATTAAAATAATTTGTAAATTGAGGCTTATAAAACTTATGTAACCTGTCCACAGTCATACATTAGTGAGGGAAACAAAGACTTCTTCCCCATATGTCTGCCTTCTGCCCAACTGCCAGCATCAAGGAGCTCCTGGAGGGTACAGCCCAGCCCATGTAGCAGTGAGGTGTCAGAGCCAAGAAAGAAAAGGCAAATGGATTCCTCTCTTTTGGAATACAACTCAAAATTCACCTCAGACCATGTACTGTGCCCAGGTCTTTCATTGATAACCAAAAGTATTATAAAAGACATATAATACAAGAGACCATGTTGAAGTGGAAAATGGATATGGGCTTAGGTTAGACAGACTCAAGATAGACTCCTGGCCCTGTGTTACCAATAGTCACTTAAGCAAGTTTGATAGTTATTTTTAAGTTCTAAGTATTACTTTCTTCTTTTAAAGTGGGACATAATAGTATGTCCTTTATTGGATCATTGAGAGGATTGGAAATGAGGTAGTTGAAGAGTCCAGCAGACATTTGTGAACGGGAGCTGTTGTTGTCGTTGTTCATGGACCCTGCTATCAGATTTCTTATGATCTCTCAGAATGTGTGATCTGGGGAGGACTGGCATATCATCTAATTCAGCTTCTTATAAAATGGAGAGATTGAAGTTCAGAGTGGCTGGATAATTTCCCAAGGTCACCATTGAGTAATAGCACAGTTAGGAGTGGAAGCCCAATGGGAAATTATTTTTCCCCCTCCAAGAACAAAAGAAATGGAAGATTACAATAAGTAATTCTATCAAACACTGAAATGTGTGCAAAATCAGGAGGGGGCAGAATCAATGCAAACCAGAGCCAGGAAAGAAGGTTGAGCCTTGACTGGAACTTGAAGGGAGAGCGGAATGCTAAAAGACAGAGGGGATCTGCATGCTGAGTTTACATTCTAGCAGAGAGGAGCAAAAAAAATAACAACAAATAAGTAAATTATAAAACATGTTAGGAGGTGAAAAGCACTATGGGAAAAACAAAGCAGAGTGGAGTGGGCGGAATGAGAGAGCAGGGGAGGGAAAAGGAGGGTCCCACTTGGCAGTAGGATGGTCATATCATTGAGAAGTGAACTTTGAGCAGAACTGAAGGAGGTGGGGAGTACGTTTGTTTTAGCAAATGCATGCAATGAGTCCTCACACTGTCCCTCTGGACAAAGAGGTGCAATGCAGACAATTAGATAAACTTAGGTAATGATGAAGATTTGATCCAGGTGAGGGTGGTGAGGAGCTGCCAGATTTGGTGCATTCATTTTAAGCCAGACTTTGTAAGCCATTTAATGTTGTGCTTTCTAGGAATTTCTTTCTTTCTTTTTTTTTTTTTTTTTTTTAGTATTCATAAAACCCTTAGAATGTACTATGGTTGGAGGGGAGAGTGGGACATGCAGTGGTGGTGACAAATCCAAGGCCTCCAAGCCCAGTCTCCCCTTACTGCTTCCAGCTCCTACATTAAGAATTTAACTTCTTTTGGCTTGGCCTCACTTTCTTAATCTGTCAGTTAAGACAGTGACAGCTTCTGTTCCCAGCAGTATGTTCATGTGGTCATACAATTTGTTTCTCTAAAACTTGCCTAAGTTAGATCTTCAACATATGGTTTCATTTGATGAAAGCGCTCCATTTATTTCTTTAAAGTTTAAAACCATTGCCCTAGTGTCTGTGGTCTCTTACAAATCTGCAGATGCCCTCAAGAGCAGGAGCACTGATTTTCCGAAGGGGGCTCTGAACCAGCCAGTGTTTCACCATAATCTCAACAGTGTGCCTGTCTGTTTTCAGAGAGGTAAGACAAGGGGAGACAAATAAAGGGTTAGAGGGCAAAGACGCAGGGTCCACACATTGATACGATCACATCTGAGCAGAGTCCTAGAGGAGATGAGAATGAGCTGTGTGCACACTGAAGAGTCGGCGTTCCAGGCAGAGGATACAGCAAATGTGTAGTGCAGAGGAAGGAACATTTTTGGCATAGTCCAGGAGCCAGAAGGAAGTCAGTGTTTGCACGAGTGGAATGAGCAATAGGAGAGTAGTAAGAGGCAGGTTGGGGGGAGCAATTGCATGGAATTCACCTTTACTCTGAGTGAGTAATCCACTGAAGGATCTTTTTTCTCCCAATTGTATTGAGATACAATTAACATGTAATATTGTATTAGTTTAACATGTACAACATATTGATTTGATACATGCTTATTTTGCCAAATGATCACCACAATAAGTTAACATCTATCACCTCACATAGTTACAATTTTTGTGTGTGATGATGAGAACATTTAAGATCTCACTCTCGGGGCGCCTGGGTGGCTCAGTCGGTTGAGCGTCCGACTTTGGCTCAGGTCATGATCTCGCTCGTGGGTTCGGGCCCCACGTCAGGCTCTGTGCTGACAGCCTGGAGCCTGGAGCCTGCTTCACATTCCTGTGTCTCCCTCTCTCTCTGCCCTTCCCCTGCTCATGCTCTGTCTCTCTCTCTCTCTCTCTCTCTCTCTCTCTCTCTCAAAATAAATAAATGCCAAAAAAATTAAAAAAAAAAAAAAAGATCTCACTCTCTTAGCAACTTTCAAACACACAAAAGAGTATCTATCATTAACTATAGTCATCATGCCGTACATGACGTCCAAAAGGTTAATTTATCTTATAACAGAAAGTTTGTACCTTTTAACCACCTTCATCCGTTTCTCCTACTCCCAGACCCCCTGTCTCTGGCAACCACTGATCTATACTGTTTCTATGAGTTAAATTTGCCTAGATTCCTCGAGGCACCTGGGTGACTCTGTCGGTTGAGCATCCAACTTTGGCTCTGGTCATGATCTCACAGTTCATGGGTTCAAACCCCACATTGGGCTCTGTGCTGACAACTCAGAGCCTGAAGCCTGCTTCAGATTCTGTGTCTCCTCTCTGTGCTCCTCCCCCACTTGTACTTCATCTCTCTCTCAAAAGTCAATAAGACATTAAAATTTTTTAATTTATACATTTGTTTAGATTCCACATGTAAGTGAGATCATATGCTCTATGTCTTTCTCTGATTTACGTCCCTTAGCACGATCCCCTCATGGTCCATCCACATTGTTCTAATGGCAGCATTTCCTTCTGTTAGAGGATCTTAGCAGAGAAATGGCATGGTTGAATTACATTTCAATAAGACCATCCAGAATGCAGTGCTGAACTAGGAACTCAAAGGCAGAAAAAAGGAGACCATGACAGTCATTCTGGAAAAAGATGGCAGTGGCTTGGGCCAAGATGCTGCCTTTGGAGGTGGTGAGCAATGATCTGATTCCTGATATATCTTTGAAGGGAGAACTAGCATATGAAAAATCTTGCATTTATGCATTAGGTGAACCATGATGTATCTGCTGTAAAATGGGGTGGATACGATCTCCGGAACATGAAGAGCTCTAACCAGTGGCCTCATATGAAACTCTGTACTGGGCTCTCAGCCCTGTCTGCTAGGCCAAAGAGAGGACCATGTGATGAGCCTCCAAGATAGCTCACTGAGCCTGTGCTGCCTTATGTGGGTGCATTAAAACTAGGAGCCACTATGATCAGATGGAAAATTGCTTCCATATGCCTTGAGAGCTCGATGCTCTCCATGGGAAGCTTCCAGGCTAGCTTAAAGATGGGGGTAGCACATGGGAAAGGAGGGAAAAAGCTGGAAGCAGCTGGAGCAGAAAATTACAGGGAACGGAGAAAAGATTTGAAATGTAAAGAGAAGGAAATCTCAGGGAAAGAAGGAAAGGAGCTTAGACCAAGGAATTGAAAGGGGGCAGTGACTGGAAGTTTGAGGGATGTAGATTACACCAGAAGTCCTACATTTTCCATGTGTCTGCTGGGAACTGACCCAGCTACCCCACCATTGCCCTACATTTGGCAACCAAGTCTACAGCACAGGGGTCTCCACCTGATGTAAGAAGGAAGGAACAGGCATCTCTCCACCCCCGCATCCCAGTCTCATGGTCAGTACCCCCAGTAGGGCTGTTCCAGGTAGTCTGCAGGGGGAACAGAACAAACACATTTCTAAATTTATTTGACAGATAGCTATTAAGTCTCTACATTGGAGATACAACAGTGAACGAAACAAAAATTATCCCCATCCTCCAGGTGCTTAAAATCAAGTGGCAAAGGCATCAAATAAGCACACAACTACAGAAGCCATAGGTCATCAACTGTGATGAGCACTTTGAAAGACAAGCCCAGGCCTCCATGAGAGCAAATTAAAAGGCTGAAGGTTTCAAGAAAGATGCCAGGGGGGTTGTTTTGGGAAGGAGTTGGTGCCTGAAGAGGGAGGGAAGAGGACCTCATTCAGTGCTGGGAGCACTGCAAGGAAAGGCACTAAGGCTGGAGGCAGTAAGACAGGGACAAGAGCCAATACCAGTGAGGGTGGTTGGAGTGGAGTGCAGGGGAGAGTGGCCTGGGGTGGCACATCACACAGAGCATTGCTGGCCACATTGAGGATTTGGGTTTCACCTAATTACCTGTCACCAGAGGGGTAGCTTGGAGCCTCACGCCTCAAGACCACACTCCAAGGCACAGGTCAGCTAGAGAAGCAAGGACCCAGGTGAGGCAGGACTGCAGATGAGAGAAGCTCATTCCACCACAGAAGAGAGTTTCCCTTGGAAGGCATCCCTGGATGCCTGTCACTGGGGGTTCAAGTTCCTCATAGGTTCTCTATGTAACTCCATGTAGCACTTTGCTACACAAAAATAACAAACAGCAAGTAGGCGATTGGAATCCTAAAGCTGCTAGAACTGGTGACAGATATTTAAGTAACATCCTCCAGGGAAATAAGACTAGTTTAAAGAACCAGGTCTCAGCAGGGGAGAGTGCTAAGGCATGGCAAGGAGATGAGCAGAGGTCCAATTATTTACTGTTTAAAATGGCAAGGGGTGGAGGAGTCCATGACAACCTGGAGATACAGCTGGGGAAGTGTTGACTAACACAAAAGAGAGTTTAATCACACATCTGTGTTTGAAGTTGTTTGCTACCGATAGGGCTTCTTTAGGCAAAGGTTTTAATTAGTTTCAATTCAAATTTACACTTCTACAGCTTTTCTCAACAGTAAACCCTATCAAATGTGTGATGATCATTCTCTGCAATCATCTATTAACAGTGTATTCCAAATACACCAGAGAGATAAGCATTGTTTTGCAGAGGGAAGTTTGCAAAGGCTTGTCCTTGGTAGTCCTTAGGGAAGATCGCCTGGGATCTCTTTTCCTGGATCTGTGACCACGCTGTCTTACTCCCGCAGTCTAAACCAGCACTGCCCAATAGAAACATAATGTGAACCATAAATTCGAGACACATATATCATTTAAAATTTTCTAGTAGCCACATTTTTTAAAGTATAAAGAAACAGGTGAAATTAATTTTAATAGTATATGTTACTGAATCTATCCATAGTATTACCATTTCCACATGAAATCAATTTAAAATTTATTAATGGACTATTTTATATTCTTTGAATGTGGATATAGGTAGGTGTGTGTGTGTGTGTGTGTGTGTGTGTGTGTCTGCACTCTCCTCAAAATCCAGTGTGTATTTTACACTTAAAGCACAGCTCAATTCCAACTGGTCCCATATGGCTGGTGGCTACCATATTGGACAGGATGGGTCTAGACAGTGATGGTTTCTTCTATCAGACTGAAGATTTTCATATTTTACATGTTACAATGACAACGACTCTGCCTGTTCCATGTTGCATGTTGAATTGACAATTTCTTCTGCCTGGAAAAGACCCTAGAGTATCTGAATCTGCCATGATCATCACCAACTCAGATGACAAAGTCGAATTAAACATTCCTTCCCTTTTGAAACTTCCCCATTTCTGATTCTATTCCTTCTTTTTAGCATCCGTTTTCAGTCAGTGTTTTAGTCCTGTTTATTTTTCCTATGAAGCATCTCTCATATCTGTTCTTCCCCTATACTTCCAGTACTGATAGGGTTGGAATACTCTCACACATGGGGCCTTTCTCTCACACATGGACCATTGAAACAGTGATGTAATCCCCAGCTACTCAAACCTGGCATGCTTCCTCCTGGGAATATAGTGAAACAGGCTAGGGACATGAGACTCCCTGGTGTGGTTTGTTCACTTATTCATTCAGCAAATATTTACTGAATGTCCACCATCTGCCAAGTGCTGTGCTTAGCCTGAGAATAATTCACACTTTTTTAAAACTGGCATGATAATCTTCCAAGAGTCAGTTATAAATAATTTAAAAATTTATTTTAACAGATACAAAAATGTATCATGGAATAGAATATAAAATCTACATGAAATTTTGAGATAAAACAAGAGGCTTCACATAAATGTCTAGGCTTGACATGCATAGCTTTGGGCTATGCCCTCAGAATCCCAGGAGGATACAAGTTCCCAGTTCCTGTGCTGCAAGAAGCAACTTTGATCGAAAAGTCTAAGATCAGTAATTGTTCCTCCTCTGTTTGCCCTCTCCTCAACCCAAACAACACAGAACTGTCAGAATGAGCTTGCCACAGACCAGTTCTGTAATCACTCTGTGTTTACCTGAAGGGCTCTTGATCTCCAGAAGTTTGAGTTTTAGGGAGACAAAGATAACATTTCTGAAACTATTAGTTCACAACTAAATTCTCAACTGGGTAGTGCCAAATAGTAATGCCCATGTACAAGGTATGTTCTCCAAAAAAATGCCATGCATGTTTACGGTGTGGATAGAGTATTCTAAAGGGATCAGAAAAGAGAAGTCATTTTATGGGATGAAAAAATCTGAGCAGTCTTCAGAAAGGAGGTGGCACTTCAGTAAGATATAAAGAAATGGTCAGGAATTTAGCCACATGGGGAGGAGCGACGGTGGTAGAGGCCTGAGGAATCAGCAATGACCAACTCCAGCCAGGTCACCACATTACCTCCACGACTTGCCTCAACCATTCATGTGCCTTGGAATTCTTTCCCAGCCTTGATGGATACATCAAGGCAAAATTCAAATCCCACCTCCTAGAGGAGGTCCTCCCTGACACTTGCAGTTAATTCCGGTAATCTTAGTGTCCTGAAATGTAAGTAATAGATATGCTACAACCTTTTTTGCAAGATTGGAGAGTAATGACTTCCTCCCGTACTGTGATCTGTGGGCATCAGCTTAATTACTTCAACCCCAGCTTCCGACAATCTTCTCTGCACCTTGTGATGCAGCAGCCTGCCTGAGGTGATGCAGATGCTTAGGAAATGTTTATCTCTCCCTTCGGGAACTACCATAGTGCTCAGATCTGCCACTGACATTTGCAGGCCAAAAATAAGAGTGCAGCCTCTGTGTCATGTCTAAATACTAACAAGTTATAAATCAAGCTAATAAAACATTAATTAAAATCTTTATCCTCTTATCTTGAAAAGTTATACCTTAATATAGACCTGGAGGCCAATTTTGAACCTTTTAATCCTCCGAGTTCTTTGTGGGAACATGGCCTCTCAGGACAGCCCAATCTTTAGCTCTCAGCCATGGCCCACTTCCCTTCACACCCCTGCCTCTGCCCCTTACCCATCTCTGCATCCAAGTTCTGTCCACCCCCAGGCCCCATGGGCGACAGCTGCTCCTTGGCCACCCCAGGCAACACAAGCAGCATTGTCCATCTTTGGGGACAAGAGGCCCACACAGGCCATAGAAGTAGGCTCTAGGGAATTCCAAGTACATCAGCATGACAAGGGTAAAGGGGTCATCAGTAGGCATGTCTTCTTGACCCCAAGAAAGGCATAGACTCTTCAATCTGTGCAGGTGGGCCTAGTCATACAAGGGGCTAAGTGTCCTAAAACATAGGGCACAAGATGGTGACCCTCTCTTGCCCGGGCATAAGGGTGGGGCTAGCTGCACTAATGTGCTTTTCTTTTATACAATTTCACATCATTTATTATACAGTCTTACTCTGTTTCCTGAGTGTACATCATATTTCTCTACCTAATGGTAATTTCCCCCAGGGCAGCCTTGGCACTCACTTCTTTTGTATTTCTCCCAGTACTTGTGGTGGGATGGGTTGAGGGACTGATGCATTGATTGACATGCCATTGTTCTCTCAAGCAGTCTGCCAGTGGCCTGGAATCAGGGCACTTTCCCAGTTGGCTTTGTGGAGAGGATTCCTCCCTGACTCCTCCTGACTAATCCATCCATTCTCATGGCACATCCCCTAATTTCTCATTCAGTCCCTGTCCACAGCTTTCCTCCTCCAACCTTCCCCATTCAGGTATTACACTTTAGGAAGTGTTTCTTCCGTGTGTGCTAATCCATCAGCTAATTGGGTTAAGTAATAATTACATCAACAACAACGTGGTCACAGGTGCCTCATTCTTCTTTTTTTTTTTAACTTTCCTAAGTACTTCACATTGGTTATTTCTGCATATCCTCCCCAAAGCCTTAAAGGCAGAGATGCTCCTATTAGCCTTGTCTGGAATTATGAAAGGAGAAAACACTTACTCAATTTCACATGATTGGTGAGTAAAAAAGCCAGAATTGAAGTTCTGGTCTTCTGTCCTCTAGAGTAAAATGTTTTCTTCCCTAAACCAAGTGATAGCTCTAGACACCACATCAGTTTCCTGAGCCACCTAATAATGTTCTTGTATGGTGGGTAATGCAACATATTTCCAACATTCTGAGTTAGAAAGACTATAAAATGTAGTTATAACTGGCCCAATGGGCCAGTGATTGTGTGACTATTAAAATTCCAAATGAATAGCTGTTTCTGAGTATACCATTGGTGACAGGTGTTCAAGGAAAGAGATGATGGTTGTGTGTGTGGGAGTGTGTTTTCACGTATGTGCTCTGTGTGTGTTCAGCCTTTTGGTGATCCAATCCAGGGATTGGTGACTGAGCACTAAATTTTTCTTCCTCAGAACATTCAAAGAGACATTCAGTGTTACAGCCATTTGAAATTGTGCATTATACTCTTATAAATATTTATAACAACTTAATTAGGAAGTTCTAATTGCATTTCGATTTCTAATTTCAGTAAGAATTATCTCTGTCCCAATCTTAGTATCTTGAAGTGTAAGTAATAGACATGTAACAATCTTTTGCAAGATTGGAGAGTAACTACTTCCTTCTGTGCTGTGAGCTATCAGCATCAGCTTAATTACTTCAAATCCAGCTTCTGGCAACCTTCTCTACACCTTGTGATGGTAGCAGCCTGCCTGAGATGACACGGCTGCTTAGGAAATGAAGTGGTTCCTCCACTTTCAGTCTTCTCCCCTCCAGATAACCCCAGAGAAAACCATGGTATCTATCTTCCAGAAGGTTGCTACAACTGGGACATCTCTCTGAAAAATTATCTCTCGGGGTGGATGGAAGTGATTTACTCTATAATGAACAAAAATGTGTTAGGCCTAGAAGCATAGTCTGGACTTCTCCTGAGATATAAATAAATCTCATTTGAACATAGAAAGTGAGGCAGGGTAACATTCCAGAGAGAGAATTAGTATGGAATGAGTGAAAACAAGGAAGGAGAAAATCACAAGGCATTCTTGGCAACAAGTTGTCCACAGTGACTCAAGATACTACTGGTACCACTGGTGGAAATGGTCGGTGAGAGATGAGGCCAGAAAGGCAGGTTGGACAGCTGGAGATCAGCAGAGGAGGGCCAGGAAGGACAGGGCAGGTGGTAGCATTGGCTCAAGGGCCAAGTTCGACATTTGAATTTTAACCAGGAGAAAGTAATCCAGGTTGGAGAAGAGAAATCTGGAAAGAATAGGGAAGAAAGGTTGGAGGTCAAAGACTAGAAACAAAGATACTTGCTAAGGAGACTTATTACAATATCCCCTTCAACTATGATGGACAACCTACAGCAGTAATCATGTTGATACAGAAAGGGATGTGTAGGAGAAAGGGAGTAAAAAAGCTATCACGTGGAGGAGGTGTGGACTGACTTTGGATCACTCTGGAAAGCAAAAACTAGAACCAATGAATGGAAGTGACATGAAGGCATGTCATGTGGCTTCCATGAAAGATAACTTCAGGAATAATTACTACTGAGAAGTAATGGTACCTTGTGAAGTGGTGAGCTCCCTGTCATTGGTGGGGCCTCAAGCACAGACAGGATTTTGATGCTTTGATAGGTTTGCCAGAGAGCTTGTGGATGTATTGTTCAACATCTATGTTCATTTCATGTGAACTTTAGAATTATTTTGTCACATTTTTTCCCCTTATAATTCTGATAATCTTCAGGATTTATGATGAAATAGATAAAAAGATGGTGAGAAGGAGAAGGAGAACTAGGGATAAAGAGCTCTCATTTACCCAGAATCTACAAGAGGCAAGTCATGGCACTAAGCATTTTGCACACAGCATAATTAGGAACAAATGGGTTATAATTTGCTTTTCTGATGCCCAAAGAAGATCTTTAGTTCCCCTGAATACATCCCTACCAGGATCCTGGTTACAACTCTGTGCTGCCTCCATGAGGTTGGAAGTGGTATGAATGGTGTGATTGAAACAGGCTGGGGTAGAACATGGGAAAGCAAACCAAGATGCCATTGGATATTTTTCCAGGAAGAAGAGGATCTTAATAGAAAGGAGAAATAATAAAATAGAGGTAAGGGGAAACTAACAGAAATTAATTTTTTTATTTTAAATAATATTAGGTTTTTTTTCAAGCCTTTATGTGAGCCTAGTATTATGCTAGACAGGTTCTTAGTTAGTTAGTTAGTTAGTTAGTTAGTTAGTTAGTTAGTTAGTTAGTTTTTTAAATTAATTTATTTATTTAAATTCAAGTTAGTTAACACACGAGTGTAGTATTGGTTTCAGGAGTAGAACCCAGGGATTCATCTCTTACATATAACACCCAGTGCTCATCCCAACAAGTGCCCTCCTTAACACCCCTTACCCATTTAGCCCATTCCCCCACCCACCTCCCCTCCAGCAAGCCTCAGTTTGTTCTCTGTATTTAAGAGTCTCTTATGGTTTGCCTCCCTCTCTGTTTTTGTCTTATTTGTCCTTCCCATTCCCTATGTTCACCTGTTCACCTGTTTTGTTTCTTAAATTCCACATATGAGTGAAATCATATGATATTTGTCTTTCTCTGACTTACTTATTTCACTAAGCATAATACATTCTAGTTCCATCCACATTGTTGCAAGTGGTAAGATTTTGTTTTTGATCTCTGAGAAATATTCCATCACTATACATATATAGTGTATATCACACTTCATCTTCTTTATCCATCCACAAGTCAATGAGCATTTGGACTCTTCCCATAATCTGCCTATTGTTGATAGCACTTCTATAAACATTGGGGGTGCATGTGCCCCTTTGAATCAGCATTTTTGTATCCTTTGGATAAATACCTAGTAGATATGTGAATTCAGCAAAATCACAAAATCTAAAATCAACATACAGGAATCAGTTGCATTTCTATACACCAAGAATGAAGCAGCATAAAGAGAAATCAAAGAATTGATCCCATTTACAATTGAACCAAAAACCATAAGATACCTAGGAATAAACCTAACCAAAGAGGTAAAAGATCTGTATGCTGAAAACTATAGAAAGTTTCTAAAAGAAAGTGAAGACACGAAGAAATGGAAAAATATTCCATGCTCATAGGTTGGAAGAACAAATATTGTTAAAATGTCTATACTACCCAAAGAAATCTACACATTCAATGCAGCCCCTATCAAAATAACACCAGCATTTTTCACAGAGCTAGAACAAACAATCCTAAAATTTGTATGGAACCTGAACAGCCAAAGTAATCTTGAAAAAGAAAACCAAAGCTGGAGGCATCACGATTCTGGACTTCAAGCTGTATTACAAAGCTGTTATCATCAAGACAGTATGGTACTGGCACAGAAACAGACACATAGATCAATGGAACAGAAATGGACCCACAGATGTATGGCCAACTAATCTTTGGCAAAGCAGGAAAGAGTATCTGATGGAAAAAAGACAGTCACTTCAGCAAATGGTGCTGGGAAAACTAAACAGTGACATGCAGAAGAATGAAATCAGACCACACGCAAAAATAAATTCAAAATGTATAAAAGACCTAAATGTGAGTCAGAAAACCATCAAAATCCCAGAGGAGAAAATATGCTAGGCACTTTAAATGAGCAATCTCATTTGCCTCTCAGAAACTCCTATGAGGAGAACTATAACATAATCTGCACTTTATAGATACATGAAATGAGATTTGGCAAGTTTAGAGATTCACTCAAGGTCACATAACTCACAAATTCATGCAAAATCCATTACTCCCAACCCAAATGAGACAATAACCAAGAATCCAAATGGAATCTGGACAGGGACACTGAATTTAACCCTGGACTCCTAATTTAATTATAGAGTTTTGTATTCATGATCATCACAACTTGACAGCTCTGGGCCACCATTCTTCTGAATCCCTCTGTGACTCCACTGAATTTTCAGTGGACTCAAGCTGCCAAGAATTTAGCATGTGAATGAAGAGAGCAGGGACTGAGTCTGTGATGTTCATCACTGTACTCCCAGCATCCTAGACCTCTCCCACAGTAAATGCAAAGAAAATGATAAATGGGGGAAGGAATGAATGAATGCACATGCTCACCTGTTGACTACAGGGCTCTGCCTTGAAATGACCTCCTAAGATCCCTGGCAGGGATGTTTGTGTATTTGTTGTTACCATGTCAATCATCAGATATTTGCAGGTTTTTGTAGCACTGTGTCAATTACCAACAATCTCTTCTTCCTCTAGCCCCTTCTGGAAGAGTTTCATCTTATAGGAAGAAAACTCCACGGCAGAACCGTCTGACCTCTTAGGGGGATATCCTAGCCACTGTAGTTTGGTTGGCAGAAAAACCACAGTCTCTGGTGTCAAAAGACCTGAGTTTGAATCCTGCCAGTATTCCTGCCCAAAGTCTTCCCTCCCAGAGCCTCAGTTTATCAATAAAATTAAAGTAATAACAGGTGTGTGGTGAGAACTGTGTGAAATTACGTGTATAAAGCATCTGGAATCTAGTAGGCACCCGGTATATGCTAGTTCCCTCCCTTCTTTCTATTGAGGAAAATAGTCAAAAAACAAAAGAATTTCCTCTCCAAGACTTAGAGTTTCCTGCATCTATGAGAGCTGGGGAGGCCTCAGAGGTGAGAACCCAGCCCATGACTTCCTTATCCCACAGATAAGGAAGAGATGCAGAGACAAGCCACAGCTAGCCCAGTGTTGCACCAGTGATCATCAAGGCCGACAAAGCCAGCCCCTATTACCACACTAGTCATGCCCAGTTAGTTCCTTTATGCTGCACTTGGAATTGCCGCTTAGGGAGGCTGGACTCCCAGTTTTCACAGATGGCCTCTTCCACGTTTGAAGAAGCATTTGCTCTGTATTAATGCCAACCTTCCAGCGGAGGCAGCTTAGACGGCCTTTCTCACTCCATCACCTCCTAATTGACTTCAAGAGGCAAACCAGACATGGAGCTCCCAGAAGCTGGATCGACCAGGCTGTGCTTTTTTTATTCCATTAGTCTTTCAGCGGACAAAAAGCTTTATAATATGTGTAAAGCTGCCTGGGATGGGGGTGGGGGGAATTTGGGAGGTGAAACTGTCAGAGAAAACTACAGGTGATAGATTCTCCCGAGACATACTGACTAAAGAGCACCAGCTGCCACTGGGCTCAGAAGCATCCACCCTGTGACAAGGTCTTTTCCCAGACACTGCCTGGCATGGGAGTATGAGTATTCCATGGAATCCAACCCAAATGGTCCAGTCCCTTCTTTTCAGATATGAGAAACTGAGGTCTACCAAGAGGAAGAGACTTGCTCAAGATCACATAGGAAATTAGGAGGGACAGAATAGCAGAGCAGATCCAACCACAAACCTGCATCTGCCACTCACTTGTTGTGTTAAAATCTCCTGCCCACTGTGTTTGTGCATTTATCCATTTCTCCCAGTAATATGTTGGCTTTTGCTTTATATCCATAATGGAGCTATGTTGTACAGATTCAAATAAGTTATAACTTTCTGGTGGTTTTATAGAGACTCTCTTGATTCATAATGTTGGACATTAGGATATTAGATATTCCTAATTTGTGCTTTAATGTCTGCCTGATGTTAACATAGTGTCTCTTATTGGAATATTTTCTTCCCTCCTTTTCCTTTCAGTATTTCTGTATTCTTAAGTTTTATGTGTATCTTTTATGAAAAGCATTTAGCTGGAATCGTTGTTGTCGTTGTTAAAATATAATCTTACCATCCCAACCTTTCAGCCAGTGAATTTAGTCTCTTTACATTTATCATGATCACTGACAAACTTTTATTTATTTCTACATTTTTATTTTCCTAGAACATTTATTATATTTTTTATTTTTATAAATGAATGTGTATAGCATGTATATAGGTAATGGGACATATTAATAATTTGAAACATGAGAATCTAGCACTCATGTTATAAATTAGAGCATTATTAAGGCACAGAATCCTCCTTCCTTCTCTCCCCATACGTGCTCTGTATGCACTCCTAAACAATAGATTGCTTAGTTTTACTTGATTTTCACCTTCATAAAAATGGTGTCCTACTTCATGTAGTTTTCATGATTAGCTTAAAATTTCTGCGTAACCTTTTGTTTCTGAGATTCATCTGTTACTGTATGCAGCTGTGATTCATTAGTTTTAACTGCTGCATACTAGCCCATGTGTAAGGACTCCATAATCTATCCATTGTCGTCACTTGGATGGTTACTCATTTTTTGCTCCTGTGAACGTTTTTATGTATGCTTCCTGAGTTGCAAGTAGAAGGGTTTCTCTAGGGCACGTACCTTAAAGTGAATCACCTGGGGTTTGTATGTGTCCAACTTTGTAAGATAACACCCGTAAGATCACTGCTTTCCAGAGTGAGTGTGCCTGTGCACATTTACCAGCAGTGAGTGAGAGCTCCTGTTGCTCCATGTCCTTGCTGACATTTTGTGTTGTCAGACTTCTTTATTTTTGCTTATGTAGTAAATGCGAAATTTAATCTTTATGTGGTCTTAATTTGCATTTTCCTGAAGAAGGACATAGTTGTTTCAGGAGCAGGAAGCGATCAGCTGCATAGAATGCTGTTTCTAGATGTAATGATTTAATGGGTCACCCCTCTCATTTAATGTGGGGCAATGTCTGCACTCAAAGGAATGGATCTTTAGTCGTGTACAATCAGCCCTATCACAGGCCAGCAAGAGAGGGGACAGCTAGGAAGAGGAGCAGATTCACAGTACCACCACGTCTAGGGTGAACAACCATTCTGATTTTCCTAGAACTGATGGGTTTCCTCAGATGCAGGACTTTTAGTTTTAAAATCAGAAAAATCCCAAGCAAGTCAAGACAAGCTTGTCATGTACCCATACTACACATATACATGCCCTCCAACCCTATTCATCCTCAAACATTTTACTCCATGCAAGGAGCCTAATTCTCACACACAGACACACAGACACACACACACACACACACACACACACACACACACACACACAGGCCTGGCCTCCATATGTCAGATGGCAGCATATAGGCTGCAACCTGAAGCTACCTTCTTACCTAAATACATTGCTCCAAGAGACCACTCCTGTTCTCAGTGAATAAGGTGAGTGACAGAATTTTATATCTCATTGCAAAAGAAAAATCTGGATCACATTGCATTTTATGTCAACGTGTCTCTTAGTAGCTGTTTTCCCAAAAATCCCTGTTTCCCCCAGCTAGGGAAATATGATGTCTCGAAAACTCATCTCAAAAATGATACAAGCCCCAGGGCCAGTCTGCTGGGAGAATCAGCCACATTCAGTTGAAGCCACGTTATGCACACATGTAATCCAAACTCTGCCTCCCCCACAAGGCCTGGGTACACCCAAGAGCTCCTGATAGATGCCTAGGTCTCAAAGCAGACCTAATGGAGCTCTTGCTAGAGGAGGGGTTCCAGGGAGCAAAGAGGACAGGAAGCACCACTGCCAATTTTTCTCCTTTGCAGCAAGTTATGAGAGCACAAGTCAACACCTCTGTCAACGATCTCTCATCTTGCAAAGAGGCTTGGTGCTTCTTGTGAGCCAGGCTGGTATTTAGCAGGAGCGCATGCCCACAGCTGCACCTGTTGTGAAAGTAGTTTGATACTTCCGTCTGTTTGATAAATAATGAGGCATAATAAATGTTTTTTAAAAAATAGTAACTAATTAGTGACCTAAATTCTGATATGTGTGGTTTATCTCAGACACTGTATGTGCAATATAATTCCAAGACATTTGTTTGTTTTTGTTTGGGCAGAGCACAGAAAGGCAAAAGGCCACTGTAAGTATCCTTTATTTACTTCAGGTATTGTGAAGTTGCCTTCAGGTTCAAAGCCCTAGGGTAGGAAAGGGCTTCCCAGGTGGCCCCAGGGGAACCTATTCTGTAATTGCCTCACCCTGCCTGGCAGAAACAGTCCTTCAGGTGGGTTTGGGAGTCTTGCTTTATTTGACCTGTGTCTCTTAGTCCAATATGAGGCCATGGAAAAGGAATCTGCCTGAAACCCATTAAATGGCCAGAAGAGTAAGTGTC
Source organism: Paguma larvata (assembly GCA_030068075.1). Classification (NCBI taxonomy): domain Eukaryota; kingdom Metazoa; phylum Chordata; class Mammalia; order Carnivora; family Viverridae; genus Paguma; species Paguma larvata. Next base: position 47,598,895 of record CM057836.1, read on the forward strand.
TCAGAAAGTGGCAGGGATATTCCTTTCTCTCTCCTCCTACCTCCCCGAGTGGTCTCCAGACAGAGAAGCCTATGCCAGCCCGCCCTCCCTGTAGGCTGACAGCTCCCTCCTCACCAGACCAGTTCAGTGGGCTCCCACCTGACTCTGGGCAAAGAAAGCCCCTTAAGTACCCTCACCTGTGAGCAACCACCATGCCCTCATCCTTCAGTTCCTCTTGTTTCTTTCTCTCTTTGTCCTTCATCCCATTTAATAACCAGGCTCACACCAGTTGCTGCCTTTCTGGCTGGCAGCGACATCACGTGCAGTCCCTTGTCGCACGCACTCCCCTGTGCATGCGTGTGGAGGTAGTCAGACAAGACACAGGCACCAAGCCTGGTGACCAGCACCAGCCAGTCACCACCCCTCTCGCCCCTCCTCCTCCCCTCAGAAATAAAGTCACCCTCTGACTTTAGGTGCCACTGGGTGCTTCCACATACAGGATGCAGGAGCTGTCTGTGCAAGCCAGGCTGGAGGGCTGGGGGTCACCTTAACACCCAGCCAGGGTCATCTGGGAGCGGAGCTGCAATGCGGTTGGGAGCCAGGAGGGGGAAATGAAATCAGTGGACGGTAACTCATCTGGATGGTGATTACAGGCAGTGACACAGAATGATGGTCCTTGAACGATGGCCAGATTCTCAGTGATTTCCAGACACCCAGTCTAAATGCCAGAGGCTAGTGAAGTCTTCTCTTTTAATGTAGTGAGGTGTTTAATTTAAAGGTCTGCCTCTTGCAGAAATTATGCCCTTACATCTTTCTGTAGTTAAAATGTAACTTACTGAATATAGTAATGATGCCAGGAGTCAGCAGCTTAGCTTAGTTTCCTTTGGTTTAGCTTAGGTTGGCTTACCTTAGGTTAGTATTTGTAATGTCCTTACTTGACACAAGAGACTGAAAAAAAAACAACACCTACCTCAGTCCCCAAATTTTGTTTAAACTTTTTCCATGAAATGTAGACGTCTGTGAGCCACAGATCTTTGAGGACTTGGGCAAAAGTGTCCTGAAGTCAACCTCACCTTGTTAAGCCATCTTCAGGACACCAGCTGCGTGCCAGGCACTTACAAGCTGCAGGTGTCCCCTCAAAGGCAGGCGCGATCACGCCCCTGACATATCCCCACTGTGAAGGAGGGTACATGGCATTTCAGCCTCTTGGAGTCTGATGCCAGGAGGCCCCACTCAGCCAGCAACCCTCCCAGCACCTCATCTGATTACGTGCTCTGCAGCCTGTTAATCTGGCCAGCACTAGCATCCAGTCTGCTGACCAGTCATAGCTCTCCCGAAAATGGCTTACAAATCAGATTCCTGAGAGCATGGTTAGCATGCCCATGCCTCTGAGGCTGTGCATGCTAACAAACAAGGGTTCTGGGGCCTAAAGCCTGGGGCCAGACCCTGCGCTGGAGAGAGCTCATCAAGGTGAATGCCCTTTGGAGGTCTCTTGTAGCCCAGAGACACCTTTGTGTGCCACAGACACCCATTTTCTTTCAAACTGCAATAAAGTTCACTGACAAATCTGTCTAGGGAGGATTTGGAGGACTGCTCTATGCTAGACTTAAATTAGGATTTATACTGTTTTAAGTGGATGGATTTGGGTTCCCTCTTTGAGCACAGTTCTCTTCACATGTAGGTGGGTGCCTCAGTGGTTCTGAGGCACCTGTTAAAACTCAGGTCCCAGGCCCTCCCTCAGAATCTCTGTGGTGGGGCCCAGGAATCAGCTTTTTAAAAACATGCCCATGATGATTTTTTTTTGTTTTACACAATTTATCTGAGAACAACGGCCATAGAGATGGAAGACAGCCAATGGGATTTCACACGGTGGGAAAAACCTCTAGGCTTTCTCCTTCTAGGCCCAGGAATTCAACTTATTTCCTCTCTTTAAAAACATTTTTTGTTACTGTCCAGTTGGCACCAAAACAGGCTTTGACCCAAGGACTGAACTCAGAAAGAGTCTGGAATAAGCCTGGGGTGTCTAGTTAGTTAGGGCTGCCACAACAGAATACCATACGCTGGGCAGCTACACTCACCAACACTTCCTTCTCACAGTTCTAAAGGCTGGCAAGTCCAACCTCAAGGTGCCTGCTGATTCCGTTCCTGGCAAGAACCAGGAGAGCCGCCTTCTTGCTGTAGCCACACTTGGTGCAGAGAAGCAGATCATCTCTCTTGCTCCTCTTCTTAGAAGGTCACTAATCCAATCGTGAGGGCTCCACCCTCAGGACCTAATTACCTCCCCAAAACTCCACTTCCCATCCCATCCCATTGGGCGTTAGGGTTCTAATATGTGAATTTGAAAGACAGAAACATTCAGTTCATAGCAGGGGTCTTGCTGGAGAGTCAAAGTGAAAAGCAAAGAGGTTTTGAGGTTGGACCCTTGCTGGTCCCCGTCCCACTCCTGATTTTCTAGGACTGGAGAGAGAGGAATAAAATGAGTGGCCTCCTCTGTCCACCTGCCCATGATTCCCCCAAGTGGATGGTAGCAGCCTCAGGATTCTGCTTTTCACTGACAAATTCAGCAAAACACAAGCGACAACCATGTGACTGGGTGAGCCTGGAGGGGTTCCGTGAATGGCATCACAATAAGGAGGGTCATGGGATGGGACAGCCATGAGGGTGCTAAAGAGTCTCTTAACCCTTCAAGGCCTCACTTACTCCTCTAATCTGTGGTACCTGGGGCCTCTTGGGACCCCATTTCCACAGTGTGAGGGCAGAATGGTAGAGGGGAAAAAGAGAAAGAGATAGATTAAAATCCCAGCTCAAACTACATGTTAGTACTGTGATATCAGTCCACCTCAAATTTAAGTAGAAAATCGAGGTAATGAAACCTGTCTTGACAGAATTGGTGTGGGCATTAAATAGGGTAACATGTGGTAACTTGCTGGCCTGCAGTTGGTGCTAAACCAAGGAGAGCTCCAAAAATGAGTTCACCAAGGCATTGCTCCCAACACTTTCCACAGTCTCCATGGCCCATCTGCAGCTTCCGCACTTCCACCTCATATTCTTACAAATTTATCCCCTCGAACACCTGCAATTCCCAGGAATGCCAGCAAAAATCAGGGAGTCCAGCTAAGTGTAGCTGTATTAGTCCACGCTGCTGGCAACCTTCCGGCACCTCCCATATTGATGTCACAAGCTGCCTTCCTTCGGCTGCCCTCCTCAGGTCTCTGTTCCTTCCCTGGATCTTTGACTCAGCAGATGATTCATGTCAACCCCACCGAGAAGACATAAACTGGACCCCTCCTTCCTCCCTTCCCTCCCTCCCCCTGCACTTGAGCCCTGGGCCTGCTCCTTCTGAGATATCCCCAGCTAACCCCCTCTTGCTAGTACCATTAATTTCTGTCTTCACTCACAAATCCATGAAGTGCTCTACCCAGACTAGACATTAGCCTCCCAGCTGCTGCACTGCTCCCCCCTCTCAGCACAAACATCTATGTAACGCTCGCTGAAGTTATATTTTTCATTGACATACTCCTTTGTTCCCGCTATCTGCTTTTGTCTCCATCCCGACACTGAAATTGCTCATGAGTGACCTCATCACTGTCAAATCCAGTGGTCTGTTCTCAGTTCTTTTCCACTGTGGGAAGAGCAGAAGAGAAAATAAGGTGAGTGAGAGCAGGAGGGAACATTTCCTGAGCAATCACTAGGTTCCAAGCCCTGATCTGGGCACCAGTTAATGAGTAAGAGTGCAGGTTGCAGATTATGTTATAGAGAGTTTAAGCATCTGCTAAGCAGTTCATGCTTACTCTGGTAGGCAGTTGGAAGCCCTGAAAAGGAAAACCATTTGTATCAATGATCAGAGCTGAGTTTGGGGCAAGCTTAATCTATGGTTGATAATTTAGGGAGTGGAAAAGAAAGATAACTCTCTGTTCCTGCTTTCAGAGAGCTTGCAGATAACATGGAAGATAAAGCTCGTATGCATGGAATGAAGAACTATACAAGGCATCAAGTAATCAAAAACTAAGTCGAGGGAAAGTGGTTTGGAAGATCAGAGGAGTGGGAGGGGTTACAAAGGCCAGGGAAAGCTTCCAACATAAGCTTCGAGCTACCCTCGAAGAAGGGTAGGACTAGGGTTGGTGCCACAAGGGAGCACATCCCAGGAGCATAAATGAGACCAGTGAAGGCACAGCGCTGGCTGGCACTGCTTTCCTCTGCATGTGGCTGTGACCCAACCCCTTCTCTTCACAGTGCAGTGGAGCAGGGGCTGGTGGATTTTAAGAGGCCAGTAGTAAATATTGCAGGCTTTACAAGACCTGGGGTCTCTGCCACAGCTCCTCGCCTCAGCCGCTGTAGCACAAAAGTTACTGACATATTTAAAGTAATGGACATGGCCATGTTCCAAGAGAATTTTATGGCCCCTGAAATCTGAATTTCATATAATTTTCTCATGACATGAAATAATCTTCTTTTGATATTTTTAATCATTTAAAAATGTGAAAATCATTCTTAACTCACAAACCCTATGAAAACAGGTGGTGACCTGACTTGACCGGTGGGCAGTAGTTCATGGCCCATGCCATGGAGGACTAAAGTGTGGGGTCCGGGGTGTCAGGAAACCTGGGTCCACACCTGACCATTCCCCTCCACCACCACTACTCGCCAGATGCACAGCTATGCAGAAGCCACCTCTCTGTGTCTCAGCTTCCTTGCCTGTAGAGTAGAAATAAAGATAGAAGCATCCATTTCCTCTGGTTGCTGTGCAGATTAAGTGAGCAGGAAGTCTTGAATCCATGAAACTTCCCCCAGAGGCACAAAGGAGCACCAGAGTGCAGAGCATAGGTGTGGTTGGAAAAAAACTTGAGACTCAGAGTCGTGAGATTTAGGGTCTAGTTTGAGATCTGCTGCATGATCTTTGAAGGTCAGTGCCTTAGTCTCCTCTTATGCAGAGCTGGAATGATCTTACTCGCTCTGGGGGAGGGGAGGATTGGTTGGGGGCAGGAGGGTAGGAGGTGGACAGGAGAAAATAATAAAATAAATATGGTTGCACTTGGAAAAGGTAACGAGGCTTTGCATCACCTGGTACCCAGATCTGGGTTTATAGTTTTGTTCTTTAACAAAAAGGAACCAACACACACACGTACACATACACACAAACAATGTTCAAAGTCAAGAGACATGGAGTGGCAATCAGAAGAGCTCCCAATGGCTGAAGTGGGAGCAATTAGAACAAAATAAATACAGTAGCATCGAATTATAATCCGAAGTATAGAATACATATACATGGGTCCATATTGATATAAAGGACTGAAAAAACAAGTAGGTGAGGAAGAATAGACAATATTCTATTGGTCCCATATTATCCCATGCAGAAAAATTCCACATAATTTATATAGATACTCCACTGTCAAGGAGGGGGAACATAATTCCCTATCCTCAAGTGTGGGCTGTGCATAGTGACTCTCTTCCAAAGAGTACAGTATGGAAAAAGGCTGGGAAGTAGCTTTAGGATGAATAAACCTGACAAATGCTGCCTCAGTCAAGTGATCCAAGTCAATGTCAATGGTAATAAGCCATACTGCTAGTATGTACCCTTGATATTAGGTGATAAGAATGGCACCTTACCTCTGGGGTCTTCCTCCAAAAAACCCATATTCCCCGTCTTGTAATGAGAAAAACATTAGACAAATTCCAGCTAAGGGACACTCTACAAAATACCTGACCAGTATCCTCAAAACTGTCAAAGTCATTGAAAACAAGCACTCTTGAACTTTGTGTAATAACAAAGCATCCGTCTTCGTAGGAAGTCTAGTTTAATAGGCAAAAGTAATACAAATAGGAACTCTATTAAAAAGTAGGCAAAAATGGTTTTCCACAGCAATGATCACAAACAACTCTTCATTTCCTCTTACCTCCTGCTCTCATACCCATCACTGCTCCCCTCAGGCCCTCCCCAATCAGAATTTCCTTCCCCACATCAAGTCCCACATAGACTTTCTGTCTCTATGGCACAGATCAGCTTAGCTTTTATCCCAGCAATAAAGACCCCTTTTTTTGTAAGAGGAAAAGACTACATAAAAGATGGTGCAGAAATTACTAGATTCTCTTCAGCCGCCTTGGAGAGGCATGGAAATCCGTCAATACTCCCACATTAAAAATGTTTGTCCTCTCACATACAATCCACAACAGACTTCAAATTGATTAATGTAGTCTCCTCGAGTATTTCTTGTGAGACACATAAATCGCATTGCTCAATTTATTAACAGAAGCTACAAACTGGCGGCCTGTGCGGCTCATGGTGTAACGGTCTATTGTCTGTGCTAAGAAACTTTTGGCTGAGGAATAAAAAGTAGGATGTTTGTCTTTCCCACATGTTTCAGCCAACCGAGATCCTCTTTGGGCTCAGGATTCAATACAAGAAAAGGCAGTGGAAATACAAGAATGAATTCAGGTGTAAACCAGAATCCAAGACTTGTCCACATTCCAAGTCACCATGTAGATGAAATTGAATGCGAAGTCTGATGTTTTTAGCTATGCTATTTTTCAATAAATTACCTGCCATTATGAAATGCTACGGGTAATTTTTGTGTTTGATGTATGTGTTCATTCTTTAAAAAACTATGGTTTTTCCTGCTTTGCATGACATTTATCCATTCTTCTTCTGAGCTCATCTGAGCAGAAAGAGGAAAAAATGCAAAGGGTTGCAAAGAGAAAAGGACAGATCTGTTTTCTATTCCCGTCTCAACCCTGAGTGACTTGAACAAGGCAGTTACCTTCCCTGTACCTTAATTTTTCAATTTAAAATGGGGTTAGCAATAACTGTCTCTTACCCCCAAGTCCCAGAGGTAATGACACAAAGTCAAATCCACTTGGCATAAACACCTTTACAACGAAGCTACTGCACACAGACAATGTGAAATTTCTACATCTTTTACAAGCCAACAGCAGTTGACATTGTACCTCACTTGATACGAGATTTCATCAGAAGATTTCTTTGGGTGAAATGGCCATTAACTGGCCATTTGTTAGCAGGCGTAATTGCTAAGATTTGCCTTGTGAGGAGGAGATACTTTGCAGACACAGCACGAGAAGGGGCATTTAGCATAAGGGCCGCGAGTCTGGGAACTTAGTCCAGACCAGGGTGTACAGGCTAGGATTGTTTTGATTATTTTAAGTGTTCCTCAGATCCTAGGGACTAGAGGGAGTGTGAAAGCCAGCCAACACCCACATTTATGGTGCAACTTACTTATATCAGGAAATGTTTACCGATACCAGTTGGCACTGATTGAAGCAGTTTTAAAACCATGCCCGCCAATACATACATACATACATACATACATACATACATAACTGTATGTTAAGTGCTCAACAGAATGAAAAAGTACAAGCATCAGTTCTGCTGCTGCATGTATCTGAGTCCTCCTCGACTCTGATTTCATTACAAGCTGCAGCAGCCAGGGCAAAAGCACATCCCAGATCTGTCCCTGGTTACTCATCCAGCAAGGAGGACTACACTGCAGTGATAGTCTGCCAACCTCGAGCAGAGCATATTAACTATCTGGAGGGGTTGAAGGTGGGTGAGTTGTATCAGCAAAACATTTATCAGTGCCCACTGATACTTGTAAAAAACATGTCACAGACAAAATACAGTCTTGTTCTCAATAGGATTGTAATAAACCAAGGAGACTTGCAAAGCTCGTGCTACATTGGTAAACAATGAAACCCATATTGGAAAATGGCATCATGACATGGTAAGGGATTGGGGGGTGAGGTGGGCCCTGTGCAATGAATACAAGCACATTAAATGAGTGATGCTTTAACACCCCTGTTAATGGGGAAATGCCAGTAACCTCAATGAAATGTTGATTGATCCAGGTGCCAGTGTCAGTTTGGCGCCACCTGGTGGTGATTTTCTGCTCAGACATCGCTATCTGGGCTGTCTAGCTTGGTTGGGGCTTCCAAAACTACTATGCGTATTTCAGGGATATCTACCTGATTTGATGTCATCTGCCAGACCAAGAAGACTGACCAGGGAATGGAATACAGACCCAGCGGCTCCCTCTCTGTCTCCTTGCCTCCTGAGACGGAGTCTCCCTCTCCACCACATTCCCTATCCCACCAAGTAAGGACCTTCACCCACCACGGGATTTTCCTAGCCACCACTATTTCAGACCAGCCCCATTGGCCCCACTCCTGAAACAACTCCTCCTCCTTTATTTTCTCAAAACCCCACTGACATGGAGTTGTTGAGGCTGTTTACAGAACATGAGAGAAGTGATTATAGAAGTTAGAGAATTACAGTACGAGACAGGATAGTACTTTCTTGAATATACCCTCAGATACCACTGTTCTTTGTAGTCTGTTGAGCAGTCCTTACCATGGGCAAACTCTTGCTGGCTGTGCCCTTTTACTAATCCCTGCTTCCAATCATGGGGCTCAGGAACACTCACTCTTGTTCTCTCTCTCTCCTCCCTCCCCTCCCTCTCATGCTTAATCTCTCATCTTTTTCTTTCTTGTTTCTTATACTTCTCCCCAACAGAGGCAGGTTTAGCATGTGTCTCCCTACCTCAAATTAAACTTCTAGCCTACCTTTTGTTGTCCCCAAACACGATAAGGTCCTCAGCTAAACCAAGGGCCATCTGATTTATGCTCTTCTCAGCATTATGAAGTCTGCAGAAGCTTTGTAATTCAGGGTTTATTTTATTCAGTGAGAATTTCAGGCAGGAGTATAGTCCTCCTGTCTCTACCCCACTCCCGTGAGCACACTGGAAGGAGGAGGGAGCTTAGTTTCTTTCTGCTGGAGTCCATTGTTTACATGTCCCATCTTAGAGCATTTCCAAACTCTGGAGCTATTCATGGCAACACATCCTCTTTAGGACCCTGCTCTTTGTCTGAGAGAGCTGGCCAAGAGAAACTCTGAAGCCAGGACATCATGAGAGCCAGTGCGGGGATGGGCCAGTGGATGCGCCATATGATCTCTTCCAGGAAGCTGAAAGCCTGGCTACAGATAACTGAGACTATCCCCTGACCCTCTTCTTGAGAAATGTGCAGGCCTACAAATATTTTGTATTGGAGACCTGAGTAAAATAATATGAGAGTTGTGCTGCCATGGATAAATGATATACTACAAAACTACAAAAATGGAGATTGTGTGGAGCTGGCACCAGAAAGAAAGATCAAGGAAACAGAACAAAGCCCAAAACAGAGCCGAGGGTACATGTTAGTGGTATAAGTGCAATTTCAAATCAGCAAGGAAAGGAGGCAATATCTAATAGTGGTGCTGGGAAAGCTGTAGACAATTACTGAAGAAAACAATGTGGCAGCTTTTGTCATAATACTCATCAAAATAAATCCCTGACGGACTGAATAGTTACAATGCAAATAATCAAATAATAAACTGGAAGAAAGCGAGGGCAAATATTTTCATGACTTTAGTATTGAAAAGGCAATTCTAAGTATAATATGATAGACAGAAGCCATCAAGAGTTCTCACAAATTAGTAAGGACCATATGAATACCCCCATGTAAAATTGAGTGAACTATACAAGCAGTCAATTTGGAAAAGGAGAAATGACAATGACAAAAAGCATAATTATAAAATTTCAATTTATAATGAATCAAGAATAGTAAAAGTAAGCTATCATGCTGTCAAAGACTAACAGATATGCCAACGCGCAGTGCCACCGAGCAGGAGAAAGGGAACACCCAGAGGTCATGAGTTAGCAGATACTTTCTGAAGGGGGATAATATATGCCAAACCTTTAAGAATACTTTAATTCTGCCTAATTAATTCTTAGGAAATGAGAATGAGAGCGAAGATATGTATTGAAGATGTTAATTACAGTATCAGTTAAATACCAGAACATTGTAAATAACTCAAATGTCCCAATTAGAAGACAGGCTGAATACCATGTACTTCCATAATATGGGGCAACATCACACTGGTTAGAGACATTGTTCTAAAAATAGATTATTGACATAAAAAGATGATTGTGACATAGTGTTATTTTTGAAGTAATATAACATATGCTTATGTATGTACAAATAAGAGTGTGCATGTGCAGATAGGTATAGGAAGATGTCAATTTTATTAGAATTTATTTCTAAGTCATGGGATCACAAGAAGTTCTAAAGGTTTTCTTTTAATGCTTGTCTGTATTTTCAAATCCACAATGAATATATAGTGCTTGAACAAGAAAACTATTGAGTACAAATCGGGGTGCCTGGGTGGCTCAATCAGTTAAGAGTCTGATTCTTGATTTCGGCTCAGGTCATGAGATCATGGCAACACAACCTCTTTAGGGGCTTAAGATTCTCTCCCCCACCACCACCATCCCTACCTTGTGCACACTTGCTCGCTTTCTTGGAAGGAAGGAAGGAAGGAAGGAAGGAAGGAAGGAAGGAAGGAAGGAAGGAAGGAAGGAAGGAAGGAAGGAAGGAAAGAAGGAAAGAAGGGAGGGAGGGAGGGAGGGAGGGAGGGAGGAAGGAAGGAAGGAAGGAAGGAAGGAAGGAAGGGAAGCAGGAAGGCAGGGAGGGAGGGAGGGAGGGAGGGAGGGAGGGAGGGAGAGGGAGGGAGGAAGGGAGGAAGAGAAAAAAATGAAAAAGTAGAAAGTGGTCAGGCCTCGGGGCTCTGTGCGTGCAGGACATGCATTCAAGCTGATGCTGGACCCACTCCTGTAGAGGATGCCCTCAGGGGGGCTTCTTGCCGGTTGTGGGTATGGAGCAGGTGAGAATTCTAATGTCCTTCCAAGCCCAAGATGATATCTTCCTATGAAGCATTTCCTTTGGGCCAGTTATACAAGGGTGATTAAAGAGGAACGCTGCTGGGCTCTGTCTCCAAGGACCACAGCATCTAATGAAGCAGCTAAAATATAAAAAGGAGCCTGGAGAAGAACACATCAAAATTCTGACTTGTGCAGTTTGGACTGTGACTACAGAAAAACATATGCTTTATTTCCTGTCTTGTCACTGGCAGGAGCTGAGCCATGGCCTCCAGGAGGCAGCACTGTTTGGGGGTAGGAATTTGGAGAACCCAATATTTCCATGCATTAAATGAATACAAGGCATCTGCCTTGATTGGTCAGCACATCCTGAAAGAGACTGACTTGGGAGCATTTCTGCCCCAAGTTTATGCCTGGAGGCAGTTGATGAAAGTATGATCTCAGCCCTTCTCTAAAGTGCAGTGAGAAGGACATTTCCTCACATTACTATATCCCAAGGTAGACTGATCACAAGGAAGGGAGGGTACATGGAGGCTTTGTTATCCCAAGCAGGTTTCTCCCTCTGGCCTCTGGCCTCTCCCTCCCTTTTGTGACCTAGGAGTTTAGGAATGGAGTCCCCACTTAACAGCCTCCCCTTTTCACACCCCATCAGCAGGCTCACCTGCTCTAGCCATCACTGACCGCCCCACAAAAATGGAATCTACCCATGACCTCCTCTTTCCAAAACCATAGGGTAAGTTCCTATCCTCAACCCACCCGCTGCCCTCCCAACACTCCTCCCCCAGGCAGGCTCCGCCAGCCTCCTCCTCCCTGGTCCCCATAACTGCACAGTCAGCCTCATTCTCCCCCATTCACACAGGCCAGAAATCCAGTTAAATTACCCATTGGCAGCCAAGCCCACCAGCTTTTCCTCCCAGCCACAGCATCCCTTGGGGCCTTCCTCCCCTCCCCGTCCATCCAGTCTGCCATGGCTCTAGCTCAGCTCATTGTCACTTCCAGCCTGAATCTTCACACAGCATCCTAACGGCTGGTGCCTCTAACCATGCCTACCTCCTTCCAAGCCCCGCCATGGACAGAGCACAAGTATCTGATCATGTCACTCCCTGTTTAAAACCACTTTGTGGTTTCCCACCAACTTCACAATACATTATAAACTCTCCAGCATGTCATAAAACGCACTTCATGATTTGGCCGCTCTCTACCTTTCTGGCCAAGTCTCCTGACACTTCCTCACACAGCCATGTTCCGTTCAGTCCGAGTCAAAGCACAGCACGGCCTCATGCCAAGATCCTCCCTCGGTGCCTTTGCACTTGCTGTTTTCACCACCTGTAGGGCCCACCTCCTGCACATATATCAGGGCCTGGCCAAGCACACCTCCTCCAGGAAGCTTCCCTGATCAGATTGGTTGAGATTCTCACTTCTGCATTCCTGTTACTCTCCATGCATTTAATAATAAAATGCCTACTGCATTCAGCGTAATTTTAAAAATTGTTTACATATGCATATATTTTTTATATTTCATATATGTTTATAAAGGCCCCTGACACATTTCTCAGGGTCTCCAATCCACTTGAAGAGGTAACCACTGTCAGTTACTTCCTTTTTTTTGTCAGTCACTTCCCATGTCACATTCTTTGGCATATCTCTTTGTCTCCTGGTGATGAGAACAGAGGCTTGGACTCTTCACACAGGCCCACAGAATTTATGAATCAGTAGACTACAGTTTCTTTCTGTCTCCAATAGGACTGCAAGGGCTTTGCGATTTGGTCTAATGTCTAGAAGTGAAAGTGAATGAAGAAAGATATGGATTTTTTTTTCTTTTACTGCAAAGAAACCACATTTATCTGCAGAGAAGACAATTTTCTGGAAGGAAGTAAAAAGTCAAGCAGGCAAAAGAAGAGACAGCCTGAGGGCTGCTCAAGGAAGGGCAGGAAGGGGGTGCTGCTCAGCTCATGTCTATTGAGGGGTAGCCCCACAAGCCTGAGATGCAAAGAGGGCTCAGGCGACAGGTGTGTTCCTGGTCACCTCAAGTTGGCAGGACCATTCCAGGAGGCGGGTTCAGCTGGTTGCCCATTCCTTTGGATGTAGTGAAAGCTACCGGGCCACAGGTTCTCAGTTTAAGGAGGAATGACATGAGTGGCAGCTGCCAGCAGCAGTAGGCTCAATGACGATGACTCTCAGCCCCAGCCACAAGGAGAACCCCTTGGAGAGCTTCTGAAACTCTGATATCCAGACAGCACTCCAGGCCAGTCTTAAATCAGAAGCTGAGGCTGGAACCCACACACTGGAATATTAAAGCACTCCCCACAGAGTCCCCACAGAGACAGGTTTAGCATGTGTCTCCCTACCTCAAATTAAACTTCCAGCCTACCCCAGGTGACTCCAATGTGCAGCCAAGATAGAGAGCTCTGTGTTTCAAACTTGAACTTGGACATGAATCACCAGGAAGTCTTATTAAAGTACACAATTTCTGATTTGGCCCATCCGGGGTGAGGTCTGAGAGTCTGTGTCTCTAACAAGCTCCAGGTATTGCCGATGGAACTGGATTTAGCGCTAGTGAGCAGCATGTCACGGCGGTATTCAAGAAGCAAGGGGCTGATTACATGGTGTGGAAATTGTAGAGAAGGTTAATGCATTGAGTGAGGGTGAACGCATGAACACATCAGTGCTCAACCGCCCTTCTGTGACAGCTGAAATCTCCCACCACCACCACCACCACCACCACCTAGTAACCTGATCCACAGAAAGCCACGTATAAACCCAGCAAAGCAGAGTTGCTTGTTAGAGTGAGAGCAGGAATCCCAGAGCTCTACCCTCTCAGCCCCCATCCTCTCCCACCTCAGGGCACCCAGAGCCTCCATGAAGTGCATTAGAAGACACACCAGATACTATTTAATAAACCCATCTATCTGATTTCAAATGCCGAGGATTATTTTAGAGAATGGAGCTGTTGGTGCTTGAACAACGAGTTCAACGACTCATTCCAGATAGTGAGACGTGAGTAAACCTGGATTAGTGAACATTACGGCATTAAGGGCAGGCAAATCTGCAGGATTTGGGGAGACACAGTCTGTATTCAGCAAGTTTATCCTGTAATATGTGCCACTTCTAGAGGGGTGACCTGGAGGGAACAAAGATATGAGGTTGTTTCATGCACTTGCCTTTTGAAAGCACCGGTAAGTCCACTGGCAGAATTTAATGATCGGAATCCATGGGCATATCTCATCAAGTAGGAACCAAGCCACCCCTTCTGTCACAGCTTCTTGCTGTCACCCCTGGTTGTTTCTCTGGCTCACTTTAGATGCACCCCTGCCCTTCTTCTCTTCTCCCAAGGCAGATATTAACTCTGAGAGCTATAAAACCCTGCCTGGCAGGAACCTAAGGAATATAAGATTGGAGAGTCAAAATAAGCATGGAGCCGCACATAATAAGATTACATGAAGTTCCACTGGCCAGCTCTCTAATAATTTTGGCAAAAAAAAAAAAAATTACAAAACACGATTATCTCCAATTAACTACATGGATATGGTAAAATTTCTCTAAGAAGGTGTCAAGACAGAAGAAGTGTATTTATTTTCATATTTTCCAATGATGGAATTTCACTCATTTAACCCAGAGTTAAATGAGTGAGAATTAGAGTTAGAATTAGAGTTGGAATTTTTTTTAATTTTTTTAATGTAGAATCATTTAGAATTTTTAATAATTTGGACATTGTTTGGATTGAGTATTTGCAATTCTTTTTTTAAATGTTTTTTGTTGTAGTTATTAATTTTTGAAAGAGAGAGTACAAGTTGGGAGGGGTAGAAAGAGAGGGGGACAGAGGATCCAAAGTGGGCTCTGCATTGACAGCAGAGAGTCCGATGTGGGGCTCGAACTCAAACCGTGAGATCATGATCTGAGCCAAAGTAAGACGCTTAACCAACTGAGTCACCCAGGCACCCTGAATATTTGCAATTTCTATGCAGAAGGGGTTTATCTGAGCAAGATTTAGAAGGATACATGTAACCTTTGATCCCATCCAAGAATCAAACCTACAGGTTTGTTTGGTATTTTATGATTTTGGAGGGGGAAATTGTTGAGGGACTCCTGGAGGGAGTAGAAAACTACTCATCTGGAGACATAAGACCCCAGCTTCATTAGAATTTTCTCATGGATTTTTTAAAATCAAATTTATTGTGATAAGATATATATATATAATTTACCATTTTACATTCACTGTACTGTTGCAACCATCACCACAATCCATTTCCAGAACTTTTCCATTATCCCAGGTTCTGTACCTATTATCCCATCCCCTCCCTCTAGCCCCTGGTAACCTCTATTCCACTTTCTGTTTCTACGAGTTTGCCTATTCTAGGTATTTCATTTAAGTGGAATCATCCAATATTTGTCCTCTTGTCTGGCTTATCCATTTAACATGTTTGCAAGGTTCGTTCATGTTGTGGTATGTGTTAGAACGTCATTCCTTTTCATCGCTGAGTAATATTCCATTGTAAGTATATAACACATTTGGTTTATCCACTCAAATTTTGAGGGACATTTGGGTTGCTTCCACCTTTTGGCTATGGTGAATAATGCTGCATATGTAAGTATCTATTTGAGCCCCTGCTTTCAGATCTTCTAGGTATACAACTAGATATGGAATTGCTGGGTCATATTCCTATATTATTTTTAATGATCCCTGTTTTAGAATGGACAAATTAATGTTCTACCTGACTAAAGTGCTTTTTAACTGAAATTAAGCTCATACTTTTTTTTCTGTTTACAAATAAGTACGAAAATTACTTTTCCTTCTTTTAAAAAAATAGAGGCTGATAATTTATCTTTACTGATTTAGCTTGGCATTTTCCTAATGGTCTGATCTGTAATTTTCCAAAGGGTACTTAGTCTTAAAGTGTAGGTTTTATATTCTATTCAAGTATGGTGAGGACAACAGATGAGGACATGATAGCTATTGAAAAGATAGTTTATTACTCATAGTTCCCAGGACAAAGGGGCAAGTGCGCCTGCAGGGCCACAGGCAGAGAGAGAGCGCGTAGGGGACTTCAGGAAAGCTTTTATTGTGTGTTCCAGAGAAGGAATGGGTGAGGCAAGGGAAACAGGCTTAGAATTGGTTAGCTGGAGTCATTTCCATGAGATCTGTGCCCCTATCTGAAGTGGCCCTGGAGTGATGGTGGCAGCTGGAGAGCATCCCACCGTGACAGAGCCCCTGAGAAAACAACTGAGTGGGGGGTACAGCTCCTGGGCTGTTGAGTTTGCATATGAAAGGCACACTGGCAGGAGTTATCTCTAGGAATTAACTAACCCAAGGAGGCATAGTCCTTTCCAGGTCAACAAGGTTCTAGACCTCAAAGCATCAGATACAGAAACTTAAAAATATGGTTAACACACACTTAAATGAAGTCATAAAATCTCAAACAATGGGGTTCCAACAGGCTTGCAGACTTGGACCTGAAACAGTGTTTCTCAGTGCTTACCGTATGCCAGAATAACTTGGGAAATTTTCCCAGCTATGGTTTCCTGCTTCTACAGTCAAGGCCAATTAAATGTGTCTCTGAGCACTGATCATAAAAGGAAAAAAAAAGACACAGAGAGGGAGGGAGATAAAACATAAGAGACTCTCAAAGACTAAGAACAAACTGAGGGTGAGGGTGGTGAGGGAGGGGGGAGAGGGGATGACGGGCATTAAAGAGGGAATGTGTTGGGATGAACACTGGGTGTTATATGTAAACCAATTTGAAAATAAATTATTAAAAAAAAAAAAGACAATAGGGAGTTCCCGTAGAAACATTTTACTCTGCCAGCCTCAAGTATTTGTCAATGGGTTGCAGGTAATAAAGAAATTTAATTTTAAAAAATAAATAAATAAAAATAAAATAAAAGCTCCCCTGGTGATTCTCGTGTGATTCCGAGCTTGAGAAACATTGGTTTAGGACAGTGTTTCTCAAAGTCTGAACCTGGACCAGCAGCAGCATGAACTGGGAATCTGTTACAAAAGCAGATTCTCAGGCCCACCCCAGACTTACTAAGGGGGAAAGTCTAGGTGGGGTCCAGCCCTTTGTGTTTGTACAACCTCCGCGCCCCCACCAGGTGATTCTGAAGCTGAGTCAAGGGTTAGGAGCACAGGTGACTAGACTGCAGTGTCCTCCCATCATGTCCCTGACTCCCATATGGATGTTCAGCACTCTGAGGCATTGACCCCACAAAGCTCAACTAATGTGTTTTGATCACCAACCAAGTACTGGTTCGTGTAAGGCAGGACTATTCTTCCAGGTAGGAGAAGCAAGTGCAGTCTGAAGGTTCCCAGGGTCTCCCTGTCCCCTTATCTCCAAGTAGTAACTACAGCAATGGGGGCAGGAAGGGGGGAGGGAGATGCTGAGATCAGGTAGGTGACTGGAGAACCCAGAGGCTCCCACAGGAGGTGACAATCAAGGGGGACTTTAACAGCCTGTTGAGACTGTTGGAGCAGCCTGTCTGCACAAAATGGATGTGCTCAGCACTCTGCTTTGCTAAAGCTGTTGTACATTACTTAAGAGCTTTTCAAGTGTCTTCGATTTGCAAATTTTAATATTCGGAGGAAGCTGAATAAGTAAAAATGTGGGGCTTTCCAAAGAAGTAATTGAAAACATAGTACAGATAAAGAGAAATTAAGTGAATAAGTGGGTTTTCTTTATTGGAAAAAAAATCATTTCAGAGAATAAGCATAAACAGAGTCATTGGATGACTTTTCTCCAGTGACAAAAAGCTGATTCTGGGGTCACAGTCCTGACTTCTTATCCCAGATTCTCTTTTTACCAGCTGTGAATTGGGAAAAGTTAATTAAATCCTAAACTTCAGTTTCATCATCTACAGAATGGGATTATGATAGTACCTGCCTAATCATTTGTTTTGAGGATTAAATAAGAATCATGGTAGTTAAGTGTGTGTCATTGTGCTCTTCACTAAATAAAATCTAACTACCATTTCTGCTATAAATACTTTCATTAACATTATTATCAGCATAGCGATCTACAGTGAATTCCCTAAAATATTAGCTGTTCCCACTATTATTACTACTATTAAGAGACTGAGCCTCTCCATTTAACTCACATCAGAAGAAAAGGGCTATAACTAGCCAGACATATGAAGGACTCCCTGAGAAAAAATATCCTTTCTCAAAATTCAAAAAACCATTTGAGTGTGCTACTTAGAAGGACATTTGTCTTAAACAGAATAGAATAAGTTATGTTGTTGCAACAAACATCAAAATCTCAGTAGTTTATCAACAATAGTCAAATTATGGAAAGAGCCCATAATAATAATATCCATAATAAATGGATAAAGAAGATGTGGTATATATAGTCAACTCAGCCATCAAAAAGAATGAAATCTTGCCATTTGCAATGATGTTAATACACTACACAGTATTACAGTGTATTATGCTAAGTGAAATAAGTCAGTAAAAGAAAGAAAAATATCATATGATTTCACTCATATGTGGAATTTAAGAAATAAAACAGATGAACACAGGGGAAGGGAAGGAAAAATAAAATAGGATAAAAACAGAGAGGAAGGCAAACCATCAAAGACTCTTAATTATAGAGAACGAACTGTGGGTTACTAGAGGGGAGTGTGGGGATAGGCTAAATGGGTGATGGGTACTAAGACGGGCACTTGTTGTGATGCACACTGGGTGTCGTATGTAAGTGATGAATCACTAAATCCTACTCCTGAAACCAATACTACGCTATGTATTAACTAACTTGAATTTAGATAAAATCTTGGAGAAAAAATTCTCAGTGGTTTAATACTGCAAAAGCTTATTCCCTGCCCACGTCTCAGTCAAACTCAAGTCAGTTGGTATCTGTCCTGCAAGTTGTAATTCAGAGACCCAGGAAGCTTCCATTTGCAGATTAATTTTTAAGGGCCACACTTAGAACTCACTCATACTTTATGGCTTTCGCCCACTGATCCCAGTTCTAGGATAAATTTTGTTTCTCTCCTCCAAGCTAATTATTCTTATACCTGTGAATCCACTTGTCCTGTAGAATGAATGAGAGCTCACCAACCACCTAGTGGTTCTCACCTGAATGTACAAGTTTGTCTATACTCCTGCACAAAAACCCAGCCTAAATGTAATCTGACTGGAATGAACCTAGCAGTACAAGCATCTCCTGCATTGTAGACAATATACTTCTATTAACGCAGCATAGGTTACATTTTTTTAGAGAAAGAATGTAAGCAATACTGAACTTATCATCAATTAAAATTGTCATAAGTATACAACAGATTCAGTTCCCTTTCATCAATGTTTATTCTTCTCTTCAATCTCAAAGTCCACAAGAAAAACCCAAATTGAAGAGATTTGCTTTCTCTAGTTTATTCATTCGTATATCAACCAACCATCCAATGCAGGTGGCAAGCCTCCCTGCTGTGCCTTATCATCCAAGCTCATTAATGACAAATGCTGAGAAAGGGAGTTGACAAGCCTTGACCACCCCTGTTATTCTTAGACTGACCCCTCCCATCCTTCCTGTTGCAGGTACCACATCTGTGTAACTGTGCTGATCTACTTCCTCCCCTTGCTGGTGATCGGCTATGCATACACTGTGGTGGGAATCACACTGTGGGCCAGTGAGATCCCTGGGGACTCCTCTGACCGTTACCATGAGCAGGTCTCTGCCAAGCGCAAGGTAAGCAAAGAGCAAGCAGCACCTAACCCGCCCCTGGTTCAGGCTGGCCAGCATAGGAGCCTCAGAGCCTACGGAGGCCAGAAGCAGCAGGCACAAAACATCCCTGAGTTTGTGAAACAGTGGAGGGGAGGAGAGGGGATGTGAGGCAGAGGAGGGAAGAGATCTTTCTTGGTTGTATTTGTAACCTAGGCCTGCCTGTATAGGCTAGAGCCACTTCTTTCTTGCCTTAAGAGTAATTGCAACCTGTCAAGCCATTAACACACACACACACACACACACACACACACACACACACACACACACATTTAACTACAAAAGCACTGAAGAGTTCTTAAGTCCTCTTTTATTATTAAAATTTGACAAAATAGTACATTCACTTGGTTCAAACATCAAAAAGTATTAAAAGGAACAAAACTAGTGATGGAGAACAGAAACAGTGGGTTTCATCACCCACTATTTATAAGAACCTTTTAAATCCTCTTTAACCATCTGGTGCTCCCTAGCTGCAGCTGTCCAAATCCCTTCCTTCCCCTTCCTTCCCCAGATCCTGCCCTGGCCCCTCCTCCCCACCTCCCCACCACCACCCTGCCCTCGCTGCTCCCTCCTCCTTCCGGGGTCTCTCCCTACTGAACACCCATTCCCTGGGTCACTGTCTGCTCTCCCTTGGCTTCTCCAGTCACTGCCCAGAGGGATGATGTAACACAGTGGTTCTCAAACATGGTTCTGAACCATGATCTGAAGGGCTTGTCAAGCCAGAATTCTGGGTCTCACCCCCAGGGTTTCTGATTCTGTACATGTGGGACGGGGTCCAAGAATTCTCATTTCTGACAAGTTCCCAAATGATTGTTATAAAGCTGGTCCGGGAGCCACACTCTGAGAACTACTGACATAATCAAAGTCCTTTGATATTGCATACAAATGGCCCTGTCTCCTCCTCCAAAAGGTTATTATAGACACTTCCCACCACATACTGCGCTGTGTGTGGTGAGGGCATGGGAGGAGAGAGAAAGTAGCCATGAGAAAAGGTGGCTGTGGCAGTGACCTCACCTGCCCCTCTCTCTTGCCAGGTGGTCAAGATGATGATCGTTGTGGTGTGCACCTTTGCCATCTGCTGGCTGCCATTCCACATCTTCTTCCTCCTGCCCTACATCAACCCTGATCTCTACCTGGAGAAGTTTATTCAGCAAGTCTACCTGGCCATCATGTGGCTGGCCATGAGCTCCACCATGTACAACCCCATCATCTACTGCTGCCTCAATGATAGGTGAGAACCTCATCCCCCACTCTCTTTCCAGGGGCAACAAGATCATCTGTCTTTATAGCGGCCATGCAGCCAACTTAAATGAGCAAAACCTTTGTGAGACAAGAGGGGGTGGGAGGGACTGCAGCAAAAACTGACCACACTACTCCACCCCTACTAATTATTGTTGTGCAGCTTTATGAGCCCGAAGTGGACTTTGTTTTTCTTCTCCATGAAGAACCAGATATCCATACTTTTGTATGAAGGCTTCTGACTTTTGAACACTGGCAACTAAGTTAGTGGGGGTGGGGGTGCACATTAAAAAAACAAACCTCTGTGATTGATGCATATAAACAGGCCTGAAAGCTAGATCTGGTTCATGGCCTGTGACTTTGTTCCCTCTGCCCTATGCATCCATGCACAGGGGCCTGTGCGCGCAGAGAGAGAGAGGGCAGGGGGGTGGGGGGAGTCAGAGAGAGTAACGCAGAGAGAGACTGATGGCCGTAGAATACCATTCTTCACAGGGCATCTCTTCCCTTCACTGGTCTCTCACTTTCCTCTTCCTGTCTCATCGTACCATTTGGGCAGTTTTACCCAGTTTCTTCTAGCAGTTCAGCAGGCCAGGGTAAGCAAAGAGGAATCAGGGCCTGAAAGGCCCTTACTCAGTCACACTGATCAGGAGAGCTGTTCTGGCAGAAGCCAAACTCAGACAAAGAAGAGAAGGGAAAGCCCATCAGGAATGGTGATCATCGGGGCGCCGGGGTGGCTCAGTCGGTTAAGCGTCAGACTCTTGATTTCAGCTCAGGTCATGATCTCACAGCTCGTGGATTCAAGCCCCACATCCGGCTCTGTGCTGACAGCATGGAGCCTGCGTGGGAATCTCTCTTTCCCTTTCTCTCTGTCCCTCCCCTGCTCTCTCTTTTTCTCTCAAAATAAATAAACTTTAAATAATAATAATAGTCACACTTGGGCATGTCCATGTGTTAAAGAGCTGATACAGTGGTAAGAATGCCCTCTAGAGACAGGCTGTCCCCAAGGGTCACCTCTCTTATCTGCTGTCTCTCCAGGTTCCGCCTGGGCTTCAAGCACGCCTTCCGGTGCTGCCCCTTTATCAGTGCCAGCGACTACGAGGGGCTTGAAATGAAATCCACCCGGTACCTCCAAACCCAGGGCAGCGTGTATAAAGTCAGCCGCCTGGAGACCACTGTCTCCACCGTGGTGGGGGCCCACGAGGAGGAGCTGGAGGATGGTCCCAAGACCACACCCTCATCCCTGGACCTGACCTCCAACGGCTCCTCTCGCAGCGACTCCAAGACCATGACAGAGAGCTTCAGCTTCTACTCTAACATGCTCTCCTAGACCGTAGGTCTTCAGCAGGGGCAGCCACCACCATCTTTGTCTTGCTTCTCTTCATGCATGGATAATGCCTTGATTTAGAAACCATCAGAAATACCCTAACATTGGGGTTTGTGAAAAAGGTCAGAATGTTTTAGGGAAAACATCCCATCCTGAGTTTAAAAAAAAAACAAAAAAAAAAACCTAGATTCTTCCATGACTTGATATCCCCCATGCTATGTGACCCAAGGCAAATCACCGAACTTTTCTGAGCTTGTAAAATGGCAAGGTTGGACTTGATTTTCCCTAAATCTCTTCCATGATTCTGAAATTAACTCTGGTTGTATGTGGTGGCTCATCTAGGTATGAATTCTGCAGCACCTGGATTTGTCTGGAGCCCCTGTTTTACTTCAGTGAAGTTGTCCATAGTCGTGCTCAGATTATTCTCCTTTAGCTGGTGGAGCACATCACATCAACCTTCACTCATCAAGAGTAAACAAAAGAAGGAACCACATAAAATCCTAAGGAAAGATTTAACTCTGTCTTCTAAGCAGCCATGAAAAAGAAGCATGGATGCCTTCCTTTAGGGACCTCAATATTTTAGTGCATCGATACCTCTTGGGATTGAGAGCCTCAGGTCCATCTGCATTATAACCCCAGGGGCTGTCCTGAGCAACCAGTATGGCAGAATATGTCCACTGATGCCAGCTAATGTCGGCTATAGACCAAGCGTCAGGAGCCCTGTGCCATACTTAATCTATCTGAGCCTCCCTTTCCTTACTTGTAAAATATCAGGCTGAGCTAAATAACCTAAGCATTCCTTTTAACATTCAGTGGTTCAAGGATTGTATGAGTTTTTTGTTAGTTTTACCAAAAATTGGTAGCCTCAAAAAGAACAGGAACAGCAAGTCTAGTGACTTAATATGCAGTTCCTGGAGAGTAGCAACTGCTAAAACGTGTCAATATCCATATCAAACATTCTCTGATTTATCCTAAAACCATAAGTACTTTCCTTCTTCTGGAACAGAAGGACTTCATGTCAAAACTTGCATCTCTCCATCAGGTGTTAGCAGGCCAAGTTCCACAGGTAGAGATGCCATCAAGGAAGATAAACATGTGGGATCCCTGCCCTGGCCTTTTGGGGTATCTTTGGTCAGGGGCGCTAATGCAGTCTTAGCTTTCTTCTAGCATGGGGCACGCACTCAGTTGTCCAGTGAGCAAGGAGGCTGGACACTGCAGCTCTACTTGTGGAAGAGGCCACCTTGTATCTTCCCTTCAGATTCTCTGAATCTCTCTTCCTGCTTCCATGGCTTAACTGGCCTCCTGTCTGAAAGGGGTGGGATGACCCACCAACCCCACAGGACAGTCAGTCTACCAAGAGCAATGAATTCAATCCTTCACGTCTCAGTAAAGCTTTGAGATTTCCAGCAGGTGAGCACACAATTTCTTGATGTCTCCCAGATTTGTGCTTTGTCCAGATGTGGCTGAAAGCAGAAGTCTCATGTAACATCCATGAATGTCTTCCTTGTGCTTTGAAAAACAGATGCATGTGAGCTGCATTTGTGGTGTTGATAGAGACCAATGCTGCCCACAGGCTCTAGAGCCTTTACTAGCCATGCGGGCTATAACCCTATCAGGGCATCACCAGCCCTGAGAAAGTTGTATAGCAACAGTATACGCCAGAATAACCCAATAGTCATATTCTGCAAAGAAGCATGGGAAGGATTAAATAAATTAAATCAAGCTAGCTCAGTGCAGATATATGAATGAAAGACATAATTTAGGGGCAAAAAAAAATGATCAATGCCCAAAGCATTAGTCATACTTCCAATAAAACACTGTACCATGTTATTCATTCCAGAGGGATATATAAGGAACCAGCATGATTACAAAAAATACCTAAGAAGAAAAGTGTCTAGGAGTTGGAACATCCTCTCTAGGTTAGAGTTAAATTCAACAAGGATTTGTTGAGTCCCTGCTCTTCACTTAGCCCTGAGCTGGGGACACAAACTCCTTCCACTCAGGAGGAACATACCACACTGGTTTGTGACTAGTTCACCTGTCCTAGTGAGGCGAGATTACCCATTAAGCATGGAGGCGGCTAAGAAGTACATTCTCCCCAGGATTTTAAAGACCTACCCTCAACATGGGTAATTAAGCCAAAAGCTGGTACCTTCAGAGAGACTTTTGCAATGAGTTATCTGAGATAATTGTAAAGGGAGCCACCAGAGGAACTGCAGGGATGTGGTTGGACAGCATCAGCACTGCATATAATAAGAGAGAATACTGGATGGTCCTCGCTGGTTCAAATATGGCAGAATATCCTACTGAGACAGCCCAGCAAGTCTGTCCCTAATCCACTCTCCACTGAACTTATTAAAATGGCGTCCGCTCCCACGTGTGAGAAATACCATGATTTGCACTGTGCATGGGTCTCATTCTTAAAGAAATGTGTCACCCTGTGTTTATCTCCTGATGTAATTTTCCTTGGTGTACTGTTCAGTAGTAATAGAATATAAGACATCATGGGGCCATCTTTGTTATGTTACTTCCAAAATGTGGGATCTAGTTGCTGTCAATGTGTTATTTGTACTGTGCCAATCCTCCTCCTCTTCATTGTGTCACAGAGAGGAGCTGAGACATATATCATGGACTCAGTCTAATCATAGTATTTGAGGGGTGAGTAGGAGACCTTTCTGGGAGAAACCAAAGGGCAAGAATCTTCCCACCCCCACCAGAATTTGAAAACACATTAGAATGCCTTTTCTCTTGGAAGGACTAAAAGACTCCTGGGAAAAGGGGACTCAGGAGCTGACCTCATTGACCTGGTTTTCGAGAAGCATCTATAAGTGGACAGAGGTCATTCCTGAGGTTTCTATTATCCAGCCTGAGATCCTGGAAAGAACCTCCATGCAGAAATAAAGTATGTGTTTGACCATCTCATGTCTCGGACTCATCACTGGGGAACCTCAGCACCCTACAGGATGCTGAATGGGGTGGTATGATGAACCCTACTAACTTGCATAGCCAGAAAGATAGAACCTAACAGCCAATAGACTTTTAACTCTGTGACAATGGGTTGGCAAATTGTGGGGGCTGTTTCCAGGTAGGGATCTTGGAAGGTAAGAAGGCGGGATTGTATGGAGTGCCCAACAATGTCACCTTTGAACAGAGCTGTGTCCATGCAGGTCCTCCCAGAACAGACACCAAGACAGAGTTAGAAGTACAAGAGATTTATTGGAGGGACACCTGGGAAAGACAGAAGGGAGAGGAAGCAGAAGCAGGTAGAGGAAGCCTGAAGCACAGCACAGATCTGACACCTGTGATGAAATGGGGTGGGAAGGATGAGCAGGCAGAGCCTCAGGTCTTGGTGCAGCTGTGAAAAGTCTCAGCTGGCTCAACAACACCAAAGTTTGCCCACAGAGGGGCGCCTGGATGGCTCAGTCAGTTGAGTATTGGATTCTTGGTTTCATCTCAGGTCATGATCTCACGGTTCATGGGATCAAGTCCCATGTCAGGTTCTGTGCTGACAGTGCAGAGCCTGTTTGGGATTCTCTCTCTCCTTCACTCTCTGCCCCTCCCCCGCTCATGCTTATTCCCTCTCTCTCTCTCAAAATAAATAAATAAACATTTAAAAAAAAAAAAAGTTGCCCATGGCATACATGGCCAGGTCTGGCACCCCTGCCACACGTGGTCACTGGGAACTCTCCTGGGAGAGAGTGGGCTGCATCTGAGCCCTGCAGTGAGTCCTGAAGCACTGCAGCTGGAGGCTGCCAGCTGATTCTCCTCAACCCCAGTTCTCTCTTGAAGGGACATGAGAGCTGAGACCCCCATGACGGCCTCCAGAGCTTTGGTCCAGCCCCCTATGTTTAAAAATACTGTCAAGAAACCATTGGCAGAATTCGAAACCTTAATGGTAATGTCTGTGAACCTTGGCAACCTGTCTCCTACTTTCTGGGGCCACCCTGTACCATCTCGCCTCTCAGGAACCTCCCTTAAAAGAGTGGGGGAGGGAGCTATCAGTGGATTTGCAATGACAGAAAGGTTGTAACAGTGTTGAAAGAGGGAATTTTGAGGAGAATGTGGAGAGTGACCCAACATATGGAGTATCAGATACAAATAATAAAAATGTTTCCATTTAAGCCAAAGCACCTTAAACTGATATTCTTGTAGAAGCTTCCAGGGATTCACAAACCACTTCAAGATTTCCACAAATCATATATAAGACATTGCCTGTGTGTGTGCATGTGTGTAATAAGAGGTGCAAAACCTGAATCTTGCCCAAAGAAATCAGTCGTCGTCTGTTCTCCAGAGAAGGAGAGAAATGACAGTGTTTATAGGACAGGGGATGAGCATCCTTGAGGCCTTCAGAGCACAGTGACAGGTATACACCACTCTGGAGAACGAGAACAGCTTCTGGGAACTGGAAACCGCTTTGGAACAAAATCATAATTCACCCCAGATGCCCAGACAAGTTAAAGCTGTAGAACATCATTAAAGATGTCCGTGGCAGGACAAACACCAAATTTCATGATTAAGGGGTGTGCTCACCCTTCTCCATGGGAAGACGAGTATTTGTTAGGTGAGGAAGGATTAACCTGAGTTATGGGCAAACAGATCACGCCAGCTATGGAGTACGGGTTTTCCCATGGAAAGGCAAAGACACTTCACTTAGTCCTGTGTAGGCACACGTGGCCCACATACGCACTGCAGATGCTTTTGCAGCCACAGCTGCCTGTGGTGATACACCCCCCAGGGGCTGCCTCAATCCCTTTCACAGAATGTGAGTGTATATAAGGGTACATGAGTGCACAGATCTCCTCAGCTCTGGAACCTTAGGGGGGATTTCAGTCAAGACCCCAGGCAGAGGTGGGCAAGGTGGGGACACACCAGCATGTTCCTCTCATTCATCTTCAAAGGTGAGGGGAGCATCTGGCTGTAGTAACTGCTTTCCTGACCCCCCATAGTGTGCTGAGATACCCTCGTTTCTCTATATCCAGTTCAGGAAAACAGGGAGGAAGGGGAAGGAGGCCCTGGAAGGGCGTATCTCACAAGCACCAAATTCAACATAAAGCAGTAGCGACATTTGATCCTGGCCTCACTCTCAAGCAGCACAGCTAGGAAGGAGAACACACTGCTGATTAGAAGCAAGTGCCTAAGGGGTATCAGCACTGACATGAGCTTGACGGGTGGCTGTCCCTGCCCTGTCACTCTCCCATGGCATGTTAGCAGCATAGGTCACACCAGCTCCAGAGATTTTCACGCAGACAGATTCAAATACAGGTCCTCTGCACTGCATGCACCTCTGTCCTTTCTCTCTTTCTGCCTCTTTTTATTTCCAGTTTCCTTTTGTTCTCCACGCTTTACTCCAACATTGCTCCCATCCCTGGAAGCCCTCTCCTGGCACTCTCCCTGCTGAAATCTCTAGGTTTCTTTTTAATTTTTTTTAATGTTTATTTATTTTTGAGATCAGAAGACAGAGAGAGAGAGAGAGAGAGAGAGAGAGAGAGAGAGAGAGGAGAGAGAGACAGAAAGAACACAAGCAGGGGAGGGGCAGAGAGAGAGGGAGAATCTAAAGTAGGCTCCAGGCTCTGAGCTGTCAGCACAGAGCCTGATGCGGGGCTTGAACTCACAAAGCGCAACGAAATCTCTAGGTTTTAATGCTACTACTCTGGATGCCTTCCTGGTGCACTCATCAATAAAGAGAGGATTTGGTGTGATAGTGAGAACAACCATTCCTAACAAATCCCCTTTCCCATCTCCCCACATCCCCCACTGCCCGCTCCATGCACCCACCCACCCACACTTTCCCTTCATCCCTTAACCCCTCCTCTCACTTACCCACTTTCCTTAATTGAGATGCTGACTTGAATAGGACTCCTGAATTAGTCCCTATACTTGAAAGAAGCAGCTGACATAACAGATCCAGCCTCCATGCTGGAAGGGAAGAACAGCAAATTCCAGAGGGCTGCCAGATTCCAATGCCTTCATCTCCTAACCATGCCAATGTAAGGATTTGGAGAACACTGTGCACGAAGGGACCACCAGACACAGTGAAGAAGGGCAAGGCAGTGAATGCTCACTGATTTGCTTGCTCCTCGTTGATCCATGCCCATTGCCCGCTTGTTCCTTAACCACCACTTGTTTTGGGGTACTTGTTTTGGCAGAAGAGTCCAGTGGGGCAATAACTATTTCTTAAAGATGGAAGCCACCTGAATTAGTCCAGATGGTCAAAAAGAGATGCTGTGAAGGATGATTATGATCATGGTTCTATTTTGGCTTCACAAATTTGGGGCTAGCCCAAACACTTTCTCAAAACAGGAAGCAGACCTTTTCGGTTTATTTTATACCTATTGAGACTTGGCAGCTGATAATTCAACCTCATCAAACATTTGCCTGGCACCCCTGATGGAGCAGGTGCCCTGCTGAGGATTTGGGAATATAAATTTCAGTAGCACTTGGTCTCTGCCCTCGAGTCCAGAGGGATAGACAGATGTTCACCATAGCCCAGTGGGAGGAACATCAAAGCCGAGATGCTAGAAAGCACGCTTGATTCCACATCTCACCAAATGTCACTAAAAGATCACAAAGTCTTAAGCCCAGTGTATTCCTCAGTGGCAATGCATACAGAATCACTCATAGGAAATGTTTGCCCGTTGCGATGACTCGCTTCTAAAACCCCCCCAGTTTTTAAGGTCGTGAAGTTCCACTCCCTTATCAGATGCATCCTCCTTTCTACTGTTAATTTCAAATCCTCCCAAATCCCTCAGCAGTCCCAGTGGAATGTGACTATTACCACCTCTAGCCCCGCCTCTGGCCAGGTTCCTCAGTGGTGCCACAGGACTGCTCTCTGCTGCCCTCTGGAGGACTCTATTAAAAAGGCACAGGTTAAGGATTCAAATGAATGAAGCACCCAACACTAAGGTTTTATGTTTATATACATATATATATATACGTATATACATATATACGTATATATATATATACGTGTATATATATATATATATACGTATATATATATATATATATATATCCCTGCCAGCTGGTAGGGAGCTCACTTTGAAGTGGCCTAGGAGTCAATGCCATGAGCATGATTTTCCCATGCCTGGGCATCATTTAGGTTACAGATTTGAAAAAAGGAAGACACACATTAGAACATACGGGGCCTGGAAATAGGGACTTGTCATTATGGACATAAAGTCACATGTGCTTCTCTTCCTACCAAGACAACTCCCAGTCTGATCATGGGAGCCAACGGTGGGGCTCCCCAATGGACTCCTTATGCCCTGCCCACCCCCCACCTCTTATCTGAAGATCCCACATTCCTAATCATGTATATATTCTGCCAACTCCCAGATGCCTCAAGATGGTCCTCGTGTTCCAGTGGGAGTTGTCATAGTGGTAGGGTGTAGATCTATGGATGGCTATGCCCATCACCCAGAGATATGCAGACTATAGGGCACAGTCTCCCAGCAGCCCACCTAGAAATGCCATGCAAGGCCCTCTCTTTAAGAAACAATGAGGTTCTCTGACTCTCATGTTGCTGCTGATGCCAAGTTGTGGCTGGGCAGGCTCAGCCTGTGGGCTGGGCAACACCTATGGGACAGGAAGCATTTATTTTTCATCAGATACTTTAGGTTTATCAGGGCCACACTTGGCTTCAATCTACACTGGCCTTGGATTTGGAACTTGTCACCTTGGCTCAGAAACATCAAGCCCCAGCAACTTCTTACCCCTACCAGATGATTGTCATAGATCTTTTTGTAGATTTCCAGCACAGAATTAGGTTCCCATGTCTCCTAAGGAACTGGGAATAAAACCTCAAAAGGGTGACCAGAGTAGGCAGAATGGGGTGACCCACATCCTATTCTGTTTGCTCTGGGAGACCTCTCTTACTGCACTGGCTTCATGGTCCCACGGCCAGAACAAGACATGATTCTATCAGCTAATTTTTCAAAAATAAGATCACATTGAGCTTTTACACCAGCATAAACCTACTCCCAGCCATCCTAAAGGCAGGTGAGTGAACAGACCTGCCTTTTTCTATATATCCCTCTAAAGCTTGAGACTCTTTGGCTCTGGGTGCTCATGTTACCTGGATTGCATCTGTTTACAACATGGTGCAGGAGAAGGGGAATAAAATATGATATCCCTGAGGTCTTTGTTTGATAGAGGAAAAGGGCATGTGAGTGAAAGTAGAAATGTGTGCTCTAGAAAAGTTTGAAGGTTTGAAAAGCAGAAGAGAAGAATTCCTTCCTTCCCTCTCCCAACTCAAATGCAATAATAAAGACGATAACAGTGATAACAAGTATTACGCTCTGGATCTCTTATGCCAAGTATTTCATGTGCATTATCAGGTTTCATCTTCACATGCCATGAAATCAATATTATTTTTGGCCTTAACTTAATAGGAGAACAATGGGGTATAGAGAATAACGAATTGTTTGATATCCCAAGGCCAGAACTGACTCTCAGAGCTGCCCAATTACAAAGCCCACAGTTTTTTTTTTATATAAAAAAAAATTTTTAATGTTTATTTAATTTTGAAACAGAGAGAGCATGAGTGGGGGAGGGGTAGAGAGAGAGGGAGACACAGAGTTCAAAGCAGGCTCCAGGCTCTGAGCTGTCAGCACAGAGACCGACGCAGAGCTCAAAATCACAAACTGTGAGATTATGACCGAAGTTGGTCGCTTAACCGACTGAGTCACCCAGGCGCTCCCAAAGCCCACAGTCTTAAGAAAGACCCTCTACTGTCTTTCATTCATTATATTCCTAGGCCACTGTCCTTCTTTTATTTATTTATTCTTTTTAATTTTTTTAACTTATTGTCAAATTGGTTTCCATATAACACCCAGTGCTCATCCCAACAAGTGCCCTCCTCTGTGCCTGTTACCCACTCTCCCCCTCTCCTTTTAAAGGTGCCACAGTCCAGGCTGGAAGGAATATCCCAAAAACACTGCCAAAGTGCTGATTCAAGAGATGGTGTATCCAGGAGCAGCAAACTTTCATAGCCTCATTAAATCATCAGAAAAACATTTCAAAGGGTAAACTGTCCTCATATTCTCTGTAGTCATTCTTACAATTATATGTGGTATGTGGCCAGGTTCTAACCCTGATTTGAAGACTGCTTATCAAAGATTTCCAGCTGTAATTAATCTTGGCACATTTAGCCTTGGGTGCACAGAATTCCCTAGATATGCATTTTTCTGGAGGATAAAGGCTTCTTTTAGAAAGATAAATGTCACTGGGAAGGATAATATCTTATGTTTACAACTAACAACTTAAAAATCTGTGTCTTATCAGGCCAGACTCTCTATTGGCTAGGTAGGGGTGGGGACCACTGGACTGGTCATAAAAATGATGCACAAGGGGAGAGTGTCCTGTGGCCAGCCTGAACCAGATCATTGCCCACAGGATTGCTGAGTCATGAAAGAAAGGTGAATTCAACACCCAAGAAAAGGAAGTAGTAAATTGAAAACTGGAAGGACCAACTCAATTGTTTTAAACCCTAAGGGGCATAAAACATCACTTAGGGAGTTTATCAAGAGCTAGATTCCTAGCTTCGTTCTCAGAGATCGAGACTTAGTAGATCTTCATTTTAACAAACATGTCAATTAATGTGATGCAGGTGGCCCATGGAACCATTGGGCAAGACAAAAATCTAAACAGAAAACAGATTAGAAAGTCAGTGAGAAGGAGTTTTGACAGGAAAGGATGAATTATAAGCAGGTGAATGGAGGGGAGTTCTAACACACAGTCTTACCTTACTTAGTCAAAGGAGACTTTCAAAGAACAGGGATAAAGAAGGCAGTTGAGAGAAAGGCCCCAGGGTCAGTGCCACAGAAGGGAGAGGGACAATGGGTGGATATATAAGATGGGGGGTTACAACTCAATCCACTTTTCACCTTTCCCCTGTCTGAGCCCTCATTCCCAGTGTTTCCTTCTAGCATTCCAAAACTGTCCCTCCAACACAAAGTAGCTTACTATCCTCTACCCACCTTCTGCCCCTGTTTTGGTCTTCTTTCAGGCAAGTTTGCAAAATCAGAATTAAAGTATAGAATTTTTACTTCCCATATTTCTAGACCTGTGCCTTAGCTGCCAACTTCTGGGAGGCCCCAGTGTTGAACTGTGTCCAGCTCAGGATGGAGCTGTTTTCCCTGAATTCTAAAACAATTCCCAGAGCATTTTATAGGAAAGCACTTTATTTTTATACAATCCCAACACTCATTCCAATTTTATGATTTTTTTCAATTATTTACAACTTTCTCCTTATGTTCAACCCAGATTCATATCCAAGCAAAGCAAGAAGTCTAGATGTCAGAGCAATGTTGTTTATGTGAACAGTGAGGGGGTGGGGAGGAAAGTTGATATATAACTAAGACCGAAGCAGCAGAGGTTGGATATATTTTCTTTTTACAATAAGTAAAGAGACTATAAACCATAATTATCTCCAATTTTATCCCTTTTTAAATAATAGACAATGTGATGTGCCCCTAGACATTGTGAATGCAGAGGCAGCACCTGATGTGTAGTTACGAGCTGGGATATAGGATCTCTGGATGCCCTTTCTTGACTACATAATCAGAGCAAGGCTAATAGTGAGATTCCCCGAAACTCACCCTTTCAACAAACATTGACTGAATTCCTAGAAATGTTCCCTCACAGATGATGAGTAATTTCCAAAGAAGCCACATCGGTGCTTTGGTACTCAAAAAATAATCTCTGATGGTCCTTGTGACAAGCAATATGAAGCTTCCTTCAGGTCTGGCCATCCCTAGTTCTTCATCCTTTCCCTTCTTGGAACTCCCACAACACACCAGTTCCTGTGCTTGGCATCAGGGAGGCAATGAGAGTGAAAAAGGGCATGTCTCCTACTGGCAAGCAGCTTTCAGGCTAATGGAAAGACATGGGAAAGATAATCCCATGAAAGAGGGCATAATTAAAAACTGAGATAAGAGCTATTAGAACATGTTGGGATGAACATTGGGTGTTATATGTAAACCAATTTGAAAATAAGCTATTATAAAATTTAAAAAAATAAAATAAAATAATGAAATAAAATAAAATAAAATGTTAAAAAAAAAAAGAGCTATTAGAGAAAGAAAGGTTCTGTTACATAGGAACTGGACCCAGCGTCTAAGAGCAGGGGTCCTCTGAGAAAGTGAGACCTTGAAGAGTAAGAATAACCCAGACAAAGAGAAGAGAAAGAGTATTCCAAGCATGTGAATCGCATGGAGAAAGGTCTGTGATGGAAGGGATTACAGCGTATTTCAGGGACTGAAAGCATGAGACCAATGTGCCTGGCTGGAAGAAGGAGGAGACATAGTGGAAGGCAAGGCTGGACAAGAAGGAGGCAGAGGACCTTAGACACCCTTATGGGCCCCAATAAGCATTATTGTCTTCAGTCTTAGAGCAAAGCAAGCCAGCAGAAGATTTAGGTGGTGATAGGATCAATCTGCTTTTGGATGACCACTCTAGCCTCAAGAAGAAAAATTAGGAGGTGATTGCTATGGTTCAAATAAGAGGAGATGGGCACACACGGATGGATTTGAGAAGCCTGTAGCCTATATGAGAAATATTTATTTGTTGATGGGCTTCACTGGTTATGGAGAAAGAAGTAGTCTCGAGGGTGAATTTGGTGATTCTTACTCATGTGATTAGTTGAAAGTTAGTGCCATTTACTGAAACAAGGGTCACTGAGATATCATCTTTGGGGGAGAGGAAAGGCAGAAATATTATGAGTTTGATTTTAAACATAGTGAATGTGAGGTAACTTAGAGACAGCAAAGGAGATATCCAGCAAGCAGTTGGACATGCAGACTTGAAGTTCAGGGAGCAGACTGGGCCAAGGACATTGATTTCCACGTCAATTATAGATGACAGTTGATCCCATGAGCATGAATAAGCTTGCCAAGTATGATAGTATTGGGTAATCAACTGCAGCATTTAGTAGCTGGGAAGAAGAGGAGTCGCATTGTGCTGAGAGAGAGAAAACAACAACAATATAGTGTCTAGAAGGTCAACAATGAAAGAGAATGTTTCAAGGAAAGGATTCCATGATGTTGAATTCTGTGAACAAATTGAGGAAGAGGAGACAAGGAGAATGCCCAGAGGGTTTAGTTGATGAAAAAGATCAGTGGTGGCCATAGCAAGAGCTGTTTGAGTGGGTTCCTGAGATGAACACATGACAGTGAGCTGAGGAATAAATGTTTGATGAAGGAATAGAGACTCAGATCTTAAGGCTAGTTTTGAAGGAGAAAAAGAGAAGGTGGTAACTAGAGAGAATGTGGGACCAGGGAAGATATTTTTAATTTGTATTTGTCATCTAATACAAGAGACTTGGACATAATTCAATACCTACAAGGATGATCTTTTTGAGAAGGAGCACTCGAATGCAGAAGAGAGAAGAGAAAATAGGTAGCACAATTTCTGGGAAAGCAGGAGGGTGGCATGTAGAGAGCACAGTCGGAAGATGAGAGACAAAAGGTAAGGGTAGGTTAGGAGAAAAATTCTTCTAGCTGATTGCTTCAATTTTCTCTAAGAAACAGAAAGTAGGGTCATCACTGGTAATGGGGCAGGAAGTTGGGGAACAGGGCTACAAGCTAATGGTTGGGGGAGCATATAGAAGATGTCATATAGTCATTGCAGACTGTCCAGAATCTCTGCTTCAGTCATTCTGGAGTCTACAGCTGATTTTGAAACATATGTTTCAGGGACCAGGCTTTGGGAAACACCAGCCTGGGGACATGTACCCTTTTAAGTCTCCATGTAAAACTCACCATCAAGAATGGAAGAAAGAAGTGTTTCCAAGAAGACTATACTGGTGTACATGACAATCTGTATAATTCTATGTGTCCTCAGATGGCTCTACTCTCCCAGGAGGGCTATTTGACCAAGGCAGCTCTGAAGCTATTCTTGACCTCATGTGAAATTTAATAAATCTTAATTCAGCTCTGAGGAAACTCAACATTAACTTGAACTTAGTCTTTTATTCTGACTTTAGACCTTCCCCTCAAACAGATCACCGTCATTATTTTCTCTCATACCATCCTGTTCTTTTTCTTCATGGCACTATCTCCATTTGCAAGTATAAATTATTTGTATGATATTTTTAAGTTTGTATCACTATTAGACTGTAAGTCCTGTGAGGAGCTCAAGTTCGTTTCATCATACAACGTACACCCATTTCTTAGTACAGTATCAGCCCAAAGGGCTGATTTTAGATTACGTAGGTTAGCGCAATAAAGATCTACTAAATAAATAAATAAATATACGTTAAGGAGTCAACCTTACCCTGTCCTTGCTGGTTTCCAGAGCAACATACAGTGAGTGATAGTCTGGCTGATAGTGTGACATCCAGGCAAGAGAATCTAAGGCAGTGGCTCTCAAACCTTTGTGACTATCACTTAGTCAGAGAAACCTACTCTGATAGACAAAGAGCTATGAGGATAACACAAGCACATTTTGAGGGAATCATACAGGCATTAACTTTAGCAATACTTTGATGCAAATGTAAATCATAACACATTGCAGGATTAACCAAACAACCATCAGAAAAGATAAATTAATACTTTAAAAATAAAGAAGAGTTGCATTCAGTTGCCATCCCATAAACTTGGGATAGTGCTAATGATAAACAGATAACAAGGCATCCCACTCTCTGGTCTTTGCAGCATTGTCACGCACTGTGGAGCAATCAGACTTACTGACGCAATGCTGAATTAGAATCCTCAGGAAATTCTGGTAAAGTATTAATGTGAGTTTCTTGAGTACCAAATTTTAGTAACCCTCAATAATACACCTAGCAGTTACTAGTAAACAACTTACTAAAAGTCTACGGAATTGCCTGCCATTTGCCTATAAGAACTTGGGTTTTGGATTCATTCCCTGCTCACCTAAAGGATCCTCAAGGCTTACCGGATGACTAAGAATCATATCTGAGTACTACTGGTCTAGAAGGTGTGCAATCCAGCCCTTTCTCTAGTTCTCCTTTGTTCTGTCCTTTGATCCAATGAGGACACCAGACAGCCCCACACTTGGACCACATTAGCTGTGGCTCCTGTTAGCCACCTTCACTGAGTCATGCTAATGTCATGCATTTTTCTATAAAAGTCACTGTGAATATTATCAATGTTTTTATTATGTAATTTGCATATAATTTTTATATAATCATCATTAGGATAACAGTTAATGTTTGAGTTTAATATGTGCCACTCAAAATTCTAAGGGCTTAGCATGTTTTGCTTCATTTAGTCTTCGTATATCCCTGAGGAGGAAGGTAGTATCATTAATCCATCTATCCACAATGTAACACCATACTCCTTAATCTCTGCTTGAGAATTTCTTTTGGAATTTACTGCCAGAAAAATTTTATCTCTATTGGGAAACTGGTATACCTCCTACTTCCTGATCATAAGTAGTGTAATATTTATCGCTGGCTTTTTATTCCTGGATTCCAGAAATGCGCAGTAGAATTTGGGTCTTCTACACATGCTGGTATCATCTTATCGTAAGTACATTATTCCCACTTACTTGTCTGTGTACTGACTTTCTATTTCCATTTCATTTGCTATGTTGTTTTTTTCCTTGCTACTAATTGCCTCAGAATTTTTTGGAAACAAGAAAAGTAGAAATCAACTTAGTTAGACAAACAAATATTTATATATATATTGAATTTAACCTGAGAGCATTATGTCTAAGGAATAGGTGAATGCAGATTAAGAACTCAACTCCACAACTTGGGATAAATTAGAAAAATTCTGGAAGCCAAATATTTTTTCCCAAACCTCCTAGGATATAGTGGCTATTTATATATTTTGAGGAAAATGGAGTTATTGGATACCATCCAGGGAGAGCCCTGAATAAAAAATCTTTTGGCCAGAACATCAGAGGCCTTTAGAGAGAATGGGAATGCCCAGCTATTACAGAAACCAAGCCAGAAGTAGGTATCTTTGTGAATAAGCATCTGTTATGTGCCTCTTACTGTAATATGAATACATTATTAAAAGAAAATGTTTCATTTCTAGAATAACTTGACCTTAAACACGTATGTGTTGCGAGGGGTCAGGGTAGCTCTCACCTCTGTTTTCTCTGGCAAATAAGTATAGCTGTCCATAAGAGCCAACATATTAGAAAAATCTTAAAAAAAATAATTCATCTAGAATAAACAATTTCTTTTTATTGTTTATTCTTTTTATCTATGAAGTGTTTGGTATTGCAGTTTGCCTCAAGCAATGGGTCTAGAAATGCCAAGTGTTTATTTTAGCAGCTATAATGACCACAGAAATATGTTCTTCTCCCCCTTAAGACTCTTAAAATTCCTGGGGAGAGATGGTTTAAAGTTTAATAATAAATGTAGTTACTATCCAGATTTTATCAGAAAAAAAAATAAACACAAAATAATTAAGAGAGAAGGACATTAAAACCTACTACACTTCTTTTTGTGACTCCAGTTAGATTTTCTGAACCGGTTCATGCTGCAGTTCAGTGTAAGCCTTCTAGAATTCTGGACATTAACTCCATGATAACTGCAATGGTTCTAACTGTTCTCAGAAACAGCGCTTGCAATCTGAATTCTGAATGCTCAGAATCTCTAGCTTTATCATTGTTCCAAAGGAGTTCTGATTCTTCCCTCTGAAAGTTTATGCTTCAAATGATCAGTCTGATTTATCCTGAATTTGTATCGTTTTTGAAGACCTGATATGTTCAATTTACTTCCTCTTAAACCTCTGTGCTCAGAATGCTTGATTAGGGTCTGGGAATGTGCATCTGATTTAAAGAATTTCTTATCTAATGAGATACTCTTTTTTTCCCTCTCCCACAAAGTAAACAACACACTTAGAGCCTTTGAATAAAGAGATGTAATAAATGTCTGTGGCCAGGAAGAATTACCAAGGCCCTGTTCATTGTACCCCTTCCCTCTAGACCAGCACTTCTCAACTGTAATGTGCATATGAATATGTACACTGTGCATATGAATATGTAATGTGCAAGAAGCCTGGGCTGCTTCTTACAGTGCAGCATCTGACCCAACAGGTTTGGAGCAGGGCTGAAATTTGTGACAGTAAAGAGCTCCCAGATACTGCTGGTGGTGGTGCTGACCCCCAGCCCTTGGAGCGGCCAGGACCCGCAGGGTCTAGAGCACTGTGCCACAGATATAATTATAAATATCCTAGTAACCACATTAAAAAAATTTTAAAGAAGGGCTGCCTGGGTGGCTCAACCAGTTAAGCATCTGACTTTGGCTCAGGTCATGATCTCACGGTTCATGGGTTTGAGCCCCGTGTCAGGCTCTGTGCTGACAGCTCAGAACCTGGAGTCTACTTAGCCTGCTTTGAATTCTGTGTGTGTCTCTCTCTCTATCCCTCTCCTGTTCTCTCTCTTTCTCTCTCTCTCTCTCAAAAATAAAAACCATTAAAAATAATTTTAAAGGAACAAATGGACATAATTTAACAATATATTTTATTTAACCCAACATATCTAAATATTATCAGTTCAACAGGTAATCAATACAAAAATTACTTAGATATTTTTCACTGTTTTTCATACTAAGTCTTCAAAATCAGGGATGTGTTTTACATTTACAGCGCATCTCAAATTATACTAACCACATTACAAGTGTTCAGTGGTCACACATGACTAGTGGCTACTACACTGAACAGCATATGTCCAGAGAGTCTCACTATCTTCTCAGGAGAAATTCTCTCCAGTAACTCTGGAGTGTTATAAAACTGTGGGTGTCAGGCTGTGAGACCACTCCAGATGACTGTCGTTAGGGTGATGGCATCATCTAGGTTGAGTTCGGAAGTTCTAATCTGGGAATGAGTTTATTCAAAACCAGTAGGATCTCCCTGGGTGGTAAGAGCTTCTCATCTTGAGGGCACAGATAATCCTTAGCATTGTCTCCTTTGTCTTGGCACCTTCTGGTTGCAAGTTAATAGAGGGCTACAGTGAAAGATGGGAAGCATTAAGTTGTGTGAGATGGGAACCATTAAGCCATGTGTGAGCAAGCACCAGGTAGCACAGGACCCAGAATCCTCACTTAGGAGATTGAGTTTTTATTCTAAGAGCACTGGGGAACCATTCTAAGATTTTAAGTAGAGAAATACAGTATAATCAGGTTTTCATCTGAGAAAAACCTTTTAGCAATAACAGAAAAATGTTCTGGAGGAAGACAAGATTAAAAGCAAGGAAAGTAGTCAGGAAAGTTTTTCAGAAATCCAGGCAAAAGATGATAATGGTCTGAGTTAAGAAACTAGTTCTCTGGCTAGAGGAGGAAAAAAGGAGTCAAGGGGATTTTATTGATATTCTTGGTGGTAGACAGGAGATTAAAAAAAAAAAAAAACAGGAGGTGGGTAATAAGAGAAGAATCCAGGATGATGCCCAGGTATATCCAAGGCCCCAGGAGGAGAGTGCACTCAAATCAGGAGACCAGGAAGAAGACTAATGAGGGCATTGTTCACAGCAGTGCAGGGGGTGCTGCTCTGCAGCTGGAGCTGATGCCACCCCCGGCCCTGAAGGCACAAGGGAAGAGAGCAGTTACTGGACCCAGAAGGAGAGGTTGTAGGACAGGGGCCGCCAAGGCAGGAGCAGTAACCTCAGGTGGAATGACATAGCCAGTAGAGACAAGCCAGCAAAACCAGTCTAGACTGAAATTTATGAGTATTTTAAATTTCTGTAGAAACTGCCAAATGGCTGTTTTGTCTGTTCCCGGTCATTCTATAGACTCTCCCACCAACAGTATAGAAGAATTTATCTTTTTCTTACTTCTTATAAACAATGTATATTATCAATCTTTAAAAAAAAATTGCCTACTGTAATGGTTAAATTTATGTGTTAACTTGGCAAGGCCATGGTACTCAAATATTTGGTCAAACCCCAGTCTAGATAGATGTTGCTCTAAAAGTATTTTTTAGATGAAATTGACTTCGAAATCAGTAGATTTTGAGTGAAGCAGATGACCCTCAATAATGTGAGCAGGACTTCCAATCAGTTTGAGACCTTAGGAGAAAAAGACCCAGGTCTCCTAAGGAAGAGGAAATTCCGCCCCCAGACTGCCTTCAGATTGCAGCTGCAACATTAGTCCTTGTCTGGGTCTCCAGCCTGCCCGTGCACCCTGCAAGTTTTCAACTTGCCAGCCTCCACATATCACATGAGCCAATCCCTTAAGGTAAATCGATCACACACACACACACACACACACACACACACACACACACACACATACACGTACACATACACACTTACATAGTCTATTGGTTCTGTTTTTCTAGAGAACCTTGACTAATAAACCTCTTCAGCTAGAAATTATATTCCAGCTTAGTTTCAATCTGCAATTTTCTAATTATTAGTGAAGTTTACATTATTTACAGGGTTGTGTTTTTTTTACTCATTCCTTTTTCTGTGTTTTTCTACTGAGCATTTGATATTCTCTTGTAGGAGCTCTTTATATATATGTATGTTGACTTGTATCTTTATTTTGTAAGTTGCAATTGTTCTCACCATCTGCTCTCTGTCACCGACATGGTAAACTCTGTTGCCTCTAAGCTTAGAAGTGCTCCAGAGTCCATGAGGAAGAATGGTTCTTACCCCTCTACCCATCCATGCCCAAGATTGTTCAGAGTTGCAATTTCTCTAGGTTCGTTTCTCCATCATTTGATTCTATCTACCTTCTATCTTTTAAAAACGTTCAAAGTCTACAATTTACAGTGCTTTTGTGGATGCATTTCTCATACTTTTTCTGACATTTCAGTAGGATTTGGGGAGGGCAGGGAGGTAAAAGTGAGTGGCTAGCTAGCCATATTGAACCAAAAACTGGGGGAATCACTTAACAATAAAAGCAGGCTAAGAGTTTTCAAAGTCTCTAGGACTTAACCGGTTATATATTTTTAAACCCATTCAATTAACAAAACCCAAAGCCATATAATTATCCTTAACTTGCCATGAAGAAGGAACAAAACAGTAGCACGCTCTTTTAAAAGTGCCAATAATTCCCTAATGGGTGGGATGCTTTACAAGAAAACTACAGGAATATGCCTTTGGAAACCAAAAGTTTACTACAGAGAGGGAGCAATAGAACCACGGGGGGAGTTAAAATAATATATAATTATGCATACAATTAAGACTAATTTTTTCTTGTGGTTTTCATGAAACAAAAAAAATTGAGAAAATACTACTTTTTACATTATATATAATTTACAAACAAGAATTCAACACACATGAACTCAGAACTCCCTCTCTGAACAACATGGAACAATTGGGAAAACCATTCACAGACATTGAGAGACAAACAGTAGGTTTCCAAACCCTGCCTGGCCTGGGGAAAATAGCATTTATGGGTGAGAGTGGATGTAGGCATAAGATTTATTTCCTAAGTTAGAAACAGATGGCCAATTCCACTTCCTCTATCCCCTACCAAACCAAGTATAAAACAGTATTCCAGCATGTCTGCTCTATATGCCTGCCTCCCATCCCAGTCCAGCAGCTCCCCTCCATTTTCCTTTAGGAAAACCTTGGGGAGATGCCAAGCATATTGCCCTTGCCCTTCTCTGACAAAAGGGTAGGTGCACAACCCAAGCTGGCCGCAGGAATGACCATACAATTTGCAATGCAAAATGAAAATGCACAAATATAAGGTTAATGTACAAAACTCAATCACCTTCCTATATACCAGCAATAAACAAGTGAAATTTCACATTGAAAACACAATACCATTTACATTAGCATCCTCCCAAATTAAATACTTAGATACAAATCTAATAAAATATGTATAAGATCTGTATGAGAAAAACTACAAATCTCTAATGACAAAATCAAAGAGGAACTAAATTAAAGGAGAGATATTCCATATTCATGGCTAGGAAGACTCAATATTGTCAAGGTGTCAGTTCTTCCCAACTTGATCAACAGACTTGATGCAATCCAAATCAAAATTCCAGCAAGTTATTTTGTGGATACTAAAAATTAATTCTAAAATTTCTATAGAGGAGTAAAAGACCCATAATAGCCAACACAATATTAAAGAAGAACAAAGTTGAAAGACTGACACTACCCAATTTCAAGACTTAATATAAAGAGACAATAATCAAGACAGTGAATTACTGGCAAAAGAATAGGCAAGTGGATCAATAGAGAGTCTGGATATAGCCCCCCCCAAAATATAATCAACTGCTCTTTGACAAAGAAGCAAAGACAACATAATGGAGCAAAGATAGTGTTTTGAACAAATAATGCTGGAGCAAAGGGACACCACATGCAAAAAAATATATATATTAATCTAGACACACACCTTACAGTCTTCACAAAAAATAACTCAAAATGGATCACAGATATATCTTTTTCTAGTATTTAATTCAAACCTATATTTGTAGTTTCTAAAATGTTGATCCACAGACCACTTCCTTGTTACACATGTGTACTAATGAAAACAAAAGGCTAAAAGGAATAACTACCATGCCTATAAAAAGAATGACTCTTTTTCTAACATTTTAAAAATGTAATCTGCAAAACCATAAAACTCCTAGAAGATAAATAGGAGAAAACATAGATGACCTTGGGTATGGTGACGAGTTTTTAGATCCAACGCCAAAGGCACAATCCGTGAAAGAAATAATTGATAAGCAGGACTTTATTATAATTTAAAATGTCTGCTCTGCAAAAGGCAGTGTCAAAAGAATGAGAAGACAACCACAGACTGGTTGAAAATATTTGCAAGACACATCTAATAAGATTGTTATCCAAAATAGATGATTAAAACTCAACAACAAGAACCCTCTTTAAAAATGAGCCAAACACCTGAGCAGAGACCCCCCCCACCAAAGAAAATACACACAGGTAGCAAATAAGCAAATGAAACGATGCCCCACATCATATTTCATCAGGGAAATGCAAACCGAAACAAGTGAGATACCAGTACATACCTACTAGAATGGCCAATATCCAGACATTGACAGCACCAAATGCTGAGGAGGATGTGGAGCAACAGGAACTCTCATTCATTGCTGGTGGGAATGCAAAACGGGACACCCACTTTAGAAGTCATTTTGGCAGGGTTTATTTTGGGTTTGTTTTGTTTTGTTTTGTTTTTACAAAACTAAACACACTCATATGATTCAGTACTTACCAAAAAGAGTTGAAAACTTCTGTCATACAAAAACAGATGTTGAGAGCAACTTTTTTCATAATTTCCCAAACTTGGAAGCAACCAGATGTCTTTCAGTGGGTGAACAGATAAAAAACTGTAATACATCCAGACAATGAAATATCGTTTAGCACTAAAAAGATATTGAGCACTAGCACAGCACTCGGGCACCTGCGTGGCTCAGTAACTTAAATGTGCAACTCTTGATTTCAGCTCAGGTCATGATCTCACAGTTTGTGAGATTGAGCCCCTGTGGGGCTTTGTGCTGACAGTGTGGAGACTGCTTCAGATTCTCTCTCTCCCTCTCTCTCTCCGCTCTTCTCCCATGTGCATTCTCTCTCTCTCAATAAACATTTAAAGATAAATAAATGAATAAATAAATAAGTAAATAAATAGAAATGGGCTATCAAGCCGTGAAAAGTTAGAAAAGAAGCTAAAATGCATATTATTATATGGTGAAAAAGAAGTCAATCAGGAAATACTAAATACTACATGATTTCACTATATGACATTCTAGAAAAGACAAAACTATGGAGACAGTAAAATGATCAATGCTTGCCACAGGGTGAGTGGGGGGACGTGGGGAGGGATGAATAGGTGGGGAACAGAGAATTTTTAGGGCAGATAAAATCCTCCGTATGCTAGCATA
This sequence comes from Paguma larvata, assembly GCA_030068075.1. NCBI lineage: Eukaryota > Metazoa > Chordata > Mammalia > Carnivora > Viverridae > Paguma > Paguma larvata. The sequence goes on from CM057836.1 coordinate 47,642,612, forward strand.
ATGATGGATACACGATGTTACACATTTATACATGTTATTCAAGTTAAACAGAACAAACACCACCAAGAGTGAACCCTGATATACCCAAAGGAGTTTGGGCGATTATGACTTGTCAGTGTAGGTTTATCAACTGTAACAAATGTACCACTCTGGTGGGTGAGGCTGATATGGAGGAGGTTATGCATGTGTGGGGTTGGGGGTATACGAGAAATCGTTGTACCTTCTTTTCAATTTTGCTGTGAACATAAAACTGTTGTAAACAAATTAAAGTCTTACTGAAATGAAAATGCAGAGTCCCTTATTCAATGATTATTAAGAATTTCAAGATGGCAACAGCAGAGCATTAAGTCAAGCCAGGGCTCTTCAAAGCGTGGTTGCGTGCCCATGAAACCAGCCCTCTTTGTCTCATTGGATTCCTGAGAAGAGAGTCACAGGATAAGAAACAAGGAAGCTGAGTCACATCCTCGGCAGAGCTGTGTGGGGACACCCATTCTAGAGCACAGGGATTGCCCTGGTTTCTGCCCTTTGTTTTGTTGTCCTGTTCTCCAGCTTTGCCTGTAATTCTGTGAACTCTCATTTCCTTCCAATAAGTTCTCCTTTGGTTTTGTTTTGCTTTATTTTTCTTTGTAAGTTTCTGTGCATTAAGAGAGCCTAATTGACCAGAAAGTTAACAAGTCATTCCCATTTACTGGGCATGGTTTTTGTTTTTTTGTTTTGTTTGTTTGTTTGTTTGGGTTTTGGGGGGGACGGGTTGGTTTTGTTTTGCTTTTTACAAAGCTCAATTCTAAGCACAGGAAATAAAGCAGTGAACAGTCAGTAAGATTCTTGCTCTCCCTGAGCCTCCTTAACATAAAACAAACAATATGTAAGTCATAAGTAAATTATTTATTTATTTATTTAGTACTAGGTAGGTACTATGGAGAAAATAAATGGGACAACGCGATAGAGCATATGTTAGAGGAGAGGCAGCAGCCCTGTTCAGGGCCTTCACATTTGCTACTCCTTCTGTCTGGAGCACTGTTTCCCAGACATCCCCTGTGCTCATTCTCTCACTTTATCTGGCTTCAACTGTCACCTGCTCAAGCAGGCCTCCCCTTACTTATCCAACCCAAGATGGTGCTTCCTCCTAGCCCTCCTTGTCCTGTTTGCAATTTTCTTCACAGCATTTATATGACTCCTTACCCTGTTTATAATTTTCTTCACAGCATTTGTCACCACCTGCTACATTATATATTTATATGTTGACTTACTAACTGTTCTACTCTCCCCTGTAGATATACACTTCTGTGGCTTCCGTTGGTTCATTGCACTGAGAACAGCACTGGCAACGAGTGGGCGTCCAACAATATTTGTTGAATGAATTAGTGAGATAATGAATGACTCAGGGTGGTGAGAGAAGGCCTCCCTTCTGGAAGCAAACTGAAGGCTGAAACCTAAATGAGAAGAAGGGGATGGCTATGTGTAGAATGTTCTAGAGAAAGGTAGCAGAAAGTATAAAAATGCGGAGATGCAAAAAGCTTCCTGGGTTTAAAGAACATAAAAAAGGGCATCTTAGCACCCATTTTTCCCGCATCTGAGGTGAAAAGAGGCTTAAGGATAACTATAGTAGGCCAAACCACCTGGACTTTGGCTAACAGTAGAGATCTGTCCATTGTTGCTCTCTATTCACAAGGCAGGTGGAGGCCATCCACCACTCTCTCTGACCTCCTGGCTACCCATGCCGAGGTGGCATCTGGATGTAAGATTAGGAGTCTGGCTGTGGGCTGCCAGTGTAGCAGCTAGAGGCTGGTGGACACAAGGAAGATGAAACAATGAACTCCTGCTATTCAAGTGGTTGCTGCCAGAACCTAACAGTGCTTCAAATGTAGAGGATGCTATTTGAGGGGCACGGCGGCAGGGTTTAGAAAGTGGTAGATCATCAAAGAAATCAGAGACAGAGAGATCGACAAAATGTCTGCGATTCATAATGGAGCTTCTGAAATCTCAAATCAGCTCTATGTTGGCACAACTCAGAGTCTGTTTCGTGAGACAGAAATTGGCTTATACCTGACTGTACCATCAATGGGACTGGCTAGTTACTAGGCACACATGCGGCCAATTCTCTCCCCCTCAAAAATGACATAAGTCTCTTCTTGGACATAGCACGCTGCTGCTGTTAAGCCCAGAAACTGACCTGAGCCTAAATCAAGATTTGGATGCTTAACTGATTGAGCCACCAGGCGCCCCTAATCTACCAATTTCCATCTGTGGAATTCTAACAGCAAGCTACATAATAGCATGGAGATAGAGCCACAGCCATGTAATAGAAAATGAGGATAGTTTTCCTCCTTAAAACATTTGGAGCCTTAAAGTTAGGCCAACCATGGTGGACTGTCTCCATGCTGTCCCACGAGATCACTAAGACCTTATTGTGAAAGGATTTCTAGCAGTTTGAGGAGAAAATTCACAATGATGATGCGGTTGCACCCAGTCTGATGTCTCTGCATCCAGCCACCCCATTAATGAAGCATCTGTCTGCTGAAGGGTCATACTTGAAATAACCAATCCAGCATCTGGCAGTTCCTGCCCCTGCTCACTCTAGTTACAGGTAAAGAGCTCATGATAATTCTTCTGAACAAACTCAGGAGCTAGCAGGGTACATGTATCAGTCAGGGTTCTCCAGGGAAACAAAGCAACTAGGGTGTGTGTGTGTGTGTGTGTGTGTGTGTGTGTGTGTGTGTGTGTGTATAAAGAGATCTATTTCAATGAATTGGCTTATGTTATTGTGGGGGCTGGCAAGTGTAAACTGTGTACTGGCCAGTAGGCTGGAAACTCTTGGGCAGGAGCTAATGCTGCATCTTCAAGCAGAAGACTATTCTTCAGGGAAACCCCAGTTTTGCTCTTAAGGCCTTTCAACTGATTGAATGAGGGCCATCCACATAATCAAGAATAATCTCCGGGGGCGCCTGGGTGGCTCAGTCGGTTAGGCAGCCGACTTCGACTCAGGTCATGATGTTACAGTCTGTGAGTTCGAGCCCCGCATCAGGCTCTGTGCTGATGGCTCAGAGCCTGGAGCCTGCTTTGGATTCTGTGTCTGCCTCTCTCTCTGACCTTCCCCTGCTCACACTCTGTCTCTCTGTCTCTCAAAAATGAATAAATGTTAAAAAAATTAAAAAAAAAAAAGAATAATCTCTTTAAGTTGACTGATTATAGATTTAGCCACAACTTCAAACTACCTCCACAGCAACACTTAGATTAGTGTTTGATTGAATAACTAGGTACTATGGCCTTGTCAGGTTGACATACACAACTGGCCGTCATGGTACAGCTCTTCTCCTGGGTAGTCAAGTGTCACCTTCCTGAGCAGGTAAGGAGGGGGTGGAGCAAGGGTGTGAGGAGACAGGGATTCAATTTACTCAAAATACATGATGGTAACTTCTAATCAAGAGTTGAGAGGTAGATTGGAAGAAGGGTCTGCTCATTTTCCTTTAAACATACATCAGGTATCCAGAGCTCCTTGGCTTGGGCCAACTCAGCTGCTGGGTTACGCAAGTGACTTGAGACATTAGAGGTCAGAGTTCAAAGGTATGCTGTGGACACTACAGTGAAATAATATTTGTAAAATGCTTAGTTTTTAAAACATTGGCTACTTTAGGGGCACCTGGGTGGCTCAGTCGGTTGAGTGTCTGGCTCTTGATTTTGGCTCAGATCATGATCTCACGGTTCTGAGATTGAGCCCCACATTGAGGGTGGGGCACAGCCAGGAGCCTGTTTGGGATTCTCTCTCTCTCCCTCTCTCTCTGCCCCTCCCCACTCATTCTCTCTCTCTCTCTTTCTCTCTCTCTCTCAAAATAAAAAAAATAAACTTAAAAAGAAAGCATTGGCTACTTTATCATTAATATATCTTTTCTTTCTTTTCTGCTTTTGAGAGTGTAGTCATCTTTTGGACTCAGCTCAAATGCCAGACTCACGGTTGTCTTCTCTTCTCACTTCCCTGGTGATCTCAGATAGTCCTGTGGCTATAAATACCATCTATTATGCTGATGCTTTTCAAGTTGATAACTCCACTCTGACTTCTCCCTTGAACTCCATATTCATTTAACTAACTGCCTATATAATGTTTCCACTTGAATGACTATTAGGCATCTCAAATTTGACATGTCTCAAACAGAACTTTTGATTCTATGACCCAAATATGCCCTTCTGCAACCTTCCCCATCTCACAGGACAGCAGCTCTATTCTTGTTACCCAGGTCAAGAAGTTTGCAGTTATTATTGTCTCCTCTCTTTTTCTCACATTGACCTCCAATTCACCAGCCAATTCAGTTGGCTCTACCTGCCAAATGTAACTAGAAGCAGACCACTTCTTTCCACCACAGCTGTTCCCACCCTGGTCCAAGCCTCCTTCACTTTCTGGGTTATTGCAGAAACCTTCCCACGGGCTCCTCGTGTTCACCATTGCACCCTGGTGGCTATTCTTAACACTGCAGCCAGAGTGATGAGAAACTTAACTCCTTGTGTTACATCTCTGCTCAAAACAAATATCTTGGCATGTCTTTTTTCTTAGAACAAAATCTCAAGTTTTTAGGGTGGCCTCTAAGGCCCCACATGCTCTAGCAGTAACACCTCCTGCCCTCCCAAAGTAGCACTGATGAATCTCACAAAAATAATGACTGAGAGAAGCCAAGCACAAGACCATACGTACTGTATGCTTTTATTTATATAAAGCTGGAAACAGGAAGGACTTACCTACTCTTGAATTCAGGATAGTGGCCCCTTTGGGAGGGGAATGGTGAAGTGATTGGATAGGGCATGGGGGAGGTTCGTGGGATCGAGCCCGAGTCAGGCTCTGGGTTGACAACATGAAGCCTGCTTGGGATTCTCAATCTCTCTCTCTCTCTCTCTCTCTCCCCCCGTCCCCCCTCAAAATAAATAAACATTAAAAAAAAAAGAAATTAATAGATTAGGTTGGATGTTCACTTTAGGAATTTTCCAGCGGGTCACAGAGCCATAATGCAGCTTGGCAATTTTCCTCCTAAGAAGGCATAGTATCTCCTCTGGGTGTGTCAACACCCTGCAGTCAGAGACCACCAGGAACATGTCTGTAGTTGAATGTGTTGGGTTTGTGTCACATTGCAGCAAGGGAGAATACACACCACAGACTATCGTGGTACTATCACCCTCAGTAAGAGGGTGTTAAAAATAACTTATTACAGAATTGGAGTTTTGGTTTGGTGATTTGGGGATGGGTTAAAGAGGCAAAGATTCACTCAGTGTCCGAAAACTGTCAGAAAGTACAGGCAGTTTTGTGACTGGGTATCTCAATACATCTCATCAACAGGGAGTACGACTAGAACAGAGACACAGCTACAACAAGGAAAGAAGCAGCAATCACTCATTAGCCGGGGCAAGGAGGGGTTTGGTAATATATAGGTAGCCCAGCAGCCTTGTTCTTGTCTGAGCTCACTAAAATTATTAAATGGCCTTGTTTTGTTTCATGTCATATCAGTCATGAAGTGGCCATGCCTGATGTCAGTGTTCTGTAGATCGTTTATGTCCAACAGACAAACACGATCCAGCCATGAGTGCCTGGCTACCTCCTAACAACACCAAGACCAATTGGGTCAGGCCAGTTTCCAGATGTCAGGGGTGCTTTTTTTTCTTTCTTAGGTAAGGTGAACACCTAAAAAATACTGGAATTCTGTAATTGCAGAATCTCTGGTCTTCAGGAGTCCAAAATATCAAACATTTAAGCAGAAGAAAGATGCCTCTGCTGTATGTAAGGAGAACTAATGGAGAGACCTCACTGTAAACACGTGCCACGTGAGCGTACCGTTGATGTGTCGAGGGCATCCTGCCTGGAATACAGACAATAAGATGGCTGCCCTCCAGAAACTATTTTGGGTTTTTTTTTCAAATGGTGTCATTTTTGGGGTGTCTATGTGGCTCAGTTGGTTAAGCATCTGACTCTTGATCTTGGCTCAGGTCATGATCTCACAGTTTGTGAGTTCAAGCCCTACATCAGGCTCTGCGCTGATGGCATGGAGCCTTCTTGGGATTCTTTCTTTCTCTCTGCCCCTCCCCAGCTTGTTCATGCTCTCTCTCACTCTCTTGCACTCTCTCTTAAATAAGTAAATTTAAGAAAAAAATGGTGTCATTTTGTGATTGTTGCCTGAAACTGTTTACTCTGCAGAGACCAAAGCTCTGCACAATAAATATACACTATCACCATCCAGGGCCAGATTACTATAAACGGAGGTGTTTGCTTCTGTGAAGATGTCCACCAAGTGTTTTTAATTTTGATGAATGTATTTGTTCACAGAGAGCATGCTAAGGAAAAGGTGTGGCTACTGTGTACTTGCAAGTGTACAACATGTGAGACATCAATAAGGTGAGATGAAGAGAAACAGTGGGCAAAAAGAGAGCACCCAGTTCTGCCATAATATTTTTCAGAAATACGATACTAAAATTAACAAGTACAGCAGCAGCAGATGAATGGACCAATTTCACCAAAACCTATGATCATTATTCAGCAAATACTTATCAAGGGTCTATTATGAGCTAGTCATTACTCTATATGCTGGAAATAAAGTAGTGAACAAGACAGAAAACATTCCTCTTCTTAGGAAGCTATCATATATGATGTATCATGTAGTAAGTGCTATGAAGGAAAGTAAGTTAGACCAAAGGCATAGAGCTGTGCTCTGGTATCCCCCAAAGCTATATCTTTCCAGCTACCTATTTTTGCAAATAAAGTTTTATTGGAACACAGCCACGGCCACTTATTTTCTATTTTCTGATGTGGGAAACAAAGGCAAAAGAAAAAAAATGAAATTTTCTTACAACTCATAGACAAGTCCTTGAGACAGGCAGAGTGATCTTCCTCTAGGAACTCGGCTGCCTCGATGATGACACTTTGCTGGGGGCAAAAGGCAATCTTAGCTTGACATTATCCCAACCTCCAAGATCCTGTAAGTCTACTTTAACATATAAAAATTCCTTTGGAAATTTGCTTTATCTCTACCCCCTAAGTATATGTTAGCAATTATCCTTCAAGCATAGGGCCTACTAATACACATCTGAAGGGTCTCACGACTAAGGTTTTACTAGACAGCGGTAAGTGACATTTTCCAAAAAATTGCTAGCCCCTCAAGGTCCTGAAAACCTTGCTTCCAAAATTCCTTAGAGACTTATGCTGTCCCTAACTCCCTCCCAACTTTAAAGTATATAATCAGTCACCCAACACAACCACCATGCACCTCTTTCTGCCCACAGATCCTGTCCCCATGCTTTAATAAAAATACCTTTCTGCACCGAAGATATCTCAAGAATTCTTTCTTGGCCTTAGGCTCCAATCCCCAATATTTCCAAATCACTGTCTATGACTGCTTTCACTCGACAGTGGCAGAGCTGAGACAATGCAACAGGGAAGATGTGTCCCACAAAGTCCCATGCATTGGCAGCACCGGTCTCTTAGAGAAGGGAAAGTCCAAAGTCTCCTGGCGGGCTGGATTGATTACTATAGGCTAACTACTATAACAAGATAACCCCAAAATGCATGGCGGCTTGGACACAACAGAAGTTTATTTCTTGATCACATAATAGTAGTGGCCATGTGAATAGATTGGTAGGTCTTTCAGGGACCCAGAATTGATAAGGCTTTGCTTTCTTCAACATGTGTCTTCCAAGGTCATTCTGGGGGTTGCCTCCATTTCAACCAGCCAGAAGGAACAAAACACATGGTATATTTCTTAATGGGAGGTTTTTATGCGCTGAGCCCAAAAAAGGCTATGTCACTTCACTAACAATCCATGGGTACAACCCAGCCAATGGCTGCACTCAACTGCAAGGGTTACTGGGATATGCAGTCCCTGTCCATTCTGCACTATGAAGGAAGGATTTAGAATGCGGAAGGTGACAGCAGGCTATCTTTGCCTCAGACAGGAGATGGTTTCCAATTTCCAGCAAGAGTTAGCAATTCATTATTGTTTTATCGTGCATTTATGTGATACCAAAGTTGATGTGTATTTTTTATGTTTCTTAGCCACTTACAATCTCTCTTCTCAGAATTTCCTATCAATGTGTTCTTTGTTCATCATTCAGTTGAGGTCGTGGAATTTTTTAAATCATTTTTATTAGCACCTAAATGATTACAAATCATAATCTCCAGGGCAACTGGGTGGCTCAGTTGGTTAAGTGTCCAATTCTTGATTTCAGCACAGGTCATCATCTCATGGTTTGTGGGATCGAGCCCCACACTGGGCTCTGGATTAACAGTACAGAGCCTGCTTGAGATTCTCTCTCCCTCTGTCTCTGCTCCTCCTCCATTTATGCTTCCTCTCTCTCTCTCTCTCTCTCTCAAAATCATAAACATTTTTAAATAAAAATAAATAAACTTATTTAACCCCGCATAACTAATGTACCTAGTACCCCAGAAGCATCCATTAGTATACCTCTGGACAATGGCAATCAAAGTCTCAAATATCCTCATTCTGCAAGCATATGTCCTCTTAACTTTTCCTACCTAGAAATTCTACAATCATCTCTGCTTTTAAAATCTGTGTTTGTGGATTGAAGTTAGAGTAATTCTAGATAACAATTTCCAAACAATGTTGAAAAATGGCTGTGATAAAAAAGTCATTCTTTACTCTATTAATGTGATATATTGTAATAGTTAACTCTGTTTGTTTATGTTTTCTTTTTTTCTTAAAGAGACTTGCCAGAAGTGTACGTAATTGATTATACTTTTAAGAGAGTGTGCTCTTTGATTTACCAATTCTATGATATTTTTTATTTTAATTCATTAATTTCTGCTTTTATCTTCACTATAGTTTTCCTCTTGCTCTCCTTGAATGTACTTTACCATCATTTTTTTCTAATTTGGGGAGTTAGGCCCTTAGTTCATCCGTTTTCATGTTTTCAACTATACATCAAAATGAAGGGGACTTAGCTAAATGCCAAAATGGTTCCATTGCTAGAGAAAAGAAAGGAGAGAAAAGGATTAACTCTCTAAATTTTAGGCTCCTTGCTTTTCCCATAAAACGCAATGCATTAAACTTTACATCAAAAAAGTTAATATAGATAAGAATAGAAGACAATTGACCTTTGAAAAATTAGGAGGTATGGCAAACTGCAACACCCATATTCCCTTCAGCTCTAGGCAAATCCAAAGTCCTGTGACAGGCAGAGAAGAACTCAACTGACATGAATATGCATCAGCAAGGGCTCTTTTGGAAATAAAAGTTGGTCTTTTATTCAGCTCAGATTTGTCTTACGATTTTAGAGATTGTCTTCATTTGGGTTCCTCAAGAAGCCAATCCTGAGGTTAGTATTCCCAAGTGGTTTATTTGGGAAGCGATCCCAGGAAACATTGCTAGAGAGGAGTGGAGAAGTGAGCCAAGGAAGGGAGGAAGCCAATACAAGGAGGAGCGTTCATCAAGCAAGTTACATGTATGAGCCACTGGGGCTTGATTCTGCTGTGGAACTCTGGGGGGCGGGGGGGGGAGGTGTACATCACATGCTTCAGAGCTGTCCTAACCCAGTGGGGACAGAGGTGGGGTATTTATAGATACATCAACTCCTAGGAGTTACTTAAGGGCTGCTGAGGGTAGGGGCCACTTGCAGCTTGCACAGAAATGCCCACAGCTAAGGAAATACCTATGCTGGCAGTAAAAAGTCAGACCCATGTGGGTTAAGTGATAAGGGTAAGAGGAGGGGAAGATGGAGGTGGAGAGTAAGGGGACAGGAGTGTCCTGACAGCTGCCATAGGGGCACTGGATTTCCTTCCCTTCAGCCTGCAATAAATGTCCTACCTGGGCTTGATAACAGTGACCAGTCACTGATGGGCTCATTTGCTTTCTGGGAGACATAAACCTCTAAAAGGGATTTGTTTCCAGTCTATATGAGAGTATGACCTGCTATAGTTTCATCAGCAGAGAAACAGCCTCTGAAATGCAACTGAGAAGGAACAAGGTTGAGCCCTTGGATGCTCTCCAGGAATGGCAAAGCTGCCTGGGCGCTGGAAATGAAGAAAGTCCCTTTTCAAAGTTAAGAGACATCAGAGATCTCTGGGGTTGCTAAAGGGATTCCAACTTCAGGGCGTCAAAGGGACAGGGAAGCAAAAAAGGCAGAGGAGACCAACTACTCCTTCATGACAACCACCTTGTCTTAATAATTGCATCACTCTTCCAGGGACTACTCGTGTTACAAGATCCTAAACCGTAGTCAAGGGAAACCATCATCTCTCCTATTTCTGGATCAATTTAGATAAACTTCAGTCAATTTCTGAACCCCTAAATAGGGATGGAAATAAAAACTGCTACACCCGAGGAGTAGTGTGACAACTGATTAAATGTAGATGAAACCTTTCGATTAATAAACACTTGCTAATAAAAGCAAGTCGTTCTCACAAGAGTTTGCTCAGCGTAATTACTGTGACACTTGACTCTCCAAAATACAATGCAAATGCAATATAAATAAAAGGGATTTGACCCTATTTTTCATTGCTGATTTCCCAAGAGTGGAGAATAATAAAATCTAGGCTCCAGTCAGCTCCGTTACACTGATGAATTTACTTTCTAAAGTGATATTTTGAAAATTAAAATATGTTCCCATCAACATCATGCCCTTTTAATAAATATGATCCTCTTCCATTCATTAGTTGAATTTTTTTTAAAAAAAAGCATATAACATAAAATTTACCATTTTAGCTCATTTTAAGTATACTACTTACTACAGCCACAGTAGAATAGTCACCAGTAGTACTGGTCTTTATTCTGCCACACAGGACTCTGAATAGACACTATCATCCTCTGCATGACGTATTTTACCTGGGTCATCAGCACCTTTCTGCTTTTTGATGAATGGCTTCCTCAATAAGCACCCTCACACACCAATGTGCAAATCTATGTTTTCCTCCTCATTTATGACAACAAACAACTATCTTCTTGTATAATGCTTTTCCTGACTTCAGCTTAAACTAAGAGGCCACAGGAACATTATACTGGTCCCAGTTTCTGGACCACTCACGTCTGTCACGTGCCTTGTTCCTGGCCCTACAACAGCTCAGGTTTTGGAGCCAGATCACTGCTGCTACCACCACTGCCACAGATTGGGAAGCTCGCTGCACAGGGCTTCCCCTACAAGCCAGCCTGCTGTGTAGAGAGGCCAGTGACACAAACTAGAAGTATGGTGGAGTGATGCCCCATGGGTGTGGAAGACAGAGTGGGAGGCAGAACTGGAGGATCATTTCTTTTCCCTTTTCCCCCCAGATGGACTCCTTGCAGACTATGTGCATAGAAAATATCCTGTGAAACCAAGCAATTAGCTGTGCTTGTTTTGACTCTGTGATCAGCTAAGTAACACACCTCCTTATATTTCTTCCCTGTCTCTCTCGCTTTCAAATTGCAATTAAAAAAAAAAGCACATCACACAAAATTTACCATTTTAGCTAATTTTAAGTATACAGTGCAGTAGTATTCACTATATGCACATTGTTGTGCAAAAGAACTCTAGAATATTTTCATTTGCAAAACTGAAATTTTATACCCTTTGAATGACAACTCCCCTTTTCCCTCCTCCCCAGCCCCTGGCCATCACAATTCTAGTTTCTAAGAATGACTACTTTAGATCCCTCGTGTAAATGGAATCATGAAGTATTTGTCATTTTGTGGCAGGCTTATTTCACCTAGTATCAGGCCCCCAAGGTTCATCCATATTTTTAGCATGACAGGATTTTTCTTCTTTTTTTAAAGTTGAATAATATTCCATTGTGTATATAGATCACAGTTTCTATATTCATTCATATGTGAATGGACATTAGGTTGTTTCCACCTCCTGGATATCATGAATCATGCTGCTATGAACATGGGTGTGCAAATATTCCTTTGAGATAGTGTTTTCAATCCTGGGGAGTATAGATCCATACTTCCTTGTATTTGAGCTGCCCCCTTCCCTGCCTTGCTCCCCCTTTTTCCTCACTCCTGGTTCCCAGATCTGCCCAGTGCCGTGCTGGTGAGTGTTCAACAGCTAGCTCTCCAAGTGTCGTCTCACAGTAAATGTTGGCTGATATATTCATTTAAATTAATGAGTAGCATGGAAGTGGAACTACAAAGCCATACACCTGAACTCCATCCATTTATCAATGGCAAGAGACACTTCTTTGTTATATTGGATAGTAGTTTTTTAATACCGGAAGACCATTTCAATTTCATGCTGTATTCACAATGTAGTGGCTGCAGACATGACATGCTTTTAAGTTTAATTTGTATTACTAACTTCTTTCTTCCATCTCTTAACTCTAGACAGTCAACAAGCCAAGTCAAGTCCTGATTTGTACCATTTGCCTATTTCTGTGGGGTAAATACTCCCACCATGACTGATTTCAGAGTGTTAACATAATGTCACTAGAAGTGCAACTGGAAAGAGATGCACAGTTAATACACCATCAATTTAGTATTTTTACCATATCGATATAATAAATATAAATCTCAATAATATAGATAATTGGAAAATTTAGTCAAATAATTAGGAAGTGGTGAGTTCAGGGTATTTATTACTTTTGCTTTTTATATAATTTCTTTAATTGGCAATTTACATAACTTAATTTTTCATCCTGGCAATGTAGAACAACAATCCCTGAAAATTAAACAATCAGCTCCTGATTGACTGACTGACAGTCAGTACAAGCTACCCCAGCACACCACTAGTGTGCACCCCCAAAGTATTGGCCATAAGCGTTTGCTTTGGACTCTGCCTTCCAAGAAATGTAGACTACGAGAGATGCCCTCAAAACAATTGTGAAGTGTTTTACTATTTCTTACTATTTTTGCTGTTTATTATCCATTTATGTTCCTCATGAAAAGGAAAAGACAGACAGAAGACAGAAAAGAAAGAAGAAAGAATGGAGGGAAGGAATTCTTCTGCTAACTACAGCCACAGAAGCCCTGTGAGTAGCATATGTCCAAATGCCACCCCCAACATAGGGTTATGTGCAAGTTCTCCAGAAAGTCCTGAAGGACATTCACCCACTTGGTACCCTGATGAGAGCTCCACATGATCTCTTCCTGCCTGCCTCTTCTCTCACCACCAGTGCTACACTTTTTCACCCGGTAGCATCTTGCTACTGAACTTACTGTTGTAAGTATCATCTTGGGTATAATCCTAGCTATGTGATGCAAAACCAGATAACATCCATGAGGTTGACTTGACCAATGGAAAAATCATAAGTCTTTGCTCAAATTATGTCCATAAATTCTCTGGTACTCCTTTAATGAGGTGGAGCCTAATTCTGCTCCCCTTGAATATGGAATGACCTTAGTGACTTACTTCTAACTAACAGAATAAACATAAATGAGTTATGACATTGGAGACCAAATCATAAAAGACATTGTGGCTTCCATCTTGGTTGGTGTCTTGGGTTGCTTCTTTTGGGGGAAGGTAGACACCATGTTATGAGGACACTCAAGCATCCTGTAGAGAAGTGCATATGGCAAGGAACTGAGTCCTCCTACCAAAAGCCAGTGAGGAACTGAAGTCTTTTACCAATAACCATGTGAGTGAGCCACCTTGAAGCTCAATCCTCCACATCCAGTCACACCTTCACATGACTGCATCCCCTGCCAACATCTGGACTGCAGTCACATAACAGATCCTGAGCCAAAACCACCCAGCTAAACAAACGTCTCTTGAACTTCTGACTGTATTAAATTTGTATATATTGTAACTAGCACTTCTGCATCTATAATCCACAGAGAGCTGCTAGTGCTTCTGCAAAACCCTATGCAGCCCACATGTTCTGAAGGCCCCCTGACCCTGTCAGTGTCCAGTTGCTGGTTGCCTGTTCTCACACCTGCATTCGAGAACTTAGCCTATTGCTCACCCTATTGCTCACTTCAGACTGGACAAACCACCAAACTTTTATGCTACCACATGAGCATATCACACCTTCTTCAGTGAGGACTAAACTCCTTCGAAGTTTATCCTTTCTTGGGTACTCTCTCTCATTTCTAGGGTATTATATAGTTTCTTTATATCTTATAGTGACTCTTTAATTATAGTTAACAATTCTTATATTAAACTTCTCCCATTTAACCTAGTGTGTGATTTATATCACCTGACTTGACCTGGACTGCTATACTTGAGAATGTAACTAACGTCTCTTCCTAAGAACTGGGCAGAGCTGGCAATTCAGGCTATCCCTGAGAGGTGGCTCAGGAGGAAACTCCAGTTCTGCCCGCAGCAGGAGTCTTCAAGGCACCCTTCCCAGCCTACTGTTGACATGAAGCTTCTGCCACACTACAACCCTCTGAGATGGGCACAAGTGCAAGGTGGTGTGAATATTAGCCCAATGCCCCACTGACTCCACATCATTTCTCTTCCATCCTCATACAAAAATCCTGCATCCCTTCAAGCTCACACAATAGGTTTTATCTCCCTCTGGATGAGAGACAATAGGCCATCTTCTTACATCTGGTCACCCAGATTTGCCCAGCTGCTCTGGCTGATTACTCTGGTGAATCTTTCTTCTTTCACTTCTCTGTGCACATCCCTTCTTTGGCTCCTGTCTTGTAACATGTCCTATACCCTGATACAGAACAGTTGTGGAGGGTGTGGGCTCTATAGCCCAAGTGTGTTGTTCAAGCACCATTTCTATGTCTGTCTCTGTGACTTTAGATATGCTACTTCACCTCTCTGTGCCTCAATGCCTTTTCATGTGTCATGGGGATGAAATAGTAGTACCCAGGTCATGGAACTGGTAGATGATTAAATGAGTTATTGCATGTAAAGTTCTTAGAAGATTTCTTTGTCCATAAGTGCCTAGTAAGTTTAGCTAACATTATAATTCATTTCAAAATCATCTTTATGGGAATATTTTTCATCCATATACATGAATCCCACACATTAGTCTTTCAGTTTCACCATCTTAACTACATAGACTCCCCACCCCACTCTGATTTATGCACTGTATTAGTCTGCTCACAGGCTACCGTTAGAAAATATCACAGACTGGGTGTCTTAAATAATAGACATTTATTTTCTCACAGCTCTGAAGGCTGGAAGTCCATGATCAAGGTTTCTAGTGAGAGCTCTCTTTCTGGATTACAGACAGCCACCTTATCATTGTGTTTTCACATGGTTTTTTGTGTGTATTTGGAGGGACTGAGAGTTCTTCGGTGTCTCCTCCTCTTCTTATAAGGACTCCAATCCTATTAGTTTAGGACCCCACCATTATGACCTCATTTTATCTTAATTGCCTCTTTAAAGGCCCTATTTCCAAATATAGTCAGATCATGGGTTGGAGCTTGAGTATATGGATTTGGGGAAACACTATTCAGTCAATAACATGCATACATTTCCAGGGTCACACTCTGAAAATGTCATCATCTGTTATTAATGCCAGTCATAATTTCCTCTCCTGCAAGCTCTCTGATGCACGCACTCTCACCATGTCTGTTCTCTGACTTCCCCAGATTCCTCCATTCCTCCCTATCATCACCTCCTCAGCTCTCTACTACTACTCATGCACTTCTTTTTCCCTCTTCTCTTGGACCCCATAACTGATGCCCCATAAGCCTCTGGTCTGAGCATTTCAACATACTTATTGATTCACCATTTCTAAGCCCTCTCCAAGAAATGTATGTTTGAGAATTCATAGGTGTACTTCACAACCACATCCTGTCTCTCCAAGTATTAAAGTGATACCCAAAAAGAAGTCACCCATCCTAGAAGGAGGCCCTCTGGGACACTCAGAGAGGTACAGCAATCTGCCTATCTATTTGGGTACTGCAGAGAGTTCATCTCTCAACTCTCTGCCAGGACAGCAGCACAAGAAAATAAGCCAAAGAGAGAATTAGCCCTCATCATCTTATGTACCCAGTGAATAGAATGGACTAATTCCTGATGCTCCTTAATTGTCTCGCCACTATTAAAATTATGATCACACTGACTGTTTATCTGCCCTTCTCCCACCTTCTACTCATCCTTGATCAGTTTTTATCAGCTTTAGTTTCATCTCATTAAAAATGTAAAGACAGATACCTCTTAGGAGACAAAAGAAAGTTATACCAGATAATATATGTAAAATAATATTAGCCCAAGCTGAAACATAATAGCTCCTCAATGAATGCTAGTTCTTGCCCAGTTCTTTACCATTCCTAGAGCATTTGCATTTTATGTATTTATTTTATATATTATAAAGAACATATATGAACATGACATTGGATAGGAATATAAAAGGAAAAAAAATCACTAATAATTCCACCACCTTAACACAGCTATGTCCCATTTTATGTATTCTCTTCTACTCTTTGATTACATGATTAAGTATTTTTAGGGCACTGCAATCAAGAGTATGCATAAAATTTCACATCATTATGTTTCTATGTTGGTATTGTCTCCATAATTAAAATTTTCATGACTGCATAATATTTCATCAAGGGAATATAGTACCATTTAATTAACCATCTTCCTATCATTTAATAGTTTAGTTGGTTCCAATGTTTTTCTTATTCTAAGGGAATGCAATAAACATTTCTGTGCCTGTTAATTCTTTTCCTTATTTGAGGTTATTTCCTTCTGACTTATTTCTGGAAATGGAATTTCTATGTCAAACAATTTAAATATTTTTAGAGATCCTGATGTATTTTGCCAAGCTGCCTCCCAAAGTATTTCTGCAGCCTCCACTGCCACCAGCAGTGCAGTGCTTAAGTGGGAGTAGAGACACTTGTTATTCTCTGGTTTAAAGTGCTTCATTACCTTAAGAATTTAGACCAGGAGTGGCCAAAGCCCTCCAGCTACTTGATCTGAAGGAGAAAGCAGCATATATATAGCTTCATTATCATGTAGGATTTTCTCTAAAATCCCTACTCTCCAAAGATATCCCATCTTCTTGCCTCTTTATATTACTAGAGCCACCTCTTCTGTACCAATCTTGAATTCTCATCCTCCCGTCAGACACAGGCACTCTTATTGATATTGTAAACATAACAGCTCTGAACATTCAATTTTATGATTACTCATTAAAAAGGTTCAGTTTTTCTGGCTAAAGTCCAGAGGAAGAGAGATATCAGAATGGGCAGGTGGGAAAACTTCTCACCCAATGACACTTTTGTGGGGTCTCCAGAATCCAGGAACAGGTTTTTAACATTGCAAGACCTAAAATTCAATTTTGCCTTATCCTTAAAGGAAGGCCATAAATAATGGACTCACTCAAACCAAATCTAACGAAGTAGTGACTTTTGTTAATGATTGCAGCATCTAAATAATGTACAAAGTTGATATGTTGTGCTCCTAAAAAGATTAAACAGGTCATAACTGGGATATTCAGTCTGAAAGGATAGAGACAAAGTAGGAGTTACCCATTTGGCAACTTGCTAAGATGGAGAAACCAAGGCACTAAAGATAGATGAGGGATATTTCCAGAACACCAGAACTAGTTCACATGGCCATTTGTAGACCAATCACCAGAAGAGAATAGGATTACCTCATTGGTTTAGAGAGCCATTGTTTGTTTCTTAGGAATGTGCACATTACCCTGGGAATAAATTAAAATTCAATCACTAAAGAAGAAGTAAAGCAGCTCATGGGGGATTACACACACTGTTTGCCACAGCCAAGCACTCACAGCATGTGATAAACACAACAGACATAGTCTCTGCCCTAATGGAATTTATAGTTTAATGATGGAGGCAGGCAGGAAACAACTCTTAAATATATTATCTCACATTGCATTAATTGCTCTGAATGGAAAGCTTGGTTTTATGGGACAAAAACCTCATTGAGATTAGAAGGTAAGGTAACCTCCATCATTCATTACTTCCATCTTCCCATCTTTCATTGTATGGCAGCAGGCTTGGTTTCCCAAGCCACCTGTTTCAGACAAGGTCCTCTGGTTTGAGTCCAATGTTGTAGGCAGAATAATGCTCCCCCAAAGATGTCCATGCCCTAGTCCCTAGAACCTATGAAATGCTATCTTTACAAGAGAGACTTTGCAGATATGATGAAGTTAGGGATCTTGAGGTGGAAAGATTATCCAGGATTACCCAGATAGGCCCAATGTAATTAAAAGGTTCTTATAAGAGGAAAGCAGAGAAGGCAGAGAAGGATGATAGGAGCAGAGTGATGTGGCTACAAGCCAAGGAATGTGGGCTACTCTAGAAGCTGGAAAGGGCCAGGGACAGATTCTCCCCTACTGCCTCCAGAGAGAACACAGTTCTGCTGACATCTGATTTTAACCCCATAAGACCCTGTTTCCAACCTCCAGAACTGTAAGATGATAAATGATATTGTTTTAAGCCACTAACTTTGTGATAATTTGTTACAGTAGCAGTAGGAAACTAATATACCTAACCAGTCCCCATTCAAACTCTTCATATGTGTGTGCACCTATAATTACCTGCAGATGAAACCCAGAGAAAGCATATCACCTGGGAACTTGGAGGAAGGTGTTCATGTCAATCATTTTGAACAGGTTTTATCTAACAGTAGGCGATATAAAAAGAATTGCTGTAACATTTGTATGAATCCTTCTTCTTCCTCCCTCTAAAGAGATGTAAGGGGAGGCTTGGTGCTTTACAAGTGTTCTCTGAAAATACAATCTGAGAAGACAGTTATATTTGTCCCTCTGAGCTGAACTTCCCAAGTGCACATCCTCCAGTGTACATAATAGAGAACATGATTTAAGGTCATAAATTACCTCTCAGAGAAACAGAACAACAGCTAACAGTATTTGTCCAGCAATTCTCCAGAACTGATGCCAATGCTGGACACAATCCATCTCCAGAGGAGGATTCTGACCTGCAACTCTACTGTGAATTAATCTTGAGCCTTCCCTTGTGAAGTGAATGAAGATCAAGAGGTGGATGCCGGGGGAGGAGGCAACATGGCGGAGGAGTAGGGGGCTCCAGTATTTCGCTTGCCCTTTAAAGGGGGACGACTGAAACCATTGTCTCTCTCTCAACTACAAAAATCGGGGGGAAAAGGTGCTAGAGCTGACAAGAAACTAAGGCGAACACAGACACGGCCCAACTGAACTGTGAGTTTAATCTGGGTCGGATAAAACGAACTCACTCGGGAAGTTGAGCTGAGGGGAGGGTGAGCGTCTTCGGAGATAGCTGGGAAAGTGCCGACCGAACAACATCTGAACGAGAGGGCCAGAGCGGGTGCGACCACTACCATCCAGGCCCTAAATGCAGGGCTTTTGAAGAGAAGTTCAGTGGCAAACAGCAGCAATCCCCGCGCGCTGCTGGGACCGCACCAACCTCGTCCTGAGCCACTGGGACGCGCGCGGGAGGGACTGGCAGCAGGGACGCAGGCGGCGCCGCCTGCGGAGCACCTCTAACCCCGGCACAATTATAACGAAATCGGGGGGTGGCAGACGGCCGCACCACCGCGCCACCCTCGCCCAGCGCCTCCGGGGCGCGCGCGCTGCCGGGACAGGCAGGGGGGACTCAGGCGGCGGCTCCTGCGGAGCACCTCTAACCCCCGCACAGTTATAGCCAAATCGGGGGGTAGCAGAGGGCCGCGCCACCGCGCCACCCTCGCCCAGCGCCTCCAGGCACGCACTCTGCCGGGATAGGCAGCAGGCACCCAGGCAGCCCCAGGCGCGGCTCCAGTAAACCACACTAGGCTGGCGTGGGCGGTGGAGAGAGAACAGAAATAAAGGAGCGAATAAAGCCTCCAGGACTGGGGGCGGGGGTCTGGAGAGACGCCATTGTTGTCTCACAAGCCAGGAAGTCACCCCAGAAGCCATCCCTGCAGCAGTGGAGGCCGGACCCGCCTACACTAAACCACGCCCCTCCCAAACTATCAGCAGGAGCGACTGATCCAAGTGGAGATTGCTGCCTGGAGTAACGCCAGTCATTTCTTCTTTTTAAATTTATCCCTCCCTTTCTCATTCCTACCGATCCCCATCCCTGAGCTGGTCATCCAGGGTACTGACTGGCTTAATCATTTTTTTCGTTCTTTTTGTTTTTTGTTTTTTTGTTTTTTGTTTGTTTGTTTGTTTTGTTTGGGTTTTTTTGGTTTTGTTTTTTGTTTTTTGTTTTTTGTTTTTGTTTTGTTTTTTAACCCACTCTTTGAGGACATGTCCTACAACCTCTTCTTTACTTCCCTAGCCCTTTTTCTGGAATAACCAGGCCGTATAAGTTCATCTAGACGACATCGATCTTTATTCCTTTTCCCTCGCACCTGTCCTTATTCTGATTTCTATCAGTCTGGATTAAACCCTTTAGTCGCTCTACCTGGGCAAAGTCCATTTCCTTCTTCTCCCTGCACCAGTCATTATTCTGTCTATATATGCTCTGCCACCAGCACACTACATACCCTGTCCTTAACGTGTAGCTGTTACTTCAGGACATTGCCCTCAGAGAGTCACTTGTTATTTTTTTCTGTTGTGAACTGCTTGTCTGGACCATTTGTCGGTACGTTTGAGTATTTCTGTGTTCTGTGTGTCTGTCAGTTTTCCTTTCCAGGGCAACTTCAAGAAACAACACATAACACATCCAGCCAAAATGACGAGACGGAAGAATTCTCCTCAAAAGAGTCTACAAGAAGCAGTGACAGCTCAAGAATTAATGAAAAGAGATATAAGCAACATAACAGAACTTGAATATAGAATGTTAATCATAAAACTAATTGCTGGCCTTGAAAAAAGCTTAGATGAATGCAAGGGGTCCTACGAGGCAAAGTTCAAAGACCTTAAAAACGGTCAGGAAGAATTAAAGAAGACATTGGAAGAAATACAGGGGAAACTGGAAGCAACCACAGCACGGATTGAAGAGGTAGAGGAAAGAGTTAGTGCATTAGAAGACAAAATCATTGAAAAAGAGGAAGCAGATAAAAAGAGAGAGAAGCTGATCCAGGAACAGGAAAGGAGAATTCGAGAGCTGAGCGATGCAGTCAAAAGAAACAATATCCGTATCATAGGAGTTCCAGAGGAAGAAGAGAGAGAGAAAGGAGTCGAAGGGGTTCTGGAACAAATCATTGCTGAGAACTTCCTCAACATGAGAAAGGAAACGGGCATGGAAATCCAAGAGGCACAGAGAACTCCCCTCAGACGTAACTTGAATAGACCTTCTGCACGGCACATCATAGTGAAGCTGGCAAAATACAAAGATAGGGAGAGAATCCTGAAAGCAGCTAGGGACAAAAGAACCCTAACATACAAAGGGAGACCTATAAGGGTAGTAGCAGACTTATCTACGGAAACTTGGCAAGCCAGAAAGGAATGGCAGGACATCTTCAATGTGATGAGCAAGAAGGACATGCAACCAAGAATTCTGTATCCGGCTAGCCTGTCATTCAGAATAGAAGGAGAGATCAAGGTTTTTCCCAACAAACAAAAACTGAAAGAATTTATCAAAAATAAGCCAGCACTGCAAGAGATCCTGAGGGGCATTCTATGAAAACAAGGAGGCAAAGAATACAAACTACCAGACACAGCCTTACAAACATGAAACTTACAGATAATACAGTGACTGTAAGCCCATATTTTTCAATATTAACACTGAATGTAAATGGACTAAATGCGCCAATCAAAAGACAAAGGATAACAGAATGGATTAAAAAACAAGACCCATCTATTTGCTGTCTTCAAGAAACTCATCTTAAACCTGAAGACACCTTCAGATTGAAAGTGAGGGGATGGAGAACTATCTACCATGCTACTGGAAGTCAGAAGAAAGCCGGAGTAGCCACACTTATATCAGACAAATTAGACTTTAAAATGAACGATGTAATAAGAGATGAGGAAGGACATTATATAATAGTCTCAGGGACCATCCAGCAGGAAGAGCTAACAATTGTAAATATCTACGCACCGAATTCAGGGGCACCCAAATTTGTAAAACAACTAATTACAAACATTAGCAACCTCATCGATAAAAATGTCCTAATAGTAGGGGATCTCAACACTCCACTCTCAGCATTGGATAGATCAACAAAACAGAAAATCTCCGCAGAAACAATAGCCCTGAATGACACATTAGGACAGATGGGCCTCACAGACATCTTTAGGGTCCTTCATCCAGAAGCAAAGGAATTTACATTCTTCTCATCTGCACACGGTACATTTTCCAAGATAGACCACATTCTGGGGCACAGGGAAGCTCTGAATAAATATAAAAGAATTGAGATCATACCGTGTACAGTGTCAGACCACAATGCTTTGAAACTTGAAATCAACCACAGGAGAAAGCCTGGAAAATATCCAAGAACATGGCGGCTAAGAAATAACCTACTAAAAGATGACTGGGTCAACCAAGCCATCAGAGAAGAATTTAAAAAATACATGGAAACAAATGAAAATGAAAATACAACAATCCAAACGCTCTGGGATGCAGCAAAGGCAGTCCTGAGAGGGAAATATATTGCAATCCAGGCCCATCTCAAGAAACAAGAAAAATCAATAACACAAATTCTAACAGCACGCCTAAAGGAACTAGAAGCAGATCAACTAAAACAACCCAAGCCCAGCAGAAAGAGAGAAATAACAAAGATCAGAGCTCAAATTAACCATATGGAGACAGAAAAGGTAGTGGAACAGATCAATGAAACCAAAAGCTGGTTCTTTGAAAAAATAAACAAAATAGACAAACCTCTAGCCAGGCTTCTCAAAAAGAAAAGAGAGAGAACTCAAATAAATAAAATCGTGAATGAAAAGGGAGAAATTACAACCAATCCCTCAGAGATACAAGCAATCATCAGAGAATACTATGAAAAATTATATGCCACCAAACTTGGCAATCTGGAAGAAATGGACAGCTTCCTAAATAGCCACACGCTACCAAAACTCAAACGGGAAGAAATAGAAAATTTGAACAGACCCATAACTAGTGAAGAAATAGAATCAGTTATTAAAAACCTCCCAGCAAATAAAAGCCCTGGACCAGATGGCTTTCCTGCGGAATTTTACCAGACATTTAAAACAGAGTTAATTCCTATCCTCCTCAAGCTGTTCCAAAAAATTGAAACGGAAGGAAAACTCCCGGACTCATTCTATGAAGCCAGCATCACTTTGATTCCCAAACCAGATAGAGACCCAGCAAAGAAAGAAAATTACAGGCCAATATCCCTGATGAATATGGATGCAAAAATTCTCAACAAGATACTAGCAAATCGAATCCAACAGCATATAAAGAGAATTATCCACCATGATCAAGTAGGATTCATCCCTGGGTTGCAGGGCTGGTTCAATATTCGCAAATCAATCAACGTGATACATCACATCAACAAAAGAAAAGATAAGAACCATATGATCCTGTCAATAGATGCAGAAAAAGCATTTGACAAAATACAGCATCCTTTCTTAATAAAAACTCTCGAGAAAGTCGGGATAGAAGGAACATACTTAAACATCATTAAAGCCATATATGAAAAACCCACAGCTAATATCATCCTCAATGGGGAAAAATTGAAAGCCTTCCCCCTGAGATCAGGAACACGACAGGGGTGTCCACTCTCGCCACTGCTATTTAACATAGTGCTGGAAGTCTTAGCATCAGCAATCAGACAACAAAACAAAATAAAAGGCATCAAGATTGGCAAGGAGGAAGTCAAACTTTCACTTTTTGCAGATGATATGATACTTTACATGGAAAACCCGACAGAATCCACCAAAAGCCTACTAGAACTGATTCATGATTTCAGCAAAGTTGCAGGATACAAAATCAATGTACAGAAATCGGTGGCATTTCTATACACCAACAATGAAGCAGCAGAAAGAGAAATAAAGAAGCTAATCCCTTTCACAATTGCACCAAAAACCATAAAATACTTAGGAATAAACCTAACCAAAGATGTGAAAGACCTCTACACTGAAAACTATAAAAAACTTATGAAGGAAATTGAGGAAGACACAAGGAAATGGAAAAACATCCCATGCTCATGGATTGGAAGAATAAATATCGTCAAAATGGCAATACTACCCAAAGCAATCTACACATTCAATGCAATCCCAATCAAAATTGCACCAGCATTCTTCTCAAAGCTAGAGCAAACAATCCTAAAATTTGTATGGAACCACAAAAGACCTCGAATAGCCAAAATAATACTGAAGAATAAAACCAAGGCGGGAGGCATCACAATCCCAGACTTTAACCTCTACTACAAAGCGGTGGTCATCAAGACTGTATGGTATTGGCACAAAAACAGACGCATAGACCAATGGAATAGAATAGAAAACTCAGAAATGGACCCGCAAGTATATGGCCAACTAATCTTTGACAAAGCGGGAAAATGTATCCAATGGAAAAAAGACAGCCTTTTTAACAAATGGTGCTGGGAGAATTGGACAGC
Source organism: Paguma larvata (assembly GCA_030068075.1). Classification (NCBI taxonomy): domain Eukaryota; kingdom Metazoa; phylum Chordata; class Mammalia; order Carnivora; family Viverridae; genus Paguma; species Paguma larvata. Next base: position 47,666,885 of record CM057836.1, read on the forward strand.
AACATGCAAAAGAATGAAACTAGACCACTTTCTTACACCACTCACAAAAATAAATTCTAAATGGATAAAAGATCTGAATGTGAGGCAGGAAACCGTCAAAATCCTAGAGGAGAAAACAGGAAAAAGCCTCTTTGACCTAAGACGCACCAATTTCTTACTCGACACGTCTCCAAAGGCAAGAGAATTAAAAGCAAAGATGAACTATTGGGACCTCATCAAGATAAAAAGCTTCTGCACGGCAAAAGAAACAACCAACAAAACGAATAGGCAACCAACGGAATGGGAAAAGATCATCGCAAATGACATATCGGATAAAGGACTAATATCTAAAATTTATAAAGAACTTACCAAACTCCAAACCCGAAAAACAAACAACCCAGTGAAGAAATGGGCGGAAGATATGAATAGACACTTCTCCAAAGGGGACATTCAGATGGCCAACAGACACATGAAACGATGCTCAATGTCACTCAGCATCAGGGAAATACAAATCAAAACTACACTGAGATACCACCTCACACCAGTCAGAGTGGCTAAAATGAACAAATCAGGAAACTATAGATGCTGGCGAGGATGTGGAGAAGTAGGCACCCTCCTACACTGTTGGTGGGAATGCAAACTGGTGCAGCCACTCTGGAAAACGGTGTGGAGGTTCCTCAAAAAAATGAAAATAGAGCTACCCTATGACCCAGCAATAGCCCTGCTAGGAATCTACCCAAGAGACACAGGAATGCTGATGCATAGGAGCACGTGTACCCCAATGTTCATAGCAGCACTTTCGACAATAGCCAAATCATGGAAAGAGACCAAGTGCCCATCAACTGACGAATGGATAAAGAAGTTATGGTACTTATATACAATGGACTACTACGTGGCAATGAGAAAAAATGAAATCTGGCCATGTGTAGCAAGATGGATGGAACTGGAGGGTATTATGTTAAGTGAAATAAGTCAGTCAGAAAAAGACAGATACCATATGTTTCCACGAATAGGTGGACTTTGTGAAACTAAGCAAAAACCAGGGGGAGGGGAAGAGGGGAAAGAAAAAAAAAAAGACACAGAGAGGGAGGGAGATAAAACATAAGAGACTCTCAAAGACTAAGAAAAAACTGAGGGTAAGGGGGATGAGGGAGGGGGGAGAGGGGGTGATGGGCATTAAAAAGGGCACATGTTGGGATGAACACTGGGTGTTATATGTAAACCAATTTGAAAATAAACTATTATAACAAAAAAAAAAAAATAAATAAATAAATAAATGTTTGGTAGAATTCCCCTTGGGAGAAAAAAAAAAAAAAAAAAAAAAAAAGAGGTGGATGCCAACAAGGTCCTTGTAGAACTCAGGAAAAAAATCCAGTGAGAAAAAGGCAACCAACCACCATCATTTGGGGACAGAAAGTATTACTAGAACACAAGTCTAAAAGGTAGTAAAATAAGTGAAAATGGAACATTCAAATAAACATTTAAAAACTCCTAATATGAAGAAGTACAAAATTCCAATGAGCAAACACTCCTATAGAAGGCCCAAAACGTCATTTTATGGAATTTAAATAGCAAGCAAAAGCCTTTATCTCCTCTCCATCCCTTTCTGCCCAGCCCTATGCCACTGCCTTGGCATGGGCTCTTGACTTCTCTTGCCTTAATGATGAAATAGCTTTATAACTCATCTCTCTGTCTCATCACTTTCCAGCCCACTCGCCACACTGCTGCCAGAGTAGATTTCAAAAACATAGATCTTATCGAATCACTTCTCTGCTAAAAAACAATTTGTTGACTCTCAACACCAGGCACACCTGGTAGGAAATGGCACGTATAACCCTGTGTGAGCCAGTCTAGCTCTCATTCACACTGTTCATTATCTTCAGTCCACAGGTCAACCATACGGAGCTGTCTGAGCACACCATATTGTTTCAAGACTTCATGCATTCACATGTGTTCTTCCACCTATCGGGAAACCCTTTCTGCCACCCCGCCCTAAATCCACCTAGCTAATTCCAGTACATTCTTTCAGAACAAACACAGTAGTCTCTCAGTGGTCTTCTTGGCTCATTCAGAGTTGGTTATCCTGATCACTGGTGCTTACCCCTATGGTAGCTATTATCAGGATATATTACTGTTTTATCTTCCTTCTGAATCCGACCGTGAGCTTCCTGAAGAAAAGACTCTGGCTTATTCACTGTTTTGTCCATGACACTCCACACAGAGTCATGTACTCAGTAAATGTTTACTGAAAGCAAATTAGTGAAAAGTTGTTTAGCTGCATGTAACAGACACAAACAAATATTTGTGGGAACTATTTTCTCCTCACATATTTAAGAAGTCTAGAGGTTGGAGTATCAGCTCATGAGAGCAAAACTTTCCAAATATATCCCCAGCAGACTTCTATTTACATCCCAATGGCCAGAACCATGTCACATGACCACCCTTAGTTGCAAGGACAATTGGGAAACGTTTGTTCACTGGTCACATTGCCATTTTGAACAAAATCTGTTTTCTTAGAAAGAAATAGTGAGTATTGCACTGTATGTTAACTAACTAGAATTTAAATAAAATTTTGAAAAAAAAGAAAGCAATAGTGAATGAATATTGGGTACATAATGAACACAGAATGCATGCATGGGAGCATGCCTGAGAAATTGCACTTTAATAAGGCACTTAAGACAATTCCTTTGTAATTCCCTTGCAAAAGGTATACGCAAAGCTTCTGAAGGTTCTGGTGCCCAATCAAGGAACAAGCACAAAAAACAATTACTCTGATGCTTCTCCCCAAGTTGCAGAACTTTTGAAAATGCAGAGGCCCACACCAAACCCCTATGCCACAGAATCAGAATCTCAGAGGTTGGGGATCAAAATGCAGGTCCAGCAGGTATAGCTGTATGCAGTTGATGCAACCACACAGAACAGCCCTGGAGACATGTGTGGCTTCTGAAAACTCTACGAGCATTTCTACTACATGGCCAGTGTTCAGTCTCTGCTTTAGACTTTTGCCCTTTGGTTTATGCCACAAAGTCAAACCTCAGATAGGAAGATGGAAGTATGATGCAATGATTAAGTGCTTGGGTTCTGGAGTCAGTCTGTCTTGGCTCCTTCCCTTACTAGCTGAGCAATCTTAAGGAAGTTAGTTGATGTCTCAGTGTTTTCTCATTCTAAAAATGGGATAATGGTAGTATGACCAGGTTATTCAGAGGATCAAATAAGAAGACATCTATAGAGAAATCGAATTGGAGGCTAACATTCAATAGGTGTTAGGTACTGATATTAATACTGTAGATAGTTCAGCAAGAACTTTCATTCAATTGGTTTTTCTAAGATATCATCTATAAGGTTAAAGAAGTTCCCTTGTATTTCCCTTGTATTAAAAACTGAGAGTTTTTAATCACAAATGAGTGTTGCACTTTTTCAAATGCTTTTCTGCATCTACTGAAATGTCTATTTGATTTTTCTTTTATTCTGTTAACATGATTATTGCACTGACTTTTTTGAATGTTTGATCAAACTTGCATTCTCAGAACTAAAACACTACTTGGTCTTGAAATACTATCTTTTTTTATATTGTTGGATTTGATTTCCTAATTGTCAAGAATTTTTGTGCCTCTAGTCAGAGGGTTATTAATCCACAGGGTTTTTTTCTTGCAATGTCTGTCTATCTGGTTTGGGTATCAGAGTAATGTGGACCTCATAAAATGGGTTGGAAAATATTCTCTCCTCTTCTAACTTCTGAGAGAGTTTATACACAATTGACATTATTTCTCCCTTAAATATTTGCTAGAAATCACCATTTGGGCAAAGAGTTTTCTTTTTAGAAATATTTATAATTATATATTCAATTTACTGAGACATACAGGACTAGTGATTTTATTCCATTTGAAATAAAACTCTCAGCATCTGTGAAGCTACACCACAGTACTGCTTTCAGTCTTCCTTGTAGGGAACACTCGCAATTACACGTGACCACTTGGCTAAGGCTTGCCCCATGGAGGCACGCTGCCCGCTGCAACACTGCTCAAGAGAATCCAGGTCCTCTGCTTAGAGTCTAGACAAGTTAAAGAGAAACCCCCATCAGGTATGGGCTTTCCCACCTCTTGGCTCATACTGGGAAAAGATTAACCAGGAGGCTGAAAGTAGGTTCACTTGGGCCTCAGGTGGGGCCACAGGTGCAACTGAGCATGCTAGATATTGCACAACTCTAGGGACCTCACTTACATTAGAGATATCATAATTTGTATATTTGTAGCAATGGTTTCCAAGCAGATGTCAAGGAAGCATCTCGTCTGACCAATGAGGTCCCATGGCAGCCTTGAAGAGTCTTCTGTGGCTGAAACTGAAAACAGAGTCAAACAACTCAATTACTCAGCCATTTAACAAACACATATTTTATGCCTCCTATGCAACAGACACTGTTCTAGGAGGTGGTGTTTTCCTGATGTATGTGTTAGGAAAATAATTCTACCTCAGAGTAAACCCAGATATGTTACTGAGTCAAGAGCACAAGTCAAAAAACTTTGAAGATAAAACAGAAGTCTTCAATTCAAAAATGGTTATGCTCCCCCACCCCAACTTTGGACCTCCAGACCCTTGCAAGGCAACGTAATCCTTCTTATTTGAAGGAGTCTGTAAAGGAAAATTTCCTTAAGGGAATAATCATCTACAATGACAATATCAAAAGTTTATGGAAGTCAGCCATCAACGGTAGTAATGAACATTTTTATTCAAGTACACATGGAACATTTGCCAAAATTGAAAATATACTAGGCATAAAATAAGTCTCAATCAACTTCAAATGTTTGAAATCATATAGAATATATCCTCTAACCACAGGAAAATAAAATGAAAATAAAAAAATTAATAAACGATAATGAGAAAAATCACTAAGCGATGTGTTTCTAAAAAAAAAACAAAAGCACAAGGTCAAAAAAGAAATCACAACAGAAATTAGAAATTATTCTAAATGAAATGATAATTACAATATAACATATCAAAATTTTTAGGATGCAGCTAATATAATACTTAAAAGAAAATAGAGAGCTTTAAATAGTTGCATTTTTAAAAGGCTGAAAAAACAATTATCTACGTATATATTTTAAAAGTTAAAAAATTAATAAATTAAAATATATTCAAAGCAGGATTTGTCTGGTACATTATAAGTACCATATACATGCTACCTGTTATTATTATTATTACCTAGCTTGGGAGGAAAAAGTGGGTGCTACATATGCTACATGGTTTGCCAAAACTTACCAGAGTCTCTATTTTGGAATTTGGGTTTAAAGCCCTATGTAGCAATAAAATAGCATGTGTATTTCTTTTTTTAATTAAGTGATGCAAGGAACAAAGATTAAGATATACAACAAAGCTCGACCACCTGGGTTGGACTCCAGGATATATGGCTGGCAAATTACATGACTGTTTCAGTTATCTATCACTGCATAACAAGCTATCCCAACACTCAGCGGCTTAAAACAATACCATTTTATCTGTGCACGTTTTGTGGGCTGGGAATTCAGGCAGTACTCAATGAGCAAGACTCTACTCCATATGGTGTTCCCATGGTTCCTGCAAAATGGCATTCCCCACAGGACTGGGCTTAGGTAGGGCTGCGGGCTGGCACACTGTGGTTCTCCTCATGGCCTCTCTCTCCACACAGTCCCTGTTGCTATATGACCTCCCTCTCCAGTAGGATACTCTGGACTTCTTTCTTTACACGGGAGTCAGGGTACTAGGAGAATAAAAACAGATACTGCAGGGTGCCTAGGTGGCTGAGTTGGCTAAGCATCTGACTCTTGGTTTTGGTTGGGGTCATGATCTCAACAGTTTGTGGGTTTAAGCCCCGCATGGGGCTCTGCACTGCCTGTGCTTGGGATTCTCTCTCCCTCCTTCTCTGCCCTTTCCAGCTCATGCTCTCTCTCTCAAAATAAATAAATAAACTTTAAAACAAAACAAAACAAAATAAAAAAAAAACCAGATACTTCAAGGCATTCTAAGGCTGCCATCGGGCAGCCATATGCTTCATTGCACTGCATTGGTCAAAGAAGGTCACAGACCAGTTCAATTCAAGAGAAATAGATCCACTTACAAAGTCATATTGGAAAAGCAGGAGGGATTGTTGTCAACATCTTTGAAAATAATACCTTGAGCAGGGACCTTGAGCAATTTACTCATTCTCTCTGTGCTTCAGTTCCCCACCGGTAGAGGAGTTAATACTAGTTCCTAGGTAAAGGGTTGTTATGAAAATTAAGTAAGAAAAAATACAACACACTTAGATGGTTCTAGTAAGATGATTCTCAAATTTGGTGTGTATAAGAATCACTTAGGTGGGGAGGGGGTGCTATTAAAAAGAGATTTCTGGGGCACCTGGGTAGCTCAGTCAGTTAAGCGTCCAACTTGGGCTCAGGTAATGATCTCACGGTTCATGGGTTCGAGCCCCACATCCGGCTCTGTGCTGACAGCTCGGAGCCTGGAGCCTGCTTCGGATTCTGTGTCTACCTCTCTCTGTCCCTCCCCCATTCATGCTCTCTTTCTCTCTCAAAAATAAACATAATTTTTTTTAATTTAAATTTAAATAAAAAAAAATAAAATAAAAAGAGATTCCTGTACCCCATGCTCCAGAATTTCTGATTGAGCAGGTCCGGGGAGGACCCTCAAATTTGCATTTTTATCAAATTTGTAGGTGATACTGATGCTGCTGGTGTTCGACCACACATTAAATAGCACTGGGGTAGTATGCAATAAGCACTTAATAACTGTCAGGCATTTTTATTCAAAAAAAGGAGGGGGAGAGTTATAGACAGCTTTGCTGTTTAGACCCTGAAGGCACTTTTTTTTCTCCCTGTTGAAGGGGATAGTTTACGTGTAAAAACAAACACTGAAACACAGGAAAAGAGACATGAGGGAGACTTGCAGGGCTGTAGTGCACTGAAGGCAGTCCATAAGGAAGGCCACCCTGAGAAAGCAGGTTGGGAGCTCTGCAGTGAGGGAGGGTAGAAACCAGACAAAGTGGAGTGCCTTCTAGGGAAGGGGAACACACAATTAGGGGTTCATCAATCACACTCACTGTGAAAGCTGTTTAATGAATTATTTTTTTAAATCTGGCAGTGTGGCAGAACTATATAGGCATAAAAGAATATTCATTTTGACCCAATCTCCAGGCCCGGACAGCCCCATTTTTCTCATCTAGAATCAGGATGCCAAGCTTTGTCAGATCCATGGTATCATCAGTCAGCCCGGGCCTCTCCAAGTTGCCATGGTAACAGAATACCCTCATCCCTCTGATTTTTTTCTCACAAAGTACTGAAAAGAATGAAATGCCATGACACTAGGATTTCTCCCACTTCCCAGCTGAATTTCTTTAGAACCTGCATGTTCTCAAGAGCAGACTCACAAGTTATAGGGGTTGGGCCCTCTTTTGTGGGTAACCCTTATCAGAAACCCATCCCGTTGTGTTCTGAAGTAATGTATGACCTCGTGTTTCAGGGAGGCTTCGACTTTTGTGGACTGAGCCCCATGTTCCCTGTGGCTTTGAGTATATCTCAGTTTTCTCAATGAGAAAGAAGCGTCTGCAGTTTTAATACCAAATTTATTCCAGCCCTATGCCATATCACCCTGCTCAATAAAAATCCCTAGACAGTGAAAAAGAAAACACAATTTGCCTTAATTTCAATACTTTAAGGGTTGACAGGGTTTTTTAAGAGGCGGTTCTCATGTTTCATTCTATTTTAAGAGAATCCTCAAAGTTGTGTTATTTAGATCACCTATACCAGCGTTTATCACATTTGAGCCTACATCAGAATCACCTGGAAAGCTTGCTGAAACACTGATTGCTGGGATTTCTGATCCAGCAGGCATAGAACGAAGTCTGAGAATTTATACCTCTAACAAGCTCCTAGGCAATGTTGATGCTGCTAGGGTAGGGACCACACTTTGAGAACCATTGATGGTCCCTGAAACTGGTAGGTAAGGCTATGAGTGACCAACTCTTGGCAAACTCCTGGAATGCACCTCTGGAAAAGTACAGGATACAGAGGGAACAGGGCTGGGCAGGGAAAGGACTCTCAAATACTTGCAGATGGAAGATAGTGGCTGCATGGATTATTTTCCTCCCCTGACTAAATAATAGGTCACCTGAGGCAAGTCATAAAAGCTCTCTAAGCCTCAATCTGACCTTTAAAAAATGATAGTAATATCCCCCTACTTAACCTTGCAAAGTTATTGTTACAATTAAATAAGATAAAGTGTGTGAGGCTGCTCAGTCAGCAGGAACTGCCATACAAATACAAATTGTTAAGAGCTTGGCTGCCAAAACTAATTATTTTTATAAACTGTTAAAGTGAAATTGTATTCATCCTTCAAGGCTATCTCAAAAGTTATCTCCTCAGGGGCATGGTCCCTAATCCCCACAGAGATAACTGATCATTTTCTCATCAAAATGCTCGTGTTACCTGATTTATACCTCTCTCTTGACAATTTTTGTCAGGTTTAAATTTGTTGTTACATGCCTGTCTCCCCCATAAATTCTGAACTTCTTGAAGACAGGGCACTTGGTCTTGTTTTTTACCCTTATGTGCCCCGTACCCCAGCTTCATTCTTAGTACAGTATCATGCACTCTTAAGCATTTAATAAATACTTGTTTGAACTAATAAGTAAATGAATGAAAAGCTTAAGATTACATATCCCTGATTTCAGTTAAGATTGTAACATATACAGTGTCTACATGTATTCACCCACATGAACTCACGATCCAAATACATATATATATATATATATAAAATATATATGCTATATACAATATTTAACATGTCATATTATGTATAAAAATACATATACACACCATATGTGCAAATAATAAAGAGTGAGCTCAAGAAACTAAAAATTGTGACCACCATGGCTGGCCTGAGCTAAGCTTCCTGATCCAGCATGGCTCTCCCAGTTGCAATGGTTCAGGCCCCTGCAAGGTAGACTCTTTGGAAGATGGAAGCAAGCTTGATAGTGAGTAACTCCCATCCCCAAACCAGATGGTTGACCTCTACCAGGACCAGCTTCCAAGCAATAAGACAGAGATTATCAGACCTCAGATCTCCCTGATGACTCTCAGTGCTGTGCTGTGGGCATTGGCCTTGACCATGCAAGCCTAAGTAGGGTTAGAGAAACTAGAATTCTTGAGGATCTATAGTTTTCAGCTGTCTTAGCCACTAGAATTCTGCAACTGCAGGACCTACCTCACCCGCCCTTCTTTTTTGAGGATCTAGGTTATAAGAGAAGACTGAGTGGAAAGTAAAGAACAAAACATTGTAATTATCATGAAGCCCATCCAGGAATGACTAGATGCCTTCAACTAACCAGAAAGCTCCCACACCTTATTGGCATTTTGGCTGGTAGAGAGGGAAAGCCTGTTGAAGCCCTTCCATGAAAAAGTGTAGTTGACTTGCCAATAACCTTGACCTCAAGCTCAGTAGGGAGCACAAAATCAATGACACAGACCTGAACATAACAGGGGTTGCTTCTTTCTATCCATATATGGAAACATCTTCCTCTAGGTAGCATATTTATCTGGTTTGTCTGGTTTTCTGATGGAAAACCTAGGCAATTCTGGCTAGCTACAGAAGTTTGAGATGAAGTAGAAGAGACAAGTCCTTCAAATGGCCCAGCTAGGGACCTCAGCCAAAGGAAGCCATGGGTGGACCAAGGAAGGGTAGACCAAGGGCAGTAATAGTGGGCAAAAAAGCACCTTCTCATCCTTGCCCACAGCCTTATGCAAGGTCCAAGGTCCTTCTTCCTGCAGAGGTAAGGAGTATCCATATGCCTAAGTCTTCTGTGGATTTGGTTTTTATGAGACTGTCTCTGAATTTCCAGCACACAAAGACCTAGCCATGGACAGATGGCCCAACACTTCTGGCACCCTGACCTAAGCATCTAGATGGCCTTCTTCCCTCTCACCCCCACTGCCATTCCCTTTAATGCCAATAATGAATAGTAAATATTTAAACAAAACTTTCAAATCTGATTTACATTTTTTAAATATTTTAATTAACTCCATTTTTTATCACCTAAAGTTGAACACCACTTTGTTATCGTCATATAAATATTCCAAGAAATACATTTCCTCATTTAAAGACCTCAGAAAATTGAATACCTAGGAGGACTGTCATTTGTAACTGTCACTCAACCCTTCTAAGTCCAGCAAGATAAATGAGTTTTGGAGAATTTTCTTTATGTTCTGTACCTTCAGTGTCTGCTCACCTAAAATAATTCTTGCTATGTGCTATAAAATATGAAGAAATAAAATGTTCTGGTTATTTTTTAAAGTGCTTTTCTGGTGATATTTAGTATAAAAAATCTCTATAAGATTCTCTCCCCAAAATGTGTTGACTGGATTCCTAAGTGATTTTTTAAGTGATCCTCAGTGTCCTGAGTCCTCTGACACTTGTCTAACTTCGGTGGATGTGTTCACTGAAGCCTTGCCAGTCATCTTATGTCATTTAAGGAAATGGCCAGCCAGATGCACAAAGCCTTGTGGGTTGTCAGAGCCTTCATTTTTTTTTTTTTATTCTATGAAGTAATTTGAAAGTTGTTTCTTCAAACCGGTTAGAAAGCTATTTCTGAATGTGACCCAGACGAAAGAAGACAAGAGAGCACTTCGATGGTGACCATGAGAAGAAAACTTATCCAGTCCAAGGCACTTTTTGATCAGCTACACCCTACTTGGCCCAGAAGAAATAAGGAAGAGAAATAGAATACGTAAGGGATGGATAAAATGAGCAGTATTTACTGGTGAAGTGTCTGAGGAAAAAAGCAAGGATTTGATAGCTAGTTGGTACTTTTACTGTTAGAGCATTTCTAACTATTCAAAGTCATTATAAATGTTTCTTTGTATTTTTCTAGTAGGAGAACAGGAATGCTTCTTATCATTCATGTTATTGTTGTTTTTCTAATTGCTATTTCGGCTTAATAAAGACCAAGGTCAGGACCAGAAGAATCTGGTAAATCACCTAGTGTACCTCAGAGCAAGTGGCTTCATCCTTAGTCTCTTCTGTTTGATGCTTCTTTTTATACATTATGAAGTATGATTTTCCCAAGGTCCCTCTTAGTGAGAGCAACTAAAGATGGAAAATGGTTGGAAAGTGAGGAAGATAAGGGACTGGGTAAGAAGTGGATATAAAGTAGGCAGAGCAAATGGCTCAGCATGTGGGCTGTGAACAGAGGTGACCCAAGCATCCTGGAGACCACCATGCCTTGAGAATACCCCCGCTGACCTCACAGCCAGCTGGAAAGAGGATGGTTGGGTTGTCTAGATCTAACTAGGAGATTCTAAGAAACATGGGGTTTACTGGGAAACGGGTGATGCTACACCAGCAAGCATCCATCTGTGGTACCCAGCCCAGACTAAGGTATATTAGGGAAAACTCTTTTGATGGCAGACAGAAATTTTTCATCACTGTAGAAAGTTCTACTAGACAATGCTGGTCTAGACCATGTTTGAAATTATCTAGGCAGTAGACAATAACAGGGCCTTGAAGACAGTGGTATGGTTCTTAGCTAAGTCCTCACCTTATGGGGCTAACAGATCTGCTTGCAGGACTCCCCAGGTAGACTTCGAACTGACCCACAGAGTCAGCACTTGCTCATGCAAGAGTAAGTGGCTAAAAAAGAACCTACCTAGCAAATGCTGGAGAAACATCTTTTCCCTTTGCAGACAATGTAATTCTAATCCAAAAGTCCTTTTAGAATCTCTGTACTGCTGCCCACCCCCCATCCAATCTCACCCATTCCTAAAAGGTTTTAGAAGGCCAACTGGCAATTCCAATAGGGATAGAGGAGAGAGAAGGAGTTCCTCAAGGAATATCCTGATCTTGCACCTGCCTTGGGACACGAATCTTTCTTCCTAGAAGCTTGCGTTTTCTTCTCTAAGAATGAGGAAAGATGGTATCAGAGTTCCACTACCCACTTACTGGGATTCTGGGTTGGGGACCACAAATGGGTGCTTGCTAGCATAGCACTAGCCATTTGTTCATTAAACCCTACATTTCTTAGAATCTTCTGGCTAGATCTTTACATCCTATGGAATATACATCTCTCTTTATATACCATTCGGCTGTCTCATGTGATTTTATCCAAGCTCAGTAAACTCTTGGGCCTACCAGGTCCAAGCAAGTGCCAAGACATCAGAGCCAAAACTAGTGATGGTTTATAATATTACTATGAAGGCTGGAGTCAGAATGAAGCAAGATGATATTGAAAGAGAGAAAGAGAGAGGGGGAGGGAGGGAGGGAGGGAGACAGAGAGAGAGAGAGAGAGAGAGAGAGAGAGAGAGAGAGAGAGAGAGAGAAAGAAAGAAAGAAAGAAAGAAAGAAAGAAAGAAAGAAAGAAAGAAAGAAAGAAAGAATACAGATGTGAATATTTCAGAAATAGAAGATTCAGGTAAGAAACCAAGGTCCAGGACAAAGGATGCAGCATGGAAAAAAACTCCAGAGATGGGTGGTCTAAATACCAAGGAGGGTACCAAAACAAGGAGCCCAGGACCCCCACAGAACTGTCCCTGGGGTTCAGTCTATCAGGATAGTCATCTTCCCACAGCCCCTCTTCTAAGTCTGATGGCCACATTGCCCTTTGGCCATAACAACTGATTATGTCCTGGACCCAATTTACAGTTAAGGAGACCAGAAGCTGCATCAGGGGTTTTTCTTTGCTCTCCGCATCCCCTCTGCCCATTCCACCACAGCCATGCTCCTTCAAGAATATACAGCACAAACCCCCAACCTAGAACTAGGTTATTTGGTCCGCATTTACTTGGAATATAGCTGAAAGTCAAGTCTGAGAAAACATAACCATAAAGGCCCCCAAACAACCAAAATAATGGTTTTAATATTAATGCACTCTACCTATGGGATTAGTCTTCAGGCTTTCAGTCAGAATTTATCAATCTTATTTTACACCACACAGTAACAAGCTTACCTGTCTGGATTACAGTCCACAGCAAACAGAAAGCAAAAAAATTAGGAGAAATCAAACATTATAACAAACAGACAGACAGTCAACTCTCAAAGCACAAGTTGAGGCCACTGGTTCAGCGTTAAACTGTTCCACTTTCGAACAGTAACTCCTGGTAATTAATGCACAAAATGACTAAACTGTGACCAGTTTTTTCTGCTTACATCACATATTTGTCATACACAGTAACTGAGAGATTACAGATTCTGCTCTATATGCTAAGCTGTGTCACTTTTTTGTTTTGTTTTGTTTTGGGTTCTTTTTGCTAATCTTAAAGAAAGGGAAAAGAGCTGCTTTCCTCTGTCCAGACCTAGAGGAGGCAGAGGCCCGGACCCAACATCTGGAAAACTCTTAAGCTAGATCCTGCAAAATGATGACCCGGTCATGGGAATAGAATACACATCACCAGGGCTTTGGGGAGCGGGGTGTGGGGAGTTATGTTTAATGGGTATAGAATTCTATTCAAGATGATGAAAACATTCTGGAAATGGAGAGTGGTGGTGGTTGCACAGCAATATGAATACAACTGAAGCCACTAAATTGTACACTTAAAATGACCAAAGTGGTAAATTTGATGTTATGTGTATTTTATCACAATAAAATGAATGAACGAATGAACGAATGAACGAAGGAAGGAATGAAAAATAAAATGGTGGCCTGGCCAAGGGGCTAGAGACAGAGGTGGGAGAGGAAAGAAACCTCCAGGAAGGAGCTCTGCAAGGTATTTTGGATTTTCTTTTCTGTATTGTTATCGCTGCCTCTTCTCACCACATCTTCTGTGAAAGCCTGCCCTAAGCTGTTCTCCAGGGATAAGAAGTGGGTCACTCTTGGACTGTGACATTACAGAGAGCACAGTAGTGACCTGGGGAAACCATAACAAGCAGCATTAACCAGCAGAGCCTCTATGCAGAAGGGCCAAAACACTGGCAGGCTGCAGGTGGGAAGGAAGGGCTGTAGAGGGCACGTGAGATTCCCTGAAGCCTTGCAGGAACAGCAAGGAGGAGATTCCTTCATAGGCTGGACCGCCACTGGCCCACAGGCTGTGAACCAGGGACTGAAAGCTTCACCACTGGCTACCATCTTAACCTCTTCCCTGGCTCCAGCATCTTCTCAGAACTCACCCAGTCAAGGCCCCACTACCAGCCCCACTAGCAGTCTCTTGGGGATACCCTGAACTTGAATCCAACTTTGCCCAGTCCTCCTGTAGCTGAGACATTCTGGTCAGCTTCCCTCCCTCAACCTATCCTCTCTCCCTCATTCCCCAGCTCTTCTTGAGTTCTCACCTTACAGATCATCTTACTCTTGGGATCCCCACTGAAGCCAGCTTTGCCCAAGCCCCAGGAAGGGTCACAGTGCTTTACTGTGGCTGTCACCTCTTCCTCAGGCACAGACCCCCCCCCCCTGCTGGTCCAGAGCTCCATTCAATACAACCTCCTCAGCTCTATTGGTCACCAGGGTCTAAAGCACTCGCTGCCTGGCTGCCATAGCCTTTCTCCACCTGGTCCTGGTTGCTCTATGGGACAGCACAGAGTTGACTGGCCCCTGGTACTACTCTGTGGCCCCTCCTAGACCACCCACTAACTGTGGGTGCTACTCAATCATTTTCCTTCTGATATAGGACCCAATGGATGCAGCTAAACACAAGGTGCCTGCATCAGTCACAGTCCCTAAACAGAAATGACGTGTGTAACTTTGGACAATTTGTGGGCAGTTTACTAATGGGACTATTTACCAAGGGGTAGGCAAGGAGTAGGGAACAAGGAATAGTGTGGTATCCCAAAATCAGAAACAGCCTCCACCTCACCCCTAGGTGGGAAGGGGTGAGGGAAAGTGTGACTAAAGGAATCAAAAGATGGGGTAGGTAAGTAAGTTGCGAGGTGGTTGCAAAGAGCTGAAACCTTGGGTCAAGGTACAAAGCAGCCTGTGGCGATCCCACAAGGAGAAAGGAAATGTACATTGGCCTCCCTCTCCTTCCAATCTCCTGTGGGGCTCCTCACTGACTGAACCCAACCAGCAGCTGGAGGGCAAGCATCCCACTGATGTAGGGCTTGCAGGCTGGCTTCCCAGGACACAGGGAAGTGTGGAGAAGAGTCCTGCACACTGCCCTTCCCTATATTGGTAGTGCAACATCACTCACCTGCATGGTTCTGGCTATTGTGTACTCAAAAAGCTTGGTGTCAGGGTAGGAGCGAGAGACAAAACCATGGTAATCCTTGCCTTGCAGAATTTCAAACCCAGATGTCTAGACACAAACACAAGGACAGAAGGAAGGAAAGAAAGCAGATTAAGGATCCTGGCTACATTCCAATGTCCCCACCCGGGGTTCAGCTCACTCTCTTGTTCTTTACCCACTCACTCAGTGGCTGAGTCAAAAACATAGCTAACAACACAATTTTTAAAAATCAATCTATAAAGACATATATATGCAATTTATAGAAAAAGAAATACAAATGACTTACAAACACATGAAAAGATGCTCGATCTTATTTATTATTTATGAATTACCAAGGTACTATTTTTTTAACCACTCATAGTGGCAAAGATTAAAACATTTGAAGATATACAATATCTGCAAGGCTATGAGGAAACTGTTGGTAGCAATATAAATTGGTGCAATTTCTTTGGAGGATCATAAATTTAAACTTTACATACTGGTTAATTTAGCAATCTTACTTCTAGAAATGTATTCTATCTTCCCACATGCAAGTAAAAAACTGAACAAAGATATTCACTGCAACATCGTTTGAAAAGCAAGGATTGGAAAAATCCAAATTATTTACCAAAAGAGTGATGGCTAAATAAATATGGTTTATACATACAGTGGAATACTGCATAACAGGCTTAAAAATAGGTGCATGTGGCTGCACGCGGGTGGCTCAGACAGTTGAGCTACCTACCAACTCTTGGTTTTAGCTCAGGTCAGGATTTCACCATTCGTGGAATCAGCCCCCTTGTCAGACTCAGCGTTAACAGCGCAGAGCCTGCTTGGGATTCTCCCTCTCTCTCTCTGCCCCTCCCCTGCTCACATTCACTCTCTCTCACAAAATAAATAAAGATTTTTTAAAAAATAGATGCATGAGTGTGCTGATAAGAAAACATCTCTAAGATATATTACCAGGTAAAAAGCAAGGTACAAAAGTATGGGCATGATATGGCCCTATCTGTGGAGGCTTTCTGGACTTAAGGGGAGGCGGGGGGAAGGTTGTTTTGGGGATGGAGCCAGAATCAGTTGGAATAGGGGGCATGAAGAAAGTAAGTTCATACTTTCCCACCACTTCTGCTTAAACTCACAATGTGGATTTGTTCTGGCTCTGTTCTAGGATGACATTGCTTGCAGGTCCCATAGTTTTCTAGCTACTCCTAGATAATTTTGAAAGCCCCTAGTCACATTCACTTATAACAAAAACCTCATTTTAGTAATTTAACCATTCAGGGTAACAACTAAAACTCCAGTCTTGTCCAGTGTACAATTTCTACTCCCCTGTCATTATGGGCCTGTTGTCTGCAGGTGGGTGCTATTGGGAGTGAGGGCAGGGGCATGTATGGCAGTGGATTTGGTTGTTTCCTCTTCCCCACTCACCTCTCCAAACCACTTGTTGGCTATGGTTTCTGACCCCGCCCCCATCCCACCTTGAGATGTAAGGGAAGAGGGTCTGGAGAGAGAGGGTGGTTTCTGTGGCTGGCGCTGAGGTTATGAAGCTAGCTTCTTGGAGTGTGACAGAGGCAGAGCTTCCAGATGCTTGCTTTACAGGAAGTTGTTATTGGTTCTGACTTTTCCTTTTTCCCTTCTTCTTTGGTGCTTTTCCCACTGGGAACCCATGGGTATGGATGGAGCCCTTACAACAGAAGCTATCTATTATCTAGCTATGGACAAACCCTCCCTCGGGCCCATAGACTCGTTGTGTTGGGATCGCATGGCTCTAGCAGGAAATCCTCTTGGGTGGGACCCAAGACAACCTCAGGCTGCTCCCCAAACCCAACAAAATCCACATCTGGTATTCCCAAAACATGCACCTTTGCCCCATAGCTACTGAAAATGCATCTCAACTCCAGGGCAGCTACCCCTCTTCACTCAACTCTCTAGTAGACAGTTTCAAAACAGAGTCCAGCTCTCTGGGAGATGACCTTGAAGCCCTGCTCACTTGGCCAAGCACACTGACAATACTCTCCAAAAAAAATCTCTCAGCACCTATGCTGTTGGGAGCTATCTTGGGCTCACAGGTTGAGACGTCTCCCTGTGTGGATAAGGCAGACGTTGCAAAGTCTCCTGCTGACTAAAATGGCATCCCAATATTAT
Organism: Paguma larvata; assembly: GCA_030068075.1. Classification (NCBI taxonomy): domain Eukaryota; kingdom Metazoa; phylum Chordata; class Mammalia; order Carnivora; family Viverridae; genus Paguma; species Paguma larvata. The sequence continues at coordinate 47,684,161 of CM057836.1, forward strand.
CTCCTTTTATTAATAACCTTTCAGGCCTGGATTTCTTGAACTGCTCTTGTTGACCTCAAGGGATATAATGCTCTTTGGTTTTATGGCATATGAAAAAGGGGACCTGGAGCGTGATGCCTAGATGGATAATATCTGAATGAGAGTAACCTGGCCAGAAGTAACCTCAAAGTTGCCTCTTGGGGATAGGTTACACAAATTGATCATACAGAATAGCAGTTATGAGTTGGCTAAAAATTAGTAGACGTTAGGCCCCAAGCCTCCTTGAACCAAACTAGATTTCTCTGCAGGTATTGCATTATGTTAAACATCCCCTCAACCCCACCATAAAACCCCAAAGCACATCCCTGTAAAGCTTCTCTCAGTATTTGCTTAACGGACTGATAGGAGAGGTTGTACAGACTTAGGACCTTTCCGGAGGTTAGCTTAGCCCAAAAGTTAAAAGCACTGTTTATAGATAAGGCACAAACAGAAGCCAAACAAAAGTAGCTACACATACCGTCACTGATCAGCAACAAATATTGAGCACCTTCCTGAGGTTAATATTTCATGAATACTTTTGAAATTCCCATCCCCACGCTCCCTTATAATGAAAAGGCAATAACAAAATACTTTTAGAGAAATTACCGTTTGTACAATGAATAGATAGACATGAGCCCTTACGATACAGGCTCAGTCACTCACAAAGGAAAAGAACTTAGACAACCATTAGAGATTATGTCTTACCAAGTAAATTATACCTCCTCCGTTACGGTTAAAGATTATGGATAGAATGACTCCTAATCTATCTATAGATGGTTAACATAGGTCTTAAGACAACAATGTATGTGCCCTCGGTTTACTGAGGGCTACAACAACACCCTGCTGTCTTCTTAAAAACATCTTGTTATTCCTCTGTTCTGCCTCAAAAACAATGTGTGATCTTGGAACAAAGTCATAAAAATGGTTACTACCTAATCTAAGATAAGACTGCCTCCTTCTAGGTCTGAGAGATTCACAAATAGGCCGACCTAAGAAAAATTGTTAAAAATGCCTTGTCACTGATGTAATGTCACTCACTGCCTTTAAATAAAGAAACTGAGACCAGCAGAGCAGGGATGCCTGCCTGGTTCTAGAAGCCATGGTGCTCTCTTGAGTCATTCATCATGCCAACATCGTTCATCCATTGGGGAAAACTAAACCCTCTACTCTTATTGGCCAAGGGGAGGGTTGCTAATGCAGTCAATGCCCTTTTACACTCTCCTCGTACAGCCTACAAAGGCTATAAAACCAGTGCAAGTACAAGGCATCTACAGTGTTGTTGTAGGCCTTTGGGCCTCACTCAAAAGGGAGAAAGAGTACCATTTCAACATCTTTTTGCATACACATATACCCATGTATATATTTTTTTAAAGTTCTGGAAGGATTATACAATAAATTATCCACAGTAATCAACTAGGGGTAAACTAGGGGACCAGGAAAAGAGGGAAATTAACTTTTCATTGTATACTCTTTTATATTTTAATCATTTTTGTGCAGTTATGCAATACTTTTGAAACTAAACAGAAGTCTAGTTATATACCTTTTTAAAATATGAAAGAGATTTGTATGCATCAAGATAAAAAAGACCTGATTTAATACAAGGGCAAGTGAAACACGAGTTACAAAGTATATAGAAGAAATTATCTCATTTATAAACAGCAACCAAAGAGGGGCACCTGGGGGGTTCAGTCAGTTAAACATCCGACTTCAGCTCAGTTCACAATCTCGCGGTTCATGGGTTCTAGCCCTGCACTGGGCTCTGTGCTGACAGCTCGGAGCCTGGAGCCTGCTTCAGATTCTGTGTCTCCCTCTCTTTCTGCCCCTCCCCTGCTCACACTCTGTCTCACTCTCTCTCAAAAATAAACATTAAAAAATATTTTTAATAATAAAATAAATAGCAACCAAAGAGAGAAAATATAAGACATGAGTAAAGTCTGTAAGAAGTAAACTTTTAAATTCTACTGAGGGATATAAAAGAATAATTGAATAAGTGGAAAAGCATATTCTGTTCTCAAAAGACTCAATAATTTAAAGATGTCGGTTCTTCCTAAATTAAACTATAAATTTATACAATCTCAGTTTTTAAAAAAAAGGGTTTTGGGCCTACACAAGCTGACTATAAAGTTCATATGAAAAACAGCAATGAAAGATAGGCCAGGAAAACTCTTTTAGACACTGCAGATAGCAGAACATTTTGTAGTGTTCTGGTAATGAAATCATTTGGGAGACTCCTGGGCAAACACAGCTATTGAAACACCACCAAAGGACAGTGAAATAATAAACAAATATATAAACTGAAAAATCCAAAGATAATAGTAGGAACAAAGAAAACTATAAACTGGGTGCCTTTATCGAGTAGAGAGAATTAAAAATGAGAAGGGATTGTCCCTACAGATCCTGACAAAGCCTCAAGACACAGAGGAACAATGTTCTGAGGAAAGTAGAAATCAGGCAAGAGGCTGGAAACATGTGATTGAAAGTCTATTTACAGGGAGGTTAGTATCCCCTGGGTACCTTCTCCAAGGCTGCCAACATGTATAATGTCCCCTCCCACCAGATGCCATTGATTTATTCTCTAGGAAAACAGAAGTTGAAAATTAAACTGGTTTTCAACCTAGCATCTGGCCTATACCCAGCCAAACTATCAAGTCAACATGAGGCTAAAATAAAGATGTTTTAAGGACATGCAAGAACTCGGGGAACAAACTGTCCTTAAAAAGTGTCTGTGATACTGTGATTTATTTTTTTTAATTTTTTTAATGCTTATTTATTTTTGAGAGAGAAAGTCAGAGTGTGAGCAGGGGAGGGTCAAGAGAGAGAGGGAGACACAGAACCTGAAGCAGGCTCAAGGTTCTGAGCTGTCAACACAGAGTCCAACATGGGGCTTTTGAACTGTGAGATCAGGACCTGAGCCAAAGTCAGAAGCTCAACCGACTGAGCCACCCAGGTACCCCTGTGATTTATAGTAAGAAAATATGTACTTGGTTTTCATCTCTGTTCCTGGCACAAATTTTCTAAATCCCTTAGAATTATTTAGATGATAGCAGGATCTAATTTTAATTCTAGTTCTAATAAGGTGATTCTTGGTGGGCTCCTGGATGGAGCTGGCCACCAGAAAGACCAAGTCATGATTAGAAGCTTGAAATTTTCAGCCTCATACCCCTCCTCCAGAGAGGAGAGAGGGACTGAGAATAGAGTTAATAATTGATCAGGCCTATGTGAGGAAGCCTCCATAAAATTGCAACAGTACTAGGGGTTCTGAGAGCTTCCAGGTGGGTGAACACATAGACATATGGGAGGGAGACACACCCCAACTCCAGGAGGATAGAGCTCCTGCACTCAAGACTCTCCCAGGTCCTCTTCATCTGGCCATCCATCTGTATACTTTATCATATCCTTTAATAAACTGGCAGACATAAGCATTTCCCTGAGTTCTATGAGCCACTCTAGCAAATTTATCAGACCAAAGGAGGGGTCATGGGAACCTCAGACTTGTAGCTGACCAGTCAGAAGCACAAATGACCACCTGGGCTTGCAATCAGCATCTGAAGTGGGGGGCAATCTTGTAGGACTGAACCGCGGCCTGTGGGATTTGACTCTATTTCCTGGTAGATAGTGTCAGAACTATAGGACGCCAGCCAATGTTGGAGAATTGCTTGGTGGGGAAACTGTCCCCACATCAGACGCGGTAAGGGCTATTAAGTATGATAGTGTGTGAGAGTGAAAGAGTTACACCAAAGGAAGGACTGAAGATTTTCCTCAAAAGGTGTTTCTCAAACTTTTCCTGAGCATAAGGACGACCTGAGGATCTTATTAAACAGTACATTCTGATTCAGATGGTCTGAGAGTCCACATTCCTAACGGATCCTGGTGACATTGGTGCTGCTGACGCCTGGTCAGAACCTGGTCAAACCATACTTTGATTCACAAAATACCACAACAGCAGTTTTCAAAGTGTGGCCAAGGGACTTCAGGGGACCCTGAGGTCCTTTTGGGGATCACTGAAGTCTTTGCTTTTCTAACTACACCTGTGTTGAGACCAGAGTTTCTTCATACACTTCAACTAGAACAATGCATTGCAACAAGAATGAGCATCCGGCTGTCTTCTACCAAGCCAGACAGTAAAGAAATTTGCAAAACATGTAAAACAATTCCTCTCTTCTCAGCAATTGTTTTGTTTTTTAAAAAATTATACTTTTCATAAAGAATGTTCTTATGTTAGTATGCTATGTGGTTTTATTACTATTAGTTTGAAATGAACCATTGAATATTTTAAAGATCTTTCAGCTTTAGTTTCTAACATGGTAAATAGGTATAAACACATCAACAAATGTTCTCTGGGGTCCCCAGTACATGTTAAGAGCATAAAAGTCTCCTGAGATCACTATGTTTGAGATCAGCTATGTTAGAGAATATATTCCAGGAAAAGGACAAAAGATCTAGAAATAGAAGACTCTACCACAAGAAAGATCAGAGGAAGTCCACGATGACAGCCGTACTAGTTTCTTCTTGCTGATATAACAAATACCACAAATTTAGCGACTTAGCGCAACACAAGTTTATTATAGCACAGTTTCTGCAGAAGTCTCAGCACAGCGTGGCTTAGCTGGCTCTTGCTTAGAGTCTAATAGGCCAAAATCAAAATGAGGCAGGATGCATTTCTTTCTGGAGGCCCCGGAGATGATTCTGCTTCCAAGCTTACTGAGGCTGTTGGCAGAGTTCAGTTCCATTTGGTTGCAGCACTGAAGCCCCTGATTCTTTTGGTTCAATCTCAGTTTCTAGACCACCTCCAGCCCATTCCTTAGCTCATGGCTTCCTTCCCTCATCTCGAGGCCCTTCAACGGCAGGTCAAATCCCTGTCGCACTTCAAATCTTTCTCCCCTCCTCGTGCCCCATCTTTACTGCCACGTCTCTTTTCCTGCCTCCCTCTTCTGCTTTTATAGACTCATATGGCTACTTTGGGCCCACCAGGAAAATTTCCCTATGTTAAGGTCAGCCAATTTGTGACCTTAACTGCACGTACAAAGTCCCCCATAGTAGTACCTTAAGTCATGTTTGCCTAAATAACCAGTGGATGGGAATCTTGGGGATCATCTTTACGATTCTGCACAGCAAAAGGAAAGTTCCAGATGATGGCAGATAGCTGGTGTAGGCCCCAATGGTTCTGTATTGAAACAAGCAGACTGAGGGCATAAAATAAAATAAAGAAAACAGAGATGTTTAAGCATGTGAAAAATTTTAATGGAAGGCATGGTACATAGATGTTGAAAGTGTCTGGATAAACTTAACACGCTTGTGGAAAGTTAGGCAAATGAAAAAGCAATGTGCTTAATACTACAGAACAAAATGAGGAATTTAAAAAGAAAAGAGGCTCGGGGCACCTGGGTGGCTCAGTCGGTTAAGCATCTGACTCTTGATTTCGGCTCAAGTCATTATCTCAGGTTTGTGAGATCGAGCCCCACATCAGGCTCTGCACTGACAGGGTGGTGCCTACCTCGGATTCTCTTTCTCCCTCTTTCTGCCCCTCCCCTGCTCGTTCTCTCTCTCTCTCTCTCTCTCTCTCTCTCCCCCCCCTTTCTCTCTCTCAAAATAAATAAATAAATAAACTTTACAAAAAGAAAAGAGACTCAAGCATCACAAAACTTTTGGCATAGCAGTGAACAATTTTTGCACACTCATAATATAAGCGCTGACTATTGACTTAACATAAAAATACATAACTATGATTGGAGCAAAAGGGGAAAACATAGAAAGGAAGTCAACTGATAATTTTTTTAATTGTTTAAGGAGAAAAACTAGAATGGCTGCAGGGGGTTGTCTCTGAGGAACAGGACTGGAAGGGTGTGGAAAGGGATGGCTATTCCTCATTATAGGACTATCCCTACCCATCCACTCTTCATCCTTCTCAGCCCCATCCTGAGCCCCAGGAGGCTGGCCTTGCTGTTTCCGTACCCTGGTTCTGCTTGAACTCAGTCAGCACTGTGGAGATCCAAGGGTAGAAGGAGGGAGGAGGCTCCTGCAATCTCCCTGCTCTGGGGGGTATGTCTGAGAAAAGGATACAATTTCTCCTCCAAGTTCTGGCTCTTACCAGCTCTCTCAAAATGTCCCCTCTCCTTGCCCCTTCAGGCCCAGGGATGGGAATAGCTTCTCAATGTCCCTTGTGTCCCTTAGTCTTGCCCACACCTCTGAAAACTCCCTTTACTAAAGTCTCTTCAACTTCCTGAGTGCCTTTGTTTCTGCCAGTGATTGATACAAACACTATTATGTGACTTTTTAAAATTTTGTACGTGACGAAATAATATTCTAAAAAAAATAATGTGTCGTTTTCTTCAAAACTGTCAAAATGATGAATAACAAATCTGAAGATCTGATGCAGACTAAAGAAGACAAAAAATATATGGAAACTAGATAAAAGAAATGATCCTGATTGCATCTGGACAAAAAAAAAAATACTACGAAAATTACTTTAAAGACATTATTGAGACAATTGACAGAATTTATTTTTTTTTGACAGAATTTAAATAAATCCATAGATCAGATAATACCATTGCAGTGATTTTTAATTTCCTAATGTTTATCATTGTCTCATGGTTATGTAAGTGAATATCCTTGTTCTTGTTTTTTTTTTATGTTTATTCATTTTGACAGAGACAGAGCAATTGGGGAAGGGGCAGAGAGAGAGGGAGAGAGAGAGAATCCCAAGTAGGCTCCACGCTTTAAGCACAGAGCCCAATGTGCTCAAACTCACGAAATCATGAAATCATGACCTGAGCCAAAACCAAGAGTCAGACGCTCAACCAACTGAGCCATCCAGGCTCCCCTGTTCTTTTTTTTTTAAGTTTATTTATTTATTTTAATTGAGACAGCAAGCAGGGGAGGGGCAGAGAGAGAGAGAGAGAGAGAGAGAGAATTCCAAGCAGGCTCCACACTCTCGGTGTGGAGCCTGACTCGGGGCTCAAACTTACGAACTGTGAGATCATGACCTGAGTTGAAACCAAGAGTCCGACGCTTAACCAACTGAGTCACCCAGGCGCCCTTGAATGCCCCTGTTCTTAGAAAATAGTTACTGAAGTATTTAGGAGTAAAGAGGTATCATGTTTGTAATCTACTTTTTTTAAGAAAGAGAGAGACCAGGGGAGAGAGGCAGAGGAGGGAGAGAGAGAGAGAGAGGGAGAGAGAGAATCTTAAGCAGGCTCCACACTCAGCACAGAGCCTGACACGGACCTAGATCCCACAACCCTGGAATCATGACCTAAGCAGAAATCGAGAGTTGGACATTCAGCCAACCAAGCCACCCAGGTGTCCCATGCGACCTACTCTTAAACGGTTCCAAATAAAAATTATAAAATGACAATGATAAAGAGAGAGATAAAGCAAATGTGAATCCAGGTGAAGGGAATATAGTTCTTTGTCCTAGTCTTGCAACTCAAGTTTAAAGTTACTTCAAAATGTAAAGTTTCAAAAAATATACATGGCTTAATTTGACAAAAGCTGTAAATACACAATTTGGTACTAGTACACAAATAGATCAGTGAAACAGCACAGAGAATCCATAAATACATATATCCAAAAATGAATGAGATTTAATCCATCTAAAGGATGGCATTTCAAAACATCATGTGCTGAAGACAGGGATGGGGACAGACTTTTTAACATTTTTGTTTATTTTTGAGAGGGAGACAGCACAAGTGGGGAGGGGCAGATAGAGAAAGAGAGACACAGACTCCGAAGCAGGCTCCAGGCTCCCAGCACAAAGCCAAACATGGGGCTCAAACCCACGAACTGTGAGATCATGACCTGAGCCGAAGTCAGACGCTTAACCAACTGAGCCACCCAGGTGCCCCGGGATGGATTATTTTTTAAATGGCATATGGAAAACCGAGTAGCCATCCACACAAGAAGTAATGATGGCTCCCATGTCACTCCATGGGCCCTGTGCCAGATGGATCAAAATCTTAAGCATAAAAGAAAAAAAAAGACTAGAAGAAGAAAAATCATGAGAGGAGCAGACTTAGCGGGAGGCAGAGGTCACCTCCCTGGGAGTCCAAGTCTGCAGACATTCGCAGGTGCAATGCCTTTGCACTGGCTTCTGGGCTCCTAACAACAGGCCAGTCCTCTGACAGGGCCTTTGCATGGAGAATGAAGGCATCAAAGAGCAGGGAGGGGCGATGGTAGCAGCAGCAGCATTTGCTGGTCAGCTGGTCAGGGGCAGCTCCAGCACCAGTGAGAAGCACCTGACAGAGGCTGAGGAGTCCTGGCTCAGGGGACAGCCGTGGTGTCCTCACCAGACAGCCCTGGGGGGACCCTGGCTGTGGTATTGATCACCTAGCCTCCCGTTCTTCCCACTCTCCAAGCCCACTTCCTCAGCCTGCTGCCAATTCTGGGAGCTGGTCGACATTAAATTCCTTTTCTATTTAAAGTCACCCAGGTTTGTTTCTGTCGCTTACAACTTAGAATGTTAACTACACACATACGTGCACACACATACGTGCACACAAAAATGGTGTGTGTGTGCATATATATATCATACATATGTTATATGGCTTGGTTTTTCCTTTTGCTTTAAAATTACATATGTATGAATATAAGCATGTGTACAAAACTGGCAGGCTAACACAGCAAATGGGCAACAGTGGACACCTATGGGGATGTTTCATGGTGGAGCTGGACTAAAGGGAACTTCCATTTTTGAGTCTATCTTCAGTGTTGTTTAGAGGGTTTTTTTACAGTAATCACAGAATCACATACTACTTTTTTAAACTATAAATATTTTAACACAATTTTTTCCAAACGAATCTTTTACTTGTCTCGCACCAGAGTCAGAGTGGGGACATCGAGGCCTTAACAGAGAAGCAGGCAGACACTGTCCCACCCTCACAGAGCAGGCAACCTAATGGAGACACAGGGCACCAGGCACTTCCACAGTGGGAGGAGCCTTAAGATGGGGAGGGATGGGCCACCTGGGAGCACAGAAGAAAGACACCCACCCTCACCTAGAGGGCGGCCAGGAAAATTTTCCCAGCCTTAGACTTTGGGCTGGCGAACAGGAGAGAAGAGAATGAGCAGAAACATAAGCAGGCAGAGGGAACGGCACTTCCCAACACAGAGACCATGGCTCCCTCGAGAAATGCCATGGCTAGTGCACAAGGAGAGCAGGGAAGAGAAGCAAGTATGGAGAGGTGGGCAAGGTCCATCACAAAGACCTTGTGAAGACATATCTTGTAAAGTCTTCTTAAATAAGGTGGACTTTACCCTGAGGGCCAATAGGTGGTCATGGAGGACTCTGAGCAGAAAGGGCTGGTCAGACCTGGCCTTTGTCATGATCGGTCATCAGCGTCTTCCCTCCGGTTGACATCAGCCGTGAAGCAGGGCATTGCTCTTGTCAGGGGAGCACACCCACAATGTTTCCTCGTAGCTTTCAGGACACCAGGTAGGGTTTCCCAGTGACAATGGAGGAGAAGCATCTACCCATCTCTCCCAGCTAGCATCTCCTGGCTGTCAGTGCCAGCCTTAGTAGGTAGGCACCTTCTTCAGGGCAGTTTATAGCCTAAACTGGTTAGGAACTGGTTCATTCCTAAACCATTAGCTCTATAAACTGATGAGAGTCAAACTCCAGGAAAATCTCAGTCCTTTCTAGAAGTTTAACACAGAGGAATCCCCTGGTGAAATCCTCTGAGGGCAGGCCCGTTCAGCCACCGGAGGCTCTGTAGGCCCCCGGCTACATTCATGACCCTTAAGGCACACCTCCCTCAATTCCTCACTCATCCTTGTTAGCACACATACTGATTTGCTGGCACCTGCTGACATATTTGCTCTCCTCTCCTGTCTCCCAGTGCTACCCCAGCTTAGGATTTCTTCTTGTCTTGTTTCCAAGTGTCTGCTATTAGGCCATGGTCTATGTGTCATGCTCGAAGCTTGAGGTTTTCCCATGACAATGAGCTCATGGGAATTTTCTCTCCCAAGTTCGGTCATGTCGGATATTTTTCTCTATTAGGACACACATTCTCACCTAAAGACCTTTTCACTTCTACGAAGTACTTCATGAAATCACTGTGATTCGTGTCACTCACAATTAAGAAGGACAATTAGGAGAAAAACGTTTGGCTTCTTGCTTTTAGTTGCACCATATAGCAACAGTGGCATGAGGAGAAAACCTGAAATTATCCCTAAGATTTTCAGCCAACATTCACTAGGTATTTTACTATTTCAAAGCACCAAAGGCACAAAGTTTGTTTTCACAGGCAAGGCAAATAAGCAGTATAATTGCCAATTGTTTCGAAATACAGTTTCACAGTTGTTTATTCTGAAATGATGCATTTCTTTAAAACACACTGAGAGTCTTTAGTAAATTCATTATCTTCAATGTAATTTAAACACCCAAACTTCCATCTCTGCTTTGTGCCACTCTGGTGTGGCATCCCTGAGGTGAGGACAGATGATTTCTACAACTCTCCCGGCCCTGAGGAGCCCTAATCAGTCTCTATTTGTCGCCTCTGATAAGGTAGAGATGTGCTAATTAGCGGTTCCTCCAGAAAACACCACGAAATGACGGGAATAGACACCTTTTGAAAAGCATGTCTTTCCCCACTCGCTGGACTTGAGTCGATTAGGGAGTGGAAAGCAAAAGGGGTTTGTTGTCTGTCTTGGGTAAAAGCTCTCTCGCATCTCCAGAGCAGGTCTTCACATTGACATTAATAAGCTCAGTGAGTATGTCTCAGGCTAAGAAACCTGGGATTGTCAGCACATCGAGATGAACCTTTTTCTCAGAAGCAGACTCTCATTAATGAAGCTCAATGTCTGATGTACAGACACATCCCATTTATGGCGTTCCCTTCATGTGTCTTTGAAAGAGCCCTCATTTCTTATTTAGAGCTTTTTTTACCATAAGTGAGTGATGTTCAGAATAAAAAAGGGCTTGATTGCTCAGTAAGCATTGCTGAAGACTGATGCTGCAGTTGGCAAAAGCGGTAGTAACAATGCCTAATGTAGGCTTGGTACTATGTGCCCCACACAGTGCCAAGGGCTTTATTACCCCTATTCTATTACCATCCGTATGGTGTAGTGACCGTTATTGTCACCGAGGCTTAGAAATATTATTGTGCCTACAGTTTCGCAGTTAAGAGTTCCAAAGAAGAGATGCTGTGGCTAAGACGTAGGATTATTTAAATTTAAATTAAGTTAAATTAAAATTTTACACTCCTGAAACCAACATTACAAGATGATAAATGATTAGAATTTAAATAAAAACGTGAGAGGGAGGAGTTAAGATGACAGAGAAGTAGGGAGACCAGGATTTCCCTCGACCCTCAAACACAGTGATATTGAGGTCAGGACACTTGGAACACCCATGAAATCAGTCCGCGGAGGAACAGAAAAATCTCCACAGGTAGACGGAGACAGCTTGGTGGGACAGAGGTGCATGGATGCAAATTGGGGGAGATAAAACAGGTGGTGTAAGCACAGGGGGAGGAGACCCCTTCTGTGGAGAGACAAAAGGGAGAGAAAGAAAGGCTGTGGAAGTGTGGTATTGTGTTTGGACCAGAGAAAATCCTCCAAACCACAAACTGGGAAACAAGAAATACAGAGAGTGCCAGTTTCTACTTGCAAACAACCTTAGCTGCTAAAGATCGGAACTTTCAGGAGTGCAGGATGTTCTCCAGACTGGAGCTGCAGCCTGTGTGTATGCACCGTGAGGTGGAGGGAAGCCAGCCCCAGGGCTCAGTAGCGATCTTGGGAACTCACTGGGAGACAACAATCCCCCTCCTCCAGTACTCCAGGAAGAGGGTTTATTGCACCTCCAAGGATAAAAGACCCTGCAGGCGCCAGCCAGAGACCTTTTATCAGCAGGGCAGAGTGGAACTGCCCCCAGAACCTGGTCTTCCCAGTGAGGGATCCTTTAAGGTGTCAGGGTTTGAATCCCAGGCAAGCACCTAGGAGGCACAAGAGACTGTGAAGCAGGACGAGACACCTGCCCAGGCTACTCTGTGAGGGCTGCCTGAATAGCATGGTTTGAGACGCCAGTCGGGGAGGAGAGATTGGGGTGTGGCCATTTTTCTCCCCAATGCCAACACAGTGGGGCTTCAGGTAACAGAACAGTGGCCGGCAGTGAAAGCAGGACCCACTTATACCAAATCCCACTCCTCCGTGTCTGGCAACTGTTTATCTACCAGAGCGAGACTGGCACTGACCGAATCAGACTGCCTCTCCTCCAGACCAGCGCAGCCCTAGTCCCAGGCACCAACAGACAACTGTCCCGCGGTTTTGTAAAGTAGTCTGGTGTTTTTTTGTTTATTTTCTCTTTTCTTTCCTTCTCTTTTCCCTTCTTTTTCTTTCTACCCTCCTCTTTTTTCTTTTTTCCCGTTGGAATCGGGCTCATATATTGATTTGATTTTCGGTAAATTCTTATTATGTATACATATCTGTTGTATTTCTCTATTTTGGTTGTTTGTTTGTTTAATCACATATTTTTACTCTATTCTTTTTACACCGTTTTCTGTATCTCCTCCTTTATTTTCTTTTCTTTCTCTCTGGAATAAGCCTTATGGTTTCTTTGATTCTCTGCCTGGTCTTTTTTTTTTTTTTCATCCCCTTTATTTTTCTCTTCGTATGGGATGAGGTTCCTCATCCCTTTTCCTTTTTTCTAGGATTACTTCAATGAACAAATCAAAGCACACCTGGTGGAAGGTCCAATCAATCCACCACATGAGCAGTGGGACAGAACAGCCAAAGACACAACAACGCAGTGCACACAAAACATCCCCAAAACACTTCCTGAAGTGCCAGGCCCTGGGCAGCATATGACCCACTATGAATACAGTAGTACTTGCAGGTACAGCACATATAAGAAGCTATTAAGTCATGTAAAATACAGAAACCTAGCCAAAATGACAAAATGGAATAATTCCCCTCAAAAGAAATTCCAGGAAGAAATGATAGCCAGAGAACTGCTCAAAACAGATATAAACAATATATCTGAACAAGAATATAGAATAACAGTGATAAGATTAATAATAGCCAGGCTTGAAAAAATCATAGAAGACAGCAGAGAACCTGTTGCTGCAGAGATCAAAGACCTAAGAAATAGTTATGATGAATTAAGAAATGCTGTAAATGAGATGCAAAATAAATTAGATGCGGCAACAGCAAGAATGGAAGCAGAGGAGAGAATAGGCGAATCAGAAGATAAAATTATGGAATATGATGAAGCAAAAAAAAGAGGAAAAGGAAATTAATAGCCCACAAGAGGAGAATTAGAGACCTAAGTGATTCAATGATACAAAATAATATCTACATCAAAGGAGTTCCAGAAGAAGAAGAAAAGAGAGAAACAGGCAGAAAGTTTATTTGAACAAATCATAGCTGAGAACTTCCTTAATGCCTTAACAGAGGCATCTAAGTCAAAGAGGTACAAAGAAATCCCTTCAAAATCAATAAAAACAGGCCAACACCAGCACATATCATAGTGAAGCTGCCAAAACACAAAGATAAAGAGAGAATTCTGAAAGTAGCTAGGGACAAATGGGCCTTAACCTACAAGGGTAGACACATAGGGGCAGTAGCAGACCTGTCCACTGAAATTTGGCAGGCTAGAAAGGAGTGGCAGGAAATATTCAGTGTGCTGAATAGGAAAAATATGCAGCCAAGAATCCTTTATCCACCAATTCTATCACTAAGAATAGAAGGAAAGATAAAGGCTTTCCCAGAGAAACAAAAACTAAACAAGTTCATGACCACTAAACCAGCCCTACAAGAGTGAGTGAAAAGCAGCGAAGACTACAAAGGACCAGAGACATCACAACAAGCGTGAAACCTACAGATAAAACAATGACACTAAATCCATATCTTTCAATAATCACTCTGAATGTAAATGGACTAAATGCCTCAATCAAAAGACATAGGGTATCAGAATGAATTAAAAAAAAAAAAAAAAACAGGATCCATCTTTATGCTGTCTACAAGAGACTCATTTTAGACCTGAAGATACTTGCAGGTTGAAAGTGAGGGAATGGAGAACCATCTATCATGCTGCTGGACGGCAAAAGAAAGCTGGAATAGCCATACTTGTATCAGACAAACTAGATTTTGAACCGAAGACTTTAACAAGAGATGAAGAAGGGCATTATATCATAATTAAGGAGTCTATCCACAAAGAAGAGCTAACGATTATAAATGTTTATGCCCCCAATGTGGAACACCCAAATATATAAATCAATATATCACAAACAAAAAGAAATGCATAGATAATAATACCATGATTGTAGGGGAATTTAATACTCCACTTATATCAATGGACAGATCATCTAGGCAGAAAATCCATTAAAAAAAAAAATGGCTCTGGATGACACATTGGACCAGAGGGACTTAACAGATATATTCAGAACTTTTCATCCAAAAGCAGCAAAATACACGTTCTTCTCGAGTGCACATGGAACATTCTCCAAAATAGATATATAGGGTCACAAAACAGCCCTCAACAAATATAAAAGAATTGAGATCATACCATGCATATTTTCAGATCACAACGCTACGAAACTTGAAATCAACAGTAAGAAAACATTTGGAGAAACCCAAAAACATGAAGATTAAAGAATATCCTACTAAAGAATGAATGGGTCAACCAGGAAATTAAAAAATATATGGAAGCAAATGAAAATAAAAACATGACAGTCCAAATCCTTTGGGATGCAGCAAAGGCAGCCCTGAGAGGAAGATACATTGTAATTCATGCCTATCTCAAGAAACAAGAAAAATCACAAATACAAAATCTAACCTCATATCTAAAGGAACTAGAAAAGGCAGCAGCAAAGAAAGTGCAAGGCTAGCAGAAGAAGAGAAATAATAAAGATTAGACCCAGAAATAAACAATATAGAATCCAAACAAAACAGTAGAACAGATCAATGAATCTAAGAGTTGGGTTTCTGAAATAACAACAAAAAAAAACTGATAAACCCCTAACCAGACTTCTCAAAAAGAAAAGAGAGAGAACCCAAATAGATAAAATCACAAATGAAAAAAGAGAGATCACAACCAACACCACAGAAATACAAACGATTATTATAGATTATGAAAAATTATATGCCAACAAACTGGACAATCTGGAAGAAATGGAAAAATTCCTAGACACCCACATACTACCAAAACTCAAAAGGGAAGAAATAGAAAATATGAGCAGACTCACAACCAGTGAAGAAATTAAATTGGTTATCAAACTTTCCCAACAAATAAGAGACCTGGGCCAGATGGTTTCCAAGGGGAATTCTACCAGACCTTTAAAGCAAAGCAAATACCTATTCTGCTCAAACTGTTCCAAAAAGTAAAAATGGAAGGAAAGCTTCCAGACTCATTCTATGAAGTCAGCATTACCTTGATTCCCAAACCAAAGACTCCACTAAAAAGGAGAATATTCCTGATGAATATGGATACAAAAATTCTCAACAAGATACTAGCAAATCGAATTCAACTGTATATTTAAAGACGTATTCACCATGATCAAGTGTGATTCATTCCTCAGCTGTAGGGCTGGTTCAATATTTGCGCATCAATCAATGTGATACATCACATTAATAGAAGAAAGGATAAGAACCGTATGATCCTGTCAATAGATGCAGAAAAAGCATTCGACAAAACACAGTATCACTTCTTGATAAGAACCCTCAAGAAAGTCAGGCTAGAAGGAATATACATCATAAAAGCCATATATGAAAGACCCACAGCTAAGATCATCCTCAGTGGGGAAACAGTGAGAGCTCTCCCCTGAGGTCAGGAACACGACAAGGATGTCCACTCTCACCACTGTTGTTCAACATAGTGTTGGAAGTCGTAGCCTCAGCAATCAGACAACAAAACGAAATAAAAGGCATTCAGGGGCACCTGGGTGGCTCAGTCGGTTAAGTGTCCGACTTCAGCTCAGGTCATGATCTCATAATTCATGAATTCACAGAGCTCCACGTCGAGCTCTGTGCTGACAGCTCAGAGTCTGAAGCCTGCTTCAGATTCTGTGTCTCTCTCTCTCTCTCTACCCATCCCCTACTTATGCTCTCTCTTTCTCAAAAATAAATAAACATTAAAAAAAAATTTAAAGGTACCCAAATTGGCAAAGAAGTCAAACTTTCATTCTTTGCAGATGACATAATACTCTAGATAGAAAACCCAAAAGACTCCACCAAAAACTGCTAGAACTGACACATGAATTCAGCGAAGTTGCAGGATAGAAAATCAATGTACAGAAATATACGCCAATAATGAAGCAACAGAAAGAGATATCAGGGAATCGATCCCATTTACAATTGCAACAAGAACCATAGAATACCTAGGAATAAACTTAACCAAAGAGGTAAAAGATCCATATGCTGAAAACTATAGAAGTCTTATGAAAGAAGAAAAGAAGACACGAAGAAATGGGAAAACATTCCATGCCCATGGACTGGAAAAAAAATTGTTTTAAATGTCAATACTACCCAAAGCGACCTACACATTCAATGCATCCCAGTCAAAATAGCACCAGCACTCTTCACAGAGCTAGAACAATCAATCCTAAAATTTGTATGGAACTGCAAAAGACTCCAGTCAATGTTGGGAAAGAGAAAGAGAAAGAGAAGGAAAGGAAGAAAAAGGAAGAAAAAGGAAGAAAGGAAGGAAGGAAGGAAGGAAGGAAGGAAGGAAGGAAGGAAGGAAGGAAGGGAGGGAGGGAGGGAGGGAGGGAGGGAGGGAGGGAGGGAGGGAGGAAGGAAGCTGGAGGCATCACAATCCTAGGCTTTAGCCTGTATTATAAAGCTGTCATTAAGACAGCATGGTATTGGCACAAAAGCAGACACATAGACCAATGGAATAGAAAAGAGAACCCAGAAATGGACCCTAAAACGGATGGCCAACTAATCAGGAAAAACTATCCAATGGAAAAAAGACAGTCTCTTTAGCAAGCGGTACTGGGAGAACTGGACAGCAACATGTGGAAGAATGAAACTGGAGCACTTTCTTACACCGTACACAAAAATAAATTCAAAATGGATGAAAGACCTAAATGTGACAGGAAAATCCTACAGGAGAAAATAGGCAGCAGCCTCTTTGACCTCAGCCACGGCAACTTCTTACTGTCACCAGTAACATGTCACCAGAGGCAAGAGAAACAAAAGCAAACAGGAATGACTGGGACTTCATCAAGATAAAAAAGCTTCTGCACAGCAAAGGAAACAATCAACAAAACTAAAAGGGAACTGACAAAATGGGAGAAGATATTTGCCAATGACATATCAGATAAAGGGTTTAGTATCAAAAATCTATAAAGAACTTAACCAAACTCAACGCCCAAAAACCAAATAATCCAATGAAGAAATGGGCAGAAGACATGAACACACTCTTTTCCAAAGAAGACATCCAGATGGCAAACAGACACATGAAAAGATGCTCAACATCGTTCATTATCAGGGAAATACAAATCAAAACCACAATGGGATACAACCTCACATTGGTCACAGTGGCTACAATGAACAACTCAGGAAAAAAGATGTTGTCAAGGATGCATAGAAAGGGGAACCCTCTTGCACTGTTGGTGGGAATGCAAACTGGTACAGACACTCTGGAAAACAGTGTGGAGGTTCCTCAAAAAATTAAAAATAATTACCCTACAACCCAGCAATCACACTACTAGGTATTTATCCTAAGGATACAGGAGTGCTGATTTGAAGGGCACACGCACCCCAATAGTTTATAGCAGCACTATCCACAATAGTCAAAGTATGGAAAGAGCCCAAACGTCCATCAGCTGATGGATGGATAAATATATGGTGTATATACACAATGGAATACTACTCGGCAATGAAATAGAATGAAAGCCTGCCATTTGCAACAAGGTGGATGGAACTGGAGAGTATTTTATGCTAAGCGAAATAAGTCGGTCAGAGAAAGACAGATATCATATGATTTCACTCATATGTGGAATTTGAGAAACTTAGATAACCATAGGGGAAGGGAAGGGAAATAAGATACTAACAGAGAGGGAGGCAAACCATAAGAGAGTCTTAAATACAGAGAATAGACTGAGGGTTGATGGGGATGGCGGGTTGGAGGGATGGTAAAAATGAGTTATGGGCATTGAGGAGGGCACTTGTTGGGATGAGCACTGGGTATTGTATGTAAGTGATGAATCATGGGAATCTACTCCTGAAGCCAAGACTACACTGCATGTTAGCTAACTTGACAATATGTACATACATACATTCATACATACATACATACCAAAATAAAAATTTGAAACAAATAAGTTAAAAATTAATTCAATTAAAAATTTAGTACCTCGGTCACCCTAACCACATATGTGGTAGCCACATGTTGCTGGTAGGTGGCTACAGCATGGATATAGTACATTTCCATCATCACAGAAAGTTCTCTCGGACAGTATAACACAGAAGGGACTTACAAAGCAACAGGAGGGAAGGAGCCCAGCTCCCACAATGACCCCAAGGACATTGGATATGACTACAGTGTTTGAAGGCACCTGAATGGGACAGGATGACACAGCTGGTCAACAGGACCATAGTACTCGGAGCACTGGCTGAGGTTCATGCTACCCTACCTAGTGGAGAATGAGCCCTATCAATTTGTCACTGTGACTCCTTCCTCTCTTTCACAACTAACCAGTGCCCTTTACTGACTGGCACATTCTTATTGATATATTTGATCAGGTCTAATGGAGTCTGGGAGCAATTCAGCCTCTGAGATTCCTGACTTAGAGGTTCCACTTTCAGAAGGCAATCTTCCCTAGCTTATTTCCAAATTCCTGAGGAGATCTACCATCACTCATATACTAGAGCATTTATTATTTCGAGCAAACAGCTTTGATCATGCACTTCTGAGCAGAGCCTCATACTTGTTTCCTTTGCATTTCACCAGATCTTACAAACAGGGACAACACATTCCTGAGGTTCGGGTAGCCTGCAGTGAAAGAGCAGCAAGAATTCTATATTGATACACTGCTTGCAAAGAGTCTGGAGGCTTCTGGGCCAGAATCCAGACAAAAAGTAGAACTGTCATTTCTCAGGAACTCCGAGGAAATTCCTAAAACTGTCACAGTCTGATCGGACAGAAGATAACACATCTACCAAATGGTGGTCTAAGGTGGCTGCCTTCACCAAGGGCTCGTGGAGTCAGCCTCCCCCTGCTGGGTATGGCCCAGGAATGCAGGGGCCTCTGAATTCCTAGGTCACCTGCAGGCTTTATGCCAGCATTCCAAGACCACTTCTTACCATGACAGTGGCTACTTTATAAATGATGAATCAGTTCAAAAGACACGCATGCAGGACCCATGAGCCCGGTATTGCGCATCGTGAGTACCACACAGACAAGAAGTGTTGATATACTGGAGATCACCAATATTTTGAACAGATTCAACAAAGAGTTTTGCAGACCATCTCACTGGGGCCCTCCTTTGGTTTGAATCTCTCTCTGCACCTTTCTGTGCCCAATCCTTTCCGTGATGCAGGACCTTCACCAGATGACCTACAAAATCTGCTGTTCCCCTCTCACTTTTTTTGGTTTTTTTGGAAGAGAGAGGTAGCATGAGCTGGGGAGGGGCAGAAGAGGGAGAAAATCTCAAGCAGGCTCCACATCCAGCAAGGAGTCCAACACCGCAGGGCTTGATCTCACAACTGTTGAGATCATGACCTGAGCCGAAATCAAGAGTTAGAAGCCTAACAGACTAAGCCATCCAGGTCCCCCCCACCCCTTACTTCTTAAAGAGTGGTGGTTGTTTTCCTTCACTTCCTCTCTATTCCAGACATTCTATATACTGTATCTGCCCCCACCCTTAGGAGGGAGATTTACATTTTCCTCTAGTCTCTGGACCAGTGGTAAGAAAAAAATTACTTGGGGAATTTGTTTGAAAAAAATAATAGAGATTCTTGGAGCTCCACCCCCTGAGATTCTAATTTATTAGGCCTGCTGGTCCTAGAAATGGGCATTTTAAACAAATGCCACAGATGAATCTAAAAAATGGTCAAGTATTTAAATTAGCTTCCTGCTGTTTTCCTTAACCACTGCGTTCCAAGTACTGCCTCTTTCCTGCTAGATCACCAAGCCTTCCCTTAAAAACCAAAATTTAGCAGGACCTACAGGAGGGGAGAATGGCAGTTGTTTAATGGCTACAGTTGCAGTTTCAGAATATGAAAAATGTTTTAAAGATGGATGGTGGTGACAATTGCACAACAGTGTGAATATACTTAATGCCACAGAACTGTACACTTAAAAATACTTAAAACAGTAAATGTCAGGTGATGTGCATTTTGCCACAATTTAAAAAATAAAAAAAGGAATGGGTACTGATACATGCTATAACATAAACACTGAAAACATTATCTAAGTGAAAGACACCAGACACAAAATACCATATATGATTTCATTAATATGAAAATATTTTAAAATTGAGCGTGGTGATAGCTTCAGATATCTGTGAATATACTAAAAACTACTGAAATGTACACTTTAAATGGGTGAATTGTATAGTATGTGCGTTATATTTCAATAAAGCTGTTAAAAATTTTTTAACTGATTTTAAAACTACAATCACATTTGTTTAAAATTCTGAAGAACTTAAGTGGCATCCCATAAATCCTAGAATCACATTTGGTGACATACTGGAAAAAAAAAAAAAAAAGGCAAATAAATCAAAGGACTGAGGTTTAGAACAGCCAGCAAGGAAGATCAGAAAGATCTGTGACCACTGGGCATGGTGGTCCTCTAGTCACAGCGGCAAGGACAAGTCAAGATTATAAAACACACTACGTTGAAGTTGATCAGAAACCTTTATTATGGTCCTCATCATTCATTAAGCAACCTACACAAATCATTTTATTTTCCTCTGCCTCAAACAGCAGAGGCTGCATCCAAGCCTAAATGGAAGACACAAGTAGTGGAAGACCTTGTAGAGAAAAGCTAACAGGTGAGATCTCTGATTATCCCGGCTTAGGTGAAGGCAGAACAGGAAAAGCATATAAGTACAATACTCCAAATACTCCATTCTTCAAAGCTGAGGCCTGCAGGAGAGGGGCTGGCTGAAGGACGCAGGTGAAGACTCACAAAACTGCCCAGCTCGGCAATCAATCCAAAGTTCCTTTAAAAAAACAAAAAAAAAAAAAAAAAACAAAGAAAAAAAACAAAGAGCAACATGTAAAGCAAGGTGCCGCAAGAACTGGAGGAGTGTCACAAACTGGGCAAAGTCAGAGTAGAAGCTGCTCTGGCAGGTACTGGCAATTCTCTAGGACCAAATTACTCATTTTGGGTAATGTCCATCCAAAAGATCTCAGAGGAAGAACATGTCACTACAGAAAGAACACAGCTGAGGGTTAAGCATATTGGTCTAAAGAGTTAGAATGAGACATGGTGAAAGAGCAAAGAAGTTGTTGTGTTAATTAATGAGCATTTGGGGATTCCATACAAAGTGTGAGTGATACAGAATAAAGGAGAAAGGTTTTCTAAGCAAAAAGTTTATATTCTTTTGAGAAACTTCCAGTTCAAGATGGGAGACTGAGCCCACAAATTTGTATGCCCTCCTATCCAAGATTCCATTCAAAAGGAAATAAGTTTTTAAAAAGGTATAAATCCACAATAAAGAATGGGGCCCATCAGCAGTTAAGAGATTTCAACAAAAACCTGAATAGAAATCTGACTGAAGTGGGGCGCCTGGGTGGCTCAGTCGGTTAGGCGTCCGACTTCGGCTCAGGTCATCTCACGGTCTGTGAGTTCGAGCCCCGCGTCGGGCTCTGTGCTGACGGCTCAGAGCCTGGAGCCTGCTTCAGATTCTGTATCTCCCTCTCTCTCTGCCCTTCCCCTGCTCATGCTCCGTCTCTATGTCTCTCAAAAATAAATAAACATTAAAAAAAAAATTAAAAAAAAAATCTGACTGAAGTATGTTTATAAATAGACAGAAAAAACAGATCAGCCTAGAATGAATATAGAGGGAGGAGAGGTGGGAGCCCATCTGCCTAAGAGACCCTTGGGGAGGCTCTGGTCAGCTCAGACACCAGGAATGACATAAAGGAACATAGGCCAGAAAGGGTTAATGACCTGAGGTTCTACATGACAAACAGCTGGCCCCATTTCCCTACAAACCTCCTAGCATGTAGCATTACTAGAAGACAAAATGGGAAAAAATCAGGGGGCTCTCTTCTAATAAACTAAATGAATTACCTGGAGAACTAGAGAAGCCTCTGAAAATGCCAGCTCTCCACAGTAAGGCTTTTGGGGTCCCAGCTTAACATCTGGTCCCACCCCAGACCACCCTAAAGTAAAAGTGCCAAGCAAAAACCACTTTCCCATACACACACACACAGCTTCCAAACAGCCTTCTTACTACCTCATTCCTAAACAGAATAAAAATTACTGGGCAGACTAAAGAGTGAAAGGAAAAACTTAAATTTATTAAAAAAAAAAAAACAAACCCTAGAATAAAACAGGGTAATTCAGAAAAGAACACAAGAAAACAAAGCAAAAATAACTCCAAGTTAAAAAGAAACAGACTCTGTGATAAAGGCAAATTCCTACTGAGATCAACTGATAAACCTGATTGAAATATTTTTAAAAAGAAAATCCTTCAAGCACTGAAGAGGCATCAATAAAAGTGAAATCTAAAATCTAGAGAAGGCAAGAACACAAAGTAAACCCAGCCTCCAAATCTGCCTTTGCCCTAAGGTCATTTGCCGTCCAAAAGATAAAGCTGAGAAATTTTGTCTGAGCAAATCAAGAGTCATATCTAAAAGTCTGCCCAAGTGGAAAGGTCTGATTTTTTTTAAAAGCTGTAGTCCCAAAAGGCGACACCCTCAGAGTAACACTGGACTAGAAATAATCAGCCCTTCACGAACTTGCCATCAGGGTTCACGTAGATTACCACAGAAAACCAAGAATCCTCAAGTGCTGGATCTGTGTTAAGGGGATCCTGAACTTAGGATCCCTAGGTCCTTGCAGCAGCAAATGAAAATCTTCTTTGGAGAAAGGTTTCATCGTACAGGCCTCAAACTATCCAAAAAGTAATTTATTCAAGTACAATGACCAATACATCAAGAAAACTAGGTATAAAGAGGAAAAAAGACCATGAAACAGTATCAACAGAAACAAGTCAGGAAGAAAAAGCTCAGAAAGGCTCTGGATATTAGACTGGACACAGACTATAAAACAATCGCACTTACTTTGTTTAAACAAATAAAAGACTAGCTTCAAAACACCTGGAGTGAGTATAAATAACAAATAAGCAAATAGAATTCAAAGAACTAAAAATACAAAAACAAAGAAATCAACAGAAAAGTTTAAAGGAGACAAGATCACTGGAGAGAGAATTAATAAACTGGGAGATCAGAAAAAACTACACAGAATGCAGCATGGAGAGGCAAAATTATGACTGAGGTTTAACATACATTTAATGGAAATCTTAATGAGAAAGGAGAGAGAAAGAACAAAGTAGAGCCATTATCTGAAAAGATACAAGCTGAGACTTCTCCAGGACTGATAAAAGACATCGATCCATAGATTTAAGAAGCCTAAGCAGCAGATACATAAAGAGAAATCGGCACCTGGATACATCCAAGTAAAACTATGGAAATATCAAAGACAGATACAAAATCTTAAAAGTAACCAAAACAGGGACAAATTAGCTTCAAAAGATTAACAGTGATTTCTCAACAGAAACAATGGAAGCCAAACACAGTAGAATGAGAGCTTCAACATTATAAAAGTAACTTTCCACCTAAAATTCTATATTCAGCAAGATACCTTTAAAAGCCAAAGTAAAATATAAGAATGCAGCCACTCTGGAAAACAATGAACTACCCTACAACCCAGCAATTGCACTACTATTTATTCAAAGGGTACAGGAGTGCTGATTCAAAGGGGCACACACGCCCCACTGTGTATAGCAGCGCTATCCACGATAGCCATAGTATGGAAAGAGCCCAAATGTCCATCTACTGATGAGTGGATAAAGATGTGGTATGTATACACAAAAGAGTATTACCCAATGGTGAAAAAGCATGAAATCTTGCCATTTGCAGCAACGTGGGTGGAATTAGAGGAGTTCAAGCCCCGATTCTGGCTCGGCTCTGGCTCTGCACTGACAGGGCAGAACCTGCTTGGAATTCTTTCCCTCTCTCTCTGCCTCTCCCTGCACCACGCTCACCTGCTCTTCCTCTCTCTCAAAAAAAAAAAATAAATAACTTAAAAAAAAAATAGAGTATCTGGTTCCTGATAGAGGAAAAAATGAAACAACAAATTATACTTAAAACAAGGGCAAAAAACTGAAAAAAAAAAAAACAAAACAGAAAACAGAACAAATAGGAAGCACAATATAGCAGATTCAAACCCATATACATCACTAATTACATTAGACACAAATGAACTAAGTGCTCCAAAGACTGTCAGCCCAAAGTTTTAAAAATAACCCAATTATATCGTTTATAAATATGAAAGGTAAAAATAAAAAATATGAAAAAAATACATACCATTCAAATACTAACAAAAGAGGGCTTTTAAGTTTTAAGAATATTAAACAAAAGTCTCTAGGCAAAAAGCAGTATCAAAAGTAATGGTCAATTTATAAATATAAAATGCTCGAACACTTAACTGCTAACAGCCTAGTGTTAACCAATAACACACTTGAGTAGCACATATTTTGTACGTTATATGCATTATATACTGTATTATTACAATACAGTCACCTAGAAAAAATTTTATTAATAAAATAAGGAAGAAAAATATATTTACAGTGCTGTACTATAAAACATCCGCATATACTGGAGCAGCTCAAACCTGTACCGTTTAGGGCACCTGGCTGGCTCAGTCAGTACAGCAGGCAACTCTTAATTTCAGGGTCGTGAGTTCAGCCCCACCTTAGGCATGGAGACTACTTAAAAAAAATTTTTTTTAATGCCCACTTGGAGTGCCTGGCTGGCTCAGTCAGAAAAGCAGATGACTCTTGATCCTGGGGTTGTGAGTTCAAGCCCCATGTTGGGTACAGAGAGTACTAAAAAATAATAATAATAAACTTTAAAAACAAACAGGGGCACCTGGATGGCTCACTAGGTTAAGCGTCCAACTTTTGGTTTCAGCTTAGGTCATGATCTCACAGGTTTGTAGGTTCAAGCCCCACGTCAGGCTCTGTGCTGATCCCAGCACTCAGACCCAGCTTGGGAGTCTCTCTCCATCTCCCTTGGCCCTTCTTGCACATACATGCCCTCTCCCTCAAAATAAATAAGCATCAAACAAACAAACAAAAAACCTGTGCTGTTCAAGGGTCATCTGTCCTATGAAGAACTTTATGCCACCAATTTGAAACTTTAGATAAAATATAAAATTCCTAGAAAAACTCTAACTCTTATCGGGGGAAGCAGGGAAAGACTACCTCGAGAAGATATAATAAAATCAGAATGGTCCCAATAACATCCAAAAAACTGAATCAATCAAAAATCTTCCCACAAGGAAAATTCTAGGCTCAGATGGCTTCACTGATGAATTCTACCATTCAAATAAGAAATAATTCCAATCTTACAAAGTTTCTAGAGAACGGATAAAAAGGATATACACACTCTCCAACTAATTTGTATGAGGCTCACATTCAATATGAAAAACAATTCCAATCTCTCTTTATAAACATTGATACAGCATTTGCAATCTATTAAAATTAAACTACAAAAAAAGAGTTAAATATAATTAACGTGGAAACCCTGAAAGCTTCCCCTTTGAAGTCAAGATGACTGCTATCAGCACATCTATTCAACATTACACTGGATGTTAAAGGCAAGAAGAAATTAAAAAGAAAAGGATTGGGAAAACTACACAAAATTCTCACTACGAGTGGATATTATTGTGTAATTAAGGAAATACAAAAGAATCAACAGAAATCATTAGGGTTAGAGCTGAGCAAGATGCTGGGTACAAAAGTAACATATAAAATCAATTATATTTCTATATACTATCAACATTCAGAAAATTAATTTTTTCTTAGAAAGATAGCAGTAACAAGAGCATCAAAATTATTAAGTACTTAGAAGAAAGCATCTAACAAAATATGTCAAGATTTCTTCCCAGAAAATAAAAAAAATTAATTTAAAAAACATTAAAGGGGCACCTGGGTGGCTCAGTCAGTTAAGCGTCTGACTCTTGGTTTTGGCTCAGGTCGTGATATCATTGTTTCATGACTTTGAGTCCTGCATTGGGCTCCTCACTGACAGTTTGGCACCTGCTTGGGATTCTCTCTCTCTCCCTCTCTCTGCCTCTCCTCTACTCACACTATCTCTGTCTCTCTCAAAAATGAATTTTAAAAAAGTTTTTTAAACACTAAAGATCTAAATAAATGGAGAAATATACCATGTTCATGGACTGGAAGATTCACTACTATAAAGACATAGTTTCTCCCTCTAAGTAATGCATAGATTCAATACAATCCCTATCAATACCCTGTTTATGTGGAATTTGACAAGCAGATCCTAAAATGCACATGAAAGTGCAAAGAACTCAAAAGAGTCAAGACACTATTGTATCCAAGTCATGGACATGGGAACAGACACAACAGAAAGCCCAGAAACAGCCCTGATTTCTTACAAAAGTAGCACCGCAAAGAAAATATGAAAGTGTCTATCTAAATAATAAGAAAAAAAATAAATCTGACCCTTACCTCAGTCTGATACACAAAAAGTCAACTACAGTTTTATGAAAGACAAGAAAACTACAATTAGCATATAGGAGAATATCTTCATGACCTTGGAGTAGGGGGGAAAAAGTCTTAAACAGAAAACAAATAGCATTACCTATAAAGAAAAAAATTAATACATTTGACTATTTTTTTAATGTTTTAGTTATTTTTGAGAGAGCACAAGGGAGGGACAGAGACACAGGGACAGAAATCTGAAGCCGGCTCTGTGCTGACAGCAGCGAGCTCGATGTGGGGCTTGAACTCACTAACCACGAGATCGTGCCCTAAGCCTAAGTCAGGCACTCAACTGACAGAGCCACCCAGGTCCCCCACATTTGACTATCTTTAATTAAGAACTCATTTATTGGGGTGCCTGGGTGGCTCAGTCAGTTAAGCACCCAACTACTGATTTCAGTTCAGGCCATGATCTCGTGGTTAGTGACTTTGAGCCCTGCGTTGGGCTCTGTGCTGACAGCTCAGAGCCTGGAAGCCTGCTTTGGATTCTTTGACTCCCTCTCTCTGCCTCTCCCCCACTCGCACTGTCTTTCTCTCTCAAAAATAAACATTTAAAAAAAATGTTTTAAATGGTTCAATTGTAATACTGTCACACAATCGTATGCTATACAGCACAGAAAACAAACAAGAGATACATAAAACCACATAGATGATCTGGTTACATTTTTAGGAAGTTCAAAAAATATATAAAACTAAATCCTACTGTTTAAGGATACATGCTTATGTGCTAAAACTATAAAGAAAATCAAGTAAGTAATTACCAAAAAGTCAGGATACTATTGTCAGGAAAGGAGATGGAAAGATCTATCACCAAAAAGGAATATATACGGAGTTTCTGGGGCTGACGCTAATTCTATCTCTAACCTAGCTGGTGGTTACAATGGTGTTCATTTTATTATTTATTGCCGTTACATTTGTTATCTGTGTTCATAAGGAAAGGCTTAGAATATATATATATCAACGCCTTTGCATACAACATCCAGAAAATTACCCAAGAAACTAATAACAGTTGCCTTCAAGGAAGGTATGTCTAAGAGGGATTAAAGGACACGAAGGGTAGAGGAACGCTGTCCACACTACTGTTTTTCAACTACTCGACTGACAGGTAAAGCATGGGAGATTTAACTATGACAAGAAAATATGTTCTCAGCCTTGACAGTGTCAAAGTAGAAGTATGAATGACACCAAGTGAGAGCTAGAAGTGGGTTAAAAAATGAGAAAGGAAGAGATAGATCCACTAATAGTCATACCTTCCAAAGTGGAGAGTTAACCAAAAAATATAGATATTTTAGTGCTATGTAAAGGTAACAAAGGAACTAAAAATAATGATATAACTACCAAAAATCAGAAAGGGGGAAGAGGGATTTATGGAGTATAGGTTACCCAAATCTTCATTTATCACAGCAGGAAATTAATAGATAACATCTATAGTTGAAAAATCAAAGATGAAGCAAATTACTTAGAAATATAAGCGACCATTTAAAAAGCTAAAAACAGGGGCGCCTGGGTGGCTCAGTCGGTTAAGCGGCCGACTTCGGCTCAGGTCATGATCTCACGGTCTGTCAGTTCAAGCCCCGCATCAGGCTCTGTGCTGACAGCTCAGAGTCTGGAGCCTGCTTCGGATTCTGTATCTCCCTCTCTCTCTGCCCTACCCCTGCTCATACTCTGTCTCTATGTCTCTCAAAAATAAATAAACGTTAAAAAAAAAAAAAATTTTAAAAAAAAAGCTAAAAACAGAAACAACAAAAGGGCATGGAACAGCAGCTGCATTTCATTATAAGCCATTAGATAACCATTTGATTTTTAGGCATAGATATATATTACCTTCATTAAAAAAGAAAAAAGTAATTTTCTATTTAGAACATACACATCTAAGGACATGAGAACATTTATTTAATCAAGTACAAAATAATAGAATACTGACAGAATCTACAAGAGCTAAAATGGCCAAAATTCAGATCTGTTAATGCAATTAACAGATATTATTGTTAACAGAGGAATGCAATTACTGCCATTACTGGATCAGAAGATGAAAATGAATACATCCACCACTCAATAAATGACCAATTATTAAAAATTCAATGGGGCACCTGGGTGGCTCAGTCACTTAAGCATCCTGACTCGATTTAAGCTCAGGTCATGATCTCAGAGTTCCTGAGTTCCAGCCCCAAGGCGAGCTCTGCACTGACAACATAGAGCCTGCTTGAGATTCTCTCTCTGCCCCTCCCCTGCTTGTGCGCTCACGCTCGCTCGCTCTCTCTCTCTCTCTCTCTCTCTCTCAAAATAAACTTAAATGGACAAATAAATAAATAATAAAAATAAAAAGCCAAGCTAAGTACTATGCCATGGTAGAGGATAGAGGGGAAAACTACATAAGATCTCTCCACTTCTATTCTGTGGCACTCTCCAATTCATTATCCACAGGTCTGTAGTGTTAGCTCTTTAAAATACAAATCTGCTTATATACTCTGAAAAACTGGTCACTAAAAGTGAGCTGGTAAAGTAAACTCTGAATATTTTTGGAGAACTGATGGGAAGTCAGTCACAAGAAGTTGCCTTCCTTAGGTAGACAGTTAACAAGTTACTAACAAAAATGAGTAAGCAAAAAAAGGGTTAAGATAGATCTACAAATTGAAAGAATACTCAATAATCTAGACTTGAAGTTAGCTACAGGAATGTATCTTGAAACACATTTAAAAGAATGTATCAAAAGTGTGAGAGGCCTAGATCGATATGAAGCAGAACAAAAGAGAAAAATAGTGAAATATAGGCCACAGAACCAAAGAGAAAAATAGTGAAATAAATCCAGAAAGGACTTGTGAAGGTAATGAGGCTTGAAGGAGATAATGAGAAGACCCTGGTACTGTAAGGGCGAGAATGAACTGGAAGTGCATGGCTTTCACACATTCAATCAGAATATGTACAGGGAAGAATAAGCTGATCAGATTTAGGAATCAAGTAGGAGAAATGGCACTGAAAGAAGACAGCTAAAATAAGGTATGTCAAATATTTTCTATTTCAGTGACAAGGCTTAGTACACAAGTAATCCAAAATTCTTAACAACAAACAGACAAGTACACAATCTCCCAGTGGCTCAGTCGCTTAAGAGTCCGACTCTTGATTTCAGCTTAGCTCATGATGAGCCCCGCATCGAGCTAACAGTATGGAGCCTTTTGGGGATTCTCTCTCTTTCCTCCTCTCTCTGCCCCTCTCGTTCACACATGCAAGTGCTCTCTCTCAAAATAAACATTCAAAAAAATTTTAATAATGTTATACAGATTGTTCAAGGAGAAAAAAGAACAACAAGCAACCCTTTAAATGTTGGCAATTGCTTCTGATCTCTAGCATTATGATAAAGGGAAGACTGTATGTAGGAATGGAGATTAAAGTACGAATAAAACTTCTCAATGCACCTAACTCCACTGGAGTCCTTACATTACCTCTCATTTTTTATAATTAGTAATTTTCAGGAAAAAGTTCTAATGACCCAAGAGAATTAGAATTGCTAGATCTCACCAGATTTAACATATTAGTTTTTCCCATCTTAATTGGAAGTAGAAAGAATTATCCCCATATAGACAAGGAAGAACCAAGTAGCAGTTTTATAAGGTTTTGAATTCAGCTCATTAGCATGGGAAAGACAGGTGGAAACGATTATCCATCCACAGAGAACTCACCTTCCAGAAAAGCAAATTCATCCACAGCTTCTATTGCATTATCTGAAACACAATGAAAAGGGACACCTGACTAACTCTGGTCATTTGGACACCAACCTCTTAAAAAAAAACCACAACCCACATAGTGAAGGGCATGAGGCTTTATGCAAACGAGGGCATTTATAAAATTTGTCCCTTGCTTTCATGAACCCATTTCTGCTCCACCACTAAATCTTTTACATACCAGCTGTCTCTCTGAAAAAGTAGAAAAGTCTGGGTAAACATTGTTCAGTAGGGGGAAATCCTTTGCTCTGAAAGTCATCAAAGAAGAGTTTGGCAAAATAGAAGGGAAAGTGGAATTAAGGTAAACAAAACTTAACACATGTACAAGGGTTACCAATTAAAAAGAGTCTGATACAACATAGCGGTCAGTATAAAGCGGTATAGTCAGCTTTAGCAACACGTAGACTCCTTTCATTCCCTACCCCACCACGTATAAAGCCACCCAAAGCACTGGGACTCCAAAGGCAGAACTTTCTATCACTGTGGAAGTCGAAAGGGATGTGGCACCTTTCATCTTACAGTGATGGCTTCCCCCAGCCCTCCCTTTTCTGCCCCCAGATATCAAATACCACAGTGACACTCTACCCAAATCTCTCCTCTGAAGGGTTTTCCTCTTTCCTTGTTGAGCACAGCAGTAGGCATCTTTTGCAATGGTCTCCACAAACAGTTCCTGTGAAGCAAAAGGGGAGAGTTGTATCAACGGGTTCTAGCACAATGCTTGCGAGCTCTTCTATTTGAGTGGTGGGAAGGAGGTAAGGGGTGCTCAGGTGCATGGAAAGGTTCTCAGTCCTAGACTTATGAAGATTTGTTGCATTCCCCCTACCCCGGCGAAGCATGACACGTTCTTCCTCCCTCACTTGTAAATTCTCCCGACTCATTCACTTGAGACTCCCACAACCTGTGTTCGATATTGAAAATGCAATTTAAAGTCGCTGTCTGTGCCCTTATGAAAACGCAGGTGTGTTAACAAACCAATACAACTACTGAAGGTTTGTGCCTCTTTCCCCTAGTGTTACCTCCTACACTTTTATCTCATAATCTGGCCCTGGCCCCTCACCTCCTCATCCTTCGCAGACCCAGTACTGACCCTCCTCTTCTTCCCCCGCTTTCCCGCTCCCCAAGCCTCCCAGGACGCCGCTAAGCCCCGCCCCCCGGAACGTTTCTCCTCCAGGCCCCGCCCCTCACCACCTCCCCGCCCCACTACCCCGTGTGGCCTTCGCGCTCCCGCCGCACCGCTGCTCGTGCCAGAATGAAGATGGCTTCCTGTCCCGCGAGGGTCACGTCGGGGTCCGCCTTCACCAAGGCCTTCACTCGCGATAACGGCAACCTCGAAAGACGAGCTCCGGGCGCACTTGTCGGGGCTTGCGGTGGCGGGGCTACTGCCTCCCCACTGGGCCCCTCCTCCTCCCGGGGTGTCCCATTTCCAGCCGCCGCCGCCATCCGGGCCCCAAGCGTGCTGCGCGCGGCCGCCGACTGTGCGCGCGCATGTGACGCCAGCCCCTTTCCCGCGCGCGCCGAAGGCCACGCCCCCTGTGGGCGCGTGGCTCCGCCCCTTAAGCGGCTGGGCGCTCCCGGGACTCCCGGCGGGCGGGACCCGGCGCTGGGCGTGGCGGCTCTGTCTATTCCGTTGCCGCTTGGCTAGCGCGGACTCTTTTCCCGGTCCCGATGAACCCGTCGGGCCTAGTTGAACCTAGGCACCGTCCGTTACTGGCCAAATGTTTGTTGGGCCCGGATAGTGCGTGGAGGAGCATCCTTGGTATGAAGAAACCCAGACCTGGCCTGCAAGAATGTCTCAGTCAAGTGATACGCGAGTGATAGCCAAGGCTGAGAAGGGCAGGTGCCCATGCAAGGCCTGGACGTTCCAGAGGGCGTAGCGTATGGGGAAAAAGGGTACTGAGAAGGGCATGAAATCTGAACCAGTGTCAAGGAGAACAACCCTAAAAGGTTATAGGACTTTAACAGGCAGAAATCGAAGTTTCAGACCTGACAGGAAACCAGAAGAAAAAAGCAGAGGCTGGAAAAGATGAAGCTGTGGCGATCACAAGTCGTCCACGCTTGTTTTATCGCGAGTTGCACCAGAGCGTTGGCTATCAAACTTTTGTTCCCAGGCTCCCTTTACACTCTTAGAAATTACTGAGGACAACAAAGAGCTTTTGTTTTTGTAGATTATATTGGTATTTATTGTATTCGAAATTAAAACGATTTTAGAATATTTAATACATAACATTACACGTTAACATAATGTTTTTTATGATAAGTAAACATTTTTTTATGACAAGCAAAAAGTGCTTCCAAAAATCTCTTTAATGTATGGCTTTAACAGAAGACAGTTGGATTCTCCAGCTGCTTCTGTATATTAACGTTATTACTTTTCAACATAGATCTGGAAACTCCTCTGCATCTTCTGGAGAAAATGAGAATGAAAAGGGCGAATAACATCTTAGTATTATTAAGAAAATAGTTTTGACTTTACAGATACCTGCAAAGAATCTCTCAGAACACACACCACCCCCATTAGTCCCCGCACCGAAGTTTGAAATCTGCAGGCATAAAAGATCAGTTCATATTTGCAATAACACTTTTAATCTAAGTCAGTTGTTATAATAGCTCGCATTTATTAGCATTTACTATGTGCATGGTTTGAAGTGCTTTACATTTATGAATTTATGTATCGAGTAACGATTTTTGTAATACCCTTTTTGAAGTAGGTAATATTTTAACCTTTATTTTACAGTTGAGGAAGTTAAAACACAAAATGACTAATTTATCCACAGCATAATGTAGTCAAGCCAAGATGCAATTGTATTAGATAATATCTATCGTCTACATTCATCAATGATGTAGTAAACTCTACATGACTGGATTAGCAGAGGCTCCAGTAGAGCAGAGCAAGAGGCTTGGTCAAGATTAAAACCTTCAGAAAGGAGTCTCTGTCAGTGAAATTTTTACTATAACCTCCTTTAGGATCTCAGTCCTGAGTCCACCTTCAGATTACATTTGTGGACACTCCTGCACAGGGAAAACTCCACACAAAATTCTTAAGAGCACAGCCAGATTCTTGTGTCTCCTTAACAGTGGAACACTCCATGGAGCAATATTCCACAATGTCAAAGTAGTTAAGTACTAACTGCTGCCCAAATTCTGAGTTAACATAATAAATGAATTGACCACTATGGGACACGAACTAGTTCAGACTTCCTGAAGGGTAGAGTCAAACTGACTTTTGGAAGATCCTCTTTAACCCCTCTTTCTTACCAGTTTTTTCTATTATCCATATTTTCCCAACCTTTCTTCCACTTCCTCCTTTTCCTTTCCCTTTTCTTCCCTCAATTCCTTTTTTTTTTTTCTCATCAGGTGTGTATTTTGGCCTAGCTACATTCTCCTTTCCTTGGTTTTAGCACCACTACTAAGAAGACATTTATTTAGACCACACAGCAGTTCTTGACTATGATGAGTGTTGAAAGGCACTAAGTCATGTTAAAAGGGGAATCATGTTTTACTGTCTATGAATTTCAGTGGTAAAAGGACAGAGGAAACAGGAAGACAGGGGTCAAAAAAGCCACAAATACAAAAA
This sequence comes from Paguma larvata, assembly GCA_030068075.1. Taxonomy (NCBI): domain Eukaryota; kingdom Metazoa; phylum Chordata; class Mammalia; order Carnivora; family Viverridae; genus Paguma; species Paguma larvata. The sequence goes on from CM057836.1 coordinate 47,718,156, forward strand.
AAAAGTTTGCATTTCAATCATATAGAATGAAAGGCTAAAATTATCTTTAAAGGCCACAAGAAGAAAATTAATGCAAAAAGGAAATGTTATGTGAACATTTTATGCCATAAACTAATGGTTAAGACAAGTTATCATCTACCCTCCTCGGATAAGAGTTCTATCCATTAGATATGTATTTGGTGGAAATACATTTCTTTTCTGAATTATTTTTTTAAAAATAATTGCATATTGAGACACCTGGGTGGCTCAGTCAGTTAAGCATCCGACTTCCGCTCAGGTCATGATCTCACAGTTCAGGAGTTCGAGCCCCACATTCGGCTCTGTGCTGACAATGCAGAACATGCTTGGGATTCTCTCTCTCTCTCTCTCAAAATAAATAAACTATAAAAATAAAATAATTGCATGTGTGTTGTATGTTAAAACTTAGCTGAGTAAATTTTAAAGATCTTACTGGCTTTATTCAACACGTCATGAATTGAGCAGCATCCAACCTAACAGATAGAAAAAAGCTCAGTGGACTTGTACAAAATGAAAGACGAGTGTAAGGAAGCAGGATCAAGGAAGTTGTGCCAGGCACAAAAGCAGATTGGTTGTTGCACAGTCACTTTCCTTTAGGAGATGGCAGGGATCTATCAGGCATTTTACCTAACTAGTGTTAATCAAATGATTCCTGATTAAGATTCCATTTCTAGGAGAGCCTACAGTGTCTAAGTCTGATGACATAGGGCTTAGCATTAGTGACTCCATTTTGGATCTTTTGTCTTGTTTTTAACACTGTGTTAAAGAACAAGATTCAACTGAATAAATATTAAAGATCTTACTGGCTTTATTCAGCAACTCATGAATTGGGTAGCATCCAACCTAGCAGATAGAAAGCAGGTCTAAAGAGCTGTACAAGGTGAGAGATTTTTACAAACAAAGAGAACAGGAGTAAGGAAGTTATACTGGACATTTGCTGACTGGTTAAAGCAGGCTTAGTTTCCTTATATGGAGCATAGGGAAGTCTTTGAGCCAAGTTAGAAAACTTGTGCTCAGCAGGCAAGCATTGATGGGCTTCTAGAAAAGCCTTCCTTTTCCAGAGGAACTGAGCATAGAAACTAGCTAAGTTTTGGCTTGCTGACATGGGGCTTAGCATGAGTAACTCCATCTTGGGCCTAATCTGGTTGTTTTAACATGTATTTTACATATATTTATGTATGTGTATACATACACACATTTGTTGGGTCAAATGTTAAGTAAACCACAGAGAAAACAGAGGGTAAAAAAAATTTTCAGTAAAAGAAGTCCATAGGACTGTTTAAAAGGGAAAAATAAATAGAAAGAAAAAAAGTATCGTGAACTTGGCCATAGAAACCTTGGGATGCAGGAATTGTTTAAGCACGTGGAAGTCAACTCATCAGAAAGAGAAAAAGGAAAGGGAGAAATCAAAGGACAAGTGTTATAAATCTTTAAAAGATACAAAGGGATAATTTACTCCTAATTCAGTATTTAACGAAATTATTTAGGCAGTGTTCCCAATCTTTCCCTTCCAACTTGGATTGAAATGATAATAATTCAGAGGGAAGTTAAGATGATGGAGCAGCGTGGAGACCCTGAGCTTGTCTCATCTCTGAAAGACAGCTAGATCAGCACCAAACCATTTTGAACACAAAGGAAATTGACTTGAGGATTAACACAACAATCTGCATAGCTTGAGCCACAGAACTTGGCAGGTGCACAGTATTGAAAGGTGAAGTGGGGGAGAGAAAAGCTGTGGAGGGTAGGGAGCTATTTTTGTGGAGAGAGGACAGAGAAAGGGGAAGAGTGAAGTGCATCAGAAGTGCAAGAAAAGCATTCCCCCAAAAGTTGCTGGAGAGAAAGACAAAGAAAGAGTGAAAACACTCACAGGGACTGAACAAAAAATCTGTTCCCCAAAACCCTTGATGGGAAGAAAGGAGAGGGTTTCAATACCACCAAGATTCTATTAACAGTGGAGTACAGAGTCTGAAGTTCTGGAGCTCAGTGCCTGGCGATACTCTGGTGAGGAAGCAGGGCAAATCCCCAGGAGGAGGATCTGAGGGGTCCTCCCCAGGGGGAGTCTGAGGGGTCTGAGTGCCACACGGGGAGAGCTATTCCCTTGCTTGGAGTGCATTTGGCAGAGACCTTACAGCCTCCCCATAGGCAGAGGTCCCAGTGGACCTGGAGAGCAGTCACATTTCCTAGTATTGGGACAAAGACACCAGAGTGTGGTGAAGCCTGACACCATCTGTGTATCATAGTTTGCCATAATCTGTGAACCTCTGCCACTGTGCGATCAAACAAATGTTTTCCGGGGCCAGTACCCAGCCATTGCTCAGCAAGACCCTACCCCAGAAGAGCTGGCTCGGATTCAAGTCGCAGGGGTCTCAGAAGTGTGGAGTTTTGAAATGAAACCCCATCTGAGATAAAACTCTGGAGGGAGGTGCCACCTGGCAGGCTGACAGCTTGGACACAGACAGGATAAAGGCAGGGAGTGTATGGAGGCCTGAGACAAAGGAGGAGTGCTTTATCGCAGGTGGGTGAGAGCAGGAAGTTCCTTTGCCAGAGACTAGGGAACTGGGTGAAGCCATTTCCATCTCTCCCAACTACACACATGCCTGCCATATTGATCCACCCCTGTAAGCTAACCAGTGCCATCTAGCAGAGAACGGAGCTGTTACACAAAGCCCCACCTGACTTTGCCTTGCAAGCACATCCCCTAGAAGACCAGCACAAGTCACTCCACCTACTTAGTGTACAGACTATAAAAGGCTTCATAGTTTCAGTTCTAGGGGAAACTGGTTGTAACTTCATTCCGGTTGCTGATTCATTTATTCATTTTCTTTGCTTCTGTTTTTGCTCAAATTGTTTTTTCTTTCTTTCTTTTCTTCATCATTCATGGACACAGAAAGAAAATTTTATTTTTATTTTTATATTTTTTTGCTTCATTTTTTATTTTTTAAACTTTTATCCTATTTCATTTTCTTTATTTCATTTTATTCCATTTCCTTTTTTTTATTTAAAATTTTTTTCTTACCTTTTTTTTTCTTTTCTTTCACTCTTTTCTCTATTCTATCAAACTCCCTTCAACAAGTAGACCAAAACAAACCTAGGATGTAGCTTCCTTTATTTTTTTTTGTTTTATTTTTAACTTTCTTATTTTAATTTTTTAATTTTAATTTTTAAATTTTTTCTTCCAAAATGACAAAATGAAGGAATTTACCCCAAAAGAAAGAACAGAGGAAAATGACAGCCAGGGAATTAATCAATACCAATATAAGCAAGGTGTCTGAACTAGAATTTAGAACTGTGATAATAAGAATGCTAGCTGGGGTAGAAAAAAAGCATAGAATCCCTTTCTGTACAGACAAAAGAAATAAAATCTAGTCAGGACTAACTTAAAAATGTTATAACCAAGATGAAATCTTGAATGGATGCCATGACAGCAAGGATGGACAAATCAGTGAATCAGCAATTTGGAAGATTTAGAAGATAAAATTATAAAGAATAATGCAGAAAAAAATGAAGGAAACAAAGGCAAAAGATCATGATACAAAACTTGGAGAAATCGTGACTTACTAAAAATGAATAACATCCAAATCATAGGAGTCCCAGAAGATGAAGAGAGAGAAAAAGGGGCAGTGAGTTTATATGAGCTAATTATAGCAGAAAACTTTCCTAATCTGGGGAAAGATATAGACATCAAAATCCAAAAAGCACAGAGAACTCCCATCAGATTCAACAAAAACCGACCATCACCAAGGCATATCATCATCAAATTCACAAAATACACAGACAAGGAAAGAATTATGAAAGCAGCAAGGGGGGGAGGTCTTTAACCTATAAAGGAAGATAGATCAGGTTCACAGCAGATCTACCCACAGAAATTTGGCAGGCCAGAAAGGAGTGGCAGGATATATTCAACATCCAGAATTGGAAAATATGCAGCCAAGAATTTTTTATCCAGCAAGTCTGTCATTCAAAATAGAAGGAGAGATAAAGAATGTCCCAGACAAACAAAAACAAAAGGACTTCATAACCACTAAACCAGCCCTGCAAGAAATTTTAAGGGAGATTTATTGAGTGGAGGAAAAATGAAACCAACCAAAAAAGACCAAAATTAACAGAGACTAGAAAGGACCAGATAACAATACCAACTCCACAGGCAACACAATGGCACTGAAGTCATATCTTTCAGTATTCACTCTAAATGTCGATGGACTAAACACTCCAATCAAAAGACATAGGGTATCAGAATGGATAAAAAAAACAAGACCCATCTATATGCAGCTTACAAGAGACCCATTTTAGACCCAAAGACTCCTGCAGATTGAAAGTAAGGGGATGGAGAAATAGAAAGCTGGAGTAGCCATACTCATAACAGACAAACTAGATTTTAAAATAGAGAGTGTAACAAGACAAGAAGAATGGCATTATATCATAATTACAGAGTCTATCCACCAAGGAGATCTAACCATTATAAATATTTATGCCCCCATGTGAAAGCACCCAAATATATAAATCGATTAATCACAAACATAAAGAAACTCATTGGTAATACCATAATGGTAGAGGACTTCAACACCCACTTACAGCTATGGACAGATCATCTAAGCAGAAAATCAACAAGGAAAGAATGATTTTGAATGACACACTGGACTAGTTGGACTTCACAGATATATTCAGAACATTTCATCCTAAAGCAGCAGAATGCACATTCTTCTCAAGTGCATATGGAACGTTCTCCACAATAGATAACATATTGGCACACAAATCAGCCCTCAACAAGTTCAAAACTATCAAGAACATACTGTGCATATTTTCAGACCACAATGCTATGAAAATCAAAATCAACCACAAGAAAAAATTTGGAAAGCCCATGAATACTTGGAGATTAAAGAACACCCTACTAAAGAATGACTGGGTTGGGGCGCCTGGGTGGCTCAGTCGGTTGGGTGGCCGACTTCGGCTCAGGTCATGATCTCGCGGTCTGTGAGTTCGAGCCCCGCGTCTGGCTCTGTGCTGACGGCTCAGAGCCTGGAGCCTGCTTCCGATTCTGTGTCTCCCTCTCTCTCTGCCCTTCCCCTGTTCACGCTGTGCCTCTATGCCGCTCAGAAATAAATAAACATTAAAAAAAAATTAAAAAAAAAAAAGAATGACTGGGTTAACCAAGAATGTAAAAAGGAAATTAAAAAGTACATGGAAGCTAATGAAAATGAAAACATGATGGCCCAAAACCTCTGGGACGCAGCAAAGGTGGTCATAAGAGTAAAGTATATAGCAATCCAGGCCTTCCTAAAGAAGGAAGAAAGGTCTTCAATACACAACCTGACCTTACACTTTAAAGATCTGGAAAAATAACAGCAAATAAAGCCCAAAACCAGCAGAAGAAGGGAAATAATAAAGATTAGAGCAGAAATCAATGATATCGAAATAATAAAAAAAAATAAAAATAGTAGAACAGATCAATGAAACCAGGAGCTGGTTCCTTGAAAGAATTAACAAAATTGATAAACCACTATCCAGATTGATCACAAAGAAAAAGGAAAGGACCTAAATAAATAAAATCACAGTAATGAGAGAATAGTATAAGCAATTATATGCCAAAAAATTGGGCAATATGGAAGAAATGGACAAATTCCTAGAAACATATGAACTACCGAAACTGAAACAGGAAGAAATTGAAAATTTGAACAGACCCATTAGCACCAACGAAATTGAATCAGTAATCAAAAGTCTCCCAAGAAACAAGAGTCCAGGGATGGATAGCTTTCCAGGGGATTTCTACCAAACATTTAAAGAAGAGTTAACACCTATTTTTCTGAAGCTATTCCAAAAAATAGAAATGGTAGGAAAACTTCCAAACTCATTCTATGAGGCAGCCTTACCTTGATTCCAAAATCAAAGACCCCACTAAAAAGGAGAACCACAGACCAATTTCCCTGATCATGGATGCAAAAATTCTTAACAAGATACTAGCCAACCAGATCCAACAATACAATGCGATCAAATGGGATTTATTCCTGGGATTCAGGGCTGGTTCAATATCCACAAAGCCCAGTTCAATATCTACAAATCAATCAACTGATAAATCACATTAATAAAAGAAAGGATAAGAACCACATGATCCTCTTGATAAATTCAAAGAAAGCGTTTGACAAAATATGGCATCCTTTCTTGATAAAAACCCTCAAGAAAACAGGGATAGAAGGATCCCCCAAGATCATAAATGCCATTTACAAAAGATCCACTGCTAATATCATTCTCAATGGGGAAAAACTGAGAGCTTTCCACCTAAGGTCAGGAACATGACAAGGATGTTCACTCTCACCACTGTTATTCAACATAGTGTTGGAAGTCCTAGCCTCAGCAATCAGACAACGCAAAGAAATAAAAGATAATCCAAATCAGCAAGGACAAAGTCAAACTTTCACCCCTCACAGACAAAATGATACTCTATGTGGAAAACCCGAAAAACTCCACCAAAAAACTGCTAGAACTGATCCATGAATTCAGCAAAGTCGCAGGATATAAAATCAATGTACAGAAATCGGTCAAATTTCTATACACCAATAATGAAGCAGAAAGAGAAATCAAGGAATCAATCCCATTTACAATTGCACCAAAAACCATAACATACCTAGGAATAAATCCTAGAATAAACCAAAGAGATGAAAATCTATACACTGAAAACTATAGAAAGCTTATGAAAGAAATAGAAGAAGACACCAAAAATGGGAAAAATCCCATGCTCATGGATTGGAAGAACACATATTGTTAAAATTTCAATACTACCCAAAGCAATCTACATATTCAATGCAATCCCTATCAAAATAACACCAGCATTCTTCACAGAGCTAGAATAAACAATCCTAAAATCTGTATGGAATCGGCCCTGAAGAGCCAAAGCAATCCTCAAAAAGAAAAACAAAGCTGGACGCATCACAATTCCAGACTTCAAGCTGTATTACAAAGCTGTAATCATAGTATGGTACTGGCACAAAAACGAGACATGCAGACCAATGGAACAGAATAGAGACCCAGAAATGGACCCACAAACGTATGGTCAACTAATCTTTGACAAAGCAGGAAAGAATATCCAATGGAATAAAGACAGTCTCTTCAGCAAATGGTGCTGGGAAAACAGCGACATGCAGACATGAACCTGAATCACTTCCTTACACCATATACAAAAATAAACTCAAAACGGATGAAAGACCTAAATGTAAGACAAGAAGCCATCAAAATCCTCAAGAAGAAAGCAGGCAAGAACCTCTTTGACCTGGGCTGCAGCAATTTCTTACTCAACACGTCTCTGGAGGCAAGGGAAACAAAAGTAAAAATGAACTTATTGGGACCTCATCATGATAAAAACCTCTGCGCAGCGAAGGAAACAATCAGCAAAACTAACAGGCAACTGACCAAATGGGAGAAGATATTTGCAAATGACATATCAGATAAAGTGTTAGTATCCAAAATCTATAAAGAACTTATCAAACTCAATACGCAGTAAATAAAAAACCCAGTGAAAAAATGAGCAAAAGACAAGAACAGACACTTTTCCAAAGAAGACATCCAGATTGCTAACAGACACAAGAAAAAATGCTCAACATTGCTGATCATCAGTAAAATACAAATCAAAACCACAAGCAGATACCACCTCACACCTGTCAGAATGGCTAAACTTTAAAATTCAGGCAAAAACAGATATTGGCAAGGATGTGGAGGAAAAAGAACTCGTTTGCTTTGTTGGTGGGAATGCAAACATCTATAGCCACTCTGGAAAACAGTATGGAGTTTCCTCAAAAATTAACATCCTGCCCTATGACCCAGCAATTGCACTACAAGGTATTTACCCAAAGGATACAGGAATGCTGATTCTAAGAGGCACACACACCCCAGTGTTTACAGCAGCACTATCAACAACAGCCAAAGTATGGTATATATATGAATATTACTTGGCCATGAAAAAGAATGAAATCTTGCCATTTACAACAACATGGATGGAACTAGAGTGTATTATGCTAAGCCAGATAAGTCAGTCAGAGAAAGACAAATATTATATGATTTCATTCATATGTGGAGTTTAAGATATAAAACAGATGAACATAATAATAAGATAAAAAGAGAAAGGAAACAAACCATCAGAGACTCTTAAGTAAAGAGAACAAACTGAGGGTTGCTGGCGTGAGGTTGGGTCGGGGGAAGGGCCAAAGGTGTGAGGGGCAATAAGGAGGACACTTGTTTGGATGAGCACTGGTTGTTATATGTAAGTGGTGAATCACTAAATTCTATTCCTGTAATTATTATTACACTATATGTTAACTAACTGGGATTTAAATAAAAAGGAAAACAAAAACAAAACAAGAACAAAAAAAGAAATGATAAAAACTCAATGTTGCCTAAAAACTTTCCATATTTGGGCTCCTTCTAACCTCTCTAGTCCTATTTCATCTGTGTGCTCAAGCCACACAGATTTTGCTATAGAGCTGGAAAGCTCTATAGCAATTCTTCCATGAAAGCTTTTCTTACCTTCCTTCAAATTGCAAAACCCTTCCCCCACCAACTCATCTTCCTACAGCAGAGGCTAAGTTACTCCTACTACTGAGCGCCTGTCCTTCATAGTATTGATCACAGGTTGCAATCCGGCATTTACCTGTGACATTATCTGATCAACATTTGACTCCTCTCTTCTCCACACCCTTCCCGGACTATAAGCTCCTTTAGGGAGTGTCTCTGTCTACTTTTGTTCATTGAGTCTGTGGTATAGTGCCTAGCACTTAGTAGGTGTTTAATAGATACTTAGTGAATGAATGAGTCATTAACTGTGGCTCATCTGGAATTGCCATCCCCTAAGAAAGCATGTCAGAACCTGGAGAGAGAATTGTTATTTGAAAATATCTACCAAGGGTTCTAATACAGTTGACCCTTGAACAATGTGAGGATTAGAGGTACCAGTCCCTCTGCACAGTTGAAAATCCACACAGGCAGCACCTGTACACAACTATGCTAAACTTGCAACCTGCATCTATAAGGTTTGCCTCCACTATATTAAAGGTTGTGAACCCACGTGCCTTCCTGGGCCAAGATGATGATACACATCAGAGCCCAGCAATCTATGGTCTGTGGGCCAAGTCCAGCCTACCACCTCTTTTTTGTCAATAAGGCCATGTGTTTATGTATTTTCTACATAACCTAAAGGTGAATTTAGCAAAGATTTATCATTATGGAAAGAAAAGCATTATGTCTCGGGATTGCCCTTATTGCCATTTAAGAATCCTTATATAATCTTGTGACCAGGAAGAATTAATCAGTGGACCAATTAATAAATCAATAAGTGGTAATTAAGATGAAAATTATCTACAAATGGAAAAAAATAAGTAATTTGGCCTAGTACAAAGATGGGACAAAGGGTGTCTGATAAGAAGTTACCCCAAATATGTATTTTGAATGAAATAAGGTAAGGTAAAAACACAAGAACAGAAGATACCTATTTGGCTATTGAGGAATCTGGTGAGGCCTTCCTCAAGTACACGTAAATTAAAGAAATAAAGTTATGCTTTATCTGTAGAGAATTAAACTCTACAACTACATGAAACAGATCAGAACAGATATAAAGTCTTCTTAAGGAAATAGAATAAGTCTGAAAGTTTAAGCAAAGAAAGAGATTTAAAGTACCATCAAAGCAGGGCTGGTTGACAGTGAAAGCAGACACAAAGGGGCATCATGATGGTAAACATCAGCAGAGCCCATTTAAGAAATGCCCACTAGAGATGGCCTCTCAGCTAATGGCTGTGAATGTTCTGGTGCCATAGGTATGACCATACCTGTAGTAAAAATGATAGTGTCAGGCTTCCTCTTAATGCCATTATAAATTTGAATCATCTAACTTGTTCCCCTCATTTGGATTCCATGCTCTCTAAGCAACCTTCTGATAATTTGCCTTCCTCCTAAGTCTGTCTTCAGTGAAAGAACGTGCCAGGTCGTGGGGAGACAAAGATTCCAGACACAGAAGTGGTTCTAATCATCTTGTGAATTGATAAGTAGACATTCTGGTTTCATGTATCAGCTCTGAGATTAATTAGTAAAAGCAATGAGGTGGATCTACATTCAGTATGCTGCCTACAGATCCAGTTTTAAAACCTGCAGAGTGGGGACCAGACCCTTGGCAGAGGGAATGCCACCCTGTGAAGTATCTTGGGACATGACCAAATACTCATCTTCTTATATCCCTGAATTGCCTCTGCAATGAAATTGCTCTAAGCTTTGAATCTGTCTGCTGACTCTGAGAGCATTGATTTACAGAAAGGAACCAGATGTGGATTGTCAGATTTCTGATCCTGATTAGAGAAAGGATGCTAGAGTGAGTTCAGAGCAAATACGACACTTTTCACTAACCAGCTAAAGCAACTCCTAATGTAATTGGTGCATGAATGTGTTATTTGATCTTGGTCCACTTTTAGTTAATTTTTATTAAATAAAATACCATTTGTATCTCTGAGTTGTGATTATTAAGCATCTTTTCATATCTGTCCATTTTCTCTGCTATAAAATGAGGACAATAACACTTCTCACTAATTTACAAATAATTCATTCAACAAATATTTATTGAGTGCCCACTATATGAAAGGCACCATGCCAGGCCCTGTTGATATTGGGGAAATAGAGACGGTACTGGGGAAATTGGCTTCTAATGTGGAAGACATAATTTAAATTGGTTGTGTTAGGCTGATTAGGCTACTATAACAAAATACCATAGACTAGGTGGCTTAAACAACAGAAATTTATTTCTTACAGTTCTGGAGGCTGTGAAGTCCAAAATCAAGGTGTTGGTGAGCTCTCTTCCTGGCTTATAGACAGCAACCTTTTCACTGTATGTCCTCTTCTTTGTGCATGCACAGAGAGGAAAGCTCCTTGATGTTTTGTCTTATAAGGACACTAATCCTATTAGATCAGGGCCCCACTCTTATGACTTCCTTTAACCTTAATTACTTCTGTTAAAGACCCTGTCTCCAAATATAGTCACCTCTCTAAAGACTCTATATCTAAATAAGGTCACATTTTGAGGTACTAGGTGTTAAGACTTCAACATATAAATTTAGGAAGACACACATCATTAATACCAACTGAATCCACCATCCAGACACCTTTATTTCAGATGTCTAGCCTTCAGATCCAGCCTATGGTACTTCTATATGGCAGCCCTAGCAAACTAATACACTAGTGTTCTAGGGTCCAACCTCAGCATCACTATCCTCTCTACCAGTTTACTCAAGTAAACAGCACTCCTTAAGGCCTGCCCTGATATATCAGGACTCTTGAAGTCCTCATGTGGATCAGACTTGCTCTCCACCATGGCTGTCCCTTCATTGTTAATGCACTTGCCTTACTTAAGACCACCATCTCCTTGGGAACTAGGGATTAAATGAGTAAGACTCAAAGTTTTGAAAATACAATGAAATCTTGAATTTTTTTTTTTTTTGCTTTTCCTTATATCTTGTTTTTTCTTGTTTTCTTGTTGTCAAATGTTCCTTTATCAAAATATTTTCCTTTGTAGTTCTTAACTAGCTGGGCATTCCACTGTACCACTACTGATGTCATCTATGATGTCATGAGGGTGGCAGCCTTCAACATTACAGCCCAAAGACTGGGTCCCCAGAATCTCTTTAATGTTTCCAGAGAGTTCTCTGGCTAAAGATTGATACCGCGTCTGTTGGGCAGTGTTGATAATCTCATCAAAAGTGATATTTCCACTGTGCTTAATGTTTTTCTGCTTCTTTCCGTCTCTTGGAGGTTCCCTGAGGGCTTCGATAATCAGGGCGGAGGCAGAAGAAACCACTTCAATCTGGGCCTGTCTGTTCTGAATGGTCAGTTTCACTGTAATCCTCAGACACTTCCAATCACTGGTTGCTTTGGCAATATCATCACCAGCCTTTTTTGGAGACAGACCCAGTGAGACAATCTTTGGGGCCAGGACAGATGTGGCACCGACTTCACCACCAGTGCACCTCAGGTATACGACTTTGATTTCATTAGGGCCAAGCTTAGGTGGCATGGTGGAGGCCATTGGTGTTGGATAAACCTAGATTCAGGACAACCAAGACTGTTGCACCCTCACCTCCTCTGAGCCAAAAGCCAAAAACACTTTTCTTTATTTCTGAAACTAAGATGGTACCAGGGAAGAGAGGAAAGGAAAGCTTAATATAAAAAATTACTGACCATAATGGAGATTGACTCTTAAGGAGTAAAGAAAAATCTAGGGGTGCTTAGGTGGCTTTGTTGGTTAAGTATCCAACTCTTTTTTTAAATTTTTTTAATGTTTCTTTGTTTTTGAGAGAGAGAGACAGACAGACAGACAAACAGACAGAGCATGATCGGGGGGAGGGGCAGAGAGAGAGGGAGACGCAGAATCTGAAGCAGGCTCCAGGCTCCGAGCCCTGAGCACAGAGCTCAATAAGGGGCTCAAACTCAGAGACCGTGAGATCATGACCCGAACTGAAGTCAGACACTTAACCGACTGAGACACTTAGGCGCCCCAAGTGTCCAAACTCTAGATCTCAGCTCAGGTCTTGATCTCAGGATTGCAAGTTCAAGCTCCACATGGGGCATGGGCTTGCACTGAGCATGAAGTGAAAGGGAAGGAAGGAAGGAAGGAAGGAAGGAAGGAAGGAAGGAAGGAAGGAAGGAAGGAAGGGAGGGAGGGAGGGAGGGAGGGAGGGAGGGAGGGAGGGAGGGAGGGAGGGAGAGAGGAAGGAAGGAAGGAAGGAAGGAAGGAAGGAAGGGAGGGAGGGAGGGAGGGAGGGAGGGAGGGAGGAAGAAAAGTCTAAAGAATAGAGGAATCAAACGTAGAGGGAGGAGCCACTACCCCCAAGTCTGGATAAAAAACCCAAGGGTGGAATGAACTTGGGAGAGCACCCTTACCACCAGAGCTGAAAGTGAAATTGAAACCTTGTTGGAGAGGGTGCAGACCCATGACTCACTGAGCAGTGAAGTCATTCAAGTGCCAGCTGGGAAAGTTCCGAACAAACAACATCTGAAGGAGAGGGCCAGAGAGGGTGAGACCACCACCATCCAGCCCCTAAGTGCAGGGCTTTTGAAGAGAGGTTCGGTGGCAAACAGCAGCACTCTCCCTGGCGCCCCCTGGACCGCACCATCCGCGACCTGCGCCGCCACCGCCGCCGCCGGGAAGCGCGCGCCACAGGGACTGGCAACGGGGACCCAGTCAGCCCCAGGCGCCGCCACTTGCAGAGCACCTCTAACCCCGGCACAATTACAGCGAAATCGGGTGTAGCAGGCGGCGGTACCACCGCCCAGTGAACTATGCTGGCGCCCATGGGACAGTGAGGACAGAAATAAAGGGACTCTAGGACTGATGGCGAGGGTCTGGAGGGGCGCCATTGTTGTCCCACAAGCCGGGAAGTCACCCCAAAAGCCATCCCTGCGGAAGTGGAGGTGGGACCCGCCTACACCAAACCACGCCCCTCCCCACAGGAGTGACACCCTTTCAGCTGGAGCGACTGATGCTAAGTGCAGACTGCTGCCTGGAGTAACTCTAGGTCATTTTTTTAAATTTTTTTTAATGTTTATTTATAGAGACAGAGCGTGAGGAGGAGGGCAGAGAGAGAGGGAGACACAGAATCCGAAGCAGGCTCCAGGCTCTGAGCCGGTCAACACAGAGCCCGATGCGGGGCTCGAACTCACAGACTGTGAGATCATGACCTGAGCCGAAGTTGGCTGCTTAACCGACTGAGCCACCCAGGCGCCCCCATTTTTTCTTTTTTAAATATATCTCTCCCTTTCTCCTTCTTTCTGATCCCCACCCCTGAGCTAGCTATCCAGGGTACTGGCTAACTTAAACAGACTTTTAACCCACTCTCTCAAGGCATGTTCTACACCTCCTTCTGTACTTCCCTACCCCTCTCTCTGGAATAACCAGGCCGCATAAGTTCATCTGGGAAACACCTATCCTTATTCCTTTGTCCTTGCACCCGTCCTTATTCTGATTTCTCTCAGTCTGGATTAAGCCCTTTAGTCGCTCTACCTGGGCAAAGTCCACTTCCTTCTTCTCCCCGCACCTGTCGTTATTCTTTCTGTATATGCTCTGCCACCAGCATAATACATACCCTGTCCTTAACGTGTAGCTGGTACTTCAGGACATTGCCCTCAGAGAGTCATTTGTTATTTTTTTTTCTGTTGTGAACTGCTTGTCTGTATCATTTGTCAGTACGTTTGAGTATTTCTGTTTTCTGCTTGTCTGTCAGTCTGTTTTCCTTTCCAGGGCAACATCAAGAAACAATCCAAAACACGTCTAGCCAAAATGACGAAACGGAAGAATTCTCCTCAAAAGAATCTACGGGAAGTAGTGACAGCTCAAGAATTGATGAAAACAGATATAAGCAACATAACAGAACATGAATATAGAATGATAATCATAAAACTAATCACTGGGCTTGAAAAAAGCATAGATGAATGCAAGGGGTCCCACGTGGCATAGTTCAAGGACCTTAAAAATGGTCAGGAAGAATTTAAAAAGGCCTTGGATGAAATACAAGGCAAATTGGAAGCAGCCACAGCACGGATTGAAGAGGCAGAAGAGAGAGTAAGTGCATTAGAAGATAAAATTATAGAAAAAGAGGAAGCGGGTAAAAAGAGAGAGAAGCTGATCCAGGAACAGGAAAGGAGAATTCAAGAGCTGAGCGATGCACTCAAATGAAACAATATCCATATCATAGGAATTCCAGAGGAAGAAGAGAGAGAGAAAGGAGTTGAAGGGGTACTTGAACAAATCATTGCTGAGAACTTCCCTAACATGAGGAAGGAAATGGGCATGGAAATCCAAGGAAGCACAGAGAACTCCCCTCAGACGTAACTTGAATAGACCTTCTGTACGACACATCATAGTGAAGCTGGCAAAATATAAAGACAGGGAGAGAATCTTGAAAGCAGCTAGGGACAAAAGGACCTTAACCTACAAAGGCAGACACATAAGGGTTGTAGCAGACATCTACAGAAACTTGGCAAGCCAGAAAGGAATGGCAGGATATCTTCAATGTGATGAGCAGCAAGGACATGCAACCAAGAATTCTCTATCCAGCTAGCCTGTCATTCAGAATAGAAGGAGAGATCAAGGTTTTTCCCAACAAACAAAAACTGAAAGAATTTATCACAAATAAGCCAGCACTACAAGAGATCCTGAGGGGCACTCTATGAAGGAAAGGTTGCAAAGAACACAAACGACCAGAGACAGCCTTACAAACATGGAACCTAAAGATAATACAGTGACTATAAGCCCATATTTTTCAATATTAACACTGAATGTAAATGGACTAAATGTGCCAATCAAAAGACACAGGGTAACAGAATGGATTAAAAAACAAGGCTCATCTATTTGCTGTCTTCAAGAAACTCATCTTAAACCTGAGGACACCTTTAGATTGAAAGTGAGGGGATGGAGAACTATCTACCATGCTACTGGATGTAAGAAGAAAGCTGGAGTAGCCACACTTATATCAGACAAACTAGACTTTAAAATGAACGATGTAATAAGAGATGAAGAAGGACATTATTTAATAGTCACAGGAACCATCCAGCGGGAAGAGCTAACAATTATAAATATCTACGCGCCGAATTTGGGGGCACCCAACTTTGTAAAACAACTAATTACAAACATAAGCAACCTTATCAATAAAAATGTCCTAATAGGAGGGGACCTTAACACTCCACTCTCAGCATTAGATAGATCCACAAAACAGAAAATCACCACAGAAACAATGTCTCTGAACGACACATTAGAACAGATGGGCCTAACAGATATCTTCAGGGTCCTTCACCCAGAAGCAAAGGAATCTACATTCTTCTCAACTGCACACGGTACATTTTCCAAGATAGACCACATTCTGGGGCACAGGGAAGCTCTGAATAAATATAAAAGAATTGAGATCATACTGTGCACACTGTCAGACCACAATGCTTTGAAACTTGAAATCAACCACAGGAGAAAGCCTGGAAAATATCCAAGAACATGGAGGCTAAGGAATAACCTACTAAAAGACGAGTGGGTCAACCAAGCAATCAGAGAAGAAATTTAAAAATACATGGAAACAAATGAAAATGAAAATACAACAATCCAAACGCTCTGGGACGCAGGCAAAGGCAGTCCTGAGAGGAAATATATTGTAATCCAGGCCCACCTCAAGAAACAAGGAAAATCAATAACACAAATTCTAACAGCACGCCTAAAAGAACTAGAAGCAGAACAACTAAAACAACCGAAACCCAGCAGAAAGAGAGAAATAACAAAGATCAGGGCACAAATTAATCATATGGAAACAGAAAAAGTAGTGGAACAGATTGATGAAACCAAGAGCTGGTTCTTTGAAAAAATAAACAAAATAGACAAACCTCTAGCCAGGCTTCTCAAAAAGAAAAGAGAGAGAACTCAAATAGATAAAATCGTGAATGAGAAGGGAGTAAGTACAACCAATCCCTCAGAAATACAAGCAATCGTCAGAGAATACTATGAAAAATTATATGCCACCAAACTCAGCAACCTGGAAGAAATGGACAAATTCCTAAATAGCCACATGCTACCAAAACTCAAACGGGAAGAAATAGAAAATTTGAACAGACCCATAACTAGTGAAGTGCCTGCTGGAAAGCCTTGCTGGCAATTCACCTTTTGGGTGCTTTGGGAAGATGCCTTTGAAGAAGTGTTGCACACTGCCTGTCACTGTGGGCTACAAAAGCCTTCTCCAAAAAAAGCTCACAGGAACCAGGAAATGCCCCCTTTTTCCTCCAGTTCCCTCTACTGATGAAGCATAACATCATATCATCTGACTAAGGAGGACCGTTCCAACATCACCAACAAGCAGTGAAGTTGGATTTGGAGCTGAGAGGCAACAGACTGATAATAGCACGGAAACTCTGGTTAAATCGAATCCTATGCCTCTTCTATGCTGACACTTATGCAGTTGTGTGTCAATAGAGGAAACAAAATCAATAACAAAAACCAAACTGACTGGTCTCACTAGCCTCAGTCTCAAGAGGATGTCAGAGCAGCCAGCAATCCTACCACAGTTCCCTCGCCTGCTCCCTCACCTCTTCGCCCAGACAGTGATTCCTCACTCTCATCTCCTCAAACTTGTATCACCTTCTCACCATCCATTCACTGTGCCGCTAACCTCACTTCCTGTTTCATGAAGAAAATAGAAGCACTGAGAAGACAGCTTCTGCCCACTCACCACCACACCTACACACCTGGTAGCACCTGTACCCACATGCTCTGCCTTTCTACCTGCTACCAGGCTGAGATGCCCATGCCCCTCTCCATGGCCAGCCCCACAACCTCTCTCTATTAGATTCCCATCCCTTCTTTCCCACTCAAGGAAACTGCTCCCGCTCCTACAACATCAACTTTTCCTCCCTCTGCTGAACCATTCCTATCATCATACACATAAAAAAGAAAGCAAACTTCACCCCACACACCCTTCCAACTTCTGTCTCATTCCTTTGCTCTTATTTACAGCAAAAGTCTTTTTAAAACTTAGTCTATATTCATTGTCTCCAATTTTTCTCTTCTTAGTCCCTCTTGCACTTACTCCAATGAGGTATTTATCACCACCTGTGAGTATTTTCAAGACCACCAGTGACCAGGGGCACCTCTGGTGTGCAGAGCCCTGAAGAGGTATTTTTTCAGGGTCCTTGTCTATCTAAACAATTTGATTTTAAAATGTATTTCAAAATTTATTGGCCCACGTGAGATGTTGACATTAATCAATGAAGATTTCGAATCATCAGTAGCAAAGAGGAACTCACATATTTGTTTATTGGTCTATCACTACATGTGAAGAGTCTTCATTAGAGTCCAGGCACCAAATGCTTCTGGTTCAAATGCAGGAAACATCTCTGTGTTCTTTTGGCTAACGTTCTCTCTCTCATAGCAAGAAAAAGACAGCAACAGTGTTACTGCTCACAGTGTCATGCTTTGAAACTTGTTTGTATTGAAACAAGATGGTTTGGGGTTTGGGTTTTTTTTTTTTGTTTGTTTGTTTCTCTTTTGTGCCTCTGCAGTTCTCTAATACCATTTATTTAATGCTGATTGCCTCATTACTTATGACATTGCATCATCCATCATGGCAGCTGTGCATGCTGGCTTCCAACCAGTCTATCAAAGGCTATCTCTGTGCTTCACTGATGATGACAAAAAAATGCAAGATGTACCCAGAAAACGCAGGAAAATATGAATGATAATCTATTTTCTGATTATGTTAAATTTTCTGATTGGAATTTTACAGTGTTAACATAGAACAATGTGACTTCAAACCACGTATTCTCTTTGATTCCTTAGACCATAATCACTGAATGTTTGGAATCCAGGGTTGCCTGTACTCCTGCTTCCACATACCACTACCAACAGGGAGGAAGGGCAGGGAGACATGGAAAGAGTGTGGAAAACAGTCTCATTCATGTAAGGAATGTCCATTCCTTATTGAGTGTAACTTTAGACAGACTTGGGAAAGCCTAGCATGACCATATCATTTGAAGGTAAGAGAAGACTCCGTTGGAAGAACCTGTTGGCATTGCAAAGCAACAGTCTCAAAAGCCCTTGGGGGAGATATGCATAGCCATCCCCGAAGGCCTTCCTGATAGGTGATGTGGAGCCTGAGGACGTCAGGGGGTGACAGCCCCAAGTGGTAAGTTGTAGACAAGGTAAACGATGCCTGCCACTCTCCCACATCTTTGAGTGCTATAAATCAGAGATGGCACTATCGCTGGAACACAGACGGGTAAGAACTGAGGCATGGGCTCACACTTACAGATCAAGTCCAGTTGTTGACAATGGATCCTCAGTGGCCCAGTGCCCTGAATTCGCTCTGTGTTTGATGTGAGAGTCACCCTAAATCAGTGCATCAGTGCCATCCAGGCAACCCAATCACACAATCCCACACCAACCAGCAGAAGCGATCCAACTGCCAGACTGCCCTCCCAGACAAGGGACAAGCCAAGAACCCTCAGATGACTCTTGACATAAATCGTAGACTACCTTGAGGCAACAAGTCAACCCTGCACATAGAGTGGAGATTCACAGAATGCTCCAAAGAGGAGAGAACAGCATTGGGGTTCACATAGGTACCTACCTAAAGACAGAGGCTGATCTTTATTCCCAATCACCTGGGGTGTCTGCCATGCCTAATCCAGCTCTACTGGAATTGGAAATCAGCTAACCCTCTTATATTTTGCCACTTCCATTTTTTTCCTAGCTTCCCTCCAGAGACACTCATTTTTGCTCTGGGCTTGACCTTACCCATGATTACTTTAAGGCTCAGATACCAAATTCCTCATTGTCAAGAATTATTTTATATAGCGGTGCCTGGGTAGCTCAGTCGGTTGAGCATCCAACTCTTGATTTCGGCTCAGGTCATGATCCCAGGGTCATGGCATGAAGCCCCGCATCAGGTTCTGTGCTAACCGTGGAGCCTGCTTAGGATTCTCTCTCTCTCCCTCTGCACCTCTCCCCCTCTTGCATGCATTCTCTCTCTCTCTCAAATAAAAAATTTCTTTAAAAATTATTTTTTATAGTCTTTGAAGAAACACAAAAATTTATCAGGAAGTTTGTTCTTCCAAAGATACAAAGATGCACAATTTCCCAGCTTGAAGGGATTTAAGACATTCATAAAATCATAGACATGAAGACCTAGAGAAGCTTTAGACCAAGTCTTTCTTTCTGAATTCTCTCTTTCCAAGCCTCCCCTCATGGTTTCTGTAATATCCAGTGCCCAAATTTCCCTCTTATCTTTTTTGACACTCCTAAGTCTCCTCTGAAGGCTACCCTTTCCAAGACTGAATCTTCATCTTCTTGCTCCTTCTAGATCCCCAGGTGACCTCATCCAGACTCATGGCTTTAAATACCATCTATATGATGCCGGTGATTCCCAAATTTATATTTCCAGCCCCATACTCTGCACTGAGTTTCAAGTTCATATATCCAGCTGTCTATTCTTTGTCACTAATATATCTCACAAACTTCTCAAACTTTAAGTGTTTAAAAATGGACTAGAAACTTTACCTGTCACCCATATCAACAAGTTTCTCCCCTAGTCTTCCAATCAGAGGAAATGACTCCACTATCCACATAGATGCCTGAGCCTGAAACCTGAGAGTCCTTCTTACCTACCTTCCTTTCTCTCACTCTCACATCTAGTCTGTTCATAAATTCTTTCCATTTTCCCCACCTTTTCTCAAGTGCATCTACTTCTCTTCATTCCCAGTCCCAACGTTCTTAGTCCAAGCCATCATCATCTTTCCTCTGGACCTCTCCGGTAATGTCCCGACTGGTTTTCCCTATTCCTCCATCACTTCAATCGTTCTCCATGTAGCAGCTGGAGGATCCTTCCTTTCAAGATGTGAATTTAAATATTAAATCTTCCAATGGCTCACACTGTAGTTCAAGTTCCTACAGCTGCTTAAGATAGTTTTGTCTCTCTAATCTCATCGCATACATTCCCCCTTGCTCACTGTGATCCAGCTTTGGTGGCCTTTCACTGCCTTAAATTCATCAAGCTTTTTCCACCCTCAGGGCCTTTACCTACTGGGACCTCTTCCTGGAATGCTTTTCCACTAACTTTTTCTTTAAGTGATAGCTTGCTGTGATTTTAAACACATCCACAAATTCTTAGATGTTAACCTATCAAAAGGTAGAATCTAATTTCCCTCCCCTTGAATATGGACTGGCCTTAGCAACTTGCTTCTCATGAATAACATGCTGTAGAATTGGCTCTTTGTAAGTTCTAACACTAGGTCAAAAAAGACATACAGCTTTTCTCTTGGGAGGCTCTTGGGAACCTGGCCATCTTGGAACCTGTGACAAAGACCAGTGACCACATGGAGAGGCCACATGCAGGTTGTCTCAGCAGACAACCCCAGCTAAGATCCCTGGCTGTAGAATTGGCTCTTTGTAAGTTCTAACATTAGGTCAAAAAAAGATGATACAGCTTCCAAGCTAGTTCTCTCTTGGGAGGCTCACCCTGGGATCCTGGCCATCTTGGAACCTGTGACAAAGACCAGTGACCACATGGAGAGGTCACATGTAGGTTGTCTCAGCAGACAACCCCAGCTAAGATCCCTGGCAACAGCCAGCATCAACCACTAGACATGTAAATGAGGGAGCCTTCAGATGAGTTCAGTCCCTAGCTTCTACGCTGCCCCAGCTGATACTAGGTAAAGCAGAGACACACTATCCCCACCAAACTCTGCCTAAATTGCAGATTTATGAGCAAAATAATTGCTGTCACTGTTTAAGCCACTAAGCTTTGTGGTAGTTAATTACATAGCATTGAATACCTAGACCATAGCTGATAATGTCTCCTTTTCAGAAAAGCCCTCTCTGACCATCCTAAGTGACCTTTGGCTCCATCCATGACTAAAAACATGATCATTATGATTAATCTCAGTGCCTATCCTCGGGCCAGGCACAGGAGGTGCTCAGTAAATATTTTTGGTATGATTGGATAAGTGAGTAACTCCTCTTGTCACATTTGAAGTTATGGGTCATTGATAAGATAGAGGTTTATTTAATCATTTGCAAGGTGGTGACATCAAACAGCAATTCAAATGGAAGAAAAGATCACTATGGAGCATACTCTCCGAGTCCTGCTGTGCAGGAGGGTGGACAGACTTCATGACCACCAGTCAGGGCCTAGATGACCAGAAGTCATGTGGGTCTGGGAAGGTAGGTAGGACCATCCCAACCATACTAGTCCTGATGTCAATTCAGGAGACAGTCTGCCTTACATGTTGTTGAGAAAGGAAGGGACTCTGTAGTCTGTCATATCTGCCAACATACATCTTTCTCAGAGGTAGGCATATTCTTGACTTGGGAAAGAGAAGACGGGGGAATGAGGCAGAGAAGTTTCAGAGAATCATTCTTGCAAAAGACGCTGCACTTCGGCAGAGTTGATAATGACATGTCAGATGACTGAGTTTCAGGCTGGTTCCTGGGGGTCCCATTCATCGCTTTCTGCTCTGACGTGTGGTTTCCTTGGTGACAGGATGACTGCTGGGTGGACAGCAGCTTTGGGGCCACCTGACTAGCTCTGATGCTAACAGGCCTTGACAACTCTGATTGGGATGAAAAGATTTAGGGTCCCTACTGGCTTTCTTAAATTAAACCTTCCCTCCTGGAGTGAGTTTGTTTATAAATGTTGTGTTAGATTAGGAGAATTTTCCTGTGAGGACGGAGTTCCTTTACCAGAGAGGTTGTTGGAGGCTGCTGACAGAGTTTCTGAGGTCAGGCTTCTCAAAGCAGCCCAGCCAGGCAAGGATATACCCTGGTCTGCTTCCCAAGCAATGCCTCTGAGGGTGTGTACCAGTAAGTCTCCATTGGAAAACAGAAACCACTCCAGTTATTTTAACAGAGGGAATTTAACCCAGGCAATAGGCAAGGCAGATATTGGAGGAAGCTGAAAAGGCAAAAAGGGAATATCAAGATAAACAAGGGCTATAACTGTAGGAAGCAATTCCACTTCTGGGGCTGGAGAGCAAAGGATTCCAATCACTTAAAGGCTTGGAACAGGGGCCTGAAGAGCTGAGACTCAGACCTCTAACAAGGGATGACTGTCTAGTATCTCTGAGGCCGGTGCTGTAAGTGTAGAAAAAACTGGAAACTGGAACACATTGTCATTGGAAGGAACTGTCATGGCAAGGCAAAGAGTCATTGCTGTAGTGATCCTCAGAGGGACAAGAAGAAACAAGGAAGGAGCAAGCCCACTCTGAGACACTTATGGACAGATCCTAACCTACAGCCAGCCGGCCACAGAGAACTATTTGCAGAGTCCCAGCCCCAGCATCACAGAGTAGAGTATATAGGGGTGGTTTTGAGCAGTCATGGCGGCTTCATTACCAGTACTGGGAGGCTGAAGAAGACAGTCACATTGGGTGACCAGAGTTTCTTGTCAGAAACATCCACACCTACTCTTTCACTGTGGAAATCGTCTAGTGCTTAGTTAGTTCTTGGCACATTAAATATTGCTTTGTACATTGTCTTAGTTAAAGGTAGATAATGGTAACTGTCTGTGTATTCTGGTGCTGGGGAGAATGGAAACTGTCCCTAGTGTCCAATATTCGTCCCTTTTGCTCCAGCCTTGAACCTAAGCTCTTGCTCATAGGGCCTGGAACAGTTTGGTGCACCCTGACCTGTGCTTCCCTCATCTAGTGCACTTTCCAGATCTGGAAGTTTTTAACTTATTCCCCTGGAGCAGCTGGACAGGTCACAAAGCAGGACAGTCACCTTGCCCCCCTGTTTCAGCTAGAACAGCTTCACAGCATTTGCTTCTCATATTGGGTTTCTCATAAGGTCAGCTTACATTTGGAGAGAAGGTTCTGTGGGGAACAACAGCCTGGAAAACCTGACCCTAGAGGAGAATCCTTTAACCTGCTGGCCTCCAAGTGAGCCAGCAAGGCTCACTTCTGGTGCTCTCCTCTTCTGAGATGTCCTCTACTCCCACCAGCCTCAGGCAGACGTCAGTCCCTGCTTGTCCTCTATAGAGACTGACTTTCCCCCCAAATCCCGTAAGAGTATTCTTTCAAAGGCATATTGGTTGGGGTTCTGCTAAGTGCTCCATCTCTGGATGCTTGGGTTGTGCCTGTTTGTATATAGGTGTAGTTTGAAGTACTGGTTTTTGTTCATTCGTTGGTATGTTTTTCTCATAATAAGCCTTTTAATCCAAAGAGGAAGGAAAGGGAAGGGGGTGACTCAGTAAAAAGGAAGGAGTAGTATTTATCCTTTCCTAGGTGGACACCAGACCCATACCTGCCTCTAACACTTGCAAAAGTATAAACAGAGGCAGGTTGCCTACATTCCCATCCTTTCCTCCCACCCTCAATTCCACCCAGAAGGCAGTGAACAAACACCTCAACCCACCTGTCTAAATTCTATCCAAAGGCTTGCTAAAAAACAGCTGCCCTTGGTTGTCCCTGAGGCCTCGGTGGGCTCACGATAGACATGAGAGATGGGGAAGAGGCTCATGTTGCCCTGGAAGAGGCTGGGGCATTTGGGCAGGGAATTTTGGATCTCGGGCACCCAAAGGATGAGACAGTCAGAAAGGACTGACCCTGGTTGACACAGACTTGGCACTTGGACTTCTCATCCTGTAGGGAGGGATTGGCCCCCACTGGGGTCAAAACAGGGCTCCTAAAATCACAGTCCAGGACTGCAGCCCAAAAGAAGACCAGAGGCTGCCCAGGCAAGTGGAGCCCAGTGAGGGGGCTCACCATACAGCCAGCCTTCTGGAGTCCCCACCCAAATAAGCCCTCCTTAGCCAGTTCGAGAAGCAACAGAAGTCAGGGTATGGGGCCAGTGCTCTATAACCGCATCCTGTGGCAGAGAGGGCAAGAGTGGCTGCAGCTTGCAGGCTGGCCAGGGCACCATTTGCTTAGAAGCCTGGGGGAGCTCCACTCAGGCCGCACAGGCCCCCAGTGTTCCAGCAACACATGTGAAGGAGGCAGGCTTTCAGAGACAAATGCTGGGCCCCCTGCCCTGTCTTGGCTGATGATAGGGGAAGGAGGAGGGCAGGGGAAGAGACAGCTGGTTACATATTAATTCTAGAAAAGCCCAAATGTGATGTTTCTTCACCTTGTTGTACTCGCCAATTTTAGGCTTCTTCCCAGCTCTGCCCACCACCATCCCCTCTTCTACACTTGGACTTCTTGAGTTTACTACCCTTCATTTTAATATCTAATACATTTCTTTCTTTAAACCTTTTCTCATGGAGAAATTCAGACAAATGTAGAAGCAGATGGAAGAGTACAGCAACCCCCCCTCCACCCGTGTGCCCTTCATCAAGGCTCAGCACCATCAGTTCAGAATCAATCCTATTCTGGCCCAACTCCCACCTATATATCCTTGCCTGTATTATTTTGACGCAAGTCCAAGTATCACTGACTTCATCGATTAATATTTCAGTGTATGTCTCTTAAAAATGATCCTTTTAAAAAATATAACCTTGATGCTTTTACCACATCTAGATTTTTTAAAAATGCCTTAACATCATCAAATATGCAGCCAGTGTTCTCATTTCCATATCTACTAAATACCGCTCACGGTGCTCTGGGAAGGGCACTGGCAGAAGCACAATCTGTGACAGGATAGCAGTGGACCTGGCCATGGCCCAGACCAGGTGGGTGCCAAAGGCTTGAATGGGGAGGAAATGGTGAGAGATGCCGCATGGGGACCACAGGTGAGTATCCAGCAGAGGGAGATGGAATCCTCCCCCATTCTTTCCCAGCCCAATGGAAAGGTGGTTGGGGGCGGGGGGAACTCGAGGAAAAAGAAGTTGTGAGAGAACAGCCAAGTGAAGTTTTCTCCTTGAATGCTGGGTAGTTTTTATTATCAGTGAAGAGAAGTGTGCAAGTGTCACCTCGGCAGGTTCAGAGGATAAGATTGAATTTCCTCAGGAGGTCATCAATGTGCTGTGGAGGAGGCGGGGCAGGAAGAAGTGTTGGATTTGGTTAGTGAATAAGTGTCAAGATCTAATGCTGCCCCTTTGGAGAGGGAGATATAAAGGGAAAAGCGTGTAGACATTGCCCTCACCCCACCTAGGCTTAGCCTGCAGCTGCCATTTCCTAGCTGTGTGACCTGGAGCAAGCTACTTAACCTTTCTGAGAGCCTATTCCCTCATCTTAAAACATAAAAGGTCCTTAAAGGAATAGATCCAGGAACACATGTGAAATCCTCATCAACACTTAGCCAGAGAGAGCACAGCCGCCTACTGGTTCTTCTCCATCCTCTGTCTCTTTTCGTTTGATGTCTAGATGCAGTCACACAGGTAGCTGAGGAGGCCAGGCTCTGAGAGGGCTCACTGTGACAGAGATTCTCAGTCCTGGTCTACCAGGCCATGTGGTCCAGATGGCTTTCACACCAATGGGAACTCTAGCCTTTCTCCTCTACTCAAGAAAACCTTCCACAATGCAAGTGAGGCTGGAGGGATGTCGTCTGGGACTGAGATGTTATGGGATAGCTGAGGATAGCAGTGGCGCCTGGCCAATGGAGAGGGCAGGAGAGACAGCAGGTCTGAGGCACCGGGGTGATCAGATAACCCTGGAAGCTCTGTGAAGGGGAGCCATGTTTAAGATCTAGCACTAGAGCGTCAAGGGGATGTGACCTGCACAGTTTCACCCAGGGCCATGCGT
Source organism: Paguma larvata (assembly GCA_030068075.1). Taxonomy (NCBI): domain Eukaryota; kingdom Metazoa; phylum Chordata; class Mammalia; order Carnivora; family Viverridae; genus Paguma; species Paguma larvata. The sequence goes on from CM057836.1 coordinate 47,744,337, forward strand.
GGAAAGGCCTGCACTTGGTTTAATGCTTTGCTGTCATCATCTTGAAATTGTTAAAAATCTTAACAAGGACCCCATATGTCCATTTTGCATTGGGTCCCACAAATCATGCGGCCAGTCCTCCCTGGCACCAACCTGCCAACTGTGTGAATTTCTGCAGCATCCCCAGAGAAGGAGAGAAAGCAGGCCCCAGCTGGTCCAGCCTGGTAGACTTGGAGAGCAGGTGTTGACAAGGAGACAGAAAAGTTGAGGGACCATCACAGGGTTCCAGTAATCACCCATGCTGTCTAGGATGGGTGGGGAAGGAAGCAAAGCCAGCAGGGGACTGATGCATTAGAAGAAAAGGGAAGAATCTAGAGTCTGCGAGTCTTACAGACACCACTAGTTGGAGTGGAAGTAGACGTGTGACTGAGCCGGAATGAGTGATTTTATTATTTACTGATAATAAAACCTACCCAGCACTCAAGCTGGGGGCTTAAATATTTCAGAGGTGGAGCAGATGGTATGGCTGGGCTATAGCCTTGGAAAGCAGAGCTTAGTGGAGGACCACGCAAGCTGCGGCTTAGATAGTGGGGTCAGGATGGTGGTGGAAAAGTGTGGGGAGAATGGGGGCAGTGTGTCAGTTGGTTGTATAATAATCCAGTGGAGCACAGCCCTTGGTATTCAGAAATTTAGGCAGCAGGCAGCTCTGGGGAAGCTGGTCAGTAAGCAAAGGGGGCCCAGCACTATGCAGGGGTTCCAGGACAAAACTGAGAGGGGGATGCCTGAGCCCTGACAGGTTTCCAGTACCAAGACTGATGGACAAAAAAAAAAATAAAGAGGAAGACCAATAGTAGGAATGCGACACCAAAAAAAGCCAGGCAAGTTGCCTGGGAAGACAGTGAAAAAGCTGGCATCTCCATTTCTGCTGCTCCTCCCCTGGCACTCCCCTGCTACTCCTCCCCTACTTGGCACAACCCCCTCCTAACACTTTGGTCTCCCTTGACAGCGGGAGGCTCCTGAAAGGCAGATGCTTTCTCTCTTTCACCCGCTCAGCCCTAATGCAAAGGAAGTAGTTGGCACATGGTAGGTGCTGAGTAAAGGCAGTCTGTTTGGCTGGGCATTAGCTAGTGGGACAGCTAGATGGCCACTCAGCTCAATAGTGAGAGAGAAGCTGGGTTGCAGAGTAGAAAGTCTGCAGATTCTGGTACCAATCTGCCTGGATTCTAACCCTACCTGGGCTACTTGTTAAATGAGCAATCTTGGCCAAGTTATTTAACCTCTGTACCTGAGTTTCCTTGCTATAAAATGTAAATTTTAACTTTTTCAGTCTTGCAATGTACCTTTGAATTAATGTATACAAAGCACTTAGAACAAGTGCTTGACACCTAGTAAGGGTGCTGGACAAGTCATGCACTTGTTGTTATCATTATTATATCCGATAAATAATATTTTGCTTGTGTGCATGTTGCAGCTGTTAGTGGCCGGCAGAGACGTGCCTCGTTCACCTGCTGACACCGGAGGCTTAGATAACACCCAAGAGGCACCGGAAGACAGTAGCCCCTTCCTCCCTCCCCAGCTAACATTCCTAAAATATCTGCAAGGAGACCCAAGCGCGCAGGGAGGCCACACACCTCTGACAGGCTGCACTTCACGGAGATAAGGCAGTGTGTCCACCTAGAGGCGGGGATCTGGCCTTGCCCCGAGTGTCAGCACCTCCGGGCGGCGGGCGCCACCTGGAGGCCGTCTCAGGATCTGCGGAGATGCTTCAGGCACTTGGGAAGGTGGCAGAGTCCATTGATTCTATTTTTTTTTTTAATTGAGCCACTGTGTGTGTTAGACTCTGATAACATGGGTAGAAATAAAGCTAACGTCTCGTCTCCCATGACATTTGTAGCTTAATGGAGAAGACAGACCCCTCAAAAACAATTCAATGTGCATTGCTAAGGGCTGGGAAAGAGATAGATACAAATGAGGGAATAAACAAAGTGGTCATCCCCAAGGTGTTTATTAGTGCCGGAGGCCGTTCAAGGCACTTAAAATAAAGGAACAAAACAAGCTCCTGCTCCTGAGGAGCTCATGATGAGAGAGTCAAACAGGCAAACTCAGAGGTAAGGGACAGACCTAAGAATGAGCCGGCCCTAGGGGCGCCTGGGTGATTCAGTTGGTTGAGCGACTGTCTTTGGCCTCGGTCATGATCTCGCCTTCCTGAGTTCAAGCCCCGTGATGGGCTCTGTGCTAACAGCTCAGAGACTGGAGCCTGCTTCAGATTCCATCTCCCTCTCCCTCTCCCCCGCTCACGCTCTATCTCAAAAATAAATAAACTCTAAAAAAATAAAATTAAAAAAAGAATGAGCCAGCCCAGGATCAGAGGAGTGCAGAGTGAGGTCAGGACATCCTCCAGGAAAACGTATTACTTGACTCGAATTTTAAAAAATGGGCAGGATTTCTCCAAGTTGGGAGGTGAAGGCTGGGTATCTTTTGCGAAATTGTGGAAGCAAAAAGAAAAGACATGGGTTGGAGAGTGGCAAGTTTCTGTGTCTGAACTACAAGGAATGTGGAAGAGAGGTGCTGAGACATGAAGCTAGAAAAGGAGTTTGGAGCCAGATGGTGAAGGGCTCCATCTGATGAGTGAAGAAGTTCAGATCAGAGCCGGGGGGCAACAGGGGTCACCCAAGGCTCTACGGCAGAGACCTGCACCATAGAAAGTTCACCCCGAAATGCAGAGGTGAGGGCAGGTGAGGATACTAGCAACTCAAACTCTCAAGTTGAGCGCTTGGCACCCTCCAAATGCACCTATGGGATAAGTACTATTATTATTCCAAATTTGCCAATGGGTAAAACAGGTATCCATCAAGCGCTGGCTGCATTGAAGCTAGTAGGTTCAAGTTCATGGGCCAGCTGCGGAGCCTGAACTCTTCTACCAACTATGAGCAGAGTCAGCTACGCCAGGGGCCGAAGGCTAGAGCCAAGACCGGCTCAGTGGGTGCAATCAGCACTATATAACGACTGTCCAGTCTGCAAGATGAAGAACGGCAAAGAGCTGACAGCCAGATTATTAAGAAAAGTTCGCTTTTGAGATAATCAATTGTTAGACCTGCAAAAAACCTTACTGCTCATTCAGAACAACGCCCTGTTCTGCCCTCAATTCAGGCACGGGATCAGTCCACCAGAACCTGAGCCACCGCCTCCTTCCCCTCCCCCTTCCCCCCACCATCCCGCCCCCCAGAAAGCAGGAGCCTCGAGCGTTCCTAAGTGCAGGTGTCCGTAGGATCTCAGCCTTGTGCCTGCTCACCGACCCTTCATCTGTTGGCTCCTCTCACACTACGTGAACAATTTTTTATCTCTCTTTTTCTACTGAAGGAAACACGCACGTGTTCCCAAAACATGCGTATGTACTATACTATCTTCCATCTAAAAGTTTTTTTAATTTAAAAATCCCTTTGACCTCAAATCTCTCCCACTGCCACCACTCTATTACTTTAATTCTCTTCAAAAGAGTTTATGCTCAGACCGCACTTTCCTTCCTCCTAATCTTTCTTGAATCCACTTCAATCAGCTTCCGTCCCCTAACGCCACCAGAATTGCTCTTGTCGAGGTTACTAATCACTCCACATTGCAGTCTCAAGTCAGTTGAGAGTTCTCATCTTGGTGGCCGGTCAGCAGCATCCCACACAGTCGTGAGTCTTCCCTCGGTGCCTTAAAGCTGTCTACACCTTTCTCTAGCTGCACTCACTTCCTGTGATCTTACCTGACCTCCCACTCACAACTCCCAAGTGTATTAAATGTCCAGCCTGATTTTTCCCTGGAAATCAGGTCTGTGTATCCAACTGCTCATTCAACATCTGCACTTCGATGCCTGATGCCGGATGAGAAGTTCAAACTCAGTGTGTCCAAAAGCAAGCTCCGAACTCTCCGCTCAAAATCCATTCCTCCCACACTCTCTCATCTCAAGAAATGAAAAACCCTATCTTGTGGTAGCTCAGAACAAACCTTTTCATCCTGTTATCTGAATTTGTCAGGATAAATTTGGTTATGTTGCCAAAGTCTATGTTTGGTTATAACATAGAACCCCTAAGTCTCAGCGGTGAAACACAACAAATGTTTATGTTGTTGCTCATGTCCAGCCTAAGCTGTCAGGCTCTATGCATCATGGTCACTTAAGGACCCGACCAAATATTTTCACTGGTCTTTGAGGCAGGAGAAGGCATGTTGCAAGGTCTTGCTCTCACACTTCGATGCCATACACATCTCTTCTGCTCATATCATGTTGTCCAAAGCAAGCTGTGTGACCAAACCTAGTTCAAAGGGGGGTGAAAATGCAAACCTATGTGTCAAAAAAGAAAACAGCCTAAATAGCATGCAAAGCCCCCACCGTCCTCCAGCCCTCTCTTCCCCAGCTCAGCACATGCAATCCCCCAGGAGCCCTGGCCTGACTTTCAAAAATAATCCAGTCTGTCCTCTTCCAACACCTCCACCAAGGCACCAACATCCTTCACCTGGGTCATTGCAATAGCTTCTTTACTGAACTTTCTGCTTCTGCCCTTGCTCCCCTTAGTCTATTCTCAGCACAGAGAATCACCTGATTCTTTAAAACATGTCACCCCTCTTCTCAGACCCCTGCAGTGTTTCCCAACTGAGGGAGAGTAATAGAGTCCTTACAATAACTCATGAGGCTACATAACCTGCTCACCCTGTTCCCACTCCTCAAACTTAATCTCTACAGCCTCCTCCTTCCATCTCTCCTGTCCAGCCCCGTTGGGCCTGGGGGATTCTGGGATACCGAGCACACTCAGCCTCAACAGTTTTACACCCATTTGCTCTTTGCACCCAGAATACTTTCACCAAATAACCATATGTCTTTCTCCTTCAAATCTCTGCTCAAATGTCTCTATTCATAGAGGCCTTCCCTGATAACCTTTAAAATCACACACACACACACACACACACACACACACCAGCAGCACTCCCAATGCCCTACCCCAACACTGCTGTATTTCTCTTCATAGAACTTGTCACTGCCTGGCATATTACATATTTGGTTTAATTTGCTTATTATCTGTCCCCCCAACTAGAATATATGTTTTATGCAAGCTAGGATCTTGTTTTATTATTGCTGAATTTCCAATGCATGCAACAGTTGAACTTGAGGAAGTGAGGCCCAAAGCTGTTCAATGCAGAGCTTAAAATAAACTGTAGCTCTCTGGATCTTCCATCCACAGCTCTTCCCAAAATACTATGAAGCATCTCAGAAAGCCATGTTTGGGTCCAAATCGCCTGGGGAAATGAAAAGCTGCTCACTTACCCAAATCAGAACTAACACAAGGGCATGGGAAATCGGAGTTGATTGCTCTGCACGTTCGCTGAGTGCCCCTCCCTGGGGGAAGCAGGTGTGTGCAGTGGATGGATGAAGCCACTCCACACACTGTCACATGTGCTGAAGCTTTTGTTTAGAGGAGTCATGTGGACACCCAGGAAGGCAGACTCAACCAGAAGTGATATAATATCTGTGATTGGTACCTAAGTGTCTACTAGACTTATTATTATTATTATTATTATTATTATTATTATTATTATTCACATAATGGAAATAAAATAAGACTTAATACAAGAAGTGTTTATGGGGGAAAACGTGTGTTGCCCAAAAAACCACAAGGGCTAGAGCTCCTCCGGTGACTTCATCCCCAGCACCTGCTCTGGTCTCAGCGCCAACCCCAGCCTTACCTGTGGCCTCCTCCTCAGACCCAGAAGCAGGATCTCAACTTCCTGCGCCAGCAGAGCCTGGCCTCAGCGTGGACTGTAGTGCTGGCCAGCTGCCTCTCCCCAGGTCCTCTGCAGCACAAGGTCTGGCCATACCTCCATCACAGCTACAAAGAGCAGCACACCAAGGGCACAGCCTAGTTGTCCAGATGCTGCTGGGAACCGTGCACACATGCTCATGTTGAATCAGAAATCATCGATTCCTTTGCAGTGCCACCCAGTCTGCAGAAGGAAAGGACTTTGCTAAGAATGTGTACAGGTTGCCCAAGAAACTGTCTCCACATGTACTCAACCTTACAAGGCACCCTGTGCTGATCTGTGAGTCCTACGCTTGGGGGTCCCCCAGCCTCCTGCCCCCACCACAGACTCAGCTCCAGAATGGCCATATGAACATCAAAGCTACATCAGCTCTTTCAGGAGCCCCTGGGAAGGCCATGGGGTGATATTCAGGCTTCAGACAGTGAAGTGTGTGCATAACACCAAATGCATCATAGCTAACCTGACCATGAACCTGTTCCAGGCCCACAGAGGTGATTCAGGACATCCTGCTAGTAACTGCCCCTCCCCCTTCATCATTCCCATCAGAATATAAACATACTGTAACTCCTCCCACCTTGAAAGCTAACCTGTTGGCCTTGTGCCCCACTTACGCATCTGTGTCATTTTTCTGCTGCTCTCTTGCAAAATTCCTCTAAAGATTCAATGATGCTCACTGCCTCTGGTCTCCTTTTCTGCCTTCCAGAAATCACTACACCTTCCCCCAAACTGCTCTGGTCCAGGTCAGTGATGGCCCCCCTCGGCCAAATCCAATGTTCAGCAGTGCACCACCTCCTCTGCCTCCTCTTCCAGACCCTCAGTTTTGGAAATCCACAAGATTTAGTCCGTAACATCTCTTTTCTCTTATTTATAGAGATTTTAATTTTTTATTATTTTTTTAAATTTTTCTTAATGTTTATTTAGTTTTTGAGAGACAGAGCATGAGTTGGGGAGGAGCAGAGAGAGAGGGAGACAGAATCCGAAGCAGGCTCCAGGCTCTGTGCTGTCCGCACAGAGCCCAACGCAGGGCTCGAACCCACGAACCGTGAGATCATGACCTGAGCCGAAGTCGGACGCTTAACCGGCTGAGTCACCCAGGCGCCCCTATATTCATTTTTAAGGCGATCTCATCCAGTTCCATGGTTTTCATACATGTATAAGTTTAAGAGTCCTTGATTTTTGTCTCAAACTTTAACATTCTGCTGAACTTCAGGCCCATGTACCCAACTACCAACTCGATGCTTCTGTCAGGACATCAAATTAGCAGCTCCAACTTCACATGCCCAAAACAAAACGAAACTGTCTCCTTCCTCTCCTTTCTCCCTCCCTCCTTCCCTTCTCCCCTACCTTCCTCTATTCCTTTCTTTCTTTTTAAATCTGCTCTCTCTTTTTTACTTATAATGGGGAATTTCAAACACCTACAAAATCGATAGGCAGGTTAGTATAATGCGTCCCCACATACCCATCACACAGATTCAGCATGACTAACTCAGAGCCAGTCTTGCTTCTCTTCCCCTTGAACCTTGCACTATTTTGAAGCCAGTCCCAGACATACACGCTGCATCATTTCCTCTGCGCATCTTTCATTGCGTATCTCTAAAAGATAAGACGTCATTTTTATTTTTTTTAATGTTTATTTATTCATTTTGAGAGAGGGAGAGAGACAGAGACAAAAAGTGCCCACAGGAGCAGGGGAGGCGCAGAGAAAGAGGGAGAGAGAATCCCAAGCAGGCTCTGTGTTGTCAGTACAGAGCCCGACGAAGGACTTGGTCCTGAGAACCCGTGATATCATGACCTGAGCCAAAGTCAAGAGTCGAACACTTAACTGACTGAGCCACCCAGGTGTCTGATAAGACCTCATTTTTAAACATGATCATCATACCATTATTGCAGTCACAGAAAATAATAATTTCTTAATATCATCTAATACCCAGTCAGTGTTCTAATTGTCAATGGTCTCAATTTTTTGTAAGTTTGTTTGTTTGAATTGGGATCCCAGAAAGATCTATAGTGTGATTGTTTGATATACCTTTTAAGTCTCTTTTAATCTGTAGGCTCTGCCTTCCTCTCTCTTTTTCCTTTTCAATGTATTTGTTGAAATAAGACCATCTGTCCTAGAGTTTCTTTCATTTAGGATTTTGCTGAATGTCCCTGTGTATTACCTACAAATTGGTAATGAGATTCTAGATGTGGTGGCTTAGCCTTCCATTGGGAGGCACACAACTGCTTCTCTCTCTTTTTGTCATATTCAAAGTTTCTGCTCACCGCCTGGGCCCATTACTTCATTAGGATTGCCAAATGGTGAATTTTAAGTTCTGTAATTCTTCTTTGTTCATTAGCTGGAATACTTCTGTAGAGAGAAATGTCCCTTCATCTACTATTTGGTTACCCCAAGGTATTGTTTGTATAGGAGAAGCTGTATAAATGCTTATACATTTCCCTATATTAACCAGTTTTCAAAATAATGAGCTTGTTCCTTACCATTCCCCAACAGAGACCAATTAAGTGACCGAATTTACTATCACCATCAACTCGTGGATTTAAACATCTTTGAGGATGTTTCATCCACTGCAGTTTTATCTTTATTGGTGCTCACATTGTCCCATTTTTAGCAGGTGGCTTAGTCCTTTCGACAGGACCTGAACTGTCTCTGCTATTCCTTGCTATCTGGTATTTTAAGATGCTCCGGGATCATGTGGTGCATTTCCTGCCCCGGACCTGGAGGGACCAGCAAACATGGAAAGCGGTATTTCAAGACCACACTCTGGGTGCTGGGGTGATTGTTGCTCGTGAGTGGGCTCAAAATAGACCTCTTGATTTTGCTCTTCAAAACCAGCCCCTGCCCTGGTTTCCCCATGTCAGCAGATGACAACTCCATTCTTTGAGTTACTGAAGCCAGAAACCTTGGAGTCAGCTCTGATCTTCTCTTTCCTTCACACCCCCTATCCATTCTGTTAACAAGTTTATTGACTTTATCTTCAAAACATAGATAGCTCGATAGCGGTCACCACTGGTGCCACTGCCTGCCTGGTCCATCATCTCTCACCTGGTTTACCTCAACAGACTCATAGCTGGTTTTTCCATGTCTGCCTATTCTCCACATGGAAGCTCATGGGCTCTTTTTGAAAACATAACTCTTGGGGCACCTGGATGGCTCAGTCAGTTAAGCATCTGATTTTGGCTCAGGTCATGATCTCACGGTTTGTGAGTTCAAGCCCCGCATCAGGCTTTGTGCTGACAGCTCGGAGCCTGCTTCGGATTCTGTATGTGTCTCTCTCTCTGCCCCTCCCCTGATTGCACTCTGTCTCTCTCTCTCTCAAAAACAAATAAAGATTTAAAACATTTTTTTTAAAAAAGAAAGAAAATATAACTCAAATCTTGGCATTACTTTGCTCAAAACCATTCCAATGACTTCTTGTTTCACTTGGAGCAAACTCCAAAAAGCTTATGATGGTTTCAAGGCCTCACATGACCTGGCTTTCAGCTACCATCTTACCATGTCCCCTCCCACTCGCCCCTCCATACACTCTGCCCGCCATACTGGGTCCTCCGATGCTCAGCAGCTCTTGCTATTGTCTCTGTGTGGGAAGTTCTTTCTCCACATGTGCACGTGGCTCCCCCTTTGTTTAAAAGGCTTTCTTCTCTCCTCTGTATAGAATAGCCACACTGCCCAGCACCATCATTCTTTATCTGCTAGCCCTGCTGTATTCTTCTTCCTAACACCAATCACATGTGACATAATATATGTTAGCTGCTCACTCTCTCACTACAAGGATATAAGGCAGGAGTTTATGTATTTTGTCCACTGCTGTATCCTCAGCATCAAAAACGATGGTCCTAATAATTGTTCAGTCAATATTTGTTGAATGAGTGAATTAAGGCAGGGGAGAGGGAGGGAATGGCTAGGGGTGAGGTCAAGCATCTGAGGTAATTTGCTGGTTGAGAGGTGGAAAGAATGAAGGGTTAGACCAGAGAAAGAAACTGCAGATCTGAGGGTGATGGGGCTGTAGGGGAAGGAAGAGAGGGAGAGAATGTCGGCAGCACCAATGGTGGATGAAACCAGGTGCCATGCAAGGTCCACTTTCCCACTGCCCCTCGGCAGGGACAATGCTGGAGCTAATGGACAGAAGATTTGGCTCACACCTCTTTCAGGTGTCTCTGCTCAATGACAGTGAACTTGTGCAGGGAGAGGCCTGGAGACCTCTGCTTTAGCCTTTGGTGGTCATGGTGTTGTCCCTAATGAGAAAGAACACAGAGCTCTCCACCGTCCCAGACTCTCTGATTAAAATGTCCCTTCATGGTCTTGTACAAAAGTATCTCTCATCCAAACTACAGACAAGTCAGGATTCAGCACTGAACCATAAGGAAAAAAAATGTATTCCAAAGAGTTGGAAGAAGCAATGCTACAAAGACAAAAGAAACAGTGTGAGCCAGAGAAAAAGTAAGCACTCCTGCGTTTCCATAAACACCAGGCGCCAAGAGAGCCCAGAAGTGTCTGTGTTGACTAGATGTCAAATGAAGCTGGTGAGGCCCTTGGAAGCATCCCAAGGAGAGGCCCATAGCCATGCAAATGCGAATTTCTCAGAGTGCACTTCTCCACAGCCAGCCTGCTCTCGCTCCCACCACAACATTCAGGTGGGAACTTTAAAGTATTGATTTACAATAAACCTAACTGAATGTGGATTTATTACAGTGTTGATTTACAGTAAATAACTGAGTTCCTTTTAGATTGTCCAAGGTAGACCACCTGCCTTGGGAAGCCTGACTGTCTCTTTAAGACAATCAGCTCTCTCTAGTCATAGACCCATGCTTTACGGGCCACCTGTGCAGGATGAGAACCTGCAAGATGGGGACCCAGAGGCACTGGGGTAATGGTGGAGCAAGGTGGGGATGGACAGTGCTCTGAATGCCTGTTCTCCTCAGACCTCACCACCCTCATGCCTGCCTCCCCGTCCATCTTCTAGAGCGTTCAAGCCTTCTTACCAATTTCTCCATCCTCCTCCCTTTTCTTTCCTCTCCTCCTTTGAAATATTGTCTATAAGGACACAAAGGAAACATGCATGATTCTAAAATAATCTGCTTGGGAGCACCTGGGTGGCTCATTCCATTGAATGTCTGACTCTTGGTATTGGCTCAGATCATGATCTCATGATTTGTGAGTCAGAGCCCCACATTGGGCTGTGCGCTGACCTTGCAGATCTCGCTTGGGATTCTCTCTTCCCTCTCTCTCTCCCCCTTCCCCAATGCTTGCTTGCTCGCTCGCTCTCTCAAAATAAATAAGCTAAAAAACAAAATAAAATAATCTGCTTGTTGAGGGAGGAGCAATCTAAATGCTCATCCAGTGTCTAAGGCCGGAGCCTCCAGTCTTTAAGGTGGGTCGCAGACCCAGAGAGGAGTTGAGGACCAGGATAACCAGGACACAGCCGCTGGGGTGGTCCCTTGGTGGGGCGCAGGGAGGGGGGGTGTGTTCCCATGCATAACCACACGAGGGCGCCTCTGAGGCGGAGCTGCTGACCGTGCAGGGATGGGTATTTGCTAAGTGGCACATGGGTGCTACCTCCAGGGGGCCATCTCCTCAGCAAGGTCTGGGCCAACCTCTGGTGCGAAATGAAGTGGATATTCCGCAGGTGCCCCGACAGGACAGCAGGCACCGGGGCTTCTCCAACCCGGGCTATTCCTGGCCTTGGAAAGCAGGGGTGCTCTATGTGCTCAAAACTGAAGGCCCTTTCTCAGGTGCTTCTGGACTGTGTCGTCTCCAGGGACTCCCTCTCCATCCTGGGGGGGAAGGGCACCCCAATAATACCCAATATCAGACATATCATCCTCTTGGTGAGGGAAGAAGGCGCAGAGCTAATTTCAGTGCTGTGACATTTCTTGCATCCAAGTATTGGGAAGCAAATTCTTACTCTCTTCATGTAGAATGCACAGGAACTGAATAACACGCATGCGCACAAGCTGCCCCCCCCCCCTTCACTGTATGGAGCATGGCAAAATGGACTTAGGGCAGCGTCTGGGGCTTGGAGAAGTGTAGAAATTTTCCCAGGAAAGGGTGGCTTGGTTTTGCTGATAGAGGGAGGAGCCAGTCCCCTGGGGCAATTCTGGAATCCCAAGGTGAGGACATTCCTGCCTGGCCTGACTGAGTTAAACAGAAAAATAGAAGTTCGGAGGCCTCCTGGAACACCCTCCTTGGTCCCCAGGGTCAGCAGACGGCTGTGGATCATTCCGGCATTTCCCACTGCTTATTAAGAAGGAATACATTTAATAAAACAGAGAGCACACATTTGTCCCTCAGCAGGCCTGAAGTCCTGGAACTGCCAAGGGTGCCGATAGCTAGTTATTTCGGCATTCTGAATGACATCTTTCATGTCTCCTTCCCCTGAAAATGGGCTTGCAGCCTGGAAAACAGAGAGCATGACGGAGAAAGAAACGTGTTTATCACTAAGTGAAAGAAGGGAAAAGGCCACATCATCTCCTGATATTGCAGCGAGGATGGCCTCATCCCCCGCCTGCGGGTGGGATTGAGCTCTCCCTCGAGGGCCAGGTTTGTGAGATTTCCAGCCGGGCTGGCGTCTGAGCCCGGACCGTGGTGCCAGGATTTTCAGGTAACCATGCCAGCAGCAGATGGAGCTTACAAATAACCTAACATAAATGTTCAAGCTGGTGGGAGCTTAAATCCTCTCACTTTACAGAGCAAGATGGCAGGCCGGGAAGGATAAGTGAGCCACCCACATGATCTACAGGGGCAAATGTCACCCTTCGTCCCTATCAGTGCCCTTAACTGAGGAGGGGGGCATGTGAAATCTTTGACATCGATTTCAAGAACATTTGGAAACACAGACAAACAAAAACAACCACTGTCCAAGAGGAAGAAAATAAAGCTGTACTTCCACCGAGAAGCTCAAAAATGACTTCCGTTAATGGTGTAGCATATATCCATGTCTGTGTCTCCCTCTCTCTAATTCTGCGTCCAACACCAGAAGGCTTCTTAGACACATCGAGGAAGGTTACAGCACTGCCCATAAAGTATGCCACAAAGGATGACTTAATAATTCTAAAGATTCAGTCTGTTTAATAAAACAGACTTTATCTCAAACCATCATGCCAAAAAATCAGAAATGAGTAAAAAAGTGGTGATTTAAAAAATATATATTGCTGGAAACTAAAAAACAGAGTATTAAATTTTAAAAGGTGAAAAAAATTTTGCCAAATTACTAATTACTTAGAAATTCCAGTGTATTGGAGGTGCCTGGGTGGCTTAGTCAGTTAAGCATCCAACTTGGCTCATGTCATGATTTCACGGATCATGAGTTCAAGCTCCACATTGAACTCTGTGCTGACAGCTCAGAGCTTGGAGCCTACTTCGGATTCTGTGTCTCCCTCTCTCTCTGCCCCTCCCCCACTCATGCTCTGTCTCTCCCTCTATCTCAAAAATAAATAGGCGAGGAGCCAAGATGGCAGAACAGCATGGACTTTTTTTTGTGTCTCATGTCCATGAAATACAGCCAGATCAACACTAAACCATCCTGCACACCTAGAAAACTGATTTGACGATCAACACAACACTCTGCACAACCTGAACCACAGAACTCAGCAGGTATGTGGCACAGAGAGGTGAGCTGGGGGAGAGAGAAGCCACAGAGAGCAAGGAGCGGTTTTTGCTGGGGGACAAAGGATGGAGATGGGGGAAGCGTACAGGGAAAGGCACCCCCCCCACCCCAGAAAGCAACTGGAGAAAAAGCGGGAAAGTGTAAACAGCCACAGGGACTAAACTAAATAGGGAGAAAGGAAAAGGAGAGGATTTAAATTCCATTAAGACTCTATAAACGGGGGGAGTGCAGAGTCTGAAACTCTGCAGCTCGATACCTGGCGGTGCTCTGGTGAGAAGGGAGAATCTCCAGCAGCAGAGTGAAGTCCAGGGGTCCTCAGGCCACACAGGGAGAGGCGGTTACCCCCCCACAGGCAAAGGCCCCAGGGACCTCTGAGAACAACCGCATTCTCTGGTGCTGGAACAAAGTCCTTAAGGGGGAAGCCTGGTGTCAGATGTGTGTTGTGATTTTCCGTAATCCCTGAACCGCTGCTGCTACACGATCGCGTGAATTTTTCTGGATGGGGCCAGCACCCAGCCGCAGTCTCTGGACATGGGCAGCAGCAAGGTCCCGAGAAGGTTCCTGGGTGCCGCCGGCACCCGGCCATTGCTTGGTGAGACCTCCCCCTGAGGGGCAGAACGGGTCAAAGCTGCAGTTCCTCCGAAGTAAGTGGTCGGGGAAAAACAGCCGCATCTGGGATAAAACTCAGCCACATCTGAGATAAAACTGAGATAAAAAAGGGGTCGGGAGGGGCCGCTTGGCAACCTGGCAGCTTGGTGGCGGACAGTGTAAAAGCGAGGAGTAGAGGGAAGCCAGAGACAAAGGACGGGTGCATGACTGCTGATCAGGGAGGACAGAGGTCACATACTAGAGACTGGATGCTGGGTGACGCCATTTTCACCCCTCCCGCGCATATGCGTAGACACCTGCAAGCGTCGCAACAATCCACCACAGTAAGATAAGCAGCGCCATCTAGTGGATAAAGGAGCCATTACACCAAGCCCCACCCAACTGGGCCAAACTAACTCTTCAGGAACACTGCAAGTTTCTCCGCCTGCTTAATTTATGGACTATAAAGTGCTTCTAGGGGAAAACGATATAATTTCAATAAAATTTTTGACTATTCGCTGGTTCATCTATTGGATTTTCTTTTTTTTTCATTTTCATTTCTTTTTCTTGAATACAGAAAGACAAAAAATTTATTTTTATTTTCAAATTTTACTAAAAGTATTTTTCTTTAATTTTTTTCTACCATACTTTTTACTTTTTGGTAAATTTTTCCAATTCTATTTTATTGCCATCATTTCATTTTATTCTATTTCATTGTATTCATGTTTTCAAACGTTTTCCTTTTTTTTTTTTCCTCTCCTTTTTTCTCTGATCTGTTAAGCTCCTTTCAACACCTACACCTAAACACACCTGGGATCTAGCATCATTTATTTGACTTGTGTGTGTGTGTGTGTTGTTTTTAATTTTTAAATGTTAATTATTTTTACCTCATTAATTCCTTTTCTTCCTTCAAAATGACGAAACAAAGGAATTCACTCCAAAAGAATGAGCCGGAAGAAACGGCAGCCAGGGACTTAACAAACACAGACACAAGCAAGATGTCTGAATCAGAATTTTGAATCATAGTAAGAAGAATACTAGCTGGGGTCGAAAATAGATTAGAATATCTTTCTGTGGAGATAAAAGAAGTAAAAACTAGTCAGTATGAAATAAAAAATGTTATAACTGAGCTTTGATCTCAAACAGATGCCACAGTGGCAAAGATGGATGAGGCAGAGCAGCAAGTCGCCAATATAAAGGACAAACTTATGGAGAACAATGAAGCAGAAAAAAAGAGGGAG
This sequence comes from Paguma larvata, assembly GCA_030068075.1. Classification (NCBI taxonomy): domain Eukaryota; kingdom Metazoa; phylum Chordata; class Mammalia; order Carnivora; family Viverridae; genus Paguma; species Paguma larvata. The sequence goes on from CM057836.1 coordinate 47,759,545, forward strand.
ACTAAGGCAAAAGAACACATTTAAGAATTAGAGAAATCAGTGACTCATTAAAAAGGAACAATGTCAGAATCATAGGAGTCCCAGAAGATGAAGAGAGAGAAAAAGGGGCAGAAAAGTTATGTTAGCAAATCATAGTGGAAAACTTTCCTAACCTGGGGAAAGACACAGACATCAAAATGCAGGAAGCACAGAGGACTCCCAGCAAAAACAAACCAACAAAAAGTCATATCATAGTCAAATTCATAAAATACCCAAACAATGAAAGAATTATGAAAGCAGCAAGGGAAAACAGTCCTTATCCTACAAGGGAAAACAGATCAGGTTTGCAGCAGACCTATCCACAGAAACTTGGCAGGCCAGAAAGGAGTGGCAGGATATATTCAATGTGCTGAATCGGAAAAATATGCACACAAGAATTCTTTATCCAGCAAGGCTGTCATTCAAAATAGAAGGAGAGATAAAAAGTTTCCCAGACAAACAAAAATTAAAGGAGTTTGTGACCACTAAACCAGCCCTGCAAGAAATTTTAAGGGGGACTCTCTGAGGAGAGAAAAGGCAAAAAAAAAAAAAAAAAAAAAGACCAAAAGCAACAAAGACTAGAAAGGACCAGAGAATACCACCAGAAACTCCAACTCTTCAAGAAACATAATGGCAATAAAGTCATATCTTTCAGTACACACTCTAAATGTCAATGGACTAAATGCTCCAATCAAAAGATATAGGGTAACAGAATGGATAAGAAAACAAGACCCATCTATATGCTGTTTACAAGAGACCCACTTTAGCCCTAAAGACACCTTCAGATTGAAAGTAAGGGGATGGAGAACCATCTATCATGCTAATGGTTGACAAAAGAAAGCTGGAGTAGCCATACTTATATGAGACAATCTAGACTTTAAAATAAAGACTGAAACAAGAGATGAAGAAGGGCATTATATCATAATTAAGAGGTCTATCCACCAAGAAGACCTAACAATTGTAAACATTTATGCTCCAAATGTGAGAGCACCCAAATATATAAATCAAGTAATCACAAACAAAAAATCTCATTGATAATTATACCAGAATAGTAGGGGACTTCAACACCCTACTTACAGCAATGGACAGATCATCTAAACAGAAAATCAATAAGGAAACAATGGCTTTGAATGACACACTGGACTAGATGGACTTAACAGATACATTCACAACATTTCATCCTAAAGCAGCAGAGAATACAATATTCTCCAGTGCACATGTTCTCCAGAATAGACCACATACTGGGACACAAACCAGCCCTCAACAAGCACAAAAAGATCAAGCTCATACCGTGCATATTTTCCACAACACTATGAAACTTGAAATCAACCACAAGAAAAACTGTGGAAAGATAACAAATACTTGTAGCCTAAAGAACATCCTACTAAATAATGAATGGACTAATGAAGAAGTTTAAGAGGAAATTAAAAAGTACATGGAAGCCAATGAAAATGATAACATCACAACCCAAAAATCCTGGGATGCAGCAAAGGCGGTCATAAGAGGAAAGTATATAGCAATTCAGGCCTTCCTAAAGAAGGAAGAAAGGTCTCAGATACACAACCTAATCTTACACCTTAAAGAGCTGGATAAAGAACAGCAAATAAAACCCCAAACCAGCAGAAGAAGGGAAATAATAAAGATTAGAGCAGAAATTAATGCTATCAAAACAAACAAATAAACAAACAAAACCTAGAACAGATCAATGAAGTCAGAAGCTAGTTCTCTGAAAGAATTAACAAAATTGATAAACCACTAGCCAGTTTGATCAAAAAGAAAAAGGAAAGGACCCAAATAAATAAAATCAAGAATGAAAGAGGAGAGACCACAACCAACTCAGCAGAAATACAAACAATAATAAGAGAGTATTATGAGCAATTATACACCAATAAAACGGGCAATCGGAGGAAATGGACAAATTCCTAGAAACCTATAAACTACCAAAACTGAAACAGGAAGAAATAGAAAATTTTAACAGACCCATAACCAGTAAAGAAATCGAATTAGTAATCAAAACTCTCCCAAAAACCAAGACTCTAGGGCCAGATGGCTTTCCAGGGGAATTCTACCAAACATTTAAGGAAGAGTTAACACCTATTCTCTTTGAAGCTGTTCCAAAAGATAGAAATGGAAGGAAAACTTCCAACTCTTTCTATGAAGCCAGCATTACCTTGATTCCAAAACCAGACAAAGACCCCACTAAAAAGGAGAACTATAGACCAATTTCCCTGATGAACATGGATGCAAAAATCGTTAACAAGATATTAGGTGACTGGATCCAACGATACATCAAAAAAATTATTCACCACGATCAAGTGGGATTTATACCTGGGATGCAGGGCTGATTCAATATCTGCAGAACCATCAATGTGATTCACCACGTTAATAAAAGAAAAGACAAGAACCACATGATCCTCTCAACTGATGCAGAGAAAGCATTTGACAAAATACAACATCCTTTCTTGATAAAAAAAAAAAAAAAACCCTTAAAGTAGGGATAGAAGGATCATACCTCGAGATCATAAGAACCTATTATAATTAATAAAATTGAGCAAGGTTATCAGAAACAAGGTCAACTTACACAGTTCTAATGTTTATCTATACCAGTGGTTCTCAACAAGGAGGGATTATGCCTCTCAGGTAGGGGTGACAAATTTAACAAATAAAATTTAAAAGGACACTCAGTTAAATTTGAGTTTCAGAGAAGAAATAAAGAATTATGTAGTAAGACGTGCCCTGTGCAATTTGGGGATAAAATACTGGGTGTCAGTGTTTTATGTGACAGCCCCGCCCCCAGAGGACATTCGGCAATGTCTGGGGACATTTTGGCTCAACTGGGGAAGGGGTGCTACTGGCATCTGATGGGTGAAAGCCAGGGATGCTGCTAGCATACTGCAATGCACAAGTTAGCCCTCACAACGAAGGATCATCCAGCCCCAAATATCAGCAGCGCCGAGGCAGAGACACTCTGCGATAACCAGCCAGAAAATATAATGAAAATCAAGGACCATGCCCAGCTAGTATAAACCATCTGGGGATTAGTTTAACGAAGAATTAACAAAACCTCTACAGAGAAAACTTTGAAACTCTTAGCAAAGGCAGAAAAGATGAGATGAATACACAGACATTCTATGCTCTTCTGAGCATGCAAAAGGGCAGTTCTACTCTGAAAATCACTGAATTCATTGTACCCCTAATCAAACCTCGAGCTGATTTTTCTTCGGAGATTTGATAAGCTTATTCTAAAATTTACATGGAGGAATAAAGGACCATGACTAGCTCAGTCGAAGCTGAAAAAGAAAAGAGGGAGAGACTGGTTTGCTAGATGTTAAGACACCCTAGAAAGTCCTGGTAATAAAAAGTCTGTTACTGGCTCCAGAACGAACAAACAAAAGAGATGGTGAGGGGGTGGGGGCGCAGAAAGGAGCACTTAGAGAAAGACCTTGCAAACTTCATATATTTCAGAGAAGCTGCCACAAATCAGTGAGGAAGGGCAGACCAACTCACTAATGGCACGAAAAAACCAAACCAGAACAAAACTGGTTCTATACTAGTATCCTACCTGATACTATATGGAAGATGGACGCCCACACGGTTTTACATTAACCCTCTTAAGTAAAAAGTGAAACTATACATAAAATTAACAGAAGATAATGTTAGCGGGCTAAGGGTGAGAAAGGTCAGAAGTACAAGCCATATAGCAAAACGGAGGGGAAGATTTGCTTACACCGAAAGAGAGGGACTCCTATCAACAAAGGATGCTGTGAACAAAAATAACAGACCGAGAGAAGATTTATGTAACACTTAAAGCAACAACAGAGTGATATCTACATTAAACCAGAGACTCTGGCAAATCAGCAAGGGAAAAAAAAAAACCTGGTTAAAAAATCAGCAAAGAGTATGAACAGGCAGTTAACTGAAAAACAGTCTAGAAGGCTAAGAAAGATATAAAGAGATGCTCACCCTTATCGCAGAGAAATGTAAATTAAAACAAGCATACAATCTCACTTTACATTCAGCACATTAATAAAAATGAGGAAGCTGGATAATGTCAAGTGTTGCGGGAGATTCGCTGTTGGGGGTTGGGGGGCGGGGCAGCCTTCCAGGAGAGGAACCTGGCAAAATGGGATCAGATTAAGCAAACGCACCACCTGCGATCCCGCTAGCCTGCTCCTGTGTATGTGCCCAAAGAGATCATCCAAAGATGATTAAGGGGACATGTGTAAGATGCTCCCTGCAGTGATGATTGTGCTGCCAGAGCGGGCCCAGTCACTAGTCTAGCACTGGGAGCCTGGGTGGGAAAACGGCGCGTGCGCGCACGGGAGGTTGTGCAGTAACTGGAAGTAATGGATTAGCTGTATGCACAGCGGCATCTATGGGTCTTTAAAATAAAAAGCATGCCCACAAAGCAATATATGCTTCACGAAGACACACAAGTAAGCTGCACATCAACACAGTAACATGATTGCTGATCATGAGTGGAGAATGGGAAAGAGAAATGAGGATAAAGGGGAATACGAAGATTTAAAGAAAGCTAGAAAGGTCCTTGCAAAGACTAGAAAATAAATGCGCTGAACTGAGGAGTATGAGTAATTTAGCCTTCTGCACCTGGGGCCTATGGAAAACAAAGCAGCAAAGAAAGAAAAAAAAAGGGTGCAATGGGCTTGACAGAAGCTGGAAAAGCTATTTCCCAGCGTCAAGCAGCTTGGGTGCAGACTGTCCATTTGTCTGAAGGAAATGGTTTTCCCAGTGGTGAGAAACCCCCTGGAGGAGGAGGCGGGAGCTGGGCAGAGAAGCTGCGTGAGCCCGGGGGTGGGGGCTGCTGAGGGTCTCCAAGTGGGGGTGCCCGAATCCCAGAGGGGTGGAGGGCCAGCCGAGGGGGTGCCGTGGCTGCTACCACAGAGGTGGAGCTGTCCATCGAGGCAGAGGGGACATTCAGGGAAACACGTTAATCCTCATGTTGTATATAATTTCTTAACAAAAACAGGATCATAATATATTGTCGTGCAATATACTTTCATCAGGAAGCAGCGTGTTGTCAACATTTTCTATGATATTAAATATCCTTCCACACCACTGCCATGGTTTTATGGGGTCCATGCAAGTTATTTATTGCTCGGCTCCAGGCCCCGCCCTCCGCTGGTCACGGTTTCCCTTTCCAGCCGGCTCCCTGCCAGGTTCAGCCGATGGAGACACTGCAGAAGAGTTGAAGATGGGAGGGAGAAGCCAGGGTATTTCCAACCACCCTTCCTCCCTACACTGTGGTTCCAGCTCCTACATCCCAGCATTCCCGGCTTTTGGACTCTGGTCCAGCCAGTGGGATAGAAATGGCTTTTTTGGACATTACTAATCTCTGGGTTGCTTCTCCATACCCCGGCTCCTCAACTCTCTCATCACTTGTATAGCCAACTGGATATGTTGTCTTCCTGACAGGCCCCTCACACAGGGTGGGCAGACCCAGTGTATGGAGTGAACCTTTTATTATAAATCATACGGTAGCCAATATCCTCAAAGCTAAATCTCGGTCTCTATCCATTTCCTCTGCACAAATTTCTAGGAAATTACACAAAACATGCTTTTGTTATATATCGCCCTTTTCCCTGCTAAATGGTTGTACCAGTTTGCACTCGCAACAACAGTGTATGGGATGCTTCCTTAATCTCACTGTCAATCAGGGCCATGTCAGTGGGTGTCAGCAGGGGCCTGTGAGGAATGGATTGCCCAGGTTTGTATTTTATTGGAGAGAGGAGAGAGGTAAGGAGAGGATAGATGCACATGTTTTTTAGATGTTCAGGCTTTATATCCCGAATGCGAATCACAGGCCTACAGAGACCAGCCACAGGCCCCTGTGGGCTCTGCTAACATCTAGGCCAAACTCCCTAAACAGTATTCTGCTGCACCAGCCATGTTTCTTCACTATGCTTGAAAAGTTACAGGCTCAAAATGGCCTAGGACAATGAGAAAAAATGAAATCTGGCCATGTGTAGCAACATGGATGGAACCGGAGGGTATTATGTTAAGTGAAATAAGTCAGTCAGAAAAAGACAGATATCATATGTTTCCACGAATAGGTGGACTTTGTGAGACTAAGCAAAAACCAGGGGCAGGGCTAGAGGGGAAAGGAAAAAAAGACACAGAGAGGGAGGGAGATAAAACATAAGAGACTCTCAAAGACTAAGAACAATCTGAGGGTGAGGGAGGTGAGGGAGGTGAGGGAGGGGGGAGAGGGGGTGACGGACATTAAAGAGGGCACGTGTTGGGATGAACACTGGGTGTTATATGTAAACCAATTTGAAAATAAACTATTATAATAATAAAAAAAAAAATGGCCTAGAAAAGATCATCTCTCTTCCAGTTCCATTGGAATGGAGTTTCTGAGAAGAGAAGTAGCTGGGGTCAAGACCAAGTCCTGGCCACATGCCTGTCAAGCAAGCATGTACGGTCAAAATCATGACACTCGTTAATTATTCACACTGGTTAGGACATCCTAATAAGCCCAAAAGATGACCGCATTCTTCAAAACGCTCACAAATCACACACTGAATATTTTGAAAAATGTTAAAATTTATTAATAGTTAACATCACATAGTTAATTCAACTAGTTATTATACATGACAACATCTTTACTAGACTGAGTGCTCAATGATTTGAGATTCAACACATCCCGATCAAAGATTGAGATTCACTGTATTTACATCGGGCAAAGCAGCATCAGCAAGAAACTGTCACCTAACCGTGGGAACACGAACATTCAAAATGCGTTTTCCAGCATTCCTTTTTGGAAACCAACAACACATGTGTAATAGCCACACACACACAGCTCTACCTTTAAAAAAGGTGCAATTTCATACACAGTGCCTAATTTTCAAGTTTAAAAGTTAAAAATCATCTCTACTTCTTGGGCATTCTTTAGTGATACACAAACCTAGACACTGTTCTCAGTACGAGTGTGATAAATGTGCAAAAACTGGGTGCTATCGAGTCGTGTCTTTCCTTCCTTGTTTTGATCCTTGATTCCTACTCAATAGTGTTATGGGGCCATTCCCTCTTGACCGTGTAGTTGCAGTGTGTGGGTGTGCATATCTTAGGGAAGAAGTGGGCTTTTGGATTCAGAATTAACTGCATTCCTGAAAAGTAGAGTATACAAGATTTTATGCCACCCCACTCCCCCCAACCGCACCAACAGTTTGAAATAAATACTGTGTATAAAAACAGCTCAGCCTAGAGAAGCCCTTGGACGGTGTTTCTCATAAAACATTTGCGAAACAAACCGGTTCTGCTAGGAGGGCACAAATCCACCAAAAGCGTTGTCCCTGAGGTTTTTCTTTGTTTGATTGTTTCATTGTTTGGTTTTGGTTTGCTATTAACAGATTTTTTTTTTTTAATGTTTTTGGTGGCTTCCTTTATCTTCTTAGAGAGCTTAAAAAATACGACTGACTGCCCTAAGAATGACAATTCCTAAGCAATGAGTCTGAAATGATTCCTGTTTCCTTTGGTTAAGAGCCTGGGTAATATTGCCCCAGGAAGGTCTAGACAGAGCAGCCAGTCGCTGTGGTTTTTTCAGCCCATAGACCCAGCTTCCCTCACTGTTCCCTGCCCTCCACGTTTCCAAGTCTGCAGGTTAATTGAAAAGGAGCCGGGAAGGAGCTACTTGGCCATTCACTCACCTTGAAGAAGCTTCCCTTCTCTTCCCGCAGGCGAATGAGGTATTTCTAGTAACCTGTCAGTATCTTCACCTTCCGTCCTGAAACTACACTCATCTACTACAGAGGCCGAGTCTGGAGACACCCTGTGTATTTATATACATAACAAATTGACATATAAATACATTACATACAGCCCGTCGTTACGTACAGTGTCAAGATAAAGAAGCAGATGTACTTCATGACGTAAATAAATTTCAAACATAAATTAAAATGAAAGGGTTGTTTCCACTTCTGCACGAATAATTTTAAAAACAGACCAAAAAAGTCTCCCCGTCCCCCCAAAAATCCATTGCTCACGGATGACTCAGGAACCCACAAGGAGATAGGACAAGCCCACTTGCAGGATGTGTCTGTCACCTCATGGCTTCAATTTTGCTTGCTCAGATTCGGGATGCTTTAATTCCAGGAAGAGCATCTGCTGGAACCCATCAGGCTTGGAAGTGAGGTTAAAGAGGGACTGTCACATGGCTGTCCATGGATTGCCCTCCATCGCTGCCTCTTCTCCCACCCCGCCGCTTCTGCCCGGGAGGGTCAGGCTCAAGTTAGTGGCGGTCCCCGCAGACCTCAGAGCAGAAACGATATCCACCGCCATGCTGGGGAGTGCTGTTCACCTCGAAATGTCGTGGTCAGGGCCCATGGGGAAGCAACCGTATCTTTTCATTAGTGTCCCCATCCTGTGGGATTATACAGGGACATGGAATTTGGCCAGGGGGATTACTAAAGGTTAAAATTTGCCTTCTTAAGTTTTCAAAGAACCAATAGGAAGAGTTGTGAGGAGTATGAACAAGTCCTTACTTCAAAACCTATTTATCTCAGGAGGGCTAAGGCTTGGGTGCCGAACTCTACAGCGAGTACACATAGAGACAACACCCAGTCCAACGGGTTTTCCTCTGCCAAGGAAAAGCCAAGGGGTCTGTCTCTGACACAGGGGATGACATCTTATAATTTAAAGCAGGGAGGAGAGGGAACCCGAGGAAGTCCCTTCCGATTTCAGGGACTCTATCGCTGTCCGGCCTCACGGATGCGGCAGGCCACAGCAGTGATGAGAGCAGCCCCCTTCCCGCTGCCATCCTCCGACTCCAGGAAGGACACATCACATTTCGGAGCCAGGTCTTTCACCGTCTCATGCATGACTTTGGCAAAGCTGCAAACGTTGGGAGGAAGACACAGGAAAAAAAAATACCTTAGTCATGATTGATTTGTGTCCTCAGAGATGAGACCCTAAGAAGTTATGCTGGAAACGCAGGAAGTATTAAGATGAGCAAGAGGACAACAACGACCACGTATTAAACACTATGTGTTGTGTATCCGAAAATCAAGGCTTGTGGAAGTTAGCAACATGCCCAGGTTCTATGCCACAGCAGGCAAGTGGGGAGCAGAGATCCTTGTGAGATAATTATCAGAGATTCTGGAAGCTGTGTTCTTGAAAGTAATCAGTGGAAGAGAAGTTCAACAGTCACAGGCATCATAAGTGTATCCTGAAAAAGGGCATATCTTGTCTCTAAATCCTGGAAGGCCAAGCCCCAGGCACTTCATACTTCATTTTCCAGAGGTATGGAAATCAGATCCACAGCTAATCCAAAATTAAAGATAAAAGGAGGAGGTCCATGGGGTTGCTGTGGGCGCATTATGGTGACCACAAAGCCTTTCAATATGGGACTAGAGAGACAGTCACCGTGTACCCCAACATGGCAGGGTCAGGATGCCCTCTTCATCTAGGAAGCAAGCCTCAGTGCCAGTGGCTTGGCTTCTGTCCCCCTCCCAACTCTCCTCTGGGACCAAGATTCCTAATCTTCAGTGACACTGAGCATCAAGACAAGGGACTTGCAACTTCTCAAGTTTCCCTCTTTTCACTAACTGTAAACTCTGGGCAAGTCTCTCAACTCCTCGAAACAGTCATGCTGCGGGCAGGCAACATTTCAGTCGAGGAGTCTCTCTTTCCTCACTCTGTCCCACTTACTGCCCAGACCAGGGTAACAGCTCTGTTCTTTTAACTTTGAGCTGAGAAGCTTCCAGGGGAAAGGGATTGGGACACTTCCTGAATTCAAAACGATTCACTCAAAATATATGCAAATGAGTGAAGAAGGGAGAGGAACAATGGCTGATGTGAGAAGAAGAGAGATGGAGAGACAGGGAAAAGTGTAAAAACAATAGGAAATTCAGTGCTTCCACACTAGGGGAGTTTGAGGAACACACTTTATATAAAGGGCCAGACAGGGGCGCCTGGGTAGTTCAGTCAGCTGAGCATCTGGACTCTTGATTGCAGCTCAGGTCATTATCCTAGGGTCCTGAGATCGAGCCCCACCAACGGCTCTGCATTGAGTGTGGAGCCTGTTTGAGATTCTCTGTCTCTCTCTCTCTTCCTTCCTGTCCTCCTCCCCCATGCTTGTGTGCTCTCTCTGTCTCTCTCTATCTCTCCCTAAAATTAAAAAAAAAATTTTTTTTAACGGCCAGACAGTAGATACACTTTCAGCTTTGTGGCAACTACTCTGCCATTGTAGAGTGAAAGCAGCCAGAGACAACACATACAGGAGCAGGCATGGCTCATGTTTACAAAAATAGTCACGGCTATGATCTATCAGCCCCCACGCCAGACTGCAGGAAATATCTCGCTCCAGAGTTCCCATACATTTCCTAGAATGTCCACAGGAGCAATGTTTGCAACAGACAAAAATCTAGAAATTCAATATCCACCAGCAGGATGATAAACCAGAGTGTACTCATTTGAAGGTATGCCATGCGGGCCTGAAAATTAATGAACTGCAATTGCATACCTCTAAGTGCTGTGTGGGGAGAGCCAGTCACAAAAGAAGAAACGCCATAGGACTCCCCTTCTGGCAGTTTCAAAATTAAGTAAATGAAACCATAGCGATGCATACACAGATACGCAGGGAAAGGAAGCAAGGGACTAAGTCACCAGAGTACCTTCCCCTGGCAGGGGACAGGAGCGTAAGCCCCTGAGTCTTCCAAGCTGGGTGGTAAAACACAGGCCTACTTCAGGTTCTTAACCTTTAAAGTAAAGCATATATATTATATACACTCATTTGGAACGCTGGGTGGCTTGCTATAAAATAAGGAGAGGAAGAGAGAGGAAGGGAAAGCAAGGAAAGAACAGATGGAGAAAGAAAGATGGACAGGGGAGTGGAGGGCAGGCACTCACTGAGGATGTAGCTTGTAGAGGGTCCCATCCACGCCTACTGTCACTTTGAGGGTGTCCAGCCCACGGTTTTCTCGTATTTTGTCCACCACGGCGGCCATGCCCGCACCACAGAGCTGGGCCGCCCGCCGTGCCACCACCGTGCACACCTCTTTGACGATGATGCTGTCGTCACAGGTGCTCTCGAGCCCCAGGTGGTGCAGGATGGCGCGGACCTGCAGCAGGGCTAGGCAGTCACTGGGGAGGTGGGGGGAGGACAGACAGCGAGTGGTCAGTCACATACACGAGGGGCTCGTGGCCCAGCCACCACTCCAGGGGACGGGTCATGTGGGAGCCTCCTGAGAGGTGGATCCTGTTCTTGAACTCAGTTCAGGAACCCCTGCTCATCCCACTGGACCACACACAGCCCTCCTGAGTGTGACGGGAACACAAAGAAACGGGCTCCTACTCCCCCTTGCCCAGGCGAGGCAGGGCACTGCTACCATAAAACTGGTACTCAAGAAAAAAGGAAATTCACCATCTAAACATTTCACTCATTTGGAAAGAATAAAGACAGTGACAACGCTCGTGGTTGGCATTTTTGGCTCTTTCATATTCACTTTCTCATTGCTGTTCGCAGGTCAGCAGGACAAACGTCACCTGCCAGCAGAGATACCTGTCCTGTCTCTGCTCCACCACCGGGGTGGTCTGATAGCTACTCGTGCACTACTTAGGAAACGAATGTAAATACAATTGTAAGAGAGTAAGTATTACATAAAGGGAGCTGTTTTAGAACCCTGGAATCAGCTTCCTGCACACAAACTAGAACATATTCTATCTATACATGGTGCAGATGCCCCACTCATGCCAGTCATCCAGTTCCTGTTTTCCCATACACCTGACAGTAATGCACAGCATTAATTTTTAAAGGGCCCTGAAATTCACAGCTGTAATTTGGAACAGACTTTGCTGCCAGTAGACTGGAGGAGGAGGGGTTTGCTTTAACGAGCCACCACATGGCCCGATTTCTTCTGCATTGCCTGGCATGCCAACCTTCACTTGATCCCGGCTGCCTTATTACCGCAGCAGCCGTTAAGATGCACCCTCCTGCCAGGCGCAAGCGCTTTAACAGGCTATCTTCCTTAGTGCATTCCAATTTATATCCTATGAGCAGGTCTTTCTACCTTTGATAGTTGATCTAAAACCCAACCATATTACTTTGCATGGTGGGGGGCACCTCGTGCCAGCTCAGCAGGATTTTTCATGACAATGTTATATATTTGCCCTTAAAATGCCAACTATCCATAACTTTAAATAAACACTATAGATAATGAATGTGTTTGCTACTAAACTGACCTTTATATGAGCCATACCCTGATCTTATCTGAGCTATGGAAATCCTTCGGCTTGTCTGTCCATGAGAAGGAGGATACGGTCCCACCCTACCCCGGGCCCTAAATTCTCACCTCTCGATCTGAGACAGGAACTTGGTTTCGAAGATTCCTCTTGTCTTGAGCCGCTCTGAGATGCGGCCACGGAAGAGCAGCCCACGCTTGGTGAAATCGATGAGGATGTTCCGGACAATCTCACCCAAGTACATGCCACTGATCATTTTCTCAAACCTGCAATGCCGATAATGTTCATGGAGGTCAAGCAGGAAGGCAAATGCCCAGCACATTAGAAAGTAGAGGGCATGCAGGTCCCCTTGGTGGGAAAGGAAGTGCCACTTGATTCACTTGGGCAGGATCCCAGGTGTCTGCACGCACTGACCCACAGCCTTCGGCAAAATCGACTACAGTGCCTGAGGCCCATGGGGATCCCTGGGTTCATCCCCATCTTCTGGGCTCATCTCCCTTCTGATGCTTACTCCCAGCTCCGAGGAGGAAAACACACTCAAACCCCATCTCTAAGAAAACGGCAGGATGCTAAGTCTTAATCCTTAACTTTATCAGACAGTCAGCATGTTTTCCCTCCAAACTAATCATTTTCACTTTACTTGGGTGCCAGCTGGAGAAGCCCTGTCTTGGTCACCAGAACTGACATGACGGCTCGGTGGTTTGAGGGCCTTTTGGGCCTGCACAGTGCCTTTTAAAAAGCCGAGGCCCCAGTTGCAACCAAGACCCCCATCCCCACTCCATTTTGTGCCACCTTTCTTTCGTGAGTGACACTTATTTGGCCCCTAGAGGCATTTTCGTCTGTGGCTTGTGCTCCCCACAAAGGTATATTCTGCAGAACGATGGTCCCTGATTAATCTGTTAGGAAACACTACACACAACATCTTCCCAATAGGAAGTGTGCTCGCAGCTCAGAGCCCCTCCCCATCATGCTTAGTGAGGCTGGGACTAGCCCTTGTCAAGTCCTGACTATAGAGGATGCTACGAACGAATGGATGGAGGAGGAGGAAGAGACATGCTCCTGTTTGCTTCCTGTTCCTCTCTGTGTCATACCAGCTTCTTTACCCTACTATTAGCAGATGGCTCAACTGTCTTTCCTCACAGTCCCGGATGTAGGTTTTCACACCGTCCCTTCCTGTTCTCATAGGCGGTGGTAGGAAGGCTGCTTCTGACATTTCCTAGCTCTGTGGTCCTCAGTGTCCCCTTTATGTCTTTTCATCCTTCTAAAACCTGTGTCACCAGTTCCCTATAAAAAATGCTCCTCAAAACACAACTATCGTGATTTGTTTTCCCAACTGGATTTTGAAGGCATTATAGTCCAACCGGGAGAACTTCCCAGATGTTATTTGATAGGAAACCCTGGCCAAGGAAATTTCCTCTAGTGACGCCTCAGAAACAGGTGTCCTGGGATTTGCCGTTGCAGAGGATCTGACCACTCGCTATGGTGCAGTTTGGGGGTACACGCACCAGGATCCACGGGCACGGATGGGGGCGCCTACCTCTGTTTGCCAGGGTTGAGGGAAAGCTCATCCACGGCCACGTCGAATTCTGTGCGGAAGTCGTCCAGGCACCCGTTGTCGCCGAAGGCCCCCCACTCCATGTTGACACACATCCGGCCCTCCTCCCCCTCCACCAGCTCCACGTTCCGCATCTCCTCCATGTAGCAGGCATTGCTGCCCGTGCCTGCCAGTCACAAACACGTCAGGGCCTCACTCCACATAGTCCCCACACCCGCCCAAGGCCATGGGTCACAATGCAGGAAGGACCGCCGGGTCCTTACCAACGATGAGGCCGATTTCACAGTGAGGGTCTTCGTAGCCACAGGTCATCATCGTCCCAACTGTGTCATTCACCACAGCGACCACATCCAAGTCAAACTCCTGAGAGGGCAAAAGCAGATCCCCAGTCCACCAAAGAACCACAGAATGTTCTTTCAGACCCTTGCAAGGGAGATTGATATGTATAGAAAGTGTATTTGATACAACCTGGCTCATTCTCACTTTTTGTTTAGATGTCACCTCCTCAGAGACCTTCCCTGGTTGTGCTATTTAAGAGCAGCCTTCTCCGGCCCGCTCACTCTGTCCTCACCCGACTTCATCTCTCTTCACAGTTCTGTGGCACCTGACATTAGCTCATGGGTTTGTTTATAGTACCGGAGTTTGTTGTGGCCATTCCTGAATCCCTCGTGCCAGGAGCAGGGCTCGGCACACACCGGACACTCAGTCACCACCAAAGGACCACATTAATTCTCCCCCTAACCCACGCGACCGCACCCACCACTTCCCCACTTTCTGAACACGGGTCATTCGGGCCTCATGGTGCGCCTGTCTCACCTCTCGCCGGTGGATGGCTTCCTTCAGCAGGGTGACCACATCCTCTCCCTCGCAGCCCGATGCCTTGAAGCCTTTAGTCCACTTGAGGAGGATGCTCTAGAAGTCACATAGGAGCACAGATGAAGACAGCAGAGGAGGGCTTCTGGGTCATTCCTGGGGCCCAGCTGTGCCTCTAGTTCCCAAGCTCACCAGGTCGTACAGATTCCCTTTAATGACCAATCGTCCTTCCCACAAATGATTGCGTGCCTCCTACCCATGTGTTCCATCATTTAATCCTCACGGCAAACTGGTGACATAGTTATCATTATTGTGCCCGTCTTCTAGGTAACTGTGACTCTGGAGTAACTTTCCCAATGTCTGCTGCTTGGGGGAGAGGAGCAGGACTCAGCCCCAGGCCGGCCGACTCCATGGGCCCCTAAGTACCACATCACTGCCCCTGCCAGGGAGCTAAGTTCTATACACGTGTTTCTTTCGCTGGGAAAAACTGTTTGCTCTGTCCTGTCCAAGATTCACATCAGAAGAGTCAGAGTCTGTCTCTTCATTGTCAAATTCCAGTATGGTGTGAACAAGCGCCCTGCCCATAGTTGGCTGACAGCTAGGCTTCACACCACCCCAGCGAGGGAAACACTCTAGGCTGCTCGGAGCCCCCCATAAGCCACTCATCTTTAATGTGGCCATCTGCCGTGTCACAGGGCCTCTGGGGAACAGATACATGTGATTTTACATGTGGGAGAACTGTTTCAGGTATTGTCCCCTGGTTTCCTCTTTGCTGCTGAAGTCCATCGGGAAACAGCATCAAGGACTACTGGGCCACCTCCCTGCGAGGCCAGAATCCATAAACGGGCTGAGTGCTCACTACCCACCCCCTTTCATGATTTCTCCAGGCCTTGCTCGGCCTCACCCCAGCTTGGCATTTCACAGCCCAGGAGTTTAGAATCACAAGTCAACCTGGATGTGTCACACTGCGTCCAGATCCCAGGAGATTTGGAAAAACGAGTCACAATCCCAGCAGTGTCTTGGCTTATACATCTACATCCAAACAACTGTGTGCTCATCTCCA
Source organism: Paguma larvata (assembly GCA_030068075.1). Classification (NCBI taxonomy): domain Eukaryota; kingdom Metazoa; phylum Chordata; class Mammalia; order Carnivora; family Viverridae; genus Paguma; species Paguma larvata. The sequence goes on from CM057836.1 coordinate 47,775,192, forward strand.
CCTAACTGTCTTGCCTACAGATTAGCTTCACATCTTTAATGAAAATTCTGTATTTAGCACATTCGAGTTTACAGAATGATCAAATAACATTATTTCAGGTGGTCCTTAATAATAAGACAGGCAGAGGCCCATGGGCACCTGTTGATTTTCCACTCAACAAGACAATCTTACCAGAGCAGAACCCGGCTTACAGACAGATTGAACAGAGAGAACCCAGCTTCTGCTTGATCTGCTCTTAATTTTCACATGCTAGACTGAATACAAGCTCCCTACAAAACTTAGAATGTATAGAATGAAATCTAATACAATGACCTAGAATCTTACAATGCAGGTAGAAACAGTGAACATGTTCTTGGGCCACCTGATAAATCCTCAAAGACAGATACATGTTGGCATGAAAAGTAAGGCGTGTCCATTTAAAAATATTTCGGCAGGAAAAACCTGGAAGCATATACCCTGGAGTCCTATGTTCTCATCTTCTGATGAATTGTATTTTTTGTGGGTTTTTATATTATAGAGATTATCTTTTTCTTAAAAAATTTTTATTAGTCTTACCACCAGTTTTTTTCCAACTATTTCCCAACTGGTGAGCAACTGGTTAGTTTCTAATGTTTTCACTGTAATAAGCAATGCTTCATCAAGAATCACGTAAATATTTATCTGCACGTTTCATAAACCGATGTAAATGGAGAAGCCTTTGAAAACCCAGTGCACTGACACTGAGAAGCATAATGTGAAAAGACGAATTAGAAAACTTGGGGAGAGGGAATCAGTATAAGCTTCCAGAGACCGGGTAAGTGAGTGCTCAGGATGGAATGAACATCACAATGGCTACAGCAAGCACTGCCCTACGATGTATTTGAAAGTTAAGAGGAGATCCTAAGAGTTCTCATCACAAGGAAAAAAAAAACCACTTTTATTCTTTTTCTCTTTTTGTATCTGTAGGAGATGACAGATGTAAACTTATTTGTGGTGATCATTTCGCAACATATGTAAGTAAAATCACTGCGCTATATACCTTAACTTAGACAGCGTGCGTGTTAATGTCTCAATAAAACTGGAAAGGAACAGAAAAGGGAAAAGCAACGCTGCACCACTAACACTGGACAAATGGTGACACATGTCGGGAAATACTGCCCTAGGCAAGGGTTTTTATTGCACGACATCCTACAACCTTCACTGTACTGGTGCACAAGATGAATTTACCTCAGAGGGGAGGAGGAGGAGGAAGCATTCACAAAATTCAGCTGAGCAACCTGAGGGTTGCCATTCTGAGGATCCTGTGGGAAATGCTGGCCTTTCTTCCCTACTGGACCAACCTCCCTGCACCTGCGACATTTCCCGCCTATGTGCCCTCCTCCACACCGCCAGGCCTGCCTGCCTTTCTTCCCCATCAACTCATGCTTTGGACCTGGAAGATGATCCAAGTATGTCTCATGCCTTCCAGGTCTGTGTTCAGATAACATCACACTGCGCGTCCTCGGGGCTTCGGAGCCCCATCAGTGCCACGTTCCAAACAGCAGCTCGTGCCTCCCTGAGCTCGCTTACATCGCAGTTTGTTTGTAAGCACCCAAAGTAGGAACCACACCTTTCGTACCCTGGCCACTCTGTCTACCACATACTGTCCATTTGTAAACACGCACATAAGCTTCTAGAAGAGCAACTGAGACAGAGGAACAACCGCTTAGACAATAGTACTCTAACATCTAATATGCTGACTATGAACCCAATATGAGCTCAAGCGTGGCCTACTCGGCTCTCCGACGTTCTCAACACACCATGTCCAGAATTTCTGAGAGCACCAGCGCTTTGCCCACCTGCCCCTTCCTGCATGGCAAGTTGAAAGGGAATGAAAAGCAAAGCTAAGACAAGAGAAGCACCAGGGCCTCTGAACAACAGGAGATGAACGAAAATGTCCCAAACTCAAAACAGCCCTCGGGAGCAGGTGAGCATCACTGAAAACATGGTTTTGGGTATCAGAAAACTGGAATTCAAATCTTGGCATGGCTACTTCCAAGCCTTCTGATCTAGAGCAAGATACTTAGCATCTCTATAGACTTTGTTTTCCTTTCTGCAAAATGAGCATGTAAACACCTACCTTACACAGTTGCTGTGAGGGTTAAATGAGATAAGGCACGTAGGCAGCCTAGCACAGTGCCTGGCAGACAGCACTTTAAAAATGTTCGTTGTTAACATTGGGTTAGCATCATCATCATCCCTAAGCTTGTTACCTACTTTACCTCCACCAGCTCCAACTGAATCATTCCCATCGACAGGCCCCTCATCACAACTGCTTAGTTGTGCCCTTCTCTCCCTCCTCTCAGCTCAACTTCTCCCCTGCTCCAAACTCTGGCTGGTGGAGAGTCAATAAAGCCCACAGGCAAACCCTGTGGGAAGGCCGTTACCTCGTCCAGGCTGTTCTGCTGGCAGGGGAAGGAGAAGGTGAAACCCAGAGGCAGGGACACGCCCTTCATGCCCATGTACTCAAGGAAGTCGGCGATGCACTGGACGATATGGTCAAAGAGCTGCGGGGAGAAGACGGGCTCTGAGGGAGGGGCCCTGGCCAGGGCAGGCTGCCCCCCAGCAGCTCCTCTCAGGAGAAATGCAAGCTCAGGCACAAACGTGAGTGAAGACCAGGCCAAGGCCCCGGCCCGCCTAGCCTTCCCTGGGACCATGGCTGAGCAGGGAAAGCACTGTCCTCCTGGGCGAGAAGTGAACGCCTGCTGGGGTCCCCTCCCGGAAGGGCCATTTGCCTCACCTCGTCCCCTGTGCCGTGCATGACCTCCTGCGGGATAGAGTAGATCTTGTTGTGCATCTCCACTCCGCGCCTCTTCCCGTTCCTCACGCGCACCAGCAGGACCCGGAAATTGGTACCCCCGAGGTCCAAGGCCAGGAAGTCACCCTTCTCTGCAAAATAAACCCAGGAAGATGATGCGCTGGGACACAGCAGAGGGTGCCAGTCTAAAGCACTTTCCCCTAATGGGGAGCTGTCCCAGCAGCTCCTCAGCGCCTGATGTACTGTGTGCTCCACCTAATAGGAATGAAAATATGACCCCTAGAACCAAAGCCCTGCCTTTGTGGTCCTCCTTAGTGGTCCTCGGATGAGTTCAGGTGGGCCCCAGAAGTCACAATGAACTCTGCAGGACACCAGAAATTGTGATACAGTACACTCGACAATATCTAAACATGTCATTTGTGCTGAATCAAAGGCCACCTTATGTTAGCTTCTAGAGTAGAGAAAAAAATAGCAGGGTTCAACTCTTTAAAGGAAATTGAAGGGAAATCTTTTTACAGGAGAAAACCCTGCTTTGTTGGGCAATCATAAGGTGCTACGTGCCTCAAACACACTCTTCATACAACCCTCAGGCAGCCAAGAGAAGGAGGCACCGCATTTCCCTCTGATGGAGGAGGGAGACCTGGCTGAGCCAGGCTGAGTCACTCGCCCAGGCCCACACAGCCAGAAGAGGGTAGAGCAGGGACAAGGCCCAGTCTCTACCCCCTGGAACTTGTACCAACTGCTACGCTGGCTTGCTCAATGTCGGTTTTCTCTGAATTGGGAAAAGACTGCCATTTCTTCATGTGCAAGACCTAAACCAAAGATCAGCAATATTTTTCTGTAAAGGGTTGGGCAGTAAACATTTCAGGTCTTGTGAGCCACACAGTCACAGAGCTTTGTCGTGGTGGTGCAGAGAACCCATAAATAATAGGTGGACAAACGGGCATGACTGTATATTAGGAAATCTTTATTTTAAAAAGTAGGCAGTGGGCCAGATGTAGCTCGTGGGCCTTGGTTTGCCAATCCCTGACCTAGGGATTATAAGAACTGGCCCTGGAACCAAAAACTCCTGCGTGAATCCCAGCTCTGCCATTTTCTAGCTGTGCTAACTTGGGCAGGTTTCTTAACTTCTCTGTGTCTCAGTTTGGTGTCAAACATATTAGTTTGTTAGCAAAATTAATTACTAACTGCTGTTAACAGTTAAAAATTAAATTCACATACGTAGAACACTTATAGCAGTGTTTAACACATCGTAGGCATTCAGTAACTATTTATCATTATTACTATTCAGTTTGTAGCAGGGGAATGCCTTGGCTGAGCTTACTGAACACTAGAATTTCCTCCTACTAGAGCTGAGGAAACATGTTCTGGTCCCAATACAGAACACCAAGTCTAAGGGAATCCCACTGGGGCATTGACACCATGAAACAAGCCTAGCGCCGTGAGCTGGGGGGCATCCTGCCGCATACCTGTGCCATCAGGGGTGGCACACACGTAGGTGGGCAGCATCTTCACGGGGGCTATGGCGTGGGTCTCCTTGCTCAGACCTCGTTCCATTTCTACCTTCATCCTCCTCTTGACCTCCAGCAGCTGCTCGCGGCTCAGCTTCAGAGACTCCAGGGTATTCTGGCGGGCTCGGTGTTGGTCCGCCAGCCGGTAGGCCACTGCCGTCACCATGGCTGCCCCCTTGCCACTGCCATCCTCGGAACGCAGGAAGCGGACGTCGCAGTCGGGCACCAGGCGTCGCACCGTCTTGTGAAGACGCTTGGCGAAACTGCAGTCACCAAGATAGGGTAAGACATGGGTGTCCGCGGTTAGGGTCAATGGTGCAAAGGGCTCACCACCTCAGCTCAAAGGCCGGGAGGCACCTGCAGGAGCAGATGCCACCCTGATCAGCCTCTCCCCACTCTTCCAAGTCAGGGTCATCACTGTGCTAATTAAAGTTCAGCTATGCAGCTGTGACCACGCTGGCTGGGTGAAGGGCAGGACTGTTGTAGGAAGTCACTATCCATTGCATGTAATCATGGTTAAGTAAGACCTCCTCTTCCCACAGGCCCTAGTTTCTCTGCCCAATACATCAGTCTCAGAATCAGGGGATTCTGACACCAAGTACTAATCATGTTTCAGTGCTCATTTCATTACACGCTGCCTAGGGAAGACTCAAAACACTCAAAAAGGAGAAACACTCTTCTGGACTTAGGACTCTCTTTGGCCAATTTCTGCCAACAATCCCAAAAGTGTCTGAACAGCTAAAGATAACAGATGTGTTCAGCAAGAAATTCTCAGGTGGTTGCAGAGCCACGGTCCCTGGGGCCTCACTGCTCCACAACACCACTGGGGGCTAAGATACAGGGACTTGGGCTGAACCCTTCCAAATCAGTATCTGCCTTTTAACAACAACCCCAGGTAATTCATATGCACTTTAAAGTACATATGCTAGGGCTGAGACCTTCTGCAACAACCAATTCAGTTAAAGAAAGGCCCGTTGACCTGGCGCTCCTATTAGGTAAAAATGATTAGATAATGAGTAAGCGCAATAGAGAGATGGCCAGGTCCCAACTGAAATTTGAATATTTCGGACCCAAGGGATCCAAACATGGAGGGAAGGGCAGGATGAATTCAAAACCCAGGTCAGCCAGAGAAACTGAAGCAGGGTGTCCCCTGGCAGAAGACAACACCCACAGAGCCCCTCTTAGAATCATGAGAGAATCAAAGAAACAAGTACAGAGAAACCCTAACTCCTAAACTGGAGGGTGGCAGAAAGAGCCCCCCACTGGCCAGGAGAGCCCTGGATAGAGCTGTAGTCGTCGAGAGCACTCAGAAAGCACCATCTCCGCCCCTGTCAGGGACACACCTTCCTGATCCTCACATGCCCAGCTGGGAGCTTATTCTACAGAGCTCCTCAACGCCACGGTCCATCCCCACCATGCCAGAACGCAAACGAGAGTTGGCTGGGCAGTCACTAGGGTCTCTTGCAGGCCTGTCAGGGGTCCCCAAGTGCTCTTGGGGCCCCGTCACTATGGGTCCCGGCACGCTGACTCACTGAGGGTGCTTCTTGTAGACAGAGCCGTCAACCCCAATGGTGGAGCGCAGCCGCTCCTCGCCCTTGTTCTCCTTGATGCGCCGCAGCACGGCCGCCAGGGTGGCTGCACACAGGCTGGCTGAGCGTGTGGACACGATCTGGCACACTCGGTGAGTGGCCACGCAGTCCTCCTGAGTCGGGTCTATGCCCAGCCGAACTAGCACTTCGCGGGCCTTCCGGATGCCATCCTTCTCCCTGGGAAACAGAAGGACAGCATGTGGGCCTGTGTCCAACCCACTGTGGCCAGTGGGAGGGGGAATGCCAGCGGACAAGGAAACTGCTCAGCTCCAGCAAACACCATCTCCCAGTGAGGGTATAGCAAGGGGAAAACACAACAGAGCCAACATAAGGCTCATCTCCCAGAGACACACACACACACACACACGCACACACACACACCACTCAAGTGCCCCTTTTTCCCACTGAGAAAAACTCTTATTTTTTTATGGGTATACTACGTAAGGACAAGGCCCTGCTCTCATGGCTTCAAGGTGTGTGTGTGTGTGTGTGTGTGTGTGTGTGTGTGTGTGTGTGTGAATGCATGCTGTGTTTGCTTATCTAGGGGTAGAGGGAACAATGTCTCACTATGGAGCCATCCCATTTTCTCTCAGCTCATTGCCTTTCACAAGGGAGTGGGCACTGCTCTCACCTGCTGCAGTGAGTTTAGTACTCTCCTTAGAGGAACTAAGTGCCTCACAAGTAGGCATCCTTCCATCCCCTCAGGGCTTAACAAGCAGGCACAATCCCCTCAAGAGTTTCCATCTGAAGTTACAGGAAACTGTTTCATGGCTTCCTTTAGCACCCAAATCCCCTCCTCTCCACCAGCTGGTCCCTGAAATCACAGGGCAGCTCAAGCGACAAGTGGAAGTCTCAAGAACAGGAACTAGGCCCAACTCTTTGGATACTGTTAATTGAAAAACAAAAGTCAGGCCATCCTCACTCCCACCCATGCTGCTCTGGGAAATGCAGGCCTCAGCTCTACCTATTGGAACTAAGTGGGTACATTTTAGGGCCATGCAGGAACCTATCCTTCTGTTATGAAGAAGGGGTCAAGATACAGCCTTTTTGGAGAATCCCCAACGGAGAAATAAATGTCAGAGCTTCAGAAGGGAAAGAAAGTAGATGCATATAAGTCACCAGGGGATTCCCTGGGAGCCTCCAGGATTCAGCCCAGCCCAATTCCCACCCATGCAACACCATGAGCTACTAAGGTAGTGCGCAAGAGTGGAGACTATCTGGAAAGTGAAGTCAAGCCACAGACCCACCATGGCAAGACCCTTCTACTGTCCAAATCTGAAGAGTCAAGGGCCAATGCCCCTTTCTCATTCCCCAACAGCCTATCCACTCTTCTGGGGATGCAGTGAACAGAGAAAGAGGGACCAGGAAGCTTACCCTTCAATATCTGAAACGTCTTTGGTCTCAAAATGGCCAGTGGCGAGGAGCCCGGGGCTGACCTTCCCCCCGAAAAGCAGCTCCTCCTTGGCCATCTTCACCAGGATGAGTCTCACCAGTTCACCCATGTACATCCCACTGATCATCTTCTCAAATCTGCAGGCAGATACAGAGCAAACAATAGCTACATGTAAACGGATGCACAATGATGTGTTAACTTGTATGGCGCTGCTAGGAGTAAGATGTGCAGACAGGTGACAACGCAGGGGAGGCTGCAGGACCTGGGGCGTCTGCGCCATCTCTGGAGGCTGAGGGGCCTTTAGCAGACACACTAAACATCCAAGGAATGCGCAACATATTCTGGGACAGCCTGGATTTTAAGTAAATAAGTTACGTGCAGCAAAAGTGACTTCAATTTTTTTTTTCTCTAGCCAGGAAATACTTTTCTGAGATGAAACCTTATACAGAACCTCAATATTTATATACAAGAGAAAAAAAAGTCAATATGATTAAGTTAGGGGTACAGGCCCAGCAACTCATCATCTCATACTGTTCTCCCTTTGCAAGATCATTTGTGGATTTCTAGAAAACAGCCCAAAACCCCGGGGTGGGGTGATGGGCAGGCTGAGACAGACGAGGAGGTTTAAATGTCAGATGGTCGTGGGAACCTGGGAGTGGGACATTTTGGAAGATTCTGAGCAGGGAGGGGACCATATAAAGGCATGTTTTAGAAAGGCAGAGGCCCGCCCCCAAGCAATCGGCTAATTTATTTTTTCAACACTAGGTGATGCTGTTTTCTTTAGAAGCCAGTCTTTCTTGCGCAAACTGTGATGGGAGAAAACTGAAGCTTCGCCATTCTTTGTGGCAAAGATGGCCCTTTCTTGGCATCTAAAGATCTGGGGCCCAGAGAGAGGGCCCCCAGGGCCAGCAGACACTAACTAGGCTGGGCTTTAGCAAGGAAGCGAGAGTATGGAAAGGACTCTGAAGTCACCTGGTACAACTTACAAGACAGGAAGCCTGGCCCTCAGGAAGTGGCTGCTGAAGACCCAGGACAAGGTATGTGTGGCAGAACTGGAGCTAAGTGCAGAGTTCACAAGACTGCTTGAGCAGAGGGCTCAAGCCCCAGCACAGGCACGCTGCCTGGGGAGACAGCCTGGCTCTAACAGTAAGGAACTCGTGTGTCTGTCTGCCTCGACACCTTTTCCAAAATAGCTAGCTCTATGGGAGGTAGGGGAGGGGTCCAGTGGGGCTCGGAAGTGTGAGTGATTTATAAAAGCTTTCACTCCAGCTTTTTAAAAACACTTTGTTTCAGTCAACATTTAGAAAAATATTTGTTTAGGGGTGCCTGGGTGGCTCAGTCGGTTAAGCATCTGACTTCGTTTCAGGTCATGATCTCACGGTTCCAGAGTTCGAGCCCCACATCGGACTCTGCTAATAGCTCAGAGCCTGGAGCCTGCTTCGGATTCCGTGTCTCCCTCTCTTTCTGCCCCTCCCCCACTTGTGTGTGTGTTCTCTCTCAAAAATAAATAAATAAATTTAAAAAAAAGAAAAAAGTATTTGTTTAGAAACATATAAAGAGTGAGAAAAGTTCCTACTGGGGCCCAATAATGACCTCAGGGCTACCATGGCTGACACTCTGGTATGTTAGCCCAGCCTTTGATTTGTCTAAGGCTGAGCCAGTGGTGTGTTCCCAAGGGCGGGCTGGCAATTCTGTCTTCTGACACTTTAAATGACACTCAGAATGGCTTGGGTGTGCCTCGTTCCTGGAAGCAGACATTGAGTGAATGACTTTTCGGTCCATAAATTTTCACTGGCCATGGCAGACACAGCCAGTGTGTGCCTATGAAAATTACAAGTGGACTCATGCTTGGATATATGGGAGAAGCCTGTGACTTAAATAAACCATGCTTTGAGGAAGTAAGGACTGTCCCTGGAAAGAAAAAGGGTCCTCATTGCTGAGCTGGCTTATAGAGTTGGGCTTTCCTCCCCAAGCAGAGATCTATGCCAGCAGCTTTCCTGCAAGTCATGGCAACATAGCATAGACCAGAGGGGCCTGAATTGCTCAAAACATTTTGTAATTGCCTTCAGAGCTTACAGCTCTTGAAGCAATCCCTGTTTCAAGATCATTCAAGGGCCAATGTTGGTGTAATAATGAAAGCGAAATACTATTTTGTAACAGTCAAAAGGAACTAAAAATCAAGTCTGGCCAGGCTGGAGGGTAGAACACTCAGCCCTCCTGGTCCTGTCCACCCGAGAACCCCTGCTGGGCCACAGGTCCAGAGAAGCGGCCAACGAGCCTCCTTAGCTTTTCCACAGGCTTTGGGTTTCCCTAGAGCTAGGACTCGAGGCCCTGGGTGTCCGTGGGGCCCAGCTCAGCTCACAGGAAGCTCTACCAGATGTCCGAGTCAGAGCCTCAGCCAGTGGTGAGGAGGCAACTGTCTGGCCTCCTCCTCTGGGCAATGGCAGAGGTGGGAGCTATGACAACAGCGTTCAGAGACCCTCCCCTTGGCCACTTCAACACCACTTTTCTTCTGTGGCTCACAGACAGTTTCTATGGACAACTTACAAATTGAAGGTGACAGAAAGAGCAAGGCTAACACTTAGAAAATGACCTTCTAAAATGAACGCTCTGAAGGACGTAGGCAAGTTATTACCTACAATCTGGTCTGTCCGCTTGTTTTATCTTTTTTAGAGCCCTCTCAGCAATTTATAGTCTCAATGCGTGTGATGAGCACACCATTCCTATAACCAGTGGCTGCCCCGGCAACCTTTTGGGGCTATAAAACTATAAAGCAAAAGTGAGAACCACCCTCACCCCAGCCCTGGCCGGCCCCCGCCCCCGCTCCTGAGCCCACCCCCACCAGCCCACTGCACAGAGTGGGTGCTGCTCACAGTTGCTTCCCAGGGTTCAGGGAGCCCATGTCGATCTCCTGATCAAACTCAGTGCGGAAGTCGTCGAGTGCGCCGTCGTCCCCAAAGGCCCCCCACTCCATGTTGATACACATCCGCCCCTCGTCGCCCTCCACCATGTCAATGTGGCGCATCTCTTCCATGTAGCAGGCATTGCTGCCCGTGCCTGGCCAAAACAGAAGACTGCTCAGCACCCACCTACACCAGCCTCTCTCCAGCCCTCATTTCCCTCTCACTCCACCATCCTGAGACCACCCAGGGTGGTGGAGATTCCCCAGTGCAGGCTCCTGGAGTATCCCAACATGGTCCAGTCCACAACCACCCCCAACCCGCAAATCCTGGCTCAGTCCTCCAAAGTGACCATACTGTTCTCTTCTAATATGAATTACAAAGAATCATGCAGGCCATGGAGCCCTCCTCCCTTTCCAGCCCACATACCCAGTGTTCACTCACCCACAATGAGACCAATCTCACAATTCTGGTCATCATAACCACAGGTCATCATGGTCCCAACTGTGTCATTCACCACAGCCACAATATCAATATCAAAGTCCTGCAGGGATAAAAGTAGGGCTCTGACCTTCACCATCACAGAAAGGTTACAATTGTGAAGATGGAGATAAAGAGCAGCAAGACATAGAGCTCAAGGGGCATTAGGGCTGCCCCCTTACTAACCTTACTTGGAGCAAAAGAAGGTTAGGGCTGGGAATTGGGCCCAGATCCAGTCTGACAGCAGCAACTCACTCCCCACCCTGCCTGTCCTCAGCATGGAGGTCACCAGCCCTGTAGTCTAGTTTACAGAAACCACTGCACTCACAAAAGCCCACTTTGTCATTGCTGTCCCCTTCTCCTTCTCTTTCTTCTTCTTTTGTTTCTCTCTCTCTCTCTCCCTCTCCCCCTCCTCATAATTGTTCTGACCAGACCTTTATCTTGTTCTCTCTCTGCCCCGTTCCATCCTGATGCCAACATCATCCCAACCTCCTTACTTGAAAATGATATTCAAGTCTGCTTCAGGTTAAAGGCTGAAGGGTTTTTTCTGTACTGAGGCTATGATTATTTATCCATCGTGATAATCTGAAGACACTAGAGGCATCTGATTATATGTAAGATTATTAGTGCGGCAATCATTTTGCCGTATACAGATGTCAAATCATTATGAAGCATGTCTTAAATTTAGCTGTATGTCAACTATATCTCAATCAAATTGAAAAAACTTTAAAACTTATTAGGTAAACCTAGCAGGGAAGGAAGAGAAAACCTCTCCTTAAGAACTACAAAAAGGTTCTCAAGCTGATTTGGGAACAGACTAGGAAAGATTTCAGAGTAGACCTGTAAGAATGTAAAGAGCCTCCAGACCCCAAGCTCCCGCCTCCCCATTCCTGCCTCCCCTACTCACCCCTCTCCTCTGAATGGCCTTCCGGATCAGAGTAACCACGTCTTTGCCTTCCACACCACTGGACTTGAACCCCTTGGTCCAGGAGACCAGGAAACTCTGGAAAAAGGACCAAGGAATGAACACTGACCACACTACTCAAACAGCCATTAGTGAGTGGAGACCTCTGCCAGGGAGCTAAGCTTAAATATTCATACTGCTTCCTGACTAGCCTAGGAAAAAGAAACTGGGGCCCCATCAAAGACCCAGAAAGAAGATTAAATGAATGATTCCTTCATGACCTACTCTGCCAAGAACTGTAAAGAACAGGCCATAGAAATGCCAAAATAAGATACTCTCATCATGAACTCCATAGCATCTTTCTTCCAAGGATCTTTATCACGATACTCCAGATCAAAGGAGTTCCTAATTTCTCATTCTTGTTTCCCTACAAGGGATTCAGATAATGTACTGCATATTGTCCTTTGAGGGAAGAGTGATAAAGCCCCTCCCCCCACACCTACACACACTCACCCAGAAGGACAGAACTCTTAATACTCAAACCTCATCCAAACAAGCATCAGAGCCGTCTCTAAAACCACAGCAGCAACTGGCTCAAAGTTCATCCCAGACCTCCCAGCCCAATGAATGAAGCAACAAGTGTCTAAAGAACTCATCTTACCTCATCTAGCTTCGTTTGAACACAGGGGAATGAGAAAGTAAAACCCAAGGGGAGCTTCTTGTCTTTGATTTGTAGCTTATCCATGAAGTTAGCCAGGCATTCAGCAATGTGGTCAAACAGCTAAGGGCACACAACACAAGATGAGAGGGGAGAGAGAATAGCATGGAGGTTAAAAGCATACATACACATTGGGTTCAACGAGGAACTAGCTGAACATGTACAAGATATGTATCCCCTCTGAAGTCTTAATTTGCTCATCTATAAAATGGGGGTGATAACTGTACTTGCCCTCAGAGTTACCACAGGGATTAAATAAGTCAATACATACAAGGACTTAACAGTAGTTAGTGCTGATTAAATACTGTCTTCCTCACTCAAACCATTTATCCAAACCACTGTCAAAATAACCCTGTGAGGCAGGGGAAATCATAGCTAAAGCTAATCAGAAAGTCATCACATACCCTAGGAACAGAACATCCTTTGGTGGCTCTGTCAGAACACTCCTTGACACAGGTGCACAGCTGACTGTCTCAGAAAGGACAGCCCATCTCACTGCCAAGAAGTATTCTAGCATCCCTGTCTCTTGTGACTGGGGAGGGAATAGGACATTCTCTGTTTGGCATTCTATGAATGAACTTAACAACAACAACAAAAATAATAACTCATATTTTTCTTCCATTCTAGAAAAGTAATTTCCTAGGAACATTTCAAAGAAGTTACTTTTGTTTTTTAACTTCAAAATGAAACCCAGTAAGTCCATGAAGAGCACTGAAGAATAATACAGGGCTTTATGGATGGGCAGTCTCACAACTGTGACTATGCCAAGTAGGACCCACAGTTCCTAAGAAAAAGCTGTATTTACAATTATCCAGGTTTTCAGTCAGTCCCAAGACCCATAGCCCCATAGCTTCCTTCTTGCCCGCTCAGCATCCTCGAAGAGAGACAGTGACCCCCTCCAGATGCTTAGAGGCTGAGGCCAGGGGCACTCTGATACAAAAAGTAAGCAGAGGCCAGGGAGACTGAATAGATGCCAAGGGCCAGTTTGACCAGATGGCAAAACCTAAAAGCCAAAGGGGATGGATGAGAACATAGCTTTTCCTCTCCAGACAAAAGCAAGGAAGATCCCACTAAACCCGAGGTTCCCAAAATGTGGTCCTAAACCAGCAACATCACCACCATCATACTATAAATGTAAATTCTGAGGCCCAAACCCAAACCTACAGAATCAAAAACTGTGGGGGCAGGGCCCTCCAGGTAATCCTGAAGCAGTTTTGAGACCCACTGCCCTAAACCACAAAAAGATGTGCATTTACAAAGGAATTGAGAGGTTGGGGGTGGCAGGGTAGGCTGAGAGGCCCACTGGCTCCCCAGATGTCTGGGGTCTGCTCAGTGGGAGGGATCCAAGAAGACAAGGCCAATCCCATCTAGAAGGTGGCCAGCTCTAACAACATTCTGCATTGATCCTGTCCCTCCATCTGATCACATGCAAAATTAACCCCAGCTAATGCTGAAGCTCTCAATCTCCAAACCAAAACATTCTCAAGAGCAAAGACTGGGCAATGACAAGACTCTCTTACTAAGAGAATCGCCAATGCACAAGTGCTAATTACCTTGAGCAGAAGCCAGGTATTTTTATATGGACCTAGGGTTTTTAGATAGATACTCAACAAGTTCTGATTATTCTGTTTGGAAGTTGACCAGAGACGAAATTTACAATATCACCAAAACCCAGCACCTTCCTCCTGGTACTCTAGTCAAAATGATCTTTAGTACAAATAGTGTTTATCCAAAAAATTTTAAAAAATAAAGGAAGTTGCAGAAGATGTGGAAAGAAATAAGGCCAATCATGAGAGATTAAGGGAGGGGGAGCTTTAGAAGGGGGAAAAGGAAAATGGTTTCCTTCATCGAGCACCAATCCACCACAATCCAATTGTGTTGCCAATAAGGAAAGGCAGTGAAGAGGCACTAAATTAATTATATGCTGCCTGACACAGTAGCCACTACCCATCTGTTATCTTAATCACTTAGAATCTTAAAAAATTTAATAGTTACTTGCTGAGTCACAACACTAGCCGTATTTCAAGTGCTCAATGCCACAAGTAGCTAGCTAGTGGCTGCCATATTGCACAGGGCAGATACAGAACAGTTCTACCGTTGCAAAAAGTTCTACTGGACAGTACTCAGTTAACCAGGGAAGAGAAGACCATCTGCTTCCTTAATTGGAAGACTATCTCCTTTTCTATTAGCTGATGATCTAAAGATAAGATATGGGAGAAAAAGCTAACATCTTCCTGCCATAAAAAGTCTCAAAGGGCATCATTTCATGAAGTTACAATGGTTTCCTTTTCCTTATTGGTCTGAGAATCTGCTCCCTCCCGTTCTCATAAGATACACTTTAAAAATCTAAAGTGGCCACTATTACAATTTGCAATTCACTGCTCTCAAGTCTAAGTGCATGCACCTTAAGACAGATTCTATCCAGGAACCCACACCACCCAGGTTCGCAGATCTTCAGAAACCTTTGCAAGTTTAGGCTTTGGTGATTTGGTCTTGGTTTTAATGAATTTTATGTTTAAAATGCATTTGTTTTCCTCCAATTAAGAGATTGATACCTACCATTAAAAAAAGGAAAAAGAAAAAGGAAAATATAGTGGGAAAAAAAGCACCAGAATTCCACCACTAAAATAGCCACTATGAACTTTGTTCCAATCATTTTACCAACTGTTTTCTGCTTTTAGGTATATAGTATTCTTCTTCTTCCATCAGGTGAAATGAACACCTATATTTTCTTCTAGTTTTCTTAGGTTTTGTTTTTATTTAGCACTTTTCCATTTATTCATAACTTTTAAAATATCACAATAGCTTTATGTTTCTTCTGGGTAGATCTCAGATGTTTTTTTTTTTTTTTTAATTTGGACTAAAACATTCTTTGTATATACTGGAGCTATGTGAGAGCTCAAATCTCAGTTTCAAGGACTTTGCCTTCTTGTCCAACACCAGCATTAAAACAAAGGAAGCTGTCCCCAGGGACAAATAAAGAGTCTAAAAGTATCTCCCCAACAAGTTCTACTCATGGTCTGAAATTGCCTTCTAAGGAGGTGGCCCAGTGTGGCAGGAAGAACAGTACACCAGGCCCCACCTCTTCTAAACCCTAAGGCCTAAGAAAAGGTGACCACACTGGAAGGGCATCTCGTTGGATTTCATTTTCTCCATTCACTCTTTTATTGCGTACATGCTGGGTAGACAACACAACAGGAATAACCAAAACTCAAGCTGAGAGTGATCCCTATAGCAGTGCTATCATCCAGGAATGTCTTCAGTGTTTGGACTGAGAGCAGCTAAAGAAGGAGCAGGAAGAACACCCCAAGGAAGGTTCTTGCAGAGCAGCTAAAAGGGAAGACCAGTTTCCCTGGACACCCAAGAGCAGAGAATAATTCTGAACCCGTGGCTGTTACCCACCAACTGCCCAGATACTTCTTGTGTGGCAGGCAGTGAGAGTCTCCTCTCTAGAGGGCTCCCCTGGGGGAACTCTTGAGAGGGAGAGCCCCCAAAGGGCCTGCCCCACAGGATTTCATGTCTGCAGGAGCACTAGCCCCTCCAGAGATCACCTCCTACTCTGGAAGCAGGGCAGGTAGTCGGGACCCAGGACCACCATGTTGCCTAATTCCAGGAAGCACCACTCATGAGGACCACATCATGGGGCCTACCAAGTGGACGGAGCCCCCTCGAGTTGTGCAAATGCAGGCTCTAGTCTCATCAATCAGGCTTTGTGTTGTGCTTCTGGCCCCTCCCACCCCTATGATCTAAGGCCAAGTCATTCGCTCAATCTTTTAAAACCCAATTCCACATCAATAAAGCAGATAACACGAGCACTTGGCCTCACAGGGCCAGCATGAGGATAAAAAGAGGAAATGTATTCAAAAAGCTTTTGCTCAGTCTGACACACGACAGGTCATCATGTGTCAGCTCCTCCTCCCGATAGTCGCTCATCCACTTCAACACACTTATGACCTTCTATGAGGGGTGGGGTGTGTGTCCTGGTGCTCCAGCTGTGCTGGAAGCCCAGGAGGGGAGAGGCCAGGACTTTAATTCCCAGCAAGGATCACTGCTCAGTGCATAGCAGAAGCTCAATACATGTTTGGAGACTATCACAGTGGCAATTCTGCCCTTGCTTCCTTTTTAATTCTGGCTGTTACTGAGAAGATTCTTCCTTGGATTTCGCATTTCTTCTGCATCCACTCCTTTAATTGTTTAGATGCTCTAGGAGCCACAAAGATACGGGGATGACTAAGCATGATTTGGGGCAATGTGGAAGCACATGGTGCCCACTGCAGTGCCAGGTGGGACAGACACCTAAAGCTGGATTTTGATGCTTTTTCAATAGGCTTCCATCCTTGCGTGCTGTTTTAGACAATCAAGAAAAGAAAAGAGCAGATAACCACAAAGCTAAAGGGCCAAGTTCCATTTTCACGTGATACTCTAGTAACAAGTATGCATCAAAGAAAGCTGCAGAATGACCAGTGGCAGGTGGCACTGTCAAATCACAATCGTGTCTTCTGACTTGCCATTCAGTGGCACCACTGCCAACCACAGGTGTCTGGCAGCGTAGGCCCAGCCTCCTGACAGCAGACTTTCACTGGTAACCGGCCCATGCAAGCAGACCTCAAAAGACACGGCAAATCAAAACGCCACCTGCTATAGTACATCCAGACCCTGGGGCCTCATGCACATGTTCCCTGCTCTCTGGCCCACGTGCCCTTCTCCTGAGGGAGGTGCCCCACTCAACCTTCAGGCATAGAAAGGGAGCACCTGGCAGAAATAGGCCAGGAAACCTGAGCCTCAGTCATGGTCTCCTTCCTCCAGACAGAGAAGAACAGGGTCTGCTCCTGTGGGGCACAGAGCTCCAGTGGCCACTCGGAGAGAAGGGTCATACCTGGGTGCCGCTGCCTCGCATGAGGTCCTCAGGGATGGCATAGATCTGGTTCTCCATCTCGACCTTCTGGAGCCCATTGTCTGTTACTTTTACTCGAAGCACACGGAAGTTGGTCCCTCCAAGGTCCAGGGCCAAGAAATCTCCATGTTCTGCAGAGAGAGGAGGGGCCACTATTAGTTTACGAAAGACCAGATCTTCACAGAGACCAAGACTCGAAACCCATGAGTCCCTCCATAAACACTAGTCATCTCCCAGTGATGAGGTGGCCAACAGGTCTTACTTTTTCCACATACTATTATGTACACTCTGATTCTTTTTCTTAATGCACCTTTACATTACTTTTAGAATTCACACAATGAGGGGTACCTGGGTGGCTCAAATCGCTAGGTGTCCGGCTTCGGCTCAAGTCATGATCTTGCAGTTCAAGAGTTAAGGCCCCGCATTGGACTCTGTGCTGACAGCTCGGAGCCTGAAGCCTGTTTTGGTTTCTCTGTCTCCCTCTCTCTGCCCCTCCCCCACTTGTGTGTGTGCGCATGCGTCCGCGCTCTCTCTCTCTCTCTCTCTCTCAAAAATAAAATAAACATTTAAAAAAAAATTTAAAAATGGGGCACCCGGGTGGCTCAGTCGGTTAAGCGTCCGACTTCAGCTCAGGTCCTGATCTCGCAGACTGTGAGTTTGAACCCCACATCGGGCTCTGTGCTGTCAGCTCAGAGCCTGGAGCCTGCTTCGGATTCTGTGTCTCCCTCACTTTCTGCCCCTCCGCTGCTCACACCTCTGTCTGTCTCAAAAGTAAATAAACATTAAAAAAATTTTTTTTAATCTTAAAAAATTTTTTAAAAAATTCACACAATGACACAGTCTTACATCCAATGATGGGGTGCCCACCCCCTCACAAGAGTTAGCTATTTCCCAGGGACTTTCAGCCAAGTCCCCATCAAGCTCAAGGGGCCCATCAACCTCTGTATCAGGAGTCGATGCCTCAGTTTTGTTCTTTGTGCCCCAAGACACTTAGCACACTGCTATAGGCCTGTGGGCTCCTGGGCCTTCAGCCAAATTGTGGTCCCCATACAAAATTTACTTTTTAATGTTTGCGTACAAAGACAGCAATGTCCTATGGCAGGATAAGAGGGTCATGTGATGATGTGAATGGGATCCAATGGCTATAAATTAAGAGGCCTAGCACACCAGCCAATCGGGTGCCCCCCAAAAAGATCCCAGGCTTATGAGAATGTGAGAGAATGCTGACCCAAGGGTATGTAAGACAAGAGTCAGGCCACTCAGCTGATCCCCTCAGGCAGGCTACAGAGCTGGGGTGGAGGAGGGACAGGGAGACTCCACAAACACAAGTGGGTCAAGATCTTTAGGTATCACCAGGAAGGCACAGTCCCTCCTCCCCAGGAAACAAGCAGTGTAGACAGGAAACATCCAGATTCCAGACAATAATACAGCTGGCTGCGGGGACACGCTCCATTGTATGGCACAGAACAAAAGTGCTGAAGAGGCGCAGAGGCCAGAGCCACGGCTAGGGGCTGGCGGGGCAGGCAAGAGCTGGGGGAGGTGGGCTCACCCCCTCGGCGGCCTCCCCCACCAGCAGTGGCTCCACCAGTCTCCCACTGTCCTGCCACACACCTTCTCGAAGGACACAGAGTTATTTCCTGGGGAATTCACTCAGCCCGTTTCCAGGTGGGTGACAGCCACTGAAGTACAGCAGAATGGATCAGGAGGAGCAACGAAAAGCTGTGACTGAATGAGCCAGCATGGGTCCGTTCTGTGCCCAGGCCCTCTCAGCAGCAGTAACTATTTGGCCCTGAGAAAAGCTACTTTCGCCCGGCTTCCTGAGGCACTACCCACAGCCTCCACACAACCGTGGTCTGGGAGGAGCAACATACAGAGTCTGGCTCTGGAGCTCACGTTACCTGTGTCAGGACTCTGGCCATGTTTTGGCCATGGCAAGTCCCTGAGCCTCAGCTGCCTTGTCTCTGAAATGGGGACATCATAGCTCAGGTGGTTGTTATGAGGGGAAAAACTAGATACTGTGACTCAAACACCCAGCACAGTGCTGAGAACTTAAGACACACTCCATAAAGTACTAGAAATTTTCCATCTGGCCTCCACACACTGCCCAACCCCTACACCGAGTCCCCCAGGCCCACTGTTAGGACTGCCTCTCAGACTAAAAAGCAAAATCACCCTCACCAGCGGGGACTGAAGGAACCTGTCCAAGAAAAGCCACTGGAACCTGCCCCAGTGACTTCAGCATTTCTCTTCAGGGGTGCTACTTTTCGATCCCTTCCCTGGCATCTGGAGAGCCTCCCAATAATAGCTGGGGCAACCTCAACCCCACCTGGGGTGACTCTGCCCCTCTTGTGGCCATGGGCGACTCTTCCAGGCACTCCAGTTCTGAGCCTCCCCTGGTAGTGGGAACCCAGCCAGACTACAGGACAAGCTATGCAGTGGTTGTCATGGGGGATGAAAAGGAAAATCAAAGATGAACTGCCTGCATCAGCACTCTGTAGCCTAGGACGCATGCAATGCGCTGAATCGGCGATCACGGGGGTCATGATTCAAGGCAGCCCAGCCTCCGTTCCCAGGAAGGAATGTCATCCCTTGCTTTCTTTTCAGACTCTGCCGGAACAGACATTCCTCTGCATCCCTCCTCCCTGGTACCCCTTCTGCAAACACACGGGATCACAACTACCACAGCCAAGGACTGTATTCCTTCCAGGGTCTAATGTCTCCGAGGCAGACCCAGCACCGGGACTCCTGGAGCTAAATCATAAAGTGACCCCGTGGGACAGTGGACAGATCCTTCTCCTAGTGCCCACCCCCACTTCATACATGAGACGCCCCCACTGAGCAGTGGGGAAGGGCTGGGCCTTCAGAGATGGGCGGACAGGCTTTGTTTTGAATTCCAGGTCCTTTTCTTCACTACCTATGTGACTTCTGAGCATGTCACCTCACTTAAAGAACATGAGCTCTAGTGCTGACTTCTCCCAGGGGTCACGAGGCAGACACGAAATACAGAATATATTATGCATGAATATGGAGGTTCACAGTAAGCCATCAATAAATGGCTGCCGTCATCACTATTTTGTTTTTTATCTTTTGTTTTCTTTTGTTTGATTATGTAGTTCTTCTCAGCCCCTCCAATCCCTACCTACACCTACTCAAGTGGCTCAAGTCCCACCTTCACCATGAACCTTCCAGGACATTCCAGAAGCTGAAGACAGCATGGGAATATATGATGGGGCATGAAGGAGCATCACATCTAGGGGCCTGGGACCGTCAGACTAGATGGGTGGGGGCGGAAGCAAGGCTCTAGGGCCAGAAAACATGCTCACGGTAGGTTTCTTAAAATGCACAGCCATGTGACAGAGGGGTCCAAAGAGATTATTCTGCTGACTTATAGCTGGCAACATATTTGAAGCAACATATTAAGAAAACATCTCCTATTGCATTTGCTCGTTGATGGTTCATTTGTTAAACAAAATGTCTGAATACCAACAGGTTTATATATGAGACTATCCGGTCGGAGGTAAGGCTTCTTTTACTGTTAAGCATGCTGTTACGTCTGGAAAGCAATTTAACTTTCTAAAAATAATAAAATATGAACATTTGATTTTTTAAAAAAGCTCAAATAGTACAAAAGTGGGAAAAACAAAAAGCAAATCTCTTTTCTTCTCTAAAATAATCACTATTGGGGTGCCTGGGTGGCTCAGTCGGTTAAGCGGCCGACTTCGGCTCAGGTCGTGATCTCACAGTTCGTGAGTTCGAGCCCCGCGTCAGGCTCTGCGCTGACAGCTCAGAGCCTGGAGCCTGCTTCGGATTCTGTGTCTCCCTCTCTCTCTGCTCATGCTGTCTCTCTCACTCAAAAATAAACATTACAGAAAATTTAAAAAAAAAAAAAAAAAAATAATCACTATTCATGTTTCTTGGGTGTCCTTAGGTACATTTATTTTATAAAGACAGTGGAGGCTATTAACAGACACATTCAAAGAAATTCAAAGAAAGGGTTTGGAATTGCTGGTTCTAAGGATGTGTGTTTTAACTTGAAAGGCATTGCCTAAAAGTTCATCCCCGAAAAGTTCTCAACAATTTCCACACAAACCAACAGCTAAGTTTTGTTCTCACCAGGGTCTCATGTTTTGACAATTAATCTTTGCCAACTTCTTTAGTCAAAGTGGTATCTCATTTTTTAAACTCAATTTCCTTCTTTTGTGTAAGGTTACACATTTTGAATTGTTAACTGGCCTTTGGAATTCCTTGTTCTGTGAACTTTCTATTCACACCTTTTGCCTTTTTAAAAAATACATTCATGATTTTCTTAATAGCCTAAAAGAGCTCGTTGTATATTAAAGAAAATAGTTTGTTGGTTGTATATTTACAATTATTTTTTCTAGTTGGATATCTGTCTTTTCATTTTATTTCTGGCATTTTGGGCATGCAGAAACCTTTTAATTTTTATGTTGTCAAAGTATTTGTGGTTTCTGGGTTTTAGGTTTTGTCCGTAGAAATTCTGAAGATTACATTAGTTGGCCTCTCTTTCTAACACCCCCCAACTCCTCCTAAATGTGGCCACCACCACTGCTAAAATAAAGGAAGCGAAGTTCCACTTGAGGTTTATTTGGAAGATCAAATTAATCTTCTATTTTCTTTGCTGTTGTTGTTGTTGAAGCCTCCCCACCCCACCCGTCCCTCAGGGTAGGCACATTGCTAGGGGCACCCATCTGCTCGCCACATGACCACCATTTTCTCATGGCCACCATTTTCGTGTAAATTGGCCCAGGTGGGTGACCCTCCTTCTTAAAAATCAGCTGTGGAGATTGTGGGCATCGATCCTGCTACCTCTCACATGCTAAGCAAGCACTCTACCATTTGAGCTAATTTCTCAGCTCCTGCTCTATTTTTTTAAGGTGATTTTATAGCAAAATGAAGAGAGAAGCCTGTCTTCATCTCTCTCCGCCCTGGGACAGAGTTCAGACTGCATCACTGGCATCTGGATGACTATGGTAATAAAATAATGGAAAGACAGAGGCAGGTATGAGAGAGATTGAGTTGATTGAGGGCCCAACACGTAGGTGTTTTTAATGGAAGATAAACTAACATTTGTTAAGAGATGGTCACTTCGTTTATAAGCATTAGCTCATTAACTACCTCAGCAACCCTATGGGGCACTATAATCCCAATTTTCCAGACAAGAAAACCAAGACTCAAGTCAAGTAACCGAAACCAAGATTCAAAATTCAGGTCTGGTTCTCTAGCAAACCTTTCTACCGCTATGAGCAAGGAGGCTCCCTTACGAGAAAGTTGTAAATCCTCAAATAAGGAATTCTTCTTTAAAAATGCCAAGAGTTCATCATCAGGGAAATACAAATCAAAACCACACTGCGATACCACCTCACACCAGTCAGAGTGGCTAAAATGAACAAATCAGGAAACTATAGATGCTGGCGAGGATGTGGAGAAGTAGGCACCCTCCTACATTGTTGGTGGGAATGCAAACTGGTGCAGCCACTCTGGAAAACCGTGTGGAGGTTCCTCAAAAAAATGAAAATAGAGCTACCCTATGATCCAGCAATAGCCCTGCTAGGAACCTACCCAAGAGACACAGGATTGCTGATGCATAGGAGCACGTGTACCCCAATGTTCATAGCAGCACTTTCGACAATAGCCAAAACATGGAAAGAAACTAAGTGCCCATCAACTGACGAGTGGATAAAGAAGATGTGGTACATATATACAATGGACTACTATGTGGCAATGAGAAAAAATGAAATCTGGCCATGTGTAGCAACATGGATGGAACTGGAGGGTATTATGTTAAGTGAAATAAATCAGTCAGAAAAAGACAGATACCATATGTTTCCACGAATAGGTGGACTTGGTGAGACTAAGCAAAAACCAGGGGGAGGGGAAGAGGGGAAAGAAAAAAAAGACACAGAGAGGGAGGGAGATAAAACATAAGAGACTCTCAAAGACTAAGAACAAACTGAGGGTGAGGGAGATGGGGGGGGAGAGGGGGTGATGGGCATTAAAAAAGGGCACATGTTGGGATGAACACTGGGTGTTTTATGTAAACCAATTTGAAAATAAACTATTTTAAATTAAAAAAAAAATAAAAAATAAAAAAAAAATAAAAATGCCAAGAGCATATAATGTCCAGAGGTCACCAGCAACCTCCAAGTTGGCCTAGGTGGCAGAGGAAGTGATGCTGTCGTACAGAAATTGAGTCATTTGGTTAAAGTCACACAGGGGTAAAAGACTGCTGGTCCATCTGACCCCAAAGCCAGTGCCTGTCCCACTGCACCACACCCATGTCTCTCGTTCCTGGAAGCTGAGGAGGACCTGGCACAGAATCCAGGATGAGGCAAATAAGCCTTACAAAGCCTGAAAAAGAAAGCAAAGGCACCCTAATCTTTTATCAGTAACTGCAGTCCGTCTCCACCCCCCACCCCCAGGCCGACTGGACGGCCAGGTGCTCTCAGACTTGAATGCGAGCTGGCAGACACACATCCACTGGCCAGAGGTGACGTGCCCTTCTCCCCAAGGAGCCCGGAACCTTCCAAAGCTTGTTGATGCAGGCTTTTCTTGTAGCCACAAATTGCTGTCATTTCGTACATTCACATGGAGCCTCTGTTCCCACCAGGCCTTCTCTGCTGAAGGTCCTCCTAATTAAAAGCATTCCCTTCCAAAATAAGACAAGAGAAGAGATACCAACCCTCTTCTAAAAGAAA
Source organism: Paguma larvata (assembly GCA_030068075.1). Taxonomy (NCBI): domain Eukaryota; kingdom Metazoa; phylum Chordata; class Mammalia; order Carnivora; family Viverridae; genus Paguma; species Paguma larvata. The sequence goes on from CM057836.1 coordinate 47,799,073, forward strand.
ACAAGGATTCGAAGAAGTGCTGCCGGCACACAGTGAGAGGAACTGGCGATAGGGGCATTAAGTCACTCTCCACCCGCCATCAAATTGCCCAACAGTTAAGATCCAAGGTGTTCCGTCTGGCAGAGTGTGTTTGCTGACTCATTTCCCATCCTAGACTACCGTTCTGCCCACTTTCAGGGAGGCTCTTATCAAATACATAAGGTCAGCAAGATAAAAGGGTGCAATTTCTCCTGGGAACTCACCTGTCTCAGGGAAAGGCCGAGGAGAACTAAAATGGCATTAGACTGATCGTCTGAACGTGACAGTCCCGATCAGGTTGGTGGATGAGACACCAGAATGTGTCTGAGCAGGCCATAACTCCATCATTGTTCATAACACACAAATACGTGGCCTGTACCTGGCAACGTGCACGCAATTTTTGAGGAACGAAAGGCAAGGGCCAATTGAATTTTCCAACAGGATCTATTTTCAATCATTAGATACTTGTCACTAATTAAAATAGCTCACCACCTGTTCCTCCCAGCAGCCCTTGGAGCCACTGCGTCCACCAGTGCTCTAAGAGTGACTTGCAAACAAGTTTGGTTTGGTTTTGTCTTTTGAACCAACAGTGGCCTCCATCAAAGGCAACTATGTTCTTTCAGAAGAGGCAGTGCCCTGCCGGGTTAAGGTTGGAGCCAGAGACCAGTCCCCTCATTCCAGAGGTTTTTCAGAACCACAAGCCCTAGAAGCCTCTTTCTGAACAAGCGGCTTTTATGTGGTGTTCCCAGCATTCTGGGGATCCTTGCAGGTAGTGAAGTCTGATCTTGGTGGGCTAAGGAAGCCCAATTAAGGTACAACCTCACATCCCACCTCCTCACTTCCAATTATATCTCTTTCCTCTACTTTCACTGTCTTAGATATAGGGTTCTACATAAGATTTCATTTTGTTTAAAGTTGGGAATGGGGTCTACTACTAAAAAAAATTTTTTTAATCACTATTTTGAGAGTCAAACACTGAAAATCTATTTTAGGCCCTGCTGACAAAATGCCTCCCATTCTGCAATTAGCTATTTCAACACTGGGCACTGAACACAGCACTAAAAGCTTCTTGACTACCTGGTGCTGTATGCAGCCCAGTGCCTGACCAGACAGGGAGAAAGGAAGCAGTTAGGTGCACTGTGGCGAGTACATGGTAGGAGCACCAATAAGAAGGAATGATTGGTTTTGCTCGGACTAGGAAGGCTTCTGGGGAAGCAACACAAGACAGCCAGGTCTGGGTGGATGGGTATGAAGTTGCCAGACACGGAAAGGGGGACATATATAAGGGTGCGTAAGTTCACGATGTGTTCAGGGAATGGCTGCAATGTAGGGCTCCCTCAACATGGCTATGTACATGTAGCAAATGCCAATGCCAAGAACATTGGATTTTAAGCTCAGGGTTAGCTTTGTTTTTAAGAGGTCTTCAATAGCACTGTAGACGATGGGTCTAGAACCAGGGCTGGTGAGGAGGATGCCACAAGATACTTGGGCCAAGCAATGATGAAGCCCTGGTTTCCAGGGCCATGTACAGTGGTTGCCCAAGATTGATACGGGACTTTCAAAGCTAAAATAGGGAGCATCCCAGGCACACCAGGATGGCGTCACCCCAGGCCCATGTTATATCCAACCATAAGACCATCTCTTCTCATCATCTAATGCCAGAGGCATGCAGCCTTGAACTATGAGGTAGGTCAAAGACACATATCCATACTTTCACATCCAGTTCCTGAAATGGCCCTTTCATAATTCAATGCCCCAAAAGGGATTAGCTCCTGCCTGCCTTACCATAGCAGGAACACTTCCAAGGGCCCCAGATGACTGCACTGAACATTCCAATCTTCTTCCTTGGAGTAACCCTGGGTTGGAGACTCTGTTTATTCTTTAGTCTTTTTCAAAGGCCTGCTAGCATGCTGTAATAGGCTGCTCTAAGAACGTATGGCATGGTATCCAACCCAGGTCCTGGATAGGTAACTGCAAAACTACCTTCGGCAGACACAGGCTTTGAGGCAAGTTATTTCCTATGTACCTGGAACCACCACAGCCACTACCACATTTGGCAGCCTCTTTTTAAGCCCAAGATCCCTGCTACTCCATTACCATACAAAGCTGGACCCCATTCAATAGCTCAGAAATAAAGTAACTCCATGTTATTAAAGGTATCAAATCACACAATCACTGCCGGTGTCTAGCGCAGTCAGGGAATAGGGTTATCTGATCTACGCCATTGGTCTTCTAATCATTTAAGCAACAAGATGCCAAATGCCACAATGTAAAACTGGAGAAAAACAGAGCTGCTCCAACTGAAGGAAAGGGGCTGGAGCACAGAAACACGTTAAGTGCCCCCAAAAGCTCCCAGAACACCATCAGAAAGCACCATCCTGGTGTTTTGATCCGTTTCTTAAACTCAAAATACGTTTCAGTCACAGAAGTGTTACATTCACTCCATAGATGTGAAACCACCCTTCAAAGGATTAAAACATGTTTCAACACTTTGTAGGCTCTCAGTGTGTTAAGATTTTCAGGCAGGCAGACCAGGGATTCAAACCTCGTTTTGATATATATTAGCCATACAATTTCAAGTAAATTATTAGAAACCTGAGTTTCATCATCTGTTAAAATGGGATAGTAATAACCTTCTCTCTAGCCAGCACCACCTTCCACTCCCCAAGGCACAGGGGCACGTACACGCACAAACACACGCACATGGTTTTGGGTCAGGATTCAATGCGATGAACGTGTGAGGTGTGTGGCACAATGCCAGCCACATGTAAATGTTTAATAAACTCTAGCTACTATACTAAATGGAGGCCTCTTATCAATACAATCTTTGGCTTATTGTAGGCGCCATAAAAATCCACTAACTTGTGTTGTGTGCTGGTTATTGATCTGACTCCACTGCACGCCTGTTGATATAATGCTGAGCAACCAAGATAAGGGCTCCTTTCGGGTTTTACCAGCCTCCGTGCAACCTATCAGCAGCCTAGTTTCTATCATATCGTGTGCTTGCATTACATGACTGAGTACCATTCTATAATCATTTCATCTGTGTAAGCCTTACCTCCCCAAGGACAATTTTCACTCATCAAAGGCGGGGCACAAGTCAGCTTAGCACGGTGCTGTCCCACAGAGGACCAGCCTCGGTGGGGACTCTATGGAACCAAACTGAAGAGACAGACCTGAGTTACTAGGAGAATGAATGTATTGTGCTAGCAGGGGGTGGAGGGCGGAGGTGGCAGATAAGCATAAAACGTACCGCTTGTGATGTGCCTAAGTACCCAAGCGTTGGCACACAGCTGGCTGGCTTACAATCAAACACTTCCATTTGCTCATTATGTGACTTTGGGCAAGCTGGCTAACCAAACAAATCTGGTTTCTTTTTCCATATAATGGAGTTCATGGTGCCTACCATTGGGTCACTGTCAGAATTAATGGGATTGCTCAAATACAGTGCTTAGCACAGTAGTTGGCATTTAATAAGCCTACAATTGTAATTATCCCCATCATCATCATCATCATCATCCCCTGCTCTCTCAGGAGTTCAGTCTGGCTAGATGGTAGAGATGCATTCACCTGTGAAAATAATTCACAAATTAGGGAAGTGGGGACGTATCAGATCATCAATACAGCAAAGCCTTCAACTCACTCTGCCTTACAAGGCATCTTTATATCTAAACAGTCTTGCCTAACAAGAGGGTGAAAAAGATACTACAAAGATATTTTATTTCTAAATTGGAACTTGCATCTGGAATATTCATAGATTCTCTGATGGTACAAAGCCAACCCATATTTTTGATGTATTTACAAAGATGCTATTCCAGTTTGCTCCAGAAACTTTTGTTCAGCAACCTGAGCTGATGTAAATTACAACCTAATGAGCATGGGGTGAGGACTACCTCTGCTTAAATCTCTAAACCCAAACTCTTCACCTTTGCCATTCACTGGCCGGGTGTGACCTTGGCAATCACCAACCTTCTTTTAGCTTCAGTTGCCTCATTTTTAAATTGGAATGTCTCTCTGACAGAGTTTGCATGGAGAATAAAACTGATTATTTATGTAAATAGCCTAGCACAGACATTGTGGGTACTCATTAAATGATATCGATTATTCCTATGTTTACTCTTAAGATGAAACTGTCCTCTGAAAGCCACGTCCCTGTGATGTATGCAGTAGGCCCCCCCGACAGGACTGTGGTTGGGGCTGCACCACAACACACGCCCAGCCACAGTTTAGGTCGGGGCTGCCTCCGGAGAGGTCAGAGATGGTGGGGTCCCTGACAGACACAAATGAATGCTTTCTTTATTCAACTATGTACTGCAAAAAAACAAAAGAAGGGAGAGGAAGGGTGCAGAAGACAAATATTGGTGTGGATAAGGGAAAAGCAGAACTCTCACATTGTTGGTGGGAGTGTGAAATATAAAATAGAATGGGGTTTGACCACTTTGGGGAAGGTCTGGCATTTCTTAAAATAAAATATACACCAAATTTTGTGACCGAGAAATCCCACTCCTAGTTTTTGACCTAAGAAAATGAAAACGTGAGTCCACGAAGAGGCTCATGCAAAAATGTCCATAGCTGCTTTAGTTCTAATAGGCAAAAACTGGAAACAGCTCAGGTGTCCATCAGTATGCGTGTCATATAGGATTCCAATCATACCATGAAATCAGAAACCAAAAGGAATGAAATACTGATTTATTTATACAACATGGATAAAGCCGACATTATAATGCATAAATGAAGCTTTGCACAAAAAGTAAATACCGTAGGACTATATTTATGGAAAGTTGTACAACAGGCAAAACTAATACACATGGAAAATTTAAAAGTGATTGCTTCTGGGGGTCAGGGAGAGGGACTGCCTGGGAAGAAACACGAGGGAACTTTCTGGGCTGATGGTAATGTCCCCTATCTCAGGGGAGGTTGTATTAGATATATACACTGTATTGTAAGTGTTATTTATTTGTCAAGTCCTCAGATGACAATTCCAATTTGTTGTTTCATTATATGTAAAATTTTACATTAAAAAGAAAAAATATTGAAATCTAGTTAGTAATGTGCATATGAAGTTTTAGGGTTGAAATAAACTTATTTCTGTAATTTACGTTGCAAATGCATCAAATAAAACTAGATGGACTGATGGGTTAGAAGGACGGAGTGTAGTAAAGCAAATCTAGTAAAATTCCAAGGTAGAAGAATCTAGATAGTTGTATATCGATGTCTGTTATAGAAATCTTTCAACTTTTTACGGAGGGTGGGGATGGAGAGGGGGAAGGAGAGGCAGAGGAAGAGGGAGAATTTTTTCATATGCCTTGACTGACAGCCATGTGAATAAGATATTATTGGTCCATCTACATATATTTCATTTTTATCTGTGCCAACTATGTTTCTTTGCATCGCATGGTCCACACAATCTATGAAGTGTAGATATTTTAGTATCAGTCCCCCTGGGCTCATTGGCCACTGGCATTTTCTTCTTTCTCACACTGAATTCAAACCATGACTTGGAGGTTCATTTTCCTTCAGTGTAATGGAGGCCTCCTTCCATCATAAATGGATCATCCATTTATGATGGATGGCTTGAAGCTTCCTGAAGCCTCTCCCACGTTTTCTATCAGGACTTTCACTACGATTAGACAGCTGGGGCCCATATAAACAAGAGTTGGAACCTGGTCCTGGCTCCAAAATGCAGGGCCCCTGGTGATGAGGATGAACCTTCACAACCACTCCCTCCAAAAGGAAGGACCTGGAAGGCTTAGTCGCCCTCTCTCAGTGAACTTTGTGCTGGCCATGCCTCTTACAGAGGTGGGTTGTGGCCACACAGAGATGTGTTTACAGAACATGAGATGGTCACGTATCCAATTCCCCCTTAATTCATGGATCACCAGCCCCCTGATGGGTCTTCTTTTTACAAGTGAGGAAACAGAGGATCACAGCATACACTGCTTCTAACCTGCTCTAAAGCACACAGCTTGAATTCGGCCCCATTTAACCTAGAATTCTATCCTCGCCCCTCATGACGCCCTGCCCTGAAACCACCTCTCATCCCCACCAAGAAGTAGTCAATTTGACAAATGCCAGTCTAGGACAAGAGTGGGTGAGGGGCCTTTAAGGCAGCGGCTTTCAAACTGCAAGCTGGAAAAAAACTTGGCGGCTCCTAACTAGCAGCTTTTTTAAAAGAATGGACAGCAATGTACCTGACTGCATCACACTTAACAACTGACATTGGGGGCGCCTGCGTGGCTCAGTTGGTTAGGTGGCCGACTTCGGCTCAGGTCATGATCTCACAGTCTGTGAGTTCGAGCCCCACGTCTGGCTCTGTGCTGACAGCTCAGAGCCTGGAGCCTGCTTCAGAGTCTGTGTCTCCTTCTCTCTCTGCCCTTCCCCTGCTCACGCTCTGTCTCTATGTCTCTCAAAAATAAATAAATGTTAAAAAAAAATTTTTTTTAATTAACAGCAGACATTGGCCCCTGATACTTGTTCTAGCTGTACACAGATATTTATAATATGTGTTTCTTGGTGTGAGCCTGTAGTCCAGAAAAGTTAGAAAGCCACTAATTTAAAGATTAGGTACTCCTAGATCAGAGATTTAGATCCCAGGTTTAATCACTCAGATTCAAAAAATAATGCTGGAAAGGAACGGGCAGAGGAAGGTACTCAGTAAGGCCATTGTGAAAAGGCATCACTTGAGCGAAGGCCCCTAGCCTTCTGTGGGAGACACGTAACCACCAGTAGAAGCAACAGAACCCAGGCTGTGTCCTGGGCCAGGAAGCAGACCCAGCGGTCAGGCCCCATGGGCTGTGTGACCCATCTAGCGGAGAGGCAGAGATCCCTATATACAACTGACCCCACGGTCTCCCCTCTCAGCCCTTACTGGGGTGCCAAAAACAAAGAAGAAATTTCATTTTTGATAGGCTTTACCTACTGAAGAAGTCAGTCCTTAATGCCACATTCCATAACTCAGAGCCACCACTAACAAAACATAAAACCTGGATGTTGACCATTTTAAACTACATTCCCTCATGTTCCCCTCACCAATTCCATTTTCCTTTCCCGATTTCCAAAAGCAATCCCTATCATTCATCTTGTGTATATATTCCAGCTTCCAGCCTAATAATTTCATGACGTGTGTGTCCATAAGCAGTGCGCAACATTGTTTGAAGGATTTTTTTAAAGTTACATCCAACTAGGAGGAGGTGCATGTCCTTCCCCAATGTTTCACTCCATTGTTTTTTAGATGTATCCATATTAATATATGTTCATTTATGTAACATACCACATAGTATTCCATCCATGGGGATATTCCATAAACTGTTTCCAATATGCTGTCATCATAAGCAAAGATGTTACGAACATTTTTGCACATGCCTTCTTGGTTCATAAGGAAGTCTGTTCAAGTTACAATATAGTTGGAAGGAGTATTACTGAGTTATTATGTACACACACCTTCAACTTGACTAGTTATTGCCAACCTCATGTACCAGGAAAACTACGGTAATTCAGTGTATGTCCTTGAGAGTTTATATACCTGTACACACGCACATATATATATGTGAGTTTACAGAGTATGAATATAGGTAAGTCTGTCTCATGCTTTATAATGGGTTGCAAAGGACTGTTTTCTGCATGAACTGACCAGTGCCCAACTGACAGACACTCGGGGGTTTTCCCCAATCGCAGTATTTCAGAGAACGTTTTTTTGTGCATCAATAACTAGCACCCTGGTTCTAGTACACATGTAGAACAGATTGGGACTGCCAGATCCACCACTTAATTTTACGAAGGAGAAAAAGCTGAGTCCCGGAGAGTCAAGGTGAGGAGCTGGGCCGACGATCCCAGCAAGTGAGAAATGAAGGGGCTGAGGGCTGGGGTTCCTACGGTCTAGTCTCCAGCACTCTTAGGGAGCACTTGCTCTGCTTAAGTGAATAAAACATTCCAATACGCATTATTCCTGATACACATCATCCCCATTTACCCTGTAGAATTTGACATTATCAAGAGGCACTCTGTGTATCACAAAAGTCATGTAAAATCTCCCTGTTTCTGTGCGGAAAGGAGGTCAGCCAAAAAGCCTTGCCCCAGATCCTTCTGCCCCAGAAGGCTGCAGGAGTCGGCTCAGACTCTCATAGTCAGTCCAGGCACCTCACAGTCACAGAGGCTAAACTAAACGCACGCTTGCTGGTCCACCCTGGGACGCAGACAGGATTCCCAGGATCCAGCCTGAGGTCAGGGAAGAAGACTCAGTGACCACGTAGCACAGTAATCAGAGCAAACTCTAAGAGGCAGAGGGCAGTGTCCAGGCCTCCAAGTTCAGGAAAGCAGGGAGACTTTTCAAAGCCGGTCTCATACCTAGTTCTCCTCAGCAAATTTATTCCCCTGCTTACATTTAAGCCAGACATCCAGCCCCAACCACATTTCAAACAATTTCAGCTGCGCTTGTGTTCTCTGGTGCTGAGTGCACAGGCTCACGCGTGCACGCACACACACAATGGATTGGGTGCAGTCTTGATGCCTGACCTTTGGCATATATGAGTTTGAATCCTGACTCAGCCTCTCATTAGCTGTGAGACCTTAGGCAAGTTATTTGACCATCCAAGCTTCAAATTCCTCCTCTTAAAAAAAAAAAAGTAGACAAAATGTGTGCTTACCTTAGAGGATTTTGTCAAAAGTAAATGAATTATTATTTCATGGAGGTGCTCAGAAAAGCTCTTAGCCCATAAAAATTTAGTAAATATTTGGGGTACTTGCCTCGTGGTGGTGTCTGAAATAAAACAATGTCCCTGGCCTTAAGGAGCTAGTAAATTTATCAGAATGTCAAATAAAACAATAGAAGCGGGTGTGGCTGCTAGTCGGAGGGAGTGGCAGGTACAGCAAACAGTGCCAATCTGGAGGGTATATGAGGGATACCCAAGAACGGGAGGAGGCCGCTCACCTCAGGGAACTCATCGAAGAGCTGAACAAGGTCACACCCTCAGTGCTGGGTCCAGGCTGAGTCCCAAGACAAACAAATCTTATTTTACAAATCGTAGGAAGGTACAAAGTCTTGTCAGACAAACCAGGCCCCTAGAGGCTCTCAAGCAGGTCAGCCTCAAGAGCCCACATGTGATGGGAAATCTGAAGGCATACGGCACCATGGACAAGCCTCTCCTCCCTCAGGCTCTCGGGAGTCTGTGCTTGCTAGTCTTCCACTGCCCTGGCAGCTACCCCTCGGGCTCCTTCTCCCAACCCTCAGCATGTGGGTAGCTACCCCACACTGCTCACCCCTTGAGGCCCCCACAGGTACCTCATCCCTAAAATGAACGGATACTGTGAGCATTAAGTGAAACAGGCTGTGTGAATGTGCTGGCACCACTTAGTTCCATCCCCTCTCTGAGGACGTTGCCGCCCCTAGACAGCAGGGCTCGACATCCCAGCACCACCTGAGTCCTCTGTGTCTGCCCAGCACGTCCACCAGGGCCACGCCCTGTCTCTACCAGCCACCCGTCATCCACCACTGCTGCTGCTGCTCTGCCCACACCCCTGGAGAACTCAGTTACTCCCCAGTGCCCACTGAAGGGAACGCTCACGGTTTCAGGTGTGCATGCAAGGCTTTCTGTGATCTAGCCCAACCTACCTTCCAACTTCTACCTCCAACTTGACCCTTTACTCTGGTTTGGTTAAATCACCTGCTGGGTGGTGCATCGTGAAATCCAGGGTCTGTATCCAAATAAGGGGATTAAACAAAGCCTGGTGGGGTCATGTGCACACCTTCAGAGCCCTTAATACCTTAAGCTGCACTGTGGCTCTTCGTATTGTCCCAAGTGTACATGGACCTCAAGTATTCTTTTCTCCGGGAGTTCAAGAAACAATCTAGGACAATCTGTACCCTACTGTTTCTCCAACAAGGCTGTGGGCTATGTCACGTGGGGTGACTGCCTCGGCCCGTGGCTGTGACCCCCTTAGATGTGTTTGTCCTCCATCACCCTGAGGACAGGGTGTGCCAATCAGCCTGTCTCGGCACATGGATGGGAAACAAATGGTTGCCGGCTTGCCCCGTTTTCCTGTCTACCGCACCCCACAGACTTCACAAAATTTCCTGTATGCTTAACCTAGCCAGGGCTGGTTTCTGATGCATGAAACCAAAGAAACTTCACGAATACATCGTTCTTTGGAACCCAGAGCCATCCTCCTCCCCCTCCCCCACCACCGCCCAGAGCAGCACCTGTCCCATCTGGAGTAGACCTCACAAAGGTGGGCAGCATTTTCACTGAAGCAGTGGGGTGGGTGGTGGCTCCAAGCCCTTTCTCCATCTCCTTGCGGAACCGCTGAGAGATCTCCAGAAGGTTCTCATCAGAAAGACGCATGTGGTAGAGATACTGGTCGACCTGCAAAGGGGGAAAACAAGAGTGCAGACCTGTAGCTTAAATCAGTTATGGTACCGCCATCTACGTGGTGCAACATCACTCAGCCCTTCAAAAGAACAGAGTCTGTTATGTACAGAAAGTTATTATTAAAGACCATTTACTTGGAATCTATTTGACAAGACTGTCTTTAAAAAAAAACAAAAACTGAAAAATCAAATGAGAAAAATAGGTTTAACTTTATTTCTGGAGAGTGGTGAAGTCAAAGGGAAAGGCACAAAGGGGAAGAGGGAGAGTTCTTGTCCAAAAAGGCTGAGTTTAAGGGTCTGTGACAATATCCTAGGAGCTAAGTTTCATTATTGACCCTCCTAGCTCCCCACACAGCTCAAGGCCAGTCATGGCATCCTATTACCCCCACCCTAGGCCAAGCAGCCAGCTCCTCTTGCCTTACTTACACAATCCCCAATTCTGCCTTTACCTCTTTCGTCTATTTTCTACCACTAGCCAGACTCTAACCATTCCCCTGCTTAAACCTTCCAGTGGCTTCTGATGAGAACCAAACCTGAAATCCTCCCAAGGCCCCACGTGATCTGGCCTCTCGCCACCTCCTAAGCTTGCTGCATGTCTTTGCGAAACTTGTACAAACCCTACCCTTGGTTCTGTCCTTCCTTGCCTCGGAACCCGTGCACAGGGGCCCTCACAGCTCTTTGTTTCACTCCATTTCTTCAGTCCCCTCAGACCTCTCTCCACGGAGGTCTCCCATCCTTCTAATGAAACAGTTATTCCTCCCATTATTCCAAGAACTCAGACTTTTCCCTTCACAACACCATCCATAATATGTATTTCTTGGTATCCAAACCATAAGCACCGAGGCCAGGAAGAACCACATCTATCTGTTCATCCCCCTCATCCCTGGTGTGTGGCTGACACAGAATAGAGCCTCTACATAAATAGCAATGCAAGCTCTGCTGTCCTCACAGGCGGAGGCAGCTCTCCCTACCATGTCATCATCTTGTTCCCAACATAAAGTTATATGTACTTGATTTACTACTCAAAGACACATCGGGAGTCTCTCTCACACAGTTGCCTTCTTGGAAGCTCCCGTCTGCCTTGGCCATGGTTAGTCCCAGTTTTCTCCTATCAGGAAAAGGTCTGATAGATGTCCATCCAAGGAGACACGCAAATTTCCACAATACCCCTGTCCTCAGCAGCAGTGCACGGGACAGGCAACGCTGCTGGCCACAGAAGAGTACGGACAGACAGAATCAGGGGACCTCGGGCCAGGCCCTAACTGCCCCCTCACGGGGTAAGGTTTAAGGTCCTCTCAACGTCATCGGCAAACTGAGACTTCAAGCAACCTTGCTATTCTCCGCTCTGAAACGTCAGGGTCCAAGGGCAAAGCTTGGCGATGACCACTGCGCCCCTGTTATTCCTGTGAGAGACAAGTAAGCACCCAGATGCCCCTGCCCTTGCTCAGCTTTGACAAAGAAGCACACATTTTTATAATTAGAGTTCCCAGAAAAATGTGCTCATTAGCATTATAGCCTGTTATAGTTTCCAGCCTTTTTGGTCGGGCCTTCTAGAATTGCTTTTTTAACCAAACTTGCAGCCTAAGATTTCCAGAGGAACAGCAAAAGGTGCTGTTGAGAAAAGAACTCAGTTTGTTAGATAGAGACAGTCCCCCCACTCACATCTTCTCTATTCCAGGCTGTGTCCTAACTCCCTATGGGGTTTGGGACATATCCTCCTCTTTGGGCCTCTTTCTGCCCCTGCAGAACAAAAAGATTGGCCCTCCTTGGATCATTTCAAATATCCTGCTCAGGACTCATCTTTGATCATTCTTCTAAAATCCCAAAAGGTGAAAAATAAAAAGTACATAAAATCCCAAAAGGTGAGAGATCGGAGAGTGGAGTAAAATGCTGAACACAGCCACAAGCCAGGCGAAGAGAGTCTCTGGTGGGTCAGCCCACCTCGCTCCACAACTGCCATGTGGTTAAAACAACATTGAGACACGACCCTTGCCCACACAGGATGGGCGAGAACAGGGTAGGAGTAGAGAAAGGCAGTTGGCCACCTCCCTCTGTCTCCAGCCAACAGAAACTGGGGTTTCAAATTTGCAGAAATGAGGACTTCCCAGAACTCGCTGGTCACTAGCATTTATCGAAGAGCCGCCACAGACTATCCAAGTGTACCGGTCTAAATCAGGAAGAACCCAATCACCCATTCTGTTTGCTGACCTCAGGCCCCTGGCGCATCACTTGCCATGAGCCCACCAACAGCCTCAGCCTTTCAGGGCTGTGTGGACACCAGCCCCCACCACTGATCTGGGTCTCTATAATACTGGACAGCCAGAGTGCTCCCGAGAGACCTGGCCTCCCTCACAATGTGAGGCTCTCCAGGAAGTAAAAGGGCACAACTTCAATCCTACACCATTCAAGTCCCCTCCCAATTGGTGGGAGGCAAATCTGTGGTGACCCTGGGCCCAGGACGACTTTAGTCACCCCAGAGGCCTCCTGCTCCAGATCCGGTGACACCTGGGGTGGCCCAGAACACTGTCTCATGGCTGATAATGCTAACGTACATAACCCAGGGTCCCCAGACCAGAGGCCAACACCAGGCCATGTCCAAGAGCAGCCTGAGTAATAACAGTAAACCCTTACGTGGCACAAACACTGTTCTCAGGTTTTACATCCATGAATTCACTTAATCCTCACAGCAACCCTGTGAGGCAGGCAGTGTTATCACCTCCACTCTGCCAAGAAGGCGAAGGCAACGTGCCTAGTCAAAGAGATGCAAAGGGCCAAGCTGGGACTGGACTGGACTGGGCGCCCCAGCTCGTCTGTGCCCTCATCCACTGTGCTAGATGAATGTTCCTCTTCTGTTGGACGACAGGAGGGCCTATGGCACTGCAGTGCATTCGAGCTGGCCATGCCCACTAAAAAGGCCGTCTTCTATTCCAGTCATCCCCTGATGCAGATATAAAGGTCAAACAGCAAAGAGCATGGCCCATGGGGCTGGTCTGGCAGATCAGAGGGCAACAGAGGCAACAGACATGTCTCTGGACATTGTCATGAGTTTGCCACATGATAAAGTTGGAGCTCCCATATTAGTACTTTCGCAAAGCGAGTAGAGTGCCAGAAGCTTCACTGTGACCCACTTCCCTACCCCCCCTGTCCCCCCCCCACTGCCAGCACGGATGGCTCTGGGTGTTACGAAGGAAGCCAGCCAGGAAACCAGAGCCTGTACTGCTTTATTAAGAGGCCGCATGGCCCCTTCTTGGAGAGTGAGGTCATGTACACAAAAGAGCAAAGGTGGACTGGCCACAGTTCTACAGTGGCCATTCTTCATTTAACTTTGATGCTTCAACTGTGACAGGTTGGTTGGAAATCCAGTCGATACTTCTCATCTTTAATCCTCAAAGACTAACAAGCAAACAGCCTTAATTCAAGTCACGTTGCCTTTCGCCCAAGAGTATAGTCATCGTTAGAGTCCAGTAACAGATGAAAACAATGACGATTGTTACAGTAGTTAACATGTACCGAATATTTCTCACCTGCCAGACACCATCCTACGACTTTACTGATTTAACCACCATTGTCTTTTTGTAAAACTTCTACACCCCTGTTTTACGAGTCACTCGATGATGAGGGGCAGAGATAGGATTCAAACAGAGGCTCATCTGGCTCTGAAGCCAGGCACTTGGGACCACTGCCTTTACTTCACCTGTCCTGTGGTTTCTTGGATGACCCTGGGGCCTTGATTTCCTAACACATGAGACTAAGAAAGGATATGGGACAGCTCTCAAAAATGCAACAAGAGCACCTTGGCCCAAACTTCCCCTTCTTCACAGCATGATGATGTGGCCACGCTGAGTTTAGTGAGAAGGAATGTTTAATCACCTAATGTCACAGCTTCCTAAACACTCTGCAGGGCCCACCCAGCCTTGGCTGGCACTGCTGTGTTGGGTGAAGGGTGGCCAAGGGAAGCGAGAGCCAGAAACAAGAAACAGCCTCCATATAAAGACAATTTTCCTAGATTGGGAAGGAAGTGAATGCAACTTTGCAGGATCCTGCCAACTTCCCACACGGTGCAGCCAAAGGGAGGGAGCACCAGGCCCAAAGTCATGGGACAAAGTCATTTAGGAGATATCAAATGGATGCAGGGTAGTACAACTGTAACTAAAAAATACCTTTAAAAATGCCCTTGAAGCATCATGGGTTTTTGTTTTGTTTTGTTTTTTGTCTAGTTTATCAAGTTTGCCTCTCTCACCCCAACAACCATCAGGCCTAGGTTTGAATGCTTCCAAGCATGACAAGCTCAGTACTCTAAGGTGGTTAGCTGCTACTGTTGGTCAGTTCTAGTTGTTAGAAAATGCTTCCTCAATCTGGTAGCGATCTACTTTCTGAGAACTTCCATCTAGTCTCCATTCTGCCACTTGGTAAGAGTTCCCGAACACGGCAGCACACCAGCATGACTGACATGAGGAACTTTTAAAAAACATTAAGAATCCCAAAGATCCATTCCAGACTGACCAAATTGATACCTTTATAAATTCAAACATCTTCCCCTCTCCTTGAGCTGGTACCCACCATGCCAATAATGTGATAATGGTGGGCTATATTCCGGTCAACACTGCCTAAGGACATTTTTCTACCTGAAGTCTTTGGAAGTCAGTAGTTAATAAGGCATTAATTAGACCAAGTGTGAAATAATCCTGTGTCGATCCTGGGTCCTGGGATTTGGAAAGATTACACCCTGTATACTTGCTGGACACATTCAGGTGGTTGGAAACTATCAAACCAGAATCACTCAAGCCAACCCTCATTTCATAGTTAGAGATGGTCAAGTACAGGGAAAAATCAGTGTTCGAATCCTGGCTGTAGCATGTGTACAGGTGTGTAACGCTGGATGAGTCACTCCCCGACTGAGACCCAGTTTCCTCCCTGTAAAATGGGATAAATGGCCCCACACAGCAGTCATTGGCATAAATGGCTTTATGATGAACCTAAAGCTCTATCTAACCATTCTCTTTTTCTCCTAGATGCCCCACTGGCCAGTGGCACCCTCAGAGGATCAATGACACTTTTCAACTCTCCCTTAGTCACATTTAGGGTTCACAAAATGAGAGGCTGTTTCCCCAAACTGTTCTTTCTCTTTCTGTGGTGGATGTGTGACCTATCGCACTGGGCTGCTTCTCTTTAAAACTCCATCAGGGAGAAAGAGGGAAAGGAGGGAGCTTTCCAAACTGGGGAAACAGAGGCAGGCTGAAAGCAAAGACTGACTGAGGAACTAGAAGGCCACCTGCCTGCCTGGAGGCAAGCATGTGTATTAAAGAAAACGTGATAGCAGTTTAAAACTTTTTTAATGTTTATTTATTTTTGAGAGAGAGAGACAGAGCATGGGCGGGGGGAAGAGGGACACAGAGAGAGAGGGAGACACAGAATCTGAAGCAGGCTCTAGGCTCTGAGCTGTCAGTACAGAGACCAACGCAGGGCTTGAACCCACAAACCACAAGATCATGACCTGAACTGAAGTCAGATTCTTAACTACTAAGCCATCCAGGTGCCCTGATAGCCATTTTAAATGACATCTCTTCAGCAATTTTGAGGCTAGAACTTCCTCACTGGGCAATTTTGGTCAGTTTCTTCCACTAACATGCCAGTCCAACAACTCTGTCTCCTCTAAAGGATTGTGAGTAAAAGCAGGAGAAGTTTTAAAAGAAATTAACACCATACTCTTTATGAAATGAAATAACACCCTAAATGAGAAGCCTGTCTCGTTCAGTGTCCACATTTTCCTCCAGACTAGCACTAAAAGGAGGGGAAATTACGTCACAGCAGTGATGCGGAGAATGGAGGGAGCAGGTAACCCTCACAGAGGATCCACCAAAAAGTGTGCAGTGTCCTAGGTGGAGCGGACACAGCCCTGGCCAGGTATGGGGGAGCCCTGAGAGGAAAGGCCGAGAGATGAAAGCCAGAGAAGGACCTCAGAAAAACCGAGGCCAGAAGGCAGACGTGACCAAGGTCACACAGCTGAGACTACAATCTGGATCACCCAGACACCTTCTTCTACTGTCAGAAACAATAAGTGACAATCCTGCTGCCAGTCCACACGGACCCATGTCATCTTGTAGGCCAATTCCAATCGAATGGCCGGTGGCCACTGCTTAGATCCTAAAGCCACCCTGTTTGATCCCAGTGGGAAAACGTTCCTGACCAAACTATTCAGATCCAGGAGACAACAATATTCTAATTTTGACAGTTGATTATATAAAGTATTACAAATCCTACCTTGAATACGTTAAGAGGTTTCAAAGGGCAGTGTGGAAGAAACGTTAAATTTCAACATTCGTCTCTGTAAGATTTGTATCATTCAACCCCAGAACTCTGGCCGTTGCTTCAATCCCACATTCTCCCATTGTATAGCCTGTATTGAAAACCGATTATATGCAAAGCACTACAGTGTACAGGAACATGATTTTAAAAGAAATCAATTCTGGAAATGGATAGTAATGATGGTTGTATGACAATGTGAATGTACTTAGTGCCACTGAATTGTAAATTACATATATATGTATATATACACACACACATACACAAACAAAGATAATTTTTTAAAGAAATCAAGATTCCTATTCTCGAGGACTTTACAAGATAGCATAGAACTCAAATCCTATTATAGACCCAACAAATGTCTCTGAAATGAATGGAGGGAGGGATCCCAGCAGATAACAAAGGGAGCACAATGCAAGGCAGCCCCAGAAGTGTCACAGGTGTGGATGGTGGCCTGTGAGACTGGCATACAGGGGAGGCCGTTCTGGGCTAAGAACATATATATCCAACATACATGTCAGTGAATAGGTGTTGAGCTGGAGAGTAGGGATATTGTGTGAAAAGGCTCAGAGGTGTGGGCCAAGATCTTGGAAAGACGTTATGAGTTCTAGGACCAGAAAGCTACTCACCTCACTATATTATATTAACTCCCTACTACAATGTCTTCCTATTAGTATGGTTTAAACCTACCATCGTTAGTCATGTCCTTCTTATGAAGGAAGGATCATTAAGGTCACCCCACTGTGTAAAGTTGCTGTGCTGTTTACTGACCAGTTATGTTTCCGTAGGGTTTGGTGCCAGGAGAAAGTCTGGCTGCCCAGAGTCACTGCTTCCTGCTACAGGCCAGTGAAATTAAAACAACTGCCTCAAGGACAGCTGTCCTTTTTGCCTAGACTGCCAGGAAACTCAGAGCTCTGCTCTCCACTCCAGTGAACTGTCCCTCGTCTATGCTTGTTGGTAGTCACCCTTGCCTATCCCTTTTACTGAAAGCTGAGCTAGATCACCTGATCCTTTTCACAAGCGGAAAAAAGAAATAATACACGATCAAGCAAATGCTCATCAGTCATCTCTACAGGACACGTCCCCTTCAACAGAAGAGTGAATTCAAATGAACAGATTGGATAAGAAAGCGACCCCACAAGCATGTGAGTGTCAAGGCCACCTAGAAGCACTGCTGGACATTCTTTCCCCGGGCTCCAGGAGGGGCTGGATGAACAGCAGCTGATTGCTACTCTTTAGCCTCTTCCAGCCCCAAACAGACCCCAAACAGACCAACTGACTGAATTTCAACTTTCCTAGCACTCACGTTCTTGTCCCAAACATGTAATCAGGTCATCGATACAGACATCAGGCAAAGGCTCCAACCTAGCTTCCTCAAAAGAAATTTCAGAAAGGCTGCACTCTCTTGAAAGGCTCTGACTGGTGTCATCTGCTTTAATTCATACGGTTGAGACAGGGTTGGGGGTACAGGAAAAGGGATACTACACAGCAGTTAAGAACCACCACCTATCCACTGGGTGTTATACGTAAGTGACAAATCACTAAATTCTACTCCTGAAATCATTTTCACACTATATATTAGCTAACTTGGATTTAAATTAAAAAAAAGAAAAAAGAAAAAAAAGAACCACCACCACATACAGCAACATACATAGATGAATCTCACGATATAACGTTAGGCAAAAGAGGGGCACCTGGGTGGCTCAGTCAGTTAACCGTCCAACTTCAGCTCAGGTCATGACCTCTGCTTGTGGGTTCAGGCCTGTGTCAGGCTCTGTGCTGACAGCTCTGTGCTGACAGCTCAGAGCCTGGAGCCTGCTTTGGATTCTGTGTTCCCTCTCTCTCTGCCCCTCCTCCGCTTGAGCTCTGTCTATCTCTCTCTCTTTCTCTCTCTCTCTCTCTCAAAAATAAATAAACATTTTCCAAAAATTTTTTGTAATAAAATAAAGTTGGGCGAAAGAAGCCAGACACTGAAAGGGACATACCTTATGAGTCCATTTAAATGAAGTACAGAATCAGATCTACCGCTGACAAAAGGAGGGACAGTGATTACACTTAGTACTGGTAACGATCTGTTACTATATCTGGTTTGTGGTTACCTGGTGTTTTCATTTTCCTGTGTATATGATACTTCAATTTTAAAACACAGGAGGAAAAAAGGGCAAGGCCCTGACTAGGCCCTGGTCTACCCACTACTCATGGTCGGAGGGCCCAAGAAGATCAAAGAAGTCTCTAAGAGGTCAAACCAGAGGGGAAAACCATAATCTAAATGCAGCCACACACAGCTTTCCAGTGACTCTACGTGCTGACACAGGCTTGCGACTTAGTTTCAAAAGAATTTATTTTTGCATTATTCCTTTGCCAGTGTTACCTCAAATCTCTGACAAGGAAACCAAGGCTTGAGAAGCTTCCCCAAGCCACAGGCCAAGTCCCTGGCAGGCTCTACAACATCCGGCGGTCAGCTGAGTGCCCTAACCTAGGGCACAGGTGTGCCCATCCCGGGAAAGCCAGGTAACTACTGTCAGTGACCTCATTAATAATAATGCCTTCACAGACTTCTCCTGGGAGAACCAAGGCTGTGCAAAGAGCAGCAAGTTTATCCTGTAATGTTGCCAAGCCAAGGCCAGACGTTTCTGATAAAAAAAAAAAAAAAAAGAAAAGAGAAACTAAGGAGGCAAAGACACAGCAGATCCTGGATTCTTGAAGGCTCCTTCCTCTGAAAGGCAGCTAATTGAAAGTAACAGATCCACCAAAACACTTTCTTCAGGATGGGACAAGGCAGAAGCTCGCTGGGGCCACCAAGCCACCTCAGGGCGATTCCAGCTGACACACCACGCACTCATAAGCCTGGGGCGCCAGGCTAAGTGTGGGGCTGACCTAGAGGCTTATAGGCCACTCCTCCGGGATCCTGTTGCACCTCCGTGAGTCACAGGGTTTCCTGTTCTTCCAGTTCTTGCCTCAGCTGCCTGGAGTCACAGCCAGACAGACCTCAGGCAATAGCACCTGTCAGGGGTCCAGGAAATGGGCATTTGGGAAGCAGGTCTTGGGACCCTCCTGTCCTCAGACATTCTCTTCCAGCTGTTGGGCAGCACAGTGACAATGTGTCCCAGATCTATATGACCCTGGCACAGTTTATTTACACACATTAAGCGAGCGCTAAATGGAGTGTGCCAAGGGGCTGAGGACACCGGAGGAAAGGAGACCCCAGTCTTTGCCTGCGAGGGGCTCTATTGGTGGGAGGCAAATATGTCAGCAAGTAATTACAAACTAAAAGTAAGGGCAGATAGTAGGCAGTTTCTGTCACCATAATAAAATACAGATTTACGATCACTTAAATGATGCACACATCAATACAATTCTAAGGAGTGTCTCAAAAAGGTTACAAAGGTATATATGTTGACCCCACGCCTAGCATGGTCTCCTCCTCTGGCCTAACAAACTCCCACTTGCTCTTCAGGGCCCAGCACAAATGGCCTCTCCCCAGATTCCAAGCTGCCAACACACTTTGGACACCTTGTGCCTTTCCGCCCTCGCTGGTCCCAGAGTTAGTCACTAAGGGCACCCACTACGTGTTCCCAACTTCACGTTTGTGATGCCAACAGCTCTCTCAGTACTGAGATACAGTAGGTGCTCAAGTCATACATCACAGTCACATACAAGGGGTACCGTGTGCCGAAGCGGTAGGAGAGTAACCTGGCCGAAGGGGAGAGGTGGCCATTCCGGAATGCCCAGGGGCTCAGAGCCTGACCCTGTTTTTCATGAGCCCTGATGGCACATGACCCTGGCAGCAGCATGGTTTCCTCTCCAGCTACCTGGCCGTCCTGATCAGTCCCCCAGGTCCCCAAAATGTCAGACTCTGCTCTCCCTGGACAGCCTCGTGCCAGGGACCCGAGTCTACCCCTGAGCCTCTTGCCCCACAAGATCATCTGAACAACCTACTCCTGCCTGTTGCCAAGTGTCCGCCTGCTGCACTGAACCCCTGTGGATCCGTCCCTGTGCACCATGTCCTGCCCCAGACCTACCCAGTCTGCCCGCCCACCCCACAATCACGCCCACCACAGGCAGGGCAACCATATGTCCAGTTAGCCTAGAATGAGCTCCAGTTTACACTGAGGTAGCAGCCTAAGTATTAACAGTGTCCTCTTTTACCTCAAAAGTGGCCCAGTTTGGACAATAAATTATAGGGTTACTCTAGGTACAGGCCACAAGGCAAATCCTGCCTCTGTTCTTGAGGAGCCCACGCCTGACTGATGGGAAGGGCTCGTGCTGCACAGTTGGTGCCAAAAGGGAAATAGGGACCAAGAAACTGGGTTCCTGCTCTGGGGCTTGTCCTATTTAACTTGGGCTGGTCACTCAGCACACAGCACCTGGTTTCCTCATCTATAAAATGAAGAACTGAAACTAGATGATCCAAAGGTCCCTTCCCAACTGACACCTGACTCACAGCCCCATGAAACTGAAACACAAGTGGCCATCTCCAGTTGTCCCAGGCAGCCCCCAGGCTGGGCTTAAGGGTCTGGGTTCTGGGGTCAGGCTGCCTGGGTTTGAATTCCGGCTGGCTCTTGAGCAAGGTACTGTCCCTTTCTGTGCCTTGCCATCTTTATCTGAATAATAGGTAATAATAATGTCTACCCGGAGGGCTGCTTGAGGATGGCCTGAGTGGGAATGCATAGACAGAACCCAGCACTTAGTAATGTTTGTTATTTTAAGAGCTTTAGGTATCGATGGAGGAACTGATGAGACGTGGCTAGAAGGCTGCACTGGAAGGGACTGAGACAGGAAAATTTGGGAGGAAGCAGGAGGAGAAAGTCTCTCAAATGGGAAAAAGGAAAAGTGGCAGCTACACATGCCCTCATTTAACCCTAATGGCTTATCGGCTTAATTCCTTTATCAGACAATACGAGGTGCCAGAAGGCAGAGTCTGGGAATTAGGTCTTTCAAGAACACAACCACCTCCTGGGTGGAGCCACTGAACTAAGGGTGAGAAGAGGCAGGAAGGCTGGATGGGTGGGCACCAAGGGCCAGGGTCTCAGCCTTGACTCACTCTCTTGGTTAACTCCAAGGTAAGTTTTAACTGAGGTCCCTCCTAGGAAGGAACATCAAGGAAATGCTTATTGACCCATAGATAAAAGTGCAAAAAGCATGGCCACCCCTAAAAGAGAGCAGCATTTCAGGACAACAAGGCCAGGACTCTCAACCAGGTTTGGACAAGACAAAGCCTGTACAGGGATGGGGGAAGGAAAGTGTGGATTCCACAAAGAAGGTTGCCTTGGGCTTCGTCAAGAAAGAGCCCTGGGTACCCAAGTGTCAGGAGGGGCCACACTGGACAGCCCAGAGCCTGTATATGAGGGGCAAAGAGCTCTCTGCTGAGACCCGAAATGGCCACAGACTCTCTACCTGATGTGCCAAAATAATGTGGGAATGATGGTTCCTTTTAGTGAAACCCTAGGGATCAGCGGGACCAAAACCTACCATGATGCAACAGCCCAGGGCATCCCCCACCCCAAGCAGCTTCCCCAGTGGGAAGTCAGAGTCTGGGGCAGTTGTAAGGAAGGGCAAACAAGCGTCTCATTAGCTAACTGCAGCATAAGTGGCCCTTTGCGGGAGGGACTTAAGAGGAGGGGACTAGGTTTCTACAGGGAAAAGGGTGGAACTGATCCTGATCAGTCATGCCTTCCACAGAGGATGCTTCAAGCAGTGGTACAGCAGTGGCCATGACATCCCCGAGACCCCCCAGTGGAGATGCTACTTGCCAAAGGAAAGCAAGTCAGACAAAGAACTTAAGGATGGTTCTCCTATGCCCTGGAAAGACACAGTTTTAGATGGCAGAGCCGGCAGTAAAGATGCTTCCTTAGTCCTCAGCTTTAGGAACTTTCTATCCTTCTGCCCTCCCTATCTTCCACTCGAACAACACCAGACAGAAAGCATCAGTGTTCCAGAATCCATACACCCTAAAAGCCCTCGGGGAAAAAAGAGGCAGGGCTGCTTTTGCTCCTACCCAGATGATAGCACAGTAGGATATCTAAGAGTGTAGTACTGTATGGATGCAGTTCTCTATGCATGGATATTTAACACATGAAGAACTGACTATGTGTCAGCACAGCTCCAAGAGCTTCCTCTATATTAACTCTCTTTAATCCCTACAATAACCCTATTAAAGTGTTAATCCCAAAACTCTCCATTTAACAAGAGGAAGAAACTGAGCCCTACAAAGGTTAAATTAACTGGCCCAAGTTCACAAAGCTGGTTACATAAGTCAGGACTCAACCCTAGGAGACTGGCTCTATGGCTCACCACACAGCCTCTCCCAACATGACCGCTAGAATGGCCCTTGGTGGGTATCACTGGCCTCTCTCCTCTGCCCCCCCACTATAGTAGCTCCTCGGCTCATGTTCTGCCAGCTCATCCGCCTGCTTTGTTCAGAAGCCTGATGGATGCCTGGCCTCCACGGAAATCCCAGCAACAACCAGGGTGAGATTCTCCTGTGGATAACTGAGCAGACTTCTCTCAGCCAGCTTCCTAGAGTGCTTACATTGCCCACATTCTTCTGGTTGAAGACAGAAAAACAGTAACCCAGGCAACCTACCCATTAGCCAGGGGTCATGGACATCTGCTGACTGCCATGGTCTGAATTCACCTCAAATTCAACTTTTGCCAAATACCACTTCCTACCATGATTGTCCCATGTCCTGGCACCCTGAGAGCTGACAGCCAAATCTAGTTACAAGTACTATTAAGTAGCTCTATGACCATGAACGATGTACCATAAAGCTGAAAGAGGGGATGAACTATGTTCTTCTAACACAGCTTCTCAACCTACAGATATCCGGGGCCAAAAAAGTCTTTGTTGCAAGGGGGCCATCCTGTGTGTTGTAGGATTGAGTATCTCCCTTGCTTCCACCTACTAGATGCAGTAACGCATCCTCACCCACCCAAGCTGTGACAGACAAAAATGTCTCCGAACATTACCAAAGTCCACTGGAGGGCAAAATCACCAACAGTTGAAAACTATGGTTCAAAAGAAGTAGTAACAAAAATAAAATCAACCAAACAAACAAATGGAATACAGGGTTTGCCCCTGTCAACTTGGGTACAGTGGAAATCCTTGCTCTTTATTATAGGTTGGGATCGCCCCTCACAAAAGATTGCATGGCCCAAAGTGCCAAGAGCACTGCGGTTGAAAGACCTGCTTGAGAAGCAAGCAGAAACAGCCACTCCAGTACAAGAAGGCATGACCTGTGATGCATGGTGCGTGATATTAAGACTCAGCCAATGAACTCTGGGATCTGATCTCCTCAACCCCCCGCCCCCCACTGCTTTGGAAAGGGAAAGACAGACAACACACAGTGTTGGAAAACAAACCAAACTTGCTGACTGCAAAACTCAACAATGATAATGAGGAACCTATTATCTAGAGCCGTCTTTTAAAGAAGTATCGGAACAAAGGAAGCCAGTTTTCTGGGGTTCCTGAGGTCTTTTAGTATATCAGATCTCCTTACTCTGGTTGCCAGATGTTGAGAAAACTGTTGCAGTTTGTGTTGTTTTGATTCCCCTTGGAAAAGGGCCCCTAACTGCCCTCACACTCCTCACAGTGCTGGAAAAGCTCAACTTTGAAAAGTGAGGTTAAAAAAAAAAAAGTTGGCTTTATCTGAGGAGCCTCAGAGGGAATTTTAATTAATTCAATGGTAAAGAAAAGTGCTTCCCAGAGCTCTCTGAAATAGAAATTTGGCGATACAAAAAAATGGATGATTAGCAAAAGTTACAAAATACTCCTTCCACCATCAACTGCTCTTGAGCAGGGAAGGGAGCGTATTAGGATGCTAAGTATTACATACAAGTTGAACAAATGCAAAACTGTACTCAGTTAACTCAGTCGATGTCAGTTAACTCAGCCAAAAATAATCTCGGTAAGGTTGTGATTAGTACTGTACTCCTGGTACTTTAACCCGTTATCTGAAGATTAATGGCACATAATAGGTGCTCAAGGCATACCCATCGACGTTCCCTTAAGGTCTCTAACTCTTCACCCCATGGTAAGGCACCCTCTCTTGACTGCTGCCTTATCTCACCAGACAACTGAAAGGGGTCTTGGTTTCAGTTTCCCACGTTGTAGCCGGACGGCCTAGTACCCACAATAAGTTCTCCAAAAACATTAAAACTTTTGTCTATCTTACCTCTTGAGGGCTCTGCTGAATTCTCTGCTTCCAAGATATTCCCCCCTCTCTTGAGTCCAGAGTTGAAAGCCACCCCTCGCTCACACAGAAAGGAGCCCAACTAGGCTATCTATATTCTATAACTGGAGTGAAAATATGTCGCCAGTCTGCATGTTAAAACAACTTGGCCAATGGCTAAAGGCAGGCATACACACTTCATTTCACTTCTATGGTTAAAACTGATTCTCATTCCCAAGCAGCAAAAACCCTGTATCTTGAATATTAATTATACCTCAATTAATAAAAAGAATCCTCTATCTCTCCACAGACGGGGCATAAAGCCTTGATTGCCGGAAGACAGGAAACACCCTTACGTTCTCTCTTTCTCCCCATGTCCTCCAGCCCCCACCCTTTCTCTTCAGGATCAACCTTGGACCTTGATGAAGAAAGAGCCCGCTGCCTTTCTCTCGTAATGTCCCCCTACCCACTCATCCCTTCAGCCCAGAACTAACATCCCCCAATCTGCTTCACACCCTCCTCCCCTTCCCACAGCTCTTGCTGAGCTGCTGTCTCCAGGAAGGTCCCCTCCCTCATCCTCACACTCACTGAGTACATCAGTGGCCAGAAACTGTGGCTACAAAGGTGAACGGCCAGGATTTTCTCTGTCCTGAGGAAGGAACTGGAACTGAAAACTACCAACTCTGATGCATAGTGGGACGATAAAAATACCATGATAAGGCAAAAGCACCTGGTGTGAAGAGCATGGCATTCAAAGGAATGGGGAGGCAAGTCCTTGGGGACTGAAGATAGAGAATATGAAGGAATCAGGGGGCATTCGGCATGCGGCCTTAAAAGGCTTCTGAAATGTTCCAGCCTGGCTCCAGAAACAGAGTGGAAACAGAAACCCTAGGAGGCCTCTGAAGTAAGCCAGACACCAGTTGACAAATGTGTAGCAATCAGAAAGGAAAGTCAATGAAATAAGTCCAAAGCTCCCAGCCAGAATAGCCAGAGGGTACTGGTGCCATTAATGCAACCAAGAGAAGAGCTAGTTGCATTTCTGAGCATGCTAAGTGAGGGTGCTGACAGCATCCAAGAGCGAATGCAGACACAGGCTAGGACGGAGCCCACTATTATTCCCAGAAGCAGGTGAACGAGGTCAAGAGCATGGGACTCTGGAGCCAACTACATGGCTTCAATTCTCAGCTCTTACAATAAAGCTAGTGACCCCGGACGAGTTACCGTGGAATGCTGATAACAATTGCATCTCCTTCGTGAGGTTGTTAATAAGCTAACAAATGTAAAGAGCTTAAACCAGTGCCTGGTACACAGTAGATCCACTAAGTGTCTGCTCTTGAGTTTCAAAGCATTAATCAGCAAAGGGGAGCAAACGACGCTTACTCTCCTCCTAATGGTACAAAACATCAGGCTTGTCCATCAGGACACAAGTTGGGGGAGTGAGGGGGGCGGTGCTAGTTCTGGGCAGGTGAATCTGTGTTTTCCATGTCTCAGACCACAACCCGGAATATGTAAGATAACGGGGATTTCAGAAGAGTCCAAATCAAGACCTTTTCAAAAGACTAAAATTAAACTCAAGCTTCATCCTTCTTTCTAATTCATCCTTTTAGCAGCAACTTGAAAAGATTCCTCCAAAATATTCTCTCTGATTCTCTTCCTACTTCCTATCTAATTGCAGCTGGAATCAAATAGCTTTGCTCACCTAAGCCAGGAGGCCAAGCCCCGGGTTCTGACACCTGGTAAATTAAAGGCCTGACTCGATTCTGCCCCCATTGGTAATTTAGAGGAAATACACGTTGTGGTCCCCCAGACGTTTCACAGGGTGAAAGGAAGCTGTGAGTGTAGATAAGAGTAGCCTACAAGAAAGACATTTCCACATCACTGTGCTTAATCACCACAACTCTATAAAGTGGACAGGACCACTGCTGTCATTCCCCTTTTACCAAGAGAAACCAGGGGCACCTGGATGGCTCAGTCGGTTAAACTTCCAGCCCTTGATTTTGGCTCAGGTCAAAGCGTGAAGCCTGCTTAAGACACAAAAAGAAATCAGCAGGCCAAAGAGGCAAAGTCACTTGCTCAGGTCCTGTGGGTGGTTAATAAACCACAAAAAGAAGATTAGAACTCATTTCCAGATACCCTGGCTAATTCTCGCTCCACTCTGGGACCAAAGAGATGACCCCCAATCCATTCCACTGACACAGTTCAGGTCTCAGCCTCCCTCCTCTGGAGTAGAGACAATGGTAAAAGAATTCAAATGTCCTGGACTGATATTGACGCATCTGAGAACACCTCCCCCAGATTAATAATCCTCCAGTTTCCTCCTTTAGAATTTGCCAAGGGATGAGTCCTCCCCAAGGGTTAACTCACTTCTTGGGCAGAGAAGCGGAAAGAAGTTGCCAAGATCCTGCCGGCTCACAGACACATTCTTAAATAAACTGAATTAAAAGTGCAGAGCAGAGTTACATCCCAGGAATGAGAGAGCAACAGCCGTTTATAAGCAGAGTAAAACTCAACTAACCCAGCAACCCCCCTGCTGCTTCCTACTCCAGTCTGAGGCTAAGTATGGCCATGTTTTATTTGGGGGTTCATGTGTCACCGCTCTGAAAACACCACGATGGTAGCCCACCATTCTCTCCTTTGCTCTCAGAATCCACAGAATGGGAGGAAGAGCACCGAACACACAGAATGGGAGGTCGCCGCACCGAACTTTAATGTCAAGACATTCTCCCAAAAATGTGTTCCCTGTAAGACACGGAAGCTTCAAGTATGTATGTAATTGAGCAACGCCGTCATTGCCTCACAGGTCTGGACACCCCCACCTCCGCCTCAGCCCATCCCCTCTTCTCAAGTCCTAGCTGAGGTGCGTGGTCAGGTGCCAATCCAGAAATCCCGAGGATTTCAGAAACTCAATTCTCCCCAGAGTGATTGCGCCTCGGGCAGCCCCACCCCCACCCCATACCCTGAGGCACCTAGAGCTTGATCCCGGCGGGGCCAGAAGCTCTTTCTTATGGAAATGACTTGGCGACGGGGGGGGGGGGGGGGGGGAGAAAGAGAGAGAGAGAGCGCGAGCGCGCAAGCGAGAGCGTATGAATCTGCTGAGAGCTAGGTAGGCAGACCTGTAGGAGCCTAAGGCAGGAATAAGCTCGTTTACGTAACGAAAACTTTTCATAAAGAAGACGGGAAAGTTGCGGGGGGTTGGGGGGGTTCTCCTCGAGCAAGTTTGAGAAGCACCAGAAGTATCAACCAAAGTTGGCCCCCTACTTGGAGGCGGGCCCCAGTCACTCAAGGCCGGGCGATCCCAAGGCCGATCTGCGGGGGATGTACGCCCCTCGCGGGGCCTCAGTTCCGGGCGCCTCAGTTCCGGGGAGGGGGTGCGGCGGGCGGAGTTTCTCGGCCCCCATCCCAGCTCCCTCGGGGTGGCCCGCTCCCTCGGGGTGGGCCTCTCCCCAAGCCCACCTCCGCGAGGCCAAGAGGAACACCAAGGGGAACGGCACGTCCCCAAAACGCGCTCGTTCGGCGCGGGAGCACCCCCGGCCCCGCAGTCCCACGTGGCAGAGGAGCCTCCCCCACCCCTAGCCAATATTCTCCACACGTGCTCTCGCCGGAACTCCCGCGGCCTAAGGGGGGCTCCTCCCACGTGGGCTCCGCAGTCTCAGACTACGTGCTGGGTGACCCGCCCCTCCAGCGGGGGAAAAAAAAAAAGCGCGAGCGCGCGCAGGGTGGCAGGAAGGCAGAGAGCCGCGCGGGGCGCGAGCCCAGGCGCCTCGCACGCGCGCACACGCCTGCCGGTGCCTAGCGGACGTGGCTCCTCGCGCCCTGGAGTTTCCCGGCAGCCCTGACTTTTTCCGCGTCCACGGCCCGGAATGGGGAGGAAGCGGTTCCCCGCAGGGTCGAGGAGGAGTCCGCAGCCGGCCGGGGACCGCACAACTTTGTCGGAAGCGAGCCGGCCGCCCCTGCACGCGCTTGCCTACCTTCTGTACTTGGTCATGGTTGAGCTCCGTGAAGAAGTAGGCGAGCAGATGGGAGGCGATCATCCTGCCGCGGCCCGTAGGCGCCGAGTTGGGAAACCGAGGCTGGAGCGCGTGCGGCGGAGGAGGGCAGCGCGGTCCGACCGCTTTGTATCTGGGCTTGGCTGCCCGGCCGGGAGCAGTAAATCCGGGCGGCACAAAAAGAAGGCGATGGCACGCCTGGCAGGAGAGTCTGGGGTCTCCAGAAACAGGTTTTGGGAGTCGGAATTCCCAGAAGGCACCCAAAAATCACTCCTGGCGACGTGTCGGACAGCCCCACCGCCAAGGCGCTAACTTCACCACAGAATCGCCAAGCTCAACTTGGGAAGGATCTCAGTCTGGCCTCACTTGGGCGAGCGGACCTCTCCGGCTCAACACGCGTGCTGCTCTTGCCCACGGATCTTCTCCGCTGGATGACACGGCGGCGCTAGCGGCGGCCGGGGACTCCTGCTCTGGAGTTTCGTGCAACAATGTGGCTTATTGAGGGGCTGCCGGCTCGCGGGCCTCCCGGTCAGTGACGCGCGCACGCCCATTGGCTGCACGGGGAGGGTGTGTGCGCCCACGGGCCGCCCGCCGCCGCGGCGCAGCCAATCCGGGCCCGCGGCCCGCGGGCGCGGCCCCTCCGACACCCGAGCCGGCAAACTGGAGGGGCGCGCCCGGGGCAGGGGGCGGGGCCGGGCAGCAGGGATGGGACGTGTGGTCCGTGGCTAGAGGCTGGGGCGGCAAGGCGCATGAGCCACCGCCGCGTCAGGCTCAGCTATGGGTGGGGGGCGCGTGATCACAGACCCAGAGTGTGGGACGACTGGAAAGACGGGTCACCCGACCCGCACGTGCCTTGTTCGGGAAGAGAGACTACGTCTGGTATCTCGGGGTCATGTGAGGGGCCCCCATTGCCGGGTCACATTTCTGAAGCATCTCAGTCCTCACCTGTTGTGGCTCAACAGGGCGCAACGCTGAAGCCAATTGAGGCACCGTAGCTGCTGCTCAGACATCGCCAAACGGACAGGGCGTGGATTTTACTAACCTCGTTTTACAGATGAGAAGACAGGCACTGGCCGTTAAGAGACTTGCCCAAAGTCACACAGTAAGTGGCAGATGCAGGAAGGAACCCATACCCACCTGACTTTGAGGCCCAATTCTCTTCCCTAGTTTCCTATCCTACCTCTCTAACAGCCTGGGGAAGGAGAAGGCAGGAGAGGAGCTTTATCTGCAGCTGTGGGACGGACGCGTGGGTGAAACTGGGTGGGTGATAGTGTGTAACCGAATGATTCTGGCCGTGCATGGGGTAGGATGCTGAGAGGAGTGGGAGGCCCAGCCACAGCTCGTGCCTGGCCCCAAACTGAGTTTATATACGCGGTGGCAGCTGGCAAGAATGCAATACAGACCGATGCAGGCAGGAAATTGGTGCTTGTGGGGAATAGTGAGCCTGGGGTTGGAGAGGTAGCAGGGCAGGGGGGATGAAGGGTTTCCATGTGGTATTGAGGAGTTTCTCCTTCTCTCATAAACAGTGGGGTGCTATCTGCAAAGTATATATTATTATAGTATTATGTACATAATAAATGTTCACGGTTGGAATATAGAGACAGAAATAACAAAAACATCCATGATCCAACCTCTCAGCAAAACTTCTTGAAAGCTGTGTACCCTTGCCAACTATACATTCACACCTCTCCTTCCTCCTACTCCAGTCAGGTCTGCCTTCCAAACTGCTTTTGTCATCATCGTCGTAATGACCTACATGTTGCCAAATCCTGTGTTCTTATCTCATTTCTACCCTTGTCTTAATGCACTTCTTGTGATACCTTTGCATAGTTGACCGCATCCTCCAGATATCTGGACACACCTTCCTCTGTGGGAGCTCAGGAAACTCCACCCTCCTGGGGTCCCTCCAGCTCCTCAGCCCCTGTTTTCTCTCCTGGTGAATGCTGGAATATTCCAGGGCTATCCTCCACCCTCTGATCTGGTTATGCTCTCTCCCAGGGTGAACCCTCCCAGCTTCATGACGGTTATATTATCTGCATGCTGGTAACTCACAGATGTCAATCTATAGCAAGGACCTCTCCAGGAGCTCCAGACATTTCTCCAGCGACCATTGGTCACCTCCATCGAATGACTTACATTTCACACTTAACATGTCCAAAGCCAAATGCCACTTTTCTTCCCTAATCTATTCCTTTCCAGGTTGTCTCAGCAAATGACCTCACCTTCCACCCTAAGTCATCCTTAATTCCTTCCTGCCACTCACCCTCATATCCAGCCAGCCCATCAGCAAGCAGTCAGTTTGACCCGTAAAATAAACCCTGTAATTGGCCACTTCTCTCCATGTCCTTGGATACCTCCTAGCCAACCCATCAACAACTTGGCCAGAGCCAATACTCCATCAGCCAACTTTATCCCTGCTTCCATTTGTGCCTGCCTCCATCCTGACTCCTACACAATCTTCTTATTCAGGGACCAGAGTGACCTGTTTAAAAGATAAACCATTCTGTATCTCTCCCTTCCTGACTCAAAGCCATCTAATGGTTTCTAACCCTAGAATACAATTCAAAATCCTGACAATGATATGGTATAGGCCCTGGCTCCCTTTTCACCTCATCCCATACTACTACTTTCCCCAGTACACTGCTTGGCATTCACATGGGCATGTTGTCCTAAAAAATGCCAAACTCTTTCCCATCCAAGGGCCTTTACTCTTTGTTTTTCTTCTATCTGGAATATTCTCTTCCAGATCTGTGTTTAGCAGACTCTTGCTCCTCTGTGAGGTTCAGCTTAAATATCACCGCTTCAGAGGACTTTCTCCTGATCAGTTTATCTCAAGCGGTTCCCTCAGTCACTCTCACGTGACCCTGATGGGTTTCCTATTGATTTTCTGTGTGTTCTTTCCTTCCTAACTAGACAGTGAGCTGTAAGAAGGCAAGATCTGGATCTATGTTGTTCCCTCATATCTGCAGTGCCAAGAATGGTGCCCACCATGTGGGCACACAATAAATAGTTGTTGAATATCTAAGTGAATAGAAGAAATTTTAGAAATAACTATTGTTCATGTTTTATATAACAATACACACATGTGTACACAGAGTGTTTATAGCTTTATATATTTATTTGTCTAATCTTTTCTACCTCTAGATCTTTCCTAGTTCACACACCCAGCATCTCTCACCGGACTGAAACAGCCTCATAACTGGGCTTCCCTCTTTAGATATAGAGATACCATAAATATATAGGTTTAGATATCCAACAGAGCCTCTTAGAGAAGTGATGTGATCGGATTTGCTTTTTTAGGTTAATAACCGCCCTCCGTGTGGGGGCCGTGGGGGAGGAGGCTAGAGACCAGAGGCAGAAAGAGGCCTAAGCTGGAAGGTAGGACCAGGGCCTGAACCAAGGTGAGAGTGTTACAAAGTATCAGGCTACAGATTTAGATGTTTTAAAGTCTGAGGTAGAATTGATGCCTTTGGCTAGGGGTGGAAGATAAAGAGGAGGATTCCTGCTACCTGGAAATACTTGAAAACCCAATAGTTCTGTGTTATAAAACCTGTTGGCCCCAGGCAAGTGGGACCAAACCCAGTGGGTCATGTCAGCTCTGATCCCTTCTCTATACACTAACTTTAGAGTCTCTTCTCAACTCCCCTCTCTGGTCTCACTTCATGTGGACCAGATAATAATCATAGGGTGCCTTAAATACAAACTGTCTCCTCTGAAGCTCACAATCCCAGAAGGTAGTGAGAGTAAGTATTGTCACAAGCCCCAATTTATACGTGACAAACTAACAGCGGGTTGCTCACAAGACTAAGACTTGTGTCTTTGACTTTTCTAGCTCCAAACTCCATGCCTGGAGTTTATGATTTATGGACTCTCAGATCTCTCTCTCTCTCCCCCCCACCCCCCCCCGCCGCAGACACACACACACACACACACACACACACACACTCACAGACATTTTAGAATAATGAGAAATTCATGTAATTTACACTCCACAGCTCCAAGTGAGAAATCAATCAGCAAATATTTATTAAACAAATCCTTACGGTGTTCGGGACAGTCTGTTCAATGCTGTAAGAAATATAAAAGAAACACAAGATGTGGTTCTTGCCCCTGAGAGGTTGATTGTTTAATCAGAGATATAAAACCAACACATAAAACAATAATTGCAGAACGGAAAAGTGGATTGCTGAGAGCTAAACATGTATGGGTTACTATGTAATGGAGTTTCAGAGGAGGAAGAGACAGAGCTGCAGGCCAGAGTCAGCCAAGGGTGGCATGATGGATACAAATGTCAACTTTTATACCAGGCTGGTTCTGGCCTCACATAGGACTGACCCAAGCCTGGCCATCGGCCATCCTGAAAAGAGACCACTTTCCCAAAAGACCTCTATCTCCCAAATATTTCTTTTTCTAATTAGGATTTATCAAGTTTGCAGCAAAGTTATAAGAGACGAGATTATCCAGAGGGTTTTAAGACTGAGGGTAGTCTTTCCCTGAATGTAAATACTTAGAACCTTGCATTGTGTTGTCTTTAACTTTGGGCCCTACTGATCACCATAATCTCGTGTTTCATAGTTTATAGTTTCACGGTTACAATATATGAATTTGGGAGATTGGGGGAAAAGGCATTGAAAGCAGTTAAAACAGAAAAATGGAAGCCACAAGATACACAACTACCTCAATTTACCAGTCAGTTTTGCCAAAAGAACCTATCCAAGCTAATTTAAGCAGAAAAATAGTTACTTGAGGATCTTCTGGAGGGCCAGAGAATCAGGCTCTTGCCATTCAAGAGTGATGCCCAAATTGTATCATCAGGCTCTGCTAGCGGAAATGCTCTTGCTCTGGCCACTGGGCTCAGGCATCTCTGCCCACTCTCCTGGGTGCTGGGCGCAGGATTAGCCAGGACAGGCCACAGCCATCTTTGACAATTGAATGTCTGTCCCTCAGCATCCTTGCTAGCAGGAATTCTGCACAACACCTCCTTTATGGTATTTGCATCCAAACTGACATCTTGCAGCTGGTTGTCAGAGCTTGAGCTGCATGCCCATCCCCTAGCTGCGAGGGAAGCTGGGAAAGCAGTCCTGGGGGTCAGGAATCTTCACTTTGAGAAAAGGGCTGGATAGGCCCAAAGCTTGATAAACATCCACCACACCCAGCAGTCACTGAATCCACTACATGGTAGAGTTTAGAGGGCCCTTAGACAAATTGGCTTCCTAAAAATCCAAAATATATCAAAACAATTAAAAAATAGAACATCTGTACTGGATGGGAGTTAAACTAAAAAGAAAATAGGTAGTAGGCCAAATGACACCAGGAAAACTACTATAAATAAATTGCCATGTGCTGGATGATTCACCCTCTCCACACATATTCTGTAACTCAGTGCCTGCCCACAGATGTATTCAGTGTCCCAGCAAATAAGGAAAAGACCACTAGAAATATTGCCAGGAGGCCCCCCTCCAGTGCCATCTCAAACATGAAGGCTATGGAGTCCAATGCTCTCATCTTAGGAGTCATAGTGCTATATATTCCCCAAACAGTTCGCCTGAGAAGAGCACACTGACATGCTGAGGCTTGCATGGCAACACCGTGTGGCCTTGGGCCTTTCTGAGCCTCAATTTCCTCATATGTGAAGTGGAAATCAAGAGATACAATATGCAAACACTCTAGTTCAGAACCTGATACACAGTAGATCCCGAATACCAGTTTCTTAAACACATCACTCATAATAATCAAGTTTTCTATGCAAGAAGAGTTCAGAGATTAAAAAAAATTCCAGGGGCGCCTCAGTGGCTCAGTTGGTTAAGCATCCAGCTTCGACTCAGGTCACGATCTCATGGTTTATGAGTTCAAGCCCCACATCAGGCTCTGCACAGACAATGCAGAGCCTGCTTGGGATTCTCTCTCTCTCTCCCTGTCTCTCTCTGCCCCTCCACTCCTCCTCTCTCTCTCTCTCTCAAAATAAATAAATTTCAAATAAACAAACAAACATTTAAAAAATTCCAGATGTCAAGAATAGTGAATGCAGAGTCTCTGGGACATGGGAGAGATTGGTTTGTTCCAAATGGTATGTAGCACTCTGGTCTAAAGAGCCGTTCTCAGTGGGGAATGGCAGGAGGAAGGTTGGGCAGGTAGGCAAGGAGGGTTAAACAAAAAGGGAAATATTAGAATCCCATTGGCATTCAAAGTCAAAGCACCTGGGCTAGAAGCAACATAGAGGATGGACGGTGAGGAGTGAGACCAGAGTCCTGGGGAAAGACGCTAAAGGCCTCTAGGAAGGCAAAAGGTTGGGGAAGTGAAAGAAGTGAGAAAAGAAAGAGGTAACTCAAACAGAACATGAGAGGTAACCGAATGCGAGGGATGGGGAAAAGAAAGACTCTAAAGCGGTGGTTCTCACCCTTGGCTGCTCTCTAAAAGAGTGGTGTGCAAAGGGGTGGGGGCGGTTGGCTCTGGGGACAGACAACAAGGGGTACCTTCCTATAGAGAATATATAAATAATAATAAACCTTTAGCCGGTCTGGGTTTTTATTACCACCATAGGCTGGCAATTCTAAACAACGTCAGTGACAAAGTATGCTTTCCTGGATTACAGCTAATGGCCCTCCCTGCATCCCCACTTCCTGCCCTTACATATCCACACTGTTGAAATCATCTGGAGAGCTTTTACAAATCCCCATGCCATATAAACAATCAACAGGTGTTAATGGCAACTTTTCCTCCACTGTAATAGTGAACGAAAAGACAAAAAGCCTAGGATTTAAAAGTACAAGGAATTTGAGATGCCTAGAACACATAGGGAGGCTTTCCCTGGATTTCGATTCCTCTTAGGTAAACTTGTAGCCTTTAAATGCAATCCAACTGAAAATAATGGATTTTAAAAAAATAAAAAAATATGTTGCTTCTAGCTCAGTCGGTTGAGCGGCCGACTTCGGATCAGGTCATGATCTCACAGTCTGTGAGTTCGAGCCCCGCGTCAGGCTCTGTGCTGACGGCTCCGAGCCTGGAGCCTGCTTGAGATTCTGTGTCTCCCTCTCTCTCTGCCCTTTCCCTGCTCATGCTCTGTCTCTATGTCTCTCAAAAATAAATAAACATTTAAAAAATAAATAAATAAATAGGCTGATTCTAGCATTCATATGGAAACATAAACAAAACTATCCTTCCAAATTCTGGAAACCACAGGAAGAAACTTGTTCATTTGCTTTTTTTAATGTCAGAGTAGTGAAGTCCTTTCTGAGAAAGACTAAAAATCTAAATGTCATAAGAGAAAAGACCCATAAAAGAGTATCTATTAAGTAAAGTCAAGAGACAACTGAGACAAAAATACACATCAGATACAAAAGGTTCATTTTTCTACTATATAAAGAGCTTCTAGAAATTAATAAGAAAAAGAAATAAAAATTGTAAAAAAACCCTCGGGTAAAAAATACACTCAGAGAGTTCACAGGAAAGGAATACATGGCTATTTGATATATGAGAAAAGTATTAACATCACTCCAAATGGTGAAAATACACAGTTAAAATACACTGATAGACCATTTTTCACCCATCACCTTGGCAAAAAATCAGATAATGATAATATACCTTACCATGGGGAAAGAGATGCCCTTTTGCCCAGCACATTATTGATGGAAAAATGCAGCCTCCATAATGTCTGCTTGACATTCTTGAACTACAAGTACACCTGCCCATTGACCCTGAGAGCCCATTTTTCTTACAACTATACCTATACATGCTGTGTAAGGTTATTCACTGGGGCATCACTTGTCAAAGCAAGGCTAGGATCAACTTAAATCCTATCATTTGAAGCTGGTTAAGTAGGGTAAAGCACATCCAGATAATGGAATAACTTGGCTGCATGTTAAAAAAAGAAGAAGACACTCTCTAAGTATTAAAATTGAATAATCTGTAAGATACAGTTAAATCAAAATGTAAGATGTAGATAAGTGTGCATACAAAGTCCTTTCAGATAAAAAGGAATAGAAAATAAATAAACATATATCTGTGTTGAGTTCTAAACTATCCTCTAGGTAGAGGAACTGAGTGACTGGAAGACAAGCAAGGGAGAAGACTGTATTGTGTAGTCATCTGTACCAAGTACAGGTATTACCTGTTCACAAAAAAATGGGATGACATTAAGAAAATAATCTACCACTGTAAATGTGGGTGAGACAGGGAAACTAACCCCATGAGGGACTCCTGGGTGGCTCAGTTGATTGGGTGTCCTACTCTTGAACTCACCTCAGGTTGTGATCTCCTGGGTTTGTGGGATGGAGCCCTGCATCAGGGTCTATGCTGACAGTGTAGAGCCTTCTTGGGATTCTCTCTCTCTCTCTCTCTCTCTCTCAAAATAAATAAATAAACTTAAAAAAAGTAAAGGGACCTCATGAAAAACTACTTTTTTTTCTTCCTTTTCCTGATTCTGTTCTTCCTAGGACCTGCACCCCTGCCTTACACACACCTTATGAAACAGGTAATGTATGTCCTCCTTGTAAAGGTCAAGGAGTTAATGATTTCTTTGGGGGCTTCCTGCACAATAGATAACATCTAAGGAGTGACCAGGCAGGGTTGTCAGGGACGTTTCCCTAGACCACTGACTCACCAAGACCCCTGGCTCACCAAGACCCCTGGTTCCAGAGCATAAAGGACTTATGAAGGACACCTAAATATTCGTCTGTGTCCCTGGATGCCTGAGAAGACACACAAACTGGACCACAATCCTCAATAAAAACCCCAGACCCAAAGCAGAGATGAGACTCACTCTCCTCTCTGAGTCTCCTGGATACTCTATATCAGCTCTCTCTATGAGTTCAATAAACTCTGCTCTGAGTTTGATTCGTATCCTGTTGAAGCCAAGGACCCTCTTGGCTTGAGTTTGATTTGTATCCTGTATGAAGCCAAGGAACTTTGGCTGGTCCTGTGAGACACTACTCTGGGTCCTCAGACCCAACCAGCCTGCGTCAAAGTCAAAACAATAGAGTAAAAATGACATGGGGTGAGACACCTGAACCCACCAAAAAATTAAAAATTTTCTGTTAAAAAAAATAATGCACAGGCTACACCCCAGCCCAATTTTATCAGGATGGCTGGGGACGGCACCCAGGCATCAGTATTTTTTTGAAACTCGCCAGGTGATTCCAATGTGCAGCCAATGCTAAAAACCATGGCTGCAGCGTGACTCTGGGTATTTTAGTCTTAGTCCTTGGGGCATCTCCTGAACTTGTGTCAGTTTTGCATCTAAATCTGACTCCTCCATCTACTAAGCACTATCCCTTTGCACTTACTTCTCTGATCTTTATATCTGTTCCTGACCCAGTGGTATCTGGTCCTTATCTTTGTGGCTGCCTCATTCTTCCCCTCTAGACAGAAGGAGCTCAGTTTTCTCCTTATCAACTTGCCAAAACCTAATTAAATTCCCAACCTCCTATCACTTCAGTAACGGAAAATGTATTACTTTTAAGAGAGCTCTTGTCCCAGCAAGAATGGGTGAGGGCCCTGCCTCTCTCTCTACAGTTGGATGGTTTCAGGTGCAAGGAACAGAATGCTTTGGATCCAACAAAAACATATTTGTTGTTTCAAATGACAAGCCACTTCATTGGTAGACTGGCTCCTTGCTGGGTGCATCAGGGCTCCGGCCATACTTCCCTGAGAATCTCTTAGCTCTGCCTCACTTCCTGAGTTGGCTTCATCTTCATGCTGGTAGTAAGAGGCTACAAACACATCCAGGTTTCAGCCACAAACTATAAGATCCAGAGAAAGGAAAAGGAACTGTCTCCTCTTGGGTCTGTTTTGTAAGGAGGAAAACATTTCCTCAACCCACTAGCAGCAGCTTTCCATCCCCCTAATCTCATTAGCCAAATCATCACATGCCCATTATTTTTTTTAAGTTTATTTACTTTGACAGAGAGAGAGAGCATAAGCAGGGAAGGGACAGAGGGAGAGAGAGAATCTCAAGCAAGCTCTGTGCTGTCAGCATAGAGCCCAATATGGGACTCGATCCCACAAACCAAGATCATGACCGGAGCTGAAACCACCAGTCAGAGGTTTAACTAAATGAGCCATCAGGTGCCTCATCACATATCCATTCTTAAAGTAGTTATCTAGAAAGAGGAATATGATTATCATGGTCAGCTCACACCAGTGGTTCTCAACTAGAGGTGGTTTTTCCTCCCAGGAGACATTTGACAAGGTCTGGAGACACTTTCGCTTGTGTCAACTGTAGTTGGGGTGCTACTGGCAGAAACGCTGCTTGACATCTTATAACACACATGACAGCCCTCACAACAAAGAATTACCAGGCTCAAATGTCAGTAGCGCCAACACTGAAACAGCCTGGCTGAGGCTAATCAGGGCCCAGCCCTAGAGCTGAGGACAGGATCACCTTCCCTTAGTCATTTGATGGCTCACAAACAATATCAGGGGCTTTTTTAGGAAGAAGAAAGGATGTGCTAGGCAGCTAACAATCATCCCTACATTGCTGCTTCATAGGCATTGGGGTTGAGCATCGATTTCCTGCAGAGTAATCCAGATGGAGAATTTAGAAACCAGTGGTCTAATCACGATAGATTGTATGGATCTATAGTCCTAGAACCCAATGAGGCTAACATTCTTTTTTTTTTATTGAGATATAATTAAAATAAAACATTATATTAGTTTCAGGTGCACAAGATAACGATTCAATACTTGTGTATATTGCAAAAAAATGATCACCACAATAAGTTTAGTTAACATCCACTCCCACACACAATTTCTTCCTTGTGATGAGAACTTTTAAGATCTACTCTCTTAGCAACTTTTAAAATACAATACAATATTATTAACTATTTCATCATGCTGTTTGTTACATCCTCGTGATACTTATTTTATAACTGCAAGTCTGTACCTTTTGCCTTTCTTCACCGTTTTTACCCACTCCCATATACCCCTAACATTCTTAATTTAATATGCATGTTTCTGCAAAACTAGAGGGCTAGGCACTCAAAATGGCCACAGGACACTGCTCACTGGTCAGTCAAAGAACATTTTAAATGGCCTTCTCTAAATCTTTTCAGATGGATTTTAGCAATCAGGGAAAATGTGAGGTTGGCTGTTCCCATTAGCAACATTGGTTGGTATCTCAAAGAGACGTGGGAGTTCAGGGAGTCAAGATTAAAGTATCAGCTAAAATACCCAGAACAATATATCCCTGTTCTTTGTTTTTTGCTGAGACAGTTATTTATCCAAAATCTCTTTGGCCTGAAAACAAAACCATTAATTACAAAGACCAACGTTTTAAAGCAAAGAGCAGGGTTGACATGCCATCCCAAGAACTGTATATATCTGTGTAGATTTCTGATTACTAAGCTTCTGGAAGTATCTTAAGAACTAACTCATGCCCTTAGACTAGGCACAATCTTCTGGTGTCATCAGGGCTCAGTCACCCTCCAGTGGATGGCAGCAGGTCTGCATGCCAACATAACTATCCCAGAGTTCTCTTCTGAAACTTAAAGTCAGGTTAATTCACCCTATGGCTCACATCCCTATAAGTTAGTCACTACCTGTGGTAATCATTAGTTCTAGCCATCAAATATTTCTAGTTCTCCCTCTAACTCCATGGTAGGATGGACTTGCACAACCCTGTCCCTTTAAATTTAGATCTGGTCATGTGACTTGCTTTGGTCAATGAAAACTCCAGCAAGTGCATACACAAAAAATTGAGCTTTGGCTGTCATGGAAGCACAGGGACACAGCCTCCATCATCCTGGATTCCTAAATGAGGATGCCATGGAGCAGAATCCACATCAAACTGTAATGGACAAGTAGTAGTATAGTATAAGCAAGAAATTACCTTTGTATTTTTAAGCCACTTAGATTTGGGGTGATTTGTTGAAACAGGATAGCCTATTGTATACTGACTGATACAATTCCCCACTGTTGACCCCTGTCCGTCATTTGTGTCCTCCATCTCCTCCCTGTATACCTCCAACTGAATTTTCTATTTCTCTTTTCACATTCCAATACAGTGTGCCTTCTAGAGCCCCAGTGCTGCACCAAATAATCACCTTGCATCCTTAGCTTCTCCATAGAGCGTGCCCTTCACCTCTGGACCTTATTTGAACCCTGGATCTCCTCTAGAGGCTTCTCCTCTCCCATACCTTAGACCTGAGGGTTGGGAGGTGAGATTGATATTCCCAGTGTCAATGCTGCTTTTATCCTTGAGCAAAAGTTCCACTCCTTTAAGACTCATGGCCTCCAGCTGGGTCACTCCAGGCCTTTTCACATTTCATTCACTGGTCACTCCTCTTTCACTGCCCTTTTGGGTGCCTGCATCATAATTTTCCTCTCTTCTCCAAGTCCTGCAGAATCCTGGGAGACAGTGGACAATCCTATGGACAATTACAAAACACCCTAGCCTCACCACCTTCCTGACACTTCCAAGTCCAGTGGTCTCCACTCTTTGTGCTCTAAGGTTACATCCTAAACCTTGTCACCACTCAGAACTGCTTCCCTTTTGCAGTCAAAGTTGTGATGGCCATCGTGGATGGACAACGAGGTGGCTCAGGAGGTTGAGCTGCACTGGATCTGAAGCAACCTTCTACTTGCCAAACTATGTCCTAGAGCAGAGGTTCTCACATTTTAATGATTTATTCTAATCGCCTGGGGATCTTGTGAAAAGTCAGACTCTGATGAAGCACATCTGGTGTCAGACCTGAGTTTCTGTATTTCTAACTAGCTGCCAGGCAAAGGCCATGCCCCTGGACCTCATTTTGAGCCAGAAGGAGTGAAGTGTCCATGAAATGTGGCTGCCCTGTGTTTCCTAATATTTCTCTGAGAAGAGCCTACCCTCTCCGAGCTCTCTTCAGTCCCCATAGAACCCACCCAACAATCGGAGCCCTGACTCGGGGAGTCCACACAACTCTGAGTTCTGCCTGGAGTCTTACATTTTGACTTTTAAGTTTTTAAAGGATCTCAGATGCAAATGGTTCACTGATCTTCACTGCATAGCACACTCTCATCAGCCCATTAATTGCCCCTCTACTTGTGGTTTATTTATCTTTGTTTTCATTTTTTGTAACCCTTTAACCTTGATACTGGTTAACTTTTTCCTCCCCAGCCCTTGTCATAGGTTAGCACTCTAATATGTTTGATATAGGTCCTTAAATATGCATGCATTCAACCTTGAAAAATGAGTCTTGTATGCTTATGTTTTTAAATTACATAAATGTAATTTGATAAGCAACTTATCAAAAAAAGAACATAAGAGAAACAGAAAAAAAAAACATAAGAGAGCTTCCTATGAGGTCTAGTGTTGTGGCACCTCCTGATGAGGTGGCTGACATATATGTCCCCCCGATTTATATAGGAAAATAAAGCATCCTTTATTATTTGAACTAGCCCCAGTGAGTCTATTTCTTGCAACCAAAATAACCTAAGTAACATCTTACTTCATGGGGGTGGTTGTGTGGCTTAATTGAGAGCAAAGTGTGGTGTCTAGACTTCCCAAGCCCATTGCTCCTTAATGTCAGAACCTCTTTTGTTATAGTTGGCAATGGGCTGAATAAAGAGTGATTTAGGCCAGGATTAAGGATTCAGTCTCCATATGGTCCAGTTAGTTTTGCCAGATATGAATAGCACCCCTAACACTAGCCTAAAATATTGTTGCAATCTCTTTGACTTAACGATAGAAGTAAAAAGGTTTAAAACACACAGCCAGACTTGATTAGACAGACAGACCCCAGTGGGCAAAGTAAAAAGCCCAGAAACAGACGCAGAGGCATAGAAGGGTTTAGAATATGCTAAGGGTGGTTTTTCAAATTAGCAAGGAAAAGATGGATTAATTAGTAAATATTGGAACATCAGGGTGACCATCTGGGAAGACAAATTAATTTGGATTCTTATCTTACTACTTATAACAAAATAAATTCCAGATGAAGCAAAGATTTATATGTTAAAAAATTAAATTATTGGAAAGATTCTTGGGAAAATTTTTGTAATAATCTCCAATTAAAGCTTTTCTAAGAACCACACAAAAATCCAGACACCTCAAAAGAAAGATGGATTTAGGTACATTAAAAAAATTTTTAATTCCTCAAGACAAAACCACCATAAACAAACCTCCTTAGAACATAAGTAACGTGCAAATCAATAAGAAAAAGACCACCCTCCCATTTGGAAAAAAAAAAATGGGCAAGAATATGAAGAGTTCATATGAATATGAAGAGTTCAAGAATATGAAAAAATATATATAACTGCTTTAAATATATCAAAAAATACTTGAGATCACTTATAAAAAGAAAAATGATAATTAAAATCACAATGGCAATGCATTTTTCAGCTCACAGACTGACAACATTGCAAATTTAGAAACTAAGCTGACAAAGATGTATGGAAAGAGGTGTCCTCACCAATTTTTCCAGAGCATCATTTGAAAACCTTTATCAAATTAAAAGTGCCCTTTGACTTTTAGGAATGTATTCACAAATATACTTGAATATATGTGACATCACATGTGTATTTTATTCATGTAAATTATGATTGGTCCAAATAATGGAATACTACCCAGCTATAAAAAGTAGTGGAGATTTTGGATTATTGATGCAGAACATGACATTTAGAGAAAAGAGCAAGATACAGAACAATATAGAGTGGGGGTAGGAGGAGAGTGAAAACACATGCCTGCTTGTAAGTGCATGGAAGATCTCCAGGAGGCTATGAAAGAAACTTAGAGGGGAAGTGGGGCAGTGCAGACATGGGAGGGAAACTTAATACTCAGTGTTTACCTTTCATACTAATTAAATTTGATAGCAGGAGCATCATTATAAAATGTAATAAAATTTTAAATAATAATAACAAGTAAATATATCAAATGCTACCTGTTCTTTTTCAGCAGAAAGGTTACGGTTCTAATTTCTGTTGACTATATATACAAACAACAAAAAAAGGAAGTTTAAAAAAGGAAGTAGAAAGAAACTGTAGAGAAAGGAGCTGTTTTTATCCAGAAATTTGGTGTTTCTAGGTATTTAGTAATGAAGTAATGTTCTCAAACCGCAGGAGCATGACGAGTGGCTCTTCCTCCCTCCTGAGAGACAGTGATGTGTAGCCTCAGAGAGAAGGTGTCAGATGGCCAACATGACACATAGATCAGTGAGAGCCAGTGCTGATCAGTGGGGGCAGGCAGGCAGCAGGGACTCTCTAGCCAAGATAATTGGCTAGACCAAAGAGAAATACAGGAGCATAGAGGCTGTCGACTCAACAACAAGTCAAGGGCCAGAGTGCCTGAGATCCCTCTGGAACACAGTTGATGGAAAAAAAAGGGTAGCCTTCTGGGCATCGAGAAGGGAGCATAGATAGATAGATAGATAGATAGATAGATAGATAGATAGATAGATAGATAGATAGATAGATAAGCAGAGGCAGAACACAGTGGTTTGAGAAGGCAAAAAAATATCAGGGTTTGGAGTAGGGGCGTAAGGAGTGCGTGAAAAGGCAGGGGTTCAATGTGGCTGAGGCAGAGACTACTGATCTCTCTTCATTTTGTGTGTGTGTGTGGTGATCACGTCATGAGATAAGGCCTTCAACTGGCACTGTGCAGCTTGAGTTCACATTAAGGGTAATGATAGCATGTTAATATTTATCTCCACTTAGAAAACGATCAGCACACTGTTCTAAGAGCTTTCAGGGATAGGACTCTCAGAGCAGCACCCAGCATACTGTGCCCTCTAGCTTCAAGCTTCCCTCAGTATTGGTGCCGTGCAGCTGCTTGATTCATCTCTACCTAGCCCTCTATCACCCTGTGCCACTTGCCCTATAGGCTTGCATTCATTCATTCATTCATTCATTCATTCATTCATTCAACAGGACCTTTTACACCAAGCACTGTATCAACCACCAGAGAGATAGTGGTTAACATGACAAACATGATCCCTGTCTTCATGGAGC
The DNA here is from genome assembly GCA_030068075.1 of Paguma larvata. Lineage (NCBI taxonomy): Eukaryota > Metazoa > Chordata > Mammalia > Carnivora > Viverridae > Paguma > Paguma larvata. The sequence goes on from CM057836.1 coordinate 47,843,829, forward strand.
TTACAGTTTGGGGAGGAAATGGACAGTTAAAAAGCAAAATTCAAATGAGTATGTGATACAAATTAGGACACATGCTATGAGGGCAAAAAATGTGCTCCGAGAGTGAGAAGCTGGCAGCTTTAATTGTGTGGTCAGGAAAGATGTACAGCCTTGATGTACAGCTCTAAAGGACTTTGCACATGAAACACGCAATGTACGTGGCATCCCCACATATCAGCCAGGCAGACTGAGACCAAAACCCTGCGGGAGGAGGCGAAGGCATGCTCACCAGCACAAGAATTGGAAACATTTCGGCAAGCACAAGCCACTGCAAGAAGTACAGATGAGGGGCAGCATAGAAAAAGGGAGGCATGAGATGAGTCTCGGATATGGAGAATACAGGAGACCGTGAGGAGAAAGTGGGATTTTTATTCTAAATTGAGTGGGAAGACTCTAAAGAATACTAAGCAGATGAGTGACATGGTTCAATGTATAAATGTTTGTAAGCCACTCTGGCTACCATCTGGAGCATGGGTTGGAAAAGAGTAAAAGAAGAAGTGGGTAACCGGTTGGGGGGCCATTGAGTAAACCAGGCCACAAATGAGAGTGGCTTGGTCAAAGACGACAGCTGCAGAAAGAGAGACAAGTGGATGGAGTAGAGAGATATTTTGGAGACAGAAGTGAGAACATTTGCTGGTAGACTGGATGGGAGAGGTGAAGAATGACTCCAGGTTTCTCGCTTAAGCAAATGGGCAGTACCACTTACTGAGACAGGGGACTGTGGGGAAGAAAGGATTAGTGGGTAGATCCAGAGTTCCATTTTGGACATGCTAAGCTGAAATAATTATGGTAATCTAAGTAGAGATGGCAAGTAGACAGCCAGTTTTATGAGTTTGTGTTCATATCAGAAATCTGGTTGGAGATACATGTAGGAGTGGTCAGCATAAGGTTGCATTTATTTTATTTTTTAAATAAGTTTATTAATTTTTGAGAGAGAGAGTGTGCTAGTGGGGGAGAAGCAGAGAGAGGGAGACAGAGGATCTGAAGCAGGCTCTGCACTCACAGACCATGAGATCATGACCTGAACCAAAAGTCAGACACTTAACCAACTGAGCCACCCAGACACCCCAATTTAAGGTTGCATTTAAAGCCTTGGGAAAGGGTGAGATCCCCTAGTGAGGGAGTATGCACAAAGAAGTTTTATTTTCTAATGTGCTTGAAAATTTTTCAAGGTCTCCCATATTTTGAGGACCACACCACATAAAGTTTTTCAGGAGCAGCTGGGAACAAGTCTTTACCTTTGTCTCTAGCAGTGCAGACAGTGAAGCTAACTTCTCTCCTTACTAGCAGATGCTTGATCAACTCGGTATTTATGGTGTCCTGGCTAGAGCATAATGCCTCATTCCCAGCATCTCTGCTCATTCACATGAAGGAATCCTTCATTTATTCCCTACCTCTGATTCTGGGTCTAGTCACACACAGATTAAAAGGCGTTTTGATCGTCTTAGGACATGATAATATTACAGTATAAAACTTCAAGGATGGATCAGGAATAGAGATGAGGGTACAAGGGAATATAAGGGCATGCAGGATTTGTTTATCCTTAATTCTTTAGTTTTCCTGGGTTCCAAAGAATCCTGGACTTGGATGACCAGCAGGCCTCAAGGAGAACTGAAACACCCATAGCTTCGCTTACCAAGGGTATGCCAACATCTGTCTGTGGATCTGACATTCATACTCTTCAATAGAGAGGATTTGTTTGGGCTGGTTTGTCCCACCCAATATGGTTCCTGAGCTAAGTTTTTCTCTAGTCAACCTGCCATGAGTTGAGCTCCATGACATTCAATCTATACCTAGCTGTCTATGGTAATGGATAATGATCTCCATTGCAGCCAGTCACTGTGATGGAAATGAGGTTAGTTTCCCTCAATGTACAGGCCTGAGCCATTACAACAAATGCAGCCTCTATTTGAGCCTTCTAATCTAGTCTCTGAAAGAGCTGAGGATATACCCTTTTAGAGCACTGGCTTGAAGTAACTACAGTTCCAGGTCCCATCTTGCAGGCTATTGCTACAGTTCATTCTCATCTGAAAGTGCCAACCTGTGAATCTTCAGTCTGGCCAGGTTATAAAGTAACAAGACTAGTGGTTTAGAAGTATCTTCTAAACCTAAACCTTCCTAAAGGAAGGTTATTCTCTTCAACTGCTTAATAGTGTCCAGGAAAAAAGAGATAGGGAGTGAAGGGAGAAGGGTGTCATCCCTCCAGGTCATCATTATCAGAACCTTGTCATTTTAGGATATAGCTCTCCACAGTTTTCTGGCATTTCTGCATATCCTGGGGTCAGAGGACTACCTGACTTTATTTGAGACTGTCTTTTCAGGGATGTTGGTATAGCAAACCACCTTGGAAGACAGAGACAATATCTCCCTCTAAGAGCACTGGCAAGTTCGTTTACTGTTTGGTATAATAAAGATAGCATCTCCCTTCAGGGCAAAGTTCAGGTAGCCTTAGTGTCCATTATAAAATATTCAAATTCCCCAAACTCGGGATTCCTCTCTTATAATGTAGTCCCTTACCTGTGCAAGCCTTACCTGGACCTTTCATGTATTACCTTATGGAAACTGAGGTTTGAGGAACAAATGCAAAAATGATGTTACTTGAGTTACTGCTATTGCTGTAAGTAATAAGCTGTGCTTTATCTCTGACACAGGAATCTTGTGTCTTCTGCCAGCAACCATGAGGCAGGCTTATTAGCTTGTAGGTAAAGTAAAATCTCAAACCCTTCACAACTATTGACAGTCGGGCACCATGGCGTATGTAATCTTGGCCCAGGACTCAAGGCCAGTGTTGGATCTTCCAACTCCCCAACAGCCCAAGTGGAGGGATTCTCTGACTTCTGCAGATTATCAGACTGCATGAACAAGCATAGCATTACGATTCTCATTAGACTTTAAATTTGAAAGCTTATTCCAGAAATTCTTCAAAAAAGTCCCAGCACTGAACAAAGTTAGGGATATATGCAGGAATGGCCAGCTGTGGCAGTGGCTACACAACCTGACCAGATGTTTTCCAAGCCTTCCTCCTTGGCGGCAGCCAAAAACATCACCCCACCACACCAAAAGCCCCCTCCTCCTCCCGCCTGCCTGAGGTTGGGTTCTCCCCTCCCCTGCCTATTGCTTCTCCCTACTAAGATCTTTAAGTCCACCTTGCTCCCTTCATCTCTGCTGCCTCCTCCATAAGCCATTATCTCTATCTTTCTTTCCACTTCTTTCTTTCTTTCTTTCTTTCTTTCTTTCTTTCTTTCTTTCTTTCTTTCTTTCTTTCAGAGAGAGAGCATGCACATGTGAGCGCATGCAGGCAGAGGAGAGGGGCAGAGAGGGAGAGGGAGAATCTCAGGCAAGCTCCATGCTTAGTGCAGAGCCTGACTCGGGGCTTGATCCCACAACCCTGGGATCATGACCTGAGTGGAAATCGAGAGTTGGATTCTCAACCAACTGAACCACCTGGGCGCCCCTCATCATCTCTTTCTAACCCCGACCCCAGCTCTTCCACCTTCTCCCCGTCCAGTCTGGATCCCCATCACATCCACCAAGAGCTTCCAAGCCAGGCAAACCTGGTGGCTGCTTGTGTCTGCTTGATATATTGGACTTCTGCTTTACAACCTTTTGAAAAAAATGCTAGCTGAAAATATGACACTTAAAACCTTTAGCTTATCACTCAAAGCCCTCCGTGATAGTGTCCTACTCCAATCCTCCCCCCACCCTCAGAAGCCCTAAGTGAGCCACAGGCCCCACACCCACATCACCTCAAGTTTTTTGTTTGTTTGTTTTAACCATACCATTGTTCTGATCAAGATTCACTACACACAAAATCTGGTCCAAACTACTTAAGTTTATATCCATTGCTCTCCCTTTTCTGCCATGTGTCCTTCCTGACACAAACTCTCCCACAAACTCATTCTTACCAGAATAAAAGTAACTCACCGTTTTATTTTACTTCTTGACGTACATACCAATCTACCAACATTCTCTATCTTAGGCTTCCCAAGGAGTAAGAAAGGACTGGAAACAAAAGGAACTGTGGGTCCCCCGATCTTTCCCTTTCCTTCTGTGTCACCATTTGCAGAATAAGTGGCTGGCTGATACAATAAGAAAGGATATGATTGACTGTTTTTGCTCCTTAAAGTGCCTTCTTCCTGCGTTTGAAGCAAGCTCTAGTTGTAACAGGAAGTATGGCCTGTGGGGCTATAAAAATCCCACTTATTCAGACAAAGAAATAACACACTTACCTAGTATTCATTTTAAGCCTCACAGAACTCTCGCACATCACGTGTCCACAAGAAATCCTTTCTTGTGCGGCACCATGAGTGCAATACACATGGGGCAGCGAGGAATGGCAGACCTACATGTTGCATGTTCACGTATTGGACTTCACTTGCTAACCATAAGTTCAAAGACAAAATTATTAAGAATTTCAAGATGGGGTGCCTGGCTAGCTCATTCAGTAGGGCATGTGATTCTCGATCTCGGGGTTGAGAGTTCAAGATCCACACTGGGTGTATAGCCTACTTTAAAAAAAAACCAAAACCAAAGCAAAAACAAAAATACCTTCAAGATGGCAACAGTTGAGCATTAAACCAAGTGTGGGACTCTGCTGAGTATGGAGCCCTGGGTGACTACCCAAGTCACACTGATGTCAGTGATGAGACAAAGTGGCAAAGTCAGATGACATGGTCTCAAAAGAGTTAGTTTCTGGAGCTCCTGTCTGGCTCAGTCAGAAAAGTACACGACACTTGATCTTGGGAATGTGAGTTCGAGCCCCACGTTAGGTATACAGATTACTTTAAAAAAAAGTTTTAGGGACGTCTGGGTGGCTCAGTTGGTTAAGTGTCCGACTTCAGTTCAGGTCATGATCTCAAACTTCATGAGTTAAAGCCCCACCTCGGAGTCTCTGCTCTCAGTGCAGAGCCTGCTTCAGATCTTCTGTCTCCCTCTCTCTCTGGCCCTCCCCTGCTTGTGCTCTCTGTCTCTGTCTCTCTCTCTCTCTCAAAAATAAATAAACATTTAAAAAAAATTTAAGAGACTCTTAAATATAGAGAACAAACTGAGGGTTGCTGGAGGGGTTGTGGGTGGGTGGATTGGCTAAATGGGTAAGGAGCATTAAGGAAGACACTTGTTAGGATGAGCACTGGGTGTTATACACAAGGGATGAATCACTGGAATCTACTCCTGAAATCATTATTGTGCTATATGGTAACTAACTTGGATGTAAATTTTTTTTAATTTTAAATTTTTAATAAATATAAATAAAAAGAGTTGGTTTCTGAAAAACAAAGGAGACAATAGAGGAGTGCTATGTTAAGAAAGAGTTTGGAGAACACTGATAACTTCTGCTTCCTAGTAAATACCCAGGAATGACAGAAAATACAGTATATTCTTTGTAAGATACAAAATTTTAAAAAGATCTATTAAGTCAATCATAAGATCAGGGAACTCTGAGTCCAGATATAGGGCAGATCAACTGTATAGTTAAAGTTTACCAGGATGACACAGAACTTGATCTGGGAAAAAACACTGTTACCTGAGTCTCTAGGACCTCAAGGACTAGGCAGAAGATCCTCAGAGCATATCAGAAAAACAGGTTGGCACTGCCCCAAATGACAGAGAGTTCCAGACGAGGTGGAGGAAAATTTGGGGGGGAAAGCGGCAAAACACTAGAAGAATTCTGACAACCTGCCTCCACCCCCTAAATGGGAGTTGGTCAATGAACAGCCCAGTGCTCTCCAGAAAGAACCAGATATCAGGGAAGCATGGGAAAGTTTTTTTTTGTTTGTTTTTAAAGAGATTCAGGCCATAAGGAAGTTTGTTTACCATAACCAAGGGTTCCAGTGACATGTTGGAATGGAATTTGAATTCTGAGTATAACAGACATCTGAGGCTTGACTGGACTAGTTAGGCTCGGGTCCAGAGAGAAATCTTGCTGTTGGACATGCCTTGACCCACACAAGCAAAGACTTGGTGAGGCTCTGTGGACTCTCACAGGTGTCTCCTAACCAGTCTTCCTGCCACCAGTCCCACTGCACACACATCCACCAACTACTTTGCTACCAGTTTTTGTCTTCCTGAAATACAATCTCCAGTACCTTTGCATGGCCCACAAGGCCCATTTCAGTGCAGCCACCCATCCTTCCATCCAGCCTCAGTGCCTACCACTGACCAGTCAGCCCTTCTAGGACAGCAGAGGGCTGGCTTTCCCAAACAAGCTAGGGCCTCCATACCTACCTGCCTTGTCTCTCATAATTCCTGCCTAGAATGTTCTTCTCTCACCTCTTTCCAGGTAAGAATCCACTGATGTACTAGTAAATTGTCTCTCCTAAAAATAAATAAAAAAGGCCTGACTTGTATCTTTTGCTGATTTCTGTGGCATACATACTCCCACCATGGCTGACTGCAAGCTACCCACATGAGGTCACTGAACAGGAAATTGAGATGAGATGGGCATAGTCTCTTCTTGGGAGCCAGGATGAATTGCTCCAACACACCACTGTACCTGAGCAGATCACCTTCCTTGCTTAAAAATTCGTTTCAGCCAAGTCTACACACCAGATCATCCTTAAACAAAACAAATATACAAGCTAAATATATACATAGAATGCACTGGAAGGACATACCCTAAAGCAGTCACCAATAGCAGCTCTAGGTAGCAGAAGCATGGGGGATTTTATTCTTTGGCGAGTTGAATAGTGCCCGCCTCCCCAATTCATGTCCATCCAGAACCTCCAAATGAGACCTTATTTGGAAAAAAGGTCTTTGCAGATATAAATACTTGAGGATCTTGAGATGAAATCATCCTGGGTTTAGGGTAGGTCTGAAGAGGTGGAGACAGAGACACAAAGTCAAAGGTCACGTGAACAGAGGCGGAGATTGGACTGACACATCTACAAGCCAAGGAAAGCCAAGGCTTACGGGCAACAAGGAAGCTTGCGGAAGCTAGGTAAAAGGCAGTTTCTTCCTCAGCGACTCCAGAAGGAGCCAAACCTGCCCACACCTTGAATTCAGACTTCTGGCTTTCTTGAACTATGAGAATAAATTTCTATTGCTTTAGGCTCCCCAGTTGGTGGTAATTTGTAACGGCTTCCTGAGGAAACTGGTCCAGTTCCATGTTTCAAATTTTTCTGCATCAATTATATATGACTCTATCTTTTAACTTGAAAATAAAAGTTTTATGGTTCTCCTTTTGCCTACCTATTAAATTTTATGTTCTTACCTGCCTTCCCCTCCTCACCTCAGAATTAACTCTTACTCTTTTCTCGCAATGTATCATTTTGCAGTTCCCCTAACTTCCCACGTCTTTACATGTTCTTGCCCACAGGACTGTCTTCATGAGCACGCGACCAGTGCCATCACACAAGGTTCCACACTCAGAAGGCCCTGTGCTTGGAGTGTAATGCTCTGTAATTGCTGCCTTAAATTTTTTGTCTCTTTGAATTTGTAAGTGAAGCCCAATGAGGCAATGAAAGGTACACCAGGGGCTTAGAGCCTCAGCTCATGTGTGGTTCCACCTCTTTGGCTACCTGCTCTCTGCCCCTGGAGTCTGATATCCCCCTTCTCACTCCATGACAACTGCTGCCCTCTGCCTGGGTGACAACTGAGTCATTCCTCCATTGCCGTTCATCTCCAGCCAGGGCCCAGGTCCGTAATCCCTGCAGGGACACAGAAGCAGCCATCCCTGCCCTGGGCTGGGTTTTGGCAGATAACTCAGTAGGGGCCTCTCGCCCACCCTTGAATCAGGATTCAAACATGGCCCTGTGCAGAGATCGCAATCTCATGGGGGGGGGGGGTAGGTCACAATCACACATGGGGCGGGCCAGTGAGTCCGTGGGAAGGAGAGATTGATTTCCCAGCTCCGTAGCCAGACCTCACATTCTCACTTTGCACCAAGATCTGAAAATGACATAACCTACCCCACTGTTCCCTCTGTCTGGGGTGCCCTTCCCCTCTTCTCCTCCTGTTTAATACAAAACCATAACAACAACAATAACAGTAAGTATTATTTAATGAGCTCTTTATTGTTTGCTAAGCACTTTAGACTATAAGGAAGACAAGACATACAGAGATGGTTGTAATAATAGGTAGTTTGGGATTAGAGTAGTTGTAGGTGAAGCAGAGATGCCTTCCAGGTGAGGGATCTGAGAGTCCAAAGTTTGGGACTGTCCCTGAGTGAGTGACAGCAATTCAATGCACTGCTGGCCTCCTTGTTCTGTGGGAGGTCAGGTGGGAGGCTCCGTGCTTGGATAATGGGAACAACCAAAGAACAGCCACAGAGTCTGGAGAACCATCAGGAAACACATTGTAACACCTCAGAACCAGATGACCCAGGGCCTTCTGAGGACCTCTTTAGGGTAGATTCTAGATCTTCTTAACTCAAAGAGAGAAGCAACTCCTTTAAGAAAGCACTGTGAATCTGTCCCTCCCAGATGCTTCTTGCTGGTAAATAAGACCTCAACTAATCATTCAGAGGCAGGTCCTCACCTCACCGCTGTCATGCCAAAGAAGAGCGCTTCTCTAGAGCTTAGACAAACAACCCGGGGGACCCACGCAAGAGGCTAATCGATAATTGAAGAAACTGCCTCGTTTTTGCTAGTTCACAGGGGGGCAAAGAGCCTTGTCCCAACTTGGGACCGTTTTAAACCAGTTGTTTTCAGGCTTCAACATGCACCAAAGTCACCAGGCATGTTAATAAAACAGAGCTGGGCTCTATCCCCAGAGTTTCTGATGCAATATGTCTGGGATGGGGCCTGAGAATTCACATTTCTAACAAGCTCCCAAGTGAGGTCAATGCTGCTGGTCTGGCGAGCACACTTTGAGTCTGACAGCTTTACACTGGGAGCAAAGCAGTATAGGGCCTTTGGCAAAATGATTCTACAAACACAATCTCTTATCATCCGGCTCCTGCCCCGTCTATGACTTCCCCACATACACTACCTTCCAGCCACATCTGACATCTTGTAGTTACCCAAACCCTCTTCACTATGTCAGATCTCTATGCTTTTGTTTTATAAAATGCGGAGCCATACAGGGGCGCCTGGGTAACTCAGTCGGTTAAGCCTCCAACTCTTGATTTTGGCTCATGTCATGATCCCACAATTCATGGGATCGAGCCCTGCATTGGACTCTGTGCTGACAGTGTGGAGCCTGCTTGGGATTCTCTCTCTCCCTCTCTCTGCCCTTCCCCTGCTCACTCACTTTCTCTCAAAATAAATAAATAAACATTAAATAATGCAGAACCATATAAAAATAAAGTAAGAATCAACTTAATTCTGCTACCTAGCGGTAACTCCCACAGACCTTTGGGTATCCCTAGTTAAAAAACAAAATTGAGTTGCCAGCAAGTTATTTTGGAGAAAATCTTACAAATAAATCTCTCAAGTGCCTACTTATAAATGCCCAAGCATAAAGCAGTAGCACCATTGCCTCAGGAAAGGTGGTATAAGACACTCTCTAACGTCACAAGGATTGCCCTCCTAAAGGAAAGTTTGCCAATTTTTGCATTAATGTTTTGTTCTTGTGTGGCATTTTACAAAACACTTCAGCATATGTTGTCTTATTTGGGTTAAGGATTTGCTGATGCAGTTCATGACTTGCTCAAGGTTTAATAAACAGAAGTCAAGACTGAAATTCTGGGGCACTTGGGTGGCTCCATCGGTCAAGCATCTGACTTGATTTTGGTTCAGGTCATATCTCACAATCATGGGATCAAGACCGCATCTGGCTCTGCACTGAGCATGGAGCCTGCTTGGGATTCTTTCTCTCCCTCTCTCTCTGCCTCTCTCTCTCTCTCTCAAAATAAATAAACTTAAAAAAAAAAAAAAGAGACTGAAATTCTGGTCTTCTGTCTCCAGAATCTGCTCTTCCCACAGGGACACTTCCTACCAAGGTTTCACAGTTGTGACCACAGCATGGCTGACCATTTCCTGAGGTGGTCTCTTGACAACAACAGGCACACTGTCTGCCACTTCTAGCACTTTTTTGTCTAGTAAAAATGTAGTCTGTCCCCACTGTCCCCTTCCAAATACTCTGGGGCAGAGACTGCAGGGAGCTCAAAATCCTCACCTTCGAGACCCTATCTCCTTGTCACCTCTGTGCCCTATTGCCAGTCCCTCTCTCTGTCCCACCATTTTCCTCCTCACCCTGATAGGTGGTCATGATTAAACTACCAGGTAGCAAGGGGTAGCGGGAAATTATGGGGGCCATCTGGCCCGGGGGACCCTAGAGCTGGAGGCCTGGAAGCCATCCCCCCACTCGCAGAGTAATCTGAGACAAGAAACCTCTTTCTTTATCTGTAAAATGTGGATAATACTAAGGGTGTGACACTGAGGAAGCGTGCAAGAGATTGAAGCAACTCTCAGTAGTATTTTAACAGCCCAACGAGAAAGGATGAGCTCGTAACAGGAGAGAGGCGTTGGAGTCACAGGAGAAAAATAGTCACGAGAGGTAACCAATTATCAGCAGGCCCTTAATGCTCCCAAAGCCATTTGGGTCCAGGTGATCTGAAGGAGTCACAATGTCATGTGTCCTTCTCCCTGTTCTACTTACAAAATGTACCTGCTCCCTACCCCCAGCCTTCTCCCAGCAGACAGACACACAGATAGCACCTCGGCATGCACACACAGCACCTGCTGCTTCCTTGCTGCCGGAAATGACCTTCCTCCAGGTATACACATGGCTCTTCACTCGCTTCCTGCAGGATTTTTTTCAAGTGCTCCCTGCACCGAGGCCTTCTTTGGCCACTTTGTCTAAAATAGCAAATTCTCTCACTGCCCCCACCGTACACTGCCCATTTCTCTCCCCTGCTTTTTATTTCTCCCTAGCACCTTTCACCTTTTAAATACTACATATTTTATTTCTCGTCCTGATGATTAAGTTCCCTACAAGAATCCAAGCTGTGTTAGGGCAAGAACTTTTGTCTATTTTGTTCACAGTTATTTGTGCAGTGCTAAAAGAGTGCCTGACCCAATAACCATTTGTTAAATAATTGAATATATCCTACAGTAATTTTTGTTCGACAGCTCATTCATTCCCCAACTGTTCTTTCTTTATTTTGCTATCAGCCACTGGTTACGAATCATGAAGTCGAGAGATGGCCCTACATTTCTATACACCTCACTTGCTGCTTGAGAAGCTCTCAGACAGGAGCTGCATCAGAGTCACTGGAGGGTGTGTTAAAACAGGTCCCTGAGCCCCACTCCAGAGTTTCTGATTCCGCAGGTCTGAGCAGGGCCTGAGGTTCTATGCCGCGGACAGCCTCCCAGGCGCCAATTCCAAGACCACACTGCAGTACAAGTGTCCAGGTCAGGAGTGAGCTCTGATTCTTGGTCCCACTGGGCAGCAGTGACTCTGTGTTTGGTCTATTTCCAGCTCAGGGCATCTTTCATCATTCTTCCTGAATAATGTTTTGTTTTCCCTCACCCACCTTAGACCCCTGTTTGAGCTTTCCCTGACATGCCCTGGAAAGTCCCAGAGGACATTGGGTGGCAACAACCTGCTTTAGTTCTGGCTGAGCTGGCTCCCAGGCCCTCTGAGCACTGCGTCTCTGTCACTGTCACCAGCTTCTTCCACAGCCTGAGCTACACTCCTAATTCATCCCTTCCTCCCTTCCTTCTTTTCTTCTTCTTTCCCCTGCCCATGGCTTTTTAGTCACTTAAGTCCTGCTTTCATCACTAATGTGGGTTTGCCCATCAGGCTCTCCAGGTCCCTTGCTAGTTCAAGCCCAAAAGCAAGTGCAAGACTCATTGGTCTCAAGTAGCAGGAACGGGTTCCACCCCAGCCCCACTAAAGGAGCAGGAGGCTGGAGGGAGGCTGGTGGAACAGGACCTTCCCAGGGCCCAGTACCAGCAAAGGCTTAAGGTTCTAGCAAAGGAGAAATGGTGGATGGATGGAAGCAACCCATGAAGAGAACTGAAAGAGAGTTTGTGATGGGGACCAGTGACACCAGAAGGTTATAGAAGGAATGAGGGAGTCAAATAGGTCAAAGAATTTTAATCCAAAAGACACACAAAGAATTGATTATGTGTCAGGCATAGCTCTAGAGTCTTGCATATATTAACTCTCTCTTTAATCCCTACAACAGCCTTATCAGGGTGTTTTGACAACAGGAAAGTTTTACTTTAAGTGCTAAAACCTCCCCCCCCACCCCCGACCTGAGACTCCACTCCCCGCTAGGAGTGTCTGGGTCTGAGCCAGTGCCTTGAGCTCACCCCATCTCTCACAATTAGGAGAGGGATGTCCTGGGTGGAAACTCCATTTTTCACTTTTCCTAGTAGACTCTACCTTTCTGGGGCTTGTCCCCTCTGCCCCCCTCACTCAACAAGTCCAGCCTTAGCCCCTTTTGCTGCTAAACACTAGCCTCCCCATCTGTGGACAGAAAGTCCTGGCTTCAAAGAGTACCTGCTTTTTACCTTACTTGGCAATTGCCCTGCTTTGGAACCAGGTGAGCTGTGAGCCGAGCACAACGTGTGTTTACAACTTGTAAATCTGTCAGCCCCATCAGAACCAACAGGGGGACCCTAAAAAAGTACCTGCTCCTGGACCCACCTCAAAAATCAGCAAAAATGGAGGGGGCTTGACAAAGCCCAGGGGGTGGAGTTCAGTGATCCAGGGAAAGAGCAGGACGAGATGAGGGAGACATTCTACAGGTCCACCTTGCAAAGCATTTGGCAAAGCCACTCTGCAATGGGCCATTGTTATCCTAATGAAAATAATAATAATGACAATGGTAACTAACCATTTTTATTTTGTTTCAGCTGTGAAGCTAAGTGCATTCTCCATCGTTCTGTAGCACATGCACTCAGAAATGGATTCAGCTTTCAGCCTTTATTAATCATATCTTGGCCTTTGAGATTGCAGCCAGAAAGTCATAAGGGTCAGGGGCTCTGGGCAGTATTCATATATTTAGAACCTGTGACTTAAAGCCTCCTCCAGGGTCCGAGTTGGTAGGAACAAACTGACAGGTTAGAAGATAGTTTCAAGCAAGTTAATTCTGGCATATTTTAGCCCCAATTCCATACTCTTTATTTTATTTACTTTAAACTATTGACACAAAACCACTTTAGGATGTGTAGCCAAATGCCCTCCTGCTACTGGGAATTGAAGGGAACATATTCTTGTCTATGCTGCTGAGCAAGTGTCGTCTTTTACCAAGAGAGGTCTTAACAAATCAGTCCAATTCCTAATTATTGTCAGAAAGCATGACCCAAACGGACCCTTCTAGAATCAATATCGTCATTTATGTGCACTTCTACATTTAGTTGGCTCATTTTCAATAATTGTATTCAATACTTTCTGTCATTCAGTTACTCAGTGATTCTCAACCCAGGGTAATTTTGCCCCCAGGAGACATTTGACAATGTTTAGACATTTTTAGCTGTCACAGCTGGGGAGAGGGGCGGAGGATGCTACTGGCATCTAGTATGTAGAGACCAGGGAAGCTAATAACATCCACGATGAGCAGGACAGCCCCCACAACAAAGAATTATCTGGTTCAAAACGTAAAGAGTGCCAAAGTTGAAAATCCTTTGATTTACCTGGAAATACATCTTAAGATGATTGTATTTTGGGAGATTCAACAGGAGGTTTTATCACTTAATATTATAAGTGCCCTAAGTTCTTTGTTGATGGTTTTTTTAATGCTATAATAGGCAATGGGTCACATCTCTTTGAAGCTTTTCCAGACAAAATATTTTACAGTCATGCATTTGTGTGAAGAACATTGAGGTTTTCGCCACCTACGTGTGGAGTGAGTACTTTTCGGAGGGGAATCTTGGCTCCCCCTGTATGGCAGGCATATGGCCTGATTAGTAGCTTTAACGTTCATAGAATGTCCTCTCTGTCCTCGGCTTGGTTCACAGAATCACCCTTAATCAGCTTAAGTACTTGCCCAAGAACATCCATGTGGCAGAGACTTCTAATAATCCAACATAGACTTGTACTCTCCCCCACACGGAGTGTCATTTCCAGACAGTGGCCAGCCACTGTCTTTCTCAGCATACCCCACACACCCCTTTGTGTCTAAATGTGGCCCAGTTGTGTGTGTCACTTCTGGGCTTTTGTGGTTGAGAAGGAAGCGCATCATCATCTTGTCTTCCCCCATCTACTGCCTGGGAGTGGAGCCACCAGGTGGATAGAGCTCAAGTCCCTGAGTCACCCTTTGGAGGAGAGCCATCCACTCATTATGAACACCTGCTTGGACTGTTCAGTAGCAGAAATCCACTTCTGGTAAGCCAGAGACTTAGAAGGTTTGCTGCTATAGGAATCATGGTTAGCTAAAGTATAGCAGTTAAAGCTAGTGTTCTCCAAACTAACCTCAAACCCTTTGCCTCCCACTTTCTTAATAAGTTATAAAAATTACTCTTTGTGGAGGATTATCTGAAGCAGAAGTCGGCAAACCATGGCACATAAGCCAAATCCAACCTGCTGCCTCTTTTTGTACAGCTATAGTCCACAAGCTAAGAATGTTTACACATTTGAATGCTTGAAAGAAAAAGGAGCTCTAAAGAATAATAACATTTGGTGACACATGTACTCGATTGTTCTGTCATCAACTTGGCTGTGCTGGGAACTCTGTATCACAAAATTTTCTATCTGGTCATGGGTCTCAGGGGCAGAAATATCAGCCATTGCCTCATCTCTTAGAAGAGGTAAGAGATACCCACAAAGGTACAGGCGGTTTTGCCACTCTGTGACTAGCTTCTCTTCTAGCTTTCTGTCCCTATTGCCAGCCCCCACCACCAAACACCTGGCTTCAAACCCACACAGCAATAACCATGCCGAACCCTCTACCTTCCACAGACTTCTACACCAGCCCCCGCCACGGCGTAATTCCAGTTTCAGGGTGTGCCCTGCCTCCAGACTTCCCTGCAAGTTTCAGCTCATTTACCCGCATTAGGGCTGGTTAGGAACTGTTCTGTGATACTTCAAATCCCCTTTCCAGGCTCCTGCTCTCCCAGTCTCTCCCACAATTGTAAAAGATCTACTTTCTCCAAGCTCCTTTCTCCACAATCTTCACCCTGTTCAACTTCCCTGATGGAGCCCAGACCAGTACAAATGATGGAACACGTTTCATTACAAGTAGAATTATTACTAAAGAACACCTCTCTATCCAGGCTCCTAATTTCTGATATTGGCTGCGTACAACACCCTTATTAAGTGAAAATGTTCTCATTTCTAGACCCCGGCCCGCAAAAGAATTTCTAATTATGCAAATTTCCAGTGCTGTGAAAAGGTCTCAAGCTTTGGGAAAACAGGAAGGTGCGGGCTATTTAGAGGTGGGTGTGCTCTGTGCCACTTTGAGTCACTTCCTTCTCCACCCCCTCACAGACAGGTGGTGTGCCCAGCCCCCAAGTTTCTCCTTTCAAGGAAACAGAAGTTAGCGATTTCACTTGCTGCTTCAGACCAAAAACCACCCTGTTGATGCAATATTCCCAAATCTCCTCTCGGCCCCAGCAAAATAACACCTGAATGGGGTCTTGGGTAACATTGCCTTTGTTGTATATTTTGAAAGATATTGGAATTCAGTAATTAATGATTCATTCTTTAGAGTTATACGCAGTCATAAATACATCTGCTTTAAGCGTTTTTTAGAAAGACAAATGCTTCTCAAAGAGATGATAACAATAGGAAGCCACCATCTAGCTCTCACTATGTGCCAGAGACTGTTCTAGACACATCACAGATACTAACTCACCTGAGCCTCACAACAACTATTTGAAGGAGTTAGTTTTACAATCATCCCCTTTTTGTTTCAGATAAAGAAACTGAAGCACAGAGTAGTTAAGTAGCTTGTCCAAGCTCTCCCAGCTAGTCAGTACCAGGACAGGAACCCCAGCAGTCTGGCTCTAGGTCTGTGTATTTAACTAGCACACTGTATTGCATCTTTGCAGAGATAAATGGATTTGGCTTTATTTTATTTATTCATTCATTTAGTCCATAAATATTTATTGAGCTATGTGCAAGGTAGTTTGCTAGGCCCTATGGATATGGTGGTGAACGTACCTGTTCCCCCCCCACCTACCCTGCCACCATGGATGTGGTCCCTGCCGTCCTAGACCCATCTGCATCCTCATATCCATTAGCATTTGTATTTCTGGAATTTCCAGCCTGCAGAATGCTTTGAAAAATAAGTGTGCAAATAGCAATAATAACTACCATTTATGAAGTGCGTTCTATGTGCTGGATCTTGTATTTATTTCTGCAAGGACCTGCCTAGTTCCCCATGCAGTCACACCAACCACCCCACCCTGCCATGCTTCAGTCAACCCTCCACACCCCACCGCTGGAGCACTTAACCACCTGCCTGCCCAGGACCAGCTCAGACTATCCCTAATTTCTGTGCTCAGTCTTGTGCTTGGCTTGGAGGGAGGAGAGGGATTGGGGCAGGACCCCTATTGATTCTAGAAGTTGGAAGCTGTCATTACACTGGAATTAAGCTGAGTGACACTTTCCTTTATCTGAAAAAAGACTGGATATTTTTTTAAGAAGGATATTTTTAAGTATTTGCTGAGCACTTCTTTGAGGAGGCTTTTTAAAATCTGGTTTGTGTTATCACTAGTTACCTGTACAATATCAAAACATGCTTGCAGACCTCAGAATAAAAGAAAGGTTTTATCTCATATTCCCCCTTTTGCCCCACTACCCCACTTAGCCTTGCACTCATTCACACCTGTCATTGAGGAACAACGGTATGGAATTAGAGAGCCCTGGATTTGAGTTCTGACACCTCCACTTTGTAAGCCGTATAAGCTCAGGGAACTCTCTTACCTCTCAAGGCTTTAGACTCTCATCTGAAAATGAGAAGGAGAGCACTGTGAGCATCAAACACCCTGAAGGGAACAGAGTGTTTTCCTCTGTGCCTGGTGCTTTGCACGTGCTCAGTGAATTGATACAAATGATTATTACCTTCCACGGCCCTCAAGTATGCTGCTCCAAGTTTCTTTCTAGGACTTTGAGGCCTGCCTGCATCTTGTCAAGGTGTCCCCACCCCTCCTAACCTATTTCTTCTGCAGGATCACTTTAAGACACTGCTATAGAAACATAGGTGTCGGTGGAGGAAGATGGCAAGAACTAATCCCCTCAGCTTACACGGAGAAAACTGAGTCCCAGAAACAAGTTCTTTGCCTCAGGTCACACAGTGAATAAAAATGGAGCTGGAATTGGAAGCCAGGTCCTGATTCCCCACTGGAAAGTTTTGTTCTGAATAGGTCTCCACCTACGTCTCTTTAGGGCAGCATTACTTAATCCATGGAAAGAAATTTGGAAAGACTAGAGCAAGTCCACCAAGCATCCAGGGGCACCATGCCCAAAGGCTCATACCCCAGATATTCTTCACTCTTTATCCCCACCCTTGAACTCTCTTCTGAACCCTAGACTCAGAGAGCTTACTGACTTACTGACTTTGGACAACACTTGGATATCTCACAGAACTCTCAAAACAAACAGTCCAGAACTGAGGTCAAAATCTTCTTCCCCAAACACACTATTTCTCTTATATTCACCACCTTGTTTAATGGAGTCCCCATTCATCAAACTGGACCCCAGAGAGCATCCTCATCTCCTCCTCACCCTTGTCTACCCTTCATCCCTCCACAGTTAATTTATGTTTCCGCCTGTCAGTTTGAGAGGCGTACACTAAGCAGTAACCAGAGCCTGCTGTGTCCACATCCGGCTCTAGGCTAACTCCACCTGAGACCAGGTCCGAAAGCTGGTGCTGAGATTATAAAAGGAAAATTTGTGCTTAAGGAACAAAGTCTCCTTTCTGCCTATCTCCAGTCAATCTGGATCCTGGGAGAAACTTATTCAAATGCTTTGAGGAAGATAGGTGTACAATTATGTGTTATCCAACATCTTAGCTAAGTGTTCGGAAAGCCCAAATTAAAATTCTGGGATAGGATGCATTTATCTTCCAAACAGGAGAAGGCTAGACTCCTCACCTCATGTGCTTATCCCTCTCTCCTCAGAGCCAAGTCCTCTTCTGGGTGGTCAATCCCCACAGGACTGAAACTGCCCATTAAAACCCACTTGGAAATAGCTGCGACCGCCAGTCTCTGGGAAGACCAGAGGCAACCAAGGGTCTGACCTGGGATTGGAAGAATGGAGGATGAGGAATAACAGTGTATTAAGGGCAAAGAACTTTCGTTGTTGTTGTTAAGTAATTAAGTTCACTTCTTCTTTAACCTCCTGTGATATTGTTTGTTCTCACTACTCTCCAGAAAATATCCTTACCAAGTCACCACTGATCACCTGCTTGCCTATGGTGCTCCTCCCTTGTCACACCTCCAACTTGAGCTCCTGAGCCTTCACCACTGTCTAAGTCCCTTTATTCTTGAACTTCTCTTCCTAATTGGTTCGCATGGAGATCCCCTTCCACTTCTATGATCCCTCCTCTGGATCTGTTGAAGTTACCACTATCTTTCCTCATCCTCTAAATGCCAGTGTTTGCCAAGGACCAGTCCCTGGATCTCCATTTGTCTCTCTCTACAATTTCTCTCTCAAAGAGACCACCACTCTACCCTAACTAATCTCAACAGTGTCTCCTCCAGGTGAACTATTCACAGGTACTGTTAGCACCTCCACCCAATTTCCTTGCCTTGCTCAAGAGCTGTGCCATCTTTTATCTACCAAGATCAACACTGAGGGGTCATCACTGCCTCTTTCCACTCCTTTGTCCTCATTCAATCAGACCTCAAGTCTGTCCACCTGCCCAGCTAAACCTTCCTACTCCACTCTTGTTCCCATGAGCCTTCAACACATGCTTACATAAAAACCTCTGCCTCCTAACTGGTCTCCCTTAGTATAATTCTGAGTGCTGATTCTTGGCTCTATGAAGATGTTATATTTGGCTCTAAAACTCCCCTCAGATCCAAATAAGTCATTTGAGTCATTTTTATCACGTCTTCTCTGGATTCAAAACTTTTTAAAACAGATGCAGAGAATGAACTTGCCTTCCACCAATCCCTATCCCAGTGATATGTTGGGATATGGGATTAATCCTCCTGTTGATAAAGACTCTAGACAAAAATTTTTTTAATCGTTTGAAGTTTGTGACAGGCAAAAACTGGAGTGGATTTGACCTTTCAAAGAAGGAAAACATACTGCATTAGATCTGTATTTACCCAATATTTTCCTTAAGTATAGTGTGGTGAATGGAAATAGAGTTTGACCAGAAAGCATCAGTTCTACTTAGCAAAGTCAGAGGTCAGAGCCTGGGGCTACCAAAGTAGCTGGATATTTAAGGGGGGAAATCTAGGAAAGGAAGGAGTCACAAAGGAGGAATCCCAAAATCTGTGTACAAATTCCCCTCAAATCCTTGGATGACTCTGAACTCGATGTGATCAGGGAAAGGATCCAAGAAAACCAGCAGAAAGCAACAATTTAAATGCTGAAAGTCCACGCAAAGGCTTCAACAGTTGTCTGATACAAGGAGACAGAGCCTGAAGTTTAATACCACCAATTTAGAGATCCCTAGTTTTCCAGTGAAAATCCAGAAAGGTCATATCTTAATAGTAAGAATTCTATCCCAACACTAGGAGCTACCAATTCTCGGCCTCTTGGCTAAGATCAAGTGTAGGCCTTTTGACTAAAATAAAGTGTAGTATCTGTTCTCACCAGTTTAATATCTGCTACATCCTCTATCCAAGACTAAGAGCTAAACCCTAGGATTAAGAGAAAAATAGCCCTGCTATAACAAAGTGATCCACCAGCAACTTAACTGCCATCTAGAACAAAACTCAACCCTGTTTGGAGTAAGATAACTAAACTCAGAGTCTCCACAATGTAACATTCACAATACTGAATGTACAAGAAAAAATTATTAGACTTATGAAAAAACAGGAAATTATAACCCATAATCAAAAGAAAATGAGAAAACAGTCAATAGAAACAGACATACTGGCAATCCATATGTTGAAATTAGCCAACAGGATTTTAAAATAACATAGGGACGCCCGGGTGGCTCAGTCAGCTTAGCGTCATCATCTCATTGCTTGCGAGTTTGAGCCCCGCATCACCCTCTTTGCTGTCAGCATGGAGCTCACTTCAGTTCCTGTCTCCGTCTCTCTGTCCCTCCCCAGCTTTTCTCTCTGTCTCAAAAATAAAAATAAAAACACCAAGAAAAAATTTTTTAAAAATAAAATAAAATAACTACCTTAAATATGTTAAATCATCTCTGGATGGATATAATGAATGAAAGGATAGGAAGTTTGACGAGAGGTATAAAAATCCTAAAAAATAACCTAGTGGGGACTGTAAAACTAAAAACTGTAATATCTTCAATGTTTTCAAAATGTATTGAATAATATTAAGAGTAGATTAGACAATGTAGAAAAAAAGATTGGTGAATTTAATAATAATTACAATTATCCAAACTGAATAATCACAAAGAAAAAACATTGAAAGAAAGTAAAGTAAACTTACTGATTTGTGAAACAGTAAGAAATCTAACACAAAGGCTGGAATCCCAGAAAGAGATGAGAAAATTGAGCAGAAACGATGTTCTTTAAAGAAATATAGACCAAAATTATTTCCTAATATTATTGAAAATAAGAACTTATAGACCTAAGAAGTTCAGCAACACTTGCATAGGACAAATTCAAATAAAACTACATTGCCATTTAAATTTTGAAAATCAAAGAAAGAGAAAATCTTTTTTTACTTCATTTTTTTTCAAATTGTTATTTAAATTCTAATTAATTCACATATAGAGTAATATGGTTTCAAGAGTAGAATTTAGTGATTCATCACTTACATATGACAACCAGTGCTTAACACAAGTGCCCTCCTTAATACCCATCACCATTTAGCCCACCCCCCGCCCACCTCCCCTCCAGCAACCCTCAATTTGTTCTCTATAGTTAAGAGTCTCTTGTGTTTGCTTCCCTCCCTTTCTTTTTCCCTTCCCCTATGTTCATCTGTTTTGTTTCTTAAATTCCACATATGAGCGAAATCATGGTATTTGTTTTTCTCTCACTGACTTATTTCACTTAACATAATACACTCTAGCTCCATTCACGTCCTTGCAAAATGACAAGATTTCATTCTTTTTGATGGCTGAATAATATTCCATTGAATGCATATATATATATATATATATATGTGTGTGTGTGTGTGTGTGTGTGTGTGTGTGTGTGTGTGTGTGTGTATCACATCTTCTTTATCAATTCATCTGAATGGACATTTGGGCTATTTCCATAATTTGACTATTATTGATACTGTGCTCTAAACATCAGGGTGCATGTGTCAAATCAGTATTTTTGTGTCCTTTGGGTAAATACCTAGTAGTGCAATTGCTGAGTCATAGGGTAGTTTTATTTTAACTTTTGAGGAACCTCCATACTGTTTTCCAGAGTGGCTGCACCAGTTTGCATTCCCACCAACAGTGTAAGAGAGTTGCACTTTCTCCACATCCTTGTCAACATCTATTGTTTCCTATGTTGTCCATTTGAGCCATTCTGACAGGTATGAGGTGTATATACCACAACTTCTTTATCCATTCATCTGTCAATCGACATTTGGGCTCTTTCCATAGTTTGATTATTGCTGATAATGCTGCTATAAACACTGGGGTGCATGTATCCTTTCAAATCAGTGTTTTTGTATCCTTTGAATAAATACCTACTAGTGCAATTGCTAAGTAATAGGGTAGTTCTGTTTTTAACTTTTTGAGGAACGCTGCATACTGTTTTCCAGTGTGGCTTCACCTGTTTTCATTCCCACCAACTGTGTAAGAGTGTTCTTCTTTCTCCATATCCTTGACAACATCTGTTGTTTCCTGTGTTGTTAATTTTAGCCATTCTGATAGGTGTGAGGCGATATCTCATTGTGATTTTGATTTGTATTTCCCTGATGATGAGTGATGCTGAGCATCTTTTGTTGCTTGAGTTTGTTGGCTATCAGGATGTCTTCTTTGGAAAAATGTCTACTCATATCTTCTCCCCATTTCTTGACTGGATTATTTGGTGTTTGGGTGTTGAGTTTGATACACTCTTTATAGATTTTGGATACTAATCCTTCATCAGATATGTCATTTGTAAATGTCTCATCCCATTCCATTGGTTGCCTTTTAGTTTTATTGATTGTTTCCTTTGCTGTGCAGATGATTTTTATCTTGATGAAGTCCCAATAGTTCATTTTTGCTTTTGTTTCCCTTGCTTCTGGAGACATGTCTAGTAAGAAGTTGCTACAGCCGAGATAAAAGAGGTTGCTTTCGGTGTTCTCCTCTAGGATTTTGATGGTTTTCTGTCTCACATTTAGGTCTTCAAAGAAAAAGAAAAATCTTAAGAGCCAAAAAAGGGGGAAAAACATTACCTAGAGAGGACCAGTGAGAAGAATGACAACAAATTCCTTACCAGAGACAAAAGAGACCAGAAGACAGTAGGATGATATTAATAAAATGTGGAAAGAATAACACTGGATATGGAATTATATATCCAGCTAAAATATTATTTAAAATTCATAGTAAAATAAGGATATTTCAGGTAAATGAAAACTGAATTTATCATGAGTAAATATACATATAAAGAACGTTAAAGGAAGTTCCTCAAGCTGAAGGGATATTCAACCATAATAAAATTCAAGTCTACAGAAAGTTATAAAGAGCATAAAAGATGGTAATTAAATGGGAAAATGTTTTTAGTCTACTTTTCTATCATCTGTTAAACTTTTAAAAGACAATTGACAGTTTAAAGCAAAAATAATCCATTATTAGGTGTGTACTTTTGTGGAAGGAAAATATATAACTACATAAGACAAAAACAGACAGGGAGGCAAACCATAAGAGACTCTTGAATACAGAGAACAAACTGAGGGTTGTTGGGGCGGGGGGGGGTGGTCAGTGGAGAAATGGGTTAAATGGGTGATGGGCATTAAGGAGGGCACTTTTCAGGATGAGCACTAGATGTCATATGCAAGAGATGAATCACTGAGTTCTACTCCTGAAACCAAGACACTGTATGTTAACTAACTTGAATTAAAAAATGTATATCATCCTCTTGGAATAATTTCCTCCTCTCTTTGTGTGGTTAATTCTTACTTATTCTTCAGATCTCAACATAGATATAATTTCTTCAGGCAATTTCTCACTGACCTCCTGCTTCTCCTCCCTGCATCATCATGCCCCTTGTCTTTGTCCATGCCTAGGTGCCCTGCTCAGTCTTCCACTTCCTCTGGACAAGGCACCTCCACAGGCATGCCTCATAACCCTAAAAGTGAGTCCACACAATCACTGCCAACTTTATGGAATACATACCTACTTGTTTAATTTTCACTTGCCTACCAGGATATTCATCTCAACTGAGCTATTCAAATCTTCTTGATGCTGATTGATTGCTACTCTGAGCATCTCATCAATGTGAGATTATTCCTAACAAGGAAACCTTCTTTTCCTCAATCCATCCAGTCTTCTGGTCATGGCCAACCTTGTTTTGCTCCATCCTTTGGCCAATAAATGCCATTCTGTCTGCATATAACTGAGATTTGGAGATGCCCATACTTAGAAGCAAGAGAAAGGCAAGAAGATATATGGAGCCAGCCTGCGTTGAGAACCCCTCCTAAGTACTCCTATCACACCCTCATAGCACTCAGGACACCATACTGTAATTGGCCTATAACTCTGTTCTTTATTGTAGTCCCAGTGCCCAACACAGCGTCTGGCTGCATATATGCATTCGATCAATATTTGTTGAATAAATAAATGAAAAATTGAAGAGTCAGAAGACCAAAGAAATGGATTTACTAAAGTGAAAGAAAGAAAGTTTCAGGAAAGCATTAGGAATCCTATTCTATGCTTCCCTCCACACATCTTGCAACACTGGTGTGGCAGTTGGTAGGTGACAGGCACCCAAGAGGGGCTGTGTAAATGCATGTCCATTCCTAATGCTAAAGTCAGCACTGAAGTTATGCCTACCTAAGAGGTTTTTCAGGGAGGTCATTTTGGGGTGTTTTTGTATTAAAGGGTAATACATATGAGGTAGCTAGTATCACTGCCATAAAGGCCTGGAACTAACCAAATAACATACTCTTAGTATATCCTCTGCAGAATCTGATGTACTTGACATTTCATCTAATCGAGTGATTCCCAGTCTAGTGTGACTGCTCTCAAGGTGCCTGTAACTGTCTCAAGTACATCAACAGACTCTTCATGTGAAATGAGTTCACCTTAATACAGATCCCCAGGGCCCACCCCAGACATATTTAATAGGAACCCGTGGACAGAGCCTAGAAATCTGCATTTTTAAATAAAGATCTTAGATCATTCTGATGCAGCGCTTGGGAATCAACCCTGTATTCCAGTCCTCTCATTTTCCAGATGAGCAAACATGGACCAAAAGAGTAAAAACGACTTGCCTGCAGTCATACTGTGACAGAATTAAGACCGGATTCCAGGCCCGCTGACTCCTGTTCCAGTGCTCTCTCAACTGTAGAGCACTGCCACCGAGTCCCTAGACCCTTGCTCCGGGCTTCAGGGAAACTGAGCCAGGCTTAATTACAGCAATCCTGCCATTCCTGGCCCGTTCTTAAATGCCATGCAGCCTGTTGGGGCAGGGAGAGGGGCAGGCCAGTGGGTATGGTGTCATGTGATCAGCTATGAGGGGGCTCTGCCAGAGCCAGTCACGGGGGGCAGAGCTGTGAACACCTGCATGAACCACCACCCCACTGGTCTGTTGGGAGCCCCGCCACCCACCAGCTATTTTCCTCCCCAGGCTCTGTTCAACCTCTCCCTACCCTAATTGCCACCACCCCCTCCTCAGCTCCTTGTAGCTTCCTAGAGATAAGAATAAAGAGGAAAGACAGCTATGCATGTGTTTCCTTGGAATGAATGACACAACAAAGGGCACCTAGAGGTTGTGAGTGGAAAGGCTGCCTGGGCGGTTTCCATAGCAATGCCTCCATCCCTGCCCTAACAGCTACGTGCTGTCTGGCATGTGCACTCTGTCAGGTTCCTGGAGGGCACTGTTGTCCCTTGCTCACTCAGGGTTCAGAAGTGAGTTTTCAATCCTGGCATTCAGATAATAATATACCAGACATTTATGGGAGCTTGAACGAGCGGGAGCTGAAGGCACGCGTCTGCAGACCATCTAGGGAGGGGACCAGAACTTGGACGCCTATACGTTCCTCCTCCTACCACAGGTCTTGACGTGCAGCAGGTGCTCAAATGCTGTTGGATGAATGGCCGAACAAAGGAGAGTTTCTTTGAGGCTTCAACAAGCTCTTGTGCTCATTGAGGTTAGAAAAAACCAGAGCAGGGCACGCAGCAGAGCACAGAGGGAGCAAGGGTAGGCCCTCCCCAGTTATGGAGGGCACATGCTGATCTCCAAAACGGCTTCTAAGAGTCTCTCCTCTTCACTCTTCACACATCGAGTGTCTACTGGCTCCTCTAAACTGCGAGCCGCCAGGACTCAGGGGATAGTAACAAAGTGTTACCCTTCCCCGGGGGTGGCAGGGCATGTGCTCTCCTCCTTCTGGAGAACCTTCTTCCAATACTACCCCTCCTCAAGACACACCCACACCCACCCACCAACACACACACACACCTCTTGGGAGAGAAGTGTGTGGCAGCAGATCACTTAGAGTGGAGTTTGGAGCACTAGAGATGAAAATGTTTTTAGGAAACGGGAGGAAATACTTGGAGTCCTGCAAATGATTTGCCATCATTCATAATCATAGCCTGGAGCATATTGAAAAACTGGTATCTTAAATATCTTCCTTTGGGAGTAGTTTTCATATTTGACAACAGCAAACGAGTCTGGCAAACAAGAGAGGAAAATAAGTTGGATAATGCCTTTCAGGATAAAAGACTCCTTACAGCTTTAAGAAAGTGATAAAGACTCCGGTTTTGTTTGTTTGTTTTGGTTTCTGCTGGTCAATGAATAATTGAGGAAACATTCTGTGGGTGTGTCCATGATCCGGCACCCTCCCTGGCCCCTGAGAACCAGGACTCCTACCCTGGGGGCAGAGGGGGGTCGCAGTCACTTGAAAGACAAAGAGGCAGCCACAAGATACAACTGCTCACCCTCCTCGCAGGGCCTCAGACCTCATCCGCTCTGATACCCTCAATCTGTCAATCCCTTCCCTTCTTTACTTGCCACTGGCCCTCTTCTCAGTGTCCCAGGTGGCTGAAAAATGCTGGAGAAAACTCAGACTGCCATACTGACGGTCTATGGGTCCCTCGCATCTGCCCACTATTGGCCCTTGCGCCTCCTCAACGTTCACCTGATTTCACACAAAAGCTACTTGGAGTTTTAATCACTGTCCTCGGGCCCCTGGGCCTCTCAGAAGCAGGAGATAACTTATCTCGTATTTTCCAGAGAAAATAGAGGCCCTGAGACTGGAACTCTCTAGCCACACCCCCACGCCCCCGGTTTCATCTCTCCGGGGACCAATCCTCCCGTTATCTTGTCCATCTCGGGGAAGGAGGTGCGACACATTTACTCCTGCCCAAAGCAGGGTGGGGGGCGGGGGAAGCCTCCCTCATGATCCCAATTTCACTCCTTAGATAACGGTCCCTGGCAGTCTTTCCTTTCCGCCAGTGTTATCTCCGTCACATGAACATGTCAAGCCCTTCCTCAGTTGTTTAATAACACAGGGAAGGGGCGCCTCGGTGGTC
Organism: Paguma larvata; assembly: GCA_030068075.1. NCBI lineage: Eukaryota > Metazoa > Chordata > Mammalia > Carnivora > Viverridae > Paguma > Paguma larvata. Next base: position 47,870,461 of record CM057836.1, read on the forward strand.
AGTCAATCAAGCATCCAACTCTTGATTTCGGCTCAGGTCATGGTCTCATCGTTTCTAAGATCAAGCCCTGCATGGGGCTCTGCAAGGACAGCAGGGAGCCTGCTTAGGATTCTCTCTCCCCCTCTCTCTCTGCCTCTCCCTCACTCACTAACTCTCCCTCTCTCTCTCAAAATAAATAAACATTTAAAAGTAAATAAATAAAAATAAATAAAAACACAGGGCAAATAATAACAAATCCTTGACCCTCTGAAGATTCCAGATGCCATTTTATATTGCTCTTTCCCTCCCCAGGAAACCTAAACTTTTTGTAAAAAAGAAGAGATTCTTTTGGAGAGGTTAAACAGTCACAGGTTTTAAAAATCAATATTTAAAAAGCACACAGGGGTGCCAGGGTGGCTCAGTTGTTTAAGCATCCAACTCTTGCTCTTGGCTCCATTCAGGTCCTGATCTCATAGTTTGTGGGTTCGAGCCCTGCATGGGGCTCTGCACTGACAACAGAGCCTGCCTGGGATTCTCTACCCACCCCCCTCCTGTGCTCTCCCTTTCTCTCTCTCGAAATAAACAAATAAACTTGAAAAAATAAAAATAAATAAAAAGCACACAGTGAAAAAATCTTCTTTCTATCCCAGTCCTCTTCCCAGAAGCCACCTTTCTTACCATTCTCTTACATGCATAGAATTATGTTATTTTATATTCCTTCTCTTGTTTTACACTTGCTGTTTCCACATAGTGACAATCATTCCATATTAGCATATATAGATTGGCCTTATGTTTTTTTTTAATGTTTATTTTTGAGAGAGAGAGACAGAGTGCAAGCTGGGGAGGGGCAGAGAGAGTGGGAGACACGGAACCCGAAGCAGGCTCCACAACCCGTGAGATCATGACCTGAGCCGAAGTCAGACGTTTAACTGACTGAGCCACTCAGGTGCCCCAGATTGGCCTTATTGTAACACCCCACAGAGTACTCCAAAGTGCACATAATGGACACAGCAAAATTTATTTGACAAGTCTTCTATTGACACATGTTTGGATCTATCTTTTGCTAGTTTCAAATAATATTGCAGTTAATAATATTGTACATATGCCATCTGGTATATGAATATTCTATAGAATAAATTTCTGGGTGTGCAATTATAGGATCAAAGTGTGTGCACACTGGGAATTTTGACTGATATTGCAAAACAGGCCACCAGAGTAAATACACCACTTTATATAACACTATTCCCACCAGCAAGGAATAAGAGTGACATTTTTTAAGGCCCTTACCAACAACTGAATTGTCCAACTTTTTTTTTTGTCTTTTACAATTTGAGCTATAATGATATTTTAGTGTAGTTTTCATTTTATTTTCTCTTATAGTTAATGAGAATGGTCTTTTTTCATGTGTTTAAGAACCACTTATATTTTTCTTTCTTGTAAACTGTTCATATTTTTTACCCATTTTTACAGTGGTTTGCCCTTTTTCTTATTGATTTGCGGAAACTCTTTATACATAAACCCCTTTTTATGAAAGGTTACCTTATTTTTTTCAATCTATTGTTTATATTTTGATTGTGCCCAAAACGTTTTTTGTAATGCAATTTTTATATTGTGGTAAAGTATGTATAACATAAAATTTGTTATCTTAACCATTTTAAAGCATATAGTTCAACGGTATTAAGCTCATTTACACTGTTGTGCAACCATCTATCTCCAGAACTTTGCATCTTCCCAAACTGAAATGCCATACCCATTAAACGATAACTCCCCACTATTGACTTTATCAGCCTTTTCTTTTAGAACTTTGGAGTTTCCCTTTTTTCCCAGATTTCTTACTTTTTTTATTTTTTATTTTTTTAATGTTGATTTACTTTAGAAGAGAGAGAGAGACAGAGACAGAGCATGAATTGGGGAGGGGCAGAGAGAGAGGGAGACACATAATCCAAGACAGGCTCCAGGCTCTGAGCTGTTGGCACAGACCCCCACGTGGAGCTCGAACTCACTAGCTGTAAGATCATGACCTGAGCCACCCAGAGGCCCCAAGTATTTTTTTAATCTATACATTTAATCAGTCCTTCTTAGCCCTGGCTGCATTCCAACCACCAGGGGAGCTTTTTTTTTTTTTAACTTTTTTTTTAATGTTTTATTTATTTTTGAGAGCAGGAGAGACAAAGCATGAGCAGGGGAAGGGCAGAGAGAGAGAGGGAGACACAGAATCCGAAGCAGGCTCCAGGCTCTGAGCTGTCAGCACAGAGCCCGTCGCGGGGCTTGAACCCACAGACTGTGAGATCATGACCTGAGCCAAAGTCAGCCACTTAACCGACTGAGCCACCCAGGCGCCCCTACCAGGGGAGCTTTTAAACATAGTGTGTCTAGGAGGACCTGGGTAGCTTAGTCGGTTAAACATCGGAATCTTGATTTCCACTCAGGTCGTGATCTGGTGGTTTGTGGGTTCCAGCCCCGCATCAGGCTCTGCACACACAGTGCGGAACTTACTTGGGATTCTCTCTCTCTGCCTGTCCCCCATTCACACACTCTCTCTCTCTCTCTCTCCCTCAAAAATAAATTAAAAAAAAATTTTTTTTAATTCTGTGTCTAGGTTTTACCTCCAGAGATTCTGATTTAAATTTAGAGTGAAGCCGAAATGTTGGCAATTCTTAAATAAATACCCCAGGTGATTCCGAAGCTCAGCCAGCACTGAGAACCAGTGTTTTTGCATATTTACAATTTTGTCTTTTATATTTAAGTCTTTGACTCATCTGGAATTTTAAATTAATGTATTTAAACCATAGGCTCCATGCTCAACATGGGGCTTGAACTCAGGACCCTGAGATTACAAGTCATGTGCTCCACCCACTGCGCCACCCAGGACCCCAGACTCATCTGGAACTTATATTAATGTAAAGTGTGAAGTGAAAGTCAACCTCATTTTTTTCTAGATGGGCGATTCAATTATCCTAATGCCATTTAATAAGTGTAACCTGCCAAAACAGACTTCAGGAGAGAGAGAAATTCCTACCTCCACCACTTAGTATTTGGGTGAGATGAGGTAACTTACTCAAACTCTATATACCTCAGTTTCTTCATCTGTAAAATAGGGGTAATAATAACACCTCATAGAATTGTTTTGAGGATTAAAAAGGCTCATACATTTAAAGCCCTTAGAACAATACCTGGACCTTAGCAAAATAGTATATTAATACTTGCTACTATTATTCGTTTCCATTATGAACACAGGCAGAGCCAACACATATACATATGATGAAATGAATATATATATTATTATGAACTATACCTTAAGAAAGTTTAGTTTAAGTAAAAAGAGGGTACAAAATTAACTCACCCAGATTAAAATCCGTATGCATTAAACAGGCACTACAAAGAAATACAGCAACATGTTAACAGTAGTTATGTTTAGGTGAAGGGAGATCGCAAATCTTTTGTTCAATCTTCCTTAGTCTTTCCTATATGTTTCAAATAGCCTACAGTGAGCAGGCTTTGCTTATATTCAAGGATGGGGTGGTGGCAAAGGAGGTTTTAAAAGTTGCTAAGAACAGTCTGTTGCTCTGGAGTGCATCCCTCAGCACGTACGTGGCCCTGCCCAGTGTGGCTCAAAGAACCTGTTCTCTATGTTGCACCCATGTCCTGGAGAGCTTTCAAGGGGGTGATGGCCTAGGTTAGCACTCTGCCTCCAGGCTGGTGTGAATCGCAGTTTCTGGGTTACTGTAACCCAGCCAATAGCCCTCGCATCCAGTCTGCATTGTGCCACCACTTAATCAACAAAGTCAGAAAGACCTTATCAAAAGCCTCGTAAAACCTTCCATTTGTTCAGTCAACGGATATGGATTAAGTCTTTAGTATGCTCCGGGCTCGCGTCTGTTTCCTTAATAGATATTTTATTATAGATACAATATTAAGGAACAAGAAAGGTCAGGCTGACATATTTTGTTTTTAAAAATCTCAGGCTAAATGTCAGTGATTGTTGCTTCCCCATCTCCCAAACTTTACTACTCCTACTCCTACTGCTACTGCTGCTGCTACTACTACTAGTATTTATTTTAAATAATCTAGTCTAGAATCTTGTCTAGGACTGAAGCCAAACCCAGTCAGCAGTATCTGAGCAAGCCACATTCTTCTCCCTTGAACATCCAAATGACTTCTGGACTTCTATCATTGTCCTAAAATGACTCAAAGAGCATCACTGGGGCCATGCCTCTATCCTGCAAACCTCCCAGGAACTGGGATATAATTTCTTTACACCTAGAGTCTACTTTTTTTAAGTTTATTTATTTATTTTGAGAGAGAGAGAGAGGGTGTGAATGGAGAAAAGGGCAGAGAGAGCCAGAGAGAGAGAGAGAGCCAAGTAGGGTCTAAGTTGTCACTACAGAGCCCCACATGGGCTCTTGAGCCGAAATCAAGAGTTAGACACTTAACTGGCTGAGCCACCCAGGCACCCCTTTGCACCCAGAGTCTAAAACACAATGAGAGTAGCAAAATGCTGGAAATTCTTCCCTTATCTTGGCACTAGCGTGGGAGAAGATCATGGGGACTGCAGACACCTTTAAAGTGCTAGAGAAAATTTCTCCCACCTCACTCAAATTCTTTACAAGTATAAGCTTCCAAATGTCACCAAAAATACTTACTTTAAAAAAATCTGAAAATGAAATCAGATCCGTTCTTTCCTAGTCCACAAAGGACCGCTATAAACTGGTAGGTGACGAATCAATACTTCGAAGAGCTGAATGGTGACACTGGAATGAACGCCTAGTGAATGGGTGAGCAGCACTCTGCACTAACGGATGTGATAAATGGCAACTATAAGAAAGTACTTTGCTTTAGAAGTTAGAAGGGAATTATATATATGATTCAAAGTTCTTTTTAAAGTGGTCCAGAGACATTTAAAATAATGTTATCTGTGGGGCACCTGGGTGGCTCAGTTGGTTAAGTGCCCGACTTTGGCTCAGGCCATGATCTCATGGTTCATGGGTTCGAGCCCCGTGTCGGGTTCTCTGCTGAACGCTTGCTCAGAGCCTGGAGCCTGCTTCAGATTCTGTGTCTCCCTCTCTCTCTGCCCTCCCTCGCTCATGCTCTCTCTCTCTCTCTCTCTCTCTCTCTCTCTCTCTCTCAAAACTATGTAAATTGAGAAGAAAAAGAAAGAAAAAGTAATGCTCACTGATGTAATGTCATTCATTGCCTAAAAATAAAGATACTGAGACCAGCAGAGCAGAGTTGCCAGAGATGCCTGCTTGGGGATCAGACTGCATTTTGTGGCTCTCTCATTCTTCTTCCCACCGCTGTCCATCCTTCAGAGACCCCTGGACTCACTGGAGCTGGACTCTGGCAACTCCTCATGTACCCACCACCTGCCCTGGGGCTGGAGGTCCTGACTCCATGAGCACATGACAATCCAGAGGAGAACCCTCCCAGGCTGGGTGAGATGTTTTGGCAGATTGGGAACAAAGCCACACAATCAATGCCACAAGCATTTTACATGCATTATTTTTTTAAGTTTACTTTTTACTTATTTATTTATTTGTTTATTTATTTATTTATTTATGAGAGAGACAGCAAGTTAGGGAGGAGCAGAGAGAAAGAGAGAGGGAGAGAAAGGGCTTCAACCCAAAAGCCTGAGCCAAAGTCAGACACTTAACCAACTAAGCCACCCAGATGTCCCTACATGCAATATTTTTAATCTCCAACATCCTCCAGGGTAGATTTTTATCATTTTTCTTACTTTATAGATGAAGAAAGTATAGCTCAGAAAGGATAAGTGCATCAAAAGCATTATCACGCCTTGGTGCCTTGGTGCCCTGGGCGTTACACTCAAGCATTCAGCACCGCCTGCCACCCAGGGAGACCACTCCAGGTTCCACCCAGTGGAACCACACTGGCCCTTCTTGGGCCACCTTCCCCCTCTCCAATCTGCCCACCCCGTGACAGGATGGCTATAAACGAACAATCCACTCCCACCCAGCCACCCTGAATTACCTCGGCCTCACAGTGTGGTGAAAAGGCCACAGGGTGGCCTCAAGTGTGGGGTTTGAGTCCTGGTTTTGCCATTTATAGCCTGTGGAACCTTGGCACATCCCATAGTCTCTCTGAGCTCAGTTTCTTCACCTATAGAACAGGGGTGATAATAGCACTAGTTTCTAGATCTGTTGTGAGAATTAAACAAAAGAATGCACCTAAAGGAAGCTCTGAAGAAATGGAAATTCATTTCATTATCCTGAAGACCCCTTGTGCTGCCTCTGGCTGCAAGCAGTGTAGGACTTCTGAAGTACCTCTCATGCCAACAAGCTTTGGGCGGTTGACAGTGGCTGGAGCCCTTTATTCGGGGTGCTCACTGGGCTTCCTAGGGTGGACTAGGGCCCAATACTCACCTATGACTTCAGTTCTGAGCTTCTAGGAGCCCCTGAGGATCTGCTGGGTGTGAAGGGTAGCATAGGGGAAGGGGGTGGAGTAAGCAAGGGAGCAAATGAGGAACAATTTCTTTTGAAGAGAGCTTCATGACTTCTTTGTAAGTGCTATTTTTAACTTGAAAATCACTAACTTGCAATATCATTTCTGTGATGGAAAATGTGCTTCAAGTTCCAAACCACACACATAGGATACAACCTGTTCCTTCCACAGATAACATAAAAACATAATCAATGAGCCAGTGTCAAAATGCACTGACACAGACTTGGCCTCTCAACCCAGACATCGAAAACATTCCAAGTTCAAGGATAGCTAATATTATGGCTTCTTTCTCCCTCACTTAACTAAATGCATCTATTCATTGAACAATAATTCAACCAGCCCCTGCTATGAGCCAGCTGCAGAGTTCAGCACAGGGGATACTGAGATGAACACACCCTGAGCCAAGCCTTACAGGAGCAAATAGCCTCCTGAGAGAGATGGATAGGGAAGCTGTGAGTTCCTACATGGGGGGCAGGAATTCAAAGACACAGGGAAAATCTCCAAGAAGAATGGCCAAGCTTCATAGGAAAGGTAATGCTGAATTGAGCCTCAGAAGATGTGGTGGGAATTGGGAGTGGGTAATTCTAAAGCACGGAGTGCAGTACAGCAAGATAGCAAGGCACAGGTGCCACACAGGTCCACTGGACAGCTGCCACTCTAACTTCCTCTTCAGACTGAAAGTGCTATACCCACAAACCCCTAAACTGGTCAGGTATGATAGTTGGTTTTCAACAAGATTGGCTAGGTATGCATCTGACCCAAAGACTCAGGCTGGCTGGAATGTCCTATGAGGTATTCACTATAGGTGACATTAATTAAATCAGGCAATCACCCTGGCTCCCTCCAGAACTTAAAAAGGAAAAATAGCAAGTATTTGGCCAGTCAGTGAACAGAGTCGAGTTCCGAAAAGCAAGATACCACACTAGACTAGGAACTGCACACTAAAGCTTCCTCTGTTCCTGCCCAAACTTTGGAGCTCTATTTCAAGTCTATTCTGCCTAACAAATCATCCCCCAAAACCTAGTGACTTATTATAATCATCATCATTTGAGCTCTCACAATTTTCATGAGTCGGGAATTTGGGAAGGGCTCAGCTGGGTGGCTCTGGCTCAAAGTCTCTCCAGCAGTTGTAGTCAGGTCACGAAGAGGTTGAACAACAGAGAGCTGAAACACCCAAGGACTGGCTGGGCACTTATCTCAGAACATCTCCATGTTGTCTCTCCCCGTGAGCTAGTCTCCACATCATGGCAGCTTCACAGTAGTCACACTGTTTACATGGCAGCTGAAAGAGTCAAGAGGGAGATTTCTGGAAGCTGAACCACCTTTTATGACCTAGCCTGAGAAGTCCTACACTGTTACTCCCACATACACTCTTGGTTGAACTTGTCACAAAAGCCCAACCAGTTTTCGAACCCACTATCTAATGGAAGGAATACAGAAAAAAGTTGTCAATATATTTTAGAACTTCCGCAAAATCTCAGCTCAGCCTTCCAGTGAAGCTCCATTTTCCCAAGGATTTAGATTAAGGCTAAAGTTGGCGCTGGGTTCCTTGTATATTAGACAGTTACAGTTAGCTCAGCAGGGCTAAAGCATAATGTCTGAAGGACAGTCTGGAGAAATAGGCAAGGGTCTTTCACATCAGACTAGGGACTGGACTTTTTCCTGCAGGTGCCTACTCTTCCTTGCAGGACAAATGAGGACAAGTAATGAGTGACTTTTGTAAGTGGGTGGTCTCTAGGGCGGAGACTGAAAACTGGTGTTCTATGGCAGGAGACACCCATACGATGTTCCTCAGACTGAGGTATTTCTTACAAAAAGTCAGCGTTTCTGGCTTCTCTAGAAAAATTAGAAAATCCAACCACAGTGGGCTCTCTTTGCACAGACACAAGCCAGGAAAGAAAGTAACAGTTGTCCTTTAAATGGGGTGTGTACTCTCCACACTCTCCAATTTCCTATTGCACCACAGTTGTCTCGTTTCATTATTTATGTAATCTTTCTTAAGTTTGTGACCTCTCATCTCAGGCTTCATGTGGGCAAGAGCTTTCATGGATCCAGATTAATAAATCCCCCTCTTATTTTTAACACTCGGCCATGAAATGCAGACATAATCTCTCTTCATTTAAAATATCATATACTTAAACTTGGTAAACACTATATGCACACATGTGTTTTAAACAATTTTTAAAGAGAAACTTTGTGCTTTATCTCCCTTGCTGAACTGAATTTGGTCAATTTGGTTAGAACAAATAGAAAACATTATATACCTGGTAAAGTGTAAATCAGGTACAAGGTGACACCCTTCCAGAAGTCACCTCAGGTGTATTTGTGAATCAGCATCCTGGCCTTGTGTCAGGCCCATTAGCCCACGGGTGAGTTCAGCCAATGAGAGCATGGGGTGCAAGTCACTGAGTGATCAGTGACCTCACCTCACACATCACAGGAAGTGGCTTATCACACTCCTTTTCAACTCTACAAATCCTACCCTTTTCTCAAGCCCCAAATCCAATCCCAGCTCCTTCTGAAAGCCTTCCCAGATCACTCTAATTGTGCAGACAGGGCTTACTAGCTCCGAGAGCCTCTATGGCTGGCTTTGTGCCTGTGTTTTCACGTTCTTTCATCCCAGCTTCTTCATCACAATGTATCACCTTCTATCAGATTCCCTTTTGGCACAGAGTCTGACTGGATCAAGGCTGAAAGACTAGTTTGCCTGGCAGCCTGCTCCTCTGCTATAGCCTCTCTGGCTGGATCAGTTCTCCTAAAGCCTGCTCTTCCCCACAGGCTAGTTCTAGAGCTGGTACTGCACACCTCCCCCCACCCAGCCCCGCCAACCCCTGTTCTTCCAGAAATGCCTATTCCTGCATCTACTAGAGACATTGAAGCCAATGAGAGAGTGAAAAAGTGCAAAGACCAAAAGAACATAATCTTGGGAGGCAAACAAATGACAGGAAACTCCAGTCAGGGTTTGGTTGGAATATTCATTCAAAATTGAAAATAAACCACTGGAGACACATGGGCACTCGAGTGGCCACAGTTAATCCATACCTGTGTTTCTGTTCAAATGTACGTTTGGATTTGAGAAGAAGAGCTTCCCTGAAGGAAGAGTTCAACATGAGAAGGGGGACTATCTGAGGGAGCAAGCAGGAGAAGCACAAAAATTAGAAATAAAGAGAAGAGCAAGAGAGCAGTGGGGTTCTCAGAACTGTTCATGAAAGGGGATCATGACGGTGAGAGAGACTGGATGCTTTTGGTGATTGGCCACTTTCAATAGGCAAAATTGTATAAGGTGGACTGACCTAAACATGTAAAAATCAAACACTATTGTAACCGACGGTGTATAGATGGGGTGGCAACAAGAGTTTACGTGACAGAAAACTTTGTGCTCAAAATAAAATAGATGACTTAAAATGCTGCAAGAAATAACAAAGATTTTATTCATATATCTAATACATAATAAACATTGAATACTACATAGGCGTGATTAAGATTATGTGGACAATATGCCCCGTTGAGATCAGATTAGATAACATCCAACATGGTGGTTAAATGCTGCTCATCTATTGTCACACGTTTGTGCGTTAGATGACCCTGACACCTACTAAAGGCCTGCTAAGAGCCAGATGTGGGGGATGCAGGGGTAAGTAAGAGAGACATAGTCCCCAACTTCATGGTAATTATGATCTAGGATTAGTTATCCTCTACTGGAGGCAGTAACATCTATATCTTCAAGGGACATCTGGACATAGAGGGACACCCTTGGTTGCACATTGACTGAGGACCTCACTGGAATTTCCCTGGTGGGGACCAGAAATATTAACCCGCTACACTGTACATCCTCTGACTTAAAGACCAACAGCAGCCCCCATCAGGAAATACTGGTTGTGCAAGATATGACATCATTTTTAGAGGCAGATCTTTTTCAAAATATTAAGACCAAGCACGTAAGGTTTATTTTCAAAGTTACACATTTTTCAGATTCCTTTACAGTGTTTCTATTTAAAAGGCGAAAGATTTATGCGATCTGAAGAGAAACCAAAGTATATTACAGTGTTTCTATTTAAATTCCACTGAATCCTTGTCTTCTAAGTGACACACTTTGGCAAATACTAGAACACAGGTTAAGAGCAGACACTACTAGGTTTGAATCCCAACTCTTGAAAGTTTCTAGTTTGGACTATGATAAAGCTACTTAATGTCTCTGAGCTTCCTAACATGAAGTGAATAATAGCTAATTCATTGAATTTTTGTTGAGTTTTGGAGAGGATGAAAGGCAGTGATGTCTATAAATTGCCTGGAAATCTGCATATCAAATAGAGGTGGCCAGGGGCACTTGGGTGGTTCGGTCAGTTAAGTGTCTGACTCTTGATTTTGGCTCAGGTCATGATCTCACAGTTTGCGGTTCGGGCCCCACATGGGTTCAAGCTCCACACTGACAGTGCAGAGCCTGCTTGGGATTCTCTTCCTCTCTCTCTGCCCCTGCCCCGCTTGCATGTGCACACACGTGCTCTCTCTTTCTCTAAACAAATAAGTAAACTTAAAAAAAGAGAGAGAGAGAGACAGATGGCTAGTGTAAACAATGTGGCCCAAGCAGTTTGGGTGTGGAAAAAGATGATGTGATAGATGGAGAAAGAATTGAGGAAAGGTGATGGTTTCATGAATGATAAGAATACCTGAAGTACTAAAGAGCACAGAGAAATGAGAAGGGGAGAGGAAGGCCCAGCAGGTGAGGTTGGAGGACAACTCGGGAAATTATCCAGGCCAGAAGACACACCTGGAAGGTGTTCTTCCAGTCTATTGCACATCCAAGGAGTGATTCATCTCCCACACAGATTCCCCTGAGCAAATAGGTCCCTCTTGATACTCACCTTACTTCCGTCCTTCATCTCCTTTGTATATCCAGTGCCACTCCCATAGGAGACATACAAACCATTCCCTTGGTCTCATGTGGTCCTGCCTCAGATGAGTCACCCACAGAAAGGCCCACTGGAGGATAAGGCAGTGTCTAGGCAAGATCTACCCAAGTCTTTTGGCCTAACCTCTCTGGCCAAGCCATCTCAAGGCCCCATCAGTGTCTTGTGAGGTCAAGAGCAGGGACAACAGCAGGGAACCTAAGCAAATAGAGTTTGCTTCTTCTCTCTGAGGTTTTGCTTATTTGTTTGTTTGCTTGACATTTAGCTATCTTGACAAGATTTCTGCAAAGTTCCTTCAGATTATTTCTATTAGGCAGAAGTCTGTCTTTTAGCCAAAGAGTTCGGCCACTGGCCATGAGCAGTGTTTTTATGTTCTGGAGGTAACCCATGTGCCAGTTGCATAATATAGTGTAGTGCTTTATAGGTGTGTAGTGGGAGAGGAGGTAGAACCAAGGGAAAGACTCTCTGCTTCTTGTCATTTATCCCCAGTAGGCCACTTTAGGCTTTATAAATACTTGTTGGTTCTTCTTGCTTGTTGTAGGAAGCCCTAGATCTAAAGTTCAAGTGTTGGTTTCACGCACACTTTAATAAAAGACAACATTCCAGCTGCTTTCCCCTCCCCCTTTGTGTCCTTCCCCAAATAAAAATATTCAGAAACTGGGTAAGAGATGTCCCATTCTTAGTCTCACCCATGCTTTCCTTTCATTCTCACTACTCTATCCAGGTACTTCTCTGGAGCCAGCTGCTCGCCAAGAAGAGGACTTACAGCTCCCAGTCATGGTCAGTGGAGAATACCTCTGCCCTGCGCTTTTGGAAGTTCACCAAGGAAGTTTTCTTCTTTTGGTTTTAGTATCTGTCCTTGGCTAAATACTGAGCTCTCCAATTGGTCCCCTTGATCAGTGTATTTGGGGTAATTAAATTGTGGTGATGTTTGGTTTGTTTAGAAAAGAAAAAACAAAAGTCATGAAACTATTCTTTTTTTTCCTTATTCACACTCTAGAGTTGACGGCGAGGCAACATCACTTATAGAAAGAGCTTGGCCTTTCAGAATAGTCTCTTCCACAAATGGCACTAGGAAAACCAGAAATCCACATGCAAAAGTATAAGGTTGGATCCTTATACCGTATACAAAAATTAACTCAAAATAGATTAGATACCTAAGCATAAAATTTAAAACTCTAAAACTCCTAGAAGAACACATAGGGGGAAATCTTCATGACATTAGATTTGGCCTCAACTTCTTGGATATGATACCAAAAACACACGCAACAGAAGCAAAAATAGACAAAGGTGGGGGGGGAGGCATGGGTGGCTTAGTAGGTTTAAACTTCCAACTTTGGCTCAAGTCACTATCTCACAGCTCATGAGTTTGAGCCCCGCGTTAGGCTCTGTGCTGACAGCTCAGAGCCTGGAGCCTGCTTCGGATTCTGTCTCCAACCTTCTCTGCCCCTCCCCAGCACATGCTCTCTTTCGAAAATAAATAAACATTAAAAAAAATAGACAAATGTGACACTATCAAATGTAAAACCCTCTGTACATTAAAGGACACAAACAACAGAGTGAAAAGGCAATCTCTAGAATGGGAGAAAATATTTGTAAATCATATATCTAATAAGGAGTTAACATCCACAATGTATAAAGAACTATAATTCAAGGATGCCTGGATGGCTCAGTCAGTTAAGCATCTGACTTCAGCTCAGGTAATGATCTCATAGTTCATGGGTTGGAGTCCCACATCAGGCTCTGTGCTGACAGCTAAAAGCCTGGAACCTGTTTCAAATTCTATGGTTTCTTCTCTCTCTACCCCTCCCTCTCTTGTGCTTGTGCTCTCTCTCAAAAATAAGTAAACATTAAAAATTAATTAATTAATTAATAAACACAAACTATAATTCAGCAACAGCAGAGAACAATGACCCAATTTTTAAAATGTGCAAAGGACCTTAATACACATTTCTCCAAAGATGATATGCCAATGACCAACAACCATATGAAAGATGCTCAACACAATTAATCATTAAAGAGATGCAAATTAAAACCACCGTGAGACATCACCTTATACCCATAAAAATACTTGATGATTCCACTTCAGTGAGGTAGCTAACATAGTCATATTCATAGAAACAGAAAGTAGAGTTGGGGTTACTGGGGGCTGGGGGAGAAGAAAATGGGAAGCTGTTGTTTCATGGGTATAGAGTTTCAGTTTTGCAAAATGACAAAGTTCTGGAGATTTGTTGTTGCACAATGTGAATACACTTAACACTATTGAACTGTATATCTAGAAATGGTTAAAATAGTAAATCCAATGTGTTTTTTTTTTTAAAGGAAGCTTGGCCTTTCATATTGATAAGGTCTTCCCCCAAACCTGTCTTTCTATGCAAAATCTCATCTTCCATTTGTACTATGGATTCAATCTTCAGAGAGGCAGTAAATACACTCTATAGATGAAAGAGTTGTAATAGATTAGTCATGTCTATCTTGAAAGCAGAATGGAAAGTAGCAACAGGTATGCCATGTGTCTGGCATCCTTGGTCTATAACCAAACAGATAGTGGAATTGCCTCTCCTATTATTTTTTGGGTTAGAGTTCAGCCCCTAGTTTCTGTCCCTGGAGCTTATAATTACCTTTGAAAGAATCTATTTTTACTTGGGTAATTATATCCCATATCTTCATACCACTCAACTTCTTAAATTCAGTCATGAGATATTTATTGAGCCCCAACTATGTGCCAAAAACTATTCTAGGACCCTGACAAAATAGCACTGAACAAGAAAGACAAGATCCCTGTTCTCACAGACATTATTTCCTAGAACAGAGTAGCGAATAATAAATAAACAATTATATACATAAGAACTTCAAGTAGTAAGTGCTTTGAAGAAACAGAATATACCAATGTGATCAAGAGTGACTAGAAGGGGATTTTGCTATTGTTTGCTTTTAAGATGAGAGATACACTATGGCATGCTCATATGATATTGGGAGAATTGCTGCATAGAAAGAGAAATGGATTATTCAGGAGAGAAGGAATCATTACAGGAACTACTTGGATGTCCCTTTCTTTTCTATACTCCCTTCCTTCACCAGAGGAGATTAGTTTTTCCCTCTCCAATTGATCCTTTTGTTGTCTGTGGTCATCAGCTTCTCTGTGCTTCCAATGCTATTTTCCATCATATGTACCATGTTCACCAGCTTCTCAAAGAAAGTCATGCGTGAGGCATTATTTTCCCAAGTATCAAGTATTTTCCTCTAGGTTTTGGTATTTTGCTACGATCTAGATTCACTTGTGTGTTTTTAAAGTCAGTATGACTGCCGAGCGTGTTGTCAATAGTGATTGATTTCCTTCTTTCATATACCTTTTTTTTTTTTTAAGTAGGCCCCACACCCAATGTGGGGCTTGCACTCATGACCCTGAGATCCAAAGTCAGATGCTTTACCAGCTAAGCCACCCAGGTGCCCCCCTTCCTTACATGTCTTCAAGAGGATCTGTTTTCTTGATCTTTTCTCTCAAATAATTCTCTCCATCTGTTTTTGGCAATAATGACAAATACAACTGTCAACAAACTATTATGGTCAGATAGTATAAATCTTTCCCAGCAGAAAGTGAGAAAGAGATTCCTAGAATACCAAATCTCCAAATTTATCAGCTGCTCATCCCTCCCATAAATTCCTGACAAAATAAGGAAACATAGAGTTCACAAGAGAACTTTGGCCCTAAATCCCCACTTGGATTTCCTAAACTTTGTGAGCTCAGCCAGGCCATGCATGAATCTTTTGGACACCTTAGCCCAGAGCCCAGACTAACTCCAGGTCCAAACTTAATCAGGGCCCGGGTAGGACTGTTTTTCTCTAAATTCTAGAGCAGAGCCAACCAAGGTTCACCCCAGGGCAGAGTTTTTCATTAATTCAGCTACTCTAGAGGAAGAGGGCCAGGAGTGAGGAGGTCCCAAAAGAAAGAATCTAAAGAAATATCAATAGGAAAAAAAGAACTAATGCAGAAAAGCTTTTAATCATTGATTGGTTTTACCACCATAGCCCAATTGCTTCCTTGGCTTTGACCCATATCAAAGTTTCTCTTTTCTTCCTCTTCCTCCTTGTCTTCCTTTTCCCTGTCCAGTGTATATGTAAAAAGGTTTGACAGAGAGGTCCCCTGGCTCTTCCTAGAGCTTGGAGCATGCCATTAACATAAAGCTGACCAATCACAACTAAGAACAATCAGATTTCCACTGTTAGCTCTATAGCAACTCCTCCCAAAAGCAAATCTTCATGTAGCATGACTCTCACATTCTAGACTGGAGATTATGACCTGGATCCCTGAGACCTGCACCTCATCACAAGACACTTCTTTGTGACTGTTCAGTGGAGGAAGAGCTCTGAAAAAGTCTTCAGGCAGCCAGGGACAAAGACGAGCTCTTTCAGAAAATTTTCATTTGCTGTGAGTCAGAATCTTCATTGAAAATGTCTCCTTAGGGGCCCTTGGATGGCTTGGTTGGCTAAGGAGTTAAGCATCTGACTCTTGATTTCAGCTCAGGTCATGATCTCACAGTTTGTGTGTTCGAGCCCCACATCCAGCTCTACACTGACAGCATGGAGCCTCCTTGGGATTCTCCTCTCCCTCTTTCTCTGCCTATCCCCTGCTCGCTCGCGCTCTCTCTCTCTCTCTCTCAATAAACATTTAAAAAAAAAAACTCTCCTTATACAGTGTTTAAATTCTCAGCACAAAGCACAATTTCTGTTTCTTTGCTTCACATCCTAACCCTAACTCCCACCCTAACCCATGTTAATTAATTTTGTCAGGTAAAATCTATTTCTGGTAATTTCTCTTGGTCAACTTAATTCTACTATCAGGTGCCAGTTGAATAAAAGCAAGCTGCCATATTTGTTAGTGTATTAACTTCAAATGTTTCATACAATTTTCTGTATTCTATTGTTCCAAGGTGTTAGAATGAATTCGAAGTCAATTATATTTTTTCTTTTGTAAAATGCTTAGTTCAGTTTTCTACCCAATTGGCAGATCTTTTTCCTTTTGTTTTCCTTTTTTTAAAAAAAATATTTTTTAATGTCTATTTATTTTTGAAAGAGAGAAAGCATGAGCGGGAAAGGGGCAGAGACAGTGGGGGACACAGGATCTGAAGCAAGCTCCTCACTGTCAGCACAGAGCCCAATGTGGGGCTGGAACCCACGAATTATGAGATCATGATCTGATCTGAAGTCAAATGCTCAACTGACTGAGCCACCCAGGCACCCCTGGTGGATCTTTTTTTATTGATTCATAAAAGCTTTTTCTGTATACAATTATTTTTCCAGTTTTTCAATTGTTATTTATGTTTGTTAATGTTTTCTGAATATGATAACATTTTTAGTTTCTAAATGATTAATCAATATTGTTTTGTTTTTTGGGTTTCGTTTTTGTCTTATGATAGGCTTCTTCATCCCAAGATAATAAAATTATCCATTTAATTTTCTTCCAGTGTGTTTGTGGTTTTAAGTTTGTATATGATGACACAGGCCAACAAACTACAGCCCTCAGGCTAAATCCAGAAAGCTGCTTTTTTTTTTTAAGTTTATTTATTTATTTTGAGTGAGAGAAAGAGAGAGAGAAAATGAGCAGTGGAGGGGCAGAGAGAGAGAGGGCTCCGTGCTGTCAGTGCAGAGCCCAACACAGGGCTCAATCTCATGAACCATGTTATCATGGTTACCATGACCTGAGCCAAAACCAAGAGTCAGACACTTAACTGACTGAGCCACCCAGGTACCCTCAGCTGCTTATTTTTGTAAATAAGTTTTACTGGGACATAGGCACACTCATTTGCTTCTGTATTGTCCATGCTTGCTTTCACACTACAATGGCAGTTAAGTAGTTGTGACAGAGATGGTATAGTTCACAAAGCCTAAAATATTTATTATCTGGCCCTTTATAGAAAAATTTTTGTCAATTTCAGTTATATAGCATTAATACTTATTCTAGCTCTTGTATTAAATAGTCAGTGCTTTTCCCCACTGATTTAAGTGTCACACTTATTAGATATAAAAGCATACACACACATACACAGTAAATTTGTTCTACTAACCTACTTGCCTATTTCTATAACAGCACCATACTTTTATTTAAAAATTGTAGTTTTAAAATATGTTTAAAATGCTGACAGTGAAAGTTCTTCCACTATCACTGTGAAAATCTTATTGACCATCTTTAAATCTATTCTTTTGAATGATGTATAAAATCATTTGGTAAAATTTCTGTATCTGTTATGAGCATTCATATGCAAGTCAGGATTTTTTAACCAAGCTTGGTTTTTGCAATGTATTTCTGTTAATAGCAACTTTTTATCTGCCTTTTGCACTTTAAGGTACAATTTGGTACTCATTTTGGAAAACCCATTTGGGAATATTTATTATTATCTACCAAACTGAAGACATACATATCCTAAGATCCTGTGAACCTTAGATCTTTATAGATGGATCTTTATATATGATCTTTATATATGAATATATTTAGATATATTATTACATTACTCATATATATATATATATATATATATATATATAAGCCCTTCATTAGTCATATGTATTGTATATATTCCCCTTCTATGGCTTTATTTTTATTTTCTTGATGTTATTTTTCATTAACGGAACTTTTTATTTTAATGTGTTAGTATATATATCATACACACACAAATATATAAATCTTTTTCTTACAGTTAATATTTTTTTATGTTGTTTAAGAAGTCATTCCTCATCCTGAGATCATAAAGATTCTCTTTTATACTATTTTCTAGGAACTTTATTGCTTTCCTTTAAAAGAAAATTTTCCCGAGGGGTACCTGGGTGGCTCGGTTGGTTAAGTGTACAACTCTTCATCTCGGTTCAGGTCATGATCTCACTTTTTTGTGGGATCCAGCCCCGTGTTGGGCTCTGCACTGACAATGTGGAGCCTGCTTGGGATTCTCACTCCCACTCTCTGCCCCTCCCCTGCTCAGTCTCTCTCTCACTCTTTCAAAATAAATAAACTTCTAAAAAATTATAGTTAACCTGATTTTTATTTTTGTTTATGTGCAAGGCAGAAATTAATATTTATCTTTTTCCAAATGGGTATTCAAATATCTCAGTACATTCACTGAAAAGACTCATTTACCCACTGCTCAACCATGTCACCTTTGACATAATCAAGAGTCCACACATCTGTTTTACTATTCTAATCCATTGATAAATTTGTCCATCCTTGCGTCAATACTACAAAATCTTAATTGCTACAGTTTTGTGATAAACTGGTAACTAATTTCTTCCATTTTTGGCCTCTGAATCTTCACCCTATTTCCTTTCCCTAGTTTGTGTAATTTATTTAGAAGCTCTTCTCTACCTTTATTTGGTTTTCTCTTGAACCATAATTCTCCTCACCATAATATACCTCACCATTATAGTGTGCTTACTGTTCTGTCCTAAGCATTTCTCATGTATTGACTCATGTAACCCTCACAACGACAATGGAGAAAGAATTATTAACTTCGTTTTACAGATGTGAGTGCTGAGACACCAAAGTTAGGTAACTTGCCCAAGGCCACGGAGCTATAAATACTGGAGTCAGGATTTGAACTCAGACAGTCTGGCTCCATAGTACTGATGCTATACTGCCTCTCAGTCATATTTAAGTCATTTTTAAAAGATAAAAGTTTTTTAAACTCAGTATTTTGACAACAGATAATGTGTGTAGATTTCCTCTGGCTCCATTTCTATTTGTCAAACTCATTCTCAGTTGCACAGCTAAAGGGCAGGTTGGAGTACATAACATTCAGCCCAGTTCTGATTCCAGTGGGTGTTCATCCATTTAAACCCTGAGCCTGATATTCTGAAGGAATGTGATTCTTTAAAAGCTACAGTTCTCACTGGTTCTGAAAGAGCTCTTTCTCTCAGTGCCAACTCACATAGCTCTTTCCCTCTAGGGATTTTATCTCCTAGGATGTAGGTCCTCCTGTCAACACCCCACTCCAGTGTTTCCCAACACATACGCATGCATGCGTGCATGTGCACATGCACACACGCACTCACACACACACACACATACATCCCATCCCACTGCTTACTGCCTTATTAACTTCTGGGGACTTGCTGTCTCTAAATAGACACACAGAGATAACAAGGAAAGAAGAGGAGAGTCAACCTTGATTATCGTACAGGACCCCACAGTAGAAAGTCAGTTGGGTCTCTGAGTCAAGAAATAAATAGAGGGGAGATCTGAAGAGTCTTAATGCTTTTCAGGAATGTTCTGTTTCATGATCTAAATGAGAGGAAGGTTTGTCTTAACCTCCGTTTGTCTACATTGAAGATTCCTCTAAAATTCTAGGTTTATGCTGCTCATTTGACTTATTTTCGGGAGTGGTTAGAAGTTTCTCCTTACCACTCCCTGATTTCCTGTCATGGCTTTGTAAATACTGTATTGAAAAAATGAGAGATGCCATACTAAGGCATCCAAAATTCTGCCTCATCCACTCTATTCATCCAGAATTCTCCTTAGCTACTGTTTTTAAAGCTTACCAAACAGATTAGATCAGATCAGGAATCAAAGAAATTCTTAAAGGTATTCATATTCATAAAGTGTCATATTAAGTTTAAACCTGATTACAGCTTCATCAGTGGCCTTTGTGTATCTACAGATACTTTTCACTTCACTTAGCATCTTCCAAATCCTCAACATATAAAAGTAACCAATCAAGCCTGTCTATATACAACAACCTGCTTTGTTGGATATAACTAGGAAGCAACCACTGTTTTCCTACCCAACCAGTACTTCTTTTCTTCCTGAGTAAGACAACTCCAATTTTACGTGGAGTAACTACATTTTTGAGCATTCATTAAAACTATATGGCCGCAGGACTTTATGCCAGCTAAGGAAATGTGAGTAGAAGTTGTTGGAGGGTGGGTAGTGCACAAAAAAACTCCTTGAGGGGAAAGGCAGCTGGAAATTGCTTCTCTCTTCTTGTTCTTCCCCACTTGCTCCTGCTTCCTGCCTGAACACACATACATGATGGCTGGATTTTCAGCAGCTGTGCGAGACCATGAACAGCCTAGAAATGGAAGCCATGCACTGTGGATGGAAGAGCAGATGAATAGAGGAACTAGTATGGGTCCCTCACGCCAGCTTTGGATTTCGTACCTCTGGACTTCTTTTACAATAGAAAAATAATAATATGGGGGTGCTGGGTGGCTCAGTCAGCTAACTAGCTGGCTCTTGATTTCAGCTCAGGTCATGATCTCACAGTTTGTGAGTTCGAGCCCCACATTGGGCTCTGCACTGACAGCGCGGAGCCTGTTTAAAATTCTCTCTGCATCTTCCCTGCCCAAATAAATAAATAAACAAAATAAAATAATACAACAACAACTCATATTTTGTTAAACCAGAGCTATTTATACGGTCTTTTACCAGCAGTCCAATGCAATTTCTATCTGAGATCCTTCTCTAAACAATAAAAGTAATAGAGGTTCCTGGCTGTGTCAGTTGGTAGAGCACATGAGTTCAAGCCCCACGCTGAGCCTGCGGCCTACTTAAAAAAAAAAAAGTAATAAAAAATTAATGCTTGTTAAGTACCTACTATGTGCTAAGCACCCTTTTAAGTAACATTAATTCCTTTAAGTCTCAGAGCAGCATTATTACCTCACTATGCAGGTAAGGAAATCTAGATGAGAACACCTTGGCAACTTGCCTAAGTAGCAACTAGACCTTGAATTTGATTCCAAACAAGGCTCCACATTTGCACTCATAGCCACATGCTAACTGCCTCTAATATGCTGTGTAGACATCAAAAATGGCCCAGAAAATGCACCAGGCACTAAGATTGGACAAGTGCCATCCGAGCAGTTTAAGCTGGGTAGCCTCCAGGCTCCTGTGTGTCTTTCACGGTATTCCCTGACTTTGCTAAGCATCAGATCATAAGCGCCAACAAACAGACAGCCTGCTGCACAGACGGAGCCGAAATCCTGGGCAGGGAGGGCCGGCAGCTGCAGCATCAGGTGCTGGGCCTCCTCCCGCCCTGGGGCCTGCCAGCCAGCTGCAGCTCTGCATTTGGGACTCCCATTCAATCCTGCAGTCTAGTCATCCTTTGGCAGAATCCCATTACTTTTTCCCTGAGTAAATCAGAAGCAGACCAGGTGTAGAAATTACTTTGTAACAATCCCTCCCGCTTCTACTACGATTCGATCAGGCGCGTGTGTTCATATCGTTGGCGTAGATCATCCATTCCCAGTTTTTCTGTCTGTCGCCATGTTGCATTCACAGGTCACCACGGAGTAACAATCCAAATCATTTATAAGAATTTGCCCAGATTCTCTGGGACATTTACACATGCAATCGTATAAGGTGTTTTCTACTCCTTTCTCACTTGACTTCAAGTTAAAACGTTATTAGTATGCTTACAGAAAGGTGCTGCTTTTCCCCTTCTTTTCTCTTTCACACCCAAAATCTGTTAACCAATCAGACTGAGAGCAACTGACTGAAAAGGCAGTTGGAGATACACCGATTTCAACAAACGGGAAAAACACTGAAAATGTTACCAGCGCTCAAACACATGGGAGCCACTATTGCCACAGGACCCCGTCCAAACATATGCATTGCTGGGCTCAGGGTTTGAGCAGCCTGGAGAGATGCAACCAAGCCAAGGGAACAAAGGACGGTTCCTACAGCAATCTGGTAATTCCTCCCTGCAAAGCATGATTTGATAGTGGATAGCAAGAGTCTTCTAACAGCAAATGCCCCTGCCCTGTCCCCCATCGACCTATCGTTAATGTCTGAAATACTACCATAGAGTTTTTTCCGGTTTTTGTTTTGTTTTTGTTTTTTGTTTTTGTTTTGTTTTGATTTTTTTGGTTTTTTTTTGTGTTTTGTGTGTTTTTTGTTTTTTTTTTTTTGAGAGAGAGAGAGATTGAGACAGAGTGCTAGCAGGGCAGAGGCAGAGAGAGAGGGAGACACAGAATCTGAAGCAGGCTTCAGGCTCTGAGCTGTTTGCACAGAGCCTGACACCGGGCTTGAACTCAAGGACTGTGAGATCGTGATATGAGCCAAAATCGGATGCTTAACTGACTGAGACACCCAGGCGACCCTCAGTCCTTAAACTTAGGGGATGCAGATGCTATTGGAAAAAATAGCAACATACAACAACGATTTTCTTCCCCAGGTAGAGTTACCTAGTTTATCGGGGCCTAAGATAAATCAGAACACCGAAAAAGGAGCATGCAGTGGAGGAGGTATATGGACAGGGGGAGTAGTGGGGAGGGGAGGCGGTGCACTCACGCACCTAGGCGTAAGAGGAGCCAAGAGCTACGCAGAGGGGTTGGGGGCACAGAAGAGTAGTGGCAGAGGAGAAGAGGCGCTAGGAGAGGTGAGACCCGCAGAGGGGTGGGGGCTCACGGAGAGGTGGGGCGCACAGCGGCAGGGTCTAGAGAGGGAGCCTAGGAGAAGACAACTGGACACAGAGTCTTCAGCACCCAGCATTGCCCCAGATGGGGACATCTGGTAGAAGATCCAATCACTGGGGAGTGAGAGGCAGCAGCACGGGCGCCCTGGGTTCCAGAGGGTGGGAGAGGGGGAGGGCGGATGAAGGAAGAAGTGGAAGAAGACAGCAGAGTCCATTGTCTCCCACTTCACGCAAACACCCTCCTAGGTGAGACCAGCACTGACACATGGTGGATACTTTCCCAGTCAGACCTAAGCCCCGCCTCACCTCTCCTCTTGCCAAGGTCAGTCTCCAAAAACTGGTTGCCCAATCATGTGGGAGTGAGTCAGAGCCCTACCAGGCTGAGTAGGGCGTGGGTGTGGGCGGGAGTCGGCAGACTTGCACAACCCTAGACCGCTGAGGTCACCGGAGGGAGCCCAGCTGCCTCTAGAAGTCGCGGAGCGGCCCCTCCAAAGACTGCAAGAGAGGGGCGCCAGGCAGTAAGATTTCTGGCTTTCCATCTGGCTTGGCCCTCCGATGTGCTCTGTCACTTCCCAGACCAGGGAATTAGCAGGGATAATGAGTCCCTTCCTGTCTGCCCCTGTGGGTAAGGGAAGGGCCTAGGACATGTTAAAGGCAATACCCCTGACATCCCCAGGCTTGCCTTTGTGTTCCAGTGACTGGCACAGGGCACTCCAGGGCTGAAGAGCGGGATCGTGGCATCTCAGGGGGGCTTCCTGGAACCTCTGGCAGGGTGGAATGCCACACCTTTTGGAGTAAAACTGGCTTTGGGATTCCCCACCAGTTTGAGTGTGAGGGGATGGTGATAAGGGATGCCGAGTTTTCAACCCAGGTCAACTCCATCTTGGAGACTTCAGAGCCAGCCCAAACTTGTAGCAAGTTGAGGATCCAACCACCACAGTCCTTCAAAATTATCTCTGAGGCAGGAAGCCAAGCTGCTAGGAATAAAGGCGTGCATCACTGGAGGTAGTACAGAAGACAGGTAGAAACAGAGGAACCTATCCCTTCTCCTCATGTGTAGAGCTTTGTCACATCTAAGCTAAAGGCAACAAAGACACTCTAGTGCAGTGATTCCAAGAAGGTATGCCTCTAGCGGTGCCTGGGGGGCTCGGTTGGTTAAGCATCCGGCTTTGGCTCAGGTCATGATCACAGGGCTCGTGGGTTCAAACCCCAGCTCAGGCTCTGTGCTGACAGCTCAGAGCCTGGATCCTACTTGGGATTCTGTGTCTCCCTTTCTCTCTGCCCCTCCCCCTGCTCTTGCTCTCTGTCTCTCTCAAAAATAAATAAACATTAAGAAAAACCTTTAAAAATAGGGTATGTCTCTAATTGGGGTGGGGGGCAGTATGTGATTCTGCGTAGGAGGAGGGGAGATTTTTTAATTCCGTCTAACTACCACCACACCTACCTGCAGAAATTCTGAATCACCTTCCAGGTAAGAATGGCTATAGTACTGACAGCCAAAAAGTTTCAGTAACTATTTACTAAGCACCTCCTGTGTTCTCCGCCATGCGTAGATTCCTCAGGGTACTGGGACACACACAGTTAAAGAACCTTTGCTCCAGTGGGTCATTGCTCTGGACTTGTCTGAGCATGACAATTTATTTACTGACAAGACAGTCCTGCAGGGAGTGTCTGAACCAGCCTACCTTCATCCTTGGGGTGGGATGGTACTGGGGAAGTGACCCTTGGCCCAACCTGATACCAGATGCTCAGCCAGGCAAGTGAGGCTGGGTATCACTCTCACGGACAGTCACCAGCTCTGGTGGAAGCAGGTAGTGAATAGTGTTGGACAAAGCAGGGGTTAACCTCACAGGTAGATGGAGTGCAGGCAGGATCAACAGAGCAACGTTTGGAAGTCTGGCCAGGCAGGTTTCCACAGCCAGGAATCTACAGCTGAGCTCTGGGATTTAGGAGAATTCTCCAGTCTTGGAGCTAGGCAACTAAAATTAAAGGCAGAGAGGCAGGGGTCTTAGGAGGCTGCCAGAAAAGGAACCTGGGAACAGAGGTCAATGGGAAGACAAATGGGGTTCCGGCCTTGGATCTTGGGAATTGGCCCTGCTTCACCTTGCCTTGAGTTTAGAGGGAAGAGGGGAAGACGAACAAATGGCGCAAAGTCATGGGAGAATATGGATTAGCCGGAGCACTGTGAGCCTGCCGCAGAGATCCGTGGGCTTGGCTGAGGAGAACTAGGAGCTGGAAGTAACGGTCAAGTCCCTGGGCAGCAAAGGAGTCTGTCGTCTGTCTTGTTAGGGTGCACAACCGGTGCCCACACTAGCCCACATGGGGCCCTTATATGACCTGAAAATGGCATCCCCCATCGAGCAGACCATTTAAGTAGATACACCAGAGGCACTCAGATGGCACCTTTGTACAAAGAGAGAGATTCTGCTTCCTCCTGCAGGTGCAGCCCACGCCAAGACACTCAACTTGTGAACAGAGCATGAGCAGGATTGCAACACCCACTTATTTTCTTGGTCAGCATCTGTGTACAGTCCACAAACTTCACATCTGTAGCTGCATGCCCTGGGAACTGCTCAGGGAGAGGGCGTGTTCTCTCTGGCAGTGGGCAAGCCTGGACCTCCCAACAAGAAACAGTGACTGTAGGTGGGCTTAACTGTGTGGTGGGAGGAAGGGGTGTTGAAATTAACTAGACTTTGGGCCTCGGAAAACTAGCCCTACACCTTGGCTATTGCCCTGTGGTGTATAATCAATTTCTTGTTCATACCATGTTGGAACTTCAAGAATCCATGCTAGTGAAACCCCCTCCCCATCCAGCAGCCACCAAGCCATAGCTGGAGAGAGACTGATAAGCTGCGCAGCCTCAGACACAGGCTTCTGGCTTGAATCCTGACCTGCAGGTTATAGTAATTACCAGTAACAACTAACATTTTTAGAACACACTGCAATTTATCAAGTGCTTTCACACACACCATCTCATTTGCTCCCTGAGAGGCAGAGATGACTGGCAGTTCCCTCACCAATGAAAAGACAGCTTCCAAGAAGTCTGACATGGCCAGGGGGCATAGCAGGGTAATTGGGAGTCTGTGTTCTGGAGGCTGACTGCCTGGGTTCCCATCCCAGGCCTGCCATTTCCTGGCTGTGTGACATAGAGCAACTTGCTTCACCTTTCTGTGCCTCTGTTTCTTCACACATGAGATGGGATGTTAGTGGCTACTTCATGTACCCGGCAGTAGTGGCAATTAACAGTGGGACACATGATCCCAGCATAGACAGTCTGCTTTCCTAGCCAACTCTGGAATATAAAATCCACCAATATGTCCAAAATCTCATATCCTTTGGCAGTCCATCTGAGGCACAATAAGACCGGGTCAGACTGCAGTGTCACCTAGGGGAAATTTAACTGCCTATAAGTTTGTTGAGCACAAAGTAGTCCCCACGTAGCTGGACACAGTGGACCGAGTACTCGGGAAGGGTGGCCACAATGCAAGTGACAGAATGAGCGAAGCAGGCGGAGCGGGCCTGGCTGGGCTGGACTGTGTGAAGGACCATCCGGCCAAAGGGGGTCAAGAGGGAACACAGGCTCAGTGCAGTCCCTCCCCCTTTTTCAGCAGAATCTTCCCGGTTTCAACAGAAGCTCAAAATACTGACTTTTCATGCGCAATATCCTCATTTTAAAATTTAGCAACTATTTGGAATTTCTTTAAAACGCCGGCTGGGCCAGATCAGACCCAGCTGCAGGCCATGAGCCTGTGCTACCTCTCCAGGTCGCCCTCTCTGACTGCCACTCTCTGGAGCCTTCGGTGCCTCCTGACCACACGCCTCTCCCCAGGCCCGTCCTTGTCTGTCCCCCTGATGGACACCACCTGCTTGTTCCTCTCCTTGAGGTCAAATGCCTGCCACGAAAGCACTGGGTGTTCTGCCTGGCGCACGGCAGAGAAAAGTGCCATAAGTCATTAATTACTCAGTTACCACGCAGTATGAAAAACCCTCTGCTACATAAACGAGATAAGCCGAGATGCGCCTCTGAACGTAAGCGTGCAGTGGAGAGTGTTGAGGAAATGCCATACACATGTAAGATACTATGCGCTCACTGTAATTTTTAAATAGTATTCGTCTCAGGGGAGAATTTGACACCACATGAAAACTGCTTATTAGAGGAAGGAACCTCAAGGTCATCTCCCCGCCCCCCCAGCCTCTCATATTAAGATGGGGAAACTGAGAGAAACATGCTCAAGATTCTCAAAGCTGGCACCCAGCCTCCCAACACCAACATGGCAGTCCCCATGTGCTCACTAAACCCCCTCTCCCAGCTGTGGGTCGCAATTCCTGCTTTCCAGGGCCCGTGATTTCCCTCCTCGGGGCACATTCCCATACGTATTGCCCAAGCATGCTCATTAGGAGCACTTGTGCAGGATAGCCCTAGAGCCTCAGGAAGGTTATGACACAGAACTTACATGTGTAGGGTGCCTTATGTGTTATCCAGGGGCCTTGTGTGTATCTGTATTTTTTCCATGAGACGCACAAGGCATGGAAGAAAGGACCTGGACTCAGGGTCAGACAGACCTCATATAGACACCACATATGAGCCAAGTAACTTCGTGTGATGTATTTGACCTCCCTGAGGCGTATTTCCTCTCTCTGGGTATGCATGGACACTCGCTACCACTTAGTATTGGTATAACCATTATGAGATCTCCACAGCCCCTAGCTAAAGACATGTTTTTTGTTTTTACTTTAATTTTTTTAATGTTTGTTTAATTTGAGAGACAGAGCACAATTGGGGGGAGGGACAGAAAGAGAAGGCGGCACAGAATCTGAAGCAGGCTCCAGGCTCCGAGCTGTCAGCACAGAACCCAACGCAGGGCTCAAACTCACAAACCTGAGCTGAGGTCGGATGCTTAACCAACTGAGCCACCCAGAGTCCCCTTAAAGACATGTTGTTGAATGCCTGCAACACAGACCCCCTGACTATGGTCCAGGAATGATTCTTTGATTAATAAGTAACATCTTGAGAAATGGCACAAGGTCCTGAGCCCACCAAAGGCAGAGTTTCACACACAGAGACACACATAGGCACGCATACGTACAGCTGAGTGGCTGCAGGCAGAGGGTTGCTGAGGAGGTGGCTCTTGGGAGCCCAGCTCTGGCAGCTACAAACCAGATTTTAGGTCACTCAGGTTCTCCTGGCACCAGGGGCCAGCAAATGCCTTGGCTGAGGCTAGTGGCCCCTGTCCCCATCTGGCCACTGACACTGAGACACCTTCTCCCTGACTTCTGAATCCATTTGGCAATCCCGGTCCATGTTGAGACCAGACCGTTTTAGCAGCGAATTACAGAGACAATGATGTCGGCAAGATTGATCAGAGCTGAACAGCGCCTGTACCCACATGTGTGTCAATAAAGTTACACGAGCTACTAGTGCCTAAACTTGAGAGGATCTATATTCTGAGTAGCAAGGATTTTCCAAAGAGGAATGGCCGGGGACTGAAGATGAGCAACATTTGAGAGACTATATGGGCAGTGATAAAACAGGCTAGAGAAATCAGGGACTCATTCTAACTCCATCACTCGGATCCCAGTTAAGAAAATAACCTAGGTTTCTTGGCTATTGTCCTCTCCACTTATAAGGCGGTAAACTATCTGGAAGTCAAAGGCTAATAAATGTTTTCAATAGGCCAGGTGCTATGTTAAGCAGGGAATCAATCCCTACCCACCTACAAATGCATGTTTGCCAACACACAGGTGGAGTCTAGGCCAAGGAAGAAAAACTGGTGAGAGAGAAACTGGGAAGGAGGTCATTATTTCTGAGAGGTAGACAGAGGAGTAAAGAGATGGGTCACAGAAGCCAAGGGGAGAGACAGAAGAGGGAGCAGCTGGTCTGCATGTCACATGTTGCCAAGAGGTTAATTGGATGAGGACTAAAAAAAGGCCCTGGGATTGAGCCTGAGAAGGTCACCAGGGACCCGACCGACAGTTCATTGCTCTGTAGAGTGAGACACGAATGGGACACTGGGAGACGAAGGAGAGGAGGCAGTAAGACAGACTCCCCTATTCAGGAAATTTGCAAAACAGAAGACTGAGAAAAGAGTGATGGGTTCAGTGCACACTGTAGTTTGTAGGGAGTGATGAGGGGCCTAGGAGGTGGGCTTTTGGACGGTGGAGGGACACAGGTGGAAATAAACCTAGCAGTAGAATGAATGTTTGACAGTGGAGATGTCAGGCAATAGAGACAGGGAGAAAGCTTAAATTTAAGTTACAGCTGTCCCTTGGAGCGACAGCTGAGGTGGAGGTGTGCCCTCAGATTGAAGGAATCAGAGAAGTTGGTTTCTATCATTTCCCCCGCAGAAGCTTTGCTGTGATCATTGCTGCAGCTGCAGAATCCTGACACTTATTCCTGTTCACCGCCCCCCCCACCCACACACACACAAGCACACACATTTACTCCCTCCAAGTCCCCAGGGACGGTCCCTTCTCTGGGCCTCACTTTTCTGCCTGAGGTTCCTGGCAGGGGTGGGGCTACCTAGGGGGCAGCTGGGGAGGGGAAGCGGACTACAAGGATGGCAGGGAGCAGGGAGGCAAAGAGGGCAGTAACTCGGGGCTTGACAACATAAGATCAAGGCTCAGGGATTCCACATTCAAATCCCAGCTTCCCTTAGAGGGCTGGGTTCTCTCCAATTGATGGACAATTCCCGTTCTGCCTGTTCTCCAATAATGCTTCTGTTTCTACTCCAAAGAAGAATTCAAAGAAGCTTGTATCCAAAAGAAGGATTAAAAAAAAAAAATAGTGAATCGGATGGGAGAGGTCTGCGCCTGCCAGCATGTATGCAATGCCGCCTGTTCCTGGGAGCTTACATAATCGACAGTGAGTCACAGCTGCCGCAGAGCTGAAACATGATTAAGTCCTTACAACCGCTCCGCCTGGAGCAAGGCAAGGCGTGCTACTTAACCCGTCTACTGCCGGGGCCTGGCACAGGAAAGGGCGGCCCGTGGGCAGGCAGCAACTCAAGATGATTGAGTTCAGAGCCCTGGGAGAGATCCCCTGATCTGCAAAATTCCTCTCTGAGACAACAGCAAAGTCCTTTTGTTCCACCATACAAACGCCTCTGGGAGAGAAAGCACATGGAATCCCAGCATTTTATATGTTTTTATTTATTATTTATTTATTTATTCATTCATTCATTTATTTATTACTGGCTGCTTGTAGTTCATTTTCCACTTGGTGCGAGGCACACAGTCACAGGTTGTCAGGAAGGCTTGCGTATGACTTGGATAGTAGTGGGAGTTCTTTCATCTTCCTTTTTGGTGTTTTGCTATTTTGATATCAAAGAACCCAACTGCTTCTGCTTGCTGGAGCCTGCCTGGTCTACAGGGAAGTGAGGGAAGGGAACAGGAGGGGTTCTGATGAGCCCAGTGCCTCTTGAAGCCTGGAGGTGGCCACTCAGGACTGGGGCCCAGTGTTGGTTTTGCCAGGCTGGCCACCAGGCCACTTCCTCATGGCTTCCAGAGCCAAATCACAGGTGATCATGCCGCTGGAGGCCTGGAGAGATTCTGAGCATTCTGGGGACTCCAACACTGTAACCAGGAACAGGAGAGCAGACTTCTGAAAGAGCAGCTTGCCCACCAGAGGCCTTGGGTCAACCTCAGGGAGACAGGGGTGGTGAAGGATGGCTTCCCCAGGATACTGTGCACTTCCGCAGGAGCACTTACTGGAAGCAGAACCTGGATGTCATGGGTAATAAGTAATAGTCATGGGTAGCCACTAGCGAACCACTGGAAAGGATGGCTACCATGCTGTCGCTTATGGACTGGTGGAAACCTCAGCTAGCTTCCCCTTGCAGGCCTTGGTGAACCATCAAAGGGACACTAAACCATGGAGTCCATTTGCAGAGGAGACCGTCCAAGGCCCCTCCACCACCAAAACCTGCTGGGGGTGGAATCCCAGCACTTTAAAACTAAGAGGAACTTTAGACTTGTCCCATCAAATCTTCCGCCTTAAGAGATGAGGCCATGGAGCTTCAGTGTCCAGTGAGAGATCAGCAACCACTCAAGGTCACAAGGTGAGCCAGTAGCAGAGTGGGGACTTGAACCTGGGTCTCCTGACAGCAAGCCCATGATGTGGTAGACATGATCACCTATTGAGGATATTGTCCCCCTATGTCCATGGATAGATGTATAGGTAAAGAAGATCTGGTCTGCATATTCAATGGAATATTATTCAGCCACAAAAAGAATGAAATCTTCCATTTGCAACAACATGGATGGATCTGGAGAATATAATGCTAAGCGAAATAAGCCGAGCAGAGAAAGACAAATACCATATGATTTCATTCATACATGGAATTTAAGAAACGAAACAAATGAACAAAGGGGGGAAAAGAGAGAAACCCAAAAACAAACTCTTACCGATAGAGAACAAACTGATGGACACCAAAGGAGAGGTGGGGGTGGGTGGGTGAAATAGATGAAGAGGATTAAGGGTCCATTTATCATGATGAGCAGTGAGTAACATACAGAATTGCTGAATCATCATCTTGTACACCTAAAACAAGTATAACACTGTTAACTACACTGGAATTAAATTTTTTTAATTAAAAAAAGGATACTTCCCACCTATATAGTTCAGTCAGGGGACCAAGTGGTTCCCCACTTAACTGTAGCCTGTGTGCACCTGCTCTCCTCACGCGGCCCTAACAAGAATGATCCCAAAAAGTTTTCCCTCAATATCTCTCAATTTCCCAAATTCTCATCGCTGGAGTTCTTGAGGAAATAGTATCTGGATGCTGGTGGAATGTCCCAACTCAGTGACTTTAGGCACGTTATCAAGCTTATTTGAATCTCGGTTGCCTCACCTGTGAAGTGGGATAAAAACAAAAGGATTGTTGTGAAATCACTGAAATAATTTATGAAAAGTGCTTAGCAGAGGGCCTGGCACAGAGTAAGTGCTCACCAAATGGTAGCCACTATTTTAATAGCAGAAGCGGGGCCCCTGGGTGGCTCAGTTGGTTTAGCGTCTGACCTCCGCTCAGGTCATGATCTCACAAATTTGTGGGTTCGAGCGTTGGGTTCTGTGCTGACAGCTCAGAGCCTGGAGCTGCTTCAATCTCTGTATCTCCATCTCTCTCTGCCCCTCCCCTGCTCACACTCTCTCTCAAAAATAAATAAACATTTAAAAAAAATAAATGGCAGAAATTCCACTGCCTCCACAAAGAATGGAGAGTTCCTGCTGGGAGTACCCAGAGAATGCTGCTTGCAGGTTGACCCCCAGACACCAGCAATCCTCATGATAGTCCCTATCCAGAGCCTTTCTGGGAACACCTCAAAGTTCCACCAGCAATGTAGGCACTATGTGCCCTGAATCCTTTCCAGGTCCTGGCCCTTTCGTTGCTGGTGTCCAGGTGTGAGAACATCTGAATTGCCACATCCTACCTGGCATTGTGGCAGCAAGGCAGCGAAGATCGCCTGTAGGGGAGCAGGTTGTCTTATTAGCTTCCTCCACAAAAGGTTAGAATGCCACCCCCCTGCCCCAAACATCTGTCCTGATCTCACTTAATAAGCAATCAGTTCTGCCATCCAAGAGTTATCTAATAAGTGATTGCCAGAAAATCTTTTCTTTTTTTATAATTGCTTTATTTGAGCATGTTTAAAGTATGTATGCTAGAGAATATTGACAGAAGTGAGAGGGGACAGTGGGCACAGGAGAAGGTGAGATGATGAGGTGGCTTAAAAACAAGGGATGAAATAAAAGTCTACATGCTGAATGGTGAGACCTCCTCGTCCTTC
The DNA here is from genome assembly GCA_030068075.1 of Paguma larvata. Classification (NCBI taxonomy): domain Eukaryota; kingdom Metazoa; phylum Chordata; class Mammalia; order Carnivora; family Viverridae; genus Paguma; species Paguma larvata. The sequence continues at coordinate 47,902,985 of CM057836.1, forward strand.
CCCTGCTTAGTTCCAAGGATGCTGGCAGCCAGATCCATAGCCCCCAGGAAGGAGAATAAAACATCTTGAACAAGAGAATTGAATCACTCTTGGAGGAAGACAGGAAGACCTGCAGATTCTACAGATACTGACATTTGGAAGTGCCTTAGTGCAAAAGTTCCATCGTTGCCTGACCACCCTATGACAGTTGGCCTCAACTCTATCAGACTCAACATCTTTTTTTTTTTAAATTGAGGTATAATTGCCACGCAATTATTTAGGGTGTACATTTAGAGACTTTTGACATATGCATGAAACCACCACTATAATCAAGATAATGGACATATCGATCTCTCCAAAAGTTTCCTCATGTCCCTTGGTAATCCTCCCTTCTGCTACTCCTCGTCTCACCTCCCTCCCCCATCTGCAGGCAGTCATTGTTCTTCTTTCTGTTGCTATAGGTTAGTTTGCAGTTTTGAGAATTTTCTTAAAATGGAATCATACGTGTATACTCTTTTTGCCTGGCTTCTTTCATGGAACATAGTTATTTTGAGATTTGACCATGCCATGGGTGCATTTATTTTTAAAATAAATATTTTGAAATATCCCTCTTACGATCTGAAATGAAATTCGCAGATAAAATAATCAACCTACACATAGTTTTTTAAAAACTATTATAGTGCCCTTTCAAAGAAGAAATAGGAGGAAAGTAACTCATGCTATAATAACTGTGTTTCACTGTGAAAGCCTATGGGCACCCTGGAAGACATAATAGTTAGATGTTTTCACCTTTTTACAATGAATAAGTTTGAACTTAAGGTAAGTTACACAATATTCAGCTGAATTTTGTTGACACTCCTTTCATTATATTTTGTTGTGAATTTTATAATTTTTTTAATGTTTCTTTTTGAGAGACAGAGAGAGAGAGTGCGAGCAGGGAAGGGGCAGAGAGAGAGGAGACGCAACCAAAGCAGGTTCCAGGCTCTGAGCTGTCAGCACAAACCTGACGTGGGGCTTGAACCCACAAACCCTGAGATCATTACCTGAGCCTAAGTCAGATACTTAACCAACCGAGCCACCCAGGCATCCCTGTTGTGTTTTTTATATTTGCGATCTTGAAATAAGGTCTAAATTAATATATTTGAGTCCCCAAGAGTAAGGTACCTGCTTGCAGACTAATAATCAGTATATTTGATCATAAGCAGCACATTTGATCAGATTTATTCTAAATGGTGAACAGCCCTTGGTTAAGTTTTAAACAAAGCAAAGTCCAGTGTCCTCTTAATTTACATGGTAGTTGCATTCTTAGAAATGCAAATCTATAGAAATTTCAGGGTTTATTAAATATATCTAAAAATTATTTATGTTCATATATCTAGATCAAATCATTAAAAACAGTTTTTAACCTACATAACTACCCAGGAGGATATCAAAAGTAAAACACAGATAGGGATGCCAGATAAAAAGCAAGATTTGAGACAAAAAATGCATGTTTGTGTATCTGAAACTTGAGTTTAACTGGATGTCCTATTCACCCCTTAACCAATGGCAATCTCTGTTATATGGGACCGTCTAACTAGTACGCCTGGCCCCCACATACCAGATACGAGCAGACTTTTAAACCTGATTCCTCTACATTTGCAATGCTTCTAATACCAAATGTGTCAAATTCTCTAGCTTTCCAGGTATGCATCAACTGAGCGTCCCGCAATTCAATTTTGATGCTAACTACCCAGAGTTAACACAGACCCCACAGATTAAGGGCTCAATCCCACAACACTGCCCCTACTTTGGACACCAATCGCAAGTCCCAGGTTGTCCACCTAAACTTTTGATCAACCAGTTAACAAATGGGCTTCCCACAACCCCTCTCTCAGGTTCAACAATTTGCTCTAATAGCTCAGAAAACTCAGAGAAAAGTTTGCTTACATTTACCAGTGTATTATGAAAGATATAATAAAGAATACAGATGAGCAACAAGATGAAGAGGTGCCTAAATTGAGGTCTAAAAGGTCTTGAGCACAAGAACTTCTGTCCCCATGGAGTTGGAGTGCATGACACTCTCAATACCTCAATATATCAATAATACCCAGAAGCCCTCAACACACTATAGTTTAGGAAGTTTTATGGAGGCTTCATCATGTAGGCATGTTTGACTATTAACTCTATCTCTAGCCCCATACCCCATCCCAGAAGATAGTAAGTAGGGCCGCAAGTCCCAAGCTTCTTTTTTTTTTTCCCCAAAGCTTATTTATTCATTTTGGGAAAGACAGAGATAGTCTGAGGAGAAAGGTAGGGGAGGGACAGAGAGAGAGAGAGAGAGAGAGGGAGAGAGAGAAACCCAAGCAGGCTCTGCATTAGCAGACGTGGGACTCAAACCCGATGGGGCTCAAACCCACAAAACCATGAGATCATGACCTGAGCCGAAACCAGAGTCAAGATGCTTAACTGACTGAGTCACCCAGGTGCCCCCCGAAAGTCCCAGGCTTCTAATCATGACTTGGCCTTTTTGATGACCAGCTCCCATTCTGTCCAGGAACCCAACAAGAGGGGCCTCATTAGAACAAAAGATGTTCCTATCACCAGGAAATAAATCAAGGGATTTAGGAACTCTGTGTAAGATACTCCTAGCACTTCTGTTACTCATGAAATTACAAGAGCTCTAAGAACTCTGTCAGAAACAAGAGGAAAAGACCAAATACATACATATTTCTTATTATGCCAAAGTCCCCAATAACTGTGACAACTAAAAATCCTTACAACTTTCCAAAATGTCCCTAAGAGCCATCCCTATTGAGAACAACTGTCCTACAATGAAGATCAGAAGAAAACCCTACCATGGACTCAGAGCCCACCACCAGAATTTTAGTATTAGTTCAAACATTAATTAGCAGCTAAGAATCTACAATGAAAATGACCCCAAGGGTGCCTAGGTGGCTCAGTTGGTTGAGCATCCAACTCTTGGTTTCAGCTCATGTCCTGATAGCATGGTTCATGGGTTTGGACCCGAGTCACGCTCTGTGCTGACAGCGTGGAACCTGTTTAGGATTCTCTGTTTCCGCCACTGTCCCACTAGCTCAAGCTCTTGGATGCACGTGCATGCTCTCTCTCTCAAAATAAATAAATAAACTTTAAAAAAAAAGAAAAGAAAAAAACGTCAAAGGTGAAAAACAAAGACCAGAACAAATACACAGGAAAAAAGACTTAGAGAAAATATCAAGAAGGAAAAAACTTTAGGGACAAAATTGTATTCAATCTTTGGAGAAATAACAAAAAGAGAGAGCTTATAGAAAGGGGAGGGGAAGTAGGAAAAGTGTGAGTACTTGAAAATTAAATATACAATAACCAAAATTGGGGGAGGGAGGAACAATAGAAGAGGTGGAAGATAAGTTCATGGGAGTCTTCCAGAAAATAGAACAAAACAACAAAGAGAAAGAGAATAAGCTGGAAACTGACAAAAAGAGTGAGTATGCTGGGAAATTAAAGGACCAATTCAGGGAGTCCAATAAGAATTAATGAAAATTCTATAAAGAAAAAAAGAATTCTCGAACTAGAAAACAGAAAAATGAGAAAGGAACAAAATTATCAAACAAATAATTCAAGAAAACTTTTTAGTACAAAAAAGACTTGCATTTCTAGATTAAAAGGGCCCACGGGGGTGCCTTGGTGGCTCAGTAGGTTAAGTGTTCAACTTCGGCTCAGGTCATGATCTCACGGTCCGTGAGTTCAAGCCCTGTGTCGTGCTCTGTGCTGACAGCTCAGAGCCTGGAGCCTGCTTCGGATTCTGTGTCTCCCTCTCTCTCTGTCCCTCCCCCACTCATACTCTGTCTCTCTGTGTCTCAAAAATAAATGAACATTAAAAAAAATTTTTAAAAAGGGCCCATGAAATGCCAGCACAGGGAATACACTCCATATTATGGTAACATCTCAAAACACCAGGGAAAGAGGTTACTAAGGAGGGAAAAAAAAGATTACAGCAAAATAACAGCAATAAAAATGCCCACTTCTCAGCTGTAATACAGGAAGCTAGAAAGCATGCAACAATGTTTCAAAATTCTAAGGAAACAACCATTTTGAGTCTACAGTTCTATGCCCAGATGAAGTAACTATCAAAGGTGAAGATAAAGAAAAATGTAGACTTGAAAATCTCAAAAGACTTTTCTCCCATGTATTTTTTCCTCAGGAAGCTATTTGAGAATGGGATCCATGAAAACGAGGGAGTTAATACACCGAAAAAGAGAAAGACACGGGATTCAGGAAATGGGATCAAACACAGGTGAGCATGCAAGGGGATTTCCAGGAGGATGATGGGAAGTTCCAGAGCCACAGCTGCACAGCTGGCCTGGAGAGCCGCAAGTCGGCTTGGAGCAAGACAACGGGGGCAGGAAAGTTATCCCAAGTTACCTGGTAAGTTATCTGATACATTTAGCTATGTGAACAATCATGTTAAGATTAGAACCAAGACATTTAAGCAAGGGGAGTGGGCATTATCAACCCTAATGATATCAAAAAGTTTACAAGAAGGGGAGTGTAATTACAATATAGTCCTTAGCTTTGTAATGAATAAACGGTATTTACATAAATACTGAAAATGGATTTAACCATAAATTACAATATTGGCATGGAGAAGAGTGGAAAGTGAAGTGAATGCAAGAAATCTCATTTAAACTATGAGAAAGTCAATACATAAGTCAAAAATGCACAACTCAGACCAACAATATATGCATATTACACAGAAATAAAATAGAGAAAAAACTTACAAAGGAAAAATACACTAAAAAATCGTTTGAGGAAGTGGGGCAGGTGACAGCTGTTTTTCTGATGACTTTTGGCATTGTTTAACTTTTGATGCTATGTGTGTGCTTCTTCGATAAAAGTGAAAATTAATTTCCTGAAATTAATATGGTTGCGGTAGAAGTGGTCTGGAAACTTTTGAGAGCAGGAAGATCTGCTGCATTCCAACTAATTTGGTCATTGAGCTACTCTCTGCCCTGTGATGAGGCAAAGCAGACAGCCCCTCTGAAAAGGGAAACCAATGACTCCTGATAGTAAAAAGACCCCAGAGCAGGAGGTTTGGGAAGGACCCTGCTGTGCACACCTGCCATGGTCATAATCTGTCTCTCTGCTCAGTTTTGCCAAGTCACCATGAACAGGAAGCTGCTTTCTCTATTACACAGAGCAACAAAGGGGGAATGAGTGGTTTGATAATGAGGACTGATAACTGTCTCACACAGAGAGGGCCTGGGCCTCCCAAAAGCTTTAAATTACAATGTTAATGGCACAGATCAGGGCTCCCGAAGTTGCAACTGGGACATGGAGAAGCCACAGAAGATGCAAGGTGGTTTTCTCAGACACAGAGAAAGACCTGGAGTCAGATTAAACAAAGATTCCCAGCTATTGAAGCAGATTGGTGGGAAAAGAACTAAGAGATGTGTCTGTCTCTTTAAATCTTGCTCTAAATTGCAGGTTGCCTTGTATGTATGGTGAAGATTAGAAATTGTTTAATTGCTGTTTAGTTTTAATGGAGATTTTTATTTTGGTAGGAAAAAAACACAAATGGGTTGGGTGGGGTGCTACCGTTTGTGACTCAGTTAGCCATACTTAGGAAAAACCTGTCTGCTTGGATCACAAGCCCCACGATTCACACGGGTGTCAGCTTTACCTAGGTGACAGTGCCTAGGAGAAATCACCTTATGGCTTCGCCAACCTAAACCCGGGACGTGATGAGAAATAGCACGTCCCTTTTGAGGCTATAGTTTCTTTCTTTTTACTTTTTTTTTAATGTTTATTTATTTTTGAGAGACAGAGCACGAGTGGGGGAGGAATAGAGAGAGAGGGAGACACAGAATCCAAAGCAGGCTCCAGGCTCCGAGCTGTCAGCACAGAGTCCGACGTGGGGCTTGAACTCACGAAGGGAGAGATTGTGACCTGAAACGAAGTCGGACACTTAACTGACTGAGCCACCCAGGTGCCCCTAGAGGCTGTATTTTCAACCTAGACCATCTCAAGCCAGATGGGATTATTTGTAAGTTCATCACAAATTCTGGTTGAGCTACTGACATGAATCGGCCCTGCAGACCAGAGTGTACCATGTCCCAAGCCATGTTTCAAAACTATCCCATTAAGAAACTTTGACTGTTTAATAAGAAGATCTGTAAACTAGAGATTAAGGTAATTATTTCTGAAGAGGTTTTTGCCAGACCGGTTAGCTTTTCGTTACATATTTTATTACCTAGATCCTCGATACCACCCTTCGAATGGATTTGATTTGACTAAAAAAGACAAAAGGACGGACATAGGACACAAACGCAACATGCAAGGTACCCTCTGTAAAAAGAGTAGCCCTGAGCTCTCAGAGGCATCTTACAGGATTTATTACTTCCCAGCAAATCTAAAACCACCATCTCAACCCACAGAGTTCTCAGCTCCCCAGAGAATCTATGGCCGAACCTCCCTTCATGACTCATGAAGCTTGGAGTTCTCCTGGACTCTGGCTTTAGGGACCTGCCTGGGGGTCAAGAAATAGTCACTCCCTAGGAGCTCTCAGTGGAGGAGGATGTCAGCCACATGACTGTCCACAACAGCAATGCGTGTGGCAGGTCAGGCTGGGATTCATGAGGGGGTGTACATCCTGCCTCACTCCTTGTTTTCTGCCTTCCAACATTGTCTAGTAATAACATACCAGCAAACCACTTCCCCACTCCTCAGGAGACCAGACACTACTCAATCACTGCTGATACCAGATGCCATTTACGGAGTGGTCACCATGCATCAGGTGTGCACCTTATTTCATTCAAACTCTGTGACAACTTCATGAGAAGATGGGTACCATTTTCCAGAAGAGGAAACACAGGCTTTAAAAGGTTAGGTAATAGGGGCGCCTGGGTGGCTTAATCGGTTAAGTGTCTGACTTCAGCTCAGGTCATGATCCCACAGTTGGTGGGTTCCAGGCCCTGTGCTGACAGCTTGGAGCCTGGGGACTGCTTCAGATTCTGTGTCTCCCTCTCTCTCTGCCCCTTCCCTGCTCATGCTCGCTCTCGCGCTCTCTCTCACTCTCTCTCTCTCTCTGTCTCTCTCTCTCTCTCAAATAAATAAAACATTAGAAAAATAATAATAAAAAAATAATTTTTATTAGTATATAAAAAGTATAGTATTAGTATATAAAAAGTATAGTATTATTAGTAATATGCTAAAGACCAGGAGAGAGCCGGTAGTCAAACTTATGTGACCTGAGCAGACATCTGGTGTCTATCCACTTTTGTACAAATAAATGCTAGTAGGGTATCTGTCACTTACAACCACAAGGTGTTATCCAATAGAGAAGATCAGTGTAGTGGGTGATGATCATCCATGGGCAAAACACGAAACCACCAAGCCACAAGCACTGAGTCTCAGAAGCACTGGAGGCTCCCACGTTTCCAGTGCTTTATCTCTTGTTTCTGTTTCTCTACGTGTATTTATTTCTTGCATTGTGTGATTGGTGGTCGTGTTGCACAGGGTGATTACTTCTGAGACTTCAAGTGATTTTTTTTTTAGTTACTTCAATATTTTGTCTTTTTCAAAAAGGTTTTTTGCAATGAATATTTATTTCTTACGTAATTTTTAAGAGGCATGAAGAAAACATGTAAAATCAAAACAAACTTCTGAGTGCTAATTGCTCATCATCACTTTGCTGCTCACAATTCCGGAAAATATTCCTGCATGCCAGAAGGGTGGACTACGAGTGGCTGGAAAATATGTTGAAATGTCCACTTTTTCTCTCCCTCCTATTTTCTCTTTCCTTTTTCCTTTCATCCCAATTTAAGGATCACCCTGCTCCATCTCAGGGGTGATATGTGGTGGGACAGAAAATAAAAATAGCGTATAACACACTTTCCTTCCTGGCTTTTAGTTCCAAACGTATAAGCACTAGAGAGAAGAGAAGGATTGTGGCTAAAAACAGAATGTGTGGAATAAACATGAACAGAAAAGGATTTCCTCAATACTAAAAAAGACTCCCCAGGGACCTGAGTAGATGGCTGATACAGTAGTCCAAGCATTGTCACTAAAACTTAAGCTTTTTTTTTCCTTATATTAAATAATTGTCTAGAAAAATTTTAAACAACTCTCTAGTAATTCATACACTGAAGAACAGAAAAGTGTACATGGAAACACAGACATAAAGCAATATCTGCACATCAACACCTAAACAGGTGCTCCCACCGAAAAGTTTTAGGAAGCAAGGAAAAAGCCATTGAATTGACGGGCTGGAATTGTTTCTACTTCGAAGCCACTCCTTTAGCTTCACAGCTCACTAGAGACAGAGATTCAGCAAGAAGTGAAGTTCTATGAAGACATTTTTGGTACTCTGCTTTCTTAAAAACCTTAAGGGAATTGAACTTTCATGCTTTTTCTTCCTGGTTTCATGCCTCTGTCCTGGTTTCTGGTTCTCAGCTTCTGAATGCCCCCCACCAAGGATCCATGGACTGGAGGCTGCTTAAATGCGAGTCACAAAATCTTCCCTGCTGGCTTTTTTCCCCATCTGGGGATCAGTCCAAGACCACAGGTAAATCACATCCTCCTACTAGGTAGATAACCAACTGCTCAAACCCAAGAAAGAAAACCGGGCTGGGAGTTGGAGGGAGGAAAAAGGCAGCATCTTGCCACTTGATTCAGTTTTCTGTTTATTTTAAAGTTTTTTTAAATAAACTTTCTATTTTGGAACAATTTTAGATTTAGAGAAAAGTTACAAAGATAATCAGAGAATTGGTATGTTTGTCCAAACTAAGAAAACAATATTAGTATGTTGTCGTTAACATTATTCGGACTTCACCAGCTTTTCCGTGAGCGTCCTTTTTCCGTTCTGGGATCCAATTCGGGATGCCACACTTTGTGAGTCATCATTTTAAAATTTAATTTTTATTTTTATCAAGGTTACATATGTTTAGGGGCACCTGGGTGGCTCAGTTGGTTAAGTGTCTGATACTTGATTTTGGCTCAGATCATGATCTCACGGCTCTTGAGATCAAGCCCTACGTCAGGCTCTACACTACAGCATGGAGCTTGCTTGGGATTCTCTCTTCCTCTCTTCGCCTCTCTCTTTCTCTCTCTCTCTCTCTCGCTCTCGATCTCAAAATAAATAAATAAACTTATAAAAAAAGGTTTATACATGTTCATGGTTTAAAACATGAAATGGTCGTGTATGACTTCTAACAAAGAAAAGGAGTCTTCTGCCCAAACTCTCACCTCCAGTCCCTTCTTCCAAAGACATTTTCAGCTTTCCCACTGCTTTCCCCGTCTCCCTGCAGCCCACTGTGCAGCTTCTGCATCATCCCTGAACATGCCGGACCTGCTATTGTTGTAAGGCTGTCTTTACTCAAATGCCTTCTTCCCAAAGAAGTCTACCCTGACCACCCTACTTAAAACTGTAATACTCCTCACTCACGCACTCCCAACCACCAACCACTCTTACTCTGCTTTGTTCTTTTTTCTTACAATAATATGTAATTTACTTATATAAATTGTTTATTATCTCTCTGTACTGGAAGGTAAGTTCTATGGAGGCAGCGACATTGTCAGACAAGTCCTAAACACCTGGAACGGTGCTTGGCACACAATAATCACTCAATAAATCTTTGTTGAGGGGTGCTTGGGTGGCTCAGTCAGTTTAGGGTCCGACTTCAGCTCAGGTCATGATCTCACAGCTTGTGGGTTCAAGCCCTGCGTTGGGCTCTGTGCTGACAGTTCAGAACCCGGAGCCTCCTTCAGATTGTGTCTCCTCCTCTCTCTCTCCCCCTTCCATGCTCATGCTCTGTCTCTCTCTGTCTCTCAATAACAAATAAAAACATTAAGAAAAAAATAAAAATAAATCTTTGTTGAATAGCTGAATGAATGAATGAATGAATGAATGAATACTGAGAGAGAAAGAAGGAGATGGGAAGGTGTAAGCTCTTTCCTCTTCCAGCTTTGCACTGTCACCATAGCTCCTCTGTTGACAGAGCCCCACATAGAGCCAGCAAGGGAGAAATGTCCCAGCATCGCAGAGCAGGGTGTGGAAGTGTGGGTTTGAAGCTGAGATACAATAGATGGCTCACATACACACACATGCCCTGATCTTTACAATATAGTTATATTTCAGTCATGCTCTGATCTTTACAATATAGTTATCTTTATCATGCCCTGATCTTTACAATATAGTTATATTTCAATTTTTGGTTAAATCTATATTTATTTATTATTTATGTTATCATTGATATATAATGTTCACTGTTGAGTCATACAATGTGCCACAATAACACTTCCTTTCTGGTACAGCTTTCTGTTTTTCTTGTATTTGGTTGTTGCTTTATCTTTCTCTCTCTCTATTTCATCCCCCAAATTCTCATCTAGAACTGTAAACCTCCTCTCAATACAGCCAAGCACATCGAGACTCTATCAGCTCAATTCTTTTCTTGGTTACATTCTTCCATGCAACTTTCTGTCCTCCTACCTGTGTTCTCATCGTTAGTTTCTTTATTCCTGTGGTTATGTATTCCCATATTCTGTCACAGCCTTTCAATACAATTTTCAGATGGTCAAATATATGAAATAATCTATCGGTTCTTTTAGTTTGCTTTCCTTCTAGAGCCCTGTACCCTCTTCTCTGTGCTGGTTGTTTCTTCTTCTCTTTTTTCTTAAAATGTTTATTTATTTATTTTTGAGAGAGAGAAAGGGAGAGCACAAGCATGGGAGAGGCAGAGAGAGGAAAAGAGAAAATCCCAAGCAGGCTCCGTGCTGTCAGCACAGAGCCCAAAGCACGGCTTGAATCCATGAACCCCTGAATTGTGAGATCACATCCTGAGCTGAAATCAAGAGTCAGAGGCTTAACTGACTGAGCTGCCCAGGTACCCCTAGTTGTTTCTTCTTGAGGCCTGCTGCCTCGTAGTTGTTCTCCGTCATCCCGAGTGTCTTCTCTTTTGTGTCAAATCCCCTATTTCTTCAATCTCAGGCTTCCTCTTTCTTGGTTTAATTGTTTTAGAGGCCCACATCCTGTACTATCTTCCTGAGAAAGTATACATAGGAGATAAGCATTTTGCCTGTCTGAACTGGCCTCTTCTCAGATTTGATGGATGGTTTGTCTGGGTAAGGAAATCTAAGCCAAAAACTATTTTCCACAGAATATTGAAAGTATTCTTCCATTGTCTTCTAATTTCCAAGTTACTATTGGAAAGTCTTATGTTATTTGGTCTCCCAGTCCTTTACATAAAATATATCTTTTTTTTTTTTTTTTTTTTTACTATTCTCTGGATTATACGACCTTCCCTATTTCCTGTGCTTTTCATTTGTTTGTTTGAGTCTGTGGTGGTCATGACTATCTCTTCATATGTGAAAGTGAGAAACTGAAGGCTGATTGACAGGTCAGTTTACATTGGTGGGGCTTGTTAGAAACTAGACATTTTTTTTATTAATCCTTTCTATCAGTTTTCCCTCAGACTAGTCAGTTTCTCCAGATAGAAGTGATCAGTTTTTTTGTTTCAGGTATTTTTGATGACAGTGTACTAGGGGAGGAGAGCCTGCTCTGTATGTGGTCTCTCACTTAATTCCACTCTTTTCAGTATGGTGCTCTCCTCTGTCTTCCATTGTGCCCTGAATCCTCAACTCCAAAGCCTCTTCAGCTCAGCCTCTGCAGAGAACAACTGACTGGTTGTGTGGGGTAAGAGAAGTGATAGGAAGTCTAAGGGTTTTAATCTTCCTGTTTGGAGTCACACCCCGAACTGTGTTACCCTGAGCAAATTGTGTAGGGGCCTCAGTTTCCTCTTCTGACCCCTGAGGGCCTTTGAGACACAGGTGGCCCCTCGGGTGCTCCCAGCCCTGGCATTTTGTGATCTCTGAACCTTCACAAGGTGGAGCTCTCTGCCTAGTGAGTAACACAAACAGGAAGATACTGGAGGTCAAGGAGGAGGAGGTAACAGCACAACGGAGAGGTAAGGAGATTCCAAAGAATAGGTGGAACTTGAGAACTGAAACAGGTTGGAGAAGGAGGGGTAGGGGGTACCTCCTCAAGTGGTCCAACTTAAATATATATTGGGGTCCAATAAGTAGAACAGAAAGTTCTAGAGGATGATGATGTTGAAGGGTAAATTTGGGTCAGGTTGTGGGGAGTTTGAGTCTATTCCCTAAATTGGTACATCTCATGATGGAAATTATCTGGGGAGCTTAAAGGATGTCAGACCTTATAAATTAGAATGTCAGAGAATAGGGCCTTTATACTTGCCACATGATTCCGACAAACTGGAAAGCTTTGAGACCACTTCCTTAGGCAATGAACCATGTGTGGTTTATAATCACGAACCATGATTAAAGTGGGAATTTTAGAAAGTTGAATTTGACAGCAACATGCAAGGTGGACGGAGGTCAAGGGACAGGAGACACGGATGGGACAAGAAGGGACTGTGCCAACCCATCTGTTGTGGTTTGAATTGTGCCCCTGCCTCCAATTTCATATATTAAAATCCTAACTCCTGGTGCCTCAAAATGTGACCTTATTTGGAAATAGGGTCATTGCAGATATAGTTAGTTAAGTTAGGACAAGGTCATTAAGGTGAGTCCTAATCTAATATGACTAGTCTCCTTATAAAAAGAGGAAATTTGGGGGGTGCCTGGGTGGCTCAGTTGATTAAACGTCTGACTTCGGCTCAGGTCACGATCTCACAGTTCGTGAATTCAAGCCCTACATCAAGCTCTGTGCTGACAGCTCAGAGCCTGGAGCCTACTTCTGAGTCTGTGCCTCTCTCTCTTCTTCCCCTCCCCTACTTGTGCTCTGTCTCTCTCTGTTTCTCAAAAATAAATAAATGTTTAAAAAAAAATTTTTAAGAGGAAATTGGGCCCTGTCGTGGATACACATAATGGAGGAAAAAGAGGGACAAGACAGCCACCTACAATCCAAGGAGAGAGGCCTGGAACAGATCCTTTCCTCACAGCCCTCAGAAGAAACCAGCCCTTCTGACACCTTGATCTTGGACTTCTGGCCTCCAGAACTGTGCAACGATAAATTTCTGTTATTAAAACCACCCAATTTGTGGTACATTTATGGCAATCCTAACAAACTAATACACCATCTTTTTGTAAACACAGTCCTGGTTTTGAGTTATCTCTTCTCCACCTTCTCATGAGGAATGATTTCCCAGAGCCGCCCTCCTGAGAGGGCTGGAAGCAGTGGTTGCAGAATAAGGCATGTGTTTCTAACACCATAGGATGCTCTTCTAACCTGAGGAATGAATGAGGGTGGCTTTTCTGGATCACTGCTCGGTTTGTTCCCAGAACCCACCTGAGAAATCAAAGAACCAACTCTATTAGTTGGAAATTGCTGGAGATGGAAATGCCCATTCTCCTCACTTGAGGAAGTAATCAACGCTAAGAATCTCAGACTGTGAGTAAAACCACAGAGGAGAAGGGAGACTCATTCCCATGGAACCATGAACATCCCATCAGTGGCTCATCCAGGGAGAACGGAGATGCAAGAGCAACCTACAAGCAAGGTAAACTCTGGCTTCGTCATTTTATGACTTGGCCTTTGCCGAAATAATTGTCCTCCTTGGCTAAACAAAGAATATCCAAGAACTCTACATATCAAGGTCAATGGCATAATGATTGATGTAACCCCACAGGACCAGGGACAAGTCTACCACAGAGTTCTTGGCCTCCAGCCATTCAGTGCTACCCTTGCTAACTTTCTTGGCCCCCTTGGCCCTTTTACCTGCCAATGTTCCCAACACCAACCCTCACTCTAGGTCACCCGCCATCTGCTCACTCCAGGGCTGCCAAGTTTTCCTAGAGGAAGTTTCAAAACTGTACCACAGGGCATACTAAGTATTCCCACTCCCCAACCTCATCCCATGCACCCCACCCTACCCCCCACTCCCATGGTTATGCATCTGGAATTGGCTTCCTGATACTTCTCTTCAGTCCTTGCAAAGAATTTTCTAGGATCTCCAGGTCTCCAGTTTCATCCCTACATCTCTCACCTTCATCTGAGAATTTTATTTTCATTTTCCTATAAAGTAAAAAGTCTGCCTCAATTCTGTTTCTCTCCACCTTAGAATTTCTCTCTGATCACATCCATCATCTCCTGGATTCCTCCTATTTCAGAGGAAGAGGTAAGGTTTTTAATTTCCTTGTCCAGGCAAACCCATCTCTGCTCTGGCTCCTATCCCCTATTATAACATCAGTTATATCATTTCCTTTAAAAAAAAAAAAACTTACTACAGGGGTGCCTGGGTAGCTTAGTCGGTTGAGCATCTGACTCTTGGTTTCAGCTCAGGTCTTAAGCTCACAGTTCAGGAGTTCGTGGGTTGGAGCCCTGCATCGTCCTCTGCACTGACATCATGGAGCCTGCTTGGAATTCTCTGTCTCCCTCTTTCTCTGCTTCTCTCTCTCTCTCTCTCTCTTAAAAGTAAACAAACATTTAAAAAGAAAAACTTATTACAGGAAATTTTAAACACATACAAACGATCTTACTTTTGTATCTTCAAACTCCTCTGACTTTCCTGCCTACAAGCTCAGGTCTCTTTCAGTCTTGAAAACAAAATGTCTAAAAACTATTGTAAACTTGCTACTCCCTTGAGCGACTGCCTAACTTCTTCACATTTTTTTTAATGGCCAGATATTGCAACATGTTCTTTTCTGTCTCCCCTTTATTTCTTAACTCCCTATAATCTAGTTTCAATCTCTGTCACTCTACTGAAACGCCTCGTTGGACTTTTTAGCTTTTTTTGAAGTGAATCCACACTTAAAAAAAGTTGCAAAAATTGTGAAAAGAGTCCCCATATATACTCTTTACCTATCTATACCAAAAAATAACTTCCTATAGAACCATAGTATACTTATCAAAACCAAGAAATTAATGTTTCTACAGGCTTTATTAGAATCTCACCAGTGTTTCATCAATGTCTAATTTCTTTTTTTAATTGTTTATTTGAGAGAGAGAGAGAGAGCTTACAAATGCAGGCAGGTGGGGTGTGGGGACATAAAGAGAGGGAGAGAAAGGCCACATGTGCAGGCAGCAAAGAGACAGAGAGAGGGAGAGAGAATCCCAAGCAGGCTCTGCACTGTCAGCACAGAGTGCAATGCGGAGGCTCAATCCTATGAACTCTGAGATCATGACCTGAACCGAAATCAAGAGACCAATGCTTAACCAACTAAGCCACCCAAGCACCCCTCATCAATATCTAATTTATTAATCCATTATTTTAAGAAAGATTTTTTTTTTTACTAAAGCCATCTTAAAGAACATTTTTTTTAACTTCTTAAGTTCTGAATATAAAATAAGGAGTAATGAGGACACCTGGCTGGCTCAATTGGGAGAGCATGTAACCCTTGATCTTGGGGTCATGAGTTCTAGCCCCACATTGGGTGTACAGATTACTTAAATAATAAACTTTAAAAAAAAACACTGGCCAAAAGTAAGGAGCGATGAGTAGAAAACTTGGAAAATGTAGAAAGATATAAAGAAGAAAATAAAAACCATCTGGACACAAAGATATTCATCTACAGGACATATAAGGGACAGAAGAACACGTTAAATGATACCACTATGGGGACACCATCAGCAAAATCCATATTGTGGATTTCTTCAGAAAAAAAAAGGAAATTCAAGAAACAATAGAAGAGATGAAGAGGAAACTCTGAAGTTTAAACAAAATTCATGAGCTAGAGAAACTAATTGCAATGTGTGAACTTAGGATCCCAATTTAAATAAACCTTAAAAATATTACGTGACAATTGAGAAACTATGAACTCTGAATATTTGGTAATCTAAGAAATTATTGGTAGTTTCTAAGTGTGATATCGGTACAAAGAATTTTGTATGTTTATGTTTATGTTCAAAGAATATTTATTTTAGAGGTACCTAGTAACAAATTTATAGATGATATAGAGTGGGAGGAGCATGTGGGGCATGGGTGAAACAGGCTGGTCATGTACTAGTAGTACTATTTTCTCTACTTTTGTGCACATTTGGAAATTTTTCATCACGAAATTCTTTTTATTTCTTTAAAGAGGATTCATCTAGCCAACACCCCAAAGTCATTAAAACAAATTCATATTTTTGCCTCAATTTTTCCAGTAAAAAACATAAGGAATTTCATTGTTCGAAACATGGCAAACATCAGTGCAAACATCAGCAGACCTCTGTGTCTTCTCCAGCTCTCATCAACTCAAGCCATGTTCTCCCTCCCACTCGCAAGCCCTCTGCCTTACCCGGGCTCTTCTGCCTTCTTCACCCCTGTCACTCTTGCCCCTTCCTGTCATCTTCCTCATCTTCCCTGATCCTTCATGCACTTTCTCCAAGCCCTTTCCAGTATGAAACAACCCACTCTTTCAAATCCCCTTCTAGTTCTCAGCTCTACCTGTAACTCTGTTTGGCTCAACAAGAGCAGGAGTGCCTGGCAGAAAATACCCTAATATTTGTTAACATTCTATTCATTGCCAAATCCTTAAATATTCTTAGAAAACCTGATTTTTAATGCCTGCAGAATATTGCACCATATATACACACCATAATATACGTATCTCGTGTTCTAGCATTAGATCCAGTGACCACCTAGTTGTCAAAGCAATTCAGTCCTCTTCCTCTGTGACTTTCAGCAGTATTTGATGCTGTTGACCATTCCTCTGCCCTGGAAAGTTCCTGCACTGGCTTTTGTGATTTCCTCTCAGTCTCCCTCTTCACTGACCAGACCCTCTTTTGCCTTCTGTGACTCGTCTTTCTCCAGTTCCTCCCCAAGTTTCTGTCTATGACTCCCCTGGTCCTCTCTCTTCCTTCCTCTCTCTCCCTGGGTGGGTTCTCTCTCTCCTGGCTTCACTGTGAAGGATTCCCAAATCTATATCCTCAGCACTAACCTCATTCCAGTGTTCCAGACCAGCATCTGCCCTGCCTGTCACACGTGACCACCAAAATATAGTCCAGTGTTGTCCCACCAACACTACTGGCCAAGCAAAGGGAGCCATCTTGAACCACCTCTGCCTACCTCCTGGTGCCCACCCATGTTGCTGCCGTTTCCTCAGGGCTCAGTTTGTTGCCTTGGAGTCACTGTCCAGTCTTTCCTTCACCCTGCACTTCACCACATCACTGAGCCCTACAGTATCTACTTTTTTTTAAATTTCTTTTTAAAGTTTATTTAATTTTTGAAAGACAGAGCATGAGTGGGGGAGGAGCAGAGAGAGAGGTAGACAGAATCCGAAGCAAGCTCCAGGCTCTGAGCTGTCCATACAGAGACCGACGTGGGGCTTGAACCCACGAACTGTGAGATCGTGACTTGAGCTGAAGTCGGATGCTTAACCGACTGAGGCTCCCAGGTGCCCCTACAGAATCTACTTCTAAAACATTTCCACAACTTCTTACATTCCATTCTCACTGCTCCACTCAGTCTTTGAGTTTTCACCCCCGATTTGTATTGGCCTCCTCTTCGATCTTTCCTCCTCTGTTTCTGTTCCCTCCAATTCATCTTACCTCCAGATCCCATATTAATCTTCCTAAAGGTTGACTTTCGTTGTGTGGCTTACATGTTCAATAATCATCAGCAGCCCCCCATTACTTACCAGCTGCGTTCTGACATTCAAGGCACAATTTAAAATCATCTGCCAAAAGACATGAATAGACATTTTTCTAAAGAAGATATCCAGATGGCTAACAGACACATGAAAAAAATGCTCAACATCACTCATCATCAGGGAAATACAAACCAAAACCACAATGAGTTACCTCCCTCGCACCTTTTAGAATGGCTAAAATCAACAACTCAGGCAACAACAAATGTTGGAGAGAATGCGGAGAAAGAGGAACACTTTTGCACTGCAAGTGAGAATGCAAACTGGTGCAGCCACTTTGGAAAAGAGTATGGAGGTTCCTCAAAAAAGTTAAAATAGAACTACCCTATGACCCAGCAATTGCACTACTAGGTATTTATCCAAAGGACACAGGTGTGCTGTTTTGAAGGGACACATGCACCCCAATGTTTATAGCAGTGTTATCGACAATAGCCAAAGTATGGAAAGAGTCCAAATGTCCATAGACAGATGAATGGATAAAGAAGACATGGTATAATGAAGTATTACTCGGCAATCAAAAAGAATGAAATCTTGCCATTTGCAACAATGTGGATGGAAGTAGAGTGTATTATGCTAAGCGAAATTAGTCAAAGACAAATATCATATGACTTCACTCATATGTGGAATTTAATATAGAAAACAGATGAACATAAGGGAAAGGAAGCAAAAATAATATAAAAACAGGGAGGGAGACAAAACATAAGAGACTCTTAAATACAGAGAACAAACTGAGGATTTGTGGAGGGGTTCTGGGTGGGGGATGAGATAAATGGGCAAGGGGCATTAGGGAGGACACTTGTTGGGATGAGCGCTGGGTGTTATATGGAGGGGAAGGATCACTGGATTCTAATCCTGAAATCATTATTGCACCATATGCTAGCTAACTTGGATGTAAATTAATAAACAAACAAACTGCTCCTAGATAAAAATCACCTGCCAAATCACCTTCTCAATCTTGTTTTTGACTTTCTTACACACACATGTTCGAGGGGAATAGCATGACTCCAGAGTCAGATCCCAACCTAGTAATGCTAAGACCTTGAGTAAATTACTTGAGCCTCTGCTTCCCCATCCATAACATGGGAGTATTAGCAGCACCTACCTCATGTGTTATTGAAGGATGGGATGAGATAAAGTACACAAAGCATAATACCAGGTATACAGCAGGCTCTTAATAAACGTCACTTATTGTTACTTTTATTACATTAATGTAATCAAACTGAGCAGCTTGCTTTTTAAAACACAAGTTTTAGGGGCGCCTGGGCGGCTCAGTCGGTTAAGTGGCCGACTTCGGCTCAGGTCATGATCTCACGGTCTGTAAATTCGGGCCCCGCATCGGGCTCTGTGCTGACAGCTCAGAGCCTGGAGTCTGCTTCAGAGTCTGTGTCTCCCTCTCTGCTCTTCCCCTGCTCATGCGCTGTCTCTCTGTCTGTCAAAAATAAATAAATGTTAAAAAAAAATTTTAATAAATAAATAAGTAAATAAAACACAAGTTTTAATACTTGTTTCCCATCCTCCTACTTTGGCTTATGCCATTCCCTCTGCCTGCAGCTCTCTCCATCATCTTCACCTTCTGAAATCCCTTCTATACCCAAAGGCCGTGTTCAGATGCTATTTCTATGAAATTTCCTTGATCACCAGCCATAGAAGTTCTCTTGTTACCCTTCTGAAATTTAGGGCTCTTTGCTTCCAACACACCCGAGGCATTTACACTGCCTTCTGGTGAGCTGTGTGAATGCATTACCTCCTTACAAATTAGTGTGAGACTTACTCTTCCTCATCCTGAATACTCTTGGCGCAGCCTAGCGCAGGGTCTCGGCACAGAGCTGAGACTTGGGAAATGTCCATCAAAAGATGAAGTGGATGACCCCCCCTGTTTCTCAACAATAAAGTTTCATCTTGAGACCTGTCTATTAAACAAATATTTATTAGGCATCCTATTAATTTTATTAATATATCTTATTAAACCCAGGATTCATGGATATGGTCCTTGCCTTCTTGATACTTACAGCCTAGTTCAGAAGATTACACTTTCAGAAAGAAAACTGACAAGTCAGGGCAATATTTAATCATGTGTTTAATCAACTATAATCAAATTTCATAATGTATAATCTAGACAGTTTCCTGGGTGGTCAAGCGAGGGTGGAGTCTGGAGAATTTAGAAGGGGAGGAGGAGAGAGGAAGAGGCAGAAATCTTCACTGGAAGGCTGAGCTTCCTGAAAGGCAGAAGAATTTAGGTAGGGAAAGTAGAGCGAGAAGTATTTTACAGCAGAATAATTAAACCCACTTTCATGAAGGGAGGAGGGCACTGACAAACTAATAGGAATTTGCCATCTACTAAGTTAATGACTCTTTGTGGTGGAGTATCAGGAGATGACAATGCATACCGGCTGGTGTTCACATGTCGAAATTATCATAATTACAACACCAGGGATTAACATTTACCTGTCAGAAGTCCATGTAAGGAATGGGTGTCTCTCAAACCTGTAGCTGAATAGAAGCAACTGCAATCAGAGCTGATTTGATTAAAGAAGTTTCTAAGTTTTATTCTTTTTCTATTTTGAGATTCTAAATTCCTGTTCGGATTCATAAATTCGCTTCTCCATGCTTTGTCTAAGAAAAGGAGGTTTGCCAAAATGTCGGACTTCCCTTTCAGTCCCGTACGTTTGACCTTACAGAAAGCGTGAGCCCATTGTGAGTTTTGAGAGGTAGTTTCAGGAATCCTGGAAAGAACCTACTGCCCCAAAAGATCTCCCCCAACAGCCTGTCCACATGCCTGAGGTGACACCAATATTTATCACGCAGTTGTATACAGTTCTCTTCTTTTTTTATTTTTTTATTTAAATCCAAGTTAGTTAATATATAGTATAATAATGATTTCGAGAGCATTTAATGATCCATCACTTCCATATAATACCCAGTGGTCATCCCAAGTACCCTCCCTAATGGCCATCACCCATTTAGCCCATCTCCCCCCCACCTCCCCTCTAGCCACCCTCAGTTTGTTCTCTATATTTAAGAGTCTCTTAGGTTTGCCTCCCTTTCTGTTTTTATCTTAATTTTGCTTCCCTTCCCCTATGTTCATCAGTTTTGTTTCTTAAATTCCATATATGAGTGAAATCATACGATATTTGTCTTTCTCTGTCTGACTTATTTTGCTTTGCATTATACATTTTAGTTCTATCCACGTTGTTGCAAATGGCACGATCTCATTCTTTATGATCACCAAGTAATATTCCATTACACACACACACACACACACACACACACACACACACACACCACATCTTTATCCATTTGTCAGTGGATGGACATTTGGGTCTTTCCATAATTCAGCTTTTGTTTATAGTGCTGCTATAAAAATCAGGGTGCATGTGCCCTTTCAAATCAGCATTTTTGTATATCCTTTTACAAAATTTATTTTAATAGTATTAAATACCTAGTTTTTAGCCTGTTCTCTTCTTACAAATGTAAGTACTCTCATGGAAGGCCACATTAATTCTCTAATCTTTTGGTTTGCTATGATTAGAATTTATCTGAGGGGAGGAGACAAGGCATAGAAAGAGATGGTGAACAGTTCCCTGCACAGCAAAAGTGGGACAAAATAACCACCACCTGGTCTAATCTAAGAGAAAAGCCTCCTGTCCCCAGACTGGAGAGCCAGGACCGATTCCTCTGCTTTCGCAGGGGCCGGCACCAAGCGGGAAGTGAGCATGGTGGAGCCCACAGCAGCCCATCCCCTGGGAGGTGCGTAGCTGCAGACCTCACCTGTCCCCTGGAGGGACACACGCGGATCATCGGGGCAGAGGATGCAATTAATTAGGGTCTGCATTATGACCGCAAAGGGACTGATAACCACTCAAGATATTGCTGCGGCTCCTGCCCGCGCTGGCCCAGGCAAAGCCTCTGGCCCAGCCTGGCAAAGGATGCTGCACCTTCCCCGCACCCCTCCCCCCCACCTGCCTTGCATGGCCACTCCCACGACCCGCGAGGGCTGAGCCTGGGAAGTTTCAAGTTCCGCTAAACTGGAAGGGTTGAAATGAATGACATGTTTTATCCGAAGTCGGAGTTAATCGGATCTTATTTCTGTACCTAACCCCACTCTCCTCTTCTGTCTCTAAATTATTCTCTCTTGCCCTCACACGACAGCCATGGCTTTCTTGCTGCCGCCTGCTGGCGAAAGGGGAAATTGAGCGACTGGAAGTGCATTTCAGATTACTGAACACTGGAATTACTGGTGTTTAGATATATTAATTCTAAGGAGCACAAAAATTGGCAAAAGGTTTAATCTAGCCTCCACACATCCTCTGAAGGTCGCCCTTTGATTTGTTTTTCCATTTTGCAGATTTGGAAGGGGATTGATGATAGATATTTACACTAAGGTAATTCAGTATAGATGTTCACCACCAAAGCATAAAATCGATCCATACGGGTTACTACTTCTGTGTCACCAGTGCCCCTTCTGTGTCACTGTGATCTCCATCATAGTTGGTTCCACCCTGCCTGTATTGCTCAGAGTGACCCTGGGGATGTTGTCTGGGTCACTATGGCCCTGTGGGTTACCCCATCATGCTACACTCTGCACCATAACGACTCTTTCTTCAAGCATCTGAATATCATGATTTTGAAAGTGATTAATTACTTAAATAATAATTTTAGAACAATTGCATTAGAGTGATGGCTAGGCTCACAGGCCCTGAGGTCAGGTTGCCAGAGTTTGAATCCTAACTCCAACTTTTAACTTCGTGACCTTGAGAAAGTCACTATTCTCTCAATGCCTTAGTTTCCTCACCATCTAAATGGAAATGATAATACAGTCCTCACAGGATTGTTGTGCATTTTAAAGGAGGTAATGCCCGTGAGCACCCGCAGGAGAGCATGCTGAGAAAGAGAATGTGTGCTGCGCTCAAAGCACCCAGAGGTGGGTTCAGGCTTTGCCACTTGCCAGGTTAGGGGATACGGGATGACTTGCTTCACTTCTCTGTGCCTAGGGTTTCTCATATATAAAATGATAGTTAAGGGTATCTTTTGCACAGGTTATTTATGAGAATGAAATAAAATGAAATAGACAGTTAGTACGCAAAGATTAGTCTTTTAAGCCTGAACTAGTTTTGTTGTTTTCAGCATTCTGGTGTTTGGAAGATCCTGGTTTTTAGACTCCCAGATAAATAATGCCATCTGCTTGTTCATCATTTTACTGTTGTCTTGAGTACAATTGTACATAATCCTTCCATTACCCTGGGAGTTATTCTGCAGATGAAGAAACTAAGGCTCAGAGTGGTTTAGTGACTTGCCCAATGTCATACAGCACATGGAACTAGGATGTACTCAGCTTTTCTCTCCTCAAGACCAGGGCTTTTTTTTACCATATCATGGATGTCTTTATAGTTCCTCTAAACAGGTTGATTTTACAACCTTTTGCCAGATATCTATGCCACACATGAAATCTTTCAAGCCATGGCAACTTCCTGAAACCAGTCCTCAAATTTCAGAGAAACTAAAAGAAATACATTTAAAGCCTTTTCTTGATAATAAACTTTTTCTAGGGCGCCTGGATAGCTCAGTCGGTTAAGCGTCCGACTTTGGCTCAGGTCATGATCTCACTGTTCGTGAGTTCAAGCCCTGTGTTGGGCACCATGCTGACACCTCAGAACCTTGGATTCTGTGTTTCCCACTCTCTCTGCCCCTCCCCCGCTTACTCTGTCTTTCTGTCTTAAAAATAAATAAATAAACAAATAAATATTTTAAAAATTGGTTAAAAAATAAACCTTTTCTTCATTGGCTTATCAGTGGACTGGCCTGTTAGGTGTTGTTCTGAGAAGGGAGGGTGGAGACGGACAGCAGCTTGGGCGACTGGGGAGGCAGCATCTTACTTGCAATGTGTTGAGTCCTCCCTCTTTTGAACCCCTCCCCCACAGTAGTGAAATTACTTATTCCCTCCTCTCTCTTCCCTGACAGACTGTGAGTTCTGTGAAGCTCAAGATAGTATCTAATATGTCTTTTCTAACTGTAGGAAAGAAATGCAGAGAAGAAACACTTCTCACTAAAATAAGTCAGGAAGTAATGACATTTCCTTAGATACATGATAACAGATCCATCTCAATCTATACAGAACGAGATTAGGGATAGAGTTGATCATTTTTGGCCAAATATCTCATTGATGATCTTCCTTTCCTGATTAATAACGACAACAAATAATATTTATCAAATGGCAAACATAAGCAGGCACTAAACTAAGCATGTTACACACATGAGCTCACTCAAGTCCTGCAGTAACCCTGTATGCTAGGTACTCTCCGTATCCTCATTTTACTGATAAAGAAGTACGCTGAGAGAGAGCTTGGGCTTCCCAGCATAATACAACTAGTAAGTAAAGTAGCAGGACTTGAACCCAGGTCTGTCCAACACTGAGAAAGCTCTAACTTCTCTGCCCACCCTGCCTGGATAAGGTGAGTGTGTGCATGTTTTCTACCCTAACCACCTTGATTCCCTCTCTTTGATTTATCTTCCACCTCAGGCAGTCAGAATTTATATCAGAGTCATCTTATTTGGCTCCTTCTCTGCCTGTGCCTGGCATTCTTGGCCCTGACTCAGGCCCAGAGTGCTCTCCCCCCTAATTCCCGGCACCAGGGCAAGGGGGAATATCCAGTGTCAGAGATCAGCAAAGCCCTCTATGTGACAGATGAACACTTGTCTTCCCAGCTCCACAACCATGCCTCCAATGAGTGATTTCGATGACGGCCAGCCAAGCCGAGACCTTGTCTCTCCCTCAGCAAGTCCCCAGTGCCCAGTTCACGAGGAGCAGCTGCTCCCTGCGTGCTCCTGGCTCCAAAGGCCAAACATTTCCACTCGGTTCATGCAGCCCTGAAGCCTCCTCATTCTCTTCCGTTGTCCCTGTTTGTCCCTACCCATCAAGCCTTTCAGGGCTAGATCCTTTTACAACTGATGGCACAGCCAATTTGTTTCTGGAATTGGATTTCCAAATACTCAACACTCCAGTAATTTCAGCAATAACTGTACACATAATCCTGGACCATGCATAGCTTTTGTTCCCAAGATCAAAAAAAAAAGTTTGGGGGCACCTAAATGGCTCAGTCGGTTAAGCACCCAACTCTTGATTTTGGCCCAAGTCTCACACCTCATGAGATCAAGCCCTACATTGGGTTCTGTGTTGACAGCACAGAGCCTGCTTAGGATTCTCTTTCTCTCTTTCTTTCTCTCTCTTTCTGCCCCTCCCTTGCTCTCTTTCTCTAAATAAATAAATAAATAAATAAATAAATAAATAAATAAATAAATAAATTTCTTAAAGTTTCAAAGGTTGTTTAGAATTCCAAACTCATTGCCCTGTCATATCTGGCTCTAAATAATCATTAGGTGTTGTGACAGACCCTAGGAAACACACTGACCATTTGCAGCACAAGGCAATGGAAGACCAAGGATCTCTATCCCAGTGAGACATTTGAGGAAAGGCAACTCCAGCTAGAGAAGGAGGGAAAGGAGGTGGGGATTCAGGAAAGAAGTTCTGAGTAGCCTCCTCTTGGCCACAGACCAAGAGCTTCTCAACAACCAGATGCAGAGGAAGCAGCGAGGGAGCTTGTAAAAATGCAGATTCCTGGTTCTGATTCCTCAGGTCTGAAGTGGAGCCCACAACTTCCGAGTTCAGCAGAATCTCCTATGCGGGAGGTCTGTGGATGACACTCAGAAGGCCCCTTGAGGGACCAGGAAGACCTGGGAATGGGAGGCCAAGCCCACCAGGGAGGAGGAGAGAGTGGAGGGTTTCTATGGTAGGTGTTCAGAAAGGAGGACGAACACGAAGGAGGAGATGGAGGATAAAGAGATTCAGAGACCCCCAGAATCCCGCACTCTGGAGGCACCTAAAAGTTAAGCTCTTTATACAACCCATACATCTCACATTTCCAGAGACCAGTCAGGCAGCCTCTCTCACAGTCTGGGAAATACAACAGCAGTTTATCTCATTTTAATCCTTCTTCTTAGAATTATTTTTACTCTCTTGAACCAAAGCCTATCCCCCCTTTTTTTCTATCTTATCCCTACAGAATAAGAAAACTTAGAAAACTAGGTAATATATGATTGGCTTCTATCCTATAGTCTTCTTAGAGATTTTTTTTAAACTTTATTTTCCAATCCAGAATCCAATCCAAGATCATAAACTGTATTTATTTTTCAAAGACATATTTTAAAATATAACCCAAGTGAATCCCTAGTTGGTCAAATGCTAGATGAGAGAGAGGGAGATCCCAGCCTGGCCCTGCTAGGCCTGGCCTAGGATTCTACCCCTATAGTCCAGCCCATCCCTAGTTGCTCAGATTTTTCTCCAGCTTCTACCTCTGCCCTCTGCTCCTCTCCTTTCCTTCTTCTCTGATGCTTCCAGTGAACTAGAGACCTCTGGGTAGTAGAGAGGAGGGAGCAGCACACCAGGGATCCTGCCTGGTCACCACCTCTGCAGCCTCTACCTGGTCCCTACAGACAGGATGTCTTCCTCTTCATTTGGCTCTTCAGTGAGTGTGCAAACACTCAGAAGTGTTCAATGGGGCACAAAGACTAATCAAAAAGAAATGAAGAGATCTCAAACAAATAGACAAACCCAGGAGTGGAAAATCAATGAAACCAAAGCAAAAGCAGTCCTTCCAGAAAATAAATGAGGGGCAAAGGATTCGACTATGAAATAGGAGTCAGCAAACCTTATCCAGACAACCCTAGTCCAATGCTGCTTGTGTCACAAGCCTCTCCATGCCAACTCCAAGACTCCCCATCTGACCCCACCTGGCCCTCCTTGCCATTGCACCCACATACTCTGGCCTTCAAAAAAAGCCCTCGCCCCAATCGTTAATTACTGAAATCTGACATTGAGTCCACATCAGATCTTGCTCCCTAGCTGCAGTGGCCAGAGGCTGTATCTCTGCATCTCCAGGCCCTCTGGTATGCAGTTCCTATGCCACTGCTCTGGGTCCGCCTGGGCCAAAAAATCTTTGGGTATGTGGGGGTGGTAAGCCCCTCCCAGACTGTATGTGCTGTCTGGAAAAAGCTCATGTGCTGTCATGGAAAAAAAATTAAATCTATTCGAATAATGATACATTGCTTTGGAGTCAGACCTGGTTTGAAATCCAAATGGATTTATGACCTCGAGCAAGTTCCTAACCTGTGAGCCTCAGTGTCCTTTTCTGTAAACTGGGACCATAATATCTCATACAGTTGTAGTGAAAATTTAATGAACTAAGTTATGCAAAGACCTCAATCCAGCATCTGGCATATTGAAAACTTTCAACAAATGTTTGTTCTCTCCCTCTTATTCGTTTTTGAATCCCCAAAGCCTAAAATACGTTGCTGGTAATTTTATGCAAATTATAATGACTTGTAATTACATGATTAATTCACATTCATTGTAGAACAACTGGAAAATATGGAGATGTAAAAAGAAGATAGAAAATCTTATGTAATTTTCAAATTCGAAGATGCTAGTGTATAAATTAGTATGAATCTTTCAAATACATAAATATTCATTATAACACCCTCTACACAGTGCTTTATAATCTGGTTTTCTATATGATAATAAATGACAAACACCTTTCACTGTCCATAAAGAGATTTACATAACATCAGGCATAATGGGTACAGAGCGATCTCTACAGGGATGTGTCTCCGCTTACTCAGTCTCAACTTAGCCAATCCCCTACTCTTGAACATGTAGGTCATTTGCAATTTTTTCACTGATTCTAACCAATTGCTGTGCTGAACAAGCTTGTAAATCTTCACTGTCATTTTCAATTAAATTCCTATGAGTGGAATTGCTAAAACGAAGAGTGTGTGAGAATGTTAGGGTATGAACTTTTTTTTTTAATGTTTACTTACTTTAGAGACACAGAGAGAGAGAGAGAGAGAGAGAGAGAGTGGGGGCGGGCAGAGAAAGGAGGAGACACAAAATCCAAAGCAGGTTCCAGGCTGTGAGCTGTCAGCGTGGGCCCCAATGCAGGGCTCGAACTCACAAACCATGAGATCATGACCTGAGCTGAAGTCAGACACTTAACTGACTGAGCCACCCAGGCATCCCACCCCTGAGCTTCCTTTATAAAAATACCACTTGCGTTTAGTAGCTGTTGAATTGACTCAAAGCACTTCTTTCATCCTGACCCTCAAACCAAATCCATGTACAGATTTGCAAGTTTTGCTCACCTAGGATGAGTGGCCCCCAAAGAGAAAATGATCATAATTTGGATGAAGCTCATTGACGGACAAGGAGGTTAGGGAACAGGACATCTGCAGCGTTGTGAGGAACCGAAGAGAGTGGGGAGAGTGAGACTGAGACAGCTATGGAAAGGCAGAGACACAGTCTCTTGCCGAAATCAGGGAGCGAGGCCTCCAGGTTGGATTTCAAGGAAGACAGGAATAAAGCTCATGATTGTGGGGCTGGGTTTGGAGAAGGAGAGAGGATGGGAAGGGACATACCGAGGGAACATTCTGAAGAAAATCAGGGCCTCCCAATTGGGAGCCTGGTTGGAGATGTCTGGTTACGTTTCAAAGCAGTACAGTTTTTACTCTTTTTTTTTTTAGGATTTATTTTATTTTTAGAAAGAGAAAGTGCAAGCAGGGAAGAGAGGAAGAATTAGAGAGAGAGAGAGAGAGAGAATCTTAAGCAGGCTCCACACTCAGCATGGAGCCACATGTGAGGCTCAGTCCCATGACCCTGGGATCATGACCCAAGTCGAAAACAAAAGTCAGATGCTCAACCAACTGAGCCACGCAGGCGGCCCACAGTTGTTACTCTTATATCAACTTATTGTACAACATTTGTCCCTTAATAATCATTCTTCCTCATTCCCAGTTGGCTGAGTAATAGTAATAACTACCACTTATTAAGCACTTTCCACACGCCGGGTGCTGTGCTTTACTTGCATTTTCTAATTTGACCCCTACAATGGCCTCACGAAGTTTGCACAATCATTAAACCCATTTTCAGATGAAGACATAAGCCCAGAGAGATGTAGTAACTTGTTCAAGGCCACAGAGTTAGAAATGGAGGAAGCCAAGATGAGAACCCAAGCCCATCTTTCTTCAGAGCCTAAGTTTTTGGGTTTTATTGGTTTGCTTGTTTAAGTTTTTAATCACATTTTACAAGAGCCACTGAGCCTCTTTATCGAGCACATGAGTTGTATTAGATACTAGTTCAAATTGAAGGCCAAACAGCCATGAGAAAATAAAGGTAAGACTCCAATAGCAATTCCACATGGAGAATGAAACCTTCCTCCATCCTCAGTGTACTCTAAAGCCCCAATTACCTAAGTGTTTGATTTGTTTTTTCCCCCTCTTCTTTGCTAGAGCAACTCAGTGCCTGCCTCACCAAGCAGGGGTAAATTTAATGTACTTGATTCCTTGGAGATTTTACTCATTTAGGCCCAAAGAACAAATCTGTGTCCTGATTCACATGTGTACTTATTGGGGCTCTTCTAACACGTACCTGTAGTGAGTCTTGGCCATATCTGTAGAGAACAGGTGCAAGCTCAAAGACTTAGGAAAGACATAGAAAGACCCTCCTGCTGGTGGCTCCTGTTTTCATGCTACAAAGATTTGGAATCACCTGCAGGTGGGGGTTGTTAATGCATCTCCAGGAATTGGGTTCCTACTGAGTTCAAAGTCTTGCCATGACCTGAAAGCTGTGTTCTCCCTCCAGCCCAGTCAGACCGGCCATGTGGGGTTTCACTGAAGCCACTATGACAGTTGTCTGTTCCTGTTACAGTGTCTTCTTCTTACAGCATCTTCCTGGAAATGCTAAGTTTCATGTTTCACTTCCACCCATTACAACACAAGCTGCTTCTCAGCAGCAAACAGAAGGGGAACGAGGGTAGGAGGAAAACTTGTTTCACTGTTTTCCAGCTAAATTCCACTTCCTTCTTGAAACTTTTTCAGACTACTCCTGCCAATGGGTCATTGGGCTGCATCCCTCCCCTGCTTTCCAGCTTCTCTGACCCTCTAGAACATTGTTTGTCTCCACATAATGCCTTGTGTGTCTCATCACTGATTGACATATGAAAGTCCCCTTGCCTCCTTAACCAGATCATGCATTTCTAGAGGGCTGGGACTGTATTTTAAGATACTTTTATGTCTTCTTCCAGCTCAGAACATAGTGTTATTTGCCTTCCCTGATCTCCCTATTTAAAGCCCCAAAACCCCTACCCTTCCAACCTCAAATATAAATTATTTTGTTTAATATCTGGCCCCTATTCGAAGGTTAGCTCCATAAAGCAGGGATTTTTGCCTATTTTGTGCTCTGATTTTTTCCCAGCATTTAGAACAGTGCCTGGCATATAGTGATTATTCAATTAATGTGTGTTGAATTAATGGATGAATTAAGGGGTGAATAATGTGAAAAACTATGAAGTAACACCAATATTTATAGGAAGATTATCTTTTTCCATTTCAACTCTTTGGTGAGTATTTTATGTATTGCTCTTTATGAATTTTTGAAAGAATCGCTT
Organism: Paguma larvata; assembly: GCA_030068075.1. Classification (NCBI taxonomy): domain Eukaryota; kingdom Metazoa; phylum Chordata; class Mammalia; order Carnivora; family Viverridae; genus Paguma; species Paguma larvata. The sequence goes on from CM057836.1 coordinate 47,933,020, forward strand.
TAGGTTCTCAAATTTCATTTCTTTACTTCCAGCTCAGGAAATCCTAAGATAAAGAATAACCACCAGTACTTAAATGAGCTTTCACTATGTACCAGTACCTATTTATATTCTCATTTAATTACTGCTCCTCTTCCTCATTGATACAGTTAAAACCATCATCTTACTGATCCTCTAAATCTTCTAGAAGGCAAATAATTTGCCTGGTTCTCAAAGCTGGTAAGTAGTGAAGTTAGGACTTGAACCGAGGCCATTCTGATTGATCACTGCTCTGCTTTCGTGCCTTAATGGGATCCAGGCTTCCAGGATGACCCTTGAACTTTCTCCCTGAGATCTTCAAGTCCTGGCCAACCCAGCTTAGCCCTCCCCAGGATGAGAGACCAGGTCTTGGGGCTTTCCCAGGAAAGGCTGAAAGACACAGCTACTACCCAGGAAACTAATGTAGGGTATGTTTATGGTAGCCAAAGCAACTGAAAACAAAACAAAACAAAACAGTTCCTGATCACTGAGATTTCTTCATTAGATGCTGATGGACAATTTTAGCTGCACCATGAACATGAACCGAGATGGAAATGACTACAGATCAAACAGGTTTCAGGCACAGAGAGGAGTTAGGTTTTGGTCCTCTTGAATTCGTGATATCCATTCAATACTCAAGAGTAGATGTCGTGTAAACGGTACAATACACAAGTCTGAAGTTCAAGCAAGAGGGATAGAAATATAAATTTGTGAGTCAACAACATCATGGAACCTTGTCTAAAGTAAATATATTCCTCAGGGCCAGCAAATATGCTTCTTAGCTGTCAGGGCCCCAGTCCTGAAGATTGTGTCAAATGTTTTTGAAAGGTTGATGAGTGTCATGTGGAGATTTCATTGTTCCCTGCATTGCTGCAGCTCCTGTATTACAAAGCTCAAATTTGCCATATTTTTCTTCTCACTGGGGTCCCAGTGGGATTCAATGAGTGTGTGTGTGTGTGTGCACGTGTGTGTGTGTGTGTGTGTGAAAGAGAGAGAGAGACATAGACAGAGACAAAGAGACAGAGACAGAGAAGGTGATCACAGAGAGACAGAGACAGAGAAGGTGATCATTTGCAACCGTTCAATGACTGAAATGGTGAATCCTAAAGGTTGGTTTCTGGGACTCCCTTTTCCTTGGGCTTTCATGGCTGACTGAGGCACTTATAAACAGACACATTCTTCTTTTTGGATATGTTAACACCATAATCCAGGCCTGGAATCCAACTCATCTCTTTTCAGTGACTTTGCATATTTCTGATCTGAAGCACAGACACCAATTTCATAATGTCATCTGAGGATCCTCTGATTTCCTTTTAATATTCCGGGCATATTATGTACCACCTTCCACTAACTACTCAGTCAATATGCATCCCATCCCTGCTCTGGCTGTGAAGAGAAAGGATATTACAGAGAGGGGGCTCAAGAAGCATGGCCAGAGCTCAGAGCTATTAGCCTGGGATATCTGAAAAGTACTGACTGATAGAGGAATAGAAATTTTTTTAGCAACATTAAGAACCCAGCTGAAATTGGAAATCATAAATCTTAGCCTGGCTGTGAAATTTTCTCTGGCTGAATTCCCACAGAGAAAACAAATAGTAGCGCCACTTCAAGGTTGGGAAATGGTCCAACAGGTGCATAGAGAGAGCAACTGGTAGGTCTACATTGATGAGAATGTTGCCAGTGGGTCTCAGGCTGGAGAAGGAGCTGCGAGAGGCAACCAGAAAAAACTGATACCCAGAATGGCCCAGCTTAGCCAGGCTGTGGGTGAATCCTCGAGGACCTTGGGAACAGAGCATGGGGGAAACCTAGAAAAGACAAGTCCAAGACAAAGGAGACTAATGCAGCTGGACACACCCATGCCAAGTCTGGCTCAGTAACCTCAAAGTCACATTCCCTTCCTCAAGCAAGATGGTGGGAATCCTACACAATCCCCTATGGTCGATATCATTCCCTGCCCCTCAGAGAAACTTCAGTTTCCCAGAAACAACTCAGCCCCACCAGGAAAATCTCTCCAGTTTCACCTTTTATTAAAATGACACTGGGGTATCTCATAGCATCAAAGACTTAGCTGAAGAATGAAGTCTCAAGAAAGCAGGAACCAGGAAGGCTTGGACCTTGAGGACTAGGACCAGGGACTCAGACATCATCAGGACCCTCACCTTCCCTGAGGTGAAGAAGCTTCCTTCTCTCCCTTGTCCTGCAAGCTGTCTTCATTCTCTCTTACTGAAGAAACTTAAGAGCTCTGGAACAAGACACCTGACATTCTAATCCTAGCTCTACTCTTCCATTACCAGCTAAATGACCTAGAGCAATTTACTTACCCTCTCTGTGCCTCAGTTTCCTTGTGGAGATGATAATAGTGCCTACCTAATGGGGTCGCTTCAGTAGTAAATAATTTGATACTTTTAAAGCACTTGGAAGAGTCCCTGGTCCCTCAGTCTTTGTCTCATCCAAGAGAAGACTTTGAACACTAAGATGTTAATCAGCAATTAGCCCTCAAGTTCGAAAGTAATAAACTGGGGTCCCATTCAAGCCACTAGTGGGATCCAAAGGGATCCACTCTTATGGATAAGGGGAGGGACAGCAGAAGTTGGGGTGCTACTCAGAGTCAGGCAGAGACATGCCATTTTGTTAGGAGCAGGGGAATCTATTCCAAACCTTCATATTTAGTCTTAGACTCTACCGTTGCTTCCTTCAATCATCAGTAGGTGACCATACCTACTATGTCAAGAGAAAACAGGGCATCCTGCCCTCTCCTCTCTACCCCCACTCCCTCTCTCCTGGCCCCTTCCCATTAGCACTGAAGCAAGCTCAGGTCTCTCCTAATCTAGAGTCAAATAGATCTTCCTAGTCTCCCCTTTCTTAGGTCCCCACTTTTCTTCCCAGTTCACTTATTCCATGTCCCCCCTCCTATTCTCAACTCTCCATTCTCTAGGACCCACCCTCACTTCTCCCCAGCTGCCAAATGTCTTGGCCTCTGCTGCATTAGACATCACTGCTACCCCTATTTTAAACTCTCTCTTTCCACAGTAACACTCTCCCCAGTCATTCGCCAGCCTCTCGAACCATTCCTTCTCTATGTCCTTTGAATGTTCCTCCCTCTTCACCCACCCATCCTTGAACAATCCATCTCCCCCCAGGTTCCATCCTCACTTCACCTTGAAACCTCCCTGGGAGACCTTATCTACTCTTAAGGTTTGATCACTCCCTACACAAGCTAATGATTCTCAAATCTATATCCAACAACTTAGTTCTCTCTTCTGAACGTCAGATTATCCATCCATCCAACAGCTCATGTAGCATCAACACTGAAAACTCAACATGTGGGTTTAGGAGATGCCTCCTAGGGAGAATAATGGAGAACAGCTAAAGGCACTAGAAGTGTCTGATCCACAGGGACAACTCTGATGGATTATGGTGGTAAACTGGGCCATACCGGTCAACTGGAAGAGGAATTGGAGATATTCTGTATGGACCCCAAAAGGTCAAATGTAGACCAGTGATTAGAAAGAAAATTGGAGAAAAAAGATCTCAGCTGAACCCAAAAAAGACCCTTTGGAAGTCAGAATGGCTCAAAAGACTCAGCTACCTTAGAAGGTTATGAGACCTTGGGTTACTTAGAGCATTCAAGCACCAGGTTTTAAATTCCTTCCAAATCCATGATTCTCTGGGAAAACAAAACTGAGCTTATGAAGATTTGACCAAATGCAGTAAAACCTAGTAATACTGGTGCTGGTGCCAACTGGGCATTCGTTTACTGGATGGAGTCCCTAAATCACATGAAATGGAAATACCAGCAGAGACATTTTAGGATAGATGAAGCGATAGAAAACATTGAATAAACTCTCAAGTGGGGAAGAAGGACTCACTGCAACATGAGTATCTTGGGGGGTATTTGTACTTAGTTATATTTTTATAGAACCACTTAGCTGATGTGGATCTTGCTTTACCCACACTGCATCTTTGAGTTCAAGTTCTGTTTAGTCAAACCTAACCAGGTGTTATTTGAGGCAAGAGCCCTGAATCTGAGTGGAACATAACCAATGTGTGTGTGTCCACCACACAACCAATCTGAGGAAGACTTTTGTGCCTGAGTCTACAGATACCTCTGCCTTCTGCATAAAGGATAGAAGACTTGAATTGCTGTAGGAAAAAGAATAGTTCCCACTTAAAGCCAACTCCATGTGCCTCACATGACAAGATACCCGAGCTCTAGGACAGCTCCCTCCCTGCTCATCCCTGGGCCATCGCATCCCATAACACATAGTGTACTTGTGCCTTCCTGTTTACTGGGTTCATGCAATCTCTGTCTCCCTTGAGATGCCAAGGAAGAGAAGGGGCTGGCTGGAGGCCGGCACCTTCCATTTGTGCTTTTGCTCAGGATCCTGCAAATCCTAGTGGTGATAGGTATGAGGATGGAGGAGTTTTGGCCTTGGCCCCAAGGAACATCAAGGACGTAGAAAACTAGGTTTTAAAGTAGGACTTGAACTAAAGATTGTTTCTTTTTTCTCTTATTAGTCTGGAGCCTAGAGTCAGCCTTCAATATGCTCCTCTCTACTCCTCTGCATGATCCACTTCTCCCCAGCAGGGGGCAACCCAGCACAAAGTTCTCCCCTCTTAAAATGCCCTCCAGCTCAAACATCTGAGTCCCACCCCAGGAGAGCAGGGGGCAATGAAAGAGTGCTGTCTCACCTCTCTGTGCCTCAGTTTCTAGATGTGTCAAGTGGAAATCATAATAACTACCTCTCATGTCCCACAGAACCACTTTGAGGATAAAATTAGAATTGACCACCTGATTGCCCAACATCCAAGGCTATTCTGAGCAGTAGCCTCTCAAAGAGAAGTTCAGGGAAGAGCTAATTTGGGGTGAGAGACACTGATACTCTGGACTATGTATCATGCACTAGGTGTGCCAAGTTTTTAAGTCTTAGCTGGTTCCCCATGTTACCTAGCATGCCTCAGAACTAATGCCCCTCAATTGATGCCAACTGGTATTTATTTACTCAAAACAATGAAACATAATTTAATATTAGTCCAAGCAGAGTATAACCTGGGAAGACAGATCTCCAGCAAGGAGTAACTCTAACTGTGGGGAAATAGGCCTACTTCTACTCTGCTGATAGGATTGAAAAACGAGACAACCCGGTGGAAGGCAATTTGGCAACATCTATCAAAACTCCACGTGCAGTTATCCTTTGACCTCACAAATGTACTTCTGGGGAATTTATCCCCCAGATACACCTACATTCCTACAGATGAAGTAAGTACAAGGTTAGTTGTGGCCGCAGGGTTATTAAAGCGAAAGACTAGAAATCGTCCAGGGGTCCATAAAGAGGGAGTAGTTAAACATACCATGGTGCATCCTGACATGCAATATCTTAGAAAGGAACACAGAAGCTTTCTATGCCTTGATGTGGAAAAATCTCCTCTACAGATTGTGTTAGAAAGAGTGGGAAATAAAAATGCATTCTAATATTTTTAGACTTGCCTGTATTTTCACAAAGAGACCTTAGAAGGATTGCAGAAGAAATTAATAAGTAGGAGGGAGGCTTTTCAATGAACAACTTTTTATATTGTTTTTCTTTTTAAATATTTTGAATATTTTAACTTTGCAAAACAGAAATTAATCAGAGGAAAAAGAAAAAGAAAAAAACTCTAGAATGTGTTCCGGAAGGGCGAAAAGGACTGGACTGGGCGGCAGAAGATCATATTCGATCCTGGCTGGGTCTCTGGCAGTCCTGAATTTCCTCATCTGAAAGACAAGAGGCGGTGGTCCCTGTCTGCTGTCCCGCCTTCCAGCCCCAATCGTCTATAAATAGAGCCTTTCCCGGATTGTGACTTATTTTACATCACTGCCACCTTCTGTGCCCTTTCACTTGTACAGATACTGCAAGTCGACTGAGCACGTTTAACACAACTTTCCAGAGAATTCCCAGACTCTTACAATCCATATTTAGTTACCTCTCATTCTTGCATTACATTTGTCAATTGTCCATGCCCCTGTACCTGTCTCTTAGGCTTTATTCAAAAGGCCCTTAAATTTGCACTTTAACTTGGATGCATATTTTTACAAAGCAATCTGGTCATATAAAAGTCATATAAGAGTTTGGTCATATAAAAGTTTAATACAGCATCCTGTTTCTTTGGTAATTAACTTCTTTGTGACAAAGTCCAGTTCTTGTTTTGTTCATACATTTGGAGTTAACTTCAGTTAAGTGTTCTAGGAATGAGGGCGCAGGGGTAACAGAAGCCCCTGGGTATGGGATTTGGAAGTGGAGATGAGCTGAGTTGCTCCGTTGCATCATGGGACAGAGGGCAAGAGGGGCCAGAGCTGGCAGTGACCGTGCCTGGGGCTTTTCAATGCTAGGCAGGACCGAAGCCCAGCTTGGCGCTGAGCATTGTCCAGGGAGATGCCCTGCCTGAGAGGATGCAGAGAGGGGTGGGCTGAAGGCTAAAGGGAGCTAGAGGGGCTCTGTGTGAGTAAGGAACCAACTCAAGTTGGGGTCTGGACACAGCTACAGAGGCAGTGGCTCAATTGTCATGCCTGGCCCAGTGCCTAATGCTGGTGTAGCCAGTGTTGGTATAACCCACTGAGATGCCTAGAGAATCCAACCACCTCCATTTTCTTTTTTTTTTTCCTTTGAAAGTCATTTTTGTCCAGAAACTTATAATTTCTGAATTAAAAAAAAAATCCATACCATCATCCAAACATAAATCTTTTTCATTTCTTGGCTTTTACTTCCAGGCCCTGATTATTAAGAACTTACTTTTCCAGGCGCCTGGGTGGCTCAGTTGGTTAAGTGGCCGACTTCGGCTCAGGTCATGATCTCACGGTCTGTGAGTTCGAGCGCTGTGTTGGGCTCTGTGCTTACAACTCAGAGCCTGGAACCTGCTTCAGATTCTGTGTAGCTTCCCTATCCTTAAAATTTCTCCTTACAATAAATTCTCAGCAAGGGGATAACTAGATTAAAGGATATGAACATTTTGGACATCTTCATTACTTTCTTACTTTTTTTCCTCTCCTGACTCTATCCTATCTCCCACCATGGAGTTTACTGGTACAATCGGGCAGATTATCTGTTTACATCTCCTTGCATCTTGGTCAATATTTGGGGTGGAGGTATTGTTTGTTTTCTTATGTGTTTGAGTAAGCTTTTATAAACATGAGTTTAAGTTCCCATAACTGCTATTTTTATTTAAGAAGTAATGCTCATTCACTATAAAACTTAGAATGTCTTTTATAAATTTTTGTATAATCTATCACATTGACACATGTAATCTTATTGTTTTCTTATTTATTTAAATTCTCTTTTGAAAGTTTCCATTATTATCTGTCAATCTTTTTCTTGATCATTTTTTTTCTGTAGCTTCAGTTGTTATAAAGTTATTCTCCACAAAAAAAAAAAAAAAAAAAAAAAAAAAAAAAAAACACAAGTTGTCTTTGCTAGTTTTTCCATGACTTGATTTAGATGTTTAATAAGCTGATAGACCTGGAGTTTACTTTAGCGTGTGGTGTGAGGGCCCCAGGAAGGAGCAGAAACCAGTCTTGATTGACTGTATTTATTTTATAACTATTTTATAATGTACACAGTCCCAGTCCTGGAAAGTCAGTTTAGCAAATTATACAGTGGGAGTAGTTATTTTTAGGTCAACCAGTCAACTTACACATTATTTTGTAACACTGGGCTTCAGTTTGTCCGGGTATGAGACTTTTTTTTTTTTTTTTTTTGAGAGAGAGAGAGAGAGAGAGAGCAGAAAAGAGGCAGAGGGAGAGGGAGGGGGAGAGCCTAAGCAGGCTCTGCACTGGCAGCTGCACAGAGCCCAATGCAGGGCTCGAACCCAGAACCAAGAGACCTGAGCCGAAATCGAGAGTCAGATGCTTAACCAACTGAACCACCCAGGCACCCCTGTCCAGGTATGAGTCTCGATTTACATTTCTGTATTCCCTACAGCAACTAGCCTCATGCCTTCCACGTGGCAGATGTTAATCTGACCTGATTTGATATCAGAATGAAACAAGCAGCACAGAGCTGTTGTCTAAAAAAATAATCCATAAGGTGAAGGGTACTGTTTTTAACCATCAGGATCTATCCCCACCAGTCAGCCTTTCCCAGCCTAATGTTAGGGTACAATGGGAATGCCGGCAAAGATGGGCAGGGGCAAGGCTGCGGAGCAGACACGCTTGACTTCAAATTCTGCATCTATAACTTCCCAGCTGAGGTCCTTGAACAAACTGGGTTCTGCATTCCTCATCTATAAAAAGAGCACAAAAGAGCTCCTGCTGTGGCTGAAATAAGGGTTAGAAATAAGACACAGCACTCACATGGTGCCTGGCGCTGGGAAGGTGCTCAATTTGTGCAAACAATTATCATCTTCCCTGCTTCCATCGCGTCCTTGGAAAATCTAAGTGCATAACCCTTGAGGCTGAAGGATGTGCTCAGTCATGGGAAAGCATGAGTATCAAGAAGGAAGTGAGAAAGGATCCAATAACCACTTCCCCCCCACCGTGCACATATACATACATGCGAGAGTCCCAGGCCCAACTGTTTTTGAGAAGGTCGGTTTATCAAACATGGAAATAGATCATTGCCAAGTTACCTGGACTCTGGTTATCTGAGTCAGAGTTTATCTGCCTAAGTTATCTATCTCTAAAAGACCAAATGCTTCCCAATTCATTCTTACACACAGCAGTCCTATTTCTAAGAATTCTTTTAAAGTATACCCACACATCTATGAAATCATGTATTCATGAGGTTATGCACTGTGACGAAAGACTGGAAACACCCTGGTGGCTACGACGAAGGAACTAGTTGACTAAACTGTGGCACGGCCACACCATGGACACTACATAGCTGTGAAAAAGAATGCGGAAATGCCCTATGAACCATAGGAGACAATTTCTAGGATGTTGTGCTCAGTAAAAAAGAGCAGGCTGAGCACAAGGCATGAAGCATGCTGCCTTTTCCACAAGATTTCCAAAAGCAGCAACTTCCCCCTCCCGGGTTGCAAAATCACTAACACAGGCAGACTCAGCATCAGAACACTAACAGCTAAAGGAGAAAAACTATACTATCACCTTAACGGATGCTAGGAAGCTGTTTGAACAAATTCAACATCCATCCTGATTCTCCTAAAAGAAATATATAGAAATAAGTCAGTCGGAAAAAGACAGATACCATATGTTTCCATGCATAGGTGGATTTTGAGAGACTTAGCAAAAACCATGGGGGAGGGGAAGAGGGGAAAGGAAAAAAAGTCACAGAGAGGGAGGAAGACAAAACATAAAAGACTCTCAAAGACTAAGAACAAACTGAGGGTGAGCGGGGTGTGGGAGGGGGGAGAGTGGGTGACGGGCATTGAAGAGGGCACTTTTTGGGATGAGCACTGGGTGTTATATGGAAACCAATTTGATAATAAATTATTAAAAAAAAAAGAAATACGTAAAATACAAGGAGTGTATTGTAATATACAAAGAGACTCCATTAATACTATAAAACATATTAGAAACCAATAGGAAGCAAAAAAAAGATGGTAAAATCCCAAGGTCACTGCTACTGAAATTAGATTAGAATCTAGAATGAGCTCTGTCTGGGCTTGTTCTGGAAGTTCTAGCCAATGTGCTGAAATAAGAAAAAGAGAAGAGAAACAAATTTACCACTATTTTTAGCTGATAACGATGTTAAGCAATAGAAGACTAGTTAAAATAAGAAATACCAGTAAAAAGAATCCTATGTAGTGATCAAAGATGAGAATGTAGAATCACATCTATTATTACAGAAGTTCCAGGGGCGCCTGGGTGGCTCAGTCGGTTAAGCAACCGACTTCAGCTCAGGTCATGATCTTGCGGTTTGTGGGTTCAAGACCCATGTCAGGACTCTGTGCTGACAGCTCGGAGCCTGGAGCCTGCTTCAGATTCTGTGTCTCCCTCTCTCTCTCTGCCCCTTCCACGCTCATACTCTGTCTCTCTCAGTCTGTCAATAATAAATAAATGTTAAAAAAAATTTTTTAATTTAAAAAAAAAAAAGAAGTTCCAAGATAGAGTACCAAATAGATGAAGCAGGTTACACAACACAATTATACCATACTAAAATTTAAAAATATATATGTATATGCCTATGTTGAATATATACATAGAAAAAGTCTGAAAGGACCTTTCCTGAAATATATTTAGAGATTACATCTCTGGCTTATGGGGTTCCAGGTGATTCTTATATTTCTACACTTTTCAGTATTTTCTGAGTGCTTCATAATAAGCATATTTATATGACCAAAAAAAAAAAAACCAGTAAATCTTTTTGCCCACAAACACATGTACATGAGAGCACATGCAAACTCATTTCAAGGTCATTAGGATGAGCTGTATTTCTCCTAAAGCAGTTAATGTTTGTGACTTCGGTCAACTCCCAACTCACCCTGATTTCCCAGAAAAATCAGATTGGTCTGCTCTGCTTGGTCCTGTCCTCCCCAAAGGGGAGCCCCAGATGCATGGATTCCAGAAAGGCCTAATCTGGGCCCGATTCCCCAGGTGACCATGGCCCCCGGCATCAGCGCCTACAGGCAGTCCTAGCCCCGTCCTAGCTGTCGGCAAAGACTCCCAGCCATCTGCAGGCTGCCCAACATACCGGAAGTTAAGAGGGCTCTTTCTTGCAGGCATCCAGCAGAAACTTTTGCCTTCCCTGTGGGTGATTTAGAAATCATTCTGGCAGCCTCAAGCCTCCACATGCCAGGCCTCTCTGCCTCACTACTGGGCTCATAAAGGTCATGAGCAAAGCTTGCCAGGTCCAGTAACCTCCTCCTGGGTCTCTTGGAGACCTTAAATGTCTCTCACCTATTCCCCTTCCCTGGAGACCCAGGCCTGCACTTCAGACAGCTGATCGGGTCTGTTCTGCTACCTCCTTCCTGCTGGTCACAATTTTGTGTCTGAACCCTGCATCTACCACCCACCTCATCGTACACATGTTGCCTGGCATAGGTTGCTGCTATATGTGGTACATCCCTCATATTGACTCTCCACTCTGTACCTTCGAGGTTCTAAGAAGTTTCCTACTGGGTCCCAATGCCTACTGGCAAGAGGACTGGATTTGCCATCTCCCTGTTTCAGCTTGAATCATAATCTAGCAGGCCCTCCCTGGAGACTCTTCTGCCTCACACTCATCCCACACTCCACCAACTTCTCTCCTGGCCCAGAACCCACACCACCAGAGGACAGTCAGGACAGCTCCATAAAGCTAGACACCCTCTCCCCGGCCCGGATCATTCTCTCCAAATTGCTATCATATTGGAGTGAGTGACCAAGTCCCAAGGTGGCTCAAGAGACCGAAATCAAAGCTGGCCTTGATTACATTGGGACTTTGAAAGAAATCGGCATAGTCATTCCTCATCACGCCAGACCCATCTCCCTATCAGTATCACCTTTCCGTAATTCAGGTACAAACCAGGACGTAAATACACAAATACAAACGCTTCAAATAGATTGACTCTGAACCTGATAAACTTTACTTTATATGCATTTCTATCTAGTTTGGTTATTTGATTTCTAACTCCATAAAATTTGAGGAAAAGTAAACTAGAAAAGGAGAAAGCAGAAGGAATCAGGAAATGACAGCCTGAGAACAATCACAGGCTAGGACTGGGAAAGTCTGAGACCTCAGAAGAGGCAGCACACAGCCCTATGAATCTGACACGACCATAGAGCACAGTGATGATGTATATAATGCTAATCCCAGGTCTTGGGAGGCTCAGTCAGTTAAGTATCTTGATCTCAGCTCAGATTTTGAACTCAGGGTCTTGGTTCAAACCCCACATTGGGCTCTGCACTGGGCGTGGCTCCCACTTAAAAATAAATAAAAATTAAAAAAAAATAACCCCAAACCATGCACAAGCTGGCTCGCATTCAGCATGCTCCCCAAGGATGCCTACATGTTCACAAAGAACTCCCAGGCCTCTGAAGGCTGCCCACCTTGCCCAAAGGTGAGAAGGCTCCTCTTTGCACAACCAAACTGCACAAGCAGCATGGGTCGATTCTCATCATTTGGATGGTAGTTCTCAGAAAGTAAATCCAAATGTAGTTTTACTGTTGATACATTTATATACTAATATATTTAAAACACAAGGAGTGTTGTTTTGCTGCATATGTGCTAATTTCTAGAACTAGCCAATGAAAGGGAAAGAAAGCCGGACCAACAAACTGCTGACGACTTAATTTCCTGGTTAACTTCACTTTTGTCATCTGTAAAGCGAAGTATACAATAGCTGCCTGAGTATTTCAAATTACTGTGGAGGTAGGCTGGCTATGTGAAAGGAATAATGAGTATGTTTTACTGTAGTAATTCCTCTTATCTGGATTGAGTCATGGATTAAAACGACAAGAGGAAGGGAAATTACAAGTACATAGTACTCAAATGTTAGAGATTAGGTATATCTCCAGACAGACAATTGACTTAGAATTGGACACTGTTCAGAGGACTTCCCGCCAACAGCAGCAATGCGCCATTCTCTGGTAAAGAGCGACACCTGCTGCACCCCAGCTCTACTGCAACTGACCCAAAAAACCAGAAGGCTTCAAAGCTAATAATGACTTGTGTACAATTTCAGTAAAGTGCGAGATACTACTATAGAAGTAAAATTTAAAACGATCATATAGTATCGTCCCTTGAAAAAAATCACAGTTTTCTCTCATTTAAAAATAACTTCTAAGGACACGTGGGTGACTCAGTTGGTTAAGCCTCTGACAATTTCAGCTCAGGTCATGATCTCACTGTGGTGGGATGGAACCCAGCCTCTGGTTCCTTGCTGAGTATGGAATCTGCTTAAGATTCTCTCTCTCTCTCTCTCTCTCTCTCTCTCTCTCTCTCTCTCTCTCTCGGAGGAGTCAAATGGCAGAACATCATGGAAGATTTTTTTGCACCTTCCGTCTATGAAATACAGCCAGATCAACACTAAACCATCCTGCACACCTAGAAAACTGATTTGAGGATTAACACAATAATCTGCACAACCTGAACCACAGAACTCAGCAGGTACACGGTGCAGAGAGGTGAACTGGGGAAGAGAAAAGCCATGGAGGGCAGGGAGCACTTTTTGCTGCAGACAGAGGATGGGGGGGGCGGGGGGGGGGTTAGTATGGGAAAAGCACCCCCCTGCCAAAGCAGCTGGACACAAAGTGGAAAAGTGGAAACTAAAAGGAGAAAGGAGAAAGGAGAGGGTTTAAATTCCACTAAGACTCTACAAACGGGGGAGTGCAGAGTCTGAAACTCCGCAGCTGGATACCTGGTGGTGCTCTGGTGAGAAGGGCGAATCCCCAGGAGCAGAGTGAAGTCCAGGGGTCCTCAGGCCACACGGGAGAGGCGGTTCCCCTGCTGGGAAGACATTAGGTAGAGGATGTGCGGCGCCCCCACAGGCAAAGACCTCAGTGGACCCCGGAGAACAACCACATTCATGGTGCTGGAACAAGGTCATTAAGGGTGAAGCCTGGTGCCAGATGTGTGTTGTGATTTTCCATAATCTCTGAAACGCTGCTGCTACACGATGGTATGAACTTTTTCTGGGGCAGGCTGGCCACAGTCTCTGGGCATCGGCATCAGCTCAGTCCCATGAAGTTCCTGGGTGTGGCCGGCATCAGGCCATTACTCAGTGAGAACCTCCCGCAGAGCAGCGAAACGAGTCAAAGTTGCAGTCCCTCCGAAGTAAGGGGTCAGAGAAAAACAGCCACAGCTGAGATAAAACTCAGGAGGGAGGTGCCGCCTGGCAACCTGACGGCTTCGTCACAGACAGTGTAAAAGCGAAGAGTGGACGGAAGCCAGAGACAAAGGCCGGAGACAAAGGCCAGACAGACGATTGCTGGTGGGGGAGAACGAGTTCTGGTACTAGAGACGCATGTCTGGGTGACGCCATTTCACCCCTCCCGCGCATGCACATACACACCTACGAACCCACAACAATCCACCACATAGGCTAATCAGCGCCATCTAGTGGAAAAGAGAGCCATTACACTAAGCCCGGCCCAAGTGGGCCAACCTCGTTCTTTAGGAACACCGTAAGTCTCTCTGCCTGCTTAGTTTACGGACTATAAACTGCTTCATGGTTCTTCTATGGGAAAAGGAGGTAATTTCAATTGTATTGCAGTCTGTTCTCTGGTGCATCTATTCAATTTTTTTTCTTTTCTTTTCTTTTCTTATTGAATACAGAAAGAGAAAAATTATTTTTATTTTCAATTTTTATTAAAAATATTTTTCTTTAATATTTTTCTACTATATTTTTTATTTTTGGTAAAATGTTCAAATTCTACTTACTTTCATCATTTTCATTTTTTCTATTTCATTGTATTCATTATTTCAAATTTTCAAATGTTTTCCCTTTTTTCTTTTTTCTTTTTTCCTTATCTTTCCCTTTTTTCTCTAATCTATCAAGCTCCTTTCAAAAACCAGACCAAAACACACCTAGGATCTAACGTCATTTATTCGATTTTTTGTATGTTTTTAATTTTTAATTTTAATTTTTTTACCTTATTAATTCCTTTTCTTACATTAAAATGATGAAACGATGGAATTCACCCCAAAAGAAAAAGCAGGAAGAAATGACAGCCAGGGACTTAATCAGCACAGATACAGGCAAGATGTCTGAACCAGAATTTAAAATTGTGATAATAAGAATACTAGCTGGACTTTTGACAATAGCCAAATCATGGAAAGAGATTAAGTGCCCATCAACTGATGAATGGATAAAGAAGATGTGGAACATATATACAATGGACTACTACGTGGCAATGAGAAAAAATGAAATCTGGCCATCTGTAGCAACATGGATGGAACTGGAGGGTATTATGTTAAGTGAAATAAGTCAGTCAGAAAAAGACAGATACCATATGTTTCCACGAATAGGTGGACTTTGTGAGACTAAGCAAAAACCAGGGGGAGGGGAAGAGGGGAAAGGAAAAAAAGACACAGAGAGAGAGGGAGATAAAACATAAGAGACTCTCAAAGACTAAGAACAAACTGAGGGTGAGGGGGGTAAGGAAGGGGGTAGAGGGGGTGATGGGCATTAAAGAGGGCACGTGTAGGGATGAACACTGGGTGTTATATGTAAACCAATTTGAAAATAAACTATTATAATAAAAAAAAGATTACAAATTCTGCCAACAAAAGTCTCCTGAGGGAAACTAAGATCATTCACTGAAGTAATAACTCATGTCTCTTATTAAGAACATGGCAATACCGAGGCTTGGGTGTGGTCACCTGAGAGATCTGGAGGAAATCTAGAGGTGAAATTTACCGAATTTTCTATTGCACAATACAATCTTTCTGTTGCACAATACTCATGTCTCTTATTAAGAACATGGCAATACTGAGGCTTGGGTGTGGTCACCTGAGAGATCTGGAGGAAATCTAGAGGCGAAATTTACCGAATTTTCTATTGCACAATACAATTCCCCGTAAACGGAAGTATCTGTCAAAGTAAAAATAAACCCGGTTAACAGCATCTGAAAAAAACAAAAAAAGAATACTAGCTGGGTAGAAAATAAATTAGAATCCCTTCCTGCGGAGATAAAAGAAGTAAAAGCTAGTCAGAATGAAATAAAAAATGCTGCTATAACTAAGCTGCAATTTCAAATGGATGCCACAGCGGTAAGGATGCATGAGGCAGAGCCACAGATCAGCAATATAGAGGATAAACTAACTTATGGAGAACAATGAAACAGAAAAAAAGGGGGAAACTAAAGCAAAAGGGCACAATTTAAGAATTAGAGAAACCAGTGACTCATTAAAAAGGAACATCAGAATCAATCTTCTTCCCAGAAGATGAAGAGAGATAAAAAGGGGTAGAAGGGTTATGTGAGTAAATCATAGTGGAAAACTTTCCTAACCTGGGGAAAGACACAGACATCAAAATCCAGGAAGCATAGATAACTTCCATTAGATTCAGCAAAAACCAACCAACAACGAAGCATATCATAGTCAAATTCAAAAATACTCAGGCATGGAAAGAATCATGAAAGCAGCAAGGAAAAAAAAGTCCTTAACCTACAAGGGAAAACAGATCAGGTTCACAGCAGACTTGTCCACAGAAACTTGGCAGGCCAGAAAGGAGGGCAGGATATATTCAATGTGCTGAATCAGAAAAATATGCAGCCAAGAATTATTTATCCAGCAAAGCTCTCGTTCAAAATAGAAGAAGAGATAAAAAGTTTTCCAAACAAAAATTAAAGGCATTTGTGACCACTAAACCAGCCCTGCAAGAAATTTTAAGGGGGACTCTCTGAGGGGAGAAAAGACGGAAAAGAAAGGGAAAAAAAAGACCAAAAGCAACAAAGACTAGAAAGGCACAGAGAACACCACCAGAAACTCCAACTCTACAGGCAACAAAACGGCGATAAATTCATTTCTTTCAGTACTCCCTCTAAATGTCAATGGACTAAATGCTCCAATCAAAAGACATAGGGTAACAGGATGGAGAAGAAGACAAGATCCATCTATATGCTGTTTACAAGAGACCCCCTTTAGACCTAAAGACACCTTCAGATTGAAAGTAAGGGGATGGAGAACTACCTATCATGCTAATGGTCGACAAAAGAAAGCTGGAGTAGCCATACTTCTATCAGACAATCTGGACTTTGAAATAAAGACTGAAACAAGAGATGAAGAAGGGCATTATATCATAATTAAGAGGTCTATCCACTAAGAAGACCTAACAATTGTAAACATTTATGCTCCAAATGTGAGAACACCCAAATATATAAATCAATTAATCACAAACTCAAAGAAACTCGTTGATAATAATACCAGAATAGTAGGGGACCTCAACGCCTCACTTACAGCAATGGACAGATCATCTAAACAGAAAATCAACGAGGAAAAAATGGCTTTGAATGACACACTGGACCAGGTAGACTTAACAGATATATTCAGAACATGTCATCCTAAAGCAGCAGAAATTACATTCTTCTCCAGTGCACATGGAACGTTCTCCAGAATAGATCACATACTGGGACACAAATCATCCCTCAACAAGTACAAAAAGTTCGAGATCATACAGTGCATATTTTCAAACCACAAGGCTATGAAACTCGAAATCAACCACCAGAAAAACTGTGCAAAGATAACAAATAATTGGAGGCTAAGGCCATGCTACTTAGGAATGAATGGCTAACCAAGAAGTTTAAGAGGAAATTAAAAAGTACATGGAAGCCAATGAAAATGATAATACCACACCCCAAAACCTCTGGGACGCAGCAAAGGCAGTCATAAGGGAAAGTATATAGCAATCCAGGTCTTCCTAAAGAAGGAAGGTCTCAGATACACAACCTAACCTTACATCTTAAAGAGCTGGAAAAAGAACAGCAAATAAAACCCAAAGCCAGCAGAAGACAGGAAATAATAAATATTAAAGCAGAAATCAGTGCTACTGAAACAAACAAGCAAACAAAAACAGTAGAACAGATCAATGATGCCAGAAGCTGGTTCTTTGAAAGAATTAACAAAATTGATAAACCACTAGCCAGTTTGATCAAAAAGAAAAGAGAAAGGACCCTAATAAAATCGACAATGAAAGAGGAGAGATCACAACCAACACAGCAGAAATACAACAATAATAAGAGAATATTACGAACAATTATATGCCAATAAAACGGGCAATCTGTAGGAAATGGACAAATTCCTAGAAACATATAAACTACCAAAACTGAAACAGAAAGAAATTGAAAATTTGAACAGACCCATAACCAGTAAAGAAATCAAATTAGTAATCAAAACTCTCCCAAAAAACAAAGGTCCAGGGCCTGATGGCTTTCCAGGTGAATTCTACCAAACATTTAAAGAAGAATTACCTATTGATTTGAAGCTGTTCCAAAAAATATAAATGGCAGGAAAACTTCCAAACTCTGTATGAAACCAGCATTACCTTGATTCCAAAACCAGTCAAAGACCCCACTAAAAAGGAGAACTATAGACCAATTTCCCTGATGAACAGGGATGCAAAAATCCTCAACGAGATATTAGCCAAACGGATCCAACAATACATTAAAGAAATCATTCACCACGACCTAGTGGGATTTATACCTGGGATGCAGGACTTGTTCAATATCTGGAAAGTAATCAATGTGATTCATCACATCAATAAAAGAAAGGACAAGAACCACATGATCTTCTCAATTGATGCAGAGAACGCATTTGACAAAATACAGCATCCTTTCTTGATAAAAACCCTCAAGAAAGTAGGGATAGGAAGATCATACCTCGAGATCATAAAAGCCATATATGAAAGACTCAACGCTAATATCATCCTCATTTGGGAAAAACTGAGAGCTTTCCCCCTAAGGTCAGGAACAAGAGAGGGATGTCTGCTCTCACCACTGTTATTCAACATAGTACTGGAAGTTTTAGCCTTAGCAATCAGACAACAGAAAGATAAAAGACATCCAAATTGGCCAGGAAGAAGTCAAACTTTCACTTTTCACAGATGACATGATACTCTATATGGTAAACTCAAAAGATTCCACCAAAAAAACTTCTAGAACCGATCCATGAATTCAGCAAAGTTGCAGGATATAGAATCGATGCACATAAATCAGTTGCATTCCTATACGCCAATAATGAAGCAACAGAAAAAGAAATCAAGGAATCAATCCCATTTACAATTGCGCCAAAAACCATAAAATACCTAGGAATAAATCTAACCAAAGAAGTGAAAAATCTATATACTGAAAGCTATAGAAAACTTATGAAGGAAATTGAAGAAGACACAAAAAAATGGGAAAATATTCCATGCTCCTGAATAGGAAGTACAAGTATTGTTAAAATGTCAATACTACCCAAAGCAGTCTACATATTCAATGCAATACCTATCAAAATAGCACCAGCATTCTTCACAGAGCTAGAACAAACAATTCTAAAAATTTTATGGAACCAGAAAAGACCCCAAAAAGCCAAAGTAATCTTGAAAAAGAAAACCAAAGCTGGAGGCTTCACAATCCCGGACTTCAAGCTGTAATACAAAGCTGTAATCATTAAGGCAGTATGATACTGGCACAAAAACAGACACTCAGATCAATGGAACAGAATAGAGAACCCAGAAATGGACCCACAAACATATGGCCAGGTAATCTCTGACAAAGCAGAAAAGAATATCCAACGGAATAAAGACAGTATCTTCAGCAAGTGATGCTGGGAAAACTGGACAGTGACATGCAGAAAAATGAACCTGGACCACTTTCTTACACCATACACAAAAATAAACTCAAAATGGATGAAATACCTAAATGTAAGACAGGAAGCCATCAAAATCCTCAAGGAGAAAGCAGGCAAAAACGTCTTTGACCTTGGCTGCAGCAACTTCTTACTCAACACATCTTCAGAGGCAAGGGAAACAAAAGCAAAAAGGAACTATTGGGACCTCATCAAAACAAAAAGCTTCTGCACAGTGAAGGAAACAATCAGCAAAACTAAAAAGCAACCAACAGAATGGGAAAAAAATATTGCAAATGACATATCAGATAAAGGGTTAGTCTCCAAAATTTATAAAGAACCTATCAAACTCAACACCCCAAAAGCAAAGAATCTAGTGAAGAAATGAGCAAAAGACATAAATAGACAATTCTCCAAAGAAGACATCCAGATGACCAACCGACATGAAAAAATGATCAACATCACTCATCATCAGGGAAACACAAATCAAAACCACACTGAGATACCACCTCACATCTGTCAGAATGGCTAACATTAACAACTCAGGCAACAACAGATGTTGGTGAGGATGCAGAGAAAGAGGATCTCATTTGCACTGCTGGTGGGAACGTAAACTGGTGCAGCCATTCTGAAAAACAGTATGGAGATTACTCAAAAAATTAAGAGTAGAACTACCCTATAACCCAGCAATTGCACTACTACGTATTTACCCAAGGAATACAGGCATGCTGTTTGGAAGGGACACATGCACCCCAATGTTTATAGCAGCACTATCAACAATAGCCAAAGTATGGAAAGACCCCAAATGTCCATTGATGGATGGATGGATAAAGAAAATGTGGCATGTACACACACACACACACACATACACAATGGAGTATTACTTGACAATCAAAAAGAATGAAATCTTGCCATTTGCAACTACGTGGTTGGAACTAGAGGGTATTACGCTAAGCAAAATTAGTCAGTCAGAGAAAGACAAATATCATGACTTCTTTCATATGAGGACTTTAAGATACAAAACAGATGAACATAAGGAAAAGGAAGCAAAAAATATATAAAAACAGGGAGAGGAACAGAACAGAAGAGACTCTTAAATATGGACAACAAACAGAGGGTTGCTGGAGGGGTTCTGGGAGGGGAGATGGGCTAAATGGTAAGAGGCATTAAGGAATCTATTCCAGAAATCATTGTTGCACTATATGCTAACTAACTTGGATGTAAACTTAAAAAATAAATAAATAAAAATATATTGAAAAAATTCTCTCTCTCTCTGCCCCTTCCCTTTTCAAGTGTGCATTCTCTCCCTCTCAAAAAAAAAGAATAAAATAAAAATAACTTCTATTATTTTTCATATTCAAATATAATGCATATTCATTATAGAAAATTTGAAGAAAATAAAAATCATCCAATAACATTACTCTCGACATTTAATCAACACTTCATTTAGAACCACTGCCACTACCATTGTCAACATCATTCTCTCCTCTTCTTCCAGTTCTCTCTCTCTCTGTCACTTTCTCAATTCATGCATAGTGTAAAAAAAAAATCCTTCATCAGGGATAACCGTTGCTAACAGCTTGGTATGTGTTATTCCACACATTTTTATGACAATGGAAATGTGTATCTATTACAAACAAAATGGGCTCTACGGGTAGTCATTCAAACCAAAGATCACTTGAGCTTCTCACTCTGCAGTGAGGGAGAACACACCCTATGGAAACTGTGGGCATTTCAGTAAGAGGCTGTTAGAATTTATAGGATTTGGGTTTGAGCTCAGCAATCTGCAGGAGTGTTTAAGGAACCAGGGCTCTGCTCTGAATTTGCTGTTGCCAGGAAGCAGGGCAATTCTATGATTGGGTACCTTAATAAATGTCATCCCGAAGGAGGTCAAGCGGCGTGAGACTAAAGCTGGGGAAGAATTGGTAAAGGAACAGGAGTCCCTACTATTAACCAGGAAGGATGGTCACTTTTGTGGTTGGGACAATGTTCCTGTTTTGTGTGTGTGCAGACATGATTATGGAGTGATCTTGTTTTTTCTCCTCCATCATATCACAGTGGCCTTACTGACGTTGCTGTGCTATGAAACAGAACTCCACAGCCTCACTGTGATGCCAGCCAGCTCCACAGGTTTTCTCTTTTTTTTCAACCTAACAATGTTGTGGACATTTCTTCCAAGTCAATATTGAGTCTTATTTAACTAAATTACTCTTGTTAAATGATTGGATTTTTCTAATATTTTAGGCTTACAATACTAAAATGAAATCCTTTAGAAATACATCTTTTCACACGTATACTGTTATTTCCTTACAGTAAATTTCTAGATGGGGCACCTGAGTGTCTCTGTGGGTTAAATGTCAGACTCTTGGTTTCAGCTCAGGTCATGGTCTTGTGGTTTTTTGGGTTTGAGCTCTGCATCGGGCCCTGCACTGGCAGTGCGAAGCCTGCTTGGGATTCTCTCTCTCCTTCTCTCTTTCGGCCCCTTCCACACTTGCGCTTTCTTTATCTCTCTCAAAATAAATAAGTAAACTTTAAAAAAATTTTTAAATAAATTTCTAGACATGTAAATACTGGGTCAAACTGTATACATTTTAAAGTTTTTAATAGGTATCACCAGAAAGGCTTCCACAGGGCTTGGACAAATTTCACTTCCCACAATAGGACAGAATACTCAATTCCCCACCCCAAAGGCTTGTCAGCACCAAGTCATGAATCTTTTTTTTTTTTTTATCTTTGCCAGTTTTGTAGCCTGGGGAACATCCTGTTTTTAAGTTTTGTTGTGTAAAATTGGATACACAGCAAAGACCAAACGAGGCACACAAGCCTCACTAGACTACACTATGCTAGACTATCTCAGTCGCTTCAAGGCAGTCCAGTTAGGGGGAACAAAGCCTTTTGTTGATATCGAAGTCTGTTTCTCAAGCTTCCAGTTAAGAAGACATACATACAGAAAGGGATGTCTTTGGGTTCCTTGAGATTTGGGACACACTTTGACAGCAGTGCTTTTCAAAATGTGTTGTTCTTGCTCACTAGTCTGCATCTCAACTGAATTAGGAGTTTCAAGGAGGCAGGGACTGTGTCTTAATCATTTTCTTTTCCAATATTTTTATTGTGATAAAATCCACATAATATAAAACTTACCATCTTAACCACCTTTAAGCACATTCATACTGTTGTACAACCATGAGCACCATGTCTCCAGAACTCTTTTGCAAAACTCTTTTGGTAAAACCTCATAAAACTGAAACTCTGTCCCCATTAAACAATCGCTCCCCATTCTCCTCATCCCCAGCCCCTGGTCACCACCATTCTAGTTTCTGATTCTATGATTTTAACCACTATAAGTGGAATCATACTATATTTGTCTTTTTGTGACTGGCTTATTTCACTTCTCATAATGTCCTCAAGGTTTATCCTTGCAGCATGTGTCAGAATTTCCTTTAAGTATTGTAAGAAATAAACACGTTGTTTTAAGCCACTAACAGTATAGTGCTGTCTGTTACTGCATGATAACAACGCCTGTCCTGACTAGCACAGCAATAAATGTCTACAAGATAAGAACATATCTAATAGCAGTTTGTCGTACACCTCTGTAGAGGTGGCATGTGGACATCTTGGTTTCTCAGCTAGGACCCCAGAAGTTCATGTTCCCTTCTTTTGAGGACGTTCACCAAGGAATTACAAGGTGATCACAACTTACGATGAGCTATAGTATTATGATGAAACCATAAATTGCCTAAATTCAGTAAATCTGAGAGGTAAGAATTTTGAGTCTGATAAAAGATTGATTTGGTGGATATGCATGAGGAGAGGCTATCCGAGGGGGAATGTCTCCTGCAAAAGGATGGAGGAAGGCCCTCTTTCTTCACTTCAGTCACTAGTGGTCACTCAGCTCTACCCTGTCCACAGTCCGTGCCGCTCTCTCACTCTACAGGCCGGTTCACAATGCAGGCACTCTGGACTCAGCCAATTTTAGAAATGCTGCCATTCATTACAGCGGGCATGAATTTTTCTCCACAAACTCACAGGTGCAAAAAATATTACTTTATTTCTACACATCAAATTAACTGGTCCTCAGCTCCCTGTCACTTCTGGGGGAAAATATTCTATCTCGGCCATCTCGAGGGTGGCCATCCTTCTCTCTAGAATTGAACGTGAATTCAGGGAACTCACTGTGGCTCCCAGTGAAAGGCTGAAGAGTCTCCTCCGGTTCCTATGATCAGTGATGAGAAGCTCATAATCTGAGCTGACAGAGACAAAACTTCCACACCAAACATAAGGACACTTCCCCATAACTTCAAGGCCATGACTGACTCCAATATTCATACGTTGAATCCCTCCAGAGCTTGTGTCACTTCTGAAGAAGCTGCATGGAAGCAGGGTGCAGGTCTACATCACTAAAAGAATAAAACAGCCATCTCCATCCTCACCTCAGGGAAGGCCACTCCTGCCTCCTCACTTCTTCTAGAGGAAGGAACGGGAGCTTACCTATCATGCACAATTACATGTGTCTTAGAAGGAGAGTCCTGGGAATGGGTGCCAATCTTTGCAGTCTTGGGCTTGCAGGGGAGAATTCCAGTGAACAAATCCATGTGAGACTGACTAGAACCCCTTACCTGACCGATACAAAGTATGCCTACCAAGACCAGAGGCCTGGACTTTCCTCATGAGTTCTCTGCCTCAGCCACTACCAGAAAGGGCTAATCAGCCTCCTCCTCAATCCTTAACCCTCAGAAAACTCCTGGAGTGAACCCAGTCCTGAGAGGATTTTATTCCCAGCCTCAACTCAAAGTCCTTGCTTGAACTTGAGGATGGGACGTGGGTCTTTGAGTCCAGTACCAGTTGCTGATTCTTCCTGCCCCAGGGCTCCAATTGCAGGTGGTGAAAGCCCTTAGCTTGTGGTCTGCCAATTCTCAGAATCCACTAGAGGGCTGCCAATTCTGACGTAAATGAGGAGTACCACACCCACCAGTGGACAAGTCTGGGATTCACCTAAACTCCAGCCAGGCCCAGTAGGCCTAGGGAAAACCCTAGTCCCATGGTTGCAAGTCTTTGAAAAAGGGAGAGGCAGAGAGTTTCTGGCTTGAGCTAATTTCTTCACAGAACCTGGAACAGACCCCTGAAACTGATCTCTTATCTGCACCCTTCCAACCATACCTGGCTTCACCTAACATCCTAGAGGAGCTAGATCATTCTGCTGCTTCCCCTTCTCTACCTCAACCAGAACCTGGTGTTTTATGTCAATCCAGATGGAGCTCTCTGGAACCACATCCGCTATCTACTGGCCACACAAATTGCCATGTCACACAGAGGGCTGTCCCTAGACCCCATCAGGAGTCTGCATTTATTTTTATTAGTTTTCATTTTTATTAATCTTTTTTTTAATGTTTACCTATTTTTGCAAGAGAGAGAGCGCAAGCGGGAAAGGAGCAGAAGAGAGGGAGATAGAGGATCCCTGTGCTAACAGGGATGTGGGGCTCAAACTCATGAACCATGAGATCATGACCTGAGCCAAAGTTCGCCACGGAACCAAGAGCCACCCAGGCACCCCAGGGGTCTGCATTTAAAAACTGTGGAACTATATTGTTAGTTTCTCCTTCAGTTAGTGAAGATGATTTTTAAAAATTCCAGCTTTGCCTCTGCTACAACCCAAAAGGCCAGTATTTATATATAGAGTTTATATGTGTGTGTGTGTGTATTTTAAGTTTATATATATATAATCTATATACATGTGTGTGTGTATATATATGTATATATATAAGTCTTTTAAGTTTATTTATTTTGCAAGAGAGAGAGAGAGAGCTTGCAGGAAGGGCAGAGAGAGGGGAGAGAATCTCAAGCAGGCTCCACACTGTCAGCACAGAGACTGATGAGGAGCTCGAACTCATGAACCTGAGATCATGACCTGAGCCGAAACCAAGAGTCAGACGCTTAACTGACTGAGCCACCCAGGTGCTCCAAAAAGGCCAGTCTTATCCCCACACCCTCGAGACGTAGTCTGTGTGCAGCTGGTGATCAAGAACCGTCAGATGTAGCCACGACTGCCCCAGTCTGACAGGGACACAGTGGTCACAAGGATCAGGGCCCAGCAGATACCAAAAGGATCCCTTTACTGCCGTCACTGAGCCACCAGTGAAGTTGTGGGGCTGCTGGGGAAAAGGAGGGCACCTGAAAAAGGAAGGGAGTTTGTCTCCTCTCGGTTAGGGCCAGTGGTGTGCTGGAGCTCACTTGGCTTATGAGAGCCAACAGCAAGCACCCTTCTCTGGTTCTACAGGGAAGCATGGGGAGAGTGAGGGTGAGGCCATGTGGGTTGCAGCACACCACTGGGTGGGGGTGATGAGATGAGAGTCACAATTCATGGACCGGGGACCAGAGTCAAAAGCAGAGGGGAATTTAAGAGTGAGGGCCATAAAGCAGGCGGGCAATCTTTGGAGTCAGGAGTAAAAACAAACACAAGGCCCAACGCTCCTCCTCCCATGGCTGCTTTAATGTGCGAAACCAGGCAGGTCTATGGCTTCCAGAATCTTCACAATTCTCCCTGCAGGAACCCTGTGCTCCTCTTGAGCCCCCTTATCCACAGACAGAGCCTCTCCCTTCCCACACGGGTAAAAGATTATACAGTTATTCACGCTGTTTCTTTGGGAGTTGGCTCCACGCTCCTGTGCAATCACTGTCTTGGGGCTTCAACTTTACACCAAGAGGTGACTCTTTTCCCTTCATGCCTATTTCCCTCTTCTTCATCTTTTCCTACATTTCTCCTCTCGTTTTCCCCAATTGGAGCCACTATCCAAGGACCAAATGCCCAAATCCACTGTGATCTGGTCCCCCCTCCTCCTCACAGAGACCCCAGGCCCCTCTGACATCTCCTCACCTTTCCTCCTCCCCCCAAAGTAGAACAAACCCATAACTTCGAGAGAATAAACCTAAGAACACAAAGACTTCTTCCATTCTCGTATAGGACTAATAAGGTCACTCAGGCCCATCTGGTTATAAAAACTACAGGTCCTACCTCCCAAAACCTGGACACCAGCAGCTAAGATCTGGCCTGAGATGATCGGGGACAAGATGTCTGTGTAAGGTGACGATTCTTCTTCCACAGAATGGAGCTTAAAGTGACAGCATGTGTCATGGTTACCATATGGTTAAGCTACATGATTCTGGCATGCTAGGTCAACTTTCACAATAACAACATCTATTGGCATAGATAGTGCTTTATTGTTTACATGTTATCCCATTTAATCCTTGCAGCAACCCTGAGGTAGGTATTATTATCCCCACTTTACAGATGAGTAAACCCATCTTCCTCTGTTTGATTACTTGCTGAAAATCATACACTTGTTAGTGGCAAAGCCACTGATAATCTCAAACCCAAGGGGACTCTTTTGAGTAGTTCACAGGCTGCTGCCAAGGAAAGTCGAGTTGAAACTTCAACTGGGAAGGGCTGGATCATTCACTGGAGCTCAAGGGGTTCCCCCACCAGGGATGAACGAGGCACGTACACAGGCCAAGACCAGGACTGAGCAGGAGAAGCCTAGAGCGTCTGGGAGCTGTGAAGCAGGAAGAGGTCTTTAGGTTTGGTAGGAGTTGACAGTATCTTCAAATACACACAGAGTCCAGCTTCCAGGGACAGGAGAAATGAGAGGGCGTCCACCAGCTCCAAGTCCAGAGGCTGGCCACAGGGAAGGGATGGTGGGGCAGGAAGAGCTGCCGCTGTGTGGCACCCCCTCAGCTTCGCTGATGTGTGGCAACCTCGAGACGTGGTCCTTTAACTTTGTTAAGGCCTTGAGAATCTGATGAAAGCCATAACCCCCCACCCCCATAAAAACACAGACTCATAGGTACAGACAACATTTTGCATACGGTTTCAGGGAGTCCATGGACCCCGTGGAGAACTTCTGATTTAGGGCAAGGGTGTCAACCTGAGTAAAGTCACTGATGCAAACCTTTTTTTCTGCAACTTCTATTTCCTATGACTATCCCCCTTTTGTTGTCTCTTAACACTTAGAATGTTGTGAAGTTTTTTTAATGGGAGCCAAAGAAGGGGATCCAGCCTGTACTCCAGCCAGAGAAAGAACAGCTATGCGTGGCAGTGGTGGCAGCCAGGAGGCAAAAACAAAGAGAAAGATGGGGTCACATGTACCGCTGTCCTTCCCACCCAGAAGGTCACTTGGGGAGTTTTTCTCTGCTCAAGAGAAGGGTTATGGGAGGTGATGGGGATGGGGCGGTGGTTTGTTTCCTTTTAGAAAGGAAAGGCATTCCTTCACCGGCTGCAGGGTCTGAAGTTCTGCAGGCAATGCCTCCATTCCCACTTTCCCCCTCCTGACCCCTCATGAATACACCTGAGCATTGGCCCGGTCATTCATGCATTTGTGGCCAGGCCTCCAACAAACACCTATGTATTTACATACGCTCTTTTACGGAAGAAGGAAAACTGGGTCGGGGGACATCTCAGGGCAGAGATTTCATGTTGCAACATGGGGATCATGCACTTCCCACAGAGAATCTGATAAACTAAAGAGAATGAACAAAAAGACTTAATGCACACTATAGCCCCATACCACCTCTAGGGGTCTTCCTTCCAGCCAGGGCCCACCAGAAGACAAAGTCATACCTATGTTCGGGTCTCCATCCCCAAACTAACGGGCCCAAGATGGGGGGTCAAGGCTGAAGGGGTCGCAGTGGTTCGGAGGGCAGGCGTGGGAAAAATCCTGATTTGCAGGAGATGGCAGCTCTGATCTCGCATGGCAACCAGGAAATCAAGCACAGGCTTGGACCATAGCCCAGCCATGCCCAGAGTGGGCAGACACGAAGTCTAGTTGGTTACACAAAGACCAAAAGAGAACTCAGAGGCCATGACGGTCTTCCAGGCCCACTACCCCCAGCATCTTAATCGTCATTCCCCTCCAGGGGCCACCTATGCACTAGTGGTCATTTGCCCTAGATGGATGTTTCATCACATGTGGCTAGAGGAGCCCCAGTAAGCCGAATGTGGGCTGGGCTCGGGCAAGGATCAAGCAGGAAGGGTGGAGGGAAGCCACCAAAGCCACTGCCCCTCTTGGCCAGGGCCAGGGGCAGTCGCTCATCTTCAGGAGAAGGAGAGGGAGGGTCCTGGCTATAGCTCGTGGTCCCTGATGGTGGAGCCCCTAGGTCCAAGCCCACCTTGTCTCTGGCCAGAAGTTCCCTCTGACGCCGTCGCTGCTGACGCCGACCAATCAAAAGAAGAGTCAGGGATGCTGCAAGAACCCCGAGGACGAAGCCAGCCAGTCCTGCCCCTACTGTGTGGGCCTGACTTGAGGGGCCCCGCTGGCTGCCCCATACCAAGCTGTAAGCAGCCACCACACGGGCCGCCCCACCCTCCTGACATTCGCAGGCATAAGCACCCATGGCTCCTGGGGTTACCACCACCTCCAGCCCATCCCGCCGGGGGGTAAGTGCAGTCTCTCCACTGGGCTGGTGCCACACGCAGGACGCCCATGCTGAACTTGGGGAACATGGCAAGACCACATGCGCAGCTGTAGCCACAGGAACTTCAAACACTACTGGGCGTTCTGCAGAGAGACAGCAAAGGCACAAAAGGTGGTGATGCTACCAGCTGAGATGTAATGCAGAGAAATGTGGCATGATATCAGATATAAGAGGCCACGGGGACATAGATAAAAGGCAGGGCCATCGGTCACCGACTGCCAAATCTTCCAATTTTTAAAATGGGTCCAAAATGGACAACATTCTAACCCGTTTTCACCCATTCCACCCACATTTCCCTAAACTATACAGACCTCCAGGCTCTTTGGGACACAAAGAAGAGACATCTGCTGATTCTATGTCTTGGACCAGCCTGTAGAGAAGAAAATACTTGGTAAGTCCAATGTCAACACCCCCTTCTACCTTCCACGGTACCACTGGGCATTCGGCAACATAATGAGATTACGGCTCCCACCATCTCATAAATCACTCCTGAAACCATCGGTCAACATCCTCTCATCAATAAAGAGGTACCCCTTTTACTCCTCATGACACTTGCCACATCCAATTCTACATATATTTCCAGCAGATCACAGGGAGTTAAATTTGCACCAGGTGTGCTGGAAAAGTGTTCAGAGGGTGCTTTAAAAAAATGGGAACCTTCTAAGAAATGTATCTGGGTATCCATCACCACAAGATTTCTCTAGGGGAAAAAAAATGCATAAAAATTACAGTTAACTTTTTTCTGTTAAGAGTAAACTTCTTTTCTATAAAAGTTAATCAAAATTCTGTGAGGGCCACAGTTTGTGAGTTCAAGCCCTGCACCGGGTTCCTTGATGACAACTCAGAGCTTGGAGTCTGCTTCGAATTCTGTGTCTCCCTCTCTCTCTGCCCCTACCCCACTCCCCTGCTCAAAACGAAACATTAAAAATTCTGTGAGGGTCAGTGAGATGACTTTTTGTTTCATAAAAGCTGCTCATCTCTGTGTAGGACCATTCTGTCTCCAACAACTGTTGATATCTATTAGCCTCTAATGGATCTGTTTCAAACAACACAATCCTGACACTTCCGGGATGTGGGTGGACTGTGTCTGACAGAGGGACAGCAGGACAGACTGCTCACTCTGAAACCCTATAACCACTCCCCAGAGGGAGACCTCTATCAAGCCATCAGTGGACATGAAGTTCTATCTGAACACACAAAAGCCTCAACCAAAGATAGGCTCCATTTGAGTGTGAATTCCTTCAACATGAAATAAGGTGCCTGAAATGAGCTCCAAAACTGGTATGAATAAATTACAGCCTTCTGGGGAAAGCCAAGGTCACTTGGTCTGGCTGAGAACACGGGAAGGCCATATGTGGGCTATAGCTACAGGAACTTCATAGTCTTTCTCACTTGTAGGAGTTGAGGTTTGGAGCATAGAATGCATATTAGCACCAACTTGGTAATTTCTTGTATTACCAAGAAATATACTAGCATATACACCTACCCCACACCCCACACACATATTTGTATCTTAAGGGGACCCTGAGGCTCAAGGTCACAGTATACCCAACAACAAAGAAATTCTTATTTTAATGGATATTAAAACAATAAAGCACTTACCTTGTCCTAGACATTTAAAAGTTCTACCAAGAGAAACTACCAAAGTACTTAATGAAAAACAGATTCCCAAAACAAGTACTTTTACTTTTAAAATACTGGTAACCTTATGGTTCAGTAGTATGTACAAATATACTGCAGATTAACTGGGCTTCAAAATAGGAAATCTCAAAGTCAGTTTTGAAAAAATACTTTCCAAGCAATCGATTAAAAATGTTTCATTAAAGAGAATATCACTTAAAAAGTAAAAGCCTTGGGGCGCCTGCGTGGTTCAGTCAGTTAAGCCTCTGACTTCAGCTCAGGTCATGATCTCAGGACTTGTGAGTTCAAGCCCCGTGTCAGGCTCTGTGCTGACAACTAAGAGCCTGGAGCCTGCTTTGGATTCTGCGTCTCCCTCGCTCTTTGCCCCTCCCCCCACTCTTGCTGTGTGTCTCTCTCTAAAAGTATAAATAAACAGTAAAAAAAATTAAAAATCTCATGAAACACATCAATCAGGGCGCCTGGGTGACTTAGTCAGCTAAGCACCCAACTCTTGATTTCAGCCTACGTCATGATCTCACGGTTTGTGGGATCTAGCCCCAAGCTGGGCTCTGCACTGACAGCATAGATCCTGCTTGGGATTCTCTGTCTCCCTCTCTCTCTCTCAAAAGTAAATAAAAACATTAAAAAAAAAATCTCGGGGCACCTGGGTGGCTCAGTCGGTTGGGCAGGCCGACTTCGGCTCAGGTCACGATCTCACGGTTTGTGAGTTCAAGCCCCGCGTCGAGCGCCGTGCTGACAGCTCGGAGCCTGGAGCCTGCTTCGGATTCTGTGTCTCCCTCTCTCTCTGCCCTTTCCCCACTCCCACTCTGTCTCTCAAAAATAAATAAATTTTTAAAAAAATTTAAAAAAAAATCTCAATCAATTGCAATGGATGGACATTATCTGGATCCTAACTTAAGCAACTATTTTTAAGTCTATCCACTTGAGAAAATTGGAACATTGATGGGATGTTTCATGACATTAAGTTTATGGAATTATAATGATAATATCATTATGTCTTTTTAAATTCCTTCTATGTTAAAGACATACTCTGCAAGATGTACGGATAAGGTGACGTGATGTGTGAGATTTGCTTTAAGATCACTGGGAGTGAGTGAGGGTGTTGACGAAGCAAGACTGGTCCAATAGCTGATAGCTGTTGAAGCTGAGCAACAGATGATGCGAATTCATTATGTTCTATTTTTGAATGTTTGAAATTCCCAATAATAAAATATTTCTAAGAGAGTCCTTATCTGGTAGAGACACGATATTGAGGTATTTTATGAATACGATGTCAGGGATTTCCTTCAGTGTGACATATGATTTTAAGCTAGCTGCTAAGGGGAAAGTAGATGGTAGGATCCCCCAATGGTCAAAAGGAGATCAGTTAAGGGGTTATTAGAATAGTCCAGTCAAGAAGTGATGATGGCTTAGACTAGGGTGATAGTGGCGGAGATGGGATAGAAGTGGCTTTGGACTGAGGAAAACACAAGTGGAGCTAAAGTACAAACTGCAATACAGTGCAGGCAAGTCTGGCTGGAGCAACTGGATGGATAGAGGTACCATTCTTGAGATGAGGAAAACCACGGGAGGAGCATGTGAAGGAAAGAGGAAACAATACTGCATGCTAAGACTTGCTAAGCTTGAGTTGTTTGTGAAGCATCCAAAAAGAAGATCAAGTAGGAGGTTAGATAGGGAATTCCCTAGCTCACCTAAAGACACATCTGTGGTTGTCACCAGCACTCAGGTGGTGTTGAAGATAATGGGAATGAAATCACCTAGAGAGAGTGCGTTAGTGTAAAGAGGAGGACTGAACCTGAGGAATACCAACATTCAGAAGCGGGATAGAAAAGGAATCAGTAAGGAAGACATACTGGTAGGAGAGGGAGGAAGCCCAGGAGAATGCAGAGTCATGGAAGGCATGAGGTTAGAGCATCATAAGGAAGGAAAGAAAGAGCAGTCAACTGTGAAAACACTTCTAAGAGCTCTTGAAAACTGAGAAGTGTGTGGCAACCCGGAGGTCAATCAAGGTCAGGGCAAGAGGCAAGAACATTGATGAGGCAGCACCAGATGGACAGACACATGAATCAGTATGGACTGACAGATGGACACACAAGTGACACAAACAGAATACACACACACACACACACACACACACACACACACACACACACACAGGTCAGGTAGGGCAGCATTAACAGATGAGAAACAGACATAAACACGTGGATGGGTCAGCGCCCTGGAACAGCAGGTAGAAGACCAGGGCAGCGACACTCACCCTCCATGCTCCCCAGCATGGGCCACACATGCATCCAGCCGGAAGCTCCAGGCACAGACAGGGTCTTGGGCCAGGATGCACTCTGAGCAGCTCTGGAGACGGCCACAGTTGGTTGTGTTCACCTGTGTCACCTCAGTATGGGAGCCCACCAGGAGCCAGTTCTACACAAAAGGAGTGAGGAAGAACATCATGCTGGATCGCCCAGACCTCGGGGTAACAAACTGGCACTGGGCTCAGATGCCAACCCCCTCAGCAAATTCCCGAAAATCTACAACTCACTTGATACAATTTCATGCTCTCTATTGGCTGTGGCTCAGGGAATAAGGCCAGATCCTCCAGGACGCTGAGCTGGGTTCCAATCTGCACTGCCCGGTGGAGGTGTCCATCCTCTAGGAAGCAGGCAAGGGGCAAGACACAATGACAGAACTATACCTGTGCCTGGCACTCTGATACTTGTAAGTGAGGGGCCCTCTCTGTGACAGGAGGATGTGTGCACTGGATGGGCAACTCGTTTGACTATGAAACGTACCTGTCCCCAGGTAGAGCACACTGTACTCTTTCCCTGAGAGGCTGGTCACCCTGTGGGCCACAATTCTGAGATAGGCTGTATCTGTAGTGACGAGCAGGGGATGCCCATCAGTGGGAATCACTGGCTTGTCCATGAGTGGGTGGTCCCGGATAAAGGTGAGCACACGGTCAGGCAGGGAGAGTGATGAGCCAAACTGCTGGAGCTTCATGCTGTTGGCGATGCACTAGAGGAGACACAGGATGGGTGACAGTTTCCCAGAGACCAGAGTGTCTTCGATGCTTAGTTGGGCTCTTTCTCTCATGCAGCAATTCAGGCGTGAAGGGAAAAGATGCCCCAGCCCCCTCACCTCTCCAGGTCTGGGCTGGGGTACGTCATTGTCCATGACAGGCAGTCCCCTGTTGCAGTCATGTTTCAGCTCTCTGAAAGGACCATTCAGCACAGTCCGAATGTCTTGTGGTAGGAAGGCACAGACAGCAGAGATGGCAGCCCCCTCCCTGTAAGAGTCACAGCTTGAAGCCACATATCTAGAGGGAACTAGGAGTCAGCAACTCATCCCGAGATGATGCTTGAGAAATGCAGGGACCATGACCCAGCGAGCCATGCAGCCTGCTCCAGGGCAGAGGGAACAGGGCTCCAGGGAGGGGCTGCCCCCTCTGGAGCAGACAGCATTGACACTGCACCCATCTCCATGTCTCTCCCACCCTGTAGCTCTCCTCCACACCACGACCCCCTCACCACTGGGAAGAAAAGATGCCATAAAAGATGAGGGTCCCCGATCCATGCTCAGGTCGAAGAATGGCCACGTCCTGCAGGACACTGGAGGCCCGGCCATGCTCAGGCCCTGGACATAGCAGGTCAGCCTTCAGAAATGTCGTCCATCTGTGCTGGAGGGTCTTCCGGCCCCCAAGGTCTCCCTGGGGTGATAAGCACACGGGAAGTTCTCCTTAGAAGACCAAAGTTGTGGGAGGCATGTGGATACCAATATAGGTTTCCCCTGTCTTCAGGGCAGACACAGACAGAAGGGAAGACAGATGCACAGAAATGCAAGGATGAAGATACAGAGCACTGTGGGGGATAATGAGATACAGGGTGGAAAAGGTCACAATAACAATAATGGCGACTAAGTTCATTGTGCACGTTTGAAATACTGTCCTGCATGCTTTACATGGTTATCTCATTTGGTCTTCAAAACAACCCTGATAGCTAGAGGTCATTACATAGGAGGTTCGAAGATGCTAATGAACCTGCCTAGAGTCACAGAGGCAGGAACTGGTGGAGCTAGGACTTGAACCCAGGACTCTCTATTTGCAGTTCCTGCCTTTAACTTCTCCACTAGTCCACCTCCTGGGAACAGTGTGTCACAACGGTAATTATGGGGGTGAAAATCCAGAGCCTTTTCCCCATACCCCCCAACTCCCAGAAAAGAAGTCAAAGCAGAGGAAAAAAAGGAGACAGAGGAGAGATGCAAAGACAGAGGCCCAGAAAGGAAAAAACAAGAGGACAGAAAGAGCAGAAGATGACAGACAGACAGTCAGGATGGTGGTCTTACCGCACACACACGGGCCACCCGTGGGACCTTAATGCGCTCATATGAGTCAAATGCTCGGGAAGTCTCCGTAAAGAAGAAGTAGATCTCATCATCTCCATCTTCATCCCCCCGCTCGGCTGGGCTCAAGGCCACGGCTGCAACAAAGGCTGGGGCTGGGGAGACCAGTGGCTTCAGATACCACAGACACAGCCTGGGGCCACCCGGCCTCAGGCAGTTCTGTCCCCAGTGCACCCCACCCCCTCTCCCCACCGTTAAGCCAGGATGGCAAGGTCTCTGTCCGAATCCAGTCCTCAGCGCGACCCACAGCCCGGGAGATAATCGGCTCCGTCCCCAGGTAGTTTTTCACAGTGGCAGCATAGAGGACCCCCCCTGCAGGGCGACAGGGAGGAGATGAGCTGTCAGAGATGACTGAGGGAAGGAAAAGGGATTGTAGGCAGCACAGGGGATAAAGCAGGGGCAGGAACCCTCAGGAGCTGAGTGCCCAGGACATGGCAGACACTGCTAAGCACCTGACAAGGCAATATCTCTCTTAAAATCCACTTAGACATAAAGTGCTCTGGGGCAGTAAAGGTGACCAGTGTTCAAGGAAACCTGTCGGAATGTTAATGCGCGGGAAGAATAAAGGCTGCCCTTGTGCAAATCAGGCTATTTTGCCTGTCGGTTTGTTTGTTGTTGTCGTCATTGTTTTGGGGATGCTTCTATCCCATAATGTACTAATTATACTGTGACTCTCCAGAACGGGGTTTGTGATGCAGCATGCCCAGTCTTCCTTCTGCTCTCCCACTCTGGTAAATGTCTGACGGAACTAGTGTTCTTTCTGATTAGGGGGTGGACATTGCTCAGGAATAAGTCACAGCTTTAGGGTATACCCGCATCCCTTAGGGAATTGATCGAAACACAGATTCCTGGGCCTTGCGTCCAGCAATTCCACTCATTATAATTAGGGGATGGCCCAAGAACTAAGTTCCAAACAAGCCGTCAGAGTTACCCTAATGTGTGACCTCACTTCGAGAAACCTCACTTTGAAAAACAACAGTCTGGGGGATTAATGAATGCTGCACAGCCAGCCAGAGGAAGCAATGAGGAATCGGCTCCTCCCTCCCGGTACAGCGCAGGGGCAGAGGTGCCCTACGGATGGTAGGGAATGGGGAGGAGAGAAATCACAGACACTCTGCAGGGAGGGGAGCTGTACCTCTGTGGGCAGAATGCGAGACAACCATAGCTACCCTGTAACACAGACAAGGCTCAGACATGACTAGCAGAAAATTGCTCCGAGAGTAGTAGGTCATGACCCCTTGGAGGAGTTTCGAGTATCATAGGAACTCTGGACAGGACAGAGTGGCATTTCCCTTCACCACCTACTACATAGGAGCCACTGTGCCAGGTGCTAAGCACTTCACTGTCCCCCAAGAGCCTCCAGTTGAGTCTGGAAGACACACATGTGATCAGATTCCAGGAGGGATGGACTAACAGACGCGGAGGGGAACACGGAGGAGAACCCAGCCACATCTAACTGGGGGAACAGCATCCAAGAGGTGACATCTGAGCTGGGGCTGAGGAATGAGAAATCTGCTAGGTGGAAGGACTTCAGGGAGGAAGACAGGCAGGTGGGGACGAGAGGAGCCATGTTCAGGGATATGGGCGCTCCCCGCGGCTGCAGCTCTGGAGGCACCCAGGGGGCTGCTAGCCTAGCGAGCAGAGATGAAGCTGCAGGTGAAAAGATGGGCACCTCATTATAAGAATCTGCTCTGCCATGCCGGCCAATGTGGACTTTACCCTACGAGGAAGAGTACAGCTGCAGATTTTCTTGAGGAAGAGAGAGACATAATCAGTTTTGGGTTTTAAGAAGACAGTGCTAGTTAAAAAGCCACTCACACAATCCAAGCAAGAGTGGAGGTCTGCAACTAAGGTAGCAGCAGAGGGGGAATAAAAGGGCTGGACTGGGGAGATATTTCTGAGGCAAAACCCATTGACAAGATTTGAAAATCAATCGAATATGTGATGTGAAAGAATAGAACAAAATAATGTCTCTAAGGTCCCCAGCTTATAAGACGGATGACAGCACAGGGTGATACTATGAGCAAAGCCAGGAAATGATAGGAGAAGGCCCATAAAGCAGGTAGCTGGGGAGGAAGCAACTCAGATGCAGACATGTGAAGGTTGCAGTCCTCTCAGGACATCCAGTCGAAGATCCTGGCAGGCAATCAAACAAAAGGGTCTAGGCAACAGGGCCAGTCAGGCAACTTGGGAATCGGGCTGAAGCCATGCCGTGAATGTGATAGCCAGGGAGAAAGAGAAAGTGAAGAGAGATCCCTGGGGATACCACCATTTAAGGGGAGAAGCTACATGAAGACAACTAGGAAAACCAAGTCCGAGAGGGGCTAGAGAAGCAAGAGAGGCTGGCGTGCTGGCAACCTGTGCATGGAAAGCCCAGCAAGAGCTACGGGGGATCAAGCACCTTGAAGGAAGCAGTAGTGAGTAGGGCCACTCTGGGGGAAGCACGAGCATCCTAGGGTCACAGACGCTCGAGCAAAGGTGCATGTCTCAGGTAGTGGAAAAACAACCCTATTTTCAGAAATACTTTATACAAAGGAAAAAAAGGGTTTGAAACCCTCTGAGGGCAGCAGCAGAGGGTTAGAGATCCCCTTGTGGGGTGGAGAGGGGAGACTATTCTATCGCTTGAGACTGTGAAAAGAATCGCTACATTTCGGAGCTCCGAAGGCTTGGTTTTGGACCCTAAACACTTATAAGTAGTATGATCTTGGGCAAATTAGCTTCAGGTACCTGAAACATAGCATGGAGATAATATGTCCCTCCACTCAGCAGCACTGAGGGTTAAATGCGACACAAACATGGAGCCACACATAGGCCTGACGCATGGCTGGCATTCAGTGCGTGTTGAGTTACGGCTCCTTATGTGGGCTACAAAACAGCACCCCATTCCCTCCCAGCGCCACCACATTCCCTCCCAGCGCATTTCAGGAAGGAGAAAACCAGGTTAGGGACATAGTCCGGCGGCACATGGAGCAACAAATGAGCCAATCTTTTGTACTTCCAAGGTGGGGGGGAAAGTTGATAGAGAAGCCAGAGTTACAGTGAAAAATCTCCCTATGAGCATTGTACATAAAACACTCTAAAACCAAAACTCTGTCAGAAGCTGTGTCATGGACGCCCTGAGAATTGAGGGAGATGTGTGGAAGAGACCGTCATGAATATTCAGGAGCATGATTTGGTATGGGGGCGTGGGGGCAGGGGAGCAAAAATCATAAATGATTTGCAGGGACCCAGCAGTGGATGGTGATAAAAAGTCCCAAAAGTTTCTAAGGGATCAATGGGGCATTCAGCAACTCTGGAGCCTAGAATTGCGGAAGAGCACACTCACTCAAAGAGAATGAGCAGAAGGTCACTGACACTAGGGACAGCAGGAGGGGCCAGATACTTTGGGAGGAAGTAGTAGAGTTCCAGGTGTTCCAGGAATATCAAGGAGCTTGAAAAACTCAGTCTTACATACACACACACACACACACACACACATGCCTTGAGGAGAAGGAACAGGGTCATAAGGACAGGAGCCCACAGGAGGACACAGGATCACCATATGCCCTAGATTTTCCAGGATAATCTCAATTTCAAATATTCTTTTGGATTGCTCATATAAATAATAAAATATCCCTGTATGTGCAACTGTGGCAAGTTAGTACTGAATGGATCAATTCAGGAAACATTAAAACACACATTTGTTATTGGCAATAGATGATGTGCAAAAGAGAGTGATGTCCATAGTGCTGAATTCAGTGAGCAAGCTGGTTAGAATATAAACATCAGGCATCATATAACCATATATATATATATATATGTCTGCAGACACAGGAAAGATTGGAAGAAGCCATAACTCTACAATGTTAATGATATTTATTTCTGATCAATGGAATTACAATGATTTTTATTTTCTCCTTTCTACTTTTTTGTATTCACTAAATATTTTTTGTAGTTACCATCTTTTACTTTTATAACTCAAAAATTAAGATATTTTCATTTTGGAAATACTGGGGGGGGGAGATTGAAAGCCACAATGAATAGAGAATCACAGCCAAAGAAAAATCACAATCACATGTGGAAACAGATCTCTACTTGCCCAAGCATAAAGCCTGTGACATCGGCCTCCCAGGTGTATTAGCAACCAGACACTGACAGCTTGGAATGTCGCCATGGCAGTGAGTGTCTCACTACACCCTAGGGGTTCAAATTTTTACTCTGGTATCAAAATGACCACTTCTAAAGAAGATTTACAGTAGGAATGATCATTCATTACCTTTTTTACAAAGGATTTTAAACATGCCCCGGCCTTCCGTCCTCCGCTCCCTTTTATTCTCATGGTCAGAGCTTTGCAAGACAGAGAGCTACTATCCTAATATTCTGCATTTCCTTATCTAAGGATTAGACCAGATGGATCTTTTTTTTTTAATAACAGCCTATAATGAGGACATAATTAGGTAGTTGGAGATGCAGTGTTTATTCTACCTTTTCCTCTGTTGGCCACCTAGGATTTCTAAGTGTCTTGTTTCAGTGTGTGAATGCTAGTCTTTGGGCAAACACACCCAAATTTAAGAAGGAGGCTTGACCCCAAAATGCCAGCAGCACCCAATGCATCTGAAACATTTGCAATGCTTCTTGGCAGATGCAATAATCGCAAGACGCAATGAGATTAAACAGAGATGATAAAACATAGGACAGATTCTGAAAGAGAAAGAACAAAATCTCCCTCCTTCTGCTCTTCTTGATAAAAGCTTTATTTATTATAGGATGTGACAGGGAGAACTGAGGATAACTGACTGCTGTCTCCAGCTTGGGTACTTGTGGCAGGGGTGGGGGAGGCGAGGCAATGGCACTATGCACTCAGAGGAGAGGACACTGGTGGTAGAGCAGGGTTGGGGGAGATGAGTGAGGATGATGAGCTCAGTTTGGGACATGCTGATTTTCAGATTTCTGTGGGACATCTATGTGGAGATGTCTGGAAGGCAATTGGATATGTGGTCTGTAGCTCCAGATAATGTCTGGGGGGCATCAGAATGCAGTGGAAGCAGAATCCATATGGCTGGTTGAGATCAAAACCACAGTGAATGAGAAGAGAACAGGGCCTTGAGCGGGAGTCCAAGGAACCCCAACGTTGAAAGGATGAATGGAAGACAAAGACCCCCCCCAAAGGAGACAGAAGGAAATGTCAGTGCTCTTAGGCTAATGTGAACATTATTGTCAAAATATTTGCATTTTTCCAAATTGGAATAGTGCAAATAGAGATACTGAGATAATTTTGTTAATTTGATCTAAGTGCAATACAACTAAATGTCATACTCGAAAAACAAGATTTCTGAGGCTTTTTCCTAAATAAATACAAGTACCAATAAAGACATGAAAAGTTGTTCAACCTCACTAATGGAGATGCAAGCAAAAACATATAAAATTGGGCTCCAGAGGAGGTCGCTGTATGCTTATTAACTATATTACTTGGGACTGACAAGGGTGTAATGGAAGAGGTCCTCTTGTCAATGCTGGCAGGACTAACCGGAAAGCAATTTGGCCAAATCCACCAAGTACCACAAACCTTTACATCCTTCGGCCCAGCAATTCTACTTCCTGGATTGACTCATATGCAATTAATTAGATTCATGTAAAGGATTTACATAAACATTTATGTGAAAAGATTTCTTCTGCAACATTATTTATAAAAACAATAATTTATTTAAAATTTTCAATGTATAATTATATGGGAATAGAATGGGCAACATTCAAGTGAGAGAAGAGTATGTAATCACCAAAACTCATGTTTTAGGTAATTAATACTATGATAAAATGTTCAGTATACAATTCTAAGCGAAATATATGATAATTCCAATATGTTACAAATATACACAGACAGACACAGTTGAAGAAAATACAAATAATAATAGC
The DNA here is from genome assembly GCA_030068075.1 of Paguma larvata. Taxonomy (NCBI): domain Eukaryota; kingdom Metazoa; phylum Chordata; class Mammalia; order Carnivora; family Viverridae; genus Paguma; species Paguma larvata. The sequence continues at coordinate 47,973,603 of CM057836.1, forward strand.
GGCTACCTAATGATTATTGAATTACAATTAACTTTTCACTTCCTTCTTTATATATTTCTATATTTTCTCAGTTACCTACAATGCACACTGTAATTCTTATCATTTGAAACAAGAGACACTCCTGCTATTACATTCTAATACTTTCATTACTAAAAGCTCTTTTTATTTCAAAATACTTCTATTATCCTTAAGGACATTTTCATAGACCCTGACTGGGAATTTTGGTTCTAGTTCTTATGTAATGTTGCCACTATTTTCTATATCACTATTTTCAAAACAAAAGGACAACAGGGCATAACAGATCAACATTGAATACTGACATTTCAGTCAATTTAAAGAAACTTAAATTATAGCCCTATAAAGTAAGAACTTCAGAGGACAGTGTATAATACTGGGATTGACTGTGATTTGGATCTAAGACAGAAAGAGGCATGGGAGAGCTAGCCACTCTAAACTGTTAGAATGATTTCTAACCATTTGCATCAATTATCAGCTGAAAGGCAACTTGAATTTCATTACCTGGAAAAAAAAAAGACTTGAAACCCTCTTGAAAAATGTTTTTCCTTTTAGAAAATATTCTTTGCCATACAATGATCTTATTTATGAAATTTGCATTGTTAAACCACATGCTAATGTGAATTCACTTGCTGACTGGAACATAGAGACATCACATGCAGAAGGTTAAATATAAAGACTACTGCTTGCAACAAAGAAGGTATTTTAATCGATTGCCTTAGATGTTGTAATTGAGAATTCACCTTGTTAAAAAATTATGTAGAATCAAGAGATATTCACAATTGCGAAAACTGATAAACCTTTTTTAATGAGCCGATGACTGGCTCAGAGTTTTGCCAAAGATACTTGATAAAAAGCCAAGAAATCTATTGAGTAAACTGTTTTATGCAAACATGTATGCCTACAAACAAGGTCTTGTCAATTTCAATTGCAGATGGAAGACAAAAATGACAAATCTTGTGCGTACTAGGTTTATACCTGATGTTCATTTTTCACACAGCTTTGTTATTCTATTACTTTTCAGAAAAGGGAAGTCATTAACTGTATGTCTAAGAGTGATTTAATCTGTATAGCTAGCTTCGAAGACTTTTCCTATAAAGTCCTGCATAAGAAAAAAATGTCATTGTAAGATCTTGTATCTCAATTTTTGTTTTTCATAAAATAGAACACAAAACAATAGGTGAAAATTAATTTTATGATAAAGCGTACAGCAAAAGTAAATCAGTGAAGAGAAAAAAAAGCAGTATGATGAATGATGCTGAGTCAACTGATCAACTAAATGGGAAAATTAATTTAGATCTCCATCTCATGCCATTCATCAAAGTAAGTTCCAAATAGATCAAAGAGTTAAATGCTTGGGGGGGAAACCTATTAGAAGAAACAATTTTATCTGCTAACTGGAGGATTTAACTTAAAAATGTAATCATGTGAGAAAAGATATAGATTGGAACATATATCCTACCTAATAACTGACCCAAGAATACAAGCAGAGGATTTACCAAAGAAGAAATAAAAATAAGTACTAAAACGTGAAAAATGTTTAACTTCACTAATATTCAAAGAAATACAAATTAAAACAAGGTGTCAGTTTTAGCCTCAATTAGCAATGATTTTTCAAAACGACAATACGATTCTAGCGAAATTTATGTGAGAAAAAACAAACACTCTCATTCCTGCTGATTTAGGGTGTAAATTGGTACACTTTCTAAAAACTCAATTAGCAACAAATAATGAGCCATAAAATGTTCACACTCTTTGATATAGTAATCCATTCCCAGGAATCTTGAGACAATCTAAAATGAGGATAAAAATTTATGCACAAAAATGTGCATTATGGTGTTATGGGTAATAGCAAAACCTTTGAGGTAAACTAAATAAACTTGGAAATTAAATAAACTTACATAAATGATTTAGGATTGCTTAATTAAATTGTGGTATACTCAAAGAATGAGTAATATCATGTTATTAAAAATTTTCTTCACAAAAACTTGTTGAGAAATGGCTATGATATAAAATTACATGACAAAATTCAAAATTAAACCCATGTAGCATGACATTTAAAAGTTTTACAATAGGGGCGCCTAAAATGGCTCAGTTGGTTAAGCATCCAATTCTTGATTTTGGCTCAGGTCATGATCTCACAGTTTGTGGGTTCAAGCCCCGCTTCTAGCTCTGTGCTGACAGCACGGAGCCTGCTTGGGATTCTTTCTTTCTCCCCCTCTCTCTGCCCCTCCCCTGCACACATGCTCATGCTCACTCGCTCTCGCTCTCTCTCAAAATAAATAAATAAACTTTTAAAAAACTTTTATAATACACACACACCCATAAAATTTCTATTAACCTTATTGTTTTATAATATTGTGAGAATGTGGCTGGATTCTCACTAAATTTGAAGGGTGTACATGGGATGGTCTGACCTAAAATACAGGCTACATGGCACACAAACAATTCACTTTGTAGCTGCTAAAAGATTAAGCAGTCATTCTCCAGAAAACATTAGGGCATAAACTGTGATTGAACCATTCCGCACTGGAACAACTGTACAGAGCTGGGTCAAAGGAAGTAAGAGCAGGAATTTAACAGTCATTACCGAGGACTGGTTCCTCTGAGCAACAGAGGACTGGCCAGCAAAATGTATGTGCATGAGTGCAAATGCATGTGCACGCACACATTTAAAAAGCTAGAAAGAAATACTCCATGATATTAGCAGCGGTGTTCTGACATTCTAGAATTGTGCCAAGATGGCGAACACTAGACACATGTGGCTATTTCCACTTAAAGTAAAATTAAATGAACTTTAAAATTCCTTCCTTCTGTCAAACTAGTCCCATTGTTCAAGGGCTCAAGAGGCACAAGTAGCTAGTGGCTATTGTTTTAAACAGCACAGACATAGAACATATCTATCGTCCCACAAAGTTCTTTTGAACAGTGCTGTTCTACGAGATTTCTTCTTTACACTTTTTCCAAATTTATTACAATTCGCATTGTAGTAGATTCCTCTTAGAAACAAAGGGAAAAACACCATGAGAAAAGAAAATGAGGCTAACAGAGCAAACACTCACACCAGAGGTGCAGAAGACACATTCTCTAGAGAAAACCCAGGGGAATTAAAATCTAGGGAAAAGCAGGAGGACACAGGCACTGTGGAAAGAAAAGGAAAGGCTAGAGAGAGACATGGGAATAATAGACATCGCAAGGAAAGGAAAGAAAGGACACAGAAATTCCAACAGCAGGGGGTGGGGAAGGAGGCAATTACAGCAAGGAGCCACAGATTCTGGGCTCTCCCCACTCACCAGCCATTACAGCTGCTGACCGCTGACCTGGCTCAAAAGGACATTTCCCTCGGCCACTCTCAAGTCTTTCAACCTGCTGGAAACTGGACACATCCTACAGACCAGAAGGGGGCAATCGGTTTAGGGTCATGGGGAGGTACATGGTGATAATTACAAAGATGGTCAGATGAAGGAAAAGTTCAATTTCCATTCATCTCCCATCCATCCCCTTCCATCCCCATACTCCCAGTCTATTCCTGATTCCCCCATCCACTCTGGCATTTCCCATCTCTGCCATCCCTCTTTTCATCCATTTGCTCCTCTTCCCTCCATTCCCCTGGTTCCAACACCCACATGCCCTGATGAAAGAACACCATAGATGGCTCTAGAAGACACTAAAAGGCTGAGGGGCAGATCTTTCCTCTGAAATGCTAGGGTTTGCAACTGGCTGGAAAATATGTTACCGGAAAAGCGGGACTAAGGGAAGAAAGCAGGTGTCCTGAGGGCTGGAGCTCTTAGGAAGGGTTAAGAATTGCACAGGCTGGTATAAGACCATCTGAAGCAGGGGCTTAGAGAGAAGGGCCATCCTCCCCCTACTCCTACCCAAGGATGAAAGACAAGACCAGAGTTCAAGGAAACACAGAAAGGGAGAAGGTAAACTGAAAAGTCAGTAAAGACCTGAAACTCAGGTCAGAACTTGAGGATTGGGCAAGTAACTACCTTCTTCATCCAGGAACTAGAGCAGGACTGATCTGGACAGGGGCGAGAGACATAAGAGTTCCACCAGGGACAGCCGGAAGTTACCTCAGCTGAGCATCCAGCACTAAGAGAGCCTTCAAGATAACATCTAAAAATGGAAATCGGGGATGACTTCAACCTGAGACTGGCAGGGAAGTTAACTCTGGTTGCTTAGGAATCAAAGTTATGGCACAGAAAAGCCAGACACGATACCTCTAGCTCACCAGGGAGGCCATATGGTGTTGCTGGAGCCTAACTACACTGATGGTAGCTGGAGTAGGAACATAGATCTATATCCCCTGAGTGTGGGTATATTACTGGCCGATTCTGACTGCTCATCTATTTGCTATAGTTGGCGAACAAGGTTTTACTTTACTGAGAGAGGCTTGAAGAAGGCCTGTTAAAATTAGATGTGATCTCAGGTCTCCAAAAAGGGAACACTGGGTCAAGAGAGTCTTCTGGAATGAGGGACCCCCACAAGTGCACAAGCATCTCACATGTGAGGCAGTGGTAGCATCCTAGCCTGAGAAAAACGATGATGACAGTGAGATATTACCAAGATGTCTCAGCACTTTGGAGAAAGGTTAGTACACGCTGCTGTGGCCCATCCTACCTCTCACCTAAACTAGAGCAGTAACCTCCTCTCCACACTGCCTAGCCTTGTCCCCAGTTTACTCTACATACCCACTGCTGATCAATATTCCTAGAATATCAGCCACTGCCTTGATAAGTTTTTGAGCAAGGGAGTATCAAAATGGCTCCCCAGTGCCTGGAGTACAAACTCTTTAGCCAAAATTACTTACTTTCTAATACTTCTCAAAACGAACAAATACTTCTAGCCAAACCTGGGTCACTAGGTTATAATTGGGTTATCTAGGTTTATAATCTTTCAGCAAGTGAGGCTCCTATTAACTAGATAGGTTATGTTTACTGTCATATCAAAGTGACATTTCATTAGGGCCTAAAGGGGGGAAGACCACTCCGCCACAGTCTCTGAATGTTGAGATTCCTCACTGAAAATGGCAATAAAGAATACCTAAATATCGTAGTATGGTGATAAGAACTAAACTCAATCTTGAATGTAAAGTACCTAGCACCACCCTGGGACAGAGTACATCTTCAACTGAATGGGAAATCTTGTCATTGTTATTGTTAAATCTAGCATTTTTCTCTGTGAACTGCTGGAATTCTCTCAGCAAAGCAAACTAAAATATTTTCCTCCAGGGGTGCCTGGGTGGCTCGGTCAGTCTGACTTTGGCTTGGGTGATGATCTCATGGTTCATGGGTTCAAGCCCTGCATTGGGCTCTCCACTCTCAGCGCAAAACCCACTTCAGATCCTCTGTCTCCCTCTCTCTCTGCCCCTGCCCCACTCACATGTGTGCTCTCTCTCTCTCTCTCTCAAAAATAAATAAGTACTTAAAAAATATTTTTTCCTCCAATGTCCGATGAGCTGTCACTGAATGGCAACGCTCCACTTTTAGTTAGAGCTGGTAGGTCCAGTGCTTGAACTTCCTTTCTAAGAACCTTCATTTCTCTGAGCAATCAACTCTGAGTGAGTTGTTGTGTCTGGATCAGTTAGTCAAAGCTCTCACATAATAGTTATATATAGTCTCAAAGTCTGGACGTGAAAGGTTTAGCACTAAGGACTGAGGTAAGAACTCGCTTAAGCAGACAGGAGTTGCCAGGGAGCAGGATAAGACAGTAAAGGCAGAAGAGAACTTTCAGGAAGTCTAGAGGGTAGTCTTAGTATATGGCTTGAAGAGTTAACACAGCTGATTTTGGAAATGGGGGGCTGTGCTCTATACTTTCCTACAAACAAGCCTTGACCAAAGGATGCTCTTCATGTCATAAGCCTGCTAGATAGGAGGGTTCAAAGAAGAAGTTAAAAGTCGTGGGAGTGCAGGACACTGATCCCTGGCTTTACTCTGGTTTCTGATTTTTCTCAGGAGTGGATACGAGTCCAAGTCACGCCAATCCTGACAGGACGTAAAGAACACTTAATGTCTAGATACTTAGAATCTAACAACCATTAGGGTCCCCTCAGGGAGCTGAGAAAGAATAGACGGCCCTGGGAAACTAACTTGGAGTGATCATATGGCTATTAGCCATGGTGCTGGTATTCATACCCTTGGGCTCCCCAAGTGTGTGCAGACTGGAAAAAGACAAATATGGCAATGGTAGTTCCAAACTACTTTCTGAGCTTTGTGAGAACTGTAGGGTTATACCCTCAACATTACTTGATGGGATACAGAGATTTTCAATACCACCCTGACCTGGAAACCTTCCCAAGATGAGAAAACTATGCACACATTATGAAAAGGACTCAACATAAGCCCAACGAACCCCATGGCCAGCCGAGAGGGACTGACTGGGGCAATCAAGCATATACAGTCATAGCACTGGAAACCAGAGACCTGAGGATGGTCTTCAGCAAGGAGGGGTTTAGAGACGCATAAAGATCCAAGTCGCATAGAGTCCTGCAGTTTGCAAAGGGTCAAGTCAAAATCTGCAGCTAAGGATCAGGGTCAGGAGAGATAGAGAGTCACTGCACTCCCTCCTTTTGCTCCTTCGAGCAGAAAGGGAAGCCACTGAATACAAAGAACAGGAGAGATTTCTGACTCATCCCAGGTTATTGTCACAAGTGCGTGCTGGCAGAGGACTAGGAACTGACTGTTGGGTAACTGATGGGAAAAGCTGAGGGTTCAAAAGCATTAAGACCTTCCTGAGATGCCACCAGTCCCAGTAGCTTTAGAAGCCATGACTAGCTAGATATGATTAGGGGTGTACATGTACCAAGCCTGCCTGAGTGTGAGAGTAGAGATGCCCAGGGTTACAGCAGCAATGAACAGGATCTAGCAGAAAAGACGGCTGGCAAAGTGCCCGCTTTGAAGGCAAGATCCAGAGTACGGGGCCAGCAAGTACTACATTAGTGGGCAGCAACCTCAGAAGCCATGAGAGTGGAGGGTCACAGCCTGCACAGGATGAAGTCGGCGGTGGGGGTGGGAGAAGGTGGTGAGAGACAGTCACACGCCTTGGGAGGAAGAAGCAGGCAGGGATTGTGCTGATTAAGAAATGGATCTAGGCTGCCAGGACAAAGCTTACATGGGGCAAAGGAAACACGAGATATGGCCTCTGAAGTCTCTCCTGAATTTATCCTCTCCCTGGCCTAGCTAGCATTCTTAATTTCCTTCACCATCCCTCTTTCTCTCTTCACACTCTGTGTACCTCGCCTTCTACAGACAACCTCCCTCCCCCTCCCTGGCCTACCCCCTTTCCGGGGCAGACAAAGTCTCCACCCTTCAAAGACATCCCTCACCCCCAATGCTTTTCATGCACGAGTGTTGCTTTAAGCATGCCCCCTGTCATGGTCACTCACAGAAGACCCTTCCCATCCTCCCACCAGTCACTCACAATAACCCCGCACTTCGGATCAAAAGCGAAGGTGCCACAAGTGAGGAGGTGAGAGGCATTGGCAATGGCGAGAATCTGGACAAAATTGTGACATTCATCCTAGGGGTCAGAGATGATTAGAGAGAATCAGAAGCAGCAGGTACAAGGAAGGCAGGGTAGTGTCAGGACAGTTAGATGCAGCTCTGGGATCAGAGATGACAGGTGATGACACGGTGTTAGAGCCCCTGCCTGGGCTCACTGCGATGGGAGCACTGCAGGGGACAGACACAGAGCCAGGGCTGGAACTAGGTCAGGGACACTCAGGACAGGGCCAGGAGTCACACCTACCTCCTTCTTGCCTTTCTTCCTACAGTTCTGTCTGTGGGCCTCCGGCACCATCCAGTCAATCTGAGAAAGGAGGAGTGACTGTTTCTCCCAGATTCTCCCCAAATTCTTCCCAAGTCAGGGTAGATGAAACAGTTCCACGACCTCCATCAATTTGAGAACTCCAGAGACAACCCACCCTCCCACCTTCAGTCAGAGCATCATTTTTCAAACTGGAGGTCTCCACCCATTAATGAGTAATGAAATAAATTTTTTTATTTTTAATGACATAGAATATTCAGAATGTATCATATAGGAGAGTAGATACTGTTTCAAGAATGTGTTCTTTAAATACACACTTCCTATACTGGGTCAAAATATACCACATATTTCTTACTAAGGGATGGTCAAAAAAGTTTAAAAGCTATTGCCCTAAAGAAATGTGATTCTAATGATTGCTCTGCCCACTGTCACCTGAAACCTGGTCACTATGGCCACGTCCATCATGAACCTCCCTCATAACGTCCTCAGTCACCATGACCCGCCCCCATCACCCTTAGCTCAGATAATGAAGTCAATATTCTTCCTATATTCATTTTCACCAACACTCCCCCTGCCACCACCATCACTGTTACATATTTAGTTATTATGAACAAATCACCCCATCTCCTAAAACTATGGATCTAACCACATGGTCTGGGTCTGGGGTCCTCCCCACTTTCATTTCTCACCCTGCGGGGTCTCTCCCCTGAGAAAGGCAGGGATAAAGCGAAGATGGTGTCCCGGGCGCCGACGTAAAGTGTATGGGAAGCAGGATCCACAAGGAGAACAGAGTAATTGTATGTCTGAGGCACGGTGAACCGGGTGAGATAGGAGTCAGCCTCTGGCAGGAAGAGAGGATGAGAAGGGAGAGTGATATCAGCAATTGCTTCATCAGGGTTGGGTCCACAGGGGCAAAGCCAAAGGGCTCCATTTCTGTTTTCTTCCAAGTATCATTTATTTAGCAGCCATGAGGAGTAAAAACAGAGCTTTGAGAGGCCAACCATCTAACCTCCCCAAAGACAGATAACTGATGAGGCCAGAATATTTAGCACACAATACAGTCAGGTATGCTTTTTCTATAAAAATAGAACACTTTATTAAAATAACAGCATAAACATTAAGTCTGTAATTTCTATCCATAGCAACATGATACATAATTTGAAAATACCTATAGGAGGTATAAGTACCTTTTTCTCTAAGTTTCCTTTTTTTTTTTAAATAACTACTTATTAGTAACTTCCTTTTACTTAGAAGGGAAACAATTCATTCTCTACACCAAAACTTTAGGAGACTATTTCCTGTCTTCCCACTGCTCTTGTCCTCCCCAACCCCACCCCATTTCTACCCAAAGGGGTAAAGAGTGGGCATGAGTATACGCTTGACGTGGCTCTTTCACTTACCAGCTGTACAATCTTGAGTAAGTTACTTGCCCTGAGCATCACCTTCCTCATCTGTAAACACCACCAATCAGGCTTGTTGACAGAATTAAATGAGATAACAATTGGAAGCAACTGACACAGACTGCATGTGTCACAAAGGGATCCTCTCTTCCTTCCTTAGGCATGTGCTCCATTTAGGCCAAATGTAAACCTCAACAGCATCATTCAAAACTCCATTTAAAGATTACAACAAAGAAGTCAGCATGAATTTACCTTCTTAGCTCACTCTGGAGCCCCTATCCTTGCACCAATACAGCTCTGGTCTACCTGCTTCATCTGCTCAGCTACCCTCAAGACTTGACAGAATGACCACCAGCCATTCATTCCTGGATGTGATGTATGGGCCCCACCCACCCCATCCTCCCACACCCATACTCAAATCTGTTCTGGACCTGCCTGCCTTCTCATGCTCATTAGAAGCCCTGGAACACTCAGCCTCCACTTGTATCCCCAACTCTGTTTCACCTTGCTATCTAGACTTCTCTGAATTTCTGGTTATCAACCCAGCCTAGCAACCTCAATTCTGTTTTGCAGCTATTGCTCCAGCACAAACAAACCCCAGGCTCTGACCACAACTTTGTCTTCTGGATTCAAAGCAACCCTAGGTTACTAGGCTGAAGTTCAGACGCTAAATTACTGTCACCCAGTTGTGAGGTTCTGCCAACAGGTTGTCCTCTCAGCTTCACTGGGTCTGTCTGCACAAGGTAACACTCAGGTCCATGGCCATGCCCATGACCACCTTGGCAGAGAGCGGTTAAAGTGTGAATCATTCCAATGACCATTTTTAACCTGGTGGCATCCTTGGTTTCTTCCACATCTTTTCAAAGGACCAAATCTCCTTCCTCTTTGTTCCTTCTGAAGACTTTAGAAATCATTTAAACAGAACTTTAAATCAACTCACTGAAAGGTTTCCCAACATTCAATGTAGTGAATGGGTAGAGAAAGCACGGAATGCTGAGGAGTTAAGAGGGTTACAATGGATCCGTGGATCGTGTATCAGAGAATGGGAGTTGGTGTCAGAGCTACGAGAGGCCTGGGAAGTGGGTTAGGGAGATGAGGGCTTTGAGCAGGGCAAAAAAGCCTGCAGGGGGGTTGAAATGATAAGGCAATGGATTTGAGAAGCGGGCAGATGGAAATGCTGAGCTGGTCATCAGAATGGTGGGTGGCTGGAGTAGAATGAAAGACCAATGAATTTGGAAGCAGAATGGGCATCAAGCTGGCGTGAGGGACACCCGGTGTATGCTCGGGAAAACGGGAATAAGGGAGAGGGAACCCCGAAACGGACGACCTCGGGAAACCTCCATCCCCTCCCTGGGCCTCAGGGCCCGCTTCTGCACGGTGAGGGGCGTAATTCTCACGGTTCTGCCAGCAAGGGGCAGCAGGAGCGCCTGGGCGTGCCGTGAGAGCCGTAGCGCGAGGACGGGAAGCAAGGCCGAGGAACAGCACCGCGTGGGGGTTCCGCGTGGGGGTCCCGCTTGGGTCCTGGAGGGGCGTGGGCGGCGCGGAACTCGCTGCGCAGCGCGGAGGGGCCCCAGAGCGCCCGCCCGGGTTCGTAGGAAAGGGCAGGTGGGTGCCGGCACCTGCCGGCGGGGCCCGGACACGGCGCGAAGGGCTGAGGGCGAGGGCACCCATGCCTTACCGGAGATAGGAAGCGAGGTCCTGGGAACCGAGCGGGGTACGCGGCCGGATACCGGGCCGCTCAGCACCGCCAGCAGCAGCAGCGGGAAGGGCGAGGCCGGAGGCGGCTGCGGGCCCGGGCGGGGCCGCCTGCCAGAAGCCAGCATCTTAGGCTCCGCCTGGCCGCTGGGTGGGGCGCGCCCTGCCACCTCCGCTCTGGGCCGCGGTGCCACCGGCCTCGGCCCCGCTCGGATCTCCTCGGTCCGGTTCGGCCTGCGTCCGCCAGACAAGAACGCAACCCAGCTCCGCCTCTTCAAGAGGGGACTAATGGTCGGGCTCATTTCTTCCTCCAGCCAATTGGGGTTGGGTGGAGGCGGAGCTAAGGAGCGGAGAAGCCCACCCAGGTACAGAAGGAGCCAGACCTAGGTCTAGGTGGGAGAGCGACTTCGGAACCGGGCTGGAGGTGTGACTCCAGGTCCTCCAAAGGCTGGTTTGCTCTGTGGGCTCCAAAAGCTTAAATGCCCGTATCTGTACTACCAGGAAAAATCCGTGTGTAAATTTCTCAAAATTGTTATTTTAGCAAGCATTTAACAAATAACTGCAAATAGATCATTGCAAGGCAATGGAATTTATGTTCGCTATAAAAATGTGCAATAAATGCTCGGAAAAGTTAGGTTTTGCCTGAGCAAATAAAGAAGGTTTCACAGAAATGACATTTGAGGGGCGCCTGGTGGCTCAGTCGGTTGAGCGCCCGACTTCTGCTCAGGTCGTGATCTTACGGTCTGCAGGTTCCAGCCGAACAGGGCTCAGAGCCTGGAGCCTGCTTCGGTTTCTGTGTCTCCCTCTCTCTCTGTCCCTCCCCTGCTTGCGGTCTCTCTCTCTTTCTCTCTCTCTCTCTCTCAAAAAATAAGTAAACTAAAAAAAAAAAAAAAGAAATGACATTTGAACTGAGCGTTCAAGGATAAGTAGTAGGCCTTTGAGAGCAAGGGGGGGGGCGGGGGCAAAGACTACCTATGGATATGTCCACCAGGAAATCCTACATACAAGACAAACACAGGGCCTGAAAATAACTGTCTCCATCATCCCACCCGCCCTGCTCCTTCATCAAGCACTTAGTCCTCCAATTCATAGCCTTGCAGGTAATCTTTGCTTTCTTCTCTTATATTCCTCATTGCTTAGTTATCTAGGCTGCATACAGATATAACAAATTAACACCAAAAATTTAGTGGCTTAAAACAACAATAAACTTTTATTATCTCTGTGTGTCAGGAATTCGGGAGTAGTTTAGCTGGGTTGTCTAGCTCCCAGTCTCTAATGAGTTTATAGTCATGATATTGGATGGGGCTGCAGTTATCTGAATGCTTGACTAAGGCTGGAGGATCCACTTTCAGGATGGTTTAATTCCATGCCCGACAAGGTGATGCTGGCTATTGATAGTAAGTCTCAATTCCTTCCATGTGGACCTCTCCCTGGGTTGCTGGAATGTCTTCCCAATATAGTATTACTTCTTTAGAGCAAGTAATTCCAAAAATCAAGGTGAAAGCCACAATGTCTTTTATAGTCTATCCTCAGAAGTAAAAATATAATAATTTCTGTCGTATTCTGTCGGTCACATAAGCCAATCCTCGTGCACTATGGGAGGGATGACAAAAGGGTGGAATATGACAATTTCAGTGGACCATCCTGGAGACTGGCTACCACGTCCAAATGTAAGCAGTCATCTTGTCCTGATAACTTACATTGATTAACCATAAATAACTTATATTTTGTCATTTTCTTTCCATTATCATCATAATTCAGGACTTTATCATTGCTTACGTAGGCTATGTAATAGTTTCATTAAAAAACAAAAACAAACAAAAAAACACCCTGCCTCCAATCTCTCCCTTTCCAGATTATCATCAGGGCAATCTCTCTAAAGTGCAAATTCTGTTTTATTTATTCAATAGTTATTGAGGACCTACGATGTGCTGGGCATTTTATTAAGTAACATAGATAAAGATTATTAAAATATGGTTCCTGCTGCCTGCTTTGGCAGCACGTATACTAAAATTGGAACAATACAGAGATTAGGATGACCCCTGCGTGAGGATGACATGCAAAACATGGATCCTGGATTCAAATTGTTTAGTCTAGAAGGGAAAATAGACACTGAAGACTGATACTCCGAGTCTTCTCTCTGAAACTTTTTTTTTCTAACACAACACAATAGACCTCAACACAATAGGACCCTCCTCTGTGCTACTTCCTTTGGCACCGATATATGCCTCTACCTAGCTGCTCCTCAGCAATCTAACCTAGACCTTAGTCCCTTCTCTGAACATAGTTTAAATATTGATTGTTGTCTTTTGTTTGTTTTCAAAGATCTCTTTCAATTTTTTTGGCAGGAACACACAAGAAGTCCTTTTTTACACTGCAACCTAGCCATACTTAAATACTTTTGTAAGTGAAGTAAACTTTCACAAAGTCATACTTACACTATGTTTCTTTAATTCAGGAGCTAAACCCTGATATTTTCTATGGAATTGCATTTTATTTTATTTTATTTTTTTAAATGCTGGTTGCAGCCCACTAAATTGATTTTACTACCTATTAATAAATTGAGATCCCCACTCAGAAAAATCACTGTTCTAAGCTATCTGACTCATACTAACTTAATATCTATTCCTTAAATCCACATCTCCAATTCATATTTTTCTCTTCAGTTTCTGACACAAACATCTCCACTCAGTGTCCCACAGACGCCTTGCTTTCATCATGTCCAAAAAAGAACTGTCATCCTCACTCCCACACCAGCCTAGGTAACTCGGTAAGATGGTAGAACCATTATTTCTTATATCTGTGTATAGCACCACTATCTTTCCAGCTATCCAAGCCAGGAAATTTGCATTCATTTTTCAATAAGTATTCACTGAATGCTTACTATGTTCTAGGCCCTGTCATTCTGGATTCCTCCTAATCAATCCAATTACTCATGAAGATCTATTCCTTTTAACTCCTAAATATCTCCTCCACATCTCTGCATCCCCCTACTAACATCTTTATTCAAGCCACCATCATTTCTTGCCTGGGATTCCTTAGTCCTGTCCCACTTCCACCACCAGCCGCTACCACCCAACTCCAGCCCCCAATCCATTCTTCTCAGAGCAGATAGAATGTTCTCTCCAGTACAAAAATCAGATCACTCCTCTGCTTAAAACACATCAGTCCGGCTCCTCACCATACCTTCACTACGGGATGCAATCCGGAATCCTCAATATAGTCCACAGGACCTTTTATATTCTGGCCTCTTGCCTACCTCTTCTACACACTGTGCTCTGGACTGGTTGAACCTTTTCAGAATTCCCTCTTCATGAAATGTTCTCCATGTCCCTTACTTGGCTAACTCCTATTCACTCTCTTCATTAAACCCAGAATGATAATCGCATGCCCATTTCTCCAAGTCTATACTTTTCCTATACGTTCCCATAACCTCGTACTTCCCTTGCCATAGCTCATATCACACCGCATTGCCCATTGCCTAAGTACTTGTCTGTCCCCCATAGACTTTAAGCCCCAGGACGGCAAAGATTGTTGTATTCTCAGATCCTAGCACAGTGTCTGGTATATATAGGCAGTTAACAAATATTTAGTGAATGCTTTTTATCTGTATTAGTGTTTATTATATTGTCTGAAATTACTTGTTCAAATATTCATGAGTTAGTCTAGGTCCTCCGAGAAGCAGACACCAAGATGAGATTAAATGTACAAGGATTTTTACCAGGGGAAACACTTGTGAGGGAAAAGGGAAAGGGCTGAGAAAGGCTTCAAGAGCAGTCAGATGTGATTCAGGTCTGATCTTAAGTGAAGAAGAGAGGGAATGAAGCATCTGGTGTCTCCCAGGATCAAGTCTGCCTTAGTATCCCCACCACACTCAGTCATTGGCTAGGAACAGCCTGTGGCCTTCACAAACATGGCAGTGGACTTCTAAGGCAATATCTGATGCTTTTGGTCGGTTGCCTTCCCTGTAGTTTAAAATATGCAGGTTGCTTTCTTGGCAGTTTGTCACCCTCATAGTTTAGTAGGATACTGGAGTCCAGCTCCGCCTAGTCCAGGGGTCCCTGATGGATGAACGGTGTCAGCACAATGAATGACTCGAGAGAGCTGCTTTGTCTCTGGGACTAGCAAACCACTCTGCTTTGCTGGTCTCAGTATTTTATTTTTAGGTAGTGAGTTACATTACATCAGTGAACATTACTTTTTTCTTAGAAGACAATTAAAGAAAGAAGACAGTGTGTATTATGTCGATCCCCCAGACCTTGAGGGAGAGTCTTATCTTAGCTATTTTAAGATTCTATTCCTAAACTAATGAATATACACTGTTTTTTGCCAGGAAGAAAGCAGGGTTGTTAGTGTAACCTTGAGCAAGCAGGTGGCACATACATTGTTGCCTTAAGACCCATGCTAATCATCTACAGACAGGTCAGGAGTCTCTTTGTCTAGCTTTCTAAACTACGATGGGGGAAGTGTAACTTACTTGGCAAGGACATAATTCTCTAATGCCTGCCTAAGTTCCTTTGCTTATGAATAAGTGAATTTACACAATAGAGGCCTAATGTCTACATAAGTTACACTACTTTTTAGCCAACTCATACCTGCTATTCTGTATGACCAATCTGTATAACCTATCCCCAAGAGGCAACTTTGAGGTTACTTCTGGCCAGGTTACTCTTTTTCAGATGTTATCCATCAAGGCATCATACTCCAGGTCCCTTTTTCCATATACCATAAAACAAAAGAGCACTACATCCCTTGAGGCTAACCAGAGCAGTTCAAGAAGTCCAGGCCTGAAAGGTTATTAGAAGGAGATAATGTTGGGGCGCCATTTGGTCAGGAAGAGACTTTGCAACATTTGCCTTATCCACACAGGGAGGCTTCTCAACCTGTGAGACCATGATGTCTCCCAACAGTGGGATCTTGGGGAAATCACGTCATATTCCCCCATGTCTAGCACAGTCTTTGGCACATTATCCAATAAATACTACTCCAGATAGATAAAACAATTTACAGAGAAACAGAGAAATTTATTGTAGCTGGGAGCAACGAATGATGTGATTTGCAATTAGGGTAAGGTGAGTTGAGCCTGATAAGGTAAGTTATAACAGCCTTTGTGAACATAAGAAAAAAAAAAACAGAAACAAAAACAAAACAATTTTAAGTCAAAGAATGATGTGATCAAATATATTTTTACTAGGATAATTTGAGCATCAGTGTATAGAATAATCTGGAAGTTAAAGATAGGGAGACTAATTTGGAGTATGTGACAAACAAGACATGTTGAGAAGCTACACTTTATACTGAAACACAGGAAGTCTATTGATCAGATTACACCTGGGAGCCTGGATTAAGTATTTCCGGTTTTACTCTGAGGAGCAGTTGAGGGGAGCAAAAACTGGTGGTGTAGGACTAAAACATAGGCAGGTGGCTCATTTCCTATTGTTTCTAACTTGTCCTGAATCACTCATTGCTAAACTGATTTCCCCTCCCCCAACCTGCATAGTTGAGTGAGGAGTGGGGGGATGCCAATAAAGAGGAGGGAAACAGGAGAAAGTGCTTATCCATTTCTGGTTTGGTACTAGCATTATTTTCTCCTCTCCTGCTGGCTAAGTGAAAGAATTCCCCTTCAATCAGGGTTGAAGGCCAGGACCAGCCGAATTATCCTATCTCAACCGGATTTTGTCAAAGGGACTATAGGAATCGTCAGCAAGCAAATGAGAACGAGCATGAGTAGAGAGGGGCAGACCCTCTTGGGATATAGAGATTTGAAGACATGAAAGAACTTCTTGAAGGTAGACTAAACTCTAACTTCTATGAGGGTAGGGACCATTGTGTGTCCCGTGTACCCCAATCCTAGCACAGTGCCTGGCACCTGGTGTGCCCTCAACAAATATTTATTGAACAGAAGAGTGACCGACTGAATAAGTGAATGAAGGATGTAGAAGAGAAAGGTTAAATAAAGCTAAGGGACACAATGGGGGTGCCCCCCCCCCGACTGTTTCGGGGGTGGGCGTGTTTTTGGAATGCTTAATGGCACGTGGCGGTTAGCTACCGAAGAAATGTCAAGGTTAGCATGATAGTCTCAAGAGAGATCCAAAACTTTACCTCAGGGCCAAAGTAGGGCCATTTCCCTGGCGTCCAGGGGCTCGGAAGCTGTGGCCCTGAAGGAGACCCTGAGGTGGCCCCTGAGGCGGCGCGCGCAGTGAGCAGTCGTGCGCAGCCGCCGCCGCCTCCGGCACTACGCGGGCGCTTTCGGCGGCGCAGGCGCACTCCGAGAGCCTAGAGGAGCAGGTAATGGAGTCTTTGCCGTCCCAAAGAAAGGGGGGAACACCCGCACTTTCTCCTCGCCTCAGAACAGGTGGAGGGCTGAGGACCCCATCTGGAGGAGGGCCCGGAGCGGGCGCGGCCGGCAGCGCCTCACAGGGTGGGCTTGGGCCGAGCTCGGGCCGCCGTCAGGTCAGTGTTGGCGAACCAGGCCTGGGCAACACCGACGCCCACCGGTCCTCAACCACCGCGGGTCCTCGTCCTTCCGCTCACGTGTCTGAGGACCTTGACGCCGCGTGTCTTCAGCGTCCTCTCCCGGGCCGGGGGCTGGGCTGCCAGTCCTCCAGACACTGTAGGCGGTGCCTAGAGCACTCAACACTTTGAGGGGGCCTACGGCGGTGTTCTAACTACTTGGAGAGTGAAGAAAACAATGACCTTTTAGGCTCAAAGAACATGTTTTGATTTTTTTTTTTCTTACGACAGAAAAAAAATGAAATATTTAGGGCCCACGAAAGTCTATTAATTATTATTTTATTTTTATTATTATTAATGAGGAAGGGGCTCACTAAGGCAAAAGTGCTTAAGATCCACGAAATTTTTTTTTTAAACATTTATTTATTTTGAGAGACACAGAGAGCGTGAGCGGGGCAAAGGCAGAGAGAGAGGGAGACACAGAATCCGAAGCAGGCTCCAGGCTCTGAGCCGGCAGCACAGAGCCCAACGCGGGGCCGAACTCACAGACCTTGAGATCATGACCTGCGCCGAAGACGGCTGCTTAACCGACTGAGCCACCCAGGCGCCCCCCCCGAAATTTTTAATGCGGCCTTGCGGGAGGAAGAACCGTTAAATCATTTGTCACATACAGTGTCCTAAGGGCCATGAAGACATGGTATAGGTGCTTTTGTGAGGGCACGTAAAAGAGGCCCTAACCTACTAAGACCTAAAGCCTGAGACCTAAAGAATGAGCAAGGTTAAGGAAGATAGTGATGGAAAAGAACACCCCGCATCTGCAGGAGCCACAGTGAAAGGCCCAAGCATTTGTGGACCTGAAAGGTGCCTCAGGGGCAGAGTAGGGTGGGAGGGAGACCTCAATAAGTGGGTGTTTTGACCATGGTGGAGAGTATAGGATCAAAAGTAGTCAGATCCTGGGGCGCCTGGGTGGCTCAGTCGGTTGAGCAGCCGACTTCGGCTCAGGTCCTGATCTCGCGGTCAGTGGGTTGGAGCCCCGCTAGGCTCTGTGCTGACAGCTCGGAGCCTGGAGCCTGCTCCGGATTCTGTGTCTCCGTGGCTCTCTGCCCTTCTCCTGCTCAGGCTCTGTCTCTATGTCTCAAAAATAAACGTTAAAAAAAATAGTCAGATCCTGCTTAGACTCTGCCCAGATGCATCAGATGCATTCATTGATCATATTTGAGAACATAGGGAAGAGAGCCACCTCTTACCTCGTTTAAAGTAGTCTTGGAATCGCACACAGGTGTGGGATCTAAAAATGACTGTGCAAGCTGAAACCGTTCAAAGTAATCTTAATCATCAATAGGGAAAAATTAAATTTGTTCCAGGGCCTCTCAAAATTGCTGGAATGTTAAAATCTCTCTCAGTGGGAAATGAAAAATAGTAAAGCTAGTATCTATTTAGCACACTGTAATTTAAAACATTAGAAACCTGGAATATCAGAGTCTTCTATTTCTTTGGAAAAAAAACTTAAGAATAGATTGAACAGTGCTTGTGTTTTCTTCTCATGGTATAACATACTATCAGGCACGCATCTTCTCTATGCCTGAGCTAATTGTTATACTCCTTTCTATGTTTGGATCAACTTCCAACATTATATCCTTTGGGCTTTGGAAGGCTCTCCAAGAGCTCCTTTAATATGAAGTTTTTTGCTGGTGGCACTGTCTCTCTTGGCTATCTTCATACTTTTTGTCACAACCACTTCCCAATTTATGTTAGGTTCACCTTCGCTAAGATCCTCTAGCTGCTTAGCTAGAGTCTCTCAAATGGTGGCATTGTCAGCATCGTTATTTATAGTCAGCTTTTTCTTCTAGAAGTCCATTTATGTTCTATTCAACTTTCACTTTTTAGCATTACCGTGTATGGTTTCTTTGCTACACTTTCATCTTGAAATGGTCAATTTTGACCAATTCCCTCTTTCACTTAATCTATTTTTGTAGAATGTTCCATGGGTTTATCACTAGCAGATAAGGAAGTAAAACAACAACATGCTTTGTCGTCTGCTTAAACTGAGTAAGTGATCTGCAGTGACTAGTCACTGACAAACCTGGAAAGAAGTGACATAATGATTGCTGATAGTGATGAGCATTTGTTATTTATGTAGTGATTTGTGACTGAAGAGCGAACTGCGATTTATATTTTATGTAATTACTCATAGTTAATATTCCATAATCGAAATTTGAACTGTGTTAATGAAGGACCGGTGTTAATGAACTAAACTCTAGTAAGAAATTTGTATATATTGGAACCACCCAAACTTAGAACTGCCCATACTCTAAAATGACAAGAGTTTCAGATGTGAAGGAAAATGGAGAGAGGCAGTAGAAGCTCGTTAAATAAGGCCTCTGTCTGGGTGCCTGTCTATATGAATCTGTGTGTTAGTCTCAAGTTCAGCATTACATTGGTCCCATGCATTTAATTTAAAAATACAGTTAAAATATATTACAGTATTTGTTTTCTTGCTGAATACGTTAGTCATTGATTTGGATTTCTAGTTCAAGATTATTTTTAATAGATTAGCATATTCACTTACTTATTTGTTCAGCTGTCCCTAGCACATAATTGGAGCTCAATAAAAAATTGTTGAACAAATGCCAAGTTCCACTAACCAAAAAGGAAAGTTTGAAGAGGAATAACTTCACACAGGTTGATTTTAGGGAACATATTTATCTATGCACTCTTAGATCACTTTTAAAGATCATAAATTCCAAAGTGTTGTTGAAAATTATCATAAATAATATATTTCTCTTGGACCTGGGGAACTCGAAGAAGTTTTTATTTTCCCTGAATTCTTTAGCTAACAGAATTATATAGAATTATTTTAGCTCCCCAAGATGGGAACATATTTTTTTCTCTAAAAATTATTTTCTTTTATGATTTTCCTAATGTTCTTTTTGAAATATATATATTTTTTTTAACTTTTTTTTTAGCATTTTTATTTTATTTTTGAGAGACATAGAGACAGAGCGTGAGCAAGGGAGGGGCAGAGAGAGAAGGAGATACAGAATCTGAAGCAGGCTCCAGGCTCTGAGCCGTCAGCACAGAGCCAGACACAGGGCTTGAACTCACAGCCCATGAGATGAACTGATCTGAGCTGAAGTCAGCCGCTTAACTGACTGAGCCACCCAGGTGCCCCTGAAATATATTTTTAAATTTTTTTTAATGTTTATTTAATTTTTGAGAGACAGAGCATTAGTGGGGGAGGAGCAGAGAGAGAGGGAGACAGAATCCAAAGCAGGCTCCAGGCTCTGTGCTGTCCGCACAGAGCCCGACACGGGGCTCGAACACACGAACTGTGAGATCATGACCTGAGCCAAAGTTGAACGCATAACTGACTGAGCCACCTGGTGTCCCTGAAATATTTTTATTATTAAATATATAGAGAGAACATTTCATAGAACATAAACATACAGCTTAATAACTATAAAGTGAGCACTGTGTAACCGCAATAAAGGTTAGAAAATAGAACATTGCCAATACCCCAAAACTTCCCCTTTTGTCCCTTCTAATCATAATGCTCCCCCTTCCTTTCTAGAGAAAATCACTACCCTAATTTGATGACAGTCATTTCCTTGAGTGTAGTTTAACCATTATGTACACATCCATAAATAATATAGCTATTTGTGCTTATTTTTTAAATCTGTGTAGGAGTACCTGGGTGACTCGGTTGAGTGTCTAACTCTTGATATCAGCTCAGGTTGTGATCTCACCGTCATGAGATCAAGCCCCCCATTGGGATCTGTGCTGGGCAAGGAGCCTGCTTAAGATTCTCTCTCTCATTCCTAATGATAGAGAACAAACTATGAGTTGATGGAGGGAGGAGGGTGAGAGATGGGCTAGATGGTGACGGGTACTAAGGAGGGCACTTGTGATGAGTACTAGGTGTTGTATGTAAGTGATGAATCAGTGAATTTTATTCCTGAAACCAATATTGCACTATATGTTAACTAACTAAAATGTATATTTTTAAAAAAAGGCGGGAGAATTCAGTGGTGAATGAAAAAAACAATTAAAAAATAAAAAATAGGGGTGCCTGGGTAGCTCAGTCGGCTAAGCTTCCAATTTCAGCTCAAATCATGATCTCGTGGTCTGTGAGTTCAAGCCCTGCATTAGGCTGTATGCTGACAGCTTAGAGCCTGGAGCCTGCTTCAGATTCCGTGTCTCCTCCTCTCTATGCTCCTTCCCCACTCGTGTTCTCTCTCTCTCTCTCTCTCTCTCTCTCTCTGTCTCAAAAGTAAATAAACATTTTTTAAACCTTTTTAAATAAAAAATAAAATAAAATCTTCCTGATGAAGAAAAAAAAAAAAATTCTGTCTCTCCCCTCTCCTTCTGCCCCTCCCCAGCTTTCATGCACTCCCGTGCCTCTCTCTCAAAATTAAAATAAAATAAAATAAAATAAAATCTATGTAGGTAGAATTGTACTATATGTATTCTTTGTGTCTTGCTTCTTATATTTTGTTTCTTGAAATCATCCTGTTGTGTGTAACTATTTCATTCATTTTCATTGCTACATTTGCGATTATACTAGAATTTATCCATTCTAACATTGATTGCAGTTTGGAGCAATTATGAACAAGACTGTTTGGAATAGCCTTTTGCTGTTATGACCTGACTTTGTTCATGTTCCTGGTGCCTGTCATTATTCACAGATTATATGATTGTGGACAAAAAGTCCAAAAGGATTTACAAATAAGTTATTATAATTAGAGAGTGCAGCAGGGTTGTTAAATACAAAATAATGTACAAAAATCAACTTTATTTATATATATTAGCAACAAACTGAAAATGAAATTTAAAAAGATGTCATGTAAATTAACATTAAAAAATAAGATCTCTAAGAATAAAATTTAACAAAAGATGAGACCTTTTGAGAAAAATTATAAGCTTACAAATTCTTTTAGATTTTCTATATACACAATCATATCATTTACAAATAATAACAGTTTTATTTCTTCCACTGCAGTGCATCATATTTTTTATCTTGCCTTATTGCTGCTTTTATTACAGTGTTGAATACAAGTGATGATAGCAGTTTCCTTGTCTTGGAAAGAAAGCTTTCAACATCACCATTAAGAATGATATTTGGGTGCACTTGGGTGGCTCAGTTGGTTAAGTGTCTGACTTCAGCTCAGGTCATGGTCTCATGGCTTGTGAGTTTGAGACCCACATCAGGCTCTGTTCTGACAGCTCAGGCTGCTTCAGATTCTGTATCTCCCTCTTTCTTTGTGCTTGCTCTCTCTCTCTCTCTCAAAGATAAATAAACATGAAAGAAAGAAAGAAAGGAGGGAAAGGAGGGAAGGAGGGAGGAAGGAAGGAAGAGAATTACTACGTACCAAATAAACACTGTGCTAAACATTGACAGATAAAGTTGGCAAGTCTGGTTCTCCACCCTTGGGAAGCTCACAATGTATTGGGAGAGGCAGTCATAGAAACAAATTGTAAAAGACAGTCCAATAAATGGGAATAAATAAATAAAGTTTATGAGGGCAGATAACTTACTTTATAAGACTGAAATTTGGCTTTCATGTCACTTTTTGTTTAGTTTCACTCAGCATCTGTAAGCAGTCTCAGCCTTACATTATGGGTAAGCATTTAGATCCCTTGGGAGTAAGATGGGATAGCCTAGAGAAACTTGACTTAGTCTCCAGTCTGACTCCTTTCTGGATTTAGTCCTCTAGGACTGTGTTCATCATTTCAACCAAGCATATAATTCAGTTTTATGAAAGCTAGCTATTTCTCTTTCCTTCCCTATAGGTACAGAGAATATCCAGGTAGTGACTGCAGTTCCACCTCTGGTCTGGTTAGCATGTACCATGGGCGAAGTACTGGTAAAGGGCCCTCCACTCCCGTGCAAATTTACCAGCAACCTCCAAGGCTTCTCGTTGTGCATATTGCTCTACCATCCTGGGCTAACATCTGCTCTAACCTCTGTGAAGCTCTGCAGAACTTTTTCTCTCTAGCCTGCAGCTTGATGGGTCCCAGCCGCATGTCCCTCTTCAGCTTATACATGGTACAAAATCAGCACGAATGTATCCTTCCCTTTGTGGTGAGTATATCTATATTTGATCATTTTATCCTGAAAATAAATATGAGGTTTCTGGAACAGAGATCATAGTTATTATTATTTATAGCAATAATTGTGCCCATTCCTCACACCAGTACAGTACCCCACAGACAACACAGGGAGAACCAGATGTCATCCTGCACATAAGGGGTTTATGTAGAGGCCACTTTTAGACAACAGGTTTGAGCAATGGAAACTTGATCAAGGCAAAAGGGCCCACAGCAACCACCTGGCTGAATAGTGTACAGGCCCATCAGGCAACCCACCTCAGAATATCCGTAAGCCTTAACTCATCAATGGACTACTTAGAACCAGGAAAAAATAAAAATAAATTAAAAAAAATTTTTAATGGGGCACCTGTGTGGCTTAGTCTGCTAAGCAGCCAACTTCAGCTCAGGTCATGATCTTGTGGTTCTCAGATTTGACTCCCATGTCAGGCTCTGTGCGAACAGCTCAGAGCCTTGGAATCTGCTTTATATTCTGTGTCTCCCTCTCTTTTTTGCCTTCCCCACTTGTGCTGTCTCTCTCTCTCAAAAATAAATTAATTTTAAAAATTTTTTTAAAAAGAACCAGGCACAGTTACCAAAAAAAGGAAAATTCCATAGTCCTCATACCTCCTTACTATCCCTTTTAAATATAACCCCCACCCACTGCCTCATTGCAGACAGTCTCTCCTTTGCTGTCCTGCCTGCTGCTCCCTTGCAGTAAACTTCCGCCTCCAGTGAATCCTTTCACCTCCTGCGCCGCTGGCTTCCATTCCACCATCACCCCACATTTTGGGAACCCCAATCCAATTGAGAGAGAAACCACAGTTTATACTGCAGAAGAGGAACTCCACAATTATTAATCTGAGAGTATAAATAGGCCACAGCTTGCCCTCCTCCACTCCAGAGATAGAGAGAAACCTTGGCATTTACAGTCCTTTGGAATGTAAGCAACTGACCCCTTTTATCCCCCTTTGAAATGTAAACACAAGGAAACAAGCCTAAATGTCTTCAGAGGTCTCTGGCTAGTAAATCACCCTTTAATTTCCAAGACTTGTTCTTTAACCGAAGTTCCTGCTTTCTTTCTCAGAAAGCCTAACTGTGAAGAAACATGAAAATATTTTCTCTACAGTTCCCCAAAGGACTCTGGTGAAAAACCCTCTGAAATTTCAGAATGCAAATGCTGGGCCGGGAGCAAAGCTTTTATGAAGCTTTCTCATACATAGACAACTGTCTCTCCTCTTCCTCCTCAAAGAAATGCACGTCTTCACCTTCTCCCCTATGTGAAGTTCAGAATCACTGGGATGGAAAAGACTTCAAAGGTTCTAGTGCATCCCTTTCTTGAGTAGCCTTGCTGCTGGGAAAGTCAGAGAAGGCATAATGTAAAAATCTCGACTTTTATCCCTACCAAGTGGGAATAAGACTTCCTCCCGCTAGGGTTTATGGAAACCACATTAGAGCCTGGACTCCCACCCTCCTACCCAACATTAACAGGGCATCTCTGCCCTTCCCTATTGAGGTAGTATCTGAGGAGGCAGCCTGAAGTTCATGTGGGAGCAGAAGTGAGGTGTGGTGTCTCTCTCTGGATTGGAAGGGGGCCTCCAAATGTGGGGTCATGATCAGGTGAAAGGATTCATCAGAGGCAGAACAAAGGAGATAGAACTTAATCGAATACACCACAAGGGAGCAGCAAGCAGGATAGTAAAGGAGAGGCTGTCTGCAATGAGGCAGTTGGTGTGGACCGTA
The DNA here is from genome assembly GCA_030068075.1 of Paguma larvata. Lineage (NCBI taxonomy): Eukaryota > Metazoa > Chordata > Mammalia > Carnivora > Viverridae > Paguma > Paguma larvata. The sequence goes on from CM057836.1 coordinate 47,998,763, forward strand.
TTTACAGTGGGAAGGTAAGGAGGTATGGGGATTATGGAATTTTCCCCTTTTTGGTAACTCTGCCTGGTTCTAAGTGGCCTATTGATCAGTTAGGGCTTATGGACATTTTGAGGTAGGTTGTCTGATGGGCCAGTCTGTATTCAGCCAGAAGGTTGGGGTCGCTGTGGGCCCTTTTGCCTTAATCTACATTCCATTGCTCAAGCTTGTTGCTCCAAAGCGCTCTCTACATGAGGTACCTTTTAACCTCCAAGGCAGGGTGATGTCACTGAAGACCTAGTGAAAAGCAAGGATTTATATGCCCATCTGACAGTAATGCAGCTTCGCCGTCACAGGGTATCAGTGGGAACCACATAGGAAGCCAGAACTTCCACTCTCACACAGAAGTAACAAGGCACCCTCCTTCTGGGCTGTAATCAAAAGCCAGAGTCACACCCCAACCTGGCAATAATTACATGGAAACCTCACTTCCCTCGTTAGCACAGTATTGGGGATGGGGGACCTGCTAAAGCAGAAGTTTAAATAAAATCTAGAGTGCTATAATACCCAAAATGTCCAGAATACAATACAAAGTCCCTTATTATACCAACAACCAGGAAAATGAGGCTACAACAGATACCAACACTGAGGTGACACAGATGTTGGAATTAGCTGGAAAAGACTTTGAAGCAGCCATCGTAAAAATGCTTCAGCAAGCAGTTATGAACATACTTGGACAGATGGAAAAATAGAAAGTCTCACCAAAGAAAAAGAAGTATAAAGAACCAAATAGGAGTGCCTCAGAGACTCAGTTGGTTAAGCATCCAGCTCTTAATTTTGGCTCAGGTCGTGATCTCACAGTTTGTGAGTTTGAACCCTGCATCAGGCTCTACACTGACAATGCAGAGCCTGCTTAGGATCCTCTCCGGGCTCTTCTCTGTCCTTCTCTCTCTGCTTTTCTCTCTACTCCTTTAAAAATTTAAATAAAGTTTTTAAAAAAGAAGAAAAACCAAATACACATTTTAGAACTCAAAAATACAATAACCAAAATTAAAAAAAGAAAAATCTTCAGCGGATGGGCTCAACAGCAGAATGGAGAGGACAGAGAAAAGAATCAGTGAACCTGAAGGTAGAATAGAAATTAACAATCTGAGTAACAGAGAAAACAGACTTTAAAAACTGAACAAAGCCACAGGGACTCGTGAGACTATAACAAAGCGTCTAACCTTTGTGCCTTCAGAGTTCAAGAGGAAAGAGGAAGGATGGAGCTAAAATAAAAAATATTCAAAGAAATAACCACTGAAAATTACCAAATTTGGCAAAAGTTATAAACCTAAAGATTCAAGAGGCTGGTGAGCCCCGAACAGGATAAATGCAAATAAATCTGTTCTAAGAGACATTATAATTAAACTTATAAAAACTAAAGGCAAACTCTTGAAAGAACACTGACATCTTACTTATAAGGAAAAAACTAAGTAACAATAGCTTTTTTCATCAGAAACCAAGGAGGCCAGAGGAAGTGTCACATTTTTCAAATGCTTAAAGATAAAGAACTGTTAACCCAGAACTCTGTATCCAGTGAAAATATCCTTAAGGAATGAAACAGAAATATATATATTCTCAGGTGGAAGAAAGCTAAGACAATTTGTCATTAGTAGACCTACTTTAACAGAATGTCTAAAGGAAGTTCCTGAAACAGAAAGGAAATTATAAAAGAAAGAATCTCGGAATATGCAGAAGGCAGAAAGAACAATGGAAAGAATAAAATATAGATAAATAGAATAGACTTTCTATTGAGATTTCTAAGTTATATTTGAAAGTTAAAGAAAAACTTATAATATTGTCTGATGTGGCTGTTAATGTATATAGAAGAAATATTTAAAATAATTTCATTATAAACAGGGGAAAATAAGGAAACTTTCTACATAAAGTATGTATATAATGTAATACTTAGAGAAACCACTTAAAAATCTATACAAAAACAGTCAAGCACTATAGATAAAATGGAATTCTAGGAAATCATTTTAAAACTTTAAGTAACCCAGCGTAAGATAAATAAAAGAAAACAGAGAAACAAAAAACTGAGGGAACAAACAGAAAACAAAACAAAACAAAAAAATAGATTGGCAGGCTAAAACATACCAATAATTACATTAAATGAAAATAGTTTCAATACATCAATTAAAAGAAACAGATTGTTAGAGTGGGGGGAAAAATGACCCAACTATATATCTTATCCATAAGAAACTAACATCAAACACAATAAAAGTAAGTGGAAAGTTGGGGCACCTGGGTGACTCAGAGAGTGGAGCGTCTGACTTTAGCTCAGGTCATGATCTCGCAGTCCATGGGTTCTAGCCCTACGTCGGGCTCTGCTGACAGCTCAGAGCCTGGCGCCTACTTTGGATTCTGTGTGTGTGTCTCTGCCTCTCCCCTCACACTCAAAAATATATATTAAAAAAAATTTTTTAAAGTAAGTGGAAAGTATAAGGATGGAAAAGAATATACCCTGATAGATTAATTAAAACAAAGTAGAAATGGCTGTATTCATATATCAAATGAAACAGACTTCACAGCAAAGAACGTCAGGTACAGAAAGGAATATTAAATGATGTTGAAAGAGTCAAACCAAGAAGAAGACAGCAATATTACATGTGTACACACTGAACAATAGAGCCGTAAAATATGTGAAGCAAAAACTGATAGAACTGAAATAAGAAATAGACAAATCCACAATTATAGTTGGAGACTTTGAATGTCCTTCTCTTGACAATTGATAAAACAACTAGAGAGAAAATCAACGAGGATGTAGAAAAATATTAACCAATAGGATCTAATAAACATTTATAGAATACTCCACTCAACAATACCAGAATACACATTCTTTTCTAGAACCCACAAAATAAACCATATCCTAGGCCATAAAGAAACTTTAACAAATTTGAAAGAATTGAAGTCATCCACAGTTTGTTCTCTGCCCACAATGAAATAAAACTAGAAATCAATAACAAAAATGTGGGGCCCCTGGGTGGTTCAGTGGGTTGAGTGTCCCACTCTGATTTCTGCTTAGGTCATGACTCCATTGTCATGGAGTCCAATTGCCACCTCAAGCTTGGCGCTGAGCATGGAGCCTGCTTAAGATTCTCTTTCCTCTGCCCCTCTCCCTCACTCATGCTCTCTCTCTCATAAATAAATAAATAAATAAATAAATAAATAAATAAATAAATAAATAAATAGAAAAAACTTAACGGTAAAATCTCCAGGGGCACCTGGGTGACTTAGTCGGTTAAGCATCTGACTCTTAATTTCAGCTCAGGCCATCCTCTCATTGTTTGTGAGTCCAAGCCCCACACAGAGGGCTCTGTGCTGACAGCCTGGAGCCTACTTGGGATTCTCTGTCCCCCTCTCTCTCTGCCTCTCTCTCCCTCAAAAATAAGTGAACAAAAAAAGCAGAAACCAGTAAAATCTCCAAACACTTGGAAGCTAAACAACACATTTGTGTATAACTCATGGATCAAAGAAGAAACGTCAAGGGAAATTTTTTAAATATATTGAATTGCATGAAAATTTAAATACACGTCAAAATTCGTGGAATCCAGCTAAAGCAGTGTTGAGAGGGACATTTATAGCATTAAATGCTTACATTAGAAAAGGAAAAGTTTCAAACCAGTAATGTAAGATCCCGCCTCAGGAAACTTAGAAAAGGAGTAGCAAAATAAGCCCAAAGCAAGCTGAAGGTAGGAAGTAGTAAAGAGCATAAATGAATGAAATTGAAAAGAGAAAATTGGTGAAGCAAAGAGCTAATTCTTCAAAATGATCAAGAACACTGACAAACCTCTAGCAAGATGTGAATCTACAGGTGTGAAAATATGGTGTAGAACTCAGCGCAAACATTGTACCAAGGTCAATTTCTTGGTTTTAAAATTGTGTTATAGTTATATAAGATGTAACCACTGGAAAAAACTGGGGGAAAAGTACACAGGACCTGTGTACAATTTTGTGACTTTCTGTGGATCTATAATTATTTCGAAATAAAAAGGTAAAGAAAAACAAAGGTGATTTTACTGCTCACTAGAATGGCTACCATTAAAAAGACAGGCAATACAAGTGTTAGTGAGAATGGAGAGAAACTATAACCCTCATTCATTGCTGACAGGAAGGTAAAATGATACAACCACTTTGGAAAATAGTTCATCAATGTCTTAAAAAGTTAGATATACACCTTCCATGTAACCCAACAATTCCACCCCCAGGAATCTACCCAACAGAAATGAAAATATGTCCACACAAATACATTTACATGAATGTTCATGGCAGCATTATTCCTAATAGCCCCAAACTGGAAACAGAATGTCTATTAACTGGTGAATGGATAAACAAAATGTATAATTCTCTGTATATCCAGTGATTGATTACATGACTCCTAGCACACTGGGGACATAGTGAAAATGATAGTGACGTTACAGCCATGTGGCAGGTATGTTCCTCTGTTGTGCCATTTTCTTTGTGCATGTCTATCCCAGGATCACATTTGGCTTTATCCAGCTTCTGTCTGGCAACAGTGGTAGAGAAAGGTAGAGAGTGATCTAGAAGGGCAAATGGGAGATACCCAGCATAGGAAGCTTTTTGGGAGATGAGCTCATGTCCCAAAGGTTAAAGAATTCTTTTTCCTTTCCTCAAGTGACTATGTTATATGCCTCAGGCACTCCTTAGTACATTTAGCCCTAAATAAATCTCATTATCCCTTCATCACTCCATTAAGGAAGGCAGACCTTTCTAGTCTAAAAACCACTGACTGGTAACTCAGGAAAAATGCAAGGAAAAAAATCCTTCCAAAAGAGAAGAAGTTCAATCTTGGATAAAAGATCAAGGAAATTACTGGAACAACATCATTACCTTATGTATAGAACAATCCAATCTTCGTTTAAGGAAAAATGTTACCTTAAATCCACTGTCTCTAAGTTATGTATCTAATATTTTCTATCTGCAAAGTTAGCTCAAAATATAATGGTGAAAGATAGCAGGTAGGAAATCTTGCCCAAGATGAATACCTCAATATACTCCTCATATTTAATTTCTGAGTATAATCAAATAACTGTGAACTTTTTGTAAGGAATAATGACAGAGAAATCATAATTAAAATATTAGAATTCCTTTTATATCCATTGTGCCCTTAATATAAATAATCTGACCAAAATGATTAATCTCCTCTTAAAGCAGAATTTCAGAATTCCCTTACAGTGAATATCTTACCAATTCTTTTTATTTTTTCATGAGAACAAAGGAATTATTTAAATCATGTGTGATCTACAGTGGAATTTTAGGACAAATAGTGGTCTAATTTGGCTATAGCATTTACTTCCTCATTCTTCATAGCCAACATTCAAATGAAATGATTTAAAAGTGGCAAATAATAGAGATATATTACATTAAACAGTATAAAAGTAAACTCCAGTAAGGATAATATAATAAACTATAATTGAGTGCTATTGGAGAGGAAAGGGAAGAGTAAGAAAAGGAAATATATAAATTTTGTCATTGTTTATAGTGAAGATTTTTGTCATTGTTCATTAATAGATAATACTAAAGAAATGACTTAAGGGAATTATATATAAATATGTAGTTATAAACACTAAAATAAATGCAAACATTTCTAATTATGACAATAAAAGCTTATATAGAACAAAAAATTATACAGTATAATTTTTCAAAAGCTATGAAAATAGAGTATATGTTAATATAAAAACAAACATCTGTCATATCAATAAATATGTGTACTAAACACACCTATTAAAAACTCTGCTATATTCAAAAGATACAGCTGCAACCAAGTTGGTCAGAAAGGTTGACAAATAAAGGGCAAAAACATACTAGGCAAATGAACCCCCTACCAAAAAAAAAAAAAGAAAGAGCATGATCTTAATATCAAACAAGGTTGAATTTGGAGCAAAAAGCACTAAATGACAGCAAGAATGTCACTTTAATACCAGGCACAATGCAGAAAAGAGTAGAGAATTATCAAGAGGAGCATATAGAAGGGGGGGTATCTGGGTGGCTAAGTAAGTCCATTAAGCATCTGATTCCTGATTTGGGGTCAGGTCATAATCTCACGGTTCATGAGTTCGAGCTCCTCACACTGCACTGACAGTGTGAAGCCTGCTTGAGATTTTCTCTCTCCCTCTTTCCCTGTGCCTCCCCTCACCTCAAAATAAGTAAATAGATAATTTTTAAAAAGAAGGGCATATGGAAGATATTCAGCACAGAAGGCTTCTTGGGGGGATCTATAGAAAATATATCAGTTTTGAATACCTATGTATCATATAACATAACATTAACATTTTTAAGAGAAATATGATCAGGGGTGCCTGGGTGGCTCAGTCGGTTGAGTGTCCAACCTTGGCTGCAGTCATGATCTCACAGTTTGTGGGTTTGAGCCCCGCATCAGGCTCTGTGCTCAGAGCCTGGAGCCTGCTTTGGATTCTGTGTCTCCCTCTCTCTCCGCCCCTCCCCTGCTTGCATGCTGTCTCTCTCTCTCTCTCTCTCTCTCTCTCTCTCTCTCTCTCTCTCTCACACACACTCACACACACACACACACACACACACACACATAAATAAACATTTAAAATTTGTAAGAAATATGATCATATGTATGTATGAAATATCCACCCCCCTTAAGTGCTCATGGTATATTCACAAAAGTCAGCCATATATAAAGCCACAAATAAACCCAAAACTTTAATGAATTCCAAAAGTACAAATACTTTAGTCAACATTTTCTGAACACACTGAAATAAATGACAAAACCAAAGAGCAAAAAGTCTCTACCTCATGGAAATTTTTTTAATGTTTTTTGTTTTTGAGAGGCAGAGACAGCAGGAGCAGGGAAGAGGCATAGAGAGGAGACACAGAATCCAAACCAGGCTCCAGGCTTCAAACGCAAGAAACATGAGTTCATGACCTGAGCCGAAGTTGGACGTTTAACTGACTGAGCCACCCAGGCACCCCTCTACCTCATGGAAATTTTTTAACTGTTAAATAAATTTGGAGTCAAAGAGGAAATCCAACCTAAAATTGCAGTTTGTGTAGAAAATAATAATAATAAAATACTATACAACAGAACCTATGGGATATAAAAGAGATGATGTTAAAAGGAAAATTCATGGGGTGCCTGGGTGGCTCAGTGGGTTAAGCGTCTGACTTTGGCTCAGGTCATGATCTCACACTCTGTGAGTTCAAGCCCCGTGTCGGGCTCTGTGCTGACAGCTCAGAACCTGGAGCCTGCTTCAGATTCTGTGTCTCCCTCTCTCTCTCTGACCCTCCCCCACTCATGCTTTGTCTCTCCTGCTCTCAAAAATAAATAAAAAACATAAAAAAATAAAATAAAAAATAAAAGGAAAATTCATATCTTTAAACTATATTAACTTATTTTAAATTATATTAGTAAACCAGAAAAACTGAAAAAAATGATGCATGTAACTAATGAAGAAAAGACAAGTAAAACAAACCTAAGAAAGCTGAAGGAAGGAAATTATAAAGATAAAAACAAAAAGTAGGGGCGCCTGGGTGGCTCAGTCAGTTGAGCGTCTGACTTCAGCTCAGGTCATGATCTCACTCATGGGTTCAGGCCCCGCGTCAGGCTCTGTGCTGACAGCTCAGAACCTGGAGCCTGCTTCAGATTCTGTTTCTCCCTCTCTCTCTGCCCTTCCCATGCTCATGCTCTGTATCTCTCTCTCGCAAAATAAATAAATGCCAAAAAAAAAAAGTAATGAATATGAAAATAGAAAATGGTGGAACAAATTAATAAATCCAAGTTTGTTCTTTGGGGGTAAGGTAGGAAGTAGATAAACCATTAGTAAAATTAGTTTAAAAGAAAAGGGCAGAGGGAGAAGGTGCCTATACAGAAAATAAGATCAGAGGAAAATAACCACAAATACATTTGGGTGAAATGCATAATTCTCCGTGAAAGTATAATTATCAAAATTAAATTCAGAAGAGATAGAAAAATCTAAATTCCCCATTTCCCATAAAACAAATAAAGTTGTCAAAGAGCTACCATCTCCCCAAAAAAGCATTGGGACCAAATTGTTTTATAGGGAAATAATACTAAAATTATAAAGAATAGATTATTACTATGTTTTTAAACTATTTCATACCACAGAAAGAAAAAAAAATCTTCCAAATCCTTTTTATGAAGACTTTAGTATTGATACTAAAACCAAAAAAATATTACACAAAAACTACAGACAATCTCACCTACGAATATCCGTTCAAAGTCCCAAATAAAGTACTGGCAATCGAATCCAGATATTTAAAAAGATCATGTAACAGGAATAAAAAAGACAGTACAGTATTAGGGAATCTATTAATATAGCTTATTATATTAATATAAGAAACAATTTCATGTTCATCTGCATAAATACCAAAAAAATATTTAATAAGATGCAGCATCAAATCTTGTTTTTGAAAACTCTTAATAAAATAGTTATAAGTAACTATCCTTGAGCACAGTATATGTTTATGACAGCTCAAGAATCAGATCATATTTAATGAAAACGCACTAAATGTATTTCTGTGTTATCATCACTGTTATTTAAAAGTATTTTGGAGATTTTCACTGATGCAGTTACACAAGAAAAACAATTAAGATATAAAAATAAGAAAGAAGGGGATGAAATGATTATTATCTGCAGGTTGTCCAAGAGAATCAATTAGAATATTATTTCAAACAATGAAAAAATTCATGACAATAGTCGGGTACAAAAAGTACCCGACTATTAATACAGATATTAATACCTTCCATATATCCAAAACAAGTTAGAAGTTAAAGTGGCAGAGAAGTTCTCATACAATAACCAAAATTATCAAATACTTAGGATTGAAATTAATAATATGTGTGCAAGACTTATATGAATTAAAATGCTGTTGAGAAACACAGAAGGCTTGCACAAATTAAAAGTCATTATCCTTGGGGAAGATTCAGACCAGAATGATGTCCAATATCTCCAACTTAATCTGTAAATATAATGGAATTCCCAGTAAAATTTCCAATAAGAAAACTAGACATCCTGATAATAAAGTTAAAATTAGAAGAAGAAAAAAGCAAAAATTAGCCAGGAGCTATTCCTCTCAAATATTAAACAGATATTCACAGTGTGATACTGGAGATTGAAAAGATAGGGCAATGGAATATAATTTTAAGTCCAGAAGCAGACCCAAATATATGTGGAAATTTAGTATGTAATAAAGATGGTATTTAAAATTAATTGAAGGGGTGCCTGGATGGCTCAGTCGGAAGAGCATGTGACTCTTGATCTTGGGGTTGTGAGTTCCAGCCCCATATTGGGTGTAGAGATTACTAAAAAAATAAATAAATGTAAAATAATTAAAATAAAATTAATTGGAAAAATTATTCATTAAATGCTTGTGTCAACTGGATAGCCATGTGGGAAAAAATTAAGTTAGATACGTAGTCACTGCTTCCATCAGTATAAAGTCCAGATAGATCAAAGATTTAAATGTAAAAACATAGAACAATAGGCTATCAGTCTGAGTCCAATCAGAAGAGAGAAACCACACAGTGATTTAAACAAGAGAAGTTTATATGGAGAATTTTTACATAGTTTAACATATTAAACTATGATAATAAAGCATCTGTAAGATACAAGAGAACTTTTTATGGTATCTTAGAGCTGAGGGAGTGATATCAAGGAAGGATAAACTTGAAAAGTGGACTCCTTTCCGAAGGCTGGAGTTCAGATCTAGTTGGAGTGAGTATAATTGCAGCTCACGGGATGGAGAGAAGATCACTGGTTTTCCCAAGCCAGAGCTGGTCCATGGTTACTGCAGTCCTCCAGGTGTAGGTGAGCTATGATCAGCTACTGGTGCACAAGTGTGCAGAGTGGAGATGACAGGATGGCTAGAGCAGACCGTGTCCATGCAGAAAAGGCAGCATCACTGGGAGGGTCACAGGAGACAGATCTCTGAGGTGGCGCATTGGTGCAGGCAGAAGGCCTGAAGCATGCAGTGTCTATGCCAAGAAGACCAAGCCAGGCCTAGGTGATTGCCGGTATCTTAGCTCAGGCCGTCATAACAAAATACTGTAGACTAGATGGCTTAAACAGTACACATAGATTTTCTCAAAATCTGGGAGGCCAGAAGTCCAAAATCAGGGTGCCAGCATGGCCAGGTTCTGGTGAGTGCCCTCTTCTGGCTTGCAGACAGGAGATTCTTGCTGTGTGCTGAGCCGGCCTTTCCTCGGTGCATGCATGTGAAGAGAGAGCTCTGGTGTCCTTCCTCTTCTTATGAAGGCACTAATGCCATCACAGAGACTGCAGCCTCATGACCTCATCTAAACCTAATTACCTCTTAAAGGCCTCACTTTTAAATGCCATCACATTAGGAGTTAGGGCTTGAATATATGAATTTTAAGGGAACATAAACATTCAGTCTGTAACATCGGGTTCTGCAAGTGCTGGGCCCATGTGTGGAGCACTATCAGATGTTCTCACACCCCGTTGCTTTCAGCAGGAAAGCGTCTTCCTCCTGCAGCATAAACAAATGTTTAACGGGATTCTGTCCATTATTGCAGAGGTATATTGAAGAGTGAATTGGATCTGAGAGACGATACGTTGATAATTAGCTCACAGAGCAAAATATCAGAGTAAGAAAGCCTTTTCTAACAGTAAGACAAAACCCAAAATTCCAAAAATAAAAGATTAATAAATTCAGCTGTATAAAAATAGAAAATATGTGCTTGGCAAAAAACAACCAAACAAACAAAAAACAACTACATCATCAATAAGGTAAGGTAAAGACCAATAATCAATAGGAAATGAGAAATGATATACATGAGTTTTCAGAAAAGGAAATATAAGTGGCCCTTCAACATATCGAAATATGTCGAATCTCACTTATAAAAGAAAAAGTTAAAAGTACATCAAGATACTGTTATTTTTCACCTGTCTGATTGCCAGAGATATTTTTTTAAGTTTAATAACCTGTTCATGAGTTTTTAAAGAAACAGGCACACTTACATGCCATTTATGGGTATATAAATTAATACAATTTCTATGGTGGGCAATTTGATGACAGTATCATACCCTTTAACCTAACAAGTCTGCTTTTAGAAATTTATCCTACAGATATATTTTCATGTGTTAGAAAATGGTTTAAGTATTATTTCAGTACCGTTTACAGTAGCAAAAGCTTGAAAGCAATCTAATGTCAATCAATAGGGAAATGGTTAAATAAAATTATGTTCTGTCCATTAAGGGAATACTTTGTAGCATAAAAATTAAGATACTTTTTATCTATTCAATGAAATGATTATCCGAGTACACTATGTAACGAAATGAAGATACAAAAGACTATTATAATTTCTTTTGGTAAGAGGAAAAAAATGTATCTTTTATACTTTCTTTCCATGTAAAGAAAAAATCTCCTGTACTGACAGCTCAGAGCCTGGAGCCTGCTTCGGATTCTGTGTCTCCCTCTCTCTGCCCTTCTTCTGCTCACTCTCTGTCTCAAGAATAAATAAATGTTTAAAAAAAATTTTTTTTAAATCTCTGGGAAAACACCCAACAAGGTAGCAATATTGATTGCCTCCAGGAAACCACTGGTTAGCTGAAGAGTAAGAGCGGAAAAGTGATTTTTTTTTCCACATATCATTTTACAATCCTTAAATTTTGAACCAGGTGCATGTATTATATATAGAAAATAAAAAATAAAATATTAAAAATATATTTGTGGTGATACAATGCAATGTGTGTGTGGAGAGTCTATGTAAATTTTTAATAAAAGGTTCTTCTTGATAAAAAGATTTTTGAGAATCACCGACCTAAAGTATATTCTAATTTTTTCATGTGACTTCCAATGAGACGTCAGTCTGTTATTCTAAACTGCCTAGAGCAAGGAGAACACACTGGTACTAGATCTAGGAAAAGAACATCCTCTAGGCACATTTGTACCACTAGTCTACACAAAAAGCTGAAATAAATGCAGTGAAAACCCATCAGTCCTTACGCATTCATCCCAACTTCCGCCTCTCTGTGCAAAGCCAATCTAACTGAATCAGGGTCTCCACTCCGCACCTTTAAAACACCGGACATCTAAGACAGAGAATTTGAGTTTGTGATATAATAGATAATAACTCCAAACAATGTTGTAGTCAACTTGAGTACCTGATTCGCTGGACCACACTTCAGCTCAGCAACTTCCTAAAGCACATTTGAATCTTCCACAATGGTAATCCCAAACTTTCCATCCAGGGAAGGGGGAGGAGGAGGTGTGACATTTGCTCAGATTACAAATTGCAGGGAGTTTGCACAACTCTAGCTCAGAGGCACCAGGCCTCATCTTCCTACCACCTATTTTCTCTCTCTTTATCTAACTGCTCCCTATAGGTCTCTAACACAATCTTTTGGATTTGGAACTCAGGTCAGAACTATTTACACTGTCGCTGTATAGAATGTTGCCTAGGCAATTCATGAGGAAAAAGAGCTAAGAATATGAGACTTTTTGTAGAATTCATCAATCTACCATCAACCTTTGATATACAGAAATTGTTTCTCAGCCAAGCTATATGAGCTCTTCACATTCTAGGCAATTAATGTTTCTGCAAAGCCTGCATTTTAAAATCACTTCCAGAACCAAAGTGAGTTCCTGAGAGATCAGATTCCATTTTCAAGGGATATGGATATAATGCATATTTATGTTTTAGCCTACTGTCTGTTTAGCTTGTTTCTAAATGATGTTGTCTTTTAGATGAATTGGGTGCATAGCCTCCTGCTACTGCAAGTTATCAATCAGGAGTTCTCAAGCAGTAAGTGGCCCTACTATTTGGTTAATGTGAGAGAGAACAGCTTAATTTCCAATATTTCCAAAACCATTGCATTTGGCAGAATTTTCCAGTACAAAATAGGCAATATTTTCAAATCTTGTTGGAAGATCATTTCTTTTCCCTAAAGGTTATTGTCTCCTCCTTGCAGAAATATTAGGAGGTCATCTTATTTTTTTAAAAAAAGTTTACTTACAGGAAACAAGTTAAGCTTTCTGTTTCAGTTTTCGAAATAAAAATACAGCAGTGCCTGGGTGACTCAGTCGGTTAAGCTCCTGACTCTTGGTTTTGGTTTAGGTCATAATCTCGTGGTTTGTGGGTTTGAGCCCTGCCTCAGGCTCTGCGCTCATGGCCATGGAGCCTGCTTGAGGTTCTTCCTTTCCCTCTCTCCCCCTCCCCTGCACTCTCTCTCTCAAAGATAAATAAATAAACTTTAAAAAAAATTGGAGTGCCTGGGTGGCTCAGTCAGTTAAGCAGCTGACTCTTGATTTTTGGCTTAGGTCATGATCTCATGGTTCCTGAGTTTGAGCCCCACATTGGGCTCCATGCTGACAGTGAGAAGCCTGCTTAGGGGTTATCTCTCTCCCTTTCTCTCTGCCTCTCGCCTGCTTGCATGCACTCCCTCTCTGTCTCTCAAAAATAAACACTTAAAAAACTTTTTTTTTATTTTTTTAAGTGTTTATTTTTGAGAGACAGAGCGTGAGCAGGGTAGGGGTAGAGAGAGAGGGAGAAACAGAATCTGAAGCAGGCTCTGGGTTCTGAGCTGTCAGCACAGAGCCCGATGCAGGACTTGAACTTGGGGACCATGAGATCATGACCCGAGCTGAAGTCAGATGCTTAACCAACTGAGCCACCTAGGTGCCCCCCCAAAAAAGTTTTTTTTAAGAGAACTACAGGCCAATATCTCTGATGAAGATGGATGCAAAAATTCTCAATAAAAAACTAGCAAATTGAATCCAGCAGTACATTAAAAGGATCATTCACTATGACCAAGTGGGATTTATTCCTGGGCTGCAAGGGTGGTTCAATATTTGCAAATCAATCAACACGATACACCACATTAATAAAAGAAAGGATAAAAATCATAGGATCCTTTCAATAGATTCAGAAAAAGCATTTGACAAAGTAAAACATCCATTCATGATAAAAACCCTCAACACAGTAGGGTTAGAGGGAACAAATCTCAACATAAAAAAAAGGCCATATATGAAAAGCCCACAGCTAATAATCTCAATGGGGAAAAACTGAGATCTTTTCCTTTATGGTCAGGAGCAAGACAGGAATGCCCACTCTCACCACTGATATTTAACATAGTTCTGGAAGTCCTAGCTTCAGCATTTAGACAACAAAAAGAAATAAAAGGCATACAAATTGGCAAGGAAGAAATCAAACTTTCACTATTTGCATATGACATGATGCTCTATATAGAAAATCCAAAATACTCACCATAAAACTGCTAGAACTGATACACAAATTTAGTAAAGTTGCAGGATACAACATACTAAAATCAAACGTATCGATTTTAACATACCAAAATCTGTTGCATTACAATACAAATAATGAAGCAGCAGAAAGAGAAATCAAGGAGTCAATCCCATTTGATTGAAATCAAGTGCAATCAATCCCAATTACACCAAAAACCATTAGATACCTAGGAATAAATCTAACCAAAGAGATAAAAAATCTGTACTCTGAAACTATAAAACACTGATGAAAGAAATTGAAGATGACACAAAGCAATGGAAAGACATTCTATACTCATGGATTGGAAGAACAAATGTTGTTAAAATGCCTAGATTACCCAAAGCAATCTACATATTTAATGCAATCCATATCAAAATACCACTAGTATTTTTCACAGAGCTAGAACAAACAATGTTAAAATTTGTATGCAACCACAAAAGACCCCAAAGAGCAAAGCGGTCTTTAAAGAAAAGAAAAGCTGGAGGCTTCACAATTTCAGACTTTAAGTTATATTAAAAACTTCTAGTTATCAAGACAAGATGGTACTGGCACAAAAACAAACATATGGATCAATAAAACAGAATAGAAAACTCAGAAACGAACCCACAATCATATGGACAATTAATCGTCGACAAAGTTGGAAAGAATATCCAATGGAAAAATACAGTCTCTTCAACAAATGGTGTTGGGAAAACTGGACAGCAACATGCAAAACAATGAAACTAGACCACTCTCTTATACCATACACAAAAATTAATTCAAAATGGATGAAAGACCTAAATGTGAGCCAGGAAACCATCAAAATCCTGAAGGAGAACACAGGCAGTAACCTCTTTGACATTGACTGTAACAATTTCCTACTAGATATGTCTCCTGAAAGAAGGGAAACAAAAGGAAAAATAAACTACTGGGACCTCATCAAAATAAAAGCTTTTTCACAGTGAAAGAAACAATCAACAAAACTAAAAGGTAGCCTTTGGAGTGGGAGAAGATATTTGGAAATTACATATACAATAAAGGGTTAGTATCCAAAATCCATAATGAACTTATTAACAAATTCAACACCCAAAAAACAATAGGCAGAAGTTAAGCAATGGGCAGGAGACATGAATAAACATTTTTCAAAGAAGACATACAGGTGGCTTACAGAACATGAAAAAATACTCAACATCACTCATCATCATGGAAATATAAATCGAAACTACAATGATATCACCTCACCAGTCAGAATAGCTAAAATGAATGACACAGGAAACAACAGGTGTTGGTGAGGTTGCAGAGAAAGGGAAACGCTCTTACACAGTCAGTGGTAATGCAAACTGATACATCAATTCCAGAAAACAGCAGGTTCCTCAAAAAGTTAAAAATTGAACTACAATTGAGCAATTGCACTAGTAGGTACTTACCTAAGGATACAAAAATGCAGATCCAAAGGGGTCCATGCACCCTAATGTTTATAGTAGGATTATCAACAATAACCAAACTACAGAAAGAGCCCAAATGTCCATCGACTGATGAATGAGTAGAGAAGATGTGGTATACATATATAATGGAATATTACTACGCCATCAAAAAGAATGAGATCTTGCCAGTTGCAACAGTGTGGATGGAACTAGAGACTATTATGCTAAGGGAAATTAAATCAGTCAGAGAAAGACAAATACCATTATTTCACTTACATGTTATAAATAAGAAATGAAAAAGATGAACATAGTGGGGAAAAAGAGAGGCAAACCATAAAACAGACTTTTAACCATAGAGAACAAACTAAAGGTTGCTGGAGGGGAGGTGGGCAGGAATTGGGGGAGTTAAACAGGTGAGGGGATTAAGGAAGGCACTTGTGATGAGCTTGGATGTTATATGTAAGTGATGAATCACTAAAATCTTCTCCTGAAACTAATATTACACCATATGTTAACTAACTGGAATTTAAATAAAAACTTGGAATGAATGAATGAATGAATGTGGGTATCATTCATCAGATTCTTTTATGTGGTACATGAAAAGAAATTCTTGAAGGTCACTAGTCTATACCTATGGTCTCATTTGTTCTCATTGCTTTCTTGACTAGGTTTCTTATCTTCCTATCTAAATTGCAAGCTCTTTTTTGTAAGCATTACATCCTATTTCTTGTGTTTTTCCCAGAAACTCAGGGAGAGGAGCAAATTATCAAAGTAAGCAGCTGTGGAATTGAGTAAGGGAGGGGTTGATGTGAGCAGTCTTTGTACCCTGGCAGGATTGCAGCTCATGCTTATAAATTTTGTGTGCATTTTGCAAATATTGCTCAGTTCTGCTCTTTGTTAGGAAGGTTTCCTCATCGCAAATATATAATTTTTCCCCACCCAACCCCCACCTGCTATTGATGCTTGGAATTCAAATAGTGTCACAATTTTTCATTCCACCTTCATTCAAAATGTATATACATTCTTAGGAGAGGTAACGTTGATCTAGAATCAGATTATATTAGGTTACTTCTCCGATAGCAACTTTCTATAAAGCGGGGTGAGGAGAACCAAGAGGTTTACCTGTTGCCTCCTTGAGCTGACTGCAGACTGAGCCAAGCATCTCTTCTTTACCGAAGTGATCCTGAAGAGCAGACAGTAGGAGCTTATCAGTTCTGAAATGATCAACCACATCAGAATCCTCATTCCTGGGAAGAAGAGAGGCTCCCAGTGCCTAGACCAACTAAGAAATGAAAATAATGTTTGAGTGACCCTGCTAGGCCTCCAGTTTGCAGACCACCTCAAAGTAAAACTCAACAGTCACAATTAAACTTTCCTTTGGGTGAGTGAATGAGTTCCAACACTTCCTTTCCTGTTTCTGGTAACTCCATGTAATCAAAGCCCTTTGGCTACAAATTTTCTTTCCTCTGGTGTATGGAAGACTTTAGTGCAGTGCATAGAGGATAGTAGGCATTGAGTAGATCTTGGTCAAATAAGCAGGTTTTCAGGAAGGGAAGGGACCCCTGAGGCATAACTGCTATTTAAGTTAGACGGCCAATTAATCTGGAACCTGGGTCACTAAAGATGTGCATCTTTGGTTCATTTTTCTCTGCAGCAAGTGAAAGGGAACTTTGCTAGGCTGCAGGCCTGCATCTCAGAACTCCGCACATTGCCGAAAGAAGGCTGTTTCAGACCACACAGCACTTCTCTGCAGCTGGCAGTAGAGGATGGGCTCCAGCAATTCAAACAGTACACCAGACACACGAACACAGGTGCAGCTCTGAACTACACTTCCCTGGAGGTAAGAGATACTGGCCTCAGGACCTTCTAAGCCCATTTCAGTTCATCTAGATGCTTCATTATTTATCATCCTTATATTTTTCTCTGTTTTATACACTTTGAAGGTAATTTTCAAGGCTAAATTTTCATCTCCCTTCAGGCAGAGATATATTCCATTCTTCTTAAAGCCTGTGCAATTCTTAATACAGAGCTACGCACAGAGAGGGATGCTAAAAATATGGGCCGACATGAATTATAATGAAAACTGAAATCAAAATAAAATCTGAATATGCCATCTGCCTCTGGATTTTTGGAACTTTTGAAGCAATTGCTAAACTGGCTAGACCAGTGTCTATATTTACTGGGCATCCTTAAGAATTTACAATTAATAGCATGCTTGGGTGGCTCAGTGGGTTAAGCGTCCAACTCTTCTTCTTAGCTCAGGTCATGAATTCAAGCCCTGTGTTGGGCTCTGTGCTGGGTGCAAAGCCTACTTAAAAAAATTAATAAAAGATTTACAATTGTTCTTAATCAGATCTTGGCGTCTAAGTGAGTAAATTTTCTTAGACTTAGCAAATGCGCAAATTTAAAGACTGCCAAAGTTATGGTGCAGACTAAGACAATCTTAAAAATACATAAGTAAGTCCTGCCTGGATATTCCACTGGGTGCGTGAGTGACTGTGAGTTCAAAACACATTCAGTCTCTAGAAACCTCAAGCATCAAACAGATGAGTTTAAAAAATAACTACATTTATCTGCATCCTTCTTCGTTAATCAAAAATGTCTACACACCAAATAAAAGTTCAAGTTCAAGTACAAAAGAGAATTAGATATATTTAATATTTGCCTTCCAGATTTTCAAATTCAAGACAAAACTGCTAATGAAAATATATAGTATATTCATTCAGGTAGAATAAAATATTCACATTACACACGAACACCTCAGTATTGCTTCAGATTAGATATACTAATCAAGAGTGAGTACATTTTAGAGTTGAGAGCAAAAGAAACAGTTCACCTGCATCCAGGTTGAACAAGGAGAGAAGTCTATGTGGAAGCACCACCATGAGAAAGAAGCCTTGAGACTCTCATATTTAATACACACAGTGAGTGGAATTTAAGGACTTTCTTTCCTTTGTCACTTTATAACATTAAAGCATTTTGAGCCTGAGAGACGCTCCCAGTGTTTCAAGCATACTTAAAAAATTAAAACAGGAATGACTTCTCACCGGTCATTTTCTGGGGCAGGCCCCGGCTGTTTGGAAGGGTCCTGTGAGGATTTGTCCCGCCAGACCTCTCCCACCACAATCTGTCAAATGAAATTTGATTCTTAAGTTACCATGAAATCCTCTTCTTTGCCTTAGTAGCCACTGCCAAAGTCTCCTGCTGTGTTTATCCTTCAGATGTAATCTGTTGTGTTCTTCAGTCTATACGTCAGGGAAAGCAGACAGATTGATTCTTGGATTTATTTCCAGATTACTGTTCTGACTTCCCAGCCTGGAAAAGAAGTGGTCAAACAATTGGAAGAAGGACTGAAAGATACAGACCTAGTAAGGGTCAGGAGACTTCAGGTGGTTGAGATCACAAAGGAATTCCTAGAGTGTATGGACTCGATATCCCCTGTTGAAGAGCCTAGCAGCGATGGTAAGAATAAAAGGAAAAGGTGAAAAGAATTTTGAGTAGTCAGGAAGATTATTTTCCATGGTCTTTTTGTTCTTAATGAAAAGAAGCCAACAGATTTCACTACAGTTCAGACAGGTGTTTCTAGGTGTATATATAGACCTATATATTAAGTATGTATTTACTATTTTGATGGGATCATGACATATGTAATATTCTATAACCTTTGTGTTTTGGACAGTTATCTATGTTAGTATCTATAGATATGTCTTATTTTTCCCTGACTGCATGATTTTTTTGTGTGGTTGGAGCATAGTTTGTTTGTTTAATCACTTATTAACAAACAATTTGGTTTGCTACCCTTTGCTATTATAACCAATGCTGAATGAACAGATTTATACACAGGGCTGGCTTCGTAGGTTTATGAGCACACAGTCACACAGGGCCATGCATTCAGAAAGACCCTGTGCTTAGGATTTAATGCTCTTTGGTTGCTCTCTTGAGTTCCTTCATAATTTTAACTTTAGATTTATGTTCTATAAGTGAAGTGTGATAGAACAGTGGAGCATGTGCCAGAGGATTAGAGTCTCACATATGCCCTGCCTCCTGCATCCCTCCCTCCTCCCCATAATAGGGTTCTTAGTTGCCAGCTTCCCAGCCCTGGTGTCCCCAGCCTGCCTACCCTGGCCCAGCAACCTCTGGTACCCGGGCCCCTGCCAATAAATCCTACGTAAATTACTAATAATTCTAAACTTCCCAGAATAGAAAATATTCAAACTGAGTGTTAAAGGACATGTAGGAATAGTCATGCAGAGGAAGAAGGAAAAGAGCACTCAAAAAGGAGACCTGGGGGCATGAGAAAGCAAGATAAATCAATTTTCAGGGAGTGCCCATGGTTCCCTATGACTAGAGCCTGTCAGGCAGAGGCAAGAGTGAGTCTGTAAAGATAGGCAAGCATTAGATCAAGAAAGGCCGCATATGCCATGCAAAGACATTTAGATTTCATTCTGAGACAACAGAAATTTATGAAAAGATTTTAGTCAGAAAGCCAAGTAGAGATTCCCAAATTATGGAGTTTAAGAGGTTTTTAACCAGTTTTAATTTAACCAATACTCAAGTTATCATTCACCCTTCAGCCACCCTTTCTGACCCTTGGCCTTCTCTAAGGTTGTGCACGTGGGAGGAGCCCACCGTTTTGACACCATTGATCTCTTCCCCTCACACTTGGATAACCCTGCTAATTAGGTCAAAAAGTTAGTAACTAAGGGTGTATTTCCCCTCAAATCCTGACACGTGTGGATCCTTCCAGCATCATGAGGCAATTGACATTGTTCTGGTCCAGGAGGGAGGGCACCAGCCTTAGCTGTGTGGTTTATGAACTCTCACCTACTTGGCATACTCTGCTTTTCTCAAGTCAGTCTCCTCAATGAATATCTTTCCCTCTATATCTCTCCACTTATAGTACTCCTTTCCTCTGAATTCCCTCTTCTCTCCTGAGTTCCCTCCCTTCCCAAATCCTCCCCCTCCCTTAAGTCCTAATTCATGTTCATGAATTACTGTATTGATTCTCCTCTCCTTAGAACAACAACATCATTTGTGGTCTGTACCAAATGATTTAGCACTTAATTATATGCCTCGGAGAATTGTTCACCATCGTTTTATTGTGTGATAATTTTGTTTTCTCATCTAATCTATAAACTACTTGATATCTTTTCTTTCTGCATTAAACTGTAAGTGCCTTGGGATTAGGAATTTGTTTTACTTCTTTCTGTGTCCCAGCGTGTAGCATATCCTAGATTATAGGAGGTATTTGTTGAATGAATTGATGACAGTGATACCTGTGGAGATGTTTCTTGGTCTGCCGAGCATCCCCTGAATCCCCATTCTCTAGTAATGCCTCTACCTTCCTGGTCTCAGAATGGCCCATGACCTAAGTCAGGCCATCATAGTTCCTTAGGCCACCAGAGTCCTCCCTAGTAGATTCTCAAACCGAATCTGAGAAAGAAGCTCTTTTTCTTTCTCTTTGGCCATGGATATTAGGCATGGACTATGTCCTTTTCTCTCTTCAGTGACTGTATCCAGAAAGAATTTACTGTATCTCTAGTGCCACAGAGTTCAGAGTACTCTCCACATGGTGCCTTTATTTAGAATAGTTAGTGAGTAGAGCTGTATAGAAGAGCTTTTACATTCAGGAAAGAAGCTTTCTGCCTTGTATCACTGCTCATGATTCTTCCAGTAACTTCCTGTTTGCTTATAAATAATACATCATTCCATAAATTGCTTATAATTCCTCTTTGTGGGTTAAGTGTATGTATGGTTCATAGTTTGAAATCTTCCCAGTTTTGCTGGTACTTTCCTCATAACTAATTCTTTTTATTCCATTGATGCTTGCCTCATCTTGGTGTCTTTATGGAGAGATTAGCTAAAGCAACTTCTCTCATTCTCAAAAGGATGAGTGCTCTGGAATCAGGTTGCCTGAATCTTACAGTTCTGTCGCTTACTACCTATGCAACTTTGAGCAAGGTCTAAGGCTTAGTTATTAAATTCTGTCCTATGCAGTAGTTGTGGGGATTAAATGAGATCATGTGTGTTAATTACTTAGTATATAATAAATGTTCAGTTAAAGTTAGCTAATCTTGTTAATATTTTTGAAAATTTTTGCATATAGGTGGTTTAATATTTCTGAGATTTGTTTTTAATGGCCAGGTCCCAAGTGGACTATAAGGTACCTGAGGATAAGACTGTGTCTAATGTCTCTTTTTAATCACCAGCATATATCATTCTGCCCAGCACATAGAAGATCTTCAATAAATGTTTCTTGAAATATTAAGTGAATGAATAGGGGAAAAAATGATTTGGGAAAGGTGGTGGTCACCCTTTTTGATATCATCTCAAATATTTAGGTTCATACCTTAAACACTCATAACTTCCCTTTGTAGCCCATGAATATTATGAATTAATTAAAACACTTCTTAAGTCTATTTCTATTTTTTTAACTCTGGTAACCATGATCA
Source organism: Paguma larvata (assembly GCA_030068075.1). Lineage (NCBI taxonomy): Eukaryota > Metazoa > Chordata > Mammalia > Carnivora > Viverridae > Paguma > Paguma larvata. Next base: position 48,020,893 of record CM057836.1, read on the forward strand.
TCAATAAAAAGTATCTATACTCCACTTTTGGAGGAGACAGTTTACAGGGAAATGTTGATATTGCAGGTTTGTTTAAAAAGTAACTATGAGAAAATATGTCCCTCAATTGGTCTAAATTTTGCCTCCTTTAGTGCAGTCCTGCACAGTAAAAACTAATTGTAAAGATGACTTGAAGACTGCAAGGTCCAGAATCATCAAAATAACAATGAATTTAGAGATTAAGAAAGTAATCTTAGTCTGGGTGCCTCAGCTGGTCGAGTGTCTGACTTCGGTTCAGGTCATGATCTCATGATTCATGAGTTCGAGCCCCACTATGGGCTCTGCTGTCAGCGTGGAACTTGCTTCAGATCCTCTGTCCCCTTCTCTCTCTGCCCCTCCCCAGCTCATGCATTCTCTCTCTCTCTCTCTCTCTCTGTTTCTCTCTCTCTCTCTCTCTCACTCAAAACTGAGTAAATATTTAAAAAAAAAAAAAAGAAATGAAGAAAGTAGACTCACATTTTAAAACTTTTATTAAAAAAATAATAAGAGAGAGAGAGTGTGTGCAGGAATGGGGTAGGGGCAGAAAGAGAAGGAGACACAGAATCCAAAGCAGGTTCCAAGCTCTGAGCTGTCAGCACAGGCTGGGTGCAGGACTCAAACTCATGAACCACGAGATCATGACTTGAGCCGTAGTCAGACGTTTAACCGACTGAGCCACCCAGGCACTCCTAGACTCACATTTTAGAACAGTTTTTAACAAAATCCAAAAGGAAAAGATTAACTTTAAATCACGTTCATATCAGTTAAGGTATTCTTTTAATGTTCAGACTGTATAGCCAATTATATATTTTCTTGCAGTCACATAAGTGGTACTTCCTTTCAGCTGTTCTTGCTTGGTCTAACTTGTTCATTTTTCTTTGCTTTAAAATTTAACTGAAAGATCCAACCTAGCTCCCTTTGTAGTAGCTTTTATCTGGTCATTCTAACATTTTTTTTATTACCAGGTGTACATATTTAAACATTGCAGGAGTATAACGTAGATGGTTCAGAATGACCCAAAATTCTGCTCTCTGGAGATAACCACCATCAGCAGTGTAGGGCACATTCTGCTGAATCATTCTCTTTACACATGTATGGACATGGACATATATGTAACATTATTATTGTTATTAATACTGTCACAAAAATGTAACTATATTCTGTCTGCATTTTTATTTTTTTCATTTCACTAATTATCCAATAATTTTTTCTATATTGACACATAGAGATCTAATTCATTCCTTTTTAATAGCTGTGAGGCATTTTACTATATAAATTAATCACTATTTTACCATTCAATTGGATTTTTACATTTTACTGAAGAACTGTGTGACTTCAACAACCTATTTAAACTTTTTATTTCACAATTTTTTCATTTACAAAATAGGGCTAATAAGAGTAGCTTCCTCATAGGGTTTATATGAGGATTAAATACACCTTGCATGTAAAGCATATAAACAGTGCCTGGCACATGCGAGCAGTAAAAAAATGTTATTTGTTGATATTAATAATAGTAATAGTAGAACTTTTTATATATGCCTTTTTACTGAGAATATTTCAAGCTCTAATAATTCTTTATTGAAACAGAAGATATGATCATAAAATAATTTTTAAATTTAAAACCCACTACCCCATTACACTGATTTTTTTTTCACATTGTTTCTCTGTTCCCATCATATTTAGGTTACCTAATTGGTTTTTCATTTTTGTTTTTTTTTAAGTAGTCTCCACGGTCCGTCCAGCGTGGGGCTTAAACTCAGGACCCTGAGATCAAGAGTCACATGCTTTGCTGACTGAGCCAGCCAGGCGCCCCTAGGTTACATTGTTTTAATTCATGTATGTGGTACTTTGTTTTCATATAACAAAATATCATAAAACATTTCCAACAGTTTTTGTAGCCTTTCTTTTCTGTTATTTATCCATTTTATTCCTCTTTTGCTCTCAAAAAAGGACTAGGAAGTGTTGACTTACGAAATAGAGATATGAGGCAGCATACCTCTCACAGGGGAGCTGGCAGACTTTTTTATCTTTACATGCCCTCTTTCTATATAAGCCAACCCTGCTCATTAGAGCAGATCCCTCATACTGGATCTTGATCATAAATTTAGGGTATAAGAAAGTCTACCAATTCCAGCAGCCAAAATTAACCCCATAAAACAGCCATCAATGGAGGAAATAATGCTGTTAGCTTGTCTCATTTTTAAATAAGTTCTGAGCCTCAAGGAAAAGATACATGAACTAAAACCCACAATCTCTTAACCTACTCTAACTTCTGTTTGTGGATCATAATAATAGCAACATTTTATTAAACACTGTCCAAATACTTTCTGTTCTAAATAGTTTCCACATGTTATGTTATTAATCCTCATGTATCTAGATGAAGAAACCTATGAAGGCATAGTTTCTTATCCAGATTAACTTTCCCAAGGTTTCTTAGTTAAGAAATAGAGCAGGGATTCAAATCTAAGCAGTCTGACTCCAAATCTCGCATACTTAAACCATTCTCTTTACTGCCTTAGTTAAAAAGAGCAATGGAAATAATTAACAATTCAAAAGTTGGCTCTTTAAAAAAAAACTGATAAACAGAATCCTCTGGTGAAACTAATGAAGGAAAAAGAGAAAGAAGGAGGCACAAGAAACTATGTTGGATTCGGAAAAGGGAACATAACTAGAGATAGAACTATGAATTCAAACATTTACACAAAAATGGACACGTTCCTAAAAAGGTACCAAATTTGACTCAGAAATAAAAAATTGGAATGGTTTCCGTAATATACCAATCTTAGATAGCTTTACAGTAAAGTTATATCAAGCTTTCAAGAAACAGATCAGTCTAATCTTGTACAACTTCAAGAAGTGAAAGGAGGAAGGAGAGAAGGAAGGAAGGAAAGAAGGAAGGAAGGAAGGAAGGAAGGAAGGAAGGAAGGAAGGAAGGAAGGAAGGAAGGAAGGAAGGAAGGAAAAAAAAAGGAAGGAGGAGGGAGAGGGGAGAAAGAGAGGGAAAAAGAAACAAGAAAACACCCCCCCCAGTCTCAAAAGACACCATGTAGAAAGTGATAAGATAAATCATAACTATATTTCTTTTTCTCTTTTTTTAAATGTTTTATTTATTTTTGAGACAGAGACAGAGCGTGAGTGGGGCTGGGGCAGAGAGAGAGAGGGAGACACAGATTCCGAAGCAGGCTCCAGGCTCTGAGCTGTCAGCACAGAGCCCGATGTGGGACTCGAACCCATGACCATGAGATCATGATCTGAGCCAAAGTCGGTTGCTTAACCCACTGAGCCACCCAGGTGCCCCATAACTATATTTCTAACTCTTATGACCAATAAAGAGTTGATATCCAGAATAAAGAACTTTTTAAACTTTCTTTTTAATGTTTATTTATTTTTGAAAGAGAGAGAGAGAGAGAGCACGCACTAATGAAGAAGGGGCAGAAAGAGACAGAGACACGGAATCAGAAGCAAGCTCCAGGCTCTGAGCTGGTAGCACAGAGCATGGTGCGGGGCTCAAACCCACAAACTGGGAGGTCATGACCTGAGCCAAAGTCAGATGCTTAACTGACTGGGCCACCCAGGCGCCCCAGAATAAAGAACTTTTTGAAAAATCTAAATTTGAAACCAGTGAAAGATCTGAACAGGCATTTCACAGAAAAGGAAATGTCGGTGGCAAATTGATATAAGAAAATTTCTTACCCTCATTAGTAAGCAGGGGAATACAAACTGAAATAATGATATACCATTTTATGCTCACTACTTTGCAAAATATTAAGAAGTCTCATTATAGTGTTGACAACAGCAGAGCAATAGAAACTCTCATACACTGTTAGAATGTAAATTGGCACACAGCTTGTCATTCTGTTGTAAAGTAACATTCACAATATCCTATAATCCAGCAATTCTGTTTCTAGAAGAGTATCTCCAAAAATTCCTACAAATGTGTACCCAGAAACACATACAGGAATGTGAATATTAACATTATCCAAAAAGCCCCAAAATTAGAAGCCACTCAAATGTCCATTGAATGAGGAATGAAAAAATATTATAAGGTGTATTCACAAAGTGGAATATCATACAGTTATGAAAATGAATGAACCATAGCTGCATACAATGTGTATGAATCTTCTAGATATTGAGAAGAAATGCAGGTAACAAAGATATAAAATATACTTCTTTATAAAGCTCAATCAAAATTAAATAATAAAGTATTTGTTTAAAATAATAAAACTACTTTTAAAAGGAAAGGAACGATATACAAAATTCAGTATGGCAAGGTGTCCCTTGGAGAAGATCAGAAAAAAGCATATGGATATCTTAGTAGTTTTGTTGATGTTCTACAACTTAAGTAGAATAAAAAGAATTCATGAGTGTTCCTTTTGCTGTTATGCTTGTAGCTTAAATATGTGTTGCGTGTGTTCATTTGCATATAATAAAATTTTTATAATAGCTTTCTAAAGAATGACTAAGTAATAAATATGCCAGGATTAAAATGGCTAGTATGATCAATGCACTTTGGCATCCAGAGGGTGTCTGTCCAGATTGACAGCAGTGCACTCATTGGGTATGTTAGGCTCTCAGCCAGTTACAAATCATCCTAATGATGCTGTCAGCCAGCCTACATTTCTCAGCCTTGTACACAAGGATATCGGGTTCCCTTTCTAAGTGCTCACAAACCATCTGTTTAGTATTTCCTCTAGACTTTGCTAGGGATCAATGTCAGCTCTTTTGGAAAGGTATTTTATCCATATGTGTTCTCAGGAAACACCAAATGTTAACAACCGAAACATAGAAGATAAAGATTCATTGCTTCCTAAAGGATTCCGGAAAAAAAGTGAAAACAAAAACAAAAAAAAAACCTACCTTATGCTTCATGCTTCAGTGCAGTTGTCAAACTCCACGTATTGATCGTTTTCCCCTTTCAGTGTCTAGGAGAATGGACCAGGAAATGCAGCTGTTCATCGAGTTTGTCTTTGATAACCACATTAAAGTCATTTCCCTGTGGTGTTAGGACTAAATTAGAACCATTGTTGTATTTATTACCTAAAGATTTTTAACACAGAGAGACATCTGCTTATTTCATTAACAGAAGCCATGGTCTCAGAAAATGTCAGTTCTCCCTTTTTTTTTTAAATTGAATTAAAGAATTTTTTTGGAGTCAGCAGAAAATCTCAAGTTATTTGAAAATTGAGATTTAAAAACCTTTTCCTCACCAAGTTTATAAAGGAATAATTTACATATCTATCGTACATTGCATCCATTCAAAGTGTACAATTCAGTGAGTTTTGACAGTTGTATATGCCCACAAATCATCACCCCAATCAAAATACAAAACATTTCTATCATCCCTAAAAGATTCCTTTTGCCCCTATACACTCCTTTCCTCCCTCAGTCCCTAGAATATACCAGTGATGTGCTTTTGTCTGTAGACTAATTTGCATTCTATACAAATAGAATCATACAGCACATACTTCTTTAGTGTCTGACTTTTTTCTTTCAGATTTTGAGATTAATCCAATTTGTCATTTATACCAGTAGTTTCTTTTTATTGTTGACTCGTAGTATATTGTATGAATATGCCACATTTTGCTTAACCATTCACCTGGTAATGAACTATTCAGCTGTTTCCAATTCTTAACTGTTGTGACTAAAGCTGTTGCAAATATCCATAAACAAATCTTTGTATGGATATGTTTTATTTTTCTTAGGTCTTACTGTGTTTATAGTTCATCTTTTTTCATCCATTTGTTTCAACCCATCTGTGTCTTTATACTTGAAGTGTATCTCTTATAGGCAGCGTGTAATTGGGTCTTGCTTTTTATCCATTCTGCTAATCTCGGCCTTTTATTTGGAGTATATAGTCCATTAACATTTGCCCTAAGTATTGATATGGTTTCATTTAGGTATACTGTTTTATTTTTTTTGTATGTCTTCTCTGGGTTTTATTCACCTTTCCCCTGCTTTCCCACTTTTTTAGATTATTAAATACTTTTAGAATTCTATTTTATCTATTGTCATTTAGCTATACTTTCTTACATTACTTTTTAGTGACTTTTCTAGGGATTATGTTTTATATCTTTAACTTTTCACAGTCTACTCAGAGTTGATATACTACCACTTCACATAAAACATAGAAGCCTCAAGATTACAATACTTTAGGGGTGCCTGACTGACTCAGGCAGTTGAACATGTGACTCTTGATCTCAGGGTTGTGAGTTTGAGCCCCACGTTGGATGTAGAGGTCACTTAAAAAAATGATAATAAAATAAGGGCGCCTGAGTGGCTCAGTTGGTTAAACATCCAACTTCAGCTCAGGTCATGATCTCATGGTTTGTGAGTTCAAGTCCTGCATCGAGCTCTATATTGACAGCTAGCTCAGAGCCTGGAGCCTGTCTTCAGATTCTGTGTCTTCCTCTTCCTCTGTCCCTCTCCTGCTTGCACTGTCTCTCTCTCTCTCTTTCTCGAAAAATAAATAAAACATTAAAAAATTTTGATAAATAAAATAATATTGTGATACTTTGCATAAAATGTAGAAATCTTACAGGGATTAAAAGATATTTTAAAACTTTCTGCAGCCTACTTAGAATTAATATAGTACCATTATATGTAAAATATAGAAATCTTACAACCATATAGGTCCATCTATCCCCTTCACACACACAGACACATACTGTCTTTTATGTTGTAGTTGTCATGTGTGTTACATCTACATTATAAATTACACAAGACAGTATCATAAACTTTGCTTTAAACAATCATGTGTATTTTAAAGAAACTAAGAGAAAAAAAGTCTTTTATATTTACCATTTCCAGTGCTCTTAATTCATTCCTGAAGATCCAAGTTTCCTTTGGATATCATGTCCTTCAGGTCAAAGAATTTTAATATTTCTTGTAGCTAGTTCTGATGGTGACACATTCTCTTAGTTCATTATTTATCTGAAAATGCACATTTTACCTTTATTCTTGAAGAGTACTTTCTTGTATATCGAATTATGAGTTGACAGAATAAAAATGTTGTTCCACGTTAAAACTGTTTCTTTCAGCACGTTAAAAATGTTGTTCCACTATTTTTTGGCCTTCCCTGGTTTCTGATTAAAAGTCCCAGTCATTAAATCACTTCCCCTTTATATAAAGGATCACTTACCTGGAAGCTTTCAAGAATTTTCTCTTTATGTTTGTTTTTCAGCAGCTTTACAATGATGTGACCAGGCACAGATCTCTTACTTAGGGTTCACTGAGCTGCCTGAATCTGTAACCATCTGTGCCCAATTCCATTTCCCACAACAAATATTTCTCCTACACCAGCTAGGTGTCCTACAACTTAACTCAATTCCAGCACTATCCAGAGATAGCAGCAGATCCACAAATTAAGGGCTCTGTCCCACAAGAATTTCGCACCTGCACACATGTGCACACATGTACACGCACCAGATACCAATCACAAGTCCAGATTGTCACCCATGCTTCTGACTGATCATCTATAAATCAGAGGTTCCAAAGACCACCTCCTTCGATTTGATTAATTTGCTAGAGTGGCTCATAGAACTCAGAGAAACATTTTACTTACTAGATTACCATTTTATTATAAAAGGGTAGAACTCAGAAACAGCCCAATAAAAGAAATGCATAGAACAAAGTGTGTGAAAAGAGAATCAGAGCTTCCATGCCCTCTCCCAATACACCACTCTCCCCAAATCTCCTCATGTTCATTAACCCAGAAGCTCTCTGAATGACGTCCTTTTAGGGGGTTTTATGGGGAATTCATCGCATAGCCACAAGTGATTAAATCATTGGCCTTTGGTAATTGATTCAACTTCCAGGTCCCTTTCCCCTCCGCAGAGGCTACTGCGTGGAACTGAAAGTTCCAACCCCTTAATCACATGATGACTCCTCTGGCAGCGGAACCCCATCCTTAGGTACTTTCCAAATGTTTCCCTCATTAATATAACAAAGGATACCTTGATTGCTCTCATCACTTAGGAAATTCCGAAGAATTTAGGAGCTCTGTACCAGAAACAGAACAAAGACCAAACATATATTTCTTATTATAACTCATAGTATCACAACCTATAAATTTATATCCTTGACTCAGTGTGGGAAATTTTCTGCCATCGTCTCTTCAAATACGTTTTCCATCTCATTCCCCTTTGTCTCTCTCTCTGGGACTCCAATTATCCGCATGTTAAACATTTTAAAATTGTTTTACAGTTTTCCAAGCCTCTGTGGTTGGTTTGGTTTTGTTCAAACTTTTTTCTTTCTATTTTTCAGATTATCTCCATTGACCTATCTTTAAGTTCAGGGCCTCTTATCTCTCATCTCCACTCTGCTATTAAGCCCATGAAGTGAATTTTTTGGTTCAATATTGTATTTTTCCGTTCTAAAATTTTCATATTATTCTTTTTTATATTTTCTATTTCCCTGTTGGTATTTCCTATCTTTTCATTCATTATTAACATATTTTCCACTCCTTGTTTAGCATAATTATAATTTATATATATAATTATATAATTATGGTGCTTTAAATTCTTTGATAAATCTGATAGCTTTCTCATATTGGTGTTTGCATCTGTTGATTGTATTTTCCTTTGAGACTGGATCACATTTTCTGACTCTATATGCCAAAAACATTTGGGCTGTATTTTGTGAATGTTGTAAGGACTCTGGATTCTACTATATAATTCTGAAAAGTTTGTTTTGGTAGATAATTAACTTTGTTAGAATTCAACTACAATCTGTCATGGCCTGCAGTAGTCAGGGACTCAGATCTCATTTGCATTAACACTCAACTATGAGCTGCTTTTAGTTTGCCCCGTACATGTGTGGTGCAAGGGTCAGCAAGGTGCCTGGACTGAGTTTTAAACACACAATTATGGGTTCTCTGGCTCCCTCCTTTCTTGGATTTTTCCTCACTTTCTGGAGGCTCGGTTTGCCCCAGGATCCTTCCCCTTGTAAGGCCAGGGAAAGACAAAGGCCTTTCTATTGAAGTTTTAGCTGCTATGCTAAGTTAACACTGTTATAATTGAGGTCACCCTCAGGGGAACTCATTCTTTGCTGGTCACTTACTCCCAAGTTTCAGTTCCTCTCTGAAATCTACTTTAGTTCAATCTCCACAGCCCTTGGCTGTTCGTTTTTTTTTTTTTAATCTGTATCTAGAGTTTAAGCTGTTATTTGTAAGAAAATCAGTTTGTAAGGTATTAGAACCCAACCAGCCTAGAAGTCCCTATTCCCTGTTGATCAGTTTGGTTCTTTCTTTTTACCTCCTCTTCTATCTTCTATCTTCCATTCATTTCAGTAAGCTCAAATGTGCCATCATTTCTCTCTGTCTTTATGAGACTATAACTTAAAAGAAGTTCTTCTGATTAAATCACAATTCATATCTCCACCTCCTTTCTCCTTCTCATCCCCTAGCACTTACCAATACACATACCCCTGCTTTACTTGGCAAATGACCTTTCTTATTTCCACCCAACCTTGGACAATCGGGCCACTTCCCCACCTGAAATCAGCCCCATCATACACCTAGCACTGGAGCATTAGTTACCATAATACAAGGATTGATTGGGGACAGAAATAGACCCAAGTACAGATGTAAATTTAGTATAAGATAAAGGCGGCCTCTCAAATTACGAGTGCAAAGATGGACTTGTTCCAGAAGTGGTGCTGGGACAACTGGTTAACCATCTAGAAAGTATTCCAAGTGGACTAGGGACTTAAATGTAAAGAATGATATTTAAAGAGTAGTAAAAGAAAACATTGGTAAATTCTTTTATAATCTTAGAATAGGGAAAGTTTCTCTACCTATGACTCAAAATCCAGGTATAGTATTTTATTTAACTACATAAAAATTAACTGCATAAAAATAAAAATATAGCAAAATAAAAATATGACATGGCAAAAGCCACCATAAATTAAGTCAAAAGACAACTTAAAAACTAGGACAAAGTATTTGCAACTTGAATCTGGGGCGCAGGAGGGGTGGCATAGAGAGGAAGAACCAATATCTCTCATATAAAAAGAACACTTAAAAACTTATAGGAAAAAAAAGACAAAAATCCTACAGAAAAATGGACAAAAGACAGGAGCAGATAATTCAAAAGGTATTTTAAAACGGCCCTTAAACATATGAAAATATTTTCAACATCACTCATAGTTAGAGAAATGAAAATTAATATCACACTGACATACTACTTCCAAACTATTTTTAAAAAGTATGAGAACACAGTCTGTTGGTGAGGCTACCCATCCATACATTGCTGGTAGAATGCACAGTGGCACAACCATTTTGGAGAGGTATTTGGCAATATCTAACAAAATGTTATGTGTGTTTACCTTTTGTTTGCATTTTGTTGTTGTCATTGATTGGTTTATTGAACTTTTTTTAATTTTAGTCTTTTTTTTTTAAGTTTTTATTTAAATTCCAGTTAGTTAACATACAGTGTAATATTAGTTTCAGGTGTACAATGTAATGATTCAGCATTTCATATATCATCATCACAAGTGCACTCCTTAAACCTCATCACCTGTTTAATCCATCCCCCTATCCATCTCCCCTCCAGTAACCATCAGTTTGTTCTCTATAGTTGAAAGTCTGTTTGTTTTGTTTCTTAAATTACACGTATGAGTGAAATCATATGGTATTTGTCTTTCTCTGACTGATTTATTTCACTTAGCATAATACTCTCTAGCTCCATCCACATCATTGCAAATGGCAAGATTTCATTCTTTTTGATGTCTGAGTAATATTCCATTTTTTATTTATAGCACATCTGTATCCATTCATCAGTGGATAGACATTTGGGCTGTATCCATAATTTGGCTATTGTAGATAATGCTGCTATAAACCTTGGAGCACATATCCCTTTGAATTAGTATTTTGTATTCTTTGGATAAGTACCTAGTAGTACAATTGCTGGATCATAGGGTTTAGTTCTATTTTTAACTTTGAGGAACCTCCATTCTGCTTTTCAGAGTGGCTGTACCAGTTTGCATTTCTACCAGTGGTGCATGAAGATTCCTCTTTCCCCACATCCTCAATAACACCTATTGTTTCCTGTGTTGTTGATTTTAGCCATTTTGACAGGAGTGAGGTGATATCTTATTGTAGTTTTGATTTTCATTTCCCTGATGATGAGTCTTTTCATGTGTGTGTTGGCCATGTGTATGTCTTCTTTGGGAAAATGTCTATTCATGTCTTCTACCCACTTTATAATTGGATTATTCAGTTTTGGGGCATGTGCATTTACTCACCACTCCCGCTTCTAGAAATACAATACCCTGAAGATACACCTCCAACGGTACAAAAATCCATACATATATGCAGGATCACAAAGCTGTCACAGCACACAGTCTGTCTGGATACATTTTATGATTTTTTGGGTCTCTGTGTCTTTTTTTTATGTATAAATTTTTTAAATATTTATTTATTTGAGAGAGAGAAAGAGAGAGAGAGAGAGAGAGAGCATGAGTGGAGGAGAGGCAGAGAGAAAGGGAGACACAGAATCTGAAACAGGCTCCAGGCTCTGATACAGGGCCCGAACTTGTGAGCAGCGAGATCATGACCTAGGCTGAAGTCAGATGCTTAACCAACTGAGCCACCCGGACATCTAGATGGGTCTCTTGTCTTTTTAAAACTTTTCCTTCTTCTACCAAGCTCTCCAGTAAGTTCTATATTCTTTCTTGGTTCCTCTTTTGTTTTACCTCAGAGTAAATCCTTACTTTGGCTCCACTGAGTATTACAGAGGCAAAGCTCTTTGGGCTAGTTCTTGGGTCCATGCCAATAGATTTAATGCCTTCCCAGCCCCACTTCCTCTTCATTCAAACCTCTTTTTTTAACTATTCTATTTTTTTTTTTATTTGAGAGGGAGAGGGAGAAAGAGAGAGGGAGAGAATCTCAAGCAGGTCCCACTGTGAGATCGTGAGCTGAGCCGATATCAAGAGTCAGACGCTCAACCCACTGAACTACCCAGGTGCCCCCATTCAAACCTCTTAAATAACCTACTTCCCTGTTCTCCCTCAGCACAGTGCCTGTGAAAACACTTTCTCCTAGTCACCTTTTCAGATTTGCACTGCAATTTACATCAAAGGCTTTTTTGTTTATAGATTATGTAAATATGTTTGTGCAGAAAAAGACTCTTTAAATACCTTCTAAGTCTAGTGTTTTCCCAGTCAAACTATGCTTTAGACTTGGCATCTCAATCAGAAGCAACCAACCTCTTTTGCATGTGGGTTGTATTTTTTTTTCAATAAAATGAAAATAGAGCTATTAAGGCCCATAAATGAAATATATTTTCTTACAACTTGTATCCTTTTTTGAAGAGAAAAATGTCACACATGAAAGAGAAAGGAAGAGGAAGGAAGGAAGGAAGGAAGGAAGGAAGGAAGGAAGGAAGGAAGGAAGGAAGAAAAAGCACTGGATTTTAGTGACTAAAATGTTCACATGCAGACAGCTGGAAAGCAGTTTTCTAATCTTTCATACCTTAGGGATGGCTGGGTGGCTCAGTCAGTTAAGCAGCCAACTCTTGATTTCAGCTCAGGTCATGATCTCATAGTCATGATATTGAGCCCCAAGTCGGGCTCCGTGCTGAGCGTGGAGCCTACTTGGGATTCTCTCTCTCTCCCTCCGCCGCTGCCCCACTTGGGTGCACACTGTCTCTCAAAATAAATAACATTTAATCTTCCATCCTTTATAGTTGCACGATGCTTTAAAGTCTACGGAGTGCTTTCAGGTGTCATCATTTTATATCCAAATGAATGCTAAGCCTAGGTATTAGTGTCATTCACACTTTACAGATGGGGAAATTGAGCTTAGAGCTGGCTAGAATTAGTTTATCCTGTGCGGTACAGCGTCTACTGAGCTCCTGTTGTATGCCAGACACTGTGCTAGTGCTGGGGGTACCTAGGCGGATAAGATGCTGAATCTGGTGCCCTCAGACATATACACACCCTTCATTAACCCAGACCCTCCTTTCCTGCATGTGCAGGATCTCCTCTGGGGTTGGGCTGCCTAGAGCAGGGTGCGTTATGCAACTCAAAACAGGATTGGCTAGGATTGTAGAGAATACTGTCAACTCCTTGTAGCCCAGTTGTTCTTATGGCTCCAGAGGTGTGGGGATTAGGGATGCAGTGCCCACGGGGCAGTTCCCACCATCAGTCACAGGCTTCTGCCCCCTTAGAAATAGGCCTAAGAAAAAGAGAGTCTAAAATCTCCCAGCCAAAGTCATTGCTCTGAAAACATTTTCTTCTCCTAATTCATCTGCTTACTTTGAAATTAGGTTGGGATCTATCTCAGAGCTAGGGAAGCCCATAGTTCCTGAGTTTTTTACTAACAATGTAAAACATCCACCATAAATCATTTTACAATGATTGTATTCTTTAGTTAACAGGTGAGTCTTTTTTTTAGCCTACCTCAGGCTATTAGCTTGACTGTCTACCTTAGAACTGCCTGGGTAGCCAACTAGGGCTGGGAAGAGGCATGTCCACTACAGGCTAAGGGGTCTCTGCTTGAGCTCTGCTCCTGGGATTCCCAGATTCCTTTCCTCTCTTTCCACCACTGCTCACTACCACCACAGAACAGGAAAGCATGTGTGGGATAGCTAAGCAGAGACATGTGGGCACTCCATGCAAGCTAATAGTTTTTTACACCTGCAGACAAATATTTCTAAAATACTAATTCAATAATTGTTTAGGAGCCAAAAGCTGCAAAGAGAAAGAGAAAGGAAAGAAGGGCTGGCTGTGCTCCGCCCCAATCTTGCACATTTCCCTAAGCAAAACCTACATCTTGCAATAGTGGAACACACCCTTAGAAGGTACTGTAGTGACTACCTGTTGTTACATGCACATGCTCCTCTGGGGTCCTCGGCCTTCACCCCAGCAGCTTATCAGCCAGGCCTCACTTTCTCCCTTATTCTGCTTTAGCATTCTTGCTATCCCTCCTCCTGTAGCAGAGATAGTAAGACTCACTCCTTCACTTGGTTGAAGTCTCTGTTCAACTACCATCTTCTTAGAGAATACTTACCTGTCCAGTCAAACTAAAAATTCACACACACACACACACCCCATAACCTTATCGTGCTTTATTTTTTTTTCATACCTGTCTATCATTATCTGCAATTGTTTTCTGTTTCAATCATTTGTGTATTGTTTGTTTATTGTTTGTTCTCCCACTAGAATGTAAGCAATAAAAGCAGAGACTTTGTCTCTTTCATTATTGACACAATTAGTTCCCGGATCCTAGAAGGCACTAAATGAACAATTATTGGAATGAGGAATTAATGAAAGGATGAATGAATGAATGACATCACTGCTTTCCCTGAGAAAAGTTCTGGGAAATAAATCCTCTCTATCCTCATTATAGTTCTAGTGATGTTTTACCTCTCTTGGAGATCAGAACCCTGGGAAGACGGTCAGCCCTTGGTCATTCCTGCACTCACTGCCTACAGAATCTGTACTGCCATAGCCATCACTACCCTGCCACCTCCTGTTAAGGAGCTTCTTCTCCTTTTTCCCAGGGTCCAAGCATTAAATCCACAAGTGAGGCACGTGAGCTCAGAAAGACAAACCAGACTGCCCCCAGTATTGTGAAATATTGGAGATTATCTTCATGTCATTGTTGATTTAAAGACAGGGGTTGGGTGACTCTGCACAGTTGTTCCTGAGCAAACTTTGTCCACTCTGATTACTTACCCTAGTTATTAACATCCTGTACTACTCCTGTATTCAGAAGGTAGGCAACACTAATTGCAGGCCCAGGGAGTCTAAGAAATCAGAATTCCATAGTTGGTTTTTTTTTAATGTTTATTTATTTGTTTTTGAGAGAGACAGAATGAGTGGGGTTAGAGCAGAGAGAGAGGAAGAGAGAATCCCAAGCAGGCTCCGTGCTGTCAGCACAGAGTCTGATGTGGGGCTCAAATTCATGAACCTTGAGATCATGACCTGAGTCGAAACCAAGAGTTGAATGTTAACTGACTGAGCCACCCAGGTGCCCCCACAATTCCATAGGTTTTTTTCAGTGGTTCTTGACCTTTTTGGGGTCACAGCACTCTTAAGAATCTGATAAAAGCTAAGGGCCTATCCCCCTCCTCCACCCTATTAGAATACACCTATACACGCACAGATGGAATTGTATACAATTTCAGGGGGTTTCCCGAACCCCTAAAGCCTATCCTACCCAAGAACAGGCCATATGAGGGCCATTTAGAAAGGAGTTCTGGCCTATAGGCCTGTGGAGGAGCTACAGGACTGAGCCGAAGCACCATTTTCCTGGGCCTCAGCTTTAAACATTCTACATCTGTTTTTGTGTTAAAATGTTACTTTCTCCCACCTTAAACACATTTCCATTTTGGTACCCTGCTTTAGGATTGAATTCTGAAAAGAACTGCTTTAGGCATTGCATTACCTTATTTTCAATAATTTGGTCGTCTTAGTTTTTCGTATTATTGTGGCCCTTACAGAAAAGCTTTCAGAGCTCAGTAAAGGGTGTCACTACTTGTGGCCACAGGAGGGCAGGGCAAGTCCAAACACTGACTGGATGCTGCCTGCAGCCGGCTGCAGTGAACCGGTCCTCCTTCCCCGGTCCTAACCATCCAAACATCCAGAGCTGCACTCACTCCCCGTAACCTTCCTATTTCATGCCGTCAGTGGGACCCATCCCATTCAGTGCCCAGTGCCCGGCTCACCAGTCAGAGTGGGAGCTGCTCTTCAACATCTGAGAAGTGAGAAGTCTCTTCCCCATTCCCCAGGTTTAGCACCTTTTGTTATATTTGTAAGGAACACAGTTCTGTGTTGGTGTTCTTACCTATGTTAGTGGTGGAGAGAAAGCAGTCACCAAAGGAAGTGATGGGGGGAAAGTGTTTTTAAAAAAGAAAGCACATTCTTATCCTGTTAGAGCAAATCATTTTGTTGATAAAAGAGAAGAAAATGCCATTTCTTGGACCTGTGCATGTCATTCGTACATAATCATCTCACTTCCTCTGCCTCACTATAACTATGAAATAGGTTGTACTTTGTCCAAAGTCGCATAGCTAACAACTTTTTTTCAGTTTTTTTCTATGTTTATTTTTTTTTTGAGAGAGAGAGAGAGAGAGAGATAGAGAGAGAGAGAGAGACCATGAGGAGGGGGAGGGTCAGAGAGAGGGAGACACAGAACCCGAAGCAGGCTCCAGACTATGAGCTGCCAGCACAGAGCCCAACGTGGGGCTTGAACTCTCAAGCCACGAGATCATGACCTGAGCCAAAGTCACAGCTTAACTGACTGAGCCACCCAAGCACCCCCATAGCTAACGACTTTTAAGTCACAATTCAAACCCTGCTCTTAACATTACATCCCTCCACTTTTCATAAACTCAGAGAAAGAGAAGAAGACCCTTCAGAAGAAACAAATTATCAAGTGTAATTAGTATTGCCCAAATGGAGCCCACAGATACCCAAGAGGTGCTGATTAAACCCAAATAAGGGAGAATATAATTAAGGATAACTTCCAGGACAGAGTCAGTTTGGAGTTGAGTTCTGGGGGAGGAGCAAGCCATGGATTGACAGAGTAATAAAAGCACTAAGGAAGGAAGGAAGTCATGTGGCAAGGAGACTAATTTAGTTGAAGCAGAAGAGTTACAGGAAAAAGTAATGAGAGCTGAGGAAGGGGAGCAATTGTTTAACTCAGCATGCATTTGCTCAGCTTCAACTGTAAGCTAACTACGAGCTAGGTAGGGGTTGGGGAATGGGCACATAGGATCTCAACAGGTAGGGATGGGGAGGAACCATTCAGCCATCACAAAAGAAGGGAAGGGTGGGGTATGTGAGAAATAATGAGTAGAACCAAGTGGCACAGGGTAAGTGAGGGGAATCAAGAAAATGACCAAGGAAGGCAGAATGTGCTCTTTAACAAAGGAAGGAACTGATGGAACCATGTTTTAGAAAAATTAACTGGTAGTAGTACCTAAGAAGTACTGGAGGGGAAGGAATGGAGTTGATAGGACAACTAAGAGGCTACTACTATGATCCAGACATAAGGAAAAGAATGCCCGAACCAGTGACAGAGAAAATGGAAAACAAATTCTCCCTCTAGTGTGTTCTGGTTTCCACATTAGTCTTTAGCTTGGACAGTGTGACTGGCCCTGAGAAGCTGCCTGCTCCCTTCAGAGTGTACAAAACTGTGGACTCAAACCTGAAGCCTAGAGCCTCTATGGAGATTATACGAGGATTTTTTCAAAGGAAGAAGCTCTGCTCTGTGACTCTCCCAAGAACCCGTAGGTTAAGAAGCTGGAAAAAAACTTCAGGAACACTGATGGGGTTCTGCAGGGAGGGCTGGCCTTTTCCTTCATAAAGGTACCATGTTTCAGGCTTCATTCTTCTGCTTTACAAGATCAGAAAGTTGATTTTGTCAGTATCCTCTCAGAGGTGGACTCACCTTCCCAAGCTCAAGACCCAAGTATAAGTCAGAATATCTTAGACGGAGAACCATAACCACCGTAACACCAAGAACAGCAGAGACTTGACAAACACATCCTGCCATCAGGACAGGTTACTGAGCCAGCATGCCCTCCCCTCTGAGCCACACTGGGATGGGCACTGCCTGTGCATGCCCCTGTTGCTCCCCTTCTCTGTGCTCCATTTCTAGCACTTTCTAACGGACACACTTATTCTTTGGATGAGCCAGTCCCATCCATAGGCTATAGCCAAATCTTGTTCTGGTCAGTAAGCCATTCTCTTTCCTAAGGTAACTGTTTTTCATTGACCTCACCACTCTGTGTTGATACTGTAGTTTAATGATTGAGAAAACTCCTCTATTTTTCTATTTCCAGATGTTCTGTGGGAGATAACTTTGCTGTGGTTTTCTTTTACTGCCATGGTAGGAGTTTCTTATCTTCTGCCTTTTTCCTGGGGAAAAGAAAAGAAACACTTATTTCTCTTCTGCAAAATTCTGTTGTTTGAACTTGAAACCATATTTTCCTCTCCAGTCTCTGAGATCCTTTGCTCAATTCCATTTCTCTAGTTCTGTATCTGCCTTCTTATGCTTTAATAACAATTTTGCCTCACTGAAGTTCTGGGTTCAGTTCTTTCCATACTTGTTACTCAAATTGAAGTCCAGGCCTCAGGCTCAGAAAAATCAAATTACTTATCATTTTGCCTGTGACAAAATAAAATTCACATTATTAAAAAGATAATTCTCTTTACTCCCGAGGAACATTTCTTGGGCAGCGACTTCATATTTATCACTGTAGTACCTAAAGCATTATGTGACAGATGACAGTGTGAGGAGGGATGGTCAAGAATAACATAGTTTTATAAACTCCTTACGGTAAAAGAGTATTGTATAATCTTTGTGCCTGGCACAATATTTCATCTTCTGTGTAGTACGTAATAAAAATTACAGCTCGATGGAATGAATGAAATACTTAGCCAGTGAATCCTCAGAACAGTTATGGAAGATGGCAGTTTTAATCATGCTGGTCAAAGAGAAATGCATCTGCAGCCCCTTTTCAGCCACAGCATAAGTCGTTAAGTATGACATGAACTCATCCGAGTCTCACCACACCTCCCCATGTGGTACTAACATGCTGGACTGAAGCCCTTTGTTCCCTGTGGAATCTGCCACCTCTGCCGCCTTGTCCTCAGGAATGTCGTTCTAGAAATAAACCAGCCTTCTCCCTGGGGTCTATGAGTCATATACAGAAGTTAATTCATCAATTTTCTTAGGCTCTTTGTAAAAGTATTTCAGAGAGTCCCTCATGATGAGGCGAAAAAAATCAGGTTCCTCTTCAGTTTCTTTCCAGCTCTTGCTTCATTTCCTCTCTCTATGCTTCCTCTATCACCTTATATTTGGCCTTTATTGACAACCTTTACCTGCAGACCCAGACCCGAGTTCCTGAGCTAGTGTTGCCTGAAGCAGGAAGTAGACCAGCAAAGCCTCGTCACCCCACATCCCCAGCTCCATTCACTCAGATTTGAAATCAAATGATACCCTACCCGACCATTCCTGTCTTCCTGGCCGATAGTCACACGTGTGAGTTACACCGTGCCATGACAGACTTGTATCTGGGTCAAAGGGGAAGCCCAAGAGTGCATCGTATTTTTTCTTTTACTTTTTTTAAAAATTGGTTTTTTATAGCAGAAGCAATAACTAAATACATTTTTATGGTGAAACAAGAGCTGAAGAAGCTGAAGTCCCTCTTGTTTTTTTTTTTTTCCAATTTTTTAAATATTTATTTATTTTTGAGAGAGAGAGAGACAGACAGAACCCAGGTGAGGGAGGGGCAGAGAGAGAGGAGGACACAGAATCCAAAGCAGGCTCCAGGCTCCAAGCTGTCAGCACAGAGCCTGACACAGGACTTGAACTCACAGACTGTGAGATCATGACCTGACCTGAAGTCAGATGCTTAACTGACTGAGCCACCCAGGCACCCCTGGAAGTTCCCCTCGTTAACTGAGTATTTAACTTGCATTGCTGTATTATTTTTTGGCTGTTTTGTATTCCAGAATGTTTTCTAAATATAATAAATTCAAACAGTATAGAAGTTATGAATGATAAAAAGGAAACATATTTCAGAACTCTGCCCTGTTTCCACTCCTGTTCACCATTAACAGTTTGATAGTAGCCTCCCAGACTTTTGTAAAGGCATTTACATTCATATGTATGTACTTAGGCTAATGATTTTATTTTTATATTAACGGGTTCATACTCTACATCTGTTCTACAACTTTATTCACTTACTATCTCTTAGCTTTCCATGCCAGTACATTTAACTTCATTTTGCTTGTTAATGGTTGCATAATACCCCAAAGGTTAAATGTGCCATAATTTATTTAAACATTCTCCTGTTGATGGGTATTTGAATTGCTTCCTGTTTAAGGTTTTAATTATTTGTTATTATAACAATGCTGTACTGAATGTCTTTGTGCATGTGTCTGTATGTACTATCTAAGAATGGCTCTAAGCTAGATATCCAGAGGTAGAATCGGCATGTTAAAAGTTAGGTATATTTAAAATTTTGCATTTTTCAAGCTTTGCAATTAAAGAATTAAACATTTTACCCACTAATCCCCTTTCTTCTGCAGAGAGTTCTATCCTGGGAACTGACATTGACCTTCAGACCATAGACAATGATGTTGTCAGCATGGAGATTTTCTTCAAAGCCTGGCTACATAATAGTGGAACAGACCAAGAACATATCCATCTTCTTCTTCCTTCACGGTGTTTCAGCAACATTTCCAGAGCCGGAGATAATTCAAGTACACATCCCCTAAAGACATATTGTATAGGCTATGATTATCTTAGTCTCAGATTAAGACTAGATTTGTGAGTCATCAGACTACGGAGTAGTTGAAGTTTAGGCATTGGAAGAGGCTGCTCAGTGTAAGCACAAAGAGTAAGAAAAAAACTTCTAAAAAGTGGCCACAGTTAGAAAACTGAACGTAATTCAGCCTAGGCATCAAGGGCCAGTTAGTTTAGGATCAAAGACTTAGACACCTCAATAATAGGGCAGTACCTAAACTATGTAAAAGCACAATGAATCATTTATTTTTCTCAGGTTTGTCATTTTGAATTGTGGTAGATATTACTGACATAATAATTTGAGGCATGCTGGTACCTCAACAATATCAACAGGGCCTGTGAGAAGGTAAAGAACCAAGTTTTTCTTTTTTTTTTTTTAAGTTTATTTATTTATTTTGAGAGAGAGTGTGTGTGCACGAGTTGGGGAAGGGCAGGGAGAGAGAGAACCCCAAACAGGCTCTGCTCTGTCGGCACAAAACCTGACTCAGGCCTGATCCCATGAACCGTGACATCATGACCTGAGCCGAAATCAAGAGTCCGATGCTTAATCAACTGAGCCATCCAGGTGCCCAGGTAAAGAACCAAGATTAAACCAGGATTAAATAGAGGTGTGCTGGATAGGAAGACACCTAACCGAGGTAAACTAAAGCAACTACAGAGACAGGGCCCACAGAGGACAACTAGGAGCCCAACTAACAGAGGTGGGAGTTCTATGAGAAAAATGGGTACGACTTCCACACACAAGGAGGAAGACACACAGTGGTCCTTCCTTTCTGAGGCTAGCCATCATCAGATCTTTACCTTCCCACCCCTTCCCCCCCACGCATGTCAACACAGAACCTGCAATGCCTTTGATGACTTACCTTTATTTTAGTCTGCCTTTCCTCAGTGTATATTTCAGTCCTGCCTTCCCTGGATGTCCTTTCTACTCCTTTTCTGTCCAAAGCTTGTGGTGCCAATTCCTCCTTGTCCCATCTTCTGAAATCCACTTCGTATATATTTGTCCCCAAACACTATATTACCTCCTGACTCCTGCATTATCCCATTTCATCTTCACCTACCACCACAAAGCATGTAGTGTTACCATATGTCATTGAATCTAACATGCTGTCAGTTATGAGATACACTATTTATGTACCACTAAGAAAGAAAAACACTGCCAATTAAACATGACATAAATGCTTTCTTGTCACTTAGAAATATTATTTTATCCTTACTGAGAAGTTAGGGTAGTAAATATTAAGAGTGCACACCTGGCCAACGGCAACTGTAAGACACATATAGTATAGTATAGTATCAATTAGATATCAATATTATCTCTCTGTTGTACAGAAAACAAAACTGAAACTTAGAGAAATTAAACATTTTCCCAGGACTGCACAAAAAATTAATAGCAGAGCCAGAATTTGTAGGTAGGCAACTCCGGACCCACTCTTAGCCCTACAATTAGAAATTCGTATTTTGAAGGAAAAGAAAAAGAAATCTGTATTTTGTACATTTGACTACTCAGATTTCCTCTGTGCCTGACTTCTCCATTGTTAGGTCTCTGGGCGTTAGAACTGGACAGCTGTGTTCATCTGGCTGAGATTCTCAACTCTGGTTGTAATAAGAATCACCTTTTTATTAAGGAACTTTTAAAAGATACTGATGTCTGGGCCCTACCTCACCCTAGTGAAATTGGGATCTTTGGAGATGGAACCCAGATACCAGTACTTTTAAAAAGTCCCTCATATGATTCTTACTGAGAACTACCGGAACTGTAGTCTCAACAGTGTTCCAAAGCTGGGAAGACTGTCAGCCCAGAGAACATTCATCAAACCCAGGTCTGTCTGCCGGCAGAACCTGAGCCCTTACCCACTCCACAACCCGCCTCATGCTGGGCAGTTCTGAACAAAGATGCTGCCTCATACTGACACTTCTCTCATCAGGCAGGCTGGGGCCCTCCAAGGCCAGGAACTTCTGCAACCAGCCTCTCTTCAACTGTTGCACAGCACTTGCCCATGGTACTGTTGAGAGTTTCTCGACTTTTCCCCTCCCTCTTTCCATTGCTTTCAGCGCCTGGGTCAGAGCCAGAATGTTTATCTCCATCTGCTGTCATTTTTTGGAAATGTGCAGGTCTTCAGGGTGCATGGTGGAACATAGATCCAGACTCCTCAGCTCTTCTGCAGGGGAGACCCACCTGGAATCCAGACGCCCAGGCACAATTGGAATGAGGTCTGGGGAAAGTAGGCCCCCTCCAGGGTGGGTGTGACCCAGCTGAGAGTTTATACAATCATAGCAAAGACCATAGTGTGGTTATCCATTATTTTCAAAACTGTTGCATCACCACACTGGATTTTTGGAAATGTGGCACACCATAAAAATGAAACAACACAACACAAAACCCTGAGCTCTCCTACTCTAGATAATTTTTGAGGACTGTTCCTCAGATGTTCACTCTGACCTCTTACAAGGTTTTTCACCCACTCCACCTGCTTCTGTAGCTGGCTAGGGCCTCTCACCCCCCTCTCCAGGTGCTTCTCTCAGAGCCCTTCAGACAGAGTGCACAGTCAGCATCACATGAGTGTCTTTTCTCATATCATAGGTTTCAGAGTCTGCCACCTCTGCATCTGGGTTCTGGGTGATGAGAAGCACACCTAATTCTAGACTCTAGTCCTGCTAAGAC
Source organism: Paguma larvata (assembly GCA_030068075.1). NCBI lineage: Eukaryota > Metazoa > Chordata > Mammalia > Carnivora > Viverridae > Paguma > Paguma larvata. The sequence goes on from CM057836.1 coordinate 48,043,835, forward strand.
AGCTTTCCCAGCTTTGGAACACTGTTGAGACTACAGTTCTGGTAGTTCTCAGTAAGAATCACATGAGGGACTTTTTTTAAATACCAGTATCTGGGTTCCATCTCCAAAGATCCCAGTTTCACTAGGGTGAGGTAGGGCTCAGACATCAGTATCTTTTAAAAGTTCCTTAATAAAAAGGTGATTCTTATTACAACTAGAGTTGAGAATCTCAGCCAGATGAACACAGCTGTCCAGTCCTAAAGCCCAGAGACCTAACAGTGGAGGAGTCAGGCACAGAGGAAATGAGGGGAGTCCTAGGCCAAGTCCCTCCTGCTGACTTCCTGGGCTCCGAGACACACCAGGCCAAGACTGTCTGACCCAGAATCAATGTCTACATCTGACTGCTGGGCCCAGGAGGGCCCGCTGAATCTGACGTCTATTCTGCCATCCTATTTTTTTTTCTACATTATTTCTACTTTCATTTTTATCTCATGTTTGTTAACAGTTTTCAAACCTGGTATATATTTCATTGAAAAACTGTAATATCAAGGATTCAAGCCTAGTGCAACAGAACATTGTACACTGTGGCATGTGAATGTACCTGCCAGAGCAGAACAGCATACAGAAGAGTGTAATACCTTGATGAATAATTTATACCTAGGTGAAGCCCTCTCAGAACGGTTGTCTGTTGGCACAGTGATGCTCCTAAAGGGTTCTATGCTTGGGTTTCTTTGGGGAATTAAAAAATAAACTATTTCAGGGACTTACTCTTCCCCCTCCCCTGAACATCCCTAGAAGAGCCCACAGAGAAACAGTAGCTGTCAGCTGACTCTGACTTCTGCTTTCCTGCTCTTCCTTCATCTGACCTGTAGCCTTGCCAAAGCTTAGCCACAGGGAAGCCCAGAGGCAAGATTTCCATCTGTGATTGCAGAGAGCCTCTGCATATCGTAGTGTTAGCTGCCCCCTCCACAGAGGGCACATGCTCCTCTCAGACTGAATCACAAGCTAGAGCTCTCACTATGAGGCAACTGCTCAGCCAACCCAGACGTAAAACAAGTAAAAATCAAATCAGACCCAGAAAATAAGTTAACTATTGTATTGAGCAACACTGTAGGTCCAGACCTGCTCTGCCTTTCCAAGCCAGTCATACTTTCCCTGTTCCACTCCCCTGCCTCCTCCCAAGCCTTTCTTGCCTGGTGAATGTGGAATGGGTAGCAGATGTTGTCTCTTAATCACATAGCCTGAGGTAGCTTGTGACAAACAATTCCTCCCCCAATGCCATTTTTATCGTAGTGTGCCTGAAATGTGATCTCCAAGAGCGACTTCTCAGCCCGTCCCTGCTCCCTGGCACAGCTGATGGCTCCTTGAGAATGGATGACCCCAAAGGAGACTTCAGCACACTTTACCAGATGGCCTCCCAGTCATCAGCCTCTCGTTACAAGCTTCGGGTGATCAAGTACGGGACAAGGGAACTTCCCCAATCCATGCAAATGCTTGTTCTCACTGGTTCCAACTAGGAAGTCCAGAGATAGAGGGCATCACTCAAGTGTCCTGCAGGTGGGAGCCAGTTCCAACACAGCAAGTAGAGATATGGGAGTGAAAGAGCAAGGTCAGGCTGCTCAGCATGTGGAGACAAATGGACAGATGGTAGAAGATGTGCCTCAGTAGGACATTCTAAAGCCTGGATGAGGAATGGAAATCCAGAAAGTCTCTGAATCTGGAGAAAAATAAGATCAGCTGTGTTTACCCATTTCATTATTCAACTGTTTGTTGAACACCTTACTGTGTTTAGGCATCGGGACAGAGATCTGACCTCCAAGGAACAAAGGGTAGATAGGATCAACCCCTGCCTTGCCACTTCTCTAAGTACTAGAATTCCTGCTTCCAAGGGAACCGATTCTCAGGGAGAATTAGCAATGATGGCAAAGACCACTTTTTCTGCTTCCTGGTACCTATCACAATGCCTGTGCACAAGTATCTGAGTAAGTTTACCCATGGGTTTGTGACCGTGGATGCTGCTGAGGAACTTTCTTAAATTTATTCTCTTCTTAAATGCATCCTCTGTCAGTACCTTGCCACAAGAAAGCCAGAACTGGGATGCAGATGGTTAGCATACTGTTGAGTTACGTGGTTATTGTAGCACGGGTATTCTGGGAGTACCCCCAGAGAAGTCACTTGGAATGGAATGAGCTCAAGAGAAGTAATATCCATCAGAATCTGCAGCCCTCATGATGGCTGCTTCACTCATTGATTAACAGGCTTTGAGAATCTACTGTGTTCCAGTACCTTGCTAGGTGCTGGCCATACTAAAGTGAATAATTCACAGGCATTAACCCAAAGGATTTCACAGTACAGTCTTAGACATAAACTGAATTTAAGCTCATCTGGGGCCAAGGTTCTAGATATCACTGAGGAGACTTTCACTGCCATTGTCTCTTGCCAGGGCTCTAAATTCCAGTGGGATCTGCGAGTCATTGACATATGGACTGCCCTTCATCCTCAGACCCACAAGCTGTTGGCAGCTGGACTGGGATGAGCTAGAGACAAATCAGCAACATTTCCATGCTTTGTGTCACAGCCTTCTGGTGAGTATCCATGTCCCCAGGTGAGGAAGAAGAGAGTTAAAGCACCAACCATAGAAAAGTAGCTAACGTAATCCTGCCCTGATCCCAAACCTGTCCCAATTCTCAAGAGGACAGGAAAAAACCTGAAAAATTCTGAAATATGGATATAAATATGACTTGCCTTTTTTGTTTCATGCTATAGAGAATACTTCCTGAACTCGGTTATGTGACTTAATTAAACTCAAAAATCCCTAATTTTGTACGTTTAAATGGAAACAGGGCATTTTCCATATAAGTAACTATATTTTAACACTATTCTCTTTCTAACACCGATCTGTACGTTATGGTTTATTTAAATGAAGAACACCAAGACTGTGCTAGAGATTTTCACTAAACTCTAAATATTCAATCATAACATGATAGACATTATCCATGGCCTCAAGAAACTTACTCTCTAATAAAAGAGATAGAACTTTATATATATACAATATATGTAATTATATAGAATATATATTAAATATGCATATTTAATATATTATGATTATATATATTTAATATATTATGTCATATAACATATTATATTATATATATTAAATATATATAATTTAGAAGTTAGGGGCACCTGGGTAACTCAGTCAAATAAGCATCCAATTCTTGATTTCTGCTCAGGTCACGATCTCATGCTTCGTGAGATCAAGCCCTGCATGCGAATCTGAGCTGACACACAGAGCCTACTTGGATTCTCTCTCTACCTCTCCCCCTGCCCCTTCCCTACTCACGCTCTCTCTCTTTCTCTCTCAAAATAAATAAACATTTAAAAAATAATTTAGAAGTTAGAATTTTATATAAGTTACATAAATATAGAAATGTAATTACAGCAAAACTTTGAATTGCGAGTAACTTGTTCTGTGAGTGTTCCGCAAGATAAGCAAACATTTCTAATAAATTTTAACTTGATAAACAGGCGATGTTTTGCAATATGAGTAGTACGTGATGCCGAATGTCACCTGATCACAATTGAGACCATGGTTCTTGAAGTTCACTTTGATATACAAGTGCTTTGGATTAGAAGCACTAATCTATGTTTCCAGAATGAACTATGCTCGCACACCAAGGTTCTACTGTGTGTGTGTGTGTGTGTGTGTGTGTGTGTGTATAAATACTTAATTGTGAGAAGTTTATGAAGGAAAAGAAGAGGCTGCTGCAAGAAAGCCCTCTGTGAAAGTGACATTTAAACTGAGAGCTGCCAGTTTATGGGGTGGGAGTTAGGTGAAGGGCAGCAAGAAGAACATGCCTGGAAAAGGCATGTGCAAAGACCACAAGGCTGAAAAGAGCTGAGAGAAGAATCAAGAATGGAAAGGCCACTGTGACTGAAACAAAGAAAGCAAGGGAGAGAGAGCCAAAATGTGAGTTTGGAGAAGTGAGCAGGGGTCAAATCATGCAAAGCTTTGTAGGCCAAATTATAAGGACCATGGACTTTAAGTACAGAAAGAAATCAAGAGAAATGATTTGAGTTTTGAGAAGGTTATTTACCAAATGTTGGAAATGAACTGGCAGAAGCAAGAACGGGAACGAGACAATGAGGTGAGAGGGCATTGCTGTAGTCTAGGCTTAGACTAGAATGTTGGAAGTCAGGATGGGAAAGGTAAGCCAATTAAAGAAATATTTTAGGGAGAGTCAGAACCTGGGGAAGGATTGGATGTGGGGAGTGAGGAAGAGGAAGGTATCCCATAAGTGCTTGGTTTCTGACTTGAATGACTAAGTGGATGCCCGATCCCCGAATTGGAAAAAAATAAAAGAGCACACACATCAAACACTTAGAAAGCAAAATAAAACAACTGCAAATATAATCGAGGACGAACCTAACTATGAGTGGAAATAGAGCAACAGTTTGACCTAGTAGCATATGGGTGATCAGGCCAGCACAGCAATGTGTCTCTTTCACTATCAGAAGTAGGTTTCTTTTTTCCTGTTTCAAAGCCCACACTCCCTTTTAGATCCGCCCACAGAGTTCCTGTTTCCTATCTGAAGAACACCCATCCCCTGTCTTTGCAGAGCAGAGAAACAGATATGTCCTGACTATCAGAGGCCAACAGCTCAGTTGACTATTTTACTCCACCCCATTCCTCAGGATCTCAGGGATGCTACATCACTCGGGAGGAATTTCCCTCAAATGGCTTCCCTACATTCTTACAGTGTGTGATCTTTCAAACAGACTTTTGCATTTTAATACTCTGCTAGAAGGAGTGTAAATTTTCTGGAAAGTGATAACTACTTCAGATCTTTAATTCTATTGCTAGGAGTGTATGTATCACAGGAAAATAATCAGAAAAGGGAAAAAAAATACATATACCAGCATGCTTATCTCGGTGTTATTTACAATGGTAAAGAATTGGAAACAACCTAGATGTCCTAAAAAGAAGAAAGGTTAAATCAAAACAAGGGAAAGGTTATGAGAACAGTAATTCAGCCAAACAATGAAATATTATGTAGCCATTAAAATAAGGTTGGAAAAGAGTATTTTATCGCATCCTGGCTTACCTATATAAATCAGACTCTTCCTGACTCTGAATTCGGTGTTTGGGTATCTAATATTTATTTATTCAACAAATATGTCTTGAGCACTATATACTAGATACTATTCTAGGGGCCAAAGAGACCTCTTCTTTATCACTACTCTATCATGGAAATGCACAGGTATGTGTTGACCCATCACTAATAGATACCCACATTTTGGGGCACTTACTAAGTGCGAGTCACTTAACCTAGTGCTTTGCATACTTTACCTCATTTAATCCTCACAATAATTCTCTGAGATAGGGATTGTTGTCCCTATTTTTACCCATGTAAAAGACTGAAGTCTAAAGAGGTCAAGTGACTTACCGAAACTCACATAGCTACCAAAGTGGCCAAGTCAGAATCTGAAATTAGTTCGTTGATTACAAAGCCCATGCTTTTAACTTCCTTGCTAAATTCCCTACCCTGGCTGTAGCCAGATAAACATAGCACACAACATGGAAGCTGACTCTCCCCTCACTGAACACCCCATGCTTCTCAACTTCACTGGACTTGAATTCACTTAAAGTGACCAGTTACTTGTATTAGCTCCTCACCCATCTTGTGTTACCGTTCTCTCTACTCTGTGTTTGTTCCACCTCACCAGATTAAAGAACACTCTCCTTTTCTGGAAAAGACGGAAGCAAAACAGTGTTTGAATGACTCTTCCTTCTAGCTTTTCACATGACATCTCCAAGCAGCAAAAATCCTGAAAGGCAGTGTGTTATAGAGGGGAGAATTCTCCACAGGCCACTTCAGATTGATTCAACAACAAATCTTTTTCCTGGACCTACTATGTGACAAGACCTTACTTAGAGCTTGAACCTCTCTGACCCTGTATTTACAAGCTCTCAGCACTTCTCTAACTCCTTGGTTTTCTAGTCTTTCTTACACTTTTTTTCATATGTTCTTTTAAAATCTGATGTCCTCGGCTCCCCACGTAAGTCCTGCCTTCTGTTTCTCACTGCAACGTTTCCCCTCCAGCTAGCTTCTCATTCTAACATCTGTCTTTCTGTTAATAGCAGCGCTGTTGCTCTCTGCTCACCCAAGCTTGAAACCTCAGTCCCCTTCAGCATTCTCACCCTTTACACCCACTTCATCACTAAGTTTAATCAATGTTCTTCTCATCAGGTGAGTTGTAACTATCCTTTCCTTGGTGTTTCCACTGCTTGTTTTCACCAGGACTTTTTCAGTACACTCCTAACTAGCTTCCCTACCCCCAATCTCTCCCTCTTCTAATTTGCCCTATGTTTAGATCAGATTAATCTTCTTGAAGCACTCTCCTGACTATCACATGTTTTTCAGTGGTGCCGATACCCAGCGACTTGTCTGTTCTTTCCCCATAGCATCTCTGCATGTATTTTCTCCTCTCCATTTTTATCATCACTATCCTAGTTTGGAGGCTGTTTACCTTTTTCCTTTAATATTGCAATAATCTCTTGTCTCAGTCCATTTAGTGTTCCCCTTGCCGGTTCGTTTTATATACTGTTACCAGATTAATCTTCTTGCAACATAGCACTAACCCTGCCACTCTTCAGCTTAAAGACTGAAAGATACTTTAAGTCCATATTCCTTAGCCAAGTATTCAGACTCCAGTCCATCTCTGAGCATTCCCATTTCTGCACCAGAGTCCAACCAAATTACTATACTAACTTTAAATTGACCCACCTTTGAAACTTTATTCATATTATCCCTTCTCCTCTTGCCATATGCTCAAACCCTAGCCCATCCTGAAAGACTCAGCTCAAATAGTGTTTCTGCAATGAGGCCTTTCTGGATCTCTCTATTTCTCAAAAGACCTTTGTGTGCTCTATTTCCTTTTTTAGGGAAAAGCATATTTCTCTTAGCTTTCCAAATACATGATCTTATGATTTGGGTTAAACTCTGTGATACAAGTCTGACTACCCAAACTCCAGGATAACATGATTGCCTTTTCCTGTCATTTCTACCACTTTCCCATTTTACCAACTAATTTCTTGGCCTTGTCAAATTTTAGGTTCCAAGTAGAAATTCTCCCTTTGCTACCTCTCTTTCTTGGGAGTTGAGGCAAGGCAGTTTTCTAATCTACTGTGGTAAAATTTAGTTTGTATTGTCCCATGAAAAGCATGGACTTTGGAATCAGATGGCCCTAGGTTCCTAACAGCTTCCTTATTTCCCAACTGAGTGAATTCAGGTGACATACTTAATTTCTCTAAGCATCAGTACATACATTTATTTGAAACCCTAACAAATCTAGTGGCCCCATTTGGTTTAGCCTCTGTATAAACAGTATACAAAGAAGCACTATCCAGAGGCCAAAAAGTAATTTTAGAATTGATTTGTGCTTTCAAAGAACACCAAAGAGGAAATAGTTCATAACCCACAATGACATTTCTCAAATTTTCATCCACCACTCCTCAATATATCTAACAAGGAGCTATTCCAAAAGCATTTCACACACGCACACACACACTTTAAAAAAAACTAAAACTCTGTCTACATCACCAGTCCCTGTTCCTCTACCTTCTTCCTCCTCTCTCACCTATGTATATATTCTGTAGATTGGCTTACCCCTCTGACATACTCTGCCTCCTCCTCAGGTCCTGTCTCTGTCTTCCTTTTTTTTTCTTTTTAAGATTTTATTTTTAAATAATCTCTACACACCCACTGTGAGGCTTGAACTCACAACCCCGAGATCAAGAGTCACATGCTTCACCAACTGAACCAGCCAGGTGCCCTCTCTCTTTCTATTGAAAATATCCAGGAATAGAATTCACAAGGCTTCTCCTTTCATGAGTAGAAGTAGAGTGGGGGAGAATGAAAAAAAGGGAGAAGATGCATGACAGACACATTAGTAACTCATGTCCCCATCACATGTTAAATAGAAATAACAAAATATAACTCATGTAGTTTTTAAGGTGATTAAATAATATTGCATGTTTAAATATGCCTAGCAAATAATTTGCACATGCTAGTTGCTTAGTACTATGATATACATTTGTTTTTCTTTTTTTAAAAAGCGTCTAATTCTCTGCAGATAGTCTCCATTTTTTCACCTATTTTCTTGAATATACTAATCATAGTTATTTTAGAGTTCTTGTATGCTGACCCCATTACCTGGATCATCCATTTGTCTCAGCTATTTCCTTTTGGGTTTTGGACATGTGGTTCTGTCTTTTGGTGCACCCAGTAATATTTTAACGAAAGATGCTCAATGTGTCTAAATAAGTTGCAGAGGCTCCAGTTGGTATTCCTATACAGAGGGTCCATCCTGATCTGCACTAGGCAGATAGAGTGGTGACAGAACATCCTATTCTATTCAGAATCTGTACTGAGTCCAGGCTGGACTGGAGTCCTGCTAAGGCTCAGTCTACCCCTGGCTTGCTCCTGGCCTTCCAGGATTTTCCACTGAAACCTGGTATATAATGTGCATCCCCCTCCCTTGGAAAATCCCAACTCTGATCACTTTATTCTGAGTGTGTTAAAATGCTCTGCTTCTAAAGGTTTTCTCCTTGGGTGTTTTTGCCTTCTGCTCCACGAAACCTCAGTATTTGGTAAGTGTGCTGAGTGAAAAATTGGTTTGGGCACCCATCCTACCCCTGCCTGGTCTCCACCTAATGATTTGTTGTTTTCTTTTTTTTTTTTTTTTTTAATTTTTTTTTAACATTTATTTATTTTTGAGAGACATAGAGACAGAGTATGAGCAGGGGAAAGGCAGAGAGAGAGGTAGACACAGAATCTGAAGCAGGCTCCAGGCTCTGTTGTTTTCTCTGTTCCCTTGCAAGTGCCTCAGCAAGTGCAAATCCTAGATTCACAGCTCCCACCGCTGTCCCTCCAACTCGGAATCAACATATGCCCTCAGGGTAAAAGCAGTTGTGATTTCCTCCTCTCTCTGGATTCTTCCCTCTCCAGAGACTTAGCTACCACTCATTTTCCCAGTCTCAGCACCTCCTCGCTGCCTTCAGACAAATGGTTTCTGTATATTCCAGCCTTCCTAGTTGTTCTAGGCAGAAGAGCCAGTCTGCCTCTGGCCGTTCCATTCCACTCAGATGCAGAAGGAGACGTTTGTTAAATGTTCATTCATTCCCCCACTTTGCATCCCTTATTTGGCTAAACAGCCCATAATACGTTTTCTGGTTTACTCTCAGCCAGTTGGCTGGCTCCACCAAGTTCTCATTTTCAGGTTCCTGGGTTTCCTTACAAGCATGAGCATAGCTCAGTTCATTCAATGCTGTTTCTCCCTCTGCCCCTTCTTTTAGAATAGTTCTTCTGAACCAAGTCTACACTGCCATAATTAAACTCTAGTCATTAATACCAGCTCACCAGTCCTTATCAATGTCATAAATGTTGTGTAACTCTTCTAATTACACTTTACACACACTCTAAACCTTAGTCAACTGCAGCCTTAAGTGTTATTCCATCCTCTGATTTTCTTACTGGAGAATTGACTGTTCTATCTTTCTGTCCTCTTCATAGAGTATTTTTCTTTTGAGTATTTTACTTCCTTTTCCTCAGAAGAATAGCACCTCATCAGATAAGCAAGGCTCTTGATAAACGCATTCCCCAGCCCTTCCTGAAAGATTTGTGCCATCATCAAGTCCCATAAACTTCACTCTTAGATCAGTTAAGACCACAAGAGAGCAATGTGTTTGTACTTCATTCTTTGGAGCTTTTATAGATCTATATCTAAGATTTATTAAATTATCTTTAATGTCACAAAATGTAATAAATGTTATCTAATACTTATTCAGTAGATGTTTAACTTAAAATACTTTACACTTCTTGGTGCTTACTGTGTGCCTGAAACAGTTCTAAACACTTCACAAATATTAATCTATATAATCTCCATAACCATCCTTTGAGGTAGGAATTATAATCTATATTTTACAAATGAAGAAACTGAGGCCCATAGAGGTTAAGTAGTTTTCCAGGATTATACAACTAGTAAATGGTAGAGTCAGGATGAAATCCAGAAAGGTTGACTCCAGGACCCAAACTCTTAACCACTCTATAGCCATATAAAATTCATTATCGTATTCACTCAAATACACTCACTACTCAATAAGGATCCTTAAGATACCTTCTCAAACCCTTTTATCAGGAAAAGCTGTGGGGCTCCCTTCTAGCAAAAGTGGGTGGTTTGCATTTCTCTGAGCTTACCTAATCTTGGCTGTATAATTGCCCTACCCTTATTTTTCCTTTTCCCAATCCCTTATTTAATCTTTTTGTATTGTTGCATTTTTCTAAACTGGTATAAGTGCTTTGTGGAATATAGTAGGGAATAAATATATGTATATAAAATAAATAAAAATTAATTTTTTCCAAGTATTTATGAGATGAATCTATCCATCCGCAAGAAAACATAATTTCAATTACCAAACTCTACTGTGTAGTCCCAGTTATGTAGCTAATGACTCACTTTCCACATCCTCATTTCTCTTACAAAGTCATGTCTGTATGAACTAGAAAAAGAAATGAAAATACCACCTAGGTCTTTCAGTTTCCTACTTAAAATGTCAGAGTCTCTGGAGATGCATTCCAGAGCTTTACAGGCGATGTCTGCCCTAATTGGCCACAGAAGTGACAGAATTCAAGCCAGGATGTGTCCAGCAGGAGTCTAAGTACACAGGCAATGACCTGGTTGGGCTGTAAATGGGTGGGGATATGGAAAGTCCTTGGTTACATTAGGCAAAGAGTCAAGAACAAGAATCCAGGCTGAGAGTGGGGTGATAGCAGGTCAGAAGCCTTTAAAAAAAAATAAAAGAAATTAAAAAATTAAAATTAAAAAAAAAAAAAACCCAGAATGAAGTTAGAGTATCAAGCCTGCAGGGGAAAGAGATGCTAGAATAGACAGCAGCTAGCATGGGATCAGTGGGCTTCTCGTGACCCAGCTGTGTCTATTTTTTTTTTTTTTTGCTTCATATTTCACCATGCCCCTTCCATCCTTTACACACTAATCAATTACTAAATGTTCCCCCAAATATGCTAAACTGTTCCATACTTCCATACCTTTTTTCATGCTGCTCACTTCCTTTTGCCTCTATCCACCTGACAAATATCTACCCATTTTTTCCAGATTCTGCATAAATACCTTCACTAGGAAGCTACTCCTGCCCCCACCACAGCCTGCCCTCACTCATCTTTTTTGCCCCTTACCCACCCATGTACCTGTTGTCACATCTATCTTGACCTTCACAGCAGTGAGAAGGGGGATGAAGTTGCACCTTAGCATTCTGGTGTGAGAAATGTCATATTATTGTATTTTTTCTAAACCAAATTTAGAAAATATTAATCCCTAAGAATTAGGATGTGGACACACTCAGTGTCTTTATGAGCCTCTCCCTGGTTTGTACTCAGAATCCCAGGGCCCTAATAGTCCAGAAATGTGGGAAATGGCCCTCTGGTCTTCAGTACATCTCCAATACAATGTGGAATAGAAGCAGCAAGGGCAGACACCTTTGTCTTTTTCCTGACCTTAGGGACAAAGCATCCAGTCATTCATCACTACTTATGATGTTAGCTATAGGATATTTGTAGAACCTTTTGCCAGGTTAAGTTCCACTCTGTTTCTAATTTGTTCATGAAAGGGTTTCAGATTTTATCAAATGCTTTTTCTGCATCTATTGAGATGATTATGTAGTTTTTGTCCTTTATTCTAGAAACATGGTGTATTATATTGTTTGATTTTTAGATATTAAACCAACCTTGCCTTCCTGGGATAAATTCCATGTGGTTGTTGTGTATACAGTTGATCCCTGAACAATGCAGGGGGTTAGGGGTGCCCAACTCCCTTGTAGTCAAAAATCTATGTATAACTTTGGACGTCCCCAAAACTTTAATTGCTGAATTTGGTCCCAGGACATCATATTGATGGCAGACCAAGGAAATGCTAGTTTAGTGGAATTAAATGCTGCCATAATAAATTCCCATCTGAGTTCTGGCAAGGCCTACACCAGTGCCATTAAATTTGTCCCTTCTACTTCTGTCTCCTCATTAGCCACATCCTCTTCCTTTCCTTTGCTATCTGTAAAGGATCCCTTTGGCTGCAACTAACAGAAAATGAATGCAAATCTAACTTGAGCAATTAATTGTTTCTAATGTAACAAGAAGTAATGGGGACAGACAATTCTGAGACCAATACAGTTAATCAATGATACCATCAAGGACCAGGATCTTTGTATTTTTCCACTGCAGCATCCATGGCAAATGTACTTCATCCTTATGCCTGTGCCTCATGTGGCTGTTATACCTTAAGACCCATCCTGTTCCATGGAGAAAAAAAGAATAGGGTAAAGTGGCAAAAAGCCTGCCAGCATATTAGAAAGCTTTTCCAGAAGGCCCACACAGCAACTTCTGCTTATGTCTCATTATTTAAATCTAGGTCACATGTCACCCCAGACCAATCACTGAAAGACTGAAAAAAATGTGTAGGGAGAGAGGTGAGGGAGTAGTGGCCAGTGAACCAGCAGTGGCTTTGCCTTCCTTCACAGCCTTAGAAATTAGAAGTTAGGACAGAGGGGGGGCGGGGGGAGGGAGAATGAGCTTGGAACATGGCCTGTCCTTCCACTTTGCCCCTGTCCATACCTGTTCTAAACAGAATCAGTCCCCGCCTCCTAAAATCTAAGCTCCCTATCACCTTCTATAGCAAACATATCATAAATGCAGACACACTTTCACCTGCCTTGTGATAAATTCACCATCTAACTCATTCTCCTTTCTTTGGAATTTGCAAAGGGGCACCTGGCTGGCTCAGTCAGTAGAGCATGAGATTCTTGATCTTGGGGATGTGAATTTGAGCCCCACGTTGGGTATAGAAATTACTTTAAAATAAAATCTTAAAAAAATAGAATTAGCAAAAGCATATTATCATCTGCAGTCATTAAGCATCGTTAAATTTGAGGACCCCAGAAGCTAGTCTTCTGGGACATGCTCATGTCTTTTCTCGACTTTGCCTACCTGCCATGGCAGTTAACCATTTCCATCACAGGTACCAACTGCCTGTACCTACAAGTCAACCCATGACCTGGGTAACATGTTCAAGCCTGGGTCCTAGACTTTAGATCTCTAGTGCCATTAACTACTGTTCAGGAAGAGGTTAGAAATTCAGAGTCCAAAATAAGGGTCTTAAAGTTCAACTTTGCTATCTCTCACTTTCCCCCAAATGCTCCTGAGAATTACAGATAGAGTAGTATCTTTATCAAACTCTAATAAGTGTATTTGCTGCTCTTCTTCTAGAGCCTTTAAATCAGCCTCTCTTTAAATCAGCCCAGAAGTTTTAAAGCAGTCTTTAAAATCCTCTCAACTCAATCTCTTCCTAGTCCTCTGATAGCCTACACATCAGGAGTTACTTTTGTGGGGTGCCTGGGTGGCTCAGTCGGTTAAGAGTCCAACTCTTGATTTTGGCTCAGATCATGGTCTCATGCTTCATGAGTTTGAACCCCATGTGAGGCTCTGCACTGACAGCATGGAGCCTAGTTGGGATTCTCTGTCTCCCTCTCTCTCTAACCCTCTCATGCTTGTGCTCTGTCTCTTGAAATTAAATAAATAAACTTTTTGTTTGTTTTTTTATTTTATTTTTGAGAGACATAGAGACAGAGTGTGAGCAAGGGAAGGGCAGAGAGAAAGGGAGACACAGAATCTGAAGCAGGCTCCAGGCTCCAAGCCATCAGCACAGAGCCCAACGCAGGGCTCAAACTCACAGACCATGAGATCATGACCTGAGCTAAAGTCAGCCACTTAACTGACTGAGCCACCCAGGTGCCCCAAATAAACTTTTTTTTTTAAAAAAAAAGGAGTTAGCTTTGAGAGACCTCAGTCAATTCCGTATACCAGTTTTATAATAAAATCTTAGCTGTCGTCTCAAAATCAATAGGCTCAAATTTTAAGGATCATAATTTTTCTGTGTGCAACATTCAAAGTTTCTCATTTTTTTTAGTGTTTATTTATTTTTGAGAGACAGAGACAGAGTGTGAGCGGGAGAGGGGCAGAGAGAGAGGGAGACACAGAATCTGAAAGCAGGCTCCAGGCTCTGAGCTGTCAGCACAGAGCTTGATGCGGGGCTCAAACTCATGAGCCCAAGCTGTGAGATCATGCCCTGAGCCTGCGGGTCTCAAACTCACGAGCCTTGGGATCATGATCTGAGCCGAAGTTGGATGCTCAACCAACTGAGCCACATAGGTGCCCCTCAAAGTTTCTCAGTAATCCCACGACGTAGCAGTCATGAATTTGTTCCATAACACTGAGGTGTAAGAAATGTCACATAGCTTTAAAAAAAAAGTTCAAGAAATGTTACATTGCTATAGTTTTAGCCCCCAGTGACTTGCCATGGTGGCAAGATACACTCTTCTCTGTGGAATCTTGGAAGGGTGACCAACCACACCAGTTTGCCCAGGATTGGGGGACTTCCTGGGATGTAGGACTTTCAGTGCTAAAAATGGGCAAACCAGAACAGTTGGTCACCCTAACTATTGGACAAACTTTAATTTACAAACTTTCCCTTTACTATATGATAAACTCGAAAGGCAAGAAACATGTCTAATGAATTTCTGCATTTTCATGCCTAGTGCTCAGGACACAACAGCCACCCAATACATTCTTAATGAATAAACAAGCTAATTCACAAACAAATGCATGAAATAGCATAAAAATAGATTAAAATAATAGTAATAACCCAAGCCTGATCCACATCAGAAATTACTTGAGCCAATTGAAATCGAGGGCCCTGCCACTTCCTACTTATCCCTTCCAGAGAACATCCCTTTCAGGGTTAAAGAGGCCACGTACTTGGAGCAGGACAAATTCCCCCTCTACACACACATACACCATAATTTCTACGTCATCTATTTTCAATGTAATGGATTTGAGAAGGATCAGGTAGACTTTCCATCACATTTTAGATCTGTTCTTTAAGAAGACAGCACATTTCCAGATATGAGCAAAATGTTTTTTGTTTTTTGTTTTTAATTTTTTAATGTTTATCTTTGAAAGAAATAGACAGAGTGCAAGCGGGGGAGGGGCAGAGTGAGAGGGAGACACAGAATCTGAAGAGGGCTCCAGGCTCTGAGCTGTCAGCACAGAGCCCAACTCAAGGCTCAAACTCACAAACAATGAGATCATGACCTGAGCCAAAGTTGGACACTTAATCGACGGAGCTACCCAGGTGCCCCCAGATATGAGCAAAATGTTAAGAAAGCACAAACTTCTGAACGTACCTACCATCTGCTCAGCCTACCAGATCTCCTCAGAGTTCTGTGCCGCACAAAATGATGACACTGCTTTTAAGTGTCTGGAACCTTCTGCACCACCTCCACCCCAGCACATTCCCCCTGGGGTGTAACTCTAATGCTACAGCAGGGTTTTTGTGCTTCACTGTGTCACTTTTCACTTGTCTTCCACAAGACACTGATAATCCTCTATCCCCTTAAAATCTTTCCCCCCTGTTTGCCTTTCCTCTCATATTCTTCCAACTTTTTCTATCAGTCAGGGTGGGTAGAGCTAATGTGCTTTCTTTCATCTTCTGTAGCAGAGAGGCTGTTATGTTTGTGCCAGGTGGAAGTGCTGATCACCTCAAGCAAGAGGGCACAATTTGCAGATGATCTTAACAGTTCTGAGTCCACATTTCTTGGAGCTTTGTGGTTTTCCTTGAAAAACTACCACAGAAAATTGCCTTATTCCCATGCCCGATTTAAAAGGGCACACCTAGAAAATCTGCTAATATGTCTGTGTGTCTCTCTCCTGACCCACGGCACATGGCAGAGTCACCCCCTCTGTTCTGCAGGACCTTTCACTCAGAGTCACTGCCCCTCCCCTGCCCCCCCCCCCACGCCAGGGGAATTCTGACCCTTCTTCTTGTCCTATAACTGGCTATGTTGATCTCAAGGACCCTGCCCCCACAGGCCTCTTAGTACGTAAGCTTTTCTATTCCTGCTCTCTTCTCCTCCTCTCACTTGGCAGGTGACTTTGATCACCTTCTTAAACCCTTTCTGGGTATTCTACAGATACTCCCTAACCAGCCCACTCTGACCTCAGTCATGCAACACAAGCACATTTTGTCACCCTCTAAACAAGACCTGAATTTTCATAACACCCCACACAAGTCTCTGTTTTTAAGAATTGTAAATCTTGGGGTGCTCGAGTGGCTCAGTTGGTTGAGTACCCGACTTCAGCTCAAGTCATGCTCTCATGGGTTTGTGGGTTCAAGCCCTGCACTGGGCTGGCTGCTGTCAGTGCAGAGCCCTACTTTGGATCCTCTGTCCTCCTCTCTCTGCCCTTCCCCCAGTCATTCTCTCTCTCTCTCTCTCTCTCTCCCCCTCCCTCCCTCTCTCTCTCTCCCTGTCAGTAATAAACATTTAAAAAAAAAGAATTGTAATTCTTAAAATTCTACATTTACCATTGAGTAATACATTAGCCATCTCCAGTGTGAACACCTACCTCAGGTTAAAGGGCATCTTTTGGGGTGTCTGGGTGGCTCAGTTGGTTAAGCACCTAACTCTTGATTTCAGTACAGGTCATGATCTCACAGTTTGTGGGTTCACAGGGTTGAGCCCAGTGTTGCCACAGAGCCTGCTTGGAACTCTCTCTTTCCCTCTTTCTCTGCCCCTCCCCTGCTTGCGCTCGCTCTCTCTCTCTCTCTCTCTCTCAAAATAAATAAACACTTTAAAAAAATAATAAAGGGCATCTCTTAACTTGTCTCTGCATTGTGAACCATTTTGTGTACAATTTCAAGCAGGGAGGGAGAGCCCTCCCTTGGGGCAACTCAGGTAGGAAGTCCCTGTCTCCTAGGATCAGAGAAAAATGGTTCAGGACTCCCTGACACCCCTAGAGAAACTTGGGGAAGACTTGACTGAGATGGATCTTCAAAACATGCCAGAGACTGAAGGTGAACCAGTATTTATATATGTCATTGTTTCAGAAAAGAGAATGGGTGCTGTTGGCCAAAGCGGAGCCCCTGAGTGGAGGACACAGCCTGAGGGCACCTGCCAGCACTTTCTATGTGATTGTGCCATCACGGTCCCCCACTCTGCTGGTGAAGGCGGTGGCCTCTCGGGAACTGTTGCTGCCCAGCCCCTTTCCGCTGCTGCCTGAGGACCCACCTGATGTTAGCCTTAAGACTGTGGAGGCAAGTGGAGCTCAGACCCCATGGTGCAGACAGAAGGGAGAGGAGAGTTGGGAGCTGGTGAAAAGGATGAGGGAGAGGAGTGAGCCTGTGTGAGAAAGGACTGGGGAGCGGAGGGAGGAGTGGTTGTTCCAAGAAGGTGGTGGAGGGTCAGAGAAGAAAGCGAAGGTGGGAACTGAGGCCAGATGGAAGGAAGTAATGTGATGTGTGTCCGTGTGACAGTGTCTCTCTGCTTTGTGTGTGTGCATCTGTTTCCGTTTGTTGAGGAAAAGAGGAAGAGGCAGTGGATGTAGGCATTCAGGATAGGAAGGGCTTCAAAATGAGACTCCATGTAATGGAGGGAACCGCACTGCCACCATTTTACCCCCTCCTCCTTCTCCTCCTCCCCCTCCCCCCTCTTCTCCCTCTCCACTTCCTTCCCCCTCCCCCCCTCCTCCCCACATCTCTCCCCTTCTCCCCTTTTCTCCTCCTGTCTTCCTTGGATCTGGATTCTGGATTTCCTCTGCCAGCCTCCCCTGGCTGAGGGCAGGAGGAGGGGCTCTGGGCAGGGAGAACCGGAGCCACATTGCTGCTGGATCACTGGCTTATGTGCAGAGAGGACAGAGCCTGGGATTGTGTTCTTGCCTTGGCGGCCACCGGGATACAAAAAGAGGTGGGCACCAGTGGCCGTGGCTGGCTCAGCGTCTCACTTCAGAGCCAGTGGTTCCTGGCACAGGATGTTGTGGCCGGAAAACCTGACTGCTCAGGAATGCTGTGCTTGTGTGCCCTCCGACTCCGCTCACCTAGCAGGCGGCGGAGAACTCGGTGTACTGGCCTCGTAGACTGTGAGCAGCCCCAGGCCTTGGACACGCCCTCCCTCACAGCCCGCACATTGGATCCCTTGTGACCGCCCACCCCCCCCCCCCCCGCACCCCCTGCTCCAGCCCTTCTCACAATCCCATGACACACTTCTCAGGAATATTTAGTGTCCCTGGCCACTCACGGTTATACCTACTTGTTGCACTCTTGCCTGACACTTACACCACAAGTACTCAGACCTGGGGGCCAGGACACCCAGTGGGGACCCTCGTCTATTTCAGTCTTTAGTGAATCCCTAGGTCTTCACACATCCTCCAGCCTCTCACACTCCATCTCTGACTGATGCCATATGTTCTGTGACCTCAAGCTCCTTGAGTGAGGCTCCTCTTCTCTCTTCCACAGAGGGTGCTGGACAGCCTGGAGCTAGAGCCCACCTACGACCCCCTGCAGGCTTGGAGCCACCTGTACTCACACCTGAGCAGCACCTTGATGAAGCCTCAGGGACGGCTCCAGCCAAGCTGGGAAAGCAGGGCCCTGAGAAAGGTACAGCTCCGTCCCTACTCCCTCTTTGTCTTTATGCCCGGAATCCAAGAGAGCCCTCCTCCCCTGTCCCTGACTCCTCACATCCCAGGGAGCAGCCCCGCTCCCCTGGTTGGGGGAAGAACCAGGTTGACAGGGGAAGAAGAAAAAGAACAGCCTTTTGCCCTAGACCAAGGAAATTACAACCCCTACCCGGTAGGGAGGCTCTTCTGCCTGGGCACTTACATACGGTGATGTTTAGGTATCTTCACTGTGCACTGTGATAATCCATTAGTAATTTAACAGACCATTGTCCCACTAAGCAAATGGGCAGCACTGAGAGCACAGCTTCTGTTTAAAGAAAAGGCTGAATGGAAGGTGGAAAAAGAAATGTCCAAAGGAAAGAAAATTAGCATTTACTGAACACCAGCCATTTGCCAGGTTTTGTGACAAGTGCTCTCACATATATCTTTCTCGTTTAATCCCTACAGCATCCCTGCAAGGTAAGTGTTATGTTCCCTACACAGATGAGGAAAAGGAGGCTAACCAAGCTTAGTACATTGGAGTCTTCTCCTTAGCAGCAAGGGTTAAAGAGAGAAGAGTAATCGAGGGTGGAGTTATTTTTTATGAAATTTATATTCTGTAATATTTACATAGAATATAAATTCTTAATCTTTTCCTAATTTCTCAGTAACAGAGCCGTTAGGAACTCCTACTTTGCCTTAGCTGAAGTTATAAGAGAAAGATCATTCCAACTGCACCCAATCTAGAGATGGGAGCTGACCCCACCACAAGTTAGCTGGTAGACAGGTAACAGAGAAGACTCAACCAGGAGATGGGCACCATGGAGACAAGCCAGGGGACTCCACTCCCCTCGACCTTGAGGCTGTCACTTAAGCCAGGGGACTCCACTGCCCTCGACCTTGAGGCTGTCACGACCTTGGGACACGTGAAGGAGTTAGGACAGGAGGCCCAACAAGGAACAGGTTAGGACATCAGGAACCATGTCTGGGCCTCAGAGAAGTCTCTACTTTCTTTGCAGGCTGGGCAATTGCAGACAAACCGAGTTCGAGCCACCGTGGCCCCCCTGCCTATGACTCCAACCCCTGGCAGAGCCTCCAAGATGCCAGCAACCAGCAAGCCTTCCTCAGAAACCTCCTTCTGGCCTTCCAAGGAGGAAGAAGTGGAGGAACAGAAAGAGGAAGAGTATCCCTCGAGGCCCTAAGTCACCAGCGCCAGAGCCCTGCTGCCCTGCTCAACCACATCCACACTAAGGCTCATACAGTCAATGGCCTTCTGTGGTCAGACTTGCCTTCTCTCCACCTGAGCCTCTGTAGGTTCCAGGTGACTGGAAACAGAGCCTTCCCCTCCACCGTCTTCAGTGCTGCTGCCGCCCCACTGCTCAGGCCCAGAAGAGACACACCTGAACTCTTTCCTTCTCCAAGCAGGAACTCATTTTCTTTTGGATCATTTGATACTGTTAACACAGACGAAGATTAAATACCCACTAAGTCTCCACCATTGTTAGGAGCATTCCCAGCCCGAATTTCTCCTTGTAGTTCCCCGTAAACAAGTAGATGAGGTCAGGTCACCTTCGGGAAACTGGACATCAGGAGATAAGGACAAGATTTTTAGGGCTCATGAAAAGAAGTAGGATTGAAATCAAAGCCTCATTCCAAAGCTCGCATTCTTCCCACTACACCCACCACACTGCCGTTCCCTTCAGCCCTCAGACAGAAAAGTGGTTGGTGCTGATACCTACAGGCAAAGTGTGTGTGTGTTTGGGCAGGTGGTGTCATATAGCTGAGAAGAGAAGGGGAAAGCAGTGTGGGAAAGGCCTGTTCCCTTCCTATTTCTCCCCAAGCCTGTCCACTTTTTTCCTTTCTTTTTTTTATTATTATTATTTTTTTTTTTTTTTTTGAGAGAAAGAGAGAGAGAATCCCAAACAGGGTCAGCGCTGTCAGCACAGAGACCAGCGCAGGATTTGATCTCATGAATGTGAGATCATGACCTGGGCCAAAACCAAGAGTCAGACACCTATCTGACTAAGCTACCCAGGCACCCCTGTCCACCTTTCCGATGGTCCTCTCCATCTACAGACTAACTACCATTTATAAAATGCTTAATCTGCGATTCAGGTTGCACTAAGTACTTGAGAAATTTAACTCCTTTTCATACCCCTTTCATACAACCCTGGGATGTAGAGTCTGTCATTGGGTTTTCCCATTTTATAGGGGGGCGTTGAGGGAAACTGAGGGTTACAGACGTTATACGACTTTCCCAGTGTCACAGAGACAGGCTCAAGCCCACGTGGGCCCAGCTAGACCACCCAGGCTCTCAACCACCACATTGCTCTGCTTACCTCCCTGCAACCCCTTCCTTCTTCTGTGGATTCTCCTGACCCCCTCCCCACCCCTCCAGCAGCCCTGCCACCATGGCCTCTCTGTGACTATTCACACATATAGACCTCTTAAACCCAAACTGACTTTAATGAGAATAAACTTTTAAAAATCTATGTCTCTGGCAAAGAACAATGCAGGGGTCAGGATCCAGGCACAGTTCAGCAGCTCCCTGTAGCCTCCATGCAGGCCCCTCCGACTGCACCAACTCAGAGCAAGCACCCCTCTTCATAGACCTGGTCCAGCCGCTGTCCATTCCTTTGGGGATGATGACTTAGGGGTGCTGGTCTCTCCCAAATCCTATCCCTCACCCCTGCCATCTGTCCCACTTCCAGGACTTCTTGAGATTGATCATCCTCCCCTTGACTCCCCTGATCCCCCTGGTGCCCTGGGCTGGCTCACACAGGACCTTCCAGCCCTCTGGTTCCTGCAAGTTCTAACAGGTGTCTTTGATCCCCAGTGCCACCTCCCCGTGGTCCTCCCACAGCATCCCCAGTTTCACCCTCTCATGTGGAGCTCTCTGCCTTGGCTCTGGTCCCATCGGCCCCTGCCCTGGACAGCTCACAGTCCCAGCTCCCTGGGGCACCACCGCTCTTCTGGACCTGGCTGTACAGGGCAGTGTCTGAGCTGTGGTCTCTGTCACCACCACCACCACCACCTCCACCTCCACCACCAGCTGCAACTCCAGGTTCAGGGAAGGGCCGGCCCCGGGGCTTGGGAGCCGGGAGGGGCTTTGTGCTCCGAGGAGGCGGTGGCACTTCATAGTCATCTGTGGCAGGGTTGTAGGGGAGCTCGTAGCCCTCCTCCTTCACCCGAGCCTGGCACCACCATGCATCCTTGGGCTCCTGAGGCAGATCGTAAAGGCCCCGGAGAGCAGCTGGGGCCAGGCCCTCAGGTTCATCATAGATGGGGTCCTCTTTGGGGTCCGTCAGCTTGGCCTTCAGCAACTGCTGCTGCACATGCTGGTACAAGTCCCAGTAAAGAGGTTTCTTTAACTGTGCCCCCTCCCCTGCCCGAGCAGGGGTGCTGTCCAGGGGGTCTGAGTATAGGGAGTCCTGGGAAGGGCCTGGAGGAACGCGCAGTGAGTCTAAGGGTTCAGCATACAGGGCTGGAGGAGTGCCTGGGAGCTCCTGAGGGCCAGGGAGGGACGCCAACTTCCCCTCTGCCGCTTCTCCTTCATGGGACTCGGCTTTAAGACTGTCCTGCCCTTGACCATCCTTTCCCTGGAACTTCTGCCGCTGAATAGCAGTCTCAACGGCCTGAAAGATGTCATTCCCCTGTGCTGTCTGGAAGGTGAAGGTTCCAGGGCCTGAAGGGCAGCGGCGGCCAGCCTCAAAAGAGAACATGACCTGAAGAAAGTGTGGAGGGAAACACATTACCAGGGGCCATGAGAGGAGATGAGTCACAGGGCCCGACCTAGTTAGATCAGCCATGCAGTTAGGGGATCCACAAAGAAAGACTACCTGGGGAGGGAGGGAGGGGCATGGGCTAGGCAAGGAAGGGTTATCCTGAGGACAGGGCTTCCCATCTTCCTGTCCTGCCCCTCCCCACCCACCCCACACCCAGCCCGACCCAGGAAGTCAGTGCTCCCCAACAGCCCTCGCACCTTGTCCCTGCCATAGCGGCGCAACAGAGTGTAAGGCCAGGAAAGGAGTGGCTCCAGTATCTGACTCTGGGCCCCTACGGTCAGAAGAGTCAGCTTCTCAGCCTCTACTCTCAGCACATAGGAGCCATGCAGGCCACAGCGCTCAGCGGCTTCGGTCCTCTGCACGGTTACCCAGAACTGGGATCCTGGAAGGAATACACAATTAGACTGGCACCTGGCCGCACTGGTGGGTTGAGGGGGCTGGGGAAGCGGGAACGGGTTGTCCAAGCACTCACTTGGAAACCAGCTTCAGGAGCTTCCTACTTCCCCATGGGTCTCTAATCATTTAATCACTCCCTTCCCAAAAACACCCTTCCTTTCCACCCCATCCCTGCCAGGGCCTCTCAGGCGTCTACCTTCCCAGGTGGGGCTATACAGCGAGTTCTCCAGCATCTCCAAAGCAGAAAGCTTGGGTGGGTTCTCAGCAGGCGCCAGAGCCCAACTACCTTTCTGGAGTAAAGAGAAAGACAGTATGGAGGACCCCGCAATTCCCTCCACGCTGTTCCCAGGGTCCGAGCCAGCTCAGGCCCTCTACTGCTGTAACTTTCCCCACCCCGCATCGCCTCTTGGCCCCGGTGCATTTCGCCCCAGCCCCTGGCGGGCAGCCCCGGCCCGCTCACCGGAAAGGCATTTCGGCACAGTGTTTGCACCCAGGCGGCACTGGACGGCGCGTCGGCCGCCAGCAGGTGGGAGCGCTGCGCAGTGTCCAGGCGGAAAGCTGAAGCGCCGGGCTCAGGGGGGCTCTCCACAGCCACTGGGGCCACGCTCACACATTCTGCCAGACGGATCACCTTGCAGTCCAGGCGGCGAGAGCCCCCTCGGCCCGCCCCAGGGCCCGACCCCTTGTGGTCAAAGAACTCGAGCCGCGCGACGCCGTGGGGACTGGCAGGATAGAGCACGGCCCAGGTCTTCCTCCACCTCTGGGAAGAGAGAGCGAGAGACCTGGGGAGGGAGCCGGCGAGCACCGGCTGTCGGAGCCCCGACGGGAAAGGAGAGAACGGGCGCGGGCCGATTTCGGGTCCGAAGCTTCCCTACTGGAAGCGAAGTTTCCCGAGAAGGATGCCCTTCCGTCTCCTCGGGACCAGAAAGGGCGTACCCCGCGGCCGGCCACCGCTCCTCCACAGTGTGAAATCAACCTCGCGGGAACGTCACAGGGCTCTACAGCTCCCGGCCCGCGCTCCATCCAACCCGCTGCGGTCCCCTCCCTCTCCCTGGGGTCTCCAGCCCACCCCTAGGTATGATGGAGTTCGGCAACCTCTGCCCCCTACTACCTTGGTACCGAAACGCTGACTTTGCAAAAAGAGCGGCCCTTCCATCACAGCCCCGTCCATGGCCCCCGGCGGTTCCTTCCGCGCTTCCTGGCCCTGAGGGCTAGGGGCGGGACGGGGGCGGGGACGGGCCTCCGGAGGCGTTCCCGCCCCTCCCCCGGCCTCCGCGGACCGCGCAGGGCGAGCCAGGAGAGGAGCGAGAAGGAAGGGGAGGGGGTCCCCAGAGAGGTTGGTTGGCGGTGCCCCACTCTTAGACCCCCGCCCACAGCCCTGGGACGCGCACAAGTGGCTCCGCCAAAGGAAAGCTCGCGGTTTCGACCGGAGGGTTCTGGCGCGCCTGGGCTTCGGGGTTGTGTACTACGTCATATGCTCAACGTGACATCGGAGTGAAGGCCGTGACGTCACTCAGAAAACGCCAGTGGGCCCTCTGCGGCACCGGAGGGACTCTGTGGGCCTTCATCGCCTCGGTTCCCATGACCGGACCCGCCCCCAGCCCGGCTGGAGTCGGGCTGTTTACACTTCGCAGAGCCCGGGACTTGGAGGAAGGGCTGGGGGCTGGGGACTGGAAGGCTTCCCGGAGCCCGGAGCTGAGCCGCGGCCTCCCGCCGCCCCAAGGGCCGCAGTTCGGGCCGGTCGGCGGCCCCATGGCCTCTTGCGTGTCCAGCTCATTGACCGCAGCTGTCCGGCCTCCAACCCGCGGGAAAAGAAAGCTTCATTGAGCAGGCTGGGAGGGTCGGCGGTGGGGGGCGGAGGGAGGTGGAGCGGCCGTGGCCAGCTCCACGGGGGAGGGGAGTACCAAAAGGAGAAGAGGAGGGAACTGGCCCGGGAGGACTCGAGGGAGAGGGCGGAATGTGGGAGGGCTCAAGGGGACGTAGGAGGGACGAAAGGAGAGGGGGGAAGGAGGGGGGGGTCCAGTCTCCCCTGGCCGAGCACTTTTTTTGGGTAAGTCCTAGGACTGATCTCCAGGACCTGGACTCTTCTCCCAGCCCCTAGGGCCCCCACTCAGCCAAGGTAGGGGGAGTCACGCTGCCGCGGGAGGAAGGGGAAGTTTCAGATGGGAGGATGGTGGAGGGACCACGAAAAGGGGTGATGCGGGATGGGGTCGAGGGGAAACCAATCCACTGAGGGTTTTATAATTGTTAAAGAAGAGACACAAGACGAGTGGAGAGAGGAGGCAGATATTTGGCGGGTGGGGGGGGGCTGCAGGATGTTCCAAATAGGGCAGCCGCGAGGGCCCTAAGGCTGGAGGCTCCTCTGTGAGGCCCTACCTCTGGGCCCCCAAGCCAGAATGTCCCCAGAACAAAGCTGTCCTGTTGTGGTGTTTGTCTGAGTTGGGGGAAGCATGTTCAGGGGGCCCCTTGCTGGAGAGGGGCTATTCTCAGCCCCAGACGGAGGGAAGGCCTTGGCTGAGGAGCGGGTTGGTGCCCTGGCCTCCCGTTGCCCAGTGACAGCCATGGCAGTGTTGGCAGGAGGTCTGGACAACCCCACCTCACTCCCCTCCAAGCTCCAGGCCTGGCCCTCCTGGGCCCCTTGACCCAGCAGGGCATGTGAGAGCCTGTGTGCTGGGTAGGGTGTACAGGAGGTTCTCCGTGCATTCCGGTCTCTGTCCTCTCTGCCTTGGAATCTGCCCAGACAGGGCTCTGGGCTTGGCTCCCATTCAGGAACCTAAGTAAGATCTGAGGGTCTCCTAAACCCCCTTGCCTGCTTCTCTCCACAATCAGTAGCCGGCTGTCCTCTCGGAATGGCTGCATGGAATCATCTGGGTCCTTCCTGCCTCCCCTCTTTGGCTCCTGCCAGTCCCTCTCCTCACCTGTTGCCTGTATCTCTCCATTGCTGTGTGTACCTGGCTCTCTCACGATAACCTTCTATCCATTGTCTCTCTCTGCTGTCTCCTTCTGTTTGCTCCCGCTTTGTTCCCACAGCTTCCTTCCTCTCACATCCTGTCTGGGTCTCCCTTTTGCTCAGTCTTATCTCTTTCTCTGGAGCATTCTCTGCCTCTTGGTCTCTAATCACTATCTTTTGATCTCTGGGTCTCTTAGACCAGTGGGTGGGGGTGATGGAGGTGCCAATGACAGAACTAGGAAAGGACCTTGCCAGACAGAACAACTGATGGTGACAGTTTTACCCTGTACAAAAGGGAGAGCGAGCCTCTCTATCTCTAGGTCTCTGTCTCTCCTCTCTCCCTAGTCTGCACCTCTCTCTGTTTCTGCTCTTGTTTAGTTTGTTTCTTTCTTAGTCCACGGTCCCTGTCTTTCTCTCACACTGTTTCTGTCCTTATTTAGTGTCTCTCTCTCTCTCCCTCTCATGACCTCTCTCTGGGACCCAAGCCTGACTTCATCTGTGATTTCTCTTACACACTCTCTCTCTGGGGCACCCAGGCCTTCCCTGCCATGCGACCTGTCAGTATCTGGCAGCGGAGCCCATGGGGGCTGCTGCTCTGTCTGCTGTGCAGCTCATGCCTGGGATCTCCATCCCCATCCACGGCCCCCGAGAAGAGGGCTGGGAGCCAGGGCCTGCAGTTCCGGCTGGCCGGCTTCCCCAGGAAGCCCTTTGAGGGCCGAGTAGAGATACAGAGAGCTGGCGAGTGGGGCACCATCTGCGATGACGACTTCACACTTCAGGCTGCCCACATCCTCTGCCGAGAGCTGGGCTTCACAGAGGCCACGGGCTGGACGCACAGTGCCAAATATGGCCCTGGAACAGGTGAGCGATGCTCCATGTATGGCCTAGTATTGTCTTAATGCAGAGAAAGGGAACACCAGGATAGCGCAGGCACAGGGACCCAGGACACCAAAAACAGCCAGTGTCAAGTAAACCCATGGTTGACCAACCAACACAGTTACTTCCCAGACCTGTGTGACCTTAAGCTGGTCAAGGCCTTCTTTGAACTTCAGAGGCCCTATGTGCAAAATGACTAGATGATCTCTAAGTTCCTTTTTTCTGCAAAAGTATGATTCTACAAAGCCACCTGCAAGGACAGCCCTGATACAGGTGAGCCCTGCACAGTTAAAGTACAGTTGGTTTGATGGAGAGCTGAGAGCAGATAAATGATGTCTGGATATCCCAAAGCCAGAAAGGATCACAGATAACTGCAGCTGACCCCATCAGATTATAGGCAAGAGCTGAAAGCAACAAGCTGGAATGAAGAACAAGTATAAACTCTAAGAATGAGCGTGGGTAGTAGGGGCTTAGGAGGAATTCTGAGACCTAAGGATGCTTACACTGTATGAACCCACAGTGGGAGTAATGGACAGAAGCTGGTGCAGTTGGCAGCTAATCCCCCACTTCCTACTGGCTGGACCACTTCTGGAATAAAGTGTCACTTGTAGGTGCCACATTTAAAGCGAGACAGTAGAGGGGCACCTGGGTGGCTCAGGCAGTCAGGTGTCCAACTCGTAATCTCAGCTCAGGTCTTGATCTCAGGGTCGTGAGTTCCAGCCCTGTGTTGGGCTCCATGCTGGACATGGAGCCGACTTTAAAAAAGAGAGAGAGAGAGGAGACAATGAAATACCTTCGGAGGAGAGCTGCCCAGATGTGAAAGATTAGAAGCCAAGTTTCAAGAGGGAATAGCTGAATAAACCAGGGATGTTTGGTATGAAAAGAAAAAGCTTTGGATAGCAATTACATGAAGGTTGTCTCCAAATATGAGGACAGTCATTTAACTGAGAGATTTTTCTGAGTGGCATCGAAGGACTGAATCAGACCTTGGGAGACAGCCATAGAGTCACAAGGACTTTGTGCTGGTTCCTGGTGGGGCAGGAAGTAGGCATCCCAGCAAAAGCTGGGGAAATTCTGTTAGGATATGCATGATAGGTCCCTGCCATTGGCTGGGACAGACAGTCACATTGGGTGGAATCTCATGGCTTTTGGGGGGAATTGGATCCATCCCAACTCTAAGAAGTCAGTGTCAGTGACACTCACTTCAGGATGGTCCAGGCAGAGAGAAAAACAAGGGGGCAAGGTCGTAGCACCGACAGGGAAGACCCGTGGGACAAAGTGAAGCTGAGATGAAAGGATCTTAGATTTCCAAGTCTCACAAATGGCTCAAAGCCCTAAGCCCCCATGTATAGGCTGTGTGAAAATTTTTAGACAAGTTGCTTAATTTCTCTGAACCCCAATTTCTTTAGGTAAAATGGTGTAACACCTCTGGCCGCTCTGTTCCAAGAATAATCATGTATACACATACGCGGCAGAGCGCCTAACACACAACACGTAACTTGATTAATTGTAGCTATCATCGAATAGGTCAGGACCGATCAGAATTTCAGTGTTGACTCTTGGGTTTTTATTCACCTTACTAAATTCTTGAGTATCCCCAGATCACCACTGACCCTCCATCAATCCTGTGCTCCCTTTCCAGGGTCTCCTGTCTCTTTCACATCCCATTGGCTAACCAGAAAAATGGGATCATCAGGCCAAGTGCGAGGCCTCCATGGTCACTCTCCCCCAAATCCCCATCACTTACCTTCCTCCTCCATCCTGCCTCCAGTAGCCTCTCTATCCCCTCACCTCTCCCTCCACAGGCCGCATCTGGCTGGACAACCTGAGCTGTAGTGGCACTGAGCAGAGTGTGACGGAGTGTGCCTCCCGGGGCTGGGGGAACAGTGACTGTACCCACGATGAGGATGCCGGAGTCATCTGCAAGGACCAGCGCCTCCCCGGCTTCTCAGATTCTAATGTCATTGAGGTCTGCAGTTGGTACACACAGCCCCGCACACCACCCAGGATGGCCAGAGAGGGCTGTGGGGTGGTTATATGTGGTTGGAGGGGATACTAGAAGGTAGGCGATCGTTTATGCCCCATGGGATCATTCGGGTCAGTGTGAGGCTGAAGGAGGCTGAGGGGGTGGGGGGCAAATGATAGAGCTCCTAGGCATATTAAAGCCCCGGCTTGTTTCAGCATTAGCATTCGTGTTACTAACCCTGGCAGGTGCCTATCCTGGTCTGAGCTTCATCTCTGGCCCCCCCGGGCATCCCTTGCTCTCCCTCTCCTCAGAGGTTCCTGCTCTCCTGGAACATCTCCCTTCTTCTTCTCTCCTACTTCTTCAGTGCCACTTCCTCTGTGAACGACTCCCTCGTGCTCCGGGCCGCCTTGGCTGCTCCTTCCTCAGCTTGCTCAGCACCCTTAGTCGCCTCTCAGAGTAGGACATGTACTTCCACTCTCGTGGCTGCAGGAAAGTCCGTTCACCACAGAGAGCAGGAGTGCCTCTCAGCCCTGGGTCAGCCCCTGCTCGCCCCTGTCTTTATCAGGGTTCCTTAAGGGTGGCAGGGCAAATAGAAGTCGCTACTGAGACACTGTCCTCTGCCTGTGGTCCCATCCCTAGGTAGAACAGCACCTGCAAGTGGAGGAGGTGCGACTTCGGCCGGCCGTGGGGAGGGGCAGGAGGCCCCTGCCAGTGACCGAGGGACTGGTCGAAGTCAGGCTTCCCGAGGGCTGGTCGCAAGTGTGTGACAAAGGCTGGAGCGCCCATAACAGCCACGTGGTCTGCGGGATGCTGGGCTTCCCCAGCGAAAAGAGGGTCAACACGGCCTTCTACAGGTGAAGGGGCGTGGGCGCTGGGCGGAATAGATTGGGGTGGAGGGGTGCTCACTAGGGAGCGGTGTCTCGACCTCTGAGAGGGTCCGGAACTCTGGAACAGTGGGGAACTATGGAGGCCCTTTCGAAACTTGGAGAGTTGAGAAATCTTGTGGAACCGTGAAGGGCTCCCCAGGGCGGGTCTGAAATGGGGCAAGCGAGGCTCCTGGTCTCTGAGGTCCGCAGCCGGGGCGGGGCCAGCGGCCGCGGGTCGCGCGTCCGTACCCGTGACGCTTTCCGTTGGCAGGCAGAGTCTCGGCTCCCCGGGGCGCGCGCCGAGCCTCGCGAGGCCACGCCCAGCGGCCGACTGTGTCGCGGGCGCTTAAGGTTACGGCGCGGGCGCGGCCCCGCGGCCCGACGTCCGAGTTCAAGGAGCGCGCGGCCGCGCCCTGCGGAGGCAGTGCCTGGGTGTGTCCAGCGCCGGGCCGGGCGCGGGAGTCGCCGCCAGAGGGCCAAACCCCGAGAGTCCCAGGGCGCCTGGAGAATTGGGGCCTGCCCTCGGTCGCGGCCATCCTCGAGGCGCGTCCGTGAGCGCGGGAGCCCTCTGGACTCCTAGACAAGTCTTCCAGAATATCCTTTGACCGAGGCGCCCGACCGTCGCCACCTGCCCTGGAGCCCTGGGGTACGCGCTGGCTACCAGGGTAACGGATCCCACTGGTAAACAGCTCTGTGCTTGGTGTGCCTCGCAACCCTGGAGCATCATATGTGGTCATTTTGAGGAATTTGGAATTCTTTACAGTCACTCTAATCTGTTTTGCAGGCTAAAATGTTTGGTTTTTTTTCCCCCTCAGCTCTTCCTTAGTTTTGTAGGAAGACTTCTTGACATCTAGGTTAGCTTCCACTGGGCACAAAACTTCAGATATGGTCTGATTAGAACAGGGCACAGTAGAAATGCTCAACTTTGAGTAGAGCATGCCCAGATTTTGTATGCCTTTCTGTTGGGGAAACATCCCACTGTTCGTATTGAACTGGTAATCATCTAAAACCAATCCAGATCTTCCCTTATCCTTGATACTAATAGGAAAGCCTATTTGAACTTAAATCTATGTTGAGTTTACTCTATTAAGTTAGTTTGATACATCATTTAAAAACCGTTTAAAAGCCACAATGAACCCATGAGATTGTCTTGAATCTTGACATTATTTTCCATTTATCATCCCTCCTCTGGAGGATATATATACAAGATAGCTATGTCTCCTGGCTTCATCAGAGTGACTGTTAAAATTATTGAAATGTTCAAAACCAAAGTCTAACCCTTCCTTACTCATCAAGTCTTTACTCATTACTTGTGAAATGTTTTTTCCACTCGTTGGGAACAAACTGAACCACTACAATGATGTAGCCAGCATTTCACCATTTTATCTATAATGAAATCATGGGAGATTTTGTTAGTCTTCCTTAAACTCTAGATATATTATGTTCATGGCCATTTTCCAGCCTTCCAATTTATAAATCTTATCAAAACAGGATATCATGGTGGTTTGAGCTAATTTTTACTGAAATCCTTCTGGATCTCTAAGCATCTCCATATTTTGCCACTGTTCACAAACTTTCCATTTAATAACTTATTCTAAAATATTATTCTTTAGATTAAGGAATCCTTTTTCTTCTTTTTGAAAGTAAATACATTATCCAATCTCTACTCTTTTCCATACTTGCACAGAGTTTCCTTGCCTTGGCTCTCAGACACATCTGAAGGTTCTTTCAGCCCCAAGGAGTATACTTTACCTGGTCTGGAGACTCAAACTGTTTTAAAACAGCTGTGTGCTGTGCTCCTTTGTTATTATCTGTCTTGGGGCTATACGTCTTTCTCTGTGCTTGTTCTTTACCTTCCCTGACCCCACATCAGGTCCTGAAAGATTCATACAATTAAAAAAGTAGGAATTTCAAGTGAAGAGGATAGCACGTACAAAGGTGAAGCGATCCACTCGGTCAGTATTTACTTATCGAGCGTCTACTGCTGTAGATGCTAGGGATTCAAGAGTAGACAGACAATTCCTGATCTCATGGACTAGGGAAGAATCAGAAAATAGTAAAATTTTTAAATGCAAGGATAGCAAAGAATATGACGATGGATAAAAATAAAGCATGGAAGGAGGAAGTAAAAGTGGGATTGCAGTTTTAAGAAGAGCCGTCAGAGAAGGCCTCTTTGAAAAGGCATCATTTAGGAAAAGATTTAAGGGAGGCGAGAGCACAAACTGCAGAAATCTAGACAAGTGTTGACAGGAAGAGGAAGGATAAATGGAAAGATCCTAGGGGGCAGGCGGGGGTGGGGGGAGAGTCATGCTCCTGGAGGCCACTGGGGCTGCAGCTGAGTGAACAAGAGAGAAAATGATACGGAAGGTGATATAGGAGGAGATAGGGAAAGAGTGGGAAGCCCGATTGCACAGGGCCATTTGGGAGGACTGGCTTATACTCTATGGGAGATAAGGTTTTGAACAGAAGTATGACATCTGACTTCCATTTTTAAAGTATTATCTTGGCTGCTTTAAGAACAGACTGAGGGATACAGTAGAATCAAGGAGATAGAGAAATTAGTTAGGACGCTATTGTCTCCTGAAAGCCAAGTACAGAAAGTGAAGGTGATGGTGACCAGTGAAAGTGGTGAAAATTATCAAATTCTGTGTATGGCTGAAGGTTGAGGCAACAGGATTTTGCTGATGGATTTGCTGTGGTGGGAGAGAAGGAGAGCGATTAAGGTTCACCCCAAGGTTCTGAGCCTGAGCTAAGTATGGAGTTGATAAGAAAGACAGTGGGTGGAGCATGTGTTGTGTGAGGATTGAGGGGAGGGATGTTGTATACTAAGAACTTGGCTTTGGACCTGTTTAATTTTGGGGTGTGTGACTCTAGAGTTGCTGAATAAACGTATTTTAAGTTCTGAAACTGAACGTCACCAAAGGAGTGAATGTAAACAGGAAAAAAGAGGTCCAAGGACTGAACAGAGAGCTTAATTGTTATGTCAGGAAGATAAAGTGGAAAGAAACAGCAAGGTGAGGTAGAAAGAAGACTAGGTGAGCGTGGTGGCCTATAAGCCAAGGAAAGCACTTCAAGGAGGAGACGAGGAGCGCCACCACCTGAGTCGGTGCTGCTGGTGGGTCTGAAAGCACAAGGACTGAGAAACAAATGCTGGATTTAGCAAAACGGAGTCTTTGCTGACCCTGACAGATTTGACAGTGACTAGGATATTTTTCAAAAGACAGTTGACTAGAGTAGAAGGTTGTGCTAATAATGGAAGGAAGATCTGAATGCATAAAAGCCAGAAAATGGAACACTTTTGATGCCAGATTGGAGAGTTTGATCTTTATCTTATGGAATAATTAAAAATAAAAGTATTTGTATGGGACAGTGATAAAATAAGTCAGTGTTTTTAAAGTTTACCTGATAGCAGTGGATTGGAGGAGGAGGTTCTAATGCAGTAAGACTAGTTAGAAGCTTGTTATAAAAACGAAGCTGATTAGGAGGGTAACAACAAAGAGGGAGAGGAATGGAGAGCTGTGGGATGACTGATAATAAGAGAGAGATACCTGAAATGATCCCAAAGCTGCTTGAGAGAAGGATAGTGCAAGCCACCAGGCATCTCTGGGCTTCGAGTTAATATGAACTAGCTTTCTAAGTGAGCCATCCTTGGGATGTTTGAGACCCAGGAATTACCCATAGGTATGCATGGCCTGAAATAATTTTCAGAGATCAGGAATATTTGTGTAGATCTTGAAATCTGTTACTGAGTCCGGGGTATGAAGGCTGGAGAAGGACACATACTAAGAACAGAGACCATTCTTAGTGAGGAGAGAGATTGCAGGAGTCCTGCAAGTTCTGTGATGGAGATGAGATAGACTCCCTTTCAAGGCCAAATCATACAGAGGGAGCATTCTCACGAGTAGTACACTCATAAAGGATAGGCAAGATCATTTATAAAGAACTCCACCTTATGTAAAGAAAGAAGATACATCTGCTGGCTTTTAGAGGAAGCCAGTACGATTTAAGGAATGAGAAAATCAGAATGCAGTGCATTTATCATTTTTCAACTTGGTTTTATAGTTCTTCCCTACAACACATGAAAGTTGTAGAACTTTAGAAGAGGAAAAGAATGTAGAGATAATTGAACCACTTACTCCCCTTTTGCAGGCAAAGAAATTGAGGTTCTAACAGCTTAAGTGCTGACAGCTATTTACTGAACTCCTGCTATTTGCAAAGTGCTGTGCAAGGTGTTGAGAACACAGAGGTGCTGAGAGATCATGGAAGACCTCACAGGCTACACTAAGGATTTGAGTCTTTATGATAAAAGCAATGGGAAGCGACTGAAGTGTTTTCATGAGCAGGGCTGTAAGAGGACATGATCAGGTTTGTGGCCCCAAAAAACCACTCTGACTGCATTTCTGAGAATGGTGTGGAAAAGAACAAGAGTGAATGGATTGGAGAGATGTTTAGGAAGTAATACTGCCATGATTTGGTTCTGGACTGACTTTGGGAACCAAAGACGAGAAGTATGAAGGTTGACTTCTAGGTTTCTGGAGTGGATTTTGCTGAAAGAATTATGAGCTTATTTTTTGCACCCATACTACATTTTAGAGACATTAAGAAGGCAGGAGTGCCTGGGTGGCTCAGTTGGTTGAGCGTCTGACTCTTGGTTTCAGCTCGGGTCATGATCTTGTGGTTTGTGAGTTTGAGCCCCGCATTGGGCTCTGTCCTGACAGCATGGAGCCTGCTAGGATTCTCTCTCCCTCTCTCTCTCTGTGCCTACCCCACTCATACTCTTTCTTTCTCTCAAAATAAACTTAAAAAAAATTTAAGGCAATGGAATATACCAGGTTTGGTGTAAATGGGAACATATAAAGAAAGGGTGTGGAGTGAGAATGCCTTAGACAGGGCTCCCAAAATGTAAGTGACTAGCTAGACGAGCAGCCTGCAAAGACGACCAAGAGAGTGCAACTGGAATGAAGAATCAAACCAGACTCATAGTGTTAGGACACCCAAGGTGGGAGAGGAGGACAGAACAGCAGTGTCAGATGCTACAAAGAGGTAAACATGATGAAGACTGAAGCTGTCTACTGGATCTATTCTCACAGCGTAATGGAGAAAACCAGAATGGAGTGAGTTAAGGAATGGGTGCTAAGAGATAAGATATAGAAGTGAAGCATTGACAACTCTCGAAAATTTTTTCTATGAAGAGGAGGGGAGATATGAGGTGGAGGGTGTGTGTGTGTGTGTGTGTGTGTGTGTGTGTGTGTGTGTGTAGGAGATATCTGAACATGTTTAAAATGATTCAGTTGAGGAGAGATTGTATTCAGCTTCTAAATTTAGGAGAAAATATCTTAAAGGATGGAATTCAGAAACCTTTGGGGGGAGTGGTCTTAGATGAGAGAGATGGTTGGATGAGAAAAGGGCATGCAGACGCGGGTAGGTTTTTGTGTTTGATGGCTGACAGAACAAATTATAAGGGGAAACAAGCATATTTGTGAATGTGCAAGTGTATATCAAAATAAGTATCAGTACTGGTCATAAATAAGTACCAGGTCCTTAATATAATCTATATCGTACCTTAATATATATAATTATATATGCCATATGATGTATAATATAAAACCTTATAAATAACTTAAAGAAGAGGTACTTCTAAACTCTAGATAATACTACATTTCTTATGTTTATTTATTTTAAGAGAGAGCGTGCAAGAGTGTGCATGCGAGGGGGAGAGGGGCAAAGAGGGAGAGGGGGAGGGAGAGAGAGAATCCTGAGCAGGCGCTATGCTGACAGCGCAGGGCTCCATCCCATGAAACATGGGATCATAACCTGAGCCAAAATCAGGAGTTTGACACTTAACTAACTGAGCCACCCAGACACCCCTAGATAATACTACATTTTTCTGAGTCCTAGTTGGAGAATCAAGATAATCTTGAAAGAAAATATAAAATACATTTCATTTTAGACATGTCTGAGAAAAAAGAAAAAAACATTTGGAGAAAAAGTTTCACCCTATACTTATATGATGAAAGGTTCTAAACTCTTAGTGATGTCTCAGGAAAGGGACCTGAGACTTATCATGCACTCTTTCCTAGGAATGTTAGACATAGTGGATATTTTGGCAAAAAGACCAACTAAATGCATCCGCAGGAAGAAGCCAGGGCAGGAAATACCAAGCAACTTCAGCACTGTTTCAGATCTGTTTATTAACATCCAGTGCATCTGCACACAGTATACTATGTCCAGATATGACTCCTCAGGAGAAACAAGAGTAGGAATGTGTTTAAAGAAGGAATAACTAAGATGATAACAGGGAGTCTCATAAACTGAGAAGAACAGACAGGCAAAACCTGCATTCATCTGTACATGGTTGGACAGAACAAATGGGGGGGAGCAAGTCTTTGAAATCAAAAGGAGAATGAGTTTCCAGACCTTAGATTTAAGGCAACCTCTAAGAATAAAATAGGTCAAATATTTCGGCCAATTAAAAAAAAATAAAGTTTTAGAACTTATTTCTCTGGACGTAAGTTTGGGAGCAGAGCTTGGTTTGTGAATGACTAAAGCATATGGGATATAATTTGGGCAGGAAGGATGCTGTCATCCTAACTTGCCTTGGCTTCATGCTCCCCAGTCAAATCAAGTTAACATCCTTGGACCTCCTGCCTTGGTGCCTGGTCCTAGTCCACTGGCCTCAGACCTGGAAATGCCAGAAGTCAAAGAGCATCCAAGAATAAAAGACAGTCAGCCTCCCTATGACCAGGCCCGTTCTCTCTCCTTGCCTGGTGTCTGGCAATCTTAACAATCCTAACACCCTTCTACTTATTACTTCCCCATACACCTCCCCTGAAGTTTAGATCAACCCTGATACGCTCCTAGTGCTCACTACCCACCTACCCTAGTGTAATTTCTGTGGGTGCTTGTACAGGGGCTCTATCAGCCTGAGTAATGGGTTTCACCACTGCCCCTCAGCATGGCTCTGTGCGCGTGAGGCCAGACGGCTGTGAAGGGTAAAGCCTTGGGAGTATCTGATGTTATAACATCCTGTTGACTTTCTAACTTTCCTGTCGGAAAAGAAATTTGCCCCTGGCTGCACTAGCCTTTCCCACTTGGTTCTAGACTGATCTTGACTCTGCTATTGTCTTATCCTCACAGAAAGTTGAGGAAGCGAGCGGCCAAAGCCTCGGCCCGACGCCCCAAGCCCCTGGGAAGGTAATGGGGCAAGAGCCCCGGGACCTCCTGCTCGCCCCTGTGGCCCCAGGAGGTGGATGGATGGAAGGCAGCCTATCCATGTCCATCCCAGAACCCGAGCTGATGAATTAGGGATGTAACTGCACAATGACCATTCCAAGGGGGTAGGGAAGGGAAGGGGAGGCAGGCATGGGGATGGGCAAGCTTTGACCTTAGGGTGCACAAAGAGGAAATAACGTAGGAATGACTGAGAAGAAGCCTTCTCATCTTTATATTTCCCCTAAATAGCTTGGACTCCAGCCTCAACCACCTGCATGCTTCCTACCCCCCTTAATTCAATTCACCCACCTGCCCATTCTCTCTCCTCCCTTTACCTCATATCCCCTTCTCCCGTCACCCCCTGGGCTGACTAGATTTCCCATCACTGTTGTTGAATTCAGAGTGCCACAGGAGTTCCTAAAATAGAGTTCGGTGGTGTGTAGCAGTCGGTGTATGTGGAAAATCTGGCCCCCTTCACTTTACTCCTTCTCACACTCTGCATAAAGTGTCCTTCCGGGAAATGGAGGGGAAAAAACTAACAACAAAACCCTCTACCTTTCCTGGGCCACGTACCTAACCACTACCTCCACTAACTTCTTTCTCCTTTTTTCAGACCAATCACCAAGCTTAAAGTCAAACCCAAACCCCGAGTGGGCAGGGGATCAATCAAGAGGTAAATGAAGTCCAAGCTGGGTGTGAGGAGAGGGAGAGCGCAGAGTGACGATGAGTCAGGGCAATTGGGCTGTGGTCAGGAAGGGGTCTAAGGGGCCCCCATCAAGAGGTGGAGGGGCAGCAGTAGCTATTAGAAACCACCTTCCAGACGAGTCACTGAAACATAAAGCGATGCTGGGGATGCGCGTTTCTGGGGAATTATGCTTATCACAGGATTTTTGAAAGTCTTGATAGAAGTTCATCCACTGAACCCCTGTTCCACATGTTTATTTACCTTCCCCCAGTGAATTCTAGAGGATACGCTGGCACTTTCTCCTTCAGATGCCATACTTGCCTCTCCCCTAAGAAGTTAAGTTTGCCTAAGGGATCAATGTTCCAATCTTAACTTTATTTAAATTTTTAAAAATAGGTGCTACCCACTTGGTAGCACCTCTGGAACCTTTGCCAGGGACGGGTTCAGATTATAGCCCCCGTGTCTCTGGCCCAGTTGATACAATTAGGCTTCCATTTCCATGATGTTCCTTGTGGGCTCCTTCAGAAACCAAGGGAGTGGAAAGCTTCCAACCCCAGTGATTACCTCTCACTAGGCTTCCAGAGGCCATTTGCCATGAGAAGTCTCCCTGATAACTTCTTCAGCAGTGGCTGAGACGCAGAGAATTCACCCCTTTCTTCTGTCCCCTCCTCTCTTCTGCACATTCTGGGATCACCCAGTGGTCCCCTGGTGGCCCTCCTTCTCCAGCTCCTCCTCCTGGTGGCTTCCAAGGAGCTTGGAATTTGGGGGTACTCTTGTAGTACCTTTTAGCTAAGAGTCATCTGTGCCCAACATGGCCTTGCTCTGGCCTTCCCTGAACACCAAATTCAAGGGCACACTGCTGTTTTTACTGTGTTATTTGTGGGGAAAGGGGAGGAGGAAGTTTAGAAGAACAAGATCTTTTTCCTGTGATGGCCTCTTTGACATTTATTTTCAGCAAAACAGGACTTTGGGAGAGTGCCTGATCTGTTTGAGCTTCAGAATCCACTGGTCCCGAGCTTCCAAAGGTATTCTGTAAAGTCTCCAGGCTTCCTTTGTCTGTTGCGTTTATAAAATTTGCCTCCTCTCTGCATCTTCCTAGCCAATGACTTTAAGTCATAACCTTCCTTCCTCTGACTTCAAGTGATGGGCACATTACTGTAATAGTTCATTGCCAAGTCAGCCTCATAGGCACCAATAGCAGCCCTCCTCTCTGGGCACTGCTCTCATCATGCGCCTCACTGCCGTCTCTTTCTCCGTTGGTGTCAATACACCAGTCCCTTCCTTCTCCCAAGGCATCTCTCTGAAGGGTTTCCAAGGTTTAACATCTCTGGTTTAGTCCCATTTTCGTGCTTGGGTGGCTACAGAACATTCTTCCTATTACGTTTAAATTGCAGAAGCACAAACTACCCCATTAAAGTTCAGCTGAGGTCTGGAGAGATCTCTACCATTCTGTTGTGCATATTCTCTCCTTCTCTGGTCATGTGGACTCTCTAACTTTTGTCTGTCTTGCATTTGTTCATCTTCATTCCGACATGTGCCAGCCCCAGTCCTTCCCTGTGTCCACCTTCTGGTATAATCTTCTCATAACTACCCATCATACTCTGGCCTAGAAGACTCTC
This sequence comes from Paguma larvata, assembly GCA_030068075.1. Lineage (NCBI taxonomy): Eukaryota > Metazoa > Chordata > Mammalia > Carnivora > Viverridae > Paguma > Paguma larvata. Next base: position 48,082,723 of record CM057836.1, read on the forward strand.
TAGCCTCTGAGAAGCCATTTAGACCCAAGACTTACTCAGTCTCTTTGCATCCTGACTCATTCAGTGATTTCAGCCTCAGCATAACAGAAGGCTGTGCTCACGCTGGCTCTTCAGGCTTCCTGTTTGTGTCAGCTACTCCCTCCTGCTCCTCTTCCAGCTGGGCAGTCCTGGCTTCCCACTCTCTTTGCACAGCAGCCTCAGCCTCAGCCTCCGTTAGGGCCAGCAGCCTGAAACCATTTGGAGCAAGGTTTCTGTCAGGCAAGTCAAGACTAGCTGTCCTGCCCTTAGTGGTCTTTGGCTGCAGGTCCCCCAGGACCCTCCTGTCTGGGTAATCTGGGCTCTTTTCAGCCTGGAAACTTGCCATTCCCTTTGTCTCTAAGGAGGAAAATGTAACAGAAAAGAAGGGAAGAAGGGATAAAATGGTCATGAAAGGTTGGGGGATGGTGGAGGCGTGGAGGGGAGGAGGGTTGTCGGCAAAGAGGCAGGAGCATTGTTTTACCCTACTGCACCCCACTCCTGTCCCCCCAGGCTGCTGGCCCAGCGGCAGCAACACTCCTTTGGTCTGCATGGGGTGGCGTGCGTGGGCACGGAGGCCCACCTCTCCCTCTGCTCCTTCGAGTTCTATCGTGCCAATGACACCACCAGGTGCCCTGGGGGGGCCCCTGCGGTGGTGAGCTGTGTGCCAGGCCCTCTCTACGCAGCATCCAGTGGCCAGAGGAAGCAACAACAGTCGAAGCCTCAGGGGGAGGTGTGTGAGACAGTGACTATAACCTTCCCCACCCCAGGTGGAGAACCCCCTAGCCTAGCCAGCCCCTGACTTAGCACAGCCCTGACCTTTGAGAACAGAGAGGAACCTCTCAGGGGGTGGGCCACAGACCTGAGACCACCCCCTCCCTCCCACCAGAATCTCCTTTATCTCCCAGGTCTACTTAGCCCTCTCTGTGCTGATGTTTCCATTCACTGCTTTTGGGCACATCTCTCTCCTCTGTAGACCCGAGTGCGTCTAAAGGGTGGGGCCCACCCTGGAGAGGGCCGGGTGGAAGTCCTGAAGGCCAGCACGTGGGGCACAGTCTGTGACCGCAAGTGGGACCTGCAGGCAGCCAGCGTGGTGTGTCGGGAGCTGGGCTTCGGGAGTGCTCGAGAGGCTCTGAGTGGTGCCCGCATGGGCCAGGGTGAGGGGGATGAAGATGGGAGGAAGAGGGAAGGAGGTACACTCTCTCCTGGGGGGTATGGTCCTTGGGAAGGAGACCCCTGGGCAGACAGTGGAGGTCCGTTATAACCTCCTGATCTTCGTCCTCTGTCCTCTGACCTTAGGCATGGGTGCCATCCACTTAAGTGAGGTTCGATGCTCTGGACAGGAACCCTCCCTCTGGAAGTGCCCCCACAAGAACATCACAGCTGAAGACTGTTCCCATAGCCAAGATGCTGGAGTCCGATGCAACCTGCCCTACACTGGGGTAGAGACCAAGGTCAGTTATCTTCCCAGTTTAGCCCAAGAATCTCACATCCTATCCAATCCTGGTCATGATCTGCAGCCTGACAGCTTCCCAGCCCACTATCCCAGGCCCCTGCCATCCTGCAGTTCCCACCTGGTGCCCCCACTCGCTAGCCCTTATGTGGCTCTGAATCACCCTTCAGCCACACACCTGTTACAGACTCCCACTACCCCTCCCCAAAAGCTTACCCGGAACTTCCATTGTGTCACTACAGATCCGACTCAGTGGGGGCCGCAGCCGACATGAGGGGCGAGTGGAGGTGCAAATAGGGGGACCTGGGTCCCTTCGCTGGGGGCTCATCTGTGGGGATGACTGGGGAACCTTGGAGGCTATGGTGGCTTGTAGGCAACTTGGACTGGGCTATGCCAACCATGGCCTACAGGTGAGTGGGAAGGAGAGGGAAACCAACACAATTGCCTCCAAAGCCTGTGTTTGGGGCAGAGGACTATGGAAATGAGTCCCTTGGCCCAAGAGGCTGGATGGTGGGGCCTCACAGAAACACCAACATATGTCCCCAGGAGACCTGGTACTGGGACTCAGGGAATATAACAGAGGTGGTGATGAGTGGAGTGCGCTGCACAGGGTCTGAGCTGTCCCTGGACCAATGTGCTCATCATGGCACTCACATTGCCTGCAAGAGAACAGACACCCGCTTCACTGCTGGAGTCATCTGTTCTGAGAGTGAGTGAAGGATAAGGTGATGCAAGCCAGGGAAGGGAAGCTCTGGGTCACCCCCTTTGAGGGAAAAAGAGAGCTGTCATCTGGGGGGTGCTCCTTCCCTGTGAAGAAGCAGCCTCTCACACTCCACGGGGAAAGTAGAAGCACCCCATCTGTCCCCACCCCACAGCAGTGACTTGTGACACTCTGCTCCCTTCCTCGTGCAGCTGCATCAGACCTGCTGCTGCACTCAGCACTGGTGCAAGAGACCGCCTACATCGAGGACCGGCCCCTGCACATGCTGTACTGTGCTGCAGAAGAGAACTGCCTGGCCCGCTCAGCCCGCTCAGCCAACTGGCCTTATGGCCACAGGCGTCTGCTCCGATTCTCCTCCCAGATCCACAACCTGGGACGAGCCGACTTCAGGCCCAAGGCCGGGCGCCACTCCTGGGTGTGGCACGAGTGTCATGGGTGAGAGGGTCAAGTAGAAGGGCAAGATCACTGGAGACGGGGCAAGCCTGCTGGGGGCAGGGACGGAAACAGGGGTTCCCTTGTCCCCACAGGCATTACCACAGTATGGACGTCTTCACTCACTATGATATCCTGACCCCCAATGGCACCAAGGTGGCTGAGGGCCACAAAGCTAGTTTCTGTCTAGAAGACACCGAATGTCAGGAGGGTGAGTTGGGCCTAGAACAGACTCCGGTATCTCCGGCCCACAGCCTTGCCTCACGCTGACATATGCCAATCCCTCTCAGATGTCTCCAAGAGGTACGAGTGTGCTAACTTCGGAGAGCAGGGCATTACCGTGGGTTGCTGGGATCTCTACCGGCACGACATCGACTGCCAGTGGATTGACATCACAGATGTGAGGCCAGGAAACTACATTCTGCAGGTGCTCGGGGCCTGAGATCCCGCCGGCAAGTGGGAGGAGTGTTTGTTAGAGGTTTGAAGACTGCAACTGGCCAAATTGACTTTCTCCCACTCACAGGTGGTCATCAACCCCAATTTTGAAGTAGCAGAAAGTGACTTCACCAACAACGCAATGAAATGTAACTGCAAATATGATGGACATCGGATCTGGGTGCACAACTGCCACATCGGTATTTGATGGGAACAGCAGCCCAGAGAGACTGGGGGATGGGAAGGAAAGGCCTTCATTCTCTTCTCCCTAAGTTGGTTCTGTCTTCCTACCCTTCCTGGATCTCCCAGCCTCTCCACTTCTACTCACCCTTCCCCACAATGGGTCAGTTTCCCTGCCTAAACTGCCCATTCACCTTGCAGGTGATGCCTTCAGTGAAGAGGCCAACAGGCGGTTTGAGCGCTACCCCGGCCAGACCAGCAACCAGATCATCTAAGGTGCTCCCACCCTCCTCTGCGAACCACCACTGGCCCCTAATGGCAGGGGTCTGAGGCTGCCATTACCTCAGGAGCTTACCAAGGAACCCCTGATGTCAGCAAGCCGGCCCGTGCTCATCCAGTGTGCGCTATGGATGTGGAACCGTCAAGACGAAGTTATCACCCTCCTTCCTAGCCCAGCAGCCGACTCTGTGGCCAAGTATGGGGAATTTTTGCTCCCAGACCCAGCACTGAGTCAAGCACACTACAAAGAGCAGCCTGATTGACTGCCCAGAACAGCAGACAGCAGGAGCTCATTTTCTTGAATAAGGAGGTCAGAATGGTCAGCTCCAGTATCTCCCCTCAGTTCAGGGGAGATACAGCTTTATCTCTAGCCTCTTCATGGGGGAAAAGATCAGTACCCCCCACCCTTATTTTTGACTATAACATGATGCTAGGTATAATTTTATTTTATATAAAAAGCATTTGTGTGATTCCTCAGAGCCCAGGGATTGGTGCTGGTGGTTGGAGGGACCTGCCCCCCACTGGTTCATTTAACCCTCTGTCCAGGTACTCTCAGAGCCTAGGCCAGGAAAGCAAGGTGGAAATCAGAACAGGAGCCTCAGAGTCCTGCTGACCCACTCATTCTGTGACTTCAGGGGTCACATATAAGGTCAATGTTTCTGGTCCCCGCCGGATGCGCACTGCCAGCTGGGATTGGGTTCGAACAGCTTCATAAATATCTTCAGCATTTTGTACCAGCTGCTCCCCAATGGCCAAGATCACATCACCCGGCCGTAGACCAGCCCTATGGTGAAAGATGGACAGAGAGAGAAAGGAGGGACTAGACAGCCCAGTTCAAGGGCACATGCACGTTTCACCCATCCCCACTTCACAACGCAGTCTCTCCCTCACCGGTGTGCAGGAGAGTCCAGGATGACTTTATGGATGAGCACACCATGCTGAACATCAGGGAAGCTTGGTTCTCGAAGCTGTAGTTCAGCAAGGATGCTGAAAGGACATAGATCACCCTGTTAACCACACCAAGGCACTCTCCCTTGGGTTCACCTCAAATCTCTCATCAACACATTGACAACTGTATGGACAAGGGCATGCACTAGATACTCCAGATACAAAGGCAATTCACTTTCTGCCTTCTCAGAGTTAGGAACTAGGAACTAGGACATGTATATAAAAAGTAACTAATTCCAAATGACACACAATACTAAATCAATAACACTAACATCATTCTAGAATTCTAAGGGAAGTTTTAAGGAGAGAATAGAACTTAACCTGGGCCTAGAAGCATGGTTCTGGTGTTTAACTATATAAAGCAAGAATAACATAAATAAAAACATGAGAGTAGGAAATCAGGTTGGCTGGAACAGAGTATATTCATGGAAGAAGCCAGATCTGGAAGGCTCAATTGGAGACAAATGGAAAATGGCCCCTAAACACCAAGTTAATGGACTGAAGTTTTTAAATCAAAGCAGTAGCAGGATGAAATCATCGGTAGCAGGTGTGCAAAATGGCTTGGCGTGAGAATGTCAAGATGATGAGAGAGGACAGCTCTTCCGATAGCTCCAAGTGTGAGGTGATTCATCTTAGATAAAGATAAAACTGATAACAAAGCTCAACAGAGATGCCAGTTGCCCACCACTGAGTACACTGGTAGTCCTACAGGTTACAACTCTTAAAGCTCATACCTGGGAGTCAGGGTCAGCATCATCACCCCAATGTAGCGGCGCTGGGACCCACTGATTCCAAACCAGGAATCTGTGATGGAGAGAGAAGTGAACCTCATTCAGCTACATCCTTCCTTCCCCTCCCTCCCTTTCCTCCCAATAAACCACCACAACCCCCTCCCGACCCCTTATAAGCCCCTCCTCCTGCTCCAGCAAGGCCCAATGAATGCCCTTCCCACCACTTAAAGGAATCCCTTCTCCCTTAAGCCAGGCTCACTCTTCTTTTCCCCACGATGCAGAAACTCTCGAAGGCGATCAGAAGGGATAGCAAAGGAGATTCCGGCTGTGACCTTCATGGTATTCACTCCGATCACCTCCCCGTCCTGCAGGGATAGAGCCCACTATTCCCTAGCCCAGATAAATAGTAGAAGATGGAGATAGCTGAACAAGAGGAGCAGGAAGTATTGGGGAGTTGGGGAGATCTGGCTGGATTTGGGGAGATAACCAACAGGAGACTGCTCAGAAACTTGACCAAACATCGTTGAATTAGGGGACGCACACCCCTTCTCACACTGACCTGGGCCAGAGATTCTTGGAAAGAAGGATGTCCCACTCACCAGGTTAACCAGCGGCCCTCCAGAGTTTCCAAACTGCAGGACAAGGAGAAAATATGGAAGAGATCCAGGGACTCTCTGCCTGGGGGCATAACCAGGATGTAGGCACTTTCTCCAAATTCTCTTTTCCCAGCCCAGCCAGAGTGGCCACATATGTGCAGCCCAGCCTCTGTATATAAACTTGCCCACCATCTATCACAGTTGGTCCTTGCCCCACACAGCCTTTCCCCCAACCCCCAACCTAGTTTGTCATTTCTCTCATATCAGGACGCACATCAATGGCTGCATCAGTCTGGATGTATTCCACATTGGTTTGGGGGAGGCCCAGGTCTCTGGCTGGACGCTGAGCAGAGCTGACAATGCCAGAAGTGATCGTGTTCTGCAGTGCAAAGGGACTTCCCATGGCAACAACAAACTCTCCTTGCCGGACATCGGCTGAGCGTCCCAGGGGTAGTGTGGGGAGAGGCTCCTAAAGGAGAACGGGTATAAGAGACCTGTCACCTAGATATGTGAGCAAATTCACAGCTCCAACCAGACCCGGCATGCTCAGACCCCCACCTTAGTCTGAATCCTCAGCGTGGCAATGTCTGCCACAGGATCCACAGCTGTGACCATGGCCTCATACGTGTCGCCGCTAAGCAGTCTCACACGGACTCGTCGCCGATCAGCCACCACATGAGCGTTGGTTACGATGAGCCCGTCGGCAGCCACCACGAATCCTGAGCCATTCGAGATAGGGACCTCGCGGCCGGAGAAAGGGTGCCTGGGATGGGTGGGGCGGGGGGGGGGGGAGAAGCAAGGATGTGAAGAGGCTCAGACACCTAGCTCGCCTGCCCCTTAGCCCGCGGCTTGGGTGCCTCCTGCCCTTCCCCGCCGTTACCGGCCCAAGATCTCGATATAAACCACGGCAGGTGCTGTCTTCTCCACCACGTCTGCGATGAAGTTGTACTGGCTCCGAGGAGAGGTGGGTGGTGAGCCAAGGACCGAGGCGAGGACCGCTGGAGGACCCCGACCCCCGCCCCACAATAACAGCAGCACTGCCCCCCCAGCGCCCAGCGCCACCGCCAGCCATATGCGCGGACGGGTTCCAGGGGTCTTTGAGACCTCCCGGGTCCTGAGATCCGGGGACCCTGCAGTCAGCCGTGCTCGGGAATCCGAAGTCCCCGACGTCAGACACGTCCGTGGTTCAGGGACCCCTCCAGACAACCGGGCCCAGAGACTGGGGGTCCCATAAGTCACTCGGGCCCGAGGGTCAGGAGTTCCTGACGTCAGCAAGGCCCGGAGGTCAGGGGTCAACAGGGGCCCCTTCCCCCAGGGAATCCCCCCCAAAGCCCGCCATCCCCAGAGGTTCCAGCCTGCACCCCGCCCCGCCCTCAGTGCAGCCATCAGCTCCGCCTAGGCTGCCTCCTCGCCCGCCCTACACAGAGGCGGCGCCCTGCACGCGAGCTGGCGGACAGCGGGACGCGGGGCACGCCGGTACCTGAAGTCCTCCAGAAGTGCACGCCGGGACCCAGGATTCCGGGAGGCCGACTCCGCCTCCGCCCCGTGAATGCCGGGAATTGTGGTCCCCGTGGGACGCGAGTTATGAGGTGGCCCAAGGGCCCGCGAGGCATGCTGGGACTGCTAGCCCTTCCGGGGCGCCTCAAGATTTCGAGTGCCGGCACCCTGGGCGGCTGCCCGAAGACTCCGCCTTCCCAGGAGCCCCTGCGGCTGGGCGCGAAGATGGCGGCGGAGGCCGAACAGCCTTAAAGCAGCAGCGATGGAGCCTTCCCCGGCGCTGGGGCCGGAGCGGCTCTTTAACTCGCACCGGTAAGAGCCCTGGCGGGAAGAGGTCGGCTCCCGCATCCTCTCGGCCTTCGGCGCCCGATCACCCCGCCTCTCGCCCCCAGGCTCCCGGGTGACGGCTTCCTGCTCCTCGCGCTGCTGCTCTACGCTCCCGTCGGGTTCTGCCTCCTAGTCCTGCGGCTCTTTCTTGGGATCCACGTCTTCCTGGTCAGCTGCGCTCTGCCAGACAGCGTCCTTCGCAGGTAACAACCCAGGGATTCCGGGAGCGTCAGGACTGGGCTCGGTCCGAGGCCGTGAAGTCACCACTGCCTGCGTCCCCAGGTTCGTGGTGCGGACCATGTGTGCGGTGCTGGGGCTCGTGGCCCGGCAGGAGGACTCCGGACTCCGGGATCACCGCGTCAGGGTCCTCATTTCCAACCACGTGACACCTTTCGACCACAATATAGTCAACCTGCTCACCAGCTGTAGCACGGTGAGTGGGGGGCGAAGCCGAGAGTTTCAAGGGGCGGTTCCCTGGGGCCCAGCTCAAAGCTCCCTTTTGCCGTCCCGGGTTTCCCTTGGGGACCACGAAATACTGAGCCTTACCCCTAATCCCGCTTCTCTACCCCAATGTCATTTTTTCTCACTTCCAAATATTCTTTTCTTGCTTTCTTTTATTTCCAATTAACAGCCTCTACTCAATAGTCCCCCAAGCTTTGTGTGCTGGTCTCGGGGCTTCATGGAGATGGATGGGCGGGGGGAGTTGGTGGAGTCACTCAAGAGATTCTGTGCTTCCACGAGGCATCCCTCGACCCCTCTGCTGCTATTCCCGGAGGAAGAGGCCACCAATGGCCGGGAGGGACTGCTGCGCTTCAGGTGGGTGAGCACAGATACGGGTTTCTAGCCGGGTAGGTGGTCAGGCTTGGGGGCCCTTGAGTTTTCACAGTTCTTAGCCCTACTCCCTCCATCCTAGTTGATTTCCTTTCTGTTCACTTTTAGATCTTTCCCCCTATATCTCTTTATTCCTCATTTATCTACTTGTACAGTTTAAGAGTTTTCTGTTTTAAGTAAGGCTGGCTAGAATCCCATCCTACTCTCTCTTCCCTCTTCTAGTTCCTGGCCATTTTCTATTCAGGATGTGGTACAACCTCTTACCCTGAGAGTCCAAAGACCCCTAGTCTCTGTGGTGAGTGTGTGTTGGACAGGAAATCTCTGGGGCTTGGAGGGTAAATTTCCCATTCCTGGCCGAGGCTTAGACCTCACTTTCATGCCCTCCCTTCAGACCGTGTCCGATGCCTCCTGGGTCTCAGAACTGCTGTGGTCACTTTTCGTCCCTTTCACCGTGTATCAAGTAAGGTATTAACTGTCTTCTTTTTTGGTGGCTGGGAGAAACTTACCTCTTCCTTGAAGATGTTGCCTCTTCCTTGTCCGTTTGCAGATCTTTTAGTATCAAGATTCTATCACAGAGACAATACAAAGTGTTTACTATCTCCCCATCCTAATCACAACTGTTCATGAAAAGAAGTATCGAAATGGGGAGAGGGTGACAGACTGTACCCCAGGTGCACTCAACATGGTCCTGGATTTTTTTTTATTTTTTTATTTTTTTGCAGATGGCTCCGTCCTGTTCATCGCCAGCTAGGGGAAGGGAATGAGGAGTTTGCCCTCCGCGTACAACAGGTGGTAGGGTACACAGGCAGGGTGGAGGTGGGGGTTTTCCTTAAGAGTAGCAGGAGGAAGCCTTGAGACCTTAACACTTCCAACCTTCCAATTCTCCCTAGCTGTTGGCCAAAGAATTGGGCCAGACAGGGACACGACTCACTCCAGCAGACAAAGCAGAGCACATGAAACGACAAAGACACCCCAGATTGCGTCCTCAGTCAGGTACGTGGTCTCTGTACACAGTTTTTTGGGGTTTTACAGCCTGTTGTGATTTCCTTCCTATTCCTATGCTAGTCAGCATCTCCTTCCTCCCAGTTCTCCACTCACCATGTTTCGGATTTCTTTTTTGCAGCCCAGTCTTCTTTCCCTCCCTCCCCTGGCCCTTCTCCTGATGTGCAGCTGGCAACTCTGGCTCAGAGAGTCAAGGAGGTTTTACCCCATGTGCCACTGGGCGTCATCCAGAGAGACCTGGGTATGGGAAAGGGTAGCCTCACACAGGAGACAGGCACAGAGAGAAAAAGTGGGTGGTGAGGGGAGAAGGTGAGCAGGAAAACAGACTCCCTTCTCTCTTCTCTTCTCCCCAGCCAGAACTGGCTGTGTAGACTTGACCATCACTAATCTGCTTGAGGGAGCTGTAGCGTTCATGCCTGAAGATATCACTGAAGGGACCCAGTCCCTTTCCACAGCCTCCACTCCCAAGGTGAGACCCAGGAAATGATTAGGTCCAGGACTTGGGTGGGTAGGGGCAGCCTACATACTCTCTTTCCTTGATATCTTTTTTGATTCTGAGACCCTAGCACAGTGCCTCTCTTGCAAAGTAGGCATTCGATGCGTGTTTAATGATGATGACTTCGCAAGCCCTCTGACATTGTGATCACCTCAGTTCCCCAGCTCTGGCCCGGTGACCCCTCAGCCCACAGCCCTCACATTTGCCAAGTCCTCCTGGGCCCGGCAGGAGAGCCTACAGGAGCGCAAGCAGGCTCTGTATGAATACGCGAGAAGGTGAGGGGCTTAACGGACAGTGGGCAGGAAGGGGCAGGTTGAAGAAGAGACCGAATTATAGGGCCAATATGACAAACCCCACACAATGTCTTCTTCCTATGTCTCGCAGGAGATTCACAGAGAGACAGGCCCAGGAGGCTGACTGAGCACAGGATGGCACCCAGAGCCGCAGGACGGAGACTGGGGGCAGCCCTCACCCAACTTACAACAGGCTGGAAGGGTGGGTGGTAAAAAGGGAGGGATGGGGCTCCCCCCAAAATCACATTAAATTCAGGGTTTTCACTCAAGGTATCTGTTGCCTCTCTGGGTCTCAAAAACCTACTGAGCAGGTTCCTTTTCCCTTGGTTTGGGAAGAACATGGGTGAGAGCCTCCTTGTGGGTTTGTGGGAGGTGGTTGAAATTACCTCTTCATGTCAAGAGATGAGTGATGTTAAGGAAGTACAACTAAACTACAGACCAGCAGCCACTGGACCCTAGCTTGGGTGTTCAGCCCAGCTTTGTGAAGAAACAGCTTGCAAAACTACAAGTCCCAAGATGCCTTTCACTAACAAGTACAATATACATTATGGAGTACACATGCTCAGTGTGGAACCTGTTTTCCTTATAGGCTTCTGACAGGTTAAATAAGGTGGAGCAAATGGCCCCACCCCAAAACCAGTCTAGGATTCCTGTTTAAGCCAAGCCCCAGGGTGGAGCCGGAATTTACCTTTGTACTTCACCGGGTCTGGGTTGGTGGTGACTGGCTGGGTGGGTCCTGAACTGGCTGCCATCCTGACACATCTCAGAGCTGCACCAGGTTTGACTCCAGGATCCTTGTGGCCCTGTGCCCCCCTTCCCCCAATTCTAAGCCCCTTTCTCCTCTTATTCTTTATCATTTTCCTCTCGGAACCTTCCCACAGGATACCATAATTCCTGCTGCCCTGGAGGCCCCCTGTGTTAGTCACAGGATTTTTACTACCCGACTACAGGTTAATAATCCACTTGTGATAGTACCTCACTTTCAGACTCCGGTCTCCACGGTTTTCTAGCAGGCAAGAAATGCTGGGAAGGACGGACCCCCAGTGCAATATCACCTGAGGGTACAGGTTAGGGATCAAGGGTGGGAAGATGGTGTCAGTCATTTAATACGAGGCCTTAATCACTGCCCTGCCTTCTATAGGTACTGCAGGTCAGCCACCATGGCCTCTCGGCTTCTTGGGCTGGCAGAAGAGTCTGGCCCAAGCCCCGGGGAGTCTGAATTGGCTGTGAACCCCTTTGACGGGCTCCCATTCTCTTCCCGCTACTACGAGCTGCTTGAGCAGCGCCGGGCCTTACCCATCTGGGCTGCTCGCTTTATCTTCATGGAACAATTGGAGAGTAGCCCCTCTGGAGTGGTGTTGGTGTCTGGAGAGCCTGGCTCTGGCAAGAGCACCCAGGTTGGGGGAGATTCTGGGAGTAGAAAAAGGGAGGGGCTAGAGAATTGGTCCTTCCACAGGCAAAGTGGGGATCGGGCTGCATGGGGTAATTGGGGGGGGTGGCCAAAGGGAGACCAGTTAGACTGGCCCCAGGGTGGCTGGTCAAAGACCAGGGGACTCCCCAAATGAAAGTGGCCGCAGCGCCCCAGCACTTCTGACTGAAGTCCTGCATCTTGCTGACTGGTTGTCCTTCCCTGTCCCTACCCCAGATCCCTCAGTGGTGTGCAGAGTTTGCATTGGCCAGGGGGTTCCAGGAAGGCCAAGTAACCGTCACTCAGCCCTACCCTCTGGCAGCCCTGAGCCTGGCCCTGCGGGTTGCCGATGAGATGGACCTAACCCTGGGTCATGAGGTTGGATACAGCATTCCCCAGGAGGACTGCACTGGGCCGGACACCCTGCTCAGGTGAGGCCTCTTGCAGGCCTGACCCAAGTCTAATGCCCCTCACCCAGCAGAAACAAGCCCAGCCCTCTGACATCTCACCATATGCTCCCTCAGCCCAGTTCACCCTTTAAATCACGTATGACACGATGCTGAGTGAAGCCCCTAACCCCAGCTGGGGACCTCGGACATTCAACCTCACCCTCATCATGAGTCCTACTCTCCCAAATGGAGTACAGCTGGTGAACAAAGTGTCATCAGTGGGGTTGTGGCTCTCAATATAGGTTCACAGGGTCTTTTTCTGACCTTACAATCAAAACCAACCCCCCCGCCCCCCAGGAAGTCACTCCCCTGGACTCCTGGAGCTGGTCAGTGTCCACACTGACTCTGCCTACTGCCAATGTCAACAGGTTTTGCTGGGACAGGCTGCTTCTACAGGAGGTGGCCTCAACCCGGGGCACAGGAGCCTGGGGCGTGCTGGTGCTGGATGAGGCTCAGGAGCGGTCAGTGGCCTCCGATTTGCTCCAGGCGTTACTGCGAAATGCCAGGCTGGGAAACCTTCCAGGGGACTCAAGAGTGGTGGTGGTTACTGACCCTGCCCTTGAACCTAAGCTCCAAGCCTTCTGGGGTAATCCTCCTATTGTGCATGTACCCCGAGGGCCTGGTGCGTGTCCCACTCCTGTATACAGGGACACCGTCCCTACTGATCGAGTGGAAGCTGCCTGCCAAGCTGTACTTGAATTGTGTACGAAGGAGACTCCAGGAGATGTGCTAGTATACCTGCCCAGTGAGGAGGTAAAAATGGGCTGCAGAAGGGGATTCTCATGTCTGCCGCCTTCCTTTCCTGGGGGAGTTGGAGCAATTAGGAACATTGGAGTTGTAGTATTTATGATGTTGGGGTCCTTGGGAAAAACTCAAGGACTTCGAGGTAAAGAGGTCTACCACCCCCTTTTTAAATTCCTGGTAAGGCAGAGACTGTGGTTCAGTGAACTGAAATTATAACACACCCAACTTTATGTGCATTTTTTCAGAGTGAAAGACCCTAGCTTTTATCAGTTTTTCAAAAGGGTTTTGTTACCCCAAAAGGTGAGAACTGCCTTAATGCCCCACCCCTCTCTTCAGGAAATTTTGCTGTGCTGTGAATCCTTGTCCAGGAGGGTGGGGCCCTTGGCTCTCAGAGGGCCTCCACCACGAGTGCTGCCCCTTCACCCAGGACATGGTCCAGCTGTTCAGGCTGCATACGAGGACATAGACTTGGGTGCCAGAAAAGTTGTGGTCACTCACTGGCTGGCTGACTTCTCCTTCTCCCTCCCTTCCATCCGACATGTCATTGACACAGGACTGGAGCTTCGAAGTGTGAGTGAGAGAGATGAGGGAATGAGGGGGCTAAAGATAGAAGTGGCCCGCTCTGATCTGTCTTGGCCTTGGTTGGGGGGCGGTGACAGGTGTACAATCCTCAGATCCGAGCAGAATCCCAAGTGTTGAGACCAATCAGCAAGTCTCAGGCAGAAGCAAGAAGACTTCGGGCAAGAGGGGTCCCACCAGGTAAGAGCCTTTGCCCTTCTGAGATCAAACACGAAAAGTCACCACACGCAAACCCTGAGAAATCTATGGTGGCCTTCTTTCCCAAGTCTTTTCTCCCCTCAGGATCCTGCCTCTGCCTGTACCCTAAGTCCTTCCTAGAACTAGAGACGCCTCCACTGCCCCCACCCAGGGTATGTGAGGAGAATCTGAGCCTTCTGGTGTTACTACTAAAGAGGAGACAGATTGCAGAGCCAGGGGAGTGTCACTTCCTGGACAGGCCTGGTGAGCACCCCTCCTGCCCAAGTCCTGCGGCCTGACCTCCAGGCTCTCCAGGCTCTGAGACCTCCTGCCCTATAAGCCCTGTTTCCTCACCAGCTCCAGAAGCACTGATGCAGGCCCTAGAAGACTTAGACTATCTGGCAGCTCTGGATGATGACGGGAACCTGTCAGACCTGGGCGTCATCCTATCGGAGTTCCCCCTGCCCCCTGAGTTGGCCAAAGCCCTGCTGGCCTCCTGCGAGTTTGACTGTGTGGATGAGATGCTCACCCTCGCTGCCATGCTCACTGGTATAAATCACCTCTCTCTCTGGCTCTTGTGGTCACTTCAGTCCTTCCCAGCCCTTTCTGATGTTCTGGTGCTCCAAAGGCCAGCCCCATCTCCTGTGCTTCCCTTACAGTGCCCAAAAAGACAGCCTTAACCCCTTATCACTCTCCTGTCTTGTGAACCTTTTCCCAATGCTGGTCCTTGCCCCCAACATGCTTAAATCTCTCTTATTATTACTGAAGCTTCACACCCCTCTCCCTCCACCGTCTACTCCCCACCAGCTACGCAGAATAACCTCTGTTCCAGTCTGTGTAGTATATCCCCCCCCCCCCCCCCGCCCCACTGCATCCCAGCTTTAGCCCCACGGCAACCCTGACAAGTCTCAGTTCAGCAGTGATCTCCCACCCCACCCCCGGGGCCAAATCCACTGAACACTTCTGAGCCCTTATTCCTTAGGACCCTCTGACACTTGAAAATGCCGACCACTCCCACCTCGAAACTGCCCCCTCCCTAAGCCTCTGTGACCTGCTCCTCCAGCTGTTCATCCTACCTCTCTGGTCATTCCCTTCATCTCCTCCCTGGCTCCTTGTCCTCTGCTTATCCACTACAAATTAGACCTGTAAAAAAAAGAGGGTTCCATCCTTTCCCCTTTTGCCTTCTCATTCCGCGAACTCTCGGAGCAAGTTCATGCACACCCATGGTCTTTAGTGCCATTCTTACACTTAAAATTTCCAAACCTTGTATTTCCCTGTCAATACCGTTCTTCTGAATCTTTGATTTATACATACAACTCCCGACGGACATTTCTACCAGAATTGTCCACAGTATCCCAGCCCAGAGCTGAACTCAAGCACTTGTTTAAACTATTCCCTTACTACCACCACCACAAAATCATGCCATCGCCTCTGCAGCTCCACTACCATCACTCTAGACTAATCTTTCTCCAGGTTCTTTCATTTTTATCTCCTAAATGTTTTTCTTAATTCATCTGTTTGTCTCCAAACTCACTATCGGTGCCAGTGTTAGATCTTCATCCCCACTCAGCCTGGATTCCTTTAGCCTCCTAACTTTTCAAGTAAGCGTCTTTACACACATGGACTCTCTTACTTCAAAACTCTTTTCCAACAGCTACTCTTTACCTTCCAGATAGAATATAAACTCATCGTGGGCGCCTGGGTGGCTCAGTCGGTTAAGCGGCCGACTTCGGCTCGGGTCTTACAGTCTGTGAGTTAGAGCCCCTCATCGGGCTCTGTGCTGATGGCTCAGAGCCTGGAGCCTGCTTCGGATTCTGTGTCTGCCTCTCTCCCTGCCCTTCCCCTGCTCATGCTCTGTCTCTCTGTCTCTCAAAAATAAATAAACGTTAAAAAAATGTAAAAAAAAGAATATAAACTCATTGGCACAGCATGTCCAGCCTCTCACGACCTGGCATATACCTGCCTCTCCAGCTTTATCTCCTGCCACCATGCCACACATGCCATTCTCTCTACCCTTACTAGGTGCTTGCAGTTCTCCGAACAGGCCGCGCTACCAATGTCTGTGCCTTGCCATGCCCACAGTTCGGACTCTGCCCTTTCGCCACTGAGCTAATTCCTAACAAAACTTCAAACATTAGGCCAACACACCTGTTGTGCTCATCAAGTTTGCTTATCTTTCCCATTAGACTCTAAGCTACTTGAGGGCAGAGACTGTCTTTGTGTTCAGTGTCTAATAGAGTGTACAGCACCTTGAAGTTATCAATGTCTTTTGAATACTTTTCACCCTTACTTCTGGACTGCTATCCTTTCTCATTCCCCAAAATGACCTTCCTTGTTTCTGCCTCCAGCTGCCCCGGGGTTCACCCATCCTCCACGCTGTGCAGAAGAAGCTGCCTTGCGCCGAGCCCTGGAACACGCAGACGGTGATCACAGTTCTTTGATCCAGGTGTATGAAGCCTTTATACAGAGTGAGTAGCTCACTCAGCATCTTCTTCTAAAATCCCAGATTTTCCAAAGAGGGGAAGTAGCATGCAGCCAGCTGGCAGATCTCCATGCCCAGGAGGAGGAGGCCCTTTGACCAAATGCCGGGTTCTCTTGGGGGTCTCTTTGTAGTTGTAGCTGTTCCCTTTCCTCTCTTAGGTGGAGCAGACAAGGCTTGGTGCCAGGCTCGAGGGCTAAACTGGGCAGCATTGTGCCAAGCCCGGAAACTTCGAGGTGAACTCCTAGAACTCATGCAACGAATCGAAATTCCCTTGTCCCAGCCAGCCTTTGGCTCTGAGCAGAATCGCAGAGACCTTCAGAAAGCACTGGTGTCAGGATACTTCCTTAAGGTTAGGGGAAGGAGTTGGGGTGAGGGGCATAAAAGGAGCAGAAAGCAGAGGGATCAAAAATTTATATGCCACCTCTGAAACCGGGGTCCAGATCACCATTCAAAGGATTTTTTAGAACCAGAAGAAACCTTTTTGAGGCACTGGAATGCAGGGGGCTCTGGGAAATGCCATATGATAGGGACTCTAACACCTAGAGATGACACTTTACTTTTAATACTCTTGCTACCCTACCTGATTCTTTCTCAGCCCCCTTTTCTTTTTTCTACTGTCTTCTTCTTCTCCCCCCCTCTCCACTTACTTCCTCACTATCTTTGCTTTTCAATGAGGTGGCCCGAGACACAGATGGGACTGGAAATTACCTGCTCCTAACACATAAGCACGTGGCCCAGCTCTCCCCATACTGCTGCTACCGAAGCCGCCGGGCTCCAGCCAGACCTCCACCATGGGTGCTTTACCACAATTTCTCCATTTCCAAAGACAACTGCCTTTCCATTGTTTCTGAGATTCAACCACAGATGTGAGTTCCCTGACACCCCTCCTGCATTGCCCATTCCTCTTCTTGGGGCCAGAATTATATCTTGGGAGTTAGAGAGCCTTAAGGAGATATCTTAGTGGTTTGTAGCGACATATGATTTGAGGAGGCAGGGTTTGTGGACAGAATGGGAAGAAGTTTAAGAATCTGCATTACAAGAGAGGATACAGAAATCATCTTCTAATTGTGACTCTCTCTGTCAGGCTTGTGGAGTTGGCCCCTCCATATTTCCTTAGTAACTTGCCTCCCAGTGAGAGCAGAGACCTCTTGAACCAGCTGAGAGAAGAAATGGCAGATTCTTCAAGAGAGAGTGAATCCCCCTCCACCCAAGGGTTTGGAGATGCCTGTGTCCTGCAGTGACCTGCCTAAGGAATGGAACTGAGCTCATCTCAAGGCATTAGATCCTCCCTCAGGCTAGCACCAAGGCAGCCAGCCAGATTTAGAAGGCCAAGGGTTAGGGTCAAATGTAAATCCTGGAACCCGAGACTCAAGAAGTGGTGGACCAAGAATGGAGGGAAGCCACAGTATACGTAAGGTTTGACCCCTTTCTTTAGCCTTCTTCTATTTATTGGAGAGCGACTGACATGTCACCGCCAAGCCAACTTATGCCAAACCCATCTTCGTGTGCTTCGTTTTGACCTATAAAAGTTCTTTCTCTATGTGTCAAACTTGAGTTTGGTTCTGCAACAGCATCTACAACATCCATGAGTTAGAGACAACACAGTATCATCCAACTCCCCCCACAATATCCTCTTGCCTGGTTCCCGCCTGTGGTCAAGACTTCGTGCTGTGACTGACCTAGCTGTCACTACCCCATAACATGAGTAGTTTGACCACAGTTGGTCTCTGACCCTGCCCAAAGCTCACTTCCCTCTGTCTTACTCCTTCCTGCCGCTAGGGGAGGAAGACTCAGAGTGCTATAAGAAATCAGACAAAAATCTTCCCTTTTCCACATACGACTTAGATCCTGCTCCTTCTTAAACCTCATGACTATTGCAACCATCCCCAAACTCTCAACTTTCCATCAACAAGCTTCCCAGCAGCCCGTGCCCCACCCACAAGCTGAAGTTTCTCTAAGACTCCAGGGACATCATGCTTTCCTTTCTTTCCAGCTGGTGCTCATTCCCTTTTCTTCCTTTGAACTATTAACTTTGACATCCTCCATCACCGTGCACATTGTAAATATGCCTGCAGAAATTAGTGGAAAGAAAGATTTAATCCTTACAACTCTGCTTCTCTCCTCAGAGTGTCCTCCCTTGGAGAGTCTATCTGTTCCCATCGTTCTGTCTGTCTCCACGTCTACGTGGATGTCAACCAACCTCCCCCAAAAGCACTTTT
The DNA here is from genome assembly GCA_030068075.1 of Paguma larvata. Lineage (NCBI taxonomy): Eukaryota > Metazoa > Chordata > Mammalia > Carnivora > Viverridae > Paguma > Paguma larvata. The sequence goes on from CM057836.1 coordinate 48,101,017, forward strand.
CCAGAATGTATCCCCTTTAGGTCTAGCATTTAGTTTTGCCTGCAGAGTTATCTTGCTCCAATCTTCCCATTCCCCTTTATTATCCACAACACCATTGATCTCCTGATCCTCTACATTTCCAACCTTGGAATTATCTTTGATTCTTCTCAGATATCCCTACTTATTTGCTAAATTCTGCTCACCCTAACTCCACAGGGCCCATTAATTTTATCCACTTCTTCCCCCACTCCCCTCTCTATCCCCACAGGACACCAGAGCCAGATTAGTGATCCTAGATTGTCTCTTTCATGGGGCGTATAAGTATCTGTCTTGCCTGCCGCCCAGGCGCGTTGTGAGGCTCGAGGAGGAAGACGGAGTCAGCAGGTTGAACACACAAGACAACATGAGGTTCAAAGTCAGGAAGGTATCCTTAGCGATTATTTTACAGTTGAAGAATGAGATGTCCAGTGTGGATAACCCTCTGGTTCCTGTCACAGACAGACTCTCACCCTCCAGCACCTCCTCCGTTAATCCACTGTCATTGGTGTCTTCTTTCCTCCCATCACACCTTTGGTACAGACCCAGGCAGTGCGTGCAAGCTGCCGCCGTCCCATCCCAGCACCACCTTTAGCTTGCTCTGTGGGTCCAGAACCCCAGCACTAACCCACCCTCTGAAGAATCCGTAGTCCTCAGGAGAGCAGCTCCCATTGGCCAGCCCGCCCCCTCCCCTCACCTCATTGGCTACCACACTGCAGGTCCCGCCTTCTCGGCTCCTCCGGTTCCAGCAGGGGTGCAACCGCAATTGAGTGGGAAATGGCGGGAAAGGCCACGTCCAAGCACGGTGCTACCGCGCAATGCTAGCCTGGGAGCCCGCAGTGGCCCAGGAGCCCTCGACGACAGCCTCAAAGCCAGCCCTTCCTCACAAGCTCCGCTACCACAGAACCACGGCGTCGTCAGCCGCGCGCTCGGCGGTCCTGGGCCCGGCGCTCCACGCGGCGCCTCGGTCCGGAAAAGAGCGCTCGGCGGGTTGGGCAGGCGTCGCTCACACCACCGAGGCAAGCCCGGACACGGAAGCCACCTTGTTGTCCTCGGCCCAGGGCTGTAGGTTCTGCAGCGCAAAGAGCGACGAGTTGTGCAGGCAGAGCGGGTCCGGGGGCAGCGGCGGCCGCAGAGGCCGTGGTAGGGCGTCCTGCTGCAGGTGCAGGAGCAGCCGGCCCGCGCGGTGCCGCTCCGCCTCGCGTTCCTCCGCCGTCTGGCGCCTGTGAGGGTCGAGTCGCGGTGTCAGCTCGGCCAGCCCTCGCCCACCCCTTGCCTCCTCTTCACCGCCCGCCGAGGTCCTTCACCCGCCCCGCGCCTCGCCGCCACCCGCCAGCCGTCGCGCGCCCCGCGCCTCACCGCCACTTGGTGCGTCGGTTCTGGAACCAAGTCTTGACCTGTGCGTCGGTCATGCGCAGGGCCTTGGCCAGCGCTGCCCTCTCGGCCGAGGCCAAGTATTTCTGGCGCAGAAAGCGCCTCTCCAGCTCCAGCACCTGCGAACGCGAGAAGGACGTGCGCGGCTTCTTCGCTTCGGAGGGGTCCGGTTTTGGTAGGGGTGGCCTATGCGGCGCGTCCCGGAGAAGGGCGAGAGTGCGGCTACAGGGAGGAAGAAAGAACAGGGCGAGGTTTTCAGGGCAGCCCTTCCAGGTGCCCCAGGCTCGGCCTCTCATCAGCCAAGTCCGCCGGACGGGAAAGGGCCTCGGAAGAAATGGCCCTCCCCCTCTGGTAAGGAAGAGACGGCCCCCGGAACTTCATCCTTCCCTCCCCTCAGTGTGGACTGTGGCCTGCAAAGGAGGGCGCGGACATAGACGGCAGCTCCTTCCCCATCGACTCTCTTAAGCAGCGCGACCACGAGACACAAATTGGGGGAGGATCGCCCCGGTTTAGCCGGGCGGGGAGCGTACGGGAAACTTGAGTTGGAACAAAACGATCAAAGGTGAGGAAAGGGGGTCAGCGTGGGGCAAGAGGCTGGAGGGTCGGGCAACCTCACCCGTGAGCCGGTCCTTGGCAAAGCGGCGGCCGCTGTCCATCCAAGGGAAGGTGAGTCCCGCTAGGCCCCCGGCTCCGCCCAAGCCGGAGGGTCCAGGCACCGCAGGGGCACCTCCCGCGGGCGGCGGCACTGGCAGCGGACGATGCGCCGGGACGCGGATCACGCCGCCTGGGCCCATGCCGGAGCTGCCAGGTAGCGGGGCCAGCGAACCCGCGGGGCCGTAGCTTGAGGCTCCGTGAAATCCACCCGAGAACGCCGCACTCTCCCCATGGCCCTGGCCCGCGCGACCGGGGCCTAGGCTGCTCCCGGGGGGTTCCGGGCAGCTCAGGATCTGATCGATGCCAAAGCTGATTGGCTCGTGGTGCGGGAGGTTGTGCGAGGCCAGGACAGCCGGCTCCATGGGTCCGGGTCAAGGCGGACCGCAGGAGGTTTGGCGGTTGGGAAGGACGCCCCAGGCAAGTCTGGGAGCCCAGCTGCGGAGCGCTCGGGACAACGGCCTCAGGGGCCCGCGGAGCTGGCCTCGGCGGGTCCCCGGGGCCCCCGGGACAGCTTCATCCCTGTGCACGGGGAGTAGCCGCGCCCGTGCCGGCCTCTGCCGGGCGTCGGCGCAGGGACTCGCATCCCGGGGGAGCGCGACCGGCGGGGGCCCCAGGAGTGCCCTTGCTGTCTCTGAAGCGCAGATGGACGCTAGGCTGCCAGGGCCTCTGCCCGAGTCCAGGGTGAAGAGGGTTGGCCGGCTGGGGCTGGGGCAGTGACTGACAGATCAGCACTGGGTGGGCAGTGGGGGCTGGGGGTAGGGCAGGGGCGGGGCCGGACCCGTTAAAGGGAAAGAGACGCCTGTTTGTGCGAAACGCGGGGAAGAGTGGCGAGCGGGTATAGTGGGGGTAAGGGTGGAGGTGGCAAGGGTGTTAGGAACCAGGCTCAGCACGGGAGGGGCCAGAGCATGGACCGCTGCGCGCTGAGTCAGCCAAGATGCGCACAGCAACTCCATCCTCGCCGGCCTCCGCCTTGGGCTTCCTCCGGCCTCACCGGCTTCCTCGCAGGTGCCTCCTCCCACAGCCCCCACTCTTCGCCTCCCGATGGGTCCCGCCTGCCGACTCCCGGATTCGTTGTGGCCCCCGCCTAAGTGCCCTCGAAGACCAAATCTCGTTGTGGCTTCCTGGCTGCGATGGGAAACGGTCGGGGAACAGCGCCGGCGAGTTGGAGGCCCGGGAAGAGGACAGGTGTGGGAAGGGAGCGGCAGAGCGCGTCTGGCGGGCTAGGGCGAGAACAACCACTCTGGGCCAGCTCTCCTGGTGCACCTCCCGGCCTCCCCCTTAGGGCCCCTACCTCTTTCCGGGAGCACCAGCAATTGGTGTCCTGTGTTTCTTGGAGTTTTCTGATTTTCTGAAATCGATGTATAGCGGACCATTGGCCCAAGCCGGGCCAACCCTGGCCGGCGAGAGCTTGGGGCTGGCGTTCCGCCGCCGACAGGGGACCACCAATGCGGGACTCTGCCCCTCCGCTCCGCGCCTAGGTAGTCTATTCTCACACACTCTCCCCTCCCTCCCCGCAAAGGCAAGAGGACAAAATCGCCACAGGCGACTCGTGAGTCCTCACCGAAGCCTTCGGGAGGGGATTCAGCCGCCTCATTTCCCACAGACGCTACACCCCACCCAAGCCCAGAAACTGTGCCTGGAGTGTGTCAGAGAAGGGAGGTGGGGAAAGACTGAAGTCGCTTGGTGACCTTGTGACCTCTGGCCGCGGACCCAGGAGCTGGGAGTATGTGAACTCTGCGTCCTTCCCGGGATGGGACCCGGGCCCGGCGGGCCCCTGAGTCGTAGACCCGCCCCCGCCGCCGCCCGGCCCGGTGCAGGCCGCCATAATCGGGTTAGCTGGGTCGGAATTACATTACCTTCCCCGGCCCGCCCCGGCCCCGGGGGGGCCCTGGCGCCTCCGAGCCGGTGAGACTGGGCGCAGGGAGGGGGATGTTCCTACCATTCCGAGGCGGGTGGGCACTGATGAGCCTCTCAGCCTGCCTTGGACACGTGGTGGCCCAAGGACCCCGCCCTGCTGTGCCAGCCCTAGCTCCTAGGCTCCAGCCCACTCTGGATGCTCCGCTCCAGGCTCCAGGCTGCCGGCTACCCGTGTAAGCCGAAATGCCTTCTAAGTCTAGTAAATGGGCCTCCCTGAGAGCAGGGATCTTCAGTTGATTCTCCAGGATCTCCTGGTAAAAGGCTCTGCCCCTCCTTTCACCCCAGCAGATGGGCTGCAGCCCAGTGCCTGAGGCAGGATGAGGGGTCTTTTCTCTCCAGGGAACTAGGAATGATATTTGGGCATCTGGGCAGGAAGATAAAGAAGGAAAAAAGAGTGGATTTCCCCCCACTAAAGCCACGAGGCCCGCAGTGTTCTCAGAAGCCTCAGTCTGAAGGGAGTGGACCGTGGAGGAGGCAGGCAGTTGTCATTAATAATACGCAACATCCTCCCCCAACTTCTTGTCCCCGTCCACTATCCAATTTCTCCAGTCCTTTCCCCACCCTGACAACAGCCCCTTCTGAAAGGGGGGCAGAGGATCCTGCCAATTTGGCAGCTGTGTTGTTATCTTGGTGGAAAAGACAGCCATTATCACCTCCCCTACCCCTTCACAGAAGCCCAAGCACCCTTTCTCAGCAGTGGAGAGGTGGGCTACTAGAGAGCACGAAACTTCTGCTGTTCAGGGAAAACCTCCCAGACAGCTTGGGCTGGATCCCCTGAATGAAAACAGAGAGCCTAGGGAGGCAGCAAAGTAAATAAAGACTCTGAAAGGAACTGGCTGCAAGTTAGGAATCTGGCAGTCCCTTTATCCACTCTGGGGGAAAGGGTGGGCACTAGTGTGTCTCCAATCAAGCTGAATAAATCCTTCTTGAGTGAATCAATCAGAGAGGAAGAGGCAACATCGTGCAGACCTGGATACCTGCTGACTGTTCATCCTGCCTTTTGAGGTCAGCAGAGATGGCACAGCCTGCCTCCCGAGATTGCCCAACTGATCCTTGGGCAGGAGAATGGTCACAAACCCAGTAAAAAAAAAAAAAAAAAAATATATATATATATATATATATATATATATATATGTGTGTGTGTGTGTGTGTGTGTGTGTGTATATATATATACCAACTATTTCTTGAAATGTCCCTTTTGGTTTATGTAATGTTGTCTTAATCTACCTCTTTAGACTTTCATACTCAATGCTTATGTTTTTTCTCCACTGACTTTGCTTTTTCCGCTGAAGACTGAGCATTCTCCGATCTCGGACTTCAGCTTTCCCTCTCTGCATTATATCTATATAATCTCACAAACCAGTAATATATATATGTATATCTTCTGGAGAGTTAAAAAAAATTACTGCCTCACTTCAAAAACAAGCGGTATCCAATTCTGTCAGCCACAGTCCTAGGAATTTCTCTGCTTGCCTCCACCTCTCTGATCCCAATTCTCTGGAAAAAGTGGTTCCTTCAAGTTTATATCTAAGATAGAGGTTCGGAGGTCAGAACCCCCACCTCCCATACACACTGCTTCGCATCCGTCTCCCCATATCCTACATGCGTGCAGGTGGTCCCCGAAGTTGTCAGGCCTTCAAGCTTGCAGCTTCACAGGAAGAGGCACATTCCCAGCCTGTGCCTTTCCTTCCTTCCTGCTTTTTGTGCAGTGTCTTTCCCAGGAGATGGTCCCCACTCCTGTATCATCATTTCTGTCATTAGCTTAGTCCTTCCTACCCCCAGATGTCTTAGGTCTCTTTTATCTATACAAGAGAGATTTTTATCTCCAAAAGAGATTGTGTTTTTCTTTTCCCTTGTACCTCCCCCCCATGTACTGCCTCCACTTCATTTTTTTTTTAATTTTTACTTATTCTTAAACTAATCTCTGCACCCAACATGGGGCTCAAACTTACAACCCCAATATCAAGAGTCACATGTTCTACCACCAACTGACCCGGCTAGCCATCCCCTCGTCATTTATTCTTTTAACTCACTACAACCTGGTCTCACTACACTCTTTTTCAAAGAGCTCCAGTGTCCATATTGAGGACTTCTCTGACACGTTTTACTTTCTGGATCACCAACTATTTCTTGAACTGTCCCTTTTGGTTTATGTAATGTTGTCTTAATCTACTTCTTTAGATTTTCATACTCAATGCTTATGTTTTTTCTCCACTGACTTTGCTTTTTCCGCTGAAGACTGAGCATTCTCCGATCTCGGACTTCAGCTTTCCCTCTCTGCATCTGCTCAGGTTTCACCCGTTCTAATAGTCCCATCTATTATATCCACCCAGAAAACTCCTAGATCTCCTTGGCTCTGACACTTGTGTTCCAGCCTCTCTGTCGTGACCTTCTGGCTAGCTCTGCTTGCCGTAGCTGCAGCCACCTTAAAATCCACCAGGCTGGGGGACATGCTCCCCTTACAAGCTCCCCATCCACTCCCTCCTATAATGCTTTCTTTTGAAATGTTTCAGATACAGCCCTTCCTTTCCATTTCCACTGATAAAACGCTAATCTAGGCCATCATCACCACCACCTACATTCATTCATTCGTTCATCTAGAAAATTTTGATTGAACACCTACCATGCACCAGGCACTGGAGATACAGCTGCAGATATAACAGAAAAAAAAAAATTCCTGCCACTACAAAGCTTATGTTCTAATGGGGGAGGCAGGTGAAACAAAAGACATTATATATTGAATAATCATAAATGCTAAGAAGGAAAAAAAAGCGAAGAAAGGGGAGAAGTGAATGGGTAGGGGTTGCGATTTATCTAAAGTGATCACAGAAGGTCTCACAGAGTAAAGACCTGGAAGAAGAAAGGAGCCATTTGGACATCTGAGCATTTCGAGTTGGGGATAATGCAAGTATAGCCTGGTGTTCTCTGTGCAATAAACAGTGAGGGGTCCAGCATGGCTGGAGAGACTGAATGATTTGAAAGACCATGCAGAGCCTTGAAGCATTGTAAGGGATTGGGCTTTTATTCTGAAAAAGGAAGCTATTGGAATGTTAAGGAAAAGACACCTGATTTTTCAATTTTATTTTTAACAGGTTTCTTAGGGTAAAACTAACATACATAAACTGCACATATTTAAAGTGTACAAAAGTGTATGTATACATACATGAAACCACCATAGACAATAAACATATCCATCAACTCAAAAACTTAACTTATATCCTTTTTTATTCATATGGAAACGTGGAAGCGAAGAAAGCAGGCAAGAAGCCACTGCAATCAATCATCCAGAGGACAGATGATATCTTGGGCCAGGGAGGTAAGCAGTGGATGCAGTGAGAAGGTTGATTAAAAAATCACTAATCTCGTCACTTCTTGCTGCTTATCCACTCCAATTTACTAGAAGATAAATGAGCAAAATGTTTCTTTCATAGAGTAACTCCCTCCCTTCAAAAAAAAAAAACAAACACTCTGGAGCTCCCTATTGCCCTCGGGCTAAAGTCCCAGCTCCATCAGGCCCTGCTTCTGTAACTACTACTCTCGCATCCACACCTCTGCCTCTTTCCTATCCCTCTCTGGTCGATACCCTCAACTCTGCCTTTCTTTTCTATTTCTACCACACTTTTTGTCCACGCACCCCATCCCCATTCTCTGAACTGTGACTACCTGAAGTCCCACTTCTTCCAGAAAGACTTTCGTGGTCTCCACTGGGGTCTCTCCCTTGAGTCTCCAACTACACTCGATGCTAATACCTCACCGTAACCTTATCCTTGGTTTTTTATCCCGCTGAAAGTACCTAAGGATGGCAGTGTACACGGTCTAGAGCTCCCGCGTCCTCTCCAAGTACGGGGCTGGGCCTATGCTACTGCAGGCGCTTGTTGCTTCAGCGTGTCTATGTGCGGTAGTGTCCTAGTCCTCCTCCCCTCCTCCTTCGGCATCTGCTCTGCATTAGTCTGTCCCAGGCCTCCGCAGGCGCCGATGATTGAATCATCATCATTAACCAGGGTCTGCCCCCCCACCCCCGCCGCCACCACAAACCCCGGCGGCAGGGGATGATGGGGGGGCGGAATAAGATCACTACCAAGTCCCTGGGGGTCCCTCCCTCCCTGCCACCCGCTCTGAGACTCCGCAAAGCGCCGAGAAACTCCCGCCGTGGGGCCGGGAGAAGGCCTGCCATCCAGATGAAGCTCCGTAACGCGGACGCGTCAGCCGATGAGGGCGACTTTATGAGGAGAGGACCCCAGAGGGGCTTCTTTAGCGGGGTCGTGGTCACACGAGATCGCCGACCCTAAGCGGCGGCCGGCAAAGACCGCCGGGCCCTTTGGGGAAGAAGGGGGCAGTCTTTTCAGGCTCCAAAAGTTAGTCTCACGGTCGGGTGGGGTCTATTATGATGATTACTACAAGAGGTCACTGAGATAAGACCCCCTCCCCACGCCCCCCCACTCCCTAATTACGGATTGAGGAGGGGGAGGGGCCAGTGGGGCTCAGGTGAGCACACGGGGAGAAAGGGACATAGGCGGGGCCTTAGAAAGGGTCAACGAATCCGAAAAGACCTAAGCCCTCGTTGCTGGGCGACAAGTCCCGCCCCGCAGGCGGCACCGGAAGTGGCAGGCCGGGATCAGCCTTTAAGATGGCGTCTCCTCAGGGGGGCCAGATTGCGATCGCGATGAGGCTTCGGAACCAGCTCCAGTCAGTGTACAAGATGGACCCGCTACGGAACGAGGTGCAGGGGCGGCGGGGTTACTGCTGTGGTCGGCTAGCGGTGCGAACTGGGGCCGGCTAGAGGACGGGCGGTGGCTGGCCCGGCGCCCAGTGCGCCTGCGCAGAGACAGGGTGCCCAGTGCGCCTGCGCGATTGCGATCGGGTTGCCAAACTCTGAGCTAGGACGCTTGCGCATTGTGCCGCCCACGTCGTGTAGTCTCCCCTGGGAAAGGAAGGTCGGGCGAGTCCACGGGAAGTGAGCCCCCGCTGTGCGCGGAGCCCCCTGCTGGGCGGAGGGGGAGTGTCAGCTCCCGGGAGCTAATCCCCCGCGGATCGCGCAGGGTGCAAGGCTTGGCCCTGGGGTGTGATGAAAGAGACATCTTCGCAGCTGGGAAGGCGTATAATTTGGGTTTGGAAGGATGGTCGGTGACCGGCAGTGTGTCCGCAGGAGGAGGTCCGAGTAAAGATCAAAGACCTGAATGAACACATCGTCTGCTGTCTGTGCGCCGGCTACTTCGTGGATGCTACCACCATCACAGAGTGTCTTCATACTTGTGAGTGCCCTGGACCCTGACTGGTTCTTCAGGCCCTGGTCCCCGGCAAGCTGGTTGCCAGACTGTGGGCTGCCTGCCCCAACCACCCAGACACCCCACCCAGCCCATGAACCCCATCCCCAGAGAGCCTGAGCGTCTGCTTTTTCCTTCTTGCAGTCTGCAAGAGTTGTATTGTGAAGTATCTCCAAACCAGTAAGTACTGCCCCATGTGCAACATCAAGATCCACGAAACACAGCCACTGCTCAACCTGAAACTGGACCGGGTCATGCAGGACATCGTGTACAAGCTAGTGCCTGGCTTACAAGACAGTGAGTGACCAACCTCACTTTGAGAAGTCTCTAGAGGACTGATGGTGGGTGGCAGCTTGAGATGACAAAGGCTTTGGTGGGAATCATGTAGGTAAAGAGGTTGACATCCAGAGAGAGACAAAGTATGAGGGAGGGCTAATATTTACTTCCCACACTCCCCTCCCTTCTAGGTGAAGAGAAACGGATTCGAGAATTCTACCAGTCCCGAGGCTTGGACCGGGTCACCCAGCCCAGTGGGGAAGGTATGTCCCTTGGCAACAGGAGGGTAAGGTGAAGCCCCCAGAGCATTCCTCCTGCCCCGTTTCTCAGGGGAAAAAGAAGTATGGAATCTGTGCCACTCTCCTCACTACTCTTTCTTAGAGCCAGCCCTGAGCAACCTCGGCCTCCCTTTCAGCAGCTTCGACCACTCTAAAGCCCACTACTATCGCTATGATGAACAGCTGAGTCTATGCCTGGAGCGGCTGAGGTAAGGGTCAGATCATGAACCGTCTCATGTGACAGTGTCAGTGACCCAAAACCTAGGAGGGGCTTGGTGAGAGAAGGACCAGTGAGGGAGAGTATCTGTTCCCTTGAAGAGAGTATACCATGGCTCTGGGTGAGGGACGGGGGAAAGATAGGGCTCCTAACCTGTGTCTGTTTCCCCCCTAGTTCTGGCAAGGACAAGAATAAAAGTATTTTGCAGGTGAGAGGGGCTGAGGGGAGGGCCTCTCTGAGGAGACTCCCCTCTCCATGGCCCCTCTGTCACACACCTTGTCCTCTTGCCTTCCCTCCCAATCCCCAGAACAAATATGTTCGATGTTCTGTTAGAGCTGAAGTTCGTCATCTCCGGAGGGTCCTGTGTCACCGCTTAATGCTAAATCCCCAGCATGTGAGTATTCCCACAGTCGGTTTTTTGGGGGAAGGGAGGGGCTCAAAGGGAGTTGACAGAGTCCGTAGTGGACCAGGGTAGTTCTTGACCTGCCTGAGAGAGGAGCTCCTAAAACTGCCCCCATCTCCTTCCTAGGTACAGCTCCTTTTTGACAATGAAGTTCTCCCCGATCACATGACCATGAAGCAGATATGGCTCTCCCGCTGGTTCGGCAAGGTGAGCCAGGGCCCAGGGAGGCCTCAGGGCGGGCACGTGCTGAGGGGTCCTTTCAGGCAAGACCGCGCCCACTGACTGCTTCTTCTGCTTGTTCTCTCCTTAGCCATCCCCTTTGCTTTTACAATACAGTGTGAAAGAGAAGAGGAGGTAGGGGCCAAGCCCCCACCACATCCCTGTCCCCTTCCCTCCCCAGATATTTATGTGAAATTAACTGCGGCTTTATTTTTTGAAATAAAAACTTTAAAAAAGCATCTCTCTTCTTCCTTCCACATATTCATGCTTTGTTCTGTGTCCTGCTTCCCTTAGAAATCCTCTGAGTTTCATCATGAAAGAGGGCCTCTCTATGTCCGTGGCCCCTCAGTGAATTGCCAAAGGAGAAGGGTAGAGGACCTTATACATGTAAAACTCAGAAGGTGAGTTGAGTGGAACCAGGCTACCCATACCAGCTCGTGTGCGCAGCGCGCGCGCGCACATGTGTGTGTGTGTGTGAGTGTGTGTGTGTGAGTGTGAGTGTGAAGGGAAGGGGAAGGCTTTCTGGAGGGGAGCTCTCACGCTAGTTGAATGTTGCAGCTTATGCCACAGGCTTGAGTGGAGGTGTCCTGATTCAAGAGTGGTGAGAGTAGGGCTAGGATTGGATAGTGACCACTGAAGGACTGACAAAGAGTGATATTTTAAAGAAAAAAAAAATCAAAGAATTGCACTAGGGAAGGAACCGGGGGAAAAAAAATTGCGGGCTGGGGGGGGACACAAGGAGAACAAAGGTGTTGAGTTGGAGTCATGGTCGTCCTTCAGGTACCTGGACTAGGTGAAGCAAGGATGGGGAGAGGGCATGAGTGTCCAGGAGAGCAGAGGCAGCTTCAGGTAACAAGAGGGAAGCAGCAAGGCTGTTCACTCCTAATTAATTCGGCCAACGTTCCTTTTTAATACCAGCCCAGCCATGAACCTTGGGCTCTGGAGATAAACTCAGCTAGTCTTCCTGTTCTGTGGCCTCTCAGTAAGGTAGTCAGGAACTTGCCCGACTGGGACAATAACAGAGGAGGAAGCAAATTCCTGAAGGAAGCTGGCAGGCTGTGGCTGGATCTGGGACAAGTGGGATGAAGCAGGCAGCAGAAATGTGGCCAGAACTCAAGTTTAAAGCCTAAATCTTACACCAGCCTAAGCCTGACTCCCACGAATTCATGGGGGCCATTGCGCCTAGCTGGCGAGGGCTGAGGGAACAGAGCTTCCAGGGATAGAGACCGGGTGGCAGGAGACGTGGAGAAGGCGTCCAGTGAAGGAGGTCTGAACTGGCCGAAAGAGCCTGAGACCGGGGTGGGGGTGAAAGGGACCGAGCCCGGCAACCAGTGCATCACGGACCTGAGCTCCCCTCCACTCAGATGAAGCTTGTAGACCACGAGAAAAGTACAGTGTGGGGAGGCTGCAGAAAACAAGAGCCCTCAGGTGTGATGGGCAGGCGACAAGCACCAGGGTGGGGACATTGCAGAACAGCCACCCTGACAGAATCTCCCAAGGTTCCCCAAGCCTCCCATGTTTCGAACCTCATGCCCGGAATGCCTGTCCCCCATGCCCAGACTCAGCTGTCTTCTCAAGGTCCAAGTGTCCCTTCCTCCAGGAAACCCTCTCTTTGCCAGGACTCGGGCTTTTTCTACTCCTGTGCGCCTACCTCTACACCAGCATATATCTGGAGGTTTGGGATTAATTATATCTATCTCAGGGCTCCCCCCATCTCTTCTGGGGACTCCATGCCCACTCAGGCACGCCACACTGAGGCTATTCTCAAGGAGTTTGTCCGTGAAAGGGCATTTTCTTTTCTTTTTTTTTAAATGTTTGTTTATTTTGAGAGAGAGAGAGACAGCATGCTTGCAAAACAGAAGAAGGGGGCAGAGAGAGAGGTAGAGAGATTCCCAAGCAGGCTCTGAGTTGACAGCGAGGAGCCCCAAGTGGGGCTTGATCTCACCAACTATGAGATCATGACCTGGGCTCAAATCAAGAGTCAGAGGCTTAACCAACTGAGCCGCCCAGGCACCCCCTGAAAGGGCATTTTCAAGGAGTGACTTGCCAGAGAGAGGTGTGGATTGGGGGGAACGGGGTAGAAACGTTCCTGGGGACTTTTCAGGTCCTAAGTGGGCTGCAGGAGTTGGGGAGTAGTCTGGGGCTTGGCGGGAGCTTGGCATCAAGAAGGCGCAGTCAGAAGGTAAGATTGACCTAGGGACCAAGCCTCAGAATGAGGCTTTTGACAAGGCATGGTTTGAAGCCAAGGAGCAGAAGCAAGTGCCCAGGCCAGGACCTGGGATGCAGTGGCAGCCTCGCCCCGGGTCCAGCAGAACCTTCTTTTTGTCTGTCAGCGGTGGTGGCAGAGGCAGCTTTGGTGCGTCTCCCAAGGGCTGATGCAGGACAGCTGCGGGCTCTGTGCCACACAGACCCTGTCCCCCTCGGTCAGGATCTGCGCCATGGGGTGAGGGGTGGGGGGTAGGGTGCAGAATCAAGCCCAGGGTTCTCTTGGGCTGTGTGACCCAGAACGCACTAGTTGTGTTCAAAGAGGGGGGCAGTCCCAGGGCACAGCCGGCCCTCTCCCTGGCACCCGTGACCTCGCTGTGCTTCTGGGTGGGGGAAGCATCAGTCCTCACCTGCAGCGCCATGCCGGCCCCCTGCCACTTCCATTTCCACGGTCCACGTTCACCTGGGGGAAGGGAGTACCGAGATTTGCCCCTGCCCTTGGCACAGGAGAGAACAGGTCCCTGTTAGCCCAGCCAGTCTGTTCGAGGGCTGGGGGTGGGTGGAAAAGGAGGGAAAAGAGACTTCACTGGTAGTGGAGCAGGAGGTCTTGGGTGTGTGTGTGTGTCTCGGGGATGAGCATCTGAGTATTCCGCCGCAGTCCCCCTCCCCCCAGTCTGGCTCGAACGCCCCCAGAGCTCTTTGTGAGCCAGCGGAAAGGGTGAGAAAGGGCTCACGACCGAGTGAGGCCCTAGAAGAAACGAAACTAAAATGGAAGTGTCTGAGTCGGTTCATTCAACAACGTTGTTTGAAAGAGAAAACAACCCTTGAAGTGTGCCAGACAGACTGCCGCCCCGCCCCTCACCCCTCGCCCCTCACCCGTCAGCCCGAGTTTCCTCCCTCAACGCCCACCCCAGTCTCACTGACTAACGGACTTCCCCAAGGGTGGGAAGGGGCGGGCAGGCACCTCTCTGGGACTGGCCCTCATCCGTCCTTCACCCCCGAGGGGGTTAGTTCATTTGGAGGATCCCCAATCACAGAATTCAAAGGAATGCGTGGGGAGGGAAATCTGGAGACTAAAGGTTGTTTATTGAACAGATCTCTGTGTCAAGAGAGGCATCAATCTGGGAGTGGGGGGGTTGGGTAAAGGAACCCCCTAGATGGGAGGCTGAGACGGGCAAGGTGGATGAGAGGTGCAGAGTCCGGGAATGAGAGAGAAGGTGGGGACGATGAGGAAAAGGAAATCTGAAAGGTGAGGATGAGCAGAGGTGTGAGAAAGCATCCTTAAAGGGGCATGGAGGCACTTCCCGAGGGAGTGAAAGTCAGAATATGGGGATCTCTACAAGGAGGAGGAGCAGAGGACCCCAAATGTCTGAAAGGACCATGAGGGGAATCCGAGGAGGTGGGAGACATGAGGGGCTGCTGGAGCATGCTGAGAGAGGAAAACCATCAGAATGGGCGGGGGTGGGGGGTGAGTGTAAGGCGGCGGGGAAGGTACCTGTCTGTGGATCCCTCTGTGAAGGCCCAGGACAGAAAGGGTTGGACCTTGGGGGTGGAAGGTATGGGTGGGTGAACCCTACAAGACAACTGAGTGCAGCACCCCCCTTCCATCCAGCCCAGAACCCAGGTTTAATCTCTTAATCTCCCTCATTAATCATTCACCCTCCTCCTACCCCCAAATGGGGATCCGGTTTCTCCCCAGCTCAGGTTCCAGAGGCTTTGCTGGGAGAAGTCCCCTGCTGTGGCCCCACCGTTGTCTGGACTAGTCCCTGGCCTCTGGGAGGCCTTAGCAGGCTCTGCTGTTAGCCACTCCTGCACTCCTCCCTTTACTAGTCTCTCCTTCCCTTTTATCCCCCAAATGGGGATCCCCCAACCCAGTTGTTGTTGTCAAGCCCCATTACTTGAGTCTGGTTGCAGTTTGCAGCGGGGGAGGGAGATAGGCAGGAGGGATGGAAAGGGAGAGGATGGTAAGGCCCTTCAGAAGAGAGGGCACTCCCCACAAACACACTAGTAATTGAGAGCAGAGGAAGAGATGACATAAAAGCTCCACAGAGGAAAGTTGTAGTGTCTGTTTGGTGACAGGCCTGGGACATGAGCTAGGCAGTTCCTGCAGCTTCCTGGGACCGTCTTTAAAAGCGGATTAAGTCAAACCACCAGGATGGTTCAGGGGACCGGGGCCTCCAGCCAGGAGGGTCTCTCTTGTCTCCCCTCCGCTTCCCACACTAATAACCAGTTAACAAGATCCTGAGGCATCTCAGTGTTCTGCTGGGGCCTGGCTCTGTTCTCATATCCAGCAGTGGCCCCTTGGGCTGAATGTGTTGCTCAGGCTGCCATGAGGGTACTATGCAAGTGTCTGTGTGTGTCTGGGGGACGGGAGGGGTCACTGGAGGGAACTCATTACCAAGAAGACCCTGTGTTTCTCCATCTTTGGGAGGCCAGGTTAGTGCCTCCTGCCAGGTGAGTCCCCATTACCTTTGGCCCAGGTGTCTTAGATCTCCCAAGCTCTCTTTAGGGCACCTCGGCTGCAGGCTCCACTTGGCCCAGGGAATAGGCACGGAGGATCATCGCACCAATGGTGGGAGGTGCAGAGGTCTACAGAGAAGGTGACATAATGGACAGTCCAGGAGGGACTTGGCACTGTTGGGAAAAAAAAACTAGAAGAATCCCGCAGAAGCAGTTCCTTAGGAATGGTGAGCTCCTCAGGAGTGCTGGGGCTTCTCTGTCTCTGGGCTGTGAATCCCCTAGCGATTTGGGGTGTTTATGTGAATAAAACTCTTGCCTTGTTGGACCTCCACTGGCAGAGCAGCACTGTCCCCGAGCTGCCTTTTTCCTACAAAGGACAGCTGCAGGGTGCTCACCCAGGTGTGAGCCCAGGACTGGAATAGGTGTGGGAGAAAAGAATAGGACACAAATAAAATAGGAATGAATATCCCAGACCTTAGGCTTTGTCCCTGAGTTGGCAGGGGTTTCCGTCCTAGGCCCATGAAGTCTGACCTGCAAGTCACATTTCTATGGAGAGTGACCAGTGGCCCTTTCCATTGCTGCTCCTACAGGGCGGTTTCTGGGCTTTAGAGGCTGGGGAACCCCTATTTGAACCACAGGAGCTTAAAATGGAAGCAAAGACAGATCGACTGATCGGCCTTGGTGGAGGCCAGTTTTCCCTGGCCAAGACCCCTCCCGGGGCAGTAGCGCTAGCTCCAGATTTGCTGTGTCTTCTCTCCTCAGGCCCTGGTCTCTTCCACTTCCCCAAGTGTGGAAGAATCCACTCACCTGCTCTTGCTTCCACATCGCATCCCCATTACTCCCGGTTACTGATGGTCCACCGGGCCAGGTCCGTCCAAGTCTCCAGTTCCCCCAGCCCCCTCGCACCGCTCTAATAACTTCCAGCCGCCAGGACCTCTTCAGGAGGGTTCCGCCGGGGTGGGGCGGGGACGAGGGGGCTAGGTCAGGAGACCGAGGTCCTTCTTAGAATGGATCAGAGATCCTAGAAATGTCAGCTCTGATCTCCCTCCTCGGAATTTTGCAAATCTCCAGCCGCTGAGGCCAGGGGAAGCAATTTTATTGCCGACTAGTTTATGAGCCAGAGCAGCGGCTAGGCGGGGAGTCGGTGGCACACGGAATCTGCGGGCGGTCCAGGAAGGGTCCCGCCAGAGCGGGCCATGCCCTGCCGCGCGGAGCAGCTCGGCGGCCGAGTATGGCAGGTTGTTCTGGGTCTTCTCTCTGCGCCTCCCCACCCTTTAGAAATACAGTTGCGGGGACATCTATTAGCTCCAGACCCACCGCGGCCCCGCGTTGGGGGTTGGGGGCGCAGGAGGAGGGGCACACGGGGCTTGGGCCCAGCGCGGGGGGCGGGTCCGAAGCTGAGGGCCCAGATCCGGAGCCGCGCTCTGGGGCCCAGGCAGCTGCGGAGCCGAGCGCATGCGGCGGCGCGACCGCCACAGCCCGGCCGGCCATGAACTCGGGCCCTGGGCCCCGGACACCCCGGACATTATTCAGCATCGCAGACATCCTAGGCCCGCGCATGATCCCCCGAGGACCCTCTACGTCCTCCAGCGTCGAGTCCTGGTCCCACGTCGCCTCTGTGCGCGCTGGAGGAGCTGACTAGTAAAACTTTCCGCGGATTTGACTGGCACGCTCCGGAGCTCTCTGAAGGTATAGCGCAGGCAAGGTCGCGCACTTTGATTTGGCCTTCTCCCCATCCTCCACTCCAGGTCCCGGTCTCGACCCTTCGTTCACAATGGCCCCCACCCTAATCCGCCTTCTGTCCTCAGCCCACGTGCTGGGACTTAGATCTCCCAATCCTCACCTGCCCTCCGTTAGTTCCTAGGCTCCGCGGTCGCTCCCGGAGGCCGCCAGCGCCGAGGGGAAGGGCCGGGCTGTTGAGAACTGAGTGACTTGTTGGTCCTTTCGCTGTAGGCAGGGCAATCGCGACACAGAAGGAGCGGTGAGAAGGAGACAAAAGGCCTGAGCCGGAGGCTGTAAACGAGTGAGCTAGGGCAAGGGCGGTGCAGAAAGTGCTGGGAGGGGAGGCTCGGTCTCTCCGGGTGACTCCACTCCACTCCACGCCGTTCTCTTCAGGAACCGGGACAGGAGCAGAAGGTCCTTGGGGCGGCAAGGGTCGGGAGACTACGGACTTCGCCTCTCCTTACATTTTGAACCCCCACTACCTCCCTTTGGGCTCGAGGAGGAGATTCCCGTGTCATTAAAAAAGCGTAAACCAAAAGTACCCAGAAGGGCATGCTCCGCCTCCTGTTACACTCAGCACACCGGGCTGCCCCGGGCTGTCCCTGTTTTGACCATGGTCGGATGCCGGCCCCAACCTACAAGCCCACTTATCCTGGGGCTCCGAAATGGCCTCAAAGATCCCGCCCCAGATGGCCTGGCACTGCGCCTGGTCTCTTTCGGCCAGTCCCGCCCTCCTCCCACTCCCTCACCTCCTCAAGATGCTCTCAGCCTACCGCCTCCAAACCCAACTGGTCCGTTCCACTTCATGCCCCCCACTCCCAAGTCGGCCTGAACCCCCGTTCAGGGACCACGTCTCTGGCTCCTGTCCGCCTTCTCGCTCCGCCTCCCCCACCCCGGCTTGAGCCTCCCCCACCTCGGCTTGAGCCTCCCCTACCCCGGCTTGAGCCTCCCCACAGCCTGTCTTTGGAGCCAGATGCCTGATTCCTGCAGGCTAAGATAGAGACTGACCCGCGCTGTATCCCCGCAGGCCGCGCTGCCCCGGATGCGCTGGGCCCTGGCCTGGCAGGCCGCAGACGGCGAAAGTCACGCACAGCGTTCACAGCGCAGCAGGTGCTGGAGCTGGAGCGGCGCTTCGTCTTCCAGAAGTACCTGGCGCCTTCCGAGCGCGACCGGCTGGCGGCGAGGCTCGGCTTGGCCAACGCACAGGTTGTCACGTGGTTCCAGAACCGGCGCGCCAAGCTCAAGCGCGACGTGGAGGAGATGCGCGCCGACGTGGCCTCAATGCGCACCCTGTCCCCCGAAGTCCAGTGCTGCCTCTCGCTGCCTGACGGCGCCCCAGACCCCGGCCCTGGCCGGCCTGACTCCGGGCCCCACCTGTCAGAGGAAGAGATACAGGTGGACGACTGAAGGCAAAACAGGCCCCTGGGTCCCCGACTCCCTGCCTCCGTGCTCCGCGCCGTGTCTGGGTTCTGGGGTGGAGGGAGGAGGGTGTGGATCCGGCCTCCTCTGGCTCACGGTCCAGACACTCACTTTTCCCAATTGTTGAGAATAAAATGGAGACTCGGTCCCTCTAGGCCTCAATCCTGGCGCCCCGGAGCAAGCAGTAAGAGCAAAATCTGCCGATGGTTCTGCAGATTCCGCGCTTGGCTGAGCACTTTAAACGCGATGTCTCCTGCAAACCTCATAGCAAGTCTATTCGGTGGGTGATATAATTATGCCCATTTCACAAAGCAAGATCCAGTAGCTCAGGATTTGAACCTAGGCATCTTGCCAGCATTCAGAGCCAGTGCATGTCAGCCCAGACAGGACTTTGGAGACTTCGAGCTGAGGGGAAGGAGATGGGACACGGGTAGCTGCGGGCGACCTACCTCTACTGACTGCCTTTGGTCACTGGACTCCAGCGGTCCTTTGACCCACCTCCTCTGAGACCTTACAACTAACCTCTAGGCGGCCCCAAAGTGACAACGTTGTGCCCGATTCTACCCTTTCCCCACCCTGAGGTCATTTGTTGATGAGATTCCGACCATCCTCGTGCTTCTGCTGAAAGAACTCTATGCCGAGACACAAGCTAAGTGAAACTGGTGGGGAGAAGAGGCACAACCCTACTTCTGGGACCTCTGCCCGGCACATAGGCGGGAAATGTTCCCTCCAGGATGGTGGCCTTGGCAGGAGGGTGGGGAGGCCGAGTCTGGCCCGTGGAGGCAGAGCTTGGAGTAGCTGCCTGGGGACCTTGGCGGGTGGAGTCAATACCCTACCCCCACCGGTGGACATTTCTCAGATTAATTTATTCCGCTGGTAATTAATCACCCTCTGGCAGTGCAATGGGGAGGGAAGAGGCCTACTCCTATGCAGGGCCATCCATACGGATTTCAGAAGACCAGGCTTAGGCTCTCGCCTGGTTCCCCATTCTCTGTGTCTGTCCTTCCTCCCTCCTCAGGCCTTCCATGCTTCTGCCCAGGTACCACAGCTCATTCTCAAGAATGCCGTGAGAGGGGCGTCTGGGTGGCTCAGTTGGTTAAGTGGCCGACTTCAGCTCAGGTCATGATCTCACGGTCTGTGAGTTCGAGCCCCGCGTCTGACTCTGTGCTGACAGCTCAGAGTCTGGAGCCTGCTTTGGATTCTACGTCTCCCTCTCTCTCTGCCCTTCCCCTGCTCACACTCTGTCTCTATGTCTCTCAAAAATAAATAAAAATGTTAAAAATTTTTTAAAAAAAAGAATGCTGTGAGAATGATCCATCCAGAATTCCAGGGGAGTCAGCGAGAGCCTCAGCTGCAGGTAGAGGTACTGGGAGAGGATATTTCAGGGAGAGTGAACAGTGCTGGAAGGCAGAAGGGAACCTGGCACTGTTAGACAATAGCTACCACTTATCGAGCACAATTCAAGTGATTTGCGTGGATTAATCTTCACAGTAATCTCAGGAGACAATGACATTTTAATTTCTTTTTAAAAAATTTTTCAATGTTTATTTATTTTTGAGAGAGTGTGAGCAGGGGAGGGGCAGAGAGAGAGGAAGACGCAGAATGTGAAGCAGGCTCCAGGCTCTGAGCTGTCAGCACAGAGGCTTGAACTCACGAGCCATATCATGACCTGAGCTGAAGTCAGATGCTTAACCAGCTGAGCCACCCAGGTGCCCCAGATTTTAATTTCCCTTTAAGTGTAAGGAGACTGAATCACAGAAGCCCAAGAAGATGTGGTAATGTCATGAAGCTTGTGAGTGGCGGGGCTGGCTCTAACCCGCTTGTTTATCTGACTCAGGGGCTCATGCTTTTGGCCACTACATGTTCTGTGCCCACGACTGTGACGGGGCCTAACTGAAAGAAGAAAATGGTTTACAAAGAAAGGAGGAGAGAAACGGCCAAAGGTAGGAATTTAGACATTGTACTGTCGATAGAGCATGGTCCTTGGAGGTTTTAGAAGGACACGGACAGCAATGTTAGAGCAGGCTAATCTGGCAGGAACCTGAGGAAGGAGAGTACCTCTGGCCACTGCAGAAGGTAAGAGCTGGGAGAATTCAGGGCCAGACTTGGGCGGGGGGAGCTGTAATGAAAAAGGAATCTGTTTGATTATCCCAGTGACCAAAGAGTGCATGAATCCGTGACAACCTCACAAACCTGGGCAACTGGAAGAAAAATGGCATCATGGACAGAAATAATGACTACTGGGGTGGAGCTAAGAATTTGTCAGCCATTATGTACAAAAAGTGTTCTTTGCACCTATGCTGCCCTTTCAATACACATGTACAAATACATACATAACTTCCCTGGTTCCTGTTCAGGGCCTTCATCCCCTTCCTAAGGCTGCCTCCCTGGAACCTTTAGAGAGATCAACTCATTCTTGTTTGCCCAGGACTTTCCCAGTTTCTGCAGTGAAAGTCCCACACTCCAGGAAATCCTTCAGTCCCAGGAAAACCAGGATGGTTGGTCACTGTGCTTTCCAAGCCTACGGACTCAGAACTCAGACTGCTGGGTTGGAACCCTACCAGTTAGCAGTGGAGGTGGGGGGGGCAAAATGGGAACAAGGTGTCAGGAGTCCTGTGGCTCTTAGAGAAGATTCAAGCCAGGATAGGTCAAGAGATACTGGGGAGGGGACATTTCTTTGAGAGGCTGGAAGAGCAAGGAGCCAACTCAGCCTGAAAGCAGATACCACACAGTAATAGTGGGTGCCCATTCTCTGAGGAACCCCGGTGGAATCCCCAAAGCAGAGAAGTACCCCCTTGCTACCCTGAACAAGGCCAGATGAATAGTCCTCTTATAAAGTCACCATAATAGAATCCCCTTTCAAGCAAACATAACTACCTCTCCCCAATTAGGCACGAGCAAAGAACTCCCAGTGCAAATAATTCTTGTTAGGAAGGTATGATTAAGTTAGTTGGCTCTGACCCGTAATCCCCCTCCACTTGAGGCCTCCTAAATTCTAGCCCAGTGCTTCCACCTCTCATAATCAAGGCTTGGAC
Organism: Paguma larvata; assembly: GCA_030068075.1. Taxonomy (NCBI): domain Eukaryota; kingdom Metazoa; phylum Chordata; class Mammalia; order Carnivora; family Viverridae; genus Paguma; species Paguma larvata. Next base: position 48,122,475 of record CM057836.1, read on the forward strand.
GAACAAAACTGAAATCTCTCCCACCAAAATGGCCTCTGGATGGTATCTCCTCTGCCAGGTCCTAGAACAGTGCTTGGGCATTAGGATCCATCACCTGGTGGCCTTAATGAAATACACACTGCTGAGCCCCGCTGTTGCACTTTCTGATTTAGAAGGTATAGGGCGGGGCCTGGGAATGCATATTTGCAACAAGTTCTTAGCTTGCGGCTGGTCTAAGGACTACACTTGGGAGAACCACAGTCCCAGAACTCTGTATTTTGTGAAATAAGCAGCAATGTACTCATACGCATCTTTTCCCACTGTGGGAATCATGAATATGTAGGACAGTTGCAGATAAAAATCAGTTTATTTAATACCCTTTATGTACCAGGCACTTTGTAGGTATTTTCTCACACTTTGACTTCCACTCCTCACAAAAGCCCTGTGAGGTAGGAACCACCCCCATTTTACAGATGAGGGAACTGAGGCACAGATGAACCAAGGTGACCCAACTAGTAATGGCAGACTTCATTCCGCTATATTCAAGGAGCCTGCTCAATAAACAAAAGGAATTTGGGAAAGCCCTACATAAAGGAGGTGTTTCAACACCTCCTATAGAGATGTGAATGGTGTTGAGCAAGACCACAGGGCAGCAAGAATCACTACCTGATGCATGGTTCCCCCAGGCAAGGCATTCTGGAAGGCTTAAAACTCCCCTGCAGATCCACATTTCAATGGGCTGAGAGTCCCAGGCCAGGCTAGGGAGGAGGCAGCCAGGGGCAGCTGCCAGGATCTTAGAGAACCAAAAGACCTTGATTCTTACACAGGAAGTAGGGAATCATGGCCTCCTATGGGGGCAGTAACCCTTGGTAGGAAAACTGTGTAAATTCACACGGGGAAAGGCTTATTACAATACCCAGTGCTGGAGCAGAAAAAGAGCATGGCTAAGGTAGCAGCCTCCTGGGTGCCCGCTGAGGCCCCATCAGCAGGACAGTCAGCAGTGGAGAGAGGTAATGTTATGAACTCTGCCAGCTCCAGGTGGGAGCTGGTGAGGGACTTCCCAAGTGCAAACCCCAGTGAATCTTCTAGCAGTTGGAGGAGTTGAGACTATTGAGCAAAGGAGAGGTCAGAATGTGCACCAAATGACAGAAAACAAGGCATGAGTGGCAGGGGCTAGAAGAACAGGGTGAGAGCTGGGCTCAGGAAGAAGTGAGCATCTATCAAGGTGAAGGATGGGACTCAGGCCTCATTCATCACCGTGGCCCTGATCCTGAGCATAGAGCTCTGGTTGGTGAATGAGCCCCTTGGGGCCAAGAAGCAGAGCAAACCCCATATGCTCCCTGTGGGGTCTGTTAAAGTCTAAAAACCTGAACTTTTGTACAGTCCCCTCCTTAGCCTTGGTGGGTTTTATTTTTCCTTACTCCCCCCAGAGAAAGCCATCTGCTTTAAAACCAAAGAAAGCTTGTTTCAGTGGTCATGGGGCTCCTTTCTGTCATCGGGTCTCTGTGGCAAGAAGAATGACCACCAGGGGAGTCTTTAATTACGGTTTTAGAGTACAAAGTCTCAAAATATGCAGTGAATTGTGGGATGCACACATGGCCTTGTCCTATGAGGGACAGGTCCTCTGTCATCTGGCCTGAGGTAGATGCTGGGGCCCAAGTCCCAGCACACCCGAGCCCTTTGAGGGGCCCTGGAGATGAAGAGGGTGGGGTCTTCTACTCTGAGTTTGGGGGAGGGTCCAGTTAGAATGGCTCAGGTGACATGGGGGAAAACGAAAGGGTAGAGACAGAAGGCCAGGGGCTCTTGGAGCGGGGCTTGGAGGGCAACTGACAGATGAGAGGCTTGTGGCGCCCAGCTCAGCATGGGACAATGGCTGCGGGAATCCAGTTGTCAGATGTGGCACTGGGATTCCTCCTCGCCGACCCTGCTGAGAAGGGAAAGGAAAGGGCGCCTGTAGATACTCCTTTTCGGTGGCACAGCCCATGCCCCTCAACTCACCCATTCCTGCCCCCACTCCCCGTCTGAGGCAGAAGGGAGCAAGGCCCGCTGTGAAAATCCCAGCCACTTCTCCTGCTGCCCCCTCAGCCTGACAGTGGGCTGGTTCCCTTACCCGAGCGAGGTGCAGAAGGCAAGCGTGGAGCTCTCGGGCTGCGTCAGGCTGGGAGCCCCCTCTCAGAGTCTCCTGGAACACAGCAGCTGCCTCTTCAAAACGCTTTGGATTAGAAAGAGCAAAGCTTAGGTATCAGGGGATGAAGCACTTTAAAACTGCCTCCTCCTCAAACTCGCCTTGGCCCCTAGTACCACTAACACCGTGACACCGTGGTACTAAAAGCTTTCCTAGAAAACGCAGTATAGATCCGATCCCCACCCCATCCCACCCAAATTCCTCCTTTGCTTCCAATCTCAGACCCATTACCTGCAGTCCCATCAAGGCCTTGCCCAGGCGGAAGAGGCCACGGGGCCAGCCAGGTCGCAGAGTAAGGGCCACCTGGGCATCAACCAGGGCCCACATCGGCTGACCCAGCCGTTCATGGCAGAAAGAGCGGTTTCCAAATAGCCTGATAAAGATAAAGTGACCAAAAGTCCCCAGATCCTCAACATTTTGCCTTGCCCTGATCTCCCAGCACAGAGGCTAAGCCCTCACTCACCGATGATCCCGGGGGTTGAGCTTCAAGGCCTCAGTGAAGAGAACCACAGCCTTGTGGTAGAAACCATTTTGGGCAAAGGTGGTACCCAACTCTGGGGACGAGATTTTTTGGAAAGGTTCAGATGGGGCTATCCCAGGGAGGGTAGGGAGAGGAGAAAAAGAGAGAGACTCTCACTTGCCAGCTCCTGGCTCTGCTGTAAGGCAGCTGCCGGCAGTCCTGGAGATGCCTAGGGACAGGGAGCAAAGTCAAGCGGGACTTGAGGCCTCGGCCTCCCCAAATCTTTCTCCTTTGTTCAAACAATGAATATTGCAGTCAGCATCACCCAATTTACATAATTTTTATGACAGTTCTGCAAGACAGTATCAGCCCTACCTTCCTGCAGAGGAAACTACCCAGGGTCAGGGTGTCCGTGACAGTGCTGGACCCCAGGTCTTGATTCTAAAGCTAGAGAAGTCCTACTGGTCACCTCACCTCTGCCTTAGGGCTCTGTCTAGGGCCTTCTTCTACTGGAGAGCTCCCTTGCTCCTGGCCCATCTTCTCTTGGGGGCCCAGACTTTTGCCTCGGGGCTCCTGGCTCAGTCCCTTCTCTCTGCGGGCACTAGGGGGCCAATCCCCAACTTTGCGCAAAGCCAGAGACACGAAAGTGCTAGAGAGATCCAGTAAGTCCTGTGAGCAGAAAGGAAAGTTAGGAGGGGGTGGGGAGGAAGTATGTCCTGGAGTAGGTGGAGGGACAGGTGGGAGTAGGCAGAGACCAAGAAGGAAGGAAGAAGGCTCTCACCTCTTCCTCACCACACTGTCCCTGAGTAGAGTTCCCTGGGCTGGATGGGGGGCTCCCATCTACATCTGGGGTGGCCTTGACCTGGAGAGAAGGCAGACAGGGATCACCCTGAGCCGCCTGCCTTCTCAGCTCCCACTCTCTGGGCACTGAGTGCCCCTCACACGTGCCTGTGGACACTCACCTGGGGCTCCCCACCCTCCTGCTCCAAACGCTCCTGTCGCCTGCGATCCTTTTGACGCTGCAATGATAATGACAATGATGCTGATGATATATTATTTGAAACTTCTCCGTAAATACACACACACACACACACACACACACACACGATTTGTTTCTTGAAATCAATTCTTCACATGTACAATACAGATTCCATGACATGTGCTGGGTTAAGAGCCCTGCACACATGCTCTCATCTAACCCCTGCAACTCCAACGCGGTAGGTTTTGTGTCATCCTCATTTTACAGGTGAACAAGTAGACTGGTCTCACAACAAGACAGAGGCAGATTCCAACCCAGGCAGTACAGTGTGACTCCAGAGCCACCACACCATAGGACTTCCACGAGACCCTCCACCTCTGGGCTCTGAGCCCCCCAGCCTACCTCTGGCAAGACCACCTTTCGTTCCTTCCTATTCTCACGCAACTTCCTTCCTTCCCTCTCCCAAATGCCTCCAGGCTCCCACTCCATCACCCTCCAGCCACCTTCTTCTTGAGCCGTTTCTTCTCTGCTTTCTGTTTCATGCGCTCCTCCTCAGCCACCAGCTCCTCAGCCAGGTGGTTGGCTTCCTGGAGAAGGAAAGGCAGGTGACAGGAAAAGAGAGCAAGAACAAGAAAGCCAAAGGGAGGCCAGCAGTACGGAAGGCCCTTGAAAGGTCCAGATCAGGGGAGAATACAGATATGGGAATATGGCGGTTGGAGGAGCCCTGGGGGAGGTGAAGCCCTTTGTGGACAGTCTCACCTCTTCGGTCAGCAGGAGCTTCTGGGGCATGGCCACCTCAAGCAGGCTGTCTGAGCCACTGGAGGTAGAGGCAGAGGCAGAGGGGCTATGAGGGCAGGGCTCACAGGGCTCAGACCCTTGGGAAGGATACAGGAAAGACTTTCGGAGACCACAGTAGGTGCCCAGTCCCTTGGCCCCTTTGTCTCTGTCACTCTGTCCAGGCGTTTTAGCTTCCTCACAGAAATGGTCCAGGAGGTAATCTGTCAGGAGGGATAAGGAGAAGGGAAAGAGAGAGAAACATGAGAGAGAGGAGTATCTGAGGGCCAGCCCTCCCCAGGGTACCAGCCTCGAACCCTGGGCCAGGCTCCCGCATGCACACCATGGTGCCACAGCTGCAGCCGCCCGCTGCTCCCGTCCACATGGATCCGGTGCAGGCCCTGGGGATCACTCTCCACAAGCCGTCGAAGAAAATCCACTATGTCCTGGGAGGGGGAGGAAAGGGGAGGCTGGTGTTAGAGGGAGCTCTGGGAGAGAACGAGGGGCTTGGCTGGGTTGACCCCTCCAGCATGGCAACCACAAACCAGCCACCCAGCCTGGAGAACCTTACTGGCTGACCTCTCCCCACTCAGCACAGGTTTTCCTGGTGAATCACCTCCTTCACTACTCTCCTGCTTCCCAAGGGTTCTGTGCGGCCTTTCAGTTCAGCCTTCTCCATCATACAAGATCTCTTCCCCTTGACCTGCCACTAGGTCAGCCGCACTGAGGCCCTCAAACCAGAGCCCTCCTACCTGCTCTTCCAACTATGTCCCTTGGCATATCCCTAATATGAGCAATTCCATATAACCTACTCGGGAGCTACTGCATGCCTAAATGAGAGCAGCAGTTCCTGGCTGGCCTCTCCCCTGCACTTCATCTGTGTCCCCCCAAACCAAGCTCTCAGCAGTCACTTCCCTACTCAGCAACTAACTTGCAGTAATCTCCCGCTGCCAAGACCACAGGCAGGACTGAGTCTGGCTCCTCGGCCTGGGATTTGGAGCCTTCCAAAACACTCCCTGGCTGACCTTCCCAATCTTCCTTTGCATTCTCCTCTGCCCAGCTGCTTTCATCTCCCTGCTGTCAGCTCCCTTCCAGGATCTTCCCCCCAACTGTCCCCTAATCCTGGCTCTGAGCTTCTCATCACATCTTGTCTCACCTTCAAGGTCCAGTTCAAAATCCATCTTCCCTCAAAGCCTTCCCAGACCTCTTCATCTCCAATAATCTCTGCCCTCACTCAACGAAGCTGTACTTACATGCTCTGCGTTATACAATTTAGAACCTTATTATTCACTGCTTTTTATTGCTCTCTCAATTGGCTAGATGCATGGAACTGGAAAGAACACTGTTGTGAAACGAAGTTTCTTGCATCTTAGTTGTGGCTCTGCCATGGCCTGGCTATTTGATTTTGGACAAGTCTCTGAACCTTGGCTTCATCATTCACAGACAAGACAAGACTCTTCAAAACCTAGCTCGTTCGGTTCTGTGGTTCTTATGAGAATCATTTCCCCAGTTACTGTCAGCTTTAGAGGAGGAAAGAAGTCATCTTGTTCCTGTGTGGCCTAATCAGGCCTAAACAGAGCACACGCCTGACTAGCTGGTGGCCTACTGACTGAGAAACTTAGAAGCCACATGAACTCCAAAGTGCTAAACTACCGCACTGGAAGGTGCAGTCAATTTTCTAAGCAGTTTTAGAGGCAGGGCTTCCATCAGGAGATTGTCCTGACTCAACAGCATCCTCACTTACACTGCTGTGCACTTTTCTCAAGACTTACTCTCATATGGGTTTCTTTCAACTTCCTAACTGGCCCAGGCTAGCCATCTTTCAAAACATAAAAGGATTACCTTGACCTTCTACCTCTCCTCAAAGCACAGTCTAGGCTACTCTCTTAATTAATTCACCACATTGCTGAACATGAGCGAGCTCCTCAGTCCTCCATGAATCATCTCCTACCCTCTTGTCCTACCTCTGCCTACAGTGGTGAGTAGTCTCCTCTGAAGTTCCTACAACACACGAGTGTGCTCTCATCTCAGGCGTTTGTACTTGTTCCTTCCTCTCCCTGGAATGTTCTTTCCCCAGTGAATGCTCACCCCTTCGGATCTCTTCTTAAACCTTCTCCAGGAGGCCTTCTCTGACCACTTCCTTTAAGAAGAAAGTTCTCAACTCCACTCAGCACTCCCTGTCCTTCTTGCTTTACTTTTCTTTGCACTTTTTCATATTTGGCACACTATATTGTTTATTTGTTGATTGGTTGCCTCCACTAAATGCTTCTAATTCATTGAAAAAAAAAAAAAAGGATTTTTGTCTGTTTGGTTTACTGCTGTCTTCCCAGTGCCTAAAACAGTGCCTGGTATACAGATGGTGTTCGATATGTGTGCTGAATGAGTAAAAGCAGAGAGATTGGTGAGGAGGACTATTCTAATAGAGATGCAGTCAGGAGCCGGGTCTGAAGAACCCTGTGCAACCCAGTGAGTTTGGACTTCGTCTTGTCACTGATTGGAGTGGAGCGTTCAAGTGAAACAGCAATGGGGAGGACGAGTCTAGGGGCGGAATGTTTAATTAGCAGGCCATTATAACTGTTCAGGCCAGAAAGAATGAGTTCTTAAACTAAGGCCATGGAGTGGGAGCAGGAACGGAAACGATGGGCTTAATCAAGAGACACTTCTGAAGTGGATTTCAGTGATTAAATGTGTGAGGTAAAGGAAAGGGAGGATTATGTACAATGATTCTCAGATTTCTGCTTTAAGCAACTAGAAGTCAGTTTGTGTTGCTAACCAAAACTAAGATTAGAGGAAAAGCGACCAATTTGCAAACATGATGAGTTAACTTCTGGACTTGTTGAGTTTGAGGTTTTGGAGATCCCCAGGAAGTAGCTGGAAATACAGCTTCTTAGGGCTCCTAAATCTGATCCTGTCCTTCCCTCAATAACCCTGTCACCTACTTAAGGACATCCAAGCCCCTGTGCCACACAAAGCCTTTCAAGCCTCTCACTTCCTTCTTTCTCACTTCATTTCTTACGGTTCCAACCAAACCACTCAGGTCTAACTTGGTGAAGTTCTCTAAACTTTTCCTTGCCTTGGGGTCTTTGCTCACACTGTTCCCTGTGTTCATAACACCTTATCCTAAGGAAATACCACCCACTTCCCAATCCTCAACTCAGAAACCATAGTCCACTCAATCCCTCCCACTTCCAGCATTTATCTAGGCAGCGTGGTCCCCGGGGCCCCACGCCCTCCATTTGCCACAGCGCTTACTCCTCTACGGAGCCCTCGGAGCCCAGGGCGGTGCCAGGCAGCGGCGGGGCTCAGCACGGCTGGTGGGAAAGAGGCGTGACCAAGATAAACCGGACGAGGGGGAGCTAGGAGTCCCTTTTACCTCTGCGCCGTAGTCCTCAGGACCGAATTCCTTGCAGAGTTTGGGGACAGCAGCGACCTCCAGCGGGCATCCAGGCCGCAGAGGACAGTCTATAGTAAAGGAAGGCAACAGCGCGTCACGGTGCTCGGGTTGGATGGGCCGGAGCCCTCCGCCCGCCGCGTGAAGCACAAGACCCTACTGAAAACAGACCCAAGTGGGGCTGTCCCTACCCTCCTGGACCCTTTCCTGTCTTGTCACACCTGCTTACCTAGCTTTATCCGCCCCACAGTCTTCGGAATCGGCGCCATCTCCCGACAACACTAACCCGAAAGTGAAAGATGATCTGGTACTTGATACCCACCGAAGGGCGGAGTAGGACAGAGTGAGCTGCCATCTTTGTTAGGGGCAGAAGCCTTCGATTACGGAGCGCGAGAGGGTCCAAGACAGTCCCGGCGGCTCCCGGGCTAGAAATGACGGCTCCTGGGACTGGGCGGAGTCCCGGCGGCAGCGGGCGTTGGGCAGTGCGGGGAAGTGAGAATCGTTACGCTCGTTCCAGACTCGGTGTCCCATGGCCCAGGCGTCTCGCTCTGGTGGCCTTCTGCCTCCTCTCGCTACCGTGCCGCCGTTTGGGGCACAACCCGAAGGCACTGTGGAGGAGCAGAGGGAGAGAAGGCAGGCGGGCGCTCTCCGCGGTGACTTTCGTGGCTGGCGGTGGCTGCCGGTTGCCGGGAGCATTCCCTGCCTGGACCCACGGCCCGGCGGAGCTCGGGGAGCGCAGCCGGTGGTGGGCTGCGCCGGCGCCAGCAGAGGCAGGAGAGCACCACGAGGAGGGCGCTGCGGACTGGTGGCGGGAGCCGGCAGCCGGCCGCCCCATCCCTCCCGCGCTGCAGCGTCTCCGGGCCGTGTTGCTGCGGCTGCATCGCGAGCGGGAGCAGCTCCTTCAAGCCCGGGACTGCGCCTGCCACCTACAGACCGCCGTGCGCCTCCTGAGGATCCTGAGTCCCAGCGCGCCGGCCTCTGGCCCCGGCCCCTTGCCTCGGCTGTGCCGCGATCTGCTGCTGCACCCTTCCCGTGGGGCTGTCCTGAGAATCGGCCTACGGGAGACTCCCGAACCGCTACTCCTGGCGCGCCCCATTGGACTGGCTGCTCAGCGCCTGGATGCTGCCATCGAGATGCAGCTTCGGGCTCTGGGTCGGGAGCCTGCCAGCCCGGGCCTGTCGTCCCGACTTGCTGACGTGCTCTTGGCACTTCCCGCCTACCACCAGCTGCTGGGAAAAGCCTTGAGCCAAATCCCGGGGGCAGCGCGCCCTTTCCCACCCCTCCGTGTGCTCCACCTCCTGACGGGGGAGCGGGGTTGCCAGGTAGCTGGTCAGCTAGATGAGGCCCTCTGGGGGTCGAGTTGGCAGGACCACCTCCGAAGTCGGTGCCAGGAGGAGCGGGAGCTACTGCCCGGGCTGCTGAGGCTGCTGGGGGGCGTGACTGATTCAGCCAGCAGTGAACTGAGGCTTGGAGGGGCTGGAGCCCTGTGGAGCCAGTACTGGACCCTGCTATGGGCAGCTTGTGCTCAGAGTCTGGACCTAAGTCTAGGACCCTGGAGGGATCGCAGGGAAGCCGCACGACAGCTGAGTCAGGCACTGGGTCAGGGTGAGTGATGGCCTGGGTGGGCATTTAGGAAGGCTGGGGTTTCTTTCTTCTCCCTAGCCACCTCACTCCCCTGCCAACCAGACTGCAAAAACAGGACCTTTAGAATGAACACCCCCTTACCCCACACCCTCCTCCCCACCGGTCAGGCAATAGCATCTGGGCTTTCAAGGCAAAGTCTCACTTTCCACTCAAGTCTTGAGCCTTGGTGGAAGCCTCCCCTTTTTCCCCATCACTGAGTGGACAGTGATTCTGGAAAAGGAAGGCCTTCTTTTCAGGCTCCAAGTCATTTCTCCCACTAGCATCCCTGCCTCAGGAGTGTGAGAAGGAGCTGGCTTCTTTGTGTCGCAACCTATTTCATCAGTCTCTTATCTGGAACTGGGACCAAGGTGAGAAGGAAGGGGCTTTGGGAGTGACGCAGCCCCAGATTGTCCCTTCCTCATCAGACTGTACCCCTCATCCTCAGGCTTCTGCCAGGCCTTGGGATCTGCTGGTGAAGATCAGAGCAGCCGTCCCTCAGCCTCTCATGCCACTGAACTTTTGCAACAGCTCTTCCCTCCTCTCCTGGATGCCCTTCGACAACCGAGGTCAGGGCTGCTCCTCTGTCAGCCTCCAGGTGAGACAAGGTGCCAGGGGATGGAGGAGCAGAACAGTTGAAGATATCCTCTTTATTCCTTCACGCTGTTCTGAAGCCCGCCTCCTCCCAGAGTGGTCCTATGACCCCTCAGATGTTCCCTCCTCCTCTCCCCAGATCCTGCACCCCTTGCTCTAGGGCTCTGTACCCTGCAGACCACCTTGCTCTGGTTTTTGGGTAGAACTCAGCAGCAGCTGGCAGCGTGGGCCCCAGATTCTTTCCTGCCCCTGCTCCAGAAGGACTTGCCTGTGAGTAGCTGGGGAATGGGCAGGAGAGGAGCCTGGTCTGGGCTGAAATCTTACTTCCCGTTTCTGCCACAGCCTCTGTTGCATGAGGCAGCAGCTCTGTCTAGACTGGTCTCAGAAGAAAGTTTGTCCCTAGAGGTGGAACAGCAGCTGGGCCTGGAGATCCAGAAGCTAAACGCACAGATCCAGGTGAGAAGAGCAGGGGCTGTGACAGCGGCAGTTTAAGAGTCTGTTCTGTGCCCAGCTTTGGGGTTAGGATAATGGTGGTGGTGATGGCAGTGGAACATCCCAGGGACTTGGAATCTCTGTGGAGTCTCTGCTGGATTTATCTTTTCTGCTCTGTTCATTTTTTGTTCTCTCTTTCTTTACCTTGTTATTATGGAAAACTTCAAACATATACAAAAATAGAGAGAAGAGTATGATGGACCCCCATATTCCTACCCCTGAGGCTTTAACAGCTATCAACTCCTGGCCAGTTCTGTCTCATCTGTATGTCAGGCTGTCATTTTGTGACCTTAACAGCCACTAATGAATACTGCCTAGATCTGTTATTTCATTAAAGGGTGCAAAGTGGTGATATTTTAAGTCTATCATTTCTTCTTCATTTGTTAGTTGAATTATTCCTATAAAGTGACATTTGCCTTCATTAATTATTCGGTTACTCTAAAGTATACTTTACCAAGAAAATGCAAGATAAATGAATCTTTCCTTTTATTTACTAGCTTTGATATGTTTCTCTTTTCTAAATATATAACTTACATTTTTATTAAAGTAATACATGTCCATAGTTTATAAAAAGTGAAATAGAATAGTGGCGCTTGGGTGGCCAAGTTGGTGGAGCGTCTGACTCTTGACTTCAGGTCAGGTCATGATCTCAAGAGCGTGAGGCCTGCTTGAGATTCTCTCTCTCCCTTTGCCCCTCTCCCCACCTTGTGCTCACCCTCTTTCTCTTTCTCTCCTTCTCTCAATTAAAAGAAATAAAAATTTTTAAAAAGGTGAAATAGAATACTATTTTAGAAGGCTTTTAATGAAAAAACAATAGCATTTTAATTGCCCCTATGCCACCTCTGATTTTTGTTCCCCAGTGGTAACCTTCATCCATGCTTGTCTGTCTTCTAGTATTTTATTTTCTTCTAAACTTATGAATAAGATTATTATACTTCTATTTTAATTTTTCCCCATTTTGCACAGTATCTGTTCCTACTATGGAAGATGTTTCTCTGTCTTTTTGTTTTCTCTTCCTCCCCAAGTTTCTCCTCTGCTCTGAATTACTCTGCCCTGAATAGGGGCATGACTACAGACTTCAGGCTCTGTCCCTCTGCATTCCTTTTAATTTTTTAAAATATATTTTTTAGGTTTATTCTTGAGAGACAGAGTGAGACACAGCATGAGTGGGGGAGGGGCAGAGAGAGAGAGAGACACAGAATCCAAAGCAGGCTCTAGGCTCTGAGCTGTCAGCACAGAGCCCAATAAGGGGCTTGAACTCATGAGCTGTGAGATCATGACCTGAGCTGAAGTCGGATGCTTAACCAACTGAGCCACCCAGGTGCCCCTCTCTTTGCATTCCCTGCTTACCCACAATGGCTTGGTGCTGTGCATGGCTTCCCCCTGCCCACACCCCACACCCCGCAACAGTTTAGCCCTACTCTACCGTCTGCAACTGCCTGTTCCACTTCAATTTATTGCTGCCTCCTTCAACTCAACATACCCCAGAGCAGGCTCCTCATGAGGATGTTGGGACAGTGGTGGCCATGGGAACCAGCGTGTAATTACACAAGCTCCATACAGGGTCTGTGGCTTGAGCCGGTGGCTAGACAGCCTCAGAGGAGCAGCAGGGGTTATTGGATGTGGGGGAGGACAGTCCACAGTTCCTTGGGGGAATAGTGAGGAGATGGCCGGACCAAAGCAGAAGCTCCGTTTTTATGTGTATATGTGTGTGTGCGTATGTGCACGTGTGTGCATATGCATGCATGCATGCCTTCAGGCACACACACACTTTTGTCCAGGGGTGGATGGGGGACTGTGGAGGAGAAAGCAGGTTGGCATCAAATTGTGGAGGGCACTGGTCACCAACCCACAAAATTTGGGCTTTGTTTCAGGAATGATGGAGAGCCATGGGAAGAGCAGGAGGGGGAACGGTGGAGACTGTGATTGAGCCTGATCCAGCCATACTGGTCAGGTTAGGAGATGAGGAGACATAAAAAAAGGGTCCAGCTCTTGGTAGTTGTGAGAACAGGGACAGTTTGCTTATTGTGTGAACTAACCATTGTGCAAAGGACTCCGCATGCCTTGTTCCTGTGCCTGGTGGTTGCGCTGTTGGGTGTCTGCTCTGGGTATTGCACTGCGTAAGGCACTGCGATGGAAAAGAAGAATCAGCCGTTGTGCGTTTTCTCCCCACCCGGACTGTAATGTCCCAGACAGACAGGCTATTTCATAGCATGATTTTGTGTTTCCTCGGAGTGTTGAGTGCAGAGAGATTCCTAACAAATGGCAGTTGGCAATAGAGTAGTTTCTTTGGTACAAATAAGGAAAAAAGGGGTTTTGGTTTTCAGGAGAGAGGAAGAATTCGGATTTAGGATAGGCTGTTGTCAGGATGTGTACCAGAAGCCGCATGGGCTCTGCTTCCCCCAAGTCCAGCCCCCAGGCCCCTTCCTCTCCTCAGGCTTACAAACATCCAGTTACCTTTCCTTTACAGAGCTGCATACTCCATTTCCCCCATTCCTTGGGGTTCCACTCCTCCAAAATGGGCTGTAGAGACCCCTCTTTTTTTAAGTTTATTTATTTTCTTTGAGAGAGACAGAGGAGTGAGTGGGAGAGGGGCAGAGACAAGGAGAAAGAGAATCCCAAGAGAGAATCTCATGCTGTCAGCATGGAGCCTGACTAGGGGCTTGAACTCAAGAACAGTGAGATCATGACCTGAGCTGAAACCAATAGTCAGACGCTTAACCGACTGAGCCACCCATGTGCCCCAAGACCCTCTTTTTTTGCTGGCCTCTCCCATTCCAAAAACATAACCTATCAAAGCACAGAAACCAAACCAGCCCAGGGGCCTTTTTTGCTTTATGGGTTACACTAGTCTGGAGAAATGGAAGTAGGGTATAAAAGAATATTCAGTTTAAGAACATTCCAAAAGGTCCCGAATCTCAGAAAGTTACAGTGCTTGCTCCTGGTCTGCATATAGTTCCTGCCTTCCTTTCACAGATGGTGGAAGATCATACAATTCCAGTTCCCTCTCTTTCTTTAGCCCCTGCTGGTCTGTAGATCATGCAGACCCCTCTCTCTAGCATTTGCTTTTAAACATTGGTAGTGGTGAGGGTATCTCCCTCTTTTTTTCCTGTTAATGTTCCTATAGACTAAAATTCACCTGGAGGATTACCAGACTCTGAACCAAGCTAAGAAGAGCAGGTAATCCTATGGCAACTGTCTGTCATCTTTCTGGGTCCAGGCCTTTAGGAAAACCCAATAAAGCTAGGGCGTCTCTCCTTGGAATTGCCCTAGCCCACAGAATTACGCATACAATTCTGTTCTGGGGCTTTATGGAAGCCAGGTTACACACCTCAGATTAGAAGAGCATCATAATTTGGCAATTCCCCAACAGAGAAGCACCTTTTACTTTCTCCATATCTCCACAGCTCCTGCCTGAAGAGTCACTAAGTCTCTTTTTTCAAGAATGTCATAAACAGGCCACACAGGGCTTCGACTCTACATGCCACGGGGCCGGTACTGGCGGCATCGTCTCTCTCCTGGTAACCCCTCTTCCCAGCATCCCCTTCCAGGGTTCCCAGGGGGTAATAGTGTCCTGACTCCTCCAGATCCTGGCTCCACTTCTCTGTCTCCATCCTTGTCCTCGCCTTCTGTGTCCCCACAAATCCTACCATCTTCCCCTACACATTCCTTTAGGGGCTCAACAGATTTCCATAGCCTCATATCCTGTCCTTTCTCTTCTCTCACTCCAGAACTGCCCAGCATTCCCAGTGAGTATGCTGGGTTAGTGGTTCGCACTGTACTGGAGCCTGTGCTGCAAGGATTGCAGGGATTGTCACCCCAAGCCCAGGCCCCTGCCCTTGGCCACGCACTGACAGCCATCCTTGGTGCCTGGCTTGACCACATCCTCACGCACGGGATCCGGTTCAGGTGGGGAAAAGAGGAGGCACTGGCAGAGGACTGGATGGAACTGGAAAAAGGGAAGGGATATAGGTAGGGCAGAGCAGTTAGACAGGCAGTAGAGGCAGGTGGCCACATTGTACCTTGGCCTTCAGCCTGCAGGGGGCGCTGCAGCTCAGACAAGACTTTGGAGTGGTCCGGAAGTTGCTGGAGGAGGAGCAGTGGGGCCTGTCCCCTGAACTTCGCCAGACTCTGCTCACACTCAACATCTTCCAGAGGCTGGATGGGGCCCTGCTGTGTCTATTCCAGCAGCCCCTGCCCAAGCCTGAAGTCCACAGGAGGCCTCTCTGTTGCTGTGAGTCACTCTTCAACTCCAGGTTCTCTTTGACCTGCCCTTGCTACTTTATGTGCCCCGTTCCCCATCCTCATCACTGGCCTGTATAGTTGTCGAGAGTGGTTGTACCCCTTCTCCTGCCCACTGCTTGTCTTCCATTCCTGCCTTACTAGGTACATGCAGTGAAGTTCAGACCATGGAATTGCCCAGCAGCAGCCTCAACAGCCTGGAGAGCTTGGAGCCCTCTGTTCGGCCTGGAGCACCCCCAGCCCAGACAGCTCAGCTGCTAAGCACACTATGGGGAGGAGGACCTATCCCAGAGGCTTACCTGGTGGGAAATCAGCAGGCCTGGCTTGCCCTGCGGCATCACCAGCGCCCCCGTTGGCACCTGCCTTTTCTTTCCTGCCTGGGGACCAGTCCTGAATCCTAAGGAGCCTGGGGCCAGGAGGCAGAAAGTCAGAGCTCCCCATCTCTGGCTGGAAAAGCCCAGGTATTTAGAAGTGTATATTAAAGAAACCTCCAATTAGGAGCTTGGAAGAAAGGATACCTGAGAACCACAAGCTACACAGAGCCTGGACTTAAAAGCTAAGAATCCAAAATCACTCCAGTGCCTGGAATCCAGAGTAAAGGGCCAAACACCACAGCCTGGAACCTGGAGGTCAGCATCCTTGGGAGGCTCAGGCCTAGTTCCCCAACAGTGACGACATCTCAGGGCTAGGTCCTAGGAGAAGGGCTACAGACTTGGATCCCTGGGGAAAGGGAAAGAGAAAAAGTGATAGAAGGCAGAGGCTTAGATGTCACTTCCTCTTAAGTCCCAGGAGCCAGGCTAAACACACAATTCATCGGGAACCACAGAAGTGGAATAGGCATTTCTACATTTGGATCAGTCTCAAGGGTTATATTACCCTATATTCCCTATCTCGTTACTGTTTCAAGTCACTTCGGAATATTAGGCTAAAGGACCTTCACGTTTAAACTTTGGTTACTCAGAGTTCAACGTGTTTGATCTGCAGTTACCTGAGTAGGATTTATCCTCCTCGTAGCGGTATAATCCCTGCTATGGCAGTGTCCTCACCGAAGGGACCAGCGCTTGACATGGTGTTAACCTAGATCTGGCATAGCAGCGTACGGAAAGGGAAAGGCCCAAGAAGACGGACGTGTTATCGGAGCCAAGTGCAAGGCTTTTGCATTATTTATTGTCTTCACCGTGGTACAAGAGGACTATTAATGATAGGTATTTACTGGCCGCTTACTTTGGGGCCCTCCATAGCCTGTGTCGAAACACCTCCCTCCCCGCGGGCCTTCCTCCTCTTCTCGGGGTGGGGAGCCCTGGGCCGCAAGCACCAGAGAACGCCAGCTCGGGAACCGTAGAATCCGAGAACCGCACCCTGAAGAAGCCGCGGGCAGGGAGGGGAACGATGCGGTAACGGACACTTCCGCCCGCACGAGGCCTTCCGGTGCGGAGGTCACCATGGCGGCGTCCTTGGCTCGGCTCGGGCTCCGGTCTGTGAAGCAGGTTCGGGTTCAATTCTGTCCCTTCGAGAAGAATGTGGAGTCGACGAGGTATGAGGCGGAAGGGAGTGGGGACGGGAAGGGGCGCGCCTCCCTCCCGCTAGGGGGTCTAGGGGGTCTAGCCCTCTCGGCCGGGCGCTCAAGCTGTTTTCCCACCGCAGGACCTTCCTCCAGGCAGTGAGCAGCGAGAAGGTCCGTTCCACCAACCTCAACTGCTCGGTGATTGTGGACGTGAGGCACGACGGCTCCGAGCCCTGCGTGGACGTGCTGTTCGGTGGGCTGGGGCGGGGAGGCGGGCGGAAGGGGCTCCAGGCAGCCTGCGCGCCCTCAGTCCGGGGCCCGCCGCCCTCGCCGTGCCTGACTTGTTCGTTTCTTCCCCAGGAGACGGGCATCGCCTGATTATGCGCGGTACCCACCTCACCGCCCAGGAAATGCTCACAGCCTTTGCCTCCCACATCCAGACTAGGGCTGCGGCGGGGAGCGGGGACAAGCCAGGAGCCGGTACCGGGCGCTGACAGTGCAGAAGAGATCAACAAGCCGATTTTCGCTTGGGATTGCTAGGACACTTACCTAAGCGTTGGAGAGACTTCATCACTCGAGTCACCATCTGGAGGGCCACGGAGCGCCAAAAAGAAAAAAAGAGCGAGCCCTGTGACTACTGATCCAGCCAACGTTTCTGAAACAAGACACGATCAGAGAGGGGTCTGCACAGACTTGAATTTATTTCATTTTCTTACCATCACTCCCTGCTTAACCCTTTTGAATTGGGCTTTTCCCACCACTTGCTCAAGGTACCTCCTGCTCTTATTAGCCAAATCCAGTGGTGTTCTGCTCGGTCCTCATATTTCCATCTCAGTGGCATCTGCCACTTTTAATTCACTCCCTTGTGGAAGTTCTCCTCCTCGTGGGTCTTTTTTCTTTTAACCATAAAATTGTACTTCTCTCATCCTTCATTTTCTTCTCTATTTGTGAGCATTTCATCCTGTCATAAGTTGAACTCTGGGGTTAAATCCTACATTTCTGCTTGGCTCTCATCTCCACTACTGTGCGATAGTCAGGTTACCTACTACCAATTCCCTCCAAACCCCGCCAGCACTCTTTGTCCAAAATAGAATTGATAATCTTACACATACACTTGCCTCTCCCCCTGACTTCCCCATTCCTTCATCTGCTCCATCTGCTCAGCCACCTGGGCTGGAAACCACAGCATTGCCTCTGCTTCTGCCCTCTCTCTTTCCCTGCATATCCAGTCTGTAAATTCAGAATATTCTTTTTTAAACAAAAGCTTCTGAAATGTTTTCTCTGTTCCCGGTCACTTTCCTGGATCATCGTATTCTTCCCCCCAATCTCCTTTCTTCTGACCATTTTGCTGCTGCTTAATTTTATCTTTGGAAGCACATCACTGTTTTTATGTCTCACTACTACTGGTTTCACACTGTGCCTAATGTGTTTTTCATATTGGGTTACCAACTCATTAGTTTGGATCATGAAATCAATTTAGAGGGTTAAATCAACCTTCGAAAACCAAAGTAGAATAGAATGAAAAGTATCAGAGTGCATGGCACAGAGAATGGAAAGTACTCTTTTAAGAAATTTAAGCTTTTGGCATAATCATAAATATAAACATATAAACCATGAAGTATGTTTATGTGTGCATATCTGCAGGTGCTTGGTTGCAGAACAGAATTGTTTCTTACCATGGGTTGTAGGAAAAAACGGTTGATGGCTACCGGTTTAGAGAACTTCAGAATGCTTAGACAGTCAAGGATCTCTAGACTCTGGCTGCTGTGTTCTTTGCCAAATACATTTTCCATGACTTTGCCCTAGCATTACTACACTGCTTCTCTGCTTAAAAGGGTGCTATCTTCAAGAGCTGTTTTTGCCCTCCCCCTTACAAAAAGAAACTACTGAAAACCAAACCAAAAACCTACCAGGAAGCAGTATGGTGTAGTAAAGAGCCAGAATTCCTGGGGTTGAAATCTTAGCTTTGCCCCTAAGTAGTTCTGTGACTGTGGAAAAATTAGTCTCTCTGTGCCCGTTTCCTCATTAGTAAAATTGGGATCACAGTACCTATCTTCTAGGACTGTCGAGAGGATTAAATGAGTTGCTATTTGTAAGTGCCTAGAACATTACCAGGAGCAGAAGTGTTATCCAAGAGGCCTTATGCTATAGCCAAAAGTATACTGACAGCCTAGATTTGAGTTCCCCAGCTCGATGGCTAACTGGCTCTTCTCTCTGGCCAGACTTTACCACTCTGCTCATCTGTAAAAATGAGGATGGTTCAGACATTGCTGTAAACATAGATTGAATGCTGGCACTGAGAACCTGAGGTTGGGGACTGTTTTCTCTGTGTTCCCAGCACTTTGGATAGTGCCTGATACATAGTGTGCAATGAACATTTGTCGAATTTACGGATATTTACCATCTACCTTGTGCCTGTAACTGTGATTAGTACTGAGATACAACGATGAATAATGAAATTCGGGTATGTAATGAGTGCTACAATAGACATGTGAATTAGATGTAATGGTAGCAAGGAAGATAAAGACAGGAGTGACCATTGGGTTTGGTCAGAAGGTGATTGTTGTAAGAGTAAAAAGTCTACCAGTAGAGCACAGGGCCAGATATCAGATTATAGCAAAATAGAAAGTGGATATATGTAGCATAAAGTATTAACTTTATATAATGAGTTTGGATGAGAGGTGTGATCATAGCTAGAGAAGCATAATGATGTTGAGTAGGCTTTTTTAAAGGATAGGGACTTGTACTTTATGAAAACACCCTTAAAAGTTTTTTTAATGTTTATTTTTGAGAGAAAATGAGTGGGGGGGAGGCAGAGAGAGACAGAGACCTAGAATCTGAAGCAGCCTCCAAGTTCTGAGCTGTCAGCACAGAGCATGATGCAGGGATCGAAGCCAGAAACCCTGAGATCATGACCTGAGCAGGTGTCAGGGGCTTAACCTTAACCGACTGAGCTACCCAGGCACCCCTATGAAAACACGTTTTATGCTGAGCTGTTGGCGAGACACAAGTTAACTGAATCTAAGTTGCTTTTCTTTAAAAAAATTTTTTAAACATTTTCATTTATTTTTGAGAGACACAGAAACAGAGTGTGAGCAGGGGAAGGTCAGAGAGAGAGGGATACACAGAATCCAAAGCAGGCTCCAGGCTCTGAGCCATCAGCACAGAGCCCGACGCGGGGCTCGAACTCACAGACCGCGAGATCATGACCTGAGCCGAAGTCGGCCGGTTTAACCAACTGAGCCACCCAGGCGCCCCTAGGTTGCTTTTCTGAACCACCAATTGTAATGTTAACTCTTCTAGATCCACCTGAGGTGCAAATGTTGCCTTCTTCCGACAGCCTCTCCTGACCGGAATATAAGTTATCCTTCCCCTAAGCTGCTTCGCTTCCTGGTTGGTAGAAAAGGCGGAGAAATGCATTCTCGAAGAGTATGCGCCACCATTCTGGTCCTTTTAGGGTTCATCTAGATAAGGAATTCTGGACTGAGTGGATTATCTGATTTGTCTAAAGTTACAGGTCGCTTAAAGACTGCTGGAACAGATTTCAGGCTTCCTTTTGGGTCCACCCCGGCACACTCCACTTAAGTTGGAAAGAAGGCATGGGCGTGGGCAAAATGATCTAGTCTGTTTTAGATACACTTCGGCTCCACGCTAGCTACTTCCTGCTTCTGTGGCCGGGGCTAAATTACTTGAATTTTCCAGGCCACAGTTTTCACCCACCTGATTAGGGCGGGTAAGGGGGCGGTTAATGCCAAACACTCGAGAAAGCGTCTCAGGTTCTTAATACATAGTCATTTGAAAAACAAAACAAAAAAGGCCAACGTGAGATTACTTGTATCTACTAGCCTGGGGAATCCGCGAAGACGCCAAAGAAACGTTAACGCAGAGTACAGCTAGCCCTGAACCGCGCGGATGACTGCGGTTCCGACTTTGAGACTTAATTTGACGTGGCGGGGCGGGACTTCCGGCGGGAGGCGGAAGCGGAGCGGGAGGCGCGGACCGCCAGAGGCGGCTGACAGATCTGTGGTCTCCCGGGCGGCGCAGCGCGCAAGCCAGGGAGGCAAGACAGGACCTGGGCTCCATTGCCGCTTCCGAGCACTCCGCGACGCCGACCTCGGTGCCAGATGGCTCGGGGCGAGCGGCGGCGCCGTGGAGCGCCGGCAGAAGGAGCACGGATAGCTGAAAGGGTGGCTCGGGGCGGCCCCGCACGACGGGGCGGCGGGGCCCGTGGCGCTGTCTGGAGAGCGGCCCTGGGCGTCATGGTCCTGTCTCTGGCCCTGGGCCTGTCAGGATGCTGGCTGCTGGCGTGGCACCGTGTGCGGCGGGCAGTCACGCTGCACTCCGCGCCCCCGGCACTGCCTCCCGACTCTTCCAGCCCCACCGTGGCCCCGGACCTCTTCTGGGGCACCTACCGCCCTCACGTCTACTTCGGCATGAAGACTCGCAGCCCGAAGCCCCTACTCACCGGTAACTGGGCCTCGGGCGGGGTAGGCAGGCGGACTCTTAATCTGGGCGCCCCAGCTTCACGCCAGACCAAGAGTGGGGAGGGGTGGTTCAGAAGAGTTATGAGGAGGGATGATCGTGAAGTTTTCGGAGACCCAGAGGGACAGGTCCCCTGCTCTCTCTTTGACTTACACGGCCATTCTACCCCTAGGACTGATGTGGGCGCAGCAAGGCGCCACCCCAGGGACCCCTAAGCTCAGGCACACGTGTGAGCAGGGGGACGGCGTGGGTCCCTATGGCTGGGAGTTCCACGACGGTCTCTCCTTCGGGCGGCAGCACATCCAAGATGGGGCCCTAAGACTCACGACTGAGTTCGTCAAGAGGCCTGGGGGTCAGCACGGAGGGGACTGGAGCTGGAGAGTGACTGTAGAGCCTCAGGTCAGGGCCTCAGGACACCCTTCCCCCAGCCCATACTCCCTCCACCCTTTCTTTGCTGCCAGCAAACTCGGTATGTTGTGAAGGTTAACAGCAGGGGCTCTGAATCTGGCTGCCTGCCTTAAACACTTGCCTGTATGATCATCTCTATTTACAGTCCATAGGCTGTGGTTTCCGTGTCTGCAAAATGGAGATACAAATAGCACTTTACTGATAGGATTGTAGGAATAAAAGAAAATGATGTGTAGAGTTCTTAGCATAGCACACGACACAAAAGCACTCTATTTCCCAGAGAACCCTGTGTAAATCTATACATCATCGCTCTAGGTACTGACCCTCACTGGCCCTCAACACTGCAGACGTGTTTACCATGTTGCTCCTGCATGGCATCCCTTTACGTAAGGCTAGATTTGCAGGATAGACTACTAATCTAATGCTGCGTTTTTCTATCCTCTTTGGTCACCCAGGCCTCAGGCACCTCTGCCCTGCCTTTGGTGTCCCTGTTCTTCTATGTGGTGACAGATGGCAAGGAAGTCCTAGTGCCAGAGGTTGAGGCCAAAGGGCAGTTGAAGTTCATCAGCGGGCACTCCAGTGAACTTGGTGACTTCCGCTTTACACTTATGCCACCAACCCATCCAGGGGATACTGCCCCCAAGTATAGCAGGTAACAGGGAAGAGAGTGTGGGGTGATGGTAGGGGTGGTATGGATGCCGACTTAGCCTGATTTCTCTCTCCCACTCTGCCCTCTTTGCACCAGTTATTTCCCTTCTCACCAGGCTCCAAGTCCCCTGCATTGCCAAGACCCTCCCATCTTGACTCCTGATCACCTCTTATTTCTCTTTATAATCCCCACCATTTTCTCCTGAGTAATATTTCCTATTTATCTTCTTCTCTTCAAGCTACAATGTCTTCTGGTCCTCCAACCCAGGACTTCCCTTGCTAACAGAGATGGTGAAGAGTCGTCTGAGTAGCTGGTTTCAGCATCGGCCCCCAGGGGCTTCCCCTGAACGCTACCTCGGCTTGCCAGGATCTCTGAAGTGGGAGGACAGAGGCCCGAGTGGGCAAGGACAGGGACAAGGGCAATTCTTGACACAACAGGTGACACTGAAAGTCCCCTTTTCTGTGGAGTTGGTGTTTGAATCGGGCAGTGCCCGGGCAGGAGGAGGCCAAGCCCTGGCACAGCTGGCAGGTAGCCTGCTGACCCAAGCCCTGGAGAGCCATGCCGAAGACTTTAGAGAGCGCTTTGAGAAGACCTTTCGGCTGAAGAAGAAGGGCCTGGGCCCTGAGGAGCAGGCTTTGGGTCAGGCTGCCCTCAGTGGCCTCCTTGGTGGGATCGGCTACTTCTATGGACAGGGTCTGGTGTTGGCAGACATGGGGGTTGAGGGGTCTGAGCAGAAGGCGGACCCAGCCCTCTTTCCACCTGTCCCTCTTTTCACGGCAGTGCCCTCCCGTTCATTCTTCCCACGAGGCTTCCTCTGGGATGAGGGCTTTCACCAGCTGGTGGTACAGCGGTGGGATCCCCGCCTTACCCGGGAGGCCCTAGGCCACTGGCTGGGGCTGCTCAATGCTGATGGCTGGATTGGACGGGAGCAGGTACTGGGAGACGAGGCCCGAGCCCGGGTGCCCCCGGAATTCCTGGTGCAACGGGCAGCCCATGCCAACCCCCCAACCCTGCTTTTGCCTGTAGCCCACATGCTAGAGGGCGGTGACCCTGCTGACTTTGCCTTCCTCCGCAGGGCCTTCCCCCGTCTGCATGCCTGGTTCTCCTGGCTCTGTAAGAGCCAGGCAGGGCCAGTGCCGCTATCTTACCGCTGGCGGGGCCGGGACCCTGCCTTGCCAACCCTCTTGAACCCTAAGACACTGCCTTCAGGGCTGGATGACTATCCCCGAGCTTCACACCCTTCGACCAGTGAGCGGCACCTTGACCTGCGGTGCTGGGTGGCACTGGGTGCGCGTGTGCTGGCACGCCTGGCAGAACAGCTGGGAGAGGCTGAGGCAGCTGCGGAGCTGGGCCCACTGGCTGCCTCACTGGAGGCAGAGGACAGCCTGGATGAGCTGCACTGGGCCCCAGAGCTAGGAGTCTTTGCAGACTTTGGGAACCACACAAAAGCAGTCCAGCTGAAGCCTCGGCCCCCCCAGGGGCTGGTGCGGGTTGTGGGCCGGCCCCACCCTCGCTTACAGTATGTGGATGCCTTGGGCTACGTCAGTCTTTTTCCCATGCTGCTGCGGCTGCTGGACCCCAACTCATCCCACCTTGGGCCCCTGCTGGATGTTCTAGCTGACAGCCGCCATCTCTGGAGCCCCTTTGGTTTGCGCTCCCTCTCAGCCTCCAGCCCCTTTTATGGCCAGCGCAATTCAGAGCATGATCCTCCCTACTGGCGGGGTGCCGTGTGGCTCAATGTTAACTACCTAGCCTTAGGGGCTCTCCACCATTATGGTCATCTGGAGGGTCCCCACCAGGCCCGGGCTGCCAAGCTTCACAGTGAGCTCCGTGCCAATGTGGTGGGCAATGTGTGGCGGCAGTACCGGGCCACGGGTTTCCTTTGGGAGCAGTATAGTGACCGGGATGGACGGGGTATGGGCTG
This sequence comes from Paguma larvata, assembly GCA_030068075.1. Lineage (NCBI taxonomy): Eukaryota > Metazoa > Chordata > Mammalia > Carnivora > Viverridae > Paguma > Paguma larvata. Next base: position 48,146,158 of record CM057836.1, read on the forward strand.
CCGCCCTTTCCAAGGATGGACCAGCCTTGTCCTACTGGCCATGGCTGAAGACTACTGAAGGTGAAGGATGAGAGGGGAGCCAGGCCCCCACTCTGGACTAAAGGGACCAGGTCCCTAGTTTCTGCCCCCAGCCTCAGATGCTAGTGCTTCAAACTTTCCTCAGCTCATCTCAGGTGTCTCCTTACTGTCATCCCACATAGCCCCGGGGTGAATGTGAATTCAGAGTCTATTTTTCTAAATAAATTGGAAAACCATGCCAGACCCTATTGCTTTTGCCAGTTTTGCTTCACCAAGAAGTCTTAGCTCAGTCCAGACCTTTAGAGCTGCCTGCTTTTCTTCAGAGGAGGTTGGGTAGAGTGGCCATTACCTGTCCCCTCAAATCCATCAGGTCAAGTGCGATGCAGCAGGATCAGCACTAGTCCACCCAAATTCACAAGCAGCTGGTTCACATCTCTTTAATGAGATCCAAGGCTCCTGTGTATGTTTTAGGGGGTAGAGCTAGCACAGTCCCCCAAACACTGCCACTCTCCTCAGGACTCCACCCCTTTCAGGCCGATTCAAGGAGGCAGAAGAGGCCAAGGAGAACTCAAGGAGTTGGGGCCAGGGCTGTTTCTGGTGGGCAAGTAATCCACCCACCCTCCCCAAACTGATTATGGGACATCCCCTTCACTGGAAGCTAGCCCCACAGGAGAGACCTGGGGTGCAGGATCAAGGGGCAGCACACAAGGGTCCTCCAAATCCGGTGGGGTGCCACTAGCCCTAGCCTCCTTGACTGGCTCGCCCTCACTGGAATCAGGACAAGGGCAGAGCTCAATACCTGAGTCACCAGTCAGGCGGCGATAACGGCAGGAAGGGGGTGTGGGGGCAGGGCTCACACCTGCCCCGGGCTCATCCTCTTGATGAGGGGGGGCACTCTGGTGGGAGGAAACACCTTCTACATTTGTTCCCTCGCAGTGGGCAGGGCAGCTAGAAGCAGAGGAGCAGCAGGAACGTTCACTGGAAGCAGTCAAGGGGCAGCCTGAGGCTGCAGTGTAAGGAGGCGGTGGTGTGCCCGGGCGGTGAACCACATCCTCATAGGCTGGGGGTTTGAAGGCGCTGAGAAGGCCTGCAGGAAAGAATGGCATGGTTGGTGGGGCAACCAGCAGTGGGGTAGTAGTATCTTTGCTGTTAGGAAAAGTGTGCTTTGAAATGCCTGTAAAGGGAATGTGGGGATGATTCGGGGTTCTGGGTTGGGAGGGGCCGCTGGTAGTGAGCCCGGAGCCTCAAGCCACTCACGAAGGTCAAGCAGTGAACCGGAAGGGACAGGGCCAGCCCCATGGCATGCCCCATGGTAGGCCAACAAGTTGATCTCACGCTGCCGCTGCTGCTGCTGCAGCCGGAGTTTAGCTCGTCGATGACGGAAGGCGCAACAGCAGCTAAAGAGGATGAGGACAGTCCAGAGCAGCCAGAACCCTGCAAGGGGTGAGGGAGGGTCTTAGATACCTCCCACGCAGAGAAACGTCCATGAAGACTGGAATTTTGAGGCCCAAGGGCAGGTGGGCAGAAGGACCCGAGAATAGACCCCTTGGAGACTCACACCAGAGCTCATAGTAGTAGGTGCAGCAGCCTGTCTCCCCGCAGCAGTGACCACTCTCACAGAGGTAGGGCTGGTTGTTCACTCCTGGGCACAGCTCTCGAAGCTGGGAGCAAGGAGGCACTTAGAACCAAGGGAGATTCCAGCCCCCGGCACTCTCCACACCCCCCCCTCCCCGCTGCATGCAGGGACACAGTCCCACCCTGTGACCCAAGCTGAGCTCAGAGAGACCCGTGGGGAGGGGAAGAGTGATGGAGAGAGGAGTGTTCAACTGTCAGAAGGGCTGTCGACATGAGATTTGGAATAGCAAGAATCTGCCTAGAGAACTAAATCCACAGTGTGGACATGCAAAGAGGCAGATTTCAGTTCTGCGTACAGAGACTTCTCTCACACTCAAGCTGGCTCCCCAGGGTGTTTTCTGTTAACAGAGTGTCTGGGCAGAAGCCAGAGGACAGTCTGAGCCATCTCAAAGTCTCAGACAATGGGTAAGGTGTTTAAGGTAATTTCCCATGTTAAGATGCTTTCATTATCCTCCCCTGGCCTGCCTCCCCACCCCCAAGCTGGATCTTTCCACCCTTGGGTCTCAGGCTTCCCAGGGTATAGGAAGGGCCATATGAGACCCAGAGCAGTGCTCCCAACCAGATGGGATTGCTGTGGATGATAAAGGATGCCATCCAGGGTGCGAGTCTGGGTTCCAGCTCTTCTCCAAATTGCTCCCTCAAGAGAAGACGCTGCCGGACTCTGTTGTGACAACAGGCATACAGAAAAACATCACAAATAACTGTTGCAAGACAGAGGGAGCTTCCCTGAGCCTCACTATGCCTTTGGTCACTGGAGAGCCACTGCAAGCTTCCACTGCAGCCATGGGATGGGGTCTAAGAAGCTGCAGGCAAAGTCAACTGCATCTACGTTACAAAGTTTACACAAAGAGTAGAAGGGACATATTTAGGAACTTCACAGCACCTTTGACTACATGAGTTCCTCCCCCGACCCCGCAAAAGGAAGGGACAAGGAAAGGGGAAAGAGAAATAAATGGCTGTCGTGATAGGCTTTTGGAGCAGTTGGGATACCTGCTGTTGCGGCACCCGAAGTGCCCCCCAGGCCTCCTCGCTGCCGTTCCCGCTGCTGGCCTGAGCCATGCCTCCACCTACAGCCCCCTGTAGACCACAACCTCCTCTATCGCCAGGCGCCCCGCCCCTGCCACCTCTGCCATGGTCCCTGCCCGGCCCATCTTCGCTGCCGCAACCATCACTCCGCGGCCGGAGCTTCCATCCGGGGAGAGCGCTGCCAGCTAGGACCCAGATTGCTCGGTCCTACCAATCAGCAACGCCCGCCGGCGGACGGGCCAATAGGAAAGGGCCAGAGGTTTCTCCCAGTGACCAATCTACTGCAGCGCCTCTGCCACTCTCCCAGACAACAAGAGCTTACACAGACAAAGAGTGGGGTAAGGTTCGACCCATGGCCTTGACTGACAGCGACAATAGCCAATATGGACAACAGAACGGGCTCTGCGTTAACAACCAATGAACGGCCGCCCAGAAAAGCGAAGTTTTCGCTGATTGGTTTGACCGCTATTTTCCGGATGACGCCGAAGGCCAGACCAAAGCCAGGTAATTCCGATAGAAGAGGCAGGCGGGCGGGGGGAGGTGTCTCAAAAGTCCGCCCAAGTTTGGGGATAGAGTGGCCAGTTTTCTTTCGGCCCAGTGGTCGTTTCCCGGGGCTCGATGCAAGCTCCCGTGAGGGCCATGTGTGTGCGGGGAATTGACCTGCCCATACCCCATTCCCCCAATTCTGTACAAGTTGAGGCACTGGATGAAATTTAATAGGGTGGGGAAAATCATGAAATCGGGGGCAGGGGAGAGGGTGCAGAGTCCAGGTTAAGTAAGGACCTTAAGTAGCCAAAAGGGGGGATCCGGGGCCCTCGGGCCCTCCAAGCCGCATCTGCAGGTTGATACGGTAGCACTGAAGGCTGCAGAGCGCCTGGCCCGTCCGGGAGCAGGCGTAGCGGCGCGGGTGGGGGCAGCCGGGGACAGAGCATCGAGGAGGAGGACCAGATGGGGTTAGCCGCTGAGACACCGGCGCGGGGGCGGGCACGCCGGGTGGGAACGAAAGGGTGGAACCCTGTGCCCCACTGCTGTAGCGCACCATGGGGGCCGGGGCCACTGCCCGCCCGCCCCGCCGCTCGCCCCGAGCTGCCCCTCGGCCTCCCCGCCCGCTGGGCGCCGCAGTCTTAGTGAGGCGCTCGATAGTCTGGTTCTTGTGCTCCTCCGCCCGCCGAGCCGCCTGCAGCCGTCTCTTCCTCGCCCTCTCCTCGCGCTTCAGCAGCATCTCCTCGGTGAGGGCCGGGGCAGGGCAGACCCCAGCCACAGGGAGCGGCAGCATCGGGGAAGGCTGACTCCGCGCCTTCTGGAGCAGAGCTCGCTGGGGAGAGACGGACGGAGGGGGTGTCAGAGAGGGGAGTTCTGAACGAACGAGGGAAGGGGAAAGCAGGGTCGTGAGGAGCACTGGACTTGAGAGAAGAGGCGGAATGAGCACGTCTCCAGGTGCCTTTTAGTACTGCCTCCTCCCAGACTTTCCTCTTTAGATCCTGACTCTCAAGAAGAAAAGCATTAGTAATATTTCCTGCCTGCCCCCAAACTCTGTTTTCCACCTCTCCAGTGTTTTGTTTTGCTGTTTTAAATCTTTTCATCTCAGCGGAGAGCATCAATTGGATAACTGCTCAAGCCCAAATCAGGGTTACCCTTGACCCCTCTTTTCTACCCCTTTACCAGGTGTCTATTTCCAAAGTATATCCAGAATCCATCTGATTTCCTCCTTCTCCACAACTTCACCTTGGTTCAAGCCACCACCCCACCTTTCACCTAACCCCTTCACCAGCTTCCTGGCAGATCTTTCTTCTACTCTTTACCTCCACTAAGAAGTCAAAGTAATCTACCAAAATATAAATCAAATGTATCACTTTCCTCCAAACAGTCCTTTCATGGCTTAGTCACGCTTCTTTTCCTCCTTGACCGGTACTAAGCATGTTCCACTTTCAGGGTCTTTGCACCTGCTGGTCTCTGCCTGAAAAGTTCCTCTGGTATTGGAAATGTAATCCCTTCAGAGAGGTCTTCCCTGGCTACACTATCTAACATCTCTTTTCCACCACTTTCTTTCTTAGTGTGAGCACAGGAGGGTCAGAGAGAGAGGGAGACACAGAATCTAAAGCAGGCTCCAGGCTCCGAGCTGTCAGCACAGAGCCTGATGTGGGGCTCGAACTCAAGAACTGAGAGATCATGAGCTGAGCCAAAGTCAGACACCTAGCCAACTGAGCCATCCAGGCACCTCTCTTTTCCACCACTATTTCATCACCCTATTTTTGGTATAAACTGTGCTCTGCGAAATTATTTATTTACTTACCCCTCTCCCCCCAACACACACACACACACACACACACACACACACACACACACAAGAATACCAGGTCCATGTGAACAGAAACCTTTTCTTTTTTTTCACCATTGATATTCCCACTGTCAGGCAACATTCTTGAGACATGGAAAATTCTCAATATATATTTAGCAAGTAAATAAAGAATGAACCAACTTACCTGTCGAGCAGTGAGCAGCCGTTCATTGATCTCCTTCTTGAGATCTCCATTGTCATCCAGCTCTCCCTTCTCCAGGGCATCCAGCCACCTCTGTTCCTCCTCTTCCTCTTGACCCCCTAAGCCCCCCGACAGGTCCCGAAGTGGGGAGGGGGATAGATTACTGTCTTCATCTGGAAAGCAAAGTTGGAGAGCTAAAAGCAAAATTGTTCAGATGGGGAACCCTACTTTGGCCAAGTTAATACTAGGACACTCAAAATTCTCACCATCCTCAGAACCAGCCCTCTTCCTTTAACCAGGTACAGTGAGAAACCCAGATTCCCCCACCTCCAGAGCCTTCTCACCCAGCCAGGCACGGTACTGCTCAAGGGGGACTCCTTCCATAGGTTCCTCTTCGTTGTCCACAACCATAAGGGGAGAGGGTGATCGAGGACCTTCAGGTATCACGGTGAAGGTAGGAACACTGCCGAAAAGCAACCACTGTGTAAGCTGAGCAGTTGTCTCCTGTTTGGTAGCTATATCCGGCCCTCCCCTGCACCCTCTTGGGTGCCCTTAACCTCGGCCCTAAAATCGGTGTCCATTCTCTTCTAGTGGAAAGCCCAGAGAGCTGCTTCTATCTCTGCCTGCTTCTAAAGTTCCCCAAGTAAAACCTTGGCTTTCTTGGCCTTACCTCTTGGTGCCCAGGACCTGCCCACCCAGCTTGATTTTGAGTTTAAGCTGAGGCTTGGCAGGTGACGGCTGCGTCGGCCCAGCCTCCTCTTCCTGATGGTGTTTCTTCTTGTGTTTTTTCTTGTGCTTCTTGTGCTTTTTCTTGTGCACTCCATGGCCATGGGCACCCGCCAGACTCAATTCCAGCGCTTCCCCTGCGTAAGGAGAGCCTGTCAACGGTGGACCACAACAGCCGGGCAGGGAAAGCCTTGCAGAACCCAGTACCCCCGAAGGGCCCCACTCTTGCCGCTGTACACGCTGTTACCATAACAACAGCTCCGCCTTTCTCCTTCCCACCTGTGGCTAAGTACCCCGGAGGGTCGGAAGAACAAAAAAGGGACTCCTTTTCTGAGAACGCCTAATTTGCTTTACCGACCCGCGCCTACCCGGTTCAGGGGCTTCCATAGCCCCAGAGGTGCTCCCGCGCCGCCACAGCTTACTCATAGGGTCCTGCAAGGAAAGGGGACTGGAAATGATGGGAACACATGCTTAATTGCCTCTTCCGCCCCGCGGAAGAACTGACTCCCGCAAAATAACAAGCTACTTCCGGTACGTAACAGCCATGCTTGTGCGGGGCACGGTCAGAGGCTAAAATCCTCCCTGAGAAACAATGAAGCGTCTAACAAAAGTTCCGGGCCCTCTGAGGCTGGGACAGCTTAAAGCGGCACCGTTTCGCCCTCGCTTCACCTCCCCACGCTCGATTCCAGCACTCGGTCGGGGTGATTCAATTATTATTGTATCTAAACGTGGTGAGTGTGTACTCTGGACCAAATTCGGGGCTTGTAACAGGAGGATACAAAGATGAACATAAACGCTTTTCCCTGCTTTTGAGGAGCTCACAGCGCACCCGAGGAGTACGTAAGAAAACTGTATTTGCCGGCAAATAGTGCTTAATAGGACAGGTGCCCTAGGAGCAGAGCAAACTGTATTTAAGCCTAAATTCTCATCAGTAGAGAAATGGATGAACGAATTATGGTGCACCTATGCAATCTGGAACACTTTATTGCTAACAAAAATTAAGAGTGATAAGTAATTGATAAGATCGACGTGGAATTTAGATCCTAATGAGTAATAGCATTGGAGACAATCTAAGTGTCCCTCTAATGAAACACAAAAATAATTTGGTGTATTGATTTGATACAGCGGTACAATGGACAGCTATGCTGCTATTCAAAGGAATGAGGCCTCTGAATGCTCCCAAGAAACTGGTGACATCAATTCTGATAGGTGACTGAGGAACAAGGGTGAAGGGAGACTTATTTTTCATAGTATACACTTTTGTGCCTTTTGAACTTCGTATAAAATATGTGTCTATTTTACCTAATTAAAAAAAAGAAGAACATGGGGCATCTGGCAGGCTCAGTCGGTTAAGCAACAGACTTTGGCTAAGATCATGATCTCATGGTTCATGAGTTTGAGCCTCATATCAGGCTCTCTGCTGTCAGTGCAGAGCCCGCTTTGGATCCTCTGCCTCTCTCTCTCTCTGCTCCTCTCCCCCCTCTCAAAAATAAATAAATATTATTTTTTAAAAGAAAAAAAAATAATATTTGAAAAGAACAACAAAGTAGACCTGTATGTGCTGATATATAAGAAAGGTGAGTTTCGATATGATGTGATCCCATTTAAAAAGTGTAATATGCTTCTATATACGTAGGGGAAAAATGAGGAAAAATGAGGAATGCATACTACACCTTAATTGTGGTTATCTTTAGAAGTTAGGGTTGGGGAACTTCTGCTATCTAGATCTGTGATGAATTTTCTTACAGCTAATACATGTCATATTTATAATTAGAAAAATGTACCACTTATATATATGTGTGTGTATATATATATATATGTACATATGTATATATACGTATGTATGTACAAGATGTGTATCTGAACAAGGTAGTGTCAGGGAGCAAAGAAAGAACTGATTCAAGAGATTTCAGTGATAAAATTAAAAGGAATCAATGAAATTATATATGAGAATTCAGGAAGAAGTCAGTGTTGTATAACGATTAAGATTAACAGAATGGACTTTGGAGTCGGACAATCCTATTATAAAAACCCAGTTCCACTATTTATTAGCTGTATAACCTTGAACTACGAAGTTATTTAAGCTCTCTGAACCCTAGATTTCAGCTCTGTAAGATGGAATGACGTAGGACCTACTTTAGAGGTCTCTTTCAAAGAAAAAAAGCAAATCAAGAATGCAAAATACTTTGTATCTGGAAAATGGTAGATGCTCAATAAGCAAATGATAACAACAATAATTGACTTCTGCATTTCTGGCCCAAGTATTGAGAGGGAGTGTGGTCTTTTAAATACGAAAGCAAGCATAGGAAGAGAAGCAAGTATGGAATCAGTTAGCGATGTCCAAGGTGAATTTGAAGTGCCTGAGTGAATGCCCAGATGGAGTTGGAATACTGACAGGAGAAGCCAGTGCAAAAGGTGTGAGGAGGGGTGTCATCGGCATAGAAACAGAGGTGCCCCCAAAAGTATGGGAATAGATGAGACATTCCAGAATGAACAAGCAGATGAAGAGGAAAAGACCAGGAGCAGACCTAAGTGAGCACCTGTCCTGGACAGGCAGGCAGAGTGGCCATGCGGAGTTGAGAAGAAGAGGTCAAAAGAGGGCAGGAAAGGCGCGCTTCAGCAGATGAAGGCTGTGGTCAGTGATGTGTAGTCCTGCAGAGCACAGCTGAGCTCCTAGAAGGGGATGCATTCTAGCAGGTGTGAAGGCAATAGTCCTGTATCACCAGGAGTTAAAGTGAGGGATCACCTACAGTTAGTATTTGTCAAACACGGTATAGTTTATAACCCGCTTTCATATCCCTTCTCTCCCTTGATCTCCACGGCAGCTCTGTAAGAGGTACTATTGTTCCCTCATGAAGAAACTGAGGCAGAGGGGTTAAATGATTTGACCAAAGTCACATAGTTAGGGAGTGTTGAGCCAGCCACCAACAGAGGCTTCCTGACACCAGGCCCCCGTGGTGTTTCCTCAACATCCTGATGCCCAGCAGGGAGCAAGTGGCAACAGCAAGTAGCCACTAGCTTCATTATTTTGTTTTGGTTTGGTTTTGCTTTGTTTAGAAGAGATTTAAGCATGTTTGTAGGCTAAAAGGAAGAACTTTGTTCCTCTGAAAGAGTTCTTAGCCTTGTTTTAAAAATATAATTTATTTTGAAATAATCACAAACATACAGAAAAGTTGCAGGAAGAGTACAAAAAGGACTCTCTTACTTCCTAAAATCAGATTCTGCAATTGTTAACATTTTTCATTACCCCTCCCCCTCATTACCTTTACTTCTTTTCTGATCTGAGACAAAGTTGCAGACATGTTGCCATTTCACCCTTAAATATATCACTATGTATTTCCTCAAAATAAGTACTCTTCTTATAACCTTTGTGCAACCCTCCCAACCAGGAAATTAACATTGATAGAACATGACCATCCAATCCACAGAGGGCATTCAAGTTTGACCAGCTGCCCAATGGCTTCTTTTCCTTTCTAGTCCAGGATCCAAATTCAGAATCATGCATTACATTCTCTTATCGTATCTCTTTGATTTACTTTAATCTGGAACATTTCTGCACCCTTTCCCCATCTTTCATGACCTTGACAATTTTAAAGAGTACAGACCTGGGGCACCTGGTGGCTCAGTCAGTTAAGTGTCCAACTGCAGCTCAAGTCATGATCTCGCGGTTCGTGGGTTCAAGCCCTGCATCAGGCTCTGTGCTGACAGCTCAGTGCCTAGGGCCTGATTTGGATTCTGTGTCTCTCTCTCTCTCTGCCTCTCCCCAGCTTTCACTCTGTCTATGTCTCAAAAATATATAAACATTGAAAAATAAAAAATAAATAAAGAGTACAGACTTTTGGGGGCTCCTGACTGCCTCAGTCTCATTTGGTAGAGCATGCGACTGTTGATCTCAGTGTTGTAAATTCAAGCCTCATACTGGGTGTAGAGATTACTTAAAAACAAAAAATTTTTAAATGTTTACTTATTTATTTTAAGAGAGAGAGCACGCGCATGAGCAGGAGAAAAGCAGAGAGAAAATCTCAAGTATGCTCCTTGCTGTTAGCATGGAGACCACCGTAGGGCTCGAACTCATGAATTGCAAGATCATGACCTAAGCTGAAATCAAGAGTTGGTTTCTTAACCAACTGAACCACCCAGGTGCCCCGAGTGTACTTATTTTTGAGAGAGAGAGCACGTGTGCACAAGTAGGGTTAAGTCAGAGACAGAGAGAGAGGGAGGAGGAGCCCAATAGGGCTCCTGCATTGTTGGTATGGAGCCTGATGCAGGGCTCCAACCCACAGACCGTGAGATCATGACCTGAGCCAAAACCAAGAGTCAAATGCTTAACCAACTGAGTCACCCAGGTGCCCCCAAAATGAAATCTCAGAGTACAGGCCTTTGATTCCTTAGGACGTCTCTCAACCTGGATCCTTCTGGTGTTTACTCATGTCTTGATTCATAATTGTTGGCAGGAGTACTACACAGAAAAGACTGTGCTATGTTCTTCTTAGCGTATCACGTCAGGAGGCTCATGGTGTCAGCCTGTCTCACTACTGATGATGCCAACCTGGATCACCTGGTCAAGGTGGTGTCTGTCAGTGTTCTCCAGGGTAAAGTCACCATTTTTCACTTTTGTAATTAATGAGTTATTTTCTAGGGAAATACTTTGAAACTACTCTGGTAATCCTGTTCCCCATCAAACCTCCACACACCAGGCTTAGTATCCACTGACAAATACTCTATGAATCAGCAATACTGTAATAATTGCCAATGGAATCTTTCTACTTCCATTATTGCATCTACATGTATTATTAGTGGGCATGCTACTGTGAAGAGGTGCTTTATATTCTTACATTTCTTTACATATGTATTATTTATATCATTTTCTATTTCAGTCAATGGGTTGTAATCCATTACTGTCGTTATTTATTTTGATGCTGAACTATGTCCCAGGTTTGGTCTGTGGGCATTTCTTTAAGATGATTTCTGTGTCCTTTTGACATGTCTCCATCATTCTTTGAGCACTTTTTTTTTTTTTACTTCCTAACACTACAAAATGTTTTGGGCTCATCTTGTACTTTCCTTTGAAAGGGGTGGGAACCAAGAGAGGCCAGGAAGCAGGAACATGTGGCTGAGGCAACACCACCCGAACCTGATTATGAAGACTTCCCATTAGCACAGCCACCTGCCCCCCATCGCTGCAGGTGCAATAATTATAACGTGAACTCTCCCTGGGTCTTGTTTTTGCTTGTTCAAGATTCAAAGTCCAGTTGGGAACCTTCCAGTTGGTTGGCTTAGGCCAAGCGCTTACCCCTGAGCTGTGAAGAAGTGCGAGAGAGGATGAATAACCTTCTCCCAGTGCCATAACGAGAGTAGAGCCTCAGTCTACCAATATTGCCCACAGGGGACCATGCAGAAATAGGAAGATGATTTGAATACCAGGCAGCCGACAACCCCTTCTCCAAATATCTACTTCATAGTTGGAGAGATAGAGACACAGACATAAGTAAAGGAAAAAGTTGGAAAGATTATGCACCAAACCAGTCGTATGCTGGTGAATTTTTAACAAAAGCTCCCTGAGAGAAAAGAAAAAAACCCAGCCCTGATTTATGGTGTTCACCTGTTTCTGTTGTATAACTACTCTCACCGTGCCCAATTTCAAATGTGACATGATGGAACACAGGAATTTAGGAAGAGACATAACATTTCCACTAAACATACATATATACATATATATGTATGTATATATATATACACATACATACATACACACACACACACACACACACACACTATCAATGCAAATAACCTCAAGAGACAATAGGAAAATGCAGTGAAATAATGAGGAGTGATGAGCTTTGAGTATTTGTCACCTTTGCTTTAATAGAATTTATTTGTGAGTTTTTTAGATTTAATTTTCGATCAAAGTTGTGTTTCACACCTGGAATGCACAATTCTGGGCAATTTAGCGGTTGTCTCTTATGAGCCAGTGTGAGGCTTTAGCACACCATGGCACTAAATGTCTCAATGTTTTTCTCTGATGCTGGGGAAGGCATGCTTTTATTCATTTATTTTTTACTTTATATTAGTTTAATTTTATTTTATTTTTAGGTAGGCTTCACACCCGGTGTGGAGCCCAATGCAAGGCTTCAACTCACGTCTGTGAGATCAAGACCTGAGCTGAGATCAAGAGTCAGACACTCAACCAACTGGGACATCCAGGAACTCCATACTCTATATTATTTTTAAATGGTAAATTAGGAGTATATTAGTGTTTTTTTTTCCTAACTGTATGTGTGTTTTCAAATATGAATTTAATTAAAAAAATAAATCGATCCACAAAACTGTTGGCCCTTGTTTCTCCACTCCTAGTCACATACAGTGTCAACTGGCTTCCCTGGCCCCAATCACAAGCTCCTCCGACTGATTTATGAAAAAGGCTGCCGGGGCACCTGGGTGGCTCAATTAGTTAAGCGTCCAACTCAGGTCATGATCTCACGGTTTCTGAGTTTGAGCCCCATGTCAGGCTCTGTGCCGACAGCTCAGAGCCTGGAGCCTGCTTCAGATTCTGTGTCTCCCTCTCTCTCTGCCCCTCCACCGCTCACGCTCTGTCCCTCTCTGTCTCAAAAATAAATAAAACATTTAAAAAATGTTTTAAAAAGAAAAAAGGCTGCCAGATTAGGATCTCTAAAATACAACTCTAGCTTTCCCACTCCTTTTGCAAAATCTTAAGTCTCATGGAGTCCAGATTCTCAGGCAGGATTTGAGCTCTACTTCCTTTCCAAACGTCTTCCATTCCTCTACCTCTTGCAGGGGCTTTCAAAGCCTTCCAGAGAGGGAAAGCCCATGGTCCACGAGGTGGGGGGCAGGGCAGCTGAGGGCCTGTGGAGGGGACAGTGCTTGAGGCTCCAGCCCTGCTTCCATCACGGTAGCTGCTTGCTTTTATTTCACATATTCCAGGTAAGAATTCATTTGGGGGAAAAAATGCATTCTGTTGCTAAAAAACCAGTGTTTAAAATGAATCCTTTTAGTCCAACAGCATGGCTCAACCCAGTCAGGTACTCTCAAATGTGCATGTTTCCTTGAGGCATTTCCTGTGTTCATTTACTTCACTCATGATTGACTGAGTACTTCCTATGTGCCTGGCACAGGGCATAAAGCAGTTGACAAGACAGACTGTCCCTCCCTGGGGAGCTTACAGTTAAGAAGAATGAAAATAGAGGGGCGCCTGGGTTGCTCAGTCTGTTAAGCATCTGACTTCAGCTCAGGTCATGATCTCATGATTTGTGAGTTCCCACATTGGGCTCACTGCTGTCAGTGCGTAGCCTGCTTCCAATCCTCTGTCTCTCTTTCTCTCTGCCCCTACCCTGCCCGCACTCTTCCTCTCTTTCTCAAAAATAAATAAACATTTAAAAATTAAAAAAAGAAAAGAATGACAATAGATATATGAAGAAATAAGAAACAGTTCTGGGGTGCCTGGTTGGTTCAGTTAGTAGAGCATATGATGGTGACTCTTGATCGTGAGGTCTTGAGTTTGAGCCCCATGTTGAGGCTAGAGTTTACTAAAAAAAACAAAAACAAAGTAACACCAAAAAAAAAATGCCTTTCCCCTACCCTCTCCTCATCCATCCTTTGAGGTTTATCTCAGAGGCCATGGATTTTATAAAATCTTTTGATTAGACTTTCCTACTAACCAGAAGAATTCCCTTCTCCATGTAACTGTATGTCAAGGCTGTTTGCTGTTTTTCTGTCCAGCGTCCATTCCCTCACTTTCTGGTAGTAGTACTGGAACAGTCTTTGGGAAACCACCTCTCCCTTCCCTCGTCTCCTAGTTCAATAGGTTCCAGTTGGTCTCTGGGAGTGGGCAAGTGACCCAGGCCTGGTTGATTAGCATATAGAATCCCCCCCCAGCCACAGTGATTGGTTCAGGTCGGATGACCCCTCTGGCTACAGAGTTGGGTAAATGATCCCAGATGACCCATAGTGAACCCAAGACATGGATAGGATGTTCGGAAAACAGATGCTGTCTTTTCCCCTGAACTTAAGCCTGAAAAGTCATAGACCCAGACTTTTTGCCAACGATCTTATGCTGTGGAGGGTGAAGCCAACATGGCGCAAAGTAGAGCTAAATGATGAGAAGAGACAGGATCCTTGTGACACCGAATGCCTGGGTCAAGCCACATCTAAAGCCTGACCTCTGGATATTTTAGTTCTTCAGGACGATAAATTTCCCGTTTTGCTGAAGTAATCTTAAGTCAGGCTTTCTAGAAGAACATGGAGTAATTTGCCAGAGCAGAGCGATTCTATCCTTTCTGAAGCTAAAGGCTAGTATTTCTCTGATGCCAGCCCATCTGCTATGAAGGAGATTTACTCTTGAGATTTATTTATTTACTTAATTTTATTAATTAATTTAACAAGGTCTCTCCAGTAAGTTCTAGAGTTCCCCAGAAGACTCATCAGTGTGGTCAGCAAGCTAGTACTCTGCCATTTCCTTCTCTCTCACTAGGCTTTGTAGGGTGAGGATGGCCCCTTCTTCTGCACAAGCTCAGTGTTAATCCTGTCTTGGCCATCCAGAAAAGCCCCTGAAAAACAGTCAATACTGAGGTCGATGATCAAATCACCGTCTTAAGGCACTTACGGTCTGGGTCCAGAGAGTTGAGGTCACCTGAGCCCCATCCAAAGGCACAAGAGTGCCGCACCTGCTCCTTTGTCTTCTTAGCTCCTTACCGGGCACTTGTGTTATGTCAGGCACTATGCTGGGCATCTTACGCCCATTCTTATACGGAATCCTCATAGCAGCCTGATGGAGATAATTACTATATCCCCATGGAACAGAGGAGAAATCCGAAGCTCAGTTCAAGACTGAGTCAAGGCTCCACAGTTAATAATTGACAGAACAGGATTCCAAAACATGCTTAAGCATTGCGCTGAATTGGGTGGACGGGCAGGTAGGGAATGGAGGACCTAAAGCTGAAAGGCGACGGAAAGACATTTGGGACTGTAGGAAGATGAAACGATCCCTTCAGAAGCTGCTTGGTGTGAAATTGGGGACGGTCCCCGGGCCCGGCCAGAACCGCAGTGTGCCACGCGGTGACCCAGGTGGCCACGGGATTTTCCGCGCGCAGGGAGTGGGGCTTGCCAGGTGGGGGAGGCGGGCGGGGCGGGGCGGGGCTTCCCTGGGCCCGCCCCTTGCCCAGGTGAGGCGCCTGAGACCTGGGCGCTACCGGATGAAGCGCCCCCGCAGTGTTTGAGCAGTGTAGGGTGCTGGCTGTCGGGTTGTCGGGCCAGGCCTGCTCGGTGCCTCGGGACTGGCTCGGCCGGCCGGGCCGTTGGCGGGGGTGGAGGAGGAGGGTGCCGCGCCCTGCCCAGCCCAGGTGTCGTCTCCGGGGGCGGAGTTTGGGAACCCGGCTGCGGGAGATTCCCAGCCGGACTGGCGGGCGGACGTCGGGGGACAGAAGCGGACGAGACCAGGCACAGCCAGGCGACTCCGGGAATCCACAGAGCAGGTAAAGGCGCGGGGGTCGCCAGCATGTTCTCCCGAAACCACCGGAGCCGGGTCACCGTGGCCAGGGGCTCCGCCCTGGAGATGGAGTTCAAACGCGGCCGCTTCCGACTCAGCCTCTTCAGCGACCAGCCCGAGGTGAGACCCGCGTCCCTGCCGCCCCCTTCCCCCGGCTCCAGCAGCCCCGGCCGCCTCGGCCCCCCGCCCCCGCCCGCGCGCACGCCGAGGGGCGGAGACGCCACGGTCTGGGTCCTGACCGGTTGTTGCCTTCCAAAGGGAGGCGCGGACCGTCTGAAAGTTAATCGAACCCGTGCCACCCCAGACACTCCCTGACCAGTTAGGATGACTTGCCTCTGCCTGGAAAAACTCCGGGTTGGCTTCAACGTAAAGTTCCGCAGGCTCGATTCGCCCAATGTGCCCGGACCCGGCCCTCCCGGGCATCGCACGGCCAAGGGCGGTGGGCAGGTAGGCGGGCCCCAAACAGCTCGGACTCGGCTTGGGCTCCCGCTTCTTCCTCGGCCGCCAGCCACGTCTCACAACCTGTCTCACAACCTGTCTCAACCGTCTGGGACAGCCTTCATCACCATCTCGACTTCTAGGCCAGGTCTGACCCCTTGGCTGAAGTCCTCCCCAACTGCTCCTCTGTGCCCCTGAAGGGCTGGGAGAGTGTGGGAGTGGGGGTGGGGGGAGTCCCTTTTAATGATTTGGCCATTTACCACATCAAAACTCTGTAGTCCAGTCTCTAGTCACAATTTCCTTCCCCGGCCCACCGCTCTACCCCATTACCTGATCTGAGCCCTACCTGTAACTCCCCAGCGAGACTCGCGAGCGGCTGACTGTTGTGGGCCTGAGCTAGGACTGAGAGGGCAGGGGCGACAGCAAAGAGGCTGTCCCCAAGGTCACCTCTCCTTCCCTGCAGGACCTGGAAAGGGTTAAGTGAGGGGGCCTTCCTCCCGCCCCCCTCTCCCTCCGGGCTGGGATTCCAGGCCTGGCTTCTGCCCTTTCCCCCCAGCCTGCCCAGAACAAAGGCCCTTTCACATCCAGTCCCGGTGTCCCGGGCCTTCTCTGACTCAGAAGCTAGTGGACCTGGGGGAGAGGGGCTTTGTCGGGGCCCTCACCAGCAACCCAGCGTGTGACCGGCGTGGGGGAGGGAGAGGCGAGGCCTGGGGACCAAGAGGAGGGGCCTGTGGGCTGGGGCCGCCCCCGGGATAAACTGGGCCTTCGGGGCCAGAGCCGAGGAGCCGGGGCGGAGTCGCAGGGCCCGCAGGCCGCCGAGGGGAGTGTGACTCCGTGGGCCGGGTTAAAGGTAGTGGAGGGGGGGGGGGCAAAGCTGCAGCTGGCTGGGAATCGGGGCTGGTTTCCTGTCTGGAAGGGAAGGGGCCCGCAGAGGGGAGTGGGGGCAGCAGCAGACAGGCACACCCCTGCCTTTCTCCCGCCCTCTCCTCCCTTCTGCTGGAAAAGCGAGGTAATTGTGAGCCCAGGGTGGGGCGGGCTGGATAAGGGCCCCGAGTTGGAAGAGGTGGCCCTGGGGGTTGGGCCCAATGTACCCCTTTGTCCCGCTTCCTGGGCTCACTCTCCCCTCAAGTCCTCACCTTCATCCCTCTTCTTTCTGAGAGTGAGAACCCCTCTCAGAAAGCTCTGACCTCCTGCCCAAACCCACAACTCGGTAAAACTTGCATGAGCGTCCCCTCCCTGCCCCCTTCCAGCTGTGCCTGCCCCTCACGCCCTACCGGCACACAGATTCTCTGTCCTCCAGGCCAGGGATGTGGGCGGGGGCTGGGGAGGGGCCAGAGTCGGAATGAAAGGGCCTTTTTCTTCCACAGCTGGGAGAACAGCTGCCACCAAAGCAAGACTGGACACTCTGTGCCCAGAACCCCCTCTGCAGCTGGCCTCCCTTCCTGGGACCCTGCTCCTTCTCACCTCGCTTTCCTTTCTTCCCATGCCCGGCTCCCACCAGGGCTCTGGAACAGTGGTAGGCAAGGGAAGTTTGTCACAGCAGCCAGAGGGGTGTAACAGGAGGGCAGAGGGACGGGGGCAGCCTCTCCCCTCTGCCCACCTCTTTCAAGACCAGGGGAGCGGCGGGAGGAGGAATTGTGGAGCAGCGCGGTGCCTGCCCAGCACCCCCCCTCTGGAGGGGTCCACAAGGGAAGGGGCAGTGGGGGCACAAAGATGCAGGACAGATTGCGCATCCTGGAGGACCTGAATATGCTCTACATTCGACAGATGGCGCTCAGCCTGGAGGTAACGCCCCCACCCCCGGAGTACACCTCCTGTGCATGCACCCCAGCCTCAGTCTGCCCCCTGCCCGTCCCTGCTGGGGCTGAGGAGGGAGGGTGGGACCTGCCCAAAGCGGGGAGAGGGCCAGGTGGTGCTGTATGCCTGCGTTAGATGCTGCGTGTGGACCTATGCTCAGTTCTGTTGAGCAGAGCATGATGTTGGCACCAGGGTCTTTACACCTGTTTCTGAAAGCTCCGTGGGTGGGTGTGGATGTGTGTTTTGGGCCTGGGGGTCATTCAGGTGTGGGAAGAAGAGAGGACTTTGATGTAAGAGAGCTTTGCAGGAAGGACGTGGCCTTGCTAAAGAAGGGGAAGGGGGCTCTGCAGAGTTGAGAATTCTGTTGGCTCTGGAGACGGGAGGGAGCTGTTGGTTCACTTATTTATTCTTAAACCTCTTAGTTGAATACCTCCTATATGCCAGGCTCCCTTCTAGACCCTGGGATACCTCAGTGAACCAGACAGGAAAGACCCGTTCACCTGGGGGAACACGTAAACATGCACGGGCATGAATCATCTCACGTAGTGAAATGATGGTGATAAGGGGGAGGTAACACACATCAGGTGGGGAAGGCGGCATCCAGTGTGGAGGTCAGAGGAAGTCTCCATGATGATATCATGAGCTGAGACCTGAAGGCTATGTGAAGACTGGGCGAAGGGCTTTCCAGACAGGGCATAGCAAGGAGGGCTCTCAGATGAGGGTGCGTTCCAGTGTGGCTGGAACATAGTACTTGGTGCTGACAGGGCCCAGATTATGCAGGGCCTTGAAGGCCCTGACAAGGCACGTAGATTTTACTGTTGGCCCATGCAAGGTTTTGTTTGTTTGTTTTACATTTTTTAATGTTTATTTATTTTTGACAGAGAGTGACAGAGCATGAGCAGGGGAGGGACAGAGAGAGGGGGAGAGACACAGAATCCGAAGCAGGCTCCAGGCTCTGAGCTGTCAGCACAGAGCCTGACTCGGGGCTCCAGCTCACGAATTGCAATATCATGACCTGAGTTGAAGACGGCGCTTAACCGACTGAACCACCCAGACACCCCTACCCACGCAAGGTTTTTAGGCAGGAACACGACTTGTGTAATGTTTTAAAATAATGACTTCTGTGGACAATAGGCTAGGCAGGGGTTGGGGGTGGGAGAAAGGAGAGTTGGCAAGGTGGTAGCAGAAGACTATTGGACAGCAAGTTGTTACAGCCTTAGGGGAGTCAACGTGTGGTGTGGAAGAAAGTGCTCATGATAGAGACACAGTAGGGATTGGATTTCAAATGGTAGTGGTAGATCTGACAAGGTTTGTTGATGGATTGGACATGAAGACTGACACTGATGGGTTTGCCTCACAGCAAAGCATCCCAGGTGCATGGCTAAGCAGCTGAGTGGTGTGGCCATTTACTGAGATGGGGAAGGAGAAGGAAACCACGGAGGTGGCCACCTGGACAAGGCATGAGGTTGCTGTGGGGGAAGGTCAGAGGTGGGATTGTAAAGAGAGTACATCTTTGGCACAAATTGTGCAGGCTGTTTCTTTCACAAGGGTGCCAGGCAGAGGCAGGAGTCCTGGCCTGGTTTGGGGCTACAAACCTTTGGAGGAGACACCTTTATCCAACTTGTTTGCCTGGAGAGGGCCACCGTTTTCCAATATGCAGAAAGATGCTAATGAGCCCACTGGAACTCTGATACCACCTATTGTCCTGTGTTGGCACATCGGATAAAACCTAGTCCTCTGCACTGTCCGTGTTACTAGTTTCATGTGGCTATTTAAGTGTATAATTTAGTTAATTAAAATGAAATAAACAGTTTACTTCCTTGGTTGCTCTAGCCACATTTCAAGATGGCTCCTGAACATGCCCATCATTATAGGAGGTACTTGAACAGAGCTGGTCTAGGTATTTAAATCCTGCGTCCTCTCCACTGTCCTGTGCTCCCTTCCCCCATGTAATTTTTCTTCATGGGATGTCTGTCTCTGGGACAGAGGAGGGGGCTTAGATTTCACTTTGGTCACCTCTCCTTCAGCTACAGGCTGAGGGTACTGTGTTCTTTCTCCACCGAACTCAGCAGTCCCCTCCCCCCACCCCCCACTCAAAAGAGAGATCCACTGATATTTCAGAGATTGTTAAGAGAAGTACTCATGGAAGAGTAAACCCAAGAAGACTTTCTGGAGGAAGCAACTTAAGCTGCAAGTAAAGGGGAAGTGGGAGTGAGAGAAAGGTTGTTTTTAAATGTGCCGGGCCAAGGAAACAATTAGACTCTCCCACTTAATTCTCAAACCGCACTGTGAAGGGGGTGGAACACTCCCCAGTTTGTAGTCCTCAGAGGCTACGTTCTCACAGCTAGTCGAATTCCCAAGCCAGGATTTGGATTTGGCCCCAGTGGAGATTCTGAAGGGAACAGAGGTGATGAGAAGCAGAGCAGTAAGTCAGGGACAGAAAAGAATGGGAGGGAGGGACAGGAAGATGTCCACAGAGGGCTTAATGTGTGCTGGGCTTCTGCCCGTGACTCATCCTCCTTCAGCCCCTTGGGCCTTGACCCAGGTCCAGCTGACATCCAACTCTGGGCTCTTTCCCAGGAGAGTCTAGAGAAAATGCCTGCTTGGGGAGAAAGGGGTGTGTGGGTGGGGAGGGGGAGACAGAAGCTATCGTTGGGGTGGGGAGATGAGGGCAAAACACAGGGATCTAGAAACAGTGCCAGGATTCCTGAGATGCTCTGCCTAAAGGGAGGAGGCAGGATTTCTAGGGTACTCTCCTCCCTGGAGCTGTGGGAGATGGATTCGGGGCCACAGTGGGGTGGGGGATGATAGCAGGCTCATTTAGGCGGAGCCCAGAGACTTTCCTATGGCCCCAGTTATTCCAGTTTACACACTATCCTCCTCCCCCATACTTCTGGGCCAGGGGTCACCTTGGAGGGCAACCGCAAAGCAGGAGGGGCCTCTGGCCTCCTGCGGCTCTAGCGGCACCGAGGCCAAAAAGCCCTTTCCAGTGGGGGCTCCAGGAAGCAGCCTTGCGCACGACTGGGTGTCCTGCTCGAGCAGCTTGGAGACCGGAGCCTAGCCCCGCCAGGCGCAGAGAGGGACCGCCTGCGCCCGGAGCCCCTCGACCGCCCGCTCGCTCTCGCGGCAGTTGGGAGCTGATGTCACCAGCGCCCCGAGCGCCACGGGAGGGAGTGCGCTTGCAACTCCCCGGACCCAGCGCGCTCCCTGAGTTGGTGCCTCAAGCGCAATGGACAGGGCTAGGGAAGGATCCGTGAGTGCTGGGGCCCGTGAGTACTGGGGCCCGGACTAAAAGACTAGCCAGGAGGGGGCTCGAGGACACCTCTCTGTGCCCTCCCTTCTCTCATCCGTTTGTGGTGTTTGTGACAGAAGCTGGATGCAGAATGGGATGGGGGTTGGCAAGCAAGACAGCTTAGCAGAGGTGGGACCCTGGTGCAGACAGACGTAGAGGGGCCGAGGGGTGGGGGTGGGGGCAGGAGCTGTGTAGTCTGGGATGGCTTCCTGGTGGAGGGGGCGTTGGGACTTGGTTGGCCTATTTCTGAAGGGTCAGGAAGAGAAACAATGCTGGGAGAGGGGTCATGAGAGTCAGGTTTAGCTCATTGGTGGCCCAGGAAATAAATAGTGGAGGAGGAATGTTTTCAGGGAGGCTGGACAAGCCTTTTGAAAGCAGGAATTTAGGGTGTTCAGTTCTTGGAGACTTGGAGGCTGGAGCCACCAGGGACAGAAGAAAGTGGCCAGAATGAGAACCGGTGTGAGGGAAAAGACAGGTTTTGGGTGATCACATTCACCCCTCCTCTTCCAGCCTGGTGCCTCCACTTGGCTTCCTCTTGAACTAATCTTATACTGTAATGGGGTTAGTCTTCCACCTCCTTTCTGAAGCCTTCCCCATCACCTCCCCCAGAAGCAGACACGGTCTCTCTCCCGTGAGTGTGTTTATACCATGACATGGCACTTATGGTGCAGCCATTAATATCTGCGTCTCTTACTTCCCAGCTGGATTTAAACGTGGGCCCTCGGACGGCACAGAGATGCTCCAGGGTTTGCTGGGGGAATGCCACTGCTGTCAGAATAGCAGAATTTAAAAAAGCATCCTCACCATTCGTGTCTACTATGTGCTGGGCATTGTGCTAAGTGCTTTACATTCCTGGCTTACTGAATTTTCACGAGCCTGGGACGTGGGGACTATTTCCATCCTCACTTTACCAATGGAGATAGTGAAACCAACTCAGGGAGTTTGAGTAAATTGGTGTATTTTAATTAAGTTTCTTCCCAGCTTATCAAGACTGGCAGGAATGTCACGGGCCCAGGTTTGTCTTTTGCCAGACTGGTGCTCTCACCCTCCACTCTCTGCCAAGACCTCCGAGGCTCTTTCTGAGTGACTGTTCCTGAGAATCCTGGTGCCTCTCTCAGTGCCTACCCGCCCCCCTCCTTATGCACAGCCTGTTTAGCCCTTCACTCCTGACCTGCCTTGCTTGCCTTCCCATCCCCAGTCCTTGCTTCTGTTCTTCACCTCCCAAGCTCAGAGGGCCAACAAGTGGCAGATCCCCTGATTTGGAGCGCATACAGGGTTCTGTGCAGCACGAGTGCACTCTGTAGGTGGCATGCTCCTTCTCCACTGATCCCTTACCAACTAGATGCCCACCCCCCATCACTTGAGTCTTTGGGGTAGCCCAGGATGGTCTGGTCTCTCTTGTCCATTTTCTTTAGTCCATGTTCTCAGCCCTGGCTACACCTCAGAATCATCTGAGGAATTTTCAAAAAATCTCACACACTCCACTCTTAGAGATTCTTGTTCTGGACGTCTGAGGTAGAGCCCTGGTGATGCGTTTTTTTGTTTTTGGTTTTGGTTTTTTTTTGCTTGTTTGTTTTTAACTGAGATTAAAATTTTTAAAGAAGGTAACAATTTCCAAAAGTACAGTTGTAAAATACATATTTTTTAAAAGTAGCATAAATCCGTTTTCCATTCCTGGCACCCAGGCCCACAACCTCTATTTTATGTATGTTTTGCTATAATGGTAGCATTCTGTAATACTGTTTTCTTTTCTCACTTAATAGATTTTGAAGATTTTTTCAGATCTACACACATATGTCTACCTTACTCTTTAATGTCTGCCACATTCCATATTCCATGATATAGAAATGTTGTGATTTATTTAACCAATGCCTGAGTGAAGGACTTTTAAACTTGTTGCTTTAAAACAATGTTGTGGGGCGCCTGAGTGGCTCAGTTGGTTAAGCGGCCAACTTCGGCTCAGGTCGTGATCTCACAGTCTGAGTTCAAGCCCCGCGTCGGGCTCTGTGCTGACAGCTCTGAGCCTGGAGCCTGCTTCAGATTCTGTGTCTCCCTCTCTCTCTGCCCTTCTCTTGCTCATGCTCTGTCTCTATGTCTCTCAAAAATAAAATAAAAATGTTAAAAAAAATTTTTTTACATAAAACAATGTTGTAATGAGGGGCACCTGGGTGGCTCAGTCGATTAAGCATCTAATTCAGCTCAGGTCATGATCTCATGGTTTGTGAATTAGAGCCCCGCATAGGGCTCTGTGCTGAAGGCTCAGAGCCTGGAGCCTGCTTTGAATTCTGTGTCTCCCTCTCTCTCTGCCTGCCCCTACCCTGCTCCTGCTCTCTCTCAAAAATAAATAGAAACATTAAAAAAAAACAATGTTGCAATGGCTATGGCTTTGCCAATAGTTGTGACTATATTTGTAGGATAAACTCTTAGATACTGAATAGCTTGATCAGAGGATATGTGATTCTAGTTTTCATAGATTTTTTTCCAAATTGTGCTCAACAGAGGCCGAAGGAATTTATGCTCCTAACATCAAATGCATGAGTGCATCTGCATCTTTAAAAAGCTTCTCTTATTCTTGGGTAGCCGAGGTTGAGTTTCCTGAAACATAAGTTTCTTGTCTGTTTCTCCTGGGCCACAGCCCACTTGGAGACTGGCGGGTGCTTCAGCCTGTCCCCAGCTGACATTTCCTTCTCATCCTTTTCCCCACTCTGTCTAGGACACCGAGTTGCAGAGAAAGCTAGACCATGAGATCCGGATGAGGGAAGGGGCCTGCAAGCTGCTGGCGGCCTGCTCCCAGCGAGAGCAGGCATTAGAGGCCACCAAGAGCCTGTTGGTGTGCAACAGCCGCATCCTCAGCTACATGGGCGAGCTGCAGCGGCGTAAGGAGGCACAGGTGCTGGAGAAGACAGGCCGGAGGTGAGCGAGTGGGGGGCAAGGCCTTATGGGGGGTAGTGGTGCAGTGTGTGTATGTACCGAGTGTGGAGCACCCTGAAGATGACTTCCCCGTGAAGTCTTGGCAGAGACCTGGGAGATACCCTGGTGTTTTATACCACAGTGTGCTTCCCAAAGGCGCAGTAGGGCTGGACTTTGGAAAGCCAGTTTATCAGGTGAAAGGCTGTCCGTCTGAGGGGTTATAAAGTAAAAGGGCTAATTTGCTAAGCCCTGCCTGTGATCCGATGAAGCTGGCTGGCTGGCTTCTGGAAAGATAATTTTCTCAACGTCAGTTCACCAGATGGCCAATTTACCATAAACTGACAATATGTACCTAAGGTTCACCATCACCGCCAGTGCTCGAGAAAAGAAATAATAAAAAAACATTTAAGGGAAAACCGATCCCTTCCCCTAAATTAGATTGTGTATTCCAAAAGGGGTCAGCTTCTGGATGTGAAACACCAGCTTCATGACATTAGACGCTGCTCATCTGGCATGTCCGCAGGGAAACGGTCGAGGTTTCTGGCACAACTGAAGGGTTTGGAGAAAATACCTGGCAAATGAGCGTTCTGAGAATTGGCCACTTTTGGTAACCTGGTCATTTGGAAAACTGGCTTCTGGCAAAATAAGCCTGCTTGTCCCCACTGCTGTGTAGGGAGAAGGCTGCAGCTGCCCGCTGGCATGGTGCCCATCCCAGCTCGGCCATGAAGGCTGAGGGCCAGGAGCCCTCCACCCGTGAAGCCCCTGGGGGAAGGCAGACAGCCAGCTCTGTGGCTTCCCCATAAAGCTGAAGGGCAAGCAGGTGGGGGTGGGGGTGGGGGGGTAGTTCCCAATGTGAGCTTGCTGTCTCCTGGAAGGCAACCATCAACAGGCTCTGCCCTGGCCACACAGCCTAGGCAGTGTGATTTGAGGTACATCCCAGATTGCCGACAGCTAAACACGCCATCATCAGTGCCACATCATTTAGCTTAAGGTCCTACTAAGTTGCTAATTACATTAGTGGTGTTATGAATTTGTATGGATAAACTTGCGGTCACCTTAGGAGAGACACATGCTTGGTGAGTCCTGTTGATGGGTGGGGAGGGGGGTAGGGCCAGGTGTCTGGGGCCCTGCAGTGGGGTACTGGGAAGGCCCAGCCTACCTAGAGACAGTAAAGGAGAAATCAAAGCTGAGGGGGAGGGAAGAGAGGTTTATGGCAAATGGAACACAGTTTTCTTTACTTGGGTTCTTGATTTTCCAATTGACCCAGTATCCTCCTGTATCAAAGAAGTGATAAGATGGTGAAGAACAGGCTCCCCTATTGTTAAAAAGAAAGCCTGCAAATTCCTCCAAGTGGGGTTTAATAGAGAAGAGCCCTCGTAACGGAGTCTCTCTGCGGGCACCTGTTCCCTCAAGCCCCACTCGTCCCTGGTAGAGGTCTGGGGAGGTGGTCAGAGAGGATGCTTGGAGGGGGAGGAGCCTGGAGCTTATACTGCATATGAGCTGATGTTCCTCCAGTGTCCCCAAGCCCAGTGACTCCCTGGGCTCAACTGACAGCTCTTACAGTCCCTCCGTCCTGCTAGGTCAGCCTGGCTGGGGACCTGGGGTTGCGCCCTGGGCTGGAGGCAATGCAGAATGCTTGGGCACCGGAACCCGGGGGGCAGGGGTTGGTGTAGTGTCTAGAGGCCAGGCAGGGATGTTGTGATTTGCCCACAGGCCTTCTGACAGCGGGCCGCCTGCTGAGCGCTCCCCCTGCCGTGGCTGCGTCTGCATCTCTGGTAAGAAGCACAACTCCCCTAGTCGCTGGCATTCCTTGCCCAACCACGAGATCTTCTGCCCTGTCTCAACATCTCTTCTGCCCCTCTGCCCCTCAGACCTCCGGATTCCACTCATGTGGAAGGACACAGAATATTTTAAGAACAAAGGCGGTGAGTTGCACACATGCTGGGACAAACGGAGGGAGTGACCTGAGGTTGGGTGTTCTCGTGGGGCACGTCTTTACCAGTTTTGGCCTCTGTCCCCAGACCTGCACCGCTGGGCTGTGTTCCTGCTGCTGCAGCTAGGGGAACACATTCAGGACACAGAGATGATCCTGGTGGACAGGACCCTCACAGACATCTCCTTTCAGAGCAACGTGCTCTTGTGAGCACCTGATCCCTGTGACGCCCTCCTTTCTCCATGCTGCTCCAATCCCTGGATGCCATAGCTGCAGGGGAAGAGGCGAGGGAGGAAGGGGAGACGGGCCTCGCCTGGGGAGTTGTCCTGTACTCTCACCACATCTGTCCTTCACCCCTGCCCGCCCCCTCATGCCTCTCCGGACTTCCCCAGGACCATCCTCCTCTCTTCCTCCCACACTCCTACAGCACTGAGGCAGGGCCAGACTTTAAACTGCGACTGGAGCTGTATGGCGCCTGCATGGAAGAGGAGGGGGCCCTGGCTGGAGCCCCCAAGAGGCTTGCCACCAAACTCAGCAGCTCCCTAGGCCGCTCCTCAGGGAGGCGTGTCCGGGCATCGCTGGAGAGTGCTGGGGGTTCGGGGAGCAGTCCCATTTTGCTTCCCACGCCAGCTGTGGGGTAAGGCTCTACATTCCCCCATTGCCCTCAGTTGCCTCCGTCCTGGCCATGGGTGACCTCAGAACTGTGTTGAGCATGCAGAATCCATTTTGTGCTGCTGTCGCAGTGTGCAGACCTACATGAAGAAGCAGCGGCCACACATCTGGGAGGCACTCTGGTCTATACCCCGGAGCCAGGCCCATGTCAACTGAGAAGACCAGTAAGAATGCAGGGAGAGCTAGCTCTGGGGCCTTCAAGTTTTTGCAGCAGCAAATGCATCTTATGTGGATAGAACAGAGTGCCCTGGTTGGAGTAAAGTAGCCTGGGTCCTGAGGGGTTTCCTGCTGGTGCCTAAAGGCACCCGATGGAAACACAGGGCCTCTGAGCAGCAGTTTGAAAAGCTCTAGGGCAGTGAACGGAATGCTGACTTTGGAGACACACATGAGTTCAAATTCCAGCTCCACCACGTACCAACTATAAATTGTGGGCAAATTTCTTAACTTCTCTAAGCCTCAAGCTGTTTCATCTATTAATGGAACAATGCCACCAACCTTCTAAGGCTATTGTGGGAATACAACGGAATAACATATTAAAAGCACAGGACCCCGCACTCAGCAGGAGTTCAGTAAATGTTCTAACCCCCGTGGGAGAGGCAAGCTAGTTTTCTATGGGGCCACCTGAACAACGGGGCAGATCTGCTCAGCCCTCAGATCTCCTGCTATCTAATACGCCGATCGTTTGGGCTGAGGCCCACTTCTGTGTCTGTCCTGTAGTGGTCCCCGTTACCACCTCTTGGCTCACACCACGCTCACCCTGGCAGCAGTGCAAGATGGGTTCCGCACACATGACCTCACCCTCACCAGCCATGGTGAGTATGTGCTGTGGGGTGGGGTGGGTGCTGGACAGTGAGAAGAGGGGCTGTTGAATGGTCCCTTTTCATTCCCTACCCTTACCCTGCACTTCCTATCCCCCAGAAGAGAACCCTGCCTGGCTTCCCCTTTATGGTAGCGTGTGTTGCCGCCTGGTGGCTCAGCCTCTCTGCATGACTCAGCCTACCGCAAGTGGTACCCTCAGGGTGCAGGTGAGGGGGGGGGCCCTGAGGTATAGAAGGGAACCTGGAGAAGGAAAGCTGGATCACCTAGGCACCGAAGGACTACTGAAAAATCAAGATCTGGGTGGAGGAAGGAGGGTTAGGGCAAGAAGACAGGCAGATCAGACAAGAGTGTGGGCAGAAAGGAGCAGATTCTCACTGGGGGAATGGGAAGAAGGGTGTTGGGGGTGTGATTCCCCCAGGTAACCTGAGTTATTTATGCAGCAAGCTGGGGAGCCGCAGGACTGGGCGCGAGTGCATGGAGTCCTGAAAGGCACAAACCTCTTCTGTTACCGGCAACCTGAAGACGCAGACACTGGGGAAGAGCCGTTGTTTACTATTGCCATCAACAAGGTGATGGGTCCCTTGGTGGTGAAGCCACCAGGTGCCAGGGCCCAGGAGCATCTCCTTCAGGTCCAGGAGGGGGGGTGCAGAGAGATCGAAGCTCGCCTTCTGCTCCTAAGAGCACCACACCTGATTTCAGGGCCAGGAATGTTCTCCCTCACCAGCATCACTGGAAAAGGCTCTTCTACTCACCAGCTTCAGCCCCTGCCAAGTCTCAGAGAGTCCCACGGCCAGTTTAGGATTTTCATCCTCTTTCTGCCTTTTCCCTCGGATTCCAATCTGTATCTACTTCACTCTTTCCCGGCGTTTTTTCCCAAACCCAAGTCCAATAACCCCTCTTGGTTTCCAAGCCCTTTTGTTGGCTTTCTTGCCAACTTTTATGAAAGTACTGAGGGGCGTTAGGCCTCAGCATTCCTCCCTCGCTCCATCCCTCCTTCCCTGTCTCCATCTGCTCCGCGTTCCTGACTGAGGACTGTCTCATCCCCAGTCCTTTCCTGACATTCCTTCTTGTTCTACTCAATAGGAGGCAAATTAGAGGGCTTGGGGAGAGACCCCACAAGTTCCTCCTCCTAAGGCAGGGATGACCAAACCTGCCTGATGTCACTGCTGACTTCTGTGACCAACGTGAGGTGGAAGCAGAGCCCTTCTTTCTCCTGCAGGAGACTCGAGTCCGGGCAGGGGAGCTGGACCAGGCTGCAGGCCGGCCCTTCACCCTGAGCGTCAGTAACCGGTATGGGGAGGATGAGGTGACACACACCCTTCAGACAGAGAGTCGAGGAGCCCTGCACAGCTGGATGGAGGCTCTGTGGCAGCTTTTCTTTGACATGAGTAAGAGGAGGCTGGTTTGAACCTTGGGAGGGATTGGAGTTTGATGTTTTTACCAAAGGCCTCTATTTACAGAAAGCGTGGCAGGGAATGCGGCAGGGGAGAGGCTGGCCCGGCCCTCTGGGTCTTCCTCCTCCCACCCCAGTCACTGCCCTCCTTTCAGGCCAGTGGAAGCAGTGCTGTGATGAAATCATGAAAATTGAAGCCCCCACTCCCCGGAAACCCCCCCAAGTACTGGCCAAGCAGGGGTCCTTGTACCATGAAATGGGTGAGTGAAAGTGTACTCAGGGAACCTGATGGGAAGTGGGGTTGGGGGCTTCAAGGGAGCCCAGATAATGGCAACAGAGAGAAAGCACTAGGTCGAGGCAGCGCTCTGGGGACCCAAGGCCCACTCGGTCCTCTTATATTTGTTTCTCTTCTCCGGCTCTTCTTAGAGCCACCTCCACCAAAGTTCCAAACAAATCCCCAAAGAGCCGGATTCATTTCATGGATTTCTGTCCTAATTTCTTCTTCTCTGTTTCCCTTTCTGCATGCGGATTCCTGCCTCTTCCTCTGACCCTCCACTTGCCTGGCACTGCTTTCATTTTCCTCCTCTTTCCTTGATTTTTTCACCCACTTCTGCTACCCCCTCATCTCCATCCCCACTGCACCCCATATCCTATAGTCTTATCAGAGCCAGTGGCTCCAGGGGGCCCAGGTGAGGGGCTTCTCCTGCAGGATAACACAATCTCGGCTGAGATCCGGGCTTTGCTTTCCTCCTATTACAGTGACAGGTGATGGTCAGGGCTGGGTAGGCCTGGGGCCTAAGCTCTGACTAGCCCCCTCCCCTCAACCCCTTCCTGGTGCCACAGCTATTGAGCCGCTGGATGACATCGCAGCGGTGACAGACATCCTGACCCAGCGGGAGGGCGCAAGGCTGGAGACACCCCCACCCTGGCTAGCAATGTTTACAGAACAGCCTGCCCTGCCTAGCCCCTGCTCACCTGCCTCAGTGGCCCCAGCCCCAGCTCGGACCCACCCCATGCCCTGGGGGCGACCCCGAACATTCTCCCTGGATGCCATCCCCCCAGACCACTCCCCTGGGGCTTCCTGCTCGGTGGCCCCTCTCCCCCAGCAGCCATCCCCACGGTCCAGAGGCCTCTTCAGCAAAGGCCCACCCCGCACTTGGCTCCAGTCACCAGTGTGAGAGAAAGGTGCTGGCAACAGGATCTGGCCAGAGGAAGAGAAGACCTCTGCGCAGCTGGGCTCTGGACGCGGCGCTGTCAGTAGCAGGTTGGCCAGCTTGGCCTCCCCTTCCTCTGCTGGACTGGGGGTAGGCTGGGGAGGAGGAGCAGAAGCCCCTTGTAAGCTGTGGTTGCCAAGGTGTCAAGGGGCTCATTCCTGGGACTGGCTGGTACCCCCTAAACCCTTCCTGGGAGAAAACTGGAACCAACCCTGCCCTACCTCCCTGCACTAACCAGCTTTGAGGACGGCACTGAGGAGCCTTGGGAGGAGTGCGCCTCCCTTGTGACTCTCACATCAACCATTAAAGTTATTTAACGGCGGCCTGCGCCTGGTTCTTGAGGACAGGTTGCCTTTCTGCTTGGTCTGGACCTGCGCCATCCCCTCATCCCTGGAGCTTAGTTGACCAGGAGTCGTGAAGTAGAACTGTGATACTGAGCAATCAGACAAGGGCTGGGTGGAGGTGTACTTTATAAATACCACAGGGAGGAAGGAGGACTGCTCTTCTCTCAAGCGCTGCTGAATCTCAGGATCTCAGCGAGGTCATAGCCAGTCACAGCAAAGGAGTTCCCCGAGGGGTCACAGAATCGGGCACCACACACCTGGGTGTCAGGTACACACTCACCATGACAGTGTTCCACCTGGGGGAGAAGAGGGCTGCTCAGGGCCTGCTGCCTCAGGCTCGGGCCCCCCTTTCGACTCCTGCCACCAGACACACCTCAGTGTAGCCACTCTCTGGGCTTCTGCTCAGCTTCCAGATGTGGACAAAGGTGTCTTCGGCCGCAGAGAGAAGCTATAAAAAAGATGGCGGGCTGAGTGGGCACTGGCACATGCTGACAGGGGACCAGGATAGGCTGGAGTGCCTGGCCCAGATGCCCAGGGAGAGGGCTACACTGGAGTAGCAGACAAGTCTTTGGAGTTTCTCTCAACATCCCCAGCACCAGGAACGAGGGTATGGAGGGATGGAGAAGGGGACTGACCTTGCCCACCTCGGGAGCCAGGTCCAGGGCACAGATGGCCCGGGCGTGGGCGCTGATCTGGACATGCAGAGTTCCTGTGCTGGCCTCGTACAGACGCACCTGCCCATCCCCGTAGCCTGCTGCTACTGTCCCATGCCACAGCTGCACGGAAGGGCATGGGACCCTGCAAGGGTAATAACCCGCTTTAATTTCCTTGGACCCCTTGGGAAGGCATCAGTACCCTTCCACCTCACCTACCCAAATCCTGGAATTCGGGTCAATAATTTGAATTCGGGCCCTGACCGCCAGACACACAGCACGCCTGAGTCATCTGCCGTCACCATGTCAGCCACGCAGTCCTAAGGAGAAAAGCAAGATCAGTCCTTCTCTTTCCCCCTGCTGGCTCCTGTATACAGGGAAGGAGGGGAGGGGAGGCAGAATTTGCATCTTTGCCTCTTTAGGGAAAGGTCAAGGTCAAGACATGTAGCCCTCCTGACCTGGATGCAGGGTTCCCTGGGGACGCATAAAAAGCTTTCTTTGCTTTCCTTAGTGCCTCAATCCCCTTGACCCAACAAACAATGTGTTAGGAGGGGGGATATAAGTGTCCTCACTGGATGGATGGTAAAACTGAGCCCACAGTGTTACAATTTTTTGGAGGTCCTGCAGGGAGCCAGTCACAGTCATGACTAAAGTCCTAATCCCTTGAGAACCCCCAACCCCAGGCAGCCAACATAGCCATGGGCCCAGCGGGTCAGGTGCAGTGGAGCATATGAATTAGAAGATACATCCCCTGTTCTCAAGAGGTTTGCGATCCAACTCGGGAGACAAGAGTTGTCTTTGAGGGTAGTACTGATTTGGGGTTCAGCCAAGGGACATCAGTGAGAGCGGGAATAGGGGGATGGCTTCCCAGAGCAGTAGCACTGGAGGTGGACCTGAATAGGTAGGACTTGCCCGAGCCCAGAAAAGGAAGCTGCATGTGTCAGAGTTGGACAGCATTCTTAGATACCATCTGTCCCAACTCCTCAATCCACACTAGTATTGAAAATTGTTCGTGAACTATTAAATGCCACGTAAATGGAAAGTCAGGCTTCATCACCGGACTTAAGGTTGCTGAAGCCTAGGAAAGTGCAGCAATTTACCTAAAGCCATCCAGCTGCTTAGTGACAGAGTCAAGACTTAAACCCAGGTCTCCTGCCTCCCAAGGTGGGAAGGCTCCCAGGCTCACTGGAATTGATGGGGGAATCCACTCACCTGTCCTTGCGCAGGCTCGGCAGCAATGTCTGTGACTGGTGTCCGGTGCCCAGCCAGCTCTTCGCTCAGTACAATGTTGGGACCCTTGGCCGGGATGTCAAACACCAGTACCTGGCCCGACCATGTTCCTGTGGAACCAGTACCCCACTGAGGGCTTCCTGATCCTCCCCAGTCTCCAACCACCACACATAGCACTCCCACCATCCCATAAACCTTCTTAACAAACACCCCACACCGGGCTCCAACAGCTTTGCTCCTCCATTGACTACCATTATTCTATCTTACCCTACCTCTCTGAAGCCCGCCATGCCTTTCTAGAGTCTCTACGAGCCCCCTCCAATCCCATCCTTCTCTCTAACCCTCAAAAATTCCCTCAAACCTTCAGCATCCTCCTGGCCAAAGCCCATACCCCTACACCCCAGCACTCCCCAATGCCCTGCCTTTGGCCCCCTCACCCACACAGATGAAGTGGCCACTGGAAGCAATTCCTCGGGCAAACACAGCCTGTACTGAGTATGAAAGGGGAAAACGATTAGAAATAGCACCTCCACCAGCCCCACCAAACGCTCCCTACCCTGACCACACTCAAGTCCTGCAAGTACCTGGAGATGCATCTCCAGAGTCCAGGGCGTGCCAATAGACCATGACAGAGCCATCCGACTCGTACATCTGGAAGACAAGAGCAAGGATGGAGGCACAATCCAGCTGACCTTTGCTGAGCTGTGTACTTCACATATTCATGTGAGGCCTTAGCCCATTTAATCCTCAAAACAACTCTGGAAGGCATGCACGGCTTTTATTCCCATTTTACAGAGGAGGGCACTGAGGCTCTGCGAAGTTAACTAAATTGTCGGAGGTCATACAGCTAATAAAGGGGCAGGTGTCATCGATGGCACTTGGGAACTGGAAAAGATGGAAGAAATGAAGATGAGAAATAAGGAAGAATGGACTAAACATGTGAAAAGTTTGTAAGGGCTTAGAGGCAAGTAGGGAAGGGTCTAGAGGCTTCCCGGAGGAGTTGAGAAAACTCTAGTGGGGGAGGGTAGGAAGCGCCTCTTCTTACCTGTATTCCTCGCCTCTTCTTACCTGTATTCCTCGATGTGAGGTGAGTACCAGCAACACTCGGAAGGGGAGGACACACCAATGGACCTAGAGGGAAGTGGCCCAGTAGGAAGAAGTGTTTAGAGCAGAGGACAGGAGGACTCAGAAAAGCGTTAAATCAGAGGGTTAGGGAAGGCCTGGCCCTTGAGGTTTGGAGAGGAAGGACAGAGCTTAGGATCGGGTTCAGCAACACCACTCACCTGGGTGATAAGCGGAGGGCTCACTCCAGCTCCCTCCTTAGCACGGAGCTGGCGCTGGGCCAAGGGCACACCCTCCGCGGCAGCGCTGAGAAGCTGGGCGCTGGGTCCATAGACTACCCCAAAATGTGTGAGGTTGCGGGAGGACAACTGCAGCACACTGAGGTTGTTGCACAGGGCAGCGGCCGAACCTCGAAGGGGAATGGAGCGCTCCCGGCGGAACATCCTAGTGGAGAGAGGCTCGAATCACAGGCGCGCTGCGAAGAGCAGACGGCGGTGATTCCTGCGGGAGGAATGGGAGGGTGCTGTCATGAGGCGCTAAAGACTACTGGGAGTGGGTCAGGATGTGATGGGAAACCCGTGGACGGCGATAGGGGAGTCCGCAGTGGGGAGGTCTTGGGGAGCAGGAAAAGGGAATCCTAGGGCTGAGTCATGGAGCGATGGGGAAATCCCAGAGGAGGAATGGGGATGCACAGGACCCGGTGACTCCAAGCGCCTGAGCGAAGGCAGAATGAACCAGTGTAGCCCCCAGACCCTTCTTCCCTCAGCTGGCTCCTTGAAGCTCCCGGCCAGGGTCAGAGGTCACACCCGCAGGTCCGCTTGCCTGACTCCGGATCTGTAGGACCCTGCGAATCCGCCGCCACCATAGAGACGACGCACGTACGCACGGCCAATAGGCGGGGCCGAACCACCCAAACGTGCTGAGCGCGGAGCGGTTGCCACGGCAACCGTGGGCGGGGCGAGTCTCCCAGCGAGGGGTGACCCTCTCAGTGCGTCGCTAAGGCGACGGTTAGGCTGGTCTGGCAGAGCAAGGCAGGGAAGCTGCTTGAAACCCCGGGGTTGGAGCGACAGCTGCGGCGATGGCTCACGAAGGCTCGGTGAGCTTCAGCTCAGCTGGGGGTGCAGCAGAACCGGGATCGGCCTTTAAGGTCGGGGTCGAGAACCATGCATGGGGTCGGCTTCACGCCAGTCGGCGCCCGCCGACCATGTGAGCTTTCTTGGTGTCCAAGAAAGCCACGTCGGTCTTGGGCAGAAAATCTACATCTGCACCACCCACGCTAACACGTTCTGCCACACTCGGAGCCTGAGGGAAAAAGTCAAATGGGTGGTGCAGAGTCCAAGAACAGGAATTGACTTTGGAACAGCTAATGCATGTAATAAGTCTCTTTTACTGAGGGACCCATTCAAACGGATAAACCAGAATTGGTCAGGCATTGGGGAGAGGTGTTGCTAAATAAACTCCCTTTTAAGGATTTTAAGAAAAAGAAATGGATCGAACAACTCTGAGGCTGCACTTAAAAGTCAAATTGTTTAAAAGCCAAGAAAATTGTAAAGAAAACAGATTTGAGGAGGCTTTGTGCTATAATATTTCTAGCCCCTCTGGTCAGGCCACATCTAGGCACGGTCGCTGATCGCTATCCGGGTACCACCTGAGAGGCTGGGAGGGTAAATCCAAGGAACAGACTCCTCTCCCAACCCTACCTGCTCTGCTCTGGCCACGCCTGGTCTGGGCGGTGGGTTATTCCCTGGGCTTGCCATCAGGGCTGTTTTCACTAGCAGAGAAGGGGAATGAGGCTTAAGACATTTTGAGGTCAGTGTAAGGTTTAGGAAACATCAGATTTGGGGGAGAATGAATTTGGCAGGCCATCTGGTATGAAGCAATAAGGTTGGGGTGAGGAGGCAAAGATTTGGGAAGATTACATTTAGAGGTAAGTTTTGGAAGGAACCAGGTTCACAGAGAGTTGCAGGAAAGTGAGGAGGCTCCCAAGAATCTGCTTGTAAATTTCTTATGTCCCTAGAAGGAATTTATGGAACCAATCTTTTTATGTGGTTTTTTTCTTGATTATAAAAGGATACAGACTCATTATAGTATAGAGAACATATAAAATAGAGAAGAGCACAAGAAATAAACATAGCCACTGTTAACAGTTTTGGTGTTTTCCTTTTCAACACATAATGGTTTATACATCTGAGATGATCCTCGATATGTAATTTTGTATACTGTTTCTATCATTTATCATTACATTGTAAGTATTTACATGAGCTATTGTAAATTCTTCCTAAAGATGATCTTTAATCATTGCATAATATTCCGTAATATAGAGGGCACACAATTAGCCACATATTCTTTTTGTTAGACATATGTTTTAAATATTCTGCTATTGTAAATGACAGAGAATATGTTGAAGGTTGTTCAGTGTATTGTTATTTTCATTTCAGAATATGTCTTTGAATGTGTCCATAAAACTGGAATTGATATTTTTGAAGGTTGGACATCTTTTCAAATGTTTATTAGTCATTTACGGTTCCACTTTTGTGAAACGTTAATGTCCTCTGCTTATCCCTGGAGTCTTAGGGTTTTTATTATTTCGTGTGAGTTTTTAATCTACTTGGGAATATTTATCCTTTCTTATATTTATTGCAATTTTTTTGAAAGCAAGATAAAGTCAGCCTCTAGAGGCAGACAGACCTGCCTTTGAATTGTGACTCCACTACTTCCTTCCTGTGTCATCTGGGCAAATTCTGTCAAATGAGGCAAAAAAAATAGCATGTAGTCTAAAAACGTAAGACTTGAGTCAACTGTATGTAACTGAAATATTTAAGTGCCAGTAAATGATAACTACTGCCAGCTTGTACTTAGGAGTGTTTTTATTATTATTATTATTTTTTAATGTTTATTTCCTTTTGACAGAGAGACAGGGTGTGAGCAGGGGAGGGGCAGAGAAAGAGGGAGAGACAGAATCTGAAGCAGGCTCCAGGCCCTGAGCTGTCAGCACAGAGTCCGACTCGGGGCTTGAACTCTCAAACCGTGAGATCATGACCTGATCCGAAGTTGGTACTTAACCAACTGAGCCACCCAGGCGTCCAGGAGTGTTTTAAAAATAAGTATAGGAAAATTTTGTCTATATATATATATATATAATTTTGTATATATATATACACACACACACATACATATACACACACACACCTCTCTAGCTATTTCTTTATTATTTCTTACATAACTTTTATGCTTAGGTAGTTTTTTCTCAACCAGAGATTATATGACATTTTAACCTATTTTTTCCTACATTTAATTTTTTGCGCATATTTTTATTTCATTTGTGCATGTCTATCCTTCAATTCATCTGGAATTTATTTTGTGAAATGAGGATCTAAGTTGATTTGGGGGAGGGAGGAGACTAAAGAACACTAACCATTTGTTGACTCGTTCTTAAGTTCTTTGAACTTTCAAGAACTTTGAACCTTTTGAACTAGTGCCAATAGCAGAGACTGTGGTGTTAGAGCTTTATATAGTTTGGGTATACTCTGTAATCTCAAGCAAGTGATAGTTAACTTGTATCCTTTCAGTTTCTTTGTAAAATGGGTTTAGTGAGCTGTTATGAAAATTAAATTTGCTGGGTCAAACATTTAAAAATGCATCTGACACACAGTAGGCTCTTAGTGGATTGTTCCTTTCAAAAGGCTTTTCCTTCCTACTGGACAACTTGAGAAAGCTTCCTCCTAGCCTATAGCTGCGTCCCCAGTCCACTTGTCTCGGTGTTCTTCCCTGATTGCCCTGTGCTTTCCTCACAGAGGCAGGAGAGGCAGATACGGGACCGCGGGGTGACCCGATCCAAGGCGGAAAAGGCGAGGCCGCCTACGGTGCAGGTGCCACAGGTGGACATCGTGCCTGGGCGGCTCACGGAGGCGGAATGGATGGCGCTCACGGCTCTCGAGGAAGGAGAGGATGTTGTGGGGGACATCTTGGCAGATCTGCTGACTCGAGTCATGGATTCTGCCTTCAAAGTCTACCTGACCCAGCAGGTGAGCCTGGATGGGGGTTCTTCAGACCATTTCCACCCCGCCGACCCCCCCACCCCTCAAGCTGAGATGACCCTCTCTCGCCTCCGTAGTGCATTCCATTCACCATTAGTCAGGCCCGGGAGGCGATGCTGCAGATTACTGAGTGGCGCTTCCTGGCCAGGGACGAGGGAGAATCTGCAGTGGCCGAGGACCCCACGTGGGGCGAGGACGAGGAACCTTTGGCATGCACCACGGATGCCTGGGCTCAGGGATCAGTCCCCGTGCTGCAAGCGCCGGCCTCTGTGAGGCTGGAGGAGATCTTCCAAGGCGAAGTAAGCCCAGCCCAGCTCCCTCCGACCCTCACGCCCCTACCCTGAGCCCGCCCCTGCTGCGTCTTCGTTCTCCTCAGGTCCTCTCTGGACTCCTCCACCCTTCGGTCTTCTCCCCCCTTTCCGATGTCTCACTACCCATCCTCCACCCCTAACCATGGTGCATATTCCTAGGACCGAGGGAGCGTGGATCAGATCTCTTTAGGAAGGTCGGGGATGGCGAGAGGCTCTCAGCAGCAGATGGAATCTTGGGAGGCTTCTCCAGAGCTGCGAGTCACTTCGGGCCGCCCGCCTACCCCAGAGCCGTTTCAGGTGACAGGGACCAGGGGTCTTTTAGAGGAACTGGACGTCCAGGCCAGAGACCACCAGTCCTCAGCCGGATCCTTGCTCTCAAGCAACCAGCCGTTGGTGGAGATGGCTCGGGATGGCAGTCCCCACCCTTTGCCGGAGCTGTCCCAGGTAGCCAGCACCCAGGCCTCGGCCCAGAGGCTACAGCCCCCCAGCTCCCAGTTCTCGCTGGAGGACCTCTATTATTGCACGGTTCAGCCGCATGCGGCTGGGGACTGGCTGAAGCTCAAGAAGGAGAAAGTGCCCCGCACGGACTCGGGCGTGTGGGTGGCCGGCTCCTCCGCCTCATTCGAGCCACAGCAGCCTCAGGGCGCGGATGCGCTGCGGAAGGCGAGTCACTGCAGGGTGGGCCGCAAGGCCGGAGCGCGACTGGACCCAGCGCGGCTGCCGCGCCACTGGGTGCGCCCGGTGGCGGAGGTTCTGGTTCCGGACTCCGAGGCGCGCCCCCTGGAAGCCTACCGCGGGCGCAAGAGAGGCGGGAAGACCGAGGCTCAGGCCATACCCGTAGCACCTGGCCCCGGCGGCCGCGTCTCCCCAACGGTTTTCTTTTCTCTCCGGCCTGGTGCTCCTTTCAGTGCCTCGGGCCCGGGTCCTGATCTCCAATCCCCCTCTTTGAGCTTAGGCCTGCAGCCGCCTGTCTTTGGGTCAAAGTTGCCCTTTCCCAGCCCTGGGCTTCGCTTTCTCGCCACCCACCCAACCCTCCAGGATCTGGCCAGGAGCCCCAGCCCTAACCTGTGGCCAGGTGCCAAGTGGCCCAGTGGCTGGGAGCGGGAGGCCGAGTTGCTGGGCGAGATGTGGGCAGGCCACAGCCACCTACCTCTGCGTGGCCTTCATCCCAGGGACCAGGAGGGCCAGGATCCTCACAGGTGGCCTCAGATGGCATCTGGAGTCCTCGAGGCCACGTCCCAGGTGATGTGGAAGCCCATGTTGCTGCCTGAGGCAATGAAGTTGGCTCCTGGTGTGAACTTGTGGAACCCAACCACCCAGGTGCTGCTCAGATCTACAGTACTCCAGCAGGTGGACAAAGAAGGCAGCATCTCTCCTCCCATCCAGCAGCACCCCATCCAGACTGGTGCCCCAAAGCCTCAGGGGACCATGAGACAGCTAATGAAGAAGTCAACACCCAAAGTGTGGTCACTCCTCCCCAAGCACCTGCCCCATTCTGGGTCCTGAAGCTCAGGCAGTACTTTCCTTCTTTCTGCTTGCCGGAATAAACATCTCAGTTGCTTTAAGAGTTGGCCTGATGTCTGTCAGTTTCTTCAAAGAGTGCTTACACAAGAGCAGTTGTCTGGCAGGCCTGGAAGAATACAGAACACTGGTTCCAGGGAATAACCCCATTTCTACCCTTAGGAGACCCTGCATTAGGGCCAAGGTTGCTCCCGGGCAGAAGCATTCTGGAGAACCATCTCCCTCTCTACAAAGGAGTAGACATAAGGGCTGCAAGTGGGGTCCGCCTCAGTTGGAAGAACTTAAGAGTCTCCTTGCAGTAGGGGACTGAGGAGACAGCCCTGCTTAAGCACACAGTGATTAAAAGACAGGAGAAATTTGGTATTTTGCTTCTTCAGTTCTGGAGCTCATTAATTCACCTTAGAGTGGAAGTCCATGTTTCACTTGGAGATAACTACGAGCCTACACAGGGAAGCCCTGACTCTAGGCCAAGGATAGCAGTGAGGCAATCAAGTGACACACAATTTAAGGTGGAGTTCACTCTCGATTTCAAACAGGGTGCTCAAACAAATCGGAGAGTGACCGCCTCTTTAAATTTGGTGTCCTAGACTCCACACCAGCCTGACTGGTAATCCTCACTCAGCTTTGACTAGCTCCTCCCCAACTTTCCTTCGCTTCAGCACAACACTGGTGGTAGCAAGTCAGTAAGTTTTTGTGATGTTGCAGTGGTCTCTACTCAGCACCCTTGTCTGGAACCCTGGCTCTGTCCTGGTCATTCTGGTCCTCCTGCTCAGACTATACGTGTGGCTCTGGCATAAGTCTCATCTTTGGGACCTCCAGTGCTGCTCCACAGACTTGACTGGGAAGACAGCAGTGGTGACTGGAGCCAACAGTGGTAAGTGCTCTTCCCATCCTGCTACCTCATTGGGTGTCTCAGTCTAGTCCCCAGCTGGCCAGAGAGCCAGCACGCACTTGCTCTATTGCCCTTTAGTCACTCCCCAGACTAGCCTATTCTGAAGTTGCTCTCCTACAGGTATTGGGAAGGCTGTGTCCCAGGAGCTGGCCTGCCGTGGTGCCCGAGTGATCCTTGCCTGCCGAAACTGGGAGCGTGGACAGGAAGCCCTGGCTGAGATCCAAGCGGCCTCAAAGAACAGCTGTCTCTTGCTTGGCCAGGTGGACTTGAGCTCTCTGGCCTCCATCCGTAGCTTTGCCCGGTGGCTTCTGCAGGAGTGTCCTGAGATACATCTGCTGGTTAACAATGCTGGAATCTCTGGTATGTGTGCCTTCAACTGCTTCCCCCAGACACATTGCAGGAGCCTCCTTACCAGGGACCCTAAAAAAGGCACCCTCGAACCTAACCTTTGCACCCTCCTGAATAACTTTAATTCATACATGATCCTAAAAAGCCTACCTTAAGTAATCGCCCATCCTGGCACTTATGTCTTCCTGTGGAGTTTCTACTGAATGCCAATATATGCCCTAGATCTTGTCTCCCTCCATCACCCACTACCTATGTTCTCATTTCCTCCCAGGATTCCCCAAGACACTTACCCCAGAGGGCCTCGATCTCACCTTTGCCACCAACTATGTTGGGCCCTTTCTGCTTACAAATCTACTCCAAGGTAAGAAAGGATGGATGCCTACCTTCTGTGCCGCCCTCGTTTCTCCATTCCCCTGGCATTTTCGTAGCTTACTGTCTCCATGGCTACGTCCTTTCCCTTGGCCCCAGCTGCTCGCTGAGTGATGACCCAGTAAGCTTTTTGCTGCACACAGCAGGGCCACCCACCTGACCCAAGTCAGGACTGGGAGGCTGGTAATGAAATCGGTCAGGCTAAAATGCAACCAGCCAGGGGATTTAAGATCCACCTCTCTTCTCCCCAGCTCTGAGTTCTAGCTAAACCAGTAGACTCGGTCATCTCGACAGAAGCTGCCTAAGGGTGGCACTAGACCGCTAGGAACAAAGACACCAAGAAGCCCTACTTCCTGCTCTCGAATAGCTCAAGATCCTCCAGGAATCTAGACAGAACATATCACTATCTTGGACCCAAGTCCTCTGACTTGCTGATTTTTTAATCTTTTCTGATTAAGGAGGTTTGAGTTCTTCCCGGGGAGGCTGGGGCAGAGTGACTGGTGGGCGCTTTCTTGCTAACATTTTCTCCTGGATTGTATAATAGCCTCTTTAAAATAAAATCAATTTTGGGGGTTAGATAATATGTGTCCAAAACATAAAACTGAAAGTGTACAAAAAGGATGACATTTTAAAAACTCTCCCTCCTCTCCGGGGCGCCTGGGTGGCTCAGTTGGGTAAGAAGCCAACTCTGGCTCAGTCGTGATCACTCAGTTTGTGAGTTCAAGCCCCACTTCGGGCTCTGTGCCGACAGCTCAGAGCCTAGAGCCTGCTTTGGATTCTGTGTCTCTCTCTGCCCCTCCCCGATCCTCTTTCCCCCTCTCTCTCTCTCTCTCTCAAAAACTGAATAAACATTAAAAAAAAAATAAAAAAAAAAAAACCCTTCTCTTCTCCTTGAAAATCAGCTACCCATTTGCCTCTTGGGAGGCAATTTGTGTTGCCAGGATCTCATGAGCTCTTTAATGGCTGATTAAATTGGCCCCAAATGGAAAGTGAACAAGAGCAAGGCAAAACTACATGGGTTTGTAAGTAGGAACATTTTGTCTCCTTTCCAAAAATTTTAACACTCTGGCTTGCACCTTGTTTAGTGATAGGTTCTCAAACTGTCTTCTCTCTTCCCCTTCTCTTATCTATTCTTCCTCCTACCCTTCTAGAAATCACTTTTCACCTTATCACTTGCTTAAAATCCTTGGAAGGAAGGTACTCTATCTTTATGGGAGGGACTCTAAGCCACTTATCTCCATTTACAGACCCCCTGCAGACTGAGAGCCTCACCTTTTGCCCTTCCTCAATCCACACTCTCCTCTTTAGCAGACAGTCTGTAGCTCTTGGACTGCAATTTTTCCCTCTTTAGCTATGCTTTTTGCACATGTGGTTGCCTCTATCTGCACTATCTTTGCCCACTCTCTTAGCCTGACTAATTTTATTTAGTTCATCCACCAAGACCGAGCACAGATACTGCCTGTGCTATGGATTCTGCCTTTTGCCTCTGCCAGCAGCCTCCCATTTACGGGGCCCCCTTAGCCTTGTACACATCTCTGTTCCTGCATTGACATTGTTCCATGATGATAGGTCTCCAATTAGGCTGTGAGTCCCTTTGGTCTTTATGTCACTATGCCTGCAAGTTTGGGGGCTGTTGTCTTTAAGAGTAATTTTCTTTCCAGCGAATTTTAGCTAAATACCACCTGCTCCATTTTTCATTTGTGATTTTTTTTTTTTTTTTGAGAGAGAGCCAGAGAGTGAGCAGGGCAGGAGCAGAGATAGGGAGACACAGAATTGGAAGCAGGCTCCAGGCTCCAAGCTGTCAGCACAGAGCCCGATGCAGGGCTAGAACCTAGGAGCCGCAAGATCATGACCCGAATCGAAGTAGGATGCTTAACCGACTGAGCCACACAGGCGCCCCTCATTTGTAGTTCTTAAACGTAGGGCTCAAGATAGTTTTAGTATTTTGAACACTGTAAACTCATATGTGACAACTACTATTTTTACTATTTTATATAATCCAGACTCTCTCTCTCTCTCTCTCTCTCTCTATATATATATATATATATATATGTGTGTGTGTGTGTGTGTGTGTGTGTGTGTGTATAGTAGGGCACTTAAATTTTTTAAATGTTTGTTTATTTATTTTGAAAGGGGGAGGGGCAGAGAGAGAGGGAGAGAGAGAATCCCAAGCAGGCTCCATGCTGTCAGTGCAGAGCCTGATGTGGGGCTCGATCTCATGAACCACGAGATCATGACCTGAGCTGAAACCAAGAGTAGGACACTCAACTGACTGAGCCATCCATTTTTTTTTTTAAGATTTAACTTGTACTATTTATTGTAACTTTATTTTTTTTTACTTTGAAAGATAGCTGGTTTGTTTTTTTTTAAACACTTTCCCAAGTATCACTATACACATGTCTTTTCCCCCTCAACCTAGCACCCTTATGTCCTTATCACCTATCTTGGTGTCTGCCATAATCCAGAGACCTAATGAACATGTGTGTGACAAATATGTGAAAGACAGGTTACATGGTGTCTCCAGTCTCTCCTTTTCCCTCTTGGCCACCAATAAGGTAAAACATAAATAAGGATCCATTAAATTGGCTCCAGCTGGCAAGTGGAAGAAAAGCAAGGCTAAAATCCAAACTCTACAATGAAAGAGGAGGAAAACCATTAGGAAAGTAGCAAATGAAAATGAGTCTCAGTTCACATTAAGCTGTCCTGTGCCTAGCCTGGGGCATCTAAAAGTCCTGGAGGGTCCTGGCTCTCTTGGAATCACCCGGAGAGGCAGGTTGGGGAGTGGGCATGGGAGTTCACTCCAGAACTTGGATCGAACAAGTGCGGTTCTCTTTCTATCCAGGGGCCCTACAGCGGGCAGGGTCAGCCCGGGTGGTAAATGTGTCTTCCTTTCGGCATGCACACGGGTATGTTGACGAGGAACATCTGACAGGAGCTGGTAAACCCTTGGCCTTTAACCAGAATTACGACTGCAGTAAACTGTTCTTGACCTCCTTCACTGGGGAGCTTGCCCGGAGACTTCAAGGGACAGGTAACTGCCTGTGAAACCCCCTTATTCCTCCGTTCCCAACACCGCCTCCTGACATTTCATCCCAACATGTTCTGGCCATAAAACACTCCCAGTATTGTGTCATTTATGCAGCCTCTATTTCTCTCAAGTCTGTCTTCACATCTCCCTTTCAATCTTTCCAACTCTCTTATCACTCTTAATGTCGCTTTCCTCTCAGTATTTTCCAATACCAGCACCATCCATTGTGTTCTTCCTCAAGTTCACCCACCGCTTTGAAATACTTATGTCTCCTTATTGGCTTGAACACCACCATTCGTGTAAGTTCTGGAAGACCGACTTCCTGGACACCACCCCCAAGTCTCTGGTTACCTCTGCCCACAGACCTGGTAGGGTCCTCGCATTATTGCACACTGGAGAACCACACTTAACTCTTTCTTCCCAATATCCTCCACTCATTTCACGTTGTGCTCTACTTGTGTCTCATCCTCTCAGGTGTGACTGTGAACTCTGTGGACCCAGGTGTAGTGTACACAGACATCATGAAGCATTTTTCTTGGTTATACCGCTTTCTCTTCTGGCTCTTCACCTTCTTCTGCAAGGTGGGTCGA
This sequence comes from Paguma larvata, assembly GCA_030068075.1. NCBI lineage: Eukaryota > Metazoa > Chordata > Mammalia > Carnivora > Viverridae > Paguma > Paguma larvata. The sequence continues at coordinate 48,190,398 of CM057836.1, forward strand.
GGAGGAGCTGGCTAGCCTAAGAGGGTGGGGCAGGGCTCTGCGTCTGTGTGTCCCCAATAGGCTAAAGTCAGCTTGGCATGACTCCTTCTCTTCCCTCATGTCTCTACAGGATGTCAGACAAGGTGCAGTCCCAGTCCTCTACCTGAGCTTGGCAAAGGAGCTGGATGGCATTTCTGGAAAATATTTTAGCAGTTCCTGTAGGATAACTCTTCCCGCAAAAGCTGCTCAGGATCCTCAAGTGGCCCAAAGGCTCTGGAATGCCTCGGTCCAGCTAACAAACCTAGACAAGATGGACTGATCCCCTGTGCCCCCTGCCCTAACCTTGCCATCCTCACCGTTCCCAGCTTACTCTGATCGTGCCTTTTGTTTCTTGGCTCCAAGCATCACTCACCTTGTCTAGCATAGTGATCACTTCTTCTTCCTGTTGGCTCAGTGGCATGAGGGCTCAGATTAGCCAGGGGACAGTTTTAGCCTCTACTTTACTGCCAGTTCTCTAATGGAAGTATTCATCCCTTGGGTACTGGGATCTCCAAATGTACAGAATCCCATGTTGTGGTGACCAGGAGTAAAAGTTCTTCCAGTGGGGGGGTGCCTGGGTGGCTCAGTCGGTTGAGCGTCCGACTTCGGCTCAGGTCATGATCTCGCTCATGGGTTCAGGCCCCGCATCAGGCTCTGTGTTGACAGCTCAGAGCCTGGAGCCTGCTTCAGATTCTGTGTTTCCCCCAATCTCTGCCCTTCCCCTGCTCATGCTCTCTCTCTCTCTCTCTCTCAAAATAAATAAATGCCAAAAAAGATAAAAAAAAAAAAAGTTCTTCCAGTGGGGATTAGGGGTACTAGGAAGAAGGGCAACTTCCACCTGTACCTCTTAGTTTCTACGCATGTACTTCCTGACTTTGGGGGAGATGGCACCGCACAGTGCTCTCTTGATTAAAGCATATACCACCTGTATTTGCTGTAGGATAGCAGTCCAAATTCACAGCGTGTTGTCTCCTACCTGGCACTGTAACGGAGCCTGCAGATGATCATTCTGCATTTCCATCAAACCGGCTGCTGCCGGGTGATGAGCCAAGCATTACGATCAGTGAATTCTGGTGGTGGAAGCCCATTGCTTTTTTCCTCGGGTCTTGGCTCATCTATATACATTTTGGGAGCAGCTCTTCAGATTTCACAGACACATGAACTCTTTCTGTGGTTGCATTCCATCTACTTGGGAGGATTGACATTTTTATGACATCTAGTTTTCCTAACCTTGAACAAGTATACTCCTATCTATTTAACTCTTTTTAATATCTTTACCAAATTTTCAATAATTTTATCCATAAAGATCTTGCACCAGCTTTACTGTACTTAATTAGGGTGCCTTAATTTTGATGCTATTGTAAATGGGGCTTTAAGCTTTGTGTGCTGATTGTCTATCAAATGACTTCAATAAATTGTCTGGTTTTAATGAGTTATCGTAGGTGCTTTTGGTTTTTATACATAGAAAATTACTCCATCTAGGAAAAGTAAGTTTTACTTCTTCTCTTTCAACTATTCTAACTGTTGTTTCTTTTTCTAGGAGACCCTCATAGATTTTCTAGTATTAAACCAATCTTGCATTTCTGAAGTATACCCAATAAACCGCCTTGTATTTCTGGTCACAGTGTTGTACAGGCATTGCTAAATTGAGCATGCTCATTATTGTCTAGCACTTTGTACTGTGTTCATAAATGAGATTGACCTATACTTTTCTTTTTAAAATTTTGTTTAAGCAATCTCTACACCCAACGTTGGGCTCGAACTCACCATTCCGAGAGGAAGAGTCGCACGTTCTTCCAGCTGAGCCAGCCAGGTGCGCCTGGCCTATACTTTTCTTTGCCTATGTTGCCATTGCCTGGTTTTGCTGTCATGGATCTATTCATTTTATACAATGAATTGGGGATTTGCGTTAGTCCAGGGACATCATCTGAGAAGTAGTTGCCAAGTTAGGAGTGAATGTACAAGGAACTTATTAGGGGAAATGGCTGCAAGGGAAAATGGGAAGGAAGCTGGGAGAAGCTGAGAGGGGCACCAGACTGTGATCTGAGTCTGACCCTGAGGGAGGGAGGGAAAGAAGGCTGGTTGGGAGCCTCTTAGAGTACAGTGCAATGATTTTTCCATTTTTTAATTCCCTCTCCTGTTTTGAAAGGATATAATCTATTTCTGATCTTTAGTGGTTAGTCAAAAAATTTCAACCTGCACCTTTGATTTAACGGTCTCTTTGATCAGTATTTTTTTTTCTTTCAAAAAATATATAGACCTTAGTATTCTTTAACAGTAATTATTCTCTTTGAATTTATATGCTTCTGCAACCTGATCTTTAGATGATACTGTTATTTTGTTAATAACAGAAATCGGATATATTGTTATTTTAAATAGTTGATAGATTTGTATAGATTTACCCATATTTTATTTTTTAAAAATTTTTAAAAAATAATTTATTGTCAAACTAATTTCCATATAACACCCAGTGCTCATCCCAACAAGTGCCCTCCTCTGTGCCCATCACCCACTCTCCCCCCTCCCACACCCCCCTCACCCCTCAGTTTGTTCTTAGTCTTTGAGAGTCTCTTATGTTTTGTCTTGTCTCCCTCCCTCTCTGTGTCTTTTTTCTTTTCCCCTCCCCCATGGTTTTCTGCTAAGTCTCTCAAAATCCACCTATGCGTGGAAACATATGGTGTCTGTCTTTCTCTGACTGACTTATTTCACTCAGCATTATACCCTCCAGGTCTATCCGTGTTGCTTTACATGGCCAGATTTCATTCTTTCTCATTGCCACGTAGTATTCCATTGTATATATATGTACCACATCTTCGTTATCCATTCGTCAGTTGATGGACACTTCTTCTCTTTCCATGATTTGGCTATTGTCGAAAGTGCTGCTATGAACATTGGGGTACACGTGCTCCTATGCATCATCACTCCTGTGTCTCTTGGGTAGATTCCTAGTAGTGATATTGCTGGGTCATAGGGAAGTTCAATTTTCATATTTTTGAGGAAACTCCACACCGTTTTCCAGAGCGACTGCACTAGTTTGCATTCCCACCAACAGTGTGGGAGGGTGCCCGCTTCTCCACATCCCCGCCAGCATCTATAGTTTCCTGATTTATTCATTTTAGCCACTCTGACTGGTGTGAGGTGGTATCTCAGTATGGTTTTGATTTGTATTTCCCTGATGATGAGTGACATTGAGCATCGTGTCATGTGTCTGTTGGCCCTCTGGATGTCATCTTTGGAGAAGTGTCTATTCATATCTTCTGCCCATTTCTTCACTGGATTATTTGTTTTTCTGGTGTGGAGTTTGGTAAGTTCTTTATAGATTTTAGAGACTAGTCCTCTATCCGATATGTCATTTGCAATTATCCTTTCCCATTCCGTTGGTTGTTTCCTTTGCCGTGCTGAAGCTTTTTATCTTGATGAGGTCCCAATAGTTCATTTTTGCTTTTAATTCCCTCGCCTTTGGAGATGTGTTGCATAGGAAATTGCTGCGACTCAGGTCAATGACGTTTTTTCCTGCTTTCTCCTTTAGGATTTTGATGGTTTCCTGTCTCACATTCAGGTCCTTCATCCATTTTGAGTTTATTTTCGTGAGTAGTGAAAGAAAGTGGTCTAGTTTCCTTCTTCTGCATGTTGCTGTCCAGTTCTCCCAGCACCATGTATTAAAGAGGCTGTCTTTTTTCCATTGGATACTCTTTCCTGCTTTGTCAAAGATTAGTTGGCCATATGCTTGTGGGTCCATTTCTGGGTTCTCTATTCTATTCCATTGGTCTATGTGTTTGTTTTTGTGCCAATACCATGCTGTCTTGATTATTACTGCTTTGTAGTAGAGGTTAAAGTCTGGGGTTGTGATGCCTCCCACTTTGGTTTTCTTCTTCAATATTACTTTGGCTATTCGGGGTCTTTTTTGGTTCCATACAAATTTTAGGATTGTTTGTTCTAGCTTTGAGAAGAATGCTAGTGCAATTTTGATTGGGACTGCATTGAATGTGTAGACTGCTTTGAGATTTACCCATATTTTAAATATTTTCTTTGCCTGCTCTTCTTTCTTTTGTCTCAGATCTTCCACCTAGGATTATTTTTCTTTTTTCTAAAGTACATCCTTTCGCAGAATTGTACTAAGATAAGATAGCCCTCAAGATTCCTCCCCACTGTATACACATTCTGTATAATCTCCTCTCCTTGAGTGTGGGCAGAGCTCATGAATATGATGGAATTTCACTCCTGCGATTATATTATATGCTGACAAATGGGATTTGCTAATATAATTAAACTCTGAAATCAGCTGATTTTTAAAAATTTAACCCTTATTTTTGAGAGAGAGAGAGCATGTGCATGAGCAGGAGAGGGCCAGAAAGATGGAGACAGAGGGTCCGAAGCAGGCTCTGTGCAGTGAGCACAGAGCTCTGTGTGGGGCTTGAACTCACAAACTGCAAGATCATAACCTGACCTGAAATCAAGAGTTGGCTGCTTAACCAACTGAGCCACCTAGGCACCCCTGAAATCAGCTGATTTTGAATTCATCTAAGGAGATATGAGATTATTTTGGGTGGGCCCAACCTAATCAGGTGAGCCCTTCAAATAGGTTCAGGTCTTCCCAGAGGCCAGAAAGACTCTCCTGTTTACCATGAAGAAATAAATTGCCACATTGTGGAGAAGGTCACCTGGCCTCCAGGAGTTGATGCTTCATTTCTCCATTCCTAAGGAACTGAGTTCTGCCAATACCTAGTGAGTCTGGAAGAGTACCTAGAGCCCAGACGAGATTGCTCCCCTGCAGTACGTGGTGATTTCAGCCTGGTGAGACCCTGAACAAAGGATCCAGCTAATCCATACCGGACTCCTGACCCACAGAAACAGCAGTACCCATGTTCTTTCAAGGCACTGAGTGTAGTCATTGGTTATGCAGAGATAAAAAACTCATATGGGATCCAAAGAAACTTCTCAGTTTTATGTGCTTGAAAATGTCTTTATCTCACCATTTTTGAGGGATCATTTTGCTGCCTAAGGGATTATAGGCTGACAAGTATTGTCTTTTATCTCATTGAGGATAATACCCATAATGTTTCTTTGTCTTCTGCCTTTCACTGTTGCTATGAGAAGTCAGATGTTAATCTAACAGTACTTTGTAGGGAATCTGCCTTTCTCTCTTGCTCCATTTATGGTTTCATCCTTGTCATTGCTTTTCTGCAGTTTCACTACTTTTAATCCAGATGTGTATTTCTTTTTATTCATTCTGGTGGGAATCCCTTGGGTTTCCTGAATCTGAAGATATATATGTCTCCTGTATTTCTATTTATTTATTTGATAAATCTGACATGTTACATTTTATAAATTTGACATGTACAATGTGTTACTTTGATACACTTTTATATGGTAATGTGACTGTCATTGAAGCAATATTTATCACGTCATATCATTACAGTACCATATTATTGTCTATATCCGTCACACTGTGCAGCAGGCCTCTGTAGCTTGTTTTCTACTCGTTACAAGTTTCATAGCCTTAAACACCATTAATCTTATCCTTCCCATTCCCCATCCTCTAGTAACCACCATTTTACTTTCTGCGCTTTTTCCCGCGGGTTTGACTTTTTTAGATTGCCCGTATAAGTGATATCATACGATATTTGCCTTTCTTCATCTGACTTATCTCACTTGGTGTAATGTGCTCAAGGTCCATCCATGTTGCCACAAATGGCTAGAGATCCTTTTTCCCTCATGGCCAAATAATATTTAATTATGTATGTATGTATCTATCTAGATAGATACATACACATGTGTATATGTGTGTATATATATTTTTGTTTGTTTTTAATCCATTCATCCATTGATGAATGGATTAAATTCCATATTATTTTGGCTATTGTGAGTAATGTTGAGATAAACATGGGTGTGCATATATCTTGTTGAAAACCTGTTTTCATTTCCTTTGGGCATATACCGGAAGTAGAATTGCTGGACCATACGGCAGCTCTGTTTTTAATTTTTTGAGGAACCTCCATATTATTTTCCTAGTGGTTGGACGAATTTGCATTCCCACCAACAGTTTTATAAGGGTTCCATTTTCGCCACATCCCCACCAGCATCTTGTCCTTGTTGTCTCTTGTCCTCCTAATGATAGCCATTTTTTCTAACAGATGAGAAGTGAAACCTCATTGTGGTTTTTATTTTTACTTCCCTGGTGATTAGTGATTTTGAGCATCTTTTCATGTGCCTGTTGGTCCTATTTATGGCCCTCTCTGGAGAAATGTCTATTTAGTTCTTCTGGCAATTCCTTAATCATATTGTTTTTGTTCTTAGATTGTGTTAGTTCTTCATATATTTTGGGTATCAACCCTTTATCTGATATATGGTTTGCAAAAATTTTCTCCCATCCTGCAGGCCATTTCACTTTGCTAATTATTTCTTTTGCTGTGCAGAAGCTTTTGAGTTTGATGTACTCCTGCTTGTTGATTTTTACTTCTGAGTTTGTGCTTTTGGCATCGTGTCCAAAAAATCATTGCCAAGACCAACATTGACAAACTTCCTGTGTTTTTTTTTAATTTTTACTTATTTTTTTTTAATTTGAGAGAGAGAGAGCACGAGCAGGGGAGAGGCTCAGAGGGAGAGAAAGAGAGAATCTTAAGCATGCTTCATGGTTCAGAGCGGAGCCTGATGTGGGGCTTGATCCCATGAAAAGTCAAGAGTTGGATGCTTGCCCAACTGAGCCATCGAGGCGCCCCTGATATGCTTTTTTTTGGTATTCACAGCCTCTCCTCTATTATTTTTCTTCTCTCTTTATGGAACTACGGTTAGAGAAAGGTTGTACCTTCTCACTTCATCCTTTCTGTCTCTTGACTTCTCTTCCACATTCCCCTTCTTGTGTGTTAAACCTGCACTTTGATTCTTTTTTTTTTTAGATCTATTCTCCAGCTTACGAATTCTCTCTTCCACTATGATTATATCTTCTGTTTATTTCATCTAATAACTTTACATTATAATTATTATAGTTTTATTACTGTATTTTATAATTGGTAGTTTTGCCAATCTGCCTAGTCAATTTTTATAAGCTCATGTTCCTTCATTACATTTTAAATCCCCCTTATGTTTTTAAAAACATAAATATCAATAACCTTTGCAGTAACTTTTGCAGGTTTGAATAGTCTGTGGTAGCTTGTTTCTTTGTGTGTTTGGTAACTTTGTACACTCCTGGTTCTTGGAACAGTAGGTATAGGAATTGAGACCTCGGATTAAAGTGCACATTTAGTTCGGCCAACTTCCTAGGAGTACTATACCATCTTGGGATTGTTTTAAATTAAATTTTGGGCGTGCCTGGGTGGCTCAGTAGGTTAAGCATCCTACTTCGGCTCAGGTCATGATCTCGTGGTTAGTGGGTTTGAGCCCCAAGTGGGACTCTGTGCTGACAGCTCAGAGCTTGGAGCCCGCTTCAGATTCTGTGTCTCTCTCTGCCCCTCCCCCTCTCATGCTCTGTCTCTCTCTCTCCGTCCCTCTCTCAAGAATAAATCAATGTTAAAAAATTAAAAACAAGAATATAATGAGATATTTTTTCAAGGATCTGATTTAACAAAAATATCTATGTTTGTAGATTTGGTTTTTCCATGATTTCTACAATAGAACTTTGTGTGGTCCTAAGTTCCCACTGTAAGAGAAACTTATTTTTGTTTGTTCTGGCTTATCCTACTGGTGGGTTCTTCTTATTACATCGTCTTCAAGGGGATCATCCTCATGCTGTCCCCACCCCTGCCCCAGAAAAAAATTCGGCTCTCCCTGGGCCACTTGGCCTCCTCACACTCTACCAGTGTGTGTTAACAAACCCAGGCCCTTGTGGGGAATAAGTTTAGGAATTCCCCGAGCTTACACCAACGGGGTTAACAAGGAATAAAGAATTAGAAGGCCACAGGATGCGCAGACTCAAGTTCGGGTAAACAAGATGAGGTGGGTAAGATTAGGTAAACTGGCAAAGGTGCCAGTATAGGTAAAGTGGGCAAAGATCCCAGTATAAGACAAAGGTATAAGAATAGGGAATCTTTGGATGAAAACCTCCAAGACGAGATAAACAAGATTAGGTATGCAGGGTGGGAATGCCCCAAACAGTACAATAGCAGAAAGCGGGGCGCCCGGGTGGCTCAGTCGGTTGAGCACCCAACCACCATCTCACTCAGGTCATGATCTTGCAGCCTATGAGTTCGAGCCCCGAGTCGGGCTCTGTGCTGCCGGCTCAGAGCCTGGAGCCTGCTTCACATTCTGTGTCTCCTTCTCTCTCTGCCCCTCCCCCACTCATGCTCTGTCTCTCTGTCTGAAAAATAAATAAACATTAAAAAAAAAAAATAGAAAGCTGCTTTCACAAAAGGAAGGACCAAATTAGGTAAACAGGTAAACAGGGCTATAGACTGCTGCGGGGCGGGGCGAAGTTGCCCAGAGAGGAGATAATTAGCAAAAGAAAGGTGCCTCCTGGACCCTGTGGTGCAGGCTCGACTTTCTTGTCCCCTAGGCCAGTTTAGGTAAACAGAGGCGGGGCCTCACATCTGCTGTAAATGACCTTCCGCCCAGTGCCAGGATTTTGTTTTGTATTGACCCAAACCCGGAACACGACAAATCTTCAAAACCCCCTTTCCCTCCCGCCCATGATTTGCAAACGTCCCTCACCATGTTTGTAAGCCTTCTGATCCTAACGCAAACGGAGCTTGGACCCTAACTCGGGGCTCTTGTTTCCTCCTGGACAGTAGCCTGTCTCGCATTTTCAGTCCTGCTGCTGGACAAGAAAGGACTCCAGACCCAGAGTCAATGACAGGCACTGATGGCTTGAACCTTAGGTTCTGTTTTGAAACGCTAGACCCTCTCCTAAGAGTATAAAAAAGGAGGGGGATGAGGGTTGAAATTCTATCTCTCGACTGTCCAATATGAAAGCCGCGGGTCACATGTAGCTACTGAGTACTTGAAATGCGGCTCATGTGCCTGAGGAATCGAATTTTAAATTTTACTTAATTTTAATTAAATTTAAGTTTAAAAATGTATATTCAGGGGCGCCTGCGTGGCCCAGTCGGTTAAGCTTCTGACTTCGGCTCAGGTCATGATCTCACGGTTCGTGGGTTCGAGCCCTGTGTCAGGCTCTGTGCTGACAGCCCAGAGACAGGAGCCTGCTTCTAATTCTGTGTCTCCCTCTCTCTCTGCCCCTCCCCTGCTTGCACTCTGACTCTCTCTCTCAAAAATAAATAAACATTGAAAAAAATTTAAAAAATAAAATTATGGCTATTAGAAAATTTGAGATATATGTGTGGCCGGCTTATATGCAATTTAATTTTAATAATTTTCTCAAAAAAATCTCTCTAAAATGTATTGGCCTACATCTCAATTATACACTATTTCAAAATTTACATTTTATTTCTATAGGACAGTGCTCATATAGGTAATCCAAGTGCTTCTCTCTCCCTGCGCCTGTCCTCCCCCATGACGGGCATTGTCACCTTTGATTTGCTCTCTGCCTTTATCCAAGCCCCTCTGCATATCTCTCAGCCTGAAGACCACCTCCTCCCTCTAGGAGACAGTATTCTGTTCCTCAAAGGGGGGGGTTCCCTCCTCTTGGTCCCTTCCTATGTTCCGGAATGCTCCGGATTCTACCCAGATGAGCACAGATGTTCTCCATTCAGCATCACGGGCAGGGAGGATGGACTCCAGTCAGCAAAGTGGGATTCTGAGGTCTTAGGGGTCTTGTTCACAGGGCCCTTCAGGCTCGCACCTATGAAAAAAGATATAGAACAAAGACAATATTAATTTTCCTTGAAGATCATGCAGCCTAATCCAATGTAAAAGAAACAATATTTCTCCTATTAGCAAATCCTGTCCTTTAGACTCAGTGGGACCTCCTTTCAAGGTGCTGGGAGACATTTGGGTCTTTCTTGTATTCCCACCCCCATTCCATCGGAGACCTGGCTGCTTCACATGAAAGCTCAGCACATCTGTTGAAGGTTGTTCAAGTTAGTCAGAAGGATGACTCCAGCTCAAAACAATGCACACTTAAAAAGCAACTTCAAGGCAGGTTGATATGTACTAACATAGACAACCTCCAAGATATAGTGTCCAGTGGAGATAAAAACAAGGTATGGGAAACTGCCGTTTGCATCAAAAATGCTTAAGTTTTCAGAGCCTGACTCTGGAACAGCGAAACAAACAGAAAACTGGCATTGAGCTGCTTTGGGTAAGGATCTTGGGGGACGGGATGGGATATGTATGTTTAAAAAATATGTGCATATTCACAATAGTCAAAAGGTAGAAACAACTCAGATGTCTATCGATGGGAAAATGGATGAACAAAACGTGGTATATATACCACAATATATATTGTGACAATGGGATATTAGTCAGCCTTAAAAGGAAAAAAATGCTGACCCATGGTACAACATGAATGGATCTTGAAAACATAAGCCAGACCCAAAAGGACAAACATTGTATAATTCTACTAAGGTACCTGGGAGTAGTCAAAGAGACAGATAGTAGAATGCTTGTTACCAGGGGCCGAGGGAGGGGAGAAGAGGGAGTTCATGTTTAATGGGTACAGAGTTTCAGAATAAAAAGATGAGAAAGTTCTGTAGATGGATAATGGTGATGGTTGTGCTGGGGAGGAAAAATTTTCCTTTACACTTCAAAATTCTAGCTGGTCTAAGAATTCAATTGACCTGGGACAGACTAACAGGAGAAAATCAAATGTAATTACATACATATGGGGAATCTACACAGACATGAGATCCCAAAGACAGGTGAAATGAGGTACATATGTCATCTCGAACTAAGAAGGAAGGAGTAGAAAAGTCTGGGACTACGAACAGAAGGAAAGCAATTCACAGGCAGATAAAAAGAGTAAATGTTTGGTGAACAAATGGTTGCTGGGCCATTCAGAAACAAGGGACATACTCAGGGCTCCTAAGTTCAAGCTCCCTGTCAGGCTCTGTGGTGACAGTTCAGAGCCTAGAGCCTGCTTTGGATTCTGTGTCTCTGTCTCTCTCTCTTCCTCCCCCACTCATGCTCTCTCTCTCTCTCTCTCAAAAATAAATGAATATTTTTAAAAAAAAGAGAGAGAGAGGGGCTCCTGGGTGGCTCAGTGGGTTAAGCATTCGACTTTGGCTCAGGTCCTGATCTCACGGTTTGTGAGTTCAAGCCCTGCATCAGGCTCTGTGCTGACAGCAAGCCTGGAGCCTGCTTCAGATTCTGTGTCTACCTCTCTGTCTGCCCCTCCCCCCACTCGCACTCTCTCCCTCAAAATAAATAAACATTAAAAAAAATTAAAAAAGAAAAGAAACAAGGGACATAGAGGGGACTTTGACCAAACAGGCCTTGCTAGGTCCCTCCCTATCTACAAGCCCTAGTTAATATTATAATGTAGTTATCTATGGTGAGAGCTCTCTTCCTGAAGAGGGTCCTCAATCTAAACTCTAGCAGGTAGGTGGGAGGTCAAAGTATCGTCCTCTTTTGGACCTTGATTGTTTTTAGCTTGAAATAAGCTGCATGTGAGAGTGACACGTTTTGGGGCAGACTTCCCTTGGCCCCTACAGTTGCAGAATAATGTGTGTACTTATTCCATTGACTGTATGCTTAAAAATGGTTAAAATGAGCATCCGACTCTTGATTTCAGTTCAGGTCGTGATCTCAAGGTTGTGAGATTGAGCTCCATGTCAGGCTCCATGAGGAGCACAGAGTCTGCTTAAGATTCTCTCTCCCTCTCCCTCTGCCCCTCCTCCACTTGTACTCTCTCTCTCTCTCTCTCAAAAAAAAAAAATGGTTAAAAGGTTAAATTTACGTATGTGTTACCACAGTAAAAAGTATATGCATACAGCGCCATTTAAATTCATTTTCATATGCCATTTCTCTTTAATTGAAGGGGATGGAGGCCATTTCTACTAAAATTACAGATGCACTTATTTGGTCCAGATGTATCCTACCTGTATATACCTACTCACATATGGAGTGTCATATGTACAAGGTGATTCATTGTAGCCTTGTTTGCCACAGCAAAAGATTGGAAACAAAGTATCTCACCACAAGAGGCTGGTTCATAAATTATGTATATCCAGGCAATAGAGTACTATGCAGCTGGAAAAAATGAATAAGGAAGATCTCTACTGATCTAGAAAGATTTCCAGGATATATTAAGTGAAGAAACCAAAGTACAAGTATATATAGCATACTACCTTTAGCATAAGAAATGGGAGAAGTAAGACTATGTATTCTTATTTCTTTGCATTTGCATAAAACATTTAAAGGATAAGCAAGAAACTACAAAAACAAGAGTTACCTGTAGTGGGCAGGGGGAAGGAGTGGGTGGGAACAAAGTTTGAAGTGAGGTGTTTCAGTGCATACTGTGTATATTGATTTGATTTTTGAATTATGCAAATTCATTATCCATTCAGAATATTAGAAATATTTAGAAGATGAAATGGGGGGGGAAGGTGGCAATCGTGGAGAGGTTGCCCAATTCATTCTTTCTACCATTTACACCTTTATCCCCACCTCCACCCACTATCCATTTTATCTTTTCAGGTTGTTTTCTTTTCTTATTCTCCCCCCCCCTCCCCTTAAGTAGGCTCCACATCCAAGGGTGGGGTGTGAACACATGACCCTGAGATCACAAATCGAGTGCTTTACTGACTGAGACAGCTGAGCCCCCAGGTTGTTTTCAATCTTAGATTAACTGAGATAAACAAAACAATAGTTATTATTCAGGCTGTTTACACGGATTCATTTAATTTTCTAACAACCTAGTAATATAGATACTATTATTAACATTCTCATTTTACAAATGAGGAAATCAGAGACATGGAAGGGGTTAAATAACTCACCTAAGATCTCACACAGACCTAAATTGCGGTTAGAATTCGAATCCGCATCTATCAAATTCTGGCTCTCCCAACACCCTTGTACAAGTATCTTTGAACACTTGCCCTATTATTTCATTTCTTTGGCTACACTATTAGAAGTGGTTACATTGGGGGCGCCTGGGTGGCTCAGTCAGTTAAGCATCCGACTTCAGCTCAGGTCATTATCTCCCGGTTTGTGGGTTCTGACCCCTCTTACGGCTCTGTGCTGACAGCTCAGAGCCAGAAACCTGCCCCGGATTCTGTGTCTCCCTCTCTATCACCCTTCCCCGTTTCTAGCTCTCTCTTTCTCTCACAAATAAACATTAACAACAACAACAACAACAAAACTTAAAAAAAAAACACAAAAAAAGGAACTCTTAAAAAAAAGTGGCTACATTGGGTCATTCTTTCTAAATTAAGAGCCAAAATGCCATCATGTACATCGGCATTATTTTACATTCCCATCATAAGGGCATGAGGGGGGTGACTGGTTGGCTCAGGCAAGCGTCACTTGGCTCAGGTCATGGTCTCCAGGATCATTCATGAGCCTGCTTGGAATCTTTTCCCTCTCTCTCTGCCCCTTCCGGAGCTCGTGTTCTCTCTCACTCTCTCTCAGAATAAATGAATAAACTAGGGGGAAAAAAAACAAGGGCATGAAAATGCCTGTATCCCCACATGGATAACACTGAGTAGCAGCAAAATTTAATTTTTTTCCTCAAGCTAACTGATGAGATATGGTTTATTACTAATGTTTTAATTAGCAGTTTAGCGCTGAAAAGCTTAGTGACCTCTGGGAGCAATTTGCCCAGAGCAACGAGTCCTCCAGCCCCCGTGCACTGTCTCCTCTCGGCCGGCAGAGGGCGGAGGCCTAGAGGCGCCTCTCTCCTGTGGTCCTCATTGGCTTCCCAGGCACAGTGCGCACGCGCATATTTCGCTTCAGGTGTCCAGCTTTGTGCCTGACCGAGGTCGTCTCGGCTGCGCTCAGCGCGCAGTTTTTAACCCTGGCCGGTCTTCGGGGAAGAGTAGCGTGTTCCCTGAAACCAGAGCGACTCCGGGCCTCTGGGGCGAGAGGGTGTAGGGCGGGCCTCGAGGGGTCGGGCGGCGCGTCGGGCAGCCCACGCGGGCGGGGCGGGCGGGGCGCGCCCGGCAAGGACTTGGGCGTCGGTCGCCGGTGGTGGGGCCGGAGCCGGGCGCGGAGCCCCTGACAGGACAGGTACGCAGGCGGCCACCCTGCCAACCGTCTCCGCCGCAGCCCCCCGCGTGTTCGCTAGGTTCCCGGCGGTGGACGGGGTGCCGGGTGCTGGGCTGGGGCGCGGCATGGAACTAGGTGTGCGGAACGGGGACGGTAGGGATGGGCCGCGGCGGGGTGGGCGCCTGCCTGAGTCTGGGCCTGTCCGACCCACCCACACTCTTCAGTCTGGTGGTGTTCTCCCGGGTTCGGAGTGGTGGCGCCTCCGAATTCCTCCGCAACGGCGAGGCTCCCCCTCCTTTCCTGGAAGTGTCTGAGGCACCCCTGAACCCATTCCGAGCTACAGGTTTCCTTGTGGGCACATGGTTGAGAAGTTTGTGTCAAAAGAAAAACAAAAAACCATAGAGGACTGAAACGCGGGGGCGTGGATATGGGTTTGGTGTGTCTGTTGGGGGTCCGCCTTAACTGGCAGCCTGACTCTTGAGAAGTCATCTTGCACACTCCTCTTGTCTTTAGGGAGAACTACAGGTAAATCACACACATGAGGAACTCTGCTGTTTTTAAAGAGGCAATGATTTAGAAGCTTCTCCTCATGTATTGCAGTGAAGAGAACAGCAAGCCCCTGTTGACCACTTACTAATCCTGTATGCTTAAGGTACTGAGAGTCAAAGGGCTAGGAGGTCAAGCTTGACGTTCTTTACCCGGTGTACTGCCAAAGCCTGAGCCACGGGGATGTTAAAGGCAATTACTGTAACTTTTTTCTTTAAGGCATTTTGTGCTCAAACATGTTTTGAAACTTCATGGTTAAAGTTTTTTTCTGGAATATTTCAGGCCTTCAGCATGCTAAGGATATTTCCTTCTGAAAGTATGGTATGGAGACTTTCCCAGATTTGAGTGGGAAATGCCGTTTTTCTTGGGTGCTGACTCTGCTGGACCTCTGAGATAGTTTGGGAAATGCAATTCCAGAATTGGAAACTGAGGGTTTGGAAGGGACTGTGTAGGCCAGTGCTTTTAAAACTTTAATGGCGCATACGCCTGCGGGTCTTGTTAAAAACAGATTCTGGTGGGTTCTCCATTTCCTTCCTTTCTTTTATTATTATAATGAAGAAAGAGAGCACACAGGAGCAGGGGAGGGGCAAGGAGAAAGGGGGAGAGAGAATCCCAAGCAGGCTCCACGCTGTCTGCACAGAGCCCCGACTTGGAGCTGGATCTCACAAACTAAACCATGAGATCATGATCTGCGCCAAAATCAAGGGTCCCACGCTTAACCGACTGAGCCACCCAGGTGCCCCTGGTTCTGCATTTCTAACAAGGTCCCAGGTGATGCTGCAGTTCCATAGACTACACTGCCAATAACAAGGGTGTAGATCGCTGGATTGAAATTTAGAGACCATATTCTGCTTCCTGCTTTGTAATAGAAACTTTGCTGCCTCGGGTGAGCCGCTTCACCGTCCAGGCCTGTAAAATAGGAGGCCGGACCAGGAGAGCACTAAGGTTTCTTTCAGATCTAAAATGCTTGTGGTTCAAGTTCCGTTACCTTTGTGGTAGTTGAAGGCCTTCTAACATGTCCTTCCCAAATGGCCAGTTTGGGCTTGAACATTTGGGGAATTGACTACATTTCATCCTGACATAGCTTAAGAAGGCCGTTTTTCAACTTACTGAACCATATCTCTGCAACTTCCGTCCTGTTGGTACGAGGCTATCCTTTAGAATTGAACAGAAAAAAGATACAGTCCCCCTTTTAAAAGTTTACTCTTAAAGTATTAGATGATAGTTGCTCCTCCCAAATTTTCTCTGCTGGATTATCCTTGATTCTTCCATGACATCGTTTCAAGTCCCTCTTTTCAATTTAGTCTTTCTGCATGGAGTGTAGTGGGGCTTTGGCTGGCCTTCGAAGGATGGGCGGGGCTCACAAGACTAGGGAAAGCCTCCTAAGCAGCTGCCAGTGGTGCAGAGATGACACTGCATATGTCAGAGCCAGGATGGTTTGGTTAAAGTAAGAAATGGTATGTCAGTGAAAGATTTGGGGCAGGTGCGTACATAGAATATTGTAGAGTGTATCATTGTCTTACCGTGGGTTATGATAGGGTTGGAAATGGAAAAGGAGAGAGGCAGGGAGCCAGATATACTTCACATACCAGTAATAGAGGACTTATGTTGATGATATAGGAATGCCTTCTGTTTGTGTATAAGATTTTACAGATTGCAGAACCTTCCACAGGCATGATCTCATTTTACTTAATAATCCCGTGAGGTGGGCAGAGCGGCTCTTCTCCCATTTTGTAGATGAGGCGCCAAAGAAGAAAAACAGTTTGCCTTAATTCTCAAAGCTTTTGAATGGCCAACCAAAGTGGTGACAGTGGTAATGGAATGGAAAAGAAGGATGTAGGAGGCAAAACTGAGGAAAAATTGGTAGGTCGGGCCTGACTGACATGAGGATACAAAGGAGAAGAAGTTGTTTGGGAGAATTCAAAAGACTCAGGAGAATTTTAATACCATTGACAACTGCCACTCTACATTTTGCTCTGCCATCTCTGTCATTGCTAGTGGCTGCCTGGAGTTATGGGTTGAGAGGGATCGTAGTAGAAGATTCCCAGGTTGCTTGGCCTGTCTGCAGCTACTGGTGGTACTGCGGGGGCTCATATGTCTGTCCCATACCAAGGGAAATGAGAACTGGATCCTCACTGACCCCTGAGGAGAGAAGTGCTGAGCAGATGACTGATTCAAAACTATCTTAGGGTCCTTACTATCCTGGAGACTCTAGATTTGACTTTATATCATTTTTCTTTTGAAGTTCAGGCTAGTACCAGTAGTGCTTGGCTGATGAACAAATCGAGTGTCCATTCTGACCTCTCCAAGCTCCTACATATCCCCTAAGGGACATAGCAAATACTAGACCTTTGTCACCCCCAAAGCCTCCCTCAAGCTGTTTTCCAAGATCGGCACTTGCCCTGGAACCTAGAGGTCTCTCTCTGGTCCTTTTACTCTGGAAGCATATGAGATTGAGAATTAGTGTCATTGCCAAATTCCATAGGACCTGGGGCTGCCCCTACATTTCTAGTTTCTTAGGTTCCTATCTGGAGAGGAAAGAGTTACATCTGCTGGGGGTTCGCGTGTGCATGATTGTTAATTTCCTCCATGGTGGGGGTCTTTTTAGGGTGGAGCTATTCTGGGAAGGTTGACAGGGCCAGCTTATATCCCTAGAGCCTGGCGTTGGTACAGGCTTGCATTTAACATTAAATGTCTTCTGTGTTCAGTGCTTGGGATACTGAGATGAATAAAAACTCGCTTCCCTGGAGGAATTCATGATGGGATAAGGGAGACAATATTTTAATAAAAATGTGAGGTTTTAATAGAGATATGTCCACAGTGCTGTGTGAGGGCACAGGAGGGAATGACTCGCTCTACATGGAGATATTGGGAGTCCTCAGGGAAGAGGTGATAATAGAGCTGAGCCTCGATGATGAGGAAAGAGAATGGCCTTGGTGACATTTGCAACATTTATAGAGGCAAAGGGGGGAAGGTAAGTAGATCCACGTGGCTGGAATATAAGAACTTTGGGATCAAAGGAGAGGTTATGGATGAGACTAGATATATTGAGGCCAGGTTTTTAATGACCTGTAGTGCTGTGCTCGGAAGATTGTTTTGTGGGCAGGGAGATGATGTGATTGCATTTTGGGAAGCTAACTGAGGAAGTAGACTGAAAGGGGAGAATCTGGATCAGGGACGTTAGGAGACTCATAATAACATAGGAATGGGTTAAGCCTGAGGTAAGGATTAGGTTAGTGGGGCTGGTAAGGGGATGGATCTGAAGAAAACTGAAGAGACAGTCCACCCACATAATTAACTGGTTGTGGAGGACAAAAGAGGGAGTTGTTAAGGATGACTTAGTTCTTGGTTTTGGGAGGGTGGTGGTGCCAGTAGTAAACAGGGAATATAGGGGCATCTGGGTGGCTCAGTCAGTTGAGCATCTGACTCTTGATTTTGGCTCCGGTCATGATCTTACGATTGAGCCCTGCATCAAGAGTCCCATGTTGAGCCCTGCCACGGGCTTCGCACTGGGCATGGAGCCTGCTTAAGATTCTCTCTATGTCCCACCTCTGCTCATTTTCTCTCTCTCTCTTAAAAAAAAAAAAATAGAAAAAAAATTTTTTTTAAAAAAGAGGGAATATTGAAAAAGAACATGTTTTGAGGGGGAAGATACCAAGTGTATTTTAAGTTATGTTGAACTTGGGTCTGTACAGGTGGAAGTGTGGGTCTGAAGTTCAGAAGAGAATCTGTGCCTGGGCAGTAGGTGTAAGTGGGGGTTGATGCTGCAGGAATGGATGAACCTGGCTATGCTTATAGGAGGCCAAGGATGACAGAGGAGTCAAGAAGGACTGGTGTGCAAGGTAGGAGAGAATGTCGTCCAGGGAGCTAGGAGAGGAAAATGTTCCAGGAAGATCAGCAGCCTCAGTTGTTACAGGGAAGTTCAGTAAGACGAGCATGGAAAATGCGCCTTGAGACTGGACAGTAAGATCACCAAGGCTCTTTTACTTTTTGAGTGTGAGCAGCTTCTGAGTAGTGGTAGGGACAGGAGCCAGGTTGAGCCAGATTGCGGAGTGGATGGGACGGACGGATGGGGAGGGTGTACTCGCTTATAGTTCGGCAGAGAAGGAAGGGAGAGATGGTAGCATCTTGTGGAAGAGGTAGCAGTGACTAGAGACAGTTTTTCCTGGAAGAGTCTTGAGCCTAGGTTACCTGATCATGTATAAGAGCTAGTAGATAGGGTGCAGTTGAAGGCAGGAGAAAAAAAAGATTGCTAAATCAGGTCCTCAGAGGAGGGTAGAGGGGTTGGCCCTGAAAAGAAAGGGACATCGTTTTCTTTGAAAGAGGAATGACAGAAGAAAGAATGTAGGAAGAAAGAGGCAGTGATGGTTGCAGATTTATCTAAATTTGCAAAGGAATTCTTATCTAACAGGTTCAGTTTTCTTTCTCAGCAGTTACCTGCTGAGGAGGAGAGAAGGTGCTGCTGTGGGCTCAAATAGGAATAGGGACTGGAAATTAGTAAAGGAAGCTTGAAATAACTGTCCAGAGGGCAGGGAAAGACATTACACCTGAGATTCTCTCCAAGAGGGTTGAGTACCCTCTGAACTTGAATCTTGAGGTGTAGACCTCTCCTTCCTTTTTCTCATAATAATAATGGCTGACATTTATTGATGCTCCACACTAGGCGCTCTTCTAAATACTTTAATGCATTCTAATGCATTCTCACGTAATTTTCACAACTTCGTTAGAAAGGTATTGTCATTGTCTCTATTTTACACAAGAAGAAATTGAGGCGTGGAGGATTACTTAGGCCTAGTAGTGTTGATTATTTGATGAATCTCTTACCTCTGCCGAAATGGCATTCCTTCCTCTGAGGCATCAGAGAAGGCAGAAGTTTAATCTCAACTTCCAGTTTCTGGACCTTGAGGGGCTGGAGTCTAGGGCTGCTAAGAGCAAGTCTTACCTGGCCAGTGTGTGAGCATGATAGTGCATGGGTGGGCAGGGCCGTGGGGTCAGTGTTGCTGCTGGCCTTATACAGCTTCGTAGGAAACTCTGAAATCCTTGAACGAGACTAGCATCCTAACTAGAGAGACAAATAACTGATAGCGATTTGACAGGTATTGCAGGCAGAGACTGTGTCACCTGAGACTGTGAATATGTAAAAGAGAATTATCTCCCATCAACCAGAAAAAGAGAATTTTTTTCTGCCACATATGGGAGTAGGTAGACCTATATAACCTTACATAATAGCATAAATTATTAACGTTCGCCTTTTATGTTATCCTCTTTAGTGTGATAGAATTTGCAGGTAGATGTGCTTCAGTGAAGGGGGAGAATGGTGGGATAACATGAATGGAAGAGAAACAGGCTTACCTTTTCCTGCTGCAGCCACTGGAGCATCATTTCCGTGTCCTTCCTCTTGTGGTTGCTATGGATACGCCTTTGCGTGGTGACTTGAGGAGATTGATTTCCATTATGATCAAATGATGACGTGGATTTAAAAAGAAAGGACAGAATGCTCTGCTTCTGAGGAGTGGCTGGTGAGCTGCCCAAAAGGCAGAGTCCAAGCACAGCCAAGGTGGCTGTGGCTTTGTTGGCTGCCTTGGCTTTTGCTGAAGTTGTGAAATGGTGCATCTCTCTCTTTAGAGCGCAGGCTCAGGGTTCCCTGTCTGCAGGGTCCTAGTGCCAGAGATTTGCTAGTTGATTCGGGGGAGAAATCGGCAGGAACTTCAAACAGGCTGTTAAGTAGGACTCCTGCTAGCACAGGGAAGGTTGTAGTTCTGAGTATGGGGCTGGGGCTGCACTCAAGTACCTGTTACCTTCCTGCAAAAGTTCCTGTATTGAGGATAAGTGAGGCATATTGTATAGCTTTCCTTCCTGACTCCTTGGGGTCTGAACCCTTTGGAGGTGGGCCTGGCAGTCTCTGGGTATTCTGGGGAGAAGGGGATATCTTGGGAGGAAGTCGAGCTGCATTCAGATTGGGACTAGGCTGTGGACATTTTCTGGGGATAATAAGGAGCTGGAGAGGTAAAGAAAGTCCACTTAGGGAATGTCTGGGTGGTTCAGTTGGTTGAGTGTCCAGCTCTTGGTTTCGGCTCAGATCATGATCTCGTGGTTTGTGAGCTTAAGCGCATCGGGCTCTGTGCTGACAGCATGGAGCCTGCTTGGGATGAACCTGCTTGGGATTCTCTTTCTCCCCCTCTCTCTGTCCTTCCCCTGCTCTCTCTCTCTCTCATAAATAAATAAAGTTAAATAAATAAAGTTAAAAAAAAGTGCATTTAGGGTTTAAGTCCTATCTGTATGAGATCAGTAAAGTAGATACCAGACTAGAACCTGGGAATATTGGGCTTTATATGTTCCTAATTTCTGGGTTCCTGTGTGTATCTGGAATCCAGCCTTCCACACTTCTGGTCCTATAGCCTCCATTCCCCACTCAGTGAGCAGACGGCTCTTTTTTTCCTGTATCCTGAGGGACTTACATCAGTACTTATCCCTTCCTTACTAGTGCTTTCAGAGATGTACAGTTTTATCCTAGTCTGAAGAAAATCTGGATGTTGCTAGTTACCATTGTGTTTATCTTTGTAACCAAGTTATTTTATGCCAAGTGCCTGATGCAGTTCAATTCGAGTCTGTGGACCTCGCTATCAGATGCCTGGGATTCAGACCAGTTCCTCTATGAGTGGGATGAGGGAAATGAGACCGTTGGGTTAGCTCAGGATCAAGGTTAATTGAGATGAGACAAGAGGAGGTCCAGGGCTCAAAGGATGCTGGGATGCTAGTAAAAGCAAGGTAGAAATTGTGCAGGCTGGGCGCCAAAGAGACTTTTCCTTCCTGCTCCTCCTTAATTCTTAACAGTCTATTTGTTTTCCTGTCATTTTCTGAAATAATCTCTAAGACCATTGGTTACCTATTTATCAGACAGAGATTTCCCCCTCCTCTCTTCCCGTTTTCCTAGGTATTTTAACATTATGTAGTATCACTGAGGAGGAAAATGGATTAGAAATCCAGGGCGTATCTGTCTCATCCCTGACTGAGGAAACGTGTAGCCTAGAATGGTTCTGTGTGACATGGGATGGAGCCCAGTGGTGCTATGAAAGGATCACTTGTCTGTACAGCTAGTCAGATGTGCCCCCCTGCCATTTTCTGGCCATGAGACTCAGGAGAGTCCTTTGACTTCTGAGACTCCATTCCATCACCTGTAGAATAAAGATAATGGAATCTGTTTTGTTGGCATCATAAGTTCATTTTGGAAGGAGATAGTGAAATACACGTGTCAGAGTACACAGTTACATTTGCTCCCTAAGAACAAGACCTATTTTCTCTCCCCTAACATGTTCCGTTTCCCTTCCCATTTCTTCTCAGTTCTCTTATTGTTTCAGTCATCATTCTTCCAGTCTTCATGATCGAAGGCTCCTGGGTTTGTTCATTCATTTTCATTTTCATGCATTCATTCATCCATCCTATTATTCACGCAGCATTCAAGTTCTTACTGTGTAAGTCATTGTTGATGTATCTTCTCACTAATGATGAAGACAATATCTGCATTTTGTTGAGCATATCATCTGTGCCAGGCACTGTGCTAAATGTTTTACTTCAATCTGCTTTAATCCTCACGACATCCCTGTGAAGTAGGTATCATTTCCTCCTTTTTTTCAGATGAGGTAGCTGGGGCTGAGAAAGTTCAATATCTTGACCAGAGTCATACAGATGAGGAAAGCCGTGTGCAGCTCCGTCTGTCTCTGGAGCCATGCAGGACCTCCACCTCTTTCCCTTATGTGGTCTATCCCAGGGCCTTCTCAGGGCGTTTTTGTACATCCTCTGAATTGGCTCCTTCCTATCCTCTCCTGCTTGAGTTCAGGCCCTCCTCACACCTTACTCATTATGCAGCAATCTACTTGCTGTTATCCTGTCTTTACCAAGTTGCTCCTGCCTCCACTCCAACCTGCCCTGCGACCAGTTTGATCTTCGTAAAATAGTTTTCATTATGTCCTACTCAGAAAGAGACACACTTGTTGTTATTGGATCATAAAGATGGACTTATCTTTCTCTACCTGAATGTTAAGCTCCTTGACTATTCATACTTAACCTTCTAGTATATCTCAATATTGATGTGTTTATTTATTCAATAAACATTTAACTCCATGAACTAATAGTGATAGGGTCACAGAAGAAAAATTGTGGGCTATGCTTTTTTTGTTATTTTTTTTTAAGTTTATTTGTTTTGAGGGACAGAGAAAACACCAGCAGGGGAGGGGAAGAGAGAAGGAGAGACAGAATCCCAAGCAGGCTCCGTGCCATCAGCACAGAGCCTGATGCAGGGCTTGAACTCACAAATCGTGGGATCATTACCTGAGTCGAGATCAGGATGCTTAACTGTGTCACCCAGGCGCCCCCGTGGGCTCTGCTTTAAAAGGCTTATAGTTTGATAGAGGAGTTCGTCTAGAATTCTTTACTTTAGCCAAACTAAGTACTTTCCCTAGTCAAAGCTATTCTGTCCCCACTCAAAGTGTGTTTACAACTTACAGTGTTGGTAGGCCTTTCCACATATCCAAAAAAAACCCAACCCATAATTCAAGGCATAGTCAGCTACCCCTTTTCTTTTTAATCACCTTTCTTTTGTCTGTAATTCCTGTAATTATAACATTTATTGCCTAGATATTTTATTTTTAGACTTATATACTATGTTATCATGTCAGCTAATTTTTTGCATTTCTACAGTTTCTGTACTTTTTACAAAGCACTTTTATGTGCTTTATGTTATTTGGGCCTCATAACATTAATGTAGAGATGGCAGCTGATATTCCCGTTTTATAGAAGAAACAGCCTCCAAGAAGTTAGGTGATTATGTACACCTGTGTGGTTGGTAAGTTATGAGGTTGTTCTTAGATATGAGTTCTCCTGTATTTTTGAAGACAGTATGGTCTAGAGGAGGAGCACACCCTTGGAAGGAGCCTAGAGATATGTGGGGTAAACAGGAGGCTAGTAGAAAGTGCAGAGGGTTCCAGTTCAGGCTTTGGTTCCAGTTTTGGCTCCACTCCTCACCGGTGTAACTTTAGGGAACCTACTTAGTTCTTTAAGCCTCAGTTTCCCTGTCAGCACAGTCCCAAGCCTGCCTTTCTGTGGAGTTATTGTGATTTCCAAATATGAGGATAACAGCATTGTCATTAGCTGACTTTTGTTGAGTACTTACTAAATGCTGGGCAATGCCCTAAGTGTTTTACATGGATTATCTTGGCTAATCCTCACAACAGTTCTCTGAGATATGTTCTTTGTTCCCAAATGACCGATAAGGAAATCGAAACACAGAGATGTTAAGTAACTGGACGAAGTTTACAGTTTACGTAGTTCCCAGGTGGTAAAGCCAGGAATTGAACATAAGCAGCTTGAGTCTAGAAATAGTACTCTTAACCATGGTACTAAAAATTATGTTTTGTAAGGTGCTCTGTAGGCTGTAAAGTGCTTGAACATGCAAAGCCCAGCCTGCAAGTCGCTGCACGGCCCTGCCTACCTACGTAAAGGTGAATAGGGAAGGGAGAGGGCAAACGTGGAAATTTTGCAAGGGAAGAGAGAAATGGTTTCCTACGGGGATCTGGCCAGGATCAAAGATGTGAAGAGGTGTTTTGGGGCCATGCATCTGACTGTTGGCTGTCATTCTACTGTTGGGCTTTCCGGCCTGCCTTAGGAAGAAGATGGAGTGGAGGAAGATTCTGTTCAGCCTATAAAGTCCAGTGCAGACAAGACAAGTATCCGTAGGCCTAGAGAATGTAGATCCACACTGCACCTAGTGGAGCTCTATAGGTCAGACCCCAGGCCAACCTTGAGTGCTTAGGGAGCAGGGACCCTGGTTTGTTGGTTCCTAGGCCATGTTAGATGGGTAAATGAATATCGGGGAAATACAAATCAAAACCACACTGAGATACTACCTCACACCAGTCAGAGTGGCTAAAATGAACAAATCAGGAAACTACAGATGCTGGCAAGGATGTGGAGAAACAGGCACATTCTTGCACTGTTGGTGGGAATGCAAACTGGTGCAGCCGCTCTGGAGAACTGTGTGGAAGTTCATCAAAAAAATGAAAATAGATTTACCCTATGACACAGCAATAGCACTGCTAGGAATCTACCCAAGAGACACAGGAGTGCTGATGCATAGGGGCACGTGTACCCCGATGTTTATAGCAGCACTTTCAACAATAGCCAAATCATGGAAAGAGACCAAGTGTCCATCAACTGACGAATGGATAAAGAAGATGTGGTATATATATACAATGGACTACTACGCAGCAATGAGAACTAAATCTGGCCATGCATAGCAACATGGATGGAACTGGAGGGCATTATGCTGAGTGAAATAAGTCAGTCAGAGAAAGACAGATACCATATGTTTCCACGCATAGGTGGACTTTGTGAGACTTAACAGAAAACCAGGGGGGAGGGGAAGAGGGGAAGGAAAAGATACAGAGAGGGAGAGAGACGGTACATGAGAGACTCTTAAATACTAAGAACAAACCGAGGGTTGAGGGGGGTATGGAAGCGGGGAGAGTGGGTGACGGACATTGAGCAGGGCACGGGTTGGGATAAGCACTGGGTGTTGTATGGAAACCAATTTGATAATAAAAAAATAAAGAAAAAGAAAAAGAAAAAAAAAAAAAGATGGGTGAATGAATGAATTGGTATTATGACATAGCTCTCTGGAGACTTCTCACTAGAATACTTAATCTTGTTAAACATTTTCAATTGTAAAAGTAATACTTGGTTATTAAATTTTGTGAAATATAGAAAATAAACGTCTCACTTTTTTCTGTTAAGGAGATGCCTAGGAAGCAAGGCCAAGAGAGTTAAGGGGCAGGTAGTTGAGGTAGATTGGGCCTTGTGCTGTAGGGGGGATGTGGAACACTCTGCTCTTACTCATCCAGTTGAACCTGATAGTCATAGGGCTCAAGTGTGGCCCTTTATAACAACCAGAAGGGAGGAAGGATATGGTAACCTTTGCCAGCGTGAGGGGAACTGAGGTACCTGACTTGCTTTTCTGTATGTATGAAGTTACCTCCATTACTGCCCTTCCTTTGCTGGGTAGTGGGCAGGACCTGGCTACTTTGGCCCAATGTGAGATTGAAATCCAGAGTCTATAATTATATGGGCTTGGGTCCTGGGTCCAGAGTTTAGAAAAAGGAGGGAGAGAGAGAGAAGAGCTGCAGATAGGGGTTAAGAGACCCTTTTTTTTTGGCTGCGTGGAGGCCTGCTGGTAGCTGATCTTTTTAAAGTGTCACTTGATGTTTGTGGTCCTGCTGTGGCACATTGTAGGGGGAGGTGTTGAGGGTGGTGGCAGTGAGGCTGAGGGGTGCAGACTAGGAGGACTTTGATCCTAGCATAAGCAGTTTGCCCTAGAGGTGACTGCTGAGGGTCTGGGGTGTGGGTCTAGCCCCTAAGTTCCTGCCCTGCTTGTCTGGGCCAGGTGAAGCAGGGGGGCACTAGGACCCAGATGCTAGCACGGTTCCTGACAAGTCTAGAGCAGCACTAGCGCAGAGTGAGACTCATCAGCTGGCAAGCAGGATTCGGTGTCTCTGGGTTCAGGAATCATCAGGCAGCAGAGAGGACTTGCTCCTCAGTCCCCATCTCTGCCCCCACCCCTACCCCGGTAGGCTACCGAGTGAGGTCCATGGACTGGGGAGGGCCGTGTCTGACGGCTTCTGTGTCTGTCCATGAGGGCCTGGAGCCCTGACCCTCCTGCCTAGCTCTCTGCCTTTTCTCTCTGTCTTTGGCCCGCTGGGGGAGGGGGTAGAGGCCGGGTGAGCAACATGGCCCAGAGCAAGAGGCATATGTACAGCCGGGTAAGTGGTCCTTATCTGGGATGGCCCTGGGAGGGCTGCTGGAGAAGGCCTGGGTGCCTGTGGACACTGCTGTGGGGGCTGGGGAGACAGGCTGGAGCTAGGCTGGGGCCACTCGCAGCAGAGAGTGATGGTGCTAGGCTGGACAGGCCTCCCCTCCCAGAGTTGGGCACTCAGTGGGGAGTGGCAAGGCCTGACCTTTGACTCCAATTGGACCTCTGGCCAGAGATTCCTGAGGGGATCGGACTATCTTGGGGTCTCTGAATAGGGTTGGTGAGTTGGAATGGCCTTACAGTGACGCCTTTCTTTAGAACTGCTTTGTTGTTTGTCACTTGCTTTCTTTCTCTCTCTTCTGGTTGAGATTGAATCTGTACCCACTATTGTGTCCACCTGGGTCTGAGAGGCTTGTTAGGGTTGGGAGGTTGGGGGAGTTTGGAGCTAGCCCTGATGTCACTGTCAGTTCTTTTTATTGTCACATCCATGAGAGCTACCCCGCTGTCCCGGGTGTGATTTGGGGTCCTGGAGCCCCTGAGAGCTATATCCTTATCTTCCTAGATGAGCTCTTTGGGGAAGGGATTCAGGGAGTGACAGGCTCTGGCAGAGCTCCTTTCTGAAGCCAAGTGGGAGCATCAGAGGGAGCCCTGTGGAATCTTTAGGACCAGGGAGTCACTTTCTCATGCCTCATTCATCTGTTTGCTGCAAGGCCCTTGGTTCTTGGAGCTGCTATTGCTAAAAATGGCTTAGGTGTGATTTTCTTCTAAACCATGGCCCTCTTCAGGACCTAATTTCATGTTGTGTCCTGTCATCACGGGTGTGTCAGAAGCTGAGAACTTCTGAAGGACAATGTTTAGTCTGTTCTTTTGCCTTGTTCATCCATGGGGTGATAAACCATCCATTTGGACCACTGGGCAGAGTCTGGGAAGACAGTGCAGGTCAGATCTAAGGTACCTGATTTACCTGGCCTTTGTTTTTCTTTTTATAACAACATAATAGGGGGGAAGGATCTCCCGAGCTTGGGGTAGAGTTGATAGGGCATGACTCAGACCAGGGAGAAGGGAATTAAATGGTTGAACGGGCTGTGGTGAGGTACCTAGGAATGTCATGGTGGGTGTGTAGATGGGGTCGGGGGAGTCAGGGCTGGAAGGAGGCATGGTTGTGTACCTTTGAGAGTGAGAGGCCTAAGAGAGCTGTTTGACTACAGGGAGGACAGACAACAGTGGGAAGTGGAACAGGACTCTGTGGGAGGGTCACCCATGAATCACCTGTGTTCCCAATCTAGGCACCTGAGTTCAGGGTATTGGGTTTGGAGAGCCTGGTCTAAACTGAGTTATTCGCTTGAGCTTCACTCCCCTCCTTGGGGGCAGTGCTCCTGAGAAAGAAACCATGTGGTGACATTCACAGATCTATCATTGAGTTATGATTTGTTACAAATTTAAATATAAACTAAAAAATTCTGGCAGATTCCAGAGGAGTTTGGAGAAGTCTTAGAACATATCACTGGTATTTTTCAAAAGAGAATTTGGGGTCCACTTCACCCTGAGAATGGGGTTCAGGAAAGTGACTTCTTGTCCTTTTTCAGTCCAGGATCCTAACTTGGGCCTTTCTTAGGATGCATTAGGATGATACCCTTGACCTGAGGCCTTTAACCACATATGTTTGCATGTGTCTTTCTTTCAGACGCCCAGTGGCAGCAGAATGAGCTCAGAGGCAAGCGCCCGGCCACTGCGAGTGGGCTCCCGTGTAGAGGTGATTGGAAAAGGCCATCGAGGCACTGTGGCCTATGTTGGAGCCACACTCTTTGCCACTGGCAAATGGGTAGGCGTGATCCTGGATGAAGCAAAGGGCAAAAATGATGGAACCGTCCAAGGCAGGAAGTACTTCACTTGTGATGAAGGGCATGGCATCTTTGTGCGCCAATCCCAGGTACTTACACCCTGCTCCGAGTGTGTCATGTGCACATGCTCTGTTGGTGCTCCCGTTTTTCTGGGCATGAGCGTAAGTCTCTGGTTGAGAGAGTGGGAAGTAACGGGGGAGGAAAGATTGGAGATCCATCCTTATGGAAGTTGCCCCGTACCCCAGGCATGCTTGGGGTCAGGGGAGGGGCCCATATTGCAGCTATCGCTGATCTGGCTATATTGAGTCTGTTCTGTGGCCTCAGATCCAGGTATTTGAAGATGGAGCAGATACTACTTCCCCAGAGACACCTGATTCTTCTGCTTCAAAGGTCCTCAAAAGAGGTAACAGCCACGCAGTTAAGTTACCTTTCCACATCCAGGAGTCCCTAGGACTTCTTCCCAGAATACAGGGTCACAGTGGATCCCGAGATTTTTCCATCCCCACCATATTCCCTGTTACATCTCTTCTACCCTGCCACAATCATCTCTGCCCCTACCCCTCTATGCACGCACACACTTTGTTTCTGTTTGCTTCCTACAGAGGGAGCTGACTCAGCTGCGAAGACCAGCAAACTGGTGAGTGGTTGGGGGTGGGAGTGGGGAGTAATAGAGAGAAAGAGGGAAAGGAGAAAGAAGAGAGACCAGTGCTAGATAGGTAGAAATAGTACGTGAATAAACAGAGTTAGCCTTCCAGTCTCCAAGCTCTCTGGCAGCTTTCTGGGTATGGGCTGCTGCTTTAGGGGTAGAGTAAAGGTGGTGGCATGAAAAAACTGTTAGGGGCCAGATGTTTAGGGTCAAATGGGGCCAAGGCTAGGGGTGATAGGGAAGATAGGTCTGACCCTAGTAGTGTTGTTGCCAACTTCTTGCCTTATGGTACCCAAAGCTGCCAGGCTCTAAAAGGACATAGTGTAGGGGTAAGGCGGGAGCTAGTGGAAGAAGGATGTCTCCTGTTCGCAAGTGAATGGTAAGGAGCTGGGCCTACTGCTGCCTATTTTAGGCTGTATGCAGAGGGCCTGTTCTAATTCTCCTGCACTGCTCTGCGTAGGGTGTGTGAGGGTGGGGATTCAGGCTCTCCACCTTCTCTGGGTCAGGGTGTGGACATCCTGCAAGCTGATCCTTGAGGGACCCCTCATCTCACTTACCAGGACTTGGCAGTGACTTGACTTCCCCCCTTTACCTGTGTGTACCTGAGTTGGTCTTAACACCTATACCCAGGATGTCTGGCCAGCTAGCACACTGTGGCGTTTGTTCTCTAACTCTGCCCTTTCCTACTCCTCATGCAGCGGGGACTGAAGCCTAAGAAGGTGGTGTGTTTACTATTTGTGACTGGGTGGGTGAGGGCCATGAGCCCCCTCCCCAACTGTCCTGCATGTCCTTGGGCTGCTGTATGCATGTTTGTGTGACCTTGGGGCTGGGATGGCCAGAGGAAATGGCGGCTTTGGCTTTCAGAGTTCCTTTGAGGGATGTAGGGACATCAGACTCAGTGCCAGGCTCAGATGGCACTTATTAGAGATGATCTCTGCACCTACTTGCCCCCCTCCCCACCGCCTTAGGACTTCTTATCAGACCCTCCAAACATTTGACTGTAAATGTAAAGCAGCAGCATGGAGTATGGCATTTACTGGATTACATTGGGTTTGAAGCCCGAGTTTGGTGGCAGTGGGAGGAAACACTGGGAAGCTGGGAGTGCTGAAAGTATCAGGTGAGATGACTGGGCAAGGAGGCGGGAGGCCGGGAACAGAGCACAGGAAGAACAGTCCTCAGTTGGAAAGCCCAATAGTCCATGTGCCTCCCTCTGGGTGGGTGCTGCTGTGGACGCCCACCCTGACTCTGCTCCGCCAGTCTTTCTCTTCTCTGTGCTTGAGGCCCCACCTCCCAGCCCTTGCAGACTTCCATCAGCCATCGTTGAATAGGGCTTAACCGTGCCACCCCCAGACTCTTTTAAACTCTTAAGTCGCTGCCATGACCACTTCCTCACACCAGCCCCTGCCTTGGGCTTGTGCCCTGGCTGTCTCGGACGCGCATGTGCCTGTCTGACCTGTATGTACTGTGCCGTATGTATAGTTCTGTGATTTTCCTGTCACCAGCTGTCTCAGGCCCTTATGACCTGCATGGAGAGCTACTGGATTGGGGCAGTGGGTGGGGAGAGGAAAACATCTTTTCAGTTCCTGGTTGTTGATGGGTCCTCATTTTGGAGTCTTGCCAAGGAAGAGACCACATGCTGATACTTGCTCTGAGGTCCTGGCTCAGTTGGGAGTGGAGATGTGAGAAGGAAAATCATGCTCTAAAGGATGCTGGACCTATTACAAGGTCATAGAACTGTGGCTTCTTCCCTTGATTTTTGTCTCCTGGTTGGGGGCTCCCATCTTGCCTCAGGCCCCTGAATAGAGAAGAGCATCGACCTGCAGTCTGATATCCATGGAGGAATTCTCATCACAGGCTGACCTGACCCTGGGCAGGGCCTGAGCTATGTCCGAATGCTGGGGTTCTGGCAGCTTCCTGGGGAAATGTGGCAAAGCCCAGCATAGGCTGCCTGTGCTGGGATGCAGGGCCTTCTGTGCTCCTGGTGCGAAGTGCCAGTCAGTTCCTAGCCAGGTCTTCCTCTCCAGTGGTCCTCTCACAGCAGACCACTTAGCCCAGGGCCCTGCTCTCACCCTGTGGGGAATGGGGGGCTAGCACTGGAATCAAAAACAAAGGAACTTTGAAGGGGAGGTCAGAAGAGAACCCCGATGTCTCTAAAAGGTGCCCACTCTCTTCTGGAAGCCGTTTAGAGACCAGCTTTAACCTGCCTTCAACCAGGGGAGGGTTGGTACAGGAGCCAAACTGTCATTAGAGCTGCTGCTGAATATTCCCCAGGGTTTCTTAGTGTCACTGTATGCCCCTCAGAGCGGATGCTGTCACAGGAGTGGTGTTCTGGGTAAGGGCGTTGTCTTGTGTGTGTAAAAGACAAGTGGAGTTGATGGGCTGTGGGCAGAGGGGAGTGTATGGGAGAGGCTGAGGGAGCAGTGAGGCTCCATGTCCCTGCCCAGTCATGCGCTGGCCCCAGAGAGTACCATTTCTGGGATGGCCCCTAGCCCAGTTCCTTGGAGCGGACTCTTGGGGATGGGGTGGGGGAGAGAAGCGGAGGGAGGAGTCAGAACCTGTTTGGAAGAAGCAGCGGACGGGTTCTGCGCAGGACTTTATCCAGTCATGTAGAGGAGGAGGAGCCAGCAGAGCCTGGCGGTTGCTAGGTGACCGAGGAGCAGTGGCTCCACCCCCGCGGATCAGAGGAGGGTGGGTGCATGACGTCAGGTGGAGCTGGTGCTGCGGCCACTGAGGCTGCCATCAGCCTTAGCTGGTGAGCTGGGCCTGGCGCCTCTCCGGTGCCTGCCGGAGCCAGGCTGTCCCACTGCGCACCTGCGGGGGCTTCTGCGTCTGAGCCACAGCCATTTGCAGGCTGGGAAGCAGTCTGGCGAAGAAGCTGAGGCTGCATTGTTGGGATTTGATGCACTAATCTCCTGTCTCCGCCGCCTTTCCCTCTGTTCGGTCTATTTCCCTCCCTCCCTTCGTCTGTCCTTCCTCTGTGTGTTTGTCCATCCTCCTCTGTCCCTCCTTCTCTTTCCTCTCCTGGCTTTCTTTGGTTTTCTGCAATGATGAGACAGGCACCGACAGCCCGAAAGGTACTCTTGCTTGCTCTGGTCCTGCTGCTGGGTTGCCAGGGCGATGGTGGCGGCAGGCTGCTGGGGTGGGGGTGGGGGTGGGGGCTGATTGACTTCATCTGTCTACCTGGTTGGGGGAGGAGGGTGGGGTTGAAGGTGGGGGGCAGGGAGAGGTGTGTGTCACTGCCATGCCCCACACCCTGGAAATTTGCTCCCTGCTCTGCCAGATTTGGGCTCTGACTGAGTGTGTGTTCTGGGCCTTTTACCCAGTGGCCTCACAGCCCTGGGCTTTAGGCAGCTTTTGCTGCAAACTGCCTCTGGGAGTTTCCTGTGAGAGGATTTGGAGAAGCAGGTCCCGGTGTCTTCTTGCCTTTAGCAGGACTCCCTCACCCTTATCCTTTGCTAGGATGCCTCTTCGTTGTGCTCCCAGCATCCCTTCCCTACCAGGGTGTGCATTAAGGGGCTTTCCCAGGGTGGGATGGGGACACTAGAATAGTTTGTGACCCTCAGCTATGGAGGCTTAGCTCAGGGTAGGAGGGGTGGGGGTTGGTCTCCTTGGACTCAGTGTCTCTTAAAAGCAGGGTCCAGGCCAGATCTATCTTTGCAGGAGCTATGAGACTCTGAGTAGTAAGAACATAATTTGGGACTCAAGATTAATCATCTGTTTTGGTTTAGGGCCGTACTTTATCTATGCTGCTGCCCACCCCCATGTCCTTTCTTGTAGCTGGGTGGGGTTACTTTGCTGAGCTCTGGGTTTCTGGCTAATGCAGTATTCATGGTTCTGACACCTGAGCCCTCTGCCTTAGGGATGGGGACTGCTGCAGGATCTGGCCCTGGGGAATGGGGTGGAGTAGGGAGGATGGCTGCCTTGGGGACCTGATCCCCTCTACTGGGGTCGTATCACTCACTTTTTGACTTCTAGCATCACCTGGTCTCACGGTATTTCTAGGGGAGTCTTCTGTAGAGTCTAGCACTTAAAGGAAGGGGCTGACCTGGGAAAGTCCTTGGGAGTGGTAGGTGGGTGGGGCCTCTGGTTCTGGGCTGGAGTGCCAGAAGGACTGGTCTCTGGGGACCTCCACCAGCTGCTGCCTTTGGTCTTCTGTGGCTTAGCCTAGGAGACAGGGATTTCTGGGATTTCCAGGGTGTTTGAAGGGTGAGGTCTGCAAGGGTTGGGCATAAGTGGGACAAGGAACCAATGGGGGAACAGGAATTCTGAGGTCCTGGAGTAGGAACAAGGTGATTCACTGGAGGGAAAAAAGGATGGGGTGGGGGTGGGAGTGGGGAAGCAGCTAACTGTAGCCGCATTCCTGGTACTTCTTCTGCTCTCATTGCTGTCCCTTCTGCTGTCTGTCTTTCTGCCATTATCCTTTCTTTCCTGACTACTTCTCCTCTGGCTCCTGTTGCCTGTCCAGACCACAACTCGGCGGCCCAAGGTGAGAAAAAAAAAAAGCCTCTGTACAAGCCACTGCTGAGTGTAGACACACATGTCGGGCATGTGCATGTGGGTGGGCATGTGTATGAGCAAGTAGAAGTTGGTCACGGTGCATCCTGGGTTCTCTTTTTCAGAGGAGTGAGGGACTGAGGGGAGTGACAGGCCTCTCCTGCAAAAATGACTTCCAGCTCTTAAGAGAGTGTCTGAGCCAGTAGCCTGAGTGCAAAACGAGAGCGGTTGTGGTTAATCAAGGCTGGCTTTCTTCAAGAAGGGCATTTTGACCAGTTGTGATGCACGAATGGGGGTGGAAGTTGGAAGCCAGGTAGAGAACTTGGCAGTGTCAGTGTCCGGGGATAAGGAGCTGGGGCTGTCTGTGGGTAGCATGTGGTCTCTGAGTGTCAGCCTACCAGGAATGCTTCAGGGCTCAGCACTTCAAGGGAGAGCACTGGACAGGCCTGTCTGCTCCAGGGCCTGGGGCTTCAGGAGCTCCTCTGCCTCAGCCCCACAGGGGCCTGGGTAGATAATGCCTGATTAGAGCCCCTTTGTCTTGGGGGAGGGGGATGACCGAAGGTTGGCTGTACTGACCATGTTTCAAGGGGGAGCCTAGGAGTACAACTTTCACTTTGGCTCTTTCACCTGCAGAGTCTCCTAAAGTAGACTAAGGGAGGGAGAATCAGCTCAACTTCCAAAGACTGGGATACAGAGCTTGGTACCCCCACTTCTAGCCCAGACTTCTCTGGAAACATGGAAGTTAGAGAACAAACTCCAGTTTGTTCTTTTGCTCTGGGAATGACATTGAGGCACTTTTTCTTCCTGGGGGAGGAGGGTACAGGCCTAGAGCAATGATAGGACTGGGAGTATTTGGAAATTGCTAGAATGATCACAACTGGGTCACAGAGGGGAGGTCTGGGGAGTAAGGGATTCTGCTGTAAGCGGGTAGTGCCAGAGCTGGGAGGAATGTGGGGTCAGTGCCAAGGGAGGAGCATTATAATCTTATGTCGTCTTCTATCACTTCCTCCCTCTCCCCTCTGCCCGCCTCCTGCCTCCTCCGTCCTTTGTCACCGTTTCTGACTTTGTCATTTTCCCTCTCCCCTTCACTTTGCTTCTCTGTTCTCACTATGCTTTGATATTCTCTCACTGCCTTTTTCCTTCTCTGTCTCCTTCCCTTGACTTATTCTCATATTCTGTCTCTCACCACCCCTGTTCTTTTTCTGGTCTGCCCCTACCCTCTCTGAATAGCCCACCCGCCCAGCCAGTACTGGGGTGGCTGGGGCCAGTAGCTCCCTGGGCCCCTCGGGCTCAGCATCAGCAGGTGAGCTGAGCAGCAGTGAGCCCAGCACCCCAGCTCAGACTCCGCTGGCAGCACCTATCATCCCCACACCGGCTCTCACCTCTCCTGGAGCAGCACCCCCACTGCCTTCCCCTTCCAAGGTAAGGACTGGGGTTGGAGTGAACAAGAACCAAGACACAGAGGGGGCCTATGACCCTGGGAAAGATCATGGAAATTTTCCAGGGTTGGGGGAGATCCAGAACTTGGATCGGCAGGGTGGGGACATAGCATATGGTTATCCTGCCATTAACACAGCTACCCTTTCTTTCTCTCCTTCTTCCACACTTTACCCTTATGCATTGGTCTTTTCTCAGATGTTTGTATGCCGCTTGCTTTTGACCCTGGGACTGGAATGATGTTTGTATACAGTCTTGCCCTTTTGCTCCAGCTCAGCCTTGGTGGGAGGAAAGGAAGGCTGTGCACCCACTAAGGGATATCTCCTTTTTAGGAGGAGGAGGGGCTGAGGGCCCAGGTACGGGATCTGGAAGAGAAACTGGAGACCCTGCGGTTGAAACGGGCAGAAGATAAGGCAAAGCTAAAAGAGCTGGAGAAACATAAGATCCAGCTGGAGCAGGTGCAGGAATGGAAGAGCAAAATGCAGGAGCAGCAGGCAGACCTGCAGCGACGCCTCAAGGAGGCGCGGAAGGTAGGACTTGGGGTGAAAGGAGGTGGCTGGGGAGCTTGGGACCCAAGTCACTCTACCAGAAACTGGGCTGGAGCCTAGAACATCCTGTGAGAAGGGGCGCATGAGGCATTTGTCTGTTTGCACTCCCACCAACCTCCACCCCTCCTTAGGAAGCCAAGGAGGCACTGGAGGCGAAGGAACGTTACATGGAGGAGATGGCCGACACTGCTGATGCCATCGAGATGGCCACTCTGGACAAGGAGATGGCTGAAGAGCGCGCCGAGTCCCTGCAACAGGAGGTGGAGGCATTGAAAGAACGTGTGGATGAGCTCACCACTGACTTAGAGATCCTCAAGGCTGAGATTGAAGAGAAGGGTGAGGCGCCAGGAGCTGCTGGGGGCCAAATGGTGGGGTTGGAACTATGTCTGAAAGTGTTAATCGTCTTCTCCAGGCTCAGACGGGGCAGCGTCCAGTTATCAGCTCAAGCAGCTCGAGGAGCAGAATGCCCGCCTAAAGGATGCCCTGGTGAGGTAGGATCCCCTCCCTGCTCGGCTCTGCAGCTCACTCTCCTGTCTCCAAACCTTTTACAGCGCCCATCGCCAGTGATGCAGACACATACTTTATCCCTTCTCCCTCCCCGCTTCCCCATAGGATGCGGGATCTTTCTTCCTCAGAGAAGCAGGAGCATGTGAAACTCCAGAAGCTCATGGAAAAGAAGAACCAAGAGCTGGAAGTTGTGAGGCAACAGCGGGAGCGTCTGCAGGAGGAGCTGAGCCAGGCAGAGAGCACCATCGATGAGCTCAAGGAGCAGGTCTGGGGGGACCCCGGCCCGTGGCCCAGAGGACCCCTCTCCTCCAAGGTCGGCACCTTTCAGCAGCCCTTTTCCCTGCTCCCTCCATGTAACACAGGTGGATGCTGCTCTGGGTGCTGAGGAGATGGTGGAGATGCTAACAGACCGGAATCTGAATCTAGAAGAAAAAGTGCGAGAGCTAAGAGAGACTGTGGGGGACTTGGTAAGAGAACAGACCCCAGACTTTCCACCCTGATGGAGGGTAATTGGAAGGCACTTGCTGAAAGAAGGACTGACACATGATCCCTTTGAGCAGGGTGTGCGGTGAGTGGCTCCACCTTGACCTTCTACCCTGACCGTGCTTTTCCTTTGCTCCTACTGCCTTGTGGCCTTCCAGGAAGCGATGAATGAGATGAACGATGAGCTGCAGGAGAATGCACGCGAGACAGAACTGGAGCTGCGAGAGCAGCTGGACATGGCGGGCGCACGGGTTCGGGAAGCCCAGAAGCGTGTAGAAGCAGCCCAGGAGACTGTTGCAGACTACCAGCAAACCATCAAGAAGTACCGCCAGCTGACCGCCCACCTTCAGGTGCCCATGTACCCCCTACTCTCTACCCATGATTACCCAGGGCTCCCTCCTGACCCAGCTGTGCCTCATCGTCTGTCTCTGCTCCCAGGACGTGAATCGGGAACTGACAAACCAGCAAGAAGCATCTGTGGAGAGGCAGCAGCAGCCACCCCCGGAGACTTTTGACTTTAAAATCAAGTTTGCTGAGACTAAGGCTCATGCCAAGGTCAGGAAAGTGGATAGGCCAGAGAGTGGGGAGTGTTGGGGCATCCAGCCTGGGTGTGGCCATAGGCTGATCTGGTGTGGGATTCCGGACTTCAGGTTGCTGGAGGAGGGGGTGCTTTGTGTGGTGGTTTGGAAGACTCCTGAAGCAGGGGACTTGGTGGAGCAAGGCGTGGTGGCTCTGAGACTCTTTCCAGCCTGGCTGAGAGCCTGTCTCCCTGTCCAATTCACAGGCAATTGAGATGGAATTGAGGCAGATGGAGGTGGCCCAGGCCAACCGGCACATGTCCCTGCTTACAGCCTTCATGCCTGACAGCTTCCTTCGGCCAGGTGGGGACCATGACTGTGTCCTGGTGCTGCTGCTCATGCCTCGTCTCATTTGCAAGGTATGGCCAATCAGTCTAATCTGTGACAGTCATTGAGGATGCTGAGTGAAAATAACAGGCAGCATCCCTGCTCATGAAGAGTTCATGGTGTGGTGGAGGAATATAGTCGACAAAGTTGCAGAGGGATGTGTATTATAGATGGTGGGTTTTGAAGGGGAGGTAGCTTTTTTGAGAGAGCGCAGTCAGGGGCTCTGATTTAGATGGAGGGGTGTCACTGAAGGAATAACATTTGAGCTGAGACTCAGCAGATGACTAGGAGCTAGTGGGGGGATAATTGTCAGGATAGAATTCAGGTAAAAGGGCAGCAGGAGCAGCAGTAACTTTAAGGCAGGAAAGAGCTTGGTCCCACTGGCTCCACTGCCCTTTCATCTCCACATCCCAAATCCTCACAACTGCCAGTAATCCCATGATTATCTTTTCCCTGTGCAAGACTCCCTGCCCTTCTAAGAGCCGTTTCTGCTTTCCTTCTCCACATGTGTCCATGCCCCCCATGTAGTTGCTCAGTTGTTTATCCTGTATTCCTGAGTCTGTGTTCTACGTCCTCTTCTCTGAGCCCCAGGTCCCTGGTGCTTCTTCCCACAGGCAGAGCTGATCCGGAAGCAGGCCCAGGAGAAGTTTGAACTAAGCGAAAACTGTTCAGAGCGGCCTGGGCTCCGAGGAGCTGCAGGGGAGCAGCTCAGTTTTGCTGCTGGGCTAGTGTACTCACTGAGTCTGTTGCAGGCCACACTCCACCGCTACGAGCAGTAAGTGATCCCTGGCCCCTACTCTAGGGCTGCAGGGCCGAGGTTAGATGGAACTGAGATTGCCCGGCAGGCGTTGGCCTCAGAGGACCCTTCTCTGGTCTCTAGTGCCCTGTCTCAGTGCAATGTGGACGTGTATAAGAAGGTTGGCAGCCTCTACCCTGAGATGAGTGCCCACGAGCGCTCCTTGGATTTCCTCATTGAGCTGCTACACAAGGATCAGCTGGATGAGACTGTCAACGTAGAGCCTCTCACTAAGGCCATCAAGTACTACCAGGTCTGGGGCAAGAGTTCAGGCTCGGCATAGGAGGGAGGGAAGGTTTTTCCTGCTAGAGCTGTTGGCAGCATAGCCAAGGTTGTATGTCCCTTGCTGGCTGCTTAAGGCTTGGCTTGCTCTTAGACGAACTCGCCTGAGGATGCAGCTCCCTGGGGGTTTCAGATTCTCTTGTACCTCTGGAGTCCCGTGATGACTGGGGCTCCGATTACAGTTTGGGAAGAATTCTCTGTCTTTCCAAGGCCTAAAGGTTGTGTTTCTTTGTCGTTTCTCCTCAGCATCTGTATAGTATCCATCTTGCTGAACAACCCGAGGACAGTACCATGCAGCTGGCTGACCACATTAAGGTAAAGTGTCTGGGCCAGTAGTTGAGCTCCCTGTAGAGGTCAGAAATGGAGGACGTCAGATCAAGAGATCTGGCCCTCAAGAGGTGTCACATAAGACTGGAACAGGGTCAGATCAGGGTAGCCAGAGAACCAACATCTTTATGGGGGTCAGTGGAGGGTGAGGACTTCTTAGAGATGGATGGCGATGGGGCAGAAGGGCTCCTGTTGGGGGCTGACAACCACATGCATCTGTCTTTACAGTTTACCCAGAGTGCCCTTGACTGCATGAGCGTAGAGGTGGGACGGTTGCGTGCCTTCTTGCAGGTGAGAGCACAGCTTGATCTCTTGGACTTCCTCTTCCTTGTCAGTCCTCACCTCCAGCCCTAATGCTGACTTGGTTCCCTGTCCGTTTCATATTCTCTGAGTAGGGTGGACAGGAGGCTTCAGATATTGCCCTCCTGCTCCGGGACCTGGAAACATCGTGCAGTGACATCCGCCAGTTCTGCAAGAAGATCCGAAGGCGAATGCCAGGGACTGATGCTCCTGGGATCCCAGCTGCACTGGCCTTTGGACCACAGGTTTAGGGCAGCGATGGGGGGCGAGTGGAAGGAAAGGAAGCTGAGTAGAATCAGGAAGGGCTTAGAGTGTCGAGGTCTGGATCTGGTCAGGGAACAAGAATGGTTTTGAGGTAACCGGGAGCTGTGGTGCTGGACTCCGGGTGGGCTCCTGACTCTGGGCTGTCGCACAGGTATCCGACACACTCCTAGACTGCAGGAAACACTTGACATGGGTGGTGGCTGTACTGCAGGAGGTGGCGGCTGCTGCCGCCCAGCTCATTGCCCCACTGGCAGAGAACGAGGGACTGCCTGTGGCTGCTCTGGAGGAGCTGGCTTTCAAAGCAAACGAGCAGGTGGGCCTGGATGGCGGGGCAGATATGGTGGGGGAGTCATGCGGCCATTGTGGGATTTTCACTACTGCCCTCGGCTCCCGTAGATCTACGGGACCCCCTCCAGCAGCCCCTATGAGTGTCTGCGCCAGTCAAGCAACATCCTCATCAGTACCATGAACAAATTGGCCACGGCCATGCAGGAGGGAGAGTATGATGCAGAGCGGCCCCCCAGCAAGGTGGGTGGGGAGCTCTGTGGAGGGGCTTCAGGGGCCCAGAGGAGCAGGACTTGGCAGAGCTGCTCGTTGCGGAAAGACTGGGGGGCGGGCGAGAGCGGGGAATCGGGAAAGCACCATCCTGCTTAGAAGACAAGGTTTTCCCTGTGCCCAGCCCTCTCTGGAAGGAGAATGTTGGTGACCTCCTTTCACTACTCCTGCCTTCTGCTCTCACTTGACCCCTAGCCTCCCCCAGTTGAGCTTCGGGCTGCAGCCCTTCGTGCAGAGATCACCGATGCTGAAGGCCTGGGCTTGAAGCTTGAAGATAGAGAGACAGTTATCAAGGAGTTGAAGAAATCACTCAAAATCAAGGTGAAGGGTGTAGGGTAGGCTCAGGAGCTGGGGGGCCGGGAAATATGCTTAGGGACAGGGCAGCACTGAGTGCTGGGGATCTCCTGGGGGCTGAGACTGGTCGAGAGTCAAGGGGAGAAGTGGCGTCTGTGATCAGTGTGGGGAACAGTGTGGGCCCTTTAGGGCGTTCTAGCTTGTGCTCTGTCCCAGGTCCCTGGGGGCCCTGGGAGGACGTAAAAGAGGATGTAAGGGAACTGGACACTCTCTGCCCTTCGCCAGGGGGAGGAGCTAAGTGAGGCCAACGTGCGGCTAAGCCTCCTGGAGAAGAAGCTGGACAGTGCTGCCAAGGATGCAGACGAGCGCATCGAGAAAGTCCAGACTCGCCTGGAGGAGACCCAGGCACTGCTGCGGAAGAAGGAGAAGTCAGGCACCTTCCCTGGGCCCCCGCTTACTCCACCCCTCCATCCTGCCAGTCTGTCTCCCTCCTAACCCATCCCCCTACCCCGGCCCTCTCAGAGTGAGACTGTCCCCAGGGGAACAGATGCCATCTTCCTTCCCCACAGCCAACCCCATTGTGTCACCCCAGTCAGATCATGTGCGCTCCTGGCTCCTCACCAGCAGGGCTTCTCCAAGGACATGTCAGGACTGAGAAATGGGGATGGGGCTCTGGGGAAGGGGCATTGCCCAAGCCCAGATTCTTTTTCACAGAGAGTTTGAGGAGACGATGGATGCACTCCAGGCTGACATTGACCAGCTAGAGGCAGAGAAGGCAGAGCTAAAGCAGCGGCTGAACAGCCAGTCGAAGCGCACGATTGAGGGGCTCCGGGGCCCCCCTCCCTCGGGTATTGCTACCCTGGTCTCTGGCATTGCTGGGGGTGAGTGCAGTGGGACAGGCACCATTGGCCCAGAGGAGATTGAATGGCCTCCCTCCTGTCCTTTGCCTCAGTTTGACTTCTGCCTCTCTCTTACTGGACATTAAGCCAGGAATGTGCTCGCCCAGTTTCACTCTGGCAGGTTTTCACCAAGTTTTTACTTCTCCTGAAGATATGTGCAGAGTCCCCCCGATCAAGGTGGGGCATTACCAGCTTGTCAGTGGAGCTCAGAATTTCCATAACAGTTAGACTCTAGCATATGTTCCTTTTGGATCTGCAGTCTGGCCTTTCTGTCCCGGCCCTGTATCCCAGAGGACATCAGCCTACAGCAGATGAGGCTAACTCTGCTGCTGTATCCAGCCATGCCTGATTCCTGATCTTGACTGGTCCTCTGCTGTGCTTTGCATCTCCCCCTACTGACTTCACTCGGCCTTACCCTGTGGTGTGGTTGTCACTTCCGTTGCTGACTTCTCCCACTTGGGGCTTGGGTGCTGACCTCTGCCTGGTGTCCAGTGTGGTCAGGGCTCCTTATCTGGAGTTCTTCTGGTTATTGGGCCCACGCTCCGCAGTTTTCCTGGATCAAGGGCGTGGCTACTGCCATGTTAGTTCTTATCTGCTCTGTAGTTTTTCAGTTTCTTGCCTTCAGAAGACAGACTCCTTGCTTTAAAGCCCTCAGGATCTCTAGAGCTCCCCTGCTATGCTTGTCTTGTCAGCTGGCCTCACCTAGGGTCTTGTTCTCATCAAAGCCCCCCCTCACTGGTGCCTCTAGATCTTGGGAGGTGACCAAGTACCTTGTTGACTTTGGATTTCTGTGGTGCAGTGGGCTCCTGTTCTTTGGGGAAGAGCTCCAGAAGTTACCACGTTGTGCTGTTTTAGCACAGGCTTTTTAAACAGATACCAGTTTGGACTTAAAAAATTTTCCACCAAAAAGGAGTGTCTTTTGCCTTAGAACAGTGGGGAACCCAAGGAGCGGGAATGTGGCTGCATCTTCAACTTCACCTTTGCTACTGCAGGACACTGAAGGTGCAGACATCTCAGGAGCATCCCCTCTGCCCTTCTTGGAGATGGAGTATGAGACAGAGAGACTGGAACACCTCAGCCCCAAGTGCTCCCACCAGCACACACCCCTGCTGCTGCTCTTCCTTATGCTTTTCACCCATCTCATGCCTCATTCCCCTTCCTTATCTTTCCTTCACACGTATTTGCTCGTCCCCCAGATGTAGAGGGCAGAGGCAAGGTCTTATTAGAGGAGGAGTAATTAGGAAAGGGTTTCCCTGTAGGTCGTGACCAGGATTCCTATGGTGTGACCCCTTAGCCCCAAATTGTCTAACTCCTCTCTCCTCTCTTCCTGCTTCCCCATGGGCTTTTCCGAGCACAGAAGAACAGCAGCGAGGTAGAGACCCACCCTGGTGGGGGGTTACCAGGGCTGTGGGCACTCACTGTGGTGAGGGTTACCAGGTTGGGGGAGCACGATTAGGCTCCCTCCTTGGAGCAACCAGGACTGGAGGTGGGAGTGGATAAGGAAAGGGGTTGAGCAGAAATGGGGCCCATCTTTGGCCTTCTCCACTTGGAGCTGATGGCATTTGTCTTGGTACACACAGGAGGTGCCCCTGGGCAGGCTCCAGGGTCTGTGCCAGGTCCTGGGCTGGTGAAGGATTCACCCCTGCTGCTGCAGCAGATCTCTGCCATGAGGCTGCATATCTCCCAGCTCCAGCATGAGAATAGCATCCTCAAGGTGAGGTGGTCACAGGGAGGACTGGGGTGCAGGTGGAGCCCACTTGCCCCATTGATGATAGATGGCAGGGCCTTCTGTCGCTTCTCACTGCTATTCCTCTTCTTCCCTTCACAGGGAGCCCAGATGAAGGCGTCCTTAGCAGCCCTTCCCCCACTGCATGTGGCAAAGCTCTCACCCCACGAGGGCCCTGACAGTGAGCTAACAGCTGGAGTGCTGTATCGTAAGACCAGCCAGCTGTTGGAGACGTTGAATCAACTGAGCACGCACACCCATGTAGTAGATATCACTCGTACCAGCCCTGGTATGGAGCCACCAACCCGTGAGATTAATAATATACCCCCTCCCTTTGCCCCTACCCAGGCAGCGGCCATACTGCAGAGGCTCTTCCTGGCATTGCTGTTTGGCCTCAGTGTTCAGTTTG
Organism: Paguma larvata; assembly: GCA_030068075.1. NCBI lineage: Eukaryota > Metazoa > Chordata > Mammalia > Carnivora > Viverridae > Paguma > Paguma larvata. The sequence goes on from CM057836.1 coordinate 48,233,512, forward strand.
TTTGATTCACCCATTATGTACCTGCTCCATGAGAGGGTCTAGTATCTGCACTTCCTGACCGTTAATCCAGTACAGCTGCCTGCTTGGGCCTTGGTGGGCCTCACTAGCCTTCCCTCCCCGCAGCTGCCAAGAGCCCGTCGGCCCAGCTCCTGGAGCAAGTGGCTCAGCTCAAGTCCTTAAGTGACACCATCGAGAAACTCAAGGTTAGCTCAGATCCTGCCCTTCCTCAGTCTACAGAGTTTGCTTCATAGTGTTTCCTGGTGGAGTCCTTAGCACATTCATTTCCATAGGCACTCCCATAGTTCCTCTGAGCCCAGCCCTGTGCTAGGAGATGGAGAGCAAGGCGGGGTTCCTGCCTCGGAAGCTTACTGTCTTGGTGCAAACAGAAAACAGATTCTCATCAACACAGTGGGTTGAGCTAGGATCACCTTTAGAGTGTGTGGTTTGGGTGCACCTTCTTCAGTGCTGAGATCACTGTGGAGTAGAATTGCTGGGGATGGCTTCCCAGGGGCTATAGATAAGTATAAGTAAGTAAGTAAGGATGTTAGGTGGGGATGGGGTTGGAGGTGAGAGCAACAGTATGATGATAGAGATGACCAGGTCCCTGCCACCTGAGAGTAGTGTCCCAGTGAAGCCAGGAGAAACTGGGCTAGCCCGTAGGGGTCCCCTAAATGAACCCTTGTTCCACTCCTTGCCAGGATGAGGTCCTTAAGGAGACTGTATCTCAGCGCCCTGGAGCCACGGTCCCCACTGACTTTGCCACCTTCCCTTCGTCAGCCTTCCTCAGGGTAAGAGGGAGCATTGAGGGGAGGACGGGCAGTATCAAGGGCTCAGGTGGGTTCTTCCCCTCTCCTCTAGATTATGAAGAGGACTTTGGGGTCTCAGGCCCAACAACTGCACATCCTGAGTTATCTGGCCAAGTCTTCCTTGTAAGGAACTCAGGAGTGCTTGCAGTGCTTCTAGAAATTCAATATTTTAGCAGTTAAACATCTATGATTTTTGACACCAAGAGAGGCCTAAAACTCCCTTGTCGGGCTGTGTACTCCAATTCTGCTCCGGAATATGTGGTCACCATAATCTAGGATCCTCAAAGCCTATCTCTCAGGGACTGCCTTAGTCTCCGTGTTCAGGGGCTCTGTCAGCGGCACACAGCTCCAGTGACCTCTTCCCCTTGCCAACACTCAGGCCAAGGAGGAGCAGCAGGACGACACTGTCTACATGGGCAAAGTGACCTTCTCGTGCGCAGCTGGCCTTGGACAGCGACACCGGCTGGTGCTGACCCAGGAGCAGCTGCACCAGCTTCATGGTCGCCTCATCTCCTAAGTGCTCCTTCTCCTCTCCCACCCCCACCCCCATCCACTTCTACCCTCAGCCCTCCTGGTGCCACTCTGCCTGATGCACAGCCACCTCAGTTAGTCCCCATTGTAGAACCGTGTGTGTATAGCTGTTCCTGCCCTACTCAGCTTCACTTCCACGTGTCAGTGCCCTGCTCCTGCCCCTCAACTTGGGTTCCCCTCTTTCCATTCCCTGGCCTCTGCCAGAATTTGCTGTTCAGCTGCTCCCTCCTTCCTGAGGGGCCTCAGGGCATGTGGGGGGTAGGCTGAGACCCCACCACCAAAGGTTCAGTGAGGTCCCCCTGATACAGGACTTCACCCCTTGATTAAAGCAACTTCTGCTTCAGTGCTTTCTGTGTGTTGTTGGGAATGGGACTTGGGCCTTTCAGCTCAAGTGGGAGTGGAGGAGAAGGGATGCTGAGGAGGCTTTGGCTGTGCCAAATTTGAGAGATCGGTAGAATGTTCACGTGCAATAAGTTACTGTGAACAAGGGGGAAAGGGCTAGACCAAGGTCTTGGCACCTAAGTTCGTTCTTCAGTTAGGAGAGCTAGGACTTAGGCTCAGCCACCCCACCTCCATGTGTCTCTCAACCAGTTCCCGCTGATAGCAGAGGGACCTTTACAAATGCAAACTGGGCCATGTTATTCCTTGCTTTAAATCCTGAAATGGTTCTTCGTACTAAAAGTTAAAATTTAGGTAAGACTCTGAAACGGTTTCCCTAAGTATACAGAGTATAAAATTTGACTTCACTAGAATAGCACACCTACTAGAATAGGCCATCTATGATTTGGATCCTGCTCCAGTCCCTTGTGGGGCTACTTGTCCACATATGCCTTGTGGTCTAGCCTTAGTGAATCCCTGCAGTTTCTTTGCCACCCTGTGCTCTCTCAGGCTCCTTTCCACTGCCCAGAATGCTAGCCCCCTCCTGCCCTCTTCACCTCCCTGCCCCCACCCACCCTAGCTGGCATCCTGTTCATTTATTAAGACTGCTCTGGCATTGCCACCCAAGGGAATATCCAATTCCTATGGCCTGTTAGGTGCTCCTCTTCTGAACAGAGCAGAGAATATGAACATTTTTTTCCGGATGTGCTTGGATTCAGTTGCTTTGTTACTTGGGAAGATTTCTAACCTTTGGTCTGCTTTCTGAACCACAGCATGGGAAGAATGATACCTTACAGGGTTGCTGTGAAGGCTAAGTGAGATAATGCACGCAGGCTTCCAGCACCATGCCTGGTGCACGGCAGGCTTTCTTCTCTTCCCCAGTACACACACCTGCAACACTGCTTCATGCCAGGAAGCATCTCTTTCCATTGTAATCATTAACCTATCTGTCACTCACTTTAGACAGACTGAGGGTTCCAACAGGATGTCTTTTATTTCTCCATCCCCCCAAACACAGGTGGAGAGCACATGTTTGGGGAAGAGGTCCGTGAGTCTCATTTTGAAAATGAATTTGCAGTGCTTGTGAAAATGCCCGAGTGCAGATGGCCGTTGGCAGTCGGAGCCAGCTGGGTCTGGAGCTTAGGGAAGTCTAGGTTGGAGACACAGGTCGGAGAAAGAGCTATGTCAGCGGTCGCTGGAGATTTGGATGAGGCATAGTGTCTTAATTCCGGTTCCTCAGGAAACAGAGCCGGAGGCAAAGCCGAAGTACTAGTGCTTACGGCAGCTGTGATCCCAAAGCACTGAGATGGAGGGAGAGGAGTCAGGGAAGCTAGGCAGGAAAGGAGAAGAAATGGGGTGTGTTTCCATAAGTTGGCCACTGCTTCACAAAGACACAGCTAGTCCCTTGCCTGTGTGTGCTGTCTCTGGATAGACAGTTGAGAAACACCATGCCCAGCTGGAACATTCCATTGGGGTTGATGGAGGGATGGAGAGCAGATTCACCTGCTCTTCCTCCTGTCTTCTTTCATTGCTCCAAGTTTTCCCTCCTTCCCTCACTTGCTGGGATTGCATTACTTGGCCACCAGGAAAGCCGGATCCCGTGCCCTGCAGCCATCCAAGTCCTGAAGTAGTGAAGTGAGGAGAAAGGCACTGGCCCAAAGGACTTGGTCAAGGCAGAGCAAACAACTGAAGGCCTGGAAATCAGGTGAGGCCACAAGTCACCTGAGGAGAGTGTCCAGGGCAGGGGGAGGAGAGAGCCTGGGGCAGTCCTGAGGGTTGCAGAGCCTGCAGTGGAGCCCGAGAGAGCATCCATTGGAGAGAGGCCCCCAGAGGAAATGTCACAAGGCCGAGGAGAGGTAGTCAGCAGGCTCTGATATAGCTCAGAGGTCCTGTGGACTGCATTCTGGAAAGTAGCACCTGATTCTCAGATGCCTAATGAGCCGACCAGACCAGTCGCAAAGGGATAGAGGAAGTAGAAACTGGGGCGCAGTGGCAAGAAAGGGGAGAGAGCAACCTGTGTGCACTCGCGGAAGCTGATGCAAGCATCACTGCTTACAGATGGTAATGGGAGCTGCTCATGGGGCCCACGAGGTTTTTGGAGACTGAGGTGTGATGACGGGGTAGAGAAACCTAGTGAGGTACCAAGGATGGAGCACAGCACGGGAGTAGCCTCCTTTGATCCATCCACTCAGCTGCCAGTTGTGCCATGAGAAGACAGACTGGCTGGCGATTGGCAGGGGCAGGGTATGAACAGTCTCAATTTTGTCAGCCAGGAACCCGTCTCTTTTTGGGGTTCTTGGGCAGAGTCCCAGGGTCAACATCAATCTCCCAACATGGCAGCAGCTTTGTGAAGTAAGAATGAGGCTCGTATCTGAGCTTTTCCTCTCAGAAGCTGTGCGAATTTGGGCAAGCTGCTTAAGCTCTTGGCTTCAGTTTCTGTATTTGTATCGAGGCTATTAGCATCTTCCTCGGGGGGTATTCCTTCCACAGGTAATCTCCAGGGAGAAGATTAAATAAGATACCATGCTTGACACAGGTACTCAATAAAAAAGGATACTTGAGAGAGGCTGAAACTGAATAAATGAAATACAAGCAGCCATGTTTCCAAGACCTACATTTATGATACAAATAATCATATTTTGGGTCCCGAGGGGGAGGCAGTCCTTGGCGTTCAGCCTTCAGCTTGTCTTCATGGTCCGTTTACCTCTTGTTTTCCACTGTCCAGGTACTATTTCCTCCTTCTCTTAGCAGGCCAAGACAGAGAGAGTTAAAGGTTTGTGGCATTCTCCTTCCCCCACCCCAATTTGAATTTGCTTGCTTTAGTTCCCATTTTCTGTGCTACCCCACAGTGGGGAACAGGAACAGAGGCAGTACAGAGACTTGAGTGTCTGCTGGCTAATCCTAGGAAACGTGCAAGGCCCCAGAGCTGATGGTGCTCTACCCAGCCTTGGAGCTGAAAGTGAACCAAGAGTACGTGTGCTCCACAGTCCCAGGTGCCCAACTGGGAAAGCTTCATAGGATGGAAAACCTTGACCCCTGTCAAGAGGCCCAGGGCACCTGGAGAACACGGGATCTGAGGGTGAGGCTTCCCTCCTGCCTTCATGGGGGTGTTACGATCCATGTAGTTCTCTCCTCTGTGTATATTGAGAAACATGTCATTCATCCGAGCTTCTTTCAGCTTTACCACATGTGCCAGCTGAAACAGGCACTGCCACTCCCAGGGACAGATGGCCACTACTGCTGAGATGCTCAAGGGGGTGGCCTGGGACGTGTGGCCTCCATTCCTCTTCGGAAGCCCAGGGAGTTTGGGAGTGAGACCTGGACTCGTCTTGCTTAAATAGCTGATGTCAGAGTAAATATATGTCTGTCACTCTGTTTTGTTTTGTTACTTTTTACTGTGGGAAATTTTAACATTCAAATGAAAAGAGGGTATAATGAATCTTCATTTGCCTATATTTACCATTTCATGACCATTCTTATTTCCTCTATACCCCTTCACTCTTCTTTCCCCCCAGATTATTATGAAGCAAACTCCAAGCATTATCTTACCATTTTATGTCAAAGTATTTTAGTATCCCTAAAAGATAGTTCTCTTAAAGAAAGAAAACTACAATACCATTATCATGCCCCAAAACTATACTTCATGAAATATCCAGTGTTCAAATTTCCCTGATTGTGTCATAAATATTTTGTTTTATAACATGTATATTTGAGTAAGTTTCAAGGGAAAGACAACACACTACAAATAGTTGTCTCTAGAGTCCACTATTCTAAATTACTATTATTGCACCAATATAACATGTGCTTTGTATGTATATACCTTAAACTTTATTTTTTAATGTGTCAGCAATTTATACACATATTATCATCTGGAGAATACAAAGAACATAGCATGGAGGAAGATTGAGAACATAGGTTTCCAGTCCTTAGTCACTAAATATTGTACAGAGTTTTCTTTTAGTGTTTTTTTCTTTTTTTCTTTTGGGAGAGAAAGAGAGTGTGCACATGTGTGAGTTGGGGAGAGGCAGAGAGACAGGAAGAGAGAGGGACAGAGAATCCCAAGCAGGCTCCACACTGTCAGCACAGAGCCTGACACAAGGCTCCATCTCACGAACCGCCGAGATCATGACCAGAGTCGAAGTCAAAAACTGAATGCCCAACTGACTTAGCCACCTAGGTGCCCCTATTTTCTATTTAAAATGTTAATTTAAAGATGTCCTGCCATGGCTCTCCAAGGACAGAGCCACTGGAGGGGGAGTACAATGAAAAAAAATGGGCCCGAAGTTAGGAAGAGATAAAGAAGGGAAGTCAAGCGAGAATAGATATTGAAACTAAATATAAGGATTTCCTTCATTCTGATTGCAGGCCTCAGTCTTCACCTGGGCTGCTGGAGCAAAATACCACAGACGGGGTGGCTTATTGACGACAAACACTGATCTCTCACAGTTCTGGAGGCTGGGGAGTCTGAGATCAGGATGCCAGCAGGGTGGGGTCTGGAGACGGTGCTCTTCTGGCTGCAGGCAGCTGACTTCTCAGGTCCTCGAACGGCAGAAAGTGAGCTCTCTGGCCTCTTAGAAGGGCACTAGTCCTGTTCATGAGGCTCCACGCTCATGACCTAATCACCTCCCACAGACCCCACGCTCCAAATACCGTCACATTAAGGGTTAGATATCAGATGGATTTTGAGGGACACATTTAGTCCATAAAAACGTCCAAATAAGTGCTAAGAATAGAAAAATATTTCCTCCTATTTCTGCCTCAGATTGCCCATTAATTAACCAAATTGATTGGGCCATTTACCTGGGAAGGAACAGTACTGTACATGGAAAGGGGACAGAGGGAAGGAAAAGTGGTGGGATGGCAACCTGCTTTTGATGTTCTCTAGGTGTTGGGTACTAGAGCCTTCGCTTTGGGAAGCCTGTCAGTTAGCTGGAGCTATGGCCCTTCAACTTTATAAATGATGCTGTACCACATTTCTACTGAAGAACCACAAGATTCACCAAAAAATGTTTACAGAAAGGGACCAGATACCCAGGCAGCATGGCAATGTGGGTATTGATCACAAGCTAAGTGCTTTCAAACTCTCTGCTCCTCAGGTTAGAAATTCTAAACCCATGACTTTCTATTGAACATGGGGGAAATACCAAGTGAAGCTTTGCTTCACATGCAGCAACAGGATGGAGCTAACAAGAAAACAAACACTTCCGTAGAATATAACTGGGAAGCCCTTTGAACTTCCTTCAACCAAGTCATACCTACCGGCCAAAGATGTGCTTTTCAACCAACAGAAGAGGATAGTAGAGATGCCATTGACACAACCTTTTACCATAGGAAGGGACCTGCGAACGCGTGAGAAGGTGATGGAGCTGCAGTCAGCTCTGGATGCATGAAGAAGGGTCCGGAACAGAGCCCAGGAGAGACAGCTTTCTCAGTCCCCATCCCTGCTCAAATTCCAGATTTACAAGCTCTCAAGCCATTCTATCCACTTTCAGAGAATTTGCTGTAGAGGAGAAGGAAGTGCAAGGATTTTTTGTCCCCTGAGATTGCTAAATAGGGTATTACAAAGAGGCACATGAGAGTCTGAGATGACTGAGAGAAATTGAATTTAAAAGGTAGAGACTTTTATAGGCATTGAAGTCACTTCTCCCTAGCCTGCTGAGCTGTTCACTGTAAGCCACAGGTATAGTAAGTCCCACTATTCTCACCTTGACAGTGAGCAGGAGATGGTAGACACCTAGCAAGTAACATAGCAAGTATGTCATCAAATGATATAAACCAGTTGGCAATGGCAAAGTTAAGAAAAAGACTGTCCAGTAGTTTTAGTTCTGGACAGAGAAGGGGTTTCCAATGTAAAGATTTGTGTTCCCAGAGTCATGGGTCATTTTTTGGTTTAATTTTTTGTTTACTTTTGTTTTAATTTTTCATATTTTATTCCTGGTATTAATAGGTTAAGAAAGTAGAATTTTCTCAATTGCTGATTTATACTGTTTATAAATAGCACACAAAATGCTCAGTTTCACAAATAATAACATTCACTGATCTCTTTAAATGCAATTTCAATCCTTAAGTGTAATAATAATTTAATAGCTAAACACACACAACGTATGTATATCCTGAAACTATAGGAAGTCGAGGAAGCTGTTTCCAGAGCCATATTTGATTTTAATCAAGTACACATTTCCACAATCAACAAGTGCTAACAAATGTTAATAAAACACTACCCCAGAGGCTTATTCTGCCATCAGCTTTTTAAGCAATTCCATTCCAACTACTACTAAAAAGCATGTATTTTAGAAGCTTCGATCTGATCCAGGAAAACGAGTTCTACAACTTGACAAATATTATGTCTAAGCCCCAAAGCTTTTAAGTCAAGCCTTCCAACACAAGCATTCTTTGTGAAATTAAGTTTCTCCCCAAAATCACTTGCTATCTAAATAAAAGAATATGGAAGGAAATTATTTTTTTTAATTTTGAAAGTTTATTTTGAGAGAGAAAGAGTGCATGTGTGAGTCAGGGAGGGGCAGAGAGAGACAGAGAGAGAGAATCCCAAGCAGGCTCCATGCACAGTGCATTAGATGCTCAACCAACTGAGCCACCCAGGTGTCCCTGTAGAAAATTATCTTTTTTTGTTGTTAAAAGTTTTTTTTAAACATTTTTATTTATTTTTGAGAGACAGATAGAGACAGAGCATGAGCAGGGTAGGGGCAGAGAGAGGGAGACACAGAATCTGAAGCAGGCTCCAGGCTCCGAGCTGTCAGCACAGAGCCTGACACAGGGCTTGAACTCACGAACCCTGAGATCATGAACCTGAGCTGAAGTCAGAGGTTCAACCGACTGAGTCATCCAGGTGCTCTGGAAATTATCTTTTAAGACAGATAAACATTCTTACAAAAAACTATATTCCCATATCATATTCTACTTAAGAGAGACACAAACCAGTTCACTATCTTTTTTTTTAAGTTTTTATTTAAATTTCAGTTAGATATTAGTTGCAGGTGTACAATATAGTGATTCAACAGTTCACTATTCTTAACAATCTGTTAGATTACTGTTGTCTAGAAGCTCGAAAATACATGAAACACATATTTCAGGTATCACAGGGTAAAGATGACATTTAGATTTCACATATTAAATAGCTATAGTAGGAGCAGCTGGTTAAATAGTTACATGTTTGTAATATATAATAACATTAAATAGTTATAAGGGGTTCAGTGTCCAATTCAATGTCCTGTTAAATGTGCAATTTCAGCTCAGGTCATGATCTCAAAGGTTTGTTGAGCTCGAGCTCCACATTGGGCTCTCTGCTGTCAGCACAGAGCCTGCTTCAGATCCTCTGTCCCCCTCTCTGTCCTTCCCCTGTTCATGCTTTCTGTATCTCTATCAAAAATAAATTACAGGGGCGCCTGAGTGGCTCAGTTGGTTGAGCAGCCAACTTCGGCTCAGGTCATGATCTCATGGTCCGTGAGTTCGAACCCCGCGTTGGGCTCTGTGCTGACAGCTCAGAGCCTGGAGCCTGCTTCGGATTCTGTATCTCCCTCTCTCTGTGCCCTTCTCCTGCTCATACTCTGTCTCTATGTCTCTCAAAAATAAATAAACGTTTAAAAATAAATAAATAAATAAATAAATTACACAGGGGCGCCTAGGTGACTCAGTCGGTTAAGTGGCCGACTTCAGCCCAGGTCATGATCTCGCAGTCTGTGAGTTCGAGCCCCACATTGGGCTCAGTGCTGATGGCTCATCAGAGCCAGAGTCTGCTTCGGATTCTGTATCTCCCTCTCTCTGCCCTTCCCTTGCTCACGCTCTGTCTCTATGTCTCTCAAAAAATAAATAAACGTTAAAATAAATAAATAAATAATTTAGAAAATAAAAATAAATAGCTACAGTATAGCTTACAGGCACAAAGACACCTAATATAAGAACTACTTCATCATTTAGATAGTCAAAAGTCAGAACAAACTGTGGTTTGCAAGATAATTTAACTTTTGTATTTTCATTAAAACCCAATAAGTAATTCAAGTATGGTAAATCAGGCAATTAAAATCTCAAATATCTAAAATTGAAGACATGAAAATTTTGTTTCTCCATCTTTCAATTACATGGACCTTACTGTAGAAAATATTCAGTTATTATAGATGGTTGTCTCACAATATAGTGAAGCTTCAGAAATTACAAAAAGTGTCAAGATCCATAGTAGGCTTCATCAAATTCTTTTCCAGCTCATTTCAATTCTTCAATTTCCCTGGGTCCCTCCCTCCCTCCCTCCCTCCCTCCCTCCCTCCCTTCCTTCCTTTCTTTCTAATGTCTTATTTTTGAGAGAGAGAGACAGAGTACAAGAGGGGGAGGGGCAGAGAGAGAGGGAGGCACAGAATCCAAAGCAGGCTCCAGGCTCCGAGCTGTTAGCACAGAGCCTCACGTGGGGCTTGAACTCATGAGCCATGAGATCATGACCTGAGCTGAAGTCGGACGCTCAACCAACTGAGCCACCCAGGCACCCCTCCCTGGGTCCTTTCAAATAAAAAAGATGAAATCCTCAGCTTATAATTGACCTTATCTTTCATTTGACATTGCCTTGTGCATCATTTCAGGTTGAACTCTATGACAAGGTTTTCAAGAATATCCACTGTCTCAGTATTTTGATCATTCAGGGTACCTGGGTGACTTGGTTAAGTGTCTGTCTCTTGATTTTGGCTCTGGTCATGATCTCAGTTTGTGAGATGGAGCCCTGTATGGGGCTTGGCACTGACGGTGTGGAACCTGCTTGGGATTCTCTCTCTCTCTCTCTCTCTCTCTCTCTCTCTCTCTCTCTCAAAAATAAATAAACATTAAAAAAAGTATTCTGATTATCCCCCAAATGAATGCATTATATATTGAAATTCTTTAGAAAAAGTCTTTTCTGTACTTTCTCCATTTTCTTCATCAAAGATGGGGTTTTCTTTCCTATCTTTTCAAGGTCATTTTTATTCTTCAAGTCTGTTCTTGATGTTCTGCCAAAGCTATTCAGTCCTGGACTTAGTTGGATGGCTGTGGTGCCAGGTTTGGAACAGAGAGGTTCCAAAGCAGGTTTGGAAGCAATGCCAAAGTCTCCCCAAGTAATTTCTCAGAGATGGGAGCTGGTATTATGACAGGAGTGGGAGAAGTCTAGGATATCTATGTCACTGCCTCTATGGTTAGATTTGGAATGGGTGGTAAGGGCGACATGACTGCTCATGGCAACCTCTGAGGATGCAGGGGGAAATAGTGACTTTGCTTCCAGGTGGGGCTGGGAGTAAACTTAAACCCCCAGTGCCCTGTAGTCCTGTGCTTAGAAACATATCATTTTTCGGTTGTAGTGTTTTTATTACTCAACTTGATAATCTGTCTTTCCTTGAAGCCCAGATCCAATTTGGGATGAATGTCCAGTTCTTGAGATTCTTTGGACATCTTAAGATACTTGCTTTACTCACTTGAAGTGATTTTGCAGAAGGATATTAAAGTCAAAGGCATCACCCTGATCTATGAAGTAAATGTCAGTGAAAGCACTATGCCCAGTGTCATCCTGGAACCAGATTACATAGTAGAAGCTGGAATCTGTCCCTACCACCTCATCAATGGTAAGATATTGTTTTCTATTGGTGCCCAAGGAAGGAGCTTCCGTGATATTTTATATTTGAGTTGATAGGCAACCTTCCATTTTGAAGTGATTTGGAGGTGCCCAGTCTAAGTAGGCTGGCCCAAATTCCAGCCTGTACCTGCTCTTGGAGGCCCTGGGCAAAATCTGGTAGATATTGACATCCAGCTTCATACACAGGTCAAATCTTATATTTTAACTATGCTGCTATCTTGACCCTGCTCTCCATGCCTGTTAAATCTCTTTTAATCTGTACATTCTTTCTTTCTTTCTCTTAAGTTTATTTATTTATTTATTTTGAGAGAGAGAGTATGAACAGGGGAGGGGAAGAGAGAGAAAGGGGAGAATCTCAAGCAGGCTCTGTGCTCACAGCACAGAGCCTTACATGGGGCTCCAACTCATGAAACCGTGAGATCATGACCTGAGCTGAAATCAAGAGTCAGATGCTCAACTGACTGAGCCACCCAGGTGCCTCTCTAGGTTCTTTCTTACTTACTCTATTTATTTGTCAAAAGAACTATTTCTCAAAGTCTGGATTTAAAATACATCCTCATGGTGTTAATAAGTTCCTCTCCCTTTCACATTTCCTATAAATTGTTAGCTTTACAGCTGTGATTCTCAAAGTATGGTTCCCTAACCACCAGCATCAGCACCACCTGAAAACTTGTAAGATATGTTAATTCCTATCCCACCAGAGGGGCTGGCCACCAGAGAGGGGCTGGCCATCAAAGCCAGCATCCCATGGCCTTGGGAGGCTTAGCATCTCATTCTTAAAGTCATCAATTGAAGAAAACAGGTCAAAAAAACTGAGGTAGGGAGGGGTAAAATATTGAGTGAGGTAGTAGTCGATCTCTTGATGGGATGGCATGCAATATCTCTAGGTTTCAATCAATTAAAAATTTAAAAACTTTTTTTTCATCATATCAAAACAAATGGAATGGTAAACTTTTTTTCATCATATCAAAACACATGGAATGGTTAAACAGTTAACTTAATGTACTTGATTTAATTGTACTTTGAAAACTGTATGACTATTAAGGGTCCAAGTTTCCCTGTCTTTCTTGGAGAAGTGAGGGGACAAGCATTCACTCTCCCTCAATTCTTAGGCTATCACATCTTGACAAGGTAGCTCAGATATGGCAGATCCTCTCCTGGAGTTTTAGGTCACCTATGTACTTAGCAGCTGAGGGCACCTGGGTTAGAAGACCTGTGGCTGGGCCCTTCACCTGCAGTAATGACTTGTCAAGTTTCTGTAGAGAGTTGAAAGCCAGGCCTGTTTTCCCTTCTAATCTTAGTGGAAAGAATCAGCCCAGGACTGGCTGTTCTAGAAGACAATGAGAACCTATGTAAACAATTGAGCAAGGACCAATAGGTAAAACCAAAGTTTTGTGAACTTGTGGAGTAAATACAGCTTGCCTACCAAATTGTGAAATCAAGCTTTGTTTTCCAAATGGAATGGATATTACTGCACATAAACTTTTAAAAATGGATTTAAAAAGAGTACTTAGACACTTAACACAATGATAAAACACAAGTAGTTGACCACAACTTATGAGAGTTTTCCTACATATTTACACAATATTGGAAGTTCATTCTTCAGTGGGGAAAAAAATTCTAACTATTTTGTAAAGTAGGTAGTTGGACTCCTGTTTGTTTTTTTTTTTTTTTTTTTTTTTAAATTTTTTAACGTTTATTCATTTTTGAGAAACATAGAGACAGAGCATGAGCAGGGAAAGGGCAGAGGGAGGGAGACACAGAATCTGAAGCAGGCTCCAGGCTCTGAGCCGTCAACACAGAGCCCGACGCGGGGCTCGAACTCACAGACCGTGAGATCTGACCTGAGCTGAAGTCGGCCGCTTAACCAACTGAGCCACCCAGGCGCCCCCTGTTTGTTTTTTAATATAGTTTTGAGAGAGAGAGAGAGAGAGAGAATGAATAGAGGAGGGGCAGAGAGAGAGGGGTACAGAGGATTTGAAGCAGGCTCAGTGCTGATATCAGTGAGCCAGATGCAGGGCTCCAACTCACGAATATGGGATTATGATCTGAGCTGAAGTTGGATGCTCAACTGACTGAGCCACCCAGGTACCCCTGGGCTCCTGTTTTAAATGAAGACGTGTTGTCTGAAAAAGGAACATCCCCCCTGACACTAGGTCAGTGGGGATACAGAGTGAGGAGGGGTGCAGAGACTGGAACTTACTTATCCACTCTACTACTATTGATGGACATGTGGGTTGCTTCCCAGTTTGAGCACCTACAAACTACGCTATATAAATATCCTTGTTTACTTGGCCTGGTACACATGTACAAAAGAGAAATTGCTTGGTCATTTTGATGAGGGAGTGTAGGACAAGCCAAGGGTAAAATACAGGCTAACAGCACCCCCCACCCCAGGAGGAATATGTGTCATATTGCTCGGACACTCCTGGCTATCCAAGAACAAAGGAAAGGAGTTTAAGTGCTTGCATGGTAATGTGGGAAACTAAGGCAAATGAAAAATTAAATTCCTTTATTGCCTACAGCCAATTGACAGGTCCTCGAAACCTGCAGAGTGACCTCCCTCTAGGAGCTCAGCAGCCTTGAGGATGACACTTTGGTGAGGGCAAAAGAGATCCTCAAGGATCCTGTAAATCTACTTCTTTTATCTCAATTGCCCCAAAATATTTGCTGGCAATCATACTCGAAGCTATGGCCTTCCGATATACATATGAAGGGTCTCATGACTGAGGTTTTATTAAACGGTAATGAGAGGTGTTTCCCTCGTAACAGCTAGCCCCTCAACGTCTAGCTTGCTCCCAAAATACCTTAAAGACTTTATCCCTGACCCCCTCCCAACCTGAGGAGGTCAGCTATCCGTCACAACCCCAGTGCAGCTCTTTCTGCCCATGGGTCTCTCCCTATGTTTTAATAAAATCACCATTTTTGCACAAAAGACATCTTGAAGAATTCTTTCTTGGCCAATGCCTCCAGACCCCACAACCCTCCACCTATCACCCCAAAACGTCATTAATTTGGTGTGTGTATTTTCATACTTATTAACTGTCTCCACATTGTTCTCACAGAGTGACTGTACTAGTTTACAACCCCAGCATCAGGATGGGTCCTCTTGCCTGGATTCAAGTACTCCCCTATAGAGAGTGGGGGAAAATGAGTGTTGGAAAGAATGAGGAAGTTGGGCAGGGGAAGGTCTTGGGTGCCAATCCAAGGAGCTCAGACTTCATTTGACTGCCCTGGAAAGCCTTGGCGATTTTGGAACAGAGAACAAAATGCAAAAATGCAGATTTAGGAAGGTGAGCCTTTAAAGCTTCCAGTTGGTTTGTGTTGTGGGGAGAGTGGGAATGATCATGATGTTGGCTTAGGCCACCAGCAGGACTCGAGTTCACAAGAGAGTAGAGATTTGTGGAGTGAAAGTGCAAAGGGGGAACTGAGCAAACACCATGGGACAAGAGATCTGGACCATACCAGCTCTACCAACGCTTGTCCTTGAATAACCCCATTAGACTATTGCACACTGCTGGTGGGCGTATGAAGTACCATGTTCCTTCTGGAAAACACTGTGGCATTATTAGGAAAGATGAAGATGCACATACCTAATGATCTAGAAGTCCCAAAATACACCAAAACAAACAGGCAAACAAAACTACCTTGAAACAAGGGAGTTCAGGAAGGCAAGATTGTCAACAAGTCACATGTAACAGAGAAGTCTGTCCAGAAAAGCATCCACAGACTTCGGCTATTAGGAGTCTGGTAATGAGCTTTGCCAGAGAAATGTTTGTGACATGGTAGGAGCAAAATGCAGAGCAAAGTAGTTTGAGCGGATGGTAGCAAAAGCTAACCGAGTGTGTAACATGCTGCCAGGATGGTTGGCTGAGCACAAACTCAGCACACAGGAACATTCGGGATGTGATAAAAGCAGCATTTCAAACTAGTGGATAGAGGATACATAATTTGACAAATGGTGGTGTTGCACAGGGAAACAATAATAAAGTTAAATCCTTGTGTTACACCATATACTTAATTCAAGTCAGACGGCTTTTAGAACTAGATGGAAATACAGGTGTACATTAACCTGGGGATGGTTAAAGTGTTTCTGAGACTGGCAACAAAACTAGAAACCTTAAAGGAAAATATGGATAAATTTGACCTCATTAAAACACACACACACGTACACTGGACCTTCTGGAAGGAAAAAAAGGAAAGGCCATTGACAAAATTGAATAACAGATGACAAACACAGAAAAATATTTACAACAGATGATAAATAATTTTTATATGTAAAGAAGAAAAAGAAAAGAGAAACACTGATATAACTACGAATAGTAATTCACAAAAACTCCAGTTATTTCATATCAGCTGCAAAAAAGCCAACCTCAATAGGAATCCAAAACTCTAGTTCGAGATGAACTAAACTCTTACATATACTTCTCTTTCCTTCCTAAGTTCACCTGAAATTACATTTTTTTTGATGAAAGAAAGAAAAGAAAAAGGAAAAAATTCCAAAGCAGTGCTGAAAAACAAATATAGTAGTTCTCCCTTACCCGTGGGGTACACGTTCCAAGACCATGGAGGCCTGAAATGCAGATAGTCCCAGGCCCTACATATACTGTTTTTCCTATACGCAACATACCCATGATAAAGTTTAATTTATCAATTAGGCCCAGTAGGACATTAACAACAAAAAAAATATAAGACAATTATAGCAATATACTGTAATAAAAGTTACATGAATGTGGTCTGTCTCTCTCAAAATAGCTTACTGTTCAGCACTTACACTTCTTGTGACACTGTGAGATGATAACAGGCCCACGCGATGAGACGAAGTGAGGTGAATGACGTAGGCACTGTGACACACCGTTAGGCTGCAACCGACCTGCTGGTGACGGAGGATCACCTACCCTGGACCGCGGATAACTGCAGGTAACTGAAACTGCCGAAAATGAAACCACGGATAAGGGGGACTACTGTACAGTAGATTCTTTGGGATCTGACATCCAGCACCTGTCCCTTTGGCAAGAAAGTCCTTCAGCCCCACTCCGCTCATGTGGTTCATGTGGGACTGCCATGTTCTTGCAGAGCCAGCTTCCTAGCTGTGGCTGAGTGGCCCAGGCTTGGGCAGTTAGGGAAGGGGATGCCTCTCGCTTCTACCCCCCTTACCTTGGGTTCTGTTTTATGGAGCAAACGCATCGTAGTCAATTGGAAGACCAAATGTAGATTTACCAATTGATAAAGACTTAGAAACCTTGTGGTACATTCTTGGATAGGCCCTCTTAAGATCCTTTTCGCCCTTTTTATTTATTTAATTTTTTTCCACATTTATATTTATTTTGAGAGAGACAGAGAGAGAGCACAAGTAGTGGAGGGGCAGAGAGAGAGGAAGAGAGAGAATCCCAAGCAGGCCCTGTGCTGTTAGCACAGAGCTCAGTCTCACGAACTGTGAGATTATGACCTGAGCCAAAATCAAGAGTCGGGTGCTTAACCCACTGAGCCACCAAGGCACCCTTCCTTTTCACCCTCCTAACTGGACAGACTGGAAAGCCCCAAACCCTATTTCTCAGTATCCCTTGCTGCCAGAGTTCTGGATGTAAACTGGATTCTACCAGTCAACTACGCTTGTATCACATTTGTTGAGGAACCAGCCTCTTGATATGGAGAAAAGAGGGAGTCATCTGAGAATTAAGTAAAGTAGGAGACCCCGCAGCTCTGAGACAGCAATTTGGGGGTGTGCCCCACAGTCCTCCCTGATTGTCCCTTTGTTCACACACAGCAATTGAATGGCTATGTTCCTACAGCAAGGCAGAAAGGCTCTTAAAAGTAAATAAGAACTCTTGGAATAACATTTTTTGTTTTAAGCCAAAAAACTGTAAATAAGAATGTGCATCGGTTGACAGCAAGGGTGGCGTTAGAGCTAGACAGGGGAACAGCAAGTGCTCCAGCAAATTCTTGGTAGACACTGGACACAGCAGGACAGCACTCTGCTGCAGGGCAGTTCCCTCCCCATTTCCTTTATCGGGAAGGATCCTCAGCCTGCAAACCAGTCCCCTTTGTGCATCCTGGACGGACAGCTTCCTGCCCATACCTTCCTGTCCCCTCACTAACCCAGGATGAACCTTGCCCTCTAATTCCTGCATGAAGTGAAAAACTAAAACTAAAAAACTAAAATATCTAAATATCCAAATGATTTAAACAAAACCTGGGTTGGTGGAAATGAAAGGGTTTTACTAGAATGCTTGGTGGTAACAGCCTAACAGGCTTTAGCCCCGGTGCTACCATCCACTCTGAGGCCAGTCACTCCTTTCTTGTACAAAGTCCCATTCCACATTCCTCTGAGCTCAGACACATTTGCTGATATTTATGTCTCTCCCTAGAATGGCCCAAACCTTTTCCTCCCAAACTTGCTCTGTATGAGGGAAACTGTTTTAGCTTCTTTCAGAGCTAAAACCAGGAAAGCTCCCCAATTCCTGGGGTACACCACATTCTTTCACCAGTTAGGTCTTTATTTTTACGGCTTCTTCTCTCTGCATCAAATACACCCTCGTTTTGTTATTCCAAATCCCACTCCTACACTTTCCTTTCATTGTCTTTCTGAGGCCATTTTTTCCATGAAGTGTCTCTTTAACACACAGGGCCTAAGCTAGGGTCTGGGTCCCCCAAGGCAAGCAGTGACCATTTGCGAAATGAATCAGTCCTCCAAATATATATGATTTTTCTTTTACTGAAGCCCTCCCTCCCTGTGTGCTTTTTAAATGGGGTCTTGCACTTTTCTGCTTGTGCTTTTGTCTAATTTCTGATATGCTGGAGACTCCATGAGGATGGAGACCGTACCTTATGGGCCAGGCTACCCTGATGTGCTCAAGATGGAGGGGTCTGCTGAGTTGCATTCTTTCAGAGCTAAAACCAGGAAAGTGACAGGCAAACCAAGCTGAGTCGGTTATCCTAGTCTTGCTAGTCTTTGATTCCATGGATTGTGGAAAGAAACTAGGATGTAGGATTAATGTTATGGCTCAGACATGGCCTCCAAAACACACCTGCCCATAAATCTGCTGCATGTGTGGCTTTTCCACTGGGGGAAACCCCAGTGAGCTGGGAATAGAGTGAGGACTTTATACCAGAAGATAAAATTCCTATCTGAAAGAGAAGGTAAACTCTGAAATATGGGCCTGAAGACATTCAGTAAATCTACACATAGCACCTGAGTAAGAAGAGGAGTGGAGTTCACTTTTTAATGGAGCTTCCAACCCCTCACTTCCTCCTACATCTGTGAGTCCATGGGCTACTGTTACATTCTCTGAACCTCAGTTTCCATATCTGCAAGTTTTCATCTGGGGATGAAAATCCTCACCTGGCAGGACTGTTGAGAGTTAAATTAAGGGAAGGTGTGTGTGTCACCAGGACCAACACTTGGTGTCTAGAGATGCCTAAGCACTGGAGATTTCAGCATGCTCTTCTTCCTCGCCCCACCTACTCTGTGTGCTAAACCCCAACCCTGTGTGCCCATACCCTCCAACACTGTATGCCTGCACCCCCCAATCCTGTGTGCCCATACCCTACAACCCTGCGAGGCCACCCCTCAACACCATGTGCCTTCACCCCAACACTGTGTCCCTCCCCCACACCACTTCTTTTCCCCTCACTTCCTGCTCACTGTCTTTGCCTTCCCCTGTCCTCTTCCCACTGATTGCTCCCTCAGTATATCTTTCCTACTTACAAAGCAGTTAAAATGAGGGCAAAAATCAGCACAAAACTGAAAAATCACAAAGTACACAACCTTTTTCTTGTAAGGTTTGATTTGCTCAAATGCCTTCTTTGTTTCTGTTGTTCATATCCTTCTCTGAAGAGTCAGGACTTGGGGTTTGCAGAGCCCAGGGGCCATGGGATATGGAACGTTCTTCTTAGCCTCAGGCCTCTGGAGAGAAGAGGCAAAAGATCTGCCATTTTCCCCGAGGATTGTCTCTTTTCAAGAAGCTGATTCGGGGTAAATGCCTGAGCAGGCTTGTTGTGTGGGGCAAGCTAAACCGGCAACAATAAACCTCCCTAGGACACGCTGATTAGATAAACCAGTAAGAATTACAGAAGACACAGATATTAGATTAAAAAACTTAAAATGAATGTTACTTTTACAGTGTCTGTGAGTAGACAAAGACTTCTGGTTCTAAAATAGTTGGTTGGTGAGGCAATAGAGGAGGGGCTATGTTATAGCAGAGGCGGAAAAAAGGAGAGGTGGGTGGGTTCCAGCTGAAAGGCCCACCCTAAAGGATTGGATTCAAGGGCCCCAGAGCAACCGGCCACTGCACCCGGGTGAGTAGAGTGGATTTTAAATATATGGAGTTAACAGCTTGACTGTGGGTTCTGGTTTTGGGATGTGAATAAATGAACCCAGTAGTGTAGGCAGGAATCTTCAAGCTCACGGAAGGTCAGGTGAGAATTTTGTTGCTTTTTGCTAAAAGGCCTGTGTAAGATTTAGAGAGCAAAGATAAGGAACAACCTGACGTTCAAATGAATTTTTAACTACTTCAATATAGCGAAGACAAGTTGGATAATGACCAGGTTGTCCTGCGGTAGTGTTGCTGTTCTGCGTTCCCTGTCCCCACCTTAGGAGAAGTGTGTGCATCTGTACAGGGTCAGACCTGCACTGAGGGGCTGAGATCTGGATCTAGTCATATTCTCTGCATGGAGAGAATTCTCTGCATGGAGAGAATTCTCTCCAACTACCCTTCTCAAGTTCATGCTTTTAGCCATGGAAGTCACAGTGGTTGGTCCTGTGTTTACTTCAACCTTCTTCCAATTCAACAAGGGTTATTTTCAGCACCTTCTTGGGGGTTCCTAAGAGTCCGGGGAACATGAGACTTGTATAAAAATCCCCACTTCAATAAGCTTTCCCACCCGAAGGAGGCATCCTTTACCAAGGATCTGCGTCTTGGGCTCTAGGGAATGAGAGGCAGGTGATAAATGAGAAGCCAGGGAACTGGTCCTCATCTCTCTTCCTAGACGTAACAGACTGCAGTTCTTGCATATCAGGACTCTCGGGGATCCGTTGTGTATCTGAGAAAGGGTCAGCCAGCCCTTGATGAAATTCTGACTTAGAAATCCAGAGCCCTTAGCTTCGTGGGTTTCTGTCCCTGAGAAAGGGTATTTTTACTCTCCTGGGATTTGGGACTGAGCTGTGAGCTCATGAGCTGAGGAATGTTCTCAGGAGCATCCTAAAAACCCACCAACTATTCTCTTTCTCCTGCTAAACTTCCTGGTTTATTTTGGGTTGCTCAGTCTGAGGAGAGTCATTTTTCCCATCCACTGAAGGTGTTCCGTAACTGGCTGTTGCTTGACTGAATGCCTGCCCATCCTCCCTTCAGTTAAATCCATCTCAGAGAGGCAGTAATCGGGCATTAGACTTATTAATGGAGATGCTCAAACATCTTCTCTTTTACCTCCCTCCTCTGTGACCATTGTTGGAGGCCATGCCAACAAAAGAGATAATTCAGGATGAGTGAAGTGGTCACATGAAATGCACGGCAGAGCGTGTTCTCCAATGTTACCATCCCCAAACCAGAATCAGCTGGTCTTTGGTTTCCTTTTCATAACCTTCATCTGCGGAAAATTTTGCTTCTTGAGCTACTTGAGATCTACTACTTCCTTATCTAAAGAGTTGGATTCTGTGCTTCTTCAGCTAATTTATTATCTTGGAAGTCTGTAATTTAGATCATTTTATATAATCTTGAAGACAGGAGCCCTTTAAGATTTCCTGACTCAAAAATGCATTCAGCTCGGCTCCAGGCCTAATGGGGCACTTGCATCGTTCACTCGTGGTATCACAGGGCATGCGCCAGGTCCGATCGCACCTTCCTCTTGTGTCTTAGCCTTCTCCTTAATTCAGAACAAGAGCAGGCTGCACAGAGAAACAGAACATGATCATCCACACCTACTTCATCTCTGTGCCTTTTACTCTAAGTCTGGGCGACCAGCAGCATCATTTTATAGCAGAATTCCTTGAACACAGGCTCTGTCTATAAGGAGAGTCCATTCATTTCAGCCAGGACTTGCTATTCACCTGCTCTGTGCCAGACTTGGTGTAAGTACAGTAATGGCCTCATAGGGGATAATGCCTCTTGGTCAGCAATGCAGTCAGCAGCCATTTCAGTGCCTGCGTGTACACGCGAGGCACTTTGCTGGGTGGTGGTGGCAATATGAGGATAAATAGCACAGGGGCTCTGCCTTCAGAGAGTTTGTGATTGATCTAGTGGGAGATGAAAGATCTATGCATGTTAAGTAACAGTCGATAATGTGTAACTGTTCCAGTAAATGAGCGTGACTCATTGGGTAAAATCAGAAAGTAACCTGGTTTTTACCTCTTATTGCTCCTTAAATTTATTCTGGGTGGCAGATCTTGCTCTGCCCCTGGATGAAATTTAGACAAGTCACATGATGGTTCTGGTCACCCTTGGTCTCAGTCTCATTTCAGAAATTATAACGTTGACCCCAGTGATAATCCCCACCTCAATCTCAATTTAAAACTGAGGCCTCTTCCCATCCCACCGTGATGCTGCTGAAGAAGAGAAGCCTATAGTGGTTGGTGGTCTGGATGGAAAGTCCTGGTTTCTGCTCTTCCTCACTTATTTAGCTATGAGGGGTCTGTGAATGCTTGAGGGTTGTTTTCCAGGGAGGGAGAAGAGGTGAGAGGAGTAGGAAAATTCACTCTACTCGTGTCCGATCTCCAGCCTCACCAGGGTCCTCAGTGGGGACGTGGCAATTCTTTACACATCCATTGATGACCCCTTGAAGGTCAGCCTTTCTACCAACCTCAAAAATCCACCCCCAAGCTACACACTCCCGCCCCTCACCTCCTTCCTTATGGAGAAGGAATGTGTGGTCAGGTGGGAATTACCTCTGCTTCTGCTCCTACCCATCATCTCTTCCCTGTCTTGGATGAAGTCCCCCTCTTCCCCTGATCCTGCCTTTCACCTCTGCTCTGTATCAGGGATCGCCCAGAAGCCAGTCAGCATGGTAGTTTCACCTGGCATGGCAAAAGCCAGGGTTTGGAGGCCAGGGTCATTTTCTGGATAGGGCTTGTTCTCTGTGGTGGCCCATACAGTACAGCTCCTTCTCATCAGTCTCTACATCTAACAGAATGGCAATCAAAGTAAAACAGGACTATTTAAATTTTTTATGTTTATTTATTTTTAAGAGAGGGCGAGAGAGAGTGCGAGCCAGGGAGAGGCAGAAAGGGGATGGAGGTAGAGGATCTGAAACAGGCTCTGTGGTGACAGCAGAGATGTGGGCCTTGAACCCACACACTGCGAGATCATGACCTGAGCCAAAGTCAGACACTTAACCAACTACTGAGCCACCCAGGTGCCCCTAAAAAAGAACTATTTAAAAAAGTGTTTTAAATGATATCTTATTTAAAATTATATTAAAATTATTTAATTTTTTTGTGCTGAAGTAGATATAACATGAAATTTACCATTTTAACCATTTTTGAGTGTACAAATTTAATAACTTTAAGTATATTTACATTATGGTACAACCATCACCACCATCTGTATCAAGAACTTTTTCATCTTCCCAACTGAAACTCTGTACCTGTTAAACAGTGACTCCCCAATCCCCCTTTCCCCAGCCCCAGATCTACTATTCTGCTTTCTGTCTCTGTGAATTTGGCTATTCTAGGTACCTCAAATAAGTGGAACCATAGTATTTATATTTTTGTGTCTGGCTTATTTCACTTAGCACATTGTCCTCAAGGTTCAGTCATGTTGTAGCATGTGTCAGAATTTCCTTCCTTTTGTTTTTTAAAATTTTTTCAAGATTTTATTTTTATGGAATTTTAACACCCAAATTGGGGCTCGAACTCACAAACCCGAGATCAAGAGTTGCATGCTCCACCGACTAAGCCAGACAGACACCCCTCCTTCCTTTTAAAGGCTAAAAAATACTAAATTGTATGCCACATTTTATTGTTCCATTCACCTATAGATGAACATTTGTGTTGTTTCCACCTTTTGCCTATTGTGAGTAATGAATGTTGGAGTATGGTACTAGCACCTGTTTGACTCCCTGCTAATTTAATTGTTTTTGAATAGAAAATACATCCCTATGGTGGACAATATAAAAGGTACAAGTGGTTATACAGTGGCCCTTGAGTACCTGCCTCCAGGTTCTGCTCCCAGGAATCTTCACTGAAACCAGGTTCTTGTGACTTCTTCCCTGGAGAGACTGTGCAGTCATAGGCATGCCTGCCTCCCACACAAATGGTGGTAAACCATAAACACCCTTCTAAACTTTGCTCCCCCCCTCCACTTAACAATAATATTTCTAAAAGATCATTTCATAGCAATGTTTAAAGAGTATTCACTCTATTTTTTTTTTTTTTGAGAGAGAGAGAGAGAAAGAGAGCATGCAGGCAGTGAAGAGGGGCAGAAGGAGAGAGAGAGAGAATCTTAAGCAGGCTGTGTACCCAAAGTGGGGCTTGAGGCAGCGCTCCATGTGGGGCTTAATCTCACAACTGTGAGATCATGACCTGAGCCAAATCAAGAGTCTGTTGCTTAACCAACTGACTCACCCAGGTGCCTCATTAGTATACACTTTATTTAAAAGCTTCATGGTTTTCCGATGTACAAACAAAACTTTAATAACGGCCAGAATTTACTAAGCATTCACTATGTACCAGGCCCTCTTTAAAATCCTTTCCGGGGCATCTGGGTGGCTCAGTCAGTTGAGCGGCCGACTTCGGCTCAGGTCATGATCTCAGGGTCTGTGAGTTCGAGCCCCGTGTTGGGCTCTGTGCTGCCAGCTCGGAGCCTGGAGCTTGCTTCAGATTCTGTATCTTCCCCTCTCTCTGCCCTTCCCTTGCTCATGCTCTGTCTCTATGTCTCTCAAAAATAAAAGAAAAACAAAAAAAAAAATAAAATCCTTTCCATGTATTATATCATTTAATCTCCATGGTCATTCTCTGACATAAATGCAGAGAGGTGGGTAACTGCCCCAAAGTACACATGTGTCTTTACCCACAGGTGGGACTATATCCATAAGATAAACTTCTAGACAAAGAGTTGCTGCTACCCAAAGGTATTTAAAGTTTTGTAAATATTGCCAAAGTGGCCTCAGAGAGTCTGCGCCTAACTAATCACCAACCATTGTGTTGTAGAGGGCTCATCTCCTTCCACTGCTGTGATTGTGAAACCTTTTGATATTTGCTGATCTGAAAGGTAAAAAAAATGGTATTTCACTGCGACTGCAACTAGAGTTTGCTTTTTTAAAAAAAAAAAAAAAGGATTGAGCATCCTTTCAAATGTTTAGAGGCCACTTGTTTTACAAATGAGGTTTTAAAAACTTGACAAAATGGGGCCACCCGTGTGGCTCAGAGGGTTAAGCGTTGAACTTTGGCTCAGGTCATGATCTCACAGTTACTTCATGAGTTTGAGCCCCACATCAGACTCCGTACTGTCAGCGCAGAGCCTTCTTGGGATTCTCCCTCTCTCTCCCCCCTCCCTCCCTCCCTCCCTCTCTTAAAAAAAAAAAAAACTTGACAAAGTGATTCCACAGTTTATCTAGAAGAATCTGTGGGCAAGGTAGTCTGGGTTCCTTAAAATTCCCATTTTGCTTCTATATTTTTCTGAATAGGTAATACAGTCACAAGATTCATAATTTAATAGGAGTAAAAGGGATAGAGTAGACAATCCCTCTTCCAAGTCTCTCACTAGTTGCCCAGTTCCTATCCCTAAATGCAGTCTGGGTTCCATTTCTTGCCTCCTCCTAGGGGCATAGCCTGGGCCATGCTGTTACCCTGAGCTGTTCCATGTCTGAAATATTAAGTTCCAGCATCCCACTCCAGGCCCACCAGTGTTCTCTTAAGTCCACGCAGCACCTGACCTTCGACCTCACCAAGACTCCTTTTGTGAGGCACCACCTGCCCCTTCCTTTCCCATCCAGGCTAGATTCTCAGCCCCTCCAGAGGCTTCACTTCGTTGCCCCACCGGCCTCTAATCACTCCTGCCTGGAAGTCCTTTCTGTTCCACAGCTGAGAGTTGCTCCTGGAAGTCCTTTCTGTTCTCCCTAGCTGAGAGTTGCTCACCCACAGGATTGCTTGAATTTTAAAGTCTTAACAGAGTAACCACATAACTGATTGCCCAAACTGGGGTCCTTTTTGAGACTGAAAGGGGGCACTACTAACAGTGAAGCCACAACTGGTGTGCAGCTGATGACTGTCCAAGGCAAATTGGGATGCCAGTTGCAACTCTAGTCTTAGGGACAATCACATTTAATTTCAGGGCCGAGATGAATGTGCTGAGTGCAGCAAATGAATACATTGCTGCCTTTGTCCACTGCCCAAGCTTCTCCTCTAAATGGAAAACATTTTAATAGCGCATTTCTCCAAATCTGTCCTTTGGAATATCAGTTTCAGCCCCTAAACTGAAGTGTATCAGACACAGTTTATTTTCTAACATTCCCCGCCTATATTTGGAGCCCCCATTAAAAAAAGGTGCTGACACTTCAATCTCTGTTGGTTCCAGTTTCCATTTTGGGGTTGGACTGGGGTAGGGTGCTGGACTCTTAGGGAACTGCTTAGGCCCCTCCACTTGATGTCATCTGTCCTTGTCCCATCTAGTACTTGTTTGTTGAGCACCGACTCTCTTTCCATATCCTTGTGACACCTTGGATGAGGGGGAGGGGACAGCCTTTTATCATCAGGACCATCTTCTCTCATACTTCAGTCTGGGTTTGCTCAGGGGTCTTTTCTGTTGCCCTGAGGGAAGAGGCTCCTTTTCCCTCTTTTTTCTGCTTTCATAGGCCCTCCCTGAGGCAAAGCACAGAATGGTCTGGCTATTTGAACGGGAAAGGAAGGGAAATAAAGAACGTAGCAGGCTGGGGAGGCATTGGCTAAGCATTCAGAACATTATTTTGCAAGGCTTATAGAAATGTCTTGTACTGGAGCTCCTGGGTGGCTCAGTCATTTAAGCGTCCAACTTTGGCTTCGGTCGTGATTTCATGACTCGTGAGTTTGAACCCTCGTAGGGTTGTGCGCTGACAGCTCGGAGCCTGGATCCTGCTTTGGATTCTGTGTTTCCTTCTCTCTCTGGCCCTCTCCTGCTCATGCTCTGTCTCTCTTTCTTGAAAATAAATAAACATTAAAAAAATTTTAAAAATGAAATGTCTTATATTAGGTGTGCTTCCTGTTTTATCTATTATAATTTTCCGTATCTATTAGGAAAGCCTCTCTAAGCCCATCCCCCAGGCCAGTTTAGCCATTTACCAGCTGTGTAACCTCGGACAAGTTACTTTATCCTCTCAGAGCTTAAATTTCCTTATCTGTAAATGAGGGTAATAGTAGTTCATATTAATTAAGTGCTTAGCACTTGCCAGGCACTGTTCCAAATTGCCTCATTTGACCCTAAGCATAAATTCATGAGATACATACTATTATTCCTACTTTATAGATGAGGAAACCAAGTCTCAGGGGTATAAGTATCCTGCCCAGAGTCATGGGATCTGCTCTTAACCATTGCCCAACCCTTTCTTTCATAAACAATAATGATCACATAGGGTTATTTGAGGGTTAACTTGAGGTAATTTTTTAAAGCTCTCAGCCCAGATCCTGGCACATAGTAAAAGCTTAATAAATTTTAAGCTAATATTTTAATCATCAACATTTTGGTCATTTTCATCTCAAATGCCATTGGAATTGTATTTAAAAGGTATATATAAATTTGGGGCTCCTGGGTGGCTCTGTTGGTTAACCGTCTGATTCCTGATTTTGGCTCAGGTCATGAACTCACAGTTCAGTTTGTGAGATTGAACCCCATGTCAGGCTCTGCACTGACAGCATGGAATCTGCTGGGATTCTCTCTCTCTCTCTCTCTCTCTCTCTCTCTCTCTCTGCCCCTCCTCTGCTTGCACACACTTGCTCTCTCTCTCAAAAGAAAGAAATGAACATTTAAAAAAAGTATATAAATTTACAAATATTTAACATATTTGCCCTATTTGGTTTTCCCATTCTGAAATATGTTACCTTATTTTATGTTTCTTAGCAAAATTTTATCATACATTCTTCTATAAGACATGCATTTCTAGGCAAGTTTATTTCTAGGTGTTTTAGGAGTTTTGTCACTGTTGAAAATGAAATCTTTCCATCAGACAGTGTGGGTGTCCCCAGATTCTTGTTAATGAATCACAGCAGGACCCCTGAGAGGAGTGGCTTTCCCTCTCATTTTAGGCTGACAACGTGACCATCACTTGAGCCACATGGTGACACACAGTCCAGCAGGGAATGAGGCACAGGCTGAGGAATTGCTTTCCAGGGCGGCTTAGGTTGGCTGACAGATCACTGTCCTCCGTCTCCGGAAGTACAGCCCGGGGGAAGGGAGAAGTGGGTTTACTCTGCGTCTCTCCTGGAGCCTGAGGGATGAATTCCCAGGTACCTGCAGTTCCTCTGTGGCCTCAGCAATTCCTAATTGAGTTTGTCAAATGATGGCTCCCAAGGCAGCTTTGTCAAGGGCCAAGCTTGCCTCCTCAGGAGTGTGGCTTGCTTAAGAAAAGGAACTGCTCATTTTTCTGTGGGAAATAGGTGATCTGTGGAGTCCCTTACAGTCCTCTTTGGCCAGCCTTCACCCAGAGCCTTCAGAGGGCAGCAGAGAGCAGATGCAGGGGTTGCTGGCCTGCTGAGGGATTTGGCTTCCAGAGAAGTAACAATGATGGCTCCATTCCTGCAAATTGCCAGGAATACCACGCCCCACCTCCTGAGAATAGGCATATTGTGAACTTCCTGGGAATGCACTAATCATTACTAGTTGATACAAATTATATGCTGTGGGCCAGACACTAACCTAAGATTCAGTCAGTTCTCATAACAACCACAAAGGTAGATACAATTAATATTTCCATTTTTCAGTTGAGGAAATTGAAGGAAAAAAAGGTAAGTAACTTGCTCAATAATATCCCATAGTTTGTGGAGCCAGGATTCGAACCAACCATTTATAAGCTATTATGGGTGTCAGGGATACCTCAGTGAACAAGCAAAGTCTCTGCCAGGATAGGATTATTGAGGATAGGCAATAAGGAATGACAAACAAACATATAACGTGGTTTTGGATAGAAATTCCATATAGACCAATAAGGCAGAGTTAAAGAAAGGGGTATTTTAGATGGGCTGATCAGGGAGGATCTTCTTGGGTAGATAGCATTTGACCAGAAAGCCGAATAAACTAGAGAGCTGAAAGTTGGGAAACAGTAAGTGCAAAGGTCCTGAGGTAAGAATGAGCTTAGGATGTTAGAGGAACAGCAGGATGTGCAGCGTGGTTGGTGCAGAGTGAGCCAAGGTCTGTGCTGTTGCTGGCCACAGGCCACAGCAGTGGTTGGGGGTAGATGGAGATGAAGTAGGGAGAGAGCCTGTCCATTGCATAACCTGAACCTGTCTTCCTCAGGCTTCTCAGCTTCCCTTTAAGATATCTCTCATCTTTTTTTTTTTTTTTTTCCCTTCCTGAGTACAATACTGACATCCCACAGTATGTTCCCTCCTCAACCCTGGATACAGTTCAAAAGCAGCTAAAGTGGACAAGATTCTGGGGCAGCCAGTCTTGTACTACCCGCCAAAGCTTTGCACAAACAATCTGAGAGCAAAAAAATCTCACATACTGGCACGAGGCTTGCCTAGCCTGTGGAAAGCCTCTTGTGGGTAAAAGTTCTAGGTAAGCTTGCTGGGGCCCCAAATGACTCCTTATTCCCACCAACACAAGGGTAGGAAGCTTGCTTTTCCTTCATGCCATTTCACCCCCTATGCCAATACCCTATGTCAAACCTGCCTAAACCCTACTATATGTTAAACCCAGGTGGCATTCAGATGGCATTTAGCCACAAGATAGAAGGGGATCTGTCCCTATAAAGTAACCACCCCTGTCTGCTGGGTCTCCAAAGGAAAGGGAGGCCCAGAGGTCAAAAGCCACAAATTACTAAGAATCTTTGCCCCTCCTCCTTTCTCTCACGGTATCCTGGTAGGTGAGGCAGGCCTGTGTGAAGTGCTCTTTTGGCTTGGGTTACAGGCATCCTGGATTCTAGAACCAGAGGGCGATGAACAGTCTAATCCAGAATTCTCAACCTTGGCACTACTGTCAATTTGGGCCAGCTCATTCTCTGCCGTGGGAGTGTCCTGTGCATCGTAGGATGTTAGCAGCATCCCTGGTCTGTCCCCACGAGAGGCCAGTAGAGCTCTCATCCCAGCGTTACGTTACAACCAGAAATGTCTCCAGACATTGCCAAATGTTCACTGCGGAGGAAGAAACACCTCTAACTAAGAACCCACTGGGTCCAATCTCTTCCCTTTCTCCTAAGCCACTGCATGGGTCTCAGCTGTTCCCTCTCTGGTGGTGAGGAAGGGTTGAAAACCCTCAAGCATTTGTCTCAGTGCTTAATGCCAGCTGGGCAAACAGTCTCCTTGGCAGTAATGTGAAAGAGGCCAGAAGTAAGGAAGAGGAGAGAAATGGGATGGCAAGTTCTTTCAACTCTTTTAACTCACAAAACTGAACCAGGGGGAAAGGCAGGGATAGAGTTGGCCATCGGTACCACTAGACTAGGTCTGTCTGTCTCTCTCCATTTGGTCTCCTTAGTCTCTCTCTCTCTCTCTCTCTCTCTCTCTCTCTCTCTCTCACACACACACACACACACACACACACACACTTCTACCACTCTGTGTCTTGGCTCTGCTCTCTCTCCCTGAAGACAGGCTTTTTCCAGAGATGAAAGAGAGTTCAGTGCAGGAGGAGAAGGGTAGCAGGTGGCCTGACAAAGACCAGAAGATTGGCAGGACGGGATCAAGAGGTTGTGGGTATCATTCATTTTGGTGTCCAGACCAGAATGGGGGTAAATGAATCCATACATGGCTGGTGGAGGGGGAGAAGAGGAAGATGTGCAGGCACTAGAGGTCTTCATCAGGTTGAAAAGCAGGATGGAAGAGAGGCAGAGATTGGGAAGCTGTCCTCTAAGAGTCTCAACCCTCCACCAAGCTTCATGAATATTTGTTCTGCTTTAGAGACACAGGCATGTAGAATCACAGGATGTTAGAACTTGAAGGAAATTTAGAGACCAATTTAGTCCAATCAACTCCATGCAGGCTCTTTCACTAGTTCATCAGCATTGGAATTTGAGAATGATACTTGCTTATGGTCTTTCCCTCTGTACTTGGCATCAAATGAGAAATAAGATACAGAAGTCACATAGGTACATATCAAAATAACTTTGTAATAAGTAAAGCTGATTAGAGAATTTGGTTTAGAATGTACAACTACGATCACACTTTCCAATTTCCCTCCCAGAATTAAACTTGTCTACCCAACACTGGAAGACTCCCTAGCTACAGCATGAGAATCTGCCCTGGACGTTTCCTGTGAAGAGAGAAGGAGAGGAGCACAGCCTGGGCTGGCTCTGAAGCAGGCAGTTCTCAGAGCGATCTGAGTCATGGCACATGCCTATTTTATTTTCCCAAATTTGCCAATCGCCTGAGTCACTCCTCCTCTAGGTAAGAGTGAGTGAGGAGGCAGAGAGGTCAGTGAAAAGGCCTCTTACCAAGACTTCCCAAAGGACAGAAGCTACTACTTCAGAGGGAAGTAAAGGGCTTCGAGAGAGATGGATGGGTTTCCCCTAACAAGATACCACGTATTAAGTGCAAACTCTGCTTCAAGAAAACCGGAGAGGTGAGGTGATTATCTTAAGACTACACAGCTCTGGGGACAGAATAAGATTCTTCAGACTTCTAATACCAAGCAGGTCAGCTTCATTCAGCATCATCCACATAATGTCAGTAACAAGAATGTCCTCCTCTATCATTCAGAAGTCTTCTTGCCCCTTCCTCCATCACCACCACTGCCTCCACTGCCTCCATCTACCCGTTATCACGTCCATCTATCCCTCATCACCTCCACCTCCACCTCTACGACCTCCATCCTCACCTCCACCACCTCCATATATACCTCTACAACATCCATTTATGCCCAACTCCCATATTGCCAATTCCACCATTCCACCTACCACTTCTCCCTCTTTTCCACCATTTTTACTACCATCCCTATTTTGGTTAGCAGGAAGCCAGCACAGACCATTTGGGTGGAAAGGCAGAGGTGAACTAGGCTACCCACATGGCTGTGGTCTTGAGATATCTTCAGGGTCTTTGAGATCAAGTGTCTCTCTAGCTTTTGATGTCCCTGATCCCTCCAAAAAGATCATCTTGGAGTGTTTTAAGAAGGTCGTGATAGAGATGCATAAACATAACTACACGTGTTTAAACTCTTTGACCACAAGTATAAACTGCCACAGTTTCTAGTCATGCTCTAACATGACAGCTACAGATTTAGGCACCTGCAATGTGATTAAGATTCATTACTGGCATCTCAGCAGTCCTCAAAGCTCTAATGACCTAAAGGCAGAAGATATTTAAGTAAGCTGGAATTTGGGGTGCCAGCCAGCTGGGGTCCCCCAAGTATGTAATACAAACCCAGGCCTCTGCAGGCTCCAAGCAGTGCTGCCGCTCGTCTGTCAAATGGCTGGCCCTGGGCGTGTGGGGGTGGGGTGGGGGTGGCTAGGTCATCTGTAAAGTCTCTTCCAGCTCTAACACCCCTCCAAGACAGAATCCAAAAAGGGCCTGGTATAGAAATCATGTAGGGAGATAAACAAACATTTAAAAACCAGCACTGAAACACACCACTGCCGTAAGAGGATCGCTAAGTTAAAATCCAAGAAGAAATTTAGAGCAAAGTTGTCCGCCTATGATTATGCTCTGTTTAGACCCTGCACGACCCTGGTCTGTCAGCTAAGCAGGCATCAGTCCCTTACCCTGCAGGACTGTCCCTTCCCCCACCCTGGTCACATGGCTGGCCGCCACTGAGCCCCACAAGTCAATCTCCAATGCCCCAAATACTGTTCAGCCTGGAAATCACAGAGCGTCCTTCTTGCCACCTAACAGCAACAGAGCAAGTGACTCTGGCCTTCCTGAGATTTGGATCCTGGTTTCCAGTGCCAAGATCGTGAAGGTAAGTTTGCAACTTGGAGTTTCAGAGATAGTAGACAAAACTATGCAGATAAGGGAAAATATGCTTTATAACATGAACACAGCGTATTTGAGAGTGAGCTTCACACACTAAGACAGAGAATACCATGAAAGCTGAATAAATCATCCAAATGAGCATTGGATATTTGCCTTTTCTTAAAAAAATTATACTGTATTAGTCACCCTGGTGCCTTGGGTTCACTCCAAATTAACCAAAATGACATGAGATTCACTTTCTCTTCACACTATGGCGACTTAGTTCATTGTTGCTCTCATCTGATGGAACTGAGAGTCTTTTTCTTCTAGAGAATGCAAATTTCTGTTGCCTTTGTCAAATTTACAAGATTGGCTGAAATTTTTATGAAGTAAGCAAAAACCACGAGACTCGTTTCTTCCCCGGAAAGCCATGGGAAAATAGATTACATTTGTTGATATAATCTCTCAGGATAGAAAGTAAATAATGGCTAGCCTCCTTTCATTACACCTTTCTGTTGTTTGGTTTGGAAACTGCACCTGGTTTTGTTGCTAGTGGTTAGCTTGGGGATATTTTGTTTGTTTTCCCTTCCTCTTCTGGGGCATTCGTGGGGTGAGGTCTGCAGGGCCCAGAGGCAATGAATAAGCTACCGGTTGGGAGGATGGCCTTTCTCTAGCTTCTAAGCTTAGTTTTTAAAGCCCGGCGTGACCCCGTGTCATTCTTGTCAATTCTTCACAAAATAATCCCAGACGAGCCCTTGGGGAGGTCCTTTTTTGAAATACTTTGGACCGTCAGAAGAGTTCACTAGAAACAATATTGGTCTGGTCCTTGTTCTTAGATATAATAAGGTCAAATGGTTTAAAAGATGGGATGGGAGGAAAAACTCCCAAAAGGCTGACTGGTAAATGTGACACAACTGTTTATCTAGTTATTTTTTCCCCCAGAGATAGAGATGTCTAATCTTGAGGATTTATTTCTATATTTTGCCCCTCTTCCCTAAGAAACTGTTTTGTTCTGTTTCCAGTGCCTAGAGCAAATATCTGGAACAAAGAGGATTTGTTGGGTTGAATTGATGTGCTTCTGTGGACAAGGGTAGGGGGTTCGGAGAGGTGGCAGTGTTAAATGGCAGGTGACTCAATTACCAGGGTTTTGATAGTCAAAATGAATTGCATACCCATAAGGTTAGTTGTATCACCACCTCCTCACTGCAGTGGACATTAAGGCTGCTTGGACAGGGACTCTGATTTCTGTTTCCTGGTGTGGCACTCTGGTGCTTAGCCTTGCGGGCTGAGGGCATTGATTTTGTCAGTAGGGTTCGCATTCTCAGGGATCCAAGATGGGATTCCAGGCTGGTGGCAGGGGCAGTAAAGTGGGATGGGTCCCTTAAGTGACTCAGGACAGAAGAGAATTTGGTCTGATTCCTCACTGTAAAGCCATACTCACCCCAGGGTCTAAAGATGGATGGGAGAGGGGCGCCTGGGTGGCTCAGTCGGTTGAGCGGCCGACTTCAGCTCAGGTCATGATCTCGCGGTTTGTGAGTTTGAGCCCCATGTCGGGCTCTGTGCTGACAGCTCAGAGCCTGGAGCCTGCTTCAGATTCTGTGTCTCCCTCTCTCTCTGCCCGTCTCCTGCTCACGCTCTGTCTCTATGTCTCAAAAATAAGTAAACGCTAAAAAAAATTAAAAAGTTAAAGATGGATGGGAGAATAATGATGAGTGAGTTATATTATGCAGTGGGGGGCTGGTGTAGGAAAAACGGCTGCTATGAGTTCTTTTATCTGCTGCATGCTGGGGGCTGGTAGCACAGTTCCTTTGGCAACATATTGCAGCGGCCAGTTGTACTGGTTAATATTCTGGGGATGTAAATAACTCCAATGACTGAAGCTAGCTGAAGAGAAAAGAAGGGTTTATTATAAGTCCTTTGGGAGGCCTTGCAGATGGGAATTCAGTTAGACATCTGGAAGGGCCTAGAACTCAGAAAATGATGGCCTCTTCCAGACTCCCGTATCTCTCATGTCTTGACTTCTTTCTTTCCTCTTCTACCCCCTATCTGCCTCCATTTTCTCCCTCTTTCTCTTTCCCTGCCTTTCTTCCTTCCTTGGGTTGGGGAATCAAAGAGAATCCAATTTCAATCTAAGCTCCACCATGACTGGCCCTGTGACACAGGAAAAAAAAATTACTTAATTCTCTGAATCTCCATTTCTTCATCTGTTAAATGGGAGTGAAAATTATGCACCTCACTGAATTTTAGCCTGTATTTAATGAGATTCTGAAAGCATTCAATTAATATATATAAAATAAAATGTGAAGATAGAAATTCTGTTTCAAGGGTTAGGTCACTTTTGGAAATTTTTGTGAAGGGTCAGTGCTGCTGCTAATTAGAGCAGTAGTTTATTTAAACATTTTGCATAAGGCCAACATGCTGCCTGATGTGTTTCAAATGAATGGTTTCCTTTGAAGATGATCAGGGGCAGCCTGGGTTCTTCTCCTACTTCTGCATACTCCTAGAAGGGAGCTTCCCTCAAGTTGTGAGGAAGTAGGTAGGAACCAGCACAGAGGAGGTGGGGAAGGAATGGTCTCAACTGGGAGACGTGCATCTACCTGATAGGAACTATATTACATCTCCATGCTTCCATAGTTGCGTAAAGTTTTCATCTGCTCACATCCGTATTGCCATTTTGCATTCACTTTTGTTTGGTTTCCAATCTGAGAATCCATAGTACTTCAAATATGAAAGAATATGCTTTTAAACCATGCTGGAAAAGTCTATTTCATTTGTCTTGGGTCAGTTCAGAATCCACTGACTCTGGGAGTTAGAGTGTTAGCGGTACTGTTTCTCTACTTTTCTTGGATGTTTTCCTCCATGGGGCAAGCAAGATAGTAGCACCCAAGCTTGTCAGCTTCACAACACCAGTGCCAGAACCAAAGTCAGAACAGGCAATTTTTGGATGGATCAAGTGGAAATGTCCTGGGAAGAATTCTGATTGGCTCAGCTTTGGGCATGGCATCAGCACGCAACCAATCTCTATGATGAGGGAATGGGGAGTGTTTGATTGTCCAGGCTGGGTCACATGGCCTTTCCTGTTTGTGGTTGGGGAGAAGTGGAGTCATCTCCACCTAAAAGATTTGGAGGCGGATTCTATATGTTAAAGAGGATCTATTACTCGGCTTCTCTACTCCTCATACTATGAGGGTCGAGGAAGACATAAAGTCTCAAAAAGTCACTAGCCAATTGGAGCTACCAGTGCATCCGCGCTAAGCTTACTAGTTCACAATACCTGGCTTGAATGCAAAGATGTGATCTTGTTATGTATGTGAAGCAAACTCAGTATACGGTGATTCAGTTTAATAGAAAATATAAATGGGAGTTTTTTTCTTTAAAAGAGTGTTTCTCAAAGTGTGGTCCCTGGATCAGCAGCTTCAGCATCAACTTGTTGGAAATGCAAACTTTTAGTCTGCACCCCAGATCCACTGAATCAGTCATACTGGGGTGGAACCCAGCAGTCTAGGTTTTAACCAGCCCTCCAGATGACTCTGATGTATGCTTAGGTTTGAGAACTACTGTGAACCACTTTCTTAAAGGTTCTTTGTTTTATAGTTCTCCTGAGTATGTTAAATATGATTCACTTTGAACAAATGGATTTAACCATGGATTTTCAGGGGGATACAATTATGGCATGAAGTGGGAGTACAATGTCGTATTGAATTATTTGCCTTAAAATATTTAGAAAATAATAATATATAACCATATTTTAAAAATCAAGTAGCACATGTAAGAGATAATAATAAAAAGCAAGAAAAACTCCATTCCAGCTTTCTACACACTACACTGTTCCACTTCCCAGAGATGATCACCTGGAATTCTTTTAGGTTTGTCTGTTGGCTAACTACATCCCACTATGATGTATACATATGGTTTATATATATGTATCTCCTGCAATTTATCAGGGTTGGATAGTAGCCACCCACAGGTGAATATTTAATTATCTTATACCTCACCTATCTCTTCTTCATTCTTCCAATGTACATATATCATCATTGTTTTTAGTTAATTCAAAAATCAGTGTTTATACTCCTTTGACCATGTACCATAATCACATTTTATTTCTTGCAGTTTTAATTTTTTCCTGATGTTTCCAATTGCTTTTCTTTGCATTTTCTATCTTTGTCACTGTCTTAAATTGTTCCAAATTCTCAAGGAGTGTATCAAATCTCTGGCATTTCATCTTTTCCTTGAGTGGTCCTTCTGAAACCTCATTTTTAGCTCTTCTGAGGACTAACTAGGGCTGTGGCATGGCTGTCATCTGGGGACCTCCCTTCATTATTCTTCTGGTTGGACCCCTCTCCGGGACCCCATCGTCTTCCCCTTCTTGGTTCCTGGTGGCAACATACTTAAATAACTTCCTAGGAAGTTACAGACTGAAGTAAAATGATTTCTTGCATGTCTGAAGATGTCTTCTATACTGTATCTTGACTGACTGAGTAGAGAACGCTGGGTTGGAGATCATTCTCCCTCAGAATTTTGGACGCATTACTCCATCATCTTCAGTTATCCAAATTGCTGTTAAGAAATTTTCTGAAAATCTTCTGATTTTTATTCATTTATAGGTGACCTGTTCCTATTTCTTTCACTCTAGAAGTTTTTAGGGTTTCTTTTTTCTTCACATTCACTTAGTGTTCTAAAGTTTCATAATAACATATCAAAGCATGAGAATTTCCCCCCAGTCATTCTTTGTGCAAGGTTCTCCATTGGCCCATTTTATTTGAGACTGTTATGTCGTAGTGTTGGGGAGTTTTCTTATTTCTTTTAAAAAAACTCACTTAACATTTTAAAATAAAATATTTCAAACTTGTAAATATAAGACATTCATATATCACTGTCCAGAATTAACAGATGTCCACATTTTATCATATTTGCTTCGTATCTATCTATATCTATCTGAAAAATCAAAGATATTAAACCTTACCTCTCCCCAGAAGTAGCCAGAAGTTAGTGTGTCTCATTCCTCTGCTTGATTTTATGCTTTTACTTATAAACGCAGCAATCAATAATAAAATATGAAATAATGTTTTAAAGTTTTATATAAATAATGTCATTTTGTTTATGTCTCTTTATAACTTTTTTAAAAAATTCTTTATGTTTTTGAGATTTGTACATGTTAATACCCAGAGATCTAGTTAATTCATTTGAACTCCCCATAGTATTCCATTATGCATCAGTTAGGAAGGTCTTTAGCTAAAAGTAACATAAAATTTGGCTAGCAATTTAAATATACAAAGTAGATTTTTTTTTCATGTAATAGGAAGCCCAGAGATAAGTGTTCTGGAGCTCAGTGACATTATCAGGAACCAAGATTTGCTCTAGCTTCTTTCTGCCTTGTCCTCAGCCTGACCCGTTGCTCTCATACCCATCACATCATTGGTGCAAGACGCCTGCTTCATCTAGAAGTCTCGTGTCTGAGGTCTGTGCAGGAAAACAGGGAGGGTGATTGGCCAAATGTGCATTCCAGAGGTGTTTGTCACTTTTTATTAGGAAAACAAAATTTTTTCTGCAAGCCCTACCCCTGGACTTCCATTTAAATCTCACCTGGGTTGATAGGATTACATGACTACTCCTAAGATCAGTTACTGGTCAAAGGCCATACATTACTATGCATAATTTAGATAGATCCCAATTCATACCTGGAATTGGGGAAGGTGTCTACAGCAACGAAGGGCCTTGTGTCTCTACCTGAACAAAAGAGGCAAGACAAGGAGGGAATGGTTGTTGGAAAGTGTAGCAGACTCTGTTACACAGCCACTCGGTGCCCATTCTCTCTGTTTTCCTTATTAACAGAACTGAATCTTATATGTCCAGTAAATACTGTCCCAGAGTCTTTTGTCTTATGACCCAGGAGTGGTTTTGAGAAACAGAAAAGTTAACTATAGTATTTGAACAAGTAAGTGGTTTAATTGTTCCCCATACCATGAAGCCTAAGTGTGGGCTGTCCAGTGCTATAGAATGGCTCAGTGAAGAAGTGAAGACATTAAGGATCCAGGATCCTTCTTCCCCTTGTATCTATAATTAGCATGTGGCCTTCATTCTCATGATGACAAGATGGCTGCTGCACTTCCAGGCATCATGTCTGTGCTCCAGAAATAGGGATGAAATAGTTTGCAAGATAAAATAATTTCGCCAAATATTTCATGGGACATAGTTAAACTAAAATTCTTGGTTGTGTATATAAAATTCATATTTAACTGGGAAAAACTCTATTTGCTCAATCTGACAACCCTTTCCAGGAATGAAGAAGGAAAAATGAAAGGGCTTTCTTCTGCAGAGGCTTCATTCAGGAAGGGAATCTTCCTAGGTTCTTTCTCCTGTTTATCTCTTTAGATAGAGATTGCTGAAGGGCATCTGGGGAAAGTGACTATTTTTAGTCAGCCACACTGCTGCCCTGAATAAAATCAAAGCAGAAATGGGGATGGGCCTCAGGCAGGAGGCTAACAATGTCCTCTATAAGTGTCTTACAACCTCTCTTCCCCCTGAAATCTCCTCATCTCTTCACGTAGTTACTTCCAATGTAGACATTCAAAATATTTAACAATTCATATGGTAGTGACACTGACCAGTCAGAATGGATACATGGCTACTAAGAATGAACACCAGCCACAAAGAGCAAGCAGTGTAATACTGCACATTGGTGGAATACCTACCCTGCTTATATCAGGGTTTTTTGGTTATATTAATATTCATTTTTATTTATTATGACTATATAAATATTCTCACATTTGAGTTACATAGCATTTAGTGATCATTTTTCCTCTCCATAACCCTTTATTCTTTTTTTTAAATGTTTATTTATTTATTTTGAGAGGGAGAGAGGGAGAGAGAGAATCTCAAGTAGGCTCCACACTATCAATGTGTAGCCCAAAGCGGGGCTCGAACTCATGAACGGTTCATGAGATGATGACCTGAGTCAAAATCAGGTCAGACGCTTAAGTAACTGAGCCACCCAGGCACCCCATTGACTATTTATTTTTTTAAGTTTATTTGCTTATTTTGAAAGAGAGAGAGGGTGTGCACATGCATGCAGAGAGGGGCAGAGAGAGGAGAGAGAGAATCCTAGGCGGTATTCAATCTGTCAGTGTGGAGCCCGAGGCTGGTTTGAGCTTACAAACCATGAGATCATGACCTGAGCTGAAATCCAGAGTCAAACGCTTAACTGACTGAGCCACACAATTGCCCCTTGACTTTTTATTCTTGATAGAATCTTGGTATCCTCTCAAAACAGTGAAACACACCCAGATAATTGATTGTTCCAGTTTTTCTTGGAGAGCCTGTGCAGAACCTGATCTGAGATGAACCCCATGGCTAAGAGCTGTAATTCCAGAAAAAGATTGTCTGGGTTTGCATATCTGTTCCTCCATTTGGACAGTCATTTAAGCTCTCTGTGCCTCAGTCTCCTCATCTATAAAATGAGAATAATAATGTTACTTACCTCTGGGGCTCCTGGATGGCTCAGTTGCTCAAGTATCTTGATTTCAAGCAACTCTTGATTTCAACTCACGCCATGATCTCATGGTTTGTGAGATCTAGTCCCACGTTGGGCTCTGCACTGACAGTGCAGATCCTGCTTGGGATTCTCTCTCTCTCTCTCTCTCTCTCTCTCAAAATAAATAAGTAAACTTCAAAAATGTTACTTATAAGGTTGTTGAGAAGACTCAATGAAGTCATATATGCAGTCATAAATGCAGAGCATTTAAAATAGTTCCTGGCACACTGAAATGTTAATTATTATTATTATCGAAGTTAAAATGTATTGGCATAAAGTTTTTCATGGCATTCACTTTTAATTTTTAAATTCTCCACTCTAGTTTTAGTTATATATCTTTTTCATTCCTAGTATTGTTTACTTACAAATTTGTCTTCTTAATTATCTTTGCATAGTTTCCCTATTTTAATAATCTTTTCAAATAATTACCTTTGGATTTATTAACCATCTTTATTCTTATTTTCTATTTCATTATTTTTTGGTTTTATATTTTATATTTACATTTTTCTGCTTTCTTTGGGTTTTCTCTTATTTTCCCCAGGTTCTTTAGTTGAATGCTTATCACATTTATTTTCCTTCTTTTTTCCTCCCCGCCTCCATCACTCCATCCTCTTTCCCTTCTTCCTTTTTTGTTTCCTCTAAGTATGTTGCACCCCATATGTTTCAATATTTAGTAGTTGTAATTGTGAGTTCTAAATATCTAATAATTTCCATTGTGGTTTCCTATTAAACCCATGATTACAAATTACTTTTAGTTTCCAAGCTTAGATATGTATATATATATATTCTTACTGTAGACATACCATACAGATTCTTTGAAATTTACTAAGGCTTTCCTGTGACCTGGTATATATGCTCTCTCTTAATGTTCCATTTGTACTTGAAAAAGAGGTGTATTCTCTATTTGATATAGATATTTGGGCTTCTTCAATTTGTTTACGAATGGATTTGACCATTTATCCTTGAAATCCTACCTTTTTGTGCTGTATACAATTTGAAGATATGTTCCTCTTTTACTTTAGAGTTATGAAGGTGGAAGAAGAGAAGTCTGGGGTAGGGAAGCTGGACCCTGCTAACTACAGGAGGAGATGTCAGGATCAGGAAGGTAAGGTCACTTTGAGAACTTGATGCAAATCCTAGGAGGTCTGACAATTTCTTTAATTTCCTTATAACACCCCTCCATCAAGAGAATCTGGAGAGCCGGTTCCTTTCCCTTTCCCACCCATGGTGCCTTCTCTGGATCTAATGAGACCAGCCTTCACTGTGTCTTAAAGGTCAGACTGAAGACTGGAGACTAGCGCTTTGTTTCTGTGGATTAGGGCACAGCATCCTCAACACAAAATTAAACT
The DNA here is from genome assembly GCA_030068075.1 of Paguma larvata. NCBI lineage: Eukaryota > Metazoa > Chordata > Mammalia > Carnivora > Viverridae > Paguma > Paguma larvata. The sequence goes on from CM057836.1 coordinate 48,274,709, forward strand.
TACCTAATTTTTAAAAATGTACAAACCATACAAGATGCCAGTATTTCATAGATTCTTAAAATGGCAGCTCAGTTAAAACCGGTGCAAGAGGATGTTGAGTGGGATATCTGTCGTTCCAAAATTGCTGACTCAAAGACCCTTAGCTCCTACACTCTACAGAAAAGCAACCACAGGGCTTCATAACCACAGGGCTTATGAAGAGACAGCCAGACAGGCTACTGCCCCACCACTGTCCCAGCCCCACTTGGAGGGAAACACTAATCTTGCCGTTTGCTGGATGCTTTGTTGAACTGCAGAATATGTAGAGCCATTCTGGGGCTGTCGATAGAGAAGAATGCAGCTGAAGAGTTCCTAGGAGAACTTGGCCTTGTCCTGAGCCAAACTGCAAGGTGTTCACAGTCAGTGGAGAGGTCCTCCATTTGAAGGAGGAAGCTTGGGGGAGGGCTAACTGTTCTCCACAGTTCACCAGCTACACAGCCACACTCTGACTATTATGATAGGATCCAGCACGAAATAGGACAAATTAGATCCAGGACAGAAAATGAACTATTTTCCTGACAGCCATCTCCTCTGATTTCTTTAATAATTATTCTTCATGCACGTAGCCTTAACCATTTTCATAGTCATGTTCCCAATGCCATCCTATTCTATCTTCTCAAAAACCTTGCCCAGACAGTAGAGAAAGGATTTTATTCCCAGTAAAGACACTGAGTCCTAGAGAAGCAGATGTCTATGGCCATAGAGCAAATGTAGAACAAGCCAGGGAGCACCTAGGGAAGCTGACTCGGGCAGATGCCCTTCTGATATACCAGCTGTTCCTGGTGGCGAAAAGGAACTCATCTGCGAAGCCCTTAGAGTAAAACTACTTACCTCTAAAGTTTGGTGTCCATGGCTTACTCGAATTACAGATTGCTTAAGAAATGTAGAATAGAGCCAGAGAAATTACACCATGCTGGAGGAAGAGGAGAGAAGGAAGGAGGAGCACCAGTCATTCTGATACTGATCTACTAGAAAGCAAAGCTATGCTTCATAAAAATCTCCACCTCACGTTCCTGGGTACACCCAAGAAAGACTGGAAATTCAGAAGAGTGAGTAGTGAGGTGAGCTGGGGCAGGAGTTGGGCTCTAAATAGATTTAGACACTGACATCCAGATAATCTCATTTTCCCATACCTAGGAATGACTCATAGAGTCTTTTCACCAGAGTAGACACTCAACATATCTCTAAAAGGCTTAGATATGCTTCTCCAAGGCTCAGCTTGATGTAGTTTCTATGTGATATCTGCAGCCATTGAATGCCCCAGACCTTAGTATCTGCATTTCAGGATTTTGAGCCAAGAGACAGGCTTCCCCTCCAAGGAAAATAAAATCAAGTTAATGCAAATCTTGACGTAAGAACATAGATTCTAATCTCCTGTTCTACAGTAGCTTTCAACTCTCAGTTGCCATCCTTGGGCTTCAAAAATACAGTAGTCCCCGTTATCTGTGATTTCGCTTTCTTCAGTTTCAGTTACCAGTAGTCAATCATGGTCTGGAAGCAGATGATTCTCTTTCTGACACATCATCAGAAGGTCAATAGTAGCCAAAAAAAAAAAAAAAACCTACATCACAATGCCTATGTCGTTCATCTTACTTCATCTCATCATGTAGGGATTATATCACCTCACATCATCACAAGAAGAAAGGTGAATACAGTACAATAAGATATTGAGAGAGAAAGAGAGACCATATTCACATAACTTTAATTATAAAATATTGTTATAATTCTATTCTATAATTTATTGTTAATTTATTACTATGCTTAATTTATAAATTAAATTTTATCATAGGTATGAGTGTGTATGAAAAACATAATGTATATATAGGGTTCAGTGCTATCTGCAGTTTCAGGCATCCACTGGGGATCTTAGGACATATCCCCGTGGATAACGGGGACCCACTGTAATTATAATATTTTTTTGGCCAGACTGCTCTTTGGAAAATTGTCATCTGAGAATTCCAGACTTAAACTTGTTCTAAATCAGTGTTTCTCGAACATTTTTGCTGCAGTTCACATAAGCAGAGAAAAAGATCTTCTCCCTCATTTATCCCACCCATTCTCATTTCTCTTCAGAAGGAAGAAAAAAAAAGAAAAGAGAACAAAGCGTAAAGGCCCAAAAGAAGAAAGTATCTTTAGAATTCAGAGAAGGGAGAGATGAATAGGTGAAGTGCAGGGAATTTTTAGGATGGCGAAACTATTCTGTATGGTACTGTAATGGTAGATGCCCATTATTATGCATTTGTCAAAACTCATAAAGCTATATAACACTAAGAGTGATATAAACTGCAGACTATAGGTAATCATAATGTTAATGTAAACTGTAGACTATAAGTAATCAATAATCTATCAATATTGGTTTATTAATTGTAACAAATGTACCACATTAATGCAAATTGTTCATGGTAGGGGAATCTATTCATAGCAATAAATGCCTATGTTAAGAAAAAAGGAAGAGCCCAAGTAAACAACCTAACTTTACAACTTAAGGAACTTGAAAAAGAAAACAAAGTAAGCCCAAAGTTAGTAGAGGGAGGAAATAGCAAAGACCAGAGCAAAAATAGGTAAAATAGAGAGACTAAAAAGACAATAGAAAAGATCAATGAAACTAAGAACTGGTTTTTGAAAAGATAAACAAAATAAGCAAATCTTTAGCTAGACTTATCAAGGGGAAAAAAAGAGAAGACTCAAATAAATAAAATTAGAAATGAAAGAAAACACATTACAGCTGAAAACACAGATACAAGAAAATCAGAAGACTACTATGAACAATTATGTGCCAACAATTTGGACAACTTAGAAGAAATGGATAAATTCCTAAAGATACAGCTTACTAAAACTGAATAATGTAAGAAACAGAAAACCTGAATAGCCCAGTTACTGGTAAGGAGATTGAATCAGTAATCAAAAGTCTCCCAACAAACAAAAGTTCAGGAACAGATGGCTTCAACGGTGAATTCTGCCAAACCTTTAAACAAAAATTAGTACTAATCCTTCTGAAACTCTTCCAAAAAATAGAAGAGAGGAGAATACATTCTTTCTTTTTTTGAGAGAGAGAAAGAGAGAGAGCAGGGAAGGGGCAGAGAGGGGGAGACACAGAACCTGAAACAGGCTCCAGGCTCTGAGCTGTCAGCACAGAGCCGACATGGGGCTTGAACCCATGAACCACAAGATCATGACCTGAGCCAAAGTTGAACACTTAACTGACTGTGCCACCCAGGCGCCCCGAGAAGGGAACACTTTCAAATTCATTTTATGATGCTAGCATTACCCTAATACCAAAACCAGAGTAGGACACTACAAGAAAAGAAAATTACATGCCAATATCTCTGATGAACATAGGTGCAAAAATCCTCAACAAAATATTGGGAAACCAAATTCAACAATACATTCCAAGGATCATACACCACGATCAAGTAGGATTTATTTCAGGAGTGCAAGGATGGTTCAACATCTGCAAACCAATCAATGTGATGTACCCCATTAACAAAAGTAAGGATAAAATTCGTGAGATTATCTCAATAGATGTAGGAAACTTATTTGACAAAACCCAACATCAATTCATTATCAAAAATCTCAACGAACTGAATATGGAGGGAATGTACCCCAACATAACAAAGTCCATATATGACAAGCCTACAACTATCATACTCAACAATGAAAAGCTGAAAGCTCTTCCTCTAAGATCAGGAACAAGGTCAGGATGCTCATTTTTGCACTTTTATTTAATATTGTACTGGAAATCTTAGCCAGAGCAGTTAGTCAAGAAAAACAAATAAAAGGCATTCTAATTAGAAAGGAAGAAATAAAACTATCTCTATTTACAGAGGGGGTCGGCATTTTGGACTAAATGTGTGGCTTGCTGAGGGACTGTATCCTGGGTCATGTGTCACAAGCCATATGTGGTTACTGCCATTCTGGACAAGCAAGAACAGAGTGATGGGAGTTCTGCTCATCCTAACAGAGTTCTAACTATAGTACTAAGGGTCTTGTTTCCAGCCACTGCTGAGTTGTTCAGAAATGGAATTCTGTCAAACCCAAGATTCAGGGCAGTGGCCCTGTCTAGGAATCCCATGTCCTCCATTTTGCTTTGCTGCCCCTAGCTCTTTGTAACTGGAGGATGTTAAGGGGAAATGCCCATTTTCAGTAACTCTTGCCTCCCCCATTTTTTGTGCTATGCCCACAGACTGCCGTTCCATCCACATTGGGCTTTCGGTCCCCAGTTACCCTCAAAGGAAAAGAGATCAACAAGGACGTCTTTCAGGACTGCAAAAGGTCTGCTGGGGCCTGCGGCCAGACAAGCCACAGCAGGAACTGACTGGCACGGGGAGCCGTGGAAGCAGCCGGGATGGCAATGTGGATCGTGTCAGCAGGACCCGTGAGTTCTTGAGGGGCGTGTTCGGGGGTCAGGGGAACCATCTGCTGGGAAGTGGGGGGACGGGGCAAGGAGACTCTCTGGAGACTCAGTGGTGCCCCACTGGGGTCAGGGCTGTCAGCACCCGCTCCCCTGCTGCCACTGCAGACCAGCCTCCCTGCTCAGAGACACCTTTAGTTAGACTCATCTCCATCTCTCTCTGGTGACTCTGAGACTTCTGCTCTGATCCATCCCAAGTTGGTTTCATGGGTTAATTCTCAGAATTATTTCCTCATTTCCAAATGCCTGGAGGCCATACAGCCATGGCATGACTAACCTAACCACAAACATGACTGTTTGGCATGAGGCATTGTGCTCACTAACCTGAATTACCTCCACCCTTTCCTCACCTGAACTTGATGGAATGGTCCCGAATTGTCTAGGCACCTGCATGGTAGCTTGCAGACCCCTGGGAAGCGGTCTCCCAGGTCAACAGATCCCCTGAGCCCTTCCTCTGCTGCTGCGGAAATCAGTTCTGGACTGATTAAAAATCAGTCTTTGTTCCTTCCTGTGGAAAGAAAAACATCAGTCTTAAGAGGAGTGAAAAGTCTGGAATCCTTAGAGCAGAGATGTGATGTTTTTTTCTCTTGAGACTTTACTATTTCTGGGGGCATGATTTCACCCCAGCATATCCTAAATCTGCCCAACAAACGGTATTGCATTGGTCTCTGTTATATATTTCCCCTGTCTTGAGAATGGCAAAGTGAGTTATTTTACCATCTAAACCTTCAGAGGAATGTCAGAGGCAGTAATAGTGTCTCAGCATCCCTGTAAGGAAGAGATCTGACATTCATGCCCCCAAAGGCCAACTGAGCCACCCCCAAACTTGCAGCTGCCCTGAGCAACTACTCTCATTACACCAAGTCTACTAAGGCCTGTGGCTTTTCCGCTGTGTCTCTGTGGGAGACGGGTTAACCGAAGTCCTTTGGAGCTGTCTGGCATTAGAGATGAGCTCTGATTAAAACATGCGTGTGCACACATACACACAAATACATATGCACACACACGTGCACATGTGCCTGCTCAGGGGTAGGGACATCAGAGACCCAGAGGAGAGCAAGCCTGTTAGGAAGACCTCCCACTCCCCACGTTGGATCTGGATGCTTCACATTCACTTTCTGGGGCCTTCTCCTGTAACCCCACCACCTCCCCCACATTTAGGGAGAAGGTTTCCCTTTGAAAATCAAGTTTTCTGGGTCTTTCCTGAGTCATGGAAGAAATATGTAACTGGTAGCTTATTGTGGTGGGTAGGTAAGTATGGTAGGCATTTAATATATATTAATTTAAGTAATATACATTAACCCAGTTTAAGAGCAAGGAGCCCAATTCTTTTTCCTCTGCAAGTGGATATTGGTCGGTTTGGCTATCCTTACTGGTACCAACAGCTTCTAAGATCCTTCTGGTGGGAGGGGTGTGAAAAGTTATTAAGTTCTTCTACTTGCCTGATATTAAATGACTTTGGGGCCACTAAAAGATCAAAACCACCCTAAGATGAGCAGGAAAGGAGAGAAAAGCTGTTTTTCAGCCAGGCATTTGAGACTTCTATTGTGCCAGGTCCTTAGGACCAAGGACATATTTCATGTGGTCTTCTATTCTCATTTCCAATGAGGAAGGAGCAAGGGTTGGGACAGAGCACATATTTGTCTCTAAAGCATCTTCTCCACAAACAGTTCCTGAGACAGCTATTTCCAACGTAGGTGCAAAGACAGTTGGGGTTCTTTTAGTGTCTGTAGCTTTAAAATTGGGTAGCTTCTTCGCTAAGACACAAATTTGTGTCTTGGAAGGATACATCTTGGAGAGAGGTGGGGGAAAGGAAGAAGGAAAAAAGCAAAGAAGGAGAATCATTCTAGACCTTATATGCCCTGTTTGGGGTGGGGAGCAGGTAGGAAAGCAAGTTAAAATTTATTTCCCAAAGGAAGTCTGGGGGCACCTGGCCAGCTCGGTCAGTAGAAAAATTCTTGATCTTGGGGTTGTGAGTTCAAGCCCCATATTGGGTGGCATAGAAATTACTTAAAAAAAAAAAAAAAAACAACCTCCCAAAAGAAACCATATTTTCTCTCTCTTATTGTCTTTTGACATCTTAAAACCTGGATCTCCTGGAATTATCAATATATACAGCATTCCCTTTCCAGCCATGAGAGCTGTTCTAAAAACAAACAAAAAATCCTATTAGAAGAGAATCCTGAGTTATTGGCACTAAGACCTTGAAGGGAAATTAACATTGAGCATCCAAGTTTGCAAGTGAACCAATGAACGTTTTAATACATGGAAAGTATTCATAAACCATACATTAGCCAGATTTACCCTATTCCTTGAGAATTAGCTAAAGTGGACTCTAACCTCCCTGGCCTCATCCAGGGGAAGGTCCATGTCTTTGCCCAAATTTCTGTGCCTTCCCAGGGGCTGCCAGTCTCACTGTCTGGCTCCAAGTCCCTCCATAGTGGGCTTGTCATCTCACTATGTTTCACCTCCTATACCTGTTCTTTGCCTTCACCTCCAGGCCAGCTCAGGCATGGAGTTCAGACCTTCTTTGGTTTCCCCGAGATTGGTTATATAGGCATAGATGTGAGTAGAAGGCTTTGGTGAAGGTTCAGAACCAAGTTAAAGGTTGCAGAGATATAAACTTTTTAAAATGAGATACCAGATACCCGTGTTCCTCTGGCCACTGGAAATTTCCCACTGCACATTTTTGTGTGCAGTTCCAGCCTCCTATCACAAAGATTGGGGGGACTACTGCCCACTCCCATCCCCTCTTGAATCCCCTCATATGTTCTTGCTTTCAGTGCTGAACCCCCTCTCACATACACGCTCAGTCCCCTCCTGCCCCTCCTTAGGTCCTCCTCTGAGGCTCCAGTGAGATGAGTCATAGCTCTCTTTTCTCTGTGGCATCCCCTGCAAATGCTCAGGGTCTCTTTGATTTCATATTGAGATCGACGCCCTTCCTGGGGAAGGCTGAGGGATCTCTTATTTGTTTTTTGTTGAATCTCCCCCTTCCCCAGTACACCAAGATCTTCTAAGCCTTGGTTCTACCCACTAGCATGTAGGGGAGCCAGCAGTGCCCCTGGCCAGGCTCTGTCAGTCCTCTGACACAACTCCTCACTTGGCCAGGGCCAGGGCCAAGGCCAAGGTTTCTTTTCCTTGGCCTTCCTTCTTTTCTTTCTTTTGGACTGCTCTACCATTGCTTTACTCCCCCTTTTTACTGATAACCCATTCTTTCTTATTCTAACTATTCTTACTACAGTGACTCAACATTCTTTAATGTGTACTTATTTTTGAGAGAGAGAGACAGAGACAGAGACGGAGTGTGAGCAGGGGAGAGGCAGAGAGAGAGGGAGACACAGGATCCGAAGCAGGCTCCAGGCTCTGAGCTGTCAGCACAGAGCTTGAGACAGCACAGAGCCTGATGCAAGGCTGAAACTCATGAACCGTGAGATCATGACCTGAGCCGAAGTCGGACACTTAACCGACTGAGTCACCCAGGCGCCCCAAACAACATTCTTTATAACTCTTACACTTGCAGTTTTTTAAAAAGGTATGAAGAAGAAAATCTCCATACCGTGGAATTTCCTATAAGGGGCACTCATGGTTAAGAAGGTAATTTGATCATAAGTATCAGAAACCTACTTGAGCTGGTTTGGGCAAGGAGGGAGAGAGAGAGAGAGAGAGTGTGTGTGTGTGTGTGCGTGCGCGTGTGCACATGCACATGTGTTATTACAAGACCAAAGAAGTTTTTCACAGTCCCAGAGCAGAATAAACACCCAGGCTCAACGGGTAGACACAGCACCTCTCAATCCCCTCTCTGGGACTGATGGCCCCTGCCCCTGCCTCTCGTGTGGTCTGCTCCATTCCCCTGTCTCTGTAGCCTTTTCTGCTTCTCTGTGCCCTTGTCTTCCAGTTTATATGCTCTCTCTTCCAGAGACCATCAGGAAAGATCCAGCTATCTTAGAGACCCAATTCAAAATTTCTAGGCTTGGCTCAGATGTCCAATAAACTGTTTGTGGTCTGATCAACTGTAGCCAAGGGGCCCGGGTCATACATCCCACAAACAGCTGCCAGAGGATCATCCTTTTGGGGAGGGGTGTGGGCTGGGCTGACATCCCTAACACTGCCATGGTAAGAGGAATCCCTATAAACCCCAAAGGGGGCAGAGAGCACATTTAGAGTTTTAGGACAATTTCCTAGGAAAAGAATGTTGCTGTCCATGAAATTGGGACTTGGGGCTTTTATATCACCTCTCAAGACCCACCTCACACAATTGCAAGAGTGACTTTAAATGTTTTTTGTTTGTTTGTTTTACTTTTGAGGGAGCAGGAGACAGAGTGCGAGCAGGGAAGGGGTAGAGAGAGAGGGAGACACAGAATCTTAAGCAGGCTCCAGGTTCCGAGCTGTCAGCACAGAGCCCGACGCGGGGCTTGAACTCACAGACCATGAGATTGTGGCCTGAGCTGAAGTCGGCCACCCAACTGACTGAGCTGCCCAGGCACCCCGCAAAGATGACTTTAGAACCCTGGGTCAGTATCCCACTCTCCAATATTCAGTGGCCTTGAGCTACCCAAAGTCCCCACCCAGCTACACCCCCAACAGCATTTCCTTGTCCTTGGCTACTTTCTTGCCAAGCCTAATCCCAGCTGATACGCTCATGAGTGTTAATCAGTGAATTCATTCACCCAGCAAATGTTTATTAAGTGCCCATGCTGTGTGAGCCCTGTGCTGGGGGCCAGCAGCATGATAAGAGCGAGGTAGACTCTGACCTCACAAAGTTGGCCATCTAGAGATTCACGGGGAGCTCAACCTCTGAAAGGGCTCACCCAGGGCCCTGGCCCCAGGACCAAATCCTCATCCTGACTTCCTGACTGCCCTAATTGCCTTCTGGGTCTTCACTAGGGGTGGAAGACTGGCTCGTTTGTAGTCTACTAGATCATTTCATGCTTTGCTCATCCAATGACTGGACAGTCCCCACCCAGTGAAAGCACAATTCTGCTTGCTTCTTTTAGTGTGCTTCCTGAAGCTTGTTCCTGCCAGGTTATGTTTCTCCCAGCAACTGCTGGGGGAGTCCTACGGGTGGGCCGTCGCTATGTGACTCTCGCTGTATGCTATCAACCACAGGGCATTACCTGTGGCATTTCTCATTATGTGGATTAACTTCTGATGTACTGCATGCACGTGGGGCCTGCGGTGCGTTAGAGCCACCCTGATCCAGGAGCCCAGCGTGTGGTGTGCTAAACCTTCTGTGAGCAGGAGGGAGGGGCAGGGAGAGTGGAAGGGCCTCAGGGTGGAGGGTAGGGAGGCAGTATGGGAGCAGCATGAGCGTTTAGAGGCTGAAAAGGATTGAGCCCTTGGAATGTTTAAAAGGGCCAGGCTGAAAACTGGTAACAAGGGAGAAAGGTGTTGGACCTGCTGGCAACAACGATAATAGCAATATCATTTATTGGGTGACTGGTGTATACAAAGCACTGTGCCAGTCATATCACATATATTGTCTTCCTGAATGGCCAGCACAATCTAGTGAGGTAGGTTTGATTATTCCCACTTTATAGATGGGGAAACTAAGGCTCAGAGAACTTAAATGGTTTCCCAAAATCCTGCTAGTAATTAGCAGAATCAGGTGTTAAACCCTGATCTGGGCTCTTAAAGCACCACATGGATAAAGAGGATCTTCTGGCATCCGTGGCAGTCTCTCTTTGGGTGTTTCGGGGTCTCCAGAGTCCCTGACCCAGTGTGGCATGGAGTAGCTGCCCAGTGGCACTCAAGAGGAGATGAGCCAACTTCAGCCACAGTGCCATGTGAGCTGTAGAGCCCAGGACTCTGGGGAGGGGCCCATCTACTCACTGTCCTGTCCCACTGAGAAGCCCAGCATGGCAGAAACTCCTGGATGGTGGTGTTTGCCTGGAGCCCAGCACCTGAACAGACACCCTTGACCTGCTGCTGCTATTTTCTCAGCATTAAAGTGGGCGCCCTCAGTCCTCAAGCCTCAGGTGTGAAAATGTGAGTGGGGCCAGCCACGGGCAGGTGGGCAGTGTGGGGTGGAGGCTGTCAGTGAGCTTTGCTCTCCTCCAGTCTCCCCTATTTGGGGCCTGATGGGGCCTTTTTGTGGTGTAAACTGGGTCTCGATTTTCTCACCTGTGAAGTGAAGGGCTTGGATTTGACAACAGCTAAGCTCCCTCCTAGCTCTGAGACTTAGAGAATCCAGGGCTCAGCACCCCTTGGAGCAGCAGCCGCCCAGTGACCTCTAATCAACCTTGGCACATTCTAAGTACTCAGTAAGAACTTGTTGAACTGAACCCAGGAGATTAGGAGTTTCTCAGCAGAGCAAAATAATTCCTCAGCGGGATTCACCACACAGCCTCAAGTAACCAGTTCCCACTGTCCGTGGCCTCTCAGGAAACATCCACTGAGTGATGGTATTTAGCACTTTGTCCTAGAAGTAGATAAAAAGGTAGAGGATCAGGAGTCTGGGTTTATAGTTGGGGACAAGGGGAGCCTGGGTGGCTCAGCTGGTTAAGCATCTGACTCTTGATTTTGGCTCAGGTCATCATCTCATAGCTCTTGGGATGGAGCCCTGCATCAGACTCTGCACTGACAGCTCAGAGCCTACTTGGGAGGCTTACTCCCTCTCTCTCTCTCTCTCTCTCTCTCTCTCTCTCTCTGCCCCTCCCCTGCTCACGTGAGCTCATTCTCTCTCTCTCTCTCTCTGAAAATAAATAAACTTAAAAAAAATAATAGTAAAAAAAAAGTTGGGGACAGAGAAAAACCAGCTGCATGGAACATTACTGACCAAGCGTGGTTGCTTTGAAACCCGAGACCCCACCGCAACCCTCCCTCACCATCCCACCTCCCGGGGGCTGTGTGGCTGAGAGAGCTCTGCCTTGGCAGCTGCTCTCCAGCGCTCACCTGCGGCCAAGGCTCTTAAGGAGGCCCCAGGGAGTCTCAGGGCAAATCCTACCTCTGCCTTTATAAAGGGGCCTGAGGAGAGGTGCCGGGGCTCTTCTGGAGCCCTCATGGGGGAGGGGGGACAGGGGCAGTTCCGCCAGTGCTCTCACGGACCCGCAGCTGCACTGCCCTGCCCCTGCCGCTGTGAAGACCCGGCTGCCTGCTCCAGCCTCTGCGCCTGCTGAGCCCTGCTTTCTCCAGTGCACTTGAGGACCCCCGCCCCTCACACTGCTCTGTCATATTCTGTCTCTCTCATTCTCTCTCTCTCTCTCTCTCTCTTATTCTCTCTCTCTCTCTCTCTCACACATACACACACACACACACACTTCTCTCACACAGTATCATTCACCCTCAATATAGTCTTTCTCTCTTACACACAGTCTCTCATACTACATCTCTTTTCTCTCCCACATAAAGCATTCTCTCTCTACCACCCCGGGGCTTTCACGCATTCCTTCCCTCTCTCTGTCTCTCTCTCTCTATTTCTCTCTTCACACCTCCCCTGGTGCATAACTGGAAACAAAGTGAGTTTGTTGTGACCAGTGGGGAAGAGGAAGAGGAAGAGGACGTTTGGAGGCAGTGGCCAGGGCGGCAGCGGCAGAGACAGGCTGGGGCCAGAAGCAGTGCCGACAGCCGGAGACCTCAGCGCTCAGCTCTTCCAGGGAGCAGGTAATGCCCCAGACAGGGCTGGTTCAGGCATCCTGCTCTCTGCCCTGACTCATCTCTCCATTGATTGTTCCATTTATTTGTCTTGTTATCTGGCCTTGAAGGGGAAGGGGATTCCAAACTTAGGGGAATCCAAGGAGTCAGGTGCCCTCCTCTTCAGAGCATGTGTGTGCTCTGATGTGGCTAGGGTCCAGGGTAGGAGGGGTTCGGGGTGGTTGGGGTCTGGGGTATCTGGGGTCAAGAGTATCTGGGGTCAGGGTAACTGGGTTACAGGGCATCTGGCTGAGAAACATGATAGAACCTAAAAAGAGAGGTAAGGTCCAGATCACAAGGGATGTTTTGGGCCAGGTCAGTGACCCTAGGCTCTAGGTAATACAGAGCCACTGAAGGCTTTTCATCTGGAGAGTAACCTGATCAAATCTACATTTTTAAAGAGTTGTTCTTGAACTCTGATTGCTATGTCCTCTCAGAACCAAATAGTCATAGTCTTCTCCTAATGTAAAGAAAAAATAAGATTATTTGTTCAATTGTTACTTTTTCTTCTATAAAATTTCTTCTGTAAAGTTTTAGCCTTCGATGTCTGCTGGTGGGTGGCAACAATTTGTAACCCAATGAAAAGACGATGCTTTAAAGTAATAGAAAAATTCAGAAATAAAATTCATTTAAATAAATGAGGCAGATTGAGCTATATACAGATAAGTTAATAATTTCTGCTAGTAAAATTATTTCTAACTCAAATGCAAAATATTTTACGGTGTTGCTCAAAGAGAACCTTGACTCCCAGGAGTGTGTCGCGTGAACATGTTTGAATGTTTTAGGCAAACTTGACTGCCACATAGAGAATAGGGGTGGATCAGGCAACCAGAGGCAGTGGCGGCAGCAGGAGGCTCTTGCAGTGATAGGAACAGGAAATAATGAGAACCTAAGCCAAGATGGTGGCAACAGATAGGAAAAAAGGGAGAGAGCTGAAAAATATTTAGGAAGCAAGGGAAGAAAGTTAGTGTCTGATTGGTGTTCTGTCTCTGAATGGTGAGACAGAAAGAGGCTTCAAGAGTGAGCCTCATATTTCTTATCTGAATGGCTGGATAGTTAGGGGTGCTATCATTCAAAACAGAATGGCAGGAATAAGGGAGTTGTTTTGAATATATTGAGGTTGACTTGAGCAGGCTGCAGAACTCCCAGATGGAATAATCCCAGATGGATGACAGTTGAAAATGCTCAATACAGGCAGGGCCCAGAGACATGAGTGACCTCATCTACAGGGTGACACCATAAAGAACACAAGATGGCCCAGGAAGAGTATAGAAGGAGAGAGAGAAGAAAGTCAAGGAGAAATCTTGGGGAAGATGAAGATTTAAGTGAGACAGGCAAGAGAGGCCAGGGAAAGATATTGAGGAGTCCTTGAAGAGATAGGGAAAAATATCAAGAAAGTGTTGTGTTATGAGAGCTAAGAGTAACATTTCAGTTCAGAGAGAGCAGTCAGCACCGCTGATGCCCCAGAAAGAGAAGCCAGACCTGTTGGTTCAATTGGTTTTATTAACTTACTGGTTTGAGAATAAGATAATAAGAGCAATCTAAGGGCAGAGTTGTGAACTTATCGCATAGCATAAATGAGATTAGCAGGGTAGATAGAGTAGGGAGCAGTGGGGACTGTGGCAAACTAAAATTGCATATGCCCATCACATTGCATGTCAGTAATACTCAAAAGAACTTTAAAAAAAATGCATGCCCACCTAAAGAAGACAGCCATCATTCAGCTCTAGTGACTGTTGCCAAGCAGGAATTTGGGCACAGTCATCAGAGCATCTGAGTTTTCAAGAAAAGTCAGAAATGTGAATTGTTATATGAAGTCTCACAATTCTTTATGTTAGCAACAATTTCAAAAACTTTTATACTCTGAGAGCTGAACTAAACACATCTTTGAGCTACCAGTTTGAGGTCTCTGCCTTAGTCAATGTTCTTTAGAGTAGTGGGACTGAACCAGCTGTAGTAAGTTGCAAAGTAATTGGGTAAAGAGGAAGTGGAGACAGCAAGTGTCAACCATTCCTTCAAGAAGTTGGGGGGAAGGGAGAGCAGGAGAGCTTGGAAGGCAGACAGGGTCATGGAAGAGTGTTCTAGGGTAGGAAGAACTGTTTATAGGCTAGGAGAAAAAGAGTGGAGAGATGAAGTTGAATACAAAGGTTAGGAAAGGCTGGTTGATAAAATAACGATCCAGCAGAAGGGAATGAGTGGGGCCAGAGATTAACCTGGAGGAAGGACTCCTGTGTTCACAAATGGACTACAAAGTGGTAAGGGTACAGGAGAACTAGAAGGGAGAAGGTGATGGATCTCACACCTAGAGGCCTTTATTTCCTTGGTGAAGCAGGTAGGAGATAGATCAAGAGGCTCGAAGAGAGGAGCAAAGGTTAGGAATGGCCTCAAGGGATATGGAACACAGTGCTGACAAGGGTGAGTGGGAGGTGGCTGCACTTCTGAGACCTGCTGAAGGTGGAAATCTTTCATTTTCACCATTGGGTGGGGCTCATGAGCCTGGGGGCTGGGCTGGTAGTAAAGGAGATCAGCACCTGTTATATTCTAGGCCCCATGTCATGAGTCTTATTCTCCTTACCTGAATCTCCTTGTTCCTCCCAACAGCCCTGCTCACTCAGACTGAATTCACTCATGAGCAAGTGGAAACTCTGAGATTCATACTCTTGTCTAGCTGGGTTGCAAGCCCACTGTGCACCTTGTCTCCAGTATACCTCAGTACCACACTGCCTCTCCCTGTGCCCCCAGGACACTCCTGCAGAGAGGAAAACTGGGCCAATGAACTCTTGTTTGGGTATTGGCTGCCTAGTTTTACTGGGAAGTCAAGGAGTAAGAGTGGGGAGTATGATGAAAAAGTAGTTGAAATTATTGACCACTGGGAAACCATGGAGAAATAAGTGAGGGCCAGTGATGATGATAAATAGAGGGGACAGAGGGGCTGGGAGGAAGGGGAAGACTTGATGAAACCCAAGAGACAATTAATGAGAGACTGAACCAGGGCAGGGGCAAAGGGATTGGTGAGGAGGGATGCATTTTAGAAAACTTTCCATATGAGGGCAGAGGTAAGAGAAAGTGGTAAGGTGAAGGCGACTCCAGGGTGTCTAGCCCATACAGTTGGTGGACGGTTACGCCTTTAACCAAGGCATTCCACATCATGTCATGCTTCTCTCTTGCTCACCATGCTTTAGACACAATGGCCAGTCCATTCTCACTTCAGGGTCTTTGAAACACTCAGAGCACTCTTTTTCCAGAGATGCAGAAGTAGCTCTTTCTTATCTTTCAAGTTATAAGTCAAACATGTGCTCCTCAGAGAGGTCTTTCTTAACTAATCTATCTAATGTAGTTCTCTCTCTCTTTTTTTTTTCCAGAACGTTTATAACTACCTGAAATGATATTTATGCATTTATTTACTTGTTTATTATTTCTGCCACTAAAGCAGACATTTAAGAGAACAAGGATGTATGAGCCTTCTTCCCAGTTGTGTTTTCCAACACCTGGAACAATGCCTGGCACACAGTAGACTTTCATGAAATATTGAGAGAAAGGAAAGAAGGAAGGAAGGCAGGAAAGGGAAGCATGTTTGGGGAGGGGTACATCTTCAGTGTTAGAATGCTGACTTTTGAGGTGCCTGAGAGACACCTAGGAGGTGACTTCCAGTGGGCAGTTGGAAAGCAGACCGGGAGCTCAGGAATAGTTTTCACTTTGCCCATGAAGAAAGTGGGCTCACATGGCACACTGGTACAAGCTTGTCCTTTTGCAGAGCTGACTGCTCCTTCAAGGCCAACACTGGGAGTTGACTGGTCTGGGGCCCAGTAGGAAAAGGAGTCTTTCTGGGTTTGTTATGCTGAAGTTGGGTCAGAGTTTTTCCTCACTTCTCACTTTTCTGTTTCCTGTCCTTGCTGCTTCCCAGCTTTGGCCATTTTCTATCCTTCTTTGTTGTCAGCTACGAGACCTTGGAGACTGAATGCAGACTAACTCCTTCATCCCTTTTATCTCAAAGAATATCTCACCCACATCCAACCACAGAGGCATGGGTCTAGCTTCGCCCAGAAACTGGACTTAGCTTTACTAAATTAAATACTTTTCTCTCGAGCCTGGCTTCTGCTCCATTTCAATTGGCCCTGCAGCCCTCTGCCTCCCCCAGGCCATTCAGCAGACGCTTCTGCCCTCTTTTTGCAGGGTCTCCAGCTGCTGAGCAGCTCCAGGACATCCTGGGGGAGGAAGATGAGGCTCCCAACCCTACCCTCTTCACAGAGATGGACACTCTGCAGCATGACGGAGACCAGATGGAGTGGAAGGAGTCAGCCAGGTAAGGTGGAGTCCCAAGGGAAGGGGGAAGGAGGCTTCCCACTGCAGTCTGCCTGGGGTCCAAGCTAAGCCGACTCTCCTGGTGAGAAGGACAATGGCCAGTGTCATCTTGCACCCTAAGTTTTTCCAGGGCACTTCCTGGCCCCTGAAGACCTCCCCTTCTGGCTTCCAGAACTGGGCTGGGCACTAAGGAGCAAACAGATACTTATAACTTTGCCTTTATTCTCAAAGAAGTTAAAATCCAAGTGGAAAAGTAGAACAGACATCCATGAGACCATGAGAGAATAATACAAGGACATATATTCTTTCTTGTCAAATGGTTCAAACTAAATGCTGTAGGAGAAGGGAAAGCACCAAGGAGGCTGGGGTAGACAGAGAGGGCTTCCTGGAGGAAGGAAAATGTATGCCATGAAAAATCCAGGTGGAGTGGTCCAGAGGACCTCTGAAGAAAAGAGATCTGCAGAGTTTGGGGTGGGACGGGCAGAGTGGAGTTCTGGAGGCACATGTGGGGGTCAGAAGAGCTGTGTATATAGGGAAGTAAAAGGAAGAGAAGAGTCAGAAGGCTGGAGGGGAACCACATGGTGAAGTCATGCAGCCAAAAGAGGATTGGAGTAAGGAGTAGTGCTGGCCATACCCAGTGCTTGGCACAGAGTGGCCTTCTAAATGAACTGCTCTGGTCAGCAACACCAGATGATGCCAAGAGTCCAAGGAAAAGGAAGAAGGCAGCAAGAAGGGCTGATGAGAGAGAAGGTGCCCTGGGAAGGAAGCTGAGAAAGCCCAGAAGATGGATCATACCAATGTTTCTCAATCTTTTTTTTTTGTATTAATGTGCCTCTCATCCCTAAGTGATTTTAATTTTGATTAATATATTTCTAATGAGAGGAATTGAATACTAAGGAACATGATTCTATGAGGTTGTCTTGAACTTGAAATACCTAAAATTTTTTGCTCCCCAAAGACCCCTTTGGGGCCGATCTTGCCCCAGTTGAGAATGCATGGACTAACTGCCACTGTGTCCAGGACTGCTTCTGCCTGGGAGCCACCAGGATACCAGATCCTGGCAGCTGCTCCAGCCATGCCTGAGATCCTCACCCACCAACCTCCCTCACCTGGGAAGTCAGTTGCTCTGTAGAGCAAGGAAGAGGAGGTTTGGACATCGCCAAGCCTCCCGCTTCTAATCTCTCTTGAAACAAAGGCCATTGGGTGGACTAACAAATCCTTGCAGGCCTCAGGGAAGGAATGAATTCCTGACCTCATGGCTGGCCCCAGTACTGGTCTGGAAGGCCCTGAACCAGCCATTCAGTGATCTCTACTGTATGCTAAATAATTTATGGGCTCATTTCCCTCAAGCTGCACAATGACCCTGAGGAGGTGGGAACTATTATCATCCCCATTTTATAGATGAGGATACTGAGGTTTAGAAGGGCAAATAGCTTACAAGT
Organism: Paguma larvata; assembly: GCA_030068075.1. NCBI lineage: Eukaryota > Metazoa > Chordata > Mammalia > Carnivora > Viverridae > Paguma > Paguma larvata. The sequence continues at coordinate 48,292,532 of CM057836.1, forward strand.
GTCAGAGTATGCAGGTAGTTGAGTCTGAGTTCTAGCCCAGGCCTGTCTGACCCTAACTGGAGGGCTTATGCACTTTGTTATGCTTTCCCCATTTTTTAAGCTACCTCCCTGCCTTTCCTCCAATTTGCAGGGACTCTATTTGTATTTCCATGGGAAGACATAAGTCTGGAGCCAATTCCACTGGAATGGGAAATAAATGCAGATAGCCACAGACACCAGAGCATCTATTCAGGGCTGAGAAGAGAGGATAAGACATTTCAAATGTCCAGGGCCCAGTTTGGGGTACTGTGGCTTAATACCGCTAAAGCAGCTAGTGCTTCCCCTCCCTTTCTTGGCCAAGGTGAGCAAATAGAGAGAAGGAACATTGAGAAGTGTTATCTCAGAGACCCAGTAAGGAGAGAATGCCTTCTTTCCACAGGCAAGGTCTGCATCCAGGACCCCTGGCAGGGGACCAGCGCCAGACCTTCCATGAGGGCCTATCACACACACCCACAGAGCCCTTGCTAAGAAATCCTCAGGGCCCTCAGAGACCTGATCATCTGTCACCATAGACTATATAGTGCTTCTAGTCTCTCCGAGAATGAATCCATAGAGTCTCTACACTATAGACCCTATAATAGAACTGATAAACTGTAGGTAATGATGTTTCTAGAAGGAGGCTCCTCCTGAAATATAAAGGAGTCTGATCTGACAGTTACTGCCTGTAAGCTGGTGGGTTTCCTCTCAAGGTAGGCTTTCTGAGGATAGCATTTGAAGAGATCCTAGAAGGGTCCTGAGTGAACCTCAAGTCAATAATGAGAGGACAGGGATGGCTAAAAGAAATCCAAATGGCTGAACCTAATTCTAGGCAAATGTGAAAGAGAAGTAGCTTGGGGGCCAACTTGGCGGCAGGAAGCAGTGGGAGAAGATGAGCTCAGGCCTCCCTACCTCCCCTTTCTCTACCTAGCCTCCTTTAATCTTTTCTCCAGCTAACTCCATCAGGTTTCCAGCTCGCTGTTGGAGGTATGACCAGCAAGCCTGTAGAAAGGTCAGGGGAAAGGCTTGACCAGTGGCCAACAAGTTCACCTTGGCCTGGACAGTTGTGCTAGAGACTCCTCCAGGCAAACTGCAACAGTAGAGGTGCTTGGGGCCAGGCCACACCCCCACAAAAGAATGGGAAGCATTTCCCTCAGCCGACAGGCTGTGAGATCTACTCTGGGAAGCCAGAGGTCTTAGAAGTTTCCAGAATCCAAGAATTTGCAAATCCTGGTGGGTTTTGGGGCTCCTTAGGGTAACAGGAGAAGATGACAGTGTTTGGGGGATTGACAACCCCACACACAGACACTCAGGCTCTGGGAGGGTTGCAGATACCCACATCAAAGAGAATGGAGGAGGGGACCCTTTAATAAAAGTACTTAATTTGCTGCAGGAGTGTTTGCTTTATTGAGTTAGGAGATTAGCAGACTAAAAATCTCAAATCCGCAAGGAATTTTCCCTGGTGGTGCTTTGTCAGGGGTTATTAGTTTGGGGGATGTTTTGAGCCCTTGGAGAAGGAGTCACTCATGGATGGATTTAAATGCCTTTTTGAGCTCCACTGAAGCTTTGCTCCTGTGCACATGATGGGGACTGAGTGTGCAGGCGTCATTTCTAATGTGATCAATGCTGGTAGGTCAGGCTGTTAATAAGATAGATTTTTACTAACTCAGTCTCTTTAGCATTCCCAGGAGGAAAATGCAGCTGACTGTTTGCTGATACTGACCTTGCCTGAAGGGAGGGCTGGGTCAGGTGGGTGGGGACACACAACCCCCTTACTTCTAGCAAACATTTACCCAGAATTCCATCCTCTCTCAAGAGTCTGCCTGGCTGCAAGGACAGAAAGAGAAGGAGAATGACCTGGGCTGGAACCCACCCAAGTATGGAGAGCCCTTTGAGGTTACTCAGAAATAGCCAGAGCTTAAAGCCTTCCAAGAGTTCTGAAAGCAAATTCCAAATCCAAGCTGCCTCTGATCTCAACTCGAAGACCAAAAGAGTGGACTTTCCAGAGGTTCTTATGAGACGCATTTGCTTTGAGAACATTCCTGCAATGACCAGGAAAGGGCAGAAAGAAGGGCAAGAAAAGTGGGTCAGCTTAGTTGGGTCAAACCATATCCATATATTTTCAAAAGCACCCTACGTGTGGAGATATTTGCACACTCCCTATGTGATGGAGGGGAAAGCCTGAACTTTGCCTCAACTTTGAAACTGCTTCCACTTAAGATCTTGTAGAATGCCCTCCTAGTATCGTTTCCCTGCTTAGTCTGGAGCAGAATGCACCCCGAACCCTCTGGTCTCACCACTCACCTGGGATCATGCTTATGGGGCCAGAGCTGCCCACTGTATGGATTAGAGCAGAGTAGGAAGTTGAGAGATTTTATCACAGAAGTCAGTAAATGTCCTTCATTCATTTAATTAATATTTACAAAGTGTTTACAGTCTGTAAACCTGAGCTAGGTGCTAGAGATAGAAAAATGAACACAGCAGATGCCATCCCTGCTCACTTGGGCTTTCAGTCTAATGGGGCACAAAAGTGGATAAACGGGCATTTGATGATGGGGTTCTGTGAAAGCACAGTGTAGGGGCACCTAGCCCAGACAGCAGGGGTTAAGGAAGACATCCAGGAGGAAAAGGTGTTCACACTGAGACTTGAAAGATGGGTAAAGTTAACCAAGAGAGGTCATGGAAGGGGAAGATGAGAGCCCCCTGGAACACAGAGGAAGGGACAGAAATTTCCTGTGGCCGTGCTACATACAGAGTGAGGGCCAATCATGGAAGGCCTATGCAAGCCATGTTGTGGAGCTTGAATTTGATGCTGAGAGCTTTGGAGGACCACTGAGGGGGAGAGGAGCAGGATTGTCTGTTTGAGAGAGGCCACTCTAGCTTCAATGCGGAGAGCATATAAAAGGAGGCAAGCCTGGACCTGTTAGGAGGCTGGACTAGGTGAGAGATGAGACCCTGGACCAAGATGTTGGCAGTGGGAACAAGAGAGGAGGGATGAATTTGAGACCTATTTTTTTGAGCATATAACTATAATATATATATATGTTAATAAATATTCCTTTAAAATATATTTTTTAAAGCAGTTTCAGAGTCATAACAGAATTGAGAAGGTACAGGGTTCCCATATATCCCCTGCCCCTGAATATGCATAGCCTCCCTCGTGACCGACAACCTCCATGACGGCGGTACATTTGTCACTATTGATGAGCCCACATTGACACATCATCACCCAAAGTCCATAGTTTACATTAGGGTTCACTCTTGGTGTTGTACCCACTAAGGATTTGGACACATGTTTAAAGCCATGTATCCACCATTATAGAATCATATAAGTAGTTTCACTGCCCTAAAAATCTGCTTATTCATCTTGCTTTCCTCCCTAATCCCTGGCAACCACCAATCTTTTTACAGGATTTGAGACCTATCTTAAAGGGTAGAATTGACAGGACTTAATGACAGATGGCATGTTGGGGAGCAGGATAGTCAGATGCTCAGACTTCCAGGTTGAGCAAGTGGGTGACTTGTGGTAGCAATTTAGGAAACACAAGAGGAGTAGCAGGTTTTCATAGTGTTGAGTGATTTGTTTTGTTTTGGTGGAGGTTGTTGATGAGTTCCCTCTGGACATGTTCTGTTTGGGGAAGCTCCAAGTGGAGACGTCCAGCAGGTCATCATATAGATACGGAGGTCTGGAGCTCAGGAAGGAAGCATGGATTTGTGAGTGATGAGCTTCTAGATAGGAATTAAACCCATAGAAAAGGAGGATTTCCAGGGCAGAACCCCCAGGTCACTCACATTTAAGGGATGGGCAGAGGAAATGGAATCCACAGTGGAGACTGAGGAGCAGCCAGAGAGGTCAGAGGGAAGGGAACATGAGGAGTGCTGTGTACTAGAAACTAGGGGCAGGGAGACATTCAAGATGGAAGGAGTGGCCACAAGTGGTGGAAGAACTGAAGAGTATCCAGAGGATGTAGAGATGAGAGCAGTCTCAGAGGTGGGATGGGGCAGCGGGTGGAGAAGAGAGTCAGAACTACAAGGGTGGGTTCAGTTGAACAGTTCTTGCAAGATGCTTGTTTGCAAAAGGCAGCAGGTCTCTCGAGGGAGGCTTTTGTTCTTTGTCTGTGAGCATGAGGCCCTTGAGCATGCTGACTGCTGACAGAAAGGAGCCAGGTGAAGGAGAATGGTTTAAAGATGCAAGAGTCAGAGAGGAGCTGTTGGGTGGAGGGTGCAGGGCCCAGGGCCCCCAGCCAGGAAGGCTGTACCCCTTCCGTGTGACACACCTCAACGAGCAGAGGGCAGGAAGACTGCAGCGAGGCTTGAGGGCTCCTAGCAGGAGTGGAGGGGGCTGGTAAATGCCAGACCCGTCTCTTGTCTCTCATTGGAGGAGACCGGGGAGCAGAAGAGCTCCTGCAGGAGCTGCGGGTGGCCAGGTGGTTCTGAGGCAGGTGAGCAGTGCCTGAGGCCTCCTGTTTTATTGCAGTGGAGCCATGTATGGAGATTTGTGGTCAGATGAAAGTTTTTAAGGTTGTTTGACTAGATGCTTATTTCCTGGTCTGAATGATCACACTGTTATTATCAAGCCATTTTCACATCTAATATCTAACATGATCCTTCCCTGTGCCTCCACTAGTCAAACACTGATACCTGACACTTATGCCAGGCAAGTGGGAAAAAGTGATTGTATATGAATAAGAACTTGGATCAAGGCCCAGGTAGAAGTGGGCAAGGTTCCCCCCAGGCCTCAGAGGCCCTGGTTGCAGGGTAGAGCTCTCACCCATGAGCTATGTAAACACAGAACAGCGGCTATGCCAGGGTGTCTATCCCCCAGGGATTGCTAGCACAGCTCAAGGTGGGGGCTGTATGAGGCCTAACACACCAGGAGGGGACACCTTCAAAGGGCCTGCCGTCAGGTGGTGGAAGCACCAGTCTGCACTTGTGGGGATGGCCAGGCAGTGACACTAGGCCATCACCTGGTGGGCTCAGGATGGTAAGATAAGATTAGCTGGCCAGTGAGTGGGACAGGAAGGCTAGCCACGTGAGGAGAGAAGGCAGGACTCTTCCCAGATGTAGCTTGACTTGCTGGCAGTTCCTTAGAACCCCTAGAGGCCGCTCAGCAGGAAGGATCACCTCCCCACAACCAAGGACATCCTTAGGTGGTTCCCACAGAGGCAGTTGTCACGAAGGGAGAAACCCCACCATCAGACCACCTTGCTTGCCGAGATGCCAGTTGATTTTTCCACATGTATATTTGTATGTAAATATATATTCATCTAAATCCAAATATATAATATTTTAACTTTTAAATATCTAAATATCTGTAACTTTTTTATTATGGAAAATTTCAAACACAAAAAGTAGAGAGAACAGTATAATAAGCCCCTTTGTATCTATTACCCAGCTTCATCAAAGATTAATATCAGTCTATCTCCATCACTTTTTTTTATTTGCTTTTAGGAATTCCATTTTGTTGGTTTTTTTTGCCACAGTGTTTTAAAGAAAATCCCAGGAGTACCTGGGTGACTCAGTTGGTTGAGCATCTGATTCTTTTTTTTTTTTTAATTTTATAATAGTTTATTTTCAAATTGGTTTACATATAACACCCAGTGTTCATCCCAACATGTGCCCTTTTTAATGCCCATCACCCCCTCTCCCCCCTCCCTCATCCCCCTTACCCTCAGTTTTTTCTTAGTCTTTGAGAGTCTCTTATGTTTTATCTCCCTCCCTCTCTGTGTCTTTTTTTCCTTTCCCCTCTTCCCCTCCCCCTGGTTTTTGCTTAGTCTCACAAAGTCCACCTATTCGTGGAAACATATGGTGTCTGTCTTTTTCTGACTGACTTATTTCACTTAACATAATACCCTCCAGTTCCATCCATGTTGCTACACATGGCCAGATTTCATTTTTTCTCATTGCCACGTAGTAGTCCATTGTATATAAGTACCATAACTTCTTTATACTGAAGAATAAAACCAAGGCGGGAGGCATCACAATCCCAGACTTTAACCTCTACTACAAAGCGGTGGTCATCAAGACTGTATGGTATTGGCACAAAAACAGACACATAGACCAATGGAATAGAATAGAAAACTCAGAAATGGACCCGCAAGTATATGGCCAACTAATCTTTGACAAAGCGGGAAAATGTATCCAATGGAAAAAAGACAGCCTCTTTAACAAATGGTGCTGGGAGAATTGGACAGCAACATGCAAAAGAATGAAACTAGACCACTTTCTTACACCACTCACAAAAATAAATTCTAAATGGATAAAAGATCTGAATGTGAGACAGGAAACCGTCAAAATCCTAGAGGAGAAAACAGAAAAAAGCCTCTTTGACCTAAGACGCACCAATTTCTTACTCGACACGTCTCCATGAGCATCTGATTCTTGATTTCGGCTCTGGTCATGATCTCAGGGTTGTGGAACTGAGCCCCACATTGGGCTCTGTGCTGAGCATGGAGTCTGCTTGGATTATTCCCTCTCTCTCTCTCTCTCTCTCTCTCTCTCTCTCTCTCTAATTAAAAAAAAATCCCAGACACTATAGACATCTTAGTACACATATTTATGAAATTAGACTTCTTTTTTAAACACAACCACAATGCCATTATATTTCCTAGCAAAACTGAGAATAATTCCTTAATATGATATTTCATCTACCTTCAAATTTCCCTAATTGTCTCAAAACTTCCCTTTACTGCTGGTTTGTACAACTTCAAATCAAAACAAGGTTCACAAATTGTTTTTGGTTTTTACGTCTTCTGTCTTATTAAGATCAGAACTGTCAGACTCCAGAGATGCTGAAGGAAGAGACCTTCCTGAAAACCCTTTGTCAGGAGCTCTTTGTGCTAAAGTCCAAGAGCTTCCCTATCTGATATGTCCAGTTTTACAACCATAGTCTAAGCTCAAGTGAGCTGTCAGGGCCTATGTAGGATGCCCAAGGGAAAGGTAATGCCCCTGTCATTGTTAGGACATTTTAGATTGCAAGTAACAGACACCCACCCAAGCTAACTTACCCAACAGGAAGGAGCATCAGCAGAACATAGGGTGACCTCATGGTACCCAGGGATGGTCAGATATCTCAAGGCTTGGGCCCAGGAAATCAAGCTCTCCTTTTTCTCTGCTTCTGGTCTCTGCCTCTCTCTGGGAAGTTTCTTTATTCTTCTGCAGCTGGGCTTCTCCCATTTGTCGCTATCCTTGGCCATTCCTTAGCTTCCATGTTTACATTTACTCTACTCCAGGGACCATTCCACAACGCGTAGCTGTTTCTTGGTCCCAATTCCTAATTCTTCAAAGAGCATCGGATTTGCCCAACTTTGCTTGTCCTATCTCTGTGACCCAAATTAAGGTTATGGGGAGGTATGGGGAAGGCTGGCCATGGCTTGGGGAGCATATCCCCATGTACGGCAGCAGAGCAGACACTCCAAACGTGTCTTTTTCACATGTATAGTAGTGAAGCTATGCACTTTATAAAATCTAGTCTTTGGCCGCAGTTGTGCATCTAATGCCAACCAGAACTTTCAGAATTCTTCAGGTCACCATGAGAGTGTAGGTGGTGGAGTTTCGCAAACCTGTCCTCCTCTCAGACAAGCACCTCAGAGATCACAGCCTATCTTTGTATGTAGATATCTACTGTCACTACTGCCCTATATCAGTTTGTAGGTCTGTGGAAAAGTGGAAGGTCTAATCTGCGGGTCTAGGGGAGCTTCGTAAAGTTTATCTCATCTACACCTTTCTTCTTTCACTCTAAAAATATGTTAGGGGACATTGTGTTAGGTCCTGTGGGAGAACTGAAATGAGTCAGGTATGAATCTCTCTCAAGATGATTATGATCTAGTGCAGGTGTCAACAACATTCTTCTAAGGGACGGATAGTATTTTAAGGTTTCTGCTCATATATGATCTCTTCTTCCTCTTTTCCTCTTCCTCCTATATTACTACCCTTTAAAAATGTAACAACCATTCTTAGCTAACTGGCCGTATAAAAGCAAACTGTGAGGTACTTTTAGCCCATAGGACATGGTTTTTTTTGACTCCTAATTTAATGTAAAAGGCAGGCGGGTGTTCATATACGCAGGTAACTAAAACCCAAGGGGAGTGCCGTGATGCAGTGAGAACAGACCTCTCGAGTCAGATTTGTCCGTAAGCACTGTCTTTTATAAGCTACGTGACCTTGAGCAGGTTCCTTATCATCTGAGTCTCCGGTCTCCTAGCCTGGACAATGAGAATAGTAACAGACCTTCCTCAAGGCACTAATTTGAGGATTAAATGAGATAATACATGTAAAGTACCTAGTATAACATCTGGTGCATAAAATGTGCTCTGTAAGCTTTAGCCACCATTGTTATAGTAAGTGCCATGTGAAAAATGACACAGGATGAATGGGAGTCAGAGGAAGGAGCAGTCTCTTCAAGCTTCACATCGGAAGAAGTGGCCTTTGACCTAGGGCCTGAATAGCAGAGGTAGGAGAGAGAGCATCCAGGTAGCGAGGAGGGCTTTTCCTGAGAGGCAGTGAGGAGCAGGCGCCAACAGATTCTGAGGGAGACTGACAAGTCTGTATGACAGTCCTTTGGGGGTAATTGCAAAACCTCCTGGACACAGACAAGTGGCCTTCAGAGAGATTTGACTCCAGAAGCCTTTACCTAAAGGAGCCGGTTAGGAATTTGCCAATAGCTGTGTCTGAGGGCATTCACTCAGCTGTGGGCTCCCCCTTAGCCCTGAATGAAGACACGATGTACAGCAGGGTGGACCCTTCACCAGATGCATGAGCTGGGCGCAGAGCAACCCCCCCCCCCCACTCAGCATGGCTCCTGGAATGACGGACCTCTGCCTCATTCCTGCCAGCTGACTAGTGGGTGCTCTTTCTGAGAAGTAGGTCTCCAGCAATGCCCAGATTGCACTGCATAACCAAAGGCCCTTAGAGAGGACTCCTACACTAGCAAAAGGAAAGACTTTCAATCATAGGGAGTTAGTCAGCCATGAAAGCATGCGGGGTTCATTCCAGAAAAGTCTACGACAGAGGTGCCCGCTTGTCTGGCCCCAGTCCCCAGGCAAATCTCATTGGCAGAAATGGAAGATTACAGACATTCTATCCTGAGTCTATTAAGCATTTGAGCCCCTTAGTTTCAATTCTGATTCTATATCTTTCTGATGATAATTTGGCTTTCCCCGTGCATCTGCCTATAAGGAGAGAATGCAAAGGCTGCAAGATGACAGTACCTAACCCCTGTAACCGTTGTAAATCTCATTGTAAATCTGGGTTTATACATCAGTCCTTGTGAACTTGGAACATTAGTCAGTATCCTTGGACCTAATTATCTCTGGGACAATAGAAAGACAAATTTCTGAACCTGGTCTGGGGTGGAAACAACTTCTTGTATTATTTCAGATACATTTTTTAAAGTAGGCTCCACACCCAATATGGGACTTGAATTCACAACCCTGAGATCAAGAGTCAGATGCTCTACTGACTGAACCATCCAGGTACCCCACTTCATATACATACTAATGATTTCTCACACATCTCCAGGAAAATTTTTTATTGGCCCATAAGAGAATTAACACTGGCCTTTGGTTTCTGCTGGAAAACTCAAGGTGTTAATATGACTCAAGTTAAATAACTTTGCTGGATGATAGGGGAAAACTCCCCCTGGCATTACTTTTAAGAAATGAATCTGTTAAAGTTGCAAAATTTATTACCAACGGGCCTTAGCAGCAAGCGAAAACACTATGCCTTGATACTTTGTAACTGATATGTGGAAGTCAAGCCTTTGGACAATGGGAGATGGAGCAGGGATGAGAGAGTTACAGAATGAGGTCAGTGAGGTCATGTAGATAGGGAATTACCACAGTGTGGGCCTGTACTTCTCAACTCTTAGGTGAGTAAACAAAACTTCATCTAAGCTATAAATTCATGCAAATATAAGTCTTAAAATAAATGTTTAGAAACAACATAACCTTAACATTAAAGTTCACATTCTATAGGTTACATTTTTTTTAAAGTTCTTTTTAACGTTTTTATTTATTTTTGAGAGACATAGAGACAGAGTGTGAGCAGGGGAAGGGTAGAGAGAGAGGGAGATACAGAATCTGAAGCAAGCTCCAGGCTCTGAGCCGCCAGCACAGAGCCCGACGTGGGGCTCGAACTCACAGACCGTTACATGACCTGAGCTGAAGTCGGCTGCTCAACCAACTGAGCCACCCAGGCGCCCCGGTTACATTTTTTTTTAATCTTTGAATTTAGGATGTTCTGAGAGGAATTTTTGTTAAGTTTATTTATTTATTTTGAGAGAGAGAATGTGCACAAGCTGGGGAGGGGCAGAGAGAGAGGGAGAGAGAGAGAGTCCCAAGTAGGATCTTCGATGTCAGCTCAGAACCTGACGTGGGGCTTGATCTCTTCTAAGGGGAACTTTTGCAAACAAATTAACCAGGACACAGTTTAATGGTAATTATATTCAAAATAAGCACAGAAAGAAAGGACCTTCACCCCAATCAAAATGTTTGTCTGTATTCTCAGATTTTGCTCTTAGCTAACCACGCATGATGGCCTGTTCATTGTCCTCTTAAAGACCTTGGTCTTCCTTTTAAAAAGTCCTGAGATTCTGATGTCATTAGTCTGGGGTTCAGCCTCAGATGTTAGAATTTGTAATAACCTCTGAGAGGACCCTAATGCAATGGAGGTTAAGAGCCACAGATACACTAGTCAGGGCGGGGTCAGTGGGGGTTAGAATTTAAGTCTCCATCTGAGGATAGAACTAGAATTCAGGTCTCCTAGTTTTTAGCCCTTTTCAGGGCCTTAAAAGGAGAACCTCCTGCTTCTTCTCACAGCCTGGGGTTGAGTATTGGAAAGCCTTGGCTGTACCTGGTAGCTTGCCCCGTGACACTGTCTGTCACTCTTGGTGTTAACTGAACAGCAACTTCTCTCATTGTATCTGTGACTGAGTTCTTAGTCACAGAAAAGCCCTCAGTTCCAGACCCTCTTTGCGTGACAGAGAACTGCTTTCTGCGCCATGTGACTCTTTAAGGTTCTGTTCAGCTCCATTCTAGGCGGGAGAAGGGCGTCTGGTGCCCTGCCCTGGCCCGGACAAAATCCCTGAGAGTTCTTTTCCAGCCCGGAGATTTTCTTTCCACTTGACCTGCTTCTCCAACTCTAATTCCCCACTTTTTGAAGCCAACTCTGGTGTAAAGGTCACTTCGCAATGGGTTGTTTGGGATTACACATTAACCATTTTATTAGGCTTCTAAGTGTTTTTAAGCCAGGCTTTGGCCAAAGGCTCTTTAAAAAGCCCATTTGTTTATTCATTCTGAAAAGTGGTTAAACTTTTTATTATGAAAAAATTAAATGTATACAAAAGTAGTATGTAGTGGAATGAATCCAGTTTCAGTGGTTACCAGCTAACTCATGGCCAATCTTGTGTCTCTATCCCCTCCTTGCCGCCCGCCCCTCCACCCTGCACTGGATCATACTGACACAAATCCCATACACCATATCATTCCATCTGGAAATATTCCAGTGTGTGTTTCTTTTTCCTTTTTTTTTTTTTAAGTTTATTTACTTTTGAGAGAGAGAGACAGCTTGAGTGAAGGAGGAGCAGAGAGAGACAGAGGCACAGAATCCAAGGCAGGCTCTAGGCTTTGAGCACAGAGCCTGATATGGGGCTCGAACTCACAAACCTTGAGATCATGACCTGAGCTGAAGTCAGATGCTTAACTGACTGAGCCACCCAGGCGCCCCATCCAGTGTGTGTTTCTAAAAGATAAGGCCTCTTTCTTCCTTTCTTTCCCATTTTTTTTATTATGGCAAAATATGGTACCATCTTAGCTATTTTTTAGGTGTGCAGTTCAGTGATTTTAAATACATTCACAATGTTATACAGCCATCACCACTACCCATCCTCATGACCCTTTTAACATATAAAACTGAAACCAGGTACCCATTGAACAGTAACTCCCCTACACTCCCCCCTCCAGCCCCTGGGAACCACCATTTTACTTTCCGTCTTCATGATTTTGACTACTCTAAATGCCTCACAAAAGTGGGCATTTACTGTATTTGTCTTTTCATGCCTGGTTTATTTCACTTTGCATAATATCCTCAAGGTTCATCCACGTGGTAGGCTGTGCCAGAATTTCCTTCCTTTTTAAGGCCCAGTAATATTCCATTGTATGTATAGGCCACACTTGGCTTATCCATTCATCCATTGGTGGACGCTTGGGTTGCTTCCACATCTTAGGTATCGTGAATAATGCTGCTGTCATGGGTCTTGGGCCACAGACTATCTTCGAAACCTGTTTTCAATTATTTGGGGTAAAGGCCTCTTTATTTCTAATTTCAACCATATCACATATCACCACTGTCACATATTTTTTTTAAATGACACTAAGTTTTTGTTTTCACAGAATTATCTAGGCATGTCAATATCTCCCAGATCATCTCATATTTCAAAAATATAATTGGTCCACATGCTGCATTTGGGAGATATGTCTCTGAAGTCATTCTCTACAGGTTCCTCCTCCTTTATTTTTCCCTTGTGATTGTTGTCATCATTAAAGAAATGGCATCATTTGTCCTATACGCTTTCCACATTCTGGATTTTGTTGTGTCTCTGTGATGGTACTTAACCTGTTGATCTGCCCTTGTGTTTCCTGTAAATGGGTGGTTGGGTCCGGGCTTGTCTGATTCCTGTCTGAGGTTTCTGCTTCTATCAGGAGGCAGCTCCCGCCCCCTGATCTGTGTGTGTCTGTGATGTTACTAGACTATGATGATCATTGCTTAGATCACTCTCAGTAGTTTTAAACACACTTAAACCCTGCGATTGTGTCTTTTCCCCAGTCATTTCCTCATAACTAGACTTCACCCAAAGTGCTCAGTGAGGCCTCACTGCCCTCAAGCAGGAAGGAGCAAGCATTAAATGACTGTAAGGAAACAGCAGTGAGGAAACAGTGGTCCCTGCCCTCAAGAAACTTGATGTCTATTTGGGGAAGCAGATATATATCAAAATAACCAGGAAACACAATTGACTACAATTAATTGTTTATTTTAGCCTCTGAGCCCCAGAAGTCAGGAATGTTTCATAGAACAGTCTATAGCAGAGTTGCCTGAGTTCCACTCAGGTATTCTGATGTAATAGTTCTAGATAGATCTGGAAATCAAGATTTCTAGGATAGATCTAGAAATCAAGACTTTAAAAGCACCTGAGGTATTTTTCTGTGCAACTAAATTAAAGAGTCATCATCCTAAGACAGTGGTTCTTTTAAAAAATGTTTTTAAATGTTTATTCATTTTTGAGAGAGAGACAGACTGGGTGGGGGAAGGGCAGAGAGAGAGAGACACACACACAGAATCCAAACCAGGCTCCAGGCTCTGAACTGTCAGCACAGAGCCAGACACGGATTTGAAATCAAAGACTTTGAGATCATGACCTGAGCTAAATTTGGATGCTTAGCCAACTGAGCCACCAGGTGTCCCCTAAGACAGTGGTTCTTAAAGTGTGATCCCAAGATCACAACATCAGCATCATCTGGATACTTGTTAGAAATGTCCAAATTCTTTGCACTCTCTCCCCTTTACCCTAGACCTATGAAATCAGAAACTCTGGGGTGGGACCCAATAATGCGTATTTTCCTAAGCCTTCCAGAGGATGCTGATGTGTGGTCAAGTTTGAGAACCCTGTCCTCAGTGTTTACTATCAGAGAAAGAAGTAGGACGATGGGGAGAGGTTTGGGAGGAAGTGGCCCTCTTTCTGGGCAGTGGAGAATCTGGATCTGGAAAACATAGAGAAAAGAGGACTTTTCACTGTATAGATCCACGGCCCTCAAAAGCAATCTGGAGACCAACAGTGTGGACATGCCTGGGAGTTTGTTGGAAATGCAGAATCTGAGACCCCACCCTACACCTGCTGAATCAGAATCTATATTTTAACAATATCTTCGTGTGATTTGTATGTGCATAAGTTTGAGTGAGACACACTGGCATAGAATATGTACTCCAGTTATAAAATCAGAGAAACAGAAGCAAAAAATGGCCATGCTAGGAAGGAGACTCCAGAGATACCGTTGTACTCTTTCAGCTGGTGTTCTCGAAGCCTTTCTAAGGGAAAGGCCATATTCCCTCTTGTTTGAGGACAGTGGGACCCATGTGCACAGAGCTACTTGTCTTCACTGGGACCCCAGACAAGTCTGACTATCCCTGAGTGACACAGTTCTATATGATTGCAGAGCAAGGGCTCCTCAACCCTCAGGGCATAGTCAAATAAACTGGGAGCTTTAATGGCCAGGCCACCCTCCTGAAGGGGTGACCATCCAGGCATTGGTGTTTTAAAAAATCTCCCCAGGCAATTCTAATAGGTAGCCAATGCTGAAAACCATTGCTGCAGACATTGGGTCCCCCGTGTTTCTGTGTTCCACTCAAGGTAAAGGTGAGCTCAGTTTCTAGCAGCAGCCATTAAAAACACAAAGTTAAGTTTCAGGGCACAGGTTCCCTGTTCAACATCTGGATTTCCAAAGTAGTTGCCAGGAGGACTGGAGAGGTGTTCCTAGTAAAGTTTCTGAGTATCCCTTGAGTTTTTTTAAATCAAATTTTCAAGGGAGGGAGACTAGATCTGACTGTATCTGACGTTGCCCTGAACCTGGAAACAGGTAACTTTGCTTTTCTGCAGACTGTGTTCAGGTAGGTTGATGCCTTTGTCTGTATATAGAGCTAATGTTTTATATGGACCTAACAGTACAAATAGTTGAGAGGCAGAAAGAACAGATTGTCCTTTCTGTCCAGAGTTATCACAGAGGGTGTTTCAAAGAGGAGGTGTGTTCTCGTCCACTCCTTCCAGGTGGAGTTGGCATCTGTCTAGGCAGAAAACTAAAGAATGGATGTCATTGTAGAGAGTTGCCTGAGAATGTCCACCCAGGATGTTTAAGAGAGAGCATAGTGGCCCCGTGCACTGCAATACACCATACCTTTGGGGAGACAGGGCAAGGCTGTGGAATAGCAAAGGGTCTTCAGTGGCAAGGTCACAGTATAATTTATCTTCTGTATTTTGGAGAAAAAAAACAGGACAATGTAATTGATTGAATGGGAGAAAGACTCTCAGGGAGAAGGTAAGAATCTTTTCAATCAGAACATTTGGACTTATCCTTTGATCTCTTCCGTGCAAACCCTTATATTACTACAACTTTTAGAAAAACCTTGTATTAACATCATACAGACCTGGATCTACCATAATTTAGATGATGTTCCCCCAAACAAATTTTCCCATTTAAAAAAAGTCAGCTACACTTTGAGGCAGGTATATGTGTCATCTCTGCTCTAGCCCCCACGTTGTAGGTCTTCATCTCCCAAGCCTCTTTTAATCAAACCTCCCCATCCTGTGTCTATTCAAGCCCCCAAGGCCCTGCCAGGTGCTTAGTTAATTGGTCTCAATTAAACGTATTAAGTCAGGATATGTGAAACGTTAATAATCCAAACTACTCACACAATTGCATAAAGAGGAAACCTAACCTCGCTAGTAATCAGAAGAATGCAAATGTGATGTGAATTTTCAATTACTAAATGAACGAAAGTGAGAAAGAATGACAGGGGCGCCTGGGTGGCTCAGTTAAGCATCTGACTTTCCGCCCAGGTCGTGATCTTACAGTTTGAGTTCCAGCCCCGCCTTAGGCTCTGCACTGATAGCCCAGAGCCTGCTTGGGATTCTCTATCTCTCCCTCTCTCTCTCTCTCTCTGCCCTTCCCTCTTTCTCTCCAAAATTAATAAATAAACTTAAAGAAAGACTGACAATACCAGGGTTTGAGAGACTCAGAGAAATGTGAGGTTTCCTCTACATTAGTGGAAGTGTAAATTGGCAGAAGCTTTCCAGAGAACAGTTTGACAACGCATGTCGTACACTTAAAAATGTACAGACACAGCAATTCCATTTCTGAGAGTTTATCCTGAGGAAATTATGGAGCAGGGGCCAAGGATATTCAAGCCAGCCTTGTATATGATCAAGAATAATTAGAAATAACCTAAATGTCCGCCAAGCGAGGGTTATTCATCATACCAGTTGTCATCCATTCACACTGAAATACTGAACAGCCTTTAAAATGATATAAATATTTATAGACACTTACAGACATGAAAGAATGAATGTCCAGTAGATGTTCTGCCTTTACGGTGGTGTCATTAATGCAAAATTGTGTATGTGCACGTGTGCACATGTGCATTTATGCACACAGAGTTCTATAATGGGAGTCATCAAAATATCAACCGCGGTGTCCTCTGGTTGGGAGATCTTTGAGTGCCTCTACTTTCTTATCTTTTATTGTTTCTAAAGTTACAAAAGCAACATTCTTTATTTTTACATTAATAGCTAACACTAACAGAATGTGCATTATGTGCCAGGCACTGCTCTGATTGCTGCATGCTATTATTATTCCTGTAGAAAACAAAATGATACGGTCCACAGGTAGTAAATGATGGAGCTGGGACTCAAAACCTGGTTGTCTGGCTCTATAGGCTGCGTCGTTGCTACATTAATTAACCCCAACAGAATGAACATCTCTTAGCCCCTCCCCCACCAGCAAACCCACTCCTCTTCCCAGAAGTAACCATCATTGTTAACTATTTGACAGGTAGCCTTCCGAAGCTTCTGCCAGGCACTTTTAGACACATGTGGCCAAACAAATAGATGTGCGTGTTACTTTTCTTTTTCTTTCTTTCTTTCTTTTTTTTATAAATCACCTATCTTGTCAGTATGCATAGTTCACCCTCACACTTTTGACGTCTAAGGGGCATTCTGGGGGAGGGATGCAGGGACTCAGTGTGACTACGGCCCTACTGGAAACTGGTGGTCTCTAGTTCTTCACCTCAATGGACAAAGCTGCAGTTGAGTATCCTTGTGTACATATTACTGTGATATTTCTGTGATAATTTCCTAGAAATGGAACCACTGCAGCAAAAGACATGCACACTAAATGTTGAAAGCAGCTGCCCAGTCCCCACACCAAGACTAGGCTGCTACACTATATACGCACACGCTGCGTATACATACACATGCACTGTGTATGCACATCTACTAAGTTAGCGCCCTGCCCATATCCTCTTGTGTTTTCACCAACACAGGAAGTTGTCAGTCCTTTTCATTTTTGCCTATATGAGAAACGAAGAATGTTGTTTCATCTGCAATAATTTAAATGTCCTCAGTTACTGGTAAAGTTGAAAAGCTTCTAGGCCCTCTTCATTTCTTTCCAGAAATGTTCACCTGTCATTGGGTAATTTGACTTTTCTTATTGATGTGGAGGATTTCGTTATAGTATACATACCAGTTTTTTGATGCCCTGTGTGTTGTAACGGTGTTCCCATTGCGTTGCACTCTTTGAACTGTGTCTTGTTTTGTAATACGGAAGTTTGAGTTTAGTTTATTTTTATGTAACAAAATCTGTCCATTATTTCCCCTTGTGGCTTCACGTCTTGTTTAGGAATTCTTTCTGTACAACCAAAAATATAAGAAGACTCTCCCGTATTCTCTTCTAGTATATTTATATTGTTTTGTACATTTTTATTATTTATTTGAATTGTGGCGAAATATATATAACACAAATTTTACCATTCTAACCATCGTTAAGTGTACGGTTCAGTGGCCTCAGGTACATTCACACTGCTCCAATCACCACCATCCACCTCCAGAACTTCTTTCATCTTGCAAAACTGAAACTCTCTACTGTCTCAAACTCCCACTCCCCACTCCCCTCAGCCCCTGGCAGCTGCCACTCTGGTTCCTGTCTCTGTGAATTTAACTACCCTGGGTCTCCACGCGAGTGCAATCACACAGCGTTCATCTTCGGACCTGGCTTATGTCACCTCGCATAAAGTTTTCAAGGTTCATCCATGTCGTAGCACGTGTCAGAGTTTCCTTTCTTTTTAAGAGTCAATAATATTTCATCATAGATTTAATTTTATGTTTAGATTTTAATCCATGTAGAATTTAATATTGTGTTTGGTGAGAAGTAGGTGAGAGGTTATATTTTTTATTTTTAAGTTGGTTATCTTTTAAACAACTCCTGTAAAAACCCACATTCCCATGGAGGTGGGGGGGTCAGGTCTGCCTCTGGAGTGTTGTTCATTTATCCTTTTGTCTCTATCCAGACTGGAAATGCACTCTTTTAAGTACTCCAGCTTTTAGGCAAGTTTGTTTATCCGCTAAAAGCACGTCCATCCCCATTCTTCTTCTTATTTAGCCTTTCTTCAACCATTTTCAGACAAACTTCAGAATTAGTCATGGCCCAAAAGTACTCGTTTAGGATTTTGATTGGAACAGCTCAAAGCTACCCAGTAAGTTGGGGCTGACCTCCTGCACAGTGGACGGAGCCTGCGGACTTTATCTCCCGGCAGCTTTCCAGGCTGTCTGGTGCTGCCCTCTGCAGGAGGTATGGGCCACTGCAGCCATGGCTGCTTCTGTCCAGGGCCTTCCCGCTCTGCTCCGCCACCCAGCCTCTGATGCCAAGTATTCCAGAAAGAACAAATTCCTACACATCCTTGGCTTAATTTCTTTCCTTCCCCAAGTGACATTTGCATTTTAACATGAACTTTAAGAACCAAAACCCAGAGTGGACATGTAGAATCTTCATGCCCTGCAGTAGAAGCCATGGGGAAAAACTGTTTTTTGGTCAGGAATGCTTTCTCTGCTCCCAGCAAACCATACCCCATAAGGCAAACACTGAACACATGTGGGCCAGCCCTGAGTAACCATGTTCCAGTTGATACTTTTTAAAAATTTTTATCTAGTTAACACATAGCGCAATATTGGCTTCAGGAGTAGAATTAAGTGATTCATTACTTACATACAATACCCAATGCTCATCACAACAAGTGCCCTTCTTAGCACCCATCACCCATCTCCCTCCCTCCGTCTTCCCTCAATTTATTCTCTATCATTAAGAATCTCTTGTGGTATGTTTGCCTCTCTCCCCTTCCCCCCCACCTTCCCATACGTTTACCCAAATTCCGCATTTTAGTGAAATCATGGCATCTGTCTTTCTCTGACTTACCTTGCTTAGCATAATATATTCTAGCTCCATCCACGTTGTTCCAAATGGAAAGTTTTCATTCTTTTTGATGGATGAATAATATTCTAGTGTGTGTGTGTGCGTGCGTGTGTGTAGATATATATATATATATATATGTATATATATATATATATATATCACATTTTCTTTATCCATTCATCAGTCAATGGACATTTGGGCTTTCTCCATTGTTAGTTATTGTTGATAATGCTGCTTAAACATTGGGGTGCACGTACCCCTTCAAATCTGTATTTTTGTATCCTTTGGGTAAATATCTAGTAGTTCAATTGCTGGATCAATAGGGTAGTTCTATATTCAGTTTTTTGAGGAACCTCCATATTGTTCTCCAGAGTAGCTGCACCAGTTTGCATTCCCACCAACAGTGCAAAAGGCTTCTCCTTTCTCCGCAATAACACCTGTTATTTCTTGTGTTGTTAATTTTAGCCATTGTGACAGGTATGAGGTGGTATCCCATCATGGTTTTGGTTTGTCTTTCCCTGATGATGAGTGATGTTGAGTATCTTTTCATGTGTCTGTTAGCCATCTGGATGTCTTCTTTGGAGAAGTGTCTATTCATGTCTTCTGCCCATTTCTTCACTGGGTTATTTGCCTTTTGGATGTTGAGTTTGATAAGTTCTTTATAGGTTTTGAATACTACCTTTTTATCAGATATATCCTTTGCAAATATCTTCTCCCATTCCATAGGCCACCTTTTAAATTTGTTGATTGTTTCCTTCACTGTGAAGAAGCTTTTTATCTCGATGAAGTCCCAATAGTTCATGTTTGCTTTTATTTCCCTTACCTTTAGTGGTGTGTCTGCTAAGAAGTTGCTCTGGCTAAGCTCAAAGAGGTTGCTGCCTGGGTTCTTCTCCTGTGTTTTCCTGTCTCACAATTAGGTCTTCAGATACTTTTTTAAAAACAGCTTTATTATTATAGGTTAAGGTCAACTTCCCTCATTTTAAATGTACAATTAAATGATTTTTAGTAAATGTACAGAGTGGTGCACCCATCATCAAATCCAATTTGGGAACATTTCTGCCACCCCCCCAAAAGATCCCTCATGCCCATTTATGGTCATTCTCTGGATGTCACTGTGCCCTGAACAGGCCAGCATCAGAAGTGGGGATGGAGTGTTGGGATTCCCAAGATCCTCTGCCTGTCGGTCTAGCACCAATGTGCCAACAATGTGTAGCACATCAGTTGCAGGCCAACACCCCTCGCCCTGAGTGGACCCGACAGGGGCTCCTCCAGAGGCTGCTGGCCACACTGAGCCCCATCCTAACCCCTTTCAGGTGGATAAAGTTTGAAGAAAAGGTAGAGGAAGGAGGCGAGCGCTGGAGCAAGCCCCATGTGTCCACACTGTCGCTGCACAGCCTCTTCGAGCTCCGGACCTGCTTGCAGACGGGGACGGTGCTGCTGGATTTGGACAGTGGCTCCTTACCACAGATCATAGGTGAGGCAGGGACCACTGGGGCCCCCGAAAGTCATGGCAGCCTCGTGCCCACCCTGGGTCTGTGCGGCACCCACTTGATCCTGCAGAGACCAGACTTTGGGTCTGACGCTCCCAAGACAGTCTCAGTCTCATGTAGAGCTCCAGTGGGGAAAAGACCATCCAATGAATACCATCCAGCAATGGAGCAAAAGGGAGATGGGCTTCCTAGTGTTGTCAGAGACACCTATTGCCATGGCAACCTGTTTCTTGTCAGAGTAAATGGATCATCATTCATCTTTGGGAAATTAGCTCTCATTTAGTGGAGCGATGAAGGAGGGGATGGCTCACCTTATTATCCCTAAAACTTCTTGTGAATTTTGTTCACAAATTTGCCACAAGTATTTTGCCCAAAATGCTTTTCTAAAAGGAATTCGTGTTAGGACTAAAACCATTGAACACAGTAGTTTTGTGCTTCTCAGGGTATTTCATTTACTTTTCACAATAGCACCAATAGAAAGAGCATAGAATTATATACACATACATACACATGGACACACACACATGCACACTCCCAAAGGTTTGCGATTTGCCCATGTTTCGGCAGTTTGTGGCAAAGCCAGGACTATTTCCACATCTCCTGCCTCCTTTAGTCACTTTTAATCCCACTAATAACAAATGAAACCGAAGACTCCCATACCCCTGGTCATTCTGTCCCACATGGACGAGGCATATCTGTTCCCCACTTAGATGATGTCATCGAGAAACAAATTGAGGACGGCCTTCTGCGGCCAGAGCTCCGGGAGAGGGTCAGCTATGTCCTCCTGAGGAAGCACCGTCACCAGACCAAGAAGCCCATCCACCGCTCCTTGGTTGACATTGGAAAGTCCGTCTCCTCCACCACCAGTGAGTTGGACCATATGCTGGTGGGCATTGGCATGTGGGGGCTGGTGTCAGGTCCCAGTGTCGGGTGAGCCCTCCTTGGTGGCTGCAGGGTCTTGGCAACTTGGAGCTTCCTGGACTTCATGATCCTGGAAATATTCTGAGGTTCTGGGGATCCCTCAGCCTCCTTCTCTAGCAGGCCTGCAGAGACACAGGCCATTACCCCAACATCATCCCCACCACCAGAGCAGAACCATTCCTAGGAAGGGAGTTGGTTCTCAGCCTGTGCTGCACAATGCAATCACCTGGGGGTATGAAACATGTCCCAATGCATAGGCCACACCCCGAGAGTTGGATTCAGTTGCTCTGAGGTATGGCCTGGAAACAGGAAGTTTAGAAAGCTCCCCAGGAGATTCTCGTGCGCGGTCAGGATTGCAAAATGTGCTAGAGATGGCATGTTTATGGAAAGAGCTCAAAAGTTTCCCATTGAACCCCCAAGAAGAGCCAAGAGCCTTGGCAGAAAATGAAGCACATCAAGGTGGTAGAACATCTCAAATGTGTCAGGGCTTGTCAATCTGGCAGCTGTGTTACTCTGATTAGCAGAGCCTGGGGTATTAGGGAGAATGGGTTATTCCACACACACAGCTCAAACCTGCAACCCTCCTCTCTTGATATTGCAGAGTCAAGATGCCCAGACAGTAGCCTTGCCGAACATGCCAGATAAATGCCGTAATCAGAACAAAGTCCATAAGGTTGCTAAAGAAACACCCTCGATCAGTCTCTGTAGATGAATTGTTTTAGAATGGAAAGTGTTTTTAGCATATGATAACAGCAGGTGCATAGCACTTACCATGTTCCAGGCACTGTTCTGAGTGTTCCACATGTGTTAACTCACTTCATCTTCACAATAACCCTGTGACTAGGTTCTGGTCTCATTATATCCATTTTACAGATGAGGAGCCTGAGGCACCGAGAGGTTAAGTTATTTGCCTAAGGTCACACAGCTAGTAAGTGGTGGAGTTGGGGACGGACCCAGGCAATCTTTAACGCCTGCTGCCTATTTAACGGTTGTGTATCTCACTATCAAGAGTACAAATATTTTCTGTAATCTTGTTCAGACTATTAACTTCAAAAACAAAACGCAAAACAACCAAAATATACTTTCTTCCTGAAAGGGGAAGAGACACGTCTCACAGCCCAGCTTTGTTTAGGTGGAATGACTATAAATGTAAACCGTGCTAACTACGGGGGCTGTGCAAAATCCCCTCTGTTCCTCCTTCCAGATCGCAGCCCAGCCCGGAGCCCAGAGGCTGGTCCAAGTCTACACCACTCCACCGAGGACCTGAGGATGCGGCAAAGCACTAATTACGGACAGCTGTGTGAGTGTGTTCTCGGCGGCTGCAAGACAGCTTTGTTCTATGTCAGCTTCCATAGACTTTCTGAGTTGGAGGAGATTAAGGCCAGGACCTGTCTAGAATTTTTAGGACCGGCATCAGGAGAAATCTAACCTTCATCCCAAACTCGGGCTGTCCTTAGAACCTAACTCACTAGCCTAAGTTTCTATGTAATTGCTCTGTGAAAAGTGCAACTCGAAATCAAGTGCCAGCATAATCAATAATAATCCTATGTGCTAGGCATTTTTAATCTTAGTTTTCATCAAACCAATCATTAGCCCCATTTTTGGTAAGAAGTCTTCCTCAAAACTGAATTAGATACAGCCTAAGAACTTTCCCCTGGCACACTCCGAGAACACTGCCCATCACTGGGTGACAGCCTTGTGTACCACGACGGCGGGATGCTGGCAGTCATAGCCCCCCGAGTTCTGGGAATGGGTGAGGGGGCTTGTGAAGTGCATGGTCATAGACAGGGCTTTTTAGGCACTTCATCGGAGTTGGGCGGGGGCGGGGGCGGGGGGGGACCAAACAGGTGAACTGCGAAGCAAAGAAAAGAGAGAAGTTGCAAAATGGAAAGAAAAGGGAGTGAAAGGAGTATGTCCCTTTAAGTATTTTTACTAAAATGCCAAGATATGAACAGGTTATGCCACCTGTGCCCTGACCAGCTTCAAGGAATGATTTGGAGGGCAATGTGGGCCCTGCCCAAGGCCTCAGGTAGTCTTTTCTCTCTGTTGTCGGTGACCCCGGAGCCCTAGTCTTCCTGGCCTTGGTTATTCCAGGTATGGACGGCAGGAGGCAGCAGGCAGGAGGCAGCGAATGGCTTTGGGGTGAGCCTTCCTCCCAGTTGTTCATTGTGTCCAAGGTCACCCTTGTGCCCAACACTGCAGTGGAGTCCCAGATAAAATGTTCTGTGTGCATACCACCCCAATCCTGGGGTGGCCCCTGGAAGGCTCAGAGAGGAGACACGTCTGAATCTTGGAGAATAAATAGGGATTTTCCAGGAGCATGTGGTGGCATGGGGGCATGGAGGAGGAGGCTGTTCCAAACAAAGGAAACTAACCACAAAAGGGAGGCACTGTGAAGGGAGTGTTCACTTCACCAGCAGGGCAGGGCCTGAGGGCAAGAGGGCCTACATACGCTGCAGAAGGAGGTTGTCTTTATGGTGAAGGTAATGGGGCCCCTTCGAAGTTTTCAGCAGAGGCACACCACAATCAGATTCTTATCTGAGAAAGAATAAACTAGAAAGGGACAAGATCGGAAGTGAGAGACTGTCAGAGCAAGACTGGAGAAGACAGGGCCAAAGTGGGATGCAAGGACTATGAGAAGCGGGAGATGAGGAGGTGAGGCCAGCACCTAGACGGGGTGGATGGTGGTGAGAGGCGTTGAACAGACTATGGAGGGGGAGTCGTTTGATAGAAGCCGATGAGTTCGTTTCCTGGTATGTTGAGTTTAAGGTCCCAGGTGGGGCTGCACAGTGGAGTCTGGGGCTTGGGAGAGCTGTGTGGAGACCCAAGCTGGGCATCCTCAGCCCAGTGTGGGCCTGAAGCCCCTGCCTCAGCCCAGTGTGGGCATGAAGTGAGGTGGTGGAGGAGGATGGATGCAGCTGACCAAAGATGGAGGGGGTGAAGACTCTGCAGGGGATGAAGCAAAGCAAGGCCTGAGCCCAGCAGGAGAGGATCCTGGATGCATATAAGAGGAAGGGAGCCAAACGAGGATAGAGTTCTAGAAGCTAGAGATGCCACAGGCCACAGAAAGCCAAGAAATAACAGATTTGAGAGTACCCACTGGATTTGGCTGCTACTGGGAAATGAGAGCTTTCTCCTGCCTTGGCCAGAGAGGAACAACTGAGCAGTTCAAATAATTTGCCATCACTGTTCTCCCCATGTTCCTTCCCTCTCCCAGCCAAATACCTGACAATTAAAAAAAAATTGTTTAATGTTTATTCATTTTTGAGAGACGGAGCAAGAGCAGGGGAGGGGCAGAGAGAGAGGGAGATACAGAATCCCAAGCAGGCTCCAGGCTCTGAGCTGTCAGCACAGAGTCCAACGTGGGGCTCAAATCCATAAACTGCGAGATCATGACCTGAGCCAAAGTTGGACACTCAACCAAGTGAGCCACCCAGGTGCCTCAACACCTGACCATTTTTAAACACTCACATGGGTCGCAGAGGCCAGAGGTAAAACTTGCCTTCTCTCTCCAACAACCCCAAGCTCAGTGACACCGGTACCTCACCTGATCATGTGTCTGTGTCCCTCCCTCCTCTAGGGCCTGGCCCAGAGCAGACATCTCGGTCTCTGCCCAGGAATGTGGGGCGGAGGGGTAGAGAGCTCAGCAGACTGAGGGGTGAGAAGGGGAAGGAGATCCTGCAGTAGAAGGAAGAAAGGGAAGGAAGGGCAGCAGAGGCTAGCTCCAAGGGGCCAAGGGATGAGAGGAGAAGGGGTCTTGCTTTGGTTATGAAGCCGGGAGAAGCATGTGGAAGGACCAAGGGAAAAGGACCTGCAAGAGCCTGACTTCCCCTGATAGACCTTCTTTTCCTTCTCTCCTAGGTCACGCCCAGAGCAGGAGCATGAATGATATTTCTCGCACACCAAATACAGACCAGGTAGTAAAGGCCCAGCCCTTGGCTGCCATGAAGGCCCAGAGCGGGAAGATGCCTTTGGTTTCAGGGGCAGGGAGCCCCTATGGGCAGAACTCCACTCCCGTGAAGGAGTAGGAGTCCCCAGGGAGGACCCAGGTGGGGGCTCTAGGCTGCCTTTGTGACTGCCCAGTCCATCAGTCAGGTACTCACCAAGCACTATATGCTGGCTCTGCACCAGGCACTCAGGGAGTGGGGGACAGAAAAGCATGGTCAGATGAGATGCCAGCTGTCCCTGAACTTGGGATTTATTGGACAAGAGAAGACCAGCACACAGGCTCACCTTCTCCATGACCCCCAAGCACATTTAAGGATGGAGTGGGGATTTGGGCTGGCACAAAAAAAGCAGTGGGGCCTGCCTGTGGAGACAACAGTGGATTGACTGGACTGCCCACTAGTGTGTCTTCTCCTAGGCCGGGGCAGGACATTGGTTCTTGTCTCCTACCAGCTTGGCTGAAACCTCCATGAGGAGATCAGAATCCTACAAACAGGTTGAATTCAAGTTCTAAGGCCCACAACGGAGGTACCCTGTGACTATGCCCCTGGGGAACCCCAGTGGTGGCACCCTTCAAATGTCACCTTCATACATCTTGAGAGCAGCATCTCATGGTCCTTTTGCCTGTGCCCCCAGAAATAGGAAGAAAGGTGATAGAGGAAACCTGAAATTTGGTGAGAACCCCTTGGAACTTGGTTGACCTCCAGGCCGTCAAGGCACCCCCACGTTTGGTGGAAGGCAAAACAAAAAGAGTCCCTCATGTCAGTCCTGAAGCTCCTTTGGTGGCTAAAATAATAACAGTAACAGCATCAACCAACATTTCAGGTCCACACGCTGCATGCACTACACCATGCAGAGTGTTTTGTGTGCATCACAAAAGTATACTTACCATCTTCATTCTACTGATGAGGTCACTGAGGGCTTAAAGCAGTTAAATAATGTGCCCAAGTTCATGCAGCTGAAAGGTAACACAATTATGATTTGACTCACACAGTCTGATTCTAGACTCCTTAGTTTGGGAGTGACTTGGGAAGGAATATTCTGGAATATTATTTAGAGAGGAAACCCACTTTACTATAGTCACGCACACAGACAGTAAAGCCAAAATAAGAAAGCATTGCTGAGTAAAAGCCTTTCAAAGACTATTTTAATAAATATCTAAATGGTAATAAGAATGCTAGCTATCACTTTTCCCCCAGGCAATGCCGCCTCAATCTAGGGATTAGAGCCCAGCGTCCAGCTCTCCGGACTGATTGAGTGATGCTGTTTCTCAGTGTTTGCAGCAGCATGGCTTGTTGTGGGGTCAGTGGCTTGCAAGCCAGTGGGTGCCGTTTAGGTACATCTTTCTTTAAAACTCCACACCTTCCCTAGAAAGGCCAACAGGTTTCCAGTGAGCAGAGTGTGGATTCACTGTGTGCAGAGACTCAGCAGTGTGGACCAGAGTCCCCATGGGGTTCAGGAAGTGGGGTCAGCAGGGCCCTGGTTGGACAAACCCATGTCCAGATTGTGGCCAAGCCATGAGGGCCAGAATGCCAGCATGACTCATTTCTGGGATGCCACCATGGTGACCTGCTTACCAAACATGTCACAATCTGCAAGGGGGCCCTTCTCTCCTGAATTATGGGTGTGCTGGATAGATCACCCCAAGGCATTATTGTTTTGAAGGTCTTGTTCTTCAGGGCACTCCTGTCACCCCTCCCCCCCTCCTGTCCTGGCAGGGGGACAGCAGCTGCCTGGCACACCCAGCCCTCCATCCTGGGGAACCCCCTTATGAATCAGCTGACTGTGCCTGCAACGGAGGGACTTTTTGAGCCTTTGGGACTCTGGCTTTCTCATTTAACGTCTGACCATGCTTATTCTCATTGTTAGGGTCTCTGGTACTGTTAGCTGAGTGGCTGTGAACAGATTTGTTTGTTTGTTTGTTTGCTTGAATTTCAAAGATTATAAGGGTGCAGCCATTGCTCACGTGCCTTTTCTTGTGCTGGTAGGCTGCCGAGCCCAGTTTGTATCCTGTCCCCCATGAGTGCAGCAGAGAACAGCCTGTGCCCATGCCCAGGGACAGGAAGACACACAAGGAATCTGTGTCTCCACTGTGCTTATGAGAAACAGGAGAGACCCAGCCAAGGAGGAATTGGGGGGCAAAGTTATGGTGTCCTCAGGATCTCTCGTTAGCACTTGTCTCCCCCTTCTGGCCCTTTCTTCCTTTGTCGGCCACCATGGACTTCCACCAGCCCTGCCCTCACAAAAGCCTTCCTCTCCATCCTCTCTGTACAAAACTATCTCTCTGTCCCTTGCTCATCCCCTTGATACCCAAGGAGAAGCAATCTGAAAAAACTAATGTAACCTATGATGTTAAAGACTAAGAAGAGCTTGTACGTGACTGTCCCTGGGGTGTTTTCATCATAAAAGAGGACTCAGGAAGAGTCAGTGTCTTAACCCTAGGAATGAAGTCATGCACAGAGAGAGTGGGAGTGAGTTTGGGATGAAGGCCTGTCTCCTGTGCTTCTTATATTGGACCCCACTCACTCTGCCTATTTGGCCCTTCTGCCCTGAACGGACACTAGTCCCCAGCATCTCGATGGTCTTAAGTTAGAAAGTTTCAGAAGCTCTGAATTTCCTGGGAGTTTCCCCTGGGGGTAACTCAGGGGCACAGAAGTCTTCCACAGATTTGGAGGTGGGGTCCAGGGGCTCCTGTCAACCAGGAAGCCTATGGCAAAGGGAAAGCAAAGGATGTCTTCCCTGGTTATCAGAATGGGCCTCATCCTTTCCACAGCCACCCAAAGTGTAGGCAGAGAAGGAGGGCTTGGGCGCCTGGTGTGGAAGAGCCAAGACTCCCATATGCTTGTGCTGCAGGAGGCTGGGAGAGGAGGCCTGATGGCCAGAAAACCTGGGTTCTCTTCTTTGACCCCTTGTCTCACACTTGAGCAAAGTTTTCATCCATCAAGGAATATCTTAGGGTTCAGGTCATTGCCTGTTACTTCTCATCTACTAAGGCTTACTTGGTTCTGGGGTTAACCAATTTTGAGTCTCCTCATCGCAGAATAGGGAAACTGTTTGGTTATTTCAGTCTCTTGAGAAGTGCTTGGAGAATATTTTAAAGTTGGCTCTTCATAGCAATCTGAAGGGGGATGAGGGGGTGAGGGGGATGTGAGTATCCATGGGTATCTCGTTTCCCCCTCCCTGACCAGCGGAAAAATAAATTCATGAAGAAGATCCCCAAGGACTCAGAAGCCTCCAATGTGCTTGTGGGTGAGGTGGACTTCCTGGACCAGCCATTCATTGCCTTCGTGCGTCTCATCCAGTCAGCCATGCTAGGAGGAGTAACCGAGGTGCCTGTCCCCACCAGGTAAGGGCCACTGAAATCTGCCCCCACACCCGCCTGAAGGAAGCCAGCTGTCCAGGCAATCAGCACAAAGTGCTGTCAGAGGCACCCCCTAAAACACAGAAGGAAAATTAGGGAATTGCTGGGGAAGGAAGTCTTCTGACTAGGGGAAAATTTTAGAGTTTATTTTAAATAATCATAAAAAAAGAAGAAGCCAACAGCTGAGAGACACCATTGGCTCGGCTTGGATGACAAGACAGTGGTGAGGATGCTCGAGTGGGAGCTGGAGGGAGTGAAGAGATGGCTCTGCAGAGCAAGTATGGGATTCAAAGGAGGGAAGGGACACGTGATGGTCAATTCATGAGTTAAGAACGAATCATCTAGGGCCAGAGAATCCTCTTTACCTGCTTCTATTTTTCCTTCTCACTTTTCTCCTCCTCCTCCTTAATCTTTTTGCAGATTTCTGTTCATATTGCTTGGACCTTCTGGGAGATCAAAATCCTACAATGAAATTGGCCGTGCCATTGCAACCCTCATGGTAGACGATGTAAGTGGGAACGAGAAGCATGCACTCCTGAATGTCACGGCTCCTGCATCAGGTGCTGTGCCTTTATTCACTCACTCATCCAACAGGCACATCTGAGCACCTGCTGTGTGTCAGGCTTGTGCAGGGCACTGAGGCTTATGAGAATTAGGGAACAGCCACTGCCCTTTAGGAGCACCAATCAAGTGGGAGAGACAGACTTGTGATTCTAAAGGAAACCATATGCTAACTGTCCAGGCAGCCAGGCGAGGCTTCTCACAAGAGGGGGCTTTAAGCTAAGGATGAGCATGAGGTAGGTAGACCTTGCATAAGCCTAAGAGGCAGGCATTCCAGACAAAGAGAACAAGAGCCAAAGGTTGGAGATGCTGAAGCTGGATAAAAGTGGTTTGACTTAGGCTCAGTGTAAGAGCTTCAAGAGCAAGAGGTGACCCAAAGACTACACAGAGTCTGTAGGCACAGCTTAGAGTTCTCTCTGTCCCTGGGGTGGTGGGGAGCCTAGAGAACTTTGTTACTCTTTTATAATCCTCTCATACTGCCTTTATTTTTTAAATATAATTTATTGTCACAGTGGCTTACATACAACACCCAGTGCCCATCCCAACAAATGCCCTCCTGAATGCCCATCCCCCATTTTCCCCTCTCCCCCATCCCCTACCCCCTACCCACTGTCCATCTTCAGTTTGTTCTCTGTATTTAAGACTCTCTTGTGGTTTTCCCCACTTCCTCTCTGTTTGTATCTATTTTTCCTCCTCCCTTCCCCCTTGGTACTCTGTTAAATTTCTCAAGACCCACATATGAGTGAAAACATGATATCCGTCCTTCTCTGACTGACTTATTTTACTCAGCATAATACCTTCCAGTTCCATCCACGTTGCTACAAATGGCATGGTTTTATTCTTTCTCATTGCCAAGTAGTATTCCATTGTATCTATAAACCACATCTTCTTTATCCATTTATCAGCCAATGGACATGTAGAGCCTAGAGAACTTTAAACACAGGTATGATCTGTAAGTCAGAAAGAACAACCTGGAAACAACCTGGAATGATGCAGCCTGACCCTCCAAGGCTGAGGCGCTAGGAAGTTATCATCAGTTTTAAAGTATCTGAGCTTCTTGGACTGGGCTCTGCACAGGTTTTCTTTCTTTCTTTTTTTTTTTTAATTTTCTTTTTAATTTTAATTTTAATTTTTTTATTTTTGCACAGGTTTTCTAATGCGCTTGCTCTGTGCAAAACTAACAGCAAAAAGGTTAAGTGACTCAACCAAAGTCCTATCCTACAGCTAGGACACGGAGACCTGGCCTTCAGGTCTTCGCCCAACGCCCTGCTGTTCCCCACTGTGCCTAATTTCACCTGCGGGGTTCTGTCCTTTCCTCGAAGACAGAGAGTGAGCTGGCAGGAGCACTGGTTCAGAGGGATCTTCTCCAAAACTGTATGTGATGTGCTCGCAGGAGGTGAATAAGAGGCAGACAGTCAGCAAGATGTCCCCTTACTCTTTCCTCCCCAGCTTTTCAGTGACGTGGCCTATAAAGCCCGGAATCGGGAAGATCTGATAGCAGGGATTGATGAGTTTCTGGATGAGGTCATCGTCCTTCCCCCTGGAGAATGGGACCCAAATATCCGAATCGAGCCCCCCAAGAAAGTGCCCTCTGCTGACAAGAGGTATGTATGTGGATGGAGGGGTGGTGGAGGAGGGCAGTGGTACAAAGGGAGCTCTGAATCTGCCCACGGCTTTTCTGACCAGCATACATGGGTTTACACTATTTTTTTTTAATTTTTTTTAACATTTATTTATTTATGAGAGACATAGAGACAGAGTATGAGTGGGGGAAGGACAGAGAAAGAGGGAGACACAGAATCCGAAGCAGGCTCCAGGCTCTGAGCCGTGAGCACAGAGCCCAACGCCGGGCTCAAACTCACAGAGCGTGAGATCATGACCTGAGCCGAAGTCGGCCGCTTAACAGACTGAGCCACCCAGGCGCCCCTACACTATTTTTTTTCTGGTGTCATTTTATTTATCTTAAAAAAAAAATAGCGAGCAATATGCTGCATGTGAACATCTGAAAATGTGGGTGACCTGTGCATGGGTATTGCCAGATCATTTTCTGCATTAGTCTCTGTATTTTAAGGTATTTCATGATTTGTATGGGAGAGGTCAGAAGTGTTCTCCAGACAGTTCTAGAGCGGCTAAGCTTGTCCCAGGATTGGGAACCCCACTGTCCCCTGCCTCTTCCTCTGTACAGGAAATCCGTGTTCTCCCTGACCGAGCCAGGCCAGATGAACGGCTCTGTGGGCGGAGCCGGCAGCGGAGCGGCTGCAGGAGGCGGCGCGGGAGGCGGCAGTGGAGGCGGGGCCGGCGGAGGGAGCAGCGGGGAGGATGGAGAGATGCCAGCCATGCACGAAGTCGGGGAAGAGCTTATCTGGACGGGAAGGTGCCCACCCCAGGCTTGACGGTGACGCCAGCCGTCCTTTAGGCTTCTCCCCTCACCCACCTGCGGGAACCTTCCCCACCTCTGCCTGCAGCGCCCACTCCTGGCCATGGCTTCTGCACTCTTCCTGCCCGCGCCCCCCAAACCCCTCTGGATCTTGCGTAAGGGTTTGTGGGAGGAGAGGGGAAGTGGGGCTCAGCACAGGAGTGGAGGAACCCAAACTTTTCTCTAGACGCTCTGTGTTCTGTATGAGTTTTCTAGGGATGTCACAACGAAGTGGCACATTCTAGGTGGCTGGTACAATAGAAATTTTCTCTCACAGTTCTGGAGGGTAAAAGTTCCAACTCAAGGTGTGGGCAGGGCCAGCTCCCAGACTCCGGGTGGGATCCTCCCTGCCCTCTCCCCAGCTTCTGCTGGTGGCCGCCAACCCGTGGTGTCCTTGGTCTGCAGCCACGTCACTCCATCTCAGCCTGTATCCTCAGATGGTGTTCTCTCACTCTGTGTCTTCTTATGGCGCTTTCCTCCTCATGTGAGGACACCAGCCGTACTGGATTAGGGCCCACCGCAGTGACCTCATCTTAACTTGATTACATCTGCAGAGACCCTATTTCCAAATAAGGTCACATTCATAGGTACAGAGGTTAGGATTCTATGTGTCTTTTGGGAGTGACACAATTTAATCCATAACAGTACCATCTGAATTTTTTTTTCTTTTTTCTTTCTTTAAAAAGAGAAGTGGGGGGGAGGGGAGATCTCCTGGCATGGGTTCCCTTGCTGGTTCTTGGAATAATTAAGGAAAGGACATGGCCCTACAAAACTATGTGCAAATTATGACTTTGAGAGTGGAGTCGTGTTTTATATGCCTTGGCTCTGTGCCAGTCAGTGGTTCCAAATTGGAGGTAACTTTGCCTGCACCCCCATCCTCCCCCAGAGGACATTTGGCAGTGTCCAGAGACGTTTTTGTTTGTCACAGTTAGAGGGGTGATGCTGCTAGCATCTAAGGGATAGAAGCCAGGGATGCTGCTTAACATGCTACAATGCATAGGACAGCCCCACGACAAAGGATTGCCCAGCCCTACGTGTCAATAAGACCAAGGCTAAGAAACCCTGCTCCATGCCAAGCATTGCTTTAGGGGCTGTGGGGAATAGTATACCCAATAAGCACTGTCCCTAAGCCTAAGATTTCCCACTTGGCTGTTCCAGAGAATAAAGAAACCAGTCATAAGATTCAGAACCGACCCTTGATAAATCTGGGATGTCTAACTCTCTCCCGAAGTTGGACACATCTCTGTTTACCAAACACAGGGAAGTGCCCTGAAGATGACCAGGGACATCACTAAGGAGGACGGTCAGGATTTCTGTGGACCCCAGGATTTCCATTCCCCATGGAATGTTAGATCTACTCCAGGACTTGTTCCCATCAGGCTTCCTCTCCCACCCGGGCTGTCTGTGACCGTCTTTCCAGTAGGGATGGTGCTGACCACAAACTTTCAGTCCTTGAAAATCCTTCCCTGCCTTTAAATGTTCTGGTGGAAAGATCACTGTCCCCATCCACTGCCTTCCTCACCCCAGATTCTACAGGCTCCTGTAAATAGCCCTGACCCCGCACTGGTGTTTGTGGTGAGAAAGCAGCCCCTGGGCCTGTCTTGAGCAGGTTCTTCGGTGGCCTGCGTCTGGATATCAAGAGGAAGCTGCCCTGGTTCCCAAGTGATTTCTACGATGGCTTCCACATCCAGTCCATCTCTGCCATCCTCTTCATCTACCTCGGCTGTATCACCAACGCAATCACCTTTGGTGGGCTTCTGGGGGATGCCACTGACAATTATCAGGTGTGTGTGAGCTGGGGACAGGAACGCAAACCTCCAGAACGCAAATCTGCTGCCACCAGGTGGCGGTAAGGAGCTCATCCCATTATCCCATAACCAAGGCTTAGGTTTCATCCACCATGGGGTTTAGACCATCACTTTTTGTAATCCTTTGCCCTTCAAAAAAATAATAACAAACCAACATTACTAAAAGGCCTAAAGCTAATTCATGTTACTAAAGTCCAGATGTAAGGATGACATAAATAGATCAAACTTTTTAAAGTTTATTTTGTTATATTTATTAAGTAGTGTTAATTACCCTCTAGTCTATTTTGTTAATTTTTATTATTGAAGTATATATAGCTGACTTGCAATGTTATATTAGTTTTCAGGTATACAACATAGTGATTCAACAATTCTATACATTATGCAATGCTCAGACTTTTAAGGGGAATCATCTGCTTTGTTGTTTGATACATTCCCCACTAATGTGTAAATGAACAATCAGCACAATTAAGTTATTAATTATGGACTTTTCTGCACATTTTTAAAAACAATTTAAGAATCTTAAATTCTTAGCTGGAATTAAGACTTGTTTAGAGATATGGTAAGCTGTTAGCATGACAACAGCAGAGGCCTCCTTGGGGAAAACCTAAGTCAGCAGAGATACCAGCCCATAGCCCAGGCAAGGGTCTTCTCCCATGGGACCTTCATCAAGGTAGAACCATTGGAAAGCTCAGACATCAAGATGGAAGACCTATTTTCTCAGATAAATTGAGGTTAATGCTTATCTTCAGACCACACCACTCTCCTGAGCTGCAGGTCCAATATCCAACTATCTCCTGGACATGTCCACATGGCACCCCCAGGATCCCCCAATGCACAGGGCCAATGTTGCACTCATTGCCTTCCCTCTAGACCTGCTGCTACCCCCAATATAGCAAGTGACACCGCGGTTCACCCAGCTATGCATGTGTCATCTGTGACTCATAAGTCTCAGCTTCCCCACATGGCCTTCATGACATGGCCCTACTTGCTTGTCAAGACTCCTCTCCCAGGAACCCTTTCTCAGATTCCTGTTCTCCTTATCCATTCTGTCTTCCATCAATCTTGATCATGTTTCATTTCTTCAAACGCATCCTCCTTTTCAGCTCCAGCCTTTGTAAATAAGAATCCCTCTTCCTGGGACAGTCTTTTTTGTCACTCCACTTACCATATTCTGGTCACTTCCTTGCTCATTTTTTGGGTCTCAGCTTCTATATGTATACCTCTTATGAACCCTTTCTGACAACTCCCTTACTTCTACTGTGTATTCCTATGACACCTCGAACTTTTCCCAGCTTATCACACTCCTTGGCAATGATTCTCAACAAGGAAAGATGTTGGCCCCAGAAGACATCAAATAATATCTAGAGGCGGTTTTGCTTGTTATAACTGGGAGGGAGTGGTGCTACTGGCATCTGGTGGGTAGAAGTCAGGCATGCTGCTAAACATCTTAAAATGCACAGGACATCTGCCCACAGCAAAGAATTATCTAGCCCAAAATGTCAATAATACTAAGGTTGAGAAACTGCTGTATGGAAATTGCCTGGTTACTTATTTATATTTCCCGTTAGACTGAAGATACGTTATCTTGTTCACCGATGGGTCCCCAATACCTAACAAAATGGCTGGTACAGAGTAGGCACTTAAAGGATTTTGAATGAATGAATGGTCTGACCTCCGAAAGCACCTAACAGATATTTGAATGACTAAATGACTGTACGGACGAATGGGATGTCCTCCAGGAGTAGAGTGGGCATGAGGGCACACATGCACGACCACTGGCAGCCCTATTTTCTAAGCTCTGGGTGGCAAAAGGAAGTCATATGGGACCTTTATCCAAATGGAAATTGAGACTAACAGTGGCAATGGAGGTTGCGGAATAGGAGATAGGAAGTAGAACTTTGGGAGGAGAGGGCCCAGAATACAGATGAACACTGTGGCCTGGGCCCTTGGCTGGGTTCTAGCCTATGCTAAGAGGCCCCTTCTCTGGCCTCCACTGAGACTCATACTCCTCATGCCCCCAGGGAGTGATGGAGAGCTTCCTGGGCACTGCCATGGCCGGCTCCTTGTTCTGCCTTTTCTCGGGACAGCCCCTCATCATCCTCAGCAGCACAGGGCCCATCCTCATCTTTGAGAAGCTCCTCTTCGACTTCAGCAAGTAGGTGCCCTTGGTAGCCCCCAGTGCCTGCTCTCACACTTAGGGCAGTACACCAAGGCCAGGAAGGGTAATAGGCTCAAAAGGGAGGCAGGGTGAGGAGGCACCAAAGCTGTCTTTACCTACGGGAAGGACTGCCAGGAGGTCCCTCCTGACTCCCTCCAGCTACCTGCTCTTAAGCCATCTCAGTGCTTTTTAGCATAGCTGATAGGGAGACATGGAGGCAAGATAAGAGAAAACAATTCACACCACTGTGCTAGCAAGCAACTATGATGGGAAGTTAGTGCAGTCTTGAGCTGGAGGTCCGAAGGCTACATCTGACCCAGGCAGCTCCTGTCACTACCCTGGGCTCAGTTGCCTCACCTAAAACATGAGTCCATTTTAAGGCCTCCCCCCACTCTGTCACTCTGATATTCCCTGTTTTTCATTCACCCTGGGTGTTTGTTAGCAAAGCTGTGAGAACTGAGATGTCTTAGCCCCTTCTTTCCCAGAATTTACAATTTACAATTCCCCACCCAGGAATTATCCCTGTCCCTAGTGCTCTCACACCTCCTAGGAGGACATCTATGCCACAGGAGGGACAGATGAGCCACCCAGGGTGGGTCTGGGGAGCCAAGCACAGCCAAGAGCCCTAGGCTGGAGGTCCCTTCCTTCCCTCTGTCTTCCAGAGGCAATGGCCTGGACTACATGGAGTTCCGCCTCTGGATTGGCCTGCACTCAGCCATCCAGTGCCTTATCCTGGTGGCTACAGATGCCAGCTTTATCATCAAGTATATCACCCGCTTCACCGAAGAGGGCTTCTCCACCCTCATCAGCTTCATCTTCATCTACGATGCCATCAAGAAGATGATCGGTGCCTTCAAGTACTACCCCATCAACATGGACTTTAAGCCTGACTCCATCACCACCTACAAATGCGAATGTGTCGCCCCTGACACAGGTGACCGGTAACCCCAGACATGCCCTGTGCCCCC
Organism: Paguma larvata; assembly: GCA_030068075.1. Lineage (NCBI taxonomy): Eukaryota > Metazoa > Chordata > Mammalia > Carnivora > Viverridae > Paguma > Paguma larvata. Next base: position 48,329,182 of record CM057836.1, read on the forward strand.
ACCTATTCGTTCTCCCCCCACCACAGCTCTCTTCTTAAATGTAGGAGATATCACCCTGAGAAGTATTGGCCCCCTTCAGTGGTAGCAAGCTACGTGGACACTATCTGGATGTCCATCTACCAAGGGTGTTAAAATAATCCCTTCACTGGGTGGGAGGTTGAATCAACCAGCTGATCAACCTGATAATACTCAGGTGCCATTCCCATAAAGTTCCTTACCGACTAAAGAAGTGTCATCTGTAAAGTTAGGGCTTCCTATAGGCTGAGGCATTGGCCTCCTTCACAGTCATAATCATGCCCCTAAGAGTCTTCAGTGGGATGTGCCCAGAGCACCAAGGATGCTACAGAGCAGGGACACCCGTGGATCTATACCTAGATCTGTATCTGTATCTATATCGAGAGAAAAAGAGAGAGAGAGAGACCCATCCATATATCTCTGAGCACCACCAAGCTAGACTCACAGAGAGTAAACTGAGGTCCAGAGACCACTCAAGTTCACATTGAACCTCCATTTCCCTGGCTGTAATAGAAGGATACCAATGCTGGCCCTGCTGGTCTCATAGAATTCTTGTGAGGCTTTCAAATCTATACCCAGATTGGATTGGCATTTGACATAAGTGGCTTTTGTGTGCTCAGCACTGTAACACATGTCATTGATAAAAAGTTGGTCATAAGTCAATCAAAAATATTGTACAATTATTGTGCACCCTGTTTTAGGCTAGGCATCATGGAGATGAAGATGTCCTGACTTCAGGGAGTACAGTTTTGATTGTACCTTCTCTCCCTCTGTCACTGCACTGGTTTTGTAAAGTAGTCTAGACTTAACTTTTTTCTATCATTAATTTTGAGCTATTTCATGAAAATCCAGCAAGAGGTGAAGCTATCCTTTGTCCTGAGCCAGAGCATGTTGTTTGCCCAGGGGATCCAGGAGATCCTACCAAATGCCCTTCTCATTCTGTCCTAGAGTGAACCTTGCCTCCATGGCCGAGGCCCCATCAGGGCACTCCCATTTGCTGCTTGTGCCCACTGGACTGTGGCTTTATTGCACTGACCGAACACAAATGTTCCCATAAACGTGCCTTTTGGAAGTATATGGCCTTGATCTCTTTTAGAAACAGTCCACATTCTGGGGTCATGTGTGGCACTTTAGCCATTCCAAGAATCATCTGTCTGCAGGAGAAACCAAACATGGACATGCCCTAAGAACAGGGGATGTAGGAGCATATGATGTTGGATTTGAGGCCATAATAAAATCTACTTCCCTCCAAACAGTGTCCCCTCTGGCCTTGCTCAGGTGCCTGATATTGCCTCATTCTTTTGAGTCACTGTATTGCCATGGTTCTCAAAGTGTGGTCCCTGGAAGCAGCACCTTCCAGGAACCTGTTAGAAATACAAATTCTTGGGCCTCACCCCACACCTGCTAAATCAGAAACTCTGGGGTAGGGCCAGCTGTATATTAACAAGCCTTCCAGGTGATTCTGATCCATGCTCAAGTTTGAGAACCATTGCTATATTGAAGTATTAATTAGTAATGTGGAGCCATTATTAGCCACTAACTCTAGTAAGATAAGATTTTCAGTTTCTTCACCAAGAGAAAAGGAACTGGAATCAGGAAAAGTTAGTTTTGATTATAATATGAAATGGAAAGTCCTAAACATTAGGAGATGGGTGGGGGGAGCTCACTGAGGAAGTTTCTTTTCCAGTCCATGGGCCAGTTACTTACAAAACATTCCATATTCCTAGCTTTACTGGAAAGCCCAACCTGGTTATGGCACCCTACCAGTCTCCATCTCTCTTCATCTTAAGAGCTTGTTGTAGGGGGGTGCTCTCATTTTAAATTTAATCTTGTTTCCATTGTAACTGATTTGTATTCTATTTATGGATGCTGCACACACTGATTTGGCTGCTTTCAATCCCAAGTGAGTACTACTTTGTAAACACTAGAATTTAAAAATATTTGATACTTGGACCCTCTCTGGTATTTTCCATGTTATATTTCATCCTTCTTCATCTCAAAGTGGCTTTCAGATAAACCCTACCCAGCATAAAAGAATGGCTAAGCCTAAGCTGAAGACATCAAAGAAATATCTGGTCTGACAAGCTTGGGGAATGGAAAGTGCCTGAACTCTCCAGGCTCCAGCATTAGCTGGGAATACTCTAGCATTTGTGTGGGTAGCCCTAAGTTAGCTTTCTTGCCCACTCTCTATACTCTGTTGTTAACTGTGCATCACATTCTCTTGGTCAGTGGTGTGAGGTAAGGCAGCAGATGTCCTGATTTCTGTAAGTGAAGCTTTCTTCAGAATAATCATAACAAACCTCTGATTTGAAGAATTTTTAGGAATATTCTGCCGTGGGTCAAGACTGAATTCCCTGGCCACCTCCAGCCCCAATTGCCCTAGAAGTGGGCTACTCAGATGGGCCCTGTGATCACATCCACCCCATGACAACTTGTTGGAGGTTGAAGGAAGCTTCAAGAATAGCCTCTACTTCACTCTGGGTTCCTAATCAACCATGGACAGCCAGCACGAGCCAAATGGGGCTTGTAGCGCATTTCAGATTTATTGCTAGCAAACTGGCTAGCAGGCCTCCTCCCTCCCTCCCCAGTCCCTTTCACCTGGAGAGGAAAGGCGAGAAGGACCTAGCCCTTCTTTACCCATGCTGAGCAAGAGCAAGAGAGGAGGCAAACAGCAACCTCCAAGGCCTGCCTTTTTAATGAATGGCTACAACCCACAGGAAGGGAATTACAGTTCCTCTCAGTTCTTCTTGTGGCCTGTGATAGGAACCCTTATATGCTCCACTTACAGTTAGGGACACTGGGGGGGGAGGAGTACCCAAATAAGGTATGTGGTAAATAGCTAAGAGCAGCACCTCTGGGTTCTGATTCTCCTTCAGACCCTGGACTTGGATTTAATTTTCCTCAGCTTGCATTAAAGGGGCAGATTAGAAATTTTAATATCAAAGTCAATGTGTTTCTTACAGTTGACTTAAAAACACGTTTGGACAGGGAGAGGAGAGAAGGGAAGTATGCATGGAGTTGCGGGGGAGGGCGGGGGGGTGCAGGCAAGGACAGCTGCTGTGTAGGGCTTGGAGGAGTACAGGCTCTGGGTCAGCCTGCCTGGAATGGATCGTGACTCCTCCAAGCATGTGCTGTGTGGCCTTGCGCAGTGGGCAGTATACTTAATCTCCCTAGGCCTCAGTTACGTCATCTTTAGAAAGTGGGGAGACTGTTTGGGGATTTAGGAACTTAGCAAAACAGTGTGTGTGAGGTTTGGCATAGTTCATGGCATAGAGTAAGTCCTTTGAAAATGTCTAAGAGCCCAGACGTGGAGCCGGTTGCCCGTAGGGATTCATGAGGCACATTATTCACCAGCTTCTGTCAGCACTTTGTCTTGGCAGCAGATTCCTTGATGCGGTTTTTAAAGCCAGGCCTTCAGAGTCAGGCAGGAGCTGTCCTAGCCTGGCCCAGTGGGTCCGTGAGAGCTGAGACCTGGACTCCTCCCCCACCCCGTCCTCACTGGGCAAAGTGAGGAGAGTAGAGAGAGGCCAGGCGCGGTGAGCTGCCCTCACAAGGGAAGCCACTCCCGGGCTCTAAGAAGTGGCAGGAGATGGGAAAGGTGGGGGGCAGGCGGGGGCTGCAGCCTCCCGGCCCAGCAGCTGCTGATGCACTCCCATGTACTGTGCTCATCCACAGCGAATACAACCGTGTTCAATGCTTCAGCCCTGCTGGCACCAAACACCAACACCTCTCTGGTAAGTCTTCTCCACTGACTCAGATAGTCGAGGGCTTTTGTTTGTGGGGAAAGACAGAGAAGTTGGGAAAACAGAGACCATTTTATGGCAACCCAGACTTGCAGGGGTCAGCCACAGCTGTGATCAGGATCACCTGCGGAGCTGTGGGAATGCACATGTTTATCTTAAGTACTTCCTGTCCAAACTCCCTTTAAAACATGTCTCATTCTAAATCCACGTGCAGAAATATCACACAAGCACACGCGCACACACACACAAAGGGGAGGTAGGGGTAAGGAATGGTAAACGGGGCCGCAAAAATGGTATAGTCACAGTTTCCCAGCCATCTTTCTATCTTCTTCCTTGCCTTTCTGCCTAGCACCTCCGGCTCCCAGCGAACAATGTCACTCCTCAGCCCCAGAAAGGTTATTAATGCTCCCCCCTCGCTGAATCTGATCTGTTCTGTGTGCTCACGAGTTCCAGTCAGGTCTGGTCTGCCTCTCCCATTAATGAAGAGCAGTGGCCCTCAGGAGAGGCATCCAGCCTAAGTGGCTCCAATGGTGGGAAGTCCAAAACCAGGAGAAGGGCAGCACCTGCTGGGCTTTGGGGGAGATCTTTGGACTTTTTGGGTCCCCGAGGTTGCTCCTTTAGTGACTCCTGCATAGGCAGCTGACTTCTCAGTTGGCAACATAACTTAAGGTTTTTCAAATTCTGGTTTTGAGGGGGGAAGAGTGAAATCAGCCAGTGCCTATGCCTGGATACTTACTATGTGCAAGGAGCTGTGTGCACTCTGAGGGCTAAAAGAATATAGACAAACATGGCCCCTGCCCTCAAACTTGCTTGTAATATGCGTATGGAGACAAATATGAAGGGTAATGAAACAGAAAAAGCAGAGCGTGTCCTGTGTCAAATATAGGCCAAATGTCCCCTTCCAGCCATGGAGACAGAAGGCACCCTGCAAGCTGGAGAGGAAAGCCTCAGAGAGAAAGTAGAATATGATCTGGTCTTAAAGGCTGGGAAAGTAGGTTTTGTAGAGAGAAGCACATTCCAGGTCCAGGGACTAGCACAGACAGAAGGGCGAACAAGGAAAACACAAAACCTGTTCTGAGGACAGAGTGGACCAGCCTGTCTGAGACAGCACGAGGGTGTGGCACTGCACAGAGAAAGCATGAGAGCTGAGCTAGGAGAGAGCAGGTGGGGCAGTAGAGGCATGGGAGGGGTGTACAGGCTGCCTAGGGACTACAGGGGGTGGATACCGCTGACCCCCCAGCAAGACCCTGACCCTTTCTCTCCTGTGCTTGGTCTCCCAAGTACAACCCCCTTAACCTCACAGCGCTGGACTGGTCCCTGCTGAGCAAGAAGGAGTGTCTGAACTACGGTGGGCAGCTGCTCGGGAATTCCTGCCAGTTCATCCCAGACCTGGCACTCATGTCCTTCATCCTTTTCTTTGGGACATACTCCATGACCCTGACCCTGAAGAAGTTCAAATTCAGCCGCTATTTCCCAACCAAGGTAAGCTCACATTGCAGTTAGGAGAGGACCTACAGTTAGGCAATTCACAAGGAAACCCCACTTAGTCTCCCTGTGAGGGTTCTGGCCCACTGACAGGACGGACATCACATCAGCACTGGCTCACCAGGGTTTTTCAAGTTAAGAGCACAGATTCAGAGTCAGAGAGAACTGAGTTCTCTTGTTGTCAAGTCCCCCTGGCAACACTTGTATTATTAGACTTTTATCTTTAGTCTTTCTGTGTAGTAGTATCTCATTGTGTTTTTAAAATTTTCATTTCCCCAGTGACTAAAGAAGTTGAAAATCTTGTGTGTTTATTGGCCATATAGCCATTTGACTTTCTTCTTGGAAGTGCCTATTCAAATCTCTTGCATGTTTTCTACTGGGTGGTCTGTCATTTTCTTTCTGATTTGCTAGAGTTCTTTATACAGTCTGGATAGAAACGTTCTTGTGATCATATGTGCTGCAGAGATGTCTTCTTTCATGTGACCGGCCTTCTTGCTTTCGTAGTGGTATCTTTTGATTAGTAAAACTCTTAGTTTTATTATAATAAAATATATCAAAATTTTCCTCAAGGGGAATATTGGACAGAAGATATTCTCCTGTTGTCTTCTAAAAGCTTCATTGTTTTTCCTTTCACATTATATGCACAATCTATCAGAATTACTTTTGACATATAGTGTGAGATAGTGTTTCTACACACACACACACACACACACACACACACACACACACGGCACTTTTTTTTTTTTAAAGACCATTTTTTCTTAGTGCTCTGCAGTACCTCCTTTGCCATATGTTCACATATGATGGGGTCTGTTTCTGGGGTCTTTATTCTGTTTCACTGGTTTATTTGTATGCCAGTATCATGCTCTTCTTTGTATGACTTATACTAAGCCTGTATGCCTTACAGACCAAACTCTCCCTCTTTGTCCTTCTTTTCCAAAAATCATCTTAAATTTTACTAAAATAAAAACTTGTTGGAATTTGATAGGATTATATTGACTCTACATGTCAGGGGTTCCTGGGTGGCTCAGTCAGTTAAACTGCTTCCAACTCTTGATTTTCACTCAGGTCATGATCTCAAGGTTTGTGGGATTGAGCCCCATGTCTGGCTCTGTGCTGGCAGAGAGCCTGTTTGAAATTCTCTCCCACATGCACTCTCTCTTTCTCCAACTAAATAAATATTAAAAAAAAAGTCAATGGGGGGGGCAGATTGACAGCTTTTCAATCCATGAATCCATGAATATTATATACTTCATCATTTATTTAGGTCTTTTTTCTCTATATAGTTTTTCTTTTTAGGTTTTGGCTCTGTGCATTTGCCAATTTTTTAAAAAAGTTTATTTATTTTGAGAGTGAGAGTGCAAGTGGGGGAAGGGCAGAGAGAATCCCAAGCTGTCCCCAAGGAGCCCAACTCAGGGCTTGAACCCACCATGTGATCATGACCTGAGCCAAAACCAAGAGGTGGACGCCTAACTGACTGAGCCACCTAGGTGCCCCAAACTCTTGCACATTTTTTATTAGATTTATTCCTAAGAACTTGTTTTTTTATGCTATTGAAATGCTAAGTACTAGTTTTATTTTATTTTTTAACATTTATTTATTATTGACAGACAAAGAGAGACAGAGCATGAGCTTGGGAGGGGCAGAGAGAGGGGGAGACACAGAATCTGAAGCAGGCTCCAGGCTTTGAGCTGTCAGCACAGAGCCCGATGCGGGGCTCGAACCCACAGACCGCGAGATCATGACCTGAGCTGAAGTCGGACGCTTAACCGACTGAGCCCCCCAGGCACCCCTAAGTACTAGTTTTAATTGCATTTTCTTTTCTGTGGCTGGAATAAGATGTTAATTAATCAAAACAGGGCTTGCATATGTGAGCAATAGCTGTGCCATGGGGAGAGGGACTCAGAAGAATTTTAGCAACCCTCTTCTACCATAAATCCCATGAGCACTCTCCTAAAGTCTTCTTAAATAAATATTACTGCTATTTCTATGACTACTACTATGATGATGATGATAAAATTGATATGAATGGTTGAATTTTTCTCAGTATTTCATAAGGACTAAATAAAAGGCTCTTTAGGTAGCTTTGCAGTGTACAATCTGAGTAAAAAATAGAATGCTTGCAACCGAAATGCATCTTCAAGACAAATTCCCTCCCCTCCTCCCCACTTCCAATTAGATTGTACCCAAGTCACCTCTTATGTAAAAGTTCTAGAGCCATGATTGCATCTGAGAATGTCTGTTTCCTGAAGAATGAAATATAATTCCTATAATAGGAAATTCTTTTACCCAAGCGTTTTCTCACTCAAATTTCTTACAAATTTCTCTGTTACCTCCTGGATTTGGTACTGCAGAGAAGAATGAGATTATACCATTGCATACCCATCAGATTGGTAAAAATATGAAGGTCTCGGGATACCAAGTGTTGGAGATGAAAAGCAGGTGTGAGCGTAAACAGGAACAAGCAATTCAGAGAGCCATTGGCACTCTCTGACGGAACTGAAGATGGATATGACTTTCCTTTCCACTCTCAGGAATACACCCCAGAGAAATTGTCATATGTGTGCGAGAATGCTCATAGATGCATTGGTTTTTAAGAGGAAAGTAATAAAAATAATCTAGATCAATCTATTAACAGTAGAATGAAGAAAGAAATGGGCAACAGTCATGCGAACATAAAGCTGCAATGCATACACGTAGACTACAACCATATCTATCCACAAGGAAAAATAGCTCCAACACAAGGTTGAGCAAAGAAAGCAAACTGCAGAAGATTACAAATAATATGAAACCATTTATGTAAAATTTTAGAACATGCTGGGGGCTCCTGGCTGACTCTTGATAGGTAGAGCATGTGACTCTTGATCTTGTCACGAGTTCAAGCCCCATGTTGGGCATAGAGCTTACTTTAAAATTTTTTTAAATAAATAAAACATGCTAAACAATGCCATATTTTGTTTAGGGCTACATACATATTTAGTAAAAGTATAAAGACATTCATGGGAATAATTAAGTCCAAATTCAGAGCAGCAGACCTCTCTAGAGAGAGCAGGGACAGGAATGCCACTGGATGACAGAAAGACATCTACCAAATGGGTATATTTTCATTTTTAAGGTAGGGAGAGTTCGCAGCTGTTTATTATATCCACCTGTATACTAGGTTGGACCATGTGAAACAGCCTGAATTGGACTGCTTTGCCCTACAGAATAATGGCAAATTCATGTGTTTTAACTGAATAGCTTTTTGATCTGGATGTTGGGAGTATTGCAGAAAAACAGTTGCAAGTGTGTACACTGCTTGGCTCTGCTATGACCAATATTTTATATGCTCATAGTAATGCAAAGCTGTTATTGATTTTCAACTTTTAGAATCAACTCACAGATAAAACACAAAAGACATATGTTTATGGATCACAATATGATGTAAAGTAATGTAAAGACCAACATGGAGAAGTCATGGATGGAAGAGGATTGGGGGGAGGGGAACAGTTAGCCATGATGGAGCATGAGAGGGACTGGAAAAGTCAGCAGAAAGAGAGGTTTAATTTTATAACTTGAAAGTACAAAAGAAACCCATAGAAAGAGTTTAAAAATAACTTGCAAAGATTGGGAATGAGGAAAGGGCAGGAGGGATGGTGCAAGTAAGCTAAATCTTTATCAATAGATGATGCTTTAAATGAGTAAATCAAAATATAAAAGTAGAGTATATTAAATTTTTTGTAGGGTTTTATTTTTTATTTTTTGAAGAGAGAGAGAGAGTGTGTGTGTGAGCAGGGGAAGGGCAGAGAGAGAGGGAGACACAGAATCTGAAGCAGGCTCCAGGCTCCGAGCGGTCAGCACAGAGCCCGACACGGGGCTTGAACTCGTGAACAGTGAGATCATGACCTGAGCCAAAGTCAGACACTTAACAGACTGAGCCACTCAGGCGCCCCAAAAGTATAGCACATTAGATAATGATATGGAGGAAACCACCAGAACAACTAAAACCAAGCAGACATATGGACATATCTGAAAGAGGAAAGGTGTGTAGGGGATTTTGCTTTCTACACGCTGCGGATTTTTAATTAATTATATACATTGTTTTACTAACAATTTTAAAGAAGAGTAGGGGGTATAGGGAATGCATTCAATGTGTCATCACCTGCCCCTGTCCTTCCTAATTCCTTTCCTTGTTGTTCTCTGGAAACTGCTATCTCTGAAGAGCTATCGACAAGGTAGCAGTGTAGACATTGGTCACAGGGCAGGGGGGTGAGGTCAGGAACTTGGCCTAGGAGGGGCATCCTGAGACAGAGGAGCAAGAGGCAAAGGACTTCTCATGGACAGAAGTCTGAGAGTGGATAGGGGTCCCCGGCAGAACAAAGGAGCTCCCTGCCGGCCCAGGTGGCAGTGCAGCAATGTGTCACACATTTTCAGGAGCTAGGATTCCCTTTAGAGTTTAGCCTTGTCCTCACCACCCCTTATAGGTTCAGACTGTCATACCAGGAAATATCTTCGGCAATGGCTACCATGCCATGTGGATATAACAGTTTCCACTTTCACTAGCGTATGCCAAGTCCTCTGACTGTGTCAGCGCTCACTTATGTCCATGAGGTAGGTGCTGTCATTATCTCCATTTTGCAGATGAGGAACCTGAGAATTCAAGAGATGACATTCTTTCCCAAGCTCACACAGCTGGCAAGGGCAGAGCCAGGATTTGAGCCTAGGTCTGCTGACTTCAGAGCCTGAGTTCTTAACCATTCTTGTGCTGCTGGAGGACTCAGTCCTTCGGGAAGCAGGAGGGTGATTCACTCACTTGTCCATATCCTTTCTGCAGGTCCGGGCCCTGGTAGCAGACTTTTCCATTATCTTCTCCATCCTGCTGTTCTGTGGAATTGATGCCTGTTTCGGTCTGGCAACCCCCAAGCTGCACGTGCCCAGTGTCATCAAGGTTTGCCCCTGCCCCTGCTCCAGGCATCAGCTCTGCCTGCCCACCAGCTGCAGTTATTTTTCCTCTATGCTGATTGAACTTTCATATACTCTCAGCCCAGCGACCTTGTGGGTTCTCTGTGTATGCTCCACCCTTCCTCCCCACAGGCCTCCCAGGGTGCGGTCCCTTGAGATGAGAGGGTGGGGACTTATTCACAGTGAAATGTTGCTATGTAGCCACTGAGGGGAGAGGGTGCTGAAACTCACTCGACAGCCCAGCAGAAGTCCCCCTGACTTCCCCTTAAAGGTCTACAATCCCGTGGCTCAGGCAGTCTATAAGCAGGGCCACCTGGGGTCTATCGAAAATGATCCCTTAGAATTCTGATTCTCAAAGTATGGTCCCCAGACTAACATCACATCATCACCTGGGAACTTGCTAGAAAAGCATATTCTCAGCCTCACCCCAGACCCGTGGAATCAGAAAATCTGGGGATGAGGGGTGAGGTGTCCAGAGTTCTGCATTTTAACAAGCCATCCAGGGCTTTCTGCAACCTGCCAGTTTGAGAATCACTGCTGCACGAAGCCCCAGTCTGTCCTGAGTTGGTGCTATTTGCTTGTAGCTGACCTCAAACTCTGCTCCTTCACAAGGAGCACCATCCACCTGCACTGGGCTTGGAGGTACAGGTTCTAGAACTGACCCTCCCTGCCTTTGAGGGCTTGACCTCCTTGGTATTACTTCAGGGTTCCTAAAGTAGCTCAAACACAGAAAGTACCTCTTTCTCTTAAATAAAACAGAAGATAAATTTCAGCTCAGCCCCTACACAGATAATCCCTCATTCTTAATGTGCAAGTCTGCATTAATGTTTGGTGTTTTACAGAGCATCCTATAATGCTCCCCAGATGGGTGACTCAGAAGAGAGGCAGATGTGTCCGGCACTTGGCCTGTCAAATTCTGTATTCTTGCCTGATGGGCCTCATTCTCGCTTCTTGTTATCTTGCAGTTAGTGACTGCAAGCTCTCTCCCAACAGCTTCTGGCTCTGCACCTCCCCGCTCCCAACCAATCCCAGGGCGGCTGACACTAGTGGTCTTAGTTGAGCAGACCACATGTACTTCCCAAGTCTGTCAGCCTCCATGGTCTCTTTAAAGGTGCAGGTGCCTAACGTCTTGAAGGGAAAAGATTGCACTCAAAAAGCACCCCAGGTCAGGGACGGTGGGAGGTCAGGGAGAGTGAGGGCCCAGGTGGCAAGTGCACAGGGATGAAGGAGAGAGGAAAGCGCCCTTTCCATTTGTTCCACTCAGCCCACTCGGCCTGACCGAGATTGGTTCGTGGCCCCCTTCGGGAAGAACCCGTGGTGGGTGTACCTGGCTAGCATCCTGCCCGCCCTGCTGGTGACCATCCTGATCTTCATGGACCAGCAGATCACAGCCGTCATAGTCAACCGGAAGGAGAACAAGCTGAGGGTAAGGCGGGTGCTGGGAGCAGGAACACCACCGCTTCCTTCCCACCAAGTCAGAAGGAACAAAGAAGGGAGGTGGCGCTTCTGTCAAAATTTGAGGCCATTTATGAAGCAAGATATGAGGTTGGAAGACTGTGGAGTTCTGGTGTGTGTGTGGGGAAATGTGACCTCCAAAAGAGGGTAAGGCCACCAGAGACAGAGTGACTTGATCCAAGGATCAGGACCCAGCCCAGGGTGGGCCACTGGCACAGGCTACTTGTTTCTCCCGAAGTGACCTTCCAGCTCCGTGCCTCCTGACAGGAACTTGGGAGTCTGAGCAGATCCTAACGGGAGATTTTGACCTTGAACCATGAGGCAGAAGAGAATCCTAAGCCCTCCTGGCCCCTGCAACTCCCCTTCCTGCCTCTAGGTTTGAGTATATTTGGGCTACCCTCTCCCCCATCCCAAGACCTGCCCCAGTCAAGACCCCTTGTTCAAGAACTGCAGAGATATTGTGGCCACTGGTAGGAACCCTTCTTCCCAAGGACCCAAGCCCAGGGCCTCTCCAAGTCTGAACACTCTTCTCCTCACCTTCCTGTGTCCCTTCCCTGGCTCAGCAAACCCTGGGGTTGGGGAGGCCTGAACACTGCAACACCCTAAGAGTACCTACTGAATGCGGAGGGGAGCCTTTGAACCATGTCCCACGAAAGGGCTGCTCTGGGGGGATTTCTGTCTCCCTTGCCCCACACCAACCCTCCCCCTGCCCCATGCAGAAGGCTGCTGGCTACCATCTGGACCTGTTCTGGGTGGGCATCCTCATGGCCCTGTGCTCCTTTATGGGGCTCCCCTGGTATGTGGCAGCCACGGTCATCTCCATCGCCCACATCGACAGCCTCAAGATGGAGACGGAGACCAGTGCCCCTGGGGAGCAGCCCCAGTTTCTGGGGGTCAGGTAGGTGGGGAGCAGTGACTGGGGACTGCCTGAACAGGGGTGTTGACATTGGGAGAAGGGAAGCAGGTTTTTCTTACCATCGAGGTATCTGGGCTAAAAGGGTCCTGCTCTGACAGCCCAGGAACTGCAGGGTGGGAGTGATATTCCTAAGGGAGAAAGGAGGGAGACAAAAATTCAGTTCTAAGTTGTGTTTTTTTGGTAATGGATGGCAAGCAGTATCCCCACTATGACCCATGTGCACTGACCACGTACCTGCATAGGCTACTCAACGTCCCCACAGCCCCCTCTGACCTGTCCTTTTGTCTTCTCTCCTTCAAGACCCCACTCCCAGTGTCCCCCAACCCCTCCTGTGGTGGGTAAAGGTCCCACCCAATTTTCATTCTTCCAGAGAGTCTTCCCAGGACCACTCCCACTCCCTAGACTGCGGCCCATGACCTATCACTTCCATTCCCTCACTCTTCCTTCTCTCAAGTCCATGTGAATCCCATACCTGTTACAGGCAGGCAAGTGCCTCTTCCACCTCTTAGGGGCTCTGGGGTAAGCCCACACCAGACACTGGCTGTCCAAATACTTTCTCCTCACTACCTCAGGATACCTGGGCTCCCCAGCCTCCTGGGGTGAGCCTTCTCTGGTCAGGGCAGGGTCCCCTCTGGACTCCTGAGCCCCAGAGGACTGGGCCTGAATAATCTGCCCCACAGCCCCCCCTCTCCCACTTGGGTTGTGCCTGGGCCTGGGCACTCAGGGAAACATAGATGTTCTGCTAGCAGCCAGGCCCCCTTCCTCCGATTCCTCTTAGTCATGCCCCATAAATGTAGGCTCTTATTACAGTCAAATGGCAGGGATAATAAGCAATGTATATCCCATTTCATTCTCACAGCAGCTCCCAAGGCAGTTCCATTATCTTTCTTTTACTGAGGCTGAAGACATTTAGGGCCTTTTCTGACGCCACATAACTACACACCCAAGTCAGTCTGACTCAAGCACCTCCACTGTTAGTCACTGCTCTGGACAACCTCCCAAACATCCCTACAAACTGCCTTGGGCAGGGCTCCTCTCCTCCCATATGCCTGTCAGCTGGGCCTCAGGAAGCAGGTTTATTCCCTGGAATGGGGGAACAGGACAGAGGCTAGTGCCTTGGACACGACCTTTAGGTGCACACAGAGGGCTGAAGGGCTAGGATGGAGCATCTCCCAGTCCACTGTGACCATGTGCCCTTCTCTTCCAGAGAACAAAGAGTGACCGGCACCATCGTCTTCATCCTGACGGGCATCTCTGTCTTCCTGGCTCCTATCCTGAAGGTGAGGCTCTATGCCCTATCTATGCCAGGTCCCTGGCCATCTGAGAAGGCACTAGCCTGATGTCTCAGAGGTGGGGAGAGGGTCACCACATGGACCCTAAAAAGGCAGGACCCAAAGAGATATTTCATCATCATCCTTGTTTTCTGGAAAGTTGCATCGCTTGTTTTCGGCACCAGGCAACCCTCACTGCTCTTTTCTACCTTTGTGGAGGACATTCTTCCCTCAGAAAGTTTGGCCAAGTTCCATCCTTGCTTGGATCAGAGCTTCCCAAGCTGGTTGTGTTCTCCATGTTGTGGTTTATGGCTCGCTAGATGCCTCTTTGCTCACCCATTTTCTGAAGTTTAAAACTTACTGAGGGAAGCCTTCTGTAGATTATCTTGTGGCCTGTTCTCTGCTCCTCTGTCTTACGTGTCTTGGGCACTGATTTTTCCCCACACAGTTGGAAGCTCCTTTTGCTCATGTCCCTCCAGACCAACTGGAAGAGACAAAATCAAATGGGAGTATATTCAGAGCCTGTGTCCCCAGAATGGTCTCTTTCTGCTCAGGTGGCTCTGTCTGTCCAATTCGGCATCTCACCTGTTGTATTCATTTGCTACCATAACACAATTCCACAGACTAGGCAGTGGAACTTTCTTACAGTTCTAAAGGCCACAAGTCTATGAGCAAAGTGTTGCCAGGTTTGGTTTCTTCTGAAGTCAGATATGGGGCAATGTTAATTATTACTCTGGCCATCATGGAAAAGTTTCCACGAGTCCACAGAGCTCCAAAGGCTCTGATATCATCTTTGTATTCAATGACAAATGACCTGAAGAGTCCTACCCAGTTCTTTTATAATAAGAGTGGAAAAAAATACAATATCATTTTATTCACCACCAATTAATCTTTTTGATAAATTTTATAGCAGAGAAGACCTATCTAGATTTTTATTGATCATAAGATTTTGGATTTCTCATTTGATTGTATTATGGTATGGTATGTATGGTATGGTATTTGTTTTATTTATAGCTTATACTTTTTTATAAAGATAGGCTTTCAGAGGAAGCCAACAACTTTGCATATACTTCTTCAGAGACTGATTCCACCCAAAACTGCTCCTGGGAATGAGAGCTGAAGAGTGTCTTTGAGACAGACCTTCCCCATCACAACCCAACAACTATCTTATTCAAGAGTCTTCCATCTTAACCAAGCAAAAGAAAATCATCTCTAACAACAGCAACAACAATAAAAAAGGGATAGGCTTTCAAAACTATTGGTTAAGTGATGAAAGCATTATCACTAGCTGACACCAGTACTAAATACTATGTTATTTTAGGTGAAAGAAAAGGTATTTTGTATAACCAGTTCAAGAAAACTATAACTTAACTCAGATCTGAGGTCCTAGATTTAATCTCAGCATTTATTTCCAATAAGAAAAATTTTCCATAAAGCTTATTTAACTTTCTGCGACTCTCTGTTTGCCCGTGTCTGTCAAATTAGGCATAGCTGAGTACATACCAGCCTCAGAGAACTTATACTGTAGGGCTGTCTACTCAAAACATACTTTAGTTGAGATCTTTAATTCTTGTTTAGGTAGCCAACAGAGGAGAGGTCTCCTTGGTGCTACAAATTTTAAAGGATTCAAATTGGATCCTAGTTATCAGTGTTTCTATTTTTATTAATGTTTCTAAGTAGGTTATTAACATACCTTTGTACCAATTTGTCCAGTAGACTTCTGCTCTAAATGCTTCTCAAATTTTAATGTGTATAAAAATCACCTGGAAATCTTGTTAGAGAAAGATACTAATATATTACTGTATGTTAACTATACTAGAATTAAAATTAAAACTTAATTTAAAAAAAGATCCTGATTCAGGAGGTCTGGGTGGGATCCAAAGTTCTGCATTTTTAACAAGTTCACAGGTGATGCCTGTGGATAACACTGGTCCAAAGACTATGCTTCGAGCAGTAAGGAATGAAATCTCTCCGTTGGTGGATGTATACTAATTTTAGACAGTGATTTTTACTGCTAGAGGATCAGTGTTAATCCTCATCCCTTTCATCACCAATTTGCAAATCTTTGGTTATCTTGCCACACAAGAGCATTGGGGGATGAGGAGGCCATGTTATCTGATGGGCAGCCTAGATGACTTCACTGAGTTCTGCAGATTCCTAGTCCATCCCAAGCCTTAAAGGTTTGTCTTACTTGTTTCATGTTTTGCTTGCACCTTGCCACTGCTGTTCAGGACCATGGGTTTCAGCATTCTGCCTCAGGGGAGCCCCTGACCATATCAGAAGCTCCCCCTCTGAGCTCCATGAGTTGTTCTCATGGTCTCAGCCTCAAATTATATGGGAGGGCTGTGATGTCTTACATTTGTGGGACTGCGATCATTGTTGACTCCTCCAACAGAAGGTAGAAAGTGGACACTAGAAGCACCTTTTTTTTTTTTTTGCCACTTTATTGTTTCATTAATATTTGAAAAGAGCCTTTCTTTGGGGGATCCAAGGAAGATTTGTGCTGACTAATCTAGAATTTTAGGTCACAGCCCCATCACTGGTCAGAGTGTGATGTGATGAGCTTTGGGATTTGCCAAGAAAGCTGTTTGAGCCTGCAAGTGACAGGACAGGAGATAATTTCCTAGGGTTGACAGGCAACTTTATGATCAGGCACTGGTAACTGCAGATTATCTAAGACTTAGCTCAGTTCTCCTGTTTGATGTGGTTTTCACACTCATTAGGCCAAAAGGGAAGTTTTAAGCCAACTAAATTTGTGTTATTACAGACTATATAGCTAAGTCCTTTATTTAAGATTTTACTTCTCTCGCAATTGCTCCCACACTTTGAGAATGATTAGGAGAGTGTAGTTCATGGAAAGTCTTACCTTGTTTCGTAATTTTGCAAAAATCTCCTAAGCCAGGTACAAATGGAATGATGCAATGGGCCACGTCTCCCTTCTTTACTTTAAGATCAATGTCTTGGATTAAAGTTTATGGCATATAGGTCCAAATCATGGTTTGTGTTTAAAAACTGAACCCAGTCTAATTCATTTTAAAAGAGTGGTTATTTATTTGGTTGGATTTATGGACATCCTAAATGGCATCTAAAATTTGGGCACAGGACTTGTATTCTTCCACATGTTCCAGCGTGGCAAACCTGGAACTGAGGCAGAGCCTTTTTCACAATGGTAAGCCAAAGGGGCAGATAAAGGGAAGGATGAAAGAAGCAGAAACACAGCTTAGAGAGACAGTGGAGAAATACCTCAAAAGGCTCCTAAAGAGTCATAATGATGTCTGTAGGACATACAAACGATATGTATGATCCCATTTTTAAAAAAGCTAACAAACTACAGAAGGCAAGAAACCCACCGAACCATTAGTGGTTAGTTGGCAATTAGTGGTGGTTGGCTTATATATACACATGTTTTGCTTCTTTTTTAAAGCCCAATTGTGTATGGTATATGATTTTTGCTAATCAGTAGGTACTCTCTGCTAATGTAAGCCGGCTCACTAAAGGTCCCCAGAGCAATGCAGGTTTTTGGGGTGGGGGGGCAGTCTTCATCTGGGGCTGGAAGTGAAAAGGAGCTGACCAGAATAAATAGGGCGCTTTCCGTGAGCTTTCCCCATGTTCCAGAAGGTGTGTCTTCTGCCAAAGCACATGGCTTCTGCAGGGACCAAAAGAGGGCAGCCAGGCTGGGAGAGAAGGGGGCAGGTCAGCCCTCCCCACAACACTGGCTCCAGATCCGCTCTCAGAGGCTCAGTTTCCCCGAACATCCAGCTCCTCCATGGCTCGGGGAAAGCTTGAGGCAAGCCAGGCTGCCTGTGACTGGGCAGACATTATCATGCAGAACAGGGCAGCCAACAGCCTGCCTCTGGTAGAGGCCCGGTCCAAAGCTCTGCATCCTTGTCTCATTTCAGTACATACCCTTGCCGGTGCTGTATGGAGTCTTCCTCTACATGGGCGTGGCCTCCCTGAATGGCATCCAGGTAAGGTTCTCCCCACCCCACCCACCGCCAGGCTGGCCAGGCTGATGGGATAGAGTCGGCTGCCATGTTGCCCACACACCTCAAGTGCTTGCTTTCCCAGCTCCGTGGAACAATAATGGTGATAAAGATACTACCATTTACCACGTGCCAAGTAAAATAACTATACCAGGCACTTTACAGTCTTCTACAGTGAAATCCATATACATGGTGCTGTGTTACCTATTTTACAGATGAGGAAATAGGCTCAGGTCCAAACCCTGATGGGGCTGACTCCAATGAACATTTCACTCCATCTCTCTCTTCTCTGAGGCAACTCTGGTGGAAGAAGATATTTTGTTTTGTTCTTTATTTACCGTGATGCACTAGATGTCTTGGATAGTTTGCGTTGCAATCAGTTGCATTTTCCTTGAATGTGCAGTGTTCATTTGTGGCCCGCTCTTCAGGCAGGGATCAGGCCACCTCCCAGACCTCCAGTCCCCTCCAGTGCATTCTTAGGCCCAACGAGGGGCCACCTTCTGAGACCCTACCGCATCACCCTTTCCCCCAATCCCAAGCCTCCAGCAGGGCCACCTCACTCACGGTGTCCCAGCCGCCTGGCTGAGCCTCGTGCTCTTCTCGTCAGTTCTGGGAACGCTGCAAGCTCTTCCTGATGCCGGCCAAGCACCAGCCGGACCACGCCTTTCTGCGGCACGTGCCCCTGCGCCGGATCCACCTCTTCACCCTGGTGCAGATTCTCTGCCTGGCGGTGCTCTGGATCCTCAAGTCCACGATGGCTGCCATCATCTTCCCAGTCATGGTAAGGTGGACGTGGGCTCCGCATCCTGCTCGGTGGATTGGGCCTAGGCAGGCGTCCGCGAGGAGGTCCACCACTGCAGATGGTCGGACTCCCTCAGGGTCACAGAGGCAAGCACAGAACAAGATTTGTGTCTTGAGTGCAGGCCAGGCAGAGGAGCAAGGGTGGGGTAGGGGGGCGGGGGGAGGATGGTCTCCCGCTGCAGGCGGCCCACAGGCACATCTCCACCCAGCTCACGTCCCAGCACTCAGCGAAATGCAAAAGCCTTCCAACATCCCCGCTTAGGGGCAGAATGGAGAAGCTGGGCAAAGTCAACAAGGAGACAAAGTCCCCACTGCCAAAATTCAAACCAAGTGCAGAGGAACGCCTGTACTAAATAAATATAACTCTTTTCACTGTTCAAAATAACAATTTGAAAAGCTAAATGGGGGGTGGGGAGAGTAAAAATTTCATAGTAGTCTAATGTCAGGAACATGAGGTTTGGTGAAGCTGTGAAAAGTGCAGGAGGTTCTTTGACTACTCTTGAAATTTTATATAAACTTGAAATTATTCCAAAATAAAAAGCAAAAAGAAGAACAGCCAATAACATGTTGTATCTGGCCCCTAGATAATCCCGCCTGAGGGAAGTGGCCCCAGGCCCCTGCTGGATGGTGGGTGATAGTGCTGGAGCCTGTGGGCTAGGGCTTTAGGAAAAGCCCTGGGTGGGTCCCAAAGCCTGCAGGGCCAAAGTGAGGATGCAGAGGTGGGACTTGAAATGTACCCACCTGGATTCTCAACCCTGGGTGACCATTAGAATCACTTAGGAGCTTTTTAAAGACCTTGCCCCCAATTCAATTAAATCAGTATCTCTTAGAGAAACCCAGGCATTGGTATTTGCAATATACCAGGCAACCATAAATGTGCAGTCAAGGTTGAGACCTACCACTCCAAGGAAAGGAAAATGCATCCTCCCCAATGGAGCCCTCATGGGGTTGGTTCAATGTTAACAAGGGGAAACAAAAGGAAATTACAGTCACAATTAGCATGTATGGAGTGCTGTTTCATTTAGTCCACACTAGCTCTGAAGTACTACTACTAATCCCACTTTATAGGTGAGAAAACTGAGCCTCAGTGAGCATGTGTGAGTTACCCAACTCACACAACCAGAAGAACCAGATCCAAGATTCCCCTATCCCCATCCCTGCATTAATTTTTTTTTAATTTACATGCAGTAAAATTCAGTCTGTGGTTCTGAGTTTTGACAAGTGCACAGAGTAGTGAGTGGTTCCACAACTACAGCTACATAGAGAATAGTTCCATCACCCCTACAATATCCTCATGCCATTTCTATGCAGATAGTGCTTCTTCCCACCCCTGCCCCTAGCCACCACTATTTTGTTTTCAGAGCCAGGATTTTCAAAACCCAGGTCTGTCCAGTTCCCAAGATCTACTTGCTCCTGGGAAAGGGTCAGTGAGGAACCAGAGTTAAATTCAGCTGAATGGTTTTCTGCCTGATCTCAGTTAATGACCAGTTCTTGGTAGTGAAGGAGCAATATTTATAACTTGTTACTCTGGACCCATTGAGTCTGCTGAAAGGCCAGGATTTAATCTTCCCCAAGGTGCACATGTGTTTTCCCTTTAATTCGTTTATCTCGAACAGAACCAAACTTTCTAGACTTTACTGTAAAAATTCCTGATATCCCAGTACACTTTATTCAGTATGCTTTATACTTTGTTAACAGAGTTTAGCCCTCTCAGAAATAGGGGCGGGGACAGTGGGTCTCAAAGTGTGATGCTGATCCAGAAGTATCCATATCTCCTGGGGAAACTTGTTAGAGATGCAGGATCCTCAGGTCTCACCCCCGACCTGCTGAATCAGAACCTCTAGGGGGTAGCACCCAGTAGTGTGTGTATTAACAAGCCCTCCAGGCATTTTGATGGGAGCTCAAGTTTGAGGACCACTGACTTAAAGAATAACTATAGTTCTCTAGTCCTTGGTCCTCAGCTGCCACAGGCTCTGTCCCCTGGGTCACTGATAGGCTTTGTTAGTCAACTGAGGAAAAACCAGATGAGAGGAACCAAGCTGGGCAGAAGGTGAATGATCGTTTGTGGGAACTCAGATGGCTCCAAAGACACCAGAAAAAGTCCCTGAGTATAGCTGACTGAAGGAGAAAAAACAATGTCCGACTCTGGGGCCTTGAGCACATGTTTTTCTCTGAACTCTCACCACAGATCCTGGGCCTCATCATCGTTCGAAGGCTTCTGGACCTCATCTTCTCCCAGCATGATTTGGCCTGGATTGACAATATCCTCCCAGAGAAGGAGAAGAAGGAGACGGATAAGAAGAAGAAGAAAAGGAAAGGGGTCCCTGAGGACAGTGATGAGGAGGTGGGGAGGATGTGAGGCCAGGGCTGAGGGAAAAGATCAAGAGACCCTCCCTCCACTTCTGCCAGGGGTAGGGAGGAGGTGGCTTCTCAAGTGACCAGCTGTGATCACCTGGGCCCAGTCCAGGATGAGCGGAGGCTTCTGCTGGTATTGGTGTGGGGTGCTGAGAGCTTGTCTGCTTATGTGAATATCCTCAGGGTGGGCCACAGTGAATGAGCCCTCTCAATCCGGGGAAAGGCTGGTTGCTACGCCCACTCTTTCCCATTTCTGTGAGTTCCTGGGGCCATTATCAACCGCAGTGCAGGTTCTTGATGGAACAGGGCAGAAGACTCAGCTCCATCATGGAGGAGATTATGAAGACTGACCTCCAAAGAATGGAACAGGCCTTGGGGGAGGAATCTGATGGGTACCCATCAGTAGACTAGACTCCTGGACAGTTGGAAGGACTGGGAGACAAGGTTTGCTTGGCCTGCCCTTGGGGTGTTAGGGAAGAAGGTGGGGGGAGAGGCTATGTCCTCACTGAAAGGAGAGTGGCTATATTCCTCAGATGCTGGGGACCACCTGGTTGCCCCATCTACCCCTCTTCTCTCATGCTTCCTCCCTATCCCACTCCCAAAACACTCAGGGAGTCAACAGACAGGAAGCCAGTCCAGAGCTTACAGAAAATCACAAAATGTTAAGCAGAAAGATTGTCTAGTTCTAGTGCTTATTACAGATGATGAAATGGTCCCCCCAAAGGGAAATAGTTCACGCAAGATGGATATGTGGCTAAATGTCTCAAAGGGAGTTAAGAAAACTGTTCCTGACTTTGAATTTGATCATTTCCAATATGCTAAGCCATCCATGCCATCTCCTAATGCTATGCTTGGCCTCGCATTCTCCCGGTTTGACCTGAACCCACAACCCTGCATCTACTTTGAACTGTTCTAGTGATTTTGCCTTTTGCAGATCAGAGCTGTTCATAGACAGATCCTTGATTAGTGGCAATCAAACCATCTTCTGATGGTAGTGACAAACTCCCCTGGTCCTTACTTTCCTCTTCAGGTAGGAAGAGGCCCATCATTCATTCACATGTTTTTCATTGGTAATTTAGTTGGTTTGTAGAGGTAGGCCTTGAGAACAAAGAAACAGAGTCTAAGTGCCTTTTAAAGACAAATACTTATTCTTTAATGGATTCATTCAATAAATATTTGAGTGGCTACCAGGTGCCAGGAACTTTTCCAGGGTTGGGAAAAGCATGAAAAAATTCAATGGAAACATGGGATTCAATTTACATAAATTCATTTTACATATGTCTTTACAGCAACACCAGCCATTGTGTGAGATTCACTCCCAAGAGATTGGTTGCTGTGACAGTTGAATCTGTTCTGATCAATAACATTCCTGGAAGAGTTCTGTCTCGTCTAGGACAGCAGGCTAACTATGATTATCGCTCAGTGGGCCCCAGAGTATTTGTAGCACCCCCCAAGTGTTTAGACTAGGTGTAGAAAGGATGGTGGTTGGCACATTGTGGTGCATGTATTTTCCATCTTGGCAAGAAAACCAAAGCTGTTGTATTGCTGGTGTTTATCAGCTTTTCCCACTGTTTCTCTCCAGCCCCAGTTCCCTCCTCCCTCAGTTATAAAGATTCCCATGGAAAGTGTCCAGTCAGATCCCCAAAATGGTATCCACTGCATTGCCAGTAAGTAAAACACATGGTGTCTCTCCCTTCCTACGTACTACTAATCCTCCAGCTCTTCCTCCAAGGAACTTTCATCTTTGACTCAGGGGCATCTAGTAGTCTTAGATGCTAGAGGACTCCTGTGGTAAGCAGAGTTCAAGGAGAACTGGGTCACGAGGACTGAGACTTCAACCAAATAGAAATCCCAAATCAAACCCTGCAGACGCCAGTGATCGATCTTCACTTCCATTTAGGCAGTGCTTCATTCTTTCCTTTCCTCTCGTGCCTCCGGACGTCTATGGCACTACTGTTCCTCTCTTGAATCGTTTCAGACTACATCTACCCAATCATGACCCCCTGAGCCTCCCATGTTTTCCAGTGGTTATTGAAAATGATTGGGAGTTCAACCCCAAGCTGAGTTGTCCCCTTTAGAGAAATAGGTAGCACAGCATTGGGATCATAAATTTTTGTCAGAAGGGGAGGTTGTAGTGGTTGGGCTGTGCTTCCATATGAACCACAAGTATCTTCCTCCTGCTGAAAGGGAGGCTGTCTGGGAGGGATCGGGCTTTCCTTATGAAGATGCTGGGGGATTCTGTGGCTGCCTTTACCCCCTCCCAGCTTCAGCACCCTACCAGCGGACAGTTCTGTCAAGACAACATAGCCTTGCCTGAGAGTAATCAGAAAGATCCCACTTGAGTCCTGACCCCAGTGCTCCTAATATAGGGCTTGCCACTTTTCTACAAGACCCAGATTAGAATCCTGCCAGGGCCCTTGAAGGGCTTCCCATCACACTCTCTGTCCAAGGATGGATTTTCCATCTTTTTTTAGTTTCTAATTCTCCTTCCCATTTGTATATTTCCATCACTCTTTCTCACTCTTTTCTGGCCCTGCCCATGCCTCACACCCACCTAACCTGGCTAAGAACCCTCTGGTGAAGGAGTAACTGAGTCAGAAGTCACCCATTCCTGTGAGGCCCCTGAATTCCTCTTGTGTAGTGTTGGCCATGGGGATTAGAGAACAGGAAGAAGGGTGAGGGAAGCACTGGAGAAAAGCCTTCTCCAGTATAGTCCTCAAACCTGCTCCACAACTAACATTTTAATTTTTCTGCCAGGAAAAAGATCTTCCAGTTGGAGTTACTCATTCTGATTCTTCCTTCAGTGACTCAGAACTTGACCGAAGGTAATGGCCATGAGGTAGACTCCTTGGGTTTTAGAGAAGAGACTAAGCAATGGCCTGGAAGGCTGAGGGACTAGGATTTCTCAGGCCAGCCAGTGTCTCAGTAAAGGCCTTTGCTGGTCCACCAGAAGTGGAGAGACTTAATTATTGGGGTCAAGTAACAAATCTGTTGTCTTACTGACATAACATGATTACAATACAAAAGGTACTCAACTTTAGAAAAGGAGATTTTTACAGAATACTACATAGAATGAAACTGATAATACTGGGGATAAACAACATAGAGAAAAACTACCCATGACTTAAGTGTATGTTATTGAATGCCAGGATAAAAGGAGGTCTAAGAATCAAAACACCAGGTACTCCGATACTATGTGGAATACAGTAACAGCATAGTTAATTAGCAAAGTTCAGAAAGGCTATCAAAGAAAGTTATATAAATATCAAAGCTCAAGTGGAGGGGTGCCTGTCTGGCTCAGTAAGTGGAGCAAACGACCGTTGGGGTTGTGTCAAGCCCCACATTGGGCACAGAGCTTACTTAAAAACAAAAACAAAAACAGATTAAAAATTAAATGGAGATCATAGTCAAGAAAGGATTCCAGACCCAGTTTCCAGGAGCCCCTCTGCCAAATGTGATACCTTGGTGTTCTGAATGAGAAGCCATGAAAAAAAGTGGGGTAACTCAGTGACTGAAAACACGGAAGGCTCGAAACGGAAAAGAGAAATCCAGGGGCAAGAAAGTCGGCCTCAGTCATTACTGGGGAAGATGGTAGGGCGCTCCTACGTGGTGCTCTAAACTGGACGGGAATCACTGTACTGTGTCACCCATGAGCAAAAGTACAGGCTATCCCAAGTCTAGAGGCAGGTGAACCTCCACACTCAGATGGCACTCATTCAAGAGATTTTAGGAAACTGAGAAGTCAAAGCTGTTCCCACACTGCTAGGATGAGAAGACAGACCTCACTGTAACAAGACTCCCTAAGCAGCAGACCCAAGGCTGCTCTAGCCCAGGGGTATCACGTGTCCCTGTCACCTCTCTGCCTGGCTTCATTCCACCTCCCGAGTCAGGGTTCTACACCATTACAGTAATGCCATGAGTTTTTATATATGAAGGTGTTAGGAGAAAAGCAGTCTATCTGGATTTATTTTCATTTTTAACTAGCCTACACCAAATTGAATCTCTAATTGTCCCAGTTTCAGTCCATGGAGAGAAAAAATTGGACCAGGATAGGGTACTTTCAAAAATCTGTTAAATTGTATAAAACCTGGGACAAGATCAGAAATGGAGAAAATCGGTGATGGCACCTCCCTACTACTCCGGTGTTTTACCAAATCTATGGAAGTAGGTGGAAGCAGAGATCACTAAACAGGATTCTGTTTCAGTGGCGGAAAAGGCTCAGCAACACGATCTAGTTTAACAAAGATTAAGCATCCACGATCCACCAGGCATGAGGCTTAATCCCTGGGGATATAGAAAGACAGGCCTATGAACAGAGACATACAGCACCGTGTGCCAAGAACAGTGGAGCGCACAGAACAGAAAGGCCAGTGTCTAAGGGAGGGATTTGCCTTATCTGGAGAGTCTGGGAATGATAAATAGGAGTCTGCCAGATACACAGAGTAAAGAAGAAAGAGGCAGAAGGGCATTTCAGGCAGTGGGAACATGCCTGAAATACTACTTGAAAATATACATACAGCAAAGACTGCTGGGATGAACGGGCCGTCAAACTAGAAGTAATCAGGAGTGCGAACATAAAAGGTCCTGTCTGCCCACACTAAGGAGCTTGGATTCTAACTTAAATGGTGGGAATCACAGACAGACCTGTGATCCAGAAAGTTCGCTTTAGCCACAATGTGAAGACCGGGCAGAAACTCATGGCGAGACTAGCTAAGCAACCGCAGCTGAAGGCCAAGTGCAAAGGATGCCACTCATTCCCATGATGTGTTGAATTCATAAGCAAAGACAACTATTCACACTAGAGCCCTGCCCTGGGGCATAGCATTGAAAACACCCAGTAACTAGATAAGTCACTCTTCCCTCCCTCTTTTTCTCATTCAGCATCACATTGCACTTCAGAATTTCCTGTCCAGCTTCACCTGCTTTCAACTACTCACAGAGCCCAGTGTTCATGGTGCCACAGGTGAAGATAGAAATGGAGTCAGACTGTGACTTCACAGACGTGGACAGATACGGGAGAGAAACTGATGGCGAGACCACCCTCTAGGACGCAGCGTCCCCCAGATATGGTTTAATCTTCACTGTGGAAGGACATGGTTTAATCTTCATTGTGAGGTCAGGGCCGAACCCCTGAACTTCCCTGCGCCGGTTTCCTTATTTGACAAACAGAGGGAGTCATTCCACTGGATAGAAAACTGATCTGCGGATGAAAAGTACTACTTACGTGCAGAGCTGTCTCCTTTTTGTGTATGAAAACAAAAAAGGAAATATACTTTATTTTAAAATGCAGTCCAGGATAGAAATTATAATGTCTTGAAATGAAAAAAATGCTTGCTTCCCCAAATTATAGCTAGGATAAAGGGGCAATAGTAAATTTTTATTAAAACAAGTATTGATTAGATTTTTTAAGTTTAAAGTATCTAGATGGTCTCGAAAGACCTATTAAAATGCTCACACTTCAGTAGACCAAAGTTGGAAAATTTGTTGTGCCACTTGGCATTGGGAAGAAATGTTTCAAAGGTCCTATCTTTTCTTCCTATCTCATTCAGTTTCCTAAGGATCATTTGTCAAATTTGAACCATGTGCATGCATTGTGGACCTTGTTCCAGCACAGAAGTGTGACTGGAGCTTTCTCAGATTGAAAAGGCAGTTCCAAAAGCCTGTTAATGAAAGAACCAACACATTAGAGTGGGAAAATGTTTTGAAAATAAAATTGTTCTCCTTAAAATGAAACTTCATACCACATGTTATATCAACAAAGTGACCCTTTACATGACTATCACTGTTTTTTTCACACCAGAATAAGATTTCCTTATACCTTCAGGTAGGCCCTTCCTGCAAATTTTCAATGGCCTGATTCTCAAAGTCAAACTCCTATCCACATGACCACTGCATGTAGGCAGAGCCACTGTGAAACATTAGATTATAACTTTGCAGTATTCGATTACTACTTTAAAGGAATGATTGGAAGCAAGTTGGATAGATTAATGACTCATCAGTAAAGAAGCATGAAACTTACTATCAGTCTATCTTCAATCTCCATTTAACAAACACCAACATTGTTTATTTTACACCTACTATGTGCCTGATAGCCGCAATGCATCTGACATTTACTGTCTCCAAAACAACTATGGATTTGAATCTCGAGTAAATCACTCTGGTTAGTCACCACATTTACTCAAGATGACAAATGCAGGTGCTTTTTTTCTTCCTTTTCTATTTTTTAAAGACAAATGACACTAGATCATTAACACTTGGGTACTAGGACACCTAATTGTCTCTGCGATCTTCAGAGCCTTGTACAGTGCCTGGTCCATGGAAGAACTCCCAGCAAGTGTTTCTTAAATCTCAGAGCTCCTTTCTAAGGGATACTGCCAAGAGGTAAAGCTCTAAACCTCTCCCACTAGATCACAGCAAAATGACTAACCTGCTCACCAACCCAGAACCATCACCTGAATTTAAGTATAAATTCTATATCTTCATCTGCACCAATCCTGGAAGACCTAACAATCTACCCTTAACATTTGTTTTAAAACTTGGGCTGATTTCTAATGGCGCTTTGTCCAAATTAAAATGTAGAAATGTTATGGATTCCGGAGTAAATGTGCTTGATTAATCAAACAAGTTGGAAAACTATGTTAATTTTTTGTTGTAAATTGATCACTGTAATTTTCACCTTATATGTCATTTATATTTTGTATATACATGAACATTCTAATTTCGATAGCTTTTAACAGGTTGACGTATTGTTACTTCTCCTTGCAGTAGGTCAGAACTTTTTTCCGTTTGTAACTATAATTCAATAAAAATCCTGTCTGCTCATCTTGCAAACTATCATCTTCTTATATCTCCAGAAAACTATCAAAAGAATAAAGGCAGGGCAGGGTACCTGGGTGGCTCAGTCGGTTGGGTGTCCAACTCAGGTCATGAACTTGTAGTTCATGAGTTCAAGCCCCGCATCAGGGTCTGTCAGCACAGCCCACTTCAGATCCTTTATCCTCCCCACTCTCTCTCAAAAACTGAATGAACATTTAAAAAAGAAGAAAGGCAGCTGGCAAAGAACAAGGAGGGAGTAAGTCAACTTCCCCTTGTTCCTTTTCTTTCTATCTCAAGTTGCTTGGAACAGGAGCTGTATCATCTGCCTGCCTGGAAGCCAAAAACCTGGTCTTGGTAGAGAACAGAGGATACACGGGGACCTACCCCTGCCTCAAAATGTGCACAGCAAACACCTTCCAATCTGTCCAATCAAACGCATACAATGAAAAAAATAAATGTATACAGAGGAAGGGGGCAGGAGGAAGGGGGGCATTGGCAAGCATATCAAGAAGTGCTATGTAAATCCAACAATGTGTACACTGAACTGCATGGGTTAGAGAGCACCCAGAATAGGCCTAACCACTTACACGAATCTTACAGATTAAGCTCTTGGCTTGGCACCATCTGTTGGGATGTAAGACTAAAAGGACTAGACTGGTTTCTCCACCATGCTTTGTATCAATTTAAGGCACAAGATTAGGTGTTACCAAATACAAGAATATCTATGTCAGTTACAGCCAATGAGAAAGATTAACTGTGATTAGGTAACAACTAAGACTGTAGCAGGAAGATACAGTATTTTGGAAACTCATTTCACACCAGTCAGAAGTGTTTTATTAAAAATGGTGGAACAAACACGCACACACACGCACACACACAAAACTCTTTTAATCAGAAAGTCTGATTAAATTCAATATTAACTCAAGTTCTCAAAAACCCATCGGGGAAAGCCAACAGGTTACATCAAAGCAGGCAGCTGCTGACAAGTCTTTGGTGGAAAAATAAGTTGCATACTTCTACAAGCTGCCCTAATGATTATCAAGCCCGAGTTTTGTTTTTCAAAAATAGTTTCAAGATATACCAAGGAAACCATACAGACACCCTCAACAGTACAAAGATGTAACAATGACGTTTAAGGATATTGGAAAAGCCAAATATGAGAATACACACAAATAATCTATAAAATAAGCCGTTCAATCCTAGAAAAAAATGGGGAAACCTCATGAATGTAACATACATAAAACGAAGACTAACAACATATGGAACCACCCTAAACATTTTCCCAACGACTAAGCCATGAAATGACAGGTCAGAACACCATTAACATGTAGTTTTTACATACGATATGTATGTAAATTAGAGTAAATTTTTCCTACTCAATTACCATTTCTTCCTTTTTACCTTTTCCCTAATTTTCTCTAGCAACATTTTTCCTTTGGTTTGACCAGTTGAACTCAAAAGGTTTGGAACCTGAAGTGAGTATCAACTCTTATTGGAATAGCACTTGGGAAATGCAATCCTAGAAAAGGCAAATTCTAACTGAAGTGGCTTGACAAAGTTAAGCATCCATTCTCACTGTGACAACGTCCTCCATGTTAATCACTAGGTCAATGGCTTCTCTTGGCTGGATCACACGACCCAGCAGGATACTGGTGTGCTCCATGGTGAGGTACTGCAGAGCTGTGTGCACAAACTCCCACCCATTTAAGCTTTCAATAAATACAAAGCATCATTTTAAACCATTTCGGTAAAATAAATAAAAAATATTGCATTTCTATTGGCCTGTTTTGCCTCTTGAACTGGCTTGGACTGTTGTTCGTGACAGAAGACACGACAGTTAGTTAGTAGCAACTCCACGCTTCTTAGGCTTCAATACTTCCCGCTCTTCAAGCCTCAGCACCTTTTTTGCAGCAATGATGGTATTCTTCATTAGCATCGCCACTGTCATGGGACCAACACCCCCAGGGACTGGAGTGATGTACCCGGCTTTCTTTCTGACGCCTACATAGGGAAACAGGTAGACTGCCTTAATAATAGCAAAGGTAATGTGTGCATTTTAACATACCATGGAAGAAGCATTTAAGGAAAAAGCAAGAAAATATGTAAGCACCTTCATAAACCTCAAACTCATTTAAAAAAAATCACATCTACATGACTCAGGGGTAAAGGTTTTTGAATATACTAATAAAATAACACACATGGAACAAGCAGTTGTTCAATGAATATTTATACATATAAATAATCTATAATTTACTGGTCATGCTTTTCCTCTGCTTAACTAAATCAATTTAAAATGAAATACCTTGATGGGTTAACTATATGTGAAGTATAACCATAATAATTATTCTTATGTTATTTATATTAATACCTGCCTACAACAGTTTAATTTTATTCTATTTTATTTATTTACTAGCTTTATTTAACTATTTATTTACTAGCTTTATTTAACTATTTACTCAAAGCACCAAGCGAAGTAATTTTCTGGAAGGTGAGAAGATTTTTTTTTTTTTAACCCAATCTTAAAGCAAATATACTTAGGTACCTAGGCTTGTGTCTGATTGCTTTATTAGAAATGGGAAGCTAGAAACAGGTTTATCAGCATAAAATTGAGATAAAAATAATACCTTAAAAAATGAAAGGAGAAATCTACTAGTATACTTCAAAAGTCAGAAATGTAACTTTTTCCTGGACCATTTTTAACAGTTCAGATTTGTGATCTCCCCTTTCAATGTGAAAATGATAAATCTGTAACACCTTCTAGGAAACTCAATGGTTTCAAAAAGTCACTTCATTAAATTTTCAGACTTATTAAGTCATGAAGTCGTTTCAATTATGAAGTAACCTTAAGGAAAGAACGAACACCTCTCTGAAAAAGCTTATAGCTGGCCCCCATAATCTTATGATATAAATATCCTAAAATGATTCTAGAATGACTATCATTTCTTAAAAGATTTCTCTTAATTCATGTAGGATACATTTTAAATTACCAGAGTAACCTAAGTCGTTTTTTTTAAAATTTTTAAAGTACTCTCTACCCCCATCGTGGGACTCAAACTCAAGACCCCAGGATCAAGACTTGCATGCTCTACTGACTGAGCCAACCAGGCGCCCCCAGAGTCATGTAAGTTTAAAAGTTAAAGAAAAAGTAAATTATCTGTCCTGAATGTCCATTAAAGGTAGTATTTACTGATTTTCTATTTCAAGAAAACTATACCATTTACCTTCAAAATCCACATCTCCAACCAATTTGGGTTTAGCGGTGATGGGATCTTGAATTCTGTTTATTCCCACATCAATGACTGCTGCTCCCTCTTTGATCATATCTGCTGTGATCAGATTTGGAATGCCTGCAACCAGAGACAAGAATGCCAGGAATGGTCACTAGTACTGAAAGAAAGATTCCACCTGTCACAGTCTTATCTGATTTCAATTTTATGAGACCTGGAAGAACTAATAAGCTTGTTTTGGTGAAAACCTGTAAAAACTATTAGCCAAGGAATGACTGAAACTTCATACAGTAAACAAATATTTGGGCCCTTTTCAAGTAACATTCGCCCACCAAGTCTAGAGTGGAAAGCCAGAAACCAACACGGCATGCACAGTTCCCACCTCATCTTTATGGGCAGCTCACAGTGTTATCCCTACAGGAATGGGAATGGGGTAGCAGAGAGGCAGGCAAATTCTAAAATTCTAAAGGCTGTCCATCTATCCCCTCCCTGGTGCTCGTACCTGCAGCAGAGACCACAATGTCTGCGAGAACTGTATGTTTCTTCAGTTGCTCTTTGGGAGTGTATCGATGAGATATTGTAACAGTGGCATCGCCTAGGAGTTAAAATACAGATGTCCTCATTTCTGAATCAAAGCTGAGGTTGGATTAGGTCTTAGTTAGTCAACCCATTTTAGAAATTCACCATCTCTGAAAAAAATAATGGACTTAATTCGTGTACCATATTTTCTGGACAGCTCAGTATCATTTACTTTTCAGAAATTAATGCCCAACTTCTTATAACTTTCATCCCCTCATGCTATCTCTACCATTTGAATCATAAATAATTACATTTGTTCCTTATTCTATTTAGCAGCCTTTCAAGAATTTTACCTTCCTAAGCAAAATGTCATAGGCAAAACTATGCCTTTATTTCTGATATAATCAGGTAAGATCATATGATAATCACATGGGATAAATGATTTATGAGGCTTTTTCAGACAAATTCACAGAACTTGACATAATGACACACTATAGCCTTTTCAAGTCAATCCTTTGCAATGGTCTAAGTTTTTTTTCTATCAAATGACACAGAATGGGATACTAAGTCTGAATGGTTTCTTAGCCCCAACTATCCAAACCATAACTGAAAATGTCTAATTGCCGTCAACCATGCTTACACTCAAAACTCAAATTTATTTCTGAGGCATATCCTTTTCTGTACTAGGTTCCTAATAAATGAATATAAAAGTCTCAGGTGACATGAGTTCAGCCTGTCCTACCAAGATCATTCTCCAAATATTCCAAATATCTGCTGACAAAATCGCAATAAATACAAATGCAAAGTTTAACAAACATAGGACAGCTCTGAAGATTCGCACCAAAGGGAGAAGGGAACAGTCCTCTGAACTCCACTGCCTTACCTCCAGGGCGTTCGTGAGCCCCATCTGTGTGTAGTAGCATTGCAATGGGCATTCCAACATTTTTAGACCTCCCAGCCACAACCACATTCTTCCCCAGGGTCGGGATACCTGTGAAGAAATACATATATTTGCATTAAAAAGAGTGCAAGACCATCTTAGAATGAGCACCAAAGAAAAAGGCAGGCTGATAGCCTCAGACATGAACCAGTGAGAACAAAGGGAGGTACTAAGCGTGTTGCCTCAGCAGTCAATGGGGCCTATCACCTGCTACATACAGTGAAGGCTAAAAGGAGAGAGAAAGCATGAAATCTTACAGGAGTATGTACTATCTACACAACTAAAACTTAAGTTTTCTTTACGGGGGCTTCTAGATTAAATAGCAGCAAAGTCAAAATAGGCAAACAGTCAAAATAGGCAGCTGCAGAGAGAGGTGGGTTCTGGGGGCAGGGCTAGAGCATGTGTGGCCAGAGTGTCGGAGCGTCCATTCTGCTACTGTAGGACTTTTTACCAACGTAAGTAATATTTTCATAATACTAACACAGACATACAACTATGGGATGTACCTACCAGTTCGCTTAATTATTTCCCAGACACCCCATGGGGTAGCCGGTAACATGGAATACTGGTCCAAACACATTCGCCCTACATTAATTACATGAAAGCCATCAACATCCTTGTCTGGAGAAACAGCATTGCAGATCTTTCTCTCATCCATGTGCTCTGAAAGAGAAATCAGAGCAGTGGCCTTAAGTCACTGTTACATAGTTACAACTGTCTGACTCCAATTTAGCTGGTTTATCATGCAAACCAGTTCCCCTTCCATGACTTGCCTCTGTGATTTACTTGTTTGTCTATATAGAAGGAACATGCACCAGGCAAAGACAAATGCTGATATCAAAGCCAATATCCTCTTGTACAACTGCTTCCCTCCAATGCCATTTTGTATCAAGATCTCAATACCAGGGGTGCCTGTGTGGCTCAGTTGGTTAAGCGTCCTACTCTTGATATTGGCTCAGGTCATGATCTCATGGTGCATAAGTCCGAGTCCCACATCAGGCTCCATGCTTGGGATTCTCTCTCTCTTCCTCTCTCTCTCTGTCTCTCCCCTGCTCACTTTCTCTGTCTCTTTCTCAAAATAAATAAAAATTAAAAAAAAAAAAAAGACCTACGAAAATAAATAAATAGGGGTGCCTGGGTGTCTCAGTCAGTTAAGCATCCAACTTCGGCTCAGGGCAAGGTCTCACAGTTTGAGGATTCAAGCCTTGCATCAGGCTCTGTGGTGACAGTTCAGAGCCTGGAGCCTGTTTCAGATTCTGTGTCTCCCTCTCTCTCTGCCTCTCCCCTGCTCACGCTCTGACACTCTCTCCCTCTCTCTCGCTCAAAAATAAATAAACATTAAAAAATATTTTTTAAATAAATAAAAATAAAAGATCTCCATACCAAATTAAAGAGCAATTAGTATTCTGAGTAGGTCTGTGGATATCTAATAAAATATTCACTCTTTTGAATTTACCTCCCCTTTAAGTCAAATCTAAATGAGAGGCCAGGTGTATAACGTAACTAAGAACCCTCTACTCCTCAGAAATCATTCTAAGTGGTGGAGTCTAAAACTCACCTGGAAGAGGCAGCTGGACAAGGAGGCCATCTACATTATCATCATTATTTAGTTTATTGATTAAACTCAACAGTTCTTCCTCTGAAATTGAAGCTGGTTTCACAATTGTCTCACTGTTGATTCCTATAAGATTATTTCAAGGTTAAAAAAAATATTGAGGCATTAAATGAGCAATGCTATGTCGCCTGCCATGGTGTTCTAACCTAGAGGGTTCTCATCACACTCAACCCTGGTAGCTAAAAAGCCTGAATCAGTTCCCGAGAAACCTAAAAAGGTACCCCCTCACAATTATACACACTAGAGAACGTTGGCTTGACAATTCTATACATTATTCTACACTATCCTCATTAACCTCAATTTACAGACAAGGAGACCGAGACTCAGCAAAATTGAAACACAAGCCAGTTAGCAATGAAGGCAATCCTTCCAGTTCCGAAGTCCACGTTCTTTCCACTGCACTGCGCTGCCTCTCAGGGTCTTAAAAAGCCACAGCTTGCTGTTTTCTAGAGGTTCTAAAGGTTTCAAAGAAAAGGGCAGCAAATGTCCATCAACTGATGGATAAAGAAGATGTGGGGTGTAGGGGTGCCTGGGTGGTTCAGTCGGTTAAGCATCCAACTTTGGCTCAGGCATGGCTGAGTTCAAGCCCCGCCATCAGGCTCTGTGCTGACAGCTCAGAGCCCGAAGCCTGCTTCAGATTCTGTCTTAGTCTCTTTCTGCCCTTCCCCCACTCACACACAGTCTCTCTCTCCCTCAAATATAAATAAACATTAAAAAAAAAGTTAAGATGTGGTATGTATACCGTGAAATATTACTCATTCAAAAAGAATGAAGTCTTGCCATTTGCAATGACATGGATAGAGCTAGAATGTATTATGCTAAGCGAAATAAATCAGAGAAAAACAAAATACCGTATGATTTCATTCAAATGTGGAATTGAAGAAACAAAACAGCTGGGAGCTGTTTGGGAGCTCCCAAAATATGGGAGGTAGGAAAAAAGAAGAGGGAAACAAACAAGAGACTCTTAACAATAGAGAACAAGCTGAGGGCTGATGGAGGGAGGCAGGTGGGGGATGGGCTAGATGGGTGATGGGTGTTAGGGAGGGCACTTGTGATGAGCACTGGGTGTCTGTTAAGTGATGAACACTGAATTCTTCTCCGAAAACCATTATTGCACTGTATGTTAACTAACTAAAATTTAAATTAGAAAAATAATAAATAAAACCAACAAAGAAAAGGGCAGGACGCCTCAATCCTCAGTGAGAAAGAATAGAGCGTACTAAAAGCTCATGGTCCAGCCACACCAGTGGTTTCACAGCCTTTCAGAAAGGAAGGGCATCTGGGGCTCACGCCACTGACCCGCGCCCCAGAGGCAGAGCTGACACCACCCACCCCTCGTCTATCATCACAGGAAGTCTGTGGTATAACGAGACCTAGAACACAAACCTCCCATCACCCAGACCCTGGGCTTCTGCATTCAAAACTCCGACCACCTCTAAACTTTGATTTAATCGCCTTTGGACTCAATTGGTGGAGAAGCCGAAAGGTATTTCCTAGAAGTCAGAGTCACTTCCTTCAAACCTAGGACTGTGTTCCAGGCCACATCACTGGAGTCTCCTCAACCAAATCAAACTCAAACAACTCAGCCAGACTTGCATTATTGCTCAAGGAAAGCAAATGTGAACCGTGTTCAACGTCACTTGTCAAATGTTAAGACGAAGGACAGAATTTAGCTTACATTCCAGAAGGCACCGAGAATACTAACCATATTCCTTCCATCCTAGTCTATAAACCTCCCCAGCAGATGGGCTGGATTTCTTTATGACAATATTTTGGATACAGTTCAATCACATTAGTAGCCTCCTCTGACTGTGTCTTCTAATCAGAAAAAATAATGAATGATAATGAAGTTTGCCTCAGGTAAGCCACAATTTAGCAGCAGTCAGGGTCTGAGAGTGACACATACCCACTTCTGCAGCTGCCCTGGTTTTGTTGAGGACGTAGGAGTGACTTGCAGGATTCTCGCCAACCAGAACCACGCTCAGGTGTGGCCGCTTGTTGCCCGATGCCACCCATTCTTCCACCTCCTGCCGCACTTCCTGCTTGATCTGCTGGGCAAGTTTCCTTCCAGAAATGACCACAGCTTCATTTCTGTGCAAGGCAACCACAGTCACAAAACCAGAGAGCTTAAATTTTTGTGAAAAGTAAAGATCAGGCTACAAAAAACAAACAAAAAAACAAAAAAAAAAAACTTATTAAATACCCCAAACTTAAAAAAAGTAGACTAAAACATGTCTACATGGTGCCTAATCTGAGGGACAGTAGAAATCTGAAGGCCAGGTTCAAAGTGGTAAATCTGTGTCCAGCTACATGTTCAGGAAGATAAAGCTGACAGAAATAGTTCTCATTATCACCCTGAAGCTCAGAGAGTAAAGTTGACAGGGAGTACCTGGCAAGCTGGGTCTCAAATCCAGATCTGTCTGAATCCAGAGTCCAGGCTCTTACTGCTACTCCAGCCTGCCTCCTGATCATTGACAAATTGATAGGCCAAAACAAGTTTTTCATTGTTTTATTTGACCCATCACCACTATGAGGTCAAATAGGGTTTCCTATGCATTTATATACCATTTGTAGTTTGTGTTTTGCCTGTGTTATTAGCATCCAGTCATATGTTTCACACCATTTCCCAGTTAAGTCGATTGGCTTTTCATTTCTATGATGCTTTCAAATATATAAATTACGTTATGCAATTAAGCCAATAAACAACATTCTGGACGGGTCAAACCTTAAAATAACCAATGCTGCCCACAGCCCTTCCAGAAGACTTTCCCAGTAAGAATGGGGGCTGGGAGGGGACTAGGGGAGGTTCCATCTCATGAGTGGCAGTGTGCTCTATCCCCGGACCCCACTGGCCCATCCACAGCTGACAGACCAGAAGGGAGTATCTGACACCAAGGACCACAATTTCTAGGCAGGCCAGTGGTTCAGTTGGTGCAAAGGCTCAGTGCAGTGGGAGCAGTGGTGGTTAACTAGACTGGTAAGAGCTTCTCCCCGAACCACATTCACACACTGGAACTACAGGGGACCTGTTGGCGGGAGGACCTGAAGAAAGACATAGGAAAAAGCAAAGAGAGAGAACAGCAGTCACACTTATGGTAGACAGAGCAAGAGATGCGGAAACTGCTACTGGGGGTGAGGCGGCAAGAAAACTCAGGGTCTAGAAGAACCTCCAGTTCCCAAAATCATGTTCAGGTCTCTGAAAGGCCTTCTCTTCCCACTAAGAACTGTTTATGCAGCTTTTCCTAGGTGCCAATGTGGAAGATTCCTGGTTTTCTTAGCATCTGCTCTTTAAGCATCAAGGTCTCAGTGTAAACAAGTCATCCCCTTTTGATTTGTCATCAGTCATCATGAAGGATGCTCCAACTTCAAGGCCAACGAGATACACTGTTTGAAATATGGCACATATTTAATTGTCAGGGATGACATCATGGTACTGGTTATCTTGTAGGTCAGATACGATTCATCCTTTTTTTTTTTTTAAAGATTTTATTTTTAAGTAATCTCTACACTGAATGTGGGGCTCAAACTTACAACCCCAAGATCAAGAATCACATGCTAAAGGCACCCCAGAAATGATTAATTCTTAAGGCCACTGTTAACTAGGGGTGCCTGGCTGGCAGGTGACTCTTTTTTTTCTATAATTTATTTATTTTTATAATTGTCATCCAAGTTAGTTAGCACATGGTGCAACAGTTATTTCAGGAGTAGATACCTTAAGTCCCTTACTCATTTAGCCCATCCCCCTCCCCCCCACAATCCCTCCAGGAACCCTCTGTTTGTTCGCCATATTTAAGAGTCTCTTATGTTTTGCCCCCTCCCTGTTTTTATATTATTTTTGCTTCCCTTCCCTTATGTTCATCTGTTTTGTGTCTTAAAGTCCTCATATGAGTGAAGTCATATGATATTTGTCTTTTTCTGACTAATTTCACTTAGCATAATGCCCTCTAGTTCCATCCACGTAGCTGCAAATGGCAAGATTTCATTCTTTTTGATTGCCAAGTAATACTTTGGCTATTGTTGATAGTGCTGCTATACATTGGAGTGCATGTGTCCCTTCGAGACAGCATGCCTGTGTCCCTTGGATAAATACCTAGTAGTGCAATTACTAGGTTGTAGGGTAGTTCTATTTTTAATTTTTCCAGGAATCTCCATACTGTTTTCCAGAGTGGCTGCACCAGTTTGCATTCCCGCCAGCAGTGCAAAAGAGATCCTCTTTCTCCACATCCTCGCCAGCATCTGTTGTTGCCTGAGTTGTTAACGTTAGCCATTCTGACAGGTGTGAGGTGGTATCTCAGTGTGGTTTTGATTTGTATTTCCCTGATGATGAGTGATGTTTAGTACTTTTTCATGTCAGTTGCCCATCTGGATGTCTTCTTTGGAGAAGTGTCTATTGGTGTCTTTTGCCCATTTCTTCACTGGATTATTTACTTTTTGGGTGTTGAGTTTGATAAGTTCTTTATAAATTTTGGATACTAACCCTTTATCTGATATGTCGTTTACAAGTATCTTCTCCCAAACAGTCATTTGCCTTTTAGTTTTGATGATTGTTTCCTTCGCTGTGCAGAAGCTTTTTATTTTGAGGAGGTCCTAATAGTTTATTTTTGCTTTGGTTTTCCTTGCCTCTGGAGATATGTTAAGTAAGAAGTTGCTGTGGCCGAGGTCAAAGAGGTTTTTGCCTGCTTTCTCCTCAAGGATTTTGATGGCTTCCTGTCTTACGTTTAGGTCTTTCATCCATTTTGAGCTTATTTTTGTGTATGGTGTAAGAAAGTGGTCCAGGTTCATTTTTCTGCGTGTCACTGTCCAGTTTTCCCAGCACCATTTGCTGAAGAGACTGTCTTTATTCCATTGGATATTCTTTCCTGCTTTGTCAAAGATTAGTTGGCCATACATTTGTGGGTCCATTTCTGGATTCTCTATTCTGTTCCATTGATCTGAGTGTCTGTTTTTGTGCCAGTATGGCATGCGAATCTTGATCTCAGGGTGGTGAGTTACTACTTATGAATGAATGAACGAATGAATGAATGAATGAATGAACAAATAAATGCCACTGTTAACTAAAATATAATTTTAAAGCCTCAACAGTCTTTAAGCCATCCATGCTTCCTTTCTGTTTGTATTAACATTAAAAACCTAATTTAAACCAGGTAAAAATATCTTAGATATAAAGCATATAATTTTACATCTAAACCTTCTATTAATTTGTACTTGTATATTGGGAGGTATTAAAAAGATATAATTTTATAGTAAATGAAGTACTTTTACCCACATTTTATGTAATGATACTAGCGTAGCACAAAATATATAATAGTATTTCAAATACACCCATGGTATATTAAGGAACCGAAAACATGTTAACATTTGCAAATCTATTTCAGAATTAGATCTGAAGGGACTTCATTCAAAGGGCTTTGAATACAAACACCTCTGGCAGCATTCCTGGGGAACAGCCCCAGTCCAGAAATGCATTCTCAACCCTGGAATGCTATGGAATGAAAGATTACTTTAAAACAGCTTAGGACAGTGATTTATACTGAATGAAATAACATATATAAAGTACGAGGCATATATATATCCAATAAAAATTAATTTCTTACTCTCTTTTGTTGGTTGGTTAGATTTACCCACACACAGATCCTTAATATATAATAGATATATTTATCTGCTTATACACTCATAAGGATATGTGCGTAAACATATATACACAGGTATAAAATATTCAGGAAAGTCTTAAATTACCCTTCCTTAAAAGGTTCCTTTTGAAAGCAATAAACTTAGAGAAAATGATAGCAGCACATTGGGGCTAAGAATGATATACTGGAGTTAAGGACACAGGGTTCTGAGAGAACCCAGTGTTCCAAGTCCCAAAGGCAGGTTCTGGATGTTATGCCAATTAGCTTTTAAAAAACTGTCAAAGAGTAACAGGAACCAAAAACAAAGCCACGACACAATGAGTATCTTCTGTAACAGAACCTGCTTTAGCCCTCCTCTGCATATACAGCTCTGCAAAACGAGAAACTCGGTCCTACCAGGGAGTCATTACCTCATTTCCCATCATGTCTTTTGCCAAAGGGCAGATAAAATAACTGCTACTCCAAAAGAAACAGAGGCTCCGCTTAGTCCCACAGGGAATCCAAAATGTACTAACTATATTCGCTAACACTTACTTAGGAATTAAATGCTTTCACACATGTGTTCAGAAAATGTTCCACTAAAATTACGAATGAATGAGAATAAAATAAAATAATGAATGAACAGACTAGAAAAAAGCCACAAGGACTGTCCAAGTAAAATTCAAAACTAAAAGCCAACTCAGTAGTATCTTTACTTTCCTAATTCAATAGCTTACAGCACTGTAATTTTCCATAAAAAATGATCAGGTGCATTTATGATTCCTGATCAGGTTATGCTGGAAAGACTTCAGTTATCTACTAATTAATGGAACCAGTAATGAGTAAAGAAAGCTACACAGGGGGATGGAACTAACACCTATTAAATACTAGGTATTTTGCTAAGAATTTTGCATACGTAATTCTCAGTTACCGTGGGATTGTTATACTAACACTGGTATAAAGGGGAAACTGAGGACAGTAGAAGAAACAAGATTCAAACACAGGCAAACCTCTGCCACCAAAGTCCATTTTCCCCTATATCCCACTGCCTCCTAAACTATAGTACTATCTCTGAAACCATGAGTTTATGTTCCTGAAACTCTCTGCCAACTCCCTGCCCCTCCCCCCAAAAAGGAATACACACAGACTCATAAAACGTATTATTGTTTTACATTTACTAGACAGCAGTGATCAAAGCAATACCAGGAAACCTTAAATACCAAACACAGTATTGCCTTCAGAGATGTGGAGCCTACTTGTTCATTCAGAAAGGCAAGTGAAAGGAGGGCATTTGTTACTGGAGAATGAACAAACTGGTCCAGTTTTCTAGGTGATGAATTGGAGGATCCTTACAAATCTCTTCAGTCATGAAAGCCACAGGCACTCGCGGCCAGAACTCAGGAAGGGGACAAGGGGGAGGTGAACGGACAGTAATGAGAGATGGGGCTGGAAAGGCAGATCAGGGTCGGACCAAGAGAAGTCCTGAGGGTCCCAGGTCTTCTTTCAAGAATGCATGAATCCGCAGTCTGTGCTACAATAGCACCTTGGCAATGTCTCTAATAACTTTTTTACACTGAGTGGAAATTACACATGTGTTCTGCCCCTTGAGTTCCATTATGGAAAGAAGACTCGATCACCTCTGAATTCACACAGCTTAGCGCAGTGCCTGCATGAAAGGAGAGCTGCTGGTACAAGGCTTAGATCGCCGGCAATGCAAAGGCTCAAAAGGTGGGCGGGGAGAGTACGCAGGTTTAGGGAGAGAAATCACAGCACCGCCCCCCCCCCCACAAGACTCTTCAACCTAGGTTTAAGAATGCTAGTTTGAGGTCCCGAAAGATCAGGAAAAACCTATTACCTCCCTAAGAAAAAATGCAAACATCTCTTTCTCTCCTCTTCTCGGGTATTTAACCCTTCAATTTACTTAGCCTAGCAGACCAACTCCGGGTGGACAGCATCAAAGCCCTGGTGAACAGAGCACATGTATTTTCTTGGGAGGGGACTGGGGCAGCCAGAAGAGCAGCCCGAGCCACATCCACCTCCCTAAGGAGGAGGGAAGTGCGGGTACCCGGCGAGCAAGCCGGCGCCGGGATTTCATCAGACTGCACCAACCCCCTCCGCCGCTAGGGTCCGGATTCTCACTGAAGGCTGTTCATTCAGAGCCCTTCTCGGCACTCGCCGAAGCGTACCCTCTGCTTTCCGCAAGCGGCTCGGTATCACAGCCAAGGGAGGCCGGCAGGTTCTGGCCGGTGACCTCGGTATGGGCCCGCGTTAGTCGGGGCGCCCCAGAGCCCGCCTGCCCCTTCGCTCCGCAGCGTGGGCCCCGTCCTGCGGACGGACTGGCCCCAAGAGAGGGCGACGCCCCGGGGCTGCGGGAGACCTGCTTCCTCTGAAAGGCTGGCTCCGGGTATCAGCCCACCCCATGGAGCGATGGCCCAGATCGCAGCCGGCGGCCGCGCGCGACTGCCACGTCGTCCC
This sequence comes from Paguma larvata, assembly GCA_030068075.1. NCBI lineage: Eukaryota > Metazoa > Chordata > Mammalia > Carnivora > Viverridae > Paguma > Paguma larvata. The sequence continues at coordinate 48,371,348 of CM057836.1, forward strand.
GTCACCGCCCGGGACGGAGATGCTCAGTAGATGGTCCCTCGGCGCCCCTCCGGAGCCCGGCCAGCCCCCCGCCTTCAGTTTCCCTCAGTCTAGGCGCTAACCCGGCTCCCGATCCTCTTACCGAACTACCGAGAGGTGGAAGGGGCGATGACGGAGGCGGCAGCTCTGCGCGGGCCGGAGCAGCCGAGTGGCCAACGTAGACACGAGGGAAGGGGCAGCCATCACCCGCGCCGGTGTCCGCGCCAGGAGAGAAGCGCGCGCGCGGGCCGCGCAATTATACCGCGGCCGCGTGGCAGGCCCCGCCTCCCGCCCGCACCCGTTCGTCCCTTCCCAGTAAAGCCCTGCTTATGATTGGAGCAAGAAGAGCCAGGAGCAAGGCCCTGAAAGACTCGGAAGCCTCGGTAGCCTGCGGAGATTGGCTGAGGAAGGCAAGCCCCTGCCGAACACTGCTAGAGTCACGGAAGCCCGGCTAACGCGAGCGAGAGTTTGTTCATTCATTGCTTGAACAAGTATCTGAGCGCCTACTGTGTGCCAGGCACCGTGAAGAGTGGATAGAAAGATAGACAGAATACCAGCTAATAAATGTAGAAGAATGATAGAGTTGGAAAGAAACTGGCAAAATCATAGTAAAAACGTCGATAGATGTCAAAACTGGATGAAACTGGATTAGGAACGAGGTATGTGCTTACTGGGTTGGCAGATCTTGCAAGTAAAAATGCAAGACACTCAATTAAATTTGAATTTTAGATAAATAATTTGGGAGGAGGCATCATACTTATACTAAGATAGTATTCGACGGTCATCTGCAATTAAAATTAAACTGGGCTTCCTGTATTTTATCTGGCCACCGTTTTTGCGTAATCTTAAAGTATCTCTCCCACAAAATACTTAATAATAGCAAAGGGGGAAAATAGTAAATTTACAATAGAGAAACCTGACAGTCATGACCTTACTTAAGAGACCAAAGTTAAGACCATCAGTAGTGGGACAAACACACACGGTGCCCTGAGGAGGACGCATTCCTCTCATAACTCTTAAGTTTGCAAATTGAATGAAATGGTTTTTCTAAACCATTAAATCCCCTAAAAACTGTTACAGATTTTTTCACTTACACGTTGAGAGGAGAGAACACAGACCTGGAATATTAAAACAGTCCAGGAAAAAGTCACATTCCTGAAATTTTGGAATATACTAGAGGACATTAATCACAAGGAAATATCATGCAAGCCCAAAGTGAGAGACATTCTACAAGAAAAGCAGCCTGTTCTCTTTGAAAAATGTCAAAGTCATGAAAAACAAAGAACGAGGAACTGTTCTAGATTAGAGAAATCTAGACATGACAATTAAACATAATATGTGATTCAGAACCAAAAAAAAAATGGTTTTCTTTCAAAGATTTACTTCTGTGTTCCCACATATTGACATATCATTTATTTAACAAAATACTTTACACTCTGATTTTTAGTCCAAATTCTGTGGGGTACAGGTGCTCAGGCCCTTCCGTAGTTGGGCTCACCTAGCCTTTCTGCCCTCCTCTTCCTTTGCTCTCCCCTCCATGGAGTACTTCCTGTACTTCTACCTGGTGTTTGGTTGGCCTGCTCTCTCTGCTCCCAAGAACTACTGCTGTTCTCCCCCAAGGCTGCACTGACTTAAAAGCTTTGCCTGTGTCTTTGTCTTCAGTTTTGTGTGTGTGTGTGTGTGTGTGTGTGTGTGTGTGTGTGTGTGTGGTTTTTTTTGAGAGAGAGTGAAAGTGAGAGTGTGTGAGCAAGGAAGGTGCAGAAGGAGAGGGAGAGAGTTTTTTTTGTTTTGAGAGAGAGCACGTGTGTGTGAGAGAGAGAGAGAGAGAGAGAGAGAAACTGGGGGGGAGCAGAGGGAGAGAGGGAGGGAGAGAGAGGATCCCAAGCAGACTCTGCACTGATGTGCGGCTTGATCTCATGATCTGGGATCATGACCTGAGCGGAAATCAAGAGTCAGATGCTCAATCCACATAGCCACCCCAAATGTTTCACTGACACATACGGAAAAGCCGTGGCCACACAGGCAAAAGAAAAAAAAAATTATTTATTTTGAGAGAGAGAGAATCCCAAGCAGGTTCCACACCGTCAGCGCAGAGCCCAGTGCAGGGCTCCAACCCACGAACCGTGATATCATGACCTGAGCTGAAAGCAAGAGTCGGACGCTTAACCAATTGAGCCACCCAGGTGCCCCATCAAGTTTTTGTTCCTAACACAATGTGGGTTGGCAGTATGAATTGCCTTCTCCTCTGGACTGTCACAGCATGTAGGACTATATGCTTTCAGCCCTCAGAATGACATCTTGATATTTTTTGCGTACATGTCTATCTTCCCCAATACAGTGTGGGCTTATTTATAAGAGAAGTCATATCTCATAACTCATCTCATTCATCCAAGCACGAAGCATAGGAATGACCAAACATCTATTAATAATCATTCTAGTAATAGCTAATCTTTACCGAACACTGACCATGTGTCAGGTACTGTTTTAAGCACTTCGTGTATATTATCCTTTGTAATTCTCACGTTTATCCTATGAAGTAAGTGCTATTACTATCTCCATCTTACAGATGGAGGAAATGAGGCACAGGAGGTTTAAGGAATGTGTCCAAGTTCACAGAGCTAGGAAGGGAAGAGAAGAGCTAGCAGGGGTTGAACAGGCTGGCTCCAGAGTCCCCGCTCTAATGTCACCTACCACTTATTGAGCACTTGTTCTGTGCCAGGCAGAATCCCAACTTCTCTAATCCCAACAACCCTGCTTATGTTTCCCGTTTCGGATGAGTGAACTGAGACCCAGAGACTTGGCCGTGTGCATGAAGGCACTCACCCACAGGCTGAGGCCGACTCCGCACCTTCTGGGCCTGACACGGAAGTCTTGCCTCTAGCCCTCTACTTCATGTGGGCCTGAGTGCTTCACAGGTACATCAGGCGGAAACCCAACCACACACAGGCAGAATCCCTTAAAACTAGAAATGGGTAAGAGGTAACAGTTGGGCAGGGGAGGCCATAGTGGTGAAACCCACAGAGCTGGCAGCCCAAATCCCACAGTGGCCATGTCTGGAAGGAACCACAGAGCTCCTGAGCTCCACTCGTGTTCCACTGCTGGTCAAATTTCCACTTTAACTGACGAACCTGAAGAAGTCAAGAAACCTTTATCATCTCCGAGCTCTCTTTAACAAAGAATTATATCAGACACTGAAGTTCCACTGCTTGTAACCTGAGGCCATAATTAGTCTACATGTACCAGGACAGCTGTTGTGGTTGTGAAAATATTGAAATATTTCTTTAAAACCAGCTCTCCCAAATCCCCTGAGTGTCTACCACGCCCTGGGAGCCCTCCCTAAGGAAATTAATATATTAGGACAACTGGGCCATGGCCCTGATTCCACACTAGGCCAGTTTGAGCCATGCCCATCCATATCATATTCACTGAATTTCTCTCATCTCAGGACATACTGATTCTTGATCAGCGTGCCTTCTATTTTGATATCACTGATGTACCCAGCACTAAGTCAGTACAGTCCGATCTCTGAACCACCCAGCCAGAGACAACGGTGTCTTTTCTCTTACTATAAAAGCAATTCATGTTCTTTGTTTAAAACACACACACACACACACACACACACACACACACACACACACACAGGGGTGCCTGGGTGGCTTAGTCGGTTAAGCATCCGACTTTGGCTCATGTCATGATCTCATGGTTCGTGAGTTTGAGCCCCGCATCGGGCTCTGTGCTGACAGTTCGGACCCTGGAGCCTGCCTCAGATTCTGTGTCTCCCTCCCTTTCTGCCCCTCCCCAGTTTGCACTCTCTCTCTGTCTCAAAAATAAATAAATATTTTTAAAGAAGATTTAAAAAAATAAAACACACACACATGCATACACACACTAGAAACTACCAAAATAAAAAAAAAGTAAGGAGCAAAGTCAAAAGAACACCCACTGCATCACCAATCAGAAACACTTGGAATTAGTTAAATGGTATTATCCTTGGAAGAAAGGATATAAAAATGTCAAGGAAGATGCAAACTCATAGTAAGCAGATTTCTAGCCCAGTGGGATGGAAGATAAATCATGTTAGTAGTTGAATGGATGAGTGACAGAGGTATGTCCGGGGGGCTCTGGGAGCTTAGTGGAGGGACCCATGATTCATGGCAAGTTCCTCTCCTTGTCTTTAGACTGGAATCCCCTCTATGGCCACAGTGAAAGTGTAGGGTGGGAGAAGGAAGCCAAGGAGTATGTCCAGCCTTTCTGGCAGAGCCTTAAGACAGACCAGGAAAAGGAGGCCTGGAGGTCTATAGGCAGTACCTCGTAGCTCACAAAGAAACTGGGAACTTCACGCAAAAGACTGCACAAGAACCTTCCGTGATTTAAGGGGCCCATTCACATAGCTCCGTCGTGAACCAATGGAGGTGTGAAATGCAGCTGGTTAAGGAGCCTGCGGGTGGAGAATACCGGTCTCAGAATTTTCAAGATTTAGGTTCTTTCTTCCATTCTCTTTCTTGTCTTTTGAACTGGGGGTCCTTCAGTTTAAGGGGTTCCTCCGCATTTGGAGGTGTCAGTGTGGTACCCTGAAGTGATACAGCTCAGTTTTCTTCTAATTTCAGAAGTAAGTAACCCTTCCTTGATTTGACAGGAGAGGTAAGGGGACAGAGAGTGGGAAGTTGGGGAAGAAGGGAACTAAATTCATAGATCATTAACCACATGCCAGGAACTATGCTAGATTCTTCGCCTACATTTGCTCACATGATCCTCTCATTCCTGTGACATCATTCTATTACTCTCCCCATAGGATAGAAGAAGAGACAAATTCACACACTTAAAGGAATTTGCCCACGGTCACTAGCTAGTAACGGCAGTGCCAGTGTTAAACATAGCTCTGTCTTCCCCCAGAACCAATGCCCTTCCACAGACACTATTGTGTTAGGCCAGATGGCAGACAGGGCATTTGGCAGAATGCAGTGGCCAGAACGCAGAACAAGGAATCCTGACAAGGTTACAGAACATTTAAGGACATGATCCTCCCCAAAGGTTATACTCTAACAAGTCTTCCTTTCTTTTCCTTCCTCCCTCCCTTCCTTCTTTTTCTTTTCTTTCTTGTTTTTTTTTTTTTTTTTTTTTTGGCCAGCTAGAAAGAACTCATTAAATTTTTACCATTTACAAAAATGTATGATGGGTTTTTTTTAATGTTTATTTATTTTTGAGAGAAAGAGTGAGAGTGTGTGCATGCGAGCTGAGGAGGGGCAGAGAGAGAGAGAGAGGATCCAAGCAGGCTCTGTGCTGAGAGCAGAGAGTCCAATGCAGGGCTCAAACTCAAGAACCGTGAGATCATGACCTGAGCTGAAATCAGACACTTAACTGAGTCACTCAGGCACCACTAATGTTTTTAAAGAATAGAGACGAGGAGGGCACCTGGTTGGTTCAGTCAGTTAAGTGTCTGACTTCGGCTCACGTCATGATCTCATGGTTTGTGGGTTCGAGTCCCACATGGGGTGAACACGAGCCCTGCTTCATTGAACAAGAGCCCACTTCTGTCTGTCTGTCTGTCTCTCTCTTTCTCTCTCCCTCTCTCTCTCTCTCTGCCCCTCACTCACTTGCATGCCCCCTAAAAAAAAAAAAAAAAGAATAGAGATGAGGGGCACCTGACTGGCTCAGTTGGTTAAGTGTCTTCCTCTTGATTTCAGCACAGGTCATGATTTCACTGTTCGTGGGATCAGGCCTCAGTTCCTGAAACCTGCTTGGGATTTATTCTCTCCTTCTCTCTCTGCTCCTCCCCTACTCACTCTCTCTCTCTCTCAAAATAAATAAACATTGAAAAAAAAAGAATAGAGATGATGCTTTACCAAACTGGTTAAAAATACATGATTCTGAGAGCAGCACCGATCAAGAATTGTTATGGAAAATACTGTTGGCCCCCCAAACATCAGTACTTAGATGCCAGTCCATCATGGTCTTGCTTATTATTTCCTTATAATTAATTATAAATCAATTACCGCTTGTATTGTATCATGAACATAATTCAACACACTTTCTATTTGTCCTGATTTTATTCCATTCAAGATTAAAGGTGGTAGTGAATATTGAGGGGAATGATTTGCCGCAGAGAACAACATAATTAACACTGTGCGCGGGGCTTTATGTTCTGACTGCTTTATGCTTCATAACTCATTTAATCCTCATAGTACCCCTCTAAAGTAGTACACTCTAATGTTCCCATTTTCTGGGTCAAGAAACTGAGGCACAGAGAGGTTAGTAACTTTGCCGAAAATCACATGGCTAGTGAGCAGCAGACCTAATTTTCAAATTCATATCCTTTCTTTTTTTAAGACACAAGAAAATTAGTCTTTGAAAATTAAGAGAATAGAAAAGGAGTCAGCAGCCCAACCTTTGGTCTCTGAGACTAACGCTAGCCAGCATGTCCTAGGCACGTTGTGTTTTACATGTCTTACCGATCCTCACACCTATCCTATTATTACCCTCATTTTACAGATGAGGAAAGTAAGACCCAAAGAGGTGAAATAACTCCCCCTAGGTGCACAGCTGGTCAGCGGCAGAGTTAATAGAGCAAAATAAAATGCTGAAAAAATAGAAGAGGCGTTAAAAACTTTTGGCTCCCTGGGATCTCTCCATGACAGAAAGCAAACTTGACCTGAATTTTGTCACCATTTCTCACTCGTTAAAGAGTATGCTTGCAGAGAAAGCTACTGCTCTTCAGTGAGTCCTGCGAGCCATGCCTGGGTGACAGAGGTTTTTTTTTCATCAGTATGTCTGGTTCCTGCCCCTGTCCCTTCCCGACACCGATGGCAGTTACAAGGCTTCTGTCCTGAATCACTGCAGTGGAACCCAAAGACGAGAATCAGATTTCCCCAGGGTCGCCGCTTCCATAGACTTTCCCTTTAGTCTTCATCTTACTGGAACCTTCAAGATCATTCAACAGTGTTAACCCCCTTTCTTATTCTTCAACACTCTCCTCTTGCTTTCATAACATCCCTTCCTAGTTTCCCTTCTACTTCTCTGGCTGCTGCTTCTCAAAGTCTTTTGCCAGTTTCTTCTCCTCTATGTGGCCTTTATATATCAGGTTCTATCCTGGCATTCTCTGCTATTGTCGGCTATTTTATCCTCTGCCACGGCTGTGACTATCTCTATGCTGCTGACTCCCAAGTTTATCTCCGCCCTGGCCTCTCCTCTGGGCTCCGCATCTGTGTGTATCCGTATCATCAACATTTCAGAGTTAATGCATTCAAAGCACAACTCCTGATCTACCCCCAAAGCTGCTTTTCCTCCTATTCTTTTCTATCTTAGTCATTGGGAAAAACCAGCTACCAGCTAGTTGTTTGTGCCAGAAACATAGGACTCGGCCTTGACTCACACCCAGCTCTTCACTGATACCTGTATATTCTTTCTCCAGGGTAGGTGTCCGTTCCGTCTACCTCTCTCCATCGCTCCAGTCCAGGTCAACTCCATCTCCTGCCCAGACAGCAGCAATAGCCTCTTAACTGCCTCGGTATTTCACAGCGTACCTGGGGGCACCGTCCTTCTCCTGAAAACCTCTTGGTGGCTGGCCACCTTGCTTCGAATAAGATCCAGATTCTTGTGGCTGCCTTTAGCCCCCTTCACCTTTCTCGTTGGCTGTCATGCTCTCATCATGCTGGTTTCTTTCAGAGCTTTGATCATAGCAAACTCTTACCTGCTTCAAAGCCTTTGCGAATGCTGCTGGCTCAGAGTGGATCCTCTCCCCTCTCTCTTCAGTTAGCTAACTCATCTTCTGGGGTCTCGGCTTAAATAGCATCTCCCAAGACTCCCCCGTCTCTCTTATGTGTCTTTCGTTAGACTCTCTGAATGCTCCTGATGCATTCTGTGCTTTTCTTCCTCATAGTAGCTATGTGATTATTTGATCAATATCTATCTTCTCCAACCAAATGTAAGCTCCCAGTGGGCGAGGACTGTGTATTTTATTTATTTATTTTTAAATGTTTATTTATTTTTGAGAGGGGGAAGGGAGGGGCAGAGAGAGGGGGGGACGGAAGACCTGAAATGGGTTCTGTGAACCCACGAACCACGAGATCACGACCTGAACAGAAGTCAGATGCTTAGCGGGCTGACCCACCCAGGCGCTGGAACCCACAAACCGGGAGATCATGACCTGAGCAGAAGTCAGACGCTTGACCGACTAAGCCACCCATGTATTTTATTTACCAGTCTATGTGACTGACAGAGGTCTGACCATAGACATAAGATATTTTCAAAATGGCTTCTTTGCTAAGTGTTTTCGGTGTCTGATCAATTGGGATTTCTCTCTTCAGATCTGCCACCTGAGTCCAGAGATAATGACCAGAGACAGCTTAGTAAGTTTACTGCCTGTCTTTTCCCACCCACTTGTGACAGGGGCTAAAACACAAGCTGCTGCTGAGAGAACCACTAGCCTCACCGGGAGGGGCAGGAACCTTGCCGTGAGCCATGGGGGAAGAGGCCCGGGTGTGGATGAGGTAGTCACAGCAAAGCCGGAATTTTGCAAATGATGAGACAGGACACTTACACAGAATGAAAATGCAAGGTTGCAAATTCTGTCCGGGAGAGTTAGAAAGGGGAACTGCGTGATGAATGGGGTTGAGGGGGGGTTGGGAGAGGTTCAGAAAAGGCAGTACTGACTCCTTTATAATTTACTGCTTATAGCTTCTGCTGTCAGCATCTGCTGTGAACAGATGGTGGGCTATGATCTCTTTAGTCAACTGAGCCAAGGATGGAGTGAACCCCTCCAGTCTTTGTAAACTATAGGCTGTGGGTATCAGCTGGGGAGGGGAGCCGTTGCCCTGTAGCAATTGGCAGTTAGCTTGAGATCTCCCTCCCCCAATTTAGAAATCTTATTGCTGATTCCTAAGTGAACTATATTGATATCCTGGTCTAATATTGACCTATGCGTGTGTGTGTGTTCCCCCAAATCCCTGAGACTCCTCACTTCTCTCACCCCCAAATCTAGTTATCCTGAAAAGTTTTCTAATGAATAGGTAGCCTTTCATATCATCAGGGGATGATAGGCCCAACTTAAAGAACAAACGCATTAAGAGCGGGGAAGAACTTTCATGGCTTCCTTTCTTCCCATGCTGTTTAGAAATATTTTTAGGGTAATTACATTACTCAATAATATAAAAACATATAAATCCAGAAAGACTTTTCTGTTTACAGCTTTTTACAGCTATCGAATCACACAGTTATAAATCAAACACCAGCAACACTGCTAAAGTTAATAAAATTGAAATACCATCATGACTTAAAGCGACAGGTTACACTTGGATGAAACGGAGTCACCTGCAACGAGAGTATGGTGGTGCCAGGTACAGGGCGAGTTCTTTTGCACTGGGCCTCCTGCGCCGTTTCCTGAGCCAGGACTCCGTTCTCCCACAGTTTTCCTTTCCCTTGGCTTCTTCGTTCCCCTGGCGTCAGGTAGCTGCACTTGGGGCTCATGTGTTCTTCTTTTTCTATCATTTGCTCCTGTTGATGTTTCCTTAGGTCCTAACAACTTGGCCTTTTGGGACCAGCAAAAGCAAGCACAAAGGGGCCACGGTACTGAAATTGTATTGTCAGAGTGGCTCAGTCAGTTGAGCAGGCGACTCGATTTCCGCTCACGTCAGGTCAGGTACTGAAGTTGTATTTTCAGAGGACCATACAGATGATCCAGAACTGCACCGTCCCACATGGTAGCCACTAGCCTCCTGCGGCTCCTGAGCACTTGAAATGTGGACAGTCCGAATTGCGCCGTGTGTAGATGTAAAATACACTCAGACCGTATTTTGATGACTTAGAGTGAAAAAAAGCAAAGTATCTCATTCAAAATTTAAAAATTGATTCCATATTAAAATCACATTATTTGCGGTATGTTGGGTTAAGTAAAATATATTGTCAAGATTGATTCCACCTGGGCTTTTTCCTCTGTGTTTATTTCTATTTTAAAACATGTATACTAGAGGGGAGCCTGGGTGGCTCAGTCCGTTGAGCATCCGACTCAATTTCTGCTCAGGTCGTGATCTCGCGGTTTCGTGAGTCCGAGCCCTGAGTCGGGCTCTGTGCTGACATCGTGGAGACTGCTCGAGATTCTCCCTCTCTTTCTGCTCCTCCCCTGCTCGCATTCTCTCGGTCTCTCTCAAAATAAATAAACAAACTTTAAAAATATATATCTATACTAGAAAGTTTTAAATTACTCATGTGGCTCACAGTGTATTTCTGTGAGACAACAGGGACTATATGAATAATTGTGCGCGTGTGTGAGAGAGAACATGTGTACAACAAGCTGAGAATACTGTGAACAAATTCTCATAGGAAACACATGGGTATCCAAAGCACACAGACCTAGTTTCCAGTTTACCACTCCTCTAGCCTTTAAACATCGCATTCTTTCTCAAAAGCCAAGAGTACAGAACCAGCATACAACTTTTCCTTGGCATTCACTCCAGTGTCCTGGTGATATATTTCTGTGGCTTTCCCACATGGTTTCCTTGTGAAAGTGTCTGGGGAAGGATCCAGGCACTTCCATCCCTCCCAGAACATATGTACTGCCGTATATGGTCATTTCACAGTCATTTGATCAAAAAGCATTCTCTACTGGGGAAACCCATGGTAGAGAAAGACCAAAAAAAAAAAAAAAAAAAAAAAAAAAAAAAACCCACACACACACACAAAAAAAAAAAAACCAAAACCAAAAAACAGTGAGCATGTAATTTCTGGGCAAACAGATATAACTACTTCCCAAGCACAAAAAAACTACTGAAATTCAGGGACTGCATCAGTTAAAGAATTGGCCTAAAATAATATATAGCCAGTTATACAATTGTATTCAGTTTGCAAATATTTCCTGAATATCTACACTGACACAAGGCCCCACAGTAGACACGTGTAAAGTGCAAAGATAAAGAAATCAGGAATTTGCTGTCTGGAACCTGGCCATCCAACAGAGGTGATGATGATGCGTTCTGGGAGATTTTGGAAGAAAAACAGCGTGAGTCTGGTCTTGCTTGGGGCCTGGGGTTTTTATTAGCGGGTGTGGTCTGGTGCAGTCCCCGTATCCTCTTAGGCATCCAGGAACTGGTCAGAACAAGGACAGGATCCAAGTGTCCTTCATCAGTCACTCATTTCCTGTAGCCGGGGGTCTTGGCATCGAGGTGTTTGGAGTCAGTGGTCTTGGAGAACATTTACGGGAACCCCGCCTTGTCCCTCCTTAGATGTTATCTGTTGCGATGGAAGACTCCAAACACATCATTATCTCCTTGTCCATTACAAGGCATATGTGGAGTGGGGTGGGGGTGCAGGTCCTAGCAAGGATAGAAGCTGGAAAAGAAGCAAAGGGGAAAAAGCCAGCTTTTTTTTTCCATGGGGGTCCCTTCATTTTCCTGTCTAAATAAGGCATATCAAAATTTCCTCCTTTTTAGGGGCACCTGGGTGGCTCAGTCGGTTAAGCGTCCGACTTCGGCTCAGGTCATGATCTCGCACTCTGTGAGTTCGATCCCCGCGTCGGGCTCTGTGCTGACGGCTCAGAGCCTGGAGCCTGCTTCGGATTCTGTGTCTCCCTCTCTCTCTCTGACCCTCCCCCAGTCATGCTTTGTCTCTCCTGCTCTCAAAAATAAATAAAAACATTAAAAAAAATTTCCTCCTTTTTAAATAGCAAAAGTTGGGGCGCCTGGGTGGCTCAGTCAGCTGCGCATCTGACACAGGTCATGATCTCATGGTTCCTGAGTTTGAGCCCTGCATTGGGCTCTGTGCTATCAGGGCAGAGCCCGCTTCAGATCCTTTGTTTCCCTGTTTCCTGCCCTTCTCCCACTTGCAAGCTCATGTGCATTCTCTCTCTCTCTCAAAAATAAATAAACTTTAAAGAAATAAATAGCAAAAGTTAATCCAGCATATGTTCCAAGAAGTGTAAGTGAGCTCTATATCTGAACTCATTTAATCCTCACAGTTGTATGAGGTTGTCCCTCATTTTACAGATAAGAAGACTAAGGCAAAGGATTATGAAAATACTTAAGGTCATATGATTATTGAGTAGCACTGGCAGGTTTCAAACACAGAAGTCACCTCCAAAATATGAGCTTTTTAGTCACTATTTGATCTTGCTTCACTTTATTATTTTTTTTTCACTTTATTATTTTTTCAAGGATTTTATTTTTAAGTAATGTCTACCCCCAACATGGGGCTCACGACCCCGAGGTCAAGAGTCACATGTTTTTTCGACTGAGCCTGCCAGGTGGTCCTATCTTGCTTCACTTAAAAAAAAAAAAAAAGTAAAAAAAATATTGTTAGTATTTGCTTATTAGAAAAAAAACTATATATACAAAAAAGTACAAAAGAACATAAGCCCTCAAATTCCTACCCCCAACATGACAGTTGTTTAATATGTAAATACTACTTTTTTTTTTAAGTTTATTTATTTTGAGAGAGAGAGCAGGGAGGGGCAGAGAGAGAGGGAGAGAGAGAATCCTAAGCAAGCTCTGCACTGTCAGCGTGGAGCCCAATGCAGGGCTCCAACTCACAAACTGAGATCATGACCTGAGCCAAAATCCAGAGTTGGACGCTTAACCAACTGAGTCACCCAGGCACCCTATAAATACTACTTTTATTTGAACTACAATTATATATTGTAAGAAGGATATTGATAAAGGGCTACAAAAGTTCAGAGGAAGGAAAGAGGACTTCTGGCTGGCTCTTGAAGGACAGGGTATGATGTGGATGTTGGGGCATTCCAGACAAAATTGCAAGAACAGGGGTGAGGATTCAAGTCAAGGAGGTCCAGGACTTATTGGGGAAACAGCAGGGAGTTGTTGGGGAACAGCGTTCATCTTGGACAATGAAGCTAGAAAACTAAGTTAAGGTCAAGTCATAAAAAGTCTAGAATTCCTCCATCTTACATCTTATCAGTTCAGGCAATACCACACTGATTACCATTTATTCTCGTGTCAATCTTCCTGATGAGAGCAGGAACTCCAGTTTATGTCCCCATTCATTCAATGAGTGTTTATTGAGTAAGTTTCTGTGTGCTAAGGCACTGTGTTGAGCACTGGGGATGACCAATGACCTAACTGTATCTCTGCCCCCAAAAGAACTCACAGTCTAGTAAGAAAGAAAATATAAGACAGGTCAGATGGAAATATGAACAATGTGGGTTTCTGTCACTTGCTAACAAAAAAGCATTGCTAAAGTAAACTATTAAAACATCTCTGGCTATATGGTCTCCCCTTTTCTGTGCTCCCCAATCTCACCTTATAAAAGTCAATCATGGGGAATAAGAAAGAGGGTTTTTGGTTTTACGTTTTGTTTTTGTTTTTGTTTTTCAAGGAATCGCTGTGATCAAATAAGGAGTCTGGTAGAATAGGCCAGATAGAACTAAGTGGGAAGTAAAATAAGGACTAAAAAATGTTCAGGGTCTTTAGAAACTAAGACAGTGGAGAGCTTGATGAGAAAAATTTCTGCGGGAGTTTCAAGTGGCGTGCAGAATCTGGGTGGGTGGATGTTGAAGAACAAAGGGATGGTGATGTCCTGGAGAAGGCGAGGTATACTGTTATTGAACTGGAACCCCTTTTGGTTTGCTGTATCGTCCTTTAAGGGGCTGAGATAACTTTAAAGGAAAGTGAAAATAGATTTGTTTCAAATGACCAATAAGCACATGAAAATGTTCTCAACAGTAGCCGGCAGGGAAATGCAAATCAAAGTCTACGACAAGCTATCATTTCACACCCGCTACTATGATGGCTATCATAAAAAAGACAATAGTAAATGTCTAGGAAATAGTAAAGGATATGGAAATATTCGAACCATCAGACATGTGCCAGTATGAATGTAAAATGGTGTTGCCAATTCAGAAAACAGTAGGAATTCCTCTGAAAGTTAAACGTATAGTTAACATATTACCCAGCCCCTCCTGGGTATAATCCTATGAGAAATGAACGTATTTGTCCATACAAGAACCAGTACATGAATGTTCATAGTAGCATTACTGATAATATCCAAAAAGTAGAAACAACTCAAATGTCCATCAGCTGATGAATGGGTAAACAAAATAGGTATACTCCTACAGTGGAATATTATTCAGTCATAAAAAGGAATTAAGTACTGATGCATGCTACAATGTGGATGGACCTTGAAAACATTATGCTAAGTGAGAGAAGCCAGTCACAAGACCGTATTTGTACTTCCATTTATGTGAAACGTCCAGGTGCGAGTCCATATAAAATGTCCAGGTGCAGGTCCTTTTAAAAAGGTGGACCAGTTGTTGCCAGGAGGAAGAGAAATGATGGGTTTCTTTTTGGGGTGATGAAGATGTTCTAGAATTAGAGGTGTCCAACTCCGAACAGAGGAAAAATACCACTGGAGTGTATATTTTTATTTTTTAAAAAAATTTTTAACGTTTATTTATTTTTGAGAGAGAGCGCGAGAGGGGGAGAGGCAGAGAGAGAGGGAGGCACAGACTCTGAAGCCGACTCCACGCTCTGAGCTGTCAGCGCAGAGCCAGATGCCGGGCTGGAACCCACAGACGGGAAGGCCGAAGTCGTTCACAGCCGACTGAGCCACCCAGGCGCCCCTGGAGTGTATATTTTTAAAGGGCCAATTTCATTCTATGTGAATTATATCTCCACTTAAAAATAAAACTAAATTTTTAAAAATTGCAGCGCTTTGAGACCCCTGCCGTAAAAACAGGATGCGATGAAACCCAACAGCAAGAACCCAGACCAAGCACAGGGTGAGCCACTTCTCCAGGTCACTGACCGCGACCTGACCACGCCTTCAAAAGAAGGCAGTCCCAGCTTGGAGGCCGCTGATTGGCTGAGCTTCAGGAGTGGGCGGGGCGCAAAGGGGCGCGTCCGTCCCTCTCGCCGGGGCGGGGCGATCCGTAGCCTTCGCTCGCGAGATTTCGCTGGTTCCGCATTTCGGGTCTGCAAGGTGGGGGTGGCGAGCGCAGCAGCGAGCACCGGCAAGACCCTCGGCTCCGAGCAGCGGCTCCCGGTGTTTCCGCTGGCGGAGAGCTAAGGACTGTTCGCTTCCTCGTGGTTCCCGCGCGGGCTCCGAATCCAGACCGCGGCGGGGGCCAGCGGCCCCTCCCCTCCGAGGATAGAAGATGAGCTTCCTCTTGTGAGTGTGGCTGAGCCGAGGGCCCCATGGCTGAAGGCCGAGGGCAAGGGCGTGGAAGGGGGTGAGGAGGCGCCTGAAGCAAGGGCCAGGCCCCGGGGTCAGGGTCGAAGTGACTGACGCTTACTTTGCCACCCCTCCCCCAACCCCCACTGGCCACGGGGGAGGCCCGGACGTGGGCCCTGGCAGACGGAGATGAAGGTCGAGGCAAAGGAAGCGGAGCGAGGGGGTTGCGGAGTAGTGAGGCCCCGAAGCCGGCAGTGCCTCCAAAGTTTTCCGCCCGAGTGCCCCTGAGAGCGGAGGGACGCCCCAGGGGCGGGGCCCCAAACCGCGTCGCTGGGCTCCCCGTTCCTCTAAAGTCTGCAGCGGTCTAGTAATGATCCATTCTGACTTAGCTTTTTACTTCACCGTTTGTCAAGTTTTATCATCTTCAGTATTAAATTACCCCCGTGGGAAAACACTGCCCCTGGAAAACAGGGAGTGCTGCAGTTTGGGAAGCTTGGAAGTTAAGCTGCGGCCTTACATGCAGACTTCTGTCCAGTGCGGATTCAGCCCACATTGTGATTTTGTGTAGATTTTATTTATTCATTTTTAAGTAATCTCTACACCCAGTGTAGGGCTCAAACTTACAACTCCGAGATCAAGAGTGGCATGCTCTGCTGACTGAGTCAGCCAGGCGCCCCTGTGACTTTGTGTAATTAACTTTTCCTGGGTAGAATCCTATTTTAGAGATAAGGCCTGGGGCCCAAATGAGTCTTAAATGGAAACTTTTGTAAATTTTCTGACGATTTTTTAAAAAAATGTTTGTTTTGAGAGAGAAAGAGAATCCCAAGCAGTCTCTGCACTGTTGGCACAGAGGCCCCCCCCCCCCCAGCTCCATCTCTCCAACTGTGAGATCATGACCTGAGCCAAAATCTTGAGCCTGATGCTTAACCAGCTGAGCCACCCAGGCGCCCCTCTGATGATTCTTAAGCATATTTAGGTTTGGGAAGCCTTGCTCCAGCACCTTATTATTTTCAGGTGGCTCTCTCTACCCAGTACATTACTTAAATGTGTGTTGTGTGATGAGTAAACATCCATCGCCCACATATTTGATATTTTCATTACATTTATTATTAAATTATGTAGTATTCTGTTCATCCAGAGTTCATCCAGTTCCTTACTGTGAGAATGTTTTGCTTTGGGAAGCAAGTTGCTCAGAGACTGAGTTGGTCTTTGCCAGCAATTTATTTAACCTAGGTTTGCTGTGGGAATTTCATAAGCCAATTGCAGACGGGATAATGTCTCTTAATAAGCTAATGAGGTATTCCAAATCAGCGATAGATTGTTTACACTGTTGTTCCAGGCAAGGGGAGATGAAAGAGAGAAAGTCCAAATTGAGGTGGGGCGTACTACCTTCATACGAGTTGGTACTGAGGAGAGGAGTTGGGCTTAGCCAAGCCAGAGCTGAGGTCCAGCTGCCAGCACGAAAGTAAAAGTTCCTTGTTGCCAGGGAACGGTGGTGCTGGTGTTGACCAGCAGGTGTATTTTCCTTCCCAGGCGGGGCATTTGCTTGGCAGGGGGTAATTGCCCCAAGGTTTACAGAGAGCTGTTTAGATCATCAAAGTGTCACTTTGCCCAGACCTAACACTCTTGAGGACTCCTCACAAATTCTTGGTATTTATAGTCAAAATGTCTCCTTGCCATAGTTACTTCTTCGTAAGTAAGTTTTCGTTGTTAAGCCCCAGCAGGGTCCCTGAGCAGCTGAACTACTGAGTAATGGGTGAGAATAAATGAGATGATGACATCTTGATACGATTTACTTTATTCTTATATGAAAACACAATTTATTTTTGTCTTTGTCATAAATAAGTGGATTAAAACAAACTTCTCCTAAGTCATGAACAAGCGGATTTGAAATCTTATCAAACCAATACACAGCAGAGAAATTTGTTTTCTCTCTGGTATTTTGCTGTTACAAAACAGCACTCTGGAAAATATCTGTTCAAATCGTTTTTTTCCTGTCAATTACTTTTTAGGAGTGTGGTTTGCACAGTATGATTACCGTGTCTCAAAGTTTGTGTGACTTAGATTATAATTGTAAATTTCCATATTACTGGAACCGTCTCTCCCTCCTCCCCCAAAGTCTTTCTCTTATGAGTTAATGTTTAGTTAGTGGTTGGTTTGTGGATGCTCAGTTGCTTAGTTACTTTTTGGATTTAAATGCGAGGCTGTTTTTTCTATTAAACTTTGTTTTGTTGACAGGCATTTGAGTTTCCCCTTTTTGGCTATTAGGAATAACGCAGCTATGAACTTTTGTGTACAGACTTTTGTATTGGATGTACACGTTCATTTCTCATTCAACCTGAGAGTAGAATGAGGAGTTATATAGTAACTGTGTTTAATCTTTTGAGGAACTGCCAAACTTTTTCAAAGCACTGCATCATTTTGCATTCCCACCAGCACTGCGTGAGAGTTCAATTTACACACATCCTGAGTAGCACTAGTTAATTGTCTTTTTGATTACAGCCGTCCTAAGTGGATGAGAAATATCTCATTATGATTTTAATTTGCATTTCCCTAATGACTAATGATGGTCAGCATATTTTTTTATGCTGTTGGCCATTGTATATATTCTTTGGAGTAATGTCTATTTGAATCTCGTGACCATATTTCACTTGGATGGTTTTTTTTGTTTTTGAGTTGGAAGAATTCTTTATCCTGGATACAAGTCCTTCATCACCTCTTTGAATCACGAATCTTTTCTCCCATTTCGTGGGTTGTTTACATTGTTTTGATGGTACCATTTGAAGCACAAAAGTGTTAATTTAGATGATCATATTGAATCTTGAGACATCATGTCATGTTTTCTTTTTCTTTTTCTTAAGATTTTATTTTTAAGTAATCTCTATACCCAATGTAGGGCTCAAACTCAACCCTGGCACCACGAGTCGCATGCTCTTCCTACTGAGCCAGCCAGGTGCCCCCCTTCTAACATTCTCTGTGCATTTACAGAATGGACTTCTGTACATTTGGTCCTTTAATATGTTAAGCTATGTCTCGAGATCTTTCCATGTGAATACATCTAACTCTGTCTTGTTCTTCTTAACTACTGTATAGTATTCCATGTTATGGATGTATCATTTATTCCTTTACTAATAAACTTTAGGATTGTTTCCATGTTTTTCACTGTTAAAACCAATCTTGGGAAGCACAGCCTTATCCATATCTAGGAGAAATACCTAGAAGTAGAAGGGATGGATAGAAAGTACTTCTGTGTTTGTAGATATTGTTATACTGCCTTCCCAAAATACTACACTTTACACTTTCACCAAGTGTATTAAAATCCTAATTTCTTTTTTATCCTAGCTCACACTTAATGTATTGTTTTAACTTTTGATACTTAGATTAAGATCATAACACCCTCCCCATCCTGGCACTTTTCAGGGAGTATTTTTTATTTTCAGAACAATTTATATGCCTAAAATTATGCCATGCGACTTTCAGTCCTAAAAATTGAAGATACTTTTGCTTTCAACCTAACAGCAGCAGCCGCTCTTCCAAAACGTTCAAACCAAAGAAGAACATCCCTGAGGGCTCTCATCAGTATGAACTCTTAAAACATGCAGAAGCGACTCTAGGAAGTGGGAATCTGAGACAAGCTGTTATGTTGCCAGAGGGAGAGGACCTCAACGAATGGATTGCTGTTAACAGTAAGTTTTTAATAACATTCAGCTTTGCTGATTTATAGGAGCATTTTGCTAACATTTTTTTGTTAATGAATTGTTTTTACAGGTATAACTTGTATAATTCTGTACTTACAAAGAAACTCGGAAGCACAAATAACATTCGAAACTGTGCTATTCTCTTCAGAGTACTTGGTTGTAGCCTGTGTGGTTGAGTAGGAGGAGAAACATTGAGTGCTTTGGGGTAATTTCTGAGGATAGAATGGTACGAACTGCCGAGTAAGGTCAAATAAAGATTGGAATGCAAAGTTCTACCCGCGGTGGGCTCTGACTTTGTAGGGAATGCATCTTCACAGTTGCGCCCCCGCTCCCAGCAGCTCTCATCTGCCGTGCATACACGAAAGTCAGTTGCAGTTCGTATGGGCAGTCACTTGATTATTGTGACTTAGGAGTAGTCACAAGACACAAGAGGGGAATTAAGAGATTGGGAGAAAATACGAGGGACCCATGAGCTGCAAGTCACTCTGAGTTCAAGAAAGTGAGAGCATTACATGGAAGATTATATATACTGAGGCTAGAGATCTAAATATTTGAGCCTGTCATTTCTTTTTTTTCTTTTTTCTTTCTTTTTTGCAATTTTAGAGAGTGTATGTGTGTGAGTGGGGGAAAGAGGGGGGTGGGGGAGAGGAAGAGAATCTTAAGCAGGCTTCACTTCAATGCAGAGCCCAGTGCGGAGCTAAGTCCCCGGACTCCGAGATAGTGACCTGAGCCCAAATCAAGAGTCAGGTGTTCAACCAGCTGAGCCACCCAGGTGCCCCAAGCCTGTCATTTCTGAGATCAGTGCTGGGTGATAAGGGTTAAATCTGCTTAGGAACTTCAGATGTTCCAGAAATTTTTAAACTTCATAATGGCAGATTTCAAACCAACAGAAAGTAGAGAAATTAGGTATAGTGAATTCCCAGGCATCCATTATTCAGTTTCAACAACTGTCAATTCATGGCCAATTCACGCTTCTGTATCTCACCCTGATTATTTTTTTCTTTCGATATTTTCATTCCCCCCTCTCTACCTCTCTCCCCTCCCCCTCCCCACCTCTCCCCACCTCTCCCCACCTCTCCCCACCTCTCCCCACCTCTCCCCACTCCTCCCCACTCCTCCCCACTCCTCCTTGTTCCACGTTTGCAGGCCGACCCACCTCTCCCTGATTGATTTGAGGTAAATCCCAAATATATTTCATCTATAAATATTCCATATCTCTGAAAGACAAGAACACCCGCTTTTAAAGATAATGACAATACCGTCATACCTTTATGTTACAAATATCCAGTCAGTGTTCACATTTTCCCTGATTGTCTTATAAATGTTTCTTTAAAAAATTTTTTTAATGTTTTATTATTTATTTTAGAGAGAGAGAGAGAGACAGAGCATGAGTGGGAGAAAGGTAGAGAGAGAGGGAGCCATAGAATCTGGAATAGGCTCCAGGCTCCAAGCTGTCAACACAGAGCCCGATGCGGGGCTCCAACTCCCGAAACTGCAAGATCATGACCTGAGCCAAAGTCGGAAGCTCAACTGACTGAGGCACCTTGGTGCCCCTAAATGTTTCTTTTTAAAAAAATTTATGGGGGTGCCTGGGTGGCTCAGTAGGTTAATGTTCCGACTTCGGCTCAGTGCATGACCTCACGGTTCGTGGTTCGAGCCCCACCGCCGGGCTCTGTGCTGGCAGCTCAGAGCCTGGCGCCTGCTTCGGATTCTGTGTCTCCCTCTCTCTGCCCCTCATCTGCTTACGCCCTGTCTCCCTCTCTCTCAAAAATAAATAAACATTATTAAAAATTTTAAAAAATTTATGGTTGTTTTAAATCAGGACTAATAAGGCCTGTATGTAATGTTTCTTGAATCTCTTAATCCACAGGTTTCCCGTCATTGCAGTCTTTTTTCCCTCTATTTTTTATTGTTGAAAAAACCAGTTCGTTTGTTTCCAACAGCATGAATTCTGTTGATTGTATCCTCAAGGCATCTATTATCATGTTCTGCTCTTTTATTTCCTGTAAAGGTTAGCTCTAGAGCTGCACTGTCCAACTAACTTCCTGCAATGATGCATGTGTTCTATATCTGTACTGTGGCCATTTAGCTCTTGAAATGTGGTTAGAGTGACTGGAATTAAATTTAAATTTACTTTTTTTTTATTAATGTTTTTTATTTATCTTGGAGAGAGAGAGACACACAGAGCGACTGGGGAAGGGGCAGAGGGAGGGAGGGAGATACAGAATCCGAAGCAGGCTCCAGGCTCTGAGCTGTCAGCACAGAGCCCAAGGTGGGGCCTGAACTCACGAGCTGTGAGATCATGACCTGAGCCGAAGTCAGACACCTAACCTACTGAGCCAACCAGGGCGCCCCTTAAATTTACTTTTAATGTAAGTAGCTGTATGTGGATAGTGGCGCCCATGTTAACATAGATTAGGAGCTTTGCTCAAATTCAAGTTTGATTTTGTTTGTTTGTAAGACTACTTTGTAAGTGGTAACATGTACTTCCAACAGTGTATATACTTCCATGGTGGTCTTTTTATGTGGAATTATTCAGCTGTTGCTAAACAGTCCTTTGATCAGCAGTGTCTGCTAGAAATATAATGTGAGCTACAAATGTAATTTAAAACTTTCTAGTAGCCATATTAAGAAAAATTTTGTTTTCCTCAGCACATTAAAAAGCCATTATTCATATTACTAAGAGAAAAAGAACAAGGTACAGAACTATGTGATGTATTTTAAGACAGGAAAAAGATACTTAGGAGGCAGGAGACAAAAAAAAAATGTAGCAGTTATCTGTAAGGCGAAGTTGAAGTGGCTGGAATTAAGATTTATCACTATAAGGGATACCTGGGTAGTTCAGTTGGTTAAGTGTCTGACTTTGGTTCAGGTCATGATTTCATGGTTTGTGAGTTGAAGCCCTACATCGGGCTCTGTGCTGACATCTCAGAACCTGGAGCCTACTTTGGATTCTGTGTCTCCTCCTCTCTTTGCCCCTCCCCCACTCATTCTCTGTCTCTCTCTCTCAAAAATAAGACATTAAAAAAATCACTATATATTTTTATATATCTTTTTATTTGTGAACCATGTGAAGCGTTATATATTCAGAAAAGATCCTCCCTGTTCTTTTTTTAAAATTTTTTTAATGTTTATTTTTTAATTAAAAATTTTTTTAAATGTTTATTTTTGAGAGAGAGACAGAGGGCAAACAGAGGAGGGGCAGAGAGAGAGGGAGACACAGAATCCAAAGCAGGCTCCAGGCTCTGAGCTGTCAGCACAGAGCATGACGTGGGGCTTGAACTCACAAGCTGTGAAATCATGACCTGAGCCACAGTTGGGTGCTTAACCGCTTAACCAATTAAGCCACCCAGGCACCCCCCCACCCCTGTTCTTTTAAATCTTGACTCAAATTGTCATGTTTTTCTGAAGGCATCTGTTGGCCTTCTTCAGCCTTTGAATTTTGAGACTTTTTGCTTTAGGTCAGCTGTTGTCAAACTTTTTAGTCTCAGGATCCCTTTCTTTTCTTTTCTTTTCTTTCTTTTTTTTAATTTTTTTTTTTTAACGTTTATTTAGTTTTGAGAGACATACAGACAGAACATGAGCAGGGGAAGGGCAGAGAGAGGGAGATACAGAAACTGAAGCAGGCTCCAGGCTCTGATGAGCCATCAGCACAGAGCTGGACGTGGGGCTCGAACTCACAGACTGCAAGATCATGACCTGAGCTGAAGTTGGCCGCTTAACCAACTGAGCCATCCAGGCGCCCCAGGATCCCTTTATTTTCTAAAAAATTATCAAGAACCCCAAAGAGCTTTTAATTATGTAGGTTATATCTAGTGATACTGTGTTAGAAATTAAAACTGAGAAATTTTAAATACTTTTTAACTTTTTAAAAATAACCCATTGCATGTTAACATAAATATATTTTTATGAAAAATTTTTTTCCAAATTGAATTTTAGTGATAAGTATGGCATTGTTTTACACGTTTAGAAATCTGTTTTCATGTTTGGCTTAATAGGAGACAACTAAATTGTCCTGTCCACTTCTGCATTCAGTCTGTTGTGATGCCTCACATCAGAAGTCTTTAGACAACTGCTCTGCCTCCGGAAAGAATGAGTGTGAAAAGAGCCGTTGAAAGGCTCTGACCTCACAGATGCTCCTTGAAACTAGGGGGTGGGGGTCACCGGACCACGTTTTGAGGTCAGCTGCTTTAGACCAACAAACCAGCACACCATCTGGGCGTCCTCTTTATTTCGAATGAATATTGAATGCCTATTACTTTCTTAGAAACATGATTAATTAAGAGGAAGGTTTATAAGTGAGGGAATTTATATAAAAGTCCTTTTGACAAGGTGGAACTTTTTTAGCTACTTGATTTTTCAGAAACTTGGAAAAGCCCTAGTTGGTTTTTAGGTACTCGTTTAGACAGGGAACTGAAACATTTTTTTAAAACTTCCCAAGGCTTACGTGGGTGTCATTGCAGAGGAGCATTTTACTCAGATAAGTTCATTACTTACCCCCTTCCGCCATTTTCTTCCATATCTAGCCGAAGCTCCTATAGGAAGTGCTCTCTGCCTCAGCCCCTCAAGATGTTGTCTTTTCTCTGAACTCTTCTATGTTGTACTTTTTCTTTCAATTTTGTCCCTTCTCCTAGCTGGAGTCCCCAAGGCAAGGGATATTATCCCATGTCCTTTTTATGTCCTCAGCATGCATTAGGCTTCAGGTTGTTTGTTTTTGGGAGAGCGCAAGCAGGGACGGGTAGAGAAAGGCGACAGGATCGGAAGCAAGCTCTGCTCTGACAGGCTGACAACAGCAAGCCGGTTTGGGCTTGAACCCACAAACCCGTGAGATCATGATCTAAGATTTTTTAAATGCCTGTTAATATAGCTGACACACCTTTTCCTTCACAGTGTGTTCCACAACACTTTCTCTGAACACAAGTGGTACTGTCTGGTCCAGGTTAATAGGAAGCAGTAGACTTTTTTCTTCCCTTGGATATAATCATATATTCTAATGATCCGATAATCACCATTAAGTTAGAATTATCACTAATGTTTTATTTTCCTGCTCTTCTCTGCTGGTTAAAAGGTGAGTATAGTGAAGTGAATGTATATTAAAAGTTAACTTTATTTAAAGTTAAGTAAACAACTTGAGAAGAGAATTTGCAGTACCTCTGGATTATTGACTCTCCTGAGGATTTATTCAGGAACTCGAAGGCATTGTCATTTTTCTTCAGCTGAGAGGTCTGAGGTTTTATTGTGTTCGCACAGACATTTTTAACACAATTTTCCGTTCTCTTTCCAGCTGTGGATTTCTTCAACCAGATCAACATGTTATATGGAACCATTACAGAATTTTGCACTGAAGCAAGCTGTCCAGTCATGTCCGCAGGTCCAAGGTACAGATACTGTGTTATATTGGTATTCAAAGTACTATAAATAAAGCTAACCACTAATTGATATAAATCAATCAAATTATAAAGCTTTTTTGCTTTTCTTATGTTTGCTTGTGTAAAAGTAGTTCAGTTTTATGTGGAGTTCTTGAATACTTCCCTATAAGCTTTTAGTTGTTATGAAATATCGTGGTATGTGTTATTTAGTATTTAATTGCATTATAGTAAGTAATGTTCAATTTTTTCTTTTGCTTGTTTAGTGTTAATTATTTCCAAATTGTGCTGCTTTAATTTATCAAGCTTAAACATGCTAGGTTTTAAAAGTCTGACTATAGAGGCACCTGGGTGGCTCATTGGTTAAGGGTCCAACTCTTGATTTCGGCTCAGGTCATGATCTCAGGCTTCGTGAGATCAAGCCCTGCCTTGGGCTGTGTACTGTCAGTGTGGAGTCTGCTTGGGATTCCCACCCCTTATCTGCCCCTCCCCAGCTTATGAATGCTTGTGTCCATGCACTCGCTCGCTCTCTCTGTCTCTCTTTCAAAATAAACTTTAAAAAATAAAAATTTGACTATAATAAATTTCAAGAACTATTAAGAAACATGCAACTCTTTATCACCCGTAATGTTAAGTCAAGTTGCAGTGAGATTAATGGTTTAGTGTGTTTCTTTCCAGTCTTTTTTTCCAATAATAAATGACTATTTTATGTGACAGTAGAGGGTATTGAGGTATTTACCTCTTGGAAAAAAATTGTCCTTCCTTATTTGCTACAGGTATAAAGGGAAAAAAAGGTCTTCAATGAGTTTGTAGTCCTATTTTTTTTTAATCTTTATTTATTTTTGAGAGAGAGAGACAGATTGCAAGCGGGGGAGGAACAAAAAGGTGGGGGGAGACAATCCAAAGTAGGCTCCAGGCTCTGAGCTGTCAGCACGGAGCCCGATGCGGGGCTTGAACCCGTGAACCGTGAGATCATGACCTGAGCTGATGTCGGACACTTAACCAGCTGAGCCACCCAGGTATTCCAAGTTTGTGGTCCTATATTTAATTACAGTATTTTGGAGGCATGTTTTTATTTTGTATTAAGTTTTATTAATTAAACTTCTCTATGACCTAAATGCTTCACACAGTGAAGTTCTGCAGAAGTCTTATTTTAATCGTTCTAGCTCCGCAAAGGGAGAGAGAAAATGATGCATGCCTAAGGGTGTTTCTTTAGTACCCTCTCCAAGAAAAAGTCTTATTATCTTGACTCTGTTGATAACTTTGATGGCCAATTTACTGACGTCGAATGTAATGTCTATTGAGAAAATGTGGACCTACTTTGATTACAAGTTGTACATTTGTTAATGTTTTTGACAACTCATATGAATAAAACCATTTTCTCCCCAGATATGAATATCATTGGGCAGATGGTACCAATATTAAAAAGCCAATCAAATGTTCTGCACCAAAATACATTGACTATTTGATGACTTGGGTTCAGGATCAGCTTGATGATGAAACTCTTTTTCCTTCCAAGATTGGTAAGTTATAATGTTGAAGTGTTTTTCTTTTTAACTGATAAATGCATTGCCTTCTTTTAATACCGTTACTTTAAAAAAAAAAAAGATAATAAAGACTGCTAAATTCCTCTTCAAAAAGGTTGTCCATGCAAACTCCTGAGTTGTGTTTGCATCAGCCTGTGTTTCTTCACTAATACTTGTTGGCTACTCAGTTTTTATTCTTTTAATTTGGGTAGATAAATTTGTTTTAATGCACATTTAAAAAATACTGATTTGGTTTATTGATCATTGTTTTCTGTTTCTATACTTTGTCCGTTTCTTTATGGCAAGGATATTAGCTCATTGTCGTTTATGTTGTATGTATTTTTCCCCAAGTTGCATTTTGTCTTATTTTGTTCATGAGGTATTCTTGCTAGATGTAACTTTCTTATTTTGTCCTACTAATCTTTTCCTTTATGATGTGTGGATTTTAATACAATGATTAGAAAGCTTTTCCCTGTTTCAAGATTGTAAAAATACTTGTCCATGTTTTCATTTAGTACTTTTGTGGTTTTGTTTTTATGTTTGAATCTTTGTTCTTGCCAGAAATTTTTTTCTCAAGTCTTCCTCCATTTTTTTCCACTTATAAATGCTAATCAGTTTGTCCAACACCATTTATCAAATACATGTGTCTTTTCTCCCCAGATTATCTTCTGTGTACACCAGATTGCCAAATAATTTGGAGCCTTCCATTCTCTTTATCTGTTCCTATGGGAATTCCACACTGTTTTAATAACCACGGCCATATATCTTTGAGCATCTTGTAGGGCTAGTCTCTCTTCCTTGCTCTTCTTTTTCAGAATATTCACGGCTATTCTGGGATATTTGTTCTTCCAAAGAACTTAGAATCATGTTGGCAAGGTAAAATAAAAATATTTGTGGGATATTGATTATTATTTCATTCAAGTTGTAGATTAATATAGGCAGACTTGTTCTCTTGACAGTACTGAGTCTTTCTACCCAAGAACCAGGTTTATTTCTTCATTTATTCATGTCTTTAATTTCTTCCTCTCTTACAGTTCTATAGTTTACTTTATGTTAATCCTTCAATTTCCTTAAGTTTATCCCTAGACATTTTGTGGTTTTTTAATTGATACCTGCCTTCCAAATAGTTACTGTTTAGTATACAGTAAAGCTATTGATTTTCATATAAATTTTTATATAAATTGACTATCAGATTGGTTATTTTAGTTGTTTTGGGTTGGTTTTCTTGAGTTTCTGAAGTACGCAATCACAGCATATTAAGAAAATATTAATTTTGCCTCTTCCTTTCTGACACGGATGTTTCTTGTGTGACTCTTATCTAATTGCCCCAGAGTAGTGCTGAGTCACGGTGCTGACGGCAGACATCCATTCGTTTCCTTACTTTGATGCGAGTGCTTCTAGTACTTTAGCATTAAGCAGGAATCTTGCTTTTGATTAGAGCTGTGTGAATTTTTAAAAATCAAGTACGGTTGTTGAGTTTTGTGATATTTTCCCAGTGTCTGTTTTTGGTCACCATACGGTTTTCTCCTGTATGTATATATTTTTAATGTTTTACTGGAATCATACTTTTTATTTGCTAGTATTTTGATAAAGATTTTGGCATCACTGTTCATGAGATCACTCCTTGTCATTTTCAGTTTAAGAGTGTCTTATGAGCAACAAGTTGGATTCTGTCTTGTCTGTTCTGGCTGCTAATAACAAAAATACCAGAGACCTGGTATTTCTGGCTTATTCTGTTACGAATAACAGAAAGTTACTTTTCAGTTCTAGAGGCTGGAAGTCCAAGATCAGGGTGCCAGCATAGTCGGGTCCTTGTGAAGGCGCACTTTAGGATCTCAGACTGGTGACTTCTCACCTAGTCTTCTCTGGGGCCTCTTTTATAAGGGCTCGATTCCACTCACGAGGGTTCTGTGCTTGTGACCTAATCCCTCCCAGAGTCCTGCCCCCTAATAGCATCATCTGGGGGTTAGGGTTTCAGCATAGGAATTTTGAGGAGACACACGCATTCAGACCATGACAGATTCGTTTTGCAATCTACTCAGTGTCTCTTTGGGGGGAAAAGCTTGTATCACGTTACACCTGGTCTGTTTGCTTTTGGTCAGCCTTTCCATTTTATTATTAAATCTTTTATTTCCTCTCTTACTGATTCTTTATTGTATATTGACTGTGCTTGAATGTTTCTGTTAAATTCAGCTAAGAAAGTGCTTGGTTTGAAACAAATTACTTGTAGTTCTTTATTCATTAAAGAATGTTTTCCCGTTTGTAGAAGATAAAGAATACTCCCAACTTTATTCTCTTTTCTCAGCTTTCCATTCTTCAGTAATTTGGCCTAATGTTCTGGAATCCTTTCCCCCCTCATAGGCTATTATCCACATTTTCTGGCAATTATTTATTCTTATTGGATAGAATTGTTTATTACTCATTTTGAACTAATACATCCAAATTATTACTATTCCATTTATTAGCAAGATGCATATTTGTAAATTCTCAGAAAGGAGTTTGACTTAAAAAATCCATCTCTTTAATACGGGAGTACAAGACCCAGTCCAGAAAAACATGCCCACAAGCTCCAGGATTATGTTTGAAAATGCAAGTTGTTAGGGGCACCTGGCTGGCTCCGTCAGTAGAGTGTATGACACTTGATCTCAAGGTTGTGAGTTGAAGCCCCTATTGGGTACAGAGCTTACCTTAAAAAAAAATAACGTTTAAAACAAAGCACAAATGCAAGTTGTTAGCCAAGACTGATGGGGGAGAAACCAGAAAAATTAGCTTGCAAGAGCAAAATAAATTAAATTTCCGTCTATTAAGGACTGGTTGAGAAATAAAATGCAGGAAAGGAGAAAGTGTTTTAACCGCTGTTTTGTGAAAGATTGAAGAAAGGAAAATGTTTCTTGAGCGGTGCTGTGGAATAGGTGTTAAGGCTGTCTAATCTAGGTTATTTTGGAAGCTGGTGACTTCTTAGGTTTATATACTGTACTTTGTGCCGCTGTATTGTCCTTCTGTCCCTGTTCTCTAAGACTTTGAGCTTGTCGCTGGAATTCTCAGGAATTGAGACACCTCCCCACCTACACTGCTTGGAGGGAGATTACCAAACCATTTCTCAGTTCATTCCTAAGGAAGTGTCCATTTTCTTTGCAAAATGGTGAGGTGACCTTCCTTCCTTTTCAGGAAGTGTATCTCCGTCTCGTACTACAGGGAAATGAAAATAGCACTTTGAAAAGAGAAAATAAAAAGTTGGGGACTCCTAATTTGAGGACGAAAACTAGGTTTTCAGAGTAATTCAGAAGATAAAACACTTTTGTGGACCATAAATTATAATGCCTCTTTCTCTTAGAATTTTCATTCCTCGTCGAGCACACGTGTGAGTGTAAAAATTTTTTAGAGTGACAAATTACAAAAATAAAAGTTTTTTATTTATAGTCAAAATACTTATTTTTGTTGCATTTAATCTTAGGAAGAAACTCTCTAGTATTAAATATCTACAATTATGTTTATTTTAAATTTGATTCAGCAGCACCTCATAGACTTGGTGCCTGTGCCTGTTAGTCTAAGGCAGTCAGAACAGGCGTGCCATGTGAGGATACCGCACATATTTTTATGTTTGGGATTTTTTTCTTTTGTCCTTTAAAAAAAATATATGGGAGACAGGCTTATATTTGTGAATGTGCGTGTGTATTTGTGTGTGAGAGTTGCATATGGCAGTTTCTAAGCCTCCTGCTGTCCAGGTGGGTAAAAGACCAATTGATATATACATGTATGCATATACTTGCTTACAGGTGTCCCATTTCCCAAAAACTTTATGTCTGTGGCGAAGACCATTCTGAAGCGCCTGTTCCGGGTTTACGCCCATATTTACCACCAGCACTTCGATTCTGTGATGCAGCTGCAGGAGGAGGCGCACCTCAACACCTCCTTTAAGCACTTTATCTTCTTTGTTCAGGTACGCTGAACCGTGTTGACTTCTTTGTCTTTTGTCTTGGACTTAATTCGGTTGGTAATTTTAATAAAGAGCAATTTATAGAGTTATCTGATTTATAGACGTAGAGCGAAAGTATAAGCAGGGTTCTCTCTTTTCCATGTTGTTTATTTCAGCGGTGTGGGTAGCGACATAGAAAGCCACCCCCCATTTCTGCCTCTGGCTGTCCCCGCCAGGTCTCTGGTTAGGATGTGACGAGGAGCACCAGAAACCCAGGACGGCTTTCCACGCCCTCCTGTTCATCGCCGCTGCCGAGTGAAGGGATACTATGAAAAAAACGTCTGCAGTAGGGTTGTTTCACGAGATGGCTATGTCCGGAAGAGAAACTTTTGGAAGAACTTGTTAGCTGCTCTCTTGGTTTAAGCTTCCAGAAGTACCATTTCAGGCCAAATCTTACGAAGTTAACTAGAAACTTCAAGAAGAACCACCCTCTTCAGAGATATGGCCTATTATTTATGGGCCCTTAATTGGAATTGGAACTTTTAAAAATCAAAATAGGGGCACCTGGGTGACTCCGTTGTTTAATCTTCCGACTCTTTTTTTGTTTGTTTAATGTTTACTTATTTTCGAGAGAGAGAGAGAGAGAGAGAAACAAAGTGCAAGCAGGGGAAGTACAGAGAGAGGGAGACGCAGCATCCGAAGCAGGCTCCAGGCTCTGAGCTCTCAGCACAGAGCCCAGCACTGGGCTCAACCTCATGGACCATAAGATCATGACCTGAGCCGAAGTCAGATGCTTAACCAACTGAGCCACCCCGGCACCCCTAGTCTTCTGACCGTTGATCTTGGCTCAGGTCATGATGTCATGGTTCATGGGGTTGAGCCCCACATCAGGCTGTGCACTGTCAGTAGGATTCTCTCTCTCCCTCTTTCTCTGCCCCTCTCCCACTCTCTCTCAAAATACACAAAAAAGGAACATTTAAAAAAGAAAAATAATTCACATTGTTTGAAAAAGATACTAAAACAACTTTAGAGATACAAAATTCCGTATGCAAAATGTAACTACATCTATCTGGACACTCTTGGTAGGAAAGCCAGTAGTTTATATTAGATCTTGTATATTTCAGTTATATGTGACACACAAAGGAGAATGTATTGTGCTTTTGTGTCTTCCTTCTGAGATTGTTGCACAGCATAGTTACAGGTCTAGGGTAGGTGCTGATACAGATGTAGAGGTACAGATAGAGGGTGGGGGTATAGCCTAGCTACAGAGTAGACACAGACACCGTATAGATGTAGAGTATAGATCTATGAAAGAAACAGACCCACTGCCCAGGAGGTGGCCGCTATCAAAAGTTCATTGTATAGTTTTAAGATCATTTCCATGTAAATGCAAGCATATATACAGTTTTGATTTTAATGTTTTACTCAGTGAAGATCATGCTAGTACATACAGTTGTTTATTTAGTCAGTTCCCCTATAAAAAAAAATGAATAAAAATGATCCCGTTTAAAAACGTTTATGGGGTGCCTAGGCTGGGTGGCTCAGTCGGTTGAGCGTCCGACTCTTGATTTTGGCTCACGTCATGATTCCAGGGTCATTGGGATCGAGTACTGCATTGGATTCCGTGCTGAGTATGGAACCTGGTTGGGATTCTCTCTCTTTTCCTCTGCCCTTCTGCCCTGCTCAGATGCCAGCGCATTCTCTTTCTCTCAAAAAAAAAAAAAAAAAGAAAAGTTCACAGAGATGATTTCATCATTTTTTTGGATTTCAAAAAACTAGGGTTAGGAATCCCTTCTTTGACATTTGTGGGGTTTTAATATTAGATCTGTTTTTAAATTTTACTTTTCTTCTCTTTTTTAGGAGTTTAATCTGATTGATAGGCGTGAGTTGGCACCTCTTCAGGAATTAATTGAGAAGCTTGGATCGAAAGACAGATAAATGTTTCTTCTAGAACACAGTTACCCTCTTGCTTCATCTGCTAGAACTCTCTCATTGCTATCTGTTATAGACTAGTGATACAGACTTTAAGAGAACAGGATAAAAAGACACCTGTTGTTTGTGTCTACTGATAAGATTGTCCCAAAGGTAGGTTGCCCTAATCCTTCAGTAGAAATTCAAGACACGGCTGAATCTGAGGCACTATGTGACCACTCCTGTTATTGTCAGAGTCATACTTGGTTGTAAAATGTGATGACTGACATGTAGTCTGTTAGTTTACTTATGCTTTTTACTGAAGAAAATGTGCTTCAGGTAACAGCATAATGGCTAGTGAGACTTTCCACCAATAATTTATTAACAGGTTTCCAGAGCAAATTACATAGTAATGCAATCAGATCGGTTTTATTCTGCTTTTATTTACAAATAGAAGAGGTATTCTTAAGTTTCCTTAAGATTTAGAACATTTGTGTGTTAACTTTGGATAACCTTTTAGTTTGAAGTTTGTATGCTTATGTTTTTATAGGTAAGAATATATATATATGTTTATTTTTTCAGAATCCATGATTGCATTTTAATTCCTCTCATGACCTGTGTGGTTGGTATGGGAGTAACCAGAGTTATTTCTAAAATGACTTTATTTTTTAATCTTTATTTGGGATTTTATTTACATAAACCTATCTAAATTTTTAGGAGTGTGTATATCAGAAATAATTTTCTTAAGGCACGTAAGGATAGTCTTTTACATTTTTATGTTGAAATGTTTCATTCAGAAAAATTTGAATAGGTAGCTTTTGGCTGAGAAAAAGACTGCAAAAAATTTTAACAAATTTAGGTCTCAGAACCACTATTTTCATTCATGTTATTTTTCAGAGGCCTTGAAATTCTGGATAGGAGAATGGAAGAAAGTATTCAGAGTTCTTGATTATTTTCTTTTGAGTGTCCTTTAAAAAAAAGAAAAAAAGAATTACTTCTGCATGTTTTTATTGTGACTTGAGACTTAGTTCAGAGTAGTTTAGAAATACCTAAACTTTATCCCAATAAGGATAAAACTTAAGACCATAATAAAAAACCTTGAAGGCGTACACATTTTATAACACAGCTCGAAGCTTGGTGTGCTACCTATTGTGTGTGTGTGTGTTTTGAATGGAAACAAAATGGGAGGGATAATCTTCATTCTGTTAGTAGTCCAAGGATGGATTGAGTCCCCATAGGGGTTTCATCCTGTTGTAATTGTTTTTGTATCAAAACTTGAAATTCTTCTATTGGGATAAAAAGAATCTTCCCCTTTAGTGAAATAAGGCCATTAGGTTTTTAGATGCAGTTAAACTCCAGCTGCCTGTCAAGAATGTTCCGGGCACGGGTATACTAAAGACTTGCCAGACCGGCGCTGCTTGAAGTCCATGTGCGTTCTGGGTTTCAGAGCCATGATTTTCTCAGAGTACTCACCACCTCCCGAGATGGTTTTGATAAAAGGTTAGATTTGTTAGGGGTTTTTTTTTGGATGTTGTTATTTATTTTTATTGTCCCACTGAAGTATAAAGAATTACTTAGGAACTCCATTTTTATAATAATTCAATTTCATATCCAGATATCCAGAATTTTAAAGGAAGCAAAACATTTCATCTATTTTAGGCCAAAACCATACATTGTTTCAGGAATTAAAAAGTGGGATCATAAATCCCATATGAAAAGAAAAAAAGCCGTCTGAAACATTCCACAATCCCTGTTTCAAGCTTATCCAGAGGTCCCTGTTAGGTGTCCTGTGTGTTTATGTTGACCATTTATTAAAAAGAAAGCAGGTTTCTAGATGCCACCTAGAACGTTACTGCCTCTCGACTTTGGCTTTAATTAAGTCATCAAGGAATGAAATTATATTTCTCAACTAGGGTTGTACTATTTATCATTTCTAATATTTCATGATTCTTAAGCAAAAAAGTTCTCACTTTTCTCCATTTATTTTCAGTGCTAGGAATCCCCCCTCTCTTCATGATTCACTCCCAAAATGAACCAAAGATGGTTACATGCTAGACATAAATAAAAAATTTGTTGGTAATTTAAGACTCAGAACGTCCTTTTTTTAAAAAATGAAAACCGTTACCAGGTTCCCAGGCTAATCAGGCCTAACCAACAACACACCTCACCCTTAAGTTAGCGCTGTTTTGTGCAGATCTGAAGCCAGGGAGTGGAGGGCAGGAGGCCCGGAGAACGGGGAGAGGAGGCCGCCTCCTGGCTGGGCTAGAGGGCCAGCCTTTGAGAAGAGTTGGAAGAGATCAATCAGACTCTTCTCTCTTGTGATTTATCTCCCTCTGCCCAGGGTCTGCCTGTTCCACAACACACCCCCTGCCCCTCCGAATCAGCGGTCACCTCTTGTCAGTGCCTGCTGCTCCTCACCCCTGGGTGCAGTCACGGGGTGGAACGTGCTTGCTAAATGATGCAGGTAGTCCTCTGGCGCTTTAATTTCTGGGCCTTTAAAAACCTTTTGGACAATGATGTGCAGGTTTTTGTTTAAATATTGAAACTTCCTCCTTACTATGGTTTCTGTTTTGATAGCCAAATGTATCCTTTATTCTCCAGACTGTGAATAGAGTGATTTTTAGAGAGCTACCAGCTAATAGAGTATTTCCTTTCATCTTAGACTTGTAGAGCCCGTAGCTTCTGTAGCTACCCGCTTGAGAAATGCAAATCTGTACTTACTCCTCATGACTCTGATAACAAAGCGAAAGCTTTCCTAGTAGTGCAGAGGCATGAAAAGCAGTCTGCTGGTGCTTTTAACTTTTGCAGATATTGTTGAGGTTTTTCCAATTATACCGTTGACTTTCTCTCTGAGTAGTGGGGTTATACTAGAAGTGGAGCTTCCAAACAGTATCATTACCTCATCCGCATAAACAGATTGGCCCCGAAGAGTACAAGTCTTAGAAATTTGTTTCTGAGCGGCAGTAGCCAGGGTGCCGGTGTTCCGCGCCTGGCCACGGGAGGCCGTCTCCTGGCGCACAACGCTGGCTGAGACCCCAAACACTGAGCACCTTCAGCAGGGACATTATTTCTTCCTGGAATCAGTTCAGTAAGTGGATTTGGTTTTTACTATCGTAGAATCCTGTCGAGAGGGAAAATAGTTGCCCCTCAGTCGTCCCTGTGTGTTTGCATTAGATCTTGATATTTCAGACTATAAAAGGCTTTTGGGGATGATATTACATGTGATAGCAGTGACTTTATTGGAGTCACTGCACTGAAACTCACTTGGGTTTTCTCTCATTCTCAGATTTCTCTTCCAAACAAGTGTTCTGTAAATCCAAATGGATTACCAGCATGCTATAGGTTTTTTATAGAACATTCTATGTTTGGTCTACTTCAAAAATAGTTTGCATAAGTTAGTCTTGGTTACCATCTAAAATATTTTTAAATGTTCTTTACATGAAAATTTATGTTGTATTTTTAAACCTGTAGGGGCTTTATCTATTTTTCTAAGTCAGTTAATTGTACTTTTAAAGAAAGTATTTTGTATCTACTTTTGTAACTTCATCAGAATAAAATATATTAAAAGAAAGAAATGACTGATTAAAGTATGTCTTCACACACATTTCTATTTAAATATGAAACTTGAGATTTTCACTTCTATGGAAGGTTGTCTTTTGTATGGTTTAGTATCTAAATTGTTTCCTTTAACTCTTAGAGGAAAAGAAAGTTCCTAAATAAATACTCTGTGACACCAGGACCCCACCCCAAGAAACACACTGAGTCTATGATTACAGCAGCTGAGACCTATCCTAGACAAAGTTAGTAGTCTCCTTTTTCCTCAGCTCACCTGAGCTCCAGCCCTGTTTTGCATAGTTCTGGTTGTGAGATTGAGAAAAGGAAGAGGAGACAACGAAGTGCTGATTTTCTGACCTTGAACTGAGTGCTCAGCATATCTGTAAGACATCGCCCACCCCAAACAGCCAGTTTTTGTTATTGTAGGAGAAATATTAGAGCTCTTTGTAGAGGTCCAAATTACAGGTGCCCAATTTTAATTCCAAACAGCACTGCTATAATGGTTTTGACCTTTCGATTAGAGTTAAAATTTAGAAGTAAATGTGGCTAAATAATATGGGTTAACACTCCTATTTCATATAAGATATAGGTAAGCTATCGATCAGTTTTGGATTTTTTTTTTTTTGATAGTTACATTTCAGTAGTAGGATTAAAATCGCTCACAAAAATCTAAGAGTGTCTAATGGCTAAGTTGGAAAACTGTTTTCAACTTGATAAATGAGTAGTAGATTAACCCAAATAATCTTTGAGAGGGCCAGAGTTGGGCTTCAAAGCTACACAGCCCAGAACAATGTCTAAACCATGCCTTGGGCCTATAGCAGTACCTCATTACCGAAGGGCTTGGAATGGACACCGGAGCCTGCTCCATTATTTCTGGCCACTAGATGTCAGTCTCTGCCTCAGCACGTCCCAGAAGCTAGATTCATCAGCCCTGACCGAAATAAAGGATTTTACCTAAAACCATCTTCCTTTCACGTGTCTTCCTAATAAAAAATGTGCATTAAAAAAATTTAAAAGTAAAAACAAAAACATACGGGTGCCTCAGATTGGCAGATCCTAGGTCAGGTATGTTTGTCCCGGCTGCAAGAGAGGTTAGGGAAGTTTCTGGATTTTACTTGGAGGTTTAGGGCTAATAGTAAAATTGATGCTGGATGTTCCAAAAGCATGGACTGGCTCCTGCTCTGAACTTTTTGTTCCTGCTCTGTGAAAAGATAAGGGAGTTTTCACTAGAATGTCAGTGTCTGGGCACACTGTTCAACTGACATTTTTTGTAGTGTATTTGCTACGTGAAGGAAGTCCAATATTGATTCATAATTCTGGCCAAGCTCTTTATCTAGTGGCTCATGAGCCTTTTTAGTACCACTTTTTAGGGGAACCTACCTGTTTAGGGGAATCCTTCAGTAGGTTATCTTATTTAATCCTCACAGCCACCTGGGAAGGGGGTTGAACTGAGGGGTATGTCAAGAATTTTTCACTGTTTTTCAGATGGTGGCACAAATGCTCTGACTTCAAATAGCTAGTTCATAATGAGACCAGTCTGCTTCTCTGGGGCGCATCTGTAAAAATTCTGTTTGCTCATGAGTACTAGGAGGCTCTATAAAACAAAGTGACTGCAATTTAAAACCATCCCTGTGAGGTATAAAAGATGTATTCAGGGGCGCCTGGGTGGCTCAGTTGGTTAAGCGGCCAACTTCGGCTCAGGTCATGATCTCATGGTCTGTGAGTTGGAGCCCCGCGTCGGGCTCTGTGCTGATGGCTCAGAGCCTGGAGCCTGCTTCGGATTCTGTGTCTCCCTCTCTCTCTGCCCTTCCCTTGCTCATACTCTGTCTCTGTGTCTCTCAAAAATAAATAAACATTAAAAAAAATTAAAAAAAAAAAGATATACTCAAAGAGATCCTCGTGAAGGAGTTTTTTCCAGTTAGCTCAGATGTCACTAGAAGTATGAAAGCAGGGAGTAACCATGGACCAATATAAGTGAAGATAAGAGAATCTCCAGTTCAGGGCAAAAAGAAAGGTAAAGTGCAGAAAGGATATACCCATTTCCTGTGACTAAAGCCGTTATACTTTCAATCATAAAGTACAACTGGCCTTTTATTCGCTTCTGTCATAAAAGGTTATACTTGAAATGTTAAGTTGGAATTAGTTTGGAAGCCCAAGATTGGTGAGGTTCTGCAAATCCTTTCCTAAAATGGTTCAAGTTCACACAGTGGAGGTAGAATGGCTAGGCCACTGTCATCTCTGTTCAGTAATCACAGCCCATGGACTTTGTCCCATGCCATGCTGGGTGACAGGTTGACAGGACTAAAGCAAGATCTGTCGTGGAGCTCAGGGACCATTTGGAAAAACAGACACCTACATGCATTGATAGTTTTCAAGGGCCATACGTGCAATAAAAGTTCTGCACAAGTTGTGGGCCCTTAGG
Source organism: Paguma larvata (assembly GCA_030068075.1). Lineage (NCBI taxonomy): Eukaryota > Metazoa > Chordata > Mammalia > Carnivora > Viverridae > Paguma > Paguma larvata. The sequence continues at coordinate 48,408,871 of CM057836.1, forward strand.
TTTACCATGGGGCAATCAGAGGTGGCTCCCTGGGGAAGACAAAGCTTGAACTGGCTTACAAGATGGGTGACCGCATAACCAAGCTTACATGTAGCATGGGTTGTACAGAGAGATACAAGCGGTCCAGTATTACTACAGGGTGGATTTCAGTTGGACAGGTAGGTAGTGGTTAAGTCATACAAAAGACCTTGGGTTTTTGCCAGTAGGTGGTGGAGGGTCTGAAGGATTTTAGGTAAGCAAATAATAGACAGGTTTTCACTTCAGAGGACTCTGATAGCAGGGTGGAAACGCCAAGGGAAGGATACTAGGGCAGTGACAGTCCAAAATATAATGTGAGCAATTGTTAAATTATGGGGAAGAAGAAGGTTGGAGATAAAAGTACTGATTTTCAATAAAGGAAGGAGGAATTCAAATAGAAATCAAGTTTAACGTGGGTCTCTTTACCCAACTAAAATTACTTTAGTGCTCGTTTCTGGCACCGCTTGACAACACCAAACATCTGTCTCCCTCCAACTCTATCTACTTCATTTCCAAAGTGGGTGCTGCCCATATGATTACAAAGATGGCAGCCTGCTGTTAACCCGTTTAGCAACTCAGTGGCAAATGGCCATTTCTTAGTTCCAGACAAGTCTCTAGACCAACTCTCACTGGTCCGGCTGAGATCAGATGACCAACCCAAACAAATCCAAGTCTGATTGGCCAAACCTGGGTCATATGGCCACTTCCGGAATGGGGGGATAGTTTGGCCTCATTTGAACAGAGGGGTTTGAGGAGCAAAAAGGCTTGTTCACTACCACACCACTGCGAAAAATATTTTTGGTAGTTTTAATTACACCAGCGAAGAAAAATGAAAAATTAGCAAATCATCCCCAATCCCACAAACCATGATTTTTAAGGAATTAAGCAAAAAATGTGAGAAAGGTTATTACAGTAATCCAAAGAAGAAATTATGAGACCAAAAATATGGAAGTCACTCAATGCTGAAATGAGTAAGTATGTATCTAGGTGATCACTTTATTTTTTTATTTTTTATTTTATTTTTTTAACGTTTATTTATTTTTGAGAGACAGAGACAGAGCATGAGCAGGGGAAGGGCAGAGAGAGAGAGGGAGATACAGAATCTGAAGTAGGCTCCAGGCTCTGATGAGCCATCAGCACAGAGGCCGACGTGGGGCTCGAACTCACAGGGTGAGATCATGACCTGAGCTGAAGTCGGCAGCTCAACCGACTGAGCCACCCAGGCGCCCCTAGGTGTTCACTTTAAAGAGCAACTGTAGGTCCGTCCAACTCATCCAAGTGGGACGCTGATCATAATTGATCGCATAGGCCAGAATGCAATAAGTAAACGGTATACCAGACCACATGCTGCAAACAATTGCCGCTAAAGAGAGAAAGCTCTTGGTTGAATTTTGGCCTTGACATCTGTCTGAGTTATTCCAGAGGTGGGCAGGTTTGCTAGGTAACCTATCTTCACGAAGGCAGCTTCCACTACATTCTCAGGAGTCCGCGGTCTGTGGCTCCTGCCTACTTCTTTGCCGGCGCCGTGTCCTGCAGGCATCTTGAAGCCAGGCAAATCCAAAACTGAGTTTGTCGGCCCCCTTCACCCCAAACCTAGCCCTCCTCCACCCACTGAACTGTGCACGCCAGATGCCTTCCTCACCCTCGCCGCCCAGTCCAGTCACTCCATTCCTTTCCCCTCCTAAGTATCCTTCATCTCTGCTTTCCCAGCTCCCGTTGAGACCTCAAATCTCACCTGGACTATTGCGGTAGCCCCAGAACTTCTGTCCTCGCCTCCAATGTCCGCCCCTTACACAGTCTCTCCTCTTCACTGAAGCTAGAACGATATTTCTAAAACGCAAATCTAGGGTCGCCTGGATGGCTCAGTCGGTTGAGGGTCCGACTTCAGCCCAGGTCGTGATCTCACAGTTTTGAGTCCGAGCCCCATGTCGGGCTCTGTGCTGATGACTCAGTGCCTGGAGCCTGCTTCGGATTCTGTGTCTCCCTTTCTCTCTCTGCCCCTCCCCTACGCACCCTCTCTCTCTTTCTCAAAAATAAACAAATAAATAAATAATAAAATAAAACGCAAATCTAAAAACGACTCCCCTATTCTGGAGGGAGAAACCCACACGCCCCAGTTTGGAAGCCAGGTTGCGGTGGGGACGGGCAGGGAGGTGTCCCACCTAGGGCGCGAGGGGCATAGGCGTGAGGGCAGCTCAGAACGGAGGGCTGAGAACCCCGGGCGTCTCCAATCTGGGCAAGAGTGGCCCGCTGGTGGAACGGGCCGAGGAGGCTGGAGCAGCACCGGGCGGACTCGGCCGGGGAGGGGCGTGAGCGCGCGGAGCGGCGGGTTCCGGAGAGGTGTCCTCAGTGCGCGCACAGGGCCGGACGGGGGCGGCTTGCGGCCTCCGGGCGGCAGGGGGCGCCCTCGCCCGCGGCGGCAGCTCCCGGTCTCGGGCTCCGCGCCTTTCAGGGGACGCGGCGACCTCCGGCGGCGGGCCGCGTCGGCCGGGCATGGCTGCGTGGACCCCGGCCGCGACAGCGCCTCTGCTCCGCGGGATTCGCGGGGTGAGCGCGGGCGGGACCGGGCTGCTCTTCCCGAGTGGGAGCTGCGGAGGGGCTGCGGGGTCGGCTGCGGCCGGAGCTCGAGGACGGGCTCCGGGAGAGCGCGGCGCTGGGCCCCGCGGCCTCTCCCTTCCTTTCTCTCATTCATTCCTAGTTGTTTCGGTCACACAGTGGGTCCGGGTCCGGGCGGCGGGCATTCGGAGAAATGTCAGGCCCTGGCGCACGCTGGCGGAGCTCGCGAGCCGGTGGAGGTTGGGGGCGAGGGAAATAGACACATAAACAGTAGTAATCCGGTGGGCACCAAGAGAGCGGTGTTGACGTACTGAGCCGGAGACATAGCAGTCATAGCTATGTCAAAGCCAGGAGTCCTGGTGTGGGTGCCCGAGAGAGTGTCCGGGGTCTGGGCTTTGGGCAAGTCCTCCCAGCCTCTGTGACCCTAACCCTCTCCAAATCCCACTTGCCCGGAGTAGAAGCCCAGCAGAGGGCACTCATCACGCACTCTAGTTTTCTCTCCTCGTTTCTGATTCATTCTTTCCTCACTTCATCCACTTTGCTCTCTCTCATATTCTTCCTTCTCTCCGGCTGCCTTTGAACCCGCCTCCACCAAGTATAAAAAGCTGCTGACTTTCAGCGTGGACAATCAGAATTTTAGGGATTTTGTCAGATTGCTCGTTGAAAGGCTGCTGCCCACAGATTAGCTAAACTGGAGGAAAGACTTCCCCCAAAGGATCAGCAACGCCAACCACTCTCACCCCTTAGCGATGATTGCTTCTGCCTGCCACCTGGTTACCCTCTGCTTTGCCCCCCAAGGCTCTGTCCTCAGAAGAGTCTCCATCCCTCTGCCCCTTCCTCCACCCCCAAGCCTTAGCCTGGCCCACAACATCAAGTTCCTGTCCCTCCATTCAGTCTCACTCCAGATCTTTCCTCTGACCTGTATTTCAACTGCCTGCTAGAATCTCTTTGCAGGCGCCAGCAGGCATGCCCTGAATGGCGTGCTCGTTCTGCTCATCCATTTGTTCATTCATCCGTCCATCCATCCATACCCAAGTCCTCCTGAGGGCCTGCCCTGACCCAGGTTTGGTAGGCTGCAGTAACAGGACAGACTCACTCAGTCTTGGCCTTTGAAATGAGCAGGTGAAAGAGCCAGTGCACGGGTCATTTTAAAGAAAGTGCTTCTAGATTCTCTAACACAGGACCTTGCTCTGAGCCATCAGGAAAGGTCTGAGCGTGCACGGGACCGACAGGTAAAGGGATGGCACCTTCAGCACCAGCACTGGATGAACAGCGCTCGTGTCTCCCACCTGCCCCCTCCCTACAGTCCCAGGCTCCGGTGTTACTCCCTTTGTAATGCCTCTTATCTGGTCACCTTTCCCGACTAGCTTCAAAAGGCACTGTTTTGTGCAGGTTACTTTAGCACCAAGAGGCCTAACAAACTCCAAAATCTTTAGTCTGACATTCAAGGCCTGCCATGCTCTATTTTCAGTCTCCCTTTCAGCATCTGCTCAACCCAGCCAAGGGGCTGCACACCTGGTTTTTTGCTCCTTCTCCCGGAAGGGTTGAGATGTGTTCCCATCAGAAGCACTGGCTCCCTAATGTAGCCATTGGGGGTGGGGTGCAGGGGGAGTATTGCTGCCAATAGTAAATAATGTAAAAATGTTTCTCCTTCAGGTCATTTAATAGAATTCTGCTCCTTCTTGCCAGTAAGAATGAGTACATGTCGCAAAGTGTCACTGGCATAATGAGCAAGGGCACATCCCACGGGAGGATGTGGAATGTTGACCAGGCCTGTGGGATAGGTGGCGTTTGGTCTCAGTGCATGGTGGCACTCTGGCCTAGGGAGGCACGTCTGAGGCCTGCTGCCCGGCCTCTCCTGGCTCTTCATCTCACTAATAGATCCAACCATGGCACTCTTCCCTTAGTGCCTCAGTTTCCCCACCTCTAAAACTGAAATCATGACAGTGTCTCTCTCACAGCAGTATCATGAGGAATTTAGTATCTGTTAAGTTTGTCTGGTCTCTGGAGTCAAAGCGCGTTATTTACAATTCCACTCCCCACCTCCACTTACTCCCCCGGAAGTTTGTCATGTGTTCAGGGGAGTGTAAGTGGACATCTGACACCATGCAGCCCCTCTGATGTAGCCTGGGGCCCTGCTGGCGGGGGCAGTGGTGGGTGGGGCCTGCACAGTGGCCGGGGCCGGACTGGGGGTGGCATCATCTTGCTCAGCCATGACTCTTCTCTGTTGTGTGGCAGCTTCCTCTTCTCCACTGTGCCCAGCGGATGTTTGCCTCGCAGACCGAGGGGGAGTGCAAAGTGACCCAGATTCTCAAAGAGAAGTTTCCTCGAGCTACGGCTATCAAAGTCACTGACATTTCAGGTGAGGTTTTGTCTCCTCTTTCCCACAGGGTTTGGTAGGCTTTTGCCCTCTGGAGGGGTAGAGGGCAGGGACTCGGCGGAGTGATCTTGGCATCACTGGCTTCTCAACATGTGTGGCTATTGGAGAGATGGAATTCTGCCTCTTCCCGCTGACGGGGTGGAGGCGGGGCTGTGGCAGCATCAGGGGGAAACTGTGTGTGGGGATGAGGCCCAGCTGGGAGGACTCATGGTTGCCAGCCTGGCCTGGCTCAGGTGTGGTCCCTCTCTGTCACCCTGAGGCTCCGGTCCACAGTCTTTTTTTTTTTTTTTTTTCTCTTTATTTTTATTTATTGTGAGAGAGATGGAGAGCCAGCAGGGAAGGGACAGAGAGGGAGGCAGAATCCCAAGCAGGCTCAGCACCATCAGTGCAGAGCCCAGTGCAGGGCTCGAACTCACAAACAGTGAGATCATGACCTGAGTCAAAATCAAGACTCAGCCACCCAGGCGCCCCTCAGGTCTGCAGTCTTTAATCTGACTTTGAGACGGTCGTTACTTTAATTTCTCTGCATTCTTCTGACATCCTAGAATGGCAGAGCCGGAGAGGACCCCAGAAGGATTTTCTCCTTTTGAAAATAACTTCCTCACTTTCCCCACAAGGAGCCGAGCCCGGAAAGGCCAAAGACCCCGCCCAGCCCCTCACAGGGAGGAGGTGGCAGAACTGGAACCAGCACAGGACACGGGCAGATTCTGTCCTGAGCCCAGTTACCAGCCCCTTTGTCAGATGCCACAGGCACCTCAGAAGTTCGGGCCGGCTGCGTGTTAGGAGCAAGCTGGGGAGGCGACTTCTGCACAAAGGGAAGATAGGGCCTTTCTCCAGACACGCGTGTGGAACAGCTTAGCGGAGGTAGTAAGATGGGCGCCCACCTGCGTCTCTCCACACCCAGACGTGTCCTTGCCGCCCGGCATTGCTGCGAGGCCTCACTGGCTTCTCTGAGAACGTAACATCTGCAAGGATTGGGAGGAAGTTTAGAAAGTAGTTTTTATTCAGAACTGTAGAAAGATTAATCAGTCCAAAGATCCGTTGGAACAGGAGGTCAGGTGAGCACTCTGCACGTCCCAGGGCAGGGCTGAGGCCTTGATGTCGCCCCAGGCCCAGGTCAGGCAGAGCTGGAACTTGACCTTAAGTCTATCTCTGCCTAGCCCCGAATGGGAAGCTAGGCTAACCAAAGCTTGGACTCCTAGTGTGCACAAAGCCTGTTGAGGAAATCGCACTTCTCATAAAACGGTCGGGTAACAGCACAAGGGACATTTGCCATCCTGCCCATGTTGTTTCGTGCTTGTTCTGCCCAAGCATGAAGTATGCCATCAGTCCCTGTCTCTCTCATGCTTCCTTTCCTTTCTTTTCTTTTGGTTAGTATTACACAGTTTTCAAAACGAACTTCAGTGTATTTTTGCATTTTTAAAATACTGATTGCTGGTGCTTAGGAAGGTCGACCACTGAAATTCAGTCTCTCCCACCCTCTTCCCTGGGGATTATTGGCCTAGTAATAAGGCAAACCGACATTTCCTAGGTTTTCCATGCTTCGTGCCTTGTCTTTTGCACCCCGAGAGTAATAATCCCGGGCAGTGCAACTGCCTTGAAACAGGAAGAGCACATTTTGGATCAGGGCAGCCCGCGGGGGGGATGTGGTCAGGTCGGAAGCCATGATGTTTCCTCACAGTCGTAGCAGCTTTCTGCCGAACAGTAACATTCAGACCTTCTTTGGATCGTGCGGTACTCCAGGGACATAGGGGACTGTGGCTACCGTAAGTTAATAATTGAAACACTTTTGCGTCCTGTTTATTTCAGGAGGCTGCGGGGCTATGTACGAAATCCAGATCGAGGCAGAAGAATTTAAGGAGAAGAGAACCGTCCAGCAGCACCAGATGGTAAATCAGGTCAGTAGAAGCATCGAGGCTCCTTGGCCGTCGATCCCCAGCGTCTTGAGAGTGGGGATGGTACTTACCTGTCAGCCCCAGGAACGTGGGCTGCAATACCGCACTCGTGCGAGCAGCATTCAGGACCTGAGCAAAATATAATCTGGAACTGCCTGGGCTCAGACTGTGGGCAAATAGGAATTTTATTCAGAATTGAAAACAAGCCCCCCAGTAGTTATTTTGCATTTCCTTGTATATTTCCTTGGATAATGCTACCAATGTTTATTGTTGTCACATATTAAATATATTTTGTAAAAATAGATGTTTTTGTAGATTTGAAGATTTTCTTTTTAGCACTTCTTTGGACCGCTTTACAGATGGGTAAATTGAGGCATGGCATGATTGAGAATTGCTCTAGCTGCCCCAGACCCAGAGACAGAACATTAGGGGTCTGGAACATCAGATTTAACAAGACTTTCTCTATGCTTATTTTACTTGGAATTTACACCAGCCTTGACCCCTGGCCTGTATCTGTAAACTTGCCCCCTCCCCTGCATCAGGTGTGTTGACATCATTCTGGAAGGTCATGTACATTGTGAACTGGTTTAATTTCTGTACGGCACAGCTCTGGTCATTGGAATCCCTCTGTGGCTCCTTGTATGTCAAGTTCAGGTGTCTCAGACTGTTCTTCCAGGCCTTTCCCCACCCTTCTCCGAACGAACGCTCCCCTGGCCCCTGCTCACTGCTCTGCCTTTGCCTCTGGACCTTTGCCCAGATCAGACCTCCTGCCTGGGCTCCCTTCCTCCCCGCCTGCACCCAGCTCAAATGCTGCCTGCACCCTCTGACCCCAGTATTTTCTGCCTTGTGTCCTGGATACTTACATCCCTGCCGTCTGTCCCAGACTTTGCGGGCTGTTCCCTTTGGCGTCCCTCTTTGGATTCCTCATGGAGCCCAGCCTTTCACTCGTCTGTGGCATCTCTGTCCATACGGTGTGCCGCTGGTCTGCCTGGGAGGCCTAGGGTGGAACAACTACTTTGCTTCCCCAGAAGTGCTTCTAGTCTCACGTGATGTCAGGGGTTGGAGCCAGAAGACAGGGAGGACCTGAGTGGCCCAAATCATCCCCAACCGGTAAGACTTTGGGTTTTGTCCCCAAAACAGGCTGCCCAGTGTGCCTGGACTCCTAGGGGCACTGTTCATTTGAGTGCATCCCCTGGTCGGGAGCCGCCATTAGAAGCAGTCAGCGATGCAGGTTCTGGAGTCTGTCCCCCACATTACAAATCTGGGCTCTGCTACTTTCTGCGTGACCCTGAGCAACTTACTCCACCTTCCTGTGCCTCAGCGTTTTCATCTGCCCCTGGGGAGAGTAATAGTACTTGCCTCAAAGGGCTGTTTTGAAAGTCAGTGGTGAAGCACACGTAGAGCACGGAGAACAGCGTCTGACACCTACGAAGCCCTCGTAAACGTCAGCGGCCATCACCGTTATCGTCAGTGTTGCCTCCGGCATCGGGTGGAGCCCGCAGCGTGTCTGCGGGGAGGGCAGCAATTCCCTCGGTTTGGGGGAATGACACCTCCGTCATCTTGGGCTCAAGGTCTCCTCTGGAGCCCTGCGGAACATGTACTTCCCCTGGCACGATCCTGGCAGGAGAGCCCTGCCCACTGGTCCGCTGCCGCCTAGGAAGCCAAGTCCATGCAGGCCGGCCCTGGGTCCGTTTTGTTCACTGCCGTGTTTCCCACACCTAATGAGGGACCTGGTATTCAACCGGTATTTGCTGAGAGTTTGTAGAGAATAAGTCAGGAGAGCCGGCCTGGCTTGGGTATCGGCTTGCAGAGAAGTCAAATGTTTGGTGCCTGAAAGCCATCTCATTTCAGAGAACTCACCCGCCGGCCCTGGTGTACTTGGGTCACCACAGCGGTCGCTTTGGTGTGGAGCTTCTTGCTGTGGAGCAGGCCACGTGGTTCCACAGCCAGGCGCCCGCTGAGCCGGAGTGGGCAGGAGGGGGGCGGCGGAGGAAGGGTGTCCCTGGAGCCTGACCCTTGGCCCGTGCAGGGGCCCTCGGTAGCCACAGCAAGTTGCTAGTGCTCCAGTGCACACGTCCCAAGGTACCCATGTAGTCCTGGGTGTTTTCAGAGGATTGCGTTTGCAGGTGGTGGCTGCGAGGGCGTCGGTGGGAGGAGCAGAATGAAATGTCTTTGCGAGCAAGTCTGTTGGCCTGCAGGGGGCTGAGCTGGACCCGAGGTAGCTGCCCATCTTTTAGAGGTGTTGGGAATCCAGATTCTGACGGGCACTTGTGGAGGAGGGCCGTCGGGAAGCGGAGTGGAGGAGCCACTCCCTGGCTTCTGTTCCGTGGTGCTGAGTAAGCAGCTTCTTTGGGGGGGGGGGGGGAGCTGTCCATTTGGATGCTCCGTGGCCCAGGCTGTCAGGTGGGGGCCTGGTGGTCCTGGGCTGGGGCGAAGCTTTCCTTGTCGATCTTGCCTACTCACCCTAGTAGAATCGAGACTCTCAGGCCCAAAAGGCCCTGAAAAGGCCACCTGGCCCGTCTGATACTGGAGTCCACTTCTTATCATCCCCGCCTGATTCCCTGGGGACGGGGCGCCCCTGCTGTCACCACTCACACCTGCTCCACCCTCAGCAGGAATGTGCCCTTCCTTAGGGACTCTGCCGACTTGTGGCCGAGCCTCGTTCAGCTCCCGGGGTCCATCGGCCTTCCCTTCTGGAATAGTCACTGGTGTTTACTCTGGCCAGGCCCCAGGGGTGCCCATCCATCCTATTCCCGCCCTGGGGAACAACCACAGGGAGAGAAGTGAGCACTGAGTTCCGTTTTGTGTTGGATGGAGCTGGTTTCCTTCTTGGCTGTCTGCTTCACAGTGGGATCCAAGCCTCAGTGTCCTCGCTGGCAAAGATGGCTGAGGTGTTGGCCACACGTGCCCAGCCTCACGCCGTGTGTGGAACTGTCAGTAGCAGTTACCCTCTCCCGTTCTCCGTTCTCTTTCCTGACTGTCACCAGTTCACCTGCTCCTGAGGGTGCCTCCACCCATGTCTCCGCTGCTCAGAGCCCTTCAGGGGATGGCCTGGCTGCCCACAGGGTCCAGACCCACCCTCCTCTCTGTGATCTGCCTCCGTCTTGCCCTGCCTGCTCCTGGCTCGTACCCAGGCTTCCCCTGGTGAATCGTGGCAGGTTCCGGCCCTCCCTCCTGGGCTCGGTGCTCGGTCCCTCTGCCCGTCCCACTCCCAGCCGTCCAGTTCCTGGGCTGCCTCCTCCACGAGCGGCCAGAGAGGTAGCAGGTCCTCCCTCCTGTGAACACGCACGGCAGCACTCGGCGGGCTCGCGGGCCGGCAGCACCCGTCCCTGTCTGCCGTGTCCACCTTTTGTGGACTCGTATCACTTCCCTTTACGTTTTTCATCATTTTCCCATGCCTTTTTTGTCGGTGAGCCCAGCACAATAGCGGGTGCTGAGAAACGTTTACCCTAACCACGTCTCACAAACTAGGGAGCTATGGCCACGTCGCTTCCCTACCAGGGCCTCAGTTTCCTCAACTGTGATGTGACCTAGGTGATCTCTAAGGCCCCCCTGTAGCTGGGAGATACCGTGACCTGGGTCACAGGCCCTTAGAAGCCTGCAAGAGAGCTGGTAGAAGGCATTGAGAGGGTTAAGTGCACCGGACATGAAGGGTCAAGGTCTTCCATGTGAAAGTGTGGCTGGGCCCTGGCCTAGACGAGGAGGCTTTAAGGATTGTGGCTCAGGTTGCAGCCCAAATACAGGGGCAGGGACAGCCTTTCAGGGGAACTCTGTGCCTGCAGAAAGTAGAGAGCTGGTGGCCCAGAGGCTGTGTTCCCTGCCCCCAGTGACCACATGCAGCTTTATCCCCGGGACTTTTCTGTTGTCTGCGGAGCTGAGGGGCTCGGGTGTGAATACGGAGGTGGGGGGGGGGGCAGTTCAGTGGCTCCCAGCACAGATGGGCTCCCGGCATCAGGGCTGGCCAGGAGCCCCAGGGGAACCAGGAGTGGCCAGGACATCAGGTTCAGGCCCTAATTCTGTTCCTTGCTTGCTGAATTTGGACAGGGGATAGATTGTTTCTTTTTTGTCAGAGAAAGGGATGGAGCCAGATTCTAAGGATCCTTCTGACTATAAACCTGACCGCACATGTTAGGAATTTTTTGGTGTAAACTAGCAAAAGCAAACAAAGAGAATTAATTGGCCCATGTAATTAAATTATCTGGTTTCTGACATATCTAGATTCAGGGCCGTAAACAATTTCATCTGCGTGCTCTCTCTCTCCCTCTCTGAGCTTTTGGCTTCTGTGTGTTGGCCTCATTTTCTCCTGCTGGAGACAGGCTTTCTTTTTTTTTTTTAATTTAAATGTTTGTTTATTTTTGAGAGCAAGACAGAGTGCAAGCAGGGGAAGGGCAGAGAGAGAGGGAGACACAGAATCCAAAGCAGGCTCCAGGGTCTGAGCCGTCAGCCCATAGCCCAATGCGGGGCTCGAACTCCCCGCAAGATCATGACCTGAGCCGAAGTCGGACACCGACCGAGCCACCCAGATGCCCTAGGCTTTCTCTTCTGGTTGGAGAACATGGCCCCCAGCCATCTCCAACTGATATTGTTCAAGTACAGTGACCCAGAAGACGGCTCCACACTGAAAAATCCCAGCAGAGACTTTGATTGGCCCAGTCTGGGTCATGGTTGCTCCTGGACCTATCAGGCTGGGCGAGAGGCACACAGCTACCTAAATGCCAGGCACATTGGTAGGTCTACCAGTAGTACACAGTTAAGATCTCTAGTGGCTAGCAGGGGAAGGGGAAGTGTAGAACAACGTGCTACCGCTTGTGCTCTTAAAAGGTAGCAGGGTGGATGTATATTCCTATGAGCCTAAACATGCATTTTTCAATGGTTGCAAAGACACACAAGAAATTAATCAGAGTTCTCTATTTGGGGATGGAGGTGGGAATGGGGGTGTGTGGGGGAAGCTTCACTGTATGCTTTCTATAGCTTTTGACTTTTGAGCCTCATTGGACGTTAATTGAAAAAAATAAAAAACTTCTTTCTTAAAAAAGGGAAAAACTGTTTAGACAAAACCTCCTACAAATACAGAGGAATACGCGAATACTCTCATAGAGACCTACTGTACTCAGTGTCAAATGCAAAACGAGCACTGACGCTCCTCTCCTCCCTTAGGCACTAAAAGAAGAAATTAAAGGGATGCACGGATTGCGGATATTTACCTCTGTCCCCAAACACTGACCACGTCCTGGCTGCGTGGACGCTGCTGCTTAAAACCTTGGATGAACTTGGCCGACACCATTCCTTCCTAGGCATTTGCCAAACATTTTATCTATTTTGTTCATAGACATTTCCGTATTATAATTATAGAAGAATATGTTCTCTATCTAGAGATTAATTAAAGGCAACAGACGACTGAAACTTTTGAGGAGTCATTGGTGATGCGTCTAGTTTCTTTGTTTCAGAGGCAGCGTCCTTTCGTCCAAAGCGGTGTCGTCCTTGGACAGTTCTGCCCGGCCGCTACAGAGGTGGCATGGAGTAGCAGCTAATTCTCATGTCAGGAAACTTTCTTATTTCTTCTCCTCTATGAAACAGCTCCTCTAGGACACTGCCGTTAAGGCCCCTTAATCTTACCAAAAAGAAAAGAAAAAAAGAAGAAAAAAAGTCCTTTGGTTTCGCTGTTCCTTTAGTTTAACGCTCTCGTTCCCTTCCCCTCCAAACTTCTTACGAGAATGATCTTAGACCTTCAAGGTCTTCTTCCTGTTTGAAGATCCCCCACTCTTCATCCTGGAGGGAGGGGCGGCCCATCTCCCACAATGGAAGCGGAAAAGGTTTGCCTTCCTAGCTCCCTTGCAAATGGGCACAGGTCGGTGGTCTAGACTCAGCCCATTAGATAGATCTGGACTTCGAATTGGGAGCAAGTGAGCCAAGAAGCAGGGGGAGCGGCGCATCCACTCCAGCCGCTGTGGCTGCAGTATCCGGCGCTCTGGGGACCGGCAGCGACAGCACCACGAGCTGCTGTCTCTGGGGTCCATGGTGGCGGTCATGGTGTCAGGGTCTGCAGCTGGGTATGGGCTCCAGTAACAGAGCCTTCCTGTTCCTGCCCCTTTGCAAAAGCTGGCTCACCAGCGTTCCCAGAAATTCTGTGAGTGTCCCATGTCCTTTCACTAAATTCTTTACTGTTCACATCAGCCCGGTCAGTGTCTGTCGCTTGCAGCCGAGAGCCCTACTGTGTTCACCCGCCCTCACACTGTGGCTCCTGCCTTCCCACCCCCACTTCCCTCCCGGACAGCCTTCTGAGAGACTCCGTCCACTGCCTCTCGCGGTCCTCGGCACCCCGGGCACCATGGTGATGGCGAATTGACCATCTGCTCCTTCCTCAGACACCTTCTTTATCCTTCGTGGAGCTGCCCACCAGGGAAACCAGTGATCACTGTCATCTCTGAAGAGCCCTGAGAAGTGAAAGTATGTAGTTAAAACCACCTCGGGCCTGAGTTTTGGAGCAGCACGAATTTTAAATATTCTGTTCATACACCATGCCCCCATTTTTTGGTTTAAAAATACTCTCTTTCTCCACAGTATGGGGGAGGGATTGGTGTCCTGCCAAAGAAGAACCACCTTTTACATGGAACAGATCTGCTCAGTTGTATAAGAGCCGAGAAGCCAGGATGAAACAACGGAGGATCAGAGGCACCTCTGAAAGAGGTGCTTTTAGGTAGCGTAGTAAGGAAAAGCCTAAGAATGGAGTCCCAGAGGGGCGCCTGGGTGGCTCAGTTGGTTAAGCGTCTGACTTCAGCTCAGGGCATGATCTCATGGTTCAAGAGTTCGAGCCCCGTGTCAGGCTCTGTGCTGACAGCTTGGAGCCTGGAGCCTGCTTCAGATTCTGTGTCCTCCCCCCACCCCCTGCCGCATCCCCGCTTATGCTCTGTCTCTCTCTCAAAAATAAATAAACATTTAAAAAAAAAAAAAGGGGTCTAGGAGACCAGAAGAAGGTGGTGTCCGGGGAGAACGGAGAGATCACGGAATTAGATACGTGTGGGTTACTTGTGTGGCGCCTAACGGAAGGTGAGCTGGACACAGGGATCTGCTACTAAAGAACAGAATGAAGTCGAAACGACAAGGTGCAGCTTCAGACACTAGGTCGTAAAAGGCAATGTGGCTTCCTTCTTGTTCTCTCTTCCATTGCTCACTCCGGGGGAAGATAGCCACCATGTCGTGAGGGCACTCAAGCAGCCTGTGGAGAGGTGCGTGTGAGGAACCAGGGCCTCTTACCAACAGCCAATGAAGCGGGCCTGCCGATGGGCAGCAGGGAACCAAACCTGCCCAAACAAGAGCCATTTGGCTAAGCCATCTTGGAAGTGGATCCTTCCAAGTCACAGTCCCAGTTAAGCTTTCAGACAACTGTCACCCCATCACCCCAGCTGACCTCCTGACTGCAGCCTGAGCCAGAACCACTCGGCTAAGCTACTCCTAATCCTTGACCAACGGAAACTGTGAGATAATAAATGTTGCTTGAAGCCACTAAGTGTTGGGGTAAGCTACGGGGCGAAAGCTAACTGGTACACTTGTGCACTACTGGCAGGACACTGGGGCGTGTCACGTATTGAAGGAGAGGTTGACGAGCCAGACTGCAGAAAGGATGGGGTCCAGCTAACTGTCAGGAACACACCACACCACTGGGTCTCCACACCACCTGTCTGCTTCTCTCTGCAGGTCAGCTTTATTATAGATACATATATTTTATGTTTTATTTTTTTTGAAAAAATTTTGAACTCACCATGAGATCATGACCTGAGCTGAAGTTGGACACTTAACCAACTGAGCCACCCAGGCACCCCTGTTTTATTTATTTTTAAGAGAGAGTGTGTGCACAAGTTGGGGAGGAGCAGAGAGAGAGTATTCGAGGCAGGCTCTGTGCTGACAGCAGAGAGCCCGATGAGGGACTTGAACTCACGAACTGAGAGATCATGACGTGAGCTGAAGCCGGAAGCTTAACCGACTGAGCCACTGGGGCGCCCCTAGATATATTTATTGTAGATTGGTGTTCACCACATACTGCCAGTGTATGACTCACTGGACGGCCTATAGATAGCTCTTAATTTTCATACCTCATTTCCTAGCCGTGAGAAGGGCAGACTTTCCTTCCAAGTTCCAGTTCAAAGAATGCCAGGGAAGGCCTCTCATGGGCCCATCGTGAGTCAGGAGCCGCCCAGGAGTCACGTGACATGGCAGGCTCTCCCGGGACTCCGGTTCGGAGCGGAGAGAGGGGCAATTGCCAAAATAAGTGGGGTTCTGTTCTCCCAAGAAGAGGCTGAGGACAAACACCAGGTTTTCTTGACCAGAGGGAAAGCGGATGTGGCCTAGCAGGCCTGCTAGGAGGCTGGGGACACCAGGGAAACCGGGACTCTTCCATGGCTTCGCCCCAGGCGACGCTTCAGGCCCAGAGAAATGTGTCAGCCCTGCCTACCACTTCCACATGTCTGCTCCCAAACCTGGCAACGGGAGCTTTTTTCAAGTAGCTCCCCTCCCCTCCCTGCAGTTGTTCTTCCTCCACAGCTAAAAAGAAAGTTGGGAGGGGGGGTGCCTGCGTGGCTTTAGTCAGCTAAGCACCCCACTCTTGATTTCCACTCAGGAAGTCTTCCAGTTCATGCGTTCGAGCCCTGAGTCAGGCTCCAAGCTGAGTGTGGAGCCTACTTGGGATTCTCTCTCTCTCTCTCTCTCTCTCTCTCTGCCCTTCCCCTGCTTGCACTCTCTCTCTCTCTCTCTCTCAAAATAAATAAATAAACTTTAAAAAGAGAAAAAAGGAAAGTTGGGAGAGGAATCATGGAGTTTCTTTTTAGTTCATTAAACAAGGAGAAATTGTTTCATCTGAGCGGCCAGAGTACAACATCGCATCTGACACAGCCAACTCTTAGCTTTTTGATTAAGTGCTACTCGTGGAAATTGCTGAATTGAGGTGGGACATTTTCTGAGTCAAGTGTCCTTTTAAAAAGAGTGGACAGGGGTGCCTGGGTGGCTATGTCAGTTAAACGACCCACTCACTCTTGATCTCAGCTCAGATATTGACCTCGGGGTCTGAGTTCAAGCCTCTTGTTGGGCTCCATGCTGGGTGTGGAGGCTACTTAAAAACAAACAAATAGGGGCGCCTGGGTGCCTCAGTCGGTTAAGTGTCAGACTTCCGCTCAGGGCATGATCTCACAGTCTGTGAGTTCGAGCCCTGCGAGAGCTCTGTGCTGACGGCTCAGAGCTTGGAGCCTGCTTCAGATTCTGTGAACAATCTCTCTACCCCTCCCCTGCTCATGCTTTGTCTCTCCTGCTCTCAAAAATAAATAAAACATTAAAAAAACACACAAATAAATGTGAAAAAAATTAAAAATCCAAAGCCGCCTCAGGTAGGTGCTTACTGACTAAGTAAATCAATCTAAGGGACATTGCCTCGCCCACAGCCCTCCCCCAGGCCCGTTCAGTCCCAAAGGCTCAGCATAGTGGCCCTCTCTTCCCTGATTAGACTCCCCAACTAGCAGCCCAGAGGCTGAGATGGCCGGCAGCCTGGGAGGGGAACTGGGTCCACAAAGCCCCACCTATACGCTTGACCATGGCAAAGAGCCGAAGGAATCCCGTTCTCTTTCTTGAGAATCTAAATCGGTAAGGGTGAGTAAATACCAAAGAACAGCTCACGGCCGGTGGAAAGCTCTGGACAAACAAACGTGGGCACTCAAATCAGGAAATATGGGGAAAATCAATCTAGGAGAAACGGAAGTTGGAAAAATGGCCTGGAAGATGCCACGCGGGGCATTGGCAAATCTGAGTTAAGAGAAGCCTACGCTGGGGACCAAAGACGACAGAGATTCTCAATCCTGCTGCGAATGAGAACCACCTGAGGTGTTGAAAAAATACTCACACCTGGGGCGCTCCCAGGTACAGGAGGCAGAGACCAGGCAGCGAAAGACAGACGTGAACCGCTCCGCGCTCCTTAGAGCCACGTGAATCAGGCCCAGCCCCCTACCTCTGCCTCCAAACCTGGGTGAGGCCTGCCCTGCCCATCCCCTCTCCTTTCAGGGAGCTGCTGCGCCTGCTCCAGTTTGCCAGCTCACCTCCAGCCCCTACCCCTAACTCCACGGGGTGAACAGTGGGAGAGCGCCCATGCAGCCCCCCAAACGCCCGGGGCCCCCACCTCGCCCAGGCGGAGTCCAGTCTTCGGATCAGAGGAAAAAGGAGCCAGACCTCCGCCAGCTGGGACCACCACGCTCTGCGTTGCTTTCCTGAGCTTCCTCGCGCCCACAAGGTAAGCCGCCCCCCGCCCCCGGCGGGCGTGTGCCATGTGGGAGTCACAAACCTTTGGCTTGAGTCAGCAAAGTTGGTTTCTTACTTGCAACCCAGAGAACCTTAAGCCACACCATCCCTATGTTCTAATTCTCCCCGTGCCAACTGAGCCCGACTTCTGACATCGTTTGTAGGTGGATTTGCTCTACTAATGCTGGTAGGATTAAGTCTATCACAGGGCATCTCCTTTCAGGAAATTGATCTCATTTCTTAGGTCGTAGTAAGATACCCTGACACTGTGAATTTAAAAGAACATTTCTGCACTTTAATTTTGTTTTGTCTGGTTTTAGAAAAATATAATGTTTATTAGAGAGGCAGATAAGAGGGTACAACTAAAAGATGCCAGTTTCTTCAGTCGTGTTGGTCTTCATTCCAGCACAGTTTATTCAGAACCCAAAGCATCTGTAACCTTCTCTTGCCTCAGCGAGCAGGGACTTCTCCCCAGCAGTTATAAAAACACAAAGTTCCTCTGGGAGCCAAATAACCCGCAAATGGATGAAAGAGTAAAAAGTGGGAACAACTGAAGTTCAAGAAATAATCTTAGCTTTTTTAAAATAAGCTTTTAAATAAAGTGTTTAGGACAGTTTATATAACTTTTTAGAACTATTGTAGATTTACCGGATTTAGATTTACGTTTCCCCTGCTTTTTTTTTTTTAATGTTTATTTATTTTTGAGAGGGAGAGAGAGAGAGAGAGACAGAGCATGAGTGGGGGAGGGGCACAGACAGAGAGGGAGACACAGACTCGGAAACAGGCTCTAGGCTCTAAGCTCTGAGCTGTCAGCACAGAGCCTGACACAGGGCTCGAACTCTGGAACAGTGAGATCATGACCTGAGCCAAAGTCGGACTCTCAACTGACTGAGCCACCCAGGCACCCCTCCCCTGCTCTTAAAAGTTTAATGTGGTACATTTGTTACGGTTAATGAATCAATATTGATATGGTATTACAAATTAAAACTCATAGTTATTCAATAATTCTATACCTTGCTCAGTGCTCACCATGATAAGTATAGTCATTAATCCCCTTCAACTATTTCTTGATTCTCTCCCCTGTGTCATCTCCACTCTGATAACCATCGGCTCGTTCCCTATAGTTAAGAGTCTGTTTTTTGGTTTGTCTCTTTTTTTCTTTGTTCATTTGTTTCGTTTCTTAAATTCCATATATGGGCGAAATCATATAGTATTTGTTTCTCTGACTAATTAATTTTACTTAGCATTATATTCTCTAAATTCACCCACATTGTTGCAAATGGCAAGATTTCATTCTTTTTTATGGCTGAATAATATTCCATTGCGTGTATATGTATATATATATATATATATATGTATGTATATATATATATATATATATATATATATATACACCACCTCTTCTTTATTCATTCATCTATCAATAGACACTTGGGCTGCTTGCATAATTTGGCTACTGTAAATAATACTGCAGTAAGGACGGGGTGCATATATCTTTTCAAATTAGTGCTTTAAAAATTTTGGCAAATACTCAGTAGTGGAATTACTGGGTCATATAGTAATTCTATTTTTAATTTTTTTTAAGTAAGCTCTCGACCCAACACATGGGGCTCGAGTTCTTGACTCTGAGATCAAGAGTCGCATGCCTCTACTGACTGAGCCAGCCAGGCGTCCCCTATTTTTAATTATTGGAGGAACCTCCATACTGTTTTCTACAGTCGCTGTACCAGTTTGCATTCCCATCAACAGTGCATGAGAGTTCTTTTTTCTCCATATCCTCACCAACTCTTGTTTCTTGTGTTTTTGATTTGATCTATTCTGACCTGTGATGATGGAGCACCTTTTCATGTGTCTGTTGGCCATCCGTATGTCTTCTTTGGAGAAATGTCTGTTCATGTCTTCTGCCCATTTTTTAAATGGATTATTTGTTCTTTGGTATTGAGTTATATCAGTTCTTTATATATTTTGGATACTAACCTCTTATGGGAAATGTCATTTGCAAATATCTTCTCCCATTCTGTAGGCTGTCTTTTAGTTTTGTTGATTGCAGAAGCTTTTTATTTTGATGTAGTCCCAATAGTTTATTTTTGCTTTTATTTTTTATTTTATTTTTTTAAAAGATTTTATTTTTTTTACATTTATTTATTTTGAGAGAGGGAGAGTGTGTGTGCAGAGGAGGGGCAGAGAGAGAGAGAGAGTGAGTGAGAAATCCCAAGCAGGTTCCACACTGTCAGCACAGAGCCTGATGCAGGGCTGGAACTCATGAACAGTGAGAGCAAGACCTGAGCTGAAGTCAGATACTTAGCCAACTGAGCCACCCAGGTACCCCTTTTATTTCTCTTGCCTCGGGAGACAAATCTAGAAAAATGTTGCTATGGCCGATGTCAGAAATTACTGCCTATGCTCTCCAAGGATTTTTAGGGTTTCAGGTCTCACGTTTAAGTACTTAATCCATGTTGAGGGTCTTTTGTGTGTGTGTATGGTGTAAGAAAGTGGCCCGGTTTCATTCTTTTGCATATAGCTATGCAGTTTTCCCAACACCATTTGTTGAAGAGGCTGCCTTTTTCCCAGTGTGTATTTTTCTGTCCTTTGTCAAGGATTAATCAGCCATATAACTGTGGATTTATTTCTGGGCTTTCTATGCTGTTCCATTGATCTATGTGTCTGTTTTTGTGCCAGTACCATACTGTCTTGATCACTATAGCTTTGTAATATCGCTTGAAGTCTGGAATTGTGATGTCTCCAACTTTGTTTTTCTTTTCCAAGATCTGTGACTATCTAGGGTCTTTTGTGGTTCCACACAAACTTTAGGATTATTTGTTCTAGTTCTGTGAAAAATGCTGTTGGCATTTCGATAGGGATTGCATTAAATCTGTAGATTGCTTTTTAACAAGATGACCATTTTAACAATACTTGTTCTCCCAATCCATGAGCATGGAATGTATTTCTATTTCTTTTGTGTCCTCTTCAGTTTCTTTCATCAGTGTTTTATAGTTTTCAAAGTCCAGGCCTTTCACCTCCATAGTTAAGTTTATTCCTAGATATTTTATGATATTGGGTGCAATTGCAAATGGGATTGTTTTCTTTCTTTAAAAAATGTTTTTAATGTTTTTATTTATTTTTGAGAGACAGAGAGAAAGAGAGACAGCATGAGTAGGGGAGGAGTAGAGAGAGAGGGAGACACCGAATCCAAACCAGGCTCCAGGCTCTGAGCTGTCAGCACGGAGCCCAGTGCGGGGCTCGAACCCATTAACTGTGAGATCGTGACCTGAGCCAAAGTCGGACGCTCAACCCACTGAGCCATCCAGGATTGTTTTCTTAATTTCTCTTTCTGCTACTTCATTCTAGTGTATGGAGATCAGCAGATTTCTGTATATTGATTTTTGTATCTTGAGACCTTACTGAATTCGTTGACCTGTTCTAGTAATTTTTTTGGTGGAAACCTTAGGGTTTTCTGTATTTGGTGTCATGTCATCTACAAATAGTGAAAGTTTTACTTCTTCTTTACAAATTCTGATGCTTTTTATTCCTTTTTCCTGTCTGATTGCTGTGGCTAGGACTTCCAGTACTGTGTCAAATAAAAGTGGTAGGAGGGGACATTCTTGTCCTATTCCTGATCCTAGGAGGAAAGCTCTCAGTTTTACACATTGAGTATGATGTTAACTGTGGGTTAGCAGTGGGTTAACCCACTGTTTTCATCTATGGTCTTTATTATATTGAGGGCATATTCCCTCTAGATCTACTTCACAGAGGGTTTTTATCATGAATGGATGCAGTTATACTGTCGAATGCTTTTTCTGCATCAATTGAAATGATCATATGATTTTTATCCTTTTTCTTGCTGATGTGATGTATCACGTTGATTGATTTGTATATATCGAACTACCCTTGCTTCCCAGGAATAAATCATACTGATTGTGGTAAACAATTTTTTAAATGTATTGTTGGGTTTGGTTTGCTAATATCTTATTGAGGATTTTTGTATCTATGTTCACCAGAGATATTGGCCTGTCATTCTTTATTTTATAGTGTCTTTCTCTGGTTTTGGTTTCTGGGTAATTCTGGCCTCATGGAATGAATTTGGAAGCTTTCCTTCTCCTCCTACTTTTTGGAATTGTTTGGGAAGTATAGGTATTAACTCTTCTTTGAATGTTTGGTAGAGGGGTGCCTGGCTGGCTCATTTGGTAGAGTGTGCAACTTTTGATCTCAGGGTTGTAAGTTTGAGCCCCACACTGGATGTGGAAATTATATAAAAATATAAATCTTTTAAAAAATGTTTGGCAGAATTCACCTGTGAAGCCATCTGGTCTTGAGCTCTTATTTTTTGGTAGTTTCTTTTTTTATGAATATAATTTATTATCAAATTGGCTTACATACAACACCTAGCGCTCATCCCAACAAGTACCCTCCTCAGTGCCCATCACCCATTTTCCCCTCATCTCCATCTACAGAGCTTCAGTTCTCTGTATTTAGGAGTCTCTTGTGGTTTGCCTCCCTCCCTCTCTGTTTATGTTGGCTCTGTTTTATGAATTGCTGGCTTTACAGAATGAGTGTGGAAGTTTTCCTTACATTTCTATTTAACTATTTTTCCCCTCCTCTTCCCCCATGGTCTTCTGTTAAGTTTCTCAAGATCCACCTATGAGTGAAAACATATGGTATCTGTCCTTCTCTGATTGACTTATTTCACTCAGCATAGTATCCTCCAGTTCCATCCATGTTGCTGCAAATGGCCAGATTTCATTCTTTCTCATTGCCAAGTAGTATTCCATTGTGTATATAAACCATATCTTCTTTATCCACTCATCAGTTGATGGACATTTAGGCTCTTTCCATAATTTGGCTATTGTCAAAAGTGTTGCTATAAACATTGGGGTACATGTGTCCCTATGCATCAGCACTCCTGTATCCCTTGGGTAAATTCCTAAAAGTGCTGTTGCTGGGTCATGGGGTGGTTCTATTTTTAATTTTTTGAGGAACCTCCACACTGTTTTCCAGAGTGGCTGCACCAGTTTGCATTCCCACCAATAGTGCAAGAGGGTTCCCGTGTCTCCACATCCTCACATCTGTAGTTTCCTGATTTGTTCATTTTAGCCACTCTGACCAGTGTGGGGTTGTATCTCAGTGTGGTTTTCATTTGTATTTCCCGGATGAGGAGTGACGTTGAGCATTGTTTCATGTGTCTGTTGGCCATCTGGATGTCTTCTTTGGAAAAATATCTATTCATGTCTTCTGCCCATTTCTTCACTGGATTATTTGTTTTTTTGGGCATTGAGTTTGGTAAGTTCTTTGTAGATTTTGGATACTAACCCTTTATCCAGTATGTCATTTGTAAATATCTTTTCCCATTCCATTGGCTGCCTTTTAGTTTTGTTGATTTGTTTCCTTTGTAGTGCAGAAGGTTTTTATCTTGATGAAGTCCCAATAGTTCATTTTTACTTTTAATTTTCTTGTCTTTGGAGTTGTGTCAAGTCAAGTAAGACAGTGCTACAGCTGAGGTCAAAGAGGTTGTTGCCTCCTTTCTCCTTTAGGTTTTTGAGGCTTTCCTGTCTCACATTTAGATCTTTCATCCTTTTTGAGTTTATTTTTGTGTATGGTATAAGAAAGTGGTCTAGTTTCATTTTTTTGCATGTTGTTATCCAGTTCTCCTAGCACCATTTGCTAAAGAGACTATCTTTTTACATTGGATGCTCTTTCCTTCTTTGTCAAAGATTAGTTGGCCATACATTTGTGGGTCCATTTCTGGGTTTTCTATTCTATTCCATTGGTCTATGTGTCTGTTTGTGTGCCAATACCATACTGTCTTGATGATTACAGCTTTGTAGTAGAGGCTAAAGTCTGGGGTTGTGATAGCTCCCTCTTTAGTTTTCCTTTTCAATATTACTTTGGCTCTTCAGGGTCTTTTGTGGTTCCACACAAATTTTAGGATTGTTTGCTCTAAATTTGAGAAGAATGCCAGTGCAGTTTTGATTGGGATTGCATTGAATGTGTCAATTGCTTTGGGTAGTATTGACATTTTAACAATATTTATTCTTCTAATCCATGAGCATGGAATGTTTTTCTATTTCTTTGTGTCTTCTTCAATTTCCTTCATAAGCTTTCCATACTTTTCAGCATACAGGTCTTTTACATCTTTGGTTAGGTTTGTTCCTAGGTATTTTATGGTTCTTGGTGCAATTGTAAATGGGATTAGTTTCCTTATTTCTCTTTCTGTTGCTTCATTATTGGTGTATAGAAATGCAACGGATTTCTGTACATTGATTTTTGTGCCTTGCGACTTTGCTGAATTCATGTATCAGTTCTAGGAGATTTTTGGGGGAATTTTTCGGGTTTTCTATGTAGAGTATTATGTCATCTGCAAAAAGTGAAATTTTGACTTCTTCTTTGCCAATTTTGATGCCTTTTATTTCAATTTGTTGTCTGATTGCTGAGGCTAGGACTTCCAATACTATGTTAAAAAATGATGGTGAGAGTGGACATCCCTGTCGTGTTCCTGATCTCAGGGAGAAGGTCTCGGTTTTTCCCTGTTGAGGAGGATATTAGCTGTGGGCTTTTCATAAATGGCTTTTATGATGTTTAAGTATGTTCCTTCTATCCTGACTTTCTTGAGGGTTTTTATTAAGAAAGGATGCTGTATTTTGTCAAATGCTTTTTCTGCATCTATTGGCAGGATCATATGGTTCTTATCTTTTCTTTTGTTAATGCGATGTATCACATTGATTGACTTGCAAATATTGAACTTCCCCTGCAGCCCAGGAATGAATCCCACTTGATCCTGGTGAATAATTCTTTTTATATGCTATTGAATTTGAATTGCTAGTATCTTGTTGAGAATTTTTGCATCCATATTCATCAGAGGTATTGGCCTATAGTTCTCCTTTTTTGCTGGGTCTCTGGTTTAGGAATTAAGGAAATGCTGGCTTCATAGAATGAGTCCAGTTTTCCTTCCATTTCTACTTTTTGGAACAGCTTGAGAAGGATAGGTATTAACTCTGCTTTAAATGTCTGGTAGAATTCCCCAGAGAAGCCGTCTGGTCTAGGACTCTTATTTGTTGAGAGATTTTTGATAACTGATTCAATTTCTTCACTAGTTATGGGTCTGTTCAAATTTTCTGTTTTTTTCCCATTTGAGTTTTGGTAGTGTGTGGGTGTCTAGGAATTTGTCCATTTCTTCCAGGTTATCCAGTTTGTTGGCATATAATTTTTCATAGTATTCCCTGATAATTTCTTGTATTTCTGAGAGATTGGTTGTGATAAATCCATTTTCATTCATGATTTTATCTATTTGGGTCCCCTCTCTTTTCTTTTTGAGAAATCTGGCTAGGGGTTTATCAATTTTGTTTATTTTTTCAAAAAACCAACTCTTAGTTTCATCGATCTGTACTACTGGGTGTTTTTTTGTTTTGTTTTGTTTTGATTCTGTATTGTTCATTTCTGTTCTAATCTTTATTATTTCTCTTCTTGTGCTGGCCTTGGGGTTTCTTTGCTGTTCTGCTTCTAGTTCCTCTAGGTGTGCTGTTAGATTTTATATTTGGGATTTTTCTTGTTTCTTGAGATAGGCCTGTATTGCAATGTATTTTCCTCTTATGACTGACTACCTTTGCTGCATCCCAAAGGGTTGGACTGTTGTGTTTTCATTTTCATTTGTTTCCATATATTTTAAAATTTCTTCTTTAATTGCCTGGATGACCCATTCATTCTTTAGTAGGCTGTCGCGGTTTGATGTAGGCAGGTCCCACCTCCACTGTGGGCCCCCTGCTATCTGATCCTTGAAGCCCCACCTTGGTGGTGGTGGGGAGAAAAATGGTGACACCCCAGTCTCTCCTCCACGGACCAGGCGGCCCAAATCACTCTGTTCTAGCCGTCCTCACTGTGCCGTGGGTGCAAACGAGGCGCTCCGCTGACTTCTGTGCCCTGGTACTTGGTTGGGATTCAAGCTCCCGCTCCATGCACCCTGATACTGGGGAGTGCCGCTCTCTGGCTGGTGGATACAGGCAGGCTTTATCCTGTCCCACAGCACTCTAGGGAGGAGATTGCTTTCTCCCACTGCGGACTGCGCCCCTGACCTAGCCACTGAGCCTGGGGCTGGCTCCCCTCCTCCCAGGTGTGCGATCCGGGCAGCCGGGCCCAATCTGGAGAAAGCCCCTCAGTTAGAGATTGGATCTTTCTCCCTCCTGGTCCATGGTTTTTCTCTAGCCCAGATACAGTTCTGTGCTTCCCCAGCCTCTCTTTCTCTTCTCTTTGTCCCTCTGCAGAAAGGGATCCCTCTCCTCCATTCATTATATCTCTCCCAGTTCGCAGTCACACACCTATGGCCTGTCAGGTTGTCTCGGTGGGTCCCTGGAAGCGACTGTCTCTTTGCCTCCCGGACTCTCAGAGGTCAGTCCTTTAGCTTCAACATTGCTTTGTTTGAGAGACGAGGAAGCTTCAGTTCCCCCTACTTCTCTGCCATGTTGGCCCCTCCTCCAGTAGTTTCTTGATAACCAATCCAATTTGGTACTAGTAGTTTGTTCAGATTTTCTATTTCTTCCCGATTCAGTTTTGGAAGATTGTATGTTTCTAGGAATTTATCCATTTCTTCTAGATCGTCCAATTTGTTGGCATATAATTTTTCATAATCTATAATTCTTTGTATTTCTATGGTGTCAATTGTTATTTCTCCTCTTTCATTCTGATTTTGTTTGAGTCCACCCCCTACCCTCCATGAGTCTAGTTGAAGGTTTATCAATTGTATTGATCTTTTCAAAGAACCAGCTCCTGGTTTCATTGATCTGTTCTATTGTTTTTTAGTTTTTATTTTGTTTATTTCTGTCCTAATCTTTATTATTTCCTTCCTTCTACTGTTTTCGGGTTTTGTTTATTTTTTCTTTTTCTAGCTTCTTTAGGTCTAAGATTAATTGAGATTTTTCTCGCTTCTTGAGGTAGACCTGTATTGCTATAAACTTCCCTCTTTGAACAGCTTTTGTTGCATCCCAAGGATTTTGGCCCATTGTTTTAATTTTCATGTGTGTCTGTCTCCGTGTATTTTTTTTTTATTTCTTCTATAATATCTTGGTTAACTCATTCAATGTTTAGTAGCATTTTATTTTTTTTAATTAAAAATTTTTAATGTTTATTTATTTTTAAAAATTTTTTAATGTTTATTTACTATTGAGAGAGAGAGACAGAGGCATTAACAGGGGAGGGACAGAGAGAGAGGGAGACACAGAATCCCAAGCAGGCTCCAGGCTCTGAGCTGTCAGCACAGAGCCCGACGTGGGCTTGAACTCACAGACCACGAGATCATGATCTGAGTTGAAGTCGGACGCCTAACCAACTGAGCCACCCAGGCACCGCTTTAATGTTTATTTTTGAGAGAGTGAGAGAGAGAGAGGTGAGGGGCAGAGAGAGAGGGAGACACAGAATCCAAAGCAGGCTTGTGGCTCCACACTGTCAGCACAGAGCCCCATGTGGGCCTCAAACTTGTGAACTGCTAGATCATGACCTGAGCTGAAGGTGGACGCTTAACTGACTGAGCCACCCAAGCGCCCCAGTAGCATTTTATTTAACCTCCAATTTATTTGTGCTCTTTCCAGACTTTTTCTTGTGGTTGACATCTAGTTTCATAGCATTGTGGTCAGAAAAGATGCATGGTATAACCTCAGTCTTTTTTGATTTGTTGAGACTTGTTTCATCTTCTAATATGTGATCTGTTCTGGAGAATATTCCAGATGTGAAAAGAATGTGTAATCAGAATGTTTCGAATATATGTTAAATCCTCTGGTCTAGTGTGTCATTCAGACCCAATGTTTCCTTGTTGATTTTCTGTTTAGATGATCTATCCATTGATGTATATGGGGTGTTAAAGTCTCCTATTATTATTATATTACTATAGATTACTTCCTTTATGTTTGTCTTTAACTGGTTTATGTATTTGGGTGCCTCCATGCTAGGTGCATAAATATTTACAATTGTTGTATCTTCTTATTGGATTGTTCCCTTTATGATTATGTAGTGTCATTATCCCTTGTTACAGTCTTTGTTTTAAAGTCTAATTTGTCCAATAGAAGTATTTCTATCCAGGTTTTCTTTTCACTTCCATTTGCAAGATAAATTCTTTTCTATCCTTTCATTTTTTAAAAAATGTTTGTTTATTTTTGAGAGAGAGAGAAAGTACACATGCACCCACATGAGCAGGGGAGGGGAAGAAAGGGGGAGACAGGATTCTAAATGGGCTCTGCACTGACAGCAGGGAGCTTGATGTGGGGCTTAACCTCACGAACCAAAACACAAGATCATGACCTAAGCCGAAGTTGGATGCTTGACCGTCTGAGCCAACCAGGTGACCAGGTGCCCCCCACTGCTTCACTTTTAACCTGCCTGTGTCTTTAGGTCTGAAATGAGTCTCAGGTAGGCAGAAAGCATATAGACGTGTCTTGCATTTTTATCCATTCTGCCACCCTGTGTCTTTTGATCGGAGTGTTTAGTCCATTTACATTTGAAGTAATTATTGATAGGAATGCATTTATTGCCATTTTATTTTTTTTAAGTTTATTTATTTTGAGAGCAAGAGAGTGGGGGAGGAGCAGAAAGAGATAGAGAGAGGGAGAGAGATAGAGAATCCCAAGCAGTCTGCAGGCTGTCAGCACAGAGCCTGATGTGGGGCTTGAGCTCACGAACTGAGCTGAAGTCAGATGCTTAACCAACTGGGCCACCCAGGCACCCCCGCATTTTGTTTCTTGTTTAATGGTTGTTTTTGTAGTTCTTCTCTGTTCTTTTCTTCTCTTGCTCTTCTCTCACAGTTAGTAATATACTTGGATTTCTTTATCTTAATTGTTTGCATGCCTATCACTGGTTTTTGCTACAGAAAGCAATTTTTATAACACAAACAAAACTAAAAAGTCACAATCCATTTCACCAACTGAAAGTTACTCTATCCCAAACATTTTGGCAAACACTAAATAGTCACATCTTAGACACCACACCAAAAAAAGTGCTCCAGCATTATTAAAAATAAAACAAGTGCCTTGAGTTGAGGCGTTAGAAAGTAGCGGTTTCATCCTGGACGGGAGGAGTTTAAAGGAGGACATTGTCTGGGGTAAGGTTTGGTAAATGTATTATTTATTTGTTTATTCTTATTTATTTATTTTGGGGAAAGCGCAAGCAGGGGAGGGGCAGAGAGAAGGGGACAGAGGATCTGAAGCGGGCTCTCTGCGCCGACAGGCTGACAGCAGCGAGCAGATGCGGGGCTCAAGCTCACACACCGTGAGATCGTGACTTGAGTCCAAGTCAGAAGCTCAGCCGACCGAGCCACCAGGCGCCCCTGGTTTGGTCGATTCATAAACAAGGCTAGGTAGGAAAGGCTTCTCCACACACATCATTAACCCATAAGCATGTGACTATTAACCTGTGAAACAAAGGAAGAATACTTTATAAACAAGCTGAGATTGTCCTTCTTTCATTTAACAGGCAATCGCTGGAAGAAAAAGAATACTTTGGGTGGAAGTGGAAAGTTCTGATGCCTTGAAACTGTTTCAGTACTTTTTCTAATACTTCGGGCATCGACTGCGGAACTGAAAATACAAAATAGCTTAAACCGTTCGCTCCGCGTCCCACATCTTCCTCTGTTCTCAGGGCCGAGGCATAAAACGTAAACTGAAGATCATACATTTATGCACACAGCCGCCGGCCCCACCCTGAACAAACCAACTGAGCTATTTTCTGAATCAAATTTGCACAACTCTAAAGAAAAAACAACTTCAAAGAACAGGATGTTTTTCGGGCAGGCTTTTTAGAAGCTAATGTTGACTTGCCCTGTTTTAGACTTTCTCAGTGTTTGTTTTGCTTTCTCTGGTAGCTAACAGTTTGGTAATGAGCTGACCATCTGGTATCGGAAGGTCAGATTTTTACATCTTCAGTCTCCCCTTTCTTTGGTTAAATGCCTAAGGCTGGTAATCTGTTGCCGCAGAGCTCCGGAAAAGTGTTTCTGGCTCATTAAAATAAATCCTCATGATGGGGTGGCCTGAGTAGCTCAGTCGTTTAAACTTGTGACTCTTGATTTCAGCTCAGGTCATGATCTCGTGGCTCGTGGGTTTGAGCCCCACACCCGGCTCTGGGCCGACAGCGGGGACCCTGCTTGGGATTCTCCCTCTGCCCCTCCCCAGCTCATGTGTTCTCTCTCTCTTTCAAAAATAAATGAATAAACTTAAAAAAAATCCTCACGGTTGGAGGGTCAGCTGATTTTCTTGCGACAATACCTGAAAAAGGGAACTGAATTCCCCTGAAGAGGTCTAGATCAAGATGGGCGGCTTTGCCAATATCACGTCAGTAAAGAATAATTCATCAGAGATTTTAATTACAAAATTTAAAAAATTGTACGGGTGTAAGTCAGGTTGTCATTAAGTCTACTACATTTCACTTTAGTAGCCCTCATAAAATGTAAGCTGGGGCGCCTGGGCGGCTCAGTCGGTTAAGTGTCCTACTTTGGCTCAGATCATGATCTCGCAGTTGGTGGGTTCGAGCCCCGCATCAGGCTCTGTGCTGACAGTGTGGAGCCTGGAACCTGCTTCAGATTCTGTGTCTCCTTCTCTCTCTGCTCTTCCTCTGCTCAAACTCTCTCTCAAAAATAAATATATAACCATTAAAAAGTTAAAAAAAATTTTTTTTAATGTTTATTTATTTTTGAGACAGAGAGACACAGAGCACAAGTGGGGCAGGGGCAGAGAGAGAGAGGGAGACACAGAATCCGGAGCAGGCTCCAGGCTCTGAGCCGTCAGCACAGAGCCCGATGTGGGACTCGAACTCCTGGACCGCGAGATCATGACCTGAGCCGAAGTCAGACGCTCAACCGACTGAGCCACCCAGGCACCCCTAAAAAGTTTTTAAAAATGTAAGCTAACTCGCTGTGCTAAGAACTTGAAACATGAGCCATTCAGCAAGCAGGAGTCTCTTCCTGTCACTTTCCGATCCTTCGATTTGAGCTTCTGAAATGAGCCTGTAAGGTAGACACAAGAAGCTAATTTTCCTGTCTGAAAGTAAGAAAGAAATGAATATTTCCCAAAGCAAACAAACAAACAAACAAACAAAAAAGCCATTTCAACTTGATACCTTTCTTCTGACCCATTTAATAGCTGGTTCTCTGTGATCTCGGGGTAGGTCTCATTATCGAACACGACTGAACACTGGGCCTGGTAGCTGTCTGTGCATGTGACTAGTGTCATGTCCCTCCTCCTGCTTCAGTGCCAGTTTAAGACTGCAAATCCTACGTGGGCAGGTTTTTAAAGGTGGCGAGAAAATTTTATTTTATTCTGGCTAAAGTTAGTCATATTATTTTCTAAAGTGGGCCCTTACATTTGCTGCCATTTAAAAATCCCAGTCAACTTGAGAGTGAAGTTTTAAAGATACCAATGAGTTTCGGGCACCTGGGTGGCTCAGTTGCTTAAGAATTTGACTCTTGAATTCAACTCAAGTCATGATCTCATGGTTTATGAGATCCAGCCCTGCGTTGTACTCTGTGCGGAGAGTGCAGAGCCTGCCTGGGATTCTCTCTCTCTTTCTCTGCCCCTCCCCTGTTCTCCCTCTCTTTAAAATAAATAAATAAACTAAAAAAATGTTAAAGATGCCTGCGATTTAAAAATCTGCACTTCGAAAAGCAATATGCCGAGTGTCCCTTTGTGACTGTGGTTACTGCCACACTGTATTCTAGTTATAGGCCAGCCTAGGGAAGTGCGAGCTGAACACGGCCACTCTTGCCACAAAACCTCCAGCCGAAACAGAATCAAGGTGGTTGAGAAGTAGACAAGCACTGTTTGCATATAAATCTGTCTACACAGCAAGAGAACATCTGATCTACTGTGTCAGATGGGTTGAGAGAGAAGGTCAACTGATGTCAGGTTCTAATAAAAATCGACAGGTTAATTGTCCAAACTTTTCCAGATTCCAAGTGGTTATTTGGGATCACATAGACATGCTAGCATCATCGTGATGAACTGACCGTGATTCATCACTGTCGGTGCACTGACCGACGGCATTTAAGGAAACATACAAATGTTCACTACCAGTATAAGGATTTTCTCATTTACTCCTTTGCTCAAGAAGGGTGAGATTTTATTTTGTTCATGATTTCCCCTAAGTAGATGATGGTAAAATTGAACTAGCATAGGTCAGTTTATTAAGTTATACAATGTAACATTCTGCCGTAGTCTAATTTATGGTAGACACTTACATAAATGAGAGAGCCGAAGTCTTCTGCACCCCCATGATGCTATCCTTTTTGGTTCAGAAATAACGGTTCAAGGTAGAATCCAACTTTTTTGTCATATACGGATGCTGCCAAAAGAAAAACGTTTCTCAGATTTCAGGTGACACCGTGGTAAATTGGCAGTTGGCAGTGTTCAGTGTAAAACGCATCTTAGTAAGAGAATCTCTTTGGACTCGATTAAAGTCCAAAGTAGTGAAGATTTTTTTCTTCTGTCTGACTGTCGCGTGTACGCTCTGGGAAGGGCCCGACTCCCTCACAAATCGTGTGACGCAGAGACACTCACACGGTGTTGCGGGAGCGCATTTTGTGACAGGCAGTAAAGTCTCGAGCGTTCTTAATGCTCCTCGTCCTCCCGAGGACCTCTATCGTTTGAAGAAGAAAAGCTCTTGCCGTTCGAAAGCATCTTGAGAGGAACGGAAAGGGTAGGAATTCCGACTGATTCTCATAGAGCATTACTGGTTGGCTCGATGCTATAACAGCAAACAAGTCTTTAACTCCACCCCCATTTGGAAACACGAGTCATCCACAGCCTCTGCCCCGGTTGCATAAATGTGTCCGTGTGTTCAAGCAATAAAATCACTGTCTAACTAGAAAAAGAAAGTAGCTGAGGAAAAGTCAAGTGTGTGATGCGGAAAAGCCTACTATGAGAGGCCGTAAAAATAAACACTGTGGCGCCGTCCACCGTCCTGTCTCCTGAAGAGCTGCCTGTAACCGTCTCAGCTGTGGGGAGAAATCTTTTTTTTTTTTTAACAAAGTTTTAAAGTGATAGCAAATATCCATCTTAGCACCTTCGGCATTTTTGTCCAAACGGACTTTGACAGAGAAAGGGGGAGCGTAACCCCTTTCATTTTCTCTCTAGGGCAGATTCATCTTTAGTTTCCTCTGTGACATACGGTGTTTCTGCCTCAGCCGCAGCGAGGATTCCCTCATTCCTCCCGTCACATGCGCGGAGAGCTTTACGCGTTCCTGGGGTGGGAAGCGGTTCCTGGGCATCAGACTCGCTGTGAAGGTCACGCCCGGAACCTACCCCTTCCTCTCCTGACCCGGCTCCTGAGTGTCACTGCCGCCTGTGTTCCCCTGGGCTCGCGCACCGGTGTTTGGGGGTTCGGGGGTTTGGTACATTTTACTCTGTTGTCAGGCCCATGTGGTTGGTGCTGGGAGCCTGCCTTCAACCTCAGCCAGCCGGGCTTAGTCACAGTTTTTCTATATTTTTGACTGACTTCTGGGTTAATTTGTGACCCAAACTGGCTTGGTCTCCCAGCTGAGGGTTTTTTAGAGTCATTCTTCATCTTTGTTAGGCCTTCTCTTTGATTCATCTCCCTCTGGGTTCCTATATTTAATTCATCGACTTTCTTTTATTGCTTCTTCCTTCTTTGTTGAGGTGGAAGATTCCTGAAATCCTCCGGTGGTGCACCTCCTGAACTTTTGGCTTTGGAAGCCATGAATTTGGAGTTTGGACACCATGAATTCACTGAAACAATGAGCTCCCTTTTCTGTTCAGGAGACTTATTTATTCTTAGGAACCGCCATAACTGCGTTTTGGATTTGCTAACAGGTTTGACCTCTGGTTCGCCTTCTCTGGACACAGCACACTTCTTCGGCCCAGGGTCATCCTCAGATGCCTCCTGGAGGCTCAAACTCTGCCCTGACGGTTTCTATTACCAGCCGTGACGTTTGCCCCATCACTGGTTCAGCTGCCTTTACCATTCTGTCCGAGAACTTTCCTTCGATCGCTATTGCTCATTGGTCCGTCTCTGCACGTCTTCAGTGATTCTCCGGGTCTCACCATCCTTCTTGCCTCCATCTCCTGTATTTTCCACAAGATGTTGGAAATATGAGGATGGTAATATGCATGCAGCTCATGGTAGAATTTCTCAGAGAATTGACGAGTATTCTGCTTTGCCGTCCTCTGCCATTGGTGACGCTTCTGACACCGTTGCTGTGCCTTTCCCCCATCTACTCTTTAAAACATTCCGGTCAGCGTCCTCATAACACTGCCACGCTCTGCCAGTCCTTTTACAGTCTTGCTCAAATCGCCTTTTACTCTATTTAAGTTGCTTCCAGCAAGTATCTGTCTTCTGTGTATCACCGAAGTACGATTTTCACGCCCGTGCAGGTCTTGGACATAAGCCCCCTAACTCCACAGTGACCTGTGAGGTCAAGTTTGGGCAGCTGGGTCAGTGCTGGCCAGCATGATCGCTCACTATGCTCACAGGGTGTAAACACGATATTTGCCTGTATTCTTCTTCCTCCTTCGACTTCTTTTTAGGTTGATATTTCTTGAAAAGATCCTGAGTTGCTCTGCATAGCTGAGTTTAATCTCTGTCCCCTCCCTGACAAATGTGAGGTATTTCTCAAGAATACCAGTCTCCCACCCCGTATGGTTTTCTAAGTCAAACCTATCCCTCGGTGTCCCAGGCCAGGTGCAGGGGGTGAGAAGGGGTGCTCCCGGGGGCATGGCTCCTGTGGGTCTCTCCCCGGCCACCCCCATCCCATCCCTTCATCATGCATCATGTAGCTGTCGCCTCCCGGGTCTCCTCAGCCCCCTGCCCCCTCACTCCTCACCTGCACCCCAGCCCTGCCCCTCGTATGCTTCAATTTGTAAATAAGCAGGAAGCAGACTTGGACAAATAGAAAACGTAACCTTGTTCTTGTATAGGAGGACTCAACTGCATAAACGTGTCGGTTATTTTTTAAGTTTATTTATTTATTTTGAGAGTAAGAGAGCACGTGTGGGTGGAGGCGGGGCAGAGAGAGAGAGAGAGAGAGAGAGAATCCGAAGTAGTTCTCTGCACTTTCAGGGCAGAGCCCGGAGCAGGGCTCAGTCGACCAAACTGTGAGATCATGACCTGAGCCAAAATCAAGAGTTGGTCGCTTAACCAACCGAGCCACCAGACGCCTCAAAAACGTCAGTTCTAAGTAACTTATAAATTTAATGTGCGTCAAATAAACGTATCAACAAGTGTTTTTTTTCCTGGCATTAGGCAGGTTTTTTCCAAAGTTCATATAGAGAAATAAACATGCAAGAATAGCTAGGAAACTCCTAAAAAAGAATAGCAATGTGGGTACGCTAGCTGTTAACGAGCAACTAGATGTTAAAATGTACCGTAAATATTAATATTCAAATATACTCTAAATATAACTGTCCGGTTGGGCGGGCCTGGTCACAGGTGCGCAGCACCCGGCGCGGCAGCTGCCAAGAGCAAGGTGCCGAGTGCCAGCTGCGGGGCGCGTGGCTCTGAGATGCAGGGCGGCAGCTTTCGCTCTGGGTTCCCAATGCGAACGTGCCAGAGTCAGGATGGCTTTGCAGAAGTGCGTCTCCAGGTGATGAGGAGGAAGTTAATTTCCAGGACTCTCACTTCTTGGTGGAGAGAGCTGCTACCTCCAAGGCTCATATCTGACCTCGTTCAGAATGTTTCTGTTCCCAGAGACCTTTGACTACTGATTCAGAACCAGTTATTCTGGGTCCTTTAACTGGAGACTCTCACATTCCCAGGAGGCACCGCAGGGCTGTATTCTCATGGTCTTTACGGCCTCGCGCCTCTTCCTGTGTACTCCTTCACATTCAGTGCCGCGTGCTGATCTGCTGTGATGATTCTGTTCTCTGCACATCGGTTCTGCTTTTAGCCTAGACGCTACTTGGTTCATTATCTCATAATCTTGATTTTGTTGAGTAGCTGAGAGATTCTTTTTAAGCTTTTTTGAAAATAGACCGCAATCACAAAAGGATAGACTGTCTATCCTCTTATATCGCTTGCAAAGGACTTGCCACTAGTCTGAATGCTTAATGTTTGCTGTTCTTTGTGCAGTAAAAGTTTTTCTTTGGTTTCAGATAACTTGCCTCACTGTTTATCCATACTTCTTTGAATAAAATCTTGCTGATCTTTTTGTTCTTATTGATAATTTATTTGGAGTAGTTTCATAGTTTGCATAAATATTTTAATAGATTTTTAAAAGGAATGAGCTCTCGATGGTATTACTTGGACTACCATTAGCCTGAAAGCCCCTTCATATTTGAGGAACCCCTGGAGGCACAGAGGAGACCACGAGATAGTAGAAAGCCCCCGCATGGTCTCAGTGGCCCAGAGATAGGAGCTGAGCCCAATTCTGCAGTGCCCTGTGACAGGGTCGGGATGTCGCACCTTATCCTGAGAGCTGTACCAAATGGGGAGCATCGAGGAGTATTACAGGGAGATAGTGTCATCTTATTTGGTTTTTAGGAAGATTATCTGGGTAAGACTGGGTTTGGTGAGGTGGGCAGAGAGGTGAAACGGAGGCTGGACAGCAGGCTTTCAAATATCCATACTTGTTGAAAAGCGCAAGAGCTTAAGTCTTCCCACAGAGCCACCTTGTTGGAACCTGTGCCTCTTGTGCCTCTTGTGCCTGCAGCCCCCGAGGGTGCTGGCCATGCCTTGAGCTCTGCTCAGGAGTAGGTTCCTTCCAGTGAGAACACTGTGTATCCCTAGGATGCATGGCTCCTAAGGTGCAGAAGAAGCAGGGGCATGGTTGGACAGGGCACAGGCTTTGGCGTCAGACACACCTGGGTTTTAGTCTGGATTTTGCTCCTTCCTAGCTGGATGGTCTTGGGCAAGTCGCTTAATCTTCTGAAAGGTCTCATTTTGAGATCAAGTTATGAGGCCCTCTGCCCTGGGCCACCAGCTTTAGAAGGCACTGCTGTGGCCCTCTTCCAGCATGCCCTTGCCCATGGTGCGGAGGAGTCTATGCCAATGATCAAGGCCCACGTGGTAGTCCATACGAATGGTGCCCCCCCAGACTTGTGCAGTGCACACCCTGCTAATAATATTGGTAAGGAGGAGCAGGATTGAGGACACTGAGGGGGTAAAATCCAGACTTGGTACGTGTCAGGATATAACCAGGAGAATGATGGGGCCATCAACAGCCAAAGGAAAATATGGCAGAGTGTCGAGACTCGGTTTTTGGTGTGTTATGACTTTGGCCCTGCAAAACAGCTACCCAGAGCTACCCAGCAGCCTGGACTCATGAGGGAGGTCAGAGCTAGACACGGTTTTGGAAATCATCCGATTGGGGTCATAGTTGAGGCCTGGTGGCTGTACGAGGCCTCAGAGCAAAGCCTATAGGCCATTGGAAGGACCGAGATGATTCTCTTGGGAGTGTCTCTATTTATCTTCTATTGTTGTGTTTTATTTTGTTTTAATTCCAGTAAACATGCAGTGCTAAGGTAGTTTCAGGTATACAGTGTGGTGATTCAGCAACTCTGTATGTCAGTGCTCATCAAGAGAAGTGTCCTCTTAATCCCCTTCATCTATTTCAACCGTTCCCGCCCCCACCCGCTTCCCCTCTGGTAACCATCTCTTTGTTCTCTACGGCTGAGAGCCTTCTTTTTGGTTTGTCTCTTTTATATTCATTTATTTGTTTTGTTTCTTAAAATCCATTTATGAATGAAATCGTGGTATTTGTCTTTTTCTGACTTAACTTGTTTAGTATTATACTCTGTAGATCTATCCTTATTGTTGCAAATGGCAAGATTTCATTCTTTTTTATGGCCGAGTAGTATTCCTCTGTGTGCGTGTGTGTAAGGATGTGATATATATATATATACATACAGACAACATATAATATGTGTGTGTATATACACACACACACAGATATATATCACGTCTTTTTAATCCATTCTTCTATTGGTGGACACTTAATCTACTTCTATAATTCGGCTATTGTAAATTCTGCTGCAATATACATAGGGGTGCATATATATCCTTTAAGATGAATAGTTTTGTATTTAGTAGTGTGATTACTGGATCATATGGTAGTTTTGTTTTTAATTTCTTGAAGAACCTCCCAACTGTTTTCCCGAGTGCCTGCACCGGTTCGCATTCCCACCAACAGTGCAGGAGGGTTCCTTTTGCGCCACATTCTCAGCAATGCCTCTTGTTTCTTGTGTTTTTTATTTTATCCGTTCTGATAGATGCGAAGTGATATCTCACTGTGGTTTCGATGTGCATTTCCCTGATGGTGAGTGATGCTGAGCATCTTTTCATGTGTCCGTTTATGTCTTCTGCTCATTTTTTTTTTTAAGTAGGCTTCACACCCAGCATGGGGCCTAGTGCAGGACTTGAACTCACCATGCTGAGATCAAGAGTCAGATGCTTAATCGACCGAGTCACCCAAGTTCCCCTTCTGCCCATTTTTAAATAGGATTATTGTCTTTTTGGTATCGAGCTATATCAGTTCTTTATCTATTTTGGATACTAACTTCTTATGGGATGTATCATTTGCAAATATCTTGTCCCATTCGGTAGGTTGCTTTTTAGTTTTGTTGATTCCTTCACTGTGCAGAAGCTTTTTATTTTGATGTAGTGTCAATAGTCTATTTTTGCTTTTATTTCCCTTGCCTCAGGAGACCTATCTAGAAAAATGTTGCTATGACCAGTGTCAACAGAAATTACTACCTATACTCTCTTCTATGACTTTTATGGTTTCACATGTCACATTTCGGTCCTTAATCCATCTTGAGTTTATTTGTTGTGTATGGTGTGAGAAAGTGGTCCAGTGTCACTCTTTTGCATGTAGCTGTCCAGTTTTCCCAGCATCATTTGTTGAAGAGACTGTCTTTTCCCCATTGTATATTCATTCCTGCTTTGTCAAAGATTGACCATATAATTTTAGGTTTATATCTGGATTTTTCTATTGTATTCCATTGATCCATGTGTCCGTTTTTACACCAGTACCATTTCTGTTTTGATTACTTCAGCTTTGTGATATAACTTGAAATTGGGATTGTGATACCTCATTTTGTTTTTCAACATTGCTTTGGCTATTTGGGGTATTTTGTGGTTCCATACAAATTTTAGGATTATGCTAATTTTGTGAAAAATGTTGTTGGTATTTTGATTGGGATTGCATTAAATCTGAAAATTACTTTGGATAGTATGGACATGTTAACAGTATCTCTTCTCCCAATCCATAAGTATGGAATGCCTTTCCATTTGTTTGCATCATCTTCAGTCTTTCATCAACTTTTTCTAATTTTCAGAGTACAGGTCTTTCACCTCCTTGGTTAAGTTTATTCCTAGGTATTTTACTGCTTTTTTGGTACAGTTGTAAATGGAATTGTTTTCTTCATTTCTCTTTCTGTTGCTTCATTATTAGTGTATCGAAATGCTATGGATTTCTGTAAATTGGTTTTGTATCTTGTGACCTTACTGAATTCACTGATCAGTTCTAGTAGTTTTTTGGTGGGGTCTTTAGGGTTTTCTATACATAGGATCATGTCATCTGCAAACAGTGAGAGATTTACTTCTTCCTTCCCAATTTGGATGCCTTTTATTTCTTAACGTTGTCTAATTGTTGTGGTTAGGACTTCTAGTACTATATTGAATAAAAGTGGTGAGAGTGGACAGCCTCATCTTGTTCCTGACCTCAGGGGGAAAAGTTCTGTTTTTCACCATTAAATATGTTGTTTGCTGTGGGTTCTTCCTATATGGCCTTTATTATGTTGAGGTATTTTCCCTCTAGACCTACTTTGCAGAGGGTTTTTATCACAAATGGATGTTGTACACTATTGAATGCTTTTTCTGTTTTTTAAAAAAGATTCCTGTGTCAATGCTTGACACACATAAATCCTGCCTTTTTTTTTTAATGTTTATTTTTGAGAAAGCACCAGCAGGGGAGGGGCAGAGAGAGGGGCACAGAGGATCCAAAGCTGGCTTTGTACCGTGGGGCTTGAACTCACAAACCGCGAGATCATGACCTGAGCTAAAGTCGGGACACTTAACCAACTGAGCCACCCAGGTGCTCCTGTTGAATGCTTTTCTGCATCAATTGAAATGATCATACGGTTTTAATCTCTTCTCTTGTTAATACAATATATCACATTCATTGTTTTGCAAATATTGAATCACCCTTGCATCCTGGGAATAAATCCTACTTGATCGTGGTATACAATTTTTTTTTACAATATATTGTTGGATTTAGTTTGCTAATATTTTGTTAAGGATTTTTGCATCCATGTTCATCAGAAATATTGGCTTGTGTTTTTGTTGTTCTTATTGTTATTTTTGTTGTTATTATTGTTAGTGTCTTTCTCTGGTTTTGGTACCAGGGTAACACTGGTCTCAAAGAATGAATTTGGAAGCTTTCCTTCTGGAGTACCCACTTTAGATAATTACCCTTTGACCTCACCACAGGAATCCCCTTGTTTCATACAAGCCATGTGTTAGGGTCCAGATGGGGCACAGAATAGCTGCGGGGTGTGGGGACTGTCCACCGGCCCGATCCCTGCTGTCAGTAAGTTACCCTGAATAAACTCTGTAAATGGGATGGAGGGGCTTGCTTTGTTTTTTGAGAGCCTTCTTAGTCTGGAGGATACTTTACTGACCCTCATCCACCTTCTGACAGCAACTCGATAAACAATGTGGTTCTGTAGTACTGATGCTTAAAGATATATTAAGATTACAACAGTATTACTGCATTATTCTATCAAAATATAGGTATACGTATGTGTATATTTACGCACTCCGAAAATGTTTGCAACCAGTATGTGGTTCTCTTACAGTGGGACTTCAGGTAATTTTTAAAAACTTCTGTCTTCTAATTTTTCTATACTTAACATGGAATTGTGTAAGAAGAGATGAAAGCATGATTATAGTTACCCTGGAGTCAGCCAGCCCCTGCGAAGGCAGGAATCGCCCAGCCCTCTCTCCTCAGGCCCTACAAATGCAGCCAATATGACAATGGACTAGGTCTCTTTCAAACCCAAACTGTCAAGTGGAAAGAAGCAGGTGACCAAACACAGGGTATCTCACCATTGTTAAAACATGCAAATGTGTATGAGGATCTCCAGAGGGCCTTGTGTGACCACGCTTTTCCAGAGGGTTCATTTGCAAGGGAAAGAAAATGGAGAGGAAGACCATATGAGTCCATCAGCCCGCAGCCTGTTAGCGTCATGGGCTTTCACCCAGATGCCCTTGGAGAGGCGCTTTCCTATCCGCTGACCTAACAGGATGGTGGCACCTACTAGAAAGAATGCTTAAGTCTTTAGGGCCTGCTGGCTTGGTTGTCAGTGTGAGACTCTGAATTTTAGTTACATGTTTCAACAGGAGGGGACTCTCTTCCTTTGACCCTTCTCTCTCTTCCTTTCCTCAATTCAGTTTCCCTCCCTTTTTTTTCTTGGAATCAAATATATATACCTATATATTTTATTTTTTTAAATAATTTATTGTCAGATTGGTTCCCATACAACACCCAGTGCTCAACCCAACAAGTGCCCTCCTCAGTGCCCGTCCACAGTTTCCCCTTTTATCACAGATCAGCCACCACCAGGATTGGCTATCCATCTATCTATCCTTCCGTCCATCCATCCATCCTTTTGTCATCATGTTAAGTGCCTTCTAGTAATCATCAATCTGTTCTCTATAATTAAGAGTCTGTTTCTTAGTTCGTCTCTTTTTTCTTTTTACCTTTGATGGTTTGCTTTTTTTCTTAAATTTCACACATGAGTGAAATCATACGGTATTTGTCTTTCTCTGACTTATTTCACTTAGGATTCTACTCTCTAGCTCCATCCATGTTGTTGCAAATGGTAAGATTTCATTCTTTTCTATGGCTGAGTAATATTCCGGTGCGTGTGTGTGTGTACCACACCACCTCTTCTTTATCTACTCATCTGTTGATGGACACTTGGGCTGCTTCCATAATTTGGCTATTGTTTAAAAATGCTGCAATAAACATAGGGCGCGTATATCCTTTCAAATTACTGTTTTTGTATTCTTTGGGTAAATACCAACTAGTGGAATTGTTGGATCATATGATAATTCTATTTTTAATTCTTGAGGACGCTCCATGCTGTTTTCTGCAGAGGCTGCACCAGTTTGCATTCCCACCGATAAGAGTACGAGGGCTCCTTTCTAGCCACCTCCTTGTCAACGCTTACTGTTTCTTGTCTTCTTGATTTTAGCCATTCTGACAGCTGTGAGGAAATCTCATTGTGGTTTTGATTTGCATTTCTCTGATTAAGAGTGATGTTGAGCATCCTTTCATGGTGTCTGTTTGCCATCTGCATGTCTTCTTTGGACAAATGTCTGTGTTCTGACCAATTTTTAATTTTTTTTTTCGGTGTTGAGTCATATCAATTCTTTATATAGTTGGGATACTAACCCCTTATAGGATTTGTCATTTGCAAATATCTTTTCCCATTCCATCGGTTGCCTTTTAGTTTTGTTGATTGCTTCCTTCACTGTGCAGAGGCTTTTTATTTTGATGCTATCCCAGTAGTTTACTTTTGCTTTTATTTCCCTGCCTCAAGAGACATGTCTAGGAAAATGTTGCTACAGCTAATATCAGAGAAATTACTACCTGTGCTCCAGGAATTTTGTTTCAGATCTCACACTGATGTCCTTAATCCATTTTATTTTTTATGTATGGTGTAAGAAAGTGGTCCAGTTTCCTTCTTTTGCATGTAGCTGTCCAGTTTTCCCAACACCATTTGTTGAAGCGACTTTTTCCTATTGCATATTTTGTCTCTTTTGTTTCAGATTAATTGACTGTATAATTGTGGGTTTATAGCTGGATTTTCTATTGTATTCCATTGATCTGTGTGCCTATTTTTATGCCACTACCATACCGTTTTGATTACTTCAGCTTTGTGATATAACTTGAAATCCGGGATTGTGATACCTCCAGTTTTGTTTTTCTTTTTCAAGATTGCTTTAGCTTTCAGGTCTTTTGTAGTTCCATACAAATTTTAAGATTTTTTGTTCTAGTTCTGTGAAAAACACTGTTGGTATTTTGATAGGGATCACGTTAATTCTGAAGATCACTTAGGTAGCATAGACATTTTAACAATATTCTTCCCATCCGTGAGCATGGAATGTCTTTCTATTTCTCTGCATCCTCCTGAATTTCTTTCATTAGTATTGAGTCTCTGATTTAGTCTATTCCTAGATATTTTATTTTGTGGTGCAATTGTAAATGGGATTGTTTTCTTCATTTCTCTTTCTGCTGCTTCATTATCATTGTATAGGAATGTGATGGATTTCTATGTATTAATTTTGTATACTGTGACTTTACTGAATTCACCGGTGAGTTCTAGCAGGCTTTTTGGTGGAGTCTTTAGGGTTTTTTATACACTGGCTCATGTCATCTGCAAATGGTGAGAATTTTACTTCTTCCTTCCCAATTTGGATGCCTTTTATTTCTTAATGTTGTCTAATTGTTGTGGTTAGGACTTCTAGTACTATGTTAAATAAAAGTGGTGAGAGTGGACATCCTTGTCTTGTTCCCGACCTTAGCAGGGAAAGTTCTGTTTTTCACATTGAGTATGTTGTTTGCTGTGGGTTCTTCATATATGGCCTGTGTGTTCCCTCTAGACCTATTTTGCAGAGGGTTTGGATGAATGGCTGATGTACACTGTCAAATGCTTTTTCTCCATCGTTTGAACCGATCCTAGGGTTTTTATCCCTTCTTGTGTTGATATATCACTTTCATTGTTTTGCAAATGTTGAACCACCCTTGCATCCTGGGAATAAATCCCACTTGATTGTGGTGTACAACTTTCTAAATGTATTGTTGGGTTTGTTTTGCTAATATTTGGCGAGGACTTTTGCATCTGTATTCATGAGATATTGGCCTGTTCTCTTTTTTTTTGTGTGGCGTCTATCTGGTGTTGGTATCAGGATGATACTGGCCTCACAGAATGAATTTGAGA
Organism: Paguma larvata; assembly: GCA_030068075.1. NCBI lineage: Eukaryota > Metazoa > Chordata > Mammalia > Carnivora > Viverridae > Paguma > Paguma larvata. The sequence goes on from CM057836.1 coordinate 48,451,917, forward strand.
AGAATTGGTATTAATTCTTTAACTGTTTGGTAGACTTCTCCCATGAAACCATCTGGCCCTGGACTTTTATATGTTGGGAGTTTTTTGATTGCTGATTCAATTTCATTGCTGAAAACTGCGCTGTTCAAATTTTCTATTTCTTCTTTAGTTTTGGTAGGTTACATGTTTCTAGCAATTTATTTAGTTTTTCCAAGTTGTCCAAATTGTTGGCACATAGGTTTATAATATTCCAATTGTTTGTATTTCTGTGGCGGGATTATTTTTCCACTTTCATTAGTGATTTTATTGTTTTATCAATTTTGTTCATCTTTTCAGAGAACCAGCTCCTGGTTTCAGTGATCTGTTCCATTGTTCTTTTCGTTTCTATATTATTTCCTTCCTTCTGCTGGGGTTTTGTTTTATTTCTTGTTCTTTTTCTAGCTCCTTTAGGTGTAAGGTTAGATTGTTTGAGATTTTTCTTGCTTCTTGATGTAGCCCGGTATCGCCATCAACTTCTTACCTCTTAGAACCACTTTTGTAGCAGGGGGTTGGCAATCTGAATTAAAAGAGGTAGCTTCGGGCGTGGGACCTCATGGGAATGCCTCTCCCCAAGGACGGCCATATTTGGCCCTCTGGACAGGACCTACTGCTGCTGTTAGTGAGGCTTCACTGGTGCATCTACAACCTACAGTGCGATGACAGGATACCTCCGTTTGAGGTAAGGGAAAAAAGGACCCACTCGGAATTTGAGTGCAAAAAATAAATATAAAATTTATTAAAACACCCACAATATTTTAAAGATACCAGGAGTAATACAGTTCACAAACCCAGTTGTTTGTGTAAATTATAATAATAAAATACAAATCAAAAAAGGATACATACTTGCAATTTCTAGGCACCCTAAATTAAATTTACTGAAACACTGGGGGATAAGGGAGGGTAAGGAGGGGTAGCTCAGGAGGCAAACCAATAAAGTGGGAGGAAAAAATATTAACAGAAAGGTAAAAATTATACAAAATAAAATTATCAGCATAAATTTACTGTACTAAGAATATCTACAGTTTAATAATACACATCCTATTGCCTTGAGACATTGCAAAAATCTACCATTCATCCATCAACCCCAGATAAACTTCATTTCAAGTAGCCACAGTTACAAAGTCAAGACGGAATATTCAAGTATGGTTGTTAAGTTCACCTCCATTGGAAGCCAAGTAACCAAACAGGAATTCAAAGAGAGAAGAAATAAAACACATCAAAAAGCTACAGGGGTTCTAGATTAAGTCTAATGCATTAATACACCACAATTATGACCTGCCCTTATTTGTTTTTATAATTAGAATATGCAAAAAAGAAATGACATCACTCCTGTTTTTCTCCTCCTTTTTCCCCTCAAAAAAAAAAAAAAAAAAAAAAAACCAAAAAAACCCAATAACAAACAAAAAGCACTGGAATCAAGAAAATTTGGACGTTCAAAGGAGCCAAATGGTATTTTTTAAATCCCCATGTGAATAGTGATGCGTTATCCCTGAATGACGACGGGTAGTCAAAACAAGAAAAGAGCGCAAATGATACCACTACAAAAAGCATCCCTGATATCAGAATAGAAGCAAATGAGGAAGTAGGCCAAATCGCTCACTGATTCTTAGGCAAAAAGCAACTTTAGACCTTGCATTTCTGTGCCGCAGCCTCTGCTCAGGGGAGAAGCCTATTGCTCTGCTCTTGTTGGCAGCTCTGCGGGAGGAAGGGCTGGGAGCGCCAGGACAGGCTCTCACGTGGAAACACTCTACGCACGTGTGGGGGTGGGGCCGTGTGACCTATGCTGGGATATGCACCTCAAAAACAATTTTGGTCCGGGGCGTGTTGAAGTTGGCCATGCACTACGGCAGATGCAGCTGGCTAATAAAGTAGGTGTTGAGGAAGTCATTTCAAATGACGACAACGATGCCTGGAAAAGCTCAATGAGATGGGCAGAGGAGATTCACATTTTATTCAAAAGCGAAACTTAATGAAATAAGTCAACCCCACTCCTTTCTTTAGATGTTCTGCCATTTCACCTGCTGAACAATGAAAAGTCAAATGACCCCAGATTCTTCAAGGTCAAGTAAGTCGGCAGATGGACAACCTGCAGGTATCAGACCCTCAAGGAATCTACTTTACTGAAGTTGTCACCATGTCCTGTTTTTGAGGTATTTAAAAGAATTATTGTGACAGTGGATGACACAAAATGGAGCTTCCTGTTTCTAAAACGTCAACTTTTGTGGACCCGAGAGGAAATTTAGAATAGCACCAACTAAAAAGCAGCCTCGCCGGCATCAAGTGAGCAAAGAAATCTCCTTCCTTTAGTTCGAACGTGAGGGGTTACCAGGGACGGGCAGGAGCGACGCTGGGGCAGGGGCTGTGAAGAGCAAAGGAACGAGCCCGCTGCCCACCACGGCGGGGCCGGTGCCAGGGGAGGAAGGAGGTCCGCTCGGCACGCCTCGGTACACGAGCGCCTTGGAGACCCTCAGAGGTGTCTGCTTGGCACCTGGCAGGTGGAAAACGTGTGTCCTTGGCTATGAGAATGCCTGCCATTTTAGAAGAGGCGGGAATCTCAGACTCCCCTTCCTCAAAAATGGGGGGAAAAAAGCCCTTCACCCGTCCTTTCTCATTAGGCCTGAGAGGACAGCTGTGTAACCAGAGCACCTGCCAAGCCAGGAAGGCCCACTCCACTTAGGGAGCTGGCTCTTCGGAACTTGCATTTCAGTTTTTGGCCACCAAGGGAAGAGTAATAAAACCAAACAGAAAAACTGCTCAGAGCAGGTTTTAGCACGATAAACAGAGGTCTAAGGAGACAGCACCAAAAGGGGGGGAGGGGAAGCCAAGAGAGACTGGAGCCCACCTTGTTTTTGGTTGGTTGTGGTTTCAGAACCTTGATAGCACCTCAGCAGGACAGGATCAGGGACAGTCACATTAAAACACCGTAGCACCATTTTATTTAGACTATGTCAATTCATAAAAATGCTTCCTAGTCCATAAAACACACTTCAGTAACAAAAGGAAAGAGATTGGTTGAGGCACGTCAGGGACATCACTTGAATTTTCCACCAGCATTGCCGCGGTTTGAGATCGGGCGGTGTTAAGCGTTACAAAGTCTGGCTGGGATTCTCCCCCTGAAATCAGGTTACCATCCAACTGATCATCTACTGCCATTGGGTACAAAGCCCTTCCGCTCCGCTATTTCTCGCCTCACTTTAGCACTTTAAAAAATCCCTCGCTCTGCAAACTCCTGTTTCCAAAAGAGGCTGGTGGAAAGACCCAGAGGGGGCAGGGTACGATCTCTTTCCATGCACACCACGGTCACCTCGCTGAGAGGGCAAGCCGGACCCACGAAGCCAGCGTGTGGGAAACTCAGGCCCTGCCAAGAAACAAACTACAACGACAACAAAAACAACACAACCTCAAAAATCCGTGAAACAACTTTAGTCGAGATCTCTGATGGTGAGATAACGGTTTCTTGAGCTAGCACCAGTTATTCTGTGAGAACCTGCCGCAAAGCGATTTTTATTTTAAAAATCTCTTAGCACAGAACGTTGCAAGCACTTCCCTTGCATGCAAAAGGCAGGGGAAACAAAACCGAAGAGGAACCAAAGAGTCGCGCTGCAGGTGGATGGCATCTGTGGACAGGGCACACTGGGGAGCTGACCAGAGGCCGCGGTCATTTCTCGTTGCTCGAATAGTAACTCTAAAACTTGGTCATGCTGTTAGGTTCTTTAGTTGCAATGGCTTTATTTTTCTTCTCATGATAAAAACGTCTGTTAATCATCTTTAGGACTTAAAAAATGATAGTGCCAGTAAAAAATAAAAATTTGATTTTTCTCTTTAAGAAACCTTCAGCAGCAAGGGGGGGATAAAGAGCTGTGCATAGTTACTTTTTAAATATACGTCTAAAGCATGCTAATTTTAATGACTGAGATTTGAGGTAGGTTATACGTGTAGTGTGTAAAAATCAGCATGGGCTCGAGCATAGCGACAGCACCACCTAATTTCGGAAACGCCATTCGGAGGGGAACGGGAGCATCCAATGGAGACTGCCTCTTGACTCGCCTCTCAGCAGCCGGTTTGCTAGTCTAGGAATTTATGGACCGAAGGCTGTTGGGGCTGCGGGGACAGACATCACATGCTTTTTTAGCTTGTATTGGTTTCTCCTTTCATCTAATGGCTTTGCTACCAAAGGGTGACGAGGGGAAAGAGTATATTTAACATACATCAGGAAGATTCACACATGCCAAGGATCAGAATCACCTGGGTTACACTCGGGACCTTCCAAACCAACAGCCAACCTGGGGCTTTCCCGGGTCATACAGACGGTCACATTCTCCAAATGTTTCGTAAAATATTGTATTTCTTGCTTAAGATCATTTAAAATGAAGTTTTCAAGGCACCCCCGCATCTACCTAAGCACGGAGTCAAATGAGACCTGCATAAAAGTACGGATGCGATAAGCAAAATAGCATTTAAAGGACCCAACTTTTCCTCAAAACTAGAAAATTAGCATGCTTATTAAAGACTCTGCTTCCTTTAGCTTGTCACACTGAAGGTCAGAGGTTTTCCTATAAATCTGAGTTCTGAATAATTCTAAATCCTGATAAGCTCTTGGGTATTTATTTCAAAAGCAATAATATTTCATTTTTGTCCTGTAAAATAAATGCAACTTTACAGAATATGGTAAAAGTGAAGGATAGACAAAGCACGTTAAATAGCTACTATTTACAATTTCTCCCACAATTACATGTTAAAACATACTTTTTTTTTTTTCAAGTTGCTGTTTAAATCTAGGCAAAAGTGCTTAAAAAAATCTTTCACTATTTACAGTTAAAACCAGACCACATAAATGCTCAGGACATCTTACAGCGACTCTCCGCCGGTGCTTCTGACCAGTTACGGCGAACAGCCGGCAGCGCGGTTCTCAGCTCGGACACAAGGCACCTGGAAGCTCAGGGACTTGCCTTTAGCATCGTCATCTGATTGTTAAACTCGTTTTACAAAGACCCACATCTGGAAAAAAAAAACTGCTCAATAAATATCTGACATGTATCTCAGGGCTTGGTTGTCATCTCACCGTGTGGCCACGATCCCCTCTGTGTGTCCTGATAGAGCCCCCCGTGCACCACACACACACATCCACGTGGGTAGCCTGATAGAGATTTTGCTAATACCACAGGAAAAACAAACACTCCGGGAAGTCTGACTTGCTGTCGACAAATGTTGCTTCCGCCAGTTAGGCCCAGCCTCTCTCAACAGTATCATCGCAAGAGTTAAGCACCACATTCTCATTTCAAAGAACTGAACGAATGCACCAGAATTTTAGAACGGGCGAGTTAAAAGTGGGTGGAGAGGGAAGGAAGGGAAGGAGAAAATGATCAAATAGAGAAATGGCACCAATTCGGGAGGAAAATCATAGCTACCTGCTGAAAACGTTTGACTCCTGCATTTTAAAATTGATAAGTGTCAGCCCACCCCCACCCATGACAGCACGGAGGGGGCGGGCTGGGGTGTGAGGCCTGCACCATTGTCCGACGTGGAAATCCAGGAATAGAGAGAGATGCGTTAACTGCTGTTACACTGGTGTGCCGAGCTCCCGCAGGACGTGGCCTGCCCCAGAGTCCAGCAAGTCCCAGCAACACTACTACAGCACCAGGCTCTGCACAGCACCGTGCACGGAGCGACGGCACCACGCTGGCTTTTCACAGCTTGGGTTCAACTTCTTGTTTTTAGAGATACAGTAGCCCTTTTTCAGTATCAGCATAGACTTTTGGGGCGTTTTAAAAAAAACTGCCACTAAGACAAATTCCTTCAGCCCAGTATTCATTGGCTTGTCAACCCCGGTGGAAACGGCTCCTAAGAGCCTCTCAACTCCAGCTCCATCAGGAGGTGCTGCCTAGGGAACCATGACATCACATGACTAGATAAATAACGGACAGAGAGGATTCAGTGTGGAGACTAGCAAGCTTGAAGCTGTCTACTTCCAACCTGGTTCTGGGGAAATCTATGCCAGCATCTCAGGTGCCTGGCCTGGGGTGCACCTGCCCCCTGCCCTGTCCCCGACACCAAGCCGGTGACTGGAAAAGGGACCCCAGATGTTTTTCTACAGATTCTCCCATCCTACTGGAGAGGACAGAAGCTGGCCTGAGGGATCCCTCCCCTGAAGGGAAGGCATGTCTGTCAGGAGGGATGGACCGGGTGGCTACAATCTGCACTTGGCTCATGAGGGGCAGATGGCTGAGAGAACCTTTTCAGCTCCCAAGAGGGCCAGGCTCACTGGGCCCAGCAAGACTGGGCAGGAAGGAGCGCTTCTGGCCTTTCCTGCCGATCCTTTACCATTACTATTGTCGCTTTTTAAAAAATCCAATAAATACACATTTTAAATGGAATTTAAAACTACTCCTTTGTGAAAGGACACTATAAACTTTCTTTCCATTATTGTGATTTACAAGGATAGAGTTTTAAAAACAAGAGGAAATAAAAGCCACCCCCCCCAAACAAGGGGGAGGAAAAACCAACGTGGAGATATAAATATTAAGATCACGAAAAAAATCACCCGACAGCCGTAGTTTCTTCTTCAAAGTGCTGGGGAAGTGGGGGGAAGGGAGGGGCGGGTCAGTTCTGAGGTTTGGACCATAAATACATATATATGCATATCTATATATGTATATATAGATAAAAAGACTTCTGCACCCCCAACCCGCCCCCAGGTGTGAGGGCAAAAGCACCACAGAGGCAGCTCGGGCTGGGCCCGACGCTGAGGTACGCTGGCTCCCTGGCACCCTGGCACCTAGATCCAGCGGCTGTAGGGCCCAGTGACCTTCGTGTAGGCGTAGGAGGACACGGTGACTGCTGAGTCTGTGGGCACGGCCAGCGCCTGCCGGGTGGGGACAGTCCCCTTCTTCTCCTTATGCTGAGGCTCGGCAACCATGGCGCCCCCCCATTTGCGCTTCTTCCCATAGAGCTTGGCCTCCTGCTGGCCCAGGCCCAGCCGGGCAGCCTCCTCCTGCCGCGCCCGGGCCCTCTCCGCCAGCTGCTTCATCTTGGCCTCCCAGAGGGCCAGCCCGTGATTGGGCTGGTTGAGGTTCTTGTGCTGGTAGAAGACCAGCGAGATGCGGGTGGGGTGGCAGCGGTTGGGCTTCTTGAGGGGCGTGGTGGCATGCAGCTCCCGCCGGGCACACTCGATGAGGATCGAGCCGTGGGCAGGGGCCACGGCCACGCCGCCGATGTTCTCGTCCAGGAAGTTGTGTTCGCTGTCAGACCACAGCTCCTCCTCCTCCTCGGCCCCGCCGCTCTTCTCCTCCTTCACCGCCCCCTTGTTGGGGGGGTCCTCAGCAGCCCCCTCCTCCAGGCTGAAGGGATCCCACAGCTTCTCCTCCGACTTCAGGGCCCCGAACAGCTTCTCGCTGGAGCCCAGGGGCATGCCGAAGGACTGCCAGGCTTTGTCCAGCTGGCTCGCCGCAGGGGTTGGAATCCTTCCCTCTTCTCCCTTCAGGGGGCTCCACAACTTGTCTTGGAACCCAGGACCGCCTTTCAGGGCAGAGCTGAAATCCCCAGCCCCGACCCCCCAAGGCTTCTCCGTCAGGCCAGGCCCCGCCAAGGCCGCGGTGTTGTTCCCAAACGTGCAGGGGCTCCACGGTTTGCCTCGGAGCCGTCCTCCCGGCTGGGGTGCCGGCTGCTGCCCCTCGCCAGGGAACAGCCCCCACTGGCCATCCGGGAAGTGGGAAGGGGTCAGGCAGCCGGCCCCAAAAGAACTGAGCTTGTCGGGGATGATGGCAGGGCTCTCCCCAGGATGGAACACACCCCAGCTGCCACCCACACTGTTAGTCCTCTTGGGGGACATGCTTGGGCCTCCTGAGTACTGTCCCCATAGGTGGTTGGGTCCCCCATTCTGAGAAGCCTCGGGCAAAGGTGTTCTGTTCATCTTACCAGGGTCTCTGGGTATAGATTCGGCCTGGACCAGTGGGTCTACTGGCTCTTGCTTGATGGATCTGTTGTAGCAGTTGGAACTCTGTGCAAAGGGAGAGGGGTCCCTGGACGCTGGGTGGATCTGGGGAGCCTTGGGAAGCAGATACTCCTTGGGGCCTGGATAAGCAGGCTGCTGGTGGTGAGGACTGGGGTGGTGGGTGTCCGTGGGAACAGCCTGGCCAGGCAGCTCGGCAAACTCAGCACCACCGTAGGCCGGGCTCAGGCTGTTGTGCAGAGCATGGAGGTCTGGCTTCTTCTCAAAACTGCTGCTGCCGCCACTGTGTCCCCAGGTGCTAGGACCCAGGAACTGCGAGGGGAAGACAGGGTTGCTGGATGGAAAGCCATAGTAGCCGAACGACGGAAGAGCGTACTTGGAGTGGAAGCCGTTGACGGACGTCAGGCTGGGCTGTGCATAGTAGGAGTGGTAGGAGTACACGCTGTTCATGCTGTATGGGTCGGACGGCCGGCAGTTGCCCAGCACCGAGTAGCTCTCCACCACTGCGTTGCCGCTGTACTTGAAGGAGCTGAAGTGGTTCTGCGGCTCCACTTTGAGGGAGGGCTTCAGGCCTTGCTGGGACAGTCCACCCTTCAGAGCCAGGCCTGGGAAACACAGGAGTTAACGCAGAGAAGGAGCAGAGGGAACCCCAATCCGAAAAGGCCCTGGGGTGAGGGAGCTGGGGGTGCAACCTCCCTATTCCCTTAAGGGTTTCCCAGCCCCACTGAAGCTCTGGGAAAAGCGGGGGCAGAGCCCACAGCCCGTAAAGCACTCCTCCTCCTCCCTGGCAAACCCCACGAGACCTTACTGACGCCCCACGGCCCTCATGCTGGCCTCTGAGGGACAAGGGTCAGGGGAAATGAGAGCTGCCCCCACTGCAGACCACGTGCCCGAGGCCATGGCGCACTCCGCAGGCATTCAGGCTGGAGGGGAAGCCCAGCTCCTCTTCTGCCGGCCCTGCGAGTGCCCCCCCCCACCCCTGGCAAGTACTCGGGAGTCCTGAGGCTGCCCCGGGGACACTGCGCCAATTGAAAGTTAAGGTAATGTGCAGCCCACGTGGCTGAGAGAGGCCCCGGACTTTAGTCTGGAGTGCTATCTCGAGGCAGGTAGAGGGGCAGCGAGGGAGCTGTCCAGGGCCACAACCCTCCCCACCCTGCCCTGCCAGCGCCACCTCTGGCGGGCACCCTCTCCCTGCACACCTGGGTCAGTGGAGATGCCGGCCAGCTCCAGGGCCTCCTGTTTGATCTTCTCGGGAGTACTCAGTTTCTCCTTCTGAACCTTCTTCTTCTCGGCCGCCGCCTTTCTGGCTTCCAGCTGCCGCTGGCGGCAGGACTTGGCAGGCTCGGGCAGACGCCGGACCTCGCGGGGGAAGGCGGTGAGCACCTGGATGGCCCCGCTGCCCACCTTGGCATTCTGGTTCTCCTCACTGCCATACTCGTCTGTGTTGGACATCTTGTACAGGGGGAGCACGTGCAGCTGCTCGTCCTCGGGAATCTTGCCCACGCAGCGATTGTCTTCCTTGGTCAGGGTGCAGACCTGCCCCAGGCAGAGAGAGGGACGGTGCATGGAGTTGGGGGAGCCCAGAGCTCAGAGGAAGAGGCTGAGTATCCACATGCAAGACCCCCGCCTTCCCCACGGAGTCCCAACACCAGCCATCCGCAGTTTCTAGAGTGTCTGAAAGCACAGCTGTCCTGGTTCATGGAGTAACAGCCTTCCTAACATTTAGAATCTGCTCTGCAGCTTCAAAGGATATCCCTTCACTTTGTTTCCTGGGACCCTCATGTGGCCGAGAGGGGAGATGACCGGTCCAAGGTCACGCAGCTGGAACGGGGCTGGGTCAGGCCTGGAGGCCGTGCTCTGCCCGCCAGCGGGGCCTTCTTGTCACCGTGCTTTATCTCCTTGCTGAGCCTCAGACCTGCCACCGTGATACTCCTTGCCCTGAACACTCAGCCTCCTTTTGCTCTTAAAATACTTTTTATTAAAAACTATTATGGGGTGGTTGTAGAAAATTTAGGCCAGCAAAAAGGAAATAATTATCTCCAAAATCCCACCATCCAGAAATAATCACTACTTGATCATATATGCATATACACACATACACACACTTCTTGGTAATGAAACAGGATCACTTTATACATATCGTTTTATAATAACTTCATTTTTTTAAACACAGTAGGTATATTTTCTTATGCATTAAATATTCTCCTCCAATATGATTTCGGAACTTGTATATTATTATTCTATTGTATCAATGTATTCATTTAACTAATTCCTCATTGCTGTTAAAACTTGTTTCTAATTTTTTCTATCACAAATAGTACTTTTAAGCTAAATTTTCTAGAACACATAATTCCTTAGAATAAACACTGTAAAGTAAACGGATGCACGTTGCCAAACTGCCCTCCAAAATGATTATGTTCTCACTCACACTGGCCGAAGGTGAGCTTCCATTTTCCTACACTTTTGCTTATAATTTCGCCATTAACTTCTGAAAAACATTTTGCTCATTATCAAAATGTATCTCATTGTTGGTATTTCTCTGATGATTAATAGGGTTTAATCATTTTTTTTTTTCTGTCAAGTTTACTCTTGAACTCTTGTGTTGATTATATTTTATTTTCTGTGTTCTTGATGTTCTGGCATTTGGAGACTTGACCCTGGAGGGGTGTCTAGCTAGTTCACAGGGAGAGCAAATGACCCCCTTCAGGTGCACTCTGATATACAAACTGACCAATCCAGGACCCACACCCCCACCTTTCTGTCACACTCTCATACACCAAGTAAATATTCCCCCTGCCCTCCATCACCCAGGGCCCGGGAGGACAACTGGGGACCACCCCTTTGGCCCAGAGCCCACCAACTATTCAAACCTTCCAATCCTCAGCCTGCCTACTCCTTCCCACCGAATCTCCAACTGCCCTGGGCCACACTCCCCACACTCACTCCTCTGCCTCCTGAGCAATCCTGGTGCTTCCCCGTGTGGCCTTGTGGGCACATGCTTCTCGGGCTCTGTGAGTATAAAGTTCGGCCCTCCTGACAATCCTGTGTCTTCCTGTCTTATACTTCATTAAAACAAACCTTGGGTATATTTTAATACAACTCTCTTCTTTTTTTGGTGAGTTTTATGCCTTTTGCCCATTTTTATACTATTCATTTTTTTTCACTTATGTAAAGTAATCTTTGTCTATGAAAGTTATCATTCACTTTGTCACTTGTTACAAATACTGTTTTCCAGTTTGTACGGGACTTTCAGTTTTGATTGTGGTGTTTTATTACTGAACAGAAACTCTACATTTTTATGAGATCAGCCGTGTTCATGCTTTCACCTACAGCTTCCCCTTTGGTGTGATGCTCTACCAAGTGTGTTTCTTCCCAGAGTATGTGTGTCTCCTCAGACTTGACCTGCTGACTGGACCCTGCAGGCTTTCTGGGTTGGACTGACCACCGGCCCTGCTTCTCATCATTCCCTAAAACCCAATGTGATAAACAGCGCAGCAAAAGTAAAAAGCAAAGGATGAGCTCTGACAGAGGCTGCATTTCTCTCACACAGATACCTTACCAATGTCAACAGACAAGGCTATCCGTGTTAAAAAAAAAAAAAAAAAAAAAGGACATAAAGGGTAGTCACAAAGATAAAATTTAAATGGGCAAGAAATAGAGAAAAAGATGTTCAACCTCTCTAATCGTGAAAAAACCCCACAGATTACAGTGAGTTCGTATGTTTGTCACTCAGGTGGGCAAAGACTAAAGAAATTGAGCAAACCCAGTGTTGCCAAGTAAGCCAGAGAAGCAGCACTCTAAGCCTACAAATGTCCTTACCCTGGGACCTCGAGGGGGCTCTACCACCCCGGCACCAAGATGTGGTAAGGATGGACCCCTGCTCTGGTTTACAGAGGGGGAGTCTGGAAGCACTCCCTGTCCATCCACAAGTGGTCAAATAAACGATGGCAGAGCCGAACATACAGCCTTACGACGTGTCTCCGTCTACATCCAGTGACACAGAGAGCTGTCCGTACTGTGTTCTTAGGACAAGCAGATCACGGAACAGCACTACGCATACTGTGATCACGTCTGTGTAAAGCTGACGCAGCTGTCCGAGCACGCACACACACACACTCAGGTGCCTGAAAGGATGGTCATCACAATGCTAACTAACACTAGCTAGGTCTCTGAGATTTCAGGCAACTTTTACTTTACACTTTCTTATACTGTTTACTTTTTTAGACAGTGGTTTAATTAAAAAAAAAAACACTGTTCATTTTGGAAGAAGTTTACTTGTTTTTCACTCCAAACGCTACAAGCTCTAGGATCAAAATAATGTCACTGTGCTATCTCCCGATGTCTCCTCCTTCTTCCCTGCCCCTCTTCTACTCCTGGAGGTCCCTCCCTTTCTCTGAGTGTCAGCTAGAAACCCTCACAATACAGCGTGGACAGGGCCTGCCTCATCTTGCTTCTAGCCTTGGTCATAAGGGAAGGAGGACAAGGCAGAGAAGGAAGGTCTCGCGCTGGGCCATCAATCCCTGTGGCAGGCCCCAGTTACACCCAGACTCTGGGAGCCCCCTTTTGGGTGACCTGCCAGTGCCTCTGCTTCTTCCGCAGTCCCCGGGGAGCCCTGCCTGCCCAGGACCTGGTTAAAAAGCAAAGCAGAGAGCTGCATCATCCCTTCCAGGGGCTCCCCACTCAAGCCCAAACCTCCCCCCTTCTCCACGTGCACTCGCTCCCCTGGTGACGCCATCGAGCCTCATGGCTGACACTGTGAACTACGTGTTCTCCAGACGGCCCGCTCCCCTGCCTGCTCCACGCGTCCGCCTGGACATCTGGCGGGCATCTCCAGACAGAACTCTTCACTTTTACCCCAAACTGGCCTTCTCCTGCAGTTCCACGCCTCAGCGTACCACACCGACACTTGCCCAGGTGCTCAAGCAAACAGCCTGCGGCGGGGGGGGGGGGCTCTCTAGTCCCTCCCTCTCACACCCTGCATCTGTCCATCAGCAATTCCCCTTGGCTGGCTGTATCTTCAAAATCACCAAATCACCCAAAGTCTGTCCAATCTCCCTCCTCCCCCCTCCCCTCACTCCTGCCCAAGCCCTGTCACCTCTAGCCTGGACACTGTCCCGGCCTCCGAGCTGGCTTTCTCCTCCAATTCTCTCCCACTCACCCCATGTCCACATACTTCTTTTCCGTCCGCAGGAGCAAGAGAGCACTTCTAACTTTATCAAGGAGATCCTACCGCTCCTAGCTTCCCATCACACTTGGAGCACAACCCACAGCCCTGCCCACCTTCTGGGCTCACCGTGGCCTGGTCCCTGTCTGCCCCTGAGCCTTTGCCTATGCTGGCCCTTCTGCCTGGAGCACTCCACCCCCAGACACTCGGGTCTCTTACTCTCTTGCTTCATTCATGTCTCAGCTCAGGGGCCTCTCTGCCCATGGCGCCTCAGATAGCATCTGCTATCTGTCTCCCCACCACCCTACTTCATCTCTTCCTCACAGCCTTCAACACTACCAGACACAAACCGTATCGCACACTGGCGCAGGGCTTGGTCTGTTTTATTCCCCAACATCTAGAGCAGCACCTGGGGCACAATAAACATTTGCTCAATGGATGAATCAAGAGTGGTCTGGATTTAAATCCCAGTGTTCACAGAGACCTGGAACAGTCTTTGGGTAACTGAGGGGCTCCAGGTGCCCAACAGACTGCATTCTACAGAATCCACCTAAGACATGGAGACGAGACCAGCCTTGTCCAAGCATTCCGGTCCATGCATTTCTCAGAGAAGTGGGCAGGGGCAGCCAGTCTGGCAGGGCACCTCCCAGAGATCTGAGACTCTTGTCCCCAGGTCCCTCCCTATTCAGAGCCCACCTGTCTGCACAAACCAGTTCCCCTTCCGGGGCCATCACACAGGGGGCGCTGTGACAGGTCCAGGGCTCCTTACCACTGTGCACCCATTGTAGAGGTTATGCTGGTCCTTGTGGGCGTGGGCACAGAAGTCCATGCAGGCTGTGACCCCCGAGAAGGGCCGCCCTTCCTTCAGCCCCAGGCGGCAGTCGATCGCTATTTCCTCATTGGTCACCTGTGTGGACAGCCAAGGAGAACTGCTTGTGCGACCTGAGGTCAGTGGCCTAGATTCCGTGCTGGGGAGGTGAGGCTAGGTCTTGGAGGGAGGGAGGTTAAGGACCATGGGGGCCTTGCACAGGGGCTGCAGGAGGTAGGCTTTCTGACTGAAGCCGCCATAGAAATTATTTCTTCCTGGGTTACCTCAAGCCCCCCTCACCTCATTTGGGAGATGTGCGGGTGACAGAAGAGAGAAACTTGAGCCTCCCCAGGAGAAGCCAGACCAGGGGGGGTGAAAGATTACCATGGTAGCAAGGGATAGGGGAGAGATGGTCCAGGATGCAGTTAGCTCGGTGCAAAGAAAGGATCTCATCAGCCTGAGATCACTGCTCTATCTCTAGCTGAGCTTTTCCCATAAGGAGCACAAAGGAGCCCACTCTCCCATTCCCTGACTTCAGGGAACACGGACAGAGATGCAGATGACATGTGGGCAGAGAAAGGCCCAGGACCCAGTACCTGGTTCTGATAGGCCTGGGGGGCCAGCCTCTTGTACAGGGGAGCAACTTCGGTAGCCAGGTCCTGGAAACTCTTCCGGAGCACTTCTTCCTGTAGAGAGGAGAGCAGTCACATGTATCCAGAGCAGCCCCATCTGGCAAACTCTACATACGCTGGAAATTAACCTCCATTCTAGAACCATCGCTGGGTTGCTGGGAAGGTAGGAAGTAAAGTGCCATCAGGTGTTTTTACAGGTTCTGTCTGGGAGGCGTAGAGTACCGTGTCCGTTTTAACGTTGGAGCCACAGGAGCTCAGGAAAAGCCGTGGCCTGAAGGTCCAGCCATCCAGACCGCCACGCGACTGCTCTTCCAGGCTCCAGCTCAGTGCCACTCAGAACACATAAAACAGGCTGTTGGTTTTGAGTGCTCAACACCCTCGGTCAGAAGTGCGATGCAGTCAGCGGGTAAAAGCAGGAGCAACAGGCATGGCTTTTTCTTCTGGTATTACAGACAGGTGATTGGAGGCAGAGAGGGGTGGGTCAAAGTCTAGGCCAGGAATTCCACAGCCAGCCAGGCCCAGAGCCTGTCATGAGACAGGGATACTCTATTCTCTGGACCTGCACCCTTGCATGTGTTAGTCATGAGCCCTGTGCTGCTGTTGAAATATATACTAAATTTAATTAAAATTAAATAAAATTGGGGCGCCTGGGTGGCTCAGTTGGTTAAGTGTCTGATTCTTCATTTGGCTCAGGTCTGATCTCACCCTTTGTGAGATTGAGCCCTGTGTGGGACTCTGTGCTGACAGCGTGGAGCCTGCTTGGAATTCTTCTCTCTCTTCCTCTCTCTCTGCCTTTCCCCCACTCACTCTTTCTCTCTAATAAATAAACATCTAAAAAATGTTAAATAAAATTAAAAATCCAGGCCCTGTCTTACTAGCCACATTTCAAGTGCTCAGTGGTTACATGTGGCTCCTGTGCCACGTGTTTTTTGAATGTTGCCATCATCGCAGGAGAAGCTGCCCTGGATAGTGCTGCCCCACGCAAAGCAGCAGCACCCCAGCTACATTTGGCCAAGGGTTTCAGGTATCCACAGCGTCTCCCTGGCCCTCTGAGGGTGGCAAGTAGAGCCGGTGTGTGTGTGTGTGTGTGTGTGTGTGTGTGTGTGTGTGTGTGTGTGTGTGTGTGTGTTCCTACAGGGCCTTGAGCACAGACAGGCATGAAGAGTTTGCAGTGAAGAAAGAGAAAGACGAGGGAAAAGAAAAAGAACCAAGTTTACAGAAGTAGAGATGGAAGCGCAAGACCAATGGCTGAGAGGTCTGTCTAGTAGGGTGGCCAGAGGTGCCAGCCACCACCAGCTGCCTATCTCTGGCTGCAGATCAGACGCCGCCACCAACACTGTGGGCCCAAGGCCAGCACGGCACAGGGCTGAGGCTCGAGAGCTCTGGGAAAACCCAGGCCTGACTTCACCATTACTGCCATGTGGCCCTGGGCAAGCCATCTGCCTCATCTGTAAGGTGAGTAGCAACAGGGTCCGGATCCTGGGGTGTCACGAGGTTAACAGAGATGCATAGCTGTGAGGTGCTGGCCAGAGTACTAAGCACGTGCACAGAAATGGCAGCGAGTACTCAGCACTCCTAAGCACGTGCACAGAAATGGCAGCGAGTACTCAGCACTCCTAAGCACGTGCACAGAAATGGCAGTGAGTACTCAGCACTCCTAAGCACGTGCACAGAAATGGCAGTGAGTACTCAGCACTCCTAAGCACGTGCACAGAAATGGCAGTGAGTACTCAGCACTCCTAAGCACGTGCACAGAAATGGGCGCTGATGGGACAGGGGAAGTGTGTGTGAGAAATTGAAGCAATGTCTTTGCACTCCTGGTCACTCCTAGTTCCTGTGGCCCTGGGGCTCCTCTCTTCATTGAGACACCTCCATTCGCCTGCTTCCAGGGGAGGGCGGATGCCACCATAGAGAAAAGTCCAGTGTCAAATCCGACTATCAGACTAGCTTCTGCAATAGTCTAAAAGCCAGGCTTTGAGGGGAAAAAAAAGTTCTGCATTTGAAAACGCTTCCTTTTACTTCTGAAAAGCAGGATTGGGTACTCTAAGCATAGAAGTTTATTATGCGTAGAGTCAAAAAATGTGTACCCCAGGGGAGTCCCCATGCCCACGGAAAAGGAGGGTTTCCCTTCTTGTACAAGGAGCTCAAGGAGATGTGGAAGGTAGGACTGGGGGTCAGGATGTTGCCTAGATCCCCACAAAGGGACCCAGTACCCTACCTCGCAGGAACTCAGGTAGTGGGGCACAGGGCTGAGGCTCGAGAGCTCTGGGAAAACCCAGGCCTGACTTCACCATTACTGCCATGTGCCACGTGGGATGGAGGGAGATGGCGGGGAGCCCAGGCAGGCCTGCACCTCCTCTGCATCTGGAACTCCGTGTGGAGACCACCGCCCGGGATGGCCTGCACAGGCATGGCAACAGAGGGGAAGGGGCAGGGCGGAAGGCAGCCTGACCGGACCAGGAGGCTATGGCCAGGAGGCTGTTGTGGACGCTAGTCCGGTGCCTAGGAGACAGGCCAGGCTCCCAGCGAGGAGACAGCGAGGGCCTGGACACATGGACAACTGCACAGAGACACGTGCCTGGCTGTCAGGCAGGATGAAGAGCCCTTCGGGAAGCCCAGCACTGGCCCCAGAAAGTGGCCCAGGGCCTAGTCCTCTTCCTGCTATACTTCCCACCCCTGCAAACACATCTTGGAAAGAAGGAAGAGAAGAAATGACCCTTGAAGAAGGTCAAATTCTGGTGAGGAATTTGACCATTTACCTTAAAGAGACTGTTTTAAGCTGGAGAGTCTGAGATGCCCCTAATTGGTTAGGTTTAATTTTTCACTCATCACACCTCTCCACACCACACCCCACATACCTTACTTCAAGGCAAGATAAGGTCAGTTAAAAAAATAAAGCCGGTTGCATTATGTGCACATGTGAGTCAGGGTGTGCTAACCCACCCCCCACAGCACTACCAGAGACAGGAGGTGGGGTGGGAGGAGCCGGAGGCCCCACTGCTCTGCGCTGCTCTGCGGGGCTCCGCTCACCTCCTTGGGGTTGTCCCCTGCGAGGCGGAACTTGCGAGGCGTCTTGCTTCGAGCGTATTTGCAGCCGTTGAAGTACATGCTCCAGGAACAACCAAAGGAGAAGGAGGCACCGCAGGTGTTGGGGTCTTTGCCTTGGCAAGCGCAGGTTCGGCTGAAACACGTGTCACATGTTAGGCATACAGACATATTTTTTGTTCCGAAATCGTCCTACATCAGGGGGAGGTCCTGCTGGGGCCTGGCATTCATGGCCTCCCAGTGACTGGGACCACATCCCTCCCTGTCTTTAACTCCTTTCCCAAATTTCCTTGCATAGAGAGTCAGCTCTGAGCAGCCCTTTCCACTCCCACCTCTGAGCCTGAAGGTTTAAGAATCTATTGTTGGGAGGGGCACCTGGGTGGCTCAGTGGGTTAATAAGCATCCGACTTCGGCTCAGGTTATGATCTCATGGTTCATGAGTCCATGCCCCACGTCGGGCTCTGGGCTGACAGCTCAGGGCCTGAAGCCTGTTTCAGATTCTGTGTTTCCCTAGCTCTCTGTCCCTCCCCTACTCGCACTCTGTCTCTCTCAAAAATAAACATTAAAAAAAAAATTTGTAGAATCCGTTGCTGGGAGAAACTCATGGGTTGTTTGAGGCAAGTGGGAAGAATCTAGCCAAAACCCCAGTAAGGTTTATACTTTGCCTTAACACTAATATCATGACAAGTTCCAACACTGACGACACAATCAGGGAAGTGACATGGACTACAGGGTTTGACCACGCCTGCTTCCTTCAGGCCCAGGTGCTGACAGGCCTTTAAATAAATAAACACTGTCATTATAATCCAACAACTAATCAAATCTGGAAACACTCCAGATGCCCCTCGACTGGGGAGTGGGAAGGGAACTGGGGGACGTCCCGCAGTGGCGTTCTACTCAGCAATAAAAAAGAATGAGCTACACACTTCCGCGGACGAAGCTCAGAAATGCTATGCTCAGGGAAAAAGAAGCCAGACTCAGGAGGCTACACTCCATATGGCTCCATCTATACAACATTCTTGCATAGGCAGACTGATAGGGACAAGAAGCAAGAGTGATGGTTGCCAAGGGCAGAAGGAAACTTGCTTACAAAGCAGCACAGGGGAACTGGAGGGGATGATGGAATGGCTATAGATCTTCGTGGCGGCTATATGACTGTAAACACTTGTCAAAACTCTTCAAACTTGGACACCTGAAACGAATACTATGCTGTATGTTACCTAACTGGAATTTAAATAAAAACTTAAAAAGAAACCTCTTCAAACTGTATACCTAAGTAAAAACACCTTAATTTAAAAAGTGGGTGTGGGGGTCCGGGTGGCACAGTCGGTGGAGCGTCCAGCTTGTGCTCAGGTCATGCTCTTGCAGTCTGTGGGTTTGAGCCCATGTGGGCTCTGTGCTGACAGCTCAGAGCCTGGAGCCTGCTTCAGGTTCTGTCTCCCTCTCTCTGTACCTCCCTCCGCTCATACATGCAAGCTCTCTCTCTCTCAAAAATAAATATTAAAAATGAAAAAAAAACCTTTATTTAAAAAGTGGGAAAAGACCCTAGAGGGGCAGGTTTTATAAATACCACTGATGCCTTAGATTTGCAGGGCACTCACGCACTCACAGCTGTTCCACCATTAGAACCTCAGAGTCCATCTGGGGTTCAACGGCAAAGCCAACCCAAGAGACCCTTCTCCTGCCGGGACCAGAAGAACCCAGGTCAGGATTGTGGGAGAACTTCTTTCATCACAGTCCTAACTGCAGAACAGACAGAGCCCTGGGAGGGGCCACCACCACCCTTGGGGGGCCCAGAGTCTCCCCCTGCATCTGCTCCCCAAGGCCCTGCCGACAGACACCTGGCCCAGCCACCCCCACCCTCGCACGCCGGGCACCCACGTACTCATCATTGAGGCCACATCTCCGGCTGGTGGGGTTTCCGTACTTCCGGAGGGTGTCGGTGAGCTCTTGGTAGAGGGTGTCTCCGAGGCTGCGGGGGATGCCTTCCCAGGCCAGGATGAGGATGACGATCACCGCGTTCTGGCAGTGGTGGCCCGCCCGATGCCGCACCAGGCACAGGAGCTTCTCTTCCAGCGTGTGCCTGCGGATCACCTGCCGGGGTGTGGGGTGGGGAGGGCACTGCTAACTGTGGGAGCCGTGGCCCCACGCTCCTCTGCATGGGCCGCCATACATCCCCCACCTCTGCCGCCCAGACCTGGGGACACAGGTCTTTAAGGCAGTGACCGCGGGGTATCACAACCTGGTAACGGCAACCACACAGGCTAAGAGACAGTTATGATTAGGTAATAATAAATACAAAAGTTAATTTTTTAAGAGCAAAATAAAAAATATTTACTACAAAATCTAAGTTACTGACGAATTACAAAGACTTAGGACTACAAACGCACAGATAAATTGGTAAGCCAAAATATATTCAGAGATTCTTATGTAGTCTTAAAATATTTGCAGAGAAAATGCTGCATATCTGTATGATTTTAATTCAAAAACAAGGGCCTTGGTGCTGGGGAAAACAATTTTGGGTAGTTTCTCGAAAAGCTAAACATGTAATTACCACACAACCAGGCAATGCCATTTCTAGGAATATACCCGAGGTGACCGAGAGCAGGGGTGGGGACAAGCGTTTGCATGCTCATGTTCAGACCAGCACTGGTCACAACAGCCAAACAGCGGGAACAACCCAAGTGTCTATCAACAGATGCACGGATAAACAAAATGTGGCCTCTGCAAACAATGGACTAGTCTAGTCATCAACCTTACGAAGGAAGGAAAATCTGACTCCTGCGACGACACGGATGAACCTGGAGAGCATCGTGTTAAGTGAAGGAAGTCAGACGCTACGATTCTGCTTACAGAGAGTACCTAGAGGAGTCAAGTTCGTAGAGACAGAAAGTAGAACAGTGGCTGCCAGGGTTGGAGAGGAATTACTATTTAACAGGTATAGAGTTACTGTATGGGATGATGAAAAAGTTTTGAAAATATATAGAGTGTGGTGATGGTTGCAAAACAATGTGAGTGTTGGGGCGCCTGGTGGCTCAGTTGGTGGAGTGTCCGAATCTTGATTTCAGCTCAGGTCATAAACCCAGGGTCGTGGGATCGAGCCCTGTATGGGGCTCTGCACTGACAGCATGGAGCCTGCTTAAGATTCTCCTTCCCCCCCTCTGCCCCCTCCCGCCCTCTCTAAAATTAAAAAAAAAAAAAAAAAGAATGTGAATGTAGTTGATACCACTGAACTGTGCACTTAAAATGGTTAAAATGGTCAATTTTATGTTATGTATACTTTAACACAATTTTAAAAATTAATAATATACCCCAAACCAGTGAACTATATACTTTGAATGGATACATTGTATGGTGTGTGAATTATATCTCAAAAAGGCTCTGAAAGGAAGCAAAAAGCAAGGGCGTTAGGCTCTGCACTGCTGCCCAGCCAGGTTCTCATACCCAGAACTCTGTCCAAAAGGATATGGCACGGCGAAGGGCCCGGGAGAGGGGTGAGGCAGCGGACCTCCCCCTTGGAGCCCTGACTAATTCTGTGACCTGGTAAGATAAGGGCCTGTGAAGAGGGGAGGGATGAGGGCAGACTAGGAAGGGCTTGCAGGGGACAAGGACTCAAGGCGGGGGGTTCCATAAAGGAGTCCATATGAGGGGCTTTCATAAGTAGCTTCTTGATCTAGAAGGGGACCAGGTGGTTGGCGGGGTAGAAGGGGAGAGTGAAAGGGAGACCACTAACGAACATAATGCAAGCAAAAGTGGATACAGTGCTGAAGTAGGGCAGCAGGGAATGAAACAGGAAAAGGAATGCATTCAGACCCACTGAGGAGAAAAAGGTGACTTTGGGACCATCTGACTCTAGGGGCTGAGGGATAAGGCAAAGTCTTAAATGGACTTCCACTTTTGTGGCACAGGACAGTGGGTGGGTTGTGGGTTGTCTACTGATGAGTTAACACTGGGAACATGCTAGGGCTGAGGTACTTTGGAACACCCGAGTGGCTATTTCTAGTAAGACTCCAGTGCGCTGGGTCTGGAGACACACTTGGTCATGAGTACGTCAGTGCAGAGAGCTGTCCAAACAGGCCGCCAGGCATGCAGTATAAATAAGGAAAGTGGGCCAGATGGACAACTGGGGGTGGTGTGGACCAGGGCCAAGTGAAAAAGCACTTGCCCCTTCAAAATGGGTAAGCCAGGCCTCCTCTCCATCAACCACTGCCTGGTGGGAATTCCAGCCTAGTACAGCTACCTGTTCCAATTTTAACAAGAAGAAAACAGAAATCTAGATTTTTATGTGAAATAACTCCTTTTAAAGCACCTAATTCAGTTTTTGAAATCATGGTAAAATACACGTGACATAAAATTTACCACTGCAGCCATTGTTAAGTGTACGGCTCAGTGGCAGAAGTACATTCACACTGTTCTGCAGCCATCACCAGAACTGTCCACCTCCACAATGTCCTATCTTCCCAAACAGAAACTCTCTACCTACCCATTTACCACTCACTCTCCCTTCTCTCTGGCCCCTAGGCCATGGTGACAGCCATCCCACTTTCTGACTCTCTGAACAGTCTGACTACTCGTGGTACTTCATATATGTGGAATCACACAGTATTTGTCCTTAGCATAACAGCCTCAAGGTTCATCCATATTGTAGCAGATGTCAGAATTTCCTCCAAAATTTTAAGGGACACGTTGCATGCTAAACAAAACATATCCCTGGCCCATGAGTTCCTGCTCTGAGCCAATCCACAGAAACATCGGTTACATCACTATTTTTAAAAACTGGTTTTGGGGATCAGTAACACACGAACAGGTCATTAAATCAGGCAGTATGAGAGCTCCCTGTGTGATCGCCTCGCCTCTGCAGACTGAGCCGGGCATACTGTGAACATCTACACACATCACGGGTACTGATAAGACAGCAGTCCCTCTCACCAGGCTTTCTGAGGCACTACTGTCAATCTCCGCTCAGTGCCCAGGGCAGGGCACTGGCTAATCACGCTCACGTGCAACATGTGTTCAGAGCACACAGGGAAACACCTGACCTGTCAAAGCTGAGACTGAGGCCATGTCTCTTTGGTTTCCCAAGTGGCAAACACACAAACGCGGTAAGCACAAGCAGGCAGCTCTCTGTGGCCACAGCCTCAGAGGCCGAGGTGTACACTCCAAAAACTGTAAGAAAACTATGAAATGGAGCTCCCTACCCAGATTATGAAGGAAGCCAGAGGGACTGAATGCACAAAGTGCAAAAATCGAAAGGCCAATGGAAGGCAGGAAGACACCAACCCCTGAGCGTGGCCACACCAATGGTTCATATCCTGCCACAGAACACGGACGGCTCCCCCAGATTCTGGGCAGGAATCCCCTGCGTGCCGCACAAGAACAGCACAGCACAAAAGGAAGCCCACATGTGTCTTCCTACTACCAGACTTAGTTCCAACCCCTGGGGTTCCCCAGGAGATCTGTTCCACCCCTGCCTTCAAGGGGCCTTCAAATATCTGCCTTCGGACCCCTGTTATCCTTACAGACTGGCCCAGCCAGCATCTCCACAGTTCTAGCCAAAGTGCATTTTTGCTGCCTGTGGCGTTTGCTTCTGGCATGTCTCCATTTATTCTGAACCTTTGGAATGCTACCTGGTCACTCTCCCGTGCCCATGCTTGCCGACTTCCATACTTTGTATAAACCACCTCAAAACTGCAGATTATCAGTGGGCTCCCGGGGCTAAGGGATCCTTCTCTCAACACACATTTGCTGGGTACCCATGACGTGGCTCAACTTTGTCCCCCAAGAGCCTGGCTGGGCAAGTCCAGAATTTGTTAGCCTCACTGCTTTCAGAGGAGTCTACTGGTTGGGGGTTCAAGCTGTAGACAAAGACATGAACCTGGTTGGAAATGGAAACCCAGGCTCTAGACAGGAGACCAGAATGGGCAGAGGGCAGGAAGAACCACAGGAAGCATCGTCCACCACAGGCAGCTGGATGCTGCCACTCGCCCGTAGCCACAGACTGCCGGGGCTCTCGATGCCACGCTGACGCTAAGAACCATCTGCCTTTCTTGGCACTTATGGGTCACTTCCCAGTGTGTGGAGGGGAGCAGGGGAAGGGAACACCTGCCCTTCTCCAACTTCCAAGGAGGAAGAACTCTTTAGATGAGCTCTGCCACCAAAATAGATAGGGTATTTGGTGGCTCTGTAGGCAAAAAACAAGAGAAGTCCACTGCACTAAGGGAGACTGCTAGAAAAGAAAAACACAACTCGGCACCACCAAATTATCTTACCACTATTATCTTACCACTCTAATAGTCTATGACCTAACCACCATTTGCTCTTCCTATAAAACACAATTTCTTTGCTCTCTCCTTTTATCTTCCCTCGTCAGATACAGGAATTTCTCCACCTCTGGGAACACGGTCACTATGCAGTCCCTTCTATCTGGGCTTTTCTTTCAAAGCTGGCATCACCTGCCAGGGTTTGGTGACACCCATGAGCGGTTTCATCCTTTGGACAAAACATCAGGTGCCACGTGTGCTCTGCTCTGGGCATCTGCCCACAGCCCCCGGAGAAGCAACGTGTGCAGACCAAGTTCGTCCCCCTCCATCATTCTGCTTCCTCTCCCTGCCCCCGGGAACTGAGCCCACGCTTCACCTGGGCACCTCCTTCCTCAGCCCTAGCAGAGACACACAGGTGCTGCTCCCCGGAGCTCGGGGGCTGGAAATGCATGCTGTCTTCTTGATACCACCTACATAGCCAGCTGTTTTCTTCCCTTGATCCAACTGTTCCTGAAGATGGCAAAGTCCCTAGGCTCCACCTGTGTGAGGATCTTCAGTTTCTCATCCAAGACCTTGGAATTCTCCAACGACTACCTGGATTAGCAGGAATAAGGGGCAGATGCCATGTCGCCAATGGCTTCTCCGAGGGATAGCACTGCACCCTGGTCAGCCACAGACAGATACGGTCTACCTCCTGCTGTAACACTTCTCTTTCAAGAGGGTGGGGATGCTATATTTCTTCATACCTGTGAAGGCTCTATGGAGCTTCAGATTTTTTGATTATATATAATTCTGCAATACTGACCAAAATTTGCTTAAAAAAAGATATATGATAGTTCAGGTACAGACACATTTCATATTCGTTAAAAACAAAGGTGCAAAGGCACGGCGTATACAAGATAAAAACAGCCATGTGCACAGATGGACACAGGCTGACAAAGGTCATCTTGCCACCTTTCCTACTTAGGGACCTGCATATTCACACAGCCTGTTACCTTTGCTCACATGACTCTCCTTGCCGGAAATGCTTCTACTCTCCCGTCAGTCCATTAAAAAAATTTTTTTTAGTGTTTATTTATTTTTTGGGGGGGGAGGGGCAGAGAGAGAGAGAGACTAAGAATCCGAAGCAGGCTCCAAGCTCTGAGCTGTCAGCCCAGAGCCCGACGCGGGGCTCAAACTCACAAACCGTGAGATCATGACCTGAGCCGAAGTCGGACGCTTAACCAACCGAGCCACCCAGGTGCCCCTTGTCAGCCCGTTTAATGTGGCCCTGTATTCATGGCCCCAGGCACGTTTACCCTCCTCTGAGAAAGCGAGCCTCACGTTCCTCCTATCATTCATATCCCTTGACCCTGAACTCTACCGCACTGAGTCTGCCTCCCAAAGTTGGATCTTGATCACTCAAGTCTCTGTGATTTTATTTTGTGTCTCTACATCAGAAGCAGCCTGGGCAAGGGACAGAGCCTTTAATTTTCGAGGCATATCCCGGTACCGAGCAGCCAGCACAGTGCTGAGCCCACAGCTATCTGATGACTTTACTGCTGCTCTTGAGCTTCTACAGTGATGCTACATGTCTCCTCAAGGACTGGAAGGGCAAGGTCAGAAAACTGTGTGGGGGTGAAACGAGGGCCGCAGTCACTGACATTCCCCCCTGCTGGGACACTCAGGCTGCCTTATAGTGACCAGTGGCTCAGAAGGAAAGCAGATGCAAAATTGTCCCCGACCCTGCCTGGAGACCTAGTTCTTCTGGACCGGAGGTAGGAATGCCACCAGCACAAGGAGGGCAGAGGAGTCAAATGGTGCACAGTGGGGCCCAGCCTGGAGTAAGATGACATCTTTAAGCCTCCCCTCAACCACATCCCCGATCCACAGGGAGCATCTGAGCCAAGCGTAATGACTAGAGCATTTCTGAGGCCAGCCCAGGGTGCCAGGGGCTGGTGTTTAGATAAAACGAGGCTAGCTCAGGCTGGGGAAAAATGACCTAAACCGAGCACAGATGCAAGCGCCCTTGTTCCCCTGAACAGTAAACATGTCCGTTTCCACACACGCACCCCTCTGGCCCGGCCTGCGGTGAGGGAAGTGAGGCAGCAGCTCCGGCCATAGGGTTGACACTCACCCACTTTGCGATGGGACAGCCACGCGAGCTCTTCCCCTCCTTCCCAGTGTAGATGACCTTCTCGATCCGGATAGCTTTCCCTTTCTCTCCATACCTGTTGAGGGAGACAGAAGCCGCCATCAGCACAGTGAAGCCCCGGAGGACAGCAGCTTACGGTAAGAAGGCAAGCCTCAGTGTGCTTCAGCGTGGGTTCAGTTACTGTGGGGTCGACAGAGAAGGGGAAGGGTTTAAATGTGTGTTCTGTGCTCAGAGCCTCTGGAGACACAGCGGCCACGTACAGGTCCACAGGGCCTCCGGTCCATCTTGCCCAGCTCTGTCTCAGGGTAGAGGGGGTCATCAAGCACAATGTCCCTGATTACTATTTCTGAGCCTCCAGGGAAGGTACTCAAACCAAAGGCTAAACATGGGCATTTGTATCCAGCTTTGTTAGTGGAGTCACCCTGTTATTTATATAGTCAATAAACAGAAGAAAATAAATGGGGGAAAATCTTTGCTTTCTTTCAACAATCCCCAGCTGACATTTGAACATGATGAGGACAGAGAGCTGAGGCTGAGGGAAGTGACCCTACCAAACACCAGCCGGCTCGGAGCCTGCCCTGGCAGCAAACACACACTGCACACACTCTTGCCCTGGCCCGCACACACCCAGGGATTCCGAGACCATCTAATTCAGAAGTGCTCAAACTATGGCCCCAGAGCTGAACGGACCTGACCAAGACCACACAACTACGGTGCCACAGGCGGCGGTGGCTTGAGTGCCAGCCCAGTCATTTTCTGGCTACAGCACTGTAGTCAAATGATTGAAGTTCTCGGGGCCTCAGTTTCCTACTCTAACGTGAAGATAAAAAGGGCCCATACTTCCCAGCCCTGGAAAGAGAACAAATGAGATAATCCACGGGGTGCACTGTTTAAAGTGCTTTGAAGCTCCTGCATGAGGGAAGAGCCTGCTAAATATTAATTCTTAATAACATAAATAGCCAAAATTACTGAACTGTCTTATTTTTAATAGCTTTTTAGCTTCAGGCACAAAATCGTATCATCCGCAAACAGGGTCATTTGTCACCTCTTCCTGTCCACTCTTCATGCCCCTATTTCAGTCTCTTGCCTCACTGTACCAGCCAAGGCTTGCGAAGTGCTGGTGGGCATCTTTGCTTATTTCCTGACTCGACTGTAAAATGTTGCCAACTTCATCACTGAGAAGGAAGCTCGCTGACTTTGGGAAAGAGACACAGACTGACTTAGGCTGAAGATATCTACTAATGGTCTCCTGTTTAAAGGATTTTTAACCAAGAGTTGATTCTTTTTATCAAAAGCACTTGTAGCAACAAAGGACACAGATGACTGTTTTTTTTTTCCCTTTGATCAATTAATATGAATGTGCTATTTATCAGAGTATCTAAATCAAACTATCCTTATATTTCTGTGATGAATCCAATCTGGTCATGCCCTATTATTTTTAACATGCTACTTTAATAGAGAGAGATCTTATCACACATGCCACAGATAATATTATCTACATACACAGAGAGTTACACATACGGGTATCCCTCACTTTTCAGAAGCTCATGTTACACCACTTTGCTTTTACGAAAGACCTACATCAGTACCTCTCTTTTTGGTAACTGAAAGAAATCCAAAGAGAACTTTTGCTTTTATGAAAAAAGGCAAAGAATGAAAACAGCGTTCGGCATTCATTTGGCAATGAGCTGTTACAGAGGCAGTGCACACCCCAAGCGGTGCAGCGAGAGTGGCGCCACCAAGCTCCTGGCCCAGGCACTGCAGCTGGCATCTCTGCATCCAGCCACCGGAGATCTGAACTGTGTCTGTGAGCATCTGTGCTTTATCTTGATTTATTCTGCACATCCGTTAGCAAAATGTGTCTTAAGGTATCAGAAAAGCCTAAAAGAGATTGTTTTGGGGGGTCCAGGAACACTCAAACATTTTTCCATATAAATTAATGGTAACTGTTTCTTCGCTTTATTGCCATTTTCAGTTTAGGAAGGTTTTCAAAAGGATGCTCTACTTTTGGGGAGCGAGGGAGACCTGCACTCTTCATCTCCACTTCCAGGAATCTCCACACCTCTGAAATAACTGTACAGATACACCAAGACTTAGGCACAAGGTGTTCATTGTTGCACCAACAACTGAAAAATTAGTAACAACTGAAATATCTAGTACAGAACTGGCTAAATAAACTGTAATAAATATAATAAATTCCTGTATGTTGGAAAACCATGTAGCCATCGAAAAGAATTCGACAGAATTCTATGTACCAACATGGAAGAAATTAAGTGGGGAGGGGGAAGCAGCTGCAAATAGTGGGTATGTTATGACTGACCCGATTTGGTTTAAAATTTCTCTGTATACGTATGCATCTATATACATACGCATATGTACTATATGCATCTATAAATGCTTAGAAAAAACTAAAGGGTAAACATCAAAATTAAAAAAAGATTTCTTCTGGGTAATTGCTGGAGAGCTTTATTCCAAACTTTTTTAAAAGAGACTTTTATAGACAGGTTTTATTTTGTTAATTGGGAAAGAAACCAAACTTTTTAAAAATATTGATGTGCGGTTTCTTGGGGTTCACTGAGGCTCGAGTGAAATGGAGCACACTGAAGAGGTGAACAGTGTTTCTGATAATTAGCACATTAAAATGCTAAGGCCATGTTAGTCCCTTATAGAATGTGTTTAGAGACAGGACTCCGGGGAGTTTATATAGTGTGGCCTGGCTGGAGAGGAAAAGACCAGATAGTGCTGCTTTTGTTTGGTTCCTGGAAAACTTTCAATTTCACAAACATTTATCAGGAAGTGGCCCCCAAGTGCAAAGCCTGGGTACTTGGTGTGTCCTGGGGTCGCTGTGGGAAGAACAGCCTGAGGTGTCCACACTGCTTTCACCGAAACAGACAGGATATCGTGTTCCCCTCAGGAGGGTGAGCTGAGGACACTGACGCGAGCTTTCTGACCAGCACCTTCCCCACCATTCCGCCCATCAGAGAAACACTTCCTGTACTGAACTTCATATTCAAGAGCAAATAAAAGGGCCAAGCACTGTCTGATCAGCTAGACCTTTTTTTTTTTTTTTAAACCAGAACTTTCTCTGTGCTTAAAGACAAGCAATCAACTCGGATTTAGCTCTTTTTTCTTAAATGTCTTACTCTCTGGCCTAGCATTAAGATGATATTCTAGAACATCTAGATAATGTTCATTCCCGTATACAGATGGACTCCTAGACCCTGAGCGAAGTCTGAAAGAATAGGCTGAAACCTTATCTTGGAAGGATAACCTGATCATCTTAGCAAGTGGTTCTCAAAGGGTGGTGCTGAGACCAGCAGCACTTGGGACTTTGGGAGGAACACAGACTCTCAGGTCTCATCCCGGTCCTGCTGGGTCAGGAACTCTGGGGAAGGGCCAGGGATCTGTGCTTTCACGCGCCCCCCAGGAGACCCCGAAGCAGGCTCGAGTTTGAGAACCACTGATCTAAAGCTGCACTTCTTTGGGGTTACCTTTATCACACAGTAATGAGACTCGTTCCCCTAAACTCAGAGGATTTGCTAGTGCCATGTTAATTCTCTGTTTCTAGAATAAATATTTAATGAACTCCTGGCGGCAGAGAATCCCCTTCCCAGTTAGGTGACGTGAGGCTCTGTGCAGCACGCCGTTCTTAGATATGGATTTGAATAACTGACCACAAGTACGTATGGCGATGAGGACCTGGATTCCCATGTGTGGAACCCATAAATTAATTTAAATTAGGATAATATTTTAGGATTTGCATTTGACCTCCCTCCTTTTTCCAAATCTTTACCAGAGAAGCTAAAAGCACCATCTCCTTGATTTCAGCTTGTTTCCCCTTCCTGACTTTGGCCCACTTCTGGAGGCAGAGTGGTCCTGCAGAGAGAGGGTGGGGGAGACAGCCTGGACCACTCACAAACTGGACCCCAGCCTGGTGATGTTCACTGATCATTCGTTCCTCTCCTTGCTCCACAAGAAAACAAACAAACAAACAAAAAGGTCTATTAAGATAAAAACAGGTGATGAAATTAGAGTAAAGGCGGGGGTGGGCAGAAGATGGACATAATGCTGGTATGCAGAATGCAAGCAGTAGGTTCTTGTGTGTATTTTTGAGAGACGAGCCTAGAAAATTTCATCATATGAGAAATCAGAAAGCTAATGAAGACTCCTTAGGGTTATGTCAAAAGGACTCAGGAGTGAACCTGAATAGGTTCCCATGGGCCAAATATGAGAAATTACATTCCTCCCAATAGGGGTACACAAATCTGGCTCTAAGCTTACCAGCAGCTAACGAAGATGGAAATGCAATCTGTTACATAATTTACAAGGTCCTTAAGATAAAAATAAACCAGCTGCTGAGGAAAAACACAAGTATTCCTGGTCTTGACAGGAATCCCTCCCTTGGATCAGTTTCTGAAGATTCTACAGTTGGTGGTTATTTTTAAGGCAATGAGGGGAGGAAAAAGGACAAATCTCAACTTTATCCCTATCTCTTAATCCTGGTTTCAAAACATACTCTTCTATAACTGAAAGTTGTTTAGAGAACTATCTAGAAATTTGGTAAAATTGTTTCCAAGAAACAAACACAGAAACTGTCCCAGGTCAACTTGTACATGTGACTCCCTGGCAGCCCTCAACCTGCAAATGAGAGCGTCAAGATTTCTTACCAAAAAGTCAGTGGCCAAAATGCTGGCTGCCCACCCTTGGTGCTGCAGCGCACAGGCGTGTTGGCACACAGAGGCGTGCACGTGCAACACACGACTTATTTTAAATGTTTCGTTCTCAGGCCTCAGAGGTCCACTTCCAAGCAGGCTTGAATTTACAGATTGAGTCTTTGATGAAATGCTTCTCTGATGGCTACTTTGAATAGAAATGTTGCGAGACGGCACAGGACAATGAAGAGTCCTTCCGGGAGATCACAGTCCTCCGTCCATCTTACCCTTTATTGACTCACGGATGCCAATACAGTTTTTCACTTCGAATTCATGTTCCCTGCTAGACTGATGACAAGATTCATCTGGCTCCCCTGCTCAGACAAAATATGGTTCCCAGACCTGAGGAAACTCTAAGCCACTCTGCCTTCCACACATCTGTATGTACATGAGGTATACGGATGAGCATAAACATGTTTATGTCTACAGTCTTTGCCTTTGCTGTACTATTGCTTGTTATAAGATTTCAGTCACTACTACTGTCTGAGATAAGCCACCCTATATGGGGTACTTCACTATAAGCACTAAGTGCTTTCCAGACATCAACTCAGTTTATCCCCAGAACTCTCCTACAACGTATATGTAGGAGTATATGTACTTTTACCGTTATTTCCATTTTGCAGATAAGAAAATTGAGTCACAGAGCAGTAGAGCAACTTACCCAAGGATTCAGCAGGAAGTGGCAGAGCCAGGGTTAGACCTTAAGTCTAGCTTAGTGTCCACAAGCTCAATCACCAAGCTATTTCACCCTTCTGTACACTGGAACTTCTAGCACTTAGTTTCTGCTGTGGACACGCACACAGATTTTAAAGACTCTAGCTATACAAACTGCTTAGAAAAACAAAACTGGGGGGCGCCTGGGTGGCTCAGTCAGTTAAGCACCGACTTTGGCTCAGGTCATGATCTCACGGTTTGTGAGTTTGAGCCCCACATCAGGCTCTGTGCTGACAGTTCAGGGCCTGGAGCCTGCTTCGGATTCTGTGTCTCCCTCTCTCTGTCCCTCCCCTGCTCACACTCTGTCTCTCTGTTGTCAAAAGTAAATAAACATCAAAAAAAAATGTAAAAAAAAAGAAAAAGTAAAACAAAACTGAACTGCTAATAAAAAGCCCGTAGTCCTGAGTTTGAATTCTAAATGTCGACGTAAAGTCACGATGTATTTAATCACTAACAAAGAACAAAAATCAAAAACCTACACATACATCTTAGCTTTTCTTACTGAAACGGCCTAGAAATGACGAGCACGCCTTGCACCAGAGTTTGTTTTCTGAATACTTCTCCCCCCAGTACGAAGGACCAGGACTTCGTGGATAAACGGAGACTGTGAGCCCAGATCATACGGTCATGTGAGGAATCTAGAAAGCTATGAAAGACTCCTGGGACTTTGTCAGAACGCCTCAGGAAACACTGAATAGGTACCTACTGGCCAAAGACGAGACATTATTTTTCTCCTAGTGGAGCTACAAAATAGCACCTATAAAGTAGTTTTGGAAAAAAGTAAGGAAAAAAAGATGTGATTTCCACAAAGTCTTTAGCTCTGAAGAACATGATGAACAGCAGCACAGAAAAGCCAGCAGCAAAATTCAGACCTCAGGAAACACTATGGGGCACAGAGTCATTTAACCGCACTTCATCAGCAAAAAATATTTCAAGAGAGAGAAAAGCAGGGAAGGGGAAGATCTAGAGAGCAGACCGACAGACGGAGCGAGAAACCCAGAAGCACTGTGGGGGAGAACCCCATATTCGACCCTCCACAGTCTGGACATCCTGGCTTCCTTTCTGTATGTGGTCTGGTACAAGGCACTGAAAGCGAGAGGCGCTTCGGTTCCATGCTCCACTAGCAACTTGCCCAGCTCTCCTCGGACATCTGCGCGTCACTCACCGCTCCTCCATGAGTTCCCGGATAGAGGCTACCGTGGGGCCAGATCCCAGGTGAGTGTAATATGGACCTTCATCTTTCTCCACTATTTGTTCTGCAGAAACACAGAGTAAACATTACTTGGAGGCATGAATTCATCAACATTAATTTAGCAAGTCAAACCACCAATAGAAAAATTAATGGGCACATTACAAAGCAGGAAATTTGAGTGGCTTATAAACATGTGAAAATGTGTTCAGCTCCAATTAGGAATCATTAATACAAATTAAAATCACAGTGAAACACCATAACACACACGGAATATTGGCAAAAACGGGAGAATCTGGTAAAATCAAGTGTTGTCAGGGTTGTGGTATAACCACTCGGCAATTCAGTTTCCCACTCTGTGGCGTAAACTAGCCCTAGAGTGGGGTAGGCAAACCACTCTACTATGAGGGATATACACAAAAGAATAAAAAATGATGACTCCAACAGAAACTTGGATGCCAATTTCACAGCAACATTATTCACAAGACCCAGAAGGTGAAAACAACACAAATGTCCATCAATAGATGGACAAAATGTGAGATATCTTACACAACGGAATATTACCCAACCACAAATAGGAATGAAGTTCTGATACATGCTACACCATGGATGAGCCTGGAAAGCCTTGCAGTGGGTGAAATAAGCCAGACACAAAAGGACAACTATTGCACAATTCCATTTATATTAGATATCTAGAATAGGCAAATTCATAGAGATAAAAATTAGATTAGAGGTTACCAGGAGTTGGGAGGGATGGAGAAGGGGGACTTACTGCCTACTGGGTACCGAGTTTCTGTTTAGGGGGATGAAACAGTTTTGGAAACGGGTGGTGGTGATGCTTGTACAACACGGTGAGTGTAGTTAATGCCACTAAACTGTACACTTAAAAATAGTGTACAAAAATGGCAAATTTTATGCTACATATATTTTACCACAATTTAAAAAAAGAAAGGAATGAAAGACTGACACGTGCTATAATGTGGATGAACCTCAAAAACATTATGCTCAGTGAAAGAAGCATCACATACTGTATGAGCCCATGCATATGAAATACCCAGAATGGGTAAAGCCACAGAAATAGAAAGCAGACTGACAGCTGCCGGAGGCTGGGCGGAGGGAAAGAGCGTGTGAGTAACTGCTGAGGGAGCACGGGGTTTGGTCTCGGGGTGATGGACATGTTGTGGAACCATACTACATGCCACGGAACTGCTTACTTTAAAATGGTTAATTTTATGTTATATGAAGCTCACCACAATTGTTTTTAAAAAGAACAAATTATTGCTGCACACAACATTGGATGAATTTTAAATGAATTTTTCTCGGTGACAGAAATGAGACCTAAACGACTATGTAACGGTGGCTTTGGAAAGCATCTTTGACAGGCTACTACAAGGCTAAAAACAAAAAGAACTTTCCACAAATACTGTACTATAGTTGGTAAGTTTGTTTTATGTCTACAGAAAATATGACAACTAAACGCAACATGGTATCCCGCACTGGTCCTAGAACAGGAAAAAGGACATCAGTGGAAACACTGATGAAATTCGAAGTCTGTAGTTAATAGTATTGTAACAACATTAATGTCTTTATTTAAGTGCATCATAATTATGCAAGATGTCTACATTAGAGGCAGCTGGATAAAGGGTACACAGGAACTTTCTGTACCAACTTTGCAGTTCTTCTATGAAGGTAAAATTATCTCAAAATTAAAAGCTTTCAAAAAATAAAAAAATAGGCAGCGGGCCCCACTTTACTGATTCTGTTCTAGAAGAAACCTTAGTTACATGCATCAAATCACAGGTACAAAGATTTTCAGAGCAACATTGTTTGCAATCGTCAAGCCTGGATAATCCAACAATAGTAGACAAATAAAACATAGCACAGTCGTGCAATGCATTCTATCCAGCACTGAGAATCCACAACCTTCCGCCACAGGGTTGAATACGGCGACATCACAGTAAGTTGAAAGATGCATAGCAAAGAACAAATGCAGTAAGATTACATTTAAATAATATCCAAAAACAGCCTCAACTAAACTATAGTATTTAAAGATCCACACACAGGTGGTAAGATTACTAGATTGAAGTATGAAGTTGCAGACATTCAACCGCTTTTTATCTACAAACAGTGGTGATTTTATACAGTTCAATCTTATTATAAAGAAACACAAGAAGGGGCAGCTGGGTGGCTCAGTCGGTTAAGCATCCAAATTTGGCTCAGGTCATGATCTCAGTTTGTGAGTTGAATCCCCGCATCAGGCTGTGTGTGGACAGCTCAGAGCCTGGACCCTGCTTCACATTCTGTGTCTCCCTCTCTCTACCCCTCCCCCACTCACACTCTGTCTCTCTCTCTCTCTCAAAAATAAATAAATATTTAAAAAAATGAAACATAAGAAACTCACCGTCACAAATCAAGAGAGTGGTTGCCTCTGGGGGGTGGAACAGGAATGTGAACAGGCCGGGTATTGTGGTTACACCAGTGTTCACTTTACATTTTCATTGAGTTGTATATAAATGTTTTGCGTACTTTCCACTATCTATAATTCCCAATTTTTTTAATGCAAAAAAAACCTATCATACCTATTTTATGCAGAACATTATGCTCAACGTTATGGGGGATTCGAAATGGGATAATACATGATTGCTGCCTTTTAAGGGTTTATGATCTATCTGGGTAGATAAGATCCACATGGAAGAAGTTACCTAATGGCATTTCAAATCAATAGGGAAGGATGAATTTTTCAGTGCATCGTATTGAGACAGCTGGGGAAAAAGTCTGATCCATATTTAATACCTTACCCCAAAATATATTCCAAATAGTTGGAGGATTTAAATACAAAAAAATTTAGACAATTCAAGTTCTGAAAGGAAAACGGGAGAGTTTTTTTTTTTTTAAAGTTTTTATTTATTTTGAGAGAGAAAGAGAAAGAGAGAGCACAAGAGGGGGGGCAGAGAGGAGGAGAGAGAAAATTCTAAGCAGGCTCTGCCCCATCAGCACAGAGCCTGATACAGGGCCCAAACTTACAATCCCGTGAGATCATGACCTGAGCCAAGATCAAAAGTTGGATGCCCAAGTGACTGTGTCCCCCAGGTACCCCAATGGGAGAGTTTTTAAAAATAATCATGGAAAAGGGAAGTCTTCTCCAAATATAACATGAAATTCTGAAGCCTCCTGCCCAAACCCTGATAAACTAAAAAAAAAAAAAAAAAAAAAAAAGTATGGTAATAATTAACAAAAGTCAAACTGAAAGACAAACAACACAGTGGGGAGAAATATCGGGACTCCATATCAGACAAAAGGCTAATTTCCTTAATATATCAAGAGCTCCTGTAGCTAAATAAAGCCAGTAATTCAAGAGAAAAATTCAAAAAGGATAAAAAGGGAAATGCAAATGGCTCAAACATATGTAAAGCTATAATAAGATACCAGTTTTACCTTTCAGATGAGTTACCATCAATGTGCTATGTTGATGAGGCTATCAGAAAATAGGCAGTCATGGGGAGTAATTTAGCAAAATATTAAAATAACAACTGCACATGAACCCATTTGACTCAGCAATTTCAAAGAACTTCAAATCTTCTAAGAATTTATTTCTGGAAATTTGGATATGTACAAAATTATATATATTATATGAATAGATACATATATGAGTTTATGAATATATACATATACGAGTATATGAATATATACTCTTATGAATATATATGAATACTCATTGCACCTTTTGTAACGGCAAAAAGATGTGTAATGACAAAATATCCATCATGATACATTATGTGTTCTAAATACATTATGGTACATCCATATAATGAACTACTGAGCAGTATCCAAAGGAATCAGGCAGCTCCAGATTTACTGACAAAAAATGACCTCCAAGATATTTTAGGTGGGAAAAAAGAAAGCAAATTTCAAAACTGCATGTGTAACATACCATAGTTAGTACATACAGTCACACATATGTTAGTATATACACACTGCATGCAAGTAAAAAACAGTGTTTGGGTTACTTCCCACACTAAGTGTAAGAGCAAGTTTGTGAAAATGAGTTCAGGTGTGTTCCTGTCTTTAGAAATAAATGAAAAAGGGTTTCGAATGCTTTCAGGCGACCATGAAGCTGGGGAGATCCTGGCCAGGCTGAGGATATCAGATTTCCTTGAACTTCTAGCCCTTTGATCTTTCCTGAGGCCCCTCAATAAAATGGTTTGATTCCCAACCCTCCCCGCCCCCCCCCGACAAAAAAGGTTTGCAACGGTGTGTACAGTCCCCGCAGATGAATTGATGGGACGTGCCTATCTCTTATGGCTTCTGCTCATGGAGTCTCTTCATCCCTTTCATGTCGTGGGTCAGGCTCTTGCCCAAATTATCCTACCCAATTCCACCAGTTTACACCCCAAAACAAAAATCTGATCACGTCACTTCCCACTGATGACTCGGCGTTAGTCGAAAGAACGAACCCAAATTCCAGAGCATGGTCCACGGGCCCCTCCAGAGCCACCTGTGCACACCTCCCAGCCCCGGACGCTACGACAGCCCGCAGCGTTCCTGCCACACAACGTGCCATCCCTCCGGGTCTTTGATGTGCTTTCTCACGGACAACAGTGCCTTCCTTTATTTCTCTCTTCGGAAGAACTCTCCTCTTAAGGTCTAGTTTAAATGCCACTTCTTCTGTGGAACCCCAGTGCACTTCTCAGGTCTGCTCTGCCTCTGGATTCCCAGAGCACCTTGCATACAACAGAAACATCAAGGCATGTGTCATAGCACATTTTTACTGTTAGCATGGCACAGCAGAACAAACACGGATTTTGTAGAGAGGCCTGGGCAACGGGACGAGTTACCTTCCCGGCCTCTAATATTCATGCCTTCAACTACACAAAGGGCTCCGTGCAGTATTTAGCGCATAATATGAACTCAATAGGCAGCTGCTGTCGAGGCTCTCCAAACAAACTGTGCGACTGTGGCCAAGTTACACAACCCTTATGAACCTTAAAAGCAGTTAAAATAATGTTCCTACATTACAAAGTTGTTAAGAATTAGAGGAGATATAGTCACCTAGTACTGTTCTCAACTTATCAATGCTTCAATGTTTCATGAATGAATGTTTCCAAGTAAAGGATTAAAAATGACTTGCTCCAAATACACACTATTTTGAACCATAAAACAGAGAGGATTACAGAAGGGAGCATATGGAGTGTGGGGGTAGGGGGATACCAGGGGATGAGAGAGAAAGAAAATGTAAGAATGTGGGTGTTGGAGGCAGTGGTCTGAAAGCTCTTTATAGGCGCTAGGAGACTACATGGTATACAAAAAATAGAACCTAAGAATATGCC
The DNA here is from genome assembly GCA_030068075.1 of Paguma larvata. Lineage (NCBI taxonomy): Eukaryota > Metazoa > Chordata > Mammalia > Carnivora > Viverridae > Paguma > Paguma larvata. The sequence continues at coordinate 48,489,868 of CM057836.1, forward strand.
AGAACTTCTGGGCTGTATTCCAGTTTCTATTGTCTGGAAAAAAGTCAAAGTAATGGTCTGACTGCAGGATCTTCCACTGGAACTAGAACATAACATAGCTTTTAGTGACTACCTTCTGCCCCAAATCAGCAAAAACTTACACAGTTAAAGGCAGAGAAAGGAGATTTTCAAGGAGAAGATGCAAACTAAACCTTGGCAACTCCACCCTAGCAGCTAGCGAAAAAGATAAAGATCCAAAACCAAGTCAACCTGGAAACTGGATGGTTGGGTTTCTCTGGGAAGGCCCCTAGAACACAAAGGGTAAACAGAGCTCCAAGTGCCAAACCAAAAAAGCAAAATCGTTCTTTCCCTTTTAGAGGTTCATAAGGCAGCCCAAGGAGTCCTTCGGAAGCATTTTCTTTTAATTATATTCCTTTTCCTGATTTTACATATATAAAAAAACATGTAAGATATATGTACAGATAGACTTAAATACAGAAATAAACAGATCCCTTTTCTTGATTATATGTCTGTATCAGGGAGAAGATATTCTATGGAAAAAAAATGTAAACTTAAAACGAGGGATGCTTAGCTATACGACTAATATATATTTACAAACTTAATTATCCTTATATATGTTTATATATCCATAAGGCTATAAATATCATTATATATATTTTCATAAAGATGAGAAAATACATCTCATTATATACACACATAGATAAATAGATCTCCATATATCTTCTGTGTAGCAATGGGCTTACCCTCAGTTATGGTGCCGGACAGGTAACAGTACTTTGCCAGGTTGGGGTAACATTCAGCAGAACGCAGTATATACTCTGAATCAGTGACCAATATACGCTTCTGGTTTTTTCATGGCAAAATAATATTTTGTTGTGTTTAATGCTATAATCTTAAATTCAATACGTGAGCTTACCCCATTTACATTTAATGTTATAACCTATGTATGGTCTTCTATCATTTATGTTTTTCATGCTTGTGTCCTTGTTTTTTTTTTTCTTTCCTAGCTTTTGTTATAGGTTTTGTATTTTCTTTTACTCCCCACCCCACACCCCTGGTAAATTGGAAAACTCTATACTATGTCTTTAGTGATGCTAACTGTACTTTTGCAGAGAAAGAAGTTAGCATCCTTACAATTTCTCCCATCCCCTCCTTCATTTTGTCTCTTGCTTTTTGTTGGTATCCCTGTGAACATATTTCTTCTTCTCTTCTAAAAGAGATATTTAATATAAAATAATTTCAAATATAATTAAATATATCACCTTTGTTTTAGGAAAAAATTATCACACTTCTTTAAATTTAGATGTCACATTTGAATACATTTAGTGCTCACTACCCGCCCCTTCATAACACAGAACTTCCCCAATCTGTTACTCACCGGACTCATCTCTAGAAAATGTGAGTTCTTGCATATTTAGGGACGTTTCAGTGAAGCTTTTAAGTGTGAATGGGAACTTAACTGGGTATAGAATTCCTGGGTCAAACGTTTATCTTAATATTCCGAGAACTGCAATGCACATATCCAACAAAAAATGATATCCAGCGTAAATAAAGAACCCCCACCAATCAGTAAGAAAAAGAGAAACACAAACAGAGAAACAGGCAAATAGCTTGAACGGGTATGAACAGGTATGAAAAGGTGCTTAAACTCATTAGTCATCAGAGAAAGGCACGTTAAAGCCACAATGAAATACGCCCGCCACACCTACCATAATGGCAGGAAGACTTAACCCTGTGTGCTGGTGAGGATGCGGAGCACCAGTGGTGGGAGTTGAAACTGTCCCAACCACTCTGGAAAACGAATAGGACTAACTGGAGCCGAACAGACACAATTTCAGTGTCATTAGGTATATACCCCGCAGGAATCTGTAAATGCATACGTATATGTTCCGAGAGACATATAGAAGAATATCTTATATCAGCATGATTCATAAGAACCCCCAAATTGGAAACAATCCAAATGACCATCAGTGGTCAAATGGAAAAACTGTAGCCTATTCATAAAACTGAGCAGAATGTAGCAATGAGAATGAACAGACTATAGGTACCTCTACACACGCACAGATAAACCTCAGAAGCACAACACTGAACAAAAAAGTCAGAATAAAAAGGAATACATACATATGTATTTATGGTAGATACTTCTGAAATTCAAGAACAGGCAAACTGATCAATGTGGTTTTAGAAGTTAGGAAAGTAGTTACCACTTTAGGACAGGGGTTGGCAGACTTTTTATGTTAAGGGCCAGATGGCAGACATTTAAGGCTTTGCGGGGCCTGTAGTCTCTGTGGCAAGTGTTCATCTCTGCTGATGGAGTCAAAAGGCAGCCGTAGATGATACATAAACAAACGAGCATGGCTGTGTTCCATTAACGCTTATGGACACTGAAATTCGGACTTCATAGAATTTCCGTGAGTCATGAAATAATATTCTTTTGATATTTTTTTGCACCATTTAAAAACATAAAAATCATTTTTAGCTCACAGATAAGAGCCAGATTTGGTCTGCAGGCCACAGTGTGCTTTGGAGAGTCAGGTGCAGGTGACTAGGTGTGGGCTGCTGAGGGGCTGGGAAAACTGTTTCTTGACCTCAACGTGGTTACACAAGTACGTGCCATTTGTAACACTTTCTGAGTTGTACACTTAAGGTTTATATGTGTTTCAATTAAAAGAATGTTTTTTAAAGTATTTTTTTTAAGTTTAAAAAAAAACTGAACACATGTGACTAACTTAATTTTTTGGTTAATTTACTTGTAGGTGATCCTTCATTCTTGAAATTCAGGAAGTTCCTCAGGATCGTTATTTGTTGATTTTTATTCATTTTCTTTCATTTCAGAAAAGTTCTCTAGTCTTTGACTCTTGCCATTGTTCAGTTTGTTCTAGGCTCTTCACCAGTGACTGTTTGCCAGCATTCCTGACAGAGTGAATCTGTGTCCAGGATCCCTCCCCCTGCCTCTCTTCCGTACCCCTCATCTCCCCACTCTACCATCGTTCCTGTTTTCTTTTCCTGTTTTGGAGGGACCTCCAAGTCCCTCTTCCTCGCCGATTTGCTTTTCCTGTAACTCTGATTCCGCTGTTTCCAGCTTCTAGTGCAGCTGTGCGGGCTTTGTGCAACAGTACGCTTCTGGAATTTAATCCATGTCTCCTGTGGCTTCTTCATAACTCTACTCTAGCACCTCACCTTTCACCTCCTATTTCAGAGGGAACTTTTTTTTCAACTTCCTTGACAGTATATATCAGTTCTTCAAATTTTTGTTTTTTTCTAATGTAAATTTTCGTTCTAAATATTATAGTAATCCCCTCTCCTTTTCCCATAGAATCTGAATGGGTAGCATGTTGGTTGCTTATTAATTCATCTTTCCATGGAAAAAGCTCATCTTCAGGGTTTCTCCCCTTTGGCACTACAGTTTGGACTAGATAAGCCGTGTTGTAATATCCTGCACTGTAGAATATTCAGCAGCATCCCTGGCCTCTACCCACTAGATGCCAGTAGTACCATACTGACCGCAACAACCAAACCTGTCCTCATGCATCGCCAAATGTCCCCTGGGGAGAAGAGGGGCAAAACAGCCCCTAGTGGAAAGCCACTAGTCTACTCATTTGCCCCCGAATAGAATGGGTAGAATCTCCTTACTGGACACTGCTCAAATTCTTCCCTTAGACTTTAAGCTAGAGAACTGGATAGTGTAGAGGTTTCAATTATTAGTTCAAAAGTTCAACAGCCTGAAGGGGGAAGGGAAGAATTGGGGCTGACTGTGGACTGTTGCAACTAGGAAATTTCATCTCTAGGCACTCTCTTGTTGAGACCAACACTTCTAAATATGCACCTGTGTTTGTGTGTTGAGGGCTGGGTTATGCTCTGTCCTGATGCTATGATTCTGGTTCATTTCCTCATATGGGAGTGAGCTGGTCACTCTGATAAGACATCAAGTTAAAATAAAGCCCCACAGATTGCAGGGTTTTTGTTTGGTGGTTCAGCAAATAGTTCTCTGTGCACAATGGCCTTTGTTTGGTGCTGCTGGCCCTCGGCTACAAAGCTGGCTCCTAGGATATGGTTTCCAGTCACTCTGGCCAACTGTCCTCACCCCATACCTCATCCGCATCAGAAGCTGGAATAGGGAGGGAAAAGGGGCCTGTCTGCATCTCCCACTTTCCAGAGAGAATACCTTACAGATGAGTGGTCTCCAGCCCATCTCTCCAAGCTTTAAAGTCCCTCTGAGACTCCACTATTGTTTCTACCAACACTGGGGGTTGTATACACCGTATCGTCCTTATTTTAATTCAACGGATCTTAAGCTAGCAGACAGCCCCTGGAATCCATGGTTTAAGATTGGGGCTATTTCCAAACTTCAGTTGATGAATTTAATTTCCTCTTCTGTTTTTGTTGTTGTTCCTTTCATCAGGTTTCAGGAAAGGGTTATTTTGCTACCTTGCTGTTAAGTCACCCGATTCTCCTTTTAATCCCCAGCATAGTAGGGTCTTCTCTACAGAGGGAGAGCAGGCAAACAGCTCAACTCTCCTTAAAGAGAAATCTGTTTTATGTTTCCTGTTGAGCAGCTGGAGCAGAAAGAAGTGAATTTTTCCCCCTAAAATACATGGTAGGAAGCTCCAGGGCAGAGCTCAGGAGACAAAAACCTAATTTTTGAGAAAATGCTGGTTATGTGGCTCTAGGTGCTTTTCTTTGCCCTGTGCACTTAATTTTATGCTCATTAAGACAGAAAAATATGCTCTGTTCTACTTCTGCACTAAGCTAGGGAGAGAATGAAATGTAGCCTTTCCGCTCTCCACAAGAGATGCTAAACACAAGAAATTACTCATGACTGCTTAAAAGAAAGAAGGATCCTTAATTTCTAAATGAACCTCCCATCTTCCCCCCAGCCCCCTCTATACAGAGACTAAGGCACTCACATGTTCCCAGCGGGGAGATATGATGGCTAGGGACAGACATGGGAGCGCAGGCCAAGGCATTTCTTTTCTTCATGACATTGCTAGAGACGATTGATAACTGGTATAATTAATGCGCAGGTGTCGAGATCACACAAAGGTTTCATGTACTGGTTTTCTTTTTCCAAACAATCCTATATAAACACCTCAGTTTCCTATATCAACTTCGGTGTACTTCGAGCTGAACAGCTTAAGCTTATATAACAATTAGATTCTATTTCCATGACAGTCAGTAACCAACTGCTGGCTCATTGCTTCTTGGCAGCCATAGACCCACGCAGTGGGCAGGTGGATGGTTGGACCCTACTCTGGATTAGGTGTGCTAGATGAGTTGTTTTTTTTTTTTAAAACTAAAATCACAGGTCACTCATGCCAGGCCTGCTGGTTATAGACACAAATACCTTTATAATATGGGTACACACACTGATGACAAATTAAAGGGAAGGAGATTGTGCCTAAACCCACCTGACATCTTTGTAGAGTTTAAATACAGAAGTAGAATAAGGTTAACCAGTTAACTAAAAAATATGAAGAGTACTTACCACAGTGCTCAGCACTAGTCTGAATGTTCTAGAAATACAACATTCAGTCCCTGATCCTAATGAATCTAGGATTTAACTGAGGAGACTAGTGCATATATAACACACATGGAAGACAAAGAATTCAGCATTCGACCCTGGGTTCTTAGCCTTCCCAGCCTTCCAAACTTTCTGCTGGTCCTTTAACCTTCCCTTTCCTCAATTTATTTCCACCTCTCTTCCACATCTTCTTCACGGTCTCTTATTTGAGATCCCCTAAATGCTAGTATCTTCCCTTTGCATGCCTCTTCTCAGTCTATACATTTAATCTGGTGAAATGATCATAACTGAAACTTCAACTACCATCAGTTTGCTCTAGAACCTCCAACTCACAGACCCACATGGATGCACACACCTTCAGGCCCCGCAGACATCTCAAAGGCTGGATGTTCAAACGTGCTTCCTCCCCAGTATTTTGATTCTTGGTGAATGGCACCACCATCTACCCAGCAACCTCAGGAGTCACCTGTGACTATTTCTTCTTCCTTACTCCTTTTTTTGTTTTGTTTTGTTTTAAACAGGTACTATTTTATTTGTTTAATGTTTGTTTATTTTGAGAGAGAGGGAGAGCATGAGCAGGGGAGGGGCAGAGAGAGAGAGGGAGAGACAGAATCCCGAACAGGCTCCGTACTATCAGCCCATAGCCTGATGCGGGGCTCGAACCCACAAACTGTGAGATCACGACCTGAGCTGAAACCGAGTTGGACACTCACCTGACTGAGCAACCCAGGAGCTCCTCTTCTTCTTCTTATGGCCAACCGTTAGTTCTTTCTCCTAATCTTACTCTTATCCATCCATTCCTCTCCTCCCTCCTACTCAACGTCATTCTCTGAGTTCAGGCACTGATTATTTCTTGCCTGCACCACGCCTGAGCTTGCAAACTGGTTTCTCTGCTTTTGGTATCATCTCCTCTTCCCCTGAACTCCCCCCTCTCTGGCCACTCCCAATCTTTCATCCAATATACCAGTCACACCAGAACTACTTGTATTTCCCCATGTCTTCTCATGTCTACATCTTCATGTGGTTTTTCATGTATTTTTCATCTCCCTAAGTTTCATGTCCCTTTGCCTGGAACACTCTACCTTCTTCTTATTAATCCATTAAAACTTCCACTTATCCTTTAAAACTCAGATCAAACATCACCTCCTCCAGGAACTTCTTTCTGATACTCTCCTACCCAAAGTCATATTCTCACCTTTATGCAGGGATCCAAATATTCCAGTGTCTAAAAAAAATACTTAAAACACATAAGGTTCCTCTCCATCTCAAACTGAATGAGAGGTGGGGAGGCGGGGCTACCTTCTCATAACAACTATAGCAAATGGACTTTCCATTACTGTGAATGGAGGGAAGTCTCTGTGTCTCCTGTCCAGAACTATGGTCTGTACTTGAGCTACCCAGTGGACACTGCTACCAACCGTGTTTTCTGGACAACGCCACTCCCGCACCCAAACTTTCACCGTGCTTTAGGCAAAAGAAGAGGTTTTTCTTGTATCGGCCTTTGGCTACTTCATTAGGGCAGGATGATCAACTGGATAAAAATACAGCATTTCTATGAAGGCGACTCCTGCAATCTAACTCCCAATCTGCTTTTCCTGCAGCTTCATGTCTCCAGCTGCCTGTGGGATGCTCCTCAGAGAAATCAGGACAAGGCTCAAAAGTTCACATAAACCTGTTTCCTTAACTACGAGAGGACGAGCGGATGATCTCCAAGGGTGCTTTCCCACTAAAAAGTCATCCGGACTCGTTCCCGGTCCTAAACTGGCTCTTGTGAACTTCCCCATACATAAAATAGAGGGCCTAGTTATTGCAGCTCACTTTCTTGTCTCTGACAGTCATATTACAGGATGGTTAAGGGCATCTCAAATGTGTGTCTCAAAATATTAGAAATATATCAATACTCTCTTCCTCCAATAATTTCAATATAGAACTTCGACTTGTGCTAAGATTCCCCAAACTTGGACCTTCTGAAGGAAGGTGTTTCCTTTCACATCTTCTAAATTTATTTCTTTGAAGTTTCAAGGGGTGCCTTTAATTCTAGTATTTCAAGATTCGGGAATTAAGTCCATATGAATGCCATCCATACCTTCAGAAACTCATAGTCTGTATAAAAGGGGAAAACAGTGCTCTTGGTGTTTGGGTTTTTGGTTATCCAGTAAAGCCTCTATTGGCCAAAATTGTCAGTTTGGGAAAAATCACCAAAATAAATATTGTTTCTTTTGCTATGCTATAAAACCTTTTTATACTTTTATAAAGTTGTTTGTTATTAGTGCATATCTCCAAATTTCACAGTCACTTCCATGGAAAATTCTTCCTTATACTGACCTGCAATCTGCATCTCTCTACCTACCACTGTTGAGGGGATGAGTTTCTGGAATATGAGATGGTTCCCATCTGACATTAATCCCAGAGTGAGCAGCCTTTATTCCTGCTGGGGAATAAAGTATCTGGGGTTTCCAGATACTTCTGAAAAACAGGATGGCTTTCCCTAAGATGAACCCCAGCATCTCAAGAAACTGTTTCCAAGTGAATCCCTTCTCCTTTGCCCCTCTTCACACCTAAAACCACTATTTTACTTAGGACTCGTCTCTCAAACAATTTAAGAGTCCAATTGCCTAGGTTTAAATCTCACTTTTACCATGCGCTACATGCAGACTTGGGTAAATTACTGAATCAGGGTTTGTTTCCTTCATCATTAAGAGGGAACTACTGAGAGCACCCCCTTCATATAGATGTTATAAGGATGAAATGACTAACTAAAGTACTTGGCATGGTCAAGTGTTTCATAAATATTACTATTACCATTATTATTATCATCATCATCATCATCATCATCAATAGCTTCCTAACCAGTTTTCTGCCACAAGGTTATTACCCTTCACCAATATATCTTCCAAGCTACTTCCAGGATACATTTTCAAAACATTTCTTGATTATAAAATACAGATTTCATTATAGAAAGTTCAGAAAACGTAAGGGAAAAGTTACCCATTGTCTGACCACAAAGACAACCACTATTGATGTATTTCTTTCCATTCTTTTTCTTTTTCCAAATGTTTTTATTTATTTTTGAGAGAGACAGAGTGTGAGTGGGGGAGGGGCAGAGAGAGGGGGAGACACAGAATCTGAAGCAGGCTCCAGGCTCTGAGCTGTTAGCACAGAGCCCAATGCGGGGCTCAAACCCATGAACCGTGACATCATGACCTGAGCTGAAGTTGGACACTCAACTGACTCAGCCACCCAAGTGCCCTCTCCCTTTTTTTTTTTTTTTTTTTTTGTAGGTGAGATGATCATTTATGTACTGCTTAGGTCTGTACACTGTTTCCAACCAAGCATTTCCCCATAATTTAACATTTAACACCACGAAGTAGGTTTGGTCCTAGTTCTCTATTTAGGATGAGATACAGAGAAAACACAAACTGGAACAATAAATGACTGTTGGTAGGACTCTCTACTCCCCTGATCTCTTGCCCACTGCCCCGCCTTCTGGGCTGAGAGGCAACAGTTGCCGGCATTGCTACTGCCCGGTTTCTGGGATGCTGGCGCTCTCCTGCCTGCTCCTCTGTTCGCCAGCTTCAAGCTGAGACTTGTCCTCTCTGGTAGAATGCGGAAGCCTGAGGGTTCATGTCCAGCCCTGTGCTACCGGCCTTACAGCCTGCCAGCCTGCTCTGCTGCCCCGAACACGGTGCTCACGCACGCCTGGGGCTTCGGTGGCCGCCGTCTCCCCTCTCCCCACCGGTGATCACTACACGTTTCGAAATCCAGCTTGGAACAAGTTTCCAAAAGAAAACATTACCCTCCATAACGACCACCAAACCAACCAGAGAGCTCTTGGCTTCTGCCGTTTAGCCACAGCCATATGACTGCACAGGCACTTGGCCAACAGCTGTTGAATGGGCGACTGAATATCTTATTGTTTCTGCTCTCTCTTCAAGCAGACCACAGAGTCCTTCAGAGAGGAACCACGTCTGCTAATTTTTTTCCTTAACAGCAGCTAGTACAGAGCTAGTAATCAATACGGGACTGATGAATAAAGTAATAGTCAATACTTTTCTTCCTTTGTAACAAGTATGCTTTTACTTCTTTCTCTTGCCTTACTGCACTCAGCAGCCTTGGTGACAGCTAACGCTCATACAGTGTTTACTATGTGCCAGACACACTCCAAGTGCTTTATACATTTTAACCAATTTAAACCTTCCAACAGCCCTGGTGACGGGATACTATTATCTTTTCACTTTATGCATGAGGAACTGATGGAATTAGAATTCAAATGTAAAAACCTAGTTTGATCACGGGCGCCTGGGTGGTTAAGTTGGTTAAGCATCGGACTTCCACTTGGGTCATGATCTCACAGTTGGTGAGTTCGAGTCCCTTATCAGGTGAGGTTAAGCTCAGCTTTGGGTAAAACATGAGCCCTACTTCAGGTGAGCCCCGCTTCCCTCTCTCTCTCTCTCCCCCCGCCTCTACCCCTCTACCCCTCGTGGGATTCTCTCCCTCTCTCTCTCTCTGCCCTTTGCTCACTTGCACCCTCTCTCTCTCAAAAACGCAAAAAAAAACCCAAAAACTAGTTTGATCAAACATCATATCCATATAATTGAATTCAATAATTAAAATATTTATTATTTTTTAATGTTTTTTTAATTTATTTTTGAGAGAGAGAGAGAGCAAGCATGAAGAAGCTGGGGAGGGGCAGAAGAGCGAGGAAGACCCAGAATCCGAATCAGGTTCCAGGCTCTGAGCTGTCAGCACACAGTCTGATGTGAGGCTTGAACTCACCAACCATGAGACCATGACGTGAGCCAAAGTCAGACACTTAACCAAATGAGCCACTCAGGCGCCCCAACAATTAAAAAAAAAAAAATATATATATATATATATATATATATTTAATGTTTATTTTTGAGAGAGAGAGAGAGAGAGAGAGAGGCAGAGTGTGCGTGAGGGAGGGGCAGCGAGAGAGGGAGACACAGAATCCGAAACAACCTCCAGGCTCTGAGCTGTCAGCACCTGATATGGGGTTTGAACTCAGGAATGGTGACATCATGACCTAGGCCGAAGACAGACGCTTTGACTGAGCCACCCAGGCACCCCTTAAAATATTTAATAAGGACCAACTATGGCCTAAGCATTATGTAAGGTTATGCCCTACTCTGCAGGGGAAGAAATACCTAACAACGAACTAAGTATCAGGCAGATGGGACAGATTTACACCAAGGCGAAGGAGGAAAAGGGCAAAGGGAAGGGCCCAGTGCCTATGACCAGCACAAGCCTCTCCAAATGCTGAGAACTAAGGAGGCCCCCAGAGGCATCTCATTATTAAGATCCAAGAATGAGCTGGGTTAGCCCTCGACGGGAACCACAATCCCAAAACACAACTGTGAGCATTTGGCAGACCTTCCACTGCTGTTCACTCCCAGATAGAGATATAGGGGCCAACTTTTCCTTTTTCCCCTAGTGACTCCTTGTCTGGAGGACAGGAGTCTGGGGTAGCTGGCGTGGGCAGGACAGCCCAGCTCCTTCTTACTGACAAGGACACAGCATCCCAACGAATCACACAACTGACCTAATATTAAGTTATTCTAATAGGCAGAGAACACAGACGTTTTCTAAGACTTGTTCTGTGTATCATAAAATCACAAGAATTTCAACATGCTCCTCACCAGCATCAATGTGCTTTTTGAGCAACATCTGAAACACATCTTTATAGAACGCTTCATAAACAGCAGAGAGCCACAGCCTAGCATAGACCTGGGTCTTCCCGATGCATCCCTGACCTCCAAGACAGAAGCCCCCAGGAGCGGTCCTCGCAGCCTCGGCTGTGTTTTCACTAGAAGGCAGGGCTCAGAACTGGACCAGCTCCTCAGTGCTCTTACCCATACTGCCTCAGCCACCACCTGATGCTATGTCCAAACCCACAGCTCAGAGCTCTGGGCTTTCGGCCCATCCAAACTCATCGCCCCTCCTCCAAATATGTTTTTGGGGACCAGCACCACCAAGGCAGAAGCCTGGGCTGTCCTTACCCCACACGCCCTCCTCCTGAGAGACCCTCCACCCACTAGCTCTCCCAGTCAGGCCATCGTTATTTCTTGTTTGGCTCATGACACCTTTCTTATAGGTTCCCCCACCAGGCAGGCTTTCCTCCCCAACACAAGCCAGGAAAGTCTTTCGGAAGCACAAGGTGACAGATCATGACTTGCTTTAAAACCCTCGGGAGCTCACTATCACCTAAGAGATCAAGTCAACTCTTGACCTCAGTTCATTATGCTGCGCAAGGTCTGGCCCCTGGCTGCATCTCAGGCCACCATTTGTTGATTCCCACATGCAGGCCTCTCCTTTTGCTCCCCCTAGAGCAAGAGCAGTCCAAATAAGCCCCACCCTCTCACAGCTCAGGCCTCAACACAAGCACCACAGGAAGGCCTCCATGATGCCTTTGCCTCCGTGTGACAAAGCACCAATGCCCACCTCCCCTGGCATGCCCCATCACTATTTCTTTCAGTGTCTTTTCCACTAGCTTGTGAGCTCTTTTCTGTGTCCCCAGCCCCCAACAGGATGACTGGCACACAGTAAATGTTTGCCAGACAACAGAATGCGTCCAGAAACCCAAGCCCACCAGGCTTCTCCTTTCCCTGATACCCAGGTAGACTTACCAACACAGTCGCAGGTGGGGAACTCAGCCTGGGCTCTCTTTGCAGGTGTGTCCAGCAGACTCTTGGTGGGTGTGTCCAGGTACTTAAGAGGTGACTCCAGGAAGCCACTGAGGGTGGGTGTGAGTGGGTTCTCGGCCTTAGTGGGTGTGGCCTCCTGGCCTCCCTCCTCTGAATGGAAGCAGGTGGTTGAGAGCACAGTCACAGCCCCCGAAGACTCGATCTTGATTTGCTTGGGGGAACGGGTAGAAAAAGGACTCTCGGGGGCTGGGAGACATGTTGGCTGGTTCTCGGGGTCCTGAATGGGCACAGATGGGGGGCCAGGAAGCCCAAAGCTATCCCCAAATTCAGCTTCAAACTGCCGGATGAGCTCTTCCAGCTTGTCATCGGCAGGGGGAAGAGGGCCGGCAGAGCCCGGCTGCAGGGTCACCATGGGGCTAGGGGATCTCATTTCCTGAGTAGGGGGCAGCAGGCTGTCCCCGGAGGGACTAGGTGCAAATAGCGCAAGAGAAGGTTCTGGGGGCAGGGGGACAGCAGAGCCCTGTGAAGCGGGGACAGGGACAGGTGGATGTGCCTGCGCATCCTCAGAGGCTGGGGACCTCAGCCCTTCCAGGACGATTTGCCGCAGAGGCGGGAAGAGAGGCTGTGCTTCCCGGGGCCTGGACTTCTTGATCTGAATGGGCTTCCGGACACTGGGCTTGATCCCAGGGGCGGCTTTCTCGGTTCCCACGGGACCTCCAGCTGGTGCCAGGGGCTTCTTCTTCTTCTCCTTGGGTGGTCTGTCTGGAGGCCGTGGGGCAGGTGAGCTTGGTGGAGCCCACCAGCCCGGAGCAGGAGGCTCCGCGGGAGCGGGGAAGGAGCCATCGTGGGCCTGGTCCAGGAAAAGAGTGCGCTTATGGTGAAGGTGCTGCTGCAGGGCGGTCTGGGCCTTCTGGTGGGTGTCGGGCTCTGCGGGTGCTGCGGGAGCCTCCCTCTGGAGCATGGGGGATGGAGATGGGGCTGGGGAGGAAGAGGGCACTTCCACCTTGACCTTGGGCTTAGTGGGCAGGGCCTCAGGCCGCTTGAATACTGACTGGATGTAATCACTGGCGCTGCCCAACAACTGTTCCAGTTCAGCCATGGGGTCAGGGCTTCGGCGGGGCATGGGCCAAGAGCTCCGGGGAGTTGCTGGTGGGGTGTCAGTGCCCCAGGCTTCGGGAAACTCTGTTCTAGGAGTTGCTGGAGGGAAGGCAGGGCTATCAGGAGCAAAGGACGCGTGCTCTTCAGCGGGGACCACAGGCCACGAGGGGGCCCGGAGGTAGGACTGGGAAGATTGGAAAGGGGCAGGTGGGGACAAGGCCTCAGGGAGGGGGCAAGAAGCCTGGGAGGTGGAGTGGGAGGGCTGCGGGAGGGCGGAGGAGAGCTGTGTGAGGGCCTCGATGGCGATGGCCGTCTGCAGGCTGATATTTTTTTCCTTGGCGATGCTCAGGGCACTCTGGGACAGGGGCAGGCCCTCTGGGGGAGGTATCTGGGGGACCTCAGAGCTGAGGAGTGGCCTGGTGCCGGGCGCTGGGAGGCCAGCCTCACCAGAAGGTAGAGTCCCTGGGAGCCTGGGCCGCTCTTCCCCTCCCTCCACGACCACAGACTTGATCTTCCCCTCCAGCCACTCGAGGTAGTCAGGGCATTCTGGGCCATCGCAGTTGCAGTTGGGTGGTTTCATGCCATGCCGAGCGAGGGCCAGGGCCGTCTGCAGCGTGTTCAGGTCTTCGCTGCCAGCGGAGCAGCCCTCGGGCCCTGACCGGGGTCCCCTGCTGTTGTTCCCGGCCTCGCGACTCATCTCACGGTTGAAGGTTTCATAGAGCCGGGTGCTAAGGGCCCCATAAGAGGACACAGCTTCGGCCACAGCCGAAAAGGCCACCAGATCGTGGGCATCTTCCAGGCGAGCACTGTGAGCTGGGCCCGGGGCAGCGTCCCAGTCGGACTTCTGGTCTACTCGCCAAGGACCCCCAGTCCCCAGCAGACTGGGTCCAGCGGGTTCTCTAGCACCATTGACCGGCGCCCCTGAGGCGCTTAGCTGCCGTGAGTCCCCATGGTACACTGGCCCTGAGTCCATTTGACCTGGAACAGGTCCATCAACTGGGCTGAGCTCTGAGCCTGTCTGAAGAAAGAGAGAGAGAGAGGGAGAGAGAGAAAAGGAAAAAGATGAGCCATAATATTAGAAAAGGGCTATCCTGTTTCACACCATTCAGATGCACACCTAAACCCTGCTTTTCTTGCAAACTCTGTGATATAGCTTGAGTCTGAACGCATCTTCATCTTCACATCTCCTTTCCCAGCTAGCTGCACCAACAAAAATGAAAGGTAGGTCTTTAAAAGGTCCTAATCCCGAATTCTGAATGTTGCTCAGATCCTTTTAGAGCCTAAGATCAATCACACTGACCAGGCTCCCCAGAAACCAAGCATTTATTAAGGAGTCCCCAAAAAGATCTTTCTCTTAGTAACCAAAGTGATGCCAGGACCATGAAGATTTTGGGTTTTGTCAAGAGCAAGCTAACCAAGCACCAACTAGCAATATGCCGTAAGTGTGCAATGTGTGTGTACAGGGAGGGAGCGAGGAGCTCTGATGAACCAATGCAGCCTGGACAAGGGGTCAGCCGGAGCTTTTCAGTGGGAAGGAACCCACAGGTTTTTTTCTCTCCCTATTACTGTCCTCACTTAAGTCCTGGCTGAGCTCTGGAGAGTTGGTGACAAGATGACATTCCCACTCCCAGCCCCAGCCAGGCCTGAGGGAAACACTGATGATTGGATACTGCGTGTGCTTAGCCCCTTGCGTGTGCTTAGCCCCTCTGCCGAGTCGGTCATGCAAGTAACAAGCAAGGTGCTATTTGGATGAAGATCCAGGCCTCTTCCCAAGCCTAAGAACCACCGCTACACACCTGATATCCAGCAAAGCACACAGAAGGGGGAGGGCACAAACAGGAAGGAGCCAGGTGGCCCAGCCCAGCAACTTAAAAGCGAATACAAAGATGCGAAATTCAGTTTGCAGAATTCTTCCCTCAGAAAGGAAAGTTCTTCCTTATAATAGAATGCCAACAAAAAAAACTCAAGAGGGATGATGGATTTGGAAAGTCCTCAGTGGATGCTACAATTAGCAGGTGAAAGCTTGATGGGGCACAGGATATATACATAGTCTCAAAGTACCTCCTCAAATATCATTGAGTTATAACAGTAAAGAGAAATCTGGCAGCCACCACCTTAACCGAATGATCAAGGTTATCATCACCAATATTACAGCCAACACCATGAGATTTTTGATATGACACACTGAGAAGGTTATAGCATCACTCACACAGAACTCCAGCCAAAATGTACAACCTGAATCTAATTATGAGGAAACATCAGATAAATCCAAACTGGAGGGCATGCGAGAGAGCACCTGGATTGTTTTCTTCAAAAATTTCAAAGACAAACATCTCTGCAAACATCTTCGGCTTACTGAAGACACAAGACAGTGAAATGCATGCTCGCGGATGAGATCTTGGACTGGGGAAAGCAGCTTGAAGGTGCACCGTTAGGACATCTGATGCGATGTGAATATGGACGTGGGTAAGATCACACTGTGTCAATCTCAGTCTTCTTGACTTGGATTATTTTGCTCTGATTATGTAAAAGAATGTCTTTGTCCTTAGGACATACACACGCTGAAGTATTCCAGGTAAAGGAAAAGAGTATCTCTAACAATCTCAAGTGGTTCAGAAAAGTATTATATGCATATCAAAAATATACACATATAAAGAAAATGACAAAGCAAAATGTGAATAATTTTAGTATGCGGGAGCCCCAGGTACTTTTCTTGTACCCTTTCTGTAAACAGTAAAATAAAGTGTATTAAACAGAGAGTTAAAATGATACTAGTCCCTGGACTGTCACATGTGGCCATCCTGGGCGCCAAAGCAGTGGTGGGAGGGTAGGATTTGGAATCAGCCTCGGGGGAGGGGAGCAGAGGCCCCAGCCTATGGTTCCCACCCCATCCTCATCGCCGCCCCAACTCTGGTCACCGAGGACTCTCGTGCTTTACCAACAGACTTTTCTGAGATTGGCACGTGCAGTTCTCATTGCCGGGAATGCCCTGCCCAGCGTCGGGGGGGGGGCCACTCTGGCTTATCCTTCAAGCACAGCTCAATGTCACCTCCTTCCCCACCCGGCTGGCAGACATACCTGTGGCTCCTTCCCCTGGCTCTCACAGCACCTTGTAGGTACCTCTATTAGCACTTTTCACATGCTCCTACTATTATTCAAGCAGCTGCCGCCCCCACCTGATGGTAGCTCTTTCAAGACAAAATCCAAATCTTAACCACTTCTGCACTTCCTGCCCACAGCTGCTGCAGTAACACCTTCGCAGCCCAGGGAAAGGCTTCCCGTCCCCCGCTGGCCACGGACTACGCTGCCTTTCCCTCACCATCTCCCCCAAGGCGGAACTAGGAAAGAAACCTTTCCCCTAGGAACGTGGTTGATCACCCAGTAGTCCCTTCCCTCCTTCTCAGAAACCTAAACTAACACGACAGCAAAGGCTACAAAGTCTGAAGTGGCCAAATTGTACACGCTTCTGTGTAAATGACAGAAGGCGCATGCATAACCCAGAAGAAACACAAGGGAGTAGCGTGGGTTTACAAAAACAGTGTCAGGAAGACTAATGCTGTGTGAGCTGAGGCTTCCCCAAAATGGTCAAGACAACTAAAAGGATTTAAAAAGTTATTTTTGGTTTGTGAATAAGAACAAGGAAGGGCTACGCTGGCGCTTATGCCTCTGAATTTCCTGGGAAAGAAAATGCTCTTCAGACCAAAAAGAGAAGAAAGGGCATAGTGGACACACAAAAAAAGGAGGGAAAGTAAAGATTTGAAGAAACTCTCAACTCCAGTTTCTCAGCCAGGGGATCCCACCCAACCAGTCCTCAACACCTGCTGGTGATCCCGGAGGAGACGCGCCGCCAGGAGACGGTGCCTTCAGGCGGGTAAGAGCAGGGATCATTCCCTGCTCTAGACCACTGAGCGAGAGCTGCCCCGGTAGGATTCCTGAATGTGTAACTGAGGGAGCGAACCACAAAGAGCCAGCCTCAACAAAGGCCATCAACCCATCAGCATTCAGCTAATCTGTTTTTGTGTCGTATGGTCATTGGACCAGGAGATGGGGAGGCATCCTGCCTCACAGATCACAAACTCAAGCAAGCAAGGCAGTCCAAGGGCTGCAGGCCAAATCAGCCACAGATCTGTTTTGTTTGGCCTACACAGTATTTTTATTTTTTTGCCTTGCCAACACAAAAAAAAAAAATCAAATTTTACATGAAACCCAGAATACGGTGAAGGGCCACACTTCCATCTGGCAGATGAGCAACAGCCACCACTCCAGGCCATGCCCACACTCGCCTTCTAACACTGCTTTCTTGAAACCGAGGCCAGGGGTCAGAGGCTACTTATTAATTGTCTGAATTAATGATCACTTCATTCATTTGTGTTACTTGCCAAGCCCTCATAGGCATTTGCGCTTCCAACTTGGGCTGCAGATGTTGAAGTTTCCTAAGGTCTGCCATGATCCCTTTGTGGGCCAGAGAATTAATTACAGGGCCAGACAGCCTGGCTTACCACTGGCCGGATGACCATGCTCAAAATCAAGAGGTCTATCAACTGGAGGGGAAAGTCTTTAGTGGTCTGCCACAGGGCTCTGTCCTCAGAACTGTCCTGTTCAACATATTTATCAAGAATGCTAGAGAAGGCATACTTATTAAATAGGCGGATGCTGAAATTAAGACGGATAGAGCCATGTTGACTGACAGGACCCGGTGTCAACAGGCAGGAGAGAAAAAAAATCTAACAGGGCAAACAGGGTCTTATACTTAGGCCCCAAATCATGAATGTGCAAATCAAAGATGGCAGCAGTGCACATAAAAATGTCTCCAGAATCAGGAGAGGTGAAAGACTAACTGATGATACACGCAATATGATCATTTGGCAACTTCAAAAAATTTTTTAACGTTTATTTTTGAGAGAGAGAGAGAGAGAGAGAGAGCACAAGCAGGGGAAAGAGACACACACACATAGAATCCGAAACAGGCTCCAGGCTCTTGAGCTGTCAGCACAGAGCCCAATGTGGGGCCTGAACTCACAAACTGAGAGACCATGACCTGAGCCAAAGTCGGACACTTAACCGACTGAGCCACCCAGGCGCCCCATGATTTGGCAGTTTCCAAAGGTCTTATAACTCAGAATTTTTTCCAACTTCTTCACTACAATCCACAGTAAGAAATATATCTCACAACGTGACCTGTTATGCACTTACATATATGACAAGTTGCCAAAATAGTATTTCCCCTTACTAAACACACAAATCCCTCCCTCCCTCTTTCTTGTAGGTTGCAACCTTGTAAGTTGATTTACTAGTCCACTGGCGGGTTGCAAGCCATGGCTGGACACACACACACAGCCATGACCTGACTGGAACAGGACCCACCGCACAGGTGCTAACGGCCCCACTGTGCCCAGCCAGTCCCTACGTGAACCAGGGTTTCCCTTGGGGCTGCCCCTGAGGGGGCACACAGCAGAGCAAGCAAGGCAGTTCGAAACACAGGTCTCTTTGGGTTCTAGAGAAGATAATGCTCGAGAAAGCCTTTAAACATCTGAAGTCTGTCAGTAGACTGTTTCGAGTGACTTTAAGGGATGGAATTAGAAAATCGGTAAAGCTTTAGAGAAGTGAACTTAGGCTCAATTTAAGGAAGACTTAAAATTTTTTTAACGTTTATATATTTTTGAGAGAGAGAGAGAGAGAGCACGCAAGCAGGGAAGGGAGCAGACACAGAATCTAAAGCAGGCTCCAGGCTCTGAACTGTCCCCACAGAGCCCAATGCTGGGACTGAACCCACCAGCTGTGAGATCTGAGCTGAGCTGAAGTCTGATGCTTAAACGACTGAGTCACCCAAGGGCCCCTAGGGAAGACTTTTAAAACTTAGAGATGCTAATGCACTGAATCTGGTCCCCCCAACGACCAGGAGGCAGCAAGTCCTTATCCATGGAGACTTGAAAAAGGAACCAGACACTTACCAGGTGGTTATTGGCAGAGAGGAAGGACAATGCTGGAGGGTGGATGCTATTTGAGGCCCTTTCAATATCTCAGTTCAGAAATGCCCCAGGTCTAAACCCTTCCAAGCCGTCTCCCTCAATCCTTGCTCCCCTCTGGGCTCCAGCAAACACCACTCCAAGGATGTTCCCCAGCGTCTGCCTCTCGTCTGGACCTCTCAGCTGACCTCCAGCTCCAGCCTCTGGGACGTGTTACAAGCCCAATGAGAGTCCGCTGGTCTCAAACAGAACTGAACTCCTGTTCCCACCTACAACAGCCCGTTTTCCAATTTCCTATTCTCGCCCGTGTGCTTACACTCGCCAATGTTCCCAACCCCAACATCACTCGTGTTCTTCCAATGCACCTGGTCACCAGACCCAAACAATTCTAAGCGAGAACATCTCTCTGTTCTATCTCCTTCCTCCCCATTCCTGTCCCCCTTATTTGAAACTTGGTGCATGTGCACACTTTCTGCCAGTGGCTCCTTTAAGCAACTCTGTGTGCCCCCGCCCCCACCTCTGTTGCTGATGATGCTTCCCCTTCCCCCGAGACTCCTAGCACACTCTCAGGGCCCAGCCACTAAGCTGTGCGGAAGCCCAGGCCACATGCAAAGGCTACATGCAGGTGTCTGAGCTGACATTCTGAGAAGTTCCAGCCAATAGCTGCATCACCTGCCAGATGTGTGAGTGAAGGAATTCCTCCAAGGATCCAAGCCCAGGGGTCGAGTTACCTCCAAGTTTTGAGCCTCGCCAGCTGAGCCCCTAAAACATCAAGGACCAGAGCCAAACTTCCCATGCCATATCCACCTGACTTCTGAATCCAAGGGCTCCATGAGAATAAAATGATTGCTTTATGCCACTAAATTTTGGGGTTGCATAAAAACCAGACTGTATTTCAGGAACATTAAGACGTTTGTAAGTGAAAAGAGACAGACTATAAACAAATGCCCTACAGCACAGGAGGGCTGTGAAAGCAGTCTACACAAGGACACAGGGTGGGGGTCACTTCTATCTGAGCAGGTGGACATATGTGTCAGGAAAGGTCTCACTTTGGGGGCGCCTGGCTGGCTCAGTTGGTAGAGCAGGTAACTCCTGATCTCGACGTTGTGAGTTCTGAGCCCCATGTTGGGCAAAGAGATTACTTAAAAAAAAGATCTCACCTCAAAGTACCCTTAGGGATAGGCAGGCGTTTTGGAGGAGGGGGAGGAGAAGGAATTCCAGGAGGAGAGAGCAGCACCGTGCAAAAGCACAGACGCCTGCAGGCCCAGGGAAAAGTTAAGCCGTGCAGTACTACTTGAGCTAGAAGTGTGGTGAGGACAGGTGTGTGGCTCGCAGCATGAACAAAACAGAGCTGATTTACCTCCTAGGAGGAGCAATCAACGTTCCTGTAGAACTCAGACTGCAGGCCACAAGGCCGGTGGCCTAAAGACCCGTTAGGAGACTAACGCTACCACGATGAGAGCCTGAACTAAGGCAACGACAGCAGGGAGAGGAGGATGAACCACGGTGACGGGAACAAATGATTAAATGCAGGGGCTAAGACAAGAAACGGAATCGAGCGCCTCCTGATGAAGTCCTCTTTCCCCAATCCTGCCCACGCACAGCCACCTTCTGTGGGGGGATCTCTTCCCCTGGAGTCTGACCAAGTACACTGTAAGCTCCTGCACGAAAGCTTCCATCACACCTTCAGAACCTGGCAGAGAGTACTCAGGATATGGTCAAAAAGATCTTCTGCTTCTTCCTGCCAGGAGCTGGCTGCTAGCAGCCTCTTGGCCCCTGCACCTTGAGAGGAGAGCCCACGAAGCTCCGGGCAGAGCCGACGGTTGCTCCTCTGCTAGGCACCTGTCAACGACGCACACACTGTACAGGTCTGCAGAGCTGCCGGTCCCGTCAGGAATACCTTTGCCATAAATAACTTAGGAACCTGACGACTCATCTTGAACAGCTTGTCCCGACTCTTCCCTCCATAGAAAGGTCGACCAAAAGTGGGACCCTTCTTATGGCCTCCTTCCAGGTACAAAACCCCTCTCTGGCCTCACAGGGATCCACATAACCTACCTTACCCAGTCTGTTCCCTGCCTCACAGTGTGACCAGCAAGGTTCTGACCCATCCCAGGCTCAGCCTTGCCCAAGCTGGCGGTGCCCTCCTCTCAAAGGGGGGGGGGGGCAACAGGGGCTTGTTACTAGAAGACAGAGTAAATGCACTTCTCAGATCTAAGGAGAGACTTAATCCCTCACCCCACTTCATGAAGACTTGCCAAGTGCATCCAGCATTGCCAACCTGTCACAATTCTAACCCTGTGGGGACTCCGGGCCTCCCTCCAGAGGTCTAGGAACCTCTATCGGGATTGGTCCCTGTACCCCGCCTGGTCGGGATTCCCGAGGTTCCTTCCATCTCCTCGTTTACAGCCAACTCCTTCTGCTCCCAATTCCCCATAACTGGTCCCCCAGACATCTGCAGGTATTCAACAACAGCCCACCCTCCCCACCTGAGGGGCTCCAGAGAAGTGTGGAACTCCACCCCCAAACATCTCATTTTGTCTACAACATAGGGAGAGTGGCAGAAAAACACTACATTTTTCCAAGTCTTTCCTGGCTCTCACAGTATCAATACACTGAAACCAAATCAGCAATCCCCTATCAAAGGGAAACAGAAGGAAGGAGGGAAGATAAAGACTACTATCTTGAGAGATCAAAGTCCTCGTTGACCATACCATCTTAGGGCCTCTAGGGAAGGGGAGTCAGAAGAGGCACAGAGTCCAGAGGGCTGTTCTGCTGACCGTCAGCACTTATACACCATGTTAGAAGAAACGTGTCTGGAAAAGTGTATCCAGCCAGGATGAAGAAGTCTGCAGTCAACAAACGCCAGTGGCTGGGAGGTAGGGCCGTCTGGGGTGCACCCTCTGCAGTGGAATCTCCAAGAAAGAATTCTTGTGGGATTCCAAGATAGTGGTGGCTGCTCCCCACCCAGCCGGCCAGTGGATCCCACCCAGCGCTTTCCCGCCTCTGCCAGCAGCTCAGCTCCCTGCCCTCCAGCAGCTGTTCAGGGGACTGGGCTTCCCAGCTCCGCCCTTTCTCCTAGTCCTAGAGGTCGGCTGGCCAAGCCCTTCCTCCCCTCCCCCAACCCGCTCACGGTGCAGAGGCTGTATTTATGGCACGTTCTGTCTAGAGGTGATCAATTATTCATCTCTTAAGAGGATTCTCCTCTCCTGGGATTTACTGATAAATCTGTGCGTGGGGAAAGAGACTTTTAGGGGAGCCCTTTCAGGGGCTGTGCACATCTGCCTGCCTGTCTGCCTGGCTGTCTGGGGGCGGGGGGGGGGGGGGGTGAGGGGGGGTTATACACTGGCTAGCCCGGTCCCAAATCTGTACTCTCCACACCAAGCTCGCTGCAAACAGCAAATCTCAGGGGGGTTATGTCTAACTTCTGGAGAGGTCACGTGTTGGCAAATGTTGTTGCTGTGTGAGGTGGGGGAAGGGAGTGGTTCTTGTGGTTAGTATGTACATATCAATAAAACACTTTAAAATCTAATTTTTTTTCCTACTACAAATTGGATACAGATGCCGCAGATCTCTCAATAGCGGGGATGTTGCTTGGGGAAAAGCTGAATTAGACCTGATGACCTCAGACCTAATGCCTTGAGTTCACCACATCTGGCAGAAGCGCAGGCCTGTCACTCTCCATGCCCTCTGACCCAACAGTAATCAATGTGGTTTCAGGGAAGAAAGGAAGAGGAATTAGGAAAAGTGTACGTAATTCTGATGGAACACTTCTAGGCGAGCTGAGTATCATGCTAATCACTGTCCATTCACGTATTTCCTCTAATCATCATAAACTTCTACAAGACAGAGATGGACCTCCACAGACGAGGACCCTGAACACACAGAGGCTGAGTAACTTTCCCCGGATCACACGGCAATCCAGAAGAGCACAGCAATTTGTAACCATTAAGTATTCCTAATCTCACTTCAGGAAATGTAAACAAAATAAGACAATTAAAGAAATAAAAAAGTTACATATGCCAAAGATTTCCCCTGAAGCATTAATGGTAAAAAATTGCAAATACCTTAAGTGCCCCTACAACAGGGGAATGGTTCTAAAGTGTTGTTAGTTTTTCTTCGCAAAAAGAAAATGGGGAATAAACGTATGAAAAAAAAATAGTCACCTTCATTAGAAATCAGAGAAGTACAAAATAAGACCACTGTGAGACTATTTTATATTCACTAGATAGCATTTAGTTGAGGTTAAGAGAAAAATCACCAATGTCCAATCGTTCCTAGTCTCACTGGCTATTTTTTTTAATATTTTGTCTTTTAAGTCATGTTTTTTTAATGTTTATTTTTGAGAGAGCGAGTGCACATGCGAGTGGGGTAGGGCAGAGAGGGAGGGAGACACAGAATCTGAAGCAGGCTCCAGACTCTGAGCTGTCAGCACAGAGCCCGACGCGGGGCTCAAGCTCACGAAACTGTGAGATCATGACCTGAGCCAAAGCGGGACAGATGCTTAACCGACTGAGCCACCCAGGCGCCCTTCACTGGCTAGTTTTGAAATAAGTACTGATACATTGTCCACAGGATATGTTATTTCCTTTATGAATACTTGTCTCAGGCCTGTTCTCCCACATGGCAACCTCTCCTTGAAAATAAAATATATAAATATACACTCTTTCATCCTAAGTGTTATTCTGTACATGTATTAGCATACCTCATTAGTTTACTTATGGCATATAGCAGGATGCTAAGGTATCACTTGTAGTACAATCTTGGTTAATTGGAACCTAGCTTACTCTATTATTTTAATAACCTCGTTTTAATAAAATGAATAAGATCTCAAAATGAAGAAAAAAAAGACTGTGTAGTTCATATCTTGCCCTCACCAGTTACTAGCTGTGTGAACTTGCACAAGTGAGTTAACCTGTGTCTCATTTCTTCATCTGTCAATCTGGGGCTAAAAGTTAACCTCTCTGTGCCTGTTTCCTCATCTATGTATCAGGGGTTAATAATAGTACCTGACCTCACAAGCTTTTCATGATTAAACAAATTAACACGTGAAGAGAAGGGAGGGAGACACAGGTACACTTATAATAGTACCAGGTACATAATAAGCATCATGAAAGGGGACTTTAGTTTCACACCAAGTGAGGTGGGTTTAGCAAAATTTTGCCCTTGCTAGTGGAGGGCAAAACAGAAGAACCATTTTGGAAAGTTTTGTGGTGTTTCTTTAAACGTTATACATATACCCCATCATCTTGCAATTCCACTCCCAGAGAAACTTTGCGCACACCTGCATCAGGAGATGTGTACACAAATGTTCATCGCAGCATTACTCATAAAAATCAAACTGTGGAAATAATCCTAAGTGCCCACCAACCACAGAGAGACAATCGAATATTATATAGCAGTGCAAACAAATGAACCACGGGAACACAAACAAATCTCAGAAACTACACTAAGTTAAAAAAAAAAAAGCCTCAAAAGACTATATATAGACTACCAATTCTACAAAGCTCAAACAAAAAAATAAAATTAAATGTATTGTATAAGAGTTAATTAAATGTATGTAATTAAAACTTTTTTTTTAAGCAATCGAACGATAAATGCAAAATTCAAGGGAGTGGTAACCTCTGGAGGTAAAGAAGGGGTGTAGGGCTGGGGGAAACACTCAGAATAGTTTCAGTGATGTTGGCAATGTTCTAGTTTTTTATCTTGGGTAGGTACTTCACATGTGTGCATTCTCATGCTGTTTCTGTTTAACATACACAAAACACTAGGTCAAGTATACATTTCAAATAATACAGAAGAGTGCTCACTTTGGCAGCACATATACTAAAACTGGATACAGAGAAGATGAACATGGCCCCTGCCCAAGACTGACACCCAAATAACACATAAGAAAAATGACAATACATACTACTTCATCGGTACATATATAACTGCTTAAAATGATAAAAAATAAAAACATTTGAGGGGGCCTGGGTGGTTCAGTCACTTAAGGGACCAGTTCTTGCTTTCGGCTCAGGTCATGATCTCAGGGTTCCTGAGTTCCAGCGCCAGAATGTCCACGCAGCCTAGCCCTTGCTGGGCACTATGCTATGAGTGCAGAGGCTGCTTGGGATTCTCTTTCTCTGCTCCTCCCCATCTCATGCTTGCACACGCTTTCTCTCAAAATAAATAAGCAAATGTAAAAAAAAAAAAAAACCAAAAACATTTTTTATAAAAACACAGGGAAATGTCTTAAATGAAAAAAGAAACTCAAGAATGTGCTTGTACTCATAAATAGATGCTTTCTGAGGGTTTTTATGACAGGGGAAGTGTTTATACACTATTTGAAGTGGCAAAATGAAACAAGATTCAAAATATTGCCCAATTTAAGAATTCAGATCTGTCCACGATGCACACTTGTGCACACACACAAATCACCAAAGGAAAATACACAGAAACGTTAACGATGCTCATTGAGTGGGGGTACAGAATGGGAATATATTCTTGCTCATAGTGTCCAGAACTCATCTGAAGTATCAGACTTTTATTTAGGGGGAAAGTATAAGACCAGAGTAGGCACAACACACCTGAAACTTCCGCACACACTATGCAAGAACAAAGACTTGGAAGGGGGCTTCAGGAGAGGAATTTGTGGATGAAGTTTCTTCTTGCTCTTTCTGTTGCTACAGAGTTGATTGTGTTACCGCATCTCCCCCAACACGCGCGCGCAGAGAGAGAGAGAGAGAGAGAGAGAGAGAGAGAGGAGAGAGAGAGAGAGAGAGAGAGAGAGAGGGAGGGAGAGGGAGGGAGAGGGAGGGAGAGAGAAAAGGAAAAATCTACAAGATGAGCGCACTCTGGAAGGGGAAAATTGGGTCTGGGTGAGGTGGGGTGCTGAGCCTGAAGTTCCCCGCCCATGAAAAGTTCTCTGTAGCTCGCTGTGCCCCGACCCGAAGTCCAAGGTAAAGCCCCACCACCCAGCGCCCGCCCGCGCGGAAGCCGCCTCCCCTAGCAGCGCCATCCTCTGCCAGAGCGACCGGACCCGGCAGCTGGCGGGGTGCGTGCTGGGTGGGGGCGGGGAGCCCGGGCCGGGCGCCGCCTCCTGATCTGTGGCCAACACGGCCAGCTCTCCCCACGGAAGCCCCTGCCTCGAGCAGCCGGTGGCGGCCCGGCCAGGGGCCAGCGGGGAGGAAATCGAGCCGACCACATCTGAGCCCTGGCGAAAGGCGCAGCAGCTGCCTCCGAAGCCGCCAGCGCACGAGAACCAGGTCAGGACGCAGAGGCGGCTCTTTGGCCAGACGGCGAGACACACGCGCGCGCACACACGCGCACACACACACACACACACGCCCACAGGCACGCGCGCGCCCCTCCGGCAGCCGCCGGGGCCATCGGCCGAGCCACGCAGTGCACGTCCAGACGAGCCCCCACCAACCCCCAGCGAGGCCGGGCACTCCCACAGCTCCACCCATCCGACTGCTCATACCCGGTTCTCACCTCCCACCCCCAAGTCTAAACGCGGAGGAAATGAGAAAGCAAACCCGCCACAGGCACTGTAGGCTGAGCACCAACCCAGACCAACAGCCCCATGCACTTTCCCTAAAGGCACCCCCAAAGCCCACAAAACCTACTGGCCCTTCAGGTGTATCAAAGGACAACGCTGACGATGAGAGCACCTAACAGTTTTGAATCCCTCGTGAGAAATCCTGGATTAAGCAAGTACTTTCATGTTCAAATGTAATCTTTTCAAGTCTTCTGACAACCCAACATCCATTTTAGTGGATGAGCAAATAAATGAGGGGAACATACTCCAAGGCTTAACACTAGTGAGTGGCAAAGCCCAACCTAACAGCAGAGGGGAGTGTGCCTGCCCATGGCCTCCCAGTTGCCAAGCTTCTCATCTTTTGGAGAATGAACTCCCATATGTGCAGGAGAGTCTCATGATCCATGGATTTCAGCCTCCCTCAGACCCCTGTCAAGTGAGTTTGCACCATACCTTCCTTTCTCAAGGACTCAAGAGGCCTTACATTTTTTTTCGTTGAAAAAATTTTAAAAAGAGGGGCGCCTGAGTGGCTCAGTTGGTTAAGCTTCCAACTTTGGCTCAGGCCACGATCTCGTGGTTCACGAGTTCGAGCCCCATGTCAGGCTCTGTGCTGACAGGTCAGAGCCTGGAGCCTGCTTCAGATTCTGTGTTTCCCTCTTCCTCTGCCCCTCCCCCCTTGTGCTGTCTCTCTCTCTCAAAAATAAATAAACATTAAAAATAAATTTAAAAAGTAGAAACAACTAGAGTGGCCCCATAGAATGATAAAATTTCACCTACTGAGGCTCTCAGCACATCATAACAATCACAGCTTTCATACACGCGTATATATGCATTAATTCACATATCCCTCCAATAAATATATATTGAATACTTACAACATGAATGCTACTTTTAGGCACTGGGGATGCAGCAGTGAATGAGCAGTCTCTGCCTCATGAATGGAGACTTTTTAGATGTTTGGACTTGTCTTAGATCTCATTCAAAGGAAAGTTCCACTTTCTCTAAAATGTGTACACTTTCTCTAAAATGTGTACGGCGGCATAAATCTATCGTATGCACTCAGTGGCTTTGAGTAGGTGATGAAGGCATTGAAAACTGATATTAATTACGAGTTTATCTCTGAGTGAAGCTGCCGTTTGTGCAGTTACTGTTAGAATATCACAGGCACACTAAAACTCATTATAGAGCCAAGGAAAATGCTGGCGGATGACCCAAAAGAATAAAGAGAGGTCCTAAGCATAGAATGATAAGAAAGGTAAAGAAGAGGTTCAATAGAAGATGCCGAGGGAGGTGGAAGAACAGGAGGTTCTGTCCCTACAAAGTGGAAAGTAAAGAAGTAAAAATTAAGGAGCTCCCATTTCCCAGAGATGATGATAGTTGACATCTGGTGTCTTTTTTTCCTATGTGACATGCACTTCATTTATAAAATTGGGATCACTGAATATATTTGGGGTTTTTAAATGCTCATTTCTTCCCTTACTGTATCATAGGTATTTTCACACAGTGTTAACTCTTCAAGAGTTTCCCTGAGAACACTGCCCGTCTTCCCCGGCACGTCTGCAGCATGCACACACACAGTGCACATGCAGAGCATACAGACAGCCCCTCAAGTGAAGGCCAAGGTCCTCTCATGTTTTTGGTGCATTCCCATGGCGCAGATGGACTACTGGGGTAGGTTCTCTCCTTCTCCTCCTACCTCTCTTTGGGGTTGTGATTCCTCTGAGGGCAGGAATGGACAGTTGGCACAAGTCAGGGCTCTGGTCAGCTGAATGGGTAGACTCTACCAGCCCCGAAAGCTGTAAGTAACAACCCTGACAACAAGCAGGATTTTACTCGCGTCAGTACAAGCGTTTCATCTCTTTCAGTGACAGTTTACAAAGACTGATCTGCCTTTGGGGAGGAATATTATGCAGCCATAAAAAAGAATGGCGTCCAGATACATGGTACAACATAGATGAACTCTGAAAATATTACATTAAGTGAAAGAAGTCAGACACGAAAGGCCATATACTGTATGGCTTCATTTACACGAAATGCCCAGATTAGGCAAATCCATAGAGACACAAAGACCAGTGGTTGCCTGAGGCTGAGGGGGTCAGGGGAACGAGGATGAGGTAAATGCTATTGAGTAGTTTATTCTTGAGGTGATGGAAATGTTCTGAAAGAGTAGTGATGGTTGCACAACTCTGAACAGACTGAAAACCACTGAATCGTACACCTTACACGGTATGTGAATTATATCGCAATTAAACTGCAATTTAAAAAAATCCTTTCGAGAAAGCCTACATCTCCATCTCCATAAGAAGCTTCAAGACAAAAGCAAAAACAACATGTGCTCAAGAGAGGATGGCTGAGCTGGTGAGCCCGCTCCAAAGGTGAAGGGTAAGGGGCAGAGGAAGGTCAGGAACCTCTTCTTTGTAACTCCTTCACAAGGATCTGACACTTCCTGTGTTTCCATTGGGTCACAAGTGAAAATGCAAACAAGAGAGGTCTTCACTCAGAGTGAGTGCTGGCTGTCAGGAGGGGGAGACCACCTTCCCCTCCACCACCACACTTAGAAGGGAAGAGCTCCTCAGGACAGCAGGGCCATGGTACCTCCTATGAGGAGCAGGAAGCAGGCTGGTGTGGCCACGAGCTGTGTGCTGGGAAACAAAGAGATAGGCTCTGAAGATGCGTAGGCAAGGGCCCCCCCCAAACCAAGAACCACTGACATAAACTCCACTGATCAGCTGAGCAGGCACAGGTAATGGTCATGAAAGGTCCCTGCTGAAGGAGGAGGAGAACAAGAATGAGAAGAAGAAAAACTGGGGAAGGGTGTCTGCAAGATTGAGTAAAATAAAAGCAAATAAGACAAAGAATATATATTAGGCAATTAGCATGCCCTTAAAAAGTGTAATGCAAGCCATTTTGTTGAAAAAATGACCCATGCTCTTTAATATCCACAATACAAGCACGTACTGGTACTGCCGGATAACCTTGCAGTCAACTACCTGTGAAGTGTCCCCTGTCATGTGGACGACCGCTCCAGAACCTCCACAAGAGGCCCTGGGGCAGGTGAGCAGGTGACCTACATACTCAGGCCCAGCTTCGAGACCTGTCCCAAGCTCCCACTTCGGCTGGAGATGAACAAGTCCTAGCCCCTAACCCCAAAACGGCCAGGAGAGGGAGATTAAAAATCACATCCTCAACCTGAGCGTGTCACTCCTCAGAAAGCAGCGGCTGTGCCCCACCCAAGGCCACGATCCTTGCTCCTCAGCTTGTTCTCAAGGGAAAGGCCGGACCAGTTTTAAAGTCCCTCTGTCTCCCCAGCTATGGCCTTGATCTCTGGCCAACACCCAATCAGCTAGGAAACGGGTGGGGGCAGGGTGCTGTGGCCTGGCACTGCAAAGACAGAGGGGCAAGGGCAAAGGCAAAGCCAGGAGAAGGCAGGTGGCCGATGAGAAAGACCTAGCAGCGAGGTATTCACCTGGAGCTGTGCGGCATGTGAGCAGGACAGCACTTCAGCGGAGAGACCAGCTGGCCGGCCCCAGCTTTTCTAAGATTGTCTTGTATAAGCCCTGGAGAAGTCAGTTTATCTCTGGGCCTCAAATTCCTCATCTGCTTTTAAAAAATTCTTTCCAAATATCAGGGAAATCTGAAGATCTGCTCTAGATTAAAGGAGACTAAGAAACCGGAGCACACTGAATATGTGGGACCTGAGTTTTATTGTTTTTTGTTTTTTGTTTTTTCCCCACAAAAGGTGGTGACAATGGGGGAAATTTGAATAAAGCCTATAATTTATTAGCGCTAAAAATGTTAGTGTTCAGAAAGTCTGTAGATCAGGTCTGTGTCGGTAGTGTATCTATGTTCATTTCCTGAGTTGGATCCTGGCACTGTAGTTATTTATGTGATTTCAGAAAATTCACATTCGGGGCACCTGGCTGGATTGGTCGGTAGAACATTCGACTATTGATCTCGGGGTTGTAAATTCAAGTCCCATGTTGGGTATAGAGATTACTTAAAAAAAAGTCTTAAAAAAGAAGAAGAAGAAGGGGCACCTGAGTGGCTTAGCTGGTTAAGTGTCAAGATTCTTCATTTTGGCTCAGGTCATTATTTAATAGTTTGTGAGTTCGAGTCCCACACTGGGGTCTGCACTGAGGGTGTGAAACCTGCTTGGGATTTTCAGTCTCCCTCTCTCTCTGCCCTTCCTAAGCCTGTATGCGCGCTCTCAAAAATAAATAAACAAACGTTAAAAAAGAAAACCCACACTCAAGTAGTTAGAAGTGAAAGGCATCGTGTCTGCTACTTACTTTCAAATGGTTCAAATAAAAATTACAGAGAAAAAGAAAACAGAGCCAATGTAGTAAAATGTTAACATTTGGAAATCTGAGTGAAGAGAATTCTTTGTACGATCCTTGCAACTTTTCTGAAACTCTGAAAGTATGCCAAAATTAAAACAGTTTTCAAGAGAATTATGTTACTAGATGATTGCTAAGGCTCTTCTAGTTTCTGTAAAAAGGTAACAGTCTCCACGTCTTACAACAAGGAACAGGAAACAGGAAGAGGCCAGATCCTCAGCAGCAGGAGGGCTCTAGAACTAGGGTCTCTGACTCAAGTCCTCCCTCCACCCAGCCCCCAGATCTTCCAACCAGCAAGGGACGAGCCCCAGACACCACCCCAGATAGTGGACAAGAAGCGCAGAGCACAAGGCAATTAAGAAAGGGGCCACCTGGACAATGTCCGGGAGGCTGCCGGGAGAAGCGGGAAGCTTCAGCAAACAGACCACCCTGCTCTCCTCCCAAGACCCCTTTCTCTCCACATGCACAGGGCACAGACAATTCCTCTCATGCACACCCCACAGGCTAACCAGAAGCTTCAGCAACATGAGTATACAAACTCCACCAGAACACAGCCAGCCAGACAGGCAGGACAGCCCTCAGCCCTCTCTGACCAAAATAACACAACATCTGGAAGTCCTAAGTCAGTCTCCTAAATAAATCTAGGGTCAAGGGGGAAAAAAAGAAATAAAAATCACGATTACATTGATTTACTATTTATGCTACCTGTATATGTCATGGTAAGCATGTGCATTAAATATTATTAGTATGTAAACTGATTTGGGTATAAAAAGACTGGTTTTGGTGGAAAAAAGTCACAATTACAAATGTGAAGATTAATGTCAATGAAAACAGTAGCTATTAGTAGGGAAAAATTCTTCTATATTCTTCTAAAACTGCTTCTATAAATAACTTGTTAAACTCGAAAGAAATAAATTAAGGCTCAATCCAGGAAGCTAGAAAATAAAAACTTTAAAATTGTAGGAAAGGGATACCTGGCTGGCTCAGTCAGAGGAACATGTGACTTTTGATCTCGGGGTCGTGAGTTCGAGCCTCACGTGGGGTGTAGAGTTGACTTAAATAAAACTTAAAAAATATAAAAATAAATAAAAATGTAGGAAAAAGGAATCAGTAGACAGAAACAGTTGATTAGAAAACAAAATGTAGTGGTATTTATAAATGGAATCTAGGAGATGGCTCTCCAAAGGCCATTAAAATAAACAAACTTCTGGCAAGGCTGATCATTTGAAAAATAAAAATATAAATAAACAGGGTTGAGTTGCCTGGGTGGCTCAGTTGGTTAAATGTCTGACTTCGGCTCAGGTCATGATCTCACGGTCTGCGGGTTCCAGCCTGGCGTCGGGCTCTGTGCTGACAGCTCAGAGCCTGGAGCCTTTGTGGGATTCTGTGTCTCCCCCCCTCTCTCTGACCTTCCCCGCTTATGCTCTGTCTCTCCCTCACTCTCAAAACTAAATAACATCAAAAAAATTTTTAATATATATATATTGTTAGAAATGTGAAAAGGAATGTAACTGATCAGTAAATAAGACATGAAATGTGTTACTAAAAACTTTGAAAATACTAACAAAAGGACAATTTTCTAAGAGGCAGAAATATTGAAAATATCAATCACCAGACAAGTAGAAACATATCAGAGAACTACCTCCCCTGAAAAGGCCACCAGGCCCAGCAGTTGTTTATTACCTTATTTTTCTAGCTCATAAAAATGGTGATCTCTTTTCTTCTTTCACCGAATTCTCCCAGATCCCTGTGAGGTAAGCACTATTCCTCTGTTTCACACACAAGGAATCCAAGGGCTCAGAGAGGCTAAAGCGTGGTCTCTAAGTCACCGAGCCACAAGTGGCCAACCCGGGACTCAGTCCCACAGCCTGATATTTCTGGGGTAAGGCCCAGAAAATTCTGTGTTCCAAAATGCTCAAGCACCTCTATGATCATCAGCCAGGGTTAGAAACTTCTGGGCCCTTGCTACTTAGAGCGTGGTCCAACAAATAGCATCAGTCCAACCTGAGAGCTGGTTAGAAATGCAGAATCTCCTGTCTCCCCCTTTCTCTGGCCTCTGCCCCCCTGCACTCTCTCTCTCTCTCAAAATAAATAAATAAACATTAAAAAGAAAGAAAGGCAGAATCTCAGCCCTCCCCCCCACCAGACCTGCTGCATCGGAAAATGCATTGTAAAGAGATTCCCAGGGGACCTGGAGGAACGCTAGAATGTGAGAAGCACTGGTCTGGTCTGTCCTGTGTCCATCTGCCCAATCTCCTTCGATTCCTTTTAAAATCTGCAAAAACAATGCCTGTTCTGTGTAGCATGACCAATAAATAAATAACTCAATCGACTGATAAACAACCATAACTAGATTTGATCATATAACCATGTACCAAAAAAGTGCGGTGAAATAAAACATTAAAAATTTTAAAAAAATGTGTAATATTTATCAAGGTCTGATAAAGACTTAATACCACTAACAGATGAAACTCTTACTAACCCATAACAAAACACAAAAAAATGGGCGAAAGAAATCAAAATATATTCACACAGAAGTGCCAATCCAACAAAGCAATAAAAGATTTCAAATGTTATGCCAATTTTTATACCAACTAAAAAGTAAAGGTTTTATAATAAACATGTATTATTTTGTTGATAATCAGGAGGAAAATCAATAAAGACATTTAAAATTAAAAAAAACATATATATGATTGTTCTGGAAAGACCAAAATATTACTAAGAGTTCTAAGCATTAAAATTATAGATGTTTTATCTGAACTTCTAGTTTTTCTACAATGAATCTGCATTCTTCCTAACAGACAACAACAAAAACATTTTACCTATTTCCTAGAATCTAACCTTATTCTGAAATTTAACAGCTTTTACACGTAGTCTCTCTTGGATTTTCACAAGCCTTTGCATACTATTTGGCCTTTTCACAAATCACAATCTTAAAGGCACGTCCTCTCGATCATCAAGTACTGGAACCTCAGATACACAGAGCCCTTTTACACTACTCCACACCCTGGCAGTTCTCAAACTCCAGTGGGCATAGGAATCACCTGCCAGAAGCTGGCTGCAGGTGCAGACCCCCAGGTCCTCCCCTTAGAGATCAACCCTGTGTGTCCACAGAGGGCACATGGACACAGGTGGTCCCCCAACTACCTTCTGAGAAGCCCCCTGCCCTGCCAACAACCCTATGGGAAGCTAAGCGCAAAAAAGGGGAAAGTCTCAACTGGTTTAGAAATTGAGTGAACTGAAGGTCTTACAGGTAATCAGGGGACAGGGGTCTTTATCCACCCCATCCCTCTGCCGTGTGCGCATACAGGCTTGACCAGTGCTTCTGCTCTTTAAAGAGGGCAACAAGTGGACAGGGGAGGCAGGGGCAGGAAAAGGCTTTCTCCAACAGGTGAGCTGAAGCCCTGAGCAGCCCTGCGCCGCAGCCTCCCCGCCAGAATGCACTCTGCTCCGGGAGAAGGCATCTGGAGCAGCTCCACGGGTTCACGGAGGTCCATCTGTCAGAGTTTCTGCTCGGCACCCTGAGAAGGCGGCTCCTCCAGAGCTGGCGGAGACGCAGCGTGGCTGCTACAAGGGACCCGAGGACCTGGCATGGCACTGGCGGGGCCCATGGTGACCTCCTTCAGCCTTGGGGCTGCTCGCCTGCCCCACGTGGGCAGTAGGAGAGGGAGTAAGGCACGAGTGGGTTAGGGACCCAGGGAAGTACACCCCCTCCCTCCTTGACCTCTTGGGTATCCCTTGGTTCCACTGTTTCCCGGGGGACTCTAGCAGAGGAGCCAGAGAAAGCGCTGCTATCAGCTATGCCACCTGAACACGAATGAGGAGAAAGAGCACAGACCACCGGCTAAATGAGAACCGTTCGCCACTGCGGCAGTCAAACACAACCTGGTAACACACTGAACCAGATGCGCTACGGCTGTTACGGAGATTAGAAAGCAGCTCACAGCCCACCTCTAACTGGCATTTCTTTTACACACACGAGACAAGTTGAGCCCTCCCCCCACCTTCTTTTTAGGCAGGGCAAGAGGCAGGAATCTGATGGTAGCAGGGATTCCCACGCCTCCCAGTCTGTGGCCCGGTGCCCCAGAGAAAGGGGATTCACAGGTCCCGGTAAACAACAGCCTTCCTAGGCAGGCAGACAGCTCCATCTCCATCCTAGCTCTTGGAGCAGCAGAGACCAGGGACCAGCTCATTTGGGACAAGTGGCATGGGGGCAGGACAGAGGGCCTTGCACTGGCCAGCTCCATGAAGAACTAGTACCTCTCCAGGGCTACCTGGGGGGCTCAGTCAGCTAAATGTTTGACTCTTAATTCTGGCTCAGGTCACGATCCCACATGGGGCTCAATCGCACAAAGTATGAGATCTGCACTGACAGTGCAGAGCCTGCTTGAGATTCTCTCGCTCCCCCTCTCTCTCTCTCTCTGCCCCTCCTCCTCTCGCATGCACTTCCATGCACATGCGTGTGCTCACTCTCTCAACAATTAATAAATGTTAAAAAACAAAAACAAAAAACCTAGTGCCTCTCATTCCCCAATTTTAAGTAGAGGCTTAAAATGCAAACAGTACTGGGAGGATTAGCACATTGATACACTTTACCTAGAAGACGCTTGGCAGAAATCTTAGACTCTGGAGAACAGTAGAGCAAAGAAGAAAGATGCCAGCTACCTCAAGAAAGGAGACCAGGCACACAGAAGTGGGGCCAATCTCACCAGTGGTCTTTATAGGCGCTACTTCCAGCCTCCATGAATCTCCATCCCCAAAGAGCAGCTGCAGGTAAGTCTGTGTTTTATGCTACCTTCAGGTGTCTGAGAACCGAGGATGCAAGTCTCCCTACTAGTTAGTACTAATGAGAGTTAATGACAAGTGGGCTGTTGGTCTCAGGGTAATTATAAGGTGTGGGTTCACAGGGCTCCTCCCTAATGTCTGCCTGTGGGAAAGCAGCCCAGGACCTTCTCTTTGCTGCGGGCATAAGCCAGGTGCCCCATCTCTGTTATCCAGCTCACAGCCTCCAGGCTTGCAGCCAGGGCTGCTTTAGACTCTGCTCCTCAGACTGGCCTAGGCTGTCACACTTTGAGGAGGTGAAGCTCATTGCCTCTCTCATCAATGTGATTCTACAGCATTCATTAAAAGGATTTACTGCATGCCAGGCTTTGTGCCAGGTACTGGGAAATGAAGCAGTAAGAGGAGCACCTCACTGCACAAACTCATACCAGGCACTAAAGTGCTGTTGCAGGGGTGCCGACTTTGTGCACGGGGACTGAGGGAATGAGGGGCGTCCAGGGAGTGGGAGTGTTAGGGACTGCATGACAGAGCAGGGGACAAAAACCAGAGCATTTCCGCTATGCCTGCATGTACAGGTTAAAAAGTGTAACACGGGCACCTGCCTGGCTCAGTCGGAGGAGCATGCGACTCTTGATCTTGGAAATGGGAGTTCAAGCCCCATGCTGAGAGTAGAGGTTACTTAACTAAATAAAAAAAATTTTAAAGAATGTAATAGAGAAAGTCTCATTCAGTACAGCAATAACAAGACCTACAATATCCTAGAAATGTACCTAATGAGAAATGCGTAAGAGCCAAAACTTTAAAACTTGGGTTGACACACAAAAAGACTAGAATAGATGGAAAGATATACTTCCCTTTTCCTGGATACAAATACTCATTGTAAAGCTCTCCATTCTCCCCCAGATCATCTATAAATTCCACATGATTCCAACTGAAAAATCGCAACATTTTTCACAGAACTTGACAAGTTGTTCATAAGCTTATTTGGAAAAGGAAATACAAAAGAAAAGCCAAAAAAAGTGAAAAAAATGAGTTTTGGGTTTTTTTTTAACCCAACTGTTATATAAAAACTGCAGTCGTTAGAACAATAAAATACTGACCTAGAATCAGCCAAATACTTCAATGGCACTAAAGAGAGACTCTAGAATGCCCATGAATATGTGCGTATTTATAAAATGCTTTAAGGTAGAATTATAAACCATTTGGGAAACTATAAATATTCATTAAATGGACTGGAGATAATAGGCTTTCTATTTGAGAAAAACTCAACCCCTATCTTAAATCATATACAAAAATAAATCTTGAACAAGTAACCAAAAAAACATATGTACAAATATGTAAATTACCACATCATTTATAATTACAAAAAATTGGAACTGTACATGTCCATCAATAGGAATCAACTTAATTTCAACAAACCTGTAAAATGAAAGACTCCACAGCCTTTTAAAAAGCCACATGGAAGGATATCCTTCCGTGGTTAAGTAGTAAGCTCAAGTACTCATCTTAAACTCTAGAAAGATATGTATAAACTGTTGATAGATATTATAATAGGATGGAGGAGAAACGACAATTTTCAGTTTCTAATTTATATACTTTTATATTATTGGAGTTCATTAAATGGGCATGTATTACTTTTATCTAAATTCCAAAAGTTTATTTTCCATTTGGGAAAAAAAGAAAGAATAATTATATTACTAGTGGTTTCTAGGTGGAACTCCATCCCTTCTCTGTTCCTGGCTTTTACTATTTGTTCTCCATGGAGGAGTCAAGATAAAGGGTAAGGTGTTGCACTGTCTCCCTTGAGTGTGACCCCTGGGCCAAATCATTTCTCTGCTGGCTTCAACAAGGTCAGGCTGAGGTACAGAGGGCTCCCCACCACATCAGACCCTGCTGGACATGGAGAGGGGAGACAACGCCTTCTCGATTGGGGTCACTGTTGTCTCACACCCTGCGCTCTGGAGGCGGGGAATACAGGAATGGGGTTTCAGTGGAGCACTGGAGAGTGTCCTCAAGAGACGCCCACGCTGTCTTCCCTGGTGCTACGAATCCCTCCCTCTCACCCTGCTGTCCTCTCCATCCTAGTGCGGTCTTCACAGCCTTGGGACATCAGCTGGGCCGTACCTTCCAGAACGGCATGAAAGAGGCACAGAGCAAGACTTGAACCTGCAGCCTAGGCTAGCTCAGCTAGGCCATGAGTTCAGTCAAAGTTCTATCTTCCTCCCCTCCACACCCACCCCTTCACTGTCCTTAGCTTCTAGCTTCATTTCCTCTGATGCTAATGCAAGAGGCTTTTCTAAATACTACTAAAACTTCTGTATGGGCCTAGGATATGCTCTGGTCCCAGGCAATAAATTCAACCTGATTTTGCTTAGGTTAAAAAAATTTTTTTTCTACAGGTCTGGCTGCTAAGCTGGTAAACTATTATTCCTAGGTGCCCAGGGGTTTGGAGACAAAGCCCCTGAAAGTAATCAAGTGCGTTCTCTGGCCCTGCCATTGTTCCATGTACAGGGAGCCTCCCTTGTTGGGAGGAAAAGGAGCCAGGCTGCATGAGGACTTGGTCTTCTTACACTGGGGTGCCGTCAGCATCTCCCCAAGAGCGCTAGCAGACATGAAATAGCAAAACCTGCTATTTCATGAAGAGGCCAGTAGAACTTAGAGAAAAAGTCATATTTTTAAATGTGTCTGTGATAAAAAAAAAGTAGAAAAAAGAGTGTCTTACAGATCCAATGGAGAATCTAGAAAAAGCCCATACCAAATAAACCTAAGGAAAAGAAGACAATAAAGATGAAAGCAGAAAGTCATCCGTTAGAAAATCAGAAAGCATAACTGACAGATCTATGTGCTTTTAAACTACATACAACTCTTGCAAAGCTAAGAAAGAAAATGAGAAAATATATGTTAGAAATTAAGAAAAAAAAATCAGACTAAGGAACTGAAAAGCAACAACTGCATTGTTAACATTATGCTATTAAATCTGAAAATAGTTCACTGTCATGGAAAACACAAAGTGAATGTTTTATACCAATAGCCATGGCAGGCGATGGGGGTCAGAAAGCTGCAAAGACCCATCCTTCAAAAAAGGTACCAGGCTCAGATGGTTTTCATCAGACCCTTAAGGAATGAGATTATTACACTGTATTATTTAAATGGTTCTAGAGCACAAAGAAAAAGTTTCACAATCCACTATATGAAGTTGCTATTACTCTAATACTACCATCTGACAATGAAAACACAGAAGGTAAATTATAGGTCAATCTCATTCACAAAAACAAATGCAAAACTCCCACACTGATAAATCAAACTCAAACAGCATGCTAAAATAAATACCCCATTACCAAATATGGAATCTTCAAGAAGTGTAAAATAGTGCAATACTAAGAAATGCATTAACACGAATCATCCTATTAACAGGCAAAGGAGAAATATTTCGCCTTCAAACCATGTTCGATAAATGTGATGAAATGAAACATCCACTACTAATAGGGGAGAACTTAAAGTGGAGCGAGAGATGAGTTCCCTAACATGACATAAAGACCTCAATCAGCAGTACCATGCTTTATGGGTAACACACTACAGACATTCACATTAGAGTGA
Source organism: Paguma larvata (assembly GCA_030068075.1). NCBI lineage: Eukaryota > Metazoa > Chordata > Mammalia > Carnivora > Viverridae > Paguma > Paguma larvata. Next base: position 48,529,356 of record CM057836.1, read on the forward strand.
AAAGGGGGAAAAAGTCACTATGGATCACAATGGGCTCTGCTCACTAAATATTTGCCGAATGAAAACATGGAAGGACAGGCTTAGGAGAGAGGCAGCAGTCTACCGACGATGGGATCAGCTCTGAGGTCAGACATTCCCGGCCTCAACTCCAGCTCCATCCCCTTGGGAAACATCAGTCCTCAGTCACACTACTGGCCTGAATCTCAGTTTTCTTATCTGAAAGGTAGGGCTACTACCACCTGCCTCAGAGTGGCCCCAAGAACTATGAAAACTTTGCCCTGTGCACCACACACATGGTAAGCACTCTATAATAGAGAGCATTACAGCTAGTTATTGACTGAAGTAGGGTCAAGTGGGCTATAATGCAGTAGGAGTCCATTTTTATAAACAATGCAAAACAAGTAGTTAACTCTTGAACAATCTGAGGTTGGGGGCACTGACCCCCATGGAGTTGAAAATCTGCATATAGCTTTTGGCTCCCCCAAAAGTGAACTACTAGTAGCCTACTGTGGACAAGAAGACTTACCAATAATATAAAACAGTTGATTACCACATACTTATTATTATATATATATGATACACCATATGCTTATAATAAAGCTGGAGAAAATGTTATTATGAAAATTATAAGGAGGGGCCCCTGGTGGCTCAGTAGGTTAAGTGTCCGAATTCAGCTCAGGTCATGATTTCATGGTACGTGAGTTTGAGCCTCACATTGGGCTCTCTGCTGTCAGCACAGAGCCCACTTGGGATCATATGTCCCCCTCTCGCTGCCCCTCCCCTGCTCACATACTCTCTCTCAAAAATACACATTAAAAAAAAGAGAATCATAAGGAAAACACATTTACAGTACCATTATTGGGGGAAAAAATCCATGTGTAAGTGGACCCATGCAGTTCAAACCCATCTTGTGCAAGGGTCAAGTATGTGCCCAAAATCTGGAGGAATACTAGTTAGCAGTGGTTAACTGGGTTGTGAAATTATGGACAAATTCCTGTTTTCTTTCAATGTTTATTTATTTTGAAAGAGAGCATACGTGCACACACGTGCCCAAGAGCCGGGGGGGGGGGGGGGGGGAGAGGTGGGGGGGGAGAGAGAGAATCCCAAGCAGGCTCCACACTTTGTGCAGAGCCTGAGGCAGGGCTTGATCCCACACCCCATGAGATTATGACCTGAGCCTAAATCAAGAATCGCTTAACCAACCAACCACCCAGGTGCCCCATGTCTATTTCTATTTTCTAATTTTTCCAAAGAACATGTATTCTCTGTAAAATCAAAAAAGTGAATAAAAAGCCAAAAAAAAGTAACAGATTTTTGGATTTAGCCAAGATGAAGGACTGGCAAGCCTAAAGGCTAAGGCGGAAAAGGAACTAACGGTGATAGGGGGGCCGGTAACACAGAGGAGGGGCTTGCAGGCTTCCTCTGCCCTGGGTCCTATCGTAAAGAAACCCGCTCAGTTTCAGGAGCACCCACACGGGCCCATGTAACAGTGCTCCTGGCAGAGGACGAACTGAAGCCCTCCAGACCCACGGCCAGTGCGCTGTGCTGCACCATGCATATCCTGATCTGACTATGCACAATGACATAGAAATTCTGGATGGTGGGAATGGGGTAAAAGTTCTCATTTCTTGAGCCAGATGCTGGTTATACAGGTGTTTACCTTGTGAAAATACACCAGGCTGCATACAGTGTGTACCCTTTTGTGTCTATGCTATACTTCAATAAAAAATTTTTTAAAAATTAAAACCTGAGAGGAGAATACTCTGTTTCTGACATCTGCCAAGGAGTCTCCCTCTTAAATTCTGGTTTTAATAAATATAAACTCATGGATCAATTTCATGGAACAGAACATTTAATCCAGTATTTTGTCTGACAATGTCTCGTCTTAATTTTTCCAGACTATATTGATTATTACTAAAATTATCGATGAACAAGAGAAAAATTCTGGGGCAGTATGGGAGACATAAGAAAAGCCAAACAGGAGGAGGGCAGTGACTTTCACCCGTGGCCACACACTTGAATCACCTGAGGAGTCTTGGAAAATGCTGGTGCCTGGGCTCTCCTCCACACTAATCACCTCAGACTCTCAGGGCTGGGGTCCAGGCATTGATATTTCCTTTTTCTAAAGCTCCCCACATGATTCTAATATGCAGTAGTGCTGGGAACCACTACACTAGCTGAACCAGAGGGCCGTTTAAGCGTGGTCCCTGTTTGTCCTGGTGGAGGCTATGGGGGCAGTGGGAGCAAGTGTTTAGGGCTGAAGTGCCCTGGCACCCTCCCAGGTCCTCCTCCACGTCTCACTTCCCCCAGACCTCAGAGAGAGACCAGTGGGGAACCATGCTCCCATATGAAGAAGGCGACCGCTGGAAGGGTGGGGGAGGAGCTTCCCAAGGGTTGGACACAGAACCCTGGGTTCTGGCCCCCAGCCGAGTGTTCAGAGTGCTCTGGACCACTTGCCAGTACAGCCCCAAGACATGTACCACTCCAACCACACAACCCCAGAGCTAGCCCTAACTACTACCCAGGGTCCAAATGACACCACTGGGAACCCACAGCTGGAAAACAGAAAACCGAGGAAAAACAACAATGAGAAGAAGGGCCACAGGGCAGAGGTCAGCGTATAGCTCAACCATCACATAAGACCTGGCTAGGGGACAAGTGGAAGGGCCAGTGAGGAGGGAATGCCGCAGGGCCAACCTGCCCAGACTTTCTAACACGCGTCTCTGGGGCCCCCACGCCCCCTTCACGTTGCATCCACGCTACCTAAATGCGTGAGAGGAGCACACAGGCCTGACCCTAGCAGACAACTCTCCTGGCCCAGAAAAGACCCACAGCATTTTGTAAGCTCCTAGGTAACTATGAGTCAAGGAGTCCCTGGCCCATACGCCACTAAGCAGCGCCCTCAAAGGCCCTCTCTGCTCAGTCTAGAACTTAGGGCTGAGCTCAAAGCACAAAGAGCGAGAGTGGGGATAGGCTGAGGCCATGAACAGTGTTCCAGGATGGAGAACACAGCAGGGGAAGAGAAAGAGATGTATTGCACCGGGAAGAACAGAATGGGCACCTCCGGAGCACAGCCTTCGCCACTCCACTGAAAAATCCATCTCTGTGTGCCCATGAGACTTCAGGGTGTAGGGCACTGAAGATTTCCCTTGGGAAGGCAGTCTCTCCTCTCTGGGCCCAGCAGAGCCTGGTGGTCAGAGGGCGCTCCCTGTACCGGCCTGAACTTGTTCAAGCCAGCAGAGAAATGATTTGGCCCAGGAGACCTGGGCCTTGGCCCACATTCAAGGAAGAAGGTGGAGTAGAAAGCCCGTCTGGGGATGCAGATGAGATCCTCAGCCCAGCACCTTTCCAGGGGCTCTGCCTCTCCCAGAGTTACCAGCCTCCCTAGTTCTTCCACCTTATGCAGAGAAGCCAGTAGGAGTCAGGGAGGGAAACTTCCTAAGATATGGGACACTGGATGGGCAGAAACAGTGCCTTCTGTAAGCTCCATCTGTCTAGCAGGGCTGGGAAGCAAGGCCCACAGGCTAAGCGAGCAGACTCCGGGGGAGGAGAACGTTGAGGGGGAGGGGAGGTGGGTGCATGCTGAAGAAGATGCGAGGCAGGAAAACTCAGTCAACAGGGCAGGGAGTTTAGGAGCTCACTGTCAGGGACAAGTTGCAAACCCTTTCAACGTCTTTGTTCCCCTCGCAAAGCCCATGAGGTTAGGATTACATGTGAAAAATGCTTGGAGGCGGGGTTGAGAAATCCAATTACTTAAGCACCAAGGGCATAAGAGTTCCAGGCCACAGAGGTAACCAGGATTTGCTCAGACCCTAATCTTACTATCCTTCGGATGTTTGCCTCTAAGGAATATTTTTGTGGCAAGACAGTATTCCCTCTACCTTGGCCCTTGCTCCCACTCTCCTCTAGATGAGGCAGCCAGGGTAGGAGGAAATTGATTTCTTAATTTTTTTTTTTTTGTCTAGTCTTTAGCATCCTAAGTGAAGAAGCCAAACATCCTCAGCAGAGAAGCACAGCAAACTCTGCAGAGCACATAAGGGGAAGACGGGATAAAGTAGGAGGAAGAGGTCCAAACTCTTGTAATCAAAAATACTGGGACGGTCTGTCCTTACAGGAATCAGGGCAGAATCTGTGATCGGCCCCCGATGAAAAGGGCTACACTTCTGGATGGCTGGGAGCCGCCACACGGAGAAAGCTCAAAAGCGAAGGTGTCTTGCCTGAGGCGATGGAGCTTTAGTGGCTCTCGCAGGGCACGAGCCAGCTCTGGCATCTACAGGAGGCCTGGCCTCCCCTGAACTGTTCTCTTCCTCCAAGGCACCGAGTACACGCACGCACTCTTGCCCCTTCAAGGGCTCCACAGATCCTGACACCTCTCCATCAGAATCTGAGACTTGCAGAGAAGAAAGGGCAAACAGGAACCATCCTCATCTACAGAAGCTGAGAGGCAAGTAAATCTTTCGAGGTACTCAGGAAGAATCTCTGGGATAGCAAGATCTTTATTCTTCCAAGAATCCTCCCGATGGACAGTACAGAAGAGAGGGGAAGTCGTGTCCAAAAAGGAGTCGGGGGACAGAGTCAAAACAGAGACCCTCTGCTCTCTCAGAAGCAAAGCTGAGAAGTAACGCAGTTCAGGGTACGGCCCGTAACTGTTTATCACCAGTCCACCACAACTCCTAAAGCCATCCCAGCGACACGAACCTGCAAGACACGACATGCAAGAGCGTGTCCGCTGGACACACCCCATCCGGTGGCTCACAGACCAGTCTGAGCGGTGCTGAACTCCCAAGGTGAGCCACGCCTGGAGCACGCTGCAAACTCCTTGTACAAAGTAGGACCATGCTTCCATTTGCAACATTTTGGGTATTAAGAAAAAAAGAAAACTGGCACTTTGCGCCACTAAGTTTGAGAAAAACTAACTTTGGGTAACCCCTTCGTTTTGTAAAGATAACTGAAGTCCAAAGGCACTAAATGTCCCCAACCCGAATGACAGCATCCAGGCACCAAAGCAGTGTTGGGAACAGAGAGGAGAAGAAACCAGACAACCGCACTTCTCGGCTTCCTCTTCGCAGCAGCCGGTGGTCTCCACGGGAAGCCCAGTGCAGGAAGGGCTGCAGGACCCACATACTCCTACTGAGTAGGAGGCAATTTGGGGTTCAAGGCAGACACAGTATTTCAATTCTGCTTTACCTGAATCTCAAACCCAACACGTCTGTAACCAACACTTTCCTTTCAAAACGAAGCTTTCTTCCCAGGTCTTCAACTCCTGACTCCACTACCCTAATAATCTGTAAGCACCAGATCCCGGAAGCACTAACTTACTGAAAACAAGACTGGCATGTGGATTCTACCTCCGCAGTCCCTTGAGATCCACTGAGTCAGTGATGAAAGCAAACAAAGAGCTAGGAGCTAGGCACAGCTGGGGGTGAAGGGTTTTAGTCGGCCACATCCAAGTTCACAGCCCCGAACACAAAGATCAAAAGCCTTCCCAACATAAAAAACAAAACCTGCCAATGCTGGTTTTCCCCCTCAGAGCTAGGATTTTTGGTAATTTAGTCAATGTCTCTTGCTTCCAGTGGTATTGTGAAAATCAAATAATGATTTTTTTTCTTTTTTTTTTTTTTTTTCGGGATCTAGTATTGCACCTAGAACATGGCAAATGCTCATAAACATTGAAAGACAAAGGGAAGAGAAAAGAGAAATAGAGTGAGTGGAGTCATAGTCCTTCCTGGATAGCACATGATAATAGATTCTCACCCTCTGAGCCATCCCTGTCCCCTATTTGCCCAGAGCTTCCTAAACTAACCCCCAAGGAAGCCATCTCCTTCTCAGAAGCTGCACACATGCTGGGAACAAGGGGGAGCCCTCAGCTGACTGCCAGATGCTCGAGTGTGAGAGGAAATAAGGCCAAAAGCCCAAGAGGTCAGGGTGGGAAGGAGAGAACCAGGAGACCCGGAAGCTGAGCCAAACCAAAGCCCTTCCCCATGTTCCCCGCCCCCACCTCCAGCCAGTCAAACCCCTTGCTACTGCCTGGGAGGGGACTTGGCAGGACCACAAAGACCGTTTCCAGCAGCTGGAGGGAGCCCAGAGCCCAGGCCCCTCCTCAGCAAGCCCAGTGAGAGGGCCACTGGAGCCCTCACTGTGATCCCTGAGCACAGCTCCTTCACCCCTGCACCCTGGCGGGCGGGCAGGAAGGCTCTCCCTCTGGCTCACTCCACATCTATCCTGCACCGTCTTCTCCCCTCCCAGGACATTCAAAAGTGGTTGGGGTCAGTACGGAGGTGGGGCTCCGAGACTCTAACTGCAGTCCTTATCATGCGTGGGAGAAGCCCGCTCTCTCTCCATTCTCGAACTCCACTCTGAAGTCCACCGCGCTCCGTTCACTTCCTGCGCTCACCTACTTCTCTATCTCCCTAAGTTCACTGCTGCTTGTAAACTTACCTCAGAGAAAAAGAGCTTCTGCTAGACGCTCATGAGTAGCGGGAGAATAGGAAGAGGAGGCAAGAAAGAACTAGTACGAGTCACCCACGGTGTGTGGATCACAGATCCTCAACGAAGGGGGATTTCTGCAGTGGTCTAGAGGAGACACAGAAGGCAGAGATCCCGGGCACAGTCCCAAAATAGTTTCCAGACATCCTCAGCCAGTTGAGGATTCCCATGGGGCAGAGCGTGGGAGCAGCGTGGGAGCCCGAAAGCAGGGTGGCCTGGAGCTCTCGGCACTGGGCACTCGCTCTTGTCCAGGCTGCCAAGAAGGAGGTGGTGGCAACAGTGTGTGCTATGCCATGTTCTTGGGATATCATGAGTAGACACAGAACACACTAGCCAGTTAAATGACAAACTGTGCTTACCGAGCTCAACTCCGTGCCCATGCTAGGCACGACGCACCCCCTGCATCACAGATATTCTGAGACCCTGGCAGGACTCAGCACACAGCAGAAGCGCACACTCCCGCCGCCTGCCACATGCCATCCACCCGTGTCGTTTACCCATCTTGCACCCATGCTGTGGGAACACAGACTCTGACATGTGACACCCCCTTGTCCCATGTCCCAGAGTCTTGGCCTGATCTCAGAATGAGCTCACACCCCAGACACATCTTCCTACACCACGACCTGCTGAGGGAAGAGGATCTGATAAAACTGCCTCATCTGGCTATGCGGGACCACACCCAAGTGGCCACCTAAGAAAACTCCATGTGGGGGAAAGGTGGCACCAGAAAAGGGCTTGCGGGGGTGGGGGGGGGGGGGTCAGATCTGAGTGCTTTCTGGCAATGCCCAAGCAGGGCCAAGAGGAGGCTAGGATTCTCAGACAGACAACTCAACAATAAAAACAAGCACAGACAAAATCTCAGAACTTTAAAAATGAAGCCAGCTCAGGCCCTGCTCTGAGAAGAGGGAAGGAGGAAGACGTGTTTGAAAGGCTTCCTCTGCTTTTTCAAGTAGCCTCTGCAGCATGCCCACAACACCAAAGGTTGAGGGATTAGGCTGGGAGCTTCCAGCAGCATGCAGGCCAGCAGAATGCAGGCAGGGAGAAACGGAGAACACACTTGGAAGAAACTGAAGAGAAGCCATCGCTAGGCAGGAGGGGGCTGCTTTGGGGAATAAACAAACCTGCCAGCAGTCCTTCCTCCCAGCAGAGAGGGAAGCTCTGGCTGACAAGGCCGGAGACACAGAGGAAGGAGGGAGCTGCCCCCGCCCTGAGCCCATCTGTCCTCATCCCCTTGTCCTGTTTTCCCCAGGGTGGGGGGCAGAACAGGTGCACTCCATGATCTCTGTGCCCACAGCCCTCAACAGCACACGCGGTGATTACAGCTCCCCCAGTCAGCAGTGGGAGGCCAGGGAAGGAAGCGGAGGTGGGACCGGGGGTTCTGCTCCGGAGAAGAGAGCGAGTGAGCTCACAGCTCTCTCCTCCCCACCCACAGCACCGCCAGTATCAACCACCCTCTGCTTGCCTCAGGGGCCGCCCACTACTCCCAGCCTCACCAAGACATGCCCAGCTCCCTAGGGGAGTTAATGCCACCTGGCTCTTCTTCTTCCTGCAGAATGGGCTTCAAAAGCAAAATTTATGCCCTCCTTTAAGCACTTCCTTGCCTCAAGTTCCTTGGGAGGAGGCCAGGGAACCACCCTGGTTCCTGATCCACCCGGCAGCCTCACCCAGGAGCCCCCATCCCACGTGGGGAAGCAGAGTCCCTCCCTGCCAGCGTCCCCACCCAGGCAGTGAGGTGGCAGGGTGCCACTTCCAGCACCTCCACAGAGCTTCCCACAGCTTTCCCAGGAAGCGGGAGGAGGATTTCCAGGGCCCAAAGTCTAAAAGCGTCTTGGGACTTCAGCAGCTCGCCCACCTGCTACCCAAGCAACCTGATTCCCCCAGCTCCCCACAGGCTCCATGGGCCAAAGGGGAAAGTAGGTCTGAGCCAGGGGCAGGGACAGGCTCCCTCCCTCCCGGGAGAAGTCCCTTCCATCCTGCCCCTGCCCAACACTCCCTCCCCAGCCTCTCTGCTCTGGAGTTGAGAGGCAGCCACATGAAGCCGCCTCCCGCTCAGTTTTCTCCACCCTGGGCCAGCAGAGCATACTGCTGAGTAATCCCAAACACTCGGCGGGTTCCTGGCCCTGAAAAGAGGGGCAAAGCCCAAGGAAACCTACTGATCCTGGTCCTTGCCAACCTGAGAGGAACATCTGTATTCCCTAGTAATGGCTGATGCCCCACCAGATTCTGCCCTGCCCCAAATACCCCAGTCCTGACCCTCAGGCAATCACATGGAGAAGCTCAGTGCCCCCTTCTCTGCTTCCCACGCACCTGGTAACATTCCCTTCCCAGTCCCCCAGACACCAATCTGCACAGAGTAACAGCCGCCCGCCTGGATTCCCAGTCATGATGTTGCATCAGCCCCCACCCTACCCAAAATATCCTCACCCCCACCACCTCCTCTCCTCTCCAGCCATCTCCATGGTGACAGCAGCATGACTAATGACACCCTATCAGCTTCAGACACAGGAGCACAATCCCCCCTCCCCCTGAACCCCCCACCCCCCCCACCCCCGGGGATTTCTGCAGGTTGGATGCTAACCAACCCAACAGCGCCAGGGGCATTCTCGAGAGATTTCCAGAGGCAAGGGTGGGGAGTGGGTTGCATGTCTCAAAAAAAAAAAAAAAAAAAAAAACAGTTCAACAAACCCAATCTCAACTGCACCCAAACCATCCAGCTGAGAAAGCAAAAAGAATCCAAACAAAACCCACACAGGCCTGAGAATTCATTGGTCGCCCACACCCCCGCCACCCCTCCCCCTCAGCTGCTGCTACACACACAGTGGGAGATTAAGGGATCACCAGAGGAGACCCTTTATTTTTATCCAATCCAGTCAAACACTTCACCCCCACCACGCGCGCGCGCGCGCGCACACACACACACACACACACACACGCGTGTGCGCGCGCGCGCACGCACACACACAAGGTACCTTGACAGCAGTCCCTTGTCCCCAGGGCCCGGCTCCTTCACCAGCCTTTATTTCCACCTGCAAAAGAAGCCAGAGAGACTGATGAGCCCGGCTGACACCAGGAAAGAAGCAAAGTCCTTCGGCTGCACACCCCCGGCACCACTGCAGGGGAAGGAGGAGAATGGGAGGGAGGGAGCCTCCGAAAGAAAGGATAGCAGGGACCATCTTCCTGCCTCCAGCTGCCGCCCAGACTCTCGGTGGATCAGCTCATTCGCCTTCCTGTGTTTTTGTTTTCATTTCTCCTTTTTCCACCCTCCCGAGATCCAGGAGGGCACTGCCCCTCCTCCTGCGTCCTGTCTGGCCTCGTCCCTCCCCGCCCTGCCCGCTCTACCTCGGCCGGCCTCCTCTGGTGCATCGGCCGGCGGGCCTCCCATTATCCCCGCCGGAGCACACGGAGGGAGGCACTGCAGAGGAGGCGGCGGCCAGCTGCCGGCTTGGCTCCCCTCCCCGCCGCCGGCGAGGCTTGTGTGGAGGGGGCGGCGCGCTCGCCAGCCAATCCCCGTGGCCCGCCGGGCGGGGGCAGGGCCGCCGGGGGCTGGACCTGCCCAGCCGGGAGGCGGGGGCACCGCCAAGGGTGCCGCGGAGCCGCGCTGGCTGCTGCCCAGGCCTGCCGCCGCTGTTCCCAGGCAGGCCGGGGATCCCGGGGCACTCCGCTTCCTCCCGAGTAGGGGACCCTGAAGGTAATACCCAGGGTGTCCTCTGCATCTCCAGGGTCAGAGATGACAGACTGCGCCTGGGGTGGAGCTGGGGCGGACTGGTGGGATTCCCCCTCCAGCCACTCTCTCAGCCCAGTACGCCAGCACACTGCCTCATCCTAGCGGCAGCCAGGCCGGTGCCAGGTGCTCGGAAAAGAAAGCAGGAGCGACAGCCTCCGCAATCTTCCAAGAAGAAGAAAGCCGTGGCACTATGAATCTTTACCCCGTTTTTGCGGATGAGGAAACAAGGCAAGGCAAGTAAAGGAACTTACCCAAGGTGACAACAGCTAGAACACAGCAGAGTTGGGACTCCAAGCCAGGTTCATGTAGCTCTAAAGACCAGACTCTTAACCCTTAAACAGTCCTGCTCCTCCCTCCCTCTAGCGCCCACCTCAGAAAACGGACTTCTTGAAGCCCACCCACACTGCCTGTGGCTCAAAGCCTTGGCGAGTCAGCCTTGCCCTCCCCATACACACCAACACCCACACCTCGCCCTAGATCACTCATCCCTCATGCCTAAACATACCCCACCCCACTCAGACTCCTCCACCACTACCACCACTAGGATGTTTCCTCCTCTCTCAGAAAGGCCATAGATGAAGGTGTCTCTCCAGGCCCCAGAGCCCCCCCCCCCCGCCCCCGCCAGACCTCAGGACTTCCTATTCCCAGAAAAGGCTGAGGAGGAGAGGTGACCCAGACCCAAAATACTTTGGCCTCCAGTTCCCAGACTCTGAGCCTCCGAAGGCTACAACGCCCTGGACACTAAAAGAAGGGCAGCAGGAAAACAGAATGGAGAGAGCAAAGTCCTACAAACCACTCCTGGATTTAATTTCCTGGGTATCCCTGAGCACACACCCTGCTCTACCCTATCTCCTCCCTGTAGTTGAACACCCCAAAGTTTCTACCTCCTGGGAAGGGGACTGCCACAGACTCTGGTCCTCACACGTCTGGTTCAGTTCCTGGCTCCAGCACAACCGAACTGCAGCACCCTGGTGGTGTAACTGTCTCTTAGCCTCACTTTGCTCTTCTGTAAAATGGAACTACAAATGGTAGCTAACTCATGCACGGCCAGGAGGATTCTATGAAGAAATGCAGCACAGTGCCTGCCACATGACAGAGCGAGCTACCATCACTCTTAATTTCTAGGGGAGCTCACTGTGGGCTACTTCTCAAGAATCTTACAGATGAAGAAGCTGAGGTCACAGAGGAGGAATGACTGGTAAGACTAGTCAGGATGGGTGAGAGCCTCTGTTTTAGTGATGTGTTCTGCTATCCTCTCCACCACAGATGCCCAACTGCTGCGCCCTCCACGGGGCCCCAGGGGGATACTCAGAATGGGATGAGCTGCCTTGGGAGAGACAGCAAAGCTGGCCTCTTGGTGACGAGACTCCAAGAGGCACTGCACTGGGGCCTCACACCTAGGGACAAAGGGCAGCCCTCGTGGGCTCCTCCCCAGGGCAGGTAACAAGGCACAGCAAGAAGGAGTGTCCTGAACCATGGCTCAAGATGGGAAATGGCTTCTGCACCCCATAGCTCTTACCTTGGCCAGACCAAGTGAAGTCCTTCCTTTATTCTGGTCCCCAGAACCCCTGGCCCGCCCACTCACCCCACACACAGTCTGCTGCTGGATAAGAGTGGCCAGCACTGCTTGGACAGTAACAATTAATACTGTTGCTGCTGCGGCTGCCACAGTTTATCAAGCCCCTGCTACGTCCCAGGCCCTGTGCCAATGACGCTGTAGGAGCATCTCATTGGACTTATTCCACACACAACCTTGTCTTTGATGCAGAAGCGGACTCAGAGATGTTAAGTTACTTGCCCATCAACACACGGCTGGTGGGCAGTGAGCTAGAATTCCAATCTATGCCTTTCTCATCCCAGGTCTCTAACCTCTCTCTCTCTCTCTCTCTCTCTCTCTCTCTCTCTCTGCCAATCCCAGGGAAATGCAAAAAGGGATAGGGTCATTTGAACCTAACCACTTCCCTTCGAGCTATGGGTCTGGGAATAGTAACGTTTTTCATGCCTCAGAGACTTCTTGAAGCTGCTCCTTGACTCAGTTCCCCCCCACCCCGTCCCTCCCCTGCCTGGTGCAAGGCTTCATCCAACTGCTGCCTCCCTCTGAGGCTTTCCCAGTTCATCTAGCTTCCGTGAGTATCCCCCATTCCTCCTGGGGCCTCACAGCGCAGCGCACAGCCTTTCCTCAAGCACCAGTCACAACCAAGTGCAGTTATTTATTTACACGGCGGTCTTCCCCACGTGGGCGGGGGCCCTGTCTTCCCCACTTTACTAGGCTCGCACAGAGCTGGAATGTGCTGAGCTGAGTTTCTAGGCAAGGAGGGAGGAGAGACAGGAGGCTGGGCACTGAAATGCAGACGCCACTCTCCTGGTTGACCTTCTCTTTGAGGTCCCCATGGATCAGAGGGACACCTGCTCTCCTGGGAGGGCAGGACCTGCTAGAACTAAACTGTGGCCGAGTCTCATCAGCCAGCGCATCTCTTCCTCACCAGCCTGCAGGAGCCACCTGGACTGCTTGACCCCTATCCCCCACCCCACTGCTAACTCAGTCCTACCCCACCCACAGATCCTGGCCCACCCCTCCTCCCTCGCCCCCCCGGCAGCCTGCAGGTATCCTAGAAGAGCCCATGATCCCGGAGGCAGTCCACCTGCTCCCATCCCATCTCTGCCCCACACTGGAATGCCAGGGCTCCAAGGAGTCACAAAGGTGCATGCTCTCAGCAGAGACACTCTCCATACCCCCACAATCAAACATCTCCCATCTCTACTGGCCTCTCTTTCTACATTTTGGTCTCCTCAGGGACTGATCCAGAGGTACGTGGGACCCCTGGGGACTGAGGGTACCTCCCCACTTTCTATCATGACCCCAATCCCACTGTACTCCCAGCAAGAGGAATGGGGCCACAGCCCGCCCCACTGGGGAGAGGCAGATGGATTCACTCAGAACACACAAATTACCCAATACTGAGAATCTCGGGAACACGGATACCCACAGGCCGGAAACCACACTGATATACAAAGACTAGGGAATGGGGACACATCCAGACATAGATTTGAGAGCCTGTACAGGAATTTCAGCCAAACATCAACCTCACTGAGGGCCCCATACTTGGAACATGATGTATCATATCTTACTTAATCCTCAAAACAAACCAGTGAAACAAGAATTATTCATGCCCATTCCACAGATAAGAAAAATCAGTTTATAGAGTGGCCGAGCACCTTGCCTAAGGTCACGCGGTGAGAGAATGAGCAGGGCTCTTGCCACCCCTTCACTTGCAGTGCCACAGTTGGGGCCGCTCTGTGTAGTTCGATGATTTTCATATCAACCTACCTCTTCTAGAGTTGGCAGAAGGCAGACAGACTTCTCTGGCATAGCTGTGTCCTGAATGAGGTCATTCCCCACAAAGCTTTTCTTTAAAGCTCAGTTCAAGACCCGCTTCCTCCAGGAAGACTTCTAGGGTTACCCCAGTCCTCTGCCAGCCGACAGCACTCCTAATGTTTCTCACTTGACACTTGGTACGGATATCTGTCCCTCTGGGTGTCCTGCTTCCTCAACCAGAATGGTTGGAGCTGTGACTTCCCAAAGCCCCTGAGGGGTTTGCCTGGCGTTCTGCACACTGACGGCACTTGGAATCAACTGTGGGGGAGTCATACCCTCCTTTCCTTCCCTCTCCATCACACAAAGGATCCTACCAAAGAAACCCAATACCCCCTCCACCTTCAGAGCCTATGTTTGAAGTCCCCGGTGTCCACGCATCAATTTCCACCCAAGTAATTGCAGCCCATCACACACATCATCCCCTATATTTGAAACTCTTTGCGGTTGTCATGGGAACTGCCTTTGCCTTCATTCACTGATCAGGCCTCACAATTAGCTTTGGCAGCGGAAGTCTGTGTCAACAGCAATCACAAGGAAGAGGAGGAGGAGGAGACGGAGTGTGTGGAGGAGAAGGAGAGGAGGAGAAGAGGTGCTTCTGGAGATGCAGCGGAAACAGACTGTACCCATGCACCCAGGAGCGTCCGAGGGAATACTATCAGAACCAGCCAACAACTCCACCCACAGGTTCCTATACTAACAAACACAATGCACCTGCCCCCCCTTCCCCAGCTAACAGGTAGCAGCTGTAGCTCTGCCCACACCCTGCCCGCCCTCCTAGATGCTTGTGAGAAAGTCTTGCAGTCTACGAACCTCATCAGGGTTTCCCCACCCCAAATTCCACAGCCTTGGTCCACCAAATGTTCCGGGATCCAAGCAAACACGGGACCTTAAGAGGCGGTTGAGAGGTGGGACAGGAATGCTGAGTGGTTTAGAAACCTGTAGACGGCGCCCGTGGAAGACTTCCAAGAGAAATTAACGCAAAGCATCTTACCTTCCACCCGGAGGATCTGGGAACACCCTCAGGTGGCCCCTTGCTGTCTGTCCGCGTCCTTCCACACCCTGCCACTAGCCAGGAGCATTCAAGAAGCATTTCTACACACCTCAGGCTCAGGGATGATGCTCCCTTCCTCCTGCAAGCCCCCTTGTCCTTCACCTGTCGCTACACTGCAACTCTCAGCATCTGTTCTTTCCCTTCCCCACTGGGCCCAAAGGTGAGTAAGGCTCATCTCTGCCCTGGAGGCGTCCCTCCCTCATAGCCCTGACACGCTGTACTGTAATTATTTGTTTCCATGCTGGTCTCCTTCCCCAGACTGTGAGCTCATTAGGGACGGAGTAAGCGCTACCTCCTCTTTACCCGCAGCTGACGCTGGAGCGCATGTGCCTTGCGCACAGCCAGGCCCAGGCAATTCTCTGAATGAGGCTGGGAGGGCAACTCGCTGGTCTACAAGTCAAAGCAGAGGACCACCTGCCCATCCCCGCACCACTGAAAACTGTGGCCAATGCCAGAGAGAGGAACTGCCCTCCCCATCACACAGGGGACGCCGTGAGTCCAGGGACCAAGGAAACATTCCAGAAAGTGCCTCTCCTCCTTGTCATAGCACTAGCTCTTCCTAAAGTCCCACTCCTTCCTGGGGCATGAATGCTTACCCTTAAAGAGCGGAGCAATCAATAAAAAGAAAAAAAAAATGAGTCAAGAGCAAGTCACTCAGGGTCCTTCCCACACGAATGGCTCAGAAGTGGAACAGACTCTAGTCCAGTCCCTCAGTATTTGTTTTTGCCCAGGCATCTCCACACCTTTTCCTGAGGCTTCTTCTGGGAGTAATTAGGAGGGGTGGGGACCTATGGGGCACAGTGCAGTCTGGCAAATGCCCCCAAATGACTCTACCCACAATTTCCCTTCCACGTGGAGAATCCGGAATTGCTGCCCTACCAGCAGTGGTAGGTACACTACTCTGTCCACGGACTCCCTGCGGTGTGGGAGAGTGGAGCACATGGCACTTGGAACTTGTGCAGGTCAGAGCCAGCAGTGCAGGAAGATCTTGTGCAACCTGAGGCAAGCGGGCAACCCCCAGACCCGGGGTCACTGGAAGGCCAGCCAGTCACCCTACAACGAGCTGCCGGCTTTCTTTTCTCCCTCCCTCAAAGACCAATAAAAACTTAGGTTATCAGATTTCTTATGCAAATGACAGGAGACAAGGACACGGAGGGGTGTGTCCACTCCAGGTGTGCCAGCAGCCTCCGCCCTGCGCGACCACACTCAGGTAGAGGCACACACAGCAGCCCTGAACGCCCCTCCCTAGAACAGCCAGCAGGGCTGCAGTGCGGCTCAAGGAAGATGAAGGGGTGCCTTTCCTTTCCAACACCTCTCTTCCTGAGCATCCTGCCTTCAATCCACGAGGGAGCTCACTGCGAAGAAGTGATGGGAAGGAGGGTGTGGAAGTAGTGACAACTCCTGAGACCCGCCTCATGTGGTCTTCCACTCGCCTGGTCCCCACAACGCCTTCTCCAGAATGAGAGGCCCGGCGCCAAGAGGAAACAACAGGCTCAGGGCTGGATGTAAACATGGACAAGGTCCACCAAGGCCGCTGGTCGAGACTGTGGTGGTAGAGACCACTTCTCCCTAGGGAGCTTCAGAGTCAGCCTTTGGGTGGGGAGCCACACCACGTTTGGATTGTTCCTCTTTCCCTATAGCAGGTAAATAACACGTGGGCCATGCCTTCGAGGAGAAGCAACGGGCTTCAGGGTGTGTCAGAACCCAGGAAAAGCACTATCCGTTTCCACACCCTTCACCACTTACCTTAGGGTGGGGACAGGGATCCTAACCCCAAATCCTTCTGAGAGCAGCCAACAGAAACCACTGTTTCCCCAACCCAGATATAGGTTTCAGCGAGGGCCCAGAGTTCACAGGGAAACTCCACATTCAATAAAACTTCTCATAGCGATGGAAATGTTCTGTATCCGGTGCTGTCCCATACCCAAGGCACTAGCCACATGTGGCTACTGAGCAACCGAAAAGTAGCTAGTGCAACTGAGTTACTGAATCTAATGTTATTTCATTTTAATTAAAATTTAAACAGCCGCACATGGCTAATGACGACTCTATTGGACGGCTCAGGGAGGGCATATTTCTTAAATTTGGGGAGGCAGTGAATACTACTGAGAATCTGCCCAAAACCATTGACCCTCTCCCCTGAAAAAAACACACCCCTGCACAGTCACAAATCAATCGGCAGAAATTTTCAGAAAGTTCACACTCTATTCCAACCGAGGTCTGAGATTGGGTCTAAGATTGTCTAGACCTTGACCAAAACCTTTTACGGCTAAGAAAGAGGTTTCTTCTGCAACGTAGTCGTCTAAGGAATACAAAAATAGACCTGATGTTATACTCTACGGTCTTAGCAAGAGACACCAAACACAGAAGTCCCACCTGATACAGGAAGTCCTCCTAACGCCCCTGCCAGTCGATACCCAGCCTCCACCCAGACATGTGCGGGTAGAGGAAATGCACTCCTCTCTCAGGCCTGGCTCTCCATTTCTGGAATAGTTGTAAATGTTACATGATTCTTTTGTCTTTTTTTTTTTTGAGTAAGCTCTATGCCCAAAGGGGCTTGAACTCATGACCCTAAGATCAAGAGTCATATGTTCCACCGACTGAGCCAGCAAAGCGCCTCTAGACAATTCTTTTTTTTCCTAACATAGGTTCAATCTCCCTGCTTATAACTTCCACCCACTTCTAAAAGTTCTACACACTCCTCTACGTGTAGAAATGGACTCCTCCTTTCACATAAGACTCACCTTAGCATTCCTCAATTCCAAGCTGCAGAGCCATTTCCTTCAATTATCCTGCACGTGACCCCTCTGACAGATCTCAAGATAGGCTATCAACATCTGTTAGAATTTCAGCTCCTCTTACTTGCTAGGAAACCAGGACTCCTTACTTGTGCATTTTCTTTTTTTAAACAAGCACAGTACTCTAGATTTACCCTGATTAAATTCCATCAGGTTTGGTTGGGGCCCATTGCTCTAGACTGCCCCAATCTCCTTAACTCCTTGTTCCACCTACCATTCAACTTAATACCTGCACCGCCACCATCAGCATGCCACCCCACCCACCCATCTGACACACCCACTACTCTCTATCTACATCTTCTGAAGACGGCAGACATGCCTTCTCCTCCGTAAGTCTCCAGACCCTCCCATAAGACCCAAGGTTCTATAAACACACATCTCCTCTTCACAGCCACTACCAACTACTACTCTAATGCGCTCCAAGATTCTGAGTCAGGCTGCTTAGCAGCAGACATCTTCTGAGAGCCCTTTCCTGACTATTCTAAACACACACACACACGCAAAGTTCTTAAAGGGTTTTACTGATAACTCACTAGACTAGAACATAATGGGCACCGGAAGAACAAGAATAAACCTGAAGTAAATCTCAAGAGGTTCTTGTCTCCCTGGCCTGCAAGTAAAGAAATGGACCGGGTCATCTCCCTTATTCTTGTTGGCAACTGGAGTTCTCTACCTGTTCATCAAGACTGACTTCTGTCCCCTTTTCCCACCCCACTCCCTTCTCCCCATCACAGAAGTGGGTACATCACCTGGGAATCTGGTAAAAGTGCAGGTTCTGATTCAGTAGGTCCTAGATAGGGCCCCAAGATTCCGCACTTCTAACAAGTCCCAGGTAATGCCCACGCTGCGGATCCACTGATCAGCAAGGAGGACGTATGGTCGCTCAGGTACTCAAAGACTCGGGCGAGCACTCTGCAGTAGAAGAGCCCAGGTCGGTGCCCGTCTCCTGTCTCTCGTCCGCATCAGAGAATTTCCACTCTAACTCAACATTAGGTACACCTGGGGAGCCCTAGCCCAGTTGGGTTCACCACAGACCAGTTAAGTCAGAATCCCTGGGAGTGGGACCCAGGGGATCACAATGTGGAATCCCTGATCCACGTGGTTGATAAAAAGATTGAACGGGGCAGTTACCCCGGTGCCCTCTCTTCAGGATGACTTTAAATCAAAAACTGACCCTCTGATCTGTCCAAGAAACTGCAGGAGATACCATCATTTATTTGCAGAAATCCAGATTTATTAATTTGCCTGGGCTGCTTCATAGAGAGCCACAGGGACACCCCCTCCTCCCAAGGCTCACCACTTGCCTTTCTAGTCTCACAAACCGTCTTTCTAACAATCTGCTCCAGAGCCATCCGAAATTAACGTCGAGCTTATGTGTTTGTCATTTCCAAGATCTCTTTGAAAAACTGGATTTTTTGCCTGTTTCTGGTCTTTTAGCCCTCTCTCAACCATCATAATTGCATCAAAATCGGCATTCTGCGAGCATACGGGAAGGTGTTCTGTAGGAAGCGAATGGCTCAGAGTCAGGTTAAGACAGCTGGCTAGCCCTCCTTTCCTGACCACACATGCTGTGGTCTTTCCCCAGCTCACTCCTCCCAACACGACAGGGGCCCAGTGGCTGCTCCCTGTCACCAGCTATGTACCCGAAGTTGTAAGCCTACACTTCCTTCTCATTCGTGCCGGGAATATATAAAAGACATTTATTGTCTTGAGTATTTTCCACCAGCCTCAGCACATTCTGGCCACTGGACTTCCTGACACTCCTCTTAAGGGGTCAGGCCACTCCTTAATCTGCCCTCAGAGACACACACCCCCTTTCCACATAGGGAGCGTGGTCTTCCGCCATCTGCGCTCCCCGAACAGCAGCCCGTGTAGCCACACAGATGGTTCAGTTCTCCCCGAGTCCCATCACCTTCCTCCTTGGGGCACCAACCAGGGCTGGTCTGTCAGCATTTCCTTTTTAAAGAGCAATCCTCTCCTTCCAGCTAACTTCCCTTTTATTTTGTGGGTCTGGGGTTAAAAACTGTTTGCATTTGAAAGATGATTTCTGAAGTCTGTGGTAAATACCCGCTCCTTGCCCAGTCTTCTACTCTGGCTTCACAAACAGGGAAAACCGGGTTCCTTTCTCTAAAGAATTTCATCACTTCTATCTTCCCAATCAAATCTCCCCTTTGCTGGTGGGAACTGGTGCCAGCCTGAAGGCATCCCTCCCCACAGCCTCGGTCTTCAGAAACACAGAACTACCAACAGGTGAGGCAAGAATTGGTAGATATTCTGGTATTGTTGAGAGAGCCCCAATTTTGAGGTATCTTGTCTCAAAACGGCATAGAGAGAGGTTTCAGTCACTAAATCCATTTGGCTGAGAGCTAGACGGTGTTCTCCATCTCTACATATTCCCATTTCTCTTCATTTTTCACCCACAATGTTCTCAGTCATGCTTCCAACCTTCCACATGGGTTTTTCTAAGCAGGGTTTGTTAGTTTTTCCCATGGTTATTCTCCTACCTTTCCTATCAGGTGTTTACTTCCCTCAGCCATGAGCAATTTCTCAGTCAGGCCCAAGACCACAGCAGCTCCTTGCTCCTGGGTGTCTAGCCTCCTCCCTCAGCAGAGAGGCTGACAAACTCCTCCCTCCTTCTGCCTGGCCCCATGGTTCTTTAATGAGGAAGTGAGGAGATGTTCGGAGACAGACGCCTAATTTGTATTATACCTTCACAATTACAACTTAGAGACGAATGCATGACCCTTATGCAGGAACGTACCACACTGTTTCTGTTTCTTTCACCCATCTCCACCCCCTCAGAGTTGAGGCTCATTCCCAGCCATCTTCTCTAGATGTTCTAGGAATGTGCTGTCACTGCCTTTTGATTACCTACTATGTGCCAGATGCTATGCATGTTTTAATCTCTATTAATCCCCACAACAACCCTGCAGAGAAAGGTTACCCCATTTGACAAATGAAAAACCAATGCTCAAGACAGTAAGCAGCACAGGGCTTACTGTGGGGTCTGAGCCCTACTCTGTCTCCACACCCACCACGTCCTACCTTTCTAATTAGACATCTTCCTTGTGCTACATGCCACCACTCAGGTGAAAAGACTGTGATGTCTAACAGCCTCGGACGTCGGCCTAGGATCTAAATCCTTCTTGCCGGGGCGCCTGGGTGGCTCCGTTGGTTAGGCGGCCAACTTCGGCTCAGGTCATGATCTCGCGGTCTGTGAGTTCGAGCCCCGCATCGGGCTCTGTGCTGACAGCTCAGAGCCTGGAGCCTGGTTCAGATTCTGTATCTCCCTCTCTCTCTGCCCCTCCCCTGCTCATACTCTGTCTCTATGTCTCTCAAAAATAAATAAATGTTAAAAAAAATTTTTTTTTTAAAATAAAAAAATAAATCCTTCTTGCCACTAGAAAGGAAGACCATGGTACAGGAATGAACCAGTTGAAGGTGTTTACCTCACTTTTGGTCCCAGAGAAGCAGTCACCTGGTTCTGGTGGGAGGGCCCATCCCTGGGAGCTGTCTCCAGTCTTAAAATGCTAAACTTCTCGGGCACCTGGGTGGCTCAGTCGGTTGAGCGGCCGACTACAGCCCAGGTCAGGATCTCACACTCTGTGAGTTCGAGCCCCGCGTCAGGCTCTGTGCTGACAGCTCAGAACCTGGAACCTGCTTCGGATTCTGTGTCTCCCTCTCTCTCTGCCCTTCCCCTGCTCACACCCTGTCTCTATGTCTCTCAAAGAAATAAATAAATGTTAAAAAAATGCTAAACTTCTTTTCTGAGTGAAGGGGCTCCACAGCACCTCCCCCTCCACACTCACACTGCAAAAAAGAGTGAGGAGCAGAAAAATCCAAGATAACATTCCGCCTTACAGAATGATACAGAACGGCGGTCAGCAGACGGCTGCTTGGAGCCGGGAGAGGTGGAGACAGGATGGAAGGGAAAGGTGCCTAGAAGGGGAAATGCTAGGAGCAGGGAGGCAAAGAGGTGGGCTGGTTCCCAAGAGATTCCTGGAGGCTATCTTGTCCTACCTGAAGAGTCAGGGCCAAATTCTAAAGTCCTATACCTGAGCCAAAACAAACAAAAAAAACCCGCTTCGAAGCCAGTAACATGTCCCCCCTTCCCCAACCTCCCCAGTCGTGGGACACTCTGCGACATGGCTGCTCGGATCTAGTGGTTAAGGTCCCAGCAGTCCCCCTGGGGCTGGTTTCTCTTGGGCTCAATCAGGCAGAGCCTCTCGGGGTATTTCTCAGCTCTGTGACTACACCAGACATACGTTCATTAAATGCAGTGTATCCTGGACTGTGGTTCCCGTGCTTTTGGCTTTCACAGACCAATCAAAAAAGTTGTGGATGTAGATACCAGTTACCATTTTGCATTTTACCAAGATTTAAAAAAAAAAAAAAAACAGATTTACCTTCTATCGACACCTTCATTTTGTAAAAGATACTGCATTTTAAGCATCAAATAGAAAGGAACTAACCTTAAAACAAGTCAAAAATGGCTTTAAGAAAAAGCTCACTCCATTGTCCCCTTTCCATGGTTTCTCTAGAAACTGAGAAAACTTTGTTGTGGGCCAGCACTGGTCTGTACACCAGTATGCAGTCCTTCTGTCTTGGGACACTACGAGCCTCCAGCCAGAGACCCTGGGGGCCTAGAGGGGCAGCCGCTCCTGGCGAGCTCTACACGGGCACAGATCTCTCAGCAGGGCTGTCTCTAAAGCCTTGGCCAACCCAGATCCCTGTACCTTAACCACGATCACCCAGCAGCCCAGGTCAGCAGGTTATGCACAAGGATGACAGTACCCTGGCCTCACTCCGTGCCCCTTTCACTCAGATGTGCGCGTCGGTGCCATAAGAAAAGCTTAAACACAGTTCACCATGGCCACTGGTTCCAGGAACACCCAGTTCAGAAAGCTCAGCCCCCCTACTCCGCGGGTTTGATCACGGGGAGATTGGAGCAAAACAAAGAGGGTGGCAGGTGGGGTGGACGCCTCAAGGAAGCAAGCAAAGGAACCAAGCTTAGACCAAACAACTCTTCCTTACTCCGAAACAACAGATCTCACGCCCAGGAGTGAAGTCTACCCCTGCTCTTCCCCTGCTCCCTTTGAGAAGTGACCACAGGGCCCTGGGCCAGCAGGATGCCAACTCCCACAACACCCAGCAACACACGGGGGCTGGACGCTGTCTCCCAGACTAAGGGGTGGCTGAGGGGAGCTGCACATGTGAACCAGATGTCTGCTTTAACCAGACCGGGGAAACAGAACACAGAGTCTGTGGTCCTGGGCAGCGATATGCAGCTTTCACAGAGAGTGGACAAGAGAAGGTGAAAATGGGCAAAAAAACTTCCCAGCAACACCCATTTCCCTGCCCCCAACACTTGGAGCTCTTTTCCCAGCCACGGGACCACAGCCCCACCAAGCTCACGGCACAGCTGGGCGCTCAGCGGTCAGGGAAATCCCGAGCGCCAGCCGCCAGCCCATCGAAGCCACAGGTGCCCTAGCCCTCAGAAGCGCAGCGGCTCCCAGCTCCGCTGGAAAGAGCTTCAAAGGCCATCAAGCACAACCCCTCCATTTCCCCCAGGGAGAAGACGAGCCCAGGGAGGGGGGCCTGAGTTGTGTGAGCCCTTGGAGAAATCAGTGGCGGAGCGGAGGAGCCCCACAGACAGCGCAGACCTCCGGCTCTGTCCAGCGCCAGTTCCGCTGCCTGGAGCGACCTCAAGCCGCTACACCGCTCTCCCGAGCTGCTCAACTTCGCTCGGCCCTACTTCTGCCAACTCTGCGCTATCGAGGCTGCCACCAACCTCGTGCTGGCAGCCGGCCACCAGAATAGAAGGGAATGATGGCCACTGCAGGGTCACTACCTCGCCGCTTCCCCACTCCTCCTTTCCTCCCACCATCGCCCTATTCCAAATGAAGGTACTCTTCCCTGGGCTTGACAGTGGCCCAAAAGCACATCATTGATTCGTTCAATTAGTATCTGCGTGCAAACTACATGTCTAGGAACTGAGCCAGGTCCTGAGAACACAGAGATAAAGAAAAGTCTTAGACCCCAAGAAGTACTCAGTCCAGTAGGGGAACCCAAATCATGGGTTGTCGTTAAATTTCCAGTTCAGTTCCAATAGGCTCTCCTGCTGTCTTTTTGAGAAAAACGGTGGTGCCCAAGAAAAGGTTTAGGAAAAACAAAACATCCCATTCCATCAGGGCAGCATGAAAGCACGCTGTCACTCCAAATCTTTCTTTCCAAATCCACCCCTTACCTGACACCATCACTCCCCATGCCACCCAAGCATTGGTGTGACCTTGAAATACATCTGAGGCTTCAAACAGGACAAAAACAAAACAAAACAAAAAAACGACTTCTAGAAATAAGGCTGAATATGTCCTGCATCAAATACAAACATTAGAGAGGACAGCGCTAGCTGGAGACCCCTGCTACCTGGTTACTGTCTTACAAACTGTCAGCCCCGCAAAGGAGTGCAAGCCGGCTCCCGCCCATGGCCCCAGGAAAGTTAAACCAAAAGGATCAGAATGGTAGACTGGGCTTAACCGTCTTCAACCAGACCCTGTGAGGACAGCACCCTCATGGAAAGGGTAAGGGTAGCCAAGCAAGGGTCAGCTTACCTCCTTGAGAAGCCCCACTTTTTTCTTCAGCACCTCACACTTGCGCAGTTTGCAGATCTGGTGCGTGCGGCGGTTGGTGCAGCTGGTGCAAGCCCCGCAGTTTTCCAGCCGCCGGCACGGTTCACAAGTACCACACCGTTTTCGTTTCTTCCGCCCATCTCCACCCCCTCGGAGTTGGGGTTCACTCCCGGCCATTGGGAGCCCAGGCCCCTGGAAACCCCCTACCATCACCTGGCCCTGAGGGAAGTCATAAAGGCCTGGCAGGTCCGGCTGGACTGCCAGGGGCACCTGAAACTGGCTCATGACGCTGCCAGAGGTAGGGGCATAGGTGCCGGAGTGGAGCCACGGTCCAGCTTCCTGCCTGCCTGCAACGGTCACCACCAGGTCCTTCTTTCCTAAAACAGTCAAGAGTGTACAAGGGTGAAGGCAAGTAGCTCCAGTCTCCAGGATGGGCGCCTCTTCTCAACCCCTCTTCACCTCCTCTGCAGCAGTCTGATAGGGCTCAGCTGGGGGCCACTCTCCCATCTGCTGGGGCCCAGGATCTGGGGCAGGACACCAGCAGCGGTCCCCAGAGAAGGGATCATCTTGGCTGGGGGGGTTCTTCACCCTCACCCGCCCTGGACCCAGGCATGAGGTGAGCAGGTGGGTGTGTGGTGGGGGCTGGGCAGGGTGAGGAGTTTCTCCTCCTGGTTAGTTGTCCTCCGGGGTCAGGATGATGGAGAAGGCAGCGCTGCCTAAAAGGGAGACAGAAAGGGGAAGCGCATCACTCGAGGCTCAGGGACAACTTTCACATGTTACCTCTTCCTGCTTCTGGAAGAAGAGAAAATGGGGGAAGAGAAACGGCTTGCTCAAATGAAGTCCTGCCCAGAACCCCTGATAGGGCGCACCAGCACCCGCTCCCCGCCTGAGGGAGGAGGCCTAGCG
The DNA here is from genome assembly GCA_030068075.1 of Paguma larvata. NCBI lineage: Eukaryota > Metazoa > Chordata > Mammalia > Carnivora > Viverridae > Paguma > Paguma larvata. The sequence goes on from CM057836.1 coordinate 48,554,326, forward strand.
CCTGATGGGGTGCTGAGGGAACCTGCTCGACGAATTTAAAGGGGTGGTCAAGGTGAGATGTCTAATAAAGTTGTCCCCTGCCCCACCCCCACGGGCTTGGGAGAGTTTCACCAAAATTCCCACACACACACCCCTCACTGGAGGTCGCTGGGGCCTCCCCAGGGGAGCAGAGCTTTCAAAATAAAGTTTGCTGAGAGCTTCACTCGGCGGGGCTGCCCGAGCGCCCCCGGCACGGAAGCGGCCTGGACGGGGGCGCGCCCGGGGTAGCCCGCGCCGGCCGCCCCGCCGCGCCCCCCGCCCGCCGGCCAGACCGGGGAGGGCGGCCCGCTCCGCCGAGGGGGCGCGGGGAGTGGGGCGCGCTCCAGCTCGGGCCGGGCCGCGCGCGCGCCGCCGCTCGGGCTCCTTTGTTCTGGGGCCTCGGCCGCTCGGCTTCGGCGGCTCCGCAGCCCCCGCCCCGCCCCGCCGCCCCCGCCCGGCTCCGCCACACTGTGACCCGTAGCACCCCCGCCCCGTCCCCCGCAACAAAGTAGCGGCCCCCCCGACCGGCCCCCGGGTCGTCCCCTCCCCCCCCCCGGCCGGGCCCCCCACGCCTCCCCGCCGCCCCTCCCCCACCCCGGAGCCGGAAAGGCACCGACTGCACCGACCTGCCCGCCGCCTCCGGGGCGGAGCGCACAAAGGGGCAAAGTTTCCCGGCCCGCGCTGCCGCCGCCACCACCGTCGCGGCCGCCGCCGCCGCCTGGGGCGCCCGCCTCACGGAGCGCCTGGCCGGGCCGAGCTGGGCGCGCGGAGCCCCCCGCCCGGGCCGAGGAGGGGACGGCGCAGGAGGAAGGAAGAGGCAGCGGCGGCCGCGGCGGCAGCAGCAGCAGCAATGAAGGCGTCCGCGGGACTCCCCGCCCCCCGCGCGCCGCGGCACGTGCTCGCCCGGGGACTCCCCCGCCCGGGAGGGCGCGCACGTGCGGCCCCGCCGAGCCCCGCCGGCCCCGCCGCCCCCTCCACCGGGCCGGGGGCTGCGCGAGGGGGGAGTTCCCGCGGAGAAGGAGGGGACGGAGCGGGCAGCCCGCGAGCCGGTGGCGGCCGGGCCCGGCTCGGCCGCCGCGCCTTTGCACCTGCAGTACCTCCCCACCCCCGCGTCGGCCCTCCCTGGACCCGGCCGCCCCCTTCGGGCTAGTGGCCCCCGCCCTCCCGCGCTTCTGCAGCCCGGGCGGGCGAGGCGGGCCGCGTGGGGTGGGGCCCGCGGACCTCCTAGCTTAGGCCCTCGGCGGAGCCGGCCCCGCTGTCCCCACTTCCTGCCGCTCCCTGCGGGCCCGAGAGGTCTGGGACGGGCCCGGAGACCCCGGGGGGCCCTGAGCTCCGGGCCTGACTGACCCCCCTCTCCCTGCTGCCGCTCGCTCATTCCGAGGCAGGACAATGGGGGACATCGCGCGTTTGCGTACCGAGTCAGCCTGGCCGGCAAGGAAGGGGTACCCCGGGACAGAGGCTGCGGGCCGGCTGCGGGGCACCCTCCCAGGGGTCACGGCCGAGCGCCGTACTCAGGCGGACCCCAGGGCCCTGACATCGCGAGCCTCCCCCGCGCCGCGCTCGGCTCTTTCGCGTCGAAAACAAAGACTAATCCGATACCCCCGCCCTGCCTCCCAGAGGAGGGGGAACGGGCGCGTCGCGGAGGGTAACGGAGGAGGACAGCGTTCAGGAGAGGCTCGGAGAGCCTATGCAGGGGGCCGTGGCGCAACTAAGCCCCATTACCCGGTGCAGACACTTTGAGAAGTCACCCTGGGCTATTTTCCAAGCAGAGGACAAGGGGCAAGGCACAAGTATATTTCCGAGTTGCCAAACTGCCCGTTCAGTCTGCTGCTTTTTTTTTTTCCCCTCACCTGTTGTGCAGGCCAAGTTGAAATTCCAGGTTAGATTAATTCAGCTCCACCCATCTGGCCTGACTGCCAGGCTGGTGCCCGCAGCTGCCTTCCACCTACCTGGGTTGTTGGGGAGAAGGGTGGGTCTCTAACACACACACACATACACACACACACACACACACACACACTCGCGGGCGCGGGCAAGTCGTGGCAGAAACAACCATGGGGCGGACTGGCCTGACCAGTTTGGGCGGTGCTCAGGAGCCAGGTACCTGGCAGGCATCCCTGCCCGGCTGAAGCTAACAACTCAGCCAGAACTGGAAAAAGAGCATTCGGCCGGCTATTTAGAAGAAACAAAAAAAGTAACTGATCTCAAGTAGCGCTGTCCAGAAAGCCCTAGGCGGTAGGAGAAGCCGGGGTTCTGCCTGGAACTTCCCTCCTCGCAGGCTTTACTTTGACAGCCTGCTCCACTGGCCAGGTTGTCAGTTGTGGGTGGGTGGGGAACGTGGCTGCAATACCTACTTCCTACCCCCGTGTTACAGAGGACTGAAAAGTCTCTGTTTAGGGAACTAAGTCTAGAACTGAGAAGAGATACTTAGTGTAATTTTCAACCAAACGTGAGAACAGGTCGTGGACTTGCAATTGTCACTGTAATGAACGTTTACTGTTTTAAATAATTTTGTTTTAATAAAATTATGTATATTAAAATGTAGAAAATAGAGATTAGAAGACAAACATCACCCAGATACTACCACGTTTAACCATTTTTTGTATTTCTAGCCTTTTCTATTTGTAGATTAGTTTCCTTTTTTTTCCGATAACATGGTCGTACGCACACTGATTACACAATTTTCTGCCCTCTTTTCACTAACGTTATAACATAAGCATTTCCCCATTTGTTATACAATCTCCAGATAGACCATGTGACAATGGGGTTGAAGAAGGTGGCTTAGGGACAAAGAATTCTGGTTTCCAGACCTGGCTGTACCACTTGCTTAGCAGAGTGACCTTGGACAAGGTACTCACCATTTCTGAGACAATCCAAGTAAAGTACTTGGCCTAGGGCTTTCTGGACAGCACTACTTGAGAAAAGTTACTTCTTTTGTTTCTTCATAGGGCATAATAATTGACATCAGTTACTGTTTCATCCATAGAACAACCTTGTGAACTAGGTACTATCGTTAAACTCATTTTACAGATAAAGAAACAGAGAGATTAAGTAACTTGCCCAAGGTCACTCAGCTAGTAAATGGTAGATTCAGGGGGTGCCTGGCTCATTCGGTTGGGTGTCCAACTCTTGGTCTCGTCTCACGGTTGCCCAGATCAAGCCCCGTGTCCGGCTCTGCACTGACAGCACGGAGCCTCTTTGGGATTCTCTCCCCCTCTCTCTCTGTCCCTCCCTCTCTCCCTGCCTCTCTCTTAAAATAAATAAACTTAAAAAAAAAAGGTAGACTCAGAATTTGAGCCTGGCATCTTTCTTCCTGTATTCTGAGCAATTTACTGTACCAAGTAACTCTTCACCAGCTATCTGAGAGGGTTGTTTCACAAAGTCCTCTGGCTTAGTTAACTGGGCGGATGCTGGTGCCATTCACCAATACAGAGTGTGGGAGGAAAGATACCCGGAGCCATGCGTGAGGAGCTGAGGGGGTGGGGCCTGGGCTGGAAACACACACGTGGACCCCATTGCTGAGTAGATTGTAAGTGAGGCCTCAGGTGTGGAGAAACTCACCCATAGTGGACCGGGAAAGTGAGAGGAAAAGGCAGCCAGCACAGAGCCCCAGGGAACGCCAGCTCATAAGGTACAGCTGCTGACCGGGGCGGGGGGAAGAGACTGAGAAGGAGCAGCCAGAGAGGTGGGAGGGAAACCAGGCCCAGCCCAACACCTGCCCGTCATTTCCCCAACTGCTTCTCCCTCTGGAACCCTGGGCTTGGGCAGTCTCCGTTTGCTCATTCCCAGCGCCTGGGGAAACCCCTTCCCACTTCACCGCCTGGTTCCAGCTACTCCTTCTACCTGCCAAATTCCCACCCATCCTGCAAGTCTCGGCATAAATGTCATTTCTTCCATGAAAATTTTTCCAGCTCCTCGGGTTCCAGAGCCACACCTACCCCCCACAGAAGTTCGATGCCCCCCCTCCTTTACAACAGTTATCTTATCAGCATGGTAATTGTTTGCACATTTCCCTCCCAGTTACTCCTGGAGGGCTGGGACCTTGTCTTTTCACCTTTGTAACCCTAGACCTAGCACTCCATCAATATGGGCCGAAGGAAGAAACGAGGTCAGTAGAACCTGATCAATGACATATCCCGGTGACACCAAAGACCCACAGGCTTCCAGGGTTGTTTTGTTTTGTTTGGTTTTTTCCAGCCTGCCTTGTCGGGTCTGCAGCCTCCTGTGCTGCCGGGTGGTTCCTTCCTCACACAGCACTCAGGGCCCAGAGCAGCTGGGACAGTGTGGAGGTGCCCGGCGGGCCTCTCTCTCTCTCTCTGGCAGGCGGCAGCATTAAGCCAGAAGCAGTGCTTGGCTAACTGTGGTCCCCAGATGCAGTATCACCCAACAAACACCTGGGAACTTGTTAGAAATGCAAGCTCTGGAGCCCCACCCCAAACCTACTCTAGCAGAAACTCTGGAGGTGGGGCGGGCGCTCTGTTACAACAAGCCCTTGGGGTGATACACGCTCAAGTTCGAGAAGCGCCGGACTCGTGGAAGCGGTTGAGAAGCCAGTTCAGCGCCCAGACGGCGACCAGGATCAGGCCCGAGGCGCTTAGAGGAGGTAGACCGAGAGAGGCTCCTTTTTTATTAAGCAGCGTGGCGGGCCCCACCCCCAGCGACCCAAGACTGAGCCTTTTTAGGCCACTGCTCCGGTGAGGTCAGGACCTGGCTGCTGCAGCTGCCCCAAGGGTTAGAAAGGGAAATCCCGTCGCGAAGGAAACAAGCCCAGTGGACGGCAAGCCCTGCGGGGTTGGCAGGGGGCGTTCCCCTCTGGGGCTGGGGGTGGGGCTGGGAAATAAGACGACTTCCAGCTCCACTGAGGAACTGCGGTCGGTTCAGCACGCGCGGGCGAAGAGCGCAGGAAGTCGAGCGGAATGTGCCCGCGGGGTTCTTCTGGAAGTCACTTCGCGAGGTCAACGCAGCTCGCTGGTCGTTTGCCGAACCTGCAAATGATCGCATGTGACTAACCTCCTCTGAGATGCTTGACACTGCTCCTTCTCTTGAGCTAATCAGCAGTTTGCCCTAGTTGAAGCAGCAGCTTTGTACTGCGGGACCTTTGGCAGAAATGTAAATATACAGCCACGTCCATCCACGCCTGGGCTTGGGAGGCTTTGGGAAGTTTATTTGATTTGGGATGCGTTTCTTCTTTGGTCACGTGTTGGTTAAAAATATTATCAGCTAATGTTTGCATAGAGCTTTCCCTTTTCAAAGCACTTCACATACATTACGGTTCTGTCTGCAGAGTGGCTAATATGCCAAATGCAAATGTTACTTTCCTTTTCTTTCTATGACACGGCTTTTATTATTATTATCACCATTTTACAGATAAGGGAACTGGGACTCAGAGAGGTAATTTGTCCAAGGTCATTCACCACTAAGTGGCAGAACCGGGCCTACGATAGACACCCTCTGAAATGAGCCTACCAGTGCCAGGGCTGATGCAGGGCAAACGCTGGCATTTTGCTCTTGGGGAAGGGAGATGCGTTAGCGGATTGCTTTTGGACATGCATGGGTTAGTGTGACCTGTGTAGGGTATCCAGACTAGGTTTTTGAGTAGCTCAGCAAATGCTTTCATGGTTTATTTCTGTGACTTCATTTTGAATTTGATTCGGGTGAATCAAATAGACTCTGTAACTTACAAGGAGAATGCTGGGGTCCTCATCATAATGGGAAAGAGATGAAATAACCTGGAAATCTTCCAACCTGAGGGGGCTGGGCGGAAGGGTGGGAACTTTGGCTCTGAGACTCAGGTTGCTGAACACCCAACAGGGATAAAGGCCTTGGTGCTTCCCCACCCAGACCTTGATTTGGTGGGATGTATCAGCCAGGATCAGCTAGGTTTCGCTGTAATAACAAGTGTTCCCCAGATCACAGCGGTTTGACATAAAAGTTTATTTCTTGATCATGAAATGTGTCCACTGTGGGCCAAGAGGAGCTCTGTTTTCCAGAGCCACCCAAGGACACAGGCTGTAGTAACTGGACATGCTGCCTCCTCAACCCTGAAGGCAGGAAGTGAAGATGGGGCAGACCGAGCACTAATCCTCCAAGTGTTCCTCTGGAAGTGATACAAGTCACTTCTGCTCTCATTTCACTGGCCAAAGCAAGTCACAAGGGGTTGGGGAAGTGCAGTAGGTACAATGCTCCCATGTGCCTGGAAGCAGAAGCAAAAGTATTTGGTTAGCAGCACTAATAACTAACATACAGGGAGAAGTGTGGGCAGGTGAGGGGGAAGTGGGATTTCTGAGGTAGGTGTAAATTCGGTCAGTTCTGCCCATTCCGTGAGTGCTTCTGCCTCCTGGGGACATATATTTGAAATTCCCATTCTATTGGTTGTCATTCCTCCCACTAGAGAACTAGATTCAGAGATTTAGACCAGGGTGGAAGAAATCTGAGCTGAGGGAAGCATGGTGGAAGAGATGAGTGGCAGTGGGGCCAACTCAGTAGAAATTAATTTGTAAACTGAGAGAATCCAGCAGAGGAAAGGACTCGGGGTATATGTGTCACCAGGGGCCTGACAGCTACAGGAATGTTCTGAAACAGCATGGCTTTGGCAGAAGCATTTCCTGCCTTCTTGCCATTTCGCTCCCACTCATCCTTCCTGGCTAAACTCGGGTGACACCCCAGGAAACCTTTGATGGTCTGTGGAGACGGAACCTGCCAATCACATCACTAGCAGATTTAGGAGATTTGTCCCATCCACTGTGCTGTGGACAGGGGCCACAGCTTGCCCAGTGCTGGCTGCGGTATGGGGGATATATTAGATTCTCAGCATGGAGGCAGAGAAACCAGCCAGAAGCCTGTTGCAGAAACCCAGGTGAGAAAAAAAATAATGGTGGTCTCCCCTAGGGTTGTGGGCTGGGGACGGAGAGATGTATCGGAGAGAGATTTAGTGAGTCACGTCAACAGGCTAGGGATCGATTATATGAGGGCGTACAGAGGAGGTTTCTGGAAGAGGAACAGGGTGGATGGTAGCACCAAGGGGCTCAGAGGAGGAGCAGGTGGCTGAATGAAGTCAGTGAGGGCACGTCCATTTGAGGTACATAAGGGACATGCCCACAGAGACCGAAGAAGTAGCATCTATGGGAACCTGAGGTTCAGAGGTTGGGGGAAATTGGCTGCACCCAGATGTTATGATCTAACACACCTCTTAGTTAAACTTAAATATCAAATCCTCCCGCAAGGTCAACCCGTTTAAAAGGACTTAGTGGAAAAAATGTGGAGAGTTAGGGAAAGGAGACCACAGAAAATAGGTGTAGTATAAAAGTCATGAAATTCCTGAGCTACGAATCTTAAGAATTAAGCCGGCTGGAGGGATGCAAAAGGCTTCCTAGAAAGAGTCGAGCGTCCCTGAAAGACTGCTTCATCTTCACCCTGTTTGTCCCATGGTCTCGTTTCCATGTGTTGTTCCCATTCCATCTCTGTGGGCAGGAGCCTGCTCGCTGTCCCATCGGAGACCTGAACTCGCGATCAACCCCTCTCATCCTCGAGGCTCCCCCTTCCCCATATCCTCTGCGGATGAGGCGCAAGCCCATTTGGGGGAAGCGTGCAGGGCAGGGGGACCAATCCTCAGAGCTCCCATCCTTCCACTTGGCCATGTGCACACCACACACACACACACACACACACACACACACACACACACCTTCCCTTTCCCCCAAACACTGAGATGCTCCCTGCGGGTGCCTGGGCTCCATTTCCACTCCTCTCGGGACCGGTTTGGACTGTGAGTGAGGTGATTCCCCTCTCCCAGCCTCGTTCTCACCTGTAAAAAGGGACGTATGCTAGCTCCTTCGCAGATTCCTTCGCAGAGCATCAAATGAGCCACGCTATGGCGATGTCCTATCTCGGACCTTGTATGTAGTAGACACGCCAGTGGTCTCCTCCTTCTAGCCCATCCCATCCCCGGATTCCTCTGTCCCCTTCACAGAGAAAGGGGCTGACAATATTTTAGCCATATGCAGCCATGGCAACCAGAGTTAAAATGTATGCGAGAGTCAGTGAGTGATATTATGTTTTACCCAAGAGAATGGAGGCAGTGATGTGTAGGTGCCCAGGATGAGGCTTGGCACTGAGCAGGAGACCCTCTTCAGCCTCCCCAGCTGGAGATGGCAGCTCTCCAAACACTGCCTTCCCTACATATTCAAGCAGCTCCAGGGCCCGCCACCTCCCATCTAAACTGTCCCCAACTCGCAACTCTTCAGTCTCTCAGGCTTCCGGCGTCGCCCCCCGCCCCCTGCCCCGCTCTCCTCTCCCGCTTACCTCCTTGCCCTCCCCCTGTGATTGCCTTTCTCACAGACGTGGATCGCATTGCCTTGGATTCAGACCTCCCGGGCCTGGCGGTTTCGCCAGAGCCCTAGAATTGAAAAGACCCGGTGCCCGGGCCGTCCCGCAGCCAATCAGGAGAAGCTTCTGACGCTGGCCGCTCCAAGTGTGATCCGTGGACCCACCGCGGCGGCGCCTCGGCGAGTTCGTAAGAGGGCAGACGCTCAGGAGGCCCCAGAGCAGCTCAATCAGTGTCTGCCTCCTAACAAGGCTTCCAGGTGATTCCTAGGCACCCTCAAAATTGAGAAGCTCTGCGTTAGAAGCCTTCAGGGCTAAGTGGGCCAGAGATAAAAAGGATGTAGTCAGCCCCCACGCAGCAGGAGAGGCGATCTTGGGAACACCTGCACTCTCGGGCTGAGTCACTCGAGGTCACTCTGGCACCGCTCCTGGGGAAGTGTCCTGTATTGCCAACACTGTACTATTTATCTGCTAAGCCAGGGAGGGGGCATGAGCTGATGCCTCCCTCTTCTTGCCATTCTTCAGGGTTGTCCTAATGGACGCACGACTAGGCCATGGCCCACAGTCACCCATCATTTGGCCATTTCGAACGACAATAAAACAAGAATTTGAGCATCCAACTTTTGGAGAGCCATCTAATTATTTTGATTCAGCAATCTGAATCAAGAGTCTGAAAGACAGAAAAGGGGCGTCAAGGAAGAGGCCATAGGGAACCAACAGGGTGGCCACTCAAACAGAAACGTGCAGGGGGCGATGACGGGCACTCGACTGGGCCTGCCGGGACCCACCAGCCCAAGAAGACCTCCCAGCTGCTAGAAAAGGAGGCAGAAGAACCATGACCTGCAGGAAGCCCAGAAGCAGCCCGCAAGGCCTGGGTGAGGAGCTTAGGTTTATCAGTACGTGCTGATTGGTGGGGAAAAGTCAGCGCAGTGGGTTTCTTAGGAAGTATCCCTGGGGCCCAGGGAGGAGGCTGCCCCTTGGCCACGAGAGCCTCTTTGGAGGCAGGCAGGTAAATACCTTTATGTGATATACCAGATGTGCGGGGTCTGTGCACTGCTTCCTGTGGGCACGCCTGGGACGCAGCCCCGACATCACCACCGAAAGAAAACTTCAGGATTAGGGATGTCAGATTTAGCAAATAAAAATACAGGGCATCCAAGTTAAATTTGAATGTCAGAGAAGCGACATAAAATTTTTTAGTATAAGTATATACTAGATACTACATTCTGGGGCGACCCTGCTCAGGATTAGAGTCTGTCCCCAAGGTGTGAGACCAGGAGAGACTTGGATTGAAAGACAGTCTCCACCTGGGGCCCAGGGGTAACTTCCTAAGACCTACCCTATTTCTGAAATCAGAGAGAAAGTGGATTTTGTTAATTTGGGGGTGGGCAGTCTTTTGTGAGAGGCTACGCATACTGTTCGCTTTTAAATATTTTACCCTACTGGGGCACCTGGGTGGCTCAGCGGGTTAAGCCTCCGAGCTCAGGTCGTGATCTCACAGTTCATGGGTTCAAGCCTCGTGTCGGGCTCTGTGCTGACGGCTCAGAGGCTGGAGCTTGCTTTGGATTCTGCGTCTCCCTCTCTCTCTCTGCCCCTCCCCTACTCACGCTCTCTCTCTCTCTCTCTCTCGAAAATAAATTAAGCATTAAACATTTTTTTAATGTTTTGCCCCTACCAAGGGGGGAACCACCAACATGTTTTTTACATTATCGTGTATCCAGTGGGGTAGTTCAAGGAATGTACACTAAAAAGTATTATAGTTTTGATAATTTCAAGTCAGGTTCCTATAGGAGATGGACTGTTCCTTAGTCCAGGCCAATAAAATCCTGCTTAACCAGAAAAATTGCTCCTATGTAAGCAGGCACTTATTCATTGAGACCTGTAGAAGGAACTGTTAGTAACTCTTTACCTGATCAAGCAGTCTAAAGGTATTTCTGAGCATAAAATCATAAGCTCTTGTGTATGTCAACAACCCAAATTAAATGATAAATTTAGCGAAGGTATTTACAAAACAAATGAATGGGAAAAGTGTTATATAGTTAGTATGCTTCATATGTAAGAAAAAAGATAAATACCCAGAAGGCGGGGGGTGGGGGGGAAGGCAAAGGACGTGAACATTCACAAAAGAAGAAATACAAATGACCAATAAAGACATAAAAAGTCCAACCTCATTAATAATCATAGCAAACTGACAGATCACAGAATGAAAAATGCTTACTTTTGCGAAGACTGTAACAACTCCCTTTCCCAAGATATACCACTGAGGGGACCAGCAACTCATGTACCCTCCTGGGAGGCAATTCAGCAATGTTTATCAACAACCTTCATAATGTTTAGACCTTTCGGCTCATTAATTTCGCTTCTAAGAAAGTGGTGCACACAAGTGTAGGTACAAGGGTCTTCATGGAAGACTTATAACCACAGGAAAGTATAAACGATCTCAGTGTCCAATGTTAAAGATTGTTTGATTTATAGGAGGTGAGCCCATTAAATCATCATGCAGCCATTATAATGATTTTTCTAATTGTATTTTGGTTTTTTAAATGTTGATTTGGTCCAATGTTAATCACTATTAATGTTGGGGACAGTATCTTTAAAACTCTTTTTTTTGTTTTCACATTAAAATAGTGCTTCTGAAAACTATTTGGCAACATCAGAAACTATTTACCATATGAAATCAAAAGAAAATAATCAGTATATATTATATGATCAAAAATTTGTAAGTAGATGTGTACAAAGATGAGAGGAGAATACATCAAAATATTAACGATGGGTCTCTTGGTGATTTTTTCTTCTTCATACCTTTCTTCTAAAATTTCTACAAATAAGTGTTATTCCTATAATTGAGAAACAGAACATTATTTTTGAAAACAGACGACCGGAAAGCAGGGCTTTGAGAAAGAAGGAAGCAGATCCTGATTACTAACAGGGCGACTGCAGTTTTGCACATCGCAGCCACCTGGAGAACTCCAGGAATACTGGCGCCCAGAGATTCTGGTTGAACGGACCTGGGTGGGGGCCCCAAGCCTCAGGTCCTGGCCACACCTGGGCGTGGTATAATGTGCAGCCAGGCTGGCAGCCGCTGCTTGCACCAGCCATCACACGTGTCTGCAGGAGTTTGGGCGTCTGCGTCTGATGGAGGAGGCACTGTAAGACCTGGTTGCAATCCCCATCTGTGGCCCTCTGTAGCTGGATGCTTTAGACCAGCCATTTAACCAAACCTTAGTTTGCCTGTCCATACAATGGGAATTTTTAATGCCTACCACAAGACTTGGGGTATGGCTTCGAGGGAGAGGGTAAATGAGAAAGTTCTGTGTAAAATAGAAAACCTACAGAATGAGCTCTTTGTGAGAACCTGGAAACTCAGATGATAATACTGATCTTTGATCAATGAAATCTCCTCAGCAACACGGGAACCCATGCAAATAAGTAGGTTTGTTCCTAAGCTCTGTCAGGCTTGTAATTTGACTTGATTTGGAGATTCTGCAGGCAGGTGCGGTCAGATGTGGATGCCGGGGACAGTCCTAGCCCAAGGGCTCATAGCCAGTGGACGGCGGCCAAAAGATCTGAGTTGGTTCAGACCATTTGGTCATCTTGCTCTAAGAGGTGGCTGGCTTCCAGAAGCCAAAACCTTGTTCTCATGAAAATGTGCCTTTGCATTTTAAATAAATACTGCTTCCCAGTACATGTTTCTTTTTTAACTATCTCCTTGGGAGGTTGCGTGGCCATTGCTTAAAATGTCTTGGGAATTCCTCTTTTGAGATTGCCTTTGTGGAAGCTACATGTTTTTTGCTGGGTAGTTTCAATCAGTGAATTCATTCTCTATCCTATGAAGGGGAGCTTAATTTTAGAAACAGTCAAAAATATCTTTCAGAACCAAACCTGATGATTAAGACGGCATTCAAACCCAGAGAAGACATTTTTTTTTAAGTGAAGAGGTCACTCTTAAAGTAGACGTGGATGCCTATTTGCTACCCAGTGTACTCCCAGCACCCTGCGCAGTGCCGGGGACCCAAATGTTCAACCTGTTGCCCTCACACAGAGCCTGGCTCTCAACTGGGACCCATAAACTGGCTCCAGCGGTAAGTCTGAAACTGAAAAGGCTTCGGACCAAAGCAACCTATTTGGAATTAATACGTTCTAGTTTGTATGCTAATTAGAAATTAGTCCCTTTCTTTGGTAAGTATGCGATGCATTTGACTAAGAGAAAATGTTGCTGTTTCTTCCCCTTCCTGGGGCTAATACTGGATTTGTTTCCTAAGGTAACACTAATCAGCGACACCGGGCAAATCCCAGCATTTTGGGAATTATTTTTCATGCCCACCTAATCCACAAAACAACCAATCACGGTATTTGTTAGCAAGGACAATGCCTGAAACAAAATTCATTTTTTCACATGAGGATTTCAAGACACGGACATTAATCCAGACTTGCACATTAGCGAAGGTCCACACCTCCGGCCTTAATGAATTTGAGGAGTGTGGAGTTAGTTAGCAGCTCATAGCCCAGAAAGAGAGCATCACTTGAGAGTTAGAACTCCTGGGTGGTCCCAGCTCCACACTAGCTGAGCACCTGGGGAGAACATGTCACACTTCCCCCCTTTAGTCTTTACATCCTTATCTATGCAATGATCTCGCACTCTTAAAGTCACTTTATCTATGCAGTGATCTCGCACTCTTAAAGTCACCAATGCTGAACTGAGAACCATGAAGGCTGACAAGGGGCCAGAGGACTGGCGGAGAGCAGCAGCCACCCCCGTGGCAAGTGACGGACAAGAAGGCAAGGTCCTGCTCCGCTAACCTAACGGGGAGACTTTTACAGTAGCAGAGCCAGTTCAGCTGAGGCAGAGTCCCTGCTCTGAAGGAGAAAAACAGCCAAAGCCAAAGCTCAAATGCTTCTGGCAATGGAACTGTTTCCAGGAAGGGAACACACAGGTCATCTGAGGTCAAGTTCAGGGCACGCAGCCAGCCAGCCGCCAGGCGGGAAGGAAGCTGCAGCGAATGCCTGCTTGCCTGCTCTCCAGGCCCTTCACCTTCTGAACACAAGTGCTGTACCAGCCCCTTTGCCGGGTCTCTCAGGGGGCCGCAGAGGCTCCTTCCAGACCCAGGCATTCTGGTTCTGGCCTCACAGACACAGCCTGCGCAGAGGTGCTGAGGGGAAGCAGGTAGGAGATAGTGTGAGCAGTGGAGGCTCGCCGGCCAGTCTTGTTGCCCTGCAGAGAAGAGGGGCCCAAATGCTCCGTCTAAAGCATTTGCGCATTCCCCATCCACTGTTGCCCTCCCTCCCTGCCCCCCAACGCACAGAACACGCTCTTAGCTCCTTGCCTCGGTCCATGGTGTTAACTCCACGGCCCACTGTCATCCAGCTTCACAAATCCCGCTTTCGCGTAGAGCCCAGCTCAAACCATGTGACCCACGCAGCTCCCTTCGCTGGAGTGGCACCGTTATAGCCTGTCTTGCATCACGCTAATGGATGCGTCGTCTCTCCCCCTTTCGGACCACTCTTCACCATCACATCATGCCTGTCCCTTCCCTTGCCCGTGCAGCTTGCCTGCCTGCCTGCCCTCATTTTCCTCACCTCACCACCCGGGGCTCAGCTCATCTAGACTCTCCAAAGGACTTTCCAGCCACAAAGACCTACCAGCCCCACTTACCAAGTGGCTGCTCTGCGCCCAGAAGCTCGTCTACCACACTTCTAATCCTGGAATGCCCCCGCAAAGTAGGCGCAATGAGAATTTCACTTTCAGACTTCAGGAAAACAGAGGCTCAGAGAGGTTCAGGAATTTGTCCAAGATGTATGGCCAGTTAGTGGCCAAGCCAGGATCGGAGCCCAGGTATCATGCCTAAACCTAAGCCCCGCATCTCTTCTGTGCTACTTTTTTATTCGTGAGACAAATATTTTGAACTTGAGGCTATTCGAACCTTGAAGATCATCTTTCTTGTTTTCAGAGCAAGGAGCCTAAGGAGTAGAGAGGCCTGATTACTTGCCCAAGGTGACATGGCTCCTCCCCACCCCACTTCGTTGTTCCTTGCATGTGCTGGCACTGGGGACCCAGGAACCATCTATCCACTGCAGGGGGTCACCAGTGCCAGGTAACAGTCTCCAGGGTTTCCAGTCGTAAGCCTTCTGACACACACCTGCCTTGCAAGGAGGGCCCCGAAGGATGCAAGAGAGAATGTTCTAGCGAGATTGGAGCCACAGGATTATTAGTTCAGCTGTATACAATGACAGAACCCCAAACAGCAGTGACTTAGGTTTGTATCTTTCTCATGGAGAAGTCGGAGAAGGGCAGTACGGGGCTAATGTGGATTTACCCAGCCGGGGCCCGAGGCCTCTTCTGTCTTCTGCAGTTCCTCTCATGAGGCCCTGCGCAGTCCCCAGTGTCCCCGCGATCACCTGGCACAGGGGCGTCTGAGAGCAGGCTCAGAGGGCTCACTGCCTGTCTTCTCCTTGTACCCTTCGCCCTGGAGAGGCAGCTCCGCGTCTGGCTGGGAGCTGGCCTGGGACTTGGCAAGCATGCTGCGGGCAGCATTGAGGGGTAAGAGTGTGGGGGACATTTCATTGCTTACTCCAAGGGGCCCTTCTCAAGCTCAGCCTGTTTCTTCTCTTCTCCCCTTCTTCCTTCTTTCCATTTGTCTAGTATTTATTGAGTGGCGCATCCCTCTGTGCCAGGCGCAGGAGGTACAAAGAGGGATAGACGCATTCTGCGCTTGAATAAAGAGATGAGGAAATAGACCATTTTAATGCTATGTGGCAAGGGCAACCATAAGATACATGCAAAGTTAATGAACTTCGTGCTCGACAGGAGCACCAAGGCCAGGCGCCTGACCTTCCCTCTCCCAGCGAGGTTGGGGGCCAGCAAGGGCTTCCTGAAGAAGGTGCTTGCTGATGAGACAGACCTGAGAAATATTAGGGGGCAGTCGCCAGCCCCAGATGATTGCCTGGATGTTGGGGATGAGTGAGAGGGAGGAGTCAGGCGCTCCCAGTTTTCTAGCTGCAATGGCTGAGTGGGGCCACCGTGGGTACAGAGCACCCAGGCCTTCTCCCAGGACAGTACTCTCTTGCCTTGGGGAATACCCCAGCTTCGGAGGTGGCTGCCACCTCGCCAATACGACCCTTTTCCATTGCTGGTCCCAAAGACATGTGCATGGGCCCTTTTTATTGTAAAGGTTTTAGTTCAAGTGCTCTCGGGAGATGAAGTCTCCTTGACCCTGGTCTAGCAAATCAGATGTAGGAGCATAGTCTGTACCATGCAGCCTCCAGGCCAAACCGAGCTAAAAAACCACCCGCAGTGAACATCTCCCACTTTGTGGAGAACCAGGGAATGAATCCCCTGCCTGTGTTTAGGGACTTCCCCGCCATGGCTGGAGGTAGAGCTTCCCTCGCACAGTGAAGATGAAAAGTCAGACACTGTCTCTCTGACTCCCTTGCAGCTACCTGGCATGTCAAGGGCACATGGCCAAGACCGCAACGAAGATATAACTCCCAGAGTCTCAGTCTGCGAGGATCTTTGTGTGGCACTAATACTGGTTCCTTCTGTGTGGTGTGAGGGAAGAGCCTCACAGACTCGTCCAAGTGTAGACTTGGGATGGGCAGAATCAGCAGCTCTTTCAGTAAAAACAAGTGGGAGAAGAGGAGAGAGAAGCATTTCTTTATGTGGGAAACACAAGATGTCTTCTGGAGCCATAGGTAGTCCTGGGGGTTTACGGTCTGAGTGGCGGGAGGCAAAGTTACAAAAACATACTCCACATACAATACTTCCACACAGAAAGGACTGAGGGGCGGCCGTCTGGTGGCAGGGGGTGGCAGAAAACCTGACTTGAAGCTATGCTTTTATACAATAGCTACAGTGGTTTTTGGTACAGTAGTTTTCCCCTTATCTGAAGGGGAAACATTCCAAGACGCCAGATGGAAGCCTGAAACCATAGGTAGTACTAAACCCTAAGTATACTACACTTATTCCTGCACATACATACCTGTGATAAAGCTTAATTTACAAATTAGTAAGAGATTAACAAAAATAATTAATAACAAAATAGAACAATTAATACACGGTAATAGAAGTTTTGCGAATGCGCTTTCTCTCTCAGAATATCTTATTGTGCCTTTCTCTACCCCTCTTCTTGTGACTCTGTGAGATGACAAAATGCTCACGTGATGAGACGAAGCCAGGTGAATGACAGGCATTCTGCCATAGCAATAGGCTCCTATGGACTTTCCCACAAGAAGGGTCACTGCTTCCAGAACATGGCTGACCGCTGGCAACGGAGCTGCGGGACGTGAAACTTCTGATAAGGGCCGGGAACAAGTTGAGGTGGCCTGGGGAACAGATGGTTGCTGGTAGCAGCAATGGGCCGCCAGGGTAAGGAGTGGGCGTTGTAGACACTCCTGGCATGGCCATGCTAGGAAGGGGGCCACATGACTGCTCAGAAAGAGGAGGGGGCGGTGAACAAAATTGGGGGAGTCAACTGCAATGCCCACTACACCTTCAACTAGAGTCCAGACATTGAGATGCAGGGAAGATTTGAGGGATTTCAGAGAGGAACAGGCAGAATTTGGCGAGAAAGGGTGTTGAAGAGAGCTGGAGGGGAAGGAGGACTCGAAGGCTTCTAACGGGCTTCTAACCTGGTCAACTTGGTGAGGAAACAGGCTTTGTTGCGCCGGGGGAGAGGGGGAGGGAGGCAGGGAGGGGCAGGGGTGGGGGGAGAACTCTGTTTTGCACACACTGAGCAGAAGGGAGATCCAGGTAATGACACCCAGAGGTCCACACGGATCTAGCTTTAAACGTCATCCAGTCTGGGATCTGCTTCAGAACAGTCCGAATGATGGGTTGGCTACCGGTGACACAAAACTGGCTCTGAATAGATAACCGAAGTGGGTGAGAAAGTAAAACTTAGCTCAGACTAAGAAAACAAAAGCCCGCTGCCACTTCTCAGGCGGGGAGGACAGCATAGGTGAGGCCCGCTACAAAGTTACCATGAAACACTATTCCTCCCAAGGGCCCCCTTCTCTGCGGGGCTACTGCTTTCTGACTCACTGAGCTCACCTTGTTCTCTGAAATGATGGACCACCAGAAACTTCGCCCGTTTGAAACTTTATCAGTAAAAATGAAACTCCCTTCGGTTGCCGGGAGGAGCTAAGTCACTTTGACACAGAGAAACCGTCTTGATTTGCAGTTCAGGTTCGGAGTTTCAGATAAGGGGCGTCTGAACACAACATTCTACGTTTATCTGAACTCTGTGCTTTTGAAGGAAATGAACCTGGTCTGCCGTGCAGTGCAGACCAGGCGTTGACTGCTGTGTAGACCTGCTTTGCTCTGAGCCTATCAAAGCACTGCTTCTTTTTCATTTTTACCCAAACTCTATCCTCCTCCCGGATCCTGTCATTCTCCTTTCCTGTTGGGGAAGACACCCATAGTTCCTCTGGCGAGGTCTGTTTCATCGCAATGAATTAATAAATCTGTGTCAAACTACAGGTTTGTTCCTGGTGAGCTTAGGCTGATTGGGCCAGGGTCTGTGTGATGGGGATACAGTTCTTTGCACGATTCCCTTCACTCTTGCAAACGATTCATATTTTCCACAACATTTCCAAGTTCTTGAGAGGTACTCACCCCATGATGACAGTAGGAGCCACGACGGTGTTTGAGATCGCCGCAAGGGTGAATAAAAGCCTTCCAGAGACATCCGCACCCTAATCCCCGGCACCTGTAAATACGTTACCTTAATAGCAAAAGGGACTTGACAGATGTAGTTAAGGCTACAGATCTTGAGGTGGGGAGAGTATTCTGCCTTAAAGCAGAGAACCTTTTCTGGCTGTGTTCAGAGACAGAGGTGACCACGGAAGAAGGGTCAGAGACATAGTTGCCGGCTTTGAGGATGGAACAAGGGACACAAGCCAGGGAATGTGGGCAGCCTCTAGAAGACAGAAAAGGTAAGGAAACAGACTGTCCTCCAGAGAATCCACGTCAGAGTTCTGACCTACAGAACTGGAAGATAAACTTGTGCTACTTTAAGCCACATTTGTGGTAACCTGATATGGCAGCAAAAAAAAAAAAAAAAGAATACAAGATCACTCCGAACATCGGGTAGACAGAAATGAACCAAGGGTGCCTCCTGGACGCCAATACTTGAGAGGAGGGGAGGAAATGAAGAGTCAGCCAAGGACACAGAAAGGGAGGCACCAAAGAGTGGAACACAGAAGAGATGGAGGAGAAAGTTCCAAGGAGAAAGTGGTCCAGATTTAAACTGTCCGCTCCTTAAAGTGAAGGCTGAAGGTTTAGCAGTCTTTCGGTTCTAAATCTCACATTCTTTCCTTGCTTCATTGTCCTGTGATTCTAGCATTTTCGTATAACAAACAACCTTTCCCCTGAAACTACCACCTTGTCCTTTCACGCTGAAAGCCTGAGAGTTTGAGAACTTTCACAATCTCAATTCATATCATAAACCCATCAAGGTAATATTCTGGTTCGGGAAGAGCAGGTTTTACCACATCACGAGTGAGAATGAACTCTATTTTCTAATTTTTTTTAATGTTTATTTTTGAGACCGAGAGAGACAGAGCATGAGTGGGGGAGGGGCAGAGAGAGGGAGACACAGAATCAGAAGCAGGCTCCAGGCTGTCAGTACAGCTGACAGAGCCTGACGTGGGGCTCAAACCCAGAAACCCGAGATCATGAACTGAGCCGAAGTTGGACGCCCAATCGACTGAGCCACCCAGGCGCCCCATGAACTCTATTTTTATGCGTTAACCCAAGTTACTTGATGTTGGAGCACAGCCTCCATAGGAGCGGGACAGCCACCAGCCTGGTGTGACTGTGCTGGCCGTGTTTAAACACCCCTCCCAGCACTGTCCCTCCTCGAATGCTTAAGGTCTTCATGAAAACGCTCTCTCTAGACCGTCTCACTACCAATTTGGAAAATGACAAATTATTTCACCCAGTGAGACTGTCCATGGAGCCATCTTACAGAACATTCACGTTCTTTTTTTTTTTTTTTTAAGTTTATTTTAAGACGGGGGAGAGGCATAAAGGGAGGGAGATGGAGAATCCCAAGCAGGCTCTGTGCTGTCGGCACATGAAGCCTGACGCAGGGTGTGGTCCCATGAACCGTGTTACTATGACCAGAGCCAGAATCTAGTCAGGACACTTGACTGAGTCACCCAGGTGCCCCCAGAACATTCACATTCTAAAGGGCAAAGTTTATGCAGGGAAAGACATGCAAAATTTCTAGATTTTCAGGCTTTCTAAGTGAAGAAGGTAAAGGATAGGAGCGTATTCCTAAATTCTAAACCCATTAGCCTCAGGTGCTTTTGACAAGTTGGGCCTCAAGCCGCATTCTCAGACAAAGACCTTGGCACGTGACTTTTTCTCTGCTTGAACATCCTGCCCCATTCATTCTTCAGAATTCAGAACAGTTGCCACTTTCTTAAGGGGGGCTGTCCCAGATTATGTTGGCTCCTTCTGTCATAGGCCCCCACGGAACACCTGTCTGTTTCCTTTTGAGCTGCTGACCACATATGCAATTACTTGTCTGCTCTTTCACCTTCACCATTAGATGGCGGATTCGGCAAGGTAAGGACAGTCTGCCTTCCGCCGTGCTCACTGTTATCTCCTCGGTCTCTAGCATACGGGAGATACTCACAAATATTTGATGACTAATTACATGAATGAAGGGCGGGCGCCTAGCGCTCTTATCCTGGGTTTACATTAGTGGTTCCTGGAAATGCAAATGGGAATTAAATATTCGGACCCCTCAAAGCTAAAGAACCAAAACCACCGAGTTCCCAAAACATACCTAACATCCAATGCTCATCCCTGGTCTTATCCAAAGCCTGAAGCGGCAAACAAACACAAGAACAAGCGGGTCGGCAACGGTAACAAGAGAATTCAATAGAAGAAGAGAATAATCTTTTCGACAAATGGTAGGACAACTGGGTATGGGCATGCAAAAGAATGACGTTGAGTCCTTATACCACATACACAAATTAACTCAAAATGAATCACAGACCTAATGAAAGAGCCAAACTATACAAACCGTGGAAGAAAACACAGGAGCAAATGCTTGTCACACTGGGTTGTTCCAAACTTTCTTAGACGTGACACCAAAAGCCCAAGTGGCAAACTAGACTTCGTTGACATTCAAAACTTTTGTGCTTCGAGGCACGCTATCAAAATACACCCCGGAGAGGGAGAGAAAATATTTATAAATCCCATCTCTGATAAAAACTTGTATTCAGAATATCCAAAGTCTCTTACAACTTAACAATAAAAGGCAAAATAACCTAACTGAAGAAAGGACAAAGGATTTGGGTACTATTCCGAAGGAATTACAAATAATAACATGAAAAGACGCTCAACATCATTGGCCATCAGGGAATGTAAGTCAAAACCACAATAGGATAGTAGGCCAGCTTTGATCAAAAAGACAGCAAGTGTTGGCAAGGACCGGGAGAGACCGGGGCCCTCGTACCTTGCTACAGAGAATGTAAAATGGTGCAGCCACTTTGGAAGAATTGAACGGTTCCTCCAAAAGTTAAACATGGAGTTACCATTTGACCCAGTAATTCCATTCCTGGGTATATACCCAAGAAAAATTAAAATCTAAAAATCTGTATGTGAATTTTCATAGCGTTATTCGTAGCAGCCTAAAAATGGAATCCACATGTCTATCAATAGATGAATGGATAAACAAAATGTAGTATATCCACGCGATGAAAATTTCGTCATAAAAAAGAGCGATGGAGCACGTTACAGCACGGCTGAACGTGGAGGACCTTGAAAGGGAGGGAAACCGGTTAGTCACAAGAGGCCACATATTATGTGATGCCATTTATATGAAGTGTCCAGAAGAGGCACATCTAGAGACAGAAAGCAGATTGCTGGCTGCCTAGAGCTGGGTTGGGGTTGGAGAGGTAGGGGTGAGGGGGGACAGGAAGTGACTGCTAATTGGTTGGCAATTTTTTTGGGGTGCTGAAGACATTCTGGAATTGACTACGGTGATGGTCGCTCAGCCCTATGGGCCGTACTAAAAACCACTGATTGATACACTCTAATTAGGTGAATTGTATGGTACATGAATTATATCCCAATAAAGCTGTTAAAAATTTAAGCAGGATAAAGAAACGCGGTGCTTCCATTTCACCACCGCACGCATTTGTCAGAAGCCGGTCTCTCGCTCGTTTTCCCAAGCATAAAGAGAAACACGGGTTTCTGTCTCCTGGGACGCTGACTTCTGAGTTTATTCGTTTTCCTGCGTGCCTCCGCGACTGTCAAGGGCTCAGTGCAGGGATTCGTGGAGCTGCAGGCTCCTTGCAACAGAGCATTCCAGTTCCACAGAGCCATGCATTTTTCTTGTAACAATACATTGTCCTTGGAGCTTGATGTGCAGCACAAAAATTCTTTTTCCAGGACAGTCACTCCATTACGATCACCCGAAACTCACTGGGTATATTTAGGGCAGGCCGGAGGGCCGGGATGACTGAATGCTAAATGCAAGACGCTGGACGTTTGGGCTCCTGATTTGTTTTCTCCCTCCCTGCATCTTCCTTTGGCCCAGGTTCTTCAGCCCTAGCACGAAGGTCGGAGCGCCCCACGCCCCCGAGCCAAAGTGCTGGGTGGGAAGAGAGACAGGAGCATCCTGGAGTTCGGGCCCCATTCCCGAGTGCTGGGAGCCTGCACTGAGTGTCCACCCTCTCCCGAACCTCGGGACTTCCGTCCTTCATGCCCAGGCCAGGGCATGGTTGGGAGTCCTGGGAACAATCCCAGCCTGCGCACGTCAGAGGGAACAAGTGAGCACACAGAAGTCTGGGTGGTGAAGCATTCAAGAAAAGCTATGGCTATTCTCAGGTGAAAATGGCCTGTCTAGAGGGGGAGGCAGAGTGGGCACCCAGAGACACGCATGGGGATAAACCAACAACCGGGCTAGCAGAATAAGCAAAACTCCCACTTTATTTTAGAAGTCTTTAAGATAGAAAAGACAATAATTGCAAAGTCGAAGGCTAACCCAAACCACACGCCTGAGTGTCAGAGCATGCTAGGGGTGAAAGGCGATGGAAAGGTGTACGACTTGGGATTCTTCCAGCTTTAGAAAGTCAGAGAGCCTGGATCGCAGCCAGAACATCCCAGTATTGGTTACAGATTATTTACAAAGGTGTTTACCTGTGAGAAAGAGAAAAACCGAAAGTTAAATTTCACATTTTTAGACTCTGCAACAGTCCACCCCCACCGCTATGTTGCCGAGCCCACGAGGCTTCGTGAGGAAGGGAAAACAGGCATGGGGAGGAAATGGGACCTGCTCGGGGTCACACAGTATCAAGTGGCGGAGCTGGGAATAGAATCCAGAAATTGCATTTCCCTAGTTCTAAGATACCTTTGAGGAGGAAGTTAGCTGGGAAGTCAATTATTTAACAATTATTAGCCCAAAATACTTTAGAGAATAGGGATTATATTTGTGACATGTACAAGGTCTCACAGGCTTTGGAGTGTGAAATCCAATTTGAGGCACAAAGCATAAGACCATTACACTGAAGTCTGAAGCAAAGAAAAAAGTGCAATAAAGGAAAATCACGAGAAGCAGGAGTTAAGCTCCCCCCACCTTTTTCAGGAGTTCTTCTTGTTTGGTTTCTTCTTCAGAAAAATCATCATTGACATCCAATACCAGCACTGGAATGTTCAGCAGAGCCTCAAAGTGGAGCCTGTGAGAAGCACGACCGTTTTAGGGGACAGAAAAAAGAAAGCTGAACCAACCTTCACATACTCACCAAGTCTTAATAATCCATAGAAGAGATCTAAAGTCACATGGCTTCTCAATGACATTGCATGTAAATAGCAATTGGAAAAACGGTTTAATGAAGTTGGCCGGAAAGAGGAAGGCTGAAATTTCTCTTTAGTCTTGAGATGGATATGGAAGGTCAGAGCCCCACACATTTTAAGCGGACAGCGTACCAAGCCCGAAGGGAGGAAAGGCCAAAACTAGGACCGGCAACTTAGTAAGAAGGACAATTTCTCTACAATTTTTCAGCCCTTCACCCTGAGCTAACAGTATCACCATCATCGATCACAATGTTCGATCTAGGGTAACATTAACAAACAAACAAGCTGGAGAAACAGCCTCTAATAAAAAGTCTCTTAGAATATATAGATTACATCTAACATTCAGTTTCTGAGTTGGATAATGCCTGGCATTTCCAACCACTTGGTACATTCTGAACCTTCTAATGGGGCTGCGTGCTGAATTCACGTCTGGGCAACTGGCTGCAGGGAGGCGGGTGTCTGGGTGGTGCCCTGGTGGTCTCTCGTCTCCTCTGCTTACCTGGTTGTCTTGTGAACAAGCCAGGCTTCGTGCTGACTGTGAAGCTGCTCGAGATACGCCAGCTCAACTCCTTTCTCCTCTTCCCTGGCCCTACGGTGCAGTCTCTTCCAGCAGACCTAAAAGACAATCCCCAGGCCCTGCTGAGCTCATGTGTTATCCCGGCTGTGACATTCTCAGGGGCTCTTGGACTCAACTCATGATGTCAATCCTGAGAACGATGAGCCATGACTTTGCTTCTACTGTCTGCCTTTCTTATTCAATCACTGGCTAATGGCAAACTTCACCCACCCTTCTTTTTCCTCCTCCCAATCCCATCCAGAAGTCCCTAAATTATCTTTAATCTCTCTCACCTCTGCCCTAGTCAGGTCCTCATCACCTCTCACCCAGATGGTGGCAAGAGCCTCTGGCTGCTTTCCGGAGGCGGCAAAGTGCATGGGAATAGCACAGGTCTTAAAGTCAGAAAATCCACAATGCAGTTCCTGTCTTTGCCTTGTACTAGTGGTGCAATTTCTGTGGGCTTCCCTTTCCTCCCCTCCACTCACCCCACTGGGAGTTGTGAGGATTCACCAAGGTAAGGTGGGTCAAGTTCCTGGCCAAAGCTGCTCTCTCCTCCCAGTGAGACTCCTCCGCCCACCCTTCCTGAGCGCTGCCAGAGAACGGTGGCGGTGGCGGTGGCGAGCTCCTTGCTGCGAGCACTTCCCGGGCTCCGTCCTGCCTACAGCCATAGAGCCCCAGGACCAAGGAAGCATGAGGAGCATCACATTTACAAAATGGAAAATCTGAAATACACCTTTCATATCCTCTCACTCACTGACTCTGGAGCAGAATGCAAACTCTGTGTATGTCAAAGATAAAACAAAGTAAAAAAAAAAAAAAAGTGAGGCTTAAGACTAACTCTCCTTCCCTCCCCCTTTCCAGAGAGCGCATGATTCCATTCTGCCTTCACCTGGTAGAAAAGTCGGAAGCACACTGGCTCAGAGAATGTCTTCTTCTCCTTGACCTGTCACACAAGGCCATCCCAGATCCTGGCCATCCCTCCTACCCCTGCGCCCTCATCCTTAGCACCTCCCTGGACTCAGGGCATTAGCCAGATCGGACCCACAGGACGGGCCAAGCTCTTACCACCTGGAGACTTTTGCTCCAAATGTTTGTTTTGCCTGGTTGCTGCCCTTCCTCTCTCCACCTGGCAAACATTTCATTATTCAGTGTCGTCTGTCCTGGGAAGAGCAGGTGGAGTAACCCACTGATCTAGGACTACCCTCTTTCAAATACTTAAAAAACTTTATCCCAAATGTAAACTTTAGCCCCAAATGAAGTGCACAATATTCCCAAACACGGAGTTCCTGCTGTTTCCCTCTCACCCCACCTTTCCTCTAAGGAGACGAAATCATGTAAACAAACTTCATTTATGAGCTTAAATCCAACTTCTCAAATTGGTTAACAGAGACAGATCTGACACGTTAATACTTCTAGCACTTACTCTTTCTCGCCAATCTTTTCCCCTAATCAATTATCATCCCAAACTTAGACGAAGTCCTTGTCCTTGAGATTTTATAATCTACTTAGATAATAAGTAAAACAACATGCAAAACGGTGAATCAAGTGCTAAACTGTGAGGTCTGGATCTGTCTTCAGCGGAGCAGTTCAGGTAAGGGAGGGAGCGGCTGTGCCCCCGCAGTCAGAGAGGCGTTCCCTGGAGGAGGCAGGGCTGCCGCTTTACTTCTAGTGCCAGCTCCTGAGCACCGCTCGGAGAGCCGGCGCTGTGCCAGGCCCTGGGGAAACACGGGCCACCGGTGACATTTCAGCCATCTCAGGCGACGGAGGGAGGTGTGCGCAGGGAGCTCTGAGAGCACGGCGGCTGGGACCCAGAGTCTGTCTCGTTCAGAGCCGAGCCCTGGGCGGGCACAGCCGGCGGTCAGTGAAGGTATCTGGTACCTGCCTTCGTTCGCTGTGTGCGCTTCTGCCTGAGTCTCCCTGGCTCCGTTAACCTTTGCCTCCTGCTTTCATTTCTTCATTTCTACTTTCCTTCACCATGAACCTTTCTTCTTCCTCGGTCGTTCTGCCTCTACACCCCGGCCTTACAGCTGATGGCTTCAGGACATTTCCTCTCGTTCTCCTCACTTTCCCATCACGTAGCTTTACACCCCCGACTTCTAGCTGCCCAGTTCTCGATACCACCAGCATCCACGGTTAATTTTGTTTACTTTCAGAAATATTTTATGCATATACACATTCTTACCACCACCTTTAAAAAAAACCCACCGTATTTGTAAAAGGTGTCCCACTACATCCTCTGTGCTGGCTTTTCTTCACTTAACAATGTCTTGGAACCTGGTACATTAGTATAGTGTTTCCCATCTCTTTTATGGCTTTAGAGTTTTCCAACGTATGGATAGAGCACAATACATTCAACTGATTCCTACTGATGAGCACTTGGGTTGTTCCCAATAACCTGCTATTACAAACGCTGTTGTCTTGCACATGGGCCATTGTGCCCGTTTGGGAACATATTTATGTAATAAGTTCCATGGAGCATGATTAATAGGTAAACTCTTATTTCGAGCATTTGGCAAAATTCTTGTTTTACTGGTATAGTTACGGCAGTTTTTTTTTTTTTTAAAGTAGGCTTCACACCCAGCACAGAGCCCAGCACAGGACTTGAACTCATGACAGTAGGATCAAGTGAGCTGAGACCAAGAGTCAGATGCTTAACCGACTGTGCCACCCCGGTGCCCCTCAACAAATTCTTTTTTAAAAAGTCCTATGCCAGCAGTGCTTTAGACCTGTGTCTCTTGATATCAGTCCTCACGGGGAGGACACGCCTGAACGTGAATAAGAAAGGCAGCGTAGCTGCAATCAGCAAGGGCGGACCGGACCCTCTGGCCGATCTGCCCCCTTCACCAACCACCCCAGGAACACAAGCTGCTTGGACAAGTGGACTGTGACTGCTAGTGGGTCTGGCCACTCTGCTTCCCAAGCCCAAACCCGGGTGTCCTGTGTACCAGGCATTTCCGGTATACCATCTCCACGCTGCCAACAGTCCTGGCAGGGCCCGGCTGGCTGCACTCTCTTCCTGATTCCGTGGGGCTAGGTGGGGACACTGAGGCACAGACATTTTTCCTTTGACTGTTTTTTTTAGGTTGGCTTGCTTGCTTTTTAGAATTTAGGGAAGAGCAGGTAGGAAGGAGCAAAACGCCCTATGTAGGTCCATCTCACGTGCTCTAAACTCAGTATTTCCCGGGGCTGTGTCCCAGAGTACTGGACACTGGCATGGCTTTTCACACACAGACGTGTTCACTTCTGTTCTCTTCCCTTGGATAGAGTCACCTCTGAATCTCACCGGAGGGGTCAGGGGTGACTTTGGGGAAGGATATCAGCATTCCTGCTGATAGCTCTAAAACCATCAAAAGACCACCAAAATCCACATCTGGTCTTAAGCTTTTCTGCTTTTTCTACCCTTAAGTTGCAAGAATCCTTCAAAGCCCCTCATTCTTTTTTTTCAACAACCCCCCTCATTCCACCCCTGCTGAAAGACCTCAGTCTCTCCACGACAGTGTGTCAGCCACACCGTCATCATCACCATCATCATCACCACCACCACCACCACCACCACCACCACCGTCATCATCGCTTCTCACAGTCATTCCAAGGGCACAAACAAGGGAGGAAGACTCTCTTGCTGGCCTTTTCTCGAGCTCCTGCAAGCTGTGCGATGGGCTCTCCTGCCTTTCTTCTCGGTCTGCTCTCAGGCCTGCTCCTGCCCACAAGGCTCAGTCCCATCTCTAAAAAGCACGACCTATCGCTTCTTGGCCTTTTGGCTAAGATCAAGTGTAGTATCTGTTCTTATCAGTTTAAAAAGCATGACCTCTAGTCAGAAGGGAGTTTCCCTCCCAAGATTATGCAGTATATCTGGCATTTGACTATACATTACATAGGTCTCAAAAGCTGAGAGCAACACACCTCTCAAAAAATACCTCCAGTCTTGACTCAGAATCCCACTCCAGAAGAACCCCTGGAGACCACTAGTCTGAGCCTCTGGATTTGACAGCCAAGGACCCTTGCAGGGGAAAGGCGTCCAGGGGCTGTCCATGGTCGCTGCCAAAGACTCTCCTTCCTGGTGCTCCTTCCATGACATCATCCTACTGCACACTAGGCTGGCTCCCGGGGCCGAGTCAGAGAGTCATGGAACACAACTTCGTAGTCCATCCTGACTTACCGGTGGCATTCTCAAGGTTCAAAAGGCAGCTATGAATTACGGTAGTATCAGGCTGAGGTGAGGAAACTCTCCACTGCCTCCCAGCACCCTATTCAGGAAACCATCAAGACCACCCCAGACTCTGATGGATGACCCAGCTGGAGGGAAGGGAAAGCTGAGGCAACACCGTACAGGTGACCAGGTCAGAGGAGCCGATCTGCAAACCCCGGGTGATAAAGACTAGGCCCAATTTTCCCCATGTTGTTACTACATCAAGAGAGGCCCTTTCTATCAGCCATTTGCTTTAGCCCTCTAGTGCGGAAAGCCTGTGGGAAACGGGGTGCTCGACGCCAGAATGGGAGGGTATCTGCCCTCTATGCTCCATGCTCCAGATAATACCCGCAACGTAATTTCTGCAACCAGAAAATCAGGGGCTGGAGAACGTCACCTGTAGGTTTCACAGGGCCGGGGAAGTTTAAGGCCTGAAGTTCCGCATTACCTGGGGAGTAGCCTGGAGGTAGATGAAGCCATGTAATCTGACCCGGCTGGCAAACTCCTGCAGGAGAAAAGAATGCCAGTCCTGATAGATATGCCATTCGATGTCACTGAGGGAACCATTTTCAAAAAGATTCTTTGCAAAGATATACCTGGTTGGAAATGTAAGTGGGATTGGGGGAGGGGAGAAGAATGAGAAAGGGAATGAAAGGCAAAAGGGAGAGAAGCAGAAAAATCAATAACCAACTTGTTCCACATCTGTTCAATCCACTTAACCCTTTCTAGCTCCCCATAAATCTTTAAGAAATCTAAATTCTTAACCTAGATCTTCTTCCTTGTCCAACAGTAAGATGGGAAACAGCATCTAGACTTGAGAAGCCAAAATCACAGCTCTGCAACGGACTGACCCTCCGAGAGAAAAAGTGAGAAAGAATATCACTGGTCGCTAGCAGTTTTCCCTGCTGGAAACCAGTCAGAACACACAGCATATGGTGCGTGAAAACTCAAACTTTTGAGATTTCTTTCCTATTGTAGCAAGCCTCCAAACACAACACCAATCTAGGGCTTGCAGGGCTTCTGAGTCTCCAGGCCGCTGAGCCGCCCTCTCCTGTAGCTAACAAGCTGAGAAGGCAGGTGTCGCCTATGCGGCAGGAAATGCATCTCTTACTGACTGCAGTCTGACCCTCCCCCAGGCACACATGAGCTCTTCTTCACTCGCTTCCTCTGCTGCCGAGCGCCTGATCCAGGTACAAGGAAGCTAAATCTCAAAATCAAGCTAGCTTGCTCCTTGCTCACTTCCACAACGAAAGGAGCATCTGGTAAATAGGAAATCAGAGCTAACAAGAAACCCACTGCTTCAGAAGGGTCAATTCTGCTTTCAAACCTCAGGCATCTTGATACAAAACACAATTTACATCCTAAACAGTGAACACCAGTTTCTAAGGCAACGCTTAGCAACTGGCCACTTCTGGGAAAATGAAATTCAGGATCCTTGGGTACGAATGGCCCAGGGAAGTATACGCTGCAAGTGGCGCGATTAAGAGAATGGGCTGCAGTGTCACATTCCTGAGTGTGGGCCTGGCCCCCAAATTCATAAGCTGTGTTACCATGGGCAGTCATCAAACTCCCTGAGCCCACTTCTCCCTCTATATAAACAGGTAACAGTAGAACCCAACTCAGAACTGTTGTGAGGACTGTATGGAGTACGACGGGCTTGGAGGAGTGACTGGTGCATAGTATCCACGACACCAGAGTTGTTACTATACCTACTTCTCCGCTAGGCTGTAAAGAAATTAATCTGGGAGCTCCAGAGGTCGACTCTCCCAGCCTGGCACGGTCTAGCTGAAGGCAACAAAAAGATGACTTTTGTAACTCAACTTCTGAAAAATATTTTCAGCCTCTTCGTAACTTAGAATTAAAATCTTATAAAGAGAAGAGACATATCTGTTACAAGCCTTTAAGAGGGGTCCTCATTTTTCTTGGGGATGAGCACCTATTTCTCCACCACTAGTGCTGCTGGGGAGAAAGGGAGAGGGCTGAGGGAGGGCACTACTGAGGCAGTGCTGCAGAGAACAAGCGTAAGGACCCAGGCCTCACGGTCCCTATTCTAAAACCCCTCACTTTTGTTTCTTTGAACTCAAACAGAAAAGATTTAGGTTTCTTCCTCCCAGTCGCCCCTTCTCCCAAACAATTTGTGTCCCTCCTTTGAGACACACGTCACACACATGAGCACGTGTGCGGTCTCAGAGTCCCGTCAGAGGAGGATTATCATGAAGGAAGGGGCTGGGGCTGCCCTGCTCACTGCTGCAGCCCCAGGATCCAGGCTGGTGTCCGAACATACAGGGATTTAACAAATCTGTGCTTGGGAATGCAAACTGGTGCAGCCACTCTGGAAAACAGTATGCAATTTCCTCAAAATTAAAAACAGAACTACCCTATGACCCAGCAATTGCACTACTAGGTATTTATCCAAGGGACACAGGCATGCTGTTTGGAAGGGACACATGCACCCCAATGTTTACAGCAGCACTATCAACAATAGCCAAAGTATGGAAAGAGCCCAAATGTCCACCAACGGATGAATGGATACAGCAGATGTGGTATATACATACAATGGAGTATTATTTGGCAATCAAAAATAAAGAAATCTTGTCATTTCCAACTACATAGATAGAACTAGAGGGTATTACGCTAAGTGAAATTATATGGAGAAAGACAAATATCATATGACTTCACTCACATGAGGACTTTAAGATACAAAGCAGATGAACATAAGGGAAGGGACGCAAAAATAATATAAAAACAGGGAGAGGGACAATACATAAGAGACTCTTAACTATGGAGAACAGAGGGCTGCTGGAGAGGTTGTGGGAGGGGGGATGGGCTGAATGGGGAAGGGGCATTAAGGAATCTAGTCCTGAAATCACTGTTGCACCGTATGCTAACTAACTAGGATGTAAATTTTTAAAAAATTTAAAAAAAAAGGAAATACCTGGGAAAAAAAAATCTGTGCTGAGCAAATGAATAAATGAATGAATGTTTTCAAAATGTTTATTTATTTTGAGAGATAGAAAGGGGAAGGGCAGAGAGAGAGGGAGAGAGAGAAAGAGAGAATCCCAAGCAGCCTCTGCATTGTCAGCACAGAACCTGATGTGGGACTTGAACCCGTGAACTACAAGATCATGACCTGAGCCGAAATCAAGAGTTGGATGCCCAACCTACTGAGTCACCCAGGGGCCTCAAATGAATGAGTTCTTTAAATAGAGGAAAGGGTCTGGGGGTGCCTGGGTGGCTCAGTCAATTGAGTCCATTTGATTCTTGATTTAAGCTCAGGTCATAATCCCAGGGTCGTGGGATCAAGCCCCATGTCAAGCTTCACACTGATCGTGGAGCCTGCTTAAGATTCTCCCTCTCTCTCCCTCTCCCCTGCTAGCACACGCTGTCTAAGATACAAAGTTTAAAAAAGGGAAAAGGCCTAAGTTACCATCAGGATTAAAATGTATAATGAATTATCCTTTCTATCTAAAAAAATGCCCTCTCTGAAGAAAACATCTAGAATGCATAGCTGCCTATACCAAAATCAATTCTCATCTCTTCCTTTACAAGTAAATGTTAAGATCTTATAGCTTCTAAACAAAGTATTTCTTTTTTTCTGAGGGATCTCTCACATGCCTACTTCACTAAAGGGCTGGAAATAAAAAAAAACCCATGGTGAATATGTTTCCAAGCAACCAGGGCTGTTATATGTAACTCATCTTCCCAGTCCAAGAGGCATGGCTTGGGAAAGGGGAGAGAAAAATATGTAGGACTATACTCAACAACTGGAAAGAACCAAAATCTACAACTACCTGTAATTCACATATTTAGCTTTTATAAAGGGTAGGCTCTCTTTTTTTAATTTTAATGTTTATTTTTGAGAGAGAGAGAGAAAATGCAAATGGAGGAGGGCAGAGAGAGAGGGAGACATAGAATCCAAAGCAGGCTCCAGGCTCCGAGCTGTCAGCACAGAGCCCGACACAGAGCTCAAAATCACAAACTGTGAGATTATGACCTGAGCCGAAGTTGGACGCTCAACCGACTGAGCCACCCAGGTGCTCCTTGGTAGGTTGTCTTGGGGTAGAGAAGGAATATGTAGCCCATATCTTGCATTATTTTGCATATCTTGCATATATATATGTATGTTTTGAGATATTATATCAATATATATATATCAATATATGTATTGTTTTGAGATATTAAAAAAATGACATGACATTTCCAAGCGTACCCGTAGTGTTTCCCTGCAGGAGCCTTTATGGAACACTAGGAGTAGCACTAGTTTGTCCAATTTGGAAGTAAGTGGGTGACCATTTCTTCATCTTCAGTAGTAAATGGACAATGAAATGCAGCATTTCTCAGGGAGCCTGGGAGGCTCAGTCACTTAAGGGTCTGACTCTTGATTTTGGTTCAGGTCACGATCACCCTTGTGAGACTGAGCCCCGAGTTGGGCTCCACACTGGGCATGGATCCTGCTTGGGATTCTTTCTCTCTCTCCCTCTATCGCTCATGCTCTCTCTCAAAATAAACAAACTTAAAAATAGATACCAAAAAAAAAAAAGGAAAACACATTTTTCAAAGTACAATTTTCAAAAACCACAGCGGAGCGGGGTCTGAGCACGAAGGGAAACACGCGGTGCTGAGCATGGGCCTGTGCCCAGTGGAGGGCTCGGGGTCTTACCTGTCACTGTACACGGACCGCTCGAAGATCTGTACCGACTTCTCGGACTGAAATTGTTTCTCGGGAAAGGGCTCCAGCAGTACTTTCAGGCGGCTCATAAAAGAACATGTCTGGAATGTGTAGGACCATCGTTCTGGTTCCTGGTACATCATATCCAGCAAGTTTCCAACACTCTGGGCAGGGTAGGCCTCGAGGAGGAAATTACAGAAGAGGAGAATTTCCTAGAAAGTCTGTTTATTTCATGGTGTTTGCTCCCCACCCCCATGGTTTAATAATCAATGAGGGAAGCAGTTACAAAAGTCTCCTTCTAAAAAGATATAATCATATCCCCCAGTTTATTCAAAGCCACATAATCATGGAAGAGATTTTCCTACCTGATTAGGAGAGAATCTGAGAGGGAGAGGACATGCCACCTCCAGCAGACCAGAGAAGAGCAGAAGAACCACACGCGGAACGAGCATATTCACCGACTGGTTAGCGGAGTCTGACGAGGAGTTCACCAACAACCACTACTCGGAATCAAATCTTTCCACTGTAACACTATGTTGCCTCTCTTTTGAACTTCCATCCCTGGCTATTTCTTTCTAACACTTCAACCCAGACAAGGAAGCAGCGGATTATTTGAAAATCCAACTAACCAACCAAATAGAATTCTCTCTCTCTCATAGAAGGGATTAAAACAACTAAGCAAAAGCTTCCTCCTCCATTCTAGAGACGTTATGAAACATATCTGAAGATCTGCTTACTCAGCATGTGCAGGTGGGAACACGGTCACACTCAACAGCCCTGATTCTTTCCTGGGCTTTGCCACTGACTCGGCACAAAGTGAGATTTGTCCAAAGCACTTGGGCTCTGCATTCACTCAACCACCATTACCTGAGGGCCTGCATGGATGAGGCGCTAAATGGGCTCGATGCTGTAAGGGCTATAAGAAAACAAAACTGAGATTTATTTTCGGTGTTCACTATGTTGTTACCTCATTTAATCTTCAAAACTGTTTCATGAAGAGGGTACTATTGTTATGTTCACTTTCCTGAAGGGCAAGTCCACTCAGGAGGGTTAAGTAACTTATTTGTCCAAGGTCTCAAAGCGAGGAAGTGCAGATCAGGCTTCCTCTAACTTCATTCTAATGTTTCTCTATATATAAAGAGAAGCTTAGAAGTAAATGATATATGGAATTTCCCCAGATGGAAATGGGGATCAAGAGAGCATTTGGGTGGAGAGAAAGATTCAGGAGGGGCAAAAGGTTAGACAGCCACTAGTGGTCCAGTTTGGCTGAAGATCAACCCTAGATTACACAGATGGATCCCAGCCCTTTGAAACGCTTCACCACGAGCAGCGCAGGTAGAGCAGAATGGATCACAAAATGTTTTCCCTGCTTTCAATCCTCCAACCCGCAAACACGCAGCAGCCTCACAAACGGCTCCTGGTTAAGAGCTGGAAGTAGAAGCAGGGGGATGAATTAGAATCCACTTGAGTCTCTGATGGTATCACTAGAGACTGTAGGGAGCCCTTGGGGTGTGGTACGATTATGAGACCACACGGAAGCCCGCTGAATGGCGTGAGCTGCTGTGCGCACGGATGTACTAGGTGGACCAGGTGGGAGCTATTCCACCAGCAAGCTTTGGGCTACCAAAGGGAGGCTGTTCCAGAACAAAAAACTGTACAGGGTGTACACAATTTCTGAAAGAGCCCATCTCAGCTACAGAACAAATGCAGACATCCCTTCAATCATATAAACAAAGAGAGGGACCATAACTGGATACAGAAATATTCAGCAATTCAAAATGAGAAAACCAATGTGTGCTCAGGACAAGCAGCCCCTTAGGAGACAGAGCTGTTGCCAGAAACAAAAGAAAACAGAAAAATCTCAATGAGAGTTAAGGGATTGCCACACTGATAGGAACAGGCTGTCATTAAAAAAAAAAAAAAAAAAGAAAATGAAAAGAACATTCTTAGAGGAGAAAAACGAAATTGCCAGAACAAAGCACTCAATGAAGATGGTAACTAGCACACTGCAGACTGCAGTAAACCTAATTAGTGAATCGGCTCAAGAAACTGTCTTTAAACTAAGAGGAAAAAAAAACCCAAACAAACCAGAAGATTATGACAGAAGTGAAGACATGCAGGCTAGAAGCAAGAAGGCCAGGGTACACTGTCATATCGTGGCAGGGCATTTTTTACCTTTCCTGTGTTTCCTCCGGAAAGAGAGATCAGGATGCAATGTCACGTGTGTTCCACCTCACAGTGATTAATATAATTTTTGTATCAAACAACTTTCCAAACAAGAGTTAAAATGATCCACAACTCCACAGTGCCTGTAGCTCAGACAAAGCTACCGAGGGAAACGATTTTCCTTCTTATGAGACAAGAGGCCAACACAGAGAGGGGAAAAGCCACCCCTAACAAAGAGACGAGCAGAGGAGACCCCTACTCATAAGGTAGGTCTCCCTCTCGTGAGACTTCATCGTCACGAAGAATCGCCGTCTAACGGCAGCACGTAGGATCTCTAGGTGTTTAACAACAGTTTACAACCATGGAACAGCTAGAAGGTACAGTAAGAAGGAACTGACTGGATAGAAAAGCTAAAAACTAAAAAATCAAAGAAAACCTCTGAGATGTCAGATTTTCCACCAGAGAAATTCGCTGAGTACCAGAAAAGATTTCCTATGTATTTACTTATGTGCTTTCATAAACATAACCATAAACACACACGCACGGGCGCGCACACACACAGAGCCACAGCGGGACCTATCTGGCCAAAATGTCGACAATTCATTAAAAAAAAAAACACCTAAAACCTAATGAGGGGGAACCACACGAATTACTTATTTAAAAAAAAAAAAAAAAAAGAGGATCAGAACCATATAACATAACTCTCTACAACAGAAACTACCTTTTATATTCCAGAGCAAAAAAGGACATTTTTTAGACAAGCAATCGCTCAAATTATACCACCCACATATCCCTTCTGAAAAAAAACCTCTAAAATATATTAAAACCAACTGAAAAATTAAGAAACGGGAACGTGCGGTGATGAGAAAACAGGGGTCAGCGATCAATGGGCAGAACAGAGTGAAATGTAAGCGAGGCTATTACGTAAGTGGCTATGAAACTGACCGCCAAATTTCTATTGTTAAAGAGAAATTTCACAAGGTAAAAGCACTCAGGATCTACAAATTTCAGATCATTTCGATATACCTGGAGAAGAAGGCAATCGAAAAGTAGGGAAGTTTTGGTTTGTTTTTCCCTTTCACGGAGACGCGACTAACACTGAAATATAGGTTTAAACACGTACATTTTTATGTTTATATATTTGAGGGGGCCGGGCGGAGAGCGAGGGAAACAGAGGACCCGAAGCAGGCTTTGCACTGACAGCAGAGAGCCCGATACAGGGCTCGTACTCAGGAGCCACCGGATCACGACTGGAGCCGCAGCTGGATGCTTAGCCGACGACTAAGCCACCCGGCCTCAGCACATGTACATTTTTCATTTAAATGTTTCCACTGTCAGGTCAAAAAAAGGTAAGTTTCCCATATGAACAAAGGGGAGAAAAATGAAAGAGAATATTATATATAGCCAAAAGGAAAAAAAAGAGATGAAGGCATAAAATAAGGTGATATAGAAATAAGTTAAACATAATTTTACTAAAAGAGAAAAATTCCCAGGAAACGCAAATCCTAACACCGGGTAAAAACTAAAAAACCTATTTGTAAGAAAAATACCTAAAACAACACGACACAGATTAGTTGATGTCAAAGGGACAGCAAAATCCACCAAGTAGATGCAAATAAAAGAAAGCAGATGTGGGGGCGCCTGGGCGGCTTAGTCGGTTGAGCGACCAACTGGCTCCAGTCAAGATTTCCTGGTTTGTAAATTCGAGCCCCGCGTCGGGCTCTGTGCTGACAGCTCAGAGCCTGGAGCCTGCTTCTGATTCTGTGTGTGTCTCTCTCTCTGTTCCTGCCCTGCTCACGCTCTGTCTCTCTGTGTCTCAAAAATAAACATTAAAATATATATAGATATTAAAAAAAAAGCAGATATGGCAAAACTGTATTAAAAAAAAAGCACTAAATGCTCCAAGAGGGGGTTTTATATTAATAAACCAAAAAAGACTACACAAACGAATCATGAACTTTTTTACATGGAATACTAAAGCCCTGAAATCTATAAACATAAGAGCGGAGCCAATTAAAAATACAAGGAGAAATGGACAAAACACAACAAAAGCACAAAACTTTAAAACACTTCTCTCAAAATTTGATATAAAAAGCAGACCCCAAAAATAAGAGCTTATTTTAAATCATTAGTTATGAAATCACTATTATTTTTCACATATCTGAAATTGAGGTACATGTTACAATGTTTAAGTTAAACTTTATGGATATTTTAATTATTACTTAGAAGTATTATTAAATTGATTATGTGTATTACAATCAATGGCATCTTTGAATTTATAATATATGTCACACCAAACTTCATACCTTAGAGATAATACATATTCTTCTTAAAAGTCCATGGCACATTTACCAAAATTGGTCATATATAACAATCGATCATACATAAGACATGAAAAAAGCCTCAGTAGGTTCCCCCAACTAGAAACTGTAGAAGTCATGTCGTCTGACCATTAACAAAATAGAGTAAAAAACTAACGCACAGACAAAATCTATTCAGCAAACGTAAAATACTTTAAAATAATTCTAGGGCAAAGAATAAGTCAAAACGACCAGTACGAACTTTTTAGAAATTTCAGTTAAAATCTTACATGTCAAACTCTAGAAGACAAGGCCAAAGCTTATCCCATGAAGAAAATTTCCAGTTGCAAATGCTTTTATTATTAAGGTAGGAAAAAAGGAAAAATACACAAACTAATCATTTGACCTAAAGAACTTTAAAATACAAAGAAATTCTTAGAAATAAATGATTAAATTTAAAGCAAAAATTATTAAAGAATGAGAAATCAAGTCCCCACAGAATTAATAAAATCCATTAACTAGGTCTTTAAAAAAGAACAATCAACTTTCAAATCTATCCCTCCCGACATATTCACACAAATAAGCAAAATAAAACAAAAAGCAGATTAATTCTGGATACAAAAGAGTTTTAAGTATTAAAAAAATACATGAACTAATTTTACACTATTAAATTTGAAAATCTCAATAAGAAGGCAATCTTCTATGAAAACAAAATTATCAAACTTGATTCAAGAAGGTAAAAAAAAAAAAAAGCCCACCAACTCTGAATATTGAGGAAGAAACAGTTGTCCAGTAACTTTTTCCCCCAAAAGCACTGAATCCATATTATTTAAAAAACGATGTCTATCGTACCTTCAAAGAATATATAATTCCTACACTAAAACAGTGTAAAACTTCTCAATTCATTCATAACCCTGATGGTAAAACCTGTCAAAAAATAGCAATACCAATTAAATATAAAAATATACATGCAAATTAATGGGACAGTGTACCATGATCAAAAGGGTTCATTCTAGAATGTACAGATGGCACCACTATCAAATCTACGGACTACTACTAAGAGATTAAAAAAAGGAAAACCCCGTGGTTATCTCACTAGGTACTAAAAGGGCTTTTGATGAAAATTCAACATGTGATCCTGAGGAAAATGTCACTATCCTAGTAATTAAAAGGGCACTTGCTCCAAATGATCTACCGAAACGATTAGCAACCACAGAACTGAACACTGATGCATTAGATGTAGTTTCATTAAAGACAGAACAAGAGGGGTTCCTGGGTGGCTCAGTCGATTAAGCGGCTGACTTCGGCTCAAGTCATGATCTCACTGTCTGAGTTTGGGCCCCGCGTTGGGCTCTGTGCTAACGGCTTGGAGCCTGGAGCCTACTTCGGATTCTGTGTCTCCCTCTCTCTCTCTGCCCTTCCCCTGCTCACGCTCTGTCTCTGTCTCTCGAAAATAAATAAATGTTAAAAAAAATTTTTTTAATATTCAAAAAAAAAAAGACAGAACAAGATAAGGCTGACTACCATCAGTGCTGTTACAGTTAGTATCGTTCGGGAACTTCTACCCAATAAAAGAAAATAAGAAAACAGAAGCATGGATACTGGAGAACTCTTAACTCTTACAAATGATTAGTGTTTAGAAAAAACTATTATTTTCTAAAACCTAAAGCAGATAAAGCAAAAAAATAATAGTGTCATGAAAATTAAGTCACATGATACAAATACAACAATTAATTGCTTTCCTTCAAAATAGTAAAAACCAGTTTGAAAAAGATGATGGGAAAACACATTACAGTCACAATAAGAAAACATATAGCCACTCAGGAATAAACTAAACAAGACTACTACTATGAAAAGTAAATAATGACTTGGGGGAAAATTAGCCTCCTATAACTTTTAAAGTCACAAAATAAAACCATAAAAGCAAGAGATAGAAATATAGGCACAGAATTTTACAATCGTGGATTGAGGTCTTTTTAAATGCTATCATCAAAGGCAGTAATTACAAAAAGATTTTACTACATAAAATCTTAAAAGCATTAAACTGCAAAACACATCATATATAAAGATAAAAGAAAAATGACAAACTGGGGAAAGTAGCAGCGACATGGGACAGAGTTAAGACACTTCACGTACAGTGAGTTATGAAGCCACTACAAAAAGGTGAAGGTCTCAGTAGGAAAAAGAAAAGCAAGGAGTCTGAATAGGCAATTCACTAAAACACAGTAATAAATGACTGATAACATAAAAAGGATGTTGAATTCATTGGTAATCAAAGATATGTAAAACAAAGTAACACACCATTTTCTTGTCCCTCATATCAGAAACGGTGAAAAACAGTAATACCCGGTGTTGCCAAAAGTATGGGGAAAGCAGTACAACTTCTCTGTGAGAAAATTTTGTAAAATATAACAAGTGCCAACAAGATGCGTAATTTTTGGACATCGAAATTCCAATGGTAGATTATCCTAAGAAAACACAAAAGTGCCCAAAATTTAGCTATTAAAAAGAAAGATGTAGCTACAAGGATATTCATCATTGTAACACTGCTTATAACAGGGAGAAAGTAATATAATATATATAACATTATGTATTAAATTACGTATATTAATTCGATTATCACAGTATGCAGTCTACTGCAATAGTTAAAGTTACTATGAGAGGAAGACCTTCTATATTAAAAGCCATGCAGGTAACAATTACAATTTTTGTTTAAAAAAGGAAATGTCTGTATTCTATCATTAACATAGGTGTATATAAATATATACATTTTCTCCTCTTTAGAAAGAAATCTAAAAGAACAGAAATGTTAACTATTTCCCTCTGGATAATGGGACTACGTGAGTATCAATTATCTACTGTTGCATAACTAATTGTGCCAAAGTCTGGTGGCTTAAACAAAAAAGTGTTCATTATCTCCGTTTCTTGGGACAAGGAACTGGGGCACAGCTTAGCTGCCTGGTTCTGCCCCAGAATTTCTCGTAGTTTCCATCAGGATGTTGGTGGAGGCCAGTCATCTGAAGACTTCACCGGGCTGGAGGATCAATCCACTGCTAGGAAGACTCACTCACACTCTGCTGGCAGGACAACTCGATCCCTTGCTTAATGACACGGCAGCTGGCATCCCCAGAGTCAAAAGCGA
Organism: Paguma larvata; assembly: GCA_030068075.1. Lineage (NCBI taxonomy): Eukaryota > Metazoa > Chordata > Mammalia > Carnivora > Viverridae > Paguma > Paguma larvata. Next base: position 48,594,497 of record CM057836.1, read on the forward strand.
TCAAGACAGAACAAGATGGAAGATACAATATCTTTCATGGTCTACCCGAGAAAGTCCCACTGTTATTCCTGCTACATTCTATTCATCAGAAACAAGTTCCTAAGTCCAGCCCGCACTAAAGGAGAGAATTAGGGTTTACCTCTTAAAGGAAAGCTCATCCAACAATTTGTGGACCTATTTTTAAACCCCTGTTACAGGTGACCTGCGGCATACTGAGAAAAAGATAGGTAATTCATTTTCTATTGGAAATTTCTATTTTCTAAATGGAAAGTTAATTTCATAAATCCTCTTCCCTCCCCCCACACACACGAAGAGGCAATTTAAAAAACATATATCCACAATAAGCATGAAGTGCCTGCCTAAAGAGGTAACACAATTCTGAGTTTGGATAACAGAAAAATGGCGCCTAAAACAAGTTCTATGATATACTTTACCATTTAGATTACCACTCTTAGTAAATTCTAAGCAGAAAACTAACAAAGTGGAGCTTATCACCTCGACAAAGTTACTTGAGGATGAGGAACAGTCTGGAAGAAAATGGTGTTTGGCTTGCAAGAAGACTCACGGAGGAGAAAGCACAAACAAGTCATTACCTTCAAATATACAAAGCGCTGTCATGTGGGAAAGCTAAAATACTTAAGAGGTAGAACTTGAATCAACGAGTCAGAGCCACAGGGATGCGAAGTGGCTGATACGAGAACTTTCTAACAATCCGAGTTGTTAAAAACCAGAACAAGCTGCTCAGTGAATGTTCCTGGCGGCTGTGGGAGGGGTGTGTGGACACTGGGGCAAGGTGGTGCCAGTCCCTCAGTTACCTCTAAGGTTCACGTCTAGCCTGGTCCTTCCCTGCTCACACTGATGTGGCTGGTGTTGAGACCAAACCGATGGCCTCCCCCAAAGCGGTAGACCTGACGCTAGGTCCTACGCCACGAGGCCTAAGTGAAACGCACAGCGCCTGGCAGAGGATGGGGCAGAGGGTGCTTTATAAATGTTAGCTATTACTTCAGCGTTGACTCAGTGTGACAAGACATTCTCTAAGTCCCTTCCAATTTCTCAGGCTTCAAAAATAAGATCACTCTAATTAACTATTAATAATCCTGATGGTCAGCCTCAGGAATAGACTTAAGGGTGGGAGTGACAAACCAGGATGGCTGGACGTGCTTTGGGAAACCACAAAGAATAGAGGCAGTCACTTATGTAGACATGTAAAAACCACAAAAATCAAAACTAAACATATTCAAACAAGTCATATCCTCTCTGGCACATGTGGTCTGCTTTCTGGAATGAAAGTATTTTAAAACGGAGACTCGAACTGCACTATTTCACCGACTCAGAGCAAATTAGATTATTACAATTAGTTTATTCACTCATGCCTGCCAACTACCCACCACAACTGAAAACTTACTTTTTGGGTGCCGGCAGCCTGGACATTCTGCCATGTTGCTAGAGGTTCTGTAGCTATGTGCCACTCTGGGTAAGTTTCCGTGAGCAACTTCACAAAGGTGGACTTTCCCACAGCTGCAACGCAAACAGCACGTATTGGGACACTTCCCAAGTGAGGCCTGAAGGAGAAGGCTGCTACGAAACTCTGCCACAAAGGCCCAACTTAAGGCCACAAGTACCAGTTTTCCCTATTTCAAAACTCGGTGCCATACCACTGTCCGACGGCCGACGGATTGGTCAGGCCATGCTACCAGAGTCACCATAACGAATACGGCAATAGGGAGGATAAATACCCCGAAGACTGGACTTGCAGGTTTGATGCCCCGACCTCCCAGAGGCAAAGTATTTAATAACGGTCGAAAAATGCAAGACTACCAGAAGTAGATGAAATCAGCCACTTAAGTTGTAATGCTGAATCATATTTGTTCTGTGACTGTAAAAACTGAAAGTTTTTCAACAAAGAAAATTAAGATGATGACCCTCATTCACTCAACAAACCTAATCAGCATTTACTGGAGAGCTTACTATGGGCTCAGGACTATCCGGCACCGGGGGATGGAGAGGTGAACAAAACAGAGGACGGAGTCTGCCCTCACAGAGCCTGCATGGGAGATACTAAACAAGCACGGGAGGAATTAATAACAAATGGTGTTCAGTGCTAGGAAAGAAAAACGCAGGATGGCTCTGATACAGCGCAGGAGACCAGGGAAGGTTCCCTGAAGAAAATGTCCTCTGAGGGAAGAGCTGAAAGGTGAGGAGTCAGCCAGGCCGAGGACGAGGGAAGGGTAATCCAGGCAGAGGGAGCCGCATAAGCAAGGGCTGGGAAAAGAAAAAAAAAAAAAAAAAGCTGGTGTACAACAAGAAAGAAGAGAAGCCTGTGGCCTAGAAGAGACATGGTCAAGTGAAGGCTCAAGATGTTTGGAGGGGCAGGTAGGTGGGCTGGACCAGATCAGGCAAGACCTCATAGCAAGTTCGAATCTATTCTAAGACCAATGGGAAATCTGTGGCAACTTATTTTAAGCAGGGAAATGATAAGATTCCGTCTCATTTTTAATGTTTTTTTTCCTTTTGAGAGAGAGAGAGAAAGAGAGAGAGAGAATGGGGGGGGGCGCAGAGAGAGAGGGAGACATAGAATCCGAAGCAGGCTCCAGGCTCTGAGCTGCCAGCACAGAGCTCAACGCAGGGCTCGAACTCACACACTGCAAGATCATAACCTGAGCCGAAGTCGACGCCCACCTGCCTGAGACACCCAGGTGCCCCAGATTCCATCTCATTTTTAAAAGATCACTACTTTGCCAGCTGCATAAGAACAGACCGCTAACAGAAGTAGACACACCAATTAGGAGATAATAGCGGCCTGAACCGAGGGATGGCAGAGGACACGGAAAGCTGTGGTTGCTTTGAGAAATATTTGGAGGTGAAACCAACCTAGTACAACAAATTACCTTTTTCCGTTCACACCAGTGTCTGGCCCATACCTTCCTGAGCTCCAGACTTGCTATCCAAGGGCCCTCCAGACACCTCCACTTGGATGTCCCACAAACACCTCAAAGTCAGTCTGCTCCCTACATGAAGTCATCATCGTCCCCACCGAAGCGACCTTCCCATATCCTGGACCCGGGTATGGCACCAGCATCCACTCACAGTCACAGCTTGCCCCTCCTCTGCCAAACCTCAAGTAGCCGCCAAGTCCTTTTGCACTTGCCTTCTAAAATTTCCCCATCTGTCCTTTTCTCTCCATACCCACCTCCAAGCTCAAGAGCAGGCTCTCATCCCTTGCCTCTCTGACTCTGGCACTGCCCTCTTCAATCTATCAGCCATACTGCAGCTACACTGACCACAAAGTAACACTGCTTCAAAACCCTCTGACAGCTCCCTATCGCCTTCATGACAAAATCCCACCCTTCAGCATGATCTACGAGACATACACCTGCATACACCTCTTTGGCCTCAGCTTCCTTCAGGCACCCTGAGCTCCTGCTGAACCAAACTCCAATCATGCCATGTTCTTCCCTGCAAATGTGCCTCCATTTCCTGGAGCACCCCCTCTCCTCACCTGGTCAACTCCTACTCAGTCTTCAAAATCTGCTCAGATGTACTTCCTGTACAAAGCTTTTCCAGACCCTGACTCCTCTAAGCTAGATCAGCTAATCATCCTTTATACTTGCTCAGGCCTTCTGGGTAAGAATCCGTCACTGCAACTATAATTCTGTTCCTGCAGGTAGAAGATGAGGCTCCTCTAGGGCACGCAGAGTGGAACCACGGTCTAGCGTAATGATCTGACTGAATGAAACACTTAATACATTACTAACTGCAGTTCCCTCTGAAACCCACATTTGTTAAAAATCAAAAAATGGGGGTGCCTGGGTGGCTCAGTCGGTTGAGCGTCCGACTTCAGCTCAGGTCATGATCTCTCGGTCTGTGAGTTCGAGCCCTGCGTCGGGCTCTGTGCTGACAGCTCAGAGCCTGGAGCCTGCTTCACATTCTGTGTCTCCGTTGCTCTCTGCCCCTCCCCCACTCATGCTCTGTCTCTCTCTGCCTCGAAAATAAATAAACATTAAAAAAAAAAAAGACTTAAGAGTATATATGGAGTTCAATGCCCTCTACCAGAGATGATCTTTCTCACCCAAATTCTAACCTCAGGAAAAACCCAAATGGAACCAAGAGAAGGAAGGGAGGTACTCTTCCAGTCAGTTCTATCGGCCACTCAGGGTTACTGCTCTGGCGAGAAGGGATGTCTCAGAAGAGCCCACACATCCAATATGTGCCATCGATTACACACCACTCCAACTCCTGTCAGAACGAACACAGGGAAAGAACAAACAACATGAACCTGTGTGTTCTGAACAGTCACGCTCATCTCTCAGGTCCACCTCCACCCAGCCCATGTGTGCCTTTGCACGTCCGCCCAGCCTCTGCTCTTCCCACACTTCAGTGAATAAATGCCTTCCCCTGCTCTTCCTGGCCTGTGTCTGAATCCTTTCCCCTACCAAGCCTAAGGCCCCGCCTCTTCCACAGGTTCAGAATGTCTCTAGTTCACATGGAATTCCTACCATATTGGGCAATTGAATCAAACAAGAAACATCTACTAACTGCTTAAGATATGTTTGGCATTTCATTGTTTTGGTTGCCTCACGGGTCTTAATTTTGGTTTCCTAACAGGACCTGACTCTCTGGGGTTGGGACCCAGGAATCCACATTTATAAGTATGCCCCAAAGTGATCCTGATGCATACTTATATTTGAGGTCGCTATCCAGAACAATCTGCTCAAAATCAACAGAGGTGGGTTGTTTTTTTTTTTTAAATATAGGTTCTAAAACCACATACCAAACTACTGAATAAAACCCTACAGGCTTGTCATGAAGTACCTAACAGACTGACAGGAATTACAAACTGGTTGAGTTTATATATTATCAGATGTCTGCCTGCCCTGAATAGTCCCTAGTTTAAAATATTTGAATAGATGGTCAATATTTAGATTGCAGTTGTTGATTAAATCTAAAACATGGTTCCTGCCTATCAGTGAAAAGCTATTATAATTAATGGGAAAAGATTACGGTAATTGAGATGGCTGGGACTAAGTGATTGTTAGAATTAAATGTTTTAAACGTTAAAAACCATCTGAGAAACTATCACGATGGAAAGGAAAGGCCCTCAGGGTTAGGAAATGTCAACTTCACCTCTGAGATCAGACACTATTAGTTCATCTAAGGGCAGTCAGGACTCTGAGAAATCGACTCAGGCCTTTAAGCACACAAAACCCAGAATGGCAACAAATTTGATGTAATGGGAAATATACAGTTCCAATTACTGGAACAATTACACCAGGGCGACAGCCCTACCCTGCACCCCAATGCCCATTCGAAAGCTTCTGGAAAGCCAGTTGAGTAATCAGAAGCTGGCTTCAGCAGAGAACGACAGTAAATGGTGGTGGCAGGTCCTAAGAGCTGTGCCATCCATGTCGCTCTAGGGCTCAGAGAGCCCGGGTCATTTGCCATAGGGCGTTCTAATGCAGCTCAGCTGTGCCAGGCATCAGCCACAAATATGGAATAGTTTTAAAAGATAATTCAAAGTTATATATTTATTTTAAAACCACACACAGCATAACTTTTTTTTAGTGATATAATACCTAATCATAATGGGTTTTTTCTTCCTGCTGGGTTTTGATTGTGTTAGCTTTTTAAGACAAATGTTTTAAAGTGTTCCAGGGGCTTCGTAAGAGTGGTGACGTCTGCTTCTCTCCTGCTCCACTGGCCTCCTGCTCGCAGGCAGAACACTCGTGTCCACCACAGTCGCTCCTCCTCATGCAGCACCGGACAAACGAGACAGAGTCCTCCCTTTGTCCGGTCTCTGCGCAGAGCGCCGGCCTCTTACAGTATCATGAGCACGATAGCTGGATCCCGGGCTCGCTGTTATCTTTCAATATACTCTTTAACATCATGAAATTTGGGATGTATCAGATCGCAGAGTCAAACCTTCCCTTCAGGCCCTGGCAATTGCTGAGCTGTACTCTATGTGCCATGACTTGGAAGAGGGTGGAAGGTACTTTCTTGGAGGATGCTAGTTCAACATCATTCTTATTAGCACCAAGACTGCCATTCCACAAGCTGCACCGAAGAGTTCTCTTGCTAATGTCCATCTTTTCCTAAGTCGTGTTTTTTTTTCCTTCCACAAATTCTTCTATAAACTATGATGCCTGCTATTGCTACATTCTGCTAAAATCCAGCAGTAAGATAGAATGTTATGTCCAAAATAATGTCTTATTATAAATTTAATACAGTTGTATTTCATGGGAGCCTCTTAAACATACCGTCACCTCCAGGAGTTTTCCTCTCCTGAACAAAATGAAAAACATGGCAAAAGTCCAATTCTGAAACCTTTTACCAAAAAGCAAACTAAGGCAATAAATATAAAACTGTCTATCTTAAACACAAAAGTCTTCCAAAGAAAATTGAAAGCCTTTATTTCAGGAACTGCATTTGATGCCACATTCATCTACTCGCTCGCTCGCTCATCACCAGATGTTTATGAAATAGCTACTAAGTAGTAGGTACTATAAAATGAACTAGGCTCAGATCCTGCTCTCAAAAAGCTCATACTCCGCCCCCCCCCCCACCCCGGGATCAGAAAGTCTCTGAGCCTAAAAGCATGCTGGGCAAACTTAACAAAAATCACTCAGCAGGCTTAAAAAAAACTTAATACACTTTTGCCCTGATTCCTTTTTCCCAGGGAAAACTGTGTTTACCGAAAAAAGTTGCTCATAGCTCGTGGTGTGCGATCCAAACCGCTCCGCTCATCAGAATGAGACCCTCGGTGGTCTGGAACACCTTCCTCCCCCACTTCGCCCACCACATGATTCATCCTTTCACTCCCTTCTTCTCCGTGAAGCCTTCCTGAACTCTCTCCAGCTTCACTTCACCCTGAGGCAGAGCTAATTACTGCCTGCTCTGAGGTACCAAGGTATTACATTATAATTATTGTTGACCCATCACTCTCTCCACTTGCTTTTTGAAGACGCGGACTGACCTGGTTCCCTCTGCACCCTGAGTACCTAGCCAGGTCCTAGGAATGGAGATGGATGGACTGAGGCGAATCCTAGAAACAAAGACTCCAATACACAACGTTTAGAATAAATAGTCCCTTTTCCCCTAGGATTCTTTGCCCAATTGTTTACGCGCAATAAAAGCAATAGATGCGCATCAGTGATGTTAGAACGCAGGAAACATGCTATTAGGGAAGCGCTCTCCGCTGCTTTATGGACAAGTCTCTAGACTGTAAAAGTGACGAAGTTTCTTCTGCTTTGGTCGGGTCTTTGAAAATCAAAGTGAGAATGGTCTGAGATGACTCACTGCCAGTATTTCATACAGTAATCCTTTCTTCAACTGAGGTTTGTAATTATAAAATAACTGGCTTTGGGAGGCAATAATATACTGTAGCCATGAATACACTTAGAAGATAGGCTAAGTACTTCTTAGATTTTAAGGTGTTCTAGGCACCAAGCTTTTGCTTTTCGATCGCACATGACAGATAGCTTCACACCTCATACCAGACGCATGAGCAGGGTGTCTGCACTTACACGATCAGATCAACGAGACTTGGAGCAACAGGACTACTAGCAAAGCCCCTCTAAACATATCTAACTTCAGTTAGGACAGGGGTTGACCGTCCCCTATCCAGGTTTCCAGGGTGGGTACTGATTTGTTTGGGATGCCACCTGTGATCGGAGAACAAGCTCGGTCTGACTGGATTGTAATGCAGTTTAACATACTCCCTCCGGGGGCACCAATGACCACCTTCCACGTGGATGTCACAGCACAGGAGCCACACGATGGGTCAGGCAGGGGTTAGGTGCTGCTGATGCAAAGATGAGCAAAACACTAAACAGCCAACCCAAGGAAAGTCTCAACAGAAGTGCTGCAGCATTTGTGGGTACAAAATGTTATGGGAGCACACAGAGGAGGCAGTGACTAATTCTGTCTGAGGACAGTCACCAGGCTGTGTGGGGTGATGGAGAGTAGTGGGAGGTAAAACTAGAAACAGCCAGATTAGGGTCCCCCAGTCCACTTGTCATTAGTCACACTTTCCCTGGGCAAGTGCATTCACTTCCAAGGCTTCAAAGGCTACCCCCACAATCAACAAGTTCCACATCAGAAATCTCAGTCCCGTCTCTCCTGATTTCAGGCACATGTCCTAATCTACCTCAGAATCTACCTCAGAACATCAATCTCTGTATGTCCCGGAGGGACCTGCTAACCAAACCTATCACTCTTCCTTCTCCGGACTTCCTCTTCCTTTATTCCTGTCTTCAGTTTCCAATCAGTGTCCAAACTGAAAGCCTGTCATCTTCCATACCTGGATGCGGCCACCTAGTCCTGTCAACCTCACTTCTAAGAATCTCGCAAACGACTCCCTTCTTCTCTGACCTTCCATTCTCGCTGTCCAGGCTGGCATCTTCCCAGACTCCAACTACTACAACAACAGTCACAAAACCAGTCTAGCTACTCCAAATTCTGTTCCTGCTCACGCACTCAGAACGATGATGCAAGACACTATAGGTACTGCAGCAAACAAGACATACAAAGAACGTGTCTGTTCTGTGGAGCTTGCTATTTGTTCACTGTGGCCAATTTCATTTTTAAAGTTAATCTGGTTGTGGCACATACCGGCCGCAAGTCTTCAGTACCCTCCCCACCCAGCCGTCCACACAACAGACTACGAGCACGGTCCGCAAGGTTGTTCAACATCTGCAAGTCTACCCTTCCAACCTCTTGTTCTGCCACCCAGGCACATCCCTGTTATTAAACCTGCATGTTTCTTCAGGCTTTGCCTCGGCGAGGGAGAACATTCCTTTCTCGCCTCCCCTCCGGGAATTCCTACCCCAGAGATTCTGAGTTTCCATGCCCAAGCAAACATGGCACTCATCACAGGGTACAGGAATGATGTCTAGAAGTCTGCTCCTCCCACCTGGATATGAGCGCCTTAAAGGACAGGAACTGCACCACATGTGAGTCCCCCCTCACAGCAGGTACTCAGAAAGTCTTGGTTCAAGAGAAAGCAAGGAAGGAGCATAGCCATCTACAACGGTTAAGAAGCAAAGTCAGGAAAACCGGTCAGGAAAATCACACTTCACCTGATGGCCTGTCCAAGTACTTCTTTTGTGAAGTACGTAGGTACCTCTCTGGGCTCTGAGAACAGAGCTTCCTCTAAAGGCAGGTTTCCCAAAGGCAGAACATCTTCAACACCATCAGGACCCTCCCTTCTCAACCTTTTTGCTGTTTCTCATTTGGCTGGAGAAACACACACAGAGGGGCTGACTGACCTCACTTTAAACTCATGATACTGAGTCCAAGTGGGTCCTTCATGCTGCCCAGCAACTCTCTGCATTTCTCTTGCTCACTCACTAGACTCATTCACTCTGCTTAGCTGATCCTTCTTCCTGTTTCACTGAGAAAACAACCAAAAGACCTTCCCCAAGTTCCCACCACACCTACTTGAGTCAGTACTCATTTATGTCGCCACTCACACTGTTACAGGGATAAACTCTGCTCCTAGCTTAGGCCAACCTCTCTCCACTTTGCCAGGAGAGTCCACTCCTTGCTTACTAAAATCACTCCAGTGATTATATCCTGTCTCCTGCTTCACGAAGTTTTTTTCCCTCTCTACTAGACCATTTCCGCCAGCTTAAAAATACGATCTAATACCTCTTACAAAAAGAAAAAAATGGGAACAACCTCCTCAACCCTTCTTCCCATCTCAGCTACCACCCCATGTCTCCCCTTTCTGGAAAAACTTGTAGTTGTCTTAATCCACTGTCACCTCCCATTCTCCTTGAACCTACGCCAATCAGACTTTGACCCCTACTGCCCCTAAAAACTGTTCTCAAGTTCACCAAAAAGCTCCGTAACTTAAACAGCATTACACAGTTGAACACTCCCACCTCCCGAACACCTTCTTCACTTCGCTTCCAGGATAGCATTCTCTTTCGGTTTTTTTCCAACCTCAGTGGTCGTTCCTTCTCAGTTTCTTTTGCCTGGTTCCTTCCAGTATCTAATTACCAAATGTGTGCCCCACGGCTTAGTCCTTTCCATCAACACAAGGTCTCCTGGCTTCGAATACCACCTATGTTTATACCTCCAGTCCAGGGAGACTCCACACTCAAGACTTCTAGACCAAACTGCCTCTTCGACATCTCCACTCAGATAAACCTAAGATGCCTAACGGCAAAATCTTGAAACCATCCTCTGCCCCCAGTCTGTCCTTCCCATTCTCCTCCCATTTAAGAAAATTGGGAACTCCCATTTTTCAAGCTGCTCAGGCCAACATGATTGGGGTTATCACTGACCTCTCTTTACCTCCTACTCCATCCACATCTGCTACTAAATCCAGTTTGGCCTGCCTTAATATGTAACTGAAATCCAATTGCTTCTTACCACGTCCACGGTTACTGTCCTGCTCGAACAGTTGTCACTGCAACTCATCATTGCGATAACCTCCTGACACATTCTACCTTCGACATATCAGCTAAAGTCACCTTCTTATAATTCAAGTCAAATCATGTCACTGGACAGCGCGAACCTTTTCCAGTGGTAAATAAAAGTCCAACATGGACTACAAGGCCTACCCAATCCAGCCAACCCCTTACCTTTGGACCTCATCTCCTCCCGTTCTCCCCCTTGCTTACTCCGCTCCAGCCACAACCGCTTTCCTCTTGTTCCCTGAACACACTATCCACCTTAGGGCCTTTGCACTTGGTCTTCCCTTTGCCTAGAAGATTCTCCCAGTTATCCACATGGTTTCACTCCCTCACTTCCTACTGGTTTTTGCTTCAATGTCGCCTTCTCAGTGAGGCCTGTCTTGAGTAACCTAATATTTAAAACTGCAACTTCCCTCAATCTCTCACCCTTGAATTTTCTCCCATCACATTCATTACTATCTAACAGAATGTTTACTTAATTAATGCTGTTTATTACTTATCTCTACTGGAATTCCGTGACAGCAGGAGTATTATTTGTTCTGTTTAGTGCTATATCCTCAGGGTTAAGACCAGTGCTAGCATACGGAAGTTGCTCAAAGCGTTATTTGTTGAATGAATAAAATGAGAAATTCTCAGCTAGGCTGTCTTCAATTTTCAACACCTGCTCAGCACCTTAGCAGATAAAAGCATCAAGTCAGAATTTAGTAACGTTAAACTTCAGTGTTATGCTTTCATTTTGTTTTTTGATTCCTTTTAATCTAAGATGCCGGGTCTCTACTCTTGTAACAGTTACTTCTAAAACATGTTTTAAGTTTAAAAATTGAGTTTCTTCTAACAAAAACGTTAAATTATATGGGATGAGAAGAGAGACATGGTAAAATTACTGTACGTGGTATCTGAATGACTGATTTTAGGCACTCTTAGCGTAGAGTTGCCAGTTAAAATACAGGACACCAGTAAATTTTAATTGTAGATAGACAATTTTTTCTAACATATGTCCCAAATACTGCATAAGTTTTCGTTATCTGAAATCCCATTTTGAATGGCACTCCCCCTCGCCCCCCCCCCCAATCCTACAACCTTATCTTAGGAGAACAAAGAAATTACACCCTGCTCCTTGTCGCATCCATTTCGATCAGAACAAGCTGGTAGCACTCCTGTGCTACCTACGGACTTCGTGACTGTGGGAGAGTACTGGGGCCTGACATCCTAAAAATCAAAGAGGCAACGGTCTCTTTGGGAAGGCAAAGGCCCCGTCGTATCAGACTGCGGGGCAGGGTGGTCTCGGCCCAGCTCCCTTTCCCAGTCTTTCAGCCACCAGCTCGGGGGAGGCAACGGCTTGGCAGCCACTTTCTGGCCCTTACCAATGTTTCCTTCGATGGAAAGCCTTCGAGGCCCGCGCTCCGCGTGCAAGCCCCTGGAAGGGGACACGCCACCGACTCGGCTCTGAGCCATGGCACTGCAAGGTGCTCGCAACAGCCTTCGAAAGAGCTGACCCGCGGTCATCCCACCCACGACTTGCGCAGCTATATAGCACTTCCGCCGATAGCACTTCCGCCCCCCGCACCGCTGTGCAAGCGCTCAGGCGCGCCTATGACGTCAGGAGATCGCCGGGCAAGAAGTGGGTGGAGTTGAGCTGGCTTCGGGGGAGGGGCCAAAGGGACCGCTCTGTTCTCGCGAAGTTTGTAGAGAAGCAACGCTGGATGGAAAAGACGTCTAGTGCGGTGCGGGGCGGGGGTGGGGGAGTGGCTGCAGTTGTCTGGGCGGCTTGGCCTCTGGATGTTTGTTTGTCGGAAGAGCAACATTGTGAAAGAGACATACACTCAACAATCTCCTCACCTTTGTATTTTTGTGCAACTTTTAAATGAGTCATAAGTAAAGACAAAGTAATCGTAATTTTAAACGAGGTTTTTCCAGTTGTTCATTTGCTTTTTATTCTAATATGGGTAGAAATTGGACTATTTTAAGCAGGAAAATGACGCAATCTGATGATGTACACAAGTTAACTTTTTCCCATTCACGGCGACGCGCAGCACAATGCTGGCACATTACCGAATAAATCAACAAAATAGTTCATTACACCCCACCTCTTATTTTGTCCCCTGAATGAATAAATAAACGTTCACTCTGTCGATTTGCACAGCAGTCAAAAATCCCATTAGGATGAAGTAGGTGGAGGCTCAGGACGTGAGTGGAACTCGTTTAAACCATAGATTGGGCTCAGCGGGTGGGAACCATGGCGAGGGTGGAGTGCAGGCCCGCGTGGGGCGGTGGGGATTCTGAGTGTGATTTGTAAAGGATGAGCAGAGCCAGGGTAGAGAGAGACTTGCTGGTGTATAAACCTGGAGACCCGCCGTCGGTGGACAGTTGTGCTCTGTGAAGGGGCAGGGACAGTTCTGACCGGTGAGGCCCTGACTGGCTTTGTCCTGCCACCACCCTATTGTCAGAACGACCTCAGAACTAACGATTTATAAAATGTTGTCAGAGGGTATTTCCACTTTCCATCGTTGAAACCACACTAGTCAAACCAGGAGTCCAACAGTTAAAATAGCCTTCAAGCGGCACTCTTAGAGGGGGGAGGTTTTAGGAAACGGGGGTCTGATTGCCAGTGGCTGGGGAAGGGTTGGTGGGCTGGGACCCCTGTCTTGCATAGCAAGCACAGGACCTTTTTCTTCTATTGATGTTTATATAGGATGATTGAAGTGATGTTCATATATTAAGCACATTATTTTTAAATATAGATTATACATTTACTTAGGATAACCTGGGTGGGGCACTGATAGATATAGCAACAGGTAAAGTCAGTCCCATCCGCTGCTCCTGCTCTCACAGGCACCTCCGTGTAAAATTACTGCTTACATTTCTATAGTCGTGTAAACTCAGACTTGGAAGATGTTCATCCAAACAAGTTTGAGAGGCTCTCTGAGCTCCCAAGGTCTCCCTGCCCTCAGTGCCATCAGGGTTATCGGGCAAGTTAAATGAGGAAGCTGTCGGCCACTTTTAGGGGTAGACAAGTAACTAACCTGTTCCTGAAAGTTAGAGCTACTAAAAGTTATTATTTTTTTAGACTTTATAGTCAAGTGTAATAAGTAGTGAAGAAAAGCGCATGCATCATAAGTCTACAGTTTAATGCAATTTTCACAAACTGAACATGTTTTTTGGATTCAGATAAAGAAATCGAGCATTGCTACTATCTCTTTTTGTCCTGCCAGTTACCACCCACCAAAAACAACCCACAGCCTGACTTCTAACAGCAGACAATAGTTTTGCCTATTCTTTAGATAAATGGAATCATGTGGTAAGTACTTCTTTTATTCCATCTAATATCTATGAGATTTATCCATGCTAGAAATGTAGCTTTAGTTCATTCTCATTCCTGTATAGTATTCCAATACGTCACTATACCACAATGTATTTTATCCGTTCTACCATTGAAGGATGTTTTTGAGTTTCTAGATTTGGGCTATTATGGGTAAGGGTTCCTATGAACATTCTCGAGTATGTCTTTTGGTGATTTTAAGCATGCAGTCTCCTGGGGTAATACCTGTGACTGGAATTGCTATGTAATAGGTTATTTGTATGTTCAGCTTTAATAGATATTCCCAAATAGTGGATAGTTTTACAGTGTTTGTCCCAGTCAACTCTGTCGCCATCATGGGTGAGCACTATAGTCGTCCCATATTCTTAACAGTTGGTATTGTCAGCTTTTTCATTTTGTCCAACCTGCTGTATATAGTTTTCATCTGCATTCTCCTGATTAATGGATTGAAACACTCTTTTGTACCTCTATTGGCAATTTCAGTAACTTCTGTCTCAAAGAACCTAGTCAAGTCCCGTGCCCACTTTCCTATTGGTTATTTGTCTTTTACTTACTGTTCTTTGCTCATTCTGGATATGAAGTCCTTTGTGAATATTTTCTCTCATTCTGTTCCTTGCTTTTAAAAAGCTTTCGAATTTCCTTGGTGTTCAGTGTAAGTAGAAATCTACAATGGTCTAAATTGCCTGTCAGTTGTCACAATGTCAGTGATGACCCCTCTGTTCCCTTTTATTTTGTAGTGTTCATTATTATATCATGTATTCGTATCTTTCTTGGTCCGAATTCTCAATTCCCAGGAGAGAGAATCTAACTGGCCTAGCTGTGCCCAAAAGGTAGGGTCTCATGAAACGAACATGAGTGTTTTGCCCTACCCCGTGTATAAGGAAGGCTGGAAATTAAAGGGATCATGATGAGCAAGGAAGACACCCTGAAAAGGTGATGATCAGTCCCTCCTGGAAGGAGCAAACAGGGTGTTTCATCCCTCCTCAGGTGATGGCCAGAACACAAAAAGCAGCAAGGTCTTGGTGAACAGAATTACATCCCACTTGCCTGCAGGAATGAGGCCGCTTTACGCTCCTGGGGTTTGTCAGAAATCTGCTGGGATTTATGAGTAAGGGTTGATGATGCTACATGGACTCTTGTCATTCAGCATCCATTTCTTCACTCAATATTTGCTGAGCATCTACTATGTGCCAGGCACTCTTTCTAGTCCTCAGAGTACAGCTCTGAAGGATTTACTGTTTTCAAATGTTTGTAAGTGCTATGGTGACAAAGAGATACAGACCCATTTAACAAAAATGCTACAATATGGCCACAAAAAAGTAAGAAGATAAACATATACCAATGTGACCCTGACTTTCTTTTACTACTTGGATGTCTGGTCTGTTATGTTCTCATCTATATCGAAGATTTTCTAATGTGCTACATGGTGCTAACTCAGTTTGGTTGAGCCTGGAAGGATGCTTCTAGAATCCCCTCCTGACAGGGCTTTGAGTTAGAGTTGGCCAAAAGAAGACCAGGTGTAATGTTTGGAAGGCAGAGCCTTAGCCATCGTCTGGGGAGATCTCTTTCAGATACTGTGACAGACAGATGAGCTCACAGAGAGATCCTAGCTCATCCTCAAAGCCCTAGTGTCTCCTTCCTGATCATCCTGCAGTTGCTTCCAGAACTTCACTTCCCCAACTGTTTCCACCTTCGGGGAAAGTCTCATTCCTATAATAAACCCCTTCTTCCCATAACGTGCATGGTGGCTCTGCTCCCCTGAATGCACTCTGACTGATATACCAAATCATAAAGGGAGGCATTTAGGGAGTGGTTAGGAGTGTGGGCTCCTGATAGCCGGGGGTGAGGTTACGAAAGATAACCCACAAGCAGCAGTAACCTCCCCCCACACAGTCACCGCCCAGTACACATTACATAATAAGTGATGGCTGCCCTCAGCTCGGCCCTCCGTGCCTGGGACATTATTGCTATTTGTCTTTAGTTGATTTCCTGTTGTATTTTGCCTCCCCTCAAGCCATTGTAACCACTCGTGTCCCCCTCACTATCGGCACATACTTTGACTTCCACCGAAGACTTCTAGGACAGTACTTCCTGAGGTGGGGCAAGAGCAGGTGGGGAATCACCTGTCAGCTTCCCGGTCTTCCCCCACATGGAGATTCTGATGTACCCCTCCACAGCAGGGATGGTCGGTGCACCACATTTCCTCGGATCCTCTGTGTGTGTGTGTGTGTGTGTGTGTGTGTGTGTGTGGCTGCCCTCTAGCCTCCTCCACTTGCTCTCTCTCCCAACAGCCAGTGCCAGCAGCTCTTCTTTGCAATACTGCCCTCATGCTACTGAAGCCCTTTCCCAGCACGGGTGGACTTTACCTCCCCCCAGAGTGTGTCTTCGCCCGTCACTAGTGTGAACGCCCAGCTGCACCGGCTTTTACACCGAAGCTGCCTGGGAATCGGGCACTCTCCATGGGACTTTGTCTGAGAGGTCCCCTGCTGGTCTTCCTCCCCATTCTTGTTCTGCTTCTGCTCACTGGTTGCTCCTGTGAGCACTTCCTGAGAATTTAATGAGGAAATCATTGTAAAGCTCTTAAGCTAGGGCCTCGTGTATTCTAAGCACTCAACCGATGTTCGCTATTATTATTACCCCTTACTTTCTCATAGTACTCTGTGGGTGCTTCCATTTCACCTCAAATCATTGTCGTGCATAGGTCTTCTCCCACTTTAAGCAGTGAGACTTTGGCGGGCAGGAATCATCTTTGCTGGATACAAAAATTCCGGGTGGGCTTACCCATTAAGAGTAGATGCTGAAAATTCAGTAAATACTTGTGAAATTAAACAGAATTGACCAAGGGCAGAGAGTGGGGAGCAAATAACAAGAGAGAAAGAGAATGAGAGAGAGATAGAGAAGGAGAAGGAGGAGAAGGAGAAGCAGAAGGAAGAGAAGGAGAAGAAAAAGGGGAAGAGGAAGAACAGGAAGGGGGAGGGGGAGAAGAAGAAGAGGAAGGAGGAGGAGGTGGTGGAGAGGAGAAAAACAAAGAAAAAAATATTCTTCCTAAGAGTGCTGCTCCTTTCTCAGTTAGCTTTGGGGCAAGATACAGCCTAACCCTCAATAAAGAAGGACTTCATAGAGATCTTAAGCCACTGTGACACTCCTCCACACAAGTTCAAACACTGTGTTTGAACCATTCATCTGTCACGCCCTATAAACCTTGTGTTTCTCTTTGTGTTCATGTTCTATGTGTCTTGCCCTTGAGTAAAAGGATGTACCTCTCTGAAAGCCCTCATTTCTTAACACGCCCCCTGCCAAGAGCCATCTAGCCCTCATTCTTACTCAAGTTGAAGGAAAAGGAGACAAGGTAGTAGAGTAAGAGCACTAGCTGTAGAGTTAGACACACTTGGATTTTAATCTTGGTTCTGTGGTCTTCAGCAAGTCCCTAACTTCTCTGAGCCTCGACTTCCTCATCCATAATATGGGGATACATGTATCTCAGAATCATTGTGTAGATTACAAATAAGGCGTGAAAAGGTCTTAGCACCAAGTAAAAACAGTGGAGGGGGGTGCGGGGAGGGGAGAAAAAGCCCCACACAGAGAAGTAAGGCTTGCAGGTTTTAATATTTCATGATTAGTAACAGAGCAGTCTCAAGGGGATCCCCAGAGAATCCGTTCTGACTTTAGAAGCACTTCCTGTGGACAATGGAGGGCCCCGCCTCATCGTACTCCGGCTTGCTGATCCACATCTGCTGAAAGGTGGAGAGAGAGGCCAGGATGGAGCCTCCAATCCAGACTGAGTACTTCCGCTCAGGGGGAGCAATAATCTGCAAAGAATCAATGTGGTGAAGCACCATCAGTCCCCTAGGGAATAGCGAGGTGGTCCAGGGGCCCTCTCATTACAGAGCAGGCTGCCCCAGACAGGGACGGCCTCCACGGTCAGAAACAAACAGGGTAAACCTTGTGGTAGATTAGACTGTTCCTCAGATCTGTACTCCCTGCCTCCTCCCCCGCTCCCCCCGCCCCCATGGGAAGGATGCGCTGCTTGACCCTGTGACTTCGGTCTGGACCCTGTATTTGTTTGACCAATGGGACACGAGCGGACATGATAGAACAGGAGCTTGAAAGCACTCCGGGCTGCAGCCGGGCGGGCTCTCTTGTGCCTCCGTCATCTTCAGGGGGAAGGGCTTCCCTTGAGAAGCTGCAGGCCCTTCAGCCTGGGCCCCATCATGAGAGACGTGGACCTGCCCTGAGCGGGCTGGACCTGCAGGGCCGCCTAGCCGGGCCCGACTCAGACCGGCCGACTCCCAGCTGACCTGCAGATGCACGAGCACTTCACTAACACTTGGCGTAACTCCCTGGGATTTCACAGTTGCTGGTTCCTCAGCAATAGATAACCACTGCAAACACCTGTAGGGAAGGTGCTGCCCTGTGCCTGCCTGGAGCTCGGATCCCAGGGCGGCTCAGCCAGTCCGGGTCTTCCAGCCCCGAGCCGGCCGGTCCACTCACAGCCTGTCTTGAGCTTCGTCTGTCAACAGCCACTTATATCTGACGAGTCCTCAAGTTCATACATACACGGTTCATCCTTGCCCCCGCAAGTCCTGAGCTTAGCCTTTAGAAATTGGTTGTCCTGTCAAACAATTTTGATCTCCACCTAAAAGCGGATCCAGAAAGACTGCTATTAAAGGGTCTAAGAATTCAGTGCTAGAAGAAACCAGACACTGATGTAGGTTTTTTTGTTTCCTTAGGCTCTGTCCACGTATTTCCTAAATTGCAGAGATCATGCACTTGCAGGGGGAAAGAGAGTCTCTAGAAGTTATCTTATTACTTGGTCAGGCCAAAGTCACGCAGTCACTCTTTGGACTGACACCTCAAGGCCAGCATGGCCACTTTATTGCAGCGCTGCTCCATTGTGAGAAAACCCTGGGCTGTCCTGGGCTGGAGGTCCTCGGTCTCACATCCCTTCTTCCGTATCCTTGCGGCCCGACCCATCTCCCCAATTCCTCTGCACAAATCCTGCTGTCCAGTTGGCTGGGGGTGTTTGTACCTGCATACACACACCCCGGGGCACCTTTGCTCTCTCCGTTTCGCCTGCCTCAAGTGCCCCTTCCCTTCTTCTTGTCTTAAGTCGCCCCCTCACTGATCGTGTCTACAAATTAGATCCTAAACTCCTTGAAGGCTGGCACGTGTTGTTAAACTCAGGGCAGTGGTTCACAAATCGGGATGTGCGTCAAAACGCTGGCGTTCGTTTATCCACGTAGGTGATGGGGGCACCCCAAATCCGTTGAGCCAGAATCTGGGGGTGAGGCGAGGTGCAGGATCCTGACACACCTCGGAAAAAGCCCCTTCCCGAGGCCTGGTACAAAGCTCCCAGTATGGCAGGCCTCAGTAAGTACGGCTGCGCCAGTGGCTCCCGGTGACCCACTCTGCTTTCCTGTGCTGAGCACCGTATGCTAGAAAGGGGGAAGGCCTCGGGCAGCCTTCCTTTGTGAAAAAGGTTCTTAGAATACATTTCCTCAGATCAGGCCTACTCCCAGAGACCCACTTGATTGTGGTGAGACTTTGTAACTTTTAACCGATTCCTTATCTCTCTTCAATTCCCAACTCTTTTTCTAAACCTGCTAGCGGCAAATCTCCTAGAAGCCCTTAAAACTCTGTATGGTTGCTTGTATGGGGACCAGAGGCTGGGAGAAGCAGAAGACAAGCGGGCCCCTATTCTGATGAGGCCCGTGAGGTGAGCCGTCCTGGTGAGCAGCCACGTGGGGAGGACGGGAGCCAAGACGAGACAACAGATCAAAGACTGTCCAGGAATCAAGTGATGTGAACCAGCAGGCTGCCCCCCGCCACGCTTTCTCCCTGAAACTTTGACCCTCCTCTGGGGTAACACCCACATCCCTTTCAAAGTCTACACATGCTGTAGTATTACTTCCCTCTTTTCTTTCCCTCGATTTCCCTCCTCCTGATTGCATCCTCAACCCCCTCAATATTCTCATCATCCCAAACTCTCTCACCCTCTTCTCCTATGACATCATGTGATTACGTTTGAAATCCCATGCTAAACATGTCTCCAGCTCACCAGTGCCCAAGGACCACAATGCCCTGAGGTGAAATCTTCCCCAGACCAGGACGATGCTGAGCCCAGGAGACCACCCAGCTATGGGCCTGGCACAGAGACTGGGAGCATCTCCCAAGGAGGCAGGTCTTTGTCCAAAGAACAGGATGGAGAGAACTGGGACAGGACCCACCTTGATCTTCATGGTGCTGGGGGCCAGGGCTGTGATCTCCTTCTGCATCCTGTCGGCAATGCCAGGGTACATAGTAGTGCCCCCGGAGAGGACATTGTTGGCATATAAGTCCTTGCGGATATCGATGTCACACTTCATGATGGAATTGTAGGTGGTTTCATGAATCCCGGCAGACTCCATGCCTAGCGCAGGTCGTAGCATCTTGTCAATACCCATCACTTCCTAAATACCCACACTCCCAGCTCCTCAAGGGACCCTTCTGTTGTTGAAGCTACCTTAGTTCAGACCCTTAATCACCACCTAGGATCAGACCTCTACCTGGCCCTTGGTTCCTCCTGTTCTGATTGATCTTTTGCATTTATCGCCCAAGATGTATTTCTAAGGGAACACTTCCACGGCGTTGTCTTTTTTTAAGCTTTGTTGAGCTATAATTCATATATCACAGATTGTGCAAAATGTAAATTCTAAAATCTAATTTCGGAACCCCAAAAAGAAACTGTACTCATTAGCAGACACTGCCATCTCCCTCATCACCCCTTGCCCAGCCCTAGAGAACCACTAATTTATTTTCTGTCTCTAGATTTCCCTGTTCTGGGCATTTCATATAAATGGAATCGTACAATACATAGCCTCTTGTGTCTCGCTCCTGTCACTTAATGTTATGGTCATGTTAAATTTCATAGAATGTTTTCAAGGGTCATCCATGTTAGAGGCTGTGTCAGTACTTTATTCTCTTTTATTGCTAAACAATATTCCACTGCATGGATATGCCCATTTTGTCATCTTTGACGGCCCCCCTAATCTACAGGTTACATCTAGCTACCTTAGCCTGGCACCAACACTTTCCACAGTGAAAGGCCTGCACGCCCACCAGCTCATGCCCACCTATCTGGCCTCCCCCACCTCTAGTATTTTCTCCGTGTGACAGAATTTCACACTGAGGTTAGAGGAATCTTCCCCAAGACAAACCTGACCTTGCTACACTGCCGCCTAAAACCTTGCAGGGATCTTCACCGCTAATGTGATTAAACACCATGCTCTTCGTGTGGTCCAGCAACTCTCTCCAGTTTCGCCTGTGTGCAAACACACACACACACACACACACGCACCCCTACTTCTCCCATCACATCCCAAATAGAACATGACCTTTCACACCTCCATGTCTTTATATGTAGCCTTCCATTTGCCTTGTAGGCCATTACCATTCTGCACTCCTTCCATCCCCAGATAACATCAAATGATACTCATTCTTCAAGATTCTGTTCAAATGTTTACCTCCAAGAAGCCTTCACTGATTTCCTAGCCTTCTATCACTGTGTGCGGTCAGTATGTAACCCTACACTGTCTATCAGCATTTGCTCGCAGGCCCATCTCTTCCCATACACTCCTCAAGAAAGTAGTTGTCCTTGTATTAAATATTCTCTTATTTAATCCTCGTTGCAACCCTATCTAGTAGGTACTATCATTACTTCCACTTTACAGATGAGGGAACTGAGGTTTGACGAAGGTAACACGTCCAAGGTAACAGGGTCTGAAGGGGCAGAATCAGGACTTGAGACCAGGTCTGCCCCCAAACCCATCCTGTTTACCACTGTGGGTTTTGGCCCCAGCGACCTAAAGGTTGGGCCATCCAAGAAGTGTTTCGTGTGTTAATTAACCTTATTCTTAGTGTTATGTTATATTCCCTATTCTGCTTTTCCTTTATTTTGATTTTCCTATACTTTTATTTAAAATTAGGTTTATCGGGGTGCCTGGGTGGCTCAGTCGGTTGAGCATCCGACTTTGGCTCAGGTCATGATCTCCTGATTCACGAGTTGGAGCCCTGCCTCAGGCTCTGTGCTGACAGCTCAGAGCCTGGAGCCTGCTTTGGATTCTGTGTCTCCCTCTCTCTCTCTGCCTCTCCCCAGCTTGCACTCTGTCTCTCTCTCTCTCAAAAAGAAATAAATGTTTTAAAAAAATAGATTTTATCTAGTTGTATTGTTGATGTGTTTTTGGCCTGTCCTGAGAAAATATGGGCTATGTATACACCATAAACAAAGTGTGCATGACTCCTGGTGTTTCTCCCTCCATCCCCCCACCCCTCTACCTCACCTCCCCTTCCCAATTAGCAGGGACAGTGGGCAACACCTCACCTATGAAAGAAGGCTGGAAGAGGGTCTCAGGGCACCGGAAGCGCTCATTGCCAATGGTAATGACCTGCCCATCTGGCAGCTCATAGCTCTTCTCCAGGGAGGAAGATGAGGCTGCTGTAGCCATCTCATTCTCAAAGTCCAGGGCGACATAGCACAGCTTCTCCTTGATGTCTCGCACAATTTCTCGCTCAGCTAGTAAGAGGAGAAATGACAGAAAGTGGATACTCTGTTCTGTTAGTCTGGCCTATATTGATCTCTGCGAAAACCTCCTCCTCTACTTTGAATTCATTCTCAGGATAAATGTTAATATTTCATTCCTCTTCCTAAAGTGCAAGTTCAAAATCTTGATTTCCAGGCGAAACTTTACATGGGCTTTTCTCCTTGTTATCTTTACTCTGCCATGACAAAGCTATAGGTCTTCCCGAGGGCCTGACAGGACACATTTCTGGTCTAGATGTAGGAGGAGTTGCTGTGATCCTACAGAATCTAGAAAGGGCCCTGCCTAAGATCTCCTCTTGCCCAGGGTGGCCACTGAGGCATGACGACTTCCCCTCAGAAATGCAGACCTTATTTATTCCATGTGTCCTCAGACAAGCCATAAATGCCCCTAAGTATCAAAATGCATCATCAAATTTTTGCTACCATTTAGCCTTGTAAAAACCATCTTTGATCCTGGTGTGGACATGGACAGTGGTAGCAGGTCCCTGGGGAAGGACGGAGTGCTCTGAAAGGGCACTCAAGGAGACTTTGTCACCTCCCCAGGGCATCTTGGTTGGGAAACTTCCTCCAAAAATAAGGCTGTGTTGACTACTTGGTCCTGTCCAGAGGCCCAGCCCCAGCCTAGGGACCCCCTCATCTATCTCAGGAGAGTTTGAGGGCAGGGGGCCACAGACTTCTCATCGGAGAACATCTGGTCCTAGATCAGATTTCGTTCTGAGCTCAAGTGAGAATCAAGGAAGGGGCGGGATACCTGTGGTCACAAAGGAATAGCCTCTTTCTGTGAGGATCTTCATGAGGTAGTCGGTGAGGTCACGGCCAGCCAGGTCAAGACGCATGATGGCATGAGGCAGTGCATAGCCCTCATAGATGGGGACATTGTGGGTGACGCCATCCCCTGAATCCAGCACAATGCCTGTGGACAGAGAGGATAGGACCCATGAAAACTTCCTGTCTTTCATCTTTCCAAGCCAGTTGCCAAATGATCCTCAACTACCATATTTTTCTTTAGTAGTTAAGAAAATTCACCCACCATAAGGATCAACAATAATATTTGTCGTGTACATCAATTCATTCTCCCAAATGAGAATGTAGCTTTCTGGAAGGCAAGTAAAACATCTTCCCTTCTTGTATTCCTTGAGACGCTTTCATAGTAACGCACACTTATCAATGTGCATCTCAATTGCACATTCTTTAAGGATACTGGATAATTTGCACATCCTTCTGGCATTAAACGAACACATATGCACATGCATGGAGAATGTTAGATCTGGAAGGGACTATAAAAACCATCCAAGTCAAAAAATAAATAAATAAATAACACTCTCTACTCATGAAACTTAGTAAACCATGGAGGGAAATGAGTTCTTCAACACGATAATAAATCTCAGTCCATATCATAATTGATGGAGAAACCCTAATATTGTTATTGTATCATTATTATTTAAAACAGTCCTAGATGTTCTAGCCAATGTAATATGACAGAAAATAGAAGTAAGAGGAATTATCAAAAGGAAACAGAATTATCATTTACAGATGATGAGGCTGTATACCTAGAAGACCCAAGAAAATCAACTGAGACATGGTTAGAGCTAATAAGATGGCTCGGTGAGGGCCTGGTACAAAATAAATATCCAGGGACCGGTAGCTTACACTTGGACAAGAATGCTGATCACAGCATAATTTATAATAAAAAATAAAAACTGGAGACAACCTATAAGTCTAGCAGTAGAGAAATGGTAAAGCAAATAAGTCAATTATAGAACGATCATACATTCCCCATCACTGTCCTTGTCATCGGCAGTGAAACTA
This sequence comes from Paguma larvata, assembly GCA_030068075.1. NCBI lineage: Eukaryota > Metazoa > Chordata > Mammalia > Carnivora > Viverridae > Paguma > Paguma larvata. The sequence continues at coordinate 48,618,621 of CM057836.1, forward strand.
TCTTTTCATTTTGCCTCTCCCCTACTAGACCATTAGCTCTGAGATGGCAGAACTGTCTTGTTTGTCATTGTGTGCCCATGACCTGGTGCAGTCTTCGGCACCTGGTAGGGGGTAATGGAAAATGTCTGAAAAATGAATGAATGATTGAATCAATGAACACTTGAATGAATGAATGTTGAACGATGTTCATGGAAGGTATCAAGTCCCCTTTACAAGTTGCTTTATCTTGAAGTTCCCTCTGTTTCCCTGTGCACCTTTCTATGCCAAGGGCACGTCCACATCCACCATCACAGGAGCATGAGCAGAAATATCCCAATACCGCTGGAAAGTGTATGTAAGCTCAGGGACGGACTGCTGTGAGGGAAACAGTCCTTGCTGGATGTACTTGTCATGCTTTGTTCATATAGATTCTTGCCAGCTCTACCGGGTAGACCTGAATGCACTCCTCACGGGCTCCTCTTCCGTTACCCCTAAGCAGGGTTTTTCCTGGACTTTGGCTGTCTCTTCAATTCTTCTGAGCAGGAACTACGGCAGGAGCCCAGCTTTCCCTACAGCACTCCCTCCCCCAAGTCAGGAAGGCATCGGATTACAGGCTGCTCACCTGTTGTGCGGCCAGAAGCATAGAGAGAGAGCACAGCTTGAATGGCGACATACATGGCAGGGACATTGAAAGTCTCAAACATGATCTGAAAAGACAATGAAGAATAAAGGATGATCCAGCAGAAATCACAGCACCTCTTGGCTCCCAGGATGGTTTGTAACCTTATTAAGGGCAAGGGCTGTGCCTGTTTACCTCACTCCCACCTCCATAGGGTCTGGCATAGACTACGCACACAGCATGTCCTCAGAAATTTTTGTTGCACTGATGTGTGAAAGGGAGAAGGGATCCATGCTGCTTTCTTGTGCTCATACTTAAGACTTCCTGGCCTCTTACCTGGGTCATCTTCTCCCTGTTGGCCTTGGGATTTAGGGGGGCCTCTGTGAGCAGGGTGGGGTGTTCCTCAGGTGCTACCCGCAGCTCATTGTAGAAGGAGTGGTGCCAGATCTGGTTGAGACAAAAGTCAAATGAGCCGAGGAGACTTCAACATTCTACCTGGCGTGCGCACGCTGGAGGAGCATGATGCAATGTCCACAGCATAGAATGGGTCTAGAGAGGGGACTGTCAGTCCTGGGAATTTCTGCTTTAGAGTTTATATTCCTTTTCAACAGGGCCCTAGGCAGGACTCAGCCCTAGGGCCAATATACTTAGCGTGTTGATTATTTCCATAGGAACTTCCCTCCTCTTTCCTCTTCTTCTATCTCCCCTGACTTTCTTCCCTGGGGGCCAGGCACATTGCATCTCTCAGTATTCCTTGCTTCCTGGCTTCTGGCTGGGCTTGGCTGATAGAAGACGTCAGTGAGAGGCTGGAGAGTGGGAAGAGGGAGAGAGGCCAAGGTGTTTCTCCAAACAATGGTGTGGCTCTCCGTGAGCCCGGCTCCTAGTGGGTGGCGCCTTTTCCAGCTCTAGTGATGCTCCCCCTAACCCATCCTTCAGGCTTAGGGTGTAAGAGCTTTCCTCTGTTCCTAGGGCTTGGGTGCCTCAACATCCCTTTCTGATTCCCTCCCCCTGCTCACACCTCTCTATGCGAAACCAACAGATAAGCTTGAACTGTCACTGTTTATTACTGACCAGGCTGGTGCTTTAGAGCAGGGTTTCCCCACCTCAGCACTCTGACATTCGGGGTTGGATAATCCCACGATGTGGGGGGCCGACCTATGCCTCATAGGACACTCCGAATTCCTGGCCTTCACCCACTAGATGCCAGGAGCACCTCTCGAGCTATGACAAGCAAAAATGCTTCCAATCATTGCCAAATGTCTCCCAAGAGGCAAAACGGCGCCTGTTGAGAATCACTGCTTTAGAGGAAGCTATTTCTTCTCACCGTGTCCAATGATCCAAGCCAACTAAACGGGACTCTTTATTTCAGAGGCATTCAGCAGAGTGGTGGAGACATAGACCTCCGATGTCCTCAGAGGCTGGGCATAGGGTCATTTGCTTCCATTGCACCCATATATTTGTGGACTTCCAGTTTTGTGCCGGGATGGTGCTAAGTGTGGTGAAGGCAGATACGAAATCAGCCATGGCCCCTTGATCTTGGTTTCAAAGTCCGGAGGGGAGAAAAACACCCAAGAAAACAAAATACAAAGACACCTCCACACTTTGAGTAAAAGAGGATGCAGTTCATTATCTGGGGGATTCGAGTGGGCCCCGCAGGCAAAGGAAGGTCTCCAGGGGCTGAGAAGGGCACCCGAGGCAGAGGCCCCGTCTGTGAAAGTTTCACAACAGAGATGCGAATGGCCGTGAGTGATGTCAGTATCTTTCAATGTGGACCCCAGATGCTTCGTTGCAGAACCAGCTGGGGTGACTGCCGTGAGTGCGGGTTCCCAGGCTGATTCCGAGTCCAGGAACCCGAATCCTGATTGTTGAGGCCAAATACCTGCACTTTACTTCATTTCATTTTTCAGAGCTTTCATAAAGTACTTTAAAAGTTACAGATATTGATAATTTTAACATTAGAGAACTATTTTTAAGAGGAGTAAAATTTCCCACATTTCATCACCTAATAATAGTTAACATTTTGGCTTTTTCTTCTCCCTAATCTTTCACCTTTAAGCATTTTCAAATTTATTTCTCTCACCACTTATTTATTTCATATACTCGTATTTATTTATTGTTACACTGTTTTTATTCAGTCTTGTTTCCTGCCACTTTCTGGTGAGTGTAACATAAATAATTTCCTTTTTCATGGTAAATATTTCTTTTTCATAAATCGAACATTTAATTTTAATGCTTATATATTTCATCATATGCTACCATATATTTAATCATATTCATGGTAACTTTGATTTTCATTTAGAAATAATCCATAGCTATCTTGTGCATATTATATTTTCTTTTTCTATTCAGGGCATTTCCAAAGAAAAGAATTTTAAAAGTAGAATTACTAGGCTATTAGCATGGTGACTGGAAGACTTTTTAAAAAAACCTATTTATGAAAGAGAGGAGGGAAGGACATGAGAGAAAGGGAGGGAGAGAGAGAGAATCCTGGCAGACTCTGCAGGGCAGAGCCCAACATGGGACTCAAACTCACGAACCATGAGATCATAACCTGAGCTGCAATCAAGAGTCAGATGCTTAACCAGCTGAGCCACTCTGGCACCCCGGAAGACTTTTCAATTTCTATTTACCAACTAAAAGGCTAAATTATTCTTTCCTGCAGAATAAGAAAGCCCATTTTGCCCCCACCTGCATCCAGGGTTCTTGCTCTTAATATAGGAAATAATTTGATAGGGAAATATAATATCTTATTGTTTTACTTTGAAAATTTAGGGGCGCCTGGGTGGCTCAGTCGGTTGAGTGTCCGACTTTGGCTCAAGTCATGATTTTGCGGTCTGTGAGTTCGAGCCCTGCGTCAGGCTCTGTGCTGACAGCTCTGAGCCTGGAGCCTGCTTCGGATTCTGTGTCTCTCTCGCTCTCTCTGCCCCTCCCCCACTCATGCTCTGTCTCTCTCTGTCTCAAAAATAAATAAACATTTAAAAAAATTAAAAAAAAATTTACACTTCTTTCAAATGAGTTTAAGCTTTTTCAGATTTGCAACTTTTTAAAATTTCCGTTTAGCAAATTATCTGTTCATGTCCTTTTTATATTTGCCTGGTGGAGATTTTGTATCTTTAAAGATCAATTTACATTAGCTGTTTATATTAATCTTCACTGCTGTTGAGAATTTTTTTTTGCAACTCATTGTTTGCCTTTTACGTTTGGTTATGTTTTTCACATACTAGAAGTTATGATTTTTTAAAAATCACATTTGTCATTTTTTCCCTCTATGACTTCTTTCACCAGAAATTTGATAAACGCTCATGCTTACTACTCTATATTCTTTTTACCATTTGAATTTTTATATTTAACTTTTATATTCAGTTGACATATGTTGGTGAAATGGTCTAAGGTAGAGCCAATAAAGACTTCCCATCCCCCAAATAACTCATCAGTTGTCCTGGAATAATTCATTGACTAACCCCTTTCTCCCTTTCGTATTCAAGGTTTCACTTATCACGTATTTCCTCTTTACTTTTGTGCTAGTACCAAACTGTTTTAATTTTTATGCTAAATTATATTTTAATATGTGAACATGGCAAGCTTCCCCTAGTTTTTCTTCCTCATTTTGTTCTCATAAATTTTGCCTTTTTTTCCAAACGTACTTTATGATTACCTCACAGAATTAAAAATCATGAGTTCTTTTTTTTTTACTCAAACTCATAGCAGCAGAAAGTAGGATGGTGGTTACCAAGAGCTAGGGGGAGGGCAGACAGGGGGATGTTGGTCAAGTGGTACCAAGTCTTATGCAGGATGAAAAACTTCTGGAGATTTAGTGTATAGCACGGGGACTGCAGGGAACAATACTGTCCTGTGTATGTGAAATTTGCTACGACTGTAAATCTTATGTTCTCAGTACAAGGAAAACAAAGTCACTGTGTGAGGTGACAGATACATTGATTAACTGGAATGTGGTGACTCTCACATATATAAATATATATCAAGTCATCAGGTTGTACGCCTTAAATATACACAATTTTAAAAATTGTGAGAGTTTTTTATTAGAAAGGCAATGAGGGGCGCCTGGGTGGCTCAGTTGGTTAAGCGGCCAACTTCGGCTCAGGTCATGATCTCACAGTTTGTGAGTTCAAGCCCCGCATCAGGCTCTGTACTGATGGCTCAGAGCCTGGAGCCTGCTTCAGATTCTGTGTCTCCCTCTATCTCTGCCCCTTCCCTGCTCACGCTCTGTCTTTCTCTGTCTCTCAAAAATAAATAAACGTTAAAAAAAAAATTAAAAAAAAAAAAAAAGAAAGGCAATGAGCCTATAAATGAATTCGGGAAGATTTGACAGCTTTCCCCTATTCTGTTTTTCTTTGAAGTGCACAATATATTTTTAGGAATTTCTTTAAAGAGGTTGCACATTGTCACTACTGCGCTAAAATATTTTTATACTAAAATATTTTATCTATTATATTTTTTAATTAGATTCCGTTAGATACAATGAGTGATAGATGCTATTTACCGAGTACGGTGTTCCGTGCCTTGTGATCGTACTGAGTACCTAAATCAATCTGCCAAGCCACCCTAATGAAGGAGGTATTTTTATCTATGCAAATGGAGAAACTGAGGCTCAGAAAGAAGGACTCACTCCCAGACCTCCCTGCCACAGACTCCAGGGTCTGTGCTCTTAGCCACGCCACGCCACGCCACAGTGCTGTGTGAAGCGACACCCCGAATGACTGAAACTGGGATTTAGACAAGAGTGGAGCGTATTACAGACTTCACAGCAATTTCCTCCTTTCTGGTCATAGTCTGTTTGATAAGCGCTCCATGACACTTCAAAAGGCAATCCTTGCAAAAACAAGGATTCTCAGACAGATGTCAGCAGAACGTATCAAAAGAACGATTAGAAAGCTCTATTAGCATTTCCCACACATGATTTTGTTGATCACAAACTACCACGTAAAAATTCTCCCTCACCCCTGCATTTTCTTGCACACACACACACACACACAAGCTTCTAGAAACCCCTAGAGAGTCCTACTTGGAACTTTCATTAGCGAATCATCATAACAACGTGGCTTCAATGCAACTCCCTGAGGTCATGACAGGGACAACGAAAGGGAGAGAAGCCATTTGCCCCCGCAGAGGCGGCAGCAGCACTGAGCACCTGCTAGAGCAAAAGCTGTTTGAAAGGATGAAGCTGGGTATTCGGTGGGACAGGCCCTCACATGCCAGACGGGGAGTTAGGAACCTACTGTCCGTTAATGAGGAGCTACTGAAGATTCCTAAGAAGGTGACTGACACCATCTGATCTGTTTTCAGAAACACCAGCTTGGCAGCAGTGCAGAGAATTCACTGGATGGCAAGACTGGAGACAGAGAAATCAGGAAGCCATTGCCACTCTCCGGTGAGAGCCACTGGCACCCCTGTGGGGAGTGGTCATGGGGATGGACAAGAAGGAAGAAAGGAGATGAGGCACATTTTAGAGGCACTTGACAGGACAGAGGCCTGCGGGAGACGAGGGTCATGACGATGTATTATTATACTAAGGAGGGGAGTCCGCCAATACCTTCTCCATGTCGTCCCAGTTGGTGATGATGCCGTGTTCAATGGGGTACTTGAGAGTCAGGATCCCTCGCTTGCTCTGAGCCTCGTCCCCGACGTAGCTGTCTTTCTGGCCCATTCCCACCATTACACCCTGCAGTGCAAAAGACGAGAAGGAATCAGATTGGCTGAGGGCTCCGCTTCGGGGGATCTAGGGATTGGAGGGGCTCTGAAGAAGGATACAGATGGGAAAGATCGCTTTCTTCCCTGGAGCCGGGACAGAATGAGGCAAGGGTGAGGCAGGTAGTGATGACTGCGGGGGTGGCGTGGAGGGAAGGTGGAGGGTTTCCTGTGGGCTCGGCTTTCTTCTCTCTCCCAGGACAACATCATTTTCCATACACTTCTTCCCTCACTTCACACACACAGGGCCCGCCCTTGCTCTCCTCGGATACCTTCTGCTAACATCTTTACGTCTCCAAATCTTGGCTCCTGCTCTTCTCTCCATATGAGGAGATCTTCCTCAGCCTCAGTACAAAAGGGATAACTTCCCTGGCCCCTCCACTCATATTTAACCTCTCCCTCCTTTGCGCTCCCCGTGGTGAAATATTTTGTCTCTATTGTAGCCTGTGATCTCAAGTTAGTTCACAGAGTGTACACTTCTTAAAGGCAAAGTTCTTATTTCCTTGCAGGTATTTTTTACAAGTTTCTCCCAAAGACTTAAGCCAGATATAATACCATCCCTGCATGCCTGGGTTATGTTGGGTTTGGTGCTGGACATTTCATTGGAAGGGTCTTGCTCTGTTAGTTAACTGTAGTTAACTGGGAGAGAGTCCCCCACCCCAACACACGCACTCACAAAGCTCACACACACACACACACACACACACACACACACACACCTCAGACAGTCCCCACCATGCAGCGCTTGCTCCTAGGGGCTCAAAGCCTTGGGTCCAGATGAGCGCATACCTGGTGGCGAGGGCGGCCCACGATGGAGGGGAAGACAGCCCGGGGGGCGTCATCTCCGGCGAAGCCGGCCTTGCACAGGCCAGAGCCATTGTCACACACGAGCGCAGTGGTCTCCTCTTCACACATGGTGAGTGTGGCCAAGTGAACCGGGGGCTGGAGCACCTGAGGGGCAGGGGGAGAAGAGAACTAGTCAGCCATTTGTCACAATCATGCTGGAGACAGGCGTCTTGGTTCTGAAGCTTGACTCCGCCTCTAACGAGGGCCCAAGTCCACGAGGAGCAGGCACGGGCTTGGACTCCCGCTCCCTGGCAGCCGGACCTCTTCCCTCTATCCTGCTGTCCCGGGCTGAATTGTGTCCCTGCCGCCCCAAGTCATATGTTGAAGTCTAAACCTCAGTGTGTCAGAGCAGGACCGTATTTGGCACTAGTGTCTTTAGACAGGTAATTAAGGCAAAATGAAGCCATTAATCTAATATGACCGGTGTTCAATATGACTAATCTAATAGGATGGGTATCTTTATAGGATGAGGACATTAGAAGCGGCTCGGGGAGGAAGGGCAGCCCCGAGAGGACAGAGGATTCTGGACGGGAAGCCCAGTCCCTGCCTCTCCGGACGGAGAAAGCAGTAGTCCGTCCGCTGATGCTCATCGCTGCACTGGGACGGCTGCGAAGTGCTGAGGGGGTTCGTTCTTCCCACATCCGTCGCAGGTCTTCTTTCTCTCAGGGAGGCTAAAAGACCACAGCTGATGACTTGTTGGCACCCGGTGACAAAGGAGAAATGACAGAAGCTCAGGGGACGATGTGCAGACTGTCTCCTGGTCTGGGGGTTCCCAGGGGGGACCGGGTGGAAGACAGAAAGGTCCTGGGCTTGGGGAGGCCAACTCTTGGCAGTCCAGGGGGAAGAGAAGATGGCCACTGAGGAAGAAGGCCCCTGGAAGCTTCATTCAGAACATTCGACTGAAGGCCAGGAAGGAGGTAAACTACAGAAACCCACGACCCCGGCTCATCTGTGGCGTCTCGTCAAAGGTGGACAAAGCACAGAGGAGACAGAGACATAGGTGTGTGAAGATGAGGTCAGAAAGGCAAAGTCGAGGCTGAGCAGAAGGTCAGGAACACAATTTTAAGGCTAAAAGAGAGCTCTTCGACTCTTAAATGTGGAGAACAAACAGAGGGTTGCTGGAGGGGTTGTGGGACGGGGGATGGGCTAAATGGGTCAGGGGCATTAAGGAATCTACTCCTGAAATCTTTGTTGCACTATATGCTAACTAACTTGGATGTAAATTAAGAAAATAAATTAAAATAAAATAAAATAAATAAAAGGGAGTTCTTCCCTGTTATGTTCAAAGCAGAGTGTACACCAGGGAAGAAGCCACTCTGACTTCCTGAATCCAGCTCTGCCTGTGTCCCTGTCCCCCCGCGTTCCCCCCCCCGGGGCTCCCCATGGCCATGGATCAAGTCCCAGCCCTCTGACTCAGGCCACAGAGCCCCCCTAGGGCCTGGCCCGGCCTGCATCTCCAGGCTCACCTTCCCTCTTGCCCCCTCTTGGCCTTCTCACTCTGCCCATGTGAACTTTCTTTCCATTCTCTGAACTGTGTTCTCTCTCCCTGCTGGACATTTAGACGCAGGGTCTAGAGCACCCTCCCCTCAGCTGTTTGCTACTCTAACTCTTATCACCTGCCAGGCCTCTGCACGGACACTGCATTTTCATGAGGCCTCTCCAGCCCACCAGTCTGTCAGCAGCCCCTCTTCTTGGCCCCACAGCACCTTGAACTTGCATGAGCAATGATCAACTCTGCATACTCCGACTTGTTCGGAGCTCTGCAAAGTCTGGACCTGGGTCTGTCCTGTTTCCCTGCGATTCTTTAGTGTCCCCAACACAACGACTGGCACAGAGTGTGCTCTTAAATGTTTGTCATCCAAATGAAGAAGTGAATTAATCAGTGGGTATCAAGGAGAAGGATTTCCTAACGAAGGATTTCCTTCGTTATTCAGAATAACGAAGATAGATCAAACATTGGTAAGAGGAAATCGAGGTGTGAGATGAGGTGGAGATGAAGGAAAGCACCTTCCCCCAGCTGCTTAAGACAATATTGTTTCTGGTCTGAGCAGTTTCTGGATCGCGGAGAAGATCCCTAACTTCGTAGAGGAGTGGGAAATGAAGGGATGTCACAAAACTGAAGATGGGCAAATTTTGTTCTAATGTTCAAAAAGGGAAAGAAAGCAGGTTTCTAAAACATCGGTTAATCTTGATACGCAAGGTAGGCAGGTTTCCAGAAGGCACTATTAAAGAAGTAGGCATTGTTAAAGAAGCAGTGACTTCTTATAATTACTAAGGGTTTACCAAGAACAAATGTTGACGGAGTGACAGCCTTCCCTTTATCCCCCAGGACTGCTGTGGGCTGGGATTGCAGGAGAAGGTGGGAGACATTGACCTTAACCTGATCACGGCATCTGACGAGGTCTCCTGCGCTATCCCTATTGATAAAGCCATGTGGGCTGAACAATAAATCAGTTAGGCATATTGACAGCTGCCTGAATTACTGCCACCGAAAGGTGTTAATTAATGAGTCAACATCAAGGCAGCAATATGCCTCCGGGCTCCACTCTCAGGCCTTTGTCACACATTTTTATAAACGCGTTGGATGAGAATATGGAGTGCATGCCGATCAAATTTTCAGAGCTGGAAGAGGGTATAATGTTAAATGTGTTGGAGGGGAGAATCAAAACCTAAGATGAGCTCAAGAAACAGAGAAAATGAGCCAATGCGAATAATATTAAAGGTAATAGGGTAAACGCGAGGGTTTGCACGTGGGTCTAAATAAGCAAACCGTGATAGCTCTTGTTCGGCATTTGTAAGCAGGACGTGGGGTCCTGTGGACAGGGGGCAGTACTCTGTGGCCAGGATAAAAGCTAACCCCACCTCTAGCTGGAATACCATGTCCGATTTGCCCCAGCTGGCAAAGGTGTGGGGAGGTGGGTTTGCACTCACAGGTGAGGAGTATCAAATTGTACTGCATTTCAGAAGGGGAATTCGAAAAACCTTGTCAACGGTCTTAAAAATGTACACACCTTTGGACTCCGCAAAGGCGCTTCTGGGATTTTATCCTTTGGAAACACTCAAGGGTGAGGACAAAGATTTGGCTAAGAGCTAGTTTATCACAGCTTAAAATGACCAAAATTAGAAGCCACCTAATATCAAAAGTTGTTGAATAATAAATTGGTTTGCAAACCAACTGCCAGAAACCTTCAGACATAGAGAGAGCAGAACAGTTAATGCAACAGAAAAGGGGTGAGCAGCATTGCTAGGTGAAACATACCAGTATTTTCCATGTTTCCATTTTTGGTAAAAATGTATTTTTAATTTTAAAAAATGTGGGGCTCTTCACATAGTTTATCTATTTAATCTTCATAAAAGCCCCAAGGGAAAACATTTTTATTTCTATTTTGCAGATTTGGAAACCAAGTTTCAGAGAAGGGACAGAACTCGGCCCAAGGTCTCTCAGCCAAAAAGAGGCAGGGCTGGCATCAACTCAGAACAGGTTCCAAAGCCAGAAGCTTCCACCTTCCTTAGTGAAACTGTCCTAACTTCTCCATGTTTGGTGTTTTTGCTTCTGCCTCTCCGTCTCTCTAGAGCCATTGGCAGAAAAAGCCCTAAACAAAAGGACCTGTGTTCACTTCTCTTTCTGAGCCTCTGCACCCCTCCTATGCCAGGACTAAGTCTGGGTTTATGTTTACAGCCCCCGAACCTAACTCAGTGCTTAGCACACAGTAGGAGCTCAATAAATGGGTGACAACCCCAGCATCTGAGTGGCCCCTTCCCAGACCTGATCTGCCCTGCCCCTGGGATCCCTGTGTCCCCACAGTCCAGTCTCCTGACGGCTTGCTCACATGGGCCTGATTGGAATCACACGGGGAGAGTTTTCTCTTCACAAACTGGTCGGCAAACAGCTGTGCGGCCCTGTCCCAGCAGGTGGTCCACTACGAAGGGAAAACCACCTCAAAAGCTAGAAGGTGGCCGAGAGGCAAAGCTGCGCCTCTGTGACTATCTCCCTCTAGGGTCCCCTCAGCATCCCTCTCTGGTGTGATTTGTAGTTCAAGCCTGTCTGGCTTTTCAATGAACCCTTTTGTCTCCTGCTGAGTTCCCCACACACAGAAAGAGAGTATTGGACTTTGTTTCCCAAGCCGAGCAGCCGCTGAGACAAGCCACAAAGCAACTTAAAGCTGTCCAGTCCACAATGCCCTCCTGCAGGACTTTAGCTGGACTTAAATCTGCTTTTTCGAAGTCAGAACCAAATGAGAAGTGACAGAGGTGAAGGCAGGGGTAGGGCTGCTGGCCTGGAGTGGGGCCGCCGCGGGGCCCGCACTGCCTGGGAAGAAGAGCTGCACCGCGGAGCCAGGCTCTCCTGGAATGTCTTTGCCAAGAGAAATTCTAGACCTTCCTCAGCTGCTCGCTGGTAATCTGTGGCTAGGCTTGAGCGTGTCGGCTGAAACAGGGCCAAAGTCACTTGTGGTTTCCTGGGGTCAAAACCACTCTGTGCTCACAGAAAACCAATAGAATTGTCCTGGCTCTTTCAGCACGTACTACATCTGGTCTTCAGTGGGGATTTCGGAGTTAGAAACCCAGCTCCACCCCCACCCCTCAGGGTGGCCCAAACCCAAAGACATACTGAGTGCAAAAAATCTGTTCACTCACTCATCTCCCTGGCCACCCTCAAGCAAACATGAGGGCAGAGACATTACCTCCCCCAACCTGTCACTCTGGAGGAGATAAGATTTGGCGTCAGAGTTCCCTCCAGCTCCGCTTTCTTTCCCCTTCTCCTCCCTCGGGGCACCCCCTTCCTATGGCCCCTTCCCCTGAATCCCCCTCTGGCCTTCAGTTTCCTCAACTGTAAGATGGAAAGGGTAACATCTATCTATCGTGGAGCAAATGAAATAGTGGAAACGAAAATGCTTTATAATTATAAATTGGGGTCTGCAAACTAACGCCTGTTTTTGTGCGCCCTCACCAGCTAGGAATGATTTTGACATTTTTCAATGGTTGCAAAAAATGCCAAAGAATAATATTCTATGACCTGAGAAAAGTATATGAGATTCGAATTTCAGCGCCTATCAATAAAGTTTTATTGGAACGCGGCCACACCTGCTCATTTGCATACCGTCTATGGCTGCCATGACAAGCCCTGAGTAGTTGCCACAGAAACCTTTAGACTTGCAAAGCCTGAAATACTTACTATCTGGCCCTCCTCGGAAAAAGTCTGCCAAGCCCTGTCGTAAAGAGCTGCAAAAACCACAGTCCTTATGATCCCTCTTACTCTCCTCCATCAGAACTCGCTTCCAAAAGGAAGTCTGTCATATTGCAAGTTGAACCATCCACCTCACGAATCAATGATGACTGAGAGAAGGCTCAATTTATGCCACTTTGCAAAGGCATTTTCATTTCAGTGCAGAACGTAAGCCCTAAAAGGGAGGCCTCTCAGATGATGGGACTTCAAACAATAGTTGGAGAAATATTTTGGAGTGAGGACTTCGAACGACGTTAACCAGCTGCCTGTAATGATCTGCAGACACACATATCCATGCAATTAGCCTGGCAGAGAGAAATAATTTAACGAAAAACACTCCTGCGGTGGAAAATTCTAGCAGCAGCACCTCTAATCAACTTTATGTTATCTTGACTTCGTTGGTACACTCGATTAAATTAAAAATGACTTCCGGTTAGTAATATTTCTGAACCTCGGGAATCTGCCGTTTGGGCCTGTTCTTTTACCTGAGCCTCCTCCGCGCTCTCCCGGCTCCGCTGCGGTCCAGACCCTTCTCCGACGGCCTGCGGGGCATCTGTACCCCAGACCCCTAGCACCTGGACCCCACCTCGCGGGCTGGGGCCTACCTCACCTGATCCTCTACTTGGAACCGCTGGAGAGGGAATAGCACCGCCCACCCTGGAGGCCACGCCCAACACCCCAACTCCTCCCACTTCCCTCCCAACCAATCCTCAGGCCCTCTTATTTCTAATTCCGCGCCAACACCGCAGTGCCCCAGCTCAGGACCCGTGCGCCCTGTGGGAGCGCTCTTGCCCTGTTCCTGGCCTTTCTCATCGCTGAGCGAGCAGTCCCTTCAAAGGGCAGATCTCTTGCCATCACGCTTCTGGGGTCCCCTATTGCCTAACCCTTTAGTGTATGAAGCCCTAGGAATCCGGCCCTGCCTGCCCCTCTGTCCCTAACTGTCCTCGCTTCCTGTCTTGAAATCTAAACTCGGTGGAATTGAGCCACTTAAACAGTCCAAAGACTGTTTAAGCATGCTTCCCTGATATGGGGACTAGTCCTACTTCAGCACCCACCTCAGGTACCCTTCCTCCAGGAAGCCTTCCCAGATAACTCCTGGGCTGGGTGAGGGCTCCTCCAGGGCTTTATCTGTTTGTTCATCTCTCTTAGTGACTGCAGAAGCCTCCCGCTGTCCCTAAGGAGCAGGAAACTGGCACCTAAAACGTACTCAATAAATGTTGGTAGAATGAGCAAAGGGAAGGAAAAAAGAATTCTAGCCTCAAAGTCACACTGCCCATTTGGTATCCCAGACCTGGCATGTAGTATCTCATTGCTCACTGCATTTTCTCCAGTACCCATCCATCTCCACCAGAGGAAGTTCAGTTGCTTTTGCGCCCAAAGGCTAAACTTGTTCAAATAGTAAAAAGCAAAGTGTGGTTCCAGACTCGCAGCCTCAGTATCACTTGGGAGTTTATTAGGAATGCTGATTATCAGACCCCACCCCAGCCTACGAATCAGAATCTGGGGTGGGGTGGAGGACAATCCGTGTTTTAACAAGCCCTGCAGGTGATACTTAAAGTACTCAGGGCCAGGCCCTGACAGGATTGAGCTGAGCGCCCTATAAATGTATTATCTCACTTAATCCCCACGGCAGCGCTCAAGTAAGTACTATTACTAGCACCCCCATTTTACAGGTGAGAACATCGAGGTCACTAAGTAACTCTGGCAGCTGGGCAGTCTGCCTCCAAGGGCTGCACCACTGCACCAAGCGGCCTCAGCCACAAGCAGATGTTAGCAATTCTGGTCACAAAAGTAGAAACAGCCCCTTGGTCTCATTTCCCTCTTAATTATTTGAGTGTGCGTGTGTTGCGGGGGGGATGGGAGGGGAGGACAAAGGCGTTGGTAGGCGGTTTCACAGCTGGGCGTGAGCCTTTTGGGCAGGTCAGTCACTTAACTTCTCTAGGCCTCAGGGTCCTCAGAATGAATTAGATGGCTGTCATGTTCCCGCCAGCCCTAAACCCACGTGATGCCCCAGGACACTTGCCCATGCCCCCAACCCTGACTTTCCACATCCCCCAATGACTCTGGAGCCTTCAAGGATTGAGAAAATATTCTCCATTCACCTCAGCCAAGCCTGAATCAGAGGACAGCGAGACCCACAAGGAGACTGAAGAAAACACACTTCCATTCCCAACACAGATATCTCATGGATCCTGGGACCTTTGTGGGCTTTGATTCAAATATCCTGAGAAGAAGCTGTTTTCCTGCAAAGCATTTGCTCCCCTAAAACAGTCTCTTAGACATTCTGAGCCATGACAAGGGCCATGAGGGTATGTAGCTCTGGAGTGGCCCAGGTGAGCAGGGTGAGTAGAGACCACAGGTGTTATATCCCACCCGCCACCTAGTTGCAGGGCTGTCCAGGACACCCTGTGGCCAGAAATGCCTTTTCCCGGAAGGCAGCAGCATGCTCAGAGGCCCTACTGCCCACCGAGCGCCTTGACGTGTGAGCTGGGCCAGCGTCACGGAAGCCAGGCCAATCTGGAGGCGCCTCCCGCACCCAGGGGGCCAGCCAGCCTCAGAAAGGAAGGGGTAGCAGAAGCTGTGTGTGCAGTACTCACCGAGTGTGCGAGAGGTCCTTCTCCCAGTGACGGAGGGCTGGTGTGTCTTTGGCATAAATACCAGAGCAATATAAAACCCCAGAGGCGGATCTTCTTTAAACAGAGTCCCTAAAAAGGCCAGCTGACGGTGTGTTAACAATATTACCATATAAGGTGGTTTTTTCAATAAATCGGCCTTGGGGGGTGGGGAAGGGGGCTGGGTAGAGTGAATTATCATTTGAGAAATGTATGCAAAAGGCCTCCAGTGGCAACAGCCCTGGTGCTGGCGGATTTGTTCCTTTTATGCTGCACTTGCATCAACAAAACTCACACCAGGCCTTATAAGCTGCCCAGAGCGAGGCCAGATACAGCTCTGCTCCTGGAGAGAGAACCATACCAAGAATGGCAGTGGGCCTCCCTCCACACCTCCCTCCTCAGGCCCTGCTGCCTGCAGCCCTCCCACCCCACCCCGGGGTTGGCCTGGGACACCCATGCTGTGCCCCAGAGTGGGTGCAGTCGGGCCTTGTCTGGTGCAAGCCCAGGACAGCTAAAAGCTGAAAGGAAACAGCATCTAGAAGGAAATCCCATGTGCCCTCCCTACCCGCTGCCCCTCGCACGAGCTGCTAAATGCTGGGCTGAGTCAACCTGGACGTCCCAGGACAGCCTCAGCTACCTCTGGAACTTCACTGTCCCCTGTCGTTTCCCTTACCTTACTGGATTCCCTCTGCTAGTCCCTAAATTTGGGGAATTAGGAGCTGTCTTAACACACCTAACAAGACTCACAAGCTTCTAGAAGTTTCCACAGTCCTGTGGTTCTTGTTCTTCTTCTCATAATTCATATACTCTCCCTGAGTAGCATGCACTATCAGCCATCAGCTCTGCAGCAGGTACCCTCCCCTCCCATTTTCTCACAGTCCTCACACCTGCTGCCTAATCCAGACTGAAATGACCGAGTGACCCTCCAAACCTGAACCTCTGTCCCCTCCCTTCACACTATTGTGCCTCCTGGGTTCCCTACCTCAGAATCTTTCCCTTTGGTCCTTCAGGTGAGAAACCCCAAGTCAGTCTAGACCACCCCACTCCCATGTTCTGCAGCCAGCTGGGCTCCCTTCCTGGTGGCCCTCCCCTTGGAGACGTCCCTCAGCTCTGCAGCCTCCCTCCCACCCCTGCAGGCTCTCCTCTGCTTCAGGCTCTGGTCCTGACACAGCTTCCCGACTGGCCTTCCTGACTCTGCCGCATCTTCAAACCCAGTGATCCCCAAGTGCCCCAGCCTAACTGGAGGGCAGTGCCAGCATGACTGGGTAACCTCTTAGAAAGGCACACTCTCATGCTTCACCCAAAGGGATGGAATCAGAAACTCTGAGGGTGCCCAGGGCACCTACCCTTCATCGGAAGAAGCATGCATCGAATACTTGCTTAAGGTGTCCTGGGGAACATCCCCCCACCCCCACCCCATGACTCAGCCCAAGACTAAGGAGCTCGTAGGGGGCAGGGAGCAGGGCACACAGGATTTCTTTTCCAGGCATGAATGGCATTTCCCTTCAGCTTTTATGTATCCAGACAGACAGAACTGCACCCACTCTGGGGACGCTGCATGGGAATCCTATATGGTTTTGGGTGACCTGGTCCAAAGGCCTGGTGCAGGTGTGTCTTCCTCATTAACTGAAGATTAGCAGAAGTGTGGATACGGAGGGAAAGAAACCAGAGGATAGGTTAGGGAAGGCTTTACACGAGGGCACGCGATGGTCCCCTGTGGAGAAGGGACACTGTAGCCATCATGAGGTATACTTACCTTTTGACAGTTGAACTGAGTACTTAGTGTGAAGTGTAAACTCCAGGCCCCATGGGGAACTTCCCCGAGCCTTTCAGGTTCCTGGAAAAGCCCTCGCTAGATGATGGGGCATTCAAGACAGCGGATAAAGTGGGAGCTGTCCAGCAGGGACAGAGTGCTGTCAGTCCTCACTGGCGGAGGCAGCTGAGAGCTGGTGCCCAGGTCACGAGCTCCTCTTCCGAGTCTCCCTCCTTGGGTGGGGACAGGGCAATAGTCTCTCTCGTCCTGATTAGGGTCAGGGTTGGCTCTGTTTCCTTCTAAGCATTTAGCACTGAGACCAGACGCTCACACCTTGTTGGCACAGCCAGCTGGTAAATAATAAAGAGGACTGGTTGTGATGCAGGCTCCAAAGAGCCCGAGATCACAAAGGAAAGCCATCTAAATAAATTGAAGCTCTTACGAAATTCTTCAAGGCAGTCTGCCTTGACTTTGATAGAGAGGAGGAGGGGTAGGGGAGGCAGGAGGCTAAACCAGGTACTAGAGGAACTCAATTTTTTGTACCATGAGGAAACCCACCTTTAAGATTTGGTTTTTTCCCCCCTGGTTTCAAAAGTCAATGCAAAAAAACCCTCAAGAGTACAAAAGTGTGTATTTTACAAAGCAAACATCTCCTGCAATCTCACACAGATCTGAATCCGAGACAACCACAGTTAACAGTATGATGTGTACTCCTATTTTTTTTCCAGATTTTTCTACATTTTTATGTTACTTTATAAAAATGGAATTATAGCATATGCTTTTACAACTATTAAAATTTTTTTAAAGGTTTGTTTTTATTTTTATTTTTTTTGAGAGGCGGGGGCAGAGAGAGAGAGGAGGACGGAGGATGGGAAGCAGGTTCTGCACTGGCACCAGCGAGCCTGATGTGGGGCTTGAACTCACAAACTGGGAGATCATGATGCCAGCTGAAGTTGGAGGCTCAACAGACTGAGCCACCCAGGCACCTCTTTACAACTGTTCTGAAACTTGCCATGTTCTCTTAATAATATTCTTGCATGTCTTTCCAAATCAGTGCAGGTAATTTTTTAAACCTCAGCATAGTTTTCCATGGTAGGGATATACTATAAATTGTTTAAATATATCCTATTGACGGACTCTTGGGTCATCTCCAATTTCTTATGTAAACATTGCTGAAATTAATAAAACTTTACGTATGTGCTTTCATGTGTGTGTGTATCTATATGACAGTTTTCTTGAAGCAGAATTCTTTGATCAGACAATGTTGGGAGCTGTTTTGGGCTCACAGGTTGAGACCCTTCCCTGTGTAGAAAAGTGGTTAAAGCAAAGCTCCCGCTAGTCAAAATGGCCGTCTTGGATTTCTTGAGCCCCAAGGAATGTAATGTTCTTTTGTTTAATGGCATTTAGATAAAGGGGAAGGACCTGGAGCCCGATCCCTGATGGATTTATAAGACCTTAGGGAAACACCCTGCTCTCTCCCCCCACCCTTAATTTATCTTAAAACCAACATACAGGATTAAGGAGATTTGCCACCCTGATGGTAAAAATGGATTATTGATAAGAGCTCAAACTACCTTTTATTTTATTTTTAAATTTTTTTAACATTTATTTATTTTTGAGAGACATAGAGACAGAGTATGAGCAGGGGAAGGGCAGAGAGAGAGGGAGACACAGAATCGGAAGCAGGCTCCAGGTTCTGAGCCGCCAGCACAGAGCCCGACACGGGGCTCGAACTCACAGACCGTGAGATCATGACCTGAGCCGAAGTTGGCCGCTTAACCAACTGAGCCACCCAGGCACCCCTCAAACTACCTTTTAAATAAAGACACAGACCAGCAGAGAGAGAATCGCCAGAATTGAGGAGATGCTAGAAGACATAAAAGGACGCCAGAATTGGGAAGACGCTAGATTGCTTGGTCATTAGACTACACTTTTCTTGTTGACTCTCTCACTTCCTTTCGCCTGACCGTCTGTCCTTCGTGGACCCCTAGATTCGCCGGCAAGACAAGAACATTTGAAATATTGGGGAAACTGCCAAACTGTCTTCAGAAAAGGTTGTACAAGTTTATGCTCCTGCCAATGGTGTCTGAGACCACTTCCTTCTTCACACACTTCAGACACTGGGTATCAATGATTTTTTTGTCCATTATATTTGTTTATTACATTTGGAAACATGCTGATTTTCATATGACTCACCACCTTAGAATTGTTTTTTCTCCCTGCTTATAAAAGTAATAACACACAATGGTTTGGGTTTTTTTTAAAGAAAAATTGGAAATTGGTGTTTGCATCTTGAGTTGTTTGCGTCAGTGGGTAGTTGTCCAGCTGAGCTCTCTGGCCCTCCTTGTGCCCTAAAGAACCATGTGGCAATTAGCCGTCTTTCAAATTTTTCCTAATCCAAAAGGAGAAACTTAGCACCTTCTTGTTTAATTTTTTTTTAAGTAGGTTCTATGCCCAATGTGGGGCTTTGAACTCCCAACCCTGAGATCAAGAGTTACACGCTCTACCAACTGAGCCAGCCAGGTGCCCTGGCCCCTTCTTGTTTTAAAATTAAAATGTAAAATATTTTGGTAACTAATGAGAATGAAATCATTTGGCATTTATTAACTTTTTTTTTTTTTTTGGTCTTTCTCTGAGAATGGCTGGTTCACGTCTATTTTTCCATTGGATGGTTCACTTTAATCTTCTTGAGTTATAAGAGTTCTTGGTACATTTCATCGGTGATTACTATTAGGCTTTAGCCTATCCCAACAGTTGCAAATATGTATCTTCCTTCCAGTTTAACATTTGCCTTTTGATTTTGTCTGGTAGCACTCACCTTATTGAGGTTTATTTAATCAAAGGTCTTTCCTTTTGTTGTCTGTGTTTCAAAACACTCTTAGGAAAGAGTGCTTTTGTTCGGGTGCTTTTGTTTTTTTATTCATTATTTTATTTTTAATCGTGATAAACTATATGTAACATAAAATGTACCATCTTAACCATTAAAAATTTTTTAAATATTTATTTATTTTTGAGAGAGATAGAGACAGAGCATGAGGAGGGTAAGGGCAGAGGGAGAGGGAGACACAGAATCAGAAGCAGGCTCCAGGCACGGAGCGGTCAGCACAGAGCCCACTGTGGGGCTTGAACCCATGAACCGTGAGATCATGATCTGAAGCCGAAGTCAGTGCTTAACCAACTGAGTCACCCAGGTGACTACCTTAACCATTTTTAAGTTTACGGTTTAGTAATGTTAAGTATATTCACTTTACTGTGCAAACAACGTCCACAATGTTTTCATCTTGCAAAAATAAAACTCTGTACCCATGAAACAACAACTTTCCCCAGTCTCTGGCAACCACCCTTCTATTTTCTGTCTGTGTGACTTTGACAACCCTGGGTATCTTCGTCCAGTATTTGTCTTTTTGTGACTGGCTTATTTTATTAGCATAATGTCCTCAAGTTTCATCCACATTGTAGCATGTGTCAGAATTTCCTTCCTTTTTAAGGCCGAGTAATATTCCATTGCATGTCACATTCATTCATTCATCCATGGAAGGACACTTGGTTTATTTCTACCTCTTGTCTACTGTGAATAATGCTGCTATGAACATGAATGTACAAATACCTCTTCAAGACACTGCTTTCAGTTCTTTGGGTATAGATCTAGAAGTGGCGTTGCTGGATCACATGGTCATTCTGTTTTAAGTTTGTTTTAGGAACAACCACAGTGTTTTCCACAGCAGCTACACCACTTTACATTCCCACCAACGGTGTACAAGTGTCCCAATTTCTCCACATTTTTTGATAGCAGCCATCCTAATGGGTGCGAGGTGATAGGTCTTGTGTGTCCCCAAAATAATAAGAATAGATATTTGTTTTTTGGAGTAGTTTTAGGAAAGTGCGGGGATTTACCATATACGCCCTACCCCTCCACACACAGAGCCTCCTCCACTATCAATATCCCCAACCATACTGGGACGTTTGTCATGATCGACATGTCATGATCACCTGACATGTCATGATCACCCAAAGACCATAGTTTACATCAGAGTTCACTTTTGATGTTGTACATTCCCTAGGTTTTGACAAATGTCTGATGACATGTATCCATCATCACCGTGTCATGCAAAATAGTTTTGCTATCCTAAAAATCCTCTGTACTCCATCCGTTCATCCCTCTTCACCCGCTCCAAATCCTCACAGTCACTGATTTTTTCATTGTCTCCACAGTTTTGATTTTCCAGAATGTCATATAGTTGGCATCACGCACTAAGTAGCCTTTTTATTTTATTTTCTAAAATCTTTTTAGATTGTTTTTTTTTTCATTTAATCATATGCATTTAAGGTTCCTTTGTGTCTTTTTATGGTTTGATAGCTCATTTCTCTTTAGTGAGGAGTAACAGCCCACTGTCTGGATGTATCACAGTTTATTTATCCATTCACTCACTGAAGAACATCTTAGATGCTTTTGAGTTTGGTCAATTATGAATAAAGCTTCTCCAAACATCCTTGAGCAGATATTTGAATAGACATGAATCTTCAACCTATTTGTATACCAAGGGGTGTGACTGCAGGATGGTACAGGGAGGGCGTGTTTAGTGTTGTAAGAAACTTCCAAACGGCCTTCCACAACGGCTGTTCTCATTTTGCATTCCCACCAGCCACGTTGCTCTACGTCACTGTGGCTTTGATTTGTATCTGAGCACTTCTTTCTAATTTAAAAACATTTCTTCCACCTGGGAGTTGTTGATCTTTTCATTTCTTGGGGGGCGGGGGACGAAAGAAATGCCAAATAGAATTTATTCAGATACTCTTTTTGTCATTTTCTTTTTGTCAAAATAGAAATTCATTTATTTTCTTCTGATTAAAAAGGAATACTCACTCAAAACATTTCAGGGGGAAAAAAAAGTATGAAGTAGAAAATGAAAATCCCCACCATGCAGAAAGTCACTATGAATTAAACTCTTCGCAGACACTTTCAATACAAATACACACTTAGAAAAATGCTATTGTACTGTACACACTGCTTTATAACTACATAATTTATTTCAGTTTTTATTATTTTTCATTTGCCACTAGAATATTAACTCCGGGAAGGCAGTAGTTGCTTCTACTTTTTTTTCTCTGACTGTTGTATCCCTTGTGACTAGAGGAGGGCCTGACATACATGGGCCTTCAATAAATATCTGTTACATGAAGAAATAAAAAAAATCCCACTTTTATCACTTAACATGATGTCTTGGAATTTCTTTTTTTCTGTGTCCATAAGTATATATATTTTCAGCAACATCTGTTTTACTGGCTGTATATATTTCAATGTATTTCTTGAACCGGTCCTTTCCTGCTTGGCCGTCTAACTAGTTTCCAGTTTGTCACTATTATAAACAATACTTTGATGACTATGTTTTTACTTATGCTTTGGTACCTGGGGGATTATCTCCTTAGATCATTCCAAAAGGAGAAATTTCTGGGTCAAGGAGAATGCACATTTTAATTATAAACGATTTTGGTAAGCCAGACCTCCAGAATGTAACTGCAACTGATTCTCCCACTCAAGTACGAGAGTGCCCATTTCCTTATAACCTAGCTAGAGAGCATCGAACCTTTTAATCTTTGCCATCTAATAGGTAAAAAATGATGCTCTTGGGTTTAAATTTGCATTTATTTGGTTATTAGTAAGTTACATACCTTTTCTTGTTTATTGTCAATATGTATGAATTTTGTGCATTCTTAATTGTCATTAGGGTGTTTAATCTTTTATTGATTTACAATAACTATATATTAGAGATATTAATTAACCTTTTGTATATTGTAAATGTTGCAAATATTTATTCTTAGTTTATCATTTTTTCAAAAATTATTTTCTTGGTATCGTTCTCCAACCAGAAGTTTTACTTAACGTTTTTTTAAATTGAAGAATAACATACATACAGACAAACGAATTTTAAGTGTGCAGTGAGTCTTTCCACCCACGTAAGCATACCCAAATCAGGTTTGCATGGAACTTCTCCCAGTCAGTAATCCTCCTGAGATAAATGCTACTCTGATAACGTTTTACCTTTCGACATAAAAATATCTGTCTTACCCTTCATGGTATGTACCGCTGGGCCATGTTTAAAGAAATCATTCCTCAACTCATAATTACGTAAATATTCACCTACATTTTATTCTGGCACTTCCGTCATTTCATATCTTATATTGAAACCTCTATTGAGTCCCACTGACAGCAATTCTAATGTAAACTATGAGACAGGTTCAGACTTCCCATCTCCTCTGTTCCTCCAAGAGCGACTACCCAACACTGTTTGTTAACTAGTCATGTCACTGACAAACCAGTCAACACCATCTCCGTGATTTCAAATGTTCTCTCTTTCTGTACTCTGCTTTCTTCCTTTATCTGCCTACTTATTTCTGCACCGGCATCTCACCGTTTTCTTTTATTTATTTATTTATTTGTTTATTTATTTATTTACTTCCTTCCTTCCTTATTTATTTAGAGAGTGCGTGCAAGTGTGGGAGAGGGGCAGAAGGAGGGACTCTCAAGCAGGGCCCATGCTCCTGATGTGGGGCTCAACCCCACGACTCCAGGATCACGACCTGAGTTAAAATCAAGGGCCAGACGTGCGACCAGCTGAACTGCCCCAACACCCCTGTATCTCACCATTTTAAATACAGCTCTAGGTTTTAATATCTGCGGAAGTAAATATTGTATTGGTACTCTCTTTCAAACATTTCTTGGTTATTATTGTTCATTTATTCTTCCAGAAAAACTTTAAAACCATTTTGTGACCTTCTTACACCAAACTCCCCTAAAAAAATTGAGATCCTAACTGGAATTACATTGAACTTTATACTAATTTATATACTGTTATATCTTTATACTGTTGGACTTTCCATTTATGTCTTTCCACCTATTCAAAACTTTCTTTATCTTCCTCAATAACTTCGCAAAGATTTCATCATATAGGTCCCGCACAGTTCTGTTTTTCTTAACTAGGTTTATATATATATAAATACATATATATATAAATATATATATATATTTTAAATGTTTGTTTTGTTTTTGAGAGAAAGAGGGTGCAAGCAGGGGAGGGGGAGAAACAGAGGAACAGAGGATCCCAAGAGGGCTCCACACTGACAGCAGCGAGCCCTACCAGGGGCTGGAACCCACAAATCGAGAGATTGCACCCTAAGCCAAAGTCGAATGCTTAACCGACTCAGTCACCCAAGCACCCCTATTTGCTACTACATTAACATTTTTGTTACATTTCCTTTTTAATGTTTATTTATTTTTGTGAGAGAAAAGACAGAGCACAAGTGGGGCAGAGAGAGGGGGAGACACAGAATCTGAAGCAGGCTTCAGGCTCTGAGCTGCCAGCACAGAGCCCAACGTGGGGCTTGAACTCACAAACCACAAGATCATGACCTGAGCTGAAGTCAGACCCTTAACTGACTGAGCCACCCAGGCGCCCCATATATTTTTGTCGTATTTTCTAACTCATTACTGACATATACGAAATACAAACATTTATATTATACACACATATCTAGTCATCTTACTAAAACTATTAGTTTGAAGTTTTTCTTTTCTAGGTAGATAATCCATCATCTGAAAATATTTATTTCAACCAATATTTCTATCTTTTATTTACTTTCTTATTTTTATTATACTTTCTTTCAAAACAATGTTTAATGTTTTGCCCTTACAAATTGCATTCTTGTCTTTAACGAAAATGCATCTAGTTCAGTGTTCTCAACCCATCCCCTCCAATCTCCACAGGTTTTGGCTCATAAAATCTGAGGGGGGATCCAGGTGATTGTGCTTTGTTAGCTACACGGGTAATATTGAATTATGTTCTTTCCAAATACACCGTTGAGGACCCTACCCTAGTATTATTCAATCTAATTTGCATTATTTTTCATATTAAGGAAGTATTTCTCCGTTCTAGGTTTAAGAGTTATTCACTGGGACAGGGCGCCTGGGCAGCTCAATTGGTTAAGCATGTGGCTTCAGTTCAGGTCATGGTCTCACAGATCGTGAGTTCGAGCCCATGTCGGGCTCTGTGCTGACAGCTCAGAGCCTGGGGCCTGCTTTGGATTCTGTGTCTCCTTCTCTCTCTCTCTCTCTCAAAAAAAAAAAAAAAAAAAAAACATTAAAAAAAAGAAGAGTGATTCTTTGGGAGTTGGATTTCATAAAATGCCCTTTTCAGCATCTGAATGACCCTTCACTAAGATAAAGTATGAAAGCACACCTGTTTGTAGGCACCCACAACCACCAGAGCAGGTAGGACGCAAAAGGCCAGGTTTCTTGAGAGAGGAATCTCATTTGGGCAAATTTGATATTCTGTGCCATTTTCCTCTTGAGTCATCTTTCCATGTTAGAGCAGCACAGGGAGGAAACCAAGAAGTTGAAGTTCTGGGGCACCTGGGTGGCTCAGCCGATTGAATGTCCGACTCTTGATTTGGGCTTAGGTCATGAACCCAGGGTCATGGGATCAGCCCTGCAACAGGTACTGTGCTGAGCATGGAGCCTGCTTAGGATTCTCTCTCTCTCCCCCCCTCTCTGCCCCTTTCCTTGGCTCACAAGCTCTCTCTCTGTCTCTTTCTCTCTCTCTCAAATAAAAAAAAAAAGAAGCTGATCAAGAAGCGATGTGCCTAGCTGGCTCAGTTGGAAGAACATGTGACTCTTGATCTCAGGGTTGTGAGTTCAAGCCCCACCTTGGGTGTAGACATTACTTAAAAAGAAAATCGGAAGAGGAGGAGGAGGAGAAGGAGGAGGAGGAGGAGGAGGAGGAGGAGGAGGAGGAGGAGGAGGAGAAGAAGAAGAAGAAGAAGGAGAAGAAGAAGGAGAAGAAGAAGAAACTAAGAGACTAAGAAGCTTGCCAATGTTTTTGGCAGATTTGTGGGGCTAGGGAGTTCAGAGCCACGGTGGGGAGGGGCCTGTCAAACACTCTGGGCTTTCCCCTGGAACCTGACGGTCACCTTTATGTGTCGTCTTGGTTAGCCCACAGTACCCAGATATGTGGCCAAACATCGATGTAGGTGTTTCTCTGGAGGCTTTTTTTTTTTAACTTTAGGTTTATTTATTTATTTTGAGAGAGAGAGTAAGAGGGAGAGAGAGAATCCCAAGCAGGCTCTACGCAGTCAGACCCACCCTGGAGGTATTTTAAAGATGAAACTAACACTGGAGCGCCTAGGTAGCTCAGTTGGGTAAGCATCTGACTTCGGTTCAGGTCATGATCTCACGGTTCATGAGTTCAAGCCCCATGTCAGGCTCTGTGCTGACAGCTCAGAGCCCGCAGCCTGCTTCAGATTCTGTGTCTCCCTCCCTCTCTGCCCTTCCCCTGCTCGCACTCTGTCTCTCTCTCTCTCTCTCAAAAATAAAACATTAAAAAAGAAAAAGATTTAGTATGGTTCTGTTAAAAAAAAAAAAAGATGAAACTAACATTTAAATCGGTAGACTTTGAGTTATGCAGATTATCCTCCACAATAGGGATGGGTCTCATCCAGGCAGCAATGACCTTAACAGAAAAGACTGACCTTCCTGGAAGGAAAGAGAAAATAGAAAACAAATTGTAAGTGGTGAGCTTATACCCAAATATATCGGTAATTACCCTAAATTTGAGTAAATATTCCTATCTAAAGATAAAGACTGTTTGATTGGATATTTGATGATATCAAACTGAGAATTCACTACTTATAAGAGATGCACATTAAATACAAAGATTCAGTAAAGCTGAAAGTAAGAAGCTCTAGTCAAAAGAAAGTTATACCAACACCAGACGAAGTATGTTTTAAGGCAAGGAGCTGTCCTGAAGCAAAGAGACAGGGGTCTACCAGAGAATATAACAATTCCACATTCGTATGCACCTAGTAGCACCTGTATATAGACACACACACACACACACACACACACACACACACACATATATATATATATATAGACAGAGAGAGAGCAAAAATTAACTAAACAAAAAGGAGAAATAGATACATTTGCAATCATACTGGGAGTAACACAACTTTCTCAGTAACTGATGGAACAGGGAGATAAAAAATCAAGAAAGATAGAGAGTATTTGAATAACAGGATTAAATCTTATCCGGTAAAGAATGCTGAGTGAACAGTTTTGTTTCCCTGAAATGGTTGCTATGGCCCCACCTGCAAACAATAGGCTCTAGGAGACGGCCAAAAAGGGAGCCCAACACCTCCACCAGGGCTGACAGAGGCAGCTTGGCCAACTTACTTTCTGGTGTCCTTACCCCCAGGTGTCTATGTGGGAAAGGCAGAGAAAGAAGGAGACAGAGTCTTCCCAGTAGAGTCCCCGGCCTGGGGGAGGAGCAGTGTTGTAATGCGAGGGGCTTCTTCTAGCACTCTGTGGAGAGGGAGGGCTGCATTACTCCCCGCAAGTAAGGGGGGATTCCAGGAGGGCAGTTTGGAGTATACAGGTGCCCATAATAGTTTTCATTTTCTGTTTGGGTGTCTACTGGGGCAAGGCCTGTACTGATGTGCCTTGAGGCCACCCGAAGGTGCTAGGGGGTGGCAATAATACGGCAGACAGTGGGGACGTGTGTGGAGCAGACTGGACACCCTCAGTTTTGGGGTGTCCTCATTGGACCGATGGGCACAGGGAAGGTGATTGGGCTGGAGTGTTCCTGCCCACGCCCCGCCCAGCAGAAAGGCTGTGGGTGTAAGAGAAGGTGAGGAGAAGGGAGGATGGGAACATCTGGACTAGGCCAGACTTCCCATTTCAAGAAAGTGTGAGCTTGGGTGGGGTGGGGTGGTTTGCACGGGACCCACAGAAAACTCCACGTGTGATCGCTACGAGAAAGCCAGCATTTGACCATCGGTGCTAAATGGAGAAGTAACAGCCGAAGGGGAGAAGGTTGAAATCTACCATACATCTAAGGAAAGAGACACATGTCCTTCCTTTTCCCTCCAGCCCTCTGGGATGACCCTGACCCTGGAGGAACTAGAAACAGACTGTACCCCTTTTGACTTTCTAAGTGTCTCAACCTTGGGCTGGCCTGGGAGGTCCCCCAGTATCCCCACTCTTTCCTTTATTTATTATCAGACAGTGCCTTCCTCTGACTCCTACAGTCATCCTGTCCTTCCCATCAATCCTGGGAGCGTGGTGCCCCAAGTCCCTACCCTCATCCTCAGATAGGAAAAGGTGGAGGAGAGTTATTGGGGTGGGGACGGTGGCACAGATGGGATTAGAGGGCTTTAAAAGCAGGATTGATAGCCTCCCTGCTAGATGGTTCTTTTAAAAGTCAAGATCTACCTGACACTAGGACCTGCCTGCCCAGAAGGATGGCTTTTAAACGAAAGCAGGAACTCTCCCCCTTCGTTTTGTGATCAGGGGCTATGGTTTCCCTGGGGTGTCAGGATCCTCTGCCATCTCTCTAGGCAAGAGAAAGATGATTCCCTTGCACAATTAGAGGCCCCAAACGGTGATTCGCAGCAAACTACTGGCTTAGGCCTCATCGTTATCACCATGATTGTTATCATCAATACTACCCCTCACTGAGTTGTGCCTATGCGCCCCAAACTGTACTAAGCCCCGTGTGTGCATTCTCTCATTTGCTCCTGGTATTGTTCCCATTTCATAAACTTGAGGACTTTGAAGCTGGAGAGCGTAAGGCACTTACTGAAATGACATAGCCAGTAAGTGGAGGAAGCCAGGAATCCATCCCGGGTCAGTCTGGTTCTGGAGCCCGCTGGTAACCTCAGCATTATACTCTCTCCTAGTGCTGAGGGTAGAAAGGTACTCGCAACCTGGGATTAGCTGAGAACTACTAGAAGTGTCTGACGGTGAGGTTCTTCCATAACAACACTGTGCGGATCACTTAGAATCAGCCTTAATTTCAAAGTGTCACAGCAAACGCAGGTCCTACTTATCCTACATTTGGTTTAAGAATTCTTGGCTAGCTGAAATAACCTGAACACATCAAATGAAGAAGCTGCGAAAACCCAGAATAGAAAAAGGCCACTCAGGACCTCATAAAAGTTAAGGTTTAGAATACATTTTTTCACCGTCTTAAAAATACTTTACTTCAATAACACCTTGTGGTGAGGATGGACTCTGGCAACAAGGGCAGGCTCGGGAAGGGTTTGCGCTGTTATTCTGGAAAGTGAGCTTGTGTGGGACCAAACACCTAGGAAGTTCACTTCCTCTGGCTTTCACGAAACAAGGTCAACAGTCCCGATTTTTATAAATATGAGGCCGATCTCTGAGTAGAGCCCAATTCGCTGCCCAGACAATGTAAAAACTTGATCTAAATAAAGCACCCATGGGTGGCTTTTTGCCTCTGGAGTCGTTAATGTTTCTCCTGAACAGTGGGCTCCTGTCCCCAGTTTTATTGTGTTTGTTATTTATTTTTTTACTCTTTGGACTTAGCTCTGTGGAGCTAAACCCAGAATCCAGTATATCTTTCTTTTTTTTTTTAATGTTTTAATGTTTATTTCCTTTTGAGAGAGAGAGAGAGAGAGAGAGAGAGAGAGGGACAGAATGTGGGCAAGGGAAGGGGAGAGAGAGAGGGAGCCACAGAATCTGAAGCAGGCTCCAGGCTCTGAGCTGTCAGCATAGAGCCCGACGTGGGGCTCGAACTCATGGACTGTGAGATGATGAGCTGAGCCGAAGTCAGATGCTTAACGGACTGAGCCATCCAGGTTTATCTTTCTTGAGTGAGAACAATCTGTGCCTCCTCTAACTCAAATTACAAGTCAATTTGTGGGGTGCCTGGGTGGCTCCATCGGTTAAGTGTCTGACTTCGGCTCAGGTCATGAACTTGCAGTCTGTGAGTTCCAGCCCCACGTCGGGCTCTGTGCTCAGAGCCTGGAGCCTCCTTCAGATTCTGTGTTTCCCTCTCTCTCTGCCCCTCCTCCACTCACACTCTGTTTCTGTCTCTCAAGAATGAATGTTAAAAAAAAATTTTTTTTAAGCCAATTTGTTTATTAATTCTATGCCAGCTCTGTAACAAGTCATGAAAATTCAGGATTCTTAGATGAGCAGTGGCTATAAAGAACAGGTAGGCTTTAAAAAGCAGTTCTACCACAGGTCACTGCCGTAATTTTTGCCCTACAGTGGCAAGAATAATATCAAACTATCTGCAACTTTTATTGACCTTTCCTCAGTCTGGGCCATGGACAAATTGATTCGGCACTGCTATTCTACTTCACGGGCCAGAGCGGGGGCGGGGGGGGGGGGACAGTTTTCCTGAGGGCTGATCCAGGCTGAATTCTGACACCAGTACTTTTCCACTCATTAAAAAAAAAATTTTTTTTTTTCTGATACTATCTTTGGATGGGCTGGTTGCATAGCCCCTTGCTATTACAAGAAAAAAAAAAAAAAAGAAAGGAAGGAAGATATTCTTTTTTACTCTGATGATAGGGCTTTATTTTCCTGGACAAAGAGTGGTTTGTATATACAACAGACCCTGCTAGCCAATTATGGAAAGAAAGAAAGAAAGGCTACAAGATCAAAACGTTTAAGACTGGTTTTGGGTAGGTATTCTCCACACAGGCATTTCATGTTTTTCCCAAGTTCATAAATAAGGAGACAACCGCAGTGTCCAAATTTTGACTCCCCAAATTTGCTTGTACAGAAACCCTCTGTGGTTACCGCCAGGTTCTTTTCTGCGGTGAAGGGGGAATCGATATAGCAAGTCTTACTAAACTTTAGTGAGCTGAGTTCAAACAAAACAAAAACGGTTTGAAAGTTGAGAGCCTCGGATCTTCCTCGGCCACCAATAAAGATTGGCAGCTGCACCCCCAAGCCCTTGCCAAAGATTACAATTCCAAGTTCATTGTCATTAAATATTTATTAAAATGTCACTGAAAAGGAACTTGGAGTTGTTTAAAATTCATGCAGTTAGGCTAGGTTAGCAGACAGCTAGTTGTTCGGGCTGAGCTATATGCCGCCGGGTGCCTGCACCCCCCGCCCCGAGTTCCGGCAGGATTTTCACTATTGTGCTTCACTACATATTGTACCTTTCTGTATTATATATTATACATAATAAATATATAATATGCACATATTTTACTCTATATTGTGCCATCTTTTACATGGCAAAACAGAACACTCTCTGTGTCGCTTGCGTTCATTGAACAAATTTTTGTATATTTATGACATCACACATCCAGTGGCTCATCTGTAGTGGGAATGTGAGTGATCACGGATGACATTTTTTGCTCTATTACTGGATCCACGTTGTCGCATCCTTGTATTCTATATTCACTTGCCCCCATGTTCAAATCGATTTATCTTCTCTTTCTAACTTTTTACATATCCTGGAAAACCCGTCTACTAGGTATCCAGAGTCTGGGGACTTGGCACTTGGTAGCCATACAGTAAACATTTACTGAAAGAGTCAAAGGTTGGAGTACAAATAAATTATAATTATAAAGAGTATGAGTTAAATTACAAAAGCAGAGCATAAATAAAGTAAAAACATTCATCTCTCCCTTGCTGGGGTTCACTCGACACCTGCGTGTGAAGTTGTCGCCCATCCTGTGTACACTCATTGATTAGGGACAAATCACTCTTGTGCTATTTCATGGGAGTATGGTTCCTTTGTCTTACTCCATTATTCACTCCTTAAAGACAGAGAGCACAGCATTTACTTCTGTGGACTTTGAACAACGCCCTGCACAAAACGGTACTCATTAAATGCAAATTAAATGAATGAAAGATCCACGGCCTTTCAGATGTGTGACACGCCTTTTTGGGAATGAAGGGATCACTACTTCATGATTCTCGTGCTGTCATCTAAAGCCTGTAGCACTTGGTGCTCCCTGTTCTGTCTTCTTAGTTTGCTCACCTTAGGTCATACTGCCCACGGTCGCGAAGGCGGGCCCTGGCTTTTTCTCCTTGGCACCTGCTGCAGACATCTGTTGCCTTTGCTTGCTCAGCATCCACTCCTCTTTCTACTCTACCATCATGATTTTCCTTTGGAGGACGAATTCTCTCCCACTCTCAGTGCATGTGGTTCAGATGGTGTATAGGCACATGACCCAGGACTGGCCAACCAGAACATTCCATCCCCCTGGCCATGGTGATTGGTCCTGGGATGAAGTCATGACCAAGCCTATGACCCAACAACTCAATTCCAGGATTTTTGGGGGGAACTTTTGGACAAAGAAGTTTTCTCTTTCTTGTTGGACTTACCAAAACAATAGTATATAAACGTATAGCCATCAAAGCTATCATATTGGAAAAACTTAATTAAATGAACAAATACTGAGTATGTAAGAGCCAGTAGAGGAATACAAAATGAGTCTTGGGGTACCTGCCTGGCTCATTTGGTGGAGGATGTGACTCTTGATCTCGGGGTTGTGAGTTAGAGTCCCATGTTGGGTGTAGAGATTACTTAAAAATAAAATCTTTAAAACAGGAGCACCTGGGTGGCTCAGTCAGTTAAGCGACTGACTCATAATTTCAGCTCAGGTCATGATCTCACTGTTCGTGAGATCAAGTCCCATGTCAGGCTCCATGCTGACAGTGCAGAGCCTGCTTGGGATTCTCTCTCTCTCTCTCTCTCTCTCTCTCTCTCTGCCCCTCCCCTGCTTGTGCTGTCTGCCTCTCTATCAAATAAATAAACATTGAAAAAAGATAAAATCTGGGGCGCCTAGATAGCTCAGCTGATTAGGCTTAGGCTCAGGGCATGATCTCATGGCTCATGAGTTCGAGCCCCACGGTGGACTCTGTGCTGACAGCTCAGAGCCTGGAGCCTGCTTCGGATTCTGTGTCCACGTCCCCTCCCCTGCATGTACTCTGTCTCTCACTGTCTCTCTCAAAAATAAACATTAAAAACATTTAAAAAATCAAAAAGATAAAATCTTTAAAACAAAACAAAAAAATGAATCTTGAGGACAGTGGGCACTGGGTCCAGCTGTGCCTGAACACCAGTTTGAACTGAGCTTTCTGCCAGTGGAAGGAAAATAGTTCAGACTAACAGAGGATTCCATTCTCATTACATGGTCTGTTCCTAGGCCACACTTAAGTTCCAAAGGCCATAATCAGAGGCCTTGTGCTTACAGAACAACACTAAGACTGGGAACTAAAATATTTGTGTAAACTTATCCCGAGTCTACCACGGTTCAATTAAGAATAATATGAGGGGCGCCTGGGGGTTCAGTTGGTTGCGTGGCTGACTCTTAGGCTCAGCCCAGGTTGTGATCTCGGTGTTGTGAGTTCGAGCCCTGCGTTAGGCACTGTGCTGTGCATGAAGCCTACTTAAAAAATATAATAATTTAAAACCCCAAAGCCATGGAGGGCATTAGGCTGAGTGAGAGAAGTTCTAGACACAGATGTTTAAGCATGGCAAGCGGAGCCGTTAAGAGCTGCTGAAGGTGGCAAAGTTGCCAGTGGCGTCTTGAAGGCAAGGTGAGGCAAAGAGAGGAGACTGCGGGAGTTGGGAAATAACCACAGGGAATGGCTGAGGAATACCCAGGAATAGACTTCCTTCCTTTAGTCTAGGTGATGTTTCCACTTCTTTCACCCACTCGTAACCCATCACTATTTCTCCAACACAAGTAACAACCTACGTTCTCACTCAGGCCCAGGAAAAAGACAGAAATAACCCTTTGGCCATCGCAGGAGTTCTTTTTTGGAGGAGAGTGAGAGGGGGAAAGTAATCCTTCCCTAGGAACTGATCACAGAGACCTCCTGAGCTCGGGTGGTTCTTCTACAGGCCAAAAGCCCAGTCCTCTCTTCTTTAGGTCAGTACTTTCTCAGCTCTCCACCCTCCAGGTTTTGTCCAAAGATCTCTGCTAACTCTTGCAGGCAAGGTTTATGTTGAATGGGTTCCAGTAGTGAGGTCATCCTAATGGAAGGTTTCCATATATGACATGCCTCTGCTGCTGCGCCCACGAGCATTCCCAAAGCCCTTTCACTGATGCTGTCCAAGAATAAGATCTTGGCCAAATTCCCGCATTGAAGGGGCAGCGGAGCTCTGGTTTCTGAAAATAGCAGGCATTGTCCTTTTTGTCCAATTATAAAAGCAATATTGTTCTCCATAGAATATTTGGAAAATTCAAGAAAAGGATAGAAAGGGGAAAAAAAGGAACACTCACCCCATAATTCCTTCATCTGCAGATAACTAATATTAATATTTTGGTGCGCTTCTTTCTCATTGTTTCACGAATACGTGTATCTCTGTGTATTTTAGGAAGGCAGTATTGCATTGTGGTTAAGGGTGTGGGTTTGGAAGTCTGACACCACTCATTTAGAGTTCTGTGGTCTTTGGCAACTTACCTCTTTAAATCTTAACTCCCTCAACAATAAAGTTTGCTAATTTTTAAATTAGTCCACCACCAGCATAGTATTACTTGAACTTCCAGGTTTATAATATGTTATCTGGTAATAAAATTTCCCCCAACATTCTTCTTCTTTCAATTTTTAAAAATGGTTATTTCACTTATTCCAGATTAGTCTTAGAATATGTCCAAATTTTTAAAAATGAGATTTTTATAGACTTGCATTTTAAATTTATGGATCAATTAAAAAGGAATGAACATCTCTAAAGCACTAAGTCTCACCCTCATGGAATACAGCATATCTGCCTTTCTGTTTACTTTCTTCATGTCCTTCTGTAAAGCTTAGTGGTCTTCTTCCTGTATGTCTTGCACATTTCCTGTTCATTTTGTTCCAAGGTATTTTATAGCTTCGGTTGCTAGGATGAATGAGATTTCTTCCTCTTGATCACAACTGGTTGCTTCTTGTGCTCAGAAAGCTATTTTAGAAGGCTTATATATGTCTTTCGGAGGACAACTGCTGCTCTCTCTTAGGTCTAACCCTTTTTCAGGGTTGATTATCTCTAGATTTCTAGGTAGATACTTAGTTTGCAGCTGAAAACTGTGTCTCCTTTCCAATAGTAAATTCTTTATCCTGCTTCATTATATTGGGTAGATTATCCTTTCAGGATAGTGTGAGAGAATAGGGGTTAGAATGGGTTTGTCTTATCCCTGACAACATTATTTCTTTATTGAGAGAGATGCGTGCTGGGTGTGTTGAATCACTATTGTATGCCACTATTGTACACAATATTGTACACCTGCAACTAAGGTAACACTGTATGTTAACTATGCTGGAATTAAAATTAAAAAAATAAAGGAATGATGCTGGGTGTTCTTTCGGATTTATGTTAATAAGGTTTATTTTTTTCCCTAATTTATTAGGAGAGTTTCAAAAATAAAGAACAAATGTTGATTTTCATCTTCAAATACTTTATTATCCATGAGAGACTCTTAAGTCTGTTTTTTTTTCCTCTGACCTACTTCTGTGAAATATGATATTAGTGGATTTCTTTTATGGGGCCATCATTACCTTCTCAACAAACTCACCAAATGCAACAGGGCTCTGGAGCTGGGCGGATCTGGGCTGCCATCCTAGCCTACCACTTACTAGCTGAGCAAGGTACTGGGTTCTAAGTTCTTTTTTTTTATTTTTCCTTTGAGAGAACAAGTGAGAGAGCACGCATGAGCAGCGGAGAGGCAGCGGGAGAGGGAGAGAGAGACAGAATCTTAAGCAGGCTCTACACCCAGCACAGAGCACGACACGGGCTGAGTCTCACAACCAGGAGATCATGAGCCAAAATCAAGAGTTGGACACTTAACCGACTGAGCCACCCAGGTGCCCCTAATGTGTTCTAAGTTCTAATGCATCATGGGATGGACAATAAATGCTGGTAGTTATTGTTCCTTTACTATACATTCATTAGTGCTTTATTTAGGATGTATGCATCTATATTACTGAGTGCGGTATGAAGTGTGTATATATGTGTGTGCACATGATTTATTAGGTTGTGTTCATAAAAATGAGTTAGGTTGGTTTTCTTATTTTCCCATATTCTACAACAGTTAAAACAGCAAGAGATATTTATACACCAAAGTCCACACCAGCACTATTCACAATAGTCAAGAAGTAGAGGCAACCCAAATGTCAATCAATGGATGAGTAGATAAACAAAATGTGATATATACAGACAACAAAATATTATTCAGCCTCAAAAGGGAAGGAAATTCTGAAACATGCTACAATATGCATGAATCTTGAGGACATTATGGTAAGTAAAACAAATCAGTCATGAAAAGCTAAATACTGTATGATTTCATTTAGATGAGGTATCCAAAGAAGTCAAATTCATTAAGACAGAAAATGGAAGGGTGGTCACCAGGGAGTAGGGGTGGAGGGGAGGGGAGGAAGAGAGATACAGAAGTTCTGGAGATCTGTTTCACAAGAATATGAGTATACTTAACAGTACTCAACTGTACACTTAAAAATGGTTAAGATGGCAAATTTTATGTTATGTGATTTTTTACCACAATAATAATTACTTTAAATGTAAATGGACAAAATTCTCCAATCAAAAGACAGAGTGACTGAATAGTTAAAAAAAAATAAGATTCCTCTATATGCTGCTACAAGAGACTCACTTCAAATGCAAGGACATCCACAGACTGAAAATGAAGGGATGAAAAGAGAGGTGCCATGTAAATGGAAACCAAAAGTAAGTTGGGGTAGCTATACTTACATCAGACAAAATGACTTTAAAACAAAGACTGCAATAAGAGATAAAGGGCATTACATAATGATAAAAGGGCTCAATCCAACAAGATAATTTAACATATGTAAATATTTATGCATGCAACCTAACAGCATCTAGATATATAAAGCAAATATTAACAGACCTACAAGAAGAAATAGACAGCAATACAATAATAGTAGAGGATGTTAATACCCACTCACATAAATGAATAGATCATCCAGATAGAAAACTGATAAGGAAACATCAGCTTTAAACAAAACTTAGACCAGATGAACTTAACAGATTTATACAGAACATTCCATCCCAAAGCAACAGAATTCGCATTCTTCTCAAGTGTGTATGGAATACTTTCCAGGATAGATTACATATGAGGCCATAAAACATGTCTTCCCAAATTTTAAAAGGCTGAAATCATACCAATCATCTTTTCCAATCACAATGGTAAGAAACTGGAAATCAATTACAAGAAGACAACTAGAAAGTTCACAAGTATGTGGAGATTAAACAACATGCTACTGAACAACCAATGGGTCGATGAAGAAATCAAAAGCAAAATCAAAATATACCTTGAGACAAATGAAAATGGAAATACGACACACCGAAACTTATGGGATGCAGCAAAAGTAGTTCTAAAAGAGAAGTTAGCAGGAAAAGATGCCTACTTCAAGAAACTAGGAAAACCTCAAAAAACCTAACTTTATACTTCAAGGAACCAGAAAAAGAAGAACAAATGCAGTCCAAAGTTAGTAGGAAAAAGAAAATAAAGATCAGAGCAGAAATAAATTAGAGACTAAAAAGACATAGGAAAAAAAATCAATGAAATCAGGAGCTGGTTCTTTGAAAGGGTAGACAAAATTGACAAATCTTGAGCTATAATTCACCAAGAGGAAAAGAGAAAAGGCTCAAATAAATAAAATCGGAAATGAAAGATGTTACAACTGGTATAACAGAAATACAAATGATCACGAGACTACTATAATTACATATCAATAAATTGGACAACGTATAAGAAACAGATACATTCTAAGAAACATACAACCTTCCAAGACTAAATCAAAGAGAAAACTTGAATAGACTAATTACTAGTAAGGAGAGTGAATCAGTGATTTAAAAACTCCCTACAAACGAAATACCTGCACAGGTAAGTTCTACCAAACATTCAAAGAATTAATACCAATTCTTTTCAAATTCTTCCAAAAAACAGAAGAGGAGGGAACATTTCCAAACTCATTTAACATAGGCCAACATTACCTGATACCAAAACCAGACGAGGACACCACGAGAAAAGAAAATTAAAGGCCAATTTTCTGATGAACATAGATACAAAAATCCTAAACAAAACATTAGCAAAGTGAATTCAACGATACATTAAAAGAATCACACACCATGATCAAGTAGGATTTATTCCAGGGATGTGGAGAAAAGGGAACCTTGTACACCATTGGTGGGAATATAAATCGGTACGGCCACTTCTGAGTATTTATCTGAAGAAAATGGAAAAGATATATGCACCCATCATGTTCGCTGCAGCATTATTTACAATAGTCGACATATGGAAACAATCTAAATGTTCACTTATGGATGAACAGATTAAAGAATATATATATATATTCCTTATATATACATATATATATGGAATGGAATATTATTCAGCCACAAAGTAGAATTTTAAAATTGTCATATACACATAATCACATGTACATTGGGAGATATATATATACACACACAATGGAATATTATTCAGCTATTAAAAAGAATGAAATCTTGCCATTTAACATGATGGATAGAATTTGAGGGCACTATGCAAGGTGAAATAAGTCAGCAAGAGACAAATACCATATGATCTCACTTATATGTAGAATCTTAAAAAAACAAAACAAGCTCGTAGGTATAGAGAATACATTGCTGGCTGCCAGAGGAGGAGGGGGGGGTTAGTGAAATGAGTGAAGGGGTCAAGAGGCACAGACTTTCGGTTATAAAATAAATAAGTCATGGGGGGATATAATGTACAATGAGGCAACTAAAATTAATAATACTGTCATCACAAGAAAAAATTCTAACAATGTCTAGTGACGGATGCTAACTAGACTTATCGTGGGGATCGTTTTGCAATATATACAAATACGAAGTTAAGTATGTTGTACACCTGAAACTAACATAATGTATGTCAATTATACCTCAATTTAAATAATTAAAATAAATCAGAACGGTGACACGATAAAGAAAATGGCATGAGGATTACCTGTTCCTTGAAAGTTTGAAAGAACTCATTGACAGAAGCATATGGAGATAATACTTGTACACTTTTCTCCATTTCTTCATGGATTATTGATCTTTCGGGTCTTCCACTTAGCTTAAGATAATTAAGATAATTTTGGTTTCATTCGCACAATTTTTTTAACCAGAAAATCACCTATCTCACTAAGTAGCAAATTCATCAACCTATTTACACGTAGTACTTTCTTACGCATTTGTTATATACCCTTTCTAATTTCTTTATCCTTTTTAACTATTGTTTTTTTTAATGATATTATGAATTTATCTACCAATTCTCCTATTTTAAAATTCAATAATTTCTGCTATGGTATGTGTTTCCTTCCTCTTAGCTTTCCTAGTCTATGTTTTGTTCTTTTTTTCCTAATTTGAGTCAAATGCTTAATTCATTTTTTTATTCTTTCTTATTAAATAGTTAAAGCATTTAAAGTTCTAAATTCCCATCTCTATACAATTTATAGAAACTCCAGATGTTTTAATCTGTGATACTGCATTATCGTTCATGTCTAAATAAGTAAATGGCTATATATGCAGATTTTATCCCCACGTGCTCTCCTTCTTTTACCTTCTAAGAGGTAATCTTCTATGATTAACTCATTAATTTTTAAATTGTACAATCTTTAAAATCAGTATTCAAAACGTATGCACATTTACTGCTCTGTTCCCCCCAAAACTCCAAAGATGTCCCACTCAGTGGCCAGCTGACTTTGGACAGGTCCGTGCATGTATTCCTATCTTTCTGAGTGTCAGCCGCAATTCTGGGAGCTGAGAATACAAGGGTGAACAAGACAAAGTTGCTGTTCTCAAGGAGTATACTTTAGATACATAAGCTAGAAATAAACAAGATGATTTTAGCTAATGACAGTGCTACTCAGAGAGTAAAAGGGAGGTGTGGTAGAGTGACGGGGTGGAGGCGCTTTAGGTGGGGTTGTCAGGGGAGACCACTGCCAACTGCCACATCCCATGAACTCATCTTGGTCGTTAGCCCAGAAAACCCCTCCTGAGCCATTTGGCGCCAGGCATCTCCACTTGTTTTAAACTGTTGCCTTCCTTGGTTTCTGTGATAAGATAGTGGTGCCCCTATCTCCTGGTCTCCTCCTGCCTCTCTGACCTCCCCACTTCAGCCTTCCTGGCATCTTCTCTTAACTACCCAGAGAATGAGCCTGTTGGGCGGGATAACCATCTGCCCTGGCAGTTGGGAGACAGCTCAACTGCCGGCTCCCTCTGCTGAGAGCTCTTGCTCATATTCAGACCTTCGGCACAAGGTGATGCTGGGGTGGCAGCACAGGCCCCCAAAGCAATATCTGAGGCAAGGCATTAAGATGGCATCCCACAAAGTGGAGATAGATCTTCTCAAGGAGGGCCCAGGTCCAGCTGGCTTCTGACACACAATTCAACACCAAGGACTCTATTTCAAGGAAGGGCTAACCAAAAGAAAATAAGAGGTGCTATGCTGACTGAAAGGCAGTCAATACAGTGCTGGAAAACAAGCATGCTCCCTGCCCTTACAGAATTTACATGAGTTCAGACACAACCCACGTAGGAAGACAGTGAGAAAACACTATGAAACAGCAAAAAAAATGCACACATCAAGTTATGGGAAACAGCCTATAAATGCCACTGGCATTTAAAGAAGGAAGCCCTCAGAGTGCATTTTCCAGGGAGAGAAGGCACTAGAGGAGGCAGAACTTGAACGAATCCTTACAGGAAGTAGGTTTGCTCACCAAAGGACACAAGAGCCATGGTTCTGCAGTGCAACTGGCCTGGATTCTGGAACTAACAGGCACAGTGAATGATCCTGACACATCCTACAAGCATATGGTCCTGCTTCTAACCCCAAGTAGCTAAGGTCAACCCAAAAACTCAACCCTGAATTAAGGAATGCAGACTTTATGAAAAGGGTCAAAGTTCTCTTCCTCTTCTTTCATCTCAAAAAGGAGCTGGAACAACAAAGTGGGAGGTTCAAACAA
Source organism: Paguma larvata (assembly GCA_030068075.1). Lineage (NCBI taxonomy): Eukaryota > Metazoa > Chordata > Mammalia > Carnivora > Viverridae > Paguma > Paguma larvata. The sequence goes on from CM057836.1 coordinate 48,659,133, forward strand.
GTCAGATGAAACCAAGGGATAAAAGATATGGTGCAATCTCCTGAGGTCCTGCCTCTTCTCTGGGTCTCACGGGAACTGAGTAGAATTTGGACTGTTTCTTCTGTTTCTTGAGATTCTCAGTTTTCCAGCTCAGAACATCAGGGCAGACCAGATAAGCTATTCGGAGCTCAGGCCCAGCTAGTGATAAAGAATTGCGGATCTGGCTCAAGAGTCTTCTAGCTGGAAGTTGGGTGGCGTCAAAATCTAGTAGGTAGAAGCAATGGTACCTCACCTCTAACATTTCCGGAGATACAAAAAACAGGTACCTTCAATCTTTATAGAACTTTACAACTCTCGGGGTTGCACATGGATTTCATTTTGTCTTCATTTGAGGTAGGCATATCAGGGAGATCCCATTCTATAGATTTTTTTTAAAAGTCTGGGAAGTTAAGTGACTCGTGGGTGAATAAAGAGCTGGGCCTAAAAGCGAGGTCTTAAATGTTCAGAGCGCACTTCCTCTCCAGAGGATAATATTCCAATGGTCCTGATCCAAACAGGCCTTTTCAGTGCTCCCGGCAAAGCTCCTCACAAAAAGAAATGAGCTTTGACTCAGAAGTTCCGCTCCTGGTCACAAGCGTGAAAGACCTTGGACAAACTGGTCTTCAAACCCAGGCGAGGTTAAAATGCTGAGATACCAGGGAGGAGAGGTCAGGAAACACAATACTAACTAACAAACAGTTTCTAGGGAACTGTCTGCTCCTAAAACTGTTCTCAAAATCTCTTTGAAATAGACCAAAGTTGCAGGATTGACTGGGCTTTCAAGCCATTAAAGCTTCGTTCTCAGGAGTCTCCTAATCCCCACACAAAAAACTGTTCCTTCCACTGGGGCAGCTGAAACCCTGAAGTAGCGATCAACAGTCAATGGGGGTAGGCATCATGATTTTAAAATTGGGGGTGCCAAAAGGAAATTTGAGACCCTAGCTTCTCAAGCAACAAACATCCACCACACTAGCCCCACTAGGGAATGCTTAAGTGGCTTCTTCTTCCTCTTTGGTGGCGTTTAACTGGAGTACGTGAAAGTGATCATCTGAAGAAAACCAGCCCTGCCCCGAACTCCAGGAGGACAGCTTCCCCAGAGTCCCTCTGCACCCAGCCATGGCACTTTGGAGGTCTGTGCCTCTGAAGCCAACTGGGATGCAACCAAACACTGCCTCTCTCCGCACTCAGCCCAGACCAGCAGGCATGGTGCTTCTTCCTGTGGCTTGGGAGGGCGGAAAGGCTTTCAGGAGCTCAGGAATCAGTCTCTCTACTGAGCAGTTGCTACTCCTTCAATATGAGCTGCTTTCCTCAGGTTTCCCGGTCTGATTCCCTCTCCTTCACAATATGGAATCCTTTCCCCTTTTCCCTGCAACTCTGGCTCCTTTTCTCTTTCATGCACCTGCCCTGTCTCCCTGCTTCCTTGTGGGCTAGCTTGGTACTACATCTCTCCCCCAGAGCTAAGGGAGAGCGGCACTGAAACCACCCTGTGCGGAGTGGCTACGCTGCAGCAGGTGCAAAGAGAGCATGTGCAGACTGGTTTCCTGCTCCTGGGCAGCCCCTGAGATTTCTTGTATACAGGTGCAGAGGCGAAAAAAAAACAATAATAAAGTGGCCATTTGGTAGGAAGTAAATGATCAATGCGGTTGTGACACATGACATATTCAGTTCACTCTGGTTCAACAAACTTTTGCGGAATGTCTCTGAGTGTAGAGGTGGATAAGAGAGCTCCCAATTCTTAGGTATGGTGGCCCCTGAACTATGACTCTTGCAGTGCTTTTCAACCCTGGCTGCACCCTAGCAGCTTTAGAGACCAAGACAAAAACAAAACAAAACACACTGTCTGGGGATTCGGAATTCATTGGTGTGGGATTGAGCACAAGCATCAGTATTTTTTTATGTGTATTTGAATGTGTAGCCAGGGACAAGTGCGTTATGTGGCCATATGCAGAAAATTCTGAATAAAGGCTAAATTTAGGTCTTAAGCAATGCAAAGATATTGCAGGTTTTGGAGCAAGAGAGGAAACATGAGGATGGCTGTAATGTGGGAAGCTTCTCCTGACTGTACTGGGCAGAACAGACTGGAGTCGAGAGATACTAAAAAAAAAAAAAAAAAGAGAGAGAGAGAGGGCGGGGTGAGAGACCTGGTAAAAAACCTATTATTGCACTAGTCCAAGTAAGGGGCAATAAAGCCCTGAGTGTGGAAAGAAAAGGATGGATTTCCTACAAAGTACCAAACCGGGGCAATTACAGGACTGTTAAGACAAGGTGGAGCAGCCCCGGCGGCCTCTGGGGCCACCGGAGGGAAAGGAAGGCAGTGACAGGACAGGCACTCTTCCTCCTTCCCAGACTTACTTGGCCCACGTTCCCACCTACACCAGAACTACAGAAGAAAGAATTTCTGATACCCTGGGAGTGGAGAACCCAAGAGAAGAAGAATATAGAGACTTGGTTCTTCCAGGGGAAAAGTTCAAGGACACTAACCTAAGTGATAAAGAACTTCCTATATTCAGGACACGAAACTTTAAAACAGAAGCAAAACTTCATACATTTGCAGACTTTTTCCTATAGGATTTCGATACAAAAAGAAATATTTTTCTCTTTTGCAAGACCTTTACTCTCCTGCCCCCACCTGAGGGGTCACAAACAATACCATTATTCCTAGGCCACCTTACAACACTAGGCGCAGCTCATAGAAAGGAAAATACAGAATCAACCGCAGCTTCAAACACCTCCCTAGTTGTTGCCTGAGTCAGAAAAGAATGGACGACATAATAAAATTGGTAGGGTGGGGTGGCAAGGGAATGTAATCATTCATTTGGAGTGTAACCTGGCACTCCAAATAAAGGCTCTATTCTCTTTAGCTGAAAGCTTTCAGGGCATACGGAGGAAGTGAATGGGATGACCCACTTGAGACAACACCAAAAGAACAGAGAACTTCACAGCCCTGGAAGGCAGCAACAGGCAGACAAAAACCACTCAACAGTCAGCTGTGAACTGGGACACACCTTCAGTGTCAGTACGGCTCAAATTCCATTTTCCCCTCACCTTCCCCCAAACAACCAGACCTTTCAGTTAGCCTGTTTAGACAACGCTTGATCAAACGGATCACTCTGGAGCGCGCACACACGCACACCCACACAAAATAAGTTAATGGTTATTTTATTGTAGAAGAAAAACTATTCTGAAATATTTGTTAAATGACAATACTTCCTGACAAAAATCATTCTTCAGGGTTTTCAAGCCTCGCCATCTGGTCAGACAAAGTGAGCGGTCCCTCATCCTTGTAATAAGCTTCATTAATATTGACATAAACCATAGGAAAACCCAAAGATTTTCTAAATGGCTTCCAAATTTCTGCATAGATGCCCTTAATAATTCCAAAGGTAAACAATAAACAAATTGGTGGAGAAATCAGAAGGCTAGCCAAAAAGAAAAAAATGTTAACGACTGGTGAATCTAGAACAAAGGGTATGTAACTGTTCACTACACCATTCTATCAACTTCAGTTTTTAATTGCAGACAGCCTGAAAAGTTGTCTTAGCGTGGTCATGCTATTCTCCACACTTGCCTAAGAAATACAGCCGATTATTTCTTTTCAAACCAGAAATAGAAAATCAGTTCTCCCCCAGGTGATACTCACTTTCAATTCTGTCTAAAAAAGCTTCCAGAGCTTTCTGGAAAGTTTAAATCAAGGGACTACAGTACACTGGGATGGTTTTATAGTTCTTAGGAAGTGTTCGAGTCAAAGTCTCATCGAAGGTCTGTGATGGTCACTGCTCTGTCCACAACGGTCACGTGACTGCAGCTCTACAACAGGGGAAAAGAAAGAAAGGGAAAGTCCTGAAAAATTCTAAGGAATCATTGTTTAAAACTTCTTATTTTCGTGTGTGAGGGCATGTGGGAAAAAAAAAACAACGAAACTTCTTATTTAACATGCTTATTCTGACTAGTGGTTCCCAGTCTGGAAGTCAGGCTGCTACTGCAATGGCGGTTATGGTAAAGGGGTCTAGGAATCAGTGACTCTCTAATCCCTACCTGTATGTCACCTGAATCAACGTGGGCCCATTTACCTTCATTTACTTTTCAAATGGATGTATATTCTAGAGTCATTCAGAATGGATTTGCTGAATTCATTAGTTTTTTTTTGGCGGGGTCACTATGTCAACCAGCTACTACGGTGTACCGACTGTCACATGGGGAACGCTTACTTTTGGCAGGAAAAGAGGCCTTTATAACAGAAAACCTGGGCACTTCTTTTGCAGACTCTGTTCCACCATCCTGGTACCTAGACACTTACTACATTCGAAGGCAGACTGACCTATTTTTCAACAGATCTGTCAGAAAGTGCTTTCTCACGCTCAGCTGAAAGCTGTCATTCCACAAGGTCTGAGTTTTAGTTCTGGGAGTCCTATGAAATTTACTCAATACCTTTTATATTCTTCTAATACTTAAAGCTGGTTTTCAGAGCCTCCCTGAGGTTTTGCCTCTAAACATCCCCAGTTCCTTTTATGTGACAAGGTTCTGAGTCCCTTTTCCATACTGGTCACTTTTCAATGAAGCCAAGAAAAATAACAATGCTCCATGGCCAGCATGGAGTGAAGCAGCCTCTCGTATTAGATTTGAGGGGCAAACTGAAACACAGTGCTCTAGCAGCACCTGAAACTTTTTATGCACGGAATACAGCTTAGGGAAAAAAAGCTTCCTAAAAAAAGGTCATAAAAACCCCTATTATTTAAGCAAAATTGCAAAATCAAATATACTTTACCTATCTTAAATGGCTTTTTTCCTTTGAATTCAAATCTCTTACTGAAGTACAGGCTTAGCAACTAGCGTTGATGAAGGGGAAAAAAACTAACATTTAACAAGCCAGCGACTGCACCAGGTACTTTCTGCATATGACTTCATTTAATCCTCTCAATAGCCCTATCAGGCAGGTATCATCATCATTGTCATCCCCCTTTACAGATGAGTGGGCTGAGGCCCAGGAAGACGGAGTCTGATCAAAGTCAGACAGTCCTTAAATGGCAGACCTACGACTCAAATCCACTGCTATCCCACACTGCTTCCCATGTATGTCCTTTTTAGGAAGATCTGCAAAGATAAGAGACGAGGCCGATCTTCTGTGGAGGTCAGGAGGGACGATGCACCTCATCGGCTCTGACCGTCCTCCCTGCTCGAAGCACAGCCCTGATCTCGTCTACACAGATACGTACACAGAAGAGAGGTGGATCCTTGCTGTGTGGATGAAATCCTTTCTGGCGACAGGAGGAAATCTCCTCGAGTCCATGGTCAGTTAGTTTAAAGAATCCGGTTCTGCAATAAGAAAAAGCAGGCCCAAATCAAGCAAAGGAGTCTACCCAATCCCACACACGTGCACACACACACACACGAGCACACACACACACACACATGCACACACACACAGAACCCATTTTGAGACAGCTTCAAGCCCACTTTGTGCGGCTGGCGCACAAGTCTCTTCTCTGCTGAATGAATCAGAGTTAGAGAATGACTCATCACTGCCACCACACTAGTTTTGCTGGGAGAATTCATAGTAAATAACGGGCTTTAGAATGAAAAAGAATTAACTGAGATAATCTGTCTGGTTTTAAATTCGCTAATCTGACATCGGCCTTTTGAAATTCCCATTGCTTCAAGTCAACCACTTCAAATTTCTCCTGTCCTTTTCTCAGAAAAGCATCGAAATTGTTGCTTTGATATCTTTGTAACCAAGCACAGGAGGAATACCTGGTATTCCAAGGATGTGGTGCTCGGAAGGAAGCCTTTTAGAACAGCCAGTTAATACCCAGATCTATACACTTTACAAAGAACAAGGTCTTCCGAATAGAAGAACTTTTCCTTGGAGGCTTTTCCCCACCATCTCCTTGCAATGCCAGGACCGCCTCTGTGTACTTACTCCTGGAACTTGGGGGAGCAAACAATGGCTATTGACTCCGGCAACATCATCTGGTAGGAACAATGAGTGTGTAGGTCAACACTGGAGAGGAAGGCGGTCTGCGTGGGATGAGTCTGAGAAGAGAAAAACACGTCTGAAACCCCTCCGAGTGGAACAGCCAAGCTTGGCCCGTGAAGAAAACAGAACCAAATGGTTCTCAATAGTTGGCCACGATCCCTTCACAAGTATAAAGTCACCGGCAGCCACCAGGGGGTAACGCCTGAAGTTCATTACTTTTGAGCACCGTAAACAAGTATAGCTGAACATGAGTATGAGAGGAAACTCATAATTTCTAATTAACCATCAAGACTTAATTGCCCCCTCACAAGCTCTCTCAGGGCTATGGAGAGTCATTCGTTCTGGAACAGATGGTATATGCTGTCCAATATTTCAACATGGTAGAAGTCAAGGACTTAACAAACCCACGGTTGGATAAATGATTCTTCTTCCAGACAGAAGTGTTGAAAGGTCAAGCATGAGTATGGAGCTCTATGGGCAAAAATGACAAAAATGGTCCAAAGGCTAAAGTATACCATCCAAGGATCTGAGAAGCAGGAGGCAAGAGTAGTTACATCATACGAAGGACCCTATCTTGTTTGGGAAAAGGACCAACATATTGAAATTTGGGGGTAATCGTTAAAGTGCCATCAAAATGCGCATTCAGTTTCTCTTATTTGTTTTCAATCATTGAATGCTTTTCTGAGCACATTCTTCGTATACAAACGGATAACCGCATAATGCCTTATGTTCATCTTAGCAGAGTGCGACTGTAGAGATCAAGAATGGGAAAAGACGACCCGATAGGACTCAAAAAGACCACCAACCTTCACTGACAGAAAGCACGGGAAAGAAACCAGTGTACTTGATCGGCATTTTCAAACCTGCCGTGTACAAAGCGAAGCTCCTGAGGAGCCCGTCAAGAGCACAGGCTCCTGTGCCCCGCCCCCAGAAACGGCCATCCTGAAATTACAAAAAAAAAAAAAAAAAAAAAGCCATCCGCTGTCTGATTCTCTTGTGCAGCCTCACCTGCGGAGCGCCGACCCACAGAACGCTGTGACCAGCTCGCCATGGCAGAGGCCCGCCTGCAGGCCAGAAGTGTGTCAGCTGAGCTGACGGCAAATCCACACGCGGATCCTCACGGGCAGGTAAGAACTTTGGTGACCACGAGGGAAAAATAGTTTCTACCTAATAATATGATCCTATAGACTGCTAGGGACAAATGGCCCGTGCCAACACCTCTCATCCCACAGTCAGAACAGAGAATTTTAACTGGGAACAAGCGAGGCCATGGGACAAGCCGATCCAGGCCTCTGATCTAAAGTAGAAAGACAATAGAGGGACACATAGAAGCTCAATAATTAATTGTTAAACTAAATCAAAAAACCTTGTCTTGGGGCTCTATCCGCCTCTATTGTGCTTTCTCTTTCTCCTTCCCTTAACAATTGGATTTCTTGAAAAAGTAGTTGTGTCCATCATGCTGGAGACAGAGGAAGGCATTTTTATGAAGAGAAAACAATAAACCAAAGGAGCAGAAGTGAACAAGGACAGCGGTGGCCGGGGGCAGCCTCGGTGCCTGGACGGGAGCACAGCAGCACGGGACAGCGACGCGCGCTAAGGCAGGGCTGAGGCCAGCGGGAGGAGTCTCTCGAATGCCGGACTGGAGGCTCACGTGGTAGTTGGTCATCAATACATGACCATCTGAACTTTCTGACCCGGGAACCTGACTTCACAGCTGGCAAAGTACAGAAGGAAGAATGGATCTTTTGCATAATGCTCTTGCCCATTGTAAGATCTGAGCAAACCTTAGAGTCTGCTTTTTTGTTTGTTTTTAATCTCCAGTTAGGAAGGAATGGTACAGAAATTATCATGGGGAAAAGAGCTGAAATACTATCAACTTGGGCTCTAAATTTGTTCCTAGCTGGACCTTCACCAATTTAGAAATGGTTTTATTCTCTGTGGCTGAATTCTACCTGCAGTCTAAACCGTAGTTACTCCAAACCTTCCCCTCTCTCCTCCATTCCTAAAGCCACCGGTCTCCCTCCTGCCAGCAGTGGATCTAGACTGCGACGCTGTTGAATCAAATGAGTGCTGTCAACTCCTCCCAACAGACCTCCAAAATCTCTCTGTATCTTTCTTCCTTCAAGCCTGTCTCAGAGGGATGAGTGTTTTCTCCCCCGTGTTAAGATGAGCTCCCTTTTTCTTCTTTTGACTTAATACTTTCCTCCCTCCACGCTACCTAGTCTCCGGCCCTTCACATCTCCTCTCCGACTCCACTGTGCTCCGCTGAGCTCTACTGGCTCACCGGGCGCACAAACATATTCGGACAACTACACACAAGAATGTAGGTAAACCTGAAAAATGTTGAGCAGAAGGGCTGCCCGGGCGGCTCAGTTGGTTAAGCATCTGACTCTTGGTTTCAGCTCAGGTCATGAGCTCACGGTTTCCAGAGTTTCAGCCCCACATCAGCCTCTGTGCTGATGGTGCAGAGCCTACTCGGGGTTCTCTCTCTCTCTCTCTCTCTCTCTCTCTGCCCGTTTCCCACTCAACACTGTCTGTCTCTCTCAAAAATTAATACACTTAAAAAAAATACTGAACAAAAGAAGCTAGACACAGAAGAATACATAGCATATAATTCTATTTATATAAAGTTCAAAACCAGGCAAAACTAAACTGTTGAGTTCAGGGATATACATTTAAGTAATAAAACTGTAAAGAAAGCAAAGGACTTCTGGAAAAGTCAGGAGAGAGACTGCCTGTATCAGAGGGGAAGTGGACAAGAGCACAGGGGTGGCACCATGCCTGTCACAATGTTCTATCTCTTGGCCTGTGTCATGCACGTACATAGATGTTTGTTTCTGATTCACTGAAATGTTCATTTACGCTTATGTACTTTCATATATGTTATATTTCAAATGTAAAGGTTTCAAAAAAACAAAATCAAAACAAAACACATGTTCAAGCCTTTCATGCTAAACCGTAAATCAAGCAAATATTCTCTCAACCTGGCTGTTCCTTAAGCCACCATCCTACTTTTTTCCTTTCCCTGTGAGTTAAATAAACTCTTAAAAAATTAGTGTGTAGGGCTACCTGCTGGCTCAGTCGGCAGAGCGTGTGACTCTTGATCTCGGAGTTGTGGGTTCGAGCCCCACGTTGGGTATTAGAGATTACATAAAAACAAAATCTTAAAAAAAAAAATCAGTGCGCTTCTCGCCATCACCACATCCTCCATCCCCATACTCCTTAAACCCTTGCAGCGCTCTTCCTCCTCTGGCTCCGCGCCTTCACCCTGCCCCCGCTCTGCTCTCAGGCCTCTGTGCTTCATTATCAACTAGTCCCCGCGCTCCCCTGGGTGGCCTGCCCCCAAGCTTGCTCTCATTCTCCTCCCGTGCCAAGGCTTCGCAGGTCAGCTCCAGGCAGAGGTCTCCCAGATCGCTTTCCCACCTTGACCCTGCCCCCCAGTGCCAGCCACGCTGCCAACTGCCTGATAACTACCTCCGCCGACAAAATGTCTCACATACACTTTAAATTCCACATGCTCAGAACTGAACGCACAATCAGCCCTACTTCCCAAGTAAGTTATCCTCTTGGAACCCCTGCTTCTGCTCATGGGATGATCACTGCCACCCCCGTGAGTCAGGCCTGCTCTCTATGTCATCATTGGCTTTTACTCATCATCCTCTTACTCACTCCCCACATCCTCGAAATTCTACATTCATCTCCTTCCCAAATGCAATGCCATCAGCCTAGCTCCCATCATCAGAGTCTACCAGCACACTAGCCTCCTCAATGACCCCCTGCCACGACCTACTTTAAAACTGCCTTTATGTTAGATATTCTAAGGAATGGCTTTGATCAGATCATTCATTGATCTACTCAAAAACCTTTAAAAGTTCTCCACCTACTAAAAAGCAGAACTATTCCGCCTATCCGCCTAAGATCCTCCCCACTCAAGAACATTGCTCCAATGTATCACATTAAAGCTTATTTATCCACTACTGTTCCTGATACAAACAGCAAACTGGACCTCTCAACGTCCCAGGAACACAGTCTGCTTATTCCAGCACTGCCCCTGCACCTGGTACTCTGCCTGCGCCTATCTAGTCAAAATCTCAGTAAATCTCACCAGGTGTGGCCCTTCCCTCCTCTGGATTCGATTGTGCCGTTTGTACTTCTCGACGCGCTTGGCACATCCTGCCTCCCGGAAAGAGTTATTACTTGTGTCTTTGTCTAATCTCCTTTATGAAACTAAAGTCATATCTTTCTCAAATTTGTATCCCCCAGCAGATAAGAAACAAGTTTTCTATCTCTCATAGACTATAATGGCAGATACACAATAGAAGGCATATACTTATGTCATGGAATGAAGAAAGGACAGGGGCACATGGGACTGCCTCCCAGCTCAGTATTTCCCACATTCTGACATACAAGTATGTGTAATCTCCCCAAATGCAGAAATGAGCTGACTTGTTTGTATGTAAGCCTATCACACAACACAAAAAGTAGCTTGATCTGTGGAGTGATGGGCTGAAAAGGAATAGGATGGAAAACGCAGAAATACTCTTTAGGGATAGAATTACCTTTTACCTGAATATCACCAGAAGGCTGCATATGATAAGTAGACACTTGAAAATCCACTACATTAAGGACCCTACTGGTTTACACAAAGGTGTATGCTGCTTTAACAAAGACCAAATGTAAGCATTTGGATTAACTAACTTCCTTGGCTCATTAAACTATTTTCAGGATATTTTCAGGAACATCATTTGTATGAAGTACGCAGAGCCTCTACAGCCAATATTCACATATCCTCTAGGCTAGCATCTTACCACCATTCACACTCACAGGGAAACTGGGACTTCAGGGAAGTAAGTTCATTTTGATTAAAACGTTTTTTAAAATGAAGAAAATGAAAAAACCGTAAGTAGTTCCCAGAAATCCATACTGGAGTAGAAGCAGTCAAGTTTGCTAGGAAAGTCGAGTCTGCACCCAAAGGAGGGAAAAACGATCACCTAAATAATCTGGGTACGAGTCACTTTGCTCAAAGGAAGAAACAAGCAGTGTGTTTACCACGTGGTGAGAGAAGAGAGGACTGACCCTCGGAGAGCTCGGAATTGCTTACATGAATCCAGCCCAGCGTGATGAGACCCTGCTGATCCTGTATGAGGAAAAGCTCTTCTTCGCTCTCGGTGTTGCAATAATCAGACCCGGCACTTTGCTTGGGGATGAGAACGTGGGTAATGGTGAATTCATTCCTCATCTGTCAAAGGAGAAAACAGCCCGTCACCGCTCCCTGGCACTTGTGCAACCCCACGTGGTCACAGCAGTGGCAAGTTAAACAGCTACACAAGCGGAGGCCCTTCCCACCCCCGCAGGAGTCCCCATGCTCCTGGAGTCCCTCACCTCAGCGGTTCCCAACCTTAGCTGCTCGTGTGCACTGCGGAGGGCACTCTACAAAGCCACAGGTGCCCACGGCCCTGTGGGAATTTCCGGCCGCAGCCACAAGTGTCTACTCGTGATTCCCAAGAAGCTCAGGATAGCACCATTTCTCTTCTTTGGCTCATGTCTAAGGTAGTTTCCTCTTACTGTTTCTCTTAATCCTTCTCATCCTCGAAGGCTCGGTTTAAGTCTATTCCCTTCGCTCGTTTACACATTCAGTGGTTAGTAATGGGTTTTTCAAGTGCCTCTATCCAATGATCTTTCCTTCCAATTCCTAGTGCTCTACTGCGTCCACCATTCAGGGTGCTGTTTCTCTTGGAGGGTATATCTCCCATCACTCCAAAATGCTTGGGTACCTTTTATGGACACATGCTGGGCACATGGCCTTACATATTTTATATTCTCAGGCCTACCACAGAGCAGGTACTCAAAAACTGACATATAGGTAACACTGACTCTTCCTCTCCAGGTTTGGAATTAGCTATTTCTTACTACTAGCATTAAAATAATCAGTTCGATTCAAGGGCTGAGAAAGTCAATGAAATGCAAGGTCACCAAATCCAAAGTCACACTGCATTATGCTCTCCATGGCTCCTTCTGCAGAGGGAGCGTCACAAAGAGTAACTGACCCTGGATATCTTCTCTGAGAGTCACAGGAGGCCAAGGGGGAAGAAACAGTCTAGGCTGAGGAAAATGTTTGTTTCTTTACCAGTTTTCCACAGAGAATTCCGCAGGTCTCTACTCCCCGGGCAGTGTTGGCACTAGCTAACTGGAGGAACTGCGGGCAGAGCCTCCCAGGCACCACCACATGGCGCAGTCCGTCGATTGTAGGAGCTGTAATGGAGAAAAGGGAAAAGTCTCAGACCACAGGGAGAGGCCTCCCAAGCAGACGCCCAGAGTCGGCAGTCCTGGGAGAGCAATGCCAAATCACTAGGGTTCCTTGAACTATGGGCGGTGAGTGGGGACCTCAGCCTAATGGCAGAAGCAAGAGGGTTGTGGCCACAGCCACTGCAAGTACATTACTTCAAGGAAACAGGCTTTAATCATTCAAGTTAAGACAAGGGTAAACTACTACTTAAAACAAGTTCTTGGGGCGCCTAGGTGGCTCAGTCAACCGGTTAAGCATCCGATACTTGATCTCAGCTCAGGTCTTGATCTCAGGGTGATGAGTTCTATCCCCACATTGGGCTCCATGCTGGGTGTGGAGCCTACTTAAAACAAAAATAAAAAAAACAGAAAAACAAAACAAAAAACCCAAGTTCCTGAGCTATCCAGGAATTCTCTGTCACAGTCTAACACAAAGGATAAAAAAATAACCTCCTCATTCAGCTGAGCTCTTATTTTTATGTTAAGTCTTTTATCTCAGATACGAATATTGGAGAGTACAACTTATAAAGAAATACACCGGATATATCCTGGGTAACAGAAAATACTTTGGGTAACTATTTAATTCTGAATGTATTCATTTAGAAGAACATTAATGTGCCAAAACAAACCACAGAAAACACATCCTGGTCCTCAAAAGAGGCATGAATGCACAGAGCAGTTTCCAAGCCGGGTTCAGAACACCAAGGATGGGCCCAGTCCCTGGGAGGGAGCCCACAGGCTCAAATTAGGGGGTGTTTTTCATGGTCACTTTAAAAAAAAAAAAAAAAAGTCCAAAAGGATGTTCTGTTTCTGCACATTCAAAAGAAAGCTCTGAACTGCTGGAGAGGTAACAGACCAGGGACCACACAGTCACATGATAGTCTGATGACAGTATCTGAAGATTCTGAATTAAGGGTTGGCACAGTCCCTTCCTTTCAATTCCATGATCGCTTCCTGAGTGCATTCCGGTGTGTACGCTGTGCTTAGCCCCCCGGGAACACAAATATGAATAAGACTCAAGCCCTAACCAGTAACAGTTCAGATCTAGTTGCTGACAAATGACTACACTATCAAGTAAATGATCTCAACTGCATCACAGATAAAAAGAGCCCTGAGAGTTTCGAGAACAGAAGCAATTTGACTGAAGTGAAGGAGACCTGGCAAAACTTGAAGAAGCGCTGGGAAAGCAGAGATAGAGAAAGGAGATTTTAGGTTCAGGGCAAACGTTAACAAACTTCTTTGGCTACGCTAGTCCGGGGACTGCGCCGGGAACATGGCAGTCCAATCTGACTGGAGCACAGAACATGCGCGAAGGAAGAGGCAGTGGTGGGAGATAAGCCTGCCAAGTACACGGGGAGAAACCTAAAGGCCAGGCTTCAGGGGCTGGCACCCCTCGCCCACGCTTACATTGTCCTTTGAAGTGGATCTTCTGCAAAGCTGACTTCCTTATGTGATATTTGAAATTCCTTCCCCCAAAGACCTAGTCTAATAATCAAGGTATATTCATCATTATGCCACTATTGTTATTTTCTCAGACAGGCAATCATTGGGGAGTGGAGGAAAGACTGCCAATAGTTGTTACGACTAGACTGAGTTATCACCGACTACCTATAGTGTTCACCTTGACTAAGCTCCTGAAGGATTGGGAACACTTTCAGAGCAAAAACAATTCAGTAACCTGTTTGCATTTTTTAAAAGTCAATTGTTGAATTGTAAACTGGTACTGTAAAATTGCCCCTCCAGAGAACCAACTTGAAGATCTCTGGCTCACTGAACATTTCGAGTCTCTGTGTAATCCTTAAAAGCTGAGGGTCTGACTTTCGAGGACATTATGGCCGACCTGGTGCCAGGGAAGTTATACGGCTTAAGCAAAGGCCACTTTCATACCATGGCCGGTGTGACAGGACACAGTATGGCAATACCGATCAAAGGGGCTTCTGTGACCAGAGCCTAATGAGTGGGACCGCGGAGGCAATCGTAGGCGAACCCCTCAGAATGACACTCCGTTTGGCTGCCCCTGAGACGGGACCTGAGATGGGAGAGGACACGAGCAAGCGGACTCACTACTTTCTGAGTTGCTCAACGCTCCAGGTTTCAAGGACCTGTCCACCACAGGTGGCTTGGCAGGCCTTCCCGCTGTGTTACAGTCCGCAGGCTGTGTGGATGTGGCAGGCACGGCGGGGAACACATCTGGGGAGGGCTTCTCCAAGTCAGGCACCAGTGGGCCCCCTAGACCAGGGTCCACCTTCCCAAACTCCTGCACGATTTTCAGTCGCTCCTTTTCCAGCTCCTGGTTCCGGATCATCTCCTCGAAGGCGTGGAACTGCTCCTGCTCCAGCTGCTGCTGCTTCTGCTGTGCCACCCTCTGCCTCTCCTTCTCCAGCTCCTGCTGGATGGCCACATGCCGGGCAAGCTCTTCCGCTTCCCTCTTCTACAAAGGAAGGAGTTAGGCTTAACACGTGACACTCCGGCAACTTCACACCGCAGGAGGACAAGGCTTTGCAGCAGCGATTTCCTAAAGCGTACTTCTGCTCTGGCCCGACTTCCCAGCACGGAATCCACGGCTCCCTCGGCAGCTTGTGTCTGCCTGGAGCGGTCACCCCTTGTGTCTACCGGGCCACCACAGACCTGCTCTTCAAGGACAGTGGGTCCCGACCCCTTCAGTACCCTTCCCAAAGGCTCTTAGTAAGACGTTTTCTTCTTAACTGAAATCTTGATGCGACTTACTGTCCGCACCTCATAGTCTGTATCAGACACGGTTTTACTCTCTAACTCTGCCGTGTATACATTCTGTATCCCAAGTAGGGGGGTCTTTACTGAATGTTAATCCAAAAGGAAGCCTCCAAAATTTACCAGGTGATCAGTTGAGTACAAAGTGACATTTTAAACTAACAAGAAACATCAAGCAGCAATCTCCCTCATGAAGGTTTTCACTCACTCAGTACCTTGGAAATAGATGTCTCCTAGCTGTTTGCCTCTCTGCTGATTTTCAACATCAGAGTCCAGAACAGGGCTCAGCGGAGCGCTACAGAATAACGTGGCACTGCCGGCAGTGCGGATTTCACGTGTGACGTGGACCACACGCAGCGTCTTGGGAGTTTCTCCACGTGCTCTAACTAACTCTTCCTAACAAGAACCATTTGAAAATAGCTTGAAAAACAGTCGGTTATTATAAACAGGTGTAACCGAATGTGAGTCAACACCCCAAACGTTGCTACGTAACCACCTATGTTTTAGGGAAAGTTTTCACTGTGCTTAGGTTCTCGCTCTAGATACAGCACGTAAGCAACAGATTTTCTGTCCCGCAAATCGCCCTCTAGGACACGACAGAACAGGCAGGCTAAATCTGTTAGAATCCTCGGCCTAAACACTTGTGTTCTATTCTTTTGTGCTTCTGGCCTTTGCCAAAAAAAAATAAACTATGACACTAAAATCACAGGATCCACTAAAATATCATATCGCAACCCTAGGGCACAGCCTAAGAAAGCAAAATAATTTCTTTTTTGTTATATACTTACCTTTTCTTCATTATATTCTGTATATTCTTTGGTATATCGCTTTAATAGCTCTGCCTTCAGCTCTTCTGCTTTAGGAAATGCAATCTCCTTTAACTTCTGAGACACAAAAATCACAAACTGAGAATTAGAATAGTTCCCAGCTAACAAAGTAGAGAAGTAAAAAGACTTTAAGACAACTTGGCAATGGCAACAATGTTTCCAAAAACAATGTAAAATGCCCCCTACTGTCCCATACCTGCTACTTCATAACTGATCTGGTGAAATGGCCTTATTTCCCGTTGCAGGATTTGATGCTCAGATGCGGACACCACTACTTTTACCTTGAAGTTAGTCTGTGCTGCTGTGAAGCGTTTAGATGGGCAACAGTGAGAGTGAAGACCCACCTTTACTGTGTCTTTCTTTTCAGGAATGACAGCCGATTTGTAATCCCGATGCTTTGGTAGTTTCTCAATAAAAAGCCTAAAGGAACGGATCAGAATGATTATCGTGCAAAGAAAATGTCCAATAGACTCTGAAGCAAGGCGACTCCCTTGTCCTGCACCCACTGCAAGACGGGTTTCCCGACATGGAGGGGCAGGGTAACACCCCCAGTGACCATGTTCCCCACCCACCTCTAACCCTGTTTCCTTCCTCACCCAAATTAGGTGTGCAGGAAGCACTAGACTCCCACAACTAAAAAGATGAGGGGAGAAAAGCAAACCTACCTGTGCCCAAAAATATACCTCCAAAGAGATTCTTTTCTTATTACAGTGACAGGCTTCCAAAGGAAAGGGCCCCTGTCACAAATTCTTCTTCAAATAACAGTTTGGCAGCCAAGGGCGGGAAACTCATGTTCTATGACTAGCCCTGTGACCTTAACCTTGGCTTCTTTTTCTTTGGGATTCATCCTCCTTCAAAGCTGAACATTCCTTGCATCATACTAAGCACTAAGATGCTTAGCCAGTACATATGTTATATGTACATAATAAGTGCGTGTTACATTGTAATTTGCATTATGGTCCTGATAAAAATTCTCAGAGAAATGTAAGGGCTAGATTTTCTCTTTCCATTTTGTCCCTGGCTAAAGCTCAGTGGGGAAAATAAACTGAGTCAATTCACAAGATCTCTAACACTTATGATGTCTATGTGGGGCAGTGAAAACAAAAGGAAGTATTTGTTGTCACAACTTGTCACAATCCAAAGTAGCAGATTAAGAATTCCAATGCCAGCAGGCCAGTTCCAGAGTCTGCTCTTCTAACCACTACATCATAATGCCTCCACAAGGCTCTTGGAATGTCCAGAACTGTTGGGGGATACTGAACAAAGACGTCTCTTAATAGAAGTAAGTTGTAATAAATACAAGCTAAGGCCCCAGGCAAGTTGATTGAGGGGCCCTTGCCCACAGCTCTAAAATACTGTGGACTAAATACTGGGACTAACTGACTCTTTTCTACTTTCTGCCTATGAGTAAACGGAGGAAACCTCAATAAGGGGAAAGAAGACGACCCCCACCAAAGCAAACTTTTTATTTTTTTTATTTTATTTTTTAAATTTTAATGTTTTTATTTATTTAATTTTGAGGAGGGTGCAGAGACAGAGAGGGAGACAGAGGATCCAAAGAGGCCTCTGCACTGATAGCAGCGAGCCTGATAAAGGGCTCGAACTCACGATGTGTGAGATCATGACGTGAGCTGAAGTCGAACGCTTAACTGACTGAGCCACCCAGGCACCCAAAGCAAACTCTTTTTATTTTATTTTTTAATTTCTTTTTAAAAAAATGTTTATTTTTGAGAAAGAGAGACAGAGCATGAGCTATGTGTCTCCTCCCTCTGAGAGAGAGGGAGACACAGAATCTGAAGCAGGCTCCAGTCTCTGAACTGTCAGCATAGAGTCTGACGCAGGGCTCAAACTCATGAACCGTGAGATCATGACCCGAGCCAAAGTTTGACGCTTAACCGGCTGAGCCACCCAGGCGTCCCAAGCAAACTCTTTTTAGACGAGTCCTCCTCCCTTGGTTCTATATTAGGCCACATGAAATTTTCATTTCGATCCAATTTGACAAGACCCTTCAGGCATCCTTGCCTGAGAATCAAAATGATTCTAAAACTCTTCCCTTTGGGTTCATGAAAAAGATATAAAACAGTCTCCTTGAAGTCTATATTTAAAATAAATACAGATTTGTTTGTTCACCCATAGAGTCTTAAAGAAGACGTTAAGGTAAGTAAGACTAGTTCTTGTGTTCGAGAACCCTAAAAGACCAAGGTACCTGTTCAAAACTTCGGCAGGCCGCGTGTACTTTGTATGGAAGCCCGAATCAGCCAATAAAGCACCATGTCATATAAACACCACACTTTCTATTCACTTGTGCTATCAACCTGAAGAACTGTGAAGTCCCCGAGGCCAGAGGTTCCTGCGTCTGATGCTTCTGTGCATATCCCTCTAAGCTGGGGCTTCTGTGCATATCCCTCTAAGATGAAGAGGCACTCAATAAATATCTGAGGAATAAAATGGTCTTAAAATCTTTGGAGGAGCTGAGTAAAAAAACCCAACGTATAAAAAAGTGCATATACTATGCTACCTTATAAATACGAGAGAGAGAAAATTCTGTATGTGTACGTACACATACATTTACTTCCAAGTACAGTAAGTCAGGAAACTAAGGAAAGTAGAGGGCAGGGGAGAGAAGGTGGGACAAGACCGGAGTGAAACCTCTCACCATACACCTTTTTCTACCACTTTGATTTTGAACCATGCAGTGGAATCTAGTTTATAAGTAAAGATGAGGGGCGCCAGGGTGGCTCAGTCAGTTAGGCATCTGACTTTGGCTCAGGTCATGATCTTTCAGTTTGTGAGTTCGAGCCCCGTGTCAGGCTCTGTGCTGATGGCTCGGAGCCTGGAGCATGCTTCAGGATTCTGCGTCTCCCTCTCTGCCCCTCCCCTGCTCACACTCGATTTTTTAAAAAAATTTAAAATTAAAAAAATTTAAAATTAAAAAAAATTTTTTTTAAATAAGTAAAGATGAAACTTCTAGACCTGTACATGAAAACTTTTCTCTTGTTTCCACAACCGTAGTCAATTTTCTGAATGGGGAACATACGGGCAGAAGGATCTCTTGAAAACAGAACTGGCAACACTGCCCATTGCCTGTACAGAAGGCAATAGCGTTCAGCGGTTAGGAGGCAGGCTCCGGAGCCACCCTGCCTGGGCTCAACTCCTGGCTCGGCCATTACAAGCTGTGCGAACTCCGGCAAGGTACTCAGTCTCACTACCCTTGTTGTTGTTGTTGTTTTGTTGTTGTTGTTGTTGTTGTTCTTCTTCTTCTTCTTTTTAACAGAATGCTCTACTTTTCTGGAAAGTGGACCATTTCTTTTTTTAATTTTTTTGGACGTTTATTCATTTTTGAGAGAGAGAGACAGAGCGTGAGCAGGTGAGGAGCAGAGAGAGAGGGAGACACAGAGTCTGAAGCAGGCTCCAGGCTCCGAGCTGTCAGCACAGAGCCCGATGCGGGGCTCGAACTCACAGACCGTGAGATCATGACCTGAGCTGAAGTTGGACGCTTAACCGACTCAGCCACCCAGGCGCCCTCACTACCCTTCTTTACATATATATGTGTATATATATATGCGTGTGTGTGTGTGTGTGTGTGTGTGTGTATACATATATATATATAGCACTTTACATATACAAATATATATTGGAGACAAACTAGTACTACCTGATAGGGTTGCTGTGATACTTAGAGATTTAAAAAAAAAAGTGCTAAGCACAGTGCCTAGCACATAGCCAACATCTGCTATGATTACTCTGTATGCTATATAATGCTTTTTACTACTAAATAAACGACAAGTGGGAGCAAGAAGAACAGATGCAGGTGTCGCCGCCAGGGCAGGAGGCGTCCTAGGCGTCGAGCGCCTGTGGTGCAGAAGTATTCTGTTCTCTAGGTTGGATCTGGTTGCAGCCTAGAGAGGGAAAATACCAAAGCAAAGATGTGTTGGCAAAAACACAAGCAAAGCAAACTATAGGATGATGGGGATAAAAAGAGATATGCAGAAAAGGAAACACAAAAGGTATGTATATGAAATGGTATTCGACTTTACTTATAATGAAAGAAATTCAAATTAAGATGAGGTACCATTTCCACGTATCAGACTGGCCAAGGCTTAAAGGCTGATGATAACCAGTGTACACAAGATGTTGGGTGCGGGCGTCCTCATACGCCCGCACCAGGGCTGTAACCTGAGAGTACGCTGTACTCTCACAGGGCTCTAATTTTCCTGGGGGTGGAGAGGGGAGACAACTATTCACACTTCAAAATTCCTATATCCTTTAAACTCCCAATTCCACCTCCAGGAATTTATCCTACACAACAGTACAAAGATATATGTATAAGACTATTCAATATAGCACTGGTCACAAAAGTAGACAAAACTGAAAACTTAAATGTCCATCAATAGGGGAATGTTTAATAAATTATGCTGCACCCAAATGTGAAAAACCGCATAATCGTTCACTCATTTATTCAACAGATTTTTTCTGAGCATCTACTATGGGAACAGGCATTATTGTAAAGGCTGGGGATCTGGCAGTGAACAACAGTCATAAATCCCACCCACCAGAGGGTGTGCACTATAGTGGGGAGGGGACAGACAATAAAACAAAACAATGTATAGATAATCAGTGCCAGGAGAAAGTCACTAACAGGGAAGGGGAATAGGAAGTGACAGGGGAGGTTAGACAGGGCAGCTAAGGACGGCATCGCCAAGAAGGTGGCATTTCATTAAGGACTGGAAGAGAGGAAGCCGTGAAGAGGTCTGGAAGAAGACTGTTCCAGGCAGAAGGAATAGCCCTGAGCAGAATGAGGCGGATCGGTGTGTCCTCGTACGGAAAGATCTGACTGTTAAGAAAGCAAGTTGTAGAACAGAATATATTGTACGATCTCATTCATGCTTTAAGAAAAAAAGGAGAAACATGTGAGCCTATGTGCTTTAAAGACACGTATATTCTCCTGGACACACAAGAAAGGACGGCGGTCACCTCTGGTGGACGTGACTCTTCTTCTTGTTCTAGTATTTCCCTCGCTGGATGGTTTGAGAAAAAAACTAACTTAGAAAGCCAAGCAGAAATTCTCTAATGTGGACGGCTGAAAGACTCGCCTCTCATTTCTTCCTATCTTAGACGTTACTGAGCAAAGCGAGCACGATCACAGATGAAAACCCTCTTCAGTCCATAAGCCCCAATCCCAGTGAACACATTGTCAACGCAGGTGACAGAAAGCACTTTCAGAAAGCAGGTCTGTGTGACAGGAGGCTCACACGGCAGACGAGAAGCGCCTAAGTCCTCTGGAGCTCTCTTCTATGTAGCCTAGTCAATGACCATAAAAAGCTGTGAAAGAATTTGCTGCTGGGATTATTGTCTGTGCTCATCATGAAAATATGTACTGATTTCATATGCGGAAGATCCTGCTCTACTGGGGTCTGCGAAAGGCCAAGCATGCCTAGTCTGGGGGGGGGAAATGGGCTTCAGAGCATTAAGATGCCCGAACTGCCCCGGGGAGAAGAACAAACACGCCTTTAAACTCCGGAATTGAAGTATCCACAAAAGGTCTAGAACAATGACTTGCAATAGTGGGGGAGGCAGAGGAGTGGTGAGGTGGATGCCTGCTCCCTTCCCTCCTCTCTCCTCCGTAGTAATAACTGCCAAAGTGAGCCACTGTTACTGACAAGAATATACCAAGTAAAATGTGGTGGAAAAACAGACAGAGAACATTCAGCCTGAACTTTTTTGCAACTCCTACGGCTTGTCAGTTCAGAGAGTCAGAATTAGGGTCCTGAAGATACCTGCGAGAAAAACGAAGGCAGCTACATGTATCGCTTCAGGTCAAGCCAATCCAACAAAGTGCCAAATTAAACTCCAAATCTAGCAAATTAAGTAAGTGAGCTGCTGCATGCCGCCGCCTTCTCACTGAGCTCTCCTCCAGGCCCTGCTTCATCACAGTCAATGGTCCTGTAAGTGGGCGCCGGGCACAGGGACACTCCCCATACTGATCTCGCCGTTCGCAGGGATATTCATGGCACTCAAAGGAACCCCAAGTTACAGGACAAAATCAATTTAAGTGTCTGCACTCTTACTCCTACCCCCTCTTGCCTATTCGAGAGTCTACTGCCACAGTTAAACCCTCTCTTTTTGTGCGCTACCATCAGCCTCTCCTTCTCCACAAGTTCTTTCCATCAGCAAAAACTACGCTCTAGAATCTCCCATCTTAAAATACACATCACACATTCACAAACTCCCTGTCCCCCTTCAATTACTTCGTAATTTTTCCACTTCGCTTCCTATCCAAACTGCTCCAAAGAGTTATCTATGCCAGGGCTTGGCAAAGTACAGCTAACAGGTCAAATCTGGTTTGCCATCTGTGTCTGGAAACGAAGTTTCGAAGTTTCGTTGTAACACAGCCCCACCCATTCGTGCATGTACTATCTAATGGTTGTTTTCACACTACACGACAGAGGTTGTGACAGAGATCAAAGATCAAACGGCCTGCAAAGCCAGAAATGTTTACTATCTGGCCCTTTACGAAAATATTGGCCCACCTCCGGCCTGTACTCACAGTCTCTACTTTCTCATTGTCCACTGACCTTTCAGCCCACTCCGATCTAGTGTGAAAACTGTTTACCGAGATCGCCGATGACATCACGACGCCAAGCCTAAAACCTCACCCACCCCATCTGACCCACTCTGACACGGCCTGGCCACTCTCCTGCAAACACACCATTCTCTCCTGGATTTCCTCCTGCCTCTCAAGTCTCCCTCTGAGTCTCCTCTGCTGGCCCACCCTCCCTCCCCCAACCAACCTCGGGGCTCTAATACCCTACAGTCTTTTTTTTTTTTTAATAAAAAACATTTTTTAATGTTTTTATTTTTGAGAGAGAGAGACAGACAGACAGACAGACAGAAATGAGCGGGGAAAGGGCAGAGAGAGAGGGAGACACAGAATCTGAAGCAGGCTCCAGGCTCTGAGCTGTCAGCACAGAGCCCGATGTGGGGCTCGAACCCACGAGCCGTGAGATCATGACCTGAGCTGAAGTCGGATGCTCAATCGACTGAGCCCCAGGCGCTCCTATTCTACAGTCCTATTATCAAGCTTTCTTCATTTCTGAATACGTCAGGAATCCTTCTGGCATCTGATGAAGCCCATGGATCCCTCAGAATAATTTTTTAAAGATATCATAGAAATTATAAAGGATTATAAAAGAAGCCAATTCTACTGAAATACAGTCTTCAAAATATAAGAATTGTAACATGTGCTTATTAATATATCATTAATATATTAAAAAAGGATCTAATTGTGGCTTTAATAACAGTACTATAGTTTAGAAGTAGTGGCAAGTAAACACTATTTGAGATATCAGCATCAATTGTAACGTGATATTAAAAATAGCAATTTCTAGTGGTAACGTTACAAATATTAATAATATCACTGTGCAAAATTGAAGGAAATGCTAAATTTCAGTTAGAGGCTAGTAAAAACAAGAGAATTTTTTCCCAAACGAATTCATGGAGTCCAAATTCTATCAGTGAATCCTGTGGGGTTCCTGGACTCCAGGTTAACACCGACATGCCAGAAGACCTCGGTGGCTCTCACGGCTTCAGAACCGTCTCTACACAGGGCACTCCTGGGTTTGTACCTCCAGCCCAGACCTCTCCTCAGTTCAGACTGGCACATCCAACTCCTACTGAGTACCCCACAGGCATCTTAAACTTAACACCTTAGCATGTTAAAAAAGCCAGGCCTGAATTCTTGAATATCCTTCCCACTCAACCCCTTTTCTACACAGTTCTCCCCATCTCAGTAAATGGGCCAGCAGAAACCTGAGATCAACCTTGATACCATCGCCCCTCTCAAACTATCAGTAAGTCCCAGCGACTCTACCTCCAGAATACAAATCTACCTGCCTCCTTCCGTGCTGCCACACTCCAAGCCATCAGCCTCTCTTGAATGGCCTAAGAGTTTCCTAACTCGTCTCCTTGCCTTCTCTTGACACGCCCTTCACCATTTACCACAGGGCAGCCCAAATTTATATTTTCAGAATATAAGATTAGTTCATAGCCTCACTTCGAACTTTGCAATGGCTTTCTAATGCTGTCAAGATAAAATGCAAACTCCTTACTGCGCGATTCTGCCCCACCTGCTCTCCAGCCTCATCTTATCCTCCCCCCTCACCTGCTGCCCTCCAAACGTGACCATCTTCTCTCGATCCTCAGGACACACAGAGATAATTCCTACCCAAGGGCTTCTGAATGCAGTTACACCTGTTTTAAACACGCTGGTCTATGCTCTTGGAATGACCGACTCCACGGCATCCTTTAACTTTCAGTGTAAATCTTACCTTCTCGGACAGACCTTACTCTACTTGACACGCTCGCTTATTCTCTGTCGCAGCACTCTCTGTGTTGCTTTCTTGGCATTTGCCTTACTTTGTGACTAGATGTTGGTTGATTTGCTCACCTGTTTACTGTCTTCTCCTGTAACTAGAAAGGTCACCGGGAAGGGCAGGGGCCATTTTACTTCTCATGTATCCAAGAGCTAGAGCAGTGCCAAGCAGGCGGCAGCCGTGTGCATTAGTATTCGTGGAATGAATATGGTCCTTGCCCTCAGGGGCGACAGGATCCAGAAGGTCCTTCAGAAAATACCTGGTAGAGTGATTCTGTGACTTAACCTTCTCGATTATGATTCTTTGAAGAATTGTGCCCCGGGGCCTCATTCTGGGAGAACTCTCTACAAGATTACTGGAAATACACAAGAATATTATTTCCACCAGCAGCAAAGGAAAGGGATAGTAGTCAAAGAAACTTCTCGGGAAAATAAATTTTGTGCCCACCGTGCCAAGGAATGAAAAAATCATAATAGCAAAGAGTGGCAAAAATGTAATTATAACTCTTTGAAACTTTATCAACACTGAGGTCACATACAGGGCACGATGGCATGGATGGACGGCACTGACGGCATGGAGGAGACAGGCACTACTTCTAAACTTAAAAAATAGACAACAGCAGTCTCTTTTCTACTAAAGGGTCTCTAAAATCACCGTACGAATCCCAGGAAGTCTGCTCCTGTGCTCCTTTTCTTTAGAGTACTGGTTCTCATCCAAGGCAATTTTGCCCCTAGAGACCATCAGGTAATGTCTGGAGACAGTTTTAGTTGTCACAATTCAGCGAGGATGCTACCAAACACTCTACAATGCACAGGGCAGTACCCACAACAAAGAACTATAATACCAAGGTTGACAGACCCTGCGGCAGAGTACCACGTGATCAAACACTTAATGTGACACAGTTGAATCGCATTGATCATTTCTGGGAGGACATATAAGAAACTAATAAGAGTGACTATCTCTGGGAAGGGACACTGTGAGTTTGAGGAAAAGAGAAGTGATTGGGAGACTTAGTTTTTAAATATATATATCCTTTTGTGCCTTCTGAATTCTGCACCATATGTACATGTTACCTTATCAAAAAATACCTTAAAATAACCAAAAATGCTCAGTGTGGCTCAAAACTATGGTCTCAACTCAAGCTTCGACTCACAGAACATTACCAAAAAGGGAATAAACAAAAACGGGGCCTATGTTGTAGACCGAATCCTGAATTAAGAGTTAGGAAATCCAGGACGCCTGGATGGCTCTGTCGGCTGGACGTCCGACTTTGGCTCGGGTCATGATCTAGTGGTTCATGAGTTTGAGCCTCACATCAGGCTCTGTGCTGACAGCTTGGAGTCTGGAGCCTGCTTCGGATTCTGCGTCTCCCTCTCTCTCTGCCCCTCCCCCACTTACATGCATGGGCGCGCGCACTCTCTCTCTCTCAAAAATAAACAAACATTAAAAAAAATTTTTTAAAGAGTTAGAAAATCTGAGTTTTGTCCCTCTAAAGTGTGGAACAAAGCAGATCACTAAGCCCAGAACATGCTTCCTCACACGTAGAGTGGAAGGACGATGTGTCCTATTCAATGTACACACGACTATGAAGATCAAATGAAATAATGCAGATGAAATACCCTAGGAACTATGAAGAGCCAAAGACACACATTATAATTATTATTTTTTTAAAGGCTCTCGTATTATGAAAGAACAAGACCAGAGATTATAAATGAGATCCTTTAACATTATTCCCTTCCTCAATTACGCATCATTTCATTATCACTGGGGCTTTAGAAGTTGTTCCCTGATAATTGTACTGACATCTATTTATGCTGCCTACCCTAAGAAGCTAAGTAACTCAAGGGAAAGGTCTTATGATGAGTCACATGAACTGTAGGCGGTCAATACTTATTTGATGATTTGCGTGACTATAATAAGGTTAAGAAGAAAAACATTTTTCCTGATTCACTCGGTTTGTGACAAAATAAGTAGAGGTGAGGAATTATGGCTCTGCTACACCTCAGCAATAATGCCATGATTAGCTGCCTCAATAGAGGACAGGCAAAACACTCATCAATACCAAACATGTGTAGTTTAACCATCATCTCCCTTGCCTAACAGCTGGGCCACGTGGGCACGGGCCAGAAGAGCTAGGTCTCTTACTCATGAAATCACTGAGTCATGAAAATAACACTTGCAGTGCTCATGACTCTGAATGTCAAGGACAGTCAGTATGTAGGAGCTGCTTGCAAAAATGATTAATGCTAATGATGTCGTAAAGTTCTCTAGTTTTAGCAATTCTGGGCAGAACAAATGAGCACATGAGCAGAATGAGTGAGGCCTCAGTCACCGGAAAAGAAAAAGGAACCTGGAGGTGTCTTACGTGATATACTTGTTATAGAGGATGAAGGCATGTTCAATGTTGCCTTCCTCAGAGTAAATGGATGCCATTCGGATAATCTCGACTCCAGAGCGGAAGTACCGTCGGGGCGGAATGTCTTCATTTATCTCCACTGCGCTACCCATCTGGGAGAGGGCCCT
Source organism: Paguma larvata (assembly GCA_030068075.1). Lineage (NCBI taxonomy): Eukaryota > Metazoa > Chordata > Mammalia > Carnivora > Viverridae > Paguma > Paguma larvata. The sequence goes on from CM057836.1 coordinate 48,685,862, forward strand.
CACCCGGTCTTCGGGCGGAAGGCTCACGTCTCCATGGTCAGACATCAGGACCAAGAAGTTCTGAGACAGAAAAAACAGGTGGCATCAGCACCATGGTCCCCACCACAGCCTAGCACACAGAAGTAACTGGTTATCTCACAAACTTCTACCTTATGAAGAAATTAAGAGAAAAATACCATACGCTGTGGCTTGTATCAAAGAAAGCCTCCTTCCCACAAGAAGGCTGAGACCCTCAAGGAAGCCCACATCACAGTGACAGAAGTACTGGCAGACTCAAAAGCCTACAATCCCTGTGCCATAATTAGGTGGTACAGGGAGTAAGCTATAATGGGCGTTCGGTTCTACTCTTCATGTTAATCATTCTATCATTAGGTGGTCCTGCCATAAAAGGAGGGATGGCATCTCACATTTTTTGCATTATTTCTCCTACCAGCTACCCATTTCCTTCTACTCCAGTCCTTGACATAGTATACGCAATGAACCCTCATGATGGTTTTTAACTGATTTCTAGTTTGATCATTTTTATTTAACGAGAGTAACTGACATCTTTAGGTGATGTATTTTTTCACATCTGAACACGAGGTGAGGGGAACTGGTCTGGGAACGAATGCTCACAATGCTAGTTCAGCTCACTAAACAGAACTCAACGGATGCCAGTCAATCCACAACATCATTCATCATGTCAGAGTAAGGAATTCAGACCTAAAAAAACCAGTTTCCTCAAATCTATCTTCAGACTAAGCATTCTTCAAACAACACAAGGGCACAAAGGTAACTGGGAATGCAAAAAATAAACCGACAAAAACCCGAAGAGTTTTCCCTTCCTGTGTTTCAAACTGCAGTAATTCTACAATCTTTCTAGACAGTGCTGCTGTTAGAATCAGATTCCAACTTCCAATCGGATATCACTCGACATTATTTTCAAAAAGAATCTGGGTATTTGTTACACGTGGAATTACAGCACACCTTGGCCAGCATGCTCTGGTATATACGAACTGCATCTACCAGAATTCAAGGCCCGAAGTCAACTGGCCCCATTTTGTCTTCAGTCTTAAATCTACTCCTTCCCAACAGAGATCTTTTTCCTTCAGTCAAGATTCTGATCTGCCCAGAAATCCGCACATTTGTTTCATTTGTCTAGTCACTGCTTTTCTGTTTTCCACTCCAGTCCCTCCCCAAGAGGCTTCTCTTGGCCAATTCTACCTCTAGGTCACACTTCTCCCAGGCTTCCTATCTAAACACCCTCACGAGTAGTCCAAAAGCTGTGCAGACGACCAGGGATGCAGAGGCATTCCATCTCCCCAAAGCCGTTTTAGAGGCTCGGAAAGCCGCTGGCAAATCTAAAACTTTCCCAGCTTGCCTAATTAGTAAACTCAGTCCGGAGCCCATTAAAGCTAACTGAAGCAGAGGATGCTTGTTGCGCCTCAGTAGCTCCGAGGATCTTTAGGAGAATGGAACCCCCTCCCGAGGCCAGCAAGCGGTGCCCGGTACTATAGGGCTGAGCAACCCTCCAAAGAGGAGATGCGGCACCCGCAAACAAGAGAGAAGGTGGCGTAAAGGGCTGAGGAGGAAGGACGAGGAGGTCAAGGGAAGTAGCAGGAATGCGCGGAGGGGGTGTATTCAGTGGAGAGGGACCTCCTGACACCTGCTTGAGGCCCACTACTTGAAGGCTCTCAAACCCAAGCTGCCAACCCAGGGCAAAATTATCCAAGGTTTTCGGGTCTTTCGAGCGCGACAGGCGGGGATGCACTGGGCCTGGCTAGGACAGAGGCGATCAGTGGCCTCGCGCGCGGCGGGCCGGGCAGGGGGTACGGGGGGAGGAGAAGGCTGCAGGCCCCACACTCACGGCGGCCGCTCCCCTTCAGAGTCCGACCAAGCTCAGCGGCCCAACCCCACCCCATTCCCAGGACCCTTCCCCACCTGTCCCCTGCGGACGACACTCGGAGCTTCCGGAAACGTCACATCCGGCGCCCGCCCCGCCCACTCCCGCCGATCTACTCATTATACTCTCTAGAACACCGGACCCAGGGCTGCGAGCTGGTGGGCGGGGCTAGAACCGCCACCTGCGAAAATACGACCAATGAGGAGAGAGTTCCACGACGGCCATCTTGGTAAAGGAAAAGCAACAAGGAAGAAAGGGAAGCAAGTAATTAAAGGAACCAATGACCAAGCTAACTTATGTTTTTAGAATTAATATGATTTGGGATCGAGTTTCCTGCCAGATAGCTCCTAGTCCACACTCACACAAATCCACAAATCAACATTCAAGGAGGGATTGCTGATGCAATTACCTGGCTAAGCTGACCAGGGTTTCTAAATCCCTGAGAGAAAAACTCCTTAAAATTTCAGCTTGCTCGCCATTTCTCTGGCTCTCTTTTGCGTATCTGTCTCTGGGATTTTCCCAAAGTGTTCTATGTGATCATTGGCTTTCCAGACTTAGGACTGAAAGCACTTACCAGATTCTTTCTCCCCTAAAGCATAAATAGGCATGTCAGCGCAAGGATCCACTATCAATTATCCTGGATCCTCTGAAGATAACTCTAGGAAGACAGTTGTAAAGAACACTCTGTTCTGGGCGCCTGGGTGGCTCAGTCGGTTAGGCGGCTGACTTCGGCTCAGGTCGTGAGTTCAAGCCCTGCGTGGGGCTCTGTGCTGATGTCTCAGCGCCTGGAGCCTGCTTCAGATTCTGTATCTCCCTCTCTCTCTTACCTTTCCCTTGCTCACACTCCGTCTCTGTCTCTCAAAAATAAAATAAAAACGTTAAAAAAAATTTTAAAGAACACTCTTCTGTATTCAAAACTCTCTTTCTCTACTGACTCTTTCCTTTCAGAATGTAAATATAGTGGGTCGGGCCTAAAGAAATTGAGGCACTAGGGGTGCTGGTTATAGGGAAGGCATACAGTGCAGTTGGAGTTCTGGCCAGAGCCAACACAGGGCAAAATCCAACACATTCAATCTCTCAGTAAATATTTGTTGAGTATCTACTATGTGCCATCTTCTGTTCTGGTTGTTTGGACACAGTGGTGAACAAATCCAGTAGGTGGATATTGTTATTGTGCGAGTACAGGTAGAGGCAGAGCTGGTGGGGCGGGGGACAGGGGCAGCTGCTCCCATTCAGCTGGGTTTCCAAATAGTAGTTTTTCTTTGTAATGTTTAACATAACAACTTCACAGAGTTTACAAACATGTTATATGTTAAGACTATGATGAGAAGCCTGTAAGAAGCCACGAATGGGAAGTACGTAAGAGAACATAATCACAAACACAGTAACCACCACACACAGGTCGTCCTGGATATTAGAAAGGAGATATGCCCAGGTGATGGCAATTCTTAAGATAATGGCTGAGAGACAGTAAGCAGGATCTGGTTAATTCAGGAAGGGAATTTGTAAATATCGACCAATTTTTGGCCTCTGGGGCAAGTGGTCAGCACTCTTGGCTTTATGGGTACCAGAAACAAGTAAACCCTGGCCAAGGTAAACATCTGACATTCTTCATGACATTTCTGATTAGCTGGAAAAGTTAAAAACTGGACAATCTTGTACGTGCAACCAAAAAAAATAATGCCACAAGAATTCCGTTGGTTCTTGGCAAAACTGAGGAGGACATTCTACTTACTCCCGTCCCAAAGATTGGAGGCTAAGCATCAAGGTATTCTGTCAGCAATCAGGCTTCAGCAGCTCACCTGGAGGGCCAAGGCCAAACTAGGAATTGAAGTGGTCCTTCTTTCCGGTGCCCACACCTACCCAGTACATTTTCCCTGAATATAACATTCTCCATATGACCTCATGCCAAGTTCAGCATCACAGACTCCTGCGCTCCTGTATGCTTATTCCTAACTGCTCATTGCTGGGTAGCAGCAAAGGTCTCCTAAAAGGCAAAATTCTTACCTCAATATATAGCATTGAGGTAGAGAGAAAATGTCCAGATGGGCTTTCTGGGGAAGATAAAAACCAGGAAGACTCTAGGCACATGTCCCTTGCCTCCTTGTTACTCCTGTGGTGAGGGACACACCTAGAGGGGCAATCTCACCAGTACAGGAATGCCATCCATTCTTACCCACTTCAATGCAATCTTAGAGCAGCGGCCAATATTCTTTGTAAAACAAAAATCAGGTTCTGTTGCTCCCGGGTCAAAAACACTCCAATTACCTCCCATGGCATTTGCAATGAAAAATCCTAACCCAAGGCGCCTGGGCGGCTCAGCAGGTTAAGTATCTGACTCTTGATCTCAGGTCGGGTCTTGATCTCAAAGTGGTGAGTTTGGGCTCCAGGTTGGGCTCCATGCTGGGCATGGTGCATATTTAAAAAAAAAAAAATCCAAATTCCTCACCCTAGCTCCTAGAGCAACTCAGTCCCTGCTGTCTCTCTGACTTCATCGTTTACTCTCCCTCTTGCTTACTAGTCTCCACCCCACTGCCCGCACATCCGCACAGCTGACCTTTGACAGCTGTTTCCTCCTCCCGGGGTGCTCTTACCCTGATTCTCCCTTGCTTGGCTCTGCCTTGACCTTCACCTATCAGTTTACATGTCACTATCTCTGACCACACACTCTACGTAGCCACCCGATCACCCTCTTCCACTCGCCCTTGTTTTAATTCTTTTTGCAGTCCTTACCACTGTCTGCTCTGGTCTTTTATGGTCTGGATTGATTATTGTCTTTAATTCCCCCCTAAAATAGAATCTCCAGGAAGATAGGAGCTTTTTTTTTTTTTTTTCTTGCTCACACATGTAATCCCAGTACCTAGAATAGTTTGGGGCCCCAGAAGACACACGAGAAAGATTTCTGGATGTTCAAATATTGTTAAAACAAATGTCGTCTCATTGTCCCCAAACTTAATTACAAGGATGTGATGAGAACTGAAATTAACAATGAAAAACAATGGCCATTATGCTCTTGGGACCGAGTCTTCTCTATAAGGCAGTTAGAACTAGGAGCAGAGGGGTGCCCGGGGTGGCTCAGTCGGTCGAGCGTCTGACATCAGCTCAGGTCATGATCACGTGGTTCGTGGGTTTGAGCCCTGTATCGGGCTCTATGCTGACAGCTCGGAGCCCGGAGCCTGCTTCAGATTCTGTGTCTCCCTCTCTCTCTGCCCCTCCCCTGATCGTGTTCTGTCTCTCCCTCTCTCTCAGAAATAAACAAACATCAAAAAAATTAAGAAAAAAAAAAAAGAACTAGGAGCAGAAAGCCTCCAAGGCTAGACACTTTCATTAATTGAGCAAATATTTACTAGCATGTATCATGTTCATGAATCTTATGTCAAGCAATGAGTCTACAATAATAACAAAGAAAAATGCAATTTCTGTTGTTTGAAGGCCCTCATAGATGAGGGCTTAGGGCCATCAGAAGAGAAAAAAAATCTTTAAAAGATTAAGTTTCTCAAGGGGATTCTAGGTGAGCTCCATGCACTGAAACACTGAAACAAGCCTATCTTGAACACTGCTATGGAATGGGGGAGCTCTGAAAGCAGAAATGGAATGTGTACTAAAGACAAATTGTTCACATTGTTAAATTTTTTGCTGTGAACCCACTGGGAATATAAAATGGCAAGAAGAATTTTAAAAGCAAATACTTTTTTAAAAAGCTGTAGAATGAGGTGTTCCAAAAAAAAAAGCGGGGGGAGGGGTGAAAGGCAGCAAGTGTACTGGGACCTTTAACGCTTGTATATTACAACATAGGCAACGTTGCATGTGCACGCAAATTGTGTTCCTTTTGAGCTGAAGTTGGAATTACCTGGTGAAGAAGCGTTGTTCCTTGAGAAGACGCGACGGTAAAAATCGGTAACATCAAGCTGAGTCTGAGAACTGGAGCGCCACCTAGAGTTCGTTTCAAGACTGGTATCTGTTGCCAAGAAAAATGCCTAGTTGGGAAAATGAGTTCCCATGCGTGCTTGAAAAGGTTTTGAATGTGTGGGTACTGTTATAATTAATGCTTAAATGTATACATAAGGGATCCATTTTAGACATATTTTATTCTTTTGTTATTTGCTAGTTAGCCGTGAGTTATATAATTTGGTTCCTAATGACTCAAACCTTTTGTTTTAGGTTAAGACTGACAATCTGAAGATTATACATTTCAACTAGGGTTAAATGACATAATAAACTATAGGACTATTTGAATTGGACACTTTGGGTTGAGGGATTTTATCATTTTGTAATTGGTTTACACATTTCTTTGCAAAATTACTGCCATATAACCAGGCACTACAACTTCAAATGGGAGATAAAAAATGGCACGCCCCTATGTCAATACTCTGAAAAGTATTTGTTCATTCACTCAATCAACTAATATCTATTGTGTACTTACTATGTGCCAAGGATTGCTCAAGGCCTTGGGCATATATCAGTGAACAAAGCAGATAGAAAACAGAAAACAATACCCTCAAAGATCTTACATGTTAGAGATAGGTGAGGGAGTGCTGGATTATAAACAATCATCATGATAAACAAGTCAATTGCATAGTATATTAGAAGATTCTAAGTGCTATGGGAGAAAAGGGAACAGATTGAAGGAAAAGAGAAGCACAGTTGTGATTCAAATAGTGTGGTCAGGAACACCCTCATTGAAAAATTTGAGTAAAGACTTGGAGGTAAGAAGAGCATTCCAGGCAAGACACAGCAAGTGCAAAGGCCCTGGGGCAGGAGCTTGCTGGTGTACATGAGGAACAGTGAGGCCCTGGAGTGACTGGAGTGGAGATGAGTAAAAGGGGGCATAGCAGTAGGTCGTGTAGGGTAAGGGTGAAAAACTATGTTGTGACTCGTCTTTGTAAATGAAGTTTAATTGGGACACAGCCATGGCCACTTGCTCACATATTTTCTGTGGCTACTTCATGCTACAACTGCGGAGTTGAGAAACTGAGACAGAGACAATCTGGCCCACAAAGACAAACATTACTGTCTGGCTCTTTACAGAAAATGTTTGCTGACCCCTGATGTAGGTTAGACGTTATAGGCCATTGTAGGGACATTGGGTTTGCCTCTGAGAAAAATGAGAAGCCGTGAGAGGGTTGCCAAAGGAAGGAAGGCAAGATCGGACTCATGTTTGGAAAGGATCATTACGGTGATTGTGTTGACAAATTTTAGAGAGGCAAGGGTGGTCACTGAGAAGCCAGTACAGACTGTGCTCATAAGGTACGCTGGGGTGTCCCCAGAAAGCCACAGCAAATTCATCAGGGCGCAGGATTTTTCTAAATCTCTGCAGGATTCACGGCAATACTTGACATCTGTCAGTGGGTAGTTCACGGTTTCGACATTAGGTCATGCTATTTTCCTTTCAGTGCTGTCATATCTTTCTGATGCTGGGTTTTTGGCAGCGCCTGTAAAAAAGCCAGTACTCTTTGAAAATCAGTGTGGAGCAGGAAGTGAGGCTGGCAGTGTTCAGTTTCACTCCGAGGTTTGAGATCTCGTGCAGTGCCCAACAACCACACACCCTCCATCAGCGAGCAAATGTGGTTATTTCAGAGTGAAATAAAAATATGTTTTCTTTTCACTTTCGGCTATTATTTGTCAAATGTCTACTTAGTTGTTGGAGCATCATGATTCCTGTACAACATACTGTGTTACTAGAGCTGTACCTGTGGCTGCTTTAATGAATCGCCACAACCTGCTGGCCCGAAAAAGCAGAAATTAATTTTTTCACAGTCCGGGAGGTCAGAAGTCTGCAATGAGTGCCACTGGAACAGAATTAAGGTGGAAGCAGGGCTACCCTCCTTCCAGAGGCTCTTGGGGAAGATTTCATTCCTCGCCTCTTGCAGCTTCTGGTAGCCGGTGGCTCTCACACTCTAATCTTTGAATCCATGGTCACCCTGCTTTCTCCTCGGCTATCTGTATCAAATCTCCTTCTGACTCAGTTGTATAAGGACACATGTGAAGGGCACCTGGCTGTCTCAGTCAGTGGAGTATGTGACTCTTAGGCTCAGAGTTGTAAATTTGAGCCCTACGTTAAGCATAGAGATTACTAAATACATACATACATACGTACATACATACATACACAGTCATATGGGATTACATACATGCATATACACATTCATAAATGGACCTATGTGATTGCATTTAGGACTCACCTTGCTAAGCTGGAATAACTTCTCCATATCAAGATCCTTTTTTTAAATGTTCATTTTTGAGAGAGCAAGAGAGAGAGCATGTGCGGGACAGAGGAGGGGCAGAGAGAGGGAGACAGAGGATCTGAAGCGGGCTCTGCACTGACAGCAGAGAGCCCGAAGTGGGGCTCAAACTCAGGAGCCACGAGACCCAGGTGTCCCTCAAGATCCTTAATGAATCACATACACAAAGATCTTTTTTTCTAAATAAGGTAGTAATATTTACAGCTTTCAGGGATAATGACTGATCAGTTTGGATGGCCATTATCCAGCCTACTAGTGTCATAACTCCTTACTAACCTTTTTTGGCACCTAACTACTTAATAAATGGGATTGTTAAGTATTTCTTTGAGCCTATAGGTGAGACACCAAGGGCTCTGTGAATATATAGAGTTTGGGAGCCTCTGAGTTAGGAGGCTCTGCCAATAATCCAGACTGGGAATGATGGGGGCTTGGACTTGAATGAGAATGGAGAGAAGCTGTTGGAAGTAGACAAGTCCTAGACGCAATCTGAAGGTAAGACAGATGGAGTGTGCTGATGTTCTGGACGTGCAGTTGGAAGGGAAAGAGAGACCGCAAAGGCTCCTTACACTTTGTCTGGAAATAGAAATGAAGATGAAGAAAGCAGTGCATGGACCAGAATTTTTGCTGGGGAGGAGGGCAGATTGGTGGTTCCATTTTGTACATATTTAGAGAAGTAGTACAAAAAAAGAGGAAAAAAGGGAAGGAAAATATGTGCATTCCTATCTAGCGCCTGCCTCCAGACCCTCCAACTGCCCACGGGCTTGCTCTACCTCTCATGGTGGTCAAGTGTCCCTCCACCCGTGTTTTGACTTCTTATTCCAAACACGGACTGAGCGAATACAGACACGAGGTTCCCTGGCAGACAGAGGAGACTTTGAAAGCCTCATCGGAGCCAGAGTCCTAAAGAGGATAGGGTAAATGGGGCTCTCCTTTGAGGAGCTGAAAGTTACAGAACCCCCAAATTTAAAATAATTATGCCAAAGATGGAGTGCAGTTTCAGAAAGACGAGGCAGCAGCATAGTTTTTGAATCTCCCCAAACGTTTTCATGGAAATAGATCAAAACCAAATGCCCACTGGTAGCATTTACTATGAAATTAGAAACTCTCCCAAACAAGAGGGTGGGTGTAACATAAGCCCTAACAGTTGCTTTTTTTCTTTTTTGTAACGCACATGCCTGACTTTAGCTTTGATTGCTGGCTAATTTCAAAGAGGCATCCCCTTCAAAGACAGCTATCCCCAGTAAACACAGTGCTAGCCACACATGGGATAAAGAGCCAGGCCACCTTCCCCCAACTGAGGCTTCTCTGATGTAGAAATCTTGGTTAATTTCAATAACTGACCTTTTGGGCCACTTGTCTTTTCTTTCTCTGTGTTTTAAATTTCCACTCCCATGCTTTTTGTTTTGTTTAAGTAGGCTTCACATTCAGCATGGAGTCCAACCCTGGGTCTAAGATCAAGACCTGAGCTGCGATCAAGACTTAACGGATTGAACCACCCAGGCACCTCATTTTTTTTTTAAGTAGGCTTCATGCCCACCCTCTTCTGTTTTAAATTCACCGCTAAGGACTGAGCCCTTGAAACCCTAGGCCCCCACCCTTGACCCCGGTCCTGATTCGAACTCCTGGTCCCAGTGCTCTGGCTCTACCTGAGACCTCACGGTGTGGCCCCAGGTGCACTGTAAGTAATAAATCTCTATGTTTTTAAAACTTCCTGGTGGTTGTTGCTAAAGGACATCTTGAAATCATAGTAAGAACCAGAGGACCGGTCCCACCACAGTGGTTACTGGCAGGCTGAGCCACACACAACAGTGGGGAAGAGCGCCACCAACAGGCACAGACTTGCCGGCTTCTGGCGTCTGCACCAGAGGCGGTGGCAGCTGTAGGAAGCATCTGATGGCCTTGAGAGCAGGATGCCTTCAACCTGCCAGCAGGTATTCACTTGGCAGGTGGCCCGATTTGAGACCAGCAGCTGAGACCCGGTGGTGCAGTCCTGTCCACCCACAAACTGAGGGTGCACGAGGAGCCCGGGAGGGTGTCTAACGGACTTGGGGTGCTCTTGCCCCCCCCCCACTCTCTTAAAACTGAGCAGCCAGAGCTCCTTTCCAGATGTGGCCCACCCAGAGGAGAAACTTCCCATAGCAACAACAGACACAAAGAGAAACATCTTGATGAAAGTTGGGAGAAGGGAACAGAGCCAGGAAACCTCAGACAGAAGCCACCCATGTTTGAATACTACGTTTGGAGAAAACAAAACCCAAATTCTGTGAAGTTAGGAAAGTGATTGTCAATCACAACTCCTTTTCAAAGTGATACTGGTTTCACTTAAAAAGCAGATAACAGAAAAGGGATTGAGATCAAGTCCTACACCAACAGAATGGGGGCCCCCACAGGCGGGGCGACGATCAGGTGGAAGCCGGTGGCCCTGGTGGTGAAAGGATACGCCTGAGGCAGAACAAAGGAGATAGAAGTTTACTGAACACGCAAGGGAGTGGTGAGCAGGACAGCAAAGGAGAGACTGTCTGCAAGGAGGCAGTGGGAGGGGACTGTATTTAAACGGGGAAGGTTAGGAGGTATGGGGACATATGGAACTTTCCTTTTTGCTAACCGTGCTTGGATGTAAGTAGCCCATACATCAGTTAGGGCCTATGGATATTTTGAGTTTGGTCACCCAATGGGCCGGTCTGTATTCAGCCAGAGGGTTGGAGGTCACTGTGGGCCCTTTTGTCTGTATTCAGCCGGGTGGTCGCTATGGGCCCTTTCTACATTCCATCACTCAAGCCTGTTGTCTAAAAGTGGCCTCTAAAAGTAGCATAAGAAAATGAGCAGAATAGCACCTCTCCGGAAAATGAAAGCAAGTGCGAAAAGACAGGGCTACGAAACAGATCGAAATTGGAACACACTATTTCAGCACCAGCTAAAGGAAAGTTCCATGTGTCCCCATACCCTCTCACCTTCCCCTTGTTACAAATGTGGTAGAGCCATGCAATAGAATATTAGTCATACACTCAAGGAAGTGGACACACTAGGACATGAATGAACGTTGAAAACATAATGCTAATCATAGAAGTCAGACGCAAAGAACACATACTGTATTATTTCATACATATGCAATGTCCAGAGAAAGCAAATTCAGAGAGACAGAAATATTAGTGGTTGCCAGTGGCCAGCAGAGGGAGGAGGGAATGAGAAATGGCTGCTAATAGTTCAGGGGGGTTCTTTTCGGGGTGATGAAAATGTTATGGGTTAGATAATGGTGAGGGTTGTACATGCTTGTAAATGTACTAAATGACACTGAACTTACAGTTTCAAAGGGTGAATTGTATGGTATGTTAATGATATCTCAAGACAATTTTTAAAAAGCAAATTACCAAAAAAAAAAAAGCGAATTGCCAATTTTTCCATGGTGATTTTCTGCTCTCCCCATCTCTCTCCTCCCCTGACTCCATTCCCTTTCCTGCCCCACCTCCTCCCCTCCCCCGCCCCCTCACCCCCAAATTCTTTCAAGCTGTCCCACCAAGTCCCAAGGGGCACCTCTAGACCTCTGGCACCTGCGCCCGCAGCCATTGGAGCGCTACCGAGGGCCCTCGCGTGCCCACCGCTCTTACCTTGTGGGAATGGACCCCTCCAGCGGATTTTCCTCCTGCGCTTCGGTTGGTCAGTTTTAGAGAAAGAGGCACGCACACCGGAGCCGATGGAGGACGACCTGGCAGGTCCCTCGGGTTAACATTTAAGTCCCTCCGGAAGTTCGATCTCGACCACCATGTAACTTCCGGATGCTCTGCTCTGAAAGCCAGGTTGGCCATCTACTGGTGCTTGCTAATACTGAAGGCATTGGAGGCATATATAGGCCTCAAACCGAAGCCATGCTCCTCCGCCTGCTGTGTGACCTAAGCCCATTGCTGAATCTCACTAGTAACGTGGCACAGTGGTACTAGCCTTGCATGTCGTTGTGCGGGTTACTTCAGTAGTGCCTTTGCAGGCCTGGTGTGGAGGTCTTTAATAAACAGTGATTTCTATCCCTGGCCCTGTTCTTGGTGGGCCCCCTGCTGCAGCAGTTGGCTTGGGTAGGCTCCAGTGACCAGCTCCCCCCAGGATAAATGTGAGCCCTTGCCATCCATCAGGTAGATTCCCCTATGATTTGTACTTACCCAGCTATACTCATACATGGATAGGGTAACCCAAGCATTTTGGAGGTGTGTCTTGAATCTCTTGTTTTCTAAAATACCTATCCGGTGGACATGAGATGGAAGGCCAGCCTCCACAAAAGACTTTACATTTTATCCCGGTCAACCTAGACGGACTCATCTTCTGTCATCTTCAATTCTATTTATTCTTTTAACCCTAACCTCAGACCCCGCTTCTGCCATTTCCCCCACTCCTGCTTTTCATAAAGCCAGAAAATCTCTCCCTTTTCGGCCTTCATATCCCTGGACCAAGGCCTTCCTCTTTCCTTCTTATTCCTTTTCCCTCATTCTCCCATCCAATTTTTGGTTCTTTCTTTCTCATGCAGCCTTTGATCCCGACCTCCACCGAAGAAAAACCCAGTTAACAGCATCTCAGAACTCAAAAGGCTCCTTTATTTCTCATCTATTAATTATATTTATTATGTTTTATTAAGTGTTAAAATATATCCGAATAAATAGAGAAATTCATATCTATCTATCTATATGTGGATAAACGGCCGGTACTCAGAGTGGCACCAACAAATGTAGCTGCTCTTATATTGCATAGCCATAGTATCGAGCAATCTCCATGTCTTTTTCCCTCTCAATGAAAAACTGCACTTTCCCCAAAGAGGTGTATTTGGCCGCATTCTCACGCTCTTGTTGAGCCTGCCTCTTCATGGCCTCTCGCTCTGGCCTCTGCTCTTTTGTGATGGGCTTTGACATTACAGGCTCAGGAACATTGGGTTTCCTCCATGGAATTGGTTGAAAGCAGAAGTCTTGGAGTAGAAATTGGGTGTGCGGTTTGGGTGGGGACTGGAGTTTGGTCACAGCAGTAGGAATGGGCTCCCGCTGGAGAGAAGTGCAAGATGATGTTTTGTAGGGCGCAGGCCTAGACGCTGCAGACTGAGGGACACTAGGCCGGGCAGGGTTGGTCAAACCTGGTCGGGTTGGATTGGTTGAAATCGGCCGAGCTGCTCTGGCAGGCCCTGTCAAGGAGGCAGGGGTTGGCCGGGATGAATTGATTGCAATAGACTGAGCTGAGCTAGTGGACCCTGGCCGGGCAGGGTAAGCCACAGCAGACCGATGCGAGGCCAGAGACTGTGGCCTCCGAGGGACAGGTCGAGCTTGAGTCTTCTCCAAGTTTGGAAAAGGCAAAGGCACCAACTTGACCTTCCCAGGAGGTGGCAGCTCATACCGGGATGGAGACGGACACTCTGTGTCAGCACCGCTGTCTGGTTTCTGGACTTTGACTTGATTTTTCTCAGGACCTTTACCTTCACGGGGGGTATCCAGCCATGGTTTGATAACTGGGGATGGCTGGGCATCTTTAGGGTTGCTGGTGTTTCCCAAGGTCCAGGAGGAAGAGAGTCCAATTTTCTTATCACTCTTTTTCCCCAGTGCATGAAAAACTTGTACAGACTCCAACATGTGCATGCCTAGGCAGCTTCGAGGCTTTTTAAAGGTCTCTTGGCTAAGCTCAGGTTGATTTCTCTTCCGCTTCATCTTGGGCATGGTTGGCTTCTCTTCTGCCTTGACCGTGTTCCCTGACTGCTTACTCTCTTCGGCTTTCTTGGGGTTGTTTTCTCTGGTTCTTTTGGTCTTTTCCTGCCCATGGCTCTTAGTTTTGCTGATCCTGCTGGATGCAGCCTTCTGAGATTTGCTGTTGGGATGCTTGGCTGCATTCACAGGAGCCCTGTCACTCTCTGCAGCATTGCAAATAACCACTTCTCCCCCCAACAGGCATTCTGGGTTCTCTAGTTGGATTTTGGTCTTGGGAACACCATTGATAGGCTCAGCAGCCTTGTGTTTATTCTTCCTGGCTTGATCAGAGGACAACTTTATGTCACTTGACTTTTCTTGCACCTCATTCAACTTGATGACTCTGGTATCTTTGGCATCGATCCCAGAATTGGGACCTTGGGACTGATCGAAGTCTTTCAAGGAATTAAAGAGCTGGGGAAGATGGATGTCCTCCACTAGTGTAGTGATGTCTGCGAAACCACCACTAGATTCAATCCCATTTTCAAGAGTACCTTGGTCCTCAAGATTCAGGCCATTTTTTCCCAGATCAGTGTTTTCAGAACCAGGCTGCTCCTCTTGGCCAAGGGGATCAATGCAGGCCAGGAGCTGGTGAATATCAGGAATTTCTAAAGGAAGTAGTGGAGGATCTTGATTTTCTAATGGGATCTGGTAGGCATCCAGAGGCTTTGAAAGCTTGGTTTTAATATCATCCAAATTATTATTCTCAGTTTGTTCCTGGCTTGGAGCTGGAGGCAGTGCCAGCAGATTACTGGAACTCTGGACTGGAGCTATCATTGAGATGTCTCCAAGCTCAGGTGGTGGGTTGCTTTCAAGTATCTGGATATTTCTGCTACTGCAGGACTTGGGGAATTCTGCAGGTTGTGGCAGACAAAATGTCTGACTTGGAGGTTGCAATCCCAGGGAAGTCTCCATCCCCAGGGAAGTCTCCATCACTACAAAGAAATCAAGGAATAAGTCATTCCCTGGTAAGTGAGATGCTCCCCCTAGACACCGACACAGAAATCATGCACCTTCCAGCAATGGGCAAGGTGGTTCTACCAGCTCTTCTTAAGGATCAAGGACAGCACCCTATGCTAGGAGATAGGAGATGACTTCTAGAGCTTACCAGTGATCATTTGATGTCATTGATTCTTGGTTTTCTTTGTATTTGATAAGGTTGTTATAAGTTAAATAAGAAGCTAAAGTGATTTTTAAATTATGAAATGTTTCTACAAAGCCTAGCATTCTCATATAGAATCCTTCCAATTCTTTCCATTTTCCTTAGAGAATCAGAAACACTTCACACCATGGACTAGGAGAGGGAATGGAGCTCTTTCTGATAAAATATATAAGAATAGATTCTTAGCCAGATTGCTTTGGACAGGATCTCAGAACGCAAGATCTTAAATCCTGGTGTAAATTAAGGAAGTGAGGGAAAGTTAAACTGGCACTATCACAGTAAGAGTTCCGAAATACTGTCCAAAGAGACTGAAGCAACAGATCAGGGAAGGGAGTTCATTACAGTGTGGTAGGACAGGGGACTGATCAACTAGGGCAGTGAAAAGTGTGGTAGCCCTTGGTATGCACTTGGGGTTCTTGTACCTGTAGCATACATGGCCATTTCAGTGTCCCACCTTCCCATCCCTATTTAGTGTTCTTATACAGAGTCTGAATATGGAGAGCACTGAGCAAGGGTAGTGGTTATTAAAGTCTCAGGACTTAAATTCTGCTTATCTGTGGATTTACTACTTCTTGGCTGAAGATTGGACCCTAGTTTTGAATGCTGACCTTATTTCTTTCCCTCTTGCTATTTCTACTCACCTTGAAAACTTGTTTCTGTGATGGGTTGAGCAGATATAGAGTAGTAGATTCCAGAGGTGGAGGCTGGTGGTAGGACATTTGTGGGCTGAACCTCCTTTAGTACCATGACCATTTCTGGTTGGGGGGCAGAAGCCCTACTTCCCATGTACGACACAGAGCCATAGGATTGCAGGCAGGGACCAAGTTCTCCAGACAGTAGAGGCCCCAGTGTGCCTTGATTATAGTAATATACCTGGCTTCCTTCCTGGTAGGGAAGTGTTAGGCTATGTCCCTGATTTGGAATCTGAGATGGTGTTCCCTGAACAAGGCTGGCAGAAAGTGATGGATACAGAGGGATCATGTTATTGGCCTCTGAAGTTTTATCATACTGGGCTGCCATAGACATGGAAGAAACAGCTGTGTCCTGGTCAATGACAGTCACAGTGAAGTCTCCGAGTGAAGATGACTTCTTTTCAGTGCTTCCTGTGATATCCCACTCAAAAATACCTGGATAGGAAGCAGCTGAAGTGGAGATCTGGCTCTGGCCAGTAACTCCAGACAACATAGTTGTACTGGAATGTTGGTAAAGGTAGGCACTGCCCATGAGTGGCTGGAAAGAAGTGCCAGAAGCTGATGGCAGTAGCCATGCCGAACTGACTGCTGGAGCAGAGACTCTGGAGAAGTTGCAGACACTTCCTGCTAGGGAAGCTGCATTGCTCACCACAGGGAGAGAGAGCTGCAGAGAGTTTGGAGTTCCAAGTAAAGATGGATTTTGGAAATTTTCTGTAGGGAACAAGAGGGTGATGAAAAATCAGGGAGATGGATCAATTCTCACTATGTTTGAGGAACCGCATTATCTTAAAGTTGCTACCAAGAAGCCTCTAATACCAATACTTGCTGAGATACCGAAAATCAAACCGTTTAAGATGGTTCTGAGCGCTGAAGTCGTCTGGTAGGTACTCTTAACTGCCTCTGCTCCCAACTCGGGCACAGATGTGTGGAAGACCCTGGTGGTGTGCTTCATACATAGTTCCATAGGCAAGAAGCAGCCTTCTCCCTGCCCTGTCTTTCCCTTGAGCCTGCGCTAGCATCCATTCACATACTGTTTCCTAGAAGTGTAGTTATTTCCATCTTCGGAGATCCTTAGAGAACCTCTGTTCTATATTCTCATTTCACGAGTGAGGAAACTTGAGGCCAGGGAGGTCAGATCGACTTGTTCAAGTTCTCCCATTATGTTAGGTCTCGTTACCAGGTTACAGAATCTAAGTATCATGATGTCCTTGCCAGGACCCTACTCTGAGCTTTACACCACCAGAAACCAGGAGAAATACAACAAATGTAGATTCCTCCCCCCATTAGAAAATGATACAGCTATTACCATTGTAATCTTCAGGGTCTTGTTTTGCTTGCACAGTTCACATAGAGCTCAGTTCAGCTGGTAAATTTAAAGGGTCATTCTTGGGGCTCCTGGCTGGCTCAGTCAGAGGAGCATGTGACTCTTGATCTTGAGGTTGTGAGTTTGAGCTCCATGTTGGATACAGAGATTACTTAAAAATAAAATCTTTTTTTTTTTAAAGGTCACTCTTCTTAATAAGTCTGGTTTCTGATCTTACCTCAAAATGACTACCTGAAACTAAGTTTCTCAAGAAGTGCTTTTTGATAGAAAAAGTTATTTAAGCTCTCTCTGCGCTTCAGTTTACTCATCTATAAAGTGGTTATAATAATAACAAAAACAACAATGGTAGGGGTAATAATTTGCACATGAATAAAAGTGATACATTAACATATGATTTATATGAAGGAAGATATAATATGTTCTGGAAAGACAGAAAAATCATGAAAAGCATATATTACAGAACTAAGAAGAAATATATAGATATTAATGAAATCTGGGATATGTAGCAAGCATCAGGCATAATAAGTTTACTAATAAATGAAGTTTGGTATTATATATACGATATTACAGAAGTGAATATTGCCTACCCAATTTTGCTAAATACGACTAACCAAAACGGAGCCCACAATGGAAGGTGATTTTGAATGAATTCCCAGCCAGGACATACAGACAAGGAAAGATCAGTAAAAACTGCATAACAAGCAGCAAATTTGCATAAATGCGAATGAATAGGTAGCCACAATATTTGTAGACAAATATTACAATAAAATCTGGTACAAAGCAGAGAGGAAAATAAGTGTAAAGGAATTCCATTATTGCGTTCAGTCACATTTTTCGAAATATTATCCAGCAAGTAACAGATACTAAGTCTAGTTCAAATACATATTTCAATATAATCATATAACAAAAGGAAGAACATTTAAAAAGCATCATGAAGGTTTTTCTATTTACCCAAAAATATATTTTAATCGTCTCCAACATTCAGGAAAATGTCATCCCCAAAGCCTAAAAAAAATCATCGCTAAAATCAAATTAAAAAAAAAACTTTAATGTAAGAAAACCCAAAGGACTCTATAAAATGTTTTAGATAAATGTGGAATTAGGGATGTGGGGCTTGACTTTTCTTCTTAGATTGCTAACTAAGATATGAAAACATATGTGTGGTCCTTGTGTTGGGAAGAAAGTGACTGCAAAGATGAAAGGAAGCCTTGACTTGGAACTCACTTACCACACAAAGGAATTAATCCTTATGATTCAGTCTAGGAGACACCAATTTTTAGCAAACTTAGCCTTGTTTTCAATAGGCAAAACACCTACATAGCTTAAAAATCAGAATGAAATAAAACTGAAAATTCGGTTTCCTCCAGTCCCCTAGATAGCTACTTTTATTAATTTCTTGGATAAGAAGCATCATTTAAAGCATATTTCTTAAAATGTTTACATTCGAAACTTTTAAGTGCCATCTGTGTTCAGAGAGGCAATACAAAAAACAAACAACTGAGTACGACTTTCTGTGAGCTGCTTTTCCTAGTGATGCCCAATTCCAGCCTTACTTTTCTTCCTAGTCTATTAATGTAAGTATTAGCTAAAATCACCTTAGTTTTGCCCTGCTCTAAGCAGATTTCATTTTATGCTCTTTTTGCTTTAATTTAAAATCTTTGGTTTCCTTCAATATTCCACCTTAAACTGCCTCTACCCCCCCCCCTGCCCTCCCCAGAGCTCATCTGTGCTCTTTCCCTTCATTCTCTTATTTCCGCCCCCCCCCCCTTGGTTCCTGGTAGTCTGTACTGAGGGAAACAGTCCTAAACTTCCTTACTTTTAAAGACTTGTCTCCCTAGAGCCTACTCTCCTCCATCCTCTTTTCCTGTTTTCCCTTTATACCTACGTTAATTAGAAAACTTCAAATCATGTGAATATGACTTTTTGAGCAGCGCTAAATTAAAAATACTAAAGTTAAAATATTAGTGGAGGAACCATTACAGATGAAAGGTCTTGGTAAATATTGCTAGTTTTCTACATAACCTAGGTTTTCTCTCTTTCTGTAGAAACGCTCTTCAACAAGTCTTTGATTTCATTTTCTACATGGGTGCCCTTTAAGACTCAGTATTAGAAAAGAAAGGGACCAGAGAGAACAACCAATGTAACATCCTCACATAACAGATCTAGAAAGAAAACAGGTTTCGTGAGTCAACGACTTGTCCAAGTCACATAGGTAATAAATGCCAAAGTCAAAACTGAAATGAGGTCTCCAGAGTTTTAGTTCAATACTTTTTCCCATGATTCTATGCTACTTTGAATCTACTACTAAATTTAGGGGAGTGGGGAAACCTAACGAAAAACTTTTGAAAGTTTCTTTCCTTACCGGACATGGTCAGAGCAGAGGGAACATCAACTCCGGATACGAGGGATGAGGAGACGATACTAGAGGATGTCTGAGTGGCTGGAGCCGAGGAGTGCATGTGTCCAGTACGAAGGTCACTGGTCACTGGTCACTTGCGATGATCCAAATTTATTTACAGACGACTCCATGGAAACCCCAAGATTCCACCAGGTGGTAGTGGTTTGGTGGGAGAATGATGTCACAAAGCAGGCAGTTTAAAGGTATGAGGTAGCCAATAGGGAGGTGAGATTCCCAACAAGAAGACGGGATTGGTGGAAGGAGTGGTAGGAGAGCTAAAACAACACCTAAGCGGTACCTAGTCCTCTAAGACGGATGCGATAGTCTCACCTTCTCTCCCATTCTTATGTTACGGAAATCATCTCCATGTTTCTTAGAGGTGTTCATTAATATAGTGAAATAATAGTTGTTTATACTCTATGTATTATATTTTATCATCTGTATTCTACATTTACAATTACATATACAGTTAACTAAAATCCTTAGGGAGGAAAGGCACATCTAGGTTGAACAATTAAAGGGACTCTGAAATAGTGGATCCAATTAGTGACCTCGCTGCAGCTTTTAAGGAGCAAAGGAAGGAACTAAGGAGGTCTTTTTGACACTTGGTTAAAGAGTAGGGTGAAGCTTGTTCAGTGCTCCCCTTCAGTGAAGTTTGTGGGGAACAGTGCGGTGCAAGGCTCTTCTCCTTGAATCCTACCTTCCTTGGACTGGGCTGGGCAGGGCCAGGTCGGCTCTTCTCTCCATCACAGGCATTGTTTCTGGGAGCAGTCTTGATCTTGCATTCTTACACCCATGGACGTTACTTCCTGTCAACCTCCAGCAGCAGGAGTCTTTTGTTCAGTGCCTGATGCTTCGCAGAATGAATCCTGCCCATTGGAAGCAAATACCAGGGAACTGGAAGACACCGCTGATTGCAAATCTTTCCTTTTCCAGCGTTTGGTTGCAAGTCTTTTGCCCATAATTTGCTCCCTCTGGCTCTTTGGGCCACACAGGCATCCTGCCATCCTGCTGTTTGATTCATGAGAGGCATTCGGGGCAGTCGGGCTACTTTCCCTTTCTCCTCACATAAGGGTATCCAGTGTGGCAGTTACCATAGCCTCCTCCCCCCTTGCAAACAGCCACTGTAGAATCTTGGGCCTCTAGGGTTCTCTGCCTGCCATGCTTGGGTGCAAGATCAGGCAAAATGAAGAGGAGAACAGTTAGACAAAGAAGAAGACGGTCATCGAGAATAGGGAACATGCAAAGTGAAAGGGTACAGGAAAAAAGAGCCTCGTGTGGATTTTTGGTTTCTGTGAGAAATAGGTTGACACATTCTGGCCTCGTTTTATAGTAACAGAACATGCAATTATCTACATATAAGTGTAAATATATACTTATATATTAATATAACATTGGCATAATGATAATATCAATGCACATATAATACATTGATTATAATATAATAATTTATATAACATATTAGTATTTAATATCTTATTTTTTATTTTTATTTTTTTTAATGTTTATTTATTTTTGGGACATAGAGACAGAGTGTGAGCAGGAGGAGGTCAGGGAGAGAGGGAGACACAGAATCCGAAGCAGGCTCCAGGCTCTGAGCTGTCAGCACAGAGCCCGACGCGGGGCTCGAACTCGGAAACGCCACCCAGGCGCCCCTATAAGTTGTTTTTAAATGCTCCACTTTTTCTATATTTTTCCCTTGTATTTTTAAGGAATCCAGCTTTATAAGACATATTGTATGTCTTTCTCTTGATGATTGGTTTGAAGCCTCATGAACTAATTGATCTGTTGGATTTTGTGGAGACACTTAAAAAGGGTCCATGAAAAAGGCCCTGTGGTAAGTCACGCTGTGCGCCCAAGCAGAAGGAAGAGGGCGGCAGCCAGCTGGAACCGGCCTGGGTCACCTCTGCTTTGGTTCCCTGGGTTAGTGCTCTTCTCACTAACCACTCTCGGCCCTGTGATGAAGTGAGTTGGTGCTGAGCTGCTAATGCTTTTTATGTGAAGTAAACTGGTTTGGGGGAGGAAATCCATGGATCAAGTCGTTTTCCTCAGTGGTAAGCTTTTAGGAGGGCCCAGATCAACCTACTTATGGGCTTTTCTAGTGCCAAAGAGTAGGAGGTGCATAATAGAAGATGCCAAGCGCCCACAAGGAGATAGCTCACAGGCGGTACCTCCAGAGACACGTGTTTCATTTCTAGGCCTACTTTTCCTATTATGAGATATGAGTTTGTTCAATGATGGAGGGTGATGCTTATCTGAGAAGAAATTGTGAAGGGCGTGGCAGCATAGAGATATGGCTTGAGCTTATAAAAATTTTTCAAGGTTTTTTTTCCCTAGGACTCATACCTCAGATAGCCTACCTCTATGATATTAGTATACAATGTCAGGCTAACAATATGTAGGAAATATAGGCAAGGCAGACCAGCTTCACTTTTCTCTGTGTTCCTATGGAAATCAAGGGAATCCATAGCTACTGCAGGTTAGGGTGAGTGCTGTCAGGTTGGGGGAAGTGTAGTAACACAAATTCTGGCAGCAGGGAAATATCTACATATTAAAATATCCAGCTCCAACATTCAGTTCTATTTAGGCAGACCCTTAGTTAGTAAGGCCTTTTCTGGTTCCCAGCCTCTCTATCTTCTCTCTAGGTTTTCAGTCATTTGACTTAACCTGCAGGCTCAGAATCATTTTAACTTGTAAAATGGAGGAATAACGTAAACAGCTTTAGCCCAACACTCTGGAACTTAGCGTCAAGCCCTATCCTGACCTAAAGTCTTATTTTTGCGGTATGATCTTATCCCATAGCCCCACTTCCTGCATTTTGCAGACATCGGGATAAATGGGACTTGTCTTGGTGTAACATACCCAGACCATCTGCTAATGCTCTTCCTTACTTCCCCTTTTGTTACTTTTTGATTTAATTAAAGAGTAGAATCCCTCAAACACCTAAGGTTCCGTACCTGGGGCCCTACCAGATACCAGTAGATTTTGTTAGTGTCAGCTACTCAGCTGTTTGGTGTTCCAAATATCCCTTGTTCCTATATTTTCCATTCCAGTGAACTACATATCTATTAAGGCATTTTTTTTTTTTTTTTGAGAGAGAGAGAGTGATCGAGTCGGGGAGAGGGGCAGAGGGAGAGAGGGAATCTTAAGCAGCCTCCATGCTCAGCACGGCCTGATGCAGGGCTCCATCCCATGACCCTGGGATCATGACTCAAGCCAAAATCAAGAGTTGGATGTTCAACCAACTGAGCCACCCAGGCGTCCCAAGGTATTCTTTTACCTCATGTTACACCCACTCCCATCCAAAGGCCTACTCTTCTAGTTCCCATATTTTCTGGAAATCCTGTTATGATCTGGATATTTTGGTGTCAATCATAACTGGGCTTGTTGTGTCTTGTAGCAAATTAGAAGTGCAAGACCAGGGGCGCCTGGGTGGCTCGGTCAGTTGAGTATCTGACTCTTGGTTTCTGCTCAGGTCATGATCTCATGGTTGGCGAATTCAAGCCCCACATTGGGCTTCATGCTGACACTGTGGAGCCTGCTTGGGAGTCTCTCTCTCCTTCTCTCTCTGCCCCTCCTCTGCTTGATCTCTCTGTTTCTCTCTCATAATAAAAAAATAAATGAGGGCTCCTGGGTGGCTCAGCCGGTTGAGCATCTGACTTTAGCTCAGGTCATGATCTCACCGTCTGTGAGTTCAAGCTGTCAGCTCAGAGCCCGGAGCCTGCTTCGGATTCTGCGTCTCCCTCTCTCTCTCTGCCCCTCTCCCACTCATGCTTTTCTCTCGCTGTCTCAAAAATAAATAAACGTTAAAAAAATAACTTTAATTTAAAATAAGTAAATAAATGTAAAAATAAAAAAAAAAGAAGTGCAAGACCAATATACCTTATAGTTTCTGAGAGACGTGTCACATTTTATATATTATCATGTCTGTAGATATATGTACCATTCATACTTTTTGGCCATTACATGCCTATTGAATATTTTTTTAATAAATTCCCAAAGAATATTTTATGATTTAGCACCAAATTTGAATGTGCCTATTTGTAAGTTTGCAAATATGCTGTGCTAACTTACATCTTTCCTTTTTCCAAATAGCAATTTGAGTGACCTCTTTTAAATTATGTGTAAGTTTTCAGAATTGTAAATGCTTGCGGATATAAACTTGGTTAGAAAATGACTGTCCCAGAAACGTTAAAGATAGTGATCTTTTTATCCATTCATTTAATCATTTATTCAATAACTCTGACCTTTCTGACCCTCGGTTTATCCAGTACCAGACTACTAAGTGCATGTAAGATACTTTCAGAACTTAGAAACTAACAAATACAAACAACAACAACAAAAATAGCTATTATAATTATCTACAGTTTAACCTGGAATTTAGTACTCTAGTCTGCCTCCAGTACTCCTGTAGGACATGCTATCCTTTGCTGTTCAAATTGTGGCAAAATTCAGAGCTTTTCTAACAGGTACAGTTCCCTATGCCTGATACTGTGTGGAAATCTTAGACTTGAGCTTCCACTTTTGTCTCTCAATTTGTTTGTTTTTGTATTTTCTAAAACCTAAATACCTACTGTCAACCTCTAATGTGATACCTAGTGCATGATAAGAACTCAATAAAAGTTTCACCATGAGTGGGAGTGTAGGTTGATACAAAATTTTGGGAGGGTAGCGTGGTAGTATCTTTCCAAATTTTAAGTCGAGGTATCATTCATTCCAGCAATTCTACTTCTAGGGATTTATATATAGTTGTATACATATATAAAGGCATTCATGCTGCAGCCTGTCTGTAACAGAGGACAAAAAAACAAAAAACAAAAAACAAAAAACAAAAAAACAAAAACTGAAAACAAATATCGGACCAGTTATATAGATTATGGTTCTTATAATCAATGAAATACTATGCATACCAGGCATCAAAAATTAGAATAGATGTATGCATAAACTGGGAAAATCAGTAACCAAGATATATTGTAGGATATGTCTACTATACTGCTTTTATTTAAAATGAAAGATATTCATATATATACAATAAGTATGAATGTAAGTAGTTGGAAAATACCTGGAAGAACCACACAGGGAACTGGGGCACTGGGACTTAACCTTCATTCCATGTCCTGTACTATTTGAATTCTGGTGTACCTACATGCTCATCGAACCTGCGCTACCGGCCCCCAGCTTAGGAGGGCACTGTCCCTCCCGGACTCCTGTTTACTAATCAAACTTCTCCGTCAGCCAGCGTGGTGACGTCATCACGACTGTCGGTGGCGCGTGCGCAGTAGCAAGGGGCCTGGGAACTGCGTGGGTTGCTGCCTAGGCGCTTCCGCTCCAGGATCTTGTTTTGGCACCGAAGGCGCTGGACTGGCGGCTTTGACTCTCTTGCAGTTGGGTGGGAGGCATCTTGGGATCTACATGAACCAGTGGCATCATGCCCGCGGCGGCTGGAGCCAGGGACGCGCGTTCTCCGGACGTCGCTCCACCAAGAAGAGGGGCGGAAACCACGTCCCGGAAAGGTAATCTGCCCTGGCCCCTGGGCGTGGCCCTCCGGTTCGGCGCTCCGCGGCTTGGGCCCCACGTCTTGTGGTCTCTTACCTGCCTCTGTCCCCGCGGCGCGCTTGGCCCGTCCACCCAAGCTGGGAGGCATTGATCCTCACGCTGCTCCGCCCACAGCAGCTGGGTTCTGATTTCTCTCCATTTTGATAAAAGCGAGGCTCTGGCCATTGCTTCTCTGTTAAAATCACAGGAATGGCTTTTTAAGATGGGACTGACTGCCAGTGTTGGGGACACCCTTTAATTATCAAGTTCCTCGAGCTGTGTTATTTTGGCACAGCAAATGTGAGTAATGAAAACCAAGTTTGAAAAAACCCACCAGTATATCGGAACTTTCCACCGAAAAAGTTGATTTATATTGTTTCCAGGAATCACAAAGGGCATACTGTTGCTTCCTAACACGTCTCGTTTGAGATAGCTTCTTGTGCAAATGATTAATTTTGAGACTTTGCTCATTTATGCATTGAACTCCTTTATTCCTTGAAACCTTCCTTTCCTCGTATCTCTTACATCAAGTCCCCTTCATTTTTTTCTCCTGAACATCTTTACTCTGTCAGCATCCTAATACAGAACTTGCCTGATCTGTTGCAGTTAGGTCCTAACTCGTGTACGTATAGATCCACTCTTGTCTCCTTCTAATCCATTCTTCACACAACAAGGCTTTTTAATAGACCGGTTGGAATATTGCCTATAATCATCATTGAGAAGCATGGTTTTGAGAATAAAAGCAAACTCTTTACCATGATCTTTAAGAGTCTGCATAGACTAGACTCCTCTCTTGCTTTTCCAGCCCCATCATGTGCCACTTTTGGCTGAATTAACTTTAGTTAACTAGCTCATCCTACAGACCTCAGCTCAAATATAACTTTTCACTGTGACTCCTAACCTTAAGTGAAGTTCACAGTCCCTTTTCTATCAGGTTTTCTTTCAAAGTATGAACTTGAAGTTCCCTACTGACTGAATTTGATGGCATCACTTGTTTAGTAAAGCCTAAAAATAAACTGTCATGTGAAAGAATTGAATTTAAACTTTTAGTCAACAGGTAAACAGTGATGACACTATAGTATTCAGGACTGCGCTAGGTTTTATCAGGGATACAAAAGTACTGGCCAAGTCTGGTTTTAGATGTTTCTTATTTGTTGAGACCTTTGCACTGTATTGTTGTCTTGTGTCCAAAAAAGTGGAAGTTGTTACTAGGTGGGATTGAGTAAGTGGAACAGCAAAATTCAAAGCAGGGAGAAGAGGGGACCGTCTATGGGCTATGGTGTCCATTTGCAAGGAGCCGTCATTCTACGCTGGGGGACGGCTAACATCAAAGTTGGCTAACAAAAAATGTATTAATAGGTGGAAAGACTATCTTCCAGTTGGACAACGGATGCCTGGGACTCGTTTCATTGCTTTCAAAGTTCCTTTGAAAAAGGTAAGCAGAAGTTAATTCAGTATTCTTTCACAAATTCGAATTCAGGATGGAGAAGGCTGGTTCTCAGTCCTGACACACTCCATTTTCTCTTTTTAAATTTTTGTTCATTATTATTATTATTATTGTTATTTTTAGTAATCTACCCAGTGTGGGGCTCAAATGAATGACTTTGTGGTCAAGAGTCACATGCTCTTGGTGAGTAGCCAGGCACCCCTCCATTTTCCCTTTTTAATAATGAGTACTTTGTGTATTCCCTTTAATATCCTGAAATAAAATTTATAAACCCACTACTTCACTACTTAATTTTAAAGAAAAAAAGCTCTAATTATAATATAAACACTAAATAAGGTAATGTAACTTATAATAAAGTAATATGTAATTAATTTCAGTATGTAAACGTTTGGGCATGACTATATTAGAAATAAAAAAGTAGTCGGTTACTTGTACCATGAATACAGACACTGCAAATGCAGACCGATCTAGGTGGGTTTTACTGCCTCACTGTCAGAAATTTCCATGATAGTGAACAGCTCTTAGATTTTCAAATAAAGTACAATTTTTACATGGTTGATAACATGATTACTATCCTGGAAAAGTCAATGTATTTTAAAACTGTGCAGAAAGCCTCTTGTGTTTAGTTGTGAAACAGAGTTAGGTTCTAAGGCTTAGATAATTATGTGCAGTTTTTCCCCTATGTGAGTGTTGAATAGGACATTCAAAAGTCATTCAGGTGTGAGACACACTTGTAGGACTGTTCTGAATTTGGCAAGATTTCTAGCATCCATGACCCCCATTTACTAAACGGTAGTGAGACTACTTCACTCCCATCATCATAACTAAAAAATAAAAAGTCCCGGATTAGCAAGGTCAGGATTTCAGCATGGAAACTCTGAAAACCGTGTTTTTGTTTGAACTGAGGAAGGAATAGGGAGGTAAGCGTTTGACCAATATAAAAAAGGTAAGAAGAGACTCATGTCTCATGAAACTGCCCAGCATAGCATGGATTGGTATCTGGAAAAGCCACTTTGAATGTGTTGAGATTTTATTTAATTTGTGACTCATAGGTCTTTTCATCTCCTAAATCAGTTCTTCTGCATCTCTGGATTTAAAAACTGGTCTTTTCATGAAGATAAACTTACGGTTCTTATTCACATCCATCAACAAGCACAGTGTTTGGCTTATAGCAAACGTTAACAAATATTTATTCAGTGGACATCCCCAGCCCCCAGTCGGAGTTACTGTGAGTTACCTCCTGTATTCCTCCTTTTCTGTGTGCAGTTATCCTCATTCCTCAACTCCTTACCCAGTGGTCTCTAAAAGTGGATTCCTGAGCTTCCACAAGGGCTCCTGCTCAGCCCCTTGCCTGCAAGTCCAGCAGCAAGATAGACGACAGGAAGACTCTTCCGTTTCCCTTCCTTCACACAGCCACAGATCTTTCCTGTAGGATGCCATGATCAAAAGCCTCTCCTAGCTCTGTACGCTCAGGCTGTCTGACTCAGCGCTGGGATTGTTTAGGCACTGTACAGGGGATGACAGAGCTGCATCACCACCCCCAGGGCAGTTCCTTCTCATGCCGTGGAGTTCGGAAATGAAATGGGACGTTGATTTCCTGTGTGTTTTATGGAAGTCACCCAAGGAAAAGCCACCCCGATACTTGACAGTCACTTCTCATGCATACTGAAATATAAAATAGAATATGTTAAGTGTCACATTAATGCCATGGCAAGAAATACCTAGGAATTCAAAGGAGGGGGAAATGGTAACGGACAGGAAGGCTTCCTAAAGAGTTTGTGACTTAGTTATTTAAAGTCAGTTGTTGTTCGCGTGACTGGAGATGATACTTGATTCATTAGCTCCAAGTCTGCAAGAAGCTTTCTGGAGAGGTTGTCTGCCTGGTTGTAATTAATTTACTCTTAAACACTTTTAAAGTATTTCGTGGAAGATGTAATTATCATCAAACTGTCAAATCTTCCAAAGTTAACTTCTTATAAATTAAAATAATATAATATTATAAATTTAAATATTATAAATTAATATTAATATTATGATAATATTATTAAATATTATAAATTTAAATAGATTGATTCTAAAACTCAGAGAAAAAAATAAACCTCAATAGCCAGGAAAATTCTGAAAAAGAAGAATACTGGTAGAAGGGGATCATGGAGCCCCTTTAATATGGCCAGATATTAAGCCATATTAAAAGTACTGATAGAGCACAGGCAATTTTTAGGGCAAGGAAACTATTCTGTGTGATACTATAAGGATAAATACATGTCATTATACTTTGGTCACAACCAGTAGAATGTACAACCCATAGTGATTTGTAATGTAAATTGTGGACTTTGAAAACGACATGCCCGTGTTGGATCATTGATTGTAACCCACGGTCCCTCCTGGTATGGAATGTTGATGGTGGGAGAAGTCGTGTGGGGTAAAGGAGAGAAGGTATAAGAAGGAACTCTACTTTCTGCTCAGTTTTGCTCTGAACCTAAAACTGCTCTAACAACTAGTCTGTTAATTTTAAAAAAGTATGTTGCTGACATTTGAATAAGCAGACAGATCAATGAACTGAGTAGGTAAATAAGTCAAATACATAAAAGAATATTTAGCAACAGAAGCCACCCTTCATATACAGAAGTATTCAGGAAGTATTTAGAAGTACCTGTTACAGATGTACCAGGTGGAGCCGAAGATGCAGTGGTGGACAAAATCAGTGCGGTCTCTGCCTTCTAGGAGTTGCAGTCTGGTTAGGAGATCAACATGAGGCAAAGAAATACACAAACAAATACATAGAAATGAGCTTCTCTCTCCCCGTACTCTCTGGAAGGAAGGATTGTAATATAGCTTGTAAATTCCAGCAAAGTGGAAACTTTTCTTTGAATCTCATAGTGTGTTCGCATCACAGGGCTTGAATAACTGGGAAAGGATTTTAAGCACGTTTGCTTTTTCTTACATTCTCTCTAACAGAGTTTTGAAAAGCACCTTGCTCCAGAAGAACGGTTTTCCCCCTTGGATCTTTTTAACAAACTCCAAAAACAGAATGAAGAACTCGGACTGATTATTGACTTAACATATACTCATCGCTATTATAAGCCAGAGGTAAATGGAACCTTTAACTGAAAAGGACCTACTTTCTGACACTATAATAATTCATAGTAATTCAGTAGTTATCTACTTACACTAATGTGAACCCTGGCTTTTTTTTCGTGGGTAATAGTTCAAAAAAAGGAAGTTAGTCGTTTCCTTAAGTACATATTTCTAATTGGTGTCTCAAAATGAGATTAAAGACATGAATTGAACTGTAATATTGGACAGTAGTCTCTGTATTTGCTTAAGAAATTCTATAGCTTCCATGTTCCATATTTTGAAAATGAAATAAAGTTTTAGTAAGAATGGTAGCAGCCTAAAAGGAAAGAAGTAAATATCCACTATGTCTTCAGCACTTATGGTAAGCAGTTGACTGAGCGTGTAAGCATCATGGTAAAAGGCCACTGTGAGCTCTAAGTTTTATGTTTTCCTTTTCCTAATATCTCTGATAAAAGTCAGAACCCCATATACTCTGTTGGTCTGTGTGGCATAGCAGTGGGAGGGAATTATCCTTCTGACCAGTTTCGTGGTCTTGGACAACAGTACCACTTAACATTTATTAATACTCATAGGGGACCTGGGTGGCTCAGTCGGTTAAGCATCCGACTCTTGGTTTTAGCTCATTTCATGATCTCACGTTTTGTGAGTTCGATCCCTGCATCGGGCTCTTTGGTGGCAGTGCCTGCTTGGGATTCTCTGTTTCTGTCTTTCTCTCTCTCTCTCTCTCTCTTCCTCCCTCTCCCTCGGCCCCTCCTCTAATCACACGTTCTCTCTCAAAATAAATAAATAAACATTAAAAAAATAATTTGGAAGGCAGTTGCCATTTAAAAGTACTGTTACATACCTTATCATAGTTCATCCTCACAAGAGTCCTGCCGATGAAGTAGTAGTAGTACTGACATCTCCTACTGAGTGCTTGCTCTGCACTCAGCTCAGAGGATAGACGGTTACAATTGCTTACTTTACAGATGATGAATCCAAGACTCAAAAAAGGAAGAACTGGGGCGCCTGGGTGGCTCAGTCGGTTGAGCGTCCGACTTCGGCTCAGGTCATGATCTCACCGTTCCCGAGTTCGAGCCCCGCGTCGGGCTCTGTGCTGACAGCTCAGAGCCTGGAGCCTGTTTCGGATTCTGTGTCTCCCTCTCTGTCTGGCCCTTCCCTGCTCATGCTTTGTCTGTCTCTCTCTCTCAAAGATAAATAAAAATTAAAAAAAAAAAAAAAAAAAAAGGAAGAACTGACATTTAAATTCAGTTATTCCTCTTTTTTTGTGTGGTCAGTTGTACATAAATAATTATAGTTTTCATCATTCATAAGTGTCCAATCCTGTGGCATTAAATACATTCACAACATTGTGTAACCATCATCACTGCCTGTAACCAAAACTTTTCCATCATCCTAAACAAAAACTGCGCCATTAAACCATAATGCCATTTCTTCTTCCTGCAGAGGTAGCCCGTGTGCTACTCTCTGTCTCCATGAAGTGAACTACTCTAGGTACCTCATGTAATTGGAATCCTACAGTATTTGACCTCTGTGTCTCACTTACTTCACTGAACATAATGTTTTCAAGTTTCATACATGTAGCAAAATGTCATTCCTTGTGATGGCTGAGTAATACTCCATTGTGTGTATATTCCATATTTTGTTTATCTCTCCATCTGTTGATGCACACTTGAGTTGTTTCCGCCTTTTGGCTATTGTGCATAGTACTGCTCTGAACATTGGTGTGCCAGTAGTTGTTCAGATCCCTGCTGTCACCTTCTTTACATGTACAGGTAGGAGTGCAGTTATTGGATCATATGGTGGGTCTATGTTTAGAAACCTTTGAGAAACCACCAAACTTTTTCCAGTGTCGTTTTTTGTGTGTTTTAATGTTTTAATATTTATTTCTGAGAGAGAGAGAGACAGAGCATGAGCAGGGGAAGGGCAGAGAAAGAGGGAGACACAGAATCCGAAGCAGGCTCCAGGCTCTGAGCTGTCAGCACAGAGCCCGATGTGGGACTTGAACTCATGAACCATGAGATTGTGACCTGGGCTGAAGTCCAACCCTTAACCGCCTGAGCCAGGCAGGCGCCCCTCCAGTGTCATTTTTTAAACAATTACCACAAATGTTAAACATACACAGAAGTAGACATACTAGCGGGCGTTCATGTACATCCATGAACTCATCCAGCTTTAATCTTTATTGATTGATGCTGTCGTGTTTCATCCGTTCACCTTCTGCTTTCACCCCATTCCATATAATTTTGAAGCAGATCCCATACAGCATATAATTTCACCTGTACATTTGTTTATATATATATATATATATTTAAAATATAGGACTTTATTCTTTACTATCATTATTTAACAATAAGTATCCAGTCAGTGCTCAACTTTTCAATTGTCTTCTAAATGTCATAAAAAATGGTTCTTTTTAAAATTTTTTTTTAACTTTTATTTATCTTAGAGAGACAGAGAGAAACAGAGCATGAATGGGGGAGGAGCAGAGAGAGAGGGAGACACAGAATCCGAAGCAGGCTCCAGGCTCTGAGCTGTCAGCACAGAACCCGACGCGGGGCTCGAACCTACAAACTGTGAGATCACGACCTGAGCCGAAGTCAGACTCCTAACCAACTGAGCCACCCAGGTGCCCCAAAAAATGTTTTTAAGTGTTTGAATTAAGAGGCACCTGGGTGGCTCAGTCGGTTAAGCGTCCAACTTTGGCTCGGGTTATGATCTCATGGTTTGTGAGTTTGAGCCCCGAGTCGGGCTCTGTGCTGACAGCTCAGAGCCTGGAGTCTGCTTTGGATTCTGTGTCTCCCTCTCTCTCTGCCCCTCCCCCTGCTCACACTCTGGGTCTCTCTCTCTCTCAAAAATAAATAAACATAAAAAAAAGAGTTTGAATTAAATCCAAATAAGGGTCACCCTTTGCCTTTGATTATTAGGTCTCTGAAGTCTTAATTACTCTGTAGGTTCTCTTTCCATGTTCCTCTCACTTTCTTTTTTCTTCCCCCTCGAACTTTATTTTTTGGAGAAACCAGATAGTTCGTTTTATGTAGATTTGATGATTCCCCGCCCCCCATGTGTTAACATATTCTTTAGTCTTTAATTCCTGTAAATTGGTAGTTGGACCTAGAGGCTTGACGAGATTAAGACGTAATTTTTTTTTTTTTTGCAAGACAGTTTCATAGGTTATGATGTGTTCTTCCATGGAGACCTGTAAGTGATTATCTCTTTCTGCGATATTACAGTCACTGATGACTGATACCCACATCCATTGATTCCTTTGGGGCTTCAAAAAATAGTGAATTCTGTTCCTCTTCATTTATTAGCTGGGCGTATTTCTATCAAGAGAAGCTTCCCCTCATCATCGATTTGGTTGCCTAGTTGGCATATGATTCTTTCCTTTTATTTAGCAGGTGTCAAAATAACGAGTTGATCCACTAATATCCCCTAGTGGTGACCACTGAGTTTTGTTTATTTACTTTTTGTATCATTACGGACTTCGTTGCAGTTATTCTCACTGAGGCACGAATCGAGGCCCTATCTTTGCCCAGTTGGAGCTTCTGAGTCTGGCTCCTAGAATGACATCAATTGTTTGTAGGCTTTTTCTGTGATCAGAGGTAGGAAATGTGTCTGTTTGTTTTTAATAAAAAATAAATCATAGATTCATACTGGTACTTTCCATTTAATTCAGAACCATAGGATTTTCACTTAACCTCTTCTGTCTTTCGTTGGTTTCTAATTTCTCCTACCCCTAGAATACCTTCTCTCAACAGTGCCTGAAATTTGCTCAGTCTTACAGTTCAAATCCAAGTTTTTCTGACTCTACTATTCTACTTAAGTCACAGCTGCTTTATGGTCCTTAAAATATAAAATATTTATATAATTTTTAGTTTTTATGCATTCATTTAAATGAACTTGACTTTCAGTGTTGTGGGCCTATTGACTACCCATTCTGTAGGTTCCATTTTTCCCCCCATTCTGTAGTTTTAATAAAAATCAGAGGATACTTACTGTTTGAAGCGGCTTGGGAAAAAATGTCTTTTTCATTGGAATTACTGACAAACTGTGTATTGTAACCTCTTGGTTTATATTCTGGCTTCTCTAATTTTTAATTCTTTCCTTACAAATGAAATAATGTACATTTTTGTGGTTTTGCCTTATAGGACTTGCCAGAAACTATTCCTTACTTAAAAATTTATACAACTGGGCATCAGGTGCCTGATGAGGACACTATTTTTAAATTCAAATGTGCTGTTAATGAGTTTTTGAAAGAAAATAAAGATAATGGTGAGTTTTTTTTCCCCTCTTTCTTGAACATTGGTGTGCATTTTGAATGGGGTTGGAATATTTCATTTTAACATTAGGCCTGTTTTCTTTGATAATTAATGTTAAGGTAGAAATGTCAGATGGTGCTAATAGAGTGAGTTTTTCCTTGTATGGGCACAAATAAACAATTTAGTTGGAAAAGTGGTTTTAATGAGAAATGTGAACTAGCTTACTCATCTCTTTTTAAAACATTTGACTGGGAAATATATAATAAAATAAACACATTGTTTTATTCGTGGGTTCAGAGGTGAGAGTTGGGGGGAAAGATTAAGAATATCAGGATATCGCATCAAAGGATATGGGGAGTGTGGCTCGTGTGACCCTCCACTGAAAACAAGGGGAAGAAAAATCTCAACGTCGTAGGGTCTATAAAAGAGATAACGAGAGGAAAAGGTTTGGAATGAGACAGAGCCCTGGAAGCGAAGCAAGCCAAACCAAAGTGCATCAGTGCAGTGGCGTCCTCATCATGCATACTTAAGATGTGTCTGCTGTTTTTCCACTTTGGCTACAACTGAGGAAGGACACTACCACCTCTTAGGAAGAACTTTAAAAGGCTGGTATTTCTTGTTTTCGCTTTAAGATCTACCTTACTCTGTTGAAAATAGATCTTATTAAGCTATTAGTTTCTGAGTTTTAAGGATCCACTTAAATATTTCTGGCACCTGGCTATCAGAAAGAATGTGGTATTTGCCATATTTTAAGACTGAAGAATCTTTTGCCTTTGGAAAGCCACTGGCCTGCAGGAAAAAGTGTTCATTTTGTTCTCTTTCTGAATTTAGCTTGAAGAGTTAAAGAGTTAATAAGCTAAGAGTTAGCTTATTACATAAATATGACAGATAGTAAATATTCCATTTATATACACATACGCACACAAACAGGGAGGGAGTAGGGGAGAAACAATCGAGATGGAGGTGAGAAGAGAGGGGGGACGGGAGGTGAGAGAAAGAGGTGGGAATTTTAAGATAATTGTTCACACTGTAACGTGGTCACCTACTGCAGGCACTAGCACTTAAGTATCTTAAGCCTTGTTCCCAGATCTTCCCTGTACTTTAACTTTAAAACTTGAGAGGCTTGGCCTATGGAGGAGGTAAATACTCTGATTTCTATTAACTTGTATCAGAAACATGATTGTGTAAAAAGTTAGGGTGCAGCGGCCAGCCTACTAGCTGCTTCCAGGCTCCTTTGTGTGGAACTGTATACAGTATTCCATCTGTTCTGTGAGGGCTAGAAGAGCCGTATGAGTACCTGTGAACTCTTAAATCCAGTTTCTTCACGTGTTACACCACGTTGGTCTTCTGCCTATATGGTGCTGACTCCACTGTGCTCTCTGCCCTAGCAGTCTCAGGACCTTGCTTATGATCCATTTTAGCTACCTCTCTTCTAAGCACCCCCCTCCCACAGATACCAGGCTCCCTGAAGAAGAGGACACTACACTATCCACTCCCTAGAATTGGTAGAAACTCAGAAAATAAATGGACTCAGTAAACACTGAGGTTTGTTGGTAGGGCACGGAATTCAGAGGTGACAGCAGTCTCTGTTCATTAGAAACCTAGTTACCTAGGAAGACAAACATGTGGTAACTGTAAGACAGTGCTTAATTATAACAAAAGAATTAAGTGCAACAGGAGTATGGAGGAGAGGTTGAGGAAGGCCAGACTGAGGAGACAGCATTTGAGTTGGGCTGTAGGGAAGAGGACTTTGCCAGAATGAGGAAAGGACAGTCCAGGTTTGGGGAACAAGTGCAAAAGGCACAGGGCTTGAACTTGTGCCGGGGAGCGGTCACACACACCCTGGTGTGACTAGAGGGTCATGTGAAAGGGTGTAGAATTCATATGTTCCTTTTCAACAGATGTTTAGAGGACACCTTCAAAGTTGAAGGCACTGTTCTGGGAAGCAGACAGAAGACAGTTTTTGCTCTTTTATACTTTGCATTCCAGTGGGAGAGAGGGATAAGTAAGTAACTCTGAAATGTTAGGTGGTGATAAGTGCTTTGGAGAATAACAAATAGGATACAGAAGTGAGGGAATGTGTTGGGTGATCAGGGGAGGCCTCTGTGTTAGGATGTCATTTGAGTAGAGCCTTAAAAGGAGTGAGGAGGGGCGCCTGGGTGGCTCAGTTGGTTAAGCGGCCGACTTCAGCTCAAATAAATGGACTCAGTAAACACTGAGGTTTGTTGGTAGGGTCTCAACGGTCTGTGAGTTCGAGCCCCGAGTCGCTCAGAGAGCCAGCACAGAGCCAGACATGGGGCTCGAACTCAAGAACCGCGAGATTACCACCTGAGCTGAAGTCAGTCACTTAACCAGTTGAACCACTTAGGTGCCCCCGTTCTCGCTTTTTCATTGTAAAATACCGACAGTGCTGCTCACCCCAGTGCTTCACAGGCACGCGGACTGTGGCGTGTGTGGAGCTGCAAATGACAGAGGAATGGAAGCACTTGGGAACTCATGAGTCTCACTAAACTATTCTGTTTAATACTCAGCATCGAAAGTAAAGCATTCGTTTGTTTCACTCAGAAACAAATTTCATTTTTCTCGTGCCCTGTTTTCTTTTTCATTCCCATTTTCTATATTTAATCAGTTACCGATTGGCATTCTAGATTAAGACAGCTGGGTTCATCTCGGTGCCATCTTACCTGAGAGGCCGTCACCAGTTTACACGATTGCGTGTAATAGGGGCGATGCAAAATTTCCCAAAGACCTTGAATTTTGACTCTGTGTTAGATACTTTATGGTGTCTTCCTAAAATAACACACTTCTCGTCAATTACTCCTTTCAGGTAGTGGTAGTGTCGTGGTAACTACTAAATGGTACTCTAAAGAAAATTGTAGAACTTGTTTTTAGTGTATCTGCGTCACCTATTTAATTCTGTATTCCTTGTTTTGTAGACAAACTTATTGGTGTTCATTGTACCCACGGTTTAAACAGGACTGGCTATCTTATCTGCAGGTGAGTTGCCAACCCCAAGAGACAGACTATGTTTAAGTTGCTTTGTGTACAATAGTAGTGCAAGCCAGCTGCAAAAAATGCAGTCAGCTTTGAAATGTATGAAGTAGAAAGAAGTCTTGCTCCCCACCCAAAGGTTACCACCAGTAATAAGTATGTATTTTTTCAGCCTTTAAAAATGCAGATAGATGTAAGTATATACATGTAATTTAATGGTGTAATATTTAGACATCCTGTTTTATAATTTAACATATGGTGGACATCTACCTGTGAAAGTATTTGGAAACCTCATTCTTTTTAAGATTTTTTTTTAAATGTTTATTTTTGAGAGAGAGAGAGAGAGACAGACAGAGCACAAGTGGGGGAGGGACAGAGAGAGAGAGACGCAGAATCCGAAGCAGGCTTCCGACTCTGAGCTGTCAGCACAGCCCGACACCAGGTTGGAACCCACGAACCGTGAGATCATGACCTGAGCCAAAGTCGGATGCTTAACCAACCGAGCCACCCAGGTGCCCACCCTTTTTTAAAGGCTGTATTGCTTTGCTTACTGATGGACATAAAAGCCAGAAGTTCTTGATATTTTAAAACATTGAATTATTGAACATTGCTATATGAACAATTTGAATATATATGCTGTTTTCTTAGAGATAATTTCAGTGAAAATGGAATTTCTAAATCAGAAGTTGATGCTTTTGTGTTTTTTGAGGACTTTGCTACACTAGACTGACTTATATTTGTTCATTCAGAAAACACTTATTGAGCATCTGTTATGTGTAAGCACTGTGGTAGGTGCTAGCAGAAAGACTTGAGAGACTTGACTTGGCCTTCGGGAACTCTAACAAATCTAGAGAGAGTAGACACTCAAGAATCGCACAGATGCATGTGGAATTACAACTCATACAAATGCCAAGAAGAAGAGGGACATGGTACATGGAGAGCATATTATTAGGGAGGATTTGACCTTAGCATGGCAATTACAAAAGTTTCCGTGCGGATGGTTGAGCTGATATCTGAAGGATGATGAGGTATTAACCTGTTAGGGACCCTGGGGAGAGAGTTCTGGGGATAAGGAACAGCAAGGACCGATAATAGGAAAGCATATGCTGTGTTGGAGGAACAAGCCAGGGAGGCTGGGCCATGCGGAAGTATGGTGTTAAAATGGAGCTGAAAAGTTAAAAAAAAAAAAAGGGAGGGAGGGAGGGAGGGAGGAAGGGAGGAAAGAAGGAAGGAAGGAAGAAAGAAGGGGGGAGTGCCTGGCTGACTAAGTCAGTAGAGCTAGTGATTCTTGATCTCAGGGTCATGAGTTTGAGCCGAGGGGCACCTGGCTAACTCATCAAAGGAGTGTGTGACTCTTGATCTTAGAGTTGTGAGCTTGAGCCCCATGTTGAGTGTAGAGAGATTTACTTTTACTTTTTTAAAAAATTTTAGACAGTGTTGCAAGCAGAGGGCTGGGAGAGAGAAAGAAAGAGAGAGAGAGAGAGAGAGAGAATCTTAAGCAGGCTCCACACTCTGGGGTGCCCAACGTTGGGCTCGATCTCACGACCCTGAGATTATGACCTGAGCTGAAATTTGGATGCTTAACCGACTGAGCCACCCAGGTACCCCAAGATTACTTTTTTTTTTTTTTTTAAGTTTAAAATAGAGCTACAGGGGCATCTGGCTGGTTCAGTCATAAGGGCATATGACTCTTGATCTTGAGTTTGTGAGTTCAAGGCCCCATGTTGGGCGTAGAGATTACTTAAAAAAAGGTTTAAAATGGAATATGAGGAGGAGCTAGATCACTGCAGGTCTCTGTTTAAGGTTTTAGACTTTATCTTAAAAGTAATCGAAAACCATTGAACTTTTTTTTGTTAAGGGTGTAGAGAACATAATCAAATTTGCATTTTCAAGTGATTCTTTTGCTACTGAGTGGAGATTACACTGTTACGTGGAAAGAGCAGAAGCAAGAAGACAGGTTAGGCTTCTGTCACAATCAGGGAATGATGGTAGCTTGGACCAGGGTTGGTGGTCATGTTGGTAGAAAGTGTGGACATATTCTAGAAATATTCAGGTAATATCATTTGAGGACTTCGTGGGTTGAAGATGAGAGTGAGGAAGAAATGGCTGACAGTGGTGGTGACTCCCAAGCTTCTGGCCCATACAGTTGGTTAGATAGCATTGTTTACATATGATGTTAATATTTTTCCCAGTTTGTTTTTTACTATTTGTTGGTTCTTAATAAATACTCTGTTGCATTAAGTAAGTCTCCGGTTTCTGGAATACAAAACACTTTGATCAAAAATGACTGGTGTATTTTATCAGATGCCTTTTTAATGTCTGCCAATTTGGTCCTGTATTTTCTTCTTTCACTTATTAACTACATTGTTGTATTAATGTAAATGATTACATTAATAGATTTTCTAAAGTTGGGTCATCCTTGCATCTTTGGAATAAAGTCTTTCTGTGGTCATAGTATATCATTCTTTAATAATTATTGGATTAGATGTGCTGATATTTTCTTAGGATTTTTATATCTATATTTGTACATGAAATTGGACCTCTTTTGAAAAAACTTGATTTTTTTCTTCTTATGTATAAATGACTCAAATTATGTTGTTTTGTTAGATATTTGATTGATGTAGAAGGCATGAGGCCAGATGATGCAATTGAATGTAAGTATGAGGGTCGTCACTATTTTTCCCTTTATATAAAAGTTGAAGGTGGAAATGTAGATGCGTTTCTCAAATTTTGGAAAAAAGAATTGTTTGTAATTCATTTGCTCTGACACAATACAATCTTTTGCCAAAAATTTATAAAGGGATGTATCTGGAAATAGTGAGGTATAACGCCTGAATAATGTATCAGTGGATTTCAGCTTTGATCTGCCTTCTCTGGGAAAGATTTGCTTTTTGTACAGTTCTTTCTAACAGCTCATTCCCTCCTCAGTATTCAATAGGTGCCGTGGACATTGCTTGGAAAGACAAAACTATATTGAAGACCTTCAGAAGGGCCCCATCAGAAGGTACGTTCCATTTTATATGTGAGGTTTGTGGTTAGGGAGATCTGTTTCTAGATTATTTCAGCTGTACATCCCCACTCTTCCTGAGGCTTGCTTCCCCGCGTGGGCAATGTAAACAAGGAGAGGAGTGGGGGAGGATGGCATTGTTAATTTCATGGACCAAAATGTAGTTACTAAATTGGCCACTAAGTTTGGAAACCAGTAATACTGTGTGGAAATGTTCTCTTGGAGGAATTGGGATTCCAGTGTATCCAGATCAAGTGGTTTTGAAGCTGCACCACATATGATGGAACCAGTCCGCACCACTGTTAAGTCTGTTAACCAAGGACAGAGGTATAACCTACATCAAACCCAAGGTTATCCAGTACCTTCTTGGCATTTCCACAGCCAGACCCAAGATTTGCAGCAGTCAGTAAGGTATCTCTGCCATCCTCTTTTCTGGAATTGAAATAGAAATTTATATCATAATTTAGTGCAAACACATAGTAATGGTGAGGAACCGACGTTTTCCAGATGACCAGTGTCAACCAGGAGGTATCACTTGCTCCATGTTTTGCATTTAGAGCTGGAAAATAAGTATAGGGTGGGGAATATGTGACTTTTCAGAGGCAGTTGAAAAACGACTTAGAAAATTGCATTGATTCTAAACTTAGTTTAAGCCAACACTTTGATATGATTACCAAAAAGGATCTTGCATTCTTAAAGCTGCATTAATAGTGGTACGGTTTACAGAATAAGGAAGGTTATTATTTAAGAATAAATACAGATTACAGAGAAAGTAGTAAAATTCCAGTATGATACATTAAATTTTCTGATCTTGCTTTTGAAACAGTTAAACTTCAATCTTAATTCTCCAGATTTGTTACATGTCCCATAATTAGAATCTCTACCCTTTATAACTAATTTATATATGTATTTATTTATAAAGTGAAAGCAGCTTTCTGTTTTTAACAATAAATACCTTATTCTGTCTCGTGTTAACTCTGCCAAATTTGGAGACAGAGAATTTGATTCGAAGAGTGTGGGCGTTTATCTCTGTAGGGAAAAGTGGAATGGCTCCTGGAAACCTACCATGTGCCCAGGTGTTGTGGGAGGTCATTTAATTATGTTGGCTTAATGTACCTTGAAGAGGGAAGGTATTGGCTCCATTTTATAAAGAAATCAGAAATTAAGAGATGAAGCAGCCTCTCTGCTAGGGTTATACAGGTAGAGCATAGCAGAACCAGAGTGTGTATTATTTTATAAAGCTTACTGTCTTTTTAAAACTAATAATAATTAATTGCTTTTTTGTTTGTTTGTTTAAGAAAATTTTCCCAGAATCAGAACGTTTACCAGAGAGGCCTTCTCCCTCCTCCCGGCCCCCCTGGAGAGGACTATTCACAAATGAGGTACTCTTGGGCTGTGATGCCAAATGCCAGTCAAGCAACCCAGAATAAAAGGTGGTATCCTGGCACTTACTACGGACTGTCCTATCCTGCCTACTGTGGGTGGACCGAATGACACCAGCCCATCCTGGCAATCTCTCTGTGGATAGAGCAAGACTGAAGACCGCTGGAGTGACTTTTTGTAAGATCAAATCAAATGAGGTTTATAATCTGTTTCATTCCTCCCTTACGTGTTCAAACTTAAGGAAATATTACATTGATACTTAACCTCTTTGATGAGAAATTTGCCATATTTGCAACAGTTAAAGAAATACTCTGTTGTTCAGTCTTGAATTTTTTTAAAGAAGATGATATTTTAAAACAGATAAAGTAATAAAGAATTTCCCTTGCAAATTATTTTTTAAAAATTCAGTTTTCTTGGGGCATCTGGGTGGCTCAGTTAAGTGTCCAACTCTTGATTTCAGCTCAGGTCATGATCTCATGGTTTGTGAGATCGAGCTGCGTGTCGGGTTCTGTGCTGACAGTGTGGAGCCTGCTTGGGATCCTCCCCCCTACCTCCCTGCCTCTCGTACTCTCGCTCTCAAATAAATAAGTGAAACTTAAAATTCTGTCTTCTTTATCTGTGATTTCTTTCTGACTAATCTTGTGATAGGAGTGTATGTGCAGAAATTTTTAGTGCCATCATTCTCTATTGTTGACCCAGTCATTAGGAATATCTTTTTTCCCCCCTAACTATTCAAGATTTCTATACAATCTATCTAAAAGACCAACCATCTCTTTAGAACCTAATCACTACTTAAAATTAAAAGACCAACCATCTCTTTAGAACCTAATCACTACTTAAAATTAGTAATTGTATTTTTGTGATTAGATATTTCTTTCTTTGGAAGTCTGTTGTAGGTTTTGACCAACTTCTGTCACTGAATTGCTGGATATGCCATCTAACACAGGAATGGGTAGACTTTCAGGCATTGACTATCAGTTGGGCAAGAGAAACTGATTGATAGACCAGAATGCTGGGTAATTTGCCTAACAGGGTGACTGTTATCTACTGGGTAGAACCATTTGGAAAACTGGAAAACTTGTATAGACTATAAAAGTTCTTTAGTGAACAGAAGAGGATACAACATTGACAGTCTGGGATATCTGGAAAACTTGGGGACAAGCAAGGCTCCTTGTGTTACTGCTTCTCTGTTGAACATAAACCTACTGGGATCTTTTCCCACTCGCCTCACAGCAGAGTGGTGCCTTGGTCTTGACTTCTGAGTTATCTTTTCTGCTCGTATACCTCTGGACCACGCAGATGGATCCCTTGGGAGATGTTAAATATTTTTAGTTGCAAAGGAAGCCAGAGACCTTAGTTTGCTCAGGAAAGTGCCTCACCACCACGACATCCAAGCCTCCGTAGATTCTGGATACTTGTGCAACCTGGCTTCATTTTTTTAAAGTCTCTGACTTTGAAGATTTGTATCCTAGAATGTGTTGTGCTGCGTGTGATAGGCATTTTCTGTATGTGCTTTTACATGCCAGCGTGTGGAACCTGATTCTCAGGAAGTGCTCTAGTTCACCCAGGGCCCTGGTCTATGTCTAATTAGCTCAGTCAGGCTGCCACCTCTCACCTAAGTGATGGCTCATGACGGTTTCCTGTGGCTGCCACATGTCACAGATACAGACGTGCTTCTTGCTGAAAGGCTGTTCTTGCAGAATTGTCCCCCAGGATACATCGTGAAGGCTCACTTGGACTGAAATTGGAGCAAGACAACTGGTGAGGCATGAAAAACAAGTAGGGGCAGGTATGAGAATCCAGCTTCTCTGATAGTTTTCCTTGGCAAGCAGTTTCTAAGGAGGATATCGCCAGCACAAGTGCCATTATTACAAGTACTGCTACCTTCAAAACATGTGACCCTGTCGTGCCCTCTGTCCCCTTCCCTTTCAGTAGTTAACACGGTTTGTTAAAAAAAACACGAGTGTCCCTTTGCTATCTCATGTCTCATTCTGCGCCACACTAGAGTTCTGGCTTCTGCTTGCACCGCACCATCATAAGACCTCTGGCAAAAGGGACAAGTGACTCCCTTTTTTTTTCAGAGGTCTTCAGGGGCCTTTTAAGCTTTTAAAGTTTTTGTTTTATTAAAAAGAAAACATATGAGTAGTTTAAAATTCAAATAGTTCTGGGGTGCCTGGGTGGCTCAGTCAGTTAAGCATCCAACTCTTGACTTTGGCTCAGGTCATGATCTCACGTTTTGTGAGTTCAAGCCCCACATCGGGCTCTACGCTGACAGTGCAGAGCCTGCTTGGGATTCTTTTTCTCCCTCCCTCTCTGTTCCTCCACCCTCTTGTGTTCTCTCTCTCACTCAAAATAAATTAATTAAAAAAATTTTTTTAAATAAAATTGAAATCGTTCTACTGAGATTACTGTGGAAAAGAATAGTTCCCTGCCTGCTCCTACCCCTGGCTATCACTGCCCAAAGACAAACACTGGTATTTTTGCATTATTTTCTAGTATTTGCCTCCGTGTTTAAATAGTATGCTTATTTAGCCACTTCTTGCTGTTTCCGTTTGTTGTACTACCTGTTGACCTCCTGCTGTGGAAGATGAGGCTTTAGCTCGTGCACATCATTTACCCACACGCACACTTCTGTTCCCTCCTCCCTTCAGCTTAATTCCCAACTTCTGGTCCGGTCAGTAGTCCAGGGTCCTGTGGTTTACTGGGCAGCTGCCGTTCAGCCCTGAGCCGCAGCATACCGGCATTCTGTTCCTTTCTCCTACAGCTTTTGCCCTCATTTTGCCTCGTTTGTTTGCTTCTTTTCCCTGCACCTATTACTGCCTCCTCCCCCAAATCCCAACACCACTGTAACGTTTCTCCTCACACGGACAGGATAGACACAGATCCTTTTTTGTTTGAAACCTTTCCTGGGGCCCTCTAGGTCTTTTCCAGCTTGGACGCTGTATCTGTGTGCTCGGGCTGCCTTAGGAAAGTACCAGGCTGGGTGGCTTCAACAACAGAAATCTGTTTCCTCACAGCTCGAGGGGCTAGACATCTGAGCTCAAGGCGCCCCAGGGTCGGTCTCTTCTGTGTTCACAGACGGCCATCTTCTCCCTTTGTCCTGACATGGTCCTCTATCCGTGACTGTGTCCAGATTCCCTCTTCTCGGAAGTACATTAGTGGTATTGCATTAGTGCCCATGCTTATGACCTAACTTAAACGTATTATCTCTTTATTTATTTTAAAATATTTATTTATTTTGGGGAGAGCACAAGTTGGGAAGGGACAAAGAGAGGGAGACAGGATCATAAGTGGGCTCCGTGCTGACAGGCTGACAGCAGCGAGCCCAATATGGGGCTCGAACCTGTGGACTGTGAGATCATGACATGAGCTAAGGTCAGACACTCAACCAGGTGCCCTGATGTAGTCCCTCTTTAAAAATCCTATTTCCAGGGGCGCCTGGGTGGCTCAGTCAGTTAAGCATCTGACTCTTGATTTCGGCCAGGTCATGATCTCTTGGTTCATGAGATTGAGCCCTGTGTTGGGCTCTGTACTGACAATGTGGAGCCTGCTTGGGACTCTCTCTCTCCCTCTCTTTCTGCCCCTCCCCTGCTGCACTCTGTCTCTCTCAGAATAAATAAACATTAAAAATAATAATAAAATAATAATCACATTCTGAGGTCCTGGAGATTAGGGTGACTTCAACATTTGAAATTTGCTGGGAATAGGGGGATGGCACAACTCAGCCA
This sequence comes from Paguma larvata, assembly GCA_030068075.1. Classification (NCBI taxonomy): domain Eukaryota; kingdom Metazoa; phylum Chordata; class Mammalia; order Carnivora; family Viverridae; genus Paguma; species Paguma larvata. The sequence goes on from CM057836.1 coordinate 48,730,698, forward strand.
GTGAGGGGAACCTTAATGGTTCTCTGTATCAGGGGCATAGCTGTTGTCCTGGGATTTCTTTTCACTGTTGCACTGGTCATTTCTTATACCTCTTCCGTTTCCTGGGTCCCTTAGCTGAGGCTTTCATGGTGTCCTTTCCTGTTTGGTGGAGTATATTCCTCTGTAGCTTCCCAGGGAGGCTTAATGGGATGTAAATTTTTCAAGACTTTTGCATGTCTGAAATGGGTTTATTTTATTCTTTCACTCCAGTGATCATTTGCTAGGCTATAGACTTGTAGGCAGACACTTTTAAATGCATTTATTCATTTCCACATTTTGTTGTTGCTCTTGAAACCCTGTGTTCCGATTCCTGAGCTTTTATCCGTGACTTGTAATTCTCTGTGAAAGCTTTAGGATCTTCTTTATCTCAAATGTCCTGAAATTTCATGTTTAAAAATGTGGGTATTTTTAAATTAGCAACACTCAATACTTCAGTGAGCCCTTTCAGCCTGGCAAGTTGTGTACATCAGTCCTGGGAAACTTTTTTTCAGTTTTATCCTTTCTATTTCAGGAACTTCTATTAATTGAATATTGGATTTTTTAAAAATTTCCTCCAAGTTATTTTTTCCTCTTATTTTCCATTTTTAACTTTTTTGCCTTTTTTTTAGTCAGGATTTGTTCAGCTTTATTTTCTACCTTTAATATATTCTGAATGCCTTTTTTTCCCAAGCACTTTTTTTTTAATTAATGTATTCTCTCTCCAAAATTATCAGTTATTTTTAGATTTCTTCTGTTCCCTGCATCACCTGTTTTCTTTGTTTGTCTGTTTGTTGATGCCTGTCTCTCCTATTAGAGATATTCTTGAAATATTTGGTGACCTTTGCCCATCTTTTTGTACTTAAGATTGAGGCCCTGAGGTGCCTGGGTGGCTCAGTTGGTTGAGCATCTGACTCTTGATTTCAGCTCAGGTCTTATTCTCAGAGTCGTGAGTTCAGGCCGCACGTTGGGTTCTGTGCTGGGAGTGCATTCTACTTTAAAAAAAAAAAAAAAAAGTTTGAAGCCCTCAAAACTGATGGAAGCTCTGGTTGTCTCATGGTGGAGTTGCAATTTGCTTTTTGTTTACTTTCCCCTTGCCGCATGCATTTAGATTTTGTTTTTCTCCATTTTGACGTTAATTTTATTGCTCTCTCTTTTCATGTGCCATTTGGTATTCCTCCCATTCTCTTGTGAGTTTTTAATCTAAAAATTCCTTTATTGTCATTTTGGATAGGAAGTATAGATACAGATAGGAGTTCAGTCGAGCCAGTATAATGAGCCTCTATTGCCAATAAAATTGGGTTTGGGGTTTATCCTCAGTCTGGCAAGCTTGATTTTAGGAAACTGTCTGGACCACCTTTCTAATGTAGTTCTAACAACTGCCCCAGAGTTACGTCCTGAAAACAAGCTCATTTGTGTTATTCCCCTCTTGGAAATTCTGGATGGGCTTGGCCTTCGGAGTCCACTTCCAACTCCTTTTCAAGGCCTTCTGTGATCTGACTCCCAGATGACTTTAAAACCTCTGCTCGGGACACCTGGGTGACTCGGTTAAGCGTCTGACTTCGGCTCAGGTCGTGATCTCACGGTTTGTGAGTTCCATCCCCGCATCAGGCTCTGTGCTGACAGCTCAGAGCCCGGAGCCTGCTTCGGATTATGTCTCCCTCTCTCCCTCTCTCTCTCTCTCTACCCTTCCTCAACTCATCCTTTGTCTCTCTCTCTCTCTCTCTCTCTCTCTCTCTCAAAAATAAACATTAAAAAGAAAAAAATCTCTGCTATATTCTCTTCCATTCTTCAGTGTGCAGGCAATTTCCTGAGTACACTCTGTTGAACATTTATGGGTACCATGTCTTTGTCTTCCAGGTTGTTCCCTTGCCTGTATGGCTTTGCAGCCTCTATGAGCAAATCATTCCCATTCTTGAAGCCCATCTCAGTGAAGTCTTCTCTCCCAACTCTACCCGCTATTGAATCAGTCCTTTTTCTACAAGGTATCTTGTATCACTATGTAGGATTCATTTCATTTCTGTCTCCTGTGACATGAAACACGGGTTCCAAGCAGTCTCAGATTCCCTCAATCCCCTCTTCCTTCATGAAGGTGCCATGGGGCATTTGCATGGCTCAGTTGGTTAGGCGTCTGACTCAATTTCAGCTCAGGTCATGATCTCATAGTTCTGAGCTCAAGCCCCGTGTCGGCTCTGTGCTGTCGTTGCACAGCCTGCTTGGGATTCTCTCTCTCAAAATAAATAAATACATAAACTTACCAAAAAACGAAGGTGCCATCTCCCACCTGGCCCACACTCTCCTTTTTTGCCTTGCCAGCAAACCTTACCGTATTCCCTAAGCTGACAAGAGCCCAGGTTAAACTCTGGGCCTGCACGGCCCTTACAGCCTCCACACCAGCCCTCTCTCATGTCATTTATCCACTTTAGAGTTGGAGGACGTGCTACACTGCAGGCCACAGGACCTGGCTTTCTGAGTTGCCACTGAAGGGATGATCAGAAGAGTGGAGTCTGCTCCCACTGTGGGGAGCCTTAATTAATGGAACGCAGAGGACAGGAGGGAGCCTGGCAAGCAAATTTCCCCCTCCTTTCTCCCTTCTGTGGACTACTGTCAGGAAAAGTTTTCCTTTCAAGCTTTCCGGACAAAGTCTAGCCCGTGGAGTGAACACATATGCCAAACAACCTGCGTCTTCCTGGCTCACCGTGAAGCCTGCCAGTGAGGCAATCCTTTACCCATACTGCTTTGCATCTTTCCTTGCTTCACTTCCCTGTTTTCCTAACCCTAACCAGTCGGTTCGCGCATATCCCACATTAAACATCAGCACTTTAATCCTTGCCTCTGGCTCTGCTTTCCAGAGGACCTAGGTAAGATACTCAAGCATTCGTTAATTAATTTGGCAGTCACGGTTTTCCTATTTTCTTTTAACATTTACTCATTTTTGAGAGAGAAAAACAGAGAGCGAGTGGGGGAGGAGCAGAGAGAGAGGGAAGCTCCAGGCTCTGAGCTGACAGCACAGAGCCTGATGCAGGGCTTGAACTCACAAACCGCGAGATCATGACCTGAGCCGAAGTCAGACGCTTAACCGACTGAGTCACTCAGGTGCCCCCGTAGTCACGGTTTTTAATTGTTCAACCATGCGTATGAGAATGGGAAATACCAGAGCTCTTCTACTGATGTGGCACTGAAATCCTACAAATATTTTTACCTTTAGGAATACAGAAATGTCAATTACATTCAAGGTAACAATTTACCAAGAAGGCCAGTCTGTCGACTTACACGTAGGCATGCATTTCGGAGGTAACTTTCACATGCCTTGGGAACAGTTTTTGAGGTCTTGGTGTCTTCCACAACCCATTTATTCAGATAACAGTTCCAAGGTCAGAATCACTTTGTTGGATGGTAACAGTTATGCATATTTATACAAGTTCATAGACTGCAGAGGAGGAACAAGGTTGATAATCTTGTGAAAGTTCTCAGTTACCAATAGCAAATCAGATATTTTGAACTAATTTCTTGATGCATAGTGATCTCTTCCCCTGCAACCGTAGTAACGGGCTCCTCTTTATCTCGGAGATGACTTGAACAGTAAAATTCATCCTTTTTTCATGTCCAGTTCTAGGAGTTTTGGTAAATGTACTCAGCTTTATAACTACTACCACAGTTGAGAACCTTGCCATCACTCCCAAACTTCCCTCCTATCATTTTGTAACTAGCTGCTCCCACCAACCCCAGACCCTGGCAACCGCTGACTTGTTTTCAGTCTCTGTATTTTTTGCCCTTTTTTACAATGTTATGTAAGTGAAATCATTCTGTATATAGCCTTTTGGATGTGATTCTTTCAAATAGCATAATGCCTTTGAGATCCGTCCATGTCGCTGAGGGAAATCTCAGTAATTGATTCCCTTTTTGTAGCTGAGTTAGTATTCTATTGTATGGCTATACCACGATTTGTTTATCCATCTACCAGTTGATAGACTTCCAGTTTTTGACTTTTGAACAAAGTTACTACAAACATTTGTATACAGGTTTCTGTGTGAACATCGGTGTTTATTTCCCTTGGAGTGAGATTGCTGCTATGAGGCCGGCGTATATTTAATTTTATAAGAAACGGCCAAACTTTTTCAAAATGGCCGCACTATTTTACATCCCCATCAGCAGGGTATAGGAGTTTCAGTTGCTCACATCCTTACTAGCACTTAGTATTTAAAGTGTACAGCTTGATACTTTTGACATGTACGCAACCATGAAGCCCTTGCCACAATTAATATAGAACATATCTATTACCCCAAAGTTTCCTTGTGCTGCTTTGTAATTCCCTTTTTCCATCAAAGGCCCTCTACCCAAGCAACCACTGATCTGCTGTCACTGTAGTTTTATAGAAGTAGAATCATACAGTATGTACTATTTTTATGTCTGACTTTTTATTCAGCATGAGTTTTTTGAGATCCATCCATGTTATCATTATGTCACAACAGTTGATTCCTTTTTATTGCCAAGTTGTTCATTGCATGGATATCCGATTGTTTATCCATTCACTTGATGAACATTTGGGTTGTGTCCAGCTTTGGGCAGTTACAAATAAGCTGCTATAAACTGAGCCACTTTTCTTTTAATGTCTACTTTTAATCAACTTTATTGAGGCATAATGCATAATTTATTGTCCATAAAATATATATTTAAAGTGCATAGTTTGATGAATTTTGACAAAGTCCCTTTATAACTAACACCACATCAAGATATAGAACATTGACAGGCTTCACAGCAAAGATTCCCTCGGGGTCCTTTCCAGCCCATCCATGTCTCCCACTCCTCCATTTCCAACAACCACTATTTTGCTTTCCAGTCAGTCTAGAGTAAGTTTGTAATTCCTAGAGTTTTGTAGAAAAGGGATCATACAGTAATATATTCTGGTTTCTTAATTTTTTTTTCCTGAGCAATTTTTAGATTCATCCATGTTGCAAATATTGTTGCAAGTATCAGTAATTTATTCCTTTTTGTTACTATTTCATTGTGTGAATTTACAGTTTGTCCACTGACCTGTTGTTGGGCATTGGATTGTTTCCAGTTTTTTTGCTATTAAAAAAGTAAAGTTGCAGGTCACCTGGGTGGCTCAGTCGGTTGAGCTTCAGACTTCGGTGCAGGTCATGAACTCAAGGTATGTGAGTTCGAACCCTGCATCGGGCTCTGTACTGACAGCTCGGAGCCTGCTTTGGATTCTGTGTCTCTCTCTCTCTCTCTGCCCCTCCCCCTCTTGCAGTCTTTCTCTCTTTCAAAAATAAACATTTAAAAGAGTAAAGTTGCTATGAACATTCACATATAAGCCTTTGTTAAGTACATGTTTTCATTTCTCCTGGAAAATGCAAAGGAATGAAATGCAGAGAACAGTAAATATACAGTTCATTTTTTAAGAAACTACCACACTCTTTTCTAAAGTGGTCATACTATTTGATAAAATTCAGACCAGCAATATATGAGAATACCAATTATATCTGACAACACTTATACTATCAGTCTTCTAAATTTTAGTTGTGTGGGTGTGGAGTAGTAGCTCATTATGTTTTAAATGTGAATTACTCTGATGACTAATGATGTTGAGCATCTTTTCACGTTTATTGGCCTGATTCACAGATCCTTTAGAAAGTACTCAATGTCATCCATCCTTAATTAGGTTGTTTTACTGAGTTGTAGGCATTCTTTATGTACTCTGTACTTTTGTCAGAATATCTTTTAGAGGGGCGCTTGGGTGGCTCAGTTGGGTAAGTCCTTCGGCTCAGGTCATGATCTCACAGTTTGTGGGTTTGAACTCCGAGTCAGGCTCTGTGCTGACAGCTCAGAGCCTGAAGCCAGCTAGGAATTCTGTGTCTCCCTTTCTCTCTGCCCCATCCCCACCCCCAGTTTGTGCTCCGTCTCTCTCTAGCTCTCAAAAATAAACATTAAAAAAAAATTTTTTTTTAAAGAATATCTTCTACACATATATATTCCCACTGTGTCCAAGGCCACGGTTCTCTTTACTATCCAATGAATGGGGGAAAGCCATATGTGTCTCAGAGCCTTTGAACTCTCTTTGTTGCCTGGAATGCTGTTCTCCCAATTACACAGCTTGCTTCCAGACCTCCTCCAGTTACTGTTCAAGGGGCCCTTTCTGGAGAGATCTTAACCATCCTATTTGAAATAGTAATGCCCACAGCCAGGTATTCCTCCCTTTCCTTTATTTTTTCTCTATAGCACATATCCACCCAACTGGTAGATGTTATTTACTTGTGTAAACTAACCTGTTTTCCTGAGCAAAGAAAAGTATGGACCAAGAAGAACCCCAACCAAAAAGAACATGGAAAATAATTATCTGCAGCTTGTTTAAGGGATTACCTCCTCTCTTAGAGGCTGATACACTTAGAGATGACAAATCTCCGAGCCTGCTAGATGCAGGAAGAGGTTGATTTCATCAATGTACTGTCACCTCTCTCTTAAGTACCCAAAGCAAATCGCGGTCCACTCCCTATAAGACTCCACCGATGCAAGAAGGAAAGAAGTCCCGTCAGTCTCCGAAAAGAACGGAGGCTGAGACGAATGTGGAGTTCATCTTGGCCAACACTGTTATTTGCACGAAGAAACCGATGTCTCCCCTAACACCCAAAACGCTTTGGAGAAAGGCTGAGACTCGCACTGAGACCTCAGCGTCCGGCCCGCGGATCCTTACCGTCCCCGTCGCCGGAAGTGACAGACGCGGCCCGGGCTCCCCTTTGCGTCCGCCAACAGCTCTCAGGCTGGGGAAGAAGATTGTGGGGTGGGACGAGCGCGGTGGCGGCCCGGCTTCCGGAAAGTGAGGGTTTTGTTTCCGAGGGGAAGGCCTTCCGGGCGGACCGGGACCGCGCAGCTGAGTCCCCTCCGGCCGGGCGGAGAGGGCTAGGGGCGGGGAGCCGGAGCCGGAGCCGGGGGGCCAGATCCGGGGGCGCAGTACGGCAGTGACAAGTTCACGGTCTCCTTCGAGGGCCACACAGCCGAATGAGGATTCATCAAACCGATGAAAAGGGCTGAGGAGCGCTTGTAAGAGGGCCTGGGACCCCAGTAAACGGACTTTTAAACGGAGAGTTGAAGGGCGGGAGGAAGAAGTCAGGGGCAGAGTTGGGGAGCGAGCCTGGGGATTTGAAACTGGGGAGGCCTCTGGACGGTGGCGGAACGACCGCGGTCCCTAGACTGATGCGCTGGCAGCAGCACAGGGCGAGAGGTGTGCGACTGGAGGGTCCGGAACGCTCTATCATGTGGGGGCTTTATCACAAGAGCGGCGGAAGGACGAGATGTGGTTTACGTTTTGAAAGAATCGCTCTCACTGCCAGGTGGAAGTTGGATGGTAGGAGGGCTGGAACCGCGAGGCTACTCCCCGTAAGAGGCCACAGCTGTAGTTGAGAGATGCGACCTGGGCTGGGGGCAGTGGGTATTGGGGAGAAGTGGACGGCTCAAAATGATACTTAAGAGGTAAAGTCGTCAAGACTATTGATTAACTATGGGAGCTAGGCGTATGACTATGGATTTGCTGATTGAGAAGTAGGTATCCAACGATGATTCTAAGTTTCTGGCCTAAGTGGGGGAATTATATTTTGACTTTTGCTAGGGTGATGAGAGACCATAAGGCAGGCTGAGGGCAAAGTACAAGCTAGCACGCACACATACCCCACCCTATGGAATATTCCATGGACACTCCTGTCTACCCACAAGCAGAGGAAAGGGCCGAAAACAAATGGTCAAACTGATGAGAGAGTCTCCACCAATTTACAAAAGAAAGGTAACCCCATCAATAGCCGGAAGTCCAGGAACTAACTCCCTGCTGTCTTAATGTTAATGCTTTGCTAGAGGGGAAAAACCACCTTAGCTTTACAATAGCTAGGTCTCCAGTAAATCTGTGAGTCTTTAGCATAGGAAAGTCTCGGGAAACTTCCCTTTTGACTTTACCTCCCCCAAGCTTGTAGTATATAAGAAATCACTCTTCACAACCCCTATGCAGCTGTTTCTGCCCTGGGGGTCCTGTCCCCATGATTTAATAAAATCACCTGTTTTGCACTAAAGACATCTTCAAGAATTCTTTCTTGACCATAAGCTATGAAGCCCACTATCACCCCAAAACCTCAAGGGGACCTTTTCCCCCTAGTGTAAAAACATAATGAAAAGCTTTTTTCCTTGCTTATTATCTGTATTCTTGCGCGCTTACTGTAGAAAATTTAGTACACATTTTTTATAGACGACAATAGATGTTACCAATAATCCTGCCACCCAAGATGGCCGTATTTTGGTGTGTTTCATGTTTTTGTTTTCTGTGTGCATCTTTTTGTGTAATTGGGAATATATTCATTATGTTTTTCTGTGTCTATTTTTTCCCAATGGATGTTACCATGACAATAAAGATTGAACTGCTGTGCACTAGGACATTATTCACACATATTTTTTTTTCCTAACAAAAAGTCATGTAATTTTACCAAGTCTAAGATAACTTTTTGGTGTATCTTCCTTTCAGTATTTTTTATGCTGCTTTTTGAAAAGCCCACAGTTTATGCCATATTTTATGTTTTTTTCTTTATATATATATATTTTTTTAACATTTTTTTTGAGATAGAGCGTGAGTGGGGGAGAGAGAGGGAGAGAGAGAATCCCAAGCAGGCTCCATACTGCTAGGGAGAAGCCTGATGTGGGCTTTGAACTTACGAACTGTGAGATCATGACCTGAGCCAAAGTCAGATGCTTAATCGACTAAGCCACTCAGGTGCCCATATGTTTTGTTTTTCAATCAGCTGTTTTTACTTAATGTTATTTATTGCTATTTCACACAAATTAACTAGTCTCCAAGCTCACAGTTTTTAATGCTTGTTTAGTTGCAACAAATCTGTCATTTGCTAGTTTGTTTTCAACTTTTTAGTACTAGGATGATGAGAGGGGCATCTTATTACATAAATTTTCAGGTTTTTAATTTGTTCCTTGAAAAGAGTCCTAGAAATGGAACCTACCATGTAAAAGGATAAAATGAACTTATCAAATTGCCTAACCCAAATATCTCAATAAGACTTTGATTGAAATTGTTTTAAAGATCAAATTTTTGCAATACTTAGTTTTTCAGCTCAAGGATATCGTTGTCTTTCTAGTTAGTCAAGTTGTCTTCTATGTTTCTTTTATGTCTTTGTCCTTTCTTTATTAAACTTAAGTCTAAGAAAAGGCCAGTATTTGATTTTTTAATAACTTGACCCCATCTTGGGGCACCTGGGTGGTTCAGTTGGTTAAGCATCTGACTTCGCCTCAGGTCATAATCTCGTGTGTCATGGGTTTGAGCCTGACATCAGACCGTGTTGACAGCTGGGAGCCTGGAGCCTGCCTCAGATTCTATGTCTCCCTCTCTCTCTGCCCCTCCCCCCACTTATGCTCGGCTGCTCGCTCTCTCTCAAAAATAAATAAAACAGTAAAAATAATTGTACTCCCTCTCTACTTCTCTACTTCAATATCATGTGTGAAGTGAATATCTTTGGGTCAAATGTCATAGTTCAACAAAATTTTCTTAATATTTGTGTCAGGTTCTGCTAAAATATACATAAAATGGGAAGATGAGAAAGCTAAAAAGGCTAAGTTGGAGTGAGGTTTCGCTAATACCATAAGTGACCTGTGGTCTAAAGAACTGCTGACATTCTGGTCCTACTTGTTTGTTAGAGAGCTGCCCCAGCCATGCATCAGAGCCTGCCTGCCTACCTGCACCACCAGAGACCCGGGCAGCAACCTTGATCCTTCAGTAAAGGAAGCTAGAAACAACTCAGCAGGCGGAGGAAGACATCTTATGAGGATACCAAATGTGTTTTGGGGATGGAATCTTCTCGTTTAACAGTTCTGTCATCTTATAAAATTATCTTAATTTACATGTTAGCGAGGATGTTTATTAGTGAATTATACCATTAGCTTTTATAAACAGATGAAGTCTTTTGGTCTTTTAGAATCCTGCTTGTCTATGAAATGCAGTTAACACATCAGCTGGACCTATTTCCCGAATGCAGGGTGACCCTGCTGTTATTTAAAGATGTAAAAAATGCTGGAGACTTGAGAAAAAAGGCCATGGAAGGTGCCATTGATGGTGCATTAATAAGCCCTAAGGTGGTAAGTACAAGTGAGAACAAATGAACTATAAAGGGGTATTTAAGAATATGTTAATTTTTCACGATGTTATATGTTAGCCTGAAATTGTCATCTTTGGATAAATAGTTCTGTCTAAGCTGTGGAGTCAGACTGGGCCAACCTTGAATTTAACAGTGAATAGAAGCCAAAGTGCCAGGCCCTTCCCAGGAGATTAGAAGGTTGTGTTCTGACTCTGATGTAATGGCAAATGCCTGGAGCTTCATTTTCTCATTGGAACTAGAAAAATCTCTGTACAGGAGGCATCCATAGTGGTTGAGAGCACACACTGTGGAACCACGTTACCAGGACTTAATCTCAGCTCTGGTACTTATTAGGACTTTGAGCAAGTGGTGGCCAGCCTTTGTATCATGCTTGCTCTGTTCCCACCAGCAGAGCAAGTGCTTATTGTACACTGACAACCCTATAAAGGAACTAATTACTATGATAATCTGCATCTAAGAGAGAAAACTAAGGAATCTGCCCAAGTCCCCTCAGTGGGAAGCAACAGACTTGAGATTCAAACCCAGACATTCTTGGGTTTCCTTACCTACTGCATGTGAATAATAATACTGATTTCATAGGGTGTTCTAAGAAGTAAAATAATACAGGTAAAATGTTTAGGCTATGGCCTTTCCCATATTAGTACTCAATGTTCTTTTTAAAATTTTACTATTTAAGTTCCTTGCAGCTTTAACATTCTATGATTTTCTGAACACCCAGCAATTTTGCAAATGTAGTCCACGGAAATTGTGATGAAGTGAAACAGCCTGTCATTGGAGTTACCAAGAGATAAGGCACGCGTCACCCGAGTGCTCCAGATTCTCCATGTGTAATTCTCTGTGTTCTCTTTGGTAGATTGTCGATCCATTTCAGATACTTGTGGCAGCAAACAAAGCAGTTCATCTCTACAAGCTGGGAAAAATGAAGACAAAAACTCTATCAACTGAAATTATTTTCAATCTTTCCCCAAATAACAATGTAATTAATATGGATTTTACTCACTTTATTTCTGCTGACCTTGTTGTGCTAATGCGTGTTCCCTAGTGTTGGGCTCTAATAGTGAAGAGTGTTTTGGACAGAGTTGAGGTTTAGCACTGCCTCTTCCTAGAGAAATAAGCTTTAGAGTCACTTCACATAGGAGTAAACAAAAATTTAGCTACATTAGATGAAGATAATCTTATCTGTCCTTAGCATATAGGGTCAGGAAGATCCCTCTAAATGATATATAAATTTAAATGGTAAAACATTAAGCATGGATATTTGTGTGTTACCATGCACATCTTTTACTCTCCCTATAAACTCCTTAAGGATAGATTCCTTGTCTCTTCCATATACTAGAAGGCTGCCTAGTACCTGGAACAGCCCTTAACACAGGTTCACTCACACACCCAGGGCTCAGGAAGAGTTTGTGGTTTGAGAATCTGGTAGTAATCAGAGTTATTGAGCTAAAGATATTCTACCTGTGGCACATGAAAAAAATTAAAAATTCTGCTGATGAAGTTTTCGTATTACTACTACTATTAACACAACCAGGTACTAACATCATCCAAAAGACAATTAGGAAACCCGTGGCATGGTTTAAAATAATGTTTGAAATTTTATAAAATTTATAGAATGCATGATAATAGAATTCCTCAGTACCTGGAGAAAAAATTACCCGATAATTTTAATTTCTTTGACATCATTTGAAGTAATTTGAGAAACTTCACTTCAGTAAACATCTGTTAGGCTTGTCCCTCTTACAGTTACAGTTCTAGGGCTGGAGAAAAAATATGTTCCTGAGGAAGGCAGATAACAAGACAGAAATCCAAATGCACTAAGATGAGTGATTTAATGGGAATAATACTTTAAACCTATGGGAACAGCAAAGAAGCAACTCCTATAAGGAGGGGGGTGTGGTGGGGGAGTGACATTAGCTTTGGATCTTGAAGGATGGGGGCACTCCAGGCTGAAGACAAAGTTTGAGCACAGGAAAAAAAAGTATGAAATGATGGGACACGCAAACAGTCCAGACTGGCTAGAAAGTGGACGTGCATGGCTGGAGGGTCACTGGGGCCAGAGGGAGGGGGTGTTTGTATCAAGAAATGCCAAGAAGTAGGGTTGACTGCACAGGAATGAGATGCAGTTTTGAACAGAGAGTACTCTTGGCAGATCTGCTGGGTGTCAGGAAGGGTTGTTGAACAGAAACACTGTAGGCAGAATCATTAGGATATGAGAACCAAGGAAGAAGGAGGCCCATGGGGAGATGGTTCAGACACAGAAGCTACTGGTTATTGTTTTCATTGTTTTTTTCCTTAGATTTCAGAAGCTTTGAAAAAATTTGGTATCTCAGCAAATGACACTTCAGTTCTAATTGTTTACATTGAAGAGGGAGAAAAACAAATAAATCAAGAAGACCTAATATCTCAGGTAGAAGGTCATCAAGTTTCTCTGCAAAGTCTTCCTGACATAACAAATATTACAGAAATCAAAAAGGTTTGTAAAATCTATATTTTTAGAGTGTGATAGGTGAAGAATAATACTGATGCTGTTTGCTTATTGACCACCAATGCTTCTGGTTTTTGTTTTTAACTTTTAAGAAAGGTTAATTAAAAATTGCTTGAAAAATAGTTACAGATGGAAAGAATTAGAAGATGCAGGTTTATGTAAAATTTAGTTAGAAATTTAGTTGATAAAAGCATTCTTTAATTAAGAATAAATAACTTCAGGGGTGCCTGGGTGGCTTAGTCAGTTAAGCATCTGACTTCAGCTCAGGTCAAGATCTCCAAATTTATGAGTTCAAGCCCTGCGTCGGGCTTTGTGCTGACAGCTCAGAGCCTGGACCTTGCTTCAGATTCTGTATCTCCCTCTCTCTCTGCCCCTACCCTGCTTTGTCTCTCTCAAAAATAAATAAACATTAAAAAAAAATAAATAACTTCAGAGGCACCTTATTGGCTCAGTTGGTTGAGTGCTCTACTCTTGATTTCAGCTTAGGTCATGATCCCAGGATCATGGGATCAAGCCCTTCATTGGGCTCTGTGCTGGGCATGGAGCCTGCTTGGGATTCTCTCTCTCCCCCTATTCCCCACTTGTCACTTGTGCTCTCTCCTCTCTAAAAAAAGTAAAAAAAATATATATATATATAAAATAATACAAAATACATTCCATATTTATTTTACATTTCAAATGTACTATGTAAGCTTGATCTTTAATACCTTGACATATGCTTTAAAAATTGGTACAGATTCAGTTTCTATGTGTAGAGGGTTATCACCATAACTGCAATTTAAAGGGAACTTTTGACATAATGAATTGCCATCTACTTTGCATATTTTAATCACGTTCATGATTTGTGATTTCATGTCATTATCCCAGTAGTTAAATGATAAATAATTTCACTTATACATGTTTGTATAATGAAACTAGTAGTGCATGAATATGTTAGCATGTCATAATTTATCTTTTATTTTCACAGATATATAAACTATCTTCACAAGAAGAAAGTATTGGAACATTATTGGATGGTATCATTTGTAGAATGTCAACAAAAGATGTTTTGTAAAATGATGGATATTAAAATTTTTCATAAGAAAACACTGATTTTTCTTTCTTGATTGTAAAATGTATATGTTTGGGGTCCCTGAGTGGCTCAGTCAGTTACGGGTCTGACTTCGGCTTATGATCTTGTGGTTCGGGCCCTGCGTCGGGCTCTATGCTGACAGCTAAGAACCTGGAGACTGCTTCTGATTCTGTCTATCCCTCTCTCTCTCTGCCCCTCCCTTGCTTGCACTCTGCCTCCCTTTCAAAAATAAACATTAAAAATTTTTTAAATTAAAATAAAATGTATATAAATTTTAAAACAGAATGGTGTAACCAAGCCATTCCTAGTCCTCTCTCTTAAAAATTTAAAAGATAACCACTGTTGCTATTATTTGTTGTTGTCTTCTAGTCTTCTATTTCTATTCAGATTTATTTTTATGTAATTGGAATAACTGTATTTTTACTAGGTTCTTGCCTTAGTGATTTTATGTTCGTCAGCTCATATCCCTGCCCTTCCTCTGGCTAATCTAGTATTTCCCTTCCAAGCCTCCTGGTTCCAAGTGTTTTACATGCAAGAATTTACTCATCATAACTTACGAAGTAAAGACTAGTATACCACCATTTTACACACAAGGCAACTAAAAGATTATACAAATAGTAAGTAACTTGCTCAAGGTCATACAGCTAATATAAAGCCATGTTTTATAAATGCTTTGGGTCTTGTTTTTTCACTTTATCTTATATTTTAATTGTAGCAGTCAAGACCGGCTTGGTCAGGGGTGAGTGAAGAACTTTTCTGTGAAGGACCAGATAGTAAATATTTTCAGCTTTGCAGGCCTTAAGGTCTCTGTTGCATCTACTCAACTCTTGCTATCATAGTGCAGAGGCATCCACAGACCATAAATGATGAGTATGGCTGTGTTTCAGTGAAACTTTATGGACAAAAATAAGTGGTGGACAGGATCTGACCTGAGGGCCTTACTTTGTGGATATCTGGGTTAGGTTAGGCTTTGATTGCAGTTCCTAAGGCTCCTTGGCTTCACACGACAAAAGTTTGTGTCTTGTTCAGTCTACATAGCCAGATTGTCAGAATCTGTAAAACAATCAGGATAGTGACTCAGGATCCCAGTTTGCTTATCATGTTTCACTGTCCCAAGCCAGTCACATGGCCCTACCAACCTCACAAGGGACAGAGAAGTGTGATCCTGCCCTGTGCTGGAAAGCAGGGAGGTAGAAATACTTCATGATTTCTATCATGATCATAAAAAAGTACATATGTACATATCTAACATTTCTCGTGTGCATTGTGCTTAGCATTGTATATGTACTACCTCATTTAGTCCTTTACTACAACCCCAAGAGATTTTTACCTGCAAGGAAACAGGTTTAGTCTCTGAACTCCGTTTCAAACCTACAGAACAACTGACAATAATACAGTGAGAGTCCATGTACCTTTCATGTGAATTCACTATCTGTTGTTAACATTTGCTACATTTGCTTGCCCTTGCTCTCCTATCTGCCTATCTGTCCTCAGATGTGTGTACACACCCATGCTTCCTGCATGATTTGAAACTGAGTTGCAGACATGTTTCTTCAGCCTACAAGGTGTTCAGCTGTTGTATTCAGTCTCCTTTAATCTACAAGGATCCGCTTTTTAAGAATGATGTTGACATTTTTTGAAGAGTACCTACCCTAGATGTCTTTCAGAATTCCATACAATCTGGATTTGTTCATGATTTAAGTCAACTTAAGGGGCGCCTGGGTGGCTCAGTCGGTTAAGCGTCCAACTTCGGCTCAGGTCATGATCTCATGGTTGGTGAGTTCAAGCCCCGCGTCAGGCCCTGTGCTGACAGCTCAGAGCTTGGAGCTGCTTCAGATTCTGTGTCTCCCTCTCTCTCTGTTCCTTCCCTACTCGTGCTCTGTCTCTCGGTCTCTCAATAATAAATAAATGTTTAAAAAAAAAAAGTCAACTTAAATATTTTAGTTTTCGTGTCCTTGCCATTGCATGTCAGGAGGCAATGTCAGTTGGCCCTATCATTGGTGACACAAAGTTTGGTCACTCGGTTAAGGTGGCGCTCCCCCCAGACTTCTCTATTGCAAAGACCTCTCTTCCCCTTCCCCGAGATTAAAACTCCAATCTATGTGACCCCAGATCCTAACACCTCTGTCCACTGTCCCTCCCTGCCATCACGCTCACATTCTTTTTATTGATGTGTTCCGTGTCATATACATATTTCCTTTGTTTTTATACACTAACATTGCTTTCAATGTTTCACTTTTGCAAATAAACATTTGTACATGGTTCTCTTTCTTTAGCACAGCTTCTCTGAAGTGGAATTATTGGGGATGAGGAGTTGAACTCATTAAAGACTGTAGAGCAGAAAGGTGCCATTCTGCACCCCCTGCCGCCCCCCCCAGCCACTTCCCTGCTCTTGGCTTTGCTGACGGCAGCCATTCTGCACTCACATCACAATATTGAGGAAAGCATAACCTAGTTTGGTTGACCTTAGAATAAGCAGTTTGTGTTCATCAAATTTGCCAGTCATTGATGCTTTCACGGCCCTTTGTGCCACTCATCTCCCATGTTCCCCTCTCTTCACCCTTACCCCCTCGTCCCTGTGTTCCAGGTGGCTGGCCTGTATGTCAGTTAGAGGTCTCCTCTTGGCATCTGCTGGGGTTTGGCCAGTGGGAAGTCAGGTGGAGACTGGAGAGGGGAAGAAAGTGAGGCCAGGGTGTTTATTAACCTGACCCCTCCCTGTAAGGTCAGGTGCACTGGCTTTGTCCCTGAACCTTTCAACTCCTGGGTCAGGCTCCTGTCACTTCACTTGCCTACCTCGCTTCAGGCCCCTGGGCAGTAACATACCTGGTTTCTGCACTATCTTTCACCCACACCTTCAGAATTAGTCCCTTTGATTATCTGCATAAAATTTGCCCAAGTTACCCTATTTTGAGTGTTGGGGCCTGAGACCCTCTCACTTTCTCAGAGAATTAGTTGAAAGGTGACAGAACATTTCTGTAGAGCTGGAATCATTGACCTAGGATTTCTGAGCATCTTACCAAGGATGACCCATCCACCTACTTCTTTCCCCTTGAAATGATTTCCCGGTATTTTCTCCCACTCATCTCCTTTAAGTGATGAGTTCTCAGTAAAAGCTCAGGGCACTGGCCTGACGCTGGGTTACTGGGAGTCCTGATGAGAGGCCAGAGATTCTTTCTGTAAACTTAATTAAATGAAACAGAGATGATTTTCTCTTCCCCTGAGACTTCCAAAATGTAATGCCACTCATTTACCATCATCCATCTCACTGGCCCATTTCTGGGCTGAGCTGGTGCGGTAGGGAATGTTTCTCATAGATGTAAGTACGGGGTTTTAGTGACATTTTCCTCTCCAATCCAAACTCTTGGAATAACAGTGATTCTGTGAGGTCTTGGGTAGGACGTCTCTCAGTTTTTATGGCCTCGGTTGCCCACTTGTAAAATGGGGACATGAATATCAACCTTAGTTCTTGGTTGTCGTGAGTATCAAACAGCAGAGCATAGGAAAATAGTTTCCTCACAGTGCCAGGCATTTGATTTTCAGTGAATAACAGCGATCTCTTCCCTTTATGTACCAGGCAATATTGCTGAGGCAGGCAATAAAATAAAATAGGGCTCGCTAATGGTGGAAAAGTAAGAGTGAGTCACCCTGGACAACAGTTTGGCAGTTCCTCGAAATGTTAAACATAAAACTACCATATGACCCAGAAATTCCACTTTTAGGTATATACCCAATAAAACTGAAAACAGGTGCCCAAACAAAAACTTACACCCAAACGTTCCCAACAGCACTATTCACCACAGCCAAAAGGTGGACACAACCCACATGTCCATCACTGGATGAATGGATAAACAGATGTGGTCTATCCCTACCATGGAATATTATTCAGCCATAAAAAAGCTGAACCTGATACATGCTACACCATGGGTGAACCTTGAAAACATAAAGTAAAAGAAGCTGAACACAGAAGTTCACATATCACATGATTTCATTTAAAGGAAACATCCAGAAAGCCGGTTAGTTGTTGCCAGGATCTGGACTGAGGAGGAAGAGAGAATGACTTCAAAGAGGCAAAGGAACTCTTTCTGGGCTGTGAAAATGCTCTGGAACCAGGCAGAGATGGTGGCTGCACAACACAGTGTGTGTACGAAATGCCACTGAATCGTATTCATTAAAAGTTATTTAAAACTTGAAATAATAGAATAAGCACTACCTTTAGGAGTTCATGATCTTAGCTAGGTCCCCCTAGGCTCTCAGATCCGGCTGAGGCAGAGCCAGGTAGATTCCCAAGCCTCCGTTTCATCATCTGAAAGCAAGAGCCTGGAGGCTCAGCCCACTCCAGGCTTCATCTTTTACACAGAGCATGAGCCATAGGTCGTCCGCGCAGAGGCAGCTGCTGCCAGCGCCTGGTGTGATCACTCAGACCTTTCTCTCTGCATGCTTGTGTCCATACATTATTTTCAAGTTACGTTTTTCCCAAAATGAGTTAAAACCTACTGTTTTATAATCCTTTATTGCTTGGAGCTATATTTTGACTTTTTTCTCATGTCGATAAATCCTCATCATCATTGTTCATGGCTGTGAGGATAAAAGCCTGGATGTAAACCAAGGCCACTGGGCTTTGAGGAGGCCACAGAAGACCAGAGAGAATACAGAGAAAGAGAGCTTGGGGACAGATGACAGACCTTTGGCCCTTCAGCTTGACTAGGAGGTTTTTGACTGATTAATACCAGATTCGGCAGGAAAACTCTACTGTACTTTGGAGCCCTCTGTCCCCTGTTTTCTTAGTTCAAATTTTACTTAATATTGAAATGTTTAAATATTAAAATGTATGAAACAAATGTAGCAAATACCTGTGGGTCGCCACTCACATTTCATGCTAAACTCTATCCTTGCGGCCTTGTTGGGTGCCAAAAACCCAGAACGTCAGCAGTCTCCATCCACTGGGCCTGGATCCCAGCTGCCCGCCTATGGCTTCTGACGAGAAGGCCTCAGGATGGTACCGCCAGGCGCAGTCATGATCTTTCTCTCCAGCATCCTCTAGAGGCTCTTGCCAGAAATGTGGCTACCGTCTCTGACCCCTTCCTCATCCTCATTCCCATCTGGACTATTACAAACTCCTGCCATTTCTGCCCCCAAATGCACCTACGGGTGGGCCGGTTCTCACCATCGCCTCACTCTGGTCCAAGTCACCACTTACTCTTGTAGGGCCTCTGCTAGCCCACGTGGCTTCCTAGTGAACACAGAGCAAGGCACCCCTTTCATACAGATGCAGCTCGTTGGATGCACAGCTCAGTAGCCGCCATGCCTTTGAGCAAATAAGAAAAAGGTACCTTCTCCTTTGGCCAGACTGAGCTCTGTGCCAGGGGTGACGGCTTGGTGAGTGGAGCAGGGCTCTATTTTTTTTCCCACTAGCCCTCTTTGGTCAGATGCTCTTGAACTGAGAGCAACCTGCCTATCAGTACCCGGAGGCTCTTATTTCGGCTGCGGCACTAGCCTGTGGGAGCGGGGATTATGCGCTTCCACTAGTGTCGCCTCCCATTCGCGCTCCCCGTGTAGCCCCAGCAGCACGTGCACGGCCCTGCCTAGGTTACTCCCCAGCAAGAGCAGATCAATGGCCTCCCGTCGCTCCTGGAGTAGAGTCCAAACTCCGTAACTGGGACGCAGACCCCACACGCATGGGCCCTCGCCGCCCTCACCACTCCCTCCCTCCCTTCGTGACCATGTTGGCCACCTTTCCCTGGAAACCTTGCCTTCACGCCTCTGTTGCCTCAGCCCGAAACGCTCTCCTTCACTCAGGCTTGCTCAGGCCTACCTGTCCTTCCGGTCTGACTTACGGGTCCTGCCTCCGGAGCCCCTATGAAACCTCTCGCGCGGCCCTGCACCTTTCCGCCCCGCGTGCGTCACAGGTGTGAGACGTGGCGCGCGCCCATGCATTCCCCGGAATCTCGCGAGGAGCTTCGAGGACTGGAAACCCGGGTCTGCCGGGCGCTGTGCTGTAGGCGCGTCGCCCCCACGGCGCGTGGTCCGGATGAGCATTTGATGACGCTAGAGAAAAATGCTTGAGTAGATGGATCTGTGATCCCGGCCTCAGGAAGCCGTGAGAATGCAGCGTAAGGGGCTTAACTGGGCCGCAGGGTGAGGGCACGTAGGGAGAGGAGCAAACTCAGTTTGGGGAGGGAGGCAGCCCCCTCGACAGCATATCCGTTCCCCAGGATTTTCTCTTTTATTTTCCCCTGCTTTAGTTTACCTCAGCGCAAAATATTTAACAGCTGTTATGGCACAGGCTCTAACGACCAGAACACACACCAGCTGCACGTGGTAGTGGTGCCCGTCGCTGTGTGTCAGTATTGCTCACAGCCGAAGACGCCAGGCACATAGTAGTTGCATCATACATAATCGCACCGTGAATGAATGAAGGAACGAACGAATGAACCAACGAACGAACGCAGATGAAGCCTAGTGAGATGAGAGCAGGGAAGTGCAGATGGTCAGTTTTCCTCAGACCCGGTAACGCCTGGGCAGGGAGAGTACACGTTGCGTGCTCATCCTGGACGCTAGCCCATGATGACAGCACACAGTGAGGCCTGCAATCCCCAGGCCCCTAGGAGCTGTGTGGAGGGGGCTGGAGGTGGGCACCGGAGCACATCAAGGTGCCCGCTGGGAGATGCTCCCGGCCTTAACCACCGCAGGCGGAGGAATGGAGGCCATCTGCAAGGGCAAGGCCCCCTGAGCTGTTCCAGGCCCTGCTCCTCCCCCCTCCAGACTGAGTCTCTGATGATCACGGGAGTGAGTGGAGAATGGGCTTCCCGCCCTGTCAGAGCCCAGCCTCTCAGGTGCAAGAGCCAGCCAATGAGGTGGCCGTCCAGGGAGTGCCTGGTCCCCGGTGGGAGAGCGGGCCCTGGGCAGTCTCTCCTGAATGCCAGGCAGAGGCTGAGGGCAGAGGCCACCCTGAGGCTGCTCTGGACATTCAAGGCTGTTGTGGTAGCAGGTGAGAGGATGCGGGTAGAAGGACAGTGTTTTGAGAGAGGCCTGGAGCCCCAGACTCTCCCCTGGATGTCAAGGCTGCCTGGTTTTTGGGGTTTGATTCTTCCCCCAACTCAGCAGCCTAAAAATTTGCAGTCAAGGGGGAAGGAGACTTTGTGGAAACTTTCACTTGGAAACACAGGATTCCTGCAACGTATGGTCCCTGAAGAGGGACCAAAGGTCTGGGGACACGTGGTCTGGCTGCTTGCTGCACGGTGCCACCCCAAAGTGCCAACAAGCTAAGTGAGCCAGTAAAAGGGGAAAGAGGGTGGAGAGGAGGGTATTTTGTATATCGGAGCTTTGTATGTTACTTTATTAAATCTTCAAACAATCCCAGAAGGTAGATTTTTGTTTGATCCTGTTCTACCGATGAAAAAACGGGCTTAGAGAAGTTAGGTGACACTAAGATCATGTGGCTAGATAGGGATGGAGCCAGGATCATATGCAAATCGTTCTGACCCTGCACTTTCTCCCCGTGGTGGTGGCCTACATCCTCTTGGGCAAAAGCAGAAAGAAATGCCCTTGGGCAGGGTCTCCCCCGCTCCTGGGAGGTGGCAGAGATGGGGCACTCACCTGACTTCTTCTCTCTTCTCCAGGGTGACCCGGAAGGTGTGTGGGGATACCTGGCTCGCTCTCTCACTCACGTTTGAGATGCAGGCTCAGCACTCTTCCATGGCTCCTTATCACATCCGCAAATACCGGGAGAACGACCGCACACAGGTCCTCGACTTGTTCTCCCAGGGAATGAATGAGTTCATCCCCATCTCCTTCCGCCACGTCCTGAAGCTGCCCCGAACCCTGGTGCTCTTGCTTGGGGTGCCCCTCGCCCTCTTCCTGCTTTCTGGCTCCTGGCTCCTGGCCCTTGTAGCCAGCCTCACCCTCCTCGCTGCCCTGAGACTCCTCTCCAGATACCCCTGGACCAAGTTTATAGTCGTGTCTTTGCACACAGACATGTCTGACATCACCAAGTCCTACTTGGGTAAGCCTGGCTCCTGCTTCTGGGTGGCTGAGGCGGAGGGGCGGGTGGTGGGGATGGTGGGCGCTCTGCCCACCACCCTGCAGAAGGAGAAGTTGCAGCTGTTTCACCTGTGCGTGGCCTCAGAGCACCGAGACCAGGGGATAGCGAAAGCCCTGGTCAGGACTGTCCTCCAGTTCGCACGGGACCAGGGGTACTGCCAAGTCGTCCTCGTCACCACCGTGCTGCAGCGCTCGGCCATGGGCCTCTACCAGCACATGGGCTTCCAGAAAATGCACCAGTCCTTCTTCTCCATGAGCTGGAGGCTAATCGCTGTTCCTTCAGTTAGCTTTGTCTACTGCCTCCCCTCTGCTCGGGCTTCTGAGGCACAGGGTCCAGGAGGGGGCCTGTGATCTGGTTTCTTGTGGCTCAGTCAGAAGAGGGCCGGCTCTGCTGAGGTGGCAGGCAAACCCCAGAGTCTCAGTGTGACAGCACAGTGAAAGCCTACTGCTTGGTCACATGGGAATCCAGGGGGTTTGGCGGTGGGCGGCTCTGCTCATTCAGTCTTTTGGGGTTGCCGCTGTTTCATTTACCTAGTGCCACGAGAAGTTGCATTAAAACAAACGAATGAAATAAACAAACACCAGTGAACATGTCTTTAGTTCACGTATCCGTGGTCAGCAATTCAGGCTGGACTTGGCTGGCAGCTCTTTTGGTCTCAGACAGCCTAAGTGACACGCCATGGGGTTGGCTGGAGTGACAGGGCCATTGGGTCGTCTCATTTTCCAACAGGCGAGCTCAGCCAGCCATGGTTTTAAGGTAATTGCAGAGGAGCAAAAAGTAAGGCAAATGCCTTTTCAGGCTTCTTGGGTGCCACATCTATGACATCCCAGACCCGGGGAGAGAAGTGGGCTGTGCCTCCTCAGTGAGAGGAGCTGCAGGCACACAGCAAAGGGCCGAGGAAGAGAAGGAGAACAATCCTGTGAGAAGGACTGGGGCCCACGGTGCTATCAGCCTGCTTTGGCCCCCAGCCACCATCTCCACTGACAGGAAAGAAGGCAGCCCGGGACAGAGAGTGGGATTTTAACACGGGCTGGACCTGAAAGTGGTGCAGCCACCAGCCCACTGGCCAGGCCCCAGTTAGGTGACCCGAACAGGCCTGAAGGAAGGCTGGGAATGTGTGTGTCTGAAAAGGAAGAGGAAATGTGATTGCTGAGTTTCCCGGACCTACCACACCTGGGCCCCTGTCTCCTGTCCCCAAGTGCTCAGAGACTCCAGATTTTCACAGAAGCCTCAGGCATGACCCTTTTGTCCCCAAGCCTGTGATCCAGTGGCGAAGTGGGGCTTAGGCCCCGTGCTGGTGTATGCAGCCCTGTGCACCTTGCCCAGCTGGCTCATCGCTGGCACCAGGTCTCCACAGACCCAGAGGCTGAGTCCCCTGATGACCCAGGAAGTCCAGGCACGTTTTCAGTCTGGGTCTTGGGACACAACAGTATTTGGGGGCCTCTCCCATTCTGGCAGGGTGTCTACTCATAGCTGATCTCCTGTGAAGGGTCAGTCAGGCCACAAATCAGGCCCGAACCTGCCAACTGGTATTGTTACAGGCACATTTCACTTAACTGGGGACCTTCCATCAAATGAAGGGGGTGGCTGCAAACACTCGTGTTTTATTGTCCAAGACCATGGGTCTCAACTGTGTTGCCCTCCATTCGGTCTCTTTCCTCCCTGGTCTCTGGTCACCCACAGTTCCTTCTGCCAGGCATTCTACCTCCTCCAGGCCCGCTGCCTTTGTACCTTCCCTGTGTGCTTCTCAGAAGACTGGACCATCCGAATCTCCTGTTATACAGTGCCCCCCACCCCCTGTTTTAAATCAGACTTCCATTTCCTCCCAGTTGTGTTACAGCTTCTAGTTAATGTCAGGGCCTTGGGCCCAGCCTCTCTGAGAGGCAGGAAAAGAGGAAACTAGCTCTCACCAGCTGTCCTAGGCTCAGACAAGTAGCCCCTCAGGAAGAGTTCCCAAGTGGGCGCCAGCTGGTGGTGGAGATGGCGGGGGTCCATAGAGGTCTCAATGCCTTGAAAGTTTTCTTAAGTGACAATTAAATGGTTTTGCTCCTCCCAGGTAGACATGGTCTATGCCCTCTGGGGGCTTATAGGCCAGGGGATGGATGCCGAAAGACTAGGGAGGGAGGGAGCAAGTGCAGAATATGTTGCCCTAAGTGTGGGGATGGCAGAAGTACCAGACAAAGAACATCAAAAGGACACCCACTCCACAGCCTGGGGGAGGGTCACCCAGAGGGCACAGGGCTTATGCTCCTGAAAATTTGGAACCAGGAATGGAGCTTGCCCATCACTTGCTCCAATTCCCTGCATTCACTGTCCCAACCACACTGAGCTTCTAGTTCTTTCAATAAACCAAAGCTGTCTTTCCTCTTAAGGCCTCCACACATGCTTCCCTCTGCCTTCCACCTCTCCCATCTATCCTCTTTGTTTGAAGAGTGTTTTGTTGAAAGGTGCTTCTCCACTTTTCAGCAGCGTGGCAGAGGTAATTGTGTTGAAAAGATAACTTCCGAGCAGGAAGGAAGCCGTTCGTCCTACTTTCGTTCTGGCAGTTATTGCTACTCCCTGCTACTCAAGGGGTGGTCCCCAGATCAGCAGCAGGACATTGCCTGGAAGCCTGTTAAAAGAAAGTGTGAATACAAAGCTTATTACACACACTAGATTGGTATTAACGCATCAGTATTAGTCCTAGACAGTTTTCTTCTAAATGCAACATGGCGGCCACCCTCCCCTGAGTCTCTGGCTCCACCTCAGGCGGAGGAAGTCAGGAGACCCCTCTGCTCCCTATTGCCTATTTCACAGAGGGTGCTTGAACAGCCAGGGACAGAAGCCAGGCCCTCCCTGGATGATACTCCTTTGTTCATCTTCCCCAGACCAGATCCACACTCCCTGTCCGTGGAGTTTTAGGCAGTCCTTTTCTGCAGAGCTCAGGTAAGGGGCCCGAAGCCATACGAATGAATGTGTCTGTGTGTGTGAAGTGCAAAGAGGGTATTTAGGTCAAGATAGTGGGCTAAGGATAATGGGAAGTTAAACCGGAGCTCCAGAGCAGGTACCAGATATGACAGATAAGAAATAAGATCTGAGACCCGATTGTGGAAATTCCAAAGGGGTTGCCAAGACGGTTTAGGGGGTTAGCGGGGGTTGGGGAGAAGGGGAAACGGAGAGTGATGGCTTAATGCCTGCAGATTTACTTCTGGGGTAATGAAAATGTCTTGAGTCTCCATATAGTTGGTGGTTGGGCAACATTGTGAATGTACTAAATGCCACCGAAGTGTACATTTTAAAATGATTAATTTTATGTTATATGAAATTCACTTGTAAAAAAGTTTTGGAGATAAAAAAGGAAGAGTTTAGATTGCTCTAAAACCCAAAGGGAAGATACAAAAGATAGGAGAGAGCAGAGACGCTGTGAGGTCATTATGGGAGTTATGGCTAGCCAGCAGTGAGTCTGCCCCAACCAAGCAAAGGGTGGGCAAGGAGCCACCTGCAACCCCAAGCCCACTGATGGAGAAGCCTTGAGGACACCCATGTGCCCGTCTGCTGGAGCAAGAGCTGATGGTTGACACTTTCCTGAGGAATCTAAAAGTCACAGTCAGTGCCTACGGGGCTAGAACACTGATGGAGGTATGATGTTGCCGTCATTGTCGGTGAGACAGGGAAGAAGAAGGGCAAGGGAGAGAGGGAGAAGAAGGAGGGGAAAGAGGAAGAGGAGGCAGAAGGAGGAGGGGAAAGTGCTTTTCCTGAACTGGGCCCACGGGAATGCAGGTAGAGTTGAGGCCTTGGCTTACAGGGAATGGCAAAATGCAGCTATGTGACTTGTGCAGGGACCCCTTTGGGCAAGTGTGGGGGGACTAACAGGTTTCCAGAAAGTAGGAAGGATGGAGGGTGTGGTCCAAGATACTTTTACAGGTCAGTGACTTGGACCCAGCAGTAAAAAACCCTAGAATGCTGATTCTAAAGTTCCCTTCACCTTTTTTCAGCTAATAAGTAATTTGTTCCATTTGAACGATGAGGTTTTATTCTCAACTCGGCAAAAATTTAAGGACATCAAGGTTTCCTTTTATGTAACAGTGGAGCTACTGACACGAGTTTGGTCAGACTAGGGTAAATTTGTTTTTTGGTTTTGCCTGCCACACACCTGCCTCTGCCTGGCACGCGCATGTGTGCCTGTGTGAGTTGAGTACACGCAGGGAGGGGTCTGTCGGCCTGTGTTCCCTCTCTCTGCCCCGACCTGCCCTTCTTTCTCCTCTTCTCTTCGTATTTGTAATATTGTGGCAGAATACACATTACCTAAAATTTACCATTTTAACAATTTTTAAATGTGTAGTTCAGTAGCATTAACTATATTCAAAATGTTGTGCAACTATCATCACTATTTCCAGACTTTTCCCCACTCCCCTCCCAGCCCCTGGAACCCGCTATTCCACTTTCCGTCCCTGTGAATTTGTCTATTCTAGGTGCCTCATTTAAGTGAAATATACACCATTTGTCCTTTTGTGTGTGACTTATTTCACTTCTGGTTTTAAGGTTCATACATATTGTAGCATGTATGAGAGTTTCATTACCTTTTGAAGGCTGAATTATACATACATACATATATAAATATATAAATACACACACACACACACACACACACACACACACACCACATTTTGTTCATCCATTCATCTGTTGATGGCATTAGGGTTGTTTCCACCTTTTGACCAGAGTTAATTTGTTTTTAAAACCACTCAGGAAAAAACATTTAATCTACACAGGGTGGGGGAGGGGGACATACTGAATTTTTAACTAGGAGCATTATTATCAGGGACCTTTGCAAATATATTTTGCATGTATTACAAACCAGGTGGTTACCTTCTGAACTAAATCAGTGTGGAAAGGCTCAGCTCTGTATACTGGGGATAACCTAATTTACATTTTTCTAAATAGGAGTCTTGTTATACAAAGTTTTATTTTATTTATTTTTTTAAATGTTTATTTTTGAGTGAGAGAGCACAAGTAAGGGAGGGGCAGAGAGAGAGACAGAGGGAGACAGAGGATCCAAAGTGGGTTCTGGGCTGACAGCAGCCAGCCCAATGCGGGGCTCCAACTCACGAACCGTGAGATCATGAGCTGAGCTGAAGTCAGATGCTTAAATGACTGAGCCACCCAGGAGCCCCTATGAAGTTTATTTTAGAACAACTATGCAGGAAATACATACATGTGATCAGGTGGTAGACTGGGATTTTAAAGCTAGCAGCTAACTGGACAAAATGGCATCAACTTTGAGCATTAGAGGAAATTAAACAGGGGCACTACCACTGCAGGCCAAGTCACCTAGAGCTACAGTTAGAGAAGGCCCATAGGGGATAGCAGATACCTGAAGGTTCCTCTCTCCAGCCACCATCTCCCCTTTGGGAGCATCTTAACTCACTGGGGGTGGGAACCAGAGCAGAGGGGCACCAGCTGCTTTTAATAGATGCCCGATGAAGTTGAGAAGTGCCCACGGGAAAAAGTGAGCACCCTCATGGCTTTGTGGGTCTAGGAAACAGGAGGGCAAAGCACCCCCATCAGGGATGCAGCCCTGATCCCACCAGAAGCCTGGGGGCTCAGGGGAGTGATGGTTGGCAGGACAGTGGGCGTCGGCAGAGCTCTCTCCCCATGCGGCCTTTTGAGAGGCGGGAAGGGAAGAGGAAGGGTCTGTCTTCTGTTGAGTGCAACGAGCGGGATGGGTCCCTTTCCCCAAACCACTAAAAACACAAGTAGCTTCTCCTTGGACGCATCAAGAGGCAGTCTGGACCTTTAATGATGCTGCATAAACTTTCGATCTTTGAACTTGAACTCCAGTTGGATATGAGGAACTCCATGGGCATGGGAAGCTGAATGGCAGCACATGCCTGCCTGGTGAGAAGCTGACGGAGAAGGGTGAACAGGACCCGGCCGCTGGGGACTCGGTGCTGCCCACCACACCCATTCCTATCTGGGAGGTCACACGGGCCGCCCCTTCTGACTGGTCCCCTACACAGCGTGCCCTTCATTTTCTTTCTCATCACATATTTTCAAACTGCTATCTTGTTTTCCTTTCAAATGATTTCAAGTGTACTTTGTCCTCACTGCTGACAGTCTGTGGTTTGTCTATTGAATTGTTTTAGCTTAATTTTCCTCCTCTTAGGCTTCCTGACCATTCTTATTTTCCCTCTTCTAAAAAGTTTGTTCTATGTACACTCCCTTAATTCATAAACTCCTGGCCTCATCACATATTGTTATTTCTTTTAAAAGAATCATGCCTTTAAAATTTCTGTTGACATTTTATCTACCTATTTTTTAAATTTAGCTTCACACCCAGTGCAGAGCCCAATAAGGAGTCTGAACCCATGACCCTGACTGAGATCAATACCTGAGCTGAGATCAAGAGTCAGATGCTCAATCTAGTGAGCCCCCCAGGTGCCCCTCTTCTGTTGACATTTTAAATGTTTTAATTTAGGCTTTTCAATTCCAAGCTATACATTTTACAAATATCTTGATGTTTCTGATTTTTATTTCTTATAAGTTGTAATTCCTGTCATTGTATTTCATTTGTCTTTTATTGTGAAGTATATACCTAGCATAGATTTTGGCATTTTAACCATTTTTAATTGTACAATTCAGTAGTGTTAACTTCATTCACTTTGTTGTGTAACCATTACCACTCTCCACTTTTACTATTCCAAACAGACTCTGGGCTCACCAAGCACTAACTCTGTTCCCTCTCCTCCATCCCCTGGTAACCACTATGCTACTCTCTGTCTTTATGATTCACCTGTTCTAGGTACTGCTTATAAATGGATCATTCAATAGTTGTCTTTTGTGTTTATTTCTTTTTTCCCTTAACTCTCAATTACCTCTTGCAAGCTCCTATCTTTTTGGATTTTTATCTATTTTCTTTGCACCCTTAATTTAATTAAAATTTGTTTTTATAACAGTGACTTTTGCTTTGTTGTGCTGAGGCGGTCGCTCCATATGGAAAGCTGGCCTTGTCCTGCCCTCCACTTCTCTTTCAAGTTGTCTCCCTGGTGCCCTTCAGTAGATCTTCTATTCTTTTCCAGGCTGGTTTTCCAAAAATCTCTCTGGATGACTTGAGACAGATTCAAAATTTTTCCTGGGCATTTAGCATCCTTGGGTTGCCCTGATGTGACTTCCTAAGTGGGGTCTCTCTGGTCTCATCTCCCCCTTTCTCTGGTTTGAGGTTAGGCCGCCCCCAGACCTCCTATTTTATTTTAAAATAAAATCTTTAAAAAATAATAAAATCAAATTTCACAGAGTCCTGTAATTTGCTAAATTACAGCTCTGCTGTGGGAATTACCCAGAATTCTAAGGTTATTAATTTATTTAGTAATCTTTACATCTAGTGTGGGGCTTGAACTCACAACTCTTGAGATGAAGAGTCTAATGTTCTTCTGACTGAGCCAGCCAGGTGCCCTTTAAAGGTTTTATTTTCAAGCAATCTCTATACCCAACATGGGGCTCAAACTCACAACCCTGAGATCAAGAGATCAAGAATCAAATGCTCTACCAACTGAGCCAGCCAGGTGCCCCCCACTCCCCAGAATTCTAAACTCCAGTCAAGTCCATAGGCTGCCATCTCTGTCTTCAGAAGTCCAGTGGAAGGTATGGACCAAGCTCTTTCCCCTCTGTGTTTTCCTCCAGGAGCTACAGAAAAACTCACCAGACTGCGTTAATCTATGACAATTTATTTTACCATAGGAAAAAAAAAGGAAAAAATTACAATTGTAATTTACCATTACAATGCAGGTGCATTTCCAGATCTAGGCAGGCCTTCACCACTCAGACAGGTTGATATGCACTCCCTGAAGGTAGAGAGCTTCAGGGAACTGACTCACACCAGAGAAATTCAGAGGGCGGATGGGGGGCTAGCCTGCCTAAAGCCCTGAGGTTGGCCTGCACTCCCAGAGTTTGCTGTGACGGAAGACGCACAAGTGTTTTCTGAGGACCAGATTTAGGACATGCACACACACACGCACACGAGGCTGGCATGGCGTATTCTGCTAATAATGTGCATTTCCAATTAATAATCAAATCAAGTAATTTACCATATTTGTACAGCCAGTTGTGTTTTTCCTTCTGTGAAACTGGCTGCTCACATTTTTAGTCGTTTTTCCTATAGATTATCTTTAAAAAAAAAAAGGACTTGTAGGAGTTCTTGATTTTGGATACAAATCCTGTGTTGGTTACATGGGCTGCAATTATCTTGTTTGTGCCTTGTATTTTCACTGTCTTTATGGTGTCTTTAAACAAAGAGTTTTTACATTTCATTGAGTTTATCAATCTTTTTCTTTATGGTTTGCACTTTCTTTGTTCCCTGAAGTTCTTAGAGATACTTTCCTGTATTTCTAAAAGTTTTCATGTTTTGCCTTTCACATTTAAGTCTTTAGTTTTTTTGTTTTTATTTCTTTCAAAATTTTGTATGTACCCATCTATTTTAGAGAGTCAGAATTCTATGGATTTGTGACAGAACAGCCTTTACGCTTCCATTAGCAGTCACTTCCATGCTTTAAAAATTTTTTTTAAATTAGTTCCAGTATAATTAACATACAGTGTTGTATTAGTTTCAGGTGTATGATAGAGTGATTCAGCACTTCCATACTACACCTGGTGGTCATCACAACAGGTGCACTCCTTAATCCCCATCGCTTATTTCACCCATCCACCCCCCTCCCCTCTGGTAACCATCAGTTCTCTGTTGTTAAGAGTCTCTTTTTGTATCTTTTTGGTTTTATTCATCTGTTTTTTTTTCTTAAATTCCATGAGTGGAACCATACAGTATTTGTCTTTTCCTGACTTATTTCACTTAGCATTATACCTTCTAGATCCATACATGTTGTTGCAAATGACAAGATTTCATTCTTTTTTATGGCTAATATTCCACTGTGTACACATACACACATCGTCTCTTCTTTATCCGTTCATCTAACCATGGACACTTGATTGCTTCTGTATCTTGGCTACTGTAAATATTGCTGCAATAAACATAGGGGTGCATATATCTTTTCGAATTAGAGTTTTCATGTTCTTTGGGTAAGTACTCAGGAGTGGAATTACTGGATCATTGGTAATTCTATTCTTAATCTTTTTGAGGAATCTCCATACTGTTTTCTGCAGTAGCTGTACCAGTTTACATTCCCACTAACAGTGAAAAAAGATTCCTTTTCTCCACATCTTTGAAAACACTTGTTTCTTGTGTTTTTTATTTTAGCCATTCTGACAGGTATGAGGTGATATCTCATTGTTATTTGGATTCATATTTCCCTAATGATGAATGATGTTGAGCATCTTTTCATGTGTCTGCCATCTGGATGTCTTCTTCGGAGAAATGTCTGTTCATGTTTTCTGCCCATTTTTAATTGGATTGTTTGTTTTTTTGTTTTGTTTTTTAGGGAGTGTGCACGTCCGCACGTGTGAGGGTGGGTGGTATGCGTAGAGGGAGAGGGAGAGAGAACCTTAAGCAGGCTCCACGCCCAGTGCAGAGCCTGACTCGGGGCTCCATTTCACAACCCTGAGATCATGACCTGAGCCCAAATCAGGGATTGGACACTTAACCAACTGAGCCACCCAGGTGCCCTGGATTATTTGTGGGGTTTTTTGACATATTTTGGATACTAACCCCTTATGGGATAGGGCATTAGCAAATACATTCTCCCATTCTATAGGTTGTCCTTTTGTTTTGTTTCCTTTATTGTGCAGCTTTTAATTTTGATGTAGTCCAATAGTTTACTTTTGCTTTTGTATTCCTTATGCCTCAGGAGACATATCTAGGAAAATGTTGTTATGGCTGATATCAGAAAAATTACTGCCTGTGCTCTCTAGGATTTTTGTGGTTTCAGGTCTCACTCACTTCCACATCTTCAATGGACTTGCATGGCTCTTTCTCCATTGCTCAGTTTTAGGCTTGTCTGTGGACTAGTTATTGGGAATTGAGGCCATGTTGACATCATGCATATGCAATCTTCCCCCTTCCCAGGCCCGCAAAGTAGTTAGACCACCGATCGGGGAACATCAATATTCTGTATTTAAGCTAAGCCACATGGTAACACTATGATTGCTTATCCTTTTATATAGATTTTTGTTTTGTTTTCCTTGGAATTATCTTTTTTTGGTAGTTGTTTAGTTTTCTATATAGTGTCACCTATTCAGCCAGCCCCAAACTCTATCAGATGTTCAAATAGATTCCCATGACATCAAGATGCCTCAAGTAACCTATCAGTTAGATCTCCTTGAAGTCTTTCCCAGAGCCTCTGCCCTCCAATCTGGACTGATGACCTTCTGTGTGCCATTCAACAAACCCTTATTGGGTCAAACACATGCTATGCATTGTGTTAGGCCTGACAAAATTAATTGATCGGGCAGTGCTGATTCTTGCCTTCACAGAGCTTACTATCTAGTAGATGATTCAGAAAACGAACTCTGTGCCTACTGCTTTTTATTCCCAGTTATTTTCTGGGGTCTGGAGCTAAAGCCTGCCTGTCAAAAATGGCACCAGGTATGTGTCTCCTGAGTATGTCTCTTGTTCACCAGTTTCCTCCCTGGCCAAAGCTTTTGGAACTATATGAACACTTTCCCACCTTTTCCCAACTGGTCCCTGTCTCATTAAATGAAACTAGAGTGAGCATTTTAAAAAAATGTTTATTTATTTTGAGAGAGAGAGAGAGAGAGAGAGAGAGAGAGCGCAAGGGAGAGGCAGAGAGAGAAAAGAGAGAGAGTCTGAAGCAGGTTCCACCTTGTCAGCACAGAGACCAACATGGTACTCATTCTCACTAACTGTGAGATCACGGCCTGAGCTGAAATCAAGAGTTGGACACTTGGGGCGCCTGGGTGGCTCAGCTGGTTAAGCATCTGGTTCGTAGGTTTGAGCCCTGTATCGGGCTCTGTGCTGATAGCTCAGAGCCTGGAGCCTGCTTCAGATTCTGTGTCTCCCAATCTTTCTGCTCTTCCCCCTCTCATGCTGTTTCTGTCTCAAAAATAAGTAAACACAGAAAAAAAAAAGTTGGACACTTAACTTACTGAGCCACCCAAGCACTCCATAGAGTGGGCATCGTTTAGTCCAGCTCCATCTCCCCATGGCCAGTTGAGGTTCTGGACTCAGATCCTACTGTTAAGCTGTCTTGTGTGGGAGCAGTGGGTGAGGCTGGATGAACTGTGGTTCACAGAGATGAGACTGGGTCAGAGATCCTAGGAATATGTGAATCTGGCCATGTCTCCTTGGAGATATGCTGGACCTCAAACCCCATACATAGCAATAAAACAACTACCCAGAGTAAAGGCACCAGCACCATAGCAAACAAATCCAGGGACAGAGAGTGAGAAATACACCACACACACACAGGGAAGGAGACAGGGGGAATTTACTCCAATGTTTGAGGAGTTAGCTTCGGTTATCTGGTATTTTCTGGCCAACTACAGCTCTCTGAAAGATGCAGGAGAGAGGCGATCGGTCTAGGGCTATGGACCAAGAAAATGAAGCGCCCACACCTATGTACCTTGTGACTGTAATACCCTTAACATGTAGCTCAGTCAGACTTGGAAGATGACCCTGCCTTGGGGGTGGTAGTAAGTTTCATTAGATCAGGAACTTCCCCATGGGGAGTTGCCAAGGGGCAAGACTTATGGAGATGAGCCAAGAGTGCGCCCTAGAGGCCAATAATGTTAGCTTTAATTTTTGATAGTATTCAGAACCACTCTGCACCCCCTCTCCACCAATATTCATGAGTGTTTAGCGAGAAAGTGGGAAAGGAGTATAAGTGAGGCTTCACAGCCAGTAAAAATAAAACAGTGTAGATTAGAATCACCCAAATTCCCCAACGGGTAAAGATGAAGATCATGTTAACAGTACAGCGTGGCCTAACTCTTCAGTGAACGGCCAGGACAATCATTTGGGACACAAAATGCATTGTGATTTATAGGTAAAACATTCTGCCTTCTTCATACACTCTGTCACCCCACACTGCATATGCTGACGGTCACAGGAGGCCTCTGCTCGGGGAGGGCAGCAACAGGAACTGCCCTCAGAAGAGAGTGGCTGAGGAGGCTTACCCTCTAGGAGGAAGGAGGGCAAGTGGGTTCTCAGGTTGTGAACCAGATCTAGGAAGAAGCAATTCAAGAATGAATTCCCCATGACAAGTCAGAGCCAGGGCAACGGTTCAACCTGGGCCTGGCCTTCTCGTACCTATGCAAGAAGAAAAAACAAAACAAGAGGCTCAATGTCCTGCCAAGCACGGGAAAAAAGCACTTTCAGAACAAGTTCCTGGTATGGGGGCTGGGGTGTGGGTAGCTGGTGGAGGGCAGGAGCAGAGCATGGCCATAAGCATGGCAGCATGTGGTAATGACTCTGGCCTCTATCAGGTGCTCAGCCTGGACTGATGAAGGCAGAATGGGGGGGGGGCACCCTGAGCTCTGGGGGCAGAACAGATTCTGGGAGAGGCACCAGGGTTTCTTATGAGGCCAATGCTTGGGTTCTGCAGGAACCCAGGCAAGGAAAACTGCAGTTGGGAGAACTCTCGGCACCCCTGCCCCATGCAGGGTTTTGATTCCACACCCTGACCATGCAGGGCCTGGTGACCCGGGAACTACTGTTCTAATGTGAAAGCAAGTCTGTGGAACCTAGTGGAGATGCTAACAGGCTCTCCCCAGGGCACCTGTAGTAGCATTTCCAAGCAGGTGTGTTCTGGTGCTGGGGTCGGGGGCAGGGGGTGAGGAGCTGGTGGTCAGCTGCCACCCGTGGCTTCCTAGGCCCTGAACCTAAATGCTCTGGGAAGGCACCTGGATGACACAGCCCAAGGCCTTAGGAGAATCCCACTCAGTTTTTCTAAGCAGGCTCCATCCTGCCCCAGTTCCCCTGCAGACCCAGGTTTCCAGACAACTATCACTTTCTGTTTATATTCTGAATAATAACTGCCAACAAGACATAAAACAGTCATAACATTTGAGGGCTGAAAGGGGGCTTAGAGGTTAATTCACCCTTTCATTTTACAGGTAACCTGGCACAGAGAGCTTAATTACCTTGAGCCTTCTTCATCATCTCCTTCTGGGTTAGGAAGGGAGCCTTGGTGGTGCCATCTGAGCTGTGCTCGGTGGCAGGTCTGCTCTTTACCTCGGCCTTGGTGGCAGCTGGCCCCTTACTGCCCTGCTGGGACTTCCCTGAACTAAGAATGAGGCCGATTAGTACTTTCTCCCCCTCAACTCCGGGCTTAGCTGTAATTCCAGGCCATAGGATTAATGAAATGGTTTATGCACATTATCACACATATTAAGTCATGCTTTTCAGAAGTGGTGATCCAGTGTGACGGATCCATGTTGGTCCGTGTGTGCTGATAAATGCTCTGAGGCTTCGATCCTGAAAAGAGGGTGGCTGAGGCTGAAGGAAAATCCACCGAAGGCTAGAGGCCCCTGGGAAGCCAGAACGAGGCTAAGAGGTGGCTTTGGACCTAGGGGCCTGGTCCGCTGGGAGTGTCTGGGCATGCCCAACAGGGACCCTAACCAGACACCCTCTCTACAAGCCCGCGGCAGAGCTCTTGTCACATCCTGCTGTGTCTGTGAAGAAAGGCCACATTTCATTCCCGCAGCTCATCTCCCTTGACTGATGCTTTTAGATCGAGACCCCCGTCTACCTCAGGAGAGACACTGCATAGCTCCCTGCACATCTCCAGATGGTAAAGAAATGACTCTCTGCTGCTTGCTTTACTATGACTCAATCAGGAGTTATTTATTTTCTAAAAGTATAAAAACACATACAAAAGGGGACTCACTCTTGGCTAGAATTCAGAAATGATACCATTGTGACAAACACCCCTATGGGCGAGGCCGCTGTGGACAAAGTATTGCTCCCATACCATTCATAATCCTAGTCACTGCTGTTACTACTTCTAAATTACGCATGGAAAAACAGTTAAGTTTTATTAAACCAGACTCATAAAAGTAAGGATTGCGCTTCTCCAGGTTGATAAAATATAATTCCGAGGCTCTGAGGAAAATATTCTTATGTCAGTTCCAGGGAACTTTTCTCCCCAAGAGCTGATTGGTGACTTTCTGTGGAAGAAAAGAAAGACAGGAAAGTATTTAGATACTCTGGCCATCAGAGCAGACAGCCACCCCAGACATGTTGCTGATGAGACCAGTGAGGTTCTACCCAAATCTCGTTTCTCTTCCCCAGTTATAGAAACTATGGTCATTATGCAAAAAATTCTTCCTGAAGTGTTTAGGAAACATGATCTATATAATCAGCATCTATTATGTCTATACAAATTCAGATCATTTATGATCTGGATAGACTCATCCATCCATCAGTTCAAACATACAAGCACAATGAGAGGCCTGGCCTGTGACGCTGACACACTGGCCGGGCCATGCAGTGCCTGGGGCCTCCCTCCTCGAGGGGCCCGGCCCGGCCCAGCTCCGGGTGTGCTCCAGAAGCAGTTCTCCAATCCCACATCGGTCTGGCATAAACTCGTCTTTTGGATTCTGACTTTCAGAGTCCTCTGGTGGTGAAGTGAAGGGGTTGGGAAGGAAATGAGAACAGTGAAGGATACAGACCTTCAGGCATGGTAGCCCGCCTGGCTTCTCAAGGAGTATATTGGTAGCAAGTCCCCCCGCCTTTGAGGGTCTGCGATTTGCAGTACCACTGAATCCACTGGGGCCACGGGTAGGAAATGGTAGTGGCTTCCAGGCTCTGACTCCCCAAGCTGCCAACTCTTATGCCACACTCGGACATTTTCCAGCTTATTTCACAAGCTGTAGAGGTTATCTGATTTACCAATAAGGGGCACAAAGCTACCACTGGGGACTCTCAAATGAAAATCCAACAATTCTGATAGATGTGGACATTTCCACCATGACTCCTAAGTATGGAATTTAGTTTCGTTCCAAATGTATGCCTGCAAGGGGCCATTTTTAGATTTGCCTTTTTAGATTTTTAGATTTGAAATCTAGTCACAGGTGCCTTTATCTTCCAAACTTCGGCAGTGGCACAACGCATTCCAAGCTTAAGGCTACTCCCCAGATGTGGCTAATTCAAACAGGTCAGATGTGTTTCTCTCAATTTCCCGTTCCCACGATACACCTGCTGGGTGCTGCTCAAGGACTGACTGACCTTCTTGAACAGCTGAGCTCGTAGCCGGTATGACTTGTATTCCAATCTCCTCTTCTCTTCTTCTCTCTTTCTCTGCACTTCTGGCAGCTGCTCATAAATCCTTGGAAATTGTGCCAGTGGGAAGATGAAAAGCAGAGAGGTTACCCGACCACGGAGGGACACGATCTCTTCTCCCCCATCTCCCTAAGTTCTGCTGTTTTCACGGCATTCGGCCTCGTGGCTGCCTGTTAGACACCTGGACACAAAGAACCCTGGCTAGGGGTGCTCATGATCTGGGAGGTGAACAGATGAATAAAAACATTAAGAAATCCTTCTTATAGGGGTTACTTGTTCTTGAGAAAGGAGTGGGACAAAAGGGTGGAGATAACAGCTTTTTCCTCTATATGCAAAAATGTAGTTTCAATATGAGATAACAAACATGTATTAACTAGTATATTTTTAAACACACAGGAAATAATGGTAATGAAAAGTACAATAATGGTCCCATGTACAAAACATTACACAGGGTTCCAAGAAATGAAAGGTGGGTCTTAAAGATAGTTAGGAGCAGAGAGAGGACAGGAGAAGAAGGGAGTGTTGGTAAGGAGTCAAGGCGTCACGGAGAGGTGTGCAGGGCAGCAGATGGGAAGCTGGCGAGGTGAAGGGAAGCGGGCTGTGGAGGGTCTCGTAGCCATGTGAAAACCTTGGGCTCTGTCCTATCAGGGACTGGGTGCCACTGATTTTAAATTTTATTTATTTATTTTGATAGAGAGTGCGAGTAGGGAAGGAGCAGAGAGGGAGGGAGAGAGAGAATCCCAAGCATATTCTGTGCTGTAAGTGCAGAGCCCAACATGGGGCTCAATCCCACAAACCATAAAATTGTGACCTGAGCTGAAATCAAGAGTCAGACGCTGACTCTGCCACCCAGGTGCTCCTGGGTGCCACTGATTTTAAGTAGGGAGGAACATGATTGAACATGTATTTGATAAATATACTTTAATTGGAAATGTGAATTTGTAACAGTTAAACAGATTATGGAATATAATGGAATTATTACAAAGCATAAAAAAGAGGTTTCAAAAAATTTTTAATGATATGGGAAAATGTTCAGAATTCGATGTTTTATAAAATACAGTAGGCTACAAACCTGTATATATAGTATGATTGACAATTTGAGAAAAAAACCAGTGTGTTAATACAGGTTTCTGCAAAACCCCCACTCCTGCCAGAAACAGGACTAGTGTCAGTTCAGTTTAGATGGGAGGATTATCAGCGATATTTATTTTCTCCTTTCTGATTTTCTCTGTACTTTCCAAAGTTTTCTATAATTTGAAAAAATATCATTGAAAATGATGTAGAGGCTCTGTGGAAAATAAGTGAGAAAAAAATCAAAAGCAGAACTAGGAAGAACAGCAGTCCCCCAAGAGCGGAGGCCAGAGCGGGTCCCAGAGCCACAAGAGCCAGGTCTCCAGGATGTGCTAACTGGCTCCGTGTGGAGTGGTGGTAACACGGCTAGAGGTGACTGCTCGCCAGTTTTCTAGCTGGAGGAGTGGCTAGCCCAAGCGAGTGTGGATGTGGAGAATGGGGAGATCCGCTACAGACATGGTGGAGATGACCACTAACTGAAAACACAGCACTGGAGGTCTGGAATGAGACCAAAGAGGAACAAACATAACATCCTAAAAGTCACTGTTGGGGCGCCTGGGTGGCTCAGTCACCCCGTGGTTAAGCGTCCGACTTCGGCTCAGGTCATGATCTCACAGTTCGTGAGTTCGAGCCCCACATCGGGCTCTGTGCTGACAGCTCAGAGCCCGGAGCCTGCCTCGGATTCTCTGTCTTCCTCTCTCTCTACCCCTCCCCCACTTGCCCTCTGTCTCTCTCTCTCTATGTCTCAAAAATAAATAAAACATTAAAAAAAAAAGTCACTGTTGATGAAAACCCAATGTGATATCACCTCGTACCTGTTAGAATGGTGATTATAAAAAAAGAGCAAGAGATAACATGTTGGTGAGGGTGCAGAGTATAATATTATTATATTATTCAGTCATATAAAAGAAGGAAATTTTTTCATTTGCAACAACATAGATGGACCTTGAGGACATTATGTTAAGTGAAATAAGTCAGACACAAAACCGTGTGATCTCACTTAACATGTGGAATCCAGAAACATCAAACTCACTGAAATAGAGCCTAGGATGATGGTTGCCAGAGGCTGGGGGCCAGGGAATGAGGAGATGTTAGTTACAGGGTATAAACTTCCAGTGATAGGAGGAATAAGTTCTGGGGATCTAAGGTACAGCAGGGGGGCTCTAGTTAGCAACACTGTATGGTATACTTCAACATGAGAGCAGACCTTTAATGTTCTCTCCATAACAATAAGAACACTGCCACCCCCGCCACCACCAAAGTGGTAATTATATGAGGTGGAGGATGTGTTAACCAACCTTGGCGTGGTGAACATACTGCCATATATACAAGCATCAAATCATCACAGCATATACCTTAAACTTATACAATGCTATATGTCAGTTAAGTCCATGGCATTCCCATGATCGATAAAAGCACATCTCTAATTAATTAATTGCTAATGCATGCAATGGCACAA
The DNA here is from genome assembly GCA_030068075.1 of Paguma larvata. Taxonomy (NCBI): domain Eukaryota; kingdom Metazoa; phylum Chordata; class Mammalia; order Carnivora; family Viverridae; genus Paguma; species Paguma larvata. Next base: position 48,770,146 of record CM057836.1, read on the forward strand.
AATTCAACAAGTATAAAAAGGCAAAAAATTAGTCTTTGTCTTACCTCTGTATACCAGTGACTCAGTTCTTTTTCCTAAAGGCAACTGCTTTACCAGTTTTTTGGGTATCCTTCCAGAGATATTTGATGCATATAAAACTATATGCATCTATACAGACACAATACTTTTTAAACACTGCAAATGGTAGCAGTGTACACATGCTTCTGAAACTCGACTTAAAAAAAACTTTTTTTTTAAATGTTTGTTTATTTTTGAGAGAGAGAGAGACAGAGAGACAGAGCAGGAGCAGAGGAGGGGCAGAGAGGGAGGGAGACACAGAATCTGAAGCAGGCTCCAGGCTCTGAGCTGTCAGCACGGAGCCCGACTTGCGGCTTGAGGCCACGAACCATGAGATCATGACCTGAGCTGAAGTCGGACGCTTAACCAAGAGCCACCCATGCACCCCTGAAACTTGACATTTTTTTTTTTAGATATCTTTATTTATATTTAGGTTTTTAACAAGGACAAGCCTGATTAAGGCATGCAAATTAGTGGGGATTCTTTGTATCTTTTGTATCTGACTCATCCATACCAATCTGCTATTTTTTCTTTCCTTTTTTAGTGCCCTAGGTGAGAAACCACTTTCCCAACTAATTTTCTCTCTTTTTTTTTTTTGAGAGAGGGAGAGTGTGCATGCACATACAAGTGGGGAGAGGGAGAGGGAGAGAAAAAGAGAACTTAAGCAAGCTCCACATGAGATCGTGAACTGAGCCAGAATCAAGAGTTAGACACTTAGCTAACTCAGCCTCCCAGGTGCCCTTCATAATATTTTAATGTGAGCATAATGCCTTTATTCTGGGAGCAGACCACAGCTCCTGATCACTTGGCCTGATTTGTACTTTTATAAAATTACTCTTATTCTTTTGGCCTTACCGTTTAGACCTCTGAATCATTTCCTTCTTTCCAATAGTCCTGTTCTTTTGGGCATCCAGAAAGCCTGAGCAAGAGAAGAAGGGGTTCTTAGTGGATATTGTCTTACTAAGGAAGAGTGTGTTGCTCAAGAACTGTGACAAGGAGTTGCTAGGACTCTGTGCCCTACCTTGAGCTTGACAGTAATGGGTGGCGAGCGACAGCCTAAGGCCAAGGCCAGGGTTAGACTATGGGGACTGTGACAGCAGCCCGAGGCTCCTAAAGACACAACACCCTGTGGCACAGACTAGACACTTACTTAAAAGTAAGGCTGATGAAAGCATTAGGTAGCACTTGTAGTTTTCACGGCTTTCATATATTGTATTATTGAGATCTTACACCTAACACAATTTTTAGGAGCCTACAGTCGGGAGCCAGCCCATTTGGGTTCAAATCCCAGTATCAGGTATATAATCTTGGGCAAGGGACTTAGGGTCTCTGTCTGTTTTCTCATCTGTAAAATAGGGACATTAATAGCATGTACCGCAGAGAGGTGTTAGAACCTTAAACAAAACAGTGCCTGGGAAGAACACATAAGGGTTACACGGTATCATCATCATCATCACCACCACCACCCACCCCCCGCACTCCCCATGAGGTAGGCAATCCTGGAATCAGCCCCATCTTTGAAGAAACCAACATTATACTTTTGGAACTAACTTGCTCCCAGACACACAGCTGGCTTACAAAAACCCCATTGCCATGGCACTCTCTGGTTTCCAAGCTGCAGTGGATATTAGGGCAAGAGAACCTGGGCTTCTCTGGATCACAAGAGTGCTGATAGATGAACTGAGCAGGGTCTCCTACTTAAGGAGAGTTGAGTCTCAGCAAACAAAAAGTCCCTTTCTGTCCCTGTAACTGGTCTGGCATTGAGCAGAGTTCCCTGGTGTGAAGCGGACCTTGCCTTCTCCAGCCAGTAAGAGGAAAGGGAACAGGCAGGGTGTACCTCTCTTCAGGAGCCGGCGCGTGGGGTCCCGGCAGCCCTGCCATTGTCTCACAGTGTTGAACAGTGCCTCCCGCTCACTCTGTAACATGTTCTGTAGCTTCCTCTCCTGGACTATTAACTTCAGACGCTTTATTCTCTCCCCAGAGCGGGAGATGAAGTCGGGTCTGTGAAGCTGAAGAGATTCCTGAGGAGGAGAAAAGGCCCCCGAACCTCACATTAATGATGCAGTTTGTTCTCCAAGGGCCTAGAAAACAGTACCTGCCCAACAGTGGCTTGAAGAGCCTGTTTCTAAAGTGCAGAAAGTATCTGGAGTTGAAGAATAATCTAACAGCTCTCTGTGAGGGAGAGCTCCAGTAGGTAAACCAGAGGGATCAAAGAATGCCTTTGGAATAAGTCAAGAACTAAGACTGTGGCAATTATGACTCTTTCAAATGCTGATGAGCTAGAGCTCAGCCCATTGTGCTATTTTAAATTTTCCCTTCAAACAAATATATTATTAAGTAACATTTCTTTCAGCTCCTAAGGCACATATAAAGAAGGGACTTTGTGCCTTTTAAATCCCGTGCTAAGCGGGAGTGGGAGTTATGTAAATGGAGGAACAAGCATCAGGCCTCCAGAGCTCTCCACGTGCAGGTATCTCTGAGCCCAGTGGGCAGCGTCACAGCACCCTCCCTCCTATTGCCCCGTCCCCAGGGTCAGAAGGCAAGGCACAATTTGGAATGGTTAACAGGAAGGCGGCCTTTGTTTAATGACGGCAGTGGGAACAGACGAGCCATGGAAGTGCTGGAAATGAGGGTTAGAAGGCTGTTCTTCAGAAGGCCAAGTCACACATTTAACTTCCTTGTATCTCCCCTGTCTTCCCCCCTGAAACATATGGCTAAAATGAACTCAATGTCGCTGCACCTGGAGGGTTGCTTTCACAAATGGCCTCGGTGGATCTCTGCCTGGGCCTGCTAGTGACCCGTGGCTGTCCATGTGCTGTCCCTGCCAGTTCTGTTCCCGCAGTGGCTCCCTCCACGGTTTGGTGTTGGTTATTGGTGCAAACCAGCAGGTACCAGGGCCACGAAATTTGGGCAGGTTTTCCTTCTTAGGACCAGACTTCACATTTTCCAGAGGAACAAACCATGAAACTCCTATGGGAAATATTGTTAAGAAAGGAAAAAGATTTTTCATTCTTCTCACCAAACACATGTGCATAACATAGGCTCTGAGGAGACTCCGCTCTCAGAGGCCACTGGAATGCCCCAGAGTTTGCTTAACTGCAGGTGTGACTGTAATTACAGCGCTAGATAGATACTTTGAAAATTTGCCAAGGTGGTGCTGGGAGGTGGGGGTGATGGGGTCAACACAGAATCGTTAGAAATAAAGAATCCAAGCTTTGCAAGAGACCTGAAATTCATGAGCTCTTCTGCTACAACACTGGAATTAAAAACTGACCTTCATTGAAACGCTGCTTGTTCTTCCTTAACTTCTTGTCCCCAAGATAACTGGTGAGAAAACTTTTTTCGTCTACTTTGTCTTCTGACCAAGAAGTCACATCGCTGTACTCTTCTACTCTAGCCTCGCTAGAGCTTGGAGTTGGGAAAGTAATCCCAACATCTCGAGTGTGTTTTTTGATACCATTCACGATCTCCAAGTTACCTGAGGGGAAAGATCCACAGATATTCTGGGAGCAGCCTTGAGACTCAGCTGGCATGTGTATTCAATTCGGTAAACGAAAACTTTTTAAGCCTTCAAAAATGCAGGCTACTGCCTCCTCTGGGTGGTGTGGAGGGGTGTGAGGGACAGAAACAGACAGGAGGGGAGGGAGAAAGAGGGAAGGAGGGAGAGCAGAAGAGGCAAGGAAGGTTTTTATTTCTTAGTCAGTTTAGATATTAGAGGGAAAAAAACCACTCATATGGATTCAATGGGTAAAGGATTTTAGTTCTGATCCCAAGTCAGAAAGACAGTAAACCCTTACAGGCCTCCTGGCAGTCACCCAGGTAAGAACGAGGTTGACAGACATAAAGGCAAGACTTGAGTGGGGGGAAAAAAATCAAGGGAGAAGTTTACTTCTGTTATATAAAATCAAAAGATACAGAAAAACATAAGTGAAAAGACTTCTTCCCACTCCTGTTCTCCATTCATTCAATTTGCAACCCCCTGGTCCCAGAAAATTTTTTGCACACATTCAAGCAACCTTCTTCCTTTATGTTTAAAGCACTTTGCATTTTCTTTTTAGTTTTTTCTGCTGGAGATCTTGCCATATTAGCAGAGAGAGAGAGTTTCCTCATCCTATGTTTGGTTATATGGATGTATGATCATTTAAACATTTGGCTATTGATGGACATCTAAGTTGATTTAAATTTTCCGTTATAATAAACAATACTTCAGTGGTTATTTCTGTCCACTTGTCATTTTGCACATATGCACAATATATCTATAGGCTAAATTCCAAAAGTAAAAGTGCTAGATCAAAGTAATTTGAATAGGAACTGCCAAATTGCCTGTCATGCGGGTTGTACTCCCAACTTGCATGTACGAGTATCTACTCCTTTACACTTGTGCCCACAAACTTACTACTGAACTTAGATTTCTGCCAGTCTGATAGGTGGCAAATGGCAAGAGTATAGTTTTAATCTTTATTTATTTTATTGTGAGGTTGAGTATCTTAATATGTGTAAGAGCTACTTGTATTTCAATGGAAATGTTTAAATTCAAGTAATTTACCTGCTTGTACGCCCTTGCTTAACATATGTACATTTTGCTTTTTGCAAAGGGTGGGGCTTGAGCTCCAGAAACTACTGGTAGAAGACGAAATGGAATCAGAAGAAATCACATGGGTTGCCACCTGTAAAAACAAAAGGGACCCTATTATCATTACCTGCAGTCAATGGCACAGTTACTCACAGGATAAAGAACACATACAAGCTACCAAGAGCCCTTTCCAATTCAGTTCCACTTGTTGAGATAAAGTTGCTTTCCAGAATGTCTGGGACAATCTGAACATGCTACCACAGAATTTATGATAGGGAGGTGAATGCTGCTGTGGTTGGAGAGGGGCCTGAGCTGTCTTAAGAAGGTAAGCCATAAAGAGTGGGTATGTTCACAAGACTTGAGAAAACTCCGAAGAGGATGCTAGCCCGAGATTCGCCTGGTAGGTTTTCAGAATGAAATTCTAACTTGACACCTGCAAAATAATTTTGATGAGAGATAAAGAGGGCCAGGAATAACTAAAGAGGGTGCTGTCCGATAAGATCAGACTCAGGTACTTATACACTGGTAAATATACAAAGACTGAAAGGCCCCATGAGCAGTCTTGAATAACTGGAGTATTGCAAAAATTATTAAAGAGTCCAAAAGGCTTTTTTGGTTACGTTCAGAGCAAGTAGAGCAAAGAAGGGCAACATGGATTGAAGTGGACGGTGGAATGTTAGTGAATGACAGAAAGATGATCAAAATGTAGTATAAAACAGTATTTCTTCAACTTGCTCGTCACAACAATCTCCTGGGGGATGGGCCCAAACTCAGAACAACGAGTTAGAAGCCTTGAAGGGAGGGGTCTGGGCGTCTATATTTTGAATAAATGCCAGATGCTTGTCTACTTAAACAAGTTTGGTAAAGGTGAATTGAAGGCCAACTCAGGAAAGGAAACTGAGAGTGTCTGCTCCCCTGAACTAAATAAACTATAGCCCAAGGCCTTTCAGAAACTTGAAACAGAGCAATGTTAAATGACTGGGGACAGGAAATGTTTGATTTTTCAAAAAGATAAGCACTGCAAACTGGTGGGTTTAACAATGATGAAACGTAAAGTTCTAGCGTGGATCACCAATCTAATAATTAACAAGCATTCGAAGGTCAAAGAAGAGATAAGCACATTTCAGCTAGTGCTTGCTCGGGAAGGCAGGCAGAGCAAGCCCTGCCAGATTGGCCTGGTTTTTCTAGCGGAAATGGTCACTAACTGGCAGACCAAAAGAATGTGTGATCGCAGACAGCTAGATTTGATTAGAATGACAAGACTTCTCCTGACATCCTTGAGGGCAAGATGGAGTTATGTGGGTTAAATGATAAAACGAGTTGGTAGAACCACAGGTGGTTGAAATATTCTTACCCAAATGTTTATTATCAAAACGGAGAGAGGCCGTTATTAATGAGCAGTATGTCTTGCATTCAACGGCAAATATTTACTAAGCACCTATCGTGTCCAGTTGCTGGGTTTGCTCTGGCTATTCCTTCTTAACATTTTATAGATCAAAGTCTTGGAAGATATGAGAAGCAGGAGATTTCTTGTACAATGCATATCTGGGAGGGCCTAAAAGACTGTCAAGATCCAAAATAATAAACAGGAATGATGGGCCAAACCCAACAAGGAGTCATTGTAAAGCCCTATTCATCAGGCAGGAGGAATGGCAGCAACTTTGGTGCAGTAGGAAAAGCTCTGCATCTGGACTCCGAAGGCCCAAGCCCGTCTCAGACCTTCCCTTTATTAGCTGTCTCTACTTGCGGAAGCACTGCACTCTCGGTGCCAGTTTCCCCAGGTCAAAAAGGGAGCACTTGGATTTGTGAAATTACGGCAGTGTTAGAAATGATTTAGAATATGAACTGTAGAAAACAGTAGGAGTATAGGAAGTGTGCACGGTGAGGAAGGTATGACTGACTGGCAATACACTACGCCTTCTCTGCAGCTGTAGGAGGAGAAAGCACGGTAGGTACCAAAATGGACTGACTTTCAGGAAAGATTATTAAGCATAAAAAGCAAAGCATGCTGCTGGGTCTGTGGAAAAAAATAAAGGTCGAAAACATATGCAGGTCTTTGCTTTTTTAACTGACAAAATACCCATGAAAGAAAATAATCCAGATTGGAAAGGAAGAAGTACAACTGTTTTTAAAAACCTTGCAAATGACATGATCCTGTCCATATAAAGTACTAAGGAATCCATAAAGTATAAGAACTAGTAAGTTTAGCCAGATTGCAGATATAAGAAAATAAAAAAATCAATTCTATTTCTATATTCTAGCAATAAGCAATCTGAAAATTAAGGAAACAATCTCATTCACAACAACATCAAAAAGAATGAAATATTTAGGAATAAATTCAACAACAGAAGTGCAAAGCTTACACACTGTAAACACTGGTGGAAGAAATTAAAGATCTAAATAAATAGTGAGACGTTCCATATATGTAATTTAAAAATGGGCTAAAGACTTGAATAGACACTTCACCAAAGAAGATAGAAGAGAAGCCAATAAGTATATGAAAAGATGTTCAACATCATCGATCGTAAGGAAAATACAAATTAAAATCATAATAAGAAACCACTTCACACCCAGTAGTATGGCTATAATAAAAAAGATAGCTAATACTAAGTGTAGACAAGGAAGTGGAGAAATTAGAACCTTCATATATTGTAGGTGGGAATGTAAAAACGTATCGCCACTTTGAGAAACACTTTGGCATTTTCTTAAACATAAACTTCCCACATGACCTAGTCATTCTAATTTTCTAATTCCAAAAGAAAACGTATGTCCACACAACAACTTTTACACATTCATAGCAGCATTATTATTATCCAAAAGATGAAACAATCCAAATGTCCAACTGGTAACTGGATAAACAAAATGTGGTATATCCATACAATGGAATGAATACTAATCAGCAATAAAAACGAACTACTGATATGTGCGACAGCATGAGTGAAGCTTGAAAACATACTGTTAAGTCAAAGAAGCCAGAGGCAAAAGACTACATATTATATGATTCTATTTACATGAAATGTCCAGAAAAGGCAGAAGGCAGATTAGAGGTTGTCTGGGGCTGGGAATGTGGATTGATAACATGCAGGTACAAAGGACCTTTTTAGAGTGACAGAAATGTTCTAAAACGGGGTTGTGGAGATGACTACAGAACTCTATAACTTCACTAAAAATAACTGTACACTTAAAATGGATGAATTCTATGGTATGTAAATTATACTTCAATCAAGCGGTTTTATTTTTATTTTATTTGAAAAAATTTTTTAATGTTTATTCATTTTTGAGAGAGAGAGAGAGAGAGAGAGAGAGAGAGAGCATGAGAAGGGGAGCGGCAGAGAGAGAGGGAGACACAGAATCTGCAGCAGGCTTCAGGCTCTGAGCTGTCAGGACAGAGCCCTAGGTGAGGCTCAACCTCACGAACCGTGAAATCATGACCTGAGCCAAAGTTGGATGCTTAAAAGACTGAGCCATGCAGGTGCCTCTCAACCAAGCTGCTTAAAAAAAAAAATCTCTGTGAAGATATGCAAGAACTAATAACACTGAGTAGCTCTGGAAAGGAGAGCTAGGTGTCTACAGAACAGCAGTGGGAAGGACGCTCTTTATCAAATACTCTTAAACATTTAAAATTTTGTACCATGTGATTGTATTACCAGTTTAAGAAGTGAAAATAAACCAAAAACGTACAGAGAAGAGTGTGGCAATAGAAGTTTCACGGCGCTGGTGAGCTCAACAGAAGACAGACATATATTAGGACATAGAAACGTTCTAGCCACAGAAAGGAAGGTGATGAATCTGCTCAGTCAACATGCTCTCACCATCTGAAGCATAACACAGTTAGTTCAAAGACACATGTTTAAAAACAAGATATCAGCAAACTTAGCAGACCCAGGAAAGCTGCCAATTTATAGGAAGTGGGGTGGGATAAGAAAGCATGACCTGTGAAAAATGGTTCAGAGTGAAGACCTGAGAGAAAACAGTGCTGGGAAGGAAGTGGGAACCTGAGAGGAAGATTAGACCTATTTTCTGTGCCTTCTGAAAACAGAGTCGGGAACAGAGCCAGGGAGTGTGGTGATTGCAGGTTTTGGATCTCTAGAAGTTAAGACCTTCAATGACAGAGTCTCACTCACACGGACAAGCTGCTCATGCGCAGCCAGGGAGCGGCGTAGCTGTCTGCAAGCAGAGGCCGGAGTGCCCTACGGTGCAGATGTGGCAGAAATGGCGGTCCCTTCAGGCCCGAGTCTCCTGAACGTCCAAAGTATACAACCAAGTCATGGTATGCACCAACAGGTGTAAAAAACACATGTGTACCTCTGGTTCAATGAGGAGCCTTGGTGTGTGTAGGTTTCTGTTTCTAGTTCAAATCTCTTTAGAATTCCTGCCTATAAAAAGTAAAATATTTAAAAATAGAAAATAGTTTAAAAAAATATTCCCTCTCAACAAAATAGATTTAGTTAGACCTCTAGGATAGTGAAAATCAAAAGGACAGAAAAAGACAAGTGTTTTCAAGGATATGGAGAAATTTGAGTCCTCATACACTGCTGGTGGGAATGCAAAATGGTGACAATACTTTAGGTAACAGCCTGGCAGTTCCTCAAATGGTTAAATGTAGAGTTACCATATGCCCCAGCATATATCGACTCCCAGGCATATGCCCAAAAGAAATGAGAACATACGTCCATACAAAAACTTGTACATGAATGTTCACAGCAGCCTTGTTAATAATACCCAAAAAGTAGAAGAAATCCAAATGTTTTTGTACCACTAAGTGAAGCATGTAATGGAATATTCACACAAAGGCATATTATTTGGCAATAGATAGTAATGAATACACTGCTACAATGTAGATGAACCTTGAAAACATTAAGTGAAAGAAGCCAGTCACAAAATACATACACGCCAGTCACACATACAACTCCATGAATAATACTAAAACCCACCAAACTGTACACTTTACATAAGTGAATTTTATGGTATGTGAAAGATCTCAAAAAAGCTGTAAAAATGTGTTTATTCACTATGCAAACTGAAATAATGTAAATTATGAAGCCTTATTTGGAGAAAAAAGCTTCTCACGTTTTATGGTCCTACATCTTGTTACTTCAACAGTGATATAAGAACAATGGAAGGGGAGCAACAGTGTCATTTCCATATGACAAAGCATGGACAATCCAAACAAAACCGTGGGACTGGGTGTCGTGGGCATGATGTGGCACTGCGCACACTATGGTGAGGGCCAGCGCAAGCCCTCAGAATCATGCAGGCGTGCCGTGCTGACTTCTACACGGAGTCACAACCACCGTCACAAGCAGAGGCCTCATGTGTCTGACAATCTGTGCTGAGGGCCTACCAAGGGACAGAACATCATTTTTGCTGAATTCATTTACAGATGCAGTTGGTAAACCACAACAGTTATTCTCCTTAGTCCACGGGAGAGTCTCAGGCATCTCCTCAAATGATCTCATCCTCCCTCGGGGCCTGCGTGTGAATCAGCCCACTCAGTCCTCTGCAGTGAGGCTTACAGTGAAAGATTTAAGTGACTACAAATCAACTGACATCATCAGCCACCATGGTGTATGCTTCTGTCGCAGAGTCTCAGTAAGAGATACATGCTGGCTGGCTGGCTGCCTGCTTCTGTTTTAATTTCTATCATTATGATAGCCAACTCACCTGCTGATGCCTTATTCCACGATAGGAAAAGAAAGTAACTGTTACCATCTCAGAGATGTGTCAGGCTGTTGTGGTACTTTTTAGTTTAATTAAAATCTAGTTGGGACTCAGTCTCACATTTATTGATCAGAGACATCTTCAGATAGACCCCTCTCAAAAAAGATTTTCAATTAAAAATTTACCATTTTTTTAGAGAGGGGGAGGGGCAGAGGCAGAATGAGAGAACTGTAAGCAGGCTCCACACTCAGCATGGCTTGATCCCATGACTGTGAGATCACCACCTAGTCTGAAATTGAGTCAGACGCTTAACCCAACTGAACCACCCAGGTACCCCCCGAATTACATTTTTAAGTGGAAATTGAGCTTGGCAAAACGGATATATCCAATATAGGAGAGAGGCCATGTTTTCTTTCATGACCCTATATGGCTATTCTTCATATAGGAAATTTGTTACCGTTGACAGTCTGCCAGTCAGGTGCCTGCTAGGAGATGCTTTTCTTTCGGAGGAATGGGTTTATGCTAGTTAATTTATAACCACTGAAGGTTAGAACCAGAGGTACACACTGATAAGACAGTCAAAATCAGAACTGTAGTCTATGGTACCAAAGGACAGTCTTTTCTTGTGAAGTGTTTTTTAGATATATGCAGATCAAACTGTCAACTGTAGTTTCAATAATAAAATTTACTAACCAAGAAAGGGTGACACAATCACAAAGTGTCTATGTAAAACACAACATTTTGATATAGAATTCCTAGAGACAAGATTAAAGCTTACAAAAACAGGAATTCAGGTGATAACTACCTGTTAGTCACCTTTAGATAATTAGAACTGGTCATTTATTTCTGCAAATCTGGCAGATGGTAAATATGAAAAATCCTCCTTAGAAAATTAAAAAGGCACTGTGCCTGGCTAATAGAGCCTCAGAAAGTTTCTTTTGGTACATGAGTGAGTAAAGATTGCAGAGCCAGAATGATTCTGCATTGTGCCAAATTCAAAGTATGGCCGTGAGACTTGATGGTTAAAATATAATAATGGAAGTATTAGTCATTAGAACGGAGGTCAAGAAACTATAACAGCAGAGTAAAGTTTCCCAGATAATGGCAAGACTTGGGGTAGAAAGAAAGAAAATGACAAGAGTTAAAGTCCTCAGTTAATATAGGGGAAAACCCAGGATTATGAAAATCTTGTGAAGGCCAGTACAGCTAGAGGACAGGGGTCCCAGAGAATTTTCTATCAGGTTTGAAAACTTACGGTCTAGAAGTGGCCTTTTTCTTCTCTGCATTCTCTTAAATATCTTTCCTCTTGGATTTGATATTTATGAGGATTAAGATCACCTTTACATAGATAATTCTAAAATCTGTATTTCACTCATGACATACTCCTGAGGTCAGATATACTGTATTTGTTAGATATTTTCACTTGGATGTTCTGATCTAACTTCAAGTTTAATAAATGAAATTCCTTCACATTTCCATCAGAATTAGTTTCCTTTTCAGATCTCTCCATTTTGATAGTGTTCACATATTATTTCAGTTGTTTTGGGTAGAAATTTCAGAAGAAACATGGCTATTAATTACCGAGTCCAGCTTACTTATTTACAAATTTCTACTGACAATTAGCTAAACACCTGGAAATAAAATTATACTCACGAAATAAATTCCATGTAAAGATTTAAATGTATTAAAAAATATTTTTAAAAACCAGAAGAATTGTTTGTTTAAATAATCTTGAGGTTGGGAAGATCTTTCATAGAATGGAACAAAGAAATAAGTTGAATATACATAATACTATTACAATATTAATAAAACATAACTAATCTTGAGACTTAATAGGAAAAAATCTTTGAAGAAAAATGGACAAGGGATATAAAAAAGTAACTCTCAAAATAATGTAAATGGCAATCCCTGAAACCTAACGTTAAAAAAATGCGCTTTAAAGCAGTGAGTTTTTCCATACAGCAGATTAGCAAATATTAAAAAGACTGATACTACCCATAGTTGGCAAGAGACGAAAGAAACACATATGCTTGTACTTTTTGGTGGAAACATGTATTTGTGACAGAGAGTGTATAGTTAGGGGCAGAGGGCTGTAGATTATAGAGTCTTTAAATTTCTATTGTGAGTGATCTACTTAGAATACTTTTTTAATGTTTACTCATTTATTTATTGAGAGAGGGAGTACATGCTCATGAGTGGGTGCATGAGCAGGGGAGAGATAGAAAGAGAGAGAGAGAATCCCAAGCAGGGTCCGCACTGTCAGCATAGAGGCCAACACTGGGCTCCACCTCATGAACCATAAGATCATGACCTGAGCCGAATCTTAACTGACTGAGCCATCCAGCCTCCTGATTTAAGACTTCTTGATCGATTTTCTTAATTTATAGCCTCCTAGAAAATTATCCATCTAAATTTAGACTTTAAAATATATCAGCCTAAAGTTACAAACAGTAGTCTTTTTGAAGGAAATCACATCGGTCTGTGGTTATACCCTTCCATCTCACTTACGTCGATACACTGTTTTCCATGGTCAGAATAACCAGAGATTTGGTCTACTGGTTTTGTTTTTTTTGTTTTTTCAAAGAATCAGATCTTGGTTCTACTCATTAGTTTTGGGGATTGACATTAATTTATATATTTTCTTTTTGTTCTCATTTTTATATTTATTTTTTAAAGTTTATTTATTTTGAGAGGGAGAGAGAGAATCCTAAGCAGGCTCTGAGCTGCTACCACAGAGCCAGACATGGGGCCCAAACCCACAAACCATGAGATCATGACCTGAGCCGAAACCAAGAGTCAGATACTTAACTGACTGAGCCACCAAGGCATCCCATATTTATTATAATTATCGAAAAATTTTCAAAATTTTCACATATTTATAAATTTTTATTTTTTGTTTGTTTCAAGATTTTAAGTTCCAGTTAATTAACATAGCATAATATTAATTTCAGGAGTAGAATTTAGCGATTCATCACTGACATATGACACTCAGCACTTGTCACAAATGCCCTCCTTAAAATATATCCCTCATTTTATTACTTCTTAATTTCTTTGTTTATTCTTAGCCTTGTTCCATACTAGAAGACTTATTTCAGTTATTTCCTAAATGACCTTGTTTAGACTGAGGTTTTAAAATTTATAACTATTTAATGAAAAAAATATATAGTTGTTAAATTCCAACTTTACTGCATTGTGGTTAGAAAATATAAGCTTAGTTATAAGTCTTCTACTTTGGGGCTTTATCAACATTTTGCTTAAGTAAAATTAATTTTTGTAAATATTCCATGGGCATTTGGAACAAGTATGGATGCTGTCTTTTGGGAATGAAGTTTCATGTAGATATTTTAATTCATGCTTGTTAATATTGCTAGTAAAATCTTCCAGATCTTTTTTTATGTTACATGTCAATATCTGAAAAAAATCAATTAAAGTATCTCACTCTTGTACTTGTCACATTCTATATTATAACTGCATCTGGCTGAATGAACAAATAAATGCATTCTGGTTGAAAGTAGAGCAGTAATTCTGGAAGTCTCTAAAAGACTCCTCCTTTGACATTACAGTAGGGATAGGGTAGTTTCTCAAGACAAGTAACATTTAATTAAGAATGGAAAAAAAAAAAAGATGCTTGGTATAGAAATTTAGATTTCTAATCTTTTGGCCAAACTAGAAATTATCAGCAGAGAAGTGGAAATATAGGAATTTCCATGCACTGCAGTTAGACTACGAACTGGAAAGCAACTTGGTACTAATGTAGGAAACTTTTATAGCTTATGATCCAAGAATTCCACTTCTGGGTATATATTCCACAGTCAGTCCCACACAGATCCAATGGCAGGGGGTATGGACAAGGGTGTGCACTTCCACTGTTCTGTGGTGCTGGGAGCTGGCAGCAGCCTGGGTGCCCATCACAGGGAATGTGCATCAGTGAACTGGCGGACAACCTCAATGGAGTATTATGTGACGATCTGATTAGATGTACATATAGCAATGTAGATAGATGTTAAAAATATGCTTATTGAAAATAAAAAAAGATATGGCTTTTATATAAATTGAAGACACAGGCACACATACAGAATACACATTTTGTAAGAATTCTTGTAAATCAAAATATATTTATATAACAAGACCAGTTGTCTATAGAAAAATAGGAAATGAGGATGCAATGTGGGGATAAAATTTTAAAAGTGAAGCCATGAACTAATAGTGTATTTAACTCAACTCTCAGAACCTAATGTTAAAAAACTGTTTTACTAATCTTGCCATATTATGGTATGTAATACTTGTCTAATCTTATTCTTCTACTCTGTTTCTAGAAAGATTTATTATGACTAGACTGGAGGTACAAATAGGTATTTTAGGCAGACGCTAGAACACAATGAAAAGCTTAAGAATTCTCATTTCCAGTTCATAACTCGCATTCTATGTTGGTTTGATCAGTCTGGCTTACCTCACTTTTTTATTAATGTCAAACAAAAATAAATTTTACGTGTGTTATTAGAAAATATGTTTCTTGTAAAAGAAAATATCAAAAGACACAGCACATTATAAAGGAAAACATTTATAATCCCATAACTTTAAGATAATTTGTTAATCTTTTGCTCTAGTCACATACATATATGTATATATTAAACATATGGCTTTATACCTTGCTTTTGATCTCTTAGCATATAATGACACTTATTTTTGGGTTCCAAGAAACTGCTTTTGACTGTTGTTTCTTTCCATATATGAGTGTGATTGTAAAGACTGATATGAAATCAGCCTGTTTTATAAAAATCTATTAATCACTGGTAAACATTTACTAAATATTACAAAAGCCCTCATTTTATTCTCTCGTGGAGGCCTCTTTGGTAGTCTGTGTTGTTCATTTGCCCAGCTGCTGGAAACATGGGCAACTGGAGGTAATGAGAGGTCAAAAACAGAGAAATAATTCATATTTGGCTTTTTCTCTATAAACAAAAATTGATAAATTTGAGTTTTCTTTTTTTGTACAGACAATAGTAAACTACCCCTCTTCTCGGACTCAAGTGCACAACCAGATATTGAGGAAAAACAGATGGGGAAAGAAAGAAGAAAGAAAAGGAGAGGAAAGGGAGAGGGAGAGGGAGAGGGAGAGGGAGAGGGAGAGGGTGTATGCACACAGAGACATAGCAGGAACATGGCAGAGAGGGAGGAGGAGGGGAGTAACCACAGAGACAAGGGACACACAGCAGAGACAGTAGGACAACAGACAGCATGGGGGTGGGGAGAAGAAAAAGTGTATGGAGCGTGGGTGCACAGAAGCAGAAAGAACAGAAACAGAAAAGTAGACAGAGCGCAAAGATACAGCACGGAGAGGGAAACATGAACTTTAGAGACTGAGAGATTGCACAGACACAGTGGAGAGAGGCACAGAGAAAGTGAGTCACAGAAAGGAGAGGGGTCATCAAAGGAAGAAGGGAAGGATGGGCAGGCAGCTGCTGTTATCCCCTTATATTGAATCCTAAACCCTTACTTGTACAGAGTTGACAAATGTCCTGGGTACAAATGTTTAGGTGAAAAAATTACTCTATCTAAGGAAACCTAGGTTAAAGACATAGTAGATAGCTCATATGATAAGAAGTATAAATGGTCAATAAACACACAAAATAAAAATTTGTGGATGTGGTTAAAGAAATGTAAACAAACAAGCCTGATTGCTGCTATAAAAAACACTAATTCAAAGGGATACAGGCACCCCAATGTTTATAGCAGTTTTATTACAATAGCCAAATTATGGAAACAGCCCAAGTGTCCATCAACTGATGAATGGATAAAGACGATGTGGTGTATATATAAACACACAATGGAATATTACTTGGGGTGCCTGGGTGTCTCAGTTGGTTAAGCGTTTGACTCTTGATTTTGGCTCCGGTTATGATCTCATGGTTTGTGAGATTGAGCTTTGCATCGGGCTCTGTGTGGAGTCTGCTTGGGATTCTTTCTACCTCTCTCTCTGCCCCTTCCCCGCTTGCACTCTTTTCTCTCAAATAACAAATAAGTAAACTTTTAAGAGGAATATTACTCAACCATAAAAAATGAAATCTTGCCATTTGCAAAGATGTGGATGGAGCTAGCCAGTATTATGCTAAGTAAAATACATCAGAGAAAGACAAATGCCATATGATATCACTGATGTGTGGAATTTAAATTACAAAACAAATGAGCAAAGCAAAAAGAGAGGCAAACCAAGAACAGACCCTTAACTATAGAGAACAAATTGACGGTTACTAAAGGGGAGGTCAGTGGGGGGATGGGTTAAAGAGGTGATGGGGATTAAGGAATGTACTGTGATGAGAACCAGGTGATATAAAGAAGTGTTGAATCATGGGGCGTCTGGGTGGCTCAGTTAGTTAAGTGTCCTGACTCCTCAAAGGATCTTTGACTCTTGATAAGATGCCAAGACCACTCAAAGAGGAAATTACTCTTCAACAAATGGTGCTGGCACAACTAGGTATCCACTTGCAAAGAATGAAGTTGAGTCTTACTGTACACCATCTGGAAAAATTAACTCAAAATGAAGTAAAGGCCTAAACATAAGACCTAAAACCATAAAACTCTTAAAAGAACACACAGGGGAAAAGTTCCATGGCACTGGACTTGGTAATGATTTCTTGGATTTGTTAGCCAAAATAACAGGCAACAAAACCAAAAAAAGACAACAGGGACTGCATCAATATTAAATATATCTGTGCATCAAAAGACTACAATCAATAGAGTGAAAAGGCAACCCACTCACAGGTAGAAAAACTTACATATCATATATTTGATAAGGGGTTAATGTCCAGAATATATAAAGAACTACAACTCAATGACAAAAATTTTTTAACCTGATTCAAGAATGGGCGAAGGACTTGAATAGGCATTTCTCCAATGATATAATAATGGCCAATAAGCAAATAAAAAGATGCCCAACATCACTAATCGTCAGAGAAATGCAAGTCAAAAACACAGTGAAATACCACTACATACCTATTAGAATGGCTACTAAAAACAACAACAAGAATAACAACAGAAAGTAAAAGTTGGCAAGGATATGGACAAACTGAAACTCCTGTACATTGTTGGTGGGCGTATAAAATGGTACAGCTGCTAGAGAAAAGTATGGGGGTTCTTCAAAAAATTAAAAATAAAATTACCATATAATCCAGCCATTCCATTTGCAGATATATATTCAAAAGAATTCAAACAAGGTCTTGAAGACCTATTTGCAGAACCATGTTCACAGTAGCATTATTCACATAACCAAGAAGTGGAAGCAACCCAATAAAATATATAAAAGTGATGTATACATACAATGGAATATTACTCAGACTTAAAAAGAAAATCATGTCATACAGTACAACACAGATGATCCTTGAAGACCTTATGCTAAGTAAAATAAGCCTGTTACTAAAACACAAATAATGTATGATTCCCTTTATATGAAACTATCTAAAATCAAGTAGAACAAGGGGCTCAGGGAAAGGGGGAGTTGTTTAATGGGTACAGAGTTTCTGTATCATAATATGAAAAAGTTCTGGAAACCATTTCACAGCAATGTGAATATACTTGTGAGTGCAGAACCTTACATTTAAAAATAATTAAGATGATGAAATTTTGGTCATGTTTCTTTTCTTTTTCTTTTTTTTTTTTAACTACATTAAAAAATTCACTTGCCTCAGTCTGAAATGGAATTTTATAAAGATTTACTTAATAAACTTATCAGAATAGGAAAAAATAATAATAAAATTTAAACCAAACATATTTGTTATAACTTCAGAGGTAGAATAAATTCACCCCAAAAGAAAAACGCTCAAATTCAGTGGGGAGAAAAAAGTTACATTCAACTAGATGCTATTTACACTTCAGTAAAGTGACCCAGAAAAGCTAAAAGTAGAAGGATGAGTAAAGAGAAACTGTGCAAATATAATTTTAAAAATTGCGTTGGATGTAGTAGAATCAAAGACAAGCATATTAAAAATGGAAAATAAAACTTACTTTGAATGATTTATGGTACAATTCACAGTGAATAAAAAAGTATCATGAATGTTTACATGCCAGACATAAAATAAACATCTACATATAAACCTTTAAATACCACAAAGATAAATCAACCTTCGAATATGCTTTTTTTTAAACTTTTCCATTTCCCATTTGCTTACCATCAATATTTTAATCTTGTGTGTCTATCCAACTCTTGTGCATTACAATGCCATAGCTTTTTTTTTTTTTAAAGTAAGCTCTACACCCAACGTGGGGCTTGAACTCATGTCCCCAAGATCAAGCGTCACATGATCTACCAACTGAGCCAGCTGGGCACCTCTGTATATTCTTTGAAGTGCTTAACAGACGAAGGAAACCCTTGTGGGAAGGGTACAAAACTCTACCTTAGAGGGATGTCAGCAAATTGGTAGAATAAGGACCTCCAAGGAACTGTCCCTTCCCTAGAAACCCCCAAAACAAACAGACAAACAAACATAAACAAAACCCTGGCAAGAACTGTCAAAAAATCAACCTCATCAGAACTCTGGAGGATAGTCAAAGGTTTATGGCAACTAAATGAAAACTTAAGTAGGAACAAAGCCACCTAAACAAGGTAAGAGAGCTTTGCGGCTTTTAATTTACCCTTCTCTGGCATGGCATTTGAAGACAGTTGCCTGCATTCACATTGTAGGTATTTGCTTCCAAAGGAAGCACAGAGTAGTATCTTGTTCCCAAGGAACTGTTTCATGGAATTTCCCTAAGTATTCTCTGAAGGATTGACACAAGTGGCCTATCTTGTTTCACTCAACATGGAACTCTCTTAGGGCATTTTAGAGGATGGAATTTCCTTGAAAACACTGAAAGCTAAAAGAAAAAAGCAGAAACAAAACCAAAGAAAACAGCTGGTCGAAACACTAGGCAAATGGAAAGCCAGGGAAAAAAGCAGTGAGAATTTTGGGGAAACGGGGTTTTGAACATCTCTAATGTACCTCAGGAAAACTAGAAAGCTCATGCACAGGGTGGGATGCATGTTCAGAAAAGATCTAAGAAGATCATAATGTTTCACAACTGGCTGATTTGTAGGTTCAGAGCAAGCTGGAAATTTGGCTAAAGCAGAGTTGTAAATGGCCTACCTAAGCACTGGCTTCCCTAATACACAAAAAAATCTACAAGGAACTAGGTAATTTCTTCTTTCTGTTCCTCCTTTTTGGCTTTCTCTTTTTTGGTTCTAGGCACTCAAGGCAATCAAACAACTAGCTGGCTAATGAGCTAAAAAAAGACATCAGAAACCAAAAACGCAGTCTGTACAAAAATAGTTTACAAAAATCACTAAACGTACCAACACTTTTAAACCACAATAAGCAGTAACAACAAAATCCTAGAGGCGGGGGGAGGATAATGTGATTTCCAAAGTTATGATATTCAAAATGTCGAATTTTCAACAAAAAACTAAAAGGGATCCAAACAAACAAGAAAGTAAGGGGCACTTAAAAGAAAAAAATGAACAGAAGACTTGATAAAGCAACTGTCCTAAATATGCTTGAAGAGCATATGGACAAATAAACAATGAAAATGATGTCACTAAATAAAGATTGCCAATAAAGAAAATAAAGAAAAATAAAAAGGAAACAAATAGAAAATTATGAAGCTGAAAAGTAAAATAACTGAAATGAAAAATTCGCAGAGCAGCTCAACAGTAGATTTGAATGAACAGATGAATCTGTAAACCTGAAGACGGCATAAATGAAATTATCCAGTCTAAGGGACAAAAAGAAAACAGAATAAAGAAAAATGGACAGAGTCTCAGAGACTTATAGGACACCATCAAGCTTACAACATATGCATGGTGGGAGTGTCAAAAGAAGAGAGAGAGAAAGAGCCAGAAAAAATATCTGAAGAAATAATGGTTAGAAACTTCTCAAATTTGATAAAAGATATGAATCTAACACTGAAGAAGTTCAATGAATTCCTAGTAAAACAAGCTCCACACCAAGACACACAATAATCAAACTGTTAACTGACAAACATAAAGAGAGAATCTTGAAGCAGTAAGAATGAAGAGACTCCTAACGTACAAGGGATCATCAGTAAGATTAACTGCCAACTTCTCCTAAGAAATGATGGAGGCCAACAGGCAGTAGGATGACATTTAAAGTGAAAAACTGAAAAAAGAAATCTGTATCTGGCAAAACTATCTTTCAAAAATGAAGGTGAAATTAAGACATTCCCAGATAAACAAAAGTTGAAAGAATTCATTACTGGAGGACTTGCCCTACAAGAAATGCTAAAGGGACTCCTTCAGCTGAAATGAAAGAACATGAGACAACAAGTGAAGCCATGTGAAGAAATAAATAAAACCATACAAAGTCATATGAAGAAATAACACTGGTAAATGTAAATATATAGGTAAACATAAAAGTCAATAATATTGTATTTCTGGTTTTAGCTTCTTTTTAAAAAATTTTTCATATTTTTATTTTATTTTTGAGAGAGAGAGAAAGAGAGGGATGAAGAGGCAGAGACAGAGGGAGACACAGAATTCGAAGCAGGCTCCAGGCTCTGAGCTGTCGGCCCAGAGCCCAACGTGGGGCTTGAACTCACAGACCGTGAGATGAACTAAGCTGAAGTCGGACACTCAACCGACTGAGCCACCCAGGCGCCCCTTCTCTTTCTTTTTCTGAAAGACTTAAAAGACATGCATAAAAATAATTATAAATCTACGTTAATGGGCACAGAAAATATAAAGATGTAATCTGTGATTATAACAATTAAGAGTGAGAGGCAGAGAGGTATAGAAGCAGAGTTTTGTATATTATTGAAGCTAGATTGGTATCATTTCATGTGTGTTGTTATATGTGTAAGAGGTAACTGTAATCCCTAAGAAAAGAACTAAAAAACATAAAGGAAAAGAAATGAGATGGGAATCAAAATGGTTCATTACAGGAAGTCAATTAAATACAAAAGAAGGCAGTAATAGAGGAATTGAAAAAGAAAAAATTTGTTAGACATAAAGAAATGGCAAAATTGTCAAGGTTGAGTCCTTTCCTATCAGTAAATACTTTAAATGTAAACAGATTACACTTTCCAATTAAAAGGCAGAGATGGCAGAATGAATTTTTAAAAACATAATCCTATATGTTGTCTAAAAAAGGCTTTCTTCATTCATTCATTCTTAAATCTAAGGCAAATTTAATTTTTAAAATACTATTTATTTATTTTTGAGAGCGGGGGTAGATATGGGTAGAGAGGGAGACACAGAATCTGAAGCAGGCTCCAGACTCTGAGCTGTCAGCACAGAGCCTGATGCAGGGCTTGAACACACAAACCATGAGATCATGACCCAAGCTAAAGTCGGAAGCTTACCCGAATGAGCCACCCAGGTGCCCCAACCTAAGGCAAATTTAATAAGATCATTCAAACACCTGCACTGAGGCTGTTTTCTTACACAGTTGACCCTTGAACACAGGAAAAAGGGGGGCTGACCCCTAAAGGTGGTAGAAAATCCATGTGTAACTTTTGACTCCCCCTAAAATTAACTAATAACCTACTGTTGACCAGAGTCTTATGATAACATAAAGTTGATGAACACATACTTTGTATGTTATACATATTACATACTGTATTCTTATAAGAAAGTAAGCTACAGGAAAGAAAATATTTTTTTAAAGAAGCTTTCCCTTTTTATATTTTCTTAATGTTTATTTATTTTTGAAAGAGTGAGAGCATGAGCAGGGGAAGGGCAGAGAGAGAGCAGGACAGAGGATCCAAAGCGGGCTGCTGACAGCAGACAGCCCAATGTGGGGCTCAAACTCACAAACCGCGAGATCATGACCTGAGCTGAAGCCGACACTTAACTGACTGAGCCACTCAGGTGCCCCAAAAAGAAAATATTAAGAAAATTAAAAGAGGGGACCTTCAGTGGCTCAGTTGGTTAAGCATCTAACTCTTGATTTTGGCTTAGGTCAGGATCGCACAGTCATGAGATTGAACCCCACATCAGGCTCTGTGTTGGCTCTGAGCCTGCTTGAGATTCTCTCCCCTCCCCCTCCCCCCATTCTGCCCCTTCCCAGGGTGCATGCATACATGTGCTTGCTCTCTCTAAAATAAATAAACAAATAAATAAATGTTAAAGAATAAAAACATTTTTTAAAAAAATCAAGAGAAAATACAGTACTGTACTTATTGAAAAAACTCTGCATATAAGTAGATATTTCACTTATGTTGCTCACATTCATGTTGTTCAAGGCTCAACTGTAATTTAAAATAACACAAAGACACGGAGAGGGATTGATGCTTTAGCCCATTTCAATTAGATTCAGTGTCATATTTTCAAGAACAGGATTTGTTATTGCTGCCACCCTAATTGCTTTCATTAGAAGGGGTCAGATAAGCACATTGTTCTGGTAATACACCCTACAATTCCAGACCACTGCTTCCAGAACTCATGTAGTCAGGGCTTTCATCTGAGAAAGAAATCCATGCTCAGGAAAGGCAGACCCTCAATCCTATCTTTATCATTAAGTCCATCCTGGCAAATGTCCACTTACTATTCTCAGTGGATGGCAGCTGGTATTTGAAATGTTATTTATTGGTGCCATACTGTTTTTATCAGATGTTATTAAAGGAATGAAGTCACTCTGCTCTGGCCTCCTACAAAGCACTCACCAGAGAAGGAAGGACAAGGTCTTCGACCAACCCCAAAGAAAGCTGTATAGCCCAAACTGTGTATCCCTTCACTGTCCCCCATTCCCCGCTCAATTTGGAAAAAGACTCAATTTAGATCCAACAGTAAAAGGATGGGGGGAAAAAAAAGTAAAAAGATGAAAAAGATATTCCATGCAAATAGTAGCAATGAAAAGAAAGCTGGGGTAGCTCTACTAATATCAAACAAAAGAGACTTTGAATTAAAAATCATTACAAGAGATAAAGAAGGGAATTATTTGTTAAGATGGTCAATCCATGAAGATGATATAACAATTATGCATACCTGATAACGAGCTTCAAAATATATGAAGAAAAAATGGACAGAACTGAATGGAGAAACAGTTCCACATTAATAGTTGCAGACTTCAATACATGACTTTCAATATGATACAAAAACTAGATAAAAGACTGGTAGAGAAACAGAGGACTTGAATAACACTACAAACTAAACAGACCTAATAGACATATACAGAACATTCTAAACAAGAACAGCATAATTCTCTCAGGTGCACATGAAAACTCTCCATAAGAGATTATATACTATGGTATAAGACAAGTCATTATAAATTTAAAAGGACTCAAATACTTTGAATTATATATTCAAGTATATTCTTTGACCATAATGGAATGAAATTAGAAATAACAGAAAGAAATTTGAAAAATAAACAAAAATGTGGCAATTAAACAAACTATTAATAGTTAAAAAAGAAATTATGAGGGAAATTAGAAAATAGTTTGAGATGAATGAAAATGAAAACACATACAAAAACTGGAATGCGGCAAAGGCAGGGTTTAGAAAAAAATGTGTATCTGCAAAAAGCAGTGCTCAGAGTAAATTTATAGTGGTAAATACCTATATCAAAAAAGAATAATAGGGGCGTCGGGGTGGCTCAGTCAGTGTCTGACTTCAGCTCAGGTCATGATCTCGCGGTTCGTGGGTTTGAGCCCCACGTTGGGCTCCCTCTCTCTCTGCCTCTCCCCGCCTCCTGCTGTCTCTCAAAAATGAAAAAACATTAAAAAAAGAATAATAATTTCATTTTCTTCCTTCCCAGTTTTTTTATTAAAAATTTTTAATGTTTATTTATTTTTGAGAGCGAGCGAGCACACGCACGCATGCACGAGTGGGAAAGAGGTAGAGAGAGAGGGAGACACAGAATCTGAAGCAGGTTCCAGGCTCTGAGCTTTCAGCACAGAGCCCGATGTGGGGTTGGAACTCATGAACGCTGACATCATGACCTGAGACAGTCCGACGCTTAACTGACTGAGCCACCCAGGCGCCCCTCCTTCCCAGTTTTTATTTAAATGCCAGTTAGTTAACATACAGTGTAATATTAGTTTCAGGTGTAGGATTTAGTGATTCATCACTTACTCAGAATAATAACTTTAAACAGTAAGAAACTAGGGGAAAAAAAAGAGCAAACTAAAACCAAAACAAGCAGAAGTAAACAATAAAGATCAGAGTGGAGATAAACAGAGTAGTGACTAGTAAAACAAAGAGATGAATAAATTCTTATAAACGCACAAACTACAAAAAAATGACTCAAGAAGAAATAGAAAATTTGAGTAGACTTAAAGAGACTGAATCAGTAATAAACTTTTCCCCCAAAGAAAAACCCATGAGTACTGGCTTCACTAATGAATTCTATTAAACATTTAAAGAAAATATTAATCATTAACACCAATTCTTCTCAAACTCATCCAAAAACTCAAAGATGAGGGATGATGTCCAAACTCATTCTATGAAGCCAGTATTACCCTGACATCAAAGGCAGACAAAGGTACTGCAAGAAAACTATGGATCAGTATCCTTCACAGATATGCAAAAGTCCTCTTCAAAATCCTAGCAAAGTGAATCTAGCAGCATATGAAAAGAATTATATATCAAGACCAAGGGCTATTTAAGGATTTATCCCAGAAATGCAAGGCTGGTTCAATACATGATTATCAATCTATACCATATTAATAGAATAAAACAAAAAAAGAACCAGATGATCATCTCAGTAGATGCTTATGCATCTGGCAAAAACCACAAAACTTTATGGTAAAAATACTCATTAAGAAAGAAAGGGAACTTCCTTAACATGATAAAAGTCATATATGAAAACTCAAACTAACATCATTCTCAATGGTGAAAGACTAAATGTTTTCCTTCTAAGATCAAGAACATGATACTTTTGCCACTTCTTTTTGATCCTAGTGGTCTGGAAGTTCTAGCCAAAAAGTAAACAAAGGGCACTCAAACTGGAAAGGAGGAAGACTATTTCTATTCACAGGTGACATGATCTTATATGTAGAATATCCTAAAGAATCCACAAGAAAACTGCTAAGAGTTAACAAATGAATTCAGTAAAGTTATAGGGTAGAAAATCAATATGCAAAAAATAAGTTGTGTATCTATACACTAGCAAAAACAGTGCAAACATGAAATTAAGAAAACTACACTTAAATAGCATCAAAAAGAAAAACTTACAAAAATTAATATGGAATTTCAATATATAAATATATATAAAATAAATATAAATAACTAATAAGCACATAAAGATGGTTAATATCATTAGGGAACTACAAATCAAAACATAATGACATACCACTTCACACTCTTTAGGATGACTATTTTTATAAAAAAACAACAGGGGTTGGAAAGGACATGGAGAAACTGGAACCTTTGTGCACTGTTGGTGGGACTATAAAATGGTGTGGAAAATAGTATGGCAGCTACTCAAATAATTAAAAATAGAATTACCATATGTTTTGGCCATTCCACTTCTGGCTATATTACCCTCCTGACCCCAACTGAAAGCAGGCTCTTGAAGATATATTTGTACACCTATAGCCACAGCAAAATTATCCACAATAGTCAAAAGATGGAGTAACCCAAGTGTCTACCAACAGATGAATGGATAAGTACAATGTACTATACACATACAATGGAATATCTATTCACCCCTAAAAAAAAAAGAAAATCCTGTTACATGCTACGACATGGATGAACCTTTAGGATATTTTGCTAAATGATATCAGCCTATCACGAGAAGACAAATGATACATGATTCAACTTATGAAGTACCTAGAGTAGTTAAATTCACAGAGACAGAAAGTAGAATGGTAGTTGCCAGAGGCTGAGCATCAAGTGGAATGAGGAGTTGTTTGAGTGGGTATAGAGTTTCAAGTCTGCAGGACGACAAGAGTTTCTGAGGTGGATGATGGTGATGTCTACATAACGATATGGATGTACCAAGCTGCATACTTTTAAATGGATAAGATGAAAAATTTTGTTATATGTATTTTACCACAATGAAGAATTAAAAAAAATAAAGAGAACAAGAAAATCAAATAAGAATAAATTTAACCAAGAACGTCTAAGACTTGTACAATGAAAACTACAAAACATTGGTGGAAGAAATTAAAAACCTAAATAAAGTGAAAGACATTCCGTGTTCACAGCCTGGAAGACAATATTAAGATGGCAATAAACTTCAAACTAATCTGTAGATTTAATGCAATTAGTATCAAAATCCCAATGACCTTTTTGGCAGAAATGGAAAAGCTGATCCTAAAATTCATATGCAAATACAGGGGGCCTGAAAGCCAAGCAGTACTGAAAAAGAACAAAATTGGAGAATTCATGTCTCTCAATTTAAAAACTCACTACAAAGCTACCAGAATCAAAAACACTGCAGTAATGGAGTATGGATAGGCATGAAGATCAAAAGAATGCAACCGAGGGCTCAGAAATAAACCTCCACATCTATGGTCAGTTGATTTTTGACAAGTGTGCCAAGACCATTCAATGGGGAAAGAATACTCTCTTCAATGACTGGTGCTAGGACAACTGGGTTTCCATGTGGAAAAGAATGATGTTTCACCCTTACCTTATATCATATACAAATATTAACCTAATATATATCAAATATACAAATGAAAGTTTTTAAAAGTATAAAATTCTTAAAAGAATATAGGGACAAGATTTTGCACTTGGCAGTGGTTTCTTAGGACACCAAAAACACAAGCAACAAAAGAAAAAATAGGACTTCATTAAAAGTAAACTATTGTGCATCGAATGATGGTTATAAGTAAGCAAAAAGACAACCCAGAGGGTGGGAGCCAATATTTACAAATTACGCATCCAATAAGAATCTATAATCCAGAATAAAGAACACTTGCAATTCAGAATGACAAAACAACTTAATTATAAGTGGGCAAAAAATAGACATTTTTCCAAAGAAGATATATATATATGGCCAACAAACACATAAAAAGATGCTTACCGTCATGAGGAAAGGGAAAAGCAAATAAAAACCACAATCAAAATGACAATGAGTATGAGACACCACTTCATACCTACCAGCACGGCAAAAAAAACCCCCACAAAAACAAAAAAACAAAACAAAACAAAACAAAAAAAACCAAAATGCCAAACAAGCACACAAACTATAAAACGAGGCAAATAAAAAGTGCTGGTGAATGTGGAGAGAACAGAGGGCTCAGACATTGCTGGTAGGAATATAAATGGTGTATCTATTGTGGAAAACAGTCTGGTTAACTCAGTAAGCTAAACACAGAATTACCATGACCCAGTACTTCCACTCCTAAGTATATAACCAAAAGAACTGTACACAGGCGTTCAAATAAAAACTTGTATACAAATATTCATATCTGCTCTTTTTATAGTAGCCAAAAGATGGAAACTATCTAAATGTCCATGAACAGATGAATTATATACATGCAATGGAATATTATTCACCCATATAAAGCAATAAAGTACTGATATATGGTAGGGCATGGATGAATCTCAAAAATACGTTAAAGTGACAGAAGTCTGACTTGGTCACATATGGTATGATTTCATTTATATAAAATACACAGAATAGGCAACAGAGACAGAAAGTAACTTCATGGTTGTCAGGGGGCTGGTGGGAGGGGAATAGAATGACTGCTTAATGGTTATGAAGTTTCTACTGGAGTGATGAAAAAGTAGACAAACTAGATAGTGGTGATATATAAAACACTGCATATATATATTCAGTGCCACTGAACTGTACATTTTAAAATGGTTAAAATTGTAAAACTGTAAACTTTATGTATGCAAAATGTATGGGTTTTACCACACACACACACACACACACACACACGCCCTCTACTGAGATCTTTTTTCCCTATCTCCTCTATGGAACAAAAAGCCTTAATCTGTATCATTCCCAATTCTTCACCTACTTTAAAAAGTCAATGTACTATTTATACATGTAATCACTATCATTTAATACCTACCAAAAACTCAATTATGAGAAATAATATTTATGCTAAATTGTCTCAATGTCTTGTGTCTCCTTGCCTCTAGACTAGTGGTCTCTAAGTTTTTTTGGTCATGCAGTCCTACTGATAAAATATTTTTGAGCACAAATTACCGAAGTAGATATTTATTTATGTTATAAATTATGGCTGTATTCATATATTATAAAACATATACAGAAATATAAATTTTAAAAGGTTGAGAAAAATAAATATAAATCTATCATTTTTTTGGTCTACACTCCAGTGACCTATTCTGCAAGCATCCCTCTTTAGAGAACACTCCTCTAGATACCCTAAGTTTTATCTTAGGTTAAAGTATTGGTCTGCATTTGCTGCCCCCTTGAAACCTGCCTTTACGGCAACTCCCTAACGTAAGGTCATATTAACCTCATGGGTGTTGTTACTGAATTTCTTGTAAGGATGCTGTTGAGGACTCTTACATACACTGCAGTGCCTTCTTTATGAGAACAGACGAGAGAAATTTCTCTTGGGTCTCAGTATCAGAAATATTTATAACGCTTTTGAAAACTTAGTTTTTATATATAGACTTATGTAATCTATCACAAAGTTGCAGCAACACCAAGTGCTAGAGAACACAGAGCAAAATGTGTGGCTCCACAACCATATCCACAAGGTATATTTATTTATCTTCCCTCTGGCTTCAACTTGTCTTCCCATCACTCACAATTCTTCATTTATTTATTTTTAAAAATCATGTTGTAGCTCGCCCCTCCCTCGCTTAAACTTTCTATCATTCTAATTCTTCATTTACTCAAAAAAATCATTATTGTATTACTTACATATGTATGTGTCTGTATATGTGTGTATGTGTATATCTGTGTATAAAAGCACCTCAAAATTTCTTGAAAGACAGGGAGGAATGAATAAGCAAAAAACCCCCCCAAATAGAAAAGGCCAGGCACTATTGTTCCGAATGGAGGTCATCCTAAACTGGAAGCACCCCTGTGCCAGGGGTACACTTTGCAGATTCTGAAGCACTTAGCAGCAAAGCCCTTCGTCGTAACTGAGTGTTGAAGAAAGAATGACAACTCACAATAGCACTGTACTACACTTTCTCACTCTTTTCCAGTTGGTAAGAAATGTTATAGTGAGGAAAGGGCAATTGGCTTTTTTTCACCTGTGTGCAAAGCTTAACTAAAAAGTCCACGAAAAAGGCAGTCACATTGCCAGACGGAATTTGTAGCCATGTACCTGGATGTGTTTCCTTCTGGTGTGATCAGAAGTTATTTGGGGATGACCTGTATTCAATGCTTTCTTATTCTTCTTGCTCCGCCTCTCAAGGTACCTCCTCTGGTGGTCAGTAATGCTGTTGTATAATTTAATTCGCCTGGGTGACAGACAAACTCTTTCATGGCCAAAAGCTTGGATCAGTCGGGCGGTGTCGATGGTGGAAATAGAGCTGCTCCTCTCCTGCAGAGTCACCTCTTTATCTGTTTGCGTCAAGATATCAGACTCCACAGGAGAATTGGTGGTGGAAAGGACGTTAGTGGCAGTGTCTGTGAGCAGCTCACTCTCCTCAGAGGGTCTAGAATCTGAGGAAGTGTTGTTTACATAATGAAAACCTGGCTGTTTTCTCAGGATGTACTTATCGAATTTAATCTGTTCAATTTTAATCTGATTGGACTTCCCAGTTTGATGAGTAGCAAGCGCTTTGCTTTTTTTAAGCTCTCCTGTGTTTTTATGACATTTCTCCAGGGTCCTATACCGCTTCTTTTTCTGAAGCTTGATTTTCTGCTGTTGCTTAATATCCTGTTCCCCTCTGCTATCGTCCTGTGTGCTTTCAGAGGTCCAGAGAGAATATGTGATGGGATTCTGAAGAAGTTTAGCCAAACGATCAAGTCGTTCCACCAAGGATAGTTCTTTTCTGTCACTGAACTCAGGAGGTTTCTTTTGTTTCTGTCGCTCCTGATACTTGTTCCAGAGCTCATTCAAACTCACAGTGTGATGAGTCGTTAGCTCTGGGGTGCCCTTATGATCCTTTTTTTGATCACTAATTTGTTTGTCACTTTTTGGATAATCTCTAGCCTGACTTTTAGCAGAATGCATCACTTCTTTGTTTTCCAAATTTACATTGATACTGAGGCTCTCTATTCTGGTATAATCTGCCTTGGTCTTTTCAACATTTTCACGAGGGGAAGGAAGACAAATGTGTTCTCTTTGTTTGTCTGGATGATGCTGAAAGAAATCTTTCCAAGAATGCTTCATGAAAACACTCTTCCCTAAGGATTCATGGCAAACATCTTGATCACTTGGTAGGTGTACTGGATGATGAAAGTAAAACTTGGCTGACCTGAAGACAGAATGGGTGGTATTTTCAAATTCTGAATCACATCTGGACTCTGAAAAAGAGAAAGAAGAAGATTTTGAAGGATTTTCAAAATATTTGTATTCCCTTAAGAAATAGTATTCATACTTAGGGGCGCCTAGGTGGCTCAGTTGGTTAAGCGTCCAATTTTGGCTCAGGTCATCTCTCGGTTCATGAATTTGAGGCCCATTGTTGGGCTCTGTGCTGACAGCTCAGAGCCTGGAACCTGCTTCAGATTCTGTGTCTCCCTCTCTCTCTGCCCCTCCCTTGCTCATGCTCTTTCTCTCTCTGTCACATAAAAATAAACGTTAAAAAAAAATAGTATTCATGCTTCATTCTTTAGATACAGAAGACCTAAGGAAAGAACAGTTTCAGAAAATTCACTGCCTGCAACAAAAAGTTGTGTGCCTATGGACCAGACTGTCACAATAAAACTTGAAGGGACTAAGGGTCAAAAGACTTGTATTCTGGGCTAGACTCTGCCATAGACTGGCTGTGTGACCTTAGAAAGGCACTTTACTTCTCTGGATTGTAACAGAAACTGCTACGTATTCACTGCCTGCTATGTGGGGAGTATTATATGTGCTCCATATCTGTCTTTTTTCCTTTTAATTCAATCTTGTTGATAAAACGGAGAGATAGGTATTGTTAACTCTATTTTCAGCTAAGAAATCTGAGACTTCATTTTCAGCATCAGTAAATGGTGGGATTAAAAAAAACACTTCATATGTCTTAGGTTTTAAAAATTCCTTCTTCTGAACCATCTTTACATTTTTCTCCCATTTTTTTTTTTGTGGCAAAGTACACCTCACATAAAATTTACCACCTTTATCTTCAGTTTTTGACAGTCATTATTCCTCATCAAAACAGGCAGTTTTAGGGATAAGAACATCTTACAATTACAAATCCTAACACTAATATACACATTTTTGGATGAGTAGAAACAAAAACATACACATGGCAACAAAGTAACACTTGGGGCTGTGGGATTCTTTTCGCCTACCTTATAGATTATTGGCAACCAGTTTTCATTAAATACCCTGAGAATCCCTAAGACAATTTCCCCAGAATACAGTAAAATACATGGGAACTGCTTTTATATCCAAAAATATAAAAAGATTCTTAAACCTCCCAACAAACAATCCAGGACCAGATGGCTTCACTGGTAAATTCTACCAAACATTTAAAATACAAAATCTTCTCAAAGTCCTTCAAAAAGTACAAAAGGAAGGAACACTTTCAAACTCATTTTGCGAGGCCAGCATTGCCCTGATACCCAGACAAGGACACTACAAGAAAAGAAAATTACAAGCAATATCCCTAATGAACATAGAGGCAAAAATCCTCAACAAAATATTAGCAAACCAAATTCAACAATATATAAAAAGGATCGTATATCATCATCAAGTGGGATTTATTCCAGGGATTCAAGAATAGTTCAAATCCACAAATCAATCAATGTGATATACCAAATTAACAAAATGAAGGAAAAAAATCATATATCATCTCAACAGATGCAGAAAAAGCATCTTAATTTAAAATACATTCATGATAAAAACTCTCAACAAAATAGGTACAGAAGGAATGTACCTCAACATAATACAGGCCATATATGACAAGACCATAGCTGACATTACAATGATAAAAAAATGAAAGCTTTTCTTTTAAGATCAGGAACAAGACAAGGATGTCCACTCTCGCCGTTTTTATTCAACATACTACTGGAAGTCCCAGGCAGAGCAATCAGCAAGAAAAAGGGGAAAAAAAACGTATCCATTCCTGTCCTCTTCCAATCTCTTTTTCAAATAGTAATCTTTAAAAATGTAAACTGGAACTGTCATTTTTTATTTAACAACTTTCTCTTACTCTTAGAACAAAACCCAAACTCCTTAACAAGGTGTATATGTACCTCACCATGCACTACTCTCCTCCTTGATAATTATATTCCAATCATGCTGGCCTTTCCCCACACTTCATCAAGTAGTATGAGCAAAGGCATAAAAGTGGGGAAGCAGAACAAATAATTGAGTGTAAACATTTAGTTTGTATGGCTTACGCTATTTACAAAGTAAAGGGAATAGATAAAATAAGGTAGGAAAGGTTACTTGGGACCAACAGAACAGAATAGAGAGCTCAAAAAGAAATCCGTGTATTGTCAACTGATCTTTGACGAGAGTGCTTAGAATACAGAGGGGAAAGAACAGGCTTTTCAACAAATGGTGTTAGAAAAATAGATATCCACATGCAAAAGAATGAAATGGATTCTTACCTTACACCATACATAAAAATCAACTCAAAAAATGGATTACAGACTTAAATGTAAGACCTGAAACTACAAAACTCCTAGAAGAAAATAAAGGGGAAAAGCTTCATGACACTGATCTTGGGAATGACCTCATAGATATGACCACAAAAGCATAGACAACAAAAACAAAAATAAATAAGTGGAACTACA
This sequence comes from Paguma larvata, assembly GCA_030068075.1. Lineage (NCBI taxonomy): Eukaryota > Metazoa > Chordata > Mammalia > Carnivora > Viverridae > Paguma > Paguma larvata. The sequence goes on from CM057836.1 coordinate 48,803,200, forward strand.
TTAAACTACAAAGCTTCTACACAGTTGAGGCACCTGGGTGGCTCAGTCAGTTAAGCAGCCGACTCTTGATTTTGGCTCAGGTCATGATCTCATGGTTCAGGAGTTCAAGCCCCACATCGGGCTCTGTGCTGACAGTGCGGAGCCTGCTTGGGACTCTCTCTCTCACCCTCTCTCTGGCCTTCCCCTGCTATCTCTCTCAAAATAAATAAACGTAAAAAAAAAAAGAAAAGAAAAATACCCATTGTTAAAAAATTTTTTTTTTAAAAAAGCTTCTAAACGGCAAAGGAAACAATCAACAAAGTGAAAGGGCAATATATGAAATAAGAGAAAATATGTGCATACTATAGGTCTGCTAAGAGGTTAATCTCCAAAATATATAAAGAATTCATACAACTCAATAGAAAACAATAACCCAGCTGAAAAGCTGGGCAAAGAACTTGAACAGCCATTTCCTCAAAGACGATAAATAAATGGCCAATAGGTAGATGAAAAAACGCTCAACATCACTCACTAATCTTACCAAACTTCGCAAGGAAATGCAAATCAAAACCACAATGAGGTATCATCTACATCTGTCAGGATGGCCATTATAAAAAAAAACACCCAAAAACAAGTGTTGGTGAGAATGTAAAATGTTGCAGCTGCTGTGGAAAACAGTATGAAGGTTCCTAAAAAATTCAAATTAGAACTACCATATGGTTCAGCAATCCCAGTTATGGGAATTTATTCAAAACAATTGAAATCCGGATTGTAGGATCTCAAAGGGATATTAGCATTCCTATGTTCACTGTAGCGCTGTTCACAATAGTCAAAAATGTAGAGGCAAACTGAATATCCATCGACAGGTCAAAGGATAAAGAAAATATGGTATTATATCCATAAAAAGGAAATTTTGCAATATGTGACATAATGGATGAACCTTGAGGACATTATATTAAGTAAAATAAGATGGTCACAGACCAATATTGTATGATATGAGAGATTTAAAATAGTCAACTTCACAGAATCAAAGAATGGAATAGTGGCTGCCAGAGGATTGGGGGGGAAGAGTAGGAAATGGAGAGTTACTGATCAATGGGCCTTATAAAGGTTCAGTCAAAGCAAGATGAGTAAGTTCTAGAGATCTGCTGTATAACATTGTACCTACAGTTAATAATATACTGTATACTTAAAATTTTGTTAAGAGGGTAGAGCTCATGTTCAGTGTTCTTTCCATAATAAAATTATTAGGAGGAAGGAAGGAAGGAAGGAAGGAAGGAATGAAAGAAGGAAGGAAAGCAGGGAGCAATTTGAGGACAAATTATGTGGAGCATGGAACACTAGGCTAAGGACTTAATGGAAATTAAGCGCCAGTATATCACTCTGAGTGGAGGAATGATGAGATTATGGCTGTATTTCAGGAAGGATACCACAGCAACAGGATAAAAGAAGCAAAATTTCAAAGGGCTAGTTAGAATACATTAAAAAGTTAAGCAAAAGTAAAGAATGAGGAAATAGATAACATGACTGTAAAATGTATTTGTTTTCCAATATCAGTATTTTCAAACAACACAGTCTCACTGACTTGGGGCTGAAGTAAAATATATGGTAAAGAGTAGAAAATGAGCAAGCTGAATTCATTGAGTATAAAGGGCTCTATGAATAATGAGACTACACAACCCTATCTCATGGTACTTCTTTGAGTAAAGGTCAAATCAGTTGAGGTGGTTGTCAATTCTGATAACACATTAGTTTTATACACAGCATCTGCAAAATTCTCTCCAAATATATTAAAGTCTATTAAAATATGATTTACTACTTTTTAAAAATTAAAGTTAAACATGCTCATTTTAAAATATTCAAATAATGCAGAGAATTTAAGATGAAAAAGGTCTCCCTGCCATCCCTCAACCCCTAGGACACCTTCCAATAATGACAACTATTAAGCGGGTTTTGTATACCCATTTAGATAAAATGCTGCCAAGTAATACAAAAATATTTGTTCAATGAAAAAAATATTTTATACATATGCAAACATTTTATATTAACTGATTTGATATATCATAATTTAACTAGATGTTTAGGTTGTTTCCACATGTTTACTCTTCTAAAGAATGCTGCAATGGGTATCTGTGTGTGTGTGTGTGTGTGTGTGTGTGCGTGTGTGTGTAAGCGTGTGAGTGAGATTTTATGTTTGGTACAAATTTATGTGTATAATTCCTGCAAGTGAAATGCTGCATGAAAGAAACATTTATTTCAATTTCAGCCAGTGTTGAGAGTTTAGATAAAAAAGTCCACAAATACTGCTGCCTCAAGTTCCATTTTGTGTAGGCAAGCACCCTGCAGGGGCCTCGAACTAACACTAGCCCCTCCCATGAATGCATGCTCTAGAGAACAACCTGCAGAATCATAACTATTTAAGTTCCTTATATGACTTCCCCAAAAGCCCTTGCAATACACAGTCTCCCCCATCTCCTAGGGCTTACCTTTGTGGACCCCTTAGATAAGGCCCCTGCCAAACTTATCAAAACACTGCCCTTTCTGGTTTTGAATTGACCAATCCATCCTTAGCCTGGGAACCACTCACCTGTAGACCCTAATAAAGGCCATGTACCCCAGGTCTTGCCATTCTCTCTCCCTGTGTGGCCCCTCAAAGTATGCTGTGTACCTCCTCCAGGACCTGTGAGTAATAAACTTTTCTATTTCAATTTCCCTTGTATTCTTTTGTTGAGTCATTGGACATCCCAGAGCTCTACTTAACAAATGTTAATTTAATAAAATCATAACAGATATTGTCAAATTGCCCTATTCCTTTAAAAATGTTGCAATAAATTTGCACTTCTAATAACAGTATTATGAAAATGTATGTATATTTCCCCGTATCTCAACAACACTTTTTAAAAAGAATTTATTTATTTTGAGAGACAGAGAGAGAGTGTGTATGCAGGGGAGGGGCGGAGAGAGGAAGAGACAGAATCCCAAGCAGGCTTGGGATCCCAAGCTCCAACAATATTTTTATAATCAGCATCAAATCTTTTCATCTGTGCTATTCTAAAGGGCTTAAAAAATCTGTGTTTCAGGGGCACCTGGGTGGCTCAGTTGGCTAAGAGTCTGACTCTTGATTTCGGTTCAGGTCATGATCTCATGTTTAGTGGGATCGAGCCCCACATAGGGCTCTGTGCTGACAAGGGGGAGTCTATTTGGGATTCTCTCTCTTCCTCCGTCTCTGCCCACCCCCCACTTTCTCTCTCTCAAAATGAATAAACATTAAAAAAATTTCTAGTTTAGTATATACCTTTAATTATGAAAAAGGCTAAGGATTGTTTCATATCTTTAATGGCCATTTGCATTTCTTTTACCATAAAATTCCTGCTCATGTTCTTTGACTGTTTTTCTATTAGACTGTCTTTGATTTATAAAGACCTCTTTTCATATTAAGAAAATTAGCCTCCTTTTCTCAAGTTTATCAGTTTAAAATTGTTTTCCTACTTTCCACTTATAAATTGACTCTGCATATGGTATTTTTTTTTACCATGCAGAAACTTAAAATATGTAGACAAACTTATCAAATATTTGCCTTTATGACTTTTAGATTTTGTCACTTAACTTTATAAGAGTAATAGAGTAATAATAATAATCCATACCTTCATCCAGAACTTTATGATCTCATGCTCTTTTATACACTTACATCTCTGAAATACATGAATCTCGGTAACAGAGGTAAGGAGAAGTCTACCACTACATGTCCTCAAATGCTAGCTAAGCATCTTGGTATAATGTGTTGAATAATCCATCTATTCCAAACTGATGTGAAATGGCACGTTTAAAACAGTAGATTCTCACTATATTTATTTCCATTGAGGTACCCACTCTCAGTCTCTTGACCCAATAGCATCCTTTTAAAAGTTACTGCTGTATGGTTTATTTCAATACCTTCTACAGCTAAACCCTACACCATCTCTATCATCTTTTTCAGACTTTCTGGTAAAGAGAAATTTTTTATTTTGTAACAAAGAAAATTCCAATCCAACCAGAAAGTGGCAAAATAGAATGAACTTCCATACATTTCTCATAGATTCACCAATTGTAACATTTTGCTACACTGGCTTTATCTCTCTATCACAACCTGTAAGTATATGCATATTATTAATATTTTGTCTGAACCATCAGGGAGTAAGTTGTAAACATCATGCCCTTTCATCCTGGGATTCTACAGTATATATACCCTAAAATGGTATATACATACCATGGATAATTATCAAATACATTTAAATACCCCAAAAGGGTATATACATACCATGGGATAATTATCAAATACATTTAATTTAATATTGATATGATACTAATGTGAAGATTATGTTCAAATTTAAGCAACCTTCCCCAAACTGTCCTTTAGAGTAATTTTTCCCCCTGGGCTAGAGTCCAATGTAGGATCATGACTGCATCTAGCTGCCACGTCTCTTTAGTCTCCTTTGATCTAGAATAATTCCTCAGCTTTTGTCCTTTAGGGCACCTATATTAAAAAAATTTTTTTTAATATTTATTTATTTTTGAGAGAGAGAGGGAGAGACAATGCGAGCAGAGGAAGGGCAGAGAAAGAGGGAGACACAGAATCTGAAGCAGGCTCCAGGCTCCCAGCTGTCAGCACAGAGCCCGACGTGGGGCTTGAACTCACGAACTGTGAGATTATGACCTGAGCCGAAGTTGGACGTTTAACTGACTGAGCCATCTAGAAGCCCTGACCCTGACAGTTTTGAGAAGTACCAATCAAATATTTTGTAGAATGTTGTTCGTTTTTCTCATGACTAGATTGGTGTTATAGGTTTTGGGGAGGAAGACTTTAAAGTGCCATTCTCATTACATATTAAAAGTACATACCATCAGCACGACTTATCACTGTTGGTGTTGACTTTGACCACCTGGCTGAGGCAGTTTTTCATCAGGGTTCTTCACTGTAAACTTACTCTCTTTTTTCTTCCTATATGAAACTCTTTGGAAGGAAGTTACTATGTGCAATCCATTCTTAAAGAGGAGGGAATTATGTTCTATCTCCTTAAGGGTAAAGTGTCTACATATTCCATCCATACTCAGACATTTGGAATTATGCACAGAAGAACCGTCTATTTGCTCCCATTTATTTATCTATTCAATCATTTATTTATATCATTATGGACCCAAGGATACTTATTCTTTGGTTATAACTCAATACTACTATATTGCTCAAATCGCTGCAACTTTGGTCACTAGAAGCTCTTTTACTTGGTTCTTGTGTCCCTTTGACATACTCTCCATCACTGTAAGGTTTTCTCCTTACTTTCTAGCACTACGAGATGCTCCAGGCTCATCTTCTGAATTTCCTGCTCCAATCATAGAATCAGCCATTTTTCTAAGAAGCCCTGAAAACTTGTCTTTGTGGGTCTCACTTTTGCTTGTTTTATTTTTCACACTTTTTCACTCATGGTGTCTATGAGTTTGGCATGTGGGGGCAAATTCTGAGCTCTGGGTTGGAACTCCTTTAAAGAGATATGCATTTGCTTCAGCCTGGCATGAGTTGGCACCACTAGGGCCATTTTAAATAAAATTCTGGGCTGCAGCATTTTCAGATACACATGTAGTTTATTGTACCGATAAACTGTATCAGTACAAAATTCACAACTATAAACCTGTGTGAGAGCTGGTCTGCAGTTACAAATTCTCAGGATGAATCTGTCACCGCTTTCTTTTCTCCAAACCTGTTACTGAGGTTAAGATAGGCAAGTGTCGTTGCTTTACTCTTCTGCACGGATGTGTTTATATCTTATTTATTCCTTTACTAGATTGCAGCCTGCTGGAAACAACAGCTTTAAAAGCAGGACTTTTTCACTATGGGTGTGCTCTAAGTTCTGTATTTTGTTCCCAACTTCATGTAGACCTTAAAAATAAATCCCAGATCTACAGACTTCAACTGAAACCCTTACAGTGACAGTCTGCTTTCGTGCTTAATTAAGCCTAGGGTGGGTTCCTGCTTTTGCTTTATTTTTGGGACCTGAAAACGGTTAATTTTCATGTCAACTCTGGTAAGTTTTAGAAGATAGTTTTGATATTTTTATCTAACATTCTAGTTATTTTCTTCAAGGGAGTTTTTCAGGGTAACAAATACACCATATTACCAGGCATAGATATATTGAAAACAGAAAGTAAAATGGCAGATATAAATTCAGCTATATCAATAATAACAAATATGAATTAACCAATTCGATTAAAAGGCAGAGACAGTTTGTAAACATGATCCAATTATGAGTTGTCTACAAGACACATATTTTAAATATAAAGACACAAATATATTGAAAATATAAGGATGGAAAAACATGTATCATGTAAACAGCAATGATGAGAAAGCTGAAGTGGCTATACTAATATCCTAAAAAACAGATGTTAAAATAAAAAATGTTACTACAGATAAAGAGGGATATTTCATAATGAAACAAGGTCATCTGTGAGGAAAATACAAGAATTATAAATATATATCTACCTGATAACAGACAGAGCATCAAAATACAGGAAGCAAAAACTAACAGAAAGGAGAAAGAGACAATTAAACAAAAAAAGTTGAAGACTTCAATACGCCATTTTAAAAAATGGATAAAACAACTAAACGGAAGAGTAACAAGGAAATAGAAAACTTGAACAACACAACACTATATGCCAACTAGACTTAATACATATCTATAGAAAATTCTACCTAACAAGAGCAAAATGTACATTCCTCTAAAGTGCGTATGGAATATTCGCCAGGACAGACCACATGCTAGGCCATATAAAAAACCTCAGTAAACTTCAAAGGATAGAAGTAATACAAAATATGTTCCCCAATCACAGCAGAATGAAATTTGAAATCACTAGGAGAATAAGATTTGGGAAGCTCAAATATGTGGAAATTAAACAAAACATTCCTAAATAACCTATGGGGAAAAAAAAAACCAAGAGAAATCAGAAAATACTTTTAATATTTCTCTGATGATGAGTATGTTGAGTATCTTTTCATGTGTCTGTTAGCCATCTGGATGTCTTCTTTGGAAAAGTGTCTATTCATGTCTTCTGCCCATTTCTTCACTGGATTATTTGTTTTTCGGGTGTTGAGTCTGATTAAGTTCTTTATAGATTCTGGATAGTAACTAACTCTTTATCCGATATGTCATTTGCAACTATCTTCTCCCATTCCATTGGTTGCCTTTTAGTTTTGCTGATTGTTCCCTTCGCTGTGCAGAATCTTCAACCACAATGAGGTACTTCCTCACACCTGTCAGAATGGCTAAACCAAACAACTCCAGAAAAACAACAGATGTTGGCCAGGATGTAGAGAAAGGGGGACACTTTTGCGCTGTTGGTGGGAATGCAAATTGGTGTAGTCATTCTGAAGAACAGTACAGAGGTTCTTAAAAAAATTAAAAATAGAGCTACGCTATGATCCAGCAATTGCAGTATTAGGTATTTATCCAAGGATACAAAAATGCTGATCACAGGGGCACATGCACTCCAATGTTTATAGTAGTACTGTCAATAATAGCCAAATTATGGAAAGAGCCCAAATGTCCATCAACTGACAAATGGATAAAGATGACATGGTAATACAATACAATGGAATATTACTTGGTGACCAAAAAGATTGAAATCTTGCCATTTGCAACAATGTGGATTGAACTAGAATGTATTATACTAAGAAAATAAGCCAGAGAAAAACAAGTATCATATGATTTCACTCATATGTGGAATTTGGGCAACTCAACATACGAACATAGGGGAAGGGAAGGAAAAATAAGATAAAAACAGGGAGCCAAACCATAAGAGACCCTTAAATACAGAGAACAAACCGAAGGGTGCTGGAGGGGAGGTGGTTGGGGGGGATGGGCTAAATGGGTTATGGGCGTTAAGGAGAGCACGTGATGGGATGAGCAGTGGGTGTTATATGGAAGTGATGAATTACTGGGTTCTACTTGTGAAACCAATACTACACTGTATGTTAACTAACTTGAATTTATAAATAAATAAATAAAGTAAATAAATAAAATACAAAAAATAAAATGGGATCCCAAAAAAAGAAAATACTTTTAATAAATGACGACAGACTTATGGGATACAGTTAAAACTTAAGAGAAAAATTTATAGTTGTAAGAGCCAGTATCAAGAAAGTAGAAAGATCTCAAGTAAAAAACCCTAAACTCTGACCATAAGCACTGGGAAAAGAGAAAATTAAAACTAAAGCAAACAGAAAGAAGGAAATTATAAACATCTGAGTGGAAACTAATCAAAGAGAGAATAAAAAAGGAAAAAAAATTAGTTGAACCCAAAGATTGGTTCTGGCAAAAGATCAACAACAACAACAAAGATCAACAAAAGAGACAAACTTTAGCTAGATTAAGCAAGAAAAACTGGGAAGACTCACAACAAAAATGAAAGAAAAAACTTTACTACCAATCTATTACTAATAAATATATTTTATTTGCAGAAATAAAAAGGATTATAAAGGAATGCTATGAACTACGTATGCCAACAAATTAGATAACTTAAATGAAACAGACAAATTCCATTCCTAGGAAGTCATAAACCACTAAAAATGACTAAAGTAACAGACAATTTGAACAAACTGAAAGCAAGTAAAGAGTTCAAATTAGTAATTAAAAAAATTATCTACAAAGTAAAGTCTAGGCCAAGACAGCGTCACCCTTGAACTCTACCAAACATTTAAAGTTTTAGCACTAATTTTGCACAAGTTCTTCCAAAAAATAAAGACAAGGGAACACTCCAATTCATTTTATGAGGCTAGTGTTACCATGATAATACAACCCAACAAAGACATGACAAGAAAACTACAGTCCAATATCCGTTATGAATATAGACACAAAAAACCTCCATAAAATACCAGTACACTAAAATCTAGCAACATATAAAAAATATTATACGCCTTCACCAAGTGAGATTTATCCCACAAATACGAGGTTGGTTCAATATCCCAAAATTAAAAAAATAAAAAGCAAAACTCACTTGTTCGTCTCAAAAGACACAGAAAAAGTATTTGACAAAATCCAACCTCTTTCTTGATAAAAACGCTCAATAAACTAGGAATAGAGGGGAACTTCCTCAATCTGATAAAGAGCATCTATGAAAAACCAAACAGCTAAAATCATATTCGATATTTAAAGACAGGATGTCTGCTCCCTAGACAGGAATATACAAGGATGTCTACTCTTGCCGCTTCTATTTAACATTGTACTGGAGGTACCAGCCAGGGTAATTACAAGGAAAAAAAAAAAAGAATATGCAGACTGCAAAGGAAGAAGTAAAACTACATTTGCAGATGACATGATCTTATATCTAGAAAGTCCTACGGAATACATAAAAAATTTTGTATGAGAACTACTAAGGGCACCTGCGAGGCTCAGTCTGTTGAGCATCTGACTTCAGCTCAGGTCATGATCTCATTTGGCTTGCTGTTGTTAGTGCAGAGCCCACTTCAGATTCTCTGTTCTCCTCTCTCTGCCCCTCCCCTACTCCCCTAGTGCATGCTCTCTCTCTCAAAAATAAATAAGCATTACAAAAAATGTATACTAGAACCACTAAATGAGTTCAGCATGGTTGTAGGATAAAAAGTAAATGTAAAAAAATCAATTGTATTGTTATACATTTATAATTAACAAACAAAAAACAAATTAAGAAGACCATTCTATTGACAATTACATCAAACAAAATAAAAACATTTAGGAATAAATTTAATGAAAAAGTGCAAACTCCTATTCTGAAAACCATAAAATGTGGACAGAAATTAAAGAAAATCTAAATAAATGGGAAATATCCCATTTTCGCAGATTGGAAGGCTTAACATTTGTTTAAAAGCCAATAGTTCCCAAAATGATCACAGATTCAACACAATCCATACAGAATCCTAGCTGATTTCTTTATAGTTATCACCAGAGTGTGGCACTGACACAGGGAGAGACGTAAAGATCAATGGAATAGGATTGAGAGCCCAGAAATAAATCCAGGCATCTATAGTCAATTGATTTTTGATAACAGTGCCAAGCCATTTAATGAAGAAAGAAGTATTTTTAACAAATGGTGCTGGGACAACTGTAGAGCCACATGGAAAAGAATGAATTGGACCCTTATCTCACATCATATACAAAAATTAACTCAAAATGGATCAAAGTCATAAAAGTAAAACTAAAACTATAAAACCTTTAGAAGAAAACATGGGGGTAAATCTTTGTAACTCTGGATTTGGTAAAGGATTGTTAGGTATGACACCAAGAATGTGAGAAACAAAAGACAAAAGAGAGAGACTTCATCAAAATTAAAAAAATTTCCACTTTAAGCAATATCATCAAGAAAGTGAAAAGACAACCAACAAAATGGGAGAACATGTTTGCAAATCAAAATTTTGATAGAAAAAATGTATCTGAAATACATAAATAAATCTTAGAACTCAATAAAAAGAGAAATAACCCAAATAAAAACCACACCAGGTTCTGAATAAATATTTCGCCAAGGAAGATGTACAAGTGGCCAATAACCACACAAAAAGATGCTCAACATCATTAGTCATAAGGGAAATGGAAATCAAAAGCAAAACGAGATACCAGTTTACACCGACTAGAATGGGTACAATCAAAAAATGAGATAATAAGAAGTGTCATTGTTGAAAATCTGGAATCCTCATATATTGCTAGTGGGAATGTAAAATAATGCAGCAACTCTGAAAAACATTTAACTAACCTTAAATGGTTAGTTATCACATGACCCAGCAATTCTACTCTTAGGTATATACTCAAGAGAAATGAAAACATATGTCCATACGAAAACTTGTACATAAATATTTGTATAGAAGCATTATTCATAATAGCCAAAAGGTAGAAACAACCCAAATGCCCATCAATGGGCAAAGGGTTAAACAAAATATGGCATATACATACAATGGAATATTATTCGGCCACTAAAATGGATAAAATATTGATACATTTTATAACTTACATGAACCTAAAAACATCATGCTAGGTTTTAAATGATTCCATACTAATTAATTATTGTATTAAGGTCCAGAATAGAAAAATCTACAGGGACAAAGGAGATGAGTGGTGGGTGTTGAGGAGGGAGAGGCATGATAGCTAAGGGTATAGGATTTGTTCCTGAGATGTTGAAGACTGTGTTGATGGCTGCACATACCTAAGAATAGGGATAAAAACCTCTGAACTGTACACTTTAAATGTGTGAACTGTATAATATGTGCATAATATATCAATAAAGCTCTTTATAAATGCTCTATGGGCATTTGAAAAGTTTTAAAGTTTTTTTAAAAGTGTACACACATTTTTACATATCTGTGATCAACCTCCTTATTTGCATTATTCTAGGATGTATTTTCAACTATGCTTTTTATAAATAATTTCATTTTTATGATCTCTCATGAGCTAAGCATGTATATTCAACTTCTCTACTACTATTCTATATTGCCTGTTTCTCTTTGAAGGTTCTCTAGAGTTTTCTGTTAATTTATGATCTGTTCTGCATTCCTCCCATCCCCAAGCAACATTCCTTCTCCCCGGTTAAGCATCTTTTCATTTTCATTTTACATATATTTTTATGCTAATTCATGGTTAAAGAATTATGTGTTATGTTATAGCCTCTTTGTGGATTGCAAATCAGTATAAAAATACTCCTCAAAAAGGGAGGGAAGCAAACCATAAGAGACTCTTAAATACAGAGAACAAACTGGGGGGTGCAGGATAGAGGGGAAAATGGGTGATGGGCACTGAGGAGGGCACTTGTTGGGAAGAGCATGGGGTGTTGTACGTAAGCGATAAATCACGGGAATCTATCCCCAAAACCAAGAGCACACTGTATACATCATATGTTTGCCAACTTGATAACAAATTATATTAAAGAATATTCCTCCTTAATTCCTGCAGCACTTTGGGTGTTGTCTCTATTCATATCATGTCTCCATATTTCTTTCTTTAATATACCTCTAGTTTTCCTTTTCAACCATACTAAGTCATTTTATTTTCAATGTGACTGCTATATAGCATGGAATTCAGTTTGTTTTTAACCTAATTTGAGAATTTTTTTAAATAGATCAATTTATCCAATAAATGTTTATATTGTCTTATATGTCTTCCATTCTCTATTTTTATGGTATTTTTTCTTTTGTTGCAAACTCACTTTTTTCTTTTTTCCTCCCTTCCCTCTCCTGTTACTCTTACCATTTTTCTAAATATTTTGGATGTTTTATAGTTTGATTTTTATCTCTTTTAGAAGTAACTTTTATAATTTTAAATGCTATAACTTAGAAAGCATAGGAAAGAAATTGAAGAAGACACAAAGCAATGGAAAAACATTCCATGCTCATGGATTGGAAGAATAAATGTTGTTAAAATGTCAATATTATCCAAAGCAATCTACACATTCAATGCAATACCTATCAAAATGACACCAGCATTCTTCATAGAGCTAGAACAAACAATTCTAAAATTTGTGTGGAACCAGAAAAGACCCCAAATAGCCAAAGTAATGTTGAAAAAGAAAACCAAAGCTGGAAGCATCACAATTCCAGACTTTAGCCTATATTACAAAACTATAATCATAGAGATCAATGGAACAGAATAGAGAACCCAGAAATGGGCCCACAAATGTATGGCCAACTAATTTTTGACAAAGCAGGAAAGAATATTCAATGGAAAAAATACAGTCTCTTTAGCAAATGGTGTTGGGAAAACTGGACAGCGACACGCAGAAGAATGAACCTGGACCACCTTCTTATACCATACACAAAAATAAACTCAAAATGGATAAAAGACCTAAATGTAAGATAGGAAAACATCAAAACCCTACAGGATAAAAGAGGGAACAGCCTCACTGACCTCGGATGCAGCAACTTCTTACTTGACATGTCTCCCGAGACAAGGGAAACAAAAGCAAACATGAACTACTGGACCTCACCAAGATAAAAAGCTTCTGCATGGCAAAGGAAACAATCAGCAAAACTAAAAGGCAACTGATGAACTAGGAAATGATATTTGGAAATGACATGTCGGATAAAAGCATCCAAAATCTATAAAGAACTTATGTTCTATGTGTTCTTTCATGTTAGAAATAGGGGGCCATGGGTAAAAAGAAAATAAGATAATAAAAGAGAGGAAGGTAACTCCTAAGAGACTCTTACATATAGAGAACAAACTGAGGTTGCTGGAGGGGACATGGGTGGGGGGATGGGCTAAATGGATGATGGGCATTAAGGAGGACACGTTGGGAAGAGCACTAGGTGTTATATGGAAGTGAGGAGTCACTGGGCTCTACTCCTGAAACCAGAACTGTATGTTAACTAACTTGAATGTAAACAAATAAATTTTTAAAAAAAGAAGTAGGGGGCCATGGGTAAACATTTTTTACTATAATTTTTAAAAAGTTTGTATTGAGGCTCTTTCTGTCTTTATCACAGTCTTTTGGAATGCCTTCAGGTTTTAGGTTTTCCTCTATTTCAGCAACGAAACATGATCCTTCACTTCGATTACTAACAGCCTTAAAGTATTTGTAATCCTGTTTCTAAGTTCACAATATCTTTTCCCAGTGGTAACAATTATTTTACAAATCAATATATACATCTATAGAAAACAGCACTGAAGTGATTTGCCTGAGAAAGCAAAAAAAAAAAAAAAAGAAAGAAAAGAAAAAGAAAACTGGATCTCTATTTAAATCATGAGGCAATACTATCATCAGAATAAAATGGAAGCACACAGACACAGGCTCTGTCTCTCTCTCAATCTCTGTCATTCCTCCTCATACTACCCCCCACCCCCCCTGCCGCAATCTCATTACCTGCAATATCTATCTGCAAGGATTCTTGATCTCCTGTCCAGGCTTCCTTAGGAACTTTCCTCTTACTATGGATCTCCTCTTTCTGTTTAATGGCTTTAGTGTCTGGTAGACTTTCAATCTTTATGTCTTGTAGTAGGGCTGAGGGCTCTGCAGCAGCAGCACCACTAGAACCTAAGAGAGGTAAATTAACACAGTATCCAGACGTGGAGGTTGACAAAAAATATTTTAAAATACCTCTCAAGCATTTAATATGTGAAAGGCACTGTTACTGGTATTTTAGAAAAAAATAAAAAGACCATTTAGAAATGTCTTTAGAAACTCAATCCAAATTGAAGTTTAAAAATGTACAAAAACAGATGTCATACAAGATTAAAGAATTATAGCATAAGAGAAAGACGGATAAAGAAGTATATGTACTCAGGGGCGCCTAGGTGGCTCGGTTGGTTGAGTGTCCGACTTCGGCTCAGGTCATGATCTCAGGGCTGGTGGGTTCAAAGTCTGCATTGGGCTCTGTGCTGACAGCTCAGAACCTGGAGCCTGCTTTTGGATTCTGTGTCTCCCTCTCTCCCTCTACCTTTCTCCTGCTCATGCTCTGTCTCTCAAAAAATAAACATTAAAGGAAAAAAAAAAGGAAATGTATGTATTCAGAGGAGGAGAAACTACCTTTAGCTAGGAGGATCACAAAAGAACTCTGGAATAAAGTAACAACTGATTAGGGTATTAGAATACACACTGAGATGGAAAGAGAAAGGCATTTTAGGCAAAGGTACTACATATGAAAATAATAAAGTCAGGAAAGCAATTGAACATCTAAGAAATAGAGCAAGTTTAGGGTTTATCTGAGTATAGAATTTATGAAGAAAAGAAGTGCCTGAAAGGTTCTTTAGTAGTTGATTTTACTGTTCCGAAAGACTGTGCTAAAGGAATTTAGATTTTATTCTTAAGAATGATGAAACTTTTTGATTATGAGATTAAGGTAATTTATTTCTGGAACATTCATTTAGCAACAGCAAAAAAGGGGGTAAAATTTTGAAGTGTTGCCCAGAATACAACATAACTTGTGAAAAAAAAGCAATACACAAAAAGAGAAGTGGCTAATTATGCTCCAAAATGTTTCTATTTACAGTCGTGGCAGAGACTACCAGCTGTCCTCTGAAATCCATTTTTCTTTCCTCTAAAATAAATCCCTGGCAACAGAATGGCAAGGCTGGGCGGATCTTATGTCCTTCATATTCCTCCCAGTGAGTGCCTTCATGAGCACAAAAGTTCGTCTCCAGCCATAAACTGGTTTAGAACCTGAAGCAGAAACCCTATGACCCAGCAATAGCACTGCTAGGAATCTACCCAAGGGATACAGGACTGCTGATGCATAGGGGCACGTGTACCCCGATGTTCACAGCAGCACTTTCGACAATAGCCAAATTATGGAAAGAGAGTAAGTGTCTATCAAGTGATGAATGGATAAAGAAGATGTGGTATATATATACAATGGAATACTACGCAGCAATGAGAAAGAATGAAATCTGGCCATGTGTGGCAACATGGATGGAACTGGAGGGCATTATGCTGAGTGAAATATAAGTCAGGCAGAGAAAGTCAGATGCCATATGTTTCCACGCACAGGTAGGCTTTGTGAGACCTAACAGAAAACCAGGGGGGAGGGGAAGAGGGGAAGGATAAAAAGCCACAGAGAGGGAGGAAGACATAACATAAGAGACTCTCAAAGACTAAGAACAAACTGAGGGGTGAGGGGGGTGTGGGAAGGGGAAGAATGGGTGATGGGCACAAAGGAGGGCACTTGTTGGGATGAGCACTGGGTGTTGCATGGAAACCAATTTGACAATAAATTATTAAAAAAAAAAAAAAAAAGAATCTGAAGCAGAGGCAATTACAGGCAACCAGGGTCCCTAGTCCTATCCCTAGGTTACTAAAGAGGAGCCTTAGTCATCGGCCCTTGGAAATAATTCTGAAAAGGAACTGGCATCAAAAGAGGAAAACAAAGAATCAAAAGAAAAAAAAAACAATGGGCTTTGGAAGATTCTGATTTGGTTGCCTGCTGGGTAAAAGAAACTTTGATCGAGGCACCTGGGTAACTCAGTCAGTTGAGCATCTGACTTCGGCTCAGGTCACGATCTCATGGTTCACGAGTTCGAGCCCCGCATCAGGCTCTGTGCTGACAGCTCGGAGCCTGGAGCCTGCTTCGGATTCTGTGTCTCCCTCTCTCTCTGCCCCTCCCCCACGTGTGTGTACCAAAGCTCTCTGTCTCTCCTCAAAATAAATAAACTTTAAAAAAAAAAAAAGAAACTTTGATCATGTTTATTTGGGGAAAGAAAAAACAAGTTTATCCTGGCTCTTGAAGTATTATTTAAAGCTCAACTGGAGAAAGTAAAAGGCAAGCATCAGCTAAGAAGTACAAATCCAATCCCACCTTAGACATCCAAGCATTTTCAGACTGTACAGTTACTCCCAGGATGCCACCAGAGTTCACCTAATTCTAGAATATGCACCCCTTGGATCTGTCTATGGAGAACTTAAACTGTCAGTCTGTTGAGCAGAGGACTCCAACTCTTAGATCACAGGATTGGCAAATGCCCTGTCTTACCATAGTTTAAAGAGAGTTTTCATGGAGACATTAAGCCAGAGAACCTGCTCCTTAAATGAACTAAAGAACTTAAGATTACAGATTTTGGGTACAGATATGGCCTCATTCTCCAGAACCACCCACTGCTGCATCCTGGATTACTTGCCCCCTGAGATGATTAAAGGCTAAATGCATGCTGAGAAGGTGAATCTCTGGAGCCTTGGGGTTCTTTGCTATAAATTCCTAGTTGGGAAGCCTCTTTTTGAGACAAACACATACCAAGAGATCTATAATAAAAACCCGAGGGTTGAATTCACATTCCCTGACTTTGTACAGGGGGAGCCGGGGACTTCTTTTCAAGACAGCTAAAGCATAACCCTAGCAAAAGCCTAATTCTCAAAAAACTACTTGAACACTTCTGGATGACAGCAAATTCATCAAAACCATCTAGTAGCCAAAAAAAAAAAAAAAAAAAAAAATGCAAAGATTCAACTTTGAATCTTTCCATCTTAAGAACCTTGCAGGGAAGTGTGCCTGGCTGGCTCATTCGGTGGAACATGGGACTCTTGATTTCAGGATTGTAAATTCAAGCTCCACACTGGGTGTACAGATTACTAAAAAAAAAACCTTTCAGAGAGAGAAATCCCTATGCCAGGGCTGCTGCAGAATCTGTCAGGAACTGGCTACTGACATTCATCTTATTGCTGCCTGCCTGCCTGCCTGCCTGCAATCTAGAGCACTACATATATATATATGTTTTTGCTGAGCAGGCAGTACTTTGGTCTCCTATTCAGAAAGTTTCACTTCAGTAAACATGACACTCTGAAATGAAAGATGCCACAAGACTTGTGCTAACTTCACTGGTTACGGAATCTAGGGGCAAGGTTCAATTGCAGCCACTTCACAGCCTGTGTTGAGTAAGGCATCCCTATGGAAGATGATGTCAGGGTCTTGCTATGGGAAAGTGACCGCTTTGTTCTGGCCTGATCAGCTAAAGAGCTGTGCAATAACTCCAAGTGCCTGAGGCTGTGTGTACCTTACTGGGTGGCCAAGTCTGGAAAGGCTTCAAAATGAACATGTGATTCTTTCTTTCAAATGTTAAAGTGAAGATTTTTTTTTTTTAATAGAATCTTGATTTAATTGCAGATATGGTTACCATAAAGATTATTTTCCCAGCCACCCTGGCAACACAGCTTCATGAGAGCGTGTGACTAAGTCTGGCCAATAGAATACATGTAATTTTTGAGAAATATTTAAAAGAAGGAATGTATTTTTTTCTTCTCCTTCCTTCCTTTCTGTTGGCTGGAATATGGACCTGATGGCCACCACATGAGAATGGAGGCTAAAAGTGTTGGAACGACAGGAGAGACAGAGCTTTGTTCCTTGATTCCTTGATATACTGGAGTACCATGTCATCCACAGATGTCTACACCTGGATTTTTATAAGATAAATAATTTCCTGACTTTTAAGCCAATGTTATTTTGTTTTTGTTTTCATCTCTCAGAGCCAAAATGAATCCTAACTTAAACACGCTGTTATAGACATTTTTAATTAGCCTAATTTCACTGAAGTAAATTAACTGGTTAGGTAGTTAGGAAGTAAACAAGCTGAATTCCTAAAGAATAAAAACTTATGTACAACTTGGTATTACCAAGTGAGCATCTCCTAGAACTGATTTTTCTTCTAAGTAAAGTTTTTAAGAGTCCATTATATGAATTTCTGGCAATGAGATTAACCTGTGTACTATCTTTCCAAAGGTCTCCAGAAATGTCTTAAAGAGCTTTAAAAATGCTAATTTTACCAGGCAGCCTATACCAAAAACTTGTAGCTAATACCCTATTTCACAATAAGCAACACAGAAAAGTTGAATACAGCAAAGGAATAGAGAATACTTTGCCGTTTATACTCATTTTAGAAGGCCAGGAGAAAATAATACGCAGATAATCCAGGTCAATTACCTGCAGTGGGTTTCTCCGAGAATTCTTTCTCTTCGGGTTTGGCAGTCTTAGTCACCGCCTTTTTACTGTAGATCTCCTTTTTTTGGTTTTTGTCTGAAAGGCTCTCATCCCCACCGATGATGGAAACTTGAACTTCAGCATCTGGAATAATGACATCATGTGAAAAGACAATAGGACAAAGGAAAAGACAATAAACACAATAGGCAAGTAACCCCCCACTCAAAAAAATAAGCCCCAAACAAAAACCCAAACCTCTTCATACATCGAGAAAAAAAGCATCTCCTAGGCATCACCATACAAAAGGGGAGACAATTGTGGTGGGTTCACAACATGAATTGGAAAGCTTACCATAGTTTTTTGTGTACAAGGGTTTAAGTAAAATACCACCTTAAATGAAATCTGTACTTTGCTGATTTGACATAACAGTTAAAAAAAAAAAAGATCAGGTATCTTTTTCAAAGTAGAAAAGTAGATCTGAACTCCTCTTTTGAGTTCTTTGGTCTATTCAAAGTTTTTGTCACTTGTTGAGGCAATTTTGATATTTCATATAATCCTAGAAAAGCATCTATAACATTTAGATTTTATATATAATACTCATAATTTTTTTTAAATCTCCTGAAATTATATCCTTTAAAAATTTTCTAATTCTTTCTGTTTTTTCTTGGTCATACTTGCTAGAAATTTATTGATCTTACTGGTCTTTTTTAATCAGCTCTTTTCTTTATTTATTACATGAGAAAACCCAGGTGTAAAATAATGTCACTAAATATATTATAAAATCACCAATGCAACAACTAGGATAACAATCATCACACAGTTAATAATATTTATATGTTTTTTAAACTATTTTATTTTATTTTAAAATATTTATTTATTTTTGAGAGAGAGAGAGAAGAGAGCAGAGAAAGAGAGAATACTAACCAGGCACTCTGTACTGTCAGTGTAGAGCCCCATGTGGGGCTCAAACCCACAATCCATGAGATCAAGACCTGAAACCAAGAGTTAGATACTTAACCAACTACGCCACCCAGGGACACCCATTTTATTTTGGAGAGAGAGAGTGCATGCAAGTGGGCTCAGAAAGGGGCAGAGAGAGAGAGAGAGAGAGACAGACAGAGTGAGCATCTTAGGGAAGCTCCATGTTGTCACGGAGCCCAACATGGGGCTTGATCCCATGACCCTGAGATTGTGACCTGAGTCAAAATCAAGAGTTGGATGCTCAACCGAATGAACCACCCAGGCACCCCAAGCTTATATGTTTTTACAATGGGCTGAAAAGAGATACATCTCTTATTGCTAAGTGTGGATATTTTTCAACAACAACAACAAAAAAATCAGAAAAGCAGTAGAGATTACTAAAGACATAACATAATATGTCTACCAAAGAGTTTATGAAATGAAACATTACAGATATGATTTCCTATTGTAAAGCCGTAGTGATAACATTCATTGCCTTTTCAGCAGCAACCTTTATTCTGAATTTAGAGTTTATCAATCTCAAAGATGTTTCTGATTTTTTTTTTTTTTTTACTATATTGCAAGTATTAATCAATAATACGTGGGGCACCTGGTAGGCCAGTTGGTTAAGTGTCCAACTTCGGCTAAGGTCGTGATCTAGGAGTTCAAGAGCTCGAGCCCCACATCAGGCTCTGTGCTGTCAGCATGGAGCCTGCTTTGTATCCTCTGTCACCCTCTCTCTTCCTCTCTCCTGCTTGCTCGTGAGCACACACATGCATGTGTGCTCTCTCTCAAAAATAAATAAACATTAAAAACAAACAAACAAACACAAAACAATACAAGTCCAAACTGAACATAGAACTACCCTATGTTTAAAAACTGCCCTGGGATCAACAGCACCTATTTGGCTAATAGCTATGCATGGGAATAAAAAACCATAAATGGAACAAAGCAACGCAGACCATTACACATGTAGAATTTTTAGTGGCCCAGCAGAGTCTCCGTTTAATAAATACTACCATGTATCAACTAAAGTAGAGTAACAAGGATGAAGAGGAAAAAAAAAATCAAGCAGGTGTCTAAATATTAAAAGCTTTTATAAAACAGTGAGGCCTTTATCTGTGGATAAAGTTGAAAATTCAAATAACCACAGTGACCAGATAGATAAGGTAGACGAATGAAGCAGACTGACTCTGAGAAGTGTGGGGACTTAGAGCAAACATGACTCAGGGGCAGGTGATTACTGCCATGAAGGAATGCAAGCTGACTGCAAACAGATATTCTGATCTGTTGGGAGCCATTTTGGGCTCACAGGTTGAGACCCTTCCCTGTGTGGAAAAGGTGGTTGAAGCAGTTATGAGCTGGCTGAATATTGGTGTGATTTGTGTAAATGTTGGGCTCCTATTATGTAAATTCACTCATTCACGGGCAAAGGACAAGCACTGGGAATTCTGTCCTTGCCAGACGGGTTGTACCTCCCCCATTGTAACTGGAAGAAGAGGCAATGACTCCTGGCCTGTTTATAGATAATTAACACAGGCAGGCCTAGGTAACTTCCTGTCCTCTCCCCCAGCCTTAAATTTATATGCTAACTAACTTGAAAACAACTTGGAAGATTAAGGAAATCTCCGCTTTACTGAGAAAACACATTATTGTTCAAACTATGCTTACTGATGGGCTGTCACTCAAGGCTGTAATGTAACTCACTACTTTTAAATAAAGACACTGAGATCGGCATGGCAGAGACGCCAGAATTGCCAGGGCTGCCTGCTTGGTCATCAGACTCCATCTTTCTCGTGGCTCTCTCACTTCCTTTCGCCTGACTGTCCGTCCTTCGTGGACCCCTAGATTCGCCGGAACTGGACCCCGGCACTGATTTTTCCAGGGAAGTCCCAAATCTTATTTTTAAATGTCGGCAGCAAAATAAAAAGAAAATTTAAAACACCATGTGAACCATATACTTCCAACCTATGAAAATATTAGTTTGTACCAAATGACAGATAAATTCATGAGGCAAATTTAATCAAGATTTTCTGGATTTCAGTTTGTAAAATATACCTGACTGGATATCATTTTATTTTCAAAAGTTGCGATATATTTTATTTCCCACAGTGAAAATAAAGTTTATAGTTTTAAAAAACCTGTAAAGGATTTTGAAAGATGTCATAAATATTTTATCTTCTTATATACACCCAATAAAATAGCTAACAGAAAAGTTTAGATAACACCAGAAATAAGATAAAGACAGGATAATATTCTCATTCTGGATGACCAGGAAAAAAAAAAGGCCACGAAATAATAAGCTAATCCAGTTACCTGCAATATCTTTCGGAGGGCTTTTTTTCCTCTTTGGCAAGGATTGCTTAGACACCACTCTCTTACTGTAGATCCCCTCTTTATGTTTAGTGTTAGCAGGGATTGACAGGTCATCATCCCTTGTGCCTAGCTCCTCCGCTGAGAAGTCTGGAGCAATGGCATCACTGGATCCTACAGCAAAGTGGGAAAGTAGTACAATTAACAAATATTTAGACATGAACTTGAAGAAAGACAAAAAATTTAAACCGCTCTTAAACCGCTTCTATTAAAAAGATACAACAGGAGTGTCGTAGTGTGAGCAGAAGGCCATGTCAGTCAAATTGAAGCTGTCAGACATGTACCATAAATTATTTGCAATAATACAAGGTAGAGAAGCAAATGACAGAAGATATATATATAGTAGAGTATCAGTTGAGAAGACAATCTCCAGTCAGGAAGGTTTTCAAAGAAAGGAGAATATAGACTGTAGCCTGAAAAACAAGTAGGTTTTTTGAAATATGCAAAGGAAGGAAGAAAGACATTTTAGGCAGAGGTGAAGCAGGAGCAAAGACAAGAAGGCAGGGAAGCAAAGAGTATGTAAGAACAGCAGTCCCTTTGGGGTCACGCCAGATCAGAGAATACATTAAAGAAAGTGGTGGGAAATATTAAAAAATAATTGTTTGGGATAAAAAAAATTCAGCAGGGTATGGAATCCTGTTGGGAGCTGTTTTGGGCTCACAGGTTGAGACCCCTCCATGCGTGGGAAAGGTCGAAGCAAAAGCTCCCGCCAGCCAAACTGGCGCCTAGTTTTACCTCCTTCTAAATAACCTTTCAGGCCTGGATTTCTCGAATTGCTTTCGTTGGCCTAAGGGACATAATGCTCTTTGGTTTTATGGCACATGGAAAAGGGGACTTGGTCTTGATGGATAAAATCTGTGTGAGAGTAACCTGGCCAGAAGTAACCTCAAGGTTGCCTCTTGGGGATAGGTTACACAAATTGAGGCATAGGCCCCAAGACTCCTTGAACCAAATTAGATTTTCCCTGCAGGTATCGCTCCCCTCAGCCCCACCATAAAACCTCAAGGCATATCTCCGTAAGGCTTCTCTCAGAATTAACACACTGATGGGAAAGATTGTAAAGAGACTTAGGACTTCCCCAAGGTTAGCCTCGCCCAAAAGTCAGAAGCACTGTTTATCAGCAGCAAATATTGAGCACCTCCCTGAGGTTAACATTTTGCAAATCATTTTGTAATTCTCATCCCCACGCTCCCTTATACCATAAACCTATAGATGACTACATAGGTCTTGTGACAACAATGCATGTTGTAAAGAATGCCTTGTCACTGATGTAATGTCACTCGCTACCTTTAAAAATAAAGACACTGAGACCAGCAAAGCAGAGATGCCAGAATAGACACCAGAATGGCAGAGATGCCAGAATTGCCAGGGCTGCCTGCTTGGTCATCAGATTCCATCTCACTCGTGGCTCTCTCACTTCATTTCGCCTGACCGTCCGTCCTTCGTGGACCCCTAGATTCGCCGGAACAAGGAACGACTCCGGCAGAATCCCAAGCTAAAAAGTACAAATTATACTCTTTGTATATATGAAATGCAACAGCATTATAAATTTTTAATAATAAGGGAAAATGTAATCAGCTGTTTTAGGAAGATTAATCTGACAATAAGATAGAAAACATTGAAAGGAAAGTCTTATGTGATAAATACAAGATTTGAAAGTAATTTTATTTTTTAAAAATACATTTTAATATTCCCATGTCCACTGGTAAGAGAAGTTTACTCATGCCACAAAAAAGAGGTGAAGGATATCTCTGGACATATAAGAGTTTTTAGCAACTAGAGCAGGATCATTTTTATAAATGTTTTTTCTTTCTAATATGGGATTCTACACTTCATGCATTTTCTGAGCGCCTAAAATATATATGGCAATAAGAGATGAGTAAGTATCAGTCTCATTAATACAGTGTAAATGTAAGTAAGTCATGAGTATTTTTTTAGGACAGATTGCAAGGACCCTACTTAAGTCTTCTGGGTCATATGTACAGATTAAATTGTGCTTTTCTCAGGGTCTGTGACATCACTGTCTCTTATTTGCCTCCTCCATCTCTCTGGCAAATCCTTAGTATCCCTCCTTCTACCAGATCTCTCAATGCTGGAGTTCCTCAAGGGGTCGGAATCTTCTCTTCCTGAGTAAACTCATCACTTACCAATGGATGGAATACTATCTATCTACATGCTGATGACCAACAAATATATATCTCTAGTTGAGAGCTTTCTTCTGAACTTCAGATTCTAGCATTCAAGGACATAGCTAGCCCTTAGAGCATCTTTTGAAGAAATTAGAAAAAGGTGTCTCTTCCTTAATTAAAAAATTAAGGTATTATATTTTATTGTACAACATAACAACTGCACATGGGGATCATTCTCCTCACAAATACTTCCAGATACCAGAGAACATACATCACCAGCAGCAAGCACATGCATACTCTTCACCACTACACTTGCCTCTCCTAGAAAGGTGACTATGTTGGGTTTACGGTCAGGTAGTCCCAGAAAGCAATGGGTAGATGAGCAAGAGAATCAACTCAGTGGAGCTGAGAGCAGCTGAAAGGCAGTGTAGCCAGATGCATGTGTGAATGCCAACGAGTGTACGTGTACTTGTATTATACAGCATTCACGCACAGCTGCAGGATGTGTAAGTATAGATTATTGTTTGGGGTAAGAAGAGAGTTAACACTGCTCCAGAACTCTAACTGGAGATCTGGGACCTTCAGGCTCACCTATGTATTTTCACAAAAAATAGCATATGTCTATATGATGTGAATGGTGCCACCTTCTATGTGGCACCCTTATATATAACCTTAAGTGTGTAAACCAACTCTACAGTCAATAGCCTTGTAACTACTGGTGTCCTCGCTTCCACTTCTAGAGTTCCCACCTTGGCTCCCTGCCTTCTGACCCATGAAGTCATAAATTTTATCTAACAGCCAAATAAATTTTACAAATATAAATGAAACCACAGTTGCCCACCAGAATAAAATTCAAATGTTTTAATATGGCTTACAAGACCCTGATGATCTTGGACTTACCTATCTAACCATATTAGCCATTATTCTGCTCTAACCACACTGCATTCTTATCTGTCAAATGCATCAAACTCTCTCCTCTTTCAGGAGTTTTGCCCAGACGGCTCCCTCCTACTTAACCTGCCTTTACCCTCTGGACCTCGTCTCTCAAGTTTTTCCTTGGAAAGGCCTTCAGGAGCTCCTAAAACTCTCTTCCAATAATTCTATTTCAATTGTACTTTATTTTCTTAACATTTATTATTTGTAATTATGTACTTATTTGTAGTCTATTTATTTACTAACTGTAACAACATTCCACATACTCCACAATCTAAGGGACCATGTTCATTCATTCTGCACATCACTGTAAATGTAGCACCCAGTATAGTATCTGCCAGGAACACAGTAAGAGCTTTAATAATTTTTGATTGAAGAAAAGAATGAACATTTGAACTGAAAGTTTTTTGTCACCTTAAGAAAAAACAAAACAACCAAACTTTGGTTATATATGCTTTGGAATGAACATATACTGGGACTGTGATATATATAGTTTCTCATCTTTTTTTTTCTCACCTAATTCAAGATAAATTTAAAATGGAATGTAGAGTTTAAAGTTAGCATATAAAGTGAAAAGCCATACAGGGTTGAAATCACCCTGGAAGGTTCCTTAAAAAGGCACTATATTGAAATTTACATTCTGTCTGCTCAACAAATCCACCAGAGTGCACTTTTCCCTCCTGGCTTGCAACAAATCACTGTGCCTGCTTCTGAACACCCGATGAAGTAAGTACCTGGCCACATTGTTCCCATCTCCCATTTCAAATTCCATCATGATAATATGCTCATAAAGTGTAGACCACACACAAGTACCTGGTGTTAAATCCTACTGACTATAAAAACTTGAGAAGTTAAAAGTTAAGCCCCCCTGGTTTTCAAAGCCAAATACTATGGGGATTTATCTTCCCAGTGCAGGTCCCCTGTGCCAGAGATGCCTGCTGTGGATTCTATTCTTTTCCCTTCTCTGTGCTTGTGCTGTCCCTTCCTCTCATGGTCAGTCTTGTGGGTCAGTTTGGTCCCTGAGTCTCTGCTCTTCCTGCCATTCTTCATGTGACCTCTTCACTATGATTAGCTGGGTCAAGTCTGCTCAGCCAGTCTTTGGGTCATTTTCTGGGTTATTTACACTGATGTAAATGTTATCTAGGTGTATCTGTGAGATGAGGTGAGTAAGATCCTCCTACTCTGCCATCTTCCCTGGAAACTTCCTACCTCTCCCCTTTTAAAAAATTGAGATACAGGGGTGTCAAGGTGGCTCAGTTGGTTAAGCATCCAATTCTTGATTCTGGATCAGGTCATGAGAGTGCAGAGCCTGCTTGGGATTCCTACTCTGCTTCTCTGCCCCTCCACCTCATGTATTCTTGTTCTCAAAATAAACAAACATTTAAAGAAAAAATAAAACAGGGGTGCCTGGGTGGCTCAGTCGGTTAAGTGTCCAACTCTGGCTCAGGTCATGATCTCATGGTTCATGGGGTTGAGGCCCACATTGGGCTCTGTGCAGATAGCTCAGAGCCTGGAGCCTGCTTCGGATTCTGTGTCTCCCTCTCTCTCTGCCTGCCCCCTGCTTGCACTCTGTTTCTCTCTCTCAAAAATAAACATTAAAAATAAATAAAGAATAAATAATAAAAAAATTGGGATATAATTCAAATAACATAAAATCCACCAATATAACTGTGTACAAACGAGTAATTTTTAGTATATTTACAATCACCACTGCTAACTAATTCCAGAACATTTTTGTCACCCCCAAAGGAAACCCTCTCAAAAGAGAGTATTAGCAATTACTCTCCATTTTCCCCTCCCCCACAGTTGCTGGCAACCACTAATCTACATTCTGTCTATATGGATTTCCTTGTTCTGGACATTTCATATAAATAAATTATACAATATGACTTTTCAAGTGGCTTGAATTGTGCATTTCTCCCTTTACTAGTATGAGGTGTATTTATTTATTTATTTATTTAACCAGTTTTTCTTTATGTATTTGGGACTCTGTTGTTAGTTGCATATATATTTATAATTGTTTTATCTTCTTGATCGATTGATGTTTTTATCATTATAAAATGACCTTTGTCTTTACTAATAAATTTTAAAATCTATAATGCCTAATAATAGACACTCTTGCCCTCTTTGGTTACTGTTTACATGGCATATCTTTTTATATCCTTATACTTTCATCCAGTTTGTCTTTGAAACTAAAGAAAATTTTCTGTAGACAGCATATACAGTTGGATTATGTCTTTTTATCTACCTTGCCAATCGCTGCCTTTTTAATGGGAGTATAACTCATTTACATTTAATGCAGTTACAGATAATCGAGGAATTATGTGTGCTATTTTTCTATTTTTGTCTCTAGTATTACATCTGTTTTGTTCCTCAGTTTCTCTACTAGAACTTTTTTGTGTTAAATAGATATTTACTAGTGTAGCGTTTTAATACCTATGGTGACTCTTTTTTACTATATATTTTTTAGTCTTATTTTCTTAGTGGTTGTTCTGGAAATTACCATTCATATTTTAATATAAATTAACAATCTATTTGGGTTAGAATCCAATTTCAACAGTATATAAACACTTTTCTCCCATATAGTTCTGTCTCCTCCCTTCTTTATGCTGTTTTTTCCACAAATCATATCTCTATACATTTTTGTACAATGAGAATTATTATTATTGCTTTATGCATGCCTTATAATCATATGAAAGAAAATGGATTTAGAAACAAAAATACTGCCTTTTGTATTTACCTATGTAGTTATCTTTACCAGCACTCTTTATTTTTTCATATGGATCCAGGTTACTGTCTAGTGTCCATTCATTTTACCCTGAAGATATACCCTTAGTGTTTCCTATAGGTCAGTATGCAAGCAATCAACTCAGTTTATCTGAGAATGTCTTAATTTCTCCTTCATTTTTGAAGGGTAGTTTTGCCAAATACAGAATTCTTGGTTGACAGTTTATTTTTTTCTTTCTTTCAGTTCTTTGAATATGTGATTGTAATGCCTTTTGGGCTCCAAGGTTTCTGATGAGAAATCAGCTATTAACCACATACTTCCAACCTATGAAAATATTAGTTTGTACCAAATGACAGATAAATTCATGAGGCAAATTTAATCAAGATTTTCTGGATTTCAGTTTGCAAAATATACCTGACTGGATATCATTTTATTTCAAAAGTTGCGATATATTTTATTTCCCACAGTGAAAATAAAGTTTATAGTTTTAAAAAACCTGTAAAGGATTTTGAAAGATGTCATAAATATTTTATCTTCTTATATACACCCAATAAAATAGCTAACAGAAAAGTTTAGATAACACCAGAAATAAGATAAAGACAGGATAATATTCTCATTCTGGATGACCAGGAAAAAAAAAGGCCACGAAATAATAAGCTAATCCAGTTACCTGCAATATCTTTCGGAGGGCTTTTTTTCCTCTTTGGCAAGGATTGCTTAGACACCACTCTCTTACTGTAGATCCCCTCTTTATGTTTAGTGTTAGCAGGGATTGACAGGTCATCATCCCTTGTGCCTAGCACCTCCGCTGGGAAATCTGGAGCAATGGCATCATTGGATCCTACAGCAAAGTAGGAAAGTAGTACAATTAACAAATAATTAGACATGAACTTGAAGAAAGACAAAAAATTTAAACCGCTCTTAAACCGCTTCTATTAAAAAGATACAACAGGAGTGTCGTAGTGTGAGCAGAAGGCCATGTCAGTCAAATTGAAGCTGTCAGACATGTACCATAAATTATTTGCAATAATACAAGGTAGAGAAGCAAATGACAGAAGATATATATATAGTAGAGTATCAGTTGAGAAGACAATCTCCAGTCAGGAAGGTTTTCAAAGAAAGGAGAATATAGACTGTAGCCTGGAAAACAAGTAGGTTTTTTGAAATATGCAAAGGAAGGAAGAAAGACATTTTAGGCAGAGGTGAAGCAGGAGCAAAGACAAGAAGGCAGGGAAGCAAAGAGTATGTAAGAACAGCAGTCCCTTTGGGGTCACGCCAGATCAGAGAATACATTAAAGAAAGTGGTGGGAAATATTAAAAAATAATTGTTTGGGATAAAAAAAATTTAGCAGGGTATGGAATCCCAAGCTAAAAAGTACAAATTATACTCTTTGTATATATGAAATGCAACAGCATTATAAATTTTTAATAAAGGGAAAATGTAATCAGCTGTTTTAGGAAGATTAATCTGACAATAATATAAGATAGAAAACATTGAAAGGAAAGTCTTATGTGATAAATACAAGATTTGAAAGTAATTTTATTTTTTAAAAATACATTTTAATATTCCCATGTCCACTGGTAAGAGAAGTTTACTCATGCCACAAAAAAGAGGTGAAGGATATCTCTGGACATATAAGAGTTTTTAGCAACTAGAGCAGGATCATTTTTATAAATGTTTTTTCTTTCTAATATGGGATTCTGCACTTCATGCATTTTCTGAGCGCCTAAAATATATATGGCAATAAGAGATGAGTAAGTATCAGTCTCATTAATACAGTGTAAATGTAAGTAAGTCACGAGTATTTTTTTAGGACAGATTGCAAGGACCCTACTTAAGTCTTCTGGGTCATATGTACAGATTAAATTGTGCTTTTCTCAGGGTCTGTGACATCACTGTCTCTTATTTGCCCCCTCCATCTCTCTGGCAAATCCTTAGTATCCCTCCTTCTACCAGATCTCTCAATGCTGGAGTTCCTCAAGGGGTCGGAATCTTCTCTTCCTGAGTAAACTCATCACTTACCAATGGATGGAATACTATCTATCTACATGCTGCCAAATACAGAATTCTTGGTTGACAGGTTTTTTTTTTTTCTTTCTTTCAGTTCTTTGAATATGTGATTGTAATGCCTTTTGGGCTCCAAGGTTTCTGATGAGAATTCAGCTATTAATCTTATTGAGGATCCCTTGTATACAATGAGTAACTTCTCTCTTGCTGGTTTTAACATTCTCTTTATCTTTTCAACAGTTTAATTATGATGTGTTTAAATGTGGATCTCTTTAAGTTTATCCTGCTTGCATTGCCTTCAGTTTATCAGATGTACTGATTAAAAGTAACCATAATATTTGGGAAGTTTTTCTCCAAATATTCTTTCAATCCCCTTTTCTTTCTCTCCTTCTGTAACTCCTATTATGTGTAAAATAGTACTCTTGATGGTGTCCCAGAGAATTCTGAGATTTTGTTCCTCTTTCTTCATTCTTTATTCTTTGTTTCTCACACGGGATAATCTCAACTGGCCTATCTTCAAGTTCACTGATTCTTTCTTCTGCCTGCTGAGCAACTCTAGTGAATTTTTAATTCTATATATTGTGTTTTGCAGCTCCAGAATTTCTATGTGGATCTCTTTTTGTAATTTCTAACTTTTCATTGATGTTCTCTATTTGATAAAGACATTGTTCTCCTACTTTCCTTTAGTTCTTTGATATGGTTTCATTTAGCTCTTCGAACATATTTTAAATAGCTAAGTCTTTATTTAGTAAGTCTAATGTCTGGAATTTCCCAGAGACAGTTTCTTAACTGCTATTTTTCTCGTGTATGAACCATATTTTTTGGTTTTTAATTTCCAAAGCTTGTATTTTTTTTGTTGAAAATGAAACACCTTAAATAAGAAAATTGGTAAGCCTGGATTCTATCAGATTGTATCCACTTCCCAATGTTAGCTGTTGTTGCTTTATGTTGTTTAAGTAACTTTTCTGAACAAATTCTGTAAAATCAATTGATGTTTCTACTCAACTAGCCTGGTGGTCAGTTAATACCTAGACAGAGACATCCTCAAACACCTATTGCCAGTAAATACGGGAGATTTACAGAGAGACTTTGTGTGCGTGTCAGGACATACCTTCAACTTTGAGCTAGGCAATTGTCAACTGTGCCTTAGCCTTCCTTTTCTTCTTGCACAGAGACTCAAGGGGAGCTGGAGATAAAGGGTAGGGTCTTTTCAGGTCTTTCCTAAGAATACACACAGCCCTATGCACATGGACACTCTTCTAGAGTCCCTGGAATATGTCAAGGCTTTTAAACATCTATGGGCATATCTCATCCTTGGTTTTTACATTTAAGTTTTTGGTTAGTCTATTGTTTGCCTCAATTGTTACCTATTGCCTCAGGCATTATAACATTAAAACACTTGCCTATAAATGTTCTTGCATCTTAAACATGACCATGTGCATGCACGCGTGCACACACACACACACACACACAGGCTTTTTACACTGAATGAATAGCTCTGAATGAGATTAAATGAAGACAAGTCTATTGAATGACAGATCAAGTATTGACAATTCTTTGGGAATGAAGTTTTAAAACAGGTCTAGCTCTGTTCTATTTCCTCTAGTCCTGGGAAAGCAGGCTGCTATTTTTCAAGGTGATTACTGAACTCAGTCTGGGGGTGAGACTAAGGCAAGTTAAATGCCACAAAGCTTACTGTTCAGAACAATTTCTAGGCTTTCATCCTAGAGTGGCTCTACTGGTTTAAGTAAGGATTTTCCTACTATCACCTCTCTCACTCTGGGAACAGATGAAGAACATGAAAACTATAATCTCAAGTATAATATAGTTATTAGATCTCCTGTTGTCTTATTGATGTATTCGGCACTTTATTTACAGGGACAGTATTTCTCAGGACACAATGTACCATCACTGAATTATTCTCTCCTCCCACCATTGTTCAATTTTTCTTAAAATTAATGTCTCCAACTAGATGAGTTAGGGACATAAACAAATAGCAGGACACTGTGGGCCTCAAAAAGTATTAAGACATCAGATCAGATCTTTATTGGTACAAATGTTCGGTCTTCTGATCTGGGGCCTGAAAGTGAAAGAAAGATCAAAGTTTTCAATTCAAATTGTTTCCTTTCTGGTAGCCATTGTGTGTGTGTGTGTGTGTGTGTGTGTGTGTGTGTGTGTGTGTTCCATTAAGTGTGTTAATTTTTTAAAGTTTGTATTTAAATTCCAGTTCATATGCAATGTAATATGAGTTTCAGGTATACAATATAGTGATTCGACACTTCCATATAGCACCCAGTGCTCATCACTACAAGTGTACTCCTTACTCTCCATCACCTATTTAACCCATCCCCCCAGCCTTTCCCCCTCTGGTAACCATCAGTTTGTTCTCTAAGGTTAAGAATCTGTTTTTCTTGGTTTGCCTCTCTCTTTCTTCCCTTTGCTCATTTGTTTTGTTTCTTAAATTCCACATAAATGAAATCATATGGCATTTGTCCTCCTCTGACTTATTTTGCTTAGCATAATACTCTCTAGCTCCATCCATGTCATTTCAAATGACAAGATTTCATTTTCTTTTATGGCTGAGTGATGTTCCATTGTATGTATGTGTATATATACATCCTCTTCTTTATCCATTCATCAATTGATGGACACTTGGGCTGTTTCCATAATTTGGCTATTGTAGATAGTGCTGGTGTAGATACACCAGGATGCATATACATGTATCACTTTGAATTAGTATTTTTGTATATTTAGGTAAATACTAGAGTATTTACTGTAGTGCAATTTCTAGATCATAGAGTAGTTCTATTTTTCACCCTTTGAGGCACCTCCACATGGTTTTCCAGAGTGACTAAAACAGTTTGCATTCTCATCAAATGTGCATGAAGGTTCACCTTTCTCCACATCTTTGACAATACCTGTTGTTGTTTCTTGTGTAATTGATTTTAGTTATTCTAACAGGTGTGATGTGATCTCTCACTGTAGTCTTGATTTGCATTTCCCTGATGATCAATGATGCTGAGCACCTTTTCATGTGTCTTTTTGCTAACTGGAGGTCTTCTTTGGAAAAATGGCTAATTCACATATTCTGCCCATTTTTATTTTTTAATTTTCAAGAGAGAGAGAGAGAACGTGAGTGGGGGAGGTATTCTGCCCATTGTTTAACTGGATTAGTCATTATTAGGGTATTGAGTTTTATAAGTTCTTATATACTTTGGATCCTCTAACCCTTTACTAGATGTCATTTGCAAATATCTTCTCCTATTCCATAGGCTGCCTTTTAGTTTTGTTGTTTCCTTCCCGTGCAGAAGTTTTTTATTTTGATGAAGTCCCAATAGTTTATTTTTTATTTTGTTTCCCTTGTCTCAGGAGACATACTAGAAAAAAAGTGCTATAGCTGAAGTCAAAGAACTATACTGCTTGTGTCCTTGTCTAGGATTTTTATGGTTTCACGCCTCACATTTAGGTCTTAAATCTATTTTGAATTTATTTTTGTGTATGGTGTAAGAAAGTGGTCCAGTTTCATTCTTTTTGTATGCTGTCCAGTTTTCCCAGCATCATCTGTCAAAAGACTTTTTTCCACTGGATATTCTTTCCTGCTTTGTCGAAGATTAACTGACCATATAACTGTGGGTTCACTTCTGGGTTTTCTATTCTGTTCCATTGATCTATGTGTCTATTTTTGTGCTGGGACCATACTGTTTTGATTACTATCGCTTTGTAATATAAATCGAAGTCTGGAATTCTGATGTCTCCAGCTTTATTTTTCTTTTTCAAGGTTCCTTTGGCTATTTGGGGTCTTTTGTGGTTCCATATAAATTTTAGGATTGTTTGTTCAAACTCTGTGAAAAATGCTGTTGGTATTTTCATAAGGATTGTATTAAATGTGTAGATTGCTTTGGGTAGTATAGACATTTCAACAATATTTGTTCTTTCAATCCATGAGCATGGAATGTCTTTCCATTTCTTTGTGTCATCTTTAATTTCTTTTGTCAGCATTCTGTATTTTTCAGAGTACAGGTCATTCATCCCTTCAGTTAGATTTATTCCTAGCTATCTTATTGGATTTGGTGCAATTATAAATGAGATTGATTCCTTAATTTCTTTCTGCTGCTTCATTACTAGTGTATAGAAATGCAACAGATTTCTGTACTTGAGTTTGTATCCTCTGACTTTAGTGAATTCATTTATCAGTTCTAGCGTTTTTTGGTGGGGTCTTTGGGTTTTCTATATTTGGTATTGTATCATCTGCAAATAGTTAAAGTTTTACTTTTTCCTTGGTGATTTGGATGGCTTTTATTTCTTTTAGTTGTCTGACTGTTGTGGCTAGGACTTCCAGTAGTATGTTGAATATAAGTGGTGAGCGTGGACAGCCCTGTCTTATTCCTAACCCTAGAGGAAAAGCTCTCTGTTTTTCCCCACTTAGGATGATGCTAGCTGTGCGTTTTTCATATATGGCCTTAATTATGTTAGGGTATGTTCACTCTAAACCTACTTTCTTGAGGGTTTTTTTTATCATGAATGGATTTTTGTACTTTATCAAATGCTTTCTGTGCATGTATTGAAAATGATCAGATATACTGCATTGATTCATTTGAAAATACTGAACCATCCTTGCAATCTAGGAATAAATCCCCATTAGGTGTGTTTTAATTTTTATTATTTTATTTATTATTATTATCTTTTTATTTTAGAAAGTTTACGAGCAGGAGAGAGGGACAGAGGGGGATAGAGAGAATTTAAAGCAGGCTCCATGCTCAGTGCAAAGCCTGATGCAGGACTCAGTCCCACTACCTTGAGATCATGACCCAAGCTGAAATTGGGAGTCAGATGCTAAAGTGACTGAGCTGTCCAGGTGCCCCAAATGTCATAGCCTTGCATATAGTAGAACTTTCTTCCAGCTTCTGGTTATAGGCTTAATAATTAATCCTAACATTTGGCAACATATGAGCCTAACATATTGTAAGGGCAAATTGGGACTGGTTCCATTTTGCTTAAGGACAAACTGGGACTGACTCCATTGTATTCCGTGTCCTCCACCCTGAGTCCCCAGTGCCTGCACAAAAGCTTAAAACCTGCAACTTCCAGGTTCCAAAAGAACCACGCCCAGTGACCTATGGAACAGGACCCTTGACCCTTCCTCAGCCACGGCTAGGGTCACGACCATCACCCCTCCCATTGCCCCTAGACCCCTTTAAAATTATTGTGTTTTTGGAACGTGCACTCTCACGCGAGCTCTCGCTCTCGCTCTCTCTCGCTCTCTCTCTCTCTCTCCCCCACCGCTGCGTCGGTGTGGGTAGGAGATTGAGCTCGAGCTAGCGCTAGCTCGAATAAAGGCTCTTTGTTCTTGCATCAGACTCGGCTCCCTGGTGGTTATTGGGGTCCCCGAATTCTGGGCATAATAATATGAGCATTTTTTTTGGTCTTTTTTTTTCAGGAGCATCATAGTGGGGAATTAGAAGCAGTTATACCGGTGCTTTAACTTAGTTACCATTAGATACTTGTTCAGTCCTCTTAAAGTTAACCAAAAAACATGCCTAGTCTAAGACTAGAGAAAATTTGTCGCATACAATTCCTACACATATAAAAATGTCTACTGACAAATCATGAAAAAAAATTTACGTCTAAACTGAACCAAAATGTTGTCCCATCAATCCAAACCCCGCACCACACCAACTCAGTATCCTTATCTTAAAATCCCCACAGGAAATATTTGTTGCGTTCCTGTATGGGGTGCTACTCATCTTCTAAACCTGCAGTTTGCCTGTGGTGATCTCATCGGGGTGCTGCAGGATAATTCGAAAGTCTACAGAAACAACACTGGTGACTGGTACCTAGTGTACACTACACAAACTACTAGCTCAAAGTACTTTAAATTTTCAATATTAGGGGCGCCTGGGCAGCTTAGCTGGTTAAGCCTCCGACTCTTGATTTTGGCTCAGGTCATGATCTCACAGTTCGTGGGTTTGAGCCCCACATTGGACTCTACACTGGTAGTACGGAGCCTGCTTGGGATTCATTCTTCTCTCCCTCTCTCTCTCTGCCCCCCCACCCCCCTCATGCTCTCACTCAAAACAAATAAACATCAAAAAAAAAGTTTTAAATTTCAATATTAGATAATGCCATATTCCTTTCAATGATGTTGTATCTTTGCAAAGCTAAATTTTTGAGTTTCTTTAGTAAAAGCGGCAAATAAGTGTGATTGTGTCCAATTTCATATCAAGGTTTGATAAGCTGTACAAGTGTTCTAACAGCTTCACATAACTGTGGTTATTTATGAACAAAGTAAAATACTTTCTTTCAAAACCCTAAAACAAAAGGAAATATCTAATATTTTTATTAAGTTGCTACATCAAAACAGCAAATATTTATGTCCTAATAAACTTACAGCTGCTTGAAAAAATACTTCTTGTATTTATATGCATTCTATATAATAATGAGAAAAAAAAATCACCGAAACACCAAGGGCAATGTGAACGGAGAAAACTTAGAAAACCTTTGTCTGAAACGGATTCCACTAAACCAAACAATTATCCATACAATTTTCTTCATTAAATACATCTTGTCAAATAACTTACTTTTCTGAACCAGAGACTGACTCATGAAAAGTTCCATATTTCATTAGGATTAAATATCACTAAGCTTTCATTATGTCATTCTAGAATTAACCAGCTAAACCACAAATAAAATTTCAAAATATAAAAATTTGAATAATTTATGCAGATTACCTGAGTGAGAGCTCTCAATGGTGGTATCTGATCTGGAATCCAGAGATGAAGGAATTTTTCCTAATTGTGGAACATAGTACATCTTGGTACTACCAGGAGGCTTATATGGCAACAGCGAAGGCTGGGCTAAGGAGATAAAGATGAGAACAATTAGTGAGAACATTTATTAAAATTCACTGAACAAATATTGAGTGACTTTAATGTGCTATGCGGTATACAAGATTTTTGGGATATATCAGGGCACCTGGCTGGCTCAGTCAGAAGAGCATGCAACTCTTGATCTCAGAGTTGTGAGTTTGAGCTCCATACTAGGTGTAGAGATGACTTAAATAAATAAACTTCAGGAGTGCCTGGGTGGCTCAGTTGGTGGAGTGTCTGATTCTTGATTTTGGCTCAGATCATGATCTTGGGGTCATAGGACTGAGTTTCATGTTGGGCTCCACACAGATCATGCAGCCTGCTTAAGATTCTCTCTCTCCACCCTTTCCCCCGTCCCTCTCCCATGCCTGTGCTCTCTCTTTAAAAATAAATAAATAAACAAATAAAGTAAAATAAAATAAAATAAACTTAAAAAAAAAAGGATTCTTGGGATATATGAACTAAAACGAAAAATCTCTGCCTTCAAGAAGATCTAGCATTCTAGAGGAAGGAAATATATAGTAATGAACTAACACACTAAATAAGTAAATTATTTAGTATTTTAATAAATTATAAGTTACATGAAAAGGCGATTAGAAAATGCTGAGGGTTATTAGTATGACTACTGGAGAAACCAGGCCAAGATGCAATTTAAATAGGGTAGCAGGGGTAGGTTTCACTGAAATGAGTTTTTTAGCAATCTAGTCCATGTACAGAAGGCTTTAACTAAAAACCACTTTATCATATACTGAAACCTAAAGTGGTAATC
The DNA here is from genome assembly GCA_030068075.1 of Paguma larvata. Lineage (NCBI taxonomy): Eukaryota > Metazoa > Chordata > Mammalia > Carnivora > Viverridae > Paguma > Paguma larvata. The sequence continues at coordinate 48,840,327 of CM057836.1, forward strand.
CCTTAAACTGGTCTTATGGTCTAATTCTGTCCCCCAGAGTCAAAGAAAATAAGTCTAATTCACTTCTATGTGAATGATCTTCAAAATAAAGTTTCTTTTTTTTCAAAATAAAGTTTCTATTATAGAAGTAGAAATTCCCAACTTTAAGAAAATACATAAAAATTGGTGTAGTTAGTTTTGTTGTTTGTTAATTTTAGTTATCTGGTGGGTGTGTAGTGGCATATGATTATGGTAAACATTTGCATTTCCCCAGTAATTATGTTTAGAATCTTTCCATGTGTTTATTGCCATCAAATATAAACTAGTAGGAATAATAGTGAATTTATTAGCACGGTCACTGCACACAACATTGGTATAAAAAAACACAACTGTATTTCTATATACCAGCAAAACCACATAGGAAAAAATACTATATATAGAGTCATGAAACAAAACTATAATATCAAATATCTAATGAATAAATGTAAATAAAGATTTCTTCATTGAAAACTGTAAAATACTGAGGAGTAAAATTAAAACAACAGATGAATGGATATACCATGCTCATGAATTAAAATACTCAATAATGTAGACAAGCCAATGACCTCCACTTCAATATATTTAACACATTTTTTTAAAAAAGAAATATATAAAAGTAAAAAAGAAAAAGCCCTACCACTCAAAGATAACTATTATTAACATTTTAATCTATTTCCTATGTGTCCTTTCTCTCTGTCTTATGTGTTTACACAGTTGCTTGCACATAGTATGTACAACTTGGAATTCAGTGTTTCTATTCTGCATTTATAATAAAACACTCATTTTATTTCCTGTTTTTATATTTTATATGGCTATACTACAAATTACATGTATGTATCCCTTATTCTAAAATTTAAGCTGAGTTAAATTTTCAATTATAAAGAATTCTGTGAATAAAGATTTTCCTGTTTATAGCATACCCATTTCTCCCCTGCTGCCCCATCTCAGGTAACTTCTCGGATTACAGAGTGAAAATTATACCATTTATAAAGTTTGTTTTTAAAAACATTAACTACAAAAATGTTTTCTAAAATGTCTGTGCCAATGTAATAATTTGATTATTGTAGAGGAGATTTTTTTTTTTATACTTTTTTTGTTTCTCTGAAGTCAAGGGAAACAAAACAATGTAGAGAGAAGGGAAAAATTTAAATAACAGGAAAAATATGCTGTAGCCTCCACTTCTATCTGGTCATTGCTGTTTTCATTATTGTTAGAACACTGATTTATTAATTTTCTTCCTCTACCAGTGTATATAAAGTTTGGTAGTTGTGGTTGAATTTGTATTTAGTTGAAAGGCTGCAAAAAACAATTGGGCAGAGTTACAATGCACCCAGAGCAAACATGGCTCTCATATGGAGATGGGAAATCCAGAGACCAATAAGTGTCTTTACAAAATTCTTGACAGTTTTATGTTTGGATGCAATAGTTTTAAGATTACTTTGTGCTGCCTGCCTATAAGGGAAGAAGTGACTACACAGCAAATAATGGTTGCTGTTGGGAAAGAGTAAAAAGACTGGAGAAGAGTAAAGAAGAAAGTTCAACTATAAAATAAATTTCTTCAAAAAGTTTGAAAATAGAACCAAATATAAACATATAGTATATTATTCTGAATTTTTAAATTTAGAATAGTGACCACATAGTCATGTGTTTAACATATAATTCTTTGCAATTTAAAATGTTTTCATACAAAAAACCCCCCCACAAAATTTTACTTTTAAATCCACCGTATTAAATGTAATATTATTAGTAAACCAATAATATTAATCCTTTAAAGGTATCCTTTCAGGTCCTGTATACAAAGGTAAAACTATAAATTATGGTCTTTATATAAATGGATGCATTCGATGTAAGTAGAGGTTTAAAACACACTTTCACAGCTGGATTTCCCCTCTTGTGCTTCTGCCACCACCATGAGAACAACATAACCCAAGGTAGGTATTATCCCATTAGCCCGGGTTTCAGAAAAAGGCATATAGAACAGTCCCAAACCATTTCTGTAGCCAAACTCCAATTGACCCACAAAGACCACTGAGGGAAAAAAGCAATTGTTTGTTGTTACAAAGCCCTGAGGTTGTTTAACAGTATCGCTGGAGCACTAGGTAACTGATACAGATAGAAAGATGTTCTTTGTGATATTTATTAAACTGTAGATCTGGGGGCATATTTTTTTTTTTCACGACTAAAATGTATAAGAAGTATAACCATCTTAACATATAAATGTACTTGTTTAAGTTAAATTCAGTGGAAGTTAAATGCTGAACCAAGAAATTTTCTTTATATATTTAGGTGTATCCGTCTTTATCTACAGATAGATAATCTCTTTGCATAAGGAGAAAAATGAAAATAACACTCTAATTTGAATGTTATACAATATAAGCACTATTGAAATATCACCATGACAATAGCAATATGAACCCTCTAAATGTAGACTTTATGATAGAGACTGCTAACTGTTCATCAAAATCCACTCTCCATCCTGAAACACACAGCTAAACTATTCCTAGCTAGGAGAAAATGATCAGAGCCACTTCTAGGCCTAGCACATGTGCTTCTCTCTCTCTTTTTTTAAAGTTTATTTATTTATTTTGAGAGAGAGAGTGAGGAGAGGCAGAGAAAGAGGTAATGAGAGAATCTAAGCAGGCCCCATGCTGTCAGCACAGAGCCTGACACAGGGTTTGAACCCATAAACCGTGGGAGCATGACCTGAGTCAAAATCGAGTTGGATGCTTAACCAACTGAGCTACCCAGGTGCCTCCACATGTTCTTCTCTATGCTTTTTCTGTCCCTTCTAGCTGAATGTAGTGGTGAATCCAAGGTAACTGTGGGTTCTATGTTTTAAAGAGCAGAACCACAGTCAACCTGGGTCCTTGGTCATTATTTTATAAGCAAGAAACAGACTGGTATTGTATTTGCACTATTATATATTTTTGCATCTTTTTAACATTGCGTTATATGTAACATTTAATATAATACAAGATGCCAATAATTCACCTGCCAGCCTAAAATTAGACCTCCAAAGTTTTTAAGTTTTATAAACTACTTGCATTATTATAAGCATCATGAGATAAAAATATGTCGATCACAAACAGAATGAGTTCCACATAAGTTGCTTTTTTATTTTAAGTTTATTTATTTTTGGGGGTGCGGAGTAAGGGGCAGAGAGAGAATTCCAAGCAAGCTTTTCACTGCCAGCGCAGAGCCCGATGCGGGGCTCGAACTCACAAACCATGAGATCATGACCTGAGCTGAAACCAAGAGTCGGATACTAAACCAACTGAGTCACCCAGGAACCCCAAGTTCCAAATAAGTTGTAACTAAACTAGAAATTAAGGCAAAATCATAATCACATTCTCTTCATAGCTATGTAAAAAAAGATGGATAGAATCACATGGATCCTAATGCGTTAAATGAAAATGAGGTTTTCTGACTAGAAAGACCTCCTCACAAATTTCTGAGATCACTGCATATAAAAGTTAGTAATAAGACCTAAAATGTAATCACATTCTCTTACCATCTGTGCCAGGAGGAGGAGTAATCTGTTGAACTGAAGCAAACTTGGCAGGAACTTTGTCCAGCTTCTGGCTACTGGGCTCTGGAGTTTCAAATCCACGATCTTCAGCATTAATAAAAATTTCAGATGAAAACATGGTTTTTCCTGGACTTTCTGTTGTTATCTGAGTGACTGCATCAGATGATAATTTTCCAGAAAAAGCAGAAACTGGTGTCTTAGTCTCCTCTGACGGTCTGAACAAAAAAGAGAAAGGATACAACAGGTTATATCCATGGCTTATCAAATACTGTAATCTCTTACCAAAGGCTTCAAGGAATATTTTATGGAAATACATCAACCTCAAATGGTTATTTCTACAGTACAGTTTGCCATCTTAAACACTTACTATAATGCAATCATGCATGAGCTTACTTCTTTCATTTTAAAATCTACTTTAAACTTCAATTTAGAATGCTGTCATATAATTTAGCTGAGGAATGGTACTTTTCAGTTGAAGTAAAAATAAGTTCATTTAAAAAAATTATTAGAAGTCCACTATAAATTAAATGCATACAGTGTACAAAAATAAACAAGAAATAATGAACTTTATCAGGAACTTTATGTCAGTGGGGGAACCAGAAATTTTCAAAATTGTAATTATGTATTTTGATTTTAGAGAATTAATATTAAAACAGAATAAGGAAATTATTTAATAAATGAAAAATGAAAGGAGCTAAGTCTTGTTTACAGAATTCCAAATAATATATGTAGACACCTCCCTATCCAAGGAGGTGAAGATTAATCTCTCCCTTCTCCCTCGAGTATGGCCTGGATTAAGCAACTGGATTCCAAAGAACAGAGTAACAAAAAGGGACAAATAGTAACTTTATAGTGTAGAAACCACTACAAACCTGGCAAACACCATGGGGATGAAGGCTCATATACCCATGTTGTCATGTACACGTCACATTCTCTCTGCTATGATGTGAAGCAATGGTATTTCCTTTTTATGGAAAGGCAAAGAGCCTGCTTGGGATGCTTTCTCCCTCTCCCTCTGCCCCTACCCCACTCATGCTTTTTTCTCTCTCTCAAAAGAAATAAACTCTAAAAAATTTTTAAAAAATTACTCAAAAAGAATGAAACCTGGCCATGTGTGGCAACATGGATGGAACTGGAGGGTATTATGCAGAGTGAAAAAAGTCAGGCAGAGAAAGACAGATGCCATATGTTTCCACGCATAGGTAGGCTTTGTGAGACCTAACGGAAAACCAGGGAGGAGGGGAAGAGGGAAGGCAAAAAAGCCACAGAGAGAGGAAGATATAACATAAGAGACTCTTAAAGACTAAGAACAAACTGAGGGGAGAGGGGGGTGTGGGAAGGGGGAGAGTGGGTGATGGGCACAGAGGAGGGCACTTGCTGGGATGAGCACTGGGTGTTGTATGGAAACCAATTTGACAACAAATTATTAGAAAATTAAAAAAAATTACTCAAAATTAAAAAGTTATTTTTAAAAAACGGAGTAATATTATATTATTAATATTATACTAAATAGAGTAATAATGTATTACAAAACAGAAGAACCCTTGAATTTCTACCCTCTGCCTACTATTCACTAATTGAAGAGGACAATTATGAGAAAAGAAAATAATAGGCCAATCTCCTTTATGAATATGCAAGCAAGAATCCTAAGTAAAATATTAGAAGGGGCGCCCGGGTGGCTCAGTCGGTTAAGCAGCCGACTTCAGCTTAGGTCATGATCTCACGGTTTGTGGGTTTGAGTCCGGAATCGGGCTCTGTGCTGACGGCTCAGAGCCTGGAGCCTGCTTCGGATTCTGTGTCTCTCTCTCTGCCCTTCCCTGCTCACGCTCTGTCTCTCTGTCTCTCAAAAATAAATAAAACATTAAAAAAATTAAAAAAATATATTAGAAAGCCAAACACTGTATGTATATGAATTCATACCAAGATCTTGAGGAATGTAAGGTGAGTTAACACTCAAAAATCAATCAACATGATTCACCACATCAATAAAATAAGGGAGAAAATGTTCATGACCACAGAAACAAATAATCAAATAAAGGATTTAATAAAATTTAAGAATTATGTATGATAAAAACTCATAACAAAGGGAAACCACAAAAAACTTAAGAGCAACCATTCTACTTATACTGAAAGGGAGAAAATCTTCACTGTGAGATTAGGAACAAAATAAGGATGCCAGTTCTTACCATTTCAGTTCAACTTTTAGTAAAGGTACTAAATGGCATTAGCAGTAAGTCAGGAGAAAGAAATAAGAGATATAAAAACAAGAAAGGAAGAAATAATACTGTCACTGTTCATATTTGATATACTTAGGTCCACAGAAAACCTAAAACATTCTAAACATAACTCATTAAAATATAAATAAGTTTTTAGAAAAGTTGCCAGATATAAGATAAAAATTTTTAAAAATCCTCTACATCTTTTGGCATCAGAAAAGTTATAAAATTAAAAGCTAAAAAATATGCCATCTGCAATAGAATCAAAAATATCAAAAACCTAACAGTATAATAAAAAATGTAAGAACTCCAAGTAGGAAGCTATTAATTACAGAAATTAAAGGTAATCTAAATAGGACTTCTATTTCCAGGTAAAATACAGTACATATCCACAGGCCATCATTTCTGTTGCAACAAACAAATAAAATTGAATAACTTATAAAAATGATAGGTAAAAGAAATTAGAGAGCTATAGAAGTAATCAGGAACAATATCATCTAATATGGTAGAGAGAGGATATTGCAGATTATGGGCAGGGACCGAGTGTAGGCATACATACTCCCCTGGGAAAGAGAAATCACCAGAGCTTTTGAAGAACCCATGGGCTACCATAATGAAGTGAAATCTAGCAGAATGCCAAGCCAATTTCCCCCACAGGACATTTTCTTAGTATCAGGACGGTATGGGAGAATGGAAAATTGAGTCACTGAATTCTCCTTCATAGTCATGGCATTAATAACAAAGTCCCACTAGACGGAGGGGCCTTTAACAAACATCAGGTCTCATCCTCAAGACATTTGCCAGATTTTTAACCTGAATAAGGCAGGAAGCTAAATAACTACTGCCTGAGTGAGAGAACTTTCAAAGCTAAGGAAACATTCCAGACTCAAAGACAAAAAACCCAGAAGTGTCAACCCCAAGAAGGGGGCTGAGCCAGAAAAAGTAAAATCACTTGCAATATTTGGGTTCTTACGAAATAAATTTCCATTAAGAAAGTGTAACTACAACACATAGCTGGGCTCCCCTTACATTTGCCTCAAACCTGCAGGGGCTGAGAGTCTAAAGAGAAGAACTCAAACATCTGAGACACTAAACTGGGTATCTTACTGAAGAATCAAAGATCTGTCAGGATTAAAGCAAAAATCCAGGAAGGTCACAAATCAGGAAAAATCAAAAGTACAATGAGTCAACTACAGCTCCATCTCACTGCTGCCTCAGTAAAATTCCTGATATGACTGAAGTGATCAGCCATTTTTTATGATTAACAGGAAAGGGCAAATCCTCTTGGTGGAAAGTAACACTATCTTCAGTCTTTATGATGTTTTAATTCACAACATCCAGTACATAATGAAAAATTACAGAATCTGTCAAGCAGAAAAAAGTGACTAAAAATTGAGAGAGAAAAAAGAAAAACTTATTTACAAAGGATGCAGATACTGGAATTAGTGTAGAAAGAAGGACTTTAAGAAATCAAAATATGGGAGGTTAAATAGATTAAAAATATAGGGAATCTCAATAGAAAATTAGAATCTAATTTTTAGAATCAAATGTAGCAAAAAAAAATCACCAAAAAATCAAAATATAAAAATATAAAAAATAAAATAAAAAAATAAAAAAACAGAACAGATTCCCAGCAGACATCAGGAAATACTAAAAGAAATTTTTTTCACTCAAATAAAAGAATCCAACAGAGTACAGAACTACAGGAAAGAATGAAGACACTTAATGTCTCTGTGTATGTATATAATATATACAAGTACATATACACACAAACATATGCACCTTTTCATCTATACTCCTATGTTCTGTATTTCATATGCATGAAATAGAACAAATAAGCAACAAAAATGTTCTGTGGTAATTTAAATAAATGTAGAAAAGAAATGTAAGCTAAAACTAATACATGAAATCAACAGTCACAAGCTATAAAATCAACACACAGAAATTGGTTGCATTTCTATACAATAATAAAGCAGCAGAAAAGGAAATCAAGGAATCGATCCCATTTATAATTATACTAAAAACTGTAGGACATCTACGAATAAACCAAAGCGGTAAAAGATCTGTATTTTGAAAACTACAGAACACTTAAGAAAGAAATTCCAGAGGACACAAAGAAATGGAAAAACATTCCATGTTCATAGACTAGAAGAACAGATATATATTTTTTAAAGTCTACACTACCCAAAGCAATCTATACATTTAATGCAATCCCTATCAAAATACCCACAGTATTTTTCACAGAGCTAGAGCAAACAATCCTAAAATTTATATGGAACCAGAAAAGACCTGGAATAGCTATAACAATCCTGAAAAAGCAAAGCTAAGCTGGAGATATCATATTTCCAGACTTCAAGCTGTATTATCAAGTTGTAGTCATTAAGACAGTAGGATACAGGCACAAAACAAGACACACAGATCAATGGAATAGAAGAGAAAACTGAAAAATGCTTCCTGCTTCCTGCTTCCACAAAGCAGGAAAGAATATCCAAGGTTAAAAAGAAGACAGTCTCCTCAACAAATGGTGTTGGGAAAACTGGACAGCAACATGCAGAAGAATGAAACTCGATGACTTTCTTACACCATACACAAAAAATAAATTCAAAATGGATTAAAGACCTAAATGTGAGACAGGAAACCATCAAAATCCTAGAGGAAAACACAGGCAGCAACTTCTGACCTTGGGCATAGCAACTTCTTACTAAACATGTTGCCGAAGGTAAAAGAAACAAAAGCAAACATGAACTATTGGGACCTCATCAAGATAAAAAGCTTCTGTACAACGAAGGAAATAATCAACAAAACTAAAAGGCAACTGATAGAATGGCAGAAGATATTTGCAAATGACATATCTGACAAAGGGTTGATAACCAAAATCTAAAAAGAACTTCTCAAACTCGACACCCAAAAAGCAAATAATCCAGTGAAGAAATGGGCAGAAGACATGAATAGACACTTTTCTAAAGAAGACATTCAGATGGCTAACAGACACATGACAAGATGCTCAACATCACGCATCATAAGGGAAATACAAATCAAAACCATGGAGACAGAACCTCACACCAGTCAGAATGGCTAAAATTAAAAACACAAGAAACGACAGTGTTGGCGAGGATACAGGAAAAGGGGAACACTCTTGCAGTGCTGGTGGGAATGCAAACATGTAGCTGCTCTGGACAACAGTATGGAGGTGTCTTAAAAAGTTAAAAATAGAACTACCCTCCAATCCTGTATGCACTATCAGATATTTACCCACAGAATACAAAGATACAGATTCAAAGGGGTACATACATCCAAATGTTTACAGCAGCATTATCAACAATAGTCAAACTATGGAAAGAGCCCGACTGTCTGTAGACTGATGATGGATAAAGAAGATGGAATACTACTCATTCATCAAAAAGAATGAAATCTTGCCATTTGCAACGTCGTGGATGAAGCTAGAGTTTATTATAATAAGTGCAATAAGTCAGGCAGAGAAATACCAATATACCAATATATTTATATTAATAAATATTATATTATATATATTTATATTATATATTATATTTATATTAAGTCAGGCAGAGAAATACCAATATAATTTCACTCATATGTGGAATTTAAGAAAATAAAACAGATGAATATATGGGAAGGGGGAAAAAAGAGACCAGGGGGAACAAACCATAAGAGACTCTTAACAATAGAGAACAAACTGGGGGTTGACGGAGGGAGGTACGCAGGGGATGGACTGGATGGGTGACGGGCATTAAGGAGGGTACTTGCTATGACGAGCACTGGGTGTTATATGTAAGTGATGAATCACTTACAATACTGTACTGTATGTTAACTAACTAGAATTTAAATACAATTTTTTAAAAATTCTCCCCTTTTACCTTTTCCTTCCTGAACAATTAAATTTTAAAGCCATTAGATAGACAAAATAAGGTAGGCACCTACATGGGGTAAGGCAACAGTACCCTAGAGAAGGTATCAGAACATTATCAGTGTGAGGAGAGTGCCCAGATTAAAGAGTAGCCTAACACAGGGTATCATAGGCCAATCAGGGCAAGAAGAGAATCTCTGTGGAGGTATGGCCTGGGTACAGTATGAGGACAGTTTCCATGGAGAGACAGATCCAGCTTGGCATATGGGATGACCTCAAGCAGAATGTGGAAGGTTTCTTTAGGATGGGGCATCCTGACGTAGAGTGGAAGACCTGGAGCAGAGTATAGAAAATATCTTTATGGAGAGGCAGTCTGGGTTGGGAAGTCAGATTCCCTAGAGAAGAAGGGTGTTCACCCAGGGATGGAAGGTGGCCCAGTTTGGTAGTCAGAGATCAAGCAGAGTAAGGAAAGGTAGTTCTGGGCTTGGGTTATTAGAGGCGGGTAGGGTAAGGGGGGTATCTACATCTTGAATCAGATCCTAAACAGAATAAAAATACCCAAGCGAGAGGCCCACTGTGAGAAATCAAAAGCCTAAGTAGGATGAGGAAGATGCCCATGTGAAGAAGTAGTCTAGCATGGGGAGTCAGAGCCTAAAGTGGGTGAGAAAGGTGTCTGTATGAATGGGGTGAGCATTCTGATGGGCGATGGGGTGAGAGTCAGAGACCAAATTGCACAGAGGTCATCCATGTTGAGGGGTAGGCTAGCACGGAGTGTCAAAGCCCAGGCAGAGTGAGAAGCACAATCATACAAAAAGGTAGCCTGAATGGAGGGTCAGAATCCAAGTGGTAAGTCAGAATCCTGGCTGCGAAGAGGATGGCAGGATGGGACATTAATTATATAATGGGAGACTGACTAAATAAATAAAGACATAAAACACATAGGAAGTGAGGTTTCTCACTATTGGATTAGGGAGTTACAAATACAGAAAGAAAAAAAAAGTAAAATGAAATTCATTTAGAACTCCATATATTGGTGTGAGCTTATGGTTTTTAATAGAGAAAAAATAAATGTAAATGTGTGTGCGCGTGCGCACGTGTACGCACATATCCACTGAGAGGGCTGGGAGCAGTCCAACAGCAGTATGTACACCTAGTGCTCCAATCCGGGCCTTCTAAATGTCACCTTCCACTAGAAGAAACCAAGCTCCTTGGAGAAATGGCCAATTCCAGAGGATGGAAAAGTATAAGATGAGCCTGAACTATCTTCTTGTGCCAGGAAGCAAAGACATGTTCAAAAGATAACAGAGACATGTAAAATGGATACAGAAGCCTGCTTAAAGAGGCCGCCACAGGCCACTGAATCATTGACATTTTCAGAATGAAAACAAATTCCAATATAACATTGAACACAATAAGGAAATATGATTTTTTACGATGCAAAGTATTTGCAAATCTCATATCCAACAAAAAACATGTAACAGAATAGATAAAAACTCTAAATTCAGCAGTTAAAAAACAAAACAGTGCAATTAGAAAATGGCAAAACAACTTGAATACACTCCATCAAAGAAAATATACAGACACATGAAAAAATGTTCATCATCATTAGCCTTTTAGGGAAATGCAAATTAGAATGATGGTGAATACTCTTATATACTTATTAGGATGGCTGAAATAAAAAAATATTGGAAATATCAAATGCTGACAAGGATATAGAGAAACTGGATCCCTCATACTTTGTTAGTAGAAATGTAAAATGGTAGAACCACTGTGAAAAATAGTCCAGCAGTTTCTTACAAAATATACATATACTTATTATACAACCCAACAATCATACTCTTGGGGCATTTATCCTAGAGCAGAGATTCTCAACCTTGGCGCTGATATTTTGAACCAAGTAATTCTTTGTGGAGACTGTCCTGTGTATCCCAGGATCGTATTATCAGCAGTCCTGATGCCAATAGAAAATTCTTTCCTAGTTGTGTCTAGGAAATGTCTTCACGGGGCACCTGGGTGGCTCAGTCGGCCAAGAGTCTGACTTCAGCTCAGGTCACGACCTCATAGTTTGAGAGTTCAAGCCCCACATCGGGCTCTGTGCTGACAGCTCGGAGCCTGGATCCTGCTTTGGATTCTGTGTCTCCCTCTCTCTCTGCCCCTCCCCAGCTCACATGCTCTCGCTTGCGCACTCTCTCTCTCTCTCAAAAATAAATAAACATTAAAAAAAAATGTCTTCACATAATGCCAAATGTCTCCTTAAGGCCAAAATCACCCCTGGTTAAGAGTCACTGTCCTAGAGAAATAAAACTTATGTTCATGTAAAAATAAGTACATGGATTTTCACAGCAGCTATATCAGTAGTAGTAAAAAATTGGCAACAACAAAATGTCCTTCTACAGCATAAACTGTGATATATTCATACGTTTGAACCCTACTTAGCAATAAAAAAGAAATACTGATACATACAATAACTCAGATGGATCTGTAGGTCACTGGGCTGAGTAAAGAGAGCTAATCTCAAAGGTTACATGCTGTATGATTCCATTTATGGAACATTCTCCAAATGACAAAAGCATACAGTAGAAAAACAGATCACTGGTTTGCAGGGGTTAAAGAAGGCAAGGGGAAGGGCACAGTAGTGTGATTGTAAAGGGACAGGTACAAGGGAATTCCTTTGTGATGACAGAATTCTTCTGTATCTTGATTATGGTAGTGGTTATGTGATCCCATGTGATTAAATTATACACCTATACACCTGGAGCCAAAGCAGGCTAACTAAGGCAAGATGTCTGCTCTTACTACTTCTACTTGATATTATGTTGAATATCCTAGCGAGTGCATCAGGTAAGAAAAAGAAACGAAGCCATGAAGACTGGAAAGAAAGGAGTAAAACTACTCTGTTTGCTCCCTGACAACATGATTTTCTATGAAGAATACCTGGGGGTTACTCATTAAATTTAAACAAGACCCTCCCTAAATCTTAGGGGAGTTACTGAACATAAAATAGAGAACAACAGATATGCCTCAATTTAAACAATGGAACTATTAGCTTATCTAAATTCTGTATGGTCATAGCACCCATTGCCCTAAATTACCCCACAGAAAGCTCTGGCCCCATAAGAAATTAAAATTAAAATTAAAATTAATTTGTTGACATTCATAAACCAGCTTACCAATAGCATTTCTATTATACAAGCAACAAATAATTAGAAAATAAAAATTTTCAAATATCATATGCAATAGCATCAAAAAACATAAAATATTCAGGAATAAATTTAACAAAATATGTTCAGGTCTACACACTGAAAATTACATGTTACTGAGAGACATTAATAAGCAGAAAAAAATGTTCATGCATGGGAAGACTCAGTGTTATCAGATATCAATCATCCACAATATGAGCTATAGATTCAATGCAATACCAAAAAAATCCCAAGAGGCTTTTTTAGAGAAATTAGGAAACTTATTCTGAAATTTATATTGAAATGCAAAGGACTTAAAATAACAACAATAGTGTTGAAAATTAAAAAAAAATTTGCAGGACAACTTGATTTCAAGACTTACTATAAATCAAGACATCATGGTGTTGGTATAAAAACAGTTAAATTAAAGGAATAGAGCAGAAACTCTAAAAATAAATCCACACATAGGAAACCAACCGTTTTTCTGACAAAGATGCCAACTAAATTCAATAAGGAAATAATCAAGATTTCAAAAATGGTGCTGTAATATCTAAGAAAATGATCCTCAAACTGCATAAATTACAGACTTAAAACATAAAGTTAAAACTATATTTCTAGATGAAAATATAGGAGAAAATTTTCAGCACGTAGAGTTAGGCAATATTTTCTTAGAGAAGACACGAAAAGTATTAACCTTAAATGAAACACTAACAATTTTTATAAAATTAACACTCTCTCTTCTTCAAAAGGTACCAGTAAGAAAACAAAAATCAAACCACAGTCTGTGAGAAAGTATGTGCAATACATAGATAATCTGTTTCTGAAACATATAAAAAAAACTCTTATAATAATGAGACAAACAATCAAATAAACAAATTGGAACAGACACTTCATAAAGACATTCAAATATCTAAGCAGTACAGAGAAGATGGTTAGCATCATAAGCCATCAGTGAAATACAATTAAAGCCACAATAACAAACTCTTTCACATTCACATTTCGAATGAGTAATAATAAAAACAATTGGAAATATCAAGTGTTGGCAAAGATGTAGAGTAATTCGAACTTGTATATACTTTGATAGGAATGAAAAAATGGTACATTTGGTTCCAGTGCTGGGTAATCATAACTGACCCAGTCTCTCTCAACTGAATACATAAAACTTAGACAGTGTACACAGAGCACCTATCAGAAGACTGAAAAATAACAGAAGTAGGCAAATTGGTGAAGATGATCAACATTCAAAGCACTGTCAAAATGGTGTAAGTTTGGGGCACCTGGGTGGCTCAGTCAGTTAAGCGTCTGACTTCAGCTCAGGTGGTGAGCTAACAGTTCCAGAGTTTGAGCTCTGCATCAGCCTGTTTGCTGTCTTCACAGAGTCGGCTTCAGATCCTCTATCTCCCTCTTTCTCTGTCCCTCCCTCACTCATTCTTGCTCTCTCTCTCAAAAATAAATAAACATTAAAAAAAATTTTTAATGGTGACAAGTTTATCATTCTTTCCTTTGTTATCCACTGGTTTGAACTCAAAACAGCTTTAAACCTGGAAGTGGGCCTTCGCACAGACAAAAACCTCCAGAAGCCCTCTAGTCAGGACTGAAGAGGGGAAGTTGAAATAACGTGAAAAATCCCTTTTTTCTGTTTCTTCTAGTAAGCTCAAGCACTCGAGTAATCTCATGGTGGCAGTAGTACAGCAATAACAGGAGCCAGGAAGAGCTTAAAATTCTGAGGGAGGAAAAATTTCTTTTCCAATATAGGAGGTTTGGTTTCAAGAACGGGACAAACCTCTGTTGATTTTTCCGCCTCTGCACTGAGCCACTTGAAATTGACGCAAAGTAGTTACAGGAAGTATACAGAAGAGAGGGGGTAAATTAAGCTCCTGCTTTCTGTCCTGGGACTCAAGAAAGGGAGCTCAAGGGGAAACTGTAGAGAGAAAACCAACTCAACATATGTTTATAAACTCCTGGGCCTATCCCTGAGCCATTCGTGTATGAATCTGAACCTAAAAAGCGTACCTACACTTTGAGAACAGAAGTATGGGATAGCCTATTACCCAAGTCTTGGACTGGTCACTGGGTATACACACATGCAGGTCAGATCTGAATAGCAGTGCAAAAGCTTTGAAAACTGAACTCATATGGAACTATAACCCACAGAAGGCTGCGCAGAATTTGTAACCTGAATGCAAATGGGTTGATTGTCTGCTAAAATAAAAATATCAAAATTTTCTATAGGATTTAAATGAGACTAGTTATCTCACAGTATTATGAAATACAACCCAAAATTACTTAGCATATGAAGAACCAGAAAAATCTAAACTCACGTGGAAAAAGAAAATCAACAGATACCAATGCTAGGATGAAAAATATGCTAGAACTGTCTGACAAAACCTTTAAGGAAGCTATTATAAAATCCTGTAACATGTAATGGTGGATACCCTTAAAACAAATGATAAGACAAAGTCTTAGCAAGGAAAGAGATGAAATAGCAGAAAAAATTTTTAATGTTTATTTTTAAGAGAGAGTGAGTTGGGTAGGGGCAGAGAGAGAAAGAGAGGGAGGGAGACAGAGAATCCCAGGCAGACTCTGCATTGACAGTGGTTTCAGTGCAGAGCCAAACGTGGGGCTCGACCTCAAACCATGAGATCATGACCTGAGCCGAAATCAAGAGTTGGATACTTAACTGACTGAGCTACCCTGAAATGGCAGAAATTTTAAAACTAAAAACTGACAGAAGTGAAATAAAATACTCACTGGATGAGCTCAACAGCAGAATGCAAATATCAGAGGAAAGACTTAATGATCTCCAAGACAGATCAATAGAAATTATACAATCTGAACAACAGAGGAAAAAGATAAGATTGAAAAAAAATCAACAGAGTTCAGGGACTTGTAAGATAATACCAAAAACATTTGTGTCATCAGAGATGTAGAAAGAGAAGAGAAAGAATGTGGTACACAGCAGAAAAAATACTTGAATAAAATAAGGGCTAAAACTCCCTAAATATAATGAAAGGTATAAACTCTCAGAAACACAGCAAACTCCAAACAAGATGCACCAAAGAAATCTATGCCTAGAAACATCATAACCAATCGACTCAAAGCGAAACAAACAAAAAACAAATAAATAAATAAAGCAACCAGGGAAAAATAACACATTGCTTGTAACTTACACGGGAATAATGATTCCAAAACTGTAGATTTCTCATCAGAAACCATGGAATTTAGAAGGAAGCAAAATATTTTTAAAGTACTGAAAGAAAAGGACTATCAAACCCAACTGCATTAGCCATAAAAAAAATCAGTAAACTGGACGTCATTGAAATTAAATACCTTTGTTCTGTGAAAGACTCAATATATTAAGTAGATGAAAAGATAAGTCACATACTAGAAGAAGGTATTTGCCAGTAACATATCCAGCAAAGGTTGTAGATACAAAATATATTCAGAACTCTAGAAATTCAACAGTAAGACACTAACCCCTGTTAAAAAATCATCTTCACTAAAAAGGATGGTAAAAAAATCACTTGAAATGAAGAAAAGCCATTAGGGAAATATAAATGAAAACCATGTTGAAATATCACTGTACAACTATAAAAATTGCTAAAGCATATGGACAATACCAAATGCTGACAAAGACGTAGAGTAACTGGAACATGTATTATTGCTAGTGAAAATGCAAAGATAAACAGTTCTTGCAAGGTTAAACACACAAATACACCACATGACTTGGCAATCCCATTCTTAAATATATACCCTACACTGACACACAAATGTTTATAGCAGCTGTAACTGTAATCACACCACAAAGTTGAAACAACACAAATATCCTTCAAAGATTAAATGCATGGATTAACAAACTGTGGTAATCTGTACAACAGAATTGTCATGTAAAGTAATAATAAAGTATTACTGTTTTTAATAAGGCAATAAAAAGTAAAAAATCTGCTTCATAAAAAAGATGAATCTTAAATGTGCTTTTCAAAGTAAAAGAAACTAAATCCAGAGGCTGTTACCTATCTTATTATTTCATTTATATGACACTCTAGAAAGGCCAAGGAAAGGACAAACCAGGAATTACCAGGGGTCAAGGGAGGGATTGTCTATAAGGAGATGGCATGCAGAAATTTTTGGATTGATGAAAATGCTTTGTATGGAACTGTGATGGTGGATTTATCACAAATGATAGAACTGTACACCACAAAAAGTTTTACACTATGTAAAATTTTAAAAATTCACCAAAATTAACCAAGGCAAAGACAGAATGCAGGATGTGACCAACTGTATTATAAATGAATCATGTACTCACACTGAAGGATATAGGGAAAAAAAAAAAAAAACACGACCTAAGAAATGTCAGCAGTGTTTTGACTGGATACCATAATGCTAAATTCAAAAGAAAGGTATATATAAACACTGTATTCAAGTAGGAGAATTTGTTTTTCACCTGGGAATTCTGAAACTATCTAATTTATATACTAGGGTAAATATATTGTAGATAATGACAGCCTGGCTTACTACTATTAAAGAAAGAAATTAAAAATAAGGGTAAGAAGCTTCCAGTCAACCCTGTGGTTCAAGATTAGTTGAAGATCAATATTGACTTGTGGTTTAAAAAATATTGACATATACAAATATATACAAATACACACATTAACAGAGATGGGAATAAGCAGACAAGTGAGTATATGCATGAGTTAATATACATACATATAATTCTTAGCGGTATTAACTGCTAGAAGCAGTGACATCCTAGTAACAATGAGCTAACCTGGTGCTATACCTTTGTTTCTAAATACTATTCTCCATTGTTGAAAGAAGAGTACTGAAGTCCCTTACTATTATTGTATTGTTATCTATTTCTCCCTTTGGATATGTTTACTATTTGCTTAATACGCTTAGATGTTCCAATGTTAGTTGTGTATATATTTACAACTGTTATATCATCTGACCGCTTTATTGTTATATAATGGCCTTCCTTATCTCTTGTTACTGCTTTTAGCGTAAAGTCTATTTTGTCTGATATGAGTATAGCTACTCTTGATCTCTTTTGGATGGAGTATCTTTTTCCAATCCTTCATTTGGACCTGTGTGTCCTTGAAGCTAATGAGTCTCTGGTAGGCAGTATATAGTTGGGTCACTTTTTAAATTTATCCAATCACTCTGTGTCTTTGGTTGGAGAATTCAATCTATTTAAATTTAGAGTAATTATTGACGGGTAAGAACTTACTGAATGCCATCTCATTAATTGTTTTTTGGCTACTTTGTAGTTTCCTTGTTCCCTTCTTCCTTTCTTACTGCCTTCCTTTGTTAATTGTTGATTTTCCATAATGATACGTTCTGATTCCTATCTTTCATGAATCTACTATATGTTTTGCCTTGTGGTTGCCATGAGACTTACAAAAATCTTCTAATAGCTAAGACAATCTATTTTATATAAAAACAACTTAACTTTGATCACATATAAAAACACTACCATTTTAGTCTCCACACTTTTATGTTTTTAAATACCCCAATTCAACAATGGATACAACATCTAGACAGAAAAATCAACAAGGAAATGTTGGACCTGAACTATAATTTAGACCAAATGGACTTAACAGACATGTATTGAATATTCCATCTAAAAGGTGCTGAACACACATTCTTATCATGCACACACAGAACATTCTTCCAGGATAGATCATATGATAGACAACAAAACAAGTCTTAGCAGATTTAAGAAGACTGAAATCATACCAAGTATCTTTTCCAAACACAATACTATGAAACTAGAAACCAATACCAGTAGGGATTGGAAATTTTACAAATATGTGGAAACTGAACAACATAGTCCTGAACAATCAATATGTCAAAAGAAAAAAAATCAAAAGGGAAAGCAAAAAGATATTTTGAAACAAATGAAAATGGAAACACAACATACAAAAATCAATGGGATGAAAAAAAAATCAATGGGATGAGGCTAAAGCAGTTCAAAGAGGGAAGTTTATGGTGATGAATGCCTATATTAAGAAAAAAGAGGGGCGCCTGGGTGGCTCAGTTGGTTGGGCAGCTGACTTCAGCTCAGGTCAAGACCTCATGGTTCGTGGGTTCGGGCCCTGCATCAGGCTCTGTGCTGACAGCTTGGAGCCTGGAGCCTGTTTTGGATTCTGTGTCTCCCTCTCTCTCTGCCCCTCCCCCGCTCGCACTCTGTCTCTGTCTCTCAAAAGTAAATAAATAAATGTAAAAAAAAAAAAAAAAAAAAGAAAGGTCTCAAACAAATAACCTAACTTTACACCTCAAAGAACAATGTAGCCCAAACTCTGCAGAAGGAAGTAGTAATAAAGATCAGAGAAAAAAATAAATGAAATAGAGTCCAGAAAAACAACAGAAAATATCAATGAAACTAAGAGCTGTTTTTTAAAAAATAAACAAAATTGATAAAGCCTTTAGCCAGACTAAAAGAGAAGGTTCAAATGAAAAAAATAAAAAATGAAAGAGAAGACACTACAGCTAACACCACAAAAACACACAGAATCGTGAGACTAATGAGATAACCTAGATAAAATGGATAAATTCCTAGAAACATATGACTTACTATGACTGAATCATGAAGAAACAGAAAACATGAACAGACCAATAATGAGGATGGAAATTGAATCAGTAACCAAAAACCTCCAAACAAACAAAAATCCAAGATTTTTTTTTAATTGGTGAATTTTACCAAACATCTAAAGAAATAATACCAATCCTTCTGAAACTGATTCAAAAATTGAACAGGAAGGAACAGTTCCAAATTCATTTTACAAGGTGAGCATTACTCTGATCCAAAACCTATAAAGACACTATAAGAAAACTACAGACCAATATCCCTGAATACAGACACAAAAATTCTCAATAAAATATTAGCAAGTCAAATTCAACAGCACATTTAAAGAATCCTACACTATGATAAATTAGGATTCATTCCTGGGAGGCAAGGACAGTTCAACATAGGCAAATCAATAAATGTGACATTCCACACTAACAGAGTGAAAGATAAAAATCATGTGATTATCTCCACAGATGCAGAAAAAGCATCTGACAAAATACAACATCCATTGATAAGAAACAGTATCAAGAAACTGGGTACAGAAGAAACATACTTCAACATAAAAAGGTCATATATAACAAACCCTCAGCTTGTTTTCATATTCAGTGGTAACAAGTAAAAAGCTTTCTTCCCTCTAATATCAGGAACAAGATAAGGGCACTGGCTCTCATCACTCTTACTTAACACAGTACTAGAAATACTAGCCAGAGCAATCAGGAAAGAAAAAGAAATAAAAGGCATCCAAATCAGAGAAAAAGTAACACTGTCACTGTCTGTAGATGATATAATCTTATATACAGAAAATTCTAAATACTCCACAAATGATTAGTGTTTCTATACATTAACAAGATATTTGGAAAAAAAGAAAAAAGAAAATCCAAATTCACATTAGTATCACAAACAATAAAATACCTAGGAATAAATTTAGTCAAGGATGTAAAAGATCTGTATACTGAAGACTACAAGACTTTGATGAAAGGAATTGAGGAAGACACCAAAAAAAATGGAAAGATGCCCTGTGTTTATGCAGCAGAAGAATTAATCTGTTAAAATGTTCATACTACGCAAAGACACCTAAAAAGTCAATGCAATCCCTATCAACACTCACTGGCATTTTTCACACAGAGAAAAAAAAATCCTAAAATTTGTATAAAGCACGAAAGACCCCAAACAGCCAAAGCAATTATGAGAAAGAACAAACTGGAGGCAACACACTTCCTGATTTCAAACTACACTATGAAGTTAGAGTAATCAAAACATTATGGTATTAGCACTGAAATAGAACACAAAAAGTGAATAAAATAGAGAACATAAAAATAAACCCCTGCACATACAACTAACTAGGGGTCGAAGAATACTCAATGAGGAAAAGATAGCCTCTTTAATAAATGGTCCCGGGAAAACTGAAAAATCATGTGCAGAAAAATGAAATTGGACCCATCTTATATCATTCACAAAAAATAACTTGGAATGGGTTAAAAACTTAAATATAAAACCTGAAAATTCCTAGGTAAATTCCTAGGTAAAAACTCCTTGACAGTGATCTTGGCAATGACATTCTTAATGTGACACCAAATGCACAAGCAACAGAAGCAAAATTCAGTAAGGTGGGGTTGCATCTACGAAAAGTCTTCTGTACGCCAAAAGAAACAATAAAAAAATAAAAATCCAACCTACAAATGGGAGAAAATATTTGCAAATCACATATCTGATAAGGATTAATATCCAAAATACATGAAGAATACATACAACTCAATAACAAAGAAACAAACAAGTTGACACCCAAAAAAACCCCAAATAATCCAATTAAAAAATAGGCAGAAGACATGAATAGCCTTTTTTCCAAAGAAGACATACAGATGGCAAACACATGAAAAGATGCTCAACATCACTGATCATCAGGGAAATGCAAATCAAAACCATGAGAGATTTCTTCACTTCACGCCTATCAGAAAAGCTAAAGTCATCAACACAAGAAACAATGGGTGTTGTCAAGGATGTAGAGAAAGGGGAACCCTCTTACAGTGCTGGTGGGAATGCAAACTGGTGCAGCCACTGTGGAAAACAGTATGGCGTTTCCTCAAAAATGAAAAACAGAACTACCCTACCATCTAGCAACTGCACTACTAAGTATTTACTCCCCAAAACAAAAATACTAATTAAAAGGGATACATGCACCCTGATGTTTATAGCAGCATTTTCTATAATAGCCAAATTAGGGAAATAGCTCAAGTGTCCATCGATTGATAAACAGATAAAGAAGATATGGCATATATACGTACAATGGAATATTACTCAACCATAAAAAAAAGAATGAAATGTTGCCATTTGAAACGACGTGGATGGAACTAGAAAGTATTACGCTAGGCAAAATATGTTAGAGAAAGACAAATATTATATCATATCACTCATATGTGGAATTTAAGAAGCAAAATAAATGAGCGAAGGGGAAAAAGAGAGAGAGAGGCAAACCAACACGCAGACTCTTTATAAGGAACAATCTGATGGTTGCCAGTGGGGAGGTGGTTAGGGGGAAGGGGTTGAGTGGGTGGTAGGGGTCAAGGAGTGCACTTGTAATGAGCACCAGGTAATGTACGGATGTGCTGAATCACTATATTGTGCACCTAAAGCTGATACTGCACTATGTTGACTAACTGGAGTTCAAATAAAAACTTAAAAAATAAAACTGGACAAAGGAATTGAAAACTTTTTTTCCCCAAAGAACATTCAAAAGGCCAATAGATACAGGAAAAGGGGCTCAATATCACTAATTATCCAGGAAATGAAAATTAAAACCACGAGCTATGACCATGTTAGAATGACCATTATCAAAAAGACAAAGATAAATATTGGTGAGGATACAGGGTGAAGGTAACCCTTGTGCACTACTAGTTGGTGGAAATGTAAATTGACATAGCAACTATGGAAAACAGTATGGAGATGCCTCAAAAACTTAAAAACAGAACTACTGTATGAGCCAGCAATCTCATTTATGGGTATATATTCAAAGTAAATGAAAACAGTAGGTGAAAATGACACTTTCATGTCATTCAATAGCCAAGATATGGAAACAACCTCAGTGTCCATCAAGAGATGAATGGATAAAGAAGATGTAATATAGAAATAAATAAAGAAGATGTGATAGGGGCTCAGTTGGTTAAGTGTCTGACTCTTGATTTTGACTTAGGTCACTATCTCACAGTCGTGAAACAGCCCCACATTGGGCTCCATGCTGGGCATGGAACCTGCTTAAGATTCTTTCCCTCTCCCTCTGCCCTTCCCCCACTTGCGCACATGCATGCGCACGCTATCTTGAAAATGAAAATAAAAATATTTAAAAATAAATATGATATTTATATTTATTATATTTCTCAGCCATTAGAAAGAAGGAAGTCCTGTCATTTGCAACAACACAGATGGGCACTTAAGGGCACTATGCTAAATGAAATAAAGTCTGCTAGAGAAAGACAAAAACCATATGCCACTTGTATGTGGAATCTAAAACAGGGACTGGAAGGTGGGAGAAATGGGGAGATTGTGGTCAAAGGGTACAAACCTCTAATCAGAAGGTGAATACGTTCTGGGGATCTATGCACAGCAGTGTAATGACAGCTAATAATAGTGTATTATACACTTAAAAGTTGTTGAGAGTAGATCTCAAAACAGTTCTCACCACAAAAAGTGACAGGATAGCGGTATTAGCTAATGCTATGGCGGTAATTATTTTGCAATACATAAGTGTATCGAATCAACACATTGCAAACCTTAAACTTAAATAATGTTTTATGTCAATTATATCTCAAAAAAGCTAGAAAAAAATAAAAATAAATCCTGGTGAAGGAAAGGGAAGGGAAGGAGGAAAGGAAAGGAGGAGTAAGAGAAGGAAGGAAATGGGTTCTTAGGAGAAATGGTTGATTTCAGGGCTAGGGCTGGGCATAGGAGCCAACATGAAAGTGTTCTCAATACCTAAACTTGAGTAATTTGAGTAGTATCGGATTATAATCCAAAGAATGAAATAAATGTCCCTGAATCCATACCGATGTACGTGAATAACAAAATAAATAAATGAGGGAGGAACAATGGCTCTTGCTTACAGAAAAATTCCAATCGATATTGAGAAGGAATGAAAGAAGTATAAAAACTCAATTAGAATACCAGAGTGATAATTGCTACAGGCAAGATCCAGTGATGAATCCTAAAATTAGTGATCTAAGTTTTAAGCAGAAACAAGATGTTTGCATAGTCTACCAGTTTCTACCCAAATATCTAGTATTTACAAAGGGAAAACAGCAACTGTACAGTGGAGAACCTTGGTAGACATCACTTTAGCCAAGTGATTGAGGTTAACACCACCAGTAATGTATATCAAGTTAATATGCTCCCCAATGAGATGCACTGAAAATGCATAACCTCAACCTACTCTTGAGACATCAGAGAAACCAAAACTTTCTCCAAAATAACGAATTCTCTTTAAAGCATCAGGTCATAAAAAACAAGGACTGCCACAGATTGTTGAAAATTAAGGAAACATGACAACTAAAATGCAAGGTGGGATCTTGGTGGGATGTTGGGGTGGATCTGAAGCAAAAAACATTCATGTGTGGAAAAATCAGATGAAATCCAAACCAGTCTATATTTTAGTTATAATTTTATATGAAGGACAATTTCTTAGTTTTGGTAAATGTTTTATGGTTATGATGTTATGGTAAGATATTTACAAAATTCAGAACATTTGGTAAAGGACATATTGGTAACCTCCAAGATATTTCCCAATGATCTCTGCCTCCTGGTAATTCACACACTTGTGTAATCTCTAATCTCTATCCGTTGAGGGTGAGCTAGAAATACTGATTCACTTCTATTGAACAGAATGTGGCAGAGATGGTGAGATTCCTTTACAAGGTTAGATTACAAAGACGATGACTTTTGCCCTAGGCATCCTCTTGTTCTCTCACATGCTCACTCTGAGGGAAGTGTAGCTGTTATATTTGAGCTGCCTTATGGAAGGAAGGGAGTGATGCCTCTGGGCAACAGCCATGTGAACAAGCCTGGAAGCATATCCTCTCAGTGAAGTCTTGAAACGGGACCACAGCTGCAGGCAATATCTTGTTTGTAACCTCCTAAGAGACCTTGAGCCAAAAGTGCTCAGCTAAGCCTCACCTAAATTTCTGATCCACAGAAACCCCTACTAACACTGGGATAATATTTATTGTTTAAAGAGGCTAAATTTCAGGGTAATAGGTTACAAAGCAAAAAATAATTAACACAAGAACTCTACCACTTTTGTTACTCTGTAAATTTAAAATAATCTCAAAATAAAAATCTTTAAAAATACTTAATACACATATGCTTACGCATTTTATTCATATACACACACATATACAGATGAGTATGTGTGTGTATACATGTAGTTTGAATTATTATGAACTTTAGAGTCAGACAAACCTAGATTCAAATGCCATCTCTAACACTTAATAGCCATGTGATCTTGGGCAAACATCTAATTTCTCTAAGTATTAGGTTTTTAAAATATATAAATTGAGATATTAATATCTATCACTGATGATTATATTAAGTATAAAATGATATCTACATCTACTATACCAGATGGCATTTAGTACATTCTGAACAAATGGGATTATTTAGTTCATATTTATAATCATCTACTATTTTCTTCTCATTCCAGGAAGTCGACCCTAATTCAGTATTATAATACTGAAACCAGAGACTGACCCTGTGTTTTAGGCCCAATCCAATTCTAAATCACCAACTTTGGACCTATAAGGGAACTTTTAGCTTTCCAAGCCTTTCCATCCACCATCATCCCTATATGGGTGACAAAGATCTTAAATGACTTGTCCAAGAGGATAGACTGATAGAAGAGCTAAAAGCAGGACTCAAGATCCGGGAGACACTACCATGCAGTGAACAAGCTCTTGCTTTAATTAAAAGGACTATTATACTAGAATGCCCACTCTGTTGCTTAGAAACGGCATTATCTCACATAAATAAAAGTACAAAGTAGCAATATCAGTGTCTCCGTTTCCCAGAGGGTAAATCAGGATACCACGACTCACTTCATAGGGCTATTACAAGCATTAAATGAAATAACATAAAAGTCCCTCACTGCCATGACTACCACATGTGGATGCTGAATAAGTATTATTTCCCTTCCTTCTTTCCAAGCTCAGGGCTCTTCACTATGATATGCTGCCTTCTCAACTATACGGTAGAACATGAAACACAAAGGGTAATCCTATTCAAAATGTAAAGTGAATTAATGACAGTCTTGAAATTAGGCTAAATAACATAAATCTAAGGCATTTAGCCCTGAACTAGGTAGGTTTCTTTCCTATAATACACTGTAAGGTGGGACATCACAATAGAGAGCACATTATATTGATATGCATTACCAGTGACATTAGCCTTGATAACTTGGTTAAAGTGATGTCTGCCAGGATTCTCTACTGGAAAGTTACTTTTTTTCATTGTAAATACTAAATATTTGAGGAGAATCATGAAATGGAAACTAACAGAGAAGGGAGAGAGCACACACAAGCAAGAGAGTAAGCTCATGCACATATCCCAAAGCCTGGTCTTCAGCACACTTCTAATACAATAATTAGTAAATCGTACCATGAATGATCAAAGACTCTTCTCAGAGTAATTCAGTGTTTTGAAATTTCATGTCAAGTCTTGTCAAAAACCCTTTGAAATTATAAATACATTACTTTCGAATGTTTTCTCTTACTTAGCCATTTATACTTTGGAAGACCTAGAAGATAAGTCAGATACAATCTCCCCTAAGAGAAATCATACTGCCTTTTCCCCAAGAACTTACATTTGCTTAAGTATTTAAAACCCTTTATCACAAATTCCATCAGCTTGCTTGTCATCACAATGAGACTCACCGATCTGCAGATACCGGAGTCCTTTCTGGACTGGAATATCCTTCCAAATCTGAAATGTTCACTTGTGTTTGCCTTGAGGTTACTATCTGGCTATTCTGAAAAGGTATGGTTTTCAAGTCCTGAGAAATAATATTACTATCTGGAAGAGAAGACTGTACAACTTGGAAGTCCGGTGAAGATTTAAGTCCTAGAAAACCTAAAGATTCTTGATTCTGTGCTATAGGTTTACTGGTCAATAATTTGGAGGTTGGTTCCAATGGTCTTGAAGATATAGTTTGTAGGTCAGAGTTAAACCCACTATCCATCCTTGTTTTAGAAGCAGGATCCAATGAATGCAATCTTTTATCTAAGGTTCCACTATCCAATTTGGAAGGAGTCTTGGGATAAAGAGTTATACGAACACAAGAAAGTGCTTTTCTATTTGAGGGTGGAGTAGATGCAGATGTTACTAATGTACCCTGATGTGGGACTGGTTCGGAGACCACAGAATCGAACTTTGCTTCAACATTTATCATATTAGAAATGTATGATTTAAACTTAGGTTGATTGTTCTTTTCTACTACATAATCCTGACCTTGAGGAAAGGGGGAATGATACTTTCCCGTGTGATCTACGTCTGGGGCTTTGCTTTGTTCAAAGAGCTTACGTTGTTCAAGAAAAATGGAAGAAGGAAGGTCTGAAGCTATACAATCCTGACCTTGAGGAAAGGGAGGCTGGTTTTCTCTCATCTGATGATCTAAATGTGGGGCTTTGCTTTGTTCAAAGAGTTCTCGTTTTTCAAGAAAAATACGACAAGGAAGGTTTGGAGCTACATAATCCTGACGCTGAGGAGGGGGAGAATGGTATCTTCTCACATGGTGATCTGCATGTGGGGATTTGCTCTGTTCAAAGAACTCTTGTTGTTCAAGAAAAATGTGCGAAGAAAGATCTGGAGTTATAGTTACAGTCTTCTCTTTTACTCCTAGTGTGGAACTTGGTCTGCTCATGCTAATGAGGGTATGGTTATCAGAAAAAAGAACTTCCTTGACACTGCTATATTTTGCACTTGTACTGGGCTCAGAATCACTGCCTTTAAAATCTGATCTTTCTAAGAGTTTTTCTTCTTTCTGAGAATGTTCAACAGATAACTTTTGACTTTGCCTACTACTTTCTGCTAAAATAGTCACGGCGTTATCTGGTGAATGACTAACAATTTTAAATGATGAAGGGGGAGAGATTTTCTGTTCTATATCTCTGGGAGGATTTTGCTCTTCAGTGAAATGAGAATTAAATACCCCCACAGATGCTCCAGTACACTGGCTACCTTCAGTAACACCAACCTTAAGAACAGAGGAATCTGAAAAGCATTTAGAGTGTCGGTGAGATGCAAAAGTGATGGAAGTAGTAAACTTTTTCATGGGTTCTGGGGGCAGCATTTGTGATGCAGAATGATAATCCATTTCTTCATGTGGCACATAAGCAGGTTCTACTAATTCTGATAGCCAAGGGTCTATCTTTTCACGGAATGGCATTCGAAGACCCTGGCTAATTCTGAAATCATCAGCTGTAAAGTTCTGAAATGGGGAAGGACTTCGTAACTGCAAGGAATTCCAAACTCTGAAATGGGGGTTACTCTGGTCTAATGATTTGGAAAGGTTGATGTGTCTGGTTCTCCATGGTGATGGACTCCGTTGTCCTCTGATAATGTCTGAGGGGTCAGCAGATCTGAAAACATAAGGGTGGCTATCCAGTGGTGGTTGTTCAGCAGTTAGAGTCCTGAAACATCCTTTTTCATGGCTCTCAATAATAATGTGACTACATACAGCTTCTTGGTTGCATCCTATTCCCCGTGGACTCTGTAAACCCTAGAAGATACAAACAAATTCTTACTTGAAATAGTCCAAATAGTTATAGTTATATAAAAATCAATTCTATATCCAGGCTAAGATTGACCACAAAGGTCCTTTTAATCTTTTACAATAAAATAAGTAAGAAAACAATAAAAAAAGACAGTTAACTATAGGATAAAATGGCTCATGATAATTAGGATCACACAGTTTCTTCTAAAAAATGTTTCACTAAAGTAACAAATGTAAAGACTACAACTGTCCCCAGTTTTCTCACCATTTTTCTTTTAGTAACAGAAGTCCCTTATCCTAACCATGTACTGGTCACATGGCCACAAAGCTGGAGACCTTTTCAGTTTCCTTTGTAGCTAGGTGAGACCATATGACTAGGTTCAGGCCAATGGGATATGAACAAAACCAGTAAGTATAACTTCTGCTTCCTGTCCTTAGAAAACTAAAATTCTTGGGGCCCCTGGACGGCTTAGTTGGTTAAGCATCTGACATCAGCTCAGGTTATGATCTTGTGGTCCGTGAGTCTGAGCCCTGAGCTGGACTCTATGCTGACAGCTTTGGAGCCTGCTTTGGATTCTGTGTCCCCCTCTCTTTCTGCCCCTCCCCTGACTTCACTCTGTCTCTCTGTCTCTCTTTCTCAAAAATAAACATTAAAAAAAAAAAAAAAACTCTTGACCTCCATGTTCTCTTACTACCACCGTCACTACCGTTACCATTACTCTTGCCAGCTAAAAATGGTAGTATCTAAAACAATCTCAGAAGCCATGTGTAAAAATGGCTCAGTTGCCAAGCCAGCCTGGGTCTTTGGATAACTTCAAGAAGCAGAGCTCCCTTTTCTGCCCTACCCTATCACATAAAAGAAAAATAAAATTCTACTTTATTTGATCAGTATTTTTGGGTCTCTTCAATACAGACGCTTGGCCTGAATCCTAATATTTTACCAAAAAGAATAAGGAAAGGAATATTCCTAAGGATAGGGAAAAAAACTAGTACTTCTTAGGCTACAGGATCAGAACCTAAAGCTACCAAAAATATAAAATTTCTTTGAGATCTCTGTGTTTTACCTATAAAGTCATTACTTGAATCCTATTTGATAACAGCCACATTTAATTTCAAATAAAAATACCTTGAATTATGCTGCCACTTTTTAAAAAATTTTTATTTATTTTGAGAAAGAGAGAGTGAGACCAGGGAGAGGCAGAGAGAAAGAATCCCAAGCAGACTCCATGCTATCAGCAGAGAGCCTGATGTGGGACTCAATCTCACTAACTGTGAGATCATTACCTGAGATGAAATCAAGAGTCAGACACTTAACTGACTGAGCCACCCAGGCACCTCTGTTGCCACTTCTGATGTAATGGAGTAGTAATATCTTTCCCTATTCCATTTGATACGTATAACTAAAAGTCCTAGACGTTACACATAAAACAAACTTAAGAACAATCTGAAAGATGTAGGAGAGGCTGGGTGACTCCGTTGGTTAAGCGTCTGACTTTGGCTCAGGTCATGATTTCGCGGTTTATAGAGTTCGAGCCCCACATCTGGCTCTGTGCTGACAGAGAATCTGCTTTGGATTCTGTGTCTCCCTCTCTCTCTGCCTCTCTCCTGCTTATGCTCTATCCTCCCCCCTCCAAATAAATAAACATTAAAAAAAAAAGAAGAAGAAGAATCTGAAAGATATAGAGAAGACAGGCTGGCTAGGGATCTTGGGACCTAAGGAATGACACGGTAATGAAATTCCTGGATTTTCTTTTGACCTCATGTATTCCAGACTTGGGAGCTACAGAAGCCACTAACACAGGAACAAAGAGCATGGACAAAGGCTCTAATAAAAACCCACTCCCTTTAGCTAAAAAAAATAGTAAAGGTGAAGTCTAGCAAGACAGAAATCTTTTAGGCCATAACTGCTCTATTCTAGCCAAACACCACAGAAAAAAGACTGCCTCTCCGACACCAGCAAAAGTCAGGTGAGGAGCCCAAACTTCTACCCTTGCAAACCAATTACAAGGCACCCCAACATCCAAGCCTAAGGTATCAGAGATGACCAAGCAGGCGCCCGGGAATTATCTTTACCCCAACGGCTGATAATGAGCTACTCCCTCCTGCGGTATCAGTGGAGACCACATAGAGAAACTGTACTTTCCCATTCAGTAGCAATGACATGCCCCTCTCTCTCCCAGCTATAGGCTGGAAGAAAATTTTGCAAATCTCATAACCAACGAAAGACTTGTATCTAAGATGTATACAGACATCTCAAACCTCAACAGCTTACAAAAAAAAAAAAAAAAAGACAACTCAATTAGAAAATTGGCAAAAATCAAACGAACAGTTCAATGAATAGAAAAGAGATGGGAAACAGGGGCACAAGTTCAACACCATTAAGAAAATGCAAATTAAAATGACAGTGATTCTTTTGCATCTACTGAGATGATCATATGGCTTTTAGCCTTTTACATGTTAATGTGAAAAATCACGTTGATTGATTTGCAAATATTGATAAGCCACCCTTATATCCCAGGAATAAATTCCACTTGATCATGGTGAATGATTTTTTAAATGTATTGTTAGATTTAGTTTGCTAATATTTTGTTGGAGATTTATGCATCTATGTTAATCAGAGATACTGGCCTACAGTATTCTTTTCATAATGTCATTAAACAATTTGGTATCAAAGTAATGCTGGCATTGTAGAATGAATTTGGAAGTTGCCTTCCACTTCTGTTTTTCGGAACAGTTTGAGAATAGGTTATTAACCCTTCTTTAAATTTAAAAAATTTTTTTTTTGCTTTTGAGAGAGAGAGAGAGAGAAACAGCATGAGCAGGGCAGGGGCAGAGAGAGAGGAAAACACAGAATTTGAAGCTGACTCCAGGCTCTGAGCTGTCAGCAGAGCCCGACGTGGGGCTCGAACTCACAGACTGCGTTAACTCTTCTTTAAATGTTTAAATGTTTGGTAGAATTTTACCTGTGAAGCCCTCTGGTCCTGGACTTTTGTCTGTTGAGAGTTTATTACTGATTCAATTTCACTGCTACTAATTGGTCTGTTCAAATTTTCTTTTTCCTGATTCAGTTTTGGAAGGTGATATGTTTCTAAGGAATATATTCATTTCTTCTAGGTTGTCCAATTTTATTTATTTGAATCCTCTCTCTTTTCTTGATAAGTCTCACTAAAGGTTTATTGATTTTGTTAATCTTTTGACAGCTCCTGGTTTCACTAATCACTTCTAGTTTTTACTCCTTTTTAAAAAAAATTTTTTAATGTTTGTTTATCTTTGAGAGGGAGGAGAGACAGAGCACAAGTCAGGAAGGAGCAGAGAGAGGAGCAGATGCAGAATGTGAAGCAGGCTCCAGGCTCTGAGCTATCAGCACAGAGTCTAATATAAGGCTCGAACTCATGAACCCTGAGATCACGACCTGACCCAAAGTTGGATGCTTAACCGACTGAGTCACCCAGGTGCCCCACATTTACTTCTACTCTAATTGTTACTTCCTTCATTCCTCTGGCTCTGGACTTTTTCTAGATCTTTAAAGTATAAGGTTAGGTTATTTATTTGAGATTTTTCTTGCTCTTTGAAGTAGGCCTATATTGCTATAATCTTCCCTCTGAGAACTGTTTTTGCTATATCCCAAATATTTTGGACCACTGTTTTCATTTTCATTTGTCTCCATGTATTTTTTTATTTCTTCTTTGACTTCTTAGTTGACCTGTCCATAGTTTAGTACCATCATATTAACAAGAGAAAGAGTAAAACCAATATGAGCATCTCAATAAATTCACAAAAACCATTTGATAAAGTACAACATCCATTTATGATAAAAACTCTAAACAAAGTAGGTTTAGAGAGAACATATATCCAAAAAAAAAAAAAAAAAAGGCCATATATGAAAACCCCACAGCTATACCACCATACTCAATGAAAAACAGAGCCTTTCCCCTACAGTTAGGAACAAGATAAGGATATCCACTCTTACCAGTTTAATTCAACCTAGTACAGGAAGTCCTAGCCACAGTAAATCATACAAGAAAAAGAAATAAAAGGCTTCCAACTGATAAGGATAAAGTAAAACTTCTATTTGCAGATGACATAATATCCTAAAGACTCCACAAAAGAACTAGTAAAACTTACAAATGAATTCAGTAAAGTCACAGGACACAAAATTAATATACAAAAATCTGTTCCATTTCTATATGCTAATAATGAAGTAGCAGGAAAAGAGATCACCCATTTTCCTCACCCCTATTCAACCCTTAGTTTGTTCTCTGTATTTTAAAATCTCTTATGGTTTGTCTCCCTCTCTGTTTGTATCTTATTTTTCCTTTCCTTCCCCTATGATCATCTGTTAAGTTTCTCAAATTCCACATGAGTGAAATCATATGGTATCTTTCTCTGACTGACTTATTTTGCTTAACATGATACCCTCCACTTCCATCCACCTTGTTGCAAATGGCAAGATTTCATTCTTCATCATCGCTGAGTAGTATTCCACTATATACGTATGTATATGTGTGTGTGTGTAGACACACACCCACACCCACATCATCTTAATCCATTCATTAGTTGATGGACATTTGGGCTCTTTCATAATTTGACTATTGTTGATAGTGCTGGTACAAACATTGGCGAGCTAGACCTTTTGAATCACCACTCCTGCATCCTTTGGATAAATTCCTAGTAGTGCAGTTGCTGAGTCATAGGCTATTATTCATAATTTTTTGAGGAACCTCCACACTGTCTTCCAGAGTGGCAGAACCAGTTTGCATTCCCACCAGCAGTGCAAAAGTGTTCCTCTTTCTCCAGAGCCTCGCCAACATCTGTTGTTTCCTGACCATCTGTTGTTTCCTGACACCTGCCACTCCGACTGGTGTGAGGTGGTATCTCAGTGTGGTTTTGATTTGTATTTCCCTGATGCTGAGCATCTTTTCATGTGTCTGTATGCTATCTGGATGTCCTCTTTGGAAAAGTGTCTATTTATGTCTTTTGTCCATTTTATTACTGGATTGTTTTTTCAGGCATTGTTTCTAAGTTCTTTATAGATTTCTGATACTAACCCTTTATCCGATATGTCATTTGCAAATATCTTCTCCCATTCCACAGGTTTTTAGTTTTGCTGATTGTTTCCTTCCCTGTGCAGAAGCTTTTTAACTTGATGAATTTCCAATAGTTTATTTTTGCCTTTCTTTCCCTTGCCTTCGGAGACATGTCAAGTAAGAAGTTGCTGCAACCTAGGTCAAAGAGGTTGCTGCCCATTTTCTCCTGTAGGATTCTGATGGTTTCCTGTCTCACATTTAAGTCTTTGATCCATTTTGAGTTTATTTTTGCGGATGCTATAAGAAAATTGTCCAGCTTCATTCTTCTGCATGTTGCTGTCCAGTTCTCTCAACATCATTTGCTAAAGAGACTTTTTTTTTTTTTTTTTTAACCACTGGATACTCTTTCCTGCTTTATAAAAGATTAGTTGGCCATACATTTGTGGGTCCATTTCTGGGTTTTCTATTCTATTCCATTGGTCTATCTGTTTTTGTGCCCATACCATACTGTCTTGACGGTTACAACTTTGTAATATAGGCTAAAGTTTGGGATTGCGAAGCCTCCAGCTTTGTTTTTCTTTTTCAACATTACTTTGACTATGTAGGCTCTTTTCTGGTTACATACAAATTTTAGAATGGTTTGTTCTAACTCTGTGAAGAATGCTGGTACTATTTTGACTGGGATTGCACTGAACCTGTAGATTGCTTTGGATAGTATAGACATTTTAACAATATTTGTTCTTCCAATCCATGAGCATTCTGCAAAGTTTTTTCATTTCTTTGCATCTTCTTCAATTTCTTTGTATAGTTTTCAGAGTACAGATCTTTTATCTGTTTAGTTAGGTTTATTCCTAGGTATCTTATGGTTCTTGATGCAATTGCAAATGGGATCCATTCTTAGATATCTCTTTCTGTTGCTTCACTATTGGTGTATAGACATGCAACCAATTTCTGTACAGTGATTTTCTATCCTGTGACTGCTGAATTCATGTAACAGCTCTAGCAGTTTCTTTGTGCCGTCTTTTGGGTTTTCCATGTAGAGTATCATGTCATCTGCAGAGTGAAAGTTTCACTTCTTTGCCAATTCGGATGCCTTTGATTTTGTTTGCCGTCTGATTGCTGAGGCTAGGACTTCCAACACTACGTTGAACAACAGTGATGAGAGTGTATTTCCCTGTTGTGTTGTTGATCTCACAGGGAAAGCTCCCAGTTTTTTCCCAGTGAGGATGATATTAGCTGTGGGCCCTTCATACATGGCTTTTATGATGTTAAGGTAATGTTCCTTCTATCCCGACTTTCTTCAGGGTTTTTATTAAAAAAGGATGCTGTATTTTGTCAAATGCTGTTTCTGCATCTATTGACAGGATCATATGATTCTTATTCTTTCTTCTATTAATGTGATGTATCACATTGATTGATTTGTGAATATTGAACCAGCCCTGCAGTCCAGGAATGAATCCCACTTGACTGTGGTGAATAATTCTTTTAATATATTGTTGAATTTGATTTGCTAGTATCTTGTTGAGAATCTTTACATCCATGTTCATCAAAGATATTAGCCTGTAATTCTCCTTTTTAGTGGGGTCTTTGTCTGGTTTGGGAATCAAGGTGATGCTGGCTTCAAAGGTGAGTCTGGAAGCTTTCCTTCCATTTCTATTTTTTGGAACAGCTTGAGAAGAATAGGTATTAACTCTGCTTTAAATGTCTGGTGGAATTCCCCTGGGAAGCCATCTGGCCCAAGACTCTTATTTGTTAGGAGAATTTTGATAAACAATTCAATTTCTTCATTGATTATGGGTCTGATCAAATTTTCTACTTCTTCCAGTTTTGGTAGTGTGTGAGTGTCTAGGAATTTGTCCATTTCCTCCAAATTTCCCAGTTTGTTGGCATATAATTTTTCATAGTGTTCTCTAATAATTGTATTTCTCTGATGTTGGTGTGATCATTCCTCTTTTGTTTGTAATTTTATCTATTTGGGTCCTTTCTCTTTTCTTTTTGAGAAGTCTGGCTAGGGGTTTATCGATTTTGTTTATTCTTTAAAAAAACCAGCTCTCAGATTCATTGATCTGTTATACTGCTTTTTTAAATTCTGTATTGTTTATTTCTTATTATTTCTCTCCTTCTGCTGGCCTTGGGCTTTCTTTGTTGCTGCCTTTCTATTTCCTTTAGGTGTGTATTTAGGTTGTGTATTTGGGACCTTTCTTGCTTCTTGAGATAGGCCTGAACTGCAATATATTTTCCTCTTAGGACTGCCTTTGCTGCATCCCAAACGGTTTGGACTGTTGTGTTTTCGTTTTCATTTGCTTCCACATATTTTAAAATTTCTTCTTTAATTTTCTGGTTGCCCAATTCATTCTTCAGTAGGATGTTCTTTAACCTGCATGTATTTGGGGGCTTTCCAAATTTTTTCTTGTGGTTGATTTCAAGTTTCATAGCATTGTGATCTGAGAATACACATGGTATGATCTCAATCCTCTTATATTTGCTGACAGCTGTTTTGTGACTCAGCATATGATCTCTTTTGGAGAATGTTCCACATGCACTCGAGAATGTATATTTTGCTTCTTTTAGATGAAAAGGTCTGAATATATCTGATAAATCCATCTGGTCCAATGTGTCATTCAGAGCCACTGTTTCCGTACTGATTTTCTGCCTAGATGATCTGTCCATTACTGTAAGTGGAGTATTAAAGTCCTCTACAATCACAGTATTATTATCTATATATTTATGTTTGTGATTAATTGATTTATATATTTGAGTGCTTCCACTTTGGGGGCATAAGCATTTATAATTGTTACCTATTCTTGATGGATAGACCCCTTAATTATGATATAATGTCCTTCTTCATCTCTTGTTACAGTCTTTGGTTCAAAATCTAGTTTGTCTGACATAAGTATGGCTACTCTGGCTTTCTTTTGATATCCGTTAGCATAATAGATGGTTCTCCATCCCCTCACTTTCAATCTCCAGGTGTCCTCAAGTCTAAAATGAGTCTCATGTAGGCAGCATATAGGTGGATCTTGTTGTTTTTATCCATTCTGATACCCTATGTCTTTTCATTGGGTCATTTAATCCATTTACATTCAGAGTGATTATTGAAAGATATGAATTTAGTGTCACTGTGTTATCCGTAGGTTTTGTACTTGTGGTGATGTCTCTGGTTCTTTGCTGCTTTCCACTCACAAAGTCCCCCTCAGGATCTCCTGCAGGGCTGGTTTAGTGGTCATGAACTCTTTTACGTTTTGTCTGTCTAGGAAAGCTTTTCTCTCTCTATTCTGAATGACAGCCTTCTTGGATAAAGGAGTCTTGGCTCCATATTTTTCCTATTCAACACACTGAGTATTTCTAGCCACTCCCTTCTGGCCTGCCAAGTTTCAATGGACAGGTCTATTACTACCCTTATGTGTCTACCCTTGTAGGTTAAGGACCATATTTGTCCCTAGATGCTCTCAGAATTTTCTCTTTATCTTTGTATTTTGCCAGTTTCACTATGAGATGTTGTGGTGTTGACCTGTTTCTGTTGATTTTTAAGGGAATTCTCTGGGCCTCTTGGATTTGGATGTCTATTTCCTTCCCCAGATTAGGGAAGTTCTCAGTTATAATTTGTTCTGCCCCTTTCTCTCTCTTCTTTTTCTGGAACTCCTATGATACGAATATTATTTCGTTTCATTGAATCACTTAGGTCTCTAATTCTCCCCTCATGATCTAGTAATTTCCTTTCCCTCTTTTTTTCGGCATCATCATTTTCTGTAATTTTGTCTTCTATTTCATCTATTCTCTCCTCTGCTTCTTCTATCCTTGCTGTCGCTGTATCTAGTTTTATAGCGTTTCTTAATTCATCGTGACTATTAGGTCTTTGATCTCTGCAGCAATAGATTCTATGCTGTCTTCTATGCTTTCTTCAAGCCCAGCTATTAGTCTTATGATTGTTATTCTAAATTCTCATTCAGATATATTGTTTACATCTTTTGGGAGCAATTCTCTGGCTGTCATTTCTTCCCAGAATTTCTTTTGAGAAGAATTCTTCCATTTCATAATTTTGGCTAGGTTTCTGTCTTTTATGTGTTTTAACAGCTTGTTATGTGTCCTGCACCTGCGAATACTACTATATGAAAAAGGGGTCATATACTATCCAAGACCTGACACTTCAGGAAGTATTTTTGGAGTGTGTTGCATGCCCTTGTTGCTGCGTATCTGGCTGCTCTATCCCACTGGCCAGTCCTCTACAAAGCTCCTCCTTGCTCATAGCAGTGGATTGTTTGGACCTTCAATCAAGTGTGCTTTGATTTGTTTGTTGAAGTAACCTTACAAAAAAGGAAGGGGCAGGGAACCTGATCCCATACAAAGAGAAAAATGAAAGGGGTGAAAAAAAAGGCCAAGCAGAGAATCAAAGAAATTATAAGGCTTAAACCAGAGAGAAAGAGAGAGAGAGAGAGGAAAATAAAGAAGGAGATATAGAAAAGGTGTGAAAAAAATAAGAGTAAAAAATGCCTGATTCAACAAAGAAAGAAAAGAAAAGAAAAGAAAGAAAGAAAATATATATAAGAATTGACCAAAAATCAAATCAGAAACTATGAGCCCGATTCCAAGGGAAAAAGAGAAGAGGGTAGAAAGAAAGAGAAGAGAAGCAAAGCAAAGAGAAGGGGGAAAAAATAAGAGAGAGTAACAGAATAACATACAAAACCACAGTACAGTTGTCTGTTGGTGCCTGGGACTGATGGCTGTGCTGGTCTGGAGGACAGGCCGTCTGGTTTACTCAATGTCGGTCTGTGTCAGGTAGACAAGCAGTTAGCAGGCAAAGAGGGGTAGAGTTTTGTGTAAGTGGTTCCTGCCTCCCCTGGAGGCTGCTGTCCTGTTCCCTGAAGTCCAACTAAGCTGGTGAATGGGGGGAGGGGGCGGGAATGGTGACACACCAGTCTCTCCTCCCCAGCCGGATGTCTAATTCAGGCAGCCCTCGCAGAGTAGCACTGCCAGTGGGCTTGCCCTACTCCACGGTTCTCCTGAGCCTCCTAGGCACTTGGCTGGGATTCAAAACGCAATGTTTTATAGGGCCCTGCACCACATGCATTCTGTTCTGATGTAGGGACACTCCGCCTTGCTGATAAAGGGCTTTGGACTGGTGCCTCCTTGTGGGGGCAATAAATCCTCTTCACACAGTACTCAAGGAAGGGGACTGTTCTTTCCCACTGTGTCTCTGAGATCACTACCATGCTCTAGGGCTGGCTCCCTCCCCACTAGGGTGCAAACACACAGCAGAGGCTTCAGTCCAGAGAAAGTCACGCAATTTTGAAAACTCCAATCTTCAGCTTCTAAGGCTGTTTGCAAAGTAGAAACTGGCACTCTCCTTATTTCTCATTCCCCAGTCCATGGTCCAGAGAGGTTTTTCTCTTATACTAACACAATACCACAATCCACAGCCTCTCTGCCTTTCTCTTCTTCTTGTCTCTCCACAGAAGTGGTTCCCTCTCCTCCATGCCTATGCTGTTTTATCACCAATTCTACATGTGCCTTTGTCCCACCTCTCCCTCCACCTGTGGAGATTTTTGTCACTACACAGATTGATTTCCTTGGTGTTCCAAGTGTTCTGACCTCAATTCAGCTGAGTTTGAGGGAGGAGGAACATCCTAGTCTTCCTACTTCTCTGCCATCTTAACGAAGACCTGAATTCTGAAAACTATAACAACAATGAAAGAAACTGAAGATGACACAAATGGAAAGGTATTCCTTATTCATAGATGAGACGTACCAATACTGTTAAAATGTCCATATTACCCAAAGCAATCTACAAATTTAATGTGATTCCTATCAAAATACCAATAACATTTTTCACATAACTAGAACAATCCTAAAATTTGTATATAACCACAAAAGACTCCAAATAGCCAAATCAATCTTGAAAAAGAACAAAGCTGGAGGTATCACAATCCCAGATTTCCAGATATAGTACAAAGCTATGCTAAGCAAAACAGTGTGGTAGTGGCACAAAAAAAGACACACACAGATCAACAGAACAAAATAGAGTCCAGAAATAAATCTATGCTTTCAAGGTCAATTAATCTATAACAAAGGAGGCCAGACTATGCAATAGAGAAAAGACGATTTCTTCAACAACTGATGTTGGAAAAATGGGACAGCCAAAGGCAAAAAAAAAAAAAAAAAAAAAAAAAATCAAACTGAAACACTCTTACACCATTCACAAAGATAAATTCAAAACGGATTAAAGACCTAATTGTGAGACCTGAAACCATAAAATTCCTAGAAGAAAACACAGGTAGTAATTTCTTTGACATCGGCCATAGAAACATTTTTCTAGATATGTCTTCTCTGGCAAGGGAAATAAAAGCAAAATTAAACTACTGAGACTACACCGAAATATAGATTTTACACAGCTAAGGAAATCATCAACAAAACAAATAAAACAACCTACTGAATAGAAGATATTTGCAAATGACGTATCTGTTAAGGGGTTAATATAAAAAAAATATAAAGAACAGATACAACTCAACACAATAAACAAATAATACAGTTAAAAATGGGCAGAGGACCTCAACAGACATTTTTCCAAAGACATACAAATGGCCAACAAACACATGAAAAGATACTCACAATCATTAATCATCAGGAAAATGCAAACTTAAACCATAAGGAGATATCACTATGTATCTGTCAAAATGGCTAAAATCAAATGCATAAGAAACAACAAGTGTTGGCAAGGATATGGAGAAAAGGGAACTACTAAGTGGGAATGCAAACTGGTGTAGGCACTATAGAGTATAGAGGTTCCTTAAAAAACTAAGAACAGAATTACCATCTGATTCATAATTCCACTACTGAGTATGTACCCAAAGATTATGGAAACACTAACCTGAAAAGATATATGTACCCCTGTGTTTACTGCAGTATTTATAACAGCCCAGATATGCAAGCAATGTAAAAGTTCATCGACAGACAAATGGATAAGGAAGATGTGGTGTGTGTACACACGCACACACACACACAGTTGAATATCATACAGCCACAAAAATGGACAAGATCATGCCATTCATTACAACATGGACAGACCTAGAGGGTATTATGCTAACTGAAGTCAGTCAGACTGAAAAAGATAAATAGCATATGATTTCACTCATATGTGGAATCTAAAAATAAACAAATAAATGACTACAAACAAAAAGCAGTCAGACATATAAACACAGAGAACAAACTCATAGTTGCCAGAAGGAAGAGGGGTAGGAGATACTGGTTTCCAGTTATGGAATGAATAAGTCACAGGAATAAAAGGTACAGCATATGGAATATAGTCAATGATACTGTAATAACATATGGTGACAGATGGTAGCTATACTTGTGATGAGCAGAGCATAATGTTTAAACTTGTTGAATCATTATGTTGTACACCTTAAACTAATATAGCACTGTATCAACTATACTCAAATAGGGTATCACAAACTAGTCACACATACTGCTGGGAGTACAACCACCCTGGAATATGGTGTGGCAGTTTCTCAAAAAACTAAGTATATATTATATAGCTACCATATAACCTAGCAATAGCTCTTCTGGGCATTTATCCCACAGAAACAAAGACTTATTTTTACTAAAAACCTACACATGAACATTTACAGTAGCTTTATTTGTAACAGCCAATATTGGAAAACAACCGAAATCTCATTTAATAGGTAAATATTTAAACAAACTATGGTACATCCATACCATGGAATACTACACATTAATAAAAAGGAACAGATTATTGATACACACAACAACCTGGATATCCTCCAGAGAATTATGCTAAGTGAAAAAAATCAATACTAAATGGTTGTATACTGTATGATTTCATTTATATGACACTGTTGAAGTGACAAAATTATAGAAATGGCAATCAGATTAATGATTGCTAGGGGTTAAAGAAGCGGTGAGGGCAAGAGAGAAGTGGGTTGTAGCTGTTACAGGGCAACACAAGGGACCCCTGTGGTGATGTAAATGTTAAGTATCTCAGCTGTATCCAGTTGTGATGTATTATTACAGATATGCAAGATGTTACCATTGGTGGAAACTGGGTAAAGGGTAAAAGTATTATTTCTGTATTATTTCTTACTATTACATGTGAATTAACATTTATTTCAAAATAAACTGTTGAATTTTTTTTAAATGCCCATAAATTAATTAAACACCACTGGACAAAACTAACACTTTAAAAATGCTATTTCTATTCCACGGCTTCTTGTTACCTTGACACTACCTGATATATCACTGGGAAATAAATATTCTAAGCTGAGAAATATAAATTTGGTCCAGCTTCTTAAAACTGAGCATGATTAGATTTATACCTACCAAAAGATATTTATTCCTTCTCCAAACAATCCATACATTATACTTTTATGGAGTACTCCATTAGTAGCCAAACCAATCTTGAAAATGATAAAGCATAAAGCAGAAGGACTCATTTTCTGACTTCAAACTTACTATACGGCTAGAGTAATCAAAATAGGGTAGTACTGGCACAGGATGGAGATCAATGGAATAGAACTGGTAGTCCATAAATAAACACTAATATTTATGGTGACCTGATCGTCAACAAAGGGGCTAAGAAAATTCATGGGAAAAGAGTAGTCTTTTCAATTCCATACATAAAAATGGTCTCAAGAAAATGGTCTTTATGAGTACAGACAGTACAAGTAAAAGTATAAAAATTATATATATAAGTATATATAATTATATAAAATATATAAATCATATAAAACATAAATGTATATTAAATGTAAAACTTCTGTGGATCAAAGTATACAATCAACAGAATAAAATAGCAACCTACAGAATGGAATAAAGTATTTGCAAATCATAAACATTTAGAATATATAAAGAACTCTTTCTACTCAAAAAGAAAAAAGCCATTTCAAAAATAGGCAAACATCTTGAATAGACAGTGCTCCAAAGAAGATCTACAATTGGCCGACAAGTATATGAAAATACACTGAACATAATTAATCATCAGAGAAATGCAAATCAAAAGAAATGAGATATCACTTTACACCTGCAGGATGGCTATTATCAAAAAACAAAAACAAAAACAGAAAAACCCAAATAACAAGGACTGGAGAGGATGTAGAGAAATTAAGATCTTTATGCACTGCTGGTGGGAACATAAAATGGTGTAGTTGCTATGGAAAAACAGTATAACGGTTCCACAAAAACTTAAAAATAGAATGACCATATGACCCAGCAATTCTACTTGTGGGCCTATACCCCAAAAAATAAAAAGCAGGGTCTCAAGGAGGTATTTGTACATTCATATTCACAGCAGCAATAGTCACAAACAACCAAAAGGTGGAAGCAACTAAAGTGTCCATTGATGGATGATAAATGGATAAACAAAATGTGATATATCTATAAAATGGAATATTATTCAGCCTTCAAAAAGAGACTCACACATGCTGCAACACGGATGAACCCTGAGGCTATAATGCTAAGTGATATAAGCCAGTTACAAACAAATACTGTATGATCACACTTCTATGATATCTCTAAAGGTGTCAAATTCATGGAGACAGAAATTAGAGTGGTGCTTGCCAGTGGGTGGGGAGAAAAGGGAATGAGGAGCTATGGTTTAATGGATATAGTTTCAGTTTTACGAGAGTTCTGGAGATTAATTGTACAATGGTATGAATACTGTTAACATAATTGCACACTTAAAAACACTTAAGATGGTAAATTTTATATTATATGTATATTACGCAAAGTTTCAAAAGTTTTATATTTCCTCAAAAGAGATCAAAGATCTAAATATAAGAACTAAAACTAAAAATCTTTTTATACATTTTTTTTTTTTAGCATTTTTATTTTTGAGAGACATAGAGACAGAGAGTGAGCAAGGGAAGGTCAGAGAGAGAGGGAGACACAGAATCTGAAGCAGGCTTTGATGAGCCATCAGCACAGAGCCCGACGCGGGGCTCGAACTCACAGACTGTGAGATCATGACCTGAGCTGAAGTTGGCCGCTTAACCGACTGAGACACCCAAGAGCCCCTAAAACTAAATATCTTTGAAGAAAACAATAAATCTTTGTAGTTCTGAGTTATGCCATGATTTCTTAAAAAGACACCAAAAGCACAGACAATAAAGGAGAAGTATAAATGGGACTTCAAAAGAAAAAACTAAAAGAGAAAAAAACCTCTACTAGCCTTTTCTGATTTTCTCCATGTTAGGGCATGTCTTCAATACTTAGCCAGGTTATTTACAATACTGGTTCACACTCCACTTCTCTCTTATACAACACAAAGCCTGAAAGGTTAGCCAAAAACTAAAGTCTAGGGTCTTCTCAGGCCCTTTCTGAGAATGAGTCCAGCCCTGGGCATACACATGGACTTCTCAATTCCCCAATATAAGCAGGAGCCTTTAAAAGTCCTTCAGTGTGTCTTATTGTTTACCCAAATATCCCTAGGCCCAGGATGTTACAGCCAATACTTTGGACATTAAATGTTTTTGACAAACACTGGCAGGAAAGCTGCCTTTTCCCCGGGAAAGCCCTTAATTAGGTCCTTCAGGGAGACGGACAGGTTAAAACACTCCACGATTTTTTAAGAAAAAGGTTTGTATGAGGCACCTGGGTGGTTCAGTCATTTGAACATTAGACCCTTGATTTTGGTTCAGGTCCTGATCCCAGGGTCATGAGATCGAGCCCTGTTTCAGGCTCCATGCTGAGTGTGGATCCTGCTTAGGAACTCTCTCCCTCTCCCTCTGCCCCTCTCCCCCACTCACTTGCTCTCTCTCTATAAAAAAAATCCAAATTAAGAAAGAAAAAGGTTTGTACTGTGTCCTTTGTAAATATGAACCCACACCAAGAGTGTGGCCTGTCATCTTAAAAGCTACCCTAAATTGAGGGATGGCAGGTGGGCAATTTAAGATACCAGAGCATTCACTTACTGAAGTGCAACAGCTCTTTACTTTAGTAATTGTTCCTGGCTTACTTCTAAAACTTTGACTAGAGTCCAGAGTTCTGCAAAAGTTGACTCTAACAAATGTTGCTAGCCTATTAGACTTTTCTCAGGAATGAAGCCCTAAAGTTCCCTAGTTTACCATTTTTGGTAACATCATTCACTAATGTTTCATTTACATACAAAAGTATTTGACCTTTGATTATGCTGTTAATTTCAAATACATATTCTTTATCATATTGAGGCATTGTTCTTCTACTCTAATTTAAAGAAAACTGTGGTTTTCCTACTAATGTAAAAATATGTGTTTATAAATTACTTAATATTGCTTTGCTAGATTAAGTCCTACTTGCTCATGATACGCTATTTTTAAAAACATGATACCCAACCAGATATTAATACTTAATGTAAACATTTTGGCATCTACATTTGTCACACAACATTCTTTTATATATATTTTGTGTGTGTCTGTGTGTGGTATATGAGATGTGCCCTCTGGACAAAGGTACATCCCTTTTTTAAGTGTGCAACAGAGTACTGTTAACTATAGGCACTATGTTGTGAACTAGATCTCTAGAACTTGTTCATCTTGCATACCTGAAACTATATACCAGCTAAACAGCAACTCCCCATTTCTTCTGCCTCATAGCCCCGGCAATTACTACTCTTTCCATGAGTTCAACTATTTTTAAAATCTTTCTTAAATAGAATCACGCAGTTGTCCTGTGACTGGTTACTTCACTTAACATGTCCTCCACATTCGCTCATGTTGTTGCATAGAGCAGGATTTCCTTGTTTTCCAAGGCTGAATAACATCCTATTGTAGAAATATACCACATTTTCTTCATCCACTTACCCATCAATAAACATGTAAGTTA
Organism: Paguma larvata; assembly: GCA_030068075.1. Taxonomy (NCBI): domain Eukaryota; kingdom Metazoa; phylum Chordata; class Mammalia; order Carnivora; family Viverridae; genus Paguma; species Paguma larvata. Next base: position 48,885,289 of record CM057836.1, read on the forward strand.
TTTCCTTATCTTGACTATTGTGACTGATTACAGTGAATACAGGAGTGCAGGTACCTCTTCAAGATCCTGATTTCAATCCTTTTGGATATACACACAGAAGCAGAATTGCTGGATCATACAGTAATTCTATTTTAAAATTTTTAAGGAACCTCCATCTGTCTTCCATAGTGGCTGCACCATTTTACATCTTCTCCAACAAAGTACAGGGGGTCCAATTTCTCTACATTCTCTCCAACTCTTATCTTTTGATTTTTTGATAGTAGCCATCCTGATGAGTGAGGTAGTATCTCGTGGTTTTCACTTGCATTTCCCTGATGATTAGTGATGTTAAACAAGTTTTCATGTACTTGTGGACAGCTAGTATATCTTCTTTGGAGAAATGTCTACTCAAGGCCATTGCCCATTTTTATTTTTAATCAGGTTGTTTTAGTTTTGCTATTATGGTGTAGGAGTTCCTTACGTGTTTTGGATAGTACCCTTTTATCAGATGTATGGTTTGTAAATGTTTTTGCCCATTCCATAGTTTGCCTTTTCACTCTATTGATTATTTCCTTTGCTGTGCTGTGCATTGCCTTTTTAATTTGATGTAGTCACAGTTGTCTATTTTTTCTTTTGTTGTCTACACAATGACCATATGGTGTTATACGTAAGCTTCATGGTAGCCACAAAGAAATTACCCAGGGAAGATAAAGAAGAAAAAAAAAGAAAGAAAGAAGCCTATCCCTACAAAAACTTTACATACCACAAAGGAAGACAACTAGAGAGGGAAAAAAGGGACAAAAGAACTACAAGACAGAAAACAATTTATAAAATGACAAGATTAAGTCCTTTCCTATCAATAATTACTTAAAACGTAAATGGATTAAACTCCCCAATCAAAAGACATAGAGTGGCTGAATGGATGAAAAAGCCATCTACAATAGATTTACTTTAGTTTGAAGGGCATATGTAGGCTGAAAATGAACAGGTGCAAAAATGAACAGATCTATCGCAGGACAGATCACATGTATGGTCAAAAGGATACTCTGTGCAAATGGTAACCAAAAGAGCACAGAAATGGCTATACTAATATCAGACAAAATAGAGTTTAAGTCAAAAATTGTCATAAGAGACAAAGAAAGTCATTATATAATGATAAAAGGGTCAATTCATCCAGAAAAAATAACAATTATGTATATACAAACACCTAGTATCAGGGCACCTAAATATATAAAGCAAATATTATGAGAATTGAAGTAATAAATACATAGCAGTAAAAATATTAGCGAGCATCAGTACCCTACTTTCAATAATGGACAGAACATCTAGACAGAAAACTCAATAAAGAAACGGTGGACTTAAACAATATCATAGGCCAAATGATCCTAATATATACAGATAACTAAATCCAATAGCAGTAAAATATACCTTAAGTGCACATGGAACATTCCTCAGGATAGATCACATGTGCGGTCAAATAACAAGGTTTAACTAATTCAAGAAGACTAATATCATACCAAGTATCTTTTCTGATCACAATGGAATGAAACCAGAACTCAATGATAGAAGGAAAACCAAAAATTTACAAATATGTGGAAATTAAACAATGTACTCTTGCACAATCGATGGGTCAAAGAAAAAATCAAAAGAGAAATTAGAAAATATCTTGAGACAAATAACAAAAACACAACACACTAAAACTAATGGGAAACTAAAAGGGAAGTTTATAGTTATAAATGCCTGTATTTAAAAATATCTTTACCAAATAAAGAACCTAAATTTATACCTTAATGAACTAGGAAAAAAAAAACAACAAAGCTCAAAGTTGGTAGAAAGATGAAACTAATAAAAATTAGAGCAGAAATAAACCAAATAGAAAGCACAAAAACAAAAGAAAAAAATCAATGAAACTAACAGTCGGCTATCTGGAAAAGATAAACAAAATCAACAAACCTTTCGCTACACTACAGAAAAAAAAGAAGACTCAAGTAAATAAGACTGGAAATGAAAGAAGAGACAACTGCTGTCGAAGACTCTTTCATAATTTTCTTTTTTGAGGAGTCTGAAATTTTTGTATCAACATTCCCAAGTATCAGTATTCTCAACTGCAAAATTTTGATTTTCTTTTATGCATTACGGAAGTGTTTAGATAGCATGGGAATTACCCATTATTCGATAGTTTCAAAGACTCACCCATTTAAACATCTGAATCTGGTATGGTTTTCCCCAAGTTTTTGTTATAAATATACCAAAAAGTTGATAGAGGGTTATCTCAGGGTCTTCTGGTTTTGGGTTCCACGTGTAAGAATCTTACAAGTCACCACTGTGCCTTAACAACAGACTGAAAGACAAACAACTCTTCTTGGATCAATAAGGAAAACCACTGCCCCAAGGAAAACAGGCAAATACAGGGAGTCCAGGCTTACAGGAGCAGATACCACGGAGCAGAAACTACTGTAGGAACCCACGTTGGGGTAGGAAAAACTTGAACAGCTGATGAATTGCTGGAGGCTGAGAGCGGACAGTCTGAGATTTAAAAACTCTAGGCAACACCAGGCAGAGAGGTATCCTAATACTTTTGTGAGTGTTACCTCCAGGAGACTGACCAGGTTCTCACAATAAATACTGGAAAAAAATCCAGGCCTGCTTTCAAGAAGAGAAAAGGAACCATTCTGAAATATCCCAGATCATTCTGTTCTTCACAAGGTCTGAACTCAGGAGAGAAGAATGAACCAGAGCTTAATCTGCTGGGGTATTATCAGAGCCTAACTGACATGGGTGAAAAGAAAATCCCCAGGTTTAGTAAACTCAAGGATTCCACACGGGAGAAGGGCAATAACACCCTCCACACCACTGTAGCCATTCTGTCCCACATAAGAGGAATAATTTAAAAACAAACAAACAAAAAAGCTGAGAAACATTTAAGCACAGTTCACAAGCAGAGGCTCACTAAAAGACTGATACCTAATCATAGAATTATAGAATGCTTACCCCCCCTTTCCCTATACCTTACCGCCGCATTACTAAAGATCTATTTGTCTACTAAAAGTTCCTTTTACCTGATACATTATGTCTACCTAAGAAGAAAAAAGTACAAGGCATAATGATGAGAGAACAGCTATTCTGACTTGCTGCCTAGGCATTTTACAGTATGACAACCCTGCTCACGCCCAGAGTATAGACAGTCAGATAAGGACCTGAGCTTTAGGATTCTCCACCAAAAGTCATCACTGTGTTTCCCCCAGACATCTTTTATAATGACCACTGATAGTTGAGGTCATGAACGGTTAGTGATCTCTGCCCCAACTACCTTATAAATAATAGGTGTCTGCTACCCTCCTATCTCCTGGTCATTCATCATCCAGGATGGAGGAATGCCCTTCCTCCGGCCCACTGAGTGCCTTCCTCATCCTTACCCCCACTTCTGGGATCTCTAAGTAATAAATCTTGTAATCTTCCTTCTTTTGTGTGAGTGTAAAACTGCATCTTCAATCAAAACGATACTGGGATTTTCATTTCCCCAAAAGTGGGAGTTCAGATGGCTGCCACCCTGTGTTGGTGGCTTGTCCCTCCTCATCTGGTAGGTCACAATCTGCATATTCTTAATTTAATACACCAGCTATGGACCCACAACACAATTGGTGACCAGGATGGGATTGTGGGTACAATTTGTACCCCCATATAGAGCCTTTTAGCTGTGACTTGGTCACTAACTTCCTCTCCCAAACTACTCAGTCTCTCTGGGAAGTAACAACTGCTAGCTGGTGGTCTGTGGCACTGCTTTATGCTGCTGTTGGGTGTTGCTGTGAATCCTCCCCCTAAATTGTCAGTGCTATAAAAAGGTCAGACTCTCCTACAGAGACCAACCAGCAGGCCCTAGTCTGAGGCTGTAAGTTTCCCATTAGTCTCTAAAGGAGACTCCACTGGGTGTCAGGTCTGGAGGTGATTTGTTATAATCATATGCAAAGTCTCAGCATTGAGTCAAAGTGAGCTAACCAGGAAGGTAGGATTCTGCCTCTTTTTCCCAAATAGGAACTGAAGGTATAGGCTATCAGGTCCTGGGAGCCAAGGAGAACTCCTCTATGTTCAGGCCAATAGGGGAGGTCGGCTCCTAGTCTACTGTGTCAGTGGTTAGAGTGTTGAGCTTCGAGAGCTAGCCCTAACCCAAAACAGAGGCATCTAGCTAATATGTTTTATTTAGTATTGATCACTGAGAAATCCCAGCCACAAGCACCCAATATACCTTTACACAGCTGCCTATGAGCTATCTTAACAGTCCAACCATTACATACAGTCTTTGCCAGCAAGACCTGGATGCCCTTACAGTGTCCCCTTGAACTGTCTGGCACTGTATTAATGACATTCTAATCTGGGACTCCTTGGAGGATATGGTGCACAAGGTCCTAAAACAGCTGGTAACTCACTTCCAACATGGAGGTTGGGCTACTGGGCTACTGCACCACATAAAATTCAAGGGCTAGTCACGACTGTTAAATTTCTGGGCATTAATTGGCCTTCTAAAGGCCAAGAAGTCCACTTGTGGCTACACATCAATTGTTAATGATTCAGCCTCCTATCCTGCTATGGCAAGCCCAACATGTCTTAGCTTTCTTCACATTTTGGAAGCACACATATCATACTTACCCACCATACTCAGCACCATTTATGAAGCTACATACAAATCCTCTACATTTTATCAGGGAGAAGCCCTACAACAAGCTTTACAATTGACACAAAGGTCAACTCATCAAGACCTACCTCTGGTTCCCCCTGGCTCTTCCTTCCACTTTGAGGCAACAGCCACCATGTACTATGCATCCTGGAGTCTATGGACTAAACGTGACTTTTTCTGGTTCCTTGTGGGTTCCAGACCAGATGGCTGCCCTCCATAGCTGTCTGCTACACCTCTTAGAACATCAATTCTGACTGCTTATTGGGCTTTGTTACAGAGGCAACTCAATAGGAAGACCCTGTTCTCCTGTGTACCCACATTCCTATTACATCATGTATAAGGGATGCCACCCAATAACGGCTCCACATGGCCACAAATTCCTCTTTGCTAAAATGGAAATGGTCGCTTCTAGAATGGGTGAAATCTGACATGGCAGATCATTCCACATTACAGGAGGATGTGGCTTCCTGGATCTTCGGCCTACTGCCCATGGACCTTGAGAAATTGGTAACAGTGTTCCCACTGCCTAAGCCTCTGGTGATGTGAGACAGCCCCTGGGAAGCGCTGACGGAACGAGAAAGGGACTGTGTTCTTCATGGGTGACAGTACCACCACTCTACACAGTGGAGCCTGATGGAAGAGTGGCAGTGTATCACCCTGTCAGTGATACCATGCTTATCAAACATGGCAAGTGAAGGTTCACTAGCTTACTGCGCTTGTGGTGGTACAAATGGCCATACAGAGTACAGTTTCCCAGACACGTCTCTTGTTCATATTTACAGGGACTACTGGGCAGTTGCTAGTAGGCTAGCAGTTTGGTTGGACCAATAGCAACAGGATGATTTTCACATTTAAGGCTGTCCCATTTGGGAAGCCCCAAATTTAGAGGGTCAATGCCCTGGCATCAGTTACAATTAAGGTTACCCATGTTTCAGCACATATAAATACTACCACACCACAGTCTAACTCGAATGCACATGCCTTGAGGCTCTCAACCACTGACTTTTTACCAACAATTGTGTCAGTTCCACCTACTACCACAAAACCAGTTTCCCCACTGTCAATCACTCCAGCCTTTCTTAGTCACCACTTCTATACTCCTTATTCCCTATCTGAATGGTACCATATCTCTTTGGGTCATGAGGGAACTGCTGCTACAGTGGCTTGGGCCCTCTGCCCCTGCAAAACACAATGCAAAATACACTGTTTTTAATTGTGAATTATGCTCCCAAACCAAACACTGAAAACTGCTCTGCCATGCTTAAGTTCTGCAAGGAGATAGCCCCTTTAAGCTGTTGGCAGGGTGATTTCACAGGGCCATATCCTCTGACAGCAGGCACTACCTACTTCACTATTACATGTGTAGATACTCTGACCAGACTGCTGCTTGCTATACCAACCAGTAACAGCTCTATGGATCATGTCATCTCTTTCTTTTCTAAGTTATCCTGCCCCCATTCAGCCCTCCAGACAACACTGACTCAGATCAAGGATCTCATTTTACTGCCCATACAACATAGCACTGGGCTTTCCAACAGGGCATGTAATGAAACTTTTACCTCCCATAGCAGCTGCAGACCTCTGACATTATTCAACACCACAAAAGTCTTTTAAAATCCTTGCTCCTTAAGTTACAAGGCAGCAAATGGACTCCTAAATGGACTTCCTTGCTACTACAGGCACTTTAAAACATTTTAAACTCTAGAACATATGAACACCATTCTCCTCATACCAGCTAGGCTTACTGGGCCATGCTGCCTATGGTTGTTATCATGAGGTAACCTGATACCTTTATTTTATAGAACAATTATTATTTACATTTTCTCCAACATTACAGATTTAAAATGTCAATCATCTCACCATCCAATATTCACTGGTGATCTGACTGAGAAGAGATGGCTACGTCCCTGGTCATAGACAGCTCTGGCCCAGTAGAAGAACATAGACTATGTGTTCTATGTTGCTACTGGATCATACTTACCCACTTCATATTCAAATTCCAACTGAAATGCCGAAGTACAGTGGCTTCAGTAGATGGCTCATTTCTCCTAACCATACCTCCCCACAGGAAGTGGAAGTAATTGCACCTGGGCCCACTGAATGAATGGCATGGCACTCAAAGTGGGGGAGAGGCACTTCAGTTGGTTGACACCAGCAGTATTAGATGACATTCTGGTGATATGATCATAACGCTTGGCCCTACCCCACTCTGGAGGAGGCTACCAATGAGCTGCTGATCCACAAGGGCCCCATAATAGTCTCGTGAAGCAGTGAGAAGGACAAAACTATAAAATGCAGATGCTTGCTACTGTTGGCCTTACTCTGTGCCTTTTGTACCACGTGGGTCATGAGGCTTCTCCTTGATCCTAGACAGACAACACTAGAAAGCTGCTGGAAGTGAACAACACTCACCCACAATTGCACCCAGGATGGAAGACAGCATGTGTTGAAGTCAGCCCAAGAGTGGCTGCACCTGAAATGCCACCAAGTGTGGATAAGAGCTAGGAGATTCAAGACCACCATCTTAAACGGCACCAAAGGCACAAATGCTTAAAGGTCACCAGTCCTAACACTGTCCTAATTTCAACCCTAACTGGCTGATAAGCTCATGCAGTTCAGATTCATCTCTAGTAATACAGGGCAAAATAAACATTAAACTGTCAGAAGAATATAACTAAAATTTCTTTAAACCAAAGCCACACATTTGCCTCCAACCTTTACTATTTATGCATGGAGAACTCCAATGCCTCGGAGGAGAGCGCTGCCCAATCATTTGTGAGGTACACTTCCCCAAGAACCCCCCAAAATTTACTAAGAATTGTGATACCAGTAAATGCTCATGATGATGCAAGCAAACCTTAATCATGGCGTCTCAATCTATGTGACCCTGTTAGACTCCTGTGTGCTCCGGTTCCCCTCCACGGTGGATACCTGGAAGAATTAACCTCCTTTGGGATGGCTTTCTCCACTGCAACAACACTGGAGACAACAACACCTTAGTCCGTGGTGGCATGGGACACAACTTCATCCTAAATGCTACCTCCACAACCTTCCACAATTGCAGAGATGACAACTGGGAAGACCTGCCCTCGTTGAGTGGTATTTTGTTAACTTAAATATGTTTACCACAAGGCTCTCTTGCTTTTTACTATAATGCTTGCTGCTTCAGTGTGAGGCAGTACTATGACTTCCAGGCTGCCCTCCATTGCACCTTTAAAGGCCAAGGTATCAATCAAGTCTCATAAATTTACGGAGGCTCCTTTAAACACTTCACTTAGTTGCTTGCCCTTACCACACCCATTAGATTGGTTCATATTATGCTTCCTACAGGGGGTTAGGAAATTTAATTTCTCTTGGGAGAACTCCTCTCTGACTGCACATGCTACCACCAGAGCACCCCCCCCCACACACACTCTCACAGGACCACAGCCATATGGTCACTTCCCTACACCACCCCAAGGAGACCCGTTCCCACTATCACCACTCAGGTTTCCACAATCCTCCCATATATAAGCTCTCCAACAGTCTTACTATTTTTATTCCACGGGCAGAAACCAGGGCTCATTTTTTGAGCCAGTGTAATTGCTTGGCATGTTACTGAACTCAACAAAGACTTTTTCCCCAGTAGCCTAGCCAGCTAATTTATTGACCCCTGCCCTCATCTGCCCAACAAATGGCATCCCACACATGTCTGCAGTTTGCCTGGACACTCTCTATCATGCTCCACTGCTCCCATGAAGGACACTTCGCAGTACAGTATGTGGCACCTGGCAGGAGCCTCCACATGCCCCTTGTAATTCTCCATATCTACACAGGCACCAACACCGTAAGAATGAATATAACATATACCTTGCCCAAAAGAGCACAATCCCCATGTCTTGGGCCTTGCAGCCCAGTCACGCAGGGGGAACTCCAACTTACTCTGGCTTCCACAATAGAACAGTCAGTGTCCACTTTGAGTCCAGTGCCCTGGTGCCGTCACACATACATGGTTCTCCATATGTGCATTTCTTCCCTCAACCTCCAACACATCTGCCTCCTTGCTGATCCCCAGGGAGTTCTGTCAGTTCATACCAATGTGCTTCAGTCACCTTGGGACAACTCTTACAAACTAATAAATGGGATCCCCAATCCATCTCTCGTTCTGTCCTCTCATGTCAAAAACAGTTAGTATTCATCCTCATTATGTTGAAAACAGGTCTGCTACTATCCTTCGCAGGAACACCACCACTAGGCACACAACAAAAATTATTACGGCAAACACCAACCTGTCAGCCACCCTGGCTGAATACATTGGGCTGTTACACCAAAGCCTAGACTTCATGCAACAAAAACATGATTCTTTAGTGCAGACAGTTTTGGATATGCATTTAGCTTTAAACTCCTTATTGGTCAAGGAAGGAGGTACATATGCTATAAAGCGCACTACCTGCTGCATATATATTAATAAATCTGGACAAATTTAGACAAATTTACAAAAGATGGCCCAACAGGTACAAGTATTCCATAATCTTACCCAAGTTTTTAATCAACTACTTACCCTAACCTTATCCATGGACTTTGATTTATTTTCTTGACTGAACCCCGATAAATGGGAGGATGGTTGTGGACGGGATTTCAAATTACCGTCTGTCTACTGATATTGTTGACTGGCATTTTTGCTTTGTTCAAATGTTCCATGAGCTAGATGACCAAAACTCTGCCAGTGGTTTTTAACATCTCCACCATCTGGACAGTGCCCATGGTTTTCCCTAAAGACTAATGCTTAGGCATCACAGGGTCAATTGTGATGAGAAAAAAGCTATTTTGAGTTGCTGCCTAGGCATTTTACAGTATGGCAACCCTGCTCACACCCAGAGTCTGGACAGTCAGATAAGGACCTGAGCTTGGGATTCCCTGCCAGAAGTCCCCACTTTGTTTCCCTCGAGCATTTTTTTTGAAACAATTACTTAAGAGTTGAGCCCATGAAAAGCTCTACCCCAAACACCTTATAGGTAATAAGTGCTTGCTACCCTGTTCTCTATCTCCTGCTTGTTCATGACCTGAGACAGAGGATTGCCTTTCCCTTAGAGCTCACTGAATGGCCCTGGCCCTGACCCACACCCACTCATCCACCACCACCCCTGCTTCTGGGATCAGAAAGTAATAAATATTGTGACCTTACTTCATTTGTGTGAATGTACCAAAACTGCATCTTCAATCAAAATGACCTTGGTATTTTCACTTCCCCAAACTGGAAATTTGGATGCTGGGGAAGCTATCTGCCAGTCCTCTGAGTGTGGCTAATGTCTCTTTATTCATAGGTCATAATCTGCATACTCTTAAAGTAATACACCAACTACAGGCCCCACAACACAGCATACTACAAACCAAAAAAAAACCAGTTGAAAAGAAAGAGCAAGCATCAAAACCAGACATGTCGAGGTGTTGGCAGAAATTTACAACAATGATGATAATATGCTAAGAGTTCTGATGGATAAAGAGGACAGCAGGCAAGAACAAAAGGACAATAAAAGCAAGGAGATGGAAATCCTAAGAAAGAATGAAAAAGAAATGAAGAATGCGTTTGATGGGGCTAAAGAAAGAATCCTAAGCATAGGGATATCTCAACAAAAACCTCCAAAATTGAAAAGCAAAGAGAACAAAGACTCAAAATAAATAAATAAATAAACAACATGGGGCACCTGGGTGGCTCAGTAGGCTAAGTGTTCGACTTCGGCTCAAGTCATGATCTTGCAGTTCGTGAGTTCGAGACCCACATCGGGCTCTGTGTTGACAGCTCGGAACCTGGAACCTGCTTTGGATTCTATGTCTCCCTCTCTCTCTGTCTCTCCCTCACTTGTTCTCCCTCCCTCTCTCTCAAACATAAAATAAAACATTAAAAAAATTATTAAAAAACAAACAACAAAACAGGACATCAAAGGACTCTGGGACAACTACAACAGGTATAACATATGAGCAATGGAAATAACAGAAAGAGAAAAAGGAAACGGACAGAAGAACTATTTGGAATAACAGTGACTAAAAATTGCCTCCAAATTAATGTCATGAACCAAAGTACATATCCAGGAAGTTCACACAACACAAAGCAGGATACATACACCCCCAAATTACCTAAGTATAACATTTTCAAAGTACAGAAAATCAAAGATAAAAAATACTGAAAGAAGCAAGAAGGTAAAACTGCCTTATCTACAGAGGAACAAAGAATTACATCCAACTTCTCAGAAACTATGCAAACCAGAAAAGAATAAAATATTTAAAGTGTTGAAGAAAAACAGTACGGACTTGGAGTTCTATACCCTATGAAATCATCCTTGAAACCAAAGGAGGAATAAAGGCTTTCTCAAACAAAAATTAAGGGAATTTGTTGCCAGCAGACCTGCCATGTAACAGATGTTAATAAGTACTTCAGAGAAAAGAAAAACACAAGTCAGAAACTCGGATCTACATAAAGGGAAGAACATCAAAGAAGGAGTAAGTGACAGTGAAAAACACACACACATACTTACTTATTCTTAATTGATCTCACAGATAATAGTTCATTCAAAACATCGCTTGTGTATTTGTGTGTGTGTGTGTGTGTGTGTGTGTGTGTGTGTGTGTGTGTGTGTATGACAGCATGATACAGGGATGAGAGAGAGAAAACAGGAACACATTTAACCCTTGAACTGCATGGGTCTACTTACACATTGATTTTTTTGATAAATACAGTAGAGTACTATAAATGTATTTCTCTTCCTTATGATGGTAACATTTTCTTTTTCTCTAGATTACATTTCTTGTAAAAATATAGTATATAAAACACATAACATACAAAATATGTTAACTGACTAGGTTATCTGTAAGGCTTTGGTCAACAGTAGGTTATTAGCAGTTTTGGGAGAGTCAAAAGTTATATGCAGAATTTCAACTGTGAGGGGAGTTGGTTCCCCTAATGCTGCACTGTTCAAGGATCAACTGTATTTTGTTATTAGAAGGTACTCACACTACTTGAAGTGGTATAGTGTTATGTGATAATAAATTTGGATTAGGTGTGTTTTACAAATTCTAAGGCAATCACAAAAAAAGTTTAAAAAATTTTTTTTAAAGTATAACTAGTATGCTAAGAAATGAGAGAAAATATGATATAAAAATGTTCAATTAAAACCACAAAAGGCAGAGAAAGAGTGGGAGACAAAAGTTGGAATGAAGAACAAGGGCAACAAATAAAAAATAGTAGTGACTATGGTAGCTATTAATCCAATTACACCAATAATCACCTTGAAAATCAATGATTTCAAAAGAAAATATACTAATTAAAAGACAAAGACTATCAGAGTGAATCAAAAACCAAGATCCAACTACATGTTGTCTCTAGGAAAGCCACTTTAAATATAAAGACATATATAGATTAAAAGTAAATGAATGGAGAAAAATATACCATTCTACAACAAATCAAAAGAAAGTAGGAATACTGTATTCAATTCAAACAGAACAAACTTCAAACCAAGGAAATTTATCACAGATAAAGAAGGGCATTAGGTAATGACAAAGGGGTCAATTCTCTAAGACATACCAATCTTTAATATATATGTGCCTAACAATAGAGTGTTAGACCACCCGAGGTAAAAACTGATATATCTGCAAGGAGAAACAGATGAATCCATTATTATAGCTGGAGACTTCAACATCATCTATCAGAAGTGAACAGATGTTGGGACACCTGGGTGGCTCAGTTGGTTGAGGGTCTGACTCTTGATTTCGGTTCAGGTCATGATCTCATGATTCGTGACACTGAGCCCTGTTTTGGGCTCTGTGCTGGCAACATGGAGCCTGCTTGGGATTCTCCTTCTCCTCTCTCTCTGCCCCTCCCCTGGTTGTGTGTGCATGCATATTCTTTCTGTCTCAAAATAAACTAAAACAAAAAGAAGAAGAAGAAAAGAAATAAACACATCTATCTCTATCAGACAGCAAATCAGTGAGGACATAGTTAAGCTCAACAACACCATAAATCAACTGGGTATAATAGATATCTATAGACTACTTCAAGCAAAAACAACAGAATACACAATTTCTCAAGCTCACATGGAACATTCTCAAAGACAGGCCACATTCTGGGCCATAAAACATACCTTAACAAATTTACAAATCATATAAAGTCTGTTCTTAGACCACAATGGAATTAAACTAGAAATCAAAGCAAGAAAGATAATAGGAAAATCCCTAAATACATGGAGATTAAACAATCTCCTTCCAAATAAAGTATGAACCAAAGAACAAATCTCAAGAAAAAGTTAAAAACATATTAACCTAAAATTTAAAAACATATTAATTCAAAATGAAAACACAACTTAGGAAAACTTGTGGGATGTAGGGAAAACACAGCATAGAAGGGAATTTTTAGCATTAAATGTATATACTAAAAAAGAAGAAAGATCTGAAATCAACAACCCACATTTCTAAATTAGAAAACTAGATAAAGAATAGCAAATTAAGTCCAAATTAAACAGAAAAATAATAAGAAAGCAGAAATCAATGAAATTGCAAATAGAAAAATCAGAAAAATGAACAAAACAAAAAGCTGTTTCTTTGAAAGATGAATAAAATCAACAAGCTTCTAGCCAGAAAGAAAAAAAGAAGACACAAATTACTAAAATCAAAAAGGAAAGAGATGACATCACTACAAATCCCACTGACATTAACAGGATAATAAAGGAATACTATGAACAACCATATACCCATAGATCTGATAACCTAGATGGAATGGACCAATTTCTTGAGAGACACAATGTGCCAAAACTCACACAAAAAGAAAAAGACATTCTGAATGGGCATCTAAAGAAACTGAATCAATAATAATCTTTCAAAAGAGAAAAGTGCTAGGCCCAGCTGGGTTCAGTGGTGAACTCTACCAAACATTTAAGGAAAAAATTATACCAATTCCTTATAATTTCTTTCGGAGGACAGAAGCAGAAGAAACACCTCCTAATTCATTCTATGAGGCCAACATTACCCTAATACCACAACCAGACAAAGACACTACAGGGGAAAAAACAAAACAAAACACAGGCCAATCTCTCTCATGAATATAGATACAAAAATCCTCAATAAAATATTAACAAATAGAATACAACAAAGTATGAAAAGAAATATACACCATGACCAAGTGAGATTTATCCCAGGTATGCAAGACTGGTTTATCATTCAAAACTCAATTAATATGATCACATCAACAGGCTAAAAAAGAAAAACGACCTTATATCAATAGATGTACAAAAAGAATTTGACAAAATCCAACACCTATTCGTGATAAAAACTTTAGTAAACTAGGAACAGAAGAAAACTTCCTCAACTTGATAAAGCATATTGGCAGAAAACCTACAGCTAACCTCGTATTTCATGGTAAGAAACTAGAAGCTTTCCCACAAAGACCAAAAACAAGTTAAAAATATTCCATCATCTCTCCACTCTTTTTCAACATTAAAATGGAATTCCTAGCTAATGTAATAAAACAAGTAAAGGAATTAAAAGGTATTCAGACTAGGAAGGAAGAAATAAAACTGTCTGTTTGTAGATGACCTCATCACCTATGTAGAAAATCTGAAAAAAATCAACAAAAAAACTCCTGGAACTAGAAGTGATTATAGCAAGTTGTGGGATACAAGCCATTATAGCAAGTTGTAGGATACACCTACGAGAATGGGCAAAATCCTGAACATTGACAATACCAAATGCTGACAAGGATGTGGAGCAAAAGGAACTCTGACTCATTGTTGGCAGGAATACAAAATGGTACATCCACTTTGTGGGACAGTTTGGTGATTTCTTTTTTTTCTCTTTCCCATTTACGTGTGTGTGTGTGTGTGTGTGTGTTTTGTTTTGTTTTTTTAAATGAAGTATAGTTGACATACAAAGTTATATATAGCGTAGGGGTGCCTGGGTGGCTCAATTGGATGAGGTCTGATTTTGGCTCAGGTCATGATCTTGCAGTTCTTGAGTTCAAGCTCCACATAGGGCTCTGTGCTGACAGCTCAGAGCGTGGAGCCTGCTTCAAATTCTGTGTCTCCCTCTCTCTCTCTGCTCCTCCCCCTCTTGCACTGTCTCTCTCTCCCTCAAAATAAACATTAAAAAGAATTTTTTTTTTCAAAGTTATATACAGTTTGGTGGTTTCTTACAAAACTAAACATACTCTTACCATGGAGAGAAACTGTTATAAGTACAAAGTTTCAGTCTTGCAGGATGAAAAGAGTTTCTGGAGATGGATGGTGGTGAAGATCTCCAACATACACATAAAACTAAAACCCAGTGTAATTTATACTATTAAAAAACTTTTCCAAAAAAAGAGATAAGCCAAGTAATTATACTATATCACTGACAAAAAATTTTCTAAAAAATTATGGGAATTAGGCCATAAAGTTTATATATATAATAGCTTATCAATTTTTACAAGATTAATAGCAATATAATAGCTGCCAATTATTGAAAACTAGATAACACACATTTATTAAGCAATATCTCATATAATACCAAAACTTTGTAAGACACATATTACCATGTACTATTACTGTTCATAATGGCAGATCAAATGCCCTATTCACAAGAGAATGGACAAAGTATGATATATTTATACACTAGAAAACTTACAGCACTAAAAATGAATAAACTAAAACTACATATGCCTACACAGAAGAATCTCAAAAACCGAAGTCTAAATGAAAAATGCAATTCTCAGAATAAGCACCATGTTGACTCCATCTATCATACTGAACAGCAAGAGAAAATCAATGTATGTCAGGATAGGAAGTAACAGACGTATGGCTGGGGAGGGAGCACACAGGACTTCTATGGTATTTGGTAACATTCCATTTATCAAGCTAGTTAGCTGATAGGAATTATTCACATTTTCCTTTTATTCTTTACGTTTCATACATTCTTTACTATGTATGAAATAATTCACAATTGGATGAAAAAAAGTACTGTTAAAATGAAAATCATTTTTACATAAGCTATTACAGCTCTGTGTTCTTAAACAGATAATGTATATCTCAAAATGGCTGGACTTCATCTGTACTTCAAGCTATTACCCTCAAGAGAAAATACGAATGATAAAGCAAATCTATTCTTATTTTCCTAAGGAGATAAATTTTTTCAATAGATGAACTTGGAAGTAATCAAAATCTACATAGTCTAATCCTTAAATAGGAACTTTGAAGAAATAAGACTCCTAACACTTTAGCCAAAGACTATTAATGACTCACTGTTGTCATCATTGCCCAAGTATGAGATACAAACTCCACCACCCTTTCTTTCATATTTTCTTTCTTCATTGCTAGATTTCTTTTATACCTGGGACAACTCAGTTGTTCTCCCATGACTGAACAACTCTGCTTTGATCTCTTCTACTTTTCTCCTGTCAGCTTCATTCAATTCTGAAATGGAGTAGCCACACTCATGAGCCAGATTAAATTTCAGATTCCAGGCTGAAAAGAAAACATAAAAACACTGGAGATAATGCAATGCAAAAATCATCATTTGTTAGTGATTATAAGAACAAAGAAAACCATCAATATATCCATCTAAATGCCAACCACAATACTTAGCAAAAAGTAGGTGTTCTCAATTATATGACAAACTATTAGAAGTCCTTAAGAACAATCATTTCACTGAAAAGTGTGGTTTTGAAAAACCACATTCTGGGACTCCTGGATGGCTCAGTTGGTTAAGCGTCCAACTTCGGCTCAGGTCTCAATCTCATGGTTCATGAGTTTGAGCCCCGCATTGGGCTCTGTGCTGACAGCTCAGAGCCTGCAGCCTGCTTCAGATTCTGTGTGTCCCTCTCTCTCTGCCCCTCCCCCACTCATGCTCTGTCTCTGTCTCTCAAAACAAAAACAAAAAACAAAAAACCTTAACAACAAAAAAAACAAAAAACCACATCCTACAGGTATTTCTCCAAAGAGGCCACTTTAATATAATTTTCTATTATTTTTATCTTAATCTTCCTTCTAAGCAGGATGGTCCCCTTGCCTCCTCTATACGTTCCTGCTACAATTACTGCTGCTTCCATGAGGGCTGATATTTAATAATAATAAATAAAACTTGGGAGTTTTCTGGAGAGTCAAAATATGCATAAGTGATAAAAGGAATGGCATAGGTAGTTAATCTCAAGGGATTAACTAAGTAGGCCTGAACTGTTTATAGGTTGCTCTCTATAATATATTCCCCAGTGGCACCTAGATGGGTCAGTTGGTTAAGCATCTGACTTCAGCTCAGGTCATGATCTCACAGTTCATGGGTTCAGAGCCCACGTCAGGCTCTGTGCTGATGGCTCAGATTCTGAAGCCTGCTAAGGATTCTGTGTCTCCCTCTCTTTCTGCCCTTCCCCTGCTCATGCTCTCTGTCTCAAAAGTAAATAACAACATCAAAAAAAAGTTTAATGAATAAATATTTTTTAAAAAGAAAAAAATTCCACATTTTGTCCTAAAGATTTTTTTCTTTTTTAATGGCATTCTATTATTAGAGATTAATGGGATTAGAATATCGTCTTTTAAACTTCTAACGCAAGTTTTAGTGTGAATACTTCAGTTTTTTCTAAATGTCTAATGTCTAAAATGTGCTCTAAGAACTTTATTAGAAAAGGGGAAAAGTATATTTAGTTTTATGATACAGTATGATTTAGAGGAGAACTGTTTTTTTTTCTGCCTTTAAGAGAATTCTATAATAGGAGGATTAAGGAAACATAAATACTTTAGGAATCTGGAAACTCAACCTATCTCCTTACTCTCCTTCGGGCTTCAGAACCTACCTACCTAAGACCCTAAACTCAGACTAGTACTCTTAATACTGTGACTTAGTTACAGTATTGGTTAAATGGACTTATTCTAGATAGTGATGGAAAATGTAATCATTTAACAGTTCTACAAGAAAATAAATTTAGATTCCAAACACTTAAAACAAATTATTAAATTATAATGTTTATAAGCCTGACCTGACTCGACGACAAATGATCAGTTCCTACCTCGTGCTCGTACTCGACATTCCTCTTCCTCTGCATTTCTGAGTATTTGTTTAGCATGATTCAATGAGGATTCACACTTGAGAAGGTTTCTGACATGTGCAGCCAGTGAATCTACACTGCTACCACCACAATCTTCAGTCTCTGACACACCTTCTTCTTCTCTGCTATCTGTCAAGCTTGTCTTGGGCGAAGCATATGGAAAGAAGTTTAGAAGAACATCAGAAACTGACTCCAAGGAATTACTGTCCCATGAGCAGGAACTGGCATCACTACTTGAATCACTTTTAATGATAGTCATCATAGGGATAACAACTTTATTCTCAATGGTTCCACTATATCCTTCGGGTTCAGATCTCATGATGGATTTGGCTGCTCTATATTGTTGAAGGGTTTCATCTAACTTCACTCTGGCTTTGCTTTCTGCTTCTTGTAGAGGACTTCTAACTGTGGTTGAACTAATAAACTCCCAATTCTCTATGCCTCTCTGGCATTTGAGATTTGTCTGTGTGCTAATATCTTTCTGTATGCACTTGTTGCTTGGGCTTTCCCCTGTAAATGGCTGTCTCTGAGGCAAATCACTATTAGATTCAGCAGCTCTGAGGGGTTCTTTGAAGCAAACCATCTTCTTAGATTGTATAAATGAAATATCACTAACATCTCTGAAAGGGACAAGAGGAGCAGGAAAATTGCATCGTTTCAGTGCTATATTTTCTGCCTCCATTAAAAGGGTCCGAATCTCTTTAAGAGTTTTGGAACTATTGCTTGTATCTTGAATTTCCTCATAGCCAACATCTTCGAAATCTGAACATTCTGGCTTACTTATTACAACTCTACAATCAGCCTGAGAACTTAAAGGCATACTGCTTGAGATAATACTGGAGTTAGGAGAATCCAAATTATCTATTAGCATTTGAACATGGTCTGAAACAAGTTTCTGTTTCTCACTATGTGAATAAGTACTAGGAGTAACTGCAGATAACCCAGTAATTTGATCAGTCTGCCCAAGACCACTTGAGAACATCACGGCATCTTCAGGTAGATGTCTATCTGGAAAATCCTGTTGGTAGAATATATTTGGTTTCTCTCTGTGTGAAAAGGAACTAGGAGGAGCTGTTGGTAACAGACTTTTCTGGTCAGCTGGTACAGGAATTGTTGAAACTTTCAGTGCATCTTCAGATAAATGTTTGTCTGGCAATTCCTGTGGGTAGAAAATATGAGATTTCTCTCTGTGGGAAGAGGAACTAAAAAGAGGTATTGGTATTTCAGAATTCACATCGGTTGGTTCAGGGACAGGTGAAATCTTCAGAATATTCTCACTTTGATATCTATCTGGCAATTGCTGTTGAAATAAAATACTGGGCTTTACTCTTTGAGAATAGGAATTATGAAAAACTGTCAGTAACGGAGTCTTCTGGTCATCTGATCCATTCACAGTTGAAATTTTGGGCTTTTCTCTTTGTGAGTAGGAACTAGGGGGAGCTGTTAGAAACTCAGTCTTCTGGACATCTGGTAAAATCACAGGTGAAATCTTGAGTTTCTCTTTATGTGAGTAAGAGCTAGAAGGTCCTGTTGGTATTTCAGTCCTCTGGTCAGCAGGTCCAGGAAGAGCAAAAACTTTAAAAGCTTTTTCAGTAACATTTGGAAACTCCTGCTGGTAAAAAATACTGTCCTTCTCTCTGTATGAGTAGGAACTAGAGGGGATTATATGTATCTCAGTCTTCTGGTTAGCTGGTCCAGAAACAGGTGAAACTTTCCAAGTTTTTTCAGTAATATCTGAAGACTCCTTCTGGTAAGAAAAGGGGCTCTCTCTATGTGAATAGGAAGTAGAAGGCCCAATTCGTATTCCAGTCTTCTGGTCACCTAGTCCAGGAACCCTTAAAACTTTTAAAGCCTCTTGAGTAAGATCTGATGATTCTTGCTGATAAGAAATGATGGGCTTCTCTCTATGTGAGTAAGAAGTAGAGGTAACTGTTGGTTTTCTGGTCTTCTGGTCACCTGGTCCAGCTGAAGCTTTCAGAACTTCTACAGCCAGCTGACTGTCTGACAAAGGCTGTTGGTACAAAATACTTGGCTTCTCTATATGAGAGTAAGAGATAGAAGGTACTATTGATATCCCAGTCTCTTGGTCTGCTGGTCGAGGAGAAGCTGAAATGTTAACAGTCTCTTCAGTGAGATGTCTATCTGATAAGGCCTGCTGGTAGAAAATAATAGGCTTCCCTCCAAGTGAGTAGGAACTAGAAGGTTCTGAGGGCAACCCAATCTTCTGGTGAGCTGGTCCAGGAACAGCTGAAACTTTCAGAGCCTCCTGAGGCACCTGGCTATCTGTCAAGTCCTGTGAGTAGAAGATAATCGGCTTCCCTCCAAGTGAGTAGGAACTAGAAGGTTCTGATGGCAACCTACTCTTCTGGTCAGCTGGTCCAGGAACAGCTGAAACTTTCAGAGCCTCCAGAGGCACCTGGTTGTCTGTCAAGTCCTGTGAGTAGAAGATAATCGGCTTCCCTCCAAGTGAGTAGGAACTAGAAGGTTCTGATGGCAACCCAGTCTTCTGATTAGCTGGTCCAGGAACAGTTGAAACTTTCAGAGCCTCCTGAGGCACCTGGCTATCTGTCAAGCTCTGTGGGTAGAAAATAATAGGCTTCTCTCTATGTGAGTAGGAGCTAGAAGGTTCTGATGGCAACCTACTCTTCTGGTCAGCTGGTCCAGGAAGAACTGAAACTTTCAGAGCCTCCAGAGGTACCTGGCTGTCTGTCAAGCCCTGTGAGTAGAAGATAATCGGCTTCCCTCCAAGTGAGTAGGAACTAGAAGGTTCTGATGGCAACCCAGTCTTCTGGTCAGATGGTCCAGGAACAGCTGAAACTTTCAGAGCCTCCTGAGGCACCTGGCTGTCTGTCGAGCCCTGTGGGTAGAAAATAATGGGCTTCTCTATATGTGAGTAGGAGCTAGAAGGTTCTGATGGCAACCCAGTCTTCTGGTCAGCTGTTCCAGGAACAGCTGAAACTTTCAGAGCCTCCAGAGGTACCTGGCTGTCTGTCAAACCCTGTGGGTAGAAAATATTGGGCTTCTCTCTATGTGAGTAGGAACTAGAAGGTTCTGATGGCAACTCAGTCTTCTGATCAGCTGTTCCAGGAACAGCTGAAACTTTCAGAGCCTCCTGAGGCACCTGGCTATCTGTCAAGCCTTGTAGGTAGAAGATAATGGGCTTCTCTCTATGTGAGGAGGAGCTAGAAGGTTCTAATGGCAACCCAGTCTTCTGGTCAGCTGTTCCAGGAACAGCTGAAACTTTCAGAGCCTCCTGAGGTACTTGGCTATCTGTCAAGCTCTGTGGGTAGAAGATAATGGGCTTCTCTCCATGTGAGTAGGAACTAGAAGGTTCTGATGGTAACCCAGTCTTCTGGTCAGCTGGTCCAGAAAGAACTGAAACTTTCAGAGCCTCTTCAAGTAGATGACTGCCTGCCAAAGCCTGTGGGGAAAAACTAACAGGCTCCTCTCTATGTGAGTAGGAAATAGAGGATACTGTTGGTATTCCAGTCTTCTGGTCAACTGATCCAGATATGGCTGAAACTTTCAGGCCTCTTCAGTGAGATGAGTATCTGGTATGGCCTGTGGGTAGAAAATAATGGGCTTCTCTCTTTGTGAGTAGGAAGTGGAGGGAACTACTGGTATTCCAGTCTTCTCGTCAGCTGGTTCAGAAACAGCTGTAGCTTTTAGAGCTTCTGGAGGTAGATGACTGTCTGGCAAGCCCTGTGGGTAGAAAATAAAGGGCTTTTCTATATGTGAGTAAGAAGTTGAGGTTACTGTTGATATTTCGGTCTTCTGGTCAGCAGGTCCAGGAACAGGTAAAACTTTCTGAGCCTGTTCAGTTAGTTTACTGTCTGGTAACTCTTGTTGGTAGAAAATACTGGTCTTCTCTCTCTGTGTGTAGAAATTAGAGGCTTCTGATGGTAACCCACTCTTTATTTCAGCTGGTCCAGTAGCAACTGAAACTTTCAGAGCCTCTTCAGAGAGATGACAGCCTGGTAAGACCTGATGGTAGAAAATACTGGACTTCTCCCTATGTGGGTAAGAACTAGAGGGTACTGTTGGTATCCCAGTCTTTGGGTCACCTGGTCTAGGAGCAGATGAAACTTTCAGAGTCTCTTCAGTTAGATGAGTAGCTGGTAATACCTGCTGGGAGAAAATATTGGGCTGCTCTCCAAGTGAGTAGGGCCTAGACGACCCTATTGATATCCCAGTGTTCTGGTCATCTGGTCCAGGAATAGCTGGGACTTTCTGCGTTTGTTCAGTTAGAGGATTAACTGGCAACTCTTGTTGGTAAAAAAGACTGGACTTGTCTCTATGTGAATAGGAAGTAGAGGTTACGGTTGGTATCTCAGTCTCCTGCTCAGTAGATCCAGGAGCAGGGGATACTTTCTGAGCCTGATCAGTTAGACAACTATCTGGTACCTCTTGTTGGCAGAAAATATTGGGCTTCTCTCTATGTGAATAGGAAGTAGAGGTTATGGTTGGTATCCCAGTCTTCTGCTCAGTAGATCCAGGAGCAGGGGATACTTTCTGAGGCTGTTCAGTTAGATGACTATCTGGCAACTCCAGTTGGCAAAAAAGACTGGGCTTCTCTCTATGTGAATAGGGAGTAGAGGTTATTGTTGGTATCCCAGTCTTCTGCTCAGTAGTTCCAGGAGCAGCTGAAAATTTCAGAGCCTCTTCAGGTAGATGACATTTTGCCAATGTCTGTTGATAGAAAATTTGGGGCCTTTCTCCATACGAGTAATAAGTAGAGGACGCTGCAGGTACCCTAGTCTTCTGATCAACTGGTTCAGGAACAGCTGAAACTTTCTGAGCCCGTTCAGTTAAATGACTATCTGGCAAGGCCTCTTGGTAAAAGATACTAGGCTTCTCTCCAAGTGAGTAGGAAATTGAAGGTAATATAGGTATCCCACTGTTTTCATCAGCTGGTCCAGAAACAACTGAAACTGTTAAGGCCTTGTCAGTTAGATGACTGTCTGACAATTGTTGCTGGGAGAACTTAACGTGGCTTTCACTTTGTAAATAGGAAGTAGAAGGTACTGTTATCTTCTCAGTCCTCTGGTCAGCAGATCCAGGAATAGCTGAAACTTTCAGAGCCTCTTCAGTTAGATAACTGTCTGGCAAGGCCTGTGAGTAGAGAATATTGTGCTTCTCTCCAAGTGAGTAGGAACTTGGAAAGACTGTAGGTATGCCAGTCTTCTGGTCAGCTGGTACCGGAACAGTCAAAACTTTTGGAGCCTCTTCAGTTAGATGACTATCTGGTAAGGCCTGTAAGTAGAAAATATCGGGCTTCCCTCCTTGTGAGTAGGAACTAGAGGGTACTGTTGATATCCCAGTCTTCTGGCCAGCTAGTTCATGAACAGTTGAAACTTTTAGAGGCTTTTCAGTTATATGACTATCCAATGCTTGTTGGTTGAGTGTATCAGTACGTGGACCAATAGTATTCTCTTGAGGAGACCTTAAAGCCAACTGAGGAAAGTCCTCAGGGAACAAGGATAAATGAGATCCAATATCTGAATCTCTAGGAGTAGTAGCGACGCCTGGTTTCAAGCTGGACTGAGTAATTTCAGCAGTGCCTCCTTTAGAAGTATCTCCTAAAAAAAAGAGGTTTGTTAATACTAGTATATGTTTTTTTTTAATTAAGGAATACTTCTTTTATGCATAAAAGAAATAAAGTAAGCTTTCCTTCCTATGACCTTTACACTTCTAGAAAAGAATCCAAATCCTAAGGAAACACTCATCCAAAGAGACAAATATTTATAAATATACTAATTACAAAGCCATTTACAACAGCAAACTGTTGTTCCAAACGTGGAAATGATTTAAATATTCAATAACAGAGTAGTGTTTAATAGTAGAAGCATATAGGGGCTCCTGGGTGATTCAGTTGGTTAAGTGTCCAACTTTGGCTCTGGTCATGATCTCATCGTTCAGCAGTTCAAGCCCTGTATTGGGCTCTGTGCTGACAGCTCAGAGCCTGCTTCAGATTCTGTGTCTCCCCCTTCTCTCTGCCCCTCCCCTGCTCATGCTCTGTCTCTCTCTCAAAAATAAATAAACATTAAAAAAAAAAAACAGCATATCCATTTGATATGATATTATGTGGATCTTAAAATTTGGATTTTTAAAGAATTTTTAATGTGATGGGAAAATGCTATCCAGTCTGGGCCTTAATTTCACCCTAAGTCATAAGTTAATAAGTTAGCCTGTTATTGTGTCATATATGCCAATAAAAGACATGAGACTCCTCAATCAGAGACAAAATACTTTGTTTCATGGCATAGCAAAGGATCATCAACCTATTTTCATGGGTTCCCCTTTCCCTCACATCCTATGAGGGCCCAGATGGATGTTATACATGCAGTGGGTTTAAATGATCATCCAATAAATGCACTCTGAAAAAGATAAATATTTTTTAACTATACAAAACTATAAAGTATCTAAAGTTTACACTAAGGATTTTGAACTTAATTCTAGATGGCATGGGGAGTTGTTGATAGATTTGATCAGACTGTACGGCAGAAATACAGATTCAAGATGGTTGGGAAGGGAATGCAGAAGTGTAAGTAGCACTATCTAACAAAACTTTCTGCAACAACAGTAATTTCTACATTTGTACAGTAATTCTAATTCTAAATTGCAGCAGAAAGTAAATGACTGCAATAGAAATAACAAGATTTGACAAAAATGCATTTATTCATTTGTTTGTTCAAAAAAATTAATGTTTACTTTGTGCCAGTCACTGTTCTAGATCTAGGAAATAGGGCAATAAACAGACAAACCTTACACTCTATTCTGCCTCACAAAGCTTACATTCTAATAGTAGGAAGCAAACAATAAATGATAAAACATATGGTATATTAGATGATGGCAAGATGGTTGATATATACAACAAGTGTTAACTATACAGATCTTCTTCACCTTACAATAGGGTTACATCCCGGTAAGCCCGTCATAAATTGAAAACATTTAAGTCAAAAATACATACACTAATCTAATCTATCAAACATCACAGCTTAGCCTAGCCTAAGATAAACATGCTCAGAACATTTACACTGGTATAAAATTGGGCAAAATTACCTAACACAAAATCTATTTTATAATAAAGTTTGAATATCTTGTGTAATTTATTGAATACTGTAATAAAAGTGAAAAACTGAATGGTTTTATAGGTCCAAAATGGTTGAAAGTGTATCAGTTTTTTACCTTTCTATCACATGCCTGACTGGGAGCTGTGGCTCACTGCTACAGCCCAACATTACAAAAGAATATCATATCACATATAGCTAGCCTAAGAAAGATCAAAATTCATTATTTGGAGTATGGTTTCTACTGAATGCATATCATAAAGATGAAAAATCCTAAGTCAAAGCAACCTAAGTGGGGGGCCATCTGCACTTAACACATAAAGAAATTAAGTTTCAAAGATGAAGATATAAGATTGCTTCTCAATATGGAGATCTTATAAACCTGCAGAATCTGATCAATAGGTATAGGGTGGGATCTGAAATTTTACATTTCTAACAAGCTCCTTAGTGATGTCCAATACTTTCAGTCCTCGGACATTTTGAGTGATAGACAAATAACTTCTTCAGAGTTCTACAGCGAGTAAGTGACAAAAATAGGCACTTTAACCTTTTAATTCTAACTCCAAATCCTGGATTGTTTTCACTAAGCTGACTGCTGTTCTAAACCCAATGATGAGCTTCAAAAAAGTAGTTAAATATAGAATTAAACAGGATGAGGAGTAAATTATAAGGTAAGGAAGTAGAGTACCAACTATTAACTCTTTAAGAAAACTAAAAGAGAAGGGAAGATGTAATCTGCATAGTAACTTGAAAAGGAACATGAATTATGGAAAGTTTTGTGAGAAAAAAAAGTCTTAGAAATTAATAAAGCAAACGGACTAACGAAGTGAATAACGAATGGCTCACAGAAGAAATCAAAAGAGAAATCAAAAACCTTGAAACAAATGAAAATGGAAATACAACACACCAAAACTTATGGGATGCAGTTACAGCATTCTAAGAGGGAAGTTAACAGTGATAAATGCCTACAGCAAGAAACAAGAAAACCTCATCAAATAAACAACATAACTTTACATCTTAAAGAACCAGAAAAAGAACAAAGCCCAAAGCCAGAAGAAGGAAGAAAACAAGGATCAGAGCAAAAATAAATGAAGTAAAGACTAAAAAACACAATAGAAAAAAAAAGTCAATGAAACTAAGATATGGTTATTTTAAAAGATTAACAAATTGACAAACCTTTAGCTAGAATCACTACCACCACCACTCCCACAAACCAGAGAGGACACGAATAAATAAAATCAAAAATGAAAAAAGAAATATTAAAACCGATACCACAGAAATGAAAAAATCAAAAAGACAGAATCATGAAAAAGGAGGATATCTGAACAGACTAATTACTAGTAAGGAGATTGAATTAGTAATCAAAAGTCTCCCAACTTGGGGTATAGATCAGGGCTAGAGCATCTGACTGCAAAAGTGTTGCCAGAAAAAAAGTCCAGAACCAGATGGCTTCATTGGTGAATTCCACTGAACATTCAAAAATTAATACCAATCTTTCTCTAATTTTTCCAAAAAATAAAAGGGAACACTTCCAAACACCTTCTAGAAAACCGGCATTACTCTGATGCCAAAACCAGACAAGGAAATTACAAAAGAGTAAAATTATAAGACAATATCCCTAATGAACATAGATACAAAAATCCTCAACAAAATATCAGCAGACCAAATTCAATAATACATTAAAAGAATCATATACAAGATCAAATAGGATTTATTCCAGGAATGCAAGGATGGCTCAACATCTGCAAATCAATCAATATGATACACCAATATTAACAAAATGAAGGATAAAAATCATGTAATCAGCTCAATAGATACAGAAAAAGCAAACAACAAAATTCAACATCCATTCATGATAAAAACTCTCAATAATGAGACTGTAGAGGGAATACACCTCATTACAAAGGCCGTATAAAATAAGCCCACAGCTAAAAGCATACTCAACAGTGAAAAGTTTAAAGCTTTTCCTCTAAGATCAAGACAAGATAAAGGTTTCCACTCTCACCACTTTTATTCAACATAGTATTGGAAACCCTAGCCAGAGCAATTAGGCAAGAAAACAAAGAGAAAAAAAAGGCAACCAAACAGGAAAGGAAGAAGTAATACTGTCTATATTTGTAGATGGCATGCTATTACATATGGTAACTCCTAAAGACTCCACCAATAAACTGTTAGAACTAATAAACAAATTCAGTAAAGTTGCAGGTTACAAAATTAATACACAAAATCAGTTATGTTTTTATATACTAATGAAGAACTATTATAAGAGAAATTAAGAATGCAATCTCATTTACAATTACATTTAAAGCACTTACTTAGGAATAAATTTAACCAGGGAAGTGAAAGATCTGTACATTAGAAGCTACAAGACATTGATGAAAGAAATGGAAAGGTAATCAACACATCTGAGAAGCTCAATGAACTCAATGTAGGATAAACACAGAGATCCACACCAATACATAATCAAAATGTTAGAAGACTGAATATCTTGAAAGTAGCAAGAGAAAACAAATCACATACAGGGGAATGCTAATATTAATAGCTGACTTCTCATCAGAAACAACAAAGGCCAGAAGACTAGGGGAAGATATATTCGGAGTGCTAAAACAAGAAGTCTAAACCCAGGAAAACTACCTTTCAAAGGGATGAAACAAAACATTCCACAAAATTTATAAAGAACTTATCAAACTCAACACCCAAAAAAGCAAATAATCCAGTGAAGAATTGGGCAAAAGACATGAACAGACACTTTTCCAAAGAAGACATCCAGATAGCTAAGACAAACGTGAAAAAATGCTCAACATCACCCATCATCAGAAAAATACAAATCGAAACACAATGAGAAAGCACCTCACACCTGTCAAAATGGCTAAAACTAACAACTCAGGCAACAACAGATGTTCATGAGGATATGGAGAAAGAGGAACCCTTTTGCACTGCTAGTGGTAATGCAAACTGATGCAACCACTCTGGAAAACAGTATGGAGGTTCCTCAAAAAATTAAAAATAAAACTACCCTACGACCCAGAAATTGCACTACTAGATTTATCCAAAGGATACAAAAATGCTGATTCAAAGGGGGCACATGCACCCCAATGTTTATAGCAGCACTGCCAACAACAGCCAAAATATGGTAAGGGCCCAGATGTACATCGACTGATGAATGGATAAAAAAGATGTGGTATGTATACACAATGGAATATTACTCAGCAATCAAAAAGAATGAAATCTAATCTGCAACAATATGGATGGAACTACAGTGTATTATGCTAAGCGAAATAAGTCATTCAGAGAAAGACAAATATATTCCACTCGAATGTGGAATTTAAGAAACAAAACAGATGAACATAGGGAAAGGGAAAGAAAAATAAGATAAAAACAGACAGGGAGGGGCACCTGAGTGGCTCAGTCGGTTAAGCGTCTGGCTTCGGCTCAGGTCATGATCTCACTGTTGGTGGGTTCGAGCCCCATGTCAGGCTCTGTGCTGACAGCTCAGAGCCTGGAGCCTGCTTCGGATTCTGTGTCTCCCTCTCTCTCTCTCGGCCCCTCCCTTGCTCATGCTCTATCTGTCAGTCTTTCAAAAATAAAGGGCAATGAGAAAAAATGAAATCTGGCCATGTGCAGCAACATGGATGGAACTGGAGGGTATTATGTTAAGTGAAATAAGTCAGTCAGAAAAAGACAGATACCATATGTTTCCACGAATAGGTGGACTTTGTGAGACTAAGCAAAAACCAGGGGGAGGGGAAGAGGGGAAAGGAAAAAAAGACACAGAGAGGGAGGGAGATAAAACATAAGAGACTCTCAAAGACTAAGAACAAACTGAGGGTGAGGGGGATGAGGGAGGGGGGAGAGGGGGTGATGGGCATTAAGAAGGGTACATGTTGGGATGAACACTGGGTGTTATATGTAAACCAATTTGAAAATAAACTATTATAAATTAAAAAATAAATAAATAAATAAACATTTAAAAAATTAAAAAAAAAAAAACAGACAGGGAGACAAACCATAAGAGACTCTTAAATACAGAGAACAAACTGAAGGTTGCTGGTGGGGTTTTGGGTAGGAAGATGGGCTAAACGGGCGAGGGGCATTAAGGAGGGCACTTGTTGGGATGAGCATTGGGTGCTATACATAAGTGATGAACCACTAAATTCTATTCCTAAAACCAATACTACACTATATGTTAACTAACTTGAATTTAAATTTTTAAAAAAATTACACAAAAACTGAGAGAATCTGTTGATAGCAAACCATTATACAAGAAATACTAAAGGAATTCTTCAGGCTGAAAGCAAGTGACACCAGACAGTAAATTAAATTTACAAAACAAAAACAATGCTAGTAAAGATAATTATGTAGGTAATTTCAAAAAGACAACATATTTGCATATTTCTTCTCCTTTCTTCTCTTAGCTGATTTTAAAAGCAATTTTTCACAAAGCAGCATGCATATAACTATATTATTGGGGCTAAAATATATAGAAATGTAACATATTGCAAACATCAAAAGGAAGCAGATGGGAGCAAAGCTGGAGTGGAGTAAGGAAAGGATACTGGATGATAACGAAACCACAGGAACAAATAAAGAGAATAAAAAAATAGCAAATTGGAAAATTAATATAAGCTCTATAAATACTTGCTCTCCCTTCTCTCAGTTTCTTAAAAGACATAAAATTATGTAAATAAGTATAACAATGTAACAATGTATTCTTGTGTTTGTAACACATATAGGTGTAATATGTATTGCAATTATAGCACACACAAAAAAGAGGGAATAGAGCTATATAAGAGTAATGTCTCTGGCTCACACTACAATTAAGTTAGTATAAATCAGGTATATATTCTAAGAAGATAAATTTTACAAGCCCTAGAGCAACCACTAGAACATAACTTCAAAAATTAGCCAGAAAATCATTAAAGAAATTTAAATGTCACACTAGAAAATATTCACTAAATGCAATAAAAAGCAGTAAAGGTAGAAAAGAACACCGAAAAGACATGAGGCATGGAAAACAAAAAGTAAACCCAGCAAATGTACATCCAATCTTAATCAATGATGATGCTGAATATGAATTGATTAAATAATCACATCAAAACAAAGATTGTCAGTCTGGATTTACACACACACACACACACACACACACACACACACACACACACGATCCAACTATAAGCTGTTTACAAGAGACACATTGAAGACCCAAAAATAAAAAGAGATTGAAATAAAGAGTTAAAAAAAATCTACCATACAAGCAACAAGCATAAGAACTGAAGTGTCTATACTAACCTAAGACAAAATAGACCTTAAAACAAAAAATGTTACAAGAATTAAAGAAAGACCATTTATAACAATAAAAAGGTCAATTCATCAGGAATATCTAACAATTATAAATATAAATGCAATTTATATCATAGTCTCAAATATATAAAGCAAATATGACAGAAAAAATGATAAAACAGACAAACAATAAAAGTCAGAGTCTTCAATATCCTACTTTTGAAAATGGAGAAAACAACTAGGCAGAAGATCAACAAGGATACAGAAGACTTGAACACTATAAACTCACTGGAACTAAGAGACATGTATAGAACATACCACCTAACAATAGCAGAATGCACATCCTTCTCAAGGGTAAACCATACATTCTACAGAATAAACTATACACTAAAACATACAAACAAGCCTCAATAAAATTTAAATGAACTAAAATCATATAAAGTATGTGTTTTCCAAAAAAAAATCAAATGAGATATTAATAACAAAAGGAAACTTACAAATATATGGAAATGAAATGAGACATTCCCAAATAACCAAGGAGTCAATGAAAACAAACTGCAATGGAAAATAAAAATATTTTAGACGAATTAAAACAAAAACACAACAAACCAAAACTATGAGCAGGTTGCTAAAGTAGTGCTTAGAAATTTATCAGTGTAAACACCTATATCAAAAAGAAAGATCTCTAATCAATAATCTATTCTTTCATCTTAAGAAATGGTAAAAAGCCCAAACTAAAATTCATGTGAAAGGAAGGAAAAAATAAAGACAAAAGGAAATAAATGAAACAGATTTAAAAGCAGAGAAAAACAGATCAGAAAAAGTAGAGAAACCAAAGTTTATTTCCTTGAAAAGATGAACACAGCTGACAAAATTTAGCTAGACTCACCAAAAAAAAAGAGAAAGAAAACTCAAAATTATCAAAATCAGGAATGAAAGAAGGGGTATTACTACCAATCATACAAGATAAAAAGGATTGAGTAGGCCAGGCAGCTTTACAGTTTCATCTAATAAGAACTACACCAATCCTTTACAAACTCTTCCAAAAACTAGAGGAGACAAGCTTCTCAACTCAATTTGTGACGTTAGACATTTGTACCAAAACCCAATTAACAACAAAAATCACAAAAAAAAATCTACACATCAATACCTACTATGAATATAAACACAAAAGTCCTCAAAAAATTACCAACAAAACAAATCCAACACATGCAAAAAGGATTATATGCTATTAACCAAAGAACGCAAGGCTGGTTCAACATATGAAAATTAATGATGCACCATATTATTAGAATACAGGGCAAAAACCATACGATCATAAAAGAGGCAGAAAAAATATTTGACAAAATCTAACACCCTTAACATGATAAGTATGATCTAGAAACTACATGTAAAGAGAAACTTCCTCGACCTGGTAAAGAGCATCTACAGAAATCCCATAGCTAACATCATATTTATTATAAAAGACTTCATACCTCTCCACAAAGCCCAGGACAAGACAAGGATGTCTGTTCTTGCCAAACTCATGCAACATTTTACTCAAAGTTCTAGTCAGAACAATTAGAAAATGAAATATATAAAAGGCATTCATGTTGGAAAGAAAGAAGACTACATTTGCAGATGACATGGTCTTGTAAATAAAGAAACCCACACACAAAAAATTAAAGATAATAAACAAATAGTTCAGCAAGTTTACAGCTATAAAATTAACATAAAAATTCAACACTAGCAAGGAATATTCCCAAAGTGAAACTGAGAAAACAATTTCTTTTTCCATAACAAAAAGATTAAAATACATAGAGTTAATGTACCAAAGAAGTACAAGACTTGTACGCTGAAAACTACAAATATTGTTGAACAAAATGAAGAAAGACTAAATAATGGAAAGATGTCCCATATTTATAGATCAAAGTATTTAATATAAGATGGTATAGTCCCAAATAAAGGAAAGACCACCTATGTTCACAGATCAAAATATTTATTATTATTATGATGGCAATACTCCCAAAACATATCTACACATTCGACACAATCTGACTCATACTACAATATGGATGAACTTTGAAAACTTTATTCCAAGTAAAATAAGCCAGTCACAAAAAGACAAATACCGTATGATTCCACTTATATGAGGTATCTAGAGCAGTCAAACTGAGAGACGAAAAGTAGAATGATAGTTGACTAACAGAGGGGGAAACGGGGAGCTGCTGTTTTACAAGTTTTGTGGACGGATGGCACATAATTAAAAAGACAGAAAATAAAATAACAAGTGTTGTTGAGGATGTGGAGAAATTGGAACCCTCATAATGCTAATGGGAATGTAATACGTTGCACATTTTGGAAAACAGTTCAGCAGTTCTTCAAAATGTTAAACACTGTTACTCTAAAACCCGCAATTCCATTCCTAGATATATATCAAAGAGAAAAGAAAATATACATATACACAAAAATATACATGAATGTTCATAACAACCCAAAATGGAAAAAGACCCAAATGCCCATCAACTGATAAATAGAGGAATAAAATGTGACATATCTATACAATTGTATAATTACTTGGTAATAAAAGGGAAAAGTACTGATACATACTATAACATGGATAAATCTTGAAAACATACCCAAAGAGGTTTCTCACAAAAGATCACATGCTGTATGATTTGATTTATATGAAAAGGTTCAGAATAGGCAAATTTATGGACACAGTGGATTAGTGGTTGCCTAGATTGCCTAGGGCTGAGGGAGGTGTGGAATGGGGAGTGAGTACAATCAGGTACAGGGTACCTGGGGTATAAAAATATTTTAAAATTAGAGTGTAATAGACCAATGGAATAGAATAGAGAACCCAGAGAAGGACCCACAAGCATATGGCCATCTAATCTTTGACCAAGCAGGAAAGAGTATCCAATGGAAAAAAGACAGCCTCTTTAACAAATGGTGCTGGGAGAACTGGACAGCAACATGCAGAAGAATGAAACTAGACCACTTCCTTACACCACTCACAAAAATAAACTCTAAATGGATGAAGGATCTGAATGTGAGACAGGAAACCATCAAAATCCTAGAGGAGAAAGCAGGAAAAAACCTCTTTGACCTGAGCCGCAGCAATTTTCTATGTGACACATCTCCAGAGGCGAGGGAATTGAAAGCAAAAATGAACTATTGGGACCTCATCAAGATAAAAAGCTTCTGCACGGCAAAGGAAACAACCAACAAAACTAATAGACAACCGACGGAATGGGAAAGGATAATCGCAAATGACATATCAGATAAAGGACTAGTATCTAAAATCTATAAAGAACTTACCAAACTCCACACCCGAAAAACAAATAATCCAGTGAAAAAGTGGGCGGAAGATATGAATAGACACTTCTCCAAAGAGGACATTCAGATGGCCAAACACATGAAACGATGCTCAAAGTCACTCATCATCAGGGAAACACAAATCAAAACCACACTGAGATACCATCTTACACCAGTTCGAGTGGCTAAAATGAATAAATCAGGAAACTATAGATGCTGGCGGGGATGTGGAGAAGCAGGCACCCTCCTACACTGTTGGTGGGAATGCAAACTGGTGCAGCCGCTCTGGAAAACGGTGTGGAGGTTCCTCAAAAAAATGAAAATAGAGCTACCCTATGACCCAGCAATAGCACTGCTAGGAATCTACCCAAGAGACACAGGAATGCTGATGCATAGGGGTACATGTACCCCAATGTTCATAGCAGCACTTTCGACAATAGCCAAATCATGGAAGCAGACCAAGTGCCCATCAACTGACGAATGGATAAAGAAGTTGTGGCACATATATACAATGGACTACTACATGGCAATGAGAAAAAATGAAATCTGGCCATGTGTAGCAACATGGATGGAACTGGAGGGTATTATGTTAAGTGAAATAAGTCAGTCAGAAAAAGACAGATACCATATGTTTCCACGAATAGGTGGACTTTGTGAGACTAAGCAAAAACCAGGGGGAGGGCTAGAGGGGAAAGGAAAAAAAGACACAGAGAGGGAGGGAGATAAAACATAAGAGACTCTCAAAGACTAAGAACAATCTGAGGGTGAGGAGGGTGAGGGAGGTGAGGGAGGTGAGGGAGGGGAGAGAGGGGGTGACGGATATTAAAGAGGGCACGTGTTGGGATGAACACTGGGTGTTATATGTAAACCAATTTGAAAATAAACTATTATAATGAAAAAAATTAAAAATAAAAATAAAATTAGAGTGTAGTAAGGATGGTTATCAGAGATGAGGTAGGTAGGGGGATGGGTTAAATAGATGATAGGGATTAAGTAGGGGACTTGTGATGAGCACAGGATGATGTATGGAAGCACTGAATCACTATATTGTACACCTGAAACTAATCATACACTGTACATTAACAAAATGGAATTTAAATAAAAACTTAAAAAAATAAATAAAAATAAAATTAGACTGTAGTGATGTTTGCGCAACACAGTGAATTGTAAACTTAAGGTGAAATGTATTGCATATGAATTATATCTCAAAAAGCTGTTTTTAAAAAAGCCAACGACAGATGGTTTCAATTTCCATTCTAAATATATTATTTCTCCTTCCAAAGCTCTAGCTTAGTTGTTCTTATTATATATATTTCAATAATTTTTTAAAAAGAGAATTTTCTTGTCCAACACGTACAGAGCTGCGAAGCCACTCACATCTGTACCAGGGAAGAGCTGAACAAGCTGAAAATCAACAACTCTTAAATCCATCAGAGAACTGAGGTCACAGGATAAATAACAACTGTTCTGAAAACCAGAGAGACAAATATAAAGAATCACAGAGGGATTAATATTAAGGGAGCAGAAGGCACTGGAACCAGAAATGGGTAGAAAAAATTAAACTTTAATTAACCAACTGCTAGAGGCTAAGCATGAACTTATTTTAGAGAGAAACACTCCTTGGGGTGCCTGGGTGGCTCAGATGGTTAAGGCCCAACTTCAGCTCAGGTCATGATCTCATGGTTTGTGAGTTTAAGCACCATATATCAGGCTCTCAGCAGTCAGCGCAGAGCCCACTTCGGCCTCTGTCTCCCTCTCTCTCTGCATCCACCCCCCAACTCTTTCTCAAAAATAAGCAAACAATAAAAACAAAAAAGAAACAAAACTCCAAAGCCCAGCTTTAGGGAGAACTCTATATTTTCATGAGGTTTATTTACTTCCAGGGGCCCCACAAGGCTCTCAAATGAAGATGGGACAAAAATATCCTCAGACTCTTTGCACAGGGAATGGTAAAGTAACCATTTTAGAAGCCCAGAGTCCTCAGTTTTCCATAATAGACTGACCTCAAGGTAAACTACATTATCAGAGCCTAACTGCCTAGGTTTTACCTAAGCTTAACCAACCTGTTAGAAGGGAAACACCCAACTCTAACCTCACCCACCCTCAAGCCTTCCTGTTTCACCTAAGAAGCACTTGTAAAAGTAATAGCCCAGGGACACAGGCTCACTACAAGACCTAACCATAGGATTATTATAATGAACTCCCCTCCACACCACTACATCAGTAAGGGCTCTGTATACTAACAGGAGATTATAAATGATAGAATGGGAGCAAGGCTAGGACCCTATTTAAGGCAGAATGTCAAGGGAAACCAAAAGACAACAGGGGAGACAAAAAAACAAGGACACCAGAGGAAATTTTACTGTCTGACAACAGTTACAGCAAACAGTAATACTGCCTAACTTTTAGCCAGTAAACTAAAGCCTCACCTCAAAGGCCTATTTACCTCAGTTCTTTCTCCCTAATACATCAAGTACAGTGTTTAACAAAAAATTACATGGCATGTTATAAGACAAAAAACAGTCTGAAGAGACTAAGCAAGCAACAGAATCTGACTCAGATATGGCAGAGATTTTGGAATTATGGATCAGGAATTTAAAATAACTGTAACTAATATCCTGAAAGCTCTCATGGAAAAAGTAGACAAACTTCAAGAAGAGATGAGTAATATAAGCAGAGATATGGAAACTATAATAAGGAATCAAAAAGAAATGAAAGCTTCAGTCGGTTGAGCAACTGACTTCGGCTCAGGTCCTGATCTCACAGTTTTGAGGGTTCAAGCCCCGCGTCAAGCTTTTCTCTCACAGAATGGACCTTGCTTCAGATTCTCTGTCTCTCTCTCTCTCTGCCCCTCCTCTGCTTGCATTCTCTCTCAAAAGTAAACATTACAAAAAAAAAAAACTATAAAAAAATAATAGATATAAAAAACAGTATAACAGAAATGAAGGATGCCTTTGACGGGCTCATGAGTAGGCTGGACATGCCAAGAAATGAATCAGTGAATTTTAAGAGTCGGTCGGTCAATATAAACTTCCCAAACTAAAATGTAAAGTGAAAAAAAAAAAAAAACAAAAAACCAGAATGTCCTTAACAGAATTTAAGAACAATTTCAGAGGATATAAAGGCAAAAACGAGGTGGTACAGATTGTAATCTGAGAATTCTTTACCAAACCACACTATAATTTGTAAAACAGAGCACAAAAAGACGTTTAGACATGATGCCCGTCTCAAACCCTATGGTAGTCCTCATGTTTGAGACCAGGACAGACATGACCTGGGACTCTCAGATAGTTCTGACATCAAAAATTATTTCTGATAAAATTAAAGGATATTTGAGGCCAGTCATTTCAACTATGCTCATCGCTAAAATCCCTGGTCCCGACAAAGGCAAATATTGCCAGTCTCCTGTCCCCACATTCTATTACTGTCCTATTTTCTTACCTTGGTTCCTCTCACTGTTTATTCTTCCCCTCCCAACTTTTCTTCTGTGCTCTTTGAAACCATTCTATTTATTAAATAATCTTTCTCAAATTTTTAATAGAACACTCTCCAACTTTTTGCCTTGGAAAGAAAACACTTTATATTCCCCTTGTTAATACTACTGCCCTTGTGCCCCTCTTCCATACACCATGACTCTAGAAACAAGGAGAGATGGAAGTGGCATTTAACTACTTGTCACAATGATTTCTTTACCATTATTTTCCATATTTCTCAAATAGACAAAAAACAAAATAAATAAAATAAAAACAAAACAAAAAAAAAAACTTTTTTTTTTTTTTAAACGTTTATTTTTGAGACACAGAGAGTGAGCAGGAGAAGGGCAGAGAGAGAGAGAGAGGGAGACACAGAATCCAAAGCAGGCTCCAGGCTCCGAGCTGTCAGCACAGAGCCCGACATGGGGCTCGAACTCACAGACTGTGAGATCATGACCTGAGCCGAAGCCGGCCGCTTAACCGACTGAGCCACCCAGGCGCCCAAAACCTCCTTTTTGAGACCTAGGCTACACACAACTTCTCTACCATCCTCGCTTTATCACTTTCTCCTTGCAACTCCCAGTCCCTCCCATTCATTTTTTGAAGACTTCAAGGTTCACAGATTTTCCCTAATACTCAAATCCCGTATTAATCAGAAAATAATTAAACACAGCTAACTAATCCAATAAGCTAGCCTCAAAATCACAATCTACTTTCTACCCTAGTGATCTTTATTCAGTTTCTACTATTCAATCCCGGGGCCATGCAACAGATCTAGTCACCCTTCAAACTGATCCCCACTTAAATGTACCACCTCAATCTGACCAAAATTACCCATGATTCCTAGCTCTCTCCATAAATATATCCACCTCATCTATTCAACCTCATAAATCAACCTCTGCCCCTTCTATTTTCTCCTACTAACAACTCCTGTGGTTTCTCTTTTCACTCTCTCCAAGCAGGATGAAACCAAGGTGATCAACTCTTACTGATTTTCCTTCCACTGCCTTCCATCTACCACATCCGCCCAGTCAACAAATCCCTCAACCAAGGATCAATCCTATAACTCATCTTCTATAGTCCTGAGTTTTAGTAGAGAAAGATCAGAGATTCTATTAAGGCCGACAATATTACTACTCAGAACTCCAATTCTTTTGCTTGTCGTTAGTCAGCTCCAACCCCTATTCACTTTAACATAAATTCTGAACCTGTACCAAGCCACTCTCCTCAAACTCCCTAACCCTTCTTTGCCACTCTCTACCTCCCTCAGCAGATAATCTTACTTTTAACCTCAAAACTGATTTCTCAGTTTCCTCTCTATAGATTTATTTGGATCCACTCTTCTCTTATGTTCAATTAGTTTCCTTTTTCCCTTCAAGTCACAAAAAGAAATACAGAAATAAATTGAGTCTAATATCAGACTCCTCCATGTAATTAATTCGGTTTTAAACACTATCATAAAGGATACAATGAAAAATCAAATGGTTCATCCAATAAATGATCAGAGGATTTATAAATACACCTAATTCAAAGTTAACATTATTGCAGGAGTTCAAAATTTAAAAATTACCCATAGCATGATATTTTTAACAAGCTAGCCATAAGAACACCTAATATCTCCTCTTCTACATACCTGCTAAATGTTTGAGAGTCTTCTGCACAGTATCAGGAGATACCCTCAACATTCTGAGATCCGAAGAGTGATACTCCAACTCTCTGGTTGGCTCATAAGGAACAAATGGAGGCAATACAGATGAAAAAGACTGATTAAGGTCCATATTAGAATGATCTACCTATAAAAAGAGATAAAAAAGTAAGAAAATAAGATTAATTTTAGACTTCATCTGATTAAAAAACAAGCCTAATTTTAATGAAAATGAATACTAAACTGTTATCCAGTTCCTTAAGATCATATTCTCAACCTTCCTGAATTACAACTCATATCCTGCCTGTTTGGTCAGTTCTAGGAAGGCTCCACAAATTATTCTGAGGGTCTGGAAGTCTGTCTGGATAGAATATTACAGACACTGGAAGCCTCGAAGTTTGTTCCATATAATAATATGACCATTGAAGAATTCGAACTTTATTATATTACTCTTGACAAGTTCAAAGATTTTTTTTTAAAGGAGACATATATTGTGAAAGGAAAGAGAAACGGAAGGAAAACAGGAATATTTTCCAGAAATCCACAAATGTTTAGAAAAAAATTAAAGCATCAAAGAACTATATTTACAATCAAATTCACAAAAATATACATCCCCAAATTTCTTTAAACAAAAGTAGTAATGAAGTACAAGTAAAGTAGAAGTAGTGAACAAAACTGACAATGAAATAAAGATTAAATGCTGAAAAATAAGTTCTCAAAGTTTCATCAGACCCCAGCAAGTCCTTACCAGAAATTAGAAGCCATCACTGGTGACGTCAGTATATAAACATACACAACTTTTCATCAAATTCACTCTCATATAAAAACAATATACCACTTTTAGTTTTATTTCTCTAAAAATATTATTCTTTCTTTTTGATACCCTCTCAGGAGTCTAAAGATGTACATAAGCGTAAATTTTGTTCTTTCCTCTTTTATCAAGTTTTTCTCATTGTGTAATGATGAACAGTCTTAGGAAGCTGGCAGGGTCTAGAAATAAATATTCTACTACTACTGCCCGGGTCTAGGTTTCTCTAGACCAGTGGTTCTCAATTGTGGGAGATTTTGCCCCCACCCGCTCCTCCCCAACCAAGGAAAATCTGGCAAGGCCTAGAGACATTTTTCACTGTCAGAACTTTGGGCATGGGGGATAGCTACTGGCATCTAGTAAGCAGCAGCCAGGGATGTTGCTCAGCATCCTAAAATGTACAGAAAAGCCCCCCACAACAAAGAATATAGTAAAAAAAAAAAATAAAAAAATAAGACAACAGTAAGAGAAACTCTGCTCTAAACACAGCACGAAGTTCTTAGTTCTCAATTACCCCACTCTTAAAGGAGACTTTTTGAAGTACAGCTTGTTAACATATACATCACATATATGACAGAGACTGTGTGTATGTGTCCCCAGTACATATACGTACTCAACAGCAGTTTTTCTCTAGAGCTTCCAAATATATGAAGAAAAAAAATTTTTTTTAATTTTTTTTTTAACATTTATTTATTTTCGAGAGATATAGGGACAAAGCATGAGCGGAGGAAGGGCAGAGAGAGGGAGACACAGAATCCAAAGCAGGCTCCAGGCTCTGAGCTGTCAGCATAGAGCCTGATGCAGGGCTTGAACTCACAGACCGTGAGATCATGACCTGAGCTGAAGTCGGCCCCTTAACCAACTGAGCCACCCAGGGGCTCCTGAAGAAAAAATTTCTATTCCAATCTTGACTACAATAAAATTTGATTAATATTGCTCAATCATTAAAAAAAAAAAATGAAATCTGGCCATTTGCAACAACATGAATAGCTCTCTAAAAGGTATAATGCTAAGTTAAATAAGTCAAGAAAGACAAATACCATATGATTTCACTCATATGGAATTTAAGAAAC
The DNA here is from genome assembly GCA_030068075.1 of Paguma larvata. Lineage (NCBI taxonomy): Eukaryota > Metazoa > Chordata > Mammalia > Carnivora > Viverridae > Paguma > Paguma larvata. The sequence goes on from CM057836.1 coordinate 48,925,625, forward strand.
AAAACAAATGAACAAAGAAAAAGAGACAAACCAAGAAACAAACTATTAACTAAAGCAAACAAACTGATGCATACCAGATGGGAGGGAGGTGGGGGATGGGTGAAATAGTACACTTATCACAATGAGTAATGTATAGAATTGCTAACGTACAGAATATACCTGAAACCAATATAACTGTATGTTAACAATACTAGAATTAAACTTTAGTAAACATATTTTTAAAAAATTCATTATATCGAAGCTTCAAAACGTACAGATATTAGAGTAGGCAATACAAAAGAAAATGTAGAATGAGAACGATGAGAAGTATTTATTTAAGAGATCAGATTTTCATTACTAACTAAAAATCGGAGGAATCAGGAAGAAAAAAATCAAGATTGGGTTTTTAATCAATAATGAAGAAAGAATCGAAGATGATGAAGAAACCAAGAAATGCTAACTCTTCTATAAGAACCAAGAAAATCTACAAGTCAGCCTGATTTCAGAAAAAAATCTGAGTTCTTTTGATATAGGCAAGTTGGGTTTGAGGTGATGAGAATGTTTACAAGAAAATTTCATGCAAGATACCCTATGGGTCTATCTCAGGAAAATATTAGGGTCTAAAAATAGAGGTGACAACCATCACACAGAGGAAAGCATGTAAACCTTGAGAGGAAATCAGGTCCTTGGTGGAAGAGGGGAAACCAATAAAACAAAAATAAATCTGAAGAGTAAACCTTAAATAATATTTAGTTACATGGCCAAAATAAGGAATACTAAAATAGTATTTTTTCACATTAGCTAAAAGAATGTAATATGCTGCTATCAGGAACAAGGAGAAAAACAGAATAAAATAATGGCAAACAGGAAGAAACCACTGGTGATAGTCTAGTTTCAGTAAAGTGAAGGGAACTAACAGCCAAGCAGTGCTACTATATACATTACCCCATTCAACATAACAATGCATGTGGCTACTACTATTTCTATTTCTTTATGTAGAAAAGTAGAATGATCCCCCAAAGTCATTTGCCCAAGGCACAAGGCTAACAAATAACTGAAGGTTTTGACTCCAAATCTCCACACTCCTTTCACAATCCCAAGCTAGACCCCAAGCTACGATCCCAAGCTAGACCCCAAGCTACGTCATACATAAGTAGACTACTAAATAATCATTTAGAGAAATGATGGTTAGGTATCAAGGTAAGGCAAACAAGTATGAATGACTCTTCTGAGACACAGATGAGAATAAGAAACCAAGGAGCAGGCAAGCCCTCTGAGAGCGAGCTGAGCCATGCAGGAAGATTACTACCAAAGTCCAGCTCCTTGTTTCCCTAATACTGGCATCATGCAACTCCCAGATCATAGAATGGAGCTAGGAGTGAAAGACAATACAAGGAACATCCTCCCTAAACTGAAGAAATATACTTAAGGCTACAGCGAGGGACAAATAAAATTTGGAATAGTAGTCAGAGTTAATATTAGCATATCACTCTTAACTGAATATATACCTACATTTCTTTAAATATATGCTATGTGTATAAAAAGTTGGGGCACCTGGGTGGCTGGGTCAATTAAGCATCAACTCTTGATTTCAGCTCAGATCATAATCTCATGGTTCATGGGACTGAACCCCATGTCAGGCTCTATGCTGCTTGGAATTCTCTCTCACCCTCTCTCTCTGCCCCTCCCCCACTCATGTCTGCTCTCTCTCTAAAAATAAATAAACCAAAAAAAAGTCAATTTAAGTTATGTAAGTAGTACTATAAAAAAAATTAGAAACTCTAGGTTTAAAATTGATCATACTTATTTCTCATTCTTATTGAAATTGACTTTGACCAATCCCCTGCAAAACCTTTACTCTTGCCAAAATAATGCAAAATCTTGGCTTGGGTTTCACTAAAGGATAGTTAAACAGGAAGGCAGTTTATGGTATAGGGGTTAAATACACAGATAAGGTTAGTTTCAAATACTTGCTCCCCTACTTGCTAAATAATCATGAGCAAGTTCCTCTAAGTATCAATTGTAAAATGGGGATGATATTAACAATCCTACCTTATAGGACTGACCGAAGGACTAAATAAATTAATGAATATGTAAATCTCTTAGCACAATTTGAGCACACAGTGTTAGCTATCATTTTCAATCCCACTGTTGTTAGACTGAAAATTAAACAATGCCTACTTCAGAATGTTAAAGAAAATAAAACTAACCTCATGGTTCTTTATATTTCAATTTTAAATAAATTCAGTAATTATAAATAAAAGCAAAAGTTTATCTCAATATCTTTGTTCCTTTTCTCTAATCAGCCGCCTGAACCTAAAGGTCTAAAATGACTGCGCCCCAAACTAGCAGCTTTCTAATGACATACTAATTTTATACATGGAAAAAAAGGAAAAGGAGAGTATAACGAACTATACTTAATGACTAACAAGATATAAGGACAGATTATAGGGAAGCTGACAGTATCAGACAAAAGAGGATCAAGCAATGAGACCAAAGGAACATTAAAGTCAAGGGATCCAAGGATCCAGGCAATGAAGCCCTGTAAAAAAGAAAGATTGACACAGAACTTTCTTAACATCTCAAAGTTACATTCTAGTACACATACATAATGATAATAATGATATATATATATATAGAGAGAGAGAGAGAAGGAAGGAATGTGTGTATGCACAGGTATGTCACTCATTTGGAAAGGAAGTAGTTAGTTCCCTTTAGGGATACTAGCTAGTGTGACATTAAGCACCTCAGTATCCTTCCTGAGAAAACACTGGTTCTTATAATTTTCAAAACTCGTCTGAAGTTAAATCTTTCAAGAGATTCTAAACGGAAATATTGAAATCTTTCAGGGTCTATTCCGAGGCTTGTACATTGAAGGCAAGAATGAAAAAAAATGTACAGCTGACTATCTCTATGAGTGAGTCTAATCTTAACACTGTCCCAAAGGTTCTTGCTGGCAGGAACCAGCATGTCTCAAGATGAAAGGCCTGGGAGCTCCAAAGGATGGCCTTTTCTAAGATACCACAGAACTCACTAATAAGGTCTACAAAACACAAATAGTTCTTTCATGCCAACCTGTAACAAATTAATGGAGCATATTCTGGTACGCAGATGAAGACCAGATTGTAAGCCGCATGTTGGTATCAGAGGATATAAATGGGCCCTTTACTTTTATCCCTATTTTTCAACTAGAATATTCTTTCCCCACCCCACAAGAAATGTCAAATAGAAAAACTTACAGGCTCCTGAAAATCACTCTCTTGCTTAGATGGCAGTTTTAAGGCAGACTGCCAATGCAGAGAGCTGTCACAAACCTCTAGATCATCAAGCACATTTTTTAAACCTGCTAGCTCAATGCACTCACCAGTCAGGTCACCTTGGTCACATACCTGGGCAACAGTGGAAAGTAAAATAAAAACAAGTAACAATACCATTTCCTGAAATGATACTAGAAAAGACTAAATTTCCCCCAACTCTCATTTTATTGTGTCTCACCTCTCTTTGTAGATCAGCAACTCTGGTGCTGCGTACAACAGCATTTTTATCGAGGCTATAGGATTCAGTGTCATCATCCAGAGTATAGATGTCAGATTCAGCCTTCACCTGCAGCCCCTCTACAAAATAGGAGTCATTTTGCATAATTGTATTTATAGTGAAACTGGACTTGGCTCCCACAGGCCGAGGAATTTTACCTTGGCCTGCATTAGCTTTCATCAATGTCTCTTGGCCAACTGCAACTAATGATGCATTACTGGTCACTGGTAAAGTATCTTGTGACTTTGCATCACATGTCACCAAGTTTGCTGAAAAGCTGCTTCCTACAGTTGTAGATGGACTTTCAATGATGTTACTAGAGTTTATATTCTTACCCAAAATATAGTTTGAGGAATCTGCAACTTCTTCAAAGGTTTGCTGTTTTAAATCTTCTAAGACCAACGAATCTGAAGTCCATACTTTCATTGGATGAAAACTGTTTGAAGATCCTACCTTCTCTGTAAGGTCAAGAGCAGGAACAGACTCTATCTCCCCAATGGGAAGAAATGTTTCATTGTCTATATCACACTGAAATAAAGCTGACTGTGCTTTGCCAATACCAACAGTCTGGCTGTGAGATTTTTCACTTAAAGAAGCAGATGCCTTACGCTCTGGAATAAGAGAAAGTGGCTTAATGAACATTTCCTGAGGAGCACTAGGGAGTGACTTTAAACTAGGATGCCAATACAGGGAACTATCATCATTATCTTTTTTATGCAACAATGGTTTTGAAGCTGCTAATTCAAACACCCCAGGAGTGGACTGATAACATGGATGACTAGGCTTATCAAACAAAGAGCTTTCATCATTATAATTTAACAGGAAAAGATGTGGATTTTTTTGTTCACTTTCTTGGCTATCATTTATTGAAGACTTACTGATGTCAGTTTGGGTTTCATTTACCGTACTCTCTTTCTTGGAAGGCTCAATAGAAGCAATAACTGCCTCAAAGGCTACATTTTCAGAAGCATCAGCACTTTTTCCACTAAAAGCAGAAGTTGCCTTTTGGTCTCTTTCCACTTGAAAACACAGTTGTTCTGATGTCTCATCCAAGTTGGATTTAAGAGTCTGAAGAGGACCACCAGAAACCTCCATCTTAGAGGTATCTGGTCCCCTGGAGTGTATACGTATTTCTGAAACTTGTGTAGAGTTATCAGGAACTACAACATTCTCAATATACTGTATTTCTGAAGATCTGGGATGCACCTCTGCAAATACTAAAGCACTTCTACTCTCCTTTAGTTCAAAACCTTGAAATAATTCTTTTCCCAGACCTTCTTCATTTCTTGCACACCCCTCCAAAGAATCCATCATTTCTTTCACCTCATTCTCAGCTGAGGCCTTTAAACAAACACTCTCAAAAAAATGACTATTAGCTGCCAAGGGAATGCCCTTTCCTCTTCTTTCCAACAGGCAATGCAAGAAAGAATGTGACATTTTGTTATTAAAATGAGGAGCAACTTCATGTGGAAAAGAAACATGGTCCTTATTGATCACATATGTTTCTGGATGGTGTGAAATTTCCTGTTTGTTCCATGGCATACATGAGAAAGGGGCACTAAAACTGTCACTTCCCTCAGGAATTTTATTTTTATCAATTGTGTCAGATGAATCTGAATAAGAATCATGATCCTTACTGGTTAAGTATTTTTCTGACTGCTGTAAGGCTTTCTGTTTCCAATACCGCACATATGAACAAGAATCATCAAAACTGTCACTTCCTTTAGGAGTCATATATTCATCACTTGTATCAGATGAGGCTGAAACTGAAACTTGACCTTTATCAGCTAAATTGGTTTCTGGCTCCTGAACTTCTTGTGTCTTCCATGCCATATGTGAACACAGAGCATCGTAACTATCGAAGTCTTTGCGGGTTTTCAGTTCACCATCTGTATCAGACGAAACAGTCTCTTCTTTAGTCCCTTGTTCAGGAGGTGAAAAAGAGCACTGAGACCCAACAGCTATACTACCTATGAGTGAGTGCTGAGATATACTAATGCAACTGTTAACTAAGTCTGAAGCTACTTCTGAGGCTGCCTGGAATAAAGCTTCACTAACTTCCGACGGCCGAGAAAACCATTCGGTATCTTCAGACTTACCAGGAATCCCCCTGAAAACACACAGTTAAAAATAAATAAATAACACATTAAAAACATTTTCTTAAATACTAACATGAAAAATACAAAACTGATATGACACTAAAATCAAGATTATTTGAAAAGTGTGTTGAAAAACAAAGTTCTAATTTTAAATTTCCTTAAAGTAGCTACAGACAATACAAGACAAATTTCTCATAAACCCTGATATTTTCTCAGTCTCTCCTAAAACAATATTACCAACACTAGGAATATTTTCATGCCGCCAAAAAAAGATTAAATAAAAAATTCAAACTTTACTATTTAAAATGTTTAATTTATCACCTGCCATAATTTAATACTCATTTAACTTTCACTAATTCTTTTACTAGTCATGTATTGTGTTCTTAAAAACCCCTTAAGATGTGATCTACTCCTAAAACACAGCAGGATCCTAACTACTGGTTGACTATTATATACAGAACACTTTTCACAGAAGTAATTTTAAGAGAATACATAGCAGAAGTGCAAAGGTTTTTACTGTGTAAACATCTATAGGTTTTTTTTTTTAACTTTTTTATTTGAGAATAGTAGACATACAATATTACATTAGTTTCAGATGTACAACACTTATCATGGTGAGCACTGCATAATGAATAGAACTGTCAAATCACTATGTTGTGTACCTGAAACTAATATAACATGTCAACTATACTTCAATGATAAAAATTTAAAAATAAACTATGCCAGAAATGCTAGAATATATTAAAAATTATTTTTAAATAAGCTGCAGTTGACTAGCTCATTTTTATACATTATGTTACTATGGCAAATTAATATGCATCATGTCTTAACCTAGGACCTTGTTACCTTCAGAGTGTATGCTGAGAACATCTAACCCCTACCCCAAAGTCTCACCTTAGCCTGAAGTCATTTATATTAGCAACAACTTAAAACAAGAAAAGAAAGAATAAAAAAGTTACATGCAAATAAAAAAATAAACCATCCTACCTCAGAGGTGCAAAAGCTAGTTCACTTTGTTGAAATAAGGAATCAGACCCAAGCTCTTGATCTTGTGTCAAACATGTCAGCAAAGGCAAATCAGGAGAAGCAAAGTTGTCTTCTATGACTGCAAAGTTTTAAGTATAAAAATGTCGTGAATGCTGAAAGTTAATTCCTTAGCTTACCCATGTAATAAAGAACCTAAATATGCCGCCATCTGGAAGCTTCTACAAGCATCAGAATGATAACATAGCAGCAGCAGCAACTACCTTTTATTCACAGCCTATAAAGGTCCCAGCACTTAAAGTATAATATTTCAATGAAAACCTTGAAGAATAGGTATTATACCCATCTCGCAGATGAGGAAACATGATCACAAAATTTAAGAAACATTAATTTGTCCACATTCAAATAGCTTAAGTGTCAGAGTGAGAACTGAACCTAAACACTCTAATTTCTTAGCAAGTGCTCTTAGCCATTATGAGTGTTTCTTTCCATCTTATATCAAAGTGTAGTCCACAGGTTTCTGGGTATCCCGAAAATATTCTTAGGAGGTGCCTAGAGTCAAAATTATATTCAAAATAATATTAAGATGTCATTTGCCTTATTCACTCTCATTCTCTCACAAGGGTACAGTAGAATTTTCCAGAAGCTACATTATCTATGCTACAGCAACACGTTGAATGCAGAAGTAGATATAAGAATCTACCTGTCTTCTATGAGGTCAAACATTACAGGGATTTTAAGTAAAACAATGCTACTCTTCTACATATTTTTATTTCAGAAAATAGTTATTTTTCTAAAAAAATATGTAATTTAACACATACGCAGCAATGGAGCTGTTATTTTATAATGAGTTAATAAATATTTCAGAAATCTCTCAGTTTTAATTTCTAATAATGGGAAAATATCAATAACCCACATAAACAAAAGCTCTTTGAAGTCCTCAATAATTTTAAAGTATGTAAAGGAGTCTTATGACCAAAGTTTGAGAACTGCTGATTCAAAAGAAAACTAATTCTTGGGGCTCCTGCGTGGCTTAGTTGGTTAAGCATCTGGCTCTTGGTTTCTGCTCAGGTCATGATCTCACAGTTCATGAGTTCGAGCTCTGCGTCAGGCTCTGTGCTAACAGCATGGAGCCTGCTTTGGATTCTCTCTCTCTCCCTCTCTCTCTCTCTGCACCTCCCATGTTTGCTATCTGTCTCCCCCCACCTCCAAATAAATAAACTTAAAAACAATTAAACAAAAAAAGAAAAAATAATTTTTGTGGATTTCTGGAAGGTCAACTTAAATAATTGTTATTAAATGTGCTTAAATATATACAAAATAGGTATAATACTCCTTATTTTTATAGCATTTATATAACTATAAAACAAGAATTTAATAGAAATAAAACTATAAAGTCAACATTTATCTACTGTGTTTTATCTAATATAATATTAATTTAACTGGATACATGTTTTGCTAAAACTAAACTGTTCTTTCACTATGAATATAATACTGTTGCTACAGTATACTTTCTTGATTTCAGAATACCTATAATATCACACTGTGTGATATCACACCTTCCCTATCATAACTGTCATACTCTTGTTTTAGTCTTTGGTCTGTCTGCTTCCCACCTACATTGTCAACTCCACATCTACTTTATTCACAGCTGTATCCTGAGTGCCTAGCAAAGTATCTGCTACACTTAGTAGGCACTGAAAACAGAATTATTTATTTACTGAATAAATTTATTAAAAATAAGAAGCAGAGCCACCTGGGTGGCTTTGCCAGTTAAGCACCCAACTCTTGATTTCAGCTCAGGTCATGATCTCACAGTTAGCGAGTTCATCAGGTTCTGCGCTAACAGCATGGAGCTTGCTTAGGATTCTTTCTCAGTCTTTCTCTCTCAAAATAAACAAACAGTTTTTTAAAAAATGAGCAGCAGAACGATAACAATAACCTTTACTACCAAGGACTACTTGGCATAATTCGTCTTTAACCTGGGCTTAGAGGCTCATTCTTAAACATTTGTAACAGAAGTCCTTCGCCCCTCTAAGAATCCTGAAGGTTTTTAACAAAGATCCCACATTTCCTCACGTGCAGACAACAACTACTGATAGCTTGGATCACTCTTTTTTGAGATACCTAATTGTCCCGGCACCAGTCATCATCATGACATTTGCCACTGGTGAGACCAATACACCCCTCAATGACTGTATTCATGTGTAATGAAATAGCAATGATGAAATTTCCTCTAGCCATTAGATCCAGAATCTGCTCTAATAATTAAAAATGTTCTACTTTCTATAGGAAATGAGAAGCTGGAGTTATAAAACTTTACCTAGAAAACATTTTAGAAGCCACATCACACCATCCCCTACCCAATGCTGAAATTCTATTAGAGAATTTTGTTTGACATTTTACAGTGACATAAAACTCACTTTATTGTTATACAGTCTTTCCACTATTAAATGGAACTATTAGAAAGTTCTTTTTTATATCAAATTGAAAATAGCTTCCCTATAAGTTATGTATTCTCATTTTAACTTCTTAACTAGGTATTAGCAAATGTTTTTAATAAAAGAACTAATAAATATTTTAGACTTTCTTGGTCACATATGGTCTCCATCACACATATATCTTTGTTTTTACAATTCTTTAAAAATAAAAACTATTCTTAGCTCATGGAAGGTACAAAATCAGACCCCTGCTCTAGACCATTATAAGCTCATCTCATGGTACTCTTATTTTTCTGTTTACTAAACTGTCTTCCCAGAAGTGGAAGTAGCTTTCGTCTACATATCCCTAACATCAAACAGACCATAGGCACTTAGATATTTGTTGAATGAATAAATGAATGAATGAATGAATGAAAGTTAAGCTCCTTCCTCTTTAGCTTGACAGCGCTTCAAACACCTGATCATAGCAGTCTTCTCTTTCATCTACAGTAACACTCATCTCTTCTCACAAAGGAATTCCAATGCTGTCAACATCTTTCTTAAAATGTGAAAACTGAAACTGACTTTGATGATCCACATCATAAAATACACTGGCACTTTATATTTTGATTTAGATAGCCTTGGCTTATGTTTGAAAAGAACTTGCTGAATTAACTCCTATTTGTGCTCCTCTACAAAACTCTGACAAGACGACATCGTGGTTAAAACTCATTCCCCTGTCAAAAGCTAATTTTAAAATATGTGGTTGTTGTATTTTTCTTCATTTTCGGGGAAAAAACCTGAATAAAGCAGAAAGAAGAAAATAATGTTTGTCTGAATATCATTTAGGCATGAAAAAATTAAAATTACCATATTCATTAAACATTCTTCTATATCCACATGATCCAAAGTAGTAATAGTACAATTCTACCTCCTACCTTTATGATTTGAAAAGTTCTTAAAGTTTACCTTTTGTAAAGGTGCACCTGGGTGGCTCAATCAGTTAAGCACTGACTCTTGGTTTTGGCTCATGTCATGATCTCAGGGTTGTGGGATCAAGCTCCATGTCGGGTTTCGCACTGACAGCACAGAGCCTAGTGGGATTCTCTCTCTCCCTCTCTCTGCCCTTTCCCCACACACTCTCTCTCAAAATAAATAAACAGACTTAAGAAAAAAAAAGTTTACCTTTTGTAAAGAGCTAATAAGTCAGTTCCATATTAAATGGAGGAAACCAATAAGATCTACCTCGAATAAGTCATTTAACCTTTTAATCTCAATTTTGGGGTCGGAAAACTGAGAATAACACATGCCTTTAGTACTCCTAAGAATCTAATGAATTAAACATAAACATGTGGTTTTTTAAGGATCATGAAGTCTCCACTGCTAAGAGAGTTGCTAAAGGATAATACATAGTTTACCCCAAGGAAAAATCCACAAATTCTGGGCTGAGGCGGGATAGCCACTAGAATAATCACCTTTCTGCCCTCTGTGAGGAACAGAACATAATAAAATGAGGGGAAAGTGCACATTAACATAACTACTCCAGCTGGCCAGTGTAGAAAACCAGAAATAAGCTAATACTTTGAGGATGGCTCTATAGAGCTCCTCAACTCAAGAAAGGATTTAGATGTAGGACCTGTAACCCCCCAAAAGTATTTTACAAACATGAGGTATTACTACTAGTTAAAAATAAAGAGGCATTACCTAGCAGCGGTGAACATAAGAGATCTCTCTCGGGTTCCTTTACTTGATTTTCCGGTTGGGTCAATATACCTTCCTCCAGAGAGGGGAAGTCTGTCACTTTGGTCCTTTCCTCTCTCATATTAAAATTGGTCTGGGTTGTTTCCAAAGTGTGGGAAGAATCCATCTCTTGAGGAAGACAATGCCAAGATTCTGTTCTCTAAAACAATAGTTTTGAAGGAAAATATGCTAAGTAATTAACTGAGGTACTATATGTGTTAACATTTAGATTTGGGGCGTCTGGGTGGCTCAGTTGGTTAAGCGTCAGACTTCAGCTCAGGTCATGATCTTGTGGTTCATGAGTTCGAGCCCCACATCAGGCTCTGTCTGTGATGACAGCTCGGAGTCTGGAACCTGCTTCGGATTTTGTGTGTGTGTCTCTCTCTCTGCCCCTCCCCTGCTCACACTCTGTCTCTCTCTCTCTCTCAAAAATAAATATACACTAAAAAAAGTAAAAGAGGGGCGCCTGGGCAGCTCAACCAGTTGAGCAACCAACCTCGGCTCAGGTCATGATCTTGCAGTTTGTGAGTTTGAGCCCTACATCGGGCTTGGTGCTGTCTGTCAGAGCCACTTTGGATCCTTTGTCCCCCTCAATCTGCCCCTCCCTCACTTGTGGTCGCGCACGCGCGCGCGCGCTCTCTTTCTCTCTCTCTCAAAAATAAACATTAAAAAAAAGATAAAATATTTAGATTTAAATATCCACTCATGTAGCAGATAGCTTCCTATATGATGACATTCTCATCACAATGTTTGGAAAAATTAAAACTGCTCTTTCTATATGTTTTTCACAATATTAACTACATTACACCTCTTCTCATCATTACACATCTTTTAACATGTTATATCACTGGCATTTCTGCTATTCTTTAACAGTTCTCATCACTAAAACAATACATTTGGTTCCACATGATGAAATCTTACAATTTGATTACAAAACTGAAAAAAAATTTCCAAACCTAAAGCTACAAGATGCTCTACCTGTGACCACTTCTACTGAATGCTTAATCAGCTATGCTGGTTTCTGGAGGACTCTTGGCTCTTCTCATTATACAGCATTATCACATCATCCATGAGTAATGATACAAGTGTCTCTTTCAAATGTTTACTCTTACATTAGAGACATGATTCAGAGCAATGCTCCTCTGGGATCTATGGGAAGGAACACCTTTCCCTACTTCTTTTATATTGTTGTACTTATCTCTTGACAGACCAGTAACAACCAATTCATACACTGGCACCAATCCACAGACCACACTAAGTAGCAATGTTGAATTAAAGATTAATACTAAACAATTTTATCGGCATTTTCCTTTTAAATTTGATATTGGTTAATAAAGATATTCTTCCTATCGTGCTATGAAAGTACACTTTTATTTTCATATTTAATTAATTTGATTAGGAATGAGCTCAAATTTGATCAAGGTATATTACAGTATCTTTTTTTTCCCAATTAAATCTGATAACATATTGCAACAAATTTTTTTCTATTGCAACATTGGTTACTTGGCAGTGGTAGATCAGACTTCTAATCATATTTGCTAGCCTGGTCTTTAACATTTTCACTCATATATAGTCTTAATTAGGATTTCAGAATGCCTTGCTTTGTTTTCTAACCTTGTTCTATAACTTTGTCCTACATTTATTTTATACAGGATATTAAACCTTTCTTAAAAATATAAAATACTTCACCAGTGAATCTATTAGGTCCAGAAACCTTTTTGATAGCTGGTACTATTTTAACTGTCTCAGTTTCCTCTTTAGTATTACTAGTCCAACTTTATAAGCTTTAATACATTTGTATTAAGCTTGTTTCATTAGGGATTTTTCTCTTGACTGGATTTTTTTAGAAATGTAGCCATTGTTATTATCTTGAATTTAGAAATTTTATTATATTTTCTAAATTTATTTGTTTTCCTCTTTACTATGTTTCCTCTTCCTGTAGTTGTTCACTCTTTACCTAAAATCTTTGGTGAAATAATAAACTCATTTGATATTTATTTATTTATTTGAAAATGAGAAGATGACATTATATTGTGGCAACCTACATACTTGGATACATAATCTATTGATTTTCATGATTTTGTAAATAGTCTGTTACTGGACTCTTCTTTCTTAACCAATTCAAATGTTTTTTAAAGAGAATAGAAATGTTTTCACTCCCAAATGACCTAGAATCTATAAAAAGATGTATTATAATTTAGAATGATTTTCTCAAACAACACTTTCGTCTTTGAAGAGTTATTTTCATTATTTAAAAATCATTAATCAGGGGCGCCTGGGTGGCTCAGTCGGTTAAGCGGTTAAGCGTCCGACTTCAGCTCAGGTCATGATCTCACGGTCTGTGAGTTCGAGCCCCGCGTCAGGCTCTGTGCTGATGGCTCAGAGCCTGGAGCCTGCTTCGGATTCTGTGTCTCCCTCTCTCTCTGCTCTTCCTCTGCTCACACTCTGTCTCTATGTCTTTCAAAAATAAATAAAAAACGTTTAAAAAAATTTAAAAAAAATCATTAATCAAAAGCTCTTTTAGTAAGTTAAAAAAAAGATACATGACTATCCACTACCTATTATCAGTTATATAAATATATGCAGCAAAAAACATTAGGGCATAAGATTCGAAAATATTAACACTACTCATCTATGGGTTATGGGATTATGGAACAGTAGACCTTCAGTATTCCAAATGATCTCAGTCCCTTCTATGCTGAAAAAATTAGACCAACCTAGAGCACCTAACCACTGCTGAAAACATGTTTTATGTTTTCAATACTTAAAAATAAAAGGTGTTTAATTTTAATTTTTTTCTTTTGAGAATACTCCATTCAATAGAGCATAGTGGGCCAAAGAAGGGTTTTAAAGCAGGGGAATCCCAGTCATTGTGTGACTCTCACTACAGCAAAATCTCTAGTCACCAACTTACCTCTCAGCCTCCTTGAGCCTGGACCCATAGCTTTTTCCTCACCCCTATGAGAGAGGTGTCTGTTTGCTCTCCTGCCCACACTCTGGCCTCTTCAGATCACCTACTCTAGCTCAACTCCAGTAATTCTTCAACCTCATTAAGACAACTATCCTACCACATTTACATTTTTCATAATTCCTTTCTTAGCTGTATTTCCCTCTTTAACACTCTTAGAGTTCATAGTCATCCTCATGTCATCCTTATAACCACTGCCTTGCAAATATTAATTTTCCTGCCCTTTTCTCCCACCATCCTATCTGCCTGGCAAAAGCTCAGTTCTAATCAAACCTTATCTAAATCCAAGAAGCAGCACACTGCTGAGTAAAGCACAAACTCAGATGGTTTTCCTTTAAACTGATGACATTAAACCTCAAGTGCACTCAGCATTGCCTGGAAATCGTACTGTATTTTCCCGGTGAACTGACTTGCCAAAATGGCTATACCTTCTCTCCTCAGAACTACTCAACTCTCCTTCCTCATTTTTAAATGATGACCTCCTCTCCTACTTCAAGTAAGTGAACAGCATGAGATGGAACTTCTTTATCTTCCTACCACCAGATCTACAACCCCATTTTCATCTTGTGACTTAAAAAAAGTCTCTCTACCCGTCGCAGGCCTTCCCATCTTATTCCATTCCTTTTTTCTATTTTAAAATTTATTATTTTGAGAGAGAGAGAAAGGCAAGTGCAAGAGGGTCAGAGAGACAGGGAGAGAGAGAATCCCAAGCAGATCCCACGCTGTCAGCGCAGTGTCCAATTTAGGGCTCAATCTTACAAACTGTGAGATCCTGATCTGAGCCCAAAATCCAGAGTTGGACATAGAACTGATCGAGTCGCCCAGGCACCCCTTCATTCTTTTCAACGATTGCCTTCCTATATGATTCTCCTGCTTTTCTTCATCCATTTTCCCTCTCTACTAAATCAAACCTCTCCCCAAACATAATTTCCCATCATAAAATAAAATTTTAAAACATTCCTCTTTTACATTCCTTTTCTTTCTTCATATTTTGGGTTTTTTCTTTTTTCTTTTGTTTTACTTAAATTCTAGTGAGTTAACATTACAGTGTAATATTAGTTTCAGGTGTACAATTTAGTGATTCAACACTTACATACAACAACCAGGGGTCATCACAAGCTTTTTATGCTTCTATCACACAATGACTGCTTGTGTTGTTACACGTTTTTAATCAATATAAAAAGATCCTCAAATCCCTGTTTTTGACAGATGTGAGTAGGGATGACAAACGAGCAGTGAATATAAACAAATTTTGAGGGAGCAATAAAGATTAGAGATACAAATTTAGGATTTTCAAGTATACAGATGTATTTAAACCCTCCAGATCTAGATGAGACCCAAAACATCCCAACACTTCAAGCAGAAGGCAAAAATGCAAATGTGTACAGGGCCAGGGGGGTTACAGAAATGAGTAAATCCACCTGGAATTAGGGAGTGATGGGACCTGTGGCCAAATATACATTGCATACACACTTTAAAGTGTTCTATTTTGAAATTTTAAAAACACCGTGCAAAAAACATTTTTTTCTGGGACGCCTGGGTGGTTCAGTCAATTAAGTGTCTGGCTTCATCTCAGATCATGCTCTCACGGTTCACGGGTTCCAGCCCTGCTTTGGGCTCTGTGCTGACAGCTCACAGCTTAGAGCCTGCTTCAGATTCTGTGTCTCCCTCTCTCTCTGCCCCTCCCCCCTCAAAAATAAACATTAAAAAAATATTTTTCGGGCCACCTGGGTGACTCAGTTGGTTGAGTGTCCAACTCTTGATTACGGCTCACGTCATGATCTCCCAGTTTGAGCCGTATATTGGGCTCTGTGCTGACACCTCAGAGCCTGCTTTGGATTCTATGTTTTCCCCTCTCTCTGCCCCTCCCCGGTTTGTGCTCTGTCTCTCTCTGTCTCAAGATAAAGCAACAAAGGAAACTGAGAGAGAATAGCAGAAGAGTATAAAGAAAACCAGTAGAAGCTAAGAGAGGAAATGATTTTAATAAGTTATGCAATGGTTAACAGTGTCAAATATTATTTATTGTACCTAAGATGAGGACAGAAAAGTGCTCACTGTATTTCGGTTATACAAATGTTGGCAAAACTTGCTTTCACTGAGTTGAGGTCAGAACACAAAGGAGATTAAGTAAAATAATTAGATAACCAGTGATATAAGGCATATGTATTTAAAAGGAAAAATATATAGTTGATATGATTGTCTACTTAGAAAGTCCTAAAAATTCCACAGAAGAGCTACTACTAAAACCAGGAAATGTGATTAGCAAGGTCCCAGTATACAAGGTCAATATAAAAAGTCATTTATATTTCTATATACTTACAATGAGTAGGAAATTGAAAATTTTAAAAACAGCAGTAAAATTACACTTCAATAAAAACAATGTTTTAAAAAAATGTAAGTCTAGGGGCGCCTGGGTGGCTCAGTCGGTTAAGTGTCCGACTTCGGCGCAGGTCATGGTCTCACATTGTGAGTTCGAGCCCTGCATCGGGCTCTGCGCTGACAGCTCAGAGCCTAGAGCCTGCTTCGGATTCTGTGTCTCCCTCTCTCTCTTCGGATTCTGTGTCTCCCCTACTTATGCTTTGTCTTTCCTTCTCTCAAAAATAAATAAACATTTAAAAAAAAAAACCTACATTAAAAAAATAAAAAATAAAAAAATGAAAAAAAGTAAGTCTAATACAAACGTGTGTTAAGTTGGGTATACCAAAGACAACAAAACACTAATGAAAAAAATTAACACCTAAATAAAACTGAAAGAACTGTTGTATTTGTGGATTAGAGAACTCAAATATTATTAAGATGTCAATTCTCTACAAATTGATATATAGACTCAAAGCAATCTTAATCAAAATTCCAGGTTTAATAGCCAGGCTGATTCTAAACTTTATTTAGAAACTAGAAGAACCTAGCCTAAATAAAACCATTTTTCAAGGGATGCCCGGGTGGCTCAGTCGGTTAAGCATCTGACTTCCACTCAGGTCATGATCTCGTGGTTCTTGAGTTCAAGTCCCATGTCGGGCTCTGTGCTGACAGCTCAGAGCCTTGAGCCTGCTTTGGATTCTGTATCTCCCTCTCTCTCTGCCCTTCCCCCACTCACACTCTGTCTCTGTTTCTCTCTTGCTCTCTCTCAAAAATAAATAAACATTAAAAAAAAAAAACATTTTTCAAAAGAGGAACAAAGTGGGAGAACTCACACCACCTAATTTCAAGACAGTATAATAATTAAGAATGTGGGATTGGCATAATAGACATATAAATCAATGGAATAGAAAGTCCAGAAACAGACCAACACCTATAGAGTCAATCTGTTTTTGATAAAGATGCCAAGTAAGCACTACTAAAAAAGTATTTTCGACAAACAGTGGTGGAATGACAATTAGATTTTCATATGTAAAAAAATGAAGCTGGATCCTTCACGTCACAGACAAAAAACAACTCAAAATGGATCATAGATATAAATATAAAGCCTAGAACTATAACGCTTCAGAAACAGGGTTCTCAATGTGGTAAAATTTTGATACCCCTTCTCCCCTCAAACATGGGACACCTGGCAATTTTGGGAAACATTTTTCACGGTTAGAACATGGAGAAGTATTGATATCTAATGGGGAAAGGTCAAGGATGCTGCTAAACACCTTACAACATTTAGGACAGCCCCACAAAATAAGGAACCATCTGGCCCAAAATGTCAAAAGTGCCAAAGTTGAGAAACCTTGCTCTGGAAAAATACATAGGAAAAAATCTTTGTGACATAGGATTAGGTCAATATTTCTCAGAACACAAGAAGTATAAACCATAAAAAACAAAATCGATACACCAACTTCATCAAAATGAAACTTAAGCTCTTCAAAAGATACACAGAACTTGGAGAAAAATCATTAAGTGGGAGAAAATACTTGCAAAACACGTTTGATAAAGGTCTTCCATCTAGAATTTATAAAGAATTCCCAAACTCAACAAGTGGAACAAATCAGCCATTAACAAAAGAGAAGTGATCTTAAAAGACCCTATGTTAGAGAAGAAACATGGGTGGCAAATAAGCACACAAAAAGATGCACAGTATCATTAGTCATCAGGAAAATGCGTATTAAAACCACAGTGAAATACCATAATTACCATAATGTACCTAGAATGGCTAAACATTTTGAAACAAAAAGACTGACACAGCTACTCTGGAAAACAGTATGGAAGTTCCTCAAAAAATTAAAAATAGAACTAGTCTACAATCCAGAAATTGCACTACTAGGTATTTATCCAAAGGATAATAAAATGCTAATTCAAAGGGGTGCATGCACCTCAATGTTTACGGTAGCACTATCAACAATAGTCAAATTATGGAAAAAGCCCAAACGTCCATCATCTGATGAATGGATAAAGAAGATATGGTGTGTGTGTACACACACACACACACACACACACACACACACACTACACACTACACACTGGACTACTACTTGGTGATGAAAAAGAATGAAATCTTGCCATTTGCAACACTATGGACGGAACTACAGTGTATTATGCTAAGTGAAATAAGTCAGTCAGAGAAAGACAAGTATGATATGATTTCACTCATATGTAGAATTTAACAAAAGAGATGAATATAGGGGAAGGGAAAGGAAGGAAAAATAAAAACAGAGAGTAAGGCAAACCATAAGACACTCTTAAATACAGAGAACAAACTAAGGGTTGCTGGAGGGAAGGTGGTAAGGGAGATGTACTACATGGTTGGCGGACATTAAGGAGGGCACTTGTTGGGATGAGCACTGGGTGTTGTACATAAGTGATGAATCACTAATTCCTACTCCTGAAACCAGTAACTACCCCATATGTTAAGTAACTTAAATTTAAATTAAAATACATACATACATACATACTGATAATACCAAGAGCTGGCAAGGATGCAAATCAACTAGAACTTTCATACACTGTGGGGGAAAGCAAAATGACACAACCACTTTGGAAAATAGTTTAGCACTTTCTTATCACATTACACATATGATTAACAGCCAGCAATCCCAATTCTAAGTATTTACCCAAGAGAAATGAAACCATCTGTCTACCCAAAAACCTATACCTGTGTGGAATACTACTCAGCAATATAAAATTAAAAAGAACAAACTACTGATTCATACAACAATATGGGTAAATCTCAAAAGCATGTGCGAAGTGAAAGAAGCCGAATTCAAAACTCTATACACTTTAATTCTGAAAAGACAAAACTGCAGGGACAAAAATCACATCAATAGTTGCCAGGGACTAAGGATGCGGGGAGATAACTGATTACAGTGTGGCACAAGGGAACTTTTTTGGGGTGATGGCTATCTTACATATCTCAAATGTTATAGTGGTTATATGACTGTATGTATTTGTCAAACCTCATTGAACTGTATACCTAAGAGTGAAGTTTGCTATATTTAAATTATACCTCAATGAGGATAACAAAGCAGGAAATGGAGAGAGAAAACTCTTGAAAATTTCATTTAACTGGAAGCAGAATATTAAATCAAACAGCAGTTAAAGGAGAAGACAGTATGAGACATTTGTACTTGAGTTGCTGGAGGTGACATGGTCTAGACTGTGACCATGAGATGAGTAACCTAGTGGGGGCAGGAGAAGTTCAGGAGGAGGAATGCAGGAAAAGATCTCTGCAGGTTAGATCAAAGATCCAGGAGCTTTAGGCAACACATGGGTAATGTAAGCTGAAGTGAAAGAAACTGAGAACAATGTAGCAAGAGCTAGTTTTCAAAGAATAATGAAAGTTAACTCGGACAAGAGCAATAAAGATAAATGAGCAGAATAAAAAGGGGAAAAGAGGGGAAGAAATTAGAAAGTGGCATAACGCTCCAGCTATAGTGAGGAACCCAGTCATAAAGGCAGAAATGAAGAGCTACAGGGTCTATCCACTGTGTATGTATTTTTTCATGGCATATATTTCATAAAACGGGGACAAAAAAGGAAGACATCTATTTTTGGACCATGCTCTACCATAAACATGTCCTCAGAGAATATTAAACTATTTAGAGGTATATTCCTATATTCATTTCCTAGGGCTGCCATAACAAAGTTACACAAACTAGGGGGCTCAAAACAACAGATTCTCTCATAGTTCTAGAGGCTGGCAGTCGGCTATGCTTCATCCAAAGCCTCTAGTAGAGGATCTTCTACCCTCTGGTAACCCCAGGCATTCCTTGACTTGTGGAAGTGTATCTCCAATTTCTGCCTCTGTCTTCACAGGACCAACTTCTACCTGTGTGTCTCTTTGCACACTGTTCTTGTCTCTTAAAAGTCAAATTAGATTAAGGGTCCACCCAACTCCTGGATTAAGGGTCCGCCCTACTCCAGAATGATCTCCTCTAAGTTATATCTGCAATCACTCTATTTCCAAATAAAGACACATTCTAAGGTACTGGGGATTAGGACTTCAACACATTTGGGGGCACATAATTTAATCTACTGCAATCCCCCTTCCAATTAATGGTCCAGAGTGCTATGCATTTTCTGGTCAAGGTTTCTTTTAACCCCTTCCCCTTGATGATAGCAAATCTCCTTCCTCCATATTTTGCATCAAATAAATAATCACTGCAATTCAGGGGAAACTGAAGGTATCAGAAGAAATCTGATACCCAATTTATTAGATAATCAACCTTAAATATTTAACCATTTTGAGCAAGGCTGCATTTTTCCTCCAATTAACATGTATGGACTTTTCTCCTATCTGTTCACAATTTTTCTATTTCTTCGAAATTTGTAACTTCGCTCTAGATCGGTGGTTTTCAAAGTGTGGTCCAAAGATACCTAGAGGTCATAGATGCTCTTTCAGGAAATCTATGTGGGCCTCCCTTTTCTATGAATCTATGTATGGCCAGATTTTCTTCACATACTTCAATGTATCCCAATAGTCTAAATGCAGAAGCAGATATGAGAATCCAATTGTGATGGTTAATTTTATGTGTCAACTTGGCTGAGCCACCAGGCGTCCAAATATTTGGTTAAACATTATTCTGTATGTCTGTGTGTCTAGATGAGATTAGATCCACAGACTAAGTATAGCAGATTACCCTTCCCAAGGTGGGCAAGCCTCATCCAATCCCTTTAAAGGCCCAAACAGAACAAAAGGCTGAGCAAAAGAGAATTTACTCTCTCAGTCTGATGGGCTTTGAGCTAGCACACTGGTATTCTCCTCCCTTTTAACTCAGATTCGGAGAACTTCTCCTCCCATTGGCTGGCCTGGCCCTCAGCCCTTCAAAACTTGGACTGGAACTTATACCATTAGTTTCTGGATTCAGACTATAACTATACTATCAGCTCTCCTGGGTCTCTAGGTTGCAAATCTTGAGAGTTCTCAGCCATCATAAGAGCCAATTCTTAATTTTACATATACATACACACATGCATATATACAATAAATAGATACACAAAAATGTAAAACAATGC
This sequence comes from Paguma larvata, assembly GCA_030068075.1. Classification (NCBI taxonomy): domain Eukaryota; kingdom Metazoa; phylum Chordata; class Mammalia; order Carnivora; family Viverridae; genus Paguma; species Paguma larvata. The sequence goes on from CM057836.1 coordinate 48,946,780, forward strand.
CACTCTTTCAACTAATTCTTTGTCTCGGAAAACAGTTATTTTTCATTTAAAAATACATTATTTATATTAATATATAATGGTTTTGTTATTTTAAAAATATTTTTAAATGTTTTAATTTCTAGTAAGCTAAATGTCAATATAGTTAGTCCATATAAAAAGAAGATACTTAAAATACTTTTGAAGATGTAAAGGAGTCCTGAGACAAAAAAGAAAGTGAAACACTATTCTATATAAGATTATCAAAGATCTATTAGAAAAATGGAATATTAAAGTAATTCACCTCTTACCATTCTTCAAAGCTAAATCAGAATTTCTCATGCTGTTTATAAAAAGAAAAATAATTTCCCAGTTACATAAGACATACCTGATCATCTCTAGAATCCCACTGAACTGTTTTTTTCACAGAGACCACATTAGCATCAGAAATCTGTATACCCCTATTGCCTTGATATAGTGACTGTTGCCATGCACGATGGGTCAACGGGACAACCTGAAAATCAAAAGCAGATTTAAATAGTGATGAACAATGGTGATAAACAATCACTATCGTTAAACAATAATAAAATCTAAAATTTAGCTATATTTCTCAGTTTATAAAGTACTTTCATATATATAACATTTCAACTTCACAACCATTGTCCAAATTACTACCTCCACTTAAAAATGAAAGAAACAGGGCATCTGTGAGGCTCAGTCAGTTAAACGTCCAACTTGGCTGAGGTCATGATCTCGCGGTTGGTGGGTTCAAGCCCCAATCTGGGTCTGTACTGACAGCTCAGAGCCTGGAGCCTGCTTTGGATTCTGTGTCTTCCTCTCTCTTTCTGCCCCCACTCTCTGCCCCCCACTCACGCTCTGTCTCTCTCTGTCTCTCAAAAATAAGGAAATGTTAAAAAAATTTTTTTGAAGTAAAAAAAAAAACATTACAAAAACAGAGTCTTAAGGTTATCCAGTTAGAACTTAACATACTTTCCAAAAAACCATAGCAGTTCCTTAACCTCCTGCAAGCAGAAACAAGCAGTTATTGGTTTGAAAATCTTACTATTTAAGACACCTAACAAATTAACCCTAAAAATGGTAACTAAAATCAACTCATAGCATGGACAGTAGGAACAAACGTCAGGCTCATTTTGTGAGACAGGGGTTAGAGCAGGGTTCTCTCACCTGTGAAACACAGTTAATAGCTGTGACTGTAGCCCAAGGCTGAAGCAATGCAAACAGAAAAGATCCAAGGCAATCAAACAAAAATGACCTAGGTCCAAGTCACGACTGGTGGAGCTCATGGACTGGTTCCTGAGATTTTCTCCCAATATCCTTGGACAATAAAAACCCAAAGCTTCAACATAAGACCTCTTCTTCCAGGGCGCCTGGATGGCTTAGTCAGTTAAGTCTCTGACTTCAGCTCGGGTCATGATATCACAGTTCCTGGGTTCGAGCCCCAGGTCAGCGCAGAGGTCGCTTTGGATCCTCCACCTCTCTCTCTTTCTCTGTCCCTCCCCACTCTCACATATTCTCTCTCTCTTTCTCAAAACGAAATAAACATTTAAACAAAAGACCATTTTGGGGCTCCTGGGTGGCTCAGTCAGTTGAGCTTCCAACTCCAGCTCAACTAGAGTTTGAACCCACGCTTTGTGGGTTTGAGCCCTGCATTAGGCTCTGTGCTTGACACTCCAGCTTGGAGCCTAGAGCGAGGAGCCTGCTTCAGGTTCCGCATCTTCCTCTCTCTGTCCCTCCCCCACTCATGCTCTCTCTCTCTCTCAAAAATAAATAAGACATTTAAAAAAATTTTTTTAAAAAAAGACCACTTTTTAAAAAAGCAGCCACAAGGGGCAAGGTAGAGACAACCACAAAAACACCCAAAGGTAGAGGTGGGTGCACCCAAAGACAAAACAAAAAACACTCCTGCTAAGAATGCGATTACAAACTGTACTTTTGGAAAACTTTAAAATGAATATCTCAGATCCTCAAAAAATAAAGATGCAATGTCCATAAAAGGGGAATAAAAGTAAAACAGGCAGTTATGAATCAAGAAAAGATGAATTCTAACAAAAAATTAATAACCACAAATGGGAAAGAGCCTCTGAAGGAAACCCAAGGTCATCATATTTTTTCCAGAATTGTAACACTGTTACTATACTAACAAAACATTTTTACAGAGGACTTACAACAATGTGCTTTTGGTCACAAAAAGGCCAGCATATTTAAAATGTATTAAAGAACTACAGATATTTCTAAGATATCAACTCTTCTAAGAAGTTTTTCTCTAAAGGAGGAGTACCATGGTACATACCCATCTTGCTTCAATGGCAATGTTTAAGGGAAAAAGAATAAAAAGCAAAGAAAGTTGTTTTGCGAATGCATTCTGCCAATCTGAAATCCCTAAATATGTAACAATACAGCCAATGTTTTGGCACAGTTAGTCTTCTTTGAGCCTTCCAGGAAAGAAGAATGCCAAAATAAATGTTCAAAATGGCTATTCACTGCAGCTCAGTAATGCTGGTTGTGGACCATGGGGTATCGCCTTTAAAAGAGCTGATTCACAACAGCTTACAAAAAGAGAGTTCAATTCATTAGGATATTTGTAGAAAACTAATGATACAATATTAAGAAACTAGCACTTTGAGAACTAACCCAACATGTGAGAAAAAGAACACCCCCCCTTACTTTTATCAGTTTAAAGCAAACCCAAAAGTTAAAATTAAATGTTAAAAGTTCTTATTAAAAAAAAAACATTCCCCAGAACTTCCTATTTTTATCACCTACCCGTTTAGACTTCATCAAGAAAACTTATTTGTAATACATTCCCATATGTTTGATCGACTTTCCCACCATTACCTCTGAATATAACCCAAATGCCTGAAGGATTTGTAAGATGAAGGCTTCAAAACAAAACAAGTGTCATCAGCAACTCTTCTTCTGAGATTAAATGATTTTGGTATAAATTATAAGTTTGAAAAAGCCCCTCCCTGAGTAAGTTTTTAATATTAAAAGTTAGTCGTCTTCCAAATACATGCTGTCTATGAAATAAACACTTTAGATCTAAGGACACAGAGAGATTGAAAATGAAAGGATGGAAAAAGATGCTCCATGCAAATGGCAACCAAAAGAGCACAGGAGTAGCTGTATCAAGTTCAGACAAAATAGATATTAAATCAAAAACTGTTACAAGACAAGGGGCATATGGTTTAGTCGGTTAAGCACCTGACTCCTGATTTTGGCTTGGGTTATGATTTCATTGTTCATGGGTTTGAGACCCGTGTCTGGATCTGCACTGACAGCATGGAACCTAACCTATCTGTGATTTTCTCTCCCTCTTTCTCTGTCCCTAACCTTGCTCATGTTCTCTCCCTCTTTCAAAATAAATAAATATTTTTTAAACATCTGTTAAAAGACAAAGGACACTATATAATCATAAAAGGGTCAAATCGAATCACCAAGAAGATATAACAATTACAAGTATTTATGTACCCAACCTCAGAGCTCCCAAATCAATTAGGCAAATTTTTAAAGATTTGAAGGGAGAGGGGCCGTGGGTGGCTCAGTTGGCTAAGTGTCCGACTTCAGCTCAGGTCATGATCTCACGGTCCGTGAGTTCAAGCCCCGCGTCAGGCTCTGGGCTGACAGCTCAGAGCCTGGAGCCTGCTTCAGATTCTGTGTCTCTCTTTCTCTCTGTCCCTCCTCCACTAACATTCTTTCTCTCTCAAATAAATAAATAAACATTAAAAAATAAATAAACATTAAAAAAAGATTTGAAGGGAGAAAAATACACAGCAACACAGTAATATTAAGAGACTTCAATACCTCACTTTCAATAGAGGATACATAAAACCACCATACAGAAGAACAATAAGGAAACAGAGGAACTGAATAACACTGTAGACCAACTGGACCTAACACACATATACAGAACACTCCACCTAAAAACAGCAGAATATACATTTTTCTCAAGTACACATGGAACATTCTTTAGGATAGAACATGCCACAAAACAAGTCTTAACAAATTCAAGAAGACTGAAATATACAGTATTTTTTCCAATCACAATAGAATAAAATTAGAAATCAAGAGCACAGAAAAAAAACTATAATGTGAAACTTAAACACATATTCAAAAACTTAATGGGGGGTGCCTGGGTGGCTCAGTCGGTTAAGCGGCCGACTTCAGCTCAGGTCATGATCTCATGGTCTGTGAGTTCAAGCCCCACATCGGGCTCTGTGCTGACGCTCAGAGCCTGGAGCCTGTTTCCGATTCTGTGTCTCCCTCTCTCTCTGCCCCTCCCCTGCTCATGCTCTGTCTCTATGTCTCTTAAAAATAAATAAACATTAAAAAAAAAATTAAAAAAACTTAATGGGTCAAACAAGAAGTCACAAGGGAAAATAAAAAATACTTTGACGCAACTGAATATGAAGACACAAAATACCAAAACTTATGGGATACAGTGAAAGCAATGCTAAAAGGGAAGTTTAAAGCCATAAATGTGTATATTAAAAAAAAGGATGATACCAAATCAATAGCTTAACTTACACCTCAAGGAACAAGGAACTAAACCTAAAGCAAGCATACAGAAATAAATAATAAACACTGGAGCACAGATAAACAAAATACTGAAGAGAAAAAAACAATGAAACTAAAAGTTGAGTTTTTTTAAAGACCAACAAAACTGGCAAACCCTTAACTAGACTAAGAAAAAAAAAGACTCAAAATAATAAAATCAGAAATGAAAGAGGAAAAATTACAAGCAATGGCACAGAAATAAGGCTTATAAGAGAATAGTATGAACAACTCTACACCAACGAACTGGACAGCAAAGAAGAAATTCCTGGAAACACACACCTACCAACATTGAATCATGAAAGATTAGAAAATCTGAACAAACCTCTAACAAGCAAGAAGACTGAATCAGGAATCAAAAACCCCCGACAGGGAAAAGCCAAGGACCAGATGGCTTCACTACAGAATTCTACCAAACATTTAAAAAAGAATGAACATCGATCTTCCCAAAACATTTCCAAAACACTGAAGAGGAAGGAACACTTCCTAACTCATTCTATGAGGCTAGTATTACCTTGATACTAAAACAGCCAGCCAGACACTACAAGAAAACTAACACCAATATTCTTGATAAACACAGAAGCAAAAATTCTCAACAAAATTCTAGCACAGAACATTAAAAGGATTGTATACCATATTCAAGTGGGATTTAATCCTAGAACACAAGGGGGGGTTGAACCTATAAAAAAACCAATCAACGTAATACCTCGCATTAACAGAATTAAGGATAAAACAAAATGATTATTTCAATTGATGCAGAAAAACCATTTGACAATATTCATCATCCTTTCATAATAAAAACACTCAACAAACTAGAAAAAGAAGGAGACTACCTCAACATAGTAGAACCATATATGAAAAACCCACAGCAAACATCACATTCAATAGTGAAAGACTGAAAGTATTTCCTCTAAGATCAGAAACAAAGACTTTCACCACTTCGGAAGTCAAACCAGAGCATTAAGCAAGAAAAGGAAATAAAAGGCAACCAAACTTGAAAGGAAAACGTAAAATATCTCCTTTGCAGATGATATAGTCTTATAAACAGAAAACTTTAAAGATTACACACACACATATTTAGAATAAGTGAATTCACCAAAGTATCAGGATATGAAGTCAACACACAAAAATCTGTTGCATTTCTATACATAGTAAACAATCTGAAAAGAATACAAAAACAATTCCACTTATGACAGCATTAAAAAGAATAAAATACTTAGGAATTAACCAAAAAGGTGAAAATCTTGTACAATGAAAACTACTTTATCCAAAATGACATATAAAAATTAATTAAAAATGGATCAAAGACCTAAATGTAAGACCTAAAACAAGACAACTCTTACAAGAAAACATGGAACAAAAGCTTCATGACACTGAATTTGGCAATGATTTCCTAGATTTAACATAAAAGGTCAGGTAACAAAAGGAAAAACAGACAAACTGGACTTCATGAAAATAAAAAAATTTTGTGCATCAAAAGACACTATCAACAGAGTAAAAAGACAACCTACAGAATAGGAGAAAATATTTGCAAGATATATATCTAATAAAAGAGTCATAGTTACAGGGGCGCCTGGGCGGCTCAGTCGGTTGAGCGTCTGACTTCGGCTCAGGTCATGATCTCGCGATCTGTGAGTTCGAGCCCCGCATTGGGCTCTGTGCTGACAGCTCAGAGCCTGGAGCCTGCTTCACGCTCTGTGTCTCCCTCTCTCTCTGCCCCTCTCCCACTCATGCTCTCTCTCTCTCTCTCTCTCTCTGTCTCAAAAATAAATAAACATTAAAAAAAAATAAGAGTCATAATTACAATATATAATGAAAACTATAACTCAAAAATAAAAAGACAAATAACCCAATTAAAAAAATAAGCAAAGGATCTGAATAGACACTTTACCAAAGAAAATGTACAAATGGCCAATAACGACATGAAAAAATGCTCAGCATCACTAAACACTAGGGAAATGGAAATCAAAAGTACAAGATACCACTTCACACTCTTTAAGGTGGCTATTACCAAAACAAAACAAAACAAAAAAAACAGAAAACAAGTCCTGGTAAGGATGTAGAAACACTGGAACCCTCCTGCACTGTTGATGGGAATGCAAAGTAAAGCCGCTGTGGAAAACGGTGCAATAGTTCCTCAATAAAATTACCACATGATCCAGCAATTCCACTTGTGGGTATATACACCAAAGAACTGACGCCAGGGTCCTGAAGACATATTGCTATGTCCATGTTCACAACAGTATTATTCACAATAGGTAAAACATGGAAGCAACCCAATGTCCATCGATGAGTAAGTGGATTAGCAAAACATGATATATAGGTACCATGGAATATTCTTAAGGGAATTAAATATTAAAAGGGAAGGATACTCTACAATATACTACAGTATGGGTGAACCTTGAAGATATCATGCTAGGTGAAGTAAGTCAGTCACAAAATGACACATACTGTAAGATTCCAATTAAATGAGGTACCTAAAGCAGTCAAATTCATAGAAACATAAAGTAGAATGGTGGTTGCCAGAGGCTGGGGTGAGAGGGAATGGGAAGTTGTGTTTAATGGGCACAGAGCTTCAGTTTTGCAAGATGAAATAGTTCTGAAAATTGGTCATACAACAATGATGAAGTATTTAACATTACCAAACTGCACACTTAAAAATAGTTAAGATGGTAAATTTTATGTAATGTGTATTTTGTCACAATTAATTAAAAAAAAATTAAGCTCCAGACAAACAAAACATAAGACTTTTTGATAACAAACCTGTTTTACAGGAAATACTAAGGAAAGTTCTTCAGGATGAAAGCAAGTGATACCAGTGAGTAATTCGAATTTATAGAAAACAACAAAAAGAGCCAATCAAAGCAATTTTGCAGGTAACTGCAAAAGACAATACAACTGCGTACTTCTCCTTTCTTCCTTTCACTGATTTAAAAAGCAACTATACCAAACAATATATATCTAACTGTATTGTTGGGCCTATAACATAGAAATGTAATTGATAATGACAGCACAAAGGAGATCAACAGGAACAGAGTGCAATGGAAAAGGCAAATGACACCATGGGGTGCCTGGGTGGCTGTTCACTGAGCTTCCAACTTCAGCTCAGGTCATGATCTCACAGTTCGTGGGTTTGAGCCTTGTATTAGGCTCTGGAGCCTGCTTGGATTCTGTGTCTCCCTCTATCTCTGCCCCTCCCAGCTCACGCTCTCTCTCTCTCTCTCTCTCAAAAATAAACATAAAAAAAATTTTCTTTTTAAAAAAGAGAAAAGAAAATGACACCAGATAGTAACTCAAAAGAAGGGAAGAAATGAAGAGTAAAAAAAGGGATAAAAAGGTTAATATAACAATCTCTACAAACATATCTTTGTTATTCTACTGTCTGTCGAACTCTTCAAAAAACCTGAGATTTTATAAAGTTTTAGCTATAACAACGTATTGCTGAGTATCCAACAAATATAGACACATGCCTATCTGTAAAAGCATTAAAGAAGGGGTAGGGAATGGACCTATATGGGCGTAAAGTTTCTATGTAGCAATACAAAGACTAAAGGAACAAAACAGACGCAAGACACACAGAAAATAAAAAGCTAAATAGCAGACATAAGTCCAAACATATCAATAACACTAAATGTGAATGAACTAAACAATCCAAACAAAGGCATACGTTGTGTTAGACTGCATGAAAAAGAAGACTACACTATCCATAGGAGACACACTTTAGGCTCAAAAAGACAAACAGGTTAAATGTGAAAGGACAGATTAAGAAGATTTACTATGCAAACAATCATAAAAGTAGAGTCGCTACAGTAATATCAAGACAAAAACATATTGAAACATAATGAAATACCTAAGAACAAATTTAACCAGGAGGGAAAGACTCTGAAAACTATAAAACACTGATGAAAGAATTAAAAACACAAATTGAAAGATATTCCATGTTCATGGAATGGAAGAACCAATACTGTTAATATGTCCATACTACCCAAAGCAATCTACAGATTTAATACAATCCCTATCAAAATACCAGGAACACTTTTCACAGAACTAGAACAAATAATTCTTGTATGGAGCCACAAAAGACTCTAAATAACCAAAGCAATCTTGAAAAAGAAAGGGGTGCCTGAGTAGCTCAGTCAGTTAAACGTCTTACTCTTGATTTCAGCTCAGGGCATGATCTCATAGTCATGAGACTGAGCCCCACATCAGGCTCCAGGCTGAACATGGAACCTGCTTAAGATTCTCCCTTCCTTTCTCTCTCTCTTCCTCTCTCTCTCTCTCTCTCCCCCCTTCTGCACGTGCTCTCTTTCCCTCTCAAATTAAAAAAAAGAAAGGAAAAAACAAAAACAAAAACAAAAACAAAACTGGAGGTATCACAGCCCCAGATCTCAAGATATACTACAAAGCTACAATAATCAAAACGATAGAGGGGTGCTTGGATGGCTCAATTGGTTAAGCATCCGACTTTGGCTCAGGTCATGATTTCACAGCTGTGCTGACAACTCAGAGCCTGGAGCCTGCTTCAGATTCTGTGTCTCCCTCTCCCTCTGCCCCTGCCCCACTCATGCACTCTCTCCCTCTCTCTCCTTCAAAAGTAAATAAACATTTAAAAAATTTTTTAAACAGTATAGTACTGTCACACACACAAAAATATATAGATAAATGAACAAAATACAGAGCCCAGAAATAATATAATATTAATAATATAAAATAAATTGATTATATGATCATTAATCTTTGACAAAAGAGGCAAGAATATGTAATAAAAGACAGTTCCTTCCTTCAACAAATGGTGTTGGAAAAACTTAACAGCTACATGCAAAAGAATGAAATTGGACCACTTTCTTATACCACGTACAAAAATAAACTTAAAATGGATTAACGACCTAAATATGAGACCTGAAACCATAAAAGTCCTAGAGGAGATCACAAGCAGTGATTTCTCTGACATTAGCCACAGGAACATTCTTCTAGATATGTCTCCTGAGTCAAGAGAAACAAAAGCAAAAATAACTATTACATCAAAATAAAAAGCCTCTGCACAGTAAACAATCAACAAAACTAAAGACAACCTACTGAATGGGAGAAGATAATGCAAATGACATCTCCAATACAGGGTTAGTGCCCAAAATATATAAAAAACTTACATAACTCAACACCAAAAATACAAATAATCCAATTAAAAAATGGGCAGAAGACATGAACAGACATTTCTTCAAAGAAGACATCTGATGGTGAACAGACACAAGAAAAGATGCTCAACATCAAGGAAATGCAAATCAAAATCATAATGAGGTATCACCTCACATCTGTAAGAATGCCTAAAATAAAAAACACAAGAAACAAATGTTCATAAAGATGTGGAGGAAAAGCAGCCCTCATGCACTGTTGCTGGAAATGCAAACTGGTACAGCCTCTGTGAAAAACAGTATGGAGGTTCCTAAAAAATTAAAAATGGAACCTCTATATGATCTAGTAATTCCACTACTGGGCATTTACCCAAAGAATATGAAAACATTAATTCAAGAAGATATATCCACCTCTATTGTTTGTTGCAGCATTATTTACAAATGCCAAATATGGAAGCAGCCCAAGTGTTCACTGACAGACGAATGTATAAAAAAAAGTGGATGGAGAGAGAGTCTGTGAATGATTCTTGAACATTAAAAACAGAGCAAAAGTCAACCACTTTCCTATACACCAGCAATAAACAAATGGAATTAGAAATTTAAAAAACAATACAGAAGCACACCTCAAAATTAAAATACTTAGGTACAAATCTAACCAAATATGTACAAAATCTATATGAGAGACACTATAAACCTCCGATAAAATAAATCAAAGAGGAGTTCATTAAATGGACAGATTACATGATCGTGGTTTGCAAGACTCAATACTGTCAACATGTCAGCTCTTCATAACATGATGTATAGATTCAACACAATTCCAATCACAATCAAAATTCCGACAAATTATGTTGTGGATATTAACAAGTTTTTTTTAAAGTTTATGAGAAAAGGCAAAAGACCAGAACAGCCAATGTAAAATTAAGGAAGACAAAGTGGGAAGGCTGGTACTATCTGACTTCACGACTCACTATAAAGCTACAGCAATCAAAAAAGTATAGTATTGGCAAAAGAACATACAAATAGATCACTGTAATAGAGCAAAGCCCAGAAATAGACCCACATAAATACAGTCAACTAATCTTGGACAAAGAAACAAAGACAATATAAGGGAGCAAAGACAGTCTTTTCAACAAATGGTCCTGGAACAACTAGACGTCTACATCCAAAAAAAAAAAAACCATGAATCTAATGAAAAATATGAATCCAAACACTAATTATACATGCTTCACAAAATTTAACTCAAAATAGGCCACAGATATAAATGCAAAATGTGAAACAATAAAAACTATAAAACTCCTAGAAGATAATGTAAGAGAAAACCTAGATGACCTTGAGTTTGATGACAAATTTTTAGGTATAGCACCAAAGGCATAATCCTTGAAGAAATAATTAATAAATTGGGCTCATTAAAATTAAAAACTTCTGTTCTGTGACAGACAATGTCAAGAGAACAAAAAGACAAGTGACAGACTAGGAGAAAATGTTTGTAAAAGAAATATCTGATAAAGGACTATTCAATACAGAACTCTTAAAATCCAATGATATAAAAACAAATAACTCATTCAGAAAATGGGCAACAGATCTGAACAGATGTCTCATCAAAAATGATATATATCTGGAAAACAAGAACATGAGAAGGTGCTCAACATCGTACATTATTAGGGAACTACAAATTAAAGCAGCGAGATCATCACGACACACCTACTAGAATGGCCAAGATCCAAAATGCTACAATACCAAATGCTGCTCAGAGTACAGAGCAATGGGAACTCTTATTCATTACTGAATGATGATGGGAATGCAAAAATGGTACAATCACTTTGGAAGACACTTTGGCAGTTTCTTACAAAACTAAACATACTCTTAGCATACAATCTAGCATTCCCTTAAACCAAAGCCTAATCTAGAGCAAGGCTCAACTCTGCTCAATTGTATGAAGGCTGAGACAGGTGAGGATACTGCAGAAAAGTATGAGACTAGCAGAGGTTGGTTCATGAGATTTAAAGAAAAGAGCCATCTCCATAACAAAAGTGTAACGTGAAGCAGGAAAGCAAATTATCCAGAAGACTGCCAGGGTTTGTCCTGAGAGGAGGCCAGCTCCTTCTTCAGGGCTTCCGGCTGGTCCAGGGTTTCACCTGCGTGAGGGTTGGTCTAGGCGAGAGAGATGACGCGAAGTCAGTCTCTTGGAGGCAGCCTCGTATCAGGACTGCCCAAAGTTTATTTTTTCTTCAGGGTTTTTATGCATTTTTTCTAAGCACAGCAAGTATACGTTTTGTAAAGATAGGATGAAATCATTCTAATTTCTCAAGGCTCCCAGCAAAACAAAGAATGCTTGTTTCTCAAGGTTACATACAATGTTTAAACAATTTGTATATGAGGATAAAAAAACAGCTCACATGCAATTAAAGCGTAACTAACGAATACATTCTGGTAAGTATTATGGGTTGGAAGGATAAGAACCAAGTATACAGATATCAATTAAAGGCTCTGGCTACAGTTGAAAGATTATGTGAAAAACATGTTTTTTCTAAAGTTACTCTCTAAGATTATTATCTACTGACCATTAATAGTATCTTAACCTGAAACCTGCAGCAATTACTACATTCCTGAGGGTTGGGCTGCACTCTTGAGTATAGTGAGAAAAGATTAGGAATTATATTTTATGTTACTACTATTGAATGATTTTCTTTTTATTTCTACGATAATCAACAATGTATGTCTCTAAGGCTTATAACACTAAATAAACAGATCAGAACCTATTCCGGCTCAGGGGCCATTGGAGCCCTTTTGCTTCACCCTGCAGCTACCGCAGCAGGGGTTTATTCTTGAGAGTTCTTCCTTAGACCTAGGTTAACGATATCGCTTAGGCCCTGCACAGATTTTCCTGCTAGCCCCATTGTGACTGTGCCTGTCTTAGGTTGTTGTTCCTCTGAGGAATCTTACCGTCTTTGGCTAACCAGCCATCCTTTGGGGACAAACAGGACAACTTGTATTGGAAACCATAGCTCCATAGCTTCCATGCCCAGCATCGGCCTGTAGACACCTTTGCCTTCTGGCAGGGTCCAGGCTCTGGACAAATGGCCTTTGAACCTTAGGTCTTTACCCTTGGCATCGCCATCAGGGCTATTGTCTTCTGGTCTCCGGCAGAAGACCTAAGATAATTAATGAAGGTAGCTACACTAAACAACAGATTTTCAATAAAAACCCTCGAGAAAGTCGGGATAGAAGGAACATACTTAAACATCATAAAAGCCATTTATGAAAAGCCCACAGCTAATATCGTCCTCAATGGGGAAAAACTGAGAGCTTTCCCTCTGAGATCAGGAACACAACAGGGATGTCCTCTCACCACTGCTATTTAACATAGTGTTGGAGGTCCTAGCATCAGCAATCAGACAACAAAACAAAATAAAAGGCATCAAGATTGGCAAGAAGTCAAACTTTCACTTTTCACAGATGACATGACACTCTACATGGAAAATCCGATAGAATCCACCAAAAGCCTGCTAAAACTGATCCATAAATTCAGCAAAGTCACAGGGTACAAAATCAACGTACAGAAATTGGTTGCAGTTCTATACACCAACAATGAAGCAACCGAAAGAGAAATAAAGAAGCGAATCCCATTCACAATCACACCAAAACCATAAAATACCTAGGAATAAACCTAACCAAAGATGTAAAAGATCTCTAAACTGAAAACTATAAAAAACTTTTGAAGGAAATTGAAGAAGACACAAAGAAATGGAAAAACATCCCATGCTCATGGATTGGAAGAATATTGTTAAAATGTCAATTCTACCCAAAGCAATCTACACACTCAATGCAATCCCAATCAAAATTGCACTGGCATTTTTCTCAAAGCTAGAGCAAACAATCCTAAAATTTGTATGGAACCACAAAAGACCCCGAAGAGCCAAAGTAATATTGAATAAGAAAACCAAAATGGGAGGCATCACAATCCCAGACTTTAGCCTCTACTACAAAGCTGTAATCATCAAGACAGTATGCTATTGGCACAAAAACAGCCACAGAGACCAATGGAACAGAATAGAGAACCCAGAATTGGACCCAGAAACATATGGCCAACTATGTTTTCCTCTTCGACAAAGCAGGAAAGAGTATCCAATAGAAAAAAGAGCCTCTTTAACAAATGGTTCTGGGAGGACTGGACAGCAACATGGGAAGAATGAAACTAGACCATTTTCTTATGCCATTCACAAAAATAAACTCAAAATGGATGAAGGACCTGAATGTGAGACAGAAAACCATCAAAACCCTAGAGGACAAAGCAGGAAAAAACTTTTTTGACCTCAATCGCAGCAATTTCTTACTTGATACATCTCCAAAGGCAAAAGGGAATTAAAAGAACTATTGGGACCTCATCAAGATAAAAAGTTTCTGCACTGCAAAGGAAACAATCAACAAAACTAACAGGCAACTGACAGAATGGGAAAAGATACTTGCAAACGACATATCAGATAAAGGGCTAGTATCTAAAATCTATAAAGAACTCATCAAACTCCGTACCCGAAAAACAAATAATCCAGTGAAGAAATGGGCAGAAGATATGAATAGACACTTCTCCACAGAAGACATCCAGATGGCCAAGAGACACATGAAACAATGCTCAACGTCACTCATCATCAGGGAAATACAAATCAAAACCACACTGAGATACCACCTCACACCGGTCAGAGTGGCTAAAATGAACCAATACGGAAACTATAGATGCTGGCGAGGATGTGGAGAAACAGGTACCCTCGTACACTGTTGGTGGGAATGCAAACTGGTGTAGCCGCTCTGGAAAATGGTGTGGAGGTTCCTCAAAAAAATGGAAATATAACTACCCTATGACCCAGCAATAGCACTGCTAGGAATTTACCCAAGAGATACAGGAGTGCTGATGCACAGGGGCACGTGTACCCCAATGTTTATAGTAGCACTTTCAACAATAGCAAATCATGGCAAGAGACTAAGTGTCCATCAACTGATGAATGGATAAAGAAGATGTGGTGTATATATATACAATGGAATACTACATGGCAATGAGAAAAAATGAAATCTGGCCATTTGTAGCAATACGGATGGAACTGGAGGGTATTACACTAAGTGAAATAAGCTAGTCAGAGAAGGACAGATAACATGTTTTCATGCATAGGTGGATTTTGAGAGATTTAGCAGAAGACCATGGGGAAGGGAAAGAGGGGGGAAAAAGTCACAGAGAGGGAGGGAGACAAAAATATAACAGACTCATAGCTGAGGGTTGATCAGGGATTTGGGAGAGGGGAGAGTGGGTGACAGGCACTGAGGAGGGCAGTTGTTGGGATGAGCACTGGGTGTTGTATGGAAACCAATTTCACAATAAATTATAAAAATAAACAAACAAACAACAGATTTTCAGTGTAGACAAAACAGCCTTATGTTGGAAGAAGATGCCATCCAGGGTTTTCATAGCTAGAAAGAAGTCAACACCTGGCTTCAAATCTTCAAAGGACAGGCTGACTCTCTTGTTAGGGGCTAATGCATCTGGTGACTTTAAATTGAAGCCAATGATTATTTGTCATTCTGAAAATTCTGGGACCCTTAAGAATTATGCTAAATCTACTCTACCTGTACTCAATAAATGGAAACAAACCCTGGATTACAGTTATGTCTGTTACAACATGGTTTAATAAATATTTTAACCCCACTATTGAACCTACTGCTCAGAAAAAAGATTCCTTTCAAAATATTACCACTCATTGACCTCGCACCTGCTCACCCAAGACCTTTGTTGAAGATGTACAACAGGAATAATGTTGTTTCATGCCTACTAACACAACATCATTCTATAGCTCCTGGATCAGAGTCATTTTGACCTTCAAGTCTTATTATTTAGGAAGTACATTTCATAAGGTTATAGCTGCCATAGATAAGAGATTCATCTGATGGATCTAAGAAAGGTAAATTGAAAACCTTCTGGAAAGGATTCATCATTCTAGATGACACTAAGAATATTCATGATTCATGGGAGGAGGTCAAAATATCAACATTAACAGAACTCTGGAAGAAGTTGATTCCAACCCTTATGTATGACTTTGAGGGTTCAAGGCCAGTGGCAAAAGTAACTGCAGATGTGATGGAAATAGCAAGAGAACTAGAATTAGAAGTAGAGCCTAAAGATGTGACTAAACTGCTACAATCTCATGATAAAACTTTAATGAATGAGGTGTTGACTCTTATGAAGAAAATGGTTTCTTGAAATGGAATCTACTCTTGGTGAAAACCAAGACCATGATCTTGGTCTGTGAAGACCACTGGAATGACAACAAAGGATCTGAAATAGTGTATAACCTTAGCTGACAAAGCAGTGGCAGGGCTTGAGAAGACTGACTCCAATTATGAAAGAAGTTCTACTGCAGGTAAAATGCTGTCAAACAGCATCACTTGCTACAGAGATAACATACATGAAACCAACAATCAATCTATGTAGCAAACTTCATTGCTGTCTTATTTGGATAAATTGTCACATTCACACAAGCCGTCAGCAACCACCACCCTGATCGGTCAGTAGCTACTAACATCAAGGTGAGACTCTCTACCAGCAAAAAGATTACAATCTGCTAAAAGCTCAGATGATGGTTAGCATTTTTTTTAGCAATAAAATATTTTTTTAACATTTATTCATTTTTGATAGACAGAGACAGATTGTGAGTAGGGGAGGGGCAAAGAGAGAGTGGGAGACAGCAGAATCTGAAGCAGGCTCCAGGATCTGAGCTGTCAGTACAAAGTCCAATGCAGGGCTCGAACCCACGAACTGTGAGATCCTGACCTGAGCAGAAATCGGATGCTTAACCGACTGAGCCACCCAGGCACCCCAGCAATAAAGTATTTTTAAATTAAGTATGTATACTGTTGTTTTAGACATAATGCTATTGTACACATAACAGAGTATAGTATAACATAAACATAACTTTCATGTGCATGGGGTAAACAAAAAATTCCTGTGGTAACAAATGTACCACACTAGTACAAGATGTTAATAATAGGAAAAATTGGGAGGAAGGAGGAAATATGTAAGAATTCTGTACTTTCTGCTTAATTTTTCTGTAAAAAAGTCTGCTCCCAAAAATGGAGCAGCCTATTTTTAAAAAAAGGACAGCCACCTTGACAGAAGACCAATAAGGATATATTAAGATGTGAACACCACTATAAACAAACTAGATCTACAAATATAATAGAACATTTCACCCTAGAGCAGCAGAATACACCTTCTTCTCAAGCACCCATGGAATATTCTCCAAGATAGACCATATGTTAGGCCATAAAACAAGCCTCGAAATTTTTAAATAATTGAAAACATGAAAAGTTTATTCTCCAAACGAAATGGAATAAAGGCAGCAGTCAGTAACAGAAGGAAACTGAGTAAATTCACAAGTGTGTGGAAAATAAGCAAAAGGCTCTTAAATAACCAATGGATCAATAAAAGAAATCACAAAGAGAATTTTCAAATATTTTGAAATGATAACAAAAATACTACATACCAAAACTGTGAGTTGCAGCTAAAGCAGTACTCAGAGGGAAATTTATAGCTACAAGTGTGTTCATTACAAATAAAACAAAGCTCTCAATTAATAGCCTGCCCGTGCAACTTAAACTAAAAAAGATAAGACTACATGCAAAGAAAATAGAAGGAAGAAAACAAGACTAAAATTAAAATAAATGAAATGGAAGACAGTGAAAAATCAATGAAACCAAAAGTTGGGTCTTTGAAAATATCACCAAAGTTGAAAATCATTTACCCAGACTCACCAAGAAAAATAGAGTACTCATATTACTTAAAGTTAGAAATTAAAGGGGAGACTTCACTACCAATCTTACAGAAATACAAATAATTATAAGGAAATACTGTGAAAAACTGTATGTCAAGAAATTTGATAACTTGGAAGAAATGGACAAGCACCTAGAAAACACAAATTACTGATATTGACCCAAGAAATAAAAACACAAATTACTGAAATTGACCCAAGAGAGAAAAACACAAATTACTGAAATTGACCCAAGAAGGAATAGAAAATCTGGACATATAGCAAGGAAAGAGAGTGACTTAGTAATTAAAATATTTCCCCCAAAGAAAAGCCCAAACTGATATGGTGTAATCTACCAAATAGTCAAAAAATTATTAATGCTAATCCTTCACAAACAGAAAGAATAATTTCAACTCATTTATGAATCCAGTATTACCTGCATACTAAGCCAGGCAAAAAATCAGAAAAAAACTATAGACCATTATCTTGGGACTATATGCAAAAATTATTTATAAAAATACTAGTAAATCTGTGTGTATGTGTGTGTGTATTCCCATATCCTAAAACATATAAAATATTCATAAAACATGATGAAGTAAATTATTCCCAGAATGCATGCTTGCCTTAACCTAGTATCAATTAATACACCAAGTAGTATAATAATTTGACAAAATCTAATGCCTTTTCATGATAAACAGTATTCAACAGACTGGGAATAGAAGGAAATTTCATCAATCTGATAAGGGCACCTATGAAAAACCTACAGCTAACATTCGACTTTCAGTGAAAAGATTGGATGTTTTCCCCCTAAGATTAGGGATATCCTAACTAAGGATATCCATTCTCACCAATTCCATTCAACACTATACTGAAGGCTCTATTCAAGAAAATTAGGCAGGAAAAAATAAATAAAAGGTTCAGATTAAAAAAGAAGAATGAAATTATATGTATCACATTTGACACCATCTTGTATACAGAAAATATTAGAAAGTCCACTAAAAATCTATTAGAACTAATAAATGAGTTCAGCACAGTTGCAGGGGACAAGACGAACATATAAAAATCAATTGTCTCTTTACACACTTGCAATGAACAATCCGAAATTGAAAATTCAAAAACATCCTACTTAAAACAGCACCAAAAAGAATAAAATTCTGAAAAAATTTAAGAAAAAAGTGTCAAACTTCTACCCTGAAAAGTACAAAACATTACTGAATATATTTGCAAAAGATCTAAATAAATGGAAGGACATCCAATGTTCATAGATCAGAAGACCTAGCATTGCTAAGATAGCAATACTCCAAAGTTGATCTACAGACCCAATGCAATTCCTATCAAAATGTCAGCTGGCTTCTTTGTTAAAATTGGCAAGCTGATCCTAAAATTCATGTCGAATTGCAAGGGCCCCAAAACAGCCAAAAAATCTTGAAAAGAAACAAAGTTGGAGGACTCACACATCTTTATTTCAAGACTTACTAGGGACGCCTGGGTGGCTCAGTCGGTTGAGTGTCTGATTTCGGCTCAGGTCATGATCTCGCAGTCTGTGAGTTTGAGCCCTGCATCGGGCTCTGTGCTGACAGCTCAGAGCCTGGAGCCTGCTTGGGATTCTGTGTCTCCCTCTCTCTCTGCCCCTCCCCCACTCATGCTCTGTCTCTCCCTGTCTCAAAACTAAATAAAACATTAAAAAAAAAAAAAAAGACTTACTACAAAGCAATGGTAATCAAAAAAGTATAGCATGGCATAAAGTTGGACATACAGAATAAGGAAATAGGATGGAGAGTCCAGAAATAAACCCATATATTAATAGTCAACTGATTTTTCAACTTGAGTGCTAAGACTATACAATTGGAAAGAATAGCCTCTTTAACAAATGGTGCTGGAACAACTGAGTAACAACACGCAAAAGAATGAAGTTGAACAGTTTCCTCACACCACATACAAAATAATTAAAAAAAAATAACTCAAAATTGATCAAAGACCTAATTGTAAGAGCAAAAACAATAAAACTCATAGAGAAAACATAGGGGTAAATCTTTATGAATTCACATTCGCCAACAAGTTCTAAGACAGGAAATCAAAAGTATGAGTGACAAAAGAAAAAAAGATAAATTAAGATTTCATCAAAAAGAAAAACTTTTAGGGCAGCTGGGTGGCTCAGTCAGTTAAATGTCTGACTCTTGATCTCAGCTCAGGTCTTGATCTCAGGGTTGTAAGTTCAAGCCCTGCATTGGGCTCCATGCTGGGCATGGAGCCTACTTTAAAAAAATTAATTAATAAAAAAAATAAAATAAAATATAAAATAAAATAAAATAATTGTGCTTCAAAGAACACTATCAAGAATGTGAAAAAACCCACAGACTGGGAGGAAAATATTGCAAAGCAGATACCTTATATGGGAATGTTAAATTCACACTGTGGAAAATATGAAGAATAAAGAATTCTTACATCTCAACAGGAAATAGACAAATGACCAAAATAAAAATAAGCAAAGGATCTGAATGGACATTTCACCAAAGAAGATATACAAATGGCCAATAAGCACAAGAAAAGATGCTTAGTATCATAAGTCATCAGGGAAAAGCAAGTCAAAGCCACAATGAGATACCATGTCACATCCACCACAAAGCTATAATCAAAGTCAGATAATAACAAGTGTTGATAAAGATGTAAAGACACTGGAACTTTCGAACACTGCTTATAGTAATGTAAACCAGTGCAGCAGCCATTTGGAGAAACAGTCTGACAGTCTCTCAAAGGACAAATATGGACTTACTACATGTCTAGCAATTCCACTCTTAAATATATACCCAATAGAAATGAAAACACGTCCACATAAAAACTTGCACGTAAATGTTTATAGTAACATTATCCGTAACAGCCCAAAGGTAGAAAAAGCCCAAATATTTTACCAACCAATGAATGAATAAACAAATATAGTATACCCATACAATAAAATTTTATTCGGCCTCAAAAAGGAATGAAGTACTGATGCATACTATATACATGGATGTTTGCTGATAACATTATGCTAAGTGAGAGAAGCCAGTCACAAAAGACATGTTATATGATTCCTTGTATATTAAATGCCCAGACCAGGCAAATCCAAAAAGAGGAAAAAACAGATTAACCGTTGATTAGAGGAATGGAAGATTGGGGGTGGGACAGGGGGAAGACCAGCTAAAAAGTACAAGGTTTTGCTTTGTTTTTTTTTGAGCTCACAAAAATGCTCTAAATTGGACTATAATGATGGTTGCACGTCTCTATTAATATACTAAAAACCACTGAATTATGCACTTTGATAAAATGTAAATTGTATGATATATGAATTATAACTCAACAAAGCTGTTGAAAATGTTCTCAAATAAGCAATTAAGCATTTAAACAAAGGATTCAAGTAAAATAAAAATAAATTAGGGAAACAGTAAAGATGAAAACTGAAATTAATGTATTAAATGATGAAAAGCAATAGTATTAAGTTTAAATCCAAGAGCTGTTTCCTTCAATGGAAAAATAACTAAAATGAACAAATCCTTAGTTACATCAAAGGAAAAATAAAACATAATTACATAAAATCAGGAATAAGAAAGGGAAAATAATCATAGATGCAACAGAAAAAGTAGAGTGTATAACATTTTAGTATAATTAACCAGAAATCTTTGCTGAAATGATTTTCTACAAAAATAATAAATTACCAAAATTAACCAAGAAAAGTGAGTACATACAAACCAAAACACTAAAAAGAATCCAAAGACAAAGTAGTTTCATTAGTGATTATTTTTCAAACACACACACATACATATACACATATACATATATTTCAAACATAAATGTAAGAAAAATTCTTATATTACTTCAACTGTTTCAGGGCATAGAAAAATAAAAATCTTTCCAGTACCTTGTATGAAAATGGCATAATATTGATACTAAATTTGACATGAAAGGTTAAGAAAACAATTTCTTAAAAAACAAAACCAGTGGCTCAGTTGGTTAAGCATCGACCCTTGATTTTGGCTCCAGTCCTGATCTCGCAGTTTCATGAGTTTGAGCCCCACCTTGGGCTCTGTACTGGCCGTGTGGAGCCTGCTTGAGATACTCTCTCCCTCGCTCTCTGCCCCTTCCCTACTCACACTGTCTCTGTCTCTCTCAAAAATAAACTTAAAAAAAAAAAAAAAAGTAAAACCATTATTATTTATAAAGTATCCCCAAATAAAATCCAGCAGTTCCTTAAGAGAAAAACACATTACGACCCAGTTTTTACCCTAAGAAAACAAGGATTAATATTAAGAATAAATTATGTATTGGGGCACCTGGGTGGCTGAGTTGGTTAAGCCTCCAACTTTGGCTCAGGTCATGATCTTGCAGTTTGTGAGTTCAAGTTCGGAGTCCAGCTCTGTGCTGACAGCTCAGAGCCTGGAGCCTGCTTCGGATTCTGTCTCCCTCTCTCTCTCTACCCCTCCCCGCCCCTCTCAAAAATAAATAAACATTTCAATAAATTTTGTAATAATAAAAAAGTATTAACAGGTCAAAAAGATACATTATACACCGTAGATGAATTTGGAGATGGGGGCAGGAAGGTGAAGAAGGGGTTCAGACCTGAGTTCTCGTCTATGAAATGATAACCTGATGGGAGTGTGTTGAACATCAGGTGAGGGCTAGAGGATAAGAGTGAGGTTGTGCAAGAAGCAGAGGGAGGAAACATACAAAGGGTTCAAAACACTGTTCATGACGCAGGTAAAAGATGGAGACCAAGAATTTCTGGTGACACCAATCCACATAACCAAATCATCTTCCCTAGCACAGCTTAGAAATTTAAGTTTAGGGGGGCGCCTGGATGGCTCAGTCGGTTGGGCGGCCGACTTCAGCTCAGGTCATGATCTCACGGTCTGTGAGTTCGAGCCCCGCGTCGGGCTCTGTGCTGACGGCTCGGAGCCTGGAGCCTGCTTCTGATTCTGTGTCTCCTTCTCTCTCTGCCCTTTCCCTGTTCATGCTGTGCCTCTGTGTCTCTCGGAAATAAACAAACATTAAAAAAAAAAAAAAGAAAGAAATTTAAGTTTAGGGATTACAGGGAGAGGTGTCTGAAATGAGCCATAGTGAATGGTCTGCAAAACCAGAGTTAAAACCAACAGAGTACACTAGCTCTGAACCACTCACTTTCTAAATTTTTAAAAAGACTTGGCTGTAAGGCTGGGCACATTTCGCTCTGAACTTACGAAGTCCCATGCCTTCGCTCGGATCTCACTAACAGCTACACACTTAATTGCTACCTTAGACATTACCATTAGTACATCCTTATGATCTAATAAAAGATACATAAGTGAATCAAATTCTTACACTTTTGTCATTTAACTTGAGACTAGATAGAACTAAACTAATGTTTCCTATCAATTTGGTCTCATCCTTTTAACACACTGCATTAAATACTACACAACAAACTCATCTTCAAAAAATTTATAGTTCATAAATTTCTAGCAGGAAACATTAAAGTTTCTTTCTCCTTTCAACATTTTCCAACATAGGCCAGTAAATTTTAATGTCAGCAAACTAAGGAAAAAAATCTTAATACTTTTTATATCTTCTTTATTTTTAATTTTTTTTTTTAACATTTATTCATTTTTGAGAGACAGGGAAAGAGACAGACCATGAGCCAGGGAGGGCCACAGAGAGGGAGACACAGAATCCAAAGCAGGCTCCAGGCTCCAAGCTGTCAGCACAGAGACCGATGTGGGGCTCAAACTCACACACTGTGAGATCATGACCTGAGCCAAACTTGGACACTTAACCGACTGAACCACCCAGGCACCCCTTAAAACTACCTTTAATATTGAACACCATCTATACCTTCAAATATTCTCCAAGGTAAACAGGAAAATACCCGATTTCTCTTAAAATAAAAACAAAAATAACACACTTTTTGGGGGCAGGGGGAACACTGAGCACTAAGAAGCAGGGCTGTCTGTTACACATAGATCACTACGAAACAGGATAATAATTTTTCACATTGCCTGTAATAAGAGTTAAAGTGGTTTAATACACTCCTCCTCTAGGCTTGGAAATATAAACTAAAAAAAATTTAACACTTTTTTTTTTTTTTAGAGAGAGACAGAGCACGAGCCGGGAGGGGTAGACTAGAGACAGAGGGGAGACACAGAATCGGAAGCAGGCTCCAGGCTCTGAGCTGTCAGCACAGGGCTCGAAGAACTCACAAGACATGAGATCATGACCTGAGCTGGAAGTTCAAACGCTTAACTGATTAAGCCACCCAGACACCCAGAGATATAAATTTAAATAACAAGTTATTCAAACAAGAATTCACAGGACAAAATAAAAGTTAGGAGACCTCATCCACAAGTGTGGCTTTAATTATGGTCTATATGCAGATAACTTACAGCTTGAAATCTCCAACCAGACTTCTGTTTTGATCTCCAAAACCAGGCTTATAATCTTAACACTCATCTCAGGTAATCCCATCAACCCCTCCCCCCATCACTCCCACCTTTAACCTGGCCGTATCTCAATATCTGACACAACCATTCATCCAATAACCTAACCCCAGACATCTTCTTGCCTTAATGTTCCACATCTAATCCATTATTAGTGTAATAATAATGTAAAATTAATGTATAAGTATAATGATTTTACCTCTTAAATATTTCTCCATTTAGTCTGTCTTTTTCTATATCCACCAACACCTCCTTGCTCCAAAATATTACCATCTTCTGCCTGGCAATACTGCCATGGCTTACTAATTAGCATCCCTGACATATTGCCACTTCTCCCTCCCCATCCTGCTCTCAAAGCTGTTCTCCACTCTGCTTCAAAGTGATCTTTCTGAAACACAAATCTTACCATATACCCCATTTTCAATGACTTTCCTAAGCTCCAGAGATTTTATCCATATTGGCTTTTAGTTTCCTGGAAATGCCCTGCATTCTCCAACATCACCTTTTCCTGTGCCTTTCCCTCAACTGAGAGGCTTTCTCTTTGCCTAGTTAACTTTAATTTGTCTTCAGATCTTAGCTCTATCAGGACTTCCTCAGGGAAGCTTTCCCCAGCTTCACTAACGAGATCAGATCCCTTTATCGTATGTTTTCAAAGCATGTTAGTACTATCAGTTTTACTTTTATTCATGTGGCCAAATGTATTTTGTCTGCCTCTGTCTTGTGTGAACACTAGTGAGGCAGAGATAAAAAAAAAAAATGTTTGGGTTCACCAAGGTTCCATCCAGCACAACAAGTGAATGTCCTGGTGAATGCTCAATGAATTAAGTGCCCATTGGAATATTTATCAGGCAAAACAATAACAATAACTCTAATGATCAGCAGTCTATAGCATCAATGGCCTAAAGAACTTTCTGTGATTCTGGAACTATTCTTTATCTGCACTTTTCAATAGTAGCCGCAGTCAAGTGTGGCTATCGAGTACTTAGTACAACAGAGGCACTGAATTTTTCATTTAATTAACTACATAAGATGTAAAGAGCCATATGTGGCTAATGACTGTACTGAACAGCACAGGTCTATGTAGGTCTTTTTCTCTGTCTTTTCAATTGTACTTTGTTGTATTTTGTCACTCTGCAGTTTACATCTTGTCTATAGAGCAGTCCTAGACAATAAACCCTAGGTTTCTTTTGGTCCCCACGACGTACCCTGCACACAACAGAAACTTAATAAATGTCTGATGATTTGATATCTGAATTGTATAGCAAACTTTGTTTTTCTCCCTGAGAAGCTAATGAATTAAATGTAGTTATTTTCAAAATGGTCTTCAGGAGCCCACCATAAAATCAGCTCTTTCTCCATTGTGTAATACCTTGTGCTTTCTAGATTTCCGGACTGTTTGAAACTGCCGCATAAGCCTCCTGCTACCGACTGAGGACCCCTTTACTGCTACAAACGAGGGTCCGGTGAAGTACAATCGGCGAGGAGCCTCTGGAGACTAATCAAGCAGTGTCCATAATCTACACTACTCCCTCAAGAAAAGTCCTGCCCTTCAGGCATACTAATCTAATTGTCTCCCCAACAAAACAGTCCCTGGGCAACCAATCTCTCCACTCAGACACCGCGGTTTTCGCCTCCAGCTGGGCACGAGGAGCCCCACCTCCTTCCCAAAGCGCTGCTGTAACCACACCCACTGGGAATACGGGCTCTCAGAACATCTGGTGTAATTCAAAAAGCCCGGGACCCACCAAGAGGCGTAAACAAGAGCGGTCTTTGCCAGTAAGAATGAGAAATTTGGCGTAGTCGACCAGAACCTGAACAAGAGTGGGGGCCCAGGACGCGAGATGGTGCCTACAAGCCTTTAAAAGCGCGCCTAATATTTGTCAGGCACCAAGATCGGCAGCGAGCAGGAGGCAGCGGAGCAGCGAGCACGCAGAGCGCTCAGGAACTACCCGTCACCCTGTCCGACCGGAGTCCACATCTTTCCCCAGCATGGCTCACCTTCTCCGGGCCGGTCAGCCTGTCCTCCGAGAAGCGTGGCCTCGGGAGCGACGACGGAAGATAACTCCGGCCGGGGTGAGCCTGCAGCCAGGCCTTGGCCTCCTCGTCGTCCTCGTCGTCCGTACTCTCCCGGGGCTGGCTCTCGTAGTTAAAGTCCGAGTCCAGCTCCCGCCCCTCTTCTTCCTCCACCTCCTTAACCACCACCACATCGTCCTCTTCCTGGTTCGCCCGCTCTTCCGCCGGTTCCTCCTCTTCCTCCTCCTCCTCCTCCTCCTCCTCGAGCTCGCCGGGCCACGGCAGGTCCTCCGGCTCCATGTTGGTGCCTCGCTCTAGGAGGCCGAGGAGGAGGGGGAGAGGGGAAACGGGAGGAAGGGTAGGGGAAGAGAGCTGACTGGCGGTTGCGGTCGCGCGCAGGCGCAAAGACCGCCGCGGCCTCGCGCCCCGCGCCGCGCGGCGCGGACGGGGCGGGGCCCGGAGTGAGAGCGCGCGTTGCTAAGGACGCCCCGCGGTAAGGCCCGAGGTGTGGCGTGGGCTGGCGAGGGAGTGGCGTCGCCCTCGTCACTCGCTGGGATCTTGTTCACAGTACTGAAAGCTCACAATAAACCCGGACTAGGGTCTTCTCAAGGGAGGGGAGAATTTCTTCCCCTGCTGGGCCAAGCCAGAACTGAATTTTGCCCTTGCACAGAGAGATCAGACTCTAGGACAAACCTATGATAATCAAACTTGCAAGTTATAAAGTTTTAAAGGTTGAGTGCCTGCTGTGCGACGGGCTGTAGGGTGGGCACTTGAACATAGCAGCGAAAACATAGCAGTGGTCTGGGGCGGTAGAGGAGTTAAGCTGGTATTAGAAAAATGGAAGTTTGAATCCTGACATCGCCACTTACAGCAGTGTGATAGAGCCTCTATCAAATAAGAAGCCATCACATAGCATGTTGTGATAAAGCAGGTAACCAACGTAAAGGACTTGGTGGTAGGTATTATTCATTGAGTATTGTGCATTAAATGACCACAGTTCTGTGAGATTAGTATTAATACCATTTCGTATTTGAAGATTCTAATGCTCAGAAAAATAACGTGCCCAGAGCCTCTTACCTAGTAATTGGCTGGCTAGGCAATCCCAAGTCTTCTGTAAATCCAGTAAATTGCCCTGGCCCAGACGTATAAGCTAATAAAGAATAAAGAGCAAGTATTTGTACTGATAGTACCTATATTTTTAGTTTAGTCAATGACTTGGAAATGCTTTGGAAACCAAGCTTTCCTGATGAATTCAGGAACTACTATAAAATAAATAGCAAATTAAAGAATCTTGAGATGCTTTGCCATTACCTAAGGAGATAGCCATAATTAGAATCCAGCAAAAATTCTTCATGATATCTATCCACAATAGCACAGATAAATTGGTAGTGATATCAAACCAACATCAAGGTAAGTTTTAGGGAGTACTGCCAAGGATGTACGTCCTATCTTTCAATGACCCATTTCTGGCAAAACTGTAAAGACAGAACATGGACTAGAGCCCAAAGCCTCAGGGCTCCTGTGAGCATCTCTAAATGGACTATAAGTATATTCAAATGCCACTCTTCTTATGACAAGTTGAGGCTTTTCCTTGCTGGAGAGCTATGGATGTAATGATAGAAAAAGAAAGTTGCTTGATTTTGTATTCCTGACTGGAGAAATCCAGTAACAAGGCCAAACATTTCATTGATACTGTTATTAAATATTTCTGTAAAGCTTACCATTTACTTAGAAACTCCACTATCCTTATCATCCACAAATTTCAGGAAAAATAAAGGGAACTAATGGAATTTTAAAACTAATTGTCAAAGCTCTCAGAAACTCTCCAACCTCCAAGGCCCAAAGTACTTCCATTTGCCCTGATAGCAAGGACATCATTCTATCATAGGATCCACAGGTTATCTCCTTCTGAGTCAATAACAGGCTACGTCATGTGCTTGGGAATTATTTCCAATATAGATTCTACCTTAAAACAAGCTGATATGACTAATTGCTGCAGGAGACCCAAACTATAATTCCTGCTTTATTAACAATAGGTGGAAGCTGCATTTCCAAAGTACATACTTAAGCAGCTTCTGCAGGATCTGAAATCCAGAGATTTGGTCTTCTGAAAAAAAAATCAGAAAAAAAAATTTCCCTGGAGCTTCAATGGAAAAATCTCACCAGGCACTGCTAAGGACAACCCAATAGTTAAACTCCAAGGCTTTGATCCTTGGATTCATGTCACTCAAGCAAAAATACATGCTTCATTTTTTCTGGGATACTGGATGTCTAATCCATTGCAAGACCTCAAACCGAAGATTCTTGGGACTTCTCCAGAGCTGCTGACTACAGAAATGGATAGCGTATGCCCATTACAACAGAACAAGATTAATTTTCTAATTCTTCAGTATCCTTTACCCTACCACTATCCTTGCCTATTATTTTTCTTTGACAACCCTTTTAACTAACAAAATGATTTCTCTATATGATCCCCTTTGTCTTCATTCCATTACTTTTGACTCCCTGTGCTCCTCTGCCACTTAAGAAAAAACAATTTCAAAAAAGAAAAGGAAAGGAAAGAGAAGAATAGAAAAACAATATGCTCTGGTGTGTTTTTCTCAAACCATAGCTACTGCTCTTAATTTAACGGCTGAAATGTCTAAGTCTTTTTAGCAGCTTCCACATTCCAAGTCGGTAGTCTGAAAGATAAGCCGATGTCCCCTGAGTCTGAGCCTTCCAGAGAACAAATTGGAGTCTTCCTTCAACTACATCATCCTTTAAACAGATGGCTGTATACTTGAGATCCACCAATATATCCCTATATCTTTTTGCCCGTTCTCCTTAGGAACCCAAACACAAGATGATGTTGAGGACTGCCCTGGAAGAGAAAAGGAAATCAATAAGGAAGTAACAACAGCACTTCAGATAATGAATGCAGATGCATTTAGTGGTGTGGAGATAAGAGAGTACAGATGCAAAAGCTACAGGAGGTGACATCAATAGGACCTGGTGACTGGGTATGGGTAGGAGAGGTAAAAAGAAGGAATAAGATAAACCCACTCTTTGGTTTAGGCAGCCCAGCTGATGATGGAAATATAGAAGTAGGAACAGGCAGGTCTTTAGGGAAAGCTCATGAATTCAATTTTGAGCATATTGAGTTTTAGTTGCCTAAGACACGTCCAGTTAAGGATGCTCGGTTAGCAGTTGTAATTATGGGTCTGGGACTCAGGGAAGAGGCAGGGGTGGGTTGTTGACAACAAGCACATACGTGTGGGAGAAAGTCACAACTAAGTGTAAAACAGAATGGAACCCCGAATAATATGCATGTTCCAAAAGAGGACGAGGAGAGCACAGACAGGAGAAAGTACCAGAGAGATAGGAAGAGGACACTAAAAGGGCAGTGATATAAAATATGGGAAATCAAATATAGTGGCTCTTAAACAACACAAGTTTGAACTGCGCAGGCACTTATACATGGATAATAAATAATTGAAATACAGTACAATACTACAGAAGCATTTTCTCTTACGACTTTTTTGACAACACTTTCTATTCTCCAGCTTACTTCATTGTAAGAACACAATACATAATAAACATAAGGTTCAAAATATGTGTTGGGGTGCCTGGGTGGCTCAGTTGGTTAAGTGTCTGACTTCAGCTCTGGTCTTGATCTTGTGGGGTCCTGCATGTGGTGGGGAGGCGGGGCTGATAGTGTGGAGCCTGCTTGCATCCTTTATCTCTCTCTCTACCCCCTCCTCTCTTTCTCCTCAAAAATAAATAAGCATTTAAAAATATATATGTGTGTGTGTTAATTGACTAGGATATCAGTAAGGCTTCTTCTGATCAACAGTAGGCTATTAGGCAGTTAAGTTTTTGAGAAGTCAAGTTACGTATGGATTATCAACTGTGTCGAGGGTAGGCTCCCCCAACCTCCAGATTTTTCAAGGGCCAACTATAGTTCTAAGATGGGAGAGGCCAGAAGCATCAAATGCAGCAGAAAGACAAAATAAGAACTGACAAGCAATGAATTTGGCCTTAAGGAATTATTGGTAACTTGCACAAGAAATTATTTTCATGGAATGGTGGGAGCAAACTACAGGTGAAACAGTTAGGACATGATTGAAGGTGAGGAAGGTGAGACGTTGAGTGTCGAAAGGAGAATTTGGGCCATGAAAGGGGGAATAAAGGATAAGGTAGCAACTAGAACAGGAAAGGAACCATCGAAGTTTGTTGTTGTTTTCAATATGGAAGACAATTGAGTTATTAGTATGTGAAGATTGACCCAAAGGAAAGAAAGACAAAAAGACAATTGACAAAAGCAGAGAGGATGACAGGGGATTCAGGTGGAAGGATTATCCTCAGAAGTATGTGGATTTCTCACAGAGGAGAGAAAAGACAGGTATCGATAAAGATCTTTTATTCAGGTGAGTGGAGCAAGAAGTTGAATTCATGTTTCTTGGGTTTTATTCATGTTCTGTGGTCTGCAGACTATGATCATCAGAATCACTTGAGGTATATATTTTATGAAGAATCCCATCTGCCATCACCCAGAGAATAAGATTTAGGAAGTCTGGGTTGGGCACACGTACCACCCCCCAAGTATGGTGATGCACCATAATGGTTGAAAACCACTCCTTTTCCCTCTCTATGAAATATCAAGGACAATACTGTGCTTCCCCACTTTCTATAGAAAGTCATCCCTCTACCTGCCACCTACCAGCCAAGTCATGGACATGTGACCTAGATTTACACCTTTAGAAGCTCCCATCTGTGACTTTGACTCTTAAGGGAGTGAAGCAGAAACAATTCAGAACTTACTACTCAAACCATAGTGTGGTGACTGGTAGCATCACCTGAGAGCTTTAGGAATGAAAACTCTCAGACCCCATCCAAACCTACTAAATCTGCACTTTAACAAGATATCCAGATGACTCCGAGCCACATTAAAGTTTGAAAAGCACTGGCTCAAACATATTCGTAGTGGTAGAGTCAAGAGCTCTGCAGTAGCAACACCCAATGCAACAGGAAGCGTGATCTCAGCCATGGGTTCTGTTCCCCAGCCTTCCTTGATTCTTGACTTTCTTGGTCAGCTACTCTACTTAGTGCATGTAACAAACAATCACAAAATCTCAGCAACTGATAATAAATAATGCTGTTTCTTGATTATGCTCCAGCTGGCTGCCTGGGGACATCTGTTTCAGGCTGCAGTGGATGAGTTGGCTGGTGTGACTTTAGTACACATGGCTTTCATTCTTTTGGGACCAGTGGTTACTCAAAGAATGCTCCTTCCATGAGGGAGGTTGGAAGCTCTTAAAAGTGAGTGGAAACACAAATGCCTCTTGAGGCCACAGTCACCCTGTCACTTTCTCCCACACAACATTTCCCAAAGCACATCGCGTGTGTAAATCCAACATCATATTCCTCCTATGGAGGTTGACGGAACAGAGAAAATGAACATTTACTGAATGATGAACCTAACAGACAATGCCACCCCTTTTCGAAGCCTAGTTTCCAGCTTTCCCACTAGTTCGAAGGACCCCACAATATCCTTCTAGTAGATTCCTTTTCTGCTGAAGTTAGCCAGCACCAGCTTTTGCTGCTTGAAACTAAAACCTGTCCTGATCCATGGAAGGAAGTCTAGGCCAAATGGGGGAGAAGGTAGAACCCCAGGATGTGGCTGTCAGACTTGGAGAAAAAGCATGTAGAGCCTATATGCAAAAGATGGTTAGACAAATAAAGGGATGAGTGGAAAAATAGGAGGTTTTGGCTGGAAACCAAAATATTAGAGTTTTAAAGGTCCAAGATGTGGCTATAGGAGTTTAAAATCCCCAGGTGTGGCCACAGGATCAAGTTCCTGAAACAAGTCTCCCCATGTAATTATTAAAAACCCCTGGGATGAAGACACAGCTGAACGCGAAAGAAGGTGAGTCAAGTGCCACATTCTTCCTGCGCACTAACCAGAGAAGTCACAAAGAAGGCCATGTGGACACCAAAGGGACAGGAAGGAAGGGAAGATGAAGGCTTTTTGAGTGCCAGGAACTATGATGGGTATAATTATTGCCTCTTCTAATCTTCATGACAGTTCAGCAAAGCATTTTACACTTGAGGACATCAAGGTTCAGATAAGTTAAAACATTTTCCCAATATAATCCAGCCAGTAACAGGGGATGCAAGGTAGCTTCAAGCCCAGTCTGTCTGACTACACGGTCTATGCTTCTTCCTGTTGAACCATACAGTGCAGAAGCCACACAGCAAGCCCTAGCCCTGTTGTTAAGTGGAACATATGAAACTGTCAATCTCCTTTACAGAAGCTGCAAGGACAGCTATATCCTCAGGAGCAAGCTGGGTGTCAGTTAAGAATGGGATGAGGTGAGAGGCTGTGGGGGTGGGGAAGTTTGTCTACAATTATAGCACAGGTTTGGAGGAAGGAGGTCAGCATTAGAGAACGAACCAAAGAAGACTTGCAGAAATATGCAGATGAAAGCCCTGTCGCAAGGGGAAATCCAAAGAGCTTGCGTTCCTGTATGTGGCCAAAGATGAAATTCTAAGGCATGGAACTAGTTTCTGTGACAGACCATTCTCAACGGGGGAACAGGAGTGATCCAATTAAATAACTGACCAGAGGGGCGACTGGGTGTCTCAGTCGGTTAAGCTGCCGACTTGAGCTCAGGTCATGATCTCGCAGTTCACTAGTTCCAGCCCCGCGTCAGGCTCTGAGCTGACAGCTTGGAGCCTGGAACTGCTTCGGAAATCTGTCTCTCTCTCTCTGCTCACACTCTGTCTCTCTCTGTCAAAAAAAAAAACAAAAACAACAAAAACAAACAAAACAAAACAAAAACAAAAACGAAACATTAAAATTAAAAAAAAAATCAGAGCATTCCATATCTTTATTCAAAGTCCTGTAAGGACTTTTAGTCTAACTCAGAATAAAATCCAAAGTCCTAACCATGGTCTACAAGAGCCTGCATGATCTGGCTCCTACCCACATACCTCCAGATCTAAACCCCTGCCATCCCTCTTGCTCAGCCACCAGAGCCACACGGCCTCTCACTGTTCCTCAGTATGCAAGCCCACTCCCACCTCAGAACCCTTGCATCTGTTGTTCCCATGGCCTGGAACATACTTCCAGAGTCCGATTACTTTATCAGAGGGCTCTTCTCTGATAACCTAATATACTCACAAATGCTTTATTTTATTTCTTAGAACTTATTGCCACCCAGCATGTATGTGTTTGTTTATTATCTCCCCCCACTAGGAGGGACAAGCTTCATGATGTAACAGATTTTATCTGTTTTGCACACCACTCTGTGCCTAGTGCCTAAAACAGTATCTGGTATGTCAGGTGGTGCTGGGTAAACATTGTTGAACAAAATCAATGGAGATTACATTGAATTGGGTGGTCAAAAGATTCTAAATAGAATTTCAAAAAAAAAAAAAAAAGGTTTTACTGGAGCTGATAAAGATGTCTGCCTACTGGAGAACCTTTAATTTCCTTTCCCAGATGGCTTCTGGAAGCTGACTATAACCTGTAGTTGACTCCTGGTGGCAAACTCTTCCTTAGGATGAGTCATCTCCACTGATGGCTGAGTTAATCCATCAATAGCTTCATTTTCATGATGCTTTTATAATCAGAAAAAGAAATTCCAAAAGTCAATATGTGGAATATGGAGACAGAAACTTTGTTTTATATATGCACCTATTTGTGGGTATATACAAATAAAATAAATATCTATATGATGAACCAGGAAGGACAACATGGAATATGCAGTTCGTCTCTATTCCTGTGAGTACAAAATTACCATCTCAACTCACTGATCCCCTTGAGGGTTGCTATGCTGTGACTCTTCTATGTAGGCTTTTCACAAACTGTATACAGCATCTCAATCAGCCACAGATACTTCAAGTACCCTGGATACTTTGGGTCATAAGGGCTAGATGCCAGAGCAGTTTCAACAGGCTGAAGTGTTTTTTCTTATTCGGGACTGGACTCAAATCATAAAACCTTTCCAGATTACTTTGTCAATGGGTTGGAGCACAGGTTACTCAGTAAATGTGGCATATGTTGCCTGAAGAATCAGAATGATCTATTATTTATTGTACCTTTTCCTTAAAGGTATTGATGCAGGTGTTTTGGTTTTTGCTTTGGTTTGGTTTGGTTTGGGTTGGGTTGGGATTTTTGTTTTTTGTGGGTTTTTTTTTTTTTTTTTGGCTACTTATTTTTCATTTCGAAGGTAACATCTCAACATTCCCCAGGCCACTAGATCCTCAGACACTTCTTTGAGGTGACACCTTGGAATCCTTGTGGGATTTCCCAGCCACTCTCTAGTATGTATATATCTCATCAGAGAGTTAGGATAACTGCAACTTCCTGCTCTCTAGTCCTATCAGAATGAATGTCATCAATTTATCGAGTCAAAGCAATTTCCAGTAGGATGGTGAGTAATCATAACAACCAAATTATGAACCAATGCCAAACTGAAGTAGTCCTGAGCCAAGAGAATATACAACTGACCCTCCAGGTGAAAGTAATTAATTTTCTCTTCTAATCTCTACTTATTGGGAGAGAGAAAAAAGATTCTATAGCAGCCTACCAGGTACCGGGGCTGGGTTGAGTTTTTCCTCCAGTAAAGAGATCACATGTGAATCGGCACCTACAACTGAAGTTACCACTTGTTGGAGTTTATAGTTATCCAATAACATTATCCAAGATACACTTCAAACAGGTGAGTGAAACGGAGATGTGATAAGAATCAGCACTTATAAATAGTTTAAGTCTTTGATGGTGCTTAATTACAAAAATACCCCCAAATCTTTTGTAATATTGTCTTTCATTTATAATTTGGGTAGGGAAGGCAATCTCCAGGAACTTCCATTTGGTCCTTTCTATCATAATAGATAGGATCTCATGGGTAAGAGAACAATGCATATGTATATTTTTCTACCAGTAGCTGAATATTTCTATATATTCAACTATAAACTTGAGAACTAGGAAAATAAATACAGGATGGATTTGAAGATCCATTGGGCCCCTATGAGAAGAAAGGTAACCAAAACTTCATCCCCTAGCTCTTGTAAGCCCCATCCTCTCTGGTGGACCACAATAGAAGTCAGGTTCCTTAGGGATTAACTCTGACTTGGAGCCAGTTAACTAATAATTCCTGAGAGATCTGGATATGTTTCTTTTTCCCCAGGCTAAGTTACCATGGTAAGTAGACAAGAGTCTCTTTGGGGAAGTCTAGGAATGAGAGTTATCACGGGGTCCTTTCTCAAGGGCTCCTGATCTCTCCTTCCTTCCAGGGGCCCTGGGACATTAAACAGAAATGGGAAAAGGGAAAGAGGTCATGACTCTTCATTGTGATGGTTTAAGTCAGGATTCTTTTTAAAGTATATCTAAAGTTGTTTTTTTTGTTTTTTGTTTTTTGTTTTCAGTTTAAGGAGAACTTTAGTGGGCTGTCTGTTTTGGCCCTGAGTGTCCCATGTTAGTTACCATCAAAATTTCTGATGGGTCAAACTATTCTGATTATCATGCTAGCCCTGCTGCCTTTTATGGTAGCCATGCTCACCTTTCTCTGTTGGGTTAGTGCCACTCCATGGCCTCCACCATTCTAGGATATGATTATCTCCATTGAAATCAAGGAGTACATTTCAATAGCAGAATACCCCCCTCTCACCCTCAGCGTACAGAAGACAGCTTCTTGTTCCTTGTAAAAATATAAGGCTCTTCTCACCAGTATATTTTTCTATGCCATAATGAAGGGAATGTTCTCTGAAACTTCTCAGCTCAGGAAAGGGGTGAGTGAATGATAAATCCGCATTTAGTAAATCTACTCAAAGCTTCCAAACTATTAACGTCTTTGGATTTTTCTATATCTTATCAAAGAGTTTCTGGTATCTCAACTTCATATAGCATACACCACATCAGGTTTCAATCAGCTGAACAAGCAGTTAGATCCTCTAAAACTAAGCAAATTTAGGCCAAAGTAAAATTGTGTTCCTAATCTCTTGAACTCCATGTCCACATATATTATCCATGTCCTATTTAAATAAATTAGCAAAACGTTACAATTCTTTTGCTCAGTACCATCTGACTTTAATTGGTCCCTTGGGACATGGGAAAACATGACTTCTCACATGTCTGGATGTAATGAGAGGGGGTAGGTGGGGTGTAAAATTGGCTTCCATGCTCAAGGAAACTATCTCAGGTGAGGTCATTAGAAGGGCTTCAAGTAGAGCAAGAATAAGCACATCAGACAAAGACAAGGAGAGGGTATTCTGTTGTTACCAAGATAGGCTCAGTGAGGTTCGAGATACTTGGCATCAACCAGATCCCAGAGTTCCCCATTCGGATTTTCATGTTACCACTGTTTCCCAATCTATACCTTAACTTGTACCTAAAAGATCAGACAAGACTATGGATTCACCCTATGTTAATCCAGCAATCCAGGTAGCCTCAGTCATGTGGGACTATAGGAGGAATTTCTTTTAGGGCAGTCATAGGAACTCCCTGGTTTTCTAACCGTGCCTTGAGGCAAGAATTTAAAACCCTAAGACTTTCATTTTCTTTCTTCAAGAACAGTTGAAAATAGCCAAACTAAGCCACACCCTTTGTATTCCATAGGCCCTCCACATGGCCTATCACAGTAGCCACTTTGATCATCACTAAGGCATTCTCTTCAATATGGACTTCACTCCAGGTACCACAGATGATATTTAAACTCATTGCTCACCACTGTGTATCATGCACCATGCCAGCAAACCATCTTCTGATATTAAACAGACTGTCACAGCTTTCAACTACAACCAGGTCAGATCACCAATCCCACTTCTTGTTTGATCAAAGTAGTGTTGCCTGCAATCACAGCTGGTATTGGTCAGAGTTATTTAGCCAACAGAATATATGCTAGCATGATTTAATGGAAAGAGACCTATTGTAGAATATTATCTATAAGAATAGACAAGGAATTTGGGGTGATAATGCAGCCAGAAGAAACACCCAACCTCACCATGGAAGGTCCCGATGGCAAACCTACTACGGCTTTTAGAGACGTGTATGAGGCTAGGGACAAGACAGAAGGAAGAATCTCCAGTACAGCTTCCCCCAAAAGAATCAAATGCTTCCATACCTGATTTGTATGGCTACTTCCCATATAGCTCACTTCTAGCATCTAATTCTTCACAAGTATGTTTACTTGAATGAACAATTCAAAGCCTGGGATTTTGTGTTTTAAATTTTCCATCTTCTGTTTCATGGTAAAGCATGCTAGAAGTGAGATGTGACAGATATTGAATGACCCAATCTTCATTCCTGCAACAATCGGGAACACCTTTTCCCCGGTAACTATACTCCTGGAAGTCTATCTCACAGTCACGAAAGCACTCATATGTAAAGACCTATGTAAGAATGTTTATTACAGATACATTTGTAAGCAACAAAAATCCATAAACAAAGTGAAGGCCCAACACTAAGAACATGGTTGAATTCATTACAGTCCATATATATGTCTAAGTATTGTTATTATAATAATATTATTATATTACATTATATTATAACTTATAATAATATACATTATATTATTATAATAGAAATATTATATTTTATTATAATATTATAATACATTATTATCATAAAGAAGAAAATAGAGTTCTATAAGGTGACTAGGAGGGATTTTCTTCAGGATGATGTTGACTGAGAAAAGCAAGATAAAGACAAATGTATATTATGCGATCTTGTTTAAGTTTATAAAATTAAAAGAAAAAAGTATATATGATGCATATGTGTATATTATTATATGAATATAATAAAAACTATAGAAGAAATATACACTAGGTTTAGAACAGGAATTATCGGAGGAGATATGGAATAATGTATGTGTAAGGGAAAGGGAAATGTAGAAGACTACATTTGAAAATTGCAGGATGGATTCTGGGAAGGTGTCAACAGCAGCACCAGCATAATTATTCAATCTTTACAAATCTCCAGATAAATCAAAGGAACAACTAGATAGCACAACCAAAGCACATGGAAAATATTCATAACTAAGGTTGCCAGATTTAGCAAATACATGCAGAATGCCCAGTTAAATTTGAATTTCAGATAAACATTGAATAATTTTTTCGTATAAGTATGTCCCAAATATTGCATAAAAATAGAAAGACGAGACCTAAATGGGGGAGGGGAACCGTGCCAGAAAAATCCCAGAAAGCAAGCCACCATATTTTTCGACACTACACAAAAACAACAGAAGAGGGAGCTCTATGAAATCAGAAAAGCTTTCCTGAACTCCATCTTTTCTGTAAGTCCAGGAAAACTAATTTCACACAAAAATAAGAAAGAGAATAGTTTCAAGATCGAATCCCACACAAAATTACCATAAGAAAAAACAGAATAAGGAAGACAATAATAACCCCAAAGACAATGAAAGCAT
Organism: Paguma larvata; assembly: GCA_030068075.1. Lineage (NCBI taxonomy): Eukaryota > Metazoa > Chordata > Mammalia > Carnivora > Viverridae > Paguma > Paguma larvata. The sequence goes on from CM057836.1 coordinate 48,985,107, forward strand.
CCCCAAAAGATCAGCCCACAAAACAGGTAAAAATCGTAACCTACTACTTCAGAATAGGTATTATTAAGAAAATAGAAAATACATACATAAAAAGCCCAGTTTAAATCAGAATTAGAAAAACTCAGATATGTTAATTAAAAAAAGAAAAAAGAAAGGAAAAACTCAGAAATGAGGATTGCCTGGGTGGCTTAGTTGGTTGAGCATCTGACTCTTGATTTCAGCTCAGGTCATGATCCCAGGGTCATGGGATTGAACGCTGCATTGGGCTCCACAATGAGCATGAAGCCTCCTTAAGATTCTCTGTATCACTCCCTTTGCCCCTCTCCTCTGCACGCTCTCTCGGAAGAAAGAAAGAAAGAAGTAAAAGAAAGAAAGAGAGAGAGAGAGAGAGAGGGAGGGAGGAAGGAAGAAAGAAAGAAAGAAAAAGAAAAACAGAAAAGAAAAGAAAAAGGAAAATCTCAGAAGCGAGGTGACAAAGGGGCTTCTGGGTGGTTCAGTCAGATAAGTGTCTGACTTCGGCTCAGGTTATGATCTCACGTTTGTGAGCTCAAGCCCACTATCTGGCTCTGTGTTGACAGCTGAGCCTGGAGCCTGCTTCAGAGTATGTGTCTCCCTCTCTCGCTTGCCCTTCCCCCGCTCACACTCTGTCTTTCTCTCTCAAAAATAAATAAACATTAAAAAAAAATTTTTAAAGAAATGAGGTGACAGAATTCAATAAAGAACATGAATCTGAAAGAAAAATCATTTTAGAAATGAAGGCTAACTAGAAAGAACACACGAGCAAGTTAATGCTGCTGAAGAAAAACGGAAAATAAAAAAAGAAGAAAAAAATTTAAATCAACGAGAAATGAAGAGAAATAAAAAGCACTAAGAAAGGTAAAGGAGATCAAACACACAAGGAGTAGGAATCCTTAAAGGAGAAAACCCAAAGCAAGGACATAGAACAAATGCTACACCCTATAGATTAAAAATGAAACAAAACAAACAGCAACAACAAAAATTTTCAATAAAAAAAGATTTAAAACTGCATATTGAAAGAGCATACCACATAGCTGAGATTACTCACCAAGAACAACAAATATTCCAACATATTCTAGTAAAATTATTGGACTTTGAAGAAAAATTAAAATTCTCTGACATCTAGAAAAAAAAAGAATATGCAACTTTTAAGGAAAAGAAAATTAGATTAGCATCACAATTTTTTACAGTAATGCATTAAGCCAGGAAAAAGAGAGAAAAAGAATAACATAAGACCCTCGAGGAAAAACAAGTATGAAAAGATTTTATATCCAGAAAGATAACTTTCAAATATAAAGGACACTGACAAACTATCAACAACATATAAAAACTGAGGAATATTATTCTCATGAGCCCTCCCTGAAAAATCTATCAGAGATACAGCAGCGTCAGGCCACCAAAATAATGAGAGACATGGATAAAAGGACAGAGGTTGAGCATCCAATATAATTACCTGTAAAACTACAAATAAATGAGAGCTAAGAGACAGAAAAATAAAACATTCCGACAACATGAATGTGATGCAACTATCTGCTTTATTTTTACTTTTCAAAACCAGCTTTGTTGAGATATAATTCGCAGGCCATACAGTTCACCCATTTAAAGTGTACAATTCGGTACCTTTTAATATGTTTACAGAGCCATGCATCTCTCACTACCCTCAATCTTGGAACATTTTCATTACCCCCAAACAAATCCTCTACTCTTTAGTTGTCATTTCCAACCTCCCCACCGCCAGCCCTACGTATGCACTGATCTGCTTTCTGACTCCATAGATTTGCTTATTCTATATTTGGCATAAATGGAATTACACAGTATGCGATCCCACCAGCTACATCTGAGGGTTCTGATTTGTCCACATCCTCTTTGATAACAGCCATCCTAACAGGTGTGAAGTGATAGTTCATTGTGATTTTCATGTATATTTCTCTGACAGCTAATGATGTTGAGCATTTTTCAGGGGCTTGTTCTTCATTTATAGATCTTCTTTGGAGAAATGTCTATTTGTATCTTTCGTCTACTTTTAAAGTGGATTATTTGTCTTTCTATCATTGAGCAATAATTGTTCTTCATATATTCTAGATACAAGTCCCTTATCAAATATATGATTTGCGTATATTTTCTCCCATCCTGTGGGTTGTCTTTTTACTTTTTTGATGGTATTCTTTGAAACATAAACGTTTTCAATTTTCATGATGTCCAGTTTATATATTTTTTCTTTTTTGCTTATGCTTTTGATGGCCTATCTAAGAAATTATTGCCCAATCAAAGGTCACAAAGATTTGTACCTATATTTTCTTCTAAGAGATTTATTATTTTAGCTTTTATGCTTTGGTCTTTGATTCATGTTAAGTTAATTTTTATCTCTAGTGTAAAGAAAGGGTCCAACTTCACTCTTTTGTACGTGGTATCCAGTTGTCCTGGTGTACAACTCTTTTTTTAGATGGTAAGAGAGAACAGAAAAAATATGGGAAAATTTTTACAGCAATCGTATTGGTGGTAGTATTAGAAGAGCTATTCTGACACTCTTGATGTGTAATATGAGATAAAACAAATGAGTCATTTTCATCCCCTGTATCTTTGAGAACCAGAATTCTCAACAGAAAATAAAGAAGGCAGTTATAATAGAAAAGAGGTTAAGTAAATGTGCTATAGTCTTGGATTAGAGTTATAGATATTAATATGAATTCATGAATTATTTAGCTCTAGCCACTGGAAAAAAATCTAAAGACAATGACCAACTATGTAGCAGTGAGTATCCCTTAGCACCCAGAGTGTAGTCTTGAGATACCCTTTCTCACTGAAACCAAAACAAAACAGTACTTTTGAAGACATGGCTGATCCTAAATCTAGGCAAAAAATGTACAAGATGGACCCAAAGCATCTCATAATACCAGATTGCAATGAAGCTACGGAAGACTGCTAGGCTTATGTCACCACTGGCCATAGGACTATTCGAGCTTCAATAATGATAGTTATTACAAGGATTTGAAATTCATCAAATATGTCTAAATCTAGGAGTTCATAATGATACTTTAAAAAAAAGAATTGGTCGCCTTCAGAGGATGATAGAGAACCAATTTATTATTTTGAAATTAATAAATAAAAGAAATAAATATAATATTTATCCTGCTTTTTATATGAACTTCACTACTGTTTAACAAAACAGTGGATGAGGAACAATGTGTTTTTATAAAAGCATTCCCACTAAAAAATGAAATATAAGTGATAGAATATCATGGTAGAGTATCAACTTTTGTAACCCTTCCCAGTGAATAATATAGTTGTCATTCAGTTGTTAAGATCACAAAAAAATGACAACCACACAATGTACACTTCCTACAGTCTTGCCACATAATACTTGGAGTTTTGCCAAGGAGACTGTACCTGTTATTTGTTTTGTTTTGTTTTGTTTAAGTTTATTTATTTATTTTTTGAAAGAGAGAGCAAGAGAAGAGTAAGGAGAGGCAGAGAGAGAGAGAGAATCCCAGGCCTGCTCCACACTGGGAACACAGAGCCTGACATGGGGCTCGAACTCACAAATTATGAAATCATGACCTGAGCTGAAAACAAGAGTCAGATGCTTAACCTACTGAGCCTCCCAGGCACCGCTGTACCTGCTTTTTGATCCATCACCTGAATTAGCTGTCTATTTGTAAGAACTACAGAAAAGAAAGGAACACACTGGACTGCGCCAATATTTAAGTAAGAAAATCCAAACTGTGGGTCAAAAGGCCTGCAAGCAAAAGAAAGGATGGAGGAGGAGTTCACAGATTAAAAGATACTTACATGATATATGTTTAAATGGGTAAGAGTAAACTATAGTTCTAGGAAAGCACATTTGGGTAATAAAACTATAAAAAAGAAAAGTGCAAGGAAGTGGTCACTATCAAAGCCAGGTCTAACAAGTGGTTATTCATGTTGGTTACTTAGGAGAGGAGGGTTGGGTGACTGGGATGGGGTACATGGAAAGGGCTTCCAGAATGGCTGGAAAAGTTCTTTTTGTTTATCTGGATGTGTTCACCTTTAAATAATTCATTCAGTTATGCATTTTTTGTGTGTGGTGTTCTGCAATGATGTTTTATTTTACAATAAAAACACATATTTTAAAAATTTCCTATTGGGGCACCTGGGTGGCTCAGTCGGTTGAGCGTCCAACTTTGGCTCAGGTCATGATCTCACAGTTTGTGGGTTCGAGCCCCGCGTCGGGCTCAGTGCTGGAGCCTGTTTCAGATTCTGTGTCTCCCTCTCTCTCTGCCCCTCCCCCGCTCATGCTCTGTCTCTCAAAAATTAAAGAAACATTAAAAAAAATTTTCCTATACCCCAGTCACACCTCAGACCAATTAAATCAAGTTCTCTGGAGGTGAGGCCCAGGCAACAGTATTCTTTAAAACTCCATGGTGATTCTAGAGGTGCCTGGGTGGCTCAGTTGGTTAAGTGTCTGACTTCGGCTCAGGTCACGATTTCACGGTTTGTGGGTTTGACACCCATGTTGGGCTCTGTGCTGCAGCCTGCTTCAGATTCTGTGTCTCCCTCTCTCTGCCCCTTCCCTGCCAATGCTCTCTCTGTGTCTCTCAAAAATAAAATAAAGGTTAAAAAAATTAAACGAAATAACGCTCCTTGGTGATTCTAAAGAGTACCCAAGTTTGAGAACCAGTGTATAAGAGGAATGGCATTTAATGGTGCTCCGTATCAGGGGCCTGGGTTCCAGTCTTCACGTAGCCACCAATACAGCAGTGTGAACTGGAGCAAGTGTTCTAATCTCTAACCACAGGAACTGACCTAGGTGCTATATGGTGAAAACTGTTTATTTACCCAAAATTGGGACTAGACAGGGTGATCTTTTTAAGTCGCTCTTAGTCCAGAGCCTGATAATCTAAATAAAAAGAAACAGAAATTGTATTTAAACAATTTAATTGTATAAAACTTTTAACAGTTGCATATATGATATGATCTTATTTATGCATCTATATGAAAAACTTGTGCATGGGTATGTTGTTTAGAGTTCTGGCATGAAAAAGAATTCACTATATATGGTTTAATGAAGAGATTTAATGAACGAGCGATACACAGAGGTGTGGGCAGGATTACTGTATTCACAGATTTGCAACAGTGAGAAGCTGTTACTCCAACGCCCCAAACCTGAAGAACAAGAAGAATAAATGTTTACTGGAGCCCAGTAAGAATACATAAAAATACAATAGTAAGAGGTGGAGCTACGGAGGAGTCATCCGACAGGAGCTGCAGTTGTCAGAGGGTACAGCCATTCCCACTGGATCCGTTCTCTTGTATAACTGTATAGGCCACCATGCATTTGTCCATTCTACTGTTATTTCAGTTATTTGCAAGTTTTTGTTCTCATAAATAATGTTGCTAAGAATATTCTCAGACATGCTTCTTGATGAAGATAGACACACATTTCTGTTTGATATATACGCACAAGTGAAATTGCTGGGTCATAACAGATATCAATCATCATGGACTGCCAAACTGTTTTTCAAAGCACATGTACCAATTTACTTTCTTACTAACAGCACACAAGAATTCCTTTTGCTCATGAACATCTGATGAAGAAGAAAGATGAAGTGGGAGTATCTATACAATCAGATATAAACATTTGTTTAAAAACTGGTAATTGAGACAGTGTGGTCTGGATGAAAAGATAGACAAATAAGCTAATGAGCAGAATAGAGAGTCCAGAAACAGCCCATACATGTATTAAAGACAATGAATTAATGATGAAGGTAGCATTATAGAGCAGCAGAAAAGAGGCTGTCTTTTCTGTAGATAATATTGAATCGGTTGAATATACTTACCCAAGGAAAGAAACTTGACCCTACCTCACACCATAACCAAGAATCATTTCCGGGTGGGTTCAGATGGAAACGTGAAAAGCGAGACAATAAAGATTGAGAAGAAAGCATGGGAGAATACCTTCATGACCTCGGGCGAATTCTTAAATAGGACACAAAAAGCACTTTAGCTAAGAAGGAAAAGATTAATAAATTGGATTCCATTAAAATTAGGGATGCTTGTTCATTAAAAGACACCATAAAAATACAATAGTGTAAAGCACATGTTGGCAATGATATTTGTAACACATTTTCTTAGTTCAGACTGCTAGAACAAAAGTACCATAGACTGGATGGCTTAAGTAATAAACACTTATTTCTTGCAGTTTTGGAGAATAGGTAGTCAAGATCAAGGTACCTGAGACTCTGCTTCCTGCTTAATCCACGGCAATGAAAGAAACAAAGGCAAGAGAAACAAAGCTTAAATTAAATCTCCTGACAGCCTGCAGCCCACTGATAGACACCTGGAACATGAAGAGCATGACCGTCCTCAAGCAACTCGTGGCTGCCTTCATGTTTTTATTTTATTAAAGACTAAAAGTAACCTTATCTTAACATTAGCTCACCCCTTAAGGTCCTGAAAGCCTTGCTTTCAAATTCTTTAGAGACTTATACTATCCCTAACCCCCACCAACTTGAAAGTATATAATCAGTTACTCCTCACGACCTCAGTGCAGCTCTTTCTGCTCGTAGGTCCTATTCCCGTGCTTTAATGAAATCATCTTTTTGCATCAAAGACGTCTCAAGAATTCTTTCTCGGCCATTTGCTAAGAACCCCATCACATGGCATGTCTTCTTGCTGTGTCCTCACATGGCAGAAATGTGGAGCGAGCTCTCTAGGCCTATTTTTTTTTAAATGTTTATTTATTTTTGAGAGAGAGAAACAGACAAGAGTGCAATCGGGGGAGGGGCAGAGAGAGAAGGAGACACAGAATCCGAAGCAGGCTGCAGGATCTGAGCTGTCAGCCCAGAGCCTGACACGGGGCTCGAACCCACAAACCATGAGATTGTGACCTGAGCTGAAGTCTGATGCTCAACCGAATGAGCCATCCAGGCGTCCCTCTGGGCCTCTTTTATAAGTAGTCTATTCCCATTCATGACAGCTCCCCACTCAATACCTAATCACCTCCAGAGGCCCCACCATCATGTTGGTTAGGATTTCAACATATAAATTTGGGGAGGACACAAACCTTCAGGTCTTAACACACTTATAACTGACAAAGGACTCTTATTCAGATTACAGAAAGAACTCTTAGAATGAAGAAAGATAGCAGCCCAGTGGGGCATTGATCAAGAGACTTGAATAAGGACTTCACAAAAGAAAATATGCAAATAGTCAAAAATATCCAAATGTTAAAAAGGGTACAATCTCATGCAACAAGATATTACCTCACATCTACTAGCATAGATAAAATTAAAGTGACTGACACTATAGTGTTGGAGAGAACATGGAACAATAAGAACTCTCACACATATAAATTGATACAATTTATATTTCACTTTGGAAGTGAAAATAAATTGAAAATTGAAAATATACTATGACTCAGCAATTTTACTCCTATGCCTATATTCCAGAAATGTAAACATATGTGCTCCAAGAGACATGTAGAAGAATATTCACAAATAATGATATTTTTCTTAATAGACAGGAATGGAAACAGCTATATGTCCATTCATAAAATCAATAAATAAGTTATGGTATACTCATACAATGGAATAGTACACCGCAATTAATACGAACAAACCCAATGCTACAAAAACATGAATCAGTCTCAAAATGTTGAATGAATGAAGTCATACACAAAATAATACATACGGTAGGATTTCATGTATATAAACTACAATAATAATCTATGGTGCCAGATATCAGAACAGCTATTAAGAAAAGGGAGGGGGACACCTGGGTGGCTCAGTCAGTTAAGTGTCCGACTTCGGCTTAGGTCACCAACTCGCAGTCTGTGAGTTTGAGCCTCGCGTCAGGCTCTGTGTTGACAGCTCAGAGCCTGGAGATTGCTTCAGATTTTGTGTCTCCACCTCTTTCTGTCCCTCCCCCACTCACACCATGTCCCTCTGTCCCTCTCTCAAAAATTAGCATTAAAAAAATTAACATTAAAAAAACTTTTTTAAAGAATGGGGAAGAGGGAAACGGTAGTGATTGGAGGGACAAAAAGGGGCTTCTGGGATGCTAGTATTGTTCTATTTCTTGAGGTGGGAGGTATTTCCTGTGTATGTCTATTTTTTATGGTTTATTAAGCTATAGATTTTTAATTTTTGCATTTTGTATCTATGTTATACCTCAATTACAATTTTATTAATGAAAAATATGTATGTACAATAATGTTCATCATTGCATTGTCCATAATGTTATTGGATTCATCAGTTAGGGCATTAGTTAAATACATTGAGGCACATCCATTAAATGAAATACTTTGCTGTCATACTTTGTTGTCATTTAAAGTAGTTTCTATGGGCATGCCTGGGTGGCTCAGTCAGTTAAGCATCCAACTCTTGATTTTGGCTCAGGTCATGGTCTCGTGGTTCATGCATTCAAGCCCCGAGTCTTCTCTGTGCTAACAGCGTGGAGCCTGCTTGGGATTCTTGTTCTCTCCCTTTCTCTCTGCCCCTCCTGCTCTCTCTCTTTCTTTCAAAAATAAATATACTTAAGAAAATCTTTACATATTTAATAAAATAGTTCAATGGAAAACTTTCAGAATATTTTGCCAAGTGGAAAAAGCAGTTTACAAAAAAAATACATTGAGTACATATCCATTTATTTTTTTTAAATGTATGTGTATGTGTTTCTGGTGTGTATGTGTGTGTGTGTGTGTGCGTGCGCGCGCGCTCACATAAACTAGATCCTGGAAGGATTCACTCCAAAATATTAAGAACAGTTGTCTCTGAGTGGTGTGATTACAGGTTGTTTTTTTTAACTTCCTGAATTCTTTGACTTTTCTATAATAAACATGTCCTACTTATGTTTTAAAAATGTTTTTTTAAAAAAGAAAAAATCTATTCAGGGCTTTGTGTGCATTTCATTAAATATTCTTTCATACATTCCCTGACTCTATTAAAGTAATCTTTTATTCTCCGCATGGTATCTGAATCAGGCAGAATGGCAAAATCAATCCGCTATGTAAAACATTAAGCTAAAAATCTGGAATGGCTTTGGTTAGAGCCTTCCTGTTGTGTGATCCTATTTCTCCCACCTAATCTTTCTGAACTCAATAGTCTCTTCCCCAATGTACTGCTGAAACTTGGATTTTAAATTGTTCTGTTTCTTCATATATTTTCTCAGTGCTTGGATTTTTGCTTTTTTTTTCCTGTCTATTAAAGACACAGCCACAAAATCTCCAGACACAGATCAGAGTAGGTGGCCTATTTTTAAAAAGTAACAATAATCATTTTAGACCTCATGTATGAAGTACGTACTATTTGTCAGACACAGTGCTGAATGCTTAACAGTAATGAATCAATGAATCCTCACAACCCTAAGAAGTGGGTATCTTTATATCTATTTTACGGACAAAGAAACTGAAGCTCGAAAGTGTTAGGCAACTTGGCCAAGGTCATATGGTTAGTAAGGGGCAAAGCCAAGATCCAAAAGGGTAAGGGACCATGGAGGAGGGTGGACCTGTAAAACTATCCAGGATAGAGACTCATATAGCGAGGACATTGGCTGTACAAATCTCCTGTACCTGAAAGTCCCTTCCTATGGAAATCCAATATTGGAACAAGGAGGGTAAAAATGTCAGGAATGAATCATGGGGAGAATCTGGAATCTCCAGGAGTCTCTGATCGTTTTTGACACCAGAGGCCCTACTCCACATCAAAGGCCTCTTTTTTTATAAGTGTGCCCACCTCTTGGTTGGACAGAATGAGACCCTGAAAACTCTTCCTTGAATTACCAGCTCTCCCCCTCCGCTTCCTCCGTGTTGGTCCAGAGGAAGCGTTTAGCAGGCAGTGAGGGCCGCTTGAAATATATGACTATTGAGATGTCAGTTTGGATGACTGCATCAGGCTGTTATTCAGAGTACCAAGGACATTGAACATACTGACCAGTAAATGCCAGAAACTTTCCAAGGCTTTGCTTAAATATTAAGGCATCATGGCAGAGTCATCCAAATATGAGTTGGAAGGACCCTCAGAGATGTAACCACGTATTAACTGGTTATTATAATTGGAAAGCTAGAAGTCAGAGGCCTAGGTAATGGTTCTCAAACTTGAGCTTGCACCAGAAGCATCTGGAGAACTTGTTAGAACACAGTTTGCTAAACTCCATCCCCACAGTTTCTGATTCAGTAGGTCTGAGGTAGGACCCAGTGTGGTGCATTTTAAATAAGTGCCCAGTTTATACCAAGGCAGCCGGTCCAGGACCTCACTTTGAGAATTGGCCTAAGGAATTAGTACAATAGATCACAGCTGTACGGATTTCTTAGCCCGTACTGGCAGTCCTTTCCTTCACAGCCAGAGTGAAGAAGGAGATTTTAGGAGTGCTAAACTGGTTCAGACAGGGCAGAGGAATGCCAGGGCAGTCCCACCAGGAGGTGGACATCATGGGAGCCACCTTACAGTCTGTCCACCACACGGAGTAGGTGATAGCTATTTCTTTTCGTCTTCCTGATGTCCAACAGATAACTATAGATCAAACACACACACACACACACACACACACACACACATTTACCAAGGATAAATACTAATTTCTTTGAGATAGCACAGTCTGAATTTATATTGCAGAAGGAAAAAATTTTCCATAGTGCCACATACATTTAATGACAGCCATTTGCTCAAGAGTACCTGAAATTATACAACAGTGTGAGTTCCCCTTATTCATCTTACTCCCTCAACCTTTCCTCCCTCCCTACAAACTGCCAGTGTTCTGGGCCCAAGATTAGGGCCCATTATTAAACTGTATGCCTCTTCCTAACCACTGATTAACTACACAAAGAACTGTCTTTGGACTTGCCCTTTCTCTTAACCTTCAACCAAATCAAATTATTAGCCAAGGCCTATCTTCCCTCTCTCTCTGACAGTGAAAGAGAGGATAAGAGAGTGCGTTTCCTTTTCAAATTACATAACCAATTTCTTCTTGATTGACGTTTTAAATAATTTTTATTTCCTTTACTAAATCTGTACCCTGTTCTCTCATAAGTGTTTTGCTATTTCAATCCATCTCAAACTGGTTTTGAAGTAGGTGAACTGTTAGGAATCAACTAAGAATAAACAAACATCTAGATGCATAACTTCCTGTGTCTTAGATGCTTATAGACTGGGTAAGAACTACAGTGACGTCATGAAGGGGATAATGGTAAGAACCAATGGATTCAGTCTCAGTGTGGTTAGGAAGTACTGCAGTGGGTTACTAGCGCAGGCACAAAGGAAGTATAAGAGGCAGTAGTCAAAGAAAGTGGTGCTTGAAATCGAGATATTGGAGGTACACGGGAGCCAAAGGTGACCAATATTTAGACGTTTGTACTTCGACCTGTCATTGGTTACTGACTTTGATCGTTCTTGCAACAGAGGAAGTTTCCCAGAGCCTGCTCAGTTCATGTTTGATTTTACTGATTACCAGTACCCTTTACTGATACTCTGGTGACTAAAGCACACGTTCTCTAAGCTGGGTGCTTCAAAGGAAAATGTCTTCGAAGAAAGTGTTTCTGGGCAATCTGTGGGTCTCCTCAGCTAACCTTTCTGAGAGGGGAGAATTTGGATGCAAGCCTTATGGTCATGCAGTTGCTTTTCTACTATAGCATAATGCAACTCCCAACTTCCCACGCATCGGCTCTGTAGTAGAGCTGGCACTGAAAATGTTTAGAACCATTATCATGGTTTCATAGGCACCTCTCCTTGGGTCCGTTGGACAATTCAGGAGAAAGTGCCTGGAGGAAAATTAGAGCTCTAATTACGGATTGGCCTGCTGAGATAATGTTTGTAGGCACGCTTTTCCATGCTTAAATCAGAGGCACTCCATGGAAAGGAGATATTTCTGTTCTTGCCTCTTTGAAAGTGCCTTTTCTGTCTGTAAATTATCTGTCCCAAGAGATTCTCTAGGAGTTCAGGAAAATTGCAACATGAGTTTTTTTTTATTTGAAAATTACTCAGCTTAAGAGAACATAAAAGTGAAGTTGTGTTGGTAATTGTAATCACGCTAAGGAAGTTTGCATTTCTTCAGCAAGCGTAGGCACGGCAGGTAAGAGCCACTGGAAACAAGATCTTTCTCTCCAAAACTGCTCCTCTTACTGCTGAACTTCCATTAGTTTTGAGACCGCTACAGTCTGGATTCATTTATCCCATTACTTCTTTGAAAGCAATGATTTATTTTTATAGAAATGAATTAATGTTCTTAATTTTTAAATCCGAGTAATATATAAAAGCAACAAATCACCCTAAATTGCACACATTTGGTGAACATCATTCAATGCATTTCTATGCATATATGCGGGTTTTCATATATGATTCACAGCCCATACAATTCAATTCACCCTTTCAAAGCGTACATATTATTATTATTAGTATTTTGACAGAATTCTGCAGTCATCACCACTATCTAATTTTAGAACATTTTCATCACCCCAAAAAGAAACCTAATACCCATTTTCTTCCACCTCCAGCCCCTGGAAATCATGCATCTACTTTCTGTCTCTATGGATCTGCTGCTTCTGGACATATATACATGGAATAGATTGTTAGATTTTTACACCACCACTTACTAGCTATGAGACCTTGGCCAAATTACTTGGTTTATCTGAACCTGAGTTTCTCCATCTGCAAAATGAGATTATACTCCCTACTTTAAACACTTGTAAAGATTATTTGAAACAACACATGTATATTGAGCACTAGGTGAGGTCTGGAAGTGTCGAACCCCTATATTGTATACCTGAAACTAATATAACACTGTACGTTAACTGGACTTAAAATAAAAACTTTTAAAAAAAGAAATAACATTTCTTTAGGACTTGTCTTATTGTATGCCCTATAAACATGATACCCCTTCCCTGAGACTGGGATAGCTAGTAAGTTCAACTCTCAAGTCAGACCTATTTTTAAAGAATTCTCAAGAACAATTTTATTTGCCACAAAAGGATTTCAAGGTCTTTAATAGGAGCTTATGTATTTTAAGTCATCAAGTACAACAAAAACAAGTAAGTACAATAAATTTTAAAAGTAGAATTTAAGGTTGATGATAAGGCTCTAAGTTTTTTTCAGCTTTATTGAGGGATATTTGACAAAATTGTAACATTTAAAGTGTGTATCCAAGTTTTAAAATTTGAACGTTTTTGTTTCATATTGTTCACTGGGTTATATGTATTTGGGCAAAATTTTCTTGATTGCAATGTAACATGGGGAGCCATCCAATTAGATCAGCTGATAATGTAGTTCTACCCAGATATCATTCATAGACAAAAAAAACTAGCTCTACCCAAAAATTATCAAAAGATAAATCACAATATTAGAAATTGCTTAAACTCTAATGATCAAAATATAATTGCTGAATGGGCAGAGAGCAAAACATGAATGCACTCAGAAAGACAGGAGTTCCTGTATACACTCTACAGGAACTGGTCTGTAACATCCTGGACCTCAGATGCAGAGTCAATTGTTTTCATCAGTTCATGTCTATTACCATGCTTGTCCAGACAAGGCTTTTCTCTAGTTCGTTCTTTTTTTTATCTTCATTCCCCCAAGCCTATCTACCCCTCACACCCCATACACACACGCACACACACACAGAGAGAGGCAATTATTCTAATGAATTTGTAGCATATCCTTTATACACACACAGGGATATACATACATGTGATACATACATGGATAACATATTTAATATATACATATATAACACATATGGATATGTGTCACAAAACATGTATTTTTGTTTTGTGTGTTTTTTAAATTATTACTATTATGCTTTAGACCGTATTCTATTTCTCATGTTTTTGACTCAGCACATTGGTAACTAATTATAATAATATTCGTATTGTTTGGGCACATCTAGTCTCTTGCCTCTAATTGCTACATAGTCTTCCCTGGGGTTTATCCAGTGCATTTTAATATACAATCCCCAGATATCAACACATAGATTGCCCCCCAGATTCCTGCAAAGAGCATTGAAATCTCCAGATATGCCCTACAAGTATGGGTCTGTGTGAGAAGTTCTTTGTGATATATATATGCAGCATTGTATTACTAAGCCACAAACTATATGCTATTAGAAATGATCCCCAACTAACGATGGTTCAACTTATGACTTCTGACTTTACGATGGTATGAAACAGATATACATTCAAAAGACACTAGACTTCGAATTTTGAATGTGAATCTTTTCCCAAGTTAGCGATATGTGGTAGGATACTCTTTTGTATGCTGGGCAGTAGCAACCACAGTTCCTCGTCAACCATGCCGTCATGAGTGCAAACAACCCATATGGTTACCACCATTCTGCATCTCTGCAACCATTCTGCTGTTCATTTTTGGTACAGTATTCAATAAATTACATGAGATACGTAACACTTTATTACAAAATAGGCTTTGTGTTAGATGATTTTGCCCAACTGTAGACTGATAAAAGTATTCTGAGCACATTTTAAGGTAGGCTAGGCTGAGCTATGACATTCAGGAGGTTAGGTGCATTTTTGACTTAGGGTATTTTCAACTTGGGGTGGGTTTGTTGGCACATAAGCCCACATCAAGTTGAGGAAGATCTGTACTCTCTAGAATGTCCCTATTAGTCTATTCCTGGGATCATCAAGCTCTAGTCCATGCTTCAACTTTGTCCAGAAACTTTTTTTTTTTTTTGTAAATAAAGTTCCTGGGACACATCTATTTATTTACATATTGTCTACTGTTGCTTTTGTGCTACAATTGCAAAGCTGTGGCAGTTAGGACAGATACCATCTGGCCTACAAAGCCAAAAATATTTACTAGCTGGTCCTCTACAGAAAGTAGTCTGTATGATATTGATTCTTTGGCATTTCTTAGGCCTCCTTTGTTGTCTAACATATGACAAATTTTTGTAAACATTACACAGAATATAAGGAAAATATATTCTGTTTAGTGTAGAGTCCAATATATATTTAGCAGTTGGATATCATTAATATTGAGATTTTCTATATCTCTGCTTATTTTTGTTTGCTGATTTATCAACCTGCAGTTAAAATCTCTGATGATGATTGATTATATACCTCTCTTAGCATTCTGTTGGTTGTTATTTTATATATTTTGAGGCTGGTTGCTGCATGTATGTTCATGATGGCTGTATGTCTTTGTTCTGTGATTCCTTTTCCCAATATATAATGGTCTGTTTCTTCTTATTTTTTTTTCAAGGAATCTATTTCATCAGATAGAAAGATTGCTACTCAACTTTCTTTTTGTTCATACCTTTTTCTATTTAATGTTCAACCTCTCATTTTACTTTGCTTTCGGTGTGTCTTCATGTACATGGCACATTGTTAAATCTTTTTTTTTTATCCTAGTTGAGAGCTTCTAAATTTTATTTTTTATTTTTTTTAATTTATTTGAGGAGGGGTACAACTGGAGAAGAGGGGCAGAGAGAGAGAGAGAGAGAGAGAGAGAGAATCCTAAGTAGGCTCCACACTCAGTGAGCAGCCGGATGTGGGGCTTGATCCCACAACCCTGGGATCATGACCCGAGCCGAAATCGAGAGTCAGGTGCCCAAGTGACTAAGCCACCCAGGTGCCCCAAGAGCTTCTAGATTGTAACTGATAAATTTTACTCATTTATATTTATTGAACTTTCTGGGACTTATATTTTCTTTAAAAAATTTTTTTTATTTTTTATCTAATTATCTTGTATTTTCTATGTACCACATTTTTATCCTTTGCTGTTTTCTACTGGAGGGATAAAATTTAACGTTTCTTATTTTTGCTATATGATTACCCTTAAGTTTGATACTTATATTTATTTACTCCTATTTATTTAACTTATCAACATATTATCCTCCAAATAAAACAATGACTTTAACATACTTTTTTTAAGTTTATTTATTTATTTTAAAATTTTTTTAATGTTTTATTTAATTTTTGAGAGACAGAGCATGAGTAGGGGAGGAGCAGAGAGAGAGGGAGACAGAATCCGAAGCAGGCTCCAGGTTCTGAGCTGTCTTCACAGAGCCCGAAGCGGGGCTCGAACCCACAAACTGTGAGATCATGACCTGAGCTGAAGTCGGACGCTTAACCGACTGAGCCACCCAGGTGCCCCAAGTTTATTTATTTTTGAGAGAGAGAGGACACCAGCCAGGGAGGGGCAGAGAAACAGAGGATCTGAAGCAGGCTCTGCACTGACAGCAGAGAGCCCAACATGGGCCTCAAACTCAGAAACTGTGAGATCATGACCTGGGCCAAAGTCAGACTCTTAACCGACTGAGACACAGGTGCCCTGGCTTTAACATAATTTTATGTCCTAAGGGACATAAGGGACCAAGTTGATTTGTCTAGAAAATTTATTCCAGGTTGTTATAGATACACTTTTTCTCTTTTTTCCTTTGGTCATTTTGGTTTCGGACAATGATAACATCTGCCAAGTCATTTAATTGCCCTTGTATGTCCCATACATGTGGCAGCATCCCTTGGTCTATTTCTCTTCTTATTTGAACACTTCCCCTAAGACCACTTCCAGTGTTCTTCATGTGATAACCTCTAACGCCTTTTGTGCCAGAGAATATCTTTATTATAGTCTCACATTTAGATTATAACATGGATGCATAAAAAATTCTGGAATTGAAGTTCCTTTTCCTTAATACTCCAAAATTATTATCCCATTGACCTGGATCCACTTTTTCTGTGGGAAAAAAAAAGATGTCGATATTATTCTTGTAGCTCATTTACTCTGGAGATTTTTTGTCTTTATTTTTTTATGTTTATTTATTTATTGGGGGGGGACAGAGAGAGAGAGAGAGAGAGAAGCCCAAGCAGCCTTGGAGTGCAATGCAGAGGGGATGATCCCACAAACTGTGAGATCATGACCTGAGATGAAATCAAGTGATCACGACCTGAAATCAAGAATTGGATGCTTACCTGACTGAGCCACCCAGGCATTCCTGGAGATTGTTTGTCTTCAATGTTTTGGGGAAGATAATTCTGTATTTTTCTTTGATGTTCTTATATTTCACTATAAACTGTATAAATGTGATTTTTTTTTCTCACCTACCCAGCTTGACATGTAATAAAACTTTTCAGTTCTGGGAACCTTATCATCATTAATATTTCAAACATAACTTAACAATAATGTTATTCTTCTCTTATTCCGGGACTCCTGCTATCTGGATGTTAACATTTCTACTTCAATGCTTCATAGCTCTTGGCTTGCATTTTATATGTTACGTTTTCTGCTACCTCCTGGGAGAAGTTTTTAATGTGATCTTCTGACTCACTAATTTATTCTCTGGATGACTCCATCTATTTTAATACATAAATATATACATATATAACCCAACTGTATATTATATATATCATATCCTATCTGTTATTTCAACTATGATTTTATAGTTTTTTCATTGTATTCTTTTTAATGAATCTTTTTTCTTTATTCATATTATTAAATAATATCTTCTGTTTTTCGGTCTTTCTTTCCTCATCTCTTCTCCCTCTCTCCTTGAAAATAATAACTTTATTGCCATTAAAAATAATTACTTCACTGTAACTTTATAAGTGCTGTAAGATATTGAAGAAAGAATCACAAATTCTCAAGGAAAATAAATGTGACATTTTATTCCAAGCCAAACTGTCACTCAAATCCATAGGCAACAGATAAGCAGCTTTGAACATAAAAGATTTCTGAGAGTTCCTGTGAGTTCAAACAGAGGATTCTTTTAGAAGATAAATTTAGGTCTACCTGAAGATGACTGGAAATGGCTGCGACAGAGAATTGGAAGAGTATTGGCGGTTACTGT
Organism: Paguma larvata; assembly: GCA_030068075.1. Taxonomy (NCBI): domain Eukaryota; kingdom Metazoa; phylum Chordata; class Mammalia; order Carnivora; family Viverridae; genus Paguma; species Paguma larvata. Next base: position 49,002,888 of record CM057836.1, read on the forward strand.
GGACCAAAACGGGACATGTGCAGTGACCATGGTGGAAGAACAGATTAGAAATGATCCAGAAATGATACAACTGACAAAAATTCAGAGGGGAAGGGGGCACAAAGATAGGGTAGGGGATAAACACATTGTGGTGTAAATGTGTTTCTTCATCTTTAATAGCTTGGACTACAAAGCTGCCAAATCGAGTGAAGGAAGTATATTTATTTTTTTAAATAATTTATTGTCAAATTGGTTTCCAAACAACACCCAGTGTTCAAGCCAACAAGTGCCCTCCTCTGTGCCCATCACCCATTCTCCCCCCTCCCACACCCCCGTCTCCCTTCAGTTTGTTCTTAGTCTTTCAGAGTCTCTTATGTCATGTCTTGAAGGAAGTATATTTAATAATACCAAATTTAGGGGTGCCCATCTGGCTCAGTCGGTTAAACGTCTGACTCTTGGTTTCAGCTCAGGTCATGATCTCATGGTTTGTGAGTTTGAGCCCCACGTCGGGCTCTGTGTTGACAATGTGGAGTGGGGTTAGGATTCTCTCTCTCCTTCTCTCTCTGCCCTTCCCTCCCTCTCTCTCTCTCAAAATAAATAAACATTTTTAAACATAGTACCAAGTTTAACTCTAAGAAAATAAAGTATCAAAATTAAGTGGGGGTAAAGGAAAGGGGAAGGAAGTAGAAATATTCTAATTTTACCATCGCTCATAGTAGAAAATTAATAGACTCTACCTAAAGAAATACAAGATTAAGACAGTTACATAAATACAAAAAGACAAGAAATAACAAGTGTTAGTGAGAATATGGAGAAAAGGAAAACTGTTGGTGGTGATATAACTTGATATATTCATTACAGAAAACAGTATGAGACAGAGCATGAGCAAGGGAGGGGCAGAGAGAGAGAGAGGGAGACACAGAAGCCTAAAGCAGGCTCCAGGCTCTGAGCCATCAGCACAGAGCCCAATGTGGAGTTCAAAGTCAAGAACTGCGAGATCATCTCGCCTAAGTCGAAGTCGGAGGCTTAACCGACTGAACTACCCAGGTGCCCCAGTGCAAAAATATTTTAAAGCTAAAAAAACAGTAAAAACCAAAATATTACAGGGGCACCTGGGTAGCTCAGTCGGTTAAGCCTCCAACTTCGGCTCAGGTCATGATCTCGTGGTTCGTGAGTGTAAGCCCCCCATCGGGCTCTGTGCTGACAACTCAGAGGCTGGAGCCTGCTTCGGATTCTGTGTCTCCCTAACTCTCTTTCCCTCCCCCGCTCACACACGCACGCGCGTTCGTTCTCTCTCAAAAATAAATAAACACTAAAAAATTATTTCAAAAAACAAAAACAAAATATTCTACAAATAGAGCTAACGCCTCCTATTAATGTAAATGAGCCGGATTTTGATTTTAAGACAAAAAAATTTTCAGATTGGCTCACAAAACAAAAGCCAACTGTGTGTTACAGTCTTGAGACAACCCTAAAACAAATTAGCCCTCTTCCACTTCCTCCCATTCCCTGACTTTTAATGGATGCTATTTTATTTCCCATTGTGAAGGTTTATTAACATAGACATTTCGTTCTATAACAACTATAACCTGAGTTTCTTTAGTGTTTATTCCTAGCTCTATGTTTAAATTGGTATGGCAAATAACCCTCGCAAACATCATTTCTAGTTCTTTATTTTGATTTTCCTCTTGATTCTATTTCTATCATTAAAATATTTTTTTCAAGAAAGGCTTATATAACAACAGCAACAGCAACAACAAAAATGACAGCAGTACAAAACATTTTAACATCGGTTCAGCCCTCGCTATGTGCTGAGAACTGTGCCCAGGTACTTTAAATTATCTCATTTAGCCCTCAAAACAACCCTGTTTTGAAACTACTATTATCTCTATTTTATACTTATTCATTCCTTCGACACAGTAATACTGCTCTCTTCTAGCTTCTGTATCTAAAATTGCTTATCTATACCCCCTGCCCCAGGGCTTACATTTTATCTTCAAGAATGTAGAAGGTGATTGTATGAAGGACAATGTCTTCATTTGAACTTAGCCAACAAAAGACCCCCCCACCTTAGAGGGCAGTGGGAGATTAAAAATAATAGCATTTTTTTTCATAATAGCAAAATTTTGTCTAGCACATTTGAGAGTTCCACCAAATAAGCCCTGAAAAATTGACTTTCGAGACCTTCCATTTGCTAAAGCGTGAAAGAAGAGCCTGGGGTGCGGGACCGCAGGGCTGGAAGCAAGGTGTTTTCTTTCATGGGTAGGATATAAGTGCGGCTAAGGGAAGATCATACCAGAAGTTTAAAGTGCTCAAGTCTGTGTGAGCTGTGAACAAGGAAGGCTTTATCCAAAGTTCTAACTCTGAAGGCAAATGCTGAAAAAATATTGCTTTAAAAATTATCGGTAATTGGAATCATTCCCCAATCCCGGAGCTTATGAATTTCCCTAGTTGTGGTAGTAAAGAAAAAGGCACAAAATTCATTTGTGTGGGTTACTATATGCTTAATTGCATCTTTCTCTACTGCTTCTGGGGTATTTGAAGACGGGATCATTACCTTCTCCTTTTACTCTTCTTTAAAATACTAGTTATGGCAAAGTTCTTCCTCCTACTCATTCCCACCTCTCACTATTGTAAGCGAGTGTGGAGGTGGTAGTTAAATTGATCATTCACTCCCTAGGTCGAAGAATGCTGGAATTATGATAGACTGGACGCGGAACGGGCAATCCTCAAGACTAACAATTCTAAAGTGAAAACAGTAAAGCATGGTGAATAAAAACAACGGACTTAGGAGCCACAAGCTTGGGTTCAAATGCAGGCTCTGCCATACAACCTATGCGCCCCTGTGAGGATTAAATGAGCTAATACATCTAAAGTACTTGGAAAACTGCCTGCCACACATTAGGCGCTAAAGAAAAAACATAATGGTCCCAAGCTTTTATCTCAAAAGTGCTGAACATGACTTTATATTGGTTCCTGGGAAGCATTTCATGTTTTCCAATTAGTGGCATGGAGCAGAACCTTAAATGTAAGTATTATTATACTGCCTCCAACATTCGCAGGTGTCCTTGAAACATTGGTTTTCTTCTTAGTGATGAGGCACCAGGGGAAACAACTTGCCTTTCATTCTGGATGGAGTATCCCCACATACCCTAGATTTTTTCATACTCCATCCATCTAAGAATTTCCGTAAAGTGGAAGACTCCTGTATTACACAGGATAATCTCTTTGCTTTGCACCCTTCACGTGAAACTTCACAAAGTACTCTATGTACTTGTGGCTTTTAGTTCTCCAGAGCCTTTGGTATGATGCCATCATTCTTGCAAAGCAGCATGCTGTCCTTTGGAATGGAGATGGAGTCAGGGACACTGCAGAGTTCCGGAGCCCCATTTGGTTGTGGGGGCTCCGAGGCTCTGTTCCTGATTCATCAGCCACCTGACTTCCCCGCCTCTGGTTTAGTTTTTTTCTGTTTGTGAAGTTGATCAAGGCTGGCTTGCAGAAGGGGCCAAGAAAAAGGTTGGGAAAAGACCCGGAATGGGATATCCAGTGGTGGCAAAGAATGACAAAAGTCTTGGGTGACAGGTGCAGCACAGAGTCACGCTGTACACAAAACCCGGCGTTCCCAGCAGATTGGATCTGTTTAGATTCAGTTTTAAAAAGTGGCAGTGGGGGTGGGGGTGGTAAGGAACAAGCAAACAGACTAAAAACGAAACCATCTTATTCCCTTTTTTATGCAGCTTCTGGAATCCACTCAAGTGGTAAGACATCCTATTCCAAGGAAGAGAAATGCTTTTCATTACTTGGCAATAAGCTGGAGTGGCAATTTATTAGCATCTATTTTAACATTTCAGGCATCTCACGTAATGACAGGAGAGGATGATCAACATTTATGGAAAAACATTTAGGAACTTCCATAAATTTGTGTTTCCTGTACAGAGCACTGACAATCCGGAGATGTAATGACGATTTTGAAATCTGGGTTTAGGAATTCCTTTGAAATCAGTCCAGGCTTGTCAGTGCCTTTGAAAAGCATATGGCTAAAGGCAGCAATGATAATAAAAACCCAAGGAGGCACAGCTCAATCACTCGGTTGCTTTCTCCCCCCTAGCTGCCTTTGCGATCCGTCCATTATATGCTCTCCGGGCCATTGGCAGGAAATCTGTAAACGTCAATGCGAGGAGTTTCTGGTGCATTATTAAAGCAGGCAACATTATTGTTTTTTTCTCCTTTAAAAAATATTCTGGCAAGATACCTGAGACTCTGGAATGGGCCGCCAAATCACAGTAGGATTCCAGATGGTTGAGATTCCGGCTCCTGATGCCCTGATGTCTCCCCCTCCCTCCCCTCTTAGATATTTTCATTTGTGTTCTCCTCAGAGATAAATATTTTTATGTCAACCAGCTCAATAGTGGTCATTATTGAACATTTCTGGGTTAACGTGGAGGTGAATGAGCTCAATCACGTACACTCGTGAGGTTCGGCCTTCATCCCTCCCCTTTCCAGGCTCTTCGTGCCCCTTTCAGCAGCCTCCCCCACTCTCTCTCTCCCACTGAGGTGTCCTGTGAGGACCTGACCTACTAATGCTCCCTCTTTCTTCCCCCATTTATCTGGCTAGCCCCTAATATGTGCTCAAGCATTGGCAGAGTGGTGTGTGAGCTTCTTTGTGATCCTGTCCTGACCTCTACAGCGTGGCCGACTGCCCTGCCCTGGGCTCATGTGGCAAACCACGCTGTCCTCCACTGCAGGAATAGAATGTAGCGATCGCACACGGAGACTTTAGTCAGACTTGGTGCAGCTCTGGGCTCTTCCTCTTGCTCTGTGTGACCTCGGGCCAGGTGCTTAACCTCTCTAGGCCTCAGCCCTCATCTGAAAACTGGCAATACTAAAATTACCTTCGTTTGACAGTTGGAAGGACTAAACAAGACAAAGATTGTAACATGGTTGGAATAGCACCGGTACATAGTAATTGTTCTGTGGACATTCAGCTCTTGTCATTGCTATTCTGACAGAACTCTATTTCAAATGTTGGGTGGATGTCTGACTCTCATTCTGGATGGTAAGCTCCCTGAGAGCAGGGACTACAGCTTTGACATCTCTGACTCCCAATCCCTAACTCAGTAGGTATTAATACATCCCACTCAAAGGGTATTTGAATGTTTCAGTGGGCTGTTGGAAGCACTGTGCCCTGAATAAAAGATATGACTTTGATCAGGGACACTTCAGTTTTATGGAAGGCAGGGATATATTTCTACTACTTTACTCATATGTCCATTTTTGCCCCTAAGGAAGGAAATGCCACATTATTAGTCCTTTCTGAGAGTGGAGGAGTTGCTCAAAGCCTAGGACATTCCTGAGCCATGTTTCACTGGTGGACAAAACTTGTAACAGGTGGGAGTTTGAGTTCCACTCTTTTACTCTCTGCCTGCATGCAGTGAGCAGAGCAGGCCTGGCTGTCCTTCTGGTCAACCTCACCGCCCCCCCCCCTTCTATATTCTTTACCTGGACCTGTAGACTCTACAGGCTCATTTATCCTTACTTCAGAAGAGACAGCATAGGAAGCACTTCCTAGGCTTTTGGAACTAAGCCTCATGCTCCAGCCCAGAGAAGCCCTGCTTTTGGTAGGTGACCTCTACTTGTGCAAGATTAACAAGTTGATGCTCTATTAACATAGATGCTCGCCTCTACGTAATAGCTGAGGGAACCCCAAAATAGACGAGGGACACATGGTATAATTCATACAACAAAATCCCACTCCAAATTGAAATAGGGGGTATGTGGGATAGAACTTGCTATGCTCATGAGTATTTTAAGAGTACGTAACCCCTCCCAGGGACTACAGAAAGGATGGCAGTGCTAATCCAGACACTCCTGAGACATTCGGAGAAAGTTCTTGAGATGCGCCAGAGCAGGGGCGTTTTTCACGTCACTCTATCCTTCTACTCTGATTAAATAATTTATGATGAGCCTATGTGGCTTCGACAGTAAAAAGGAGGTGAATGAAAGAAAAGAGGCATTTTCTGACTGGGCAGCAGTGAATAGGAGCCAGCGCAGGGAAATGACCTCTTCTCTCCTTCTTCTTTGAGTCCTATCTCAAGAGTCCTTCCTTCCACATTCTGTTTCTTTCTTTGAGCCACACTGCCTTCTCTCCCAGAAGCCTCTCCGTTTGTAAATAAATAGCCCTTGGCTGGAAGTCAAGTGCCCTGGACTCTTGCCCAGCTCTGCTCCTAGCTCACCAGCCAGAGGACCTTGAATCCTTAACTTCTTTAAGAGTCAATTTCTCATCTGGAAAACAGATATAAATACTTAGCTCTCCGGGTGCCTGGGTGTCTCAGTCAGTTATGCGTCTGGCTTTTGATTTCAGCTCAGGTTCATGATCTCACGGTTCGAGAGATCAAGTCCCACATTGGGCTCTGTGCTGACAGCATGGAGCCTGCTTGGAATTCTCTCTCACTCTATCTCTCTGCTCCTCCCCTGCTCTCTCTCTAATCAAATAAATAAACACTAAAAAAAATACTTAGCTCTTCGGAGACTGTCGGGTCATCAGTGTGAGCCCTAATCCAATTGGACTGTTGTCCTTATAAAAAGGGAAAATTTAGACAGACACATGTACAGAGGTAAGACAATATGAAGAGACACAGGGAGAATGCAGCCACCTACGAGCCAGGGATGCCTGAGGCTACCAGAAGCTAGGAGAGAGACCTGGACAGATCCTTCCCTACTTCCTTCAGAGGGAGCATGGCCCTGCTGACCCCTCGTTTTCAGACTCTGGCCTTTGTTATGGCGGCCCCAGGAAGCTAATACGGCATTAAATATCCTCAAGATTTGCCACCGTGGCCAGGTGTTCTGTTACTTACTGCCAAAAACATTGCTAATCGATACACCTGAGATATATATATATACATGAGTGCTATTTACGGCTGTATAAGAAAAAATCTCCCGGCGCACCTGTGTGGCTCAGTCAGTTAAGCGTCTAACTTCAGCTCAGGTCATGATCTCACGGTTCATGGGTTCGAGCCCTGTGTCAGGCTCTGTGCTGAATGTTTGCTCAGAGCCTGGAGCCTGCTTCGGATTCTGTGTCTCCCTCTCTCTGCTCCTCCTCCCCTTGGCCTCTGTCTCACTCTGTCTCTCAAAAATAAATAAATGTAAAAAAAAATTTTTTTAAAGAAAAAACTCCCCAAACGTAGCAACTTAAAACAACAAAAAGCCATTTATCTCATACAGTTTCTATGGATCAGGAATTCAGTTTAAGTGGGTAGTTCTGGCTCTGGTGAAAATTTCATGAGGTTAAAGTCAAGATGTCGGCCTGAAAGCCTGACAGAGGTTGGAGGATCCACTTCCCTCTCGAACATCACCACTGACGCGACTCCATTCTAGGGATTCCCAGTCCATTGTCTTTTGGTTCCATATTCTAGATCCTCCTAGAAGACAGGATACAACTGGCCCGACCGGGGCCAGAGCTCCTCCTCTAGACTAAATCAATCTTAGCTGAAAAGCCCCAAGTCCTTCTTCCCCTGGCTCCCTTTTTCTCATCTTTTCTACTCTTCTGCTCACACCCCCCACCAATCCATGCCCCTAGACTTCAGACTCCAGGTTCCATTGTGACAGAGGCCCTGATGGTCATTGTCTTATTGTCTTGGTGGCAGGTGGAGCCTTCTTATAGTACCCGAAGTCTAAATAACTTTAGGTCTTGCAGATTCTGCAGAGTAAAACATTTACAAGACAAACAAACCTTTGTTCTACTAATTACTATCACCTCCCACAATTCATTTTTATTCTAAGGACCCACTCTCCAACAAAGGTAAAGATGAACTAAGGGGTTTCCACAGCACATATCACTCTTTTTACCCCCAAGTCTGGGTGAGTGTCTTATGACTCCTACTTGCTATCTGTAACTGGGAAACACAGGTACACACTCTCCTGGGAGGACTGACTAATGGCAGCAAGTGTCACTCCATGCAGCAGTCCCTAAATTGTGAGCCGAGGAGGAGAATGTCACTCAGCAGCCATTCTGCCCCATGGCAGAGGCTGAGGGAAAAACACTAATCAGTATTGGAGAGGAGGTGGGTAGGGAGTGTGGGGTGGGGATCTCTTAGTCAGCTGCCCTGATCCTATCCTAGAAGAAAGAATTTCTGGAATGTGACAAAGGAAGTTATATCCAAATTGGTGGGTGATGGCTTCAAGATGAATAATATCTCAGCTATATTTGAGCTCCTCTCAAACATAGAAAATTATGCTGCAAGAAATAGCATTTAATCTGAGCTTTAGTCCCTGCCAAGAGAGGCCATTTAAGGATTTTTTTAAAAATGTTAAGCCCGCCAGAACGGATTTGCCCTGTCACCGACAATGAGGGCAGAGGAGAAAGTGAAATAACAGGACGGGCTTCTGACACCAAACCTGACTTGGGTATGGCATTGAAAGTCACCTTAGGTAGGGCGAGATGAAGGGAGGAGATGGAGGACCACGTAATTAGATTTGGGTTATTGCCAAGGGCCTTGTTTTATTTTAAGTGGTGAGTTTGTGGGTGTTTATGACATTACTAAAAGCAACTAAATAAAAGTAAGTTATAAATGAGGACGAGGAATGGGACAGAAGATTCACTAAGCCCTCAGCAACTCCGAGTCCCTATCTTTTAAATGGGCTTGTGTTTCATGCTTAGAAAATACTAGACTCACAAAAGAGTCAATACCTCCATAATGCTATCATGTTTCGGGTATGGAGATTATAAATGTCTCCCCCCATCCCTGCAAGTGTGGGAGGTCTCATTTTTGGACAGGAACTTCCTAACTTATAAAATAGCAATATAATAGGGAATCTTCAGCTTCCTCAACTCCATCGACCCACTTGGTAAAAATATCCCTTTAAAATCTCTCTTTTTTTTTAAGATTTTATTTTTTAAGTAATCTCTGTACCCAGCGTGGGGCTCATACCCACAACCCTGAGATCAAGAGTTGCACGCTCCACCAACTGAGCCAGCCAGGTGCCCTCCCTTTAAAGTCTTCAGAAGTGTTTACACATATGTAGGTGCCATGGTACGAGTTTAAGTGATGATCGCAGTGAGGTGAATAGACCCAGAATCTGGAGCTCCCGTGAGTTTGCAAGTTAGGAATGATTGAGAAAGACTGGAACACCAGTTATTAAATAAATACACAAAGAAGGTCACTTTCATTCGGTTCAAGCAACACAAAATAAAACAAAACACAAACACAAACAGGTAAAGGACATTTAATGGGTGGTGAGTAAACTGGGGGGCCACACATAATCTGCTGGGAGGTCATCGGGACAAATACGGATTGTGTCTAATGTGCACCAAGCCCCAGGCTGGGTGCTGAAATGGCTGCAAAATGAGTAGGAGTCGGTGCCTTCCCTCAAGGAGATTGAGTCTCATAGGGGAGATAGACGTCTAGGCCAATCGCTATTTTACATAAAAACACAAAATCTGACTTAGACTTCAAAAAAGGCAAGTAGAGTGAGAAAGGGAGGATTTGAATAGTTTGAGAATTTGCATCACCTTGTGCTAGGGTCTGGAGGAAGAGCCAGGCAAGGTATCACTGGAGAAGTCGCTGAGTGACCAGCTTAGAGAAGACACAGGGATACTGTATGTTTGAAGGCTTAGAAAGGGTGGGTGAGAAGGAGCAAGGACAAGGGACATGAGGAAGGGCAGACTCTACATCTGAGTCACACTCCTGGGCTTTCCAGAAAGATGAGGCTCATGTGGCCAAAGTGATAGAAAGGCTGGGTACGGGTGCTCAGTCCGATGCTCCTGAGAAGAAAACAAAGGGCTGCAGCAGCCCTGGGACCCCCACCGGGGAGGCTGTGTCTGGAGAGGCAGGTCTGGTGTAGGTAGGAGGCTCCCTGGTTGGAGAACCAAACCAGGGGCTGGGTACCAAAGGACGCCACGACACGCAATGTGAGAAAGTACAGACAGTAGCGTGCGGTGGTTAGGGACAAAGATCTGGAATGAAACTTTTGCATTCATATCCCAGGCTTCCCACTTCCTATCTCCTTGATCTTGGATGAATATGCAAACTCTGTTCTTCAGATTGCTCATCTGTAAAATGTACACAGTAAAATCACCCACCTCTTAGAACTGTGATGGGCAGGAAATGAGCTGAGAGCGCACAGCTAGTAGTCATTGATGTCAGCTAGGGTTATTCCCTAGTCATTTGACGTGAGTGCCCAGCATGTCTACTCTATCCCCACCGATATTTTCAAAACTCCATTCCATTTTTTTTTTAGTTTTTTTGTTTGTTTTATTTTGAGAGAGCACGTGAGCAGGTAAGGGGCAGAGAGAGAGAGGGAGGGAGAGAGAGAATCCCAAGCAGGCTCCACGCTGACAGTGTGGAGCCCGATGCGGGGCTAGAACTCATGAAACTGTGAGATCATGACTTGAGCTGAAACCAAGAGTCAGACATTTAACTGACTGAGTTATCTGGGCACCTCCAAAAATCCATTCTGTTTTAATTCAGGGCCAACTCATTCAACTGATCAATACGCGGACTCCTGGGATGCCAGGGTGGCTCAGTCGGTTCAGTGTCTGACTCTTGGTTTTGGCCACAACTCTTGGTCATGGGATCAAGCTCTGTATTGGGCTCTGTGCTGACAGTGTAGACCCTGCTTGAGATTCTCTCTGTCTCTTTCTGCCCCTCCCCTACTTGTGCTCACGCTCTCTCTCTTTCTCTCCCTCTCTCAAAATAAATAAATAAATAGTAAAAAAAGTGGACTCCTGAGGCCAGTGGGCCGGGGCTCAGTCTCTCTACGGATCCATCAGTGCTTCTTAGTTCTACATCAAAGATGAAGCACACCCCAGGACAGACTCATGGAGGGGAGTGGGGGTTGGGGGGTCAGCCATTGGAAAACAGGTGCCGCCCTTGGTCATGAGAGGCCCTGTAGGAAAAGCAGGAGTGAGCTGGGACCTTATCTCCCCATTGAACAATCACTTTGGACCCCACCAGTCCCACAATTCTTAAATTCTCTAAAACAGGGAGAGTCATGAAATACGATCAATCACAGGTTTCAGTCCCTCTTCTTTCCACCCACCTTCCCATCTCCTCCAGCCCCTCCCTCAAAGCTGACACCCCAAAGAAGAGAGTCTTGACACTCCTACTGCCCTGGAGAAGGCTCAGCCTCTGATAACACAAGAGACATGAGGCTCGTCTCCAAGGCGGCAGAGCCACCAGGCAGCTCGGGAGCTCTGAGGCGAAGGTGCTGGCAGCAGGCAGCCCGCAGCCTATATATGGAGCTGCCAGGAAAGTGACTGTTTCCAGGGTGAGCTGACACAGCCGTTCAGGAAACGAGCAACTCAGAACTTAGCAACGTAATTGAAGCCTGCCAGGCTCACCTCTCACACCTCCACCCCCAGCCCAGCTCCTGCTCTGCGTGGGGCTCTTTGGAGGATTTGCCGCTGGAACCCAATAGCTGGGTGAATTCTGCTCACATGTGTTTCCCAAACAGCCCTGGGGGAAGCCTGGGTCTTCCACCGGGGTGGGAGCTGGGAGCTCAACAACAGGGCTTCGGTGGTGGAAGTAACAGCCACCAAGTGAAGACAGAGACATAAGAGTGAAAGGAGAAAGCACAAAGGCACTGTCCAGGGAAGCGAATCGGCCCAGACTATCCTATTTGGAAATGGAAAATGTGTGCTTGGGGTGATGACTGGTTCTTCTCTTAATCACTGTCATTAAAACAAAGCAACTAAAAGAGAAATGGTAGATTAAACGAGAGAAATGAAGGAATCCATGAACTGACAGGATGCATTCATGAAGATATGGTGGGCTCCTGGGTCCTCATGAAAACTTGCCCACATCAATTCGCAGGATACTTCCTACCGTAATCCACACGATGGCAAAATGGCCCCCACACGAGGTAGCTCAGTGGGGCTCTGTTCTCTCCTCTCCAGGATGACGACCCAGTGGTGACGGCCATAAGAAACAGGAAAGATCGGGATATAGGCAGCCAAGTCGAAAAAGACTTCTTTGACAGAAGTCTAAAATTAGCATGGAGAAGAAATAGTCAAGAGAGGCCTATCAAGAGAGAAAGAGAGAGAGAGAGATTGGCCAAAGAGGTGGGACCTCCAAAGCCAGGATGTGGCGGGGTTCCCGGCGCCAGCCCTGAAAGCCAGTCCTGGCCACCCAGGGCCTTTGAACTGACCTCCACTCCGCCCCGCCTTTTCTTTCTCCTCATTGTAATAAAGATATATTTGATTTAGTAGCCTTTTGTGTCAGTGTTATTTAAACATTTTGTTGTCTTGATGTGGCCTATTTTAACTCTTCTTTTTCTATCCTTATCCTTATTTTATTGCTTCTTTTTCTAATTTTCAGTCTTCTCATTCTACCTTCTATTATTTTCCCTTAACTTCACACCCTGGGTATTAAACTTTATTCTTTAGAAAACGATTTGCTTCTATATGGTAGCCTTTCTACTTACACTTTTTTTTAAATTTTTTTTTAATGTTTATTTATTTTTGAGACAGAGAGAGACAGAGCATGAGTGGGGGAGGGGCAGAGAGAGAGGGAGACACAGGATCCGAAACAGGCTCCAGGCTCTGAGCCGTCAGCACAGAGTCCGACGCGGGTCTCGAACTCACAGACCGCGAGATCATGACCTCAACCGACTGAGCCACCCAGGCGCCCCTCTACTTACACCTTTAAATCTTTTAAAAATCTGCCTTTTCTTTAATTTTCCTTTATATTCCTTTAAAACATTGCTTGTTTAGATATTTACAGATTTAATTTCTATTGCATTTAGTTTTAGCTCAATGTTTTATTCTTAAGGGTTCTTTTTTTTATAAGAAGTTATTATTAGCTGTATCAATTATGTTTCAGAGCAGGAATGTGGCAGATTGTACTTCCTAAAAAAGGCCACAATATTTTCATCCCACATGCTCTTCCAGAACTTTGCTGCTCTTCCATCAAGAGGACGCATCTAAGCCCCATTTCCTTGAACCTGGGTGAGTCTTTGTGACTGTCTCAACTACTACAGTATGGCAGAAGTAATGCTACGGCACTCCAGAAGGTAAATGATAAAGATGACCACACACACACACACGCACACACTCCACCTTGGACCCCAGCCACTATGCAGTGAGGAGAGGCCCACCTGACTAGGAAGCAAGCAACTCAGCTGACAGCCAGCACCACTTTGCCTCCTGGAAGTAGATGGTCCAGCCTTCAGGCGAGCCCCTCCAATTTACAAGGTATGCAACAGAGATGAGCTTTCCCTGACAAGCAAGCCCTGCCCAAATCACAGATTTGTGAGCAAAAAAAAAAAAATTATTGTTGCCATTTAAAAACATTTTTTTAATGTGTATATATTTTTGAGAGACAGAGAGATAGAGCATGAGTGGGGGAGGGGCAGAGAGACAGAGACACAGAATCCAAAGCAGACTCCAGGCTCTGAGCTGTCAGCACAGAGCACTATGCAGGGCTCAAACTGACAAATTGCAAGATCATGACCTGAGCTGAAGTCAAACGCTTAACCGACTGAGCCACCCAGGGGCCCCAATTGTTGCCGTTTTAAGCCAGTAAGTTTTGGATGGTTTGCTATATAGCAATAAAATAGCCAAAACAAAGAAATAGAAACTACCTTAGGTATTTTAAAGAGGATATTGGGTACTAACAAAATGTTTGGAAGGGCTGGAATGAACCCCAGAATGTAAATTACTGAGCTCAAAAACACTACAGAAGATATAATCCAAGAATGAACTAGGAAGTTTCTACTGGCCAACACAACCACCTTTCAAGGCCTAAGAAAACCTGTGTCTCCTTGACATGACTTGGCAGCAGAAAAACAATCCAAAGAGGCATGACAATGACTTCTGCCCTACCCCCGCCTTCCGAATCTCAAACACTACTTGGCATTACCTAATTTGCATTCTGATTCTAGCTGCAAAGGAGTCTGAGATCCGTCATTTTCTGCTGCCTGGCCTCTGCAATATAGGGAAGTGCTTAAAGGTAGGGTGAACTAGAGACTGAGCAATCAGCCAAAAGTGGCCACAAACATAAAAACTATGTTCTTACTTCATTTTTCATCTCCTTTTCTTCTCTTCTCCACCTTTTTTAAAAAAAAATTAACATTTATTTATTTTTGAGAGACATAGAGACAGAGAATGAACAGGGCAGAGAGAGAGGGAGACACAGAATCTGAAGCAGGCTCCAGGCTCCGAGCCGTCAGCACAGAGCCCGATGCAGGGCTCGAACCAACAGACCATGAGATCATGACCTGAGCCGAAGTTGGCCGCTTAACCGACTGAGCCACCCAGGCGTCCCTCTTCTCCACCTTTATTACTTTGCTCTTCATGATTTGTTCTTATTCTGGGCAGCAGAACTAACGATGTATTCCTGATTGCACTGAGGAGAGTGCATCCTCTACACAGGGGCCATCAGAGTCTTCTGCACCCAGGTGCACCTGCAGGATCTGTCTGCCCTCTCCTAATTAATAACATCAATATTTTTATCTTCATAAACATTTAATGGGCTGGACATCCATACCATTCTGCTGTTTTTGTTATAATGTATCATAACACCTTTCTAACAGTACATATGAGATATGTACTAAATAAATAGTATATATAAGATATACTATCTCGGGGCGCCTGGGTGGCTCAGTCGGTTGAGCGTCCGACTTCGGCTCAGGTCATGATCTCGCAGTTCGTGGGTTCAAGCCCCGCATCGGGCTCTGTGCTGACAGCTCAGAGCCTGGAGCCTGCTTCAGATTCTGTGTCTCTCTCTCTCTCTGCCCTTTCCCTGCTAACGCTCTGCTCTGTCTCTCTCTCTCTCAAAGAATGAATAAACATTAAAAAAAAATTTTTTTTAAAGATATACTATCTCATTTTTAACAGCTACAAGTTTCTCAATGGCAAGAATTACTGTAATTATTTAATCTTCTGATTGATATATAGCTTGTTTCAAATGTTTTTCTGCTACAATCAAGGCTATCAGGAATCTTCATTCACATCTACATTGTGGGAAGCTTGGTTTGGAATAGATTCTGGAAGCATAGCTGTTGAATCAAAAGGAATTTCTATTGTTTTTCTTTATGTTTAAATGCACTTTTGTTGTTTAAAAATTTATTTAAATTTATTTAACTCCTTGTTTAAGGAGCTATATAAAGTGAAATACAGAAATCCCTCCACATATACTTCCCCAGAGTTATACTCTCAACAGTTTAATGACTGTCCTTCAGGATCTTGGTCTGTACATAGACAGACACACACTCCGGAAACAAGTAAATATAATTGTTTTCCAAAAAATGGGATCATTTGATGTTTATTCTCTAGGTTGCCTTTAAACCTAACAATATAATAAAACTAAATGTATAATAATAAATATTATCTAAACAGCTTTCTGTTTAGATACACCTCATTCTTTTTTAATGCCAATGCTGATTGTTATTAACCTTTTCAACTCTTGCTTATCTGAAGGGTAAAAATCTTTATCTCAAACATCTTATTGTTTGATTTGCATTTATCTTACTAGTAATGAGGTTGAACATCATTTTATCTCTTTATTATTTGTATTTTTCCTTCTTCAAGTGGCCTATCATACCTTCCGGCTATTTCTCTATTGATTTGTTTGTCTCTTTAAGCTATTTTTAAGTACTGTTTCAATGTTAAGCCATGTCTATTATATGCAGAGAGATTTTTTTTCCTCCAAAACTGTACTTTGTTTTAGATTTTATTGTGGCTTTTGTCAAACAACCTTAAAAATTTTCACATAGACAAAGTTGCCAATCTTTCTAATGTGGCTTCTGAGTCTTATGCTTGCAAAGACCTTCCTCATGTCAAGATTATAAAAATATTCTCCTATATATGTTTTGCTATTTTATAGCTTTAGGTACGTTATTACATTTTTATTCTTTTTTTTTTTTAATGTTTATTTTTGTGAGAGAGAGAGGGTGAGAGTGTACACACGCACAAGCTGGAAAGGGGCAGAGAAAGGGACAGAGGATCTGAAGCAGGCTCTGTGCTGACAGCAAAGAGCCCGATGTGGAGCTTGAACTCATGAACTGTGAGATCATGACCTGAACCAAAGTTGGAGGCTTAACCAACTGAGCCACCCAGGCGCCCTTATTTTTATTTTTTAACGTTTATTTATTTATTTTTGAGATAGAGGGGGGAGGGAGAGGCAAAAAGAGAGGGAGACAGAGAATCTGAAGCAGGCTTGGAGCTGTCAGCACAGAGCCCAACGCAGGCACAAATGCACAAACCATGAGATCATGACCTGAGCCAAAGTCAGATGTCTAACCCACCGAGCCAGCCAGGCTCACCTGTTGTTACATTTTTAATACATCTTGAATTTACTTTTGACTGTCCTACAAAATATGTATTCTACTTTTTCCTACAGGTCTACCCAGTTCTCTCTATGCCATTTATTCAACAATCAAAATTTTGCCATTCATGTGAAATTCTACTTTTATCACATTCTAAATTCCTTATATATGTGGGTTGGTTTCTTGACTATTCCACTAATCCATCTGAGTATCCCTCACTCTAGCACTGCATTATTTTAATAAACTTTTATATTTAAAAAGCATTAGTCATAATGATCAAAAATTATCTTATTATTCTTTTGTATTCTTCCAAACATACTTCAGAACTAATTTGTCAAATTGCACCCCAATTCCTAAAACACCCCACACCTTATTGGTTTTTTTTTTTTTACATTCTTGGGTACACTTTTAGACTCCCTATTCTATTACATTTCTCTAATACTCGTGGTAATACTACAGTATTTAGCCTGGATTTATAAGTTATCTAGATATTTAACAGCATGATTCCCTCCCCCATCCTTTTTCTTTTCAAAAAGCATATTAACTGCTCTTTGTTCTTTGCATATTCATAAATATCTCATAATCAACTTGTCATGAACCACCACAAAAATATTAATATTTCATTTGTTTACACTATCGATGAATTTGGGCGGGCCAGTTCTCACTATTTCTTAATTTCCAATACACGAAAATGATAGATCTCTCCATTTAATTTAAACTTTGTATAATATCTTTCAGTAAAATGTTATCAATTTCTTTTTAAATATATACATATATATTTTTTTGAGAGAGAGCGAGCACGAGCACTGGTGGGGGAGAGGGCCAGAGGGAGAACCAGAGAAATTCTTAAGCAGACTCCGTGCTCAGCACGGAGCCCCAGGTGGAGCTTCAATCCCATGATCCCGGGATCATGACCTGAGCCGAATCAAGAGTTGGATACTCAACTGACTAAACCACCCGGGCGCCCTAGATGTTATCAATTTCTTTATACAGATTTTACCTTTTTGTTATGTTATACTTTGGTATTTCATATTTTTGTTGTTCTTATGATAGAATTTTTAAAATTCTGCTTCATTTTCTTTTCCTTTTACATTTTAGTTTCTGATTCATCGTTGCTGATATATAGAAAGAATAGATTTCAAAATTTTTTTTACTATTTACTTTTTGAAAGAGAGAGAGACAGAACGTGAGCAGGAGAGGGGCAGAGAAAGAGGGAGACACAGAATCTGAAGCGAGCTCCAGGCTCTGAGCTGTCAGCACAGAGCCCAATGCGGGGCTGGAACGCACGAACAGTGAGATCATGACCTGAGCTGAAGTCAGACACTTAACCAACTGAGCCACCCAGAAAGCATAGATTTTTCTATGTTGTCTTCACACCAAGAAACTTTTCTAAACTCTCTTATGACTTCTCATAATTCATCTGTTTATCCCTTTAGATCGTGCCCTGTATATAATCATATCATATATGCATTGTTATTGGAGTTGCAGTAAATGTCCAGATTACTCTGGAGAGACATGACTTGCAGCTGTGGAGTCTCCCTTCAGGAAAGGACATGGATCCAGCTGCAAGGAGCAGAGGTGTAGCTGAGCCTCCAGCTGTTAGCACCTCTCAAGTTCACCTCAGCTTTCAAGCCAAGGCCATGCTTTTTCCAGAAAGGCCCTCCCCACTGACTGAGTAGCGAGGGTGAGCTAAGGAATAGGCCAATTCTTCTCAGTGCAAGGTTTTTCTAACGGGCAAGTGTTGCTCTGAAATTCATCACTGGGTTGCCTGAGACTTCATCGGATGTGCATCGGGGGCCGAGGCTCTCCTGCCTGTGTCTCACTCCCAAACAAGCCCCTTGTATTCCTGACTCCATCTCATGTGTGCTTCACAGAGACCCACTGACTTTGACACATTGATGTATTTATAATAATGAGTCCTTCCATCCAAGTAAACATATCTCCCCACTTATTCTATTCTTTAATGCCCTTCAGGAAAATTTGATAGTTTTCTTCTTATTCATCTTGCACATTCTTCAGTTCATTACCTAATTTTTAAGTTTTGTTTTTTTCTTAAATAAATGAGATCTCTTATTCATACCTTTTACTTATGTATTTTACTTTACTTTATTTTAAGTTTATTTATTATGAGAGAGAGAGCATGCACACATGTGTGAGCGAGGGAGGTCAGAGAGGGAGGGAGAGAATCCCAAGCAGGCTGGTGTGGGCCTCGATCCCACAAACCATGAGACCGTGACCCAAGCCAAAATCAAGGGTTGGTTGCTTAACCGACTGAGCCACCCAGGCTCCCCTTATTTTTATATTTTAAAGCTACATTGTAGGTCATTAGGGTTTAAAACTGTTAAACCTTTTCATTGTCATTCATTTCTAAATCATTTTTCTTTTGGTTTCCTCAAGGCAAACAAACATAAAGGCCAACAACAACAACAAAAACCACCTCCATCAGTAGAAGAATGGGTAAGCAAACTGTGATATATTCAAACAGTGCAATATTAGTCTGTGATTAAAAAAAAGAACAAACTACTGATACACGAAAAACACGGAGTGGATAAACTTAGAGACTTTGTGTTGAGCAAAAGAAGCCAAATGCCAAAGAGCACATACTGAATTATTTCATGTATACAAAGTTCAAAAACAGGCAAAACTAATCAATAGAGATAACAGTAGTTACCTCAAAGAGGGGGTGTCTGTTAACTTGAAATGGGCTCAGGGGAACGTTCTGGGGGATGTCACTGTTCTATATCTTGATTTGGGTAAAAAAGTTATCAAACTGCACACTTAAGATTTGCTCCTTTCACGGTATGTAAGTTACACTTCCATAAAAAAACACAGCATGTTTGGTTGGAGGACTCTGCTTTTCCTGTTGGTTCTCCACCTAAATAAATGACTATCCCCATTGTCCGATCCAGAACCCGAGATTCCCTCCTCTCCCTTCTGCCCCATGGGTGGCTAATGACCCATGAATGTCCTTTATATTCTAGCTCCTAAATGACTGTTGACGCTTCTTTCCTGTTACTATCACCATGGTTCAGGCCTCAGGACCTTTTCTCACCTGATTTGCTGCTGTGTCCTCCTACCTGATCTCCCCTCCATGTCACCTTCCATGCAGTAGGCACACTAGTCTTTCCAAAATAAAAACTTTGAATAAGTTCAAAGGCAACTTATTGTCCTAAGGATACAGTCCTGATGCATAAATATGCTTTAAAAGATCCTCCGTGACCCTGAGCTTGCCCCTCACTCCCACCTGGCCCCACTTCTCCTTTCTAGCTTCTTTTACTCCTTATGGTCCAGCCATTACGGACTTCCTTCAGTTCCTTGAATTCTCTCTCTGTCCCTCAATCCTCTCTCTCTCTCACTTTCTGACCTTTGGCTTGGAACATTCTCCCCACTCAACCTGTCCTTTTCTCATGGCTAACTTTTACTCACCCTTCCGGTCTCAAATGAAATGTCCCTTCATCAAGGGAAGCCTCCCCTGAAAGTCTTAACTAGATAATTATCCCCTGACTCATGATACGATCCCAAACCACCCTGTCACATGCATCACGCCATTCCTATAATAATTTGTTAAAGCAGCTGATACAGTAATTCCTAAATAAATATTTAGATGAATGAATAAGTGAATGAATGAGAGCAAGGATGGGGGAGGGGAAGCTAGTCACAAAATCCTGGTCATGGTGACCAATCCCACCCCCATATGAGGAGGTACCCAGGAAACCGGAAGTACATTTGGGGTGAGCAGGGTTATCTACTATTTCTTAACTGGATATACTGCATCTCATCCCTCTCAATTTTATAGCAAGCACTGTCCTTCAACTGCCTGATTTGTTGATTCTTAATCCTCAGATTGTAGGTGAGTAAGTAACGCATACTTTCATTTCGCAGGTGAGAAAAATGCAAGCACAGAAAGCACTGCTAATTTGCTCAAAGTCACAGAACAAGCTAGCAGTGGAGCTGGCTTGGAATGAATTCCCTAGGCTCCTAGGCTGGGGGTCACTACTCCATAATGGAGTTCTCTGTGACCCCGTAGGCCATGTGTCCCCAGACTGGCCTTTATGGGCACTGGTGTTTAGAAATCCTATTGAAGCTTCTTTCATTCCCTACGTACCCTGTACCAGAAACCCGCTGTACATCATTGACAAAGCCAGTTCTGTTCTGGGTCCCTGCTTGCTGCTGCCTGGGCAGGGGACCCCCGACAGCCCTCCCCCTCATGCCCAACTGAGTATAAGCCCCTGCTGGAGTCTTCACATGGCACCTCGCATGAATGTGTGGGACCCACTGGTTGCCAAGCTGAATATGGCTCCAGATTATTCTAGGAAATAAATACATTGTTTTGCTCTGGATTGCAGGAATTGCTAATTAGGGATTTTTATTTTGGGCAGTGTTCCTTGGAGCTGGCAGACAGAAGGAGTAGGCGACTTGCTCCAGGGGCACTGTTAAAGCAAAAGGAACTATCCATTTCTGCCCCTGTTATGAGAACACACCAGAGCCCATTGCTGCCTAGCCCCTGACCTCAGAGCCCGAGGCAGAGGCCTCTTGGAAGTTTTCCTGGCTCCCAGTGGTTTCCTCTTCCCTTTGAAGGAAAGGCCCTCAAAACACAAGCGCAAGCCCCTTGTGGTCTCATCAGCCATATATTACCCTGCCCCTGGCCAGATAATTGTCCTAGGGAGGATAGCACAGGTCTTTCTCGGTATTTCTTACCTGAAACTGAGAAAGAGAATCCTTTTATCACAGCAGGCTGACATGGAGAGCATCAAATCCACTAGAGGCCAGGTCTCCAGTCATCAGTGGAAGAAAAGAAGAAGAGCTGAGAGCATTTGAAAAACTCTTAGCCCCTAGTTCCACTAGCTCATGACATGCAGCTGTGTCCCTAACCCCTTGTAGGTTGGTTGGTTGGGTGCACTCCTTTGCATTCTGTGAGCTGAAAAATTCTGTTTTGGGGGTGGGGGTAATTAATTTATTTGGCCTAAACTAATTCAGGCTGCATTTCTGTCACTTGCAACCAGAATCCTGGCCTTCTAATGGTTGTCACGGTTTGAGGACACATAGAGGACTCAGGCTATGGCTCAGTGGCCCACCTGTGGATAAATTGCCTGGGTATTTTGGAGTTATGCTGTCAGGTCCCAGTACACTGACCAATCTACTTTAAAGCAATAGGGGCACTTGGGTGGTTGGCACTGATTCCTCTGTCTCTCCCTTTCACTGCCCCTCCCCCACTAGCACTCCCTCCCTCTCTCAAAAATAAATAAACATTTAAAAGCAGTTTAAAGAGAACTATTGTGAGACGGGGGCAGGGAGAGAGAGAGGATAGAAGACAGTGTGATGAAGTCAGGTGAGAGGAAGCGGGAGAGGCCCGGGAGAGAAATACACTGGGGAGGCGCAGCAGGCTTGTTTCTGATTCTAATTCTGTTCTAGAACTACAGCCTCTCAGTCCACGGTCAGCCTCTTTTTCACCTTCTCAACACAAGAACTGAAAAGCAATGCTCTGAACACCATTACCTAATCAAATAAAAACGTATATCAAGGTTCAAGTCCATTATTGCCCACAAAGGGGGAACCAGACTTAGACACAAAGGGGTGGAAGGAGGCTGATTCCAAGTTCCAGAGTGGGTAGCAGTGTGGAGAAGTCACTGAGTCTATCGCCCCACCTTTGACCCTTCTGGAACCCATTCCAGTCACAGCTCTCCTGTGATCATCTACCTCTCAGCTCTGTCCAATGTTGACTTCGCCCAAGGAGGGATGTCGAATGGAAGACAAGAGAAAGAATAACCTCTCTCTGTCTGTAAGAGAAGAGCTAGAAGCTGCCTTGGAAGAGTCTAGGAAACTTTTCCTAAATGGTTCACAGCTACCTTGTTCTCTTCTTCTCTGCCTCCCCATGACCCAAATTAAAAAGAACAAAAGGAAGGAAGGTACAGAAGCCCCCACACCCCACAACCCACTCTAGTCAATGCCAGAACAGCCTGATCTCCAGCGCCCATTGTGGGAATGTGAAAAGCATTAGGAAGGTTCCCCTGGATCACAGAAAACGAAATACGAAGGCCCGTGGAAAGATTCCTATAATGTTTACGATGCAAATTAAATTTACAATGCAAATTAAAATATCACCAGAATACCTCTTGGTGCTCACCAGTTGACTCTCATATGCTGCTTTCTGGCTCCAAAATTGAAACAATTTTCTTACGGGAACATTTAACATTATATATTATAATTTTGAATGTTTGTACCTCTGACCTAGGAATTTTACTTTTTGGAATCTAGCCTATAGTTTTACTGTGGGTTCAGATGCCGGCACCATCATTTACTAACCCTGTAAGCTTGGGCAAGCTTCTTAACCTCCCCATGCCTCGATTTCCCCATCTATGAAATAGAGATAATAATAGTACTCATCACGTTGTGAGAAGTAAATGGTGAGTATATGTAAAACTCTCAATACCTGGTGAAGAGTGCCCAGTGTAAGTAGTATGCAAATGTTAACTAGCATTATTACCTCCATCAGTGCACCAAGTACACACAAAAGGCTATGCACAGTCAGAGTCATTATATAATACTGAAAAACAGGAAACGATTGAGTTAAAAACTTATGTACATCTACATGATGGAATATGCTGGAGCAGTTGTTAACACCACTATAGATTAATCTGTATCACGATGGGGAAAGGAAAAACCATTCCAGGTACGATGTTAATTACAAGAGTATGTACAGTGTGGCACCATTGGTATAAATAATGCTGATGATGGTAGTATTACAGCTGAACACAGGAATGTTGAATGAATATAGGCAGGAAGAAAAATCTATAGGAATCAACTTGAAACTATATAAATGTATTTATCTGGGTACAGAATTGGGAAAGATATTTTCATTTTAACATGTTTATCTTGGGGCGCCTGGGTGGCTCAGTTGGTTAAGCATCTGACTCTTGGTTTCGGCTCAGGCCAAGATTCATGGTTTGCAAGTTCAAGCCCCACATCAGGCTCTGTGCTGACGGTGCAGAGCCTGCTTAGGATTCTCTCTCTCCTTCTCTCTCTTCCCCTCCCCCACTCGCTCACTTTGTCTCTTTCTCTAAAATAAATAAAAAAAATATTTTAAAAAGCATCTTTTCTCAATGAGCATTAAAAATATTAAGACAGAAATTATAAACCAATGACCTGCAATGGGCAGGGGAGGGGACAGGGAAGAACCCTGGCAATGGGTCCTTTGCCCTGGGACAGATGATCAGACTGCATCTGCCAAAATGGTCAGTGCAGCCTAAGGGGCGCTGCGGGGGTCTCCGGGACGGGAGTGGTGTTCTGCAGAGGAGGCAGCTGGAGGCATACTTCATCCCTGCTGCAGTCTTATTGGCCTTGATCCTTGTTAGTGTGATGGCTGGATCCTGCCTCTGTCCCTGCTTTTAGGAAGAGAAAAAGAGAGGGAGTAGAAAGGGAGGGTGGTGACAGAAAAAAGGAGAGGAAGGAGAGAGAGAGAGGAGAGACAGAGAGGAAAGAGAAGGGTGAGAGATGCTGTGTCCCCGCATCTCCATGGCCCCAGGAAGTGGGCCGAGGAGCTGCTCCTCAGCTCTGTCAGAGTCGCCATGGAGACTGAGTGCTGGCCTCTTCATGATTAATACTCTGAGGCAGCTGTCTTCTTGGAGTCTTTTTAAATATATACACTATTATTTGAACACAATGATATTTAGAGCAGAAAGATCAAGGTGGGGGGTGGAGGAGCGGGGAGTAGCATTACCAGAATGATGACAGGGGCTGGGCCCTTCTTAGAAGAGAGAAACGGCAGGCTCACTCCTCCCCTTTCTCCTCCCCCTCCCTCCTCCCACCCTGGATCCAGAGCTTCCAGTCTTATCCACTGCAGCATCAGCAACAGTGTCCCAAGAGCCTGCGCAGTGCCTGGCACAGGGCTGTACTCAATGAACATTTGATGAATGAATTTTTTCATTCATTAATTCATTCAGTAATTGTCGGTTCCATGCTTGTCCAGAAGGTAAACTCTCCTTTCCTAACCTTTTCCCATGGAAATCAGAAATTTCCTCTCACCCTCCCCAAGGCCACACACACGCACACGCACACTCCAACCACCACGACCAATGTCCATACTAGTTCCCAAGGACCTTGCATGTGCTTCTCCTCAGCACATGTCCAATGTGACCCACAGCGCTCCTATCCATCCTCCATGGCAGCCACTCCAGGGAACCTTTGCAGGGATGGACACCAGCCAGATCAAGTTTGTACATAATACCCTACTTAAAAAGCTAGAGGGAGATCCACCATCTAGGCCATCCCAGAGTGAATCCTTTTGTAAAATGAATAATCTTTTCCTAAATTATCTCATGGAGTAGGCTAGCCTGGGCCTCACTGTCTATCCTACCACTGAATAGAAGTGTGATCTTGAGCAAGTTATTTAATCTTATCTAGTCTGCTTCTTTTTTTTTAATGTTTATTTATTTATTTTGAGAGAGAGAGAGACAGAAAGAGAGCGCACACCCAAGAGTGAGTGGGAAAGGGGTAGAGAGAAAGGGAGAGAGAGAATCCCAAGCAGGTTCCATACTGTCAGCACAGAGACCAACACGGAGCCCGATCTCACGAACCATGAGATCATGACCTGCCTGAGCCAAAATCAAGAGTCAAATGCTTAACTGATTGAGCCACCCAGGCACGCCTAGTCTGTTTCTTCATCTGTGAAATAGGTCTCCAATTCCTTATTCCATAGAACTTTGGGACGATTAAATGATATGTTTATAAGATGCTCAAAGTGTGCAACTTTCGTTTTTTCCCTTCCAGTTTGTGTTTTTATATGTGAATTAGAGTAGAACGCATAGGTCTAAGCTCCTCTTTCTTCTCCTCTCAAAGACCTTTATTCTATCTAGACCCAGAGTCTCTTTTAGAGCTGTTAAAATTTAGAGGTAAGAGGGGCTGAGCTGGGAAGGGCTATAAAATGCCCATTCTCTTTATATTCCCTCCTCCTCCTCCTCAAGGAACCAAATGCAGATGCAATTACCCTCCAGAGATAACCATCCCATATGTGAGAGTGTGTGTATGTGTGTCCACTGAAGGTGAGCAGCTCAGAGATGGATGTGTGGGCCAGCCCACACCCAGAGTGCAAGCTGTGTTCCCCATATCATCTCCTATTCAGTCTTCCCTCTGCAGCTCTACCCCCAGGCCTGGCCTGTAATAAGAAGTTGGGGTGACTTGGACCCTTATCAACACAGACCTAGCCCAAGAGCCCTTGGCGGAGAGCAGCAAAGGTCTGGGAACTTGCCAAAGGAGTAGGGGAATTATCCATGACTAAGAAGGAGGAGGAATGCTGTGGCAGAGGGAAGAACAGCAGAAGGGACGGGGAACCTGGGGCTGGCCAATCTGGCCCGACGGGGCGGCCTGGGGAGCCCTGGACACCAGCCTAGCCAAACCCCTCCACTCCTCCTCCCTCCCAGGCAGTAAGATGCCAGAATGGATTTGAGACATGTGTGCCCTGCGTGTCTGGTGTGGGCTCACCTGGCCTTGGCAACGCATTTGGATTACAATCAATCCCCCGGTCTGAAATAGTGTATAATGGAAATAGTGCTCTGTGTGTTTAATCCTTATAGACATGTGCTGGGTTTCTGCATTTCCTACATGCAAACATATGTGTAGCTAACACAGAATTATATCTGTGGCATTTGTTAGGACATGCTGCCCGTACGTGACTCTTGAAAACCTTCGTATGATTTCCAGACATGGGGAGAAGATAAGTGCAGGTGTGTCAGCATAGATTTTGCAAGTGATTACGTGATGACATATTCTGTGAACACACTGTGGGGTCATTGTAGAGTGGGGCTGGGGCGGTTAGGGATGGAGGTGGGTCTGAGGGTCCCCGTGGGCTCAAAACCAAGATCTACCTCTGGCCCTTCGTAAGCACTTAAGGAAGGAATACAGTGTGAATGAGCACTGAGAAAATGAACGCATGAATGAATGTTTGGATAATGGACATAGGGTGCAAGGCCTGAGAATTTGGTGAGGTTGGGGCATTCTTGGCATTCTCTCAAAAAGGAGCGTACCAGTGGACAAGGGAGGCTGGGAGATATACTGCTGTAGCCCCTCGCCCCTGAGTGGCTTTGGTCGCATTCCTAGGAAAGCAGAGAAAGAAGACGGAATCCCAGCCCCTCCCTTCCCACTTTGCAACTCCTAGTCCCAAGAACTGAGGCTCTTTGTAAAGAAAAGCATGTTATCCTGTGTATTGATTTAATCCCCTAATTTGGTTCCAGAAAAGAGTTAAGTGAGCTATAAAACAAAATAAAACCAAAACTATTTAAAGCAAATAAGACAGAAGGAAAACCACAGCAGAAGACAGATGAGATCAGGAGAGTAGGCAGGCTTCTTTGCTGGAATTCACTGACCTTCTGCAGCCAAGATTCACAGCCACCTTAAGATTAGGCATTTTTTCTCCCAGATGAAAAAAATTCTTCAGGAGAAAAAAAATTTTCCCAATTAGTCCAGGTGCTGATTTCTGGAAAATATATCCTGTGGATTCTCTGTGTGTTGCTGGGAACAGCATCTTTAGTATAAAAGTCAAGGCAGAAAAAAAGTCTACAGAAGCATTTCATACCCTGTAGGTGAGGGAGGAGGGAGCAGGAATTGGCCCTACTTCTATGGAGGACAATTTGCCAATTGTCTATCAAAATTTTATGTACCCCTGACCCAGAATTACACTCACTGGAATTTATCCCACAGATATAGTCACATTTATAGAGTCAAGAATGTTGACTACAACAACATTGGTAAAAACCAAAGATTGGAAGCTTCTACATGCTCAAGGATAGGAGACAAACTGACCTCCCTCATAATGGAGTACTATGCAGCCTTAGAAAAGAATGACGAAGCTCTTTATGTTCAGACTTGAAGCAATCTCTCGGCTATTATAAATGGGAAAAAATTATATTGCAATGAGTGTGCTGGAAAATGCATATTTTTTTTGAAATAATACACAAGACACTTAAATGTTGCTACCTCAGGAGGTAGATGGGGAGGGAAAAGACTTTTAGAATATACCCTTTTGTACTAATTGATTTTTCCTCTCATCAGTAGCAAGCCTTATGGTCCTTTCTAATTGAATTAAGTTATTTTTCCTAGAACTAAAGAAAAAAAAACTATTAGGTAAACGGAAACACACACAGGTGGGAGCAAATAATGAATAATGGCAAACATCCCTGTAGTTTACTGTGTGCCCATGCGTAGCATTTAATATGCTCTAACCCAATTTCTGTTTACAGTAAATTTATGAAGTAGATATACATAGCTCCATTTCACTGGTGAGGAAACTGACATTCAGGGAGATTAAGTGACCCAGGTTGTACGTTGCAGAGAGTGGATTCGAATCCCCTACTGCGGAATCCCAAAGCCCACGCGGCTTTTCCTCGCCGTCCGCCGGCCTCTGCCCGCAGGCGGGAAGCGCACTAACTGAACTCCGGCCCCACGTGGCGGAGGGCCCCACTCGGGCGCGCACGGGGCTCCACGCTCGGGGAGCGCGCGCGCACGCAGCGGCGCGGGCCCGGCGGCGGCGGCGGCGACGACGTCACAGCCCGAGCTTTCCTTTTCGGGAGTCCCCGGCACACATCCTGTGTCCATGTTTGGGCATTTACGTCACGGCGGCAGGGCCGGGGCCTCCCGAAATGGCAGTGGCCCGGGGAGTCGGAAGCCCGGAGCCAGCGCGGCCGCTGCTATATAAGTGGGGGGGCCGCGGATCCGGGGAGCCCGGCTGCGCTTTGGAGAGGCGAGGAGCCGCCGCTCGAGGCCGGTCCCGGCGAGCAAGGGAGCCTCGGCCCCGGGACCTCTTTCCCAGAGGTGAGCGCCTGGAGCCAGGAGCTCGGCCGCCTGGGTCTGTGAGGCGCAGGGCACCCCAACTGCTGGCTTCCCCGTCACCCGTGCGCCAAGCCCCGCGGGCGAGGCCCCCCGCGCCCCGCAGCCGCCGCCGCGCCATGCTCCACCTTAGCGAGTTTTCCAGCCCCGACGCGCTCCTGGTCAAGTCCACCGAGGGCTGTTGCACGGAACCCAGTACCGAATTGTCCCGGTTGCCCGGCAGAGATGCTCCGGCGGTAGCCGGCTACCCCGGAGGTAAGGAAAACGGCCGACGGTGCTCAGACGGCTGCGCAGCGCGGGGGCGCATGGTGCCTGAAAACCGGCAGGGATTGAAACGCTAGAGCTGTGGGGGCGGGGGTGCTAGGGGGCCCTGGGGTGCGCACCCCCATTCCCAGCCCCACTGTGCCTCCAGCGCCTCCGCAGGAACCTGTGGGTGTATCAAGGCGTCCTTTTGCCTGTGCACGTGTGTTTTGCGTGTGCATGTTTGTGTGTGCGTCTTGGGGCGTATGCGGGCTCAGGATGGATCAAAATGTGGAAAAGGCACCTTTTATGTATCAGTGCGAACCAAGGACCCAGTGGGTGGGGGCTTGCAGAATCCGAGGCGCACCCTTTATGTGCCCGGAGCTGATTCCTGCTCCCTCCACAGCAGGCGACTTCTTGAGCTGGGCTTTGAGCAGCTGCGGCGCCGGGGGGGACTTAGCCGATTCCTGCTTCCTGGAGGGGCCTGCACCGACGCCCCCTCCTGGCCTCAGCTACAGCGGTAGCTTCTTCATCCAAGCAGTACCCGAACACCCGCACGACCCGGAGGCACTCTTCAACCTCATGTCGGGCATCCTGGGGTTGGCACCTTTCCCCGGCCCT
This sequence comes from Paguma larvata, assembly GCA_030068075.1. NCBI lineage: Eukaryota > Metazoa > Chordata > Mammalia > Carnivora > Viverridae > Paguma > Paguma larvata. The sequence goes on from CM057836.1 coordinate 49,031,808, forward strand.
GAGGCGGCAGCATCTCGTTCTCCGCTGGACGCCTCTTTTCCCGCAGGCCCCGATGCCTTGCTGCCGGGTCCAGCGGACCTTTACTCCCCGGATCTGGGCGCTGCCACCTTCTCAGAGGCGTTCTGGGAGGTCTCTCCCTCGGCAGGCGCCCCCTCACAGTGCCTGTATGAGCCTCAGCTCTCCCCACCCGACGTCAAGCCAGGCCTCCGGGCACCTCCGGCCTCTCCAGCGCTGGACACTGCCTCGGCCTTCAAAGGCCCCTATGCTCCCTGGGAGCTACTTTCAGCTGGAGCCCCAGGGAGCTGTGGGTCACAAGGAGGCTACCAGACCGCCCCCGACGCCCGTTTCCCCTCGATGGGGACCAAGATTGAAGACCTGCTGTCCATCAGCTGCCCAGCGGAGCTGCCGAATGGCCCCACCAACAGACTTTACCCCACGGGGGCTTACGACGCTTTCTCCCTGGCCCCAGGTGACTTAGGGGAGGTGGCCGAAGGCCTCCCAGGTCTCCTGACCCCTCCTAGTGGGGAGGGAGGGAGTAGCGGTGACAGCGGAGAGTTTCTGACAGCTACTCAGCCTCAGGTTTCCCCCCTGGGCCTCCGCAGCACCGCGGCGGACTTCCCGAAACCTCTTGTGGCAGACATCCCTGGGAGCAGTGGGGTGCCTGAGCCTCCTGGGCCATCGCCGTCCGCCCCATTCCCCCCTACCAAGGCGCGGCGTAAGGGGCGCCGGGGCGGCAAGTGCAGCGCGCGCTGCTTCTGCCCGCGGCCGCATGCCAAGGCCTTTGCTTGCCCAGTGGAGAGCTGTGTGCGCAGCTTTGCGCGCTCAGACGAGCTCAACCGCCACCTACGCATCCACACGGGCCACAAGCCCTTCCAGTGCCGCATCTGCCTCCGCAACTTTAGCCGAAGCGACCACCTTACCACACACGTGCGCACTCACACGGGTGAGAAGCCCTTCGCCTGCGACGTGTGCGGCCGCCGCTTCGCGCGCAGCGATGAGAAGAAACGGCACAGCAAGGTGCACCTTAAGCAGAAGGCGAGAGCTGAGGAACGGCTCAAGGGCCTTGGCTTTTACTCTTTGGGCCTCTCTTTCGCCGCCCTGTGAGGGGAAAATGGGCTTGTAGATTGGGGCGCCGCCTCCCGGCACGAAAGAGGCGACCTGGTCTGCCCCTCTCCCCTCTCCTCTTTCCGGCACGTCCCGGGGCCGGCCTCTGGTCCCCGTTCCAGTTCCCTTGAAGCGCCCGTCGTTCCTGCCTCGTTCAGCACCAGCTCCGTGGACAGCTCCCGCGGTCCGGGCTCAGACTCCCGCGACAGCCGCGTTTTGAGGGAAGTCCTCTCATGCACCGAGCGAGTAGGCACTTTCTTGGGACTCAAGACAGTGCTTTGTAACTGGCTTGGCGCACGCCCCACGCCCCCCATAAGATCCCCCCACTCAGAGGCAGAATGGGGCAGCGCCGAGCCGGTCTCGCGCGGGATTTTGTACAGCAATGTCGTTTCCAGCAGCCATTGGATGTAACGTTTTGCTTTGGGGTTATTTCCTTTTGTTGTTGTTAATTTTGTAAAGCAGACGCTACTCTCGAGCAGTTGACAAAACTGTTTATTTTTGCAATTAAAATTATTGTGCTAAAAGCTTACTGAATCTGCCATCCAAGCTTCTGACCCATTCCCCCTACCACTCCCCCAGAAGAATATGTGTCAGAAGAGAAGGGAGATATTCATGCCAATGGAATCATTATGCAGCTTCTGTCAGGCACTGTGGCACATAGTAGGCATTCAATAAATATGTACAGAACTAACAGATGCATTTAAAATCACACATGACCTAAGGGCTCAAGGTGTTTCTGAAACTTGAGATAGATTGAGAGGTTTAGGTGTTAAACATGGAGCATATATTATCCTTCATCCTTACAATCCTGAGTGCAGCAGGCATATATTACATTTCAAAGATGAGGGAGCAAAGTAGGTAACTTGCTGGGTAACCCAGCTAGGAACAGACAAGGTCAAACTCAGATCTGTCTGGCTCCAGAGCCAGTGTTTTTTTTTTTTTACCAACCCCAGAATGGTGGCACCTCATCTTAAGAGTACTGTTTAGAAATGCTTCCTACCAAGAAGTGAAATAGGTTTGGCAACTAGAGGGAGCCCCAGGCAGTAGCGACAGCAACAGAAGACTGCAGTATGTCACTGCCGTTTGTGAACACCCAGAGTCTTGGGTATCAGAGAGGCTCCAGCCAGTGCCTCTGCATCTGTATGAGAAGCACATGCTGTCATGGCCAAAAAGGACTCAGCATTCAGCTAGACCATGGATGGGCAGAGCCAAGCCCAGCAAGGAGAGGGTACTTGCCAGATTCTCACAGTCAGGTTAGTTGCTCACAAAGGATCTTTTCCAGGTGGCAGCAGCCCATTTACCATCCAGCCATGCACCTGTCACAGTCCCTTTTCCCTAGCTGTCCTTCCAGGTGAATCCTTCATGGCTTGAGGAAGGGGGTTTAGAGCTAGAAGAGGGGAAAGCATGATTTTGTGATGAGGAATATGGGGAATGGATACAACTTGCTCCCCCTTTACTCCCTGAACTTCCAACTCAAAAGCTTTTATACTCTTTCTGGCCACCGCGGGCAGAACCTGGAACATTAAAAGCCTGCTGTGCCACCCTATCTCTCCTCCCAGGAACTCCTCTCTGCTAAGGAAAGGACAGGGCCTGTCCACAGGCTTTATTCTTTTCTCTTCTGCGCTGAGCTATTCCTGAGTTAAGAATGTCTTACAGCCCTATGATACCAGATCAAGCTGGTTTCTGATCCTTTGGCTTCTTTGTCTCTTCACTGTCAGACAGGCTCACCCTCCACCCTACAGTCAAGTTGACCAGAGATAAAATTATAAGTCAGAGAATTCCACCCATTTCTTTCCCCAGGTGTTAAATGTGTTCACATGGTTGAATATCTTGTATCTAACAGACCAAATTGTGGTAAAGGACTCTACTCCACATTACCTCTTCTAGAAGGGTTAACATTCTTAAAGAGTAGCCTGCAGAGGGCAATGTTTAACCCTGTAAAGAGGCTCTCAAATGGTGGACCATCAGGTATTGTAATAGGTAAGTGGCAGATTCACAAAGACGTAAGATAATGATGATTTTCATTAGCTTACTATTGAAGTGACCACACCTCTAACTTATAGGTATGGACCACCTGACTTCATTTTCCATGCAGTGTAAGGAAGAATACAGAGGCTCAGATTGCAAGCAACTGGTTGCAAACCATACAACCTAAGTAAAGGGAGAAGGGCAGACAGACTGTGGGTGGGTGGTGTCTAACCACCCCTTACCCCCTTTAACAGCATTCTATCAGGTAGTGTCAGCTCTTTTGTGCCCGTCTCTTGTCCTCACACACACCTAGGCCTAAATATCACAGATGAGAAAAATTGAACCCTCACAGAAGTGATGTAGTAGTGGTGTTGGTACCACAGCCTCGCCTGATTCTAGAACTCCTAGCTGAAAAGCCCCTCCTATTACTCCCAAGAGAAATTGTTCCATTTACTGCAGCTTCCTCTAGGAATTCTGAGGGAAGAGAATATTAGGCCAGACCCACACACAACCAGGAACTAACAGAGTCTTTCCTTACTTGTGCCCCTTTTTCATTTGGCCATCAAAATGTGAGTGTTTTTCCAGACTTGGTCCCTAGCTCTCACCTTCCCTATGTCAACACTCTTCTTGGAAAGCACATTCATTTCCATGCCTTTAGCTATCACTGCTCCATAAATGACTTCTAAGCCAGCCACCCCCAGTCTCTACCCCAGCTGTAGTCCCCTGGTCGGACTAATGAACACCTCCATATGGGTGTCCCACTGCCATTTCAAATACTATCTGTCTGAAACCAAATCATTCTTCCATATACCGAGTTTCTGCTAATGGTGACTACCATTTGTTTTGGTCCCTAGTCTCATCTAAATAACTTAATAGTTCTTCTGTGGGATTCACCTTTGATTACTCCTCCTGTATCCAAGCTGTCACTCAGGCATGTTGGATCTTCCTGGGTTCTTATCAGTTCTTCAGGGTCTTATCTACTCTCATTTATGGTACATGTTTCCTTTTACGTATTGTAATTTTTAGCTTGTGCATTCATTTTCAATGGGGATTTACCTGGGCAATAATACTCTGTGGCCTGGGACGAGGGTTTGTTTTTCCTGAGCAGTTTTGTGTGTGCTTGTGCCATGCATCCCAAGAGTACCAACTGATGGAGAGCAGTCTTTATGTTAATTCTCGGCCCAGGGTTCCTATATCACACAGGAGTTGTGAGTTCAAACTCTAACCCATATAGTTATACATTCTTACAGGCAACTCCCCCGACCAGAGCCCAGGTCAGCACAGATAAGCAATAAGCCTCCCTCCCCATACCTTCTGCAGTTACTCATAGCACATCCTTGCTTACATTTCTTGGTCTCATTTCTCTTCTCATTTTTGGTCCATATAGATTTTCTTTCCTTTGCTGCAATCTTGGCTAAACATTTCAGGGGTCTGCTATATTTTGTGAATCGGTCCACATATTCTGTAGCAGGAGGGTCTTTGGCTTATCTATTTGACAATACTGATTGAAACTGAAGCCAGAACATGTTGGTTCCTCTATTAAAATGTTTCCCATGTTTATCTTCTCTGTGCCTATAGCCAGCACCTCAGTCATGGCACTCCCTGTGCATACACAAACACTGTGGCTCTGACAAGCACACAGAATCACATAACAGTAACATGCAGTTGGATGGAACCTATAAGAACAGCCTTTATGACTCCTCAATGTATAGAGGAAGAAACTGAGATTCTAGAGACTTGGGGATTTTCTTAGGGGCACACATATGGTGGGAGACTGAAATGGGCCTTGAACCTGGGCCTTCCAGTTCCAAGACTAGCATATATCCCTATATCTACTCATTCTACAAGTATCATTGAGTGCCTACCATATGCCAGGCCAGCGGCCCTTAACTTGTTTCCTTTCCAGTATACTTGAAGAACTCAACACAGACTTTAATAACAATGGTCAGTCTAGTCCCAATTTCACTGTGGAGAGACAGGAATAAGAATCTTGATGAGGTGGGATATGGGGGAAGAGAGTGACAAAGCCACGTAGAATGCCTGCTGTTTCTTCCCTCATCCCCTCACCCCCTGTGCCCTGTTTAAGACAAGTCTGCACTGTACCAAACTGCTTCCTGTGGTCTCTCTTCCTCCATTCCACATTGCACATCACTACTGATGTAATTTTCCTAAAACATTATTAATGGTGTTTTATCCCAAACTGACCACAACTTCCCCCTTCCTACAAAAAACACGCTGCAGTTAAAGCCTTACATGTCTGATCCAAATTCATCTTCTACCCTCCTCTGTCATCTCTACCTTTGCTCTCTCCTCCCCCCAACCATGAGCTCCTTCAAGAGCAAGGACCAATTCTGATCCACATGTGTAGACTTCATATCACCATGCCTACTGCCCAGCACATTCGAGGGCTTAATTATTGTGTGGATTGGTTGGCCAAAAAAAGGCCTAAAGTGCTAAAAGGAGAAAGGAAGGAAAGTGGTTGGAGAGCATGAAGCTGAGAAAAGATCCGGAGGGAGAGTTGGGCATAAGCAGGACTGAAGCCAAGCCATGGGGGTCTTATGAGTAGGACCACACTTCTGGCTGCTTTCTGCCTGTCCAGTTCTTGCTGAGTCCATGATTCTCTGCTTTAGCTCTGGGCCCCCAGATGTGTCTGTCACTCAGCTCTTTCTCTTTTGGTTTCTCTGGCCTACATGGAGTGGGATTCAGTTTAACATTTTTAGAACTGTGGTTCCCATAACAACCAAGCAGGAATTGTTGTCTGTGAAATGTAGCATGAGCACACATGCGCACATGCACACATGCATACACACATATGCGCATGTGCACATACACATGCACAGCCCACATACACATATTCAAATGCATGCACACCCACAGACATGCACATGTGCATTCACTAATAGATACATTCATACATGCACCGTGCACCCACATGTATACATACGCACACATTCACCTCTGTATGTACACACATGCACACGTGCATATGCACAGATATACCTGCATGCATACATATATGCACAAAAGCACATACATACATAAACAATCACATCCTGTGTTATTTTTGCATATTCATAAGAAACATAGAATGAGGACAGACAAACATCACCAGAACAAAGGTAGAACCAAGACAATATATGGACAGTTTTGGTTCTCTGCAAAAGCAGGTGGATTTAGGGAATCTGTATTTTAGCAGAGGAGGGTTCAGTAGGCCTAATACAGCCAAAGGGTTTCAGGAGGGCACTGTGTTTAAGCAGACATTGGAGTTTATTGACTTGAGTTCAAATCCTGACTGTGCCATTCATTGGGCTCTAAATTTAACTCCCCCATCTGTAAAGTAGGAATAATAATATGCGCTTGATAGATTTATTAGGACAATTCAATGATATGCATAAAAATGATTAGTATGAAGTCTGGCACTTGGCCAATAGTAGCTGTTATCAATTTAGGTGTTAGAGGAAGTGATTTCTCACTCACTCTAAGAAGACTTTCTGGAAGAGGAAAAAATTCAGCTAGGGGAAGGAAGAGGAAATGTGGGGCAGGGGGGCTAGTTTTTTTTGCTTGGCCACTGTTCAGCCTGTCTTTATTAAATTTGCCTCTCCCCTGAAGCTGCCAGGCAAGTCTACAAATAATGTTTCTTGATACTAAATGGCCAATGTCTTTGCCTGAGCAGGGGTAGGATGGGGTCAAGGAAAGTCCCCAGCAGCCTCATTTATTGGAGAATTCTGGGGCTATGCTGGATTCCTGTGCTGCTGCAGCCAGACTCAGCCCTGGTGCTCAACTCTGCCCAAGCTGGTCTCTGAGCCTTTCCGCAAGTACTGCCCCTAGCCTGAAATTCCATCAGTCCTTTTCTCATCCAAAGCCCAGCTCGGCCCTCATCCATAGCCCCAACACCATGTCTGATTTCTCAGGCCCCAGTGCAGCCCTGTGGACTTCCTCCAAGCCTAAATCAGCCAGATTGTTCCTATTCCAACGGCTAGATAGGCCTCAAGCCAAGGGCCAAGCCCTCCGGATGCTCCGGTCCTAGGGAGTCAGGCTTCTCTCCTAACCAAGTTCGAAGCGGAGGTGCGGGTGGGAGGTGGGGGGGTAGAGTGCTGAAGTGGAGTGGGTGGCAAGGAACCAGGGCTACAGACCACCGCCTCTTTTTTCCTTTTTTCCCAGGTCTGGGATGGGATTTGTGATGGGGACAAGTGCTCCTCGATGGCATTCTCAAGGGCAAAATTGAGTCCTGGGAAAGCAGCCACTCGCAGCTTTCCTGGTTCCCTAGGGATGCTCAGAGGCGATTGACTCAAGCGATCTCCGCCGAGACCACGCATCTGGCTGGAGGTCGCGTAGTGCACCACCTAGGGCGCGGTCCACGAGGCTGCTTAGTGACCGTGGCGCATATTCTAGGAGCAGTGCAGCGCACCCGCCCTCTTCCTGACCCACAGCACCGCCCCCCTACGCCCGGGATTTGCCCCGGGTGGGAGCAGGCCCAAGCCACAGTGGTAGAGCTAGGGCGGAGAGGTTTGAATTAAAGGTGGGCATAAGAGGTGCCTGGGGCAGGGAGAGGGCACTGGGCGGTGCCGGGAGCCTGGAAGACCGCGACCCAAGAAGAGCACTGCCAAGCGGTCCCTGCACCCCCAGGGCGGCGCCGCGGACCCCTCCCCCATCGGAGCCACCTCCAGCGGAAAACGTGGGGTCCCGGCGCAGCCGCTTCTGGCTGCATCTGCCGCTCCCCATTTCGCAGGAGAGCCCGCCCCGAAGGAGGGGCCGACTCCGCCCCACCTCCTTGCTGCCTCCCTCCCCCTTCTCTTCCTTTCCTCCGGCCGCGAGCCCCCTCCTCCTCCCTCCTCCTCCTCCTCCATCCTTCCCCCACCCGGTTTGTGTGCCCCTCCCGCTGCGACTGGCTGGGAGGCTCGACCGCCCCCGCCCCGGGAGGGAGGCGGGGGCGCAAGCCGCGGCGGCCACCCGAGGCTGCGGAGGGGAACGAGATCCGAGGCCCCAGGGCGGCCCTACATCTGGACACGGCACGCGGGGGCTGCCTGTGCACCCCCAGCCGAGGGCCGCGGGGCCTGGCCTCGCCGCGGGGTGGAGGAGGTAAGGGCGAGTCATGGGCGCGCTGCGGGACCGTTCCTGGAGAGAGAAGGCAGGGAGGACCCCAGCCGCTGCCTCCTCCTCCTCTTCCTTCTCCCCCCACAGCCCTCGGGAGGCCCCCGAGGCTGCCGGACGGGGAGGGATTCTGGGCAGGCCAGGCCAGAGGCAAGGAAGGGGTTAATTTAAGGAATTAAAATCAGAACGTTTTGAGACCAGGCTTCCCATCCCCCCCCTTCTCGCCAGTTACTCCCCGCTCCTGGTTGGGGGGCGGGGGCGGACTCCAGACCCCTCTGGGACTCTGGACCTTGGAGAGCAGGGCCAGAGGGAGGGAGGAAGGGGAGCGCCCTCAAACCCAGCCCTCTCCACCTGCTTCTGAAAAAGGGTGGGGGAGGGGCTTGGTGTTGAGGCCTGGCTGGGCACCTGTGCGGGTGTCCGAGGGTGGGAGGCTTTGGGTGTCTGTGTGCGTGCCGGCGTGCACGTGTGATAGTCAGGATGATCTGGAGGTGTGCATGTGTGTGCACGCATGTTTCTGTCTCCTCATATCCCAGTGCCTCCGCTGGTGACTACCCACAGTGATCTGGATGTGTGCGCCCCACTGCATTGCTTTGCATGTGAGTGTGTGGCACGGCGGCTGTGGGCACTTGCCATGGTGTGCCTGGGAGTGGGAGTGGGGCCTGCTCTCTCCTTAGGTCGAGTGTGCTGTGAGGGGCCCTGATGGTTTTCTGGGTGTGGGATCCAGGTGCTGGAGCCATGTGTGTGTGACCTTGGGAGGTGTGTGCATGTTTGCAGGAGCACAAGAGTGAAGGGGAGCTTAGAACAGAAAGGGCAGTGTCAGGGCTGCCGGGAAGCAGAGGGCTGGATGCACTGACCCCTGTGGGTCTTCATTAGGCTATAGTGATTGCTTTTGAAAGTACACATGTGGGGACCACAGCCCCAGGTGTGGAGAGCCAGAACCCCCTCCTTCTTGAGGATTTGGAGGGATTTGGAGGGGGGGGCATTCCTTTATTCTCCATCCACAGGGACACTTCCAGCTGCCTCCCCATCCTTAGAACACCTCCTCCACCTGCTGGCAGAGGTCTCCTGAAAGCACTGAACTTAGAGCTTCATTTCTTTGGCCTGTAAAGCCATCTATTAACATCCAGATCTTCCTTCCCTGTTTTTGCAAGTTCCACCTTCTCTGCATGTGGATTTTACATGGAAAGAGGGAGAAAGAGCTCTCGGGCCTAGAAGGCCAAGTGAGAGGGTAGAGGAGGTGCCAGAGACGTGTTGGGGGAGTTGAGGGCAGGGTGAGTGACCATCAAAAACCAAACTCTGCTAACTTCTCAATTTTGCCTGATCTGAATTTAACAGAGAAAGAGACAGAGAGACAGAAAGTTTGGTGGTGTCCACACAAATATTTCTAGATTTAGGGATGCCTGGTATATTTTTGTTTTGAGAATATTTATAGCTGGAAGGGGGTGGTAGTTGTTGAAAGGTAATTGCCATCCTGCCTTTGAATTTCCTGGACTTTCCTGCCTCTCTGGAAATGCCCCCACTCCCTTTATTCATTCAATCAACAAATATTTACTGTGAATATTGTAGAGTTGGTGCCACATTCCACTCCCAATCAGAAGTAACATACGTTGATATACTTTTAGTATGGGTTTTGAAGTCAGTCAGGTAGTACTTGGTTCAAATCCTGACTCGTAACTGTTTCTCAATTATTCAGTGGTGCAACAAACCACCCCAGAATGTAGGGGCTTAAAACAATAGTGATTTATTATTTTTCATGGTCTGTGGGTTGGCTATGACTACAACCATGGCTATGGGCTCACTTGGCACCTCTCAGCAGCATTCGGTTGAGGGACTGGCTGGAAAGGAACATCAAGGTGGTCTTTCATCCTCCGGGGTCTCTCTACATATGATATCTAATCACTCGGTAATTTAGCTAGACTGTTTTGTTGTTGTTGTTGTTGTTTTTTATGGCAGCTGGATCCCAAGAGGAAATATTCTAAGAGGATAAGCCCTAAGGTACAATTGCTTATCAAACCTCTGCTAATACATGGCCAACCTTTGAGTCAGTGTGGAAGGACACAGCATAAGGGCAAGAATCCTGGACGCATGGCTCCATCAAAGCAAAGTCAATTACAGTCACTTCCTGGCCTTGGGCAAGTGATTTGGCCACAGTGAGCCTCACTCTCCTCCTTCTAAAACAGAGACACCACCACCTACGTGGCAGCACTGTCATGAGGACTAAGTGAGAAGCATGGTATCTGATCAGAATAATCAGTAGATAAATGTTCACTGTTTAGATTATTAGACTGTAAGTGTCTTGAGGGCTTGACTGTCTTATTCATCCCTGTGTCTCCAGTGGCTGGCATGGCCCTTGTGTTTGACATCTTTTTCTTGGGTGGATAAAACAGAACGAAGCAGAGAAGCCCTAGCCTTGGAGCTCTGCTAGAGTGACAGAGGCAAGAAGACACAGCAAGTTCTTGCTTCCCAGTGGGTGGGACATAAGCAGAGTCAGGGAAGCACTTGTAATTCCAGGCGATTCTTGGATTGACTTAATTATAACCAGATTCATCCAGTTCCATGATAATGAGTGGTAGAAATCACTTTGGTTACCTGAAATCAATCAGTTCATCCATTATTCAGTGTGATTCCTCTAAGAACGATATACTGATGTCTACTGTGTGTGAGGAAGATGTGAGGGTGAATCATTGGCATCGTCCTTGCCTTCCAGTGTACAAATAGGGTGGGATCTGTTGTGCAAACAGGTCCATGACCATCCAGCATGTGACACCTGTTACCGTATGTGAAGAGCTATGGTAAGGAGTGATTCATGCTGTGATGTGATTTGAGCTGAAGGAGGGGGTCAAGGAAGGCTTCATGGAAAGGGTAGCATTTGGGCTGGGCCTGCAGAATTCATCATTTGGTGAAGGGAGTCCCAGGAAGAGGGACCAACCCGAGCCAAGATTTGAGGATGTGACAGCACATGGCATTTCTCAGTGGAGCTGAGCCCCACGGGGCTCATTAAGGATGCACATGGGAAGCAGACTTTTATAAAAGCTAGGCTGGCAAGGCTGTTTGGTGACCAGGTCCCAGCTGGCGGCTTGAGGGCAGTCACAGCAGGGTGGACTTTACCTCCCAGAAAATGGCCTGCCCTCAGAGATTTATTTTAGAAGAGTGACACTACTGGATTGGTTATTTCCAGAAAGTGGGAGGAGTTAGAGACTTCAGTTAGAAACGGTATCAACAGACCAGACAGAAGCGGATCTGGAGGGACTAGAGGAAATAAGAGTCAAATATTTAGAAGGCAGTAGAACAAAACCCGGTGATTGACGAGGTCTGAGGGGACTTTGAGAATGCAGAGATGCCTTGGGGTTGCATTCAGGGTGCTGAGTAGATAATGAAGATATTGGTCAAGATGGGCAACAGGAGAAAGATGCAGGCTTGAAGGTGAGTACCATGGTATTGTGAGGACACTATTAGCCATATTAAGCTCTGAGCCACCTACATTAAAATACCATCCTTTTCATCCTCTCCCTCTCTACAGGCTGCTTCTAAGGAGCACTTAAAAAAAAAGATTGCTATAAATGTCAGGTCTTAATAAGGCAGGGGTTATGTATGCCTTGCGCTATCGGAAGTGATAGTATAGATTAGAATTAGGTTATCTCTAAGAAGCATTTAAATATGTTCAGGTGTCTCTCATCTTAAAAACTCCTGGGGGCGCCTGGGTGGCTTAGTCGGTTGAGCGTCCGACTTCAGCTCAGGTCATGATCTCGCGGTCTGTGAGTTCGAGCCCTGCGTCGGGCTCTGTGCTGACAGCTCAGAGCCTGGAGCCTGTTTCGGATTCTGTGTCTCACTCTCTCTGCCCTTCCCCAGCTCACATTCTGTCTCTCTCTGTCTCAAAAATAAATAAACATTAAAAAAAAAAAAAAAAAAAAAAACAACTCCTGGAATCTCCCACACTGCCTCTTCCCCTTCATAGTTGAGCTACCTGTATGTACTCACTGTCTCTACCTCACTCTCCCCTCAGCTCCCATCAGCCGGGCTCATCAAAGCAGTCCTCCCTGAAGTCCCCAGTGGACCCTTGCCACCTCTGTTCTGACCTGGGTCGTCAACTCTTGTTGTTTACACTATCATTTACGCTACTGCCCACTCCTTCCCTCCGTGACGTCCTCTCTTCCAAAAGGTTTACTACCAGAATTCCCACTGCTGCTGCTGGGTTCTTAGAGACTTCTTGGTTCTTCTCCCTCCTCCACCTTTCTGAGGGTCCACCTTTATTACCCTGCTCTCCTCTCTCTGCACCCTTTCCCTGATCCTACTCATCCACTTTTATGCTTAAATTGCCAAAACTCTATTTTTGGCTCCATATTGCAAACTGCGTATCGATGACTATCTCTACTTCCAAAGGTCCCCTGGAACCTCAAACACATGGAATCTACAACCAGGCTCATCTCTCCCCCAGACCTGCTTTCTTTCACTTTCCCTTCTGTCTGAACCACAGCCCCATCTATCTACATGCTCAAAACCCAAACCTGAGCTTGAACCTTGACTCTTCCCTTTAGTACGAGCCACAATCATTCTGTCGCCAAGCCTTCTCGACTCTCCTTGCTATGTTGCTCCCATATCCATCCTTGTCCTCACTGCACTCCTGCTACCTTGGCTAACAACTTCTACCTCCAACAGCCTTCTTCCTGACCTTGGCCCTCAGTAGTCCATTCTCTAAATCTGATTAAGTCCTTGCCCTTACTTCATTGCACACTTACTTGCGCACCTGCCCACGCCAGGCAGCATTGGAGGTGCTGGGGAAGTAGCAGTGATTGAGACAGAGCTTAGAGTTCGGTTCCCAGAGGGAGATGGACTTTTTTGCCTTTGTGCATCCTGTTTCCACTGCTCAGAATGCCTTCCTTCTCCTCCCCCAACCTCATAATTACACTTCCTCACCTGACTCTACTCTTCCAGAGTCATTTAAATGCTACTACTTCTGGGAGTTCCCCAGTCCCCCAATTCCTCAAGCTAAGTTGAGTGTAGAATCCCATGCCAGGCTCTTGCATAGCATTTATTTTATGACTGTATCACCTAATACCGTAGTCTGTCCCAGGGAACCCCAAGTTGTTTGCAGGCAAGATCTCAAGATGTCCTCAGCATACCTAGCACAGCGCCTGATAAAGTTCATGGCACAGAGCAGTTACTCAGTAAACGTACATTGAATGAATTCATGTTTTAATAGAGCTCAGAAGAGAATTCTAGGCTAGAAATACAGATTTGCGAGATTATTAGGACTTTTGATCACAAGTGACAGAAAGACTACTCAAATTATTTTATGCAAAAATGGATATGTTCCAATTCATGTAACTGGAAAGAAGGGGGATGAGTGGGTTTGGGGGCATGACTACACCTGGGTTCTCAAAAATGTGGTGAGGACTCTGTAGCTCTTGGCTCAGCTGTACTCTGAGTGTTGCCATATTTTTTCCCCCCACCATGCATGGGCTTTCTCCATGTAGCAGGTAGGGGTTACACAAGGCCATAGATGGCTTTATCATCCTAACATGTAATTCCAGAGGAACAAGAGACTCCTTAGTCTTTCATTTTCATTCCCAGCGAACAGCCCTGTTGGTTCAGCTTGAGGAATGTGTCCATTCCTGAGTCATTCATTGTGGCCAAGGAGATGGGGGCACCATGATTGGCATGATTGGCCAGGCCTGGGTCATGCAGCCCTGTTAGAACCACATGGAGTGGGGAGGGCCAGCTTACCAAAGAAAGACTGAGATGCTGTATTACCAGAAGGTGAAGAAGCCTTGCTGAGCAGATAAAAATACTAATATCCACTGCAGGAATTCTCAGCGATTACGTGGTAGTGGAAGCCATGAAAATGCAAGATAATCTGTGTTTCTGTCAGCGTCAGTGAGAATGTGATTGTAGACAGGAGCCAGAGAAGACACATATCTTGAGATGGTTGGTCTTGTTTGAGGAGATGAGACTCACATACTTGGAAAGCCTTAAAAAAAAAAAAAGTAATACTTGTGGTTCAGCCTGTAGAATGTTTCTACCCAATGCACATGTTCAGCTGGATTTGAAAGTAAGTAGACTTGAGATAGACATTTCAGAAAGGGGGAAGGAGCATAACAGGTCCTGGGGATGGGGGCAGAGGGCAGGGCCAGGCTGAAAAAGGAGGCAGGTCTTAGGACTGCAGAGGTTGCTGATTTGAGGAGATGAGAATGCAAAGGAAAATCTCAACTGTTCTGTCATGATACTCCTAATACGGGACTGTGATAGCATCTGAACGGGCACCACTTTTCTTTTTCTTTTTCTTCCTCTTCTACCTCCCCCTGCCTCCATCACCTTCTTGCCTGGGAAAAACTTCTGCTCGTGCTGAGGGAGTGCATACATCTAGGCAAAAATATTCCTAAGAATGATTCATAGTCCTTCCTCCGCTCCAACATATGGAGGGAAACTGGGGCAGCCTGGCCTCAGGTGAAGAGCCACCTGGACCCAAGAAGTCCCTTCCTTCTTCTACCTTGCATGTCCACACACAGGCCTGCAACCCCAGACTTTCCCCTTTTTCAGAGTCTGGCTAGCAGGGTGCTGTGTAGGAAAAGGATGCTTCAAAAGTATAAGGGGAGGGGAGGGAACAGGCTGGCCAGTTCAGATCCCTGAAAGTGCCCCCACAGGAGGGATCGGCACTTAGTTGGGATGGGCAGGTACCCACAGGTGCCCTGATACCAGGCTGACCGTACATTACAGAATAACCCTGATCCTGAACAGTTGAGTGTGTGTGTGTGAGCTGAATTCTATTTATAACATCTCTGGACACTTTGCCAATTTCTTCAATTTTATCTATAGTTATTAATCCATTCAGGTTTTCTATTTCTTCTTGAGTCAATTTTGATAATTTATATTTTCCTAGAAAAATATTCAGTTCATCCAGATTTTCAAACATTTGGGCCAAGAATTGTACCTGGTGGCATTTTAGTAATTAAAAAAAAAATCTGTGTCAGTGGTTACATCCCTTTTCTCATTCGCAGTGTTATATATTTGTTTTCTTTCTTTCTTTTTGCACTTAGAATAGACTTGCCAAAAGACTATTTTGTTGGTCTTTTCAGAGAATTCTCTTCTGGATTTCCCTCTAAAGGTTATTTTTTTGGTTTTAATATACCTGAAACAATGGTGATGTTAGAACAATGACTAAGTATTTAAAAAAACTTTTTTAATGTTTATTTCTTTTTGAGAGAGAGAGGGGGAGAGAGAGAGAGAGAGAGAGAGAGCGAGCGTGCTAGTGGGGGAGGGGCAAAGAGAGAAGGAGACACAGAATCTGAACCAGGCTTCAGGCTATGAGGTGTCAGCACAGAGCCCAACGCGGGGCTTGAACCTATGAACCGTGAGATCATGACCTGAGCCGTAGTCGGACGCTTAACTGACTGAGCCACCCAGGCGCACCCTAAGTATTTTTTTTTAATTTAAGTCCTTGTCTTATAGATACTAAGGTATTTTGGGGTAAAATAAAACTTGGATTTGCTCAAAATTATCCAGTGGTGGGGGTAGGGGAAGCGGAAAGCAGGGGAGCAGGTGCACAGACAAAACAGAATTGTCATGAGTTGGTAACTGTTGAAGTGGTTGATGGGTATATAACACAGAAGTTTATCATCATATTGATTTTTGAATATGTGTGAAATGTCCATAACTAAGAGTTGTGGGTTTTTTTTTAAATTTTTTCATGTTTTATTTATTTTTGAGAGAGTGACAGAGTACGAGCTGGGGAGGGGCAGAGAGAGAGGGAGTGGGTTGTTTTTTTCTTAATCCTTGTCTCACCATGCATACCAAAAACATTACGATGGATTTAAAGCTCCATTGTATAAAAGGAAACCATACAACCTGAAGTATGTGTACGCTACCAGGCATTGTCAGTTTATTGTATAATTATTTGTTTAAGGCCCTTAACTTTAAAAAATTGTTCAAGACTTTAAAAAAAGGTAATGACACAACGTATGAAAAGAAAACATATATAACTGTTTATAAAATCTTCAGTAGGGCTGGACTTCCTAAGCATGATAACAAAATCAGAAATGCTAAAGACTTTTACTGAAGCCAACTATAAGCTTTATTATATCAGCAAAGACTGTAAACAAGCCAATTGACAGACTTGAATAAAACATCTGTAGTATATAAATCACAAGGGATCAACATTATAAAAAGCCTTTGCAAATCAATAAGAAAATATGAACATTCAGTATAAAAATGAACAAAGTAGTGCACAGGCAAGTCACCAGAGAAATATAAATGACTGCTCAATGTGTGAAAAAAATATCCAGCCATAATAATCAGAGAAATGCAAGTAAAACAGCCAGGCCACTTTTTCGCTCTCAAACTGGCAAGAGTACAGTGAGGCAGTGGGGCGCCTGGGTGGCTCAGTAGGTTAAGCCTCCAACTCTTGATTTCTGCTCAGGTCACGATCTTGTGGTTCATGAGTT
The DNA here is from genome assembly GCA_030068075.1 of Paguma larvata. Classification (NCBI taxonomy): domain Eukaryota; kingdom Metazoa; phylum Chordata; class Mammalia; order Carnivora; family Viverridae; genus Paguma; species Paguma larvata. The sequence goes on from CM057836.1 coordinate 49,048,409, forward strand.
CAAATCCCGTATCCCGCTTGGGATTCTCTCTCTCCCTCTCTCTCTCTAAGTAAATACATAAACTTAAAAAAGAGAGAGTACAATGAGGCCAAAGGTGAAGCTGAGTTTGGCTGCAGTTGGTAGATGCTGGGAGCCATGCTGAAGGAGCATGAGCAGGAGTCCTCTGTAGACAGAGGAATCTGGTGCCGAATACGGGACAAAATAGAGCCGTGAGCTGAAGCCTGGACCAGCAGTCTGGATGTGAGGAAGAGCGCAGAGCAGGAGAAGAGAACCACTGACAGAGAAAATGAGCAGGTCTTGATGGTTAGCAGAGAGCGAAGTCAAGATGGCCAGTGGTGTGATATGACTGGGAGGACAGTGGCACCGTTGAAGGAAACAGGGATGGATGCTGGGGAGTGGGTGAGGGGAAGTCCAAGGTTTGCTTTTTGACACCTGTGGGTCATTGTGTTAGTCTAGAGTTTCATTACTAGTGATTGGCAACTGACTCAAATGATTTAGGCTGCAAAAAGAATTTGTTGCCTCACACAATTGACAAGTCCTGGATTAAAGTTTTAGGAAGATCTGAATTGGGATGCTCAAGGGAGGTCATCGGGAGTCTTGTTCTCCTTGCCCAAGGAGGATAGAAGTGGCCACTAGCAGTGGCACCAGGGTGGCTCAGTCAGTTAAGTGTCCGACTTCAGCTCAGGTCATGATCTCACAGTGTGTGGGTTCAAGCCCCGCGTCAGGCTCTATGCTGATGACTCAGAGCCTGGAGCCTGCTTCAGACTCTGTGTCTCCCTCTCTCTCTACCCCTCCCCCGCTCACACTCTGTCTCTCTCTCTCTCTTTTCAAAAATACAAAACATTAAAAAAATAATAATAATAATTAAAAAAAAGAAGTGGCCACAAGCAGCTCCAGGCTCACATTCTACCAGCTGAGCACAGGTCCTGGAGTGGCTGTGTTGGCCTGGAGTTGGGCACTGTGCCCAGGATGAAGAATCACTGTGACTGATGAACAGGCTAAGGTCATATGTGCTCCCCCAGAGTCCTACCCAAGGTGGGGGAATGATTCTCCAAGGGAAAACTGGGGGTCTATCCACAAAAGGGGGCTGGAGCTGAACAACAAAAACAATAAATGTCCTCTACATTCCACCTCTGAACAAGATCTACACAGATCCCCTACTTGTACAATTTTTTTAAATGTTTCTGTTTATCATAATGCAACTCTCCCTCACAGAACGTCAAACACACTTGTCCGATGTCTCCGAAGGAGATGTTCCAAGTTCTCATCCAGTTACCAATGCCAGATCTTAGTGATGGGCTGTTTGGCAAGGTACTGAGCTAGCCGCTCATGGTATTTCAATTTATGGCCAGACTGTGATGGAGGAAAGATCGGATAGCTGAAAGAACAAAACCCTCCCAGCCTAAGAGGGGAGATAAGGAAAAATGCTCAGTGGTCACAGATCCATAGCACGGTCTACATGCGTGACCAGTTGGCAAGGACGAGGTTCCCTGGCTCATCTATTTGGCCGCTTTGGTTCTGCCATCTCGAGGAATCTTCCTTGTTCTTCATGCTCTGTGCCACACAAAAGAAGGGGTCACCTCCCATTGATGCAAGTTTAAGAGGTGAGGAACATTAGGAGCTGAGTAATCCCTGGCCTTTGTTTTCCAGGTTTGTGGGGTTTTCTGGCAATACAATCCCCTTAATCATTGGGAAGCTTTCAGTCAGTTTGCATTCAGTTGTCCCCAGAGCCATTAACCAAACTAGAGACCTCATTGGAAGTTGTAATTCTTGAATCAAGTCCCTGGTGAAAGAGTTGGAGGAGGAGCAGGGGTTGTCTCTTAGCAACGGCTCTTGGTGCTCTGCCCATCCCAGGAGCCACGGCTGCGTTGCCTCTAGCTAGGCCTCTACCACAGGGCAATGCAAACTCCTAGTCTAGAGTTCGTTTGTCCCTTCTCACTCAAGCTGTATCCCACTGGAAGGGTCTTTTGATGAAAGCAGCAGTAGCCTCTGTCGAGCTGGGAGGGCACAGCAGGAGGGGTTCGTGGAGAGCCTGAGGAGTCAAGAGCCTGTCAGTGCCCAGGTTTGTCTCTGTCTGTGTTTCCAGCCTCCCTGTCTTTGCTTGAGTTGACTTTAGCTAGAAGCAGAGAACTGGCTCTTAATTATCTGACTCTCAGCCATATTGGATTACTGGCCTCAGGCAGAAAGGGCCTCTCTAGGCAAAGCAGCATTTTCTTCCTGTCTGCTTTCGCATGTGCCCCTTTTAGCCAGAGTGTGTCTCTTTCTTGTTGGACCTTACTGAGGCCACGGGAAAGGCCACACCCCAGTATGGTGACATTTTTCTACAGGTCCCCTAAAGTTCCAGGTAGGAACATCGGCTGAGCTCCAGAGATAGTGGGAGGGTTTAATTAGCTGCTTTGCTGCTACGTAGCAGGGTTCACCAACTTCTGAGTGGGGGATGTGGTACTATCTTATCTCCCCACTTAGTTCAGCTAATTCTTCCTTAGGGTCTATTCCTTTAAAACATTCAATTTCTCATTCTAATTTCTGGCTTCAGACTTCTTTCTAGTGCAAGTGCCACAAACCCAACTCCAAATGGTCAAGAAAAAAGGGGAACTGATTGGCTCACCCAACCGACAGACCAGAATCTCAAACAGTATCTGTGAGAAATCTCTGTCCATCTCAGGTCTGCTTCTCTGCCGCACTGGCTTCCTTCCCAGCAGGTTTCTCCCCAAAGAGACAAAGCTAGGCCTTGCAAGCTCTAGCCTTCCCCCATCAGCTTAGAAACCGGAACCCAAAGAGGATGCTTTTCCCCAGTAGTTCCAGAGAAGTCCTGGAGGAATGACTCATTGCTTCAACTTGGGCGATCTCTGCCCATCCCAGGACTCTGTCTGGCCAGGTCTATATCACTTTCTTACTCCTGGAGTCAGGGGCGGACCATCAGCCCCCACTCACTCCACATGGACTTAGAAAGCGAGGAAGGAAGGATGGTTCCCCAAGGTCAGAGCAGAATGATTTTACCAGGAGGACTGGATTCTGGGCTGGTAAAGGGAACAGACATTCACCCGTATATCCATGTGGAAATGTCTGAAGGCAAAGGGAACTCAAGAGCAGGTCAGGCTAGAGAGGCAGAGCTGAGATTAGTGGCTTAAAGCTGGGAGAGAATGTTTGGGAGCAAACCAGACTGCTGCGGAGAGGGTAGATATGAAGGTGGACCTCCCATCAGGAGACAGGAAGATTCAGAAGGCGGAAAGAAGAGGAGGTCAGAGAATCCGAATGGGGCAGCTTCGTGGCAGCCTGTAAAGACAGAGTGGCCATTAGTATGAGCCGCGGGGCCAAGTGGGTGAAGATCCTTGATGACAACTGGATTGGTAAGCAGTGGTCTGTGGCCCGAGGAGCACAGTGACAGCAGAGGGTGGTTGAAGGCAGTTAGGAAGAGGAGAACAATGGCGAACGGGGTAGAGAGTCCACGAGGCAGGGGTGGTGTGACCAGAAGCCAGAGATGAGGTGGCTCAGTTGGTTAAGCGGCCGGCCGACTTCAGCTCAGATCATGATCTCACAGTCTGTGGGTTCGAGCCCCACACTGGGCTCTGTGCTGACGGCTCATCAGAGCCTGGAGCCTGCTTCAGATTCTGTATCTCCCTCTCTCTCTGCCCTTCCCCTGCTCACACTCTGTCTCTATGTCTCTCAAAAATAAATAAACATTAAAAAAAAAAAAGAATCCAGAGATGAGAGAGGATGGGCAGCAGGAATTGAGCGTGAGCAGGGTTAGGATGCCAGGAAGGGTGGTGTCTTGTGCTAGAAGGGGCCTGAGGAGGACAGACATGGTGGCCCTTGGGGTAAAGGGCAGGGCAGGGGCACTTATTGGAGACCAACCTAGCAAAGAAATTTGAAAAAGGACCTACGTGCCTAGCATGGCAGGAATCAGAGAGTATGGTACAGAAGCAGGACAGGAACAAACGGGGACACACACATAGGTATCATCAAGTGAGGTGACAATTTGGTCACTGCAACATGGTACCGATAGTCCGTCTGATGGGTCTGGTTTGCATAACATGGAAATAACACCTGCTTTTAAGGATTTTTTTTAAGTTTATTTATTTTGAGAGAGAGAGAGAAAGCAGTGTGTGTGCATGAGCAGAGAAGGAGCAGAGAGAGAGAGGGAAGAGAAAGAGAGAATCTCAAGCAGGCTCTGTGCTGTCAGCACTGAGCCTGATGTTGGGTTTGATCTCAAGAACCAGGAGATCATGACCTGATCCGAAATCAAGAGTTGGCATGCTCAACCAACCGAACCACCCAGGCGCCCCAAAGATACTTTTTTCAGATGTAACATACATACAGTACATATGGTACTCTAACCTTAAGTATCCAGCCTGATTGCTTGCGTATACATGTACTCACATGTATAACCACCACGCGTATCAAGATCTCGAGCACTTTCAGCATCACATATGGTTCCCTCCTGCCCCTTCTCAATTTACCATCCCGGGGGTAACTTCTGACTTCTGTCATGATCAATTTAGTCTGTTCTGGAATTCCAGATGTCTGGAATCCTCCAGTAATGCACTCTGCTCTGGCTTCTTTCATGCAACATAATAGTGAATGGATTCATCTGTGTTGTTGCATGTACCAGTGCTTCCTTTTCTTATTGCTGGATAAAATTCCATTATGAATATATTACAATTTATCCACTGTAATACTAGTGATGGGCATTTGGGTTGTTTAAGTTAGAATATAGCTTGGAAGTATTATACATAAAATTAATGTCTTTCTCCTCCCCAGCCCCATTAAAGAACCCTCATTCTTTCTCACTCGCATACACGTACAGGCCCTCCCACCAGTACCAGAGCAGGCCAGCCCCCTCCGGAGGTCAGGCCGTTCGAATCCCCTCCACCCTCCATTTTGGGCACATGTTTCCTGGGGAAGTAAATGTCCTCACGGGTGGGGAATACCACCCTCTTAAGGCTTACTCCCTCTCTTCTAGCCTCCTCACCCCTGACCGTGGGCGCCCTGAGCCTTCCTGACCCCGCAGTGGGGCTCGCCCGCAGCCCCCCATGAGTGCACCCGGCTGACCGGCGGGGCGGCCGCAGTGGAGCCCAGGCGCCGCGGGGGCGGCGGGGCCATGGCCTCGCTGGACCTGCCGTACCGCTGCCCCCGCTGCGGGGAGCACAAGCGCTTCCGGAGCCTGTCGTCGCTGCGCGCGCACCTGGAGTACAGCCACACGTACGAGACGCTCTACATCCTTTCCAAGACCAACAGCATCTGCGACGGCGCCGCGGCCGCTGCAGCCGCCGCCGCCGCCTCCGGCTTCCCGCTTACGCCCGAGCCCGCCGCCCTGCTGGCCGTGCCCGGCGCCCGACGCGAGGTCTTCGAGAGCACGTCCTTCCAGGGCAAGGAGCAGGCGGCCGGGCCATCGCCCGCTGCGCCGCACCTGCTGCACCACCATCACCACCACGCGCCCCTCGCCCACTTCGCCGGCGACCTGGTACCCGCCAGCCTGCCCTGCGAGGAGCTGGCTGAGCCCGGCCTCGTGCCCGCTGCCGCCGCGCGCTACGCGCTGCGCGAGATCGAAATCCCGCTGGGGGAGCTCTTCGCCCGCAAGTCCGTGGCCTCCTCGGCTTGCTCGACGCCGCCCCCCGGGCCGGGACCCGGGCCCGCCTCCGCCTCCCCCGCGTCCCCCTCACCCGCTGATGTGGCTTACGAGGAGGGCCTGGCGCGCCTCAAGATCCGAGCACTGGAGAAGCTGGAGGTGGACCGGCGACTGGAGCGGCTGAGCGAGGAGGTGGAGCAGAAGATCGCAGGCCAGGTGGGTCGGCTGCAGGCCGAGCTGGAACGCAAGGCGGCGGAGCTGGAGACGGCGCGACAGGAGAGTGCGCGGCTGGGGCGCGAGAAGGAGGAGCTGGAGGAGCGTGCCTCCGAACTCTCGCGTCAGGTGGACGTGAGTGTGGAGCTGCTGGCCTCACTCAAGCAGGACCTGGTGCACAAGGAACAGGAGCTGAGCCGCAAGCAGCAGTGAGTGGCCCACAGGGCCCTGTGGGCGGGTATGCCCGTGAGTGTTCCTGATTGGGTGACCTGTGTGTGTCACTGCCACTGCCACCACCGTGAGTGGGCCTGAGTGTGTCTGTGTGTGTGTCCGTGTGCCCGTGGCTTCATAATATGGCATCTATCATAGATGGTGTGTGGGGGGCCAAGAAAGTCATGACAGTATGTGTTGAGGACTGAGTACGGGCAAGTGTGACCATGGGCCTGCTGTAAAAATTGTTTCTCTCCCTAGTCTATCTCTCTAGTGAAGGCCAATGCCTGCATGGGCGCCAGACCCTCTTCCTACTTTTGCCTTCTCAAGACATGGCACAGTTCTGCTCCCCCCTTTGCCATCACCAGATATTCTTGTCAACTGTATCATTCCTAAAAGCATCCAGACATCAGGTCGTTACTCCCATCTGCCCTAACCCCGCTGCCCCCTTAGGCTCCAGCCCCTTTTCTCTCCTTCCAGAACAACTCCTTGAAAATATTGTTTATACTCCATGTCTCCAGTTTCCTTCCCCACTTTCCGTCTTGAATGCACTCTGATCAAATGTCCTCCACCACCACTGTCCTCTGTGTCACCAACGACCTTCATGTTGCCAAAGCTCACTAGTCATCATCTCAGGCTCTCAGCTGCGTCGACACAGCGATTCTTGAAACCCCTTTTTCACTTGGTGTCCAGGACACTCTCCTGGAATTTCCTTCCTTTTTTCTGTCTGCTCCTTCTCCATTTTCTTTGTCGGCATCTTCTTATTTCCCTGGTCTTTAGATGTAGCATTTCAAAATAGATGGATGTCATTTCTCTGTCCACATTGTGACGTAAGCTCCACGGGGGCAGGAATGTTTCTCAGGCTTGTCCACTGCTGTGTCCCTAATACAGTCCCAGACACCTCGAAGGTGCCCAGGAAATGTTGAGTGGATGCATGACCAACTGTGAATCCTCAAGTGACTCTGAAGTATGCTGCATGTACACGCACTTTCCGGAGGCTTCTGCGTCTGAGAACGTTTCTGAAAATGTGTGTGTGTGTGTGTGTGTGTGTGTGTTGGAATGTGTCACTGGGATTGTGCCCGTCTCAGACTGCGTGTGTGCCTGCAAGGGAACATGACACGAGCGGATGGACACGGGCTGTGTGCCTGTGTTTCTGGAGGGAGGACGTGGCTCTGAGTGTGACTGAGTATGACCGACTGTTTTTCGGTGGGGAGGAGGGGTGTCTGGCAGGGGTGTTGGGGCCGGGTCGGTGGGGTGTGAGTGTGTGACTCGGAGGAGTATACGTTTGCGTTTCTGTGCCCACTGTCCTGTGGGGCAGTGTGGCTGGGCCTGTTCCGCATGCACCCACGTGACCATGGGCAGCTGTGCCCGAGTCTCTCCCCCCTGCCCAGGGTCCCCTCCAGAGGGCGGGTGGGCGGCCAGGCTGAGGCACGCGGCTAAGAGACCGCTCCGGGTCCAGGGAGGTGGTACAGATCGACCAGTTCCTGAAGGAGACGGCGGCGCGGGAGGCCAGCGCCAAGCTGCGGCTGCAGCAGTTCATCGAGGAGCTGCTCGAGCGGGCTGACCGGGCCGAGCGGCAGCTGCAGGTCATCAGCAGCAGCTGTGGCAGCACGCCCAGCGCCAGCCTGGGCCGCGGAGGAGGCGGGGGAAGCGGCGCCGCCGGGCCCGGTCCCCGGGGCCCGGGCAGAATGGTGAGTGCCTGCCTGCCTTCCCTCCTCCTCTTGCCCCCCTACCCCATACAGCCTCACCTCACACGCTGCCTGGCGTCCCCCTGTCCCACTCCGTGCTTCCCTTCTTCGGCTCTTCCCCATGAGCAGACTCGAGGCCTGAAGTAGGGGTCCCTCTGATGGGGCAGAAGCTCCGGCCCCTGAGGCTGTGATCCAGGGAGGTGTGATCCAGCCGCTCCGGATCTCAGGGGCCCATCTCCACTCAAATGAGAGCCCAGGAGCCACAAGTCGGGGTCTGGGGGGCTGGGTGGATGCGGGAGAGGGGGCTGGTGAGCCTGCCTCTCTGGGCTGTCTGTCTGTCTATTTGTCCATCTTTCCCAACTTTTTTCCTTCTCTCTCCTCTCCCTCCTTTGTTCTCTCCATCTTGTGCCCTGTTTCTCCCGCTCCTTCTCACCCTTTTGCCTCCTCTGCCCCCTGCCTCTCCCTCCCGCTCTGGGGGCCCACAGCGAGAACACCACGCAGGCCAGGCCATGCCTAGCACATACGCCGTGTCAAGGCATGGCTCCTCTCCCAGCACAGGGTAAGCCTCGGGCCTGGCCCGCCCCACACAGCCCACCCTCACCCTGGAAAGATCCACTGGCCCACTGGATGGCTGGCCCATCTGGGGCCTTGGTCCCTCCTTTCCCCATAATCCTTGGGTCACCTCTGTCTGCCTTTCCACACTCTTGGAAGGGGGCTCTTGGAAAGTAGGGGGAGCGGGTTGCCCTTGGCCGGCGGTAGGGGTGGCATGGGGAGTTCGGGCAGGCCTGGTGCCCCTCGCTCCTCACCGTCTGGTCCACCCCACCCCAGGGCCTCCAGCCGTGTCCCTGCTGCATCCCAGAGCTCAGGCTGCTATGACAGTGACAGTCTGGAGCTACCCCGGCCAGAAGAGGGGGTCCCCGAGGACAGTGGCCCTGGGGGCTTGAGCACACGGGCCCAGGCTGCCAACGGCGGCTCGGAGCGCACCCAGCCCCCTCGCAGCTCAGGCCTGCGGCGCCAGGCCATCCAGAACTGGCAGCGCAGACCCCGCCGACACAGCACGGAGGGGGAGGAGGGTGATGTCTCGGACGTGGGCTCCCGAACCACGGAGTCAGAGGCTGAGGGCCCCTCAGATGCGCCCCGCTCTGGGCCTGCTATGGCCGGGCCACTGAGCAGCTGCCGGCTCTCAGGTGAGTCCTGGGGAGGGTAGGCCAGAGAGGCGTCTTTCCTTGGTGCTGGGCCCTCTCAGGGGACACAGGGCTGAGGTGGTAAATCTCTTGGGCTCCCACACCTGTTTTCCCCCTGTCCCAGACTTCCCACAGTGAGAATGACAAACTTTCCTGCAAGTGACAGAGCAGGGCTGCAGCACAGGGGCGCTCAGGTTGGGTACTGCCCAAGGATGCCACATCTCAGGCGTCCATTCGTGTGGTGGGCTCGTTGTCATTTCCAGGAGAGTAGTTGAATGTTAACTGCAGACCGAAGTCCTGGAGCAGCAGGGAGAGCCCCCTTCTGTATACGGACAAGGCCATGTGTATATGTGGGTGGGTCAGGGTCCGGAGGTTAGAGGGCTGAGATCAGGTGCATGACTGCTATAGAGTGACAGCTCTGGGCAACCTCACCCTGGACTTCTGTTCACAGAGGCCAGGTTTCTAACCATCTGTACCCTCACCCTCCAAAACCTTCCCCACTCTTGACTTAGATGCTTCATCTAGGGGTTGAGTTTGGACCATGTGATGATCTAAGATCTTAAAAAGACAGTTTGCTTGAGGAAGGGTCACCTTTTTCTAATTTGTATAGTTAGAGATAGGGTGCTGCAGAGGAGGGGGAAGTGGAGGCCCCTTGTCCTTCCTCCCAAGTCACTGGCCCTCCAGCATGTGTCTCTCATGACTATTCTTCTGCAGCTCCTAGCCCCCCCCACCCCACCCCCGCCACCTCCCCATGGCACCCTCATACTGGTCTTTGACCCTCCACACTGACCTTTGACCCTCTGGTACTGTGCAGCCCGCCCCGAGGGAGGCAGTGGGCGGGGTCGGCGAGCTGAGAGGGGCAGCCCCTCGCGCTCCAACGAGGTCATCAGCCCAGAGATCCTCAAGATGCGAGCCGCCCTGTTCTGCATCTTCACCTATCTGGACACACGCACACTGCTGCATGCTGCCGAGGTCTGCCGGGACTGGCGCTTCGTGGCCCGTCACCCCGCAGTCTGGACACGGGTGCTGCTGGAGAATGCCCGCGTCTGTTCCAAGGTGCCTGTCCCTGTCCGCCGCCCCTGCTATGAACCCTCTCTCCCCGCAGAATCTGGCCTCTCAAGGTCTGGTCCTTGGAACCCTTACAACACCCCAGCTTCAGCCTGACTCCCCAAAATGCTCTCCCGGGCCCTCCTGTCTTGGGGCTGGTCTGCCTAGCCAGCCAAGCACAGACACCTTCATCCCCAGGAAACCCTTGTCTCCCTCCAGTTCCTAGCGATGCTGGCTCAGTGGTGCACGCAGGCCCACTCTCTGACGCTGCAGAACCTGAAGCCCCGGCAGCGGGGCAAGAAGGAGAGCAAGGAAGAGTATGCCCGGAGCACCCGGTGAGGCCATGGCGGGTGGGCGGCTGGAGGTTGCAGGCTGCAGACCCAGAATTCCATGGGGGATGCTTCCCAGAGGAGGAGGTGGCCACCGGCAGTGCCCTGACCTCTTGGCCATCCCCAGGGGCTGCCTGGAAGCAGGGCTGGAGTCCCTGTTGAAGGCCGCAGGGGGGAACCTGCTGATCCTGCGCATCTCCCACTGTCCCAACATCCTCACCGACCGCTCGCTCTGGCTGGCCAGCTGCTACTGCCGCGCCCTGCAGGCCGTCACCTACAGGTAGGTGCACGCCACCAGACTCAAGGTCCATACCCTCTTGGCCTCGGGCCAAAGGGATCCCTGGGGTCTGCATGCTCTTCCCCCAGGGGTCTCAGGCAAAGGGACTCAAGAGTTCTGTGATCCAAGGGAAGGGAGCAAAGGCCACCAGGGTGGGTGGTCCCAGCTTTGTCTTTTCAACAGGAGTGCCACAGACCCCGTGGGCCACGAGGTCATTTGGGCTCTGGGTGCAGGCTGCAGAGAGATTGTCTCCCTCCAGGTGGCACCACTTCACCCTTGGTGAGTCCTGGTAGGGGTCAGGTAGGGACAGGGTGGGGCTGGGGTGGGACTGAGCAGATCTGAGCCATTCCAAAAGCTGACTGGGGAGACAGGTTCGCATTCATCAGTCGATGCAAGTAGGTGTTAAGAGCAGCGCTTCCAAATCAGACATGGGGCGATGCCCTGGCTTACTGGCAGAGCCTCTTTGGGCAATCCGGTCATGCCTTAGTTTCTCAAGTGCAGAGCGAAGGTAGTATTAGAGATCTTTCAGCCTTGAGAGCACTGTAGCTGGCTCCAGTGAGATGTGTACACGAAGTCTGCAGGGGCCACAGTAAGTGCTCAGGCAACACTAGCTAGAAATAGCCACATTTGTTTGGCACATGAAAGCCCGGTCAAGGGAGGTCTTGTATAATACACAAAAGAGCTGGTTGTTGGAAAATCCAGATCATTCACTGCTCTACTTGGAGTTCCTCAGACCAGGCTTTTTTGTCCCCGTGCTTTGTCCTCCAAGCCCTCTCTCTACAGGACACCTCCTCCCAGGGCATCCAGTGTCCTTTGCGAACACCTGGCAGAACTTGGCACTGCTCCCCCGCCTCCATTCCTACTGCGCCCTGTCCCAGCCCCTGCTGTCACTTGCTTTGCGATACTTTCTCTATATTTTAGTCCGCACTGTACTTACAGTTCTCAGGGTAGGAGCTATAAATGCCCATTTCCATATCTCTGATTCCAAGTACAGGCAGACACCAGAGAACCTACTGCTGGCACAAATGTTGAGGGATGAAGCGTTCAGGGAAATAGTGAGTTTGGTGTGGGTGGTGGGCAAGGGGCGCAATGAGTATGGAAAGGAAGGGTGGGGCAAGGTTAGGCAGATCTTGTCTAAGGGGTTTAGATTTCATCTAGAAAGTGCTTGGGAAGCCATTGGCGTATTTTAGATCTTAAAAACAGGATTATATCAGACTGGTTACGTTCTGTGTCCACCCCCCACCCTTTGAAGGTGGGGACCATGTCTGTATTGTCACTGATGTATCCCAGGGCCTGGTTCAGTTGTTCTTGGCTGTAGTAGACACTTGAGGCCTATTTGCTGAATGACTGAGGGAGAGAATGTAGGAATGAATGGCTCACTGTCAGCAGTGTGTAGGATTCTTCTAGATGAATCCAGATGCATATGGATGGTGGCCTGAACTGTGAGGTTCAAGAGTTATCCAGGAATCAGAATCTGTAGGTCTTGGCAGGAGGTGAGGGAGGAAGAGTCAGGGATGATTCGAGGTTTCTAACTTGAGCAGCTGGGTGGTTGGCGGGGTCCCAGCCTGAGGCAGGATGTGAAAGAGGAGCGGGCTTGGGGTGTCATGCAACCGGAAGCTTCCTTGACGGCCCTCTCCCCGCCTCGTTCTCCAGCCAGCAGCCCACGCGCTTCAGTAACCGCTGCCTGCAGATGATCGGTCGCTGTTGGCCTCACCTTCGGGCCCTGGGGGTTGGGGGCGCTGGCTGTGGGGTGCAGGGCCTGGCATCACTCGGTGAGTCCTTCCTCGGGACTGGGGTGGAGGGTGGTGGGCAGAAGGTGTGGCTGCAACGCTGAAATCCCAGAGGGGTTTGGGGCTGCAGCCTGGGTGGTGGCAGGAGCACCGTGGCACTGGGCAGGAGGCGACCTGGGGAGTTTGTCAGCGGGACCTCCCCTCTTCCTCCCTCTTCCTAGCAAGAAACTGCATGCGGCTGCAGGTCCTGGAGCTGGACCATGTGTCGGAGATCACCCAGGAGGTGGCGGCTGAGGTCTGCCGGGAAGGCCTGAAGGGACTGGAGATGTTGGTGCTCACGGCTACCCCCTGTCACCCCCAAGGCCCTGCTGCATTTCAACAGTGAGCGATGGGAATGCAGGAGGGGGGCTATCACTGACGCCGCTTACTGTGCCATGTCAGCAAGTAGCAGAGCCAACTCCCTGGCACTCCTAGTCAGCAAGCGCCAGCGCTAGGGGCAGACCAACCGGGGTGCTAATCCTAGCTTTGCCACCAGTGTCTTCTGAGGCCAGTGTGGCATTCGAGGCTTGCCGGCATCTGGTCCAAATGGTTCGGTTCAACATTTATTGCCCTATGCTCTCCGTATGTTGGAGACACGAGCTGTAAAATGCCATCTGCCCCACGTGAACCTCTGGCCAAGGGCAGAGGCAGAACAGACAGGTTAGGAGCACAGATTCTGGAGCCGGACTGACCTAGGTCTCAATTTTGACTCTCCTCCATATTAGCTGTGTGACCGGGCAGGTTACTATACTTCTCTGGATTCTGTATGCCCTTCTTCTCAGCTGATCCTTTGGAGTGGGTGGGAGGATTCGGACCATTCTCAGGGTGAAGACTCCTCTCTCCATGGTGTAGACTCCATTTCTCCTCTGACCCCACCTCCCTTTAGCCACATATTTCACTCCTGGCCACTCTTCTACCTTGACTGAGGACATGGGTGCCCAGCTCAGGCCACTCACACTCCTTCAGGGCAGGGGCTTGGACAGAAGCTGCCCTCCGACCCCCACTATCTCCACAACTGGAGCCGCCTTCTGGGCACAGGCAGCAGAGCTGAGTCACCACCAGCACCCGGCGTCACCCGACCTGCGGTAACCACCGATTGGCTCCTCGGCTGCTCGGGCTGCTGGGGCAGGCCTCCCCTTCCTGAGGCCGTGGTCACACCTACATCCTGAACACTGAAGCCTCCTCGACTTTATTATTTCCAGGATCCTCTTCTTCCTTCCCCATCAGCCTCATGGCCTGGCCCTGGACTGACCACCAGAACTGCTCGGCCTCCAAAACCATGACCTCCAGAACCTTCTCAGCCTCCTGATTTTCTTCTTCGTCCTCCACTGACTTCATGGCAACATCTAATCCCTTAAGCCCTCTGTTCCCAACTTGTTTGCTCTCTGTTCCCTCCTCCATGCTCCAGAGAAGAGCCATCAGCCTCACCTCAGCCACTGTGTCCTTTTAATTCATTTCCAGGTGCCCAGGCCATGGCACAGCTGTCCCCTCTGCCAGGGAAGTTCCTAGAGCCCCTGCACCATTGGCTGCTGCCCACTCATCCTCCCAGAGTCCACTGCGGCCTCTGCTCTATGACCTTGCCCTCCTCTCCCCCAGGAGCCCTGTGTGGTTGATCCCAAGTGCCACCAGCGTGCTCTCCTCTAGGTGGCTCCCAGTGCCTGGCACAGGGCCATCTCTCTGTAGGGTTCTGGTTTCATGAATTAGTGACAGAAGAGCAGTCCCATCGTCCAGGCCAAACATGAGCCCTCACCTTATTACCCACCTTTTCCCAGGCATTTGCCGGAACCTCAAGTCCATCGTGGTCCAGATTGGGATTGCTGATTATTTCAAAGAGCCCAGCAGTCCTGAGGCCCAGAAGCTGTTTGAGGACATGGTGACAAAACTCCAGGTGAGGAGTTGGCTCTTAGGCCAACCAGAACCCCAGGTGGCATCCCTAGGCTGGGGTTGGGGACCTGGGTGTGTGACGGCAGGGCCCCGCTTGCCTTGACCCGAGGAGAACTAACCCAGGGTTCGGTCTACAGGCCCTACGACGGAGGCCCGGCTTCTCTAAGATCCTGCACATCAAGGTGGACGGCGGCTGCTAACCCGGGGTGGGGGGCGGCAGGGCCCCTGCCAGCCCCACACCAAGGCACTCTCTTTGGACCTCCAAAGGGACCCTGATTTGGACTAGACCTTCGGAGGCCTAGTGTTACCCCTGGCTTCCAGGGAGGGGTTGACAGTTTCCTGTCCTCCTCCTGGGACAGCGGAGCAACGGGCCTGACGTCGGGCACTGGCTCTTCAGGGCAGGGGCTTGGACAGAAGCTGCCCTCCGACCCCCACTCCACCCCCAACCGGAGCAGCCTTCTGGGCACAGCCAGGAAGGAGCTGAGTCACCACCAGCACCCGGTGTCATCGCCCCGAGGACCTGCCATAATCACTGAGTGGCTCCTCGGCTGCTTGGGGTGCTGGGGCAGGCCTCCCCTTGTCAGAGGCCTCTGCTAGTCCCCAGGCCAGATGGGGCTCCCCAAAGCAGCTCAGACTTGGCAAGAAGGGCTCTTTTCCTCCCCCTGCCCTGTTCCAGCCCTCTGTGGGGCACCCCCTTCAGATAGCCTGCCAAGGCTCTGGGTCCACATTCTCCAGGGATAACACACACTGGCCTTGGGGCTCTGGGAATGTGGTCAGCCAAAAGTGGGGCACGGGGTGCAGCGAGGTAGTAGAATGGGCTTGGAATGGCAAAACATTCATCTAGGACTTTTCCCCAGGATATTGAAACCACCACTCCCAAAGTGGGGAATTGCCAAGTAGAGAACTTAGTTTTTATTGCTAGAAACAAGACCCTCCTCCCAACAACCACATACCCCGACGACACACCAGAGCTAAATTCAGAGCTAAAAGGTGCATGTTTCTATACCTTCCACCAATCCTGAGCCTCTGGAGAGGCAAGGAACCAGCTCTGGGAAACGTTATCAGCAGTGAGAAGCAGTTCCCGTCCTCAAGAAACGTCCTTCTATTCCAGGTGCTTGGGCAGGAATCTAATGGCCTCCGGGTCTCCAGTGCTGTGGTGGGAGGGAGTCACTGGGCTGCCTTCTGTCTGGAGGAGGCCGGGAGGGTGGTTTGGTTTGCTTCCTTGTCTGGCTAGCTTGCTTGAAGACATAGCCTTGGTAGGGAACCAGACCCATGAGGCCAAGAACGAGGAAGAGCACCCTCATCAGACTTGCCTCCCTCCCCAGTCTCCACTGGCCCCATGGGCTGTGAGCTATGCTGGAGTTCCTCAGCCTAGGCGCAGTGCTGGGGCCTGAGCCACAGCCACTTGGCTTAGAAGACACAGGACACAAGTGGGTTTTCACAGACTTGCACGATTCCGGCAAGACCAGGTTCTGGCACTAAGGCTCCAAAGACTCAGGTCTCCCCAGTTCCTCCTCTCAGAACCCTCAGTGGTGTAGAGGCCATGGGTCCTGCCAACATTCATTTGGAAAGTTCTTTCAAACACTAACCTGGCTCCATCTTAGGTTTCCTTCCCTCCTATACAGGACCAGCTCTGCCCTAACCATTAGGCTGCTGGTCCGGGCAGGGGCTGGGCTCCTCTAGTTTCTCAGCCCTTCGCAGGGACCCAACTTTCTGCCACATCAAGACCCAGCCCTGGGTTACCCTGAAAGGGGTCCTCCAGAGCTGGGAGCCCACAAGCTCAGCATCCAGCTCCACTGACTCCACACCGAGCTCTGTCCCAGCTCTCGTTGATGACTTTTCCTCCAGTAGCTTATTCTGGCCTTGCCCTTTGAAGACCCCAAATACCAAGGGTGTCATGTTGGCAATTCCCTGTCTAGTCCTGCACCAAGCCTTGGCCGTGTGGCATCCCCCTCTCCAGAGCTGCTGGCTCCACTGGCTCCCACCTTCCCAGCCTCGTCCCCAGGAGTCACAGGAAGAAGCACAACTTTTCTCTGTCCTCCAGGGGTCTGGAAGGGATGTGGGGGTGCCTTGGGTGCCATCTGTCCTGATTTGCCAACTGCACCCTTTATAGCTCCTGCTTGAGACCCTAGGACCAGAGGTGCTGCCCCGCCCCCCCCCCATCTGGACAAAGCACAAACGGATGCCCTGCTTGGCCTGAGCCTGCCGTACTGAGGGATTTTCTGCCCCAGGAAGCTTCCATCCCTGAATACAAGGCTTTGGGTAGTATCTCCCTGGGTGGGCGGCCACTGGAATGTCAGGAAAGGAGGTCCGGGTACATGGGCGGTGAGTTAGAGTGGGAAAAAGTGCTGAAAGGAGTGATTCTGGGAGTAGGTTCATTCACCCACCCACCCACCCTTGCAACAGTCCTGAGCACCACCAGCACTGGGGCAGAAGAGTGAATAGGGCTCCCCTTCTCCTGGCTGGCAGGAAGTTTGGCCAGCAAGTCCTCACCTTGTATTTGCCAGCCGAGTGTGTGTAAAGGATGTGTAGGAGTACATATTGCATAGGCTCCTGCCAACGGGAATGATGGGTCACAGCGTGTCCCACCGCACAGCTGCCCCTGGGGCTGACAGACTCCTGCATGCTGGACTGCATGTGTGCTGAGAACTGGGAAGTTACAGGCCCCTCGTCCCCCATCTCGAAGCTATTTTTTGACTCTAGCGGGATGAGCCCTGCTGCTGTGTGGGGAGCTTGTTTGCAAGGCTGTTCCATTTGTTCATTTCTTTGGCAACCACACGGCATGGCTGAGGATGGAAAACAGGGATGGAGGGTCCGGCCACCCCTGAGGCACCTTCTCCCTCACTCATTCAAAAGAGAATCCTCCTCCATCTCACGCCTAGTAAGATGCAAAGGAGAGGAATAGCCGAGAGCAAATCAAGGCAGGCCCTGCTCCAGGGGTCCTGCGGCATGTGTAGAGGTCCCACGGGCCCCAGCACTTGGTGTCCCTACCACCTCTCCTTGTTATATAGCCTGCGGCCAGCATCTGGGAGACTGATTTAGCTGATTGAGAGTAGGTCATCAGGCTTTTGTTTGGGCTGCCTCCCCATGGCACCAGCAGGGAACAAAGGAGATGCTGTGTATAGTCTGACCCCCAGGGAGAGGAAATGTGCTGCCCAGAACCATGGCTTTTCACTGGCTGAGAAACCACCAGGATTTCCTGGTCCTGTGAGAGTGGTTTGAGTCAGCCTCTCAAGAAGTGCTTCGAAAACAAAAAAGCCACCTCCTTCCCAATGCCTGCTTGCTCCGAGGTTTGGCTCCATCCTTTCCCTTTGGGTTCTGCTTGTTGCCCTGGTCCTCTGGGCCATGGGTGGGAAGCTGCCTAGCCCCTAAGTCCCTCTAAGGCACTAAGCTGAAGACCTTCCCAGAGTGACTACTGGTGCCAAAGACCCAGTTCCTAGTGGACTTGGGTTGAAGACCCAGGAGATGGTGAGCGGGTGCAGGGCCCACGTGCCCAGAGGAGTTAACTCAAACTGATGGGATCTGTCTAGCCTATCAGTCCTTGAGGGGTGGAATGCCCTCCCCCAGGGGCCTGGCACTTCTCTTTAACCCTGGTGGTCATGCTTTCTCACCCAGCCTTGTTCCAGGCCTGCATTTCTGTATATACTGCTGTGTATCGTGTGTATGTATTTATTCCTGGACAAGTGTATTCATCTGCAGCCTTTGCCTGAGGATAAGGTTTAGGATTGGGTGAAGACCAGAATACCAGGGCCAACTAAGGCAACCAGCTCCTATTTCTTCCCCAACCCCCTGGGACCCTGGCCAGTCCCAAGACTGCCCTGACAATCAGGCAGGCTTCCCCACCATGAGCCCAAGCCTGGTCTGCCATTGCTGGCATGGCTCCAGGAGGCTTGGCCTTGGGCTCGCTGGCCTCAGCTCTGCCCTAGCAGGGGTCCTACATTTAGGTGCAGAGGCCTGAGGTGACCTAGGCTTGCCTCACGACTGGCACCGGGAGGCTTGGCTCTAGTGGGCACCGCTAGCGGGGACCTCCACAAGTGGCCCCCAGGCCTGCCTTCCCTGCACAGCCAGGCTGCAATGCGCCTGAGCCGTGAGAGGGTAGCTCCCCCCACCCCAAGCAAATCAGGTGGAGGGGTGGAGAGCATTTTTTGGTTTTGTTTCTGAAGTGGTGCCTGTACCTCCAGCCCCCAGGGGGCCTTCCCTGGCCCCACTTCTCTGCCCCACCCAGGCATCACCATCCCAGCACTTTGCTCCACGTCGCCCACAGATGCCCTGTGCCGAATGTACCTGAGCGTATGTATTTAAAAGGACTCACATGGGCATCAGAGAACCTATGACTTTGTATCCAATAAAAGGTGGTGAAACTGGAATATCTGCCAGGGAAGTAAATGGTAGGTGGCCGTATTTGTCTGTCTGTGTCACCAAGCCTTTCTGCAGCTAAACTGCACTGAGGCAGGAAGTGGCTGGATGACCTGAATGGCATCAACCGAGTGAATAAAGCGTTAGGAAGACCTGTCAGGACGGCAGCTGTTGCTGAAAGCCACTCAGGTTACTACCCTGTCCTCACTCACTCTCTTTCAGTGTCTGCGTGCAGATAAAAAACCTTGGGTATCATTTTTGACTCAGCTGGGAGAGGCCACCTTTAAGGACAACAGAAGCACCGGGCACTGTCCAGTCCCTCAGTGGCTTGGCCACCCTCTGCTGGAAGTTCTAGCCAGCCAATAAGGCTGTAGCCTGGGAGAGGGCGAACTACCCGTCACTGGCCTCAACTACCCCATTCTGCAAACTGAGGTCGCCCCACTGAGGATTACTCAGGTCTTGAAAGATTTAAAGTCAGGAAAGAGACCGGGTGCTCAGGCTTAAACTGGAGTGGCTCTAGCATCAAACAAGTAGATGAGCATTTATCCCCATAACTCGGAGCCAGCTATTTTTAGGTTCATAACAAAGGTAGAGCAGCTGAGGCTCAGAAAAATTAGTTTACCCAGAGACCATCAAGTTAGAAGGGAGGCCAGACTCCACAGTCTGGACCTGCCCACCACCCCATCTTGCTTTTGAGTCCATCTAACCAAGGGGGGGGGGGATCAGCCTCAAGACATTTTCTTTTTAATCACCTCCCAGTTTCAGGCAGCAAAAGCTTCTGTGGCTCAAAGTGACACAGCTACTCCCCTTGAACTTCAACAGTTACTAACTACAGCTAGCTGCAGGCCAGCTCCCAGGACTAGTCTCGGTGAGAAGGCAGTCAGACCCTCCTGACGTCTAGTTTACCTGTGGTGGCCACTCCACACCTCCACTGGTCAGGAGAAAGCAAAAGGAACCCCCAAGCCCATTGGCGGTGGAACTGAGACCATGCGGGTGCTCCTTCAGCCACCTCTCCTCAGTGGACTTTTAAGATAATCACTACAGAGTTTAAAGGGAATGTGGCCTCTCTATACATTCCTCCAAGAGCCCTCAACCATGAGATCTTGAGTAAGAGACCAGAACACTGAGCCAAAAAGAGTATGGAAGTGGAAAGAGCAAGCGAGGTAATAGAATACGTTTACTAACACCCACAGAAATCCTTGGAGCACTGCCTGGCAAGGCCAGGGGTAAACAAGATGACATTAGAAGAAAAGGAAGGGACTCCACATCTCCTAACCACTACTGGGACTAGAGAGCAATCAAAGTAAAACTTCTGAACGGAGGCCCCTCAAGTAGAGCTCCCTGCTGGCAGGGCAGGCCCACTCTCTGCCTTAACGACCAGAAGCTGCTGAGGACTCAGTCCAACAGGAAAGAAGAAAACTCTTCCATCTGTTGGGTGAGTACATACAAAAGTAAAATCTTGAGCTGGAGTCAAGACATTTATCAGGAAAGTCTTGTGCCCAAATAATTTGCAAAGTGAATTCTAAGTCTCAAGTTTTATTTAAATAACTTCAGTGAGAACAGAGTGGGCCCGTCACAACCCCTTCCTTGTAACACCAACTAACTGAGACAGGGAGAGTGAGCATACCCTGCAGCCAGCCTGCCAGCCGCTCGTGAGGGGCGGGGTGCCTCTCAGTGGGGGCGGCCCCGGCCCCGGCCCCGGCCTGCAGCTGGGGGTGCGTCCACTGTCGAGCGAGGGTTTTTGATGGTTTCGTCTACGGACACGATAAGGCAGGCGGCCTCTGAGGCCGCGGTCAGGGCGTTGATGCGCACCATAGCCGGCTCCCACACGAAGGCCTCGAAGTTGTCGGCAATGTCCTCGTTGTTGATGTCCACTCCGTACCACATGCCGCCCTGAAAGAGCAGGAGAGAGCGGGAGGAGATAAGGAACTGTTCCCAAATGTCTTCTTGCATATCCTCCCTAAGACTCAAGATCGTTAGGAAACCTCATACTCTGAACTTGCCAGCATTTCCCTGAGGAAGACGGCAGCCGTCTGGCATCACACAAAGAACCTGGAAGCGCACGTCTTCTCTTCCCGCCCGTGACCCTCACGACTGCCCCCTTCAAAACCTAGACATGCTGCTCACACAAGAGCTCTGGGCCCTCTTCCAGGCAACGTGCCGTGTTCTGGGGAGGCCCGGTCCTCAGGTCACCTGAGGACTGTGTATATCACGCCATGGTTCTCAAGAGGAACACTTTCCATCCCTTATCTCACTGCTTCCATCAGTCCCCACTTCAGATGAGGGAACGGAGATGCAGAGAAGTGAAGGGACTCTCTTAAAATCCTAACACAAGTCAGAAGTAAGGTCACTGAGTGCTGCTGTCACAGTACCGAGCACTTAACAAATATCTCTAAATAAATGTTTGCTAAATAGCAAATGAACATATTTAAGTTCTCAGAGAGATCACAACTTAAGAGATGGTAGGTACTATGGCTGGACGGCCCCTCGGCAGGGCTCTGGCACGCCTCGCCACCACACTGGGAAACCCAGTAACGTGGTCAGCGTGTGCTTCCTGGGAGGAGGCTGCAGGGTCCCCCTGGTTCCTCTGATGGTACCACAAGGAGCTATGATTATACTCCTGGTAGAAGCACTGAAGAAACCCTTGGCACTGTGGCTTTCCCTCTGCCCTCAGAAGAGGCACAGTTGAGTCAGTACTGGGTTTAGTTCCAGCCCTGTCATTGGGCCTGAGCACTCCACGGAGCTTGAGTAAGCACAGCACAGGCTCAAAATTAAGCCCCAGGCACCCAGTCCCTGGACCCGAGGAGAAGGACCCACCTGGGCATGCCGAGCTCGCAGCTTGTTGAGGATGTTTGTGGCATCAAAGCCAGCATTGTCACACAGCTGGCGTGGGATAATTTCCAAGGCCTTGGCATATGCCCCAATTAACAGCTGTTGTTTTCCTGGAACGGTCCTTGAGTAATCCCGCAGGTACTTGGAGAGCTCCATCTCAATGGCCCCGCCACCAGCCACCACTGAATCATTCTGCAGAGACCAGACCCCCCTCTTAATGCTAACAGGTCCCTGGCTCAAGGTCCAGCCACAGCCGAGCTGCATCAGCCAGTCAATGGGTCCTCTCAGCACAGAAAGAGAGTAGTTCCTCATTCCTCCCCCATCTCAAACCCCAGGAAGCCTAGATGTAGCTCTTGCCTAGCACATTTCAACTTCAATCTGGTGAGCCTTATGGTTTCTGACCATCTCCAAGGTCACCTTATAGCTCAAGGGCACTGGTACAATCGCTGGGATGGCAGAAGGCAGCAGCTCCACTGTTTGCTCACGAGAACAAGTCTTAGCCTTTAAGGCAGCATGACCTATTTTGAGAGACTGAGGCTATTTCTCTATGATTTGTGAAGCAAATAAGGGCTAACAGGACACCCAGGGAAGGATAGGTTATATATGGTAGAAATCACCACACAGATCCAGGAACCCCCAAGCCTCGTACCTTGATGGCCCTCCTGACAATCATGATGGCGTCGTGCAGGGACCGCTCGGTCTCCTCCATAAACTGCTCAGCACCACCACGGAGGATGATAGTGCAAGTCTTGGCCTTGGGACAGCCAGTGAAGAAATTGTACCTACACCCAGGATCAAATCATGCATGTGAACTTCTTTCTGCTGCCAACCTGCTGTGTCTGACCTCACCATGTTCCCCCAACACTCAGCAGCTGCTCTTTTGTTCCTCACTAGGTTTCCCCATCCTACTCTTGAAGAGTTTTGGAGAAGGTCTGGGGCTGTACCCCTGGGGCATAAAATACTGTGGAGTCAGACTTTAGACCCAATGTGATCTTCTGCTCTTCTGAAATACTTTATATCTGAGTTCTTTATGTCCCGAAAGGTGGGACCTCAAAAAAGAGTGGCACGTGTTGTATACCACACCCAAAAGATGGCAGAAGGCCAGACCCAGGCAGGTCTCATGAGCTCTGCCAGCAGGCAGCCCAGGCCTATGGCTTACCTCTCGCCCCCAATCTGGGTCTCTTCAAAGACCTGGCAGCGGCCCAGCACATCTGCTGACAGAGCATTCACACTGGTCTGGATGGAGCCTCCGCAGGCCTGAGGAGCACAACAAGGTAAGATCGCCTTCCCCTGAAGCCAGAAGAGAGCTTCCTGCCACCTAGTCTCACAAGCCAATTCCCATGCTAGACCCTGCCACAGTGCCCCAGGAGCCCCTGCACTGCATAACCTACTCTCACGTTTACCCCCTGAAAGAGGAGAAAACAAAACAGAACAAAGACATGTGAAAGGCAAGCAGGCCTAGTTCAAAGGAGACAGGGACCTTTAACTTCATCCAACACCCACTCCCCCAAACTAGTGTGCCCTGGGCCCAACAACTGAAGTTAGGATCAGTGCTTTAGACCGAACATGTCTCGGTGAGATGCTTAAAAAGAGAAAGGGGAAACCTGGCTGAAAACATCAGTATTTGAACGGATCTAGCTAATCATAGCATTATTGCTAGGTTCCCTCGCCAGTCAGATTTCCTGATTTGCTCTGGTTACACTGAGCACGTGCACATGGGGATTGGAGTGCATCACGGCAAAAAAAAAAAAAAAAAAAGGTTAAGACAGGCCTAGAGTCACAGGCCAATCTGACAGTGCACTCCAGTATACCAGCAGTAAATGAAAAGCCCTCTGGGGCCACAAAAGCCAAGCAGCAGCCTGTGAATGTTTGGTTACCATCATCGTCCTCTTCAGATCCTCCTCTGGCACTCGGCCAGCACAGAACATGTCCCTGTCGGCAAAGTACTGGGTGGCCACATCCCCGATAGGGAGTTTGGACAAGACGACTTTGGCTCCGGAATGATGGATCCTCTCTAACTTGTCATAGAGAATGTTCCACTCGGCATCAACGATTGCCTGATAATCCTGAAGAGAGACCCAGAAAAGGATAAGGATGCTTTGGGGTGGAGGGAGCGGGGGGCGGGATCAGCATACATGGTAGGCTAAAATATGCTCCCCAAAGTCAAACATGCGGATTTACTTGGGAATTGAAAAGGGTAAACAGAACAGCCTCTCCTCAGTTCAAGTAACAAGGACCCTACATGGTTAACTCAGGAATCACCTAAAACTTTCAAACACCAAAGCAGAAAGCAAGCCCAGGACTGGGAGTTACTCCACAGCTGGCATGCCAAGATGTGAGAAATAGTTTAGCTTGGCAGAGTTCTAGACTCCTCTGAGATGCTGCACCCATGGCATTCCCAATGACAAGACACCTTCCCCAAGAGGCCATTGTGTTTTGGTGACACATTACCCAACAGCACCAGCTTATAGCTGGGTGACACTGCTACCTTCAGAGATAGCCTTGGTATTACCAGTGATGGGAGCACACCCGTCCCTACGGTGTAGGAGCCCTCATCTGCCCAAATAAGAGGATCAAGCCACTGGGCTCAGCGTATGGGTGGAGGGCCACTGCCAGCCCCTTCCCTGGAGCCATTTCAGCAGGTCTTCCCTATCCCAGCAAGTCTCCTCAGGTCCAGGTCACTCACGGAGAGAAGAGTGAGAAAAGAAGTGGGCCTGGTATTTGGACATCAACATATTCAGGACAGGAGGAGAATGGGGCTCATAAGGAGCCTGAGAAACAGAGGTGGGCCCAAGAGAGCCACAAAGACCCAAGATGGGCCCAGAACGCTGACCGTCTCCACCCCTCTGCCAGCTGGTGGAGCCTACCTCAACTGTGTGGACTCTGATTTCGGCATTATCTTTTTCAGCTTTCAGCTCAAGCTCAACATTTAAAAGGGCAATCATTGGATTATTGTACTTTTTGGGTTGCATTTCAAACCCAGCGTATGAGAAAGTCTTCTTGAACGCGACGCCAGCTACCAGCTGGGACTCCTGTTCAAAAAAACAAATAGGCAACAGTTCAGTCACTACTGGCATGAAATGAAACCAAGCTAGTGCTGGGCTAGGCTAATGTGTCCATTCTCGTGAACCTGAAAGAGTTAACCACGTCTTTATTTCACTGTTACAACAAAGCCTTTCCACTTTCATAAAAGCTGGGAAAAACACAAAACATACTTTGGTTATCCCTTCAGTATAAAGAAAACCAATCATTCGGCTTACAGGGACTAAGCATGGGAAAGGCCTGTTTGGGCTATTCTGTAAGACTGGCCTTCAAAGCCGGAGCCAAGGGCTAACACTGTATTTACCGACAGTGCCAGGCATTTATGATTAAGGCACAGGCCCCGTCATTCCCAACTTGCCCCCCAGTCTTCTACTGCACACACCTACACACGCTCCTCTGTACCTGCCTTGTGCGCACATGCGCACACACACTCCTGTATGCCGTACTCTAGGTCCTTCCTATTCCCAGGAGATAAGGCCAAAAGATCCTAAGAATCAGAAATTCCCTGTACAGTTCCCAAGCCACCACTGTGGCTTCCTATATCTCAGTCTCTCAAAACGTGAGCTTCCCGTGGGTTGGATTTAAAAGCAGGGCATAGCAAGAAAGCATGTTGCACTTGGGACTGACTTCGGGACTACCTGAAGACTTGGGTTCAAATCTCAGATCTCTTTCTTACCAAATGACCATTTCCCAGTGGATAAAAAAGGGTATTTCAGTTCAATACCTCTATGTTCTCTGCCAGTGCTAACCTAGAATACTGTCGTCTATCAACGAACGCATTCGTGCATCATTCAAATCCAAATCCGGGGTGATGCCGGAGATAAATCAAGAGGAGGAGAAATCAGTCAAACAGAAAAAGGAGAAGGTGTTCCCAAGAGGCAGGGGCAGTGTGGTGGCCTAAAAGAGTGCATCTGCAGTTGCGGGAATATAAAGCGGGGGGCAGAGGCCGGTTCAGGAGAATCTTACAGGCTCTGCTAAGGCCTGCCTCTTATCCTGTACGCAATGTGGAATCCCGAAAGTCTTTACACACGGGACAGAGTAAATTGTGGAACTTCACCTTGCAACGGAATGTAAGAGTGATTTAAGGGACATAAGACTGGAGGAAGGGTGACCACTGCCAGGACAACGGTCTTGGGAATAAGTAAAAACACAGCATGAAGAAGCAAACGGTAAACTGGTCGGCAAAATGAGACAATGGTGATTGAAAGGCCGTGGGGAGTTGGGAAAGATTTTCAAAGGAGATCCTGGACTTCTGGTGAGTGACTGAGTCAATGGTGGTGATACCCACTAGTCAAGGAACACAGAAAACGTTACAGGTTTGGAGAGGGAGATAATGAGTTCAACAGCAGAAATAAGAGCATGAGGCTCAAGGGAGAGGTAAGGGCTGAAGATATAGATCAGGAAGTTCTGTTAATCCTGAGAATAAGTAAATAATTACTATTTCCATTTATTGAATTCTGTGCGTCAGGTTTTGTGTTAAAGGTTTTACATGCATTTAAGGAATGTGGAACGGTCTGAGGAAAGCGGGTTGGAGCCCCTGGCTTTCTCACTAGATAAAATTAGTTTTGTTTATTTTATTTGAGAGATAGCGTGAGTGAGCTCATGCGTGAGTGAGAGGGGCAGAGTGCAAGAGACTCTTAAGAAGGCTCCACGCTCAGTGCAGAGCCTGACACGGGATTTGATCCAATGACCCTGGTATCATGACCTGAGCTGAAATCAAGAGTCAGATGCTCGACCAACTGAGCCACCCAGGCCCCAAGTTATTGTATTTTTTAAATTTTAATATTAATTCATTTTTGAGAAAGAGAGACAGAGAGCAAGTAGGGGAGGGGCAGAGAGAGAGGGAGACACAGAATCTGAAGCAGGCTCCAGGCTCTGAGCTGTCAGCACAAGCCTGACGAAGGGCTTGAACTCACGAACCACGAGATCATGACCTGGGCCGAAGTTGGATGCTTAACCAAATGAGCCACTCAGGCGCCCCCACCAAATTATTATTTTTGATCCCTAGTTGAGTGAATTGGCCAATCTAATCTCAAGGGAAATAGGAAGGCCCCGGAGAAGACGGACAATTGCTACCAAAGTAGTGGGCGAAGACAAAGTCAGTTAGCCATGACAGGGCGAGAAAGCACTGGTACCTGGGGCCAGAGACAGGGGAGTAACCTCCAAATTCCTCACAGTTTTATTACAGAAAGAGAACCTCAGTCCACTGACATGTGCCATGACAGGAGGAAGGACAACAGAGTGGGTATGCAACTTAGGAAGGTAAGTCAAGGGCGCCTGGGTGGCTCAGAGCCTGCAGACTGCTTCGGATTCCGTGCTTCCCTCTCTCTGTCCCTTCCCCATTCGCACTCTGCCCCCTCCTCTCAAAAATAAATGAACATTAAAATAAATTAAAAAAAAAAAAAAAAAAAGAAAAGCAAAAGAAGGGTAAAGGTCAAAGAACAGAAAGTGAAGGGCCAGGCCAGGCTACAATATTTCAAGCAGGTCTTGCCCCCTCCAAATCCCTTCAAGCTGGGTCACCAAGACAGAGAAAGTAAGTAGGGCAGACCAGAGTGAAGAAAGGCCAAAGTAGCACAGAGATACCAACAGAAGGCTTCCAGACAGATACTACTGTGTTAACAAAGAATGAGTTACAGTGATGCTGTGCAATGCAGTAGCCATGAACCGCACGTTGCTATTTAAATTTAAATAAATAAAAATTAAATTAAAACCTTAGCTCTTCAGTTGTACTAACTGCGTTTCAAGTGCTTGGTTGCCACGCATGGCTAATAGCTACCACAAAATGGACAGCAAAGACATCTAACAGTCCTACCATGATAGAAAGTTTGATTGGGCAGCAATGAATTAAAAGACCCACATGCTGATATGGATCTAATTCTAACATAAGTTGTTAGGGGCACCTGGGTGGCTCAGTCAGTTGAGTGTCCAACTTTGGCTAGTTGGTCATGATCTCATGGTTCATGAGTTTGAGCCCCATGTGGGGCTCTGTACTGACAGCTCAGAGCCTGGAGCCTGCTTCAGATTCTGGGTCTCCCTCTCTCTCTATCCCTCCCCTGCTTGCACTCTGCACTCTATCTTTCGAAAATAAATAAACATTAAAAAAAAATAAGTTGTTAAATGGACAAAAGCAAGTTACACTTGCTTTGTGTAACACTATGTATTATGCATGAGCACTTGTGTTTAGGAAAGCAGTATTTACACATGTACCTACAGATGCACAGAATAATTCTGGATGCACCTGCTCATACGTACTACGCACGCTCAGTAGTGGTTGTATCTGTAGCAGGAATGGTGAATGGGACATTTATTTTTTCCTTTAGGACCCTCTTTACATTTAGAGCTATGTATCATCTATCCAAAATAAAGAAAGAAAAGAGAGGAGGCTTGAGCATGTCACCTGGAGAAGAATGGATTGAGAAGTACTTCTCGGACTTATTAACTGAGAGGGTCATAGATAATTTATCGGATGGACCCAGCCCCACCCCCTCCCACATTACACTAAGAGTCTAAAAATCAACTAGTTCAATCTTCCATTCATTCTGCTGACAATATAGGTCCACAGAAATTACAAAATGTATCTACAGTCACAGCCTGCAATGACAGTATGGGGAATACAGCTCTAGTTCGACTTCCAGCTCAACATGCGTTCTCTCTCTACGTCGGTAACACGTGCTCATCTCCTGTACCAACCTATGTGAAGAGTCGATATGAACGCAGAAGCCCCCTAGGGAGGCTGTAGCAGGCTCACCTCTAGGGCACCGCCCTGCACCTTTTTGATTCCAATCATTTTAAGCTGCAACAAATCATCGAGCATCATCACCGCATCCACCACCATCTTAGCAAAGAAGGCTTTCTGCTGGGAAATCAGCTTGGAGCTCAGAGCGGTCATGGCACACTTCTCCAGCAGCTTTCTCTGCTCCCTGGAACACAAGGATGGGTGGGATCAGTGTCAGGTCTGGAAAGCCCCTTGTCTGAGTCTACTGCAACATGTAGGGGGTTTCTGTTCTGGCCTCTAAACTCGGCCCACCCCAACTTCATCTCCCACAATCTTCAGGGCACATTATCATTGACAGATGGTGACTGCAGTCAAAGACCTCCTATGTCACAGCTTTCAAATGACAGTGTACAGCCTCTCTTGTGCTGTGTGAGCTGGGGCACAGCCGAGGGTCTAGCAGAGCCAAACGGCCCCAGGCCCATATAAGGTGGCAACATGCTTCTACATCCAATTTGGCCACAAAAAGTCAAGGCTCTGACAAAGCCCAATGCAAACTTACACTCTGTCTTCCTTCTTCACGGTCACAGCAATCTCTTTGATCTTGTTAACTGCCTGCCAAGAACAGAAGCCAAGTGAGTCCCTGGTGCCAAAGGCAAACTGGAGAGGTGGGTCCCAGTCTCTCTTGCCACTCTCCAGTCTGTTTACCCTCAAATCTTAAGCATTTCCACTCTGCAGCTGAAATACTTCTGAGTCTTGTAGCTGCCCGGAAACACCAATCGCTATAGTTTAGAAGACTCCCAGTGACAAATGTACAGTAGGTACGGTTCTGAAGGATCATCAGGGTATTTGCAGGACTAAATTCTGAATATACAGGGAACACTAAACCAAATGAGTGGAAACAAGCTAGGACACTAGATTGGGCCAAATCTTCTGGTTTATGAAAATCAGCCATGACAACTGCCAGCACTTTATATATTATTAGCCACCTTACATATGGCATACATATCTGTATGTTAAACTTAGTATCTTTTCAAAAGCACTTCTCATGTGATCTCATGGCGCCACCCTGAAACAGAAATATTTAAGGGAGAAAGTAAAGCCTAAAGGGACTGACTTGCCTGAGATCACACAATGAAGGTCAAAGGTCAATAAAAGCAGGGTCTCAAGATGTGTGTCATGAGGAACTTTATGATAAAACAACAAAAAACCTCTCACTTACTGAGTAAATGAGGAAACCTGAGGCTTAAAGAGATTAAGTAAATATCTAGTCAAATAGCTACTGAATGGCAGAACTAAGATTCCTAGGGAGAATTGAGAACATGTCCAGGGAACCCTGTTACGTCACTCTATACCCCGCTACAGGCATTATCCTAAGAGAAACGCAAGGCTCAGGTAGCCAGTATTCCCGTACCAACTGGGTGGCGGTGCGGAAAGCTCGGATGATGATCTGTGGGTGCAAGCCTTCCTCCACATAGGGTTTCACCTGCTTCAGAAACTCTGCAGCCAGCAGGGTCACTGAGGTGGTGCCGTCACCGACCTGGAAGAGGATGACAGGTAATTCACATTTTCTCATGGCGAGGGATAAGGCCCGAAACTCCATTTTTAGGCAACCTACGCACTTAAACTAGGGACTGTTTAAATGGGTGTGAAACGTTTCTTCTGGAAGCGTGGGTGATTGCAACAAGTACAAGGAAGGTGACGACAGGTAGGTATCCATCCCATCAAACGGCTCTGGGCTACAAAATGAAGTCCCCAGCCGGGCCCGTTCTCCAAAGAGGGCCGATTTTGACAAAGTTCCTCAGGATATGAAATCATATATAGAGATGAACCAAAAACTTATTTATTACACACAGGCACTACGATGAGTAAGACAGTCCCAGTCACACTTATGATACAATGCGTGTGTGTCTCTCACAAGCAACCATGGTAACAAGAGGCAGGGGACAAATATTTTTCAAGGAGCACAAACTACTATAGTTTACATAAAGATAATTTCCAGCCAAATCCTCCTAAAACAAACCTTGCAGGACCAGCCAAAGTCGTTTATATTTTAAACACTGTTTGGAACAGACAGATCACTAGTCTGCTAACCTTTCTAATGTAGTAATATTCTACAATGGGATCTAAACCCTACTTTTAATGAGGGAGAAGAAGAGCTAAAATTAGTTCACCTCTGATTTGGCAGGAATTTATGTTCAACTCACTTATGTCCACTGTGTAATGTGAGGGACTCTCAAGGGGGGAGAAAGTGTTACTGCGGTAAAGGGTTTAAGCTGCCAAATTCCTGGCCAGGAAGGTTTTGGTCAATAACAGGTCAAATCCAGGCTCTTCCCACTTTAATTTCACAAAAGCCATACTGTTTTATAAGCTACCAGGTCCTAATACACCTTTCTATATAACTTCAGAACCTATCTGTAATACTCTAAGACGCAAACCCGTTTCTCTCAACATTTAGTATCAAGACTCCAGTGTTAGAAATGTTTTAAAAGATAGACTGGTAATGCCACTGTACTCTACACTTAAAAATGGGGGGAACCTGGGTGGCTCAGTTGGTTGAGCGTCCAGCCTCGGCTCGGGTCGTGATCATGCGGTTTGTGGGTTTGGGCCCGCCCCAGGCTCTGTGCTGGCAGCTTGGAGCCTGGAGCCTGCTTCGGATTCTGTGTCTCCTTCTCTCTCTGCCCTTTTCCAGCTTGCACTCCGTCTCTCTCAAAAATAAGTAAATATTAAAAAAAAAAAAAAAAAAAAATGGCTGAAGTGAGGGGCGCCTGAGTGGCTCAGTCGGTTAAGCGGCCGACTTCGGCTCAGGTCATGATCTCGCAGTCTGAGTTCGAGCCCCGTGTCAGGCTCTGTGCTGACAGCTCAGAGCCTGGAGCCTGCTTCAGATTCTGTGTCTCCCTCTCTCTCTGCCCTTCTGCTCACGCTCTGTCTCTATGTCTCGAAAATAAATAAACGTTAAAAAAAAAAAAAAAAAAAAAGGCTGAAGTGAGGGGCTCCTGGGTGGCTCAGAAGGTTAAGCAGCCAACTCTTGGTCTCAGCTCAGGTCTCGATATCACGGTTGTGAGTTCAAGCCCTGCACTGGGCTCCACGATAGGTGCGAAGCCTACTAAAAAAATAAAAAATAAATAAATAAATCTCAAGTGGTAATTTCATGTTATCTATATTTTACGAGCATTTAAAAAAAAATAAACTGAAAACCTTAAAGTTTCCAGTTTCAAGCCCCATCCTATAAGGTGACTAGCACATAAGAGTTAAATTATTTACCAAGTAGCTGAAGGAATCACCATACATGAGCCTGGTCCTAAGGTCTCAGCTACATGTAGTGTAGTCAAAAAGGATGAATTTTAAAAGATTATTAATTCCATCTAAATACTTTACCAGCATGTACTACTTATGAAATCATAATTTTAGACATGAAATCAAAAAATGTTTAAGACACAAAAGCAAAGGAGCAAGCAGGCATGTGTTTCAACCTTCACTTAAACATGTATGTTCGATTTTCCCACCTCGGCATCTTGGGATTTGGCAATGTCCACTAAAGTCTTTGCTGCAGGATGGACAACATCAAGGAGTTTCAGAATTGTGGCGCCATCGTTAGAAATCGTTGCTTTGCCTTAAAAGGAACAAAGTAAAAATTTAAAGACCTTTTCTCCAGTTGGACTTGGAGCCCACGCATACTTTATTGGGATGGGGCAGAGGAGATCATGGCATAAATGAACTGATCTTTTTATAGATTTAGCTCTGTGCACAAAGGGCCACCTAAAATCACAAGCTTCCGGAGACCATGAGCTCCCGATTTTCTCTGAACAGCATTTAGCGCACATCGAACTGGATACAGAAAATACTAAATGAGAATGAGAAACCATTTAGAGATTCTTGACACAGTTGATACTTGATACCTACTACTGTCTCCCATGTCAGTTAATACACTAAACACGAGGGGGAATTCTCTAAACACGAGGGGGAATTCTCTGTCTTGTAACATGATACAGTGGGAAAATGACCAAAGGTAACTCTGATAGTTCTTGCTCATGTTTCCAGGCCGCCTCTCTCTCCAAGGCAACAGGCTCCTCGGCCCATCTTCCATATATCCCCGTAGGGTTCAGCATTCAGGACACTGTATGAAAGGGAACCGTCTCCTAGCAAGCAATTCCTCAGAGATCTTGAAAGTAGTGGAATTTCTTATACCAACTTCTGGTAACCCCAACACTCCCCAGGAGTCTCCTCTTATGCACACTGGCCCGAGGAACCCTGTGGACTTACCTCGGCCATCTACGATCAGCTTGTCCATACCACGAGGGCCCAAGGTGGTTCTTACAGCCTCTGCAATCACCTGGCAGGCGCTGATGTTACTTACGAGCTGGGGGATGCCTTGAGAGCTATCGGTCCCCTCTTTCAACAGGATAACGGGTGTGGGCTACAGAAGGAAGAGCAATTGACTGCTTTTAATAATCGTCAAGTAGGGAGAGGAAAGGAAAAATGTTCTCATCTCTCTCATAACAGAAATACCTGGAGGCCTTCTTTTTTAATTTTTTTATTTTAGAGAGAGAGCACGTGGGCACACAAGCACAGAGCCTGACTCAGGGTTTGATCCCACAACCCTGGGACCGCGACCTGAACCGATATTGAGAGTTGGACGCTCAACCATCTGAGCCGCCCAGGCACCCCTCTGGAGGCCTTTAAAACCATATTCCCACTGTCCACCACACAGATTTCTTAACCAGCCTCTACATCCAGAGATACTGCCAAGACTACAGCATACCCTGCAGGTGTGCTAGAAAATGGTGGTGAGAAGCACGATTGAGTCTAAAAGAACAAATCAAATACTGTGTTCTCCAGCGCTCAGCTGAACGAGCATAGCCTTTTCAACGTCTGACACTATTCCCTGTGTTGAAGAATTAGGTCACAGCGCAGGAGGAAGAAGCCCAGTGTTCACCCTCTGGCAAGAACCACTTATCTGCATTACAGCTTAATCCTAGAGAAGTTGATGGGGCGCCGCTGCAAAACACGAGGCGCCAGCAGCTTCAGGTGGTGTCCTGGAGATGCCCAGGCAGGCGGCTTTACCAACAATGCTCGGCCGGCGAGCAGGGAAGCAGCATGTTTGTCTAATTTGTACAGCAGCGTTTCCATTCTCAGGCTGGTTCCAGAGCTTCCTCGTGACCCATCTCCAATCGAATGTCCCGCAGAAGTTTTTCCCTATTTTGCATGCTAGCCTCGAGAACAGTCACTATCCCTATAGAGGCTTAATTGGCAGACCTGCTTTAGAAACTCTGGGAAGACAGGGATACTTGCTTAAAGGCCTGCTTGGATACCTTTGCTCCAGTGACCATTAGCACTGACACGAACTCCTCAGCTCAGCAAACTAGGGTTTGTAACAAAACCTGTGCCTTCAGAGAGGAGCTCGTAAACCAGACTCAGTCTTTCCTGTGTTGGTGACTAATTTTGTATGTATGAAACAATAAAGGTAAAAACTGTTTTAAAACTTGTTATGCTATGTGTGTACTATTAGGCTGTGACTTAAAATTTATTTCTCACCACGGATTGCAATACGAAGTTTGCAAGCCACTTGCCCATGCCCACCCCTGCGGATACTGCAGGTACCTGAGCAGGAAAGGAAAGCACAAGGTTGTCTCAACTCCACAGGAAGGAGTCAGGGACTCACGCCAGCAAGCCTAGTGACCCATGAGGCTGACTCCATACTCGCTGGGCAAGTCCTGAAAAAGTTCAACTCCTGGCCAGTGCGGAAGGGTAGTGGGGTAGGCAGAAGAATGGAATAGGGCTGAAGAGGCGGCTGAGGACCAGATCACATCCTCGATTGTAGACCATGGTAAGGAGTGCAGAGTTTATTCCTACAAAAGGAAGGCCTGGAAAAGCTTTTAGCAGAGGAATGGCACGTTCTTCTTCTTCTTTTATGTTTATTTATTTTGAGAGAAGAGGGAGCGCAAGCGCGTGTGCCTGAGTGAGCGGGGGGAGGGGCAGAAAGAGGGAGAGAAACCCAAGCAGGCTCAGCACTGTTAGGCAGAGCCCCTGTGCTAATGCGGGGATCCGTGTCATACAGGGACATCATGACCTGAGCCAAAACCAAGAACTGGGAGACTCAACCAAATGAGCTGCCCAAGGCCCCCCATGAATGGCATGTTGTGATTTACATTTTATCTATGTAAAATATAAAGAGAGAGAAAACAGGAGGCAAAATATAATATGTAAATGCATGAAAGGGGGCTGGAAAGATGAGCAACAAATGCTAATGAGTAACAGTGGAACTAAAGAGGGTTCTGATGCTTTGTGTTATATTTTCTGTTTTGTTTTGATTGTTTTCTAATGAACATACTTTTTTTTTTTTTTTTAAAGAATGCCTGTGACGGGACACCTAGGTGGCTTGGTCGGTTAACTGTCTAACTCTAGATTTTGGCTCACTCAGGTCGTGATCTCACAGTTTGTGAGATCAAGCCCCACATCAGAGTCCACTCTGACAGCACACAGCCTGCCTGCTTGGGATTCTCTCTCTGCCCCCCCTCTGCTCATGTGTGTGCTCTCTCGCTCAAAATACTAAACTTTAAAAAAAAAGAAAGAAAGAAAGAAAAAAAAGCAACTTTAGTAAGAATGCCTGTCAGATAACCCCCAAATCTGGGGTCAGGCATGGGCTGGGGGGAAAATTCCTTCCCTTTCACCACAGTGTCCCAGGTCTGGAGGCAAGAAATGGCTTCTTTGGCCAAACTTCTTGCAGGCCTCTTCCACCTTTTGTGTAAGGAAAAAGGTGTCCCCTCCAAAGGCCCCACCTTCTCCCAGTCCTGCTAAATTATGCCTCATGGCAGCCCCCAAGCTTCCTTGGTTCATCCTTGCCCCAGATAGTCTTACGTCTCAAATCAAAAACTAATTTGGGTCTCAAGCTCATCCTGTTGCCTTCAGCAAATTTCCACTTCTCCAACAGGCTAACATCGATGCCTGTGAAGAGTTTTTCCTCACCTCCCCCTCCTAACTGTATCTCTATTTATAAGAGCTACCCTGGCACTTTCTACCAAAACCACTATCTTAGGGCACCTGGCTGGCTCGGTTGGCAGAGCATGTGACTCTCGATCTTGAGGTCATGAGTTTGATCACCATGTTGGCTGTAGAGTTTACTTAATTAAAAAAAAAAAAATATATATATATATATATATATACAAACACACACAAATACATACATACGTACGTACATATATACATAGAGACATTTTAAAAAACAAAACAAGTTTCTTATCAACAGGCCAGAGATTCACGAGAGCCCCAATTCTTCTAAGGTATTCTCTCAACAGCAGTCAATAGGGGCACCCTGGACAGAGGATCCCACAATTCCCTCTTTCCTTCCTCTTGTGCAAAATTTTTAGATCACCTTCCACCTTAAAGCATGGGTTTCCCAAAGGTAAGGACCATAGGAATCTCAATTTGTGGAATGCCTAGATTTGGCCATATATAAAGCAATATACGGTACCAGCTTACGGTGCTGAAAATTCAACTTTATATATACTTGCACGTGTTCGATACAAACCATGAATTAAGATAGCATCAGCTTCTAATTTTTGGAAAAGTACCGGCATTGTGGTGATACTAAATCTACAGAGAGTTCTTAAAGACAAAGCAAGTAGGGCTTGGAAGCAGCTGCCCACGGTCCTCACATGTTCCCTATGCTTTGAGGGCCCTACAGAGGTCTCACATTCCAAAAGGAGAGATATAAACGCTAATACAGCAAGGAAAGAGAGCAGGGGTTAGTTCAGGAAAAACCGAAGTGTGGTGGAGCGTCCCCAGTGAAGGGTTTTATCACCAGACAGAAGAACCTGGGTTATGATCTTCAGTTCTTTCAATGCCAACCAAAACTCTAACGGTAGCCTCGTGAGCAGGATAGATGACAGGGAAGGAAGCAAACCACTACCTAGCAGGATAGCTAACATTTGCTGAGTGCTTACTGCATGCCGGGCACTTCATATGTATAAGCTCAAAGAATCCCCTCTAACACACGGAAGGCCAGAAACTTAACATGCTCAAAGTCACACACCTAGCAGGTGGCCCAGCTTAGTTACATACCTAGGCATTCAGTGTGGCTCCAGAGCCTTTACTCTCAAGGGCTTTGCTGACTGCACAGAAGATGAAGGCGACTTCTCCCCGCTGAGAAGTTGCACCCGCAACAACCAGCTGGGTACGGTACATTCAGCAGGCACTAAATAACGCGTTTACTTAAGCACTGAACGAGTGTTAAAGTACAAACCAGTCTGTTTCCACTTATGCGGCAGCAGGCGGGCTGGCGGACCCGCAAGCAACCCTAGTTGAGCCCTTCCGCTCAGCCCAACACAAGGTCCCCATGCTGCCTCTGCCCGTTCTAGGAAGCACGCGTTTTTACATCCCACAGCTCCCCCAGGCAACCAGGGTTTCCAAGTCGGCCCGCTGACCGCGTATGCACCCTCAAGTCGGGACTCGTTTAACATAGGTTACAATTGTGGGGGGCTCCAAAAACAGGGTCCCCTTAGCGGGCTTGCGGCCCCGAAGCAGCTTGGGACTTGTAGTCCCCAGCCGGCCACACCAGAGCCTCCGATCCTGCCCCACCAAGTCCTCGCCCAGGGTCCATGCTCCGTGCTCCGACCGAGGCAGGCCGCGGCGGGCCGGGGTCGCCCACGGACAGGGGGTCGAGGCAATGACAGAGTCAATAGGCCGCAGAGGGCTCTATGGAACTGATCCCGGCTGGGCGGTGCTACCAATGGGCCAGATGGCAGCGGATGGCGACAGATAGGCGAAACGCCACTCACCATCATTTTGGAAGCTTATTCAGTGGCCCGCTACTCCTCCTCTCTTCTCCGCGTCCGGGCCGCCCAGCAACCCCACAATTCCCCGCGCCAGAGAAGTTCCCAGAAGCTTCGCCAAGCCGTTGGCTCGGGAGAGGAAGGGGACGGGCCACTTCCGCCACTCTATGGTTTGCTACCACAGAGTCAATACGGCTAGAAAGGCCAGAGGCTGGGTCTCGGAGGGAGAGGCGTTGCTTACCTAAGGGTCGCCTGATTGTGGTTATACTTTTCTCTTTGAGCGTGTAGAATCCTTTCTCGGCTCGCACTACCCACTACCCCTCATTCCACGCCCCGCCCCCCCCGAACGCCAGACCAAGGAACACAAGCACATTTATTGATCGCTTTGGGACAGGCTTATGGTAAATAAGAAAATAAGCACCTGGTGAGAGATTTCATAAGCCTTTACAATCCTATCGCGCTGGTCCTGTTATCATGCCCATTTTGTTAATGAAGGAACTGAAGCTGAGAGGTTGTGAAAGGTGCCCAAGGTCACAGTTGTACACTAAATGGTAGAGAACTAGGCGTGGACACCCGGCACCTTGGCCCCAAAGCCCAATTACTGGCTCTGCACTGACCAGAGCCTCCTTGAGGCTGGGGTTCATCAAGCCGTGACCCCAACGCGCAAGCGCTGGTGGAACTTGTCAGAAGACGAGCGGAGGGGAGGTCGCGGGAGACCACCTGGGCGCTAGACGAATGCCTTCCCAAGGAGCGGGGGTGAGAAGAAAAGCACAGCTGGGAGAAGCAAATCGTCATTTTGCGAGGCGGCCGCAGGGAGGACCCAGCCAAGACCGCAAAAGCTGACGACCACGACTTTCCTCTGCTGAAGCGAGTCCAGAGGGGCGCCCACCTTCAGTGCGCTTTCCTCCCGGGGCCCGCCCACCAGCCCGCGCAATCCCGGAGTCGAACCCAAACTAAGAAATGCTGGGCCGCGGGTTGGGAGGGGTGGCAGTTGCTGTTAAGTGTTTAGACCAATCAGCCCTAGGCCCCACTTCTCTCGACCAATAGGAAGTGGGCTAAGGCGCAGAGGCGGAAAGTGTAGCTACAGGAACAGGCATCAGAGCCAATCAGCCGTCGGCCTCGTTCCCGTCCGCCAACCAGTGGCAAGAGCGGGTTTGGGGGCGGGAGACCGGAGCAGCTGTCAGGCTGAAGTCCAGCGAGCTAGCGCGGTGGGGCGGCTGGAGGAAGCGCGGCGCTGGGCCGGGCCCTGGAGATGGTCCCTGGCGCCGCGGGCTGGTGTTGTCTCGTGCTTTGGCTCCCCGCGTGCGTCGCGGCCCACGGTGAGCGGCAACGGGCTGGGCTGAGCTGCGGGGCGGGGCTGGCCGTCTAGCTTGCTAGCGTCTCGGGCCGGGAGTCACGGGTCACCTTGGGACCCCGCGAGTTCGAGGCAGGGCAGGTCTGGAGACGGGCGACTGGAGTGGGTGGGTACTGGCCCCCCAGGGACGTGAGCAGGGTGCGGCCTGAGGCTGGGCTCTGAGTCCTCAGCTCCCCACGTCGAAGCAAGACTCCTCCACGCCGCCAGTAGCGCCGGCCCAGATGGCTGAAGGGGCGACCAGGAGAAGGAATAAGTAAGGGACAGCTAGAGATATTACAAGCTGAAGATAGTATGTGAGCACTCACATACATATAAGAAGCACACTTTCTTACACGTGGGCCACGTACAAACACACACGTACACACACACAACCTGTTTGCACCTAAAGGAATACATCAATGTATACACCCATACACATACGTGAGCACATACGTATACCACACGTGATTTACACAGATCAAGAGATGCAAAGGCCGGGGCAAAGATGTCTGTGGGAAGGAGGAGGGATTTAGTGTTAAAGAAGGCTCCTTGGAAATATATCTGTAT
The DNA here is from genome assembly GCA_030068075.1 of Paguma larvata. Taxonomy (NCBI): domain Eukaryota; kingdom Metazoa; phylum Chordata; class Mammalia; order Carnivora; family Viverridae; genus Paguma; species Paguma larvata. The sequence goes on from CM057836.1 coordinate 49,087,192, forward strand.
CTGATGAGAAGTTCCCACTCTCAGGAAGAAAGGCTGTAAAGCCCAATGCCAAGCCAATGGAACTCTATCTGGTCGCTGTGATTTGGGCAGTAGAGGAGGACAGCTAAAGCCACAATCAGTCCTAAACCCCTGACACACAGTAGTGGCTTCATAGTTCGTTGACTGACTATTTGACCTGTAGCAGGAGCTTCCACACTTCCACATTCCTCTATCTCTCTGGGCTAAGGAAACCAAGGATTCAAGTCCAGGTAAAACATTAAACTTTGGTGCTGAAGAGATGATCCCACACCCCAGAAAAATCTGGCTGTTCTGGAAATTCTCTCCCTCAGTGCAACGGAGCTGAAAATAGTTGTTCATTTCTTCAACAACCTTTATTGAGCACCCACATATCCTAGCCACTGTTACATAATGTGGATACAGCATTGAACTAAGCTACAAAACTGTGGTTCTTGCCTTAGTGGAAGAGACAGACGTTAAACAATTATAAACGGTGCATAATTACAAATTATGTTGAAAGTGTCAATGGAGAAAAAGTACGTTTTGAATGGGCATAGGGAAGGGGCAGTGACAGGGCAGAAGGTTTCTCTAAAAAGTGACATTTAAGCTATGACTTAACCAAAGAGTAGAAGTGAGCCAGGTGAAGAGGTAGAGCTGGGGTGGGGGCAAGGGTAGGAAGTCTTCCAGATAGAGGGAACAGTTGCAAGAAGACTCAGAGAAGGTGAAGAAATTGAAAGGAGGCCAGAAAGGAGTAGATCAGGTCGTATTAGTAGCCAAGGGCAGATGGAACAGGACCCTGAAGGTCACAGTTAGTTTAGATTTTATTTTTCACACAAAGGGTAGTGGTCAAAGGGTACTGAAGCCATAAGAGTGGTGACTTGATCATACTTGCTTTAAGATATTTTAAGGAGACCCCTGGCTGTTGTTTGGGGAGTGGACGGTAGAGAGCAAAAATGGAGACAGATAGACCAACGAAGAAGCTGGACCAGTCGGGACAAGAAATGATAGTGGCTGGACTAAGAGGATGGCAACAGAACCAGAGTCAACTTTCCAGTTTTAGTGAGAATTGTTTTATACCCAGGCGACCACATGTCCGCTTTGAAACTCTCAGGTCCAATTCAGAGCAAAGAGGGATGAATCCTCAGAGAGAGACCACAAGAGCTCTCACTCTTCCTGGCTCATCAGTGCATCTCTGGGGTTACTAACGCTATCTGCTCCAGCTCTATCCTCCCCAGGGCCGAGGACCATCTGTCTCACCCACCTGGAGGACTCGCTTGGCTGAAGCTGGGTCCCTGAGCCCAGCCTATAGCCAGCCCAGTTGTACACGAGGGGTCCATGACCTGAACCCGAACCAGCTTGTTCCCTGGAAGTTTCTTACCTGCACTCTATCTTTCAGGCTTACGCATCCATGATTATTTGTACTTCCAAGTGCTGAGTCCCGGAGACATTCGATACATCTTCACGGCCACACCTGCCAAGGACTTTGGTGGTATCTTTGTAAGTTCAGGGAGACCCTTTTGTCTCTGATCCTGTCTCCACCCCACTAAGTCAAGGTGACCGTCTCATCCCTTCAACCAATACCCGAGTGCTAGGACAGGGAAGGGCACACAATCCAGGCCTGTCTTCCAGGGGCTGCTGTGCAGGAGGGAAGGGCCTCCAGCTAGCTATTACCCCTGGTGTAATACAGACTTGGGCACCAGACAGGAAGAAGCTGTCTTTTGGGGGACATGAAATAGTGAAAAACCAAGGGCTCTGCTACCTGTCTCCACACTAAGTGGCTTACGGCAAATGACTTTCTGGATCCGTACCGACTCCCCTATATATTTCATGTAAGGGCACTGTGGAGTAAGACAACTAGATAAGCCTTTGAGAGAATTTAGTAAAAATACTCCAGTGCCCAGCACACAGAAACCACCCCATGCTTCCTTCACACTCTGTGAGGAACCAATAGAATGGGATGGTCAGCTTGGTCCGAAAACAGGCGTGTCTCATGTCTTTCAGCACACAAGGTATGAGCAGATTCACCTTGTCCCTGCGGAACCTTCAGAGGCCTGTGGAGAACTCAGCAACGGTTTCTTCATCCAGGACCAGATCGCTCTGGTGGAGAGAGGGTAAGGAGTGGACAGACACAGGCACAAGAGGACAGCAGGTGTAGCTTAGATTCTGAGATCAGTGTTGGGGGTGGTGCTCTGAAATAGTGGTTCTTAAGTAATTCATGTTTTTAATGGTCTTTAAGAAATGTCTCAAGATTACCCATGCCTTTTGGCCATTTACTTTAAGAGCCTTTACAATAAATTCTCCAGGATCCTTCTCTCATCCTTCCAGTGTGACAGTCTGGAGGAGGGGTAGCTAGGACCCTGCCTTTCCTTTGGTCTCATTACCACCTCTTCCAGGGGCTGCTCCTTCCTCTCCAAGACCCGGGTGGTGCAGGAGCACGGCGGGCGGGCAGTGATCATCTCTGACAATGCGGTTGACAATGACAGCTTCTACGTGGAGATGATCCAGGACAGTACCCAGCGCACAGCTGACATCCCTGCCCTCTTCCTGCTCGGCCGAGACGGGTGAGGGCTCCTTGTCTCTGGCTGTATCAGCACCAGGCTGGGTGCCATGACTTGGGGAGGTCAAGGGCAATCACTAGTCCCTTCCCACAAGCCTCTGTTGGAGGGCCAAGAGTCCTTGGGCCAAAAAAGTTGGAGGGCCCCAGATGAAGGGCCAAGTCCTTGGGCTCTGGAACTCCCAGAGTGATAGGGACAGTGGGGCATGATGGGGTGCTGAGAAAGTGACCATCGCCACCTTTCTTCATGCCCTCCCAGCTACATGATCCGCCGTTCCCTGGAACAGCATGGGCTGCCATGGGCCATCATTTCCATCCCAGTCAATGTCACCAGCATCCCCACCTTTGAGCTGCTGCAACCACCCTGGACCTTCTGGTAGAAGAGTTGGTCCCACACACCAGCCATAAACAACTCTGGGCTGGGAAGGGGAAATCCAGGAATTCTGTTGTTCGGGATTTGGGGATAGCATTTGAGGACAGGTGGGGCCGGGTAGAGGAAAAAGGCTCTGGCCTTGGCTATGCTAAGAAAAGCCACGCCATTGGCCTTCTCTTCCTCAGGGCCCCCAAACGTCTCATGCTATGAGAATAGGCAAGAGCCAGGCCCCAGAGCTTCTTGACTAGAATCTGGAACAAAGGGGGCTAACGGCAGGTGGCCTGAGAGCCATCTGTGACCTGTCACATCCCACCTGGCTCCAGCCTCCCCTTCCCAGGGTCTCTTCAGTGTATTTCACAGCAGTTGCTGGAGTGGTTTAAGGAGCTGATGTTTGAGGAATAAACCCTCACTGACTTTTTAGCAATAAAGCCTCTCATCAGGGTTGCAACTGTGTCCTAGAATAAGAGCACACAGCGGCGGGAGGGGCCCTCATACCCTCATCTGGTCCCATGCCCGTTTTGGAGGGAGGAAACTGAGGCCTACAGAGGGTAAATGACTTGCCCAAGGTCCTTTAGAACCAGTGCTTAGGCTGCTAATCTTGGATCCCAACAGTCTACCTCCTGCTGAAGAATTCAGGAAGCTATAGTTCAGTTCTCTGAGAAGACTCCTCTGATAGCTTGGTCCTGGGGATCCTCGCTGGACCTCAGAGGGCCCCTGCTCTGGGTGTTTAGAAACCTTCGCACAGCAGAGTAGATACGACCAGGCAGGACCCCGCTGGGGAGCTACAGCTCCCCTCTCCTGCCATCACCTGGTCTAAAACTATGTGCCTCCGCACCACCTATGTGACTGCTGCATGCCCCAAGCAGCTTGTCAAGTCATTCTCCACGAAGCATTCCTGCAGAGGCCTGTCACCATGCACACTTTATTGAGAACAGTGGGCAGGTGGGGGCAGGAGGGGGTGCTGGCTGCTGCAAAGAACCCAATAGGCCAGACAGGTGGGCTTCAGCTGGCTCATGATCCAGGACAGAGCCTGTAGGATGGGCACCTGCCCTCCCAGAGATCCCTCAGCAGGGGGGATGTGGCAGCACCCCCCCACACACACTGAGGGAAAGTAGGCAAAGAAATCACAAGTGATGGGCTAGAGTTCAGCATCCAACCCGAGTGAGGGGTAGTACTAAGCTGGAGGTGGAAGGGTGGGTGACACACTCGGGGCTTATCTGAGAATATCTAGCCCAGCTCCTCTAGGTTTCTGGAAGACTTCAGTGTTCCTCTGTGGAGACCCTAACGATGGAGATTGAGGCCAGAGCTCGTCACTGACCCACGTTAAACTGATCCCAGGGAAGCCTCTTGAGCATCTGAAATTCAGAAGCACAGGCCTGTCATCCCTCAGTCTCAGCCATGCTGCTGGAGTCCTCGGGGGGAGACGAGTGTGAGGAAGGGGTGATGATCCTCCCTCTTGAGGGAGGCAGAGGCCTCTTATACACCGCGTGTGGCCAGCTACTGTGCCAGGGCCTGAGAGGCAAGGCACAAGGTACAGAGATTCCAGAATCTGGGGAAGGGGTACTCTCCACTCCCCTGGATGTCCAAATAGTGGGGGTGGGGAGACAGAGGTATCCCCCTGGTTCAGTGTCCCCAGCACAGAGCCTTAGGGAAGGTGCTCGGGAGGCCCAGTTGCTCCTTCCTGCCTCTCCTAGCTGTGCCAGCAGGAGGCAGTTGCCTTAGCAGCCACAAGGGTGGGAGGTGGGGAAGAAGGTGAAGGCATCTCACCCCTTCTCCTTTCTTCAGTGCGGTCAGGCTGTTCTCAGATTGCCACTTTGTGACCCACTCTGTAGCAGGTAGAAAAGGGGTGAAGCCTCAGGTGGATAGGGAAGTATGGCCCTGGGGCCAAGTGGAAGAAACACTGTTTGTGACCTCTGTTGCGGCTGCTCATGTCTGGAGTGGTTACTTCAGTGGGTGTGTGTTTTGCGGGGGCAGCACTGAGGGGCTCAGTGACCACGCAGAGCCTGAGCCACTCAGCAGCAGTGTCCAGGGCATGAGGCTAGTGGGGGGGTGGAGCGCCTAGGGTCCAGCCTCTGTCCTACCCTCTGGCAGAAACGGAGCTGGAATGGGGGGGAAGCAGGCAACGGGAGTGGGGAGTTCCTTCCAAGCCTCCTCTCTGGGGAAGTCCCCCTTTTCCTGCAGGATCTGGGACAGGCCCCTTCCAGGCACGGTGACATCACACATCAGTCATCTCATCCCCTAGCTCTGCATCCTCTGGCTCTCCTTCCTCCTCCTCTTCATCCTCCTCCTCCTCCTCCTCCGAGGTCACATTGGGTTCATCAGCCTCTGCCAGGCATTTGGGGCAGGAACAGACAAACAGATAGTTCTCCCTGCAGAGGATGGGGGAGAGTGGTGAGGGTGAAGTCAGGCAGCCCCAGGCTGGAGCCTCCCAGAGCCCAGCCACCCCCCACATCCCCAGCTGGCACCTGAGGATCTTGTGGCGGCTGTGGCGGCTGCGCTCCCGCTGACAGCAGTCTAAGTAGCTGATACAGATTTCCTGGAGGGCAGAGAAGAGGTGAGGTCCGACAGTCTGTGCTGTCTCTTAAATGGGATTAGGGCCTCCCCAACCACTGCCCCATCTCCCAGGAGCTAGGCCCTCATTCATTTCCATGTGCCCTCAGAAGGCCAGCAAGAGGCTCAAACAACCTTCGTCTCAGAGAGGGGACAGTGGTTAGCTCAGGCCAGGACTACAGGCAGTCAATGGCCAAGGTCTGTGGCTGGGGTCAAAGGTTATCTTGACATGGTGGTACTTGCCCTGGAAGAAGATTCAACCAGGCTCTGTGCACTGTGCTAACAGCCAGGACCCCAAACCCCAAACCCACACGTGCACCCACAACCCAAGCTACAAACAGCCATCTCTTGCTTTCTTAGAAGCTGTGGATTTGCAGATCAAAAGGTGGCTGGGGACAAGAACCTGGGCATACACTCGTGTCTTAATCACTGCTCTGAGGCTTTCTGGTTATTTTTTGAAGAACTGGGGATACCATGGGATTTGAACATTACCATGGGTAAAGTGACTCCTGCCTTGGGTCATGTGGGGATTCAGCCGAACAGCCTGAACTTGGGGCTCTAGCCACCGTTGCTCCCAATCCCTGGAGAGAACTTGCAAGGCCCACTCCCACAGCTCCTAGCCCTCTCACCTCTCCTGGCTTGATATCCTCCAAGGCCGTGACATGCAAAAGGAAGTTGTTTTCTGGGAAGGAGGTCTCTGCATTGGGGACACAGCTGTGGTTACCTGGGTCACAAGAAGCAAGAAATAAGGACTGTTGACTAATAAAAGTAACAGCCTCAACTTGCAAAGCACTGGGGCCCATCCTTCCTTGTTTTCTCATCCCTGCTAGGGCTGCGTAGGTCCTGGAACCCAAGTTTCCTGACTCCCTCTGTCCAGTGCTCTTTCCTGAAGACCACAGAGCACAGGCACAAATGCACTCCCTCTTGCCACCCCCTCCCACCTGCCATCACTGCCCTTGCTGTCCTCAGCACAGGGCAACTTGAGTCTCAATTGTGTTTCTAGTGTCCCACAAAGGAAAGGACAGGGCTGTGAAAGGGATCCCCACTTAACTCAGTCGGCAATTGGATGTCTGGTAACAGCTGAGACAGGCCTAGTTTGGGAGGGGTAGAGTGCCCCAGCGCCTGGGAGGAGGGCTTACAATGAGGAAAACAGAGGGGGGAGGCTGAGATCTGGAAAAGACAGTGTGTGACTGGCTCTGCTCCTTCCTGTCAGGTGCTGATGAGACTAGTCTTCTATCCTGAACTCCCTCCTCCCAGGAGCCTGAGGGCCATGGTCATGCACGGAATAGAGCTCTGTGTCCTGCCTTAGCACTGGGCCTGGCCCACTGGAAGGTTTTATATATAAACATATATTAAGGCACAAGCAATCCAATGAATGAATGAATGAAAAGCTGATGCAACAGAAAGTCCCAGGAGAATCCCCAAGGAAGCCCAAACCTAATCCTGCTCCCAGACTCCTCTCCACCAGCCTAAAAGGGGCTGAGAGAGATGTACTCTGGCTGTGAGGCCACCCCTCCTCGATGTCGGGACTCACAGCAGCTCTGAAGCACAAAGAGGCCAGATCCTTCACAGTTAAGAAACTCTCCAGTTGCTGTAAAACAGTAACATGTAGATGTTAGTCTGCCCATTTTACAGGTGGGAAAAGGAAACCAGATTTATAAGGATAGGCACTGGTTTCACTGTCTTGCCACCCAGTCACTACCATTTCACCTAAACTTGCTTCTAGGAGGCACAAACCTTGCTTTTCTATAAATGACATCACCTTACTTGTCCAGCACCCCCCACCCCCAGCATCGAGATTCCATGGATCTCAGGGTCATGTCTTATCTTAAATGTGTCCTGTGGCTAGTTGTGAAGCTTCCCATAGGCACATAGGGATTACCTTCCCCAAACGTTAGCTCAGAACTCCCTTGGGGGAAGACTGTGTGTCTGACAAGGGGGACATTCAAGGTTGGGTGAGACCAAGCTCCATCTCACCAACCTGCCTCGATGTCCTTGTACAGCTGGTCAATGAAGGCGTCCAGCTGCTCTCGGTCCTGAGGCTTCAGCTCCAGAGCGTCACAGGCATGGACCCACTGGCTCAGGGAGCTGGGGGTCCCAGGCATCCATGGTTGGAGAGAAGGAGGCCCAGCTCCCAGGGCTCTCCACCTCCAGAGAGGTTAAGCCCATTTCTTTCTCAGGGCGGGGGCCCATCTTCCCCAAAAGACCAAGGCTCCCAGGAGCAAACTCTACCACCTCGGTCTTCCTGACTCCCACCACTGCATCCAGTCCAGCTCTCCTGCCACAGAATCAAGCCCTACCCCATCCTAATCTTAAAAGGAAGCGTGGCTACCTTCCTCTGTCAATCTCCCGCCCAAGCCCTGACAGACAGGTTAAACAGCTTTGGAACATTCTCTCCTAACCTGGTCCCAATTCCTTGGCCATTGGTCCCAACAAGAGCAAAGAGAGAACGGAATCCATCTGCTGTGAACCACTGTGGGGAGAAAGAAAAACGAGTGCTCAGGTTACAGCCGCTCGCTTTTCCTCCTGAAACAACTCTGTTCAGGAAGTCTTCTGTGGCCAGTCGCATCCCCACTTCAGACCAAGTCAGCTCTGGCTTAAAACTCTCTGAGTAGGAGATGCTGAGCCGGGTGCTCCCGGAGAGCTGGAATGCCTAGGAGGCCACTGGTCCCATCTTCCCCATGCTCACCTGGCTGAGCGCCTCCTCATAAAGGGCCTCTGTGAAGAGTCTCCGCAGAAGTTCTAGCTGGCCCTGGTTTAGGGGAAGCAGGGAGAGAATTGTATCCCTGGAGATCTCCCATTAGCACCCAGGCAGGACCCAGAAGACCAGGTAAGGGAAAGAAAAGGAGCTTTCCCTGAAGGCAAAGGAAGGCCACGGCGTTCTTATTTCCAAAGAACCTTGGCAGTCTGTTGGCCTGTTCCACCCCAGGGTGGCGAACCCCAAATTCCTACATTCCAGCGCTTGTACCAGGAGGGCTGAGGCAACCTGGCTTGGAATGCCGGCCCTCGCCACCACCAGGCTCCCTGACCTGGCCTCCAGACAAGCTTGACTACCCCTCCTCTCCTCAGAAGGAACGCAGGAAGGCCCACCGCAGCTGCCCTTAAACCCTGCCCGCACCTCAGGCAGCTCCTGCGTGGAAGTCTGCCGTCCTCAGGGAGAATGTGTCATCTTCGGGTGGGAGTGGGCACTCAGCGCACTGGCGTTGGCAGCTAACATCCTCCTATTTCGTGCTGCTCCCTGACCCTGTGGGCCTGACCCTCCATTTCCCATTATACCGACTTGCCCACCGCCATCCTATCATGAGATTCGCTTTACCATGTCAGGGCACCCAACCCCTTCTTCCTTTATCATCACCCCACTTCTCAACTTTTGGTCCCTGTTAGGTCACAAAGTTAAATAGTGGCAAGAATATAGGTTCTCTGAATAGATTTTTGGCCGCAGGCTCTGGGGGTGGCAAAGGACCAAATGTGGAGCTCCACTCAGGTAGCTACAGAACATCCGAGGCTATTGGGGTGAGGGGGTCATGGGAGAAGACTAACCTTGAATTTGTCCCCCAGGAGTTTGTGGACAATTTCCTCTTCCTCGTTGGCTGTTTTATTACAGAACTGGGAGAAGAGCCTGATCCAACGATCTTTATCCTTAGCCTGCAGGGAACAAATATACTTCAGGGTCACATTCAAATATGCCCGTGCATGCACGTACCCACACAGACGGACTCAGGGACACTCACCTCCTTGCTGTCCCTCATACCCAAGCAGGAGGGTAGTCTATGATTCTAAAGCCTCTGCCATCAGGGAAATACCATCACACATGAGATTCTAGGTAGACCCTTCCTTGACCTGGGGACTTCCTTCCCGTCCTGCCCACACCCAACCATCTCCCCAACTGGCCAGTTCAACACTTGGAAAAACAGGAGAATGAGGCTGTGGAGCCTCAATACTAATAGAATGGGTTGCAGTGGCTTCTCTCACTTTACATAAGAGGCAATCCTGAGGAAGTGGCGCCTGTAGATTGAATGTGTGAACTGTTGCTGCACAGGAGGTTCTCTCCTAGATCAGAGGGTGCAGGCAAGATGAGTCTCCTGCCAGATCTGTGGTTAGCTGCTCCTGAGTTTACACCGCAAGCAGCTCTCCTTTGAGAAGCACAGAGGGAACTCTGCATCCAAGCAGGGTCTTGAGGCAAGGAGGAGACTGTGGCCAAGGGGCAAACGAGGCCAGAACGGGCTTCCGTGGGAGGTCTGGGTGGGCCTACCTGCTTCACTGTGGCCACCATCCGGGCCATTAACATGATGCTAGCAGTCTCGGGGGGGTAGTGAACACTCCTGGGGAGAAAGAAAAAGATTTGGTCTAGAAATTCCCTCCCCAGTAGCTGTGTTCAGGGAATCCTTCCCATCACCTCGAGGACGAGGGCAGGACTTTACAGCCCTATGGGCTTAACGGGGCTCTTCCTGGAGTGTGTAAAATGCTGAGGGTAATGGCTCACACTGAAGGCAGGGGGTTGGGCGCTGTGACTTCTGTTTAACCCTAAGAATGGAGGAAAGATCTGGGGGCTGGCAACTTAAAAAAGACGACTGCATCTGGAGATCTCAGGCGGGCAGGCAGGTCCAGAGGGAGGATAAAGGGAAGAAGAGATGAAATGCTACCTACCTCCATGCCTCCTGCAGCTTATTGAGAGGATGCAGGGGGTCATCCTGGGAGGGCCCTGGGCACAGGACCTGATGGTACTGCTCGGCGGCCGCCAGCCGACACTCTGCACTGCAGTACATCACCTGGTGGAGTGGGTGGAGTCAGCACCTAGGATCTGGCCACGGGGTGAGGCACAGACGGTCCTCAGTTGTACTCACCTCCTCTAACTGCATTCCTTCTATGAACAGCCCCTGAGCAGTAGCTCAGTGGCATCATGAGATGAGAAAGCACACGTTGCCCTGCGGGCATGTGAGGGGGCACCCAGGCTTGTTGAACTATGGGAAGGAGAGAGCTTTCAGGTAGAGAGAAGAGCCCCTGGCAGGCTCCTGGGAAGAGCGCAAGTTCCCACCGGACCTATTTTCTAGACAGTGGGACTGGGGACAGGGAGAACACAACTGGAATAGTAACCGAGCCTTTCGAATGTCTTACCCTACATTGTGGCTCTCAAGGGCCACGAGCAGGTCTGTGGTCATTCCTGTCTCCCCAAAGAGGACTTCAGCTAAGGCTTCTCCCACCAGCTCCCTTTCGGGTGCACTCCCCAGGGATGCTCACCTGGCAGTGGGGACAGTGCTGGTGGAGGTCCTTGCGCACGGCACACAGCTCAGGGTGAGGCAGAACCTGGCCTGGTTTCCCGGTCAGCCTCTGGGCATTCTCCTCTGCCTTCTCCAGTGCCCGAAGGCAGTGGTCACAGGCTGAGGGAGAGAGCCCCATACGACAATGTGAGTGTCTTTAGAACAGGGGCCACGTTTTGTTTTCACAGAAGTATCCTTAAACATAGTGCCCAGCACTATACTATACTATACTATAGTAGGTGCTCAACAAATGTTTGAGAAGTAAGTGAACAAACAACTGTGTTTAAGAACAGAATGGGTGCATGATTTCACATACATTCCAACGCAGACTGGGACTTAGTCTGTGCGGCTCCCCTTGTAACCCCCAGACTGAGCTTTCCCCACATTTTGGAGCCAACTGACCCTCCTGTCATGTTTGTCTCTAGCCTAAGCAAAGTGTGAAAAGAGCACGTGGCTGGAAAAGCTAAGGGCATCCTACTTGCTTCTGACCCCTAACTCAGCCTGTTTTGACCAAGGGGCGAGTGGCCTCCTCTCGGTGGAGAGTTGCCCTTTGGCACAGAGGCCTTCAGCATGACATCCGGTCCCTTATAGTGCAGGTCAGACTGAGTTCTGCCTGAATGACCGTCCTCCGCCAGGGAGCAGGCAGAAAGAGCCTCTCCCTCACTCGCTCCAACCCCAAATGGCCTAAGACTAGAGAGAAGCATGGTTCTCAGTCATGGTTCTCCAAGATGAGCTTTTCTCCCAGCACCTGAAGTCCCAGAGACACCAGCTAGTGGGAACATATGTAGCTCTCTTCCACGCACAAGGGCGGCTGGCCCAGCAGCCATGAGGAGTGGACGAGATGTACTCACCTCGGTAGCGATAAAGTGCATTCCAGAGAAACTGCGCAGCCACCAGGGGCCGTTCTACAAAGATGGTCTCCCCTTTCCGGATCAGCTGTGTGGCAAACAGCCCCTTTCCCTAACAGGGAGAGAAGGAACAGGAGGGCCATAAGGAGAGAAAGAGGACATAGCTCCAAGGGTTCCCAGAGGGCTGCCCAGCATCACCCCCCACAAGCCTCCCTTTCAGGAGAGGCTCTGCCTTGGGAGGGTTCACGGGGCACGGTCAGCGCCCTCCATAACTACCTCCTCTGGAAATGCAGCTCTGACCTACTTTCAGTCACACCTTTCAGCCTGCTCAGAGCAGAGAGCCTGGGATGGGGAGGAAGTCGCCTTGTCAGTCAGAGGAGAATTTTTGGAATGGCCAGAGCAGGACCGAGGCTCCTGTACCAGCAGCCAGTAACGACACGGCAGTCTTCCTGGAGTCACCCACGGGCCCCTCCAGGATCCTGGTGGTGACACCACTGCTCAGGGTTGCAGAGGATTCCCATGTCATGGGGAGGGAGGCCTAGTCCGGGGGAGAATGCACCCTATTTCCCTGGTCGCTGGGGAACTCACCAAGTTCTCAGTGTTACGCTGAGAGGAAGGCCGAACCGTAGCACCAACCCTAATACTACTTGCTGTGAACCCTGGAGCCAACTGCTTCACTTTTTTTTTTTCCAAGTTTATTTATTTAAGTAATCTCTACACCCAAGGCGGAGCTCAAACCCATGACCCCGAGACCAAGAGCCACACACTCCACCGACTGAGCCAGCCAGGCACCCCAATTGCTTCATTTCTTTGCATCGGTTTCACATATGAAAAGCATCATAACGATACTCCCGGGCAGTTTCCAGAATGCCATGATACAGCTCAAGAGAATGTACCTTATGAGCTTTAGCTCCTTACTACTCTCAGTGAGGTGATGAGTGAGCAGCATGGGCGTCATTTGGGCACCTGTTAGAAATGCAGAGCCTCAGGCCCCGCCCCGGACCTGCTGCATCAGAATGTGCATTTTACCAAGATGCCCAGGTGATTCATATGCACGTTAAAGTCTGAGGAGCTCTGGTCTAAAGCACTGTAAACGTCATGTTTACATGAGAAATGAGAAACATGTTTACATGTTTACAATGAGAAAACATTTGCTGAATTGCCACCTCTCAGATGTGCAAAGGGACTCAGGAGACAGCTTCGGAACCCAGCAGTTCCTGGCTCTGCCGGGCACTCATTCCCACTGTTCACTGAGGGAAGAGGGGTGGTGCCCCTGCCAGCACTGAACCGTCACAAGAAGAGAAAGAAATTTAAAAAAAAGATTGACACAGCAGTGAAATAGCCTGTCTGTGGCCTCTCAGGTAGCTCCCTGTGTCCTTCTAGCATTGGCACTGTGGCTAGAAGGAAAAAGAAGCAGGGATGTGTAGACAGGACAGCCCTGAGCAGAGTGGGGCAGCTGGAACAAAACCTCTGGCCACAGCCATTGGTGCACCCTCGGTGGTCTTCTTAGAACCCCTCCTCCATGCCTTTTAGCCCCGGGCCCAATCTAGCAAAATGAAAACATGGCCTTATGTTATGGGACGAAGGGGTATGAACATGGACCCACATTATCACTGACAATCTCAAAGCTCAATATTGGGTAAATATCAATGTCTTTCCCTCTTTTTCTGGAGGCTCAAATACAGACAATGTTTGGTAATCAAAACAAAGGGAACAGACTCAGAGCTGTTCCTTTATGAAACCGTTCATCCCCCAAACATAAGGCAGTGTTTCAAGAAAGCTGCTCTCATTAATATTAAATACCAAGAGGCTTGGAGAGAATTGAACCTGAGTGAAAAGGGCATAAACCTGCAAAGATATTTCCGATTTGAAAAATAAATTTTAGAAAAAAGATTGTGCAAAACTCTAAGACTATGTAGTAAAGTTTAAAAGCTTTACTAAATGGATAATTTTCTAGAAAAATACAAATTACCAGAACTGAATTCAAAAAGAAGGAAACCTAGAGAAAGAAGCAGTGCTGACACCTGGCTGACCTGCACCAGTGTGGCATTCCGGTTGGCATCCGTCGTCTTTGGTCAGACACTATCCTGTTCTGATTGGTTCTGTCCCTGACACAGTAGTTGGTAAATCTTTGAAAGATCATTCCTGCCAATATCCATAGAAGCAAGAGAGAAAATAGTCAAAAATAACCCCCATGTGAGTCCCCTAGTCCATACGGTTCATGACCCAGCTCTCTCAAACCAAAGAATAAGGAATTCTCATGTTATTTAAAAACTATTCAGTAACAGAGAAAAACTGGAAAGCTTCTCCATCTTACCAAAAAACAAGCATAACTGTGATGCGGTAACCTGAGGAAGATAGCCCAAAGGAAAAAACCTCACAAACCAATCTCGCTTGATGAACATAGATGCAGAAAGCCTGGGGTAAACCATCTTGTCAGCATGTCTGGGTATGTATGTGAGTTTTTTCCAGCAGCAGATCACGTGTGGGCATGGAGAGGGCAGCCAACTCATTCTTCCAGAGGTGGGGTTTGATAGAAGGCTGGGACAGGCCAGCTGAGCAAGCAGAATGGCTTAAGTGATGAGGTCAGAGGAAGAAATAAAGAAGGGAGGAGCTGAGAAACAGGAGACTTAGTGAAGGGAAAGGTCAGTCTCTCCGCCTGCAAGGAGTGATAGAACTGGGACACCATCAAACTATGAGCCAATCAAGAACAGAGGTGGAGACAGAGATGTGAGCAGCGGAAGAGGCCAAGAATATAGGGGAGCTGCTTTACCACAGAAGGAAAGGAATGCTCCAGATGGATCTGGAGAGGAAAAAAGGCAATGGAAGGCTGGGTTGGGAAGAGCAGGAGGCAGATGACTACAAGGCTGACATCTTGGGCAGGGACCAGGTATAGGCACAGCCAGTACACATGATAAATTATTCAACCTCATCAGTAAACAAAGAAACGTAAACTAAAACAAAGCGATACCATTTTGCACATATCAATTGGCAAAGTTAACTAGTAAAGAAAATACTCTGATGAAGAGAAAAGGATGTGAGCCCAGAAATTGAGCTCCAAGACCTCTGCCCTCAGGGATGGAAAATAAAATACAACGCAAAATTCCATAAATAAGTAGTTGGTTGAATGAACGTGGCAATCCCTTGAAACAAACTGTTACTCCGCTCTTAAAAATAGTAGAAATAGGTTTATTGATGTTGATTTACTGCTGCATCAAACAGAGGTTTCTAAAACTGTAATTTTAGTATCCACATATTTGCACAAGTATAGGATTACGAGTGATTTTTATCTTCTCTTTCCTTACATCCATTTGCAGTATTTTTCTGCAATTAATATTTAAAACACGATAATATAACCACAAAATCCTATCGCTTTCCTGTTTCAACGCTTCAAAGGTTCCCACGGGGTTCGAGCTCAAGTCCAAATTCCTTAGCATTCCATGGCCTTTCGTGAAGGGTCCTGGCCTCTCTCCACACTCCATTCCCAAATCTCATTCAGAAAGTTCCCCGAGGATCCACCCTTTTTTATACCTCAGTTCCCTCTGCTCAGCCGGTCCCCGCCCACCACCCTGACGGCCCGGCAGCAAAGTACCCCAGCCTGGCGCAAAAGGCCCGGCGCCCACCCGGCCCCGCCTGGAGGACCAGGAGCAGGGCCGCCGGCGGGCGCACGAGGTCTCGTAGGGAGGGGGCGCTCACGGAGACTTCGGAACCACCGATTCACCGCGCGACCGCCCCGGAAGCCTGCGCGCGGCGACAGACTGGGAGCCCCCGGGCCGCGAAGAGGGGCCGATCCGCAGAATCGGAACGGCTGAGGAGCTTCCAAGGCTCCGGGCCTGGGGTCCCGCGGGGCTCTCTCCAAGGCCGGACACGGTGGGTGTTCCCGGCGGGTCTGCCTCGGCCTCACCTTAGCGCTGCTTACGAATCGGACTTCCACGGATGCAGGAGCCCGACCCGACACGCCCACGCAGAAGGAGAACACGTCGCACATGGAGGCCGCCATCTTGGGCGCGCCTCCGCCTTCTGACCCTTGACCTCGCCTCGACCCGGGAGGCTCCGCCCCCGCCCCCGGCGTGTGTGTCTCCGAGGCCGCTAGGGTTTGCACGCTAGCAAGTTCGAATTCGGATCCCTTTAAACTGTGTGTTTAGGTCGATTAGTTCGATGGCTGGATGTAACTGGTCCGCCTTTGTGTTTTACATCTGTGCCGTTTTGCGGCTGTGTCTTCGTACGTACCTGTGTGTCATAGCCTGTGGGTGTGTGTATAGTTTTGATGTATGTGTGTCCAGTTCGTGTTTTGGTGCCTGTTTCTGTCCACCAGTGTCCCATCTAGAGTCCAGAGCTCTTTGGACCCAGCCATGGGGTGGACAGCAGCCGGCTGACTTCTACCCTCTCTTTCTACCTGAGAGGAAGGACTCGCTTACCCTACCTCCCCATCTACAAAGTTGAGCGCAAGAATTCCTTCTCTGTGGGCCTTCTGGCAGCGGGGCAGACAGCCCTACGACCGATCAAGCTGGACTTATGCTTCTTTCAGACCCTCAGGGGCTTAAGGGACTTTGCAGCCTAGAGGTGGTGGAAGTGGGTAGATGGTGGAGCCTCAGGTCTGAGGACCCCTGAAATTGTATGCAGAAGTGAGTGCACATATACGCATTGTCCTGGGAACAGAAGGCCTTGTTCTCATTTAGGACCCCAAAAAGCTGAAAGCACTGATTTACAACATCTGTCCCCGGAGCCAAGCCTGACAAGCATGGCTTGTTTCCTTGTCCTCCAATTGATTTTGTGCTCCTTGAAAAAGGACGTGTCTGCTTCTGATATGGTCTCATGGTCACATAGGGGGATTGGGTAAGGTCCAGTAACTGCTGAAGAGGTTAACTGTTGATTTTTTTTTTTTAAAGGTGAGTCCATTGAAGGGGCAAGTGCTGGAAGAAGTAGATGCAGCTGGATTCCTTTGATTAACAGAGTTGAGTTTGGGTCCAGCATCAGGAAGGATTTCCCTGAAGACAGGGAGAGAGAAGGGTTCTTGAAGCTGGATCCTGGCCTCAAGCCTGTGGCCTAGTGTCTAGGAGACAATGGTCTACCACCACTTGGAGGCGTGTGGTTTTTCACCTCTGCTCTCTGTCCTCCTTTCCTCCCTCAGAACGCTGCAGACAGCAGAGGGAACCCTGTGCCTTCTCTCACCAGCAGGTGTCAGGGCAGGCCTCCTTTCACCGGCTTCCCCTCTACCCAGAAGCCATTGGAGATTCTAAATCAATACTCTCAACAGAGGCCTGTCCAGGAACATAGAGCACTAGAGAAATGAGCTCTGGAATTGCTGGTGACTGGCCTCACAGTGGTAGGCTATCAGCAGGCTTCTTAGAAACTGAGCAGATTCCTGAGAAGGAAAGGGAACCATGAGTTAGGGTCTTGAAGGGGAGAAATTATAACAGTCTCATGGAAATACAGCAGAGTTTGTGAGAAAATGCCTGCCTTGGCAAAGGCAGAGCTTAATTTCTCTGTGAAATGATGGAAAGGGGTCAAGGTGGGTAGCTAGAGGGAAAAAGATGGGTCAGGGTAGCATGTCTGTGCCTCAGCAGACAGCTGGGGCTGAGCTCCTGAAAGTGGGAACAGTTCAGACAAAACAAGAAAACTTTGGGAAACTCTGAAGTGGGCTACATGGTTTACCTTTCCCTCCTCTTTGCTTTCATCTCCATCATCTCTAGTAGGGAAGAGGCTTCTAGGCCCAAATACTGATTCAAGGAAGCCCCTTCTCCACAACCAACCCAGGAAAAGATTAATCCCTGGAGGGGCAGTGCTGGTACAAGCACCACACCCCCAGGTAAGCGGAACATATAAACCGTAACAGTCCCTGAACGCTTAGCACTGGGCCTGGCACCCTGTAACAGCTTTACAGACATCCCGTCAGTTCTGGGAGGAGTAAGCTGTCAATGTACCCATTATACAGATGAAGAAAAAAGGCTCAGAAGTTCCAGTGGGTGCTCCCAGGAAGAACTAGCCCAGGCAGCCTGGGTTGAGCCTCTGTCCAGTCCTCAGCTGTCCGCTCCTGACTCAGTGTCTTCTCTCTGGATGCTGGTGTCAGAGCTGCTGGAGGGCTCATCCTGGGAGGTAGCCATGGCAGACACAGCTGGTAGCTTCAGCCTTTGCTGCTTCTGATACTTGACCCTGCGGTTTTGGAACCAGACCCTCACCTATAATTGGAGGCCATGGTCAGAAATTAGAATGTGACCGGCAGTTCCCGCTGCTTCCCCCATTCCCACAGTGCCCACTGCTCTCTGGCCCACACTTGATCTTCCTTCTAAGGGAGGCATCTCCTTCAAAACAGCCCTGTAATTTCAGACACCATTCGTCCAGCCAACAAATATTTATAGAACTCCGTCTATGCACTAGGCACCATCCTAGGTGATGGTGATACAGTGGTGAGCAGGAGAGGTATGGTCCCTGACCTCATGGAACTCAGAGTCCAGAGAGAAAGAGAGAGAGAAATAAATGTGAAAACAAAGAAACCCATAAACACAAATGGGAGTATGAAAAGGGGTCTGAGCTCCCTGAGGAACCGTGAGCTAAGGCTCATGGGATCAGAGGCCAGTTTAATGGGAACAAAGAAAAGCCGGCTGAGGCAGGGGACGACCTGTAGGAAGGCTCTGTGGTAGGACCAAGCTTGGTGGGTTTGAGGACCAAAAAGTAGAAAAGCGTGGCTAAAACATCTGACAGTGAGATGGGGAAGTGAAAACGGGAGAGGTCAGCAGGGGCCAGATCACCCAGGACTATGGAGGCTATGGGTAAGGAGTGTCGGTTTCGAGGCTAGTAAGTGGGATATGACATAGTTCCGTTTGCATCTCAAGTGAATTGCATATCTGGCCGCTTTGTGAAGAATGGATGAAAGGAGGTGCAGGGAGGCAGCTGGGGGGCTATTGCAATGATCCAGAAAGAGCTGGGACTGGTATGAACTAGGGGGCAATGGAAAAAAAATGAAGCAATTCCAGCTGTACTTCGAGGGAGAAGTGATACCGGCTTGCCGATACATTGGAAGTGGCAAAGAAGGAGGAATGTAGGATGACTTGGTATTTTGAGCAATGGCATGGACGGTGGAGCCATGAATAGGAAAGGAAGAGATCTGGAGAGAAAAAAGTCAAGAATTGAAGTTTAGACTTAAGTTTGAAATGCATACCCAGGAGACATCCAAGTGAAGACCTCAAGAAGGTAGAGGGGTGCCTGGGGGCTCAGTTGGTTAAGCATCTGACTCTTGATCTCGCCTCAGGTCACGATCTCATGGTTTGTGGGATCAAACCTGCGTATGCTCTGTGCTGACAGCGTGGAGGTTGCTTGGGATTCTCTCTCTCCGCCCCTCCCCCACAAACATGCGCGCTCTCTCTCTCTCTCTCTCTCTCTCTCAAAATAAACTAACTTAAAAAAAAGAAAGTAGGGGTACCTGGCTGACTCAGTCAGAAGAGCATGCAACTCATGATCTCAGGGTTGTGAGTTTGAGCCCCACGTTGGGTGTAGAGATTACTTAAATAAATACAACTTAAAAAAAAAAAAAGAAGGTAGATAGATGTATAAGTCAGGAAAAAAGGAGTGAGCTAAGACATAAGCCTGGGAGTTGTTGGTTTATAGAT
This sequence comes from Paguma larvata, assembly GCA_030068075.1. Taxonomy (NCBI): domain Eukaryota; kingdom Metazoa; phylum Chordata; class Mammalia; order Carnivora; family Viverridae; genus Paguma; species Paguma larvata. The sequence goes on from CM057836.1 coordinate 49,106,379, forward strand.
GGTATTTAAAATCATGGGAATAAATGCTGGGACACCTGGGCGGCTCAGCTAGTTGAGCATCCGACTTGAGCTCAGGTCGTGATCTCATGGTTCGTGAGTCTGAGCTCCGTGTGAGGCTCTGTGCTGATAACTCAGAGCCTGGAGTCTGCTTTGGATTCTGTGTCACCCTCTCTCTCTGCCCCTCTGTCACTCATGTTCTCTCTCTCTCAAAAATGAAAAACATTTAAAAAAATAATAAAATCAAGCCAAATCATAGGAATAAATGAGATCAGCTGCAGAGACCATTTGAGGTCACAAAGAGAAGAGTACCCTACAAAGGTGACACAGAGGAAGTGACCAGAGAGCTGGAAAACCAAGAATGTGGTGTCCAGAAGCCAAGAGAAGAATGTGTTTCCATAAGAGAAGGAGAAGGCAACTATACTGAGTGGGGAGTAAGATGAGGAAAGCATCTGTTGACTTTGGCAACATGGAGGCCGTTAAGAGACCCGGAGGAGAAGTTTTGATGGAATGGTAGGGGAAGAATTCATATCGGAATGCGTTAAGTAGTGAAGACATGGAGTGACTACAACAAATTCACGGGAAGTTTGCCTATGAAAAGCGTGTAGTAGCTCGAGTGAAGTATGGGGCTCTAGCAAATATTTATTATTATTTTTAGTATTTAGTCTCTTGAACACACTTAACTTCACGGTCAGCTCCTTTCTTTACAGGGAAACATAAGTTCTAGATTAATATCTAGATTAACATGGTTGCTCCCAAAATGTGATTTCAAATGGGACTACTTTCCTCGTTCATGCAGGAGGTGGACCAATGATTAGGGCCTGTCTCCCTCGGTGACCTGGCACAGAAAAAGAAGGCCCATGTCTTCCCCTCAACCTCGCCCAGGGCCTTCTGGAGAGCACTGTCTGCCCCCAGGTACAGCCCTGGCCCCACGGGAGTCCCTGCTCGCACCTGGTTCTCCGTAAGGTTGAGCTGGGCTGCCAGCTGGGCTCTCTTCTTCCCCACCAGATTGTGCTGTTTTGTAAACACTTTCTCCAACTCTTCCAGCTGCTTCAAGTTAAACATAGTCCGAACCCTCTTTTGAGGTCTTTCAGTGTCCTGAAGTTCCTCAGCTGGAGCCCAGTCTGGAGTGCCCCAGAGGCCTGAGCAGTGAGCCAGCTCTAAGCCTAAAAAGCATATGTACACAGACACACACACGTGGATTTAGGCATTCAATATGCATAAAATACCCCTGGAAGAATAAAGAGACGTGTCATTGGCTGCTTGTGAGGTGGAGTTAACCAGGTGACTGGGGGACAGGAATGTTAGGGGAACTCTTCTCCGTCTGTCTTAGGAAACATCGCGGAGTCTGAACTGTAGGAATGGATTACCTATGCAAAACCTAACTTGAAAAGAGGGGGACCTGGGTGGCTCAGTCAGTGAGGCAGCCAACTCTTGGTTTTGGCTCAGGTCAATGATCTCCCAGTTGATGCCCTGAGTCAGGCTCTGCGCTGACAGCCGGGAGACAGCTTGGGATTCTCTCTCTCCCTCCCTCTCTCTCTGCTCCTTTCCTGCTCAAGCACACACTCTCTAATTAATAAATCAATAAACATTTAAAAAGAACTAACTTGAAAATGAGATTAACTGTAATATAAAGCAGTTAGCTGCAATTCAGACCTCAGCTGTGTGAGGAGGTGAGGGAAAGCTGTTTTGGAACCACGGGCACATTGCTCAGATGCACTGGCATGAATCTGGTGGGGTGGAGAGCCTAGGCTTTCTCTGAGGGGGAGGGGTGGAGAAATGCCCAGCCGAAAGGGGTGGAAATCCGGAATGGAGAGAACCCAGGGAGTAGGCACCAGGTAAGGTTGTGTTACATGGATCTTGGGGTATGGGTTGACAAGGCTTGCATTAATTTTGCTCCTGTTTTCCTCAAGGGGAGGTGGGGAAGTGGGAGTCAGATTGCCAAAAATGGCAAAAGCTCCTGTAGGTGGATGTTAATGCTTAGAGGAGAACGTTAGGTCCACAGTTAAATTCCACTGAGGTTTAAGCGTCTGCGTCCCAGAAGCTGCAGGTTCCTCTTTTAAGAGCGCCATATGCAAGCAGGCTCAGAGAGCACTTTAAGTCACCCGGACTGTGCGCGAGCGGTAGAGGCGATACTGGGGTCCTGGCTTTTGCCAGCGAACTCGCTGAACCTCACCACCGCAGCGGCCGCTCCTCCCAGCTAAGGCTGGGCCGCGCGTTCCGGAAGAGGGCTACTTTGGCGAAGAGTCTTCGCTCCCAAAGGGGCTGTGGGAGGGAGCGAGAGACTCTAGAATTCTCAGAAAGGGACGCTCTGCAGCCCCAGGGCCGCCTCTGATCCACCCGCACTTTCTGCTCTGCACCCGCGGTCGCACACACCTCCTCCCACCTCAGCAGCGTGCGTGCGGGGGAAGGAAGCCTGTTCTCGGCCAGTCCCTCTCTCGGGCCTCGGATTCGACGGCAAGGTCAAGGGTCAGTGGGCCCCTTCCAACCGACCGCGCATGGTTCTCAAACTCAGGGACGTCTCTCTCCGGTACCCGCTGTCGCGGCTGCCACGCTTCAGCCGCCCGCCCAGTTCCCGGGCGCCCGAGCACCTCGTACCTGTGACGCCGAGGGCCTGGAGGCCGCAGAAGTGAGCCACGCGGAGCCCCGTCGCGGGCGGCTGGGGGCACGGCTGGTGGAGACTCACGCTCAGGTAGGCCGGCAGCCACGTCGCGGGAAACCGGGAGGGAGCCGAGCCGAGGTCCGCAGCGGCGGCGGACATCTGGGCGGCGACGGGGGGCGCGCGGCGGGCGGGCCTGGCCAGGATGGCCTCGACGGAGAAGGAAGACTCGAGGCGCCCGGGAGCGCGGGGCGTGCCTGGGCCCGCGGGGCGGTGGGGGAGCTCCGGGGTCTGGACCCCAGCGCTCGGGGAGGCGGGCGGCCGGCGGCCGCGCGGCACCGGGCTGGGCATGGCTCGGCCCCTGCCCTGACGGGCACAGGGAGTGGAGCCACGGCCTGTGGGCAACCGCGCGGGGAGCGCGAGGGGGCGAGGGGGAGCACGCAAAAGGGAGAGAGACTTGTCGGCCGGGAGCATTCCCGGCGGTGGGCGAGGGCTCTTAAAGTTGGCAGGGCGGGGCGGGGCCGGGGTCGGCCTTTTCTTCCAGCCGCCTAGGCGGGGCCACCAGCGCGCTGGAAGCCCCCACCCTCCAAAGCCGGTGCTGCAAGCCACCAAGTCAAGGTGGGCACGCCCTCCCTTACTCCGCATTTAAAAATGCCCTCCTTAGTACGGTCGGAAAAGGACTCTAGTTCGCTGTAGCTCGCTGGTGATCCTGGGCGAGCCACCCCGCCACTGGGTGCCCTTCAGGCCTGGGCTCGTCCCTGAGGGGTTTTTGAGGCAGAAGCCCCACCCAGCTTCACTTGGGGTTAAGCAGACCTAAAAAAAAAATTATTTCATTTAAATATCTCGATAAATATAGTGAAAAGTAAATTCCCCATCCTGTCCCCCAGCCACTCAGTTTCCCTGAGTGGAGACACTGCCATGGTTACCAATTTCTTTTGGGTCTTTCCAGGAACTTTCCTCTATCTAAAAAGGTGGAAGGGGAAAAAACTGTAACGTTTCCAGGTTAAGAAATACTCTTTATTACCAATACATAGGAGTTGCTACAAAACTCCATGGGTTATAGGGTGCAGGGCCCGCATTTGTATCCCTGGTTTACAGATGAATGAGTACTTCTAGCTGTTGTCCTCGGGCAAATTACAAGTTACTGTTTGTATTTCCTTACCTGTGACATGGATAGTGACAGCAGCTATCTCGAGGAGTTGCTTGCTGCTGTGGATTACATGAGCTAATGCATGTAAAGCATTTAGAACTGCCCCGGTGCTTGGTGAGCATTGTGTTGTGATTGTGGAGCCCCGAGGGATTCTTGCTTCCCAGGCTCCTATTGCATTCTGCCTCCTCAAATCAATGCCAAACATTGAAACTACTCAATCAGTTGATGGCAGTTCCATGTCATTGTCAACAGGCATCTGCTGTTTGGGACACAAACACGTTTCCGTCTGTTCTGCCGGGTGGGGGACCAGAGGAACCTTGCTGGGGTGAGCAGCCACCCATCCTGCTGTCATTCCCACCCAGCAAATACCGGCCCCACCTTCTGGACAGTACCGCAAGCAGCCTGGAAGCCGAGATTGTGGGTGAAATCATCAGTGGGTGCCCAGCTAGTCCCAGGTGTAGGCTTACTGTGGCCTGGCCGGGGGAGCCAAGTCAGAGATGAGGGAACACCAGCGACAGCTTCTGGGGAAGGGGTATGGGTGGGATGCAAACTCAGAAGGGGGCTCTCACTCACCCGAGGTCAGAGCCACTGGGGCAACCGAGTGAAGGTTCTGGAGCCCCCTCTCCCCCTGTAACTCCCAAATCCTACACACACCACTCCATTTCTCAAGATATTTGTTTTTAAGGAGCTTTTTCTCTAAGAGGGAGGGGCTGTACCACCCCCAGGACCCCCCCCCCCGCCCATAGCTGTATCAAGGTGCAAACATGCCTATGAGGAGGGACGTGGGCACCCACCTCTTCAGATCCATAAAGGCAATAACAGCTCATGCTGTTAGGGGTCAGTGGAGCACAGGGATAGAAAATGTGGATTTGGGGGGCGCCTGGGTGGCTCAGTTGGTTGGGCATCTGACTCTTGATTTTGGCTCAGGTCATGATCATGGTTTGTAGGATCAAGCCTCATGTTGGGCTCTGTGCTGACAGTGGAGCCTGCTTGGGATTTGGGATTCTTTCTCTCCCGTGTGCACACATGCTCTCTCTCTCTCTCTCTCTCAAATAAATAAACTTAAAAAAAAAAAAGAAAAAGAAAATCTGCCTCTTGGTTTCGGCTCAGGTCATGATCTCACATTTTGTGGGTTCGAACCCTGCATTTGGGTCCACACTGACAGTGCTGAGTCTGCTTGAGAGTCTCTTTCTCTGCCCCTCCCCCACTCTCTGTCTCTCTGTCTCTGTCAAAATGAATAAATAACCTGAAAAAAATTTAAAACCTACCTTAAACCTACCTTTAGATCTCAGTCATTTCTATCGTTGACATAGTGGAGACTGGTTTCTAGCAAATCTTTGTTTTGATCCATACTCTCAAATCACCTCCTAAATTTCGTCACCTGGGGGACTAGAGTGATGCTCTGGGGCAGTGCTCCTCATGCATCAGGATCACCCACATCAGGGTCACCCACGACGTTCATAACAGATTACTGGGCACCATCCTGAGAGTTTCTGAGTCAGTAATCTAGGTGTTGCTTAAAAATATTAATTCTTAACGGTTTCTCAGGTGATGCTGATGCTGTTGATCTGGGAACTGTACATTGAGAATCAGTGACCAAGGGGAGGGTATTTGTGAAGTCTTGGTATCTTTGGTGGCCGGCATAGTGACTGAAAAATAGTAAGTACAAAACTGTCGGGTTTTTTTTTAAATATTAAAAAAATTCTATCTAATGTTCAGAAATCTTAGCTTTTCTCTAGGTCTAGATAACAATGATAAATTCTATTCTTCATCCTAATTAAGAATTTACTGTTGTCTACATCTCCTGAATGCATATATATTTAAAAAAATAATGTAACGTTAATTTTTTTAAAATCCGTCATTTCTGTGACTTTATTCACAGAATAAATGCACATTTCTGTGACTATTATTCACTCCAAGTCTCTAATTTCTTATAAAATGGGAATGATTTCTTAGATGAGAAAATAATACTTGCCTGATGGGATTGTTACAAGAATTAAATGAGATGGTGTTTTTAGTTAAATGGTAACTATTATGGGGAGGAGAGAGGCTATTTACGTTGGCAGATGTGTTGGGCTGAACTTCAAAGTGTTCAGTGAGAGATAGGATGAGGACAGATTTATGGGGCCAAGGGTCTGGTCTGTGTCACTTTATGCACTGAGACTCTCAATGGGCTAATCTGCAGCAGCAGGCACCCTGAAATTAGCGGGAGTTGACAAAGAACAAGACAAAACTTGCTGGAAAAAGATGGAAGGCTTAAGAACATTTTAAGTCTATTTGTGCTGATTTTTTGGTAAAGAATATAGTCACTGTGTCTCTAGCTCTGGATTTTTAGTACACAATTCACCTGTATTTCAGTACATAATTATCTGTTTTTTGTTATTTTACTTAGACTGTAAATTCCTCTGAGGGCAGATATTAATATTCTCAATTTAAATATAAGTAAAAAGAGCAAGAGAGGTTAACAGACTATCTACATTAAAATCCCCTAGCTATGTGTCATTTAGCAAAATGTGGCTTTAATTTGCATTTATTTCCCCGCAGACTGTTTATGTTCAGCATCTTTTCATAAGTTTATCAGCCACTTGGATATCGTTTTTTTGTGTGAAGTGCCTGTTCAAGTCCTTTGCTTGTTTTTTTGTTGGGTTACTATCTTTACTTTATTAATTTGTAAGATGATTTACACATAGATAGATGATATTTTGGGATCAGTGATGTTCTTTGTTGCACTGTATCTTCTGAAAATATCTTCTCCCATTCTGGGGTCTGCCTTTTCATTTTTTTATTGTTGTTTTTTTTTATGAACAAAAATTACTAATTTTAATAAAGTTTAATTATCTGCTTTTGTGTCCTTTGACACAAACCTTTGCCTGCCCCTAGTCATGAAGATACTCTCCTGTTATTTTTTTTCCCCTTTGTTATTTTAGCTTTTACATTTAGATTTGGAATTGATTTTTGTGTAGCTGTTAGGGAAAAGATTTTTAAAGAATGAATTAAGGGGCACCTGGGTGGCTCAGTCAGTTGAGCCTCTTGGTTTTGGCTCAGGTCATGATCTCACATTTTGTGGGTTCGAGCCCTGCATTTGGGTCCACACTGACAGTGCTGAGTCTGCTTGAGAGTCTCTCTCTCTGCCCCTCCCCCACTCTCTGTCTCTGTCTCTGTCAAAATGAATAAATAACCTGAAAAAAATTTAAAGGATGAGTCAAAATCTGAAGCTATAAAGGAAAGTATTGATTGATTCAAATACACAAAAATTTAAAAATTAATTGTAATGATGGTTTGTAACTGTACTTTTTGTTTTCTACATGATAAGAGATTAATACATTTAAAGAAAAAACAATTTTTATGTAAAAGTTAGTATTACTGTAACTTTGGTTTGTAACTCCAAATCTTGCTTTCTACATAATTTAAGAAACAAGTGCATTTATAATATTTATTTATGTTTTTTTGGCATACAATATATAAAGATTTTGTGGCAAAAACAACTGAAAAGAGATGGAGACAAAGCTGTAAAGGAGCAGAGTTTTTGTAATATTATTGAAGTTAAGCTGGTATGAATTCAAATTAGAGTGTTATAACTTTAGGATGTTCAATGTAATCCTCACGGTAACCATAAAGAAAATAGTTATAGAATATATATAAAAGGAAATGAGCAATGAATTTAAACAATTCACTGCAAAAAAATATCAACCAAACACAAAATAAGACAGTAATGCTGGAAATGAGGGACAAAACAGCTATTATGTAAGGCATATAGAAAATGAATAGCACAAAGACAGAAGTAAGGCCCTCCTTATTGGTAATTACTTTAAATGTAAATGGATTAAATTTCCCAATAAAAAACAGAGATTGTATCTCATCCAAAGAGAAAGAACTTCTTTGATTTTTCCCAAGGGTCATCAGACATACTCCACTAAATATGGTTTACTATGTCCAACTGGACAAAAGCAGTCTTTTTTTTTTTTTAAGGGGGGGTGGGTACTGCATAGGGAGAAGAGCTCTACATGTGCATTTCTTCTTGTTTGAGATTCACAAATTCCCTTTATTTAATGATCGATTAATGTGTTGTACTTCATGTATGAACATAAAAATATCAAAGGTTAACTTTGGAATTAAACTAGTTATGTCCTCCAGAGAGAACAGAAATAGGTTAAAGAGAGATAATTACATAGAAGTGGTTTAGTGAACAGTTTGTATCAGACCTGATTTACTCATACTCAGGTCTGGGAAGTGACTTTCTAAAGATGGAGCTGAATGAAATATGGTCAATTTATTCACAAAGAACAGGCCTTGACCTTGGTTTAGTTGAAGTCATGTGCATATGTCCATCCATATGTATACCAATGGAGTTGAACCTTAGTTATAAAATGAAATGGCTTAAATGTAAGCCTTGAAATAGTGCAGCCTTGGAAAGGGCAGTACATCAACCAATAGTCAGGATACCTGAGTTCCAGTACCATCTCTGCCAATAGGTTTTGTGACTTTGGGTAAGATCGTAATAATTATTGAGCAGTTGTTAGGCTTTGAGAAACTGAGCTAGGTATTTTATCATATTAAATCTTAATAGCCACTTTGTAAATTAGATAATATGTTTACTTTGTACAGGTGAGGAAATTAAAACTCTGAGAAGTTAATTAACAATAGCCAAGATCACTCAGCTGGTAAATGACAAAACTAGGGTTTGACACCAGTTTTTCTCTACACCAAAGTATTTCCATCATTTAATCTTTTGAGTCTTAGTTTATTTCTTTGTAGATGTGAAGTCTACATGGTCTCTGTATCCTTTGTAAATTTGATGTTTTTTTATTTCAGTGTAAATATTTAAATGTAATATTCTGTTCTTTTTTTTATTAGTAGTAGCCATTTCAGTCACTGCTGGTAGATCTTTTTCTTAGTTTGTATTATCTCTATTGCAAATTTTATTTCAGTCAGATTTATCAAATTATGAAATCCCTATTTGGATTGGCTTAACATACCATATCATCATGATATGTAAAATTAAAAATTTACATTTGCTATATTTGTAAAATGAAGTTAAATATTACAGAATTTGACTCCTGCAGTCCAGAACTACAAGTACTCTTTGCTGAAAGTAGAGATGAAGGCAACTTCTATCTCCTCCACCAGGAGATGCCTAGTTATGTTCTCCAGAGAGGATGGTCCTCAGAAGGATGATCCTCATATTTGTTCTCCCAAAGGTAGGGGAATAGAAGCACCTGCAATCATTTGCCAAACTCCTCCTCACTTTTGCTATCACTTTGACCTGATGCCTAAAAGATAAAATTGTTATTGTGTATATGGGGACAAAAAGGGCAGAGATTTACAGATGGATAAAAACAAATGATCCAAATCTGTTATGTCTTCATTATATCTCACTGGAGACCCAAAGACACAAGCAGATTGAAAGTGGGACAATGGAAAAAGATATTCCATGCAAATAGTAACCAAAAAAGAGCAGGTGTGGATATACTAATATCAGGCAAAATAGATTGTAAATCAAGAAAGGTTATAAGTGACAAAGAAGGACATTATATATTGTACAAAGTTCAACATAGCAAGAAGTTTAATGCAAACAGTTATGTACTTAGTGACAAACCATCAAAATATGGTTTGAAGCAAACAGTGATAGAACTGAAGGGAGAAATACACAATTTTACAATAAAAGCTGGAGTCTTCAATAACCTACTCATAATAATGGATAGAACAACCAGACAGAAGATAAGTAGGGAAATAGAGGACTTAACACACAATAAAACTACTAAATCTAACAGACATATGTGGAACACTCTACCTAACAACAAAATATACATTTTTTTCTCAATTGCACATGGAACATTTTCTAGGATAGACTATATACTAGGTCACAAATTAAGTCTCAATAGATATTAAAAGATTGATTTTAAAAGTATCTCCTCCAACCACAATGAGATGAAGTTAGAAGTAAATAAAAAAAAGAAATCTGGAAAATTCACAAAATTGTGGAAACTAAACCACGCACTTTTAAGCAAACAATAGATCAAAACAAAAATCACAAGGTATATAAGAACATACTTAGAAGTGAATGAAAATGAAACATAACATTCCAAAACTCATAGGATTCAATGAAAGTGCTACCAAGGGGTACTTACATTCAAAAACAAGAAAGATCTCAAATCAACAACTTAATTTTCAACTTAAGGAACTAGAAAAAGAAGAATAAAGTAAAATCAAAGATAACAGAAGGAAGGAAATAATAAAGATTAAAACGGAGATAAATGAATAGAGAATAGAAAAACAACAGAGAAGATTAATGAAACCAAAAGTTGGTTCTTCAAAAGATCTACAAAATTGCCAAACCTTTAGTTAGATGGACTAAGAAGAGCAAAGACTCAAATTACTAAAATCGGAAATGAAGATGGGACATTATTACCAATTTTATAGAAATAAAAAGGATTATGAGACAATACTATGAACAATTATATGCCAACAAGTTGGATAACCTAGATAAAATGGACAAGTTCCTAGAAACACACAACCTGCCAAGGCTTTATCACAAAGGAACAGAAAATTGGAATTGACCTATAACTAGTAAGGAGATTGAATCAGTAAATCAGAGATCTTCCAACAAAGAAAAGCTCTGGACCTGATGGCTTCACAGGAGAATTCTACCAAGAAGAACTAATACTGATCCTTCTCAAACTTTTTCAAAAAATTGAAGAGGAGGGAACATTTCCTCATTTTTGTAATGTCAGCATTACCTGATACAGGATAGTTACAAGAAAACAAAGTCGCTATAAGAAAGCTGTTACAAGAAAACTATAGTCTAATATTCCTGATGAATGTAAATGCAAAAATCCACAAAAAATATTAGCAAACAGAATTCTGTAGCATATTAAAAGGGTTATACACCATGACTAAGTGGGATTTATTCCCAGAATGCAAGGATGGCTCAACATTTGAAAATCGATAAATATAATTCACCACATCAACAGAATGAAAGGGGAAAAACACATTATCATCTCAATTGATTCAGAAAAAAGTATTTGATAAAATTCAACACACTTCATACTTCATACAACATACTTCATACATGATAAACACTCAACAGTGTTATCTCTCTCTCTCTCTCTCTCTCTCTAATAAACAAATAAATAAATAAATAAATAAATAAATAAATAGGAATAGAAGGAAACTACCTCAACATAGTAAGAATTATAGAATAAAAATGCACAGTAAACATTATATTCAATGATGTAAGACTTTTCCTCTAAAATCAGGATCAAGGCCTTCACCACTTCTATTCAAAATATAACTGGAATGGGTGCCTGGGTGGCTCAATCAGTTAAGCATTGGACTTTTGCTCAGGTCATGATCTCATGGTATGTGGGTTTGAGCCCTGTGTCCGGCTCTGGGCTGACAATGTGGAGCCTGCTTGGAATTCTTTCTCTCCCTTTCTCTCTGCCCCTCCCCTGCTCACTCTGTCTCTGTCTCTCTCAAAATAAATAAATAAACTTAAAAAAAAAGTAAAACAAAACAAAACAAAAAAACAAATACAACTGGAAGTATAACCCGGAGCTATTAGGCAAGAAAAAGAAATAAAAGGCATTGGGGCATCCGGCTGGCTCTGTTGGAAGAACATGCAGCTCTTGATCTCAGAGTCATGAGTTGGGCCCCCGTTGGTGTAGAGATTACTAAAAAAAAATTTTTTTTTTTAAGAAATAAGGGGTGCCTAGGTGACTCAGTTGGTTAAGTGTCCAACTCTTGTTTTTGACTGGGGTCATGATCTCATTCGTGAGATCAACCCTGGCATCAGGCTGCTGCACGCTGCTAGCATAGAGCCTGCTTGAGATTCTGTCCCTCTCTCTTTGCCCCACCCCTGCTTGTGTTATCTCTCTCTCTCTCTAAAATAAATAAATAAGTAAAAACCATCCAAATTGAAAAAGAAGTAAAATATCCTTTTGCAGATAATACGACCTTATATGTCAAAAACTCTAAAGATTCCACACAAAAAAACATGTTAGAATAAATCATGAATTCAACAAAGTAGCAGGAATCAAACTCAACACATGAAAATCATTTGCATTTCTATATACAAACAATGAACAATCCAAAAAGAAATTACAAAAACAATTCCATTTACAGTAGCATAGAAAAGAATAAAATACTTAGGAGGTGAAAGACTTGTACGATGAAAACTAGAAAGCATTGCTGAAAGAATTAGAGAAGACACAAATGGAAACACATTCTATGATCATAGATTGGAAGACTTAATATCGTTAAAGTGTCAGTGCTACCCCAGGTGATCTATGGATTCAGTGCCATCCCTATTAAAATTCCAATGATATTTTCCACAGAAATAGAAAAACCCATCCTAAAATTCAGATGGAATTTCAAGCGACGCTGCATAGCAAATCAATCTTGAAAAAGAAGAAAAAAAATGGAGGACTTCTACTTCCTGATTTTGAAACTTACTTCAAAGCTACACTAATGAAAACAGAGTGGTATTGGAATAAAGCAGACGTATAAACCAATAGAATAGAGAGCCCAGAATTAAACCCTTATGTATATGGCGAAATGATTTTTGACAAGGACTCCACGACCATTAGATGGGTAAAAGATAGTCTTTTCTACAAATGGTACTGGGAAAACTATCTCCACATGCCAAAGAATGAAGGTAGACCCTTACCCAACACCACATACAAAAATTAACTAAATAATTAGTTAATTAAATAAAATTGCTCAAAGACCTAAATGTAAGACCTAAAACAATAAAACTCATGGAAGAACACATGGGACAAAAGTTTCACTACATTGTATTTGGCAATGATTTCCTGACCATAACACAAAAGGAAAAATAGACATATTGGACTTCATGAAAATTTTTAATAATTTTGTGCATCAAAAGACAACTATCAACATGCACTTGTTGTGAAGAGTACTGGGAGTTGTATGGAAGTGTTGAATCACTGTATCGTACACCTGAAACTAATATTACACTGTATGTTAACTAATTGGAATTTAAATAAAAACTTAAAAAAAAAGACACTGTCAACACAGTAAAAAGACAACCCATAGAAAGGGAAAATATTTGTAAATCATATATCTGATAAGACAATTATAGCTAAAATATATAAAGAACTATTACAATTCAATAATAAAAAGGAAACCCAATTAAAAAATAGGCAAAGGATCTTAATACACATTTCACCAATGATGTGCAAATGGCCAATAACCATGTGAAAAGGTGCTCAACATTGCTAAACCTTACGGAAATGCAAATCAAAACTACCGTGAGATACAACCTCATACCCAGAAGGATGGCAACTATCCAAAAGACAGGAAACAGTAAGTGCTGGTGAGGATGTGGAGACATTGGAAACCTCATGCACTGTTGATGGGAACGTAAAAGGTAAAGCTGCTATGGAAAACCGTATGGCAGTTCTTCAAAAAATTAAAAATAGAATTACCATACGGCCCAGCAATTCCACTTTTGATTTATAACCAAAAGAATTGATAGCAGGGTCTGGAAGAGATATTTGTACACCCATGTTAACAGTAGCATTATTCACAGTAGCTAAAACATGGAAGCAACCTGTGTCTATCAGTGGATGAATGGATTAGCAAAATGTGGTATACATACACGATGGAATATTATTCAGCCTTAAAAATGAAAGAAATTCTGCAACACATTATAACATGGATGAAACTTGAGGACATTATGCTAAGTAAAGTGAGCACAGAATGTCTAATACTGTGTGATTCCATTTATATGAAGAACTTATTCAAAATCATAAAGACAAAGTATAATGGTGATTGCTAGGAGTTTGGCAAAGGGGAGTGTGGGGAGTTACCATCTAATGGGTAAAGAGTTTTAGTTCTACAAGATAAAGAATCATGGGGATTGATGGAGATGGTGGTTCCACAACCATGTGAATGTATTTAATACCTCTGGACTTCACATTTAAAAACAAAAGATGGTAATTGTTATGTATATTTTACCACCACAACAGAAAAAAGTGGAAAAAAAAAGACAATGGAGAGGTCTCTTCAATGTATTGAGAGAGATTATCCACCTAGAAGTTTATATCCTATAATTTGGATAAGTATAATTATATATTATAATACAAAATATAAACAAAGCGACAATTTTATATCATTTAATATCATTCAAGAGAGAGGTAAAAATGAAAACATTTTCAGACATACAAAGGCCAAGAGAGTTTACTACCCAAAGACCCTTCCTTATAAGAGACATGTTAAAGAGTAGGTTAGCAAGAAAAAATGAAACTCAAAAGGCACAAAAAAAAGTATAAAGGTTTTTTCACCTGTCAATAAATTTTCATGAACTATTAATTTTAAGAATAATGTTTTTAAATTACAAAATTAAAATTTCAACAGCAATAATAAAATTGAGCATATTAAACAATGGGCCTATTAAGGTATTGTCATGATCAGAAGAGGAATTAAAAATATTGACTAATTTTATTTATTAGTAGCAAAAATTATAGTTAAGATTGTATATTAAAAATTTATGCACAAAGATTAAAAGAACAGAGATATAATACATGCTTTGAAACCAGCAAAGGATTTTATTTTATTTTTTAAAGTTTAGAAATTGATTTTTATTTTTTTTAAAGTTCATTTATTTACTTAGAGAGAGAGAGCATGAGCTAGCAGGGGAGGGGCAGAGAGAGAGGGAGACAGAGAATCCCAAGCGGGCTCCATATTGTTGGTGCAGAGCCCCATGCAGGGCTCAAACTCACAAACAGTGAGATCACGACCTGATCCAAGATCAAGAGTCAGATGCTTAACTGACTGAGCCACCCAGGCGCCTCAAAACCAGCAAAGGATCTTAAAAGGGAAGCAGTGTATATGTGGAAATTTTTATCATTTTTCTAGAAGGTAATAAAGGAGACGAACACACTTTTTAAAAAAAGAATGGTAAACAGAAAATACAAAAGAAATCGGAGAAAAAAGTCCAGATCAAGAAGCATTCACACAACATGAAAGAGAACCTTAGCCTATGTTTAACTGAGATGAGTGTTTCTAAACCAGAAAGGGATGGTAGGTCAGGATAGCTTTCCTAACTCATGGTTCTTGAATTTACTCTTTAAGATGTTTTAGTGAAGAGCTAAAAAAATATATATGAAAATACTATTCCACAATCTCTGCCTGAAGAATCTACTAGGGAAAAAACTTCAGACAACAAAAATGGCAGGACAGAAAACAGCATAAGGTATAGTGGCAAAGATCATCGGTGGTCCCTAATGTCACAAACCTGAATCTGATCAAGTCTTTAGATTTAACTGCCAAGTCACAGGAAATATAGTGGCCAGAGCAACATGTTTAAATGTCATAGGGATGTAGTCACAAAATCCAGAATACGGGACACTGTATAGGACATACTATCCATCTTTTAAAAAATTTTTTAAAGTTTATTTTGAGAGAGAGAGGGAGAGGGAGATGGCAGAGAGAGAGGGAGAGAGGGAGAGAGAGAGCGCAGAGCCTGATGTGGGGCTCAATCCCACAAACCATGAGATCATGACCTGAGCTGAACCAAGAGTCGGATGCTTAACTGACTGAGCCACCCAGGCACCCAACTATCCATCTTCATCAATAAATAAATCATAAGAAAAAAAAGATGGAGAGAGAACCTATAAGTTAAGAATCATAAGAGACATATTAACCAATTGCAATTATCCGACCTTATTAGGAGTCAAAGAAACTGTATAAATATTTATGAGGTAATTGAGGAAACTTGAATACTGGAAATTGAATGACATGAAAGATTATTGTATTTTTAAGGGATTTTAATGGCATATTTTTAAGGTATGTTAATGACATTTCCTTAGGTTATATATAATAAGTCCTTATGTTTTAGAAAAACCTGCTGCACTATTTACACATGAAGTTATATGACATCAGAATTTGCTTCAAAGCAGTCTGAGATGGGTGATTGGCCAACACATGATTGGCAATAAATTGAAAATTTTTGAAGCTGGCTGATGACTGTATGGA
The DNA here is from genome assembly GCA_030068075.1 of Paguma larvata. NCBI lineage: Eukaryota > Metazoa > Chordata > Mammalia > Carnivora > Viverridae > Paguma > Paguma larvata. The sequence goes on from CM057836.1 coordinate 49,122,122, forward strand.
GTTTCATTATAGTATTCTTTCTGCTTTTGTTTATATTTAAAAATTTCTATAGCAAAAAGCTACAATGAAAATAAAAACTAACAATAAATGAATTGTGTTCAACGTAAGTATGTAGGGAAAAAACCAATAGGAGGAAAAGCTAATGAAAGTAGAGGAAAAATACAGATAAGAACAAAAAGTAATGAAATAGAAAAAAATGATACAGTTAATAGAAAAAGATGGCACAGTTGAGGAGATCGACAAAATCCAAAATGGTCTTTGGAAGAGATAATAGGATAAACAAACCACTATGAAGACTTACCAAGAGTAAAAAGAGAAAAGGTATAATAAAAATTACTTGGGATGATGCCAGAGTAAGGCTGGAAATAAAATAGATTATTCCATTGTAAGGGATTATCATGAATAACATTGTCAATACACTTGAAAACTGATATGAAAAAGGCAATTTTCTAGAAAAATATAAATTGTCAAAATTGACTTTAGAAAAAATAGAGAACAATATACCACTAACTGTTCATTGGTAATTAACATTTTATGAGCCACTTCCCCCCCTCCCACTAAAAGAATCCAGTTCCAGTAGTTTTATAAAACAAGTAATGTTGATTCTATGCTGTTTTCAGAGAGTTGAAAAAAGGGAAAGCTATCCAAACCATTTTTTTAACCCAAATCATCTTTGAGGCTAGCGTAACCTTGATATCCAAACCAGGAAAAAAAAAAACAGTTTATAAGACAAAAATCATAAACCAATTATCCTATGATGCTAAGGTGCTAAGATAAATAAAGTCTTAGCAATTTGAATTTGGCCACTTATATAAAAATAACCATAATCAAGTAGGGTTTGTCCTGGAAAGATAAGGAATTTCAACATCATGAAATCTCTTAAGGAATATACCGTATTAACAGGCTTTCGGGTTGATGCCAGGTGTCCATGAGTTTCTCTGGGTTCCCACCCAAGTACATCAACAATTCAAAATGTTGCACCCATCCCCCCAAGCTCAGCCCTCCAACCCTCAGTAACTCCCAAGTCTTCTTTGAGGTGAACATCGGAGGGGAGCAAGTTGGTTGAATTGTCTTAGAATTGCTTGCAGATATTGTACCCCAAATTGCAGAAAATTTTTACTCATTGTGTACAGGAGAAAAAGGCATCGGACCCACCACTGGGAAACCTCTCCATTTCAAAAGATGCCCTTTCCATCAAATTATTAAGAAATTTATGATTCAGGGTGAGGACTTCTCGAATCAAAATGGGACTGGTTGAGAAAGTATTTATGGTGAAAATTTGAGCATGAGAATATTTATTATGAGCATAATCAGGAAGATTTATTGAACGTGGCAAATGCAGGTTCCAATACAAAGGATTCTCAGTTCTTTATCACAACAGTTTCTTACTCCTCATTTGGATGGGAAACATGTGGTATTTGGCCAAGTAAGTAAAGGAATGGGTGTGGCAAGGATACTGGAAAATGTAGAAGTGAAAGGTGAAAAACCCGCCAAATCGCACGTTATTGCAGAATGCAGAGAATTGAAGGAAGGGGATGATGGGGGCATATTTCCAAAAGATGGTTCTGATGACAGTCATCCAGATTTCCCTGAGGATACAGATATAGATTTAAAAGATGTAGATAAAATGTTACTAATAACATTAGACTTAAAAAAATATTGGAAATACTTTTTTTCAAATCCCAGATCTGGGAGATGGCCATTAAAAAATATATGAAAGTTTTAAGATATGTGGAAGGTTCAAAGACTTATTGAGAATGTAGATAGATCAAAGCCGCAACCAATAGCTCTAGGCTGCATGCTGAATATTGGTGCTTGTAAACTGAAGATATCAAACTGGCAGAGCAATTGGCAGTTGTTTGGAGGCTCTTGAAATAGACCCATCAAATACCAAATCATTGTACCATAGAGCTCAAGGATGGCAAAGATTAAAAGAATAGATCAAGCATTGGCTGATTTTTTTTTTTTTTTTTTTTTTGAGAGAGAGAGACAGAGCACAAGCAGGGCAGGGACAGAGGGAGAGACACAGAACCCATCTGAAGCAGGCTCCAAGCTCTGAGCTGTCGGCACAGTGACTGATGTGGGGCTTGAACTCATGAACCATGAGATCTTACCTAGGCTGAAGTTGGATGCTTAACTGACTGAGCCACCCAGACACCCCAAGCATTGACTGATCCTAAGAAAGCTCAGGAGATAGCACTGGAAGGTAAAGCTATCCAGGCAGAACTGCTGAAAATCAAAGAAAGATAAAGGCACATAAAGATAAAGAGAAGGCAGCACATGCAAAAATGTTTGCCTAATAAAGAATTCAGCTTTACTTAAATATTATGCATTAATTGTATAAAGACAATAAGAAAATTTAAGAATTTTCTCTGTTATAGATTATCCTTGATGTGTTTCCTTTGAAACTTCAGTTTCCCAATGGTTACAGTTTAGGAATACTGAAAAGGGTTCACTCTTAATAAAACAGAGTCTCTCACACACATACACACAAAAGGAATATACCATACTAACAGAGTAAAGAAAAATATATAATAGTTTTAATAGATGCAGAAAGAACATTTGATCAATTTTCTACAATCATTTAAAAATTTAAAGTATTAGTAAACTTAAGGGTCAAAGGTTGTCATCAAAGTGGTATTCCATATAAACAGGTTGAAGAAAAAATATAATGATCTTAATTGGTGCAGAAAAAATTTTATAAAATTCAACATAAATTCATTTAAAAAGTATACCTTTTACCAACTCAGGGGTAAAGGATAGTCATAAAAACCTACAACAAGGATCATATTTAGAAACGAGACTTCAGAGGCAGTGCCAATTAAAGTCAGGAGTAAGACATATATATACATTACTATAGAGTCTATTTATTATTGTACCGGCAGTCTTAGCCAATGCAATAAGACACAAAAAGAAAGATATAAGAATTAGAAAGGAAGAGACCAAAGTACTCTTATTTTTTTTAATAGTTTATTGTCAAATTGGTTTCCATACAACACCCAGTGCTCAATCCAACGAGCACCCTCCTCTGTGCCCACCACCCACTCTCCCCCCTCCCACACCCATCTCTCCCCTCAGTTCTTTCTTATTCTTTGCAAAGTACTCTTATTTGTAGACAATATGATTATCTACAGAGAAAACTGATGCAAATCCACAGAGAAAGTTTTCTGGAAATGTGATCAGTATTGGTAAAGGTAAATATTATTAGCAAATGTAATTGAAAATATATCTCACTTGTACCTGCATCATAATCTATAAGATACATAGGAATAAATTTAAGAGATATGCAAAATGTTTAAAGACAAAGTTAGTATTGAACGACATAAGACTGAATATACGGATAGGAAGACTCGATGTCAAAGATGACAATTCTTCCCAAAATTATCCTAAAATTGAATGAAATTAGAATTGTTTAAATTTAGAATTGTACAACTTGGCAAATTGATTCAAAAAACTATATAAGGAAGCACCAAGAATATCTAACACAGTAAGAATAAAATGAACAAGATGAAGGAACTTGCCTTACCCAATAGCAACACTTCTTATAAAGCTGGAGTAATAAACACAGTGTGATATTAGCATAGGGATAGATGAATGGGCCAGGGGAACAGAATGGAGAGCCCTGACCTATAATGACCTTCCAAGTATAAACATGGCTGCTTCACTTCTACTTTTCAAATCTCATGCAAATTTCTCCTATGTCCAACTCCAGCCGAGAACCATACAGGAAAGGGAATTTTAGGAAGTAGGATTCCAACTTAGCTAAGTTGGCACAGTACAAAGCCACCACAGTCCACCCTTTGTCAAACCTGGCATCCATAAACACCCATTTTCACCATACTTAACTTCGAAATAGAGTTTAAAAGCCAACGATAGCAAAATTGTGCTTCTGCTTAACATGATGCATCTATCCCTTGCACAATGAAAACGTATCAGATAATTGGTTAACCATATGGAGAAAGAAAAAGCATTCTTAATGCTCCCCACCAAAAGAGGATATAAAGGCTCTTTATTCATAGTTCGGCGATGTTCATTTCCCTTCTAGCTGAGTCACATTTCCCCTGTGATATCCTGTAAATTAATTGCCGACAAATAATGTTAAGAACTTATTCAGACAGTAGAGCAATGGGGAAGGGAAGGAAATGTTTTATTAAGACACAAACATATTTACACTGAAATAAGAAGAAAAGTTTCATCCTCATTTCTGCAGCTGATTGTGTTGTTTTAGCTGGTATTTATAAATCCTCTTCCACTTTCCATTTCATATTCTCTGCTTGGTGAGGTGGCCTTTATTTCTGGTCTGGGCTATTGACACTTCTTCCTGTATTGGGTTGTAGCAGTTTTGCTGTTGACATTAATCACAGGAAATGAGAATACCAAGAGGCTCCCCATTCTCCCCTTTGGAAGTCAAGACTAGTCACCCCAGACAATACAATCAACTTCTTTGCCCGTTGATTCACTGGCAAGAGAAGTTCAGAGTAGGCGGGGCCAGTCTGAACATCCAGTTCAGTGGAACCACTGCTGTGTTCCCTGTGGGAGTATTTCTCTTTGTGAAACTAATGCTTTTAGATCAGCAGAACTCGGTCTCTTCAGAGATGGAGAGCGACATTTTAACTAGAGAAGCACCATGTGTTATATCGAGGGAAGCTGTTCTCAGTTCTAACCTCTGCTTCTTGACCCACAAACACTGCTTTGGGAGAAAGGGCAACAAATGTCAGCTGCTGATTTAGAGAACATCTTGCATCCTGAAGGACATTACTCAGGCCCAGCAAGGTGCCGCCACCCAGGCAGTTCCGTAACTGTGTCTTCAAGACTCAAGGCCATTCTACTGGGTAGCTCTGTAACTGAGTCTTGGAAAGGCCATTCTAGTGTTCCCTCAGGCCAGCTGCTTCAGGGTACATGGTAAGACCGGTAGATTCCGCCAGCCTGAGTCTATTGCCACTCTTCATTGAAGGTAAAAGAAACTATTTGGTCAGTCACAGGAACTTTCAGGTCTCTCACAGGGACCTTGAGATGGGAATTTAAAGCCCTGACTCATCATTTTTCCCCCAAGTTCTTCAGGGCATTTTAACAAACCACCAATCTTATTCTAATTATATCAAGCAAATACTTGGTCAACCAGAGCACTGACTTTTATAGACATCAAATTACGATTGTCTACAGGTGATCATTTAAAAAACATTTTTCTCCCATTCTATGACATGGAGTACTATTGATCCCTGTACCTCTGGTAACCCTTAGTAATCCTTAGTAAGGGTCATTTATGCCTTTAAGTCTAATTAGATCACAGAGTCAATTCTGGATAATCTAGACCAAATTCAGAGAACCCATCACTCATGAAGGTTTTGATCTTGGAAACCATGTTTGGTAGCATGTTCTGTACCTGACAGAATATGATCTGAGAAGCAGGGCTACTAGGAATGGCAAAGAATAAGGACTTCGTTATTGGAATTTGACTGTACCCAATTGTGGCAGCTGGTTATGTAGTCTATACGTATATAAGACTGTTTTTTATTTTGTCTGGGGCTGGGGACTCAACTCCGAGGGCAGGCAGTTGGGAAGGAAAGATGGATGTGAAGTGGAGGAACAAGGACAGATTGGAACCCAAGAAGAAGAGCAAGAACGATCTAGAAACTGCTTCAGTCTCATACCACCTCTAAGCCTCTAACTTTGTTAATTCAGGTGACCTGCAGAAGAATCTGGTCCTTTGTTTTAGAACTAAATCCAAAACTAGCCCAGGAGTTGGGGGAAACTGTAGAGGCTCTGATGGGAAATAAAGTAGCTTTGTGCCCATCTGCTCTCTCCCATTTCCCCCACCAGCAAGGTGAGCCAGCAAATCTGTCATAATGCATGAGCCACCACAGGGCTGCCATACACAGCGTAAACGTGACAGCTGCTGCTTCACTTCTGTTGCCAGTCTGTAGCATGCAGATTTCTCCTGTGGCCAGCCCTAGCCCAGAACCATGCGGGGAAGGAAATTCTGGGAAATGTAGTCCTGGCTTAGCTAAGTTGTCACAATATAAAGCCACTACGCTATTTATAAAAAGGTTTAAAGCATGCATAACTCAAGCCATAAATATGTGGTAGAAACGTGAAGACATTCTTGAGGAGCATGACAAATACGATAGATAAGGATGAGCTCCGGGGAGGAAGAAGGGAATAGGACTAGGGAGGGCACACGGGCCATCGATTTTCTGAATGTTTTATCTCTTAAAACAAAACAACTATAGTAAAATTGTTTGATAAAGTATGTGGTGGTGGGCATAATGATATTCTTTTTCTTATTCTCTATACTTGCCTATAGGTGTGAAACGTAGCGAGGAGGAAAAGGGGGGGTGACATGGTAATAATAATAATTGCTGATATTTAATGATCACTTAAGCTTTGCACTTGGATCGTGTCACTTAGGTAGAGAATGGGTTTCTTTCTCTGGATCGAGGGAAGAAACATAGCTGTAGACAACAACATTTTGACCCCTTGTCAGGATCCCAGAGCCCCTGGGGACCTGGGAAGATGGAGATGTGTTGTGGGGGGCCCCTTCGCTGCCCTGACTCCCAACATCCTTGAGAATTCTTGTCCCTTTTCTCCTTTTTGCCCTCTCTTGTGCAGGGTCTCTCCATCTCTCTTGCTTCCTCATCTTTCCGAAGCGGAGGCTTTTGCATCCAGAAGAAAGGTGGACTAAGTGGGGTAAGTACAGGTCTTTGGAGCTACAGTGCAGGGCACACAGACCTCAGGCCTTAAATCAAGCCCAGCCCGCAGGATGAGAGGGCCTCAGGCTACTGTGGGGAAGCCCCACACCTCCTCCCCCCTGCCTGGCTGTCTCAGCTCCAGCCCACACCTGTTCCTCCCTTCCTGCTCCTCCTGCATCCCCTTGCACCTGACGGGTGGCCGAGAGCAAACAAGGTTGTTGTTTGTTCCTCTCTCCCCAGAATGCACAGTGACACAGGGGAGGCACCATATATGCTGACAACACACATTGCACTTTGCAGTTACCTACTGTTTCCTAACTTTTTTGTGTGTATGCTGCTTTTAAGACTTTCTCTGAAATCCTATGCTCTTCAATTAGACTGAAGTCAACAAACATCTGTTTGTTTGAGGCCTCTTTTATGTGCTGGGGTTAATGAGGGGTACAAAGGAATGAAGAATACAGTTTCTTCCCATTGGGAACTCACGATCTCACGGTGGGGAGAGATTCACAACCATCAAACCAATGGGGCAGACTCTGTGGGAGTACGAAGGACAGAGAGTATAACTTCAGAGATCCAGGAAGGCTCCTCGGAGGAGGCTTTCCTCTGCAGATAGCCTTCAAAGAGAGGAAGCCTATGAAGGGAAGGAGTGGGTGATATTAGGCAGAAAGAAAATTCTGTGAGAAAAGAGAGAAGGGCTAGTTAGTACGGGCCTCTGGGGGACTCTCAGCTGTAAGGACGGGCAGAGACAGAGGGAAGAAGGAGGAATGATCAGAGAAGAAGGGTGAGGGCCGGGGCAAGCCACCCTCATGCAATGACCGTAGTATGTTTTCTGCCCGCTTAGAGTACTTCAGAGCTAGATGATTAGGCCTTCAGCAAACTAGCCAAAGCCCTTTCTTGTACTAAAAAGGGAGGACATTGAGGCCCAGCTAAATGGGGAGTGATTTGCACAAAAGGCAAAACTGGGTCCAGGACTCAGCTCCCAGGTCATTCTACACCATGCCCCTGTGACAGCTCAAGACCCAGGTCAGCACTTTGTCATTTTATCCATCAGCCGTGCCCGCCACAGTGCTAGCATGTAGTAGGCACAACCCTATTTGCTGAACCGAATTCTGTTTCTCCAGAAACTTACTCCTCCAGTTTCTGAAGAAACGGACAAGAAAGAGGAATGGTGCTCTACTGAACCCTGTCCTACCACGGGCACCGTGCCGGGGGCATACCGATGCTGTCTTCCTGATCCCCACAGTCCGGCTGTTATTCCCACTTTACAGATGAGGAACCTGCACCCTGGAGAGCTGGTGGTGTGTTTACAGCTAGTGAGTGTCCGAATTCAAATCCAGGTCTATCTGACTCTGAATTCCATGACGAAGGCGTCAGAGTAAATGGTTGGAATTGAGTTTCTTTGAACTGATTTCTCCTCCATGCCCACAGCCCTTCGGGCAGGATTTTTCCCCTTACAGGTAAATGGGGGACGGCATCGTAGTAGAAGAGTATGTGTGAGAGAGGGTGAATCTTTTTAGGGACTACCTTGCTTTAACTGCTCATTACTGACAGTACCAAACCAAAGTATTGGTTCTTTTTTTTAAAGTCGTTGCCCATCAGTCTTCAGCTCCTGTGCAGGGCATGGGCATACGAACCCCATCTGAGGATCCAGAAACTCAGGGACATTGCCAAAATGGAAAGACATAAAAAGAATTGGATAATGGCATGTGTGACCTCGCCAAGTGTCTTGTAATCAGATGGAGTTGGAGAGGGGAAGAGGATGGGAAAACCGTCTAGAAAGAGATTTCTGTGTTTAGAGGAAAGGAAAATAGAAATGGTGGTGGTGGTAGGTGTGGGTCTCTTGCAGGTAAATGTCGCAGGCTCTCCATACCAGCCCAGACCTCCCCTCATCCCCAAAGGCAGGTTTCCAGAGTTCTCACCAAGCCTTTGCCACTCCCTACTAAAGCTAGGGATGTTGAGTCCAGGGTAGGGGACAGGATGGGAGAGGACTGAGTGGGAAGGAGCACTGGAAGTCCCACGAAGGCTCATTTTCCAGGCCAGGTGCAGAGGCTGGGCTTTGCTGCCAGCTGGAGTTCTAGGAGTGGGGCGGGGGCTCCGGCTGCCTGTTTGTTCAGCACTGAACTGAGGTTCCTGTTAGGAAATGCCCTTGTTTGTGCCCAGACTGATTTGTTTGCTGTTCACACTTACATGGAGAGCTGCTCCTTAAGAGTCCTGGCTTCAAACATAGGGGTAGGCGTGGGAAGGGGGAACATGAGTGGAACCGAGAGCCTACAGGGTCCAGAGAATAACCTGGGAAAACGAATGTCTACAGCTCCTGGTGAGGAGAGGGAGGGGTGGACCTCACTGGAAGCTCAGCTCTGACTTCTTGCTTTCCAGAGAAGAGCCACGTGGGGCTCACCCAGAGAGGAGTCTTGACTCAGGAATGGTTTGGAATTTGGCTTCCTCACTCCCCATGGGAACTGTCTAGTGGGGAGCAAAACGTCTTGATGTAGGTTCCACCTCAAGATGCTGATTTAGTCGGTCTGGGGTGTGGCCAGGGCTTCGGGACTTATAAAACCTTCCCAGGTGATTCCAACCGTGCAGCCAAAGTGGGAACCACTGTTCCAGAGTCTACTAGCTTCTCAAACCCGTATGACTCACCTTGGGATCTTGTTAAATTGTAAGATCTGCATCAGGAGGCCTGGGTTGGCTCCTTAGCATCTGCATTTCTAACAGACCCCCAGGTGATGCTAGTCCTGCCGGTCTAGGGACCAGACTTTGAGTAGCAAGGCTCTCTACCTGCTTTGGACTTCTCATTCCAATTGTCCTCATTGCTCAGAGGGAAGGGGGTAGAACCATGAACCTCAAAGCTGCCGGCACCTTTTCACCTGGCCCACTCTTTTCCCACTACCTTACTTGGTGAGTGAGCAACAGACCTCACAGACTCTCTGGCCAAGGCCGGTCATTCTCAGAGTCTCAGTGGACTAAACAGATCCCTGACCCTACCTGAGACAAACCAATTCAACTAGCTCCAGTTGGGAGTGTAGCAGAAAGCAGGAGGAAAAGCAGCAGGCACAGCCTTCTCTGTCCTCTTGGGAAAGAAGGCCTGATGGGCGGACAGGGCACCAACATTGTGTGGTAGGCTATGGTTCTAAGGATGGCTGTAATAATATTTTCCTCCCATATAATCTGTTACAAAGAGGCCTTGCCACTTCCCCAGCCAGGCTTCTTGGAGCGAGGCTAGCCCCGTGACTTGTTTCAGTCTACAGAATGTAGACAAAGTGACCCTGTGTAACTTCTAAGCCTGCGCCTTATGATCTGCGGTTTTCCCTTTGCCATTCAGGGTGCTTACTCTCAGAATCCAGCTGCCATTTAAGAAGTCCAGGCTAGCCACGTGGAGAGTTTGAGAGAGGTCGCAACCTTCCAGCCAACCCTGCCAAGACCCTAGATTTATGAATGAAGCTGAATGTTCCAGTCTCAGCCATCTGGTTGCAACCCAGACGAGCTACACACTTTGTGAAGCCCAGTGTAGGACAAAAACATAGGGTCCCTTGTTCAAAACTGATTAGGAACTTCGAGATAGCAACAGCAGAGCATTTAGATCAACTACAGGGCCTTTCTGAGTGTGGGCCCCTGTGCAACTGCCTTGTTATGACCCCCTAAGAAAGCCTAACTAACACCCTGGGATGCAGAACATCCCAGCCGAGCTCTGCCCAAACTGCCGGCCCCCAGAGTTGTGAGCAAGTTGGTCGTTTTAAACCACAAAGTTTGGGAGTGGTTAGCGAGGCAGCTGGTCACAAAACATGTCACATGGCCTGACTCTTTCTCGGGATGTGAGAGCAGGCCCCGACAGGTCAGAACTTCGGGCTAAGACCAATGACAAGTGATAATACTTGTTCACCAAATAGATGAATCTTTGGCAATGCAGTTAGCTTGCAGAATGCAACAGGTTAAAAACTAACTACAGTCCAGTGTTCACCAGAATATGCTGACCTGGGGGAAGGCAGAGGAGGCAAGGATGGCACCCTGCTTGCTTTCCCTTTTCTCTGGGAAGGCAGTGTGGTGGAACAAAAGAAGAATGGTCTCGCAAGTCAGACAGACCCAGGCTTACATCCGGCATGTGCACAGTCACAGAGTGAGAGTTTGGGGAGCCTCACACCTCCTCATCTGTCCCCATCTTGCTCCCCTTGCAGCTTTTCCCAGCCCAGAAAATGGCAGCTTCATCTCTTTACCCGTTCAGGCCAAAAACCTGTCTTCCTTGGATCCGGTCTTTCTCTCATCCTCATATCCAGTCCATCGGCATAATTCTCCTAAAGCTCTACCTTCCAAATACAGCCGGAATCTGACCTCACCCAGCCCCCTCACTGCGACTGCAGTGCGCTGAGCCTCTTGTCTCTTGCTGGGATCACCACAGGAGCTACCTATTTGTGCCTTTGCTCCCGTCCTTGCCCCTTTCCAGTCTTCAACCTAGCAGCCAGGGTAGTTCTGGTAAATGGGCTTAGAGCAAGTCACTTCTTTGCTAAATATCCTCCAATGACTCCCCAAGTCATCCCAGGTAGGGACTGACAAGGCCCTTGACAGCTCTTCTCTCTCTAATCTCATCCACTACTATTCAGCCCCCCACCCCCACCCCATATGTATGCACACGCTCTGCTCCAGCCACACTGGACTTCTGGCTTTCCCTGGACCAAATCAATACTTCTTTACAAATGAGGAACACAAGGCTCAGAAAGGAGGGTAGGCCACTTATTAAGGTGATACAGCTAGTACATGGCTGAAAAAAGGGACACTCTTTCCTGCCTCCAAGCTCCTCTGGCTCTGACCTCACATTGTTCATCTTTCCTTGGGGAACTCAGTCTCAGCCTTGGGGGTGGGGATGCTTCTGGAGCTTTCCTGGGCTGGCGTTTCTCTGCTGGCTGGGACCACACCTGGACTTGGTGCTGGGGAGGATCCTGTGTGCTCACTGCCTGGGTAGGCTCTGCCCAGAAACAGAACAGGTTTCTGATGCTCATGATGCTGGCCACTGGCCTGTGGGTGCAGAACCCAGAATCAGGCCTGCACCTGCTCTGGGGCTGGAGGTTCCTGGGAGGCAGGACCCAGTTTTCTCGAGTTTCAGCACAGCTCCTAGTACAATGCCCTGGCAGTGGTTTGTAGAGTCCTCGACTTGCTGTCAGGGAACCTAGGCTCTGGTCTGGCCCTGTACCTAACTTGCTGTGCGACAGGATGTGGGAAGGCCATTTAGGCCCCTTGCCAAGTGAGGTGATAGCTTCAGGGGGTGCCGATCCCATTCATGGAGGAACCATTTTGCTTTTTTAAAAAAATTTATTTATTATTGAGAGACAGAGAGAGACAGAACATGAGCAGGGGAGGAGCAGAGAGATGGGGAGACAGAATCTGAAAGAGGTTCCAGGCTCTTGAGCTGTCAGCACAGAGCCCAACGCGGGGCTTGAACTCACAAACTGCGAGATCATGACCTGAGCCGAAGTCGGACCGCTCAACCCAGGTGCCCCCCATTTTGCTTTTTAAGTGCCTGTCCCTCCTGGGCACGGTCCCAGCGTAGCCGCGAGAACGCACCGCGACGCGAGAGGTGGAGGGCGCCTGGAACAAGGCAGATTGAAGGGCAGGGCCGACGGAAGTGTCTCTTGCGGCAGGCAGCAGGGGGCGCGCGCAGACCGTGAGACGCGGCCGGCCGCGGCCTCCGCTGCCGGTGGCAACGCGACCCCTGGTGTCTGGGCTGCCCCGGCGAGGGCGCGGGAGGCGGCAAGGCCCCTTACATAGGAGCCTAAGAGTTAGGATCAGTATGGCCCGCAGGCCCCTCAGAAGCTCCAGGAAATCCAGCCTGAGTCGAGTAGCAGGCGCGCGGCGCTCTGTCCCTAGGTCCCTAGGGCAGTAGAGCACAGGCGGGGAGAAGGGGTGCTGTGAGGGCGCCGACCACCTCTGCTCTCACTGCTCTCACACTTTCAAACTGGGGGGGAGAAACAAGTACCCCCCCACCTCCCAGGCGAGAGAGCGTAACTGCTGGAGATCCCCAAATATCTAAATGAAATAAACCTCATTTTGCATCTGATTCCTCTCCCAACCCTGGAGGGATGAGAGGCAAGGAAAGCGACCGTCCCCGCTGCGCAGTCCCAGCTGGGAGGTGGCAGTGTGCACATAGGGGACCCGTTTTCCTGCTCTCACACCACAATCCTTGCCAGCTTCAAATGTCCAAGGCCCTTTTGTCCTGGCAATATAGGTTCTTTTCTGATTATTCCGAACCTAATATATACATGTTGCATAAAGATAAAGCAATACCGAAATTACCGTTAAGAAAATGAAAGCCCTCCCATAATCCCCTAACAAAATAACCACCGTGAGCGTCGTTTTTCGGGTTTATTTCTTTTCTGTATATACACTGACATACATATTTATTACAATGATTTTTACAAAAATCATTGCCTCAAACTGTAAGACTGTTCTTTAACTTGCTTTATTTCTCACTGAGCACTGGACACCATGTGAGTATATATAAAGTTCCGCCTCACTTTTAATAAATGGTTCTGCATGCTGATATCCCTGAGCCAGCCGGCCAATGATGGGCCTTATGTTGGTTTTCCATTTCCCCTCGTGACAAGCATCCCTACTGGCACTGTGCTCCCTTCAAGTTACTATTCAGGAGAGATTCTTTTTTTTTTTTTTAATTAAGTTTATTTACTTATTTTGAGAGAAACAGAGAGAGCAAGCAGGGGAGGAGCAGAGAGAGAGAGGAAGAGAGAAAATCTCAAGCGGGTTCCACACTGTCAGTGCAGGCCTGATGTGGGGCTTGAACTCACCAACTGTGAGATCATGATCTGAGCCGAAACCACAAGTTGGAGGCTTAACTGACCGAGTCACCCGAGCGCCCCCTATTTAGGAGAAATTCTGAAATGTCCACTATCTGGGACGAGAGATGGGCTCCTCTGAATATTGGCTGGTGTTGCCGTGCTGCACTCCACGAGCTAATTGCCTGGCCGGCATGTTCACCCAGAGCGCCGACAAGTTCCTGGTGGGTTTAGCCACAACCCCTCTGGAGATGAGGCTGGAACCCCTCAACTCGTGGAACTGGTAGGTGCCTGACCTGGTCGGTGCCTGACCTGGTCACTTCCTGGAGGTTCCAGCAGCCCACTAAGGAACTTAGGGGAGAGTGAAAAGGAAGGGGGCACCAGATCAGGGAACAGGATTTGTTTGTTCAATTCAGAAATGTCGGTGGCATAAGAAAGGACTTCATTATCTACCTAAAGCAGTGGCTTTATCTCCCAAGGGACGGGGGGGTGGCGCAGAGAAGCCAGTCCTCCACGTGAGGCACCACTAAGAGTCCCTGGGAGGGAAACTGTCACTCTTGAGGGAAAGGCACAGGTGCCTTAGGGACCAGCCCACTACTTTTTCAAGCTCCAGCATCTGTCTGGAGGTGGAGGGAAATTCTATCCCTGGCCAAACCTCCCAGCTCTAACAGAACATATAGCCTGTCTCTAAAGGAGAAGACAGATGGCTAAGGCCCCTCGCAGAGGGATCCCAAGACCAAATCAGATGCTACTGGTTCAGAGAACCTCTGAGCTGGAGAAGCACTGGAAGGCTTTCTGGAGGAAGAGGTTGGAAGCTACTTGTGCCTTGGTAAGTGGGCAGGATTTGGAACCACTGAGAAGCTTGAGCAAAGGCGTTTGTAGAAACGTTCAGTCTGTTGTTCAGGGAACAGGAAGAAGCAGGGATCGAGGGTGAGTTGGGTGGGCAGGGCAGAAGGAGCTCTAACTGGAGATGTGGCAGAAGCTGGTGTGGGGGTACCCTACAGAAGCCAGAAGAGGATTTGCTCAGGAATTTTAGATTGTCTTTCCAACCTCTAGGGCCCTGGAAGGTCCGACTTAAGACTCTGGACATGTTTCCTGGGGCTGCTGGAAGCTCGTCAAAGGCTCACTTCCCAGAGCAGCCCAGGACTCGGGGCTGGGGCGGCGGTCAACGCCAAGCAGCACAGTCCCCTGGACACCAGGAGGCGCCATGCCCCGCTGCGCGGGCTCGGGGCTGCTCCGCCCGGTGACCCCTGGTGCTGCCGCAAATCGGTGGCCCATCACTCTCGTCTTCACATCTCCACCCTTGACCCTTTTTCCTTCTCCAAACCTGACTAGGGGTTCCTCGCGCCAGCAGGCAGACGGTGAACTAAGGGTGCGGTGAGAGGGGAGGGTTAGAACCAGCCCTGGGAGGCGAGTCAAGGAGGATCCGAGGGACTAGAGGCGACCATGCCTAGGTTTCCCCCACTCCCCTTCCCTCTTCCCGTTCCTCCCCCCTTTCCTTGCCTCGTAACCCTTCTCCAGCCCTGCTCTCTCTCCCGCGCCCTGTCTCTCCCTCCTTCTCGCACCTTGACCTTTTGATTCAAGCCAATTTTTACGACGTGTAAGCTTATTAGGATAAGGGTGCAAAATTCTTAACATTGGAAGGAAGAAAAAATTGCTTTGCTCCCCCACCTGGTGCCTGTATCCTTGGAGCGGCCCCCACCTGCTCTTGGGCACCGGCGGCCAAGCCTCCCCCGGGCGCGCGCAGAGCCCCACCACCCCGGCGAGGGAGGAGGCCCAGGCCTCCCCCACCCCCAACCCCCCACCCCCGCCACCCAGCCGCTCGCAGCAGAGTCGCGGCCTGGCCGGCGCTGCCGCGGGCAGAATCGAGCACCAGGGATTGAGGCGGCCGCCGCGTGTTTGCCCAGCGCCCGCCCCCGCCGCCGCCGGCCCTAATCTCTGATACACTTGCGAGTTGGTTTCCTGCCCCGGGGCCCCGGCTTCCCGAGCAAACAGGCCGAGCGCGGCGCTGCATCCGAAATGTGGCATTTGAGCCGCACCGCGGGAGGAAAGCCGGAGCGCGGCCTATGGGGGTAATTGCCCTTCTCCACCCCTAATCCTCCCGCCCTGCCCCTCCCGCCGGCTGCGGCCCATTGATTAGCGCGGAAGCCAAGGGCTCAGCCCGGCCCGGGAGGGGAGACCCCGCTTCGCACCCTGCGCCTAGGAGGCAGTCAGGACCCTCTTCCCGCCCCTCGCTCCTCTGATCCCCCGGGCCCCTTTCCAGTCGGACTTGGAGGCAGAGAATGTCCCTGGAAAGGGCATCGAGGTTGCCAGGGGAAAGATGAAGTGGAGGAAGGAGGGGAACACCCGCAAACTTGTCCAGGCACACCCCAGGCTGAGGGAAGTGAGACCCCCCAGACCACGCTGTACTAAGCAAGGCAGGAAGGGAGTGCAGAAGATCCACAGGGGACTGGGTGGACTTGAACATCCTGAGAGCCCGCTGTGGAGCTGGGGGTTGGGAGGTCCCCGTGTACTCAAACCACCAGTGCTTCTGCAGTGGCAGGGGGGTGGGGGGGGGGTGGGGCTGCTTCCTGAGGTCTGCCCAGAGGGCCCCAGGCCTTTTGGAGGACTCATTCATTCATTCACTGAAGGAGGTGGAATGTAGAGCCCCAAGTGCTTCCAGTGGGAAATAGACATGGCCCCTTCTACAAGTCCTTAGTGAGAGAGGTCAGTGCAGGAGAAGAGAGATACAGAGTAATATGAGAGCCTTTGTGGGAGAGGCCTGAGTGATGGCCTCACTGGGACAAGACTTCCCAGCTGGGGTGAGTTTTCTTCCCTCTCACTTCCAGGCCTCCAGCATGCACCCCTTCCTCTCCGAGAACAGCCGCGCTAGGCCAAGAAAACTGAGGCTTGACCTTCTGAGTGACCTCCCTGGGCCTAAGCCGACAGTTCAAACTTGGCTTCTCTGTGTAGGGGCAAGTCTTATTGCTGCAGTCCTTGGGGTGCTGGGAGCAGGGCCCTGGAGCAGGGGCCTCCTCTGGCACCCTAAGGCCCAGGGAAGGAAAGCTAGGGCCGAGGGCAGAGGCTGGGCTAGGGTAAGCAGAGGACTGCAGAAATGGAACATGTAAGCAGAGATGTAGGAGAGAACACAGGCTAAAAGGACTGGACAGAGACCTAGAACCTCATGCCGAGGTGCCTCCCCTCCCATTAACACCCTTGCACACGACTGGGACTAGGGCCAGGTGAGGAGGGCACAAACTTAAGGAGGTACTCCCTCTCAAGGTCATGCCAATGTAGGGTCGGCACCTGAGAGAGTGCCTCCTCACCTCGCCCTGGTCTCATGCCTGCCCTCGTTGCCCTAAGTGAGCCCTCCCCCTGGCCAAAGGGAGCCCCAGTTGCTGCCCAGGACCTGCCGATCTGCCTCATAGCCTGATATCACCTTGACATCATCCTCACTATTCACTGGGTTGGTCTCCCGGCTGGGATGGCGCTGCCCAAGGCGGCGACCTCGTCCCTTGAAGTCTGTGCCTAGGTAGACACTGAGTGCTAAATAAACAAATAGCCGATGAATGAGTAAATGCCCCAGAATCTTCCACCCTCCTCACACCAAGTCTGAATTTTTCCCTCTAGACGTGGCCAGCTGCAGCAGCCACCCCGGGGCTGCTTGCTTTACCCCAAACCCCATTTAATCCTCAGGCCTTCTGCCTGAGCGTGAGTTTGCACGACTGGTATGTGTTTGTTCTCACATCCTCTGACACTGAGCGCTGCTTCTTTCTCCAGCCAGACACTGACTCCCTAAGGACAGAGCCCGAGGCTGGCCTGGAATTCCTTATCTGGCCTGCGGCACTCAGCCCAGGGTGGCACTCAGTATGTGCTACATGGTGAACACCGACGCAGCTGAAGACGGGACGAGTCCTAATGCCTTAGTTCTGGTTGAGGAGAGGGTGATCCAGGTGACATGTCTCTACAGTGACAGAGCTGGGCTAAAGCCAGGGTCCTGCATCCCAGAAGCAGTGGCATCTCCTCCTCACGTTTAGTGATTGCATTAGGCAAATTATGAGGGTACAACACGGCCTTATGCATGTGGGCGTGGGCTGGTGGGGGCTTCTCAGCTTTCTCATATCATGCCAGGTGCATGGCCACCAACTCCAGTGAATGTGACAGAGCACGTGCGAATGGGTGGGCGTGTATGTGATGTCTGCTGGGGGTGTGTGTGTGTGTCTGGTGTCTGCTGCGTATGGATGTGTGTGTGCCTGGGGAGGTGTGTGTGTGTGTGTGGTGTCAGCGGAGGGTGTGTGTGGATTCTGTTGGATATGAGTGTAGGTTGGTGGGGGGGGTGTTGGCTGTGTGTGCGTCTGCTGAGTGTGGGCGTGCATGTAGTATCTCTTGGGTTCTGTCTGTGTGTTTGTAGTGTTTGCTAAGGGTGAGGGTAAGTGGTATCCGTGGGGTGTGTCTGCAGAGCGTGTGCAGTGCTGGCTGGGATGTATGTGTGTAATGTCTGCTCTGTGTGCATGTAGGTGGCTGTCGTGCCTGCAGGCTGTATTAATAAGATGCTGCCTTCCGGAAACTTCAGTGTAAAATGCCTGACGATATCCCCAGACCACTTACTCTATGCCTGGGCTGGTTAGGGAGACACGCGCAGAGGGTCTGGGAGTCCAGTGTCTCAGGAGGTGAGGAAACCGAAAGACAGCAGTAACTATTGTGACCAGGGTGCGTGGAAACCCAGCCTGGGACAGGTGCTGGCTATAGTAAGTGGACAGGGGCAGTGCCTGGAGGCCTCCAATCCTATTGAATACAGATGGCAAGGCCCCATGCACCACACGGATCCAGGGCAGGGAAGGGGACTGGACGTGTCAAGTCTGGATCTGGATCCAGGCAACACTTTCAGCCTCAGGATGATTTAGGAGAGGAGTGCCGGGAGAAGGCTGAGCTGAGCTGATTGGAGCCGGTGGGGTAGAAAAGTAAGCCAGCTTAGGGGTGGCTAGCCCCATTGGCATCCTTCTGGGCAAAGGCGGCTCCATGTTCTACAGGGCACAGGACTCAGTGAAGAAAGCCAGAGTTGGATTTCAGCCCCACTGCCTACCTGGCCAGCTCCCTTGTGCAATGTACAACTTGCTCCACAGTACACAGTGACCCTGGGCCTTGGCCTGGGAGCCTGCAGGTTCTGCAGGATGTCCTTCTTAGGCTTTGGAGGAGAGAGAAGGCCTGACTGACGGGGCTGGGGATGGCTTTGGAGCAGGATAGCTGGAGGCCTATTGGCTGGGCATGCTGTCTCCTGCGCTGGCCTTCACAGTGTAGGCAGGACAGAAGGTACTAGCAATCTAGAACCTCATTGCTCCACAGAGTGCCAGAATGACCACTTACTGCCCACAGAAGAGCTATGGCAGGGAAGAGAAAACAAAAAAAGTAGAAAGAGGGAGTACCAAAAAGAGCATTCGGAAAGGAGTCTGATAGAGGAGAGGAGAGAAGCCTCCAAATAGTAACCTGAGTCACCAAGATGACCCAGAACTAGATTTGTAACCTCTGACTCCTAACTTCTTTCTGGTCTCAGTTTTATCATCTGATTCAGGGGTTTGGAATAAAATGATTTTAAGGTTCTTTCTCCCATGACTCTAACCACAGACAGAACTGGCCCGGCCTTGGGCTGCCCCAGATGAGGGTCACACTAACTCCTGTCCCCATTCGCAGGGACACGGGGGTGGCAGCGGGAATGGGGAGTATGGATGGCTCGGTGCAGCCCATCTCCAGACTGAAAACCCAGCCCAGAGTCCCATCTTGCCATCTGGAACACCATGTTCGTGTGTGAACAAAGACTTCAAAGGACCGTTGCTGACTTTTAGCTCCAAGGAAGGCTGTGTCTTTCTAACTCAATTCTAGAATTAAATTGGGAGGTCACATCTGTAGACTTTCAGGGCTGAGATTCTGGGAAACTCCAGCCAAACTCCAGAGCTGATGTGAGTGGCCTATGACCATTTTTTTTTTTTTTTGGTTCCTGGAGCTTAGAGGACAGAGAAGGACAAGAGGCAGAGAATTTGGGCCTTTGGAGGTCATGAGAAGGGGGAGGTGGAGGAGGATCTGGCTGCCTCAGTGCCGAGGAGGGAGGAGGGAGTGATGAGCAAGATTTTTCACCCCTTCAGTAAAACAAACAAAAAAATTATTTCTCCTATTTCCTTCTCTGAGATTAATGATAAACTGTCTGTCCCCTAAAAGAAAATGATAAAGACTCTAATTTTACTTGGAGGCTTAGAAATGCCATTTCTACGCAAAACAGGGAGCCCATAATCAGACTCGAGCGGGGCAGAGCTTTGATAGAAAATGTTTTCCTCGCTCCCTCTATTTCTTCCCCTCCTTTTCCTCACGAAGCAAGATGCCCGACAGCTAAGAACAATGCTCAATAAAGTGAAATAATATTTTAGTCAAAATAGGCCGAGACTGCTCCCAGCCAACTGTAAATTAGCATTTTGAGGGCAAATATGCAGACAATTTGAGATAATGAAGCCTGATTATTCAATCCAATGAATGTTAACTAGGGAGCAGAGGCTCCACTGCCTTATCTCACTCCTTTCGATTTATTTTTTTTAATCGTTTCACATTTGAACTCTTTATTTGTTTCTGTTTTATGCGCCCCCTCCTTTACACACACACACACATGCACACACACGCACGCACGCACGCTCTCACACACACACACACACACACACTCCCTCCCTTCCTCCTCTCCTGCACTCCTGCCTAGGCTGCTGAAGAGGACCATGGGAAATGGCCAGTCTGTCCACGTAGGCTCCCAGCCCGGCCTTCCGATCGGCTCAGCAAGACCCACGGGAGCACCCACTGTGTGCTCGGCCATTTGCGCCGTCAGAAGGGTGGAGGGTGAGTCGGGGGGCGGGGTGGAGAGGAGTCAGAGGGAGTCAGATGTGCACTAAACAGATGGATGACACAGGCCCTGCTTCTCCAAGCTTACAGCAGGGCTGGGTACAGGATATGGGGAAGTCACAGAGGTTTATAAAGGAAAATGCCTGGTGTGTGTGAGGTGTGGGAATCGGGGGCCGAACGGCCCAAAGGGAGCTGCCTACACTCCACCCCCCTGCTCCCCCAAGAGTCATGCATGGAAGTCTGTCTTAAATTATTATTCTTCATTCCAGGCAGGACTGCTTCATGGTTTGCAGGGACCCGTGCAAAACGAAAATACATGGCCCCTAGTTAAAAATCCTTTGAGGGGCACCCGGGCGACTCAGTTTAGCATCTGACTTCAGCTCGGGTCATGGTCTCATGGTTCAGGAGACTGAGTCCTGGATCTGCACTGTCAGCGCAGAGCCTGCTTTGGATCCTCTGTCTCCCTCTCTCTTCGCCCCTCCCCCGTGCTCTCTCTCTCAGAAATAAATCAACATAAAAAAAAATACTGAGAATTCCCAGATGGTGATGGCAAAGCACTAAACCAAGCATGGGGGCCTTCTTCTGACCATGGGGCCTGGGCAGCTGTGCGGGACATATACTCATGCCGCTGGCCCTGGCTCTAGGAGCAGTGGGTGGAGGTAATCTGAGAAGGCTTTCTGGAGGAGGAATAAGGGAGGAACTCCCAGCTCCTGTATAGCTGACAGCATAGCTACGATTCCACTTGGAAGTGGCTGTTCTCCAGCCCAGGAATGACGTTTACTTGGTGGTGGAGAGAACGGCTCCCAGCTTGGCGAGGGACCCCCATGCGCTGGTGCTCACTTGAGCCTCAGCTTCCTCCTTTGGCCTTGGTACTGCTCTTTGCCTCATCAGTGCCTGCTTCCCCATTCCCGCCCCTTTTCCCATGGGCTCCTGCCCCAATGCCAGGCCCTGTAGCTCCCCTTCCCTCTGTGCCCCTTGAGCATGTATGGTGTATGCAGCAGGAAGTCTCCTCCCAAACATGGCCTCACCCCTTCTCTGCCCTCCTCCTCGGCATGCTCACTCCCCACCACACCCCCAGCTTGCAGCAGGCCGCGTTCACCGTGCCCACACCCCTCAGCGTGTCTGCTCATGCCCGGATCCTCACCTGGAAGCTCTTCCTTCAGCCCCCTCCCACGCGCCCCCTCCCCCATCTGCTCCATTTCCATCCCTCTCTTCACACCCAGCCCAAAGGGCTTTGGTGTCAAGCAGCCTGCTTCTGTGCCCAGCTGTGCCCTTTACCTGCATGTGCTCTTGGGCAGGTTATTTCTGAGCCTCAGTTTCCCCGTGAGTAAATGGGAATGTACTAAATCCCGTCTCCTGAGGTAAGTGGAAGGATGGAATAAGCCAGTACAGGGGGCCAGGCCTCTTAAACGTGCCTACGTTTGCTAACCACTCTGGGAAGCCAAAGGGTGAGCTGCCCTCTCAGAACCGCTGTGCCATTTGGGGTCCCCAACATGTATTGTGTCCTGCAGTCTTGCACTGTGTCTTCCGCTGGGCGGAGTTTTCCCCCAGGGGTGTGGTGGACACTGAGGGTAGGCTCCTTCAGCCTCCCGTGCCACCTCCTTTTTGCCTGGAGAGGTTGGGAAATGAAAAACTACATTTCCCAGAAGCCCTTGCAGCTAGGTTCTGGAAGTGAATAGGATACCACCAGTCGGTTATACCTTGAAATCTGGAAGGTAGACATGAGCCCAAGGCTGTTTCCTGCCTCTGGTTGTTTCTGGTCCTTTGTTTGTTTGTTTATGTCCTGTAGCAGCTTCCCATGATACATTCGCTAGCTTCTCGGTGTCAGGAGGCAAAGACAGTGCTGACAATATTCTCAGGTCACTCTGTCCACTGGTTTCCTGTTGGATTCAACTCATGTAAGGCACTAGAGGGCAGGAAGAGGGAAAAGGCCAGATTATTTCTTGTCTTCTCTCTCCCTTTGCTAACAGTGGCATCTATTCTGTGCTTCCAGCATTCCCGGCAAACGCCTCGGCTCCCAGCTGTGGGCCCCGCCAAGTTGCAGCTCTGACCCCGGCAGTCCCGGCTCTGGGCTCCGGTGGACGCCCGCTCCTCCACCGTCCAGCTCCAGGGACAGTAGCAGCTTCTTGCAATTGTTAATCCTGAAGTCGCCTCACCTTCCCATTTTCAGCTCTTCCAACACTCCTGTTACTGGGTTCTCAAATTAAATTCCCTCCGGAGGGAGCCACCTGGTGCGAGTGGGTTTCCTGACACTGCATTCACAAACTGGCAGGTAGCAGGGCCCTGAGCCACGGCTTCCATCTTCGCAGACAAAGTTTGTCTGCGAGGCCTGCCCTGCCTGGCCCAGCCAGGGGACACATCTGGGCAGAGTCCTTTGGGGTCCCGTTCCCCCGCTGAGGAGTGGGGGGCTGGGGAGGAGCCAGGGTGAATGGCAGCTTTCGCCAACACCTCACTCTTCTCTTCTCGACATGTTTACTCACAGGCTGTCTGGAAAGTGAGAATCCTCCCTAATGGATGTTTCACCCAATTAAATAATTAACTCAGAGTGTTGCTAAGCATCCTCGGCAAATGTCTTCCCGTCCTGGAGGCTTCCTCATGCCAGGCCGTGGCTGCTGCCAGCCAGGGCCTGGCCTATGCTGACAAAGAAAAGGCTGGTGGGAGGAGCCAGGAAGTTGGCGGGGTGGTGGGGGTGGGGGGGTTGTGCCCCCAAGTTTCCAGGCAGGAATGATGGAGATGAATGCCTTGGGGGAGAAGGCCAGAAGGGGCACTTAGAATAGAGAGGCCGAGGCTCATAGGAAAGGCAGTAGACCATGGGCTAAGGTGCCTACGGGGAGAGGCTAAGTATATTACGGTTCATTTATAGTGTGGAATATCACTCAGTCCTTCAAAGAAACGAAATAAGTTTACATGGCATGGACAGCAAAAGATCTCCAAGATATCATAAGTGGGAAAAAAATGCAGACACCATGCATTAAATGCAGTTTAATTTAGTATAAGTAAAAACTAACGTGCGCACGAATGCGTGTACCTGCGCGTCTATGAAAGAGGGCCGGAAGGAAGCGCTCCGAACTGCTCCCAGGGGAGACCCGTGCCTGGGAGTGGAGTGAGGAGAGGTGACTGTTCTCCTGTGGCTCTCTGCACCCCTGAAATGCTCGACTCTTACAACTAGAATGTGTTCTTCTAGCACTTCTAGAATTAAAACAAAAAAATACACGGTGAAGAATACTGTTAGAAATTTTTTTTTAAAAAAAACTATGTTAAAAAGACGTAGGAGTTATGATAAATTGAAGGAAATAGATTCTTAACCCCAGGGAATCTGGATTCTTGAATCAGTATTTTCCAATCATTTTGGCCTCATGTCATAGCGAGAAGGAGATTTTCGGCAGATCCCAGTACACGTATATGTTTGAAACAGAAATTCCACAAAATGATGTTTCTATCTGGTACCTATCCTGCACCCTAGTATTTTCTATTCTTTTCTAATTTTCCTTTAAAAATACTAGTTGTGATCCTCCAAATAGGCTTCAGGAGTATTAATGGGTCCCGAGCTACAGTTTGGAAGACACTGCCTAAACTGGTGGGTCTCTTAGGAAAGTCTTGGCCGCCAGGCACCCCTTCCCCTCATGGAGAGATTTTCTTACCTGGCACGACCACAGGATGGCAGCACTGGCTGCATCTGCTACCAGTGCACAGGTCTATCTAGGAACCATTGTGAACCAGCACTGAACCATGGCCTACTAATCATGGAAGGAAGGAAGGAAGGAAGGGAGGGAGGGAGGAAAGAAGGAAGGAGGAAAGAGGAAGGAAGGAGGGAGAGTGCACCAAAAACATTCCACAAGAGTGAGGCCTTCTCCCCTGAGGTAGCCCAGTTTTTGTTGCTGCTTTTTTTTAAGGATTTTATGTTTATTTATTTTTGAGAGACAGAGACAGAGCATCAGCAGGGGAGGGGCAGGGAGAGAGGGAGACACAGAATCTGAAGCAGGTTCCAGGCTCTGAGCTGTCAGTACAGAGCCCTACGCAGGGTTCGAACCCACGAACTGTGAGATCATGATCTGAGCTGAAGTCAGACACCCAACTGAACCACTCATGTGCCCTGGGGTAGCCCAGTCTTAAAGATGGAAACCAAATTCTACCCACATTCAAAACCCAAGGCCTCACTGCTAACTGTGTGGCTTTGGGCAAGTTTCTTAACCTCTCTACATCTCGGTTTCTTCATCTGTAAAATGGGCATAGATAAAAATACTTCCTTCCCTCAAGGAGTTGTAAAGATAAATGCAGTGCCAGTGGTAAGTGTAAGCTGTTACTCTTATACCACTTTCCCTCCAGATGGCTCCTGCTGTGAAGGAGGCGGGTGGGCCAGCGGGAAGTGCTTTAGAGGTCAGTTGACTGCAGAAATGAATGAAATCTGGGAGAGCCCATTTCCACCCTCTCCCCTCAGCCAGAAGCGGTGGGGGTGAGGGGAGATGGAGTGTGGCGGCTCTGATGGGGCTGATAAGCCACGACTCCCTTCCCTTGTGACCTCGCCCTGGGGCTTGGCCATTACTCCTGACTCCCCGCTCCCACACCCCCCTCCGCCCGCCCCCGCAGAGCCAAGCCTATCTCGACCTTCACGTGAACCAGAGCCAGGCACCCCCCCCCAATCCTGACCCCGAGGGGGCGGGGTGGGGGACAGACACCCAAGGTCTACCTCTAAATGGCTCACTTCACCCTTCCCCCACCCCCCGCGGTCCAAACACCCCAGCAAAGGTGGGGCGCCACCTCTGGCCCCCCTGTGCACCTCGGCTCCTCCCCTCCGCCAGGTGGTTGGCTCGAGTCAGCCTCCCTCCTCCCCTCTCCAGCCCAGCTAAAGGCTCCTTAACACCCCTGCTCCTGAAAGCCCTTTCTCTGGCCCAGCTCCTGCCCACACCCCCAGCCAGGCCTAGCCCAGCTGTCACTGGACCTCGAGGCCTTCAACTCTGTCATCTTCTAAATATCAGGGCATGGTGTTTTCAACTTAGAAACTTGAAGCCAGCATCCAAAAGTCTTAAAAGTAACCTACAGGACATCTGTATTTCTTCTTTTGGAATTACCTCAACTGAGACAAAGAACGAAAGGGCAGAACTAATCCAGCATACAGTAAATTGACACTTGTTGGTATGTGGTTTCGAGGTTTGACAAATGCGGAGAGCCCTGTAACCACCGCCGAAGAACCCATCCATCACCCTCCAGAATTCCTCCTTCTGTCTCCTTCTACTCAGCCTCCCCTCCCCCGAATCCACAACCACTCCTTTGTACTTCTTCCCTGTAGTTTTCCCTTTTCCAAAAATGTCATATAGGGAGAATGCTAGATAGAGCATGTAGCCTTTTAAGTCTGTCTTCTTTCACTCAGCACAATGCATTGGAGGTTCACTCATGTCGTTACAGGTATTAACAGTTCGGTCCTTTTCACCGCTAAGCAGTATTCTCCTGTGTGGGCATGCCGCGGTTTGCAGATCTCTTACAGGTTGACAGATATTTGGACAGTTTCTGGGTTGGGGCTGTAACTTAGAAAGCTGCTATTTGTACGTTGGTGTACAGGTTTTTGCAAGAGCATACGTTGTCACTTCTTCTGGGTCAATACCTAGGAGTGT
Source organism: Paguma larvata (assembly GCA_030068075.1). NCBI lineage: Eukaryota > Metazoa > Chordata > Mammalia > Carnivora > Viverridae > Paguma > Paguma larvata. The sequence continues at coordinate 49,148,051 of CM057836.1, forward strand.
GATGGCTAGGTCATATGCAAATTATTTAAAAATAAAGAAAGAGCGCAAATCTCCTTCTCAGTCTCTTGGCTCTTCAAGCAACTTCCATTACCTTTTTCTTTGTATTTTTCCAAAGATGTGTGTGTGTGTGTGTGTGTGTGAGAGAGAGAGAGAGAGGAAGGGAGAGAGAAAGGGAGAGAGAAAGGGAGAGAGAACATATAATCTTTTTTTAAAAAAACCCAAATGGGGGGCGCCGGGGTGGCTCAGTTGGTTGACGTCGACTTCAGCTCAGGTCATGATCCATAGTTTGTGAGTTTGAGCCCCACATTTGGCTTACTGCTGCTGGCATGGAGCCTGCTTCGGATCCTCTGTCCCCCTCTCTCTCTGCACCTCCCCGCTCATACTCTGTCTCTCAAAAATAAATAAACATTTAAAAAACACACACACACACACACCCACACACACACACACAAACCCACAAATATCAGATGATGCATATATTTTGCTTTTGTTGCCTTTTTCACTTAATGGATCTTGAAGATTATACCCTCTTAATCCATATACCTCTGTCTCACTCTTGCCCGTAGCTCCGTGATAGCCCATCCACGGAGGTGCCAGGCCTTACTTAGCAACCACAGATTCATTTCTGATTTTTCTGAACTTACAACGTTGTAACGAACATCCCCGTGTATGTTTCACGCGCCAGTGTTGAGCACAACTGCGGGGTAACTCACAGGTGGAGTTCCTGTGAGAATAATACGCACCTTCATCCCTGGTCGCTCCCCTCCTGCCCTCCTCCTTGGACCATAGCAGTCTGGCCTGCGCCCCCACCACACCAGTGAAACTGCCCTCACCAAGGCCGCCACTGGCCCTTCATCCCTCCTCCTCCCGGATCCTCTGAGGCAGGCAACGTTGCAAAACCCGCCCTTCTGTTTGAAATATTCCTTTCAGGGGCTTCTGGTCTCCCTTGGTTCCCGACCTCTCTCATAGTCTCTTCTCCCTTTCCCCTTCCCCCAGCCCTGCTCCCCTCGGCTCTCTCCTGCCCCCCCCACGTCTTCAGCCACACTTGCTTTCGGGTAGCTCTCATTTTACGTCCATACTTCTGACCTCTGTTCTCAGCTGTAGTCAGCTTCCTGCCCACCCTGTGAGACCGACACCCCAGACCTAACGCTGCATCTCTCTGCCCTCCAAAGCTTGCCCTCACCTGCCTGCTCTCGCTTTATTTATGGGTCTGCTCTGCTGCCGGGAAACTGGGAGCCTTTGTGTCCCCCTCTCGTGCACAGACATGGACTGTATCCCCTCACTCTTTTCTCCCATTCGTCAGTCACCAAAAGTTGCCTTTCTCGTGGCTCTTCCTCTTCTAATCCTAGGATCAATCACCCTGGGGCTCTGCTTCCCATAACAATGTGCCAGGCCCTGTGCAAGAATTACCAATCAAATGTCCACCTCACACAGCCTTATAAGAGAGATTCTCGGGGCGCCTGCGTGGCTCAGTCGGTTAAGTTTCCAACTCTTGATTTTGGCTCAGGTCATGATCTCACGGTCGTGGGATCAAGCCCCACATCAGGCTTTCCACTGAGCATGGAGCCTGCTTAAGATTCTCTCTCCCTCTCCCTCTGCCCCCTCTCCCGCTCACACCCCCTCTCTCAAAATAAATAAATAAACATAAAAAAAAAAAAAGAAAGATTCTATTTGTCATTTAAAGCTCAGATTCGGTAACACATCTCGGAAATGGTGGACCCAGGGTCCCAAGCAGTCCAGAGCCTGTGCTGGTGACTACACCGTTGTACCCCCTTACTCACTGAGATTGTCTTATTCTAGATCGTCTGGCCTCCAGACCTCCCCAAGTCCAACTGACACTCAGCTCACAGATCGATCTTCCCAAGATACTGCTCTAATTACACCACAGCTCTGATCTAGTGCCTTCTCTGCCTCCAAGTAGAGTCCTGATGCCAGGCTTGCCATTCAAGGCCCTCTGTGCACTGGGCCCCACCTGTCCGTCTCACCCCCCAAGTGCACCTGAATCTCCAGCTGTTCTGATGTGTCCTCTCATTCCCACATGTCCCTCTTGGTTCACACATTCTTTGCTGGGGGTGCCATCACCCTCATCTCAACCAGAGCAAACCTAGCCCCTCCTTTATGGCTTAGCTAAATGCCACCTCCCCCCAAGTTCCCCACATCACAGAGAAAGTACTGCCTTAAAAAGGGAATGCCTCAGCTTTTGTCCCCAAACTTCTTCCTTCCTCTTTACCATGAATCGGACCTCTGCTCCTGCTCCAACTGGTCCTATCTTCCCAGAGATCACGTTTTAGAAATTATGCTGGACTGAAACCAGTTTGGTCCAAATCAAGCTGAACAGCATAGTTATTTGGTCAAAAAAAAAATACTATTCTAGAGTCATTTAAAATTCAATTTATTTTTTTTTGGATAATGAATAGATTTACATTGTTAAAAATTTTAAAGATAAAAGGGATACAAAGTAAAATCTTCCCCCTTTCCATCTCCCAGGCACCCAGTTCTTTCCCTCACAGGAAACAAGTATTATTAGTATCCTGTGTGTTTTTTTAGACATATTGTGTGATGGGATTTTAAAAATGTCCAAAAATTCTTTGTTACTCCTCCCTTGAGCATGGGCTGGGTTTAGTGAGTTGCTTGTGGTGTTGTAGACTTCTAAGACTAGGGCATAAAAGGCATTGCAGCCTCCCCCATTCCTGTGTCCTCACAGTGGAATCCAGGACATTCAAGGAGCCCTCTGGAGAGACAAGGAACTGGGGCCTCCTGCCAACAGCCACTAGAGGGAGCCATCCTGGAAGCAGAGCCTTCAGCCTCAGACAAACCTTCAGATAATCGCAGTGCCCACTGATGTTAGACTGCAACCTTGTAAGATCCCAGGAGCCAAAACCTCCCAGCTGAGCGGTTCCCAAATTTCTGGCCCACAGAAATTGTGAGATAACACAATGGAGGCTGTTGTTCACAGCAGTTAGGTTCTATAGTGTCACCAAAACCACTGACTTCTCAAATACTGAACCATTGCTCTTAGGGAAAATACGTGGTTAGGTTCCTGTTAGCTTCTGGTCACATTTCCGGTTGATCAATATGTAACCTTGTTTCATGTGTATTTCTGTTTAAGAATACTGTATTTAATGTCTATTGTTGAGTCATTAACATTGAACTCATGGCCAACTGCACCAGAGCTCACGTCTGAACAAAGGTCACGTAACGCACATTTTCTCCATAAGCTTAAGAACACTAGACAGCACTGAAGCACCGTACTTGGGGGCCACTTTACACAGTGAAAGCACCAACAAAAAGTATAGCGATGTGGAAAACATGGCACTAAACAGACTGTGAAAAGGATACCTGTTTACAGCACTAGAGCAGAAACAAGAAGGCAGAGTGTCGCCTGTTCAGTCTCAGCTGGGAAGGTGCTTATAGGGCAACCTCCATTTTTCCTTGCTCTGCACCTATCTGCAAATGACCACAAAAGCACTTCAAGTATTGATTTGGGGCTTATGAATTAATTTTAGCAAGTGGGTAAGTTCACACATACAGAATACATGAATAATGAGGATTAACTGTAAATATCTGTTGTTTTAGGCTATGAAGAACTGGGGTAATTTGCTCTGCAGCAGGGGCTATAAAGAACACATATCCTAATATGCATGCTAGGATCCCACTTCTTGCAGAATGATGATATATGCAGAGAAAAGGATTGGGGACCAAGAGTATCAGTATAAGTGACTTTGGGTAAGGGGAATTATGGGTGTTTTTTAAGTGCCTTTGTTTGATGGTGTACTCTGAATTTTAGTGAGATAACTGTGTATTACTCTATGAGAAGAAAACATAACAAAACATTTAAAATTATATTGTTAGAGGTTGCGTTTGTTCCAATTAGTTGCCTATTATTGGGCAATTAGTTTTGCAGTAAATCCCATATTGTGAGACATTTATTTGACCTAACCAATCCCTTTTTGGATATTTAAGCAATTTCATCCCTTCTCAAACCAGATTACCTCTGGTCCCATTGTTTGGGGCCACATGTCACACTACCTCCTCTTCCACCCCTCTTGTCCCTTATCTTCAACCTCCACCTCTTGATCCCTTTCCAGACCTTGCTCTGGCCTTTCCCATGAAACAGGCAACCCTCTTCTTTCCCCGGTATTGTGTATATTCACAGCTTCTTCCCCTTCCTCATCCCCAAGCCCTCGGTCCACTGTGGTACATCTCCTCCTGGCACCCATTCAGCAAAGCTGTTCCTCCCGTCTCCTTGTGGCTAAGCCTAACAGACCCTTCTTTGGTCTTTTATTACCCTGGAACTTCCTGCTGCTGGCCCCTGCCTCCTTCTTCTGGGTTTCCGCACACTTTCTCCCTTTTTCCCTGTCTGCCTGCTCTTCTGTGGTCCCTTCAGAGCCAGTGCTCTTGGGCCTTCTCTCTCCTTGGCCCCCTTCCCTCTCACGCTACACTCCCTCTCTGGGGAACACACTCACCCCTTGTCTTCGGCTATGTCTGTATGTGAGGGGCTCCCATCAGGTCCCATCAGCTGTCTGATGTTGGGCCTGAGCTCTGGCCCGTGTGTCACCTGTCCTCTGGGCCTCTCACTGGGAGGTCTCAGATTCACTATATTGGGCTTGTCTGCATAGAGCCCATCATCTCCCTCCCCTAGTCTCTCCAGTCTCTTCTTCCCTGTCCCCATTTCAGTTTTTCATGTAAGGAACTTAGGAGTCACTTTCCCCTCTTCCTTAAACTCCACGCAGTGCCTGGCACGCAGGACACTCAATTAATATTCATGACTTTAATCAACCCCCAAGCCTGGTTGATTCCACCTTCTGAATGACACGAAAAGCTGTTGGCCTCCCTCCACTTCCTTCTATTGTTTGTTATTTCTCTGTTTCTCCATTACTCTCTGGGACCTATCTTAGAGGCGGCAGAGCCGTGAACCCAGGGCACCTTAACGAGATGCTCTGGGAGAATGAAATCCAGCCTGCTCTCAGGGCGCCAAGCTGGGGAACCTGGCAAGGGCTTCCCCTCTCGCTTCCCCAGCCCATCCTCCTCTGTCCAGGTGGAAGGGGTGCCTTTTAAGCTGCATATCCTCAGGGCTGCATCAGAAGGGGCACTTCTTTCTAAACGCTGAAAAGCGAGATGCGAGCCATCCGTGCCCAGCGTCTAGTCCAGCAGGCGGCACGCCCACATTATTTGGCACCTGCACCGCTGAGCCCGAGAGTAAAGGGGCTTCTGCCTTCGGGAGGTCCCACCCCGCTGTGAGCCAGGCTAGGAGGAAGGAACTGCGAGGAAAAGGGGTGGAGGGGCGGTGCGCACGGTGGAAATGTTGGGGCAGTGAGGATGGCCAGGGTCTGGAAGAGGAGGGGATGACTCATTTCCTCGCCTCTTGCTGACTTCCCGAAAGGGCAGCCTTGCTGATACGGGCAAAGCGACCTTATTCAGTGGAAACACGAGTCCAAGCCCTGTTCAGGCCAGCCCCTGCGGGAGCGAGGCCTCTGGAAGGAATTGTAGTTCTGCAAATAACCAGCAGAGGGCGACCAGAGTTCGCCTCTACTCCGTGCAGGGCGAGGGGTGTGTGTAGTGGGCTCAGACGCGAAGGTTCGCATATGCTACGGCATGTGGAGCAAGTATGAAGGAGTAGGGAACTGCCTTCTCTCATGTATGACACTCAAAACTCAGGAACACAGGACAGGAGAGCCGTGGTGGTACTCGGGGAAAGTGAGTGGGGTTCGAACCTGTGGAACGTGAAGTCCTGAGCGACGTCCTGTGGGAGATGTGTACTGGGCAACTAGTATACAGTTCTGGAGCCTTGGGGAAGATTGCGGTTAAACATGCAGATGGCAATAGCCAGTACTGCATGTCATATTGCAGTAGTGCAATGTCTGAAGTAGCTGAGATGGCATAGGTAGCATGAGCGCGAGGCGATCAAAGGCAGAGGCCTAGGGAGCATCGGTGGCTTTTTAACGGCCTGGGAAGACAGAGGGGGAGGTTATAGAATAATAACGAAGGGAGAGTGTGGTGGATGCTAAGGGATGAGAGAATTTTAAAGTAGATGGGTGTCCCGTTGCCAGCCTTCTAAAGGAGAGACTTTGGGGGCACCTGGGTGGCTCAGTCAGTTGAGCGTCCTTTGGACCTCTGCTCAGGTCATGATTTCATAGTTCGTGAGTTCGAGCCCTGCATTGGGCTCACTACGGTCAGTGCAGAGCTTGCTTTGGATCCTGTCTCCCTATCTCTCTGCACTTTCCCCGCTCATGTGCGTGCATGTGTGCCCTCTCTCTCTCAAAAAAAAATAAAACATTAAAAAAGGGGAGGGGCACCTGGTGGCTCCGTCTGTTAAGGGTCAGACTCTGATTTTGGCTCAGGTCATGATCTCACAGTTTGTGGGTTCAAGCCCCGCATCAGGCTCTGTGCTGACAGTGTGGAGCTTGCTTGGAATTCTCTGTCTCTCTGCGTCTCTCTCTCACTCTCTCAAAATAAACGTAAAAATAAACAAGCAAACAAATAAATAAAAGAGACTTTGCCAGCCTGGTCCCAAGATCTGTATAATGTATGGTCCAGAGAGTGGGAAAAGAGAGAGAAAACCAAGAGGCTGAACGGAAGATGGGGCCCTTAGCTAGAGAGGTGCTAACTACTTAATAGAAACAATACATTAAAAAAACGAACAGAAACCAAGACAAAACAAAACAAAAAACCTTCCTTAACAAAAGGAAACTCCCAGGAATCAAGAGCAAACTTCATGGTAAAATTTTGAAGTCATTCCTGTGACATGTAAGACCATGATAAAAATGTCCTTTATTGCCGCCATTATTCAACATTGTAGCGAAGGTCCTACTTTGACAAGAAGACTCAAAGAAGGTATAATTTTTGAAAAGGAAGAAACCAGAATATCATTATTTGCAGATGTTGTTACACAGAAAAGAGAGTGACCTGAAAAATTATTGTAACTAACAAGAGAATGAAGTGGCGGATACAAGATCAACATGCAAGAGTCAACAGTTCTTTTACACACCAGTAGTACGTGATTAAAAAACACAAAGGTTGGGGTGCCTGGGTGGCTCAGTCAGTTAAGCATCTGACATGATCTCATGGGTCGTGTGAGTCTGAGTCCCGCTTTGGGCTCTCCGCTGTCAGCACAGAGCCCACTTTGGATCCTCTGTCCCCTCCCCTCTGCTTCTCCCCTGCTTGCGCGCACGCGCGCTCTCTCTCTCAAAAATAAATAAACACTCAAAAACAAAACAAAACAAACCATGAAGATAAAAATACACCATTTCCAGTAGCAACTAAAAACTATAAAATACTGCACCTATACACTTAACAACAGTTAAAATGGTAAATTTTATGTTTTGCATATTTTGCACAATAAAAGCATAAAAAATACTATACCTAGGATTCACTTTTTAAAAAAAGTGCAGCACTCATAGGAAGAAAACTCTAAAGCATGGCTTAAAAGAAAAGAAGAAAAGCAAAGTAAATGAAGAGGCATGCCATGTTCCCAGATGCTATTATTGTTTGTTATTTTAATTCTGTTTTTATGCCCCATGAATTGGACATTACTCGAATCATTTTATAAAAGCAACGTGACTCGTTTGTTTACCTGTTTCTTTGCTCACCATTCCTTCTTGAATCTCTGATTTTCCTTCTAGGATTTTTTCCCTTCTTCCGGAAAGAACATTCTTTAGCTGTCCCTTAATATGGATTTATTAGTGCTAAAAGTCAGTTTTTGTTTATTTAGATATGTCCCTAATTCACCTCATTCTTCAAAGACAATTTCACTGAATATATAATTCTATCCCGACAGTTATTTCCTCTTAGTCCTTTAATACATTATTTTGCTATTTTCTGTATTCCACTCTTGCTGTTGAGAAGTCTTTGTCAGCTTAATCGCTGTTTATTTGTAGGTGATATGACTTTCCATTCTGATTGCCTTAAAATTTTTTTTATGGAAAATTTCAAATGTACCCCAAAGTAAAGAGAAGAGTTTAATGAACTTCCACATTCTCAACACCTGGCGTCAACAGTTTTGTCAATAGTTTCCTCTATTCTGCCTCCCCTTCCCTGAGGCGTTTTGTTTTGTTGTTTTTGCTGGAGCATTTGAAGCAAATTCCATGGGTGCCTGGCTGGCTCAGTCAGAAGAACATGTGACTCTTGGTCTCAGGGCCTTGAGTTCAAGCATCTCGTTGGGTGTAGAGCTTACTTAAAAAAAAAAAAGGTTAAAAAAGAGCAAATTCCAGATATACATATGGATTAGATTGTGTTGTTGATAGCTAAGGACTTTCTGCTTTATTTTATTTTTGCTAATCTCTTAATATCATCTAATTCCTCATGCATGTTCAAATTTCTCTGATTGTCCCAAAAAGGTCTTTTTACAGTTGGTTTGTTTGACTCAGCATCCAGAGTCCACATTGTGCATTTCGTTGATATGGCTACTAAGTCTCTTTTCATCGATCACACCTCCACTCCACCTCCTTTTTTATGCCATTCATTTCTTGATTAAAAACAAGTCATTTGTCTTGTGGCATATCCACAATCAGGATTTGTCTGATTGCTTCCTCGTCGTGTCATCTCACTTGTTCCTCTAGCTCCTGTATTTCCCATAAATTGGCAGTTCCATCTAGAGACTTGATTAGTGAGGTTATTTTGGCAAAATGCTGTCATAGATGGCATTCCTATTGCATTATGCTAAGAGGCACATGTGTTTGGTTGTTGCACTTTGATGTTAAATGCATCTATTACTGAATTAGAGGGCACACAATGGTGACTTCCACCTAATTCTGTCATTCCTTCTCCATTTATTAGTTGGAATTAATCTATTAGAAAGTTTTCATCAACTACTTGATTGAAATGCAGTTGATGTCTTATCAAGGTAACTAATGAAAGTATGTGTGTGAGATTATCAAATTACGAAAGTTTGTATATTTCATGTACTCAATAAAATGCAATCATTATTATTTTTGATGCTGAGATTATCCCATCTTTAGTTTTTTCAGTTTGGCTCCTGTATCCTTTTGGCATTACTCTGGTAATCATTGACGATTCTATTACTTTATGAGTCAGTGAAATCTCCTAGGTTCATCTTGTATATTTCCTGCCCTAGACATGGAATCAGCCATTTCTCCAGGGAACCCTGGTTCCTTTTAGTGAGAAATGATATTTAGAGAGCAAACTTTGGTTGTTAAGGGTGTTTATTGCTACTAGGTTGTCATTTCTACAGAAGACAGAGCTGGAAAATACCCATTTATTTAGAAAGAAAAGGAAGTCATGAGTTTATATCGATGTTTCCAATTCAGTTTTAAGATTACAAAAGTTTTCAACTGAACTTTTAAAAACTTTAATTTCTGGCAGCTTTTACGACTCTCTCTTTGTCTTTAGTATTCTTCAGTTTCCTTATAAGCATCTAGGGGTGGGTTTCTTTTTATTTATTCTGCTTGCTATCATGTGGTGCATCCTGTATTGTGAGTCCATATATTTCATCAGTTCTGGAATACTCTTCCTTTTTCTCTTCACATATTGCTTCTCCTGCATTCTTTCCATAATGCCCTCCTGTGATTTCTTTTTTTTTTAATGTTTATTTATTTTATCTATTTTTGAGAGAGAGAGAGAAAATATGCAAGTGGGGGAGTGGGGGGGGGAGAGAGACAGAGAGAGGGAGAGAGAGAGAGAAAGAGAGAGAGAGAGAGAGAGAGAGAGAGAATCCAAAGCAGGCTCCATGCTATGAGCTGTCGGAGCAGAGCCCAATGACGTAGGGCTCTAACACAAGAACTGTGAGATTATGACCTGAGCTTAAGTCAGATGCTTAACTGACTGAGCCACCCAGGTGACCCTGTCCTGTGATTTCTTTCTTTCTTTCTTTCTTTTTTTTTTTGTTGTTTATTTATTTTTGAGACGGAGAGACAGAGTGTGGGCAGAAGAGGGACAGAGAGAGAGAAGAAGATACAGAATATGAAGCAGGCTCCAGGCTCTGAGCTGTCAGCACAGAGCCCAACACAGGGCTCGAACCCATGAACCATCAGTTCATGACCTGAGCTGAAGTCTGATGCTTAACTGACTGAGCCGCCCAGGCACCTCCTATGATTTCAATTAGACAAATGACAAGTCCTTTCATTCTAAACACCATAACTTATATCCTCTGTCACAATTTTCTTCTCCTATTTGTCTTTGCTGTGTTTTAAGTAATTCCTTCAGCAATTTCTTCACTATTTCTCTTTTCAGCTATGTCTAATCTGTGTTTTTTAATATTCAATGTACTCAGTGAAGTGCTTTTTTTATTGTGGTATTGTTTATCAAAACACTGGAGGAAGATTACATTTCATTATTAGCTGAATGCCTACATAAATTATTATATATACATAAAATGAATACTATAAAATCATCTACATGATATTTATAAAATTAAAAAAATGCAGAAACAGAAAACAACAACAAAAGAGGGATTGCTCTTGACTAAGAGAAATTTAAGAAACACAATTACCAAATGCAATATGTGGGTCCTAATGCAAATAGACCAACTGTTAAAAAAAAGACATTTTGAGACAATTGGGGAAATTTGAATATGACCTACTATTACAGAAATCCAAGGTATTATTGTTAATTCTGTTGAATGTAATAATGACATTATATCTTTGTAAGAAAACATTGACATATTCTAGAGATGCGTTAAGTATATAATTTATTTAAAATACTTCAGCAGCAGCAAACACACACACACGCACACACATATAAGGAAAAGATGACGTAAGTTTGGCAAAGTTTTGATAATTGTTGAATCTGGATAATACTCGTATGGGAATTGATTAAACTGTTCTTCCCACTCTTTGGGTGTATTTGAAATTGTCCAAGAAAAAATCCAAGTCAAAATATATGGAGGCAAATAAATAGAAACTGGCTTTGAAGAGCGCCAGGCAAACTGTTCAGAAGAGTTACCTGTGGGGCCAGAGGAAGCGGAGGTGGGGTGGGGGCTAAGGCTGAGTTTTACTCTTTACATACGTCAGTAGGGTTTTATTTCTTCTTTCTTTCTGGTACAATGAGAATATACTTACATATTACTTCTGTAAATTCCCTGTTACGAAGGAAGTTGTCTGCAGTGCCAATTGCCTTGGAAAGAGGCCAAGGCAAGATTGCAGAGTCCACTGAATTTGGCAACCAAAGGCTATTGATGACTTCAAGAAGAGCTGCCGGTGGGGTGGACGGCAGGCTGCGGGGGTGAGGGGGCGCCAGCATCGAGACAGGAAGCTCACCCGTGAAAAGGGGCAGAAGGGCAAGGAAGACAGCAGATAGGAGCAGGTGAGTAAAGCTTTCAATAAGATGGAGTTTGGGAGCAAAGACATCTGCCTGAGCCAGGTGTGAAGGGTGAGATGTGGTCCTAAACGGGAAAACAGGAAACTCGAAACAGAATCTGAAGGATCAGGAACAGGTTGAGAGAGATAGATGGGTCGGGATGATCTGTCCGGGAAGCATCCTGTGAATATCATTCCAGGACATTAGTGGCTCATTTCTCTCAGTGTGTATGATGGCTGTGGTGGGGTCTGAAGGCATTGGTGCCTGACTACGGAGCAGGATCATTGACGTTGAATGGTGACCTTTGTTTGGGGCAGGTGCAAGGGAAGATAAGGGGCCAGGTTGAGAGTGCTGGTAAAGCGATGCCACTTGGAATCTAGTCGAACGAGGAAGAGAATGAGGAAGGAAATCACCTGATACCATACCTGGCACATAGTAGATGCTCAATCAATACTTGCTGACTGTTTTCAAGGGATTAGAAGCCTCAATAAGATTGAAGAGCAACTGTTGTGAGACTAAGGGCATGAGAGCTGGAGGAGCAGGAGGTTGTGGCCACAAAGTGGTGTGTCGAGAGGTTATGATATCAACGCTGGGACGGTTTTGATCATGACCAAAGCTCAGCTATGGCTTGAGGGAGTGGGTCGGGGGACAAGGTCCGTTAAGGAAATCACGGAACAGTGAGGATTTCTGAGTGTTAGAAGATCTTAAGAATTGAAGTGCCCTCCCTTTCCCACCAGGTCTCAGCTTTTCTAGGCTTTTGTCTCTGGCCTTCCTATGCATCGGTCTTTGACCACACATTCTCCTTTGTGCCTTCCTCACCCTTCAGTTAACTTCCTTGCTGAGTGGGAGCCCACGTGAGCTTCTGGGCACCCCTCAGGCAGGTACAACACATCAGTAGTGCTCTCCCATCTGCCTCAGGATCTGCTGTCACCTGACTCCTAGATCTTCAGCCCGTGCACAGGCTATTCCTCACGTCCTGGAGTTTCCTGTGATCATGTGAGCACCTGTTTGCCTGATAATAGAGAAAGGGACCATTTATAGTTAGAACGATTAGGTGTTTTACGGTTGTTCACACCCTATGGCTTGCCAAAACTTTTTCATAAACACCAATTTTTGTACTGCTCGCATTATCTCAGGAAGTTAAAATGATATGGGAAATATTAGCAGAGGGAGTCCGGTGGTGGGGGCGGGAGATGGCACAGAACTACGGGGACCCTATAGGTCAGAGTCTGAGCTTTAGATTTGCTGGACCAGATGCTTGAATTTCGTGGGGTCCCCAAAGTGAGCAGTCTCACCAGGACCAATTCACACTGGCCAAACTAACAAGAGGTTGCTACACAAGCCAGATCTAAACTTTTATTTTACTTACTGTAGTAAGGAATATATTTTTCTTTTTAAAAAAAGGTTTATTTATTTATTTTGAGAGAGAGAGCATGTGCAAGAGAGAGAGCTGGGAGGGGCATAGAGAAAAGGGAGACAGAGAATCCCAAGCAGGCTCCATGCTGCAAGCGAAGAGCCTGATGTGGGGCTCGATCCCACAAATCGTGAGATCTTGACCTGTGCTGAAATCAAGAGCTAGATGCTTAACCGACTGTGCCCCCATGCACTCCAGGAGTGCATTTTTCAAAAGGTGCCTCCTGTATCTATAATCCTTCCCCAGGAGACCTCATCCAGGTTCATGGCTCGAAAAGCCACTTGTGCCCTGACGACTCCCAAATATGTATCTCCAGGCCCAGTCTGTTCTCTTCCTTACCTGTCCAATGGTCTCGTTTACCTCTCCTTTGACTAATAGATATCTCTTGACTGTTCCAATTCCTGCCAAGACAAGAACTCACTTGGGCGGCTGGCTTCCTCCCCAAACTAAACATAGGAGGAATTAGAGGGCCGTATGAAATCCAGGAAATAGCAATAACAAAGAAGAAATGCCTGGGGAGCTAAAAGGCTCTTTAGAACTAAATTGCGTGTGTGTGTGTGTGTGTGTGTGTGTGTGTGTGTGTGTGTGTGTGTAGAGTAATTGCAGCCCGAGGCAGAGGTGACAGTAATCAGAAGGATAAGAGAAAAGTAATGGGCTTTCTGTTCTTGCCTCTCCCACATCTTTGCATCGGACAGACATTGCCTCTCACTGTAGAACCGCGAGGCAGCGGCTCAGGCCCCTGGTCAGGGTATCCTTGGGGATGAACCCAGAGCAGCATGAAAGTCCTGGCAGGGTCAAGAGTAGATAGATTAGGGGAACAACTGTCTTTGAGTGTATCCTCACTCCTTTACTCTTTGCCCTCCAAGTCCCCAGGCTGGCCCTTCCAATTGGGGAAGGCAGCTTCCTTCCAGCACCGTGGGGGAATGAAACCGAGAGCCCAAGGAGTTTGGGACCGGGTGAAGACAAGCAGACATGCATGATGCCATGTGATTGTGTGGGGCCTGGGGTGCCCCACTAGAGATTGGAGTCTGTGTTCTCTCCTTGAGCTTAATAGGCTAACAGACACTGAGTGGCCTTCTGTCCTTCCCCAAAAGGCTGTGTCGAGCAGAGTAGGCAGTACCCTCAGGGAATATAGTCTCACAAACATAAATAGTGGCACACTCAAAGCATAAAACTAAACCAGAAGAAAAGCAAAATGCATCACATGTAACATTTCAGAAACAGGAAGACAGAAGCAGGAGTATTAATACAGATGGACCGAGGATTTCAAATCAGCTCTACAAATATACAAAAGTAATATTAGCACCGTAAAACAAAAACCAGAAAAAGTTTAGAAGAGCCAAATGAAAATATTAGGTAAGAAAAAGATAATAGTTGAAATAAAGAGCACAATAAGTGAGTGAGATATGTAACAGATGAAAAAAAATTAATTAGAATATCATTTTGTGAAACAGTCCAAAAAGGACTCATTAAAGAATGAGGAGATAGGGGCACCTGGGTGTCTCAGTTAGTTAAGCATCTGACTTCAGCTCAGGTCATAATCTCACAATTCATGGGTTCTAGCCCCGCCTCGGGCTCTGTGCTGACAGCTCAGAACCTGCTTCAGATTCTGTGTCTCCCTCTCTCTGCCCCTACCCTGCTTGCACTCTGTCCCTCTCTCAAATAAATAAACAATAAAAAAATTTTTTTAAAGAATGAGGAGATAAAAAATAAAAACTGGGAGATCAGGAAGGTAGAAGCAGAATGCCCACATCTATAACAGGAATTCAGAAGGAAAAAATTAAAATAAATAGAAGAATATATTTGAAGAAACAATAGACATACATTTTCCAGGTTTGAGAAGGATGAATGACTTAGATTGGAAGGACTATAGGGTGGAAAATAAAAGAGAGAAGAGAAAACCCACCCAAGATACCAGATAGTAAAGTCTAAAAATGCCAAAGAGAAAACTTGAAAAATATTAGATCGACATTAGATCGCTCCATTGCAACACTGGGTGTAAGAAAATAGTGGACGAATCTTTCTTAAGTGCTAAAAGAAAATAACTTTGAACTTGGAATTTTATATCCAGCCAGGTTGTCATTCAAACATGAAAAAAATTCTCAGGCAACAAGGCCTCAAAATGCTGCTCATAAGAAGAACCACATGAGAGAACATCTCTGGAGTGCCAGAAAGCAAGGATGCGTGAAGAGATAAACAGAGGGGTTCCAAATGGTTTAACCTAATATATAAAGCAAACTGTTTACAAAATGTGAACAATTGTTAAATACAGGTGGAGGGATATATTGATGTTTATTGTACTATCATTTCTACTTTTCTAGAAGTTTGGAAATTTTCGTAGTAAAAAAAGTTTAAAACATTTTGGAGGCAATATGCAAATATGAAGAGACACAAATCCAGGAGACTGCAAGAAATAGAGTAAGACTGATTGGGTACATTGGTGAAATTTCTGTTGTCTAAACAACAACAGCAAGAACAATAAACTTAAGACTAAAAAAAAAAGTAAAAAGAGGAAGTGTATCCATAATCGTCCCAAATTAAAATTCTAAACAATACTAAATTGATAGTAGATTAGAAGTAGATAGAAATTTGGGAAATCCTCAAGTACTTGGAAATTAAACGACACATTTAAAAAGTTGTTTATTTTTTTAAAATTAATTAATTATTTAATTTACCTCCAAGTTAGTTGGCATATAGTGCAACAAAGATTTCAGGAGTAGATTCCTTAATGCCCCTTACCCATTTAGCCCACCCCCCCCACAACCCCTCCAGCAACCCTCTGTTTGTTCTCTATATTTAAGAGTCTCTTATAAACAACATATTTTGATATAACCCTTCTTCAAAGAAAAAAAATCACAAGAAAAATTATTAATCTTTTGAACCGAATAAAAAAGAAAACTTGGGGTGCCAGGGTGGCTCTGTTGGGTAAGCATCCAACTCTTGATTTCAGTTCAGGTCTTGATCTCAGGGTTCATGGGTTCAAGCTCTGTGTTGGGCTCCATGCTGACAGCACAGAGCCTGCTTGAGATTCTCTCTTCTCCTCTCTGCCTCTCTCCTACTTGCTCTCTCTCTCTCTCTCAAAAATTATAAAAACATTAAAAAAAAAGAAAATTTGACATGTCAAAATTTATGGGATGCGGCAAAAGCAGTGTGTTTAGGGAAAGTATAGCTTTAAACACCTATATTAAAAAGAAAGGGGCGCCTGATGGCTCAGTCAGTTGAGCGGCCGACTTCAGCCCAGGTCATGATCTCACGGTCTGTGGGTTCGAGCCCTGCATTGGGCTCTGTGCTGATGGCTTGGAGCCTGGAACCTGCTTTGGATTCTGTGTCTACTTTTCTCTCTGCCCCTCCCCTGCTCACTCTCTGTCTCTCAAAAATAAATAAACATTAAAAAAAATTAAAAAACAAAATGAAATAAAATAAAATAAAAAGAAAAATGATCTCATATCAATAACTTAAGCTTCCACATTAATAACCTGGAAAAAAGGAGCCAATTGATCCAAAGCAAGCAGAAGGAAGAAAATAATACAGATTAGAGTGTAAACAAATGAAATAGAAAACAGGAAAACAACAGAGACAAAAATCAATGAAACAAAAGTTAGGTTATTTGGAAAAGATTAACAAAATTCACATATCTTTAGTTAGGCTGACCAAGATTAAGAAATAAAAAAAAAAAAAAAGAAAAAATATAAATTACAAAATCATGACTGACCCTACAGAAATAAAAAGAATATAAGAGAATATTACAAATTCAATAACCTGGTTGAAATGGATAAATTCCTAGCAAGATATAGATTATGAAAATTGACTCAAGAATATAAAATCTTTATAGATCCACAGCAAGTAAAGAAGTATAATTAGTACTTAAAATCTTCCTATAAAAAAAGCTCATTCCCAGAATATCTCACTGGTGAATTCTATCAGATATTTAAAGATGACATAGACCCATCTTTCACAAATTCGTTTCTGAAGCGGAGGAGAAGGGAATATTTCCCAACTCATTGTATGAAAACTATATACCAGTGCTCCTTATGAGCATAGATACAAAAATCCTTCACACAATATTAGCAAATAAAATTCAGCAATATATAAACAGAATTACCTATCATGACCAAGTAGCCTTTATCCCAAGAGTTTAAGGTTGGCTTAACATCTAAAAATCAGGGTACCTGGATGGCTCAGTTGGTTAAGGGTCGGACTTTGGCTCAGGTCACAATCTCACAGTTGGTGGGTTTGAGCCTCAAGTTGGGCTCTGCACTGACAGCTCAGAGCCTGGAGCTTGCTTTGGATTCTGTATCTCCCTCTCTCTCTCTGCCCCTCCCCTGCTTGTGTTCTTCCCCCGCCCTAAAATAAATAAATACTTTAAAAAAGATTCCTTTATTATCTGAAAATCTATTAAGGTAGATCAGCATATTAATAAAATAAGGGATGAAAACCTTATGGTCCTCTCAATAGATATAGAAAAAAAAAAACATTCAACAAAATCCAACATCCATTAATGATAAAAGCTCTTAAGCTAGGAACAAAAGAGAACTTTCTCAACTTGATAAAGTGTATTTCACCAAAACCTATAGTCAACATTATACATAATGGTGAAAGACTGAATGTTTCCCCATAAGAACAAGGCAAGGATGTCTGCTTTCGCCACTTTTAATCAACATCATATAGGAGGTTATAGACAGTTTGACAAGGCCAAAAAATTAAAAATTAAAAAAAAAAGACATCCACATTGGAAAAGAAGTAAAACTGTATTCACAGATGACATGCTCCTGTATATAAAAATTCCTAAGAAATTAACAAAAAACTATTGTTAAGATGGTAATACTGCCCAAATTGACGTACAAGGTTAATATAATCCCTATCAAAATCCCAGCTGCCTTCTTTGTAGATATTGCCAAACTAATTCTATAACTAATGTGGAAATGCAAGGGATCCAGAATAGTCAAAAAAAAAATTTGAAAAAGAATAGAGTTGGAGGACTCACACTTTCTGACTGCAAAACTTACTACAAAACTATAGTAATCAAAACAAGGTGGTACTGGTAGTAAGATGGACATATAGACCAATGGACTAGAACTGAGAGTCAGAAATAAGACCTCACATGTAAGGTCAATTTACTTTTGGCCAAGGTGTCAAGGAAATTCAATGGGAAAAAGATATTCTATACAACTGTTGGCAAGGATGTGGAGAAACTGGATCCCTCATACATTCCCACTAGGAGTGTAAAATGGTACAGGCTCTTTGGAGAATCGTTTGGCAGTTTCTTAAAAAGTTAAAGATAAACCTACCCTTCAACCCAGCAATTCCATTCCTAACTATCTACTGAAAGAAATGAAAACATGTCCACACAAAGACTTGTACATGAATATTCATAGCAGCATTATTCATAATACCTAAAACCAGGAAGCAATCCAAACGCCTATCAACAGGTTAATGGATAAACCAAATGTGGTGTATTCACCCTGGGAGACTACTCAGCAATAAAAAGGGATAATTACTGATACACACATGATGTAGATGAACCTCAAAAACATTATAGACACAAAAGACTATCTTGTATGATCCCATTTATGTGAACTATATGGAAAAGGCACATCTATACAGGTAGAAGTAGATGAGTGGTTGCCTGGGCTAAATTCGGGAATAGGGACTGACTGCAAATGAGCACTGGAAGGGAAATTTTTGGGGTGATGGAAATGTTCTAAATTTGGATTGTTGTGATAATTGCACAACTCTATACACGTATTAAGAATAATTGAATTGTACACTCACCCTGGGTAAATATGTTATTTTATGGTATTTACGTGAAACTTCAGTAAAGCCGTTTAACAAAAAAAAAGAACCATAGTTCAGGGACCAGAGTATTGGGGTAATTGAGGGGTATTTTATTCTAGCTGGAGGAAAATCTGTGATAGGCTCAAATCTGAGGGCTATATCCAACTACATACCAGTGATGGGCTCAATAATGGCTCTGAAGATATTCAGGTCCGAATCCCTGGAACCTGTGAGTCTAATCTCAAATGGCAAAAGGGACTTTGCAGAGGCGATTAAGCTAAGGGTCTTGAAATGGGAAGGTTATTCTGGATTATCCAGAGAGGTAGGCCCTCCATTGAGTCACAAGTGCCTTTGTAAGTAGGAGACAGCAGGAGATTTGACACAGTGATGAGAAATGAGAATGCGGACGCCAGGGGCGGAGGAGGGGGTCGGGAGCCGCAGAATGCACACTGCCTCCAGAAGCTAGGAAACGCAAGGAAACATTCTCCCCTAGAGCCTCTGAAAGGAATGCCGACCTGGTGACACCCTGACTTTAGCCCAGTAAAATTGATGTCAGACTTCTCGCCTCCAGAACAGTAAGGGAATACATCTGTGCTGCTTCAGGTCACCAGGTTTGTGGTGATTTGTGACAGTGCCATAGGAAACGAATATACTATCCAACCTCAAACAGATTTGGTATGTATTTTATAAATTTTGAATGACCTGCAAATACATAAAAACTTGTAAATTTCACATTATAATCTGGATTTATGGGGTTTAAAATTTTTTTTAACATTTATTTATTACTGAGAGACAGCGAGAGACAGAGGATGAGCATGGGAGGGGCAGAGAGGGGGAGACATAGAGTCCGAAGCAGGCTCCAAGCTCTGAGCCGTCAGCACAGAGCCTGACACGGGGCTCGAACTCACAAACTGTGAGATCATGACCTGAGCCGAAGTTGGACACTTAACCAACTGGGCCACCCAGGTGCCCCATGTGTGTTTTTTTTTTTTAATGGAAAGATTAAGCAGCATAGACCTTCCCCAACAACGTAATAATAATTGCCCAGAACCGAGTCATGCTTCATCAGCTTTGTGGTCTTCCTGTGGCCAGCTTACTCTCTACTATGCCTGCCTCCTGTAGGCATATGGGAGTTTGTGCCTCCCCTTTACTTTATTTACTTATTTATTTTAGAGATAGACAAAGTGTGTGTGTGTGTGTGTGTGAGAGAGAGAGAAAGAGAGAGAGAGAGAGAGAGAGAGAGAGAGAGCATGAGAGTAGGGGAAAGGGGCAGAGGGAGACAGAATTTTAAGCAGACTCCATGCCCAGCAAGGAGGGTTACATGGGGCTCCATCTCACAACTGTGAGATCTCATGACCTGAGCCCAAATCAAGAGTCAGAGACTTAACCCACTGAGCCACCCAGGCGCCCCTGTGTCTCCTACTTTAGAATGGTTACTGGGGCGCCTGGGTGGCTCAGTCGGTTAAGTGTCCAACTTCGGCTGAGGTCATGATCTCGCAGTTCAGGAGTTTGAGCCCCACCCGGGGCTCTGTACTGACAGCTCAGAGTCTGGAGCCTACTTCAGATTCTGTGTCTCCTTCTCTCTCTGCCCCTGCCCCACTTGCACTGTCTCTCTCTCTCTCTCTCAAAAATATAAATGAACATTAAAAAAATTAATATAGAATGGTTACCATAGCTTTCTGCATCTGAAGACATGGCCCAGAATGTGGCATCTTCCTCACTAGCATGGATTAAAACTATCTTCTTTTTGAGAGGGTCAAAGAGGGAAGAGGCGTCCTTGTAAAGCTGCCTAATTAGTTCATCCTGTGTCATGTAAGGCATCTGTTGACCGGAGAGCTCTTGGGCGCATTATCAGAGGGACTCAGTTTGCCTGTGAAGCTTCTGGCCTTTCTAGAATACTTGGGGGTGGGGAGTCTCCCATGTTCACACTTTGCTGGTTTTTTCCACTTTACCGTGTTCTGATCCATTATCTACTGGGGTTCCAGGACCACCACCTCCTTTCTGAGCACTTCCTCTCTCCTATCCCTAACTCCCTCCACCCTGGGTTACCAAAGCTCTTTCTCAGCTCAGATGGCAGGTTTGGTCTTTCCACACTCTGACCTGTTGTGGAAGGACTCACAGCTTCCACAGGAGGCCCACTTGCCTCTCCCCACTCTCACCCAAGGACACTGCTGCTCTGCCCAGTGCCCCTCCCAGAGTCTGGATTCTTCAGTCTGAATTGTAGCCTGTGCACAGCCTCATGAAACGGCTTCACGAAAGTGCTTCAGCACTGCCTGTGGAGTGCCTCTCAGGGGTCTCCATTCTCAAGAGGAAATTCACCTCAGGTTCTTTTGGTTACCTTCCCAGCTCTCCTCCCAATTTCCTACGGGTCATGGCTTTGACCAGGGTATACCCACCCCCTTGCCCAAAACAGGACTGCAGAGACTGCCTGGTCTGAATATTATTTGTTAAAATAAAAGAAATCTTTTCCTCACCCATAAATAGGTTTGCATTGCCCTCAATAGAAAATTCCAGATCTTTAAAGTGGCCCACAGATCCTGAATCAGTAGCTTCTACCTTTCCCTCTTACCATCCCGCTCAGAGCTCAGGCCACACCAGACTTAATACTCATAATGGTATAAATCTCCCATCTGTTCCCTGTCTTGGGCCTTTGAACAAACCCTCCCCTCTTTACGCAGACTGTTCTGGGCTTCTTTTCCACTTTTCACCTTTCTCTGGTCTTGCCTAATGTAATTTCCTCAGGGAAACCTCCCCTGACCTCCTAACTGGAAGAAAGTTCCCCTATCTATATCCCCTGTAGAATCCAAAATACAGACACCCATAATACCTTTGTTCTTCCCTCACGGCACTTACTGTCACTTGCAGTTTTATATTTTGGGGGTTTTGTATTTACTGTCTCCTTCACAAGAGCTCCTCTCCTCAAGGGAGGAGCTTCTTGAGAGGCTACGTCTGTCCCACATTTGTCGAATCAATAAATGAATGAAAGGGAACCATTTATAAAGACCCTCTCAACCCCACCATCCCCAACAATTTAAAATATGCAGAGCTTTTTCACTGTTTTGAACCTTTGTATTTAAAATAAGATATTGGATGTATCTTGATAATTTGCCCAACCAAAAGTCCCAAGTCGTAGGTGTTTTTCTCAAAATAAATGTGAAGTCAGCGAAGATGATATCTAGGAACACAAACTCCCACGCATGGAGACCACAGCTCCTTCCAGATGGGGACTGAAGGTCTGAATCCTCTGGGATGCTGAGGCCGCGGTCTCTGCAGAGGAAAGCTTTCCTCAGCACAGGGCCCAGTGTGGGGAGGTCGGCTCTGAGAGGGGGAAGCCGAGCCCACAGCTCCCCTTTCCTCAGCAGCCCGCACAGCTCCCGGCCTTCTCTGATGTGCTGTGACCTCTTCATCTCTGTTAAAGGAAATTTAGGCTCCACCCAAAGCGGTTTGCCATTTTAAATCATCTGGAAATGAACATCCTTCTGCAAAGATCTTTGAACACTTGTGTGAAGATTTCCACAGGGTAAACTCTTAGAAACGGAACCGCCAGATTAAAGGGATGACCCGTTTAAAATTGTTGGTACATGCTGCTGAATCGATCTTCAAAAGGCTGTGCCAGTTCACATCCCACCGAGGTTGTCCGTTTGCCCCCCACCCTGGATATCACTGTTGCGCTAATTTGCAATTTTAAACTACTAGTGAGGTTAAGCATTTTTTCAGGTTTAATTGCCCTTCGTATTTCCTGCGAACTGTTTATTCAAATTCTTTGAGCAGTTCAGGTAGAGCTCGAATATAAAAAATAGAGTCCTATATTCTATTACTCGAGTGAGGTTTTTATGTCCAGATCTTTAATCTATTGGGCATCATTTTTTTATGAGTTGGAACTCTAACTTTGTGTTTAATATTTATTACTATTATTTTTGTTATTAATTTGAGAGAGAGAGAGCATGCACGAGGGGGAGAGAGGAGCAGAGAGAGAGAAAGAATCTTAAGCAGGCTCCACACTCAGTGTGGTGCTCCCTGGGGGCTCGATCCCACGACCCTGGGATCATGACCTGAGCTGAAACCAAGAGTTGGATGTTTTACCAACTGAGCCACCCAGGTGCCCCACTATTATTTTTTTTAGTTAGTTTGTTCGTTTGTTTATAAGTAATCTCTACATCCAACGTGGGGCTTGAACTAATAACCCTGAGATCAAGAGTCGGTGCTCTCCTGACTGAGCCAGCCAGGTACCCCTATTACTGTTCTTCTTTAAAGATGGAAGTTAAAGTCGTCCTTTCTTTATGTATTTAAAATACCATCTTTATCATAGATTAAATTCTTATGCAAGTGTAGGACCATTCTGTTCCTGCTGACTGTTTGCCTAATTCTGGCTTCACCCCCACATTGTTTGTTTTTTAATTTTTTTTAACGTTTTTATTTTATTTTTGAGAGACATAGAGTGAGCAAGAGAAGGGCAGGGAGAGAGGGAGACACAGAATCTGAAGCAGGCTCCGGGCTCTGAGCTGTCAGCACAGAGCCCGACACGGGGCTCGAACTCGCAGACCGTGAGATCATGACCTGAGCTGAAGTCGGCCGCTGAGCCACCCAGGCGCCCCTCACCCCACATTGTTTGAATCACTGCAGCTTTCTAACACATGTCTGGTACCTAGTAGGCACTCAATAAATGTTTGTTACTCTCTATTCTCCTCTTTCGAATATACTTGAGAATCAATAATGTCAAGTTATTTTAAAACCCACTGAGATTCGCATTTCCCAAACTCCTTGAGCAACTTTGTTTTAGGTGTATCTTCTATCGATATCGTATTTTTTCATTTTTAAACCCTACTGAAAGTATTTCCTTTGAGTTGGCAAGTTTCCACCATTCATTTATTGTTATACAGATTGGTAGATTTACTCTTGTCATGTTTTATCACTTCAGATTGTTTTTTAATACTCCCTTGCTGCTTTCCATCATTTGCTTCCTGGTCTATTTTCTTCATTGTTTCTCCCCACCTCCAGCAATGTGAAAAATGTTTACCTTTTAGTTATTAATCTTCATCTTTTTACTTTAAAATAAATATCCTACAGCCTGTAATATTGCAAAGTCACTCCTCTCAGAAACCAAGAGAGCAAGCAGACAAAAAATAGAGATAGTGAAGATCTAAAAATACAAGTAATATATTTGACGTATTACATATAATGGAACTCCACACCCAAGAGAGAATTCATACTCTTTTTGAGCACAGGAAGAACATTTGCATTGGCCATAAAAGGAGCTGTAATAAATTTCACACACAACAATCAATAATACACAGATCATGTCGTCTGCCCACAATGCACTAAAATTATAAATTAATGACATAGGTAAGGCTTAAAAGCACATGCCTCCTGCAATTTTGCTTGCCCTGCTGTCCCCTCAGAACTCTTCCCCCTGCCCCTCCCTCCTGGATTACTAGATGACTCTGGGAAACTTGGAATCCTACACGGCAATTCAAGTTCAATTCTCCTCAAGAACTCGGCTCCCAGACCACCTTTCTTCATCTGCAACTCCTCAGGCAGCCAGCAGAAACAAAAGGGTCATCTTCCAATTCCCCAGGCGGGATCTGCCGTCCTAAGCATCTGACTTGGGCTCAGGTCATGATCTCATGGTTCCTGAGTTCAAGCCCCGCGTCAGGCTCTCTGCCGTCAGCACAGAGCCCTCTTCAGATCCTCTGTCCCCCTCTCTCTCTGCCCCTCCCCTCACTCTCTAAAATATAAACATTAAAAAAATTATTATGAAGTCATGGGTTTAAATATATTTAATATGTTTCAATCCATTGGCCGTGCTCTATTTGTTGCACCTTTGGCCCGTGAAAGCCTCTCAAGTTGGCTTCCGAGTCCTTTCTGACAATCCTTGTAGTCTTTGATGGCTTTCTTCCAATATGGCATCTGGGAAGCAGGCAAGAGGCAGATGCCCTCGGTAGCCTGCAGCTTTGGTGAGAGCACCTCTGCTTAGTCCCATTTTTGAAGATGAAACACTATACCTTCTAGTTAGAAGGTTAGAGCCTCGAGGGGTTCAGCAAGAGAAGGACTACAAAAGAAGAAGCCACTGGAGGTGGAGAAAATGATGAGTACAACTTTTTGTTTTTAAGTTTATTCATTTGTCTTGAGATAGAGAGAACCAGTAGGGGAGGAGCAGAGAGAGATGGGGACAGAAGATCCAAAGTGGGCTCTATGCTGATAGCACAGAGCCCAATGCTGGGCTCGAACTCATGAACCATGAGATCATGACCTGAGCCGAAGTCAGATGCTCACCTGGCCGAGCCACCCAGCCACCTTGATGAGTGCAACTTTTAACTTGTTGTGGGCTGAACTGTGTTCCTCACAAGTTCCTATGTTGATCCTTACTCCCAGTACCTTAGATTGTATTTGGAGATAGGGCCTTTACATAGGTAAGTAAGGTGAAATGCAGGCATATGGATGGGTCCGTCCTCCGTAGTCCAAAGTGACTGGTGTCCTTTATAAGAATAAAAGATTATGGGCATCTGACTGGCTCAGTTGGTTAAAGTGTCCGCTTTGGCTCAGGTCACGATCTAATGGTTTGTGGGTTCGAGCCCCACATCAAGCCTGTACTGTCAATGCAGAGCCTGCTTGGGATTCTCTCTCTCTCTCTGTCCCTCTCCCACTTGCATCTCTCTCTCTCACTCTCTCTCTCTCTCTCTCTCTCTCAAAATAGACTTTAAAAAAAGAAAGAATGGATGATTAGGACACAGACAACACAGAGACCAAGGGACAGTCATCTGAGAATGCAGCAAGAAGACGGGCACCTGCAAGCCAAGAAGAGAGGCCTCGGGAGAAGCCAACTTAATAGCCCCTTGATCTTGGACTTCTAACCTCCGGAACTGTGAAAAAATTAATTTGTGTGGTTTGAGTCACCCAGTCGGTGGTATTTTGTTGTGGCAGCCTTAGCAAACTCCTAAGAACCTGTCGAGTTTGACTGCATCCATGGCAGTCATCAGTGTGGATCTGGGGTTCGGGAAAGAAGACTGAGCTGGGGGTAGACCTGTGGGAATTGGGAACATAAACGGGGTGGATAAAACCACATACATCAAGGTGAATCCCTAGGGAGAGTATGACGAGTGAAATGAGGGCTCAGAAATAAACTAATGTTAAGAAATGGGGGAAGAGAAGCCCTGGAAGGAGACCCAGAGGGAGTGGGTGGAGGGATAGGCAGGAGCCAAAGCGTGTAAGAAATGGAGTCTGAGGCAGAGAGTGGAGTTGAGGGAGTTTGGAGAAGGCAGTGGTTAACTACTCAATGCCAAAGAGAGGTCAAATAAGATAAAGACTGAGGAAGGGCCTTGGGAGTTTGTAATTATGAATGGGCGGGAGCGTGGAGAGCCAGGCTGCAGTGGTTTGGGGTGTGACTGGAGAAGAAGATAAAGACTAGGAGGGTGAATCATCTCCAGCAAATCTGAGGGAAAGGAGGACATGGTATATAGGCTGCTAGCGAGAGGGAGTTTGATATTTTCTGTTTTTCTTGGGAGGGACTTAAACACATTCATATGATGACAAGAAGGAGCCAGTGGATGAAAAATCTCAAAATGAAGGAGGAGATGGACCCCTGGAGTGCCCCAAGGCAAAGAGAGGGAAATTAAGACATAGAAACACCTCTTCCTCTGAGATGGGAGAAACGTAGGTGGTGATTGGTTTGTAGGTTTAGGGGAGGAATCTGGGAATCAATATTCATGCACAACTTTTTATGTGGATACATGTTTTCATTTCTCTTGGTATATTTCTCTATATCAATATTCCAATGAAATTGCTGGGTCATATGGTAACTGTCATATTTAACAATTTGAGGAACTGCCAAGCTGTTTTGAAAAGTGGCTGCACCCTTTTACATTCCCACCAACAATGTATGAGGGCTCCGATGTTTCCACATCCTGACAACACTTGTTATTTTCTGTCTTTTTTGTTAGAGCCATTCCAGTGGGTTTCGAGTGGCATCTCGTGGTGGTTTGATTTACATTTCCTAATGGCTAATGTTTTTGGTTTATTTTCATGTGCATATTGGCCATTTGTGTATCTTCTTTAGGGAATATCTATTCAAATCATTTGCCTTTTTTAAAAAAAATGTTTATTTTTCAGAGAGAAAGAGAGAGAGAAAGACAAAATACAAGTGGGGGAATGGCAGAGAAAGAGAGAAAGACAGATATCTGAAGCAGGCTCCAGGCTCTGAGTGGTCAGCACAGAGCCCAATGTGGGGCTCAAACCCACGGACTGCGAGATCATGACCTGAGCCAAAGTTGGAGGCTCAATGAACTGAGCCACCCAGGCGCCCCTCATTTGCCCTTTTTAGAGTTGAATTATCTTTCTATTGTTGGATTTTAAGAGTTCTTTATATATTCTGGATACCAGTCTCTTATAAGATGTATGACTTACAAATATTTTCTCCCATCCTGCGAGTTGTCTTTTCCCTTTCTCAATGGTGTTCTTTGAGGCACAAAAGCTTTTAGCTTTGACGAAGTCTAGTTTATCTATTTTTTCTTTGGTTTCATGTGCTTTCGGTGTTCTAGCTAAGAAAGTTTTGCCTAACCCAAGGTCATGGAGATTTACTCCCTTGTCTTCAGAGAGTTTTATTGTTTTAGTGTTTCCATTTACATCTATGATCTATTTTGAGTTAATTTTTGTGTATGGTGTAAGGAAGGGATACAACGAATTCTTTTGCGTGTGAATATCTAGCTGTCCCAACACATTTGTTGAAAAGGTTCACTGAGTGGTCTTGGCACCTCTGTTGAAAAATCAATTGGCCATAAATACATGACTCTCTTTCTGGGCCCTCAACTCTCCCGCTGATCTGTATGTCTATCCTTATGTCAGTACCATACCGCCCAGATTTGTAGTGAAGTTTTGAAATTGGGAAGTAGGAGTCCCCTAACTTTGTCCTTTTTTAAGATTTATTTGACTCTTCTGGGTCCCTCACGTTTCCATATGATTCTTAAGACCAGCTTGTCAATTTCTGCAAAAACAGCAGCTGGGATCTTGTTGGAGAATGTGTTGAATCTGTAGATCAATTTGAGTATTACCATCTTAACAATATTTATTACCTTCTACCCAAGAACATGGAACGTCTTTCCATTTATTTAGGTCTTTGTTAATTTCTTTCAGTGATGTTTTGTAGAGTCCAGTGTACAAGTCTTACACTTCTTTTGTTAAATTCATTTCTTAGTATTTTATTTATTTTTTTAAAGGCTTTTCTAAATGACATAAGACCAAAGCAACTTAAAAAAATTTTTTTTAATGTATGTTTATTTTTGAGAGAGGGAGAGAGACAGAGTGTGAGCAGGGGAGGGGCAGAGAGAGAGAGGGAGACACAGAATCCGAAGCAGGCTCCAGGCTCTGAGCTGTCAGCACAGGGCCTGATGCGGGGCTCGAACACAAAGACTTCAAGATCATGACCTGAGCTGAAGTCGGACGCTCAATCGACTGAGCCACCCAGGTGCCCCTTAAATTTTTTTTTAATGTTTATTCATTTTTGAGAGATCATGACCTGAGCTGAAATCAGACGCTTAACTGACTGAGCCACCCAGGTACCCCTATATTTTATTTTTTGATTCTTTTACAAATGGAATTGTTCCATTTTAGTATTTTGATCCCATATCCTGTAACCTTGCTGAACCCATTTGTTAGTTCTAATAGTTTCTTAGTGGATTCCTTAGTATTTTCTATTTTTAAGATCATGTAATCTGCAAATAGAGATAATTTTACCCTTCTTTTCCAATGTGGACAGCTTTTATTTATTTTTCTTGCCTCATTGCTCTAGCTCAAACCTCTAGCACAATGTTGAATAGCAGTGGAGAGAGGACATCCTTACTCCAAATTTTAGGGAGTATACCATGATTTTAAATGGCTATTGTCTGTAATGATGCTAATTTTTCTCATAACAATTTCTCTTACAATTCCAAAAAGAACTAGAGCTTATGTGGATGTATACACAGATGAGAGTAGGAATAAAATCTTTGAAAAAGAGAAATGAGTGAAGATTTGCTTTTCTGTTGTAATAATGCATTATGAAGGCAACAACAATTAAAACAGAATGGCACTGGCAACAAGATAGAGACCTCAGCGGAATAGAAAACAAAGTTCAGACTCTATAGTATATATAAGAATGTAGATGAGAAAACCAATGGCAAAGGGATAGTGTTTTGCAATAAGTACTAGGAAATACAGACTGCTGTTGGGGGAGAGAGAGTTAGATTTCCAAACCTTTCACTAAAATAGTATACAGAAGAATTTAAAGATAATGAAAGGACAAAGAAAAAGCCAAACAACTTAAAAGCTGGAAAAAATATGAGTGCATATTATTGGACCTGTGAGTGTGGAAGAACTTGACCTTGAGACAATGGAAGAAATTCAAGGATTTGACAACATAACCTCTTTGGTCAAACTTATTTGCAAGATATATAAAAGACACAGTGTTATTCTTAAAGTGTTAACATAAATTAATAAGAAATTAAGACTTCAAAGAAAAATGAGCATAGAAAATAGACAACTCAGAGAATAGACAATTCAGTAAAAGAGGAAATATAAATGACTAATAACTGAAAAATAAAGTTCAATCTCATTGGCAATCGAAGAAATGCAAATGAAACAAGGAAATACAAGCGTTTGCTCTCAGCAAAGATTTCTAAGATGATAATACTTATCACTGCTTAGTGTGTGTTTAGATGGCTCTCTTATTAACCCTTTGAGGTGACTTCTATTCTTAGGCTCTTTTTCTAAATGTGGAAACTGAGACTCAGTGGGGTTTAGTAGTTTTCCCAAGCTTACGATGTCGGTGACTGGTGGCACTAGAATTTGGACCTGGGCTGTGTGACTCTATTATGGTGAGGGACCTAGAAAGCAGCTGTGGGAAAGGGGAGGTAAAGAACAGGGGGCAAATGCAGCCTGAAGAGCCAGGCAAAGATATTTGAAGTACCCGTGTGGAAGGGCAAATGGGCTCTTATGGTATTGCAGAGAGAAGCAACAAGTGGAAATTATACAAAGGACCACTTTTTTTTTTTTTTTTATAGCAAGAACTATCCCTTAATGGACTAGAAAGGCCCACGAAGGCATGAGCACACACGGCCCCAGGGAGTAGGGGAAGCCAGAGGGGTCCTTAGTCTAACCCTCATGGCAGGCTGCAAGGGATGGGATGTTGGTGGTCTCATTTTCTAGAGGAGGACACATATCTCCAGGTGGTCAAGACTTCAGTGTCTTCAGAGTTTCTGCTCTTTTCTCAACCACAGATAGCTAAAAGATCCTGCCCCTTCCTCCTAGGGCCAAGCGACCTGCAGGGGAGCCCTGCCTGGCTTCACTGCCCTCCTATAGCTGCAGCCCCAGGCCAACAGGAAGCCTGAGCTTGCCAAACTGCGTGGGCCAGGGCAGGAGGAAGGAGAGCGGGAGTAGTCCCTCTGAGTTCTCTTTTGCCCTTTCCTGCAGCTTGCTACTCCACGGGGGAGGGGGAGGAGGCAGTCTAGTCGTGTGGGAGACCTCGGAAACAGGTGGAACGGAACCCTTAAAGAAGGGCGACTAATGTATGTTTGTTGCAGTTTGGTCAAGATGCCTTCATTCGCAAAGCCCTTGGGGAATCCATTCTTAAAGATGGGGCTTCAGCCTGAGTGCAACCGTGGTTAAGTCTGTTAACGTTTTTACCCCTCAATTTCTTCATCCGTAAAATGGGTATGACAACACTTCCTGCTTTATCAACTCCAAATGATGTAGCGCTAGTGTGAGAGCAGAGTGCCACAGGCGGTAGTCACTCAGACCTGAGTTCAAGCCCATTCTCTGCTAGTTTCTAGCTAGAAACCTGGAGAAAATTGCTGAAGCTCTCTCTGCTTTAGTTTCTTCATCAGCGAAAATGAGGGTGGCAATAGCACCTGCCTTAGACGGTTGCCTTCAGGGGTAAATGAGATAATACGTGTAAAGTAAATGGTAGACCCAGGACTCCAACGCCCACTCCAAAGCTACACTACAGTGGCCTCACCAGCATAGTGCGTATTAATCAACGGCAGAGTGTAGAGAAGAGCTTGGATAGAAACGCAGCACATTGTTAACAATGTTTATTTCTGGATGGGGAGATTGTGATCTATTCGTATTTCCTTTATATTTTTCTGTATTTTCCAAGTTACAATCAGAAGAAAAGTCGTCGTAGATGACTTAAGTATCCTTCGTGATGGTCTCCACTGCATGGAAATCTTTCACACTATTTTCTCACGCAATCTTCTCAGTAACTGCTTGAAGTAGGCATCATTATCCTCATTTTCTAGATGAGTAAATGAGGCTGATAGAGGTTAGAGAGCTGGTTTCATCTTCGGATCGTATTGCTGTGAAGTGGCAGGGAGCCAAGACCCGCGGGCAGATCTGGCTGCTTCAAAGATAGGTGCTATCCACAGGGTTGTTGAACCGTGGGGCTCCGTGCCCAGGAATCCTCCACCCCAGTCTTCAGAATGCAGGGACAGGGTGGCAGGCTGTCAGGATCGGGCCCGTGGTGCGTGTGTTCCCATGATCCCCAGTGCCTGGGGCACTGGTTCCCTACATCTATATTGTGGTGGAGGACATGGCAGAGTTGGGATTTGGGCATCCTTCTCTCATGGCACAGGATGTCAAGGGGTACTGGGGAGAGTCTTCCCAAGAAGAAATACAGGTTCCACCATAAAAGTATCCAACAGAGGAACTAAAAATAACAGGATAACCACATCAAATTGAGGGAGGGAAGTGGGTGTGAGATACATTATCTGTCATGGCAGGAAGACAATAGATAATGGCCCTGATAAATCCACCTATGTAAGCATTTTATGTAGAGAGATGGAGGTACCCACCAGGCTTGAGAACACAAATGGCTGTAAGTGGTTTTTCTTTGGATCCAGCTCTGGAGAGGGAGTCTTTTTGTTTTTCATCATAAGCACTTCTGTCCTATTTGATTTTTGTTTAGGTATATGTGTTACATTTTATTTAAAAATTATGAGTTTAAAAAGTACAGGCTGTGGGGTCATCTGTGTGGTTTCAAACTCCACCTTTGCCAGTTATGGATCTTGGGCAGTTTAGCCTCTCTAAGCTGCAATTTTACCTTCTGGAAAGTAGGAAAACCCATACTCATCCAGAAGGTTACTCGGAGGATAAAATGAGGTAATGCATATAAAGTACATGGACCAGCACTGGCCGAAATGCAGCATCTATAATTACTAACCATGGTTATCATTAATAATAAACCAAGCGTTCAAATCATACCCCTGGGCTTTGCACACAGGCACACAGTAGGATGGAATGGGTGGAAGTAATTGTGTAAAACTCCCACTAGAGCCTATAATTTCCGTCAACCGGTGACGCAGGAGCTCCAGTTGAAATATTGATGTCGTTACTTATTTATTCATCACCCTGCTCTCCACCGCAGTGTCCGCTAAGGGCGGTCTCGCCTCATCAGTGGGTCCCTGAAGCGCGCGGAGGTCGGAAGCCGTGGCAGCTCACCGGCTTCCAGCTCGCTGCTGCGGGCCTGTCACGTGCCAGAGCGGGACTCACTTCTGGTTTCACGCAGCATCTTCCCTGGCGGGACCGGCTGGAGGAGGGTCGAGATGCAGGGGCCCGCGGGGTCCCGCCCCACCCCCACTTGCCCGCGCCTAGGGGATGGCCATTCCAGGAGGGGCGGGCAGGGGCGGTTGTAGGGCAGGGCTTTCGAAGCAGGGACATCTTGAAGAAAGGTTTGGGATTGGCCGGGAGACGCAGAGCGGGCTTTTCATACCCGGCTGAGGGTGCCGCGCTCCCGCAAGCGAGGCGGGGTTCCGCGGGTGCCCCCGGGCCGGGGCGGGACCAAGGCCGGAGCCCCGCCCACCCTTCTGCAGTGGCCGCGCGCCCCACCCCTTGGTCCGCGTCGGCCCCTCCAGCTCCCGGCAGGTCTGCCGAGGCCAGCGCCGGGGCGCCACAGCCAGCGCCCTCGCCGCACTGCCGCACCGCCACGCGGGTCTGGGTCGCGGGGCGGGGCAGGGCGAGAGGCGGGGCGCTGACGTCGCGGCGCGGCCGGCGGCCGGGGAGGCGGGGAGGCGGCTGCCGGCTCGGCCCAGCCCAGCCCGCAGCTGCGGCGGCCGGGTGGCGGCGGCAGCGCTCGGAGCCGGCTCCTGACCGCCCTCCGCCCCTGCCTGGTTCCTCTCAAGGTCCCCGTGTCTGCGCCCGCTTCGACCGGCCCTCGTCCGCCCTCGTCTGCCCCGCCATGGCCCTGGTACGGGGCGCCGAGCCGGCGGCGGGGCCCTCCCGCTGGCTACCCACGCACGTCCAGGTGACTGTGCTGCGGGCCCGCGGGCTGCGGGGCAAGAGCTCGGGCGCGGGCAGCACCAGCGACGCGTACACAGTGATCCAGGTGGGCCGTGAGAAGTACAGCACGTCGGTGGTGGAGAAGACGCCGGGCTGCCCGGAGTGGCGCGAGGAGTGCTCCTTCGAGCTGCCGCCCGGTGCCCTGGACGGCCTGCTGCGGGCACAGGAGGCCGACGCGGGCCCGGCGCCCTGGGCCGCGGGCTCCGCTGCCGCCTGCGAGCTGGTGCTCACTACCATGCACCGCTCGCTCATCGGCGTCGACAAGTTCCTGGGCCAGGCCACGGTGGCGCTGGACGAGGTCTTCGGCGCAGGCCGCGCCCAGCACACGCAGTGAGTGAGGGGCGCCGAGGGCGCGGAAACGGTTAAAGGCCTCGCTGGGCGGGGCTGGCGGGGGAGCGGGACCCCGAACCTCGGCGAGGGCTGTGCGCCCTTTGCCGCGCGCTCAAGGGCGTAAACCGACGAGTTGCTTCTTTGCATTTTGAGTCCCCTTCAGATCCCCTAACGTGCGACGTTCAGTGCTTGACTGCTGGTGTGCCCTTGGGTAGCCTAGGGGGAGGTATGATTCGTGGCCTAGCCATAGCAGTAGATTGCCCAGTAAAGTTCGGAGTGGGATCCAGAGGCCCTTGGACTATGAGAACCTCAAGAAGGAAAATCTTGGGGCCATTCTTAGGGCCTTCGGGCCTGTCTCCCATTCCTGGAAGGGGAGGGGCACTGCAGGCGCCTGCCCCAAGCCAGGCCCGCAGGGTAGTGAAGAGGCCCTCTGCCTCACCGTGTGGGGGAAGGAAGGTGCAGTGTTCTACCCAAGGGCTAGATTGACCCGAGATGCCCCACCAAATCTGGAGACTGCAGAGGGTATTTGCTTCTTGCCTGGTATTTGGATGGCCTCTGCAGCCTAGAGAGACAGACGCCTCTGGAACCCTGCCCCTCTGTGTCCCTGTTCTGAAAACAGGAGAGCCTCCTAATTAAAGGAAGGAAACCCTTCAGGCAGCCTTCAAGTGTCCTGCCTGCCCTGTTTGAGGTGAAGGCAGCGTCATGGTTAATGCACAGCAGGAGATAATCTCCCAGCCACTTCCACCTAGAAGGGCCTGTGTGTTTTTTAATCATTTATTTTGGCAGTGTTTAACCTTCCCAGTGTTAAGATCAAGGCTTCAGACTTGGAGCCCCATTTCCTGTTTGGACTTGGGCAAGATCTGACAGCCAGTCCCCAGGGCTGACCACCTGCTGTGGATCATTCAAGGGGTTAACAGGGGTGACACCTTCCCTGGACCCCATGGGCCCTGGATGAGGAGGGTAAAGGGATGGGGGCAGGAGTGTGCCCTAGGTGGGGACAGGTGCTGAAAAGGTTTGTCCTCCTGGAATGGCATCTAACTGACTAAATCCACGAAAGCTTGTTGGAAGAGAAGGATGAGCCTGGTGCAGACCCATATGAGAGCAGGAATTGGTTAGAAAGGATCTGACCTTGAATGTTTTTCAAAACGTATGTAGGAAAGGGCCTTGATGGCTCTGTGGCAGTGAGTAGGAAGCTGGTTAGCATAGGGCAGGTTCAGGGCAGGGCTGTGACCTGGCTCCATCTCCCCCCTCCCCAGGCCTTCTCTTCTCCTTTTCTCATGAGTTGCTGCTGTTTGGTTGCTGGGTGTGGAATCATGTGGTATAGTTTGGCCCTTGTTTTGTTTTTTTCCTCCCCTTTTCTGTCCTCCTTCCTTTCTGGCTGAGGGAGGCCGTGGGGGCGGGGCAGAAAGCTCTCCTCTGGATCTCATAGCCCTTTCTTTTCCTGAAGAGGCTTCTGTCCTCAAATTCATGCCACCCCTTTCTTTCCTGGTCCTTCAGCCTTTACCACTCAGCTAATCTGACCGGACTGGTACGTGACACCCCTGGAGACAGAAAGTCTCTAGGCTTGTGGGGAGAGTCAGTGACTTGGGATGGGGGGAGCTTTGATTTTTTCCAATTTCTGCTCTTGGTTTCTTCTTGGTCTTTGGTTCTTCCTGAGCCGTCTGTGCTTGTAGGCCCAGGTGGGCCTGTTTGCAGCCAAGGACAGTCCCTCTTGGTGAGTTTGACTTGCCACCCCTTGATCAGAATGGGAGCCTTAATTTATTTTATAGAAGTCATCTTTCTCACCAGGAACTTTCCGCACCTACCGGCAGCTTTTCCTCTGTTGCATTGACCTGGGTTATTTATAGAACCTGGAGGGGGCAGAAAGGAAAGGGGCCCTCCTGGTGGGCCGAGGAAGAGTCTGTGAAATCTGCCTGATCTGCCGGTACACTGGACCTAAAGGCATGCTTACTGACAGAGGGTGAAGGCTGCCGCTCCCAGCTCTGGTCCCCACCTCCCACCTCTGACTTTAATGGCCACTCCTGGTGGCATTTCCTGGGAGTACCCTGGCGTGAGCTGCTACCACAGTGAGTCTGCACATTTCCCAGTGGGGAGGGGACAAGACGGAGAGGACCAGTCTATAACCTCCCGGGATAATGGTGGAAAGAACAGTATCCACTCTAACTCCAGGAACCAGTCGTGGTGGTCGCAGGGAGGGTAGATAGCAGCCTTGTGTCACCAAGACAGAACCTGATTGGGAAAGGGCAGCCTCATGGTGATGAGGATGGGGCTATGGAGTTGCAATAAACAGATTCTAGTCTCAAACTTGCCACAAGGGCAAGTCTGATAAACCCTTGGTGCCTCAGTTTTCTCATCTGTCCAGTGGGGCTACTGTTACAAGATTGAGGTAAGGCCTGAAATGAGTGTGCAGTCAAAGCATGTAGATGTGGTTGCCGGTCAGTGAATGGCAATGATAGTGGAGGGAGGCTGTGGTAACAGTGTCTGAGGAATGTCCCTGCTCTGGAAAAAAAACTTTCTCCTATGATAGGAGGAGACAGGACAGATCTTAGAAGAGCCTGAGCCTGGGAAAACCCTGTGCCCGTGGGCGGCAGAGTGCATCCAGGAGTGCGAGAGCGCCTGATATAACGGGCTGACCCCTTGCAGTCCTTCATTCTCTTTGCTGCTACAGGTTTGAGAACTAGGGCTGGGCTTGGGAGGCCTCTCGCAGTGCTGCAGCCCGGCTCAGATCAGCTTGTAGCCCTGCACAGCAGCCTGGACTGGAGCCGCCCCTGCTCTGTCGGGGAGGCTGGATGGCCCAGTGGGTAAGAACCTGGAGACTGGGGTTTCGCTCCCAGTTCTGTGACTTACTAGCAGGCGAGCCAGTTTCTTAACCCGTTTCCTCATTTCTACAAAGGTCACAATAATCATTATGGAATCGCAAGATTAAATAAGACAAGTGGCTGTAAAAGCCTTGGTGTAGTTCCAGACCTAGAGCAAGGCTTCAAAGTATGGGTGCTGTGGTTACTCTGAGGACCCTGCTTTATGGGATGATGGTGATGATGGTGAATGGTGCGAGGTGCCTTGATGGCTCCTGAAGCTCCTTTGTCAAGGGGTGCTCTTTGAGGCAAGGGATTTCACTGGAGGCTTCCAAATAGTTGAAGAGGAAGTTCTCAAAACATAATTTAACGTAATACAGGAAGAAACTGTTACAATAATAAATAATATAATATAAATATAAATAAATATAAATAATATAATAAATAACCTCTCCCCTCAGCAAAGCACTACCTGCATCATCTTGAGTCTGAAAATCCTGAGATGTTTCTCCACGGTTTCCTCTCTGGTTTTTATCTCTGTACCCTTCCTGGTACTCTCCAGTGGGTGCTGTGTGTGGAGTAAAAGAGTCCCTGCTGTAAAGAACCGTCCCCCCATCCCGGGCCTGTCAGACTGACTGATGGTTAGAGCCTGGCCCTTTGGGAAGGCTGAGTCTGGGCTTAATTTGGGTCGGGACTGGTTTAGTTTTTTCATCCCAAAGAATGACACTGTTGGGACCATGGACAGGTTGCTAACCATGGCACCCCGATAGGTTCTGCTGGCTCTGGTCAGACCCGTGCCACTGATTTTATGGAGGGCCTCATGGAGGCCTGTGGCCGAGGACTGCTTAGGTTTGAGACTACAGTGTTCTGGAGGCCTGAGATCCCCTTGAGAGTGGTGGGTTTGGGGGCACTGGGAGAGGCACCTGAGGGAAAATGCAGCCTGCTGGCCTAAGGTTGGGCTGGTGTTTGAGGGCTTCTGTCCTCCTCCAGCCTCCAGACAGCCTGTGCATTCCTGTGCACGTGACCCCGGAGCCGTCTCCCCACCGGTTTCCAGATGTGACTGCCCCTCAGGAAGTAGCTGAGGCCATGAGGGTCCTTGGGTTTGACTCCTGCTCCGGCCCCAGACCTGTGGGGCTGCTGGGGAAGTCTGCTTTGGCTGTGGGGACTCTAGGGGTAGGGTCTGTCTCCCACTCCCTTAGTTTTTATTTGGGGTTGCTTGAGCAGCAGTGGCTGGGGCAGAGGGGAGGGGTAGGAAGTGACTCCTCCGTCAGACTGGGCGGCTCCTGGCTGGCACAGCAGCTTCCCCTTCCCTCTGCATCTGGCCCTGGGTGGGAACCCTGTCTCTGCCCTGTTCTCCTCTCCGAAGCCAGCCAGGGACAGGCCTAACTCAGCAGATCCTCCGCGCCAGGCAACCGCGGGGACTGTCCCTTTCCTCTGGGGGGGGCTGCCGGCCGCACTTGTTATTGCTGCTCCCCGGGTGCTGTGACGCTCTTGCTGGAGCTAAATGACTAGTCTGGCCTTGTCCAGATGTTTCCTTGCCCTTCCCACCCTGTGCGGGACAGATCATAACACAATGACAGGAGCTCTCTGGGCGTTCTACGGATCAGTACTCTCTTTTTTTCCTTGTACAGGGCCAGTCCTCTGCAAAATCGTATAGTCATGAAGAAGCTTTGGCCTTTTGCAAGTGATAAAAATAAGTCTACAATGTGGGTCCTTTATACACCTGGCTATGCTGCCAGGGAAGGGTCTAATGGCTTTGCTCTTGGTGAGCTGGCCAAGGACCCCTTAGGTTATGTCTTCCCTCGGGAAGGATGGCAGTCAGTGAGGAGAGCTGGGCTTGGCAGGCCGGGGCCAGGCCCGGGTGTGGGGCTGGGCCCAGGCCTCTCCTTAGTGAAGGGCAAGCCAGCAGGGACTCCGCAGATTGCCTTCCCAGGAGGCAGCACTTCTGAGGATCTGTGCAGGGAGGGGCTTTGTCACAGGCCACCCCGACCTTCAGCTGACCCAGGGGTTGGAGGGTGTGGTGGGGAGGGGCAGCACAGCCCTTAATCATGGAATTGCAGTGTCAGAGCTAGAAGAAAGCTTAGACCAGGGGACTGAGGCTGGGGAGGGGAGTGACAGGCACTCAGCTGCTCAGCAGCCAGTGGAGGGTGGGGCTCTGCCTGCTCTCTGCTAGGCCCTGGCAGCCCTCAGAGCCGTAGGATTCGGGGTAAGGAAGAGATGGTATTTGGGGCCCTGTGTATATCCCAGGGGGTTTGAGTCCAAGAGGGACATTGCTGCTGGGATAGGAGAGGGGGCCTCGGGGCTTGTCTGTGAGCCCGGAGGGGTAGTCTCATCCACAGGCTTTTCTGGAGTGCCTGGACAGAGGCTGAGAGGGGCCACTGGGTGGAGTCGGGGGGTTCAGAGGAGGGGAGGACATGGCCATCCCAGCCTGAATGCCGGGAAGTACGGCTTTGTTAGGAGGGTGAACTCCACGTTTTTGGAGGAAGGGCCGTAGGCAAGTGCTGTGTTTTCAGGCCTTGCCTGGGAGCACTGGCGCTGTTCGGAGCATACAGAACTGCTGGGCTCAGGCCAGGGCTGCCTCCTCCAGGAAGACACATACACTGAAGACCCGTGAGGTCCGCCCTGGCTGCATGTAGCAGTCTGTTTTGGGGGCTGTTATGGCCTCGTTAACAAGGCATTTCGTCTGTTAAGCCTCTGTGCTGCCACTGTCCTAGGGACTTGACTTTCCGTAGCTCACAGGAACCCCTTGCAGTGTAGGCATTGTTACTATGTGTAATAGATTGAGAAACTGAGGCACAGAGAGGTGACGTGACTTCCTTTTTTTTTTTGCTTTAAAAAATTTTTTTTAATGTTTATTTGTTTTATTTTTAATGTTTATTTATTTTATTTCCTTACTCTCTGCATAGGACCAGAGAGGGAGCTCATGAGCTCACACGAGGAGGGGAGGGGCAGAGAGAGGATTTGAAGACTCCTCGCTGACAGCCCAATGCAGGGCTTGAACCGAAGAACCGTGAGATCATGACCTGAGCCAAAGTTGGACACGTAGCCAGCTAAGCCACACAGGCACCCTGAAGTGACTTTTCTAAAAGCACACAGACTTGGCAGGTTCAGGATTTGGACCCAGACACCCTAGCTTCAGATTCGGTGCTCTTCATATAGGTGCCACATAGATGGCCCACCTCAGTTTTCCCCCATATCTTCCATGATTTAGTTCTGCATAGGACCGGGGTTCGGCCACAGCCCACCTGAAGCTTCCTCTCTCCTCCGCAGGGCCGATCTCTGCGGTTAGCCCTGGGGCTCTGTAAGCACGGCCGGCTTCTCTTGTGCGGGGCCTTGGCTGATTGGAGTGTGTGTGCTCTGCAGCTCCAAATCCGGTCATGTCTGTCTCGGGGGACTTTGGGAGGGAGGGTATCAGTGCCACCAGAGTGTCTCTCAGGAGCTTGGGGGAGGCCTGGGACCTGCTGCCTTGGCCCTGGGCACCCCAGCCCTGGACAGATTTGCTCCCATTGGCTCGTGCAGTAGAGCAGAGCTTGGGAGCATCACCAGGTATAAGACTTCCTGACCTTTCTCAAGAATCACGTGCTTGTTTTGCTGTGACAGAGCACTCTGAGCCATCCGGTGCACTCTGAGCCATCAATGCAGTCGTTTGCTCTTTTTCTTCTTTCTTTTGTTCAATATCTAGAAAACAAGAGAAAGAAATGTATAGCCCTGTCCCTAGGAGGGCAAAAATGTGTTTGAAACAAGACTTACCCGGGAAGGATAATTAACCAACAAAGCAGTATATATACACATGTGAGAGAAGGAAAGGGTCAGGAGAAGGGTGAATTCAGCAGGGTTGGAGTGATCAGGGTGGGCTTCCTGGGGGAGGCAGGTCCTTGAATGATAGCCGAGGCTGCGATGGAGGCTGGGTGAGTTTCAGGGAGGAGACTGCCTCTCCAGAAGGGAAAGTGAGTGTTCTGGGGCCGGGCCAGGAGAGGGAGTGGAGGGGAGCCGATCTTCGTTTCCCCTGTGCCTCTCTCAGCAAAACAGCTTGACTTTATTTATTTATTATTATTCTAATATAGTGGCAGTATTTAACATTTTCTTTTCTTTTTTTTTTTTTTAAGTTTATTTATTTTGAGAGAGAGAGAGCACACACGTGCTCGTGCGGTTGAGGGGCAGAGAGAGAGGGAGAGGGAGAATCCCAGGCGGGCTCCACGCTGCGCCCAATGCGAGGCTCGATCTCACAAATCATGACCTGAACCGAAATCAATAGTTGATGCTTAACTGACTAAGCCACCCCACCCTGGTGCCCCATTATCATTATTATTATTATTATTTTTTGAGTAGTTTACCTGGTTCAAATTCTAAAGGTACAGAAGGAGAAGGTATACAGTGAAAAAATCTCCCTTGCCCTGACCTTGAATCATCCAGCTTCTGTCTTCAGAGGCACCAGTATTGCCAGTTTTTGGGCAACCTTCCAGAGTTATTCTATGCACTTAACGTTTGTCTGCGCAGATACAGCATTCTCCGCACACAGGTTTTACCTGTGCTCAGCCCGACTGTCCCACACAGGATGTTTATTTGTTGTCTCCACCTATTGTGAGTCTGAACTGGGACTCTGGCAGAGGGGACAGACACTACTTACGTTTGTCCTCCGTGACCCAGCACTCCCATGTTGGGTGAATGTGGGGTTAGGAGCAAACCGGGGAGGGGGTGTGGTTAAGTAGAATTTCTTCCTATTCCCCAACCCCCATCTGACCAACACCTCTTGGGAGAGGTCATCTTGCTGGTTGTCTCCTTCCTCCTGGGCACAGTCATCACTGGTTGGTCCTAGGCCTCCTTGCTCCCAGGGGCTGATGACAGCTTATAAAAGGCCCTTGATAGACAGTGAGCCCAAATCTTTGTGTGTCGTTTGGCCTACTTTTCAGAGTGCTTTCCTGGCATCACCTCATTTCATTCTTCCCTCTGGGCAGACAAGGTGACCCCCATTTTTACAGATGGGGAGACTGCTGTCTCAGGAGGTAAAATGGCTTGTCCAAGGTCACATGACTTGTTAGTTAGTGGCAGCCAGATTTCTGACTTGCAAGCCCAGTGCTTTTTCTCCTACCTCGTGCTTTTGGCTGTACATACTTTCTGCTGCACTCCGAGGGTTAGACTTGTCTCTGGGCATTTTTATAGCTTTTCCTCTGCCAAGTGTGTATAGTCCCTGGCCAGTCTGAGGCAGGCTGACAGTGACAGGCCTCTGGGGCCCACAGCAGTAGGGGGTATTAGCTGAGATGTTTGTGCCTAGGAGGGAAGCTGGACCTGGCTGGGCTCCGAGGTGAGTTGACCTCCACCACGGAGGCTGGGGTGGCTCTGGAAGTGATGGTTCTGGGCTCTGAGGACTGTTGGTTCTAGAGTAGGTGATAAGAATCATCCTGTGGCCCGATAAGACAAGACACAATATCCTGCCCCAGGACTGTAGTTACCAAATCAAAGGGTGGGTTTGATTGTGGGTGTGGGGAGCCGGAAGACGGGCCTGAGGCTGTGCACACGTCATCGTCATCGTGTCTGATGAGGAGGAGCACTCATGTGGGGATTTGGGGAGGAGGAAGGGCATCCGTGCAGGAGACTCTGGGGAGGAGGTTTTCCAGCTTCCCCCCAGCTCCCTGAGTAACGACAGTCTTAATTGGCACTTCTGCCCGCCCCTACTGGCTTATCTTATTGCCCCACTTTTGTAGAGGTGAAGCGGTTGGTTTAAAGCCACTTAGTAGATCCAGAACTAGAACCTGGGTCTCCTGTCTTCCTGCTCTGCCCTTAAAATAATTTTTGTCAACTTATTTTTGGGACTAGCTGAGCCCTTGCCAATTCCATCTCATTTATCCACAAGCATTGGAAGGTGTTCCAAATATCAGGCCCCGTCCCTGCATTTGGGGGATAAAAGGTAAGTAGCAGTCGCTGCTGTCACTAGGTACTGAGAGTGCAGGGTGGAGGCACGCTACTGCTAAGGGAGGAAAGAGGGCCCTAGAGGGAAGGCACTCCCGGCCCCTCCCACTGCTCCTGTCCTAGTTTACCAAATTCTTTTTTTTTTTTTTAACTTCTGCTCTGGACTGTTAGCATAGCTGCTGCTGCCTTTTTATAAACCAGAATGCCAGTTTATTAATTTATGATGAGACGTAACCTCTGAGGCATACAGAGTTGCTCGGGTCAGTCCAGCCATGGGACCTGCCCTGGGTTGTGTCGACTTCCTGCCTGTCGTCCCTGCCGTGCCTCGGTCCTGTCCCTGCTGTCACACGCTCTTCCTACAACACAACATCCATCAGGCCGGGTCCTTGTTTTGTACCCCGTAGCGCTCTTCAGGCCCCAGAGTAAAAAGTTCCAGCCCTTACGTGCAGTATTTGAAGCCGTCTCCTACGTGCCCCAAAGCCCCTTTCGGCCTGACTTTACCTGTCACCAGCCATCCCGAAATCATGTTAGTACTCTCCCTCACTCTCCTCTGCAGCTTGTGCACTTGCGTGGCGGCGTCCACTCTCCTGATTTATGTGGCTGTCTTATTTCCCCACCAAGATGTGAGCTGCCTGAGGACTCTCCCTTTGTGTTCCTGGCAGATTGGGAAATGTTTTGAGTGGAGGCCCAGCTGAGGCCTCCTATGGCTGGGTGGGATGTCATGGGTGAGAGCCCTGTGCCTCTGAGAGGGGTGGTGTTGGGGGCACCCGGGTGGCTCAGTCGGTTAAGTGTCCAGCTTGAGCTCAGGTCATGATCACACAGTTCATGAGTTTGAGCCCTATACTGGGCTCTGTGCTGAGAGCTCAGAGCCTGGAGCCTGCTTTGGATTCTGGGTCTCCCTCTCTCTCTGCCCTTCCACAACTCACACTCTGTCTCTCACACACACTCTCTCTCTCTCAAAAATAAACATTTAGAAAAAATTAAGAGGGACAGTGTTGGCATTGAGTGCCAGGATCCCACAAGCCAGGCCCTGTGCTGGGTGTGCCCATGAGTGGGCCGGGCTGAGCTCACAGGTCCGCATGAGGCTTAGCAACCAGGAGCAGGGCTCAGTCGTAGGATAAGGAGAAAAAGCCTGTGTCTTGGCCTCTGGGGTCTAATGGAAATGCACTGTTAGTCCCAAGTGAGACCAGGAGGACAGTGCTCCCTAACGCAACCATAATGCCCTTATCACGCGCAAAATCAACAGTTCTTTAATAATCATTCAGTATCTAGTCTCTATTCAAATTTCTCTGGTATCAGAACTCTTTCTTCCTAGGTGGTTTGTTGAGTCAGGATCAGGGCTCCCATCCTATGCCTGGTTAGACCTCCCAGTGTGACTGTCGCTCCCTCTCTGTCTCAGACCCTTACCTGATGGAAGAGCTGGGTCACTTGTCCTTGAGGCTGACACCGTGGCCCCAGCTGAGGAGCTCCTCACGTTGCCTCAGTTCTGCAGCCCCTGAGCACTAGGCGCTGGGTCTGGAAGGCCTGGTCCCCGTGCCCCACCTGCTGACGGGAGTCCTTCCATGTGGGCCGGTTGACACGGCCGCATGGCTTGCTGTCAGCGTCTCTTCGTCAGTGAGGCCCAATTGAGCAGTGGGTCCTGTTAGTCCGACCCAGCCACCATGGTTCCCCATCACCGTGCCACCCAGGGGGTTTAGCATTCATGTTTGGGCACCACTTCTGTCCCCATGTCCGCTTTTTCATCTGCATCTGTCAGGAATCTGGCCTAAGGAAGGGCTTTCCCTCTCAACTCTGGGGTCATGCTGCATAGGAACAGCAGGAATGACCATTCTTTTCCATTATTTTTCAAGTAGCGATGACTTTCAAATTAAAAATCCACCCTGCCCCATGAGAGTGCGCATGATCCTAGTTATTTACACATCGGGGGGTTCCTGCCAGAGCAGAGATCACAGGGCCTCCTGAGCCTGGGGATGGTGGGGACAAGGTGGCTCGCGTCTGGGGCTGCAAATCTCTTGAGGGCAAATGATTTACTCTGTACAGCATCGCTTGGAACGGCTGATGGCTGGCTTGGAGTAGGAATATAGGGGCAGATAATGTTAAGGATAGACATTTTTGTGTTTTCTCCTGCAGTTTTCTCCAACATTGACTTTCTGGGTCGCAAATCCTCTCCACTCCAGAGCCCTGTAGCCCCCATTCGTACTAACTCTCTACATGGGGAGAGCGAAGTCAGGAAAGGAGAGCTGGATCAGTATATCTTTCTTTCCTTTGTGCTGGCTCCTCACTTTCCCTTCTGGAAGATTCTCCAGCCAATACATCTGGCCTCTTAGCTTCATTTGCCTCAGGGAGTGGGGTTTGATTCCTGCCACTGCCAGCTTTGCAAGACCCCTCCTCCCCAGCCTGGTGGTAGCTGATTGGTAGCCTGAGGGGAGGCCTGTCTCTGCCGAGGTGGCATCCATAGTCACAAGAGGGAAACGGCATACCTGGTGGGTTATAGCTGTAGCAGGTAGAGATCAGGTGAGGAGCAACCCTCCAGGAGGTTGGAGACTGGGGTTGGGGCATGATCAAAACAAGCTTGCCTGCTCCCTAGTTAGCAGGTGCACTTGGCTGTTTTTGTTTTTCTGGAGTCACCTTCACTGGTATGCAGGGTATTGAGGGTTAGGCTGAGCACTGTAGCGTGACGCTGGAGAGACTTAAGGCCTTGAGCCAGCTTCTGGCCCCCGGCCAGGCCCTCCCATGCCCCTGGGTGGGAAACGGGGAGCAGTGCCTGTCCTCTGCTTTGAGATTTCAGCCTGGGCGCCATGCGGTGG
Source organism: Paguma larvata (assembly GCA_030068075.1). Taxonomy (NCBI): domain Eukaryota; kingdom Metazoa; phylum Chordata; class Mammalia; order Carnivora; family Viverridae; genus Paguma; species Paguma larvata. The sequence continues at coordinate 49,192,633 of CM057836.1, forward strand.
GGCAGGAGGAAAAGACTCGCCTTTTCGCTGCCTTTGCTCCCTCCTTACTCTAGATCAGGTGTTCTTAGTCTTTTTTGTCCCATGGACCCCTTGGTATCTGGTGAAGCCTGTAGACCTCTTCTCAGAACAAGATCTTCAACTGTTTAGCCTGTAAAGTACACCAATGATATTGAAATACATTTATCAATATATAGAAACATTGTTAAAGTAACGTGTCTGTTATCACTGTATTAAGTGATGCAGTCCAGTGGTTGTCTAATAACTTCAAAGTTCGGGGGGAGCGTGGGCGGCCCAGTCAATTAAGCGTCTGACTTTGGCTCAGGACATGATCTTGTGGTCCGTGGATTTGAACCCCGTGTCGGGCTCTGTGCTGACAGATCAGAGCCTGGAGCCTGCTTCAGATTCTTTGTCTCCCTATCTCCGCCCCTCCTCCACTTGCTTTCTGTCTCTCAAAAAAAAATAAATATTAAAAAAATTTAAAGTTCAGAGTAGTGATGAATATAAGCCATATTTTGTGACATCTGCCACAACTGTAACAGGATATGAAAATGTCTGTTTCTCTTGGTAACACACTTATAGGTACTGCTACTATACCATTACTGTTGGCAAAAACTCATAATTGGCAGAAATGCTAAATTTCAGTTAGAGGTGAGGAGAAATAAAGATGTAACTGTCTTCCATCTAACATATAAGCCTGCCTTAGAGAAATAAGGGGGTGACTTGGGATTCCTCGGTTGGGCAGGGACATGGAGACATGGGCCTGTGTGTGTTATACTTGCAGAGAGGAGCAGTCTCGTGCAGTGACCAAGGTCAGGGGCTCTGGAGTCAGGGAGGTCAAGTTCACATCCTGGCTCTCCTGCTTACTGAAAAGGAGGGTGTGACTTAACTCATTGGACTTCTCTGTGCCCCCGTGTCTGCATCTGCAAAACCATGCGAGCTGATGCAGATAGCCTATGTCATCTTCTTAGTTGTCTTGTGAGGAGAGCGGACCGGATATCCGCTACCCCCACATTATAGATGGGTGTGGAAACTGAGGCGTAGAGAGACTGAGTGACCTGCTCTGGTGGTGGCGCCGGGGCTTAAACCAGGCAGCCTGGCTCCACAGTCCGTGTTTGTAGCCGCCCTCAGGCCCACCTCCACACCCACCTCACAGGGCTGGTGAGAAGATGAGTAAGGTATCATCGAGTGTTGAGTGTATAGTCTGGTGCTGCAATAAGTGAGAAAGGAGAGGTGTAGCTGTCAATGGTGATAAGGTTGGTGTCCTAGTGATGCGCTAGAATGTGGTCCACACCCAGCCTCCCTTCACCTTCACCTTCACTTTCACTGACCTCCGTTCCCGGGGTTGGGCGCTTCCCAGATCTAGCCAGGTGCCTTCTCTCTCAAGGAAGTGAATGAGACTCTTCACTCAGAAATGGGGGATGAGGCTGTCAGGATTAAAGAAGGCCCCCTTTTGGAACTGTCCCCTTTAAGCCTGGCACTTGTGGCTCCTGCCCTCAGAGGGCTCCTGTTGAAGATGGTAAGCAGGAAGCACTCCCTTTGCTTTTGGGGAGCTCCTGGTCTCATGGGTAAAGACCCATGGGTTTGTAATGAAAGACACGTTACACAAGTATTCAATTGTGAATAGGGACAGATAAGCTCCTGAGTCAAATCCTAGATTAATTTGTTCGTTCATTGAACAGATATTTAGGTGTTTACTGTTTTTAAGTGCTGGGGGTGCAGAGATGAGCAGAATACAGTTGCTGTCTGTAGAGCAGGGGAAGACAGACGTCGCATCATTGTGCTGTGTAGGACACACCCACACACACGAGGTCCAGGAGTACTAAGTACGCTGAAGAAACGGAGTAAGGCACGTGCCCCGGGGGTGCCCGGGGAAGACTGAGGAGGTGCAGATGAACCGACATCTGATGTGAGGGAGGGAGGGAGGGAGGGAACGGAGGGAACCGTGGCCTGAAGATCTGGGAGAAGCACGTGCAATGGCCTTGCGTTGGGAATAAGCCCTCTGGGCGTGGGGACATCAAGAAGGCTAGTGTGGGATGAGAGATGCAGTGTCAGAGGAGCCACGACCCAAAAGATGGGCCCTTTCTACCATTCTGAGGAGAGGGGTGTGACGTGCCATTTGCCGGTGGAGCAGGGATGGCAGGGGATTGTCATGTCCGGCAGGGAGATGGTGGCGGACTGGACTGCAGGGTGACAGTGGTGACACGGGTAGCATTCTGGATATAATTTGCATGTAGAACCAGCAGAGTTCAAAGTTTAGGTGTGGGGTGCAAGGTGCGGGGGAGGAGACAAAGATGGTTCCTAGATTTGGGGACTGAAACAAATGCTATGTGGGGGCTCAGCAGGGGGACCATTATTTGGGTCATAAGCTGAATTTGGGCTGATAACAATTGAAGGTGAGTCAGCTGTGCCTGGACCTGTGTGTCATGGCCCTTACTGCCCCCGGTCTCTGACAGGAGCCGCCTTGGCTTGGGCATGTGTGAGTTGGACACCAGCCCTGGGTCGCCTCTCCGGGTGCCGGGGTTTTCCAGTTATGGTGCGTGGCGGCTGTTAGCCCAGCTGCGTTCCCTGAGAAATAGGTGGAGAGCTGGGTTTGGTGGACCAGGAGGCCCCACCAATAGGAGTAACTAAGGCCAGAATCTTGGGAACAGGCGAGGCAACTAGCCCCCTACCCCTTCCATCCTGCCTTTGTCCTCTGCCCCCGGAGTGTCGGGGGAGGCAGGGCAAGAGGCTGAGGCCTGAGTCCAAAGTCCAAGCTGGCCTTGCTGAACTTTTGTCACCTGCGGGAGCCTGTGGGATGTCTGGCTGATGAGCAAGGGGCCTTGAAGGCTTCTCCGTGGTTCTGCCTTCTTGGGAATTCTGGCCTCTGATGGCCATTGCGGGGGGCGGGGCAGGGGACTGGGCTGCCCTCAGATAGGGTTTTAATGGCCTGGAGACAGGACAAAGGCCCAAGATTCCCTCAGTGACCTTTCAGGCTCCATCCTCCTGGGATTGTGCCAGCATCTGTGGTATCCATCCAGGAATTTTCCAGCCTCTGTCCTCTCAGGGTGTCCGGAGGCCTGAGTGTTTGCATTCAGCTTTATGAGAGATGTTACATCTTAAAGGTCAAGGGCATGGGCTGAGAGTTCGACATCTTCATGTTCAGATTCCAGTCCAGTGCTTACTAGCTGTGTGACTTGGGCAAGTGACAAACCTTCTCCGTAGGTTAGTTTCCTCATCTACAGAGTGGAGATCATGGACCCCGCCTGCCGGACTGTGTGTGTAGTGAAGAAGGTACAGAACCTTGGACATGAGTGCGCAGTACAGTAAGGCTTACCGCCATCATGCGTCTCCCCCTGTCACCTGTGGTCCACAGCAGCACGGGCATCCCCTGGAAGCCGGGTGGAAATGGAGCCTCTCAGACACCCATGACCTCAGATCTGGATCACCTCAGTGATCCTTTCGCACTTGGCAGTTCGAGAAGCACTATGTTAACTCCTGAAGCGCAGCATCCACAGCTGTGCGTATCTCTTCAGGGGCAAGGAGTTTTCTCTTACTCTTCCTTCCCATTGGTGCCCATCATGGATTGGCTGCGGACACACACTGGGGACAAGTCCCAGATGATGACTGTCATTGTCAAACCCTTGTCTCCTTAGCGAGTGCTGCCTGGGCCTTGGAGAGTTCAGATGCCCTGCACACCTTGACTCTCACACTGCCTGAGAGTAAATGGGAAGGCCTGGCTCCACACTGACCGGGGGTCCGAGAGGGTGAGAGGGTGGTCTCACGCTGGCTGGCCGAGGACACGGAGGTTTAGGGAAGTAACCTGGTGAGTGATGGGGGCCAGGGTGTGCACCCAGGATGCAGAGCCCAGCTCTTACCCACCATGCTTTGCTGCATCGGGCATCCAGATGAGAGCTCCAAGCAAGAGGTGGGTGGAGCAAGAGGGGAAAGAGAGGGAGTGGATGCAGGGAATCACTGAGGGCTTGTTACGTCTCAGAATTTACTGCCACGCACTATTTATTTACTTTGTTGTACCCTGGGGGTTACTCAGTAAGTATCTGCAGGGAACCCAGTCCTGCTACGGAGACGCTGGGCACCCAGAATATGACAGGACGAGGTCTGTGGAGCAGACTGCAAGCAGATCTGGTTGTAGAGTGAGTTTGGTTCAGAGTACCTGTGCCTAGGCAGAAAGAGGAAGAATTGGGCTGGGCCGGGATGGTGGCAGCTGCGAGATCTTTCTAGAGGAGGTGGGGCTGGATGAGATCTTTCTAAAGGAGGTGGGGCTGGAGCTGGGCTACAGGACCCTGTAGGCACATTCCCCATGGGAACCCCACTTTGTGGAATCTGTTGCATGTGGGGCTCCGTAAAGAGAAAGACTCCTTCGTTTCACTGAGGCATCATCAGCCCACGTCAGCAATGTCTGTGGCCTTCTAGCCGCCAGTGGACTGGACCATGCGCCGCAGTACCTGGCAGGTCTGGGATCTTCTAGGGGCCATCTGGACAGGGAGGAGGAGGAAGCAGAAGCACGAGGTCGAGGGGAGGGATGTGGGCTTTGTGTGGGAGCTGATGGTTATGTGGCCTTGCCATCCTGGCCGGTGTGGGTCCTGCTCTTGGGAGAAGGCCTGCTCTGGTTGAGTCCAGGACACCCGAGGTGCCTGGCAGGGTCCAGTTCGGTCCTGCCCTGGACTGATAGGGAGGTAGATGGGTGACAACGGCTGGGGTCCAGAGGCTGTTCTAAGCCTCACTCCGCTCTGGATGGGAGACTCTTAGAAAATGGAAACGAAAGTCTTTCCTCTTCATTCCTGGCCTTCCTGAAAAGTTGGTCAGAGACAGACAGACAGACAGACACAGATCCAAATTCTCTGGGGAAGAGCAGGAAAGGCAGAGGTGACCTTATGTGGGGGATGGGGGGTAGGAAGGACAGAGGGCAAGTATCCTCTGGGCAGAGGACCTAAGCCTCCCTGTGGGCTAATGATGCATCCTTCCTTCACCTGCGGGGTAGGAGGGGCGAGGCCAGCAGCCTGTTCTGTGGCTCAAACAACTGAGGAGATAAGATAGGAACAAGCGTTTTCTTTGGTCTTTTTTTCCTATTGTGACAGTAATATATGTGTGTATATATATATATATATATATATATATATATATATATATATATATATACTCCTTATAAAAAATTCAAACCGGACAAAAATATCCAATGGAGGCAGTCATTGTTCCCTGCGGCCTCACCCCCCACAGATGGCTCCTGTTCATGCTGTCATGTGTGGAGTGTGACCAGCTGGGACTGAGGGCCCCTGACCTTTACGCCCCAGCAAAGGATGTCTGTACTTGCCGGTTCCGGTTACTCAGAGCTAGTGGGTTTGGGGCGGAGTCCGCGCACTCCTCTTTTTCTCCACCTCCCAGGATCTTCCTGCCCTGTGCTGGAGAGGGCCTAGTCTAGGTTTGGAGAAAGTGACTAGGGCCCGGCCTTGAAAGAGTTGAAATGTCAGCCTCAGAGTGGGCATTCGCTTGAGAAAGAAGGGGTGTGAGGATGTCGATGAGAGCTGGTTCGTTTTTCTAGTGACCCTCCCCTCCTGCCCCCCAGACACATCCTCTCACACATACCTTCCACCTGCCTCTCAGCTCCCTCTCTCCTCCCCCTGCCCCTGCAAACCACGAGAGCATGGAAACGTGCACCTGCACTTTGAGCAAGGTCCTCTGGCCTCTCCGCCCGTGCCACTGTCTGCCCTGACGCATGGGGGAGGGGAAACCAGCAGTCGTGGCTCACTGCACTTGGGCCATCGTGTGGGTCACCCAGGAGAGGCCAGGTGCAGAGCTCCTAATGGGCACACAAGGGTGCAGTCATGATGGACTCTCCCAAAGGGGTGCAACTGCACGTGCCCCTGGGTAGACCTTTTTTCATACAGAAGATCCACCACTCCCAACCCATTTATGTCTGTGGGAAGCTGGGAAGCTCAGGGAACTGGTGTGTGGGGTAGGCAGATCTCAGGGTTGGGGGGTGACCACCATAGCACTCACTGAGGCATGTCGGGGGGCTGTAGGGTGTGTGGTGTGTGTATGTGTGTGGTGTGGGAGGGGTGTGTATGGGGTGCAGTGTTGGGGGTGGGGGCGGGTTGTATGGGGTATATGTGGGTATAGTGTATGTGTGTACCGAGGGACTTTGAGCCCTTCAGTGACCAATCTGACCGTCTCCACCGGGTCTTAGTCCACCTTCATGCTTGATTAGCTGGGTCTAGAATCCTAGGCTGGAAAACTTTTCCCTCAGAATTCTGAAGGCACGAGTCCATATGGTACCCAGTGTTGCCAGTGAAGATCCAATGTTACTCTAATTCCTGAGCATATCAACCTGTCTTCCCTATTTAGAAGCCTCCAGGATCTCCTTTTGACTATTTTATTTTACTTTATTTTATTTTATCTATTTTATTTTATTTGTTTTAGAGAGAAAATGCGTACGCATGTGTGCGTGTGTATGCATGAGTAGGGGAGAGGGGCAGAGGGAGAGAGACAGAGAACTTAAACAGGCTCCACCCTCAGCACAGAGCCTGATATGGGGCTTGATCCCACAACCTAGGATCATGACCTGAGCTGAAATAAAGAGTCAGATGCTCAACCTGTTGAGCTACCCAGCCCCGAGGGTCTCATTTTTTACCTGGTCTTCTGAAAACTCACAGTGAGACCTGTTGGCTGGGTCTTTCTTTGTTCATTGTGCTATGTGCTTGTGGGCCCCTCTATGCTAGTGCTCATGTCCTTCAGGTCAGGAAAATTTTCTTGTGTTATTTCTTGATTAGTTTCTTCCACCTTGTGTTCTCTGTTCCCTCCCTCTCCTCCTCTCTCCTTTTTAAAAATACATACAGATTTTTTTTTTTAAAGAGTATAGATAAATGGAAGGTACAGACAGTTCATATATACTCCCTGACTCTGATCCTCCTCCTCTTCCCCGTTTCCTCTTGTATTAACATCTCGCACTAGTGTGGTACATTTGTTACAACTGATAAACCAGTACCAATGTATTGTTATTAACTAGAGCCCATAGTTTACATGAGATTACACTTTTAGATTTTGTGGGACTGACAAATGTGTAATGACATGTGTTTACCATTATAGTATCACACAGAATAGTTTCACTGCCCTAAAAATCCCCTGTGCGTTGTTGATTTTCAGCTTGCTCAGCTTTTTTCTTGTTTTGTGGATGAGAGAGAGGCCTCCCGAGCCCCTCACACCTGGAGGCAGACTCCTTGATTTTTCTTGACTCTCCAGTTATTTGGTGGTGAAACTCCTTGGACTGACCTCCAATCATCATCTTATCTTTGTTCTTCTACTTTCTGGGAGATTTCCCCCAACTTGTCTGGAACACATCCTCTGAGTGTTTTATTTAGCTCTTCTGTGCTAGGGAGGTTAGACATTCTGGATGTTGGTGTGAGAAAGGGGGCCGATTTTTAGTCACTCCTGTTTTCAGCCCCGCACCTGAACCCATCTTGGCGTCCCTACATCCAGAACCTTTTTGGTTCAGTTTCTCTGCTGGATCTCTCTGCTCACATCTGTAGGAGATAGGGCGGGGTGTGGCCTGCTGAGTAGAATGGGAAGGGCACCTGGGTGGGGGGTGTCTAAGCTGCTCCGCATAGATGCCGTGTGCCTGTGTGGTGCGGTCGGCCAGGCAGGCTCCTTGGAGTGCGAGCGGTCGGGAGGAGGATTTGGGCAGCAGAGGAAGAGCTCCATGCACAGCCCTCCCCTGTAGGGTGGGCACCACCCACCCTGTGCAGTCGTCATGTGTGTTAGGGGTCTCTCTGGGAGTGTGTGGTGGGCAGAACATGGGGTTTGGAGAGATGAAAACTTGGCTCTCCATCTCCTCTCTCCTTCCTGGCTGCTTTTTCTTGGACAAGTTACTTTACTGCAGAGCCTTGACCTCCTGATGTGTAAAATCAGGGTGGTGGCCCCCACCCCCCCTTACCTTGTTGTAAGGTGTGCGTGAGGGTGAGAGGAAAACCTTTGTACTCCGTTGTGGCACACACAGGATGCTCAGCAGATACGAGTGTTTCTTCCCTTCCCTGGGTCTCTTGCTTGAGGCCACTTTATGCTGTAGTGTGTTCCTCCGTCTTGCAGAGGTGTTCCCGGCGGGGCTTAGATGACTCAGTAAGTGATGAGGTAGGGGTGTGTGTGTACATGCGTATGCTAGTGTTCCTGGCCCTGGGCCTCTGGATGAGCTGTTCTTTCCTGGGCTCACTGGTGGCTCAGAGCAGAGCTTTGGCTGGGACTAGTCAGAGGAGATGATGTAAACAGGGAAAAATGTGGGGAGGTCTGTCTATACCAGGGGCCTGGAGGGTTAAGAGACCTTTCCACACCCAGCCTCACCCCTCTGGGCCTCGGAATTGCAGATGTAGTGGGGGGAGGTGCAGAGGGGAGATCTTGAGCTTCAGGGAAGGGGGCTGGGAGGGTGGCATGGAGTGGTAGCTGCTGCCCTGCCCAGTAACACCCAGGAGATTCCCCTACTCAGGATGTGGTTTTCTCCATCATGGAAAACCGTAGATAGTTTCTCAGCCCTGCCTGGGAAGGCTGGGCCTGTGCGTCAGGGCGGGAGCCTGTGGGGGGCGGGCTCCCTGTGCCTGTGACCACAGCTGCACCCCACCCCCTTCCCGCAGGTGGTACAAGCTGCACTCCAAGGCGGGCAAGAAGGAGAAGGAACGTGGAGAGATCCAAGTCACCATCCAGTTCACTCGCAACAACTTGAGCGCCAGCATGTTCGACCTCTCCATGAAGGACAAGCCGAGGTCCCCTTTCAGCAAGATCAAGGACAAGATGAAGGGCAAGAAGAAGTACGAGCTGGAATCTGCCTCCGCCATCCTCCCAAGCAGCGCCCTGGAGGACCCTGAGCTGGGCAGCCTGGGCAAGATGGGCAAAGCCAAAGGCTTCTTCCTGCGCAACAAGCTGCGCAAGTCCTCTCTGACGCAGTCCAACACCTCGCTGGGCTCGGACAGCACCCTGTCCTCGGCCAGCGGGAGCCTGGCCTACCAGGGCCCCGGCGCCGAGCTCCTCACACGCTCGCCCAGCCGCAGCAGCTGGCTGTCCACCGAAGGGGGTGAGTGAGCGAGGCTTGCACGCCCCGGGGTGGGGGGGGGGGGCGGGGTGGGCAGCGAGGAGGGTGGTGGGGGAAGGCCCCGGCCAGGAACCAGCGCTTCTCTTCCTACTCCCAACTCCACGGGGTGCTTCCTTTTCAGGCAGGGACTCCACCCAGTCCCCCAAGTTGCTCACCCACAAAAGGACCTACAGCGATGAGGCCAGCCAGATGCGAGCGGCTCCACCCCGATCCCTTCTGGACCTCCAGGGCCACCTGGACGCTGCCTCCCGCTCCTCGCTGTGTGTCAATGGGAGCCACATTTACAACGAGGAGCCCCAGGCCCCCCTGCGGCACCGCAGCTCCATCTCGGGCCCATTCCCACCCTCCAGCTCCCTGCACAGCGTGTCTTCCCGGCCCGCTGAGGAGGGGACTCGGCCCGCAGATGACTCCGGCGGCAGAGGCAGCCGCAGCACCAGCAGCTCAGAGGCGCTGCCCGGACAGGAGGAGCTGAGCTCTCAGGCCAAAGTGTTGGCCACTGGGGCCAGCCGCTCTGGAGAGGAGGAGGGGGCCCGGCTCCCAGAGGGAAAGCCAGTACAGGTTGCCACACCCATGGTGGCCTCCTCCGAGGCTGTGGCCGAGAAGGAGGGAGCCCGGAAGGAGGAGCGGAAGCCCCGGATGGGCCTCTTCCACCACCACCACCAGGGGCTGAGTCGGAGCGAGTTGGGGCGCCGTGGCTCTCTGGGGGAAAAAGGGGGTCCCACGCTGGGGGCCTCCCCCCACCACTCATCCAGCGGGGAGGAAAAGACCAAGAGTAGCTGGTTTGGCTTCAGAGAAGCCAAGGAACCAACTCAGAAACCCAGGTACGTCCTTGGCAAAATCAGCTTTGCTCCTCAGGGAGGATGCTGGGATATTTGCAGCCTGGATCCTTGGTGCAGGGAGAACGGAGCAGATCGGGCCCTTGGGCAGGCTGTTGGGGCTCTGGCTTTGCATGGTTGAGTTGGGGGGTGGGTGCTGTTTCCCTAAGCCAGGGCTCGTTGTTGGCACGTGGACACAGGTAAGTTGCAAGGGCACAGTGCTTTGGGGGCCCTTGTGGATTGAGGAGTCCAGTCTCCTGCTCGTGGGTCTTGCTTCTGAGTTGGCACGCCTGCCCCTGGAGGGAGGGGAAGGAAGGGAAGAAAAGCAGGGAAGGCTATTTGTGTGAATTCTTTGCTCCCCAACCTACACCTCTTGCCTTCTGGTCTCAAGGTCAGGAAGCCTTGGCAGGTCTCCACCTGAGTGTACCTCAGACCCTCTACCTCCATCCCAGCTTCCCGCTGAGCGGTGGGAGCCAAGTCATCGATGCCCCCACCCCTCTTTTCATACACTCACCCCCCTGGCCTGTTATGCTGTTGGCCTGGCAAGGGGCTGTGGACATCTCCCTTAAAATCTGTGGCCTACCTTCTGTAAGACTGTTAGGGCTCTGGCCCTCTCTGTTCTCCTTGGTCGTGGGGTGTGGCAAGTGCTGATGGTGGCTGTGCTATTGTGAATGTGTTGAGTCCCACCCATGAGAGGGTTGCAGGAGTCCTTGAGCTCAGGCCCTGGCAGCGCTCTCAGGAGGGTTCTGGTGGCAATTAGGATTCTGTACCTGGTTCCACTGTGGGGACTGGTTTCCCACACACAACCAAGGAATTCTCCGACAACAGTTCGATTCAGCTCAATTCAGCTCAATTCTGACACTCTTTACCCAGAGATAACATCACACCCCACATAGGCTCAGTCCTGCAGGATTGACCCACCCCTCCACCCCTCCCCTCCGGCCACTTCGATGCCTGTTGCAAGTCCAGGTTGTCACCTGTGCTACTGACCAACCAGCTATAGATCCGAGGTTCCAGTGACCCCCCTCCTTCCTTGGGTTTGATTAATTTGCTAGAGTGGCTCACAGAACTCGGAAACACTTTGCTTACTAGATCACTGTTTTATTAGAAAAGGCTGTAACTCAAGAACAGCCCGATGGAAGAGATATATAGCACAGGTGTGGGCAAAGGGCACAGGCCTTCCATGCCCTCTCCCAGCTTGCCACACCCCCAGCATCTCCATGTGATTACCAGCCCCCGAAACTCTCAAACACCGTTCTTTGGAGTTTTTGTAGAGACTTCATCACACCGGCGCTGGTGATTAAATCATTGGCCACTGGTGATCGATTCAACTTCCAGCCCCTTTCTCCTCTTTAGAAACGAGGGTGAGACAGAAAGTTCCACCCTTCTGCTCATGGTTGGTTCCTCTGACCACCAGCCCCCATCCTTAGGGGCTTTTTGAGAGTCACCTCATCAACACAAATCCAGTTATGGTAGAAAGGGGCTTGTTGTGAATAACAAGATGCCCATTTCACTTTTATGGCTCTGAAGCATTTCAGGAAATGCAGACAAGAGACCAAATATTAAAAGATGCTCTTATTGCTTAGGAAATTCCAAGGGTTTTGGAAGCTATGAGCCAGAAACTGTGGGTGAAGACCACATATATATGAGAAATATACATTTGGTCATTCAGATGACCAAATTGCAGTATCACAGCCTTGACCCCCACCCTGGCCTTTTGGCTACTCCTCACTCTGACCATCAGAGGCTGCTGCATTGTCCAACAGGGTGCAGGGAGGGCCACCAGGCCTAGATCCTAGGAGCAGATGTCCTCCCTTCCCAAGGGGGCAGGCCCTGGACAGGCAATGTCTGTGGCAGCTCCAGCCAGTGTGGCTGGGCAGCTGTTTCTGCTCAGTGAGCCTGACCCTCCCCTGTCCATGGGTCTGCGGGCAGGAAGTGGGGTGTGGTGGCCGGGCACAGTGAGAAAGGGTTGAGAGTGGGCCCTACAGCCACTCCCCAACAGAGGGGAGAGGACTCCTACAGTCTTGGTTTTTTTCTTTCTCTGTGGAATTCAAGTCCACGGAGAGGGCTCAGGCTTGGCTGCCTTGCAGCCCCCAGTAGGCCTCACAGACGGGCGGCGGGAGGTGGAGCAGTCCCTGGGTGATGCTGCCCTTTGCCTCCCCTGCTATAGATATATCAGCTTCTGTCCCCTCTGCCCTGCCCCTACTCACCAGAGCCCCGGGGAATTGCCGGCCACCTGCAGCCCAGGGAAGATCGAAAGAAGGGGATGGGCCTGTCACAGAAGCCCAGGCTGAACCTATAGCCCTCTGACAACTTGGAGATATTTGTGGATGGTAGTCTGGAAGGAGGTGGCGGGAGACCTGGGCAGGGCATTCGCTAGGGTGCCTGGGTCACATGGAGCACAGACCATGGGCTCAGAGTTGTCTGTGGGGCATCACAGGGCCTTTTCCAGGGCAGACAGTTGCTGAGGGACATCTCTCATGAGGTCATTTCTGTTCACGTGCCCAGGCTTTGGGCTCAGACCCCTCTGCAGGCCATGACTTCAATGTTGTCATCACTCGCGCTTATAGCCTGTTTTCCGAATCCTAGGTCTCCATGTCTCCCAATGGCCCTTCAGAGTCCAGAGAAGTTGGTTCACTTATAGACATAAGGAAGCTGAGGGTTTTGCCCTTCTCCTTGAATTCTGAGCTTGTCCTCAGCAGGGAGGAGGCCATCCAGGCATTTCTGTCCTTCCGAGGCTCATTTGAGGGCATAGGCCGCAAGGGTAGGCTCTGTGGCTTTGTGTCCAGGCTAGGTGGGGCGGGAGGGCTGTTTTTTGGGTCAGGTGGCCTGGTCTAGACAGGTCTGAAACCTGGACAGTGAGTCCATCAACATCACCCTGGCCCTGGGCCTCGACAGAGCCGGGAAGGTGGTCTGGAAGAAATGACTGTTGGCACTTGCCCAGAGGGCTTGCTCTGGGCTTTTGAGGAGAGAGTGAGAGGTGAGCTAATTTGTCAGGAAGCTGTAGGTCAGACCCCGGAACTGCAGTAACCGAGGTGGCTGCAGGTGCCCGCTGGGGCTCCAGAGTCTGTCCACAGGCTTAGAGGTTCGGGGCACCTGTGCCCTGGGGGGCTACCATTGCGGACTGCGGGGTGTTCCACACTGCGAAGGGCAGCGGCGCCCTCTAGTGCTCTCACGTGGCACTGGTGCCCCAGGGAGAGGCCGGAAGCAATACGCGTTGGGTGTGCAGTGTCCAGAAAAAAAAGCTGTTGCTGTTGGAGAAGCCAGTGGCTGGAAGAGAAGGAAGGAGGGTATGAAGAGCTGAGAAGATGGTCCTCCTTTTCCTCTTGGCCTGGCCCTCGCCTGCCAGGCCCGTGGCTGTCACACTAGGCCCCAACCAGTGTGTGTGCCGGGGGGTTGGTGGTAGTTGAGACTCACTCAGCCCTGCTCACCAGCCCCGCTGTCACTGTGCATCTTGGCCTGCAGCATGAGGTCCTTACTGTGTGTTTGAGGACTGTCAGGACCAAGCGTGTTCAACCCACCAGAGCCAAACAGGGTTGTCTTTGTGTCTATCCCTCCCTGACCGTCTTAGAGTATAAACTTCCTGTGGGCAGGCCACCCTGGAGCTCACCTGCCCTGGCCCCTTCACACTAATCGTAGAACCTTGTGTACAGTAGGGGATCAAGTACTCGATGCAGGTAATTTTTAGTTGGAGTACGTGTGGTACAACATGGCAGCAAATGTATTGTGGTGGCCTTTGGTGGTCTGTGCATCTGTCCTGGCCCCTCACCAGAAGTGGTGACACCAAGGTCTCAGTGAGCCAAGAGTGTACGGTGCTACCGAAAGCTCAGAGCCTCAGTGGCATTCCCAGTGGGGTAAATGAGGGGTATATGTATCCAGTGACCTAGAGTTAGTGTGGCCGTCCATCCTGTTTGTGCCCGTTTTCCTTGTATAGTTAATATTGCCCTTTTACTATTTAAAAAACATTCTGGTTTGGAAGATAAATTATGTGGTGTCCCTACTTATAGCTTCCTAGGCCCCACTTTGTCACCCCATTGTGCTCAGATGACGGGGCAGGTTATGCCCAGTCTCTTGGACACCTGTCCTGGGCATCAGGCACGTCTCAGGAGGGCACCGGGAGATCGTGCCTTGCGAGAGATGGCTAAAGGACTTGTCGGCTGGGGGTGTATGCCTCGAAGGCTGGCTTTGACCTTTTGGGGGATTGCCTGGTGGAGAGCCTTCACAGACCAGTGTGCCACCTCTGGGACCAGTGTGTGGAAATAACAAGGAGACACAGCTCGTCTCAGCCTAACGAGGAGCTGTCCACCAGTGAAACCCGGCCTCCCGCTGCAGAGGTGGCCTGGCGATGCAGTAAGTTGCCCGGCAACGGCAGTGTTTAAGTAGAGGGGCTGTAAGAGGGGAGGGGTGATGGCAGCCTGAAGGGGTGAGTTCCACCAGTTGTCCTAAGGTTCCCGCAGGACACTGGGGCAGTTTTATTCCCTCAGGTTACTGGGGCAGAAACATTCGGACCTCTGATTTCTCTCCCCAGCTTTCTTCCTAGAAGAGAAGACAAGTCAGTGTATGCTGAAGTCCCCACTGCACGGTGGGGGGTGGCACTGTGCTGGGCTGGCACCGTGGGCTCTGGCCTCAGAGCATAAACTGGGGAGATGACCACATGTGGGAACGGGTCTGATCTGTGCCAGGTAGACTGGTAGGGAGGGGAGATTTTAAAGTGAGAACCCTCAGACTGTGCACCTGGGGTAGAGCAAGGGTAAGGGAAATGTGGGGAGGGGGGAAGGACGGGGTGTTACTGGGTAGGAGGGATGGAAAGGATGCTCTAGGAGGTGCCGCCAACTCTTGGGAGCCTGCTGGGCCTGGCACCTGGAGTCCCTTCCTCTAGGGAGATCCCTTTGCTGGTTCCATACCAACGGGTTTGCGTGTACCTCTGGGGAGCCAGTGGGAGGAGGGTGCTAGCCCAGCCTGGGGCTCCCGGCCTTCTGCTCTGCTGTCTCCTGCCCTGCAGTTCTGACTGCCAGCCAGATTGCCATGAGACCACCAGGGTGAGTGGGGTCAGGCCAAGGCTGAGGGGAGTGCAGAGCTGAGCCAGGTGCTATTTAATGTTGATGGAGCCCTCTTCCTTCAGACCCCTCCAGTCACTTGTCACAAAGGGGACTGGAGAGAGAGGTGGCTCAGAGTAGCTCTATTCCTGGGGGCTGAATCCTACTAGCACAGTTGGACTGTGTCACGTATGGGTGCTCCAGTTGGGGAGCAGGCTGAGGGCAGGGCCTGACCCACGTAGTAGTACATGCTCTCCGTGGTGCCTGAGATAGGCTCCTGCCTGGGGCCTGCTTGTAGTGAAGGGAGGAGGGACGCTTGTGGGGCTTGGGACTCTGGGCCCAGGATTTGCCCTCTTTCGGTATCTTCACCATGTCAGGACCACAGAGGCAGAGCAGTGCTGGGAAGCCTGGTGGGTTGGGAGTCGATGGGACTCTCTTACCTTCTACCCCTCACCCAATCTCTAGGTGATAGTAGGAGGCCAAGAAGCCACACTTGGATGGGGAGTTAGTATACCGAGAAAGTGTCGGGAGAGTCTCTGGAAGCTGGATTCTTAAGAGAAACCCAGAGTTTGGGACCTGGATGTGCCCTGCCTGTGTGGCTGGGATCACAGATCACAGACTGTCTTGGGAAGCCCACCTTTGCTGTTGGTTGAACTGGATTCCTTCCTGTTACCTGCCCCCCGCCCTTGTGTGTGGTCAAGCCAGTCCTGCCTCTGCTCAGCTCTGTCTGGGCCCTGGATTCCCAGAAGAATCCTGGTGAGCTCCAGACTTCCTGGCTTCCTTCGATAGGTGCCCCTCCCACCCCAACCTGCATTCCATACAAGCTGGCCGGTGAAACCTGGCTTCTGCTCCCCAACCACCACCCCCTACCCCTGTGCCTGACCCCAGTGTTTCCCTGGGGGAAACAGCAGCCTGATGGGAGAAGACGGAGATGTAGGAGTTCCCCAGAATGGTCACCTGGGCAGGGGCCAGGGAATGGGGGTCTTGGGGCTTAGACTGGGGGCTGGAGGATGGGACTCAGGCAGTAGGCGAGGCCACCAAGGCCTGGGCCTGATAGGTGGGCTCAGCCGCCAGGCAGCTGTAAACCACTGCCAGAGACCTGAAAACTGGGGTGTGGGGCCCCCCTTTTTACCTGCACTGCCTTCCTGGTTTTCTGTCTCCTGGGCTGTCCTGGGGAAGCTAAGAACTCAGGTTTCAGAGTCTGCCCCAGTCCACATCCCTAGAGCCAGCTGCGCACCATAGGTAAGGTGCAGCCGCAGGTGCAGGGGGTGCTCCCTCCCGGAGAGGACCCTGGAGGGGACACCCGATGGCCAGCAAGTGTTTGCCAGTGTCTGGGAGTGGAGGTTCGCTGCCGTGGAATGGATTTCTCAGGGGAGCCAGCGACCTGTGTGGGGGACCCCAGAGGGCCTCTGGTGACACTCAGAGTTGCTGCTGCTACCGCCTTCCAGCCTTCGTCTCCTGAGCAGGGCTGCTCTCAAGGTTGGCCTGTGGGTGCCCTTGGTGACAGGCACACTCTTCAGGGTGCTGGGCCATGTGGATGCCTGACAGCAGACATCCTCAGCGGTGTCTTGCTGTCCATCCGGGTGGGTTATGGAACGCCCCCAAGAAATGAGAGAGGTGGGTTCTTTTTATCGACATCTTGTCATGCATGATGTCTGCCCCCTCATTACCTCCTGTTTCTGCAAGGGGTCAGCAGAACACATCTGTTTCAGCGCTCAGAATGCCAGGCGCCCTGCTGGGTTCTGTTAGCACTGGCTTTGTCCAGCCGGAACTCTAGGCCTGGCCTTTCTCTGGTCTCCTCATCCCCTCCAAGCACCTGGTATTGCTTTCCTCTCTCAGTCCTTAAAGGGATATAGGGCGCTTTCTGATTGGTTCTGCAGGCATAAGTCTGGTGTTGAGTAGAAACTTCAGCCTACGGACCAGGAGAGGAACACGTAGTTTTGGCTGGGGTCCTGGCTGTAAAAGGGGATTATTGCTCTCCGGGGTTGGCATGAGGATTAAATGAGCTCTGTCCAGCATCTTCCTCCTTGGGCAACCCCTAATAATGTCACCTGTTGGAATCTTCCTTTTGTCCCCCGGCCTACATACCTGAACCCAGGTACCAGGCATGTGGTACCTCGCCCAAGGCAGGTGGGGGGCAGGCGCGTGGTGTTCAGCAGGGGCGTTTCCAGTCTTGGCATTAACCAGGAGGCTCACGGTTTTGTCTCCCTCCACAGCCTGGACGTGTCTCCTCAGGTAGAACCTGACCCAGCTGCTCTTCCTCACCACCTCCCCTGCTCCCCCTGTGCTACGGCCCCCCCCACTCCTGCTCCCACCGCTGCTCCCATGCTAAGCACTAACCTTTTTGCAGCCGCCTCCCCCGCTGCTGCCACCGCCTCCGCTGCCCCTGAAGCCACCCCATCTGGATTCTTGGGTCTCACCAACCCGTTCCTCACCTCCATGCAGAGCAACCCTTTCTTCGAGGAACTCATAGCCGACATAGCACTAAACTCTCCTTCACCTGCTCCCTCTCTCCCCAGTGCCTCGAGGGCCAGCCCCACCCCCCTGGCCTCCCCTGGGAAAGCCCCGCCTGAGTGGGAAGACACCTTCAACGTCTTTGCTGCCAGCAGGCTGCGTCCAGAGGCCAGGAGCAAGATCCTGGCCCCTGCAGGAGTGGGGCTGGAGGTGACTGGGCTGCAAGACCAAGGCCGTGGGGCCATGACAATGAAGGCAGCTGAGCCCCGGGGGGACCCAGGGGGAGGAGGAAGAGGTGGGAGCAGCGTGCGGCTGGAGCCCAGGGTTCCTCTGGACTTGGGACTGGACTGCCCGAGCACGAGTGCGGCTGACCTGGGGCCCCTCGGGTCGGTAGGGGCCGGCCTCCCCTCTACGTCAGCCCAGCTGCGCCTGAGAGCCTCAGACTCTGAAGCAGACAGGGAGCCACCAGCGCCAGGAGGGGAAGCAGGGCAGAGTCCAGCAGACAGCGCGACGTCTCTGTTTAGCTCCCCAGAAGTGATCAGTGTGTGGGAACGGCTGCCTGGCCCAGACGACGCCCCTTCAGGCCAGGACGAGGCCTCCCAAGGCGAAGGCCAGCTTTTGCGCGAGCTCAATACAGTCGAAGATTCATGGCCTTGGGATGTGGTCACCATTTCTCCTGCAGCTGAGATGTCCTCACCGGTCCCGCGAGGAGAATCTGATGAACCGCCTCCTCCCCAGATGCAGCCAGAGTCACCAGAAGCCGTGAGCCCCAAGGGGAGTGAGGGGCCTCCCCCACTGGAGCTGGAGCCAGAGCCTGAACCAGAGCCCCAACCTGAGCAGGTGTTGGACAAGGAAATGCAGCCCAGCAGGCCACCTCCCAAGCCACCACGCCTCTTCACACCCTCAGATTCCCAGGAGAAGGAGGAGGAGGAGGAGGAGGAGGAGGAGGAGGAGGCTGCGGCGGAGGTGGCTGCTGCAGGGGGCCTGAGAAGCAGGGGGGCAGAGACAGGAGGAGAAGACGACCTCCCAAGTGTGCCGGTTGCTGGTCCACAGGAGGCCAAGGAGGAGGGCGAGGCACCTGGGTCGGAGGAGTCTGACAGCCATTCTTCTGGAACCCTGCTGGGTGGGCCAGGCCTGGAAGATGTACCGGAGGGGCACCCTCCCGTGTCTGGGCCCTACTTATCCCCGCCCACTAGCTGCCCTGAGGGCCCTGCCCCCGTACCCCATTACTTAAAGGGCGTGGCTCCTCAGAGTCAGCAGATCTGGGAGGCTCCAGAGAAAGGAGGGAGCCCTGAGGGTCCTGAGGCCCAGAGCCAGGCACCAGTAGGAGAGGGGCTTGGGCCTCTGCCAGACAGCTCCCAACACACTGACCTCTGGGCCTCAGTGGAGGATGCCTTGAACCCCTTTTTGTCTCAGGGGAACCAAGACCCCCCCAGTCTCCCGTCCACTTCCCCTCCAGGGTCCAGGGAATCTTCCATCCTCTCTGGTCCAGAAGAGCTGCCCACGCCCCCAGAACCTGCTTTTCCACCGCCCCCTCTCCCGCCCTGGGCCAGCCACCGCCATGGGGGGCCCAGCCCTCCACACTCTCCTCTGCCTGGAGCTCAGCCCCTGACTTCTTCCTCCCCACCCCCTGGGGAGCCGGCCTCCTCCCCTGGGGGCTCCCCTGCCCCACCTGGGGAG
Organism: Paguma larvata; assembly: GCA_030068075.1. NCBI lineage: Eukaryota > Metazoa > Chordata > Mammalia > Carnivora > Viverridae > Paguma > Paguma larvata. The sequence goes on from CM057836.1 coordinate 49,211,685, forward strand.
GACCACGCTGCAACCACCCCAGCCTCCCCGCTTGTGCTTCTGCCCTTGGAGACACGACCAGCTGAGGAGCCACAGCCCAGTGCCAGGTGAGCGGCGAGCTGCCACCCTGAGAATACTCTGCCGGAGGAGGTGGGTGGAGGGGGGCAAAGCAGCCCAGGGGCTAGGGTGTTCACATTCCAGCCTCAGCCCTTCTAGGGGCAGATGAAGGGCTCCTTTACCCTGAGGCAGGATAGGGGAGGCTTTGAAGACAGGAGCCCTTCTGTGGTACCTGCTTTGAACGTGTCTCCTCCTTGGGTCCTCGGGGAAGCAGAGGTACAGGGGGTGAAGAATGGAGTGGGGAGAGCCAGTGTGGGCTGGCAGGGGAAGGGGGATGAGAGTTCAGGCACTCAGCTGCAAGGGGAGCTGGGTACTGGGGGCAGTGAAGCTTGTCAAATGGGGGCCACATCCTCTGCAGCAGGCCCAGGGGAACAGGCTGTGGGAGACAGAGCCAGAGGAGGGACCGATACAGAGGTCAATCGGAGAGAAAGCGCAAGAGCTGTTTAGAGAACAGAAGAAAAACAAAAATACCCACTCCCCACCTCAGAAGAAAGGGTCTGTAGCCCCATCAGGTGCCTCACCGGTTTGCGACTGTGCCTTTTCAGGGGGTAGTCCTGATATGCTTAGGACTGTGCCGAGTGGACACAGGATGCGTGCGTGGCCGTGGTCACTGTGGCATTGGCCTGTTTTAGAAGAATGACAAGGCCGTGACCTCACCAGGTCAACTGGTGCAGGGTGACCAGAGCTGAGGTCTGGAGACACAGGTCACTTGGTGTTGATGGGGAGCAGCGAAGTCCAGGACACTAGTGCTCTAGGAGCCCTGAGTGAAGAAGTGGGGGAGAAGAGGGGGCTGCTTTTTCTGCTGAATAGAGCAGGGTGAGGGGCTTGGGGAGCATGACGGGCTCCTGGACTAGAGCCCCCAGCCCGCTGGCTCATACGTTTAGTCTTGCAAATTCACTGAGCATCCACCGTGTGTCAGACACTAAACAGAGACGAAAGACATGCCCGGAGAGTTCCCACTCCAGCGAGCAAGCAGAAGTGCACCCGTGAAGAGCCGGCCCACGGGGTCCATGCTGATAGACGAGAAGTGGGAGGGAGGGAGTCGGGGCCACCCTTGACTGCTGCTCCAGCGGCAGGTGGTGAAGTAGAGGTGAGGGAGAGGAGGTAGTTACAGCTTCCTTGCTCTGATTACAGTGTCCTTAGCTGGCCCTGCTGTATTCCAGCCTCACTTCCAATTATGCTCACTGCCTTTAGGAAGCTTTATTCCCTTCAGAGCTGGCTTCGTGTCGAACTCAGCATGTGCCTTACATCATGAAGTAGATGGGCCAAATAGAGCGATCCCTGTGTCTCAGATGAGGAAACGGAGTCTTTGAGAGCTCTGGGGTCCAGGGTGCCTCCGATGTGTGGGGGCAATCAGATCGAGAGCCCAGTACCTATTCAGAGTTTCCTTATGCCACCCCGGTATTCCTCCCCTCCCCAGGCACAGCTCCTAGGTAGCATTAGAGCAGCTTTTAAGCTCCCATCCCTAATGCAGACCCTTATATGGGAAGAGATATGTTGTCTTCCCTGCTGTCTGCCTCCTGCCTGGCCTCTCTGCCACTCTTCCCAGGTCGTGAGACTGAATCCATGGCCCTATCCCGAGTAGCAGAGTTGGCCTGTCTGGGTCTGGGCACTTCCTCCTCCAGTGGAGCTCAGGGCCTTGGGCTAAGCCAGTTTGCTTCCTACTTCTGAATAGTCCAAATCCTGGGGGCAGGTTAGTTGATTTGAGGGCCTGCTGCTTGCAGTTTGCATACCTGTCACAGGTACAGGGTGCTGGGGGATCCCAGAGCAGGGTCACTTTACTCAGCTTGGGGGAATCAGAGAAGTGTCCTAGAGGAAGTGGCCTTGCATAGCTTTGAAACACGAATAGGAGTTAGTAGGCCAGCAGGTGAAGGGCCAGTGTTCCAGATAGAGGGACAGCTTTTATAAGAGCCTGCAGGTGAGAAAGAGCCCATTTCCTGGGTTGCTGCAGTATGTTGGGGAAGTAGAGACCCAGGAGGAAAGGGCAGGGCCCAATCGTGTTAGAGATTGTGTTTTCTTATCTGATAGGGAACCAGTAAAGCCTGTTTAAGCATCGGAGAGGCCGAGCTAGCTCACGGTCCCATAGCAGAACGGGGGCGTGGTTGGAGGTGGGCAAGACTCCCTTGGGGGAGCTGAGTTAGCAGGTGGAGCCGGAGGAAGTTTAGCTAGCACTGGCTTGGAGAGGAGGGGATGGGGTGAGAGGAGATGAGAGGGAGCAGGGCTTGATTTTGATTAGCCCTGGAGTTGAGCGGGGTGGGGAGGAATCAGTGACCGGAGCCACTCACTGCTGGGAGGGACACAGGAAAGGACAGACATGGAAGGGACTATGATGCGCCTGAACTGGACCTGGCGTGGAGCGAGCCAGCCTCCAACTGTATGTGAGCCTCGAGCTCAGGGGTGAGGTCTGGGCTGGAGCTGGACATTAGGGGTGGTAGGAGCCACGGTGGGGAGGGGAGAGATCCAAGGGAAAACTGAGAGGAGACCATCAGAGGTCAGAAAACCAGATGGAGGCCTTGGGGGGGAAACGAGGGAGAGCAGGCCAAAGGAAGGAGTGGTCCAAGTGTGAACTCCACAGAGAGGTCAGTGAGTTGAGAACTGAGGGGCTGGTGGACTCAGCGGGAACACTCGTGATGGGCTTGGGGGGGCCAACGTCCCGTTTGGATGGGTTGAGGAGTCACGAAAGGTAAGAATTTGTAGAGACAGAATGCAGTGTGCATCCCCCGGTGGGGCTGGGTGAGGAGGAAAGGGAGGTGGGGCACAACTCATGCGGTAACAGGGTCAAGGGAGGGTTTCTCAGGCCTGTGCTGAAGGGAAGCAACCAGTAGAGAGAGGTGGGCAACCAAGTGTTCTAGTTTGCCCAGGTCTTTCCTGGTTTGAGCACCTAAAGTCCCACACCCTGGGAATCCCCAGTCCTGGGAAAATTGGGAAACTGGGAGAGTTGGTCAGATCCCTGGAGAAAGGTTACAGTATGGAAGAGGTGGGGAGGATGGGGGGGGGTGGCCCTGGCAAAGACCAGCTATAGGTGCAGAGAAGGGAGGCGGTCCCTGTCTTCTGAGGGAGTACACTGGAGAGGGCGCAGGCAGTGAGGGAAGTGGTGGGGAGCTTTGCTGAGGAGCTCAGGGTGCAGCCTCCCTGAGGCCCTGCCTGTGTCGGGGCAGCCGCCACCGCGTGGTGGTTTGTGTCCAGCAGATCTGCTGGCCCCGCAGAGAAAGTGGCCCCGTGTTTTCGTTGCGCTGCCCATCCCTCCTCATAAGGCATCTCCTTTCTATGTCCGCAGCCCCCACCCTGTGAAGCCCCTCAGTGCCGCCCCTGCAGAGGGCAGCCCGGACAGGAAGCAGTCCCGCTCCAGTCTGAGCACAGCTCTGAGCAGTGGGCTGGAGAAGCTCAAGACCGTCACATCTGGCAGCATTCAGCCCGTGGCTCCAGCCCCCCACGTTGGCCAGACTGTGGACGCCAAGCGGCTGAAGGTGAGGCCCGGCAGGATGCCAGGGGGCGTGAGACCAGATGTGTGGTGCCGTGGAGAGAGGTCAGGAGCAGGGTGCTGGGCAGGGTGGAGCAAAGGAGTAGGCCTGGTCCCCCATGCCAGAGCCCTGAGCCAGTTAGGCTGTCTCTCGCATCGGAGACAGAGGCCGCTCCAGGGGCCTGTAGGGGTGAAACCCGGGTGTTGGAGGGTGGGCGGGCAGATAGGCCTGAGGCTGCCCTGCTCATTCTCATTCCTGGTCTCAGGACTCAGGCGTGCTGGACCAGTCGGCCAAGTACTACCACCTGACCCACGACGAGCTCATTGGCCTGCTCTTGCAGCGGGAGCGCGAGCTGAGCCAGCGGGAGGAGCATGTGCACGAGCTGGAGAGCTACATTGACCGGCTGCTGGTGCGGATCATGGAGACCTCACCCACACTGCTGCAGATCCCCCCTGGCCCCCCAAAGTAGCCCTCCTCACCCCCGCCCCCGGGAGGGCCGACGTGGACCCACCGCCCACACAGGGCTTGCGCCGCCCTCTCTCCCGCCGAACCCACTCTCACCTGGGCAGGCTGCTGTCTGTCCTCCGTTGTCGCTCCTGCTCCTCCTCTCTTCTGCCTCCGTGGGGGCTGCTGGAAGGGGGACCCTTTGGACTCCCATTGGAGGTATCAGGTTCCATGTTTTTGGGAGCCCTCAGTCTTTCCCACCTGCCTATTTTCATATCCCGTAGTTTTGGGGGCTCCAGGGAATTGGAACAAAGAATTTAGTCCTCAAGTTGGAGCAGGGGTGAGCTGCAATTTGATGTGGCATCTGGGACATACTTTATTACCCCACACGACGGTCAGTCATTTCATCCAAGGCTAAACCCTCGTCCTCCTCATCTGTCTTCAGTCCCTGGAGGGCTCCTAGCATGACCGGGGCTGTGGCAGGAACCAAGCCGCCCATTTTGGAGTTAGGGGCAACTGCAGCCTCGTGTCTGTTCCCTTGAGAGCAAGGAGCCCGTACGGTCTGGTCTCATCTCGGCCGTGTCCTGATTTTTGTGTGTTTCCAGCTGTTTGCAGAACGAGTGCCACGTGGATGGATGAGGATGACGTGTGTTCTCCAGGTCCCCCACCCTGCCCTCCTCTTCCGATCATTCCATTGAGTGTCACGTGTGAATGTATGGAGAGCTGGGGCAAGTGTGGGGAGAACGCCTCCTCACCTCCCTCCAGGCCGTGGGCCCCTCCAGGCCTCAGGGCTTTGGGCTGCGTATGTCTGGGGATCAAGCCTCCCTCTTTGTTTTTGTTGCCTGTCCAGATGCCAAAACTCTGTTCTGCGGCAGGGTGTGAACTTTTGGAAACCAATTAAAACGTGCCTTTTGTGGGTGGGGTCAAGAGCCTCTGGATGTAGACCTCTCTCTCTGTTTGGTGTCCCCCTCCCTGTTGAGCACATGGGGCTGGACCTGTCGGAGCCCTGGAAGTGGGAAAGGGGGTGGTGAGACTCGCTGCAGCCCGTGCCCCTCCCCCAGAGTTCACTTCAGTTAAGGGTCTGGTGAAGCTGCCACTGCTCCTTTAACTCTCCTGCCACCTTCTCTTCCTCCCTCAACCCCAATTGAGGAGGGTCGTGGGATAAAAACTACATTGTGGAAGTGGGAAGTCCCATTCTACCTATACTTAAGGAAAAAGCCTTTGTTGCTCTCCTCTCCATCCACTAGCTGCTCTTCCAGCCTGTCCTTTCTGCCCCATGGCCTTGCCTGGCTTGGCTGCAGTGCACTTTGAAATGAAGTGTCTGTCCTTTGGCCCAGCCCCGGTTTGCTTGCGGAAAACATGGCAGGCTTCCCATGGCATCTACAGGGAACCTTTAGTGGCTTGGGGTGCCCTGCTTTAGCAAAAGTTTTGGCGTGAAGAGGTGCTGAAGAAGGATACTTCTGGCCCAGTGAGGAGGTGAGGGCGTGTCTGGAATCACCTCTTCTTCCTGAGAGAGCCTATGGGATCTCTCCGACAGCCTTGGAAGAAGGGCACCTGCTCTGTGGGTGATGTCTTCTGCCAGGGTGAAGCAGAGGAGCCCCCACACATGGGGGGAAAGCCCCTGTAATGTTATCTACCTTAAGGATCACTCATCAAAGCTGAGGAAAGTGTCCCCAGGTGTCCAGATCTAGGGACATGTTTTTTGGGGGTCAGTGGGGGTTGGGTAGGTATCTATTCTGGGGGATGGGGAGCACTCCTCTACTGTGTATTCTTCCGGGCTCTATTCATGACCAGTCCTGACCCTGATCTTCCACTCATCCTTGATTGTGGGCCTCCAAAATGCCCAGGGCAAGGATGTCTTCAGAAGAGCTTTGAGTTGAAGTCCAAGGTTCTTGTTGGATGTTTCTGCTCCTGGCCACGACTTGGAGAGTTGCAGGTGGGGTGGGCAGAGAGCAGGCACAGTTCTGCTTTGCTGTTCGTCTTCCTAGTTGTAACTCCTGTTTATAAAGAGCTTGTTCTTCATGTTTTGAGCACTTTATGAAGAATAAAAAGTTCATATACTGCAGGTGGCTCTATCGTGTTCCTGTTTTGATAAATGTATGAAGGCAGCTTCCTGGGGGAAAAGGCGGGTAATGGGGTTTTCGGATGTCACTGCCCCTGTCTTAACATCAGGAGCAGCAGCACAGCGTTGACAAGTGGCATGGACTCGGTCTTTTCTTTGCCGGGATATCCACATTTATTGAACACTGGGGGGGAATACAGAGGAATAAGACTTGATTCTTAATGTGAAACCACGTAGTCTAGTAGGGAAAGATACAAGTCCAAAATACAAATGGTTCTTCATAGCCAGCTAGAATCTCTCTCCAGTTTTAGGAATCGTCTGTTTCTTGTTTTTGTTGGTGGGCAACTGGCTGCTACAGATGATGCATTGTCCAGAAAGACATGAGCAGGTATGAGCCAATATCGCACCTCACCTTGAGACTGCAGAGACCCAAAGTGGAATTCCCTAGGATCAAAACTATTTCTACTGCCCTCTTGGGTAGCTTCCTTCCTGTCCTCCCAGCCTGGCTCACTGACCAGATGATTCATCTGGGAATCTTCTACTCCGTTCTGCACAAGCGTGTTTATTATCCTTGCTGGTGTCTTACTCTATGATATGCAGCACTCCTTCTTGCCTAAAGTCCTTGTAGTGCTTAACAAACCTTACTGAACCTCACTCCCCATTCCCACCTCTCTTCCTTTCTGGGAATTAGGCTGAGGAGGGATCTTCCTTAGCTCGACAAAGGAAGTGGAAGCTGTCAGCACTCTGAAGCTCCCACCATTTAACTCACACAGTCAATACGTATTTGAAGCCCTGTTGGGAGTCCTCCCAAGCCTGGCACGGAGAACTTAGCAGTCAATCAAAAGGTCATACAAGTGCGAGGGCTGTAAGGGAGAAATGCTGGATGCTATAGGAGCATATAGTGGATTTTGTGGAAGTAGGGTGATGGATCGGGAAATGCAACGTTTAGGCTGAGGTTAGGAGAGCCAGAGTCAGGCAAAGATAAAAAGTTAGAGTTTTCTGGGTACAGAATGTTCAAGGGTCAGGGACTGGAAGCCCCCCCGCATGTTCCTGTACTCAGTGTCAAGGTGGCTGGAGAGCACAAGGGGAGGGGGAGGGTGGCGGCAGAAGAAAATGCATGAAGACTCCTCTCGGCAAGTCCTTGCAGAAAGCCTTTCGGAATTAACTCGGAGCCTTCGTCCATCTGGTCCCGGGTCAGACCCGCTTGAGTAGGACTCTTAGGGGCTAGAGCTCCCGGAGCGACGCCCTCCGCAGCAACTGAAACTTCTAGGGGCGGGTAAACAGTGAGGGGGTAGCCCCATGGTCCCCTACCGGGACCTTAGAGTCGTACACGCACACACTTCCCATACTGCCGAGCCCTGCAGGACTGGCGGCAGGAACCGAGACCCGGTTTGAGTCAGTGCAACTCTCCGCAGTCTAGGGCTGTCAAACGCCGTGACTAGAAAAACTACACTCCCCACAATCCCTTGCGTCCCCGGCTCGCTGCGGTTGCTTATGGCCAATCGGGAGAAGCAGCTGTGGCGGGGGCCGAGGAGGGACATTTTAAAAGGGCCGGAGATTGCAGGCGTCAGTGGCCATGGCGGATACAGCGACTACAGCATCGGCGGCGGCGGCTAGTGCCGCTAACACCTCGACCGATGCACCTCCTTTCCAGCTGGGCAAACCTCGCTTCCAGCAGGTGAGGACCGGGCTACGGTCTGAAGATTGGCGGGTGGCACAGGGAGGGCGCGCAAACTCCTCTCCAAAATCTTTAGTCCTGGGGTCCTCCGACCCGCGGCCACCGGGGAGCCTGCAGCTACTACCTCGGGGACCTCGGCCACAGCCATCCCTTTCCCATTGGTGAGCAGGGTGGGCGAGGACTCCCACTTTGGCTCCCTATTGGCTACCGGTGCCGTCACTCCTCGGTTGCCCGCGCCCTCCAGCCTTTCCCGCCCGAGGCGCTCTGTGATTGGCTCCTGACGGTCGCGGCCGGGGATCCTGGCGCCCCGGGTCCGAGAGGCTTCTGCAGGGTCGCTTTGGGCTGTGCAGCCAGCCACTCCCGGCGGAAAGTTCGAGTCCGGTTCTGGCTGACAAGTTGGCGTGGAGGAGATGCCTTCTAACTTTCCCTGGGTGGGGACTGACATTCTTTCCGAGCTGCTGGCGGAGCCCCCGGGCAGTGTCCGACTCCGCGGTCACGCTCCCAGCCCGTGACCCCAAGCCAGGTCCGCCGTGCGCGATGATTTAGAGCCATGGACCGAGGGGTCCCGCGGCCTAGCCACCCCTTTCCCCTCCAACAGGGGATTTGCTGACGCGAGTCGGCCGGCTGGTGCCATGCCGGGGACGGAATGAGGACGTGCGGGGAGAGTCGGGGTGCGGAGGAAACGCTGTGTCATCCCCTGGGGCGCGGGCTGTTGGAAGAGTCCGCGTCCCGGAAAGCCCGCTTCAGCCCCCTCCCCCGGTGCGACCTCTGAGGAGGGTCTCTGGGACCCGAGCCCTGGCGCCACCGAGCGCTCGGCTCTTTGGACCCGGTCGGGCTCTTCAGAGCACGGCGACAGTGGCCCTTTTACCCCGAGACCCCCCCGACAGGGCGTCACTAACTCGTACTCAGCCACGGAGATGGAGATCGAACCCACAGCCTGGACGTGCCACCAGGGTTGAAGGCTTGGAGGGGCTGTTCCCACGCTACGGGCCGCCTCATACCCTCCGTCCTCCATGGCCTCCAGCCAGCACGGAGGAAGTGGACTTTATTAGAAAAAGGGCAAAGAGACTCGACCGAAGTGAACTGGGTTTGCCTTGGGTGGGGGGCAGCGGAGGCGGACGGAAAGAAGTTTGCAAGAAGAAAGGAAATTGTACAAGGTCGGTGAGGTGGTGTGTGTGTGTGTGTGTGTGTGTGTGTGCGTGCGCGCGCACGCGCGCGCGTTTTGTGAGGTTTTTTTGTTTTCTTTTGGTTTTTGGTGGTGGTGGTTGTGTGGGAGAGGGACTGGTTCCAGCAAAGTGGTGCACCGAGCTTCACTGATAATTAAGGAATTAAGCCCTGAGCCTTCTGGAAAAAAAAGGTTCTCACTGTTTTAAAACAGGACTGTAATTCCTTAAAAAAAAAAAAGCCATCTCAGCATGTAGGTGTCAGAGGAAGACTGGTGTCTTCCTGCCAGCGCAGGGTGCTGCCTAGGGCGAGACTGTCAGGGATGCCTCTCCCTGCGCTTGAGCGACCTTTCATGGGCTGTCCTCCTTTCCCAGCCCTCCGCACACATTCTAGCATCCTTTAAGGATCAGCCAGGCCTCCTACTCTGGAAACCCTTCCTCTCTTCTTCCCTATGATATTACACCTGGTGGGACCAGGTCACTGACTCCTTCCTGACCCTCCTGTTTGGCCACCCCAAGTGGGATCCTCTCAGGTTAGCCTTTAGTGACAGTCTGTCCCGTGTTCCTCTAATACTTACTTGTTCTCCTCCCCCCTTGTGTGCACGTTTTGAGAGAAGGGGCTGGTCCTGCCCTCCCTTGTCTCTGTCTTACCCCGAGGTGGGGCTAGACACAGGGTGATGTGCTGAATAAAGATTTGTGGGTTGTCTTTTTCGGGTACTTGTTCTGGGACATTCAGTCACACAACACACAGTTATTGAGAACTTCCCAGTGGCTTTTGCTGTGATCACCGCTGGAGCCATATACGCACATTCGAGATTACTCCAGTCATTGCTGGTATCTGTTTTTGGCACTGCTCTTGAGGGCAATAACAGTGTTTGTTGTATTTGCTTTGGAAGCGCCCCTCCTCCAGCATAGGGCCTTGTGTAAAGCATAGTGGAAGTGATTGCCCATGTTAAGGAACTTCTCACCGCTACCCCTGCCCCCTCCTGCTCCTTCCGCACCACTCCCTGCTGTGCTAGCAGCCCTACCTATCACCCAGTTGACTCCCAAGAGACCTGCGAGTCCCCTGCGTACTTCCCTTCCTCTCCCTCACCCTCCAAATACAACCAGAGGCCCAGCGTTCTCATCTCTTGAAACAGCTCTCAAATTCACCGGTTTCCCCTGCTGGAATCCTGGATCAAGCCGCCATTATCTATCTCCTGAGCCACTGTGGAAGCCTAACAGGTCTCCCTGCTTCCACTCTGGCCTCCTTCCAATCCCATCCTTCTTCCACTTGGCAGCCTCAACAATGCAGGTCTGATCAGGTGACTCCCTCCCCTCCCCCACCACACACTTAAACACTCTCCAGTGGATTCTCCTGCTTCTGAGATAAAGACCTCCCTTTTGAAGAGGCACCAAAGGCCCTCATGGCCCACCCATGCTGACCTCTTCTTCCTGAAATCAGACCCCCACCCGAACCCTTGAACCCTTCCTCCTACTTTCAGCCACTTGAACCCTGAGTGGTTCATAATCCAGGGCCCAATTCCCAGAGCCCATACCAGGGACACCACCCTCAGTCCCCAACTAGTCTCATCACTTTCTGCAAGACTGGGTACAAAGAATTCTCTTTTTACTCCCTAGAGTCGCCTTAGGACCCTTCCTTCCATCCTTCAAGGTTCTCTGTGCAGGAGGGCTGGAGGACAAAGGACACTGAGCAGTGTCAGAGGGTGGAGAAAGATGACTTGCCTTGTGGGCTTTGGTCTGTGACCATCTTTCTTCCCATAAGATGATGATAATAGCCAAGCATTGTTCCAACCTTTTGGCATATTGGCTTATTTAATTTTCGCAACAACTCTGAGGCAGATAGGTGAGGAAGCTGCCGCGCACACACGGATGAATTCGCTTCCCAGGCAGTCTGGCTCCAAAGTCCTTGTTTGTTGGTTTATTGTCAACTTTTTTTTTAAATGTTTATTTATTTTTGAGAGAAAGAGAGAGTAGGGGAGAGGCAGAGAGAGAGGGAGACAGAGGATCCGAAGCAAGTTCCAGACTCTGAGCTGTCAACACAGAGCAGATGTGAGGCTCAAACTCACTAACTGCAAGATCATGACCTGAGCCGAAGTTGGACGCTTAAGCAACTGAGCCACCCAGGTACCTCTTATTGTCAACCTTTTTTTTTTATTATTATTTTTTTTATTTTTTTTTAATGTTTATTTATTTTTGAGACAGAGAGAGACAGAGCATGAGCAGGGGAGGGGCAGAGAGAGAGGGAGACACAGAATGTGAAGCAGGCTCCAGGCTCTGAGCCGTCAGCACAGAGCCCGACGCGGGGCTCGAACTCACAGACCGCGAGATCATGACCTGAGCCGAAGTCGGACGCTCAACCGACTGAGCCACCCAGGCGCCCCTTGTCAACCTTTTTATTAAGGTTTTCAGACTTTCAAAAGTGGAGACAGTCGTCAAAGAACGGTCCACCCATCACTGAGCTTCAACAATTGCCACTGTGAGGCTAGTCTCATTTCATGTATATGCCCCCCATTCCCAACCAATGAATTATTTTAAAGCAATGCCCAGACAATCCATCATTTCATTGTACTTGCTGGTAGGTATCTCTAAAAACTAAAGACTTAGGAAATGTTTATTTATTTGTTTTGAGAGAGAGAGAGAGAAGGAGTAGTGGAGAGCCTGACGTGGAACTTGATCTCATGACTGTGAGATCATGACCTGAGTCAAAATCAAGAGTCAAACGCTTAACCGACTGAGCCACCCAGACGCCCCAGGACTTTTTTTTTAACTTTAGAATAATTTTTTCCCACTAAATAAAGCTTTGGATATTTCATGGTCCCAGTTTTATTTATTTCTTTTTAATTAATTAATTAATTATTTTTTAGATTATTTATTTAGTTAACAGATGGTGCAACAATGATTTCAGGAGTAGATTCCTTAATCCCCTTACCCATTTAGCCCATCCCCCCCTCCCACAACCCCTCCAGCAACACTCTGTTCTCTATATTTAAGAGTCTCTTATGTTTTGTCCCCCTCCCTGGTTTTGTTTTTTTTTTTCCCTTCCCTATGTCCCTCTGTTTTATATCTTAAATTCCTCATATGAGTGAAGTCATATGATATTTGTCTTTCTCTGACTGACTAATTTCGCTTAGCATAATATCCTCTAGTTCCATCTGCATAGTTGCAAATGGCAAGATTTCATTCTTTTTGATTGCTGAGTAATACTCCATTGTGTGTGTGTGTGTGTGTGTGTGTGTGTGTGTACCACATCTTCTTTATCCGTTCATCCATTGATGGACATTTGGGTTCTTTCCATACTTTGGCTATTGTTGATAGCGCTGCTATTAAACATTGGGGTGCATGTGGCCCTTCGAAACAGCACACCTGTATCCCTTGGATAAATCCCTAGTAGTGCAATTGCTAGGTCATAGGGTAGTTCTAGTTTTAATTTTCCGAGGAAACTCCATACTGTTTTTCAGAGTGGCTGCACCAGTTTCTTCAGAATAATTTTAGATTTATAGAAGTCAAAAAGAACAGAATTCCGGTATAACCCTCACCTAGTTTCCCCTAATGTTATCATCTCATGGTACAGTTGACAACTGACCATGGTACAGCTGTCAGAACTGAGAAACCATTGTTGGAACAATACTTTTAACTATACTCCTAGACTTTATTAGATCTCACTATTTTTTACACTAATATTCCTTTTCCTGTTCCAGGATCTGATCTGTGATCCCACATTACATTTAGTTTTCATGTCTCTTTTGCTCTGGTCTATGACAGCTTCTCAGACTTTCCTTGCTTTTGATGACCTTGGCAGTTTTGAGGAGTACTGGTCAGGTATTTTGTAGAATATCTCTCAATTTGGGTTTGACTGGCATCTCTCATGGCTAGACTGGGGTTATGCATTTTGGGGTAAGAATATCACAGAGGTGAAGGGCCTTCTTTCTCACATGGTATCAGAGGGTTTTTAACATAACTACAATACCCTTAACATACCAAAAATAATTATTTCTTGATATCTTCACACCAGTTACTATTTGTCTTAGTCTGTTTGTGGTGTTATAACAAAATACCATAGATTGGATAGCGTACAAACAATAGAAATTTACTTTTCACTGTTCTGGAAGCTGGAAGTTCAAGATCAAGGTGCCAGCAAACTCTGATGAAAGCCAGTTTTGTGATTCATAGGTAGCCCCTTGTAGTTACAGCATTGCATATAACTCTACAAGGGTTGAGAGATCTTTCCGGGTTTTCTTTTATAAGGGCACTAATCCCATTCATGAGGGTTCTGCCCTCATTACCTCAGTATCCAAGGTAAAGGTACGGTCAGTTTCCAAAGGCTCCACCACCTAATACCATCACAATGGAGGTTAAGATTCAACACATGACTTTTGCGGGGAGGACACAACATTGCCCGATTCACGTTTCTGTGATTATCACATTATCATTTTTTTAAATTTTTTTTAACGTTTATTTATTTTTGAGAGACATAGAGACAGAGTATGAGCAGGGGAAGGGCAGAGAGAGAGGGAGATACAGAATCTGAGGCAGGCTCCAGGCTCTGAGCCATCAGCACAGAGCCCGACGCAGGGCTCGAACTCACAGACCATGAGATCATGACCTGAGCTGAAGTCGGCCGCTTAACCAACTGAGCCACCCAGGCGCCCCAACTGAGCCACCCAGGTGCCCCCCACATTATATTTTAAATAATTGGTTTGTTTGAATCAGGAACCCAGAAGGCCCATGCATTATATTTGACCAATAAGCCTCTTCTAATCTATTGGTTCTCCTTCCCTCATTTTTTTCTGTTTGTTGAAGAAACTGGATTGTTTGTCTTGTAGAGTCCCTCGTTCTGAATATGGCTGATAGCAGATCGGTGGTATTATTTAACATGTTCTTCTGTCCCCTGTTGTTCCCATAGACTCGAAGTCCATGCTTTAACCACCGCCCCATATTGCCTAGTGAAGGGGAGAAAGATGATAGGAAAGCTCCTGGGGAAACTCTGTGACCTCACTTGCTCTCTTTCCTCCTCCTTTTCTGCTCATTTCCTCTCTGACCTTGGTTTTTTCTTTTCTTCGGGCCCAGACACCATTTTGCCAAGTCAGGTCCTAGGACAGGGAGCTAACATGTGTGCTTCTTCCCATTTGTGTTTCAGTCCATCCAGAAATAAGCTGTTTTGTTTTTAAAATTCCTTTTACTCTTCCTTTGCCTGAGTCATTTACCAAGCCGACTAGGGGTGTGAGTGTGCTGTGTTTGTGCATGGGAAATCCAGAAATCGAGTGAGGCAGCAGAGCAGATGGGTTGCACGAGGCTCCCTCGGAGGAGGAGCCGGCCGGACAGGAAAGTGCACTCTTCACTTCTAGGAAGAAAGCCATGTGTGGGCTGAGAGTTGGAAGGGAGTAGGGAGATTTCTTAGAGAGTTTGCCTGAACTCAAGTTCTAGGATGAAACTGCCTCGCAGGTAGTTATGTTTTAATCATTTACATCCTCTACGCTGGAGAGTGTCCGTTTCTGAGGCTGGTCCTGGAGCTGGTTTGTGCCATGGACAAGGTCAACACCTTCTAGCGGCTTCCAGTGGCTCTCAGTCCCTGCTGCACATTTGAATCACCTGGGCAGGGTTTGAAATGGACACCAACACCTGGAGCCCACCCCAGTCAATAGAATTTGAGTCCCTGGGTGGAAGACCTTGTTTGGGGATACCCAGTGTTTGATTGTGCAGCCTGGCTTAGGGCTACTGAGCTGGCCCCGCCTTTTTGCCTTTGGGCTGTAGGTTCAGTGCAGTTTTTATTCCTGATCTGGAAGAGCCCCGACTTAGAGGTCTGGCTACAGAAGGGCGGTCAGTTTCCATCAGGCCTTGGCCCTCAGCTGCTGCTTGCAGCCCCCTCTCCCCAGGGGATGTAGGGGTGAGACTGCCTGTGCTGCAGGTCCTGCTGAGAACGAGATGACTCACCTTTCTTGGGAAGGGAAAGAGAAGGAATCACTGGGCTGACTCCTTCTTCCGGTAAAGAAAAAGGAAAGGAAAAACATCCATGATTGATTGGGTAAAGACGGGGGCTGAATTTTGGAGGAGCGGGGAGGCCATACCTTTAAAACTTTCGAGAAAATAAAAATTAACTCAGACTGAGAAAGTAAAACCCTTCTTTGCCATTTTTCAATCTGAGAGGACAGACATATAAGCCCCCTCTCTACAAAGAATCAGTGTTTCTCACAAGGACCCGTGGCAGTTATAAAGTTTCCCAACGACTTACTTCTTTGAGTAACTACTCTTTCCTACTCACATTTCCTACTCAGAGAAATCGCATTCTCCGAGATCATAGATGGCCAGAAACCTTGTTGTTTAAAATAATATCAATAGGAATGAAACATCACCTCTTGATAGGTGGGTCTAAGTCACTTCGACTCCGAGAACTAACCCAACTGCAGTAGTTTCTGGATGTAACGTTCCACATTTATCTTAATCTTATAGTTTCTAAGGGAACAAGATCCTGTGCCCATTTCTCAGCGTAGACCTAGATGGACCCCTTATCTCAGAGCTGTGCTTTGCTTTGAGCCTGTTAAAGCACCACGTCATTTAAATTTTACTCCACCTTTCCCCAGAATTCTGTCCTAACTCGATTTTTCCCTTGTTTGGTGACATGCCCTATAGTTCCTCTGCTGTGTGGCCTCCCTCATTGCAGTGAGTCAGTAGATGTGATTTTGTCAGACTACAAGTTTGTCCCTGGGGGGGTGGGGGGAGCTTAGGCTGATTGGATTAGTACATTCTCATCTGTACCTAGCATTTATAACTCAGAACCGCTTTCTTGAATCTCAGGCCTATATTTCCAGTGTTTATTGAAGTGTTACATGTGAAGGGCCCTATAAGTATTTTGAACTCACGTGACCAATACAGAACTTTTATCTTCCCCTCCACTAAGTCAGTATGCTTCTTGTTTTCCTTGTCCTGGTTAATAAGCATTAGTATCTAACTAGAAATCAAGGCATTATCCACATTCTATTCTTCCTCATTCCCCCTGTCAGTCAGCCCCTGTCCTACCCCAGGACCCAGCGCAGTGCTGGGCACATAGTAGGTCCTGAGTAGCTATTTGGTGAATGAATGAATAAACCCACAAGTCTGGTAGTTGCTTCTCTTTTAATTTTTAAAAATTTCACTGGGTGATAAGATCGTTTGGGGCTTGGGGTGGATCTTTATCTCTGTTTGCCTTGCACTTCTCAGCTGAGTTATTTGCACACAGTAGGTATTTAATGTATATAAATTAAATAAATACAATAATACAGCTAGTTCCCCAGGTAACTAAAGTGATTGTTTTTTCAAATTTAATTTTATTTATTTTGAGAGCGCGAGAGAGAGCGCACACACACAGGAGAAGAGCAGAGAGCAGAGGGAGAGAGCGCGTGCGAGAGAATCCCAAGCAGTCTCTGTGTTGCCAGTCCAATTTGGGGCTTGATCCTACAACCATGAGATCAGACCTGAGCTGAAACCAAGAGTTGGATGCTCAACCGACTGAGCCGCCCAGGTGCCCCTGCTGTGATTATTTTTTAAAAAGTATCAGAGCATTCCAGTCAAACCCTATCTGTTCTTGGCCTTGCCCTCTTTTTTCTGAAACGTCTTTTATCCCACTTCGGTCTGTCCTTTGGCTGACAGCGGTGCAGTTTCTGACTCTGGCCTTCATGCATCAGAGCCCTTGCTGACGCCCTTCTCGGCTTGGTAAACTCGTCCACCCACCCATTCCAGAGCCTCTGGGAAGCCTCCTTGACTCATGAGGGAGAAATCATCTGTGTGCCCACTGAATAACGCTTCATTTAAGCTCCGGTCACAGTATTTTGTATTTATTTGTTTACTTGTGGTTTGTGATGGACTCAGCTTCTTGAATTCTTATTCACGGTGGCGTTCCCTGAGCCCAGCTCAGAAGAGGGTGTAGATATCTGTGGAGCAAATTGTTTTTCCTGGGACTCTCTCTTAGTGGCAGTGGTGGAGAGTGACAGGGGGCCAGCAGGGCTAGGACAGGATGAAGACAGTGCCAGGCCACGGGGCAGTCAGAAGCTAGAAGTCTCCACTGGACCATCTTCGAGAGGTTGCTTCACTCAGGCCATTCTTCTTCCAGGCTCTCGCCCTTGCTGCTCCTCTTCCTTCTTTGGGCCACTAACTGCCTTATGGTTGTCCCTTTCAAGTCCTACTCTCCCTTCAGAGCCCTGCCTGGGCTCCATCCCCTCCAGGCAGCCCCCAGGCCGTAGACGGCTCACTTGCCGGCTCATTCATTCTTGTGACAGGGGTGTTGCTGGAGCCCCTTCTAGGGGTGAATCAGGAGACCAGGAGCCAAGGAGGATGAGGACATGGAAAGAAGAGCCAACAGCCCACCTCCTTCAGGAGCTTATAACCAAGTCATATATTAGATAGCATTTTAAATTAAATATATGTTTTTATTTTATTATTACTTTTTATTTTTTTTTTTGGTTTGTTTATTTATTTTGAGAGAGACAGCATGAACAGGGGAGAGGCAGAAAGAGAGGGAGAGAGAGACGATCCCAAGCAGGTTCTGCATCGCCAGCACAGAGCCCAACTCAGGGCTCAAACTCATGAAACCGTGTGATCATGGCCTGAGCCGAAACCAAGAGTCAGATGCTAAACCGACCGAGCCACCCAGGCACCCCTAAATTAAATATATATTTAAAAAATAGAATTATTTCCATATATTATACATAATGCTGATTATTTTTTTTATTTTAAAAAGAATGAAAGACATCCATATTCCTATACCCAGAGTCAGTCTCTGTTAACATTTTAATATATTTTCATCTAACCTAAAACAAAAGAATTTTGTACTTTTTATTTTGAAATAGTTTTTCTTATAGAAAAGTTGCAATAAGAATAAAGAAATTTCAGGGGCACCTGGGTGGGTCAGTTGGTTGAGCTTCTGACTTCGGCTCAGGTCACGATCTCACAGTTCATGGGTTGGAGCCCCGTGTCGGGCTCTGTGCTGACAGCTCAGAGCCTGGAGCCTGCTTCGGATTCCGTGTCTCCCTCTCTGTCTGCCCCTCCCCCGCTCATGCTCTGTCTCTGTCTCTCAAAAATAAATAAACAGTTAGAAAAAAAGAATAAAGAACTTTCCTCTGCCCTTTGCCTAGATCCACCAGTTTTTAACATTTTGCCATACTTCCTTTATTATTCTTTTTATCTACAGGGGATCATAAAGTCTGGACACAGCAAATATACATGATATCACCAAAGACATTTCCAGTCTATAAAGAAAATAAAAGTATCTACATTTCCAGCTTGTATTCCCACCCTCTCTATTTACACATGTTGTTGTTGCTCAGCCATTGGAGAGTAGCTTATATTCATTTATCTCCCTACTACTTTAGTGTGTCATACGAATGAGGACATTCTCTTGGATTTCTGTCTCAGTCCATTCAGGCTGCTGTAACAAAAATCCCATAGACTGAGTGGCTTATAAACAACAGGCATTAATTGCTCGCAGTTCTGGAGGCTGGAAGTCTGAGCTCAAGGCACTGACAGATTCGTCGTCTGGTGACAGCTTGAACCCTGGTTCATAGACCTCCATCTTCTGTGTTCTTACATGGCAGAAGGGGCGGGGGGGGGGTCCCCTGGGGTCTCTTTTATAAGAGCACTAATGTCATTCATGTCAAAAGGCCCCACTTCAAAGTATCATCACATTGAGTGTTAGGTTAACATATGAATTAGGGAAGGGGCACGGACATCCAGTGTCTAGCAATAACTTCAACATTTAGAAATTTAAGATGGATATAACACTTTTATTAATCTGTGACCCCTGTGCCAATTTTGTCAGTTCTCTCAGTAACGTCTTCGAGACCTTCCTTCTGTGACTCAGGCCAGAATTACGTATTACATTTAGTTGTCTTGTCTCTTCCGTTTCCTTTCACGTGGACCAGGTCCTCAGTCTTTCTTTGTCTCTGTGACAGTGACATATTTGATGAACAGGGCTGGTTATTTCATGGAATGCTCCTCAGTTTGGGTGTGTCCGATGTCTCCTCATGATTGGATTCAGTCTCTCCAGAATACTCTTTGAGTGACACTGTGAACTTCTCAGGGTATCACAGCTAGAGGCAAACAATGTCCATCTGCCCTTCATTGGTCCCTTTAACATGTCCCCATCATTTTGTGGCCTGGCACTTCATTGCTTTCTGACACAACAAGATGTACCAGGTTCGTCTCGTGCCTTCCCCTCCCTAACCCTGGAATCAGCCTCTCTGTAAGGAGCCTCGTTCATTTTAGTAGATCGGGTCTGGACGTCATTCTTTCCACTTATTGTCCATCTAGCTCTATTTATCTCCTTGTTTGTTTTTTTGTTTGTTTGTTTTTAACGTTTATTTACTTAGAGAAAGCACATGAGTGGGAGAGGGCCAGAGAGAGAGAGAGAGACAGAGAGAGAGAGAGAGAGAATCCCAAACAAGCTCCATGCTGTCAGCGCACAGCCCAACGTGGGGCTCAATTTCAGGAACCATGAGACCATGGCCTGAGCAGAAATCAAGAGTCAGATGCTTGTCCGACTGAACCATCGAGATGCCCCATAGCTCCTTATTTTTTTGAGTTGGAATTATCCTGTTGGTATGCATTCTACGAAATCATAAGCCTATTTTCATGTCATGAGTGTCTGAAAGCATTTTAAATGGCTGTATAGTGCTCAATCACAGGAGTGGACCGTTGTCTGCTCCACCATCCACCTTTATAAATAGTGCATCTGACCACACCTCTGAACATCTCTGATTGTTTCCTTACACTAAATACTTAGAGGGGAAATTTTGCCAGGACACCAGTGTGAGCATTATGTATAAGCGGGAAAAATGGTTCAGGCCGTTTGTGTTCTAAGAGGTCCGAGAAGCAACCGTTCTAGTTAGGAATAGCGCCGAAGCTCGATCTGGTCTGTGAACGGCAGCACCTCGGTGGGGGTGGATGTAGGAGGTGGAGAGGGCGCTCCATGTAGGGTGTCACAGGGAGCAGGGAGATGGAGGTGGCGTGGGGCCTGGTGTGCGCAGCGGACGTTCGGGGGACTATTGCAGGGTCTTTACTGGGAAGGGAAAGCCGCAGGAGGTGGCTGTAGGATCTGGTGTCCTAATGAGCAAGGGGAGGGAGGGGCTGAGGCGGCTTCTGCTTCCTCCACCGTGCCGAGGACGCTGCTGGGAGAGCAGTGGGGCTCCAGGGCAGATTTGGGGGAGAGCCCGGAGTGTAGTGAGGCATGAACCCCCAGTGTTCGAGGCTTCCCCTTTGTCCTCCAGCTTGGCATGCTCTCACCTCCCCTTGAGCTTGGCTTTTTCCCTAAGGCAGAGGGCCCGGCAGCAGTGGTGCCAGTTGCCTGGTTTCCTTTCATTGTGCACTAATGCCTGTGGCCTGCTTTGCACAAAGCCCTGCTTTTCTGGGGCCCCTGCCCTGGGGTGAGGCCAGGGCATGCAGGCCCCCGTCCTGAGCCTCACAGCAGCTCCGGGGCTATGGGTACAGGAGGGCCTGAGGGGAGTGAGCTGGGCGCTGTCATGCTTGAGCTTTGCCTGTGGGGAGCTTTCCCCGGGGACAAAACCTGAGCTAGACCTTGGAGAGGGACCCTCCCTCACTGGAGACATCGCGAGGCGGGGAGGCTGTGGTGGACAGGGAAGGCCGGAAGAGGGCTTGGCCCCAGCCTCACCTTTAGCTTGTGTGCTCATGGGTGCTTGGGAGCTGTGGGAAGCTGGGAGCGGATCTCAGAGAATTCGGGGAAGTGGAAGGAAAATGCCAGGCACTTTGAAGAGCAGCCGGGACAGTCACGGAGTGTCTTAATGGTCTTTATGGGTTGACTGTAGAAAACCTGCAGACCTGGGAGGCCCTCAGGTCACTGAGAAGCAAGGTCTCATTGGCTCCTCATCACATGGGGAGTCCTGGGGACTGTGGGACCCCAATAATAAGTGTAGGCTGTGGGGTGTGGTCCATGGGGGTTAGAGGATGGTCTACGGCAGCTGACCTGCTCTCCTCTCTCACCTCCTTCCCCAGACATCCTTCTATGGCCGCTTCAGGCACTTCCTGGATATCATTGATCCTCGCACACTCTTTGTCACTGAGGTAAGTCCTGGGCGTCACTCTCAGTAGAGGCCCCTGGTCCCTTCAGAAGACCCGTGGGTCATCTGCGTGTGTGCTTTATACACATTGTCTTGTTCAGTTTGCATCTTACGACATCCCTTCAAGGTAGATAGATCGCATCATTATTATTTCCAACTCTAATAGAGTTACTACCCAGCGTGTGAATGCCATGCTCATTAGAAAGGTCACATGGCACAGGTGTGTTTAAATGAGAAAGTATTCTTTACGTACTCTCCCTCCCCAGTTCCCTCCCGCTCTAGGTGATGCTAGGTTTGTTAAGGTGTAGTTTACCTTTCGTATGTGTACCATTCTGAGTTTTGACAAACATATTCAGTCGCGTGTCCACCACTACCACGAAGCTGTAGAACGCGCCCGTCACCCTAAAATGTTCGCTCATGCCCATTTAGTAAGTTGATCTCCCTTGCTCCCGCCAGCCTCTGGCAACCACGCATCTGTATTCTGTCCGTATTGTTTTCCTGTTTTAAATGCCATGTGAATGGAATCCTACAGTACATAGCCTCGTGTGTCTGGCTTCTTTTCCTTAGCGTAATGTTTTCGAGATTCATCCATGTTGCCGCACATGTATCGGTGGTTCATGACTTCTTATTGCTGAGTAGTATTCCACTGAAAGGATGTTCCAGAATGCGTGTATCCATCCACTTGTGGATGAACACCTGGGCTGTTTCCAGTTCGGAGCTATTGTAAATAAAATGCGATGAGCATTCTTTGTGTGGACGTATGTTTTCATTTCTCTAGAGTGAGTAACTAGGAATGGGTCGCTAGTTCACATGGTAAGTGTGGTAAGCGGATGTGTCGCTTCATAGGAAGCTGCCAAACCATTGTTGAGAGTGGTTCTACATTTAACATCCCATCCGCGATGTTCCAGCTGCTCCACGTCCTCACCAACACGTGGTATCGTCACATTGCAATTTATTGCCAAGTCTCTTTTGGCCATCCCAAGAAGTATGTCTTTATAACCTTTGTATGTGTGTGGCAATGCATGCACACATGAAAGAGCAAATATTTACGAAGCCCTTACCGTGAGCAGGGAGGGCAGTGTTTTAAGCAGTTGGCGTGCATTAGTTCCTCAGGCTAACTCAAAGCATCCCTATGAGGTAGATGTTATTCTAAGTTCCGTTTTACAGATGAGGAAACAGACAGAAGTTAAAGCTCATGCACATGGTGCTGGCCAGTGGTGGAGCCAGTGTATGAACCCAGGTAAGCTTGTTCTCGGAACCCTTATTCGTAGCCAGTTTGCACCTCGTTCAAGTAACGATCCCAAGATTACTCGGCGGCAGAAGGCCCGAGCTCCCGTGCGGGGGCCCCGCGTGTCCCGAGGAAGGTCTGGAGCCTTCGAGTTGGCTCACTGAGTAGGCAGCCCTTCTCTGCACATCTTCTCTGGGTTGAGCATTGGCTTGCTTCTGCCCCGGAGTTGATCCCTCTGGGAGGGAAATGCCGCGATGGAAAGAAGCACAAGGCCTTCTGGGCACCTGGGCTTAGAACCATCTCCAGTGGGGGATGCAGCCCGGTAACATGAAATGTGGGAATTACCCTGTTAGGTGGTTTCCTACGGCATGTCAGTGAGGACAGAGGGCTCCGGTATTTTACTGGCAGACTTGACCTCCCCCTCTGGGTCTACCGCCTCGTAAGCGCAAGGCGGCTATACTCTGGGCTCTGTCTGGATTCTCCCGAGGAGTAATCAATGTGACCACACAAAAATTTGGAAAGCACCAAGCTAGAGAAACTGCTTACCTAGCCTAGGTGATGTGTCTTTCTAGAAAGCTCCAGAATAGTGCAAAACCGGATACAACTGTAACATGAATCCCAACAAAAATGCCACCTGCTTGATGGAGAAGGCCGCAGAGGCCAGCGCTTAACTCAAGGATAGGGGTGCTAATGATGGGATTGAGACACGGTGAGAAATGGTGGAGGACAACGGACGGTCACGAGGTACCTCGTGCTCCCCAGATTACCACGAGGAGGCCGGGGCTTTGGGGACGGACGAGCAGCCGCAGGGCAGCAGGCCAGCTGTGCCAGGGGGACCCGCACCCTCCTTCCTCTCCAGTCCACCCTCTTCTCATTCCCAGACCATTTCATTTCCCACTCTCCTCCCGGTACCACATCTTTCTTGCATTTTGAAAGGCCCCAGTATTCCCGGACATCCCTAAACCATTTTTGGCCTGTTTCCCCTATCAGCAATTGACGTGTCAAAGCAACCTAACTATTTACTGACTGGAAAATAACCAATACAGCAGTAGTTTTGGAATAGTTTTCAAAATTCGCATGTCCCCCTCCCCTCATCAAAGATTCTGAAAGGCTTCCCAGAAAGATCCACACCCCCCTCCCCTCTGCACCCCGGTTGGGGACTGTTTCCAGCACTACATGCTGGCCTTTTGGAAAGTTTTTGCCCGCAAAAGATCATCTAAGCCCTAAAATCTCTGGAAGGGCTGTGAGAGGGGCCTCCAGGCCTTCGCTGGCTCTCATCCAGGCAGGTTGCTTAGCAAGGCCGTCTGCACGGAAGCAATGAGACAGTAGAAGCCGAGAGGAGAGTCTCTTACCTGATGCTCTCCCCCGTGAACCGTGGAACCGCCAGGAGGGCCACGCTCCCTTCTGCCGAGCTCAGTCCACAGACCATGGTTCATGTCTACCGAGCACTATTTCTCTCCTAGGGCCCTTGGCTGGTGTTCCAGGAGGGAGTATGGGGTGGTAGCCACCCAGCTGGAAGAGATCTAGACAGGTCTGTTTGCCTGCGAGGGTAATACGTTCGTGGAGACATGAGGAGTTGGTTCTGGAAGCCAGAGGTTCTTGAGGTAGAAAGATCCTGGATAGTGTGAGCCATCTGGTGACCTGGTTCTGAGAGGCATTGGCTGAGTCGATAGATAGACTCCCCTTGAGAGAGTTTTGCAGCAATTTGCTTGATATTTATAACTGACCAAGCTTTAAAAAGATTCCAACCCTTATATGTGTGATGAGGCAGAGGAAATTTTATTCGCTGTGGTCTCTCTTAGGAAGAAGGCTGTCTTTGTCATAAGAATGTCTCGAGCGAGGCTTCAGAGGAGGCCTGCTTGACAGACGTTGGTCTGCTTGACAGAGGGGGAAGAATTGTGCTTTTCGATCGTGCCAGGAGAGAGGAGAGAGAAGGAAGAAGAGGGAGAGACAGTGTGAAGGAGAGCAAGCATCCGGATGAGCTGAGGGGCCAGCGGCTGGGGCTCTCTGGAAACTGGTCATGCCCACTGAGTTGTGAAATTTGTTGACATGGTGCACTTTTGTCCCCTCCGCCCGTTCCTGGGAAGTTTCAGTAAAGTCTGCCTGGCTCATGAAATCTCTGCAAGAGTAGATTATTTGAGGGGATCTCAGGGGGCTATTGAGTCTCTTGTCAGGGTACATTGTGTATGGGATCAGACCTGAGGAGGCGAACCACTGAGAGTTGGCAGAAGCCCCACCATTGGCTTTCCACCTAGGTCATGGAATTAGATCTAGACCTCGAAGGGCAAGGTTGTACCAGCTGAGATCGAACTCACTTTTATTTATTTATTTATTTATTTATTTATATATTTATTTATTTATTTATTTATTTATTTATTTATTATTTATTTATTAAGTTATTTTTTTTTATTTTAAGAGAGACACAGAGAAAGAGTGCAGGCAGGGGGTGGGAGGAGAGAGAGAGAGAGGGATGGAAGATCCAAAGTGGGCTCTGTGCTGACAGCAGAGAGCCCGACGCAGGGCTCAAACCCACGAACCGTGAGATCATGACCTGAGCCAAAATCAGGCGCTTAACTGACTGAGCCACCCAGGCACCCCTGAAGTTACTTTTAATTTTGGACTGAAGATGAAAGGAATTTGCTATGCTGAATTCAATAATTATTTAAGGGAATCAATAGTTGACAGGTTATCACCCCGAAGGGCAGAGAAAACTAACTGCAATAGTGTTAATAAGACAGACTCAGTACTCCGTTTTGGTGTAGTGATCTGAAATTATTTGGGGTTTGCCAGAATACATAAGTAATTACTTGATGTTGGGAACCAGGATTCTCACCGTGGAAGTAGGAAGATACAAATTTGGAGCAGGGGAAGGGACAAAGAACTGCGTGATACTGCACTGAACTGGAGGTATGGATGTGAACTCATCTCACACACACACACACACACACACACACACACACACACACACACACACACATTTGTGTTTGTATTTCCCAGTTTCCTGGCTCTTTTCACTGAAAGAGCCTAGAAGCAAGGACACCTGATAACAGTGAACACGTTTAGCACTCAGATCTTGGTTTCTAAATCCCAGTACACACCAACAGAGACCGGGGGCTTCTTGGGGAGGCAACCGAATCCACATCTGGGGCAAGAAGAATTGCTACAGAATGTGGGAGGGTGCTCAAAGAATGGAGACGCAGGAACTGGCTTGAAAGGAAACTCACCAGGCACATTAGGGAGAATTCGAACGTTAAGAAGAATACAATGGGTTATAGTACGCTGAAGAAGAAGAATAATAGAAATAATAATAAATGCAGGAGTCAACGATAACAATAGGAAGGAGGAGGAGAAATCCATCAGTGTGGGAAATCGCTCCCATAGAAGTGTGGGAGGGGGAACCTCAGCTTCACAGAAGAAGGTCAGCTGATAAAGGTAGCAGGAAATAGCCATTGTGTAACCTCAGTGAAATAACTGCCTCTGACCAGATCGTTAATGGATGCCGCTTGCCTAGAGTAACGAGTTGTAGGGAAAGAAGATATCTGGACGTTTTCAAGTAAGTCTCACCCTGAAGATTAGTTAGCCGAGGGAAAAAGTTACCTTTACTGTGAAGAGCTTGGAGGACACGGACTCGACGAGGTGGCCAAACTTAGCGTCGCTAGCCATGAAAAAAACTGACATCATGTGCCTTCCGATGTGACATGATTCTGGTAGTAATCCCCAAATACTGGAATATATGAAAGCCTAAAGAAGAAAATAAAAAACAGCCTATAATCCCACTTGCCAGAAATAATCACCATTGACATTTTGGTATATGCATATGTACAAAATTAGGATGATTTATATAATATGTATATATATCTGTCTCTTTATATAGAATATGTATAGAGAGAATCACATATGATATATATGTTTACATAACATATATGTATACATAATATATCCTCTTTTTTCCATGCAGCATATCATGAACACTTTTCCTTGTTATTAAATTATATTTCAAAATATATTTCATAACCACATAGTAATCCATCTTGTGATTATTCTCTAATGCACTTAATAATTCTCTCTAGTGTTGACCACTTGGGTGTTTTCACGTCTTTTGCCATTATAAGTAATATTGCGATAAATATCCTTGTACATAAATCTCCCCATATTTCTTTTTATTTTCTTTGGATAAATTCTACAAGTGGAATTTCTGAATGAAAGGGTTTTTTTTTAATGCTTAAAATTTTTTTTTATTTCTTTTGAAAGAGGGAGTGTGAACTGAGGAGGGGCAGAGAGAGAGAGAGAGAGAGAGAGAGAGAGAGAGAGAAGGAGAGAATTCTAAGCAGACCCTGCACTGCCCACACAGAGCCAGATGCGGGGCTCCATCTCATGAACTGTGAGATCGTGACCGGAGCCGAAATTAGGAGTCGAACGCTTAACTGACTGAGCCACCCAGGCACTCCTCTGAATGAAAGACATTTTAAGGCTTTTGATATATATTGCCAAATGGCCCCGTAGATTATACCAAGCTGTACCAAGATGATATCAGTTTACAGTCTCAATAATAGTGAGTGAGGATGTCCATTTCTTTTTTATTTTTGTATTTTTTATCAACTACTTTTTAATTATAATATTTCTCTACGCTTTAAAAAAATTTAGTGTGATTAACACAGAGCGTTCTATTAGTTTCAGGTGTACAGTGTAGTGATTCAACAATTCTGTGTATTACTCAGCGCTCATCGTGATAAAGTGTACTCTTAATCTCTTTGAGGATGTCCATTTATTTAAATGCCTTCTAGACAGCATCTGATATTCTAATTTTAAAATCTTTAATCGAATTTTTAGTAAAAAAATATCCAAACATCAGTATCTTTTTTTTCGATTCATTTTTTTATTGATTATTTATAAAAATGTAAGTGTAAACATAACGCTTGTTTTTCCCTCTTTGGGATTTTTACAGAAACTGAAACAGTGCCCAAATTTATAGCCTTATCTTCTACCTAATACAGCTTCGTAAACACTTACAGTTTTCATCCTGCTTATAAGATCTTTGCTAGCTTCCTACTGACAACTTACTGTTTTGTTTTGTTTTGTTGAAATCCAAGTTAGTTAACATATAGTGTAAAAATGATTTCAGGAGTAGAATTTAGTAATTCATCACTTACATGTGACATCCAGTGGTCACCCCAACAAGTGCCCTCCTTAGTGCCTTCACCCCTTTAGCCCTTCCTCCCATCCAACGCCCCCTCCAACAACCCTCAGTTTGTTCTCTGTTTTTAAGAGTCTCTTATGGTTTGTCTCCCTCTCTCTTTCTATATTATTTTTGGTCAGTCAGAGAAAGACCAATATCATATGATTTCACTCAAATGTGGGATTTAAGAAACAAAACAGGTGAACATAAGGGAAGGGAGGCAAATGTCAGTACCTTTGTACACTGTAAGTTCTTGCCTATCTGCATGCATTTTTGGCATGCTATTACACTGAACACTTTTTATTTGCTTTTTTCATTCATTTCCAAGTCTTTATAATTTCTTATTTATTTATTCGTTTATTTTTAAATGCTTATTTTTAGGAGTACAAGTAGGGGAGGGGCAGAGAGACGGGGACAGAGGGTCCAAAGTGGGCTCTGAGCTGTCAGTCTGACGGCAGCAACCCTGATGCGGGGCTCAGACTCACAAACCGGTGAGATCATGACCTGCTGAAGTCAGATGCTCAATCGACTGAGTCACCCAAGTGCCCCTATAATTTTTCGAAATCAAGTTTTACAGCCTAAATCACCATCCCTGTCAGACACTTAGATCTAACACCATAGGTGGTTTCCTATCTTTTGCTTTCCCAAGAAAAATAGTCTCAAACCTATCATTTTTCACTTCAGCTACATTTGTTTTCTAGAATAAATTCCGGAGAGTAGGCTAGCTAGATTGGAGACCATGATTGTTTCTAAAGTTCTTGGGGGTAGCCGGACAGATTTCTTTCCTGAAGGGTTGCACTTCCTGTCACGCTGCCAGAATTATATGGGTTTACCTTTCAGGGGCCCCTGAGGGTGATCAGAGGTCAGCCACCAGGAAAGCAGAGCCTCTCCCATATGTCCCTGGTTTCCCTTTCCCTTGGGCCTCCCTGAGGTGGGCTGGGGCTGGGGGGAGCCAAGGACCAATCTCAGCACAGACGTTTAACCCTGGGGTTCCCAGGACTGCTGGGAAGGAACAAGGAGGGTATAGGAAGGCTGAGGGAAGACAAGAGAAGGGCTTGGGACACTGTCTGCATATAAATCATTGTCTTCTGCAAGCCCCAGCATTTGGGACCACAGTAAGAATGATTCAGGCAGTCTTTCGGGTGAGGTGAGGATGCACGGCTCTGCCCTGGGCAGGTACAAGACTGACCCAGGTGAATACAATCAGATACTGAGCCATCAAGGCATGATGTGACATAAGCGGCTGCCTCCACCTCCCCCTGCTCTCCCGCCAGCCATCCCTGCTCCTTTCTCTCACGCACACCCCCTTGCCAATTCATTCTCCCCTGGCCCCAGATGCTGGGTTTTTGTTTTTGTTTTTGCTTTTGTTTTTTTCCAGTTCTGCAAGCTTTAGGACTTCCAAACTCTCCACTTTGCCCAAAATGCCCATGTTTCAATGCTCCAGTTTCTGTGTTGGGCTGGGCCCAGCTTTAAATGAGAGTAAGGAAAGCCTTTCTTTTTTTTTACCTGGGGTGCCCTGCCCTAGTAGGCATCAGCTCTGGGGATGCAGGCATTGCTGTGAAATCATTGGGAGGCGATTCTTCTTTCAGTTACTGTTATGAGGACAGGGGGGTCTTCCATGCTGATGTCTTTTTTTTTTTTAATGTTTTTATTTAATTTTGAGGGGGAGTGGGACAGAGGATCTGAAGCAGGCTCTGCACTGACAGCACAGAGCCTGGTGTGGGGCTCGAACTCACAAATTGTTGAGATCATGACCTGAGTAGAAGTTGGATGCTTAACGGAAGGAGCCACCTAGGTGCCCCTTCCATGCTGATGTCTTGTAGAAGTGTCCCAGAAGTGGATTGAGGGGACTTGAGGTTCCTAGGTGCCTCCCACCCACTCTGTGACCCTGCACGTGGAAATGTCCTTCCTTTTCTGGCCCCAATTATTTCAGAGGGGGTGTGACCTAGATGGTTCTATGAAAGATCTATGCAAAGGGGCATTCTTATCCATATCCTGTGTAAACAGTGCAGTCTCTTGTAATCCTGGAATTCTGTCAAACCGACATCACCATCGAGGGACTTTGGTCCGTAGCTTTGGAACCTGGATTCCTAACCCTGACTATACCCTTCATCTCTCTGCCCAGCAACCTCAGTCACTCGTTTTTTGTTAAATCTCTCTTATAAGTGGCCCCGTGTTAAGATGGACAGAGGTGAGTGGGTCCCGTGGATCTGCAAAGTACCTAAAACCAGTCCCCTGGTCCTTGCACTGTGCAACCTCTGACAGATAACAGGGACACATGGGTGCGTAAGTGGTCAGGGACCTTGGAGAGATGCAGACCAAATAAATGCACTGACTATTGAGGGGAGAGGGAGAACATTTCTGGAAGATTCGTGGAGAAGATGGCTCTGAGCCTTCAAGGATAGATGGGGATGGTTACAGACTGTTGGGGAGCAAGCGTGTCCTGATAAAGCAAACAGTATGGGCAAGGCCAGGAGGTGGGACCGTGCAGGCATCACCCAGACAGTGGGTGGTCCCTTTACCAGCTGTGAGGGGGAAATACTTCTGGGTGCTACTCATATCCTGATCGGGTGCTATCACTGCCAACATGTGTTTAATGTATTAAATATTCTTATGATAAATATTTACATCATTTTTGACATCCTCTCTGTTAGCCAAGCAGGGATTGCACGCAGTCTGCATTTAGTTTGAGGGCGGGCTATGGTGCTTCCTGCCCAAAAAGATTAGATTTTTGTTGTTTTTTAATTTTTTAAGTTTATTTATTTATTTTGAGAGAAAGGGGAGGGGTAGAGAAAAAGAGAGAGAGAGGGAAAATCCCACACAGGCTCTGCACTGTCAGCAGAGCCTGATGCGGGACCCAAACTCATGAACAGCGAGATAATGACCCCAGCTGAAACCAAGAGTCAGATGCCCAACCAACTGAGCCATCCAGGCACCCCATGGTTTTTTTTTTTTTAATTTTTATTTGTTTTTGAGAGAGAAAGAGCACAGAGGAGGAGGGGCCGAAAGAGGGGGACAGAGGATCTGAAGTGAAGATCCCAGTTCGGTGGGGCTCGAACTCACAAACTGGAAGATCACTACCTGAGCCAAAGTCAGATGCTCAACCGACTGAGCCACCCAGGCGCCCCAAGATTAGTTTTGTTTTTGATAACCCATTCCCCAGTTTTCCTTTTTGTGTCCTTTCCTTCTTGAGTCCCTCTGTCCCCATTACTGTCTGGCATGGTCTTCTGCCCTCTCTGGCCACCACCCTGACACTCCGTGTTGGCCCTTTTGCTTCCTTCTCCTTCCCCTTAGGGCCTTGAGGCAGGACCCTTGGGGCCAGGATTCTCCTCTATTTAAATTCTCTGCCCTGGACCAGACCTCCCAGGTGCTAGCGTTTCCAGAAGGACTTTCTGGAAACCATGCCCCTATCAAATCCAAGGAGACAACCTCAAGGTTACATCTTCTGGCAGGTTAGCAAGAGGCAGGCAAGCCAATGAGGGAGGCTGGGAAGCAACCTGGGCCGTCCCTCCCCTGGCCCAGGGCTCTAGAGTAGGGCCGGCAGCCTTACATCTGCCACTCAGATGCCTTTGCATTCAGGGGCTGCCTGCTTCTTTGTTCCTGGTTGAAAAGACTTCCTGCAAAGTTCACCCTGCCACGGACCTTCAGCTTTCCCCACTGCTCAAGTGACCAGAGCTCTTCTGGCGAGCCTCACAATGAGGGAGGTGAGAAGGGGGTTTAAAGCAGGGAGACGCTCCTATCCTTCAAGTCTCCCAGATAACGGATAACGGCCTCCTTCTCTATAGTGAAGACCTCAGTCCCCAGAACAGGCAGGCCTCAGGGACCTTGTAAGGTCCTCTTTGGCTGTCCCACAGCGGGGCCTGGAGCCCCAGCCCCTCAGCCTCTGAGGGAGCGGCCCGGCTGAGGGTTAGGAAGGCCCAGCCACAGAAGAGCGTGTTCTAGCTTCCTCCAGTCCTGATTTCTCAGGCTTGTCTTCAGGAACTTGGGATTTAGCTCTCCCTCAACCCATGCCAAGATCAGGGCTCTTTGGAACTTATTCTTGTGGCAGGAGGCCTCCCTTTGATGATGGTGTCAAATGAGATGGAATGTGGCCAGGTTGTTATAGGAACTCGGGAGAATCCCTGGAGTGGGAAAATAATGAGAACACGGGGCCATTCACCATTCAGCGCTGGAAAGTAGAGCACTCATTGTCCCGTGGCAGAGGCTGTGGCGTGGGAGGAAGCAGGCTTGGGGTGGGGAGCTCACCGCATCACTAGGAGGCTTTCGGGGTGTTGGGGGCACAGAGCAAGGATTTAACTAAGCTCTGGGTACAAAAACTGAACTTCCCACTTTTTAGCTGTGTGACCTTAGGCGAGTTGAAACAGTCAGCATGATCCCATTTTGTTGAAAAACAAATACATTAAATCTAGACGGAAAAGCATCCTCACTTTTTTTTTTAAACCGTCCCCATTTCTTCAGTAGTGACCTCAGTGGTATGTTTACGAGTGATTTAAAATGATCTTTTGTGCTTATCTATTTTTTTCTGACATTTTCTCTAAACAGCATGGATTCATTGGGGTCCCCTCCAGTAAAAACCCTCACAAAGCTATCTCCACTTTGGAAACCGATTCTGGGAAGGGGCTCTGGAATTTTGGTATAGATACACATACATTTGAAAGGGGAGGGGTGGTACTTTCCAGCAGTCAGGTTGCTTCTAAGTAAGAAAATTCCCTGGTCCCCCAGTGCCCTGGGTTAGACCAGTGTTGGTCACAGAAACTTTGCACACAGGCCTGATGGGTCGGGTGGCCTGGCTGGCTCGTCCGGGCTGGCAGTTAGTACCGCTGTTGGAATTCAGGAGGTGGTTGTTCATTTCCTATCCTACAGGAGTGCCTGTCGGCTAGCTCAGCAAACACCCCATCTGCCCCATTGGGTGACATTCCTGATGCCTTTAGACCATGGGGGGGCTTCTGTTGAGGTCTCTGCATTTCTGTCCTCACCCAGCCTTGTTCTTCTATCAAAAGGGGAATAGGAGCACCTGGGTGGCTCAGGCCCTGAGCAGCAGACTCTTGATTTCAGCTCAGGTCATGATCCCAACGTGTTGAGATCTAGCTAGGCCCACATCAGGCTCTGGGCTGAGCATGGAACCTGCTTAAGATTCTCTCTCCCTCTGCTTCCTCCTGGCTCATACTCTCAATCAATCGATCGATCGATCAATCGATCAACCAACATTATAAAAAGGAGAACAGGGCAGCTTCACTGGGTTTATTTGCCCACTTTGGGCAACCCTGATGTCTGAGTGCCTCATCTGACTTTGACATAGGCTGCCTTCCATGACTGTTATCTGTTTCTTGTTAATTTTTTGAGGTACAGCATAGGTATGATAGAATGTACGAATCCTAAATTTATGGCTTAAATCATTTGACTTGTGTTTATACCCATATAACCACTACTCAGACGAAGACATTGAACATTTCCAAACCTCAAAGGGTTCCCTCATGCCCTTTCCAAGTCAGCACTCTGCCCCCCCAAAAGCAACATGACCTCCACCAGGTTGGTTAGATTAACTTTGCCTGTTTTTGAACTTTATACATACTCTTTGGCATCTGACTTCTTTTGCTTTTCATTATGTATATGACTTTCATAAACCACTCCCAAATCTAGTGGCTTAAAACAACAACACTCAATTCTTTTGCTCACTGATCTTCGTTTGGGCCGGGCTTACAGGGGATGGTTCATCGCTGTTCCATGCAGCATCTGCTAGGGCAGCTTGACGGCGGGGCTGGAAAGTCCATTTCAAGATGGCTCACTTGCGTGGCGGGTGAGTTGATGCTGACCGTCAGCACTTAGCTCAGCTGTAGCCGTGGGCCAGAGCCTCAGTTCCCGTCCAGGCGCGTCTCTCCAGAAGCTGCTTGGGCTTCCTTACAGTATGATGATGGAGTTCCAAGAGAGCGACCATCCCAAGAGAACAAGGTCGAAGTGCAAGGCATTTTTATGACCTAGCCTCAGAGGTCACGTAGCCTCACCTCAGCCATACTCTCTTTGTGGTGGAAGTCACGAAGGCCTGCCCAGGATCGGCAGGAGGAAACAGGGAGTCTACCTCTCCATGGGGATGTGGGAATGTTCTAAAAGAGGATGGGGGATGGCAGATTATTAGAGTGTCCATCTTAGGAAAATACATTTTGCCACTTTATGTCTGTGAGATTCATCCATGTTGTAACATGTATCTGTAGTTTGCTTTTTACATTGCTGAGTAATATTCCATTGTGTACGTATGCTACAATTTGCCTGTCCAGTCTACTATTGACATTTGGATTGTTTGCAATTTGCAGCTATTTGAATAGTGCTGCTATGAATATTCTCATACAAATATTTTGGTGGGCAAAGGCTGCCTTAATCACTGTTGCTGTCCGTTTAGCTTTTAAGATTTTACAAATGATATAGTTCTATCCTCTTCGTCCCCCTCCCTCTCTCCATCACTTACTGTAGCCATATGTACTTTAGTATGTAAATCTCTGCTGGTGTTTTTAGAATGTTGAAAAGAAATTCTATGCGTATTATATAAATATGTTCTCTTTATAAAAACTTTCAATATTACAATTAAGATTAAATTTCTTTCTGACCACCCCTTGCCAAATCTGGACTCTTTCCTCTTACCCCAAGGTAACCCCTGTCACTAGTTTGGTGAGTCTCCTTCTAGAGCTTTTTGATGCATTTACACACATAAATATTCTCGTAGAAAAATATTGTTTTCTATATGTGTGTGGGCTTTGTTTGTTTGGTATAATGAATGGCATCATACGGCTCTGCGATTCACTTTCTCACTCAAAAAAATATGTTGGAGATGGAATCACATGCAGATCTACTTCACTTTTGTAAACTGTCAAATATTGTTCCATAGTAGTATTCTGCCACTGTCGTTTAGCCATATCCCTATGGAAGGACATTTAAAGCGTATCCTTCTTTATTGTTTACAAGTAAAAGAGTTGCAGGAGCCTTGGATCTGTGCCCTCAATGCCAGTTTTCTTTTCCCTGCAGAGACGCCTCAGAGAGGCTGTGCAGCTGCTGGAGGACTACAAGCATGGGACCCTGCGCCCAGGGGTCACCAATGAACAGGTAACTCTACTGGAGGTGGGAGGAGAAGGAAGGTGGCAACGTCACAACTCTTTCCCTGCATCCGGAACCACCTCTTCTCCCTTCATTATCCACGTCTACTACTGCTACATAGCTGTGTGGACTTCTGACGTTTTGGAGGAGAAATCAGCTCTCTCCTGTACTCTGGGTCTAGGGGGAAGCATGGCGGCTGATAAGGCAAGAGACGCCCAAAGGCAGTAGTTTCCTGGAGCTGATGTGTACATCTCTTCCCAATTCCACGTTCAGTGGCATCACAGAAGTAACTTGAAATCAGCCATGTGGGAGTATTTACACCATGGAAATTGGCAAATGCTACAAATCAGGACTTTCTTCCCCAAAGAACTGATTTTTAAATATTTACTAGCATACTACTACCCAAAAGTTCAGGTTGAGGATGGGAAAGATGGGGGTGGATAAAGGGGATTAGGCTAGAATGCTATAATTTAGTTTTTTATATATCATGTAGGAATTTGAACTAGAGCTAAGTGAAATATTAATGGTTGTGTTTGGTTTGAGGAACGGTAGAGGGATGCAGTGCAGGGGCTACTTTAATAATTATAGAAACTGATGGTTAACATTGCCAAAGTTTTTCTTTTTGTTTATAAACTTTATTTCAAAAACTTAAAAAAATTAATTTCACACTTTTTTTTTCCCAAAGTAACATGTGTGCGTAGTTCAAAAAGTCAAATAATACTAAAATACCTGGAGGAAAAATACCATACTGCCCTATCCCTCTTCTATTCCCATTCTTTTTCTCCAGAAACAAATACTTTTAGTGATTTCTTCAGATAGAAATCTGTATGTCAAACCAGTATGCTTATCTATAGTCTTATTTTTCAACTAGTTCTTTTGTATTATCTATTATGGCAGATGAGGATTCAGTTCTCTTGTTATTTACCTCCATAAAAAACACATGTGTCTCCCCCATCCTCATCACTGTCCCAAAATAGTTATTACAGCTTTTGAGGTTTATGGATATTCAGTATTCACATTATTACAACTAAATAAATACCATTTACTGTTTTTTGTTTTCTCTCTTTTGAATTTTATGTTTTACCTGGAGTTAATAATTGCCTTAGTTTTCCACAATTGGCATAGTTTTCTTTGTACCATCTCTACCTCTTACTATATTCTTTA
The DNA here is from genome assembly GCA_030068075.1 of Paguma larvata. Taxonomy (NCBI): domain Eukaryota; kingdom Metazoa; phylum Chordata; class Mammalia; order Carnivora; family Viverridae; genus Paguma; species Paguma larvata. The sequence continues at coordinate 49,247,284 of CM057836.1, forward strand.
GCAGCCTTTTGATATTTTCAGTCCCTCATTTCAATCTGAAGACTCCTGTCCTTCGGTTCCATTTTTCCCCCTGAAGTTTTCCCTTTTGGTGTCCACCTCCTCCAGTTCCAGACCTTTCTATTGGCATATACTTTAGTTTTGGTGGAACACCTCTTTCAGTAACTTCCTAAAAAATGAGTAAATGGGAAGAAAATTTTGAGTCCTTTTATGTCTGAAAATTATTCAGCACTCAGCCTTACTTGACAGTATTGCTGAGGAGAAAATTCTAGGTTGACAGACATTTTCCTTCAGAGTATTGAAGACATTACTGTATTGTCTTCTCACCTTCAGGATAGCTGTTGGAAATCTGATACATTTCATCTCTGATTCTTTGCAAGTAACCTGTTTTCCCTTTTTGGAAATGTTTAGGATCTTCTCTTTTAAAATTCATTATTTTGGGTTCCTAGTGACCCTTTTCAATCTGAAGACTCCTGTCTCTCAGTTCTGGCTAATTTTCCTGTACTGTTTCTTTGATAATTTCTTCTTCTTTTGAACTCCTATTAGTCAAATACTCAACATCTTAGATTGACACTTAAATTTTCTTATATTTTTTTCTCTTCTATTTCATGACTTTGTCCTGTGTGGTTTTGCAAGAAATTCCCTTGAGTTTATTTTCAACATATCTATTGAAATTTTAACTTCAGCTAGTATAATTTTAATTTCCAAGAGCTCTTTGATTGTTTCTTTTTAAATATCTTCTTTTTTTAATGTTTTTATTTATTTTGAGAGAGAGTGCACATGCACATCAGCAAGGGAGGGGCAGAGAGAGAGAGGGGGGGGGGAGAATCCCAAACAGACTTCATGTTGTCAGTGCAGAGCCCAACACAGGGCTTGATTTCAAGAACTGTGAGATCATGACCTGAACTGAAATCAAGAGTTGGAGGTTTAACCAACTGAAACACCTCAGTACCCCTTAAAATTCTTCTTAATAGAATTCTTTTCCTATTTTATGAATACAGTAGCCATCTCACGTCTCTGCATTCTGGAAGCCAAGTGGGGGAAGGAAGCTGGAGTCCCAATATTCACTTTGCAGATTTTTATTAATTTCCATGCTTTGAGTCTCACCTACTACCACCCTCCACTGTGCTGGTGTTCTCAAGTCTGGGATCACTTGGATTTAGTTTCTCCAGAAGGCTGATAAACCTCCAGCATCTGGGAAACACAGGTGAAGGTGGTAAGAGCCACCTTGCTGTATGGTGAAGGCCTTGGGATCTTATTGCTTCGAGGACAGACTTTAGATCAACTCCCTGTGTTTAGTCCTATGATTAGCCCCTGTTCCCTATGGTACCTGGTACCTTCAAGTTCTGAGTTTTGCTGGTGTTTTGAGGACAATGGACCGGCTCCTTAAGTATGCCTTCCTCAGGCATTTGGGGGACGGTTTCTTCTTCTCTACTGGATAAGTTACTAAAACTCTACTAATTTTCCTTCCAAAAATATGTTGCTGTTCCCCCTTTGCTGTTGTCTCCTCTTCTACTCTTTTGGTAACCCTATGAGGCTCTGCCCTTGCCTTCTAACACCTTCTAACACCTTTAGGTGCAAAGCCGAGGCTCTGGGCTGCTAACAGGACACACTAGTGCCTGGCTGGGTGTTCCTGGGGTAGGTGGCTTAGCCATCAGCTCTCCCCAACCCAATTCATTTAGTATGTATTTATGGAGCATCTGCAGGCCAGTGTTGATGCTGGGGCCTAGGGGAGAGAGCAAGGAAGAAAGTAGACGAGGATCTTGCTTCACAGACCCCCCCGAATCTAGGCAATGATTGTGAAAAGCCATGATACTGCGGGAGAAGCAGAGGAAGGAGCAACCTGCCCAGACTGTCTGGAAGAGATTTCCCACCTGAGATGTGAGGGATGAGAAGGCGCTGGCCAAGAGAAGGACCGGGTGAGACGCCATCCGGGTGAGGAAGCACGTCATGAGCAGAGACAGCAGGCCCCTCCAGGGGAAGTCTGGGAGAATGTGCTTGACTGAGGCCTGGCCACTTGAAAGGAGGTCAAATACATGCGCTGATGCAACACCTTGGCCAGATGTCCTTGTGCAGGGCCCTGCGGAGCAGTGGGAGACGGGACAGTGCCTGTCCCAGACAGGGTCTATCTGCAGGCACCTGTGCTGCCATCAGCAGGAAGCGCAGGCCGTGATCGAATCATCCCTGAGCACAGTGCTTCCCTCTGGCATGGGTGCTGAGGAGCCTGGGTGGCGTGACCTGACATGCCCCTCTCTAGGCCAAAGTAGTCCTCAGGCCCTTGCAGTTCCTCTTGGACCTGTCAGGGGTGAGTTCAGCCCCCTAGCTCTTCCTCACCCTGCATCTGCTCCCAACCCAAGCTCCCTCTGGTGGAGGTTGGCCTCTTGGGACTCCCTCCAGCTTCCAGAGTTTGGGGAATGAGGCCATGTTTCTCCTCGTTACTCCCTTCAGTAGCGTAAAGTTGCCTGCCCTATTTGCTGGGCCTCTTTTGTTTTCTGCCCTGAAAGCCCAAGTGTGCCTCCAGAGAGCGGGAAGGAGGGGAGGTAGGGAGGGAGATCCTGGCACTAGCCGTGCCTCCCAATTCTGGCTCATGTTGGTGATGCCTGCCGTGTCCATCTGGTGGCTGGGTAGCACAGTGCTCTAGGTGTGAGCCTGCTGCTCAGCCCCATTGATAATCAGATCCTCCCTCTCCCTCCCTTTCCGGTCCTCTTTGCTCTCCAGAGCATCAGGGATTGGGCCCTGTGGCAGCCCTTACAATACTTCCCTCCCTGGGCCTCATCTACAAAGCCACACCCCCTCTGGCCTCCATGGACAAGAACAGAGTGGGTGGATGATGACTCTTAAGCCCAGGGTTTGGGGAAGTGTCAGCATTCTGGAGTTAAGGATAGTCCCCCACTCCTGGTCTAGGCTGGCCCTGCTCACAAGTCATGTCTAGGCCCAGGGTGGCTCTTGATCTCCATCTGGACAGCCGCCTTGTCTGTCTCTAGGCTCTGTGCTTGCTCTGACACCCTTTTTGCAGGCGCGCGGATCAGAAGCCTGTGGCTGCCCCCCGATGCCTGCGGGCCTGTCCTGATGTCATGGGCAGCACAGGGTAACCTGCTTCCCAGCTCGTTACCTAACCCGGCCTCTGGTTGTGACATCTCACCAGTGGGTACAGCTGGTTTGTTCATGCCTGATGGCCTTTGTTTGGTCTTCTGTCGGTGGGTGGCTGATATCTCCTCCAGAGACGGTTAACTTGTTAAAAGGTTGCTATTCCAGTGAAAAATTAGTCCTTAGGATAAAATTAAAATAAGTATAAATTACCCTTTGGGCTTGACAAGTTGAAACTTGGTGTGCCTAGGAGCCTTGATAGGCACAGTTAGTTATTGGTTAAACAACAAAGCCATAGAGGCGCCTGGGGGGCTCAGTCGGTTAGGCGTCCGACTTTGGCTCAGGTCGTGAACTCATGGTTCATGGGTTTGAGCCCCGCGTTGGGCTCTGTGCTGACGGCTGAGAGCCAGGAGCCTGCTTCGGATTCTGTGTCTCCCTCTCTCTCTCTCTCTGCCCCTCCCTTGCTTGCTCCTGTCTCTCTCTCTCTGTCAAAAAGGAATAAACATTAAAAAAATTAAACAACAACAAAGTCATAGATGTAAGCGAAGGTGTAAGCATAGGCAGCTGGACTAGGTTTCTGGAGGTTGATTCTGCTGTGGCGCTTTATACACTGGGGTGTTGCTGCAGTGGCTTGGCGTGGATGGAAATGGGTGAGGTTAAATATGAAAGACACCCTCTTGGTAATTAGCCACCACTTGCTCTGTGCTTACAAGTCCCAGGCATTGCGCTAAGTATCAGCACTTTACCCATATTTCAGTTAATGTTCACAGGAACCCTATTTGGTAAGGTGCTTGTATTAACCCCATTTTACAGATAAGAAAACTGAGTCTCGGAGAGGTTACATTACTTACCTAAGGTCACATAGCCAGTGTGTGGTGGAACAGGGATCTGACGCCGGGCCTGTTAGATCCAGCACCCACCTTTCACCCACCTCCTGAAGGTGGATTTGGCAGGGAAGGGGTACTCTGTGCAGTGGACTGACGTGTGCCAACATGGCGGGCAGAGGCGCTTGGCATTCGTGAAGTCTCCAGCCCAGTTACACCTGCGCGGTTCGCACACGGTCAGGGCAGGCCCTGGGCATCTGCCGAGCATCCCATATGGAGCAGTCGCTCTGGGAGGTGGGCCCGAGGGGCAGATGAGCACACCCTGGTTCCTGTCCTCACACAGCCGGCCCCCAGCACAGGAGCGGGCGCTAGAGGCCAGGCTGGAGGCGAGGCTGTGCGGAGGGCATGCCGAGGTAGGCGGGAGCTCAGCAGGGGGAGAATCCTGAGAATGCAGGCCACGAGGAGGGGATCTTCACAGAAAGGACACAGTGGTTAGTGTAGAGTGTAGACAGAGACCCACGGCATTCATAGACAAGAGGGAGAAGTGGAGTGGAGATTGAGAGAGAGATGGGTGGGGAGGGGGTGTGGAGAAGGGGAAGGAGCAGGGAGAGAAGACGAGACCAGAGAGAGGAAGCTGGAGAGGCAGTTGGGAGGTTGCTTATTGCAAAGGTTTTTGAAACCCAGGTAGAGATGCTAGATGTGTCGTATGGGGCCAGGGGAAGCTACTGGAAGCCGTCGAGCAAGGGAGTAGCCTGAGTGTGCACTCTGGGAGCTTCAGTCCGAGTGCCAGGTGGCTGGAGGAGGGGAAGTGCCGTTAGGGAAACCGGCTTGGACGCTACTGGAGTGGGCAGGCGTGAGGAGGGCAGGTCTCTGGGAGCCCCCGGAGGCTTCCAAGCTCTTGCCCGTCATCCCACAGTCCCCAGGGGCCGGGGACCAGCTCACCTTCCTAATTGCCTGCTCTGCACCCAGCATAACCTACTGGTCGCCCGGGGGCCCCATGAAAGGGTGGATTCTGCCCGCGACCTGCCAAGGAGCAAGGGCAGCTGGCGTAAGGGATCCTGCACGTCTCCTCCTCTGGAAATGGGGTCAGCTGTGTTTGGGCTTTGCTGAAAATAGCAGAGAAAATACGAGAGAGTTAAAAATACTCTTACCCCAAATCTTCCCTGGGTGTCAGCAGGTTTGCCGCAAGCTGGCTGAAGGGGAGGCTTGGCTGACACCTCCCCTTCCTTACCCTAGCCTTCCAGATCCCTTGCCTCTGCCTCCTGGTCAGGAGCCCACCCATCTGGGCCGGCCACGGTTTGTCCCTTACTGTTAGTGCAGGACAAGCAAGGGACCAGTCCCAGCTGAAGCACTTGCAGGATGTGCTCGAGGGGGTGCTGGCCGCCGTCGGGGCATCTCTGGGTTGGGTCGCTGCGGTGGACTCCTGGGTGGTCTCCCTCTCCTACGTGGGCCCCTCTGTCCATTCCCATTATGGCACAAACATTATTTCATTTGTTCCTTGGTTCCAGGATTTCTCAGCCTCAGTGCTGTTGGCATCCGGGGCCACATTGTTCTCTGTCGGAGGGGCTGTTCTGTGCACCATAGGATGTTTAGCGGTATCGCTGGCTTCTACCAACTAGATGCCAGTAGCACCCTCTCCCAAGTCATGATGACCAAACATTGCCAAACCCCTGGGTGCAAACCGCCCCGCTACCCCCGTGAGAACCACTGCTCTACAAACTGTGTGGTGTCCCTGCTCTCCACTCAGAGTAAAAGCCATAGTCCTTAGCACAGCCTGCAAAGCCCCCATCCGGCTGTGATCTTGTCTCCTGGGAGTCTCCCCTTATCAGTTCACTCCAGTCACCCTGGCCTCCTTTGCTATCCCTCAAAATGTGCTTGAGCAGGCCCGCTTCTGCCTCAGGGCCTTTGCACTGGCTGTTCTGGCTGCCAGAACAATCTCCCACTAGATGTCTGCATGACTCACTCCCTCCTTCAAACATTCCCTCCAGTGTCGCCTGAATGAAAATGACCCTGAGGCGCCTGGGTGGCTCAGTGTGTTGAGCCTCTGACTCTTGATCTCAGCTCAGGTCTTGATCTCAGGGTCATTAGTTCAAGCTCCACATTGGGCTCCACGGTGGGCGTGAAACCTGCTTAAAAAAGAAAAAGAAAACGACTCTGACCACCTATCGCCCTGTATTGCTGTACCCTCCACCCCCACTCTCAGCACACACGCACCCCCTATCCTCACCCTGTTCCACTTTCCCGTCTTTCCTGAAGCTCCCATCCTTCTGACATATTAGAGAATTTACTTGTTTTATAATTTTTATGATTTTTAGTTTATTGTCTGTCCCCACTAGCATATAAGCTTCACGAAAGCGAGATTTTTGCGGTATTTTTGTTCGTTGATGTGTTCTTAATGCCAGAGCTGTGCCCGGCACATAACAGGTGCTCAGTAAATATTTGCAGAATAAATGAATTTTCTTTAATTTTCACAATAACCTTGAAAGTAAGTATTTATATCCCTGTATTGCAAATGAGGAAGTGGAGGTGCAAAAAGAGAAAGTAAACTGCCTCAAATCACATGGCCAGCAAACGGGGGATCCGGGGTTCAAACCGAAGTTTGACTCCCAGGTCTGTCTTTTTCTGGAAGCTGCATGTGTACATGTATACAGAAGAAATAACTGCTGCTAAACTGGGGGGGGGGCGCGGATATTTTTCTCTTTTATGAATCTGTAGGATTGAGGGGGGTACCTTTGCCCCACATAGACTTGCTATGCACATAGTACCTGGGAGTAACCATGGCAACGCAATTAATGGTAAGGAATAATGGGATTGGCCCAAATGATAAATTAGGAAGTTTTTTTTTTTGTTTGTTTTATGGAGGCATCCTTTGCTTTACAGAAGGATCCCCTTCGGGCTCTGTTTAATTACCTTCTGGAGGTTGTTTTAAATAGGCTCCGTCTTTGCTGCCTTTATAGGTTTGGAGAAGCAGCTTGGAAGGAGGCAGAGGGGAAGGGGAGTGAGCCAGACTGGGGGCGGCGGCTCCTCCATCTGGGGTCTGGGTGCTGGGGGTATGCCCTGCCCCGCACCCAAAAGGCAAGGCTTCTCCTTCTGAAGCATGTTGGGGCCCAGCGTCTGCCCCTTGGCCTCTACGCGGGGTTTCGAGAGGTTCGTTTGGCCGCTCGGCTGAGACACTGGCCATTTCTGAAATCGGCAAACTTCTGCATTGTCCCAGCAACCTCTTGCCCAGGCTGCTCCCCCCGCCCCCACTCTGTCCTCGTGGCCCAAGCTGAGAAATCAAGCAAGGTCCAAAGTCTCACATCCACACGGGCACCGTGGCTGCAGTGAATGAATTCCAAAGGACTGGGGCCGCACCCTTTTATGTTCGGCCAGGGGCTTGGAGTGAGATGGGCTGAGCCCAGAGCAAACAAGTCACATGGAGGATCTTATAGGTTAAAGGTTGAGGAGTGTGCAGATTAAAGTGTAGCTACTTCACAGGCTGATGAGAAGATTCTAGAGGCTCTCTGTCTTAGATTCTCAGTGAGGGCGGACTGTCTGCCTCCCATCCAGTGCTTTCCATCCCAGGGTGATCCTCGCCTGTAACCCGTTTTCAGGACTGGCTTGTGAAACTCCAAGCTAGCAGGTGCCTGGGTCACTCGGTCTGTTGAGTGTCCGTCTCTTGGTTTCCGCTCAGGTCATGATCTCTTGGTTCGTGAGTTCCAGCCCTGTATCAGGCTTTGTCACGGACAGTGAGGAGCCTGCTTGGGATTCTCTCTTTCCCTCTCTCTGTCTGCTCCTCCCCTGCTTGCACTCGCTCTCAAAATAAATAAATAAACTTAAAAAGAAAAGAAAAGAAAAGAAAGAAACTTCAAGCTAGCAACCAGCTCTTGGCTTATGATTCTGCTGCCATTTCTGCATCCAGCCTCCGACTTGTGGGTCCAGTGGGTCCCAGGGAAAAGCCCAGACCTAGCGTGTCAGACCCGAGTCCTCGTCCTGCTGTCTTTACAGGCTGGGCCTGGCACGTCACCCAGGAAGGGGCCCTTTCTGCCTTTTCTCCTGCCTGGTTAATTGAAAAAAGAACGTAAGTCCAAGGTGTGTGGTGGCTTGCACTGGAGACCGTGCAAGTTAGCGGCTGAGCCAAGAACAAAACCCACAGCTCCGACCGTTGTTGCTGCAACCTAGAGACGGACAAGCCCAGACAAGATCAGGTCACGACTAGGAATTCTAGTTTAAAATGGAGATGTCCTTCCCACCTCACCCACCTCCCGAGGTGGGAGCATTGCTGGATGTCACAAGAAGAGCCTCAAAGACTATCTTTGCTTTCATTCCTTCCTCTGTCTCTGGAAAGGCCTCCCTGATATCATTAGAGGCAGTTTCTTATGAGCCCAAATGGGTTCCTTAGGTAGGGTTAGACTAACTGCTATAACAAAGCAATCTCAGAAAGTACCAGCTCAAACAAAATAGAAATTTATGGGGCGCCTGGGTGGCTCAGTCAATTAAGCAGGCCGACTTCAGCTCGGGTCATGATCTCACGGCCTGTGAGTTCGAGCCCCACATCGGGCTCTGTGCTGATGGCTCATTGGAGCCTAGAGCCTGCTTCGGATTCTGTGTCTCCCTCTCTCTCTGCCCTTCCCCTGCTCACGCTCTATCTCTATGTCTCTCAAAAATAAATACATGTTAAAAAAAATTTTTTTTAAATAGAAATTTATTTCTCTCCCGGGGAACAGTTCACGTTCTAGGTGGCAGATGCCTCAGCGCCACAGGCTCATTCTGGGACCCAGGCTCCTTCCATCACGTTTCTCCACCATCTCCCTGGGTTGTCTTCTCCGCAGGACCCAGGCTGGGCTGCAGCCACATACTTGTTCTGGTTCACAGGAAGGGGACAGAAAGCATGGTTGGGGCGGCGGGTACTGGCCAGGGAAAGGCACTTCGTACTTCTCCTCACACGGCACTGGGGGCCTCAGTCACAGGGATGAGCCTAACTGCAAAGGAGGGCCACCACCTGCCCACTACTGTTCTATTATTTTAGAAGAAGGGGACATAGATTTTGTTGGACGCTTAACAGTCTGTGCCATCGAGGTCAGTAAAGAGTTTAGAAGTCGTGCCCCCTATTTCTGTTTTTCTAGTGGCCACTCTTAATTTCTTAACACTTCTTTTGAGTAGGGAACAGATGAACAATCTACAGACTTCTAAAGACATAAAGAAAGTAGAGGATAAAACACGAGTTTCCGCAATTGCTCACTTCCTCTCCCTAGAGTAACCGTTAGACCCTTCTGTGTCCTGCCAGAGATACGCATGCGTTTATCCTTTCTCTTTGCGAGCCGATGCCGTAACGGTGAGCACCTCGGGGAAAATAGTTAAAGACAGGACAGTCGTAAAAGGACAGGGACTATGATTCCACTTCTGTGAAATACCTAGAGCGGTCAAATTCACAGAGACAGAAAGCAGGATGATGGGTACCAGGAGCTGGGGGAGGGAGGCAGAAGTGTTAGGACCCATTGGATACAAGGGGTGCGTGGGTGGCTCAGCTGGTTACGTGTCTGACTTCCACTCAGGTTATGATCTCACAGTTTGTGGCTTTGAGCCCCGCATCGTGCTCTGTGCTGACAGCTCAGAGCCTGGAGCCTGCTTCAGATTCTGTGTCTCCCTCACTCTCTGCCCCTCTCCTGCTTGTACTGTCTTTCTCTCTCTCTAAAAGAAAATAAACATTTAGAAAATGTTTTTTCACATTTCTTTTTGAGAGACAGAGTGAGACAGAGCATGAGCAAGGAAGGGGCAGAGAGAGAGAAACACAGAATCTGAAGCAGGCTCCAGGCTCTGAGCCGTCAGCACAGAGCCCGACACAGGGCTCAAACTCACAGACCATGGAATCATGACCTGAGCCGAAGTCAGACACTTAACTGACTGAGCCACCCAAGTGCCCCTAAAATGAACATTTGGAAAAAAGGATCTACCGGGTACAGAGTTTCAGTTGGGGAGGATGAAAAGGTTCTGGAGGTGGGTGGTGGTGATGTCCACACAGCAATGTGAAGGTGCTTAGTGTCACTGAACTGCCACTTAAAAATGGTTAAAATGGTAAAACTTTAGGTTATGTATATTTTTCCACAATAAAAAAGATGGAAAATAGACTAAACGTCCACTCATAGGGTGCAGTTTACAATGTACTCATCCAAGGTTTCTGTTAGGAAGAGTGGTGGTCCTCTCTGTGCGCTGACATGGAGAGGTCTCCAAAATATATAGACGCCTAAAGGGACAGACAGAATGGTGGACATCAGTGCTAGCGTTTAGAAATGGGGGCATGTGGTGGCTAAGAGCGGAGACTCTGGAACCAGACTGCTCGGGTTCAAATCTCAGTGCTGCTGTGAGACCTTGGGCACGTCCCATAACCTGTCCGTGCCTGCGTTTCCACATCAGTAGAGTGGGGGATGTGCTAGTCCCTGCCCCACGCGACTGCCGAGGAGGTGACATTAATTACTATGCACAAAGCCCTCAGAAGGGCGTCGGACCCTAGCACTTGTTCACTACATGTGAATGAATGAGTGAGGATGCATGGACAGATGAATCCGAGTCGGAGGCCGCCAGCTCTGCCTCTGAGACCTTGGAGGTGCCCTGAGCTTCGGCTTCCTCCCCTGGGCTACGGAGCAGGTTTCTGAGTGTGAGAATCAAATAATTCAAGGCCAAACGGGGAGCATGGAATTGCGTGCGAGGCTCTGTTACTGCCTCTTGTCTGTGGCCCTGGCCTGCGTGGTGCGGTGTCATTGCAGGGTGGGGAACGCGTCTGTGCACCGGGTCCCTGGCCTCGCCGCCGACACCCCTGCTCCCAGGTGGGGGCGGAGCAGGCAGTCCTTGCGCCTGAGGGCCGTGGCCGTGGCCGTGGGTTACGAGCACTGGGCTGCACAGCCGGGCTGCAGCAGGAGGGGAGTGGCAGGGGCCTCGGGTGCCAGGCTGCAAGGAGGCGGTTCGGGGACCCCAGGGTGATGTCGGCTGACTCCCCTCCTCTTCCGGCGCCTCAGGCACGGCAGCCAGCCTGGCCAGACCAGACAGCGATCTGCTCCAGCCACTCCTGGAGAGCAGGAGAACATGAGTCTAGAGGCCGGGGAGGCCTGGGGGGCCGTCTCCATCCTGCGACCGGCCCAGAGGACCCTGGCTGAGTCACTTACTCTCTCAGAGACGAGTTACCTCGTCTGAAAATAATCTACCCACCTCACAGGCATGTTGTAGGAATAAAGACAATCAAGATGAAGTTACTTTGAAAAATAATTAAGTCCCTTAAAAATAGATGGCTCATTTGGATGACTTCTCTATTTTAGGCATTCATTGAGCACCTTTCACGGCTGAGTATTTTACATAAGTACATCTCATTTAAACCTCTGTTTAGTCAAGGTGAGCCACGCACCATAACAAATAATCCCAGATTTCAGAGACTTCCACACAAAGGTCTATTTCTCCCTCATGTCAGAGTCCAGTGCTGCTGGGGAACGGGACGCACGCCATTGTCCAGGGCCTGGCCTCCTCTGCCTCATGGCTCTGCTGCCCTCCAGCCTCCACTGGATCCGCTGCGGGAGGCTGCGGGGCCAGGCCTGGTGGGCGTGTGGCGAATGTCACTTTCACCCATAGTCAGCACCCCATCATGTGAGCCCACCTGCCCGTGAGGGAGGCTGGGAACGCGGGCTTCACTCTGTACCCAAAGGGAAATGCAGACCACAGGGAGCACCCGCATGGTTCTGCCCTACCCTTACAACAATCCGCTTTACTGATAAAGAAACCGAGGCACACAGGCAAAGTGGTTGGCCCAGGACCACACGTCCAGCAAGTGATGTGAACACCGTTCTAATGTCTGTTGTTTATACTGTCGTTTGATGTCCTAGACCAGTGTTTTCCACCCCGGCTGTTCATCAGAATCATGGGGGATTTTTTTCTTTTCTTTTCTTTTTATAAGAGTTCTATGAAGAGATCTTGCACTTTTTTAAAATAAAATTTAGGGGCGCCTGGGTGGCTCAATCGGTTGAGTGTCCGACTTCAGCCCAGGTCACGATCTCACAGTCCGTGGGTTCGAGCCCTGCAGTGGCCTCTGTGCTGACAGCTGAGAGCCTAGAGCCTGCTTCAGATTCTGGGTCTCCCTCTCTCTCTCTCTGCCCCTTCCCTGCTCACACTCTGTCTCTGTCTCTCTCAAAAATAAAAAAAAAAAAATAAATAATATTTAAAATAAAATTTGGGGGCGCCTGTGCGGCTCAGTCAGTTAGGCTTCCAACTTCGGCTCAGGTCATGATCTTGAGGTTCACGGGTTCGAGCCCCACGTTGGGCTCTGTGCTAGCGGCAAGGAGCCTACTTCAGGTCTTTTGTCTCCCTCTCTCCAGCACACACACATGCTTTCTCTCAAAAATAAACATTTAGACTAGAATAGGATAGAATAGAATAGAATAGAATAGAATAGAGTAGAATATTAATTTAGACTAGCTTTAGGTTTGCCGTGTGCCCAGCACCGTAGGAGACGCCGGGACACAGCAGCAGGCTCCGAAGAGCTGGACCTGGCAATGGAAGCTCTGATCCTGGGTGGGGAGTATGGGGTGTCAGGACTGTGAGCACGGGGCCTGGGGTCACACCAGCGCTGGAGCTATGAAGGCACTTTCTGCGCAAAGGAAGATCTGCCTTTTATCACTTTTTTTACCTCTTTGCTGTTACGCTCTGACCACCTTCGCGGGCCAACAGTGATTTTGCGTTTGGTTTTTCTCTCTTCAGTCCCCTTTTTCTCTAATTATTTAAAAAAAAAAATCTACTGCTTCTAATCTTTGCAGGTCTGGAATAGCAGACAATCAAATATGTTTGAAATGTATCTAAAATAAGGATAATTAGGCTGTGCGTTAAGGCTTGAGGGACTCTGCCGTGAATAAAAGGCATCGACTTTAATATATCGATCTTCTGCTTCTGTTTCTGCTACCCAGTAGCCTTCTGCAGCTTAATTTATATTCCAGATGACAGCACTGCCATACAAATGAAGCATAACTGAAGTGTCCTATTGCAAAACTCAGATCGACTGCTGGCCACCTTCTCCAGAACACCTCAGACCTTCTTGCTCCTTTAAAAATGCCCCGCCTTTGGTTTGCCCATAAATTTTGACTACGTTTCCTTGATTTCTTTTTAAAAGGTTAATCTTAGCACATTTTAACATCTCTCAAATGGGACGAGTCTTTTAATTGATGGAGGTCTTGGCATTATGTTATAGCTTTATTTCTTAGTGGGACACGCTAGTGTATCTTAGGATCAACGAGGTCTTAGATTCACTGAAATAAAGTATTTGTGTCACTTGAAGGAATTGGCGATTGTTCTGTCCCTCCAGCTTGTCTCCGTGCTGTGCTGGAGAGACCTCACCCCGCATTTGAAAGCAACTTCTTTCTCCTTGTAACCTTCTTATAATGACAACAGTAAGAATAATAATACCCACAGCAGTCAGCAGCACTAAAGCGCGTCCTGTGTGTCCTGCCTGCTTCGGGCCCTTTTCCCTACCTCTTTAATAATGTGGGAGGCAGAGCTATTGTACGCATTCTACAGATTGGGAAGCGGAGGTTCAGCTGAAGAAGTGGCAAAGCCAGGAATCCAGGCAGTCTGTCCAGCTTGAAAACTCTGTGCTGTGCTGCCTCTAGTGATTCTGGGAGACGGTTCCTGTCTCTTCGTTGAAATCGGGACTTCATCCCTGGCCATACCTTAGAACCAACTAAGAATTGCTGGAAGAATTTTTCAAGTAATTTTACAGCGCAGCCGGAGCAGAGACCCCTTGGTTGAAATGATCTGTGCGAGAGCCCCTGGCTGGTCTGTTCTGGGATCCCTGACGCCACAGCCCCGGGGAAGCTGCTGCCGGCCCCCCGGGCGCCAGGACAGCCCAAGCCTCTCAGGCCCTCGGAGTGGGATCTCTTGGTTAAAGTATGGGGCTTTGAGACTTTAAATTGATATGTGCTTTTACATTTTTCTCCTTTATTTTCTTTTCCTTTTTCTCTCCCTTCCTTGCAGCTCTGGAGTGCACAGAAAATCAAGCAGGTAATTCAATTTTGGATTCCTTTCGTTCCCTCTTCCGTGCCCTCCTGGACCTTGCCTTGCGCCATCCTGGGGAACCGCAGCTGCGCTACTCAGACCCGCCCCGCCCATTTGCCGCCTACCGCCCAGCCCTCCCTTCTTCCCCGACACCGGGGCCTGAGCTTCTGAACGACCCAGCTCAGGCCCCTTGCCTTCTCCTGGGCCCCTGAGCTCCTTCCCTGTGGGCTCCTCTACGAAATCCTTCTTACGTGCCTGCTAAATACTAGGCGCGGGGGACAGAGGGCCTGCAGAGCAGACACAGACAGTCCCACTCCCACTCCCCTGCATTTGGCTTTGAGCCTTAGTCAGGCGAAGCCCTGTTTGGGGCCCATGTTTTTTGTTTTTCTCTCGCCTGGAATGGTGAGAAAGGACTGACCCGCCAGTCCACCTGGGGGAGCTCTCCTCTCCCTCCTTCCTCCCCAGTCACCTTCTGCTCTGTTCCCTGCTCTTGCCAGGCTATTCTACACCCAGATACCAATGAGAAGATCTTCATGCCCTTTAGAATGTCAGGTAAGCCCCTGGGACCCTTCTGTATCTGCACTTAACCACGGTGACAGCCGCAGAAGCATCCAGATGCACTGACCGGGGGAGGGGCAGAACCCAAGACACACACACGGCCAATCTGCACCTCCGTGTTCACCTTGGCTCGACCACACGCATCTCGGGCCAGGCCTCAGAATCACCTGGGGGGCTTCAAAAAAATGTGCCTGTCTGCCTTTTCTTCCTGAGCAGTCGGGGTACAGTGGGGGCCTCCACAGGTGAATCTAGTGCTCCCGCTCCTGTGATACACCACCTAGAGAGGCAGCCTCGAGGGCGATACCTGCTTTCTGCAAGCCCTGCCTTCTCTCTCACCTACCTGTGCACACCGAGCTCTTTCCTTTCAAACCACGCTCCCTTAACGGCACTTCCTCGCCAGACTAACTCCCCGGTCGCTGATCCTGCTACTAACCTGTGCTCCAGAATGCATGAACTACATTCGCGCTGCAGCGCACACGGGGAGGGGGGGGTTCCGTGGAGACCAGTGGCGGGGTGGGGTGGGGTGGGAGAGTGGACATTAACCCCCCACCCCCAGGAAGTCCCTGCCCCGTGGTCACTGGAGGGAAAGCTGTGTGTGTGTGAGCTAAGCAGCCTAGAAGACGCTTACACGCACAGGGCCTGGGCTAGCGTGTTTGTCCTGCCTGTATTTCAGAGAGGCCACAGGCCCTGTCTAGAGTCACACAGCAGAGGTCAGACCCCCACTAGAGTGTTGATACCTACTGCGTGTCATTTCTCAGTGTACGGGGACACTCTTGAAGGGTGGGTGGGAGGGCTGCGGGCCGCTGCCTTGGGAAGTCCTCAGGTGGCTGGAGAAAGGGTCTCTATCAAGGGGTGTTCTCGGCTGAGTCAGTCAGGATCCCCACCCCCAGAGAGCCTGACGTCATGTGGGTGAGAAAACGAAAAGCCACGGGACCTCATTGTGCGGAGGCATTGAGTGCCCACGGGGCCTCCTTGCTGGGCCGCGAAGAACTCCCAGGCAGCAAAGGCCTCTGGCCGAGCATCTTGCCGCTACGGCTGTAGGTGCGCGGGGCCCGAGCAGGCTCTCCCCTGGGGCCTGGATCCTCTTGTCATTCTCCAGTCAAACCTGGGGCCCACCTCCAGAGAAACGAGGGTAGTAGAGTGACAGTTCACGTGCAAGTGCAATTACACGCACTCGGGATGTGAAGCTTTGCTTTCGATAACTCAGAGAAGTGTGGTTCCCTGCTGTCCAGCCCGCCGGCCGCCCGCCTGCCGTAAGCTAGAGGCCAGGGACCCAGGGCTGCCCCCTGACGGGGGGGGGGAGGAGGGGGCAGCGGAGGGGCCTCCCGTGGTCCGGGGGACATGAGCAGTGAGGACACGGCGCCTGGAGCCTGCTCCACTGAGGATGTCTAGGCAGGGTACGAGAAATTTAAAGAGTACCCCTGGCGCTTAGAGGTGCACATCTCAAGTGTGTGGGGAGTTCCCTTTTCAGAACCGAAGTAAGGCCGTGTGCTAGAAAGGCAAGCCGAGAGAAGAAGGAGACACGCCGGGGCCTTTGAAGACAGCGTGCTGTGTGTAGTGAGTGCGGGCAGGAGACACGGTGCCTCCTGGAGGAGACCATGGAAGGAACACCAAGTGTAGCACTGAGTGCATGGTGTCCCCAGCGGTGGGCAGCCCTGCCCTCAGCAGCGGGCCTCTGAGGTTTGGATGGGAGTGAGAAGTATCTGGCTAAAGGGGGACAGAGAGAGGACAGCTGGGGGACACAGGGGAGCCCTCTATCCTGGGGAGGGCTGAGCCGGAAAAAAGTCTGGGGGCTACAGGTGCCTCCTGCCTGGCTGACCCGAGCTCCCCCATCAGGACCACTGACCGGACCAAGCCTAGAGGTCTCTTCTGGTGCCTCGGTTGAGGGGTGGGCTGGAGTCAGGTGGGACTGTGAGACCTGACCCTTTCCTCTCCCCTCTCAGGTTACATTCCTTTTGGGACGCCAATTGTAAGTATTGCCTTCAAAGGGTTTTCTTTTCTAAAAAAATTTTAATGTATAACTCTACATCGCTGTTCATAAATGTTTGAGATGTTGGTTTAAGATACATTCCTGGAGGGGGATTAGCAGATAAAGTAGCGTGCACGTCTTTTTAAATCTCTTGGTGTGTATTGTTGAACTTCTTTCCACGAAGATGTGCCAACGTGCACCCAAGACAGAGCCTCCAAGTACCTTTGTCCCTGCACATTCCCGTCCTGAGTGTTGCCACCAGGACATGCTACTTACAGGGGAGTTTCCCCCAAAAGCTTTGGAAGTCAGAAAATAAGCATGCCTGCTGAAGCCTCAAGTTTAAAGTTAACTCAGAGGGGCGCCTGGGTGGCTCAGCCGGTTCCGCATCTGACTTCGGCTCAGGTCATGATCTCACAGTTCGTGGGTTCGAGTCTCGTGTTAGGCTCTGTGCCGACAGCCCAGAGCCCAGACCCGCCTCGGATTCTGTGCTCCTTCTCTCTCTGCCCCTGCCCTGCTCACGCAGTGTCTCTCTCTGTCTCTTGAAAATAAATAAGTGTTAAAAAAAAATTAAAATTAACTCAGAATGGATTCAGTATTCTTTGTGTTTAGTTTTGGAGTCAGGGTTAAGTGTGCTTTTTTAAAAAATATATATATATTAGAGCAAAACACATGTAAAGAAAGGTGTGTTCATCATAAACGTACAGCGTGGTAAGTTTTCACAAAGCAAGTGCATCCGAGGAACCCGCACTTAGATTCAGAGCCTAGCAGCATCTCAGGAAACCCTCCTGTACCCCCCAGTCACTGCCCCCACAGGGAATCACTTTTCTGACTTTCTTTCCTATATTCCAATTTTGCCTATTACTGAATTTTATGTAAGCGACACCCCCAGGATGTCCTTTTTTTGGTCTGTCTGCTTTCCGTCAAACTCGTTTGTGAGACTCATCCATATTAGTGTATGTAGTATTAATTTGTTCCTTTTTCATTGCCGACTGTTTCATATCCCATTGTTAGAACTATATCAAAATTTCCTTAACCATCCTCCTTATTTTCTGACTTTCTAACCTTTTCGGGATAACTCCCCTGTAAGTAGCATGTCCTGGTGACAATACTTGGGATGGGAAGGTTCCAGTTTGGAGTGAACAACAAACAATGCTGCTTTGAACGTGATTGTACAAGTCCATTAGAGGGTACTTTCCCTCACTTCTCCTGGATCATACCTACAAGGTTAAAGAGATAGCAATGAAATGCAGCGTGTAATCCTAGAACTGGGATTGGGACCAGGGCAGGGGTGTGTGTGAGATGGTACTGTGGTCTCTCATAAAGTGAAACATACACTTGTGTATAATGTGAGCCGGTAACCGTACTTGTTGGTATTTCCTCCAAGAGAAATGAATACATATGTCCACGCAAATTTCTGTACACAAATGAGTATAGTCGCTTTCTTCATATTAGCCTAAAACCGAAAAAAAGATAAGAATGACCAACAGCGCATAGTACATCTGTGAGTGAAAACCTGATTGGGAACAGTCATTGCTTAGTCTGAAAGTTTCCTATATATCTCATAGTTCTCATTCCTTCTATGTGTGTTTGTGGACCACCCCCCTCCTCCTATAAATATGAGCTTTCCCATCTGCTTTTCCCTTTTAATGTTTTCAAAATTATTAGTATGGTGGATGTATTTTTTTGTATTCAGTTGGTAACAATTTACTTCTATCATTCATTTTGATATACAGATCGTACCAAATGTGACCAATAGGAACCTTTAAAGCAGTTTCTCTGTCCATTCGACAAGTCTTCTTTATCCTTTGAGTACTTTCGTACTTTTTGGCACAATGTATAGATATTCCGGACTCATCTTGTAGTCTCTGCTCAAGTCCCGGAATCATGCATTGCTCCAAAGAGCTCTGGTTCTCTTCAGAGGAGAATGGTATTTAGAAGCCAAGATCTGAACGCTTAAGTGTGCTCACTGTTGCCGGAGCCTCATTGTTTCTAGGCCCTCTTAGCATGCAGAGCTAGGAGATACCACTTCTTAAAAGTGATGAGCTCATGCCAATACCTTTCATCCCTGTCCAACATCCAGATGTCTTCCTTCCTCCCATTTCATATTTATATCCCACTCCTGCCTGAATGAGAATCCAACAAACATATATGTACTTGCTTACCAAATCTTACACACAGATGAAAGAACTTCAGAATGGCTACATTGGTACTACTCCCCAAAAGTATATTAACTGAAGCTCCAGATTTCTTTGTAGTTCTCTTTGTCCTTGGACTGTATCCTACCGAGGGTATGCAGTCACAGAATTGTGTTCAAAAGTTATTCGAATTAATGTTTTTCTTCTGTGTGATTATGTTATTTGTTTGATATACAGTTAGGTTTATTTGTTATTGTTGGTGGTCGGTTTTAGTTGCTTCTCTGTTCTTATTTTTTTGCTTTTTTTAATGTATAAAATATCAACATTGTTCAAAAGTCAAAGCTATATAAAAAGGCATGATAAAAGTTCCATTCCCTGGGGCACCTGGGTGGCTCAGTTGGTTAAGCGTCTGACTCTTGATTTGGGCTCAGGTCCTGATCCCAGGGGCGTGGGATTGAGCCCTGCGTTGGGCTCTGCACTGAGCCTGGAGCCTACTTGGGATCCTCTTTCTCTCTCCCTCTGCCCCTCCTCCCCCATGCATGCTCTCTCTCTCTCTAAAATAAAATTTAAAAAAAAGTTCCACTTCTCTTTTCACCTATCCTATACAGGTAAACAATTTTATCCTTCCTATTTATTTTTCTAAAAATAAGCAGATACAACTATAGTTCCTCTTTTTTTATATACAAAAGGTCACATTCTATATGTACTCTTTTGCACAGTGTTTTTCCACTTAATGATATACTCTAGAAATCATGGCCCATCAGTTTATAGAGGTCTTCCTCGTTCTTTTTTTTTTTCTCTTTAATGTTTATTTATTTTTGAGAGCATGCAAGCAGGGGAGGGACAGAGAGAGGGGGACAGAGGATCCAAAGACGGCTCTGCTGACAGCAGCGACAGCAGCGACAGCAGCGAGCCTGATGTGGGGCTGGAACCCACAAACCGTAAGATCATGACCTGAGCCAAAGTCGGATGCTCAACCAACTGAGCCCCCAGGTGCCCCATCATTTTTTTTTTAAATGGCTATTTAATTGTCTACTAAGTGGAAGTAGCATAATTTATTCAGCTAATCTCCTGCATATGGACATTGGGACTACTTCCACTATACTGCTGTGATGAATTATGTATGCCAGAATGGGCAATCCTGTGCGTATTGTTTTGATATGAGTAGAGATATATCTTGAGGGTAAGTCTCTAACTTCTGTGAAAGGATTAATTAAATAGACATTTCTGGAAACACTAAGCAAGAAAAAAGAAGATGCAAATAAACGATATTAGGAACAAAAAGTACAATAACTATATATACAATGGAAGTTTAAAAGATCGGAATGCATTGAATGATATGGGGCAATAAATCTGAAGACCTGGAAGAAAAGGGCACATTTCTAGGGAAGTACAGCTTCCGAAAGACCACCAATCAAGAGGAAATGTGGAATATGACTAGACTATGAATAGCAAGAAATTAAATCAGTTGTTTAAAAATACACACACTAAAGAACAAACAAAACATTACCCCTAGACTCCCATGATCTTCCAGATGACTACTCTTTTTTTTTTTTAATGTTTATTTATTTTTGAGAGAGAGAGATTGGGCACGAACAGGGGAGGAGCAGAGAGAGAGGGAGGCAGAGAATCTGAAGCAGACTCCGGGCTCCGAGCTGTCAGCACAGAGCTTGACGCAGGGCGTGAATTCACGAACTGTGAGATCATGACCTGAGCCGAAGTTGAACCCTTAACCGACTGACCCACCCAGGTGCCCCTCCAGATGACTACTCTTAAAACAATAGTCAAACTCAATTTTCATTACACTCAAGAAAGAAGAGAAAGAAGAAATATTCCCCAGTTCATCCATGAGGCACTTTGAGACCAATACCAAAGAAGTAAATTGAGAAAGAAAAATTGTAGGCGAATATCACTTATGAAATTACAAATAGAAGTCTAAACGAAATAACAAATTGAATCCAGCAATGTATTAAAACATGTCATAACCAGACAATTTTTACTAAGAATGATAACATTAGAAATATATTAATAGAGTTCATCACATTAACAAATTGAAGGAGAAGTGTGGTAATCGCAGTATATTTAGAAAAATCATTTGGCAAAATGAAACGTAACTCCATTTATGACTTTTTTTTTAAAGAGCAGATTGGATTCAGAAGGGAACTTTGTTAATTTAGAGAGGGTCTATCCAAAAAAAAAAAAAATCTCAACCCCAAAGCAAGCAACATTCTTAAAGATGAAACAGATAAAGTTAAATTCTTAATGTGTGGGACAGGGTAAGAGTACCTGATACTCAACATTTTCCTGGACTAGCAAGTACAGTAACATATGAAAAAAATAAACCAGTAGTAATAGGAGTGGAAAGGAGGAAACAAGACCATTCATGAGAATAGGCAAACTATTAGAACTACCAGTTTTGAAGATGTCTGGATGAAAGATCAGTATATAAAACATCGTTGTAGGCCTCTGGATCTATAAAAAGCATCTAGAATATAATGTTAAAAAAATAAAAGATAGCATTTACAATAGCACTTAAAATATAAGTTACTGTAGCAACATTTTTTTTTTTTTTTGGAAAGGAAACAGTAAAACTGCTTTTATTTGCAGACAACATGATTGTGTACATAGAAAATCCTCAGGAGTTTTCCAAAAGATGACTAGAATTAATAAGTAAACTTAAAGTTGCAGGGCACAAGGTCAATTATACAAAAATCAATTATATTTCTATATAGCAGCAGCAAAAAAACCTTATACATCATTTACAATGACATAAAAGATATAAAATATTCAAGAAATAATACTTCAGAGGTTATACAAGATTTATCCACTGAAAATTACATGCATTGTTGAGAGAAATGGCAGAAGACCTCAGTAAACTTAGATATATACCTTGTTTGTGGATTGAAAGAGTCAATATTGTTAAAATATTAATTTTCTCGAAATTGAGCTACAGATTTAACACGATCCCATCAAAATCTCAAAATCCTTGCTGGACAAACTTACTAGTTAGCCTAAAATTTATGTGAAATTACAAAGGACCTAGATTAAGCAAAACATTTATTTATTTTTATTTTTTAAAATATAATTTATTGTCAAATTGACTAACACACAGTGTGTAAAGCGTGCTCTTGGTTTTGGGGGTCGATTCCCATTGTTTGTTGCTTACATACAACACCCAGTGCTCATCCCAACAAATACCCTCCTCAATGCCCATCACCCATCTTCCCCTCTCCCCCACCCCCATCAACCCTCTTGTTCTGTGTATTTAAGAGTCTCTTATGGTTTGCCTCCTTCCCTCTCTGTTTATAACTACTTTTTCCCCTTCCCTTCCCTCATAGTCTTCTGTCAAGTTTCTCAAGATCCATATATGAGTGAAAACATATTCTATCAGTCTTTCTCTGACTGACTTATTTCACTTAGCATAATACCTTCCACCTCTATCCACGATGATGCAAATGGCATGATTTCATTCTTTCTCACTGCCAAGTAGTATTCCATTGTATATAGAAACCACACCTTCTTTATCCATTCATCAGCTGATGGATATTTAGACTCTTTCCATAATTTGGCTATTGTCAAAAAGTGCCATAACAACATTTTTTTAGATATGTCTCTCTCCTAAGTCAAGGGAAACAAAAGCAAACATAAACCATAGGGAGTACATCAAAATAAAAAAGCTTTTGCACAGTGAAGGAAAACAACAAAACCAAAAGGCAACCTACCAAATGGGAGAAGATATTTGTCAATGACATATCTCATAAGGTGTTAATATCCAAAATATATAAAGAACTTATATGATTCAACACCAAAAACCAAATAATACAATTAAAATATGGGCAGAGGACCTGAATAGACATTTTTCTAAAGAAGACATACAGGTGGCTCACAGGCACATGAAAAAATGCTCAGCATCACGCATCATCAGGAAAATGCAAATCAAAATCGTGAGAGGTGCTCCTGGGTGGCTCAGTCAGTTAAGCATCTGACTTTGGCTCAGGTCATGATCTCACAGTTTGTGAGTTCGAGCCCCACATTGGGCTTTTCCCTGACAGCTCAGAGCCTGGAGCCTGCTTTGGATTCCGTCTCTCTGCCCCTCCCCCCCCAATAAATAAACATTAAAATTAAAAAAAAAAAACCATAATGAGATATCACCTAACCCCTGTCAGAATGGCTAAAACCAAAGAGACGTAATCATAAATGTTGGTGAAGATGTGGAGAGAAAGGAACCCTTGTGCCCTATTGGTGGGAAAACAAGTAGGTGCAACCACTGTAGAAAACAGCACGCGAGTTTTCAAAAAATTCAAAATAAAAATACCATATGATCCAATGTTCCATTACTGCGTATTTACCCAAGGAAAATGAAAACATTAATACAAAAAGGTACATGCACTCCTGTGTTTATTGCAGCGTTATTTACAATAGCCAAGATATGGAAGATATTCAAGTATCCATCCATGGATGAATGGGTAGGGAAGACGTGGTGTATTTATCCTGTGGAACATCACTCAGCTGTAAAAAAGATGGGATCTCAGCATTTGTGACAACACGGATAGACCTAGAGAGTATGATTCTGAGTGAAATAAATTAGCCAGAGAAAGACAAACACCATATGATTTCACTTATATCTGGAATCTAAAAACCAAACCAAACCAAAACAAAACAAAACAACAAATGAGTAACCAAAAAGCAGAAGCAGACCTGTAAATATAGAGAACAAACTGGGTGTTAAGCCAGAGGGAAGGGAGGTGGGGAGAAGGGCGAAATGGGTGAAGGGGAGTGGGAGATACAGCCTCCCGGTTATGGAATGAATAAGTTACAGAAATAAAAGGTATAGCACAGGGAGTATAGTGGATGGTACCGTAACAGCGACGCATGATGACAGATCTCTCTCTGTGTCTCACATGCACACACAAAGTATCTCTGTTTCAATGAATACTGTCTTGAATTCTACTTCATCTCATATCCGTACTTCTATCCCTGTTTTGCTTAATTTATTTGCTTTGGAAATCATTGCTCACACCTTTATATGAGTGACATTTTGTTTCTGTGTTTTGTATTATAGGTCTCTTGACAAAATGTAGCTCAATTTTACTTCTTCAATTTTACTCAATTTGAGAAACACTGGCTTTAATTTTAATAACAAATGGAACCCATTCATATTTGTTCAGCTGCTGGTTATTGTGACCACTTATCCCAGCATTGGTTTATTTATTAAGCTTTGCTATTGTTTCCACTTACTTTCCTGATTGGTACCAGAATGATCTTTTCAATGGTCCTTTGGTTTCTTAAGGAGTTTAGAAGGGGGAACATGTTACTTTTCTCTAATTACTATTCATCCGTAATATTTTGTAGAATGGTATATGACCCCCTCAACCCTCCCCACATAGGAAGAGACTTTTTTTTTTAATGTTTATTTATTTTTGAGAGAGAGAGAGTGCAAGCAGGGGAGGGGCAGAGAGAGAGGAAGACACAGAATCCAAAGCAGGCTCCAGGCTCTGAGCTGTGAGCATAGAGCCCAGTTGCGGGGCTCGAACCCACGAACTGTGAGATCATGACCTGAGCCGAAGTCGGACGCTTAACCGACTGAGCCACCCAGGCACTTTGGAAGAGACTTTTAACATACCATTTTACTCTACTCTCTACTTTACCGTTTTACCCATACACACCTGCCAAGATTTTGGAAATAATCTGGAATCTTATCAGATTTTTGTGTCTTTGCTTAATTAACACCTGTATGAAACTTCACAGTTATTTAGGCTTTTCGTGTGTGTGTGTGTGCGCGCGCGCGTGTGTGTGCATTCTATGTTTGGCTGGAGCACGTCTGTGAATAATATTCAGAGTGTGTGGGCAATATACTTTTTGAGTCCTTGCATATCTGGAAATGTATTTTTTTCCCTCTCATACATGAACAATAGTTGGCCCGATTCTCTTTTCCTTTGTAGGTAACCCTCCCCCACTCCCCTTGAGATTCTTTGGTATTTTTTCTTTTTATCTTTGGAGTTCAGAAATATCCTCAGGATTAAAAAAAAATCTTCTCTGTATATTTTATAAAATTATACAAGTAATACATGAATATGTTCTTTGGAATTCAAAAATACCACCAAGACTTTTTGAAGAATATTTTTAAAGTTATACAAGTAATACATGAATATGTTCTCTCAGCTCAGAATTCGAACAACACGAAAAAAGTAGAAATTCCTCTGACAAGGCTCAACCCCAAATCTGCCTCCAGAAGTAACCTCTGTTAGAACTTTGGCGTGAATTTTCAGGTTTTTTTCTAGGCATTTGCATACATGTGAATCATCATTTAAACATTCTTTTTTGTTTTGTATTTTTTCCACTGAAAATACAACAGTATACTTATTTATCTACAATTAGCTTGTTTCATTTAGGAGTTTGCCTACATAAAGATCTGCTTCACCATTCATTCATTCGTTTTTTTCCTGCCAAGCAGTCTTCTCTCCCCTCCCCTAGTGACAGACTTAGGTTTTTTTCTGATTATTTGCTATTAGAAATAACAGTGCCGTGAGGCTCCTGGGCGGCTCAGTCAGCTGAGCGTCCAACTCTTGATTTCAGCTCAAGTCATGATCCCAGGGTTGTGGGATCGAGCCCTGTGTTGGGCTCCACGCTGAGCATGGAGCCTGCTTGAGATGCTCTCTCTCTCCCTCTGCCCCTCTTGCCCTCTCACCCTCTCTCCCTCTCCTTCTCTTTCTAAAAAAGCAAACAAACAAAAAAGAAATAGTTGTGCTGTGAAAAATCCTTGTGAAATTCTTTTCACTCAAGTATGAAGATTTCTCAGAGGCCCATTCTAGAAAGTGAGTTTGCTCTGTAGATGGGGATACACGTTTAAATTTTTGATAGCTATGGCCAAACTTCCCTTCAGGAAGGCTATATTTCACTGCACCTTAGTAAGGTTGGTATTTATATTTTTAGATTTTTTTTTATGACAACCTGATGGGAGAAAGATAGCATCTCATTATGGTTGTAATTTTTGTTTCCCTGAATACCAAGAGGATTGTGCTTCTTTTTCATCTATGTATTTACCATTTATATTTCCTCTTCTGTGAAGAATTATCCATTCTTCCATTGACTGTATTTTCCAAATTAACTTTTTTTTAAATTTTTTTTTAATGTTTATTTATTTTTGAGAGACAGAGAGACAGAGCATGAGCAGGGGAAGGGCAGAGAGAGAGAGGCAGACACAGAATCCGAAGCAGGCTCCAGGCTCTGAGCCATCAGCACAGAGCCCGATGCGGGGCTCGAACTCACAGACTGTGAGATCATGACCCGAGCCGAAGTCTGCCGCTTAACCGACTGAGCCACCCAGGCGCCCCTCCAAATTAACTTTAAGAGTTCTTTATATATTAGGTACTAATCCTTTGAATTATATACATTGCAAATCTCTTCTTCCAGCTATTTTCTCTTCATTCTTTAGTGTATTTGTTGGAGAAAGTTTTAAATACTGACATTTTTAAATGTAACGATCTTTCCTTGGATGGGTTTGGAGTTCTGTCCGCCTTCTCACCTCTATGTCCTTTATTACAATCACCAGATTTGTGAGGGTCGTGTCTAGGAATCAACTCTTGGATGTAGTGATCAATTCTTCTGTTTTCATTGTCTAATTTATTCATTTCTGCTTTTGTTTCTATAATATCCTTTTTTCCTCTTCTCATTGGTTTGTTTGTGGTGTTTTTGTTTTTTTTGTGTGTGTTTTTTTTTTGTTTGTTTGTTTTTACTTTTTACCTCAAATTATTTATGCTCATCCTTTCCTTCTAATAAAAACGTTTAGGGCTGCGAATTTGCTTCTAAGTATATCGAATACCTCGCTGTATCTAAAATGTGTTTGTACACAGCGATCCATATTTTTATTTTCTAAACAAGTTTGGAATCGCCATTTTGAATCTTCTTTAATCAGTTAGGTAGTCAGAAGAACGCATTTTGAATTGCAAGCGATTGGTTTTTTACAAATGTGTTCTTTCCTTATTATTTTCTACCATGTTGTATTTTCAGAGAGAATGATTCTGCCATTGGAGATGGATTGTGGTTTTCTCTGTAACATACTATACGATTATACCAGTTAGGAGTAGGACCACCTGCAGATTAAATAGTTCAAAATAACAGTGGCTTAAATAAAATAATTTATTACTCTCTCATGTCAAAGAAGTTTGGAGGTAAGCGGATCCCCATAATGCTACTAGGAACCCAGACTTCCATTTTTCTGCACCATTCTCAGTTCTGGCTTCTGTCACTAGAATCACCTCATAGCCCAATATGGTTGTCAGAGTTCTAGCCATCACATCTATATTACAGGGAAGAGTAAAAGAATGTACTTCCCACTGAGTCATTTCCCTTTATGGAGACTTCTTCAATCTCTCGTACGACAGTTCTGTTTATATTTCACGCAGAATCCCCCAACTCTAGGGACTCTGTTAATAAGCAAGAAGGGAGGAATGGTTAATATGTAGGCAAATAAGAATCTGCCATAATAATTTTAATAAATAGTCCATCAACGCTTGAAAAAGAAAGATACATCATTTAGCACTATTGTCTCTTTGCAAACCAGAGAAGTTGAATTTGGGGCTCGTTTCTCCTTAGGAGGCCAACTGGACCCTTACACAATTAATGGCTGCCATCAACGAGGATGCACTGGCTAACCCAAGGGATACCAGCACTGTCTCTAGTTCACAAGGTGTTACTGAGGACACCCCATCATTTTCCACTCTCTTCTTCCTACCTAAGACAAGTCAGTTATTTCAGGGTCCCGACGGCCTTGGAGGCGTCCTGGGAACTTGGGTGCTGTCCACTCTTGTGTCGTTCCGGGGTTGACTGCTAAAGCAGATGCTGTGAATGTCCTGTGAGGACCAGTCGTCTCCCCGCCCGGAGCCAGCACCCCTGTGGATAAATGGGTAGGGTATGGGAATATGGTGCCCTGGCTCTGAGACCCCGTACGAACGCTTGATTGAGGCGAATGGGCAGCGTGAGCTGGGACGTCTCTCAGCAGGCCTCAGGGGCAGCCAGAGCCAGAATGACAATGCTCACCCAGCCACCACGTCCTAGTCCCAAATATTCATATCCCAGGATTCAGAATAGCTGGCCTGGAGGCCAGGTCCTGAGAGGAGCCACTGGCTGAGGCACACATGTAGCCTTCTATCTTGCCACTTCAACGTGGCTGAGCAATCAGAGGGCTCACTGTCCCATTCCCTCCTGGGCCACGGCCCTGCCTTGCATGGAAGGGGTGCCGTGGCTATTCCGGCCCTTCTACCAGAGCCTGGCTCCCACCAGCCACATCAGCTCTCCTAAAGCCCCCACCGTCACCTGGTAGCACTGAACATCTCAGCGAATGCCTGGTCTGAAGGGGAGTGAAGGTTCCAGTCCACACCTTAGGGAAGCCCCTGGTGTGATAGAATGCGTAAGAAATATATACATGCAGAAGCCACTCAAATGCTTACCAAAATAGAAATGGGGTGCTGGCAAATGTGCTAGGAACCAGGTCCCCGAATGATGAAGGGAAGGGGTGATTAAGGCTGGCACATGCCTTAACTGAGATGCTTCTGGAAGCAGCTTCCACGCTTCCTGCCTAGGTGAGCGTCCCTGCTCTGACCCCCGTGCGTGTTCCCGCCTTGCCCGAGAGCAGCCCTGCCCCCACCCCGCTGGCCCTCCAGAGCTCAGGAGAAACGAGCTGGTTTTCTCCCAGAGGCTGGTGCCAGTTTAGTCAGCAGATTTCACAGATCCGCTGGCACCCGTGGAGCGTCTTATTTTAAGCTTAACATTTGAAGATGGGAACTTTTCCCCCTTCGGTGTGTGGCAAAGAGATCCCAATTTATACATAAGCATGGTGGCTCAGCCAGGGCACCGAGGCTGTTCCCAAGGCTAGTGCAGTTCATGCTACCCCTTCTTTGGGTACCTTCCCAGAAGAGCCCCACCAATCGTGGTTGCTTAGAAGTGGCTGTTCTGCTCCCAGGTTTCCACTAAGCGGTGTGCAACCCTGTCCTTTCCATGCACGTGTGGCTGGGGACAGGCAGGGCCAGTGTTCCAGAACCTGTCCTCTTTTCTCCATGTTTTCCCACCTGCCAGCCCGCACCCTGCGCCTTTCGCTACCGTAATGTCGCAGATGCCAGCTTTCCCTTGCAGGCCTGAGCTTCTCTCCGGGACCATTTGTGTCTCCCTCCTCACCTCTGAGCTCCCTGCCACACTGCTGTCCTCCCCTCCCCTCCCCCTGTCATTCTCAAACCCTCAAAACTCAAGGCTCCAATCCCCCATTACGGGGGCGGGGGGAGACTGAGGAGGGCAGATCGGGAGCATCCAGTCAGTGCATCCAGCGGCCTTGGGTCACGGCCAAACTGGATCTCTGTCTTGGGATATTCAGAGCTTGGATCCTGTGCTCCGAACCCTGCACCACAGATGCACACGTGGACCTAAAAACCTCAGAAGGTGCTGGTGTGGGTCACTTCACCTCCAGGGGGAGGAGCGGTAGGCCACAGAGGGTTCACTTCACGCGAGGATTTGGCTGTGTCCCAGAGCCTTCGTGGTGTCTCCCAGCCCTCCTCATCCCAGACTCTGCTTCTTCACACATTTAAATGCCAATCACAATTTCTCCCCGGCCTACCTCCGTCGTAACCCGACAGCAGTCGGTTTGGCCTGGTTTGTACCAGAGGTGTTACTCGGTTAAGCTGCAATTGACCAGTCAGGGGCAAACATTCGTTTGATAAAAGATATTCTCCTTTAACTGGCTGGGATCCTTTAAATAGCACCCCTCATGCGCTGAAGTGTAACTTTTCAGATCGTTAGCCACATAAATCAGAAGATGGAGACAAAGTAGAAGGAAAAAAAAACCAAGCAGATTGTTGAGTACCGGGGCCCGTGGTAGGTCTTTCAGAAATGAAGAGGAACATTTTGGAATTGAGCAAGTCAGTATGGAGGACAGAGGTACGATGCCAGAGGACTGTCGCCTTGCCAGTGAGGACTCCCAGGTGTGTGAGGAGTCAATGTCGATGGTCTCACCCGTCGGGAGCCTCTGGAAGCTCTTGAGGAAGACAGACTTTAAACAGACAGATTCTTACTACTGAGAACAAATATTGCCAAGGAGGCAGGCAAGGTGCTGAGGAAGCGAATGACAGGGACCTGACTCCTCTTGAGGGTCAGAGAAGGCTTCCCGGAGGAAACAACAACTAGGCTGAAACCTGGAGGAGGGAGGAGGGATTAGCCAAGTAGAGATGGGGTGAAGAGGACAGGGACAGTTGCTAAACCCTGTACTCATCCGCTGACTCGAGTTTCACCACCTCATTGTTTTGACACACTGTGCTTCCTCTCTGGATTTCCTGTGCTTTTTTTCTTTTAAATTTATTTATTTTGAGAGAGAGCTGGGGAGGGGCAGAGAGAGAGGGAGAGAGAGAGAATCCCAAGCAAGCTCTGCACTGTCAGCGCAGAGCCTGACGCGGGGCTGGAACTCATGAACGTGAGATCATGACCTGAGCTGAAACCAAGAGTTGGGTGCTTAACCGACTGAGCCACCCAGGCGCTCCTGTATTTTCTGTACTTTTGAAACATCTTTCTCCTATCGCTCGACTCGGTCTTGCATGGGCCGCAGCCCG
Organism: Paguma larvata; assembly: GCA_030068075.1. Taxonomy (NCBI): domain Eukaryota; kingdom Metazoa; phylum Chordata; class Mammalia; order Carnivora; family Viverridae; genus Paguma; species Paguma larvata. The sequence goes on from CM057836.1 coordinate 49,277,450, forward strand.
AGGGAGTGAGAGCTGCTCGGTTCTCTCTCTCTGAGCCCCGATATCGCGGGACATTGCGACCAGCCTCGCTCTCCTATCTTCATCTTCAGCTGTTCATATCCCACCTCTGCCTGAGTAGATCAAGGTATTTAGGGGGGGCCCTCTCCCACATTGAGACCTTTTCTCTCCGCAGAGGTTAGAACACCCTGAAGGAGGAGGCCCGAAGTAAAGACGTGAGCCAGTTGCCATACGGGTGCCACTGGCCCCATTCTGGATTCTGTCCTGAGACGAGCCTCAGGCACAACCCGCCCGTTTTCCTGGGCTGGCCAGGCAGCCCCAGAGTTGAGCTCTTGGTCACCGGGGGGACTGATAAGCCAGGCTGCTCAGGAACCAGCATCACTAGTGAAGACATAACTCAAGGGCATTAGTAACGGTACAGAATCCTGAATCAGAAAGGACAGCACCTGCACTCTTCCTAAATGGCAATCCCTGCGTTCAAACAGCTATTGCTCCTACCGTGCTGTGGAGCAAACATCCACAGAATTTCTGTGGCGTCCATAACGACTTATTCTTAGGGGGGTGTGCTTACCTGGGGTCTAGCCGCTCTCGACTGTGCTTGACCGAAGCGGTGCTATGTGCCATTGCAGGTCCGGGATCAGCCGGGAGTCGCCAGTGAAGACTGTGCTTTGCTTCAAATGTCTCTCGCTCTCCTTAGATGAGGCCTCTGAGGCCTGGGCTCAGAACTAGCACACTGCCACTTCCTCCCACATGCTTTTGGCCACAGCAAGACATACAGCCAACCAACGCCAAGAGCATGGAAATCTATTCTTCCCATGTCAAGGGTATGAATGCAGGGAGGAGTGAAGAATTGGGACCAAAAACTCAATCTGCCCCTCTCCCCAAAGGCCGGTGCCCTCGTTCAATTCCAATTTTGAGCAAAGGAGTAAAGAGGAAATGGGTGATGGAGGTTATGGTCACAGTCCGTCGTAGGTCTTTTCCCCGGCCAAGAATTTGTGTTCTTCATAACGAATTGGCAATGTTCTTCCAGTGTGTAGCGTGGGCCCAGCTTTGTGCCGAGTGCTCTGGGGGACATCAGAGAGAAAAACCCTGATTCTACCTCTAGGAGCTCACTAGTGAGGGATGAGGCTTGTGTTCAAGGACAAGACGGGGGCAAGATGATGCTCGATTTGTCATCAGACTGTGGAGTTCAGAGAAAGGAGGGACCAGCGAAAACTAGAAAAGGATGAGCTAGGAGAGGAACGGTACCCACACCTTACACCCAGTGAGCACCTGCTGCCCGCCAAGCCCTGGGCCAAATCCTTTCCATGCCTGGCTTCTTCTCGTGCCATCCAGAGAGGTACCGGGATGGTCCTCATTTAACAGAAAAAAAAAGGAGGCACAAAGGGCTCAAGGAACTTGTGCGCGGTCACACAGCTGACAAATACCAGCCCCAGGATGTGAGTCCAGCTCTTCCTCAGACCAGAGCCTGCATGTTAATGACCAGGGCCATGGCCGGCCACTCGAGGCGAAGGGGAGCAGCAAAAGTAGACAGATGTGAGCAGAAGACAGCTGCCAGGGGGCGGGAGCTGCGGAGGGGACCCCAGCCGTGTTATGAACTATAAATGGGAGCAAAGACTGGATGTGCGATTTGGCCAAGGTCCTGCAGCAAGATCGGGTGGAGGCTGGGCTGGAAATTCTGGCTGCTGGCTCTCCTTCCACTTTCCCTGGTACCAGCCGCTTTCTGGGCTCTCTCCACCCGTCTGCGCGGCCACGCCTGAAGCGCTTCCCTCTTGGAAGAGGTGCAATCCACTGGCATTGAAGCCGGGTGGACTGGCTCCCTCTCTCTATCCATCTCTTTCCTCCTTTCTCCTGCCATGTTCTGGAAAGGGCAGCGTGGGGGAATGTGGGCAGGTTGCACCAGAGATATACATCTGAGAACTGAAGGAACATTTATTTTTAATTTAGACTTAAAAAGAAAAAAGGAAGTTATAAAATATCTGCTCTTGCTCCTGGGACTGTGCAGATGGTGCTGCGTGTTGCCTAATAGGGAACCGGGCTGGCACCCATGTGCTCCGGGCCCCACCAGCCTGACTGTAGGCCCTGGAAAGTGGGATCCCTACTCCCCTTGCCTCAGCCTCGGCTGCTTCCCTTGGGCCCGTTCGGCCAATCCAGCATGGTTTTCTACTGCTTCCGAACCTCACCCTCTCCAGGTCTGCTGATTTTTCAGCCTCCTCGTCTAATGAGACCAGTCTCTCGGCTGTTCTGCTCCTGCGAGTGTGCACACGTGTCCTCCCCGCCCCGCACACGCACTCACACACAGCTCCATCCTACCACCTCCTTCGGCAGACAGCCACGGCTCGCTGACCTCTCCCTCCCTTCGCTCCTGTTCGGATGTTAGAATTTATCAACTTGACACACCGCAGGACCTGAATAAACCATCTGGTCATCTTCCTGTCCAGATGTTATAAAGGATATTCTCATACATATTGCTGTTTGGTCTTTGTGTTTATGGTGGTTAGGTGCCATATATTCCTCTCTCCTGTTTTCTCCATCGGGAGCACCATAGAACTTGGTGCATAGAAGGGGCTTGAAAACGGGCATGGAATGTGACCCTTCCTTTGTGCTCGGGTGAATAAGCTGGAAAAGGAAACCCTAAAATCAGAGTTGGAGCCCTCAAGCCAAGAATCAGGAGGCCTTTCTGACTCTCTCTCTAGCTTGCTGTGAAGCCTTGGGCAAATCACTGAATCTCTCTAAGCCTCAGTTTCCCCATTTGCAAAATATAGAAAGTAATCTCTATTTTGTCTGTGCCCCAGCGTTCTAATAAGAATCATGGTAAGTGTGGCGCCTGATTAAGCGGCCGACTTTGGCTCAGGTCGTGGTCTCACCGTCTGTGAGTTCGAGCCCCGCGTCGGGCTCTGTACTGATAGCTCAGAGCCTGGAGCCTGCTTCAGATTCTGCGTCTCCCTCTCTCTCTGCCCTTCCCTTGCTCACTCTCTGTCTCTATGTCTCTCAAAAAAAAAAAAAAAAGAATCATGGTAAGTGACATAGGGGAAATCTTAGCAAAATCAATCAGTCAATTTCTTTAAGAAAGCATAAAGGGTCAGAGGTGCCCAGCATGAATATCAGGCCCATGTTAGAGCAGGAGGTTGGGACAGGATGTTGGTCGGGTTTGGCTGATGAAAAGCTCACAGGTTACAAGGGGTGTGTGTGTGTGTGTGTGTGTGTGTGTGTGTGTGTGTGTGTGTCTTACATAGGTCTGGGTACTATTTCAGTTTCGTTTCGGACTGTGGATTATTCTGGAAAAGACTTGATGTCACACAAAGAAAATGCCTGCCACCAGGAAAATACAAGTGAAGGCAAAAATGAGACAAAAGTTTAGGAAAGGGAAAAAGCCAGGAGTGAAGTTTGGGCACAAAATACGTGCAGCGAGGGTTTGTACACTTGACAGGTGTGAGCTGTGGAGATCTGGCCTGAGGTTCTTGACAGTCAGTGCAGAGAGAGACACAGTTAAATGCTCGATGTCTAGAAGACAGATGCAAACCAGATGCTCAGAAGTATAAATTTCTGACCCCAAGGCCAGAAAATTTCCCCCAGGAGGATTCATAAAGGAGACTCTGTGATGTAATGAGCAGTGAGTGTCCTGGACAACAGGTGTCTGGTGTATACAGTGAGTCCCAAGGGGCTGTATCTTATGATGCTCCTGATGGCCCAAGCTCAGTTCAGGGAGTGTAAGGGGGATTGAGGGGGAGAAGACAACATGGCCCATAACACATTCAGTATATAAACCAACAGATTAGGGGGGTGATATGCTGAGTTCCTAGCGTGAATAACAGCTTTTACTGCTTCTGGCCTTGGGAGGCAGGCGGACATGCACATGTGTATACGTACATCCACACACACGCACACACGCACGCACACTGGATCACATTGTCGGCTCCCAATTTCAGGCCTCTCTAGGCTCAGCTTCCTCTCTGTGGAAGTCTCTGGCTCCTGGCTAGAGGCTGACTAGGAGGGGGTCCTGGGTCCCCAGGGATCCTTCTCAGCCAGGCTGGGTGAGGGGGGATTCCCTTTACAGGCAATGGGGCTATCTTACTTGACTTCATACCGACTACTTGGAACTCAAGAATAGAACTTTAAATCAAGGCAGGACCTCCAAGCTCAACCCCTTCACTCTATAGATAAGAAAGAGCCCCGACAGTGCTGGAGACACTGTCTTCTGGAAATCACAGAGGACGGGGCCAAGGCTAAGCTCGAGCTCTCCCGAGTCTCCCTCCAGCACCCTAAGCTGTTGCCGCGGAGAAGAATCAAACTAGGATCTCATTCTGGGGAGAAAAATCTCATAAGATAATTCCTCGTTGGAGCTATGGAATGGCGTTACATTATATAATTTTATTCAAACTGATATGGGCCAATAAATATAAATGTGTGTGTGTTTGCTGTCTTAAAACATTTTAATGTTTAAAACATGATTTACAAATGCTGCTGAGGATGTCTAGAATTTGATTTCCTGCATAGTATTGAATGTTTATACTTGCTCCTTACAGAAATTCTTGCCAAAGAGCCATTTTATCTACAGGAATAATAAATAAGTCAATATGTGGATGGTTGTGCACATTTTCCCCATATGCAGTGGTACGTGGTAGATGCTATTTGGCACACAAGCACTCAAAAGGTAAACTTGAAAGAGACACATGGATCCCCGAAGTCCAAAGTTTGGCCACTTGTCAAGACGAGACTATTAATCTTCACTTCAAAAAAAACAAAGTCGGCAAACCTAGCTTTTAGGTGACATTTGAGCTCTGGGAATACTGAATCCAGACCCACGTAGCGGTACTCAGCCATATGTGTGTATTTGTTCTTTCATTGATTCATTCATTCATTCGACAAGTAATTATTAGACATCTACGTTTCATTCAATAGCTTAAACACGGTGTAGGTTTTCCTCATGGAGGCTTAGAGATAACAGATATAAAGTACCCCCGCTTGTATTTATAAAGTGCTTGAGGCCCTCGAAATGATTTTTCTCATCATGTTTTAATCCTCACAAAAATCCTATTGGATTGGGTGTGAAAGAGCCAGGTTAGCTGAGTGGAAGTAAAGGTGTTCCTTCTGTTCGCTTGTTTTCATTGTCCCCCTGCCCTCAGTTATGGAAATAATACATGTCCAATGCTTAAAAGAATATAGGCATATTCAAGAAGAACGTGAGAAAGTACTGTGTAACCTCTACATGCTGGCCTATAGATTCGTTCACGAAGATACGTACATGCCTGTGTTTGTGTATATGGTTCTATGTACAATGCAATTTCTTTTCTTTACAAAAGCGAGATTGTGCTGTAATATAATTCTGCAACCTGGTTCGCTTCCGTCGTACGCCATCTCACGCGGGCAGCAATTTATATGTACGCATCGGCCACCTCAGTTTGTACAGATCCGCTTACTTTTGCTCGTGCCTGTGTCATTTTTCCTTGCAAAAGTGTAGGATGTTCCTTTCGCTTTATTCAGTCTGTCCTCTCCTTTTCTCTCGTAGGTAGTTGGTCTTCTCTTGCCCAACCAGACACTGGCATCCACTGTCTTCTGGCAGGTAACAGTCCCTGGCAACAGAGGGACTCTGAAGGGAGGGTCCACAGCTGCTGGTTATGACTCCCCGCCCCAGTGTCTCCCGTCCAGGCCCCTTGGGGAAAGCCACCCCGTTTCTCCCCCTCCCTGACCCAGAAGGCACTGGGGGAACCCCAGGACTTCAAATGCTGCTGAGCAGGTCCCGGCAGCCCATGCCTACGCCATTTTATGTGACTGAGTTTTGCATGAGGGGAGGATGGCTTGTTTGTGGCCGCCCACTGCTCCTTGGCTGCTTGTCCAAAGGCCTGTGACCCGGAGGTCCTCAGCGTCATTTTGATATGAGCCCCACTGAGATCGGTGGGGAAGGTAAACCCACCACCAACCCCAAGGTAGCAAGGTGGGTGGGAGACTATCACGGACCCTGGTGTCCACTCTTAGAGTTTGGGCTGTCGTACCCTGAAAACAGCTGAAGCTCTGTGTGTGTGTGTGTGTGTGTGTGTGTGTGTCTGTGCACAGAAAGCGGGGCAGGAAGAAAACCTGTTTGTCTTCAGGAAAAAATGTCAGAGTCTTCCCTGAACAAAACTCCCCACCGTGCCTGCATCTGGGCACCACAGGTGGTGCAGGACACTGGGCTGGGTTTCTTTTGAAAGAAGTTCTCGCTGTCAGTAATTCCAGGGGTTACATGTCGACTTTCTGCCTAGTAAGGAATATAATAAGGATTAATGCGTCAGAGGCAGTGAGGCCCATTTGGGGCAGTGAACGCCATAATCCCGGGAGAGGTGACAGTCTCTGGATTGGGATGAGCTGCTGGCATGGGCGGGACCAGTGTCTTGGTTTGGCAGCAACTGAGGGGCGTCCCAGGTTTTGAGCACTGATGCTGGCACAATCCCAGGCAAACCAGAACCGCTGGTCGTGCTAACTTGTAGTATGGACAGAACCACCCGTGAGCTGGACACAGCATCCCATTGTCTTTCTGGAGGCTGTGGCCTCCCGGCGTCCAGGCCTGGCTTCCACACCTCCCCTGACTTCTCCTCTCTCCCCTTGCCTTTCAGTGGCTGAACCAGAGCCATAACGCTTGTGTCAACTATGCAAATCGAAACGCTACCAAGGTGAGCAGCAGAGACCACCATGCGGTGGCGGAGAACAGGCTGGGGTGACCCTCAGCCTCCCTCCGGAGTGCCACCATTGGGGCCTGCTTCCTCTGACTTGAGCATTGTGCTCCTCCAAGCACCTTATTTAAACCGCCAGCCCTTCAGGAAGGGCCCCACTGGGGAGGGGCTGTTCACATGAAGTGAAGAAGGCCCATAAAATGGGACTGTGCTGGAGGCGGTGAGAGAGATGAGCTCCGTTGGCTTCAGAATCCTCCTTGGGCAACTCTTATCCCCAGATCTTGGATTAGCACGGCAACAGCCACATGGGGACTGAATTCCCCTAAAGCTTCCTTCAAGCTTGCCTGGAAGCTGCCTTGGTGCCCCCAGACCGTGGGCTGTAAAGTTGAAGGGCTGCTCTTGAGGGGTGAGGGGTCTGAGGGGACTGGCACCTCCTCCCCAAAGTCCCCTGCACTCCTGGGACAAGCTCCGGGTGCAGGCCTGTCACCCTTCTCTTGTCCAGGAAGGACAAGAGGCTTCGCTGGCAAGGCTGTCTCTCCTGCACTTCTGTCCAAAGGCAGTGAGAGGGGAGGAGGAGTCTAGTCTTGGGGGGGCCTGTCAGTTTAGGGAGGAGAGGGCGTTGGGCATGCTCTAACCTTGGGGGGAGACAGGGTAGGGTTAGGGTCTGGGGCTGGGTGGTAGGAACTTCGGGGCCTGAAACTCTGAGCACACCCACCTCCCCCATCTGCACCTTCAGTCCACATCTCGCGTGTATGAGCCACACGTGTACATCTCTGCTTGGATGGCTTTCTGTGCCTTGAACCAAACATTCCAAAATAACAGAGCAGAGTTAAAGCCAGGTTCCTCGGTTCTTTCTTAATTTTATACATGGCAACTTGGGCTGCATTTTTCCTTAGAAACATTGAGCACCCCTCATCTATTGGCACAGAAGGCCGGGTGCCTCATGGGCTAAGGCCGGGAGAGCCAGCCAGGCGCGGCCAGCCAGGGCACTGCCGTTTCCACCTGGGCGGCCCTCCAGCTGCCCGCAGCCCACTTCCAGCACACATGCTCCCTACGCTGGCCATGCTTGCCCCGGCTGTACATGACCCACGTCGGCCCCTGCTGTTATCTACCTCCGGCCAGCGGTGTCTGCCCATGAGCTCTCTAGAACACTGCAAAAGTGCAGTGGGCCCCTTTGGCATCTCCCTGGACATTGCTGCCCTGTATTTCCGTGTACAGAGCTGTGCTAAGGGAAGCCTGGATCCCTTTGGCTTCCAGAGGGATCTTTTCCTTCTCACCTATTGGTGGGCAGGAATGTCTCTTGCTGGCCGGGGCTGTTCGCAAGGGTGGGGTATGGCAGCTTTGGGCACCCAGTGGGCCTAGAAATCTGTCTCTTCCTTCTAGCCTTCTCCTGCATCCAAGTTCATCCAGGGCTACCTGGGAGCTGTCATCAGTGCCGTCTCCATCGCTGTGAGTAACTCTCTCCCCGCTTCTCTGTCCACTGCTCTGCAGCTGCCCCCTCTCCCCAGCAGCTCTGGCCAGACCTGTCTGAGGTTAGGGCCAGGCAAGGGTGTGGGAGACAGAGGTATGTGAGGGTGGGCCACCAGGGCAGGCTGCCTAGGCTGACAAGAGAGTAGATTCTGGTGACACTTTACCAGAGAGACACAAACTTTACTAGAGAGTGCTCCAGATTTTGGAGAGCAGGTGGGGAGGTGAGGCAGTGCCCATGAGTGATGCGAAGGGCTCCGCACCCCAGCTGAGGGCAGGACGTCTGTCCCTATGGGGCCCCTAGCCCCGGCACCCCTCTCAGAGGCGCTCACTCTCAGTCATGCCGCTGATGCAGCAAGCGAGGGGTTCGGGAACAGTCGTGGGCTGGCCCAGACGCTGGCTCCCCTTGGCTCTCTGCCCGAGCTCCCAGGGCACTATCGTTTCTTCTCTGTGGCCTTGGTCATGTGGTCACATGTCCAGTCCCTCCTGGAGGCCCTCCACCAGACAAGGCGATAGCTTCATTTGAATCCCACAGGACTTTGAGAATATAGCAGCTATGAAGTAGAGGTTTGTAAACTGACCGTGTGAGTGTAAGGCTGGATCCCGGATGAGGGCTGAAGGCAGGTGACACAGCAGGGGCCTGGGCCAGAGCCGAAGTGGAAGCTCAAGTCCCCAGGACCTTGGCTACACTGGTCCTACTCTTGAGCCCACCCTTACGCCTCCGTCTCACTCTCTAGATCCTGGCTGGGTGGTCTCTTATAGCCGACTCCAGAGGGTGCAAGTCATTCACAACTTTGTTATTTTATTCATCACACCATAAATGCGTACAATTGGTAAGAAAAAACTTACAAAATGCAAATTTAAGAATTCACATATAATGAAAGCATTCACATATGATAATCTTTTGGTAAAACCCACGTTCCTTCTCTTTCCCATGTCATTACATGTAATAATCGTTCACAGCTACGTACTAACCCACCGTGCCGTACACCATCATTCATGCCACTGTTCTGGGAACGTAGGGGTTGGGGATTGTTTCCAGATGGCTTCTTTCACTCTGCTCCCATGCGGACCACGTCCTCTCCAAATGGCCTGTTGGGGAGTGATCCCCACTTCATACCAAGATCGAGCTCCCTCCCCGAATCCTTGCCTTACCCCAAGCAAGGAGCCAAATCTATTCAGATGGCTCGCCACGAGACTGCAAACCCCACCCTGGTGGTCCTCAACCCAGCAGAGACTTCCTTTGGGGTCACAGGTCATACAAAATGGCAGGCTCTGATTCTGGGGGGCTACTGACAAAGGTCAGGGCTCTTGCGAGAGAAGGAAAGGGACTCTGTCACCTCCTCCTTGCTCTTCATGACAAGAGGAGCTGATGGCTCTGCCCAGTTTAGCAGCGCAGAAATTCTCATTTTCCTTCTTTGAGATTTAAGGGTGAAGTGAGGAGGAAACCACGTCAGGGACAATACTGAGCAGCCCTGACTGGAAAGGGCTTGAGCGAAGGGGACCCCTGCCCTGTTGGGACGTCCTCCTCCTGTAGGCATGGGGCTCCAGGCTCTCAGCATCCCCGTCCTCGCTGTCCCACCCAAGGGCCCTTCAGGCATCCCATTCCTCCCATGTCCTGGGATCTGAGCTAGCCCAGGTTGTGGGGTGGGGGCTCTGACGCCCAAGCTGCTGTTCCTGGGGGCCCTCCAGGCTCTCAGAGCCAGGATCTTACCCTCAGGGACTGGAGGCCTCACACTGGGCTGTCACAGCCCCCAGGGACAGTGCCTGTGCTCGACACCCTCCTGCCAACTCCCTGCCTAGCTGCCTGGCCCTCAAAGAGGCTTTTCCTGACCCTGCCAGCCCAAACTATTCCCACACCCCCACGTCCTAGAAACTTCTGGCCTGCCCACACACTCACTCCGTTACACCCTGTGTCCTGTCCTGTCATTGTTCCACTGGATTCGAAGTTAACCAGGGACAGGCCCCGTGTCTTCTCCCCCACGGAGCGGGAGCGAGCGCTGCTCCATAAATACTTGTTAATTAGGTTGCTGATTGATTGCCGGCCTCGGGAGGCCCCTCTCCGCCTAGATCCATGAGTCTTAGCCGCGGCGGCGTCCCTCTGCCTGACGTCTTCACACAGTGAGGGTCTAACTCCGGCAGATGGAGCGGAGTTTCTGACTTGGAAAATCTGCAGCTTGCTTGCTTTTCTTTTGTGTGTGTAAATCACACAACCTCCAAAGAAAGAGCCTTTATTTTATTTTCCTTTCCCTTGTTCTCTGGAACCCTGGGCCCACGGCCTCATTAACTGATCTCTGCTTCAATTAGTGACAAATCCCCTCCCAGGGAGAACCTGTTAGGAGGAGATGACCTGCAAACAAGTGTCACGGCCCCAGTGGTTGGCCCAGCTCTGGCATTAATTAAAACGAGTCCCTATAAGCAGGCGGTGTGGATGGGGGTTGGGGGTGGGCACTTGACAGGCTGAGGGCAGATCCCAGGGACTAAGGACAAGCTGGAGTGGAGGCTAGGCCCTGAGAGTCCAGCCTTCTCCCTGGACCTTTGCTCTCCCTCAGAAGAGCCAGAGCCCTGACCTTGGCCAGCAACCCCCCGAATCAAGGACCCCCAGTTTGCATGGCCCCCTGAATGAAGTCGCAAGCTGGTTCCGGGACCACCAGTGCAGGGGTAGCAGCCTTTTGGTGAACTCTCTAAATAGATTTGGCAATGTCTGGCTTCTTGCTCGAGAATAAAAAAGAAATTTTGTCTTAAGTTATTTTTGAAATCTAACAGTTTGCTGTCTTTTAACAAAGGAAGCCTCTGTCAGTCCTCACTGTATTTGAGTTTGGGGGTTCATGTTGAGTATTTCTGTGGTCAGCCCCCCTCGGGCCCTGGCTACACAAGGATGAGACCCACTCCCTGCCTTCAGGGGAGTGTATGACGTAGCAGGCAGTTGGCAGGTGCAGTGTGTGTGTGGGGGGGCCACTCAGATTGGTGTGTCCTTCAAGACGCAGAGAGGAAAAACTGAGGATATTCTGTGGTAGAACTGGAATTCTGATGAAGGTGAACTCTGGGTATGGTGGTAAGAAGGGAAGGGGCCCCCAAGTCACACAAGGCCGACTCTTCAGGACAGACCAGAGAGGGCTGACGGCAGGGTTGAGGGTTCCAGGTGGAGGGCATGGCACATGGAGAGGCACGCAGGAACGGGAGGCCGTGATGGGCTCCGGAAGTGATGGGGATGGGGTGGCGACGAACTGGGGAGTAGCAGAGCCGCTTGTGACTTAGGGGGCCACGCCAGCAGCGCTGCCTGGACTTGGGGACCTGGGGTGTTGCAGGGAGGGCAGGCAGAGTGTGCTGGAGGTGAAGGTGGGCGGCAGGCCCAGCTGATGACCCCCGTCATGGACGTCAGGCCCTGGAGAGAATGGACCGGTGGCTGGAGAAGAAGGCTCAGGGCTGAAGTCCTCCATGCTGGTCAGGAGCTGGTTGGTAGAGCCAGAGCATGAGAGACGCTTCATGCCTGGCCCTCAAACCCCTCACCTTCCGCCGCGTCTTAGGTGGCTACGGTCTTTCCCTGTTGGGAATTGCTGATCTCCATCCCAAAGGGTCTGGACCCTGAGGAGTTCTTTCTGAAGAGGATACGGTGATCGTCTAGATATTGGAGTACAAGGAGGTGGCCCAGGAGGTCCCTGGGCCGAACCCCTCCCCCTCCCATTTCCCATTGCTTACTGACAGCTCCATGTCCCTGTATCAAAGTGGCAAGTAATACAATGGTCATAATGGCTAACATTTCTGGAGTGCCTTCAGTGGGCCAGGTACTGCGTAGGTGCTCTTCTCGTATCAGCAACGATGCCAAAGCACAGAGGGGAAGCCAGTGACAGAGCCAGGATTCAAACACAGACTTAATCACACACTATTCTGGGGCGCCTGGGGGGCTCAGTCGGTTGAGCGTCCAACTTCAGCTCAGGTCATGATCTCCGGTCTGTGAGTTCGAGCCCCATGACGGGCTCTGTGCTGACAGCTTGGAGCCTGGAGCCTGCTTCGGATTCTGTGTCTCCCTCTCTCCCTGCCCCTCCCCCGCTCACGCTCTGTCTCTCTCGCTTCCAAAAAAATCAATAACAAAAAAAATTTATGAGAAAAAAAATCACACACTATTCTGCTGATACAAAGACGCGTTTTTCTTCCTGCTCCCGCTGTGGTCTAAGGAGGAGGGAAAAGCCAAACAATGTTCTTGGCTTCCGGTTTAAAGGAACTGTTATCATGCCTCCTGGCAGATAAGTCTGCCCCCAGGTACCCCGAGAACAGTGGGGACTGGAAGAAAATTTTCGAAAGGCTCTTTAGGTATAATGGGGTTAGACCCACTATCCAACTTCATATTTGGCTCCTGCACCTGTGTTTTCTAGCCAAAGTCGAGCCAGCAGCGTATATTTGTCCCTGGTATAGAGGCTCCTTGCTCCACCTCCTGCAAAACCATGTCTGGCTGATTCTGTGGTTGAAGGCGTACTTCAGAGTGTTCTTTGTGGTCTAGGGTGTATCTCAGAGTGTCCTCTGTGATCCAGGGTATACCTCAGAGTGTTCCCTGTGATTCAACATGTACCTCAGACTGTTCTCCATGGTCAAGGGTGTGCCTCGAATATTCCTTGTGATCCAGGGTGCACCTCAGAGTGTTCTCCATGATCTGGGGTATACTTACAGCCCTGCTGTCTTTCTCTGGGCCTGATGGAGGCAGGGACCATTAGCCTGAGAATCCCAGACCAGAATGTTAACTCACTGCTTTCCTGTGATTGGCTTGCGGGTTGGAGGGCCCATTACATGGACCATGTAGCAGAATCTGAAGTTTTCCAGAAGCCTGCAGATGGTGATATTGGCAGTGGTGAGTCCAACGTGAATTTGGGTTCTGCATCTATTCTATTCTGGGGAGGACTAGTTGTTGTCCCTTCCTGCATGTAAGGGGTCCGATGTAACTGGTTTTCTAGCAGGTGGCCAGCGGACCCCAGGGCATGGTTCAGCGGTCAGGATTGCTAGCAAACAAGCCTCTCAGCTGCAGCTGAAGCTGATTGGCCTTTTAGCCTGTGTATGACTTTGTCCCAGCCACCTTGGCCCTTTGCTCCTAAGCCGGTCGCTAAGCAACAGGCTGTCTGGGGTTGCAAGACAATTGACCTCCATAGAGAGTCATGGGGTCCACTTGGTTACTAAGAGTTTATTCTACAACCAGCGCCCTCTGCTGGGCATTTTTGGCACCTCAAAGATTCTTCCACCTGCCCCAGCCCTTGCCCCACCACCTCCTAACCATCTAGTTACATTATTATCCACCACCCAAGAGAAGATCTAGTTTCCGAACCTCATGCCATCTCTCCTTTCAGGCATGCCTTCTTTGCTGATCTCCATGGCCCCTTGGATCCCCTTACAGGTGCTAGTAGAGTCCCCCAGCTGGCTACAGACAACCTGGTCTTTCATGCTTCTGAAGCCCTACTGAGGCTCTTCCTTTCTTATCTGGTTGCTTCCTACTTACCCTTCAGGGCTCGGTCAGGCATCCCCTTTCTCAGAAACCTTCACGGCCTTGGGGCCACCCCCGTGAGGCCCCTCCTCCTGGCAGAGCGATGAGCCATCTGCTCAGGTGGACTTGGTCCCGTGGGTGCAACGTCTAGAACCACAGAGTTGTGTTTGCCAAGGTGGAGAGCAGTGACCGCACAAGACAGATCTCTCTTGTGGCTCTTTTTTTCCTGCCTCAGAAATCCCTCGCATGATTCGTTCTAGAATATTAATTAAGCACCTACTCATTTCCTCAGGCACCAGGAACTCAGTGAGGAGTAAGGGAGACACAGGCCTGCACTTAGGGCCTACTGGGAGAGATGGGTATTTCGTAAAGAGGCCACAGGTAAAAATATTTCTGTGCTATTCATTTTTTAAAGAATATATATGTATTACTTTGATTCCCAACATTTTAAGGAGGTAATAAATAAGTATATACTTTGAGACCGTGATGGGTACAGGGAAGGAAGAGGTCCAGGTTCTATGAGACACTGTCAAAGGGGAGCCCCAAGCGAAGAGAAGGGCTGTCTGACTTTTAACCTGAAAAGTGAGGAGGCCAAGGGAGGGCAGTGCTTGAAGGCCCCAGGGAGAGAGATGGTGGGGGGAGTGAGGGAGGGGGAGGAGAGAGAGAATTGGCTCATGGGAGGAGCAGGGCAACGGCGGGTGGCCGGAGCCTTGCAAGCAGGGGCACCGTGGGTCTCTATCTGCAGTGAGAAGCCACCGGAAGGCTAAAGCAAATTGATACCCATTTTTAGAAGATCGTTCTGACTGCTGTGTAGAGAGCGGATTGGAGGGAGCAAGAGCAAAAGCAGGGAGCCGAGTTAGGAGGTGGGCAGTTGTCCAAGGAGAAGAGATGGGTGCTTAAGGTAAGCGGCAGGAGGAGAGAGAAGTGGGCACATTCAGGATCCCCGGGAGACAGGACAGGTAGCCCCGTATGCTGGAGGGAGAGGCCCCTGGGTTTGGGGCAAGAGGAGCTGCTGGGAGTGGGACAGGACAGGGTGTGGGTGAGGAGGAGCCAGGGAACCTGCATCTGGGGCGTGCGAAAGGGGAGCTACGGAAGCCCCTCCAGGTAAGGGCGCCCTGCAGGGGGTTGCAGGCATGGACTGGAGTGGAGGACACAGCCCGCTTGCACTGCTCAAGCCCCACCCCGTGTCTCCTCGCTGGCCTCACAGAAAGGAGGCTGCTGGTGGTCTCGGAAGGACCTTGGTGCTGAAGGAGACAGCTACTAGCTGCACAGCTCATGACCCGGAAGATCTTGTGTCACGGAGCCCCTTACCCCACCTCTGGAGATCGTCAGGAGGCTAGTCTTCTCTCTTCGGTTCCTGTCAGCTGCCCATGGCAAGTCCACTGGCCTGGGCGCCGGGGCTTGGAGAGAAGTGGCCAGAGGAGGTGCACTGCTCCCTGAGGTCCCTGCTGATGTCCCGCGGGGTCCTGGGCTCTTGCTTCTCCCAGGACCCCTGTCTGCTGCCCGCGAGGGGAATTCGGGTGCAAAATCCACACCCTGTTTGTTTTCCTCTCTGCCAAAATGGAGCCCCTGTTTGGTTAATTTCTATTTTGTGACTTATTTTGAGGCTGTTAAAACAGACCCTGGGGGACCCTCAGCGGTGATTGTTCCATATCTCATTATCTTTCCCAAACCCGATTATTAGCTCAGATTCTTCTGATCGCTAGCTGCTGTTCGTGATGAGTTGTGTGCCATTAATGCCAGCTGGTTCCCTTAAACAGGACCCACCATGCCAGGGAAAACGAGCTGGCATTCAGAGCCACCAGCCACTTGGCTTTTTAATTTTAATGGGCTCCACCAAATGTTTCAGGTCAAAGGGCCCCTGAGGAATCCGAACAGACGGGCTCCCAACCCTGGTCTGCAGCCCACCCTGGTTCCTTCCCGGGCTGTGGCCATCCTGGCTGCTGGGACAGTAAGGCCTGGGCTGGGGGCTGTGGCAGGAGCCGGGGTAAGTGGCCACTTGCCTCCCTTTTATTTGTACCTTCCTTCTATCAGGCTCATCATCGGTGGGTGTGCAGGGTGACCTCACCAGCCCCCAGTCTCCCCACTTCCCTGGCTCAGGCATGCTGGCCGTGCTCGAGCATGAGCGTGTTGGGAAGACCGCAGAGGGCTTCGGGGAAAAGGCAGGCCAGAAGAGATCTGGAACATAGGCATTGTTGTTTCTCTTCTTTCCTCCTCCCTACCCTGGACTCCCATCCTGAGTTGGGGGGACAGGCTGAAACACTCACTCTGGACTGTGCCAGGTCTAGCCAGAGGGAAGAACAGCCAGCCGGGGAGGCTCGAGGGCAAGTCTGAGTTTGCTACAATGAGTGGCCACTGTTCCTTGTCCTCCCACTGTCCTCCAGCCCTGCCCGCCCCCAAGAGGCTGCCAGGGGAACGTCCCAGCTGCCTGGAGGACTCCTCCAACACTTCTCACATCTTTCCAAAAGGATATGGGACGTAGGGCTGGGGTGTGAACCCAGACCTTCTGTTTTATAGCTGGGGCGGGGGTGCAGGCAAGGCTGGATCAAGGGCCCTATCTTTCCTGACAGGAGCTACCTGCCATTCATCTGGGCCCCAGCCCCAAGGTGGTCTTTTCAGGCAGCTTTTGCTTGCAAACAGCAAGTTTTAAATGGCATATTAGACGTTAAAGCATCCTTCATTGGGGCGGAAGATACGTGGAAAGTAAATAGCATAGTTAAGAGCAAAGCTTTGGAATTAGCAGACAGAGCCCTGAATTCAAATCCTAGTTTTACCTCCCTCATAATAGCAGTGTGTCCCTGGGTAAAGTTACTTAACTACCCTGAACCTGTCTGAACTTCTTTGAATCTACAAAAAGGAGCAGCATACCTATTTAATTTATTTTTTTTAATGTTTCTTTTTGAGAGGGGGGAGGGGCGGGGAGAGAGGGGGACGGAGCATCTGAAGCAGGCTCTGTGCTGGCAGCAGAAGGCCTGATGCAGGGCTCAGACTCATGAAGCACAAGATCATGACCGGAGCCGAAGTCAGACGCTTAACCGACTGAGCCACCCGGATGTCCCACACCTATTTAATTTAGGTATTTCATGTGATATGCTCAGCACATGGCCTGGTCCTGCCCTGAGCTCACTTCCTCCTCTTCTCCATCACCAACACCTGCCCGTGTGTCGTCCTGCCTCCCTCCAGACCTTCCCACTCTGCACCCTGTAGGAACATGTTCCCTGGCATGTGGGGGGCAGGGGGGTCACAGAAACAGGCAGTCACTCACTGCCAAGAGCTAGGGAGACCTGGATTAGGGAGACCTGGAACTACTTGTGTAGTTCCATCTGCGTGGCAGGGCCGCCTGGAAGCAGGGCAGCAGGGAGCGCTGTAGGCTGGCAGCTCCCTGGCCTGCCCTGCTGTACCAGTGAAGTGTGGCCCAGCCGCCACACATCTCCCTGCCTCCCAGCCTTCCCTTGAGCAAGCAGAAAGGACAAGGATGAGATTCTGAGGATCAGCCTGAGGTTTCAAATATAGACCAGATGCCCAAGAGCCCAAGCTCGGTTTGCCTGGGACGATTCTGGCCCGGTGAGGTCCTGGGCTACCCAGGGGTTGACAGGTTGGCACTTCCTGTCTTCCCAGGTCACCGTGCAATTCTTGCTTTGACTGCTGCAGTCACTCTGCAGCCCTCGAGGCCTTCTGAAGACTCTGCATCCTCTCCAGCAACTCAGACGGTTGAGGCCAGAGCCAGGGCTGCAGGTGCAGGGTGGCTCGCTAGCGACCGGGTGTGCTGGAGCTGCGAGCAGACTCCCCAAGCCCCTTCGGCCAGCAGTCGCGCAGCAGCCCCCGCTGCCTCTCCTTCCAGGAAAGATCTAGAGGGCAGGGTCTGGCTTTGGCCTCTGTTTGGGGGAGCAGTGGCCTCTGTACACCTGTTTCTGGTCTGGCCACATGCGTCTAGACTTTTCTCTCTCCATGCCTGTGCTTGTGCTGTTTTCCGCACCAAAATTCTCTTTCCTCTGCCCTGCCTAACCCCACCTTTCCTTCCCCAAGAAGCTCCCCTTCCAGCCTTTGCTGATCTCCATCCATTCATTTGTTGGCTCGTGCATTTATTCCTCAGTCACCGATTGAGCAAGTACCACGTGCCGTCTGCTGTCCTGAGTGCTCGGTACACAAACATGAAAAAGACATGGTCCACCTTCACGGTCAGCTGGGACATCACATCCATGAGCCGTGAACTGAGTGCTAGGAAGGAGGGACCCGCGACATGCGAGGGGGCACCTTCCTGCCTGGGAGGGGCAACATTCTTACATGGTTTCATTTATTTAGATTTCTTTATGCTCCAAGCTCATGCGAAACACTTTATGTACATTCTTTTTTTTTTAAGTTTATTTATTTATTTTGAGAGAGAGAGAGAGAGAGGGAGCATGTATACTTGTGTAGAGGAGGTGCAGAGAGAGGAGAGAGAATCCCAAGTAGGCTCCACGGTCATCGCGGAGCCTGACGACACAGGGCTTGATCCCACAACCGTGAGACCATGACCTGAGCTGAAATCAAGAGTCAGACGCTCAACCCACTGAGCCACCCAGGAGGCCCTACATACACTCTTGTAACAGCGCTGGTATGTTGTAGATATTACCATCCCTTTTTAAAGACAAGGAAACCGAGGCAGGGAAAGGTTCAGTGACTCCCACTGTTAGTTAGTCTCTGGAGGTGGAGCTCAGAGGTAGGCAGGTAAAGAGCAGGTGTGAACTGAGTAGAGAAGGAAGGCATTCGGGTCACAGGGACCAGCATGGGCAAAGGCCCCAAGGCCAGAAATCTCCCTTAGCATCTGGGGAGCAGTGGACTGGATTCCCGGAAGGAGAATGTGGGGTGTTGGGGGAGTGGGGAAGCTGCGTGAAAGAGATGGCATCTTTTCACACAGGCCATGGGGAGGAACTGGTCATGGTAGACATGGTTGGACCATGTGTTCTAGAAGGACAAAGGATAGAATGGGGAGTGCCCAAGGTGAAGGCGAGGGGGGCGGGGAACAGTGTCCCAGGCTGGGCGAAGGGGCTGGGGTCTATGTAAGAGGACGGTGAGCCCGGGATGTCGTCCACTGCACCCCCCTCCTGCTCTGGGCTGCTCTACTTAGCTCCACAGTCACCTGCGGGCAGGTGTGTAGTTCTCCTTCTCCTAAGCTCTTGAGGTTAGGCTCGTGCCTGAGCCCATAGCGGGGTCTCAGAAAGGGGGTTCCTAGAGGCTGAGGTGGGAATGAGGGTTTCCATATAAATTATGTGTTTTTCTAATGGCAATCTTTCCTTTTTCCCTCCTAAAAGGGTGTGTGTGTGTGTGTGTGTGTGTGTGTGTGTGTGTGTGTGTGTAGCTGAGGCTTTCCCCTCACCCTCTTCTTGACGGGCTGGTTAACTGGGATGACTGGACAGTGATGCTTTGACTAGTGACACTGGAGCCCGGCAGCCCCAGGTGACTTTGAGGATTTGGGTCTGGGGTGCGCTTCAGGGGAAGACAGTGCCGCTCACTCTGCGCTCCTGCCCCAGCCTACCCCCCCACCCCCCTGGTCAGCCAGGCCACTGCAGCACCACGCACTTTCTGTTTTCTCTTTCTAAGGTGGGCCTTAATGTCCTGGTTCAGAAAGCCAACAAGTTCACCCCAGCCACCCGTCTTCTTGTCCAGAGATTTGTGCCGTTCCCCGCTGTAGGTAAGACTTGCACCTGCAGAGGTGTGCGCGGGTGTGTGCAGGCATGCGTGTGTCACACCTGGGTGTGTGGGGCTGCACAGCTCTTGGGGATGCTCTGGATGCCTTTCCAGACCACTTCTGACATTGGGGGTCTCCTGGTGGGGGCAACTAAGAGCAAAACATATGTGAACAGAAGTAAGGGTGACAGGGGCGCTGCTGACAACCTCTGTGACCAAGATTCCGCTTTTAGCACCGGGATGCCTAACCTGGGGCCCCAGTCCCCCACAGGACCAGGAGGTAGAATGCAGGGGATCCTATGAACCTGGCTGGGGAAAGTATCGACGCTAGCCTCCGGCTGCCATTTAACATTTCCTTCCACTGGGAATGTAGGCAGCAAACCACAGTGACAACCCAGAGCTGTGACTTTGTCACCAATAGAAATCACAGATACTTTCACGTCCCATTACCGTTGTTACAGAGATTTTAAAATACCATTTATGTGCATCGCTAACTCAAAATTATGATGTTTATTCGATCCACTGGTAGGTCTTGTTTTTTAATTCGTTAGTTAAAAAGCACACCTATGACTGTATCACAATTGAGAAAATATTTTGATAATGTATTCCAATATAATCTCTTTACTTTTTTAATGTTTATTTTTGAGAGAGAGAGAGAAAGTGTGAGTGGGGGAGGGGCAGGGAGCAAGGGGGACAGAGGATCTGAAGTGGGCTCTGCGCTGACAGCAATGAGCCCAATGCGGGGCTCAAACCCACGAACCGTGAGATTATGACCTGAGCTGAAGTTGGACGCTCAACCGACTGAGCCACCCAGGTGCCCCTCCAATACAATCCCTTTATGATCCTATGCATTTTGTTTCACGCATTTGGAGACATTATTTAGAAGAGGGTGCACAGGCATCCCCTAGGCCTGTGACTGTCACAGGGGTTCCTGGTACAAAAGAAGGTCTGAAGCTCCTGTCAGTCTGGTATTCCGAGCCCTGGGATATTGTGGACCCTTTAGATTCTAGAGGCCTCCATTCGTATTCAAGTAATTGTGGTGCTTGTGTGCGTGTGGAGGGGATTTCGCTGCCTTCGGTCAAGTCTTTGCTGGTCTTGGAGCCTCTGAGCTCACAGTAGATGCCCCCGGCCAGCTCTTCAAGCCCAGCCTGGCTCTTAAGAATCCCATGCCTTGGGGAGAGGGCCCTACAGCAGAAAGTTTTTAAAAACTAAAAAGAAACAACACTGAAAGAAGCATGAGGCATGTGATTAGTCGTCAAAAGAGAAGTATATGCTTGAACCGTGATACCGAGCTCTCCATTTGATGCCAGAGGACAAAGATAGGGACCAGCCCAGGAGGGGAGTGAGGTCCTGTCACCTCCCGGGTGCCAAGGCTCAGTCTGAAGCGCCAGAGTCAGACCCAGGCTCATCGTCCCAATCTCATTCTTCGCCTCCAGGATTCAGCTTCCCCATCTGAGAAATGGGGGCACCGACACCTACCTTCCTACAGCGCAGAGCTGTGGGAGGATCGGACGAGACCACAGACCAGATTCCATTCATAGGAAAGTGCTTTGGAGCACCTAAAGAGCCCCCTTAGGAGGTGGGAGATCATTACCTGGCAGCCCCCGCCTCCTCATTGGCCAGAGGCTAATGAACTCCCAGGACCAACTGCCCGGCTGAGCCTCAGCTGACCCAGATAATTGCTATAGCAACTCCACACTTTTAATGAACTCCCAGCTATTTCTGGCATGGGCCACTAATGGAATAACTCTTTAGATCTGACTTTGTTAAGGGGCCTAATTGAGCGAACAAGGCTGCCGATCTTGCGTTCCTCACTATTCCGGGCTGGAGGGTCAGATACAGCCTCAGAAGGCGGCAGCTCTTAGCTGCACTGGACCGGATCTGGGCCTTGGCCGAGATGCGATCTGTCCTTGAGCCAAGCTGATTCAGACAAGGACTTTGCCAGGGGCCCGTCCAGCCTCGCTCTGCCAGTCATCTTGCTGTATGACCTTGGGGGTGGCCTTAACCTCTGGGGTTCCTTCGGGAGGAGGAGCCCTGCTTTCAGATTTGACCCTATCTGTCATGCCCGCCTGAGACTTTCGGACCTGTCCTTCTTTGGGTTCCAGCCTGATCCTCCTCCTCTCTTATCTGAGAGGAGCCTGTAGGTCCAGCCACTGTCAAGTCGTCTTGAGATCCCACATATCCCTAGCCAGTTGCACAGGTTGCACACAATGTGGTTTGTAGTCCTCATAGTCCTAGTGTGCCAAGATCCGGAGAGAAGCAGATCCTTTCTGGCTGCTTCCTCAGGCCCGCTGCCCGAATCCTGGCTGAGTGCCTGTCGCCTTTCCACTCCTGGCCCCGGTCTCTCCTTGCCCACATGCAGGCTTCCACTTCTCTGGCCCCGATGCCCTCCCAGGCCCCTCTGCAAACAGACACCTGCTGACCCCCCCAGAGAGATGTCGACACGGTGACGTGCCAGATGAACAGGCGCACCCCTCGCCTGTTTTTGCGCCCCTGGTCCTCTTGGGCCATCACACAGCCCCTGCCCTTGGCCCCCATCACCTCGTTCTCAGGCTTAGACATCTCTAAGGTGCACTGCATGCAGGCAGGGCCTAGGGCCTTCACCCTGCTTTCCATGGTGAGCTAGGCCAGGCCAGGCCATGCCGTCATCAAGGCCACCAAGAAGCCTACTCAGGATTTGCTTTACCTCGTAGAGGGTCCTTTGTCCCTTCAGACCCCTGGCCTGAGGGGGAGACAGGACTCACCGAGCCATAAGTGCTCACAGGAAGGAGGTTGAGGCAAGTGGACACGATCAGATGAAGCCCTGGTTGTTGGGACGTGTGTGGAGGCTTGGGAGGGGGCGTGCAGAACAGAAGGGGTCTTCGTGGTGAGGGAGGGTCCTGAAAGGACCTGCGTGCCCTGTGCTCAGAGGCCATACCCCTTCCTGCCTCCCCCCTGGCCAGGCTGGGAACTCAGACTCAGGGATGGAGGCTCCCAGGAGCTGGTTGCTTCTTCCCACTGCCCTGCCCGGTGAGTTCTGTCCTGTCGCAGCCTGCAGTCTAGGAGGTTGAGAGGCCCCCCTATGCTGCCCAAGAGAGAGACCTGAGACTCTGGGCACAGGACACCGCCTTCCCCCATCTGACTCTACTGCTTTTACCCCTCTCTGGCTTTGGACCAGACCCCACTTCAGCCCCTTCCCGCTGGAACGTGTGTGACAGGCATCGCAGGCCTCCCCGGGGTTTGTAGGGGCTCCACAGCTCCCCACGTTTCCCCCAGCACACCTCTGTTCCCCGTCCCTCCCCACATTCTCTCTCTGGGAGGACCCAGGCAGGGCGAGCCCTCCCCATTTCACAGAAGAAAAAAAATTTCGGACCTTCTGAGCTGGCCACTGCCCAGGCCTTGAAAGCCCAGCCCAGGCTACTCCAAGCCCACTGGGACAATCCCTCACCTAAGCAGCTGAGAAACTGAGGGATGTGGTCCAGAGGCGTCCCCCAGGAGCACCCCACCTCTAGGTTCAGCCTGGTCTTTTACCCGGGGTCGTGCGTGTGTGTGCGTGCACGCATGTGGGCTGAGTACGTGGGAAGCCCTGAGGACGCTCCCTGAGCCCTCGTCTTCCTCGCGGCGGTTTCGGAGCCTCGCTGTGCCCCGGTCCGCAGCAGCGATCATGTGGGAAATCTCAGTTTCTATTTATACATGGAGATGTTAGGAACGACGGTGAGCCCAGGAGCATGTGCGCTGGCATCTGAATCGATTGGGGACTGGTAATTAATTTGTTTAGACCTTAATTAATTCTCCAGTTCTTTCTTATTTGTGGACTGTCACGCTTAATTGTGTTCAGGAGCTCGAGCTCGGAGCAGGCCCTCCATTAATTGATGACTGCCGTGAGGTGGGAGTTAATGGTTTGGGGAGCTGGGCAAACAGTGTAATTAAAGGTCAGTAGAGGAGGCACTGGAAAAATACCCCCGCCCCCAGGTCCACCCACCAGTCTCCATGAGCAGAGTCCGTTCCAGGGCAGGTCGGCCCCATAAACAGCCTTCTCGTGGGGCCTCGGGCTGGGAGCTGGCAGGAGTGGCCGGGGGGAGGCATGCGAGGTCGAGGGTGCCTCGAGGTGGGCACTGGTGAGAGGAACGGGCACACCTCGTCAGGAAGGCATGGGGCAGGGTCTTTGGACGGGGTGTGGTGGGGGAGGCGAGGGGCAGGGATCTGCAGGTGCCGCCTGGCGAGCATGTCTCTGTATGTGTGTGCAGGAGTCAGGGAAGGAAGCCCTGGAGGTCCCTCCACCCCCCCACCCCCCGCTGGCCTGACTGAATCCATGCCTAGTAGGGGACAAGACCCCCATGTAGGCTTTGAGGTTCCTCAGGGGAGGCCGGAGTCTTACACCAGCCAGCCGACTCCTCACATGGGAGAATCGTCAGCCTGTCCGGGCCAAAATGCCAGCCTCATCATCCCTTTGCCGGGAAACGCCTTCTTCCTGCGCTGTCTACAGCAGTCCCCTACATTAAATGTCACAGCTGATTTCATCACCAGGAAAAAAATCTCTGTGTTCCTCAGGGAGTCCGTTCCTCAGGATGTCTGGGCAGTGTCCGGGAGAAGGTCTTCTGTTCCCACGTCTGCCCGCACCCCACCTCCTTGCTCCCCTTCACCCCCGGGCCACATGGGTCTTGGTGTCCTTGATCCCCCCTTTACTACTCCTCCCTTGGTGTTCAAGCCTCCTCGCTTGCCTCGTCCGGGAGGTGGCCACGGCCATGTGCCTGAGCCCGGAGGGTGGGTCCTGACCGCCTCGATTCCTCATCCCCTGAGGTGCACCTGTGTCAGCTGGGTCCTGGGCCTCATGACACGTGTCCCTTCCATCCGGGTCAGTGATAATGTGGCGTCCACAGCCTTTCGGCTCCTCTGGTCCTTTCCTTGACCTGGTCCCTGCCCACACTCCTTTGGAGCTGTGGTGAATCTTTGACCTCCCGTCTGCCTCTCTCACTGGCCCCAGGCCTTTGCACATGGCCCTGTTTGCCTGGGATCTCCGCTCTTCCCATTACCTCAGCCCCCATCCTCTGCCTTCTCTTGGCTGCCAGGCCTTCATTTCTCAGCTCAGAGACCACTTCCACCAAGAAGCCCTCCCTGGTAGGCCCAATCAGAGCTAGACCACAGCGCCCTGTGTGTGCCTATGCGTGACCTGGAATTACCTGGGTTTTTTTTTTTTTTCTGAGTCTGCGTCCTTTATCAGACTGTGAGCTCCCCAAGATGGGGACTGGGTCTCATTTATCCCCAACCCCCAGGCCCGCTCTTTCCCTGGCACACAGTGTTCAGTGTGGGTTTGTGCAGTGATCAGATGGGTGCTTTGACAGAAAGTCTTTGAAATTGGGCACCCAGAGTGGATGACATGATGACACCCATCTTGATGACATCGGTGACCACATTCTGTGGCTGCTTGGACATTTATTCTGGTTGTTTTTTTTTTTTTTCATTTTTAAAATTGTTTTTTGAATGTTCTTTTTTGTTATATGAGTTTTCACTAACTGTCATCCACACACTTAGTAGTCAGGCCTAGGCTGGATGACCAATGGGCCACCTTTCCAGGCCATCCGGGGCACCTTCTCCAAACTTTCTGGGTTGGATCTGGAAGGATGAGTGGGCTGGGTTGGGTGCCATAAGCGTGGGCAGCCCTAGAAATGACATGGGCCCCCAGTGCGCATCTGGTCTCAAGAGGACATGAGTAGTGAGGCCAAGTTAGCCTGAGGGGAGTCTCCAGTGGTGTGTCCTAGCGCTCTCTCTTCAGTCTTGTCCCCTTCAGTTATTACTGCCTGGGCCAAATATAACTGCGGGTTGCATTCAAGGAACGGGCGCAGCAACTTGGCAGTGATTATGAATTCATGGGCAAGAGGTGCAGGATCTAAGATTGCTCAAGGTTTGATGTAAGGCTCGCTGTGTAGAAACGCAGCTGCACAAATGTAGCGTTGCCTGACACCTGACCTGGCCCAAGTACTTAGGATAAAGATCCAAGGGCTTTGTGGGCTGTAGGCTCAGAATATGTCTGCAATGTGGTATATGGCCCTGATGAGGCTCGCTCAGACTTGAGCTGCGTTACTAGCAACAGAGAGCCCAGAATAAAGGAGTCTGTTTAGTTCTGGACTCTACACATCAAGAGATGCTCCGCACATGATAGGTGGGGAGCCCAACGAGAGTAGCAGGACCTTCTGAAAAACTGACAGTCTGTTATTGCAATGAGCTGCCTGACCCCTCAGTTAGAGAAGGGTCCAAGTAGCAGCTGGGCCCAAAAAGCCGTGAGGGGCACTCACGTGTGATCAAGTCACCTGTTTCTGGACAGCTTGCCCAGGACCTGGCATATAGTAGGCGCTCAGTGAATGCTTATTGAATGAATGGCTTTCCAGTTCAGAGAGTTTATAATGACTGAAATCCAGATAGCAGAGGAATGCGGAGGCTGAGAAGGTGGGAAGCACAAGGCAGGCGAGGGGGGCTATGAATGTGGGAGGAGTAGGGACTGGCTGGGGTGGGCCTGGCCTGTTGAGGAAAGGGAGGGGCAGAGGGCCACTGGGGCCTTGAATGTTAGCTTAGAGTTGGAGCTTTCTCTCTCTTTTTTTTTTTTAAATGTTTTTATTTTATTTTTGAGAGACATAGAGACAGAGCATAAGCAAGGGAAGGGCAGAGAGAGAGGGAGACACAGAATCTGAAGCAGGCTCCAGGCTCTGAGCCATCAGCACAGAGCCCAATGCGGGGCTCGAACTCACAAACCATGAGATCATGACCTGAGCTGAAGTCGGCTGCTTAACCAACTGAGCCACTCAGGCGCCCCTGGAGCTTTCTCTTATGGCTAATAGGGAATCGCTGAAGAATTCCAAGCTAGAAAGCGGCTGTGACAAAAGGGAGTTTTCCAGAAGATGAATGTGTTAGCAGGAATCTTTTATTAAGAGATCCTGAACTTCAGAGTCAGCCTACGCCTGAATTTACAGGCTGATTTTTCAATCCCGAAATTTCCAGCCCTGAGTTTGTGACACTTTAGTATGGGCTGTGAAACTCTCCCCAAATTCTCAAGCTATTTAAAAGAAAACTGTGTCATATAGCACTGCTTTTCAGGTGGAGTATTGGGGAATATCGTGAAATCAAGCAAATATTAGGGTGTCCATCCCTACTTGATAATCATCCCTCTTTTTTTTTTTTTAACTTTATTTATTTTTGAGAGACAGAGAGTGAGCAGGGGAGGGGCAGAGAGAGAGAGGGAGACACAGAATCCGAAGCAGGCTCCAGGCTCTGAGCTGTCAGCACAGAGCCGGACACAGGGCTTGAACTGATAAACCATAAGATCATGACCTGAGCTGAAGTCGGACGCTCACCCAACTGAGCCACCCAGGCGCCCTAATCATCCCTCCTCTAAAGGCGGGGGTGGGGCTGTGCTCTGGTGTGATTCGCGTGAGCGTGCGTGTATGTGTGTTTTAGGTGGTGATGTACATACGTATCCACTTGTAAATACGTAGGCCGTATCTGGCAGGGCCATGGGAACTAGAGTGTTGCCTCTGGGGAGGGTCAAGGGGAAACTAAAGGTCAAGGGTTGCAAGGAGACTGGTTTTGCTATTTACCCTTCTATGCGATTTGAATTGTTCACTGTGCACATACGACCCACAAAATAGAAAAGAGAGACGGAGGAAGTAGCGGAGTATTGGGAGAGCTTTGTCCAGTGTCAGTCTGGACCCAAATGGGAGCTCAAGTCTCCTGGCTGCCACTGGAATTTTTTTTTAATAAAGAGGGTTCTATTATTTTCCTGATAATATATGATTGTTTTATAAAGTTAAACAACCTTACTTCTCTCTCCAGAGTAAGTTTGTGTATATCCCTCCAAATTCGAGGAAACATCTCAAAATGCAGGAATCTCTACTTATTCTATCTCTATATAATATACACACGCATACATAAATATATATTTAATACAAATGAGATCATACCATGTATACTGGTCTATAAACTGCATTTGAACCTCAATAAACTTTAGACACCTGTACGGGACAGTCATAAAATCTCAACTTATCCTTTTTAGCAGCCATAGTCGTACTGCACTAAAACAACCTTGTACATACCTGTGTCCCTGTGCCCATGAGTGGGAGCTTCTCCAGGGCAGAGATTTTCAAACAGCCACCTGGCAGGGTGGGGGCAGGTGCTTTTAAAAATGCAGGAATCTGGACCCTACCTCAGATTTGGTTTCAGTTGTGCAGCCAGTATTGAGAGCAATCTAGAAATAGAATGGCCACGTCAGAGGGCATGGACATACCTAGCTTTGCTAGGTATTGCCAAATGAGCGTACCGGCTTTTTATTCCACCTGCAGGGTTTAAGTTTTTGTTTCCCTACATCCTCTTCAACATTTGGTGTTATCAATCTTGAAAAATTTTTGCCCATCTGAAATGGTTCTTTTCTCCTTTCAATTTACATTTTTCCAATTCCCAGGGTGGTTGAGAATTTTTTTCTTCACTTTATTGGGCATTTGGGTTTTCAAATAGAACAGAGAGGAAAAAAAAGATCCCTATTTCATACCATACACAAAAATAAATTCCGGATAGATTAAAGACCTAAATGTGAAAAGTAAAATGTTAAAGCTTCTAGAAGAAAATATAGATGAACACTGGGGAGGGGCAGAGTTTCTCGATGACACAAGAAGTATATACCAGAGGGTAAAGGGTTGCTTATTAGAGTACATGTCACAGTGTATGCCAGAAGACTCCATCCACAAAGTGAGAAAATGAGCCACACACTACCTGTAAACCATTTAACCACTGAGGATTAGTCTGCAAAACATCTGAAGAACTCCCGCCAGATTGATTTTTCTTTAGATTAAAAAATCTATCTTTGACTATTAATAAGATCAAGTTCGTGTTTGTTGAATTTTTACCATTTCTTTTATGACTCCCTACTTGAATATTTTTGGGGTGATTTCGATGACTATCTTTCTCTTAATAACTGCTAAAGCTCTTTATACATTTTATAAATGGTTTTGCCCAAAAGTACCAGACTCAAACTGGCTGAATTAATAAATGAATGTATTACTGGGGCGCCTGGGTGGCCCAGTCAGTTAAGTGTCTGACTCTTGATTTCAGCTCAGGTCATGATCTTGCGGTTTCGTGAATTCGAGCCCTACATGGGGCTCTGCACTGACAGCGTAGAGCCTGCTTGGGATTCTCTGTCTCCCTCGCTTTCTGCCCCTCCCCCACTCATGCTGTTTCTGTCTCTCTCAAAATAAATAAATTAAAAAAAATTTTAATAAAAACAAAATGAATGTATTACTTCACAAAGGGCGAGTGCTGAGTGGGGCATCCATGGCCCTTCCTTCCATCTCTGAGCTCTGCAAGGGGCTTCGTCCGCAGGCTGGCCCCTTCATGTTCTAAAATGGTAGCAGCAACTCCGAGCACCACGTTCAGACCTACCACTGCCCAGAGGACAGGAAGCTCTGCCTGCCGCCGCTTCTTGGATGAGAGGAGACCTTTCCCAGAAGCCCCTGCAGACATCTGTCATTGGCTAGGGTTGGCCACAATCAATCAATCACTGGCAAGGGAAGGATTATTACAATTAGTTAAGACTAATCCTCTGGGGGTAGAATAGTTGTTGTGAGTCAGCCACTATGACCTTCTATTGATGAGGAGTAGCGGCTCTCTGTCACATAGAATACATTTTCTCAGTTTCCCATTTCTTACAATATGATTCGTAGATATTGGCTGGCCTGTGTCTCAGATGCAGTCTTAAGGGGCATTAAAATAATAGGCTTTCTGAAGAAGAGAGGACCGTATTTCCTGCTCGTGTGCAGGAATAAACAGGCCTTCACTATACGTTCAATCCGAGTCACTTTCTTCCATATCACAGGGTTTGAGTCCGAGCCTTCCTCATTTTTTCCACTTCTCTTTTGGACGTCTCGGCTGTTAAACATAGCGTCACAGCCACCGCTGCCTTTCGTAACCCTGGCTTGTAATCTTGATGCTTTTGGCCACTTTAAAACCGACAGTATGATTTGAAAGCGTGTAAAAGAATTCGGGAATTTTTCGTCTGCATTTCCTGGTTGGTTATACTTGTGGTTTCATTTCTTTTTTTTTTTTTTCTTTTCTTGAAGGAAAAACTATTCCTGAAGTTAATCAGCTTCTTTAGGAAGTTCCTCACATACAGATACCTAAGTGTGGGAACCGTGAGCAGGTCACACCAATCCCTGCTGGCCGCCAAATTGTTATGATCCACTTTAGGAAGTTTGGCAATTTCTTTTCACTTTTTACAGAAGTAACGCATGATTCTATTCTCATTGTAAAAATTCAAATGGTTTTTAGAAAAACAGGGTAAAAAAAAAAAAGTGGAAGTCTTTCAACAACCCCTAATTCCTAAATTTAGGTCCCTTCCCAAGGGAATCACTGTGAGGTGTGAACCTTCTAAAACATTACCTGTGGATTTATGGGCGCACAGTGTGCGTGTACCAATTATGGGGTTTTACATATAGTAAATCCTCCTGTACACGCTCGGTGGCATTTTTTCATGTAAGTTTGTTTTGGAGATCTTCCCATGTGAGTTCCCTAATGGTGGACATTTAGGTTGTTTCTAATTATTTGCTCTTACAAACAGTGCTATAATTAACATCCTTGTAAATGTCTCTTTGTGCATATGGGCAAGCATTTCTTTAGGGTAGCTATCTATGGTTTGGCAATTTCTGCTGCCTTTAATTGCATTGCCTGGTATCTGGCAGACGATCTCCTGCATGTACAATAACTTTTCATGTCCGTGCTCCATTCTAGTGTAAGTTCTAAAAAGATGTTTTAGGCAACAATTAGGAATCTAAGTTTAAGTTCAAATTCTGTGCAGACTGCGATGGGTAGCTGAGGTGACACTGGAACGAACCTCCCCGCGTGGCAAAGTTCACACCCACGCACACCGGCAGTTCCGGTGGGGAGCAGGTAAGGGTTCCTTCCTCTCCCCCACCCCGACGACCGTTGTAAGGCCCACCGGGATTTTTAAAACATGAGAATATGGGGAAACGCATCTTAGAACCAAGGAGTTAAGATATTTTGTTGTCCCCGAATGAATAGCCCGGTGGCCCACGGCTTCACCCTCACGTTCGAACGGTCCTTTCCTGCCTCACTGCCAACTCATTTCCCCTCCAGGTGGGTGTGTTTCTGGGCTATTAACCCCGTCGATCCAGGTGTCCGTTCCTGCACCAGATCAGAGGGCACGCCCCCCCCATAGTCTTCCCTTAGAGAACTTTTTCCTTTTCCTTTCTGTCTACTGCTCTTTCTTCTTCTTTCCCATGCTGTCCCTTTTACGCGGGGTGCTTCATTAGCTGTTCACAATCTGCATGATTTTGCATCACGATGGGTCTGACGTGAGAACATCTGCAGCAGTCAAGAGCATATTCTCCTTAGGACTTGACACTGAGCTTGCCATCAGCCTGAAGTGATCTCTCCCCACCCCCTCTCCCTCTCTCCTCTCTCTCTCTCTCTAATCCCGTGACATCTCTTAGCATAGCTTCTCCAACATCAGTTATGCCTGAGTCTTGAATGGTGTCAATCCGAGTTGAAAATGTGCCAGCTTTCTTAACATTATCACTAACAGACTGCTTAATTAACCTGCTGATACTGTCAATAATAGATCTTGCTGGTGTGCTAGAAAGGAGACCCATGGCCTACGGTTTGGAAGCTCTTTCTCTCTCTGTCTTTCATTTGTTTAAGCGCTCCACGCTCATGACTTGGGAGCTGGACTTGCCAAGAGTGGGATGGGAGGGACCAGGGAGGTTTGAAAGGAATACGGCAGAAATGGAAGTTCCGGACGAGATCGTGGAGATGAAACCACTGGAACGGTCTGATGTTCTCATTGCTCAAAGATGAGGCTGGCTGGTACCCTGTGCATACAGCGGGTGCTCAATAAACGGACCAGCCGAAGATATTACAGGGTGTGTGCCAGTTGAGTAGGCGGTGAGAAGTGTGGGCCTTCCGAGGGAGGAGCCTGGGGGTGCCATCATTTTAGGGTGGCTTTCAGGGTTTTCCCTTTTTTTCCATCCAGGCAGCTTAGATAAGAAGAGGCCTTTATCGTGCCAAAACTGTCCTGGCGGGGCTGTCTGAGGGGAGGGACACCGGGTTTTCACTTCTTTTCCTGCTTTATGTTTCATGCCAAGCGGTTTTGTGTTTGAACCCAAGTCCTGCTCTATCTGCTGTGGCTTCCTTTTACATTTGGAAATTGCAGAGAGCAAGCAGATGCCACCATGAGCCTGGAGCTGGGTGACCACCACCTCCAAATACTCTCGTCTTTGTCTTCTACGCCTGTGTGTGCGCGCACACACACACACACACACACACACACACAGCACGGGGCTAGAGATGTCCCAGCAGTCCCTGGCTTCCCCTAACTTGGTGGGGGGCTTGGGTGCAGAAGCCGACATTCTGTGTGAGCTCGGCTGGTGCCCAGAGATCCCACAGAGATGCTAAACGCAGCACCTCTTCTTATCTCCGGGAAGGCGGGTAAGGGGTAAGGGCGGCCGCTTCTGGTTGCAGAGTGAGCTGGTGGCTCCTCACGTCAGGCAGGTTGCCTGGACCTCATTCCTTTGGCCTTGCCTTTCCAGCAATGGCGGTGGTGGTGTAGTGGTGATGCAGCAGCGGTGTGAGGGGTTCTCAGAGGGCAGAGATTGATGCCTTTCAGGGCGGAAAACCCCGATATCCTCTCCCGTGGGTTTGTGGGTCTCCTGCGAACTGAGGAGCCTGGTAGCCCTAGAGGCGTGAGGGATGCAGAGTGTTCCTGCCGCCACTAGAGGGCATGTCACTAACACACAGGCCAGGTGTCCGCTTCCCAAGGCCACTCTGGGACCTGAACCCCAGGAGGGTCCGAGGCTGACAGGAGCCCACCTCCGGAGGTGGAGAGGGGGAGATTCAGAGCCAGACTGTAACTCAAGCCCAGCCGGCCCCAAACCCAGGCTCCCAACTTCTCCTTTACCTCAGATTCGCCTTCCTACTACTGTCAGTCTCTGGACGTGGGTAAGACAGGGGTTTCTTAACGTCAGCACTATGGACATTTTTGCCCGGATAATTCCTTGCTGTGGGGGCTGTGCATTGTAGGGCGGTTAGTAGTACCTCTGGTCTCTACCCGCTAGATGCCAGTAGCAACCCCCAGCCCCAGGCTGCGATAATCAGAAATGACTCCAAACCTTGCCAAGGGTTCACGAGATCACCCCTGGCCGCGTGTCAGGTGGGTGTGCCTGCTGTGAGGACAGGAGGCAGCCTGTGCAGAAGAGGTCTGCCCGTGGTTACCGCTGTGCCTGAGAGTCGTGCGGAAACATGAGAGCGACTCAAAGATGGCATATGTGCTGTAAATACATGTTAAAACTGTATTTGGGCTCCTGCTTTTCTTCTCCTAAGACTGAAGAGCCTCTTGGTCTTCCCCTCTGTTTATTCCACCTCCCCGCTTTACCGAAACGGGAGACTAAGGCTCGGAGACCCCCGGGGTCTCAAGCTGCCCCTCACCTGCAGCACCCCGTCCCCCAGCTGCAAGAACCCTCACCGCCGGCTCCCCAGCCTTGGCTCGGGCACCAGGAGCATCTGTGGTCCTCCTCCCACTGCACCTGCCCACTAGGCCCCGCAGCCCTGCGGCTCCCCAAACCCTAGTGCCCCCCCACTGGAGGGAGTGGGGAAGCAGCAGGTGTTGATGCTAATCAGCGTTCACAGCCCAGAACTGCAGTCGCTCCCAGGCTCACACACTCCCCAAAATTAAACACTCATTATACAAAATTAATTGACATTAATTAGCAAAAATTAAAACTTTAAACACAGCAAGGCGCTTTTGGGGGAGGAGTGAAGCAGGCGGCCTCCACATTTGTCACCCCCACTCCCCACCCGCCCACCGCCCTCAAGTCCCCCCAGTTTTATCCCGGAACAGGGTTGGAGGAGGTCAGGCAAGGTCAGCACCACACCCGCCCTGCCCCAGGCCCAGGCCCAGCTCCACCAGTTCCAGGCAAGAGGAGCAGAGGGACGCTCCCGGGGCTGGTCACCAGCTGATGGGTGGCCCCCGAACTCTGGCACCCAGTGTCTAATGAAGGAGCCAGGAACCCTCCCCTCAGCCCAGGTCTGTCATGATCTCCCAGCCAAGGGAGGGAACCCAACCATGGGAAGCGAGAATATAGAAGGTTGGCCTTTAGCTCCCCCTGACCCCCCCCGCCCCCACCCCCTATCCCGAACCCACCCATCTCCTGGGTGCTCAAAAGATTAGCTCTGTCCCACTTTGCCGTGTGACCTCAGATAAGTCACGCCCCTCGCCCGAGCCTCACTTTTCCATCCATATGATGAGGGGGCGGCGCTAGGTGAGCCCTGAGGTTCCTGCCTGCTCTGGCACCTGCAGTTAGAGAAGCGAATCTCTGGGAACCTGACTCACTCTGAGGAGCAAAGGGCTGAATGTGGGGGGCTGCCATTTCGAGAAAATGCCCGGAAAGGCAGCCCGAGGGGCTGAGTTGCTGGCGGCGCAACATCAGGCGCTGGCGAGGCGTCTTCAAGCCAGGGAGCCCTCCCCGAGGGGCGTTCACTTCGCCTGCCCGCCAGGCCCACCCTCCAGGAAAGGAAAGCAGCTCCCTAGAGAGCTGGTTGCTCTCTAGCTCCTGAGCACTGCCCCTTTGCACCTCTCATGCTCCTTATTTCCCATCTGCGCTCGCCAGGTCGTCGAGGGCTCCCCAGTCCCTCAGCAGGCTGGTGGGCAGATGGGCAGCAGAACCACAGCTTCACCCGCCACCTTCGAACGCAGACTCGGCACTCACTCAGGACTGTTGCTGCTTGGGCCCGGGAGGCTTGGACGCAGCCCGGTGGCTTTACTCCACCGGGTATGACGGCATCCTCCCCTCTTATTCTCCCCCTCCCCGCTCCCCTCTCTTTCTCCAGCCAGCGCCAACATCTGCAACGTGGTCCTGATGCGGTACGGGGAGCTGGAGGAGGGGATCGATGTCCTGGATGGTGATGGCAACCTCGTGGGCTCCTCCAAGATTGCAGCCAGACATGTGGGTCATCCGGGGTCGCAGGGGGCCAGCGGGGAGGCCTTCCTGGGGGGCTTCTGTGCACAGCACCTTCGCTTTGTCTTCTTGGTCTGCCTTCCTTGTCCCACCCTGCCTCCCCTCTGCATGAGTCCTGGGCCTCCAGGTCTGGCCCCAGCCACACCTATCCCTGCACGGTCCTTCCTTCTCTCCGTCCGCCCTCTTGTCGCCGCTTTATGACAGCCCCTCAGTACCTGGCTTCTCTGATCTGTTAATTGGAAAGGGCAGAGGAGATACCCGCCACCCCCCACCCCCTGCAGAGCTTTCTTTCCCTCACCCTGGGACCTAGGGCCCTGCTCTCTGGGCTTTCAGAGCCTCCCGGGCAAGAAGAGGAAGTATGGGAGCGGGTGGTGCGTGGTTCTGTGCTAATGGGCGCTTCTGCAGGTGTCACTTCACCAGGGACCGAATGTGGCCGAGGTGGGGCTTTGGGGAAAGAATATCTTGCGGCAGGAAGGTTATCTTTCACCTCTCATTTCACCAGCCTCATCCACTTCAGCAACTGGAATTTTTTAGAAAATTCCAGTCTGCTTGTATATCTCCCCATGCTTTCCCAGCCTTCATCCTGGTGGTGATTAGTGGCCGGTGTTGCTCTGGCCTCTGGGTTGCTGGCGTGGCAGGTCTGCCGTGAGTACCCGAGCATTCCCCTCCTCTCCAGCCATTGTCCCTCCTCAGCTTTCCCGATGGGCCCCAAGCCTCACCTCCATCAGTGAGGCCTTCTCTATAAGCCTCTGAAGCGGGAAGAGCCCTTGCCTTATCGCAGCTCTCCCCTCCCCGCTGGTCTCAGAGAACGTGAGTGCCCGTCCAAGGCTTGCGAGGGGCAAAGGGCCCGGGGGTGCCGGTGCCAGCACTGCATCCTCGGCTTCTTGTACTGGCGCTGGGCCCCCCCGTCATTCCCGCACCTGTTCAGAAGACTGGAGGGACCTTCTCCCAGGCCTTCCAGAGGCCAATCATGACAGCCCGGAATGTCCTGGAAGACATTTTCGGTCCTGAACCTATCCAGCATCGAAGGGGATTTGGCCTCAATTTCCTACCCAACCCCAGCCTCCCGTCCAACCCTAGCGTTTCCCCTGATGGGCTGAGAGGAAGGCCGACCATGATAACTCTCCTCATGATGTAAACAGCGAGGACCCCTCACCTTTGCTGTCTAGGGGAAGGGCTTATGAGCTATGAGCCATTCCTCTGCCCTTCTCTGAGGGCTAGGAGCCCATGGCCTTGAAGGAACTCCCCACAGTGACCATCAGAGTGCAGAACTGCCTCTGAGCTGTAGCCTCGGCCATGCCCAGGAACCCCAGGGGCACCGCCAGAGCAAGGACCCGGGCAACCCCATATGGAGACACAGCGGACACTCAGAAGAAGAATTTCCTGCTCACAAAGCCGACTTCTTGTCATTAAGAAAGGCTCTCATCCCGAGCCAGGAGAGGCAAGATCTTCAAAATTTTTGTCTTTAAGGGATATCAAAAAAGAAAAAAAAAAAGTAAATCCCAGAATCTCTGTCCTCCTTCAGCACCAAGAGCCTCACGCGGCTCCGCAGGCCCCGGCTGTTTGCTCGGGTCCTTCCAGCTCCCGCTTTGTTTATAGAGCATCTCGGGTCCTCCATATGCTTCCTCCCCAGCCCCTGCTCCTGCCACCGAGCCACCTCCCTGGGCACAGGCGCCTTCCTGGGGCTGCTTCTGTGTTGCCACCTCTCCCCCACACGTGGCAGGTGACAGGGATCTGCTCTTTTCGAATGCGTGTGGTGGGAAGATGGGGGCGGCTTTTTTCTGTTGTTTGGAATAAGGCTTTGTGAGCAATTCCATGAATTATTCCATTCAGCCAGATGTGCTCAGCAGCAGTACACACACCTAGGGGCTCCAGAGGAGGGGTTTGCCGCCAGGTGGCTGTCCCCCACCCTCCGGGAACTCCGCTCACCACAGCCTCTGCTTGCCCCTCAGGCCCTGCTCGAGACGGCGCTGACGCGAGTGGTCCTCCCCATGCCCATCCTGGTGCTCCCCCCGATCGTCATGTCCATGCTGGAGAAGTGAGTGGGGGCAGCCAGGAGAAAGGGGCCACCACTGGGGAGGAGGGTGCAAGAGAAGGAGAACCAGCTGGCCCAGGGCAGGGGACAGGGGAGGGCCCGGCAGCCCGCCCCGCCCCAGTTCGTTCAGACGATCCCGGGCAGCGTTACTGGAGTCATGCCGTGAACGTTCATGAACTTCCACTCCGCAGGCCCCTGTGCTAGGTGCCAGGAAGGATGTCCCGAGGGACGACCCCGGCCCTGCCCTGAGGAGCTGACGGTTCTGGGGTGTGCATGTGTGTGTGTGTGCGCGCGTGTACACGTGGATATGCTCTGTGAGTGCACAGTGCAGGACCAGCTGTGAAGAGAGAGTCTGAGGGTTGTGGTAGGAAGACTGGATTTGGGGGCAGGGCCACCCTATTCGGGCATCCACCATGAGGCAACTCAATACCTCGCGAAGCCTCAGTTTCTCATTTATAAATACAAATAGTACTGGCCTCCCTGCCTTTCGCAGAAGCAGGTTCTGAGAACACCTATTTGTCATGACCAATCTTATAAAGATATAAGGGAACACAACAAGAAGAGCAACGATAGAGCGAGCCTATAAGTAATGAGCGTGAGGCTGAATCGCGAAGACAGACAAGCTGCCGGGAGGGCGGCTGAGGGGACGAAGGGAGGAACCAGAGCCGATCTTCATGGAGGCTTGGGCAGGCTCGGAGGATGAGGGTGAGTCTGGAGGTGCTGATCCCGAGCTCACGCAAGTGCAAGGGAGACAACGACCAGTCCCTCTCTCCTGGTGGCCTAGCCTAGGAGGGGGCGCCTCAGGGCATAAAGACAGGATTAGAGACACTCTACCTGGGGCTCTGGAGCAGGGGCTTCTCCCCAGTTTGATTCCACAATACGAATTGTAATAAGAGCTAACATTTATTGAGCACGTACTACATGCCAGTCCTCTCTGAGCCAGGTCTCTGCCCAGACGCCATCTCCTCAAAGAGTCCCTCGCTGACCACCCCAGCACCATGACTCCCTCTCCTGTCCATCGCCTTATTTTTATTCATAGCACCTAGCAACATCACAGACTCTATCTAGTTGTCTGTCATCTGTCTGGCCCACTAGAATGCAGTCTCCCCGAAGGCAGGTAAATTCTTGTCATTGATCGCCCTGCACAGCTCCTAGCACAGTTGCTGGCACGCACTAGATGCTTAGTGGTTGTTGAATGAATGATCTCGTTTAACCATCACAACAGTACAGTGAGGTAAGTGTAACATTGCCTTCTCACAGATGAAGAAAGCAAGGCGAAAAGAGGTTACCCCATCTGCCTGTGGTTCTCCAGTAGGAAACGACAGAGGCAGGCGTGGCCCAGGCGCGCAGCTGCGGGGCTGGCTCTTCCTACCACTCAGGCTGCCCTGCCATCAGCAGGGAAGGCTGGTCCGCAGGAGAAGGGCTGCAGCTGACTCTGAGAGCGGGGTAGGATTTCTGTGGAAGGCAGGCTTTCTGGACACGGTGTGGATCTATTGTGCAGGAAACTGAGGAGTCTAACCAGACAGAAGCAACGTGTGCTTGTTGGGGCCAGCTGATCAGGGGCCCTGTGTCCGGCCAAGGAGATGGTCCCTTCCTCAACACGGAAGGGAGGGGGTGGGGGGTCCTGGGAGGCACCTGAGCAGGGGCGCGGCATGTTGAGCACTAGGATTCAAGAAAATCAATCTTGTATGGGAGTTGCAAAAAGAAACAGATCCTGGGGTGGCAATAGCTTTGGTGCCCCGGCCCTTGTGAACTGAGGCTTGCCCCCAGATACTGGTGACTGCAAGTACACACAAGGAGACTACCAGGCAAATGAGGAAGGTAGGGCTTCGGTCTTCAAGGCGACTGAATCCCAGGCCTGGAATTTTCTGGGGAAAATGTCTGTGATGCCTTTCTAGCTGGCGTCCGAGTTGGGTCTGCAGAAGGTAGAGTGGAGTGATGGTTAGTGTCCCATTGGTTTGGGGACCTAAATAGCTTTGGGAAGTTGGATGGGATTGTTCCAGTTCCGAACCTCCCGGCCTGGGGTCTGCTCAGAGGCCACGTGGCTGGCACAGCTCAGAGTCCGGAGAAGCCCATCAGGTAGGCAGAGACAGGCAGGCCATTTGGTTCTGGTGGCCTTGTATTTGGTCAGACCTTTTCTGAAGTTCTTGAGAGGGTCCCTGGGGAGGAGAAAGAATCCAGCCCAGGATCCCTCAGCAATATCCAGACCAAATTTGTGCCCTCAAAGACTTGCTAGCCTCAGATCTGTCGGGGAACCCCAGGACTGTGTGGGAACAGGGGCTGAGCAGTGTAACAGTGGCAGCCGAGACTCTGGTAGGAAAACAGATCGGGGCTCCCGCTCCAGCACTTTCAGGCCCGGCTAGTGGAGGAGAGTCTCTCGGCCCCAGTCTCCCCGCTGGGGAATGAAGGCACTGCCCCCGTCACCGCCTGTGTGGGCTAGGAGCCTTTGCAGGGGATCCACCACGCACCTTCCAGCCTTCCATACGCAGGGGTGCTAGCTGCGGGGCCTCTGCCCAGACGGCTGGTGGGGGAGCCCAGTTGGGTGAGAGAGTCAGGACAGCCAGGGGAAGAAGACAAAAGAACACTTACAAAGCAGCCTACTTGCAAATTAATGGAGTGCAAACTAAGACTGCTCCAAGTGCTGAGGGAGTGTGCGGTGGTGGCGGGAGGCTGCGGGGAGACAAGCTGTCGTGGCGCGGGTGTGGTGGTGCCATGGCTGGGACCCGGCTGGCTCTGCCTCTGGCCTCAGCCCCTCCAGCCTGGGAGGAATGCCTGGGGACTAGGTCCCTGGGACTCCTGCTGGCAGGAGAGAGGTGGGAACCCAGCTTGTCCAGGTGTCCCTGTCTCTGAGACCGAAAGGGAGAGAGTCTCAAGTCTGAAACAGAGGAGCCGCCACCCCCAACCCAGAGCACGGAGGGTGTGCACCCCTCCCCCCGACACATCCTCACTCTCCGCTGCCCCTTCCCTTGGGCTGAGGGCTCACACTCCAGCTCTACCCTCCTGAGGAGGAAGCTGGTTTTAGTCCCAGGG
The DNA here is from genome assembly GCA_030068075.1 of Paguma larvata. NCBI lineage: Eukaryota > Metazoa > Chordata > Mammalia > Carnivora > Viverridae > Paguma > Paguma larvata. The sequence continues at coordinate 49,316,747 of CM057836.1, forward strand.
CTGGGAGATCCATCCTTCCCATAATCCTGCCAACTCAGAGGCAGGTGCAATGGCTCTCTCCCCTCAGCCCTGCATCCCATCCTTAGCCCTGGAGTTGGCCTTCCAGCCAGGCGGGATCTCAGCCTGGAAGGGGTTCAGACTGCATCCTCCCCAGTGGTTCCTGAGGCCGCTCTCCAGCCTCCCTCCCTCCCTGGACTCCAGGTCTTTCCTTTCTCCAGGCATTCCACGCACATCTCTCCATCTGCATGTTTCAACCCCCCCCGCAGCTGCCTTTCCCATCCTCCCTGCCATTTCCCTCTCCTCCTCCCCTCCCCCGTCCTGCTGTGTTCACTCTCCCTGCTCAGGGCTGGGGCTTCAGGGGTTCCTGTTTGGCTGAGGTCTTGGGGCTGCCTGCTTCCTGAGTCAGGAGCACAGGCCTGGGGCTTCCTGGACCCCTTTTCCAGTGCAGATTTCAGCCAACCACCCCTGAGAGAGGAGCTGAGGTCACAGCCCCAGGTGGAAGGAGGCTGTCCGGCGTCCCCGCCTGGAGTGTCCAGCGACTGAGCCCATGGTCTGCCCCTCACCTGCCAGGGAGGGAGCTTCAGTCTTTCTCCCCGACACCCTCCAGGCCCTTGGTGACCCTCCAATCTGTGCCTCCAGAGACTTCACACCCTCCTATTCCCTCCCAGGGACTGAGGTCCCAGTTACTGCCACAGGGCAGGAAGGCAGCCCCACCCTCCGCAGCTTCTTCAGGGCAGGGGGCCTCCTGTGTGAGTCTGAAGAGCCGGCCCAGGTACCCCACTTCCTTATCCTGCTGGAGAAGTTGATCTCAGTTAAAAAGATCTCAGAGCCCATTTCAGCCTTACACCTGGCCCTCTGAGACTCCCATGGAAGCCAGGAGGCCTTGGGCTGAGTCCGTGGAGGATATGAGGCTCGCCTGTCCTTCTCTTGGTCCTGCGAAACTGCCCTGTCTCAATTCAGGCTTAATTCAACAGCTGGACAGACTTGGGGTCTGGGCCAGTGGGAAGGGCTAGAGGGTAGCCCTAGAATCCTTCCTCCTTCCTGCGCATAACAAGAGCAATAATAGCAATAATAACACAAAATTACTGAGCACTTACTGCGTCCAGGTCTTTTATTTGCATAGAATTTAGTAATAAGTGGAGATTTATTCGTGCCTTAGCAGGAACGTCCTGGGCCAGGGTTTCTGGGGACCGCCTGTTTTAGACTCTTGGAAGGTGGTTTGAAATGCAGATTCCCAGGTATGGTACCGACTGAAGGGGGGGTCTTATGGGGGTAAGGGACCCTTGGTTAAGCAGTTGCCCAGATACCAGAGTTTGAAAACCGTGGCTCCCAATTTTGCTCTCTGCTCAGAGCCAGGAGCTCTTGTCCCAAGAAGGGAAGTTTGGAGGAGGTAGTTGCCTGCCCCCACGACGGGGCCCTGCCCCCAGGAGGGCCTCCTACCTCCCTGTGGCCTTAGCCAACCCTGTTCCAGCAGGAGAGGGGCAAGAGCCTGGTTATTTCCTCTTCACACCAGGAGCCGGTCAGTCATGAGGAGGCTGACACAGTTACCGAGGTCAGATTTAGTGCCCACCCGACATCCCCTGGCAAATAGTCCAGTCACCCATCCTGCTGCTGCAGGGCCCCAGGCCTCCGCGAGTAGAATGCCTGGTGGTCTCCACTAAAGGGCCTGCTGGATTACCCAAAATGTGAAGCATTTGGGCAACAGGGTGAAGGTATATTGGCCAGCAGGCATGGCCCCCACTCTGTCTGGAGACCTCGTTTCTCTCATGGAGCTGGGGGGCCCAGGGCCTGGAGGGAGGCTTTCATACACTTCGCCTGCCCAGGAATCCCACCTCCAAAGCTTGTCATGGGGGATGGGTGTCAGCTGTGACATGCTGGCAATGACGCTGGCAAAGCGTTCTGCAGGCGGGAGTTGGGGGCAGCATGGAGTGATAGCACTCACAGGGAGTCAAGAGTCCAGGCAGCAGCCCTGTCTGCCTCCTGCAGGCTTAGCCGTGGCCTTGGGCAAGGCATTGCCCTTTTCTGTGGCTCTTGGATGGACGTGGACCAGGTGGCCGGTGGGGCGTGTTCTGTTCCCACACACAGAAGAGGATAATCCCCTCCCCGCTGTGTGTGTGTGTGTGTGTGTGTGTGTGTGTGTGCATGTGCCTGTGTCCACATATGTGTATGTGTGCGTGTGCATGCGTGTGTGCTGTTTGTCTCTTTCCCTGGACTTGGCATCTACTCTGGTTTGTTCAGTGCTTTATTATGTGCTGCCTTTGAGGACCACCTTTCTCTGCCACGTGTCTCCCCAGGGGCTGACAGCCTCCTCTATTGTCTCCCCCACATGTGGCCTTCTTTGCACAGAGCTGGACTCATGGCGGGATGGGTGCCCCACAAGTACTCATTTATGATGTGTGATTGAGAGTTCACCCACAATGTCCTTCAGGGCAGGGCCTGGGGAAAAGGGTGCCATTGGGGAAGGCCCCAGAGATAGGATTCCACCACAACTATTTAGGTACGGGTTGGCACTGGCCCAGGACCATGCTGCCCCGGCCCTGGGACTCTGAGCGGGACTCGCATGGTGGCTAGCAGCAGCTCACCCTGCCTCCCGGTCTCATGGAGCCCCCTCCTCCCTCCCTCACAGGACGGCTCTCCTGCAGGCGCGCCCCCGGCTGCTCCTCCCTGTGCAAAGCCTTGTGTGCCTGGCAGCCTTCGGCCTGGCCCTGCCGCTGGCCATCAGCCTCTTCCCGCAGATGTCAGAGGTCAGTGTGGGGAAGGTCTCAAGGGCAGGATGGGGAGGGGGGTGCAGTTTCACCATTTATTAACAAAGAGTTATTCAGTGCTGACTCCTTAGCCCTGAGCTAGGCATTGAGGTTAGAGCCGTAAAGGAGACACATCTAGGCCTTGACCTCTCCCGAGCTGAGGGCCGAGCAGTGAACATGACAATTAAAAAGGGACTAGCAAATGAAGGGTGAGGGCCATTAGGAGGGAAAAGTCCAGCTGGACGCGGGAGGAGACTGTACGAGGCCCCAAACCCAGCCTAAGAGGGAAGCGACATTTCATGGAGCCTGAAGGATGAGCTGGAGTTGGCCAGGTGCGAGGGGGCAAAGGGGACATGCAGGCTGCGGTCACCCGGGGTGAAGGTTCTGAGGTGAGGCAGCACACGGCACGTTACAAGAGCCGAGGAAAGTCTGCACACAAGCAGAGGGTGGGCCAGGCAAGGGGGCCCAGGGCAGGTGGAGCTGGGGACTTGGAAGCCAAAGCAGAGAAGGCAGGTGTCATCAGAAGGGCTGTGCAACACAGGACCACAGGTTCCCGACTGTGAGCCCGGGCTGGAGCTCTGGAGGAGAAGGAGCCATCGGGAGGCAGTGGCGGGCACCCAGCAGGAGATGGTGTCGGCTCGGACCAGGTCGTTGGCAGCGGGCATCGAGAAGTGGGTCCTTTAAGAGGAAGTTAGGACTATGAAGAACGGCACGTGGTGGGAGGGAAGGGAGCCGGCAGAGTGTGCGTCCAGCTTGCTGCTTGTGACCAACCAGGCAGATGAAAGCACTATTGAACAAGATGGAGACACGAGGAGAAGCGGTTTGAGGGAAGATGGCATGTAGAGTTGGATGGACACGTGAGGGTCCAGGATCCTGTGGAACGTGCAAATGGGGGTGCCCTGGGGGAAGTTGGCTCCGGGCCTGGAATCCAGGAGAGAGGCCTGGGCTAGAGGGACGGAAGTAAGGCCACCAGCATAAAAACAATGATGGAAGCCAGGGAGCGTGTGGAGAAAAGATGTTGGCCCCGGGGAGGAGTGGCGTCCACGGACCAGCGGCCGGTTTGGTAAGCTCAGAGCTAAGTGGGGTCAGGGGGTGGTGGGCCGCCCACAGGGGCAGGCACTCCTGGGAAGTTGACCCCCATGAAGTTGAAGACTGTCCGTTGGAATCCCGGGTGATGAAGGCCAACCCTCTCCCCAGGAGTGGGCCCAGCTGAGGGGTGAGGAGATAGGGTGGCAGGGCCAAGGGGCTTGGCACTAAGGGAAAACAGAGAAATAGACCAGCAGCTGGAACGAGATGTGGGATCAAGGGAGGCTTCGATTTGCTTATTTTTCCCTTTTTTAAAAGAAAGAGATGGGAGCTTGTGTAACTGCAAAAGGGAAGGTAGCAGGAGAGAAGCAGAGGACAGAGGGAGGAGGAAGGTGGGGAGAGCAAAGTCCATGGGGGGGGGGCGGGGCGGAGCGCAGACCAGGGATTCAAGGATTTGCCTTGGCCACTTTAGGAGGCAGGGGGTTGGGGGAGATGCAGTTGGGGATGGTGTTGGGGGGTAGGGAGGGTAAGGAGTTGTTCTGGTAGCTTCTGTGCTCTCATGACCAAGCAGAGATGATGGCGAAGTGCGGAGGAGGGGGAGGCCAGAGGTTTGAGGGCTGTGGAGACATTCAGAGGGGGGAATGGGAAAGATAGCTGACCAAGGAAGTTAGAGAAGCCGAGTGGGCCGTGCACGAGGTGGGCAGAGGGGGCGGCTAAGCCAGGGTGCAGGTCTGTGGGCGTGGCCAGGGCCTGTCTACCTAAAGGAGCTGGGGGCTGTGAGGGCCACAGGGTTCACTCAGCAGGGTGCATCTGGCTGGGTGATTCAGGAGAGTTGGTAAGCCGTCAGTAGGAGCGGCGGGCCCCGGAATCTTAGCTGGGTGGGGTGACGATGGCCACGGAAGCTGAGTGGGGAAGGCGAGGTTTGACGGAGAGGCAGACCCAAGGGGGTCGTAGAAGGAATGTGGTGTTTGGAGTCACTGAACTCTTGGGAGATGGAGGGTGTGGTCACAGACTGGCACTTCTGAGTTGGCGATTGTAGGCCTGACCCTGCTCTGTCCTGAGAGGGGGGGGGGGTTGGAGACAGGTTCTTGGAGGGGAGTCAGAAAGGTAAAACTGAGGGGCCTGGACTGTGGGCACTGAAGACCCAGGGTCCTAAGTAGGAGGTAGTGAGCCAGCCTCACTCCCAGGCCGTGCTGCATCTACTCGTTCTGTGGGATTTTCTCTCTTCCCACAACCACTTTGCCTGCACGGAGGTAGTGGAGAGACGGGGGAACTGGGGGCCACCCTCCTCTCTGGAGGGGAAGAGCCTAGGAGTGGGCCTTTGGCAGGTGTTCCTCTGGGGCAGATAATGAAGAAATGGCCGCAGTCCGCCCACCGAAGCCTCTGGCTCTAGTTGCAGGCGGTGGTCTCAGTGAGCAGGCCTGCCCTCACGGAGGCTCCCTGTCAAGCTTCAGGCTCTTCTCTTCCCTCGTGCCTGCCTCAAATAGGCCTGGAAATGGACCAAAGGCCCTCTCGTTGAAACCTAAGCCTATTTTTCTAGACTGAGAGGAATGTAATCATGGCATGAGGAGCCTGTTCTCTGAGAAAGGAGGGTAGGGACGTGGCTTTCAGTGCCCCTTCCTCACCTCGACTCCACCAGCATGCAGGCCAACCCGGGGGCTCTGTGGGCTGTTCCGGGGCCAATCTGTGACCTGTGGCACCAAGGCCATCAGCCAATTGGCTGAGAGGACCTCATTTCCTCCATCCATCTTCCCAATTAATTCTAACGAGGTACTGCTCCTGCCGTATGGGGATCGTGTCTCACAACCAGAAGCCGGTGGGATTTGCCACAATAAGTCTGGACTTGCTTGGGCTGACCCATCCTTGCCAAGAGCCACCAAGGTTGTCAACAGGAGTAATAGCTGGAACACCAATTAATTAATTAGGGGACTTGGAAATAGAGTTTAGGAACTTGTTTCTAGAATGGTTGGCCTGCAGTGATTGGTGTGGAGTTTCCAACCCACCAACCCCAGAGGTTGAGGAAAGAACTTCAATCCTCCCTTCAGTCCCTGGGAGAGAGTTTTGTCTGCTCGTTTCAAATTAGTATTTCTGCCTATCAAAATGGGGCTAACTTTAAAATTAAAATCGCAAATAATAATAATAGCAACCATTTGCTAAGCATCTACTAGGCCTGTGGGCATGTTGGTAACTGAGCATGGCTTGTATCGACTCCCCCCAATGCCCTTCAAGTCTGAGGTATTATTGACTCTTAAGGGATGTTACCTAGAGCATTAGATGTGTGCACCCCTGACTCTGGAAAGAGATTTTGGCTGGAGACGGAACCTTTGGTGCCTGAGGGGAACTGAAGCCAAGGAAGGGGTGAGGTCATTGTGGGAGGAAGGAAAGGCATCAGGAAAAGGCAGGGGCAGCCAGGGGCAGGGCGGGAGGACCCTGATGCTGCACCGCCATGGGCCCTGAAGACGGGGTGTTTCAAGGGGAAGGGGCTCTCCACAGAGTGAGCTGCTGCAAAGGGGGACTAGGAGGCTGGGTGGTATGTAGGCAAAGCCATCTAGGAAGCGAATGGTAGTCAAGTTTCTCTATGTTCAGAGAAGCGAGCTCATGAATGGGAAACCACTTGAGAACAGCAAAGAAAGTTGCCCTTCCTGGGTGTTCCATTGATGGGGGTGGGAGTCTGGGGAGGGCCAGTAGGGGGAAGGAATGCACAGGAGGGGATGCACGTAGCCCAGGGTGGAAAGTCATGGCCTGGGTCCAGTTAGTAGAGCGGCCTGCTTGGTGAAGAGGAGAGATGGGAGATTAGGACAGTCCTATGAAATAGGAGCCAATATTACTCTCTGTTTACAAAGGAGGAAACTGAGGCATGCCTTGCCCGAGGTCCAAAGGTGGTAATGATGGCTCCATACTCAAAAAGGATTTTATGTCCTTCCTCAGCCCACATTTATATCTCTATAAAATGAGAAGGCCCAAGTCTGAGTCCCAGATGGCTCCCTGCTAATGTATCATTAGGAACATTCCGTCACCCTCGGCCAGCCCTCCTGCCCTTCTTGGGGAGTCCCTGTCCATGTTAACAGGGACCTTCTGGAGTAGGTGTTTGTGCCTTTAAACTTTTTTTTTTTTTTTTTTTTTTTTTTTTGAGAGAGAGAGAGAGTGCCTGTGCTCAAGAGCAGGGGAGGGGCAGAGAGAAAGGGAGAGAGAGAAACTTAAGCAGACCCCACACCCAGTGCAGAGCCCCACACAGGGCTGGATCTCAGGACCATGAGATCATGCCATGAGCTGAAATCAAGAGTTGGATGCCTAAGGCTTAACCAACTGAGCCACCCAGGTGCCCCTTTTTGTGCCTTTAATCTCTACCCCAGAGCTGGGAGTAGGGGATGAGTTGGGTGGGAGTTCCTTAGGAAGTTGGGTATGAGAACAGGGGGGTAAGGTCTGGTCTTCCTCCCAGACCCCAGGCCAGCCACCATGCAGGGAGTGTGTGACCCTGTGACCTACAGGTTAAGGCTATAACACAGTCAGGCTGTGCCCAGGCATGGACCCATCCATACCTAGATTCTGTTTCCCACCCCATAGACGCTGGGTTGCTTTCCCCTTCTTCTTGTAACTGTGAGGATCATGTCATACCCCCCTGGTCTCAGGGAGCCTCCGTTCTGATGGGATGGACAGAAACCCAGTGAACAAGAAATGTCAGGTGGTGGTGTTGTTACATGAAAATAAAGCAGAGGGTTGTTTTGGGGCTTGCCCAGGGGCAACTCAAGGTCACATGGATTGTAGAGGCCACCATGGCATGTGGGGCCTGATTTGTGGTGGCCTCTCTGGACACCCTACAGCCCTCTCTGTAGATTTGGGCTCTGGGTTCCAGCAAATGTGGTCATCTCTGTCCTCCCCCAGAGACACACGCACGTAAACACACACACACATACACACTCTCTGTGCCTGCACCCCCGGTCCCTAGAGGGAGGTGTCCAGGGTCCAGTCTTCATGCCCACAGCCTTGGCTGCCACCAGAGGCTGGACCAGGGGATGGTGAATGTCCCTCCAACTCTGACAGCCAGCGTTCCCCACCTGGGAGAGCTTCCAATCCCATTTAATGAACCTCATGTCTCCTTGGAGCAAGAAGCAGTACCTTGGCCAAGTCCTCTCCCCGTGTCCCTGCCTGTTTGTCTTTGTGCCTCTTTCTCCCTTCCTCAATTCCTCTCGGGCTTCCGCCACACACCCCCCGCCCCCCCGCAACCCCATTCCCCTCTCTTTTCCCCACTATTCCCTCGGGAGCTCGGGGGCTGGGGAACGGGGCTGCACATACAAGCCGGAGCCATTGTTTGACAATCTGTTTTTGTCTTCATCTTGTTGGCAGGCGGCAGGAGAGGAGCAAAAGGTTAATGAGGCACTGTGCAGCGGGATTACTGCGTGAACGGGCGGGCGGCGGGCGGGCGAGCCAGCCGTGGTAACAGGGAACTAATTAGGAGCAGTTTAACAGGAGGAAAAAGTGAAATCTCCTCTTCACCAACTGTCAATAATTAGCTGATTTGGTGAGGTTGAAATGCGTCCACAGGAAAAGGTGGGGCTTTTCTGTGGATGAGTGAGGCACTGGGGAATGGGGGCCACTGAGGGCTCTGCCCTGTCCATAGGTGGGATTCGGGCTGGCGGTCACCCCACATTCCCCAGGCCCACCCTCCTCCCCTCTGCCTGGCATCCCTCAGCCTCAACTATCCATATGACCTTGGTCTTAACCTCAAATACCTCAGTTTCCCTGGCCATAGGGTGGTAGAATTATGTTTCTTCCAGCTCTGCCCATTAGGATTCTAGAAGTGAAACCACTAGATCAGACCCTTGTTCTAGAGTTGGAAGAGCTGCCAGCAGGCCAATCTTGAGTCAGATGCTGACCCTCAGCGGTCTCGTCTGCAGCACGGGGGTGCCCTCTGAGAGCCTCCTAGGGCCTGGTATGGCTCAAGAATGCTGCCGAATGGTTAATGGGCAGAGCCTGGCCTTCCCGGGAACATGCCTTATAGACCCTGGACCCTCATTTGACTCTTCTGGCCTCCCAGCAGCAGTAGGGGCTGGAGTGGGGACACAGAAAAGATGGGCCACGTGCCTCTGTCTGGCTGCAGGCGACGGAGAGAGCCCTGAGCTCTTCCATAGGGCTAAGGGCTCTCTAAGCATGTGTGCGTCTCTTTCCCCTGCACCACAGGCCAAGTGGGAGGCCAGGAGTCAGGTTCCCTAGCAGCGAGGGCCCGTTTGCTCTGTTGGTGTGCCCTGCGGTTGTTGGTTGGCTGGCCTTTGCTCTTTGGCCTTCCCTGACAGCTCAGCAGAGGACCTCACACCTCCCCCTGCCCCTCCAGCTTCTGCCAAACACCTTGACTGGAAGAAAAGACATCATCAGAGGCCCTCAAGGCTTCCTGCTCAGAGCCTCCCATGTCAGCCCTGCCAGCTCCACCCCCCTCAGCCTACCCTCTCCTTACCTCAGCCTTAGAGGGTCCGGGGCACCTGAAGGCATGTTTTGAAGAAGGCTAAGGCCATACCATTCACAAACCACAAGCACCCTGGCCCCAGAGGGTGGCTCTTAGAGGCCACATCCGTGCTGTAGATGAGGTTCCTGAGGGTCAAGTTCAGCCACCCCTTTCTCATTCCCTACCCCCTCCCTATCCTTGGTCCCCCTTCCAGCTTTAAGAGCCAAGAAACAAAGAGGCATGTCCTTCTTGCATGGGAAAAGAATATGGGTAACCCCACTGGGCATCAGAACCTCCACCACCTCGCTCCCCAACAGCAGCTCTGAGGAAAATGGTAGTTTTAATGAACCAGCTTGGCTGGAAGCTGTGACTTACCAGAAGCAAATAGCCACCCCGGCTTGCCTCTCTTTCCCCTCTCTTTCTCTTTTTCTTGGGAAAGCATTTGAATGCCCAACCAAGAATGGGGAACAATTGGGAATGAGCTTAGGTCTACATTCAAGCTGTTCTAGAAATGACTACTCCTCCAGGAAGTCTTCTCTGATGAGCCACACTAGGATCTGTCTCACCTCACATAGGTAGACTTTGGTGACATGTGTTTCCTGTGTCCCATCTACCACCTGGGGACAAGAGTCCTTTCTCCCTCTTTCAACACCTAAGGGTGTTCCGAAGGCTGAGAAATAGAGCTCTTTATCAACACCTAATACAGAGCGTGGCTCATCTGGGCTTACCTTGATTTTGTTGGTTCCTGCTTCTCCTGCTGGAGGCCAGAGGCCATGTCTAGAGGGCCTGGTGTCCCTCCTGAGACCACAGACATTCTCCTTCTCCCAGAGCCGGGGCCTCTTCCCCTCTAATCTCAAATCCAGTTCCCACTTTCCTTGGAGATGTTTGTTTGGGGTTTTTCTTCATTTACTGGTTTAATCAGTCTCTACTGAACTCCAAAGTGGGCTATTTTTGCCGTCAGAAATCTGCCGCCTCCCCGCCCGCTGCTTTCTTGGAGTTTGCCCACAGGACCCCCCAGGAGAGACGGATGGGAATGGCAAAGCCACTCGGAGCCCAGGAACGCCAACGCCACCTGTCACGTTGCCTGTTCCCCACACCCCCAGCCCAAACCTGCGCGGGCACACAGGCCCCCACACGAGCACACACACGAACATGCACACGCATGCCCCAGTGACAGGCCCCAGCAGGGCCACCTCTCAGCCTGTCCCTCCTGGTTCTTTCTAGGACCTTCTAGAAAGCCTAGCTGAAATCAGGACAGGGAGGGAGGAGGCTTGGTTGTGCAAAGCTTCCGCTGAGAGGATTAAAAGCATCAGTATGTGTGAAGCATAGAACGTGTCTGGCCCCCAAGCAAGGGCTCAGCCTTGTGAGCCATGAGGAGACACCCGTGAACAGGACTGGGCCTGGGCTCCAGGAGAGCCACGGAGTCCTTTCTTCCTTACGTGGCATCACATGGATTTTCCAAGCATCCAAAGAGCTCTCTCATCTGTTTCTTGATATTATCCTCATGTCAGGCCCAGGAAGTAGAAAATCTTCCCACCACACATCCGGGGAAACTGAGGCCTTAAAGCTGAGAAGATGGAGGACAGAGAAGGATTCTGAGATTGGTCCACCAGGGGGCACCCAGGAACGGTACAAAGCTCCAAAATGGGGAGGGGGATCTGAGCCTCCACTGGGTGCACATTGCACAGGGGAGATGGGAGAATACAGATGGGGTCCCTACACTTGGGGACCTTCAGTTCAGTTTGATTCAACTTCTGCTGAGGACCTACTGGCTTGAACTGGGGTGAGGTGGGGGACTGCTCTGTTCATAGATGATGAGTGACCAAATTGCCTGCAACTGGGGATGCGATGGAGATGGAAATAAATGGATTTGGTTCCAGAAGATCAGGGGAGGCTTCCTGGAGGAGGCAGCCTTAGAGGATTAAGATATAGGTAGACTTGGGTCTCAAAGGCTAAGCATACAGTGTACTGGAGATGGAGAGCAACCAGTAGTTGAGAAACCTGAAGAAGATCCCAGAAGACCTTCAGCATCCAGCCAAGGAAGCTGACAGTCACCGGGAAAACAGCAGGAGCCGAGAGCCAGCAACCAGAGGGCCTGCCCCACAGGGTCCAGGCTCAAGCCTCGGCTGCTCTCCGGTGCCGTCCTGACACTGCTGCCCTCTAGGACACTCGGGACAGGTTTGCGAAGGACAGGGCCCGGACCTGTGTGCCTGAGCAGGACCTGAGGCCTGCTCAGCCCTGGAGAGTGAGGGTGGGGTGTGCCGCCCCTTAGGTTCTAGGCCTGAAAGAGGTGTCAGACACACAGGGTCAGTCGGGTGCCGGCCTGGGCGTTGGACCCCACGTCAGTGTCAGCACCACCTGCAGATGCTCAGAAGCCCAGAACCCCGGCCAGGAGCGGGAGGCAGCTTTGAGCCGTGTCACAGGGTCACACTGAACACCCCGCCCCCCCAGCCCCGTGCCTTTGAAAAGGAGGCAGAAAAGCCACCAGAAGAAAGGCAAGGAGGAGGAAGTTCTTTGTAGTAGGTAAAAGCCCCTGAGAATGGGGCACAGGCCAGGGATCCAGTTTCCTGTTTGTGTCTGGGCACCTTCGCTCCAGGTTCAAATATGTAAACTATCCGCAGGCCTGGCTGCAGGTGTGTGTGCTCCCAGGCTGCAGAGGCAGCCGTGGCCCCAAATGCATTCCTGACTCGGGCCCCCCCACCCATAATGAGGCCGGGAGACAGAGGCAGATAGCTCAGGGTTAACCCTTCCTGCACCACCAAGGAAGGCCCAGTCAGGCTGCTCTGGGGGACTCTGGCACCAGCTGGGCCTTGGGGTGCTCACAGGACCTGGGGGTTTCTGGACATGATGATTCATGTTTTCTGCCTCTGACTTTAGATGCAACTGAGAGTTTGGGGCTATCTGCTATGAGGGGCAGCAGGATCTGACTGGGTCTGGAGGATTGGGGTTGGGGCTCTGATATGGCGTTGGGGGGGCACCTGGATGAGGCTCTCTGGCAGCTGGGATGCAGGTTGTGCCTCAGGGTCAGGGACTGGTGGCTGGGCAGCACTGCTTTTCTCGTGGCAGGGCGGGTGTGTTTCCGGCAGGCCCAGGGCTCCCTGGCACTGCCAGTTCCGGGGCCTGGGGGGACTACCAGACAGTGTCGATAACTTCACTCCCTTACTCGTCCCTGCAGCCCCCACCTTCCAGGGCTCTGGCTCCCCATCCCCTGCTGACTGGATGTCAGGTACCTGGGGAGGTGTCTCGCAGACCAAGAGAGGGACCCAGGGGCTCCTGCCTGCCCCCTACTGCCAGCCTGGACCTGGGTCACCCCTTCTCCCTAGGGCTGCTCCTTGCCCAGCCCCCTTTCTCCTCACCCCATTCTCCTTGTAGGAAGGCCCTCGGAGCTTGTCTGAGGTCCGAATCAAGCCCCGCCCTCGGCCCCCTACCCTGGGGCATCAAGCCTTTCCTGGGGACCCCTCTTGCTGCACCCACTCCCTTTACTGGATGTTGGCGACTCCCTCACTCCACAACCCACCCATGAACCTCCGTGGCCATCACACCATTTGATCTGCTGCCTACACAGCACGTAAGCCAGCTTCTGCTGCTTATCCGTCAGCCCCCCAAGCAGCAGGGGCGCTCCAAGACAATAGCACAGCCCTTTGTCTCTGGTTGGGGCAGCAGCAGGGCACTCTGCACCTGAATCACATCCGTTTACCAGCCGGGCCCTGGGTGTGATTTCTGTGGAGGAGACCCAGGACCCCATCTTCAAGTGGCACAGGGGTCCTCTCTGTGGGGGCCTCCTGCTGAGCCCAGTGGCGAAGCTTCCCGATGGTCCTGACACCCATGAGACCCGCCATTGCCCGAGCCCCAGCCGAGGCTAAGGAGTCTTAATGGACAGGCAGCTGAGGTGGCCCAGGAGAGAAGTGAGAGTCTGTGCCCGGGGTCCGCGCTGCGTCAGGGGTAGGAAATCTGGACTCCAGAGGCCACCAGATCCCATTGTGAAGACTGAAGCCTTCCGGCCCTCACTGGGACCACTCGGAAAGTGGCCCACTGGTATCTATGCTGCCTGGTGCCGCGGCACCCTCTGGCACTGCTTCTGCTCCTTGGGCTGGTCCCTCAAGGCTACCATCACGGGTTTGTTCCCTTCAGCCTCCCCTCAGACGTGCCTGTTCTCCAGGCCCAGCTGCCCTCCCCTTCCATCTGTTCTCCTGGGCAAGTTCCCCCACTCTGGGGCCTCCGGCTGTGCTTACACATCCCGGGTTTGCTCTCCCATCCAGACCCCTGCCCAGAGCTCCTGAACCCATGCCCTGCCTGCCTCCTGGGCCTCTCTGCCTGGGGAACTCAACATGGCCAAGCCTGAGCCTGTCACCCTCCCACCCTGACCCGTCCCCCTCCTGCGTTCCCTGCCTCCGAGAACGGCGTCACCAGCCACCCCAGCTCCTGAGCTAGAATTAGGAGTCATCCAACGCACAGTCATCCTCGACACCTCCCTCTCACCCCCACATGGAATTGGTCATCAACTCCTATGGATTTCTCTTCAGAGAGGATTCCAGTGGCACCCTCCTCACAGCCCCGCTGGCAGCATCATAGGGCAGGACCTGGCACCTCCCTCTTCTTCCCACAGCTGTCCCCTCGCTTGCCCTCCGGTCCACCCTCCACATCCACTGCCGCCGGAGAAGCGGTCCTACAATGGAGTCCGGATCACGGCCCGCCCCCGCTCAGAATCCTCCCGTGGTCCCCGTGGCCCACACTGCCACATGCGTGCAGCCTGCCAGGGCCTGCCTGCCCCAGCCCCACCTCCACTTCCTGCCACATTCCCTACATGCCCAACATTGCCCACACCAACCCGGCCACGCAACCCGGCCACGCTGGCCCGCCAGTGCTCTTCCTGCCCTCCCTTATCCACATCCTCCATCTTCTTCCCGGCCCACCTCCTCTGAGAAGTCTTTCTTCCTATTCCTTCATCAATACGTGGTAACCCCCACCCCCTCCCCAGTTACCATGGCACCTTATCTCTCTGGGATGCATGTGCTTTCATAGCTGACTCCTCCCCTAGACTTGGAGCTTCTCAAGGGCATGGGTGAGGTAGATCGTCCATCTCAACTGCCCATCTCTATGTGCTCAGCCCTGGTGTATGGACTTGGCAGCCATAAACATCTGACGCGAGGGCCGATTAACGTGAAATGAGAGAAAAAGCCCCGGACGCCACTCTGTCCCCAAGCCTCTGCTCCTGAGTACCTCAACCGGCTACCCCTCCCCGGAGCCTCTCCACTGCCCGCGTCTCCCCCCTGCATCCCTTCTACCTGCTGCCCTCAGCACAGCGAGGAGCCTGGGGGACCCTGAGTCAGTGACAGCCCCCGCGGGGAGGATGAGGCCTTGGTCTGCGCCCGGGCCGGCGCTCTCCGGGGAGTGGGTTGAGCGGGCCGTGGCCCCGGCTGTGGTCCTCCACCGCGGTGGTGAGCAGCCTCTCCGATTTTAATGCGGGCCTCAGTGCTTCAGTGAAAGCCGGCATGGGAAGTTGCTAATAATGGCACTAAAATAAAATATGCTACATCTGTTATGGGTAGCAGAACAAAATTAGCTGCTCACACCTCTGACATCCAAGATGTCTTAACTTAAAATACTCCTTGGCTTACTTTACATCATTTACTGATTATATTTAAAAGAAATACAATTTTGCAATTACTGTTCTTTCCAGTGTGATATCTGTGCATCATTTTCCTTTTATGTTTATATATTTCTCCTTCATTAGTGCAGTCTGAAGGGTGATTAGGATTCTTCAAACATTTTACAGAGGTTAAACGTTGATTAAGATTTAATTATTACTGTAAATAGCTTGGAATGACATATGGTGCAAAAGCCTGACATATGTGCATTTGAATAAATGAAGTGCTATTTCCCAGGATGCCTCAGTAGCTGTTTAACAGCTTTCCCGAAGGGTTATGTTACACCTCATGGTAAGATTGCTGGGATGTTATATTTTGTTGGTTTTTGCAGCTGAAAGCTAAGAACAGTTTTCCAGTTTTTTAAAAACATTGAATATTTTAAATACCTAAATTGTTTTGCACAAATTTTTGCTAATTTGTCTAACTAGGTTAAACATTTTCAAAAGCATTTAGATTTTTAAGCGTGGGCGCTGTGCATTGTGTCAGTGGCAGCATGGGGACGAGGGGAGCTGGTGAGGTGGAGGGGACACGGAGGCCGGCAGGGGCGGGGAGGGAAGAGGTGGCCTGAGGAGAGGGGGTGGGGAAGAGGCCTGGGCCCTGAGCCTAGCTCTTGTCTCTTTGGCCCTCTTCGGTGGCCATAGCCTGGGTATTGGGGTATCAGTGGACCACAGGGGAAGGGTCCCCCTTCCCCAGAAACTCCACCGTGCCCACCGGCTCTAGTCCACACTGAGCTCCCTCTTGCCTGGCCTCCGACATGCCCGGCCTGGCCATGACTGAGTTCTTTGAAGGCAAGGCTGGCCTATGGCACCTTCTGCCTGCTCCTCAGGGTCGCTGTGACATCCAGCAGGTACCCGGGACCAGGGTCAGCGGAACTAAGCCACAAAGGCCTGGCACTTCCTTGACTCTGCCTAGGGTGGAGATCACGCCGAGGCTCCCCTCACTGAGGTAGCACCTCCCTTTCAGGCTCCCTCAGGCATCCTTCCTGGAGCTGCAGACCAACATCTAGGTTGCTGTAGAGCCTCCAGGGGGACCTTATTTCCCAGTGCCTTCTGCCTCCCTTCTTTCCATTCATTTATTCAGCACTTACTGAATACCTCCTGTGCACTGGCAGAGGGCCTTGAGGGTGCAGGGATGAACATGATTGTACATCACGGTTGCTGCCTCATGGAGCTTGCCATCTAAAGTGGAGAGGGGGAAGATGAGTGGACGCTCAGAAACAAGTGATACGACTGGGCCGTAGGAAGTGCCGGGAGCCGTGGGGGCCCCCAGGAAGCGGCCACACCCAGGCTGGAGGACGGAAGATGTCTAAAGCTGAGATGTGGAAGATAAACCCAAGGAGGAGCCGGACAAGGGGGGGTGGGGAGAGGCGGTGACAGAGGGGCAGTTCAGACAAAGCCTTGGGGTGGGGAAAGCCCAGTGTATCTGAGGAACGGCAATAAGTAGGTAGGTGTGTACAGGGTCTCCAGCCCAAGGGGCAGGGCAGGGCTAGGCAGGGGCTGAATAGCACGGGAGTCTAGACTGGGTCTCTGAGGGCAGTGGGGTCATCGAGCCATTTAATAAGGAAGAGAGGGGCGCCCAAACCTGTGGTTGGGAAGGCTCGCACTGTCCGAGGTGGGGGTAGACTGGGGTGGCTGAGATCTGAGGGTAGGAAGGAAACAGGAGGCGAGGCAGTACCAGAGCACCACTGGGTGGTGGTGTGGGAGCCCGGTTGGGACAGGGGGAGATGGTGACTTCAGTTCCGATTTCGATTTTAGGGTTGAGTTCAAGTGCCTGTGACACACCCATGGAAAGTTCTAGTAGGCAGTCCCTGTGGGCCCAGGACTCAGGGCAGAAATATGGCTGAAGAACCCTCAGATCTGGGGAGTCACCGGGAGAGTGGAATCCCCCCGGGGCTTGTGCAGGAAAGAGGGCCCGTCCAGAGCAAGCCCCCAGCGACCCTGAGAAGTGTCCAGTGGATGCCACAAAGTGCGGGGGCGGCCGTGACTTGGGAGGGAAGGATTTTTGTGGTGTATGGTGGGAACAGAAACCAGATTTGCCGTGGGTTGAAAGTCAGTGGGAGGTGAGGAGGTGGAGAAGGCCACCTGAGACAGTGCCTTAAAGAAATTTGCTTGTGGGGGAGGAGAGAGACCAGGCAGTAGCTGGAGCGTGACGTGGGGTTAACGGGACAGTTTATCAGATGGGAAGTTCTCGTCAGTGTTGAAACGCTGATAGTCAAGAGTCAGTGGACTGCGAAGGTGGGAGACGGCTGGAGAGTCTGGGAATGGGCTCCCAGAGTGGACGTGGGGGAGGTGGACCCCAGGAGGTTCTGCCTTCTGAGGGGAGGGGTGGCAGGAGGGCAGGTGCGGAGCAGCGGGGACAGGTAGTTCATGGGTTTGATGATGGGATGCCGAGGGGCCCCTTCCGTTGTCTTCTGCTTTTTCTGTGAAGTAGGAAGAAAGCTCTTCTGCTCAGGATGAGTGGGGGGCTGAGGGTGGAGTGGCCCCTGTGGGGAATGAGGGAAGGAGCTGACTAGGCAAAGTGGCTGGGAGGAGGCTGTTTGCTGATCACCGTGGGGGTCCAGCAAAGTCAGGTTCAAGTGGAGAGGTGGATGCACAGTTGAGTTCCTATAAACCTGGGCCTATGCCCGTCAGGGCTGGAAGGACTTTGGGCAAGAGAGCGGCTGGAGTGACAGCCCCTGGCGTCTGGGTTGGAGTGGGTGGGAGGGAAGACTGAGCTGTAGGGAGTCTGGGTTTTCGCCATCTAAAAACAGATAGGGAGAGTGAGTGGGGTACTAGAAGGAGAGGGGACCATGGAGTCCAAGGGAGTGGAGTTTGGATTTCAGGAGTGTGGGTGGAGCAGCCCTGGGTGGTGACCAGGTCCAGGGTGTGGCCCTGGGAGCGGGCGTGTGCCGTGCAGCAGACTAGGCCCTGGGAGGTGAGGAAGACACAACTCGGAGGTCAGAGTGTAGCATGTTCACGCGCACGGACACACCATCAGAGGAAGACACAAGACCTCACCGGAAAGGGATACCGTGAGCCCCTTGGCAGGAGGGCGTAAAGAAGGGCATGTCAGTAGGTGGCAGAGGGGGAGAACTTTGGGCACCAGGGTAGTCTTAATGCTACTCCCAGCCTCCACACTCACCCCTTCCCTCCCGTCCCCCCTCCCCTTTCTTCTCTGTTCTCACTCTCTCCTCAGATCGAGACATCCCAATTAGAGCCTGAGATTGCCCGGGCCACGAGTAGTCGGACAGTGGTATACAACAAGGGGCTGTGAGTGGCGGCCGGCCGGCCTGGGGATGGAGCGCTATCCAGGCCGGGGAGCTGGGGGCGGGGAAGGAGTCTCCTGGGCTGCACCTGCAGGGAGGGGCCAGCTGACCCCACCGGTCCTGGGGCCACCTGGGGGAGCACTGGACCCGCAGTGGTAGGGAGACTAATCTATTCACATGTTAACATGAGGGTGAGGAGTTCTGACACATTTCCTATAAAAAATAATCAAGTGCATTTCTGGGCCTTACGTGGGGTTGTCAAAACTCTACTCAGCACAATTATGTGTGAAGCTGAAAAATTGTAGAGTGCCCACGGGAATAGAATTAGGATCCTTTTATACTTTGGGTTTTTTTTTTTCTTTTGTTTTTTATCCGAATCAAGTCTGAGCCTTGGCTGCAGTGGCCCAGGTGGTGGCCGCTGACCAGCGGTGGCAGTAGGTCTAGGCCTGGGGGCTGGTTGGTTTGGCAGAAGGGCTGGTAGATTCAAAATATTATGGTGGCCAGGTCCAATGGCTCCCTGAGCTGGGCTGGGCTGGGGCGGGGAGGGGGTCTGCTCCTCGCAGGAGGAACTGGCTATAACTGAGGTCCTCAGGAGATGATGGCCCAGGGAGTCAGGACCACCGGAAGCCTCTGGAAGATTCTGTGGGCATTTGGCTCTGAGTATGGCTGGCCCTCATCCATGCTACAACCTGCAGAACCAATCCCTCTGTGTGAAGCCCAGTGCCTGGGACTGGGGTTACCCTTCACGGAGCCCTGATCCATTCGAGGCCCCAGCTTCAGGCAAGAAGTCCCAAGAAGGACTGATGTTTGGTTGGAATTGTGGGCCTGCACTTCGACCTCTGCAGGGAGACCCTCCATCTAGTCACCAGGCTGGAAGCTGGGCTGTGAGGCTGAGGGTGGGGCTGCAGCTGGAGCTGGAGCTGGACTGACCTCCATCTGGGGGGCTCTTAGGCCCCCAAGGCTGCCTGCACCATCGTCCCGCTTCCTGAGTGGGAGGGTCTTATGCCTGCGTGCGGAAGCAGGTTTCTAGGTACCGATCTGAGAGTCAGCATCATGCCAGGAACTGCAGGCCCTGGCTGTGGCACAAATGGGCTGTGTGACCTTGGACAAGTCTGCTCCCCTCTCTGAGCCTCTACTCCCTGTCCGGAACCAGAGGACTGGATCAAGGGGTTCCCACCAGCTCTTCCAGCTAGACCTCGTCTTTGCCTGCCCTGCTCAGATGCCGGTCATCCCAGGCACAGTGTGGACACCGAACTGGGCAAGGGGCAGGCCCCTTTGGGAATGGCCTCAGGACCTCGGCCTTGACTTTATGTACGTGAGCCCGCATCCTGGGAACACTTGATCTTTGCCACTTTTCAGTTCTGAAGGAGGAGATGGTGTGGGTGACCAGGCCTAAGGATGGCTCCACACCCACATGCCACCTCTCCCCCTGCACCCGCCTCCCAGGCCACTTGCCACTGGCTCCTGTCTCTTCCCATTTGCAGGCCAGGAAAAAAAGAGGCCTGCAGGGGCTCTGCGGAAGAAAGCAGGGGCAGAGGTGAGGGCGAACAGCACAAACAAAGAGGAAGCATGGGCCCATTCTACACCTGCCCCCAGCTGGAATGGAGCCCTCGACATGCAGCCTCAGGGCCTCCCCGCCCACCCCACTCCCCACCCCGTGACTCCACCCAGGAGGAGGTGAACACCCGTGTGTGCCTGAAAAAGCTAGTGCGGGGCTGCAAGTGTGTGGCCATAGGCGGCTCTCTCCATCCTCCGTGCAGGGGTGGGAAGGGGGGTCTTCCACAGGCACCGGCACCCTGTACCCCCTCAGCAACCCCTGCTGTCCTCACCTCCCAGCCAAGCCCTGCTGTTTCTGCAGAATGCTGCCCTGAGGGCCGCCCGCTCTCCCGAGGAGCGGCAACCCCCCCACCAGTCAGGAAGGGGCGAACACAGAGCAGGTAGGGGGAACAAAACAGTAGAGAAAAGGGGG
The DNA here is from genome assembly GCA_030068075.1 of Paguma larvata. Taxonomy (NCBI): domain Eukaryota; kingdom Metazoa; phylum Chordata; class Mammalia; order Carnivora; family Viverridae; genus Paguma; species Paguma larvata. Next base: position 49,336,815 of record CM057836.1, read on the forward strand.
CCAGTATTTTTGAGCCAATCCTGCCATAAGGTGACTGTACCGATGCCGGGCCGGGAGTGTCTGGGTCCCCTTTTGAAGCTCACCCTGCCCCACCTCTCCTCGGACCTTGTTCTTACGCACTTTACCTTGAGACCAAAACTGCCCGCCCAAGCCCCACTCCCACCCTTTCCAGAGACCCGGTAGAGATGGGGTCTCTCCAGCTCCCTCTCTGGACTGGCTGCCCAGGCCCAGCCCCACCGCAGCCCCAGCCCTGTGGCCTTGTCATCTCATAACCTACTTACTTTGTCTCCTGGACGATTTCTGGTCATGCTGCCAAATGCAACTTCAGGTGAGCCAAGGGGACTCCTCCTTGGGAAAGGGGTTGGCAGAAGATCTGTGTAGCTCAGGATGATGGTGACAGAGGGTCAGGGGGCCATGCTGACAAGATAAGTCCTGGCTTGGCTGTGGAGAACACCATGAGGGAAAACTTTTGGCCAACATCCATCCCCCACTCTGCTGAGGCCAGAGGAAGGGAGGCCTCGTGGGCAGACTGGCTCATGACTGGGGAGGAGGCTGAGCTGGGTCCCACAGCTAAGGTGCGTCTGGTCTGGCTGTGCCAGAACACAGGCCATACCTACAACTGGTTCTCTAGCCCTGGTGTGCTGGCCCAACCTTCTGGTCACTTCAAACATTCCCTCAGGCCCAGGAATGTCCTTCTCCCATTCCGGAGAATAATCCGATGGTGCAGGGGCCAAAAGCCCAAAATGTCTAGGTGGCTGCTGGGTCAAGGTGGCTAGTAGGCCCCTTTCGACTTCCTGAATGTGAGCTGGCTTGTTTCTGTCCTGAGCCCCTGGGAGAAGGGTGGGATCCTGAGAGGAGAAGGGCCAGAGGACAGAGGCAAGTGCTTTTCCAGCCCTGGGCCGGGTGTGAGTGAGGCACCAGCACATATGCTTGGCCACACCAAGGGGACTTTGCAGTGTCTTTTTAACCTTCTCAGAAAATTTCTCAATCTCTGTGATTTATGTAATACTAATGAGCTGTGGGCAATAAATGATGGATTTAAAGCATCAGGACTTGGCTTTGTGGATTGTGGGTGGGAGCAGCAGGGGTACAGAAACACAATGGGGACAAGCCAGGGCTGCCTGAGGATTTTGTGGGAAGCTCCCCGAGGGAGGTGCAGACCCCAGGCTCCAGGAGGGGTCAGGCCATCTGCGAGGCCCAGAGGGAAGGGGAGAGGAAAGGATGGAGGAGTAAGTGAGGGCAGGAAGTGAGACAGAGGGCGTGGGTTGAACTCTACAGAAGGAACCCCTGCCCCTTTACAGAAAGGCAGCTGAGCACTCCCTAAGGCCCCACGGCACGGCCCTTGAGTAGATAGGGATGTTGGTAGATTCTCTTACTGTTGATGTTCGGGGGACACAGAGGGGGAGTGCAGGTGGGAGGGTCACTCTGGACTGCCTGGGAACCCAGAGAGTCTTCACAGGGAGGAAAGATGTGAGCCAAGTCGAAAGGTACCAACGTCCACAATGTGTGTGGCACTAACCCCAGGAACTCTGCCTCTTCCTAACTTCCCCACAGTCCCTGGGGCCCAGGCCTCAGCCGCCTCCTAGTAGTTCTGGCCCCCTCTTTCTCCAGGCAGTCCCCCAGAATCCCTGGGGAAGTGAGGCCTGAACTCTTCTCCAGGACCTCCGAGCATCTTCCACCCCCGCAGGGAGAAGCCGATGGCCTCCAATGGTGGGGCAACCATGTAGTAGAGGTGAGGCCCACGGCTGGGGTCAGGTCGGCCCAGGTGCCAGCCCCAGCGTGGCCCCGGCATGAGTGTTTGGCTTCTAGCCAGCCACCTCCTTTAGTCATTTGGTTAGATGTTTATGGAGCTTCTTCTCCAACAGAGCCTTGGTGTCTTTAGCCATAAAAGGTCAAGAACAAGCATCACTCGCTGGGCGGGCGTAAGGATTGGAGAGACCAGGGGAGGAATACACCCAGACTCTTCTCTCTTGCCTGCCAGGTGTCAAGAGGCCTGCTGCCTCTCCTTACCTGTGCACTGGGCCTCCCTAGGAGGCTTGGGAGGGGGGCGGGGTCTGTTCTCAAAGCGATACTTCTAGGTCATGGGGCTTCGGGTCTCTGGGGAATTTCTTTGCTAAGAGCCCCACTGGCCACAGCCCCCATCCGGGCGGAAATCCTTGACTCTCAGGACAGACACAAATCCCTCCTGGGAGCTGTTTGTTGTTTTTAGGTGGTTTGGGGGCTCAGCTCCTGCCCAGCCCGGAGATCATTAACACTCCAGGAATGTGGCCTCCCTGGCCCCTAGGGCCTCCCTCCTCCCACTCGGCTCCGATTAGAAGGAGAGTCAGAATGCTAGGGGATGAGGACAGTGATGAGTGACTCTTTTTCCAGGCCCTGGGTCCCTGGGGTAATTTGCAGAATGGAGTTCCCTCAGTCTTTCAGAGCTGCTGCTGCTCCTGCCATCTCACCCACACCCCTGCCACTCATTAGCTCCTTAAACAGAAAAGTGTCAGGCACTCCCGAAAGGCCTAACCCCCACGTGCCCTCACTTCCCAGCAGTACCAGGAGTCTCCTGGGCAGTGGCTGGAAAATATTCATTCGCTTCTCATGTCCTACTCTGAGGTGGCCGCTGGCAACTTCGTCTAAGCTCAGAGCCTGGCTCCTTCCTGACAAGGACATCTTCTCAAGCAGAGCAAGAATCTGGGGCCCCACCTCACCCCAGTTTCCTGGGCCTAGTGGAAGGGTTAAGGGAAGGAAGTAGAAAGAGAAGGTAGATGAATGGGTGACAGACAGATTTGCCCCATGCAAATCCGGTGAGGAAGCGAGGGAAGGAGGCTGCCATCAGCCCTCCGCCCCCCCCCCCCAGTCGGTTCTCCTCTCTCCACACGTAAGCGTGGCAGAGGGAGAGGCAGTACAGCAGGGCCCTCACTCAGTCCAGGGGTGAACCACGAGAAGTTCAGTGTCAGGAAATGGGGGGCAAGACAAGATGCTGGAAACAGATGTGGGCCAGCTGCTGCAGGGCACGGGGCAGCTGGGAGCCACCGGAGGCTTTAAGTAGGGAAGTGGATTCATCTGGCAACAGAGTGGAGTGTATCGTGGACGCAGGCAAGACGGCTGGGGAGACCGGGGGAGGGTCAAGGTGAGGGAAGACGGAGCCTAGACCAGGTGGTGGCAGGGGGGTGGAGAGAGTGAAGATTCGGATTGCTCAGCTCTAGTGATTGATGGTGGAGAGGGTGGCAGAGAGAAATCAGAGGTGGCCCCGGGTTCCTGGCTCAGGCGGCCAAGGACATAGATGGCGATGCCATTTCTCAGCTAAGAAACAGAAGGAAGAACAAATCTGCAGGCTTTCTTCTTTCACGTTATTAGAGGTCCCTGCAAGATACTCAAGTCGAGGTGTCTGGGGGGACAATTGGGTGTGCTTGTTGGGAGCTCGGGAGGCAGGTGGGGACTAGATTTGTGACTTGGTGTGTTATCCATTTACTGAGCACCTGGAGCCAAAGGGACTGCGGCAACCACCCAGGGGGAGTCTGTGGAGTGAGAAGAGGAAGACCTGGGGGAGAACCTCCAGGAGCCCCCACCTCTGAGGCCTGGCCAGAGACAGGAGTCTGCTAGAAAGGTGTTATGGGCTAAACTGTGTCCCCCTAAGTTTAAATGTTGAAGCCCAGCCCCCAATGCTTCAGAATGTGCTGTATTTGGAGGTAGGGTCTTTAAAGAGGTTATTAAAGTCAAACGAGCCCAGGTGGGTGGGTCCTAATGCAATATCACTGGTGACCCTATAAGAAGAGGAAGTTTGGATACAGAGGAACACGAAAGACAGCCATCTTCAAGCCAAGAACAGAGGCTTCAGAAGAAGCCAACCCACTCTGAGCTGGTACTCTGAGCTCGGATAGCCAGCCTCCGGAACTGTGAGAAAGTGAACTTCCGTTGTGTAAGCCGCCCGGTTGTGTAAGCCGCCCGGTGTGTCGCGCTCGTTCTGGCAGCCCGAGCACACTAAGGCCAGGGGTAAGAGGGAGATGGGGAGAGCATGGCGCCCCAGGGGACAGGAGATGAGAATGGTTCCAGCAGGAGAGGCTGTCCGCATACTGAATAGGTGCTGGGAGACAAGGAAGACGAAGATTAGCGTCCGAGAACAGCCTCAGGGCAGAAGCCAGATCCCCGTGGGCTGAGAAGTGAGTATGTCTCCAACTGGCTGGTACAATTAGCTCATAAAACAAAGGATTTCCAAGAGATTGGGTTGTGAGCTGGGCACTGAGACGCGATAGGGGCCGCAGCACAACGTGGGGGCTGAGGGAAGGCTCCGGAAGGAACACTGGAGCTTGCGGACATTAATGGGTGAGAGGGCCGGAGCCCGGGGAGGCGGGAAAGAGGAGTGAGCTCGCGGGAGGAGAGAAGGGTCTCAGTGGTAACAGGAAGCAGGTGGAAAAGAGGGGCCGGACGCAGGTAGTGTGGGTCTGAGGGAGGGAGGTTGGAGGGTGAGAGACTAGCTTGCTTGGCCCCCCTCCCAGATGTACTTTGCACCATTCCCCAGCTGCTCTCTGTCCTGGGAGGCCGACTCGTGCGGACTTGCTGTCTGGCTCCCACGAAGGGGCAGTCTCCAGTGGGAAACCGGAGGGTTCGAGGAGGGTGGCCCTGGGGGACTGATTCCCCTGGCCTCCCCCGCATCTTTGGGCCTCCCACTCGTGAAGGCCCCGGCTCCTATGTGGGGCCGTCTTCATCCATCTATCCTCTTGGGTCTTTGTAACTGCCCCTACCCCTGGCTCTTCAGGCCCCGGGGCTGTGGGCCATTGTCCTCAGCCTTGTGGCACCCAACATCTCTCATTGGGTTCCCAAATTTGTGAATTGTTCCTTTGTCCAACTCTCCTCAGACTGCCCCATTGGAAGGGACTAGACTACCTCTTTCTTCCCGGCCCCTGATTGATACGAAGGTGTTCCTTCCAGTGCTTCCCGGAGATGGAGTTAAAGTCCTCCGCTGAGGGTAGCAGAAGAGGTTTGGGGAGAAGGGTGACTGTTTGAGACCTCCCCTGTGGAGAACGGGAGTGGATTTGTCAACAGGGGTGAGGCCTCAGCTGAGGCTGGGACCTCGGACTTCCAGGGATGCCATCCAGTGGACTTGTGGGAAGTCCTCGTGGACTCAACTGCAAGGGCAGAAGGGGAAACAGGTGCAAGCAAGTTCGCGATTTTGCGGGGCAGGGGCAACAAGGAACAGCGGGACCAGGGGGTGTGAGAGCGAGAATAGAGGGGCCCGTGGCCAGGAACGGGCTGTGAGGTCAAGGCACGGACATAGGAAAAGACTGACCGAGGGAGCGGCAAGAACGTGTGGTTTGGTAGGGAAGCACATGTGAATGTGCGGTTTGAAAGAAGGCGAGACTCTGGGCTCTCAGGAGCCCTGAGAGCGAGGGGTGATGAGGGGAGCAGGGAATGAGAGCCCAGGGCGCTGGGCGGGTTGCTCATGGAGACCCCCAGGTCTCGCGGAGACAGGAAGACCATGGGCTGGTAGCCACAGTCTGACAAATGAGGGGGTAGGACTGGGACAGGCGGCACGCCCCGCCCACATGCACAGCCGCACGCCCACACACACCCACACAGCCACACTCGCACGCACACGCCCACAGCCCTCCCAGACACTCCCAGACACCCTCACATGCACTCACCCTCACACACACCCCAGACAGCAGATGGGGCGCTCGGGTAATTGGTTAAACCTGTTCCCGATGTCTGGCTCCGCATTGGCAGCGCCTGTCTGACAGGAAAGCTGGCTGGGCCTGCACCACTCAGCCTGCTGGCCTCCCCGCCCCTCCCCCCACAGGGCTGCCCGAGAGCAGGGCTCCAGGAGAGGCCTGCAGGGGGGTGGGGGGAGGCGCCTGGCTCCCTCCTGGGCAGAACCCAGTTGACTAGGCAAGGGTTCCATGTAGTCCCATGGGAAGCAGTCACAGCACCCATGAGGAGGAGCTGGTGACAACCAAGCGCAGAGATGCTGAGAGCACCAGCCCTGCTGCTGCGGAGCCGTTGGACTAATCTCGGAAAGTTCCGCGGACCAGAGGAGTGTAAAGATCATTCCCTGAAGCCGAGGCGCGTGGCTTGGGCCACGAGAGCTAAGAACCTGTGTTCCTGCCACTTAAGCCACGTGCAACATGGGGTTCTTCCGGGTGTCACTGGTACCTCAGCCCATCTGACTCTGCAGGGCTTGGGAAGCCAGCCCAGCTGAAGGGATGTGACATGGCTAGGGTCTCTCGGGGAAAGCCTGGCCGAGGAGCCCCTGTCCACCTGTCCTCACCCCTGCAGGGCCTTCATCTCCAAGAGGAAGGAGCAGTCGAGGGAGGGCCGGGAGCATCATTCCTCGGCTTCTTCTCCCCTTCCCGGCTGCATCTGTGTCTCTTCGAGAGAAACTTTGGTTTGTTCCCTGGAGAGGGCCCAAAAACTCCCAAATTAGCAAACCTGGCAAGCCGGCAGCTCAGAAAATAGTTCATCCTGATTCCATGTTTTTCAGGCTCACAGAAGCCTTTATTAATGAAGTCACAACACCAATATTTACCGTCTGCAGGGAGAGGCACAACACGGGGGGGTGGGTGGGTGTGCGGTGGGGACTCCCGGCCCGCCCCTTGCAGGCCTGGCCTAGGAAGATTGGCAGGTTTCCTTGGGTCCTTTCCAGCCCTTTATCTGGATGACAGGGGCTGCTCTGCTGTGATCCTCGTGCACCTCCTCCCCCACCAAGTGAGAGAATCTTGAGAGGAACAGCGCGCCCATTCCCCTGCCCCCACTGGGGCCAAAAAGATGCCTCCCTGCCTCACCCTCACCCCATCTGTATGGACGTGCTCCCCAGAGCTTATCTACCTGCTTGGCAGTGACAGCGTCCACCCTGAGGTGAGGACTTTGAAGATGCAAGGGATGTGTTTCCTGGTTGATGGGGTGGGGAGGGGCATCGAGATGGGAGAAAGCCCTTTGGTTTCTAGCATTGACTGGACCCAAGTGAGAGGCTGACCGTCTCAGCAAAAGGACCTTCTGTGCTTGGATCCCTGCATGGGCCCCAGGCAGCAAGTCTTCGACATTGACTTCAACATTAATCAAGCCCCCAGCACATTCCAGGAGCCAAGAGAAGCAGAAGAAAAGGCACAGCACAGGCAAAACCCATGGCTCACTGGGGGACAGAGATGACGTGGACAAGACTGAAGCCGAGGCCACCACGAGCGAGGTAGGAGAGGCCAAGCGTGGGAAAGGAGTGGGCGCAGGGTAGGGGGCTTAGGAAGGGTGTGACACAGTCCCGTCTGGGCTCAAGGAAGAGAACCCTAGCCACAGCATGGAGGTCCTCCTTTGAAGGGGCCTCATCCTTGGCGATCCACATTAACCTCATTATGTCTACCATTCCTTCCCTCTCCTCCCAACCTCCCCCAGGAGCCATGTACACTGCTTCCCAAGGTAGAAGAAACTTTGGCCCTTTGTCGAGGTGGGCAATCCTGGAGGAAAACAGGTGGGGAGATGAGTCAGCTGTGAACGTGTTGGGTTCGAGGTGCCAAGGGGCCTGGCGTGCAGCAGATGCGGGCAGCCAGCTCGGCGGGTCTGCAGCTCGGCAGAGGTGGGCTGGAGAGTCCAGGGAGCCAGGAGAAGTCCCAGACGTGGATGCAAAGCCCCAGGCGGAGGGCACAGTCAAGAGGCAGGCAGAGCAAGGAACGAGCAGAGGACAGGGACGATGAGGCACGGACGAGACTGGGGAGGACTTGGAGAGGCAGGAGGTAAAGGTGTCAGAGGTACTGGAATAAGGCAGGAAGGGGTTCAGGAGTCGAGGAGGGAATGGCCAGAAGATCGGGGTGTAGGTGAGGCCAGATGGAAGGCAGCTGAGTTTGTCCCCAAGGGATGGTGGTGATTGGTGATGTCATCAGCATCAGAAGAGGGTTGGAGAGCTTGTGGGAGGTGAAGAGTGGAGACAGGTCCAGACGTTGTAAGGAAAAGGTTGTTAGGAATACAGGTCTTGCTTTTTAAGGATGAAGGACATGTTGATGTGTGACAGCAGGAGAGGCGAGTGGATGAGCAGGAGAGCAGGTGAACTACAGAGCTCTATTGGGTCCTCCCTTGTTCTTTCCGAGCTGGAGGCCCTGCGTCCTTGGGGACATCCTTGGGGGACGGCTTACAGGCTCAGCCTTATGCCCCATCTCGGAAGCTTTCACCTACACACAGGGGTTCTCCGGGGACGGGTGCGCCTCCTGGTGGAGCTAGGACCTGGGGCTAGCATAGTCAACCTCTGTCAATGGTGCCCCCAGTCAGCTCCCAAGTCTCCCTTTTTCCTCTGATGTCTCCTCAACTGGAGGAGCCACCAGAGTCTCTCAGCATGCAGAAGTATGCGTGTTCTCTCTCCAACAACCCACATGGGCCTGTCTCCCACACTGCTCAATAAGGTTGGAAACGCCTAACCAGAGCCTCCCTTAAGACACAGGGTGGTCCTTCCCTATGTCTAGCCTCTGTTTCTCTTGCTGTACAGTTGGAGCTAGAGACCAGGGTGGACCACCACCAAAGGAGAGAAGTTAATGAATTGTGTCTCCAAAACCCCACCCTAGGCTCCCAGGCGCCGCACAAGCTTGCTCTGCTGGTCCCCACTGGTCCCCAGAGCCAGAATCTACCACCCAGCCTCACAGGCTCTGGGGTTGGAGCTGGATGCCCACGTCATTAAGAGAGAGACTTTTATTATTCCCATAGGGAAGGGAGATACAAGGGGATCACTAAGAACTACAGCGGGTGCCTGGAAAATAAATTAGAACAGAAACGCATCAAAACAAACAGGAGATAAGAGAAATGGAGAGTGGCTGGGAGGCTGCAGCGGCGGCGGCCCGCCCAGGCAGGCAGGCTCTCTGAAGAGAAGGTTGAGCAGTCCCAGGCCTCAGCCAGCCCATTTCTTGTCCCTCTGGCAGTGGTGGCCCCAGGCTCCAAGCCCTGCGGGGCCGTGACTCGAGGCCTCCCCGAAGCCTGGCCGGGGGAGCGGCCAGAGTCCAGCTGGGCCCACCCGGGGGCCTGGCCAGCAGCGAGCAGATGCTCTGCCCTCACGGCTCCGTGGCTGCCCGCCCTAGTCATTGGAGGTGACATCGATGTCCTCCCCGTTGGCCTGCTTCGTGGCGATGCGCCACCGGTTGATGTGGTGGGAGCCCTTCTTCTTCTGCTCAGATTCAGGCCCCTCTTCCTCCAGTTTCTGCCGCTTGTACTTTGTCCTCCGGTTCTGGAACCACACCTTCACCTGGGCCAGGGAGGGAGGGGCAGAGGTGAGAAACACCCAGGAGGCCCCCAGAACAGGTCCTGGGGCCTCAGCACCCAGGCTGAGCTGGGAGCCAGTTGGGGAAACCAAGACCAGGGTCCTCTCCTCTGGCCAGGTGGCACCCACTGGGTCCAGAAGACTGCTCTTCCGGATGTGAACGAGGTGGGGCAGGGAGAGGACGCAGTGGGCCCCGAGGGGCCGTCTTCCCATCCCTCCATCACAGAGGGAAGGGAGCAATCATGGTGCTGCCGAGCATCCTGCAGCCACAGCACGGCAGAGGGGAGGAAGCCAGGCTCTGGAGCCCAGCAGACCTGGGTCCCTACCTGTTTCTAGAGAAGAGATAATGACTGCTCCTTCACGAGGCGGAGATGAACAGTAAGGGGAGAACATATGAAAAGCCACCACAGGAGTCCTGACGAGCTCCCTGTGGGCCTCATATGGGCCCCCCCTCCCGGGGCCGCCCTACGCTCTTTGCAGCACAAAGAGGCAGAGCAGACAGGGCTACGTAACCAGGAGGTGATGTCCACCCCAAGAGCAGTGCCCGCGACAGCCAGAGCGCTCCTGGGGTCATGGACCTCGCCACTCAAAAGGCTCCGACACACGCACCATCTGGGTCAGTCTGTCTCTTCAGGGGACCCCGTGAGCAACGTCAGGTAGAATCCCCACCATTCCACAGCAGCAGTGGAGCTGGTCCCTCAGGGGGCAGCTCCTCAGGCTCGTCTGAAACCCACCAATGAGGCCTCATCCTCCTCAGACACAGCGGTGTCTGCAGCCCCACCTGGGGCGGTGCTTTAAACTTCCTGCCCTCAAAGCCCTGACCTCTCCAGCCCATCCAAATAGGGGAACAGGTTACATAGGAGAAATCGTAGGGGGCAGAAGTGAGCTCCTCTTTAAACATAGAGGGTTCCGCACTTCTATGTCAGGCGGTGAGAGTCTTGACAAGGGGAGGGTTCAAACAGCAGACAGCTATCTTCTGTGATTGGGGGGGTGCTTGGAGGGAGGAACAGGCCTACACTGCTAAGCTCACCTCCTCCAGGAAGGCTCCCAAGAGGATTAGTCCCATCTCTAATCACCCCTCACTTCTCCCACCTCCCCCAGCGTGTGCTCAGTGTCCAGGATACTGGACGGGGCTTGTGCGTGATCTAGGAGGGTCGTCCCGGCTTCTGAACTAGTCTTAGCGCTTGGAGGCTCTGGAGAAAGCCTCACTCAGTCTGTCAACTCCTGACCATGCGGTTCTTTACTTGGCCTTGCAGAACCAGGCCAGCTCCCCCAACCTCAGAGTTGGCGAAGGTGAGTCTGGGTGCTGATCCTTTGCCAAGTTCCTTCCCTTCTCTGCGCTTAAGTCCCTCATCCACAGGAGAGATGTTTTCTGGGGCCCCTCCAGCTCCAGGGCACCTTCTGGGCTTTTGCTCCAGAGGGTCCCTGGGGGAGGTGATGCAGAGATGGCAGGGTTAGGAGGCATGGATGGTTGCCTGAAAATGACAGGTCATTTAAAAAGCAAGCAGGTGCTATCAGCTGCAGCTGGGTGATCTGTGGCGTCCATCCCGGTGGTACTGGTAAGTCGTGTGTGTGGAATTACAGTGAGCACCCTGGTTTCGGCAGCAGAGGGGAGATCCTTGAACCCTGGGTGGGGCCAGGGGCAGTCCCCAGAAGACTACCCAGTCCAACCCCCGGTCCCCGAGAATGGCTGAAAAGCACAGGTCTCAGCCATAAAGCCAGGCAGTGGCAGCCAAAAGCAAGCAGGCCTGGCATCTGGGCCCAGGGAACAGTTTCCTGCCCAGGACACTCTACCTTCATGCTGCCCAGATACTACCCCCCCCCTCCTTTGTGGAGCCCACCCAATCCAAGGCTTCCCCTAAAAGTACACCCTTCCCAGGGTCTGCCCTATCCCTTGATTTTATAGCACTGGTTGGGGGTGGGGGGCAGCCAGCCAGGGACAGGACGAGATGAGGTGCCTGGCCTCAGTGGATGGTGTAACAGGAGGATCTTCTTCGCTCATTTCTAGGGTAAGGTGCAAATCTATGGCCTACATGTCTCACCTCAAGCAGACAAGGGAGAATGGTAGATGCTCTGGGTGCAAGACTTCTAGATTCCATGACCACTCTTCCTTGGGTACAAGGCTGGCTGGGCCCTGGGTGGTTCTCAGAACAACTGCGTGGCAGCCAGCCTGGTCCCCGCCCACTGGAGCCCACTGACACTACGCCAGCCAGTAGGTGGGTGAGCTCCTGTGTGCAAGGCATTTGTGTGACTCAGGCCAGGATGCGGGGCTGGGGCGGCATTCCTGAGAGCCCAAGGGGCTGGCCAAGGGCTGAGTGTGCCCAGCCTACTGATGGGGCAATGGGGGGAAGCCCTGGGCGACACCGGGACCGAGGGCCCTTCCTGCACCTTCTCCCTCCCACACAACTCCCAAGTCTCCTTCCAGGAAGGATGGATGGACGCAGGCTGCTCCCCTTGCCCCACAGCACTGGTCCGAGGACAGAAAGTTTCCAATGGTGGAATTCCAGGTGCAGGATATGTTTTCAGGCAAGGGCCGGCTTCCTGGCACACCCAAATGAAAGGTGATCTGAATATTTTCTCCATGAAAATGACGGGGGTCAAGGAGGCAGCTTTTTAGAACAGGGATGCAAACTCTCTCCCTAGGCAGACTGGCTATCTTCTGAACAGCCTTAGGCTGAGTGACCAGATGCTGTTTACAAAGACTGTAATAACAGGGGGATGCTTCTGACTTCATCATATCAGTGAAAATGGCAGGATGCAGTTTGGACACCGTGTGATCACAACCATGGGAAAACAAAATCTATGCATGGGAAGAAAAAAAAAAAACTAGAAGGAAAGGTACCTAAAGTGTGGGTGACATTTCTTTCTCCTTTCCACTTTTCTGACTTTTCTTTAATGCATTACTGATAACAATTAATAGTTATTTTTTACTTAGAAAGAACTGGGCCCTGAGCATAGTAGGAGATAAGAGCGACATCCCATCACCTCTCTAATTCAGCCTCCGGGGTCACCCCAGAGCCCTTTCCCTAGAGGACAGAGGCCCTAGAAAGTGTGGCTACAGTTCTGGGGTAGCTGGCTTTAGGGGGCTGAGCCTATTCTGCACCTGCCTCCCCGCAATATCTGCACACAAGCTCCCAAAGGCACAGTTGGGATGTTGGCTAAAGGAACCCCTCCCCCATCTCTGACTCCCCTGGGTTTGGAGAGAGGTTCCTTGGGCTCCCCCAAGTCCCTATCTCATTGAATGTCCCAGTGTTTCAGATAAGCCAGATCCTTCCAAGAGTCTCCACTTCTGCCTGAGTTACCCACCCCAGGTACTCTTCCTTAGCCTTCAAATTCCCGCTTAAATGTTCCTAGGCTGGCCCTGCCCCATTGCCCGTCTGTACTTCCTTAGTGCTTTTCCCTGTCGCAGCAACAGTGACCCCAGCAATGTGTTAATTTATTTGCTTGACCTCTGTCTCCTCATCAGGCCGTGAGAATCTGGAGAATCAAAGCAGCTCCCCTTGGTCTACTCTAGAGTTCTTGTGGGCATGTTCCCATCTGTTAGGCAAGCTGGGCAGAGGTGAAGTGACCTGCGGCCTGCTCTTGGCAAGGGGTACCTAGGCCAGAACTGGAAAGCTGAAGAAAATCAGTGGTGGAGGTATTGAGATCTAATCAGATGAGGGATTTGGGAAGTGCAGTTGCTGGAGAGATGGGTTTAGTTCAGTGGACACTTCTATAACAGGGTCGATTCTTTTAATTTTTTTAAAGATTTTTTTTTAAGTTTTATTTATTTAAGTAATCTCTACACCGAATGTGGGGCTTGAACTCACAACCCCGAGATCTAGAATTGCATGTTCTACCCACTGAGCCAGCCAGGTGCCCCCAAGAGGGTCGATTCTTAATTCCCCATGTTGCGAATTGGATTAGCCACTTCTAGGGAGAATCTGGGGAGGGAGAGAGACGTACTGCTGGGGGGCACAAGGGTCAGCATGAGTCAAAGAGGACGAAGAAGGTGCTGTGGGTAAATGAAGGAATGCATGCATGCGTTAATGTATTAAAGGACTGATTGGGGGCGCCTGGGTGGCTCAGTTGGTTGAGCGTCCGACTTCTGCTCAGGTCATGATCTCGTGGTTCATGAGTTCGAGCCCCGCGTCGGGCTCTGTGCTGACAGCTCGGAGCCTAGAGCCTGCTTCCGATTCTGTGTCTCTGTCTCTCTCTGCCCCTCCCCTGCTCATGCTCTGCCTCTCTCCCTCAAAAATAAAGAAACATTAAAAAAAAATGACTGACTGATGTATGTGTGCATTGATGAATGAAGGTGTACGTGTATTAATGAACAAACGGACAAAGTAACTAATGCGCAAGACAACTATAGCTCCAGCCAATTGTTTCACACGTTACTTTTGAATAACCTATTTGAATGAACCAGATTTGGACCCTTCTTTTCTACTAGTCCCCAACTTCAGTCCCTCCCAAATGGAAGAGTCTGTGGCTCCTGCCTGCATACTTTCAGGCAAATACTTGTCCTCAAGGATTCGAACACCCTATCAAGATAATAGCCTTTTCCACAGGGGATACAGTTCCTATTATTCGATAATATGAGCTACTCTCACTCTCAGTGTCAAGCAAGCCCAGTGTCATGAAGCTCAGCTCTCACCCCACCACATTGAGGCCACCTCTGACTCCCCATCAACCGTAGCCCTAACTCTTCCTTGTCTCCTCCTCTGTCCGACCGTCCTGGATGCTTGCCCTCCCTCTCAGAGAAACATCACAGATTCATCTGCCTCCGCAAGACCAGGCCCGAGGGAACCGCTCCAATCTCCTCACCTCCCCTGCCCTGTCCTGCCTCCCACTGGACTCCTGGAACATGAATGATGCAGAAATTCTTGGAGAAGGGCCAAGATTTGAGGAAGGGATGAGTCCATCTCAGAACTGACAGTGAGCTAGCAACAAAGGCCTCTTGATCTTTCCCTGAAAGTCCAGTCATTTGGATATCTCCTTCTTATCCATCCCCCCAAAAGTAGAGCTTTTCAGAGCAGGAAGGGACCCCAGGAAGTCTCTCTACCATGCTCCTGAGGGAAAACCCATAGGTAGGTAACCATACACTCCTTCCTTCTAAGATCTCCCCACCTGTTCTTGGGCCCCAAGATGGTGGCCAGATTTGACAGCTCCCACTCCATCTTAACTCGCCCACTTCAAGCCCTCCCCTTCCTTCCCACCAACCTAGAATCCTATGCATCCCGCTGAGCCTACTGGGCCTGAGGTCTTCCTCAGCTCAGGGTGTGACTTCGAGGGGACTCCAGTCACTCATCCTGTGGATATCCCGCAAGTGTGCACACTTTACATTTTTCTCCCACCACCAAATGAGGAATCTCCAAGGCTAAGGACTACATTTCCACACTCTTTCCCTCAGAGCTCAACTGAACTTCAGGCCAGAGAAGATGAAGAAACACCTGCTGAACTGGTCAGAGAAGAGGGGGCAGCTGGAAACGCTGACCAATGGATCGGCCTGGAGCAAACAAATGCTTTCTCTCATTCCCCATAAAACTAACGTGTCACCCCCACATGTGCAGATAAGTACCTGAGCTGCTGTCCATACCATGTGTATATATATCACCTGATCTTTGGGCATCATCTCACTGCTTGTACGTGCCCCACATTGCTGCACATACACGTTACACACACACACACATTCACTTGCACTCACAGCTCTGATCTGACCCAAATCTGGGTCTGCGCCACCAGGACTGGAGGTTAAATGGGCATCCTTCAGTCCTCCAGGTCAGACTCTGAGGCCACCACAGCAGTGAGAACCAAGTAATTAGAGCCAGAAGGGAGAACTAGCCCTTTTCCAGGACCACTCCCTCCACTTCCTGGATTGATCCACGGCCATCCCAGTACAAACACCCTCTCTCAACCGAACACACAAACCTGCCCCAACAAAGAAGCCCACCTGCCAACACTCCATGCTAAAGCCTTGAGCACGCAGACACCCCTGAGCTCTGGCTGGATTAAGACCCACACATTGATTTCCTTTACTTTCCCAGAAGTTTTATCCATGAACTGGTGGAGAAAATGAGATCATCTAGATTAAAATGCAAGGGAAAGATAGAAAACAGAGGGACAGGAAGGGGTCAATGACTGCCGAAAGCAAGGAAAATGACTGATAAAGTTAACACATGGATATGAGTATAGTCACAAGAAATTTGCCTATTCATTCAATACATGTCTACGGAGCATGTATTGTACAAGGTGTACTTGCTGGTCATTGAGCTGGACCCTAGGGTCTAGAGAGAAACAAAAAGGCTTGACCTCTGGCTCCCAGAGCTGGCCTGTGGTTCATCAGAATCACCCAAAGAGCTGTTTTAAAAACATTTCCTGGGTCCCATCCTGGAACTCCTAAGAGAATCTCCTGATCGGGGCCTGGGAATCTGTATTTTAAGATTTCTTTGTGCGATAGATCCAGCCAGTCCACCTAGTGCCATTTGGACATGATAGATAATTAAACCACAGCAAAGTCCTCCGTGTATTATGATATATGGGAGGTGTGCTGAGAGCTCTGAGAACTTGCAGGAAGCATTATATAGAAACACAGAAAGGAGAATATAGATGAGCCAGAAACTCAGGGCCAGAAAGAACCACGGAGTTCATTTCATTAAATCTTACGGATACAGCAAACCGACCCCAGAAAGAAGACAAAGGCAGAGCTGATGACAGGATAGGTAAGCACTAGCAGACAGTCGAGTATGCATCTGTCAGTAGCTAACTAGAGCTGCAGAGATGGAAGCCCGAGGTGGATGGTAGACACACAGAAGATAGAACAGACGATAAGGAAATAACCAACAGTTGGGTAAATGAGAGCAATTATTAGGAAGATTATAATTAATACAAAATATAAATTAACTACCTTTGGAGAGGCAGTTTAATGGAGACAGACAAAAGTACGTGGCTAGATAGAAAACAGCTCTCTGTGATGGACTGGAGAGCCTTGAGAGACAAATGTAGGTCCCGACAGTAGAAATAGATGGATGGCAGGGGACTGATGAGAGAGACTGTCGCTTGACAAATAGCTGATAGCTGGAAATGACACGTAAGTTTGCCTGATAAATACTGAAAGATGGATAGATAATTAGTTAAATACATAGCATAAGTCCAAATGATAAGTTACCAGAGGGACAGAAAGCTCTGATGATGAAGGAGACTGGATGGGGCAGAAGAAACACTGGACTAAGTCAGGAAGCCCAGGTTCGGGGCTTACTGTAACACTAACCTGATACACTCCTTTAAACAAAGGGAAGGGATGAGAATTAATATCATTTGAGTTCATATTAGGTGACTTTAATCCTTAATCTCTTTTCTGGATGAGAACATCAGAGCTCAGAGAAGTTGAGTAACTCACCCAAGGTCACACAGATAATGAAATCCAATCTGCCTGCCTAGGGAGCTCTGCCCAGTTGGTGTCTCCTTCTCAGAATCCTCACCTGATTAGATGAGCCTCTATAAGGAGGTTTCTCAGGCTCCAACCTCCCATGGTTCTACTGTGGTTTTTTGTTCCATATGCTAAAACTGGCTCACTTAATAGGTAGAACAGATTAGACGTAAGAGTTTTGATATTTAAGCGGGATATGGTAGTCTATCTGGTTTTTGTTTTAAATGTGTTTGAAACATAATGAAAATGAAAGAAACAATCATTACATTTGCTAACTGGCATTGTTAGGAGCAAACAGGCAGCTAGATTTGGTTTGAAAGAAAGTTAATTAAAAATGCTCTCCCTGAGCTAAAAAATTGAAAGTTTAAAAACAATGACATTATTTCAACAAGTGTTAATCTGTGGGTGGGAGGATTATAAACCATTTTGTTTTCTTACACGTATGCAATTAAAATTTAATAACTAATAGTTTTTAAATGATGTTAACTATAAACACCATTCTTAAATTGATACCTTGTTTTAGACAACAATTTTAAAACACTCCCAGGAGGGAACGGGGGTATTATTCTTTTAACTTGTTTTTTTAACACCTTTCCTTAAAACGTTTTAAAAATTAACTCTATTGTTTTGTAAGCTTTATCCCTGCACTTAGAACAGCCCAGCTAGCAAATCTGGAAAAGCACAGGTCCCGCGGTGGCCTCCAGAGCAATGCATGGATTAAATGGGGCGTCAGACAGATAAGACAATAGCTACCAAAACGGGTCGCAAAGAGCAGCAGTGATGTCCGCCAGGGGAACTGGGTAGGCGGTTAGGGTCTGAGCCCCCTTCACTGCTCCCCAGAGACTCCAGGCGGCCCCCTCAACATCCTGGACTAGGGTAGTGGGTGGTGGTGTAGTAGGGGCGAGAGCAGCAAGAAAGGGGAGAGGATGAGAAAATGCAGGCGGGGTGGGAGCTGCTGGGCGGGCAGGCATACCTCTCTCATTTGCAAATCTGGGAGCTGTCAGGGACGGATGGGAGTAAGGTCTCCCGAGGCCCATTCAGACACTGAAATCGGCCTCCAGGGCACCAGCCGTGGCCCCTCCAGCACGTAGTACTCCCAGGGACCAAGAGCTTAGGCGGTGCTTCCAGGCAGCATTTATTTACGGCAAAGTCTTTACTTACGACAAACCCAAATCGGCCTCCCTCTAACTCCAATCTAGTTCTTAAATTTTTTCTTTTCTTAATGATCGGTTACAAAAACACTACATGGTAACTGTAATTTCAGGTAGTTCAAAACCCTTCCAACACCACTGGAGTTTGTTCCTTCCCCAACTCAACGCAGGGTTCGAACACAGCCCCTGAGTCCCAGAATCTACTTTGCCACCATTCCCTGTCTGCGCGCCCAAACACCAGTTCCCAGAGCCCTGTCCGCGCAGAGATCGGTGCCACCCTGGGACCCCAAGCGGGGACGGCTCCTTCTGGCTAATCTCCTCTGCTTCTGATATTTATGGCCTGAGGACACGTGGGCTTTCTCCCCACACCGCATCCGCCGGTGGGCAGCCGAGGCCTCCGCCAGCTCTGCCCATGAAAAGCCAAAGCGGCAAAGCCAGCGTGGGAAATGTCTGGCCATCCCACAAAACTGTGAGCACCCCCATCAGAGTGGCGCGAGAAGGGCTGCAGTAAACTCAGGACTGAGGCGGCTCCAGTGGACTCAGGGGCAGCTCAGGCGTGACTACGGCGTGGGGCTCCACGCCATGCAGCCTCCTGATAACCTGGCACCTCCTATGGGCTTGCAGAGCAGACTGGGGAAGCGGTTTGAATCCACCCTCCCGGTGGGTCGTTAGTGCTTGACAGAAGTCCTGCGGCCTCCGCCAGGCTAAGCGCAGCGGGAGGCAAGGGGCTCCGGAGACTGGTTTAGCCGGAGGGCCGCGGGGTGGGGGTGGGGGGTGGCTTTTGGAACGGGGTGGGACAGAGCTCCGGGGAAGGCGGGGGTGAGACTCGGGCCCCTCCTGCCCCTGCCCGCCCCCACCTCCACCTGGGCTCCCCGGCGGAGCGCGGAGGCCCGCGGGCTGGTTATTACCTGTGTCTCGGAGAGGCTGAGGCTGCCGGCCAGCTGCTTCCGCTCGGCGCCCACCACGTAGTGGTTCTTCTCGAAGGCGCGCTCCAGCCGCAGGAGCTGCGAGGGCGAGAAGGCCGTGCGGATCCGCTTGGGCTTGCGAGCGAAGGGGCCGTGCAGAAGCAGCCCGTCCTGGGGCACGTCGCTCGCTGCGGCCGCGCCGCCGACGGCAACACAGCAGGTACAGACAGAGAGAAGGGGCGCCGTGAGCCGCAGCCCGGCGGCCGGAAGGCCCGGCGCGGGAGCCGGCCCTGCCCGGGCCCTCTGGCCCCGCTAGCAAACGCCCTCGCCGCTCGCGCTCCTCTACCGTCTCCAATCTTTGACCCCCGCCCCCACTTCTCCCTCTCCCTCTCGCCGCCCCTTCCTTAAGCCCAATCCCCTGTCCTCCGAACACTTCCCTAGGTCAGAGTGCTACCCTTTCAGTCGCGGGAGGCGTGGAATAGCAGAGCGGCGGAGGACTCCGTTGGGCCAGGAGGAGGGCCCAGGCCTAGCGAGGCGCCAGCCGGCCCAAACCCACAGCGCCTGGAGCCGCGGAAGAGGCCATGGACTGGGAAAAGTCCCTCAGCTCTCTCGGTCCACTTTGCCCTGTCCTGTCTCCCTCAAAAAGGCCCAGAGTAGAGACAGGGCTGAGTGTCAGTAAAGTGACACCTTCATGCCAAACACATTTTCAAGAACTCGAAGTTAGGTACCCAAGGCGCTCTCTTTTCACACCTGTTTAAACCAGCCTTGCAGCTAAATGATCAGGCTGCTAGCCCTTTGAAAATTCTTGCCAACAGGCTCAGGCTCTACCTTGCAAGTGGTAAAAATAGGCCAGCAACTAGGTCAACGTCCAAGCAACTCCTGAAGGTCTAAGGTCAGGCTTCTTCCTCTCCCTTCCCTACCCCTCTCCCCCAGGGGCCTTCTTGTAAAGCCCACTCCCCACAGGAGATTCCTCCTGCTCTCCGTGGGAAAAGGCCTTGCTTCATCCCTGAATAGTCCCGTGCTGAAGAAACACGTGTATAAATATCTAGATGTCATCTTTCTCTCTAATATATATAGATATAGATATATTGGTTTCTGCATGGGCGTGTGTAAATATATGCTCCAGCCTCCCGACTGTCTTTTTCTCCCCTCTACCATACAGGATTTTCAAAGAGTGTGATTGTCCCTTGGCAAAGGTTGGCCATCATGGGAACTCAGCTCCTGCCTGCAGGAGGAGGGGCTGACACCGGGTTCGGTGAGGCGCAGTGGTGAGGTCAGGAACTACAAAAGCCAAAATAAGCTTCCACCCACAGCTTCAGTGTCAATAAACCCCCCACTAGGCCTTCGCACCATCTCTGGCTTGGTTGCACATGCTAACAGGCTTGAAACAGGCCTTATATCACCCATGGATCTCGTGCCGTGCCGGCACGTAACAGTCCCCCTGACCCACTGACAATGCAGAGCCCTAGGTGGAATGTTTTCACACAGCTGTGGAGACTTGACTGATCCAATTAATTTCTTCAGAAATGGCCACTGGTTTTACCCAATTTGACCTGTTGTTTTGTTTAAGACAATTGCTCGGATCTCCGTTGGGATCTCCCATCTCTGAAAACACTTCTGTAAGTGAAGTAAGGTCATATAATTGAGATATTGTTGCTAAGACTCTCCAGGTAACCGTTCATGTCCCTCTGCTGGTGGAAACTGATTGGCATCACTTTCTTTGGAGGACTTGGGTCGTTGGGTGTAGGAGGGACACCTACACAGGTGAACTTTATTGCTGGGATTTTCTGTGGAATAAGGTTGCTAGAGGGGAGATAAATTCCCCTGATAATCACTTATCCGTTTCAAGTTGTTGGATCTGTGCAGCTACAAAAGGGAGTGAGATCACATCTTGGGGGGATGGAAGGAGACAGCCTGCCCAGTGGGCCCCTCAAGGTGGCAACAGGCCCAGGGCTGACCAAAGGCAGTTTAACTGGTGGTGGTGGAGGGGACGGATGATCAGGGGAGATGATCTGGAAGAGAGGAATAAGGAGAAGAGAAAGGAGGAGGCTGAGCCAGATAGGAATAAGAATTAAAGTCTCAAGTGGGTACCGGTGTGATAGGCCAGGGACAGGTGGGAGAGGTGAGTGGGAAGCAAATATTTCTTGTCGACGTTAAGTTGCTTCAAAAAACAGCATTGTTCTGACCCTGGGTGAAGTCCCAACAGTGGTTTTTCCTCTGGACAAGTGAGCTGGAGAGGGAAAAGGCCTTGATCATCCCAGAGCTCACAGGGTTTGGCCTCAGCAGCTCAACTGGCCCAGGCTGGTGAAAATTGAGGCGGCAGCCTGGAGAGACCCTGTAGGCGGGAGCAAATGGGGTGCAGGGGTGTCTAGGGCAGTCTGTGGCTGAGAAAGCCGAACTACAGTCGGCCTCAGTGTGTGTGATTCGATGGCTGTTTTGTAATTCTGGGAGTGCGTGTGGGTCACTTGTGTGGTGGCGTTCTCTTGTGTTTGTCTTTATAAACCCAAAGTGGGAGATGGAAGCAACAAGCTTCTCTGTCCTGACATACGCGTGTCCCTTTGCCTCAAGTCTGGCTATTTTAGGAAAAGCTAGGTTGCTTGGTTTATTGTAATGTTCTGTTGGGGCAGATAGCATGTGTCCTTCAGTCTATGCCCACATGTATGTGCAGAAGCATAGGGGTCCTTCTGACCCAACTGAGAAGAAGCAAGGGGCAGGAAAATTACTCAAGATTCTGAAAAGTGATGACAGATTGGATTTCAAAAGAAGCAAGGCCTTTCCCTATAAGAAAGAGGCGGTTTAGTGCAAAACGAACCATCCTGAGAAACTGATCAATAGCTCTTGTTTCTGTAAGAGCAGTGATGCCTTAGGTGCCTGTGTGCCTGGTACCTTCTCTTATGGGTAGGGGGCCTCAACAGTCCCTTACCACAGCTTCAGTTTCCCCTAACTGGACCACAAGAGCAGAACAAGCTTGGGCCTGGAGCTCAGTGTGGCCTGTTTCCATGCAGTAGTTCTGGCCTGTGGACTGTTGGTTTCAGACTAACAGGATAGATGGAAAAGTGGAGAGAGGCTGACTTAGCCTTCCCTGGAGCCAGGAGGAACTGAACCCCACTCCATCTTGCTCCGGCCTCTCACTTCAGGCCCCTTTGAGGCAATGACTGGCAATAGAGACTCCCAGAGTGAAGTAGCTGGAGGTGGGAGCTAGGGATCCGAAGTGCCCCGAAAAAACGCTGCACTCTCTTCTGAAGAGGCCAGGGGTACTGGGTCTGCTGGCTGGGCGGAGGAGCCCCGGGCAACAAGAGGGAGCGGCCGGCCAAGCTGGGGAGATAACCTCATTCCCCCTCCTCCTGCCGGAACAAAGGCGCCCTTTGAAGCACCGGCCCATTACGAACCGCCGATCCCAGCGGGTTGGGGCTTCCCGGGCCCCCCTCCTGACACTGTTCTTGGCCTGGGAAGTTCCTGAGTCCGGGAAGTAGCACCGAAGTGCAGCCAACTCCCAGTCTCCGCCGGCTCCTCCCCTTCGGGCCTCGAAGGCCAGCGGCTTCAGGATCCCGCCGCCCGATCCAGACCATCCCGCGTGTGCTCTTCCTCTTCCACCGCCTGGCTCTGCGGGAAAAGCGGCTTGCCTGCGCGCCGGCCCGTGCTGCCCGACAGCGCTGCGCGCGGAGCGCAGACATGTTCCTTTTCGTTCGGGTAGGGTTTCGTTTCTTGCATTAAAACGGGGCTGAAATGAGCATCTCGGAGACCCGGTTCTCTAGAAAACGCGGCGCCGGAGAGCCTGGGACGGCTCGGCCCCGCAGCCCCAAGGCTCCGCTGGGACCGCAGGGCTCACAGCCGCCCAGGCGCGCACGGGGCTGCAGCGGTGAAGACCTGACCCAAAGGCGAAACGTGTCAGGGTCCGAGAAGTCCTTCAGTGCCCAACGGTTTTCCGAGTTCAAAAATTCGGCCACGCCTGGCTCCATCTCCGCGTCCAGACACGGTTCTTGAGAGAAAAATCCAACCGTTTTTGCAACTCGACAACGTGCCCGCCGGGACTGATGGCTCAGGGAGCGGCGGCAATTTCTGAGAAGGTTTTTTCGGAGAATTCATCTGGCCTCGCTTGTGGGGAATGCTCAGAGCTGGAGCTGGATCTGTCGCGAGGTGTCCCCGGCCCTCGGCGCCCCGCGCCCGCGGGGACGAGGCCAGAGGCGGGAAATGCAGTGCTGAGGGCGTGGGGGCACCGAGCCCGAAGCCAAGGGCGCCGGCGGGGAGGCCATCTCCGGATGAACGGGGACCACAGGGCTTAGGACCGATTCTCTCCTCAGAGTCCCTGTCCCTGCATCGTCCTTCTAACCACGGGTCCCTTGCTGCCCGGTTCCGACGGTCAAAAGCAGCCGCACCTCTCAGATCGGCCCATGGGTGTCAGGTTTTGAGACCCAGCCCAGGCCCCATGGAGTACCGTGATGGTTTGCTCAGTTTAGAATAAAACTTCATTTATAGCAGTAAACAGTGATTGTAATTGACAAGTTTCATGCCCAAAGCGGCTGACACCATAGGCTTTCCCCCGCCCCCTCCGCCCAAGATGATTTGGGCAAATCTTTGAAATCCCAGGGGAGACAAGTCTACCCAGAAAAATTTTTGTTCAAGTAATTACATTCTTTTATTTTGTGGGATCTGCTGGGTCAGTATCTACCGGTCAAATGGGACTAAGCGAATTGACAAAGCGGGACCGGGAAAGCAGCTTTCCGTGAAACAGTGAAGCAGCTATAGTCAAAGCTTCAAAAGATCATTTTTCTTCTATTACCTAAGTAATGGTACCAAGCATCTGGTTTACTTTGTGTAGACCGCGGTTTATCGTCAGATTGGGTTGGTAGCCGAAGCTCTCTCTAGCCATATCCTTTTCATTTGTTTCACTAAAAGCCAGGTTACCTGGCTCTGAGTCACAGAACCTCACGAGGCTGAGGTCCAGTCCCGTCTACACTAACAAAATAAAACTGGGAACTAAAGCAATTGCTGCACAAATTAAGGCCATTCTTTAAAAAAAAAAAAAAGACAAGAAAAGAGAAACAAACTTTAACAAATTCAAGGAAGAAAACGAACTCCAACAAATGCAACTCTACTTCCTTCGGGGAAGTCAGATTGAAACGTGTGTGTGCGCGCGCGCGCGCGTGTGTGTAAGGCCAGAGGGGGATCTTCATTAGCAAACCCGCTGCCCCCGGCGCAGAGGTGGGAAAACGGTCTGCCTACGACCTTAAAAGCCCTCTGCTCCCGCCCCCTGCCTGGGAGGACTGCCGTGTCCCCCAGCAGCCGGGCGGGCTCCCAGAGTCCGCGCAGGGCGGAGGAAGCCGGTTGCTTTGCAAACCTTCCCGACCCTGGGTCTGAGAGGCACTTGTAACTTGGAGAAATCGGATCGAGGTTACTGAGAAACACCCCTAGACAGTGGAACACTCCCCACTGAACATTAACTCTCCAGTTTGCCCTCCCTGCTGCCCTTCTTTCCACAGACCCGGGACTCGCGGGTAGACTTTGCCCTGCTCGGACGCGCCAGCGAGGGCGGATATCTGGGAGTTGGCGGTGGATGTGTAAGCGAAGTATGGTCCCAGGTCCAGCTGGGGCAGAGGGAGACCCGTGAGCGCTGCGCTCGCTGGGCTGGGACTGGCTCAGCCGGGAGAGATTCTGGCAGGCCAGGGGGAGGATCAGGAGAGGCTCCAAGGATGCGCCCGGGCTGGGCGTCCGGACGGGCATCGCTTCTGGGAAAGCCTGGAGGTCCGAACCTGGCTCTCTGGAAGGGAACCCAACACCGCGGAAGCGCGAATGGATCCGCCGCGGCCCTTCCACATTTGGGAATCGGCCTCTGCCGACCCACAGCCTTCTTTCAACAACTTCTGAACAGCCCCGCGCGCCCCCGAGCCTCCCCCGCGCAACGGCGGCGTGGGCGCTGGCCGGCCGCCTAAGCGGACACAGCATGGGCACTCACCCTGGAAGCGGTGGCCGAAGAAGCGGTTCCGCAGGACCCAGGGGTAGAAGTGCAGAGGGTCCCGGTGCTGGGCGCCGAAGAAGGAGTGCGGGGGCTGCAGCGGGGAGGCGCCCAGCTGGTGCGCCGGGTGCACGGTCAGTGCGGGGTGGTTCATGGCCTCGGGGAACACAAGCTCGGGCCCACCGTAGAGCGAGCGGCCGGCGCCCGCGGCGGCGGCGGCGGCGGCGGCGGCGGCGGGGAAACCGCTCACGAAGGCCGCCTCGGCCGCGCCGGGGTGAGGATAATTGAGCGCCGTGGGCCGGAGCGGCTCCTCCGAGGCGGCCGCCGCCAGGGGATGGGAGCCGGCGCCCCCGCCGCCAGTGCCCCCGCCGGTGCCGCCGTCCTTGGCTACCAAGGACTCGATGGTAAAGCCGCGCTTGGCTGTGGGCTGGAACATGGTCGCGGTCGCCAGAGCCGAGCGAGGCAGCCGGGCTCTGGGGAGCGCTCCGCGTCCTGGCGCCGCCGCCGTGCGGGGTGTGCACCCAGCCAGGCACATGCACACACACCAGCACCCCTCACCTCCCCCGCCCGCCCGCCCGCGCTCAGACCCGGCCGGCGAGCCAGGCGCGGCGAGGCGAGGGGCTTGCGAGCTAGCGAACGCGGAGTCGGGCCACCGCGCGCAGCTAGGCGCGCCGGCCTCTGGGGCCGAGCGGGCAGCTCCCGGCGCGGGCACTGGCGCGGGTTCCGTGCGAGGCTGCTAGCTGCCTCTACGGCCTGGGGGCTGAGCCCGGCCCCCTCCCTCCCGAGTCCAGCCAGGACCGACCCCCGCCCCTGGTCCTCCCAGCACAGCCCAGCTCAGCCTCGGCCGCTGCGCTGCGAGGCGCGAGTTAGCCGGCACCTGCCCCGCGCTCGCCCATTGGCCGCGGCTCACCTGCCCCAAGGTGGGGGGCGGGGCGGGGCGGGGCGAGGGACGGCGGGTGGGGAAGGCGCCAGCAGTCGGAGGCAAAAAGCGGACTGGAGCCTTTGCTGGGCGATCTAGGCCTCCCCCCTCCCCTCATCCGCCCCTTGCCACAAGCTTCTCCTCGCGTCTCTGCCCTTTAACTGAGCCTGGCGACCGCTCCGACCACCTCGGCCCACGCGGGAGCGGAAGAAGACGTCCGAGGGGCCTTGGGGCTTGGGAAAATCTCCAGCCCCACTTCCCGATGTGTAACTCAGTTGAACCCCCTCCAATTCATCCTGGGATGTCGTTTCAGTTCTCAGGCAACTTGGATCCGAGTGGAGGGTGGGTGGTTTTTGCCCAACGAATAGGTTCTCCGAGAACAAGCTCCCCCGGCCTCCGGGACCCTCCCGCTCACCCACCATCTGTCTCTTGGGACGCGGGTCTGAAAGCCGCGCCCTCGTTCGTGAGGTTTCGCGTTTTCTGAGTGTTATGTGTGACGGCTCCAGAAAGGGGACGCCCAATTCTTTTCACCAGGGGCCAGGCCGGGGACAGCGCGAGAGGAGCCTTCGGAATGGCCACTTTGCAGACCTCGAGCAGCAAATCCGGGTTCGGAAGCACCTCCTTGGCCCGGGCACGGCCACCGCGGTCGGCTCGCACCGGGACGGCGGGCCTCAGCAGAGGACGATCTGCTTTTCTCGCCTTTTCCGGTCGCGGGGCTCGGGCGCAGGCAGGCCGGGCCAGGCCAGGGCCTCGAGCCTTAACTTGAAGCTCTCCGAGCAGCCGACTCTGTCTCCAAGAGTGCACACCAGCCATCCCGGCAACGCAGCGGCCGCCCGGCCTCCCCCGACCCTCACCTTCCACCTGCGACCGCGGAGCAGCGGACGACTCTGCTCCGTCAGGTTTCCATTTCTTGCAATAATTCCCTGGGGGTGAGAGGGTGAAGAGAACCAGTACTCAGCAAACTTTTTCACCCGGGCCTTCCAGGGCGCAGGAAACCCCGCAAGGAGGCCTATGAGGGCGCTGGGCGGCGGTGGGGAGGCTGGGACCCGGACCCTGCCAGCGCCCTGCGAGGAGGGGACCGCAGCGCGTTCCGCTTCCTCGCCGCCGCCGGGGTCAGCCAGGGCGGCCCGGCTGCAGCCGAGTGCGCACATCCCGGCTAGGCCTTGCCGGCGCCCCGAGGCCAGGGGTTCCGCGTGCCGCGTGACTCTGCAGGGACTCCAGGCCGGGTCTTGGGAGTGGCCCGCCTGAGCGCCGGGAGCCCCGGTCCGGGAGAGCGCTTCGGGCGCCCCTGTCGCCACAAAGCGGGTTAAAGTCTATTTTCCACTCGACTGCGCCGAAAAGCCCCCGCGCGCCGACGCCGTTCCTGCCCCCTTGGGCGAGGTGGGGAGGGGGCGGCGAGATGGGGGAGGTGAGGCGAGGCGACCGCACCCTGCAGCCCTCCGCGTCCCGGGCAGCCCTGGGCCAAGCGCTGCGGAGCTTCGGCAGAAACGCCTGCGGAAGGGATCGTTAACGAATCCACGGCGAGCGCCGGTGCCTCTTCTGCGACCTTTCCGGATCTCTTTGGCTCTGTACTGGGCTCTCGGTCTCTCTCCCGTTTCTGTCTCAGGCTGTGTATCCCCCTCCCTGTCTCGCTGCTCCACCCTCCACCCCGACTTTTCATTTATTTCTTCCCCCTCCTCCTTTGCCCCAGCCTCAGTCCTGGAAAAGGGGAAGCTCGGCCGAGGGGCGACCTAAGCAGGCCACACCACTAAGGCGCGAGTGTGCGGGCATGGGCAAGGGCACAGAACGAGGGCATTTTCGCTTTAGATAGAAGGAGATGACTGAGTATTTTGTTGGAGCAAGATCCCCTCGGGGACGCGGGTTCAGTCGGATAAGCATTGCCTGGGCCTGTGCTCTGCGGCGACAGGGGGCTGCCACGGAGAAGACAGGAGCCGGAGCAAGTTTAACCCTGCTGCGGGCCTTGCGCCCCTGGCGGGAGAAGAACCCCATCTATCCAGCCACAGACCCTCACCTCCTACCCCACCGTGAGGCTGGATACTGGTCGCGAACTCGCTACACTGGGCCGGTAGAGGAGCTTGGAATCCACCGGGCCATTTCCAGACTAGCGTCTCCACTGGCCACATCTATTTTCATTTGTATGGTTCTGAGGATACCTGATCGTATTAACTTGATAGGCCTTATAATAACACCTTCCCTTGTAATGGTGCTTGCAAAATGCTTTGACATCTAGCTGTCTGTCATTAACCCCATTTTAAAGATAAAGAAACAGACTGCACAGGACCAGTGACTTGAGTCTGGTCGCTGTCTCGATTGAGCTGAGACAGCTCAGTGATCTTGCTCCGGTTTCACCCCCATTCCGTCCCCACCCGGCTGCTGCAGCTAACTCCCAAGACAGGCGTTCTCGGGGTTAGGGATGAGGTGCTGGGTGCGGTGGGGGCCCTGGGTGAGGGCAATTCTACCTTCACCCTCCCTCCCCTTTTCCTGTTTCAGGCCTCCTTTCTCTGGCTTTCCTCATTGGTAACTCTCTAACTTCCTCCATCCTTTCCCTCCCTGTGCGGATATTTATCCGTAACCTGGTTTCCTCTGTTTCTGCTCCTCTTAGGGCCTCTTCCTCTATTGTCGATTTTTCTGCAGTAGGTGAAGAGAACTTGTCACCCTCAGGGGGTCTCTAAGCTTGTCTCTGTGTTCTGGATCTAGCATTAGTGCTCCCCACCTGGCCCCCATCTCTTGCTCCGCCTTCTCACCTGCCCCATCTCTGCCAAGTTCTCCCATCCGCAGCTGATCATGTACACAGATGCCTCTTCTCTCCACCAGTGGACAGCAGCCCCCCTTAAACCAAATCTCCTGCCCCCTCTCCCACCTCTGTTCCCCAGCCCTTTCCTTCCGCCTGCCTGTCCTCCCTCCCCAGTTGCTGAGTTCTGTCCAAAGACTGATCGTGCCTTCCTCAGGCCAGAGGGCACTACCATCCCATAAGTCTGCTTACCTTTCATTCCACACCTGCCTGCCGAGTGTCCTGCCTCTGGGCCCTCATCACTTTGTCTCCTCCTTCCTTCCATCTCTGGGATGACCTGGGCTCAGATTCTGACTTTTCCACG
Source organism: Paguma larvata (assembly GCA_030068075.1). Lineage (NCBI taxonomy): Eukaryota > Metazoa > Chordata > Mammalia > Carnivora > Viverridae > Paguma > Paguma larvata. The sequence continues at coordinate 49,365,454 of CM057836.1, forward strand.
TACTGATGGTGAGAACGAGCACCAGTAATCTTGCTTTGGTTCGCACATCTGTGGGATGGGAAGCATTATATGGGACCTCTGTGAGGATGAATGAGATGAGTACGCGCTGCACAGGACCAACGCGTGACTCCAGACAGCCGCTCAGTAAGCGTTCCTATCTCTGCCCTTGCCCAGGCAGGAAACTTGGGAACTCAGATCCCCCCTCTCTCATCTTCCTCATGCAGTCACCTGGTCTTCTAGTCAAGTCCTTCTCAAGTCTGTATCCCCTCCGTTTTTGCTGCTTTGCTGGCTAACTTTCCTTCTTCACCACTCAGTTCAACTCCCCCCAGGGAAGCCCCGCCCCCACTCTGTCCTGGCATTCACCTGCTGGAGGAAGTTGCCAGGATCTGCCCCCCCCACCCCTGCCCACCTCCCAGGCTGCCCTCCCACCTCCACCCTCAGCTGGGAAGCCATGGCGTCCATCACAACCCTCCGGCACAGGCCAGGCAATGTTTATCCAACAGAGCTCTCGCTCTTGTGGAGTGCTAGGTCTGACAACATCCCCAGCCATTTCTCTTTTACCTTTTATTCCCCTCCCTCCCCTTTAACTTAGTTCGCATTCCGGTCTCCCTGTCCCACAAAAAAGCTTCTGGCCTCTAGTTTCTGCTAACTTTTCTTCACCACCAAACTTCTTGAAAAAGTTTTAGTCTCTCTTCAACTCTCACAGTTCCCCTTGACTCAATAAGCCTTTGTGACCTGGCTGCCACCCTGACTCCATTAGGGAAATGGCTTGCAAAAGCTCCCAAACTTTTACCGTGGTGTTAATACAATAGCAACATGAGCTTATGGGGGCAATAACAATCCTAACAACCTTAAGGAGTTATCGCGAGGTTATCGTGTGAGTTATAATCCCCACCCAATGGGCTTATGGCAGTGCCGAGCACATTGTAGGCACTCGATAAACATTAGCTGTTGATTTTATACAGCTTCTCCTTCTAATGCAGAAGCCATGTGGCCATTGGGTGCTTAAAGTGTGGATGGTCCAAACCGAGATATTCTGTAAATGTACAATACATACCAGATCTGGAAGGCTGAGTGTTTTGAAAAATCTAAGATATCATTAATATTTTCTGTGTCGATTTCATGTTATAATGACAACACTGACACATTGGGGTTGACGAAAATATATTATTACGATTATTTTATCTGTTTCTTTTTACTTTTTAAAATGTAGTTACGAGGATGTTTAAAATTACATATGTGGCTCCTGTCATATTTCTATTGGACAAAGTTGTTATAGAGATATGGATAATCCAAAGGAGAGGGGGAAGGTAGATGGGTGTGCAGAAAGGGAAAACAGAGATCTTATAATTATCATATCCTACCACCTAGGAAAAACCATCTTGAAATTCTTGCAGTCTATTCCGCCATCTTTCTATATTGCCTTCCTTTAAAAGGTGGGGGGTAGGGGTGGGAAAAACGTACGCAGTTTTGTAATCTGCTTCTTTATAACCAATCACAATCTTCTTTGTACCCATTCAATATCCCTATTGTTTGTGCTGTTGACAAATTTTCAGAATTTTAAGCAAAATAGCAACCAACAGCCTCGTAGCTCTATCTTATTGCATCTCTGTGAGTATTGCTTTTATATATAAATTTCTAGAAGTATAATTTCCAGATATGCAGTATCAACTCTTCTGATCCATATTGCCAATTTGGCCTCTGGTAATGTACCCATTTATTCCCCCGTGAGCAGAGTTTAAGGGTTTCCCTTCATTCTCTGCGATGCTTATTTCAAAATTCCTGTCTTTTTTAGTCATAATAGCCTGTGGGCTTTCCAGCATTTGACTTCAACTCCCTTTTCTTTTGGAAACTCTCTCTTCCCTTCATTTTCTAGCAAGGCACCTGCCTGGATCTGCAGCTTCTGGGAATTACTCTTTCATGGGCTCCTCTATCTTCTCCTAACTGTGGGTGCCCACTAGGCACCTTTGTCTAGTCCCTCCTGCCTATATCTATGTATCTATGCATGTATCTCTCTCTCTCTAATCATCCATCATCTATCTTTACTCTACCTTTACTCCCACTGTTTCAACCAATCCCTTTACAGATTTGTAACACCAGCTCTATTATTTCCCAGATCAAATTGCTAATTTTCAGTGCCTGCAAGATAACCTTCCTGGGGGTCCTGAGACATTCACTGTACCCTAAAACTGAGCTCAACATCTTCCACACCAAATCTGGGTCTCTCCCTGGCCTAGTGTCTTCTAGTCACAGACCTACAGGACACCTAGTCTCAGTAGCTAAGAGGCATCTGTGAAATCCTCTTCTCCGCCACCGCCCTGCACATCCGTTCCTTTCTTGCCATTCCCCCTGCTACTGTTCTCCATCAGGCTCTTGATGCCTTTCTCTGGTCCATTTGTGGTCTCTCCTCCCTGCAATTCATCTGACTCAAGGCTGCCAGATTTCTAGGACACAACTCCACGTAAAAATGTGGGACCCGGGGAAGTTTCTTTACCTCTGTGACTCAGCTTTTTATCTGTAATCTGGAGATAATAATAGTACTTGGAGAGTTGTCGAGAGAACTAAAATGAGGCAATTCATGTATACTGCTTAGCACATAGGCTAAGAACTCAGTAAGCACTACTGTTAGTGCCACTATTTCCAATAAAGTTCAAACTTTTATCTTGGCATTCAGGGCCCTCCATGAGCAAGCGCCTACCTTTCTAGCCTCATGTCCTCTGCTCACCCATGGGTAGCCCCAACTGTAACAATACTGCCACCGCTGTGCATCCAGGGACTCCTTGCTCTCTGTGCCTCTCTGCATGCCCTACATATTTCCCCTCCAAACCTTGCTCAAAAACATTACAGCGTGTGTCAGTCCAACTTCTGAGAGGAAGAAATTTGGCAAAAGTACATGAAGTCAGGGGCGCCTGGGTGGCTCGGTCGGTTAAGCATCTGACTCTCGATTTCGGCTCAGGTCATGATCTCACAGTTCGTAGGTTCGAACCCCATGTAGGGCTCTGCACTGACAGTACAGAGCCTGCTTGGGAGTCTCTCTCCCTCTCTCTCTGCCTATCCCCCACTCACGTTCTCTCTCTCTCTCTCAAGACAAATAAATAAACATGAAAAGAGTACATGAAGTCAACTATATAGAGTGCTAACTTTGTGAGAATTTCATTTATTTCCGTCGCTGCTGTGTTCCCAACACCAGCACAATTGCCTGGCAATAGGAGCTCATCAAAGATTTGTTGACTGACATATGAATTCGAGAAACACAAGTTCAGATTAGATTTGCTCTGAGACAGCGTAATAATGTGAAATTTCATCACGATAGAGCACAAAAAAGAACCAGTCCGTGCCCTGTGAGGTTTTGCCATGAAAGGGGAGTTGGACCTAGGCCTCACCTTGGAAGATTTCTCCTGCAGAGCCTGTGATTGATGGGAAAGGAAAGCCAGACACTTTGAAGTTGAAAACTATCCAGTAATTGGCTGAAGTCTTGAGTGGGGAGCTCTATAAATTAAAACCTTCCACTGTCTCTCAATATGGTAAGATGTGTGAACTGGAGCAAATATCTCTTTCCTCTGGATCAATGGATGCCTTGTTCTTGGAAAGATGAACCAAAGACTTAATTCATAAATGGAGCAATTAAAGAGCCCATGGCTCAGTGTGTCTCGGTGTTTTGCATAACAATATGAATATCTTCTCTATAATGAGATGTTATCTTTGCAGATTACTATTAATTCAAGGAAATGTTTCTTTTCAACATATGGGTCTAGGCTGCTCTGTCCCTGAAAATTCAGGCTCTTGCTTGACAGTGTGGATGTGTTCTTGTTCAAATAGTTCTCCATAGAAGTAGAAAATGAAAGGAGGGGGGCCTCTATCTTCACTTCCCACTGGTCAAGGGGTCTTGACCAGAATCGCCAAAGCCCTGAGCTATTTATCCTGCTGAATGCCTACTTACTCCTGTCAGATGATGACGTAGTAGTGGACTGTCCTAGTGGGACTCCAGGCAAGGCCAGCCCCTGGAAGTTCTGGAATGAGCATGATGACTCACGGGTGTCCTGTAAGGCAGCAGAAGGGGCTAGACTGGGGGCACTTAGAGAGCAGGTGAGATTCGGGCTGGAGCTGGGAGGCAATGCCCCTTCCCCCAAACCAGGAGGCTGGACCTATGAGAGGGGGAAGCTAGATCCTGCTAGTACATGTATGGGGCTCTCGACCAGCAGATAACTGAGTCATGCGATGAAACCAAGCTCAGTGAAAACTAAGCTCAATGTCGGGACACATTGACAGGCCCATCCCTACTTGAGTTGGTGTTCTGCCAACACGCTCACCTTCCCACTTCCCTCAGTGTCCGTTCACAGAGTTTGTTTGTTCATATCTAGATCTGAACAGCGTTGCAACACTGTACATACATTTCTTCCTTTTCTTCAGTTGTTCAACAATTTGGCCGGGTCATTGGTGGATTCTTTCTTTGTAAGTTCAATCATTCAATATGAGGTCTTACTTGTTTCTAATAATATGGTAGACTAGATGTCCACTGACCTAGTACAGAATACCTAAGAATCCTTTTTATCATATTTTGACTTTGTATTATAAAAATTTCCAAGCATACTTAACAGTACACAAAATAGTATGATAAACACCCATATATCCTGTCACCTAGATTGTGTAATAACATTTTTCCATTTTGCTTTCTCTCTTTCCTTCAGAAGTTGTTTTTTGTTTTTGTTTTGTTTTTTTTTTTAATTTTGTTTATTATTATTATTATTATTATTATTATTATTATTTAGAGAGAAAAAGTGTGAGGGAGTGGGGCGGGGGTTGGGGGGGGAGAGAGAGAGAGAGAGAGAGAGAGAGAGAGAGAGAATCCCAAGCAGGCTCCACACTGAGCAATGCAGGGCTTAATTCCACGACCCTGGGATCATGACCTGAGCTGAAATCAAGAGTCAGACTTTCAACTGACTGAGCCACCCACACACCCTGTCCTTCTAAAGTGTTTTAAAGTAAATTACGGCCATCGTAATATTTTGCCCCTAAATATCTCACTATGAATATGGAGAATTCATTTTAAAAAGAAACAGGACTTTTTATTTTGTGAAATTTCAAACATGCTTTGTAGAGAATATGGTATAATGAATCTCCACGTGTTTATCACTCTACTTCAATTATCAATCTTTTGCCAGTCTGAAAAACATCTGTTTGAATGATGGCAGAGCTGGCACAAAATTAAGGAAAAATCCTCAAATGCCCAGAAATTATAGAAAGCTCGAATTGAGACAAGGAAGTGGATTCTGAAGCTGGAGTGTGTGTTGGAACAAACCCCAATTCAGTGGTGGCACAGAGCTTGGGTTTTGAAGGGCCACAAGTGAGAGGGACGGGGGACAAAGTTTGAGACAGGAAGTCAGATCAGAGACCCCTGAAAAGTGACATCTTTTCTGAGTGAGAAAAAACTCCACACCCACAAAGGGAGATGGTGGACATACGTGTCTGGCTTAGCTTTGGCTCTGTGTGGAAAGGAAAAAAAAAGAAAACATATTTTCTTGAGAGTTCCTAACCACAGCCTCACTTTACTTGGATTTATGGCCAGAAATTTTAGGAGGCCCTAAAAGATTCCAAGCTGGGAATTTAGTAAGCACTGGCAGGAGCAAGTAAGTATATTGATCCTCCTTTTTTAGAGGAATGTACTTGAAAGCCAAACTTCAAATACTCCCCCAGACGAAGTTCCAAGGAAGATGAACTCACAATCAAAAATCACAAAATACATGGGGATATATGACCATGAGAATTAGTAGAAACTACAAACTGCAGAATCAGACCTACAGAGACAGCATATATTAGAATTACCAGATGTAGACTATAAAATACTTATGTGTAGTGTATTTTAAAACTAAAAAATGCTATTAAAAAGAAACTAAAAAATACCTAGCATGGGTGTGGAAAATGGTACAACTTTGGAAAATTATTTGGCAGTTTTAAATAAAGTTAAAACATACCCATTCAGCCATTCTACTCCTGGGTAAATACTTAAGAGAAATGAGTGCATATGTTCACACAAAGACTTTATTCATAATCACCAAAACCTCGAAAGTTACTCGGGTGCCCCTAAAAGAGAATGGAATTTTGAAATATGTTACAACATGGATGGACCTCGAGGACATTGTGGTAAACAAGCCAATCCCCAAAAGACAAATGCTGTATGATTCCAGTTATACGATGTACTTAGAATAGTCAAAATCCTAAAGACAGAAAATAGAATGGTGGTTGCCAGCGGCTGTGGGGAATGGAGGGAATAGGGACTTACTGGTTAGTGAATACAGTTTTAGCTTTGCAAGATGAAAAGAATTCTAGAAAGGGATAATGGTGATGGTTGCCTGACAATACAAATGTACTTAATATCACTGAAATGTACATTTAAAAATCATTAAAGGGCATCTAGGTGGCTCAGTCAGTTAAGCCCCTGACTCTTGATTTTGGCTCAGGTCGTGATCTCACAGTTGGTGAGATCAAGCCTGGTGACTGGCTCTGCACTAATAGCTCAGGGCCTGCTTGGGATTCTCTGTCTTCCTCTCTCTCTCTCTGCCCCTAGCCTCCTCTTTCTGTCTCTCAAAAATAAGTAAATAAAGGGGTACCTGGGCGGCTCAGTTGGTTAAGCATCAGACTTCAGCTCAGGTCATGATCTCATAGATCATGCATCAGGCTCTGTGCTGACAGCTCGGAACCTGGAGCCTGCTTCAGGTTGTATGTGTCTCTCTGTCTCTGCCCCTCCCCTACTTGTGCTCTGTCTCTCTCTTTCAAAAATAAACAAACATTAAAAGGAGTAGATATTAAAACCTAAAAACATATATAAGTAAATAAACATTTAAAAAAATCATTAAGATGGTAAATTTTATGTTATGTGTATTTTACCACAATAAAAAATAAGTTGAAAAACAAATACATATATACATAAATACATAAACAATATACGACGATAGCAAGTAGTGTGTGCCTCTTAAAATCTATCTATTTGGCAAAATAAAAACAGCAATACCCCTCTCCCAAATATAAATATTGACTGTATAAAACATTAAACTTCTGTATAATTTGTAGGACTAAAACTATAGAACTAAATATCGAACAACAGTAGCACGGAGATAGGTGACCAAGTTCAAGCACATTTGGATTACATAATTTTCTGAAGGAAGACAAAGACAGTGATTCACTTTAGAGTTTGGAAATTAAGTATGCCTGATAAGATGTCTAGGGTCACCACCGAAGGAATAGGAACAGTATTACTTCAAAATTAGTAAAAGAGGAAAAATTAGAGTTTCTAAAAACCTAGGATGAAAGGTAATTAAGTAATAATAAAACAGTTTCTTAATAAAAACTGCAATCCGTGGACAGGTCTTCAATCCATGGGATGTAGGCTCTAACGGCGGTGCGCCACTAGGCGGAAAGAGCCCTGCTTTGGGACATTAATCTGGTTAGAAAGTAGCTGAGAAAACATGGAAAGTGTCATAACAAGAAGTGTTAGAGAATCTGTCATTGGCATTCTCTTCCTGGAGATGGAACACAATCACTGAGCAATTCTAAATAAATACTTAAGTCACAGGAATTTAAAAACTGATGTCAAAACAAAAGGGATGAGTTTCGGTTTTTCACAAAAATTTCTGAGAGTGTCCGTCAATTGTGATGCCAATAGCATAGTGAGGAGGAATCAAGTATGTCACCATGAAGGGTTAATCAGGGTCCACAGGTTGATACAGAGAGTAACACGTTTCAAAGCCAAGATTCGGTCCATGGTTTGAAATTTGTGAAGGAGAGCAATAGCACTTGTTGATCCAAAACTATCCTCAAAGGACAAAAACTTCAAGGGAATTAATATATTCTTTTAAAACCTTTACAATTGGATTGTTGATGGACGGAACAGAATATGATAAAGAATATTCTGTTGCCCCTTCCGTTTGTTCCACTAACAAAAAATCCAGGAATGAAAGGTCAATTAAAACTTGAGGGGGATGGGGGGGGGAGAGGGGGTGACGGGCATTAAAAAAGGGCACGTGTTGGGATGAACACTGGGTGTTTTATGTAAACCAATTTGAAAATAAACTACTATAAATGAAAAAAAAACTTGAAAAAAATTCCTGGAAAATTTCAGAAAACCAGAAAAAATGCGAAAGGCATTTGTATTAGTGTAGTTTTGTCATAAATATCTACTTTTCGGTGTCACTGTCTTTTGTAAACTATTATCTGATTACCTGAATCCTGATGAGAAAAGCAGAATTATCCAAAGCTGAAAATATTTTATTTCTGGAAAAACTGTGTCTACCACGGGCATAGGGAATCTCATTTGTGAACAAGAGTTAAGTATCGTGAGTTGGAAACCGAAGAGAAATATAAAGAGAACTAACAACTAATTTGAATTGGTTTCTACAAATAATGCAAATTTTCTGTGAACGTTGGGCAAGTTGCCCCACTTTTCAGTGCCCAGTGTCCTTTTCTGAAAAATGGAAATAAATCATAGAACCTGCCGTATAGTCAGTTGAGAGCACTCGATGAGTATGTGCATGTAGAGCACTTTGAATTGTGCCCGACACATAGTAATCATTTAGAATTATTAATAAAATCATAAAGATGGACACTGTTCTCATAAATTACTCACGAGACAATAAGGCAACTTATGGTGTGATGATGCCAAGTTTTCAGTCTGTCTGAGGTTCCTGCAGAAAATGTCCCAGACCGTCTTCATAAAGCAGACGTTCGTGGGTGCCACGGGTAAGGTTAAGATCCCTGGGAGGCTCCTCTAGTGAATTATTATGAAATCTGTTTTGAATTAAATGCATAGCTATGTCTACACAGGAGCTTGACACAGTGAAAGGTGTAATGTTGTTGCTACAACGTTTACAGAGGATGAGCCAAGAGCTCTGTACACACATTGTCATGCACGTCTTGGGGATTTAATGGTGTTGGGATTGTCGGGATATGAAAGAGCTCTGCAGTGATCTCAGGCTGTCAGTTCTTTGTATGACACTATTCATGCCTCTCTGGAAAGCTGGCAAATTTTCAACACATTTGTAAGCGGAGTGAAGTCATAACCTACAGGAAGCTCCAAGGTTGTCGGAAACACGTTGGCTTGTTGGTTGTGATGGAGGGACTTCTGCAGATTGTTCAAACGTGAGAAGTTGTTGCGAGCTATTCTCGAAATGCGCCGGGGGCGGGTCCGGTGAGGTCTTGGCTGACATTGGTTTCCGAATTTGAGTTCACCTTTTGTTTGCAAATTTTAACAAATTTTAATTTTTTTTAATGTTTATTTTTGAGAGAGAGAAAGAGAGCTAGCGTGAGTGGGGGAGGGGCAGAGAGAGAAGGAGACACAGAATCTGAAGCGGGCTCTAGGCTCTGAGCTGTCAGCACAGAGCCCAACATGGGGCTTGAACTCACAGACTGTGATATCATGACCTGAGCTCAAGTCGGACGCTTAACCGACTGAGCCCCCTCAGGTGCCCCAACTTTACAAATTTTGATTAATTTTTAACAATAGGCCGAGCATTTTTCCCCCCTAAAGAGCTTCTTATTGAAGCTACAGATGTTTTTCTCTTTGCCATCAAAGTTAGAAGCAAAATTTCATGATTTATCATCTGAGAGAAGCGATAAATATTCCAAAGCCATTTGGGACAGAACAGAGAAATGATGCCAAAAAGTAAACTCCAAAGGTTTCAAAGTAGAAAAAAAGTTGTTTGGAGGGGAAAAAAAGATCATGATAATTCGGGTAGTATATTTCCCCTACTACATCAGATAAGCAATTTATAAGAAATGTTTATTTCCAATAAATCGCAGCCATATTGCTACATTTGTGTTTTCAAAAGCCAGTAACAGCACAACGAAGGACGTTTCAGAAACGCTGTTTTGCGGAACAGTATATTTAATGAAGAAACAGCTAAACATGTACAGGAACTGTCGGTGCGCCTGCCTGCCGGGCCCACGCCTCCACACAACTCGCTCCTGCCTTGGGTGAACTACGTGGCCATCCTGCTGACCACAAATAGGACTGAGGTGGTCACGAGTTTGCTAATGACCTTGCTTTGGGCTGGGCTCGAAGAATGAGATTCTCTCAGGCATTGGAACTAAAGTGCCCCAGAGGGAAATGACACTTGGTAGTGGGCAGAGGGGCAGAGAACACAGCAAAGCAGGGGGGGTGGCAACAGTGTCTGTAACCCCTGAGGCCATCCTGGCGACCCAAAGGCCTATTGTACTTACAGTCAGGAGCACAGCCTGTATCGTGGAAGTGCTGCACCCATATCTGTCTCCCCCTGAGCAGCAATTAAGTCCTTGAGAGCCGTCGCTGTGTTCCTAATGTCACGTTTCCCAACAGTGCATGGTCACCGGGTTCCTTACGAAATGGATTAAGTAGGATAAAAGGACAGTTAGGAAATCTGGCCAGATGAAGGATGTAATGAGTGTGGAAGGGAGTGCAGGAGAAGACTGTCAGCCTCTCACCGGGCCCCCAGAAGGTGGCCAGAGCGTAGGTGTGTCGGCTCCTGGGGAGAGGCCTGGAGGAAGACCGTGAGAAAGCCTGGGGAGGTCTCAGGAGCTTGATGTTGAGGACGGGGCCTGATCATGTAGACGCTCATGCCCAGGAGGGCAGCTCCTGTGAGCCCCAAATCCTCAGCCAGAGCGCCTCAAAGACATCTGTCATCTGGCCTCATTCGCTCCTCTCTACTATACCTTGGGGCACCCCATTAGTTTGTGTCCCTGTCCCACATGCCATGCCCATTCTCCCCCTAGGTCTTCTGCCGCCTAGCGTGACTTCTTCCTTCCCACCAATGCCAACCCTGCATCACCTTCAAGGCTTGTTCTGGTCTCACTTCTTCCAGGCAGTCCTCCTCACCTTCTCTCCCCTAAAGGCCCTTTGGAGCCTTCAGACCACCACTTACACTTGCATTTGTGTAACTTAGGAAAGGCATGGAGCAGGAGCCTAGGACCCTCTGGGACTATGGCCTGAAAAGAACAAGGCAGCCCCCGCCCTTGGTTCCCACACCAGACATTCAGGCCCCCCCTCACTCCCCTTTTGCCTCATGCCACGGCCCCAGAGAGAAAGAGTCAGATCAGAAGAGGTTCCTCTCACCCACCCACCCCCTGGCTGGCTTCCCAGTACTCCTCCTCTGACGCTCAGGGAGCCTCTGGTTTCAGCTGTCCTCTCTCCTGCCTCCGCCAAGGCACAGAGATGCTTCTCCCACACCGCAGCCCACCCACTCGCCGCTACCCAGCCAGGGAGACCCCGTCTCTGCCCCCTGCTGCAGCATCAGCCTGGCCCAGCAGCCCAGCACCTGGTAGGCAACTCTCCTTTAACGAGCACATTAGGGTTCAGGTGCGGTGAGCCCGGGATTCTCGGTAAGCTGGGGCAAGCCCCTCGTTATCCTAATGAGCTGCCTGGCAGGCTTCTGGAGATCCTCTTCTTTCTCCAGAGATCAGGCTTTGTCCCCTCCGTTGCACCAACGGATTTGCTTTGCCCTTCCCACCCTGATGTCACTCGCAGCTCAGGCCTCAGTCTTGCTGCTCCCATTCCCTGTTTTCTGGGAGCCTGGCTCCAGGCCCCGACCTGACAGGACAGTGTGATGGGCACTTCAGACGTGAATAACAAAAAAGGTCAGAGCATCATGCTAAGCCAGCCTTTCTCCTGCTGCGCTGGAAGCCCCATCTCACTTCCTTCAGTGCAATTTGCTTTTCTTTCAGGAAGGCTTCCCTGACTACTCTAAATCTAAATCACCTGGCTCTGCCAATCCTCTCCAGAGAAGTCTGAAGCTCACAAATGATTCTATAACATGTCTTCACCTTTTGGATCTCTGTAAGACCTTTATAAATATGTAGCATGGTGTGATTATACGGCGTACTTTTCCAATATTCAACTGACATGTACTGAGCACTTACTATGTGTCAAGCATTGTACTTGGTGCTGAGGACAAAGCAGTGAGCAAGACAAACACGGTTGCCCCTCTCATGGAGCTTAGCATGGGGCATGTTGGGTGCAGTAGAACAAGCAAGCAGACATTGATGGTGAAGTGTGAACGGTGTTGCGTGGGTGGCAGGAGGTGTTTTGGGAGCCCATGGCAGGAGCATGATATCAAAGGTGCCAACCTTCTCTTGTTCGACCCCAACCCCCATCTTAGGAAACTTGGGCCCAAACAGACATATTTTGTACTGTGTGAGCCTGCTGCCCAGTGCCCCACCGCTCCTCTGTTTATCAGATCAAGGATGGACACGCAATGCCCGGGGCCAGTCCATGTCCCGGCCGGTGACCTATAAAGGGGCTCGCTCTCAGAAATGTGAATAAGTGGTGTAGAGGGAATAAGAGGCACAGAGGGAAGTTGCAGTTAAACGTGGACCTAGGCCCTGTGGACAGGGCTACGCGCACGCTGAAGTCACAAGGGAACAAAGAGGAAGTGTGCTGGGAGACAGAGAGGGGAAGGGAGCTGACCGGCAGAGATATGTGGTGGGCCCTTGAGGCAAAGGCTGGGGGCTCCTTTTCCCACTCACCAGATACTTCGACAGTGACCCACACAACCCCCAAACAAAGGAGACCCGATGAGTCCCCGGAGCCAGGCTCAAGCAAGGAATGGGATAGGCCAAGAAAGGCTGCCAGGGATGTGAGGATGAGGAAGACTTAGCTACCTAGAAAAGGAGGAGGAGGGTGTTTCCTGCAGGTAAAGGACGTTTGTCATGATGTGAGTGAGACCTCCAGGGGACATTGGCCATACAACTGCACTCACAGCATGAGTAAGACGGTAGAAATTTAATAGAAATTCTAAATTTGATTTGATTTTTAATTTTTTAAATTTTATTTATTTCAGAGAGAAAGAGAGAAAGTGCACGAGCAGGGGAGAGGAGCAGAGGGAGAGCGAGAGAATCCCAAGCAGGCTCCACTCTCAGCGAGGAGCCCCAAGCAGAGCTCAATTCCATGACTCTGGGATCATGACCTGAGCTGAAATCAAGAGTGGGACACTCAACCAACTGACCACCCAGGTACCCCGAAATTTAATAGAAATTTAAAAGAGCAGAACTACATTTGCTTGGGGCAGAATAAATACATCTTTCCTTCCTCCCTCCCTCCCTTCCTCCTTCCCTTCCTTCCTTCCTTCCTTCCTTCTCTCTCTTTCTTATTATTTTGTTATTACCAAGGTAATATGCATTCACTACGGAACAATTTCAAAATACAGAAAGGAAAAAGGGCAAAAAAAAAAAAACTTCTCAAAATCCTACCACTCAGATATTGTTTAAAAATCGTACTGTTATTAATAATAGCTAAGATTTATTGAGCTGTTTCTAGTCACAACACTCTGTTCTAAGACTTTCCAAGCATTATTTTACTTAATCCTCTCAACCCTGTGAGATAGGTAGTCTTTTTTTAACTCAACCTAGCAGATGAGGAAACCGAGACACAGTTTAAGCTGATGGTAGAATTGCACCTGGAATCCAGGCAGGTGACAACACAAGCGATAACCAGCGTCAAAATTTATACCAGTGTATAATATTTACGGTCTTTTTAAGAAGATCATAAAGTAACATGGACTCCTTTTTTCTTCTTTCTACAAATAGATTTTGGGAAAATTTCAAGTAACACATAGTCATAGTTTATCCACTTAAAATTGTTCAAGTAATACATTTGTGCTAGAGAAAGTAAAAAGTACAAATGATTTTAAAGAGGAACACCAAAATCGTTTGTAATCCTACCACCCAAAAAGACCAGTGTTTACATTTAGGAGTCTGTCTTCCATTCCTGGAGTGAATTTAGGATTAGGAACATAGCTACAGCTCTTAAATCGGGCAACATCAGCCAGGGAGTGTTTTAATGAGCTGGGAAACCACACGAGCATTCTCGGCAGCCGGGTGTACACTGGAGGATGTGAGTTACGTTTGAAACCTTGAAGAACGCTTCTGTCTGCTGCGAGATTGTTCCAGATGGTAGCATTTAACGTTGCACAGAGTCTTTATAAACACCCTGGCTGCGGCGGAAGGAGAGCGGGGCCAGGGGTCAACAGAGCCGGACTGTCCCCCCGGGATGCATGAGTTGGGGGTCATTTCCTATGTAGCCTCAGTTTCCTCATCTGTACAATGAGTTGCTACAATTCTAGGAACGAGCGACTGTCAGCTGAGCCTCTCTTCTGGGTCACGTGCTGCGTTTTAGATGATTCCTGACATAGTTCCCACCCAGCTCTGGCACGAAAGACGAGAGGGCTGGTATTATGAAAGGGGCTGGGGTCAGGCAACACCAAAGGCTTCGGGATGCCCCGACAAGGGTGTGAGCTCTATTTTCCTGGAGGGCTGGGCCAGCCAAGCCGATTAGGGGCCCGGAGCAGCTGTGGGCCGAGGGAGGCCGGGAGGCCGCTGGGAGTGAGGGGATTCAAACAGCTCTTTCCCACCCTCTCCCCCAGCAGCCTGCTCTGTGTAAAAATCCCAGACTCCAATCAAACCCCTTCTCTTTTCTCCTTTCATTCACCTGCCCATCTTCTCTCCTCTTCTCTCCTTTTCTATCCAAACTCATAATTAATCGCTCAAGGCAAAAGTAATGAATGTTAATTGGCCATCTGTAGGAAGACTAATTAAAATCTACCACGCTGGGGTTTCAAACATACCTATAGCAACGGAGTGAATCGGGAATGAGGCGAGGAGGGACTGAGGTAACAGCTGAAAGACTGCAAAACACCACTGGGCTTAGGTGTGAGGAACGAAGCCAGCACAGGCGAGGGGCGCGAAGCCGGCGAGGGAGGGAGAGGGAGAGACTTGCCTTGCCGACTCACTCCTACCGCTGCGGGACCTGGCCTTTTGTGGCTCTTCTGTTTTGTATTTAACAAGCACATTTACACATTTCCTTCTCACTGGACGTGGCTTAAGGGGTGGCTGGAGTTTGTCAACACACAATTGTCGTCCCTCAGTCACGGGCCCGAACACACCCTTTCATCCAGGGCCGCCTGCACCAAGTCAGAGTCACCCCCGGACACACACACGCACCCCCCGTGCCAGTTAAATCTCAATCTCAGCTTTGCCCAGGTTCACGCCGGCAAGGTGACACCCTGTCGCCTGTGTGCACATGCACGCCCGCTGATAAACGGATTGCAACCCAGGGGCACGACGTGTGGTTCCCCACAACCACACGCAGTCACATGCATGTACACTGTTGTGTGCTCACAGCAGTTTACACGTACGCTCACATTCATCTTACAGGTACGTGCGTTCGGTTACACACACAAACCCCCTTGGCGTGTACACACTGTTACCCGGCAATTTTTACATCGAAACACTTACATAAAGGTACACGCACAATTATACAAACCCCCCTCCGTGCATAAGCAAAGCCAAATGTTCTAGCACCTGTATGACTAATATTAACACAAAGGTGGCAAACGGTTACACACACACGTGACTGGGGCCCAGGGCAGGCCCATGTGTGGTTCATATACAACCATATATGCACATGCGGAGACTCTGGCCCCAGGAGAGAACACACTTCCCATAATGGCCTCTTGCCTTCCTGAAAAAACAGGGCCGGAGCCACCGATACAAGGCTTTAGGCCTCATCCTCTCTCTCAGAAACCCCTGCTTGAGCGACATGCACCCACAGCCTACCTAGAGCTTCTGTCCAACCTTTGGGCAGAAAGGATGGTGGATTTGAGGAAAGAGGGAGATGCGGCCCAGGGGTCAGGATGGGCTTTGGTGGGCAGATCGACTGTACGTCTGCTAGTCTGTGGGCTGAGTGGCAGGGGCTGTGTACTCTCTGCGTATTCGAAGTGTCAGTTCTGTGTGGCCGGGGAGGCCCCCACTGAGTGAGCATGGCACTGTGGCAGAGCCCTGACCCGGGGGCTGAGCCCTCCGGCCATGGGCCCTGTGTTCTCAGACTCAGAGTGAAAAGGCTGCCCTCCCTTCTGGATCGCTGCTGGGGCCTCTTCCTCAGTACTGTCAAATCCCTTTGTGATAAGCTTGCATTAAAGCCGGGCAGAGTGCAAACACAAAAAAGAACTTCCTGGCGCATGAGGAGTGGGGGACAAAAACCTGGAAAGTGTCCCCAGAGAGAAAGAGCACATGATTCTACCCAAGGATCATCACGAGCAAGGGTTAAGTATCCCCGTGTTCCCCGGGCTATGTGCCAACCCTGTCTGCCCCTGCAGGCTCCAGGTCAGAGGTTCTCAGGCGGGAGTCAGTGCTCAAGGCCCAGCCTTGGGTCTGGCACGGAAAGCATCTGGGAGAAGAGCAGGCCAGAGGAGGGCAATGTCCTCTGTGTCCCCAGAGGAACCTGTGTGCTGGGTATATCCCTGGAAGTCAGGAATCAGCCAACAGAAGGAATTCCCAGTTAAAACAAGCAGGCTGAAAGGAATCCCTGAGGTCCCAGGAGTGACCGATGCGCATGAAGCCAGGTGTGCATGTCTGCCCCTCGGGGATCCGGAGGGCTCGGCTCCTTGACGTGTCCACTTGACAAATGAGGAGACCCAGTTGCTTCGATTGCCCAGGACCTCATGGCTGGAAGTGGCCAAGCTAGGCCACAGAAGCCAAGTCCAGTGGGCTATCTCCTAAAGCTGGGCAGCCCCGGGGCCTCTCCCTGTGCAGGATGGGAAGAGACACAGCCTGCTTGCTAGGGTGTGGACCTTCCGGAGAGCCTCTCGGGGAACTCCCTCTGCCAGGCTAAGTCCTCAGAATTCTCTGGGAGAAACAGGCACGCACACACGCTGTCTCTCTCTCTCTCTCTCTCTCTCTCTCTCACACACACACACACACACACACACACACACACGCACGCACGCACCCCTATGACAGCTTCTACATTTGGAGCTGACAGATGTGCAAGGTAACAGCTCGGCACCGCCTGTGCAGCTGAGGCCCCGGCGTCGCAAGTGGGATTATTTCCAGTAAGGCTCTGGGTGGCTTCGTGCGCACACGCCCGAGTGTGTGTGAGTGTGTGTATGCGTGTGTGTGAGTGCGTGGCTTCTCTCAAACTCTCTCCCTCCATCTGAATCTGTCTTACTAGAGTTCCAAATCTTTCTATCCCTGTGTTCCTCCCTGTGTTGTTCCCTCTTCCTCTCGCTGTCCTGCTCACCCTGCCTCAGTCTCGCTGTGCCTTGAGTCTGCTTTTGTGTCTTGGCCTGGAGGCTCCAGTGAGGAGAGGAGACTTGCTTCCTCTCAGCTTCCTCACTTTGCCCCTGCTCCCTTTCCTGTCCTACCCAGGCTGGCCGCAAGGATGGACTCTCAAAGCCCATTTTGTTCCAGATAATGTCCCTGCCTTGTGCACAGGGCTCCTGCCCAGGGGAATGGGGTGGGCAGATCTGGGGCTATCCTGGGCCCAAGAAAGGAACCTCTTGACCTTGGTCTTCAGGCCTGGCTTTCTTTTCCTAATGAGCCAGCTCACCCTGACACTCATCATTTATATGCAAATTAATGTATTAAAAGCCAATAGTGCAGGCCTCTTTTGCCTCCCAAAATACTGCAAGATTTTCTCCCTTTCTGTATTCCCACCCCCCAACACAGACTAAACCTAGTCATGGCCCTGTGCTGACCCTAAATCTGGACTCACAGTGACCCTGACCCTGGCCATATACTGATCTTTAATTCTGACCTCAGGCCAGCCCCCACCCTAACCCTGACTCTGTCCCCTAAACTTCCCTT
Source organism: Paguma larvata (assembly GCA_030068075.1). NCBI lineage: Eukaryota > Metazoa > Chordata > Mammalia > Carnivora > Viverridae > Paguma > Paguma larvata. Next base: position 49,383,058 of record CM057836.1, read on the forward strand.
CTCTGAGTGGCTGCCTTCTTGGATCTCTGCTAAATACCACCTGGGTTTGCAAGGTTCACGGCTCGATTTTTAAATTAACGAATCAATTCTTTTTCACAGCTCACTTTCCAATGTTCTAGCGCATGTGGGGAGGCACCTAGATCCAGTGGATTGGGCTCTGGGGTGAAGGAGGAGTAATGGGAAAGCGATTTTTTAAATAATTTCTTTTAAGTTTATTTATTTATCTTGAGAGAGAGAGGATACAAGCAGGGGAGGGGCAGAAAGACGGAGAGAGAGAGAATCCCAAGCAGTCTCTGTGCTGTCAGCTCAGAGCCTGATGCGGGGCTCAAACTCAAACTCAAACTCAAACTCAAACTCATGAACTGTGAGATCGTGACCTTAGAGCCAAAATCAAGAGTCAGACGCTTAATTGACTGAGCCACCCAGGCTCCTGTAAAGCGATTTTTTTTTTAACTGCCCAGGTGATTCTGACACAGGCAAGTCCCACCCACTTCCATAATACACACATTTGGGCTTTCCTTTGGGCGTTCCAGGGAGGAATTTAAGATGGGTTTGAACCCCCATGTAGGGATACCTGGGCTGATGGGAGTTTGTCTGCAGAGACCTAACTCCCAGGCACCATCATTACACCTGAGCCATTTCAAATGCTTCACGATATATCTGGTGGTGAGCCACTCCAGCATTCGCTGGCTTACTTGCTTGCTCACTCTTTACTCATTCATTCATTCATTCATTCATTCATTCACTCCTCACTCAACACGGCCTCAGTGGGTTAGGTCTGAGTAGGGTCTGTGGAATATATACAGCCTTTTGAGCCTTGGGCCTTGGATCCCTGGGGTCCAGCTGGGGTTTAGAAGGGCAGGGTGGGGGCAGGAAAAGCCTCTGCAGAAATGGGACTAAGACCTGAACCGGAGTATGGGCCAGATAGACTCCCGCAGCTCCAAGAGGAGGCACCAGGTCTGGGAATGGGAGCCAGGGCTCTTCCCTTGCCCCCGGGCAGGGGATGGGGGACACGGGCCAGTGGGCTAAGAGACCACTAGGCAGCTTCTAGGTTAATCAGCTGAGGAATCACGCTCAGTATCTGGGGTCAGCTGGGGGGTGGGCCTGAGAAGTGGATCCCCCCAAAGAAAAAAAGGAACTTCCTTCTCCCTCCCTTTCTCCCTCCTCCTTTCCCCCAACCTCTCCCTGAAAATAGAAGTCCAGGACTCTCCCAGTTCACACTGACGGCCATTAGGGCTGAGGGAGAGTACATGACGGATGAAATGGGAGACAAGGGGCAAGGTAAGGGAGTCTTGCTGGGAAGTAACAATAATTCCAGGGTGGGAGTGAGGAGGTGGAACATCCAGCCCTCAACCCTGCTTCTCAGCCTGTAGGCAGAAGAGCTGAGGACTGGGGTAGAGGAGCAAGGATGGCTCCTCAGCCACCCTTGAACTCTCCCCTAGGTGGCCCCAGAGGCTGAGTGCATCCTCAGCTACCTTCCCTGCCTGCTGCCTAGTGGCTCCTTCCCTAAACACCAGATCATGGAGAGATGCTGTGGGAGCTGGGGAGGGGTCACCCCATGGGATGTCCACTCCAGGGACTGGAAGTGCTCTTCACCCACCTCTCTGTCACCACACAGGACCCCGATGGTGAGGAAGCAAGCTGGGCACCTGGGACACACGGGTATGTACATGTGGACCTGAGTGAGAATTACTGCAAACGCATGTTGGCATAGGAGGCCACATTCTGTGGGGAGTTACTGTGGGTGAAGGAGGCCATACGCAGTACCCCCGAGCCCAACTCCCTGAAGTGAGACGTGGGGAGATGCTAGGAGGGAGCACGTCCCCAGGGAGTGGTTCTGAGTAGGGACCTAGGGAGCAGCCAGGCACCTCCAGGCCTGGCTAACAATGGACTCAGGCAAAGCCTGCCCTGTATTCAGGGGATGAAGGACATGAACTGGGGGGTGGGGAGGATGCTCCTGAACAGCCTAGTCCCAGCTGGTCACGTTCATGGACAGAGGTGCTGGCTGTCCCTGGGGCGGGCCTGGAATATTCCCCTCCCCTTGCCCCGCACAGGCCAGCTGCTGGCCTCCAGCTCAGGGTATTAAACACAAAACCAAAATCTGCCCAGCTCGTTCACACCATAGACAAAGAGAAAGCTTGTTTGGTTTTTGGCTAATCTGAGGCCCTGCTCGACCCTGCAGCTGGACTCTGGGCATGTGCAGACATGTATTGTGTGTGTGCTTGCATGTGCTCGTGCGTGGGGCGGCCAACGCCAGGCCATGCACTCTGGGAACACAGATGGTTAGCCCCCAGAGGCTGGCAAGAAAGTCTCCCTGCCCCAGTGGTGGGGGAACTGGGGAGGCCGAGTCTGGGTCAAGGAGCAAGGTCTGGGAAATCCCTGTAGTCGGAGCCCGTGGTGACCCAAGGAGGAGTTAGGCCTGCCAGGGAGAGTGACCCCAGCTCCCTGGGAAGCCCTAGGAGTTCTCAACCCTACAGTGCAGGGAGAAAGAGAGATGGGGGTTGTTTCCAAGGCTCTTAAATCCCTGGACTCAAAGAGGACAAGTCTCAGGCACGGGAGAGCCTCGCCACCTCGTGGGGACATGTGGTACTCCTCACTAAGTCCTGGCCAACCAGCAGGGGGTTGTGCTTGTGCTGACGGGTCTCGCACTCCCAGGGGCAAGGGGCCAGGTGAGGACATCCACCCAACACTCACCAGACAGAAGGGGCAGCCCAGGCCAGCCCAGCCCCACCTGCAGGAAGGAACCTCAGAGCTCATCCGTTCTAAGGAAAGAGAAGCTCAGAGGGAGGAGGGCCCTGTGCAGGACCCCACATCTCTGTTACAGCGGGAAGTGAGACCAAGGGTTCCTGACTTCGAGGCTCATGCATTTTCCCATAGGTCTGGTGAGTCCAGAACAAGCGGTCCAGTCTGAACTCCAGCCCCTCTGAGGTCCAAAACAGTGAGTTATTGCTATAGGTCAGCAAGGGGGATGGCATGTGGGCTGTGAGTGGGGCTCCGGATTGATCTGGCTCTTGATATTAAAAGGCAATACAGACCATCCGAATCTATGGGTACTGCGATGCTAGCACTGTGCTGAACGTTTACAAACAAACATTAGGTCATTCAATGCTCACAATGAGCGTTGAATTTGGGGGAGGTGCCATTTTTCAGATTAGGAAACCAAAACACCGGAGAAACAATTTGTCCTGGATTACCAGCTGGTAAATGGTAGAACAGAGATAGGAATGCAGTGTTTTTGACTCCAGGGAGGGCAAATGTTCGCTGGGCTGAGAAAGAGCATGAGTCACTTGCTCCCTCCTAGGGCCTAGAGCCTGGCCTCCAGAGAGGAGCTGCCCAGGGTTCTCCGGGAGGAACAGCCTCAGTGCGCCCTCTGCTGTGCAGGAGAAGGAACGAAGAGAGTTCCCTCCTACATGATCAGTTGATCAGTGGCAGGGCTGAGTCCTGGAGTCGGCTGGCAGGGACCATGGGCTTTCCTCCTAAATGTGGGCCAGGGGCCAGGGGCTGGTTGGATGTGGAGCTCCCAGCTACACATCCTACATCCACCAACTGGCAGAAGGATGGGTTTGGTGACACACCTACTTTCTTAGGGCTTCCCTCTCTTGGAATATCACCCACCTCCCCCAAAGGCATGTTGGTCCCAAGCCCACCCCACTCAAGACTGGGACCATGGGCCAGATGGACTCTACCAGGAGGGGCCATGACAGTGCCCTGAGGAGATGGGATCTGTCTGGAAAATTGTCATGTGGGCAAAGGGTAGAATTGGGAATCCAAGAGGGCCAGGAAGCTGGAAGTCAGACCCTGAACCCTAAACACTCTTTGAATAGGTCAAGGATGAGAAAAGGGTAGTAAAGACTGGGTCAGCAGAGGTAAAAGCACGATGGAGAAACAGGCATTGGGCATGTCCATCTCTGAACCTGAGCTTACCACTGAGTAGGGCTCAGTGAGAAGAGGCAAATACCCCCAAGACAACACCTCTTGATATAAAGGCAACTCCCCAAGTTTGGGTTAATTGCTTTAGGGAACACCCGTGAGCCCTGCAAACCAGGAGTCAGTCATGGGCCCTGCATCAGAGCAGAAGGCAGGCAGAATAAAGGACGATCCACATTTTATTTGTATCTGCTTTTTACATGTACATAAACTCTCAGAAGCCTCTTCCCTCCATCTGGGGGACAGATGGCAGGTTCTGGAGGGAGGAGGCATGACAATGAGGACATGAAGTTCAACACAAGGTCCTGCTACCATGAACATGGAGCATCCTGTGTGCCAAATCTGCACTGTCCTCCCTTCCCTGCGGGCTGTGAATCTAACATGGGCCCTCCTATTTGACATCAGCTCAGCCATGGACTGGTGCTGAGACCCAACTTCTCTTCAAGGCTTCAGCTTCTTGTGCTGCTCTTCCCATTCCTAAAATTCTATTCCTGGGGAGAGAGAATGCCAGTGACCATAACTTCTCTCCCCCAAGCTTCCCCTAACTCAGGGCGGTCAACAGACTCCTGGGAACCGGGACTCTGGCCACCCAAGGCCCTCACTGCTGGCTGGCTCTGAGGGCAGGACAGTAGACACGAGTGCTTATCTGGGGAAGGCGGGATTGGCAGTGCCACTGGGGCAGGATGTGGGGAGGCACAGGGTTCCTGGGTGTGCCTGAAAGAGGGGGAAGAAAGCCCCAGGGAGCCAAGGACATTGGCTTATTTATCGTAGAAGTCCACGTGGGCTCCAGACTCGAAGGTGTCCTTTTGCAGCACGCTTAGCAGTTTCTGGGCTGACATCTTACAATCCACAAGCTCCCCTTTTGCCTTCAGCTCATGCAGCATTTTTCGCAAGTCTGAGTCCAATGAGGTCTCCCGGGCCAACTGCTGCATGTCTGTGTCCAAGGGACCTAGGGCAGGAAGTGCAAGAGCTGAGATGACATGGCTGAGGCAGGGTGCCCTGCTGTGTGTATAGAGAATCGTGGAGTCAGGTCTGGCCACAGGCAATACCTCGTCCTGGCTGACAAGGGTGGTTAGTGTCACCAAAGAGGGTCACCAAAAGGGTCAGGGTCATTCTGTCACTACTGAGTTCCAGACTCACAAATTCCGATGCCCAGTGAACACGGTATCTCCAGACTACTATGTCTACCAGCAAGCTTATCACCTCCTGTCCCATTGGCACCTCCTCCTCCTGCCTTTTTCATTTCTATTAATGAAGTACTCTTCTCTCAAGCTCAAAACCTCCATCCCTGTCTCCTCCCTCCCCACTCTGTTCCCACGGCCAACAAGTCACCAAGGAGGACCCTTCTGCCCCTACATATGCTGATAATCAGGCCTTTTATACTCCCCTGGTTCTCTCCCCGCTTCGACTCTTTCTGTAGCCCTCTGCTAAGTACAGCTTGCTAAAATATCATTGGGGTCAGTAAAATGGTGGCATAGGAATTTCTAGCGCTTTTCTCCAGGAACATCAATTTGCACTACTGGCTGCACACGAAATTACCTTCAGGAAAGTCAAGGATTCCAGGTGAGGGATTACACTACCTGGGTGAAGCACAGAAATAAGAAAGGATGCATTGAGGAGGGCAGGAAATATGGATTTGCACTACCCTTATCACCTGTCTCCCAAGCCTAGGCACTCCAGTGTAGAGACACCCTCCCTGTGGGAGGAGGGTGAAGTAAGCGCCTGACTTCTGAGGGGATCCCAGAGCCTCCCATGGCCCTAGGTGGTTCCCTGTGGGCTCCCATGAACCCAGGTCCCCAGCTAACCCTAGTGCCTGCCAGTTCCAGTGGCCCCCGCCATCCCAGGTGGCCCCCACAGTCCCAGGAGGCTCTCACAGGGCAGGTTCCCATGAACCTAGACCCCAGGCTCACTCTGGTGCCTGCCGGCTCCAGCCAGCTCCAGCCCCCCAGAGAGCCCCAAGAACCCCAGGCCCCAGATCCATTCCAGTATCGGCTAGCTCTTGTGGCCTTGGGTTGCTCCCATGGCACCAGGCTCCTGACGAGCTCCTATGAACCTAGGTAGCTGGCATATTCTAGCCAGCTCCTGTGCTCCTAGATGGCTCTTGGGGGCCCAAACTTGCAATCAGTGCCTGTAAACCGAGGCTCTAGGCAGGCAGCCACAAACCCAGGCTCCCTAATAGGACCAGTACCAGACTGACTACCATGGACCCAGGCTTTCAACCCACCCCAGCAACAGGCTGCCCAAAGACTTCAGCAGCAAGCCTTCACCAGATGGTTCACCCAGAATCACTGGATGGGTTGATGGTGAAGGGCTCTGTCTACTGAAGTCAGCCTGTAAAGACTGGAAGAGGTACCTACTTCCTTAAATGCAGAGACACCAGCATGAGGCCACAAGGATCATGAATAATCAAGAACGCGTGACACCAATAAAGGAAACCGATAAAACTCTAATGACTGATCTAAAGAAAGAAGATATTGGTGGGAAGGGGCGCCTGGGTGGCTCAGTTGGTTGAGCACCTGACTTTAGCTCAGATCATGATCTCGCGGTTTATGGGTTCAAGCCCTGCATCAGGCTCTCTGCTCAACAAAGAGCCTCCTTCAGATCCTTCGTCTCTCTCTCTCTGCCTCTCCCCCTCTTGTGCACGCGGGCATGCCCCCTCTCTCTCAAAAATAAACATTAAAAACTTAAAAAGAAATAAGATCTATAAACAAATAATTCAAAATAATCTTCTTAAAGAAAGTCACTGAACTATAAGAAAGTGCAGATAGACAACTAACTAAATGAAATTAGGAAAACAATGCATGAACAAAATGAGAAGTTCAACAAAGAAACAGAAACCGCTTAGAAAAAAACAAAAATCAAACTGAAATCCTACAGTTGAAGAATACAGTAACTAAAGAATTCAAGAGAAGTCAACAGCAGATTCAACCAAGCAGAAGAAAAAATCAGTGGCATAGGTCATTAGAAATCATCCAGTCAGAAGAACGAAAAGAAAAAAACAAAAAGGAGTGAAGATGAATTAAAGGGATACCATCAGAAGAGACAATCTATACATTACTGGAGTTCCAGAGAAATAGTGGCCGAGAACCTCCCAAATCTGGGGAGAGATCTGTACATCCAAGTTCATGAAAGCTAATAGATCACTCCAAAATTTCAACCCAAAATTATCTTCTTCAAGACACCAGGCCTACACGATTTCACTGAATTGTTGCCTGTTTTTTGCCAATACCACCGTCTGCATGACTCTACCTTTGTGATACAGTTCGAAATCAGGGAGCGTGATGCCTCCAGCTTTGTTTTTCTTTCTCAGGACTGCTTTGATTATTTGGGGTCTTTTGTGGTTCCACAACACTTTAGGCTTGTTTGTTCTATTTCTGTGAAAAATGCCACTGGAATTTTGATAGGGATTCTACTGAATCTGTACGTTGATTTGGGTAGTATGGACATTCTGACAATATTAATTCTTCCAATCCATGAACACAGAGTATCTTTCCATTTATTTGTATCTTCTTCAGTTTCTTTCATCAATGTCTTATAGTCATCAGTGTACAGGTCTCTCACCTTCTTGGTTAAATTTATTTCTAGGTATTCTATTCTTTATGATGTAGTTGTAAATGGGGCTGTTTTCTTAATTTCTCTCGTAGCTCATTATTAGCATAAAGAAATGTAGATTATTTTCCATCCTGCAACTTCATCGAATTTATCCGTCCTCATAGTTTTTTGCTGGAGTCTTTAGGGCTTCCTATACGTAATATGTCGCTGAAAATAGACAGTCTTACCTCTTCCTTTCTCATTTGGATGTCTTTTATTTTTTATTTTTTGCCTAATTGCTCTGGCTAGGAGTTCCCATACTAGGTTAATTAAAAGTGGTGAAGAGTGGTTCTAGTGTTAGAGGAAAGGTTTTCAGCTTTTCACCATTGAGGATGCTTACCCGTGGGCTTGTAATAATATGGCCTTCACTATGTTGAGTACATTCCCTCTACACCCACTGACAGATGGAGGTGGGGCTCGATCTCATGAACCGTGAGATTATGAGCCAAAACAAGAGTTGGACACTTAACCAACCGAGTCCCCCAGGCACCCCTACCCTTCATTTTATTAATGCGGTATATTGTATTGATTGATTTGCCGATGTTGAATCATCTCAGGACTCCCTAAGACCTAACACAATCAAATGACAATTCTGGAGTTGGCTCCACTCCTGGCTGTGGTTCTCATTTGCTCACTGTTGACTGAGTGAGTCCTAGGCTGAGCTCAGAGGGGTGCTCAATGGTTCAGTGGTGGCTACAAGAATAACAGTGCATGCGTTAGGGAAGAAGGGAGGATTGGGTACTGGAGTGTATGAGGAAGTAAAAATAGCACTGATCATGAACTTGGAGGGAAGGTTTGATCCTGGCTCTGCTACCTTTGGGCTTTAGCCAGGTCTTTCTAGATCTTTGCCCCCAGGTTCCAAGGGGAACAGACTACAGGCTATCGGATCTCCGTCTAAGTCATTCAGACATTATAAAACAGCTTTGTCACCACCTTCTAATTCCCCCAGCCTCAAACTTCGTATAGAGGCCTCACTTTCCCGAAAGGGGCACAGTGGCATTGCAGGGTGGTGAGAAACCAGACCAAGTGTCACAAGCCCCCCTACTGTTTAAATTTTGTGAAGACAGGGGCTCTCTCTTATTTATCCCAGCATGCCCACAATGTTTCAGCCCAGTTTAGCCTGGGATGGTCAGCATTTCACAATGTCTCTCTGTTATTTATTCAACTAACATTTACTGAAGTCTGACTCAGCGTGGTGCCAGGTGCTGGACATACAAGTGCCTAAGGCAAAGTTCCTGTCTTCAAGGCTTTCTAATCAAGAGAGTGAAGTATAGATATGAAGAGAATACGGCATGATAAGGTCTATCTAACATTTAGACGTGTTAACAGTTAGAGAGCACTTCACAGGTAGGGAACATTTTCACCCACATTTCCTTACTCAGTCCTCCGAACTGCCCTGTGAGACAGGTAGCACGTTCCCTGTTTCACATAAAGAAATGTGGTACAGGCCTGAAATTCAAACCCTAATTGTTCTCAAACTCTGCTATCTCAGACTTTCTGGCCCCACGCCCCAGGCCAGCAACTCCCAACTCTCTCACCTTATAGTCCAACTACACTCCCTGTCCTGGCCAGCTCTAACTTGCCGGGAGCCTGTATTTCCCTTCAGGCATGATGATTAATGATTCAGGGACAATATACTCTGTGGATTCTTTCTTGGAGGGGATGGACTAGGCCCTTTGCCCACCTCCCAGAAGGGAACCACCCAGCCAGTTCTGGGTGATGGGGATGGTGGTAAGGCCCCACCTACCTGGGGCATAGCTCAGCACCCTCACACTAGGCTCCTCTGCGGCTAGGACCCGGCACATCATGTTTCGCGCTGCCTTCCCCGCACAGTATAGTCCCCAGCCCTTGAAGGGCTGCAGAGCACAGATGGATGAGATGTTAACCACGGTCCTGATGAGGCCAGGACTGTCTGGAAAGGCCTTCAAGATGCTGGAAGTCAGGCAGAACATGGAGGTCAAGTTCAGAGCCCAGTAGTTGTTCACTTCAGCTAGGTCAGCCAGGTCCACGAAGCCTTTGGACACGTCCCCAAGAGTGGCTGAAAAACCAGACCATAGGAGTTACTCTGTGCAGACGGGTCTTTCTCTTCCCCCAGCTTTCTCCGAATTCCTCCAGACACCCCACTCCCATCCAAACCTAGAGGAATCGCCCTAGTGCTTCTTAAGACTTCCCGCTCTGCAGACACACCTGGGGTTATTCACTCATCCCAAGCTGCAAATTGAAAGGGTGCATGCCTTGCTCTGGGCCTGGGGGGAGAACTCAGAGGGGCATTTGGAAAAGCTGGTAATTTACTTCTGCTGGAAGACCTCATGCCCTGACTCAGGCCTCCGCCAGAGGGCGCGGAACAAGGCGATCGGGAATGTTCTACAGGCATTTTGGAATTTCGCCCTGAAACGGGAAGGGGTGGGGGTGGGGAGGAATGAGTCGCACCGATGGCACCGAGTCTTCCTCCATACCTTGCTGAAACAAGCAGGATTTTTAGACACTTATCTGCTTCCTAAGAGTCACCTTTAAAGTTCCCCGCAGTTGGGGAAAGTGAGAAGGAGGGAGAAGAGACAGGGGCCTTAAACACTACTGCCAGGGCTCCCCCTGGGGAGTCCGCCCCTGCCGGCTGGCGTCTTACCCGCATTATTGATGAGCAGCACCCGCTGCAACCCCTCGGGCGTGGGAAGCTCGCGCAGGGCGCCGAGCAGCTGCCGCAAACTGGCCTCGTCGCCGAGGTCGGCGGGCACCCGCACCACGCGCAGGTCCGGCTGCTCGGCGCCCAGCTCGGCCTCCAGCTGCCGCAGCGCCTCGTCGTTGCGGGCGCTCAGGACCATCAGAGAGCCGGGCGACAACAGCTGGGCCAGGAGCGGGGCCAAGGCGCGGCCGAAGCCACGGGAGGCCCCGGTCAGTACGCACACGGCGCGCCCTAGGCCGCCCTCCTTGCCACCGCCATCCGCCATGCCTCCGATCTCCGCCAGCTCACGCAGACCCAAAACTGGCGGAGGGCGGGGCGGCCGCGGTAGGAGTAGGCGGAGGCCCGGCGGGCGGGGGGGGGGCGAGGGGGGGGGACCGAAGGCTATGGCAGCGATTGGTGGGCCCCGCTTTCCTTGGCCGCCTGCGGCGGAAGTGGAGGCGCCTGCGAGGTCACCGGGTGCGGGAAGGCGCCCAACGGAAAGGGCGTGGAAGCACGGCCGCTGCGGGGAATCCTAGTCCAGTTCTGGGCATGGCATCATTCTCCCATCACACCTACTTCCCGCCCCCTCGCTTCCTCACGTTCACTCCCCCTCAGGGACGCATCCACCTCCCAACTGTTGTAGGTTAACAAACCTGAGTCAATAATAGAAAACCATTAACCGGCTGTTTTGGCTTCTGTAAACTGCTTTGCGAATGCGTCTCCCCATTCATTGTTCTGACCAACTGTATGGTAACCGCTAAAACATTGAGATAAAAGCCTATGCAGTTTCCTGTTAGAGTTATCAGAAGGGGTTAACTGCCCGTCTCATTCCTGTAACTTCGCCTGCTTGCTAAGGCAGATTAGATTGCAGTGAGCTCTCTCACCCTACTGTTTTGAGCTGATCAAAGGAAGGCCAGTGTGCAAGAAGTCACGTAAGTGCTGTCCCGCGGTATCTGGCGTGTCTAACTGTAATTGGTCATTTCGAAGCTCACTTAAGACAACCTTGAAGCAATAGGCCCCCGCCAAAGGTAACGTCTATGTAATTGGCTACCAAGATATGTTGAAAATTGTAATTGGTTAACTAATTGATGATGTACACTAACTTGCTGGAATCCATATAAGCCCACTGCTGCCTTTGTTCGGAGCCATTCTCTGCACTGTCTCCTTAAGATCAGGAGATCAGGTTTGGCCCAGCCTTAAAATAGAGCCTTGCCTCGCTACTGGTGTCTGGTGGTCTTTTTTCAAACAGCAACCTGTTTCACCAACTTCATATTCCACCCCTTTGCCCAAAGGATCTCCTCCATCCTCCTCTGAGCTGGGCGTCCCTGCGAGTGGCCCAGAGAAGCTTTGAGTGAAGTGCATGCCAGTTTGGGCTCGGGGAACTCACCGCTCTCAGGTATCGGAAGCTACCTCTGGGAGCATCATAGTGCTCCTGGGAGCGTTGTAAAAACCTCTTCTCTCTTCTTAGACTCATCAACTCTGTGCAGCAGCCAGTTTCCTATCCCAGAGATTTCGGACCCCTCCTCCTCTTACAGGTCTGTGTTACACCAATTTCTGCACCCACCCTGCTATACTTTTCCTAATAGTCAATTTCACCCACTCCCAACTTCAGAGAGAGGACAGCAACTACTTCCATTTTGACTTCAAACTAAGTTTTTTTCTCGCTTATTTCTTAACTCAGGCAAAAGACCTACCTAACCTATGCCCTCAGGCAATAGGAATTGCTCAGCTGCCAGCAACACCCCATGTGACTGACCTCAAGACAATGTTTGGGGGCACCTGGGTGGCTCAGTCGGTTGGGCGGCCGACTTCAGCTCAGGTCATGATCTCGCCATTTGTGGGTTCGAGCCCCGCGTCGGGCTCTGTGCTGACAGCTCAGAGCCTAGAGCCTGCTTCCGATTCTGTGTCTACCTCTCTCTCTGTCCCTTTCCCTGTTCATGCTGTGCCTCTATGTCTCTCAAAAATAAATAAACATTAAAAAATTAAAAAAAAAAAGACAATGTTTGGTTTGATGGTCACAACCTATCTGCACGCACCCACAGACCTTTGTCCCACATTTGCCATATATAAACCTTGAAGAATTTTTGGTACTTTGGAGACAGTCCTTGAGAGGTTAGTCTGCTGTCTTCCCAAGTGTGGGCCTCACTGGAATAAATTCCTTTTTTGGTTTGACCGCCACCCGTTTCTCTGCCTTTGGATTTTGTCAGCAGCGAATGGTCAAATCTGGTCTGGGACTGGGTCTGCCCTTGCACCCCTGTACCCCAGCTACACTTCATGTTTACACAATCACCGAAATCTGTACTTCCAGATACGTGCTTCAGAAGACCCACTTTCTGATTTTTTTCAAGGAGAGAGGGAAGAGGAGAAGGTTGGGAGACTGCTATAAATCTCCCTAACAAGGAGACTCTTGAGAGTTTAGCAAGAGTGGCAAGCAATCTCGGATAATTCGGCCCAAGCCCTCACAGGGCTGTTCTCTCTCTGAGAATAGACAGCAAAGTTGCCTTTCAAGGCTCCTGGAAAAACACATTTTGCTTCCTTGTGTTGTGTGGGCTATCATGCCAACACCAAAACAATTTGCAGGGAAGCTTTCTTACTGGTCAACATGGGTGCCTTTACTATAACATTCTGTAAAACATGCAGTTCAGGGGTGCTTGGGTGGCTCAGTCCGTTGAGCATCTGACTCTTGATTTCTGCTCATGATCTCATGGCTCCTGAGAGTGAACCCTGAACTGGGCTCTGTGCTGGCAGCTCAGGGATTCTCTCTCTCTGCCCCTCTGTTCCCCTGCCTCTCTCTCTCTCTCTGTCTCTCAAAATAAATAAATAAACCTGAAAAAAAAATTAAAAATGTGCAGTTCCGGGTTCCTTGGTGGCTCAATCTATTGAGTGTCTGACTTCAGGTCAAGTCATGATGATCTCAAAGTTCATGGGTTCAAGCTCCAGGTTGGGCTCTGTGCCGACAGCTCAGAGCCTGGAGCCTGCTTCAGGTTCTGTGGCTCCCTCTCTCTCTGCCCCTCCCCTTGCTCATGCTCTGTCTCTTTCTGTCTCTCAAAAATAAATAAAACATTAGAAAAAAGTGCAATTCAGACTGTATGTCACCATGGAACATACTCTCACAACAAATGAAACTGCAAAGGAACCTTAAACATCATTTAGTATATTTTTTTATTAAAATGCACAGTATTATTTTGAAACTATTGGATGTAAATTAGGACCAAAATAATTATGCTAATGTTGTTAAGAGCCAAGATTTCCAGTGTTAAAGAGACCAGGTATAAATTGAAGGACGTTAAGGGAAAAGTCTGTAAACTTCAATTTGAATTGGAATCCAGAAAATTGTAGAATTTATTGCAATTACTTTTACTCTTATACAATAACACTAAAACCATGTTTTTCTCTTCTGGGTATGTTGGTTCTCCAGTACCTACAATTAACCTTTTTAAGAGCTCTTCCTGCAATAATGGCAGAGATCAGAGTATGCTCTGTGAAAATTAATAAAAGGAAATCTCCTTTAATGGAGTTTGGAGGCCCTCAGGATGAGCCCTCATGCCCTATCACTTGTCAATTACACACCCAGGGGATGAGAAAGACCTTGCACATGACCACTTCTATCCAGCAAGAGGAAGGAAGGCCTTTCCCCTTCCCTGGCAACAGCCCAGCCAATGAGAGACTGCAACATTGCAGCCAATGAAAAGCCACTATACTTTGAACTCCCAGTTTACTCCAATGGACTTTCTGTTTATAACAGCGGTGCTTCCCCTTTCCTCTATAAAGGAACCTTCCTCTCTCTTCTTGAGGGGATTTATCGATAATTCCCTGGATGAGTTTTTGCTCTGGGTTGTGATTCTCCGCTATCCCCAAATAAACCCATGCTTGCTGTTAACAATAGCTGGCAGTTTTGTTTTGTAAGGTTAACTTATTTGGTGATGAGAAAGGGAATGCAAAGAAGACCCCCAGCACTTCGGAGGCTGGTGGACAAACCTGCCAGCACCCGCAGAGCCAATGGGGCTCACTGCTTTCTCGCTGACCCTGGAGTCTGCGGTAAGTTTCCTCCTGGATTTTGAGTCTGCGCTTTGTGTTTGCACTCTCAGGCTTTTTAAGGATTTAAGGCCTCGGTTTTTTTTTTTCTTTTCTTGGAAGGTGCTCATTTGGGCTTTGGTCAAACTTCTTTTGGGGACTGGATTGTTCTTGTTGGAACTGTGCTGGTCTTTACTCTGATTCCTTCCGGAACCAGGCTGCTCCTGATGAAACTGCGAAGGAGTTTTTCTCTTTGCCCTGGAGAAATGGGATCGCAGTCATCACAACGTCTGAGGGTTCTTGCCCCCTTCCTCGCTTTTACTTACTGGGACTCTGGCTTGTTTTATGTTTAAAAAGTATGGTCCTTTTGCATGCACATTTGTAACTAAGTGGACTGACTTAACCAATTGTAATTGAGAACACCGGCACCTGGTTGGCTCAGGCCCTTAAGCCTCCGACACCTGACTTGGGCCCAGGTCATGATCTCTCATTTTGTGGGTTTGAGCCCTGCTTCCGGCTCTGCGCTGACAGTGCTGAGCCTGCTTGGAATTCTCTCTCCCTCTCTCTCTGCCCCTCCCCTGCTCTCTCTCTCTCACACAAAAATAAATAAACTACAAAAAAAAAAAAACCCACAAAAAACCCACAACGACACCACCACCAATGGCGGTTATGCGGAACTTTTGATCTCTCCAAACTTAATTGACCGGAAGTTAAATTAGAAAACTATGGGTCCTGAGAAGAAAAAAAAAAAAAACTGGGATGCCTGTTTTAAATGGTACCAATAGAGTAGGCAGTTAGTTAGACATGAGCTGGAGACAAGAATGGTGATAAATAGGTTACACATTAGAAGCCTGGGGGCACAACATCCTGACTTTGTGGCTTCCAAGACCCCTCAACGTCCTGGCCTTGTGGCTTCCAAGACACCAAGGGTAACAGACCAAGAGCCCCGGGTGCAGAACATGCCCCCTCCTCTTCAGCTTCTGCCCCAGGGTAACCTATAGAGTCATCCTAATGTATTTACATTGTGGTTTCCACCCTGCCCCTGTGGGAGAAGATGGACAGGACAGTTCCAGCAAGAACCTTGTACGGCCCCAAACTCCTCCTCCTCATCGACAGGAGGGGTCCCTTAGATGATTGGAAATGATCTCAGTTAGAGACCGCCCTAGCTATGACCCATAACTTATGCAAACATAAAAAGAAAAGACACTCCTAATCCTGGTGCAGTTGCTACCTCTGGATCTGCTCACTGCCCCTTCTTAACAGCGTTCTGTCCTCAGTGAACGGCTTTGTGCTGATTACCTTCCCTCAGGCTGTCTTTGAGTGTGGATCCTCAAATAAATCTTTCAAGGGGAATCCATGCATTGAGGCCTCCATTCACATGTGGAAGACTCTCAAGTACCTTGAGGCTTCCAGATATTTTCAGACCTAGCCTCATCTAACCCTAGCTGCTTTCAGAAGGACCTGTTTGGTAACAGTCCACAGGATGGAGTGGTTTACCTGGACTGGGAGAGAGCCTGGAAAATTCTTGTTTTCTGTGGAAGATGATTATCTGCCTCTTGCCACCCCACACGCCCCTGCCCCGCCAATCTTACTTCAAGCAATATTTCAGCAATTTGTGAATAATATTTCAGTGGGCAACACAACCCATAGAATTCCTTTAATAATAGTACAATGGTCCTAGGTGGCTCAGTCAGTTAAGTCTCTGACTTCGGCTCAGGTCATGATTCACAGTTTGTGAGTTCAAGCCCCAAGTCAGGCTCTGTGCTGACAGCTCAGGGCCTGGAGCCTGCTTCAGATTCTGTGTCTCCCTCTCTCTCGCCCCTCCCACATTTGCATTCCGTCTCTCTCTCTCTCTCTCTCTCTCTCTCTCAAAAATAATAAACATTAAAAAAAAATTTTTTTTTTTAAATAGTGGCAGTGATTCCCAAATTTGTTTACACATTGAAGTCACCGGGGAACTACAAAAACACTGGATTCCTGTGTCCCATAGGACAGGACTTAGGGATTTTTTAATAAAATTTTTGTTCAGTTTACTTAAACTAAAAAAAAAGACAACAAGTCACCCATTTCTCCCACCCTCTATCTCTTACAACCACCAATCTGTTCTCTGTATCTATGCATTTGTTTTTGTTTCTAGTTTTTGTTTTTATTTTTTAGGTTTCACATGTAAGAGAGATCATACTGTATTTTCTGTCAGACTTCTTTCACTTAGCATAATGTCCTTGAGGTCCATCCAGGTTTCAAAGGCAAGACTTCATTCTTTTTCAGTGGTTGACTATTTATCCATTCATTTATAGATGCTTAGGTCGTTACCATATCTTGGCTGTTGTAAATAACGTTGCAGCGAACATGGGGGTGCACATATCTTTTCAAGTTAGTGTTTTTGTTTTCTTTGGATAAATACTCAGGGTGGAATTGTTGGATCGTATGGTGGTTCTATTTTTAATTTTTTTAGGAACCCCTGTCCTGTTTTCCACAGCGCCTAAGCCAATTTACATTCCCATTCTCAAGGCGGAGGGTTTTCTTTTCTCCACATCCTCTTTTTATTAACACTTGTTATCTCTCGTCTTTTGAGTGTAGCAGTTCTAACGGGTGTGAGAGGGTGTGAGACGATAGCTCATTGTGGTTTTGATTTGCATTTCCCTGACGATAGCTCATTGTGGTTTTGATTTGCATTTCCCTGACGAGTAATGATACAGAGCATCTTTTCTTGTACCTGTTGCCCATCTCTATGTCTTCTTTAGAACAATGTCTATTCAGATCCCCTGCCCAGTTTTTAATCAGATTGTTTTGTTGTTGTTTTGGTTTTTGGGTGTTTCGCTATTGGGTTATGAGTGCTTCAGATATTTTGGATATTCACCCCTTATCAGGTACGTGACTTGCCACTCTTTTCTCCCAGTCAGTATGTTGATTCTTTTTGTTTTGTTGATGGTTTCCTTTGCTGTGTAGAAGCTTTTCAGTTTGATGTAGCCCTATTTTATTTTATGTTTTCCGTTTGGCTTTTAGAGTTTTTATTTTAATTCCAATTAGTTAACATAAAGTGTTGTGTTAGTTTCAGGTATACAACACAGTGATTCAACACTTCGATACGTCGTGGGTGCTCGTCACAAGTGCACCCCTTGGCTCCCCATCACCTATTTCACCCAGCCCCTCACTTCCCTCCTCTCTGGTAACCATCAGTTTGTCTTCTATAATTTAGAGTCTGTTTCTTGATTTGTCTCTCTCTCTCTCTTTTCTTCCCTTTGCTCACTTGTTTTGTTTCTTAAATTTCATATATGAGTGAAATCATATGTTATTTGTCTTTCTCTGACTTATTTGGCTTTGCATTATACTCTCTGGCTCCATCCATGTTCTTGCAAATGGCAAGATTCATTCCATTGAATCTTCTATATCCATTCCTCAACAATGGACATTTGGGCCGCTCTCACATGTTGGCTATTGTGATAATGCTGCTACAAACATAGGGGTGCATGTATCCCTTGAATTGGTGTTTTCATATCCTTGGGGTAAATACCCAGTAGTGAGATTCCTGGATCATAGGGTAATTCTATTTTTTTTTTTACTTTTTGAGGAACTTCTATCCCATTTTCCACAGTGGCTGCAGCAGTTTGCATTCCTAGGAGCAGTGCACAACGTCCTTTTTCTGCACATCCTCCACAACGCCTGTTCTTCATATCTTCGACAACACCTGTTGTTTCTTGTGTTTTTGAGTTTAGCCATTCTGAGCGCTGTGAGGTGATATCTCATTGCGGTTTTGATGTGCATTTCTCTGATGATAAAGTGATGTCGAGCATCTTTTCGTGTGTCTGTTGGCCATCTGTATGTCTTTTTTTTTTTTTTAATTTAAAAAAAATTTTTTTTTAATTTTATAATAGTTTATTTTCAAATTGGTTTACATATAACACCCAGTGTTCATCCCAACATGTGCCCTTTTTAATGCCCATCACCCCCTCTCCCCCCTCCCTCATCCCCCTTACCCTCAGTTTTTTTCTTAGTCTTTGAGAGTCTCTTATGTTTTATCTCCCTCCCTCTCTGTGTCTTTTTTTCCTTTCCCCTCTTCCCCTCCCCTGGTTTTTGCTTAGTCTCACAAAGTCCACCAATTCGTGGAAACATATGGTATCTGTCTTTTTCTGACTGACTTATTTCACTTAACATAATACCCTCCAGTTCCATCCATCTGGCTACACATGGCCAGATTTCATTTTTTCTCATTGCCACGTAGTAGTCCATTGTATATAAGTACCATAACTTCTTTATCCATTTGTCAGTTGATGGGCACTTGGTCTCTTTCCATGATTTGGCTATTGTCGAAAGTGCTGCTATGAACATTGGGGTACACGTGCTCCTATGCATCAGCATTCCTGTGTCTCTTGGGTAGATTCCTAGCAGGGCTATTGCTGGATCATAGGGTAGCTCTATTTTCATTTTTTTGAGGAACCTCCACACCGTTTTCCAGAGTGGCTGCACCAGTTTGCATTCCCACCAACAGTGTAGGAGGGTGCCTACTTCTCCACATCCTCGCCAGCATCTATAGTTTCCTGATTTGTTCATTTTAGCCACTCTGACTGGTGTGAGGTGGTATCTCAGTGTGGTTTTGATTTGTATTTCCCTGATGATGAGTGACATTGAGCATTGTTTCATGTGTCTGTTGGCCGTCTGAATGTCCTCTTTGGAGAAGTGTCTATTCATATCTTCCGCCCATTTCTTCACTGGGTTGTTTGTTTTTCGGGTGTGGAGTTTGGTTAGTTCTTTATAAATTTTAGATATTAGTCCTTTATCCGATATGTCATTTGCGATGATCTTTTCCCATTCCTTTGGTTGCCTATTCGTTTTGTTGGTTGTTTCGTTTGCTGTGCAGAAGCTTTTTATCTTGATGAGGTCCCAATAGTTCATCTTTGCTTTTAATTCTCTTGCCTTTGGAGACGTGTCGAGTAAGAAATTGGTGCGTCTTAGGTCAAAGAGGCTTTTTCCTGTTTTCTCCTCTAGGATTTTGAAGGTTTCCTGTCTCACATTCAGATCTTTTATCCATTTAGAATTTATTTTTGTGAGTGGTGTAAGAAAGTGGTCTAGTTTCATTCTTTTGCATGTTGCTGTCCAATTCTCCCAGCACCATTTGTTAAAGAGGCTGTCTTTTTTCCATTGGATACATTTTCCCGCTTTGTCAAAGATTAGTTGGCCATATACTTGCGGGTCCATTTCTGAGTTTTCTATTCTATTCCATTGGTCTATGTGTCTGTTTTTGTGCCAATACCATATAGTCTTGATGACCACCGCTTTGTAGTAGAGGTTAAAGTCTGGGATTGTGATGCCTCCTGCCTTGGTTTTATTCTTCAGTATTATTTTGGCTATTCGAGGTCTTTTGTGGTTCCATACAAATTTTAGGATTGTTTGCTCTAGCTTTGAGAAGAATGCTGGTGCAATTTTGTTTGGGATTGCATTGAATGTGTAGATTGCTTTGGGTAGTATTGCCATTTTGATGATATTTATTCTTCCAATCCATGAGCATGGGATGTTTTTCCATTTCCTTGTGTCTTCCTCAATTTCCTTCATAAGTTTTTTATAGTTTTCAGTGTAGAGGTCTTTCACCTCTTTGGTTAGGTTTATTCCTAAGTATTTTATGGTTTTTGGTGCAATTGTGAAAGGGATTAGCTTCTTTATTTCTCTTTCTGCTGCTTTATTGTTGGTGTATAGAAATGCCACCGATTTCTGTACATTGATTTTGTATCCTGCAACTTTGCTGAAATCATGAATCAGTTCTAGTAGGCTTTTGGTGGATTCCATCGGGTTTTCCATGTAAAGTATCATGTCATCTGCAGAAAGTGAAAGTTTGACTTCCTCCTTGCCAATCTTGATGCCTTTTATTTTGTTTTCTTGTCTGATTGCTGATACTAAGACTTCCAGCACTATGTTAAATAGCAGTGGCGAGAGCGGACACCCCTGTCGTGTTCCTGATCTCAGGGGGAAGGCTTTCAATTTTTCCCCATTGAGGATGATAATAGCTGTGGGCTTTTCATATATGGCTTTTATGATGTTTAAGTATGTTCCTTCTATCCCGACTTTCTCGAGAGTTTTTATTAAGAAAGGATGCTGTATTTTGTCAAATGCTTTTTCTGCATCTGTTGACAGGATCATATGGTTCTTATCTTTTCTTTTGTTGATGTGATGTATCACATTGATTGATTTGCGAATATTGAACCAGCCCTGCAACGCAGGGATGAATCCTACTTGATCATGGTGGATAATTCTCTTTATATGCTGTTGGATTCGATTTGCTAGTATCTTGTTGAGAATTTTTGCATCCATATTCATCAGGGATATTGGCCTGTAATTTTCTTTCTTTGCTGGGTCTCTATCTGGTTTGGGAATCAAAGTGATGCTGGCTTCATAGAATGAGTCCGGGAGTTTTCCTTCCGTTTCAATTTTTTGGAACAGCTTGAGGAGGATAGGAATTAACTCTGTTTTAAATGTCTGGTAAAATTCCGCAGGAAAGCCATCTGGTCCAGGGCTTTTATTTGCTGGGAGGTTTTTAATAACTGATTCTATTTCTTCACTAGTTATGGGTCTGTTCAAATTTTCTATTTCTTCCCGTTTGAGTTTTGGTAGCGTGTGGCTATTTAGGAAGCTGTCCATTTCTTCCAGATTGCCAAGTTTGGTGGCATATAATTTTTCATAGTATTCCTTGATGATTGCTTGTGTCTCTGAGGGATTGGTTGTAATTTCTCCCTTTTCATTCACGATTTTATCTATTTGAGTTCTCTCTCTTTTCTTTTTGAGAAGCCTGGCTAGAGGTTTGTCTATTTTGTTTATTTTTTCAAAGAACCAGCTTTTGGTTTCATTGATCTGTTCCACTACCTTTTCTGTCTCCATATGGTTAATTTGTGCTCTGATCTTTGTTATTTCTCTCTTTCTGCTGGGCTTGGGTTGTTTTAGTTGATCTGCTTCTAGTTCCTTTAGGCGTGCTGTTAGAATTTGTGTTATTGATTTTTCTTGTTTCTTGAGATGGGCCTGGATTGCAATATATTTCCCTCTCAAGACTGCCTTTGCTGCGTCCCAGAGCGTTTGGATTGTTGTATTTTCATTTTCATTTGTTTCCATGTATTTTTTAATTTCTTCTCTGATGGCTTGGTTGACCCAGTCATCTTTTAGTAGGTTATTTCTTAGCCGCCATGTTCTTGGATATTTTTCAGGCTTTCTCCTGTGGTTGATTTCAAGTTTCAAAGCATTGTGGTCTGACAGTGTACATGGTATGATCTCAATTCTTTTATATTTATTCAGAGCTTCCCTGTGCCCCAGAATATGGTCTATCTTGGAAAATGTACCGTGTGCAGATGAGAAGAACGTAAATTCCTTTGCTTCTGGATGAAGGACCCTAAAGATGTCTGTGAGGCCCATCTGTCCTAATGTGTCATTCAGGGCTATTGTTTCTGCGGAGATTTTTTGTTTTGTGGATCTATCCAATGCTGAGAGTGGAGTGTTGAGATCCCCTACTATTAGGACATTTTTATCGATGAGGTTGCTAATGTTCGTAATTAGTTGTTTTACAAATTTGGGTGCCCCCGAATTCGGTGCGTAGATATTTACAATTGTGAGCTCTTCCTGCTGGATGGTCCCTGAGACTATTATATAATGTCCTTCCTCATCTCTTATTACATCGTTCATTTTAAAGTCTAATTTGTCTGATATAAGTGTGGCTACTCCGGCTTTCTTCTGACTTCCAGTAGCATGGTAGATAGTTCTCCATCCCCTCACTTTCAATCTGAAGGTATCTTCAGGTTTAAGATGAGTTTCTTGAAGACAGCAAATAGATGGGTCTTGTTTTTTAATCCATTCTGTTATCCTGTGTCTTTTGATTGGCGCATTTAGTCCATTTACATTCAGTGTTAATATTGAAAAATATGGGCTTACAGTCACTATTATCTGTAAGTTTCATGTTTGTAAGGCTGACCCTGGCAGTTTGTGTTCTTTGCAACCTTGTCTTCACAGAATGCCCCTCAGGATCTCTTGCAGTGCTGGCTTATTTGTGATAAATTCTTTCAGTTTTTGTTTGTTGGGAAAAACCTTGATCTCTCCTTCTATTCTGAATGACAGGCTAGCTGGATACAGAATTCTTGGTTGCATGTCCTTCTTGCTCATCACATTGAAGATATCCTGCCATTCCTTTCTGGCTTGCCAAGTTTCTGTAGATAAGTCTGCTACTACCCTTATAGGTCTCCCTTTGTATGTTAGGGTTCTTTTGTCCCTAGCTGCTTTCAGGATTCTCTCCCTATCTTTGTATTTTGCCAGCTTCACTATGATGTGCCGTGCAGAAGGTCTATTCAAGTTACGTCTGAGGGGAGTTCTCTGTGCCTCTTGGATTTCCATGCCCGTTTCCTTCCTCATGTTGGGGAAGTTCTCAGCAATGATTTGTTCAAGAACCCCTTCGACTCTTTTCTCTCTCTCTTCTTCCTCTGGAACTCCTATGATACGGATATTGTTTCTTTTGAGTGCATCGCTCAGCTCTCGAATTCTCCTTTCCTTTTCCTGGATCAGCTTCTCTCTCTTTTTATCTGCTTCCTCTTTTTCAATGATTTTGTCTTCTAATGCACTAACTCTTTCCTCTACCTCTTCAATCCGTGCTGTGGCTGCTTCCAGTTTCCCCTGTATTTCTTCCAATGTCTTCTTTAATTCTTCCTGACCGTTTTTAAGGTCCTTGAACTCTGCCGCGCGGGACCCCTTGCATTCATCTAAGCTTTTTTCAAGGCCAGCAATTAGTTTTATGATTATCATTCTATATTCAAGTTCTGTTATGTTGCTTATATCTGTTTTCATTAATTCTTGAGCTGTCACTGCTTCTTGTAGATTCTTTTGAGGAGAATTCTTCCATCTCGTCATTTTGGCTGGATGTGTTATGGGTTGTTTCTTGAAGTTGCCTTGGAAAGGAAAACTGACAGACACACAGAACACAGAAATACTCAAATGTACCGACAAATGGTCCAGCCAAGCAGTTCACAACAGAAAAAAATAACAAGTGACTCTCTGAGGGCAATGTCCTGAAGTAACAGCTACACGTTAAGGACAGGGTATGTAGTGTGCTGGTGGCAGAGCATATATAGACAGAATAATGACTGGTGCAGGGAGAAGAAGGAAATGGACTTTGCCCAGGTAGAGCGACTAAAGGGTTTAATCTAGACTGATAGAAATCAGAATAAGGACAGGTGTGAGGGAAAAGGAATAAAGATCGATGTCGTCTAGATGAACTTATACGGCCTGGTTATTCCAGAAAAAGGGCTAGGGAAGTAAAGAAGAGGTTGTAGGTTAAAAAAATAAAAACAAACAAAAAACAAAAAAAATGATTAAGCCAGTCAGTGCCCTGGATGACCAGCTCAGGGATGGGGATAGGTAGGAATGAGAAAGGGAGGGATAAATTTAAAAAGAAGAAATGACTGGCGTTACTCCAGGCAGCAATCTCCACTTG
This sequence comes from Paguma larvata, assembly GCA_030068075.1. NCBI lineage: Eukaryota > Metazoa > Chordata > Mammalia > Carnivora > Viverridae > Paguma > Paguma larvata. Next base: position 49,406,703 of record CM057836.1, read on the forward strand.
GATCAGTTGCTCCTGCTGATAGTTTGGGAGGGGCGTGGTTTAGTGTAGGCGGGTCCGGCCTCCACTGCTGCAGAGATGGCTTCTGGGGTGACTTCCTGGCTTGTGAGACAACAATGGCGTCTCTCCAGACCCGCGCCACCAGTCCTGGAGGCTTTATTCGCCCCTTTATTTCTGTTCTCTCTCCACCGCTAACGCCGGCCTAGTGTGGTTTACTGGACGGTGACCGGCCGTGTCCCACAGGAGCCGCCGCCTGGGGCTGCCTGGGTCTCCGCTGCCAGTCCCGGCGGCGGCGTGTGTGCCCGGAGGCGCTGGGCGAGGGTGGCGCGGTGAGGCGGCCGTCTGCCACCCCCGATTTGGCTGTAACTGTGCGGGGGTTAGAGGTGCTCCGCAGGAGCCTGCCTCCTGGGTCCCCGCTGCCTGTCCCCCCGGCGCGCGCGTCCCAGTGGCTCAGGACGGGGTTGGTGCGGTCCCAGCAGCGCTCGGGTAGTGCTGCTTCTTGCCACTGAACTTCTCTTCAAAAGCACTACATTTAGGGGCTGGATGGTAGTGGTCTCACCCGCTCTGGCCCTCTCATTCAGATGTTGTTCGATTGGCACTTTCCCAGCTATCTCCGAAGACGCTCACCCTCCCCTCAGCTCAACTTCCCGAGTTCGAGTTCGTTTTATCTGACCCAGATTAAACTCACAGTTTAGTTGGGCCATGTCTGTTTTCGCCTACGTTTCTTGTCAGCTGTAGCACCTTTTCCCCCCGATTTTTGGAGTTGAGAGAGACAATGGTTTCAGTCGTCCCCCTTTAAACGGCAAGCGAAATACTGGAGCCCCCTACTCCTCCGCCATGTTGCCCCTCCTCCCTCTGTATGTCTTCTTTAGAGAAATGTCTGTGTCTTCTGCCCAGTTTTTGATTGGATTATTTGTTTTTTGGGTGTTGAGTTTTAGAAGTTCTTTGTAGAGTTTGGACAACTAAACCTTTATCAGATATGTTGTTTGCAAATATCTTCTCCCATTCTGTAGGCTGCCTTTTATTTTTATTGATGGTTTCTTTTGCTGTGCGGAAGCTTTTTAGTTTCATGTAGTACTAGTAGCGTAGTTTTGCTTTTGTTTCCCTTGCCTCGGGAGACATCTAGAAAAAAGTTGCTATGGCCAGTGTGAAAGAGGTTACTGCCTGTGTTCTCTTCTAGGATATTTATGGTTTCAAGTCTTACATTAGGTCTTTCATTCATTTTGAATTTCTTTCTCCGTATGATCTAAGAAAATGGTCCAGTTTTATTCTTTTGCACGTTGCTGTCTAGTTTTCCCAACACCATTTGTTGAAGAGACTGTCTTTTTCACACTGGATATTCTTTCCTGCTTTGTTGAAGATTAATCAACTATATAGTTGTGGGCGTTGTCCTACTGGGTTTTTGCTTTTGAAAGAGGAACCTGGTTAAATACACCGTGGTACATCTACCTCAATGTAATAGGCAGCTATAGAAGTGAATGAAAATTTCTGTATACACTGATGTGAGAAATTGAATGAAAAAGGCAAGGTGAGAAACAGGAAAAGAGTATATACTGTGTTACTTTTTGTACAGTAAAAAGGGGGAATAAGATATATATACTAAGATTTTCTTATACTCACATATTGACTACTATAATCCCCAATGAATTATAAAACTAGTTAACTATAGAGGATGGAAAGGGGGGTTGGGGTGGAAGATAATATACACATAGTGTACCTTTTGGTATTATTTCACATTTTTAAAAACATTTTTAAAATTTATTTTTGAGAGACAGAGAAGCGACAGAGTGCAAGCGGGGGAGGGGCAGAAAGAGAGGGAGACATGGAATCGGAAGCAGGCTCCAGGCTCTGCATGGTTAGCACAGAGCCTGATGCAGGGCTCGAACCCACCAACTGTGAGATCATGACCTGAGCCGAAGTTGGACATTTAACTGACTGAGCCACCCAGGCACTTCTTATTTTACATTTTTAAAGCTATGTCAATGTATTCTCTATTCAAAAATAAATAAAGTAGGCTCTTAAATGAATACATAAATATACTAGGAAAAAACAGACAGATTATATCAGAATTTTAATCATTATAGACTTGCTTGGCAGTTTAGCATTCATAACATTAAACTAATAGTTAAGAACTATATTTAAATTTTGCTACTTAATTTTATTTAGATTTGAGTCTTTCAAGAAAAAGTCCCCTTTGGGAATTCTTCACATCTTGCAAGGATGACTTACAAGGTGAACATCAAGTTTGCCACCCTAAAATTTCACAAGGAGGAAATCTCTAAAATTATGTAAACAGCATCCATGCTGTAAAACAACTTTGACCCGTATGTAACAAAGAAGATAGACTATGAATAAAACAAGAAAGTTTCAGAGAAAAATGAGACACCCTAAACCCATTCTGTTCTTAGTAATCAAATTGCAAAACAACAGACTTTATAAAAATATTTCAAGAATATAGTTCCTTCTATTTTTGAGACAAAAAATTTAAACAGAAAGCTTGACAAAATTATTGCTATAGACTGCCAACTATTTTTAGTGGTAGAAGATGAAGGATTTTTGACATTTGATGAAGATAAAAATTTCCTTCTATAAATTATGTTACTAGAAATAGTTTTTACAATTAAAGTCTGCTGGGTATATGAAGGTTAATGATATTATTAAATGTGCTACTTCTGTATTCTGTAGCTCCGACACTTGAATATGTACAAGCAAGCGGACTTTTTTTTTTTTTTTTTTAAAGAAGAGCGTCATACATTAAAAAGAAAAAGGAGGGGGGATGCCTGGGTGGCTCAATTGGTTAGGGTCCGACTTCGAATCAGGTCATCATGATCTCGCAATCTGTGGTTTGAGCCCCATGCCGGGCTCTGTGCTGACAGCTGGGAGCCTGGAGCCTGCTTTGGATTCTGTGTCTCCTTCTCTCTGTGCCTCTCCCCCACTCATGCTGTGTCTCTGTCTCTCTCAAAAATAAATAAACATTTAAAAAAATAATAAGAGCATCTTGGATTGTTGGCAATAAACAACCATGTTCCAACCAAAGCAAACTATGTGATATATGAGATACTTTGGAACTGCTTTATCATGTACTTACATAAAATGTTCAAACAAGGTAAAATACCAGTTTTTAACATTAAGAAAGCTGTTTGACCAAAAGAAAGCCTTGATATTTTACTTTGGAGATAACAATAGGAGCATAGCAGGACTTTCTAACAACTCATTGTAGCTTGAAGATAAAGGAGTTTATTTGCTGGAAACTTCTCAAGAGGGGTGCCTGGCTGGGTCAATCGGTAGAGCATGTGACTCTTGATCTTGGGGTTGTGAGTTGGAGCCCCACGTTGGGTGTAGAGATTGCTTAGAAATAAAATCTTAAAAAAAAATAAAAGAAACTAATCAACTCAGTCTTAACTTCCATATGTGAAACTTGCTGTTGGAGTGCAAATTTACAGATAAACACGAGCAGGGAGGAGGCTAGAATGATAAATTATGTGATGATGGATTAACATTGCAGACATCGGTATGAACTCATTTAGCTTAATGTAGATCCAGAGGGATAAAGACACAGATAATTGTAATTTCTTTTTATTTGAGAGAGAGAGCAGGAGTGGAGGAGATGGGCAGAAGGAAAGAGAGAATTTAAAAAAAAAAATATTTATTTAAATTCAAGTTAGTTAACATACAGTATAGTATTGGTTTTAGGAGTAGAACCCAGGGATTCAGTGCTTCCATATAACACCCAGTGCTCATCCCAACAAGTGCCCTCCTCAATGTCCATCACACATTAGCACAATACCCACCCGCCTCCCCTCCAGCAACCCTCAGTCTGTTCTCTGTATTTAAGAGTCTCTTGCAGTTTGCCTTCCTCTCTGTTTTTGTCTTATTTTTACTTCCCTTTCCCTATGTTCATCGGTTTTGTTTCTTAAATTCTACATGTGAGTGAAATCATGTGATATTTGTCTTTCTCTGACTCATTTCACTTAGCATAATACTCTAGTTCCATCCATGTTGTTACTAGTGGCAAGATTTTATTCTTTTTGATTGCTGAGTACTATTCCATTGTATATACATACCAATCTTTTTTTTTTAATAAAATTTTTTTTAATGTTTATTTACTTTTGACAGAGAGACAGAGTGTGAGCAGGGGAGGGGCAGAGAAAGAGGGAGACACAGAATCCGAAGCAGGCTCCAGGCCCTGAGCTGTCAGCACAGAGCCCGACGCGGGGCTTGAACTCATAAACCGTGAGATCATGACCTGAGCCGAGGTCGGTGCTTAACCGACTGAGCTGCCCAGGTGCCTCTTTTTTTTTTTTTTTTAATTTTTTTCTTTTTTTTTTTTTCTTTTTTTTTCCACATCTTTTTCATTCACTCATCAGTCAGTGGCCATTTGCGCTCTTCCCATACTTTGGCTGTTGTTAATAGTGCTGCTATAAACATTGGGGTGCATGTGCCCCTTCGAATCAGCATTTTTGTATAGGATAGATTCCTAGTGGTGCAATTACTGAGTTGAAGGGTAGTTTTATTTTAACTTTTTTGAGGAACCTCCATAGTGTTTTCCAGAATAGCTGTACCAGTTTGCACTCCCACCAACAATGAGGAAGTGTTCCCCTTTTTTCCTCATCCTCGCCAACATCTGTTGTTTCCTGAGTTGTTCATTTGAGACATTCTGATAAATAGGAGGTGGTATCTCGTGGTTTTGATTTGTATTTCTCTGATGAGTGATGTCGAGCATCTTTTCATGTCTATTAGCCATCTGGATGTCTTCTTTGGAAAAGTGTCTATTCATGTTTTCTGCTCATTTCTTCACTGGATTATTTTTTTTGGCTGTTGAGCTTGATAAGTTCTTTAATAGATTTTAGATACTAACCCTTTATCTAACTGTCATTTGCAAATATCTTCTCCCATTCTGTCAGTTGCCTTTTAGTTTTGTTGATTGTTTCCTTTGCTGTACAGAATTTTTTTTTTATCTTGATGAGGTCTAAATAGTTCATTTTTGCTTTGTTTCCCTTGCCTCTGGAGACATGTCTAGTAAGAAGTTGCTGCAGCTCAGCTCAAAGAGGTTGCCGCCTGTTTTCTCTTGTAGGATTTTGATAGTTTCTTGTCTCAAATTTAGGTCTTTCATCCATTTTGAATTTATTTTTGTGTGTGGTGTAAGAAAGTGTTTAGTTTCATTCTTCATTCTGCATGTTGCTGTCCAGTTTCCCAGCACCATTTGCTGAAGTGACTGTCTTTTTTCCATTGGATATTCTTTCCTGCTTTATTAAAGATAGGTGGTCATACGTTTATGGGTCCATTTCTGGGTTCTCTGTTCTGTTCCATTGATCTGAGTGTCAGTTTTTGTGCCAGTACCATACTGTCTTGATGATTACAGCTTTGTAATACAGCTTGAAGTCCAGGAGTGTGATACCTCCAGCTTTGGTTTTCTTTTTCAACATTACTTTAGCTATTTGGGGTCTTTTGTGGTTCCACACAGATTTTAGAATTGTTCGTGCTAGGTCTGTGAAGAACGCTGGTGTTATTTTGATAGGGATTGCATCGATGTGTAGATTTCTTTGGATAGTGTAGACATTTTAATAATATTTGTTCTTCTAATCCATGAGCATGGAAATCTTTTCCATTTCTTTGTGTCTTCAGTTTCTTTCATAAACTTTCTCTGGTTTTCAGCGTACAGATCTTTTACCTCTTTGATTAGGTTTATTCCTAGGTATCTTATGGGTTTTGGTGCAATTGTAAATGGGATTAATTCCTTGATTTCTCTTTCTGCTGCTTCATTGGTGTATAGAAATGCAACCGATTTCTGTACATTGACTTTATATCCTGTGACTTTGCTGAATTCCTGTATCAATTCTAGCAGTTTTTTGGTGGAGTCTTTCATGTTTTCCACATAAAGCACCATGTCCTCTGCGAAGAGTGAAAGTTTAACTTCTTTCTTGCCAATTTGGATGTCTCTTATTTCTTTGTTGTCTGATTGCTGAGGCTAGGACTTCTAGTACTATGTTGAACAGCAGTGGTGAGAGTGGACATCCCTGTTGTGTTCCTGGCCTTAGGGGGAAAGCTCTCAGTTTTTCCCCATTGAGGACGATATTAGCGGTGGGCCTTTCATATATGGCCTTTATGGTAGTGAGTTGTGTTCCTTCTATGCCTACTTTCTTGAGGGTTTTTATCAAGAAAGGATGCTGTATTTTGTCAAATGCTTTTTCTGCATCTATTGAGAGGATCATATGGTTCTTCTCCTTTTAGTGATGTGGTGAATCACGTTGATTGATTTGCAGATATCGAACCAGCCCTGCAGCTCAGGAATGAATCCTACTTGATCATGGTGAATAATTCTTTTAATGTATGGTTGAATTCAATTTGCTAGTATTTTGTTGAGAATTTTTGCATCCAGGTTCATCAGGGATACTGACCTAGAATTCTCCTGTTTAGTGGGGTCTTTGTCTCGTTTTGGAATCAAGATAATGCTGGCTTCACAGAATGAGTTTGGAAGGTTTCCTTCCAGTCCCATTTTTTGTAGCAGTTGAGAAGAATAGGTATTAACTCTTCTTTAAATGTCTGGTAGGATTCCCCTGGGAAGCTATCTGGCCCAGGACTCTTGTTTGTTGGGAGATTTTTGATAATTGATCAATGTCTTTGCTGGTTTTGGGTCTGTTAAAATTTTCTATTTCTTCCTGTTTCAGTTTTAGTAGTGCATGAGTTTCTAGGAATTTGTCCATTTCTTCCAGATTGCCCAGTTTGTTGGCATATAATTTTTCATAGTATTCTCTGATGATTGTTTGTATTTCTGTAATGTTGGTTGTGATCACTCACTTCTCCTTCATTCGTGATTTTACCTATTTGGGTCTTCTCTCTTTTCTTTTTGATAAGTCTGGCTAGGGGTTTATCAATTTTCTTTATTCTTTCAAAGAAGCAGCATTTAGTTTTATTGATCTATTTTGTGGTTCGTTTGTTTCTATATTGTTAATTTCTCCTCTAATCTTTTATTATTTTTTTCTCCCCTAATCTTTATTATTTCCCTTTTTCCACTGGCTTGAGGCTTTATTTGCTGGTTCTTTTCGAGCTCCTTTAGGTGTAGGATTAGGTTATGTATTTGGGCCTTTCTAGTTTCTTGAGATAGGCCTGAATTGCATTGTATTTTCCTCTTAGAATTGCCTTTGCTGCATCCAAAAGGGTTTGGACTGTCATGTTTTCATTTTCATTTGCTTCCATGTATTCTTTAAATTTCTTCTCTAATTTCCTGGTTAATCCATTCATTCTTTAGTAGGATGTTCTTTAACCTCCATGTATTTGAGGGCTTTCCAAATTTTTTCTTGTGATTGATTTCAACTTTTATAGTGATCTGATCTGAAAATATGTATGGTATGATCTTGATTTTTTTTGTATCTGTTGAAGGCCGATTTGTGGCCCATTATGTGATCTATTCTGGAGAATGTTCCATGTGTACTTGAGAAGAATGTGTGTTCTGCTGCTTTAGGATGTAATGTTCTGAATATATCTGTTAAATCCATCTGGTCCAATGTGTCACTCAAAGCCATTGTTTCCTTGTTGATTTTGTGCTTAGATGATCTGTCTATTGCTGTAAGTAGGGTATTAAAGTTCCCTACAATTATGGTATTATCATCAATTAGTTTCTTAATGTTTATTATTAATTGATTTATACATTTGGATGCTTTAAACTAGGGGTGTAAATATTTATAATTATTAGATCTTCTTGATGGATAGGCCCCATATTTATGATATAATGCCTGTCTTCATCTCTTATTAGTCTTTTATTTATTTTTTTAATGTTTATTTAGAGAGACAGCATGTGTGTGTGTGAATGGGGGAGGGGCAGAGAGAGAGAGAGAATTCCAAGCAGGCTCTACTCTGTCAGCACAGAGCCTGACACAGGACTCAAACTCATGAACTGTGAGATCATGACCTGAACCAAGTTGATGCTTAATGGACTGAGCCACCCAGGCACCCCTACCCTGTGTGTTTTGATTGGAGCATTTAGTCCATTTACATTCAGAGTGATTTTTGAAAGACATGAACTTAGTGCCATTGTGTTACCTATAGAGTTGGTGTTTCTGGTGATGTTCTCTGGTCCTTTGTATTCTGTTGCTTTGGTCTTTTTTTTAATCTCCATTCAGAGCCCTCCTTAAAATTTCTTTTAGGGCTGGTTTAATGATCATGAACTCCTTTAGTTTTTATTTGTCCGGGAAACTCTTTCTATTCCTATTCTGAATGACAGCCCTGCTGGATAAATAACTCTTGGCTGCGTATTCTCCCATTCAGCACAGTGAATATTTCCTGCCACTCCTTTCTGGCCTGCCAAGTTTCAGTCAACAGGTCTGCTGCTAAGCTTATGTCTCTACCCTTCTAGGTTAAGGATCTTTTGTCCCTAGCCACTTTCAGAATTTTCTCTTTATCTTTGTATTTTCCAAGCTTCACTATGATATGTCATGGTGTTGACCTGTTTTTGTTGTTTTTGAGGGGAGCTCTCTTTGCCTCTTGGGCTTGAACTCCTGTTTTCCTTCCCCAGATGAAGGGAGTTCTCAACTATAATTTGTTCAAATCAATCTTCTGCCTCTTTATCCCCACTCTTCTTCTGGGACTCATACGGATATTGTTTTGCTTTATGGAATCACTAAGTTCTCTAATTCTCCTCCTTGTTATCTAGTAATTTCCTTTCCTTCTTTTTTTCAGCTTCATTATTTTCCATAATTTTTTCTTCTGTATCATCTATCTTCTGTATCTGCTTCTTCAGTCCTCATTGGGACTGTATCTGGTTGGTGTTGCCTGTCTGTTATAACATTTTTTATTTCAGTCTGACTGGTTTTTAGGTGTTTGATCTCTGCAGCAAGGGTTTCTCTGGTGTCCTCTATGCTTTTTTTCAAGCCCAGCTAGTAGTTTTATGACTGTCGTTCTAAATTGTCATTCAGGTATATTCCTTATATCTGTTTTGAGCAAGTCCCTGGCTGTGATTTCCTCTTTACCTTTCTTTTGGGGAGAATTCCTCCATCTTGTCATTTGGCTAAGTTTCTGTCCTTTGTGTGTTTTAAATGCGTGTTATGTTTCCTGCGTCTGAGAGTAATGCTCTATTTAAAAGGGGTCATACACTGTCCAGGGCCCTGCACTTCAGGAAGTGTTTCTGGCGTATGCCGTGTGCAGTCTGCTGTTGCATTTTGGCTGCTCCTTCCCACTGGTCAGTCCTCTGCAGAGTGCCTCCTTGCTTATAGTGGGAAGTGTTTGGACCTTTAACTACGTGTGCTTTGTTTGTTGAAGTAAGCCTGGAAAAAAAATGGGGGGAGACTGATCCCCCCCCAAAAAAAGAGAAAAGGAAAGGGAACAACAACAAAAAACACAGAGAATTTAAAAATTACAAGGCTGATTCTAAAGAAAAATAAAGCAGAAAGAAAAGAATAAAAAAGACTGATTAAAAAAGAGAAAGGAAATGAAAAAAACAAACAAGAAATTATGAGCCTGATTCCTAAAGAAGAAAGAGAAAAAAGGAAAGAAGTAGGCCTGGTCCTATTTTCACCAGAACTGCAGGTGACATTTTGAAGCACCTGATTCTCAGTACACTTGGTGCATGCAGGGTGCTGCCTTTCTTGGTCCTCTGGAGGAGAGGCTCGCTGTGTTGGCTCAGAGTCCATCTTCCCCCAGTAAATAAGCAGTTTCCAGGTACACGGGGGTGGGGTTTGGTGTAAGGCGGTCCTGCCTCCACTGGGGCCGCTGTGGTGCTCTCTGAAGTCCCACTGTGTTGTGTAGGGGGGCAGGATGGCACCACCCCACTCTCCCAACCCTGGACTGGGGATCTCACACCCCTTGCTGTTCAGGAAGTCCTCACAGAATACCGAAGGCAGTTAGCCCACCCTGCACCACAACTCTCTTGGGTTTTTTCTTTGGCATGTGGCTGGGATTCAAAACCTGAAGTCTCAAAGGACCAGGAAAGGGGAGAGAGAGAATCTTAAGCAGGCTCCATGTTCAGCATGGAGTCCAGTGTGGGGCTTGATCCTATGACCTTGGGATCATGACCTGAGCTGAAATCAAGAAGCCAGACGCTCAACCAACTGAGCCACATAGAAGCCCCAAGAGACAAATAATTATACACGGTGTGTACATCATTTCAAAGCTTTGCCCTCTGAGAGAGCCAAGAAGCAAACACCCCAATAGCAATGAGCATACACAGTGCCCAGATCATGGTTTCACATACCATTCTCTAATAAAAGAGCCAGGGCTTCTTGGAAAATGGCTAATTCTAAAATCAGGTGTGAGAAATAGCCTGGAGCATCTTGTAGTGCCTGCAAGTTAAAAAAAAAAAAAAAAGTACTTAAAAAACGAAAACACCTAAAATGATAGGAGTATGTTAAAGAGACATGGAAGGCAACTGAAGGTGCTGCCAGTGGCCAAAGCAGGACAAATTGAGCAATAAACCAAGTAGAATTGGATTATAACCTACAGTATAAAATAATTATACCTGAATCCACATGCTATAAAGAAATGACTAAGTAAAAGAATAAATGAAGGAGAATAGACAAATCTCCCACACAGATTACAAATAACTTATGAGATACCTCAAGGGAGTATTTATGCTCCATCTTCTGCTTTACCTTAAGATGAGGGAGCGTAACTCCCCACTTGTTATGTGTGAGCTGTGCCTACAGAATTCCTTCCAAACTGTATAGTATGTAAAGGGGTAAGAAAGTGTCAACAACTACCTCAGCCTGAAGATCGAGCGATCAACATCAACAGTGATAAATCATGTTGATACCATGTACCCTTGATATGATGTAGTAGGAATGTCACTTTACTTTGTGGTCTTCCTCTCCAAAACCCATAATCCCAGTATAATCATGAGAAATCACAGTGGAATATTCCTCAGCAATGAAAATCAGGAACAAAGTGCTAATACATGCTGCAGCATAGGCGAACTTCATGAAAGTAGCTAGACACAAGTAACTATGTTTTATAGGATTTCGTTTGTATGAAATTTCTAGAAAGACCAAAATAATAGAGACAGAAAGCAAATCAATTAGACATAGGCATGAGGGAACTATTTAGGGATGATAGAAGTGTTCTAAAATGATCATCGTGCAACTATGTTTTATAGCTTATGCTCTTAAATTTACGCTTTTGATCTATTTTAAATTAATTTGTGAATGGTATGAGGTAACAGTCCAACTTGTTTTTGCCTGTGGATATCCTATTTTCTTAAAATACTTTGTCGAGCAAATTGAGTTTTTCTTACTGACTTGTCAAAAATCTATTGACCAGAGATGTGAAGATTTATTTCTGGGCTTTTGATTTTATTTCATTGGTCTATATGTCTATCTGAATGCAGTACTACACAGTTTTAGTCATTGTAGCTTTGTAGAAAGTTTTTGAAATTGGGAATTGTGAGTCCTTTAACTTTGTTCTTTCTTTCCTCAAGATTGTTTTGGCTTTAACATTTCTGGGTTGAAAAAAAAGACCAAAAAAATGTCAATGGGATTTTGATAGGGATTGTCTTGAATTTGTATATTTCTACTCCATGAACATGGGATATTTTTACATTTACTTAGGTCTTCTTGAATTTCTTTTAGCAATGTTTTATAGTTTTTAGTATCTAAGTCTCATGTCTCCTTAGTTGACTTTACTCCTGAGCATTTTTCCATTTTGATGATATTTTAAACGGAATAGTTTTCTTAATTTTCTTTTTGGACTGTTCATTGCTATTAAATTGAAATGCAACTGATTTTTATGGGTTGATTTTGTATCCCGCGACTTTGCTGAAGTCAGTTATTAGTTGTAACATTTGTGTGTGCGTGTGTGGTGTGTGTATGAAGGGAGAGAAAAGGATGTTTCATATCTACAAATAGATACTACCTATTTTTAATGACCTAAAGAACATTTATAAAACATGTACATAGTGATCTCTATAAATCTTCAAGATTCTCTTAACATAACAAAATGAAACAGAAAGCAATAAAATAATTTTCAAAAAAAAAAAACCACATGAAATTCTGAAACCAATTTCCAAGTAGCTTAGTTCAAAAAAGAAATATAAATCCATTCATGAAATAATAACAGTAAGAACATGACTTTTTACACCAATTGAACTCTGCTCAGCAGAAAATTTATATTACTAAATATTTTGTTACCAGAAAGCAAAAAAGACAGAAAAATGAACCAAGTGTTCGCCTTATATATGGTAAGGATCTTTGCAAAAACCAGAAATCAATTCGGACAAAATAAAACAGAAAAAAATTTTTTGATTCACAGTCCTGATAGAGAAATCTGAAAAACTGGCCCAAAGAGGATAGAAACCCCAGGTGGCCCTCGGGTTGCTTTCTGAACCAGGTAACAGAGAGCAATGAATCAGCTACAGGATGAATCAGCTACAGCTGCTTTGAGTCTTATCATTTTGCTTAAGATTTAGTTGCCATGGAGAGAGCATAAAATTAGCCTACATCAAGGTTTCATGTCTATTTTTTAATCTGGAGAAGTTTAGAACCTTCATATTCATTGATGGTTTCACCAAACCCGTAGCCCATAAAGAAGGGTTAGTTCCACAGGAAAAACTGGGGTAGTTAGTTTATGAGAAGAAGGGACAATGGATACAGAGTGGCAAAGACAACAAGGTGTCCATTACACACCTTTAGAAACTAGATTTTTGCTGGGCTGTTGACTATAGCATTTATCAAAAATGCTACCAAAAATTATGAGTGCTTAATATTAACTCAACAGTTAAATAAAATACAGCACATTTAAGATGGGCTATGATGCAGCCATTATAAACGCGTTTTGGATCAATATTTAAAGATTGAGGGTGATGGGCATTAAAAAGGGCACATGTTGAGATGAACACTGGGTGTTATATGTAAACCAATTTGAAAATAAACTGTTATAAAATTAAAAAAATAAAGATTGAGAAATTCGCTACAGAAAAATCGAATATAAACTGTATAGAGCCTGTGAATTAAATTGAGTTTAAAAAGTTTTATTTATGCGTATAACCAACACCTGAAAGGAATGCATAAAAATGTGATGTGTATGTATGTATATCTGCATCCTAACGCCTGAATTGCTAATACGACCTTATTTGGAAAGGAGATTTTTGTAGATGTGAAAGTAATTGGATTAATGATCTTGCGATGAGATCCTCCTGGATTATCCTCATGGGTCCTAAATCCGATGACCAGTGTCCTTATAAGAGGCAGAAGAGGAGAAGACACAAACTATAGAGAAAGCCATGGGCCTGTGAAAATAGAGATAAAAGAAGCCACAAGCCGAGGGATGTCCCCAGAAGCTGGAAGGAATAAGAAATGAATCTCTCCTAGAGCCTCTGAAAGGAGTGTAGCCCTCCCAACACCTTGATTTTAGACTTTTTGCTCACCATAGCTATGAGGGGATAAATCTCGGTTGTTTTAAGCTACCCAGTTGGTGGTAATTTGTTACAGCAGCCCTAGGAAACCAACCAATGCACACACACACACACACCAGTAATCTCTGTATGGATAGATAGAAAAAATATATATATATAAAATTTATTTTCCCAAAATTTCCATATTTTTCCACAACAAAGTATATTGTTTTAAAATGTGAGTATAAGGGCGCTGGGTGGCTCAGTCGGTTGAGCTTCTGACTTCGGCTCAGGTCACAATCTCATGGTCTGTGGATTCAAGCTTCACATCAGGCTCTGTGCTGACAACTCAGAGCCTGGAGCCAGCTTCGGATTCTGTGTCTCCATCTCTCTCTGCCCCTACCCCACTTGTGCTCTCTCTCTCTCTCAAAAATAAATAAGCATTAAAAAAAAACACATTAAAATGTGAATATAAAGAAGGCTAGTACATTTAATGTCAGACAAAATTTAAGTAAAAAGTTGAATGTGCCTATATTCTCACAGCCAATTCCCTATGAGAATGCTAGTCACTGTGATTCAAGGAACCTGCTCCAGCTGTGTCTCCTGTTGGCTACTTCCAATGCCTGGCTCATGTAGGGTCTTTCCACTTCCTTCCCTTCCAATCTAAAGTTTGCTTTATTTCACTTTTACAAAAGGTCCACATCAGCACCTACTTTCGCTAGGGGAAGGAAATCCGAAGAGAATTTTCGCCTTTAGGGAACTGGTCATTGCTGCTTTGCTTTATGCCATTTCTGTTTAAGAAAGGGATTATAGGAACATTCTACTTTCAGAAAGCAGGGCATCTATTTATTCCCCTCTCCCACCTCCTTCCCTTTGCTTTGGTATCCTGGTTCAGAAGGTGTCAGGAGGGTGGTTTGGGATTGGGTCTCCCTCCCTCCTCTGCTGCCGCCTGGGTTCCTGCCCTGTCTGACCACAGCATTCAGCGGCTGGTGGGAAGGGGGCACCAGACATTTACCCAGAGGGGTTATTACAGCCTTTCAAGGGCTCCTAACACATCTGGAGGGAGAATGAGTAAAACCTGACAGAAACATGCCGGCACCATCCTGTGAATTTCGCTGTCTTCATGGTGACTATTTTCTATTCTCTAAGGGCTGAAGTGGGAATTAAAGTTATCATTTCTCGTTGGTAGGGGGGGAGTGGAAGGACGGCGGGGCAGCGAAAACACAGGCGAACTTATCTTTGGAAACCGCAGAGCAGGTGTTGTCCTCTATTCTCGTTGCCCAGTATCCCCAGATCACCCAAGAAAGCAGGCGCCATCTAACCAGGCGGATGCTGGAAGGAGTAGCTGTTTGGGGTCTCAGAGCAGCGTGCAGGGTCACCAGCAACAGCACCCCCATCCCAGGCAGGGGTTACGCCCGGGCTGTCCGACCACCACCAGGTGGCGCCAAAGCGCAGCCGAGCCGAGGGGGATTTTCGTCCTGCATGCAACCTAACCTCGGACCGGAGAAGTTGGGGATGCCTGAGAATCAGACGCTGCGTGGGTCACTTCAGAAGGGGCCCTGTCCCCTGCCCCCTCCCCTGCCCCCAGGGTCAGAGCTACCCTGAAAGGATGTCCCTCCCCCAGCTAGGGAAGTGAGGTCCAAAAGTGGAGATTCTCTGGGAGGACAGGCAGGCAGCCTGAAAAGGTGTCAAGATTGTATCGGGACCTGAGGACCGGAGTATGGGAGGTTTCACCAACGCCACGAGCAGAGGGCCGGCACAGTGGAAGTGGCCTTGGGGTCTGGGCCAGTAGGGCATGTGCCCAAACCTGGAAGTGAGGGAGACAGGCCACGAAGCTATGGTCTGCATACGCCGTGGCAGGTGACAGGCCCCGGGAGGAGAAGACACTCTCAAGGGATGCCACTGGCGGGCAGGAAATGGCCACAAAACCCTTGGATGACCTTCCTGGAAGGCTGCAGAGGTTCCCCTGACTTAGATGTGGGAAGGGGGAATCCCTAATTGACAGAAAATCCTGAAAAACCAGAAATGGCTGAGTTTGCCTGGAAGTGACTAATATTTGTGGGTGGTTGGTGGGTTTTATTTTTTTAGTGGCCATTAGGAATAATAGATATTCAAAAAAAGAGGATAAGTTTTGTAACAAAAAAATAAAGTTTCATTTTGTTTTATGAAACCTAGATCATGGCTTGTGAAATGCACATCAGCTACAAATAGTCATACAAATTGTGCATAAGAAACCTTAATAAAGTCCAAAAAACAGAAATTATACCTAACTATATTCTGTAGCCACATTGTAACCAATAAATATTAAAAACACAGACACACCCACACACAAACAAGAAAGCCCCGCCACTTGGAAGTCATAAGAGGGGGAAAAATTATCCTAAACAGTACTAGAGTCATACAGAAATCGAGATTACAATACTAGAATCTTTATAAAAACAATAAGCAAGAAAACACAATGTATCAACCCTAAAGTATATGGACAAAGCTATGTTTTCAGATATAAGCTCATAGCTTTAAATGCTTCTGTTAGCCGAGACAAAGAGAATTTAATCAACTGAATACTCCACTTAGAATTTTAGAAAAACAACGAATCCTTAAGAAAGGAATAAAAAAATAACTGTGGAGGTAAATTAGGAAAAAGGAGAAAAATAGAATTATTTTTAAAGAAACAATAGGCAAATTATACTAAGAACAAATGTAAAATATACATCTCTTTCTTACCTTATTCTTCAGAAAGTAGTTAGTTATCTGTCTGAGTAGAGAGCCCTTCCCTCCTCCCAGTTTGCCCCCTGTGTCCTTCTAAGGAGAGTCACACTACACCCTCATAGGTTAGAGCCCACTCCCATAAGATCTGACACACCCTTTAAAATCTTGAAGTTCCCATACCTGCACAGCAGGGACAAGATTGGGACATTCCCAATATTGAGGATGACAGCAGGTTGGTATGAGTCACTGACCAGATGGAAAGTGCTTACACTGTGTGTGTTTGTGTGTGTGTTTGGAAGTGTAAAGGTGTACATGGTGTGTGGGTGTGTGTGCACAAGTGTGGTATGTACATGTGTGGGTATGGGTATACGGACGCAGGGGTATGTTTCTTTTTTTAAAATTTTTTAATGTTTGCTCAATTTTGAGAGAGACAGACGTAAGCAGGGGAAGGGCAGAGAGAGAGGGAGACCCAGCATATGAAGCAAGCTCGAGGCTCTGAGCTGTCAGCACAGAGCCCGATGTGGGTCTTGAACTCACAAACAGTGAGATCATGACATGAGCCGAAGTCAGATGTTTAACTGAGCCGCCCAGGCGCCCCTGTCATTTTCTTTCAATCCTAGAATTATTCTGAATTGTTGAATCTAGATGGTCTCCAAGCATCTAATCCCAACACAGAAGTCCATTTTTTATGTGTTCTACAACCAAGGATAGGCATGTATTACAAATCAAGGATTTCAACGGATTTAAATTGTGTACCCGAAATCAAAAGAGGAACTACCAGAAAGGAACTCTTTTGATTTTCTTGTCCGTCTATATCAATCATCTGTAATAACAGCACTGTATACCGGGGACTCAGTGCCAAACAATCATTATCTCAGTTAACATTTCATTGTGTAGGAAGTGCTAGTGTTATTCCCATCAGTAGATAAAGCTCACAGATGGTTAAAGTGATTTGCCCTGCATCACACAGCTTTCCCGATGCTGACTCGCAGTGAGGTAGGATGGCTCCCAAGACACTTTAATCATTATTCTATAAAAAGTAAGTATTTTTGTAATAAACGCATTTTAAAAGTATTTTAAGTATTTTTTCTCTGATGCTTTGAAAATTATTTTTTCTCCGTTCTTGTTATATGGGTTTAAAAAAACAATATGTACATCTGTCTTGTTTTTTTTTAGCGCTAGGTATGACCCAACCCAGGAGTCCCAGTGTAACCAGAGCATGGGACACCACGCTGTGGTCTGACCTCCATGAGATGGCCATGGAATCTGAAGGTTTTTCACTTGCATAAAGTCCAGTCCCCTGCTCTCACCCTGCAAGAATCTGCCCAGGTGGGAAGAACTCCTTGTTCTCGTAACTCTGGTCTCTCGTCTGGCTTCAGAATCTGCTCTTCATTCTGCTGTCCTGCATCTCACAAATGAGCAAATATGGCACTGGCTTGCGTTAAAACATGCTGGTACATAGTGATTTTTCTGTACTTGAGTCCTATTCAAGATGTAACTTATATAAAACAATTACTTTATGGTGTTATAGAAATTTAGTTGTTTTGGGTGGGGGGGCACCTGTGTGACTCAGTTGATTAAGTATCCAACTCTTGATTTCGGCTCAGGTCATGATCTCATGGTTGTGAGATCAAGCCCCACATTGGGCTTCTCACAGGGCATGGAGCCTGCCTAAGCTGCTCTCTCTCTCTTTCTCTTTGTGTGTGTGTGTGTGTCTTTCTCTCTCCTGTTGTCCCTCCCCTGCTCTCTCTCTAAAAAACGAAAGAAAGAAACTTGGTTATTTTCTCACAAAGTGGTTTTTTTTTTTTTTTGAGGGGGTCACAAGTGAATGAAGGGCAGAGAGAGAGGAGAGGGGGAGAGAGAGAGAGAGAAATGGGGCTCACCCGAAGCAGGACTTGAGCTCACCCAATGCAAGACTTGAACTCATTAACTGGGAGATCATGACCTGAGCCAAAGTCAGATGCTTAACCAACTGAGTCACCCAGGCACCCAGTGTTTATTTTGATTTGTTAATACTGTAAGGTATTCCTGATTTGTCACTTCATCAGTTTTCCCTCCAAATTTTGTCATCTAATCTTTTTTAAGGTAATTTTTTTTTTAATGTTTATTTAGTTAGAGCACAAGCAGGGGAGGGGCAGAGAGAGAGAGGGACAGAGGATTCAAAGTGGGCTCTGTGCTGACAGCAGTGAGCCAGATGTGGGGCTTGAACTCGTGAACTGTGAGATCATGACCTGAGCTCAAGTTGGACACTCAACTGACTGAGCCACCCAGGTGCCCCTTGGCATCTAATCTTAAGCAAAATCCATGGCCTCCCTAGACCTTATGAAATCTGAGCATTGGGAAAGCATCCCAAGGGGAAGAAGACTAAAATTCCTAAAACTGCCTTGGCGTCGCTAAGGTTTGGTAGACCTGGCTCTGTCTGCCAGCGATTATCGTTCGTTTCTCTGAGCTCTGGCATAAGTTTGCAGGGTTTTTGCCTTTCCTTTTTGTTTTGTGTTTTACGGGTGTTTTCCTGGGAAGTTGAGAGAAGCAGCTTTGAGGACCGTTAGCCAGAACGGCCTTCGAAAACACAGTTGGGCTGAATCTCTGACAGTCCCCTGGAAGAGCCAGAAGCTGAATTTGAAGGTTCCTGGAGTGGTGCTGGGGCCAGTGGAAACCTACCCTCTCCTTCTGCCCCTCCCTCCAGGCTCCCTTCTCACCCTCTTTGGGAAGGCAAGTGAGGCCGGGCTAGATCCAAGTGCCTGTGGCCCCAGAAAAGCTTCTCATGAGGTAACCCTAGGAGGATAAAAGCCAGAAGGATTATCTAGACTGGTTCAAAAAAAATTCTGGCCTCTTCTCTCAGTTCAGTCGTGGCCGGGGGGTGAGTCTCCTTGTGGCTTCTCCTCCTCGGTGGTGCTCTCAGTCACCAGGGTTCCTGTGGGTCTGTGCTGGGCCATGGTGTGCCACCACAGCCGGGTGAAGCCCCCACCTCACAGATGTCTTTGTTGTCACTGAAGCTGCTCTCTTTGAGGTCTTAGGCATTTGGGAGCTTTGGCCCTTGCAGCGTGAGTGAGGCAGAGAGGCTGTGACCTGCCTCAGCACCCGGAGACCCCATTCTGAAGGCTGGGGGCCACCACTGTGGCCGCCTCTCCCCCCACCATCATCTCCCCGTAGCCAGGTGCCCCAGCGCCTGACAAGCCTTTAGGGTTTTCTTCCCTTTGTATTTGGCAGTTGAGGGAAACGACAGCAAAGAGTTGCATTCATTTAACAGAACCCTTATGTCCGAAGGAGGAAGGGGGGGAATGGGGGTGAAGAGATGGGGATTTGGCAAGGAGCCAGGGTGAAGGGCAGCCAAGGCGGCTGCAGTTTGGGCAGTGAGGGGGGAGTTGCACAAGGTAAGGGAAAGGGTTGAGGGTCTTTATCATGATGGCAATGGCGAGCTATTCAAGGGTTTGGAACATTAGCAGCCTAACTTGATTCGTATTCTAAACAAAATCTGTACGATGACTTGGAACAGGATAAGCACTTCAGGAGGCTATGGCTCAGATCGAAGAGGTGATGGTAGCATGAGGGTATTGGCAATGGGCGTGGAGAGAAGATCCATTGAGAGTCTGGGAGCAAGGAATGAGAGGTGCATTTACAACTCAAGGGTAAGGTCACCCTCACCCTGCTGTGCCACACACGCCCACATTCGCACTTGCACTCCCCCTTCCCCTGTCACTTGGTGCTCTGCAGAATGCGTGGATGCCAGCAGATGCCCGTGTCCTGGCAGTTCTTTCTCTTATCCTTGGAGGGAAAGTTTTCTCTGCCAGCCATCTCAGAAGGAGAACTCGGACGTGGTGGCTTTGGATTAGGAGGTAAACATCGGACGGGAGAGCCGAGAGTGAAATCCCAAGGCGCAGGTCACTGGAGCCCAACAAATCTGTGACTTCATCTCACCAGGCCCTCCCTGAGAGCTCTGGAGAAAGGCTAGCCAGCTACTCCTCTATAGACTAGCTCCCTGGGTCCTGGTCCCTGGAGAAGCTGCACCAGAGTGCCATGGTGACAGCAGTCATGTGAGACATGAAGGCCCCCACCTCATCGCCCCGAGGACTCTGCACCACAGGTGGAAGGAGGTTTGGGAGCAGAACCCCTGGGCTTTCACGCAGGGCCTCTTAATTGTCCTGGGGACAGGCACAGCTCAGGGGTGGTGGTTCTGATTTCAGCCCTCCACAAAGGGCTCATCTAATCCAGCCCAAGGGAAAGTGTAGGGGGGGCTACAGGCCAAAGGGGAGGAAGCACCAGAAGCCACAGAAGAAGGAGCAGGTGCTGAGAGAGAGGGGTAACTGCTGGCCTCCAGGCACCAATCAAGATTAAGGAAATGCTCAAATAAATGACAGGATGGGGACATGGAAAGGACACAGGAATCAACCTGAAGGAGCCCCCAGTGGTCAAAGCCGGAATAATTTGATCAATAAGATAAATAATGTAGTGTTGGATTATTACCCAAAACGTAAAAATTGATGTTTGAATACGTAAGTAAATGGGGGGAAGGGATCCTCCATTCCCAAAAATTTCATTTATCTCATGTAGATATTCCTTCTAGGAGGCGGAGCTTCGTTCCCTTTCCACACATGAGAATGGACTTAACCTGGTGACTGAATTCCAAAGAACAGAGTTTGGAAACGCAAAAATAGTACTATTAGGGGCACCTGGGTGGCTCAGTTGGCTAAGTGACTTCGGCTCAGGTCATGATCTCACAGCTCGTGGGTTCAAGCCCCCATATCAGGCTCTCTGCTGTCAGTGTGGAGGCCGCTTTGGTTCCTGCCTCCCTCTCTCTCTGTCCTTCCCCAGCTCGTGCTTTCTCTCTGTTCCAAAAACAAAAAATAAAAAAAAAAATTTAAATAGTAATATTACAGTGGAAGAACTGTGTACCTTCGCTATGTGAACAAGGTAAACGTCACCCGTGATGTGTAGATTTATGTGTCACCTGCTATGACACAGAGAGAGGCCACTTCACCCCTGTGGCATTCTTCCCAGACACTCAGAGCTCAGATCTAGTCATGAGAAAAATGTCAATCAAACTGAAATTGAGTGGTATCCTATGAAATACCTTACCAGTATTGCTCAAGGTATTCACACAAGGAGAGCCTGAAAAACCGTCACAGACTGGAGAAGACTCCAAGACAGGATGACCAAATGCAGTGTGATGCCTTGGATTGGATCCTGGAGGAGGAAGAGGACGTTCACAGAAAAATCCAGTGAAATCCGAGCAAAGGCTAGAAATTATTTAGCGGAAATGTGCCAATATCTGTCTCTCAGTTGTGACAATGTATCGTATATCGACCTACGTAAAGAGGTAAACTGAGGCAAGCTCAAATGACCAGAAACTGGTCATTTCAGAAAGAGCAGAGGATTTGCATTTCAGGAAACGCATGCTCTAGCAGGCTACAGGCATGTCTTCTGAGGGTTTGAGGCGGATCGAGTTGTGGGTGAGGGGTGCAAAGAGAAGGCAGTCCAGCCAGAGTCCAAGCAGTAAGTTCATTGGCCCGAGGTTGGGGAGATCATCTTGGCGGGTGTTCGTTGGTCAGGACAGAAGTCTCGGTCTTCTATAAATGGGGCATTTATGGGAAAACAGTCTTTCAGTTCCTAAGTTCCATTCTTCTGAGGGTGCACACGTGAGACTCTCGAGTTCATATCCCCCAGTTCCATTCCAGATTGGACCCCTTTCACATCTGTAATGTAACATGATAACATCGGGGGAGACCGCAGCTGGGCGAGGGGTGTACAGGAGCTCTCTGCACTATTTTCACAACTTTTCTCTGAATCTAAAATTATTCCAAATAACAAGCTCATTAAAAACATGTATCTAGGAGATTATTGATTCAGTATTGATTCAGCGAGCTTTCTCATTTGTCCTTACAGCGGCATCCTGTTTCGTTGTATGGATTTACTACTCGGGCGTATCCCCTTTTACCGCACTTCCCTTTCTTGTGCTTCACAGATCCCGTTCTTCTACAAATTAAAGGTTTGTGGCAACCCTTCGTCGAGCAGGTGTGTCGGCACCGTTTTTCCAACAGCAGTTGTCCCCTTCATGTCTCTATGTCCCATTTTGGTAATTCTCACGGTATTTCAAACATTTTCATTGTTATATTTCTTATATGGTACTTGGTCAGTGATACAACTCACTGAAGGCTCAGATGATGGTTTGCATTTTTTAGCAATGAAGTATTTTTAACAATTTTATTTTTTAGAGAGAGAGAAAAAGTGTGAGTGAGGGAGGAGCAGAGACAGAGGGCGACACAGAATCCAAAGCAGGCTCCAGGCTCCCGGCTCCCAGCTGTCAGCACAGAGCCCCATGCGGGACTTGAAGTCCCAAACCGTGAAAATAATGACCTGAGCTGAAATCAGACGCTCAACTGACTGAGCCACCCAGGCGCCCCAGCAATAAAGTATTTTTAAATCAAGATAGAAGATATAAACCTTGTTCGTTTTGACATAGTGCTGTTGCACACTTAACAGACTACGGCGTAGTTTAAACAACTTTTATGTGTACTGGCAAACAAAATTCATTTGACTCGCTTTATTGCAATATTTACTTTATTGAGGTGGTCTGGAACTGAACCTACAGTATCTCCAAGGTATGCCTGTAATTTATTTAACCATTTCTCTACTGATGGACATTTGGGTTGTTTCCAGTCTTTTTGCTGTTACAAACAGTGCTACATGGATGGGATGTCATTTACACATGTGTGGGAATATCTGTAGAATAAATTTCTACATGTGCATCTGTCGGATTAAAAAATATTGGCACTTATTTTGTTCAGTACTGCCAAATTGCCTTCCCTAGAGGTTGAACCAATTTATACTTACACCAGCAATGTAAGAAATGACTCTTTCCCCGTACCCTTCCAACATTGGTTCTAATCAAACCAGTTATGACCCAACATGCGCCTCCTTGGGTTCGATTAATTTGCTAGAGAGCTCGCAGAACTAAGGAAACCAGTTTGCTTCTTAGGTTGCCAGTTTATACAAAGGGTACCAAAGGTGCAAATGAACATCCCGATGAAGAGGTTATCAGGGTTTGTCCGGAAGGGATCTGAACCCAGGAGCCTTATCCTTGTGTGTTTCACGGTGCACCACCCTCCTGGCACAGGTTGCATTCTCGTTCACGAACCTGGAAGTTCTCCAAACCCCATAGTTAAGGGATGTTTATGGAGCCTCATTATGCAGGTGTGGCTGATTAAACCATTGACCGCTGGTAATTGAACTCAATCCCTAGCCCCTCTTCCCTCTCTGGAGGTTGGAGGGTGAAGACGAAAGTTCCAAACTCTAATCAGCTGGTTGTTTTCCCTGACAACCAACTTCCTTAGGTTGCCTACGGGCTTTTCAAAAGTAACCTTATTAATATAGACTCACGTTTGGTTGAAAGATCTTGTTATGAATAACAAGACACCCATGTCATCTTTTCCACTCAGGTACTGAGGACAAAAGGCCAAATATTATAACAAAAGATGATCCCATTGCTCTAATCCCTTAGGATTTGGGAGCTCTGAGACAGGAACCATGGGTGAAGACAGAAACATATATTTATTATAAATACAACATCATAGGTTTATAATAGTATGTGGTAGGCAGGATAGTGGCCCCCGAGGAATTCTGTGTTCTGATTCCTAGAATCTATGAACGTGTCACCTTATGTGACAAAAGGGACCTTACATATGTAAGGATCTTGAGTTGGCAGTTTGTCCAGAATGTTCTAGGTGGGCCCAATGTGAGGTGACTTATAAGGGCCTTGATAAGTGAAAGAGGGATACAGGAAAGCCTGGTTCAGAGGAGGAGTTGTAATGACAAAAGCCGAAATCAGAGTGACAGGATTGGTGGCTTTGAAAGGAATGCAATTAGCAGATGGAAGCTATGAAAGGGGAGGAAGTGGATTCTCCCCTGGATCCTCAAAAGGGAACACCGTCCTGCTGATTTTAGCCCAGTAAGACCCATTTCAGACTTCCAACCTACAGAACTAGAAGAGGATACATTTGTATTGTTTCAGACCACTATATTTGTGGGAATTTGTGACAGGAGCAAAAGGTAGTGGTGGTATAAGTTTTATATTTTAGAAAGATGGCTCCATCACCTCTCCACCACTTCGAAACACTTCTGTCTATGCCCTACTTCCTGTTGCAATGGATGACTATCCCAGCCCCTGTCAGCAGCCAGTGTTAACTCCCCAAAAGACCATCGGTAGTGTTTGTTTATCAGGTTAAGCTTAGTTTGTTAGCCTCACTGCAATAAGGGAGAATACTACTTTCTGGAATCTTAGTGGTGTCTCCAAATAGAGACATGAAGACAGGATATTTATAGAGTTTTAGGGCCAGAGTTGGGTGACTTTACGGTGGGTCTTGGGAGGAGGAGAGCTGGTTAGGATCGAACAAGTGTGTAACTGTTTTGGAATGGTGGGCAGGAGGTGAAGTCTTGAGTGAGGTGAAAGTCTGAAGGAGTCTGGATGAACAAGTCATGTTAGGGGGGCCACAGTCTCATCTCCCGAGAACAGGTATTTCCTGGAGCCACCAGCTAAGTTATTGTTACTGGATTTCAGTATTGTTTAATACAAGGACAGGAAAGTATGCCCAGTTCCTGTATTTAACAATACAGGGAATTAGGTTGGCATCGACTCTCACCAGAAACTTCACTAGTGGTCTGGATCTCATTCCTTCTCTTTACTGAAGGACTTTGTCCTACAACTTTGTGCCTCTCTTTAGCATGGTCATTTCTCTCTGCTAGATCATTCCATCTTGAAAACTGAACTAAAAATCTCTCCACAGGCCCCTTTGACATCTGCCCCATCTCTCTTTCCCCTTAGGGAAAAGCTTCTTGAGAGAGTTGTCTGTGGTTATCGTGATCACCTCTTTACCTTGCATTCCAGCCATTCTCCATCCTCTGCCCTGTACGATCCCAGCACATTAGCCTTCCTTAGGCTCCCAGAACACTTCAGACATGTTTCCGGAGTGTCTGGGTGGCTCAGTCGGTTAAGCATCTGACTCAATTCTGGCTCCGGTCATGATCTCACTATTCCATGAGACTGTTGAGCTTTGTGCTGACAGTTGACAGCGTGGAGCCTGCTTGGGATTCTCTCGCTCCCTCTCTCTCTGCCCCTCCCCTGCTTGTACTGGCCTCTCTGTCAAAATAAATAAACTTTAAAATAACAGCAGCAACAACAACAACCTGTGTTTCAGCCTGAGGGCTTTGCACTATCTGTACCCTTTGTCTGAATGGATTCCCCCTACCCACCATCTTCATCTGGCCGGCTGCTTGTCATTCAGAGCTCAGGTTAAATGTCATTTCCTCAGAGACACCTTCTCTGACCATCAATCTAGACATTATGTGTGCAGGCTCTATTAGGCCACTCTGCTTTTAAAAAAAATATTTGTGTATTTTATTGTGACAAGATATACTTAACATTAGCCATCTCAATCATTTTACGTGTATAATTCAGTGGCATTAAGTACATTCACATGGTTGGATAACCGTCGTCACCAATCTCCAGAACATCTTCATCTTCCCAAATTTAGACTGTATATCCATTAAACAACAACCCTCATCCCCTCTTCTGCCCCTGCCAACCATGATTTAATTTCTAACTCTATGAATTGGCCTTTTCTAGGTACCTCGTGAAAGTGGAATCACACAATATTTGTCACTTTGTATCTAGCTTATTTTAGTTAGCATTATGTCTTCAAGGTTCAGCCATGTTGTGGCAGGTGTCAGAATTCCATTCTGGGGCCCCCGGCTGGCTCAGTCAGTGGAACTTGGGATTCTTGATCTTGGGGTTGTAGGTTCAAGCCCCATGTTGGGGAGAAAGATTACTTAAAAATAAAATCTTTTAAAAAATTCCATTTCTTTTTAAGACTGACTCATACCCTCACACACACACACACACACACACACACACACATATATATTGTAAGATATGACATGTATATATACACAGAGAAGAATGGACATTACACACACACATATAATATATATTGTAATATATAACAGGTGTATTACATACACAGAGAAGAATGGACATTTGGGTAGTTTCCATCTTTTGGCTATTGTGGATTCCGGGGGACAAGTATTTGAGTCCCTGGTTCCAATTCTTTTGGGTATATACCCAGAAGTGGAATTGCTGAACCATATAGTTCTATGCTTAACTTTTTGAGGAACTGCCATACTTGTTTCCATAGTAGCTGCACCATTTTATATTCCCACTAATATTTGTAAGTGTTCCAGTTTCTCCACATCCACACCAGCCTTTGTTTTTTTCTGTTTTTTTTTTTTAATTAATCATCATAATGGGTGTGAAGTGGTCTATCACTATGTGTAAGCTCTGTAAGAACAGGGAGTTTTGTCTCTCTTGTTTACCGCCGTGTGTCTAGCATCTGAGAGTGCTTAGCAAGCAATAACAACGGTAACGACAATACCCGCTACAAATACCAGAGCCAACATTGGCGCAGCACTTACTATGTGCCAGGCACTGTTTTATAACAATATAACAATGCTACAAGAGAGGTGTGACAAGGAAGTGAGGCACAGGGTATTTTCCTAAGGTTATACAGTTAGTGTCACTGTTTTTGGAATGGAAGTGCAAAAGAATGGATGATGGGGAAGGAGGGTTTTAGAAAAATGAGTTAGTGAACTATTGCAGAAGTCCTGGCAGAAGCTGATAAACCTTGCCTTCTGATGGTGGCGGTGGTGCTAGACAAAGGGTGGGGGAAATCCAAGTCACCTCGGATATAGAATCATTGATAAGACTGTGGTGTAAATGTGTCTTCAGGAATGTCTGTCTAGTGTGCAAGAGGATGAGATTATCTAGGACGGGCACACGAGTCATGAGAGGGAGCTTAAGACAGACTTGTGGAGACGAAGGAAGAACTAACCACAGACACCCTTGATCGCACCATACACTTTTGGACTTGGTTGTTTTCAATGTCGCACTTGATTGTATTCTGTCTTTGTGACGTTTCCTGTTTGATGTAGAGCAGAATAATGTCTTGAGCTACCTGGCAAGACAGAAATGAAAGTAGTCAGAGGAAAGTCTGAAGTCCTCAGTGACCTCAACCTAAGCTGTCGGGAGAGGGAGCCTGCTAGTGTCTGAAGGGACAAGGCTGAAGTGGAGAGGGGAGAAGGGAGGGAAGAAATTTTCAAGACTTGTGAAGTGACTTAGGGGTTCCCAAGCATGTGGGAACTCTGGCTTGGCCCCTTGGGGTGCCCCGTGGGGGTAGTGAGACAGGAGAAAGGAATGGGCCGTCTAGCGTACCCCAGACACCAGGGTTACCAACCCCACAAGGCTTACTAAAGGGAAGGGTGGTTTGGAGGCTGTGGAGGAACTTCATAGGACCCCTGGGGCTGGGACAATGAACATGTCAGTTGAGGAGCCCCCCTGGATGTTCTGTTCCAGGAAGAACCCTGGGCCTCTGCCCAAGCCTGAATCGGGACTGAATTTCTGCCAACCAGAGGGTTGAGGTAGATTCAATTGGACTGAAGGGGGGGGGGGGGTTTACAGTAATGCACCAATTCTTGCATGCCCAGTTTATAAAGCAAAATTTAGCCCTGCTTTGGGTGTAATAGTTGGCTTCTCTAGATGAGACGAGACACTCTCCAAAGCAGGGATCACTTTTTATCATTTCTTTGGTCAATAAAGATTTGTTAAGGACCTACTGTATGCCAGGCACTGATCTAGATGCTAGGTGTACGTTAAACAGTTGAGACATGGTCCTGCAGCCTTGGATTTACAGAGGGAGGAAGAAATAAATAAATAAATGAATAAAAAACACAAGCATATAATTAGAAGTGGGGATGAGTGCTGTGAGGGAAAGGAATGGGGTCTTCATCTTAGCAGCTGAGTTTCTAACTTAGGAGCTGGCCCCTAAGCCAGTGCTAAGCAGAGGAACTCAGTGCACTAACTCAGCCCCCGCCTCGGGTCCTCTACAGAAGCAACACCTTGACCAAATCCCAAGGTCCCTGGCTCGATCGCTGCTTCTCTGATGGCCAGACCTGCCAGATCTTCTCAATGTGGACTTTGAACACTTCGAACACCACGCTCAGGTTGTCAGGCGCGTCAGTGACGTTGTTTGTTACTGGCTCTGAGGAGATGACTGACCTAAGACCTACTAACTCCCACTATCCTGCGGCTCTCAACAGAAACATAACTTTTGAGGCCCGAAGTGGTCCAAAATTTGATGTGTTTGAGGGGCCATGAGATGGCGGGTGCAGCTGCAGGGGGCGACACAGGGAGAGCGGGGCAAGATGGAGCTGGAGGGGAGCGGGGTTAGGGGGAAGGTGCACAGGACCATGGTTTAAGTTTGGATTTTGTTCTAAGTGCAGGGGGGACGATGTGAGGATTTAAAGCTGAGGAATATCTGTCTCACTTGTGTTTTCAGCCATATCCCATCATGCCAGGTATTTGAGTGAATGACTTGGTTGTTTGGTGATTACTTGCCAAAATGAATTAAATTACGGGTTGGTGGATGGAGGGGAGAAGCCCTCTACGGAGATGGCTTCCTTAGGGCTAACAAGACTGACAAGTTAAAAACCCAAAACTCCAGGATTGGGAGCCCTTACTAGTTTCCAATTACTTAAAAAAATGTTTTTTAATGTTTATTTTTGAGAGAGACGGACAGACAAAGCATGAGCGGGGGAGGGGCAGAGAGAGACACACACACACACAGAATCCGAAGCAGGCTCCAGGCCCTGAGTTGTCAGCACAGAGCCCAACGTAGGGCTCGAACTCACAAACCGTGAGATCATGACCTGAGCCGAAGTCGGATGCTTAATTGACTGAGCCACCCAGGCGCCCCTCCAACTACTTTAAAGTGGAGCAGCCCCATGACAGTAAGGTCCTGGAAAAGTTGACAAGTTGTCCTAATTTCCTCTTGCTTCACCTCTCCCTTCTCCAGTCTGACAAGGCCTTTGGGGAAGATATTTTGTTTACATTTTTAATTCCCTACGTTTCCTGCATTATGTTGGTGTGTCAGAGATTCCAGGCAGTGTATGCGAAGAGCAAAGTAGTGAGTGAAGCTTGCCGGTTTCAGGGAAAATTAGGGCGAGAGGAAGAAAAGCTGTTCACACATGAAGTGAGACCTTTGGGCAAAGGAAAGGACCCCCCAAAATCCTGATGACAGAAGTCATCTCAGGCAGGAGCATGCAGGGCATTACTAACCCCCATGGAAACGTGGGTGATGTCAGGATGATTGTGGCCTCGAGTGTCTGGCAGAGCAGGAGGCTGACATCACCGCCCAGGGGGCCCAGTGAGCTCAGACTCCAGGGAGGCCTCCTCACAGCCCCTAAAGAGGCAGGAGCAGCAAACACGATGATGAAGAGAGCCCTAGGGGCTGAGCTGCCTTCATCGGCTGTTCAATTATTTTTCTTTTCCTTCACCCTCCTGCCGGCATAGAATCCTACCTCAGGACTGTGCAGAGAGACAGAAAGAAGGAGCACTGAAGCTCTGTACCCAGGGCACATTAGGTCTTGTGGGGCGAACTGTCAGCGGGGGCAAGCCCCTGCCCCCAAGGAGCCCATGGTACCATCAGAGAGACAGACTTGAAAACCAGTAAAAACAGTAAAAGAAAGCATATGAGTTTTGAGGTTAGGCCCGACTCCTAACCGCAGTCTGTTACTTAGTTATTTGCCATCTGACCTCGGGTACGTTATTTAACCCCACTGGGCCTCAGTTTCTCATCATTAGAATGGAGACAGCAATTTTTGCCTCACAGCAGGATGACTGTGAGGATTGAATGAGAGGAATCATATTATGTTTCTAGAACCCAGCAAGTATTTTTTTTTTTAAAGTTTATTTAGTTATTTTGAGAGAGGCAGAGAGAGGGAGAGACAGAATTCCAAGTAGGCTCCATGCTGTCTGCTCAGAGCCCAGTGTGGGGCTCGAACCCACAAACCATGAGATTGTGACCTGAGCCGAGATCAAGAGCCAGATGCTTAACCGACTGAGCCCCCCAGGCGCCCCCTCCTGGACCCCAGCAGGTATGGAAAGAACGGTAGCTGTCAGTATTGCCACTGCCACAGATCCCACAGTGTGACAGAAACAGTGCGGAGTCATATGTTAACACAGCGGACTCGAACAACACGAGTTTGAACTGCGCAGGTCTACTTATGTGCGGATGTTTTTCGATACATTTGTTAGAAAAGGTTTGCTGACTTGTGACAATCCGCAGAAACTCTCCGACAAACCGTGTAACGGTTGATTGACATTTCCCTGAAGGTAGCTCTGTGAGGAGGTCTTCAAGGAGGTTTGGAAGGGGGCTGAGAAATTATACGATTCATTATACTGATGTGGAAGGATTGAATGATTTGCTTAAGGTCGCTCATAAACTCATGGCAGTGGGGGGTATGTGTGGGAGGGTATGGACTCACGGTCGGGAAATGGGCCTTGGAATCAGACGGACGTAAGGATGAATGTCAGTCTCAGCATTTACGAGCTGTGTGACTCGAGGTATTATCTCATCTCTCGGCTTTCTCATCTATAAAATGGGATACACAAGATCTACTGCACAGGATGACTGTAAGAATTGAATCATGTATGCGAAGTGCTTACTTTGTGTATTGTGACTGGTGTCCAGAAAGTGCTCAATGCATTTTAACTCCCAGTGCTGGAAATGAATTAAAGGCCCTTCGACTCTGAGTTGAGTGCTCTTTTGGTCATTCCTCACTGACCTGACATTCTATTTAGCAGGCGTTCATATCAGGCAGGCTGTCTTCACCAGAGCTTTTGTACACCCCTCACTCCAGACACCCTTGCTGGTAACATAGGAGTTCTCTGGATTCAGTGGGGGCTCAAAAAAGCTGCTGACGGTAGCAGAGACTTGTTTAATCACTACTGTACATACCAGTCTTCTTCCTGTGATGGACAAAAGGTTTTTTGCTGAGTGAGACGCTAAAATGCTGAAGGGACCCTCGGTCATGTATTTTAAGGGATATTTAGAAATGTGAAAGGCTTCATACTTTCCCTGCCTCTCCTACGTCTGTCTGGGATTGTTTAAGGGTGAGTAATTAAATGAGGACAGCCAGGGATTATCTAGAAACAGACAGGTTTAGCAACTTGCTCAGTTCTTGGCAAACACCAGGACTATAACTCATTCTCCTCACTATCGGTTTGTTCATTTAAAAAATGTGTTTTCAGTTAATAACTACCATTTTTATTGAAAAAAAAAAGCAATATATGCACAAGGGAAAGAATTTCAAGAGTGCATACATTTAAAAATGATCTTTCTCTTACTTCAGGCCCCTTTCTTCCTGTCCTCCTGGCTACCACTACTGTTAACAGTTTCTTGGGTATCTTTTCAGGAATATTCTGTGTTATATTTCACGTATGTATAAGCATATATAAAAATATTCTTTTCAAAAAAATGAATGAAAACATTCTATATACTGTTTCATGCTTTGCTTTTTCCCGACATGCTTTGCTCAACCCGACAATTTGGAGACAGTTTCATATCTGAATACAGAGTGTTTTCTTTTTCTCTTTAATGATTGCATAATAAATAATCCATGGTGTATGGCTGGAGCAGAAATGATTTGGCTTCAACTTCCAGTTTGGTTCTTACATGTCTTTTTTTTTGCTGATGGCAAACAATTCTCCCAGTCACTCTGCTCCAAACTGTAGAGTGATACCCAAGGTCCTCCATGCCCATAGCTAGTAAGTCATGCCAATTCTGCTTTTTTTTCATTTGTTCTCTTTTATTCTCACTGTTACCTCCATGGTTTAGGCCTTAAAATTCTTTAAAAAAATTTTTTTTAACGTTTATTTATTTTTGAGAGACAGAGCGTGAGCAGGGGAAGGGCAGAGAGAGAGGCAGATGCAGAATCCGAAGCAGGCTCCAGGCTCCGAGCCATCAGCACAGAGCCCGACATGGGGCTCGAACTCACAGACCGTGAGATCATGACCTGAGCTGAAGTCGGCTGCTTAAATGACTGAGCCACCCAGATGCCCCTAGGCCTTAAAATTCTTACAGCGTTCAGCTATTTCCAAATTTTCTTTACTTTTTTTAAGTTTATTTATTTATTTTTTAATTTTTTTAACGTTTATTTATTTTTGAGAGACATAGAGACAGAGTATGAGCAGGGGAAGGGCACAGAGAGAGGGAGATACAGAATCTGAAGCAGGCTCCAGGCTCTGAGCCGTCAGCACAGAGTCCGTCGCGGGGCTGGAACTCACAGACCATGAGATCATGACCTGAGCCAAAGTCGGCCGCTCAACCGACTGAGCCACCCAGGTGCCCCTTAAGTTTATTTAATTTGAGAGAGGGAGAGAAAGGGAGAGTGTGTGTGTGTGAGCAAGGAAGGGGCCG
The DNA here is from genome assembly GCA_030068075.1 of Paguma larvata. Lineage (NCBI taxonomy): Eukaryota > Metazoa > Chordata > Mammalia > Carnivora > Viverridae > Paguma > Paguma larvata. Next base: position 49,439,028 of record CM057836.1, read on the forward strand.
AGAGAGAGAGAGAGAGAGAGAGAGAGAGAGAGAGAGAGAGGGAGGGAGAGGGAGAGGGACAGGGAGAGGGAGAGGGAGAGGGAGAGGGAAGGAGGGGGAGGAGGAGGAGGAGGAGGAGGAGTGAGAATCCCAAGCGGGCTCTGTGCTGTCAGTTCAGAGCCCGACACCAGGCTGGATCCCAACAACCATGAGATCATGACCTGAGCCCAAATCAGGAGTCCGGCGCTTAAATGACTGAGTCACCCAGGCGCCCCTCCAAATTTTGTCTCTGCTTATGTTGCACACTTGCTCTTGATCACATTTCCTGACATCAAGATTCTGACTCTGTCACTCTTCTTTAAAACCTCCAGTGGGTTCTCATTCATTGTCTTATGTAAAAACCGAAGCAGTGATCAATAAAGATGATTTTAAAATTATAACCTGGGGAATATATGAAATGTAAATTCCTGGATCAGGATGTTCAGAGGGTTTAGGACTTTTAGTCTGTATTAAAAAAAAAAAAAGTTTACAAGTGCTTCTGATAGTTGGTTTTTCCACCAAGTGTAACCATTAGAATAAAGCACCCATCTCTCAGCCCAGTATTTCTATTCATGGTGCCTTTGCAGCCCCATCCTTTACTACTACTCTACACACCATTGCATATGAAGTTTTTGTTGGCTTTCTGGGCGCTCCTCACACCTTCTAGTCACACCTTTTAAACTACCAGACCTAGCCTTTCTATGAATCCTTCACAGCCAGAAGTATCCCTGAACTCGATTCTCTGAACTGGCTTACAGCCACATTCTATCTTATCTTGGTTCGGGGATTCTCCGACTCTCCCCCTCTTTTAAAGCTTGTGAGATCGCGGTCTGCAGAAACCCAGGTTGTCTTTATTTTTCGAGTGTCCAGAGCCTTGTGCACTTTGTAGCAAGGGTCTTAAACAAGAATTTGTAGAATCAGTGTCATTGCTTAACTTGATTACCATTGCACATACGGTATCGTTGACTGCTCCTGGCTTATAGTGGGGCTTTCAACACTAATTTGTGGAGTCAAAGAATAAATGAGCGGGGCTCGGGCGATCATTGCCCCGTGAACTACAAATCCCAGCGGGCATTGCGCGGGACGTCGGCGGACGCGGTGATGCAAGGGGGCGTGCCGAGCCCGAGGGAGGGGTCGTCCTGCGGGTAGCCGGAGGCCGGGGAGGCTCTGGAGCCTAGGGTGAGAGGGAACGAAAGGTGAGCGGGGCTGAAGGAGGGGACGCTCTGCCGGGCGCCCCCAATCTATGGAGAGGGGTAAGATGGCGGAGGCGGAGAGCCTGGAGACAGCGGCGGAGCACGAGCGAATCCTGCGAGAGATCGAGAGCACCGACACGGCCTGCATCGGGCCCACCCTCAGGTACCCCCCGGGGACCGGGGCTACCGACGGGCGGGCACGGGCTGGACAGGGGCCAGGCTCCTTCGGGGCTGTGTGTCTGGCCGGCAGCTCGCAGGGCCAGCGCCAGCCACTCCCTTCGGGGATCCCGGCGAGCGACTTCCACCCTTGGCGAGGCGGGTCTGCCTCCACAGCCGGGACCTGGGGTCTCTCCTCGACCGCCGGCGCCCACAGCTCAGTTACTCTGGAGGCTCCTCTTGTCTTCCTCCAGGCTGGGGCAGCCTTGGTTCTCCCTCCGAGGCTGCCCCGGAGCTGGGCGACTAGAGCGCGCCCGGCAGATGGTGGCTTTTAGCAGATCTTCTCCCTGGGGACATCACCCTTCCTCTCCGACTCAGATCCCATCCTGTCCTAGACAGAAGTCCGGCTCTACGGACAAAACAGAAATTCACCCGGGGTCTGATGATCGGAAATTAAACTCTTGCCTCCTTAAAATCACAGCCACTTCTCAGAAATGAGTTTCTGAAAATCTTAGGCCTGGAAGGAAGTTTCCCTCAACCCGTGCCCCTCTCCGGGTAGCGGGTACTTGTTGAACCCTGTTAGTAAGACGACCTCTTCCAAAGGTGCAGCCTCATGGTAGTTTCATGGCTGAGAAAAAGTTATCACCCCTTCTGCCCATCCTCCCCCATACCATTACTTTGCCCTCTCACCCCCATTCTATTTGTAGATGTCAAAACAAACTCCACCTACCTCAACTTAGTGTATTTAACAAATACACTTAGGTACCGCTTACCATGTACAATGCAAGAAATTGTATTCAGCAATTTACAAATGAAACTTACTCAAACCTCAGAACAATCCTATTAGGTAGGTACTATTATTATCCTTACTTTACAGACGAGGCACAGAGAGGTTAAGTGACTTGTTCATGGTCACAGAGAAAATAAAGTAGGGGAGTGGGGATTCCTACTCAGGCTGTCTGGATTGGGGGTCTGCATTCTTAACCTTTTTTGTTACGTCTCAATCGGTGATTATCATCCGTCTGTACTTCCTGTTAATTATTCACCAAATCCAATTTCCAGCCACCTTTCCCCTTCCCCTCAGTTTACTAGTGCCCTGGAACTAACTGGTCGTCATCCTTCCTGTTGTACCTCCTGATCTTCATGCAGCCAGTGGATGGAGAATTCTCCTACCCGCCTTGCACTATCTTGGGGCACTGCTTCTTCCTTAAAGAAGGAGTTATTACTCACTGCTTGTTTTTTTTTTTTTCTTCTCCATAGGGAGAGTTGCGTCATGAAAGAGTGTTTGAAAGAGGGGCAGGCTGGAGACTTTACTCCTTATCTCCACCTGCACATCCTTCTTCTCCGGGGCACGATGTTAGCTTACTTCCCCTCTGCTAATCCCGGGTCATGGCCATCTTTAGTAGTTTGCCTTTGTCCTTTCTTGCATAGGGATCATGACCATCATACTCCTTTCTTTTCCCGTTTTCTTGAGCTCTTAAGGGTGAATGATCCTTATTTCATGATCTTTACTTTTCTAAAATCTGCAGACTGCTTACCAGTGTTCTAAGTGGGTTATTAACGGTTATTAACGTTTGGTTTTTATAACACAAAATATTACTGGAGTTACTGAGCGTGCTGTTTCAGTATTGAACTAGGAAATTTGGCCGCCGAGCTGGAGTTCACAGCCAAGCAAAGTTCCCACTGGGGCATCTGGAACTGCCAGAGTTTTTAAGAAGGATTCTTTATCAGAACACCATCAATATTGTCTTGAATTGGTTGTGGTTTTCCATTGCTGTCCGTTTTGGTTTATATAAGTGACTTTAATTTAGTGTTGTCAGTGTAGTTTGTTGTGATTTATTATGTTAACCCTCTACTGAATCATAATGCATATTTGTTCAACTGAATTTTTGCCTGGAATTTTCTAGTATCTTGATTTAGGACATATGCATTAGGATTAAAATACATTACCCTTTCTCCCTAAAAGTTGCTTGATTATTATTGCTGAATTATTTTTCCACTGGAAAGTGGGGTTTTGTGGGGGGTAGTTGGATGAAGGGATCTTTTGTCCAAAGGGGACATGGTTTAAAAAAAAGTGTTTGAGGGGCGCCTTGGTGGCTCAGTCGGTTGGGCATTGGACTCTGACTCAGATCATGATCTCATGGTTGGTGGGTTTGAGCCCTGCATCGGGCTCTGTGCTGACAGCTCAGAGCCTGGAGCCTGCTTCAAACTCTGTGTCTCCCTCTTTCTCTGCCCCTTCCCTGCTCACACTCTGTCTCTTTCTTTCTCTCAAAAGTAAATAAAACATAAAAAAAGAAAAAAAGGGTTTGAGAATTAAGTATCCTACCAGTTTTAGTTACTTTTCCTGACTCCCTGGATCATTAGTAGGGTTCTTCATTTTTGGCCTCATCCTGTCCTTGGCAAATAACCCTAAGTCTTACTATCATCCCCAACATTCAGTCACTTGAAATTCTGTAATACAAGTACTCATACCCACTGTCTTTGTCTTTAGTCTACGTTGTTCCTGTCCATATTCATAGAGGATGATCTCATTTTTTCCTTTTATCCCGTTTAGAGGCAGCAGCGTGCACAGACTTGATGTTTCAGAGCCCAGGCCTCACCTGGATGCACCTCCACCGTTATTACCTCCTCTCCTTTTCCAGTCATTAAATGTGTTTAAGACAGTAGGCTCTCTTCCTTAACTCTGCCCTCAACTATTAATCTCACATTCCACTTCCCCCTCATCGTAGTCCTTTCTATGCCTTACATCTTTTGAAGTACCATTTCTAAAGCACCAGATTCGTAGCTGTTCCTGCAGTAGGTTTTGTAAGCGAAGAGGGACTAAGGAACAGAGAATAACAGTGAATTGGTAGCAGATATAAGATTCTAAGATACAAGATTCTACCCATCCCTACAGGTCCTGCTCTTCACGAAAATCCACGTAGCTAGATTGCCTAGCCAGACTCTTTCCTTTGCCGGCTATTACTTGTGAATCATTACTTCCTTTCTTTCCCTTCTGTGATACCAAATCATTCTTCCAGTCTTACTCTTTTTTGTTTGCGAAGCCAGAGTAGCCTGACTTTTTCATTATATACCTATGCTTATTTTAATCTTGAACAGTGAATGCAATGGTCGTCAGTTCCCATATACCATAAGGGAGTGCGTCTCCTTTTTCATTGTGTTCTGAAAGGCCCAAGCATATCTGCACATATAGAGGCCGCTGCGTAGCAAATTCTTTTGGGTAGGCAGCCATCTCTTTCTTCTCTGACTTTATCTTAAAAATTATTTTGTTAGCTGCAAGTCCTAATTTTGCAGATGAGGAAAGAGGCCCTTAAGATATTAGGGCCTGTCTTGCTTTTAAATAAATATTGATTCCTGCTCAATAGTGCTGATACTAAAATATTGATCAGAAATCACTTCTAAACAGTAGCTCCATATTTTCATATTTCAGATCCTATCTCTATATTTCTAGTCGTCTTTAATATCACTATTCAGGAGGAGAGAGTTGTTTCCTCATTTTGCTCTTTGGATACTAGCAATTAACATTCAGTCTTTTTTTTTTTCTTTTTTTTTCTAAGTAGGCTCCATGGTCGGTGACCCTGAGATCAAGACTAGAGCTCAGATCAAGAGTCGATGCTTAACTGATTGCGCCACTCAGGGGCCCCAACATTCAGTCTTAACCGCTATTTAAGATTTTATTTTTGGGGCGCCTGGGTGGCTCATTCAGTTAAGTGTTTGACTTCATGATCTCACAGCTTGTGGGTTCGAGCCCCGTGTCTGGGCTCTGTGCTGACAGCTCAGAGCCTGGACCCTGCTTCGGATTCTGTGTCTCCTACTCTTTCTCTGCCCCTCCCTCACTCCTGCTCTGTCTCTCTTCCCTACAAAATAAACATTAAGGAAAAAAAAAAAAGATTTTGTTTTTAAGCTTTTTTAACAGCAAAATATACTGTCTTTAAAAATACAGCTTTATGGAGATATAACTAATATTCCAAACAGTTCACCTATTTAAAATATACAATTCACTGGTTTCAGGATATTCAGAGCATTGTTTAAAAATTACCACAATTTAATTCTAGAACCATCACTTCAGTATCTGTTAGTAGTCACTCTCCATTCTGTTCCCATTCCCAGGCAGTCACAACTTTCTGTCCTTATGCGTTTGCCTGTTCTGGACAGGTCATATAAATGGAACTGTACAATGTAGGTTTTTTTTTTTTTTTTTTGGTGACGGTGTATTTTCAGGGCACATCTATGTAGTACCTTGTGTTGGTACTTTATTTCTTGTTATTGCTGAGCAGTATTTGGCAATACTGAATCGTACTGTATGGATATAACCACATTTTATTTATTCAGTTGATTGACATTTAGGTTTCCTTTGGGGGCTGTTAGAACAATGCTTCTGTGAATGTAAGCGTACTAATTTTTGTGTGGACATATGTTTTTATTTCTCTTGGGCATATACCTAGGAGTAGAATTTCTGGGTCATATGATACTCCATGTTTAACATTTTGAGGAACTGCCAAAGTGTTTTCCAAAACGTCAGCACCATTTTACCTTCCCACCAGCAATGCACGAGGGTTCCAGTTTCTCCACATTCTTGTCGGCACTTGTGACGATTTTTTTTTTTTTTCTGTTAGGATCCTAGTGGGTTTGAAGCTGCAGTTCACCTTAGTTTTGATTTGCATTTCCCTAATGGCTAATCTTTTCATGTGCTTATTAGTCATTTGTTTATATCTTTGGAGAAAAGTCTATTCAGATCCTTTACTCGGTTTTTAATTGGTTTGACTTTCTATTGTTGAATTGTAGGAGTTCTTTATATTCTAGATATAAATCTCTTACCAGATGTAGGATTTGCAAATATTTTCTTCCGTTCTGTGGGTTGTCTTTTCATTTTCTTGATGGTATCATTTGCTGCACAAAAGTTAAATTTTTATGTAGTCCAGGGGCGCCTGAGTGGTTTAGTTGGTTAAGCATCTGACTCTTGATTTCGGCCCAGGTCATGATCTCACGGTTTGTGGGTTTGAACCCTGGGTTTGTGGGTTTGAGCCCGGGGTCAGACTCTGTGCTGACAGTGTGGAGCCTGGTTGCGATTCTTTCTCTTTCCCTCTCTTTCTGCCCCTTCCTCCCTCATGCTATCTCTCTCAAAATAAATAAATAAGCTTGAAAAATTATTTTGTAGTCCACTGTATCTATTTTTCATTTATTTCCTTGTGCTTTCTTTCTAGACTGTTGCTTTATATATTTTGTTGTACTATTGGTGTAGGAACTTTTTTTTTTATCTTATTTAACTAAGTTGTAAATTTGGCTCTTACAGGAAACAAATTGGGTGATGCTTTCAAAAGCTGTTTTGCTTAAAGTCATTTGATAATTAAATACGAGGGACCTGTTTTCCCCGCGTACTACTTCTGTGCCTTTGGCCACATGGCTTTGTTTTCTATCATCTGCCCTCTCCCATCATCTAAGTTGTACAAAAACAGCTAATCGTAGTCCTTGGTTCGTGACATGTCATCATTATTGGCACATGCCTGGACCTCTGTAAGCAGTAAATTATTTTTATAAGCCACTTATCACCCAAGTGGGCAAATTTTTCTCTCCTGTTAAAATGGGGATGATACCCTGTACATTGCAGGGACAGTGTTTACAAGACAATGAGATGAAGCATTTTTCACAGTACCTGCCGTGTAGTATCCTTCACATAGTGTGAGTCATCGTCCGCCTATTACCTTCCAGTCTGCTATGTGGGCTGAAGTATTTCTATTTTGGGAGTTATGTTAGTTTAGTGGCTCTTGGTGTTTTTTTTTTTTTTTTTTTTGCTTGCACTCATCTATTTGAGGGATATACTATTCTTCAGTAATTGGACCCATCAAAACAATTCTTTTGGGATGGAGTGGAGAATGGAGGACGAGATAGGAAACAAAGTTATAAAAGCCGCTCAGGTGATTCTGATACACTCCCTCCTTGACAGGCAATGAGGGGAAAGAAATTACCTCTCATTGCTGATTGCTTACTTTTTAATAATAGTTCCCTTTTAAAAGTAACATTTTTATATTTTAATTATAAATGTAACATGAATTTTAAAAAGAGGAAACAGACAATAAAAACTTAATCCTACCACCCTGTCAAAACTCTTATATTTGTATATTTCTTTTTGGCTTTTTCCATATAAATTTTATTACATTAGGTACTATCATGTTTTATCTCGGTTTTCCAGTTAATATGTTATGTACAGTTTCATACATTGTTATACATTATGTAGCTATATTGGTTTAGTGGCTTTATTCATGAACTCACTCATTCAACCAACACTTATCGAGCAACACTTATGCTCTGGATTTTCTTGCCGCCTCTGGGATACAGCAGGGAACAAATCCTGCCCTTATGGACCCTACATTCTAGCGGAGCACTCACAGAATATAAACAAACAGATGCATAAAGTAATGCTATTTAGTGATTAGTGTTGCACATGATAGGGTATTGTTTTCAGTTGGGTGTTTAGAAAAAGTTACCGTGGCACAGCTTTGAAGAGAGTGAAGGAGCAAGCCATGTGGCTCTCCAGGAGAAGTCTCTTCCAGATGGAGGGCCCAGTTATGTGAAAGCTCTCAGGAGAAGTGTAGTGGGGCGAGGCGAAGGTAGATGATTAGTCGGGGTCTAGATCATGTGGACTAAGAAGGAAGTACAGGAGAGTTTTGAGCAGCAGAGGGACATACATGCTCTATGTTAGTTTAAACGAGGAACATTCTGGATGCTGTGTGGAGATGGAGTAAGAGGAAACAGAAGTCAGTCAAGGGATATTTGCAGTGCTAACAGGCAGGAGGTGGCTGTGGCATGCAGTAAGGTGTTGGGAAGAAGGTGATGAGAAGTAACTGTATTTCCAAAGGAGAGCCAAAATGTTGGATTAATTTTGGGGGTTAAAGACAGAGAAGAATCAAGGACGATTCCAAGGCTCTCACTTAAGTAACTGGGTGAATGGTGGTTGCCATTTTTTGGTATAGGGAATAGTCGGAGAGGAACTTTATTTTTCTTCATAGCACTTAAAATAATGCCTGACACATAGGTTTTTCCAGTAGAATTTATTTTCTGGTGGGGGAGAGATTTTATTTCTTTTGTTTGCTGCTGTGTGCTGGGATCTAACAGATTGCCTGGCATATAGTTGGTGCTCAGTAAATATTAATTTAAAGAATAGGATACAAGAATTGTACCACAAATTATTAACTGTCTGGGGGTTGATTAACTGATTTGAAGATTAACTGTCATAAAACATATGACTAGCCTTTTGAGAGAAAATAAAACTGCTGAAAATCTGGAAAACTTCAACTAATGAGAGGTATTTATATTTTGGAAGTACAAATAGTTAAAATTTTTTTAATGTATATTATTTATTTTTGAGAGAGAGATTAGAATTAGAATTAGAATTGTACATTTGGAAAGAAGGGGATGGGTGGTATTAAATAAATTTCATTACCGTATAGAATAGGAGAATGAGTTTTTGTGGTTTCATAAAGAGAAATTAGGTTTTATTAAAAAATTGTTTTTGAGTGTTTATTTATTTTTGAGAGAGACAGAGTACGAGCAGGAGAGGGGCAGAGAGAGAGAGAGAGACAGGGAGACACAGAATCGGAAGCAGGCTCCAGGCTCCGAGCTGTCAGCACAGAGCCCGACATGGGGCTCGAACCCACGAGCCGTGAGATCATGACCTAAGCCGAAGTTGGAGGCTAATCCAACTGAGTCACCCAGGTGCCCGTAGGTTTTATTTTAATAGTGTCATTGAATTGTTAAGCAAATTGGAAAAATGAAAAACTGAAAAAGTCCTCTTGTAGCTGGTAAGACAGTACTGATTTGGTTCAGTTAGCAATGGACTCTGTGTCTGATTTTATTTGAGCTAAGTAAACAAAAATCTTCATTGAAGTTCGTCCAGTGGAAGGTTATTCTGATTTGTTATCTGATTGATTAGATTCAAACCACACAAACATTAGTAGTCGCAGAGAGAAATTAAATGGGAGGATGGTATTTGTCAGTCTTTCCTTTGTTGAATATCAAGGGTTTATTAGTTGTCAGATCTAATATATAATGCTAGTGAAACTGATCTCCTGGAAGTATAACTTTGAAGATAAAATACGAATAGATGAATTATCTTTATTTGTCTGGATTTGAAATATTTTATTTAAAAAACAGAAAGAAAAGGGTAGGAATTATAGACCTAATAAATACATATTTTCTCCCAGTCCCTCTGTTTTCTTATTTTATTAATTTGTTGTTTATCCTTTTAATGTTTATTTATTTTTGAGAGAGAGAGAGAGAGCGTGCACAAACAGGGGAGGGGCAGAGTGGGAGACACAGAACCTGAAGCAGGCTCCTGGCTCTAAACTTAAGTCTGATACTCAACTGACTGAGCCACCCAGGCACCCCACTTTCATTGTGTTTTTAATGCAAATCTAAGCATTTATAGTTTTATTTTTCCCTCTCTTATGCAGAAAGTAGTGTGCTGTATATACAGTTCTGCAGTTTGTGTTTTTACTCATCAAATATTTTGGAGAGCTGTCCATACCCATTTGCAGAGATTTTTCCAATTTTTTTTTTTACAGCTACGTAGTATCCCATCATGTGAATATGCCACGGTTTATTCAGCCAGTCCTGTATTTCTGTTTGGTTGGGTTATTTCTAGTCTTCTCCTAGACAAAATAATGCAGCAATCATTAACCTTGAACATTGGTCGTTTCTTACTGTACTTCTCCTACATTATCTGTAGGGTAGATTCCCAGAAGAGTGATTGCTGGGCAAACTGATGAGTATGTATGTAGTTTGGTAGGTATTCTACTTTTTAGAGGTTGGACCATTTTGCTCTCCCTCTAGTATTCTATGATATTACTCATTTCTCCATAGTTTTTTCAACAAACTGTGTATTTGACTTGATTTTTTGCCAATGTAACATGATAAATGGTATTTCTGTGTAGTTATCATTTGTACTCTACTGTGAGTGAGGCCGAACATATCTTCATTGTTTAAAAGGCTTTTTGTATCTTTGTGTGTGTGTGTGCGTGTGTGTGCGTGTGTGTGTGTGTGTGTGTACTGTCTATCTCTTTTGCTTATTTTTCTATAAAGTTGGCATTTTGATTTAGGAGCATCAGTAAAGAACGTTTCATTGTTATGCTTTGCTTACGTACACCAGGAGTATACAAAATGCAATGAGTTTTGATTACTAAAACAAAGAAACCATTGTTTTTTAAGGAACGAGAGCTTCAAACTTGTCTTTTCATTATTTTAAGTCATAAAGGTATATGAATAAGCAGACATTTTGAAAGAATTTATATCAGGGGCTGATAATTTGAAATCAGAAGATTTTGGGGGAATGCAGTAACATTATTAGGTAAGGCTGCTTTATGTACAAATAAAATTCTTAGCAAATCAGAGGTTGCCAATATTTTAATAAATTATTTACCTTAAAATATGATGCATCTATTCACATGTTTACATAATTTCCAGCATCAACATAGCTAGTGTATGAATTTGTTGCAAAGTTATTGATAAGGACAATTACTTTAGTATGGTTTTGGAAGCAGTTTAGAATTTTAGATGATATTTATGACATAATTTTAGTTTGGAATATAATATATATGAATATTAATCAGGTCATTGGGAAAAGCAAAGATTTTCTGATTCTTTATGTCATTGAAGTTGATGTTTTATAGTATTTGTCAATGATATAATAATTGATTTACTCATATGCCTTAGTGAAGCTTTCTGCTGAAGGCAACTTGAATAAATAAAATCAGCGAGTGGCTTATCTGTGAAATGTATGAATCAGGGTTGAGATGTTGAGCAACGATGGCAATGTAAATTTGCTTGGAGGAAATAGCAGAAATGGCACGGGTGGGGCGGGAAGACAGTAGAAATAAAAACTGAGTTCTTGCAGAGCTGAGCTTAAACACTTGAGACCTGCGGTGATTAATGAGTTACTTCTTAGAGGTTTGTGCGGTGGCTGTGGGAAAGAAGAGTAAAGCCACTTTTTGTGATGCAGTCGTATTTGCTGGAGTATTTAGAAAACAAAGATGGCAGTTTGCTCGCAGACTAACCAGTATTGCGTGGACTTTGTTCCAGTATTCAAACGAAGGAGAATTCAGCGACAACATTAATGAAATGTTTTAATACTTTGGCTAGTTTTAAAAAACGACTTGTGGTGTGTACCTATAACTTTGTGTTATATTTTACATTTCTAGCTGTCTGCAGAATGGTAAATGTTCTCCCTTAAATTGTAGGTAACTTAATATTATTTCTATCACATCTGACTAGTTGTCTTCTCTTATTCTGGTTAATTGACAATTGACTATACTTTATCTCTCCTTTTTTCTGATTCTCTCCTTGCCTTGTTCTAGAAAGGAATTAGACAGTTTCTAAAAATCTACGTGATTTAAAAAAGTACACATAATAGATATATCAAAAGTAGTGAGGAAATTGGGGTAAGACAAAAACAAAGGTAGGAAGAAGGCTATGAAGTCAAGAGCGAGAGCAATTAAAAGCTTATACATTTGTTTGAAAGCTTATACATTTTGTAAAGAAGGTAGGCCATCCCTTTGGCTCTAGGCTTTCCAGCAGCTAGTGCAAAAAAGAGACATGCACTGTTATTTGAGTTATGGTGTTGTAAAATTAAAAAGTAGTTACTTAAGGAGAAGCACAGCTATTCTTGGTTCTGAGTAAGACCAGAGAACTGTTTCTCCCATATGTCCTCACAAAGAAGGCCCTGTATAATGTAACTTTAATATCCATATAGTAAATGCAGCAATATGTGACAGGCTGTTTCTTATATTGTCCTTTAGCGAAAGCATATGGCATAACCAAAATACAATTTAGTAACGGCAGATCCGCAGGGAGCCAAAGGAATTCAGTTCTCTGCTGCTCTTGGCTTAATAAAGGCACAGATTTTTTAATACCTATAGTGGAATTTGAAAGTGCATTATCCACCCCCCCCTTTTATTTTTTGATCATTGATCACTTTGAGAATGTTATGAGCTATGAGCTCTGTCTCCCTTTCCTTAGTAAAATGCATATGTATCCAGTCTCCATGGTTTCTGCTGTGAAAGAGTATATGCGTTGCATGTATGTTGGTTAATTCTTCATAAATACTGTTTTTAATAGTCAAGGTTTTTGATAATTAAAGAGTATCAGTAAGTGCAAGCTTATGTAGTTTTTTTGCCCATTTTTCTGAATATATCCCTTGCCTATATTAAGTGTGGAGCTATATATTCTTTAAAAGTAAATAAACCAGAGGCGTCTGCGTGGCTCAGTCAGTTAAGGGTCTGACTCTTGATCTCAGCTCAGGTCTTGAACTCAGGGTCGTGAGTTCAAGCCCTGCATTGGCTCCGTGTTGAGCATGAAGCCTACTTAAACAAACAAACAAACAAACAAATAAATGTAAATAAAGCAGCCAGAGGTTGGATCAGTGCCTTTATATAAAAGTCGAAGAGGTTGATAGAAGCCACCGTATTCCTCCAGAAGAAGTCGAGTGGGAGTATCCCATGACAGGGCCAAGATTCTTCCTTAGAAATACTTTGGGGTGTATTCTAGCACTGAAATCAATGCTGTTAAATCCACAATAATTTTTTTAAAATGCTACTTTTTTAAAAGTTTATTTATTTATATTTTAATTAAAAACATTTCTTTTAATGTTTATTAATTTTTGAGAGACAGAGTGTGAGTGGGGGAGGGGCAGAGAGAGAGGGAGACACAGAATCTGAAGCAGGCTCCAGGCTCTGAGCTGTCAGCACAGAGCCTGACACGGGGCTCAAACTCAGAGATCATGACCTGAGCTGAAGTCAGACACAGAACCGACTGAGCCACCTAAGCGCCCTTTATTTATTTCGAGAGAGAGAGAGAGCACATGCACGTACAGGCGAAAGAGGGGCAGAGAGAGAGGGAGGGAGAGACAATCCCAAGCAGGCTCCACATCGTTAGTGTGGAGCCCGATGCAGGGCTCAATCCCATGACCCTGGGATCATGACCTGAGCTGAAATAAAAAATCGGACACTTCACTGACTGAGCCACCCAGGTGCCCTAAATCCATGATGATTTTATTTAGAACAATCTTAAATTTGATGTTAAAAAATAACCAACCTGCCTTAGGTATTTAAAAAATTACAAATTAATCAAGTAACCATAGATGTTTGTCTTAAGCTATGTAATTTGGAATATACTGTCTGGAAAACGTATGCATTATTATTAAGGAGGTTATTTACCTAGAATGTCTGGAATCTACCCTGTTCTAGATTTATAAATTAAAAAAAAATTGAGATATGTAACTCCAAGAGCACAATGATTGATAAAAAAGATATTTAAGTATGTAATATATATTTATATACTTGTAATTTAGAACTTTAAAACACATATTACCCAGTGAAATATCGAAGTTGACAAGAATTCTCAGAATGCAACCAACTAGATTACCTTAATATTTAAAAAAAATTTTTTTTAAACGTTTTTATTTATTTTTGAGAGACATAGAGACAGAGTGTGAGCAGGGGAAGGGCAGAGAGAGAGGGAGACACAGAATCTGAAGCAGGCTCCAGGCTCTGAGCTGTCAGCACAGAGCCTGACGCGGGGCTCGAACTCACAGACCGTGAGATCATGACCTGAGCCGAAGTCAGACGCTTAACCGACTGAGCCACCCAGGCGCCCCTTAATGTGATTTTTGATGATACATGTGGCTTGGAACTCTGTTAAAATACCTGCTTGCTATTCACAGTCTTGAAGATAATCAATCACATTAACATAACATTGCATTGTAGTGAATTTATCTTCAGTCACTACTGTAATCAGATAAAAGCAAAAGTAAAAACAATGACAATAATTAATTTTTTTTTAGAACAGTTCTATCATGTTTTGAGTATTTAGATGCTTCCAGGGTTTAGAATGCTAGGTAAACGTTTTATGATATGTTGGATAAATGATAAAGACCATTTGCCAAAAATAATGATTTGGATTAAAATACAGGCTCTTTTGCTATATTTGTTTTTGATTAAAAAGCTGTGGAGTAGCACAGGCTTTGAATTTGATTGTGCTTTTATATACTGGAACATGACAAGCTCTGTGATGAAAGCACATCTTTTGGCACTATGATATTGTCTCCTGGAGCACGTGCAAGTCGGGTGTTTTTGCTTCTGTTGTTCTCAATCTTTGTTTTCGACACTTGCTTCTTTATGTTTTTCTGTCTGCGAATTGTACCTTTGTTTCTTACCTCATATTTGTGCTTGCTTTTTTGTTTTTGTACCGCCCTTCTATTTCCTGTAATTTAGAACTTTAAAACACACATTATTCAGCGAAACATCTAATAAGCAGGCAAGAATTGTCACAGTGCAACTAACTTTCACTTCCTGGAATAGCTCTAGTGCCAATAAACAATAGAACTCCAAAGGTATTGATATGAAATGTGATCTTATCAAGAAAAGGAATGAATAAAAATAGCAGATAGTGAGCTTGACTGTATCTATGTTATGAAACACTTTTGGTATGTAGTTTGATTTTGGGAAAGATATGTTTGCATAACATATTAAAACAAAAAAAAAAAAAAGGAAAGAAAGAAATAAGGGGGCTAGCCAAGCAATTTGTTTTTGATGAGGCAAAAGAATTTCTTGAGATTTGAAAGGAAGAAGTGTACAATGAAGATTTTTTGGCATTTAGAGTTGCAAAAGTAAGAGGAAAATGAAATGAGAAGAGCTCTTGAAATCTAAAGAAAAATAGGTTATTAGAAGCATTTTAAATGGTAAATGTGGATGTGACTGTATACATTCTTTGATTTTTTAAAAATTAAACTTTTTCTTTTGAGATAATTGTAGGTTCACATGTAGTCATAAGAAATAGCACACAGATCCCTTGTACTTTTACCCAATTTCCTGCGATGGTAACATCTGGCAAAACTGTAGTCCGCTAACTATATCACAACCAAGATGTTGATATTGTGTCTTAAGGCCAAGATTTAGAATGCTTCCTTGACCATAGAGCCCTCACATTGCCTTTTTGACAGACACAGCCACTTTCGTTTTGTCTCCATTCTATTTAGCCCCTGACAATCACTAACCTCTTCTCCATTTTTATAATTTTTGTCATTTCAACAGTGTTATATAAATGGAATACAGTATATAACTTTTTGGAACTGGTGCTTCTCACGCAGCATCAAATCCCTGGAGATTCATCCAAGCTGCTGTATCCATAGTTTGTTCCTTTTTATTCCACGCTATAGCTGTACCACAGTTTGTTTAGTCATTCACCCAGTGAAGAAGATCTGGGTTGTTTCTAGTTTTTGACTATTAAAAGTAAAGCTGTTACAAACAATTGTGTAAAGGTTTTTGTGTGCACATAGGTTTTCATATCTCTTGGGTATGTACCGAAGCATGGATTTGCTAGAGCATATGGTTACTCTATGTTTAATTTTTTGAAGAACTGTGAAACTTATTTTCCAAAGTGCCTGTACCATTTTACATTCCCGCCAGCAGTGTATGAGAGTTTGGGTTTCTCTAGATCCTTGCTTGCATTTGGTATTGTTACTGCTTTATTTTAGCTATTCTGATAACATGTATAGTAATACCTCAGTGTGCTTTTAATTTGCATTTCCCTAATTGCTAATTATGTTGAACATCTTTTCATATGCCTATTTGCCATATGTATATCCACTTTGTTGAATTGCCTCTTTATGTCTTTTGCCCATTTTCTCATTAGGTATTTTTTAATTTTTAATTTTTTATTCTTACAAAAAGTTTTTTTTAATGTTTATTCATTTTTGAGAGACCGAGAGAGACAGAGTGGGAGTAGGGGAGGGGCAGAGAGAGAGGGAGACACAGAATCCGAGGCACCTCCAGGCCCTGAGCTGTCAGCACAGAACCCGATGCGGGGCTCAAACTCACAAACTGTGAGATCATGACCTGAGCCAAAGTTGGACGCTTAACCGACTGAGCCACGTAGGCGCCCCTAGATTTTTTTTTTTAAGATTGAGTTTTGAGAATTCTTGAGATACTAGGCTTCTTGGAGTCTTGAGACTCCAGACTAGACTAGTCTGGATAGGTGGTTTGCCAGACAGTTTATTCCGCTTTGTAGCTTGCCTCTTTAGCCTCTTAATAGGGTATTTTGCAGATCAGAAGTTTTCGGTTTTGATGAGGTCTAATTTATCAATTTTTCCTGGTATATATGCTTTTGGTGTCAATTACAACAACTTTTTGCCTAACCCTAAGATCTGTTTTCTTTTTCCTAAAAGTTTAATAGTTTTACTAAAATGCGAAGTCTCTGATCCATTTTGAATTAATTTTTGTAATTTTGTAAATTTTTGTATAAGGAGTGAGATTTACTTCAAAAATTTTGTTTTTGTTTTTGCCTATGGATGTCCATTTGCTCTAGTTTAATTTATCGAAAGGCTAGAACTGTTTATTGAAAAGGCTGTTTTTCCCCTACCAGGCTGCTTTTGCACCTTTGTCAAAAATTTCTCGGGTATATTGGTATGGGTCGTTTTCTTGGTTCTCTTGTTTGTGTTCTATGTCTGTCCCTCTGGCAATATCACAGTCTTGATTACTGTCTTGATATTGGATAGACTGATTCCTCCCACATTAATCTTATTGATTTTCAGAAATTTTAGCTAATTTAGTTCCTTCGTTTTTCCATGTAAAATTTAGAATAATCTTGTCTGTATCTACCAAATATCTTGCTGAGATTTTGATAGGAATTGCATTAAACTTATATGTCCCTTTATAGAGAATTGACATCTTTACATCATGAGTCTTCTAGTCCAGAAGCATGGAAATGTCTCTCAATGTATTTAGCTTTCTTTTGGCTTCTTCTCGTCAGCATTATGTAGTGGTTAACATTCAGAGTGAGTATATGTTTTGTTAGATTTACACCTAAGTATTTTTTAAGTTATCGTAAATGGTATTATCTTTAAAATTTTGGTGTCAGTGTGTTCATTGCTAATATATAGACATCTAATTGTTTTTTGTATGTTTATCTTGTATCTTTGTGACTTTGCTGAACTCACTTACTAGCGTAGGAGTTTTTTTGTAGATTCCTGGAGTTTTCTATGTAGGTAATAGTGTCATCTGCAAATAGGGACAGTTTTAGTTCTTCTTTTTTCAGTCTGTGTATGCCTTTTCCTTCATTTTCTTTCATTGGCTAGAACTTCTAGAACTGTTGAGTAAGACTGGTGAAAGTGGACATCTTTGCCTTTTTCCTGATGTTAGAGAGAAAGCCTTCAGGTTTTCCCTCACTAAATACAACATTTTAAGGTTTTTGCCTTTGTTGTTGTTGTTGTTGTTTTTTTTTTTATCAAGCTGAGAAAGTTCCCTTCTATTCCTATTTTCTGAGAATTTTATCCTAAGAGTGTTGAATTTTGTCCAGTGCTTTCACTGCACTGATTATATGTTCATGTGATATTTATTCTTTACTTTGGTGGATTACATAGATTTTTGAATATTGAATGAGCCTGCCTCCCTGAAATAAACCTAGTCGTTGTGTATATTTCTTTTTGTATACTGCTGAATTCTATGTGTCAGTACAGATCTTCCTTGACTTATGATGGAGTTAAGTCCTGATAAACCCATCATGAGTTGAAAATATCTTAAGTTGAAAATGCATTTAATACGCTGACCTACCTAACATCGTAGCTTAGGCTAGCCTACCTTAAATATGCTCAGAAGACAACATTAGCCTACAGTTGGGCAATATCATTTAACACACAGTTTGTTTTATAATAAAGTGTTGAATATCTCCTGTAGCTTTTTGAATATTGTACTGAATGTGAGAAGCAGAATGATTGTGTGGGTGAAGAGTGGTTGGAGTGTAGTGGTTGTGTATCTGTGTGATTTGATAGTTGACCGAGACCTGTAGCTCACTGCTTCTGCCCGGCATCCATGAATGAGTACTGTGTATCACCAGCCTGGGAAAAGATCGAAATTCAAAATTTAAAATACGGTTTCTGCTGAATGCATATTGCTTTGCACAATTGTAAAGTTGCAAAATTGTAATTCAAATCATTGTAAGTTGAGAATTGTCTGTATTTCTTAGGGATTTTTGTGTTTATGAGGGATATCGGTTTGTAGTCTATCTATCCGTCTATCTACCTATCTTCTCTCTTCTGGTTTTGATGATAGAGTAATACTAACTTCATAAAATTAATTGGCAATTGTTTCCTCCCTCCTCTTCTGTTTTCTGGAAGAGATTTTAGAATTGGTGTTAATTCTGCTTTAAACGTTTTGTAGAATTCTCTAGTGAAACAATCTAGGCCTGGAAATTTCTTTTTTGGGATATTTTTTATTACAAATTCATTTTTCTTCCTAGTGTTAGGGCTGTAAAAATTACTATTTTGTATCGAGTGAATTGTGATAGTTTATGGTTTTCTAGGAATTATTTATTTTATCTAAGCAGTTAAATTTATGTTAAAAGAGTTCTCTCTTATTATCCTTTTGATGCTGTAAAGTGTGTAGTGGTGTCTCGGTTTCTTTCCTTATATTGGTAATTTGTATCTTCTCTTTTTTCTTTCTTTATTAGATATTTGTCAGTTTTATTTATCTTTTTAAAGAACCAGATTTTTTTCATTGATTTTTTTTTTCTTTTTTTCTGTTTTTAATTTTATTGATTTCTGCCCTTATCTTTATTATTTCCTTCCTGGTGCTTGTCTTTTTTTTTTTTTTTTTTTAATGTTTATTTATTTATTTTTGAAAGAGAGAACACAAGGGGGAGAGAGAGAGACAGAATCCCAAGCAGGCTCCATGCTGTCAGCACAGAGCCTGATGTGGAGCTCAAAGTCACCAACCCAGACATCATGACTTGAGTTTGAATCAAGAGTCAGATGCTTAACCTACTGAGCCACCCACGTGCCCATCCTTCCTGCTGCTTATCTTATATTTATTTTTGCTCTTTAAGTTCTTGAGGTATAGGAGCTTACTGATGTGAGATTTTCCACGTTTCTAAGTATGCATTTAAAGCTATGAATTTCCCTCTCAGCATTGCTTTACCTGTGTCTTGTAAATTTTGATATATTGTGTTTTCATTTTCATTCAGTTTAGTGTATTTTTTTAAGTTTATTTATTTTTATAGAGAGATAGTGGGGGAGGGACTGAGAGAGAGGGAGAGAGAGAATCCCAGGTAGGCTCTGCACTATCAGCATGTAGCTCGATGTGGGGCTCTAACCCATGAACTCTGAGATCATGACCTGAAATGAAGTTGGACACTAAACCAGCTGAGCTACCCAGGTGCTCCAGTTTAGTGTGTTTTTCAAGTACTCTTT
This sequence comes from Paguma larvata, assembly GCA_030068075.1. Lineage (NCBI taxonomy): Eukaryota > Metazoa > Chordata > Mammalia > Carnivora > Viverridae > Paguma > Paguma larvata. Next base: position 49,458,627 of record CM057836.1, read on the forward strand.
AGACTTCCTGTTTGACCTATTAATTATTTAGAAGTGTGTTGTTTTCTTTCCAAGGGTTTGAACATTTCTTGTTATCTTGTTCTTAATTTCTAAGTTGATTGCATTTTGGTTGGAGAACATACTATTTGATTTCAGATCTTTTGAATTTGAGTTTGTTTTATGGCCCTCAGTATCGTTTTTCTTGGTATATATTCTGTGTATACTTTAAGAGAATGTGCATTCTGCTGCTGTTAGATAGAGTGTTTTCCAAATGTTGGTTAGATCCCATTGGTTGGTGGTGTTATTATGTTCTATGTTTTTACTGATCATCTGTCTGTTTCTGTCAGTTGTTGAGAGTGATGTTGAAGTCTCTAAGTAAAATTGTGGAATTGTCTGTTTCTCCTTTGAAATCTGTCATTTTTTTACCCCTCACATATTTAGCAGCTCTGTTGTTTGATACATGTACATTTAGGATGGCTGTATCTTCTTAGTGGATTGAGCATTTCATTATATAATGGCCTTCTCTGTCCCTGATAATTTTCTTTGTTATGAAGTCTACTTTATCTGATGATAATTTAGTTACAATTAATGTTTGTTTTTTTTTTTTAACCAGAGTCTTTTTAAAGAAAATTTTAAAAAGTTTTTATTTATTTATTTTTGAGAGAGAGCGAGCAAGATGGGGAGGGGCAGAGAGAGAGAGGGGGACAGAGGGTCTGAAGTGGACTCTGCATGGACAGCGGAGAGCCCAATGGGCTTGAACCCAAGAACTGTGAGATCATGACCTGAGCCAAAAGCAGATGCTTAACCCACTGAGCCACCTAGGTGCCCCTAGTGTTTGGATGATACATTATTTTTCACCCTTTTATTTTTAACCTGCCTCTATAATTATACTTGAAGTGAATTTCTTATTGATAGTATTATATAGTTGTGTTTTTTAATTCACTCTATCAGTCTCTGGCATATTTAGAACATTTACGTTTTATGTATTATTGCTATAGTAAGACTTTAATGTTTTATTTGTTGTTTTCTGTTTATTCTTTCCTTTTTTGTTTCTGTCTTTCATGTCTTCCTTTGAGTTACTTGAATATTTTTATAAAATTCCATTTTGATTTATCTGTAGTGTTTTTGAGGGTACCTTTTTGTATGTTTTTTTGGTGGCTTCTCTAGGTGATGACATTATTGATACATAACATCACAATTTACTAGTGACATTGTGTTACTAGTTTAAGTGAAGTATTGAAATCTTACCTCCCTTTTATGTCCCTTTGTCCATCTTTACTTATAATATAATTCTCTTAAAAATTTCCTCTATAAACATTTACATCCCATCAGTGTTTTAATTTTTGCTTCAAGCAGGAAACCTAATTTAGAGAACTTAAGAGAAGTAAAGCCTTTTGTTTTTACTCCTATTTTTGCTGACTGTTTTATTTTTTCTTTTCCGATGTACGTATATATATAGTTTTAATCGTTTCCTTTCTGTTTCAAGCATTTCCTATAGACATTCTTTTGGAGTAGGACTGCTGGCAACAAATTCTCTTTACATGAAAATAGCTTAGACATGAGAATGTCTTGATTTCCCCTTCATTCCTGAAGGATATTTCTGCCGAGTGTAGGATACTGGTTTGACAGTTCTTTTGTTTCAGCAAGAGTTTGTGACTTTTTTCTGGCCTCTATGGTTTCTGATGAGAATTTGCTATCATTGAAGTTGTTTTTCCTCTATAGGAAAGGCATCATTTTTCTATGGCTAATTATAATATTTTTTCTTGGTCTTCAGTTTTCAGGAGTTTAATTATGATGTGTTTTGGCATGGATTTTTTTGGGTTTATTCTGTTTGGGATTCACTGAACTTCTTGAGTCTGTTGGTTTATGTCCCTTGCCAATTTGGGCTTTTCAGCCATTATTTCTTCAAGTAGTTTCTCCCCCCACTCTCTTTCTATTCTCTTCTGGGACTCTGGTGACATAAATGTTATAGTCCAACAGCCCCTGAACTTCTGTTCATCTCTTTCAGTTTTTTTTTTTTTTGCCCACATGTTGTCCAGGTAATATAAGTTCTACTGTTTTGTGTTTTGGTTCACTGATTCTTTCCTCTGTTCCTTCCTTGTGTTCTGCTCTTGAGCCCATCCACTGAGTTGTTTTTGTTTTTTTTAATTTTTTATTTCCGTTGTTGTATTTTTCAGTTCTAAACTCTCTGTTTGGTTATACTTTCTTTCTTTTCTTTCTTTCTTTCTTTCTTTCTTCCTTTTTTTTTTTTTTTTTTTTTTTTTGCTGAGGCTCTCAATCTTTATGTTTCAAGTGTGTTCCTAATTGTTTTTTCAAACATTTTTATCATGACTGCTTTCAGATTTTTGTGAGATAATTATAACATCACTGTCAGCTCGGTTTTGGCATCTAATGATTGCCCTTTTTCATATTATGTTATGAGATTCTGGCTCTCGTTTAAACCTACTCTTTTCTCTGGGTTTCTTTGACACTACCCTGGCATGAGAAGGTGTGGGCTACTGCTTCATCACTGCTAGGTGGAGCTGGATGTCCCTGTTTCCCGCATGGCCTCTGTTGGCACCTGAGAGGCGCTCCTAATTACTGTTGGAGATGGGAGTTCTGGCTCCAACATGGTCTGTGCTGACACCATGGTGTGGGAGAGAGGGTTGTAAGCATGCGAAGAAAGTCCCAGCTCCCTTCTTGGCCAGTCAACACCCTGACTGGAGTGTTGAATGCTTTCTTAACACCTCGTGAAGGTGCAAGCCTAGACTCCCTCTCTGCCTGTGTCGGCGTGTGTGTGGCCACGGTTCTATTCTGTGGTGTTTGTCTGGAATAGAACAGTGACTATGTGAACATTTTCTGTCTTTGTAGGCTACTCCTTTTGGCTAGAGAGAGCAGGCTTTTGTTGGTACTTTTTTTTTTTTTTTTTTTTTTTTTTTTTGGCACCTGTTTGTGTTTCTGGATTGCCAGTCTCTTTAGTTATGAGGCCAGAAAGAAAACCTAGGAAATTTATCCCCATGTTGTTCCTTTGGTTCTGAGGTTCGAAGCCAGTCTGCCTTTTTCTTTCCATCTCTCAGATTTTTAAAAAATGCATTATTTGTTTTTTATGTTATGTTATGTTATGTTATCTTATGTTATTCGAGAGAGAGTGTGAGCAGAGGAAAGGGAGAGAGGGAGGGAGAGAGAGAATCTTAAGTAGACTCCATGCTTAGCATGGATCGATGTAGGGCTCGATTCCATGACCCAAGCTTGGATCATGACCTGAGTCAAAATCAAGAGTTGGATGCTCAGTCGACTAAACCACCCCAACACTCCCATCTTTCAAATATTTTAAATGTTTGTTTTATATATGATGTTTGGAGTTTTTAGTTATGCTTAGTAGGAGGAGCAGGAAAAACTATATTTGCTCCATCTTCTAGGAAGTGGAAGTTCCATTATATGTTGAGAAAAAAAGTCCGTGAGAATGTGCAGGAGGGACAGAGGCGGGGGAGACAGAGTCCTAAGCAGGCCCTGCAATGCCGACAGAGTCTGATGAGGGGCTTGAACTCACAAACCTCGAGATCATGACCTGAGCCGAAGTCAAGAGTTGGACACGTAACCACCTGAGCCACCCAGGCGTCCCTTGTTTTTAAATTTTAAAATTATTTTTCTTTTTATTAAGTATAGTGTATATTTTATAAGTATAGTGTATATAGTGTAAAAATAAAGTCAAGCAGTGTAGAAGAGTGAAGATATAAAGATGACATAAATACACCAGGCAAAAATCTGTTTCTGAGAAATAACCATCATTAACTTTAGGCGATCATCCGTCTTGATCAACATCATTTCCCGCAAATACACAAACAGGAGGGTGGGTGTGAGAAAATAATTTTCATGAAAAGTTGGTTACATTATAATGCTATTTCTAATAAAAAGTATTAAATGTAAAAGTATTAAATGTAATCTTAATTGAAGAAGAAACTGAAATGAAACTTAGGCAGTTACTGAATTTCAGGTAAATGCTTGTTTTTTCATCACAAATGATGTTCATTTTTAAACATCTCTTAAACTGAAGGTAAAAAGTCAGTTTCTATATTTGTAATTAAAAAAACTCACATTCGAGGGGCACATTTCGGCTCAGGTCATGATCTCACAGTTTGTGGGATTGAGCCTCTCGTGATTCTCTGTGCCGACAGTGTGGAGCCTGCGTGGGATTCTCTCTCCCTTTCTCTCTCTGCCCCTCCCCTGCTCTCTCTCTCAAAGAAATAAATAGACATTTCATAAAACCCTTCACTTTTGGGGCGCCTGGGTGGCTCACCTGGTTAAGTATCTGACTTTTGATTTCGGCTCAGGTCACGACCCCAGGGTCGTGGGATTGAGGCCCACGTCCGGCTCCATGATGAGCATGAAGCCTTCTTGAGATTCTTTCCTTCTGCCCCTCTCTCCTGCTTGTGTGCTCTCTCTCTAAAATTAAACAAAGCAAAACAAAATAACGCAACTCACATTCAGTTTTAGGCAAATTAATTGATTTCCCACTGTGGAAGCGAAGGAAAATTAGTGTTTTTTTCCTTTTTCGAAACAGCTTTACTGAGATATAATTCACATAGCATATAATTCACCCACTTAAAGTGGGCAATTCAATGGCTTTTAGTGTATTCTCAGGCTACATCATTTCTCCAGAGCGAAGTCCCCCGATACCTTGCCTAGGGTTAAGTGTTTGGCTGCTGGAATATCCATTTATGGGTGTGTGTGTGAGGGTTTGACTATTATGTGTTTAATCTTTCAGTTAATCTGTTTGTTTTCAGTGCTTCCGTTATTCTTGGCATTCTGAATCCTAACCTTCTCCACGGTTATAGCTGGTCCTTGGACTCCCTTTTGGATTTCATCCCTTTGGCAAATACTGTAGGCACTGTTCTCTACTGCTCTCCTTCATCCTTACCGCTGTTACCAGCTTTCGTCTTCCAGAAACTTCTTGCTATTTCTTGTTAGCTGCAGGCTCTTTTTTGTTCTTCTTGGAGTAACGGGGTTTATTATTACACCTTTTCCTTTCATGGGGTCTCAGGAGGAAGGGAGATAAACGCACATGGTTGTCTCATTACATTGTAATGGAATTCTGGAAGCCAGAGTTACTCATGCTGCCTTGTTTACACTCCAGGGTGAAGCCAGTATACATGAAGTATTCATTAGAGTTTTTTCAAGTGAAAGAAAACTGAAGATTTTTCCATAGCTACTAACTGCCGGGTCCCATCTCCCAGCCCCCAGTTTTTCAATACTGTTCCTACAGTGTGAAGTCTTCTGTGACTCTCTCGCTTTCTCCTCATTTTCCTCTCACGTATTTTCTCTTGGTCTCTCTCCGTTTGTTTTACCTGGCCAGTCATTTCGCAGCTGGCCTGCAGCTTTCTCCATCCATGACCCTCCTTAGCAGCAGTCTCGTAGACTTACATTCATAGATGTGTCCCAGTTTGCATTTTTCTTTTTCTTTCATATTTTGTAAAAAGTGTATTGATTTACATGATTTGCTTTTAAACTTTATTATTTTCTGTTTTAGGTGAAATTATTTTCACCTAGGAGATGAGAAATCTGTGAGTCCGTGACAATCCCTAGCAGATTCATTTAGCATTTCTTTTTGTTAATTAAGTAACGTTTAGGTACCAGGTACTTTATTTTTAACTGCACATGCCTTTTAAATACTTCAAAGTTCTTTTGGTTTATTGTAAAAAAAACCCCAACAATTTAAAAGTATATGAGTAAAATTCCCTCTCTTCCCTGTTCTAAATTCACCTCTTCAAAGCATTATTAGTAGTTTGATGTGTAATTTTCTACACTTTTTTCTTATGCTTATGTAAGCATGTTTGTATATGTACTCACATTTGTGTGTGTGTACATATATATGTATATATATATAGTTTTATAGTTTTCTTCTTAAATGGGTATTACCATATACATTTTGATACACATCTGTTTGTTCCTACTTAACAATATTTAGGTAGGTCATATCTTTGTAAACTTCTAGCTCTACTTCATTCTTTTTAATGACTGCAGAGTATTCTGTTAGATGGAATTACATGCTCCTCTGTTGATGGACAGACAGACATTTAGATGGTCTCCTTCTTTTCCCTCCCAACACTGTTCTTACAAAGAAGTCTGTATTCTGATAAATATTTCTTTACATAATGATCGATACTGGTATTTTTGTAGGATGTGAGATTGCTGAGAATAAGCTTTGTAAATTTAACATTCCAATAAGTACAGGGGCACTTGGGTGGCTCAGTTGGTTGAATGTCCGACTCTTGGGGCTCAGGTCATGATCTCACGATTTGTGGGCTTGAGCCCTGCGTTGGGCTCTGTGCTGACAGTGTGGAGCCTGATTGGGATTCTCTGTCTCCCTCTGTCTCTGCCCATCCCCCCATTCATTTTTTCTTTCTCTTTCTCAAAATATTTTTTTAATGTTTATTTATTTATTTTTTTTGAGAGACATAGAGACAGAGTATGAGCAGGGGAAGGGCAGAGAGAGAGGGAGACACAGAATCTGAAGCAGGCTCCGGGCTCTGAGCCGCCAGCACAGAGCCCGACGCGGGGCTCGAACTCACAGACCGTGAGATCATGACCTGAGCTGAAGTCGGCTGCTTAACCAATTGAGCCACGGCTGCTTAACCAATTGAGCCACTCAGGCGCCCCCTCTTTCTCAAAATAAATAAACATTAAAAAAAAAACAAAACCTGGAGTTAAAAAAAAATTCCTATCCCATTCTTTTTTCTCTCCAAGTTAGTTTCCTGTGGAAAATTTAAAGCACAAAAGTTGAGAAAATAGTATAATAAACCCCTATGTTTCCCTTCTTACAGTCTTTTTTTTTTTTTTTTGGAGAGAGACAGAGTGCAGAGGCCTGGGGGAGGAGCAGAGAGAGAAGGGAGAGTGAGAAAATCCCAAGCAGGCTCCGCACTGTCATTGCAGAGCCCGACGTGGGGTTTGAACTCACCAACCATCAAAATCATGATCCAAACTGAAATCAAGAGTCGGATGACCCCCTGTGTACAGTCTTAGCAGTTATCAACACGTAACAAATCTTGTTTCATCTAATTCTCCCACTGCCTGCTCATTTCTCCTCATGCCTACCTTGGCTAGTTTTGAAATAAGTCCTCAATATCGTATCATTTCATCCATAAACACTTCAGTATTACCCATATTACTTCTGGGAAACTTTGCTTTGACTTACAGATTTTTGCTTCATACATAGGCTCCCAGGAACTTACTCAGTGAGTGAATTGAGGACGGTCGGTCTGTAGTTGGTTTGAAATTATTCATTTTGGCAGTAATTAGGCAGCAAGAACAGTTTTCTAAGGTCACACCTAAAACCGTGTAATCGGCACATAGGTTATATAGCTTCTCTTTCCATTCTGTTTGGGGATGGTGGGAGGGAGGGAAAGAGGAGGGGAAGAAGGGCATACATTCACCTCAACCAAGATAGTTATCAAATCCGTAGAGTATAAATTAAAAGAACAACAACAAAAATTCTTGTTTGTGTCACTGAAAATGATAATCTGATCTTTCAGAAGACTGTGTGTGGTTCCCAGCCCCTATGCCAAATTTAAAGAATAGGCTCTAAGAATCAGGGAAAGGGCTTTTTTTTTTCTTTCTTTTTTTTTAGGTTATAAAATGTTTACCCAGAGTCTTAAGCTGAATATTGTTCAATAAAAGCCTCATACAATTGATACTTTTTCTAATGATTTATTTATTTTTTAATGTTTATTTTTGAGAGAGAGAGAGTGTGAGCGGGGGAGGGGTTTAGGAGAGGGGGGACACAGAATCTGAAGGAGGCTCCAGGCTCTGAGCTGTCAGCACAGAGCCTGATGTGGGGCTTGAACCTAGGAACTATGAGATCATGACCTGAGCTGAAGTCGGACACTTCACCGACTGAGTCACTCATGCGCCCCTCTAATGATTTCTTATGACCAGTGTTAAAAGAGCTATGCCTCAAGTTTGCCAGGTCCTTATATAATGTTGACTAGAGAAGCCCAAGACAGCATTACTGAGGATGCTGGCATGCAATTGTAATGGATTATTTAATAAGGTATTTAATAAGGTACTATGTTTTTTATTGAGGACGAGCAAAATGTCGTCCTTTAAAATAATGACTCAGGCTCTTCTCTCCAATCAGAAAAAAACATTCCTGTGGAGTATGTAAATTGGCAAAGTGGTTTTTGAATAGTTCTGGAGGAACGAAACCTTTGTAAGGGTTTCATTAACTCTAACGTTTAAAACAGTTGTATAGTATGGGGGTCTGTGGTCAGAGCTTAGAAAGTGACCTCTTTTCAATATACAAAGTTCTGGGAGTATAGAAAGCTGGGGAAACAGTCTCCCAAAGGTATGCCAGCTTTAAACTGTCATCGTCTCAATTATCAACTTTGGACAGCATGGCCCAGAATTTGCCCTTGTTAACTAGACTTACTAAAAAAAGTCAGAAGCTTGTAATAAATTAATTCTAAACACACATACACACACATACACCCAAAAATTCAAGTGTCCTTTTTGGGTTTTATTTCCCATGTCACTATACAAAGTTGGTCATGAGTTTTATTTTTGGATCCTGGCAGTCTTTGACAACCTAGGAGGACAAGTCCCATGTAACTTAGAATCAGTTCTAAATCACAACAGTTTGTTAATAGGAGAAGCAGAGAGAAATTTCTCAAGTTACTTGAAGCAGGAGTTGTAAAGGTTTCATTTCACCAAAAGAAGTTACTAGAAAGAATTGAAATTCCTCGATCCTCCTTGTTTTCCTGTTTGCTCGTGTACTAGAGCCAGTCCTACATGGAGATTGCCTCTAGAATAGCTCTTTTCTCCTCCTCCCCCTCCTCCTCCTCCTCCCCCTCCTCCTTTTCTTCTTCCTCCTTTTCTTCCTCCTCCTCCTCCTCCTCTTCTTCTTTCTTCTTTCTTCTTTCTTTGAACAGCTCTTTTAGGATGTGAATGAAGGAGACATGAGTATCTGTTTGTTCCAGGAGTGAAGAGGGGCTGCAAAGTTAGGTTGCTGTATTCCTAAGATTTATTTCCGGTGCTACCATTTTGCACCATTAGGTTCTGTTCATCAAATACAAATTTTAAAGACTCTTTCATTCAGATCAGTATGTTGTCAGTAAAATAATTATTTGCTAGTAATCAGACCACTCATTTCTCCATCGCTCTAGGATGGGCTGCCGTCAGACCCCTGTGTATGGTAGTGTTCTTGTTCTCAGAGTTACAACACACATAATAGACAGCCAAACCTTTTGAAAACAAGCAATTAAAATTAAACTGACTTGGAAGCAAATGGAGAGAGTGAGTCCAGCAAAATTCTCAAACTAGTTTTATTTTCCTGTGTACTAGAATTGATAGTCAAAGCAGCTTCATCCTGTTGATGGAAAGCCAGGGGTCAGAGAACAACCTGCTATTCTTTATCTACGATATAGCTTTATCATTAATTACTTGGAAAGAGTAAGTTATAAGTTACATACGTAGCTGGGAGACTCCAGTCAGCCTAACCTCTATGAACTTCATATAGTCTGATGTCTTTTTAAACACTTCTAATTCACTATGGAGGTTCAGGTATGGTCTGAATTAGGTTTAATTCTTAAGTATGGTTGCTTTGTACAGTTGTGCAGGTTGCATAGTGCATAGCTGGGCTACATTTAAGGTGTTGCCACTTAATAGCATAGATAGGGTAGATTTATATATTTATTAGGGACAATTTTCCTGCAGATGGCAGGCAGGTATCTTTTAGAAGGGAAAGATACCATATGGGCAAGTGTAGACCCGAAACTGTAAATAAGAACCCTTTTTAAAATTGTATGTACAGATGCAATGATTTTAAGTCCACTATCCATATATTTAATCCCATTTCTTCTATGTATTATTTCTCTCACTTTTTCCTTATTTTAATAGTGATGGTGTTTTTTTTCTTTCCCTGGAGAAATGAGCTCTTGAGTGGATTTGCTATGAAAGTGTTTTAGATTTTTCTTTTTGATGTGTTTGTGTACAATTTAGCAACTCTGAGGCCTTAATATGGATGTTCCTACCAAGTTGAGATGACCTAATGCTTGGACCCAGTTAATAGATCCATTGTATGTTGAATAAACCTCACATCTTTGCCAGAGTTTTGGGTATTACTCAGTTGTGATTCTATCAGTATGTGGTCAGCTGGGATTCCAAGTTCACTTGTTATTTCTCAGGGTTTCCAAAAGGTTGCCCTGAGTAGCACCAGGGTTTTGATAGTATTCACCATCTGGTGCTTTTGTTTCTAAAGTTGGGTTTGGGAGTCTTGTTGTTTGTTCCTTTTGCATCAAGATTAGTCACAGTTGCTGTTTTACTTTTGACATTGCAAATATTTTTTGAGGTCTGAATCCCCGAAGTTTATCAGCAAGCACACTCTCCTGGTAGGGACATCAGCTGCATTTGTTTGGATTTATGTGGCACACAATACCAAGAGGAGTTTAAACTAGCCTTTCAGGTCACTAGGTTTTAAGTTCATCTAAAACAGTGGTTCTCACACTGGAGGATCAGAATCACCTGGATGACTTGGTGCAGACTCTGGACTCTGTTCTGAGTTTCTGATTCAGTAGGTCTGGAGTGGGGCCTGAGAATTTGCGTTTCTAATTTCAGTTGACATCGATGCTGCTGGTTTGGGTACCACTCTTTGAGAACCACTGCCCTAATATAAAATTGCCTTATTCTTCTCTAAATGTATAGATTCGGGTCTTTGAGAAAACTGTCAGAGTCTTAGAATTCTTTTTTTTCTAAGATGAGAAGGTATTATTTTTCCTGACTTTGAAAATAATATATGTATAGGGTAAAAAATTCAAACCATAAAGGAAAGCTTAACGATAAAAGTAAACATTACTTAAAATCCCATTGTCAATGCAGTCAACCAGTTTTGGTGAACTTCATTCCAGATGTTTTTATATGTTTTTATAAATTTATAATCTCATCCAAAATGATTTTGTTCATGCTTGATATTTTGTAACCTACTTCTAAATTCAACAATATACAATAGACAGATATATATATCAAATTAGTATTCTGTTATATGGATTGCACAATTTATTCAGCCAATGATAATGGTAAATATTTAGGTGGTTTCCAGTTTTCTAGCAGTCACCAGCTCTTAATACTATATTTTTTGTACCTTTGTCTAATCATTTTATTATGAATTCCAGGAAATGGTATTGCTAGGTCAAAGGAGACGCACATTTAAAATTTTGATAAATATCGCCAGATTGCCCCCAGGAAGGTAGTATGAAGTAACACTTCCCCTAGCAGGGCCAGAACTTTGTCTGGAAACTGAAATGATTTTTTGGATAGCAAATCGCTTTAATCTTCTTATGTTGGAAATGTTAGAAAATATTTTCTCTAAGATGGGCACATCAGAATTCTAATAGTTCTGGGATAGAAACTCTACCCCCTCAAATTTCATCATAGTTCTGATAGGATTATTTAGATTGGTAAGCCTCAAAGCACTTTCTCAGACACATCTTTATATTCATGATGCAGAAAGGACTTCAAGTGACAACTCTGTTATTTGTCCTTCATTTAAGCTTTGTGGAAAGTGTCTGAAAAGGGCCTATCACAGGATAGAAACAGTCAACATGGTGCTTTAGGAATCATCTGGTGACCAGTGAAACAACTAAAAATATCCTGAAACTTTAGGGTAAAAGGAAATCTTTAGAATACAAGTCAAACAATCTTTTCAGTTGTGTAAATTGTTTTTTTTCCCTAGTTGTCTATTTTTTAGACCATGTATTCCTGTCAGTAAACAGTGAGAGTACTCACCCTCTTTAAGTGTTTTTATTTATAAATTATAAATGCAAGTACTAAAATATTATATTCTAAAACATACACAGGAAAATAGAAATTTAAAAGAGTAAGATTAGAATATTGATAGTAAAGATGCTAATTTTCTTTCTGTACCTCAGAAACTGCCTTCTTTGCAAGGTTTATATCTTAAGCATCATCTTCTATAGAGGCATGTACCAGAACTGAACTTTGATACCGATCATACCCCCAAATACCTATTCCGATAGTTTGTTCCTGAGCCTTATAATGCACTTTATGTTTGTCAGCTTCTGAAAACCTAAAGTTATTTGTAATCACCACAGTGGAGAATGAGAAGGAAGAGGGTATTATTTCTTCCTTTAGGTGGTCATTGATAGAACATGTATTACTTTGACTTTAGATCCAGTTCTGTTTAGAACCACACTGCAGGGGCACCTGCAAAGCTTAAAGATAAAAGTAAACATTACTTAAAATCCCATTGTCCCATTACTTAAACCAGTTTTGGTGAACTTCATTCCAGATGTTTTTATAAGCCTTTATATAAATTTATAATCTCATCCAAAATGGTTTCTTTTATACCTATTATTTTGTAACCTACTTCTAAAATTCAACAGTATACAATAGACACAGATATGTATCAAATTAGTATTTTGTTATATAGATTGCGGTTAAGTATCTGACTTTGGCTCCTGTCATGATCTCATGGTTCTTGAGTTTGAGCCCTGTATTGGGCTCTCTGCTGTCAGGACAGAGCCTGCTTCAGATCCTCCTCTCTCTCTGCCCCCTCTTTCTGCCCCTCTCCCCCAAATAAATGAACATTAAAAAAAAAAAAAAGGTGTGGTGGAAATCATTGTGTCTCATTTGTCTTTATTATCTAAATTTTAGTATAGTGTAGTGGTTAAGAGCCCAGTCCCAGACTCTGGAGTTAGACTACTTGGATTCAGTTTCTGACTCTGTTACCTGTTCACTGTGTGATCTTTGGTGAGTTACTTTCCCTTTCTGTGCCTTACTTTACTTATCTGTAGAACGGGTCTCATAAGAGTATCCATTTTATGAGACTCTTGTGAGAAATCTTGTAGTCAATGTTTTTACTAAATGTTTGCTATTATTACTACTATTCACTATTATGAAGTTAATGTCAAAGTAATACAAAAAGGAAAATTTAAATTAAATTAGAACTTAGCAACTGTAAAATTCTATAAATCTACCGACAGATACTTTGATAATTTATGACAAGCAGAATGGCTGATCTTTCTGGAGTCCTACTGCTTGGGTTTGAATCCTGGCTTTATTAGTTACTAGCTAAGTCACCTTGGTCAAGTCAGCTTAGGTTTGCCTTGGTTACTCATCATTTAAATGAGTGATAATAACAGTGGAGTGTATCCATTGCAATTGTTGTAAAAATTAAATGGATTATTACATGTGTAATGCTTAGAAAAATGCCTGGATGTTATGAGTGATCAATAAAAACTGTTTATTTTATTCTTTACAGATACTCAAAAATGAAATTCTAAATTTTACTTTTTAAATAAATTATTTCATAAAATTTTTTCATTTTCTTATTTGACTATAGTAATTTTTAACATCTATATAATATTCTATTCTGTTGAGATACTGTGAATCCTAAATAACAATCATCTCACTTGTGTGTTAGAAGTAAGGTGTTTTGTTTTGCTTGTCCTTTTTTTTTTTTTTTTGGTCTCATTTCTTCAAAAAGAAAAGTTTATTCTTTTCGTAAACCCTTCACAAATGCAATTTCTTTTGCATACATTTTGAAATTGAAATACAATCTTAAACTTCAATTTAGAACACATTTCAAACAATATTGAACCTTAGGCCAAATGACCACATAAATTATACCTGGCAATAAATCTATCACTATTACTATCTCATACTACTGTCAGCTTTTTTTTTTCTTGTTTACTCAGTCACTTTTATGTTGCCAGGCTGTTCTTGAACTCTGTAAGTACATGTACATGATATAGACCCATCACCTACACGTTTTCATCAGTATCATGGTGTTGCTTTGGCCTGTGTTCTCTATTTTTTGTGGCCCAGCATTTGAAACTTAAAAATATATGTGATGGAAACTCTTTTATTTAATTACTATTTGCTGAAATACTGGGATTTGTTGTGGTTTATGGGAACCACTGAGACCAAATATGTTAAAATGGCAAAGTAAGAAAATCTAAACTTTGTGATCATTGTATATATATACTTCTTTAAATGTTAGAACCTGTTTTGGTAGATCATAAATGTGTGGTATTTAGCAGATTGGGGGTGCATTTGCTCCATGCTCCACGGAGTGCATTTTGATCAGTGATTATAAATATCTAGCAGGTTACTATTTGAAGTCAACATGTTACAGGTCTGAGTTTAACTTTAAAAAAATGTATTCAATTTTTTTATATTTTTTCAATTTGAATTTGGGTAAGGTTTATATGAGTTTGTGATAAAAACTCATATAAAGAATTGTAAAAATCAGATGTAATTAGTTTTCTTTCTTCTACAGAGTTACAAAAAATAGATTTTCACCTTTATGTTTAGCTCAGCAATTAAATGTTTGGGATAGAAAATAGCTAAATTTACTTTTACTGTCTCTAGAGATGTTCTTTTTCATTTAATTGTTTATAAATATTTCTTAAATATCGACTCTGTCAATTACTGTATTAGTCCCAAGGGAATATAAAGATAAAATCAGGAGAATATAGTATATTGAGAATTTTTTTGGAAGTATTCTCAGATTCTTAAATTGAAAAATCATGCCTGTTTGAGTCATTTCTCCATAATACCAGATGTTTTATGGGAAGTGAAATTAGTTGTATCATTCTTTTTTGCGAGTGGTTAGTTTTTTTCTCTTAGGGGACGGGTAGGGATGAAACCAAATTCTCCATATACTGATAATTATTGAAGCTGTGTGATAGGTACATGGTAGGAGATTCCGTTTATCCAGCGTATAATGAAATATTATTTTGGCAGATATTTTGGTCCAGTTTACTATTTTAGAAAACATATAGGTCTAATTTGTGGTCATTTATTTTTTTTTTTGATTTAGTATTCGATTCAGTTCGTGTTTCAGTAATATTAATATTCAGTCTAGATTAACTGCATACCGAAATGGGAGAGTCAATTACTAAGAACCAACATAGAAATAATATATTACCTACAATTAAGCATGTTTTTCTTTTTAAGACACAGAAAGTATTAGAATTTTTCTGGTGTTTTCTAGGTAGTCAGTTTTCCATTGTGGAAAATTTTACACAAGCACAAAAGTAGAGAGACTAGCATCAGATCCCCACTGTGTACTTACCATCTATTCAGCTGATAAAGGAAGGGTGAAGGGGGTCTGGCGTAATTTTGCTGGACTGCGAGTGTTCAGGGAGGTAATGCAGGCCATCAACTCGATGGCCTGTTGGTTCATACGTAATAAGTGGTAGGAGGGCTGTCGAGAGACATTTTAAAACTTAATAAAGGCAAAGGTGGTCTGTAGTATCCTCGCAGCTCATTTCAAACTCTGCATTTCATCTAAGAGTGTAAACTGAGGCCCAGAGAGGTGAAGTGAATTGCTTGAGATCACAAAATTTACTGGGAGAGTTTGGATTTAAGCTGGATTCTCTAACCCAAATCTGGTGACTTTTCTCCTTTGTTGGCAAAGTATATTGTTTTGGAGTACTTTGTACGGCTCTGAGTTTATGATAAATGCTGTATTACACTGATTCCCTGAGAGAGTCCTTAAATTGGTGTTTTTCTTACTTGGTGTCTTCCCTCCTATCCACCTTCAGCTTAGCTGCTCCTCCTCTTATAAAAGATCCAGATTCTAGGGATGCCTGGAGGTGGCTCATTCAGCTGAGTGTCTGACTCTTGATTTCAGGTCATGATTCCAGGGTCCTGGCATTGAGCCCTGCGTTGGGCTCCATGCTGAGCATGGAGTCTGCTTACGAGTCTCTCTCTCCCTCTGTCCCACTCCTCCACTTGCACTGTCTCTCTCTAAAAAAATAAAAACAAAAACAAAAACAAATTGTAGGTCATTACATCCTTACCCTGCTTTTGTATTCTTCCATATGGAGACTTCTTATATTTTTGTTAGTTTTTTCCCCATATTGGACTAAAAAATAGAAGTTCTTCTTTATGTCTAGCTAGAGTATCTTCCATTTCTGAGGAGTCACTGAAGAAAGGGATATTTTTGTCAGGACCAGGCAGAGGTATAACAAGAAACGGAGACATACTTGATAAATAGCTCTTCCCTTGTCGCTTCAGAACACCACCCTTGCTGAGTAAGAGTACTGGACTAGTGCTACTTGGGCAGTGTGGGAAAGGATGGTCACAGAAAAAGATGGAGTGGTCAGTGGTGCCCTTGGCCTCCGGCATCATGATCCCAGTTTTCGGATTTCGGGGGGAAGCTATTCCTTTGACTCTCACTTCACTCCTCCTGTTCCTTCTATCTAAAGTCTCCTCCTTCCATTAGAAGTCTTCCTGGAAATTAAATTTATCTACTCTGTACCTCCCCCCTTGAGAAGTATGGTGGCCTGAGGTGTATTTGCAGGGAATTAATTATACTCTTTTGGTGAGTTTACTTTGCAGAATAACCTTATTTCCCTCTTGGTGAATTATCTCTTTTTTGGGTGCTCTGCTCTTGTGGTCTAAGTGAAATTGCCTCTGGTTACAAATTGAGCTCGTTGTTTCCCCTGGCAGTAGAGAGAGACCAGTGGGGATGCCAGTGAGATCTCTTCCTCCAAATCTATTTTTATTTATTTATTTTTATTTATTTGGAGCACCTGGACGGTTCAGTTGGTTGAGTGTCTGACTTCGGCTCAGGTCTTTATTTCAGAGTTTAGTTTAAGCCCCACATGGGCTCGCTGCTGTCAGCACAGAGCCTGCTTTGGATCCTGTGTCCCCCTCTCTCTGTCCCTCCCCTGCTCATGTTCTCTCTCTCAAAAATAAATAAAAACAAACAAAAAAAAGATTTAAAGTTTATTTATTTTGAGAGACAGACAGCCTGTGCAAGTGGGGGCAGAGAGAGGGAGACAGAGAATCCCAAGCAGGCTCCATACTGTCAGCATAGAGCCTAGTGTGGAGCTCAAGCTCATGAACGCTGAGATATGACCTGAGCCGAAATCAAGAGTCTGACGCTTAACTAACTGAGCGATGCCGGAGCCCCTACCCTTTCCCACTTTCAAAACCCTTGTGATTACACTGGGTCCATCTGGATAATCCAGGTTAATCACCCTATCTCACAGCTGAGTAGCAACTTTAATTCCACCTGCAGCTTTAATTGCACTTTGCCATGTAACCTAATATATTGATGGATTCTGGGGATTAGCACATGGGCATCTTTGGGGGGGTCGTTGTTCTGCCTACCACAGGAAAGAATAGTTTTTATGCCAAACCACTGTTTAAAAACTTGGTTAACTTACTGCTTACATAAAAAGATTCTTATTTTTGGGGGTAGGGGGTTGGGACCAGAATCCAAAAGCAATGAAATGTATGATTCGTTTCACCACAATAAAAGTCACATAGAAATTCTGTAATAATTTTGGGAGAGCTCCTTCTTCTTCTCCTTCTTCTCCTTTTTTTTCTCCTCCTCCTCCTCCTCCTCCTCCTCCTCCTCCTCCTTCTTTCTCCTTTTTTTTTTTTTTTAAAGTTTTATTTAAGTAATTTCTATACCCAGTGTGGGGCTTGAACTCATAACCCTGAGATCAAGAATCTCCTGCTTCCCCAACTGAGCCAGCCAGGTGCCCCTTGGGAGGGCTTCTTAAGTCCTGTCTTTTAAGGCCTTTTCAGCCTCGCTCTAACCTAGCCTCTAGCTCTCCTCTTTGCCTGGCACTGTCTCCCAACCACAATAATCTGGTTTTCTAGCTCATGCTTCTCCAACCTGGCCGTACCTCAGAAACATCTGTGAGGTGGTATAAAATTATGCGTCTAAGACTCTGCCGCTTTCCAACCAGGGTTGAGAACCTCTGATATAGCCACAGTGGACTCTTGTTCCTAGAGATTTTCATCTCTCTCCTCCTCCCCTCACCTCCACTGTGGGAATTTCTTCAAGGTCCATGTGAGATGGCATCTCTTCTATGATGTTTTCCTGACTCAGTTCCTACTAGAACTGCTCTGTTCTTTCTTTTCTACTTACATCTCACGCTTTTTATATTTCTTTCATAGCAATTAGCTTATAATGTCTAGTTGTCCACGTTGGTTTCCTGGACAGGTTATGAGTTCCTTATTTCTAGCACCTATAGCAGTAAATGAGTCATGATAGGCACTCAGTGTTTATTTTGGTCATTTATCAAATAGCAGTTACTGAAGTTATGATTAGATCATAAGCTGTCAGCACTTTCTCTAGGGAGTGAACAAAGGAAGTAGAAATTTATGAAGTAGTAGGAATGCATTAAAGTATTTTTGATTATTACTGGATTTTATATGAATAAACTTTCTTTTCCGGTTTGTTGCTCCACATCTCACTAAAATGCCTGGGTGATAGTCACCAAATTTCAAGATTATACGTAGGATTATATTTAAGACATTCACTTTGGGGAGCTCTGGAGGGAGGGTCACTTCAAAACTAGTTAGTTATCTTTCCAGAGCAGCTGATACTGGGTTAGGTTAAGTGGTCCATGTGACTGCAAGTTTGGAGAGTCATGTCATACATATATTTTAAGGTGCCATAGATAAACAGTGGTTTCAAATATGGGCTCCAAATCAAAAGTCAAATAAATGGCAGGTTATCTGTGTTTGATCACAATTGAGCTGCTTCTAACAAGGACAGCTCTCCGTAGCATGTGGCGTGATTTGTTGATTGATACGATGGTTTCCGAGTTTACTGAGCAACACGGCAGTGGTTAGTGGGAGGGCAGTTAGTTGCTCATATTTGTGTTCACCTCTCATCCTGAATGCCGAAGAAGTCTTTACCAGTGGACACCTCCCTTTTGGAATAGGGTTTCAGGTAGCTTTTGCTGGCCATGGCTCCAGTGGAGGGATCGAGCCTGAGTTTTAGTTTCCTCAGCACCCCCTTCACTTCCATTTTATTAATGTGTCTTGTATACTGTCTACCAATATGCCCTTGTAATATTTGTATGTAATTCTAGGTACAGATTATTCTAGCATTTTCTTTTCTTATTAACCTTATTCTTGTTCAAATTTTTAGCTTCTCAGTTCTAAAAGAGGCTTATCTCGCAGTTGAATTATCTTCTTTTAATAGTTTTTTTTTTTAAAACTCTACCTAACAACTTCTTATTACATCTCATTGTCCTGTTTGCAAGGATTGGCTTTTCAGCCATTTTCCACCTGACAGCCATACCCACTCTCCAAGACTCACTTCATTTGTCTGTCATCTCTTTTTTCCTGACTCCTCCAGATGGCTAAGTAATTCTTTTTTTTCACTTCTAAAGAACATTGTTCATACCTCTATTATAGAACTTAACACATTGTTCCTACTTGTCAATTTTTCTTCCCCTCAAGACTAAACATTTTACCTTTCTCTGAGTTTTATACTTAAAACCAATGCATTGTAGTGATTGGGGTGGGGGGAAGAGTTGGCTTTTATTTGCAAAAACTACTGTATTATAAATGCAACCTATTTTTAGTCAGATTGGTTTTAGGAACAAGTATATATTGAGGTGATAGGGCTGAAATTGGATTCTTTAGATACTATATGCCTCCTTACCATTGGAAAGTTTTTGTGTACCCTTTGTGTAGGTCTGTGTCTGTCTGGAGATCACTGCCCTAAGGAAATTCTTGTGAGTTTACATTAGGTTACATGTAAAGGAAATGGTCACGGCCCCGATATTCATAATAGCTAAAACATGGAGACAATTCAAATGTCCAAAAACAATAGGATTGATAAATATTGTGTGTTCATATGGAAGAATATTATACAATAATGAAAATGGATGTTAACTATACTGGAATTAAAATTAAAAACTTCATTAAAAAAAAGAAAATGTATGTACCATGGGTAAGATAGAATGGCATGGATTCATCTCTTGTTTGTATAATATTGAAAGAAACAGGGCACATAAGAATACAGTTCTGTATTTCCTTTGTATAATATTCAAGAATAGTCAAAACTAAACAGTATTATTTATAGATGCATACATATATGGTAACATATAAAGAAGAAACATTATCATAAACTCAGGTTTATGGTGACCTCTGGGGGAAGGAATGAGGTAGTGCTTGGTGGGGAGGATACTTGGTAGGGCAAAAGTAACAATGATTCTGGTAACCAGGTGATTTCGGGCCAGTTATCTAACCTCTTAGCCTCACTGTCTTTGACTATCAACTCACATGATATAACCACCTTATGAAAGTGGTAAGGATTAAGTGAAATAAACTATATAAAGCAGTTAGCTCAGTGTTTGGCTAATAGTAGACACTAAAAACTAAATGATAATGTTTTCTTATTATATTGTGTCTCTCACCATGACTTGAAGTAGATGCTGTTGGCTTTTGGTAGGGAGGATAAAATTTAAAAGAACTGGATAAAATTGAAATAAGAAAGTCTAGAAATAATGATAAAGACAAGGAAACTGTATTTGGATGCTATCACTACTTTGTGTCATATACCTTGCTAGTCGGGCATATATTTTATTTAATCTTCAAAATAACCCTGACACCAGATTCAATTATAATAGACAGAGTTAACCCATTTGTCATTATTACCATCTTACAATAGTTCAGTTAATTTTTTCGGTGTTCTATAGCTAATAAGTGGTAGAGCTGAGATTTGAATCAAGATTTTTTTCATTGTGCTGTTACTAATGACTAAAGATGACTTGAAAGTTACCAGAAAATAGCTGTTAATCTCTATTTATTGCATTTGTAAATATTCTTAGAAGTATTTAACCAAGTTATACCCTGAGAAAGTTCTACCTGAAGACCATTAGATTATATTCATTTCCAGGAGCGAGTCCCATTTTCCGTGGCTATGCAATGGAAACTAATTGCTTAAACTAATGTAGTTTATTCCAGGCCTTCAGGATTAAAAAAATTTTTTTTAGTGTTTTATTTATTTTTGAGAGAGGGCAAGGAAGAGATAGTGCGAATGGGGAAGGGGCAGAGAGAGAGAGGGAGACACAGAATGTGACGCAGGCTCCAGGCTCTGAGCTGTCAGCACAGAGCCTGATGCGGGGCCCGAACCCACAGTGAGATCATGACCTGAGCCAAAGTCAGGTGCTTAACCGACTGAGCCACCCAAGTGCCCCCAGGCCTCCAGGATTAATTCTAATTTTATAGGGTCTAATCAGAAAGCCTGAAGCTGGGATTTGGGAGAGTATTTGGAATCTAAATTTCAGTGAATTTAAGATTACGGGCAAAAACTTACAGGGTTGGTTGCTGTAATACGTTGCATGTTGATTTATTGTGTGCTTACTGCCTTAGATGTTTACTGTGAAGCCTGATTTGATAGTTTACAAGTAGATTTACAGTATGCTCCATACTCCAAGGCTTAAAAAGGTGACTTCATGAAGGATTGCTTCTCCACTAGCTACTGAAGATACATATATATATATTTCCTTTGGGTATTGACTCCTTCCCTGCTGTGTTAGTTCTCTCATCGTTATTATTTAATAAACATTTATATAGCCCTTGGTTTTAAGTTTACTTTTAATAGGCCTATTTTTGGTTCAGAAAGTGTGGTTAGTATTGTTTTCAGAGCATAAGATAAAATTAAATAGCTTTTAAATATCACCTAGAGAGGTTGTAGTGGTATCAAGATGTATACTCGCAGCTCCAGATTGTTCATTAGTGCTAATAGTAATCCTCTAGTCTAATTTGCTAGACTCTTATTTTTTCTACTGAGCAGTTTTGGATTAAAATGGACTGCTTTTGTCTTGCCTCCTACATTACTTAAGAAAAGAGATATGAATAGTTTGTTCACTATATTTAGCTTTAAAATTTAAGAAGCCAGAGTAAGCTTTTTGGAAGCATAGCTTTTTGTGGGACTGCTTTAGGTCCCAGAAACTAGGTGAGTGACCTTTGAATTACCTGATTACTGAGCTTTTGAAAAAGACCCCATCTTTACATTATTGTTTTTAAAATTTATTTTATGTTATTATATATTTTAATTGTTCATTTATTTATTTTGAGAGAGAGAGCGAGCATGCATGAACAGGGGAAGGGCAGAGAGAGGGGGAGAGAGAGAATCCCAAGTGGGCTCTGTGCTGTCAGTGCAGAGCCTGACTCAGGGCTCAGTCCCACAAACTGTGAGATCATGACCTGAGCCAAAGTCAAGAGTTGGATGCTTAACCTTTGGAGCCACTTGGGTACTCCATATTATTTTATATCCTATATAATTATTTTTATTTTATATTATATTTATTATTATATATTATACTTATAAATTATAAATATTTTATTTATTTTATATTTACAATATTACATATTAAAGAGCATATTGTAGGTTAGGTCCCCCCCCCTCACAGTTGAAGTATTGATGGGATACTAAGTATACAATTCTTTTCTTTTTTGCCACTTAGGTGGTAGGAACTTGCTGCCTAAACTCCTTTAACCACACCGTTTTGTTTTTCTTAGATTTATTTGATTGTACTCAATGTTTGACTTTTTGTGTTTACAATTTTAAAAAGCTATCTCAGTAAAAGTTTCTAATGCTCCCTTGGAATGGAGCTGTTATTCACTGAGAATACACTCGTTGGGAATACACTCAACAGACCAGTCCATTTCAGTTGACTGTTAGAGAGCAAGGAGATTATGGCTATTATTTATGGCTAACGACTTTTCCAAATTAGCCCCGTGCCATGCCTCTGAGTGTGGCAGCCCTGAGGGAGTCTGTGAACATCTAGATAGGCTGGTTTAAGACCCGGTAAAATTTATAAAGAGAGGACAAAATCAGACTTTGCTTTCTATTAATTAAGTGGTGTAAACAGTAGTTATTTTTTACTGGCCTCTAGAAGTGTTCGTGTATTAGTGTGTCAAGTTCTGTCACCCAATCTAGCTGTCCCAACTTTTTATTAAGCAAAATTCATAATACAGAAAAAGGGAAAGAAGAACCACCTAGAGTCAATAATTAATTTTATGTATTTGCCATATTTACTTTATACACATTTTCTCATT
Organism: Paguma larvata; assembly: GCA_030068075.1. Taxonomy (NCBI): domain Eukaryota; kingdom Metazoa; phylum Chordata; class Mammalia; order Carnivora; family Viverridae; genus Paguma; species Paguma larvata. The sequence goes on from CM057836.1 coordinate 49,481,427, forward strand.
TGGGCATCAAAATGGCTTTTTATTATATAGTTGAAAGAAGATTAGGTTTGGTATCATCAGTTAGTAGTTCTGACTTTCACATTTTGACTTCTGAGTCATAAAATGAAGCTTTTTTCTTTCTGATTTTAGTGTTAATCATAAAAACATTAAATGTGCAGTCACACCTGCCTTTTAGAAACTTGGGAGGCATAGCTAAGATGAAGAATTAGGATACTGATATTAATTCATATTTAGTTCAGAAGATGCTAGGTTGTCGTCAAGAACCCCAGTGGTTCCAAGTTGTTCCCCAACAAGTTAATCACACACACCCATCCTAGTCTCTCTTCCAAACTTCTTCATCCTGTATTACCTGGCAGAGGGGATGACGTAGGAAGGGGCAGGTTGGAAAGAAATGAGCATTTATTAAATTTTCTTGTAATATTTATTTATTTTTGAGACAGAGAGAGACAGAGCACAAGTGGGAGAGGGGCAGAGAGAGAGGGAGACCCAGAATCCAAAGCAGGCTGCAGGCTGTCAGGACAGAACCTGACGTGGGGCTCGGACCCACTAACTGTGAGATCATGACCTGAGCCAAAGTTGGACGCTTACCGACTGAGCCACCCAGGAGCTCTAAGAAACTAGCATTTATTGATTGGAGCTGGATGAATTACATATGTTAGCTCATTTACTCATCATCAGCATCATCATCATAATCTTATAGGGGTGCCGGAGTGGCTCAGTAGGTTAAGCATCCGACTCTTGATTTCAGCTCCAGTCATGATCTCATGGTTCACGGGATTGAGCCCCGCATCGGGCTCTGCACTGACAACGTGAAGCCTGCTTCGGATCCTCTGTCTACCTCTCTCTCAGCCCCTTACCCCCCCCATCTCTTTCTCTCTCAAAAATAAATAAACATTAAAAAAAATTGTAAAAAAAAAACACCCAAATCTGTTATTTTCAAGTCACTGTGAAGACAGTACTTTGGGTGCATTTGAATTAGAGATCTCAGGTGAAAAATGGTTCTTTTAACATTTTATAGTTGGGTAAACTATTTAAGTCTCACGCGATTGGCAACCTGGGTGGGATTTGTCAGTACTGCTTCTTAGAGAATAGTTGACAAAGTACTTAGTTCCTTTGGGATTTCAGGGGACTTGATAGTGCTAGGTGATAATTAGGTTTTGTGCTTTTGCTCATCCTGGTAAAGACACAGTGGAAAATTACAAGGTAGACCAGCTTAAATACAGCTGAATTCACCACATCAGCATTCTCCGGAGGGATGGTGCCAAACATGGCACCACACCCAGAATCAGCCAGGCAACAGGCCATAAAAGAGCCTAAATCAGGAATTCAGTGGAGAGGTCGTGACTCATCTCAGGATCCTGGAGAAAAAGCTGATATGAAGATCTAAGGAGGAAACTCAAGCAAAGAATGGGGTCATAATTTCGTCAGGTTTCTGACAGTAGTAACACTAGGAATACAGGGGATTTTTTAATATTCTTGAAGGATATATGCTGTTAAGAATCTCCAATTCTAGAACATTGCCAGTTGAAATGCTGATGCCTGGTAGTTTGCTAGGCACATATGCTGGCCGAATGACTAGAATTCACTTTCAACTTAATACCTATATTTGTACTGAGTATTATTTTTGATAATAGGAGCAGTTAGGTACTTACTTTATCCTAGACCCTATTCTAAGCAGTTTTATGCATATTAACTCACTTTATATTCACAACAACCTTATGAGGTAGATGAGGAAACAAGCACAGAGAGATTGAATAATGCTGAGATCATGGTCAGGCAAAAGAACTGGAATTTGAAACTACGGAGTCTAAATCTAGTGTCTCCACTCTTGACTGCTATGTTGTATCAAAACCACTATGCTATATTAGAAAAATACTGTAAGGTAGGTATTAGCTCATCCCTTTTGTAATTTTTTTTAAAGTAGGCTACACCCAGCGTAGAGCCCGATGTGGGGCTTGAACTCATGACCTTGAGATTAAGACCTGAGCTGAGAAAAAGAGTTGGATTCTTGGGACGCCTGTGTGGCTCAGTCGGTTAAGCATCTAACTTTGATCTTAGCTCAGATCTTGATCTCAGATGGTGAGTTTAAGCCTCATGGTGTGCTCCGGCCTGGGCCTGAAACCTACTTAAAGAAAAAAGAAAAATAGAGTCAGACGCTTAACCGACTGAGCCACAGGCACCCCTATTAAAATTATTTTTTTAACATCATGCTTGAACACGAAATAGGCGAATATCAAGTATTGGAAAACTCTTTTAGTTATGTCTCTTTTATCTGACTCTGATGACTTGATGGGTCTTCTTTTTAATCTTTTGAATTTGTAGTGCCACGTTACAGAAATTAAACCAGTACTCACTCTCTTTCTGGGTCTTAACTAGAACCTTTTTGCAGTTTGTGTTAGAATTAAAAGTAAATTATAATCTTTAACTTTCCTTAAAACTGCCTCTTACAGAGAATTCGAGAAAAGAGAAACCTGAAGATTAGGGCATATAGGTTTTTAAAGACCTTCCGAGAGGAATTCGCAGTCTGCTGGTTGAAAGTCTCACCTTCTAATAATACGCAATACATTCAAGGTTGTCAGATAGTTGTTCTGATTTAGAAGTCTTTGTGAGGTTTCTTTCCGGACCAAATTGATTCTCTAGTCTCTGTACAAACTGTCTTCCTTTGTATTCCTTCTGACATTCAAGCTGGTGCAAAGGACATAATATATCGCTAGATAAATATTTACTGATTATTATTGTTCTTTCAGTATCTTCTGCATGCTAGCTCTATTGTTTAGAAAAGCATTTCTTGGTCTCGTGTTTTGCAGAATGTCTTGCTTAATTTAAAAAAACTATTTTTTATTTAAAGGGCCTTATTTAATTTCATGCCTATCCTAAACAATTATTTATCTTATTGATATGGTGATTGATAAGATGGATCTTGCTTCTGTTTGGCTGCTAGAATACTTAGAGCCAAATTTGTGGCTTACCTTCAAAAAAGATATGATTTCTTGATATGCAGCTTATGTAGCCTCTTCACTTAAGGTCTTAGGTTGCTGTCCTTTGTACTGATTGCTCTTCTCTATTTGTTTAATGTTTCATCATTTGTATCTGTATATGCCACTTTATAAAAATTTTTAAATGTTTTTATTTAGTTTTGAGAGACAGAGACAGAGCATGAGCAGGGGAGGAGCAGAGAGAGAGGGAGACACAGAAACTGAAGCAGGCTCAGGCTCTGAGTTGTTAGCACAGAGCCCAATGCAGGGCTCAAACTTGGGAATGGCGAAATCATGACCTGAGCTGAAGTTGGACACTTAACCGAGTGAACCTCCCAGGCGCCCCTTTGTCTGCCACTCTAACTCCTTAAACTAACAAACGAGAGACAGAGAAACCAGCAGTACTTCTTTAGGCACAGTACTAAGTGCTGTGGAATACACAGAGATAAATAATACAAAATATCTGTCCCAAGACAATTGAATTTGTAGAAAACACTAAGAAATGTTGGACAAGAGGGCTTTGGGAGCTGATGAGAGACCTGGTGCTTTGGAGAGTCAGAGAACACTTCTGGAGAAGGTGACTATCTATCTATCTATCTATCTATCTATCTATCTATCTATCTATCTATCTCTATTTATTTATTTAGAACATGGGAGAGGGGCGGAGAGAGAGAGGGAGAGAGAGAGAATCCTAAACAGGCTCTGTGTTGTTAGCACAGAGCCCGATGCAGGATTCGAACTCATCAACCATGAGATCATGACCTGAGCTGAAATCAAGAGTCGCTCAGGCATGCCTGGAGAAGGTGACATTTGAACTGAATCTTGAGAGACAGCTAGGTTTGGATTTGTAGGCAAAGGAAGGGTTGGGCATTCTAGTAGGTGGAAACAGTAAATGACCAACAAAATATATTTTATTCATTAGGATTATCTACTCAATATTTTTCTTTCTCCTCCCAGGCACTTGTTATGATTACATGTCCTTGCCCCTTTGAAGTTAGGTGTGTCCACGTGAATTGCTTTGACCGATGATATGTGAGCTGAAGTGGCATGACTCATTTCAAAGAAGTTTTAAAGAGTCCATGCATTCGCTATACCTTTTTTCCTCTGCCACAGTGACTGATTGGCATGTGGGCCAAAGATGTTCTGTTGCCTGTATTTGTAAATAAAGTTTTATTGGAATGTAGCCATACCCATTTCTTTCTTTTTTTTGAAAGATTTTACTTTTTAAAGTAGTCACTACACCCAGCGTGGGGCTTGAACTCGCAACCCTGAGTTCAAGAGTCACATGCTCTTCCAGCTGAGCCAGCCAAGTGCCCCTGCCATAGTAATTTCTTGATGTATTGTTTGTTGCTGCTTTTGCACTGTAATGGCTCAGTTGAATAGTTGTGACAGAGACCATATTTCCCACGAAGCTGAGAATATTTTCTCTCTGGCCATTTCCAAAAAACTCCTGCTGATAAGCGCTCCAGATGTTGCTGCTTCTCAGAGTCAGGACACGGTAGAGTACGGCAAGAAATAAAATTTGGTTGTGTTAAGCCACTGGTATTTTGGGGTGGGTTGTTATGGCAGTGTAGTTCAGCCCATCCTGTCAGTCAGGCTGTTTGTAGGAAAAGAAGTTTTTGCTTGGAGAGGAGGAAACCTGATGAAGAGGAGTGGTTTGAAGAAAATATGGGTAGGAATGTTCATGTAATATTGTGAAAGTAGTAGACTGTTAGACTCAGGTGTTTAGATTTCATTTAGAATTCTCAGTATAGAATCAGGATTTGGGACTTTTTTCCCCGGGACAGAAGAAGAGTGGGAAGGAACTTAATGATAAAAAGATTAATCTGCCAAATAGTTACAGAAGGGCTGGGAGCAATAGTTGAGTCAGGAATTAGATCTCTATAAAACAAAGCAAAAGTCTCTAAAAATCTGACAGGAATTTCACTGGAGTTTGTCTTTTTTTTTTCATTGAAAAGTTGCAATGACTTAGATTAGCATCCTGTTTAAAGCTTAGTGCAACCTCAGATTTTCGATAATTTGAGCAGTTTACACAGGTGAGGAAACACAACTCAAGGGAGTCGTGATAGCTGAGGGCCAATTCCTTCCTTCCTTCTTTCTTTGATTTTCTCTTAAAAATATTTGTTTAATTTTAAAGTTTATTTATTTTGAGAGAGACAGAGACAGTACAAGTAGGGGAGGGGCAGAGAGAGAGAGGGAGACAGAATCTGAAGCAGGCTCCAGGCTCCAAGCTGTCAGTACAGACCCCGACGCAGAACTCGAACCCCACAAACCGTGAGATCATGACCTGAGCTGAAACCAAAAGTTGGACGCTTAAAGTCTGAGCCACCTAAGCACCCCTGATTTCTTCTTTTTTAAATGAAGGATATAACGTCAAATATTCAATGAAATTTGGTGTCAGACAGCGTAAGGTAGTTTAAAGTGAAAAACAGTGAGAACTAGGGTTTACTCCATCTCCTGTTTCTTAATCTGGTATATATGTGCTGAAGGAAGCTTCTGTCAGTTTGCCAACTAAGAGTATACAGCTGCTCCTTAAGGTTAAAATATAATATTTTAGCATATGGAATCCTTCAGGTTTCCTAAAGCAGCTTCATCATGCATATGCTCTTCCGAAGATACATAGAAGGGAAAAAATAGAATAACAACAACAAAAAATGCTATAGAAAATCCCTGTGGAAGAAAATCCCTGTGGAAGAGCTGTGTTCTTCCAATCCTGTTTTGCTCTAGTAAAATAAATGATTTTTTTACTTGTTGTGATTTTATTGGAGTAGGGGCATTTGGGAATTTAAAAAATTCACTATATTGCAGGCATGTTTTTATTGTTTGTTATGCCATTAATTATTCTTTTTCTCTTGGAGTTTATATTTTAATAATACAACATGTTACATATAGACCATTTAAAAATAGTTTAAAAATATTTTTTGCTTTTCTTCTGCTTATGCATGTATTATGCTGAAAATAATACATGTTTATATTGATTGGGACTCTGGTTGTAAGGGATAGAAACTCAACATGAATTAACTTGGGCAAAACCATGAGCAAGCATCTGAAGACAAGGTAAAACTGGTGTCAGGTTTGAGACTGTGACCTGGGGCTCTTGTGTTGACCTGTTGGCAATATGTTTTACACTATTAACAACTTTTTTTTCTAGGTAGTTGAAAAATACACACATGTATGTAAATATGCAATAAAAATTTTTATGTATATGTAACATGTGTATTTATAATGTTATATAATGTTGGGGCAGCAAATATAATATGCACATTACGTATATGTATATACACACACACATACACACATTTTTTGTGGGCAGATAGAGAAATAGATGAGTGCGGAATTCTGTGTCAGTGTACTTACACCTTTAATTACAGCTCTGTGACTTGGCAAACAGCTGTGGCTTAGTTTCTGTGTATGTAAAATGAAGATAATAGTATTACGCTGTATCATGGGGTGGTTTCAGGTTAAGTAAGGTAATGCATGAAAAGTGTCTAGAACAGCTCTTTATAAGTAGTAAACATGCGATAAATATTATTTTTATTGTAAAGATTTTATTTTTTTTTAGGAATCTCTACACCCAACATGGGGCTCCAATTTACAATCTTGAGATCAAGAGTCACATGCTCTACTGGCTGAGCCAGCCAGGCGCCCCTGAATATTTTTATTAATAATACTGTTATGTTTATATTATACTATTTATGGACATGTATACTGTATGTATTTATATTTCATTAATATCTATACAAGTGCCATGGATTTGTATCCAGCTTTTTTCACTATTTGTATTGTTTTGAACTTTAACACTTTTTAGAAACCTCACAGACTTAAAGAAGATAACCTTTGGAGTTTTTTGGTGATCTTAACTTTCCTCCGAAACATGGCATTTTGGGAAAAACATTGCTTGAGTATGATGGCTGTTAACTCAAAGGTGTGATGTGTTCTGAAGGAATGTGAGATGACTAAAGGCAAATCTTAGTCATGATTTACAGTTCTGGGTCTGGATGTGTTGGTTAGTGCACTTAGTAGATCCCTTTCCTGAACTGAGAAGATGACTGGCATAAGCAGGCTAAAGATCAACCAGAGACTCTTTATCAATATAAGAAAATGATAATTTTTTTCATTTTTAGTATGTTAATTCCTGTTAAGGCACTGAAGAGTTGATTCTGTTTCTGTTGTAGATAATACATTATTGTAGAAAGAATGTCTGCAGACTAGTGTTTGAATATTAGTTTTTTGAACCGCTAAAGTAGAGATGACAATACTACTACTATTAGGCTATTTATCTCAAAATTATCACATCATCTTGATGGATTGGACATTGTCTCATTATGTAATGTCCTCTTTTTCTTTTGCAACTGTTGTTGTCTTCGGGTTTATTTCGTCTATATTTAACTCTTTTGGTTTGTCCTGTGAATCTTTTGGTTACTCTTTGCATGGAATATCTTTTTTGTCCATTAGTTTTCAACCTATTTGTGTCTTTGAGTCTAACTAAAATGAATCTCTTTCTTTTTAAAAAATGTTTATTTATTTATTTTGAGAAAGAGAGAGAGAGTATGTATGTAAGTAGGGGAGAGAGTGAGAGCGAGAGACAGAGAAAGAGAATCCCAAACTGATAGCACAGAGCCTGATGCAGGGCTTGATCCCACAAACCAGGAGATCAGGACCTGAGCTGAAACCAAGAGTCAGATGCTTAACTGACCGAGACACCCTGGCACCCCTAAAATGAGTCTCTTGTTTGGATCATGTTTTTTCTGTTTGGTTTGTTTTTATTTTGTTTTAAATCCATTTCATCAATCTCTGCCTTTTAATTTGAAAGACAAGTCTGTTTTCATTTATTGTAATTATTGATAAAGTATTTACTTTTGCCATTTTGCTGTTTGTTGTATATATATTTTTTCTGTTCCTCAATTTCTCCGTTATATATTTTTTATATTTGTATATTATATTATTATATAAATAAATATATATTATATTTATATTTAGTATGTTTATATTTTTGTATTATATTTATATTAGGTATTTTCTAGCTTTAATACTTCGGTTTCATTCTCTTTTACTATTTATTTTACGCTTATTTTCTTAGTGGTTGTCCTTGGGGATTACAATTGACATCTTAATTTATGGCATTCTACCAATTTGAATTCAACAGTATACAAAAACTTATCTCCTACATAATTCCCTCTTGTCTTTTTCTTGTCATCAATTATATTTTTATACATGTGTGCCCACCAGAACAGATTAGAGTTATTGTTTTGTACAGTTGTTTTAAAAAAATGTTTATTTATTCTGAGTGGGGGAGGGGCAGAGAGCGAAAGAGAGAGAGAATCCCAAGCCGACTCCGTGCTGTCAGTGCAGATCCCAAGCACCAGGAGATTATGACCTCAGGCAAAATCAAGAGTTGAACACTCAACTGACTGAGCCATCCTCTCGTCCCTGTACTATTATGTTAAGTGAAATAAGTCAGTCAGAAAAAGACAGACACCATATGTTTCCACGAATAGGTGGACTTTGTGAGACTAAGCAAAAACCAGGGGGAGGGGAAGAGGGGAAAGAAAAAAAAGACACAGAGAGGGAGAGAGATAAAACATAAGAGACCCTCAAAGACTAAGAACAAACTGAGGGTGAGGGAGATGGGGGGAGGGAGAGGGGGTGATGGGCATTAAAAAAGGGCACATGTTGGGATGAACACTGGGTGTTTTATGTAAACCAATTTGAAAATAAACTATTTTAAATTAAAAAAAAAAAAGTCTAAGCCAAAAGTTATCAATGAGACAAGGTTCAATTACAAGTAATCTGAAAATAAAATGCATCCAATTTGATATTCACAATATTTTTTCCAGGTGTAGTACTTTATATGCAATCATCAGCTTCTTATTTGATAACAATATTATGATACGATGATGGTGGTATGGACTATTTTCCACAAAACAACCTTGTTAGTTATAGGCAATAGACTTCCAGTCAAGCATTTCTACTCCTCGGGTGCCTGGGTGGCTCAGTCGGTTAAGCCGCCGACTTGTTTTTTAAATCAGATAGGAAAAATGAGGAGTTCTAGGCCAAGAGTATATTAATACTAACTTTAATATTTCCCTATGTAGTTAACCTTTCTGATGTTATTTCCTCCTGTGAATTTGAGTTACTGTATTTTCTTTCAGCCTGAAGAATTCTCTTTAGTTTTTCTTAAGAGCAATTTATTAATGATGGCCTCATTCAAGTTTTTATTTAGCCAAGAAGGATGTCTTAATTTCTCCTCAATTTTGAAGGAAATTTTGCCAGATAATTGGTTAACAGTTTTTGTCTCTTAGCACCTTGAATATGTCATCTCATTACCTTCTGGCCTATATGGTTTCTGATGAAAAATTAGCTGCTAATCTTACTGAGACTTCTCAGTACATGACAAATCATTTTTCTTGCTACTTTTAAGTTTTCCATACTTGGATTTTATTGATCTTTTTAGATGCATATATTCATGTCTTTCCTCAAGTTTTGGAAATTTTTGTCCATTATTTCTTTCAAATATTCTTTCTGTTCCTTTTTCTCTCTCTCCTTTCTTCCTAGGACTTTCATAATGTATATATTGGTACACATTTTTCATTTCTTTTTTTCTTTCAGCTCCTCAGAATGTTTTTGCTTTCTCTTCCTCAGTCTGGATAATTTCAATTGATCTGTCATCAAGTCAGTTGATTATTTCTTCGTTTACTTAAATCTGCTAGTAAACCCATTTCGTAGATTTTTTATTTCAGTTATTGCATTTTTCAACTCCGAGAATTCCCATTTTATTTTTATTTTTTATAATTTTTATCTCTTTATTGACATTCTTTATTTGGTGAGACATTATTCTCATGGTTTCCTTTAAGTGTTTGTCTGTGGTCTCTTTAGCTCATTGAGTATATTTAAAATAGTTAATTGAAATCTCTGATTAGTAAATCCACTGTCTTCGTTTCCTTAGGGACAGTTTTATTATTTCCTTTTTTTCTGGTGTATGGTCCATACTTTATTTTTTCTTTGCATGCCTCATAATTTTTTGTTGAAAACCAGACATTTTGAATATCATCTTGTGATAACCCTTTCCAGGGTTTGTTGTTGCTACTTGTTATAGTTGTTTGTTTGTTTAGTGACTTTTCTGAACTAATTTTGTTGTCTGTATTATTGGTTGAGTGTGGCCACTGAAGCTGTGTTTCTTTAATTTAGTGGGCAGCTAATCATTTGATGGAGATTTTCTTAAACACTGAGATTCAGCTGTTTTTTTCTTGATTAATCATTCCCTTGGTTTCAGCAAGCTTTTGATTAGTATCAAGAATTCTGAGAGTTGATTTTGACCATTCTTGCCAATTTATTCATTATTTTTATGGACTTTTGGAGTTCATTTTTGCCCCTGACTTTTGAGGAATCACATTCATTTCTTCACTCAGTAAGTGTTTATTGAGTGTCTGCTATGTTCCAGACACTGCTGGGTGTACATACATGCAGCATTCAGAATACTGAGCTTCCTGGGAAAGCCTGAAGGCAAGAGGGTTGGAAGCTAACATCCATTGCTGGTGAACACTATTGTATAGTATCTGATTTTTGTTTTTATTCACAATTCCTAATGATCAGAGGAGTTGAGCATCTTTCTTACATATATTGTTTTATTTCTTTTGCCATCAGTTGGAAACTCATAAACTTTGTCCATTTTTTTTATTGGGTTGTTTGCTTTTATTTATTATTTTAAAGGAGTTTTTTTTTTTTTTTTTTTTTTTTTTTTTTAAGAGAGAGACAGAGCCCAAATGGGAAGGGGCAGAGAGAGAGGGAGATACAGAATCTGAAGCAGGCTCCAAGCTCTGAGCTGTTAGGACAGAGCCCAACGTGGGGCTCGAACCCACTAACTGTGAGATCATGACCTGAGCTGAAGTTGGATGCTTAACCAACTGAGCCACCCAGGCACCCATGTAGAACTCTTTATATATCATGTATATTAACCGTTTGTTACATGTTTTATAAATACATTTACTCATTTTGTTTTTGAGTAGTTTATGTTGCAATTTTTAAAATTTTTTTAATTAAAAAATTTTAAAAAATGTTTATTTATTTTGGAGAGACAGAGAGAAACAGAGTGTGAATGGGGGAGGAGCAGAGAGAGAGGGAGACACAGAATCTGAAGCAGGCTCCAGGCTCTGAGCCGTCAGCACAGAACCTGACAGTGGGGCTCAAACTCACAGACTGCAAGATCATGACCTGAGCTGAAGTCGGAAACTTAACTGACTGAGCCACTGAGGCACCCCTGTTTTTTAATTTTAAGTAATCTCACACCCAATGTGGGGTTTGAACTTACAACCCCGAGATAAAGAGTTGTATACTCTTCTGATTGAACCAGCCAGGTGCCTCTATGTTGCAAGTTTTTATAGAGAACTTTGACATGTTATTGCAGTAATATCTACCAGTCTTTTTCTTTGTGGCTTCTGAGTTTTATGTTAAATTATAAAAACAATATTCAGATTTTCTTTAGGTATATTGATTTTTTAATTGATATTTCTGTTGAGATCATTATAGTTCACATACAGTTGTAAGAAATAACAGATAGGTCCCAGGTACTCTTTACCTGGTTTCCTGCCAGCAGTAACATTCTGTAAAACGGTAGCGCAATCTTAAAATTAAGATGCTGACATGATACAATCCTTCGGTGTTAGTCATATTTCTATGTCTAACTTGTAGTCATCTGTATATGTGTATTTAGTTTCGTACAATTTTATCTCATGTGAGTTGGTATATTTACCAACACAATCAATATACTGAACAGTTTCATCACCATAAGGATCCCTCGAATTACCCTTTTATTATCATTCTCACCTCCCTGCTGCCCCACCTCGTAACTACTGAGTAACTACTGATCTCGCTCTGTTTTTGAAATTTTGTAATTTCAAAATTGTTATATAAATGGGATCAAACAGTATGTGTCAGTTACCTTTTGCGATTAGACTTTCTTTTTATTCATTGTAATTCTCTGGAGATTCATCCAAGTAGTTCTGTGTATTATAACTTAATCTTTTTTGTTGCTGAGTAGTATTCCATGAAATGAGTGTAGCACAATTTAACCACGTACTTGTTGGAAGTCATCCAGCCCGTTTCCAGTTTCTTAGCTGTGGTATAATATGAAATATATATTAGGTCCTTGTCTCTGGTTCCTGGCTCAGAGCTCCTAAAACGCTTGGCATTACTTGAGTGATAGGAGCATCTTTTGTTATTCCTAACATACCCCTTTCAACCGTACCTCAGTTTATGCTAATGAAGTGACTCCTGGTGGTCCCTTAGATGGGCTTTAGAATGGGGGCTAGTCAGCAGAACGGCCTCCTTGATTAGAGGGTTGGAACTCTTAGTCCCATCCCCCAGCCTCTGGGGAGGAGAAAGAGGCTGGAGATGGAATCCAGTCACTAATGACCCATGATTTAATCAATCATAAAATTCCCTGAAGACCAGAATTTGGAGAGATTCTGAGATGACGAACACAATAAAGAGCTTGGGAAAGCGATGTGCTTAGAGAGAGCATGGGGGCTACCCATCCCCCCTTTCCCCACATCCGCTCTACACATCTCTTCCATTAGCTCTTCCTGATTTGTACCCTTTATAATAAACCAGTAGTGGTAAGTGCTTTCCTGAGTTCTGTGAGTTGTTCTTGTGAATTATTGAGCCTGAAAGGCGGGCATAGGAACCCCTGAATCCGTAGTTGCTCAGGCAGAAATGTGAGTGGCTTGGGTATTTGTGGCTGGTGTCTGAAGTGGGGGCATTCTTATGGAACTAAGCCCTTCACTTGTGGGGTCTGACATTAACTCCAGTGGCTAGTGCCAGCATTGATGTCAGAGAGTCAGAGAATTGGTGTTGGTGAAGATGGCACGCATTTGGTATCAGGAGGAGAAAGAACCTTTCACTTACTATTATGGGTAAAGCTGTTATGAACATTTGCATATAAATTTTTGTCTTTTTTGCTCAACATAAGTGGTCATTTTTCTGGAGTAAATACCCAGGAGTGCAGTTGTTGAATTTTATGATAAGTGTATGTTTAGTTGTTTGAAGAAACTGCCCAACTATTTTTCTGAGTGGCTGTACTGTTTTATGCGTTCCCACCAGTGATGTAGGAGAGAGTTTCTCTGCATCCTCACCAGCATTTTGGTGTCGTCACCACTTTTTATTTTAGCAATTCTGATGTGTGGTGATATTGTAATATCGTTTATTCTGATTAGATTTTCAATCCATTCTTTCTTTCTTTTTAAGTTTATTTATTTATTTATTTATTTATTTATTTTTAAATTATAATAGTTTATTTTCAAATTGGTTTACATATAACACCCAGTGTTCATCCCAACATGTGCCCTTTTTAATGCCCATCACCCCCTCTCCCCCCTCCCTCATCCCCCTTACCCTCAGTTTTTTCTTAGTCTTTGAGAGTCTCTTATGTTTTATCTCCCTCCCTCTCTGTGTCTTTTTTTCCTTTCCCCTCTTCCCCTCCCCCTGGTTTTTGCTTAGTCTCACAAAGTCCACCTATTCGTGGAAACATATGGTATCTGTCTTTTTCTAACTGACTTATTTCACTTAACATAATACCCTCCAGTTCCATCCATGTTGCTACACATGGCCAGATTTCATTTTTTCTCATTGCCACGTAGTAGTCCATTGTATATAAGTACCATAACTTCTTTATCCATTCGTCAGTTGATGGGCACTTGGTCTCTTTCCATGATTTGGCTATTGTCGAAAGTGCTGCTATGAACATTGGGGTACACGTGCTCCTATGCATCAGCATTCCTGTGTCTCTTGCGTAGAGTGCGTGTGAGTGGGGGAAAGGCAGATAGAAAGGAAGAGAGCGAGAATCCCAGGCAGGCTCAGCACTGTCAGCAGAGAGCCCAGTGCAGGACTTGATCTCACAGACCCGTGAGATCAGAACCTGAGGCAAAATCAAGAATGGGGTGCTTAACTGACTGAGCCTCCCAGATGCCCCAAATCCATCTTTATTACTGTGTTCTATAGAATGACCGATTTATTATTTGCAATATTTGTGTGGAATTTACTATTGCTCCAAGTTTATATTTTCATAGATGTGGCCTCTTGCCTTTCTAAAGGTTGACAATACTTAGAAACTTATGAGACTGGATGGTGATGGTAATTAATGTGGTATTTTGATGTTGTTTGTGAAATACTCCAACATTTAGAAGACTTACAGAACTCAGTGAACCAGTATTTTTCAGATAACTAATGTCTGATATTACAAAATCATGTGGGTGAAAGATTCATTCAAAGTGTAAGACCAATGGATTTTATTCTGAAACTCACACGGTTTAGAGGTTGTTTATATTTTCGTAAGTGTGGCCCGTTGCCCTTCTAAAGGTTGACAATACTTATAAACTTAGAAACTTACGAGACTAGATGGTGATTTTGATTAATGTGAGTTTTTGATGTTGTATGGTGAAATATGTCAACATTTGGAAGACTTACAAAACCAAGCGAACAAGTATTTTTCAGATGACTGAAGCCTGATGTTAGAAAATCATATGGGTAAAAGATTCATTCAGAGTGTAAGATGAATGGATTTTATTATGAGACTCACAAAGTTTTGAGGTTGTAACATAAATTTGTATATATGTATATATATAAAAATACGCAGAAAAGCTTTAAAAATACATTATTGGGGGCGCCTGGGTGGCTCAGTTGGTTAAGTCAGCTCAGCTCAGGTCATGATCTCACGGTTCGTGGGTTCCAGCCCCGTGTCGGGCTCTGTGCTGACAGCTCAGAGCCTGGAGCCTGCTTTAGATTCTGTGTCTCCTCTCTCTCTCTCTACCCTCCCCTGTTCGTGCTCTCCCTCTTTCTCTCTCAAATATGAAGAAACATTAAAAAAAATACATTGTCGTTTTTCCAACTGCAACCAAAACTCTGCATTGCAGGAGATTGAATGCAGAAGCAGTTATGGAATCCAGATGTATTCTGTTAAGCCGGGCATTAAAGAGATTTGCACAACTGTAAAACAAGCTGTTTTTTTTTTTTGTTTGTTTTAGAATGTATAAATATTTTTCATAAAATATATTCTTTAACATTTTTTTAAAATTTAGTTTTGAGAGACAGAGACAAAGTACGAGCAGGGGAGGGGTAGGGTGAGGGAGACACAGAATCTGAAGCAGATTCCAGGCTCTGAGCTGTCAGACACAGAGCCCCACGCTGGGCTCAAACCCATGAACCATGAGATCAGACGCTTAGCCGATTGAGCCACCCAGACGCCCCAACATAAAATAATTTTATTAACATGTTTAGTGGGTTGTTAATTTTAAATGAATTAGTTTTTTACTTTCTCAGTTTTAATTTCTAATATAATATGTATATTCATATAAACAAAAGTTCTTTAGGGTCCTCAATGGTTAATAATGTAAAGATATTCTGTATCTAAAAAGTCTGAGAACTGCTAGTTTCGATGAAAAGAAATTGAAGAGACAAGACAACTAAAAGGAATACATGATCCTGGACGGGACACCCTCCAGAAAGAAATGAAAATGTTCTAAAGAAAATTACTGGGACAGTTGACAAAACTGGGATATGGACTATGGCTTAGCTTATAATTGTATCAATGTAAATTCCTTGAATTTGATAACTGTGCTGTAGTTAGGTAAGAGAAGAAATACACACTGCAGTTTTAGGGAAAGTGTATGCAGCATATGCTCAAATTTAGAAAAATAAAAATACATGTACATATATATATATATATACACACACATATGTATATATATTTATATAAGGAATGGTAAAACAAACGTGGCAAACTTATACATTGGTGAATTCTGCATAAAGGTAGGAGTTCTCTGTATTACTCATGCAGTGTGAAATTATTTAAAAATAAAAACTAAAAATAATGAAGTAATATGATGAAGTTCTTAGAAGCAGATTTTACAGGTTAATTGGTGAGTCTTTTATTGTGTTAGTGAATGAAATGTTTCTAGCAGTTGGTACTCTAGCTGTGTGAGTGCTCTGAAGTTTTCACTACTTTTCCAGGGACACTCCTTGTGCTCTGCTGCCCCCTAGTGACTTTTATGCTCATCAGCAATTTACTCTGCAAGTGCAATACCTTGGAAATTTACAGCACTGTAGTCCTTTAACAATAATTTTAAGTATTAAGTAAAAGAGGTTTTTTTGGGGGGAGGGCATGGAGGAAGTTATTACTGTAAGCCATATCTCATGGTCTCTTTTTTCTTTGAATTAAAAAAAATGTATTTTTGATCTTGTGGTTCCTTTGCGTTGAATTTGAGGTTCAAAAATCCAAAGGCCCTGAAAACCATTTGTTGTCAGAGCTTGTCTAAATTCATTGAGCAACAAAACCTGACAGGCATTGACCTGAGGTAGCGACAGTCTTTGTATTTATTGTTGTATAAATATGCTTACATTTTGCTGCAGAAATACTAATCTGATAGTTGAGCAAATGCTTCTTAAGACCTCACTGGGGATGTTACGAAATGTATGAACTATGCACTATACTTGCTTTTTAAAATCTGGAAAATTCTGAATTATGAAACATTCCTGTTTAAAAGAGTTTTAGGTTAGGGATCGTAGATGTGTACCTGATTTGCTGAGCTTTGACTGCTAGTTATTAGGTATGAAACAATCTACTAGCTTATGCTGCTTTCTGTCTTTTCTTTTTTTCTTTTTAGTTTTATAATTTTTACATACTATTTTTATACACTGTATTTCATCACTTTTAATCTGATCTTGCTTTTCATCTTAGGGTTGCAGTTACGTATGCTCTGCCCTGTCATGGAAAGACTAAACCCCTGCCAGTCTTTCTGGTTGACGTTTCTCCTGCCTATTTAGTTTGGTTGGAGTTCCTTCTCTAGTTGCCTTAAGAAGGGCTTATGTGAACAAATTTTTCAGTTTACTGTATATTCAGAATGGTTGCCCTATAGACTTTATACTCAAAGAGAGCTTCGTTGAATTTAAAAATCTTGGATTTTCTTTTCTTGATAGTAGAATTTTTTTTCCTGTTCATTGGTTCTTCTTTTAATCTTTAGGAATTACTCTAAGGGTTATAATGTGCATCTTTGACTCATAGATTGTAATATAAATGATCACTTTTATCACTTCCAAGACAGCGCTAGGATCATAGAACACTTTATTTTCATTTATCTTCTCCTACCTCTTAAGCTATTGCTGTCCTGAATTTTAATTTTGCATGTCATTTAGTGCCCATAAGACATTATCCTTATTATTTTTTGGAGTCAGCATTCATTAATGTTTACCCTTTTCGGTTGATTTTCATTTCCTCCACCGTTCTCTGCTTCATTCTGAGATTACTTTGGTTTTGCATGAAGAGCTCTCTGCAGCATTTCTTTCATTTATTTATTTATTTAAATGTTCATTCATTAAAATTTTTTTTAAATGTTTGTCTTTTTTTTGAGAGAGAGAGAGAGAGCACAAGCCAGGGAGGGACAGAGAAAGAGAGAGAGACACAGATCTGAAGCAGACTCCAGGCTGTGAGCTGTTGGCACACCCGATGCAGGGCTCGAACTCATGAACCACAAAATCATGACTTGACCCGAAATCGGATGCTTAACTGACTGAGCCACCCAGGTGCTCCTATTTTTTCATTTTTGAGAGAGAGAGAGACAGAGAGACAGAGCGAGTGAGCATGAGCAGAGCAGGGCAGAGAGAGAGGGGGACAGAGGATGACAGCAGTCAGCTTATATGTACCTCATTTTGTTTATCCATTCATCTGTCAGTGAACACTTGGGTTGCTTCTTTCTTTTGGCTTTTGTGAATAATGCTACTATGAACATAGATGTAGAAATAGTTCTTTAAGTCCATGCTTTCAGGTGTTTTGGATATATACCTGCAAGCGGAATTGCTGGATCCACTGGTAACTGTATTTTTAATTTTTTGAAGAACCGCCAAGATATCATTCTTTTCTGTTTAAAAGTCAGCTTTTGTTAAGCGTCCGACTTGAGCTCAGGTCATGATCTCACAGTTTGTGATGTTCGAGCCCTGTGTCGGGCTCTGTGCCGACAGCTCAGAGCCTGGAGCCTGCTTCAGATTCTGTCTCCCTCTCTCTCTGACATCCCCCACTCGTGCTCTGTCTCTCTCTCTCTCTCTCAAAAATAAATAAACATTAAAAAAATTGTTTTAAAAAAAGTCAGCTTTTAATATTGTTGTTCCTTTAATGTTTTCTCCTTCCTCTTTTGTTTTCTGTAGTTTTACTATGATGTATTTGGGTATAGTTTTCTTTGTATTCATTCTGCTCAGGATTTATTGGGCTTGAAACTGTGGATTGATGTCTTTTATTTGTTTCAGGAAATAGTTGACTATGGTGTCTGTAGATATCGTTTCTGCCCTGTTACGGAAAGACTAAACCCCTTTCATGGGAGTCACAAATTCAAAACTATTTTCCTGATACCACTAAGATGTGATTTGCTTCTTTCACTCACGTTTCTGCAGGAGCATATAGTGTAGTATCCCAGAGACTGCATGCTACTTGAAAACATCATTGTTTCAGTGACTGATGTGATACATGCTTATGTTTTCTTATGTTTAAGTTCTTTCTTAGCTTTAATTTTTAACGTGACAAATGTTGATAAATGTAACCATATATATAGAAGTTCTTGGGGACCTCAGTATTTTTTAAAAGCGTGAAAATATCCTTAGGTGAAAAAGTTTGAGAACTGCTGGGGCGGGCCGTTGGACCGTGTGCCATATGCTTCATATGTCGTATAGTCTTCTGTATTTTACATCTTTTTGTTTTCCTTTTCATGCTTCAATGTAGATATTTTCTATCGATTTATCATCACTAATCCTCTCTTGCTGATAAATCAACTATACGGTTCCTAATTTTAAAAATCATATTGATTACTACTGATTTTTTTCCTCAGTTTTTAAATAATTGAGATTTTAAGGCTCTCGTGAAATTTTCTTTTTTTTTAAAATTTTTTAAACTTTTTATTTATTTTTGAGAGACAGAGAGAGACAGAGCATGAACGGGGGAGGAGCAGAGAGAGAGGGAGACGTAGAATCCGAAGGAGGCTCCAAGCTCTGAGCTGTCAGCATCAGAGCCTGACGCGGGGCTCGAACCCACGGGCTGTGAGATCATGACCTGAACCGAAGTTGGATGCTTAACTGACTGAGCCACCCAGGCGCCCCTGAAATTTTCTATCTTTTCATCAGTTTTGTTACTCTTTCCTTTTTTGTCTTGCCTTATGAATCATAACCATTTTAAAGTCCTTCCATGATGATGTCAGTATCTGGATCATCTATGGATCTTGACCTTCAGTCATGTGATCCTCCCGTGTAGCGCACCTGGTAATTCTGGCCTGAATGGGGGTAAAAATTGTTCAGGTTCTGGAAGACCTTATCTTCTCTAAGAAGAGGTTAACCCCTCCTCCCTCTTTTTTTGTAAGGCAGATAGAGTGGCAGTGATCTTAGTCCCCTGAGAGCTTGCTCCATCCAGGGTTCAGCTTTGGCGAGGCCGGGGCTTTCTCTGGCGCAGTACTGCCTTATGGTATCCTATCACAAAGA
The DNA here is from genome assembly GCA_030068075.1 of Paguma larvata. NCBI lineage: Eukaryota > Metazoa > Chordata > Mammalia > Carnivora > Viverridae > Paguma > Paguma larvata. Next base: position 49,500,908 of record CM057836.1, read on the forward strand.
GGTACAGCCTTGGGGTGATGATTAGGGCCCCATCTTTCAGGTGGATACTGAATTCTAATCTTTATTTCCTCTATATCTCAAAACTACTTAACACCCTGTTCTTTTTTTTTTTTTTTTTAGCGTTTTTATTTTATTTTTGAGAGACATAGAGACAGAGCATGAGCAAGGGAAGGGCAGAGAGAGAGGGAGACACAGAATCTGAAGCAGGCTCCAGGCTCTGAGCCGTCAGCACAGAGCCCGACGTGGGGCTCGAACTCACAGACCGTGAGATCATGACCTGAGCTGAAGTCGACCGCTTAACCGACTGAGCCGCCCGGGCGCCCCTTAACACTCTGTTCTGCATCTTAGAGGTTTTTTCCTTGTCTTCTAGCCTCCAGCCCAGTGTAGCTTAAGAATCCAGCAAGTTGTGTTGAGGGAAGCAGAGAGCAATGTTCTGTTTCCTTCCCATTTTTCCTCTCCAGGATCTTTACTTCTTAAGTCTCTAATTTATGTCACTTCAGCTCCACAAAACTGTCAAAATCTGATTTCTCTTCCTCTTAGTCATGGCCTTCTGCTCGGTTTCTTTACTGGAAACGTAGCTTTACTTGTGCACAGATTTAGCAAATGCCTCGAGGGGAAAAAGTGACTAAAGAACGTTGGCTCAGCTCTTCTCATTTTTCCCCTGGCCTCCAGCATTTTGTTCCTTTAATTTCTGATTGCCTTAGTGGTATGAGTTATATTGAGAAGAGAGGGAGAGACGTGATATGGAATGAGGTAAGTCTGATCTAATTATAGCAGGACATAGATGATGTATGAAACCGATAAAAAGAAAGCAGCAATATTATCATAGTTCTTACACATACGGGCTTACCTCCAGAAATCAAAACCAGAAACATTTAAAAACAGTTTAAAGTGATTTTTTCTGGAAAATTAGAATAGACATTCAAGAAGCTTAAAGATCTTCAAGCAGGATAAACATAAGCAACAAACTTACACCAAGGCACTTCACAAAGGAATGACAACAACAGCTCAAAAGATGGGAGGGAGGAAAATGGAGGTATACTCAATTAGTTAAAAAGAAAGCAGGAAAAGAGGAAACCATTTACACTAATATGATTACCTGTTTGACTTAAATTCAAATCTATTTTCTTGCTATTTATTTTTCATTTGCCCCATTTTTTGGGTCCCCTTTTCTCTTTTCTTACTTTCTTTAACTGAGTGAGATCAACCAAATATATTTTAGTATTCTGGTGGATTCCATTTTAGGCTTATTAGATACACCTTTGTTTTTTTTTATAAAGTTTTTGCTCTAAGGATTATAATATACATCTTTTACTTACCACAGTTGCCGTGACTTGAATGTTTTGTGTCCCGTCAAAACTCGTATGTTAATATCCTTACCCTCAGTGTGAGCCTTTGAGAGGCAGTTGGGTCAGGAAGGTGGAGGCTTCTGGAGCGGAATTTGTGCCCTTAGAAGAAGAAACACGAGAGCTTGCTCCTTCTCTGCTCTCTGCAGTGTGCGGGTACGAGGAGAAGATGGCCGAGTGGTAAGCCAGGAAGGGAGCCCTTACTCCACACTGGATTTGCCAGTGTCTTGATCTTGGGCTTCTTACTTTCCTGAACTGTGAGAAATAAATGTTTGTTGCTTAAGCCATCCAGTCTCTGATAATTTATTATAGTAACCTAAACTGATTAAGACAACAGTCTACCTTCAGATAATATCATACCTATTCATGTGTAACATAAGATCCTTTTTGGGGCGCCTGGGTGGCTCAGTCGGTTAAATGTCCGACTCCTGATTTTGGCTTAGGTCATGATTTTGCAGTTTGTGAGTTCAAGCCCCACGTCGGGCTCTGTACTGAGGGCATGGAGCCTGGTTGGGATTCTCTCTTTCCCTTTTCTCTCTGCCCCTACCCTGCCTGCACTCTCTCTCAAAAATAAACTAAAAAAAAAAAAAAAAGATCCTTTCAACAGTATATTTTTGTTTCCCCCAATGACCTTCAGTTATTGCTAACTGAATTTTTACTTCTATATATGTTACAAATGCTACAATTCATTGCTAACTATTTTTGGTTTGAACATTGTTATATTTTAAGGAAGTTAAAAAAATGATAAAAATTTTTATATTTACTATTTCCTATGTTGCTCATTCCTTTGTGTAGATCCATATTTTGACCTGATTTCATTTTCTTTTTGCCTAAGTAACTTCCTCTAATGTTTCTTGTAGTGCAGGTCTGATGGTAACAAATTCTCTGGAGATTTTATACGTTTGAAAAAAAAATCTTTATTTGTCCTTAAGATTTTGAAGAATGCGTTTGCTGCATAGAGAATTCAAGGTCTACAATTTGTCCTCTGGCACTTTAAGGATATCTTTCCATTGTCTTCTTGCTGATATAATTTGGATGACAAGTCTGCAGTCATTTTATTTTGTTTCTTTGCATGTATTGTGTCCTGTTTTCCTCCTCTGTTTGTTTTTAAAGCTCCTGTCTCCCCTCTGCCCCTTATGCCTGGTCTTCTGCAAACTCAAGAAACTCTTTCTGACTAATCCAATTCCACACCGAACAGTATTTTACATTACTATAATATAAAGTGTACAGAGTTAAAGTATACAGATTTAAGTGTACAGATTTAAACATTATGTTAATTTCTGTACAGGTTTATAATTACCTTTAATTATGTTTCCTTCTGTCTTTCCTTACTAATTACAGTGTGATCTCCCTCAAAGGTAAATATTCTTGTCTTTTTCCTTTTAGTAAATTCTCAGTAAATATTTGTTAAATGAGCCTGTGCTGGAAAAATGTCTAACCCACCTAGAATGGCAAGTTTTCTTAACTTTCTGAGAAAACAGTTTTTATTTAACCTGCTGTGGTCATTTTATTTCATTTTTAAATTTTATTTAATAGATTTCTCCTGCCATTTAAAAGTTTATTTCTTATAGTTTGTGTATCGGAACATTTTAAATAATTGCCCCCATTTTTCCTCATGAAGTAAATAATCAAGTTACTCTGTAGATTGGAGAACTAGAACGTGATAGTGATATTCATAGCTTGGGGAGAGTGACCTAAACACAGCCATTTATTGTAAGTAGTCTTTGTGTATTTAGTGATGTTTGGGCCCTTTCAGATCAATATTTTGTTGACTTCAAAGTTAACTTGTGTAGGGTAGCAGATTTTTAAAGAAATTATAGGATCCAGACCAGTTTGATTGATAATAGATAATAGATAACTGATAATAGATGAATGATGAAAATATGCACTAGACCTCAGGCAGATGTCTGACAAATTTTAATCATAGGGTCATTTCTGATAGGAAGGCAATTTGCTTTCCCCCCAGTTCTTCATTATAATTCTTTAATTCCTTATATTGAACCAGTCATGTAGTTTTAATATGTTCTCTTTTCAGAAACATGTCTCTTAACATGTTAAGCTAGTCTTTCCCCAACCTTTATTTTATCGTTTGAGTTTTGGTATCATTCATTCTATTAAATTTTATTTTGATTGTTTTAGGTCCATTTTTCCAAATAAATCAATACAGATCAAAGTTGTTTCAGATTTTGTTTTTTTCTTTCAGAGTATTAAAATCACTTAAGTATCATTAATATAGTTGAACATATATTTGATTTCATGGTCTAGGTATAAAGTAAACTCATTGACTAGAGCGGTCACTAAGACAGGTGAGATCTGAATCAAAGACCATGACCATCACTAAGCTAGCACTGTTTTGGAACACAAAGGCCATATTGACACTGTTTTGGAACACAAAGGCCATATGGCAAGGTTAATTGTGATTTGCCAGGGCGTGTTTTGGAAGTATGAACCAGATCATTGATTCTGGATGCTAACATTTGAAAATGATTTCTTGGTGGAGAATATGTGACTTTGGAATTATGAATTTCTTAGAATTTCTTTTCAAGGGAAGATGCATGTGAGAGAAGGAGTAAACAAAATATTTTGTTTATAATTTGCTGTAAAGATGATTTATTACAGTTTAATATTAAACAGCTCAGAAGGTCTAAAATTTATCTCACTTGGTGTTCTAGTTGGTGTTTCTTTCTGACACATGGTGTGAATCAACTGTCCTTCCAACTTGAAAGAGCAGAGAGCTCTCTGACGCAACTCCTTTGTTCTGGGGAATTGTTTCCACTGTGCCTTCAAAAGGGAGGGACATTAAAAGCTTTGGCTCATGACAGTTCTCTCCAAGTTGGATGCAGTTGGGAGACTGAATGTTGGTTAAAGGAAGAGGGGTTGGGAATTCTTCTGTAACCTGGACTTTTTCTAAGACTGAACTTTAACTTTTTCAAGCTTTCTATTTGACTTTATGAGACTAATGGTCTCTCCTTCCCCCTTAAAATGGAACCAGAGAATCTCACAGTTTTATATGTTGGTGTTTTCCAGGGTTCTCTTGTCTTAGATCATAGTGTTGCTCAGATTTTTGCCCTTCTCCATAGGAGGGTTTTCTTTTGTGAAAATACTCATGTGCCTACGGGACAAAGGGAAACATGGAAATGGAAGGTTGAATGACAAAATCGTTGTCTCAAAAGCCCTCAGAAGACTGGAAAAATAGACTGTAATTTGTGAACGGTAGTAAGTTGTAGATTTAGGATATCAACCGAATGAATAGAGCAATATATAAAGGTGAATTAAAAGATTTTATGTGACTTTAAGCTCAATATATGGCATGATATGACTGCCAAAACTGCTAAAGCATTATTGTAAGACTGTTTTAATAGAAGCTGAGCAAAAAAGTTAAAGGAGGTGTGTCTTTTTTTCCCCCTAGCTTGACCATGCTTGATTTAAAAATTGCTAATATTTATAGCATGCGTTCTGTGTGCCAGTCATTGTTTTGAATGCTTTACGGATATGATGCCGTTTAATCTTCACACAACAACTGCGTGAAGTGGTTGCTATTATTATCTGCATTTTACAGACGTGGGAACTTAAGTAGAGAGAAATTTAATAATTTGCCCAAGGTCACATAGTTAATAAGTAGCAGGACCAAACTTGAATCCAGGAAGCCTGGCTTTGAAGTCTGTGCTCTTGACCACTGTCCTATGCTGCCTGTTTTATTACGCTTTAAGAAGAATGTTGACTACTGGAATGTGTCCAGAGGGTAAAAACCTGAATTGAAAGGCTGTTTATATGTAGAATAGTTGAATAATTTGAGATTGTTTAGTCTGGAGAAAGGCAGGGGTGGGGGGAGCAAGGACTTGTTCTCAGTGGTCCTTTGAGGGCAAAAATAAGATAGATGGTGAAAATTATAGGAAGGCATATTTTATTTTTGTGTAAGAACTTTGCAACGGCCATTGAAATGGAATCAGTTGCTTCATAATGAGTTTTCTTTTACTACAGATGTTTCCACAAAAGCTGTACAAGTGTGTGATAGAGATATCTAGAAAAGATTGAACTAGTGTCTGTGAGTTTGGGTTGGATCATCTCTGAAGTTTCTTTTTTCTGTACATTTTTTATATTAAAGAGAAATCTTTAAAATGAGTTAGTCTGTAATATTCTTAAACAAATGCTTTTTTGAAACACACACACACACACACACACACACACACACACACAGTATTGATTCCTAATGGAAGCATGGAACTTATGGTGGCGAGGCATGGTGTGTCCAGATGTATTTTTGTCTAAAACAGGAAGGTGTTTTTGTAAATAGCCTGATGATATTAGCACAAAGTTCTTTGTATGTCATGTTAGTGGAATAGGAAACAACAGAAAATGGCCTACTTTTCCAATTTGCAAACCAAATTACTTAGTAGTAGAACAAAGGTTCCATAATAGCCATTGAGTCTCCTCTATTCCCCTCCATTTGAAGGCCCATGAAAGAACATTAATTGGTGGGCTTCATAGTTGCAATAGAATGGCCCTAGGAAACTGTTACATCAGTTTCAAATTGAGAATTTCAGGATATCATATATACTTAGTTTTAAATAATTTTGAGGTTATGATCAATAAGAAGAGAAGGTTAGAATATAGAAAAGATAGTGAATTTAAAAAATTCTGACCAGTAGGTGATTCCTTCTTGGGTTTGTAGGAGATAGATTGTGAGGAGAAATTCTCATTCTGTTTTTTTTACATTTATTTGATTTTCGGATAATTATTAAACATTAGACCCCAAGTAACCCTTAGGTGGTTGTTTGGTTTTTATTTCAATTAACATTTTATTGAGCATCTATCGTGAACCAGATACTATTTTAGGCTTTTAAAAATGCATTTCCTTTTTTTTAGTGATAAAAGCAATATGTGTTTATTTAAAAAAAAGTGTAACGTTATAGAAGAGTAGAAAGAAAAAAGTCACAGTTGCATTATCCAAACATTTGTATTATTTTGGTGTATTTCTCCACGATCCGCCTTTTGCCCTCATCCTATGTCTCATTTCCTCTTTGTACTCCTCATCCTTTTCCTTTCATTTTATCCTTTATGTAATTGTAGCAGCCTGGGAAAGGTAAATGTTTCCGTGTTCCGCAGCCAGAAAGGCTGCTTCATGTGTGAAATGATAGTGATTACTCCAGGAGGATTATTTTTGAGCAATAAATGAGTTAGTGTATAAAAATGTTCAATAGTGACCTTGGTGTATATATATTTTTTTGTTTATTTTTAATTCATTTTTTAAGTTTATTTATTTTGAGACACACACACACACACACGCACACACACACACACACACACACAGAGTGAACAGGGGAGGGGCAGAGAGAGAGGGAAGGAGGGAATCCCAAGCAGGCTCCATGCTGTCAGCGTAGAGTCTGACCCAGGTCTTGATCCCACAAATTATGAGATCGTGACCCAAGCCAAAATCAAGAGTTGGACGCTTAACCAACTGAGCCACTCAGGCACTCTGCTATATATATTTTTAAAATGCTAGCTTTTACTATTATAATTTTGAGCTGGATTTATCCTTTAATGTTGTAGGTGATATTAGTATAGTAAGGTTTTCTAGATTCATTTGCTGGGCGGTCAAATGACCAGCCTCTAATATTCTATGCTTTTCTTACGAGTTTGTAATGTAGGTCACTTCTCCCTTATGTTCTTGAGCCATAATTACCAACTCAGATGTACACCTCAGATATTTTTCAGGACCATGATCAGGTGTAAATCGCCTTAGCTGTCCCACATGATGTGTGGTAGGATTGCTCTGCATACCCAAATGATGATTGTTTAATAGAACACTTAATCCAGGTTGAAATGATGAAAAATTGCTGAATAACAGGATATTTAGCATTGCCCTTTGTTCAGCTCTGTACATGTTCAGCTTTGTTCATGACTGTACGTTACAGTGTCTAGTCTTGGTATGAGACTGATGGTTATCATTATGATACAGAGTTCTTGACTACTTTTATGTTCTCCCAAATACAAATCTTTAACAGACTGCACCCCTCTCTCCCCCTTATAAAGAAGGACTTTGCCAACAAATTTTTTCTCTCCTTTGAGAGTTAGCTTGGTAATTTGGAGCATATAACCATGATGTTTGGGAGTTATCTAACTGTTTCCATTGTTGTAGCCTGATTGTCCATGGTTTAATCATCAGTAGTTAAGAAGGAAAGCAAAAAATGGCTCCAGGCTGCACAGTACCATAAAAAATTTCCACCTGGAAGCAATTTTTTCTAAAAGCCCTTAGGGACTGCTGCCACCCTCCCCCCTTCTGTTGGCAAAAAGGGCCAGAAACACCAGTTCCCTTCAGAGCCAGGTCTTGTTGCTGTTTAATCATCTTTCTCCTAGCTTCCAGAGAAGGTTAGAGGAGAGCTGGGGAAATAACAAATTATTCCCAGACACTTCTCTTCTTCTACAATAGATTTCCTTGAACTTTCTAAGTTCCTTTTTTCCTCCTCCGATTCCTTCTTTTTCTATTTTGCATTTTAGCTAAAGTACAAATTATTTGTGCCGCTAGAACTTGAACTTACTTTTTAAGTAAGAATGTTTATTATTAACTCTAGGCTTGTCTTTGGAGAAAGTTTAAATGTTGAAACATATTTCAGGCGCTGCTTTAGACCCTTTGTCACTTTATAATGCCTGCTCTGTGGGATACAGGCGTTGTTCCAGGAGTAAACGCTCAACAAACGCACAAGGTCCTATCGGGAAGATAGACGTATAAATAAACCATCGTGACGTAGAGTGCTCAGTGTAGTACCCTCTCAAAAATATGAACAAATAAACATTTCAGAACAGAAGAGTATTGATTCAGCTTTCCATCAGTAAATGTTATTAGTGGCGGTGCCCATTCATTTCTAGAATCATACCAGGCATTTGTTGAAGAACTTTAAGGCAAAGCAGGATGATAGTAATTCTGGTGAAATGTACCTCAAACCACACATGGTTTCCGAGGCTCAAGGGCAGTTTAAATTTACACCCTGTCAAAATGCGGGCGGGGCGGTAGATGAGGATACTGTGGCTGTTAAGGAGTGCTTCGCCTGCATCAGTGGATTATCAAGGAGGACTAGGTGCTTCAACAGATTTTGTGTCTTCATTAAAAAAACTTTTTTTAATGTTTCGTTATTTTTGAGAGAGAGAGAGAAAGGGAGTGAGTGTGAGTGGGAGAGGGGCAGAGAGAGAGGGAGACAGAATCTAAAGCAGGCTCCAGGCTCTGAGCTATCAGCACAGAGCCCAACATGGGGCTTGAACTCACAGACCGTGAGATCATGACCTGAGCCGAAGTCAGACACTTAACCGACTGAGCCACCCAGGCGCCCCTACAAATAGATTTTTAAACATATTCCTTAATAAACTGGACGATTACAGGCTGTATTGGATTTTTATTGTAGATGAAATTGACTTCTTGTGGGAAAAGATGCCCAGCATCAGCTTATCAGTAAGTAGGAGAAAAGTAAAACCTTCAGTATGACTCTTCAAAGAATGAACTCACAATTCTGTTTGGTGTAAATGCCTCCTGACAGTGCAAGCTTAAATTATCTCTGATTTTATGAAAAGTTCCTTAGGTTCTACCGAGTTGGTAGGGAGGGAATCTTCTATACCAGGTTATTGTAGTTGTAGTAAGGAAGGAGATTTTATAGAACTGAGTTCTGAGCTGAATCTTGAAGGATGAGTAGGAGTTTGCCAGGTAGAGCGATAATAGGATTCTGGGCAGAGTGACTACCGAGTACACTCGAGGAACTCCAAGTGGAGTTGTGGAGAGAATGTGGAGAGTGTTCAGAGATAAGTCTGTAGAAGGCTTATATATTATGTTAGGGACTTGGACTTGATTTTGAGGCAGGTCTTAATTCTAAAAGGGAGTATGTGTGTTTCATGATCACATTTCATTTAAAGAAGATTACTGTGAAAGAAGTATCAAAGATAGTTCATTAGGGGAATAAGGAGATGAGACAGTTGTTAAGAGAGATAATGAGGACGTGAGCCAGGGCAGTAGCAGGGAAGGGTAGGGAGGAGGAAAAGAATGGAAGTGATATTACAGAATCAGAATTTGTCTTAAGCTTGATTAGTTGGAGGGAGGTGTGAGGTGGGGTGAGGAGTCCAGGTTAACTTACATGTTTCTAGTTTGGGTGGGTGGTAGGTATCTTCAATTGAGATAGTGACTGTAGGAGAGAGTTGGAGGTTTGGGTGGCAAACTAATGATTTCAACTTTTGACATGTGCAGTTTAGGATGTTGTTGTTGATGGATGGTGGTTGGATATTCAGGTTTATAGGATTCGACAGAGGTATGCCCTGGTGTTATTGCTTTTGGAATCAAAGATGTTTAATTAATAGTGAAAACTGAAGTATTTATGAGATCTCTGAGCAAGTATATGTGAGAGTGAGAAGAGGTGAAGGCCAAGCAGGTATTGAGGTCCAGAAGGAAGCAGAATTAGTGGAGACTGAGAAGGGAAATGTCATGGAAGCCTTGAGAGTAGATATTTAAGACAGAGGGCGGTGCACATGGCTGGCTCAATCAGTCGAGCACGTGACTCTTGATCTCAAGATTGTAGGTTTAAGCCCCATGTTGGGTATAGAGATTATTTAAAAATAAAATCTTCAAAAAAAAAAAAAAATAAGGGAGAGGGAATGGTTAGCAGTGGCACATACAAAAGAGGAGTCAAGTAAATGATGAACTGAGGGATGAATATTTTATTTGACAATTAGGCTTTTATTGACTTTAGCAAGGATGGGTTCACTAGGGTGATCTGGGTAAGAAACAGGTTACACTGGGCTGAAGAGCAAGTCCAATTTGAGGAAAAATGGAGACAGTGAGTATAGAATCTTAACGATGAAAGGAGAAAGAGCAAGAGAAAGGATGCCAGAAGGAAAATTATCAGAACAGAAATGTTAATTTGACAGTATTTCTTTAAAAAAGAGCAAAAAGGGGGCTATGTTGTTGTTGTTTTTAAGTAGGCTCCATGCCCACTGCAGAGCCCAGTGCGGGGCTTGAACTCATGACCCTGAAATCAACATATGAACTGAGACCCAAAGTCCAATGCCTAACCGACTGAGCCACCCAGGCTCCATGGGGGCTGTGTTGTTTTAGGAGGGGGGAATGTTTTAAGAGAAAGAAGTCAATAGAGATGATACATTTGAGAGTTCAGAAATAAAAAGAAGTATTGTTGGAGTAGCATTCCTGGAGTGGAGGAGAAAAGAGATTTTTTAGAACAGAATTAGTCTTACATTGAGGTGGGATATCTATTTCATTGAGATAAGAAGGTACGTGTTTAAGGGTAGATAGAGATATAGATAGGCTTATAGATTGGAATGCAGGAAGTTAAGATTTGTGCCTAAGAACCTGAATTTTCTTTATGAAATAGGTGGCAAAGTCATCTGTCATGAAAGAAAGTTGTAGGATCAGGTTGGGCTCTTAAAGAGAATGGCAACAGTTTGGAATAGTTGCTGTATGTAGGTAATTGAAGAGTGAGTTGATAAAAAACACACCCATGTTTGGAGGATGCTAAGGTCTGTGTATCTGTGTAATTAGCTCCATGACAGTAAGGTTCTCTGTGCTGCTGAGGTTGAGCCGTGAAGAGAATGGATAAGTAGGTAGCCAGTTCTAAATGCTGATAGATAGAACTGAAGAGAAAAGAATGCTTTTTCTGTTGCAGGTCAGGCTTATAGGTCTGTATTTTAATTTTGAGGAAAACACCTTCCTCGTATCTTTTATCAATTCTGGGAAGTTCTCAGCTATTTCTTTGAATAGTACCTGCTTATTATTCTTACTAGAGCTTCCATTAAACCCACCCTGTGATCCACGCTTTTGGCCCCCTTTAATGTTTTCTGTTATAGGTTGAGTGTTTGTGTCCCCTCAAAATTCATATGTTGAAATTCTACTCCCAAGGAGATGGGACTTTTGGGAGGTGATTAGGTCATGAGGTTGAAGCCTTTAGAAATAGGGGTAAGGTAGAGGCCCCAGAGAGCCTCCTTGCTCCTTCTGTCAAGTGAGGTTACAAGTCACCCAGAAGAGGCCCCCCAGCTGATCATGCTGACACCCGGATCCAGATTTTCAGCCTCCAGAACTGTGAGAAATCAGTTTCTGTTGTTTATTACAGCTACCCAGTCTGTGGTATTTTTGTTATAGGCAGTCAGAATGGATGAAGACATTTTTCATCTTTTGTCTCTCGTGCTGCATTTTGTGTAAATATTATATATACCTCCCAGTTAAATATTCTCCCTTCTCATTTATTTTTAATGATCAGTTATTAGAGTTTTTATTGTAAATACTTTATGTATCTTTTCCAATTTTTTTAATTTTTAATTTTTATTTTTGGTAATTCCCTCATATTTCTTTAAACATATTACATTTTAAATTTACATGTGTTTATTTTTAAGCCTTTGCAAGTCTGATTCTACTGTGTTGCTGTTGAATCTTGCTTATATGCTTTGTTTCCATGTGTTTATGATATTTGATACTTGAGTTCCAACTCAAAAGAATGTTAATTGTAGGTAGTATTCTTACAAGTATGGGTTAGGATATATTTCTCTAGAGAAGATTTGCCTTTGCTCCAGTCATTTTTCTTGGGGCACTAACAACCAGATTGGGATTACTTTTAAAATGAATTCTTAATTTGAGATATCTCAGACCACAAAGATAGTATTAATAGTACGAATATGGGCTTCCCTTCTTTGAGAAGGCCAACTTGTGGCTTCAAGTTACCATGGGAGATTTTCCCCTTCCCCTACCCAAGGTCAAGTAACAGACAGGTAAGTTTCCTTGCAGCCTCCCTTTATGAAACCATTGATTCCTTTAACCCTGATGGGGAAAAATTTTTTCCCTAAGGGTGTAGCCCTTGAGTATCTTGGCATTTTCATTCGGAGGCCTGATTGGGCTTTCCACCTTTTGTGGGCTTCATTTCTCTCCTGTATATGGCTATTAAATAGAAGCCCTAGGTTATAGAGGATTGGTAGAATCTGGATTCCTGTTCCAATTTTTTAGCCTCTGGAGATTTTCTTTATTTTGGTTTTTTGCTTAGCTGTGCCCTAAAAAAGATTTAAAAACTTAGTCCCAGCAGTTTCGGGAGTTTAGTGGTAGAAAGGTTTTTCTTGGTATATCCAGCCTTCCCTTTTGTTCATGGAACTTGGTCTTATTTTTTGCCTACTTGTTCTTGATCACTTTTTAGGATGGGAATTATTCTCATACTGTTTATTCACCCTTCTTTCAGGGTCTTAAATTGCTTATAAACTTACAGGGTTTTAAATTGTGGCCAGAGTGTGTCAGTAAATAACCACTAGTAGATGAAATTGGACCAGAAATTTGATGTGATGTTGGAAAATTTGGTTCTTTCTCAGAAAATCAGAAGAGTGTGTGTGTGTGATGCATATGTGTGTACATCAGACACATATACATATACATATATTGCATGCACACTATATAATGTATGCACTTATATACATATATATTATATACAACATACACATTTACAAATGACATCACTAACAATTTTTATAGTTTGATTTAATGATTCAGAGAAACTTGGTTGGTCTAATTTTGTTTAAGCCTACGTTGAATCTATAATAAAGAGATCGGAACTGTTCACTTAAGTGTTTCCAATACTCTGCCCCTGTTTGTTTTCCTGTATTAATAACTTTATGGTCTCTGTCATTGGAACTATAATATTCAGTGTGAAGACTCTGAAGCATTTCTTCAATTAATATGCAGTCTTTTAAAATATTTGTATAGCTCTTCTGAGTTATTATTTAATTCAATACTTCATATTTTTTGTAAAGGATCTTGAAGAGTTTTACCAACATAATGTAGACACAGACTCATTATGATGGTTGCAGATATTAAGTGAATCAATAGTTTCATTTAGCTCCAACTTTGCGTGTTTAAGTGTTAAACTTGACACTTTGAATTCCATGCAATGAAACTGGAGCTAACTCTACCAAAGTGAATTATAACCTTGTATATCAGCTATATTACTACTCTGCTTTCAGTGGTTTCCCAGATGACCTTCAATAGATATCACCAGGCTGTAGACTGATTATTTCTGTTATTTGGCAGTAGTATCCAGAATCTAACTTTTAGCTTCCAGATTTCGTGGCCACCAACTGAAAGCCACAATGGAATATATCTTTTTGCACTTCATACGAATTGATAAAGAGACCAAAAGGAAGCCATTAACATATCCCGTAGTGCCTTTGTGTCTTCAGTTACTTAGGGTGATTAAATTGTTCTAACAATGAGACTGTCATGGTAGCAGTTTTTGTGGTCTCTATATCTTTAATTTGGAGTTTCCTTGCTTTTGTTAGTTTATTTTCTAATAGACTATTGTAGATTCGACAGATGTTTTGTGACAATTTCCCCTTCTCCACTTTGCTGTGCTATTTAACCAATACTAGGTTTTTAGTAAGCTCTTTAGCTAGGTGCCAGTTGAAATTTCTCCACCCTGTTTTTATCTCTCTGAAATTATCATCAAAAAAGCCATCATAGAAGTGGGGTGTTCCCTTTCTGCCTTGAGATCTCCATCGCAACATTCTTTTGGTTGCATGGACTATTTTGGTGAAGCTAATTGTATACCTTGGTATCTGCAGGGTGGAAAAAGGATTTAAATGTATTTGATCTCCCATGGCAGTGCAAGGACATTTGGGTATAGTCTACAGCTTAGACTTCCTTAACTAGTATATGCTTCCCCTGCCCTTGATGATGATATACAGTGATCTCCTTTCACCTTTATATACTCTGAGCATCCACATTACCATAGTAAAGGTCTGAATTAAATTGTTAGATAAACTGAAGAAGAGGAAAGGACTTTAAACTCCACTTGACCTTCTGCAGTTTCTCTTTCAACATCATGCTCAAATTTGTTTTTCCACTTTATTTTTAACTTTTGGAATAAACAAAAATACTAACGACCCTTTTATGGAGCTTAATGAGAAGAAAATGTTTCAAGACTAAAAACGATGACACAAGTTTAAAAAAAATATATGAAAAAGAAAAGACCGGAATAAACTCTGGATTTTTTTCTTGGATTAATCAAAACAAAAAGAAAAATGTTCAGTCTTTGTGTCTTAAAGTTCTCCTTGGTTCTGAAAAGATTTCAACAGCTAAACTTTGTTTGATGTGATACTCTTTACACCTGTCTTTGAGATAATCAGAAACCCATATCCTATGGTCAACTAATCTTTGACAAAGCAGGATAGAATATCCAATGGAAAAAAGACAGTCTCTTCAACAAATGGTATTGGGAGAACCGGACAACAACATGCAGAAGAATGAAACGGGACCACTTTCTTACACCACACACAAAAATAAAAGCAAAACGGATGAAAGACCTAAATGTGAGACAGGAAACTTATCAAAATCCTGGAGGAGAACACAGGCAGCAACTTCTTTGAGCTCGGGCATGGCAACTTCTTATTAGATACGTCTCCAGAAGCAAGGGGAACAAAAGCAAAAATAAACTGTTGGGACTTCATCAAGGTAAAAAGCTTCTGTACAGTGAAGGAAATAATCAACAAAGCTAAAAGACAACCTATGGAGTGGGAGAAGGTATTTGCAAATGTAATATCTGATAAAGGGTTATATCCAAAATCTATAAAGAACTTATCAAATAATTCAGTTTAAAAATGAACAGAAGACATGAACATTTTTGCAAAGAGGACATCCAGATGGCTAATAGACACATGAAATATGCTCAACATCACTTATCATCATGAAAATACAAATGAAAACCATGACAAGACACCACCTTACTCATACCTGTCAAAATGGCTAAAATTAACAATACAGGAAAAAAACAGATGGTGAGGATGTGGAGAAAGGGGAGCCCTCCTACACTTTTCGGTGGCAGTGCAAATTGGTGCAGCCACTCTGAAAAACAGAGGTTTTTGGAGGTTCCTCAAAAAGTTAAAAAGAGAACTAGCCTATGACCCAGCAATTGCACTACTAGATATTTATCCAAAGGGTGCAAAAATACTGATTCAAAGGGGCACATGCATCCTGATGTGTATAGCAGGATTATCAACAACGGCCAAATTATGGGAAGAGCCCAAATGCCCATTGACTGATAAGTGGGTAAAGAAGATGTGGTGTACACATACAATGAAGTATTACTCAGCCATCAAAAATAATGAAACCTTGCCATTTACAATGACATGGATGGAGCTAGAGTGTATTGGTAAGCAAAATAAGTTAGTGAGAGAAAGACAAATACCATATGATTTCACTCGTATGTAAAATTTAAGAAACAACAGATGAACATAGGGGAATGGAAAAAAAAAGAGAGAATCAAACCATGAGAAACTTTTTATTTTATTTATTTTTATTTATATTTTTCAAGGTTTATTTATATTTGGGGGGGTGGAGAGAGAGAAAGAGATTGAGAGATAGAGAGAAAGAAAGAGAGAGAAAGAATCCCAAGTAGGCTTCCCACTGTTAGTGTGAAGCCTGGCGGGGCCCAAACCCACAAACTGCGAGATTATGACCTGAGCCGAAATCAATAGTTGGATGCTTAACCGACTGAACCACCCAGGTGCCCCCAAACTTTATTTTTTTTAGAGAGAGCATAAGCAGGGGAAAGAGGGGAGGGGAGAGAGAGAGAGAGAGGAAGAGAAAGAGAGAGTGCTCCACGCTTAGCGTGAAGCCCAACACGGGTCTTAATTCCACGACCCTGGGATCATGACCTGAGCCGAAATCAAGAGTCAGATGCTTAATTGACTGAATCACCAAGGCACCCCAAGAGACCAAATATATAGACCAAACTGAGGGGTGATGGAAGTAAGTGGGCTGGAGAATGGCTAAATGGGTGGTGGGTATTAAGGAGGGCACTTGTTGCGATGAGGACTGGATGTTATGTGTAGGTGATGAATCACTAAATTCTACACCTGAAACCAATTTTACCATATATGTTAACTGACTAGAATTTAAATAAAAACTTGAAATAATAATAATAATAAAAAAAAGAAATCCACATCTTAGTCTCCTACCATTCCTTCCATTTCTCCGTCTTTAGCATACAGGGAGGCTCTCCTCCCAGGCCAGGCTCTGTGCTGGAAGCTTCAGAGATGAAATGGGCAAACACAGTCTCTGCCCATAGGAGATTAATGTTCTAGTAAGGAGAAATTGGCAAGTGAGTGGGCAATCAGAATGTAGTTTAATAAATTCTGTGACGGCATTCATAACAAAGGAGGAACACAGAGACTCTGGAGCTAGAGAAAGTTTCCTAGAAAAATTAAGGTGTTGGCTGAGATTTGAAGAGTGAATGGGCGGTCTGGGGCGCCTGGGTGGCTCAGTCGGTTAAGGCGCCGACTTCGGCTCAGGTTGTGATCTCACGGTCTGTGAGTTCGAGCCCCGCGTCGGGCTCTGTGCTGACAGCTCAGAGCCTGGAACGTGCTTCGGATTCTGTGTCTCCCTCTCTCTCTGCCCTTCTCCTGCTCATGCCCTGTCTCTATGTCTCAAAAATAAATAAACGTTAAAAAAAAAAAAGAGTGAATGGGAGTTAACTCTTAACTAAACTGGAAGACGATGGGGAAGAGCAGTCTAGCAGTCCTGGGAACAGGATTCCTTAGTGTTGTGCAGACTTTCATTCGCTGTTGGCTTTTTCTTTGATTTGCCTGCTACCTTCGAAGACTGAACAATGTTGTGCATTTAGGATACTTTCCTTTGCAAGTAGCAGAATTTTGAGGAAAAGTAGAAATAGGACATTTCCTAAAAATTGGAAATCCCCCTTAAAACAGGAAATTTATTAACTCATGTACTATGAAGTTGGGAAATAGGACTGTTTCAGCTTTGGTTCGTCATCAAGGGCCCAGGTGTTTTCCATCTTTCCCCCTTGCCCTCCTCAGATTGTTGGTGCCTATCTCCTTTCACCTGGGGATGTTTGCTGCATCCCCAAGCATTGTATGGGACAGTGTCTGAAGTAGGAAAAGCAGTTTCTTTTCCTGCATTCTTCAGGAAAGAAAACCTCTTCTTGGATCTTCACTTTGAGACTTTTCTTTATTTGTCATTGGTGAGAGTTGTGCCACCTATTACCTGGTCACGGACATGGGGAATGAATAACCATGATTGGTTTACAGATTAGTTAGTGCTTCCCTCTTGCAGTACGATGGGAAGGTGAAACACCAGACAAATTGGGACTTCCAATAGGAAGAAGAATGGAATAGGTTTTCTGTAGGCACAATTAATAGGCAACTGACTCATCCTAAGTAGAAGTGTAAGAGTATGTGTGTGCGTGTGTGTGTATGCATGTGCGCCCATGCATACATACGTGTGTCTTTTTTTTTTTTTTTAATGTTTACCCATTTTTGAGAAGGAGAGAGGCGGAGTGTGCAAGTGGAGGAGGGGCAGCGGGAGGGAGAGACACAGAATCCGAAGCAGGCTCCGGGCTCTGAGCTGTCAGCACAGGGCGTGTCGCAGGGTTTGAACCCACTAACAGCTAGATCATGACCTGAGCTGAAGTCGAATGCTTAACCGGCTAAGCCACCCACGCGCCCCTGTGTCTTTGTTTTTAAACCACTTAAGTATTATGACCAGCATTAGCTTTTCCTAATTGTGTTTTCTTTGGGAGTCAGGTCCAGATGTATCAGTAACAAGCAATGCAATTTTCACTATGGCATTTTAATTCTCCTTGGCCTCAGTTTCCTCCATTGTACAATAATAGCTTTGTATTCTGTCTCTAAGACCTCTTTCAACTCTGACATTTTAGGGGTTCGCAGAACTATTTTGCTTTCTTTCCTGGACAGACCAATGTTACTACAGAGGACACTTTCTAGCTGTGCGAATTTGACAAGTTGCTTCATCTTCTTGGGTTCAGGTTCCTCGTTTATAAAATGGGAATTATGTCAAATTTATAAGGTGCAGAGGATTTAAATGAGATATGCTCATACCATTTGTTTTCCTCTTTGGACAAACAGATTTGAGCTGATACAGGCTGTAGCAAATGATACAATCTTGTAATGATTTGTTACAGAGGAAAGATATTTGTTGAATAGAATTCCTGAAGTGCCATTTTAGAAGTTAAAATCTCTCTCTTTAAATGCCCATGAAATCTAGGTGGGATGTTTGAAAGTATGCATCAGATATAGCCACTAGGATAAAACATGTTACTTTTTGCAAAAACCTGTGTGTATGCGCATGTGTATATGTGGCTGTTTTTTGTGTATTGTGTGCTTTTTTTGTGCAAGAAGACTCTACAAGGCAGCATTTATGTGGTTAACTCAAAATTTAGGTTATAAAAACTTGTTAATTCCTAAGAATTTCCTGTTTATCTTTTAGTAGGTACTAGAATATCTTTGACTTATGACAAATAATGCAGTGGTGCAGTTTGTTTATTTCATAGTCTTATTTAACTGTGGCACACCTGTGGCACAGATACGTCGAAAGCATGTAGGTTTTCTGTAAATCCTGCTTTTTATTAAAATGGAAATTTAAATATTAGAGTGCTTTATATAAAGTATCAGTTAATAACTAGTTATAAGTCTTTGGCCAGGAGGTATTATAGAATATAGGTTTTAGATTTTTAAGCAGTCTCTCTCTCTTACTTGGACACAAGTCAAAGTTTCAAGGAATATTACAAATGGGTCATCACTAGGTGGCAGTCTTTCTCTAGTTTAAGTCATTTACTTGGGGTTGGGGGGTGGGGAAACTACTCTTTGTTCAAGTGCAATGTTGACTGTGAGTATTAGGTTAACTTTTGTAGGTCTCTAACTTTTCCAGAATATAAGACTTGTTTATTTTTGTTTTTAACATTTTCTATCTGATAGATTTGTGGGTTAGCACTGAGCAAGGCTCATATACATTTGAAATGCTGGTAGAAATTGAACTGTTAAGTAGTGATCTATAATTGCCTTTTCCTGTGCTGGGCAATTTGAAACAAAACCTTTAAATCAGTGATTTTTAACCTCTTTGATAACCAGATGGAAGTGATGGACCAGTTTCCCTTAAAATTACATATATGTGCTTCTCCCTAAACACACATAAAATCTGGAAAATGTGGATTTCTTGAAACATACCCATGGAACACAAGTTTATTAAATACAGTCCAACACCCCTGTTTTAGATATGTGGGTTTTATGTTTATTCTTACTCTTTATTTATTTATTTTTAATTTTTTTTAATCTTTATTTTTGAGAGAGAGACAGAGCACGAGCAGGGGAGGAACAGAGAGAGAGAGAGAGAGAGAGAGAGAGAGAGAGAGAGAGAGAGATACAGAATCCAAAGCAAACTCCAGGCTCTGAGCTGTCAGCACAGAGCCTGACATGGGGCTCAAACTCACAAACCGCGAGATCATGACCTGAGCCGAAGTCGGATGCTCAACCGACTGAGCCACCCAGGCACCCCTATTCTTACTTTTTAAACTCTCAAGATACTCAGGGGGTCCACTGTAAACCTTTGATGTTATTCAACATTATTATAATTAAAGAGAATAGTGGAATCATAAAGGCCCTCAGATAGGAGAAATAGGTAGGGGCTAGTGATAAAGATGTAGAAAATTCATTAAACTGTTTTGAACCTGTTAACACTATTCTGGAAAATGTATGATCTTTACATTTTATTGACTTAACTTGAAAGTGGAAGTTAATTGTAGAAAGCAGACTGATACTTAAGAGAATTTGTAATTGATTGCCTAATGTTTCCTAAATGAGAAAGCTGAGGGTCAGAGAGATGAACTGAGTTGGCCAAAGATTCATAGCTGCTTAGTTGCATTGCTAAAACCAAGGCTACGCAGTCAGGCAACTGAAATATACCTTTCTTTCTTTGATTTATATTTTTTATAGAAAGTTCAGGGAACTAGGGAGGCATTATTGACGTGTTATGAATTTCTTAATTTGGGGATTTTCTTCTCCTTGGGTTGTCTTTTGTGATATTAATATAGATATTTGGAAGGAAAAAAAGAAAAGAAGCTCTACATAGTAGAAGGAAGTAGATGTGCCACTGAAAAGTATCACTGGGTCAAAATGTAACTGAATTTGAAGCCAAAGAGTTGTCTAATATTGAATACTTCCTGCTCATGTCATTTAGATTGATACATTTTCACTCGTTATTGCTTTTCTATGAGTGACAAGGAATATTAGTATCTTCACATGGTAACCTTTCTTTTCTTTCCCTTTGAAGGAGAAATTTATGCTTACTTGAGGTTAGTTGAAATATCAATGGTAATTATGTCTTGTGTTTATATTTCAAATAGTTCCTTCAGGCAAGTGGTTATTCTATAGTGTGTCTTAATTGTCAGAGTGGGGATTGCTTATTATTTATTTGAAGATCTCTTTATTTCAAAGGAAGGAGAATGAATCTAGATTGCTCTGGGTTTTCTGAAGTAAGTGTTCAGAATTTTTACTAGAAACCAAACTTGTATATATATTATCTGTAGTTACTGCTGAGCTTTGGCAATGGAACTGATCCACTGAGGAGAGTATGCAAATTGAGGGTCATGATCTGGCACCTACAAATGATTCTAGAACAAGAAAATGTTGGTAGTGAACAAATGTATATTTGTTAAACAAATGTCAGATGTCAAAGAGGTTTGAGAGATGGTCACTTGCGTAGTCAACAGTGAGTGAACGTTTGCTCATTGCCTACCACCTGTTTGGCACTGTTGTGGAGGTCCAGTGGCCAGTGCGGCAGACAGAGTTCTTGCCCTGGAGTTTATAATCTAATTGGGATGGGTTTTCGGGGAGAGATAGACAACAAACCGTGGGTGATGAGAATGGGAAGGTTGTTCGAAGATACAGAGAATGAGCATGCTAACATGAGAACAGCGAAAACAAAATTATTGAGGGGAGAAAAGCCTTAAAAAAAAAAAAAGCCATTGTAGCTGGAACACAGGGGCCGGAGGGAAGCTAGGGGTGGGAACTAGAGAGGAACGAGGTGGAGAGATAATCAGAGGCTAGATTGTGTAGAATCTTACAGGTTATGGTAAGGATTTAAGATTTTTATTCCTTTGGTAACGAGAAGCCATTAGAGAGATTAAAGCAGAGGGATAACATCTGAATTCCTGTTTTATCAAGATCATTTTAACTGCTGTGTGGAGGATGTCTGACTGCGGGCAGGGATGTGGGGAGATGGAGAGACGGAGCCTTTTGGGAGGCTGTTAGTAGTGTGCCAATGATAAAGATTTGGACTAGAGTTTTAGTGGAAATAATAGAATGCAGCCCATTATTAAGATATGTTTTTGGAGGTTGAATTGTCAGGACTTATTGATCAACTGGATAGGGTATGCGATGGAAAGAGGTGGATTAGGAGTAACTCCTGCATTTGGATTTTTGACTTGGGCAACTGGAGAGTGCCATTAGTGTGGCAAGGTGGGTGAGTGGTGGGGAGATGTGGGGAGGAACAGGTTTGGGCGTGGAGGTAGTTTGGTGGTAGATAGTTTGAGATGGCTTTTTTTTTTTTTAATAATATTTTATTGTCAAATTGGTTTCCATACAACACCCAGTACTCAACCCAACGAGTGCCCTCCTCTGTGCCCATCACCCACTCTCCCCCCTCTCACACCCCCCTCTCCCCTCAGTTTGTTCTTATTCTTTGAGAGTCTGAGATGGCTTTTAAAAATCCAGTTGTGATTGTTAAGTAGTAGCCGGATATTTGAGTCTAGTGCTCAGTGCTGTGGTCTGAATTACAGGTGTGGATTAGGAAGTCATTATTATGGACAGGGTACATGATAAAGCCATGGCATGAGGTGACATTGCTTGATAAAAGAACATAGGTAGAAGAGATAAGTTGTTTTAGAATATTTAGGAAAGGAATAGAGAAGAGGAGCCCAGAGAGGAGATTGAGAAGGGATGTTAGTGAAAGGATAAAAAACCACAGTACTGTGGTATCACTGAATTCTAGAGAAAAGATTGTTTCAAGAAGCAGGCGGTACAGCAAATGCTGCTATTAGGTGGAGCAGGATGAAGGCTAACTACTGGGAGGCGAGGAAGGGGAAAGGAGGGGGAGGGGAGGGGAGAAATAAGATGGAGGGAAGTGTATAGGTAAGGACAGTTTCTTAAGGTCCTGGGTTATAGACCCATGAGAATGATTTTAGTAGAGTGGGGAAATGTATGGTGTAAGGATGGATAAAAGGAAATAACTGAAGGTATACAGTTCTTGATCAACAAGAAGGATTGACAGATAAGAGCTTGGAACAGTTTTTCCTTGTCCATTTTAGTGGGAGAAGAAGAAATATTTCTCTATTTTTCCTGTGAAGTGTGTAGTCAAGTCAGCAGCTGAGAGTGAGGGGTGGACATTTGAGGAGAGGAGAAAATAAGGTTCTCACACGTAGTTATTTCGGAGAATACAAAGTGATTTTGTGGTGGTGATGGTGGTGGTAGGGGGGTAGTTTAAGGAGTATTACCTAGCAGCATTTATCGAGTGCCCAATTTAGATTTGGGATTATATTGTGAAACTGAGTCTACCCGGCTCAGCTGTGTTTTTCTCCAGCAGCATCGGCTTCATGTGTGTAGTCGTGGAGTAATTGAATATTGGCTTTATTCAAAATTGAGTTTTTCTAGGTAAGCTTCAGAAAGAAAGGCTCAAAGGAGTTGCAATTCAGTTCTTTCCTTTTATGATGATAGTTCTGTGATGAATACTGTCATACATTTAAATATTTTTGAATGAATAGGAAGCAGAATTTCTATTTTCCTTAAAAAATAACTCATCTCAAATTGGGGCAATATTAATACAATCGGATTACTCTGTGGTTAATGTACCTTCAATATGAAATTTCCACATAAATTCGCTTCTGGGTTTATAATTCTGTTTCTGTTTCTTAGAAGTAAATCTGGTGTAATCTTCACCCAATTTTTCTTTTAAAGGTCTGTCTATGATGGTGAGGAACATGGACGATTCATGGAGAAGCTTGAGACTCGCATCCGTAACCATGACCGAGAAATTG
This sequence comes from Paguma larvata, assembly GCA_030068075.1. Lineage (NCBI taxonomy): Eukaryota > Metazoa > Chordata > Mammalia > Carnivora > Viverridae > Paguma > Paguma larvata. Next base: position 49,524,117 of record CM057836.1, read on the forward strand.
AGAAAATGTGCAACTTTCATTACCAGGGCTTTGTGGACTCTATAACCGAACTATTGAAAGTGAGAGGAGAAGCCCAGAAACTCAAAGTAAGGAGACTCGGAGAGGGACGTGTTTCTCTGTCCTGTGCTGGGGTTTCGATTAGCGCTGAAGGAGCAGGGAGTACATTGCAGGTTCCATGTTTGTAGTAAAGATACCAAGAAAAGGAATTTGTACTGAAACGTGGGTAATTGGGATTATTTTAGCTGGAAAGGATACTCTCTAAGTTAAACTTTATTTTGGATAACGACATGCGGATGAGAGCCAGCAAAAGAATGAGTACCTGTTTCTTTCAGATAGAAACCCAGTGGACTCTTCATGTCCTCCACCTACCTCCTGGTTAGGTAGAGGCACCACTGTAGGATGACAGGGCTGTAGAGCATGGCTGCGGAAGTCTTTGCAGCACGGCAACCAAGGTCATAGGAAAAAGTAGTCAGTGATAGTTGTGGGGTATCTTCTACCAAAGTGTGGAAGTTCGTTCTTGATATGACAGATTCAGATTCAGGAAGGAGATGAGCCGTACTAGTCTGGTCCCTTATCTTGGATAACTGATTATGCTTGTTGATCTAAATCTAACCACTTCACTGAACTCTTCCATTATTTCTAATAATTTGTGTGTGGATTTCTTTTGAGTTTTCTGTGTAACACTCATATGCTCTGTAAGTATATAACAGCTTTATTTCATTCTTTCCAGTCCTTATGCTTTTTGCTTCTTCCTTCCTTCCTTCCTTCCTTCCTTCTCTTTTTTCTCTCTTCTCTTCCCTTCCCTTCCTACCCCTCCTTCCCCTCCTTCCCTTCCCCTCCTTTCCTTCTTTCTCTTCCCCTCCTCTTCCCTGTTGTTTTCTTCCCCTCCCCTCTTCTTTTTCTCCTCTTCCCTTTTCTTCTTCTCCCCTCCCCTTTCCTCCCTCCTTCCCTTCTTTTTCTTTTTTCTTTTTCTTCTCCTCTTCTTCCTATTGGAATTTGGATTAGAATCCCCAAAAGATGAACTTGACAGTGAGTGTAAAATTCCTATAAAAGAATACATTGGTAAGAAAAGCAAAGAAGCAACTTTATTGAGGGGAAAGGTGGGTTATTTAAAGCTACAGTGATTTGACAGCTAAACTTAACCTGCATGAAGCTATCAAACTTTTAAATTTGTTTTATTTACTGTAAAATGTTGTATTTTGCTGCAGAGTTATTAATGTGTTGATGGTGGGATTTTGTCCTACTACCCATTGGGTAGGGTATTATGCAAGATATAAGATGTACCATATTATCTTTACAAAATCTCCAAATTTCTGCAGTCCAAAACACAGTGAGTCCCAAGATTTCAAATAAGAGCTTATGGAACTGTACAATAACTGACCAACCTTCTTAAGAAGTTATTATTTCCAACACAATTAAATCTCTTTTGTATCCTTTTCAGTTGTTCCCTTTACCCTCCCCTCCAAAAGTAACAGCTCTTCTGATTTTTTTGTTACTGTTCTTAATGCTTAACTATTTTAGTTGAAATTAAGTTTGAACTGTTTTTCATTCAATATATCAACATTAATTTTGGATGAACAAAACAGTTAAATAGAAAAGACAAAACCATAAAGGAACTAATAGAAAGTACAGATGAATATCTATGTGATTTGGGGAGTGAGGAATACATTTCTAAATGAAATTCCTACAGCCAGAGAGAAAAATACTGATAGAAATGACAACATTAAAATGAAAGAATCTTTTTTTACCTTTAGGTTAAAAATATAAATAATAAATAAAAACTATTTAAAAATACATTTGCCAGAAAATACTTTTGCAAAGTGATTAATATTCTTAACATAGAAAAAGTGGTTATAAGTTAAAAGGAAAAATAACAGTCTAATGAACTGAGAAATATACATTAATATATAGTTCATATAAGAAGAAATACAAGGGAAGTCTACAATTTTGAACATTAAAGGAATGCCGACTTAAATAATAAAATGTCACCTAATTAAATGAAAGGATGAAAACAATGCTATTTAAGAGTAGAGATATGATACCAGTCAAACAGGGGACGCCTGGTTGGAGTGTAGATTGTTACAGCCTTTGAGGAGAGCAGTTTTATTTATGAATACTTAAAACTCCACATAGTTTTTTTTTTGTTGTTGTTGTTGTTGTTTTTTAAAAAAGGAGAATAGAGAGAGTGAAAGAGAGAGAATATATCCTAAGCAGTTTTGTACCGTCAGTACAGAGCATGATGCAGGGCTCGAACTAAGGAACTGTGAGCTTATGACCTGAGCCAAAATCAAGGGGCAGGCGCTTAACCGACTGAGCCACCCAGGTGCCCCAAACTCCACATAGTTTTAAAAACTTATTCTAAGGCTCTAGGTGTATATTATTAAGGATGTTCATATGATTTCTCTTTAATGTGTAAAACTTAATTCATTTTTTTTAATGTTTATTTTTGAGAGAGACAGAGTGTTAGTGGGAGCGGGTGGGGAGCAGAGAGAGAGGGAGACACAGAATCCAAAGGAGGCTCCAGGCTCTGAGCTGTTAGCACAGAGCCCATTGTGGTGTTCGAACCCATGAACCGCAAGATCATGACCTGAGCCGAAGTCAGACTCTTAATCGATTGAGCCACTTAGGCCCCCCAAATTTAATGAATTTAGACTAATTATTTTTTCCCTGCCCCTCCCTCTAATGTGTAAAACTTTAATATGTCCTTGAAGTCATTTAGTAGAAGATTAGTAAAATAAATCTTGGTACATTCATTTAAAAGAATAATAAACTGTAATATATTTTAGAAGGTATTAGAAATGTTTACTTAATGTAGTAAACAATTAAAAAGTATGAACAATTTGACTATATTTGCCTTTTTAAAATAATTTTTAAAGTTTATTTATTTTGAGAGGGAGAGAGAATGAGAATGCATGGAGGAGGGGCAGAGAGAGAGGAAGACAGAGAATCCCAAGTAGGCTCCGTGCTGTCAGCACAGAGACTGATGTGGGACTCCAACTCGTGAACCACGAGATCATGACCTGAGCTGAAGTTAGACACTTAACCAACTGAGCCACCCTGGCGCCCCAGACTGATTATATTTAAAATAAAAAGTTATGCTGAAGTTTTGGGGGCTGAAATGGACAAGTGAGGCTTCAAATGAACAGAAGTATCTGCAGTGTCTGAAAACAAAGATATGGGGCTCTTGCCAGGAGCCACGTATGCTATGTGTCCTCACTCAGCCATCCCAACCTTTCATTCTCACCTCAGGCTGTTCCTTTCCGTGTTTCTTGGATGTGTATATTCCAGACTTCTCCCTCTGCTCTCCAGGCGCCTTGTCTGTAAGGGACAGCATGAAGCTCTGTCTCTGGTCACTGAAGTAGCCAGTGTAGTAGTAGTGGTAGACTGCTTTCCTTGGAAGGTACCCCTGAATATTGCCTGTAATGTTCACCAGTTGCCGATATCACTGGCTGCTTGGTACTCGTCTTCTCTTCCTCTTTCTTCCTCCAAATTGTTTCAAGTTGCAAGATTACTCAGATGCCCCTGAGAGAAAGCATGACTACCAGTTCAGGGTGTTTGACTGCTTCAGGCTCTGCTCATCTGCCCTGAAACCCGAGGCTAGGAAAGTCTAGCAGCACACCGTGGAGGTTTTGCTCTCAGGGGATCCATTCAGCCTAGGTTAAGAACCTATGAAATATGAGATTCTTGAACTCTAGATAAAAGTTTAGAAAATGGGCAAGGTTAAGTATTAACTATTGTCAGTCTTATTTTAACATAACAGTGAGTACTCTCTAGAATGCCCACTATTTCTTTTGATTCATAGTGTATGTATTATCTCTCCATGTTTGTGTTTTCTACATCAAGAGGAGGAACATTCTGGATAGGCAGTATACTTTCTTCTCTTTTTTTTTTTTTAAATAAACTCCATGCCCAGCATGGAGCCCAATGCAGGACTCAAACTCATGACCCTGAGATCAACACCTGGGCTGAGATCAAGAGTCGGCTGCCTAACTGAGCCACCCAGGCACCCCACTTCCTTTCATTTTTATGTTAAAACAGTATTGAAATAGTAATTATCTTTATTAGAACATTGGTTAGGCTCCTAGGGATGTGTTTTAGAACCATTGTTTGCATGAGATCAGTTTAATGGGCCATAGTCAGTATTTTTAAAATTCATTTTAAAAATTGAAATGAAATAGAACAGAACAGAATAGAAAATAATAGCGTATATTACATGGACTTTTGTTTCAGGGGTATGTGTGTGTGTGTGTGTGTGTGTGTGTGTGTGTATTCTTTAAACTTGTGTACTGGGTTGCAATGTAAAATGTAGTTTTTGCAAAGAGTTTGAGGTAAAAGAAAAGTGTTAGAAATGGTGTCTTTATAGGGTAAATAGAGACCAGGATTTTGAATTTAGTAGTATTTATGAAAGGTGGAATTTTATGAGATCTCTAGATTACAAAACAAATTATTCTTGAATAACTACTATGAAGGGGGAGATAGCAGTACAATTTAAGGCATCCCACCCCATTTTTATTCACATTGCTTGAAAGCTTTTTCTTATGGTAAGCTGATATTTTTCCTATGTTCTAGTAATATCCATTTATTAGTTTGAGTAATAAGCACTATTTTTAGGGCAGCACCTTTCTTCTGATCGCCCATCATATATTTTAGCACCTTTATTCTGACAGCTTTTCAGATATTTGAAGGACAGCTGTTATTTAGGTATAGTGTATAGTGTCCAGGCATAGTATATAGTATCTCCAAATGAATGTTTTCCCCTTCTTTGGGCTAAAATACCCTTTATTTTTCATGTGTGTAGCTTTGAGTTCTTCTCCAAACATACTCTCATCTGATCGTGTTTCAGTTTGTCACTGGCCTTGCTAAAACATGGCATCTTAGTGTAACTCTTATCATGTGGTCTTTGAGCCTTACCATCTTACTTAATTCTGGTAAACTGTGATCAGGCCAAATCCAGCTTGTCTCCTATTTTTGTAAATAAAGTTTTATTGGAATGTAGCAGTGCCCATTCATCTACGTTTTGTTTATGGCTGCATTTTTGCTACAGCGGCTGAGAGGAATAGTTACAACAGAGATTATCTACCTGGCCGTTTGCAAAAACAGTTTCCCGACTCCTGCTTTCGGCAGTGCTTCTATTAGTGTTGTCTTAGCTCTGCATTTGAGACAGCTACATCACACTCTTGATTCATGTTGCGCTAACAGTCCAGTAAAGCCAAGTGTTTCACACGTGGTACTATTAAATAGTAAAGAGGGAATTTGAGGGTTTCTTCTCTTCTGTTACTTCATAAAGACTTTGTGGAGAAGGTTGGGTTTATCTTGTCTGAAACAAGGAGGTGCATGTAGTAATCTGCTCTGAAAATGATAGTCCAGGTGTAGTATATAGTGTAGGGCAAAGTTCACAGATGTGTGTTAAGATGATCCTCAATAAAAGGGTGTTATGTTAAATATGTGCGGAAAACATTCTGTGTGATATTCCCTTATTGGGCATTCATGGTACATGTAGAATACTAAAGGCTTCAAGAAGTCCTGAGTAAAGTAACCTATTTAGTGGAATTTTCCACTGAGTTTTAGCAGAATACCTGGTGCGTGTGTATGTATATGCATGTATGTATCTGTGCACTGTGTGCACCTCTGCGTGCATGTGAGGAGTGCCTATTAACTACATTTCTTCGTGTTCTAAGGGACATAATAGGAAACTCTGGGCTGAGGGAATGTCTTAAAAGTGTAAGAATGGCAGTTATTGGTGAAAGGGGGTTAGAAAGCCTACATTAAAGAAAGCTTTAGAAGTTAATAATTGCTCATATTGGTTGTTGTTTTGAGAGAGAGAGAGAGAGAGAGAGAGAGAAAGAGAAGGTCAGAGGGAGAGGGAGAATCACAAGCAGGCTCCATTCTGGGCATGGAGCTTGATCTGATGACCACGAGATCATGACCCAAGCCGAAATCAAGAGTTGAATGCTCAACCAGCTGAGCCACCCAGGTGCCCCTGCTAATGTTTTGATAATATCTGAGATGGTGAGGAAATTACTATTCTATGTACTTAATTTTTTTTATATCGATCAACTCTCCAAAAGTGGATATCAAAAAACTTGGTGCAGTTCTTTTAAATTATGAACTCTAGATAAATTTTAAGGCCTGTTTACATAGTTTTGACTATCTGATGGAGAGATTAATTTAGAAAAATGGAAATATGGAAGTGTTAGGAACTGTTTTCAATTAATGATCCAAAAAGAATTATGATAGGGGCTTCTAGGGTGGCTCAGATGGTTAAGCATTTGACTTTGGCTCTGCTCATGGTTTTGCAGTTCATGAGTTCAAGCCCCATGTTGTGCTTTGTGCTGACACCTCAAAGCCTGGAGCCTGCTTGAGATTCTGTGTCTCCCTCTCTCTCTCTGCCTCTCCCCTGATTGTGTTTTCTCTCTCTCTCTCTCTCTCTCTCTCTCTCTCTCTCTCTCTCAAAAATAAAGTTAAAAAATTTTTCATTGTTGCTGTATAGAAATGCCACTGATTTCTGTACATTGATTTTGTATCCTGCAACTGTGCTGAAATCACGGATCAGTTCTAGTAGGCTTTTGGTAGATTCCGTCGGGTTTTCCATGTAAAGTATCATGTCATCTGCAAAAAGTGAAAGTTTGACTTCCTCCTTGCCAATCTTGATGCCTTTTATTTTGTTTTGTTGTCTGATTGCTGATGCTAAGACTTCCAACACTATGTTAAATAGCAGTGGCGAGAGTGGACACCCCTGTCGTGTTCCTGATCTCAGGGGGAAGGCTTTCAGTTTTTCCCCATTGAGGATGATATTAGCTGTGGGCTTTTCATATATGGCTTTTATGATGTTTAAGTATGTGCCTTCTATCCCGACTTTCTCGAGAGTTTTTATTAAGAAAGGGTGCTGTATTGTTTCCACGAATAGGTGGACTTGGTGAGACTACGCAAAAACCAGGGGGAGGGGAAGAGGGGAAAGAAAAAAAAGACACAGAGAGGGAGGGAGATAAAACATAAGAGACTCTCAAAGACTAAGAACAAACTGAAGGTGAGGGAGATGGGGGGGGAGAGGGGGTGATGGGCATTAAAAAAGGGCACATGTTGGGATGAACACTGGGTGTTTTATGTAAACCAATTTGAAAATAAACTATTTTAAATTAAAAAAAAATTTTTTTTCAAAAGAATTAAGATAAAATATTTTCTAAAATTAGGATAATAGGGGCATCTGGGTGGCTCAGTTGGTTAAACGTCCAATTCTTGATTTCGGCTCAGATCTTGAGCTAACCATTTGTGAGACTGAGCCCTGTGTTGGGCTCTGCGCTGACAGCATGGAGCCTGCTTGAGATTCTCTCTCTCCCTCTCTCTTCGCCCCTCCCCTGCTCGTGCTCTCTCTCTCTCTTTCAAAAGAAATAAACTTAAAAAAAAAGAATAAAAAAACATTAGGATAAATAAACAGGGACAATTTGACCTGAGTCAAAAAATTCAGTTTATACCCACGTTTCCCAGGAGTACATTGGTGAAGTGAGGAATATCTATGATAAAATTTGTTCTTTGTATACATAATAGAGATGCTAAGGTTCTTTGGGTAATTTTTTCTGTTTTCTATTTTCTCTCTTTTCTTTCTAGAGTAAAGTGTGATCTTTAGTTGCTATAGTGTCTTAGTTTGGAATATTCTAAGCTGAACATATCAATCAGTAAATTTTTTTCGGTGTTCAAAATACCATGCAGTAGAAAGCATTTAGTAGAAAAGCTGATATAATTTAGACCCAAGAGAATGTCATTAAACCAAAATGTGTTGGGATACTGACACCATCTGAATAACTGTTTTTAGTCTTTTCATTTAAAATGTTGATCTTACCCAACAATTGTCTAAATGTTTGTTTTTTTACGAGTTTAAATTGTCTTCTCTCCACAGAATCAAGTGACGGATACTAATAGAAAACTGCAACATGAGGGAAAGGAAGTAAGGCTGGTTTACCTTTTGAAAAAGTCTTCTCTGTTTCCTGTCATTCTCTTGTGATGACTGCATTCTTGATGGCTTAGAGGACCATGAGCAGGGTGTTGGAGGAACTTGGACATTATCATTTCTTCTCCTAATGTTTTTTTCTGAATTAAATGAATATAGCCACTAGAAAGTGTAACTAGAGAGGACAGGGCTTTTCAGCCATGTTTTTAAATTACTTAAGTGGCCACTGTTGTTCCCCTTGTCTGGGATGCTTTTTCCCCAATATTCTACTTCAGACTTAGCTCAGATGTCCCCTTCTTAATGATGCCTTTTATTTGAAATTGCAGACTCTTTCACTCCTGTCTTCTTTTTCGTTTTACTTTTCTTGCTTTATTTTTCTCCACTGTACCTATCGTGCTCTACTATTACATATTTTTAGTTGTTTGTTTGTTTTCTGTCTGTCTCCTTCCATTAGAAATTAAGCTCCACGAAGTCAGGAATTTTTGTTTGTTTTATTCATTGCCCTATTTCCTCTGCCTGCCTAAACAATGACTGGCACAGAGTGAGTGCTCCATAAATATTTGTTAAAAAAGTGAATCAGTGATTCTGTTAAGTGGTACAATTGCCAATTAAGCCATCCCAGTTTATAAGATGATTTTACATCCTTTTTCTCACTTGATTCTCATGACACGCCTATGATAAAGTCAGGACAGGTATTATCACCATTTTATTGGTGAGAAAACTAAAACAGATGATTTGCTAAAATTTACATAGTAATTATTTTCTGACTTGCAGACCATCATTGTTCTCTGTATTGTGTAGTTTTCTTACCGACTTGTACTTATTCAATGTTTAATTTTAATAATTTTTAAGACTAGCTTTTGATTGTTTTATCAATGACTTAATCAGGGCTGTTCTTGTTTTCTTTTTTGTATGGTGTCTAAGCAGATGACATTTTTTAGGCATAGGTTCGGGACGAGTCCCAGAAGAAGCTATGTAGATTATTGTTTTTTGAAAGTTTGTCTCACGTATTTAAAATTATGCAGAGAGCGCAGTTTCTTCCAGTTATAGTGTGGTAGACTTCAGATGGGAAGGAAAAGTGAGTTACTCTTCCCTAAACTGGAACTCTTGGAAAAGCCATAACTTCTAAGCTTGTGGTTTATTTGTGAAAATAGAGATTTAGTTGAAGATTATTTTTAAGACCCAACTGAAGCTCTATAGGGAGAACTGTTTCCCTCAAGGAGCCTCGCACTGATGAGAGAAACATAGGATCTTCTCAGAAGATTTGATGAAACCAAACATAATGAAGAGGCTGAGTAAGATTTGGAGAAAATCTGCAGATTTTTTCTTCTCTTCTGGATAGACCCTGGATTTTAGGATTTCACTTTAGCCAGCCATTTCTAGTCTAGTGTGTATCCTGGGGAGAAAATGGGAAACCACGCGACAGTGTTTTACTAGTTGAGAAAGGCAGTTTCTTAGTTCAGTTGGCAGGTCTTTCTATGAAACTGTCTGGGATTTTCTGATGAATTGAACACAGGGTGGAAAAATGTGACTGAAAGCTTTTTATTTACAGCTACTGGCATAATTCAGTATTTTTTTCCTCTTGCCAAGCTGGTAATAGCAATGGAAGAGCTGAAGCAGTGTCGACTACAACAGAGAAATATTTCAGCCACTGTTGATAAATTAATGCTGTGTCTTCCAGGTGAGGAGCTAGAAGGGGATTAAGATTCTTGATGTAATTCCTTTAGCTTCAATAAGTTTTTCACTTTCTCTGAATAATACTTGTATGCTCTTTTTCTCCTTTTCTTTCAAGTCCTGGAGATGTATAGCAAACTGAGGGACCAGATGAAAACTAAAAGGTAAGATTTTTTATTGAATATTTTTTATTATCTAAAATTTCTGTTAATTAGGATAGTTTTAAGGTCCCTATTTAACCTAACCTTTCAAGAAGAGTTAAGTCCATATAACATCCTCTGTAGCCCTTTGTATATCTGTTGATTCATCCTGAGACTTATTTAGGTATACTAGTGGTCTGCTGATGTATTTTGCCATATATCATGTTTAATAAGAAAAATACTACTCATAGTTTGGTTTTTAGAAGACCTGGTCTTTCAGGGGTAAAACATGTGACTTTTAGTGATGGTTTATTTGAGAAACATGCTTTGGTTTAGTATTGTAGTAGAGAAAATAGTTACTGGTTCTGCTGCAGGGTTGAATTAGGGTTCTTCATTGAAACAATCAGTAGAGAGAGAGAGAGTGTGTGTGTGTCTATGTGTAGAGTGAGGAAGGGAGATGTTGACTGATTTTAGGGGACTGATTCGTGTGATTATGGAGGCTGGCAAGTCCCAAATCTGCAGAGGCAGGTGGTAGGCTACGGTGTCAGAAAGGGGTAAATATTGTAGCCTGAGTTTGAAAGTGGTCTGCTGGCAGAACTTCCTCTTCCTCAAGGAGTCAGTCTTTGTCTGTTAAGGTCTTTTTGACTAATTAAATGAAGCCCCCTAAATTATGGAGAGTACTCTTCTTTACTCAGAGTCTACTGATTTGAGTGTCACTAATTTCATCTAAAAAATACCTTCATAGAAGTATCTAGAATAATATTTGACCAAATATTTGGGTAAAATGACCTAGTTAAGTTGGCACGTAAAATTAAGCATCACAGGGGGCAAGGTCAGGATTAGGTTCAGAAGATTACTTTCCTATGTGTTGTTTTCTTCTGGTTTTATTCCAAAGGAATGTCTATAGTGACTCTTCCGCTCTTCTTCCTGAGCTAGAGTAAGCATCCCCACCCTCCCTACCCTGGAGTGTGCTGCAGGATGAGGGGATATGTGAAGCTGTACAATAAACAGGACACATCTTTCTGGAATGTTGATTTTACCTAGGTTTCAAGGGAAAAAGTGTAGAATTAAAATGTGATATTGAAATAACAATAGAAATATTGTTAATAAAAACATTAAATCCTGAAGAATTTTAAAACCTAAAGCATGAAGCATCAAAATTTTTTGAATTTATCGGATTCCCATCTTTTTACCAGGAGGACATGTTCACATATGAGAACATAGGTAAGATAATAGGAGGAGTTCTGTTCAGTGATATATGAAAGTAGTATTATTTTTCTAATAACCTTTTAGTAATGTTCTAAAATTACTAAATTTTAGATTTACAGAAGATTACAGAGAATAAAAAAAGCACTGCGTACCAGCTTCTCTGTATTAATAGTTTTCCAGTTTTGGTTCATATATATAAAACTACATATAGAAGTACATAGGCATATATGGACAGAGAGAGGTAAAGATAGACATATTTTACAATTACAGATAAACTTATGTCCCTTTCCTCACCCCTATTCCTTCACTACTCCCCCGAGGAAACCAGTATCATAAATTTGATGAGTGTCTTTCTAGTCCACGTTTTAAACGTCTGTAAATCATGTATTGTATTATTTTGTGTTTTTAAAAACATGTACATGAATGGTTCTCAGTCGTTTTTTTGAGATTCATTCATTCATTCATTCATTCAGCAAAAATGAATGGAGTACTTGCTATATGCTAGGCCTTGTCCTTGGGAATGCAGCTCTGACGGAAACAAAAATATCTGCCCTTATGGGGCTTCCATACTAATGGAGACTTTATTTATGTATGTAGATCTAGTTTACTTACTTTAATCCTTTATAATAGTCCATCATGTGAATAATTCACATGTCCGCTCTCATTTCCAGTGGTTGTGATGAGTGCTGTGCACCAATACTTCTAGCTCAGTCTTCTTCTGGCACCATGGTAGGATTATATTTTCTGGGCTCTCTCGGGCTGTGTGGCTGATAAGATGTGAGCAGAAGTGGTGAATGTTACTTTCGGGCTTAGCAGTCACTTTCTAGCACAAGGTCCTTCCAGAGGTCTGTTTTCCTTTGAGTGTGACAAGTGGTAACTTTCAAGATGTTGGTTGAATTCCTGAGTAACTGCAGTGAACAGAACTTCCCTGCCAATCTGTTATGGATGTATAAAATGAATAAGTTATAAATCTTTGTTTTAAGACACTGAGATTTTTGGGATTGTTGTTGCTACAAGGTAGCTGTCCTCACATATACTGTGAAGGACATTTGATGTGTCTCCGGTTGTTTGCAGTGCAGACAGTGGTTCAGTAAATATTCTTGTTTGTGTCTCTTTGTTCATACATTCAAGGTTTCTTGAGAACAGTGTTCTTCAAATGTAGCTATATATATAAATCACATGGGGATTTGTTAAATGTAGATTCTTATTCAGTAGGTCTGGGGTCATTCCTGAGATTAGGCGTTTTCTACCAAGCTCTCAGGTAGTGCCAGTTCTGCTGGGATATGGTTTATACTTAGAAAGAGATCAGCTGGATCAAAACACGGATGTTCATGTATTTGTTCTTACTAGATAATGTTCTCCAAAGTGCTTTATCAACCGAGACTTCCACTGTCATTTTTTGGGAGGTCTGTTACTCAACCTCTAGGTCACATCTGTATTGTGAGACTTTGTGGTTTTTGCCAGTCTGATGATTGTGAAATGATAGATCATTGTTCTGCTGCATTTTCATTTGTTCGATTACTAGTGAGGTTGGTGTTTGGACATTTGGATTTTCTTTCATTATTTTGCCCATTTTTCTCTCAGGTTTGTTCTAGTGTTTTCATTTATTAGAATTCATTAATATGCTTTGGATACCTTTTCCTCTTATTAGGAATATCCTGCAAACATTTTCTTTCAGTGCATGGCTTATCTAATAATCTTGTAAAGTTAGTGCTTTTTGTTGTTATAGTAGTTGTAAATTTTGTTATCATTTATTTTGTAGTCTTTAAAAATTTTTATTTTTAAACATTCTCAAGTATAGTATAAATGAACTGTGTTTTTTCTTGAATCAGTTGTAAGTTGCTAATGTGACACTCTGTCATCCCCAAATACTTTCAGTGTGATTTCCTACAAATAAAGACACTCTTCTGTGCCGCCACAATGCAACAGAGAATAGAAGTTAACACTGATATATTAGTAGCATCTAATCCTCAGACCCAATTCAGATTTTGCTGCTCATCTGTCATGTTCTTTATAGCAAAAGAATCCAGTTTAAAATGAGTGTTGCATTTAATGGTCATGTCTCTTTATTCTTCTTCAGCCTGGACCTGTCCTCAGTCTTTCCTTGGCTTCCATGACCTTGCCACTTTTGAGTATCACAGGCAAATTTTTATGTAGAATGCCCCTCAGTTTGGGGTTGTCTGATATTTTCTCATGGTTAGATTCCTGTTTTATGTCTTTGGCTGGAATGTCACAAAGGGGTGTTGTGGTCTCATTGCAGCTTCTCAGCTGGCACATAAATGTTATTTGTCCCATCATTGACGATGTTCACTTTGATTACTTGATTAAGATGGTGTCTGTCAGACATTCGCATTGTAAAGTTGCTGTTTTCACATTTGCAATTAAAAATTTTGTGGGGAGGTATTTTATAGTTGTATAAATTAATCATTTTTCATCAGATTTTCACTTTAATTTTTTTAATATCGGTATGGACTCAGTTTCTTATTTTATTTGATGAGTCATAATTTGTTAATATTATTTATTTCGTTCAAATTATCCTGAATGGCACCAGTGCTGCCCCTTCAGTCTGGCTTCTATGTCCTTTTAATATGTTCTCATAATTACAAAGGAGATACTGGTTCATCTTATACTCTACCTGTTGCAGCCCTGGAATCAGTCAATTCTCCAAGTCATTATGGTTCTTTTGGGAGAGAATGTTATTTAGGAGCCATGATGTATGTGCTTGGTGTGCTCATTACTGAGTAACCTGGTTTTCATTGCTCTTAATATATTGACTTACTGGGTCATTTCCTTGTATGAAGCTAATCACCTATCATTGATTGCTGTCACTGCAACTCTTTATCTTCTCAACACCACCCAGCTAGTTGCCCTCCTCTGTGGTATCCTCCTTACTCTGCTTGGGCTGTAATGCTGTGAGTCCTGGTTGAATGCCCTTGTCATCTCTCCTGGGCTCTGACACTCTGTATAGACATCCTCCTTACTCCACTAGGTCCCTTGCACACCATTCTGCTCCATCTCCTGCCGCTGTCCCCAACCATTATGGATGCTGTCATTTACTTAGGTCTTCCTTAATTTTTTCAGTAATGTTTGTAGTTTTCAGCGAGTAAGTCTTACATATTTTTTGTTATATTTATCTCTAAATGTTTCATGTTTTAAAATGGTATTGATTTTCAAATTTCAATTTCCAGATATTTATTACTAGTATGCTATTTTATTTTTTGTATTTTTATCTTGTATTCTGCAACCTTAATAAAGTCATCAATTACAGCAGTTTTTGGTTTATTCCATTGGATTTTCTATGTAGATGATCATCTTGTCTGCAAATAAAAAGTTATATTTCATTCTTTACAATTGGGAAGGTTTCTTTCTGGTTTGTTTTTCTTGTCTTATTGCTCTGTCCAGAATCTCCAGTACAATGTTGAATAGCAGTGAGAATGAATATCCTTGTCCTATTCCTGATCTTAGGGGGAAAGCATTTCACTTTTAAGTAAGAAATTATGTGTAGATTTTTTTATATGGTTTTTTATAAGGTTGAGGAAATTTCCTTCTATTTCTGGTTGTTGAAAATTTGTACCAGGAATTAATACTGTTTTCGTCAAATGCTTTTTCTGTGTCAGTTGAGGTGATCATTTGTTCAGAAATTTTTTCAGTTTATTAATATGAATTATATTGTTAATTTGTTGAATGTTAAACTGAACTTGAATTTGTGGAATAAATCTCCCTTGGTCATGGTGTATTACTCTTTTTATATGATGCAGTATTTGATTTGCTAAATTTCGTTGAGGAATTTTGCATCCGTGTTTATGAGGAATATTTACCTATAGTGGTTTTTTGTTTGTTTTGGTAATGTCACTGATTTTAGTGTCACGTTAATGCTGGCCTCATAGAATACATTGGGAAGTTTTCCCTCCACTTTTCTGGAAGTATTTGAATTGTGTTGATATTATCTTCCTTCAATATTGTCGGCATTATCCTTCTTAAATACTTGGTTGAATCCACCATGAAGCCACTTGGACCAGAAGATTTCTTTTGGTTTTGGTGTTTTAACTACAAATTTAATTTAAAAAGTAAATACAGGGATATTTGCATTTTGTGTTTCTTGAGTAAATTTTGCTAATTTGTGTCTTTCAAGTAATTTGTTATGTCACCCAAGTTGTCGAATTCATTAGCAAAAATTGTTCGATATTCCCTTATAATTTTAACATGGGTGGGATCTATAGTAATGCTGTCTCTTTCATTACATAAGCTGATAATTTGTGTCTTCTCTCTCTGTCTCTTTGATTATTCTAGCTAGAAGTTTATTGGTTTTATTAATTTTTTCCAAAAAACACCTTTAGGTTTTGCTGTAATTTACTGATTTCTGCTATTATTTTTAGTATTTTCTTTCTCCTACTTACTTGGGGTTTAATTTCCTCTTTTCTAGCTTTATAAGGTAGATTTTGGTTCTTTATTTTCTAATATGGCCATTTAAAGCTGTACATTTTTTTCTTAGTAGTGTGTTAACTGTGTCTTACATGTTTTATGATGATGTATTCCCCCCCCATTATCTCAAATATTTTATTTTCTTTGTGATTTCAAAAATTTAATCTCATTATTTAGAAATGAATTGGTTAATTTCCAAATAGTAGGAGATTTTTTAGATTTTTAAAAATTGATCTGTAATTTTGGTCCATTGTGTTCCTAAATGTAAAATATATAATTTCAACTTCTAAATGTTTGTTGAGACTTGTTTTAACAAGTTTTAACAAGTTGTTTTAACCCAGTATATGGTCCATTTTGGTGAAAATTTCATGTATACTTCAAAATTATGTACATCCTGTTGTTGAATAGAGCATTCTTTTACTCATTTAGATACCCTTGATTGATCGTGCCGTTCAGGTTTTCTACATCCTAATGATTTTGTATTTGTCAGTTGCTGACAGGAATGTTGAGATTGTCTGTTAATGATTGTGGATTTGCAAATTTCTTTTTTCTGTTCTTTCATTTCTTGCTGTCATATTTTGAAGCTTTCTTGTTGGGTGCATATACATTTAGCATTGTTATATCTTTGTTATATCTTCTTGATGAGATGACCAATTTATTATTATGAAGGTTCCTCTTTATCTCTGGTAATATTATTGTTATTTTTTAATATTTATTTACTTTTGACAGAGAGACAGAGTGTGAGCAGGGGAGGGGCAGAGAAAGAGGGAGACACAGAATCTGAAGCAGACTCCAGGCCTTGAGCTGTCAGCACAGAGCCCGGCATGGGGCTCGAACTCACAAACCGTGAGATCATGACCTGAGCCGAAGTTGGTGGTTAGCTGACTGAGCCACCCAGGTGCCCCCCCACTTTTTAATATATGTTGTTGGGGTGCCTGGGTGGGTCTGTCAGGTGAGCGTCCTATTCTTGACTTTGGCCCAGGTCATGATCCCAGGGTTGTGGGATCGAGCCCTGAAGCAGGTCCTGGCTGAGTGTGGAGTCTGCTTGAGATTCTTTCTTCCTCCCACTCATGCTGTCTCTCTCTCTCAAATAAATAAAATGAAAAAAAAAAAGTTAAAAAAATGTTGTTGGGTATTAATATAGCCACTGCTGTTTTTGTTTAGTCTTTACATGGTCTATTTTTTAATATCCTTTTTGTTTAAAAATTTTTAGCAGATTTTTTTGAGATATAGTTTCTATACTGTTAATTCATCCATTTAAAATGTATAATTCAGTGGTTTTTATTATATTCATAGAGTTGTGCAGCCATCACTACAGTCAATTAAGAAACTGAAAGAAACTGAGTCCCTTAGCTGTTACTACCCAATCCTTCCCTGACCCCCCTCCGCTGTGCGCGTGCATACACACACACGCACGCACGCACGCACGCACACATACACACACAACTTGCCAGCCACTGGGAATTACCAATTTACTTTCTGTCTTTATAGTTTTGCCTATTCTGGACATTTAATATAAATGGAAGTTTACAATATATGGTTCTTCGTGATTGTCTTTTTTTCATTTAACATAATATTGTCAAAGCTCATCCATGTTATACCATATTGCAGTGCTTCATTTTTTCTTATTGCTGAATAATATTCCATTGTATGGGTATACCACATTTTGATTCACTTTGGTGTACATATGTGTGTGCATGCATTTGTGTGAATTTATCCTGCTTGTGGTTTGTCCCTAGCTTTTTGGATTTGTAGGTTTATAATTTTCTTAAAATCTGGAAAATGTTCAGATACTGTTTTTCCAAACATTTCTTTCTGTCCTTTTCCTGTCCTCATTCTAGGACTTCAGTTACATACATGTTGGACAACTTTGTATAATCCCGTAGATGACTTGAAGATCTATTCTTTTTTTTCCCCCAGTCTTTTTCTCTCCTTGCCTCATATGCGACAGATTTTATTGCTGTGTTCAAGTGTACGGATCTCTCTCTTTTGTGTTATTTAATCTTCTTTTAATCCTATCTAGTGATATTTTCATTTCAGAAAATATATTTTTCATCTTTAGGAGTTCCATTGGTTTTTTTTAATGTTTAATTTCCCATTATTTTTGTGTCTTTCTTTAATTACATGTATACAGCTCTGATATCTTTTTTCATGTACTTCTTTGCTACGTCTGTCACTTCTGGCATTTTGGATCTCTTTTTGCAGACTGATTTTGTTTTTCCTAGTGGTAGATCAATTTGTAGTCTTACCATATCTAGTAAATTTTGATTGGATAATGAACATTATATTATGTTGCTCAGTGTCTGGATTTTGAGAGGCTTTTTCTTTCTCCTTAGGGAGTGTTGCTCTTTGTTTTGGCACATAGTATAGTTGTTCGCAGATCTTTTTAATCTCCTCAAGCCCCATTTTTAGTTTATTTTTTTATTTTTGTGTGCGTGTGTGAGAGAGAGAGAGAGAGAGAGAGCGAGCGCGCATGAATAGGGGATTGGCAGGGAGAGAGGGAGGGAGAGAATCCCAAGTGGACTCAGCTCCAGGAGTGTGAAACCTGATGCGGAGCTTGAACCCATGAACTGTGAGATCATGACCTGAGAGGAAACCAAGAGTCAGATGCTAAAGCCACCCAGGCATGCCCCCTCCCTTCCCTCTTTAATCTTTGGTGGCTGCACCTTCATTCCAAGGGTAGTTCCGAGTAGTGTTCATGTCCCTGAAGAACGCAGGAATTCTAGAGATTCTACACCGAGGTTCCTCTGCATGGTCTGAGCTCTTTGAAGTGTTTATCATACATCTTCCTGGTGTCTTTCTGCCTGTCTCTCCCTCCCTCCCCTCTTTCCCTTCCTTGCCCACCATTCCTTCTCTCCCTTGTTTTTGCCTGTCTGTGTGGAATCCCAGTTTTTCTATGACTGACCTGCTACTCGGCAAAGACTTAAGGGAACCCCTTTGTCGATTCTGCAGTCTTTTTTTCTGCGTTGCTCCCTCCCTCTTTTTGTTTGGAATTCTGCTGTACAACCTCAGGTTGTGTCAGCTTTTCTGAACTTCTGTCTCTGACTAACTCTGCTAAGCTGCTGGGCTCTGTTTGGGTTTTCTCTGTGTCCATGATGTAGAAATCACATTCAGGTAGATAATCTGCGTAATTATTAAACTTACCTTTTTTCCCTTTTTCAGACACCACTGGATGTCCACTATCTGAAAACAGATTTTATGTATGTTAGCCAGTATTCTGCTTTTTAAGATTGAGAAGATTGAGAGTTCATATCTGTTTCTTTTACTCCTTCATGGCTGGAAGCCTAGGTTTTTTTTTTTTTTGTTTTTGTTTTTGTTTTTGTTTTTGTTTTTAAAAGCTGTAACTGCTGATAATACTTCTAGGTTTTATGCTCCCTAAGGAAAGATATCTGACCATCTTTCTACTTGATAACACTTAGAAAGGATTCAATATTTGTTAATGGTGCTCTTTGATTAAGAAACGCACTAATATTTCCTGTGGTGAGAGTTTTCACTTCACGTTCTTGTCATACTCTGAATTTATAAACATTTCTTATGGGTAGTTGTGGTCTGCTTTCAAAGATCACTTACTAGAATTTTAAAAATCATTATTGTGAAAGAGTTCTATAGCTCGGCAAAAAAGGACCAAAATTTGATTTGCCTAGAATTAACATTCCTCTTCTCACAAAAGCATCCAACTATGTCTAAGTAATTCTGACCTTAGTTATCCAATCTACAGGATTATTTAAATGTCTTACCCTTCTTTTTTTATATATTCCCTTCTTCTGTTTCATTTGCTTTCTTTCTGCTCACATTTCTATTAGGGAGCCTAATGAGGGAGAGACGGAAAACTAGCACACATGCAAATGAAACTTAGGAATTTAACTTTTGATTCCTTTTTAATAATATTTAGAGGTTGTCAAAAGTAATGTCAAAAATCTGGTTTTAGATTTCCGTGGCAGCTGGAAATAGAAATTTTTTCTTTTGGTGTCTGCTATACAGGTGTTTAATCGGCTATCATTCTTTAACCTGTCACCAATACTGAAATACACTAGAAATTTGAATAATCTTATTGGACTGTTATATTTGGCGCCTGAATATGCTAGGGAAAGGATGATGGGGAAATAAGGTGACATTCTTTGTTGCCAGGAATCACTGGGTTTTGTACTAATTAGCCTTGAAAAATGTGGAGTTATTTGACAGACCAGATGTTTTCAGCACGCAGCCATGTGTCTCATCAGTGAATGTGGCTGAGTCCGCAGGCAACATTGTTAGATTTTTCTCATTCTATAAACAATGTTCCAAAATATAACTAAACCCCAAAGTGTGTTTATCTTTTTGGCTTAATTTCTGGCTTTCTACCCTTTCTAAGGTTTCTCTCTAGAGGAACTGCATTTTATTGCACATAGCTCTTCATACCTAATTGTAGTATAAACACTATTCTGTTTACACTAAACCATGTGAATTGTACTGCTTTTGAGTCTGTAAAATTGTAATAAATAAAAGCAACCATTTCACATTAACTGTATTTGTGCTTTTATTTCTAAATGTAGGGGAAATAAATCTTTCTTCCCTCTATTTATTTGTACTGAGATTTTGATTTTTGGAACATATGAGGGAAAAACAATAAAAAAATAAGTAAAACCAATCTCTAGTCTTTAGTGTTTATGGTACTAAGTACATTGGAGCAAGAAGAACTTAAGTATCTACTGCGAAATTCATTCTTAAACTCTGAAACAGAGCTATCCGTTTTTTATTTCTAGGATCAGAACTGAGTCTTTCCTATACTAAATATATCATGGCAAGTATGGAAATTAGGAAATGGAAAACATGAGGAAAATTGTCACCCATACTGTTGCTATTCAAAGGAAAAAAAGTCATGGCTTAACATTTTCGCGTATATCTTTCTAGACCTTTTCTGTGTACTTATGTATGTGTGTATATGTGTAGTTAGTGATATATAGCTCATACATGCACATATATTCATAATTATACATATATACATATTTATAATTTTGAAAAACATTATGATTATACCTGTAAGTTTTATTTTTGAAATAAATAACTTTTACTCAACAATTCTGTAAACATTTTGCTTTTAGTCTTCTACTACATTGATCTGTCATGACGTGTTTAACGAATTCATTGTTATTAGACACCTAGATTAGTTTTTTATTGACTAATATAAATGGCTACAATTCAAGAGGCTTACATATTTTTGTAAACCTGATATTTCATTTTGGAAATGCAACTGGTTAGAATGCTGGTTTTGGTAAAATTTTTCAGTGAAAACTTGTATCATTAATACAAATTTGTTTACCAGCAGGCAGTAAATTCTCATTTATCGAAACCTCTGATAATAATACCCATTATCTTTTAAGAAATCTTTGAGAGTTTGAGTGACAAAATTATGTTTTCGGTTAGTATTTTTTTACATATCTGTTCAGTTCTAACTTCCCCTCCCCACCACATATTGGCCTTTTTAATGTTTGTGACTTTTCTTTGCTCATTGCTTTTTAAAAAAAACCTTTAAGTTTATATGTTGTAAATAATGTTTGCCAAGTTTTTGTTTCCTCGTTATTCTTATTTTTTTAATGTATAACTTATTTTGATTTTATTTTGTCAACCTTATCAATTTTAGTTTTATTTGTTCTCTTACGCTTATGGAAGTTTTCCTACCCATCAGATAAATATTACTTTCTTTACTGTTGCATTACCAGAAATATTTACTTCTAGCTAACCAGCAATATTTCTTTTCTTAAAATCTATTGTATCTGATATAAATATAGCCACCCCAGCACTTTTATGATTACTTTTTGCGTGGTATGTCTTATTCCATCTTTTACTTTAATAACCTATTTGTGTCTCTGAATCTAAACTGTGTTTCTTATAGAGGACATATAGTTGGATCATTCTTTTTAAATCCTGTCTGACAATATGCCTTTTTTTAAAAAAAGCTTATTTATTTATTATTTAAGAGAGACAGAGGTAGCAGGAGTTGGGGAGGGACAGAGAGAGAGAGGGAGAGAGAAAATCTCAAGCAAGCGCTGCTCTGCCAGCACAGAGCCCGACGTGGAGCTCAAATCCATGAAACCCCAGGATCATGACCTGAGCTGAAACCAAGAGTTGGATGCTGTACTGACTGAGCCACCCAGGCGCCTCCTGTCTGACAATGTGCCTTTTGATTGAAGTGTTTATTAGTCCATTCATATTTAATGTAATTATTGATATGGTTGAATTTTACTTTTTGTGTTCAGTTTTTCATGTCTTTTTGTTCTTATCCTTTACTCTCTTTTTCTTGTATGAAATATTTTGTAGTATACTATTTTAATTATTCTGTTGATTTTTTAATGATATATTTTTTGAGTTATTTTCTTAGAGGTTTCTCTGTGGATTATAATCTGTATCTTAATATCACAGCCTACTTTTACTTTAGGTTCAATGCTGATGTAGTTTTGGTAGAATATATAGTAGTGGTTTTGCTATAACTTAGCCACATTTCTTTCCTCCTTTTTGTGCTGCTATTATCATATATATATTATATCTGTGTATTTTGTAAACCCAATGATACAGTATTATAAACATTGCTTTTAAAAATTTATTTTAATGAAATTAAAAGGAGAAAAGAAAAAATGTATTTAGTCTTTTGTATTTCACACATATTTGCTATTTCCTATGCTCTTTATTTCTTTCTGTGAATTATAGTTAATTTCTGTTGTCATTCCTTTCTAGCTTCCTTTAGTATTTTTTGTAAGGCAGATCTGCTAGCAAGGAATTCTCTTAGTTTTTATTTGAGAATGTATTTCATTTTTATTGTTAAAGGAGAGTCATCAACCAAGGTTTGTGCTCAAACAAACTCGAGCCAATAAGGTTTTCACCCTTTGTCAGTGGATTTGTGTGTGGGCTACAGAATACATTAAAACTTCAGGCGGTTTTCAAATTAGCCTAGGCTTTTTCTTTCTGCCAGGCCTTCTGCATGTGTGCCTGCTGCCTCCTTGCCAGCCAAGGATGTGTGGAGTGCTTAGGCTCTTTTGGGTGTCCTCCTGCATGTGTGCACAGCCTCAGTCAGCTAGGATGTACAAAGAGCTGTCAGGCCCTTTCATGGGTCTCTTATTTACATACTTCTCCTGTTAAGTTTTTGGTTAGTCCTCCAGTCTGCCCTTTGTCCCAACCCAGACCAACTTCAGGCCAGGAGAGCTGGAGGCTGACTTGCTTGCTTGCTCGCTTGCTTTCTTCCTTCCTTCCTTCTTTCTTTCTATTTATTTTTCCTTCCTTTCTCCCTCCCTCTTTCTCTCCCTCCCTCCCTCCCTTCCTTCCTTCCTTCCTTCCTTCCTTCCTTCCTTCCTTCCTTCCTTCCTTCCTCCTTAATTCCTTCCTTCCTTCCTTCCTTCCTTCCTTCCTTCCTTCCTTCCTTCCTTCCTTCCTTCCTTCCTTCCTTCCATTTATCCATCCATCCATCTGGAGTTTGCTACTTTTCCTAATAATGCCACTCTAAATTGTGTCAAATTCTAACTGCAGGTTAGAAGCTGCTGGTTTTCATGACAAGCAAATATAACCAATGGGAGGGAGGGGGAATGGAGAGTGGGTGGAGTTGGAGGGTTGATTGGAGGAAGCCCCAGGTGAGAGCACCACAGAGTTCCATTGATCAACAGTTTTCATGAAAAAACACTTTTCAACTTGTTCTCCTTTGGTCAATTTCCAGAGCCCTGAAATGGTTGGCTGTATTTGTTTTTTTGTGTAGAAGGTTTTCTGAGTTCTTCCCTGTACAGTTGAAAGTTTAAACTTAGATACTTTATTTTATAGGATGATTGTTTTGGCATTGATATGATCATTTTGTATTTTCATTTATTTTTTATATAATTTCATTGGTAGATTTTCTAAGTTTTCTATTTCTTGGGGTAAAATCTTTTTTGATTGGAATTTATTGAGTCATTTAATGCATATATTAATTTTTAATAATTTGACATTTTCCCATTGATGTTTTTATTGTATTTGTCTTAATGTACAATCCAAACTAATTCAGGCTAGAAATTTTACCTGAGAAGTATATCTGTGGCCCTAAAGAAGACTGAGTTGAGCTAAAGGTAATGCAATTCCTTTTATAGGCATTATCCTGCGCTGAAAACTCTGGAACATCTAGAGCATACCTATCTGCCTCAAGTAAGCCACTATCGATTCTGCAAGGTGATGGTGGACAACATCCCCAAGCTTCGAGAAGAAATTAAGGATGTTTCTATGTCAGATCTCAAAGACTTTTTGGAGAGTATCCGCAAACATTCAGACAAAATTGGAGAGACTGCCATGAAGCAAGTAGGTCTTGGGTTTATGATAGATTGGCCAATGATTTTCCTAGTGTTCTGTTCAATACAGGTTTCTCTTGCTAAGTATCTTAATTATTTCTTGTCATTTTAGGGAACTTCTTCCTCTTTATGGGAACACATGATTAAAAAATGTGTTTTGTTTTTTTAACAGAGCAGTGATGAATTATTTACTAGTTTATTTTGTTCTGTAGATATTCAGTAAATACGAATTGGTTATGATGGTTTATATTGGGACTTTGAAAAGGTTTTTCTATTTTCTGAATATTTTTCTCAACTTTGAATATGATTTGAAGCCCAGGATTTTTAAAAGGTTTCTTTCTCGGTAATGAGCTAAATTATGCTGCAGATTCCTTTGGTTGATTACTTATTATGTAAACAAGATGTTGTGTTACTTATAAATATTTCTGTACTTGTTATTTCTGATATCAGCGGGTGTCAATGAGAAAAGGCCTTTTGGGAAATGCTGTGAATTATGGTCACAGAAGGGGATTTATATATAGCTTATAAATGAACAAACATATTAGAAATGTTCAGCTTTTGTTTTGTTTTTTTTTTTTTTTTAATTTTTATTGCAATTATCTTCATCTCTAAGTCATGGAAGCCACCAAGGAACATCTTGATTTCTTGTGTCATTGTGAATAAAAGAGCAGTAGTGACTTGAAGTGTTACTTGCTCTTTTGAAATTTAAATCCCATTGATTTTATTAAAATATCTCAGTATACCTTATGATGTAGCCTACAACAATAAATAGAAGATTTGGTTGTTTATGGAAAGTGTGTTTGGTTCTACAAACAATTATGTTCTTGAATAAGTCATTTATAGTTCTTATCATTCTGGGAGGAAGGAGGGAGCAGGTTGTATTTTTGGTCTCAGCAAGTCTTGGTAATCTTTCAGATGTCTGATTTTGCAAAAGAGATTTCCCTATTGGAAATTCCTTTCCTAAGGCAATGCACATATTCTCCATTACTCCCCCCACTGCTGTCTAAATTTTGTCATGTCATTTTTTTAGTGGTGAAGAAACAAAATGAATCATTGAAAATATATCTGTGTTGCTGGGTGTGTGTTTTGAGTACAGGTATCCTGAAGACAAGTCTGTGTTGTGTCTGACCAATTTTTTCTAACCTTTCAAAATATAGGCGAACATAGGACAAGTCTCTGTGAAAGCATGTTTTTGTAGAAGCAAAATTTTTTTTTAATGTTTATTTATTTTTGAAAGACACACACACACACACACACACACACACACACACACACACAGAGTGTGAATGGGGAGGAGCAGAGAGAGAGGGAGACAAAGAATCTGAAGCAGGCTCCAGGATCTGAGCTGTCAGCGCAGAGCCTGACGTGGGGCTCAGATTTGTGAACTGCGAGATCATGACCTGAGCTGACATCGGACACCTAACCGGCTGAACCACCTAGGCACCCTGGAAGCATTCTTTTTTAAAGTTGCCTTTTCTTTTAGGCCTCTGGCTTGAGAAATTGACTTCAATTTCTTTTTGGTGAAAGAGAGGATATTGTTATTTCGTTTAATATAGATTATCTGGTCTTACCTCTTAATTATCTGAAGAAGTTAAGGCCCAGGGCAGGGAAGTGACTTGCTCAAGTTCAGACAGCTGGTAAAGGTCAGATCCTGTAGTAGAAATCAGGTTAGACAGAGGCAAAATTTGTCTACTGTGGCACTCAGTCTGTATAAACCATTAGCTATTTGGTATATTTGTGTCATATGAAGAAATGGTGAAGAAAACTGTTGTAGATTCAGGACTTTTAATTAACTGATAAACCTTCATCCTTCCTATAAAATTTATATATCAAATATAGCTCTTATTGCACGCATGGTTATCCTATGCTATGTTAGTTAAGATCTTTGAAGAAAAATATCTTAATACATTTTAAAATCTGTAGTACCTAAAAAGTAAGGAAAGTAGGAGGAAGAGAAATTACCACATACTTTGTACATAGTAGTTGTTGAATAAATATTTATTTGAATTCGTAGATGTTGGAAAACAGGAAAGGGTATGGTTTATTTTTCATTTATGTCAAGCCTAAAATGGTGTTTCTGACTTGTGATGGTTTTCTTCGCCTTGATAATTTAGGGAATCTTTGCATCATGTGGCTCTGCCATTTTTAATGTGGCTTCGAAGGTTGGTACAGAAGGGCCAGGGAATTTTGCACCTGGGATAATTTTTAAAGGCTAATCATAGGTGCAACATATTATTACTTCTACTCACGTTTCATTGGCCAGAACCTAATTACTTGGCTTTACTTACCTGCAAGGGAGGCTGGAGAAAATTCTCTTGGCTTTTTTTTTCACAATTTCATCTCTTTGACATTCCCTCTGCCCTGCATATGTTTGCCTTCTGATTTACTAATTCAACTTTTAGCATTGTCAGTGATGCCATTCAGAACTTTGTCATCATTATTATTTTTAGTTTAGCAATCACAGGTTTGGCTATAGAAATTTGTTCTTTTCCTTTGAAAAAAATTTTCTAAGTAGCTTTCTTTGGAACCATATGACAAAATTGATTTGAAAGTCTTAATTAATACTGGTAATTGGGTTCAGGCTCTTCTAGAAATCAGGTAGACGATTGTGCTTTTTCATGGTGCACATCTCACTTTGCCTTCCACCCACCATATCCTGAGTTGCTGCATTGATCTGTGGGTGGACTCTGTCCTTGGTACTGTGAAATGATGGAGGCCTCTGGTAGATGGATTTCTTTCGGGGATATACCAGATTCCTGCCCCCGTGGTGCATGTGTCCTGTAAAATCCTCCTCCTTGAGTGTGTGGCCTGATCTCATCAGGCAAACTCCTTTAAAAAGGGGAATGGAGATCAGATATAGAAGTCAGAGAGATTAAAAGCTGTAGCAGATGCACTACTGTTGGTTTTGAAGAAGTGAACTGTCGTCGTGTTTAGGAGGGCCTGTGTGGCATGGAACTGTAGGCAGCTTGAGGTGCTGAGAGCTATCGCTGACTGACAGCTGGCAAGGAAACAGGGACCAGAATCCTACAACCACACGGAACTGAATTCTGCCTATAATGTAAATGGATTTAGAAGAGGACCCTGAATTCCAGATGAGACCGTAGCTCTGACTGACACCATGATTTCAGCCTGGTGAGACCCTGAGCAGAGGACCCAGCAAGAAATGCTGAACTCCTAACCCATGGGGACTGAGACAACTATGTGGTTTTAAGCTGCTAAGTTCATAGGAATTTGTTACAGGAATAGAAAATTAATATACTCCATTATTTTGGTCTTGAGTAGAATTACTTTTTCCTAACCTGTACATTTTTAATTTGCTTTGGAGCTAGGAAACAGTGGTATAGTCTAGTTTAAAACGGTATCTAGCTAAAAGTCTCTGAGTTTTTACCTGTCTTCCAGTGTACCTAAAAGGCTGCAGGAAAGCAGGAAAATGAGAAAGTATGAAAATTAGAAGTTCAACCATTTAGTAGAATCTGAGGAGGGATTTTAAAATTGTCCATTCTGCTGTTTATTACCTTGTTGAATTTTAAGTGAAGTAGTCATGTGTTTATTTTCAAAAAATCTTTCATATTCATATTCATTTGTCCATTTATTTCATATTCATGTATATATATTTAACATGGTATTGGATCGATAGCATTTAGTGGACCCACCTGTGGATTCTGCCGTGGAAATAGAACCATCTGTAAAGTAGGTAGAAAAACCTTACCTTTTATCCTGTCTTATTTTTTAAGTTGATCTTCTTCCTGTATGCTTCCAAAATACTATACATATCTTATTTTAGAACTATCATTTTGGCTTGAAGTGAATTTATAAAAAATGTCTAAAGACATTTATTTGTTAATTGTCTGCTGTTTTCTAGTTTTCTTTTGAAATTGATTTATGTAATCACTTGTTATGGAATTGATTTGTGTGGGAGGGAAGTTCTGTATTTCTTATTTTGATTAGTTTGCCTTAGGCCTTGAGAGGCTAAGTAACATTTGTAATATAAACATTCTTGGCTAGGTTGATTTCTATGTGAGGCTGTTTAACAAAGGGAGGGATTTATTTACTTTTAAAATTCTAACTTGGCTTTGCCAAATTATATGGGTTATATAACTGCTGCTTAGAAGAGAAACCGGTTGCCCATAAAAGAAATTGAACGCTCCTAAGTCTTCCTTTAGTAACTGGTTTTAAAGAACCTGACCACTGGGTGAGGTTAGTTGTCTCCATGGTTCTTTCAACCCTTGACTTTCTTTGGTTAAGCCTCGACTAGAGCAAAATGTGCTCATTTGTTTAGCGTGTAGAACATCTTTTGACTTAATTCTGGCTCCTTACTATGAACTGAGTTAACACAGGCCGCATGATGACTGCCAAGTAAAAGCAGTAGTGCCCTCGAAACCTCTTTTGTGCTGGATGGATGCTATGCAAACCTCCATCAGAACGTGGCTTTTGGAGTCAGAGAAGCTGGTGCTCAGTTGGTCTGGTATTCTTGGATTTACTTTATACTCTCTTCTCTTCTTGATTTCAATATTTATGTATTTGTACTACTTTTTACTCCTTGGTCTTTGATCTTGTGGATGGCGTAGGGGCGGGGCAGGGGAATGTGAGAGCCATTTAGTAGGGATCGTGAAATAAGCAGCGATCAGAATAGCAATCAGAATATGGTAGATAGTCCGAGAGCAGGGATGGAGTTTACTGTTAGGTAATATGAGAGTTAACAGAACAGACTTTGAAGTTTGCGTTAGACTCCTAGATTTGCCATTTGCTAGCTGTATGTCAATGAGCAAGTGGCTAAGCATCCCTTTCAGTCTTTACAACTCTATAAAGTTGGAACTTATAATTCTCATTTCAAAGATGTGAAAACATTTAGGGAAATAAAGTACCTTAGTTCAGTCTCAGGGATATAATAAATACTAAATTAAAAAGAACTATTCCAGGTGAATGGTGAATGCGAATAGACTCTTAAGAGCGTGGAGGAGAAGATAATTAGGGGTTAAACTTGATGTATTGAAATACCTTTTTTCCCCCCTAAAATTAAATTTCTGGTGGCAGTTTTTGGCCTTGAATTAGATCTCATTTTTAGACACCTTTTTTCTCCTTGGCTTAAAAAGAATTATTTGTTATATGTACTTCTGAAACACTTTGAACCTGATTTCAATTAAAAATCATGTATATATTAGGCGACTATGAAGTATAGAAGATCAATATCCTTGTGCTGGTATTGAGTTGGCATGAGAGAGACATGATTGATTATTTTTTAATTCTGATTTGAAGACAGTATCGCAGTTTGGTTTTGAACTTTGTTTTAATGGTGAAAACGAAACTATGGTGTATGTAAATGTGTTGCATCTATAATAAACATATTATTTATTTGCCTTAACCAAGCAAAGCATACCAGCTTATTAGGAGAAAATTTTTTTATGAAACTTAAGAGAAAATTTTCATATGGATTCTCAGTACAGTTTATGATTTTGTGGTATGCTCATCCTAAAATAGGACAGTGCTTAGAGAATCTAGAGGAAGAGTATAGTTACTACGATACTTATGTCATCGCTCACAAATATATATACATATAGATGTGTGTGTGTGTGTGTGTGTACACACATATTTCACTTATTTTAAGATTAAATTTTTTGGAGAATATTCCTTTTACTGAGCCTTGGCTTGTGAACAATAATAAAATAGAGTATCATAAAAATAAACTAACAAGTAGAATGGAATACAAGTATAGAAATTGACCCAAATATATATAAGAATTGGATAAGTGCGAAACGTGGTCTCACGTAAGAAGCATAAACACACACCAGTGAGCATCCCGCTATATAGGTGTAAAGTAAGTATCTCTCAGTAAACACTATAGGCAGGAAGCTCAGCACAGTACATGGGAACATCATTCTACTGTCATTTTCTGGAGGGAGCAGATGGGTTCGGCTTTGCTGTACAAACAGCAGGATGTACCTCAGGAGAGGGACCCTGCTCTAGATCAGTTATAGGGAAGCTGGGAGGACGCAGACGACGGTCAATATATATTAGGTGGATCCTTGCTGGTCAGAGAAGTGTCTTGGTAAGGCGGAATTGTCATATCACTGCTACTTCTAGCAGCTAAAGAGACCTAGTATTCTTCAGATGAGCTAAGTCAGTTTTGTCGAATTAGCTTGTTGCTAAGCTATGAGAATGGTGAAGGTAGAGAGCCACTAGCGCCCTCCAAGGTGACATCTCGTAGCAGTGGGGAACTCCATTACTGTGATTGCTGCTTTACTTACTCTGTCTTCCCAACCAGTCTGCGGGCTGTGTAAAGACAGAGGTACGGTTTTATTTTTTTAGCTCCAGTACCTTACTGGCATAGTACTTAGGGATTGTAGATGGTTAATAAATAATCAATTAATGCCTATTGTGTTATTTAATTAAATTTAATATACATGCACCTTAACGTTTTTCAGGAAAAGACATATTTAAAAAAATGCTCTAAGGTATATCCTCTTAGTCTCCAATTGCATTCTTCAGTATATGACAATATCTGTAATTGCTTTTTGAATAGATTTTGACCTTTTATGTAAGTACTGTGGAGGTACTAAGAGGTTATCAAACTGACTTCTTGTTAAAAATGGTGAATTCAACATACTCACTTACATTTTCTACCTTTTCAAACTTGTAAAAACAAGTGTTTTTTGTTCTTTTTTTTTTTTTTTTTAAAGTGTGAGCTCCCAAACGTAAAGAATATAGGAGGGTTAGATGATAGCAACATAATTTGGAAGCTGGAAAGTAGGAAGGTGTGTGATAATTGTCCTAGCATATCCAAGAAAATTCAGTCCTAAGCCGGTAATAGAAAAAGCTTGAAGACAACCCAGTTTTTGGTGTTTTGCAGAATCCCCATGTCTAAGAAATTGATGGCATCAGGTTCCTTTGGGAAAGGAAGGGTGTAAACTGATGTTCAGATGGAAGGATTGGCTGACTGGCTATTTCAAAAGCAGTTAGACAACCTGATTCCTTCCCCAGCTTTTTCCACCAGTTAACTGCCCTATGCCTCTAGCAGAAGACCAGAGGACAATAGACACAAGCTGGGGATATAAAAATAGTGAAAACTTGTATACTGAGTGTTGAGATTCAATTTGCATTTTACAGCTCTCTTCTCTGATTTGGTCTCTAGAGCTCTGATAGCCTGGTTTATACCCTTCAGGTATGAGATTGGAAGGTACTGTGAATAATATGATTAGTCCAAAAGAACTGTCCTAAAGGCAGTCCCTAATCAAATGGACAAGTCAGATCATTCTGAAGTCCACAGTTGACTAGACTCATGCACGTGCACAGAACGTTCAGTTAGCTTTTTAGTTTCCCAGTTTGAAATATGAGTAGATCAGTAAGGATCAGCAGACATTTGAGAAAATCCTCTAACGTGATATGTAGAGATCCGAACTAGCACATATAAAGAAGCAACTTGGAGAGGATACTATGCAAGAAGAGGAAAACCTAAAAGGCAAAACAATCAATAGACTTAGAAAGATCAGAGAAAAGAATTTGTATGTAAAACCAAGATCAGAAACCTACACAAAAGGAGAAATTCAGAGAGCAAAAAGAATGGTCAGCGGTTAAAACTATGATAGCAAAAACCACTGAAAGGAGGGTTGTGAAAATAAAATGGAGGAGATCCCCCAAAGAGAAGAGTAAAAAGAAAAAGAGACCGAACATGGGAAATAGAAAAGATCTAAGAATATTAGGGGGTCAGTCCAGGATATCTGGCATTTGAGTACTAGGTGTTCTAGAAAAAGAAAGCAGAGAAAATGAAGGGAAGGAATCCATGGAAATGATAATGGGAAAATTTCCCAAATTATAAGACATGAACTTCCAGATTAAAAGACCCATCAAATGCCTAACAAAAAGAATCAAAACAGTCTTAGATCCAGGCATGTTTTGTGATTTCAGAAGCCAGAGGACAAATAGAAAATCCTAAATGTTTCTAGAGATAAAAATCAAGATTCAGTGCCAAAATGATTGTGGATTGTAGCAATACTGGCAGATAGACTGAAACAGAGCAATGTCTTTAAAGTTCTAAGGGAAGATGATTCTGTCCATATTTCCCTGTCTGGCTATAATATCAAATAAGTGCAAGGATAGGATAAAGATGTTTTCAGTAATGAAAGTCCTCAAAAATTTGCTTCCTATGACCACTGCTCTCTCCACCCCAACCCCCCTCCCCAAAAAGATAGATACGAGATGTTGAGGACATAAATAACCCAAGAGAGGAGAGGGACAAATCGAGTTTCTGAGACGACAATCAAAAGGGAAAGAGTTGGTCGACAGCAGAGAAGCAGGCAGAACCAGTACAGAGAACCAGTACAGTCTGGAGCATTTTAGAAAGTTTAAAAGAGTTATTCTAAGAAGGTGGTAGTGGTAGAATATTGGATGTATTTGTACACACTCAGAGGAAATTCAGATAGTTGGGGAGAATTTGGGAACAAAGTAATGCTAAGTACTTAAAAAACTTAAGCAAACTTTAAAATAAGAAAACTTAACTCCAGAAAACCAAAATTGTGTAGGAAAGGAAAAGTGATCATAGTATCTGACATGGCTTGGCTGTAAATTGCATTTATATAGTTATAATAAATGCTGAAAGTTAATTTATCTAATGAATCTATTGATTTATCTCTGTTTTGGAGGAGTAGGTGAATGGACCCTGGATGCAGATATATGGTGCTGGTGTGTTATGTAAGGGGAAGTTCCCCTTATTCAAGGGGTTACTTTTACTTATCTTTGTGATTATCAATTTTCTTTTCTGCTTTATGCGGGATAATTGAGGAGTCTCCCGTTTTCAGGTTTCTTGTTAGCTGTGACAAGGTGGGACCATAATAATGTGTTAGATGTAAGGTAAATTAAGGTCCGTTTGGTTCTCTGTTATGTTGTGTGTCTTACTAAAGAAGAGAACAGATTAAACTTAATATAATGGGGAACAAAGCTAATGGTTTTTGTAAATATAAAAATTTTGAAGGTGATGATAAAATTCGTGATAATCAGAATGATCTCTTTCCCTTGCCTTGAATTCTTAAGATGAATATTTAACCCTCTTCAGAAGAGACCGAGTTCTTCTACACCCTTTTTTGGTTGCAAAATGTCACACTCCCCACCCCTACCCCTGCGGCAGGCCCACACACTCATTTCGTTCTGATGAGTGAATGGTGCCTGTGTAGCTTCAGGGGAAGACGAGGAAAGAGTGAATTAGAAGAACAGTGAAGGAAAACAGTGCTGATAGGCTAGCCTTCATGTAATTGGCTTGGCCTCAGAGTCTTGTGGGAGAGAGCCAGTGGCCTCATTATTACTTCATTGGGAAACTAACTTTCTGTTGAATTTAAAATAAAGGAACATGACCCACACTATGAAGTTTTTCTTGGGTGGTTTGTACAATAACTGAACTTCATTCTATTACAACACTCCTGGGATTTCCTACTCCCCCAAGTATCATGAATAAACGTACCACACTAATGTGGAAGTGAGGTTCAGTGCACTGACTAACTTTTGACTCGAACTTGAGATCAGTACTGTAGATCTGTGCTATGGGTTAGAAATGAATTGATCTGATTAATAAGTAAGATGCTATCTGGTTATGTTTTATAATGAAATTTAACTTCTGAAATATGCAAAGATATGAAAGAGGTTATTTCAAATGATGCCTTAAATATAATATATAAATATACAGCCTAAGTGCTGTTCAGCATTACTACAGAGGGGCCTAAGAACAACCACCTTACTATCAGCTAAAGTTTAGATCTGGTCAGGGACGGCCTCTGTTTGCCTTTCTGCAAGATGGATGGGAGCAAAATGTATTTCTCATCTCATCATTGGAATGAACTGTTAAAGCTTATGTGTGAAGGTAGTGATCTTACATTATAGGTCTGAACGAGCTGGTATTCTGTCTCTGTTTATAAAGTTACTGTCTGCTTTTGCTTGTATATGGATAGTGTTTTTTCAAGTCAGATATAAAAAGCCACGTGATTGAAATCTAGAATAATGGGGTGCCTGGGTGGCTCAGTCGGTTAAGCTTCTGACTCTTGGTTTCAACTCAGGACATGCATGGTCTCACGGTTCGTGATCCCATGGTTCTTGGGTTCAAGCTCCATGTTGGGCTCTTTGACAGCGTGGATGGAGCCTGCTTGGGATTCTCTCTCCTTTCTGTGCCCCTCCTTGCTCTCTTGTGTGCGCTCGCTCTCTATGTCTCTCTCAAAATAAATAAACTTAAAAAAAGAAATACAGAATATTTAAAATATAGACTATGTATTTAACCTTATCTGGTTAGGTACGCTGTGTCCTTTTTTTCTGTTCTTTTCTCCCCTCCTCCTACCCTCTTCCCTTTCTTTTTCCTCTTTCTAGTTGTAGAAATCTTGCTTATAGGACCTGAGGATTTAGGTTCTTCCTGAGCAGGCTTACATGCTGACCACCCCAACTGAGAATCTTTTATTTTTTAAAAATCGACCATGATGCAAGATTTAAAACCATAATAGGGCATTAATCAAATTTAAGAGCCATGGTATTTGCTCCATATATATATCTGTTTAGCTGTGTACATAATGTTTCTTGGTCTAAAGAACAATTCCAAGTATGATGTTTTTAGAGGGTTTAAATTCAAGGATAAGGACTAATCAGTTCTGGTTATTCCCAGATCCCAGATTTTCTTGATACTCTGATATATCTTCACTACTAATTCTAATTAAATTAGATAAATTCTAATATTTAATCTGATGCCAGTACAGTGAAAAGCATACAAAGCAAACAAAGACAGCAAGGGTGTGTTTTGAAATGGTTGTAAATCTTGGGGGCACCCGAGTGGCTCTGTCAGTTGAGCGTCGGACTTTGACTCAGGGCATGATTTCATGGCTCGTGGGTTCGAGTCCCGTGTCAGGGCTCTGTACTGACAGCTCAGAGCCTGGAGCCTGCTTCGATTTTCTCTCTCTCTCTCTCTCTCTCTGCACCTCTCCCACTCGCACTCATGTCTCTCTCTCAAAAATAAACAAACATTAAAAAAATCACCTTAAAAATGGTTGTAAATCTTGGTCATTTTTTACTTAAACGTGATAAAATTCTTGGGCCCTGCCGGCAGATAGTAATTTATTCTACTGTCTTAATTCCATGTTAAACTTGGTGAGTGCTTTCTCACATTTAGTTTTTCTCTACCCTGTGTTTAGATCTGTTTAATATAATTCTATGAAACAGAGTTCATAAAGTATGACAGATATATTTAGTCATTTCAGTCGTCTTTTATTAATACTTTCATTGGACTAGCAGGGATCATTATACCTAAGAAAATAGGTTTCTTATATAAGTGACAATAGAAATTACTGTAACATTATATAAATAGATTTATGAGTTATAAAATATAATCAAGGGGAATTAACACCAACCAAAGATACTTTTACTTTAAAAAGGTTGTGTTTGGTTACAATGATTATAAAAACACTTTTAGGTAGTGATCTGAGAATGTAGACCGTTTAATATAGATTTAGGTTTAGGAGAAAGGAGACGGGTTCCATTGTCGACACTCTCAAGGACACTAGGCATATACTTTTATTAACTTGACTTGGACTGTTGAAGACGAGGAGAGGTGATGCCTTCCCTTATCTTTGTCGTGCAGTTTTACTGATAATACAGCGTACAGAATGTCAATCAACCGTCTTTATGATAGTTTTTAGAGAAAGTAAGCTCATATCTATTCCTGATCAAGTCTTGTAGAAAAACTTTTGTCATATCTTATTCAGTGTTAAAGGCTTAGGTTTGGAGTCAGAAAAGCTGGGTTAAAACCTGGATCTATCACTGACAATGTAACTCAACAAAAAGTCTTAGTTTCCTCTTTTATTAATAAGGGTCAAGATGATGTCTATGAAGTACTTAGCCCTGTGTCCAACACCCAGCACGATCTTAATCAATATGGCATTTTTGTTTTGAGAGCTATGTGATTTTATCAGATAACTGAAGTCTTCACTTGGGTGTAGCTTGGGTGTTGATAGCATGATACCAACTGGGTCTCCACCGCTCCATCTTCTTATGAAATGATTGCAACTGCATTTTTCCATAGGTGTTTTTACTATTTTTATTTTTAAAAGATGTTTATTTATTTTGAGAGCGAGAGAGGAAGAAAGAGAAAGAAAGAGAGCATCCCACGCAGGCTCCGTGCTGTCAGTGCAGAGCCTGAAGCAGGGGGGCTGGATTTCACGAACTGTGAGAGCATGACGTGAGCTGAAATCAAGAGTTGGCCGCTTTACCGACTGAGCCACCCAGGTGCCCTTCCACGAGTGTTTTTAAACAAACTGATCTGGGAAAGCATGAGACACTACTTTTGGAGGGAGAAATTTTCTTTTAACCTTAAGAGGTTTTCTGTATTATTTCCAGTCTTCAGTGTTAATAAAGGCAGGGTTTTATTTGCTTTTGTTTGTTACTATATTTGTAATGATCACTTTAATGTCAGTGAGAAACCAAATGCTATATCTGTTTAAGTAAGCAATCCAGGCCACTAAAATTAGTGAGACTTAAATTTATCTCTATTTTGTGGTTGGAAACTGTCTTAGATTTTCTACAGTCTCCTCAAATAACTTCACTATGCATCTGGTGATGATATTTTTCAGTCACTAGATTGGCCTGTCCACCAAGCTCAAAGTATTTTCTTATCTCCTTCTGTGCTAATATTCTTGGTATGAATAGGTCAGTTTACTGGTGTGCTGTACTTTTCTTTTCAGTGTCCCTAGACCTCAGCCACGTGTGCAGAGCGTAGTGGAGCCAAGTCTGAGGTTTGGATCTAGAGCCTTTCCTAAATCCCCACGGTGTGCCCTTTGACCTGACCCTGGAGAAACCCAGTTGAGAATTCCTGGGATTGTTGTATTCTCAGCAAATGCTTTATTCTTGTCCCGTGCCAGATGTTTTCTTTACTGAGCACAAAAACTCCATCAAAATAATGCTAAGGGAACTGATATGTGAGCGAAAAAAAGAAAGGAAGAAAAAGAAATATTCAAACAGCACATCCAGATAAATGGACCTGAAGATGTTCTAGAACAAGAGGAATCTAGCTTCGTTATATAATCTTACATCCTCCTAAATCTGCCTAAAACTCTAAAAAGTTTTAGCAGATAATGCTAAAATAGTTTAAAGTTTTAAAATTTATATACAGTATTTATTTTTTGTATACACAAGATTTTAAAACATGCATAGATTCATCACAAACAGGGTACAGAACATTTCTGTCACCTCCAGATTCTCTGGGCTGCCCCTTTGTAGTTGACCCTTCTCTGCCTGTTACCGCTGGCCATTGATCATGAAGTGTATCAAAAATCTAGGGTAGGAAGCACATTGAACAAGTCATGAGGACTGTCGGAAACTGTAATTAATTATTGTGATGCTTCTCGCTGACTGGAAATGTGGCATTTCACTTAATGCCTTTTGTTTCAGATCTCGGGAGAGTAATAAACCTCAAACCAAACACAGAAAAGTTAATTTTCTCAATTAAATAGTGACAGCTGATCACCTAAGTTGTGGCTTTTTCTAGGCCTGTGCAACTCTAAGTATTAGAGGCTCTGTGACCTTCGAACCTGACTCTACAGAGATGGATTCTTTCTGTCTCCATTAGAAGGCGAACAGATAAATAACAGCACCAAGATGGCCAGGGAATGTAACACCTGGACTAGGAGGTGTGAGAAGTGGTCAGATCATTAGAGTTGAATTTTTTACTCTAGACTCTTTGCTCTTTGTGAGAGACTACCGAACAACACAATGAGCAAGAGTTTACACCACGAGCTGAAAGCTTTCAGTTGGCTCCATTTTGTTTTGAAAGCTGACGAAGAAAAGTTGTTTTGTTGACAAATCCAGGCTACTTTACTTTCCTGACATACTTTTCTAATTGCACATCTATAGCAAATTTAGAACAGCTTTCGATTATTACTTGCGTGTGTGCATGCGGAGGAGAAAATTCTCTGCACATTAGGGCATTTGTCCGGGGGGTAAAGAAAAGACTTTGTCAGGTTGCGGTGCCTCCTTGCACGTGTGTGTGTTTGCTTAAACTCAGAAGTCAGCCAACCATTGAGGCCTCTGAGTGTGGTTAGCCATCAAAACAGAACAGTGATAATGGATGTTTATATAAATTTTTAAGTATTTGGAAATTTCTAAAAATTGAAAAAATATTGTTTTAGCAATCAGAGTAGCCTTTCAGGGGAGATGATTTGCACTCTTTACCAATGAGATGTTAATGAGATTGGGAGGGAAGCAGGAAAGTTAAGAGCCTTTATTTTTACAAACAGTCTTGCAGTGCCAGCGCTTAAGATGTGTTCCGTCCTGCAGCACACCACGGTGAGGGGAGTGGGCTGTAAATCACAGGGGACCCACCTGCAGAATACTAGGTAATAAAAGCGATCTGAGGCAGGTGTTTGGAGGAGGGGGGACCCGTACCTAGGACAGAGTTCAGGAAGTGGAACCAAGAGGAGAGTCCTTTACTAGCATTTTTCAAGGGCACGTGTCTGAATTATTTTCATCTTTTTGTCCCCAAAGAACCTAGCACACTGCTTTGTACATACCAGGCATTCGGCAAATTCTTGTTATATCCTACCTACGTATACTTTTCTTTTCCCTTGGCAGAGCGCTTTTGCAGTTAAGGACAGGGAATCTACATGGATATTATAAAAGTTTTAATATTTTCCTGCTCTTCTTGGGCTAAGAATTTCGTGACAACACCTATGAATGTTCTATTCAGCATCGATATCTCAAGATGCGATATCTCTTTGAAACCCTAGGTGAAGTGTTCTCGCTTAGATACCATTTTATCTGGACTCTTCTCCAGGGAGTCTTTTTCCCTTCCATATACCAGTGAAAGTTTTTTTAGTGGGGTAAAATATGCATAACATAAAATTTACCTTTTTCATCATTTTTAAAGGTACAGTTTAAATACCGAATACATCACATTGTTGTGCAATCGTTATCACCATCCATCTTTCAAAAATGAAACCCTGTAACCAGTGAATTTTAAGCTTGTAATTTGTGTTCCAGTACTGATTGAGCAAATAGAGTCTTTAAAAAAATTATTTTTAATGTTTATTTATTTATTTTGAGAGAGAGAGATTGGGGAAGGGGCAGAGAGAGAGGGAGGGAGAGAAAGAATCCCAAGCAGGCTCCACACTCAGCACAAAGCCTGATGCAAGGCTCGATCTCATGCCCATGAATGAGATCGTGACCTGAGCCAAAATCAAGAGCCGGATGCTTGACTGACCGAGCCACCCATGCGCCCTACAAATAGTCTTTTGTATATATGTTGAGGAGCTCATAATTGCTTTATAGGGAAGAAACAGAGACAAAGATAAAACTGGGAATCACACAACAGCCTTTTAAGAAGGTTGTAATTCTCAAATTTTATAGATAGATTTTCTGTTCTTCAGTTTCCTTAAAGAATTTGTTCAGAAGCAACAACTGGGAGTAGCCCTTACTCTCTTAAAGTCTTTCCAGTCTGCGTGTGTGTGTGTGTATTTCCGTGGTCTTTGTATCTCACGGGATAAATAAAAATATATCTGCCTGAGGTTTTGTGTTTAGTGCCATTTCTGGTTAGCTTGAACGTGGTTGTAATCTACTTTTGAGGGCTATACTGTCCTTGAATATGGTAATTTTATCCTGGTGTCAGACAATTTAAGGATAAGGAAAGGAATATCTTCTTTTTTTCAGTACTATCATCTTATTTTGTTTATTTAGGTTGAAGTCTGTTATTAATTTGTACCTTTCCTTTATTCCTAAATAAACCATATAAGAAAACAAGCCAAAAAACAGCATAGCCTACTTCTCAATAGAATTACTTTAGCTCGTTAGTTAGCTAAACATATGGCTCCTCCTGCTGCCCTGGTGAAGAGGCCGTGGCCTAACTGGGCGTGTGTTCTGTTTGCCTTTTTTGGTAGGTCTTTAAGCAGAATTGGTCTTTTAACATTGGAAAAGAGAGATGTCAACAGTGATAGTTCATACATCTTTTAGGGACATAAACCGTTTGAGAAACTAATGAAAGTCATGAATGCTCTCTTTAGAAAAAATATCATGTGAATACAAATTTTTAAATAAAATGTCAAGGAATTTTAGGCACTCTCTGAAATGTATTCAATTATATATCCCTTGTGGGAACCATCTGTATTTTATGGTATCAGTATCAGATTCAGTAGCCCATTCTACGAGGCCTCTTTTCTAGTTTAATGATGATTTGTGAAGATTACATAGTAGAAAGGGTTGATTAGAGTTTTGGCTGTCCCAGAATTCAATTTTATATAATTAGTAAAAGTGGATGCCTATTCAGTAACACGTTGACAAGTAGGTCGAAGGTATTGGTAAACTTTTCTGAGTAGCCCAGTTTACATAGTAGATAGCTGTCAGAGCATAAGTTGACCTGTATTGTATTTTGCCGTGTAAGATGGATAAGATTCTATTTCCAGAATCCGGTTTGGCAGTGACTTCTCATGTGCTTTTGTCTCTCTTTTTTTCCCCCCTCCTGTCTTTATTTCTGTGCAGCTAGTTCAGAAGAAATAAAGAAGGGAAAATAACAATGAAAAAATGTTCTAATTTTGACTTGAAATAGCTAGAGATAGCATAGGATAGTAAGCTTAAAATTGATATTCATTTATTATTTATCATTTATTTGTATTTGAGAGAGAGTGGATGCACCTATGTGTGCAGGAAGGTCAGAGGGAGAGAGAGAGAATCTTAAATAGCCTCCATAGTGAGTGCTGAGTCCAACACAGGACTCGATCCCATGACACTGGGATCATGACCTGAGCTGAAATTAAGAGTTGGACACTCAAAGGGCTGCTACCCAGGCGCCCCTAAATTGGTTCATTTAAATATTTGGTATGACATAAAGAGGTGAAGACTTCATCGTTTTCTTCACAGAGGCGATGACCCTTTTTCTTTGTGAGTGACGTTGCCTTTTAACCAACATCATAGAGAAACTGAAGACTCTCAGGCAGAAACTCTTTTGGCTTTCGGCACTCTTTTTCCTGAACTATCTGTGCCTCCACTGTTCTTTATTGTTTCAGCTCCCGTCTCAGACAACAGGCTGTGCCTCTTGTTTAAGGCTATTTCTTCCATTCCTGCTCAGTCTCCTTTCTTTGTTCTGTCAGTTATTTCCGCTTCTCCTCTTTTTTTCAGCCTTTCCTTTTCAGTGTCTGTTGCCACGTCACGCCCGACATGTTCAAGTCTCCCTTTCATTGGCCATATCACCATAGATCCTCTTCCCGTTATGGAACCGTCCAGTGCTTTTCATCCACATTTCCTCTGTCATTGAATGATGCCACTGTGCATCCAAGATAGAAATCTGCCATGCTAAGAAATTTGGTACTTCTGTAGGGATCTCAATGTAGTGAATAGTAGAACAAGTAAAATACTGTGGGATGGGGCGGAGCGTAGATAATATTGTAAGGTAAATGCATTGTATTAGTAAAAGCAAAATGTTAGACTATGGGGATCCTTATTTCCTGGGATGTTTGGAACTTGTACTGTCTGGAAATAGAGGTGGTCTAGGTAGCCTGATGAGGCTCTGATATCAACTTTACTAAGTGAACTAGTGCACTGCAGCTCACTAGAAGTTGTCAAAAATTTTGTCACCTTTATTTCAAAAGAAATTGAACTTGGGGTGCCTGGGTGGCTCAGTGGGTTAAGTGCCCAACTTCAGCTCAGGTCACGATTTCACGGCTGATGGGTTTCATGTCCTGTGTCCAGCTCCGTGCTGACAGCTCAGAGCCTGGAGCCTGCTTTGGCTTCTGTGTCTCCCTCTCTTTCTGCCACTACCCTACTTGCACTCTGTCTCTCTCTCTCTAAGATAAATAAACTTAAAAAAAAAAGAAATTGAACTTTTATATCTATATCTGTATATTTGTATTTATAAATGATATATGTGTCCTTCTTTCATTAACTCAGTAGTTTTAAACTTTTCGGATTATGGACTGCCTTTAGAAAGCCATTTTTGTGTATAAATGCCCCAATATGTATATATTATTTATTTAAAATAACAAAATATGTACTACTCTCACTACTATCTTAGAGGAGGAGATATATTTGGGGAGAGATCCAATGTTAATAATGCATTTATATCTTCTTTTCAAACACTCTTCTAGATCATTTCAGTTGGGGAGGACCTATTTTCTGTCAGATATACTTTGATCATCCTTGTGTTTACTACACGATGTATTTGACCCAGGGCTTGTAATAGGTGTAGCAGTTGCCTATTGCAGTTTAACAAACCACCCAAAACTTATTGGCTTCAAATAATGCTGTTATTATTTCTTGTGTTTCTAGGGATCAGCGTTTGAGGCTAGGCATAGCTAGAGAGTTTGTCTGCCGGCCTCACCTGGCATCACTCGTGTGGCTGGCAGTTGGTGCCAGCTATTGTCTCGGTTCCCTGCACGGACTCTTATCCACCAGTCGGCTGAACTGTGCTTCCTTATAGCATGGTGGTTTAGATAGAGAGAGAGCTGAAGCTGCTAGGCCTCTGAGGACCTAGACTCCTGAGTTTGATGATGTTTGTCACTTTCTCTTAGCCAGAGGCCGTCACAGAGCCAGTCCAGATTCAAGAAGGTGCAGAAATGGTCTCCACCTCTTGACAGGAGAAGCAACAGTGTCACATTGCTAAGGAGCATGTGCACAAGGAGACATGATTCATTGGAGACCAATATTGTAATGGTCTTACCACAGTAAGATGAAGACACATATGCTATTTTCTATCATTCGCATGTACTAGCATAATTTTTTTAAAGTTTATTTTTTTATTTTGAGAGAGAAAGAGAGCGCGTGCATGCTGGAAGGGCAGAGACAGGGAGAGAGAGAGAGAAACTCAAACTGCCAATGTGGAGACCCATGCTGGGCTCGAACTCCTGAACCCTGGGATCATGACCTGCGCCGAAATCAAGAGTTGGGTGCTTAACTGACTGAGCCATCTAGGCATTCCTGTACTAGCATTATTATTATCATTCTTTTCAAACTACAGTTTTTTTCCGGGAATATGTTAAGACCATTTGTCCATTTTCTACAAGTTTAACTAAAACTAGCTGATATAATCTAATTTTAATTAAGCACATGTAATCCACAATACATCACAAAAAACTGAAAGAGAATCAATGAGTGAGAGCATTACTATCAACCACTCTGCATTGTCTTTCCTCACTATGGCACATCCTGAGTTCCACGTATGATACATGACCGTCTGACAGAGAGAGAGTGAGGGCGTCGTGTCGTTTCTTCAATCAAATGCTAGTAAAGCTTTGTTATTTCCTTTTTAAAGATGGAAAGAAGTATAAGTACTGATGGATTGTTATGCATAGCCTTGGGTAGACCTGCTCCACTTTGGAGACCGTCGTGTGGAACAGTGATCTGCCACAGGTCTGTGGCACTGGTATGCCCTTTAGTGTCAACGCTGACGGAAGTCAGTGATTCAGCATGGCACTCTTATCCCTGCACTAGCTAAGCCTTAGAGTCCTTCTCAATGCAGTGACTTAGGCCAACCTTCC
Source organism: Paguma larvata (assembly GCA_030068075.1). Lineage (NCBI taxonomy): Eukaryota > Metazoa > Chordata > Mammalia > Carnivora > Viverridae > Paguma > Paguma larvata. The sequence continues at coordinate 49,567,258 of CM057836.1, forward strand.
CAAACAGATCATAGATGGCACAGGAGATAAAACGTGTTTGTTATTCTGGTTGTGAGACATTCATTTTACTTGTGGAAGAGGTAGTATGTTCATGTGTTTCAAAGTTGGCATTTTTGGAAAGATGGCATCAGTGGTGTGTGTGTGCATTTGGGGTTTGTAGGAGGGAGTCGGAGGGAGTTGGGGAGATCACGGCCTTCCATCTCGGCTTTAGTAATTATTTTTTTACATCGTCAATGGCAACTTTCTTTTGGTTTACATACTCAAAGGAAAACTTAAGAATATTTTCATATAGTTTTAACTTGTGTTTACATGGGAGATGAAAACAAGTGGTTTTCTTATTTTTGTGTTTTGAGAAAGAGGGTGCAAGTGAGTGAGGGAAAGAGAGAGAGAGAGAGAGAAGCAGGGTTTACCTGAACCGGAGCTCGAGCTCACCTGATGTGGGACTTGAACTCACTAACCATGAAATAATGACCTGAGCTGAAGTCAGATACTTAATGACTGAGCCACTCAGGCTCCCGGAAAACAAGTGTTTCTTTGCAGTGTATAAGGTTCGTTTTAATCCTCTTCTCTACAAAAGTCAGCTCACGGTTATAGTTTCCTGATGCATGTGTGTTTACTTATGTGGGTTCTTTAGTTTTTGATACATGCTTATCCTGTTGTACTGTTGAAACACCGAGCTTTTACTAAGAAGTTTTAAAGCACTATGTACTTGAAAAGCCTTGGTAAATTTCACTACTACTACTTCTCCGATAGCTGTGTTTTTCTGTGTCCTGAAGAATGCTTCTTCCACGCAGCCAGCAGGATTAGCAAATAGCCGAGCCGAACCCCAAAGCATTCAGCCTTTTTTCCTGCTTTGACCCTCTAACCTCTCCTTTGGTTGGCAGTGTGCTGGTGTTGACAGTTCTCCTGGTTCAGCCAAAGGTGAAAGATAATTGCTTGCGGAGTAGCGGCTGGGATTGTGTGTGTTTTTGTAGCGAGCACCCCCACCCCCATCCGCAGGCAAAGCTTTGGATCTGGTGCACATTTCAAAGCATGTGTTAAACTTTATGTGATGCTGATTAAAATGGAGGGCTCCAGGGTGAATTGGCAGAGCCCCGCGACTGCATCTGCCAAATGACATACAGAGAAATGTCTTGCTACAAATGGAAGGGCCGAATTCTATCTCAGCAATATGCAAGCCTGCGAAAGGAAAGGTGACTCTGGGCATCTGTGCGTACACAGCCCATGGAGCGTCCCGGGTCCTTCAGCAACTCCTTTGTTCCTCTGGCATTTTAACGGGAAAGAGAGCCTGTTCACTTTCCTTCTCCTTTAAACAACAACAACAGCAAACCCATATGGAAATAATAGTTTGCATGACACCGTCTTTCAGTGTGCCATTCCCACCTAACATTTATTAAAAACCCGACTTGGACCAAAGACACAGAGATGGAAGACTCATCTACCGTCTGAAGCTAGATTTATGGGGCATTGGGATGAGATCTGTGAAGTTCATGTTGGAAGGAAATGCGCGTTTTCAAAGCGGATACGTTTGTGTCCTGAGCTTTTTAGGTTCAAGATTTCCTAGGATTTCTTTTAAAAAGATGTATTTTTATCATCAGCATAGATCAACTCTTCCTCAAAGGCAGTGTAGACAGCATTAGTATCTCAGGTCACCTTTCCTTAGACATCTTGCCCTGTTTTTATGATAGGGTTAGGATAGAGAGACCGTCCGTCAGTTTGCTAAAGGAATTCAGACATTTTTAAAGGCAACATGAGGAATGTAGAGGAGTAGGAAGGCTCAGTGGTTCACATGTTATGGCAGGGGGAAGCAGGAAGGAAGGTTGAAGAAATCGGTGGAAAGAGGAGGGTGAATAGAGAAAGATGAGCTAGCCTTTTAATCATGGGTAAGCCAGAGGGAACAGATAAAAGATTAGTAATTACAACATGTGGAGTGGGTATGAAATATTAATAAAAAGCGGCCACTATTATATTGATTTATGTATTTCAGTAACCCCACCAAACATTGATGTCTTTCATCACACTCGTTCCCTGTTGTGGAGAATGAAGAATTGTTTGGTCTTTTGCGGTATTCTTTTGTTTTTCAAAATGGCTCAAAAGGCAGCTCTGGGGACTCACTACAGGACTTTGTTATTACCTGGATTATACTTGAGGTGGGGAAGGCATAGCAACTTCACAGGCAAAGAAAAGCACTATGTACAGCAGATCCTGGATTGGGAAAAACAAATACATCATACTGTTCAGAACTCGCTTTTATAAACTATGTTAAAAAAAAAAAAGCAAGCTTTATACATACGGATATATTCAGTTTCCCAGGTGAGACCATCAGCTCTGTTCTGCTTTCAAGTGTTTTCTATGATTTTATCATATTTCTTTGTTAAATCAGATTTCTTCCTCTCCTGCCCCCACTTCTCCATCTTTACTCTTTTGAAACGAGGGTGGAGCATGTACAGGGAACAGAAAGAGAAAATGCTGCCTGTTTGCCCACTATTTTGGAGTTTTTATTAAATTTCACGGAGTTCCTTCCTTTCCCTCTGTTATTAAAGCTCCAGTGTTCCAGTCATGAAGATTCTTATTTCTAAAGAGTATTTTTTGACTATAAACTTCTGTTAAGAGTGGTTTGGGATGGGAGGTTGATAATCTGTTCTTCTCTCTTTTAGAGTCCTGGTTGGGTCAAAATAGGATTTGCCTTGAGGATATTAGTATTGACTTCATGCAAAAGAAGTTTGAAACCTAAGATTCCACTTAGTTTTCCTCTCCCGGGCTTTTGTAGAATATTTTGCAGAGAGGAAGATGCAACTGGGAGGTTGTCAGCCACTGAGTCTTAGGGAATGCCACTAACTTCCCAAGACCATCTTAGAGTTTCAGACGCGTCATTTACTGAATGGCAGTTTCACCTTCCGCACAGCAATCTTAACTGGTGAAGAATACTATGACAAAAGAAGAGGAAGATTCTCCCCCCCTTCTTTGTGTAGCGAAAGTTGTAAACGAGAAGGAAGAATAATAGAAAAGGAATTTGGAACTGGGCACCGATCCCGTAGCATCCTCTCTATGTAACCCTTCACCTTACTAATTTATTTAATGTGTGAAAGATTATCCTTGTTTAGTAATATCTCAGAATTTGAATACAGTTTTTAAAAAATGTCCAGATTAATATCTTGCCTTTTTGAAAAATATAATTTATTGTCAAATTGGCTAACATACAGTGTGTAAAGTGTGCTCTTGGATTTTGGGGTCGATTCCCATGGTTCATCGCTTACACACAACACCCAGTGCTCATGCCAACATGCGCCCACCTCAATGCGATCACCCGTTTTCCCCTCTCCCCGGCACCCCCCCATCCACCCTCAGTTTGTTCTCTGTATTTAAGAGTCTCTTAGGGTTTGACTCCCTCCCTCTCTGTTTGTAACTATTTTTTCCCCCTTCCCATTCCCCATGGTCTTCTGTTAAGTTTCTCAAGATCCACATATGAGTGAAAACATACGATATACTTCATTTATTATTTCAATCAACAAATGCCTGTTGAGTATACTGAACACAAGTGAGTATAGTATATGTCAGTGCCGTTTGCTACGGAGAGAAATCAAGCGGCGGGGCGAGTTTTAGCTGTTTATTTGAGGTCGTGTGAGGTGTCTAGTCCTTTGGTGTTCTGTAGTTAGGTACTTACAGAGTAATTACATTTTCAAGGTTCGTTGTCTTCTTACATCAGCTGAAACTCATCATTTTGTTAGACCTGGGGTATCTTTGGGTGGCAGCACTTCCTGCTTCTGCTTCTTCGGTAGCCCAGATTCTGACTATAAACAACTATTTATTAAGTAAACAGGTATAAAATTTTGCATTTGTCCCCATTTTGTAAAAAGGTTTTGTTTATTTATTTTTGAGAGAGAGAGAGAGAGAGAGCAAGTGCATAAGCCAGAGAGGAGCAGAGAGAAAAGGGGATAGAGGATCCGAAGGAGGCTGTGCTCTGACAGCCTGATGTGGGGCTTGAACTCAAAAACCATAAGATCGTGACCTGAGCCGAAGTCAGATGCTTAAACCACTGAGCCCCCCACATGCTCCTTTTCCTCATCTTTCATAGTAGTTTTATTGCAAAGCCAAGTATAATAGCAGATCCCCAGATAATAGTGTATGATATTTTTTCTTTTAAATAAGGACTTGAAACTTCAAGATTAAAGAAGTTTTTATGCATTATACATTTATGTATTAAATCAAAAGCAGATTGGATGCTTTTCCTGTTTTCATTGCAGTTGACGGCTTTGATGAGCTACCTTTGCCCAACCTATCAGCCAGGTTGGTAGCACATTTGTGTTCTACTGTTGGCTGGAAGGTTTCAGATTCTTCAGTCTTTTGGTTGATACTTGTAATTTTTACTTATTTTACTCTATAATAGAGTTTTCGAGATGGATTTGTTGAATCCCTTGAAGTGTATTCACATTTTGTCCCTGTATGTGTGTGCGCACCTTGTCTTGGCTCACGGCTTTCCTTGGCTTTCACGGTAGTTCCTGTGTCAGTCCGGGTTCCGTCAGGGGAGCAGAACCCCTAGCAGAGTGCTTACCCACTTCCCATTCCCATAGTAGCATTTGGCCACTCCCTTAAGCAGGGCTGTTGTCTCGGTGTCTGATGCTGGAGTTTGAGGTCGATACGGAAGGTAGTCAGGAAGGGAAAGGAGATCTGGAATAAGGGAGAGCAAAGACAGGCTAGAACTGCCTGCATGAGCCGGAACCCAGGAGGATGGACTGAAACTCATGGTAGTTCTTACTGCCTCTGATGGCGATGGTGCGAGTGAGCTGCAGGAGAAATTGGTGCGCTGCATCTTGGAGCTGAATACACCCCTGACCCAGGAGAAGCTGAAGGAGGATCCCGGGGAAAGTGCAGTAACCACAGGTCTGGCCACTGCCCCAGGCCAACAAGCTTACCTAGCAGATTAGTGCAACATGTGTGAGCTACAAAACGGCTGCTGCTCCCTTGCCCCTCTCTAAATCTTGCACGGCAATGTCTCTCCTGCTCCCCGACCCCAAACTGTGCGGGGATGGTGAGATGATGGGAAATGTAGTTTGACCTAGCCAAGCTGACACATTACAAGTATGTATCTACGATTCCAGGACAATTAAGAGCCATTACTCCATGGCAGGGGTTGGAACTGTAATCTGTGGGTAGACCACCTGTTTTTGTAAGTAATGTTTAATTGGAACACAGCCATACTGGTTTGTTTTCCTGTTGTCTACTTTTGTGCTGCCAAGGCAAAGTTCACTAGTTATATTAGGCACTATATGGCCTACAAAGCCTGAACTATTTACTGTCTGGCCCTTTTAGAGCAAGTTTACCGACCCTTAATCTGTAGGAGCTAAGAGAGTCTTTGGATCCCCAAGGACTCCTATCTAGAAACACTTCTCAGAAGCTCTAGAACATCGTATTTATCCTTAGGAAGTCTTGCTAGGTTGCTTTCTTTCTTCAAGCATTCCCGTTAAAGTTTTATTTTTCTTTTCCTATATATTTTATTTTGTTAAAAAGTTTTTTTTAATGTTTATTTTTGAGAGAGAAAAAGAGAGCATGTGCACGCACATGAGTTGGGGAGGGGCAGAGAGAGAAGGAGACACAGAGTCCGAAGCAGACTCCAGGCTCTGAGCCGTTAGCATATAGCCTGACCCAGAGGTCGAACCCACGAATTGTGAGATTGTGACCCGAGCCGAAGTCCGATGCTCAACTGACTGAGCCATCCAGGCTTTTCGTATATATTTTAAAGTTTTCTGAAATATTAACCTAAAATAGAGTAAAAGTTATTTATAATATATTATAGATTGACCTTTTTAGAACTCCGTAAATTTCATTGCTCATTTAGCCTGGTTTTTCCTCGAAGCTTGCTATAACAAGCTTCTATTTTAAACTTCAAGTGGATGTATTAGTTTCCTAGCGCTGCTGCACATAGTACCACAAATAAGGTTGCTTAACACAACAACGACAGAAATTCATTCTTTCGTAGTTCTGGAGACTGGAAGTCTGAACTCAATGTGTAGGCAGGGTCGATAGCTTCTGGGGGGCTCAGAGAGAGAATCTATTTCACGCTTCTCTCCTGGCCTCTGGTAGTTGCAACAGTCCTTGGCTTGGCGTTCCCCGGCTTGTGGCAGCGTGACTCCAATTTCTGCCTCCTTCATCACGTGATATTCTTCTCCCTGTGCTTCTGTGTCCCCTCTCTTTTTCTTCTAAGGACACCGGTTGGTCATGTGGGATTAAAGCTCACGCTGATGATCTCATCCTAAGTTGAGCATTTCTGCAAAGACAGGATTTCCAAAGAAGATCACACTCATAGGTTCCAGAAGTCAGGACTTTCAGGTATCTTTTTCTGATTATGGGGGGGACACAATTTAACTCACAACAGTAGAGCACTGAGTGAGTGCCTGACACGCCCTGCTTATCAACTTCCTCTATATTGTCATACCACAAGGAAAATGAGAAATGAGCTCTAAATGCCTCGGAAATCTTTAGCATAAAAAAGCCTGTCCTTTATAAAAACTACTTAAAACTAAGTAGGTAAAATAGTCTCTATATTCAGAAACTCAGACTAATACTGTATATACAGAGTTGCCAAACTGATTAGAAAGGCTGATCCGTGGTTGGTTGTTAGTGTTTGTCAACAGGTCGCACCTAATGCAGTCAACAGGTCAATAGTAGTGACATTTCTTTTTTTATGTGACCATTAAGTACAAGGACTTCTATTAGATACTGCCAAAGGATTCAAAAGAAAAAAACTTCTTGAGAACCTTTTCAGGAAAGGTGAATTGACATATTGTCATCTGATATTATAACTATTGAAGCAACTTGGGGATAAAGGAATAATTAGGTTAGTTTAATTTAGACAATAAGACTGTCCTCTTTATTTCTTGTTCCGTGTGAATGAGATGTGGGGATATGAGGAAAGCCATCAGTCACTTGTTAATTATAATGTGGCTCTCCTTGGTTATCCTGTACTCAGGTGGTACTTATGATGACATGATCATTGATTATGAAGCATCTGTTCAGAGGTTTTGTAGTTATTGATGACATTTTTTGGTGAAGTAGGTTAATGTTTTTCCTCTCTGCTTTATAGGCTAGGAAAGTAAGTGCTGTGAGAAAAAGCAACTTCTTTGGGCAGGCTGGGTATGGAAACTTGATGATAAACTTGTTGGAACTGAAGGTTCAATTCCTGGACTTTAATAAGCTGTCTCTGCCCTTCTTCTGTGAAGACTTCAAACTCACGTAGCAGAATGTCTTGGTACAGTCAAGGCCGGAATGAGAAGTTCAGTAATACTCTAGTGAATGTGTCTTACAGATGTTTTAGGCAGTCTCCTTAACTGTCCCGGGAATCTTAGGGACTTTTAAGCAGCACCTAGCTGTGTCCTTCATTTGTCTGCTACGTTATGGACCACGGGGGAAAGGAGGTAAACACTATGTACGTTTATAAATACCTCAAAGCAGAAGTGAGGTGATCAGACTGCAACGGCAGGCAGCGGAACCCCTAGGGAAATTAACGTACAAGTAAGGATCCTTTGCTCCGGGACCGGAGTGCTAGGAAGGAGCATTGATCCCTCCATTCTCATCTGGTCTTTTCCTCTAACCTCACTCCAGTGCCAAGCAATTCAGTGCTTTAGGATAGGAAACTTTAAGATGGTATCATTAGGAATTCCACTCCTTCTGCTGTGGGGTACCCACCTTTACACAGAGTTGATATTAAAAAAGAAGCCATTTCTCTAAAGAAGAGAAAAACTCATACAGAGTGGGCTGTAAGTGAGAAAATGATGAATGGAAAATGAAGTCCAGTCATTTTGATGAATGGAGTTTTTGAGCCAATGAGTTTGGAGACATGATATTAGTAGCCTAGCCTGACTGGGCTTTCAGAATGATGGGCCGAGGGGACATTCAGGATGCATTTACCTTTCAGAGAGGTAATGCCGGAGCCAGGTATTACTTTTAGTTTTGGTAACTTAGTCATGAAATAAAGCAATGTACCTTTCTGGCCAGCTGCTATGGACTAAAATTCTTAGAGCTGGAGGGTGTCTGGGTGGCTCAGTCGGTTAAGCGACCGACTTCAGCTCAGGTCATGATCTCACGGTCTGTGAGTTCGAGCCCCGCGTTGGGCTCTGTGCTGATGGCTCATCAGAGCCTGGAGCCTGCTTCGAATTCTGTGTCTCCCTCTCTCTCTGCCCTTCCCCTGCTCACACTCTGTCTCTATGTCTCTCAAAAATAAATAAACGTTAAAAAAAATTAAAAAAGAAAAAAAAATTCTTAGAGCTGGGAATTGGCATAATTAACGTGACCATGAGCAGGCACTGTATTTTGGAAGTTGAAAATGGGAGCCATGAGTTCAGCTTTTTTTTTCACTTCGATTTACTTTTGGACCTAATGCATCACTTGATTGCTTTGGAGTCATTTTCTTATTGGTGAAATAGGGGTGGTTAAAGTTTATCTCCAATAAAGAGCGATGAAGTTAGTGCCATTAACCAAAATGATGTACAGCTTTGGCTAGTAAAAGACAGGAGAGCAAAGGATTCAAGAGTGAACCTACAAGAAACTATTTTCTTACATTGGATAAGATAGTGACAAATGAGCTCAGTTATCATGATGGACAATAGCAGATGCCGTCGGTACCCTGTTTACATCCCTTCAGCTCTTACCATTTCAGTGTGTGCTGACCCAACCTCCCACTTGTCAGCATCTGCATTTTTTTGCCTAAGGGCTTTCTCTGGATGCCAGAAACGGGGAATTAATGCCACTTTTCTGCCCGTCCACCTGTCCTAGTGGCTCTCAATCAATAACTGATGGAAGCTGGTTTGTAAGTATCTCAGCTCCCTTGCCTATCAGGTGGGTGCATGGTGGAGAATCCCTCTGGGGTAAGTGTTCTATACTATTTCTGAGTTCCCCACGGAATTTTTAGTTGGCCTAACTTGCTTGATAACTTGCTCGATGCTCTTCAATGACTTCATTCTTTTTATTGTCATCTTATGTCTCTACAAGGCCTTCCTGGGGTCCCCTCCCACATAAATGCCTTAGACTCAAATCCTTTTCTCAAGTTCTCCTTCTAGAGGAACCTAAAAGAAGACAGTAGTCAATAGCAATGGAAAGTCTGGACCCAGGGCACCTGGGTGACTCAGTCCGTTGAACATCCAACTCTTGATTTCAGCTCAGGTCATGATCCCAGTGTCATGGCATTGAACTCCGCTTGGACATGGAGGCTTTTTAAGATTCTCTCTCTCTCTCTCTCTCTCTCTCTCTCTCTCTCTCTCTCTCTCTCTTCTCTCTCTCTCCCTCCCTCCCTCCCTCCCTCTTTCCGTCCCTCCCTCCCTTCTTCCCTCTCTCCCTCCCTCCTTCTCTCCCCTCTGTCTCTTCTCCCCTGCTTATGCTCTCTCTAAAATGAAAGAAAGAAAGAAAGAAAGAAAAGAAAGAAAGAAAGAAAGAATGAAGGAAAGAAAAGCCTGGACTCTCTTTCTATACATACTCAGCAATAAATGTGAGTTTTTAGTGGCTCCAAGACGAAGCATGCCTACGTAGCCACTTAAGTCCAGCCTCTGTTAAACTTATCCCCCAACCCCCTTCTCTCATGTGTAGGACGATTCGGATGGATGATTTCTTTGGGGAGAAATGTCTTTTGTCAGTATCTTTTGGTGATTTTTTTTTCTGGGCTGATCAAATTACTTACTCCAAGTAGGAACTTCTAGAATCCTTGCCTGTCCTCATTTTAAGGAGTCTAAGTGGGAAAAAGAGATTGGCGATCTCAGTAGTCAGTAAGTACACTTTCATTATTTATTTCCTCGTTTTCAGGATGATCCTTATCTTCTCACTAATGACACTTCTGCTCAAGTTGAGACCTTCTGTGTTATCTTTTCTGTAAAATAAATTCCTAGCCTTTTGCTGTGGTGAGGGAAGGATAGGTGCTCGCCAGATGACATTAGAAAGGGGAATCCGAGGTCTAACTGCTTCATAAGCAGACTTTCAGCTGAGCCCTTGCAAGCTGCATTCTCTCCCTTCCCATCCAGTTACCTTATTCTGCCAATGTGATGCAAGTCAGGCTGCCGCTTGGCTTTTCCTACTCCTTGCTTTGTCTGGTTACCAACTGGGCCCTCTGCTTTCCCGTTTTCAGCATTTTGTTGCTATTGGTTCTTCTGTAGTCTTTGATTTTTGTGGGTTTATGCCTTTTCAAAAAGGGCTGTTTCGTTTTATTTTAGTGGAGTTTTAAGGAGGGAGTTCAGCTCGGTGCATATGCTCAGTCTGCCATCTTTAACTTGAAATCATGTGAGTTAGTTTTCGCCAAAGAAAACATAATAAAAGAAGCTTGGATATTGTGTTCTGACTTCTTCCCGTATCCCTTCCCTTGTCTACCTGGCATTTAATCTAACGTGCCTGTTTAATTTTCCTGTGTTCCCGTTTCCGGGCACTTGCCTGCGCACAGTGTTCTGTGGCTCAGCATTATCATCAAACAAAATCTAAACGTCCCAGTTGGTCATTTGAATCTTGCCAGTTTGGCTCAAACCTACTTTTCCAGTGACATCTCCAAAGCACTCTTCTCCAAGAACCTTGTCAGATTAGTTTGCCTAGTCATCCAGACACACCCTGTATGGTCTTTTGTTTCACATTAAAAAAAAAAAAAAGGCTGTATAGCCAGTGGTATTGAATAAAATGGTTGGTTCTGCGTAGTGTCCTAGTAAGTTAACAATTTATATATTTTTGAGCATCTGAGGAAAAACATTTCAAACAATTATTTCTTTTCAGAGTATTCATGAAATACTGTTGAGTAAGAAAAACATAGAAGTGAAAGTTGATCTTAACAATCAACTAAGATCTTAACGATTTTAGTATGCGTGGAAATGTATTCTCAATTTGTGTCAGATATTTGTGCTGAATATCCTCATTTGGGGGTATAAGTACTATTTATGCATCTTGTGCAAGACCACTTCTTTTAAAGTGGGAAGAAATAAGAACACAGCTTATTTATTATTGCTTATTTGAGAAGTTCAAAGTCTTTGAACATAAATCATTAAGAAAATTTGGTTAATTTTATTGATGGATAAAGAATTCACATTCTTGCTTATGGTTACACAGAAGGTTCAAAGCAGAACACTAATCGATTCTTCATTTCTTCATTTCTGAAGTCTGGACTTTTCCAGATACTACTACTTGACAAAAAAAAAATTTGTGTCTTCCACATAACTTATTTTGCTTCAGTAGGAATCTCAGATCACAACTGTATATTCTTAAGGTATGTATTGAACATAGTAATATTTCTCTAGGAGATTATCTTTCACCTACCACCCATGGCATTGACTAGTTTATTCTATCTTAAACTGTATTAGCCCAGTGAACTTTGTGTCTGGCATCTTTGTTAAATTACAGAATTCCATGGGTGGTTTTCTATCATGACTCTTTTGCCTCTTAAACTTAGAAGGACTGCACCTACCTAAGGAAATGCACTTTCCAAAACCCCAGACTTCATGTGTGATGGAACTTAAAAGAAAAACTCTTGGCTGAGCTTGAATGCTGAGAACCAGCTAAGTGGTTTTCTCTGTCTGGAGAAAATTGGAAAAAGGGAATTATTAAGCCCAGCAAATGTAGTTGTTGATGGAAATGCTGACAGACTGGTTCTGCCTGGTGCCACTGTTGTGAAAAGTCAATCAATATTAAGTATATTGTAAGAGCTGCTGCTTGTGTACAAGTTGTGTCTGGTAGACCTTGTCACAGATAAATAAACCCCTTCAAAAAATGTTAAGTGATTTCCATAAAAAACATTTATTTTGTTCTCCTTCTTAAGCCAAATTCTTGTTGTTTATGGCTTCCTGTGCCCAACAGTTCCTGATTTTCTGAAAAAGCAAAACATGTCCTGTGTGGATTAAGCTGCTGAAATGCCTTTCAGGCATTGTTTATGAGTCTGCCCTCTTTATTTTCAGAGAGAAAGCGAATACTTTAATGTCTTCCATATTCCATAAATCTGTCCCATGCTACAATTCAAAGCTGTGTGTGTTTTTGTTAGAAGGTACTTCTGGTTGTACTTAGGGGAGAAAAGCTGCCTAAGACTGTTAGTGAGTATTTGGGTGGTGGTGGCAGACTCCCCTAAAGGGGATTTGTCCTGGTTGAAAATGCCGTTAGTGTTTTAGCTCAAGAAAGTAGTCACCAAAGGTGCTGTTTGTTATAGTTAGTAGTAGCGTAGTTGCCCTTCGACTGCTTTGTACCAAGGAGTTTCCTGTTTGGCTCATCCTTTGGGGCCAGTTTTCCCTCCAGGCAAGCTTGTTGATTTACCACTTCTGACTCCCCTGCTGAGTAGCATACTGAGTGTGCCTGCCCAGTGGTCTCTGTAGAGGGAGGTTGGACTTTGCTTGCCACAAAGTGAGGCTGTCTGTCCTGGAGATGGGGCAAAAAGTAACTTGAGTTGGAGATCCGAGTTTACTTTTTTTCTATTTAACATTTTATTTTGAAAAACTTCACACATTACAGAAAAGTTGACACCGGTGTTTACCCACCACCTAGATTCTACAGTTAACATCCTATGATACTGGCTTTATCGCATTTCTCTCCACGTGTTATCCATCAAGCCATTGTATCCTTTTTATGCTTTTCTCAGTGAGTTTGAAACATCAGTACACTTCATCTCTAAATACTTTAGCATGCATGACATTAGAGTTTAATAATGGGTTATTTTTTCTTTTGAGGGTAAAGTTCAAATACGATGATATGTACAACTCCAAGTGAGTTTTTAACAAACGTATACACCTGTTTAACTCGAACACATGTCAAGATGTAGAACACTACCATCACCACAGAAATTCTGTCATACTCCTTTCTACTCAGTCTTGTACCTTTCCTTCCCAGAGGCAAGCTATTTGTTTGCTACTGTAAATTAGATTTGCCTGTTGTAGAACTTCATATAAATGGAATCATACAGTAAGACTTCTTTTACTCAGCACAGTGATTTTGAGATGCATCTATATTGTTGCATGTTTCAGTAGCTCATTTCTTTTCATTGCTGAATTTGATTCTCTTACATGAATTTACAGTTTGTTTATTCATTCTTCTATTGATGGACACTTGAGATGTTCCATTTTTCGTCTACTATGAGTAAAGCCACTGTAAACATCCTTGTATAAGACTTTTTATGGACGTCTGTTTCATTTCTCTTAGGTAAATATACTTGGAATAGAATTCGGGGTCGGAATTTTATGAGGTACTGCCCAACCTTTTTTGCAAAGTATCATACCATTTGATATTCCTGCTATTAATATATGAAAGTTGCAGTCGCTCTACCTCCTCGCCAACATTAGTTGTTCTCAGTCTTTTTAAGTTTAGTTATTTTGGTGGGTATGTAATGGTATCTCATTATGGTCAGCATTTATTTTTGGCTTACCGTGGGAATGAGGAGTAAGAGATGGAAGGGACATAAAAACAAATAGCGATAGCCCAGATAGTGGATTTTCTGTCTTGTTGGATGTAGATGAAGTGAGCGAAGAAAACATAAAGAAAGATAAGACAGACAGGTGGAGTGAGAAGACAAGCGACTAGGGGGCTCTGCCCCGAGGGATGCTAGGGCTAAAGTCACATCAGGGATTTGACAAGAAGAATAGTAGTGGCATAGAGAGTTAAATTTAGTTCGCTTTTTTCCAGCATGAAAACATTTTTATTATTTTGATATCTATGGGAGGGATTAATATTCAGTATTTAAACATTTCAGTAAAGGTGTATATACACAGGAATGTGAGTATTAAAGATCTCAAAGCTCACAGATAATCTTTTGATGAAAATATTTTAGATTTTTATCTATGGATAAATGAAAGCCATTTATGTATATATGCATGTCAGCATTACATATTTGTAAAAATGGGCTTGAACTATACATACAAACTATAGCCTTTTCATTCACATCTTAGACATAATTAATGTCCAAGAGTATAAATCTACCAACTCATTTTTAATAGTATATTATATAAATAACATATTTTAGCTATTCCTCTATTTCTGGATATTAGGTTGTTTGTAATATTTTTTAAGAGTCCTTTTTGTGTGTAAAGCTCTATGCTAGGCACTGGGTTCATTCAAAAATGAAAAAGATGTGGGGCACCTGGGTGGCTCAGTCAGTTAAGTGTCTGACTTGGCTTAGGTCGTGATCTCATGGTTCGTGAGTTCGAGACCCACACTGGGCTCTGTGCTGACAGCTCGGAGCCTGGAGCCTGCTTCGGATTCTGTGTTTCCGTCTCTCTAACCCCTCTCCTGCTCGTGTTCTCTCTCTCTCTCTCAAAAATAAATGAACATATTTTAAAAAAATGAAAAAGAGGTAGTTCTGCCTTCTAGGAACTCAGAGTCCAGTGAAACAATCAGATGCCGAAAGCTTTCAAAGTAAGTATTTTTCTTTGCAGAATGTGCAGAGTATGTGGTGGTCTGTGCGAAAACTGTGTCGGACTTTGCTGGTCCCTCCTTTGTCGGTATACCTGGGCAATGAGATTTGCCAAATTTTGATAAGGTCTGGTATTCTAAGAAGTACGGTAAACTAGTTGCAGTTGGGAATAGCAACCTTTCCTGCAGTTTTCAAATGTTGTTCCACAGAACCCTAGGACTGCATGAGAACTTTATGGGGGTTCATTGAAAGAATCATTTTAATAGGGATATGTCTCTTCCAGTGTTTACAATGGGGTTTGAAGATCTATGTTCTAAAACAATACCATGGAATAGATTCATAATTTTTCTATTTCATATAGAATCAAGATGGAGTTCTTCTTTATAGTTTTTCCCTTAGTTACATTTATAAAGTCAGAGGCGAATCATTTCATGTATCAGTGGATGGTTACTTTGTCACCAATGACTTAAATCTTTTTAGGCTATCAAATGAGTGAATGGTTGTTCTCCTGTGCTTTCTCCTCATCTCTTACGGTTACCCAGTGGTTTGTTTGCATTCCACCCTCTCGCCTCTCCATTTCAGAATTACTCCAGAACATACTCTAGAATTACTTCCAAGAAGCTTCTTACTGAGTTTTCCGACTTACAGACAGAATAGTAAAGGAGGTGGAGAATATAACCTAAAAAGGAACACGATAAAGTATGTCTCGGAGTTTGTACCCTTTTCATCTTACTACTGTCTGAATTTTATCTGATTTAAATTGTAATCTTCAAGGCTGGGGATCTTGTTTCTTGAATGGAATAAATAATAAGTCAGTCTATCCATTTGTGGAAAAGGAGTCTTAGGCAGAAAGAGCTGAAGGTTGGAGCCATTGTGTTTCTTACCCAGCTGGGAAGGATACTGTTTTCAAGTGTTATTTCCATTGTGTTTAATACGGCTCAAGGGCCTGATTCCAGCACCTTTTTTATTTGGCCATGTGTTTTGCCCAGCCCATGGTGTGAAAGGGAACTCTGGTCAAGACTTTAGCTACAGGAATTAACCAGGCACCGTGGTTAGCAAGATTAAAAGCCTTCTCAGACAGATTGCATTAGTTCTTTTTTTCAGATACTCTGGTTGGAAATAACTTTATGAACTGAAATTAGGCCATTCTATTTCATGGGTAGTGGAGAAAAGGACTAGAAGAGTTTTTATTTTATATGGAATGTATGGCTGCTCTGGCAGGAAAAATATTTTCAGTTATTAATATTGTGTTTAACAACTTAATGCCACAATATTGTCGTGACTGGTGTCTGTTAGGAAATCCATGAGCATGTGTTCAGGGGAATCCCCTTTCTTACCAAACTGTGCTGCCATCTATTTTTTCTAAACTCTAGAGGCATGGAGCTAGTTTTTCATGATTGAAACTTGCATGGCTGACATCTTACATACTTAGTTAAAAGTGTAGATCTGACTTACGTGTAAGCCCTCTGCCTTTGGCAAATGCTTTTATTTGCTACTGGATAGATTATTCTATGTGTACACACATATTGGAATTTCTTGTCAAGAAATTCTGGTTGAGATTCACTCAACAGTAGTTGAAAGCCTATGTTATATCAGGTTTTGTCCTTGGAATTCAAAGACTTATGAGATATAGTACTTGCCTTTAAGAAGCTTAGAACCTAATGAACACTATAGCCTAATCAGTAATTATAGGATGATACTGTGGTGGAAGTGTGCATGTAGGGTTTTATGTGCTCAAAGAGGCATCTACAGTATACTAAAATAAGTTTTGAGGGTGAATGTGAGTTGGTTAGATGAATGAGGGTGAAATCCTATTCTAGGCAGAGAGAATATTCTGTTTTGGAGGTTGAAGGTTTGTATTCAGAGAACTACAGTGGTTCACCGAGGCTGAGTGAAGGAATATTTGTAGAAATGCTTGGATGGGTGAGAACAGAGAGGAGTGCTGAAATCAAATCATGATGGGCTTTATATAGTGCATTAAAGGAATTGGAATTTTAATTCTTATAGCTGATATTAAGGTGTTAAGGAAGGCATTGACTTTTTAGAATTGTGTATGTAAAAAAACCCCTTGATCAGGACACCTAGCTGCCTCAGTAGGTAGAGCATGTGACTCTTGATCTAGGGATTGTGCATTCAAGTCCCATGTTGGGCATAGAGACTACTGGAAAAAAAAAAAAAAAAGAAACTGACAGCCCACAGAATACGTTAAAGGATGGCCAGCGGGGAAGCAGGGTGCCCACGCAGAGGATCAATGAACTCAAAGCTAAAGATGAAAAACCATGACTTTTTTCATTGTTCATTTCTGTCCTTGTTTTTCTGTAATGGCTTGGTCTAAGACTGTTGGGGTGAAAGGCGGGGGGAATAAGGATGATATTTGGAAAGGATCAACGGACTGAGATTTGAGTGCTTCTTATTTGTCAGCTATTGGTCTAATAAATCCTTTACATGAAAATTATCATTTTTTTCTTTACAACATCTTGGGGTTGTACTGTATTATTCCTATTTCACAAATGAGGAAACGGAAGCAGAAAGACATCATAGAACGTACTTGCCCAAGGCCACATGGCCAGTCCGTGCCAGAGCCAGGGTTTGAACCTAGGCAGCCACGCTGCAGAGCACATGATTAAAAACTTTTTTCGAAGTCATTTCAGATTTAAGGAAAAGTTGCAGAAGTGGCACAAACCAGTCTACATACACTTTATCCACATTGCCCACATGTTAACATTGTGCCATATTGGCTTCATCGTTCCCTCTGTACATATAATTGCTTATACCTATTATTAATTTTTTCAATTGGTTTTAGAGTTAGCTGCAGATATAATGTCCCCTTTAAAAAAATGCATTCTTTTACATAATCACATTATCAAACTCAAGAAATTAATATTCATATTATTCAATTTATAAACCTTATTCAAATTTTATGAAAGAAAAAAAATTGTTCTGGTCCAGGATCCAATCCCAGATCACTGTTCAGAGTTTGCACTCCTAATTGCCATTCTGTGCAGGCTTCCTGTGGGCTGGTCCTGTGGCAGGTGCTATTAGAATCATTGTCTTCAGCTAAACATTGATTATATTTTTATATTTAATTTTTCTTTTGGAAATCTGTTGCCATGTCTATCAGCTTCAATAATTTAGTAATTTCAAGGTTTCTTTTTTTCTCTCTTTTTCAGGAAATTTTCTCCAATACTTTTTTCTGTTACTTCCTCCCAATTCATTTTATAATACCATCAGTGGAGTCCCATGAAATCACCAATTTATTAATGTTAGAAAAGTGTTACCTTTTCTCCCAAAGGAATTTTTTTAATGTTTGTTTATTTTTGAGAGAGAAAGAGAGAGAGAGAGGGGGCAGAGAGAAAGGAGACACAGAATCTGAAGCAGGCTCCAAGCTGTGAGCTGTCAGCGTAGAGCCTGAAGCGGGGTTCGAACTTACACATCATGAGATCATGACCTGAGCTGAAGTCAGACGCTTAACTGACTGAGCCACCCAGGCGTCCCAAGGAATTTTTTTTTTTAAACTGGAGTTCTTAATTGTGGCCCATGATCTATATATAGGTCCAAGAGGTCCATTAACCCTCTGAGATTAAATGCAATATGATGTGTATTTGCATATAGTTCTGGAGAGAGGGTTCATACCTTTCATTAGGGTTTCAGTATTGATAGCACAGAATAATTTTATGAATTACTCTTTCGTTAACTTCTAGAGGAGAGAGAATGTATCTTGAAACATTTTTTGTGTGCCTTACTAAATCCTAGTAGGCAATAAAACAGTAAGTCCAAGCAAATTTTAATCAAATGCACTTATTGAAAATTTCCATTGCACGCCAACCTGATGTATGCACATGTTAAGTATACCCGTGTTCCTAATTTAAATGGACTGCTCTCGTGTATGGTTTAGCTATTAGTCTGCTTCAGTTCCTTAGTAAGCAACCCTATCTCCTCCCTACTGCCATCTCCTTCAGGGAACCAGTGCCAGGCCAGCCACGCCGGTCCACTGCCGGGCAGTGAAACCAGATCACGCACTCGTGGCAGCAGCACATCCAGCCATTGACACAGAAATCGGTAATCGTGTTACAAATGTTCAGCAAGCCACATTTCATGACCAGCTTTGCAAAAAAAGCTGAAAGTGTGAACAGCTGTTGGTGCGTTGCATTTGCATTTCTGAAATTTCAAGTGAAGATAAAACATTAGCAGCTGCGATAGATTCCTGCATTTGACCTAGTGCCTTAGGGTATGCGATACATCGATGTTGTCAGGCTGTCAGGGTCCTGGTGAGAACTGTGGGGAGTGGAAGAATCTGAGATGAAAATAAGTTTGTTATTCTTGTAGGTTTTTGCTCTCTCTCTTTTTTTTAATTTAGATAGTTCTCCTGGAAGCTAGTAATTCCCGTAGTCAGTAAAAGACCTTTTGATTTAGAAATTCCAGTGGTTGATTGTGCTTAGACTATTCATGCCTTAAAAAATATTAGAGTGGTTATCTCTGTCATGGATTGCCCATCTTTTTATTATTTTGTCTATTCTGAATTGCATGCCTTTATGAGATTTTAATTCTGCCTTTGAATGTGTTTGGGTTTCCTCCTCTGTCTTCGCTTAAGGCACTGTTGAACTGTTTTATGAGATCCAAATGCTTGAGGGCAGAATTAAACTATTGAAATTATTTTAAGCCCACTTCTCCTCATATTTATTAATAAATTATATTTTTTCTCTCCTCTAGGAGTTAAGAAGTAAACTGTCAAGGAATATCACTGTTTGACTTTTGGGCCCACTGAAGCTCAGCTATAATGCTTTGGAGAGGGTCCAAATAAAAAAGTATTAAACAGGATTAAAAGTGTGAAGAGTAGACTTGAAGGTGTTGAGTGCCTGAAGCTGTAGAAGAAAGCATTGGGGAGGGGCCGGAAAGGATCAGTCTGTGGCATTTTGAGCAACTATTTCTTTCAAGTTTGAAGGTACTTAGTTTTTCTTTATTATTGTGCACTCCTTCCCCCCATCCTATCCTACTGCAGGAAGGGAGGTGTAGGATTTATGTCTGACAGCTGAGAATCAGGTTAGAGATTAGGGCTTGAATAGATTCTGAAACACTGAAAAAGATTCCAAGAGTTAGTTGATAGATTTTTGGTCTGCTGATCTTAATAAGAAAGGTAAATTAATGTTTTGTCTGGAATGCTTTTATTTTGGAAGGCCCTTGAAGACCTTTTAGTCCGAGGTTCTGTATATTTCAACATTCTGGTATTCAGACTTAGCAGAATTTATTATAAGAATAATAAGTCATTTGAGCGGTTTTGTTCATGGCTCAGTTAAGTGCAGAGTATCTCTCTGCTGTGTCATAAAGTGGGTTAATCCAGAACTTCTTGGTTTTGGGGTTGTTTTTGTTTTTTGTATCACTTCCTTCCTTGTTTGAGAACCAAAATAGTTATGAGTCAGTCAGTGCTGGTATCTTCTTTAATTGCCCAGGGGGCAAGAATACACTGGGATTTGGGTCATTTCTCAAAGATACAATTGACATTTGATTAGATAGGCACTAATTTTTCTTGCCTTCTTTTAGTTCGGGCTATTGCCTCAATTTTGGAAATAGTGTTTGGTGGTTCCCCCTCCACTCTCAACTGCTAGACCCGTTAATCTTATTGAAGACTTTGGATTTTATATGCAGTCTGTGCAGGTAGCCAGATGCCATATGCTGTTAATTTCTGATCCCATGAAGGCCAGATCATACAGCTGGAAATGATTGAAAGGAAAAGCATGTTCTTTTGTTTAACAAGACAAAGCCTATTGTGTACTCTGCTTCTGATGCTTAAAAGATGTATTTTTTTTTCTTACTGCATAGTATGTAGGGCTAAAAGTTTTGAACTCTTCACTTCAGAAATTACTTTTCCAGACAAAAGAGCAAAACAATGTTTGTTTAAATTGTTCTCTGGAACATGACTGATAGTGTTTACAACATTTCTATGACATTTTGATCCAGTGGGGAGTACTTGGAGAGGTATTTAAAGTGCTTTTCACTAAATCAGATGCTCTGTAGTGTTTGAACCTTTTAAAAAAATCATTTGAAAGGTTGAGTTGAGAGACAGAAAATGGCCGGGGCATTCTCTAAAGACTAAGAATGACTTATCGTAAGCGATACTGATTTTTTTCCCCCCTTCAAAAATTGAAAAACTACTTTTCTAACTAAAATAAGATGCACACACATTGGTTCAGAGCTTTGTCTATTCATGTCAGCTCTTTCATAAGGGCTGTTCTCCAGAGTCTACCTTGTATTCAATGAAGGTAGCCATTGAGGGAGTGCGTATGTGTATTTTATTTGTACATGTTCTTTTTTGTTTTTTTTTTTAATTCTATGGAGGAATCTATGGCTTGATTTGGGTACAGTAGACACATTAATAGAACATAGAGGAAAACGCCATGTAACAGAGTATACATAGAAGAATTCGTGTTTTGTGTATTGTTTTTCTAATCCTGATGTTTGGCATGTGAGTTAAAGGCTTTTAGCTGCTTGAAACTGCCTGAGGGGATCTTATGAGCCATAAAGATTCCACAATCTTTCAAGTAATTCAAGTAATTGGTCCAGTTTGCAGGGTCATTTGCTTTCAGAGAATCCCATCTTTTAACGGTAGATTTTTTTTAAGGAGATTCCGTTTAATGACATCAGACGAATAGAATATTTTCAATGTTATCGTTAAACTGTGAGAGATCTTGTTCACTTTTTATGTCTTTTTTGAAAATAAGCTGTGGAAAATTTGCGTTATAGAGTTCCGGATAGGAAAGTCAGTACAAAGATAAAAGAAGCAGTTAGTGATATGCCCCGATCACGATCACGTAGCATTTATCAGTGACTCTCCTCTCCTCTAGATTGTACTGTGTTGGGTGCATACCTGTATAATGGTGGAGCCAGAAAATTGTAGTTGTGTTTGTGTTGAGTGGTATGTAAAATGCATGTCATCCTGATTTTGTAGAAGGGATATATACAACTGAGGTCGCTATTAACCTAACATAGGAAAGCACTATGTTTAAGAAGCATTCAAGCATCATTATTAAACACACTTATTTCGTGCAGTGTTAACACTGTTAGTTGATACTATCCCCTCTCTAGGCCTTCGTAAGCTAAAATACCTAAACATTGTTTATTGTTTTTCAGTCAACCTTTTATAAGGTATATGAATTGGGGCGCCTGATTGGCTCAATCAGTTGAACATCTGACTCTTGATTTTGGCTCAGATCATATTCTCAGGGTTATGGGATTGAGCCCCACTTTGGGCTCTGTGCTAAGTATGGAACCTGGTTAAATTCTCTCTCTCTTTCTCTCTCCCTCTCCCTTTGCCCCTCTCCCTGCCTTCTGTGCTCTCTTTCTCTCTCTAAAGTAAAAAAGAAAGTAAAATAAAAAAATAAGGGGTATACGAATCATTATATTGGATAGATATAAGTAGTTGAAATAAATGCATCTTGTATTATGTATACAAAAGTGTGAAAAGTAAGTGAAGAACATTGAAAGTTGAGATAGCACTGGTTCCAAGACCATTAATTAAAAAAATACTTGGTGTAAGAGATGGAACTCTGGATTTGAAAGAATACTGAAAGGTAGGAAGCTTGGTCATCTGGAAAAGATGGGACTTTCTTAATCATAGTGAGACCTGAGAGAAATCTCAGAAGGGCGGGGTCATTGAAGGGAGGTTGGAGTATGCTGGACTGGCAGGGGCGGAGAGGATCAGACTGAGGAGACAGCGGAGTGGGATATCTAGGACTTCCTAGTGCAGTTCACCAAAATAAAGAAATCATAGATTCATACAATTAAAATGTTAAAGGAAATACTTAAAGTCATATAATCTAACCTTTCTGCCA
Organism: Paguma larvata; assembly: GCA_030068075.1. Lineage (NCBI taxonomy): Eukaryota > Metazoa > Chordata > Mammalia > Carnivora > Viverridae > Paguma > Paguma larvata. The sequence goes on from CM057836.1 coordinate 49,589,428, forward strand.
ATGCAAAAGTCCTTCTTCAGTATTACTTGTAACTGAAGAGAAGTTTGAAATGTTAAAAAAAACTCTTGTGGTCTCAGTCAGTAAATATTTATTGAGTACCTACTATGCATCCAGCAGTGTACTATTAATGCTGTAGATACAAGTGTGAGGGATAGTATTTCCGCTCATGGATTTTACTGTAGTCTCGTTGGGGGTGATGGTAGAGAAAGAATAATCTTAAGGGACTTAAAAACTAAATACATGCTTACAATTGTGGTAAGAATTCTTTTCTTTCCAATGACAGAAACCCAAGTCGAATTACCTTCTCCATAAAAGGGGGGAATTTACTGGTGCTCAAAACTGGAAGTTCCAAGAATGGATCCACAGATGCATCTAACGTGCTAATTATTCTGCTTTTCTTTGTGATGATTTCATTCTTTTTTTTTAATGTTTATTTATTTTTGAGAGAGAGAGAGAGAGAGAGAGAGAGAGAGAGAGAGCGCCCGCACGGTATTCGCATGATTGGGGGAGGGGCAGAGAGAGAGGGAGACAGAATCCCACGCAGGCTCTAGGTTCCCAGCTCTCAGAACCTGATGTGGGGCTCAAACCCATGACCTGTAGGATCATGACCTGAACTAAAGTCGGATGCTAAACTGACTGAACCACCCAGGCGCCCCCGTATGATTTCATTCTCTGTTTTTTTTTTTAATGTTTGTTTATTTTAAAGAGACAGAGAGACAGAGTGTGAGCGGGGGAGGGGCACAGAGAAACACAGAATCCAAAGCAGGTTCCAGGCTCTGAGCTGTCAGCACAGAGCCCGACGTGGGGCTCAAACTCATGAACCATGAGATCATGAGCTGAGCCGAAGTCGGACACTCAACCGACTGAGCCACCCAGGTGCCCCTGATTTCATTCCTAAGGACCCTTTTTCTACAGGGTGGCAAAAATGGCCACTAGCAACTCTGGACTTACATATTAAACATTAGCCATATATTTCTTCAGATAACATTCAAAATCTCAGGAAATGATTCAGTTTGGGTCATATGCTCGACCCTGAACTAAGACCAGAAGAAGGGGGTACTTTGGCTAACCAGGCTTATGTGGGCATCCCCAAGGCAGAACATATTATTGACAGTCACTTTCATTCATTCCATGGATACCACTTGAATCTGAATCACTGAGGATGAGGCCTGAATATTGGTATATTTTAAAAGCTTCCCAAATGATTCCAGTATATATCCAGACTTGATGAATATTGATGTGGGCCTTGAGAGTTAGTATAAAGACTTACTTTTGAGTGAAAAGGAAGCCATTGGAGAGTTTTGACCACAAAAAAATAGATCACTTTTTTGACCCTGTTGGATACATTACTCTGATTGTTGTGTGGAATAAGAAGATTAGGTAGGAGGCAGTTTTAGTGATATAGGTATGAGAAGACTATAGCTTAGACCAGACTATAGTGGTGGTGATGTTGACAAGGATTATACCCTGAAGTTAATAATGTTGAGTATAGAACCAATACGTAGATTAGTGGGTTGTAGGATAGGAGAGATCAAGAATGTCTCCAAAAGCTTTTGGTTCAAATAGCTCAATGAATTGAATGGCTTTTCACCAAGATGGAGAAGAATGTGGGTGGAGTAAGTTTTGGTGAGGGAGAAGGAGCTGGGAGAGGGAGTCTAGCCAAGAAACAGACTCTTAACTGTAGAGAACAAACTGATGGTTGCCAGAGGGGAGGCGGGTGTGGGGATGGGTTAAATAGGTGATGGGGAGATTAAGGAAGTCACTTGTGATGAGCACTGGCTGTTGTATGTAAGTGAAGAATTCTTAAGTTCTATACCTGAAATTAGTATTACACTGTGTGTTAACTAATTGGAATTTAAATAAAAACTTGAAAAAAAAAACAGTAGAAGCATGAAAAAGAGAAACATAATTATTTTATCTATGGAATTTTTGTGTTTATTATACAAATCTTGAGCACTGCTTTTACAAACATGCCCAAAATTCATAATATTTTCCAAAAACAAAATACAATAGGCATAAACATATAAAGAATAGCATTCAATAACCAAGTAGGAGAAACAGAAGAGAGAGGTATTCTTAGTCCTTCCACAGAGAAGAAAGTTTTCAGTATGACCAGGAGAGGAAGTTCCTAAAAATAAAGATTGTTGGGCTAGTAATAGCATCTTATTACAGAGGGCCTTGAGTGCCATTTTCCTGTCAACCCTAATAAATGCTTATGGACAGCGGAAGGGTAAGACCAGGTGTGTGTTTCAGAAAGCCTTACCGGTAAGCAGTGTGACGACCAGATTAAACAAAAAGGGATCTGACTGAGAGACTATTGCAGAATTTCAGGGGAAAGATGAAATAGTTTAATAGTGCAACCCAGTCTGACCCAACACTGCCATTTTATAAGGAATGTTTGTGATGCCCCCCCCTTTCAGTCCTGAGATAAAATTCATGGATAATATAATCTATTTATATGTAAAATTCAGAAGCTAATATTATGTCCTATTTGTAGTAACAAGGAGTAAAAGAAACTTATAATAAAATATTATCATGACATAGAACTTGTATTATGATATAATATGTTGACTTGTATAGCATTGTTATTACAGCCTGTTCTGGTGTGCATGAGTGAATCAGAAGCAGACACTGTGCTGTACAATATAATGCCTATAAATGTGGGCCCGGAAAATAGAACTGAGCTCATTTATATCTTTTAAAATAAAAGTTGTTAAGCACCTTTCCCCAATGGGGCTTCTACCACACATCTCCCGATTTGGTCTCTTCTGACACTCCAACCTTGAGGAAACAATGAGTAATTGGAAACTGAGTATTTATACAGCGGGGTAGAAGATATCATTGTGGTAGATACTGGCCATTCCTCTGTGAGAAAGTCTTTGCTTCAGGGATGAGAGTCTTATTTTATCCCTGCAGTCTGAAGCTGCTTCTTTTTCTCAGGTCTGTGGGTGTACATACGCCCCCTGATGCCCACCTCCTCTCCAGCAACCCTTAGTTTGTTCTCTATTAAGAGTCTGTTTCTTGGTTTGCCTCTTCCCTCCACCACCATGTTCATTTGTTTTGTTTCTTAAATTCCACATATGAGTGAAATCATATGATATTTGTCTTTCTCTGACTGACTTATTTCACTTAGCATAATACCCTCCAGTTCCATTCAGGTCATTGCAAATGGCAAAATTTCCTTCTCCTTTTTATGGCTATGTAATATTCCATTATGTGATATATATATATATATATATATATATATATATATATATATATGTATATATCACATCTTTATCCATTCATCAGTCAATGGACAAAATAAAAATTAAAACTACAATGAGTTATCGCCTCACACCAGTGAGAATGGCTAAAGTTAGCAACATGGGAGGGAATAACAGGAATTGGGGAGGATGGGGAGAAACGGGAAGCCTCTTACACTGTTGGCAGGAATGCAAACTGGTGCAGCCACTCTGGAAAACAGTATAGAGGTTCCTCAAAAAGTTAAAAATAGCAGTACCCTACAATCCAGCAATTGAACTCCTAGGTATTTACCCAAAGGATACAAAAATAGTGATTTGAAGTGATACATTCACCACGATGTTTATACCAACTTTATTAACAATACCCAAATAATTACGTATTCTATTTAAAAATACTTGAAGATATAATGGAATATACCAAAGGCATAATGAAAGAGTCACGAACTTGTTAACTTTCTATATTAGAGATGTAGTACAGACCCCATACCAGCATGTTGTATCTGTAATTTAAATACCATAAGCAGCATTACCATTGGTACTTGATTTTCTGAGTTAGCGAACAGCTCTTTGTAAAGTTCCGAACAAACCAGAGAATGCAATTTCCCCTGAATTTACATAGTCACTGGATTTCTGAAAGTTCAGTGTATATTAACTCTGTGCAGACGGAAGCTTTAAGTTACGGGTCCAGAGGTTTTTGAATTACATGAATGTGCACTGGAACATCGGATGTTGGGAGTGACGTGGGACATTTCTTCCTTTCATAGGACTGTCCCACACATGGCAGGGTTTGTAATATCCCTGGCGTTGCCCACTACCTGCCCGTAGTGCTTGCTACTTACCAGTTATTGTGATAACCAAACCTCCACGATTTCTTCAATATCTCCTTTCTGTCACAGAGCACAGATTTCTGGTTTAAAGCATAACAACACATTGGTCTCTTTGTTTCTTCTTTTAAAGAATTTAGAGGAGAAACCTATGGTGACTTATAGTGTCATGTTGGAACTTTTTATGAATCATCAGGAAATGACACTATTTGGTGTCTCTGTAACTGTATAGACGTACATTCAAGCAGTTTGTGGTCCTAGCCGTAATATCCTTATTTTTGTGTTAATTTCTCATATTTTTTATTGCTCCGAAGCATATAAATGCAATTTGGCGAAAATGATACCCACTTCCTTACAAATCAAACTCACTTCTTTGACTTTGTTTTTCCCTTCCATTTCATAATAAATTTATAAAAAGGCTAATGGTCTTTATTAGCTTAGATTACAGTTATGTCTTGGGTAAGGGAAGCTTGTAGTCAGCCTCTCACTTGTTTCTTGGGAATTGTGAAAATTTCTTGGTCACTTGTAGTGGTTGGACTAACATTCCCAAGATTTATAGCTACTTTTCCAGATTTGAATAATGAGTGGTTTTTTGTCTTTTTAAAAAAAATTAACAAATTTTTAAAAAAGCAGTTTTAAGTTTACTGAAAATTTGAGAGGAAACTACAGAGATTTCTATATACCTCTTCACTCTATCTTTACATTAGCGTGGTTCATTTTTTAATAACCGATGAGCCAAAATTGATATATTATTATTAATATTACTAATCGTTTACATAGCATCATGCTTTGTGTTGTATATTCTCTGGATTTTATAAGAATATAAATAACAAATATATACAATAATACATATGTAATGACATGTGTCTGCTATTCAGTATCATACAGAATAGTTCCCTGCTCTGCCAGTCTCCTGTGCTCCGCATGTCCGTCCCTCCTCCACGCCCCTGTCTGCTCCCTGGCAACCACTGATCTTTTTGCTATTCCATAATTTTGCCTTTTCCATAATGTCAGATATTGGAATCATGTTGCTCTAAGTTTCCCTGTACACACTGCTTTTTCTTCATCACACAAATTTTGATAAGTTGTACTTTTATTTAGTACAAAATATCCTTAGGGCGCCTGGGTGGCTCAGTGGATTGAGTGTGGGACTCTTGATCTCAGCTCAGGTCATGATCTCACAGTGGTTGGGTGGTGGGGTTGAGCTCCGGTAGGAATTTTCTCTCTTCCTCTCTCTCTCTGCCCCTCCTCGCTCATGCACATGCCTGTGTGCTTGCATGCGTGCTCTCTCTCTCTCTCTCTCTCTCTCTCAAAATAAGTAAATAAACATTAAATCCCCCTGCTAACAAAAATATCTTTATGTTTTTCCTTGAGTTTTCTTCTTTGATCCATGTGTTATTTAGGTGTGTGTGTGTGTGTGTGTGTGCGTGCGCGCGCATGTGTGTGTGTGTGTGTGTGTGTGTTTTATTCTCCAAGCATTCTGGGATTTTTGTAGCAATATTTCTGCTATTCATTTCTAAAATTCCCTTGTGCTTTTCCTTCATAGTCCTGTCGTCATGCCTAACCCCTGACAACTACTGATATATTCTCCATCACTATAGTTTTTCTCTTTGAGAATGTCACATAGATGGTATAAATGGCGTACATATGTACACTTTTGACACTAGCATATTTCATTCAACGTAGTATCCTTGATATTCATCCAAATTATTGTATATCAATAATTCACTCCTATTTTTTGTTGAGTATTATTCTGTTACAAGTTGTTTATCCTACTAACGGTCAAAAGGATTTGGGTTGTTTCAGTTTTTAATAGAGCTGCTATAGACAGTTGTATACCGGATCTAGTGTGAACCTGTTTTCTTTTATCTAGGATAAGTACAGTGGAGTGAGATTGCTGGGCTATAGGGCAGGTTTTTGTTTAACGTTTAAGGAAGTGCCCAGACTGCTCGCAGTAGGCCCCACTAGCAGTGTTTGCGAGTTCCAGTTGCTCTACAGCCTCCCAGCACTTGGCAGTTTTTTCCCTCTGAGTCTTAGATGTGTAGTGATGTTACCGTGGTTTGAATTGATCTGTCTACACTGGCTAATGATCTTGAGCATCTTTTTGTGCTATCTAGGTGTTCTTATTGGTGAAGTGTCTGCTTGAATATTTTGCCCATTTTTAAATTGGGCTTTTTGTTTTCTTATTTCGAATATCGGGAGTTCTTTATATATTCCGAATACAAGTTGTTTGTCAGATATGTGATTGCAGATATCTTCTCCTAGTCTGTAGCTTGTTAAAATTTTTTAACAGTATCTTTTTACACAACAAAAGCTTTTAACATGGATGAAGTTCAATTTATCATTAAAAATGGATCATGGTTTTGGCGTCATGTCTGAGACTTCAGTGTCATGTCTAAGAATTCTTTGTTTCTTGGGCATGTGGATGTCCACTTGTTTCAACACCATATGATGAAAAAGCTGTCTTTTCTCATCGAATAATTTCTGCACCTTTGTCAAAGATCAAATGGCCATACTTGTGTTGAGTCTGTTTCTGTTGTTCTGTTCTCTGGGTGTAGATGTCTATTCTTTCACCAATAATAAGCATTAAAGTAAGTCTTAACAGTATGTAGTATGTTTCCTCCCACTGTTCTATTCTTTTCCCAAATTAAAAAAAAAATTCTAGTTCCATTGCCTTTCCGTATAAGGTTTAGAACCAGCTTGTCTATATCTACAAAATATTGTGCTGGGATTTTACTTACAGTTTCAGTGAATCTATGATTCATTTTGAGGAGAATTGACATCTTTATTAGATTTGGTCTAATAATCCACAGATACGGTATGTCTCTCCGTTCATTTAGGTCTCCTTTGATTTCTTTCATTAGCATTTTGTAATTTTCATCCTATAGGTCCTGTATATGTATGTTAGATTTCTACCAATTATTTCATATTTCTTTTAAGCTGTTGTAAATGATACTAAATATTTTTAGTTTTCAATGTTATTGATAGTTTATAAAAGTACAGTTGATATTTGTATGTTGATTTATATCTTGCAAGCTTAGCAAACTCAACTTTTCTATTATAGGAGGATTTTTTTTTTTAAAGTTTTTTTTCTTGTAGATAATCGTGTCATGTGTAAATAGTGACAGTTTTATTTTTTCTTTCTAATCTGTATTCCTTTAATTTTTCATTTTTATTGTGTTGACCAGTTACTTTTCAGTTCCCTGGCTTTTTTTTTTTTTTTTTTTTTTTTTTTAATTTTCTGACTAGAAAACTGGGGCTTTTGTTACTTTGCTGTAGACTTCTCTATCTGCCCCTCATCCTGAGCCATACAGTGAGAGGATAGAAAAAACAAACAAACAAACAAACATGGTGTTTGGCCCCACACTGTTAGAACCACAGCTCCACTATATGGAGGGGAAGATTCCTCCTTTCCTTTAGAGTTTTAGTTCCTGTGGACTCCCATTAGTGACCAGTGCCACTGTTGGATGGTGAAGAAAAAGAGGAAAAAGGTGGGCTATTCCGGTACTCACTGAGCATTAGGTAGTACCTTTTCTGTTCTTTGGGCTAAAACTGAGAGCTGGTTCTGAAGCTTCATTGCCCACTTCGAGGTTTCTGGTACATTGAGTCCAAGCTTGGAGATAACAGAAGTTAAACAAAACAAAACAAAAAGATAATTGCTTAATTTACTGTTAGCTTGGTGGTACTTCAAATCTTGGTCTTCTTCCCTAGTCAGCCTGCTACAATTTACTTTTTTTTTTTTTAAATTTTTTTTTGGATGTTTATTTATTATGACAGAGAGACAGAGTGTGAGCAGGGGAGGGGCAGAGAGAGAGAGGGAGACACAGAATTGGAAGCAGGCTCCAGGCTCTGAGCTGTCAGCACAGAGCCCGACGCGGGGCTCGAACTCACAGACCGCGAGATCATGACCTGAGCCGAAGTCTGCCGCTCAACCGACTGAGCCACCCAGGTGCCCCTACAATTTACTTTTTAAAGTCCTTAAAATAGTTGCTCCCTGCCTTCTGTCCAGATTTTATAGCTATATTCAGTGGGAGTCATTGGTTTGAGCATGCTTACTCAATTTTACCTGAAATTGGACTCCATTAATGGAATTTTACAAAGATTGAGCTGAACCATCTCTCTTGTGCATAGTCTAAGTAATTAAGAGTGAATGAGCTCATGATGTTGCCATATTTATAACTGAAAATATTACAGCAATTAATAGACAAGTGCACTAATGAAGACAAAGTTGTTTTAGCGGGCACTGAATCAACATAGCATTTGTACACTACTCCTGAAGGAAATTCCAAGGTACCATAGGTTAGTTCTTCTTTATCTGTGCCATTAGAAAGAGCTTCATGTCTATAATATAAGCACTACAGTTGACCCTTGAAAACAAGGGTTTGAACTCCATGAATCCACTTATAAATGGATTTTTGATAGATACAGTGCAATAAATGTTTTTTTTTCCTCATGCTTGTGATTTTCTTAATAACATTTTCTTTTCTCTAGTTTCCTTTCTTGGAAGAATACAGTATATAATATATGAGATACAAAATGTGTTAATCAGCTGTTTATGTTATTGGTAAGGCTTCTGGTTGATAGTAGGCGATGGTAGTTAAGTTGTTGGGGAATCAAGTTATATGTGGATTTTTGACTGCAGGGGATTGCCCCCCTCATCCTTGCATATTTCAGGGGTCAACTGTAACTTATTATAGGCTTTATTTCAACTTTTTGGTTAGGTAAATCATAGTTTTAAGAATTAGGGTAGAATTGCCTATCTAGAAACTGAGTTTTAATAGCCACTCTTCACTCTAATAAAAGTTTACTAAAGCAGAAAGTGAGATAGAGTAGTAAAGGAGAATATCGTATCACTTTATGATCTGATTCCTTATTTTGGATTTTGTCCAGACTAATCTATATGGGATAGACCTTTCGCTGTTTTCAGATTGCTTGACTCTTTAGTTAGCTAAGGCCTTTAAGAGCTTAACAGTACAAATACCTTAGGTTCATTGGCATATGCAGAACAAATGTGAATCAAACACGAAATGATTCTTTCAAGAATTTTATTTATTGATGTGGTAGCGAAATACTACACTGTTTACAATAGAGAACTAAGTGGGGTTTGGGGTATGCTGAGAAGTTGACAGTTTGTGGGTCCTGCAGAAAATACTATCTTTTGTGGGAAAGAAGAAGAAAAGATGTGTTCTTGAAATGATTATTTATAAATTATTTGAAATCTTGTTCTGCTTCCAGCTCAGGAGGCATTTGCCAGCATTGTGGTCACTGCAATAGTGAAATTTTGGATGCAAAAAAAAAAAAAAAAGGCAAAACAAAATAAACCGAAAACCTCACAGATGTCTGTTTGCATTTGACTAACAAGATAAAGAACCCTTAAGTAGGCTTGGGGAAATAAAATATAGTTTTTCAGACATTTCTTTTACTTTCTTTCTTTGGGCTAAATAAGAAGAACTGTAGGAATTCAGTGTAAAATGAATCACGGGTAGGTGGGAAGGATGTTACTTATTATACAATTGGTAAAAGATCAGCAGTCACTTGAAGGATGGAGATCCCATAGAGAGAGATTCGCTTTTTGTGGGATTTTTATCTTCTTCAGTTGGGAGGATAGTATCTCGTTTTAGATCATTTTTATGAATTTGGGCTATGGCCAAAAGACTGCATTGTTTTCATTTTGTATATATTCCAATTTGTTTATGAATTTATTATATAATTCTGCCTACTTCCTAAAATAATTTGAGGTACTCCTGGGAAAAGACAGAGACGTACAAATAGTGGCGTTAAATGAACAGTAATATCGTAATGAAAATGATAGTGGATAGGAGGCATAACTAAAAGGAAGAGGAAATAATTGTACCAGGAAATTGATTTACTGAAAGTTACTACATTTCTGTTTAAACCTTACCCTGAATTTTCTATCATCCAAGATTAAAAGAGACAACATAGGTAATTTTCATCATTGTGTCATTAAAAAGAAGCGTGACTTATCCCCCCTGACAGTTTCTAAGAGAATGCAGCATTTTGTTTTGTTTTTTAAATTAAAGATAACTCCTGATTATTTGGAGTGGAGGTGGTTCAACAGTAACTATGGCTAAAAACAAAGTGTATTTGCAAAAAAAAAAAAAAAAGAAAATTACTATCTCTATAAAAATATATACACTCATTAGAAAATGTTTTTGTATTTCTCAGTCTCTTTTTCTCTTTCTTGTCAGTCAGACTTGTGACAATCAAATGACCAGTCACTTAGGAAAGGCATGCAAAAGCCGTTTGTTGGCTCCAGTATCGCAATGTCAGGAATATGACGGTGGCGGAATTCCATGATGGGGAAAAGGCAGTGGAGGGAGGGAACATTGCAGTTGACACTTAATGCTCCTCTCCAGATCCATTATAATATTTGGAAAAGAAATGAGGTTAAGCCATGAAACTAACAGTAATTCACAAATTATTTTAACAGACAGAAATCTGTGGTACACTTGTTGCCATTAAATGGTATTTGGCTTAAATTATTGAACTTATATTGGTTTTAGATATTTAGGTTAATTTTGTATTTAAAAAAATGTTTATTTATTTTGAGAGAGAGAGAGAGAGAGCGAGCATGTGTGTGAGCAGAGCAGAGGCAGAGAGAGAGAGAGAGAGAGAGAGAGGGAGAGAGAGGTGAATTCCAAGTAGACTCCACTCTCAGTGTTGAGCCCAATGCGGGGCTTGATCTCACGAACTGTGAGGTTATGACCTGAGCTAAACTTGAGTCAGATGTTTAACTGACTGAGCCACTCAGGTGCTTTGGTTTTGTATTTTTTTTTAAAATAGTTTTTTCCCCACTATTATATATGTTACTTTTTTCCTATCAATTTATTGTCAAATTGGTTTCCATACAACACCGAGTGCTCATCCAACAAGTGGCCTCCTCGGTGCCTGTTACCCTCTCTCCCCCCTCCCATATCCCCCTCAACCTCAGTTTGTTCTTAGTATTTAAGAGTCTCTTATGTTTTGTCTCCCTTCCTCTCTGTGGCTTCCCCCCTGCCTTCTTCCCCTCCCCCATGGTTTTCTGCTAAGTCTCTCAAAATCCACCTATGCATGGAAACGTATGGTATCTGTCTTTCTCTGACTGACTTATTTCACTTAACATAATACCCTCCAGTTCCATCCATGTTGCTACACATGGCCAGATTACACATTGCCATGTAGTATTCCATTGTATATATACACCACATCTTCTTTATCCATTCGTCAGTTGATGGACACTTGGTCTCTTTCATGATTTGGCTATTGTCGAAAGTGCTGCTGTGAACATTGGGGTACACGTGCCCCTATGCATCAGCACTCCTGTGTCTCTTGGGTAAATTCCTAGCAGTGCTATTGCTGGGTCATAGGGTAGTTCTATTTCCATCTTTTTGAGGAACCTCCACACCATTTTCCAGAGAGGCTACACCAGTTTGCATTCCCACCAACAGTGTAAGAGGGTACCTGTTTCTCCACATTCTCGCCAGCATCTATAGTTTCCTGATTTATTCATTTTAGCCACTCTGACCGGTGTGAGGTGGTATCTCAGTGTGGTTTTGATTTGTATTTCCCTGATGATGAGTGACGTTGAGCATCGTTTCATGTGTCTGTTGGCCATCTGGATGTCATCTTTGGAGAAGTGTCTATTCATATCTTCTGCCCATTTCTTCACTGGATTATTTGTTTTTCGGGTGTGGAGTTTCTTTATAGATTTTAGATACTAGTCCTTTATCCGATATGTCATTTGCGATTATCCTTTCCCATCCCATCGGTTGTCTATTAGTTTTGTTGGTTGTTTCCTTTGCCGTGCAGAAGCTTTTATCTTGACGAAGTCCCAATAGATCAGTTTTGCTTTTAATTCCCTTGCTTTTGGAGATGTCGCATAGGAAATTGCTGCGGCTAAGGTCATAAAGGTTTTTTCCTGCTTTCTCCTCTGGGATTTTGATGGTTTCCTGTCTCACATTCAGGTCCTTCATCCATTTTGAGTTTATTTTTGTGAGTGGTGTGAGAAAGTGGTCTAGTTTCATTCATAAATTACTTTTGATTTCTTCCATCTTCTGTCCTTTCTCTTTGACTGCCTCAGAATACATTGATCCTTTAAAGGATCAATGTCTCTATTGGTTCCTTGAGGATGTTTTTGTGTGATCTTCAGTATAGTTCTAGAGAAAGTTAGAACTAAAGAGCAGGACTGGATAGTTAACCTGTTCTTTGGACTTTATTTTCCGGTGTCTATTGCCTTATTTCAATTATGCATATAATTTTTCAAATGACAAAAGTAGTACTTGCTTAGTGCAGGACATCTGGGAAATCAATTAATGAAAATTGTGTTACAATTAATACTTAGAGATGACCACTGATAATATTTTGGTGAATGTTCTTATGATTCTTTATACGTCTAGTTTTTAAAATCTAGTACTGTAGTGAACTGTGAACAGTTTTTATGTGGGAATATATTCTTCAATAATTAAAATAGCTAATATTAATTGGGTACTTTAATTTTCTTTTATGTAAAAACCTTATGGTAGCCTCTCCAAGACTGATTCAATGACTATTCCACAAAATAAGTAGAGACCCAGAGTTTTTCTAACTTGTTGCTCTGACATCTGTCAGTGCTACCCAGGGCCAAGATGACTGAGTTCTATTTGTCCTATCTATAGTTCAGCCGGGAGAATTTGCAGCAAAAAAAAAGGAGACCTAATATTGAAGAGTCATGGTTAACTAGTTAGTAAAACAGGATATTGATGATATATTATTAATTAAAAAAATAAGCAATAGGTTATAATATGTATATGTGTTTGTATATGTATGTATGCAACTATGTTTATACATGTACATATATATACACATACACATTGAAAATGTCTGGAAGGACATATGACAAAATGGTAGTAGTCATCTCTGGACAGTTTTATGGGTTTTAAAATTGTTTGAAAATAGTTCTGTGACAAACATTCTGAAGCGAAGATTTTTAGTTTCACCAATACTGAATGAGTCTGGCTTTTTATTTATAGCTGGCAGCCTTGTTTTCTCTCCCTCCTCTTTCTGTCTGTCTATCTATTTATTATTTTGAGGGAGATACAGAGAGCAAGCAGGAGGGACAGAATGAGAGGGAGATTGAATACCAAGCAGGCTCTGCACAGTCAACGCAGAGCTTGATGTGGGTCTTGAACTTCAGAACTGTGAGATCGTGACCTGAGCTGAAATCAAGAGTCGATCACCTAACTGACTGAGCCACCCACGCACCCCCTTGTTTTTTTACAAAAAAAAACATTTTCTAGTATGAAAAGGAAAAATTGATATCTTGTTCTCTGATTTGCAGTTTAAAATTTTTATTTCTTATTTGGTGAATTGCCCTTTTTTGGGGCCTTTGCATTTATGTGTAGAAATTTTAGTTTTATATAGTCGTATGTAATGAGTTTTTCCTTTGTTTTCTGTTACAAAGTGTTTGTCCATTACAAGAGTAAGTAGTTTTTCTCTATTATGTTTTAAATTTTTTTAATGTTTATTTTTGAGAGACAGAAAAAGAATGAGTGGGGGAGGGGCAGAGAGGGAGACACAGAATCTAAAGCAGGCTCTAGGCTCTGAGCTGTCAGCACAGAGCTCGGTGCAGGGCTCGAACCATGACCTGTGAGATCATGACCTGATCTGAAGCTGGATGCTTAACCGACTGAGCTACCCAGGCGCCCCTCCTTTATTTTCTTAGAGTATTGTTGTTTTAGTATGAGATAGAAACCTGGCATTTCATATTTTCACCAAAAATTATTTATTTATCCCATTTATTAAATAATTAATCTTTTCCTCACTGATTTGAAATGCTGCCTTTACAAACTTAGGCTATTTTTGGACTTCTCGCCCTATTCATTTTTCTTCTATTGCATACTATTTCAGCCATCACCACTTTATACTCTGGTCTTTAGCTTCCCTGTCATTATTCTTTAGTTGAAGTTGATTCGAGACATTTTCATCTATTTATTCCATCATTTCTAATGTTTCCTTTGAAAACGTAGTTATATTTCATAAGAATTTGTTAAATTTTGGAAAATAATTATATTGTATTTCTAACTTGTGGATGGATAGACGTATTTACGATAGAGGCATCATGGTCAGGAGCATGGTCTTCATTTATTCTGGTCTTCTTTATGTCTGTTAAGTTTCATAGACCAAGATATGCTCAGAAAATATGTAAGTTTAAACCGGGAGCCTTTCTGAACTATCTCGTCTCAGGGATGGTTAACTAGTTTCACACTGCCAAATTAGAAAGGAACTTTCTCCACACAAATAGAATTTTAAATTTTGGTCATCTTGCTTTCAACAATTATTTGAATCTGTTTTTCTGTTAAACATTTCAGTGCTCATTTCTAGGCACTGGACCCTGGAGTTTCTCCATGTTTGGGCTTTTTCTTTGATTCATTTTTTTTTTCTCCTTTTTTTTTTATTATAATAGTTTATTTTCAAATTGGTTTACATATAACACCCAGTGTTCATCCCAACATGTGCCCTTTTTAATGCCCATCACCCCCTCTCCCCCCTCCCTCATCCCCCTTACCCTCAGTTTTTTCTTAGTCTTTGAGAGTCTCTTATGTTTTATCTCCCTCCCTCTCTGTGTCTTTTTTTCCTTTCCCCTCTTCCCCTCCCCCTGGTTTTTGCTTAGTTTCACAAAGTCCACCTATTCGTGGAAACATATGGTATCTGTCTTTTTCTGACTGACTTAGTTCACTTAACATAATTTGTGTTCGATGTCCATCTTTGAATACTTTTTTTCAGTAAGTTTACATGCTTTGGAATTTACATGGATGAAAATCTTGTGGAACTATTGTATATCTAAAGAATTTTCTCCCCTCATTTTTTCTCCCACAAATAACCATTTTTTGGAATGTAGAATTCTTACGTCATGTGCTTTCTCCCTCAGAATTATTTTCCTCCATTGTCTTCTGGCATTTATGGCAGAAGAATGAGATCTGCTTGATTTTTCTGTTTAGCTTATCTTCAAAAAAATCTATAAGTTTGGTGAATTAAAAAAATATTGATCATTTTGAATAGTTAGCATATAGTTATTTATAACGTGTGCTTGTAGTTTTTTTAATTGATTTTCATATTCCTCAGCAATTGAGGTGAGTGGCCATAGTTACGATTCTTTCTGCATAAACTTCACTGCTCCTAACAGGCATTTGTGTGGAGTGGTTACTCAAATCTTTTTACTTAAGTATTTGAATCATTCAGTAATTCTGGACAGAGTATGTGTCCCATGTTAATAAGAAAATCATATTTATTCTCCTAAGGAAAATTATTGGCAGAAGTACAATTAATTTGTGACTAACTTGTAGAGTAGGATTTAGATTTAGACCTGGTTCTACATGGGCTAACAATTTTGAAAAGATAAATGTGTGTGAATAAAAAGAATGAATTAATTCTGTATTACTATTTATATATGGTATTATTTGTTTTCAGTCAGCATCCCTGTGTCTTTCTTGGAAAAGTATTTAAGACAGTTCATGTAGCGTAAAACCCAAGAAAACATGTTCAGCCTCTTTTCTGCTTAATTAACCAATAAAATCATACAGCCTGCTAACTTGCTGAGATACTTTTGTGGCTGGAGCATTCGTGGCAGTCTTGATGTATGGGTGATAACAGCTGTTGGGCATTATATTTGGGGGCTTTGAATTTAAGGTAACTCTGGTATAAAGCTGTGTGGTCAAGAAATGTAAAAAGAAGGAAAATAAAAAAGAAGAGAGAACGAGAAAAAAGAAATTACTTACCTGCAATGTCCAGTATGTAAACAATTCGTATATTCAGAAAATATGAAAAGGCACTTTGTTGTTTGATTTACATCTCTAGAGGAGCCAAAAATAACAAGACAAAACCAGACTTAAACTCTGTATGTCAGTTTTAAAATCTAGTGTCCGCCTCAACCCAAGTGATTGTTATTAATTTCCTTTGAGTTTTTCTTAGTTAACTCAAGTAATTGTAAATGTGAAAGAAATAGGAGACTTACCTCAGGATTCAATATATATACCTTTTGGGACTAAGATTAAGTCTTTCTAGAAGACAATTGTTAAAGACTTCTATGTAGATTGCAATTTGGAAGAAAATCTAATGTCTAAAAGTGTGTTTTTAAAAAATTAAATGCAGGTGGGGCGCCTGGGTGGCTCAGTTGGTTAAGCGGCTAACTTCGGCTCAGGTCATGATCTCACGGTCTGTGAATTCGAGCCCCGCGTCAGGCTCTGTGCTGACAGCTCAGAGGTGCTGACAGCTCAGAGCCTGGAGCCTGCTTCGGATTCTGTGTCTCCCTCTCTCTCTGCCCTTACCCTGCCCATGCTCTGTCTCTATGTCTTTCAAAAATAAAAAAACATTAAAAAAAAATAAAAAAAAATTAAATGCAGGATATTATGTAATGGTATGTTCTCAAAGATTTATTATAAACCAGTGTACTTTCACTAGGCCTATAGCCCTTTGATATTATTAATACTTAGTATCCATTTAGATTCTTTCCTAGCTATGTTACAGTCATTACTTGTGGAAGTGTGGTATGTCCCATTGAAGCATATATATGGAAAAATTTATATTTGATAAAACCTCTGCTAGACATTAATGCTTAAATGTTATGTATCAAATCAATAACTTTGCCCAGTCAGTTGATACTATTCCTTCTTTAGAGTATATTTCTGTATTTAGGATTAGCGGTAAAACTAGATGATTTTTTATTTATTTTTTAATCTTTCTGGTGAACTAATTTTTTTTAAGTTTTAATTTTAACTCCAGTTAGCATACAGTGTTATATTAGTTTCAGGTGTATAATATAGTGATTCAATGCTTCCATACATCAACTGGTCCTTAATCATGATCAGAAAACTAGTTGATTTTTCAAAATCTCTTTCAACTGAAAGATATCGCTCTAATATATTGCTTTCTAGAAAAAGGCATAATTATAAAAGCCATTTTTTCTTTCTTCTGTGGAATTATATATATGAAATATTTTATAGTTATATATGAGATAGGCATAATATATTTGCATGTTTATACATATGTGTATATATATATAAATTTATATCTGTTATATAGATAAGGTGTGTGCATGTGCGTGGGTGTGTATGGCTTATTTTCATGGAATTTTTTTGCTCTGACAGGTAAGCAATAGAGGCTGTAATTAGAGTGTTTTTAGCAACAAATAAGAAAATTTCTGTCATTTGGTCATTGTTGATAATTGCAAAGTTTCACTTGATTAATCACAAAAAATGATAAGAATATTTATTCTTTAGAAACTTTTACTCTGTTATTGGTTACAAAAGAAACATTATTTTGGTGAGTGATATGAATTATTTTTGAAGTCACTATGACTTCTTTTTCAAGTTTATTTATATTTTGAGAGAGAGAGAGAAAGAGTGTGCAGGGGAGGGGCAGAGAGAGAAAGAGAATTCCAAGGAGGCTCTGTGCTCTTAGCACAGAGGCCAACATGGGCTCATTCCCACGGACCATAAGATCACGACCTGAGCCAAAATGTAGAGTTGGACGCTTAACTGACTGAGACACCCAGGCATCCCACTATGACAAATTTTTGATGTGGTTTGCACTATGGCAGTAAAATCTGTTGAAAAGTAGAATTTCGGCGTCTGCTCAGCTCAAAAGTTAATCAGCTTTTCCTATCCGTAAAAGTGGTTATCACATTCAATTTCTCTTCATTTTCTGACAAGAATATTTTGCAGAACAAGCAGTACCAAAGAGTTGGTAATGGTTCTGTGGTTGTTGGGTAGTTTTGTTACTGACCTGAATAAATGTAAGTAAGATACCACATTGAAGAAGTTAGGAGATCATCTCTGGATAATAGGATTTGGATTTACTCTAAAGTCAGAGCAAACTTGAAAGACCTGTAAATGCACACTTAGTAAGAGTAGAGGGAAAATAATGTGTATAAGCTACATAGAAGCCATAGGGGAGATTCAGTGGTTTATTAAAATATGATTTCATTATAACTAGGGCTTATTATGGAATACAAGTTTTTAACATTATGAAATAAGACAGTATATTCTTTATCATTATCACTGTTCAACATTTTGTTTTTAAGGTTTATTTTTGAGAGACAATGTGCATGTGTACACATGTGAGTGGGGGAGGGCTAGAGAAAGAGGGGGAGGGAGAGAATCCCAAGCAGGCTCCCGCTGTCATGGTGGAGCCCGACTCAGGGCTTGATACCACGAACTGTCAGATCATGACCTGAGCTGAAATCAAGAGTTGGCCGTTTAACCGACTGAGCCACCCAGGTGCCCTGCTGTTCAATACTTGATAGGAATTCAATCGGTGCAATGAAAAAATATGAAATGAATTGTGCAAAAATAAAGAGGAGAAGAATTATTTTAACTTGCAATACAATGCCATTTACTGGATAAGCCCAAGAAAATCACTTGGAAAAGGATTTGAACTAGTGAGAGATTAGTGACTAGTCAAAATATGTTAAAGTCAGTGCTTTACCGTGTGTAAGAAATTACACGTAGAAAAAATGCGAAAAAAGACACTATATACAAAAGCATTGACAACAACTACACATAGTCAAATATATGTAGACTTCCTCGGAAAAAATAAGACAATTAAAGAACTAAGTGAAACTAACGAGGAAGATGCAGGATCTGCGTGAAGAAACGGACCATCAACATTATTAAGGAACACAAAATAAGACGTTCATAAGTGAAGAGACTGTGTTGATGGATGGGAAATCATAAATTTAACACAGTTCTCATGAAGGTCACAATGAAAAAAAATTCTTTTGGGTAAAACGAAAAAGTGATTCCAGAATTCAATGGTGGAGTAGCTACCATCATAGTACCATAAATAATGGTGTGTGGCTTTGTGGTATGCATTATTGATTTGCTGGTAGCATATGAAAATATATAAAGTTACAGCATATAGTAATGACAGACAGAACATTAGACTGGAATAGAAAGTACATACACAAACCCTAGTACATGTGAGAAGCTGATGTATGGTAGAGGCAGCATTTTAGATTACTAGTAAGAAGACTAAAGGGTTCACTGTGGCACCTAAGCACTACAGGTGGATTAAAGAATTAATGTGAGGAATCATCATAGTACTGGACAATATGATTGACTCTTATTCTTGATGTCAAAGAGGATTTCGAAACATGATTATCGGAAGAAGTATAATGGTGTCTTGGAAAAATTTGGCAGATTTCACTGTAAATTTGGAAACCTATGTCTTATTATCAAAATCAAAAGCGAAAGGTCAGTTGCAGACTGGGAGAGAATATTTCATCTGATAACGGACCTGTATCCAATATATACAAAGCATTTTTTTAATTCAACAATAAGATAAACAGCCCAAGTAAAAAATTGGCAAAAGTGCGGAACAGACACTTGCCGAAGAAGATACTAACGTTTGAAAATTAGTATTTGGAAAGATGGCTGTGCATCATATGTCAGTTGGGCATTGCAAAAGACAATGAGATACCGCCACACACCTAGTAGAATGGCTAAAATTTAAAATACTGACAATACCAAATGCCATTAATGATATGAAGCAACAGGAACTTTCATTCATTGCTGGTGGGAATACAAAATGGTCCAGCCACTTTGGAAGCCAGTTTGGCAGTTTCTTTAGAAGCTAAATATACTCTTACCATATGGCCCATCAGTCATGCTTTGAGGTTTTTACCCAAAATGTGTGTTGCACACAAAAACCTGCACCTGAATGTTTATAGCACATTTATTCATCATTAACAAAATTTGGAAGCAACCAAGATGTCCTTCAGTAGGTGAATGGATAAACTCTGGTTTTTCCCAGACAATGGGATACTATTCAGCATAAAAAAAAATGAATTCGTAACCCATGAAAAGACATGGAGGAACCTTAAATACATATTGCTAAGGGAAGGAAGCCAATCTGAAAAGACTACATACATGTGGCATGATTCCAACTATATGACATTCCGGAAAAGGCAAAACTATGGGAGAAAGTAAAAAGACCAGGGGCTAGGGCTGCTAGCGTGGGGGGCAATGAATAGGTACAGCATAGGGGATTTTTAGGAGAATGAGCTATTCTGTATGATACTATAATGGTAGAGATATGATGTTACACGTTTGTCAAAACCCACAGAACTGTACAACACAAAGAACCAACTTTAATATAACCTATGGACTTTCAGTTAATAATAATTTGTCATTATTGGTTCATCAGTTGTAACAAATATACCATCCCAATGCAAAATGTTAGTTTAAAAAATCATGTCTGAAAAAATCCAGATAGGCAAAACAACTGGAAAACATTTATATTCTGGAACATAAATAAATAGTTAATGTGATTAGTTTTAGAGAACTCTAAAGACAAGAGCCTCATTAAAAAACTGGGCAAAGAATACGAACAGATTGCTTACAAAAGAAGGCAACTTCCGTAAAATATGCTTTAATACTCTAATATGGTGTCATTTGTCACCTATGACACCGGCAGGGATTTTCAAAAAGTGGTAATATACTGTGACCAAGAATGTAGAGAGACAGCCATTCTCATATACTTCTGCTTAGAGGAAGTATTAGTAAATGATAGAACTTTTGAGAACACACATTAAAAACTTTTATCTAGAATTTCAAGGTTGAGGAATTAGCCCACTTAAAATCAAGGTCGTGTCCAATGATCAAATTATAAGGGTATATACTGCCCTATGTCAGTGAAAATTGGAAACTACCTAAATGTCCACCATTAAATAAATTATTTCATGTTTGTACAGTGGGAAAATGTGCTGAATGGTGTTCTAGAACTGAGATTTTCAAGCTTGAATGTGCTGTAGGGTTATTAGGACCCTATCTTCAGAAATTCTGATTTGCCAGGCTTGGGGTGCCATGAGGTCGCACTTGGGCAGCATCTGGTGATGTTGATATTGCTGGTCTGGGGACCATATTTTGAGAACCACTTTTTTAGATAAATATTTAGGGAAAGAATGCAGATTATAAAACTGTTTATAATGTGATTCTACTTTATAAGTGAGATAAATAACATGGATTTGTAAAAGAATAGTTGAAATAGTATACACCAACATGTTTACTGTGGTTATTTTTATAATGGAAATGTGGGTGATTTAAACGCTTTTTGTTAACCTGTGTTTTTAAAAACTCCGTAATGAAGAGAGTTTTAAATGAAGGAACAAATTGAAACAATTTAAGAAACCAAACGGTAAGGTAGAAGAAGTCCTAATTCTTTTCAGGCTTAGTGTGAGAACTAAAAATCTCAAGTGTACATGATTCCTTTCTCCCCCCATTACCTTTCACATGCAATCAGTTATGGAGATGTATCAGTTTTACTTTCTAAATATTTCTTTAATCTTTCCTCAGCTTGCCATTACCTTCTGCCACTACTACAGCCTAGTCTGTTATAATCTCATTGTTTGGGATCCTGGAATGGGTTCCTTGTCTTGTTCCCTTACCTCCAGTCTTGTTCCTTTCCAATCCATTCTCTACGCAGCAGCCAGAGTCATCTTTGTAAAAATCAAATTTGAAGCATTAAGCACTTAATGTGTCTTTAGCTGCCAGGATAAATCCAGACTTCTTTCTCTCTTGCTCGTCTTTTACAGTTCACTCCTTCTCCTTTCCAGATGTTCTAAGCTCCTTTTGTCTTAGTTCATGTAAAATATATTTTGGTTTCCCCGTTCAGGTCTGAACACTTTTTCCCTCCACTCTTTCTGGGGCTTATCCTGTTATTTCCCCCCTGACCTGGCTAACTCCTGGTGACTTCAACATAATATTGTTTCCTTTGGGGAGGTTTTTCCAAGGTTCTTCTTCCCTGTACTACTTCCTACTTCTATGGTAAGTACCCTTTCTGTGTGCTTCCATGGCATTCTTTAATTTTCTTAACATTAAACCTTCCACACTGCTTTTTATTTGCCTCTTTCCTTGTCTGTATTAACCCATTTGACTACACCCTCATAGGAATCAGTGCCTAGTATAGACTGGGAGCTTCAGAAATAATTGTTGATGACTGAGCGAATGAATGAATGGATGAAAAATGAAACATGAAGATGAGATGTAGAGATGCACTCTTGGATGGACTCTACGTATGGTTCATGTAATGTGCTCTGATTAGACTGGGATTCTCTTTACTCTGTTCTACCAGAAGATAAACTTGGAAAGGATTTGGAAGAGAATTACCCTGATGATGAGAGAGCTAGAAAGTAGAACCAGTGAGGCAAAATTAAAGGAATTGAGAGGATTATAAGTAACCTGAAAGTTAGTAGGGTGATCTAATCACTATCTCTAAGTATATGCACCCACAGTTAATTTCCTCAGAATATCGATCAGCTGCCCTCCACCGTTTCAAGAGGAAAAATAATTTGGTTGATCTATAGCATAATTTAATTTCATTACCTGGGGGAAAATTTAACAACTGCCGATGAATCCTGGAATTACTTACTGCATGAGACAGTGGGAAGTGTCAATTTCTTTTTGTTTTAATTTGCAAAAAAAAATCTCATAAGTAAGAAATATCATGAAGAAATGATGGTAATTTTGTTAGTCGATAAAGTACAGATAATTGTAGTGCCTCAGAGACTAAGGGCATTTGAAACTAAATTTTCTCTTCTGAAGGAGCTCTTCAGAATTGACTATTGTTGATAAGTGAATAGTTTTCTGACTAATCTCTAGGTAGCCTCACCAGTTTCCTCTCAAGCTTTAAGAAACTGTAGGCTTAATTTATGGAGAAAATACTGTCAAAATCTGAGATGTTAATAATCAATATACAGAGAGCTATTTTGGGGGTAACATGAGCCTAGCAATGTTGACTTGAATGAATTATGTGTATCCTATATAATCAGCCGAATGTAAGGTTTAGCTTTCTCTGCAGCTGCAGGAGACATATTTAATTAATACTGAAGCAATTATCTTGACAAGTAAATCAAACTCAATTAGATCTCAATTAGAACACTAACATTTTCTCAAATATTGTATGGTTGCCAGATGGTTACACATTTTTTTTTAACCCACTGTCCTGCAACCCCTCCTCCCCCCTCCTTTTTTTTTTAAAGATTGACTTTCCAACTGCTGTGTGTATTAGGTATAATCACTCAGTTTTGTTTTCGTATTTTGGGGAGGAAATTTGAAATTTAATATGATATATATCAGAATTCTCTTACCTGGCAATGTATGGTTTTGTTTTATAGAAATTTAAAAAAGTAACACATGGTGACTCATTTATAAAATGCATAAATTACAAAGTAGAGATTGTGGATCATTTAGAAGAGACCTTTGGAAGTTATTTAATTCATATCCTTGCCGAGGCAGACCGTATTATACCTGGAGCTGTATATTATTGTGTCACACTTGTATTTTGTTTTCAACTAGAATGAAAGCATTGATTTTTTTTTAGGCTTAGTAAGTATAGGTATTTCAATTATAAACTTTAATGCTCACTAAAGAAATTATTGTAACATCTTCTAATCAATTAGTTATACTTAATAATTGTGTCTTCAGAGATTTTCCTTTCAAGTGCCTTTTCAGAGGTCAATTAAATTTATATCAGTTTAGGTCTAGCTCCTTCATTTTGACATTAAATTTAATTTTCTACATCTTATTTGGTTGTTCACTCACAGATGAAGGTGGAGGATAATGCAATAGAGGCAGTATTGCATCATGGATTAGGATTGAAGGCGGGGCATCTGGGTGGCTCAATGGGTTGAGTTTCCTACTTTTAATTTCAGCTCAGGTCATGATCCCAGGATTGTGAGATTGAGCCTTGTGTTGGGGGCTCAGTGTAGAACCTGCTTGGGATTCTGCCCCTCTCTTTCTCTCTCTCTCTCTTTCTCGCCTCAGCCCCTGTCCTCCTCTCAATCTCTGTCTCTCTCTCTGTACCTCTCTCTCTCTCAAATTAAAAAAACTGAAGGCTTTGTGGGTCAGACTACTTGGATTTTGAATCCTGGTTCTATACTTTCTGTTCTGGTTTGGGGGAGGAATTTAACTTCTGTAATTTACAGTTTTAGGTACTAAACCTAACTCAAATGGTAGTTGAAGGTTTAAAGCAGATCAAGCATTAGATAATCCTTAGTATAATTCCTGGTACACAGTAGCATTCAGTGAAAATTGGCAGTTGCTTTTGTTGTTATTCATTTGCTTAGTTGTTCACTGATTTTATTCAATTCACTTTTTCAGTGAGTACTCTAATACTACTCTTTAGGTGACCTTAATTCTTAAAGTTAAGGATTCAGAATTTTATTGCTTAGCATATGTGTAGCAATTTCAGGAGAGATGAAATAGTCTCCTAAATTATTTTCTTGTTCCCACTTTTTTGTCAGTATTCTCTCCATTCCACTCTTCATTCCATTCCACTCTACATAGGGTCCTGCCAAATATTTTGTGTAAAGGTCAAGTGAGTAAATACAGATAGCAGATATTTTAGGCATTGGGACCACATACAGTGTCTGTCATATATTCTTTTTACAAAATGTTCTATTTTGAAATAATTATAGATTCACATTAAGTTGCAAAGATAATAGAGAGGTCTGATATACCCTTTGCACACTTTCCTGAGTGGTTACAGCTTATATAAATATAGTACGGTATTAAGACCAGGAAATCGAAGTGTGTATATGTGTGTGGAGTTCTATGTTATTTTATCGCATGTGTATATTTCTGTCACTACCACCTCAATCTGCAATCAAGATACAGAACTCTGCCATTAAGCACAAAGAATTCCTTCATGCTGCCCATTCACAGTACACTTAGCTCCTGATTTTACCCACCGCACCCGTCCCCAACCCCTGGAAACCATTAATCTGTTTCTGTTTATTTATTTATTTATTTTGAGAATGATACATTAATAGAATCATCCAGTGTATGACTTTTTGGGATTAGGGTTTTTTTCCAGTTCTAGAGAGAAATTGCTTCATGTCATGAATGTATTGCAGTTTGATTATTGTGTGTAGTTTTCAAGGTGTTGATCCATTTCATCTGTGTTGTTAAATTTGTGTGCGTGGAATTATTTGTAATGTTCCCTGTTAGTCTTTTCATGTTAGCACAGTTTGCGGTGATATCCCCTGGTTTATACCCTTTTTTTTTCCCCACTGTATTGTTAGAAGTCTGTCAATTGTATTGATGTTTTCAAAGAAGCAGCTTTTTGTTTCATTGATTTTTCTCTATTATTTTCCTGTTCTCAAGTTAATTGATTTTTGCTTTTATCATTATTATTTCCTTTCTTCTGATTTTTTGGGTTTATTTTGTTCTTTTTTTTTATGTCTTGAAGTGGGAGCTTAGATTATTGAAATGAGATGTTTCCCTCTTTTCTAAAGTGTACGGTTAGTGCTATGAATTTCCCCACTGCTTTAGTGTGTCCCTCACATTGTGATGTACTTTATTTACATTTTCATTCAGGTCAGTATATTTTTAAATTTCCTTTGAGACTTCCTCTTGATTCATGTGTTGTTTAGAAGTGTTTTGCTTAGTTTCTAAGTATATGGAAGATACATTGTTTTCAGAGCTCACACTGTATAATTTCAGTTCTTTTAAATTTGTTGACTTGTGTTTTATAGCTCAAAATATGGTCTATCTTAGTTCTGTGGATACTTGAAAGGAATGAGTATTTTGCTCTTTTATAAATGTGATCTTGTTGGTTGATGGCATTGTTGAGTTCTTCTATATCCTTCTATATCTTCTATATCCTTCTATATCCTTCTATATGCTGATTTCCTGTTTACTTGTTCTATCAGTTGTCGATATAGGGGTATTGAATCTCCAGCTATAACTGTGAATTTGTCTGTCTCCTTTCCATTCTATCACATGGTCTCCATTGACATCATGCAGAAGTTCCCTGTTACCACCTGGTGGGCATTAAAGGTCTGGCTCCCTACTCCCCCTTTTCCGACAGCGTCTCTTAAAGTGGGTAAGACTTAGAGCACACCATTGTAATCTGGAGGGAGTGTAAATATCAACTCCTCATTAGGCCTCTGATGAGGTGGTGGTGGATGGGGCCCCAGTTTTTGTCTGTGGTGTTTGGCTGGAGCAGTGTAGTTACTGTGTAAAACTTTTCTGTCTTGGTAGACTGCCCCTTTCCTGGTCCTTTGGCTAGAGACAGGGAAATTTTTGGGCCTTTTTTGGTCTGCTTTTGAATTGGTTTTTCCATGTTGCTGTCTTCCCTAGTATCCAGCGTGGTATATATGAGTCAAATAAAACCTAGGGAACTCACTTCCATGTTGTTTGTTGGGTCCCAAAGTTCCTAGATGGTCTGCTGCCTTTTCTCCTACTCTCAGAGTGTTTATGTAATGTCTAGGGTTTTTAGCCGTACTTAGGAAGAGTAGGAAAAAATATATCTATTTTTCTGGACGTTGAAGTTTGCTTTTTGTTTTTTTATTGGTTATTTTTCTAAAACTTTTTTTAGAGCTGTATTAGTTCACAGCAAAATTGAGAGCAAAGTATATTCCCCCCCCCCCCCCCCCCCAGACAGCCACCCCCATTATCAGCATTCCCCATGAGAGTGGTACCTTTGGTACAACTGATGAATGTATATTAACACATCATAACCACCTAAAGTCCATAGTTTACGGTGTGGTTCATTCTTGGTGTTGTATAGTCTGAGGGTTTAGGCAAATGTATAATGACATGTATCTACCATTACAGTGTATTGTACGAGTATTTTCGTTGCCCTAAAAATCCTCTGTTCTCTGCTAATTTACCCCTACCCCACTCCAACCCTTGGCAGCCCCTGATCTTTTTATTATCTCCATAGTTTTGCCTTTTCCAGAATGTCCTATAGCTGTAGTTATAAAGTATATGTAGTCTTTTCAGATTGGCTGCTTTAACTTAGTAATGTGAATTTAAGGTTCCTTCATGTTTTTTTTTCATGGCTTGATAGCTCATTTCTTTTTTCCACTGTCTAGAAGTAACACAGTTTGTTTACCTACTAAAGGACATCGTGGTTGCTTTCAAGTCTTGGTAGTGACGAATAAAGCTGCTATAAACACTTATACGCAGGTTTTTGCGTGGACATAAATTTTCAACTCCATTGAGTAGTTACCAAGGAGCACAGTTCTGGATTGCATGATAAGAGTATGTTTAGTTTTATAAGAAGGGGCCAAACTGTCTTGCAAAGTGGCTGTGCCGTCTCGTATTCCCATTGGTAATGAATGAAAGTTCCCGCTGCTTTACATCCTTGTAAGTATTTGGTATGGTCAGTGGGATTTTGGCCATCCTGATAGGTGTGTAGTGGTACCTTGTTTTGTAGCATTTTTTGTTTGTTTGTTTTGTTTTGTTTTTGTGCAGTCCTTACAAATGTTAAAAAACGTTCTTAGCTCAGGGACTATGCCTCCAGGCTGCGGAGTGGATTTGGGTCATGGGCTATAGTTTTCCAACCCCGATGGCCGCCTTTATCTTTTTAACCTCGTCTTGAGTCTTTTGGTTGCTCAGTGTGCTATAGCCACTGCCTTTTTTTTTTTTTTTTTTAAACCATCCAACTCCTTTCTGTCTTTGGAACTTCATACATGCACTTTCTTGTATGTATCATGTATCATTCTCCTCTCCATTGTCCCCCTAGACATGCTGTTTATCTTTTAGGTTTCAGCTTATGTCTATCATCTTTTCAAAGGGAACCTCCTTGGCCCTTAGCCGACTAAGTGAGATTCCCAGTGCTACTTCATAGCACTGCCAACTTTTAACAATGTTATTCTAAATTTATAAGTGTGACTATTTGTTTAAAGTTTATTTTTATTCTCACAAAAATTGCAAGTTCTTTAATGGGACAAATTCTGTTTTATTTACTAGCTTCCAAAGCCCTGGAACAATATTTCAGTGTTTAACACAGTAGTTGGCACTTCCTCAGTTTTATTAAGGGGAAGTCGAAACTTGAATTTGAATGAGCTCCAAGAGATTGTTCTACGTGTTTTAACTATGTTTGCTAGCTAAATATTAATATAGATCTTTAAGATGGTTATTGTTATTCCTTTTTATGGATGAGGATGCTGAAGCTCTAAGGGCGAAAGTAATTTGTTTAAGGTTGGAGGGATAGAAAGGACCAGACTCAGGTGGCAGTCTGAATCCAAACTCATTTTGTTTTAGTTACACCAGTGGTTTCTCACTGAGGCCCCAGAATCTTGTTGACAGTAGGAGATGGGGAACTGGTATTAAAATACCACCAACAACACAAACATTCTATGATCCTGCCTAGTTCCTTCCCCAGTTCAGGGGCGTGAAGATGAAGACAGACGGACAGGAATATGCTCCTATGTTTAGAATCCCTGCACCTCCACCTGCTGGCAGATAGAGTACTTTTTGTTAAGGGCCTGAATATTTGGTGTAAGAGACAAATTTCGTGTTTGGTCATTTGCTATTGAGCTAATAAACTAATAGAGCAAACTAAACAAGTGCTATAATGTAAAATACAAAGAAGATCTATGAATGGATATACTCAGGAGGGTACAGTTTATTCCAGCTGGACAGTTTAAAGAAGTTAGTTCATATCTCATTCCCATCATTGCAAAACCAATGTGTAAGTTAAGAAGTTGATATATGGAACTTAATTCCTGGGGGCAGTTATTGTAGTTTCTTATCAGATGTAATATTGGGTACTTACAAGTTGAAGGTGAAGTAAGTAGAATGTATGAGATTACCATTAGTTAATTTTTGCTTATTTTTCTATCAGATTTTTCTCTTCATGGTGATATCTTGGAAAACAAATTCTTAATTGTACCGTCTGTACAGTTATGTATCTTATTTTATACATTTACTTATAAGTATTTCATGTTATATATTCTGTGTAAATTTCTCTTTTAATTAATCTGTTCTTCTAGACAGTCTTTATGCTATATGTTAATCAATTTTTTTTATTTTTTTTTTATTTATTTTTTTAATTATTATAATAGTTTATTTTCAAATTGGTTTACATATAACACCCAGTGTTCATCCCAACATGTGCCCGTTTTAATGCCCATCACCCCCTCTCCCCCCTCCCTCATCCCCCTTACCCTAAGTTTTTTCTTAGTCTTTGAGAGTCTCTTATGTTTTATCTCCCTCCCTCTCTGTGTCTTTTTTTCCTTTCCCCTCTTCCCCTCCCCCTGGTTTTTGCTTAGTCTCACAAAGTCCACCTATTCGTGGAAACATATGGTATCTGTCTTCTTCTGACTGACTTATTTCACTTAACATAATACCCTCCAGTTCCATCCATGTTGCTACACATGGCCAGATTTCATTTGTTCTCATTGCCACGTAGTAGTCCATTGTATATATGTTCCACATCTTCTTTATCCATTCGTCAGTTGATGGGCACTTGGTCTCTTTCCATGATTTGGCATAGCAGCACTTTCGACAATAGCCAAATCATGGAATTTTTTTTACTAAATAATGGATATTTAGATTATTTCCAGGTTAAAAAAAATATTGAAACACCAACCATGTGCGCATAGTCTTTTCCATATTAAGGTAGATTCTCTGAGAAAAGGAATTATTGAGATAAAGGATATAAATATGTTTAAGTCTCTTGATACATACTAAAAAATTGTTTTCCAAATTAATTTTTCACGTTTTCCTGATACTTTCAGAGAATTTGTTTCATTGTACTCTTGCCAGTAGAACCTATTATTATTTTCTTCAGTCTCTTAAAATTTAATAGGCATTATTTTACTTTACCTTTCTCTAATCAATGGTGAGACTAAAAACATTTAACATGTGTTTATCCACTATTTACATTTCTCTTCTGTGAACTGTGTGCTCGTTTCCCTTGTTCATTCTTATATTCTATTGGGAGGTAATGCCTAGGTTTCGTTTCGTTTCGTTTCGTTTCTTTTCGTTTCTTTTCTTTTCTTTTCTTTTCTTTTCTTTTCTTTTCTTTTCTTTTCTTTTCTTTTCTTTTCCTTTTCTCTTCTCTTCTCTCCTCTCCTCTTCTCTTCTCTTCTCTTCTCTTCTCTCCCCTCCCCTCCCCTCCCCTCCCCTCCCCCCGTCCCCTCCCCTCCCTTCCCTTCCCTTCTCTCCTAATCGTCAATTTGTATCCACTTCCATAAAGTATCTTCTGATCTTTTTTGTTTGTGATTTATTGTTGTTTTTTGTTGGGATATTTATATTTGATATTGTTTTTTGTTTTTGTTTTTAATGGCTTGACTGTTTCCCCCCAACCCCCCCATAATTTAACTCTTTAATCAATCTGGAATTCACTTTGGCGTATGGTTTGTTATAAAAATCTAAATTGCTTTCCGAGTTGGCATCACCATGTATTGGCTAATCTGTGTATTCTGTTATGAATTTGACTCCTGTACATACTCTTGTGCTTGTACATTATCTTTTACAGATTTCATGTCATACTTAAACATTATGATTGGACGTAGTGATGGAATGGAATAGTAGGGGTCCTATATTGTAGTGATGTTGGATTATGGATAATTTATCTTTGACTCATTTAAGTTACATTGTTTTACACACACACATAAAGATATACATATATGTATATACATTTATAAATACAAGTACAATTCTTTGCTCTAGAACTATGAAGGAGTATTAACTATGCCATGTTGCCTTTTCACAGTATGATATGTTTTCCTTTGTAAGTAAAAGTTAATTTTTGCAGGATGTTCCGTTTAGCGATGGTAATGCAAAGTCATGGTGAATGTGCTATTATGTACTTTGCTATGTTAGGACATCACTCTGGGATTATTTAGGTTGGTGATTTGATACGGTGCCAGTGATTCTTCATTAAGCTTGACTACTGTAACATTATTATTCATATTGCTACTTCCTCCTGAGATTTCACTGGAGCGTTAGAATTTTTTTTTCCAGGGCAAAAATGCAGTTAATATGCTTTAGGATTGCCATTTCTCCTATTGTAATTGCTTAATTAGCTAGCTTGGGAGTTCTTTCCTCTTACTTAACTTGAAAAATAATCCTGTACTTCCTAACTTCTAGTAGCATTATTGCTTTCAAAAATATAAAAAGTTTTATTTTTTGTTTAGAAAAATCTATACACATTTATTGTACAATATAGAAAGGTATATAGGGATTTGATCTCAGAGTGAGATTCCAGAGGTCACAGCGAAGGGTTGGGGGAAGAGGTCATGAATATGGATAGGACTAGGTCATATTTGGACAGATGTTGCCTATTCAGTTAACCCTAGGAATTAAGGTGGTATGTAAATGAGCACAGTAAAGACTGTGCAGGTCTAAGGGGATTAGCTACTATTCAACTTCAGCTGATTATTTTTATAGTTTTCATTATTTCCATTATTATCAGGCCTGAATTTTTTTCCCCAAGAGGTGTTGAAAACCTGGATTTTGATACAAATTCTCCTAATTTCTTAATATTGGCAGGTCAAACATTTGTGATTGCTTACTTAGGAGATATAGAGAGTGTGTGGGGATGAGTCTGGAGGGCGATGGATGATTAAAGAATGTTAGGCCTCAGTCACTGATGGGAGGTGTGATAGAATTAGTCCCTGGAGCTGATGAAAGGCTGGTGAGTAACCAGATCTCTTGCTCTGGTCCTTAATATTTCTTTTCTGCATTTATTGGCTGTTTGAGGCTTGGCGTGATGTAATGATACCTATGACTAATGATGCCTCAAAGGCTTGCAATCTGTTGAGTATTAAAGACAAGTAAAGAAGAAATTATAATAAAGTACAGTGAATGGTATAATAGGGGAAGTACAGGGTATTTTTGAATCCCAGGAGAAGGATATCTAACCCAGATTTGGGTGATCAAGGGAAGCTTCCCATAAAAAGTGGTATATCAGCTGAGTCTGATGAAGGTGGGGTGGTAGTTGGGTTGTGTTGTGGGTAGAGAACAAAGTTTGCAAAGGCCTGAAGGCTAGAGAGGATGGTGCATTTAGGAATTGGAAAATAATTTACTTCTCGTAACTTTCTTTTTTTTAACATTGTTTTATATCATTGACATCTTAGTCACTGTTTATACACGGTGAAGGATGATGAGTTGAGTGAAAAGATGAATAAACATATAACTGATTGAACATAAAAGTGCAGTGATAAATGAATCTGTGAGAAGAGACGATTGCCGCCCTTGCTGGTCTTGTGTAGTAGGGTCCCTGTGTTGAGTCTTGGCTTTTCCATCAGAGTAAAGAAGCGAAGGGCATATGCTTTTTCTATTTCTGATTACTAGCTGGTGAATAGAATGAATGAATCAAGATTCTGAAGGGTCTCTACAGGGTAATGAATTGGCTTTATCCAATAAAATTTTATCTTGAGTGTATTGTACTGCTCTTAAATTCGAAGTAACTGTTAAGTATAAGATGGGAAAAGTTAATAAATTGTGGTGTGTGTGTGTGTGTGTGTGTGTGTGTGTGTAGGAAGGCACTGCAGTGTGGTCATTCTGAAAAACCAAGGCTGTATGAATTTAGTTTAGTACTGGATGAAGGAAATGATCATTCATTCTGTCCTGTTTGGAACACGCCTGGAATGCCGTATTCAGCTTTTGGAGCCACAGTTTCATAGGCTGTAAGTGAGGCAGAGCATCTTCAGGGGAAAGGAAGTAGAGTAGCTGTCCAACAAACCACCCCTGCATATGACGACAGTTGAAGGACTACAATATATTTTTAATCTGGCAAGCAGAGAACTTTTG
Organism: Paguma larvata; assembly: GCA_030068075.1. Classification (NCBI taxonomy): domain Eukaryota; kingdom Metazoa; phylum Chordata; class Mammalia; order Carnivora; family Viverridae; genus Paguma; species Paguma larvata. The sequence goes on from CM057836.1 coordinate 49,622,023, forward strand.
GGGCTGTTGATATGGCTTTGTATTTTAAGAGGGTTAACATGGAAAGTTGGTTAGAATTGTAATGTGTGAGCAGGAGAGTAGCATTATATCAGGTAGAAGAAGCTTTGGGGTTGGAGAAAGAGTAGGGTGCAAGAAGAAGAAAGCAAAGGGATGGGAGCAACTTTCCATATTCTACACGTGACTTCATATGTATTACCTCATATAATCCTATAGCATCCAGTACAGTAAATATTACTTTAGTAATAATTTAACTTTGTATAAAAACATGGTTTTGAAAGTAGTAAATATCTAAAAAAAATTTGCTAATTCCATGTTTGCTTAAAACTGCATTTAAAAGCTAATCCAAGGGGTGCCTGGGTGGCTCATTTGGCTAAGTGTCTGACTTTGGCTGAGGTCATGATCGCGTGGTTTGTGAGTTTGAGCCCCGCGTCAGGCTCTGTGCTGACAGCTGGAAACTTGGAGCCTGTTTTGGATTCTGTGTCTCCCTCACTCTCTGACCCTCCCCTGCTTATACTCTGTCTCTATCAAAAATAAATAAATACCAAAAAAATTTTTTTAAGCTAATCTGATTCCCTAGTTTAAATGACTCTGCATCCTGCATGTACAAAACTAGCAAAGACTAACAAATATATCTATAAGAATTCAGATATCATAAAAGTATCACAACAAAAAAGGAGAAGAAAAAAGGAACCTCAACTTTCTATATACTACTTTGTGTTTCTTGTGAGTGGATTTTCCAACCATGTTAGTTTCTGAATACAAGGACCTAAAACATCAAGGTTATACTATATCATCTTCTCTCCAGAGAGAGAGGGAGGGAGAGAGAGGAGAAGGAGAAAGAGAAAGATTGCATGAGAAAGACAGGCTTATGCCAGGTCTCTGCAGAACACTTGCTTCTAAGGTGGCCAATTTATGCGTGACAATTGATTAACATAAGCACAGCCAATACTTCATTAATTCATATAAGAGCTTTTATTAGTAATTTTGATTGTTTTCTTTGAATATAAAAATATGTTATTTTCTACTTGAAGCTAACTCCAAAAAGCTTTTCTGCTCAGGAATGGTTTCTGTGGATGGAACACTGGTTGCAGAAGAAAGAGTGTACAACATGGTTTGTTAAATTACAAAGGTTCTGCTCTGTGAGGAGTAAGTTATTACACAATTAGGGCAGGGATCTCCGATGTGGCACCAGTAAAGGGAGCACTGCCGACATGGAGAGTGTTTTTAATATGCACATTCGCAGGGTCTTAGACTCAATTAGAGAAGGAATTCAGTTTGCAGTTTGCCATGACTTTCAGTAACCTGAGAAGCAGAGATGAAGAAAGGAACAATTTCCATGCAGAACAGCATTCAGACAGCTAGAGAAAAACAGTAAGATAATGATTTTCCATTTTGCTTACTAAAAGCCTGTTATGAATTCTGCCTTCATTCCCTGTCTTCGTGATAGCTCCGAGGTCTTTCTTCACTCGACTTGCTCAGATATTCATTTGAAACTCCTCTCCTTTAATCTTCAAGTAGTCCACCCTCTGCAACAGAATACCCAGTCAGCCTTATTAAATAGAAATTAAAGTTGCTTCTGAACACTAATATCTATCCAATATGACATAGATCAGATTACTCTTTTTTTTTTTTTTTTAAATTTTAGAGAGCACGAGGGGGAAAAGGGGGGAAGGGATAGGGGCAGAGAGAGAGAGAGAGAGAGAGAATCCCAGTCAGGCTTCATGCTTAGCACAGATCCTAATGGTGGGCATGATCCCATGACTCTGGGCTCATGACCCAAGCCAAATTCAAGAGTCCGACACTCAACCGACTGAGCCACCCAGGTGCCCCGATCAGAAGAATCTTAATTAAGGTCATTCCCAGTAGGGATCAAACTTTAGCCCACAGCATAAGATTAGTTCATCTTAGATTACGAATAAGCATATTTAAAAATAATATAGGGGCACCCCGGGTGGCTCAGTTGGTTAAGTGCCTGACTTCAGCTCAAGTCATAATCTCACAGCACTTGAGTTCAAGCCCCACATCAGGCTCTGTGCTGACAGCTCAGAGCCTGGAGCCTGCTTTAGATTATGTGCCCCCCTCTCTGCCCCTCCCCCACTCGCACTCTGTCTCTTTCTCTCTCTCTTCCAAAAAAAAAAAAAACATAAAAAAAATTTAAAAGTAATATAAAAGCCAAAAGGGGTTTTCTCTCCCTTACGTAGATTATGGGGTACTGGGGAGGGAAAATGCTCCCCTCTCTCATACTTAACAGTATTTAGTAGCATGTATAAACTATTGTGCCAGTTAGATGCCAAAAATTTTAAACAGTCATGATATTGTTTCTAATATTATTATAATCTACATGAGAAGACAAAACTATTACACATAGAAACTCCAGTGGTGTAGTATATATAAACAGCAAATATTATAGGCATCGTACAGTAAAGGTTAATCAGAACAGGGAGAGCTCATTGCCAGTAGGGTGGCCAAGGCCAACTGCATAAGAGAATTCCCAGAATGTTGCAGTTTGGAGGGACCCTGACGTCTTGTCAAATAACCCGTTTAGGGATTGACTAGTCTATAGGCAGAGACCCCTAAAAATTGCACATTTAACATTTTTGGGTAAGGCTAAATCATAAAATATTTATTAATTTAGATTTGGGAGCTTTTATGCCAGCTATTTTTTGCCTTAAGAGGAACTCTAAATACTATTAGGAGTCCCTGGTATTCTTTTGATAATCATTTAGCGTCTATTCTCTTCTCGAAAGCTCCAGCTGGATGAATGCTGAAAGAACCATTCATTTCTATTGTTGAATGTGAGTTCGTCTACAAGAATGAATATAGGACAGTTTTATATTTCATCATTTCTTATTCAAGTAAAAAAAATGTGTGTTTTGGAATTTTTAATTATTTTTTGTAGATTCAATGAGGCATTCTGGGAGATGGGGAAAGTGTGACTTTAATTTCCTTGATTTATACGATAGTCCTGAAAAAGGAAAGGAAAAGCTACTGTTAAATTCTGATTAAAGGTGAGTTCAGAAGGGAGGGACAGATTAGTAGAAATTTTGAAGGATAGCCAGAACATAGAAGTTTTGTCTCTTTGAAACCACGGAGAAGTTATAGTTTTGTAAAAACCACAGCAAATTCAATTGAAAACCATCGTTTCGTGTAAATGAACAAATGTGAATTGGAGGTGAAGTTCCTGAAGTTAGATTTGTAATGGATCTACTGTGGTGGTCTTGTAGCAATGGAAGGAGAATAGAAACATCTTCAGATATTTATACGATTCAGTAAAAGACCAACAATCCCAAGAGACTGTATGATGTTTGGGATCTTGAAGAATAGTACAGGAATTTGGAGGTAATTGGTATGGCCTGGAGCCTTTCTTGGCATATGGTAGCAAATTTTAGGGGGAAAAAAAAAGTTCTCTTTCCAGATGTGTTACATGGGAGAGTTTCTCATGAGTTGCTGGAATGAGGACGATAAGAGAAAAAAGAGACTGACGTATCCTTGCCATCCTTATGGACAGGCAAGTGGGCCAGTCCTTCTTCAGAGACTGGCAACAAATTGTGTGTGAGAGAACTGAAAGCAGTGATCCCAGCAGAGCCTGTCTTGAGGCTTCTGGATATGTGTTTGACGGTATAATTACAGACATATATGAAAAGACTGTTTCAGCCTCACTTGGAATTTTATAATTGAACAAATGTTACACAGTATCAAAAGTCTTTTCTATGTCTCTTTTTATATAAAATAAAACTATTTGTTCTTGAGCATGGAAAAAGGTATGGAAAGACCCACCACTCGGCTGTTATCGTTGATTAGCAGGAGGAAGAGTATAGTGTATCATTCCTTGTGGACTCTGTCACCAGATCGTCTGTTTCAAATCCCAACTCTGTCATTTACAATATGTGTGACTTTGGAGAGCTACCTATCCTCTTGGTGTCTACTTCTTCTTTCATAGAGTTGATAGGAAAATTAAATGAAGTAATATGTGTAAAGTACTTAGAATGGTGCCTGGCAAATGGCAAATTTTATTCTTTTAGAATAAAATACAGTAAAATAGGATCCTCTAATCTTGAGCTAATGGAGAAAATATAGAAAGTTACTCTTTATATCTTCATTCTTCATTTCTACTGAGGACTGAAAACAGCATTTAGATTAAACTTCTCTATTAGCATTATATTTGGTTGTTGACTATAGAAGTGTAACTGGAAAGTAGTTCCTTGCATATTCAGAAGTAGAACAATAAAACATGAGCAATATTCCCATCAAAAACTATAATCATTCCCAATTCATTTAGTCCTATGTAGTTAATTATTGTTCTACTTCATTTTGGGTAACCAGTCTCATGAACTCATCTGCTTTCAACTGGTATTCTAGAAATCCTTACTTTACTAGTTTTGCCTCAAAGCGATGTATCAGAATCCTATCCCCAAAAGGACCTGCCAAAGTCCTTTGTCAAGGTGTTCTGAGATTTCTTTTCATAGATGAAGCATTCTAGCCTGTAGCCGACCGCAGGTACTTTCAGGGAAACATCAGAAAAATATCTGTAGGTGATAAAAGATTTAAATTTGCTGTGTTTGATTTACTTTAATAGTGGAAGATCTGGGGCGCCCGGGTGGCTCAGTTGGTTAAGGATCTGATTTTGGCTCAGGTCATGATCTCGCGGTTCACGGGTTCGAGTCCGCGTCAAGTTTTGTGCTGTCAGATGGAGCCTGGAGCCTGCTTCAGATTCTGTACCTCATTCTCTCTCTGTCCCTTTCCTGCTCGTGCTCTGTCTCTCTCCCTCTCAAAAATAAATAAACATTAAAAACAATTTTTAAAGTGGAAGATCTCAGGAGAGTTTATTATGACTATAATGTAAGTGAAATTTGATTGTTTCTGTGGCATGGAAAATATAAAAGTGAATTAAAATTTTTTTATAACCATTTAGTCTAAAAACATAGATTAACCTTGTTTCCAAAGAAGAGTATATATTACTTCTAATTCATAAAAATGGACACCATCTTTACAGATAAAAAAATATCTTCGTATATAACACAATAATCTTGACATATCACAAAATATACCAAGTATATCAAGTAAAAAGCTTCTATAGGTCTGGAGTAGGTCCTAAATATCTGTATATTAATAAAACTTAGTGGATAAGTGATGTGGATCTCTAGTTGAAAACCACTGTTCTGGAAGATTAAACTTAAAAGAAGTAAAGTTGTGGTTAACACTTTAAGCAATAACAAATTATGATGACACTGTACTATTATCTAATACCAGGCAAAGCAGCACCAAGACTGGTGTGCGTATCGTGGACAGTGAGGATATTACAGTTTTCTAGGATCTTCTCATGCTGCATATACAGTTTCTGAAACACACACCACATTTCACAAATTTAATCTAGGGAAGGCTCTTCTGATTTGCTAACTCAGCAATGGTAACCTATCAACTAAACTTAAAAATTTCTAGCACTTCTCTTTTTACAAGTGAAAGAACAAGTCCAATGTGATTGTCCAGTGTCCCTGTCAGAAATCTCAAAGACAGTTCTAAGTGCAAAAGATATCATTTAGGCTTCAATTATAGGAAGGCAAAATATCGAAGGTTGTTACGAGATTTGAAAAAGTGGTCGAGATAGGTTCATGATTATAGGGAAATAATACTTGGTTATCTATTTTTTTAATGTTTATTTTGTTTATTTTTGATATACAGAGAGAAGGTAGGAGAGGCAGAGAGAGGGAGACAGAGAGTCCAAAGCAGGTCCCCACACTGTCAGCACAGAGCCCGATGTGAGGCTCGAACTCCTGAACCATGAGGTCATGACCCTAGCTGAAGTCAGATGCTTAACTGACTGAGCCACCCAGGCACCCAATACTTGGTTATCTATGTAACCAAAGCAACAATAAAGATTTTAAATGCAAAAATAGGGGACAACATGATTCTAAAGAAACCAGTTTCCTAGTGAGAGGTTATTTTGTTTGTTTTTAATAATCAAGGAAATAATAAAGTCAACATAAATCATAGAAGGTTTTTTGATTAAGACACAGAATCTTTAGTATCTGGAGAAATAAGAGGGTACAAGAGGGTAAAGAATAATATTTTACAACCTCTTATAAAGAGCAGACCAATAATCCCAGAAAAGTTTGCTATTTTTAACTGAGAATATAAATTATACTTTGTATCAATATAATATCTGTTACTAAAGTTCTTTATGAAAATCTTATAAATAAGCCCATCAAACCTACCATGACAAATATAATATTTTTTCAAAACTTTGCCTAACGTTTTTTTATCCATACATATTTCAGAACTGAACTCATTCATTAACAGATTCAAGTGTATGTAGCCTCTCGGTAGCATATTAAAATAAGCAAAAGTGTCCAAATTTAAGTTATGTGCAGTAATCAGTGTTTCCCTATGTCATCTTGCTTAGAAATGGTCCAGGTATCTACTGACTGCCCATTAACTAACTAAATTTAAGGTAACTAAATTTAGTATTAACGCAAGATTTTAAGTTACCTTAGAGATGTCGGAAACTGGCTTTAAAATTGTTTTTTTAATGTTCATTTGAGAGCACGTGTGAGCCGGGGAATGGCAGAGAGAGGGAGACCGAGGATCCAAAGCGAGCTCTACTCTGGCGGCAGAGAGCCCGATGTGGGGCTTGAACTCTGGAATTGAGAGTTCATGACCTGAGCCAAAGTCAGTCGCTTAACTGACCGAGCCACCAGGCATCTCTGGAAATTGTCTCGAAGCTGACATAATTACTGTTGAAATAAAACTTGCCAGAATAATTTTTCAATTTGGATAAACAGAGGTTGACATTTTTCATGATTTCAAACATTAAGTAGGTGCAATGCTAGCTTATTTGATCAGTAAAGTAAAAGTTTAGGAAGAACATAATAGAATTAAAAAATCTCTGCATAGATTATACTCAATAATGGTATTAAGAGAATAGATAGCTGTTTTTAATAAACCAAAATAAAATAAATAGTCTTATTGCCAAAGATTTACCTAAATTGAACTTGAATTCATGGAATATTTTTGAGTTCCCATAAGAATACCTCTTTTTTCACACTGAAAGCATTAGATATTTAATTTCCTTAATTTCTAGGAATTCAAGGACTGTTCTCTTTGTAGAAGCGCTTGTTTATCTCTGAGCCAATCAGAATAGAGCTACTTTAAGAGATGTTATAATCTAATTTGGCTTTACCATCTGGAGATAGGCGAATATACAGTCACACGATGAGAAGTAAATACATTTCTAAATTATAGACATGTAAACACACTTAAAGAGAGGAAGCTGGTTTAATGATATACCAGAACAAGTTATATTCAGAAGTTTTGAAGAGCAGGATAGCAAGCCTAGAACTTCGTGATGACAACATTTGAACTGGAGTTGGTGTCCTGTGATGCTTTGTTACCATTCTTCCTACCTTATACTATCTGAAAGGAATTCTGTTCAGTGAGTTCTAGGACGGGACTTAAGTCAGTGGTTTCCAAATCTTTCGATAATACATCCCTGATAGTAAAAAATATATAAATTTATTGATTTAGGTATTAACATATATATGTTAATATATAATTATATATTTACTATACTATAATATAAATATTATAATAAATATTATTAATTTAGAAATGAGTGCTACTGTACTAATATACTATGATATTATAAAACAGGCACACAAAGTAGGAGTTAAAAAGTTATGATATAATGAAATGAATTTTTCAAATAATTTTCACTTACTAACTGGAAAGAATTTCTTTTAATTCTCATTAAGTCACTTTTTATTAGGATTTTTAAGGGAAAGCAATGGTAGAGAAAGACGAACATTCTTTACTTTGGAAAATCTTGGTTTAACATTTTGTAATATAGCAAAGATCATATAATAAGTTTTCCTTCTGGTACTTGGCTTTTATGACTTTCATAGCCGAAAAAGATACCTCGCAAATATATGCAGATGCAAATGGGAAAAGTGTGATTGATTGAGCTTTTAAAATAATGACATCCATTTTTCCACCTACCAGTTATGCCTCGACAGGTGCCCTGGCACATAGATACTTGTTGCATGATTGTTCTTGTTTTTTCAAACTTAGTAAAAGTTTCATTCTTAGGTTGGCTCTGTCTTCCTGCCTTTTTCCCTTCTTCCTTATTTTGAAAGAGCTTCCTCTGGATTCATTTTTTGGATAATCAGGTATGCTTTTAAGTACTAATATGGATTGCCTACATTTTTTATTGTAAGGAGAATACATGCTCATTTTAGAAAATACAGAAAATAACATAATTTCATCCCATGGAAGTTTACATCCCAAAGATAGCTCGGACGATATATATTTTTTTAATGTTTATTTATTTATCTTGAGAGAGAGAGAGAGAGAGAACGTGAGCAGAGGAGAGACAGAGAGAGAGAGAGGGAGAGAGAATCCCAAGCATGCTGTGTGCTGTCAGTGCAGAACCTGATGTGGGGCTTGAACTCGTGAACTGTGAGATCATGACGCAAGCAAAATCAGGAGCCGAATGCTTAACCGACTGAGCCACCTAGGTGCCTCAGGGTCATACAATGTGTATACTGTTTTGTATGTAAGTTTTTATCTTTAAAATATGCTATGAGTATTTCTTTACATGACTAATATTTGAAACCAGTTTTAAGTGACTGTGTTGTCATATCTATGTGCCAGAGTTTATTGAGCCATTTTTCTACTACTGTATACTTATATTATCTCTGGTCCAAATATGAGGGCCAAATGGCAGCTCTTTCAAAGATCTTGTATATATTGCCTTGTTGTAAAAAAATAGAATAAAAACTCTAATATCTATGATTTTAATTACTTAAAAAGATTTTTTAGTGTTCATTTATTTTTGAGAGAGAGGGAGACAGAGCATGAACAGGGGAGGGCAGAGAAAGAGGGAGACACAGAATTTGAAGCAGACTCCAGTCTCTGAGCTGTCAGCACAGAGCCGGATGTGGGGCTTGAACCCATGAACGAGATCACAACCTGAGCCGAAGTCGGATGCTTAACTGACTGAGCCACCCAGGCGCCCCTCTATGATTTTAATTTAAAAATATCTCTGATGGGTCTAATTAAGATGGACAAAATGGTTAATCGTCCTACTTTGGCCCAGGTCATGATCTCATGATTTGTGGATTCGAGCCCTGCGTCAGGCTCTGTGCTGACAGCTCTGCACAGATTCTGTGTCTCCCTCTCTCTCCACCCCTCCCCTGCTCACAAATTTATTTCTCAAAAATAAATAAACATTAAAAAATCTTTTACGGCTTATTTTGAAATAATTGTAGAATTAACAGAAAATTGCAAAGATAGTTTAAAGAGTCCTGTGCACCCTTCAACCCAGTTTCCCCCAGCGGCCACATCTTACATAATAATAGTAAAATATCAAAATCAGGAAATGGACGTTGGTACAGTTTATTTGTGTATGTGTTATTTTAGCATTTGTGTAGATTCCTGTTAACCATTGTCACAGTCAATATACAGAATTATTCCACCACTGCAAAGATCTACTGGTGTCAATAGCTTACCAATTAAAGTGTAGAAATCTTACTTCTGTTATCTTTTTACCCTCTTCTGTTGACAATATACTTGTCTTAACATTTTTCCCTATGTATATTGAAATCTATGACATACAATATTATACTTTTGCTTTGATCATATAATTTAGAAACCTCAGGAAGAGTAAGAAATTGGTTTGTGTGAACATTATTTTTCTAATTCCTTCACAGCCTCCTTCTCTGTCTTCCACTTATGATGGCCCACTATAGCCCAAGAATCTTCTCTTTGCATTTTCTTGGCCTTACGCCTTCCCTCATATTTTCTCTTCTGCTTGTTTTGGTCTTCTTTTGGCTGAACAAACTTAAAAGATTAAATTCTGGGTCACCTCCTCTTGGAAGCTTTCCCTGAATTTTTTCTCTCCCTTTCCTTCGTTAGTGGGCTAGTGTGGTACCCTGTCCATACCTCCATCACTGCACTTAGTGTGCAGTGTAGTGATTTGTTTTTGTTGGTCTTGCCCACCCAGTTGGGCTCTTTGAGGGTAGAAACCATGTTACACTGATAGTTATATAGAGGTTTAATAGAGTGCTTGACACACAGTAGATGTTTGTAGGATTGAGCTAATTGTTATATATTTATCTTTTTATTTCTAATGTTAGCCAATGTATGTGTCATATACGCGTTGCTGTCTAAATATGTGTTAAATGAATTCATTTGTTAGTATGAAGCTGTGCAGTGTTTTTCATTGCATACTGAAATGATACTAACAGAAGGACATGGGAAAGTTGGTCGCTAAAGAGCCCATCTTTGAAATATTTTATTTATTCATCTAAATATCTGGAATCAGTAATTATTAAGGTAGGTAAAGTGCTTTTTATAAAGTATTTCACTGGAAGTATGGTATGTTGGATATGATGGTTCATGTCTTGCTTCTGCTTTGTGAGTGATACTGGACCAGTAATATATATATATGACTTTGAATTTTGGTTTTCTCCCCTGGAAATACTGGCAGTTAATGCTGATAATCTCTATAGGCCATTGTAAATACATGTGATTGGAAATCACTGGGCTGTCGTCAGTACCTCCATAAATGTTTACTTTTTGTCCTGATCCATTCTTGGTATATTTTCCCAGACTCTGCTTTTTGTTTTTTTATTTGAAAACTTTTTAAAAAATGTTTATTCATTTTTGAGAGACAGAGAGAGACAGAGCACAGTCAGGAGTCAGGTAGAGAGAGAGGGAGACACAGAATCCGAAGCAGGTTCCAGGCTCTGAGCTGTTAGCACAGAGCCTGACGCAGGGCTCGAACTCATGAACTGTGAGAGCATGACCTGAGCCAAAGTCAGATGCCCAACTGACTGAGCCACCCACGGGCCCCTAAACTCTGCTTTTTCTTATGGTGACTGGTTCATGTTACTGGTTTTATTTAAGGTCTCTTGGGAACCACTTAGCCTAGGTTTCTTGGGTGATTCTTTCTGTTTTGTAAGTAGGCTAACTCTTGCCTCTGCCCTTGTATTGGTTTTTGTTTTTTGTATTTGGGGTGTGTGTCTGTGTGTGTGTGTGTGTGTGTGTGTGTGTGTGTGTGTGTGTGTGTGACTTTTCTCCCTCTGGCATTGATGATGTCAGGACTTCTTATTCTTGTAGTCTCAGTAGCACCCTGACCACGTCCTGCCCGATTGTGCTTTCTCACTCTGTAAGTCTGGTCAAAATGTGTACTTTGTTGTTGCTCCCCCTATATTTTTGAATACTTGGATTGTAAAACCCAGGGGAAAAAATCCTTACACATTTGTTACACAGCTGTAATCTCCTAGTGTTTAAGTGCTTTGCATTGACTGTTTAATCCCTGTCACATCTTTGTGATTTCCATTGGGTAGAATGAAAATATGAGAGGATTAGCTTTGCACTCCTCAAATTTCTCAGTAAGAAGGAAAAAAAATGCGCTTAACTTTCTATTCTGTGCTTACTCTGTATTCTTTGCAAGTGACATTATCTGAGAGTGAATTTTTTTTTTAACTTTTTTTAACGTTTTTATTTTATTTTTGAGAGACATAGAGCGTGAGCAAGGGAAGAGCAGAGAGAGAGGGAGACACAGAATCTGAAGCAGGCTTCAGGCTCTGAGCCGTCAGCACAGAGCCCAATGTGGGGCTCGAACTCACAGACTGTGAGATCACGACCTGAGCTGGAGTCGGCTGCTTAACCGACTGAGCTACCCAGGCGCCCCATGAATTTTTTACCGTATTAGTTTTAACTCTTTTTGTTGACAGTCATTTCCGTTTTTATTGATACTAGAATACATGTGAGTCAATATATAATAGAGATTACGGGTAGATTTTGAGCAGTGTGTTCTAGCTCTGGTGCATGAAGAAGAATGTTGTGGCTGTATTTGGTTCTAGTGTTGCTCTCGACTGGTCTGTGACTTCAGTGAAGTCATTTAAACTTTGCGAACCATCACCTGAGATGGTTGCCTCCTAGAATAAATTGAAATTATGAGAATGGCTGGCAAGATCAGCAATCCTGTGAATACTTGCTAAATACTTGGTGAGAAGTTGACTGGCGTTTTAGATCTTTTAACGGTAGATTGTAGTTATAAACTTTAGGCTCAGTTTTTTCCCGCAGTCGACTTTGTATTCTGTTTACATTTTAACCTTCTTATTCTTTACACTTACCTGCTTTTCCTTTACCTGCTTTATGGCAGCCCCACTCTTCTTCTCATGACACCAAAATGATTGCTTCTGTGGTTTTATCCCCTCCCGTGGTTGTGAGAGTATAAAATCCGGGGAACAGAGAGAAGGAAGACAGGATAGCAACCTCTGGTTCACCTTTTATGTTTTGAGAAAACTTTGGCTGACTTAAGTTGCCTACCTGTTTGTTGATCTTTGTTGGTCTTGCGTGGACATGATCAGTCTGTAGACAGTTAATTATCAATTCACACAGTATGTTTTTTGGGGTCATATGTTTTTGGTTTATCATAAACAGAAGTAAAAGTTGAGAAGGTATTTTTCTAAGTCCAATTTCAGTCGTGGATATTTGGAATAGTTTGTTACCCACATCTTTGCTTTTGATGCTTGGCCGGAGAACACTGTGACCATTTCAGTATTCCACTATTTTTTAAAGTTCCCCAAGGGCTACATTATTGGGGACTTTCCTTATGTAAAACATAAAAGTGTTGTTGTTGTTGTTTAAATTGCAACCATATTTTTTTATTAAAATCTGTTGCAATTCCAGTGAACACTAAGGCAGAAAATTTTCCAAACATTTGCCTTGAGCTGTTGTTTCTATTTTTAATTTTATGGAAACTAACTTTTTTTTCCTGATTATTAAAGTAATATATGTTCATTCTAGAGAACTTAGAGAATTCTAAGAGGTACGGTGAAGAAATATATGTCATTAGTGATGTATCATCTAGGAAGAAGTTGTTAACATTTTAATACATTTTTTTTACAGATATACAAGCACATGTATTTTTTTATTAACAACATTGGCATCATATTTATAAATGGATTATTGGACATAGTTTAGTATTTATATTTTTCATTTGTTAATTAAATACTGAATGCAGTCAAATATGTAATCTATGTAAATTATAAAGCATAAAAATAAGATAAACATCTTTGTACTGCTCTCTAGGTTAAGGTCGATATCATCAACAACTCGGAAGCCCTTTGAGTTGCTCTTCTTCATTATATCCCTATTTCCTGCTTCATCGGAGATAACCAGTAATCTACATTTTGTGTACATCATTTACTGCTGGTTTTTGAAGTAATGTGTGCAACCACAGATAACATAGTATTTAGTTTTCCTTGTTATTTGGTCTTGATAAAAAAGGTAACAGATCTTCGGCTTGCATTTTACACTCAACACTATGTTGCTACAAATCATCTATTTCTTGGTAGTTCTTTCATTTTCATTGCTCTAGAAAAGTAAGTAGGATGTACTTCATTCAACTGAAGACGGACACTGGAAGATGGCAAGTTTGATGACCTTGAAAGTAATATAGTATGGTTTGGTATATAAGATATATATATATATATATACACACACATATATATATATAACCATATATTCACTATATGCACAATATAACATGCATATATATAAAATGTGCATATTATTATTCATTATTCATTATAATAAAATGATATTCACTATATATGGTTATATATGTGCATGTTATATTGTGCATATTATCACTTTTTGTTTTACTTAAATCAAAGCTGTGTTATATTAGGTGTTCGACTCTAATTATAAGATTATTTTTATCTCTGGTAATGCCTTTGATATTTTGCATAGTATTTAAAACATTATACTAGCTTTTCTTGTTAGTAGTATTTTCATGGTGCAATATTTATGTTTACTTTGTTTAAAAATAAAGTTTTAGATGTGTCTCTTTAAATAGATGTCCTTTATTGGCATTCACTAATGGGCATTCAGTCTACATTTAATCTGCTACTGATGGTAGTTGAATTTTCATCTGTCATCTGAACTTGAGTTTTTAAAAATTATTCCATCCTCTATCTCTCAAACCCCCTTTCCTCTTTTGAGAGTTAAATACACTTTCCGTTCTTTGTGTGGTTAGCCTAGAAACACCCTTAACATAGAAAAGTCTGAAGTTAATCAAAACCTTTTCTCTCCACCTGGATAGGGACCTTACATTATCTAAATTCCATTCATCTTCCACCTGATTCATGATATTATTATTTTATACTTCATTTCCTTAAAAAAATTTTTTTTAATGTTTATTCAGTTTTGAGAGACAGAGAGACAGAGCACTAGTGGCAGAGGGGCAGAGAAAGAGGGAGACACAGAATCCAAAGCAGGCTTCAGGCTCTGAGCTGCCAGCACAGAGCCTGATGCGGGGCTTGAGCCCATGAACCATGAGATCATGACCTGAGTCAAAGTCGGCCGCTCAACCAAATGAGCCACCCAGGAACCCCGATATTTCATTTTCTTTTTAATCTTGCTAGGCATTATTATTACATATAATCAATGCTAGTTTATATTTGCCACATTTTAGCTCTTTATTCCTTCTTTCCCTTGATCTCAGACCTTCCATTTGAGATTATTTCCTTTCTGGCTGAAGTATGTTCTTTACAATTTCCATTGATTAGAAGTCTGTCTTTAACTAACATTTTCAGTTTTTCCCCATTTGGCTTGAATTTTTTTTTTTTTTTTTTTTTTTTTTTTTTTTTACTTCACCCTTGTTCTTAAAAGTAGGTATGTAATTCTGGGCTTGCAGTTATTTTCTTCAGTACATTACATATTATTTCACTGTCTTCTAGCTTCTGTTTTTGATGGTTTTAAGTTAGCTGTCTGTCTGGGTGCCATTCCGAATTTAATTTATCCCTTCCCCCACTGTGTGATTTTTCAATTTTCTCCATGTCTTTGGTTTTCAGCAGCTTCAGTGTGATTATATTTGTAAGTAGATTTTTAAAAATTTTATACTGTTGGGGTTTGTTGTATATCTTGAATCTATGGATTGGGGTCTTTAATCAATTCCAGAAAGTTCTCAGTCATTTGTTCTTTATATATTGTCTTTGCCTCAATCTCTCTGCATTCTCTTTATGGAGCTTTAATTAAATGCATATTAGATTCATTTCATACTAAACTGCTTGTTGTTTTCTGCTCTATATTTTTCATCATTTCTCTCTGGCTTCATTCTGTATAATTTCTGATCTATTTTCCACGTAACTAATTCTTTTTTCTGTTGTGTTCCATCTATCAATGATAGTCATAAAATTTTGAATTTTAGTTTTTTTTCTTTTCTAGTTTCCATAAATCTGGAATCTCTCTTCTCTCTCTCTTTCTTTCTCTCTCCCTCTCTCTGCCCGTCTCTGGCTCTGTCACTTGTTTCCTATTTCTGGGAGGTATTTTCAATAATTTTATTTTTTCAAACAGAGTAAGAATAGTTGTAATATCTGTGCCTACTCATTATAAGACCTAAAGTCCTTATGAGTGTTTTTCTTTTTGTCTACACTCATGGATCTTGATTTTCTTTTGTGCTTGGTTTTCTTTGACTCTGACCTGGCTAGTGTCCCTTGAGGCCTAGGATGAAAATTCCTTTCTCCCAAGATATTTTGTTTATTTCTGTCAGGTACCTTGAAGCACTGCTAATAAGGGACTTTCTTAAACCAAACTCATGTGGTCCATCCAGGCCTGGGTTCCAAAGCCTGTGAGCTTGAGCCTTAACTTCTGCCCTCCTCACTCTTTCAGGTTTCTAGAACGAACCCAAGTTTGAAGTTTCTGGAATTGTAACTGGCAGATGCCCTCAGTTCACAGTTAGCTTTGGTGCTGTAGTGTTCTTACTTCTTTGGGTGTAAGTTTTCTCCAGAAATTTATCTCCGTGGTTTCACAGTAGTTTATTAGCATTTCTGTGCTTTTGACTTGATGTTTTTAATATTTTATCTAACACTTTTGCTTGTTTTAAGCAGAAATGTTGGTTTGAGTAACCTAGCTCTCCATTATTAGAATTTCTGTTGTGATTTGTTGTTGTTAATGCTGACTCAGTTTCTTTGGAACTTTATTTATGGGTTCCGTAGTCTTTCTAAGACAAGTGGTAGTGGCTTCAGTCAGGTGCTTGTAGGGTGGGGGACACTGGGCACATGAGTCCAATTTAAACTGAATTTTCACCTCAGTGTTTTTTGAGTCCCAGACTCACACGCAGGCTGTTCAGTGGCCACAAATGCTTAGGGTAACTTGCCTTCTTGTCCCCCTGTCCCCTGCCCTGCCCCCCTCTTCATGAAGAGACATTGTGGAAGCAGGCTTGTGTCTATGCCGTGTTGTTTTGTGGGATATGTATTTCTTTAGTTCAGTTTTTATTATGTGTCTAGCCCTTTGTCGTTACTGCCTTTTTACTGCATCTTCACTTTGCTTCCTTGCCTTACCTGAGCCGGAGGCTTTATTTCTTGTCCCCCTGTGTATTCATTAAAAATGAAGTTGTAGGCCAAGTGTTGGCAAACTTTTTCTGTAAAGGGCCAGATAGAAAATGTTGATTTTGCAGGTCATGCAGTGTTTGTTGCAACTACTCAGCTCTGCCGTTGTGACGTGAAAGCGGTTGTGGACAGTTCTTAAATGATGAGCATGGCTGTTTGAGAAACTTTATTGACACTGCAATTCGAATTTCACATAATTCCATTTGTTAAGATTTTTCTTTTTTCTCTTCAACCATTAAAAAAATTAAAAATGTTCTTAGCTTATGACTCTAAGCTGGATTTGGCTTAGGGACCAAGTTTTTCCGACCCATGTTTTAGGTTATTAAGATATCTTTCTTCCTTGCTGCTGTCATTCTTGGCCCTTTTAGAATTTTTCTCACTTCCATGCAACCTTAAGCTTAATATTCGTTTTAATACAAGATTGAAAGAATGTTTATTGTTTTATCTAGCATTTTTAGGCGTTTTTCGGTCTTAGGATTTCAGGATTTCATATTTACTTCATCATTTCGTATTAAGTAAAATATAGTAAAATATGAAAAAAATGACAAAACATTTGTTTTCAAATTTTATGATCCTTCTGATCCATATTTTATATTCTTTGTTTTTACATAACTGTAAGAGTTTATGCACGCTGTTTTGTTCTGTATTCTCATTTAACATTCTTTGGATTTTTATGCATTCCTGCAATCTCTATATTACCTAATAAATATATAATCTTTGTTTTACTATTATAATTTTAGGTTAATTTATTTTTTTCTTCAGCACTTAAACATATCATTCCATTGTTTTCTGCTTCCATTGTTTCTGATAGGAGAGATCCGTTGTATTCTAATTGTTCTTTGCCTGAATGTCAGGCATGTCATTTTTTCTTTACTGTTGAGTTGTACAATTTACAGGTGAGGGTTTGTAGGGTGCATGTGTATCAGTTTTTAGCCTTCTTGGAGTTTACTGAGCTTCTTGGTCTCTGGTTTGAAATCTTTCATTAGTTTGGGGGAATTCTTATTCATATCTCTTAAAATATGTATTCTTTTGCCCTATGTTGTATCTCTTTTTCTTCTAAGAATCCAGTTATACATCTGTCATACTGTGAGATATGGATTCATTGATCTCCGCTCTTTTTTTCTGCACTTTCATAGTTTGATTTCATTAATGCTTTCCTTGGTTTATTCAGTCTGCTTCTAAGTACATCCAGTAAATCCTCATTTCAGATTCTGTATTTTTCAGTCCTGGAATTCCTGTTTGCTTTATTTTGAATTTTATTTCTCTGCTGAAGTTGTCTACACGTTCTCTCTCATTTCTTCCAGTTTTATAAATTCTTTACATATTTATAGTAATTATTTTAAAGCTTTTGTTTGCTAATTTGGACAAGTAGGTCATCTATGGGTCTACTTCTATTGCTGCTAAATTCTCCTGATTATGAGTCACAGTTTTTTGCTTTTTTCCATGTCTCAGTTTTTGATTCCTTTGCTCTTCGAACAGGGTTTTGAGGACTAGTTGCTTACGGCTGTAGAGTTCCCTTTGTTTTCCAAGACCATTTCTGTCTTCCCATGTGTTGCTTACGTGGTTACCGACCCGAGAGCAGAGGTGGACAATGAAGGCTGATCAGAAAGTGGGGCTAACTAGGTTTGTGTTTGGACATCTCTAGATTTCTATCTCATACCAGCCCAAGTGTTGGTATTGAGCATTTGACTGATTTCACACTTGTTCTAACACTTCTTTTCTAAATCTATGGTAGGATTATTCCTTTCCTCACCTGTGACCCAGACTTGACAGCTGTCCCCAGTGAGGATAGTGGATGTCATTTTCTGCTAACATGGAGAATGACTTGTTTCCTTCTGGCACGTTGTTCATTTGGATTTTTGTTCCATTCATACCTCTTGTATAATAAGAAATATATTTATTTTTGGTATGTATTTTCATTGTTGTTATTGGCGTGGTGAAAGCAACGGTCTACTGTGGTTTTCTACAGCATAATTAGAATAGAATATTCTTTTTCTTTGAATTTAATTTTTAAAAATTTCTTTCAGCTTTGATATTCATTGCTGAAGAAATATTAGCGTGGAGGAAAAGTAGGTTGAAATCTCATGGGTGCTATGTGTGTGTGAGCGTGCAATAAAAGAAATTTTAAAGCATCTTTGTTTCAGTAATGCTTGTGTGCATATGTGACTATTTTGGGGCGGAGGGATGGGGTTGGATATAGGAAGAAAAATTAGGCTTTTGATGACCATTAACATTAAGGCATACATAGGTCTTTTAGTTAGTTTAATAAACTACTCATTGATTTCTAAGATCAGTGATTTTTCACCTCTCACAAGAAAGACTTTCTGGAATTTAATTATCTTCAGTATCTGGAAATCTTGCTAAACTTTTTATTGTTTGTCCCTTAATCTCTGCTTTTTACTCCTGCAACCCTTTAATATCTTCTTTGTGATGGTATTGAGTATCTTGTTAAGTGCTTCAGGGTTTTTAAAGTTCCTTAAAGCTTCAGGTCTTTATGTACTAAATATTAATACTCCATTCTGAGACCCATAAAGCTAAGAGTTCAGGGATAGAATTGTTAGAATCTTGTATATTGTTTTCTCTTTTCATTTATTTAGCACTGTGCCTTCTGGTCTAAATGATCATTCCTTCAAACAGTATTCCATTTGTTTTGACTCATTTCTGATAATTTCCTTAATATCTTTTTTCCCCCCACTTTAAATTGGGATCATATGCTGGCTCGTTGTTTTTTAAACATGTATATCCATCTTATTTTTTATAGTGGGCATTTTTGCAGCCTTATTGAGGTATAATTGATAAATAAAATTAGAAGCTATTGAGTGTACAGTGTGATGATTTGATATACGTATACTTTGTGAAATGATTTTCCCTATTGGGTTAATGAACACATTCATCACCTCACATATTTACCGTTTTGGTTTTTTGTTGTTGTTGTTGGGAACATTTAAATTCTATTTTTAAAGCAAATTTCAATTTTACAATACAGTGTATAATCACCCTCTTATACATTAGATCCTCAAACTTTATCTTAATAATGAAAATTTGTACCTTTTTAACCACTTCTCCCTATTTCCCTCATCCCCTACCCTCCGTCTTCTGGCAACTACTTTCTACTCTCTGTTTCTTGAGTTTGACTTCCTTTGCTTTTAGATTATGCATATAAGTGATACTAACACATGGGCATATAATTGACTCAACATGTTTCCCAGAATGTTAGAAAAGTTATTTCTATAAAAAGTTTTCTGGACTTAGATTTATCATGTTATTAATTGTCTAGTTACCATGTAAACCTAATTTAAAAGGAGGATTGATTTTTCCTATTTATTGAGCAGGAAGTGTCTGACTGGATTCTAGAATGTAGCATATATTTTTCTAAATATTGACCCAAAGATTTGGGTTGAGCATAATACAGTATTTGTAAAAATGTTACTTCTTGAGAAGGAGAGAATTTGTAAAACTTAGGATTTTTAACAATTGGGTAGGTATGGTTATATCTTCAATAAGTTATGAGATGCAAGGTTGTTCTAATTATTTGGGAAAAGAACTTGAGACTTAGAGTTAGGTTTAGTTCAAATCTAACTATATCTGGGAAATAGCTTTTTTTTTTTAATATTATACTCTCTTCACTGTCTTTCCTTAAGACTTTTTTTTTTTTTTAACGTTTATTTATTTTTGAGAGACATAGAGACAGAGTGTGAGCAGGGGAAGGGCAGAGAGAGAGGGAGATACAGAATCTGAAGCAGGCTCCAGGGTCTGAGCTGTCAGCACAGAGCCCGACATGGGGCTCGAACTCACAGACCATGAGATCATGACCTGAGCTGAAGTCGGCCGCTTAACCAACTGAGCCACCCAGGTGCCCCTCCTTAATACTTTTTTAAGAATGGCAATATTTTTAAAATGCCCATGAAAAAATGATTTCACTGAAATAAATTTCTTGTTTGTTGTGTTATACCCATTAGCCATGTGGGTACTTTTGTTAAGTTTGACACTTACTATGTGTTAGATTAAATCTTGATAACATTAGGTTAGAAAGATTGTGAATGGACTGTATTCATATTTCTGGGAAGTGATTATCTTCTAAAACTTATAGAATCCTTATTAATATCTAGTTTCTTATGATAAGGGGATGGATAGAAGCTTTTGCTAATATGGAATAGTTTTTTAATGTATACTCCATAGGCCTGTGGCATATGTATATAGTGGAAGATAAATAGATCCTTTTATCTTTAAGGGAATTGAATTTAAATAAGCTTGGTAAATGATCTCATTGGACCTGAGAAAGATTTCGCTTAAAGAGTTGGAAGCATGTAGAATATTTTGTTCGAAGTTTATTTGGTTGAAAATTAGAGCAATTACTATTGACCTGTCTAGAACAAAAAATTTTATTAGTGCATAATAACTGAACCTTTTGGAGAACTCTTTCTTTGGTTCTCTTTCTGATTCATTCCACTGACGGCCTGCAGAGGGCATTGCATGTATGGTAAATACAGTATAGCTTTGTATTTTCAGTTTTCATCTAAAGTCCTTATATGTTGTGAATAGGTTCTGAGTTATTATTCACATTAATTCTATGACATGTCATAAATATCAGGATTGTTATCTTTAGTGATGTTGGGTTGAGGTAAAAGATAGTTACAAAACTATACGATTAATTCAATTACAGTCAGTTTTTGTTACAATAATATTTTCTTTAGCTGTAGTTTCATCTTTTCTGAGGACTAAATGAAGAAACTAGGCTTCAAGGGATTTTTGAGGACATATAAATAAAGTGTCCTAAGAATCGTTCGGCTGGGATGCATTAGTTTATGAATCAGGCTTTAATGTATATGTGCTAGTCTGATCTTTCATGAAATGCCGTGCAGGTGATCCTTGCCATTGAACAACAACAAAAAGAATAGAGGTTTCTTCTTAATTGCAGGCATTTTGTGACCTTAAAATGCAAAGAAAGGAGCTTAGTTCTTTTTATCTCTGAGACAAGTTAACGTGATAGAGTGAGAACTGTAGTAAAAACTTACAAAAGGCTTTTCCTTTGGACTAAGAGGACAGTTATATAATGAAGACAAGAAGGGGAAGGAAAAGCTGGACTGGGTGTTGTGAAGCCGCCCCTCCATGATGTCTCTTCACAGCGTAAACTGACTGGCATGCCTTCTCGTGGGGGGGTTTTAGTGTCCCTCTCCTTAAGTTAGAGATTCTTAATTGTGACCTTTATAGGTACTGTTTTGCCTTCAGATTTTATGAGCTGCTTAAGTGCGTGAGAGATGCTTGTATTTTTGTGCACACACCATTGAATTCAAGTACATAGGGCTTTCACTGTTTTTGGGGGGTTGTTTGGTTGTGAGTAGTCAGGAAATCGAGTAAGTGAATGAGAAACAATTATAAAGAATTAATTTGTATAAAATTTGAAAACTTTATTGATGAAAAAGCCTTTTTTTTTTTTTTTTTGGCCAGGGATGTTTTATTTTATTTTGTTTTTTTTTTTAAGTTTATTTATTTATTTTGAGAAAGAGAGAGAGAGAGAGAGAGAGAGAGCGCACCAGCAGGTGAGAGGCAGAGAGGAGAGACAGAATCTAACACAGGCTCCTCCCCATCAGCTCAGAGCCTGTTATGGGGTTTGAATTCATGAACTATGAGATCATTACCCAAGCCAAGATCAAGAGTTGGATGCTTAACCCATTGAGCCACCCAGGGACCCCTGGCCAGGAATGTTTTAATGATGTCTCTCACTTTTGATGACATCACTAATGATGTCTTATAATATAGACTAAATAATTTAATCTCAACTAAAGAAATATAATCGGTAGTGTGATATAATCGGTAGTGTGATATGGTCAGTAAGAGAGTGTAATTATCATGCACATGAGAATATACTTGCAATGTTTGAGGGCGTCGCCACAGTTTTTAGTTTGGCTTCACAGCTTGGTACTGCCGCTCTCTGAGGTTTGTGACCTGTGGTCACAGCTTTAGATTTCCCTTGCCTAGAGTGGGAATAACAAAAGTAGCGACTTTATAGTTGTTTGTGATTTAAATATAATAATTCAGATTATGTGCTTACGATAGTACCTGGTGCGTGAAGAGCACACACGCACACGTTTTTATTGTTAGTACAGGATTCCTTTTTGTAATTGTTTTTTAGACTCAGAAATTATATGGTGTTCCTCATTTTTAAGGGAAAAGGAAAAATTTAAGAAGTATTTTTGAAGGACCTGAAACCAGATTTTGTTCACAGATTTTTTTTCTATTTGGTTTAAGACTGTGAATAACACTAACTCTCAGGAGGAAATCTCCATGCATCTGTGAGATTTATTTCAATAACACTTACTTTGGGTTTTGTATTCTTCTTCCTTAGGTGGTTAGAGCCACTAAATCATTTGGGAACTCCAGAAGATCAGTGTGACAGAAACTTCCATCAGCATCAAGTGACCAGGGACTAATAAATCTAAGATGATTCTTTTTTTTTTCCTGGCATAGTTCATGATTGATCAGAAACTACTTTGGTGGAACATATAAATGAAAAGAACATTCTAACAGATCACGATCTGGTCCTGATATTAAGAAAACAACAACAACAACAACAACAACAACAAAATGAACTCCGGGACCATAAAGGAAAAATGTGGTGGGTGGGGGGAAGTCCTTGAAAAGTTGTTAACTCGGGTGAGGGGAATACCAGTGTCTCTGTGGTCTTTCAGGAACAAAAAACATCTTTTGCAGAGGGCCAGTGTTTGCGCCAAGCTATGAAGTGACCTTCGTGGCCGACTGGCTCAACCTCAAGTTTTCCTAGGGAGAGTCCCTCAGTGTTGCTCAGGGCTTGACAGCGGGGAGCAAGGAAATGATGGTTGAAGCGAGGCATGACTGTGATTTCTCACCAGCAGATAGGTACACATCACTTGCTGAAATGATTCAGCACTTTAAAGTAGAGAGCCGGGAGACTCTGTGAGTTACACATGGGGAACAGGAGGCCCAGGAGGGGCAGCTCCCTTGGAATACTTCTGGGATGGCTCTGTTCCCTTCTGCTTTGAATCACCGGCTGAGGTGTGCTTGCGCTTGTAGGCTTTTTCTCTTTTTCTTCTCACTCCTAACCCTGCCCCCAGCGTTCCTTGACTGTTTATAATAGAGTGTTCTAGATGGCAGCAGAGGGTGGGCGGGTGGGCAGGGGAAGGGTAGGAGAGGAAGGAAGGTGTTTCATCTATCCCATCAGTGTTTAAGGTACTACCATTTTTTTTTTTTAAGTGACATTATTCTGTTCCACCCTCACTCCCTGGAAAAAAACAGGCCTCTTGTCTGGATCTTTTCGTTTTAATGATTTCCATGAAAAGGCTTTTACCCAGGCTCTGACATGACTGTCAGAACACACATTTAAATGCGAGACTGCTTAAAAGGCTATTGATATTCCCTGGTGGAAAAGAAAGTGCTTTAAAAAAATCCATCTGTCTGTACACAAGTTAACCCTGACTATTTTCTTTCTTCCTCCTTCGCTTCCTCCTCCTCCTCCTCTTCCCCCCCTCGCCCGCCCCTCCCTCCCCCGGTGGAAGACTCAGGTTAAAGCCAGATCTTTGGTCTCACAAAACTTTGTGGGTCACCATCTTCTAGAAGCTGTCATTTTCATACAGTGATGGCTCTGATTAATTTAATCCAGATGCCAGGACATTGAGCGAGGAGGAAGAATGCTTAATTTTGATCTAAGGCTGCTGTTCGGTCTCAGACTGCTTCTTTTGAATCTGGGGCTCATTTCTGTTTGTATGTCTTGGATCTGTTAGCAGAAGTCAATGGTCTGTGTAGGAATTATGTATGGTATTTATAATCAAAGGCACATTTAAGCATGAAGTTACTAAGTGTTAGGAATTAAAGTTCATATCAGATTGCTGTGCTATATAAGCAGTCTGTTATGGCAAATGGGTTCTGAAGTAACAACCAGGTATTTGATAAGATTTTAATGAATCGTTGGGCATGTGAGCTGTCAGCATGGTTGGTCTGTTCTCATGTTGGTGAGAGAATATTCGGTTAACTGTTAGCCACTATGTTCATTGTTGTTCTTGTTCTCACATGAAGTGTGATGGTTTTACTGAATAAGCAAGAGATGTAGGCAGTAAAATCCATTGACAGGAAAAAAAAATTGCTGCTATTGAGAATTCATTCCTGGAAAAACTTGTATGATTATCCACATTTTATCCATTGTAATCATGCTACCTGAACTCACCTAAACATTCAGGGCTACTTACAAATAATTACAATTATCCCAGAAGTTCTGGTTTCTATTCTCACCTCTTCTCATCTTGCTCAATCCCACAACTTTACTTCTGTTCTTCTTTCAAGCGGATGATCTTTTACCTAGAAAAGAAGATCATTAGATAGAGATCTAGGCCATTAGGATAATGTTCTCAAATTTCTTTTTTTCTATTTCAAATTTCCCCTAGGTCGTCATCCCCCTTTGCCTATTTCAGAGAAAAAAAAAGTACCTGGCTTCCTTAATAGAAGCTTTTTTCGATCCTGGTTCTTCCTGATTTCTTTAAAATGTTTCAAGGAATCTCTTCTTTTACTTACATTTTCAGTCCCTTGTTTGGTTTTCTTCTGCCCATAAACTCAGTCTTGTACTTTATAATAATAATAATAATAATAATAATATAATTAAAGAATAAAAAAGAAAAAAGTATTCTTTTAGTCATACTCCCCTCTTGAATGGAACTTTAGCTTTATAGTTCTTTTTAATGCTGTAGCAGTCATACTGTTGAAGTTTTTCAGTTCAATTCAGTATTTACAGAGGCCTACTAAGTGCACAAAGATCAACCAGTTTACAGCCTCTGTCTTCTAAGAGTTTATATATATTTCAGTCTAGTAAAGATTAGATCTAGTTATAATATTAAATGATAAGTACTTTTTTTTAAAGTTTATTTGTTTTGAGAGAGAGAGAACGAATGGAGGAGGGTCAGAGAGAGAAGGGGAGAGAGGATATGAAGTGGGTTCTGTGCTGACAGCAGAGAGCTTGATGCGGGGCTCGAACCTACGAACCATGAGATCACGACCTGAGCTGAAGATGGGCGCTTACCTGTCTGAGCCACCTGGGCGCCCCAATGATAGATGCTTTAATAGAGCTGTGTACTCAGTGCTGTGGGAGTTTCCAGGCTTTCACATGTGCCCTCAGCCTGTCTTTTGATTCTTCCTTCTTTTTGAATGTCTGATGAGTCTCCTAATGGAGGATAAAGAAATTGATGTTCTTATATCCCTTTTCTTTTCATTTCTTTTATTCTTATCTTTTGTTGGGGAGGGGTGAGATCTGGTTATAATTATAATTAAGTTGTTCTTTTTATATAAAATGAAGTTTTTTATATATCATAATTTTTATGTAATATCAAGCTTCTGCTAATTATAGAAGTTTCATGTTGTCTTACCAATGAGTGATAAGTTATTTAGCGCGAATTAAACTTCAAAATAATTGATGTTCTTCCATTCATAGCCAACTTTCCCAGTCATGAGGAATTTATTTTGAATCAAGCTTAGTTGCATTTCTAACTCCCGAGCTTTCAAGAACTAATAAAATGCAATTTTACTTAGGCATTTTTAAAATATATGAATATGTCTCCCTAATATTTGTTATTTTAGAAGTTCTCCTTGGCTTTTTCCCTAAATTAGTAGACTGTATTTTTTAAGGAAAGTTTTAGAGGAAAAATTGAGCAGACGGTTCCCATATGCCTTTTTTCTTCCTAGCAATTTTCCTTATATTATCTTGCATTAGTGGGTTATATTTGTTAGAACTGATGAACCAATACTGATACTATTTTTTTAAATTGAGATATAATTGACATATAACATTGTATAAGTTTGTGCCGAGCATTGAAGCTGTGTTGATTGATCATATTTATATATGGCAGTACGATTACCACCATATGGTTAGCTAACACCTCTCTCAGGTCTCATCATTCTCATTTCTTTTTTGTGGTGAGAACATTTAAGATCTAGTCTCCTAGCAGCTGTGAAGTTTATGATACAGTATTTTTGACCCTAATTACTGTGCTGTGCTCAAGGGCTTCTTCACCGACTGGTTGCAAATTTGTGCTCTTAAACAACATCTCCTCAATTATTCTACTGCCCAGCGCCTGAGTACCACCTTTCTACCCTCCGTTTTTATGAATTTGGCTTTTTAAAAAAGTTTTAATGATTATTTTTGAGAGAGAGAGAGAGACAGAGTGTGAGCTGGGGATGGGCAGAGAGAGAGAGAGGGAGACACAGAATCCGAAGCAGGCTCCAGGCTCTGAGCTGTCAGCACAGAGCCCGACGTGGGGCTCGAACTCACAAACTGTGAGATCATGACCTGAGCCGAAGTCAGACGCTCAACCGACTGAGCCACCCAGGCGCCCCGAATTTGGCTTTTTTAGATTCCACATATAAGTCACATCATACCTTGTTTGTCTTTCTCTGCCTCACTTAACTTGCTTAGCATAATGCCCTCCAAGTCCATCCATGTCGTTGCAAATGGGAGGATTTATGAAAGGAAATGAAAATGGGAAATCAAAAAGATATTTGCACTCTTATGTTTATTGCAGCATTATTTACAGTAGCCAAGATAGGAAAACAACTGTCTGTCAGCAAATGACCGGATAAAGAAGATGTGGGAGGTGTGTGTGTATTTGTAGCCTTATATCCTTATGTATAGAATGAAGTATTATTCAGCTATGAGAAGGAAGGAAATCCTGCTATTTGTGACAATATAATATATTATTATTCTTGTCATTTTGTGACAACATAATAAATCGTTAACCAAAGTTCCTGATTTACACTAGGGTTTATTCTTAATGTCGTAAAGTTCTGTGAGTTTTGAGAATTGCGTGATGTCATGTGTTCATCATTGGAATATCACACAGAATAGTTTCACCGGGCTAAAAATCCCCTATTCTTCGCAACCGTTTACCCCTTTCGCCACCTTCAAACCTCTGACAGCCAGTGATCTTTTTATTTCCTCATTAGTCTTGCTTTTTCAAAATGTCATGGGGTTAGAATCATACAGTGTATAGCCGTTTGGATTGGGTTTTTTCACTTAGCAGTATGTATTTAAGGTTCCTCTCTGTCTTTTTGATGGCATGATAGCTCATTTTTCAGGATTTTAGAATAATATTCCATTGTACGAATGTACCACGGTTTTCCATTCTCCTCTTGAGGGACATCTTGGTGGCTTCCAGCTTTTGGGAATTCTGAGTATAATTGCTCTAATACATTTGTGTGCACGTAGATTTTAAACTCATTTGGGTAAATACCTAGGAGTGCACTTGATGGTTCATGTGGTGAGACTATATTTAGCTTCGTAGGAAACCACCAAACTGTCTTCCAAAGCGGCTGTACCATTTTGCATCCCCACCAGCAATATATGAGGGTTCCTGTTGCTCCACATCCTCACTAGCATTTGATTTTGGCAGTCGTTTTGTTTGTTTTTTTAATTTCAGCCATAATAGATCTATAGTGGTATCTGGTGATTGTTTTAATTAGCAACTCTCTGATAAAGAGATGATGGCGAGCATCTTTTCATATGCTTATTTGCCACCTGTATATCTCCTTTGGGGAGGTGTCCATTCAGAATTTTTGCTAATTTTTTGTTTTTTTGTTGTTTGTTTTTTCCCCAAATATATTTTGGCTACCATTCTCTTATCAGATAGGTGTTCTACAAAGATTTTACCACAGTCTGTGGGCTGTCTTTTTATTTTCTTAATAGTGTCTTTCACAGAAAAGGTGTTTTTAATTTCAGTGGATGAACTTCAACTTAACAATTTTTCTTCCACGGATCATGCATTTGGGATGCTTGCCCAAGATGTCTTCACCAAACTCAGAGTCGCCTAGGTGTTCTCTTATGTTCTCCTCTGGTATTTTACATTTTTGCATTTTATATTTAGGTCTTTGATCCATTTCCACTCGAGTTTGTGAGTGGTATTAAGATCTCTGTCTGGATTCATCTGATTGCCTGTGGATGTCCACTTCTAGCACCGTTCGTTGAAATGACTCTCTCTTTTCCACTGAATTGCATTTGTTTTATTGTCAAAGATCCGTCGACTATATTTATGTGAGTCTATTTATGTACTCTGTGTTCTGTTCCCATAGACCTATCTGTCTGTTCTTTTGCCGGTATCACACTGTCTTAATGACTGTAGCTTTACACTAAGTCATGAAGTTGGACACTATTAGTTTTCTGATGGCTTTTTGCCATCAGTATTATGTTGACTATTCTTTGTCTCTTGTTTTTCCATATAAACTTTAGAATTAGCTTATCAGTGTCTACAAAGTAACTTGCTGGGATTTTATTGGTATTGTGTTGAATCTGTAGATCAAATCGAGAAGAACTGATATCTTAATATTGAGTCTTGTTATCAATCAACATGAGATTTTTCTCCATTTATTTAGATATTCTTTTGATTTCTTTCATTGTAATTTTGCAGCTATCTTTCTATAGATTTTGTACATATTTTGATAGACATACCTATTTTCTTTTATTTTACTTTTTAATTTTATTTATTTATTTGTTTATTTATTTAGAGAGCCCACGAGTGGGGGAGGGGCAGATTGAAGCAGGGGGAGTGAGGGAGAGAGAAGGGGAGAGAGAGAGAGAGAGAGAGAGAGAGGGAGAGAGAATCTTAAGCAGGCTCCATGCCCAGTGTGGAGCCTGATGTCCGGGTTAATCTCATGACCATGAGATCTTGACCTGAACTGAAATCAAGAGTGGGATGCTTAACCAACTGAGCCACCCGGGCACCCCTTAAGTATTTCTTTTGGGTGCTAATGTAACTTACAACAATTAGTAAGTTGTAAGTTTCTAATTCTGATTGTTCATTGCAGGAATGTAGTGAAGCAGTTGACTTTTGTATATTCACCTCCGTCCTGTAATCTTTCTGTAATCACTTACTAGTTCTAGGAGCTTTTTTTGTTGATTCTTTGCAAGTTTCTACATAGCCAATCATGTCATTTTAAAGAAAGACAGGTTTATTTCTTCATTCCCAATGCATACATGTAATTTCCTTTTTTTGCCATGTTACTGTAGCTAGGACTTCCAATATGATGTTGAACTGTAGTGGTGGAGGGCACATGTTGCCGTCTTCCTGATCTTAGGAGGAAAGCATGTAGTTTCTCACCATTAAGGATGATGTGCTTTAGATTTTTTAATGGAGGTTCTTCATCACGTTTAGGAAATATATAGTTATGTAACACCCTTTTTGTTCCTGATAATTTTCTTTGTTCTGAAGTCTGCTTCGTGTGAAAAGGATATAGTTAAGTCAGTCTTTCTTTGCATTAGTGTTAGCATGGTATAGCCTTCTCCATCCCTTTACTTTTTCAAATTTATCTGTGACTTTAAAGTACGTTTCTTGTAGGGAACAGATAATTAGGTCTTGTTTTTTATCACCTCTTTTCAGTCGCTTCTAATTGTTGTATTTAGACCATTCACACTTAAAGTGATTATTACTATAGATGAATTAATATATACCATATTTGTGGTTTTCTTATTCATTGCATTCGTTTGTGTTTCATCTTCTCTTTTTCTGCCTTGTCTGGTTTTAATTGAGTGTTTTATGATTTCATTTTCTTTCCTCTCTCAACAACTAAGTATACTTTATTAAAAATTTTTTATACTGGTTGCTTTAGCATTTGCAACATATTTTTATAATCTAAGTCCACTTTTAAATAATGCTGTAACACTTCGCAGGTAGAATAGATATAACAGAGAATTCCCAGTTCCTCCTTCTGGTCCCTTACATCATTGCTGTTCTATATTTCCCTTTTCCATGAACTGTTAAAACTGAATGCATTTAGCTTAGTATTATTAAAATTCGTGAATTTGTTATTGGGAAGAAATTCAGATAACATAAAATTGACTATTTTAAGGTGAACATTTTAGTGGCATTTAGTATGTTTTTGTTGTTGATTTAGAAAAACGTTTGGAGATAATTTTGGAATTACGTAAGAGCTGTAAAAATAGTGTGGAGATTCCCCATATCCCTTTCCCAGTCTTCCTCTCAGGTTGGCATCTTTCATAACTGTAGAACATTAACATTTACTAAAATTAAGAAATTAACTTGATACCAAATAACTTATTTGGATTTCACCAGTTTTGACACTAATATCCTTTCTTTCTTCTAGGATCCCTTGTTGCATTTAGTTTCTCTGTCTGATTATTATTATTTAATCTGTGGCTGTTCCTCAGTCTTTTCCTTCTTTTATGACCTTCGCACTGATCGGTTATCTTGTAGAATACCCCTCAGTTTGGATTTGTCTGATTTTTTTTTTAAGATTAGATTGACGTTGTGCATTATTAGGATGAATACCAATGAGGTGTAGTATGTCTTCAGTGCATCATTTTGGGGGGGATTACATAATACTGAGATGTATTACTAACTTTGATTAGTTTGTTAATGGGATGTTTGCCAAGGTTCTCCACTGTAAAGTTATTTATTTCTCCTTTGTAATTACTAAGTATCAGTTGGCCATAAATGTCTGTTCTCTTGCCTTTACCTACATGTCTATCTTTATACCAATATATACCATTCTGTCTTACCATTGTAGTTTTATAAGACATGCTGAAATCAGGTTGTGTAGAACATGTACACTTATTTTTCTTCTGCAAAATTATTTTGGGTATTCTATATCCTTTGCATCTCTATAAATTTTCAAATCAACCTGTCAGTTTCTGCAAAAAAATTTTCAAATCAGCCTCCCAGTTTCTGCTGGGATTTTGATTGGGAGTTTATTGCATCTATAGATCAGCTTGGGGAGAATTAACATCTTAATAAGTCTTGTCCAGGGGAATGATGTACCTCTCCACTTATTTTGGTCTTTGTTTTTCTCAGCCATACTTGGCATTTTTTACTGCACAGGTATTATACACTATTGGTTGTTCAGTTGTTTACCATTAAGTCTGATCCAAGTAGAAAGCCTTTATTAATTTGAGGAAGTTCCCTTCTATTTGTAGTTTGCTGAAAGTTTTCACTTGAAAGGGTATTACAGTTTTTTCCGTTGCTCTTTTGTGTATCTGTTGAGGTGATCATTGATTTTTCATTTTATATATTTTATTTAGATATAGTGAATTACATGGTTAATTTTTTATTTTTTGAGTTTATTTATTTTTGAGAGAGAGAGGGGGGAGACAGAGGATCTGAAGCCACCTCTGCTCTGACAGCAGAAAGCCTGACGTGGGGCTTGAACTCATGAACCGTGAGATCATGACCTGAGCTGAAGTCGGATGCTTAACTGACTGAGCCACTCAGGTACCCACACGTGGTTAATTTTTTAATGCAAACCAGCATTGTACTGCAGTATAATAAAGCACACATATTTAATCTTCATCCCTGGTTCTTGGCACAGAGCTGCTAAAACCCTTGGAATTTTTTGAGTTATAGGAGTGAGAGGAGCATCTTTTGTTATTTATAACAAACTTCTTCAGTCATAACTGAGTTTATGCTAATGAGGTTACTCTACGTGGGTCCTTGGATAGCTTCTAGATGGATGTTGGTTGCGGGGGGAGGGCGGGAAACCAACCGTGTGATTAAAGGGTTGCAACTTTCTTCTTTTTTTTTTTTTAACATTTATTCATTTTTGAGAGACGGAGACAAGAGGGTGACTGGGGGAGGGGCAGAGAGAGAGAGGGAGACACAGAATCTCAAGCAGGCTCCATGCTCCATGCTGTCAGCACAGAGCCCAACGCAGGGTTCAAACTTACGAACTGTGAGGTCCTGACCTGAGCTGAAGTCAGATGTTAAACCGATTGAGCACCCGGCGCCCCAAGAGTTGCAACTTTCAACCCTACTCCTTTATCTCTGGGAAGGGGAAAGGAGGGAGGGACTGGAGATCACATAAATCATCAGCAACCAATGATTTAATCAACTGTGCCTATAAAATCTGTAAGCTCTGGGATTTGGAAACTTTCCAAGTTGGTGAACACATCAAGGTGTTAGGAGGGTGCTAGGAGAAGGCATGGAATCTGTGGACACCATTCCTCCTTCTAACGCTACTCCCTTATTTTACCTCATACATCTCTTTCATTTGGCTATTCCTGAGTTGTATCCTTTCTAATAAACTGGTATTAGTAAGTAAAATACTTTCTTGAGTTCTCTGAGCCATTCTAGCAAATTTTTGAACCTGAAAAGGGCATAGGAGCTTTTCTAATTTATAGCCAAATTGGACAGAGGGGTGGGTACCCTCAGCACCCAATATTTGTGGCTGGTGTCTGAAGTGATGGCAAAATTGTGAGACTGAGACCTTACACCCGTGGAGTCTAACACTAACTCTGGGTAATGTCAGAATTGAATTGTAGGACACCCAGTTGGTTTGGATGGAAAAAATCTGCACATTTGGTGTCAGATGTGTTGTATGTAAAAAAAGTCTTAGCCCCAGATTGCATTCCTAAGATGAACCCCATCTGGTCATGAAGTATTATCAACACACCCACCCACATACACCTACACACACATTTCTACAGTTTGATTAGTTTAGCTTTTAGTTTTTAGTTTGCTAAAAGTGTTACATATGTTTATGTGTCTATTTTCACAAGGGATATATGTAGTTTTCTTGTAGAGTTTTTGTTTGCTTTTTTATATCAGAGTGATACTGATTTCCTTTTTAAAAATTAATTTATTTCTTTTTAAATTTACATCCAAGTTAGTTAGCATATTGTGCAACAATGATTTCAAGAGTAGATTCCTTAATGCCCCTCACCCATTTAGCTCATCCTCTCTCCCACCACCCCTCCAGCAACTCTCTGTTTGTTCTCTATGTTTAAGAGTCTCTTCTGTTTTGTCCCTCTCCCTGTTTTTATATTATTTTTGCTTCCCTTCCCTTATGTTCATCCGCTTTGTATCTTAAAGTCCTCATATGAGTGAAGTCATATGATATTTGTCTTTCTCTGACTAATTCCTGCTTAGCATAATACCCTCTAGTTCCATCTATGTAGTTGCAAATGGTAAGATTTCATTCTTTTTGATTGCTGAGTAATACTCCATTGTGTGTGTGTGTGTGTGTGTGTGTGTGTGTGTGTGTGTGTGTGTGTGTGTATGTTGATGGACATTTGGGCTCTTTCCACACTTTGGCTATTGTTGATAGTGTTGCTAGTAACATTGGGGTGCATGTGCCCCTTCGAAACAGCACACCTGTATCCCTTGGATAAATACCTAATAGTGCAATTGCTGGGTTGTAGAGTAGTTCTATTTTTAATTTTTTGAGGAACCTCCATACTGTTTTCCACAGTGGCTGCACCAGTTTGGATAGGGACCTCTTACAGTGAGTTTGGATATGTTCTCTTCTCTTTTCAGGAAGCATTGTGTGGAACAAGTTTTATATATATTAAAAATATATATTTCTTCCTTAAGTGTCGATTGAATTTACTAGCGAATCACCTATGCTATTCAGGTTATCTATTTATTCTTGAGTGAGCTTTAGTAGTTTATGTATTTCAAGGAATTTGTCTCTTTTACCTGAATTGTTGAATATGCAGATATATAGTTGTTCACAATATTCCCTAATCTTTTCAATGTATGTTAGCTCTGTAGTGATGTCCTGATTTTGAATCTTTAAAGTCCATATCTAATAATTATGAATTTTAGAGCTCTGATATATTTCCGTCACCTCCTCCTCCCCCCATTGGTTTCTGTGCATGTTGTCTTGTCTCCTTTTGTGTTTGGTTACTTTTGATTGTTGCTGGGCACTGTAGTTTCAACATTGTAGAAACAATTTAAGCCTAGAATGATGGTATTCTTCCTTGGAAAAGAATTGTGCTTGCTTTTGCCAGATACCTGTAGACAGGATTGTTCTAGGATGCTGGGGCACACTACCACTTTGGATCACTTTGATCCAATGTAATGCTTACTATGAATCTCTATAAGGGCCTGTCCGATTCCTGGTTTAAGTGTGTCACAGAGTGCAACTATTCAGCGTTCCAACCCACAATGAATGGTTCAACAAAGTCTTTTACTTCATGATGGAACTCGACTTTTATTCCTGTTTTCTAATCCTTTGGCATTGAAAAAAGTGCTATTTAGCCAGTCTGTTACCCTTTTAGTATTGATAAATGCCCTCAAAGGAAGAATGGCTTTTCAAACATTGCTATTTCTTACCCATGTCACTTTCCTGCATCCTGCATCCTGGCCTAATAAGTTTCCACCATCTTGTTAGCTGTCTTGAAGCTTTTAAGCAGATGGCTTTTATATTTTATTCTGCTTTTCTTGTCTAATTATTTAGTTCAATGTTGCCTGAAGTGAATATTCCTTTATAGTTATTTATATCTACATCTGCTTTATAAAATTTTGATCAAATTGTATATGTAAATTATATCTTGACTTTTTTAACTTAACATAATATTAAAAACTACTACCAGTGTAAATAAATATTCTTTAAAGTCCTTGTTATTAATAAGTTGAATAATATTTCTTCACATTATGTTGTATAATTTTCTATCTTTTTTCTGGTTTAATTCTATATTACTAGACATTTATGTTTCTTCTTTGTATTTCCTACATAATGGTATTTCTAGATTCAAAATTATTTGCAGACTCTCTACTTTATGCATTTTATGAATGTAAGCTTGATCATTTTTACTGAACTAGATACCTGCTGTGATAACAAAATTGAATTTTATTATGAGGATGCGTAGGAACCTTTAATATCTTGAGAAACACCTGGCTTTTAAGTTAAAACTGGAAACAGAAGCTTGTGTTAGTGTATAGTTTTACACCTAGCAATAAGAGAACACATGTCCATCTGATCTTAGGAAGATTTTATAAGTTTCAAATGGGTCTTTGGCCCTCAGCCATTTTTGCTGTCATTTTTTATTAACTTTGTTCTCTTTTTCTTCTTACAGAAAGCCTGCTTTTTATAATATTGTTTTTCAAAAAATATGATTCCATTCAAAACGATATTATAAAATGGTGTCTTAAAATTGTGTGTCTCAGTCCATTAAATAGACTCATAAAACATCATAACACAAAATATGCAGTAACTAGTCAGAACCTCCGAGTTAACCTTAACTCACTTTTAGTTCTGTGTCATAGTAAATCAGCTTGTAATGATCATCACGAGACAGCAAATTAATTTTTCTTTTTGAAATGAACACTTCTTTTGTGGATAAGATTGAGGCATTTAAAATCACATTTGTCAATAGATATTCCAGATCGGAATTGAGGTTAAATCTTATAGGTTAGTACTCAGTTTTTGTGTAACATTTGTTATGGCCTTTTTATTTGTTTTTGTATACTAGTTCATTTTGTAATGATGGTCTTTCATAGATTGGTTAAATTGTAATTATTGCTGTTTTCCCCCCCCCGTGGCATTTTTTAAGGAAGTAAAGACATGCTCTTTGTATTCTATAACACTCTTCCTGTCGACTGTGGGTCATCGAAAGTCAAATATGTGGCAAATTTGGTTCAGGTTTTTATTATGAACTGGATAATGGTTGTTATGTTTAGTCGTTCATAGGTTGATTAAACTGCAATTATGTTGTTTCTATGGCTCTTCTTCTTCTTCTTTCTTCTTCTTCTTCTTCCTCTTCCTCCTCCTCCTCCCCTTCTCCTCCTCCTCCTCCTCCTCCTCCTCCTCCTCCTCCTCCTCCTTCTTCTTCCTCCTCCTCCTTCTTCTTCTTCTTCTTCTTCTTCTTCTTCTTCTTCTTCTTCTTCTTTTCTTTCTTTCCTTCTTTCTTTCCTTCTTTCTTTCCTTCTTTCTTTCCTTCTTTCTTTCCTTCTTTCTTTCTTTCTTTCTTTCTTTCTTTCTTTCTTTCTTTCTTTCTTTCTTTCTTTTCTTTCTTTCTTTCTTTCTTTCTTTCTTTCTTTCTTTCTTTCTTTCTTTCTTTCTTTCTTTCTTTCTTTTTTGAGAAAGAGAGAGAGAGGAGGGGCAGAGGGAGAGGGGAAGAGAGAATCCCAAGCAGGCTCTGAACTGCCAGTGCAGAGCCTGAAGTAGGGCTCGAACTCACAAACCCTGAGATCATGAACTGAGGCAAAACCAGGAATCGGATGCTTCACCAATTGATCCACCCAAGCACCCTCCTATGGCACTTTTCAGAGGAGTTGGTAGTAGAGATACGGTCTCCCTGTTCTGATGCTCTTCTTACCCCTCTAGTGTGGTTCATGAGAAACGTATCTTCTGTGATGTTAGGAAGCAATTGATAAAGCAAGAAAACGTTAGATTTAGGAAGGAAAAAAGAAACTGTCATTTTTCAAACGTTTATCCTGGACCAATTTTAGTGCTAGGCACTCTCACATAAAAGAGGAGAATGATTTGCTTAGAACTTTTAATACTTCTCAAGGTGAAAATTTCTCAAGGTGGTTGAAGTTAAGCTTTGGAAATCTTAAATATTTCAATTTTTTCTTTGTTATTTTTGCTATTTCCAGAGGATGTGAATCAAGCACAGCATAGTAACATATGCTTTTCATGTCAATACTCCTATTTTAATAGACTGGGCCTTCTGATAGCTTTTCTTCAAGCGCTCTTGTTAGAATGTGGACATAAGCTTAATTAGTGTTTTCATAACTTTTCCGTTTATGTTTATAAACAACAATGTTATCCATATTATTTTTACAGATTTGCTTTGTTGTCAATCGTTTATACGTTGTACGAATTTTACTAGGACCACAACCAAATTTTTTCTTATATGGAGTTTTTCTCTGTGGAAAATTGTCTTCTATACATTTGGATTCCTCATTTTTGGGCTCATTCGCACTTTCCATAGCCAGTGACTTACATCCAGTAACTTTACTGCAGTCCTAAGATCATGCCCCAAAGTCAAGGTAATTTACAGAATAGGAAAAGCATACCCTGGCTTTCCTAGTTAAACCACACTAAAGGTACTGGTTTCTTCTGCTAAAAATTGGCTTCCTTCATCAGTCTCCCCTCTTTAGAGGGCAGTTTGGAGTATTGCCCTTCACTTTGATGTGGTCTTTAAATTTCTTCTCTTCATTGGACTTCTTACAGAAGCCTTTATTTGAAACAGAATGTTTAAATTCAACTGTGGCTTTCTAACACATCATTTTTTTTTTTCATTCACTACCATGTCAAGTAAGTTATGTTGGATCTGTTATATTATTTTTTTGGTACAAAAACATAAGGAAAAGATAGTAAGTAGATAGACATGGGGGAGTAATTGTAGTGACTCAGAGTACATACAGTAACTTGTTTTTAGACTTCTCTTAATTTTGCTTAGGGAAAATTAAATTTTAGGCAGTTAATGTGTCTCAGTGATCACTTGGGCACAAAGAGATTACAAATATACATTTAATATCCTGCTCCTTTGCAAAATTTAAAACTTATTCTATTGACAAAAAAATAGATTTCTTTTTCTGGACCATGTGCTTAGAGTTTTTTGAATATTCAATATATACTACTGAATATTTTCCATCTTGAGAACATTTAAGAAGCTCAGAGAACTTTGTAACACTTTATTGAAGAAGATGGAAGAGGGAAAAGCAGTTTGTTGTTTTCATAGCACTAAAGTTACTATTTTCAGTCAAATTGTATGGATTTTAATTGTTAAAGGAATTGTAACTTTGTATCATCTGTCTAGTCAGAAAGACTTACAGTACTTAAAAATCAAGTTTTGTTTTATTTTCAACGTCTAATGAAAATTTATTCTACATTTTAAAACTGAGTTTATGTTGTTTCACATGTTGAAATCATACGTGTATACATTTTAATGCGAGACTTGTCTTTAGTAATTCAAAGTCTTTGTTTTCAGCAAACAAGCTAAAATTATACAAGGTTGTACAATTTACTAGTAGCAATTAGAACTATAAATTTCATCTCATGGTCCTTTGTCCAGTGTTTTTTCTTCTTACTTCACACTGCTTTGTTGTTTTGTCACAGCCATTACTTCAATTTTAACTTCCTTGGGAAGAAATCTGTCAGGACAAAAGTCTTTCTGACAAACAGTTCCAAACTGGGCCTAATTGGATTATTTTTCTTATGGCAGGTATTACAGAGAGAAAGCTTAACAGTATTTTTGAGAAGAATTATATTATGCCAGATTGAAATCTTCAATACAATGTTGATATAATTGGAAGCATTTGCCCTTTGAGATCTGTTAGTAGTGATACCTGATTGTCATCTTTCTTGTCATCGTCTTTTCCTCCCCCTTCTTCTCCCTTTCCTCTCTGTCCCCTTTCCCTCCTCCTTCCCCTCCTCCTCTTCCTCCTCCTCCCCTCTCCTTCCCCTCCTCTCAAACCAATGTAATCATCAGACTTTGGAAGGGATGAGGAAATATATTAATAATGTAATAATATTTGCCTTGGGTAAAGCGACTTGTTTCTGAGATTTTGGAAAGATGGGAATCTCCTCCCCATCTGAGATTCTTGAGACTCTGGCTTTTATTGGGAATGCATTCCAGAATTTAAAGGTATTGGCAAAAGGCAAGCCTTACCTCGTGTTCCTAGAAGGAAGATAATGGATAAATAAAGATCGATATATTAGAACTTTTATTTTGCTGAAAGGGTAAATCAATAGTATATGTGATTATGGAATAATTCTTATTGTTCAGGAATAGACCCAAAGAAGCTGTTGATTTTACTTTCTAATACTCCAGTTCTTTGTTGTATCCTTCTGGTTTTGTTGTTGTTGTTGTTGTTGTTTTTCTCAAGTGCTTTTGATTGGAAATCTTGTAAATGGAATAGAAAAAAGAAGATATTTCTCTTTGAGTTTGTTTTACATAGCAGAAATGGAAAAGACCTGGAGAATAATAGCTCATTATCTAGTTTGATGATTGAATACTATGACTGTGTTGTCCAATAATACATTTATTATATGTTTACTTTTGAGGATCTGTTGACTGAGAGAAGTGATTTAAAAGCTTCGTGAGTTTTTCAGCCTGAACACAGAATGTATGTACCTGGTGGATATATGCTTACTCTCTTTCTTTCCCCTAATTTTATCAGCCATCTTCTGAAAAAGAAAAATGGTTTGGACAGTAGTTTAGCAAGATGTTCTGATATTCTTTATGTAATTTTATTGTTTGTTACAATGAAAGCTTAGTTAAATTAGGATGTTAAATTGGCCTTTTTGTTGATACTATAGTTATAGTTGAAACTATTGGTTTGGGTGAAATATTGACTGAACTGTGTTAATTATAACTTTTTCTGGCTCTTTTTGGGAGGATTGGGGGTGGTCTTTGGAGAAAGCCTTGCTTATATAGGCCTTATCTTTTCTGGGAGACTAGGTTAAAACATAAAATATTAAGCACCTAGGAGAGTCCTCTGAGAGTGCTATCTATACTTGATTATTTTTCCTCCCAACTTTATCTTTACATTGTGTATTTCAGGGTCATTTTCACCACCACCTAAAGATGACAATGATGAAGGATGTAAAACTCAAACTAATCTGTGGTAAAAAATTGTAGAGAAGAGTTGATGCTGTTGTCAGAAATAATAAAGATTATCTTGAAATTTAGTTCATTCATTAACCAATCTATTTTAGAATCATGCATAAATGATTCTATGCATGAATGATCTATTAATGTGTTAGACATTAAGCAAAAGCTACCATAAAGCTCCTATCTTTAGGTAGTTGGCATTCATGTATATTTTAAAATGACTAAAATTCTTGAAACATGATCAACATGGCTGACATTGTACTTCTAGATATTAGAATATAATGTTTATTATAGTTTAAACTTTGTGAGAGTCAGGATTAAAGGGTTGACCATATATAGTTGTCTCTCTTTTCTTAGCCCCTACCAACACTAAGTAAATAAGCTGTAAGGTCTGAAACACAAATGATACTTATGAGGGAGACTCTCCTTGATTACTCTGAATTTAAAAAGCAACCTTTCTTTCCCTCTTTTATATTTGCTCACTATTTTCCATTTCTGATGCCATTCGTTCATTCATTCATTCCTGAGGATCTGAGTTTCCATCTGGAATCATTTCCCTTCAGCTAAAGAACTTCCTTTAGCATTTTTTATAGTGTAGATGCGCTGGTCTTAAATTCCCTTAGATTTCTTTTATCTGAAATGTTTTTCTTTTACTTTCATTCCTCTGTTAGTTTCCTAGGGTTGCTATAACAGAGTACCACAAATTGTGTGGTTTAGAATAAATTTACTGTCTCACAGTTCTCGAGGCTAGAAGTTCAAAATCCAAGTGTCATCTAGGCCATGCTTCCTCAGATGCCAGTAGAGGAGAATCCTCCTTTGCCTTTTCCTGCTGATTTGCCAGCACTCCTGGCTTTCCTTAACACTTGCAGTTGCAGCACTTCAATCTCTGGCTTCCTCATCATCTGATACTGTTTTCTGTGTCTTTTGTCTCTGTCTTGTCCTCTTCTTATGAGGACACAAGTCATATTGGCTTAAAGGCCCACCTCGATGCAGTATGACCTCATCATAAATACATCTGCATTGACCCTATTTTCAAATAAGGTCACATTATGAGATGCCAAGGTTTAGGACTTCAATATATCTTTATGGAAGGTGCAATTCATCGCATAATAATTCCTGAAGGATATTTGTTTCATGTGGTATTTGGGCTGATTATTTTTTCATTTCATTTCATTTTCTTTTCATTCACTTGCTGGCCCCTGTAGTTTCTGATGAGAGATAATAGTCTTTTGTATTGTTTCTCCACCGTATATAATGTTGAGGTTTTTCTTAAGGCTTTCAGATTTTTCTCTCGATCCCTTATTTTCTGTGTTTTGACTCCGATGCGCATCGGCATGGTTTCTTTGCATTTATCTATGCCGGGATTCACTGAGTTTCTTAGCTCTGTTGCTTTATGTTTATCAGATGTGGGAAATTTTCACGTATTATTTTTTCTCATATTTTTTTCCACACCATTTTATTTCTCCTCTTTTTCAGGACTCTAGTTCTACTTACACATACCCTTTTCGGTATTATTCCCCATGTTCTTCTGGCTCTGGTTTTGGTGTTTGTTTAATTTTTCATTTCTCTCCTTTGTTTTCTGGTTGGATGATTTTTGTTGATCTGTGTTCAAGTTCACTGACTTTTTCTTTTGTTATCTCTGTTTGGCTTGTAAGTCTATTAAATGATCAATTATTTCAGATATTGTATTTTTCAGTTCTAGAATTTCCCTTTGACTCTTTTACATAGACTAAGAAAAAAAATATAGAAGAGTCAAATAAAATCAGAAACGAAGGAGGAGACATTAAACTGACACCGCAGACATACTTAAGGATCATAAGAAATCAGTAATTGTAAACAAATTGGATAACCTAGAAGAAATAGATAAATTTATAGAAACATACAACTTACCATGACTGACTCCGGAAGAAATAAAAAATTTGAATAGACCAGTAATAAATAAGGAGATTGAAGCAGTAATCAAAAACCTCCCAACAAAGACAAGTCTAGGACCAGATGGTTTCACTGGTGAATTCGACCAAGTATCTAAAGAAGAATTAACATTAATCCTTCTTAAACTCTTCCAAAAATTTGAAGAGGAGGGAACACTCCCAAACTCATTTTATGGGGCCAGCATTACCCAGATAAGAACACTAGAAGAAAAGGGAACTACAGGCAAATATAATTATAGATGCAAAAACTGTCAACAAAATACTAGCAAACATTTTCATCAGCACATTGAAAGGATCATACCATGATCAAGTATGATTCATCCCTAGGATGCATGGACAGTTCAACATATATTCAAATCAATGGGGGTGATACATCACATTAATAGAATGAAGGTAAAAATCATATGATCATCTCAATAGATGCAGAAAAAAAGCACTTGACAAAATGAAACATCATTTCATCGTAAAACTCTCCACAAATTGGCTGTAAAAGAAATGTACCTCAGTATAATAAAGGCTACATATGACAGACCCATAGCTAACATCATACTAACAGTGAAGGGTTGAAAACTTTCCTGTTAAGATCAAGAAGAAAACAAGGGTGCTCACTCTTAGTGCTTCTCTTATTCAACATAGTACTAGAAATCCTAGCCAGAGAAGTTAGTTAAGAAAAATAAATAAAAGTCGTCCAACTTAAAAAGCAGTAACATTGTCTCTGTTTACAGGTGATACGATCTTATATGTAGAAAATCTTTATACATTCCACCAAAAAACTGTCAAAATGAATAAATTCAGTACACTTACAGGATACAATATCAACATCCCGAAGTAAGTTTCATTTCTGTACACTAACCATAAACTATCTGTAAAAGAAAGAAAGAAAGCAATTTTATTTATGGTAGCATCACACATCATAAAATACTTAGGAATAAGTATAACCATGGAGATGAAAGAGGTGAAATATCTGTATACTGAAAATTACAAGACATTGGTGAAAGAAATTAAAGAAGACATGTTTATTGATTGGAGGAATGAATATTGTTAAAATGGCTTTAGTACCTAAAGTGATCTACAGATTCATTGCAGTTCCTTTCAAAAGTCCAATGACATTTTCCAAAGAAATAGTTAAAAAAAGTAAAAAACAGTCCTAAAATTTGTATGGAACTACAAAAGATCTTGAATACCCAAAGCTATCCTGAGAAATAACAAGGCTGGAAACATTATTCGCAGTAGCCCAAACATGGAAACAACTGAAGGTGTCTATCAGTGGATGAACGATAAAGAAAATGTGGTGTATATATTCTATAGATTATTGTTCAGTCCTAAAAGAAGGAAATCCTGCC
Source organism: Paguma larvata (assembly GCA_030068075.1). Taxonomy (NCBI): domain Eukaryota; kingdom Metazoa; phylum Chordata; class Mammalia; order Carnivora; family Viverridae; genus Paguma; species Paguma larvata. The sequence goes on from CM057836.1 coordinate 49,665,002, forward strand.
TATTGTGACAACATGGAACAAGCTTGAGGGCATTATTCTAAGTTAGAAGTCAGATAGGGAAAGACAACTGTGTGGTGTCACTTACATGTGAAATGTAAAACAGTCAAATTTATAGAAATAGAGGATAAAATGTTGATTTTCAGGGCCTGAGAGGTGGGAAGAATGGGGAGCTGTTGGTCAAAGGGCACAGATTTCCAACCGTAAGATAAGTATGTTCTGGGGTCTAATGTACAGCATGGTCACTATAATTAACAATACTTTATTACTTACTTGGAAGTTGTTAGGAGAGCAGGTCATATATGTTATTATCACACACAAAAATGATAATTATGTGAGTGGATGGAGATGTTAAATAAGCTATTGTGGTAATCATTTTGCAGTATATATGCATATCAAAACAGCACATTGTCCACCTTGACCTTATGTAAATTATATATCAATAACACCTCAGGAAAGCTGGAAGAAAAAAACAAGAAAGCACTAGAAAGAGTGATAACTAATATAGCAGGGTATATGAAGCCACAAGTGAAAGTATAAACAGAGATATGCATGGAATGGAGAAAACAGTTGAGAACATATTGGTAACTCTAGAGAAGCTGAGACTTTGGAGGTATGAGTTCATAATAGATGATGAGGTAAGATGAGGGACTTAAAATAGTGTGATTTGTTGAATGTTAATGTGCAAAACAGTTAATTCCTTTTCTTTCTTCTTCTGCCTTGTGCATGGAATATTTGCACTTAAATTCTTAGGTGGAAGATTAGAAGATTCTTTTCTAGAGAAATTCATAAAAGACTGCCATGAAGTGCCATTCGGATCTCGCCAGTAAACGGGTTATGTCCCTCCTAGAACTCCCTACAGTGAAGCCTGCTGGTTGACAAGTCTTTTCATGCTCACGACCTTTCTGTAAACTCTTGAGTGGCTTATTGTTAAATATAAAGGACCACCCAAGGATTAAAAGACATTTCAGGCAAAAATATCCAACTGGAAAGAGAGAGACCCAAATCTACCAATATGAGAAAACAAGTAACAACAATAAAAATTATCAGGAGGGAACAGATAATGCAGAAACTGAAAAATATGTCCAAAAAATTAATTAGTATTCTCAAAAATTAAAGTTTTTTTTAAATGTAAAAGTGTTACAGAGATGATCAGGAGGTTTTATAGGAGAATTCCCTATCCGTTAGGAATTCCAGACGTAGGAAGAAAATGATCGGGGCAGTAATATGAGAAAATTCCCTTTATTCTGTGGGATTCAAATATCCAGATTCGTGGATATATTACTTACCTAGCATAATGAACAAATGACACAAAGACTTAGTATGCCATTGTGAAATTTACAACAGCTAGGGTAAAGAGGTTTGAAAAGCTTCTGGAGAGAAAATGTAATGTCATACACAAAAGAATGAAGATCAAAATGACATTGTCTTTCTTGTTAGCAATCACGGGTGCTAGAAGACAATGGAACAGTGCCTTCAATAATCTGAGGAACCTTGAATTCTATACTCAGTTAAATGTTTTATCAGTTTATGTGAAGTAAGGTTAGCCATTTTTTGATTGCAAGGACTCAGGAAATTTAACTCTCATACTTCATTTCTTAGGAATTAGTTGAAGGTGGACTCCAACAAAATGTGGGACTAAATTAATTAAAAGGTAGATATAGAGTTTATGAAACTATGTCTCTAACCCCAGTGAGACATGAAAGTAAGTCCCCTCTAGAATGACATTTAATCACGCAGGGCCTATAGAACAATGAGCTCAGGTTACTTAAACTTGTAGGAAAAATGGGATCTGGATAGGGTGACTATTATGATAAACTTTTTGAAGAAATAAAGGTTATTATAGTTAGAGAATTTTTAAAAAATAGAGAATTTGAAACTCAAGGAAAAACAAAAGCTATAATCAAAACAGAAAAGCATAATCAGATTTATATAGTCATTGCACAACATGGCTTGGTAGTGAGACAGGATGCTTACATGACATAATTATTAACACCGATTATTGCTTTAACCAGAATACTTGGCTGGGAAGTTAATCAAAGAAGCAGAAAGGTAAAAAAAGTAAGGAGTCTAGATTTTTTAAAATAAATTTATTTTGAGAGAGAGAGAGCGAGTGAGCTTGTGAACAGGGGAAGGGCAGAGAAAGAGAGAGGAGAGACTCCCAAGGAGGCTCCATGCTCTCAGCTCAGAGCCCAAGGTGCGGCATGAACTCACAAACTGTGAGATCATGACCTGAACTGAAACCGAGAGCTGGATGCTTAACCAACCGAGCCACCCAGGTACCCCTAGTGAGCTAAGTTTTTACCATAAAGTATAATAAGGGTATTATTTAGAAATATGGGTGTGAAAATGTTAGCTCTACAGAACAGAATTCGGGGGTAGGAAAAAGCATAAGGAGATTATACTGATTCTCATAATTTTAGAATTATCAGATTTTTAGAAAGCCATGAGCTAGACATTTAAAGTGAGATAAATTAGTTGGGAAAAAATGAAATTTTTTACAAAAATTGATTTGGTGTAAAATAACCATTCGAGTGAGTGGTTTTCTGTCTCTGTGTAACACTCAGGGTAAATCGTAGAAGTTTTAAGCATATTAGTGTAAATAAATCATAGAAGTACTAGAGGAAGATAAATACTGATAAAATTATAGATGGGACATTAATTTTTTTTTTTACATAGCCAAATCTAACTTATTTATTTTTGACATTTATCTTTTCATCTAGATTTTCTACTTCTAGAAATTCCCCTAATAAAATAATTAACTATACACACAAAGTTTTAGTTCTGGAGATAGTCTGAGCAGCATTATTAAACAGCAAAATATTAGAAACCGTATATAGTAGGGCATGTTTAAATAAATGTGTTTTTGTTCATTTATTCATTCATTCATTTATTAAAGTTTATTTTTATTTATTTTGAGAGAGAGAGAGAGAGAGAGTGAGCAGGCAAGTGAGGGCAGGGCAGAGAGAGAGAGAAGGAGAGAGAATCCCAAGCAGGCTCTGCACTATCCGTGGGACTTCAACTCATGAACAGGGAGATAGTGACCTGAACCGAAATCAAGTCGGATGCTTAACCAACTGAACCACCCAGGCACCTCTAAATAAACATGTTCTTTTAAATGCAGTACAATGCAAATATTGTAATAGATGTTTTTATTTGTAGAGAAATAGATTTGCGATATATTTTTGAGCAAAAAGCAGATTAAAAGAACTTTTTAGTATCGTTCTTTTTTTGGCCTACCAGTATAAATGCTAATTGCCGATAAATAGATAATGCAGATAAGCAAAAAGGGCAGTCTTTTACACGCACGGAAATCTTTGTATGAGAGGTTGTCATTCATCAAAATAACTGATAATACTGAATGGAGATTTTGATAGATTTTTTTTCCTTTTTTGTAATTTATTTTATAATTAACTGTAATTAGCATATGTTTGTGTATATGTGGCCTGTGCATTTGTAGTTTGACAGAGGAAAAAGATAGTGTTTAAAAAGAGCAGAGAATTCTAATTCACAAGAGAATTCTGTAATTTCACTATTGTGTCATATAATATGTAATACCCTACATGTAGTACATCTTATTGCAGTGAATTTTGTTCATGCAAAAACACCTCCCTTGCCATTGAAATATAAAATATAGCTTAAATATGAAATGGAGACTTTCAAAGGGCTAAGGATCCCAGTTATAATTTAATTAGTTAATTAATTTATTAGAGAGAGTGAGAAAGAGACACAAGGGAGGGGAAGAGAGAGAGGGGGGGAGAGAGAGAGAGAGAGAGAGAGAGAGAGAGAGAGAGAGATTTTAAGCAAGCTCCATTCCCAGCGTGGAGTGTAATGCGGGGCTTGATCTCACAACTGTGAGATTGTGACCTGAGCTGAAATCAAGAGTGGGATGCTTAACTGACTAAGCCACCCAGGCACCCCAGGATCCCAGTTATAATTTTAAAGGTAATACAGTGAATACCTTCCTCAGTTAAAAAGCAAGGTTCCAACGGTATCATAATCCTAGATTTCTCATCTTACCTGATGTAAATTTTTGGGATCCTTTGTCCCTTGTTTGTTTATTAAAATTTTTTTAAAAAATGTTTATTTATTTTTGAAGGAGAGAGAAAGAGCATGAGTGGGGGAGGGGCAGAGAGAGAGGGAGAAGCAGGCTCCAGGCTCTGAGCTGTCAGCACACAGCCAGATGTGGGACTCGAACCCACGAACCAGGAAATCATGACCTGAGCCGAAGTCAGACGCTTAGCTGACTGAGGCACCCAGGAACCCAATTTATCCCTCCTTTAAAGTATCATAGAAAGTACACATACATATATATATATATATGTATGTATGTATACACACACCCCTATGGACACTAACATGCAAAAATAACTTTTTAAATATGATCTTTGATATGTTCTTTTTCCTTAATTTTGAATCACTGTCTTGTTTTGTTTTCTATTTGTTTCTTTGAATTGGATATTGGAGCTGGTTGCCAAAGCACGCTAGTTGCTAGAGCTAGTCCTGGTAAAGACATGAAGAAGCTCTGTTTTGATATTGCAGCTCTTCTGTTCTTCTCTTGTTTGGTGAGATTCAAAGAGGCAACTTTAGATTTTTTTATGTCTTGATCTTGACAGTTATTTTCATGGTTATCATTTGGGCTTCAGACATGAAACAGGGCTCATAGTCCTACTTCACTTAGTTATCCTATGAGATGTTATTTATCTTTGGTTTCTTTGAGGGAACCTGGGAAGTTGTATTTGAGAGGTTTATTCAACATGATCTATCAGAGAAGGGGTCAGGAGGAGTGAGAAGAGAAGTTGGTAGAGTCCGTACAGTGGTACAGTTGTAGGGCAGTCTGGTTCTTTAATCCGTGGGCCCTTCTGAGAAGCCATACGGAACTGACGGCAGTGGGAGAGACAGAATGGGGAAGCATTTGTCTGTCAGCTCTTTGGTCAAGGGCTGTCTCCCTTCTGGGTTAAGACTCATGAATGCTAAGTAGTTCTGACAGTGTCCAAAGCCCCAGGGCAGGAAGGAAGCTAGAGGGATGGTGTAAGTGTGAGAGCTGGTTTCAGACTCCACTTGAGACATTCTCCACGGCTGCCCACAGCGGGTTGCCGATTCTCTGGCTGGAATAGCCGAGGCTGAGAGGATCTGAAGTGGAGCATGAGAGGTGTCTGGTACAGATATCTGAGCTGTGTGTGTGTGTGTGTGTGTGTGTGTGTGTATGCATGCGTGTGTATGTGTGTGTGCGTGTGCATTTGTGCATATGCACGAGTTTCATTTCCTGGTTTGGGGCACAATACTAGACTGGGGCCAGTAGGCCTTGCGCCCCCTTCGAACTCACCTCAATCCCAGATTTGGCTGCATCTTGAGTAATGCTGGCTCTGGACTGTCCCTTCCCTTGTTGTCCATGGCTTTTGAAGCTGTGGCCATCTGAATGGAACAGTAGAGTTCAGCTCCAGGTTTCTGCACTGCTCCTCCTTGGAGCTTGAAAAGTCACATAAAGTTGCATAGAAACAGACAACCATGGATGGGTGATCAGGGTTTTTGTGGCCTCTAGATTCCCTTCCTACCACCTGGTAGTGACAGGGTCCTGCTGACACCCTGCTCTTCACTCAGTGGCAGGGAGCTTGGGGTGGGGAGGGTGAGCTGAGGGCTGGAAGAGGACAATAGCCACCTGTGGAGCCGCTGACGGTTTATACCATTGTTTACTCTTGTGTGATTAAAAGTGCTTCAGCCCTCAAAAAACAAAACAAAAACAAAATGTAGTACGAATGCAAAATTGAATGGCAGGGTGTAGGAGTATTAGACGCCATTAATGATTATGCATGTAAATATTGCTAGCTCAGGTGCTTCCATAGTGGATGGTAAATCAAGGCTCCTATCTCATTTTCAGAAGGAAGATAAGTAGAGCTTAAAATTCTTAGTCTTTTTTGTTTGAGTTATCTTTTAATTCAAGCTACTTTATATAATATCTTATTTAACCCTTGTGACAACTCTGAGCTGCATTTTATTAACTTGTTTTTCTTGTTTTTTTTGTTTTGTTTTGTTTTTGTTTGTAGATAGGGATGTTACACAGAGAAGGAAAGAACTTATCCAAAGTTATAGAGTTACAGAGTTAAGAGCTTAAAGAATTGGCTTACTCCAAGAAGCTTATATATATGTATATGTACACACACACTATAACTGAAGTTCATATAATTATATCAGGTCCCAAGCCTGTAAGCCTAGACCTAGCTTTCTTCTGATTGTAAAGGTCATTTGCATGTATTTCTTTAGTCCACTAGAGGTCAGTATTGGGTTGATAAAGACTGGAGGCTTTGCCTTTTGATTCACAGAATTTTAACGGAATCTTACTGCTAGGGATCCTTGGAAGTAGTATTCCACAATAAAACTTAACTTCTTAGGATAGGTAGGGTACCTCACAGACACATTTTGACAGTTTTAAAAGTGTCAGTAGATACATTTTTAGGTTAATAGTCCAGATTAGGTAATTCTTATAGGTGTTCCCTCCCTCCACCCTTCTCTCTCTTTTTTCCCCCCTCTCTTTTAATAGGTAGGAAAACATCCAAATCATCGCTTTTATTGAACCTGATTTCATTCTTACATATATTTCTTTTGTTGTCTCTTGCGTTTACATAGTAGACATCGATCTAAATTTACTACGTATATGTCACTGTATCTGCGTTTGGAGGATTCTAAGAATGGTAAAATGTGCTTTCTGTCCTCAAAGAGAGAAGAGTTACGTACTCAAGTGCTGTAGTGGCCTCTTTTATTTATTCATCCTTTTTGCCTGTCTACCTGGCAGATTTACTAAACTCATCTTCTCCATCTTCTTTCAACTTATTATCTCCATGATTTTTATTATTTGCCACCGTCTAGTCATCAAGATCAGAATACTTGGAGTTATTCTTATTCCCTTCACCTCTTCCATGTACTACATTGACATCTGTAAATTCTGTTACTTCTTCCAGTTTTCTGTCTGCCGCCTACCTTAATTCAAGTCCTCAGCATTGTTATTTGGATTGTTATAGTGATCTGTATTAGTTTTTCTGTTTCTAGTCTTTACCTTCTCCCAGTTGACCACTCCTCTGCTCCCGAAGAATTTACCCGAATTGGAAAGCTGATCTTGTTCTTCTCTGCTTATGTTCTTTCATTGTTTCTCCATGACCTACTAGTGAACCTTGAAACGGCTCTGTATGGCTTCTTTATCTCTTGGTAGTTCATTATCACCTATGCTTTTATACAAAATTACTTATTCCTTGGGTGAATAATGTTATTTCACATGTGGTGATCTTTTCTCATGCTGCTTCCTTCTTCTGGAATGTTTATCCTTTTTACCTATCTCCCTTTGGAAAAATCATGTTTATCTTTTAAAACCACAGTTTGCTACCCCTTCTTCTGTGAAGACTATTTTTAATCCCCTCCACGCATGTATGACTACTCTCTCCTATGTTCAATTATTGCACCTGTATATGTTATTCTGCTTATTACGCTGAATTTCAGTCACTTATTTGCCTATCTGTGCTTCCTGTAACAGTATGACATGAGGTTTGTGAGTCAGGGACTCCATCTTATTCTTCATAGATCTAGTATGTAGCGCAATGCCTGGTACCAATAGACATACAGGACACGTTTGACCGAAAGTAAGGATACAGAGAGGATGCTTTAGGAATTAGCATAGTGAGAGGAGGCTTCCTAAAGTAGAATTCTAGTTGGGATTCAGAGGACAGGTTGGGTTCAGGCGGGGAGAGGTCATCCAGTAGAGAAATGGCATAATATTCCTAGTATATTAAATGGTAGAATTTGATCCAAGTGGAAGATTCACGTTGGAGAGTACTGGGTACGTACATTGGAAAATTAGGTTCAGCTTCCATTATGGTGGAGTCTATGGGACGTTGGGATGGAGTTGGGATTTGTACTTGTTGAAATTTTTCCCCCCACTCTCCCTCACGCTCAATTTGTGTGATGAATAATGTGGCTTAAGGAGAGGCCTGGCCATAATATGCAGGGAATTCTAATAAGAAGGTGATGAGTTCCATTTTAGGCATCTTGGAAGTGAGGTGGTGGAACTCACAAGCTATATAGGCAATGTGTCTACTGGGTCTTGGGAGAGTGGTAAGAGAAGAGGGCTTGAGGGAGAAATCTTGCTTAATTTTTCTATATTAGGAAACCAGAGAAGAATATATATGAAGGAATCTTGAGGAAGAGGTCATTAATGTGTTAAAATTGATCACAAAGAGAATGAACAATTAAGAAAAAGAAAATACCTAAATGCTTTCTAACGTCTACTTGTCTGCTTGGCACCCACTGCCCCCAACTCCAACATAGGAGACAGAAATTGGTCACCTGCTTCTTTGGCTCATGGTTATAAAGGTTGTCTTTGGAGGGACAGAATAAATGGTCCTGGTGAGATAGTTTAGCATGGTAGAAAAGAGCTCTGAAGGATTTTGTTGTTTTTTTCATGGACTTAGGATCACATTTTAATTTTAGCATATTTACATGTATTTATATATTTATATATCCGCATTTACTCTTTCCCACTTCCTTCCAATCCCATAACATATGGTTTGGATAGATGGTAATTTTCATTTGCATTCATAATGGGTGATATCTTAGTATTTCATTGTTCTACCTGAGATTCATTGTTTCCAACTTGGCCACTTCTGCTTAATAGATCTGCTCTAACTGCTCATTTATAGATTGAAGCCTTGATAATTTTGACAGAGACTCTAAGTTCTGATAAAGCCTTGGAATACAACTTGCAGTGCTTTGATTTCTAGCAGAGGGTTCACTGTCTTAATTTGCCTATTTGGCCAAAACTGCATTCCTTCAAATTGATGGGAACACCAGACACCACGTAAAAAGAACAAATCGTAGAAGATCTAAAATTACTTACATGTGATACTTTCAGCTTTGTATCATTTCAAGTTTAAATGACAGTACTGAAGTGTGGCTCCTCTGATTGCCTTTGATATGCTGGTACTATTTTATTGATTATGAAGAAAAATAAATGACTTGGGATTGAGTGGAATAAGACCATCTTATGAAAGCTTTTGCTTTTGTTGTACTAAAGGAGAGGATAGGCTTAAAGGACAAGCGATCACTCAAGTCCAGGGCTGGCTTTTTTAAATATGAAAACTCTAGAAGTTCTTCCTTCTTCTGTGCCTTCCCAGAGACCTGGATCCCATTTTGTGTGGTTTGCTTGGAAGTGGAAAAGAACTTATTACTTTTGAGAGGGATAGAAAGACTATTCTATCTAATTTAGGTATCAAATGCTTGGAGGACAGGTATGTTTTATGTACATATGTAAATTAGATGTTTTTGGATACCCTCTCTATCTCAGTTTGTTACTAAAGCCATGTATATTTTATGTAAGTCAAACCAAAATATCAGTGAGTATTATGCATAGAGACAAGCTTGTCCATTGATTCAGATCTCTGGAATGTAGATTCTTTTCATTTTCTTGGCAGAAACTAGCTCACATAGTTCAAGTTTTTCTCTGTCCTATTATAATTGCCTCATTTAGCCAGTGCCTGGACTAACATCTTATACTTAATACTTATCTTGAAAAAATTTTCAAGTATTTATTTATTTAGAGAGAAAACAAGCAGGGGAGGGGCAGAGAGAGAAAGAGGAGGACAGAAGATCTGAAGTGGGCTCCACGCCGATAGCAGAGAGCTTGATGTGGGGCTTGAACCCATGAAATATGAGTTCAGGACCTGAACTGAAGTCAGGCGTAACTGACTGAGACACTCCAGCGCCCCTTATCTTATCTTGAATTTCTTAATTTCATTCAGAATATTTGGAGACTCTTATTTTCTCCAGAACTAATTTCTGCCTGTCACTGTGGAAAAATGTCATATATTGATTAAGAAATGTATATTTTGAGAGGCCATACTTCTCAAGCTTTGTATCTTGGGTGACACCAAGTATTACTAAAAAAACTGGAAGTTCCATTGTGAACTTTTGGAACACAAAATTTAGTTCTTTGATATGGGTTAGAGAAATTTAACCAAATTAAAGAAGTTTCCTTAAAAAGGATTTCTCTTAGTTTTTATTCTGTTAATGCGCATTGTGGCTACTAGAAGGCTCCATGACGACAGTGTTTCCCATTTATTTGACAACAGAACCTTTTGTGGGGGAAATATTTTGTCATGCTTTGAGGGACTGTGGGTAGAGTGGGAAGATCTCTGATCTGGAATTTAGGAGATCACACGCCGAGCTTCTGATTTACCACTAACTGGCCTTGTGACCTCAAACAGATTCTTTGCCTTCTAGCCTCAGTTTCCCCACTAGTGACTGAGGTCACTCACAGCTCTAATACTGTGTGGGTTACTACTTACGTTGTTGGCTCTGCGTCGTCACACTTTCCACCTCTTTGTATGTATTGAAACCACACCATCTGAATCTATCTTGTAAAGTTGAGGGGATTACATTTCCTTTTTACGAAAGTTCAGAAGAAGAAACCCTTTAAAACTTTGTTTTCCACAGATTAAGGTCATGCAATCCTGAAGGATTAGTTCGTTCAAATTTATTAAGATGTTTCATTCCCCTGATTATATTCTCTTGGCTCTTATAACCATAGGGATTATAACCACTGTTCTTAAGAGTTTGCTAAGCTAAAAGTTCTTGTCCCTCTTCCCCCAACCACAAGGATTCCAGTATGGCATTTATCTCATAAGAGATACATATTTAGTCATTTGCACTAATCTCTCGGCTACTTATGTGAAAAAGAGCAGATTTCATTCTTGTGATTATTTACTGGGTACATTTGGAAAGTCTAATGATAGTATTGACTGTCTTTTTTTTTCTGGGAAAATGAATCGAGATGGGTAACATCAGGGTTAAAAATGTATACGTGAAGGGGCACCTGAGTGGCTCAGTTGGTTAAGTGTCCAACTCTTGGTTTCGACTCAGGTCATGATCTCACGGTTCGTCAGTTCAAGCCCTGCATTGGGCTCTGTACCGCCACTATGAAGCCTGCTTGGGATTCTCTCTCTCTCTGTCTCTCTCTGTCCCTACCTCACTTGCACTCTCTCTCTTTCTCTCTCAAAATAAATGAACTTTAAAAAAAATTAAGAAAGTATATATTAATATGTTTGATTTTATTTCTGGAACTAAAACTATGAATTAAGATATTTTGTTGTATTTTCTTTAAGATACCAGTTTGTTCAATATTAGAAGTTCTTTGAATGCTTAATCAAATTTTGTTTCCTTTCTTTCCCTCTTTTTGTAATGCGTGTATATGTGTTTCTATCCTAGGCTCAGCAACAGAGAAACCTGGATAACATCGTCCTGCAACAACCCAGAATAGGGAGCAAGAGAAAATCTAAGAAAGATGCATATACAATTTTTGATACAGAGATAGAAAGCACTAGCCCCAAGTCTGAACAGGACTCAGGAATTCTGGATGTTGAAGATGAGGAAGATGATGAAGAGGTAACCAATATTTGAACTGGGAAAAGGAGACTAATGTTAGATTTAAATGTATTATATTTGAGATGTGATGAAAAATTTATCTATGTAATATAGCTGTGTGATTTTCTGGATATTAAATATCATTTTAAATACAAATGAGCCTCAATTCGAGGAAACTAAAGATGTACCATGATATCTTAGAATCTAATTGCTTAGATTTTGAATATAATCATCCACTTTTTTTTAAAGTTTCAAGGTTTTTTTTTTTTTAATAGTTTATTTTCAAATTGGTTTCCATATAACACCCAGTGTTCATCCCAACACAGGCCGTCTTTAATGCCCGTCACCCCCTCTCCCCCCTCGCTTACCCCCCTCACCTGCAGTTTGTTCTTAGTCTTTGAGAGTCTCTTATGTTTTATCTCCCTCCCTCTCTGTGTCTTTTTTTCCTTTCCCCTCTTCCCCTAAAGTTTCAAGGTTTTTGATTGTATACTGATCGGATACTGCATTAAGGAAAGAGTAGAGTTTACCTGACCTAGAGAAAGATCTAGGTGACCTTCACTGAAACTGGAACATAGCTACTTGAGATAAAAATAGAATTTTATTTTTATTATTTTTTTAAATAGTTCATTTAATTTTGAGAGAGAGCACATAAGTACGGGAGGGGCAGAGAGACAGGGGGACAGAGGATCTGAAGCAGACCCTGTGCTGATAGCAGAGAGCCTGGTTTGGAAGCTCGAATCCACAAACCATGAGATCATGACCTGAGCCAAAGTTAGATGTTAAAATGACTGTGCCACCCAGGTGCCCCCAAAAATACTATTTTAAACACCCTGGTGCAAATTAAGGGATCTTAGACTGAAAATATAAAGAGGCTTGAGGAAGTTGACAATACGTTTCTGGAGGGAATAAATATGAGTGCTTATAGAGAATTTAGGAATTTTGTGACACATCCGTAACCTCTTAAATTAGTTCTGTGTCACTTTCAGGTAAAGAATAAGATTAAGAGGCTTAAATAGTAATACATGTATTTATGTCTTGATTTGTTGTTAGACGTATATTTAGTGGGTTTTTAAAAATAAAACCACTGTGACACTTGAGATTTCTTGTTGAAATGTTTTTCTAAATACTTTTGCATTTTTTCTAAATACATTTTTCTATTTTTTCTAAACACATTTGCATAAACTGATCAGTTTCTTTGTGAATGTAGTGGTTAGGAGCATGAACTTTGGAGTTGTGCAGATTGTATTCAGATCCTGGCTTTGCCATTTTATTTTATATTTTTTTAAAATTCTCGTTAATACTCTTATCATTTACTTTTTAAATGTCCACTGACACGTGTGAGGAACCATTTATGCCTGCGCTCTGTAACTTGTTTGCCTTCAAGCGCCTGTCTGCTTTTCATAGCTTCATTTCTCCTGGTGAAATTGGGTTCACTGTCTTCCCCTGTCTTGTTCTTTATTCTGCTCTCCTGCCCTTCTTGAATTCTTTATTCTCCTCTCCTCCCAAAAACTATACCCCCAAACTTGTCACTTCTAACTTTGTAATCTTAGATAACTGTTTAGCCTGTTGGAACTTTAGTCTTCATCTGTCAATAAAGACCGTAGTTTCTACTCCATAGGATTGCTCAAGTGTCTGCTCCGTAAAAGGTGGTCAGCCAATGTTAGTTCCTGTCCGTTGTTACTCTTTTTTGCCGACTTCTGTTATGTATCACTACCGTCATATTCTTCATCAGGATATGTTTATTATATGAAGGAGGGACATTAGTAGTTAACAATGTGCGAAAGTTTCATCAAAATCCCTATTGTACTTCGATAAGAAATGGAGCGAGGAAAAGGACCAGGCATTGTCTGTATCTATAGAGATAGAAAAGGGCAGAGAAGACTTGATCCCCCTGAGTGTCTTCTGGCATTCTCTCTTCTTGCCCAGAATGACTGGTGTGGTAGGATATGGGTCTACCCTGGAGACCAGATTGTCACGTATTAGGCCGATCACTGATGACAACTTATAGTAGTACTATAATCAAGCGTCAGAATCAAGAAAGACGAGTTAACACCTTGTGTTTACATTTTGGGTGCCTGTTAAGGAAATTAAATTGTGTCTGGCACTGTGACCTAAGGAAGTAGAAATTAGACATAGTCTATACATCTGGATAATACACACCTCAAAGAGATGAGTAGATCATAAGATGAAAGAATGAAATATATGCATAGTTCTCACATATAGTGAGAACCTTATGGATATAAGCCATTCTTTATCATGAACTCACAGAGGATCGTGGGCAAATCCTTTTTGATTTTTGTGCTATGTTTCTTTGTTTTGTCTTCTGAGGGCCAGAGAAGATAAAGAAAGTGGGACTAGTGAAATGTGTTGAAGGTTCCTCATAAATGAAGTATTATAAGAATGTACTTGGAAGTTAACATTTTAAACTGGTCATATATCCCAAATCAAACAGAATCCTGTTAGAGTTTTGCTGATTGAGCTCTTAGAACAAGAATTCAGCATTTCACTGTCATCTAATGGCATCCTATCTTAAAAAAAAACCCCTACCTTCTATTTATTTACTTCTCAGTTTGAATCTTCTTCAAGTGCACATTCTTAATCTCAAACCTCATGTAGAGACGTATTTATTTAGATGTCTCCAAACTGGTTTCTTGGCATAGTTCTTGCATGGTGTGAATAAATTCTTCAGATAAGGTCTTTCGTGACCCACTGTGACGTTCTGACCTTCATTCTTGTCATTCTTCAGCAGACCTCATTGAGAGCAGCGTGAATAGTTTTTGAAATATTTTGACTTCTAAACTGTGGCATACAATCCTGTAGGGCAGTGATTCTTAATCTATCTGGGGTCGTATATTCCGTTGAGAGATTGATAAAGAAATATATGGAGGATCTTCCCAGTGAAATATGCATATATTCACTCACGAAGGGTTCTGCATGAAATTTCAGGGAATTCGTGAAACTCGTGTTGCCCTTCAGGACCCCTGTTAAGAACCCATGTTGTAGGTTAAGTGCTTCTTAAATTTTCATGTGCGTAGGAATCACTTTGGGGTCATATTAAAATGCAGATTCAGATTCTGCAGGTTGGGGGTGAAATCTGAGGATCTGCATTTTCCACAAGCTCGCAGGTGAGGATGGTGCTTCTGTTTGCAGAGCACATTTTGAGTTGCAAGGCTAGAGAGCACCTTGAGGAAGCATTCATAGTGCCTAAATTTAGAAAACAAACCCATGAATCTTTGGATGTCTTACTGAGTTTTCATTAAAATGTCTTAAAATCTTTACAACAATGAATGCAGTACTTAAGACAAAGTTATATTTTGCTTTCTAAAATCTGTTGCTTACAGTAGATTACCAGCATTTTTGTGTGTGTGAAATTTTATGATTCTGATTTAATGTATTTAAATTAGGTATTATTCTCTGAAGTGAGGACTTTTTCTCCTTCCTGTGCTTTTAACGAAAGTGTATTTAGTACATTCTTTGAGTCAAGTGACATTTGTAGGCTATTAACTAGGTCTTTAGCGTGATGATACTTAATGGGAGACCACAGAATGAGATGGGTAAGAAAACCCGAACACCTAGAAAGTGGCTTTGAACTTAGGAAACAGATATTTAATATATTGTTGAACGGAAATGAAGTTTGTGCCAGAGGTAGAAAACCTGAATAGCCTGGGAAATGAAGATGAAGTCACAGTAGTAAATTTTCATCTTGGATGAAAAACCAGCTCACATGGAGAACCAACTGACGAGAGTCGGTCTCTCTCTCTTTTTTTAATCAAATTTCTTTAACATTTATTTTATCTGTTTTTGATAGAGCTTGAGCGGGTAGGGACAGAGAGAGAGGGAGACAGAGAATCAGGCTCTGCTCTGTCAGCACAGAGCCTCATGTGGGGCTCAAACCCATGAAGCATGAGATCACGACCTGAGCTGAAATCCAGTCAGATGCTGAATTAACCGACTGAGCCACCTGATGCCCCGACAGAGTCGGTCTCTCTTGATTGCTGGGAGGTTGTTGTAGGAAAAGTAGTCCTCTGTAAAATTCTCTACTTGTATCTAAGCTAACGAAAGAGTCACCTTAATTAAAGTAAGTTTTTTTTAACTTGTCGTATATTAAAGTTGAACTGTATAAACTGCTGATATTTGACCATTTTTGACCGACAACTTAATTAAGTTGATTTTCAGTGGAACTATATATGATTTGGGGAATTTGTTCTTAATCTCTGTATTATCTTGTGGAATATGCAGATGCTCCTGCTCTTCTCTAAGTATTTAGATAGGACTTTATGATTTTTTCAGAAATGTTAAACTTTTTAGATTGAGAATGTTCTTGTGGTGTTAGATTCACCGGGAGTATCGTTTTTCAGATATTTGAAGGTAAAATTTAAAGAACACTAGA
The DNA here is from genome assembly GCA_030068075.1 of Paguma larvata. Taxonomy (NCBI): domain Eukaryota; kingdom Metazoa; phylum Chordata; class Mammalia; order Carnivora; family Viverridae; genus Paguma; species Paguma larvata. The sequence continues at coordinate 49,680,792 of CM057836.1, forward strand.
TGGCATATGTGAGAAGGGGGACAAGAGTGCTTTACCTGTTTGCCTACAGAGGATCGACTGACATCATGTGTCTCATCACAGTGCTTGGCACATACGATGCTATCATTGCATATTAGTTACGATGATGGCATTATGACTGTCTTTTTTGGGGAATAAAGGTGAAACACAAGTTGATACAGCTTTCGATAATGTGTATTTGCATGGGCTGATGGAACACTACTGGAAACAAAACAATCTCCTTGAAATAAAGCAGTATTGAGTAAGAAATTATTTGGAGAAGCAGGGCCTATGATTTCTTTTTTTGTTTCTGGGTTACTTCAGAGATTCTGCATTTTATTTTTTAAGTTTATTTATTTTGAGAGAGAGAGAGAGAGTGCAAATTAGGGAGGGACAGAGAGAGAAGGAGAGACAGAATCCCAAGCTGGCTCCACACTCAGCATGGAGCCTGACATGGGGCTTGATCCCATGAACTGTGAGATCATGACCTGAGCTGAAACCAGGAGCCAGATGGACACTCAACTGACTGAGCCAACTAGGCTCCTGGGACAGCTTCTGCATTTTTTTTTTTTTTTTTTTTTTTTGAGAGAGAGAGCAAGGCAGAGCATGAGCAGGGGAGGGGAAGAGGGAGAAGGAGACAGAATCTGAAGCAGGCTCAGGCTCTGAGCTATCAGCACAGAGCCTGATGTGGGGCTCAAACCCATGAATCGTGAGATCATGACCTGAACTGAAGTCAGATGCTTAACCACTTAACCGGCTGAGCCACCCAGGTGCCCCAGAGCTTTTGCCCTCTTAGAACACTTCCCTGGTACCATAACCTCTGGCACACCTCATATTCTAGTTTGTTATCTCTCTTAATTATTGTTGTTGTTAGAGAATACTAGTCACTGTTTTATCCATACAGCTCTTCATAGAGTATGGGTCAAATAAATGTTTATTGACCAAATCCAGGTCAGGTTTTATCTCTCAAGATTTTGATGTCTGTTTTGCAATATAGAGTTAACAGGATGGGATTGCTAATTTAAATATAAGTATCATGTAATATAGAAAGAATGTCTGCTGAGTAGTCTTTATGATTGTGGTACCGTACTAATTTTGAGGTAACAAGATTATTTGTTTGCTGGGGAGGCCGTAACAAAATACCATAGATTGCCTGGCTTAAACAACAGAGATTTATTTTCTCACAGTTTTGGAGGTTGGGAGTCCCAAGGTCAAGGTGCCTTCAGGGTTGATTTCTCCTTAGGATTCTTTCCTTTGCTTGCAGATAACTGCCTTCTTGCTATGTCCTCACATGGCTTTTTCTCTGTGATTATATTCCCCTGATGTGTCTTCCTCTTTTTATAAGGATGCCAGTCCTGTTAGAGTCTCCACTTTATGACTTTACTTAACCTTAATTACCTCCTTAAGGGCCCTATTTCCAAATACAGACCCATTGGGGTTCAGAGCTTCAATATAAGAACTTTGGGGTAGACACAATTCACAGAGTGATTGGAAAGGATGCAAGGTTTGTATTTAGAAAGTACAAGTTTTGTCAGGCTTGTGTTATTGGAGCAAATCATGTAATTTCTCTAAGCATCTCTTTCTTACCTATCAAATAGTGACAATAATTAATTAATGCTAAGTTGCTTGTGAAAAATTGTGGTGCTTATGATATTTGACCCAAATTTCAAATTGCTTATTGCAGTACTTTCTGTTGACTGGAAGGTAACAAAATGAGGAATATTTCTTAGTAAGTTAAATAAAGGATGCCATTAGGACTTTGGAGTTAAATTCAGAGGTTACATATTGGCAGCCCATAGGCCAGAAATAGATTGCAAAGTGGCCGTTGGCTTGCACGGCACATAAAGGTTTTTAAGTTATTTGCCAACTTTTGAGTACTTGAATTCACATTAGGCTCTTTCCAAGTATGGTAGTAATAGAATCACCTTGAGCAGCAAGATTGCCACCAGGGATGTGTTTTTGTTACTAAGCTACAATCCCTGTTGTGTCTGCACATTGGATATTGCCATTTATTGTCACATTTGTGCTGTTAATTGAGGGAAATACATTATTACTTATACCGAGTCTATATTTACAAGTAGCAAACTGGAAGGTCCACTGATGGGGCCCCATGTTTGTGATGATGATGAGAACAGAGTTGTTTGTAAAAACAAGTCATAGTTTTAGATATTTCACAAACACAGTATGTCTGTTAAGAGAATACAATATGAAAAGCTAGCCTGATTCGCTTATTCCCAAGACCTACCCACGACTATAGACTTAGTTTTTCACTTCTATTCTTAATTACAACTGGTCTGTTAAGAATGTAAGCGGTCAAATGAACAGTAAATACCCATACTTAAAATCAAACAGCAATAAAAGCAATTTAGAAAGTTGAATGAAAACTAAACATGCATTAGATATTCTGTTTTGGTTTCCTTATTCTTTTATCTGTTAGGTCTGTCTGTTCATAAAGATCTATTATAGTTCACATTGATTTAAGATCTTTAAAGTGTTTTCATTGTACTGATAGTATAAAAGTCTTGTCATTTTGAAATTATTTACCTCAATTATAAACATCTGCCTGCCTTTCCAGGTCTTCTAGAATTTTTCCTTTATATGCTCATTGCTTTATACGCTCATTGCTTATTCAGTTACCACCTTCACTCTGTACTAAGTTGCTCATAACCCTAAGTAGGGAATCTACTCCTTTTCCCTCATCCTTATCTCAAATACCAAATTCTACTTTTCCCTGAGGACTAGCTCAGTGTGACCTCTTCTGAACATCCATCATCCATCTGCCTGTCTGTCTGTCTATCTGTCTATTCATACATCCATTCTTTCTTTATTATTATTATTTTTAATGTTTATTTATTTTTGAGAGAGTGAGCAAGAGCCCATGCACTCAAGCGGGGAGGGGCAGAGAGAGAGGGAGACACAGGATCTGAAATAGGCTCTGCCCTGAGAGCGGAGAGCCCGATGCAGGGCTAGAACTGATGAGCTGAGAGATCATGACCTGAGCCAAAGTCGATGCTTAACCGACTGAGCCACCCAGGCGTCCTATCATTCTTTATTTTAAATTGAGGTATAATTAATATATAACATATTAATTTCAGGACTACAACATAATGATTCAATACTTGTATGTATTGCAAAATGATCACCACCATAGTCTAGTTAACATCCATCGGAAAACAGTTACAGGATTTTGTTTTCTTGTGATGAGAACTTTTAGATCTCTCTTAGAAACTTTCAGATATGCAGTGCAGTATTACTATACTTACCATGCTGTACATTACATCTCCATGACTTACTGATTTTATAACTGGAGATTTGTTCCTTTTGACCCCTTTCACCCATCTTGTCAACCCCCCCAAACCCCACCTTTGGAGTAGCACCTTCTTTATAAAAATTTATTTGTTTTTTGAAAATTTTTAAATCTTTAGAAAAGTTACAAGAATAGTAAAATGAACATCCATGTACTTTCACTTAAGTACTCCACTTATTAAAATTTGGCATTTTCTTTCTTAAATATTTGATTTTGAAAGAATTCATTTCATCATTCCTCCCCTTCCCCTGCCAAAGCTGAGCCATTTAAAAGAAAGTGGTGTATTTCATTCATCGTATTTGAAATCTCCATACCACAATCTGTGGTTTCCCAGGAATGCCATTCTTTTACATAACTATAATGCAGTGATCGCACTCAGGGATTTTAACATTGATACAATACCACCACTTAACATATAACCCACGCGAGAATTTCCCCAGTTGTCCTAATAATGTCCTTTATAGCAGATTCTTTTATCATTTTTTCCTGCAACCACATCTAGATAAGTATCACAATCGCATTTAATTTTTGTGTCTCTTTATTCTCCTTTAATATCCCTCTATTTAGATATATCTGGCAATCCTCACATTTAGGTTCAGCTTAATCATTTTTGACAGGAATATCACAAAAGTAATATTATGTCTTTTTAGTGCATCATATCAGAAGGCACACAATTGGTTAAGTGGTGTCTACCAGATTTCTGCACTGTAAAGAAACCCTTCTTCTTTTGTGATTAAGAAGTGATCTGTGGAGTGATACTTTTAGATCCTGGGACTATCCTGTTCCCTAACAGTTTTTCTGATTTAGTGATTTAGAATTCATTGATGACTTGTTCCTGGATAACGCAATTTATGGTGATTATAAAACAGTGATTTTTCTGTTTTTATCATTTCTTTCACATTGATTAGCTGGCATTCTTCTATAAAGAAGAACTTCCCTTGTGTCCTTTTCCCATTTTTTCAGTGTCAGTATTGGCACATGAATCCTTCCTTTATGTACAATGGGTTATATTCTGTTCCCGTCTTTCACTTTGATTCTCTAATTGTTCCATATTTGGCCAGGGGGAGTCTTATCCATTATCTTTTGACATATTTCCATCAATTTTTGAGCACTTCCTTTTTTTCTGGCACAGGATGTTCTCGGTTCACTCCAAGTTCTGCCCTATCCCCAGAATCAGCTATTTTGTCAAAGAGCTTTCCCGTTTACTGGAGAATGATATATAGAACTGAGATGTGGGCATTAGGTGTGCTCCTTCTGTGGAGAGAGCTAAGAAATGCACACACTACACCAACACACAGGCAGTTTTATAAGTCCTGAGTTATAGGTGATGCTTCTAATTTCATGTGAATATCATAGGTCTTCCTCTTCTCCTATTCTGTATTTGTATCTCTGAGAATTCTGGTTCCCAGAGTATTAATATATCTACTCATCTATCTACTCATATAACACAAAATAGTTTCAGAATTGCTACTCATATGTCACTAAAAGGAGTAAACTTACTAGGTTCAAGTTTTTTTGCAATTCTTTTTACCCTACGATATAGCCCACTAGGGCTATAGTTCAGACTGTTTTGTTCAAATTTTTTTTTTGCTTTTTCTTCTGTGTGATTGTTACTAAGTTGATATATAATTAGGTTCATTTGTTTCCTTTTTAGTATTTTTTAGGGTTCCCCATTCTTATTAATTTAATTTTTTTGAATATGTAAAATGTAAACATGTTTCAAAAAGCAAAGTTATATAAGAAGATATATTCAGTGATATCCCATTCTCCTCTTTATCCCTTCCACCCTGCTCCACCCAGTCTTCATAAGTTATCAGTATCATGAGTATGTGTGTGTGTTTTCACATACCCTTCCCGGTACCTTATACAACATGACTGTTAATAATGTAATACATTTTTGTGCCTTATTCTTCCAGATGAAAATATGTCCCATAAATTATTCCATATAAGTTCATAGAAATCTTTCTCATTCTATTTTTGCTGCTAAATAGTACTCCATTATTTGAATGTATCATAGTTTATTCAGCCAATCTCCTATATGTTGGCATTTAATGATTTCCAATATTTTCTTACTAAAATATAGTGTTTTCAGCTACACAGTTATTATAGTTAGTGACCATATCAGGTACTGGCAGGGTGCTTAGCAACTGTATATATTGCTCTTAGATATTGCTGTGAAAATGCAAAATAGTTTTGTCACCTTGGAAAACACTTTGGTGTAGTGTATTATACAGTTGAATACAACACTTACCATCTGACTCAGCAATTTCACTCATAGGTATTTCACCATCTGTTCACACAAAGACTTGTACCTGAATGTTTATAGCAACTGTATTCAGACATTGCCGGAAAGTAGAAACAACCCACCTGTCCTTCAGTGGGGAAAGGAATGAATGACTGTGGTATATCCATAAGTGGAGTTTCATTCTGAAATAAAAAGAGATGAACTACAGATACAGGAAACAATACAGACGAACCTCAGATGTAGTATGCTAAATGAAAGAAGTCAGACTCAAAGGCTGCATACCATTGGGACTATATAAATAATACTCCTGAAAAGACAAAATTAGGGACATAAACTGGGTCCGTTTTTGCCAAGGGCTGGGTGTCAGGGAATAATTGACTCCAGGGAGGCATGAGGAAATTTTGGGGGTGGTAAAACTGTTTTGTATCTAGATTGTGACGATGATTACAGGATTATATGGTTTTGTCAGACTTAATGGATTCTTCACTGGAAGGGTGAATTTTACTTTATATAAAAAATACCTTAAAATTTAAAACAACAGTTTAAAAATTAACCCTGAAACCTGACAGTTGTTCTCCTTTATAGTCAGAGGTATATCTTCAGGGTAAATTCCCAGAAGGATTGTTGATTCAAGGGGTAAATTGATGCATGCGTAGTTTTGCTAGATAATATCAAATTCTGCTTCATAGAAGTCATACCATTTTCTATACCTCCTCCCTCTAGTAGTGTGTGAAGTTATCTCTTTCCTTACAGCTTCATTAAGAGAGTGTTTTGTTAAGCTTTTGAGTCTTTACAAGTTTCATAGATGAGAAATGGTCTCTCTGTATAGTTTTAATTTGTATTCCTATGGCTATGGGTGAAATGTAGTATCTTCTAAGTTTGAGAGCTGTTTGTATATATTTTTTAAAGTAAACTGCTCATGTCCCTATTTTTCTAATGATTTTGGATTTTTTACCCCCTTCGGTCTTACTGAGTCGTTTATATTAGGAAAATGAATTCTTTATCTATAACATTTTTTTTCTACCTACTTGGTTTTTTTCTACCTACTTTGATCAGCTTAATTTTTCTTCCTCTCAAAACTGTTATATTTAATTCCGTATTTACTGCTCAAGTGCCCTTTTTTTGCATAACAGTATAGCATTTCTTAGCATATAGTAGACCACTGTTAAATAAAGACCAGTTGAATTTTTACTGCCCCAGGTTCAGCTTTAAGCAGAGAATTCTTAAGAGAGTCTTTTGATTTTGGCCTCAAAGTTTCTTGTGGCATCTCAGTAAAGGAAGAATGGTGATTTTTCTTGATTTTCTTCTGCTTAGTTCAAACACTTGAGTAAATTAAGTAGTAATTTGTTTAGGCATTTCTCAGGAAGAATCCTAGTCATTTGTGAGAAGCTCTTAGTAACATTCTGCAATTTTAGGCTAGGACTCTGTTCAGGGTGTTCTTACAGGTTCAGAGGTTTAGAAAGTTCTTTTATCCTTTTGCTAATTCAGTCACTTAGAATCCTAGGCCTTCGAATTTGTTAGTGCGTCCATGGCGTTCAGTCCAGCTCCGTGGAAGATTATGTCCAAATGAATTCTACCTTTGTTTTCTCTGAAGTTTTGGAAGCAGAGTAGTACAGAAAAAGCACACTGGTGAAGAATGTTTGCCAGGTATTTCCTGGCTTCCAGACATAATATGGGCAGTCAAAATTGATCCTTTGAGTGCAAAGGTAATGCTCTTTCAGCTAATCATTTGTTGTTTTCTCCCTTCGGAAAGATGCCTGGTACATTTTAATGACTTGAGATCCAACTAATGCTCGGAAATGGCCACCAAGTCCTTACATTCATTTACTAATCCCAACGAACTGTTTTGTGAGAAGTGGTCATCAAAAGCATTTTCAAGAAGGAGATGGACTCAAATGATTAGCTAGAAACATGTCTAAATTCCTTACAAGTTTTTATCATACCCTTTTTAGATGTTTTACCAAGTTTGAAAGGTTTCATAAGAGAAAAATAAGTCGTCTGTGTGGTATAGTGTGTGTGTGTGTGTGTGTGTGTGTGTGTGTGTGTGTATCTCCTGGGACAGCTGTGAACAACAAGGCTAGAACACACTAATGCATTGCTTTTTCTCAGGTACTATCTTTTATCAGCAGCTTAGGCAAATACTCTTGAGTGGAAGGAGGCAAGCAGTCTTGTACTCTGTTCCCTTTTCCTAATGATATGCTTACCCATTAGTAAAGCAGGTAGATCTATGATATTGTTACCTGCAGATACTTTTCTTTCCTGCTTCCCTTCACTAGAAATAGCTGCTAACTTCCAACTCCTTTGTTGGGGGGAAAAGGTGGTAAAAAATGTTAAGTAAATGTATCTGTTACAGCTAGATGTCATTTGTTTTAAAATCAAAATTTCCTTCTTTCTTTAATAAATAATCATTTTTCCTTATTGTTTATGGAAAGGGCTTACGCAGTAACCTTTCGATTTTCAATTTTCAGATCAAAGATGTATTAGAAAAGAAAAAAAAGACATATTAGAAAAAAAAAAGTCGGATCCTGATGTTTTGCAAGAACTTTTATAATCAGAAATGTTTATACTTTTCTTTGCGATCATCTGATATTTCCATTTCTACTCTGAATCTTTACATTGTCTTCTCCAATACACGGTCTGCAGAGGTTCATAAGACTTTTTTCAGGGTGGCTTTAATTGATCCTAAGTCAGGCTGCCCTTCATTGATCCTATTCATGAATTTACTTTTCTTATTTTATAGCATCCTCTGTCTCCAGAATCTTTTTTGTCACCAAATGGTAGCACAGTGCGATAGCTAATGTATTGATAGGTCATAATGCTATTCAACAAAATCTACAGACAGTAAGTAACAAAAACTACAGCTTTGATGGAAGCTATTAATGCGTATCCTACAAATGTAAGAAGTATACTGAGACAGACAGACTAGCCATGTATATTGGTATCTGGTAATACATGGTCTCTAATGGGTATGTGAATGTGTAGTTCTAGCATAAAACAGTTGCCTTCATGATAACTACCCCTGAATGTTATAGTCCAGTCACTCCTAAGTTCCCTTGATAGCTTATTTAACTGTTATTTTAATATCTTAAGTTATATAATATTATAACATGTCCTGAGGCACAGATTTCTTAGTTACAGAATCTAAAATCTAACCAGTATTTGCTTCTTCTCCAATAATGAAGAGGTTTGAATTGACAGAAGGCACTAATACTCTCCATTCAGGAACTATACAGGGAATTAGGCAGCTGCTGTCCTTGGTGATGAAATTATTTCATGTGAATTCGTAAGGAAAACAACTAGTTAAAAAGGCAGGATAATCTTGAGTATACTGTTTGTGGCTGCTGTTGGTATCTTCACAGATCTATTTGAACTAGAAAAATACAGACTCCAGTATCTTAATGTCTTGAGTTCCTGACTGCCAGGCAGAGGAAATGTTTAACTATTTTAATCATGTTTCTGTATCTCAGAAAGAAAGCCCTTATGAGAGGAAATGACAACGTCCTACCACAAAGTTATCTCTTATCAGTTATAGTCCCAGTCGATAATGATTTGTCAAACTTGGACATGTGTAAAATGCAAGGGCTGTGTTATTTACTTTGGAAAGGAAAAATTAGATGAAGCTGATAAGGACGGAGTCATGGCTTTTGTTAGGAGACAGAAACCATTAGGGACAGTCATTGTTAGCTTAGGAAAGTGTCCTTGGACCCCTCCCTCTGCACTAGCTGAAACCTAAGCCTGCTTGAATCATTCTTTACTCTTGAGGGGAGAGAAGGACAAACAGGAGGGGAAGAAGAATGAAGACAACCTTGACAGAGATTTTGCATTTTAAATGGGAAGCAAAATGTGGACCTTAAAACAGACAGACCTGTTTATGTGAGTCAGGAGAAACTGCCCTTTGTTCTCGTTCCCTCTCCCATTTATTTAGATTTTCGAAAGTTCATTTTTATCCTTCCAAACGTATGGCATTCCTTCACGTACAGCGTATGTGGCCCCCTTCCTTTTGCCTTTCGGTAGATGTGATTCTTTTTCATTAGTGGAAGCAGAGAAAACACATCTAGCTCAAAGCAACATGAGTCAGTGCATGCTTTACATACCTTTCTCCTCACAGCACTCTTCTTGGTCCTTGCAGTGTTCCTAGTGTTCCTCACAGAAGGGAGCATGGAGGAAAAATGATTTCTAAATAGTAGGCTATTTTGGGGGTAGAGGTAAAGTTTGTGAACTGAAGCCCCATTTTGTTCCTTCTTTTTCTGTGTACCACTTTCAAAGCAGGCAGCCCTTGGCTAAAGGGGTCTTAACTGGATTATGGTTGCAGAGGCTAAAAAGTAGCAAAGCCAATACTTCTGGGTCAGGGCACTTTAAACAGTTTGAAGCTGAGGATGATGATGTCAAGACAGTCTCACAGAAGATAGGTTTGGTTGTAAATATTTGTTGGAGATGACAGGAAAATCTTTCTGTTCTCTCTAAATATATGTATTTGTTAGTTGGCCCAGGTAAACCATTCTTTTTAACCCATTATTAAGGGGCACCATTAGCTTACTCATCACAGATTTTTAGGGAAACTGTCCCTCAATGTGGATGTTCATTCTATAAGGATGGGTCTGATAGGTGAACGGGCCAGGGCTCTGTGTGAGGAATGGCTTTGGAGCAGTTTCCTTTTGAATGAAACTAATGGTCCTGAGTCAGAGCAAAACTAAATAAACTACATAAAGATGAGCATATGAACAAAGTTGTGATTGAATTTATTTAAATTTCCGTAAGCTTTTTGTAAATATATATTTATTGTAAATAATTTTATAATCATTCATTCTAAATAAAAGTTTCATTTCCTATACAGATCAAAATTTTTTTACATGTTTTCTTTATCTCTGTAATTTTTATGTAGCTTAAATATTATCATTAATATAATTTTACAAATTTTTCTATTTTTCATCTTTTGAGCTTGTGTTTTGCTTAGTTATAGTTTTCACTAGTCGGCTCTGTTTTTCTGGCAAGATAAAATCAATTTCCTTCACGTCTTTACTTTGCAATTCAAGAGGGGAGACTATAAAGATACTTTAATGCTGTGGCCATTTAAAATAAGACTGCCTAAAATGATCACCTGTTACCTCTTTTTGTGTTATTAAGATGAAAACAAGTGTCCTTAATTTTTACATGATTTTTAATCTTTAAAAAATTTTTTTTAATGTTAATTTATTATTGAGAGGCAGAGAGAGATAGAGCATGAGCATGGAAGGGGCAGAGAGAGGGAGAGACACAGAATCCGAAGGAGGCTCCAGGCTCTGAGCCGTCAGCACAGAGCCTGATGCGGGGCTCGAAGTCACAAACCGCAAGATTGTGACCTAAGCCGTAATAGGACACTATTAACCGACTGAGCCACCCAGGCATCCCAATTTTTTTTTTAAGTTTATTTATCCAGTCTTTTTTTTTTTTTTTAATCCATGGTGTTTATCTGTCCATAAAATGTTTTTCTCAGTGATTTTTTTTAATGCTGACTTTTCTAATGGCTTTTTTTAAAATATATATCTATGCTTAGACCATGATGTAGATTCTACAATCAAACTTTGGATTCAAAAGAGATTGTTTTGAGTGCTTTCAGAATATATAGCTCTGAGAGGTTCTTAAACATAGAGGTTTAGTGTGCTATCATGGGCACAAAGCAAATGAACAGAATAGTCAATAAATTTGAATCAATAAATGTAGAGAGGTGACGATTTTGGAGAGACAAGAAAGTATTGGGCTGCTGAGTTGTAGAATGAGTAGATTTCTTTGGAAAAGCATCTTGGAGAAGAAAGCTATGCCCCCAAAAAAGAAATGAGGCTTACTTGATGAAACAAGAAAACTGACTTTGTTCTCACGAGTCCACTCAACCCAATTTAGCTGTGCCTGCTGGTTATATTCTGATGAATCCTGCAGTTAGCAGTGTTACAGTGAAACCTGCAGCTAGGTCTTTATTTTGATTATTTTTAATGCAATTTTGTCTTTTCTTTTTTGCTTTACTTTGTTTTGTTCAATATTCACTTTGCGTCCTTTTATTCTTGTTTAATTTCTATAGGTCAACAATATAGGGAATAGTTTCCTTTTTCAGTTGAGAAATTGAGGCCCCGGTAAATTGTGAGTTACTCATTGTCAGGTCACATAACCAGTTTTAGCAATGTGACTATCTCCAGTGCTTAGCTAATGTTGTTTGTTTTACTTTGCCTTTTGATGTCTAGATTTAATCTGTCTGCATTGTTCATATTATAATTTTCTGGTATTTTGATTGCATGCTGACGTAAATATTCACTAATTTTTATGTCCTTCAGAAATTGGCTGGCAGGCCATTGAATTCATCCTGTGCAGCAAGTTTTGGTTTTGGCCACTGAAACTTAGTCTTTTTTTTTTTTTTTTTAATGTTTATTTGTAAGGGAGAGAGAGGGGTAGAGAGAGAGAGAGTGCGTGTGTGCACGGGTAAGCACATGGGTGGGGAAGGTGCACAGAGACGGGGAGAGAGAATCTCAAGCAGGCCCCAGGCTGTCAGCACAAAGCCTGGTGCGGGTCTCTAACTCACCCACCACGAGATCATGACTTGAGCCCAAATCAAGAGTTGGATGCTTAACTGACTGAGCCACTCCAGTCTTAGACTACCATGTGTCTAAGAAGATGCAGTCAAGTTGTCAAAGCACATTCCATCTTCTCTTCCCTTTTGGAGGCCCACAGCCTAAAATATATCTCTAAAAGCAGATGCAGGGCCAGTGACACCTGTTACTCCTCTCTGGTTTTCATCCTTCTGTTCTGTGTCCTAGCCTTGCTGATACCTTCACGGTTATTCATCCCATGGCTAAAATACCAAAGCTGGGTTTCCGAGAGCATGGTTTGTTTGTTTGTTTGTTTGGTGTTTTTCTCTTAGAAACTAGAGCTGGCTTTTATTTTTTTACACTTGAGTAATAAAAATAAATGCGGTTCAATGTTCCTAATAGCTTTGTGTGAATATTTTGTGACAATTTTGTATGTTTTGCAGGTACCTGGAGCCCAAGATTTGGTGGATTTCTCTCCTGTTTATCGATGTCTACACATATATTCTGTCCTGGTGAGTCTTTTATCTGGCTCTGCCTGATAAAGAGCTATAGTGAGTTTAAAACTATTCTTTCTCATTTTTGATGATAGTTTTTCTGTTTATCATTAAGAGTAAGAAAAAAGAAACTTATTTAAGTAGTATCAATTACAGAAAATAATCCTTTCTTTTCTTCTTGAATCTTTTGTTTGCCATGTAATTGATACAAGCAAATAACATTAATTTCTATCCGTCACCAACAAATAATAAAAGATTATACCTAGAAATAGTTACACACACAGATTCCTATTCTTAATTTAATGATGTGGTTATTTAAATAACAATGGCCTATCTTTATATATTAAAATAATATTTGTGAAAGCTGTTAATCTTTTTATTCCTGATGACAATTATTTTGTGCAAAGAGGAACCTCTCTGCAGGGAAATTATTATGGACGTTAATGGTATTATAAGAATAGCCCTTTCTGCATCTTGGTAGTCACCTACCTACAGACACACAGATATGCACAAAGGCTATCAAAAAATAAGACTAGGATCATCAGAGTAAACAAGTTATCATCAGAGACCAATTGACGTGACAAATCCATTATTGGTCTTTTTTAATAGCAAAGGTCTATAAAGATTCTATCAGGTCGTTTTATAATATGACAGAGTAAGTCTTACAGCAGTCTGTTACCCATTTTCTTACTTCATATATTTAATATAGTGTCAGTCATTACTCCAGACAATTTGGGACCCTGGTCTATGGACTTCATGGCTGGAGTCTCTTGGGGTGATTTCCATTAGTTTGGGAAAAGACTTGGTAGTTTTTTCTCCTCTCCTTTATCCATCTACTTCTTGCTCTCTGATTTCCTCTTCCCTCTTCTCCCTCTCCACCCTTTGTTCCCATCTGTCATTCCTTGTTCTGCAAAGTTGGAGCAGGACATAGACTGAGTTGTCTCAAGGCAGCTAAAATAAGCAGATAATCTGTTTTCAATCTCATGTACCAATAATTAAGTAAATCATATGCATCTCAGTTTGTGCACAACACACTAGTATCATTATTTCATAGCAGTCCCCCTCTTGTATTTTTTTTTTATCTTGGTTTTTTCCATTCATCCCCTATCCACAAGCCCACTTGACTCTTATCCCCAGTTATACAAACTCTAATATGTTTAATGTCTGGTCATCGTTGTGTTTGTGTCCTTGAAAAATACAGAGTAATTTTGTATATGTAGGTGTTTTTAACTTACTCAAATGGTGCTGTCTTATGGATCTTTTTTTCTTGTTTTTCATTCAGCCTGTTTTTAATATCTAACCTTGTAATAGTCTGTATATCTTAACTCATTGCGTCCCACTTCTGCATAATTATTAATGAATTATTTGCATTCTTTGTGTTTTATCTATTACTTCAGTGATCAACTCTTAAATTGCCGCTAACATTCTGCTGTAATAAGTAGTACCCCCATATGGACTCGTGTGAAAGTTTCTGTAGTTTCTATACCTAGGTTGGAATTGCTGGGTCAGAAGATATACGTATAATTTTAATTTTAATTTTTGCTAACCTGATGGATATCGAATGATGTTTCTTTGTTTTAATTTGCATTTCTTTGATTAAAGAAAGCACTTTATAAAAAGCACTGAAAACATTGTGCTTTTTATAGATTCACCAATCACTAAGATCTTTCTTCTCTGAAATGCCTGTTTTTGACCTGTGTTCAGTTTTGTTTTGGCTTTCTTGTTTTGTTTTTTTTCTCTTTTCTGGAAAGAGAAATTTCAGAAATTCCTTGTATAGTATACGTACCGACAGTGTAGGATGCTGCAAATGTCTTTTTCCAATTTGCCCACAGACTTTACACTATGACTATGTTATCTTTCATAAACAGAAATCCTTGATTTTGATATAATCAAGTCCATCAATTTTAACCTTGTAGTTTGTACTTTTTAAGTCTTGTTTAAAAAAAAAAGTCCCTCTCTATTCCAATGTCATAGGGCATTCCCTTTATGTTAACCTTAACCTTTTACCTGTCACATTTTGATACTGATTCTTCTTGGGTTCACTGTAGTTATAGTACGAGGTGTAGGGATCCAACTTAATTTTTTTTTAATTGATGAATTCAGTTTTACTGGTTCCATCTACTACATAATCTGTATATGGCCCACTGATTCCTGGTGATACCTTGGGGATAGACTAAATATCCATATATATATGAATATATATGAATGAATATGAATATACATGAATGTATATGAATATATCAATCTGTTTCTCAGCTCTATAGTTTGTTTTTAATGTTTATTTATTTTTGAGAGAGAGAGAGAGAGAGACAGAGACAGAGCAGTAGCAGGGGAGGGACTGAGAGAGAGGGAGACAGAGAATCTGAAGCAGGCTCCAGGATCTGAGCTGTCAGCACAGAGCCAGACGTGGGGCTCGAACTCACGAGCGGTGAGATAATGACCTGAGCCAAAGTCAGATGATTAACCAACTGAGTCACCCAGGCGTGCCTGAAGTTTTTATTTAAATTCCAGTTAGTTAACATACAGTGATATAGTGTAATATTAGTTTTAGGAGTAGATTTAGTGATTCTCTGTGTATATTTTAGAATCAGTTTGAGTTCATTAAAAAAATCCTTCTAGAATTTTGATTTGAACTGATTGAATTTATAGATAAATTTTGGGAAGAATTGACAACTTCATAATGCTAACTCTTGCTATTCATGAAAGACAAAAATTTACTTTTAAATTATTTAATTAAGGTTTGTTTCTGTGTTAACAGTCAGGCATTTTTTTAAGTAGTAGCAAAATACGGTTTTTGTTGCAGTTTTCTACTTTACTTTGTAATTAATAATTGCTGATATTGAGGAATGCTCTCGATATTTATAAGTTAACTTGTATCTGGCTACCTTGCTCAACTCTTTTATTAGTTATTATGGTTTGTTTTTTGGTTTATGGTAGATTTCCTGTGTAGTTGTTCATAATGTTTACAGATATTGACTTGTTTCTTTTCTTCCTATCCATATATCGTATGGTTCTTTTTATCATTTTATTGTATTGACCAGGATCATCGTTACTTTGTTGTTTGGGAAGGTAAGAGTAGGCATCCTTGTCTGATTTTCGATCTCTAACAGAATGTATCTAAAGCTTCTCCATTAGCTGAGGTTTGAAATAAGTTTTTGGTAAATGTTCCTTATCTATTTATTCCTAGACTCCTTTTAACTTTTTATAAAAACAGAAATAAATGTTGAATTTTATTGGATTTTTTCCAAATATATGGGTACAGTCCTGTAGTTTTTATACTTTAGTTCATGAATGTGCTAAGTTTCATGGATAGATTTTTGTGATCTTAAATGATTCTTGTATTCTTTAGATAAATCCGACTTAATGAGGACGTATTACTGTTTTGTTTTTTTAACACTCTTTGGAATTTAACTCCTTTTAATCTTTTTTGTATTTATATATATGGTTTGCTGTCAAGTCTCAAAATTGCAAAGTCAAGTGTACTTTTCCTCTCAAATAGTGTAAAAGTATGAAAATCAGTTTTAGTTTAATGTTATACTTTCAGTACCAACAACAGTACTTGGCATATAGTAGATACTCAGTAAGTACTAGTTGAATGAATAAGTAAGTAGTAGCTAAAATAATGCAGTACATTTGTTTGAGCATATGCTAGCTCAAACTTTATTACTCATTTACTTATTCACTAAACACGGAATTTCGGCTCTGCATGAAATGGATTTGGAGAGCAATGATGTATAAATAAGTCAAGGACTTATGCCTTTAAAAAAATTATAGTCTACCAAGAGAGAAGTTATAATCTTAGAATGACTGTAATAGACAGCACTGCATCTCATCATTGTGTATCTGCTAGTTTTTTTAAGCTTTATTAAGATTTTATGATATAGAAAATGTGACAAATTTTCTTCAAATGAGAACTCTAGTAGTGATTCATAAGAGTACTGCAGTAATTTATTTGCACACTTACCAAGTGTGTAGTGTTAGGCAGGTTCCCTAAACCTTAGCTTTCTCCTGCGCGAGCTGCGGTATGAATGCTCTGCTTAGTGCAGTCACAGAAATGTGCGAATGGTGCCTTGCTCCGTCGTTGGCGCTCGATTGGAATTTAATCAACGGCAGTTAATCTGGCAAGAGTTCGTATCTCTGATGCTGATTATTAGGCACGTTTTTGGTATTTTTTAAAGTATATGATGTAAAGTATAGACACGTGGTACAGGTTCTATTCTCTGACATCAACAAAGTTCTAAACTTTGTTAAGAACGTGTACGTTCTTAAGTATACAAAGTCGATGTCATCCTAAACTATGAGTTTAAAAATTTAAAAATAAATTCCAGATGCTAATATTCTGTAGTGTTGCAATATTTGGTATTCATAAAGGTTTCATAATAATTTGATAAGGCATTGTTTATATGGCAGAGATAGGCCTCTTCCCTCCTTCATAAGGTTGCCTAGTTTTGAAAAAGTGCAGCTAGTGCTAAGAGCTTTGCTCTGTTTCTGGAATACATGCTTATTTTTTGGGCATTGCTGTTCAGAGCTAGGTGGACTTTAAATAAGCACTAAAAGGTCTCTTTTGTAAAGGAAGAAGAGCCAGACACGTATGCCTCCTAGAGTTGACTCTTTTCATAGCTTTTTGGGGGCCGTCGTTTGTAACTTCTCTGTATTTGTATTCTCACACTAATTCGTGTTACTGGATAGTGAAGGGCGTCTCTTCAGAATATTAGTGACAAAGGTATTTAAAAATGGATTGCTTAATCGGAAGATTTGGAACATAGATATTTTTTAAATCTCCCGATGTGGTTATATTAGCATCTTTGCATATTCCTCAGGCAGCACAAACTCTGTCTCAAAATGAACTCATTATCTCACCCCTTCCCTAAAATCTCCTGGTTTGGATTTGCCGTGATCTCAGGTAATAACAGCATTCTATCAGTTCCCCAGGCAGAAACCCAATCCTTTTCTTTTTTCTCAGTACCAGATCTAAATCGCCATGGCCTGCAGATGTTACCGCCAAAATACAGCTTTACTCTCTCTCTCTTCCTCCCCTATCCTAAATTGATTGCCCTAGACATCAGGATTTTTGAAAACATTCTCCTAGCTGTTCTCCCTACCTTATATTATAAATCCCTAACTCCCTTCTCACTGTAGTGATAGCAAAGCTGGGATATATGTTATCTGCTTAAAATTCTCTAATTGGTCATCTGTGGAGTAAAATATAGAAGTGTAGAAGAAAATATGGCATATCAAAGGATAGGTTTGCCATGTCCTGTCTGCCATGTTTTCTGCTGCTCATCACCTCGCTTTAATGAAACTGAAATGCTTCTAGTTCTTTGAATGTACTGTGCTATTTCCTGCTTCTCATCCTTTCCTCATTCTAGTCCTTCTGCCTGAATGAGTATTCTCACTTCTCTTTCTTTTACAGACTCCTACTTATTTCATACTTGTGTCCTCCAGCAAATTTTCCTAACGTTTCACGTTGAGCTCGGTAGATCCCTTTCCCTTTTGCGCTGTTATAGGGCCCAGTACCTATTTCTATTAGTGCTGACTGTATTCTATTCTATTATCCTAAATATGTGTTCTTTTTCCTCAATAGACTGTAAGCTCTTTTAGGGCAGGTACCATGTTTTATTCATCTTTTTTAGCCTTAGCACTTAGCACTTAGTATTAACACTATATAATACTCAATAAATGTTTGTTTTTGATTTGGAGAGATAACTGCCCTCCTTTTGACCTGCAAACGAATCCAGTTTTCTAGCCTCAGGCAGTGTTATACAATATCAGGGCTGGGACTTATACGAGGGAAAACAGTTCTATTGGTGTCCAACGGAAGGATCATAACAGAAGTAACAAAAAGTTCTAATATTTTGTCATTTACAATAGTGTTTATCTGAACTTTTGGCCTGGAGGATAACAAGGCACACTTTGAATAAACATGGCAATATTTATTATTTTTAGTGAAACCGACCTTCCATTCACCCCCCTTTTATGGCTGTGCTGCTTATAAATTCCCAAAGGATTATTTGAAAAATCCTACTTATATCTGCCAGCCTTATCAGTAGGGCAGGAGTTCACGTATTGTAACAGGAGGTCAGATTTCGGTCATGGTCTTATAGATGGGGCCAAGCACCTGTAAATTCTTCCTTTGGTGACTAAAGTGAAGTACAATATCAAACAGGCAGTGAGACTTTTCTAGGAAGTGCTGAACTTTGGCAGGAAGGGCAAACTTTGGCAGGAGGAGGGGAGGGAAGAAAGTGAACAAGGGTCAGATAGTGGTTAATTGAGACTTGTTTCTTGGTACAGTAATGCAGTGGAAGTGTGCAGGGCAAATGTAGGTGTATTTTATAGAATTGCTTTAAACAATTTATACTCTTTACATCTTCATATACAGTTTAGAGATGGGCAGGTAAGGGGCCGGGTGTAAAACATCATTTTATAGTCATTAAGGAGAATATTTTTGGAAGGGAGGAAGCAACAAACTAAAAATTTTGTGGGCAGAGAAATGAATAATAATAATTTGAGATTTTTGTACATAGTGTTGCAGTACTTAAAAAGACGGACGGACTATCTGTCTAATGAGGACAGCAGAGAGGCTGTCTTACAGAGTTTTTGAAAACTCTACCAACCCAGCAATGTCTGCCATGTTTATGGACTCCAAACCTTGAACCCAGCTCAGTTCAGACAAAGATTTATATATACTTTTAGCTCCTCTGTGCCTTGGAAAGTCTTTCTGACTGTTCTGCAAATTTGCTGCTCACTCATCCTTCTATCACTGAAGGAGTGTGTATATGTCCCATATCAAGGAACTTGGGTGTCATTAAGAGACTGGGGGGAGCAACCTGTGAATACAAACATAGACTCCTAGTGTGTGGGTCTCATTTATGATCTTATCTTCCTGTGGTTTCTTGTTCCCCAGTGATCTACATCATCTGCTCATTAACAATTAAAAAAAATCCTGGATGAAAGAATGTTGCCCAATGTATACCTTTAATTTAGGTACTTTTCTGCATTTGTGTTATACTATAATAAAAGTGCTCTTTTTAAAGATTGCTGACATCTTGGATCTAGGGACAGCATATATAGCAATAAGTGGATTTTCTTAGTAAGCAGCAACCCTCAGTATTACATGAATCATAAGAACCTCATTTTTACTTAATTCTCTTTCAATTACTAAAGGAGACTCTCAAACAGCCTGAGGTATAAGGGAATGCAGCATGTCATTGTGCAGTGAATTCATATTACAGAGGCTCTAGCAAGTGTAGTATTTCTTTTAAACTTTCTTGGGCCAGGGGCCTCAGAGTGTTTGATGAAAGCCGTGAGCCCTTTCCCCAGACGAAAAGCACATATGTACAGGCGTGTGATATTTTGCTTAGAATTTCAGAGGCTTCCTCAACCTCTGAATCCTATTAGACCTAGAAAGAATCCTTCATGTAAAGGGAGCTAGAGGCTGAGTTAGGCTTCAGGCATCTACCGATTACAGACCTGTGCCCCAGAGCGGCTTACCCCGGTTCCACTTGAGGATCCCGTTTTATAAGCCTCCTAAGGACTCCCTACCACTTGTCTTTCTCTTGACTTTGGAAGCCTTGTCAAAATCTAAATTTAAAAGCATATTTCAAAGTGAACTTATTTCTGTGCCATAAATCTTCATCCTCTGGGCAGTCATCAGGCATGGCGAGCTGGTGACCTGTTTTACTATTAAGAAGAAGTTAGCCTCAGCACCTAAACTAATAGATTAGTCCCCTGAATTCTTTTACTGAGAAGGATTCAAACAGAGGTTTAAAAGTAATTATGAGAACTATAGGTAGTAATTTATGTCCCTGAACATGAGTAATTTTGTTAAGTTTCAGGATAGTTTACCTCTTGCTCGCTTTAATAATATCCCTTTTTAAATACTTGGCTATAATTCGGAGAGATGAGTCAGTAGCAGGGCAAGAATTTACCCACAGTCTCTTTACAGTTCTTCGTGATCATCGCTAGAGCCGGGGATGGCGTGGGGTGGGATGGGGTAAGCAGGAACCTTACTGGAATATATTTCTCCCTTTCTAATCTGAGGATTTCTACTTGTATGGTCTGCTCTGGCACTGGAGGAAACTACAAAATCCATGGTCCTGTGACTGCTGATAATAGCAAGGAAAGGGTTTGGGAAGTGGAAAAAGGAAGGGACAAAAGCAGTTTTAAGGGACATATTTTTTGAGGTGTTAAAGGTATTACTTAATGAAATTACTTAACGAGCTGTGGTAGCAACTGGCTGTTACATGAAAGCACTTGGGAAATAAATAACATGAAGACCCTGAGACATTCCTCAGATTTTCGATTAAAGAAAAATTAGTTTTGGTGTTCTAAAGTTAGACCTCAAGATACTTTCAAATAGTGGTAGCGGAAGGGTGGTTGTTTCTTTGTATATTTCTAAGAGTGTTGTCTTGCTTTTTATATAACACTTTGTGCAGCAGTCTCCTAGTGCTTCACAAATTTGACTACATTAAGTAAGTGACTTAATCACATGGCAAGTATGAGAAGAGCACCTCCCTTGGTAGAGACTGGCCCCACTCTGAATCATGCCATGAAGTAGTTCTCTTGTTGGCACCTGAGGTATGATCTTCCAGTTCTTACTCCTGTACCTTTATCAGAAGGCCCTGTTGCTATTTAACCAAGAACTGGAACACAGACTTAAGGCAGGTCTATCTGCAGGATTGGGTGCACTTTTGATGGCCAGATTCTTTTAATTGTTACTGACTTAAAAAAAAAAAATGAGACTCCCTTTAAAAATAGCAAAGCATTTCTGTTACATCTAGGTGTCAGGACGGTTGATTGGCAGATAAAAACCAGATACTCAGGCATCAACCTCATGTAGTTTTCCTAGTGTTTCTCATAGACCATCGGCAGCAGATGCTGAGTGGTTTTTTAGTTTTCATTAAAATCGGGTGTACTTTACTATAGGCTATTTTTTATAGACCTATCCTGATTCTACTTTAAACATTGAAACCATTGACTCGTATTTATTTTATGTAACTGTGATAAAAATCCGTTATTTAAACTCTTTCAACTTTTTTACAAAGACACTTGAATGAACTCCTGTGGTAGATACGAAGACAAACGAGAAAGGCCTATAAGCAAAATTCTAGGGGTTTAGAGTGTGTAAATTTTTATTCTCATTTGACATTTCCAAAGATGGTGTTACAGAGAGGGGGAAATATCACATTATTTCACCAGTCACACGAAATTGGAAATTGTGGATATAGAATTCCAGCATTGCCAGAGACACATAGCTTAATGATCTAGATTCTCCTAAAGTTGTTTCTGGAGCTCTCTTTCTAGGGAACACCAGGCTCATCAGATGGTCTGTTAAAAAAAAAAAAAGGAGGAGGAGGAGGGAGGGCTTCTGTTTCAGATGTCATCGGAACTTTGTATGGTGTATTTCTGTCTCGGATTTTTTACAGATCACATTAGTATATTCACATATGTTCTAAGAAGATCTACAAAAAAAATAAATAAACATGTTAAATTTTATTTAAGCCAGTATTTCTTAGAGGTAAGGGTGACAGGATACTTTCTGCTCTTGAAAGTTTATAATTTAATGGGTCTAGAGAAAAGCCACCTTGTAGGAGATTCTGAAGATACCAGTTTTTGTTTGTTTTTTAATTCATCATATTTATTTGGAATATAAACATTTTCTTATTTCCATAAGAAAAGAATATTGAACTTTTAATAGAAAAACCTTCCTGAGAACAGAAATATGAAATGAGTGGGTGCCATTTTCAAGTCTTTGGGATAGCAACGATATTAGCAAGGAATTCTGATGTTTCTATACTTGACGTTTATTTTGTAAGAACTTCAAGTGGCCAGTATTTGAGGCTCTGGTTTTTAGACACTATTCCTCTTGACCCTTTTTGCTGTTTTATTTTCATTTTAAATGACTCCCTTTCCCATCTCAGAACTATTCATCTGCTTTCCTGCTCCTCTCGAAGACAAATGCAGGTTGCGCCGTTTGAGGGGCCAACTTCCACCGTTAGAACAGGGCTGGGAGCTTTCTGGTTTGCTTCCGTGGTGACCTTGAGTACTTCGGAACAGTAAGAGCGTAGTTGGAGTATTTTCTTTAGAGATATTTTTTTAATGTGGAAAGTTCTGCCCTGAAGTATTTGGCGACCCCTAGTCCATCTCTGACACTTCACAGATGGTCTCGTCACTCTCCTGCCGTATCTCCCCGCCCCGTAGTTGCGCTGACCCACCAGTGCCTGGGGAGGTTAGATAGGCATAAACACTGCATAGATCATAGAGAAAAGCTGAGGGTGAGATTTCTTTGTGTGCTGCATTGATAAGGACACAGGAAAAGCCATTTATAGCGATAACTTTCCTGTAGTATGGGCTAATGGGCCCTGGTTTGTAGTCGCTGTAATCTAACTGTTTATAATTGTCATATTGCTCTTTTAACCTGGTGACCTTACTACCCACGAGCATATCATTTGGCTTTGAATAAAAACAAGAGGCAAAAAAAAGTGGTTACAAAATTTTTTTTCTACTTCTGCTCACATTCGGTTTTTAAAATGCTTATGTTGGGAAGATTGAACTCAAGGGTGCTTAGTGTTTTTTTGTTTTGTTTTGTTTTGTTTTTTAACAGTAACATGTCACTTAAACAGCTTTCGATACCACAATAAAGTAATTATGTTTTAAACTCTGACAAAATGAACAAGAAATAAATCATTTTCCATATCACACCCAGTAACACCCCTTTGAAACACAGTTTAAATCGTATAAAAACTGTGCTTCAAATACTTTAGTTTCTCATTGTTCTCAGAATGAAGTAAATTTCTTACCGCGGTCTATGTAGCCTTCCGTGTTCTATCCTGGGCTTGACCGTCTTACATCCTCCCCGGTCACCCTCTTTCTCCTGCTCGAGATCCATGCTCCAGACGTACTGACCCCATGTTCGCGTAATGATGGCTTCGGACAGGCAGTTCGTTCTCTTTCCTGGAACAGAGTCCATATTTTCTGTCTTCCTTTTGATATTTTTTTTCTATTTATTATGCCAAATTTCCCCCATTTCTGAAATCTCTAGATTTGGCGTTTATAACCTTCTCTCCCTCGTCTCACATATCCAGCCAGATCTCATATCTTTTTCTTCCTTTTCCTGTTTTGGTCGTGACTGCTAGGTTTTTGTTTGTTTATTTTCAGTTTTTAAATGTAAAAATCTTAGGTTGTTTGGCTTCCCTGAAATACCTTCTTTACTGCATACTTAATTTAATACATTGTCCCCATACTTTTGGATATTGAGAGGTGTGTGTGGGGGGTGGTGGTGGAAATGAATAACTGGCCAGAGCCCCATGATTTGATCAAGAGGACAGAGAGGGGAAGGGTTTCCTTCTGTTTTATAGAGGAAATTTGGTCATTCAGACGGTTAGGTAAGTTGCACATACCAAAATGATCTAACCAGAAGCAAATGCCGTAACTGGAGCAATGTTTTAACTCTGGCTGGTTGTCGCAGGTGTAATGAAGAGTTTGTTTTTAACCTAAGAATAGAACCGATTTATTTTAATTGTGAGAGATTTGGAAGAGCCGAGGTTGGGGCTGTAGTGGATTCTCTACTTTTTCAGATTTTTATAACTCAAACTACAACCTAGAGGGGAAGTAATTTAGGACCTCAACACTGGAGTAGAAACTCAGATTCTTTACCTGTAAGCACTCGGGGGAATGTTGGCAGAATTCATTTTATTTCCTTAACTCAATGTCTTAAACTACAGCCTCTGGAAATCTCAGACTACTGTATTTCTCTCACGACGCAGAAGGAACTTAACAAATAATTGTGAAACCAATGAATGAATGTTCAGAATCTCTCCAGAAAGTACAAGGTGAAAAATTGATGGACACCTACAGAAGGGCTATTATGCCATAATTAAAGAAGATTTCGTCGTTTTGGCTGAGATTAATATATAGTTCATCAATCTATTACATGGGGTATTTTTGGTTTAGGTTTAGGATTTCTCCTTGCCCTGAAACAAAGTGTAAGATTTATTAACATATTTTTTTAGATATGAAAATGAGGTCATTTACGATGTTTCATGATGATGTCTGTAGCAGTGTAGGTTGTGTTTGAGTGCATGTAACTCAAACCCAACTTTAACCGTTTAAACTAATACAGAGTTTTGGGGCACCTGCGTGGCTCAGTGGGGTAAGCGTCCTACTTCAGCTCAGGTCATGATCTTGCGATTTGTGGATTCGAGCCCCACATGGGGCTCTGCGCTGACAGCTCAGAGCCTGGAGCCTGCTTCGGATTCTGTATCTCCCTCTCTCTCTGCCTCTCCCCTGCTTGTGCTATGTGCATCTCTCTCTCTCTCTCTCAAAAATAAGTAATAAACATTAAAAAATGAAAAAAAAAACAATAAACAGATATATGAATGAACGAATGGATGAATGAATGAATACGTAAAACCCTTAATGTGTAGATATGTTAACAGAGAAGAAGGCTGTGGTCTTATTTCTTATAGTAGAATGTCGAGTGTTGACTGTTGGCAGACACTTCTGGGTCTCTTGCATCCCTGTACATCTTGTGAGCAGAGGCACTGTCTGTGTTTGTCCCAGATTTTCTTTTCAGGGATGTTTGTGTAGTGATGTACAGCAACTTTGTAAGGTAGGGATAATGTCTCCTGCCAGAGAGAGAAGCAAGCCTGTTTCCAGCTTTGGAAGATCAAGATCGTGTTTTTCTGTGGAGAAGAGATACTTGGGTCCCCTATGCTCAGGGTTCCTCTCCTTTAAAGCAGACCAGTGTATGTGCAGGTGTCTCCTGGACTTCTTCACGTTGTCCTGTGGAATTTGGGATTCTGGGAACTGGTGCAAGCATAAATGCTGATACTCGAGCTGCTGCTGTTGATATTAGTAATAAAGTCCTTTGTCTCTGATCTGGTTTCGTGCCTTCTGGTAGCGTTCATGAAAACGGGGCACGCTAATTTGTTGGCATGCAAGGTGATAAAATCTCAGACCCTTCATGGTTTTTCTGTTTGTAGTCATTACAATAAAGATTTATTTCGGCAAAGATCACTCACAGATGCGAAATCTACCGAGGAAATTTGGTAAGTGGTAGTATATTTGTGTGGTCTTTAAGTGTTTCCCCAGGATTACTTATTAATGAGATGAAAATATAATTGGGCACCCTTTTATCAGGTGATCAAAATTTACATTGAAAGTTACATTAACATTGTGTGCCTCTGAGTGAGATTCCCTGAGAGTGATACACATTACTTTATGTAGTATTCTGACCTGGAGCACATAACTTGAATCTAATTCATGAGGAAAAATCACAGAGACTCCAGATGAGAAGCATTCCGTTTGGAAGGAAGGAAGGGAGGGGGGAAGGCAAGGAAGGAGGGAAGGAACGAAAGAAGAAAGAGAGAAAGAGAAAGAGAGAAAGAAAACAAATACATACAAGTAATCATATATACAAATATATATTTCATACAAATATAAAAATGTCAGTCATAAGAAATAAAGAAAAACTGAGGAACTGTTTCAAATTAAAGGAAGTTAAAGAGGCATGACAACTAAGTGCAATGCATTGTCCTAGGGCAGGATTGGCAAACATTTTCTCTGAAGGGCCTGACAGTTGTATTTTAGGCTTTGTGGACCGTAGGGTCTCCGTCACAACCACTCAAGCTTACTGTTTTATCTCAGAAGCAGCCAGATACCATATGTAAATGAATGAAGGTGGTTGTATTCCGATAAAACTTTATTTACATAATAAGTAAGAGGATAGATTTGACCCGTGGGCTGTGGTTTGCAGATCCCTGTCCTAGATTGAATCTTGAACTTGAGAGAAAATATGCTCTAAAGCACATTTTTGGAGTCATTGACAAAACTGGAATATGGACAGTAGATTAGGAAAATGTTAAATTTTCTGAAATTGATAACTATTCTGTTGTTAAAGAAATCATTCTTATTTTCAGAAAATGCACAATGAGCTATTTGGGAGTAAAGAGACCTGACGTATGTACCATACTTTCAAATGGCTAAGGAAAAAATAAATAGGAAGAGAGCAAATGATAAAAGATATGGGGAAAAGTATTGATGGTAGGTGAACCTGAGTAAATAACACGTGGGTATTTCTTCTTACTATTCTTCTAGTTTTTCTGTAAATTAGAATTCTCTTCAAGTAAAAGGCTAAAAGAGTATGTATGTTGATATATGTGAATATATATGTATGTACCTTGCCCATAGAGAGGGAAACCTATAAAAAGTCTTGTAGATCCTCTACACTCTCTTGATAGATACCTACAAAAAAAAGAGATTAACCAAAACATGAATTGAAAATGAAAATCTGTGATTGATGTAACAAGGGAAGCCAGCAGACATCATCCTTGGCCTAATCTGAATGCACTTAGTTCCCGAGCGGCTGTAGTCCAGGGGCCAGAGGTTTCAGCGCGGTCTGAAAATGACGGTGGGAGCCACATTTTCCAGACTGCGAAACACAGGGTACCTTGTTTAGTCAGCAGAGTTTAGGTCAAATGTGGTTATGAAAAACAGATGAATTCTGGTGATCAAGTTGTACTTTGACAAATATTCCATTGTTTGAACATGCAGTAATTTCTGAAAAATGTGAAGCAGCCTGGACTGCAGAGATTGAGTTCTCTCTTCTCAACTCCCTTGCCTACTCACAAAGGTCTCGTCGTCGTGGGGAGTAGAAATAACAGGGCAGAAGAAGTATGTTAGGTCCTCCCCTCCCCCTTCTTCTTTCTCCTTTTTTTTTTTTTACCCCTTTGCTCTACTGACAAATCAAGCCGCTCTGGGCAGGCTGTTCTGTCAGCTGGAGGTCTGGCACTACTCTGGGCTTTAGGGAGAGTTTTTATGTTTCAGGGTTGTGGATAGGGGTGTGTTCCAGTGAATTAGACACTTTGAGTTTATCCCGTTAATAGAAAAATGGTACTTGAGGTTTAGTGAGACATTGTTATATTCACTGACTCCTCTGGCCGTGACCCGAGAGTCAGTCATAGTGTCTGTCTACTCCTACCGCAAGAGGCTCACCCGTAGAGCTCTGTCCTAGAATTTAAGAACTATAGTAAGAGCACAGCAGGCCAGAGATGCTTGATACCAGGACTCCATATAGAGTCAAGTCCTCTTTAATGACTGATTTTTCCATTTATATACTTGCCCTTTGTTGTCGTTGCTTTAGGGTATTGTCTCACTTTGTTCATTCATTCTGTCAGTATGTGCTTATTGTATGCTTAGTGTACACAGAGGACATGGTCCATCCTTCTGCCCTTGGGTAGAATCTCTGTTCTGGATGATGTAGGCGTGCGCCATTCAGTGGGATCACCACTGGCTACATGTGGCTTTTGAGCATCGGGAACATGGAGACTCCTAAATGAGATGTGCTCTAAGTGTAAAATACACACCAGATTTCAAAGGCTTGGTCCACAAAAAAAGGAACGTAAGATATTTTACATCACCGATTACTTTTCTACTGTGGTTTCTAGAAAATGTTTAAATTGTGTATGTGGATCACATTTGTGGCTTGCGTTATATTTCTTAAGAACATTGCTGCTTATCGAATATGAAATCATATTTATAAATGCTCAGTAGTTTTTCCCTCTTATCATGAAGCACTTGTGGTCATTTCTAGTACTACTATGTTTAATATTTTTCTATGAAAGAATATCAGCCATGATTATTATACCTTTTTTTTTTTTCTTCAGTTTTGATGATGGTCAGTCCAATTGTCAGATTCTTGGTATACCATTGCTGAATAAGTTTGGAACCTTGGTGAATGTCTCTGGGCAATCAGATTCATTAGTAACAAGCTGACATTTGTGAAAGTGATTAGTGTGACCCAGAAATCTTGATGGTAGTATTTTCATAAATTTTGGTACAATTTTTATATAAGCTACCAAAATGTTCAGGAAAGCCTCTATTGCTGCTGCTGTTGCTGCTGCTGCTTCTTCTGCTTCTGCTTCTGCTTCTGCTCCTCTTTCTTCTTCTCCTTCTTCTCCTTCTCCTCTTTCCTCTCCTTCTTCTCTTTCTTCTCCTTCTTCTTTTTAACTGTTCCAGCTATAAGAAGGTAAGGTTATGGTAATTGCATAATATAATGGGTTATTAAATATGAAAGAAAAAATTCATCTCTAATCTTAAACATTGAGTCATTTATAAAATTATAAATCAGTACAAAATGATATAAAAACTGTTTAGTACTTGTGAAGGTTACCCTTTGCTGCTGAAATCTACGATGCACTCTGCTCTGAGGCGATTGGACTGTGAAAAAACTTTTGATGGCTGCCTGGCTGTGTCTTTTGGAAATGTTGGTTCTTTCATGCCCTGGGAAGGCTGCCAAGACATAAGTATTGCAGTGCCCTACAGATGGCTTTATTTTTTAGAAGCTTGAAGCTAAATCTTCACTGTATACATTACAATGTATATACACCAGTGTTGGCCCTCTGCAAATGATCGTGGCAGCCTTAACATCTTTTGTATCATAGTTGCATGGTTACGATTTAGTTTGTCTTTCATTAGGTAGGTCATATTTGGTATTAGTGGCATGTATGAATTTGGGAAAGTTTTTAATCTGAATCGCAACCACGATATAGATAACTTTTAGGGCTATAGGGGCTTCTGTGTCTTGAGGCCCCAGCCAGGAGCAGTGCTGACGGGGAACAAAGCTGTAGGCAACTTTCAGGGAGGAGAACGACAAACAGACTTCCTGCTGTAGAGCTGCTTAAGCAGGAGGTAGAAGCATGGTTTTTAGCCAAGAAGAATGTTATAGACAAGCCCAGCTCCATAATGGGAAATATCATCCTGTTGTCTTTCTCTCTCTTCTTTATCTCCTCCTCTTCCTCCTCTTCTTCCTCCTCCCCTTCCTCCTCCTACTTCTTTTGTTACCTAGTGTTGACTCCTTCTTCTTCTGTTGTTACCTGGTGTTGACATATTTTTGCAATGGGATTGTTAGGGTAAAGACCAGCCAGTCTGAGAATATCATTTCTATTGTATCTTATACACTGAGGAGAGACAAAGAAGTATGAGACATACTATTATATTCAAGAAAAGTTGATATACATATGAGATGACTACCAATATATATGGAAGTTTCTTAATTTGGCAAAGGGCATCTATGAAAAATCCCCAGCAAAGATCTTACTTAACGAGTAAACTTTAGAAAGATTCCTAACAAATTAGGAAGAACTCAAAGACAAATACTCAAAGATGCATATCACCACCCATTATGTTCATTATTCCTAAGGTCCTAGGCCAAGGGGAAAAAAATGAAAAGGACGAAAGATAGAATTTCAGAATTGTACAATAAAGCCTTTATTGTAAAAATTTCAAAATTCTATTAAAAAACATTTGGGAAGTAGTGGATAAATGAAGAAAGAGACACTCTTTGAATAGGATGTCCACACATTGTAAAACTGTCAGTTTCTCCCTGATTTAATTTGTAAAATCAATGAAATTAAAATAAATCCAATAGGAAGTTTGTGGTAACTTGGCAACCCTTTTCCTAATTCGTTCCAAATTGCTGTAATGTAGAGGCTAGTGGCTTGCTATGGAGACTCGAAGCCACATTGCGATGGCCCGTACTCAGCAAGAAGCTCTGCTGTATTTCCACAAGAATATATTGACAAGTGTGTTAATTTGGGCATTGTTTCTTGTAGAAAATGGTGGAAGCAACCTAGGTATTCGTCATGGTGGACTGATGAGTAAAATCTGTGTTTACATATGATTGGTTGTAATATATACAACGTATGCCAAGCTATTTTAAATGATGAACAACAGTTATATGTAACAGTGTGTAAAGGTTTCAGAAATCCAGTGCTGGGGAATCAAAGTAAGGAACAATACAATTGATAGCTCAATATCATTTATATAAATTAACCCGTAAAATAATACCATACATACTTATTTCAAAGGCACACTTTTACATATATAAATAAACAAAGAAGTTTCACTTGAATGACATGTCTTTTTCTGTATACTAGTGTGGGTGCCTGTGTTGATAAGGGGATTGATAAGGGGTGCCTGTTGTTGAATGGGATTGGGAATGGGGCATAAAAGAAAAAAATAAAAATGCATAATAGTATATACTTCAACAGCATGTCTTGAACTAGGGTAATGTTATAAAATCAAATCTTTGCAAGTGATGCCTTAATAAAATACTCTAAATGGTTGCTACTTGAATGTCATGGTACCAGAGAAATCCCATTAGCATTTGTCAAAGAGGCTTCTGGGAATTTCCTCTAGTACCACCTCTATCCTTAAAATATAGGCCGAATGGTCACAAAACACAGGTGGAAGGTTTTATGTATTTCCTCTTTTTCTTCTCTGCTACTCGAAAATCTGTATTTCTTTTTAAGGTCATTGATGTATGTGGTTGGGCCACATAGTGGTTTTCCTTATCTATTTTGGGGAACGAAAATATCCTTTATGAAAGTGGCAAGCACAGAGGATCCTGTTTAATTTTTAGTGCTATATTTATCTCCTCTTCAACAGGTCTTCAAAGTATGAAAATAGAAAAGGATGAAACTCTAATCCTCATTAGAAGGAAGGAGAGTTTTGTCTTTTTTCTCCGCTCAGTACTAGGTGGAGCCCAAAGCTGTGCTGTAGTCAGCGTACCAAATTGGTAAATCCTTTCAAGTTTAGGGGTTTTGTGTTTTTTTCCACAGCATTTCCACACACACTTCATCTTACTTGAGCCTCAAGATACCAGTCTGACAGAGGCAGGTTTTGTAGTGAGCATCTTATACGGACGTGGTGGTTGAGGGAATTTGACGTTCAGTGAGATTAATTGATCTGCCTGATGGATCACAGAGCCAGTGATTGGTCAGACTGGGAACCAAGTCTGATTTTATGAGTTGTATCTGAAAACTTCTTTTTACTTTTCTGTATTAATGTTTCTGTTGCAGAGGCAAGTGCTATAAAGTAAGTAAAAGGACTTTTTCCATGACGATACATTCCGAATGTATCACTAAAAAGTAAACACGTTGGCATTGTTTTGCATTAATATCTGGTCTTTGAAGTTTGAGAAAGAAGAACTGTTTATAAAAATTTTAATTAAGAAAGCAAGGCTGGAAAAAAAGAAAGGATTTAAAAATAAGAGTCGTGCCCTACCGTCTAATACTGGCAAAGACTTGGAAATCAGATATAAGGATCTGGAGAAAGACAGTCACATAAACCACATTGGTTTTGGCTTAGAAAAATGACCGCAGTGGAGAGAGGAGATGGGCAAACTGTAGTTCATAATTCGCTCCTTAGATTGGGAATGTTGTCTTCTGGGAACTCTAATCATGTGTTAGTGTCGTCACCAGGTCTCTCTGGTCCCATCAGCGCGCCGTAACTGCTATGTAAAGTTTCAGTCTTGCGGGGATAGCTCTCTATAGTTCATCCTAAAGGTTTATTTTTAATTAAAAATTAGCCTGTGCTCCCTCCCTGCTCTTCATTCTAGACCTGGCTTGGGAAAATCGGCAGGGGAGGGGTAGGTGCTAATAGTGCTGTTTGAAAAGGATCCCTGCCAGGGCTGAGTTAGGCAGAGCCAAACTTATTCTGGACTGGTCTTCGGGTAGATCATCCTTCCTCGGCTTGCCAAATAGCCCTTCATAATGCCAGGTTATTGTGCAGTTTGTTCCAGGATCAGGCTTCATTTGGGCCCTCCCATTCAGAAAAGAGCAAAAATTTCCCCTCTTTCCAGGCACAGCGTTATTACTCTCTTAAGGGAGACTTTCAGATATTGCTCTATTCTAAAGACCTTTGGTTACAACTTCCTGCTGTACAGGGTGTCTTCCGTTGGCCAAAATCATCCCTTACAGTTATCGTAGAGTCGCATCCTTGGCATTCACAGGGAGGAGTCCTCAGCCAACCAGCCACCTTGTCCGTAGGCGGAAGTGGTAGATGACAGGGTCACCAAAGTAGAAGTAGTTTATGGTCATCTTAATGCTACCAGGATGGTGGGTTCCCCTCTAGGGGCCAGCACGTTGCTTCTAGCCACTTCTGTTTCCCCCTATCCACTTCAGAGACAGCACTTGTTTTTTGTTTTTGTTTTTCCCTCTTCTCGTGTTCTTTATCTTGGCATCTGGTAGTTTCTATACTAATCTTTCCACGATTGTCTGCTCTAGGCCTTTCCACAACTGAGCTGGTAAGATCAGTTAATGGACCTGTAATGCCTTTGGTAAAAGGGAACCAAGGAAACATCTTAATTTTTTTCTAAATGCCTGTTTTAAAAAAAGAGAGAAATATGAAGAAACCAAATTATAATTCTACCATAGTTTTGGTCTGCTTCTTTGTAACATATTTGATACACTTTTAGTAAAAATGGTATTACACTATGTGCATTTCTTTATGATTTTGATTTGCTCCTCCCCCCATTACATCTACCATATCACAATTCTCTGTTCATGTCAAATTTAGACCCAACATTATTGTTTTTATTTCCCTTGTATTCGTTTACTTAATCCAGGATAGTATACTTGGAATTAATCATGTAATGATGATGATGATGGCTACTATTTATTGAGTACTTACTGCCTATGAGGCATCATATTGTGTGATTTACGTACATTGTTTTATTTAAGTCTCCTAGCAACTCTGACTAGTATCTATATTAATACCCTTATTTTTCAGGCAAGGCAATTGAGACTTAGAGTAAGTAAGTTGCTTAAGATCACAAAGTTAGAGGTAAGCCCGGATTCTAACCCATACTATTAGAATCTGAATACAAGTTCTTTCATCCATGCATATTTTAGACATTTTTTTCATCATTTATATGATTATCACTTCAGGTAAAATTGTTAAAGCGAATTACAGGGCATATGCATTTTAAGCTTCCTGATACTTAAACTTTGAGAAAAATCATACCAGTTTGCATTTCTTAACATAACAGTATAGAAGTGCAGTTTTACCATATTTTCAGCAATATCGAGTACTGCCTTTTTTCTTTTGCTGATTTTGTAGGTTTAAAAAAGGTACCTTGTGAGTTACATTTGCATTTTAAAAATCGCTATTGATTGTGAACATTTTTCTAATATTTAGAAGCCACTCATTCCTTTTTGTGTGTGCATGGAATATTTATATTTTATTTATTCGGATAAGTAGTTTTCTTTGTTCTGATGTGTATTTATGGTATTTTCTTAGTATGCTATTTGCTTTTTAATTTTGTTTCTTTTGTTTTGATTTGTAGAATTTTTTAAAAAGGTTTATTTAAGTTCAGGAAAGAGAGAGCAGGGGAGAAGCAGAGGGAGAGGAAGACAGAGGATCTGAAGTGGGCCCTATGCTGACAGCAGAGATCCCAGTGTGGGGCTCGAACTCACAAACCATGAGATCATACCCTGTGCTGAAGTCAGTCGCTTAACTGATTGAGCCACCCAGGTGCCCTGATTTGTAGAAATTTTCAAATTTCTTTGTGAATCTATCTGTCACTTTACCCTACATGTGTCTGTGTGTGTTTAAGTTTATTTATTTATTTTGAGAGAGAGAGGGAAAGCATGAGAGAGGGGTAGGGGCAGAGCAAGAGAGGGAGAGAAAATTCCAAGCAGGCTCCACACTGTCAGTGCAGAGCCTGATGGGGGGCTCGAACTCACCAACCACGAGATCATGACCTGAGCTGAAACCAGGAGCTGGATGCCTAACTAACTGAGCCACCGAGACACCCATTCCCCTTGTGTGTGTGTGTGTGTTTTTTAAGTATAAGTTGCATACATTAAAATGTGGGCAAATTTTAAGTGTGTAACTTAATGGATTTTAACACATGTATATACTTTTGTGTCACCCAGATCTGGAAATAGAATATTTCCATCTCTCAAGAAAGTTTCCTCTTAGCTCTTTTTAGTCATTATTAGCCTTCTTCCCCCACAAAGTAAACTTTTCTGATTTCTTTTTTATTTTTATTTTTTATTTTTTTAAATTTTTTAACATTTATTTATTCTTAAGAGACACAGAGACAGAGCGTGAGCAGGAGAAGGGCAGAGAGAGAGAGAGGGAGATACAGAATCCGAAGCAGGCTCCAGGCTCATCAGAGCCATCAGCACAGAGCCCGACGTGGGGCTTGAACTCAAAGACCGTGAGATCATGACCTGAGCTGAAGTCAGCCACTTAACCGACTGAGCCACCCAGGCGCCCCATGATTTCTATTATCATAGATTAGTTTTGCCTGGTCTTGAACTTCATACATAGATAATCATATAACATATGCTCTTTTGTGTCTAGCTTCTTTTCCTCAACATAATGTTTTTGAGATTCATGTGTGTTGTTGCATGCATTAATAGTTTGTTCCTTTTTATTGTGAGGTAGTTTTTTATTTTATGGGTATTGATGGACACTTGGGTTGTTTCTAGTTTGGGACTTACAATGAATAAAGCTACTGTGGCATTCTTACATAAGTATTTTTTAATGTACCTAAATGCTCTTTTCTCTTGAGAAAATATCTAGAACTGGAATATTAGTTATCTTTTTCTTATCAACTTCTACATTTCCATCGGAGTTACATAACATATGCTGTAGGCTTCAACACTTCGAAACTTATGGAGGTTTTCTTTATGGTCCAGTATATAGTGTAATTTGGTAAATGTTCAAAGTGTGCTTGAAAAGAATGTATATTCTGCACTTGTTAGAGAACTTTAGATGATAGTTTGATTTGCCAATACTTGCTGACTTTGTTCTAACAGTATGTGGAAAAAATACTGAAGATAATTATATTATAAATGGAGAAGGGTAAAGACATAGAGGGAAATATGGTTTCTGTAGTTCCTTTGGACTAGTAAAATGGCAATATCAGTAGCCAATGATAAGTTATACATGTATATATAATGTATTTCCTGGAGTAAGCATTAAAAACGTTGTACAAACGGGAGACCTGGATGGCTCAGTCCCAACTTCGGCTCAGGTCGTGATGTTATATATGTATATATATATGACACTAAAATGACAGACATAGGCCCTAACATATAAATAATTACATTGAATGTAAATTATTCAAATATACGAACAAAAAGGCAGATATTGGCAGAATGGATTAAGAAACATGACCCAACTATCTGCTCTCTATAAGAAAGTCTCTTCAAATATAATGATATAGGCAGGCCGAAAGTAAAAAGGATGAGCAAAAAAGGACATCATGGAAGCATTGATCAAAGAAAGGTGAAATTGGCAATATTAATGTTAATGAAGTAGGGGCGCCTGAGTGGCTCAGTGTGTTAAGCGTCAGACATTGGCTCAGGTCATGATCTTGCAGTTGGTGAGTTTGAACCCCCTGTCAGCTGTCAGCACAGAGCCTGGAGCCTGCTTTGGATTCTGTGTCTCCCTCTCTCTGTCCCTCCGCCTCTTGCGCTCTCTCTTTCTCTCTCTCTCTCTCTTCAAAAAGAAAAATAATAAACATTAAAAAAAAAAGTCAGTGAAATAGACATTAGAATGAAAGAAATTACCAGAGACAAAGGTACATTATGTGATGATAAAAGGATCAATCCATCAAGAAGACCTATAATCCTAGATGAGTATGTCCCAAAGAACAGAGCCACTAAATTATGAAGCATAAACTATTAGAACTGAAAGGAGAAACTGACAGATTCACAATGAAAGCTGGGGACTTCAAACCCCTTTTGCAACTATTGAGAGAACAACTAGACTGAGAATCATCAAAGGTACAGAGCTCAGCAACACCATCAACCAACAAAACGATAAATAAAACACTCACAGAACACAACAGTGGCAGAATACACATTCTTTTCAAGTGTCCACAAAACATGTATTAAGTTAGACTATGTCCTGGGCCATAAAAGAAGCCTCAACGAAATTTGGAATCATATACAGATTTCGGGGGCGCCTGGGTGGCTCAGTCGGTTAAGTGGCCGACTTGGGCTCAGGTCATGATCTCGCGGTCTGTGAGTTCGAGCCCCGCGTCGGGCTCTGTGCTGACGGCTCAGAGCCTGGAGCCTGCTTCGGATTCTGTATATGTCTCTCTCTCTCTCTGCCCTTCTCCTGCTCACGTTCTGTCTCTATGTCTCAAAAATAAATAAATGTTAAAAAAAAATTTAAAAAAACATATACAGATTTCGGTGATATCAGACTAGAAGTCAATAACAGAAATGTAATAGGAAAATCTCCAAACACTTTGAAACTAAACAATGTACTTCTATATAATGCTAGGTCAAAGAAGAAGTCTCAAAGGAAATAAAAATATGTATTGAGCTGAATGAAAATGAAAATTTGTGGGATGTAGCTATAGCAGTGTTGAGAGGGAAATTTATAGCACTAACTTGCATACATTAGAAAAGAGAAGTCTCAAACTGATAGTATAAGCTTTCCACCTCAAAAACCTAGAAAAATAAAGACAAAATAAATGCAAAGCAAACAGAAAGGAAATAATAATAATAGTAATAAGAGCAGAAATCAATGAAACCTTGAAAAGAAAGAAAACAATTGAGAAAATCAATGAAAGTGCTGGTTTTTTAAAGGACTGATAAAATGGAAAATCTGTAACAAGACCAATAAAGAAAAAAAGAGAGAAGAAACAGATTACCAATATCAGGAATAAAACAGGATATAATAGAATATATTGCTATTGACACCACAGATGTTGAAAGGATAATTAAGGGAACACAGTGAACAGCTCTACACACATAAATTTGAAAACTTATAAAACTGACCAATTCGCTGAAAAACGCAAACTGCCACAGTTCACCTAAAATGAAATCTATAATGGAAATAGCCCTGTGAGTATGAAGGAAATTGAATTCATAATTTAAAATGTCCTGTGTTAAATCTCTAGGCTCAGGCTATTTCATTGGAGCATTCATCCAAACAGTTAAAGAAGGATTAACACCAAGTCAACATAGTCTCTTTATTATATGGAAATAGGAGGAACACTTTCCAGTTCATTTTGTGAAGCTAGTAGTACTCTGATGCCGAAACAAGACAAAGATCATACAAAAACTGGGTAGCTTGGGTGGCTCAGTCAGTCGAGCGTCTGACTTGGCTCAGGTCATGATCTCATGCTCATGGGTTCAAGCCCCATGTCAGTGCTGAGCCCACTTCAGATTCTCTGTCTCCCTCTTTCTCTGCCCCTCCCCAGCTTGCGCTCTCTCTCAAAAAAAATATTTAAAAAATAGTATTAAAAAGATAATACAGAAACTAAAAATATAGACTGATATCCCTCATAAATATAGATATAAAGTTTCTTACCAAAGTATTATTAAGCAGAACTTAGTGATATATAAGGAGAATATATGGCCAAGTAAGGTTTATTTCAGGGTATGTAAGGCTAATTTAATATTTAAAAATCAATCAACGTAATTTACCACCTTAACAGTCCAAAGAAGAAAATCTCATAATCATATCAATTGACACAGAAGAAACATTTGACAAAATTCAAGCCCATTCATGCTTAAAAAAAAACAAAAACAAAAAACTTTCTCAAATGGATAAAGAACATATGCAAAAGTCTATAGCTAAGGCTTGAGGCTTAAGGCTAAGCTAAGGCGTGGGGCGCCTGCGTGGCTCAGTCGGTTGAGCATCCAGCTTTGGCTCAGGTCTGATCTCACCATTCATGAATCTGAGCCCAGCATTGGGCTCTGTGCTGACAGCTGGGAGCCTGGAGCCTGCTTCGGATTCTGTGTCTCCGTCTCTCTCTGACCCTCTCCTCACATTCTGTGTCTCTCTCTCTCTGAAAAATAAATAAACATTAAAAAAAATTGAGAACAAGAACAAAAAAAGGCTAAGCTAAGGCTTATAACTATATACTTGGGTGAAAGACTATTTTCCCCTTAAGATCAGGAATAAAGCAAGGATGTCAGCTCTCCCCATTTGTGTTCAACATAGAGTTCTATGCTGAGTAGACGTTCTAGTCAGTGCAGTAAGACTGGGAAAGGCAACAAAGGGCATACAGATTGGAAAGGAAGAAATGTAGCTGAACCTTTTTGTAAATAACATGATTTTTTTCTGATGAAAACCCTAGAGAATCAAGATAAAACCGTTTAGTACCAATAATTGAATACAGCGAGGCGGCAGGATACAAGATCTACAAAAAACAATTGCATTCCAGTATATTAGAAATGAGTATATAGGTACCAAAATTAAAAATACAGTACTCTTTATGATCGCCTAAGAAAAGATATACTTACGTGTAAATTTATTTTAAACAAATATGCAGGACTTGTGTGGTGAAAACTACAAAATGCTGATAGATAAAAATCAACAAAGATGTAACAAATGGAAAGACATAGTATGTTTATAGATTAGAAGACTCAGCACTATAAAAATGTCAATTTTTCCCAAGTTGATACACAGATTTAGTGGAATTCCTATCAAAATCCCAATAAGATTTTTGTTGATATGGACAAGATTATTCTAAAATTTGGATGGAAAGACAAAGGAACTAGAACAACTAAAACAATTTTGAAAAAAATAATAAAGCGGGAGGAATCAGTATACTCAGTTTTAAGATTTATTATCTGGTTACAGTAATCAAGACTGTGCGTATTGGCAGAGGCATAGGCAGATTAGATCAGTGGGAGAGAGTAGAGAATCCAGAGATAGACCCACAAAAGTATTTGACAAAATTGCAAAAGCAATTCAACAAATGGTGCTGGAACAATTGGATATCCATAGGAAAAAAATGAGTCTTGAGCTATTTCTTACATTTTATACAAAAACTAACTCAAAATGGATCATGACTTAAAGGTGAAGTGCAAAACCAAAACTTTTAGGAAAAAAGTAGGAGAAAAATCCTATTAGGAGTGGGCAAAGAGTTCTTTTTTTTTTTTTTTTTTTTTAGTTTTTTAAACTGTTTTATTGCAAGACTATGAGTCAGCATACACTGTGTCACAGACAATTCAAACTCAGAAACCAAATCTCCAGGTTTAAAGAAACAAATGACTTAAAAGCAAGTTGAAAATTCTTCAAGCAACTCAGAGAATGTCAGGATGGAAATCCTTTGCCCTTCCTCCACTTTTTTTTTTTTCATTTATAATAGTTTATTTTCAAATTGGTTTACATAAAACACCCAGTGTTCATCCCAACATGTGCCCTTTTTTAATGCCCATCACCCCCTCTCCCCCTCCAATCCACCTCACCCTCAGTTAGTTCTTAGTCTTTGAGAGTCTCTTATGTTTTATCTCTCTCCCTCTCTGTGTCTTTTTTTTCCTTTCCCCTCTTCCCCTCCCCCTGGTTTTTGCTTAGTCTCACAAAGTCCACCTATTCGTGGAAACATATGGTATCTGTCTTTTTCTGATTGACTTATTTCACTTAACATAATACCCTCCAGTTCCATCCATGTTGCTACACATGGCCAGATTTCATTTTTTCTCATGGGCAAAGAGTTCTTAAACTTTACTCCAAAAGTGCTCACCATTGAAGAAAAAAGATTGATAAAATTGAACCTCATTTAAATAGAACACTTTTGCCCTGCAAAATACTCTGTTCGGAGGATGAAAAGACAAGGGACAGAGTGGGACAAAATATCTGCAAACCACATATCCAACAAGGGAGTGGTAGCTAGAGGATACAAAGGCTTTTTTTTTTTTTTAACTCAACAGTTTAAAACCAAACAAGACAGTTAGAATATGGGCAAAAGACATGAAGACATAATTCAACGAGGCAGATATTCAGATTGGCAAATAAACACATGAAAAGGTGTTCAACATCATTAGTCACTAGAGGAATTCAAATTAAAGCCACAGTGAGCTATCACTGCATTCCTATCAGAATAGTGACAATACCAAATGGCAGTGAGGACACTGGTGGGAATGTAAAATAGTGCAGTCACTCTGGAAAACGGTTTGGCAGTTTCTTAAAAAACTGAACGTGTCATTATCGTGTGACCCAGCAGTCACTCTCCTGGGCATGTATCCCAGAGAAATGCAAATTTAGTTCAGGTGTTTGCTGTACATGAATGTCGATAGCTTTATTCGTAGCAGCCCCAAACTGGAAGTACCCCTGATATCCTTCGGCAGGGGAATGGCTAAACAAACGTGGTACATTTTTACCTTCCCGTGGAATATTACTCAGCAATATAAGGGAAAGAATTCCTGGTAGAGGCAACAAGCTGCATGAATCTCTAGAGATTTAGGCTGAATGCAGTAAGCTGATCTCAAAAGGTTCCATACTGTAAAATTCCGTGTATGTAACACTCTTAAAGTGACAAAATTAAAGAAATGGAGAATAGATTAGTGCTTGCCAAAAAAGTAGAGGGTACGGATGGAGGCAAATGGAGATGGCGCTACAAAGGAAACTCTGAGGTATCCTTCTAGCTTTGGAAATGTGTACCTTGACTGTGTCGGTGTCACTATCCTGGTTGTGATAGAGTACTATACTTTTCTAAGGTGTTTACCATTGAAGAAATTGGGTAAAAAAGCACATGGAAACTGTCTCTATTATTTCTTATAACTGTGTATGAATCTATAATTCTCTAATAATAAGTGTAATTAAAAATGGTATTGAAACAAATTTTATTCAACTCTTAGGTTCCTTTTTTCTCTTAACCTATTTTCTTCTTGTTCTTCTTTTTTCTTTTTTCCATTTTTTTTTTCTTACCAGGTTTCAGCTTAATATTTGTCCACTTTGTTTATATGTATTCTGCCTGTTTTTCTGAGCACCTGAAGTTCAATTGGATAGATTTCTGTATTCTTAGATTTTAAATTTGTCTCTTTCTTTTCAGCATCTGTTAATGGGGAGGAAAACATAGATTTATTTATATAAAATTTCTCCAATCTTCACTTAACTATATAAAGGGCCATTTTTTTCTGGGTGTGTGGCAAATTTGATTTTGAAATGCAGAGAGCAGCCATGTGTCTTTAATAAAACAGCCATTACATACATTTATATATCATAAAAATAATGTGTATAGCTCTTTCAATTTATAAAGTATTTCAGCCGAACCTCAGAATTTTTTGCTTTTCCTGGTGTTGGCTTCCTTTATGTACATGAGAAGTCACTTAAAAGCTGTACGCCTAGTTCTTTTTCTATAAAATCTTACACCATACCTTCTGTTAGGCCAGTACTTCCATCATGAGGACAGTTAGCAGTGTCTCATGTGTAACCACTGTGACACGATGGTACTGTTTTCATTTACAGTTTTAGACACCACATTTTCCTATTAGCTCTTTAGTAATTGTTCAGAGGCCCTATTCATTTTGGCAACGTGACACAGATTAAGAGATTTGTCTGGGAAGTTTTAAACTTCCAAATTTTGGAGCACCTTAGCAGTTTAAAAGATTGACAGGTGTGAGTTAGAAAAGACTTTGGTTAAAAATCGGCAAGTGTGAAATTGAGCAGTGGAACAGTATCTTTTGGAACACTACCAACTTTGGGGATCGTTCATGGGAGAAAATGCAGACAACCTCACTTCACTCTAAAGGAATGACTCTCCTTGCTTGTCACGTATAGGTAACCAGTTCTCTCAGAGTTTTTGGTGTCCCGTTGCTGAGTAGTTAATTCAGTTTTTGTCTTTGCTCACATATTCTTAATGGTCCCTGGTTTTATAAAGGTACTACTCAATAAAATGATGGGACTTGGGGAGATATAATTTAAATTATAGGGTTTTTTTTAAATAGTAAAATAACTTTCATTTCAATTATTTTTATATTAGAAGCTATGTCATGTATTAAAATTGACTTGCTAATTGCCTACACTTGATTAAATCATATTATAATCTCTCTATAATAAGCACATTATGGTACAGGGTTATAGCAGGTAATTTTAGTTTGGGTTTCTCTAACAAAAAGGACACTTATCTTAAAAGTGAAATCCAAATCTTTTCCTGATCAATTACCTTAATCATGGAGGAAGTCTGGGTTTTTGTTCTAACCAGGTAGGTAGGTTGTAATTTTGAGCAGTTTGGTTTGCTGAGCATGATTAAGACACCGTTCCCTTTGAGGCTTACCCTTTCGCTTCTGAGGTACAACTGTTTATCATCTTGGGTCAAAGGTTATAAAAAGTAGTCATCAATTAAAGCTTTATTGGTTGTAATTGGTAATGCTATGAAAGGAGCCAGCCAAACTGAATCTGATAATAAAAGACTCTTTGTTAAAATATTTAATAAATTAACACTCTCTCTTGGAAGGGGGAAGCTAATTACAAAGCCCAAGATTGTTAATCATAATGTTTACTTTCTTCAAAAGCACAGACTCAACTACTCCATAATCATTAGACATCAGATTTCTTTCTTTTTCTTGTTTTAAATCCAGCAGACT
Source organism: Paguma larvata (assembly GCA_030068075.1). Lineage (NCBI taxonomy): Eukaryota > Metazoa > Chordata > Mammalia > Carnivora > Viverridae > Paguma > Paguma larvata. The sequence goes on from CM057836.1 coordinate 49,723,517, forward strand.
CTGTCATTCCCGGAGGGGATGTTCTTTTCTATGGCGCAGCCTTGGGATATGGCAGAAGGAGGAAATACCAAGACAAACATAAGTTATAAGGGCCATCTTAAAAATAAACAGGACTCTGTTAGAACGTCAGACTGCCTTTGCTCTCTTCAAAAAGGGTCAAAAGTTTATGTAGATTTATTTTGTAGGCTAATGAATGATATCAAGAATTGGGGCATTTGGAAAGTAATGTTTTTGTTTTGTTTTTTGTAATAATAAATTATCTACCAGAGCTATTATCCTATCTCTGTACATGTGTGGGTTTTTTTTTTTTTTGAGGTGTTTTGACAGTTTTGTGGCTTTTGAATTTTAGACATCTCCAAAGCCCTAACGTGGGTAAATGAAACTGCGTACATACCACCTCTCCGCCTCTTGAATGACCTTGCCATGGGAACTCTCTGAATGGACTTTTACATCTGGGAATCGAATGTTTCTAGATTTAAGCAATAGGGGGCATCTTGGGTTTGTTCTTTACACATGTTTCTGTAGTCTGATCTTTAGGGCAGTTCTAATGAAAGAAAATCCTGCTTTGGGCCTGCTGTGCAAATTAGCCATATGGCGAAGTGTAATATCCCGCTGAACGTCATTATGGGGCCCTATGAAAAGTGCTCCCCTTTTCACATGGAAGCAAATTAAAATGGCCCTTTCAGGTTTTTGGTTTTTTTTAAACTCTGAATAAACCTGTCTTCACTTGGATGCCGGGACAGTTGAAAGGGAGTTCTCCAGCTGCAGTCAGGGTGGTGAAATTACAGGCTTTGCCCAAGAGCAAATGGAAATATTGCTTCCTGTAGGCAAAGCCGGAAGAACAATGGTGTGTGCTTCCATCCTTCCATTTCCCTCCCTTGTTCTTTGTGTCCTTGTCCTTAGCCGCTTCTCAATCCGGGAGTTAGCTTTCTGTTATTGTGATGGATGAGAAGGACTCAGCCCGCTCTTCACCGGACGCTGTATCAATCTCTACCAGGAAAGGCCCACAGATGAAGAGCTGTTTAGCCAAATAATGGCACAGTAAATATTTAATGAAGAAGATGGATCTGTCCCGTGTTGTCTGTTGTTTGGACATACTGCCTATATGAAATCATATCATCCCAGCATACATTGTTATTTTTCTTCTACAATTCTAGACATGTAGATTCCGCTAATATTTGGAGGCATGGGGCTCACTAACTATATGAAACGTTAAGGGTATCTGTGTGTGTGGTATATATTGGCACTCTTTATGAAGAACAAGAAATCCATGGAAAGGTCTTTCATCTGGTCTTACCTTTTCTCCCTGCTCAAGGGAAAGGATCATACAGTTGTCACTTGTTTGATTACTAGTGTACATTTGTAAACCGACAGCAGCTACAGTTTGACTTTGAACTTTGTTAGCAATACGTTTTAGCACTCTTACAGACAAAAACAAAAAACCTCCCTCATTTGCCCACAGCGAGTGGCAATACTGTGTGTGTTTCCTATGTTTCTATCCAGGCAAGTGCCTAGACACATGGGGAATTCAGAGTTATCATTTGTGTATCTATTTTCGTTTTTAAGCATTTATTGAAAGCCCATGTTTAGTTCCAGCATTTGTATGATGACAATTTATAGCGTGTGTTTGAAGTAAGAAAGTTGGCCCAGTGTCGTGCAATAAGAGTGGATCATACTAAATTACGATGTTTAAGAAAAGATTTTAGCATGCAAAATGAGAAGCGTGAAAAGAGTATGAACCGTCTTGTCTTCTATTTATGTGCGTGTGTGTACATATGTGTGTATGTGAAATACCTGTTAAGAAAAGAAGAATGCTGGCAAGGGAGCACACCAAAAAGTAAACAGTAGTTCTCTCCAGGTGATGGGATTATGAATGACTTTTATTTTCTCTCTTTGCCTTCTCTGTATCTTCTGATTTTTCTAACAGTCACAGACGGTACTTTTGTAATTAGTAATTACAAAGAGACAATATGAAAAACACAGCGAAAAGCAAAAGATTGAAACCAAACCAAACCAACCAAGCAATTGTTTTCCGCATAGCCTGAAGAGAAGTGGATTATTTCTTGGTTAATTCGGGTGCTAGGATTGATGATGAGACTTAAGAAATTGGCAATGGCTTTGGGGGCATTTGACCATTAGCACCCTTCTCCAAGTTTATCAAAGGATGTGATGTAATATTTAAATTAAATATGAATTTAGAAAATAAAGCACCCAGGGAATCGAAGAAGAGGTTAATAGAACCTGGAGAATATTTCTTTCTTTGTTTTAGCAAAGAAAGGAAAAATAGAGTATGTTCTGTGATCATTTAGCTCTTTTTATGTAGTTGCTCTATAAGTGAATGATAAGAAATTTGTTGTGGAGAATTCTTTATACTAGTATAAGCTCCTAAGTATTTAGGTTAAATTTCAGGTGGAATATAGATACTTAACAGAGAAAATTAAGCAAAGTCTTATTTGGCTTCTAAGCCTTTCTTAACTTCCACTAAAATTCTTTAAATGCATAAAAGTCTGAAAATTTATAACACCATTGTTAAAGAAGATTTATAATTAACATTACATTGCCTGAATTTGAATAAAATTTTCTCCAACTTTAAGGCTGGTTGAATGGATTGAGAAATCTAGTTGTTGAGTGACGTGTGTTTTATTGCCATAAACAGAACAAACCTCAAAAGTCATAAGATATTTTATGCCTTTTCTATTCTGTGCCATCTGGCTTGAGAATACAGTACTGAATTGATGAATATATTGGTTGTCTATCCCCATAGTGTTTAGATTCTCCTTTATAAGGCTGTCAGCGTGTGGGGCGAGGGGGAAAGTGGGACTCTTGGTGGCAGCACAGTCTACCCTGTGCTGGAGAGGACTTAACAGCGCTGTGCAAGAGCACAAATAGGAGGAAGCCCTTGTATCATTGTGGTTTCCATCCACTTAGGGAGCTCAGGGAGTTAGACGCTGGGCACTCTACGATAGGAGAACGGTTGACCATATTTTATGTGAACTTAGTAGGCCAGTTGCTTGCTAGACACTGGAATCAGTTTGTGGATTTACTTTGAAACAACTTTGGACCCAGGCACCTCAACCTGCTGTGAATTGCAGCTTCCCTAAAGATATTAGATCTGTAGCCAGATGATGGTGAGTGGGCCAAGGCAAACCACAAAACAAGCCTGGAAGCAAGTACTGGTCCAGAAAGGGCTCCCGTTGTTCACAACAGAGCAATTGGGAAAATGAAACAATACAAAACAAAATATGAGATCTGCAAAAACAGCCTGAATAAAATGGGACAAGGAACATCCTCCTAAAAATTCAGAGGAAACATGATTCTAAGAATGATTTTCTGCAGGAACCAAAGCAAATTTTAGAAAATTGTTTGGCACGAAGAAGGCATAACTTCTATGAAACAGGAACAAAAATCTTCAAAAGAATAAATGGAGATAGAAAAACAGCAGGATGAGATAAGTAGGAATAATTACCAAGAAATGATTATTGCAATAGCAGATGAAGCATAAATATAAAAATGGAGCCTTGAAAGAAAAGATTGATTAATAATCTGTTAATACTTTTAATCATTTATTCAAACGAATGTATATTGAGTGCCATTTATACCAGGCATTGCTCTAAGGGCTGGGAACAGGACAGTAAATAAGACAAAGAACTTGTTCTTGAGGAGCTTACATTCCTAATGAGAGGGCGGAGATGATAAACTAGCAGCATAATGTCAGATGGATATATGTGCTATGCACAGAATTAAAAGTATTCAGCAAAACTTTCCATTTTAACTTGAGTAATAGCAAAGTCTTCTCTTAGTAGGTGACATTTAAAGTTATATATATATATATTTATAATGTTATTTAAAGTTATAATATATATTTATATATGTATATAAAGTTCTATACATATATATTTAATTTTTTAATGTTTATTTTTAAGAGAGAGAGAGAGAGAGAAACAGAGTGCTGAGTGGGGGAGGGGCAGAGAGCGAGGGAGACACAGAATCCAAAGCAGGCTCCAAACTCTGAGCTGTCAGCACTGAGCCCGATGTGGGCCTTGAACTCACGAACTGCGAGATCATCACTTGAGCCAAAGTCAGCCTCTTAACCAGCTGAGCCACCCAGGTGCCCCTAAAGTTATATTTTCATTATTATAAAGAGCCAGACACTTCCTAATTTTTGGTGTCATTTAGGGTTTCTGTGCTAGGTCCTTTTGTACTTTCGTTCTACAGATATTCCTTAATACAGATATTATCTTATTTTCTCCTAGGCTTAGATTACCATCTCTCTGTTAGTGATTCTTGATTCTGAAAACTATTGTCTTTAGTTTAACCCTTTCTTCTGAGCTCCAGACCCAAATACGCCTGCTTCTGGACACTTAGCACTTGGAAGTCACTAATTAAACATGTTCGGTACAGAGGACATTATCATTAGTCTCCTCAAATGCAAACAATTCTAGTTACTTGTGGTAGTTGTATTTTATAAGGTCACTATAAACACCGAGTTAATGAATACTGAACTGTTGCTCCTAGAGGAAATACAGGGTTAGGTTTCTGTGAGCTTCTGGTCCCAACATTTCATCAGTCAGTTCACAGCCATGTTTTATGTGTGTTTCTCTTTAAAGATGTCTTATTTAATGTATTTTGTTGGCTTATTAACATTGAATTCATGGGCAATGACACTAAATGTCATGCTCAAACAAAGCTTATTTAAATGTGTTTTCTCTGAAAGGCACATTTTTGTCTTCTTGAGCTTAGGAATACTAGACAGCACTTCAGCACTATGTTTGAGGACGTTTTTAAATAGTAAAATCACCAGGGGCACCTGGGTGGCTCAATTAGTTAAGCATCTGACTGTTGATTTCAGCTAAGTTCATGATTTTATGGTTTGTGAGATTGAGCCCTGCATCAGGCTCTTCACTAACAGAGCAGAACCTGCTTGGGATTTTCTCACTCTCTCTCTCTGCCCCTTCCTCACTTGTGTGTACATGAGTGCGCTCTCTCTCTCTCTCTCTCTCTCTCTCTCTCAAAATAAATAAATAATAAGCCTTAAATAAAAAATCACCAACAAAAAGCACAATAATGCAAGACATACTGGTGGCCAACAGGTACATGAAAAGGTGCCCAGCATCATTGATCACCAAGGAAATGTAAATCAAAACCACAATGAGATACCAGCTACCCCTGTTAGAATGACTTATCAAAAAGACAAGGAATAACAAGTGTTGGTGATGATGTTGAGAAAGTAGAGCCCTTGTTACTTGTTGGTAGGAATGTAAAATGATGTAGCCACTATGGAAAATAGTGCGGAGGTTTCTCAAAAAATTAAAAAAAGAACTACCATATGTTACAGCAATTTCATTTCTGGGTATTTAACTGAAGGAAATGAAAACACTAAATGAAAAAGATATGTGCACCCCTATGTTCATTGCAGCATAATTTACAATAGCCAAGACATAAAAACAACCTAAGTGTTCATTGGTGGATGAAGGATAAAGAAGATGTGGAATCTATTTGTACAAAGGAGTATTATTCAGGTATAAAAAAAGAACGAAATCCTGCCATTTGCAACAACATTGTTGGACCTTGAGGGGATTGCTAAGCGAAATAGACACAGAAAGACAAATACTGTATGATCTCACTTATATGTGGAATTTAAATAAACAAAAAACCCAACTGAATGCATAGATTTGTGGTTGCCAATAGTGAGGGATGGGGAAATTGGGTGAAGGTGGTGAAAAGGAATAGACTTCCAGTTATAAAATAAGTAAGTCCTGGGGTACCTGGGTGGCTCAGTCGGTTCAGCATTTGACTTAGGCTCAGGTCATGAATTCGCCGTTTGTGAGTTTGGACCCCGCGTTGGGCTCTGTGCTGTGCTGTTTCGGATTCTGTGTCTCCCTTTCTCTGTGTTCCTCCCTCACTTGTACTGTCTGTCTCTCTCTCTCTCTCTCTCTCAAAAATAAAGATTAAAAAAATTTAAAATAAATAAGTGCTGGGGTTGTAGTGTATAGAGTGGCGACTGTAGCAAATACTTTATTCAATAATTGAAATTTTCTGAGAGTGTAGATCTTAGAAATTCTCCTCCCAAAGAAAAAAAACGCATGTGATGATAGGCGGTAACTGGGCTTGTGGCGATGGTCATTTTGCAGTACATAGAAATATTGAACCATTATGTTGTACACCTGAAAATAATTTGTTTTATGTCAATTATATCTCGATTTTTAAAAAATCATCAAAATGCAAAAAATGGGGCACTGGTTGACTGTGAAGAGTATAATTGTTTGTAGTATGAGAACTGAAACAAGGAAGTGGAGCGTTGCCTTGTTTGACCTCAGCCAGGAACGTGCGCACTGGACACAGCTCAGAATTTTCAGCACTCTGTTCTCATCTGGGAATGACTATGAAAGCAGCACGAGTATTGATTTTGAGGTTACAAATAAATTTTGTCAAGTAGGCACATTTGCAAATATGGAATTCATGAATAAGAATCGACTATATATCCCTGCTCTTATATTTCTTCTCTCATTAAATGATACCATTATCAAACCAGTTACCCAGGTTACCTAGAAACCTCATGACAGCTTTTTCTTCTTTTTCTTCTTTTCTTTTTCTTTGCCACCCATATCCAATCAGTCATCAGCTTGTACCTCCTAAATACATGTCAGGTTCAGACTGATCTTTTTGTATCTGATTTTCCCTTTCTTCATTCTACTTGGTACATTACAACTTACAAATATCTGAAGCTCTTAGTGTCTCTAGAGTTGAAGTCCAAATACCTTAACATAATTTACAAAGCCCTCTAACCTTATTTCTTGTCATCCCTCTCTCTTATGCTGTGAAGGTACCGCCATGAAGAACTTTTTTCAATTCATGGGATGTGTGATGCCTTTTTTTCCTTGAACCTCTGTGTCTCTATGAGGAATATTTTTCCCTTTATTTTTACCTGTCTTATTCTCACTCGTTTGTCAATTATGAACATAAATGACACTTTTTTTTTTCTGGGAAGCTTTCTCTGACATTCCTCCCATCCACCACATACATGTGTGTGCGTGCACACACACATCAATCAGTTCAATCCAGAGGATTCTGTAGTATTTTTTTTTTGTTTTTTTTTTAGTTGCTAGTTTTCCACCATAGACTATAAATTCAGTGATGACAGGGACCATTCTTTATTGCATGTTGAGCACTTTATATATGCAAAGCGACTTGTTTTTCTGTGATGTTATATCTATTAATTAATTATTACAGAGCCTTTGGGTCACTGTAATACTAATGACATAAAATGAAAACAAACTAAAATAACTTTCACTCGGATACTATTTTATATCTGTTTGCTTCACTAGCTTTTGAGAGTTTTGTTTTCGTTTTTTTTTTTTAATATTTTAATGATTAGAGGAGTTTAAAGCTGAAAGTGGCTAATCTGTTAATCTGTTCATCTATTTGTGAAAAGACAGGCACTCAGATGAACCAGTCAGACATCTACTTTTGAAATTCCACCTGTAAGCATTGAGTTGACAAAATTAGCAGAGGAAATAGAATAATCAGAGGTGAATTTCTTTAGCTGCCACCAGGGAAACTCTAACTCATTTTTGTAAACAGAGAAACCAGATTAGATAAATACTTGAATATTTGAATAATATTAATTTTTAAACAAGTGTATTATTAAATATTAATAATTATTAATATCAACTATTAATATTAATCATTGAATAAATGAATATTTGAAAGGCAAAACTGTATCTAGTTAAGAATTAAGTATAGGTCCATGATAGGTTTTCATCTTGAGTATTTTCCATCATTTACGACAAATAATTAAATTATTATACAGTGTTCTAATTTGAGAGAAGACTCCCTAAATTCTCAGCTAAGTGTACCTTGGCTCCAGAGCATGTTGAATGTGTAATGTCACACAAGAATAATAAAGGGCCTTTAGGGCTGTTAACTTTAAAATGAAAAGCCCTTCAGTGTGTACAGAATGTAATTGACATTTAATAATACTGCTATGCTGTGAAATGGTGGCAAGTGGGGAATAACTTTAACAAACCAATGAGCAGTTTCCATTTCTTATTTCTTAAATAGAATCCTTGCTACCTCATTAACTTATGGACTTGGAAATAAGAAAGCCTTGAAATAGCTGCCTTAGTGTTTGATTTCATTTTATAGCAGGAAAAATGCAGGTGTCTGTGGTTATAATCCCTTTAGCATTTAAAAACTCTTGTTTTTAAGCTACACCAGGGGTCAGCAAACCGTGGGCCAAATCCACCCTGCTGCTTGTTTCTGTGTGACCTGGGAACTAAAAACAGCTTTTACATTTTTAGATGGTTGGTTTTTAAGAAGTAAAATGAAGAATATTTCATGGCAGATGAAAAATTGTATGAAATTCTTATTCCTGTTTCCACAAATAACGTTTTATTGGAACTTGGCCACATGCGTTTATGTACTATGACTGCTTTTGCATTTCAACAGCAGAGGTGACTAGTCGCAACAGAGACTGTATGGTGCACCAAGCCTAAAATGTTTACTATCCTGCCCGTTCGAGGAAATGTTTGCCAACTCCTGAGCTTACACTATTGAGTTAGTGTGATTTAGTACCTTAAATCAACTTCTCTGATTTAGGGATCTAGCAAAGAAGACATGTTCAATAAGATTCTTCAGACTTTTGGGAGGTTGAAGGAAACTGAACTTGGGTATTGCATAGAGTTTACACTTTCTTCCTTGGGCAAGGCTTTCATTTTCATCATGGATTTCATTTTCTTTTTCAAAGCATAAGCACTTGCACAGTGGTGATTATTTATAAGACACTGTTCTAAAAGCTTTCCGACTCCTCTGGATCCGCATGACACTGATGAGGGTGACCTCTCTACAAATGAGAACACCATAGCACATCTATGAGTGGAAGTTAAATAGCTAAATGCTGGAAGTTAAGTTACTGAAAGTTCTGCAGCTCGTTGTACAGCTAGAAAGGGGCAGACTCATGATTTGGAAGAAATCACCTGGTTCCAGAATCAGTGCTCTTAGCCACGATGCATGCTGTCTCGCCATTTCTACTCGTATTTATTTAGAAAAGTCTTGGATCGAGAGTAGAATTTAGTAATGGGGGAGGGGGGCATGATGCTTTAAAAGCTTTGAGTTAATATTGGTTTCCTAGGCTGCTGTAGCAAAGCACCACACATCGGGTAGCCTACACAATAGGAATTTCTTCTGACCCAGTTTTGGAGACTAGAAATCCAAAATCAGGTGTCAGAGGCCATCCTCCCCCTGAGACCATGGGTGGGAGCCTTGCCTCTCCCTAGCTTCTGCTGGTGGCCATCCATCCACCCATCCACCCATCCATCCATCCATCCATCCTTGGCTTGCAGCTGCATTGCTTCAGTCTGTGTGTCTCTGTTTTTTCTCCCCCCTCCCCCCTTTTTTAGTTTATTTATTTTGTGAGAGAGAGCACGCATGAGCCAGGAAGGGGCAGAGAGAGAGGGAGAGAGAGAATCCCAAGCAGGCTCTGTGTCGTAAGCAATGTGACATGGGGTTTGATCTACTGTGATATCATGATCTGAGGCAAAACCAACAGTTGGATGCTTAACCGATTGAGCTATCCAGGTGCCCCTTTTCTTTTAAGGACGTCAATTATATCAGATTAAGGGTCACCCTACTCTAGTACAACTGCATCTTAATTTAAATACATCTGCAGTGACTCTATTTCTAAATACGGCCCTATTTTGACATCCCAGGAAGGACATGAATTTTGAAAGGATGCTGGTCAGCCCAGTCATGGAGCTCACGAACCAGCTCTTGCTCTCTAGAGCACCTTTCATTTTAAGAAACTGTGTTCCAAGAATTTCCAGGGGGTTGTTTCTTCTTTTTTGGTGTTAATCCTGTGCTTGATTATATTCTAGCTGGGAAGACTGATTTACAGTTCTCTGCTCCTGCCTTTTTCCTGCCTCGCTCTGGCCCTTTGCTTATGATTCATTTAAGATTGGTTTTCATTCTGAATATTTTTCTTCTGGAATGTTCTGTGAGGTTTTTAAGGAACATTTTCTCAACTACTCTTAGGAGAATGTTGGTTTGTCTTCATGCTTGTGAATTTATGATAGTTGATTCAGCAACCAGCTTTTGTGTGTTGGTGGTTGAGTTCTGGTAGTGTCCTCTTAAGAATCTTTTGTATCCATTCTTATGAGATTTGTAAGTAAGGTTCAATAAATGGTAATCATTATTTTCATTTTTTCTATGATTATTATCACTGTTAAAATAGATTTTGAGAAATGTGGGGTTGCCTCAATTCAGAAGACCTGAGACCTTCTCTTTTCTCACAAAATACTAGAATAACTGGTCAAATTGTGTCAACCTATTTCCTTTTGTTTATTTTACAGGGTGCCCGTGAAACATTTGAGAACTACTACCGAAAACAGAGACGAAAACAGGCCCGTTTGGTGCTCCAGCCTCCATCTAACATGGTAGGATCACCAACTTAACGTTTCTTACTTTTTCACTTTTCTTCTCTGGCATCTTGTCATCATTTTGCATATATGCCGTTTTGTTTGTTTGTTTGTTTGTTTTTAAACTATCACTCTGAGATCATTTTTGGTGGATGTGACTTATAGGAAGAAAGTAGCAACTAACATCTATTGATTGCTATGTGTCAGGCATTGTTTTAAATACTGGATATGAATTATCTCATTTCATCCTCCTTATAACTCTATAAGGTAGGGAGGGTACTGTTGTTATATTTACCTGAGAGTCTTGGGAGCTGAGCCCTAAGAAATGAAGTAACTGATTTTAACTTTGTCTTAAAGTGTCAAAACAGAAACAATAACTTTTTCCTTCTTCATTTTGTTGCAGCATGAAACTTTAGATGGCTACAGGAAGTATTTTAATCAAATCGTAGGGTAGGTATATGTATGTGTGTGTTTTTAAATTTATACACTTTCAATACCTAGACTCCTGAGACTTGGAAGAATAATTTTTCCTTGGGTAGTTATTTTTCTTTTTTTATTTTAAATTCCTGATTTTTATTTTTGACTTTCTGATAATTTCAAAGGAATGTATAATTGGTTTCAGCATTATATTGTCGAAGAGTAGTTTTTAAGGATAAAGGAAGAAAAACTTTGAATTGTAATTTAATTATATTTGATGTTTTGTTTCTCCGTTCTCAGTAAGAGGGAACCAAATAATCAGCAAAAGTTGGCAAACTTTTTCTAAAAAGGCCAGATAGTAAAGTATTCTAGGCTTCACAGGCCATACGGTTTCTGTCACAACTATTCAGCTCTGTTGTTGCAGTGGGAAAGCAGCTATAGACAGTACATAAATGAGTGAGCGTGGCTGCGTTCCAATAAAACAATGTTTATAAAAATAGGCAGTGGGCCAGATTCGTCCCATGGGCTATATAGTTTGCCACCATCATCTAGAGTGTATATACTAGGATGGAATTGCATTTCCCAAATAAACACCCCAAATATAGACAACTTATTCTAATTGTGAAAGAATGACTTTGCAGTTAAAAGGGAAATGACTTGAGTTGTTCTATGAAATTTCTTTTTATTTCAAATTGAGATTGTTTGAATGTAATGGAATAAATTAAAATATATCATAAAAATTCCCTATTTAAAGAATTATTTTATTTACTAAGAACATTTAGCCAAGGTAGCTAAACATATATTTTAAGTGTATAACATTTCAGCTACGGCAGAGTGTTAAAAAATAAGTTTGCTAAATAAACGTTAAAAAAATAATAAGTTTGCCTTTTTTTTTTACCTTAATGAGGAAGTCCACATAAAGGGAATTATTTCGATATTTTGCATGTTGGGCTCTTAAAAAAACATGTGTATTGCAGCTTTCATTGTCTGTTTGAAATTGGTTAGTTTTTTAAAATGTCTTAATGGCCCGGTGTTTTTAATATAGTGAAATTAGCTTTCCTTACCTGTAAACATTTTCTTCCTTTTAAATGGCTAATATGGTTAACGTTTAAAAGAAATGGGACTCCAATTTCTGTAAAGTGGTTGGACAAAATTCTAAGTCCAAGAAATGTGATCTTGTTTATGACACCAGGTAGCTTTCGTTAAGAAAAAAATGACTATTAACTTCACATTTGAAACAGCTCTACTTGTCTGTCACACCCTGGAGATAGTCAAACTGTAATTTCTGACAGTTGCACTTTCTTTTTCCCTCAATTGTAGCTTTTTTGTGGTTGAAGATCACATTTTACATACAACCCAGGGCTTAGTAAATAGAGCCTACATTGACGAACTCTGGGAAATGGCACTTTCCAAAACCATCGCGGCCCTCCGCACCCACTCGGTATGTAAGAAGCCCGCGAGACGTTCTCACTTATTGCTGATTATCCGTATACTAGTCAATGTTGTACTGCTTTAAAATCATATGTGTGTTGCGTGGAGTCACCTACCTGGAGCTCTTTCAAAGACATATGGAAGTGACCACTTTAAATTGGCACATTCTCTAACACTGAGCCCACTTTTGTGGATGCTCTGTGCAGGAAGTAAAAACGAAAACCAGCTGACATGTATTGGAATCCTCTCTCTGTGCCAGGCATTTTTATGTGTACTTCATATATATTTCATAAGGTAGATACCATTATTATGTTTACCTTCTAGTCTGGGGAACTGTCCCTCAGAGGGTTGAGTAACCAGCCTAGTGTTATGAAGTAAGTGATAGAGCTTGGATTCAAATCCAGACAAGTGACCGCAGAGCCTATATTCTCAGCCACTACTCAATATTGCCTTCTCTACGGCCGTTAATACTGCTTTGGAGTTCACAGTATTATTATTATTTTTTGAAAAAAATGTTTACAGTATATCAATGTTACTAATTATGAATTCCCATGATTTTGATATATTTTATGAAAGCATGAATTTTTAAATATATTTTTAAGTTTATTTATTTATTTTGAGAGAGCGAGAGAGAACATGAGCAGGGGAGGGGCAGAGAGAGAGGGAGAAGGAGAATCCGAAGCAGCTCTGTCAGTGCAGATCCCGACATCGGGCTCAATCTCCAGAAGATGAGATCATGACCTGAGCTGAGATCAAAAGTTGGTCGCTCAACCAACTGAGCCACCCAGGTGCCCCCAAAGCATGAATTTTTGATGATAATTCACTTTTATTTCAGATATATAATGTTGGCTGTGAATTATTTATTCAATGTATCTTAAATGTTGATTATATTTACTGCAATGGCAGTAAAGCGTTGAACAAGATAGATGAAGTCTTTGCTCCCAGAAAATTATATTTTGTTTTGTTTATTTATTCATTTTGAGAGAGAGAGTGTGAAAGGGAGAAGGGCAGAGAGAGAGGGAGACAGAGGATCTGAAGTGGGCTCTGTGCTGACAGCAAAGAGCCTGATGTGGGACTCAAACCCACGAACATGATCATGGGTCAGATCATCGTGACCTGAGCTGAAGTCAACTGCTTAACCAACTGAGCCACCCAGGTGCCCCTCAGAAAGTTATATTTCAGTTTGGGGGTGGGGAGGATCCAAATAAATAAATAAATAAATAAATAAGAATATCAGATAGTCCTAATACAGTATAATTAAAACAGTGCTAGATTAGGACAACATGGTGTCCGCTTTTGGTTAGTTGATGAGAAGTGGCATTCTGAGATCTGAATATCAAGGAGTCACTATTCATGCAAAGATCAATTAAAGAGTATTCTTAGTATAAGGAGTGGTACTACAAGGGCTTTGGGGATATTTTTCTATCTGAACTATTTGAGGAATGAGAGTGAGGACTTAATAATAGAAGATAATGTAACATTTAGAATATTTCAGTAAACGGCTCTAATATCCGTCTGCTGCCAGCTAGAAACAAGTCTTCCATGACCCTTCAGCTTTCTTATCTCTTCATCAGCAAGTGTTCCAGAGTAAATACCATGTGTAAAATCTGTAATTGAAGGGATTGTAGCTGTTTTAGGGAATTGAAAAATGTTCAGAGTGGGTAGAACATAGAATGTAGAAAGTTAGGCAAGTGTGGTATGAAGTATAAATAAAGAAGTAGTTGGGTGTCATATTATCTAAGACCTATTTGATGCTTAAAGCACTGGGTTGAATGGAGGGTGTGTGTTCAGTGGGGGGGGTAGGATAAATTGGAATGAGAAGATCAATTTTGCTAAATTATGGATAAAGGATGACAATAATATGGGTAGAACAATTAGTAGGCTAGTCTAACAGTCAGGCAAGAGGTGATGATAGCTGGACTGAGGGGTAAGAGTAGATATGGAGAGATGTGGATGAATTGGAGAGATTTTTAGGAGGCAAGATTAACTATATCTTCTGATGAATTAGATATAAAAGGTAAGTTAAAAGCATATCAAGGTAACGCTTAGGTTTATGGTTTCTTTCCCTATGATGATTTGAACTGATCGGTCACATTTGGATTTGATTACTTTGCCTTTGTGGCCTCCAAGTAGTAAGGTCAGGAGTTTGTTTAGTATATGAATTCGAGGGGCATCTGAATGGCTCAGCTGGTTAAGTGTCCAGCTCCTTGATTTCAGCCCAGGTCATGATCTCATACTGTGTGAGCCTGAGCCCCGCGTCAGGCTCCGTGCTGGCCGCGTGGAGACTCCCTGGAATTCTGTCTCTCACTCGGTCTCTGACACTTCCCTGCTTACTCTCTGTCTCTCTCTCACAATAAATAAATAAAAATTTAAAAAAATAGGAATTTGAAATCAAAGAGGGTATGTCACTGAATGCATTGCAAAGATTTTCTCCTTTTATTTTTATTTATGGTTTCTTTTTTGGTATTTGGAAATGTTAAATGTTTGCCTGTTTATATATCTATCTTATTTTAAAATTTCCCTCATCGTTTATATGTGGCGTAGGACTTCATCTGACATTTTTACCATTTTATGCTTTTGTCAGAATAAAGTTCGGCAGATTTAAAAATATTTTTTAAAAGTTTCCGCCTGTTCTGAGACTAAAAAAAAATCTCTTAACTATGTTACGGCTTGAGTTTTACACATTTTGTATATACTACAACTTGTTATTTATTTTTATTAAATAATGGCTAAGAATTTCATTTTCTTTTTTTTTGCAAAAGTGTTTCTGTTGTCCTAAGATCATTTTTTAATGTCTTACCTTCTCCCTTAGCATGGTGTGTTCTTATAAGTAAATGTTTATTTTATAAAGATAACATGTTTAAGATAGAAAATATTGATTATCAATTGTAATAAATTTTGGCCATGGTCCTTAGTATGATTATTATTAGCTTTCTAATATGTAAATTTAAAGATTCTTTTTCTGGGTGCTTGAGTGGCTTAGTCAGTTAAGCCTTGACTCTTGGTTTCGGCTCAGGTCATGATCTCACGGTTTGTGGATTTGAGCCCTACGGTGGGCTCCACACTGACAGTGCAGAGCCTGCTTGGGATTCTCTGTCTCCCTCTCTCTGCCCTCTCCTCTCTACCTCTAAATAAACAAACAAACAAACAAACATTGAAAAAAATTCTTGTATATAAACATATAATATACAATATATATTTTTAACAAAAACAAACTGTGTTTCTCACTTAATGTCTAATCAATCTATATTAATTTTAATACATATTTGCATAATATTCCATTGTAGGTATATATCTTTTTTTAACTCTTAAAACATTGCAGTGAATATTTTTATAAAAATATTGATTTTTAAAATTTTTATTTATATATTAGAGAGAGAGAGAGAGAGAACAGGAGCAGGGCAGGGGCAGAGAGAGAGAGGGAGACACAGAATCCCAAGCAGGCTCCGCGCTGTCAGCACAGAGCCCAATGTGGGGCTCAGACTCATGAACCGTGAGATCATGACCTGAGCTGAAACTGAGTCGGACACTTAACCAACTGAGCCCCCCAGGCACCCCTTTTATAAATATATTCTTGCACAATTAATTATATCTAGAATAATTCTTTTTTTTTTTTTTTTTTTTAGAGAAGAGGAGAGACAGAGAAAGGATGAGCAGAAGGGGCACAGAGGAAGAGGGAGAGAGAGAATGTTAAGTAGGCTCCTGGGACAGGGCTTGATCACACAATTGTGAGAATATGACCTGAGACAAAATCAAGAGATGTGTGCTTAACCGACTGAGCCACCCAGGCGCCCCTACAATACATTCTTAAATGTGAAATTAGTGAGTTAAAGGATCTGTACATTTCTTAGCCTCTGGATACATAAGGCTAATTCGCTTTGCTAAAATATTGTTCCATTTAGCACCACTCTGAGCATCATCTTTTAGAATGCTTATTTTCCTATTCCATTTACTTCACAGAAAGTTATATTTAAAAACAAAAATCATTCCTATTCTAATATGTGAGAAATTATATTTTAATTTAACATATTTTTCTTTGATTAATATTGTTATTGAAAATCTCTTCAGATGTTTTCTCTCTCAAAAATAATAAACATTAAAAAATAAAAAGGGTGCCTGGGTGGCTCAGTTGGTTGAGTCAATTGAGCGTCCAAGTTTGGCTCAGGTCATGATCTCACGACTCTCGGGTTCAAGCCCTGCATTGGGCTCTGTGCTGACAGCTCAGAGCCTGGAGCCTGCTTTGGATTCTGTATCTCCTCTCTCTCCGACCCTCCCCTGCTTGCTCTCTGTCTCTCTCTCAAAAATAATAAATATTAGGGGCGCCTGGGTGGCTCAGTTGGTTAAGCGGCCGACTTCAGCTCAGTTCACGATCTCACGGTCTGTGAGTTTGAGCCCCGCATCAGACTCTGTGCTGACAGCTCAGAGCCTGGAGCCTGCTTCGGATTCCGTGTCTCCCTCTCTCTCTCTCTGCCCTTCCTCTGCTCATGCTCTGTCTCTATGTCTCTTGAAAATAAATAAATGTTAAAAAAATAATAAAAGTAAACATTAAAAAAATTTTTTTAAATTTCTTCAGATGTTTTTGTTATTTATTTATCTTCTTAAAACTTTCCTGTTCATATGCATTGCATTTATAGTTTAATAGCTTTATAATATCTTATTATGTATTATTTATTTAAAATATGGATGCTAACCTTTAATCTGAATGTTAATCTCTAGTCTGATATATAGGTCATAAATTTTGTTTTTTAGTTTTATGTGTCTCTAACTTTGCTCTTCTTTTCCCTGGCATTGTAAAGTTTTTTGTGTAAATATATTGATTTTTAAATTTTTAATTTATGTCTTCCTTAGTTGAAAGAATATATACTTATTTGTCTATATTCGATTACGGTATTTCTGTAGTTACTTTTTAAATATACGTATCGCAAACAAAAGTTTATTTTAATATAGAGTGTGAGGTTGGATTTTATCTTTAATTATTTTTTAAAACTACACATCACTTCCAATAACATGATTATGTTAACCTTTTACTTTATTCAGGGCAGATTGCCGCAATAAAGTGCTATAGACCGGTACCTTACACAACAGAAGTGTATTTTCTCACCGCTCTGGGGGCTGGAAGTCTGACGTCAGGGTGCCAGCATGCTTCTGGTTGGGTTCTGGCGAGAACTCTTGCTGACTTGCAGACGGCCGTGTTCTCATCAGGTCCTCACATGGCCTTTCCTCAGGGTGCATTCTACTGTCACCTTCTCCTTTTATAAGGACACCGATCCCATCAGATCAGGACCCTTCCTCATTTAACCTTAATTATCCGTCTAAGTTTTATCTCCAGATATAGCTACACTGAATGAATTTTGTGGGGACCTAATGAATTTTGTGGGAACATAATCGTTCCTTAATATCCTTTTCCCAACATATTTTGGAGGCTACTTTTGTCATATGATAATATATTTTTGGGGGGCACCTGGGTGGCTCAGTCAGTTAAACATTCAACTCTTGATTTCAGCTCAGGTCATGATCTCATGGTTTGGGAGATGGGACCCTGAGTCAGGCCCTGTGCTGACAGCAGGGAGCCTGCTTGGGATTGTCTCTCCCCCTCTCTCTCTGTCCCTCCCCTGCTCATATTCTTCCCCCTCCCCATGTCAAAATAAATAAACTTAAAAAAATACTATATTTTATAAAACCTAAGCTCTGTTGCTGAGTTCTATGATTTCCCCCCTTTCCTTTTTTTCTCTCTGTCTTGAACCAATGCAACATTATTTTGATTATATTTGATGTAGTATGGTATACTTTCTTATAGGATATGTACATTCTATAAAATCCTCTTTTTAGTACATACTATTTATGTTCTTATTCTTCCCGATTAATCTGAGAATCACTTTGTCATATCCCTTTTACCACCTACAAAATGCCCCTCCCCCAAATTGAACTGTAGTGTTATTATACAGTGAATCTGTAAATTAAAATGGAGTTAATTTTATTTCAGTGTCTGGTATTTTTCACCAGGAATATATATATTTTTCTTAATTATTTGCTTTCATGTTTCTTGGAAAGGTATTTTATATGCTTTCCATCTATGTCCTATTTTTGGCGTTTTAGAATTTTTTCAGGTAATAATTTTAAGGACAGCTTTTTGCTCCCAATAATATTTATTAACTAATACTACTGTGTTCTAGGGAGAGGAGCCTTTGATTTGTTTGTTTGTTATATATCTGTCCATGTCAATGATTTTACCAATTTGGTTATTTTCCTGGGAAAAGCTTTTTCTTTTAGAAAACTTAGATTCCTTGCAAGCAATTTCTTTTTTGTAAAGCAGTGGTTCTTAACTTTTTCTCTGGGACTGATACATTTGGGAACGTGACAGATCTCTGCCACTCAGCAGGGAACTTCTTCACCCAGTCCTGTTTGGTGTCATTAAGAGGAGAACACTTTCCAAGCATACTGACTGAAATGTCGATCTCTGGAGAACTTTAATCTTAATGGAGCCTTTCTTTGTAGATCTGCTGTATATTCTTTTGAATGGAAGAACAAATAACAAACTACCTTTTTTCTTTCCAGTAGTTCAGCATCAATCTGTCGAGGCAGAAAGTAGATGAGTGGTTGCTTTGGGCTGGGAGCAGCTGGGAAGATAATTTAAATGACATGGGTTTTCTTTTTGAGGTGAAAAAAATGTTCTAAAATTGACTGTGGTTATGTTTGCACATGTCTGTGAATATACAAAAACTAAAAACGGTTAAATTATATACTTCAGTGGGGCGAGTTGTATGGTAAGGGAATTAGGTCTCAACAAGGCTATTAAAACATAGCTCAGTGTCACATACATTCAGAATCATTTTATTTATTATGAGACAGAGTAGTTGATGCTACAGGTGTTAATTCTATTTATAGTATTATATTACCCAGCAAAGCAAACCAAAATAAGAATAAGCCAAACATCAAAACAAATCTCAAAAGGAAACACTGTGTCTGACCTATTGTGTCACCTGTTTATCAAAAATCTGTATATCTTTCTAACTCTCTACAGTCACATTTAAAACTACTCTTTTTCTGATTGAATTATTAGTCAAAGCATAAATTGGAAACATTTTGAAAGATACGGTATTTCAGGTATTAGTATATGTAGTATTCTCAGTGCTGATTTCAAAACATGATAGAGGTCTTACACAAGATTCCTCACTTGGAATTCAAATATAGCAATATATTAGAAAAATAATATGCTAATACAAAGGAGACTTTGTATCAGGAATGGTTCCATATCAGAAGATCTGCTAATATAGTTGTTAATAATATGAACAGATCATCTGATAATACTGAAAAGGTATCTTTTAAGATTCAGATTAATGGAACAATGTAATTAATAACATATGGCAAAAACCTCATGTTTTATAGATATTAAATATTGGACATTTTAGTTTGTTACGTAGTAGGTGGACAAGAGTGTGTACTGTGATAGTGGGGTTTTTTTTGTTGTTGTTTTGTTTTGTTTTTAGTTTATTCATTTTGAAAGAGAGAGAGAGAGCAAGAAAGTCCAGGGGAGGGGCAGAGAGAGAGGGAGATAGAGAATCCCAACCAGGCTCTATGCTGTCAGCCCAGAGCCTGATTTTTAAAAAGTGTACTAAGGAGGAAGCAAGCCAGCCAAGGATAAATGTTGCTTTCTTGAAAATCTCTGATTACCTGAATACAGAAATTTAATTCGTGATTAAGCATATAAAAGTGTATCATTTTGTGGTCAAGAAGACAAAGTCAAATATATGTCCCCAAATAATGGAGCAAATAAAGAGATGGAAAATATGAGAGGAAAGTTAAGAAACATGATGGATAGCTGATACGAATTTTTGATTGTATCTAATTGAGATTTAGGAAGAAAGGATAGTCACAAAGGAGAGGACTCTAGTAATTAAATAATTGAAAGAAGGAAATTTCCCTGCAGGGAAGAACGACTAGATTCCTATAGTTGAAAGACTGCATTGAGTATCAAGCAGGGTAAATGATGGGAGACAGTTCTTTCACATCAGAAATGCTGTATTTTAGTTTGACGGCGAACAAAAGGCATTTTCAAACATATGAGGATTCAAAGTCTATTTTTGTTGTATTGGATCCAAAATACAAGATGGGATAGGATTAAAATAAAATGTTTTCCTCTATATTTAAGTTTCTTTTCTCTTTGTATTCCTTTTGTTGTTTAGTTTTGTTTTTTCCTATTTAATCAAGCTTCCCTAAGATTTATCTGTTTTATCGATATTTTTAATGAGCTTTGTTTTCATGGATCAAATCTTTCATGTCTTCTCTATGTTATTTCTTTTTTAGTTTTTTTTTAATGTATATATATTTTTGAGAGAGAGAGAGACAGAGCACAAGCGGGGCAGGGGCAGAGAGAGAGGGAGACACAGAATCTGAAGCAGGCTCCAGGTTCTGAGCTGTCAGCACAGAGCCTGACACGGGGCTCGCACTCACGGACTGTGAGATCATGACCTGAGCTGAAGTTGGACGCTCAACTGACTGAGCCACCCAGGCACCCCATTGTCTATGTTATCTCTGCTTTTAATTTGGTCGATTTTGATCTCTCTTGTACTTATGATTTATTTTGGCTTTTGAGTTCGCTTTGTGGGCTGAGTGCTTAGTTTGTTTTCAATGTTTTGTGTTTTCTGCTTGCATATAAAAATATAAATTTTATTTTGAAATTGCATTAGCTACATTGCATAGGCTTTGATATCAAATATTATATTGTTGTTCATTTAAAAATAATATGCAATATCAATTTTGATTTCTGTTTTGACTGAAGACTTATTTACAAGTATGTTTTTAAATTGTCAACTGTTAAAAATATAGATCATGGCTCATTGGAGTCTCTACTCAGCTCTTCCCCGGCTAAATCTGGTATTACCTTGAGCCAGGAAAGAGTTAGACACTTTCTAGAGAGCCTTCACCAGGTGAAGCATCAAACAGTTAAACAAATTAAAATTTTAGTTTTATTTTTAATAATTATGTTTTCCTCATTGTCTTTTATCTCCTTTAGTCTTACTGCTCCGATCCAAACCTCGTGTTAGATTTGAAGAACCTCATTGTGCTTTTTGCTGACACGCTTCAGGTTTGTGACTTCTGTTTACATAAGAGACAGAGAAACTTTTTGAGATTAGTATTCATCAGGTGTGAATCTTTTCATTGCCTACCTAAGCTGGAGTAAATGCATTTTAGTTTTTAGTTGTTTCTTCTTTTCCTAGAGCTAGATCTTTTTATAGCGTTTCCTTGTCATCACCTTGACCAATTTATATTCTCATAAATAGTTCCAATCCCCTTTTTTCGCTCAGAGCAAGTCAGTTAATTGCATCACTCACTACCTTCGGTTTTTAAAATGTCCTTAATTCAGATACAGTGCCAGAGTGATTTTGGAGTTTGTTTTTTTTTTTTAAGTTTATTTATTTATTTTTGAGAGAGAGACAGTGAGCAGGGGAGGGGCAGAGAGAGAGGGAGACAGAGAATCCCCAGCAGGCTGTGCTTTGTCAGCACAGAGCCCTATGTGGGGCTCAAACTCATGAACTGTGAGATCATGACCTGAGCCAAAACCAAGAGTCGGACGATTAACTAACTGAGCCACCCAGGCACCCTGATTTTGGAATTAACTACTATCTCGAATAACGATTGTTGATTTGAAGCGCATGTCATATCCGATAGAATAAATAGCGTTAGAAGTTGGTGATCTGTCCAACTTCTCTCCCTACTCCTGAAGTTTGCGAAGATTACAGGAGGAGTTGCAGGGAGAACTTAGCTGATATTGTGCCGGTATATTTGGTTTTAATTTTCGTCTTTTTAGTTTTTTATGACTGGCTTAAATATTTTGGTATGTATCTTCTAGTTCTTGAGAAAAACACTAGACATTAAGTGGGAATGAAACCTGCTGCTGTCGTGCTTTCATTTAAATCGTCGACCAGAGAATGATCATATCTTTCAGTGCCTGATCTCTTTCATGTTGCTTAAAAAAAAAAAATCACTTTATAAAATGAAGCTGTTTCCTTATTTCGTTTCAGGTGTATGGTTTTCCTGTGAATCAGCTTTTTGACATGCTGTTAGAAATCAGAGATCAGTATAGTGAAACTCTGCTAAAGAAGTGGGCAGGTATTTTCAGGTGAGAAATTATCTGTAGTTGCGTGTGTGCGCACACGCGCACACGTGTTTGTACATCAGGCTTCTCGATATAATAAGCAACAAGTATGCCTGGCTTGTTTTACTATAGCTGTGATCCAGGTTATGATTCAGAATTCAAGCAGACTGAAGAGATGTCCCGAATAAAATTCCCAAGATATCTGATCTTAGTGTATTAGGTCTATTATGTGGGGAGTCCCCAAGCCCCATTTTGGCTTTTTTATTCCCCTCGAATACCATCCTGATCGTCTTGAGTTTTCTTAATATATTTTTTGGTTTTCTCTTTGAGGATCATGCCTACTCTGTAGGTCACTTGTAGGATGGTAGCTATTGAACATCTTTGAATAATTTAAGCTTTTTTGGAACCTGTTTTGAAGACTTATTCATGTGGTTTCTCAAATTCTCCCTTCTTTACATAAAGAGATGAGGCATATTACAATCCAGTGTTTGAAACATGTTGTTTAAATAGTTATTACATCATGTATACAATAATAAGAGAGTTATTACCCTCTTACACCTTGCATTCACAAATTATCTCCTTGGACTATTTTCTTGGCACACGACTCTTGTCAAATCACTTGAATTTCTTCTTCTTTTGAACTTTTATTCCCTTATTTAATGTGCTCTTCCAGCTTATTGCAATACCCTGTCCCCAGATAAGCTTACCCTGGTTTTAAATTTTTCTAGCTTTAAGATAATACATTTTTCCTTTAATCTTACTAATGGTACAATTGTATTTAGGGAAGGATTATGTCTATACGAACCTTGAAAATTAATAACATGATATATCCATGGTCTTATGATCTGATCCTTTCAGTAAATTTGGTTCTGAGTTTGGTAGTTTGGTTTCTGCTTTTAGAGAACCTCCAGTCTAGTTAAGGAATCCGTTCCTCTGGATGAAGTTCATCCTTAATACAGAACAGTAGATGAAGTAAATGAACATAATTTGGATTTATCATAGAAGTTACTTTTCTTCATCTGCTAGTTTTGAAAGTTAGAATAGAAGGTCTAATACAGGATTAAATAACATAATCAAATGTTTTTTCTTTAAAAATCAAACCAAACCAAATGAAAACTCTTTGCCTCTTTCCAGAGCACACACGCCTTTTTGTTGTTTACCACCCATTGGCTTCTGCGTGTTGCCGTAAAATTGTGTCTCATCTGTAAATCTCAGATACTGTGAGATCATGTTCATAATGGCGTTCCCTCTGTTTCAGGGTACAGTCTTCTTTCTGTCTTGTGTCAAAGGTATTTTTACCTGAAACAGTTTCATTGTAGATAGGATAGAATAGGGACTAGAAAACATTCGTTTTGGTGGTTTGTATATACAACTGTTTGAGCTTACCTGAAAATTACTGGTCATCACTACGGTGATTAACCAGCCCACCCTTCCTTCATTTTCTTTCTAGAAACATCCTTGATTCTGACAACTACAGTCCGATACCAGTAACAAGTGAAGAGATGTATAAAAAGGTGGTAGGACAATTCCCGTTCCAAGACCTAGAGCTGGAAAAGGTAAGGAGTTCTGTGGAACAAAATTCTCTGTTTGGGTCGGCATACTCTCAGGGTTTTCATTTTATCAGTTTCATTGAAGGCATTACCT
The DNA here is from genome assembly GCA_030068075.1 of Paguma larvata. Lineage (NCBI taxonomy): Eukaryota > Metazoa > Chordata > Mammalia > Carnivora > Viverridae > Paguma > Paguma larvata. Next base: position 49,747,517 of record CM057836.1, read on the forward strand.
CCAACTCAGTGCATCAGAGCTCTAGAGCACCTTCCGAGAGCGATCCTGTTTGAAACTCAGTAGATACCTTCGGGGTCCTGTCACCTCTGAAGTGTGAGGGGCATGTTCCGATTTGGTTTGCACTTCGAAATACTTAGGGTTATCGTAGTCTTAGGACACTTTCTCCCGTACACATACAGTAAAAATTACCCTGTGCCATGTAATACATAATTCTATTGGTATATAATTCGACAGTGCACTGAGTCATATGTGCACTGCTTAATAATGATACCAAAATAGTTCCATCATCCCCCCAAATTCCCTCATGCTGCTCCTTTTTATACTTTTATTAGAAAAAAATATTTTTTAATGTTTATTTATTTTTCGAGAGAGAGAGGAGACAGAGGAGAGAGAGAGAGAGAGAGCTGTCAGCACAGAGCCTGATGTGGGGCTCGAACTCACAGACCACGAGATCATGACCTGAGCTGAAGTGGGAGGCTTACCCAGCCGAGCCACCCAGGCATCTCATGCTGCTCCTTTTTAAATCAGTTCCTCCCAACCCTAACCCCCAGCCTTTGGCAACCAATCTGGTTGCTGTCCATCTACTTTTGCCTTTTCCAGATTGCCATGTAAATGGAATCAGACAGTGGGTAACCTTTGAGGCTGGCTTCTTTCACTCAGCGTGGTGCTTTTGAGATGCGTCTAAGGTGGTGGAGCAATAAATTCATTCCTTTTTATTGTTGAGTATTTACCACAGTTTTTTTTAGCCCTTCATGTGTTGAAAGACATTTGAATTATTATTTAGTTAAATTTATATCTTATTCTTTTTTGTGTCAGGAAGCTTTTGAAACACTTTCTTAAATTTGAGCTTGTTAAGTAGACAGTTTGCAATGTGGAAGAAAATTCCTTTTGCATTTTAATTAATTTATGAGTATCTTCAACATATGTTAGCTTGTGACTTACTTTCACTAATTCTTGCATTTACAGCAGCCATTTCCCAAAAAGTTTCCTTTCTCTGAATTTGTGCCAAAAGTTTACAACCAAATTAAGGAATTTATCTATGCCTGCCTGAAGTTTTCAGAAGATCTTCACCTAAGGTATGGTATGAAACGGTGGAAATGCTGCAGATACTGAGATTGTGACTCTTATGTGTGTAAATATTCTGGAAACGTTTGGACGCTCTCTTCGGCTGATTATAAAAGTCTTAATATTGCACGGCACTTCACAGCACGGCACTGCTGTATTTATAAAGTCATGGTAAAAGGAAAAGTTGGAAACTTGTGAATAATTTGTTTTTGTTTATATTACTTAGCTCCTTCTCTATTTTCATTATAAGTTTGCATTTCAACACTTTCAATTAGTGAGAATTCACTAGAAAATAGTATATTAGGGGTGCCTGGGTGGCTTAGTCGATTAAGCGGCCGACTTCGGCTCAGGTCATGATCTCGCAGTCTGTGAGTTCGAGCCCCGCGTTGGGCTCTGTGCTGACGGCTCAGAGCCTGGAGCCTGCTTCAGATTCTGTATCTCCCTCTCTCTCTGCCCTTCCCTTGCTCATGCTCTGTCTCTATGTCTCTCAAAAATAAAATAAAAACGTTAAAAAAAAACTAAAAAAAAAAGAAAAGAGTATATTAATGTTTATATTCTACTTGATGGAATTTTAAGGCCACTAGGGGAATAGCAAGTAAAATCCTTTGGAAATCCTTTCTTTCCAAATATCCTCTGGACTTGTTAAAGGTATCCATATCTCCTTTAAATTACTTGACTACTGTGTTTTGAACCTACTTATGCAGCGGATACATCGTGTTTACTGAGAATGCAGAAGTAAAAGACACAGTTCTTTGCCCATAGATACTGTCAGTACCTGCTGAGGACATCAGGCATGAAAATATACCGTGGCGAGTGTTGAAATTTGTTTAGTTTACTTGCAAAACGCCTAGAAGGCTACTGAATTCATCTTAAAGAATTTGAGGGAGAATAACCACCACGACTGGCTTTCTAAAAGAGCCGCCTCCTCCCCTCAGGGAATGATTCGCCATTCGCCCAAACCAGAAATCTAAGAATCATTTCAACTCCTTATTTTCTATTAATGACTATTTTTATTAAAAACAAGGTTTCAACAATTGGTCTAATTTTTGTAAACACTTTACAAATACATTAAGAATGTCTGTAAAATTCAAAATAGTACTAATCTCTGAGGTACTAGAAAGTATAATCCATTTTTCAGAGGAAGAAAGTGAGGCAGAGAGAGGTTAAGTAGCTGTATCAAGGTCACAGGAGATGAAGTGTTTAAGCCCGGATTCAAATCTGATCAGCATCAGCTGCAACAAAACAGTTACTGCCATGTTTACAATTCTTACCCTTTGGCCTCTCTGTATTAGTATTTTACATGCAAAATCTCTGATAATTGTCACAATGGTTCTTGCAGGCAAGTGTTAATTAATCCCGTTTAACAAATGGAAGGCAGTTCTCATTTGTAAATGAGCCTCTGGAAATATAGTTGGTGACGAAATTATATTGTTTGTTTGTTTTCAGCTCTCTTTTCTTTAAAGTTCTCTCTTCCCAGTGTGGCTGCTTTTATTCACATTTTCATAGTCTCTTAATTGTTCTTACCTGTCTAACTTTGCAGTCCCAACAGTCTGCCCTTTCTCTTCATTCTATTCTGTACGTTCCCTAGAGTAATTTTTCTGAAACCAAATCTTGTCATTTATCTTTACTCTGCTCACCTTTCCAAGGATTCCTTATGGCCTGCAGCATAAAGCTCAAACTCTAGCCTGAGGGATTTATCTATGTGCCTCCTCCCTCGCTCCTTGACCTAGTCTCCCTTGTAGCCTTCCATGCTCACATCTATCCTATGCTAATTTCTGTGTCACTCCGTGCTTCAGTCCTAACAACCTATATGGTGTTTCCTGATCGTAATATGCTATTTTATACTTGACTTTCCTCCTGACTCTGTCTCTACTTAAAATCACCTTTTCCGTGTTAGTGCTCCTATCTAGCTTCTAACCATCCTTCAAGGCTCATTATAAGCCTTTAATGAATGGAGACTTTCTGACCACCTCCATCCCTAAGGGAGTTGATCTACTGACTCCTTTGTGCCCTTTCTGTGTCTTATGAATACTGTTGATCCAAGCTACTCATAGATTTGATTGCTTTACTCGTATCTGTGTGTTCCTGTATGTGTTAGCCTGTAGGCGCCTTTGTTTATTTACTGGTTTATTCATCTCATATTATAGGTAATCTGTCATTTGTCAGATGGTGCTTGGTAGTGAGGACGTTAAGATGCTGAAAATATAGTCCCTGTCTTCAAGTGTGTAAGCTGAGGAACTGAACAATCGGTGATAAGCACCATCACGGAGAGACAGAGCAGCAACAGAGGAACCAAACATGGAGACAAATTAAGGATGTTAGAAAGGGCCTCTTGAAGGGTACAAACACTTCATGTTTTGTTCAGCACAACATCTCCTGCACCAGCTCAGTCAATTAAAAAAACAAACAAATAAACAAAAGAATGAGTGGATGGAATGTATGGCATGCCAGAGAATTCTGAAAGTAAACATAATTGGAAAATAGTTTGAGTAACTTGTTTGATAATCATTCCTACTAATTAAAACATGAAGCATGGGGTTTGTATAGTTCATTTGTTCTTTTCTCTGAAAACGAGGTTGATTTCATGGAAATGAGATTATCTTTGGAAGTTAGAAGCCAAAAGTCGTTTACCCCTTAGGGCCCACCCTCTCTACCACTACTACCAAATGACAAATAACTGAGAATGATCTCTAGGGTGCTGCTGGTATGTTACTATATAGAAAATATTACAAGTTCATTGCATAGTGACTCTATCCTGTTTTGGAGGAAAGGCAATGTAGTAAAGGGATAATGTTGAGTAAATTGTTCAGAAGTCTTTTTCTTGCTTGAATATATCAAGTTTTTGCCTGAGAACTCCCTTTGTTATGTTTAACATTGACGATTAAAAATAAATTTTCAGGGGTGCCTGGGTGGCTCAGTCAGTTAAGCAGCCCACTCTTGACTGGGGCTCAGGTCATGATCCCAGGGTCATGGGATCAAACCCCACGTCAGGTTCAGTGCTGAGCGCGGAGCCTGCTTGGGATTCTCTCTTTCTCTCCCTCTGCCTCTCTCCCCTGCTTGCCTTCTCTCTCCCTCTAAAATAATTTTTAAAAATTCAATTTGGGAGGATTTTATAGCTGCCTATATTCTTTGGTTTACATTTACCTTATTTTCTAGGCTATAGTTGCCTTCTAACCTGGAGTGACAGAGACCACTTCCACAATGGTAGCTGTCTAACATAGGATGTAAGATAGCATGTAGGAGCACCTCGGTGGCTCAGTCAGTTAAGCGGCTGACTCTTGATTTCGCCTCAGGTCATGATCTCACAGTTTATGGGATTGAGCCCTGTGTTAGCCTCTGTGCTGACAGTGCAGAGCCTGCTTGGGATTCTCTCTCTCTCTCTCTCTCTCTCTCTCTCTCTTTCTCTCACGCATGTGCACGCACACTCTGTCTTTCTTTCTCTCTAAAAATAAGTAAATAAACATTTAAAAATTTATATAAAAACAATTAGTTCTCTTAAACACAAGACTCTTAAAACAAGAAAAATTGCTGTACTGACATTTTTATGAAGCTTTAAGGATAATTATTCTCTTAAGTCAAAGTCTTATTTTTTCCTATAAGACTTTACCCTTTTACATTGGGCAGAGAGTGTTGAATAGCATTAGAAATATTGAATTATGTGAATTCTGAGGACACAAAACTCTGAAAGAAAATTCTTTTAAAAATAAGCAAATAAATGGCATTTCTTCGGTAAAATAATGTTCTAGCACTTGCACTGGACTTAAGTAGAATACACATGTACATGCACACGCGCACACACGCACACACGCATAGATTCTTTTAAGTTATAAAATTAGATCTATGTAAAGAATTTAGGAGATAGAGAATAGTCCAAAAAAGAAAAAATTTAAAAGGCTCGAAATTTTAACACACAGTGATAACCACTCTTTATATGCGGGCAAACTTTTTCTTTTAGTCGTTCTTCCATGTGAATACATGCACGTGCATAGGACTTTTTTTGTTTTTAAGCAAATTACTGTGAGATACTTCTATTTACAATATAGAAAGCTGGGAAGAGTATTGCTTCCTCCTTAACAATGAACAAAACAGACAAAACAGTTAAACTACAAAATGAAAACTCTCTTTTGGAACCCATCAGACAGCTGCAGTTACAGGGTGACCCAAATACCCTGAAATCTAAGACGAGGCTGGCCCGTCTGAGGAGAGTGACAGGATGCACAGATTCCCTTACCTGTGGCCGATCAGGAAAGAAAGGTGTAGATGCCGTACAAGCGAGAGGGAGGAAATCGATCAAGGCCTTAATGGATTGCTAACACCTTGGTTGGAGCTGCCGTGTTAGTAAAGAACCTCTAGTTGTGAGTCCCAGGTCCAGAATGTCCATTCACTCCTATGTTCTTTTCCGTGGACCTCTACTGGGTGCCCTTGAGAAAGATCGGGAGTCGAATAAGAGATCAGAGAGAGCCATCCACGATATTGCGGGTGTGGAGAAAGGGCATCAGCCACCGCTGTGAGAAAGGCATGAAGCCCCACCCCCATGGTTTGGACCCTCGACTTACACAGATCAAGAACTGCGTCACTTGGAGTAAGGACAGCAAACTCTGTCTCTCTGCAGGGCATAGGAAAAAACCCATTCTTTGTACAGGAAGGCCCCCTGGAACAAGGGCAGAAAACAGTCCTGTGCCTAGGGTCTTATACCGATACTATTAAAGGTCTTCTCACACTGGGGGAGGGCAGGAAACTGCGGTAGACCCACCGGAGGTGTAAAGCAGAGTTGGCTGCCACTAAAAGGATGGCAGGGATGTGGAGCAAGCTCCACTTCTGAGCACCAGGCGCTCAGGGCCTCCCTACGGCTAAAGCTGGCCAGGACAACAGAGAGAGTTCGTTGGTCTCTCTTAATAGTTTTGCAATGACTAAGTAACAAGTGGCAGCAATCCAGCACTGATTGATGGGCAAGAATGTAGAGAAAGATCCATTCTATATCATAGGCACGCAGGTATAACTGAAAGCTGTGGGTGGTACAGAAACTTTATGAAAAACCCTCTGGGACTGCAGCACCCACACCAGTCCCATGCGATTATTAGGAGAAGTCGAAATCTGCGAAGCGCTGAAGATAACCATGGGAACAGCAAAACCCAAACCCAGTTCAACTCCTGCTTATGCAGATGGCCCAACAGGAGGAGAACGTGGTCATTTCCAAGTCTAAATACTGTTACCTCAGCCTCTCATGTTTTACATATGATATCCAATCTTCAATAAAAAATGCGAGACATGCGAACAAGCAATTAAAAAGAACTCGATCGCCAAGGGACAATGAAATCAACAAATCAGACTCTGATGACCCAGATGATAGAACTTTTAAAGTTGAGACTTCACAAATACATGAATAGTTAAGGACTTTTGGCAGAGAAATGGGCATTTTTAGAGTCAAATGAAAATGCTGTTTTAGAGATCAAGACTTCCTTTGAGAGGCTCATCGGTAGACTTGCCACAGCAGAAGTAAGAAGTCAGGGAACTTGAAGATAGGTCAATGGAAGTTACCCAAATGACACACAAAGAGCAAAAAGGGTGAAAGAAATAAAGTGCCCAAGATCTGCAGAGCAATTACAAACGGTATAATTGAGGGGCCAGGAAGAAGATACAGAGAACAGAGGAAAAAATGTTTTAAGAGATAATGGGTAAGAGTATTCCAAAAATAATTAAAGACCTCAAACCAGAGACTCAAGATTTTGAGAACCCCATTAAGATAAACAGCAAAGCAATAGCAACAGAGCAAGCAAAGAAAAATACTTAAATGCATCATATTCAAATGAGTGAAAATAAAAACTAACATAATGCCTGAAAGACATTTACAAAAAAAAAAAAAGATGCTATATGTAGGTGTAATGAAAAGCATGACGGCAGACTTGCCCAAAACTATGCAAGCCAGAGACAATGGAGGGACATGCATGAAGTAATCAGAAAAACAAGTCAAGCAAGAATTTTATAGACCGCAGAATAACTTTCAGAAACAAAGTGAATTTTTTTTTAGCCAAACAAAAGCTGAGATAATTCATTGCCAACAGACGTGTGTAGTCTTTCTGCAGACGTGAAATAAAAGGAAATTCTTTACATAAAGGGACTATATGGTATAGGAACTTATACACATCAACAGATAAATGATGAAATTAGGGCTTTGGGAATGTTAAAAACTATTTTTTTCCTTTGTTTTTAATTGCCCATTTTTTAGGTTGTACAACATGATTTTTTTAAGGCAAAGAAGTGTGACGATTTAATATACATATACATTATGAAACAATACAATTACTTTTAATTTACATATTTATCACTTCACTTAGTTACCATTTTTTGTGTGTTTGCTTTATTATTCCCTCTCTCCTCCCATCTGTCTCTCTCTTCTGCCTTCCCTCACTAGTTGTTTCTCTCTATATGTATCTGTGTGTGTGTGTGTGTGTGTGTGTGTGTATAGTGTTATAAGCCCTGTGGTTTATATTAATTTTGATTACTTGGTTAACATATTGTCTGTTCTCTCCCTTTATAATTATCATTATCATTTTCTTTTTATAATAAGTAATGTTTATATTTATGTTGAAATACTTTGAGACTATGTATCCTGTTAGCTGTCAGATGTTCTTCATCTCTCTCCCTCTTACAATATCCATTAGTATTTCTTGCCTGGGGTTGCCTGCGTGGCTCAGTCAGTTGGGCATTCGACTTCACCTTAGGTCATGATCTCACAGTTCGTGAGTTCGAGCCCCACATATGGCTCTGTGCTGACAGCTCAGAGTTTGGAGCCTGCTTCCAATTCTGTGTCTCCCTCTCTCTCTGCCCCTCTCCTGCTCCCGCTCTGCCTCTTTCTCTCAAAAATAAATATATGTTAAAAAATTTTTTGAATAAAAAAATAATTCTTGCCTAAATCAGTTTTTACTATGGTAATTACTTGTTTATGATTTTAATTAATTTATGATTTCTTAATTCTTTATGTAAGTATTACTTGGCATTCTGTTTTAAGGGGTCCTTCCTTGCTACCTATCTGTCTGTCTTTCTGTTTATCCATCATCTATTATCAGCTAAGACTCATGGATTCTTACTTTTCTGTTGGTTCATTCCTTTACTATCTTTATTCACTTTGATGCTGGACAGTTCCAGGGTAGGGTGTGTTAACCATTTCAAACTAGCTCCTATGCCTTGTTGGTGCATTCCTGTCTCATTTTGGGACATTTCCTTACTTAACCTTGGTATCATTGGTTTCTCCAAGGAGCCCACTTCTCTTTAGTGTTGAGTGGTATCTTGAAAATAAGATCTGGGCATGTGTCTTTATTTTAAAATGTGTCATTTTGAATCAACAAATAGTTGCTTATTGGCTTTGTATACAATCTGTCTAATGGGAGTGTGCCCTAAGGAATTTAGTGAGGTGGTTGAGTTTAGGCTTTCCATCTTGCTATTGTTTTTCTATTTGTCTTATTCATTTTTTGCTCATCATTTCATGTTTTCCTTCTTCTTGATTAAATTTTTCTAATATTATGATTTCTTTTCCTATTGGCCTGACTTGAGGATAGCTTTTCCCCCCAATTGTTTGTTTGTGTGGTTGCTGTGGGGATTATAGTGTACATTGTCAATTTATCACATGTTCCTCTGAATAATATTATATCATTTTGCATGTAATTTAAGAATCTTACCACAGGATAAAATAATTTATCTTCTCCTCCTTTTTTTGATGTTGTTGCCACATGGTTCACTTACACACCTGTTTTTAACCCTAGAATATGTTATTGTGTGTTTGAACATTTAATAGTATTTTAAAGTTCAAGGAAAAAATTTGTATTTATTTATTTTTACCCACCACGTATTTACCATTTTCAGGCCTCATTCTTTCCTACATATCGAGGTTACTCTTTGATGTCATCTTCCTTCAGCATGAAAATTTTTCTTTCAGCATTTCCTTGGGGTTTATCTGCTGGTGTGGCATTTTCTTGGCTTTTAAAAATATTTCTAAAATACTTTAAAGTAATTTAAAAATTATTCAAAAAGTATTTTTATCACCTGTGTTTTCACAATATATTTTCTAAGACATGGACTTCTAGGTTGATAGTCTAAAGATGTCATACCACCGTCTGCTTCCATTGGTTTCTGAAGAGAAATAAGCCATCATTATCTTGTTGTTCCTCTGAATGTATTGTCTTCTTTCCACAGTTGTTTTTAAGATTTTCGTTTTATCTTTGGACTTTACAATTTGACTGACTTTTTTTTAATCTTTATTCATTATTATTTCTGAGAGGGAGAGACAGAGCGTAATCGGGGGAGGGGCAGAGAGAGAGGGAGACACAGAACCCAAAGCAGGCTCCAGGCTCTGAGCTGTCAGCACAGAGCCCAGTTCAGGGCTCGAACTCACAAACTGTGAGATCATGACCTGAGCCAAAGTCGGACGCTTAACTGACTGAATCACTCCGGCGCCCCTTGACTCCGATGTTGTTAAATGTTGTTTTATTTGTGTTAATTTTGTGTGGGAACTACAAAAGTTCTTGGATCTGTGGGTTGAAATATTTCGTCATGTTTGGAGATGATTTTGCCAATATGTCCTTAAATATGCCTCTTTTCTCATTCTTTTTCTTCTTCTGCAACTCCTAACTGCTTGATAGATGAGTCAGATTTCATGATTACTTGAGTGAACTGAATGTGAGTCTCAGTTTTAATTAGTTTCAGATTACTTCTAATTTCAAATGATATTGCAGACTCTCTTTGTCCAGAAGACCAACTCTGAGATTCCAGAGCTTTCATCCAGGAGCTTATCTCTGATCTTAACAGGATTTGAGCTGGGCTGGTTTCATCATTAGTTTCTTCTCTCTTTTGGCTTGAGTTTCTGTAGCTCTGAAAACAAAACCCCTTGCAGAATTTGCAAGATCTGTCTCTGATTTCTAGCACTGTCTTCACCATTTCTTTTTCTTTTCTTTTCTTTTCTTTAGAAACTGCTTATTTATTTGGGGTGGGGGGGATTGAGTGAGGGAGGGGCAGAGACAGAGAAGGAGGGAGAGAATCCCAAGCAGGCTCCATGCTCAGCGTGGAGGCAATAGGGGCCTTGATCTCACACTTATGAGATCATGACCTGAGCCCAAATCAAGAATGGGATGCTTAATTGACTAAGCCACCCAGGTGCCTGCCCTCACCTTTTTCTTTTTTTGAGTTTATTTATTTATTTTGAGAGAGAGAGAGAGCGAGTACACATGTGCACAAGGAGGGGAAGGGCAGAGAGAGGTGGGGGAGAGAGAGAGAGAATTCCAAGCAGGTCTCTCACCATCAGCGTGGAATCTGATGTGGGGACCAAACCCATGAACCGCGAGACCATGACCTGAGCCAAAATCAAGAGTCAAAAGTGCAATTGACCAAGCCACTCAGGCACCCCACCACCACCACCACCATTTTTTATGGAGCAGAATTCTTGTAGGGGAGAATTATTGCATCAGTTTCTTTATTTTTGTTTCGGGTCTCTTCAGGATTCCAAACTGTCATAGTAGCCCATACTGTTAATAGTGTGGCTAATTTCTCTTCATCTCACCAAAGCCTTTCAGTCTCTGACTCTTTCAGTCCGGTATCCATCTGTACCCAGATTAGGCAAATGGCCTCAGGCATTAAAGTAACTGCTGCCCTTTGCTCACCTTTCGAAGGCTTGTCATGGTGCGCAGTTCGGTTCAGGTACACATTTATGTATGTGTGTTAATTATACTTTGTTGACATTGAAGGAAAATACAGCTTTTAGGTTAGACCTGACTTTTTTGTTGTGATAAAGGTAGTGGTGGTCTTTCTCGATCTTCTACATCATATCTGAATGTGGAACTTCTGCTAGATCTTTTTTGTTTGTTTTTTTAGTGTTTGTTTATTTTTCAGAGAGAATGTGAGAGAGAGAACACAAATGGAGGAGGGGAAGAGAGAGGGAGACACAGAATGTGAAGCAGGCTCCAGGCTCTGAGCTGTCAGCACAGAGCCCAATGCAAGGCTTGAACTCACAAACCGTGAGATCATGACCTGAACCAAAGTCAGATGCTTATCTGACTGAGCCACCCAGGCGCCCCAATCTTCTTAAACCGTAATAGAGATATGTAATAAGTACAGGATATCATGAGAGTGATTAATATCAGGGGCACCGGATTACTTCAGATACCTGTGTCAATCATTTTTATAGCAACCTGTACTTGTTTGTAGCTCATATTACAATTGACTTGATGTAATTATTAGCTTAATATATCAAGGCAGGAACCATGACTATTTTGTTCATTCACCATTTTGATCTCATTATTATACCAGTACAGTGCCCGGCACCTCATATATTTGTGGAATGGAGTATCTCAGTATAGTAATAATTTTGGAAAGGTTAGCAGAGGGCCAGAGGGTATTGGTCAATTAAATGTATCCTTACATGCACGTTGTGAAAATATTTAATGTATTGTTTTTTCTTGATTATGTCCTTGCCTTCCGTAGTCATATTTAGTTTTGATATTTTTCTGTTTTCCACATAGCATGGTAATATACCTTGCCTGTATATTTAGAATTGTAAGATTTTTAATCTGACTTTACTAAGTCTCTGGATTTTCTTCTCTAGAAGAGAAATGGATGAGATTAAATTTATGACCATTGTCCACAAGCAATAAATTTACAAAGAACTCCCAGATCCCTATTTACAGTTATTTCTTAATGTTTTAAACTAGAATTTCTACAACATTAACCTTATCATTGAAGAACTATTTATCTTAAAAGCCTGTCTTTCATAGAAAGTCATCTTGGGTGATACTTTCAGGGGCTCATTGAGGATGTATAGGTCTAGAATTTAGTTTGTTGGTTACAGGACTTTTTTCTTTTTTCGAACTTTGCATATAAATATAGATAGCTGTTGAATCATTTTCTTGATGTTTAGTTTCCTTTACTGCATAGAAAATGTCTTTATTGGGGCTCCTGGCTGGCTTGATTGGTAGAGCGGGCGACTCTTGCCCTCAGGGTTGTGAGTTTACTTGAAAGAGAAACCAGCACCGCACAATAAGGACTTAATAATGCTCACTGGATTGAAAATGAGTCAATAAATTCAAAAAAAGGAAAATGTCCTTATTCTTCATTTTTGGGATAATAAGGATTATAAACTACTGGCCTAAGACACTTATTTTGGAATCAGAGCTAAATAGACATTATATGAAAGAAGACAATACAGCAGCAGAGACAACTTTTCTTAGGGGCTGTTACCAGCAATTAGCTGTACACAATTAGTGTAGGAAGCCAACAGAGAGGCCAGGTTGGAAAATTATTAATATTAACAATCTGTGAAGGAACTTGAAAGTATGGGAGAAATAATGGTTTCAGGAGGAGGAATCGTGCGGGGTGACTGTTTATGTACTCTGAGAGACGGTTTATCATAGTGTTTAAATGCTATGGGCTTTAGCGCTAGATGGCCTGTGTTAAAATCCTTTTCGTGCTGTTTCCTTACTGTGTGACCTTGAAGAAGTTACTTAACTTCTCTGTGCCTTCATTTCCTCGTCCGTAAAGTAGAAATAATAATGAAAGTACTTTGTATCATTGGTGTGAAGGTTAAATGAATTTTGTTTATTCATTTTCAATGTTTACTTTTTTGAGAGAGAGAGAGAGAGGGAGAGAGAACATGAATGGGGGAGGGGCAGAGAGAGAGGGAGGGAAAGAATTTCAAGCAGTCTCCACACTGTCAACACAAAGCCCAACGAGGAGCTCGATCTCACAAATGACCTGAGCCAAAATCAAGGGTCCGGTGCTTACCCGACTGAGCTGCCCGGGACCCCTAAATGAATTTTAGTATATTACAGTACTTAGAATAATTTCTAGAATAAGTGTTACTTGCTGCTGCCATCATCAACATCATCATTGTCGTCATCATCATCCTCATCATCATCATCATCACCATCACCACCAGAAGCACCACTGGTGCCTTGTTTGTCTCCAGAGTAACCCTGCTACCTGCTGTGACTCGCTCTTGATCATTCTTTTTCAGCTCAACTGAAGTGGATGACATGATTCGTAAATCTACAAACCTGCTGCTAACCAGGACCCTGAGCAACTCTCTGCAGAATGTCATTAAAAGGAAGAATATTGGACTTACTGAGGTAAAGCTGCTCTTAATGGAGGCAGCCAAGGCAATATGTGAACAGATGTCCTAAGCTCTGGGGGCTGCTTGTGAGTTAATTATAACTTCCTCTGTGGTCCATCATGTTCTTACTGATGGAGTCCTAACGGTGAAAGTGCGAAACAAATCATCCGTTTTTCTCTTTTGTCCCCTTGGAGAAATCTATTACATTTTGAAAAGTCTCAATCTCTCTCTCTCTCATTATTTTTAGTAGGCTAACTCGTTTTCCTTTCTGAGGTTGTTGGGATACATTTGTTTTATTTGCCATCAATTATATAAACCCACATGGTGTCTGCATAAATCATGGATGCCAAGGATATTGGCACTTGTAGTCCTAGGTTAGTGTCAGACTCAGCTTTTGGGTTTGAGCTACCTCCCGTATACGAGTGGTCAGTTACTGTTAATCAGCACATGAGTCTGGGGACCGGGACTGAGGAGACGTGGGAGAAAGGCAATCGTCACATTTGTGTGGAAGCTTACAGAATCTCACAGAGCAAGGAGGGGTATTACACACATGTTGAGAACAGTGTCTTGGCAAACCGAAGGTCTGGCACGGCGGCGTGCAGTCCTAAAATTTAGAAAGTTTGTGAAGTTTCCTTTCTCTTGGAAACCCAGGATTCCATGGGAGTGTCAACCTGCCATTTTGTGGAAATTATATTGCCAAAAGTGAGAGCTTGGAGGAATTTTTTTCACAGGGAAAGGGAGAGGCCGTTGGCCATCTGTTTTACTTGCAGAGGTGGTGTGGTTTGAAAGTCCGTCGCTCTAGGGAAAATTGACATTTTCAGATATACACTGTCAAAGATCATGGTGAAAATTCAGCAAATGGTTAATGAGTGAGTCTGACTCAGAGGTAAAGACAGCTGGCAGCCAGGTGAACCTCTCCTTCTGGCTTTGGAGTGCCTGCTGCTTTCCCTTCGTGAAGATTTTAAACTATTATAATGTGGAACTTTGGCAGTGTTCGAGTTCCGCTTATTACCAACTTTTTTTTATAACTGAAAGTTGCATTCGACGTTATTGAGGACAGTTCCCTCATATTGCAGAGCGTCCGTTCTGTGGCTTGGTATAGGTTAAGTTCTTTGCATCATCAGGAAGGCTGAGAGAGACGAACGTGGAGTGAAGCGGCGTGAAAAGTAGGAAGTCCTCCTCCTGTTACGGGGCCCGTCCTCCTTACGCGGATCCCAGCTAGGACAGGAAGTTCGTTATTTATTTTTTGAACTACCTCCTTATTATAACTTTCGATCCAGGTTTTCACATACCATTTAGCAGTCTCTTGAAACGTTTTACACAGGTAGCTTAGAAGGGACATGGTGCGACAGGAACAGCTTGGCCTCAGCAGTCTCCTGAGTTCAGTTGTGGCCGTGCTATTGATTTACTGCGACATCGTAAGAGAAAGACCTCCCTTCTCAGTTCTTCAGTTTCCCTGACTCCATTGTCCCTTGCAAAGGCCCTGCACAGATCAGGTCTGGATGGGAAGAAGCAGGAGAAGCTTATCAAAAGAACTATGTTTTCGTTCTTGGCACTCTTTCAGCGAATGCTAAATGTTATTCCTAAGTCGTCGGATCTTTCTAGTATTCTAATAATGTCCTTCCATTATCAATATCTTTGCATATCAGTGAAGGAACATCTACACGCATTTATTTATTTTGGCCATTACGGTGATATGTACACATATAGACAAATACATACCCAGTGATTTTTATCGCCAACCAGTCAATCTTAGAATAATTGTATTGCTCGCCTTTGGAAAGAGAAGACATTATATCCTCCTTTACAGGTAACGAAAGTGAGTTCACATGTCACTCTTCATGACACTAGGTAACATTCGTCGAACAGTTTGTATTCTTCAAAGTCTAGTCACAAAAACCATCGCGTTTATAGTACGATGACATTTGGAGCTGGCTGCGCATGTGTTATTATTCCTATTTTATAGAAAGCATAATTAAAGTTCAGCGAGATTGCCCGAGGTCATATAGTTAACAAAATGATAGAAACGAGACCTAAGTCTGGGTTGTTTTTTCCCAAACTTAATCCACTTTTACTGTGACGTACTGCCTTCCATGTTGATTTAATTATTTCATCATAACAAAGGGACTTTTACAAGAAGTCCATAGTAATATGGAAATTGTTCTAGGTAGAGATGATTTTGAGTGAGCGAGCACATATCCATTCAAGCAAAAGAAGTATTACGAAACTAACAATCCTATTTCAGGTTGTCAGACAGTTCCTTCAGGACTTAAGAGTCCCTGTAAGCTAATGTCCGTCTGCCTGTCTTGTTTGAATTTACAAGGTATCTCATTTCTTCTTTTTTCTGTCTATCTGCTCTCTCCTTTTATTTTTTTCCCCCGTACACTGGCTTTCTTGCTTTGGTCGTTGCTGCTTTGCTTCCCCACGTTGACTCCACTCCATATTACCTGTTAGTTCTCGCTTACTGTAACTCGCATGCTTTGCACTCTCAGACCTTCCGTGACTATCCCTGGTTGGTCAGCAGGTATAGCTGTTTTCCTCAGGTTGCTTCTCCCAGGTCTGTGGGAAGAAAGTCAGTTGAGCGGTGGTTAAGCGTGTGCGTCCTGAAGCAGACCTCCTGGGTTCCAGTTCCACCTAGGTTCTCTTCGCTTAATAAATGTGTTCTCAGGACTGTATAGTTCGTAGCGTTGTGGTGGGGATTGAATGAACATGTGAAGTGCTTAGAACAGGGCCTAGCGTGTAGCAAATACTCAGCGTCTGTTACCTGGTGTTGTTGAGTAAGAAGTCTGGGCAGGTAAACAATGGTTGTCAAGTTCAGGACAGGGATGGAGTTTTTTCAACCAAGAGAAGTTAGAAGATTACAGCAAATGTCCTGTTAAGATAAATAACTTGCTTATTGACTTTACAATATTTATTGCATACCTACTGCGTTTAACAGGCACTGATCTAAGCTCTTCAGATAGATAAGTGAACAGTAACAAGAACAACAACAACAAAGATCCTTGCTTACATTCTAGTGGCAGAAAACATAATAAATAATCAGCAAAATAAATAGTAAATCATCTTTATGGTAGAAGGAAGTGAATTCGATGAAGGGAAAGGAGGGAACCCGTGTTAAGGAAATCTCCGTGTTAAGGAGTCTGGTAGAGGTTCAAGGTTGGTCTTATTAAAAAGAGCAGCATCTCGATGTTGAGTTACTGTTTTAAGGGCAAAGAGGTTGGCAGAGGTTAGAGCAACTGTCTGAAGATTCTTAAGTTCCTGGTTAGTTCAGGGAATAATAAGGAAGCTAGGAAGGCTGGAATGGAGTAAGAAAGGGGAAGAGAAGCAGGAGATTAGATTACAAAAGTGCCAGGGGATTGTGATAGGGCTACCGTAAAGTGTTTGGCTGTTATTTCGAGTGAAGAGGGAAGTCATTGCAGGAATTTGATTAGTGGTACCATGTGCCATATTTCAAAGGAATCACATTGGTTATCATATTGGAAATGTACTGTAGCGTGTAAACAGGGAGATTGGTTAAGAAGCTATGACAGTAATGCAGCGAGATTTGATGGCCGCTTGGGTGGTAGCCATGGTAGTAACAGGTGACAGGATTTGGAGTTTAGAGTCAGCATGCTTTTCTGATGATTGGATGTGAAGGGAGAGAAAAAGCAAGGGGTTGTTTTGATCTGAGCAGATAGAAGGTAGTATATACCATGTACTATGATGGCAAGAACTTTAGGCAGAGCTGGGTTAGGGTGGAGGATATTGGGGATTTGGTTTTAGACAATAATATGTAGTGTTTATTACATACACAGTTTGTGATATTGTGTAAGCAGTTGTATATACGAGTCCTGCATTTGAAAAAGAGGTTTAGTGAGGACATAAAAAAATTGGGAGATTATAGATAACACTTATAACCATCTGATTGGATAATATTACTAAAGGAATTTGTAAAGATGGAGAAGAAAAGATGAAGGAGTAAACCCTCAGACACTCCATTCTTAAGGAGTCAGGAAAAAGAGGACCTCACAAAGGAGATTGGGAAGGAGTCACTAGAGAATTAGAAAAAACAAAACAAAACAAAATAAGAACAGTAACAGGAGTATGGTGTCTTGGAAGCCAAATGGAAAAAGTATATCAAGAAGGAGGGAGTGGTCAGCTATGACAAATACTGATGATGGATCAGGGTTGATGAAAATTAAGAATTACTATGGGACTTAGCAACTTGGAGTATGTTGGTGACCTCAATAAGATCATTTTTAAAAGAATGATGACAGGAGGGTCCTGACAGAGTAGGCTGAAAAGAGAATGAACAGGGCCTGTACAAAAGAATTTCAAATAATGTATTAGATATTATCCCTTCAAGAAGGTGGAGCTTAGCTTCCCTTGCATGTAGGTTGTGCTTATGACTTGCATCTAAAAAGTAGGGTATGGAAAGAGGGGAGAAGTTACTTTACAGTGAATAAACCTGACAGACACTACCTCAGTCAGGTGGTCAAGGTTAACATCATCATTGGTAAGTGATATTGATAGCATGTACCTTTGATGGGATGTGATGAGAAGGCATATGTGATCTTTCTTCCAAAACCCATGACCTCAGTCTATCCATGAAAAAAAAAAAAAAAAATTGAACAAACCCAAATTGAAGGACATTCTACAAAATACCTGACCAGAGGAGGCTCAGGGGACATGACAGCTAAATGTAATGTGGTATCTTAGACGAAATCCTGGAAAAGATAAAACATTAGGGAGAAACTAGTGAAATCTGAATAAAGTGTGTTGCTCAGTTAACGGCAGTATACCAACGTTGGTTCCTCGGTTGTGGCAAATGTCCCATAGTAATGGAAGATGTTAACAATAGGAGGAACTGAGTGTGGCACCCTGGGGAACTCTTTGAAACCATTTTGTAAATATAAAACCATTTGAAATAAGGTGTTGACGTAAATTACGCAATTTAAAGAATGAGAAGAGTGGCATTGGAGACAGCAAGGAGAAGACATCTCTCAGGGAATTTTGTTAGAAAGGTAAGCAAGGAAATGAGGTGGTAGTTGGCAGGGGAAGTGGATCAAGCAAAAGGTTTTTTTTGTTTCCTTTTTTTAATATTTGTTTATTTTTGAGACAGAGAGAGACAGAGCACGAGTGGGAGGGGGCAGAGAGAGAGGAGACACAGAATCCAAAGCAGGCTCCAGGCTCCGAGCTGTCAGCACAGAGCCTGATGTGGGGCTTGAACTCACGAACCATAAGATCGTGACTTGAGACGAAGTCAGACACTTAACCAACTGAGCCACCCGGGTGCCCTTTGTTTTGTTTTTTAATAGGAGAAGTAATAACCTGCTATTTCTGATGAGAATTTTGCAATGGAAAGCAGAAAGTTGATGATGGAAGAGAAAGGGGGATCTTTGGAGTAATGCCCTCGAGTAGGAGAGAGGCTGTAGACTCTAATACACAAGCAGAGGGATTGGCTTGGCTTTAGGTGGTGTAAAGTTCATCTCTGGTTACAGATGAGACTCAGAGTGTGTGGACACAGCTGGTAGTGGCTGGGCATATTTTGTGGTGGCACATTCCAAATGCTCTGTTTTCTCCATGAAAGATAGATCTTCAGCTAAAAGTGGAGATCCAGAGCAAGTGTTGGGGTTGAAGCAGAGAGAAAGTCTATCTGGGGGTAGGGAAAAGAGATTTGGTTGGTGCTGGATAATGTGGTTATTTTGTAGCCTTAAGCGCCCACTCTGGCTAATGAATAGGAGTTAAAGTGAAACTAGTCAGAATGATTGTAGATTTTCTTAAGCCATATTTAACAGGAGATATGTTGAGTAAATTCATATCAATACTAGTTCTCAGGAATTTGGTATCTATTACATTTGGTACTTTATTATATATATAGTGTTTATATGTGATAATTTGTAATATATTGATTATTTCCTTGCTATGACACTTGATGCTATTATCTCAATTTTAAGATGATGAGAGATCTTAACTTTGCCTAAAGCCACACAACCAGTAAGTAGCTTGGAAATAAGATTTGAGACAAGTTTTGAAATACAAAATTTTCTTTTAAAACTAAGATTTGAAATAGCATTTGAAATAAGATTTCCTTTGTTCTAAACCTTTACTCTTGCACCACGTTAATTTAAAAACCTCAGTATCATGGAGAGAAAGGAAATAAACCACCAGTTACTATTCGTCTCAGAATATCAGAGAATTAGTTATGTTCGAAAGAAAATTTTAAGATGAATCGAAACATATCTTACTTCTTTATGAAGAATAAATTGATAGAAAGGCTTAATACATAAATTGGATTAAATTGTATTTATTATAGATAACAGAAATAATATACCTTCACTTGATTTAAGTCTCCACTCAAATGTCATTTCCTTAAGAAGCCCTCTCTTGACCACCTGAGACCTCCCGTCACCCTGCTTATTACTACTTGACTTTATGCTGTCTGTTTATGTGAGTATGTGGTTACTCTAATCCCCACAAGGCCAGGGACCCTGTCTGTCTTGTGTATAATTATGTACAGCTGTATTCTCATTCCTTGGCACACAGGCGTTCTTACTTGATGAAAGAGAGAAGAAAGAAAAAAGAAAGATAGGTAGGTGGTTTCCTACGGTTAGGTTAAAGGAATTAAGATTTCCTATTGGTGATACCATGTTGAATATTTACATACATCTCCTGCCCCAGGAGGCCCAAATAAATGACCAATGTTTTGCATTCCACCTTTCTTTTGAATATCATTTAAATTGATGACCACGTGCTCTCTCTAATCTGTCACTTATCTCCTACATACCATTGCTCACCATCCCCTGTTGTTAACAGCACTGATACTGCTAATATCGTTTGTTTTATAATTAAGTCTTGTCAAATAGAAGCTTTGTACCAGACCCTTGAATTTGGAATCACTAGTTCCAAGTACTTCAGTATATTACGTATTTGCTTTGGAGATGGGAAAAAATGAGTAGTCGACCCAGCTTTTTTTTATCTTTGCCGGGGTAAAATGGAGAAAAAAATTCCTTGCAATCTTAGGATGAGCTCATTTTCGCAAATGAGAACCAACGCTGCCGTTCAGTTCTTCATCTTCTTGCCAATCCAACAGTTGCGAAGCACTGGCAGTGTGGAGAGGGGGGTGACTTCCCATCGTTTGGCTTTGGGTTAGTCCTTTTGGAGCTTCAGGGTCCTGAATTCTCTGCTTTGGGAGACAGGAAACGGGAGAAGGTAACAGGTGACTTCCACAGTCTACTCTGTGCTTTCCTCATCATTGTCTCTGCTACGGGAATGAGAGACAGAAACATTTTCTGCTTCTTAATGGTTTTTAACCTAAGGGACTCCTGTCATTTAGTTGTGAGAGGTGGTTGTTTGCTTAATAGTGTTTTCTTTCTTTTTTTTTTTTCCCAGACAGTCCTCAGAGAACTCTACTTTATATAAGCTGTAACCAATATGTAATCTATTGCTAATACCATGTCCTTGAAACAATGTGAAGGACTGTTTGGATTGCTGCAGTGATATATTTATGTAAGAGAGTGGGAAGCGGGGGTTAAAATTATCAAAGGAGCTCAAACTCTGACGGAAGTTGCTATCTGAAATTGCCTCGTTGCATCCTTAAGTTCAGAATCACCCCCAAAGGATCTGGCTTCACGTTCATAAATGCCCTTGTAAGGATTTTGGTTAGCTGTCATTCAGAAGTAGAGATCATTTAGGCCTCATGAACAGACACTATTCCTTTTGAAAATGACATGGTATCTAATGTAATCGTGGAGTGTTTTAATAGTCTATTCTGTGCGAGGCAATGAAACATTTCAAAAGTGACTGACAGCCGGTTGATGTAATTCATGGTGATCTTTTGTGTTGACAGATCTTTAAAAAGCCAAGGGAAATTACTACTGTACCCGGTGAAGCCGCCTCCTTTTTTTTTTTTTTTAACTGCCAGTATCCTGCAAAACAGGACAATTTTCTCTTTGACTGCCACTATTTTTTTATTTCGATAACATGACATGATTCCTCCTTATTATTAGGATTTCTTTTGATAGATGGAATGTGTTCCCTCTAGGTAATGCTGACTTTAAAATAGAAAGTCTTCAGTTCTCCAAATTAACTCTCTTACTTTTCTGACTTCTACATCAAGACAACCTTGCCAGTAGCCACCCTCCCACTCAGGAAGAAGCGTGATTTAGTTTAGACAATTTAAAATTTTTAAATGATTTTGACCTTTCTCTGAGGGAGAAACACGTTGAAAGGAAGAGGGTGATGAACTGCTTAATTTGGTAGGTTTTCTTTCCTAGAGCACTCTACGCTTAGTAGTCTAATGTTTTTGGTAATTTTGTAGGAGATAATATCCGTGTCCAAGACTCCAAGTCTCCAAATTCAAACTGTAGAGTGAAGGGAAGGGTGATGAATGTGAACTTGTCTGATGAGTTGTCGGGGCTAATACAGAGATCGAGTCCCAGTGTTGCCCTAGCATTTCATTTGTTTAGAATTGCATCTCTGGGTCTCTGCCCTTTGTCCTCATGTTTCAAAAGTAGACATTTCCCTCACATTTTCCAGCCGACCCTTGGGGAATAGAAGGTACCTTTTCCCTTAGTCCAATCTATTACTAAAGCATTGTCATTATGATTTGACAGCGTTTTGTTTTGTTTTGTTGTTTTTGTTGTTGAGAATGAACTGTGCTTTGGCCCTGTGCTGGTTGCTGTTGGGGAGATAAGAGTGTACTTTCTGATTATAATCTTAGTCATATTTTTGTATAATATTCCACAGTATAATACAGTGACTTCTACTGAGGTGTAATTCAACTTTTAAACATTGTTTTGAAGTGCCATTTGAATGTAAGATGTGTGTCACCGCCCACCTTCATCTTCAGTTCTGATTTCCCTTTGTGTCATCTGCCCACTCTCCCGCAGCTTGCTGTCTCACTGGACTAAGGGTAGACCTAAGTTCACCTACAGCCTTATACACCCAAACTTCCCCTACCTCCCACAGCCCCACCACCACACACATTCTTGTGGAAACAAAAAGTTAAACATGTAGAAAAGAGAGACAAGAAAAGAACCCATTCCATTTTCTCTTCGAATTTCTTTTTAGACCCTGGGAAATGTCAATACTTTTCATAGTTGAAATAACTAATAGGTACCACTCCTGTTTTTTAAAATTTTTTAAATTTAAACTTACTTTTCACCTAGAGCGGAATCAAAACAGGTCGAGGTCTAGTTGGTGGCAGACCCAGAAACTGATATTTTAGCCGAACTATGGTGAATGCACACCACCCGGGCTGCCATCTTATGCATATGCTAAAAGGCAACGTCAGAAGTCATTTCGAGGAGTCCATAGTTTGAAGGTAGAGGACTTGGATTTGAGTCCTAATTCCATTTGGGTTGTGGGAACTGGAGAAAATCATTTCATTTCTGTTTCCGTTTAGTAAAATAGAAGCAATAAGTATGCCCACTTAACTTACTTTTCCAGGTTGCCGGGAACATACTGTAAGAAAATGAATTGTGCAGTATTTTACATCTTTAATTCTGCACAGACAGTAAGAGTCATTCTTTCTCATCCTCCTCTCAAAGTAATTTATAAATGACTTTTTGTCTTACCAAAACTGTCATTTTTAAGGATCTCTCTTGTTGGAAAAGGAAGAGAGTATTAACAAAAGGACATTTAATCCTCAAAATAACTGTGTGAGTTAGAAATTATTATTAGCAGTTTACAGATTAAAAAAGCAGCCATTAGAGAAGTTAAAAAACTTTCTCCAGATTAGTAATTTGTAAGTAGTTGATCCTCTGGTTTGTCTGACTGTAATGCCCGTGTTATTTCTTCTATAAACTGATTTAGTTTGTTAATATACTGCAGTCTATTCCAACATCTCTCTGTTCATTATGATTAATTTTGAAACTTCTTGCCATTTCAGTTATTCTTGTTCTTTCAGTGGGGGTTCATTTATTCAATTCGTTTAGCAATCATTTGTTGCCACACACTGCTAAACACTAGCAGTTTTTGTTCTTAGTCTAGTCTCTTAAACAGAAGAAGGTATACGTTTAAAATAGAATGACACGTGCTTTTATAGTGGGGGAGATAAAGATGCTTTGGGAAGTCAGGGAAGGCTTCATAGAGGAAGTACAACCTAAGCCCAGGCTCTCGCAAACCTTTTGTAGAATGTAGATGGCCTCTGCCATTATGACTTTTGTTTTTCTTCTACCAGCAGATTCCTGTTGAGTAATTAGTTGTGGGGTAAATAGTCAAACGACTCTTACATGTGCTTGTTATTTTCTAGCTTGTCCAGATTATTATCAATACGACACACTTGGAGAAATCCTGTAAGTACTTGGAAGAATTCATTACCAACATCACTAACGTGCTTCCAGAGACAGTCCACACCACCAAGCTCTACGGCACCACAACTTTTAAGGTGAGAAGGCCCCGGAGTACTGTAAAACTGCCTCTGGGGTACGCAGTCTGGGCCATTCTACCGACATGGCTTCGTTTCTCCCAGGATGCTTAGTAACATGATGGTTTTGAGAATAAGTGCTTATAATTTCCTTAGAAAAACAAATACCAATGCTAGTTTCTGGACTTTTGGACTTGAAAATGTCTACAATTCTGTCCACTAAATCTTCCTTGTATTTTGTACTTGAAAATGGCTGTTTCCTCAGTTGGCCCCTGCTTTAGTCAAGAGTTCTTAAGGATGATCTAGCTAATAGTGGTTGTAACTAAAATCAACATCAATTAATTTTTTTTAATTAGCTGTTTTTGCTTCTTTGTGTCCTATGTCTAGTTTTTTCACTTTTTTAGTGAGGAATTTCTGCCCATTACTATTGTAGTTAGCAATTTTATAATCATTTCACAAGGCCAGAGCACTAGTTTTGATCCGGGGTTTGATCAAAGGGGAAGAGTGACACTCTTGTAGAGCAAAAAATAGATTGATGGAGTTTCTGGAGAGTAAATGACTTAATTTAAAGAGGACTTAAGAAACTCCTTTATATTGCCGTGTGAGCTTTAAATAAATATTAAGCAGAAAAAGTAGGGCAACATCTTAAACACTAAAATGGTAGACTCTGACACAAAAACCAACCTGTCGTTTTTGGTTTTTGTCATTATTGTTATTATTTGATTATTTTAGTTTTGAATCAATCTGTTTCATCCTTTTGAAGTTGAAATTAGATACGAAGTTGTAGAGTTGAAATCACGAAGTATGTCCACTGGCGTCAACTTTTTCCTATCCTTTTATCCTCTTTCCCTATTTATTGGCACCTCGCCTTGAGAGTAGATTTAAGACAAAAAAATCAAATTTGATTCATAACTGCTTATTATGTTAGTAAGATCTCTTTTCCTGTTATAAGAAAAAGAATGGGAAAGGACCTGAATAGCCAAAGCAATCTTGAGAAAGAGGAACAAAACTGGAAGCATCACATGTCCTGATTTTAAATTATATTACAAAACTCAAGTAATCAACAATAGTATGGTGTTAGCATAAACACCTGTGCATAGATCAATGGAACAGAACAGACAACCCAGAAATAAACCCATGTATATATAGCATATATATTTTCAGATGATTTACAACAAAGGTGTATACACAGGGATACACAGTGGGGAAAGAATAAATGGACAGCCGCATGCAAAAGAATGGAACTGGACCCCCATTTTTATACCATACACAAAAATCAACTCAAAATAAGGATTTGAATGTAAGATCTGAAATTATAAAATTTCTAGAAGAAAACATAGTGAGTGAGCTCCTTGACATTAGTCTTGGCATTGATTTTTAAATTTAATACCAAAGCAAAGGTGACAAAAGCAAAAATAAATAAGTGGGACTACATTAATCTAAAAAGCTTCCGAGCAGCAAAGAAAACCATCAGCAAGACACAAAAGCAACTGATAGAATGAGAGAAAATACTTCCACATCATATATCTGAGAAGGGGTTAATATCCAAAACATATAAATAGCAAAACCCCAAATAATCCAACTAAAAGGGGGCAGAGGAACTGAATAAACCATTCTCTAAAGAAGATCTACAAATGGCTAACAGGTACATGAAAAAGATTAGTGTTTATGAGATACTACCTCATGCCTGTTAGTATAACTATCACCAAAAAGACAAGAGAGAACAAATGCCTGCAAGGACATAGAGAAAAGGGAACCCTTATGTGCAGTAGTCAGGCATGGAACCCAGTATATCTGCAATGGATAAAAGTATGGAGATTACTCAAGAAATTGAGAATAGAGCTACCATCTGATTTAGCAGTCCCACCTCTGGGTATATATATCCAAAGAAATAAAAATTTTTATCTTGAAGAGATATGTATACTTCCATGTTTATTGCAGCATTATTCACAATAACCAAGCTATGCAAACAACCTAAGTGTTTATCATTAGATGAATAGATAAAGGAAATGGGGTACATATACACGATAGAACATTATTCAACCAAGAAAAATAAGGAAAATCTGCCATCCATCCAACGTGGATGGACCATACGAGCATTATGCTAAGTGGAATCAACCAGACAGAGAAGGACAAATGCTACATGCTATCACTTATATGTGGAATCTTAAAAACAGACAAATGAACAAAAAAGTCAAGCTCACAGAAACAGAGAGGGGGAAAGTGGTTGCCAGGGCATGGGGGCCGGGGGATTAGGTAGGGGAAATAGAAATTGGTAAACGGGTACAAATTAAGATGAGTAAGATTTGAGGATCTAATGTAAAACATGGTAGCTGTAGTTGATAATTCTATATTATATAATTGAAATTTTCTAAGAGAATATAGCTTAAGTGTTCTCACCAAAAAAAAAAAAAAAAAGGTATATATGTAAGGTAATGAATGTGTTAATAACTAGATGACGGAGATCCTTTCACAGTATATACGTATATTAAATCACCATAATGCACATTTTAAGTATAATTTTATTTTCAATTATACTTCAGTAAATCTGAAAAAAAATTTTTTTAAATGAGATGTTCACAAAATATTCCTTATGTACATATGTGACCATGGGTCATTCATTTCAAATCACCTAAAAAAATTTCTATTGTACGTTGTCTTGTATGGGTATCCTCACTTGCAAACTTTTCAATAATGTTTCATTATATTAATGTTGAAACTCTTATAGTGAAGAAAAGATTTGTCTAATAAAGAGGACCCAAGAATGAATATAACAAAAGCTTTAGGAACTTTAGGATCACCTTAGGCAGTTTAATAAAAATTATGATTACAGTGAACTATTAGCATTATTAAGGAGGATGGGCAATTATTTCATCAAAAATATTTCCACTTGATTTACTGTGGAAGCCAAGACTTCTCAGGAAAGGAAATGTGGGAGAGACTACCAGAGAAGAGGGAGTTAGGGAGTTAGATGTGAGGTTCGTTTATACTTGTCTCTCATATGGGGAATATGCAGAACGTACTGCTATTCTTCCCTTAATCCACCTCAGTTTTCTCATTTCAGGGGCTTTTCAAATTATGGTCAGAAATCCTCCCAAAGGATGGCTTGTGTAGTTTGTTGTTGTTCCAGCATTAAAATTGCTGAGGGAAAATTAAGGGCAGACAGGAAGCCATAGGAGTTGAGTAGCCAGTTAAATACTTAGTAAAGGAGAAGTTCTGGAGACCACTAAAGGTCATGTTGACAAGTGCTTATTGGAAACACTGATTGCTTAAAACACATTGAGAGTTTATTTTTACCAGGACTGTTTCAGACCAACTAACCCAGAACTCAGTATAAACATGGCAATTATAGCAGCTACATGTTGTGTATTTTCCTAAGCTACTGTTTCCAGAAAACTTTCCCTCGCAGATGGAAACCTTTATGCTGAAAAAGGGGCAAAAATAATCAGAAGGTCTTCAAGGTATTTTCCTGCAGAATTGCCTCCTGTTTCTGCCACGTGTGACATAATTCAGCTGGCATTCTTAGCTCTCCTTGTTCATAAGAATTTCCTCGCTCTCTTACAAAATAGAATGAGGCTATTTATTAATTTACAAATTTTGTTTGTGTACCTACTATGTGACAATCTGGTATGTTCTTGAGTGGAAAGAGAAAAAATACTTAATCCTTGGATTTGGAGTTTATAATCTATAGGATTATAGCTGTAACTTCTCTAAAGAACTTTGTGAAAAGTACTAGAATAATACAATAAATACATTCAGTCTCTCATCAATCCTACAAGTTTTTATGAAGCATCTACTACATACTAGGCAATTTATGGGTTTAACTTAATCAACAGGTCTCCTGACTTTATAAAGTGGTAGGGATGGACAAACAAACAAAAATCTCAGTTAATGGCAAGAACTAAGAAGAAAAATAAATGACTTGAATGAAATGAGAAATAGAATCCTTTAGATTTCTGATAGAGGGAACAGTACAATAGTAGGTATTTAAGTAGGTGTGTTCAAGGAATAACAAGGGCTTCAGTCAGGCAGTGATAAATCTATCACTGGAGGTAGAGGTGATAAGAAACGAGGTAGTCAGGAGTCAGATGTTTTCTAGCCTTGTAGGTCACAAGAAATACCTTGGGTTTTATTCTGAAATGAAACGTGAGGCCATTAGAAAATTGGGTGTGGTGGCGATAGTCTGATTTATATATTAATGGGTAACGCTGGCTGCCGTGTGGAAAATAAGTGTGTTGTAGATTAATAAGAGTGGAAGAACAGAATTCAGTCTGGAAGTCTCTGCTGTAGTCTAGGTGAGAGATCATGTTTTTTTGGACAACAGTTATAGGGTGAAAGTGGTAAGAAATATTTTTGAAGGTAGAGATGGCAAGTTTTGCTGCTAGATTAGGTATGGAGTTATAGGAGAGAGTGGAGTCCAAGATAATTCCAAGATTTTTGAACGAAGCAAACTGTATGAATCGTGGTGGTATTCTCTGAGAGGGGAACAGCGAAAGAATAACAGACCAGAAGAGAGGCAGTAGAATCAAGGCTTCCATTTTTGGCACATGAAGCTTCGATATTTAGTAGTCATCTGCGTAGAGATATTAATTGACAGGGCAAAGTCAGAGCTAGAGATAAAAATTCAGAATCCTTCTGTATAAAGATGGTATTTAATGCTGTGGGGCTGGCTTTCTTCTGGGAATTGAATATAGGCAAAGAAAAGGTGAGAGGATTGGGCTTCAAGGGAAATCAATAGTTACAGGTCTACAAGAAGAGGATGAGGATACTTATCTTAGCTTGGAGACCTTCAAGGAAGCCTCCCCAGAAAGG
Source organism: Paguma larvata (assembly GCA_030068075.1). Lineage (NCBI taxonomy): Eukaryota > Metazoa > Chordata > Mammalia > Carnivora > Viverridae > Paguma > Paguma larvata. The sequence goes on from CM057836.1 coordinate 49,775,836, forward strand.
GCACAAGATGAAATGGGTCTTGGGACCAGCAGGAGGTATGGACAAAAGATGAGGAGGGAGTGAGGGATATTTTTAGGAGGGGCAACTTCATGTACAAAGATGAAAGAATAAAATAAAACCATGTCACAAAAATAGTTATGAAACTCTTGGAACAAGAGTCCCATAACACTTCTTAGAGCCTTTTATATGCTAGTGTGCATCATGAGTCTCTTAAACAGAGTTTCTCAAACTTATTTCATCTAGAAATTCTTCTGCTGTTGTGTTAGTATTTTTCAGATCTGTTGTTCCTTAGAACACATTTCAGGAAACATTGGCATATACCAATCTTTGAAGGACCCTGATGACAAAGACACCAGAGAAGTAGGCTAGTAACTACTGGGAATATTTACAGCATGAAGCTGAAACTTCAGGATACTTAGAATAAGTAAAGTGAGGAGACTAGGGGATACAGAGGGGTTGGTATTACAGGAAGGGAGGTTCTTGGAGTCCCAGAAGAAATGAATAGTAATAAGACCTGAGCTCGAGTACAGTTTTGAACAAATATAGGAAAGTAAAGAAAGGATGCAGACAGCTAAGGGAAGTAAAGACAGATTCTCTATCTGGCGAGGCAAAACCATAGCTTGTCTTGCAGACAAGAATGAAAAGACTCTACTTTTAGAAAGGAAAAAATAGTGGAGACTGTGATATTCTTGATATTCCCACTGGTGTTACTTAGTGGATGTAAGTGTGAGAGGTCTCCAAGTAGAAATTTCTGATTATGCTAGAAGTCTGAATGATTTTTACAATTCCGTATTTCTCAGGATGCCAGACATGCAGCTGAAGAAGAAATTTATACCAATTTAAACCAGAAGATTGACCAGTTTCTACAGCTGGCTGACTACGACTGGATGACCGGAGATTTGGGCAACAAAGCTAGCGATTACCTAGTAGACCTCATTGCCTTTCTACGAAGCACTTTTGCTGTATTCACACACCTTCCTGTAAGTGACAATCGCTCTTACTTTGCTCATCATATAGAAAAAAATTTTCTTAAAATCTAGTTTGGCGAAAGATGTTTGTTTCTGCTTTAACTAGCCAGGAGGCTCCTAGGGATATAAAAACTCACACTATAATTATTGTCTCTTGATGAGATTTAGAGACCTCTTCCATAATTTTTTCACTGAGTTTTGCAGTTTTTTTTTTTATTTTGAAAATGGTCCCTAATATCATGTGTATTTCTATTCCTCCTAACTTTGCCAGTAATTAGGGCAAGTACATAGTGAATGCCATGGTAGAAATAAAAGAAAAACTTAGGAGTTAGAATTTCAGGTATGTATCTTTAATTGTAGAATATCCACTTGACTTTTTTTATAACCTCAAATATCTGATGAAATGCTCCATCTTTTTATCTAATTTGTCTATCATTTCTCTATTTTCTTGAGCATAGTAATTAGTAATTTTAAAATAATTTTTTAATTTTTATAGGTGGTAATATGTAGTTTACTTACATATAGGTAGAATTATTTTTGATTCTTTTTTTTTTTTTTTTTTGTTTAGTTATCAGTCATATAGTCCTATCTCTTTGTACTAGTTTTGGGTCGATGTTAGACACTGCATTGGGAACATGCAGAGGTTCCAGGTGAGGACATCTCCCACCAAAATCGGTTTATCCCTTCCTTTACTAAGTAGGTAGTGCGGGCAGGTGGGTTATGGTTTGAGCCTCGTCACCTAATCCCATCATGGGCAGATCTGGGTCAAGCTTGGACCAGTATATGGTTCTTCAGGGCTTTTAATGAGAGCCTGACACATCACTGTCTCTTCAGGACCGAGAGGACTATGGAAATTTCCATTTTTCAGAGAAACCTTATCTCTGTCAGCCGCTTGCCTTTTTTAATTTTAGAGTTTACGCAGATCAGTCATTGCCAATGGGAAACAAGTGGTCGGAGACTGTCAGTGTCAGTTTACCCCTCCCTCAAGATCGTTCAGCTCCCAACTCAGGTTCTCATGAATCCTCCCACTAGTGAGTCTTCTTGTGTGAAACACTGTAAGACTCTGGGGAAATCTTACTTTACTTTCAAAAGTTTTGCCTTAGACCCTCATTTTCCCCAGTTGTGTAGCTTTAGAATTCAGAAAATGTCTTGAGGAGAAAGCTGGCCCTCAAGTCTCCAATTTTGGCACTTCAGCCCCATGGAAACAGCAAAAATTCAGTGATTTTTTTTTTCACCCCAGTAGTTGCTCCCTGCCTGCACCTAACCCAAATTCTTGGTCTGTTCCTATGCCTACGTTTGGCAGATGCATCCAGGGATGGCTGCAGAGCCTCAGCTCACCTTTAAAAGGGTCTGCCCTCTTTCCAGTCCTCATTGCTTCATAGTCTTCTCGTGTGTCAGTTTTTTACTGCCTTTTATACCGGTTGGTGGGAGCACTGGCCTCCCAAAAACTAGGTCATTTCATCTAGCTTCATCTTGATACTGAAGCCAGACGTAAGTAGCACAAAGGAGAACACAATGGGCCAATCTCACAATTATGAATAAGAAAATAGACTAAATCAAATTTTAGCAAGTCAGTTCCAAAGTGTTTGAAGAAAGTAATTTACTACTGCTATGTAGGATTTATTCTAGAAATGCAAGGATGGTTTGATATTTAAAAATCTGTCAATATAATTTATCACATTACTAGGTGAAAGAGACAAAGATCATATTTGTGTATTCTAAAAAGGGCTTGTACAACATCCGGCCTGCACTCCTGATTAAAAAAAAAAAATTCAACGAATATAATATTTCAGTAACATGATAGAGAGCACCTATGTGAAATTCAGCAACTACCATGGATTTAACAGTGGAACACTAAAAACATTTGTTTGCATTTACATCAGAAGTATGGTGGGGTGCCTGGTGGCTCAGTTCGTTAAGCAACTGACTTGAACTCAGGTCATGATCTCACAGTTCATGGATTCAAGCCCCTTATCAGGCTCTGTGCTGACAGCTCAGAGCCTGAAGCTTGCTTTGGATTGTGCCTCCCTTTCTCTCTCTGCCCCTTGCTGGCTCATGCTCTCTCTCTCTCTCTCTCTCTCTGTTTCTCAAAAATAAATAAATATTAAAAAAAAAGAAGAAGAATGATGAAGATGCTTCTTACTGCTTTGGAAGTTCTATCAAATAAGTAAGGTAAAAAAAAATAATATTATCATTGTTCATAGATTATTACTGTATATTACCAACCCCCCCAAATGAATAAAAATTAATTAGGACCAGTAAGACTAGTTGGTTAGATGATCCACTTAGAAAACAAATCAGCCTCTCCTGTGTTAGCAATACCTTCATAGAAAATATATTGCCAAAAAATACTGTATTCATTATTGGATTATAAGATCTCTGTAAGTATATTTAATAAGTTATATGTAGGACCAATGTGAAGAGCATTTCACAGAGTAATTTAAAAGAAACTTTATTATGTACAAATATATGCAATATTTTAGGTGGGAATATTTCATATTGCAGAGAATTTTTCCAAAATTAATCTAATTGCAATCGTATGAATTTGGTGGTGGTGGGTTATCTTAACAAAATAATTCTAGAATTTATATGGAGACAAAAATAGACAGTATTTGCCAAAAAATATGAACAACTAAATTGAGTGTGGTCTTTTCCTAGACATGTTAATTATAAACCGAAAATAATTTAACTAAATACCATTCTCACTTTGGAATAGACTGATAGATTAAAGGAAGAGAACATAAAATCTGTAAATAGTTCAAGGTACATGTAAGAATTTAGTATATGATAAAGGTGGCATTCAGCAATTGCTGTTGCCACTTCTGTCTGCTAATTTGGATAAAAAGATGTTAAGTCCAAACTTCATATGTCAAAATAAATTCTAGATCAAATGCATGTTAAGAAATTATGGGAGAACCAATAACAATATTAGCAAATATTTCTTTTTTAAAAATATTAGCAAGTTTTTCTATAATCTGTAAGTGAGTCACCATCGTAAGGATGACACCAGGGGCGCCTGGGTGGCTCAGTCTGTTAAGCGTCCAACTCTTGATTTTGGCTCAGGTCATGATCTCACAGTTTGTGAGGAGGAGCCCCGCGTCTGGCCCTGTGCTGAGCATGGAGGCTGCTTAAGGTTCTGTGACTCCTCTCTCTCTCCCTTTCTGTCTGTCTCTCTCTCTCTCTCTCTGCCCCTCCCCCTCCACCTGCATGTATGTACTTTCTCTCAAAAATAAAGTAAAATAAAATAAGATAAGCGTGACACTAAAGAGTGAAATCATTAAGGAAAAGGTTAATAATTTGGCTGCATAAAATGTTTTGTAAGAAAACAGATGAACATAAGGGAAGGGAAACAAAAATAATACAAAACAAGGAAGGGGAGAACAAACTGAAGGTTCCTGGAGGGGTGTTGGGTGGGGGGATGGGCTAAATGGGCGAGGGGCATTAAGGAGGACACTTGTTGGGATGAGGGCTGGTGTTATATGTAGGGGATGAATCACTGGATTTTACTCCTGAAATCATTATTGCACTATATGCTAACTAACTTGGATATAAATGAAAATAATTATTTTCATATAAATAAATAAATGTTTTGTAAGATACCTAAAAAGAATTAATAAAGAAAATAGAATGTGGGGCACCTGGGTGGCTTAGTCAATTGAGCTTCCGACTTCAGTTCAGGTCATGATCTCCCGGTTCATGAGTTCGAGCCCTGTGTCAGGCTCTGTGCGGACAGCTCAGAGCCTGGAGCCTGCTTTGGATTCTGTGTCTCCCTCTTTTTGCCTCTCCCCAGCTCACTCTTTCTCTGTCTCTCTCAAAAATAAACAAACATTAAAAAAAAATTAAGGAAAAAAAAAGAAAATAGAATGTAAGCATATCAAAAAAGTAATTAACAAGTATTCCAAAAGGTTAGTATTTGTAATATATAACAATGTAACACATTGTTTCAAATTTAGTAAGAAAATAACACACAATTTCGGAAAATTTGTAAATGTTGTATTTTAGACAGTCAGAAAAGAAGAAAAATACAAGACTAATAATAACATAACAAAATATGCAACTCTGGTAATAAGACATACATATTAATGTTGTCGGATATTTTTGCCTATAAACTTGCCAAAAGTAAATAAGAAAATGATAATGTTCAATATTTATGAGAAACATTTCCAAAAATAGGTGTTCTGATACATTGCTGGAAGGTATGTAAATTGGTACATCCTTCTTGGTGGTCAGGTTTTCAATATGCCTTAAAATCTCTTAAAATTTGCTTACCTTTGACCGTGCAATCCAATCCCACTTTCAGCGGTCTCACTTAATGACATAATCATGGGTATATTGTACGATTCAGATGTAAGCATGTTCAACATAGTATTATCTTTTGCAGAGTGGAGTTCAGAATAAGTTAAAAGCCTGTAATAGATGTGTTAGCTCAATAAATTATGATATATATTCACATAATGTGATGTCAGTCATTCATTAAATTAATGGAGATAGATATTTATTGGTTTAAAATATGTTATTTATTTCTTGATTAGAAAAGCAGATTGCAAAATCATTTTACATAATATGATCTCACTTTTATTAATTATAGGTACAGACATAGTAATCATGTATACTATACACAGTAAAAAATCTAGAATTATGCACTCCCTGGCTTAACTATACTAATCTCTATATAGCTTTTAATTTTTTCTTTTTGTTTATCTGTGTTTAAAAATATTTTTCCATCATGAAACATTTGCTACTTTTATAATCGTGGGTGGGGGAAGGCGATTTGGAGTTATTATTCTCTGTTTCAAGATTATTCTGTCTTCAATAATCATATTGAAGAAAGATGTTCACAGATGTGTTTCATTTTTTGAAAGGAAAATGGCTAATAATATTTTGGCCATAATGTCTCCCCCAGCATCATACAGCTACTTGAATGAATAAGACTTTGGAATATCATGAAAAAAAAAATGTAGTAGTTCAAAGTCAAAGCCATCCTGAACAGATGTGCCCTGTATTCATCTTCCTTGCTTTTTTTCTGTTCTTAAAAAATAAAATGACCCCTAATGAGCATACATGTCATATAATACAGAGTTCCTATATATTTAGTGGTTATCATATGTCAGCTCCATACTTACTTGAATGTCCAGGCCATTTAGAAGTAGTACCGTTAATCAGACTCACGGTTGTCTAACACTAAGTACATGCTTTTTCTCCGAGTAGAGTTGTGACCTTTCTTGCAGGTCTATGCTGTAAGTAATTTGTTGAGGATTTTTCCTTTATTTTGTTTATTCTGAGCTGTCATTGCTGCCTAAATACTATACCCTCTCAGTGTGGATCAGGATGATTGTGCTATTCAGATCGAAGTCGGAGGTGACTCATAGCCCTAAATCCTCAATATTACTTCTGCAAATGCCATGTTTCCGTGCAGTCTAGTATAGAAATTTTCTTTCTCAAGCCATTGTTGCAAAAAGTGTTTGCATTCACCAACCATGGTATTCTCTAGAATCAGATTACTATGGCTTCTAAAACTCTTCCTTCTTCTGGTTTTACACAGAGCAGAATAGATGGCCCAGCACTTGTGTTTATGCTCGCCAGCGTGCTAGATAACTTCTGCATGGAACCTTGTATTTGTAAAACGTATTAGCCAAACAGAACCGTGTCTGAGATTTGCTCTTGTGCACTAATAGTGAAAGATGAGAGAGGAAAGAGCTATTTCTGAGGAAAACAAAAACAAAAACAAAATCATTTGTCTTTTAATTAATATGAATATTTCTTTTCATATTTTCAATTCCCTAGCAAGAGTGGCTCTCTTCTCAAAGAGTGACTGAATAATAGAAAATATTATTTTCTGTATGGGAAGAACTATAAAGAAAAAGCCTAAGTCTGTGTTGTTCTATTACATTTTGAAATCTCCAGATTTTTTTAGTTCTCAGGGGTGTTTTGTCATCACATAAGCAACATAACCCAAAGTATAGGGTGGTGTGTAGGTTCGTGTGTGTGTGTGTGTGTGTGTGTGAGAGAGAGAGAGAGAGAGAGAATGAGAGAGAGAGGGAGGGAGAATGGAGAGGGAAAGAGAGTGTTTGGGTGGGAACGGATGTCTTAGGTTTTACTTCATTGAACACTGAATGGTTGGGGGTAGGTAATTGTTGAGATTTGTGACTATTTCCCAATGAATTTTGATGCCCAAGGTGGCCTCCTATTTTCATGAGGCACCCAGAAATGATTGTAAGAAGGTTTTCCACAATTAGAAATTCAGAATTGTTGCCACGTCCTTTAAGAGGTGGGGTAAATACACAAGCCTGTTGGCAGGCTCCAGTTGTATGATTTAGAATTTCAGGCACAGCTACCCAGTTTGCATGCTCAGCATAAGAGCGTACTTTTGAGAATTCATCCTTGTTATCCTAATAATTATCTTTCAGAAATGCATGAGAGGGAGGAAATGCTGTCTCAAGTAACGGACCCAGAGGAGGGGATCCTGACTTTGTTTTCTCTGTCTGCTCTTAATGTTAATTTATATGACCCGGGTCAAGATCTCTCTTAACCCATTTTGGTTTGCCTTAGTTTCTCAGTTGCTTAGTTTTTATGGTGTTACCTGTTCTTGGCCTTTCTTCCCGGGACAGTTATTTGATGGGCCATTTTTAAGGGAAAATCATTTTCTATATAAAAGTTCCTGAAATTTTTCCTGCCTAAAACCCTTTTAAAACATTTCTCTTAGCACTGCATTGAATTCTGTGAACTGTTGCCATCTCAGGACTAACCAAATGCTATTGCTGGATAGAAACCATCAATGCCTCCCCTTGAGTATAAAATCTCTGTGACCATCGAGACTTTCCATAATATGACCTCCTACCTACCGTTTTGTCCTTGACTCTCTCAATTTTCCCTTTGCCCGAGATCCTCCTTCCAAACCGAAGGAATGCTCTTTGTCAAGCACGTCAGACTGTTTCCTGCCCTTGATGTTGTTCATACCTTGGTGTGTACTTGAACTATGTGTATTGAAATCTTATCCATCCTTCAAGGCTCATTTCAAATCCCACACCTTCCATGAAGCCTTCTCCTGTTCTCCTAACCAGATATACCACCTTTCTTGTTTGTTTGGCACGTCTTCCATGGCACTAACCTAATTCTGTCTTGGGCGGGACGTGTCACTGATCTATGGGCTTGTTTCAGAAAAGGGGAGCGTGGTAAGTTAGAAGTACCAACTGTGTTCCAGATGCTTTACATGTGTTACATGTCATCCCAGTTAACAAAGACTCAAAATACCTCAGTCAGATGAGTATGAGCAGTTTTAGTGATGACAGTGTGAACTCAGGGAAGTTATGTCCTTTCTAAGAGATACAACAAATAGGTAGCAGGGTTAGGATTTAAACAGATTTATTTGACTTTAAAATTTCCCACTGTACCGTGGTGCCTACTAAATTCATTGCCAGCCATAGGACTGTAAACTGTGGCTACATAGAGACCTCGTTTGATTCCTCTCTGTCTGCGGGTGCCGTGCAGTTCCTTGCATGAAGTGGTGCACACTAAGTTTTTGTGGAGTTTACTTACTTTGCAGAATAAATTAAGTGAATTCCTACCTAGGATTGAAACCCATTTTTGGATCATGTATCTCATTAAAAGTAATCATTTAATTATTAAAAAGAAAAGTCACAAAGTTATTCTGAGACGAGGACAAAAAGTTTGGGTTAGAAATCTTTTTTTTTTTTAATTTTATTTTATGGAGGGAGAGAGAGTGTGCACTGCGGTGGGGAAAGAAGCAGAGGGGGGAAAAAGAGAGAGAGAGAGAGAGAGAGAGAGAGAGAGAGAATCTCAAGCAGGCTCCATGCTCAGCCCTGAGCCTGACAAAGGGCTCCATCCCATGACCTGATCCCGATCATGACCTGGGCCGAAATCAGGAGTCGGATGCTCAAGTGACTGAGCCACCCAGGCACCCCTGTTTGGATTAAAAATTATAAATTGGTCTTTCTCCTTCCATAGTCCCTTAAATATACCCAAATAAAAAAGATCATTGTTTTTCAAGTGACAGAGTTGTAGTTTTAAAAATAATTTGCATTTATGTTTCACTTTATAATATTCAAACTTCTTTTATATATTCTCATTATTTCATTTGGTTTTTTAAACAACCTCTATGATACATAAACAGTTATTATTTTTCCCATATGACGAATGTGAAAACCGAGGCCTAAGATGGTCTTGCTCAGGGTCAGAAAATGAATCAATAGTGGGGGTGATCCTAGAGTTTTTTTTTTTTTTTTTGCTCTGGGTCATGCTTTCCCCGCTGTGTAAAACTATCGCTCCATATTTAATAATACCTACTATTTTTTGAGTGCATACTGCGTACGGCTTTTTCTGTATCTCGTGTGTGTGTGTGTGTGTGTGTGTGTGTGTGTGTGTGTGTGAATTTTGTTGCAAGGAATCAGTGAGAATATATATAATTATATTCTCATGCATATGTTCTCATTTATTCCTTGCAACAAATTTGCAAAAAGGTGTCATCTCATTTTATGGATGAGAAAAGTAAAGCATGGATGGAGAGGTTTACTATCGTGTCAGAAATTAATGACCTCAGCGTAGTGGAGCCGGGCTGTGAACTGCCTCCAAAGCCCGTGCTCTCTTCTCCCGCGGCCCTGCTACCTGTAAACTATGCAGGGGGGGGACACAGGCTTTGTTTCGTGGAGCCTTCGTTTATGCCTATCCTCTGTGAGATTCTTACTCGGTATTTTTTGTTAGTGTATAAAACTGTATTCATTATGAGCAGAACAATTCCTAGTAGGAGAGGTGAATTGTGATAATGTGTCCAGAAAGTGAGAAGTCTGGTAATGGGAAGGATAGGAGTTAAGCGGATTGCCTCTTTCTAACCTAACCTGGTTCCCTTAGCTGACATCTCATGTGGAAATTCTCCTTATCTAATGGCCATAGTGATCTCTAAATCAGCTCAATCTCTGTGGTTTTCACTTGAACAAAATATAGATGTGCCTTGGAGATATTGTGCGGTTTGGTTCCAGACCGCAGCAATAAATTGAATATTGCAATAAAACAAATGAGTTGAACTCATTTAACTCTAATGAGTGTTTTTGGTTTTCTCGGTTCATGTAAGTTATGTTTACACAGTACTGTAGTCTATTAAGTATTCAGTAGCATTATGTTTAAAAATCCAATATCCACACCTTAATTGAAAAATGCTTTATTGCTAAAAAATGCTAACCATCATCTCTGAGCTTTTAATGAGATGTTGTCTTTTTGTAATGGAGGGTCTTCCTTGATGGTGGTGGCTGCTGACTAACAGGGTGATGGTTACTGAAGATTGGGGCGGCCGTGGCAATTTTTTAAAAATAAGACAGTGAAGGGGCGCCTGGGTGGCTCGGTTGGTTAAGTGTATGACTTCGGCTCAGGGCATGACCTCACGGTTCATGGTTCGAGCCCCGTGTCAGGCTCTGTGCTGACGGCTCAGAGCCTGGAGCCTGCTTCAGATTCTGTCTCCCTTTCTCTCTGCCCCTTCCCTGCTTGCGCGCTCTCTCTCTCTCTCTCCCTCTGTCTCAAATATGAATAACACTTAAAAAAAAGACCGTGAAGTTTGCTGTATCGATTGACTCTTCTTTCCAGGAATGAGTTCAAGATTAGACTCAATCCTTTGCAGCCGTGCCACTGCTCTGTTGACGGTTTATGTGGCGTTCTCCTAAGGCACTTGCTATCATCCCAGCACTCCTCACAGCTTCCTCCCCAAGAGTAGATTCCGTCTCAAGAAACCACTTTCGTTCTGCATCCACAAGAAACGACTCCTCACTGGATCCAGCTGTATCCTGAGATTGCAGCAACTCGGTGGCATCTTCGGGCTCCACTTCTAGTTCTAGTTCTCGTTCTCTTGCTCTCTCCACCACATCTGCAGTCATTCCCTCCACCGCCTTGAACCTTCAATTTATAAAAAACAACATATCTGCAAAGCGAAATAAAGCGAGGTGCAATAAAATGAGGTATGCCTGTGAGGAAGCTGCAGGTGTTCTTAAGGAACCAGAGGCATCGAAGCCTTCAGGATATCTTTCACATTCTTGTTCAGATTCATTATATGGGCAGAGCCAGTGTCCAAGGAATTTTTTTTCTGTTTTTGTGTTTTTTTCCCCCTGCGATGCAATTACAAATTTGCTGATAATTTCTCCGCCTACGGAGGAATCAGTATTCCCTGTTTATGTGCTGTTAAGATTTTGATTGTTTGAGCCACATAGAGTACTTCGAAATCAGCAGATTAGATCCTAATTAGTGTGGTGTCGAGGTTGTGAGTTTAGTTAGTGACTTACATCCTTCAGGAGTTTTGTATTTCTTTAGAGACATCGTTGTGTGTTGAGCTATTACTTAGCACTTTTCCTCCTGAAAACGGTTACCAACAGCCACGGCCCTTCTTTCTGGTAGTGTCAGGCAGTAATGCTTTGCCTCCTTAATGATACTGGTCTTTACCTGGTCTCCTGCTCTTATAATTATTAAATGAAAGATTAAGAAGGCTTAAATGCTAAGAAACATTTACTTCTAATCTTGTTTTTGGTGCTGAGATAAGGAGAACCTAGTGCTTAAAGGAGCACAAAATGCTCCAACTCCCCACATCTGATACACTGTTCAGAGTCAGAGATACCAGTGAGAACGTCTTGGACACTGCTCCGTCTGGTCACCTTAGTGTCTCAGATATCTTTATAAAACAGGAAGGAGGCAGCTCTGAGTCTTTCTCCATGTTGCTGGGGTAGTGAGAGGCCAGGTATTCTCTGAAGACAAAACAGTTATTTCAGCATCACTTATAAGAAGATCAAATAATTAAAAACAATCCTAACTGTGGAATAACAGGTAAATGGCTATCTAAACGATAATACTATTGATCGCGGAACTATTATGCGTTTGTTAAGACTAATTTTATGAATGTCAAATAATAACACTGCGCCGCCAAGTGTTTATAATATAATAGTCAATGAAAAAAGCAGAACGAAAATTTTACGAACATGATCACAAGCATGTGAAAACTGCAGAAACATCTTAGTGGGGAAAACGTCTAGTTAGGAAATATGCGAAACATAAATAATTGTGTTTGTGGCGTGGCTTCCTAATCTTATTCAAAGTTGCCACTTTATAATTTCTTTGTTATTGGCATTTTAAAAACACTTAAGCATTTGCTTTATTAAAAAAGTTTCAGGTCTCCGTAACTTCTTCCAGGCCAGACTTGGCCTTTGCTCATAATTACAATGGTGAAAGATTTCCATCTTCTTCCTTTAGCTCGTCCCATTCTTCAGAGTAACAGATTAAATTTAGGCAAAGGTAGGTAAATTATTGTCCAAGATCATACAAGTCGATATATGGTAAAATAGAGATTTAGATTGAGGCCTCTTGTGCTGAAGCCCAAGATCCTTTTGCTATAATAAACTAGTTGCTTTTTAATGTTTTCACCGATAGGCGGGTTTTGAGAGACTTAACAGAAGACCACGGGGGAGGGGAAGGAGGGGGGGAAGTCACAGAGAGGGAGGGAGGCAAAACATAAGAGACTCTTAAAGACTAAAAACAAATGGAGGGTTGATGGGAGGTGTGGGAGGGGGGAGAGTGGGTGACGGGCACTGAGGAGGGCACTTGTTGCGATGAGCGCTGGGTGTTGTATGGAAACCAAGTTGACAATAAGTTATATTAAAAAAATACATAAAGTATATTTAAAATTTCAAAGACCAAGGGAATAGGTTTGGAATTTGTAGGGGTTCTGTCAAATTGAGGTGTCCTAGCAAAATTCTAGGAAAGGGGACTGAGAAACATGATCAGGATTAGATCAGGAATGGGGCGCCTGGGTGGCTCAGTCGTTTAAGTGTCCAACTTCAGTTCATTCAGGCCATGATCTCGTAGTTAGTGGGTTCGAGCCCCGCATCGGGCTCTGTGCTGACAGCTCAGAGCCTGGCGCCTCCTTCAGATTCTGTGTCTCCTTCACTCTCTGCTCCTCCCGTGCTTGCACTCTGTCTCTCGTTCTCTCTCTCAAAAATAAATAAACATTAAAAAAAAAAAAAAGATCAGGAATAATCACCAGTGAGGACAACGAGGGTGTGTGGTCATTAAAGGAAGATAATAATGCAGAGCCTCTCTTTATGCCTGTTTATTTTCAGATGTGTTTTTCAAAAACACTGGTGTGTCTGTCATGCCCTCTGTTCAGAAATTTTTAATGATTTGTACTTTTGCTAATATAACTCTTCTTCACATTACGTATATTCCCTGTAATTCCTCTACATAAACCCTTGATTTCAGCCAAGTAGATCTGTTCATTGTTACCAAACATACTATGCTTATTCCTGGTTGTAAACTTTTGTTCATTGTTTTCTTTCTCTTTGGAAGGACTTTTCATCTCACTTTCAGATCTTTTCTTCCTGTAAAATACAATTTAAAACCTTTTTTCCCAGTGAAGTCTTTCTGGACTGCACCCCACCCCGCAAGTCGTATCCCAAACGTTTGACTTTCTTGTAAACTCATATAGATCTCTATTGTCTTTATTCTCTATTTAAAAGTTAGGGTATGTTACCTTAAATTATTGTGTTTTTAGGTTTTAAAAAAACATATTTTTAAAAATTAAAAAAAAATTTTTAAAAAAGGACAGAGTGTGAGCGGGAGAGGGGCAGAGAGAGAGGGAGTCACAGATTCTGAAGCAGGCTCCAGGCTCTTGAGCCGTCAGTGAGCCCAATACGGGGCTCGAACTCACAAACTGGGAGATCATGACCTGAGCTGAAGTCAGACGCTCAACTGATTGAGCCACCCAGTTGCCCTGCTTTTTTGCCTTTTTAAGAATATATTCCTTTTATCATTTCTCAGGTTACACGTTCTTGGAAGGGAAATGTCTTACACTTTTTAATATATCCTCCAACACTGAGTAGGTATCCAGCGAAAAGTCGTGGTGAGATCAGTTGTGTCTAATAGCGACATCCTGCATGGAACGGTGACTTCTAACTCAGATGACTGTTTGCCATCGCATGACATCTTTTCTATTACAACTCTTTACTATAAACTTATTTTGCTTTATAATTCCGTCTCCTTGAGAATGAAGTTGGGAAAACACTGCAAAGGTCATTTATCCAAGTTCCCAAGAAAGAAAATAATTGCTACTCAGGAATATTGCAGTGAGGTCATTCTCAACTACATTTTCACTTCTTTGACACGATGGCAAATTTGAGCCTGCCATCGGTGCCAAGATACTCTAGCACATTTAGTGCACATGTCGCGGGGTGAGGAGTTCACAGTTAAATGACAGGAATCTGGTACGTGCCACTGTTCTGCAGTACTTTCATGGTGGTTTATAGCCACAGTTTTAATATGGCTTAGTAAGTGCTTGAACTTCTCCAAACAAATAACACACATTATTGGGAATCAGACACAGTGCATACTTGCCCCTGGGGACTCCTCCTACTTTGAATTAGCAACTACAGGCTCGTTACTCTTTAGCTCCCTGGCTGTAGATGAGGTCCAGACCCTGTTTAAAGAAAAACTACTTTCTTTAAAAGTGATTAGAGTCTCTCTCTCTCTCTCTCTCACACACACACACAGCCAAAAAATGAATTTTCTATCTTGAAATGCTTCCCTGATATTTTTGAAAAGCATTTCTGTTTAGAACATACACTTATTATTTTTATTTCATTTAGGGTAATTTGTGTTCCAGCAGATGAATGATCTATCTTTAACAGTTCCACGATGGAGACTTTTGTCAATACCTACAGTGATTGTCAAACTAACGAAGCAAAGATGTTTTAAGTTCTGTGTTTGTATATGCATGTTTTGTTCTGTTTTGGTAGATTACTATTTTTGGTTTTTATTTTAAGTCTCCTTTAATCGTTGTGTGTCTTGATAACTTCTTTGGAAGATAGTGTTAGGATCAAGAGGTGACAAGGACCTGAAAATGGGAGGCTGTCTTTCAGTAGACAAATCGGTCCTAACTCTGCAGTTTCAAGAAGTCTAACATGAACCCCTTGAGTTTTCTTTAGAACTATATATTTGGTGCCAGGTTGACCATATCTGTATTTTTGCTGTTGTAAAACCGATGTGGTGACTCCTGTGGCTCATTGTTATAGTTGAGAGTCCCCTGGAAAAATGCATTTTTTCAAGAGTCCATCTTTTAGAGAAGGGAATAACTTCACTTGCTATTTGTTTTTTCAATTGAAGAGTAACAAACATAGAAAAGTAAACAAATCCTATAGTCTGAAGAATGTTCACAAAGTAGATAGGCCCGTGTTTTCAGCATGAAGATCAGGAAACAGAACATTACCAAGTTCCCATCAAATCTGGACCTTTCTTCCTGAGGGTAATCATTGTCCATACTTTTGAGTACTGTAACTTGGATTTGCTTGGTTGCTGGAATGATACAGTCTGTACTCTTGTGTGTCATTTCTTAGGCTTGGTGTTACAACCATCAGGCACCTCCATTGCATGTAGAAGTCACATAGGTTACTCAATGTAATCTCGAGGGTCCTTATAAAAGGGACCTAGGAGCGTCACAGAAAAGGAGATGTAATGATGGAAGCAAAAGTCAGATTGATGTAGCCAGGAACCAAGGAATGTGGGAAGCCTCTAGAAGCTGAAAAGAAAGCAAAGAACAGATTTTTGCTTAGAGGCTTTATAAGGAATGTTGCCTTAGTTTTATAAGACCTATTTTGGACTCCTAACCACCACAACTGTAAGATAATAAATCTGTATTGTTTTAAATCACTAAATTTGGGGTAATTTGTTACAGGAGCAATAGGAAGCTCATATAGCCGTGCTATAACATTTTGGTCTTGACTCTTTACACTATTAAAAGTAATTGAGGAATTCAAAGGTCTTTTGTTTATGCTATTTATAGCTATTAATATCATAGTTGAAATTGAGACTGAGAAATTTAAAATTTTTTATTTTAGAAAGTTTTTTTAATGTTTACTTGTTTGAGAGAGAGAGAGAGAGACGGAGCATGAGCGGGGTAGGGCAGAGAGAGAGGGAAACACAGAATCTGAAGCAGGCTCCAGGCTCTGACGTGGGACTCGAACCCGTGAACCTTGAGATCATGACCTGAGCCAAAGTCAGACACTTAACCGACAGAGCCACACAGGTGCCGCATAAAAATATCTATTTATTTTAAAATAATTACAATAATATACGCATTATCTTTTAACCTGAATAATATATTTTTCAAGAAAAATAACTATATTTTCCAAAACAATAGAAATTTAGTGAGAAGAATGGCATTATTTTATGGTTTATACAGCTTTAATGTCTGGCCTAATAGAAGAAAGTCAGATATCTCAAATCTGCTTTTATAACAGTCTGTTGTGATCAGTTGTTTTGTTTGAGAAAATCTGGTCTCGCAGGTATGTTGCATAAAGGAGGAGTACTTTAATAGTCTTTTCAGATTATTGTTGATATTCTTTGATATTACATCAAAACTTGACATGTGATAGTTTCATAAAGATTAGTTGTAATGTAGAATTTGAAACCTTACCAATGAATTTTTTATATTCTGTTACTTTTAAGTTCGTTGGTCTGTTTTGTGTTTTGAATAGATCTTTTACTCCTGCGTGATTTTGTAGCATTATGCATATATTGTTTAGAAAATGTTTTATAAAAATGTTACAAAAAATTAAAAAATATATATATATAGGGGCACCTGGGTGGCTCAGTCGGTTGAGTGTCCGACTTCAGCTCAGGTCATGATCTCACAGTTCCTGAGTTCAAGCCCCGCATTGCATCGGGCTCTGTGCTGACAGCTCAGAGCCTGGAGCCTGCTTTGGATTCTGTGTCTCCCTTTCTCTGCCCCTACCCCACTCATGCTCTGTCTCTCTCTGTCTCTCAAAAATAAATAAAAATGTTACAAAAAATTTTTAAAAAATAGAAAATGTTGGCTTACTCAGTTATGCACATCTCCCCCATGTTGGCCTAGTTTGTTGTGTAATATCAGGGAACCACAATCCACACTCAGTAATTTTACCACCAGTCTCATTCAAAAAGTCTTTTAAGAAGGGGCCTGGGTGGCTCAGCCGGATAAGCGTCCGACTCTTGATTTCAGGTCATGATCTCGCAGTTATAGGCATCAGGCTCTGCACTGAGCACAGAGCCTGCTTGGGATTCTCTCTCTCATTCTCTCTGCCCCTCTCCCCCTCTAGCATTCTCTCTCTCTCTCAATAAATAAATGGACATTTAAAAAAAAGTTAAGTCTTTTAAGTTTTGGGAAGCTATATCATGGTGGCAGATACTAGTTTTCTACAATTCATACTTTTGCTTCTAGGCTTGACTTGTGTCATTGTCAACTACTACTGTCAGATGTTTTCTTTAAAGTGGCAGACTCATTTCAATCATTTTAAAGAAAATGCCTACCAAAAACCCAAGTCTGAATAACCATAATTTGTCTGTCAGCTCTTCTTTCAAGTGAAAAGGGTGTCCCATAAAAAAGGGGCTAGTTCAGCTTGCACCCAAACAGTTACACAAATGCTTTTCTCTGAGACAGTTCCCATACTTTGCTTTGCGACATAAATGTTTTATGCACACATCCCGATTTGTCACACAGAATATAAGAAAGTCATACTGAAGAGTTGGGATTTTATAAAATTAATAATTTTTACTGCTTCATCAAAGACATTCTTAAATGAAACTAGGATTTGTTTTATTGTGAGTACATGGTGTTGAAGAATACGAAGATTACTAGTACAGTTTGGTACCATAGGGTTAATTCATGTTAAGGTACCAGTGGTTTTGCCAGTCATTGCTTTTGCAAATGTCAGCACAAGTGAAATGTCATCAGTGCGAATGTCAACACAGTGAAAAAAGATAAATAATATCTTAGTGTTGTTACAAAAATTGTTTTGACTTTGTGGACACCTTGAGGAGTGTCCAGAAGACCCTTAGGCATCTGCAGACTACACTTTGAGAACTACTCTGCTGATTATGTGTCCATAATAGGATATACGTATCACAAACATTTGCTCCCTAGAAGATGGCTTGCCTTGTCACTCTCTTAATGGTGTCTTTGGATGGTGCGTATTACCCTTTGAGAGGTATAAATTTCTTTCATAGTATAATTTTTCAAATTAAACCTTTTCCCCCCTAAGGAATTGAAATATTGGTCACGACAAGTTGGTCACATTACCGTTTTTCTATTCTACTTCTCTGTGCCACACTTCTCATTTCCAGTCCTTCTATTTTCTTCTTTAATGGGTTGGAATTGTCCATTCTCTAGTGTTGGTGTATATGATCTCTGCTCCTTACAAGCCTGTATTCTTTAATTATATAGCTTTAATATACTTTGTTTTATGCATCAAATATTGCAGGTATCTTGAAGCATTCATGATACTAACTGGTAGATTGGAGAGAAAAAGGGTAAGATTAAAAAAGTAAACCTCAAATATTTACATGAAGTTAAAGTTGTCTACATCACAGATATTTTTTCATTAACAGTTGTAAGCCTAGATGATTTTTATTTCAGGAAGTGAGTTATTCAAGATTATCCTAAAACCATGAACCTTTATATTGTAGTAAATAACGTAGCCTACCATGTAGTAAGCATTTAATAAATAGCCGCTATAATATTTATAACAGATGATACTAAATCTTATGTTATAGGTATTGTTATTAAAACTTGAAAATCCTTCTGTAATATATACAAGAGACATCAGTTATTTCATTATTAAAGGAAAGGTATTGATTTGCTACCTTGTAGGTGGTAAAGGAAATAGGAGATAACAGTTCCTGAGGGGACATTTAATTGTGCCCTTTCTTTAGGGTTTCCCTTTCCTTTAACAGTGGCCCATAGGGATCCTTCCAGTGTTTTTTGTTTATCTCTTTGCCTTCCTGGTGGAACCTGGCTCCCAAGTGTAGGGCAGGGACTGAGTCTAATGAGCATAAGCTTTATAGCATGTTGAGTTTCAGTAATAGTGCTTAAAACTCCAGTACTAGTTCAGCTCTGAAGTTAGCTCATGGCCCCAGACTAGTACAAATACTATGGCTATGATTAGACCTGATGATAACTATTTTATGGTACTGATGGAAGCTTGCTAGACCTGGCACAATTGTATTGCTGATGCTAACTGTAGAAAATCATGAGGACTGTCCGGGGACAGTTGTCTGATTCAGTGAATTCCTCTAATTATGTTATATAGCATTTGATCTGCTTTTGATGAAAAGCTACTACCGCCCAAGACTGCCAAACTATAACGTCTTTATGGGTAACTTGTCTGTGACTCACCTTGATTCCGTTTTGTCATGAGTTAACAAGTAACCTCTCCCACTGTTTAAATCTTTTTTTTTTAATCATGTGGAAATCATGTCATTAATTTTTAATGGGCCTATACCCTCTAGAGTATATAGCCTTTGCCTTTTAGGGCCCTCTGATAAATTTGCCAGGCTATCTCTGATGTCCAGATTGGGCAGATATTTGGCTAATTAAGTGCTTCTAGTCTACAAACCTGGGAGGCGCTCTGAGAAAGTGATCTTATCCAAATACCAGAGTTTAGCTTCTTTTTCCTCTTTCCTTCTTATCCTGTCTACATTAACAGGGTATGTGAATGCTGAGAAGCCTGGCACAGTTTTCTGGAGACCTCATTTTGTCTATTTATTATTTTTCCAAAGGATAGACATTCTGTCATGGAAAGAAAGCAATTTATAGCTGGCTACTCTGAGCATTGTAACTGACTCTTACCATTAATTTGCTACCTTTTATTGAGAGTAAAATTTGGATACCCAATATCCCTCTGTCTCTTCTTTTAGAAATGGGAAAAGCAAATGCTGGAAAACCTGGTTGCATAGAACATGGATTTGACCTGTTTTGAATGGATCTAACAAGTAGAAGTTAGAGAGATGAAAATTAAATAGAGCATGAACTAGTTAATTTATGGTCAACATTAGAATAGAGAATGGATGATTTTTAATGGAATGTTATAAAGGTAATACATACATAGATTAGACTGTTACAAAGGTAATACATACATAACGTTAGACTAGCACTATGAGTCTTCCAACCCTGAGATTCCTGTATTTCTTCCTCTCTGTGCTGGAATCACATGTGAGGAATCACTTGGTGTCTAATTTGATATGATTTGATATGGTATGTGTATAATGGTTAGAGGTCATTCAGTGCAGTAACTATGAAAACATTAAAAGTTATACTAATAGTTAAGATAATTTTAAATCAAGGCCTGAATTTGAAGTAATTTTCTCCTTATATTTCTTGTATTGTTCTTATTTAGTTATTAACTACTTACATTTGATCCAACATAGTCGTAGCACTTAATGGGGAGGGATCTGTTCTAAAAGTTTACCACTCTGTCTCCAATAACTGCAGTGGGGGGAAAAGACCATGCTGTAAGACAGTTTGGAAAGTGGAATTAGGAACATAAGTAGCAAAGGTAAAGGATTTATTTTATTTTTTTTTTAATTCCAATATAGTTAAATACATTATTATATTGGTTTCAGGTGTACAGTACAGTGATTTAATGATTCTGTACGTTACTCATTGATCATGGTGATAAGTGTCCTCTTCAATCCCCTTCCCCAATTTCACCCATCCCCCCACCCACCTCTCCTCAGGTATCTATCAGTTTGTTCTCTGTAGTTAAGAGTCTGTTTTTTGGTTTGTCTCCCTTTTTCTTTGTTCATTTGTTTTGTTTCTTAAATTCCACATATGAGTGAAATCATAGTATTTGTCTTTCTCTGAATGACTGACTTCATTTAGCATTATACTCTCTAGATCCATCCGTGTTGTTGCAGATGGCAAGACTTTCGTTCTTTTTTATGGCTGCGTAATATTACATTGTGTACATACATATATATGTATGTATATATACACCACATTTTCTTTATCCATTCATCTATGGATGGACACTTGGGTTGCTTCCATAATTTGGCTGTTGTAAATAATGCTGCAATAAACACAGGGGTGCGCATATATTTTTGAATTAGAGCTTTTGTATTCTTTGGGTAGTACTGCAATACCCACTAGTACAATTACCAGATCATATGGTAATTCTATTTTTAATTTTTTGAGGAACCTCCATTCCGTTTTCTGCAGTAGCTGCACCAGTTTGCATTTCTACCAATAGTGCAGGAGGGTTCCTTTTTCTCCACATCCTCACCGACCTTTGTTGTTTCTTATGTTTTTGATTTTAGCCATTCTGACAGGTGTGAGGTAATGTCTCATTGTGGTTTTGATTTGCGTTTCCCTGATGATGAGTGATGTTGAACACCTTTTCGAGTATCTGTTGGCCATCTGTACGTCTTCCTTGGAGAAATATCTGTTCATGTCTTCTGCCCATTTTTTAATTGGATAATTTGCTTTTTGGGTGTTGAATTTATCAGTTCTATAGAGTTTGGAAACTAACCCTTTATCAAATATGTCATTTGGAAATACCTTCTTACATTCAGTAGGTTTCCTTTTAGTCTTGTCGATTGTTTCCTTTGTTGTACAGAAGCTTTTTATTTTGGTATAGTCTCAATAGTTTATTTTTGCTTTTGTTTCTCTTGCCTCAGGAGACATATCTAGGAAAATGTTGCTATGGCTGATTGTCAGAGAAATTACTGCCTGTGCTCTCTTCTAGGATTTTTATAGTCTCAGGTTTCACATTTAGGTTGTTAATCCGTTTTGAGTTTATTTTTGTGTATGGTCTGAGAAAGTGGTCCAGTTTCATTCTTTTGCATGTAGCTGGTCCAATTTTTCCAACATCACTTGTTGAAGAGACTGTCTTTTTCCTATCACATATTCTTTCCTGCTGTGTCAAAGATTAGTTGATCATGTAAGCATGGGCTTATTTCTGGGCTCTCCATTCTGTTCCATTGATCTATGGTCTGTTTTTGTGCCATTACAATACCGTTTTGATTACTACAGTTTTGTAGTATGTCTTGAAATCAGGGATTATGATACTTCCAATTTTGTTCTTTTTTTCCAAGATTGCTTTGGCTATTCTGGATCTTTTGTGGTTCCAAACAAATTTTAGGATTATTTGTTCTAGTTCTGTGAAATATGCTGTTGGTATTGCATTAAATCTATAAGTTCCTTTGGTAGTATGGACATTTAGTAATATTTGTTCTTCCAGTCCATGAAATGGAGTATCTTTCCATTTGTTTGTGTTGTCTTCAGTGTCTTTCATCAATGTTTTATGGTTTTCAGAATACAGGTCTTTCACCTTGCAAAGGTAAAGGATTAGAACATAACTTATAGCTTAGTGATCTGGTGTAAGACTTCCAAAGTCTACATAATATGAACTGTGGATTATTTTCCTTGTAGGCTGAAATATAAATGAAACAACAGACTGGCAATTATATGCTTTTCTTTTATTTCACTGTCTGGCTGTTGGAATCTCATATGACTGTTTTTAATTTGTGAATATATAAAAGAATGCTAGTGACCCCATATCTCTCCTCAGAGTCCTTAGCCATCTTCCCAGATGGCAACTGTGACAGTTACAGTGTCCTGTCCATAAATGGACAGAGTTTCTACTGAAATGACCTGATCCATGGCGAATCTCCTGTCCAGATGTTCTAAGGCAGCACTGTACTCCCTATTCATAAAGAACTCTGATTTGCAAGTTGAATATAGTATTGATTTAAGCAGATGCTCCAAACCAAGGGAGTTTTTTGGTAGCACAACATATAGTCATTTTTGCTCATTTTTACATTCCACTTTCATGTTATATATAGCCACTATTTTAGTTGTCTAGGTGGTATGTTTGGTTTAACATTTAGTTCATCTATTCTATGTTCCCATGATAAAATTGTTTTGTTAATTGAGAGACAATGATAATAGATATCTAAACTTTCCTCCCACAGATTATTATTTCAAGTATCACTCAGGTGAGAATGCATGAAAAAAACATTGAAAAAACATTATTTGCCTCTATCTAAGCTGTTACCTAGATTATCATAAGTTGATTTTGTAAACAGTTGCCTAATCACATATATCATTCACTTAAATTAATAGAGGATGGAGTGTATTCTTTTGAGGTACACTCCTACCTAGTGTTAGATAACATAACTGTTTTTCAAAAAGATGAGGATTCAAAAAATTAGATTATCATAAGTTGATTTTGTAAACAGTTGCCTAATCACATATATCATTCACTTAAATTAATAGAGGATGGAGTGTATTCTTTTGAGGTACACTCCTACCTAGTGTTAGATAACATAACTGTTTTTCAAAAAGATGAGGATTCAAAAAATTATATAACAGTTTGGTACACTATGTAATCTGGTAGAAGAGAAAAGAAAAGACAACTTTAGCTTTGTGCTGAGCATTGAGAATGCAGCAAGCCAGCAATGGGTTTTGCTAATATAGCAGCCTGCGTCTTTTCATATTACTATAGTGTCCACCCTGATGCCTACTATACTTCAGTCCACTCAGGTTAGGGAAATGAACTTTAGAGGACTTTAGTGACTTATCTAAACTTATTACAATTACTTAATGGAAAAATAAAATAAAATAAAACTTAGATCCCTCAATTCCTTGTCCAACATTCTTTTTAGATATCGTAGTGATTTCAAGATTCTTTTCTGCTGTACTGTGTGTGTGTATGTTTTTTTGTGTGTGTGTATACATTCAGATAATATAAATGTAGTGTGTATATATATGCATATATACACATGCATGATAGGTTGCTTGATTGATTGATTGACAGCTAGATAGTCTAGATGAAAGGAAAATACGGTGTCGTATATGGTAATTCTCCCTGCCAGGAAACACTCGTGTGATCTTGGAGTGGTAGCTTCAAAACCTTTTATCTCCGTTTCCTCATATAAAAGTAGTTCTTACATTCAGCAGTCATTCCAATGAGTTCATTGAACCCCTACTATGTGAAAAGCACTAGACAGGTATTTTAATGATGACCAGGTCAACGTAGAGTACGATCAGAGCTCTAAGAGCGAGACAGATAAAGTGCAGTGGGTGTTCCAGCAGGAGTTCCGAGAGAGAGGAAGTTTGGGAACGATTTTATGAAGAAAGTAAGAAAGTTATTTTGAAGAATTTTTAGGAAAGATCTTTTAAGACAGAAGTAACCGTATTAAAAAAAAAAAAAGGCAGTTAAGCTTGAAAGCTTGGTGGGGCGAGGGTGGAGTGTAGGAAATAATGAGTAGTGTGATATTTCCTGAGCTTAAGATATATAAAGGCAATAGTTGGGGCCAGACTGTGGGAATCCCAACTAGCAAGTTAAGGGAAAATGGAAAATCACCGATGGATTTTGAACAAGGAAGTGTGAAAATCATAGCTTTGCTTCTGGAAAATGAATTTGCAGGAAATTGGATTAGAGATGGGCAAATTATAGATAGGAAAACAAATTACCTGCAGAAATTCCTATGGATTTCCTATAGGAAATTTCCTATAGATAGCAACTATCTATAGGAATTAACTAGATAGATAGATAGGAAAACAAAAAAACTGCAGAAATTTCTCCTAGTACATCCAGTTCAGATTAAAGAATGTTTGAACTGACAGAACGGAGATACAGAGAGAATTGCTAAGAGAGATATTACAGAGGTAGAATCAATATAAGTGGATAACGAGTGTATGTTTAGAGCAAGGGGAGAGTTACAGATTACTGATAGCTTTGAGCCAGGAGTTGAGAGATGATAATATCAGGAAGATAGCCTGTGTAGAAGAGCAGTCTTAGGAAGGGGTGAGGAATTTAAAGTTGGACGTGACTTTGAGGTCATTTGATATGTACTTATTCTTAGGATCGGAATGTTAGGCATATGACATTGTATAAAATATTTGGAACCTAAATGGTTCCTTTTATTGATATGATTCTGTCTTTCGACTTTGTCCTTTTATAGAAAGTTTAATGGAGAAGTTATTATCCTGTATTTAATGAAAGCAGATTTCTGATATTGAAATTTCTTAAATGTGTTAACTCAGTGCATGTAACTTCTATATTGTCTCTATTATTGGTGGTAAGTTATATAGCAAGATATACTTAACTTTGTTATTAGGATTCTGGGGATTTTTTCACTACAAGAGATAGAATAGGATGTTCACTCAAATTAACACTCAAGGCTTCATTTTTATTTTAGAAAAAGAGAAATGTCTTAAATTTTTTTTAATGTTCATTTAATTTTGAGAGAGAGAGAGAGAAAGGGCATGGCAGGGGAGGGGCAGAGAGAGAGGGAGACAGAATCTGAAGCAGGCTCCAGGCTCCAAGTTGTCGACACAGAGCCTGATACAGGGCGCAAACCCGTGAACGATGAGATCGTGACCTGAGCCGAGGTCCGACGCTTAACCGACTGAGCCACCCAGGCGCCTTGAAAAAAGAAATGTCTTAAATACAGCCAAATGTAAAAACATAAAGAATTCTGTTTAAATGTTTTAATTTATGGCTTTTATAATAATCTTTATATTTTTGTATCTGCAAAATAAGCCCGCTGACGCTGTTTCTACCAAAATAGATCTTATTTAACAGAAACTATACGCTAATATTATATACGAATTGTTCTAAGTTACCTTACAAATATTAATTATTTAAGAATCCTGTGAGATTGGTAGTAGTTTACTCACTTTACAGGTGAGGAAACTCAAGGACAGAGAACTTAATTAGGTTGCCCGGGACCCCACGGCTCACCATTGGCAGAGGGCGGATGTTGTTGACTCCAGGCCCTGAGTAAAAGCAACATCAGCGTTTTACAGAATCGGTGCCGTGTTTTTTTGACACCTGATGTTTCTCTGGACAACATGGTAGAAAGTAAATTAAATTAGGCTTTAGGAAAAGTTTCAAAAGGAAATTCTGGTCCAGTGCCTCAGCATTTGTATATCTTGCTTTAGATATGCATGTACCAAGATTCTAAACTGGGTTCTGAAGCGTTAATGAAAAGAGAATGCATTAAATGTGAATTGAAGATGATTTCTGAAAGGGTTAGGAAAAATCGTATGCACTGGTCTGTAAGAGAGCTTCTTCATAAGATTGAGAACTACAGGCCCACATTTCAGAATCACCGGATTTTCTCCGTGATGTGTTCCTGATCAAGTGTCAATGTAACTTCATAGTCTGATGCCTTGGATAAATTGGTAGTAATGCACTTCTGATTCAATGACATTTCCTTCTCATTGTTCAATTTATTTTATTTTCGTGTGTGTAACTTGAGAATAACTTGAGCTCCTAGAATTTGAGATTCACTGCTTTCAGTTTAATTAGACGTATTTATCGAGTCCCTACTATGTGCTCGATGGTGCCCTGTGCTGCTTGGTAAGGTTATAAGGATGAAATATCCTCTCCACGGAAGAATATAGTGTAATAATTTGGAGTATTGCTGATCTAACTGCATGGGATGCATTTGGAATCCAGCTGTCCTGAGGATGTCTTTTAAGAATAATTCATCACTGAGATAAGCTGTTGTCAATAGATAGAGATTTACCCCAATTTAATTCTTCATTCTCACTAAAGATCTAGATGAGAGCACAACCTGATCCTTCTGTTCGTAATTCAGCGTCCAATATTGGTGGAGGAAATGTGCAGTAAAATTTAACTAAATAAGCTTCTCATCAAAATAACTGTTTAAAATTCATTATGAAGTTTTTGGTGAATCTTATTTGAAGCTATGAGACCTGTTCTGAAAAAGTATGTGTAGAGTGAGGTTTTTTATACTAGTGAAGTGTTTTCTATACTAGATTTTCTATACTGCAGTACTTAAAAATGATTCTGTGATCTTTTTAATGCTTTTAGGAAATTAAGTCAGGTAGGCTGAATTGTATGATCTTTTGGCCTCTGTTATGACTTATGATAGTAATAGCATACAACTTTTGAAAAGATAGATTGTAGTATCCCCACTTCACATTGGAGGAACTCAGGATCCTTATGGTTAAGCATCTTGTCTGTGTTCCATAGCCATGAACTTTTTGGCCCCCAAATCTGTGTCAAATCTCCAGCTCCAAAGTTTGTTCTTTTTAGTGTAAAATGTGGTACAGTTCTCACTGGCAGGATTGACAGCTAAGTTTCTTTGAATAGTTTCACCGAAATAGAGAAATTCAGGATTTTTTTCCTGCCTTTTTATTTCTCTTTAATTAAGGTTATCTGTTACTTTCAAAGGAACTTGGTTGTGAAATGATACATCAAGTGAGTTATAAACTTAAAATTTCCCTCTGGTATGACTTTTCACGTTACTAGAGTTTTTATAGGTTCTGTTTTCCTTTATATCTTTTTTTCCTCAGACTTTATCATGAAAAGTTTTTAAGACTTATAGGGAGAAACCTCTATTCCATCCACATTCTTGGAAGCAAACACCAATTTTAGAAATGAGCAGAAGATACTGGCTACATCAGCAGTTGGTTTGTTTGTTTTTGGTTTCTTATAAAACTCTGCGGGTAATAAGATGAACAAATGTAACTTTCTCAGTTATGTTATGTCTTTAGTTGTATGAGTGTGTGTGTGGTTTTTAAAACAGTCATAACACATTTCTAAATAATTTTTGTCCTTTGATATAGTCTTCTTGGAAAGCAATACAGTTTTCCCCAAAGCAATATATTTAGAGCCATTTTATGGATCTTCTTGTTTTGTAATTATTATTCATTACCCCAAAGAGTGTCATTCAATTTAATTATTTCTTCATCCAAGAAATATTTGTTAAATGCCTGTAGATGCAAGAAACCATACTTAAGCAATCTATCCTTTTATTCCTTAGTCTTGGCTCTTCAGCAAGAATTCGCAGTCATGGCACTATTGACATTTGGGGCTGGATAATTCTTTGTTGTGGGGGCTGTGAACCATAGGATGTTTAGCAACATCCCTGGCCTGTACCCATTAGATGCCGGTGGAACCATCCTACCTTCTGCCTGAATTGTGAAAACCAAAATGTTTCCAGACATCGTCAAATGCCCCTGGAAAATAAAATCATCACTGCTCTAATGTCTGAATTAAAAATTTAAAAAAATATCACTCAGATGATGAATAATTGCTTCCACTGAAAACCATATAGTAATGGCCATGAAAGCTGTTCTAAAAGAGAAGTTTCAAGATATTCAGAGAGTGATTAGCACTACTGTATAGCCTCCAGTGGTTATCCAAGTTATGAAATGTCTATTTAAAAAAATAAACCACTCTATGCTTGTATCTTATATCATTACTTGCCCTTGATACTTTATTCATTTCTCCTAATGGTCCGTTTGCTTTTAATTGGACTTCTTTAATCATATAAAATAATCTTCAGTTTAAAAAATGTTTCCATTAGGGGCACCTGGGTGGCTCAGTTGGTTAAACCTCCAACTTCCACTCAGGTCGTGATCTCATGGTTTGTAAGTTGAAGCCCTGCATCAGGTCTCTGCTGTCAGTGCAGAGCCCGCTTGTGATACTCTGTCCCCTCTCTTTCTGCCCCTTCCCCTCTCATGGGCACCCTCTCTCTGAAAAATAAGTAAGCATTAAAAAAAAGTTTCCATTATCTTCTGACATCTTCATCTTTTTATCTGCCTTTTCCATTTTGGGAAAGGACAGGAATGTCCATTGGAAACAGTTGGGTGCTCATTTTACAGAAAGTGCCAGAATATTCATGGAGGTCAAATGTGAGTATCATGATATATGACTCCCACAGTGATTTTCAGAAAAGATATTGGAATAGTGACAGTGTCACTGGAACCAGACAAAAGCTAAAGGTAACTTTTTATTTTGTCCGCTTATCTCTTAAAGGGACTAAATTAACGAAATTATCTTAGAATACTAAGTTCAAAGTAAAAATCAAATATAATTATTATTAATTACAAAGGCCCATTATTCGATATCCCTAAATTTGATTTCATCAACTCTTATGTGAAATTACGTGAAGTTTATGTGAAATTCTCTGGGAAAGATGGCTAATTGAGCAGATTGCCTACATGAAACACTCTCCAAAAACAGATAAAATGAAGCAAAAATAGAGTTGTAAACTTCAGCCATAAGTAAAACTACAGGAGTGACCCTAGCCCCATTCCAATTATTGCAGAGACCATTTTCTTGATATTAATAACGTTTGAGCCAAATCAAAGTTGAGTGTCAAAGACCGATACATAGATCCCCAATTTCAAGCAGGTTGTAGGTTCTGCAAAGTAAGTGAGAAAGTTCAGAAAGACCTTATTGATAATGCTTCACTTAGAAGCATAGGGGGTACAAATGGCAAATATCAAATTGGGGCTAATTTTATACTTCAGAATAGAGAATGCCAGGGCAGGTAAGGTTGATGGAAGGTTGGGTTATACTCTTTATTTTTCTCAACCTGACTTCCTATTGTAGAAAAATATTTCCAATTGTGCTGTTGACTCTGAAGTGGATAATTGGTAAAATCTAAAAGAATTATCATCATGGATCTTAACATGAACTCAGGACAAGAGACTCATCCAGTTTGATAGTAGTGTTTGGTGACAGTGTACTTGAGTTTAGGTCATCTCTGCTAGATTCACTCTTCTCTGCCAACCTCTCCCCACTTCCCAAAGCATGTGAAGTAATGAACAGATGTTAGCTATATCCAACCAATTTTAGACTTCCAACTCAGATTATAAAGTATGTTTTTAAAGCATACTTTGGTTAGAGATAACCGCATTGTTCTTCTTCTTAGCTAAATGATGGAAGTTAGAACCTGTAGAGGAGGGCCACTAAAAAATAAGTAAAATAAATGGGAACATGAAAGGCAATGGAAGAATATATTTTGAAAGAAGAATTACTTCAGAAAACTGAAGAACACTTTAAGAAAAAATAATTCTCAACACTCTCATGGAGATAAAAGTGACCACAGACTGTATGATAAGAGATCAAAGAAGAATTTAAGCGATTAAGATACAGATAAAAGAACTATAGTACTTTTACAGAACTAAAGTACAATTGAAAAAGAGGTGGCTGGGGTAGGTGGGGTGCATGAGTAAAACTATTAAAATCATTAAAACCACATTAGATACAGGAAGATGTAGAGCGAATGATGCAGCAGATGGACTTGATGGCTTAGGCACAATTCTTGAGAAAAATCTCATAAAATGTAGTAAGAGAGATTAAAAACTATTAGTGGAAATTTATTGCTACCGAAGGAAAGAACTCATCCCTGAAATAAAAGACTTTAATCTACAGATCGAAAAGAGTTTACTAAAAACCAGGAAAGAAGTAATAAAGACTGAGAATTCTGGTGACTTTTAAGATTTAAAAATTCCCCTGAGTGTTACTAGAGTAAGAAAACAGTCACCTACAAGTTAAACAAAATTAAGTTGACCCCATATTTTTTTCTCAGACTCCAGATGACACTGTGATAATGTCTATAGAATGTTGAAGGGGGAAAAAAAATGGGTGACTTAGGTTAAAAAGTATAAAATTGTTTTGAAAATAAAAATTATTTTTTAAAAATAAGAAATTATAGCCTCTATGAACCCTGCGTAAAAATTTACTTAGAAAGAAGGCGAGTCAAAAGAAGAAATCTGTAAATGGTAAAATTACCATGAAGAGATTGGTGATAAGCAGATTAAACACAGAATAAAGCAGACTAGGGAAAAAAGATGTAATCAAATTTTCAAGTAGGAAATATATCATTTAGAAATAGTAATTTGATGATCGTTAGCTGGGATAAAAAGTTAAAGAAAAGCCAGCAAAATGTAGTGTTCCAGGGGTGGGTTTGGGAGGGAATATCATATTAACATGCTAATTGCTTCATCCCCCTTGAAGGAGTTCATTGTTTGAAGTATGTAAATGGAAAAATATGGCTTCAGCATATTAGTGTATTTCATCAGTTGCAAACATCATTTCTTTCTTTTCACATTTCAACATCTCTGGACTTGGAATTTGTCTTCTCATCAACTGTGGCTTACAGTTTTAATTGGTACCGTGTTTTCTTTCATGATCCTTTAAACGTAACAGTGCATCTTAGAATTATTGGCATTTTAAAGTGTATTAAATATAGATTTTAAACATATAAAGTCATAAAATACAAGCCATAAAGAAAAGAAATGCCGAGAGAGGAGGCAATAGGAAAAAGCAGTAATAGTTGAGAGCTCAGGCTGTGGTGTCAGACCGACTTGGATTCACCTCGCAATGCCAGCAAATGTGGAGATACAGTCAACTTACTTGTGCAACAGTAACACTGACAGTTAGAAAATTTTCTATTGAAAAATTCTGTGATCAGAGAAGTCAAAACTTTAACTTCTGGAAAACTTTAAAATAATGGTAATAGAAGCAAAACATGTCATAACCTATGAGGTTCAATTAAGAAGGATACTTAAGGAAAATGCATAACTTGAATGTTTCCAGTTTAAATCTATCAAGAATGAAAAAACAATTATATGCACTTTTTAAAAAAAAAAGCAACAAAAGGGTAGGAACAGGAACTAAATAATAGTGGCAAAACCATTAATCAATGAATTCTATATCAATTGAACTGATAGATTTAAAAGGTTTTTCTTTGATAATGTAAAAGTCATTGGTCTTAAGATGGGGAAAGGAAGGAAGCCAGAAATATCCAAAATTAAAGATTTCGAAAGATTTAAGATTAAAGAATTGGGAGATGATTTAAGATACAGACAAATTTGAATGCTACAGCTTTGCACAAATCTATACCACACATTTGAAATTTTAGATGAAATACATAATTTTCCAGGAAATTTTAAGCAGATTCTAAAGGGGTTAGAAAAATCGAAAGTTAGAATAATAGAAGAATAAAACTTGCAAAGAGCTTATCTATCCTTACCTCTTAATTAAAATGCCTTCTAGGGGCACCTGGGTGGCTCAGTCGGTTGGGCAGCCGACTTCAGCTCAGGTCATGATCTCGCGGTCTGTGAGTTCGAGCCCCGCGTCGGGCTCTGTGCTGACGGCTCAGAGCCTGGAGCCTGCTTCCAATTTTGTGTCTCCCTCTCTCTCTGCCCTTCCCCTGTTCACTCTGTGCCTCTATGTCTCTCAAAAATAAATAAACATTAAAAAAAATTTTTTTTAAATAAAATAAAATGCCTTCTAGATGGCTTCATGGATGAATTCTGCTTAACTGTTAAGGACCAAGTAATATTAATGCCATTAAAAATGTTCTTGACCTTGGAGATAGAAGGCATAATTAACAATTACATTCATGAGACAGCATAATATTGGTATAAAAACATGACATCAAAAAGTAAAATAAAAGGGGCACATAGGTGGCTCCGTCGGTTGAGCTTCTGACCCTTGGTTTCAGCTCAGGTCATGATCCCAGGATTGAGCCCTCAAGTCAGGGTCCGTGCTGAGGGTGGAGCCTGCTTGAGATTTTCTCTCCCTCTCTCTGACCCTCTCCCCCACTTGTGCACTCGCTCTCTCTCAAAATGAAGTAAATCTTAAAAAAAAACCAAAACGTTAAAAAAATCTACAAGTCAATCTTGCACAATATTGATGAAGATCATTTTTAAATATTCAGCAAACACAATATTAAATATTATTAAATATTCAGCAAACACAATATTAAAGGAACATAAGCTATGGTCAAATGAAATTTATCCAGGAATACAAGGTTAGTTCAATAGAATTCTGAGATTATATTGAAATACAAAAGTTTAAATTTTTGAGTACCTAAAAACATTTGGTATATAATTGAATGTTCCTGTACAAAATCCTTAGGTAAACATTAATATATAAGCATTTTCTTAAAATAAATTGTGTGTGTGTGTGTATAAAAGGTTTCCTAGCATCCTCATTTAATGATTTTTCTCTGAAGGTGCTTGCTAAGGTAATTATGTAAGAGCAACAAATATTAAATACAAACAAAAGCAACAAATATATAAATAAGGTAAAATTATTTCTATTTGCAAATTATATGGTCTAAAATCTGGAATACCATCAAACCTAACTGAGGAACAATTGATTAGAGACAAAAAAATGTAATTTAACAAATACATTAATTTGTAGTTTTCTCATGTATAAACCAAAACCTGAAACCTGAAAAATGTAATGGATATAAAAATCCCATTCATAATAGCAACAAAAAGACTAGAACATTTAGGAATAAACATGAAATATGTGAATACTGTATTGGGAAATTTATAAAACTCTACCGAGTATCATAAAATAACCTTTTTATATGGTAAAACATTTGTAAAAAATGTCAGTTATCTATTAATACAAAGCAATGTAATAAAAATCCCAGTGGGATTTGCACTGGATTTATTACAATTATGTATAATTTATCTAGAAGACAGAATGTGAGGAAAGGAATGATCAGTAAAATTCTAAGAAAGACAATTAGGGAGAATACATTTTTTTTCACCTAGTTTAGAAGGTTACACTTGCAGGGATATGAATATATAGTTCCATGGAGTAGCTAAAATATATTTAGGAATTTAATATATGTTAAGTATGTATCACATCCCTGGGAACAAGGATGGATTGTAGGATAAATGTAACGGCAGAGTTAAGATGGGGAAAAAGTAGATTCCTTTCACTGCGCTTACACGAAGATTTAAATACATGTTTTTAAGAAGTCCCAAAGGTATTAGAGGAAAATGTAGTAGAGATTTTCTTATCGTGCTACAAAACACGGGGGCCATAAAGGAGAAGTCTTAAATTTGATTATGAAAACTCTTTATTTTTTTATTATTAAAACTCTTAATACTTCCCTGTCAAAATCACTATAAACAGTCAAAAGTTTAGTAGGAAGGGACAGGGCCAATTTCATAATAAATGACATGCTCTTCTATATTAAGAGCATATAATATTAAAAGCATATAAAGATACTCTTAAATATTGAGTTAAAATACTACCAATAAAAAATGTACATGGTCAAGATAGACTAGGTACACGTGTTCAAATATTCTGTAACTCTCCAATCCCATAAAATAATAGTGCAGACATAGGTTTTAAGTGGAAATAACTTAGCAGCAGTGAAAGGAAAGAAGAGAATGTAACTGGTGCCTTCTCCATCTTCTCTGCACAGGGACCGCTCTCAGCCACAGCCCCTCCCCTTTGAAACTGTACGCCTGCGCAAAGCTCTCTCCATCCTTGCTTGATCAGGAGCACCTGTCAGCTGTCGAGCCAATCATTGTCTGCAGTGGTCCCAAAACAGTAGCTTGGCAGCCTCATGTACCTTGGCCTCACTTATTCCTAGCCGCATCTTCCAAACTGGTGCCATTTAAAGTGACATCCACACAGCAGCCAAGTTCTTAGGGCCGGGGCATCCGTTATAGGGGTGGCTGGCTCTGGGGCTGGAATTGGGATTGTGTTTGGGAACTTCATCATTGGTCATGCCAGGAACCCTTCTCTGAAGCAACAGCTCTTCTCCTACGCCATTCTGGGCTGTGTCCTCTTGGACACCATGGGGCTCTTTTGCCTGATGGTGGCCCTTCTCATTTTCTTCACCATGCGAAGGAGCCATTGTCACCTCCCATGTATCTTCTCCTCCTTTGTCTTGTCTGCCCTGTATGGTCCTTTTCTTATACCTCCCCATACAAGTTGAGAAAATGGTTGGCTCTGGGGTCGACAAAGAGAAGACAAATAAATACTGTATTAATAAGGAAAAGAAAAAGAATGCCATTGGCATACAAGATAAGGGATTTTTGAAATATAAAACCATATCTACATATATGATTATTTGGGTAAAATACCAGAAGAAACCATTCTCTAAAGGTCAAGTATGAAAGCATTCTTGTTCAAATGTACCAAGCTGAGAGCCAGCATGCTGGCTCCTTATTCTTTTATTTCCCTGCTGACTAGCTCAATTCTAGGATGATCAGGATAAGAGTACTGAGTAAAATGTAAGCAAAAGGGCCCCTGGATTTTTCCAGACCCCAGCCTACTTACATTGTACCCCAGGAGAGGAAGTCCATGATTCCTTCTCTGCAGTGATGTCAGTGAATAGAACTGGCAAGGTAACACGCTAGGTAACTCCTTGATACCCATCGTAACACTTCCCAGGAGCTATCTTGAGTTATCAGCATAAGCTTAACCCTTTTACAGATATGTCACATTCTTCATGCCTTGTTTTTTTTCAGTGGCATAACTCCTTCTCCAACTCTTCTCCAGTACCCAAGGCGTAGTTAACAAGAGTATACTTGGCCCAGTTTTTACCTATTGTTCATTTCATGTTTTTTTCTCATGGTAATGGTGTGGGGTCCTATTACCAAGGCAAATGGAAACAATGGACTATGTGCTATGTATCTTTTGCTAACACTTTTAACTCCTTTTTGTATGATTATTTCTATTTCCCTAGCTACTCTCATGCATGATAAAAAGGTTTCAAATTGTTCTAAGATTCTGTCTTTACTAGTAGGTATACTCTTGTCTTTTTCCAGGCCTGACTTTTTTCCTACAAGGTTTGTCTTACCTCTATAGAATTCTTTCAAATTTAGTGATGTTTTCTTAATGTCTCCCCTTTTCCTATAATAAATATCCTTTCTGGTAATTCTTTCTCAACACTATTGACACTAATTAAGAGTGGACTCTGGTACAGTTGTCAGTGTGATTTTTTTTGGAGAGAAGTTGGCCTGGCGGCTCTCTAACCCTTTCCTACTTGTTTTCAGTGGACAATTGAGAAGTGGATCATGTGTCTAACAAAGTGTTTGGGTACCACAGCTGACTAGATAAGGCAATCTCTATGTAGATAATGCCCCTTAAGGAGAAATGAGCATCACTCACAGCCTGAGTATAAACTGTCAGTATACTCTCCCCAGAAACATGTCTCATCCTGTACCACAGTCACTGGGCACATACTGTGTAGATATAACCAGCATTAATAGAAAGATAAGTGGATTCTTAGATACAAAGATGAACAGACAAATCAAGCCAGTAATTGAGAAAACCAACAATATGAAAGGTAGGCACTAAATGACAAAGAGAAGAACTAACATCTGACTTAGAAGAACTTTCAAAAGTAAGTTTAATTAATATCCTCAGAGAAATTCAAAAGAATGAAGTTTAAAATTAAAAATATGCTAAACAAATTGTTTTAAAACTCAATATATTACTAAATAGAATAGAAACAGCTGAAGAATCTTCTAGCAAGCTTGGATAAGGGAGTATTAGCAACATTGGATACTAGAAGAAAATGAATATCGTTAAATTTCTGAAGGGAAATCATTTTGAAATTAGACTTCTATTATTCCTGATCTGGTATTTATAGTGGCGTAGCAAAAGAAAGACATTGTAGAATGTAGAACTCAGAAGCTTTCCATCATTCTCTGAAATCACTCAGAAATATATGTTGGCAAAGTTTAACATAAATCCAGGCAAGAACAATGAGCATAGAAACTAGTTAATTTATAGTTAAAACTAAATGATATTCATGTATATTTAAATGACAAATCTCAGATAATCTCAACATGCAATGGATACTAGGTTGGAGAAAAGTAAGAGAAAGCATCCAAGATTTTTGTCTTATTCCACTGGAGACTCTCAATGTTGGTTATCTCTAGATAATAACTGAAATATGTCTTTTAAATGTTTTAAAACTTCAGGGTAGTAATTAAAAATCTCAGTCAGTTGAGCGACCGACTTTGGCTCAGGTCATGATCTCACGGTTCATGAGTTTGAGCCCTGCGTTGGGCTTGGTGCTGAGAGCTCAGAGCCTGGAGCCTGCTTTGTATTCTGTGTCTCCCTCTCTCTCTGCCCCCCCGCCCTCCCACTCACACTCTTTCTCAAAAATGAATAAACATTAAAAAATATTTTAAAAAATATTAAACCAAAAATGTGTAACAGCAGAGGGAAAAACAGAAACAGGAAAATTTAACCGATCCAGGTTAGGAGAAGGTAAAAAGAAAGTGTGATTAAAGAGAAAATATGAAATAAGATGATGATAATAAGTCCAAATGTGTCAAAAATGACATTAATGTGAAAATAGTAAAATTTCCATTTATACATAGAGACTGTCAGATTTGCCTTAAATAAAAATTGGACATTGTGTTGTTTATAAGAAATACCACTCAAATAAAACAGGATAGAAAGATACAAAAGAAATTGTGTGAGAAAATATTCCAGCTAGATTTCAGAAAAAGAAAGCAGTATTAACATTGTATAAAATAGAACTTAAGGCAAACAACCTCAAAATTAGATAAGAAAGGTATATATCATTGTTAAAAAAAATTACACAATACACCAGGAAGATTAAAAGGGAAACACTGTATGATCATCTCTCAAATATTGAAAACAATTTAATACTTTAACATGAAACTAACAGTTTAACATTTGATGTACTTTAACGGACATTCCTAATAGAACCTGAACAAGCTAATAATGAACAGAAAGTTCATTAATTCGGTAGATGTTATTTACCAGGGATACGGAACAAACATCATGTTTAACGGTGAAACATCAGAAGCATTCCGTAATTAGGCCAGGGCCGGGACAAACAAGCCCATTGTCACCATGGTCATTCAGCATTTTTCAGGAGGGCTGAGCCAGTGCAGTAAGACAGGAAAAATAATAAGCAGTGGGACCGTTGGAAAGGATGTGAGAAAGATCAGCTTGCAGGCCGCGTGATTGTCCATTCGAAACAAGCCAAGGCAACCAGTTGCAAATATATTAGAATTAGTACGAGTTTAGTAATAGCGTGGGATACAGTATCACAGATCATGTTCTTCAGCTTTGTCTATACCTGATACCATATAACAAAATGTGATGAAAATGGATTGCATTCACAACTGCAAGAAAAATCATAAAATAGGTAGAAATAAATATGACAAGAAGTATGTATGACATATAAGATGGAAACTTTAAAATTTTATGAGGGACCTAGAAGAAAACCAAATTATTAGCAGGAAGAAAAAACAATAATCCTGGATCGAAAGATTCAGGGTATGAAATAATCAGTTTAAAGCAATAATATCTAAAATAGTGAAGTGTAGGGGCGCCTGGGTGGCTCAGTCGGTTAAGTGGCCGACTTCAGCTCGGGTCATGATCTCACGGTCTGTGGGTTCGAGCCCCACATCGGGCTCTGTGCTGATGGCTCATCAGAGCCTGGAGCCTGCATCGGATTCTGTGTCTCCCTCTCTTTCTGCCCTTCCCCTGCTCACGCTCTGTCTCTATGTCTCTCAAAAATAAATAAACGTTAAAAAAAAAAATTTTAAATAGTGAAGTGTAGCAATAGAAAAAGATAACAATGATGTAAAATAGACCAAAATTATATTTTTAAAGTGCTTGACCACATAAAAGTTGAAATTCATATACGATGCAAGATACTACAACTGAGAATTCAAAATAACGCCAGATAATTAAAGACAAACCAAGAAAATATTTATACACAACAAAGATTAAGATCTAAATCTTATAAATTGTTAAAACAAGCTCAATAGAAAAATGGGGAAAGAATATACGTGGATGTTTTACAAAAGAAGAACAAGAAACGACTGGTGAGTAAATGAAAAGGTTTTCAGCCCTCATTAGTAATCAGAGAAATGAAGTTTAAAATCACAATAAAATTTTCCTGTCTGGTAAGCATAAATGATAAAGACTGCTAAAATATAGGAAAATCAGCTCTTTCCTACATTTTGATGACAAAAAGCCCTTTTGGGGCACAACCTACCAGTATCTAGTAAATCGTAAAAGTGCACATTCATATAATCCACAGTTTCACCTTGTACCCGTTGAAAATCAATATGCATACATAGTAATTGCAACATCATTATATAAAAAAAATTGCAAACAATTCAGATACCTGTGAATAGGGGGCTTATAAGGTAAATTATAGTATATAGTATAGTAAATACTTAGAATAATATTTAACGTTTTAAAAGAACACGCTGATGTGGTAAGTTCCTATTTGATAAGACTGAGTTATAAAATAGATTTATTAATATTCATGTTTTGAGAAGAAATATATGCACTGGTACATGTATGAAAATGCATAAAAGCCAGACCGGAAGAATGTATTCCGTGCTGGTGGGTATCTCTGGGAGGGAGTTTGTTTAGTGAGTACATGTGAAGAAGGGTTTTCACCCTTTGCTCTATTAAATTCTTCATTGTTTTGCGTCTTTGATAATGACGGTGTAATTAAAAATGAGAAGAAGCTTTCCCCATAGCCAGCCCCTCCTTTGAGCTGCTCTGCCTGTAGCCCCTGCTTTGAAGACCCCAGAAGAAGCTGAGTGCCGGGGATCCTGGGAGGGGGTGAGGAGAGAGACTTGTCTTCCAGTCACCGTCCTCACAGTACACTGGGTGGTTAAACTAGTCCCTTCTTTCTAGGCTTCAGTTTCCCACCTGTGGATCTCTGAGTAAGGAATTTCAACTTGACCTCAATGAGTCTTCTAGTTCTGCCATGTGTTTGTTTACTCACGGATCCAACAAGTGTTACTGGGATCCTCTCTGGGTGCCACCACACAGTACCTGGGGTCACACGGAGCAGGCAAGTGAGCTCCTGCCTTCAAGGAGCTCCCAGACTGGCAGTGGTGCCATTTCCCCATCCGTAACCAGCGGTTCTCAGTCTCCTACCTCAGAGCCTCATACCTCAAACCCAAATGTTTGGAGTTGGGCAGGGGTCCCCTCTGGCTCAGCTCAGCCCTCTGCCAGCCTCTCATGTACACTCACCTTGAACTCCACACTGGCCCAGAGAGAACATCGGTGCTGCTGCACTCTGCTGGGCCTTTGCACACACTGTTCCCGTGCCTGGAACATACCACCTTCCGTCCCCTCTGCCTGGTTTCCTCCTCTTCATCCTTCAGCTCCCCCTCCTCTGGCTTAAAGGATAGAACATGTTTGGATGGACCAAGAGTAAGGATCAGTAGAACTTTATAGGGAGCACAGGGGCGGCGGGTGGGGGGTGGGAGCAGGGAGAGCAAGGGTGCTCTCCAAGATCCGAGCAGCCCCCCAGAAGTGCTGCAGCTAGGGAGACAGCTGTGTTTGGAGGTTTCCCTGAGCTGGATCTGTCCCTTCCAGATGTCTCTTTCTGCTCCCAAAAAAAAAAAAAAAAAAAAAAAAAAAGAGAGAAGAAAAATATGCATATGGCAAAAAGAAATACAAAGGCCAATAAGTAAGTATCCTTGTGCTATGATTATAGAAATGCAAATGAAAATCAGTGAGATTTTTGGTGTATCGTATGAGTAATGATCGAAAATACCCAGCTTCGCAACATTGTAACCAGAGAAAACACTGTCTGTTAGAATATGAATTTTTAGTAGGCAGTTGACTTTATTTATTAAAATACTGTATCCCTGCTCTTTTACTTAACAATTTCGTACTCATATATTATTTTCAAGACATCATTACAAATAGGCAACAATATATCTGTAAGAATGTTAAGATGGCATTTTTAAAGCAATGATATTGAAACAGCACTTAAATAAATATTGATACGTCCAAGTAATGAAATATATAGATCAATATAAATGCACATTAAAATTTATTTAAGATATACATTACATTTTTTTAAAGTATGTTACAAGTAAGTTAATCTAGTATGATCTCATTTTTCCAGAATGTTTATGTGTGTGTGTTTGTGTATCTGCAGGGTATTTTGGTTAGAAAAAAAATTCCAGAGGTCAATACAAGGTTTGAAATCCATTATCTCTGCAACATAGGATTACAATGGACTTTGTCTTTCTTTGTTAAGTATTTCTATAATGTTTGAGGATTTTTTTTTACCCCAATGATGCATTGTTTTTGTCATTAGAGAGCCACTAATATAGCAGTTGATCCATACATTCTTTAGGAATTTCCTTTCATTAAGATAAAAAATTGTTCTTTTGTGATTTTTTTAAAAGTTGAATATTGTGTTTATGAAAGAATCTTATTTTCGTTTACTTTTCATCCCTTTAGTTGTTATCATTAGTAACAATAATATTTAATATTTATTTAATGTGTACTCTGTGCCAGGCACTATGAACTTCAAACTGCCTCTATCAAAAAAAATTTTTTTAAGTTTAAGTTTATTTATATTTGAGAAAGACAGAGCCCAAGCAGGGAGGGGCAGAGAGAGAGGGAGACACAGAATCCGAAGCAGGCTCCAGGCTCTGATCCGTCAGTGAGCCCAATACGGGGCTCGAACTCACAAACCGGGAGATCATGACCTGAGCTGAAGTTGGACGCTTAACTGACTGAGCCACCCAGGTGTCCCATGAGACCGGATCTACTTTAATTAAACCAGTCCTTGGATTATTACTGTTGTTTGTCCTACAGAGCAGCAGTTCTCAAACTTCCTAGTTTGGAGAGCTACTCATACTCCCCCATGTTGCTGAGGACACCAAAGGACTTTTGTTTAATTTGTGTTACATCTATCGATACATGCTATATTAGGAATTGTCTTAGAAGTCTTTTAAGTATTATTTTTTTAAAGAGCAAATAATAAACCCAATATGATAATGCAAATAACATTTTAATGAAAAATGGACTATTTTCTAAACAAATTTACTTTTTCCGAGCAGCTTTGTTTTACGTTTTTGCAAATCCCTTTCTTGTCTGGCTTAATAGAAGACAGATGAATTCTTAAACGTGCTTCCTCATTCAATCTGTTATGATAAATTATGTTAGTAGATTGTATCATTCACAGTTACTCAGTTCCCTGGCCTGTGTTAGGCTTAGCCATATGACATGGTCTGGTTAGTGAAATGGAAGTTTTTCATTTGCTCCTTCTAAGAGGAAGCTTTTCATTCCCCCCTGCCATGTGCACTGAATGTCCCCAAGGGTAGCTGCCCCATTTCCAACTTGGTTCTAGAATAAAAATGACATTAAGTAGAGAAGCTGGTGTGTAGCCAACAATAATTTAGGTGAGCTATAAGCCTTGCTTGTAAATCATTGAGATATAGGGGTTGTTAATATACTGTAACGGAGTGTAAGCTGGCTGACACAGAAGTTGATAACTAAATGGGATGCTGCTGTAATAAACAGACGTAGAGAACCGCCTAAAACATATGACATTGACAGTGGGGCTGGGCAGAAGGTGGTTTCCGTGATAGAACTTGGGGTGAAATAGTCACCTGAGGTCAACTGGAAATCAGATAATATACCAGATTGAGTATGTTGTATTCGGCATTAGGAGAGTTTGGGAAAACAAAATGTGACCGATGTTCTTCGGTTGCTACTGGCTTCCTTTGTTTACAAAATAGAGATAAACTCAGGAAAGAATTGGCCTGTTTATAAGCAGGGGATAAAGAGAATAGGGAGAATCTAGAAATTCCAGGAACTGATGAGTCAACATATTTAACTCTTTCTCATTTTCAACTGATAAAATATTGATTTGAAAGGACAGAAGCCCATTATATTTCAGGCACTACTAAAGACCACATCAGAGATAACACTTGCACAGTTTTGTTAAAACTTCAGATTCAACTAAGTGAGTAGCCAGTGAGGATGGAGAAAAACGAATGACCTCCCAGAGGGCAGAGCCAGCAGCCTCAGACAACAGTGAACAAGGAAGCTACTGCAGGAAAGCAGAACCAGGACCTGATTAAGGAATGTTCTCTATCCCGGGGCGAGTGGCTCTTTATCCTCTGCCCAGCAGAGTTTCAGAATTCACAGGGATAAGAGATGGCTGGATGTTTCTATCTTTCCCTTTACAAATCGAAGCTTTATTCTAGTCATATTCCCATTCTACAATTATACGTTGGATGTTTGAGGAACAGCTAACTTGTCATTTTAGTTTATTGGTCTTCAGAGTGAAAGGTGTGGTCTGGACTTTAAATAGAGTCTGTTACAAGATTATGGACTTTTCTGCGACTCTATTGGCATGATTGGATAGGACTTTTGGGTTATCACCTCTGGGGAGCAGGGTGTATGTGTATTTTTTATGCAGAAGGAAAGAGCAAATATTTGTGACCAGTTGGCAGAATATGGTATTGATTTTCCCTAGTTATTTACTGCCTCTCTGTGTGAGAGAAATCTAATTCTCCACCCAGCGGTCTCAAGCTTGGCCATGTGACTTGCCGTGTCCAGTGAAATGTGAACAGAAGGGATGGATGTCACCTCCAGGCAGAACCCCGAGAAACATTACATCATTCTGCCAGGGCGGTCTTCATCGCTTCTGCGTGGCTCTGCCATGAAGCATGCCCTGCTTTCTCAGCCTGGTCCCCGACTGACACGTAGCATGAAATAAATCTTTATAGTTATAAGCCACAAAGATTTGGGAATTATTTGTTACTGCAGCATAACCTCGTGTCAGTTGTCTGATAAGTCAGTATTGGTCAGAGTTTTTGTTTTCACCTCTAGAATCCTGAAGATGCTAAGACCAAAATCTCCTAGGACAAAAATCACTTTTTTTCTGCACTTTGCTAATGAAGGATATAGAGTAAAAACGATTGTTGCCATCTGGCACTATTCCATATATACCATATATAGTAGTAGTATTTTTTCACATTCCAGGATCCTAATTGCTTTATTTAAGGTCAGCGCCAAGTCAGAATTTCACTTTGTGCTACCTAGTCCTCCTCATTAGCGTGGTGAAGCAGTGTTCTGCAACAGTTTTATTCAATCGGTTTTTACCTTGACATGGTTAATTCTAGAAGCTGTGATGTAACTTTGTTGATCACACTTTGGACAGTGAGTTGTAGCATCTGTCTGGGATTGAATACAGTCAAAAAATACATGGAAAATCTGCCAGACATTTCAAACTATGGTGTCAGTACATTTTTAAGAGTTTTCAAGACACTTCAGACAGAGTTTTTTTCTTTTAACCTGAGAAGACCATGCTTCTTTCCTCTACTGCTTTTCTTTCTTTCTTTCTTTCTTTCTTTCTTTCTTTCTTTCTTTCTTTCTTTCTTTCTTTCTTTCTCTTTCTTTTTTCTTTTCTCTCTCTCTCTCTCTCTCTCTCTTTCTTTCTTTTTTTCGACAACCACAGTGATTTGGTCTTTGATCACTGTATTCTTTGCAGGATCCCAGGCTCAGCATCTTTTCCTTTGTTCATTCTTTGACTTGTAAACTTTCAGAATTCCATAGCTTAATTTAGAAGATCAGGGCAAAAGTGCTAGTCTGAAGATTTGGCTTCTTTAATTTAGCTTAATGGAGAGCTTTAAGGCCCATTATCTTTCCTGACTTGATAGTACGAGTCAAGTATCTGAATCTTAAGGATCCCTCACGGTTGCTTTAGCAATCGATTATGTTTCATAAAAGAAAGATATATAAAAACACAGCATGTTCATATTACTTCCGAAAACGTTTTCACCAATTCAGAGACCGGAGAGTACTTATTACCAGGTTAATTCAGCCAAGGCAGTGGGCATAGAGTCTTACATTAGGGGGGAAAGAAAAAAAACTATCCCAAAAGTTACATTGTAATCTAGTAATTGTCTTGACTGTTGATCCTCCGCCAACCAAAGCATCTTGAATTTGGTAAATTAGAGCAGAGCTGGGCAATTTCAGCAAACTGGTAAATTTTTGTAGATTTGGAGATTGTATTCTTGGGATTTATCTTAGGTCTGTCTAACTGACTTGAATTGAACTTTGGTACTGAAGAAGTTGGCACAAAAAATAACTGAGCAGAGCTAGTGAAGGTCATTGGTTTCTAAAGTTTAACCGATTGACACTGAGCGCATCTGTTCTTCGATAGGCTGTTCTCTCAGCATATTAATACATCCCTGCACAGAGGGCCTCTGTCCATGTCATGTGGAAACAGCAGGGTTCTTTGTCTTCTTGTCTCATTAGCTAACTGGAGTCAAGCACTCAAACTTGAAAGTAACTTTTTTTTCAGTTTCAGATGAGTATTTATAAAACTTTTTTTGGACAACTAGTAATTGGACAGTTAGATAAACTGTTCGTATAGTTGAGAGGCCAACAGTTATTTTTCAAAAGTTTTTGGAAAGCATTATGTAGTTGATTCATTGTGTGTGTGTGTGTGTGTTTTGTTTTTTTTTTTTACAGCCTTAGCAATTCTGTTGTTATGGGATTAAAAAAAAATTGAAAACTACTCTGTGCAGACAGTCTTTGAGTTCCCTTAATGTCAGGGAAAGGACACCAACAGATCTCAAAAACTGGCTCCCTTATATAAAT
Source organism: Paguma larvata (assembly GCA_030068075.1). Taxonomy (NCBI): domain Eukaryota; kingdom Metazoa; phylum Chordata; class Mammalia; order Carnivora; family Viverridae; genus Paguma; species Paguma larvata. Next base: position 49,820,567 of record CM057836.1, read on the forward strand.
TAGAGAAGACCGCGGTCTGGAACTCTTTTTAGCTTGATGAGCTAAAGCTAAAATATGAAGAAGAATATACCGCCTTTCATAGATGAATATGTTGTTAACGATCTGCCATGTAGAACATGCCTTTTGGTGATGTTCTCAATACAGATAGAAACGAGGAGTGGGCGTGTTTCGTAGGTTATTCAAATCAATAGTGCCTGTAAAGACTTGAGAATTTGAGTAGGCTGCAATTTCAGGTTAAATAAGTAAGACGATAGGTCTACCAGAAAGCTCAATTTGGTCTAAGATTGTGTTATAGAAGAATATTTCTTAACAGTTTTCAAAAGGGCGTCCCTGGAAGAGTGGCGTCAACATCATCATAGAACTTGTTGAAAAAATCCAAATCTTGGGCCCCATCCCAGACATTACTGAATCAGAAACTCGAGCTTTTGCCCTAGCAATCTGTGTTTTAGTAAGTCCTCCAGGGAATTCTGATGTATGCTGAAATTTAAGAACTTTACTGATCTAGAACAATATCCTTTTCTACTCAGCTCTGGTCAGAGCAATCCTAGATCAATTATTTTGCTTTTATGTGCTTTAAAATAAATTCTTTAAAATAATTTTATTTTAAAAATATTTTATTAATAGTAAAAAATAACTTATTATTTTGCTTCTGGTTGTTACCTAGCATTGTTCTCATATTTAAGTGATGGATGAGCCCCTCTTACCTGAAAGTGTTCTTATTTTACCTCAGTTCATCTCTAGCTATGGTTAGAACTCTGCTTTAAACCTTATTTTTCTTCTGCCTTTTAAAAAAAATGTTTACTTATTTATTTAAGAGAGAGAGAGGGAAAGCAGGGGAAGAGCAGAGAGAGGGAGGGAGAATCCCAAACAGGTTGTACACTGACAGCACAAAGCCCAACATGGAGCTCAAACTCATGAACCATAAGATCATGATCTGAGCCAAAATCAAGAGTCGGACACTTAACTGACAGCCACCCAGGTGCCCTTCCATCTGCTCTTTGAAGATATTATTCCATTATCTTCTAGCTTCAGATAGCTTCTAGCTTTCAGCCTTATTTATTGATCCTTTATAGGACACTTGTCTTTTCTTTCTTACAACTTTTAAGATTTTTATCTTTTTATATCTCTGTCTTATATTTTAGGCAATTCATCAGATCCGTCTTGTAGTCGAATCTATTGTTTATATAATCTATTGGGTTTTAAATTTCAGTGTGTATTTTCTAGAAGTCCTATTTGGTTCTTTTTTCATACCTGTCTTTTCATAGTCTTCTGTTATTCTGTAATAATTTAAACTCCTTTGTCATCTTAAATATATCTTTTATTTTAACTTTCAAAAAGCTCTTTTATCTCAGGGCTCTTCCTATGCTTTTTGGTCTTTTTGTTGATCTTTAGACTCTGCCTCATGAAAAATCAGTTTTTTATGCAATTTTAAATTTTTGATTATGAGTTTATTTTTGACAAGAATTATTTTTCCATGGGAATATATATTTCTTATATTAATAAAAGTGCCCCTACTGAGCTCTTTTACATTCGTTTTTCCTGATGGTCTCAGGACTTTCAGTGATTCAGGATGAGTTTTTGTTCATATTTCGGCTTAGGGATTCCTGTACTATGTGAGGATTATAAATTCTGACAGCACACCAATATTTGGATTTTAACTTCTCATGGGAGAATATTTTTTCCCCAACACCAAGTGCATAGCTAAAACAAAGCTTCCATGTCACTTTAATATGATCTCTTCTCACTGAAAGGGTAGCTTTTCGAGGTCTCAGAAGTAGGCAGGTGTTATAGACTTAATGTTTGTGTCTCCCTTAAATTCATATATTGAAATCTAAATCTTAGTGCCCTTATAAGAAGAGGCCCGAGAGATAGCTTGTTTTCTTCCCACCATGGGAGGATATGGTGTGAAGTTGGCAGTCTGCAACTCGGAAGAGGGCTGTCCGCAAAACCCACTCATGCTGGCATCCCGATCTTGGCCTTCTAGTCTCCAGAACTATGAGAAATAAATTTCTGATATTGATAAGCCACCCAGTCTATGGTACTTTGCTGTAGCAGCCTGAGCTAAGACAGTGGGAGTTTATATCTCCGTTATTCTGTGGAAGCTGAGGTCTATCCCCGTATTGATAATAAAGTCCAGTATGTAGCTGTTAGGTAATTCTGGCCTCATGTCCTCCTGAAATCTGAGCGAAATTTAGTTAGGTTTTGTTTTTTTTTTTGTCTTTGTTTTTTTCTAGTACCTGGATATTTCCTTTTCTATCAAACTCAGTTTTTTAACTAAAACATGCTACGATATGGAACCCATAATTTGTATGTTTCATGTCAGCTCAGTCCGCCATATTGCCAGAGTTATAATTTCTTGGTCTCTTAAATTCTTCCTATTTTTTTGATAGTGTTACCTATATGTATGTAAGCAGAAAATAGATGCAAATACCTTATCCATACAGTTCTTATATAACTATAACCTAAAACAAATTTACAACTTAAATATAAAAGTTTATGATGAATAAAATTAAAATTAACAGTATTAACTTAATAGCATCAATTTTGTGGTTTTGCTAAAGCTAAATTGCTACATACAATATGAATAGCACTAAGTATCCATGCAGAATTTTCAGAGTCACATGTAATATGTGACTTTTCAGTTTTTCCCCAATTTTGTCTGGTTAACCTATTGCGAAACTTTTTTGTACTGTGTGGTAAACTATTTCGACTTTCACTTGATACAGTTGCATAAAGGTCCATGTCTGCCCACTTGCTCACGGCAAAAATGACTCGTTCGTTACTTGATACCAGCCTAATTGTAAATACAAATGCAAGGCCAAACATTGAAATCATATAATGGTTTTCAGTTATAAAAATGAGCACTCAGATAAAACAAAACACAACTTATGTTTTTAGACAGTCACAAAAGTGTGGAAAATGTCCCATCGAGAACCATGGAAGCTGTCTCTGTAAACCAGTTTGGGGAACTCTGATCTGTGACAAATAGTTGTGACACGACTGCCTGAATTAAGAAGAGTCATCTCTGGGAGTGGTATCAGGAAAATGGCGGAGTAGGCAGCTCCAAACTCTCATCCCTCCACAAAAACATTGACCAAATGAATGCTGAGTTAAGAAAAAGGCAGTCTGATAACGGAAAATCTGTGTGGTGTTTCCACTTGCTCTTTCCCCACTTTCCCACCAAGCGCGTTGGTTGTCTTAAAGTAGCTGAGCCCATTTCTCAAGTGTGGGCCCCTTTTACTGACTGCAGAGGGATCAGAGCACATCTCTACACAAACGATCGTGTAATGTTTCTTCTAACCTGTCTAAGGGCTACCTCAGTCTTAAATTATCCCAGTTTTCTTAGCAGAAACTTTGGGGAACAGAAGGCAGTAGGTTTGTATATTCAAAGCGCTTAAAGAAGAAAAAAAGAAAGAAAACCTTGTTAACTAAGAATTCTGTATTCGACAAACTGTCCTTCGAAAATGAACTTGAAATGAAAACATATCTAGATAAACAAAAGCTGAAGGAGTTCATCCCTACAAGAATTGCTAAAGGGGTAAATGAAAGGACACTCGATGGTAACTTGAAGCTGTATAAAGAAGTAAAGATTTCCAGTAAAGGTAAATACATGTAAGAGTCGGTATTATTGTATTTTCGATTCGTACCTCTACTTCATATTCCTACTTGATTTAAAAGACAAATGGATAACGAGAATTACAAATCTATCTTACTGGGTGCACAACATGTATAAATGTGTAATTTATACAATATGTGTAAAAATGTAATTTACGGCAACATAAAGATGACCTAGATGAAAAGGGCAAAATTATAGAAGCACATTTTACCTAAATTGGTTCCAGAAGAAAGAGAAAATTATAATAGACCTTTAATAAGTAAAGAGATTGAATTAGTAATCAAAAACCTCCCAACAAAGTCCAGGAGTTTGGTTTCACTAGTGAATTCTACCAAACATTTAAAAGGAATTAATACCAGTTCTTCTTAAACTCTTCCAAGAAATAGAAGAGCAGGGAACATTTCCTAACTCATTCTAGGACACCAGCATTACCCTGATACCAAAGCCAAATAAAGACATCACAAGAAAAGAAAATTATAGGCCAGTACTCTGCATCAACATATAACCACAAACCCTCAACAAAATACCAGCAAAGTGAATCCAACAATATTGAAAGTATTATGCACCCTGACCAACTGGGCTCTTACATAGAAATACAGTTACTGGCTCACCATAACAGACGCAGTCAGGTAATACACTACATTGATGAGCGAAGGAAGAATACCACGTTACTGTTTCAACTTTTGCAGATGAATGATTTGAAAAAATCCAACACTATTGTGATAAAAACACTCAGACAAATAGGAATAGAAAGGAATATTTTCTTTTTTCCTTTAATTTTCTTTATTTGTATAAAGATGTTTCTAGATGTGGGACTCTTCTTATTTATTTTATTTGACACTCACAGAGCTTCTTGGATTTGAGGCTTAATGTCCGTCATTAGTTTTGAAAAATTCCTAGCCAGTATCTCATCAGCTATTCTTCTGTCCAGTTCTCTCTTATTTTACTCTTCCTAGGACTTTACACATTTATTAGACCTTTTTCCTTGTTTCATATGTTTCTTAAAATACTTTGTTTTATACACCTGGTTTTCTTTCTTTGATGGAGTCTGAATGTTATGTTGGAGCTATCTTCCAGTATAATTAATCCTTCTGCTCTGTCTAATATGTCATTAAAAACATATTTTGGGTTCTCAGTTTCAGAAATTGTGTTTTTCAGTTTAGAATTCTTACTGATTTTCTATTGATAGATCTTAGATCTCTAGTAAAATTCTCCTATTACCAATTTTATAAACATTATTTCATCTGATAATTACAATATCTGAATTATCCAAGGGTTTGTTTTGTTTTCTGTTTTTTATCTTGTTTTTGCCCTGCCCCCTCTCATGATCTATTTCTGTCTTTCGATAATTCTGATAATTTTTTTAAGTTCTGGACCATGTATTCTCGCTGCAAAGTATGCTGTCCTCAAGACTTTGTGAAGATTAGTCTGTGTCTGGTTTGCCTGTAATCATAAGGAATGGTCCTGTTGCAATCTCACCCTGAACGTTGGGCTGTTTGCCAGTGCCCTTCCTCCTTTGGTGGACCTTGATCTCCACACTTCTGCCTAGCCCCATGGGACTGCTTAAATTCTACTTAGCTTTCTCACCTGTTAGCAGATTCTTCCTGATTGTTGTTTCTGTTTCACGCCCTCTTTACAGTTTAGGATCAAGTAAAAGCAAACAATAGAAGGAATGTCAGTCTCATTTCTCTGCAACACTTTCCTCCAACATCCTCTTATTCCCTAATTTTGACTGAAGTAAGAGTGCTAAGTCCATTATTATTTGACTCCACCTCGTCGAGCAGCTCCAATTTTCTTCTCAGCCTCCAAATTCTGTGTTGGGAATAAGCAAATGCCCCAAACGGAAGAAACATGAGAGAAATTCCAGGTCACCTCAATGTTTAACTTTTCTCTTTTGTTTCCCTAAATCTTTAAGTCCTTCATTGCTCTTTGATGCCTTCAAACAGCTGTTTTTATTTTGTTTTGTTTGTGTTATTTTATCAAGGTTTACAGTGGGTTTTACATCAGCTGCATTGTCATTGGAAGACTCCTAAGTCTTTTTATCTGTAGATACTCTACATTTTTTTAACTCTTTGCCTGGTATTTGTTAAAGAAAACCACCTACTTATTTTACAGAATTTGCTATCGTACATTGCTCTGATGTCACTTAACATGGTCCTCTGAGCTCTGTATTTTCTTTAAACAGGTGGTTAAATATAGATGTAGCTTTGACAAAAATGCTTTATAAATACATATGTATATTTCTAATTGTGTTAAGCTGGGAAGCTTATAATATCTAATTCTCTATATTTTTGTGATGTTAAGAATTAATCCATGTGTTCAATTTTATTTTAATATGCACTGGTGTCAAATGGTAAATAAATGTATGGTGTTAACTTTGTTAAGAAACTGCCAAGTGGTCTTTGATAGTAACGAGACCATTTTATGTTTCCAAAACCAAAGTATGAGAGTTACAGTTACTCAAAATTCTTGTCAACATTTGGTATTGTCACTGGCATTTTTTGTGTTTTATTTATCACTTCCCCAATACCTGCCACTAGTGAGCACCTTGAATTTGAATTTACCTCTTATTTTACATTTGCCTTTTCCTTATATATATTTACCCGTTATTTTTTTTCAAATTTTTATTTAAATTCTAGTTAGTTAACGTATAGTGTAATATCAGTTTCTAGAATTTAGTGATTCATCACTTACAAATAACACCCAGTGCTCATAGTAAGTGCTCTCCTTAATACCCATCACCCATATAACCCACCTCCCTCCATCACCCCTCAGTTTGTTCTCTGTCATTAAGAGTCTCTTTTGGTTTGCTGGGACTTTGGCTCAGGTCATGATCTCACGGTTCGTGGGTTCGAGCCCCACGTCGGGCTCTGTGCTGACAGCTCAGAGCCTGGAGCCTGCTTCAGATTCTGTGTGTGTCTCTCTCTCCCCTCCCCTACTAGCATTGTGTCTCGCTCTTGCTCTCAAAAATAAATAAACATTTAAAAAAAAGATTTTAAAAAAAGAGTCTCTTATGAGACTTATGCTTCCCTCTCTCTTTACCCATTATTTTATCTGTCAGTTTCATCAATTTTTGGTCTTGCCTTTGTCTTTAATATGATAATTTAAGCAATATACAATTATTGTGCTATTTATTTGGTTTTAAGTGTGTTGTTTTGTTCTTTCTCTTTTTGAGGCTTCTTTTGTTTCCTTTGTTTTGGTGCATAGGCCATATTTTATAGCTTTTGAACATCCCAGAGCTTCGAAAAAAAATAAGTCCTTTCATTTTTTTTTCAAAATATTCTTCAGTTTATAATTCTCCAAGTGTTAGAATTAGTGTGAAAGTTTTTATATGTGACATACTTAATATAAGTGGTTTATCACACATTTTCATTATCTCCCTCTTCTTCTACTATATTTTTAATATATTCCAGTAGTTTAGATCAAGAGTGTTATTACAGCATTTTTTAATGTTTATTCATTGATTTTGACAGGAGAGAGAACACCGTGCTGGAATGCACAAGCAGGGGAGAGGCAGAGAGAGAGGGAGAGGAGAATCCCAACCAGGCTCCACGCTGTCAGTGTGGAGCCAGACCCAGGGCTCAGTCCCACAAACTGGGAGATCGTGACCTGAGCCAAAATCAAGAGTCTGATGCTTAACTGACTGAACCGCCCGGGTGCCCCTTGATTATTCTTGATGTCTCATTTTTTTTTCTTGGCTCCCCTTTACAAACATCAATTGACCTGATGTTAACTTTATCTTCTGTGTTCAAACTGCTTGTCTTCTCTATTATAATTTTTAGCTTCATACCAGTTGTGCAAGTTCTGGGAGAGAATGTCTCATGTTTATTTTCCATATAACTTGGTTAATTTTCCTTAGCATAAATCCTGCCCTTATTCCCTCTCATATGGAATTTAATTTAGCGACTGTGCTTTTGGCATCCTTTTATCTTGTCCATCTCTCTCTGTAATTCCTGTTGCCTCTGGGATTTATCATGTTATTTCACCTCACACTGCTTTCTCCTTATTGCTCTGTGCCCCTCTTTTATCGAAAATGACTTATTTCATCTTTCAGATGATGATACCAAAGAGTTCCTTGAAAGTTTCCTCTTTATCCTCTAATACATACTTTATTAAAAAATAATTTATTGTCAAATTGGTTTCCGTACAACACCCAGTGCTCATCCCAACAAGTGCCCTCCTCTGTGCCCGTCACCCACTCTCCCCCCTCTCACACTCTCCTCACTATTCAGTTTGTTCTTAGTCTTTGAGAGTCTGTTTTTTCTCCTTCCCTCCCGGTGTCTTTTTTCTTTTCCCTTCTTCCCCTCCCCCACGATTTTCTACTAATTGAAATAAGTCAGTCAGAGAAAGACAGATACCATATGTTTCCACGCATAGGTGGATTTTGAGAGACTTAGCATAATACATACTTTTCTGAGGCTTGAAAATTCTATAAGTCTTTTGGATCCTGTATCAGTCAAGTCTGAAGGCTGGAAAAGACTGATGTCCCAGTTCAAGGCAGTTAGGCAGGAGTTCCTTCTACTCACAGGAGGATATGCCTTCTTGTTCTATACAGGCCTTCTATGGTCTGGATGAGGCCCACCCACATTAGGGAGGGGACTCTGCTTTACTCGGTCTATTGACTTAAGTGTTAATCTCCTCTAAAAATACTCCCACAAGTGCCCCCAGTGTAATGTTTGACCATATATCTGAGCACCTGGTGGACCAGTCATCTTTTTTTTTTTTTTTCATTTTGTGGCATTCTTACTTGGGCCATGTGCTGGTATTTTATTCTCCTACTTGACCCCAGATGTTGTTCTTTGCACATTGAATCCTTGTCAGAAAACAAGGTGAATAGACAGCCTTTCATCCTTTTCTCTTCTTCATTTAATGGCAGTCTCATCCCTTCCCCAAACTATTTCTGTGTGTAATGATATGGACACCTTTCCTCTGATTTCCTGACTCTACTGGCTTTTAAGTTACCAGTTATTACAGCTAATCGACTTCAATGGCTTTCATACCTAAGATTGTATTTCCTTACGTAATTTAACAACTCCAGAAATTATAATCACACGGAGGCTCAGGAATGTCAGGGTTAAGGTATTTGTAATTTCTTCACCTCTTCCTCAAAGTTCTAAGGTAGAATTTTAGCCGTCACGTATTTAGATGGCAAAAAGAAGGAAGGATCGTGCAAATGGACTTCTGAAGACGTTTCTGCTTTCACGTCATTTGCCTTCCATGTCTGATGGGAGGCTGAGAAACGTAATTATTCTGTTTCCGTTGCCAAGGATTATTTTATTAATGAAGAAGGGAGCAGGGATAATGAATAGGCAACTGACATAGTCTGCACGTGTATTCTGTTTTGAGTGGAGGTGGTGTCTTCCTGTCACCATTGTCTGCATCTCTGCAGAGTTTCTAAACTTGTGGAATACAGTGCAGATGACCAGTTTCTAGCATGTCCTATGACAGAGATTGTTCAGTTCTTGTTCTTTCTTCTTCGCAGGGACACTTCTAGGTTTACCTTATATTTCAACAATTTGCCTTCAACTGGAAGCTTATGTCATCTCTTCAAGATGCACAGCTTCTACTTAAATTTAAGAAAGAAGCTTGGCAGCAGGAAGTAGTTGAGGGACGTACTAGGAATCGGGGAACCACATTCTAACTTGATGGCTCAGAGTGGCAAGTATAGAGAGGAGCAGTGGCCTAGTTCTGTATTCTGGAATTCTCAGTGTCTCTGAGATCAAGGGAGAGATTGTAGAAGACTTTTTCAGAGAGTTTGGTGTATTCCGAATTGTAGGAACACTTTTCTTAATTCAGCTTCTGCCTTTCTACTTTAGGATAACTTCATCTCTTTTTTCTCAATCTTGGTCTTAGCATTATTGTGGCTTTTCATCTTTTCCCGGCTCTTTACTATTGAGAGTGTTTGTGAAAAGCTATACTCAACGGCTGTTAGCCAGGCAATCTTTATATTCAGTGGGTATTTATTTTAATAGCCATTTGGTTTCATTACCTTTTAATGAGTTCTTTGATAGCGAGTTCCTTAATTAACAAGGCAGTCTTTCAGGTTTCCTCTTTTCTAATTGTTAACATATTTTGTTGCTTTCACACAGATACGCTGTGATGAAAAGTTTCCTCTTTACGGCTCCTGTAGGACCATTCAGAGGGGAAGAGACGGGCTTGGGGAGAATATGCAGCACGTTTCCTTAGACATAAATGGTTTAAAAGTATTTGCTCTCCCAAACTGAGACCGAGTGAAATATTCGTATTTTATGCTCAATTTCCTACCACATGATGAACTCAGAGTGGATTTCTTCGTGTAGAAAGTTGATGGAATCCAGCTCACGTTAGAATTTGTATGTTGAATTTTTCTATAACCGCTTTTCAAGAACTGTGGAGTACTTAGTTCAGTCTGGGACCCAAATAAGTTTTCATTTAACAGTTTCCTTGAGCTGTATGCCGTACTCCTCCCAAAGATAAGAACATTTTATAATAAACTACCTGCCACTCACTGAGGCCCTAATATGTGCCAGATACTGTACAGGTCTCTATATTCTGTTATCTCACTTATTGCATAGATTTCTGCAACATTGGTATCATTGTCTTCATTTTACTGATGAACAAGCTAAGTCTAACCAAGATTAAACAACTTTCCTAAAGGGCACAGAGTGACAGGGCCAGGATTGGAACCTAATTTAGTATGAACCGAAGTCCTTGCTCTTTCTCTGTGTATTACTTCCCCTCCAGTCCCGTCTTGTTTTCACTACGACTTGCCATAAAATGGACGTGGCGGCTCGTGCACTATTCTCCCATAGTAAGATTAATTAGAGAGCTAATTAAATTTTTGTAAAGAAGATCTTAAGTGATTTCCCTCAGAGAAACCTAAAGGGTTTAAATATTCTGAAATGAACTATTTGTATTGGCAGCAAATAATGAACCAGAGCACCTACAGGATACGTTAGCTCAAAAAAGCAAAAAAGAAACTCGGCTAATGAGGTGTTTGGGAGGAGAAATGCTCTTATTTAGGGTATTGACCAGTTAGGAACTGAGTAATAAGTTGTATGTGGAAGTTAAAAGCGACTGGCTGGCAGACAGTCAGGCGTCTGTACCATTGTGTTTTGTAAACTTTCTCCTATGGCTGTGGTGTGTTTTTTCCAAGCCCACTTAATTTTTTATGAGGTTTGTAAAGGTCTTGAATAAACAATTGAGATTATAGAGGTTTTCCTGGAAGCTTTGGTTAATATTTTAATACACTCTGCTTTGTCACATTATTAAATAGCTTATTGGAAAGTTTGAAAGAGAGTGTTTCTTTTTTCTTTTCCCGATTTTTCTTTTTCTCTCCCTCCCCAACTTTTTTTTTGTTCTGGTAGTTAAATATCAAAATCGAATCTAGTTTTTAGCCGATTCTTTCTCTTCTTTTTATTTTAACTCGATACTTCTATAGATCGCCCTCGGGTTAGAAATCAGCTTCCGGGAGGCCTCCACTTAAACTCCACTTCCACTTCGAGTGAAATTACAGCTTCGAGGGTGTGTCTTGAAAGGAAGCCAGTGATTATGAGGGTATGTAGTAAGAGAGGACTGGAGGAGGAGAGGAGAATCGGACAGGCTCAGAAAACAGGAACTCCTAGAGCTTCGGAGATTACCGCATCGTGACCTTTTCCTCATTAATATTTGGATCTGATTCTTTGGCATCTTGGTTGCAGTCTGGTGAGATGTTAAGCATGGTGGCAAGGCCTGAATCCCTTCAAAGACATTTCTGTGTTAATGAGATGACTTGATGAAGTTGACCTTTAACCCGAACAGGAATTGAGGAAAGAGAAAGGAAGAGTTTTTATTTCTCATTTGAGGACTTCTTATTCTGTGGAGGTTTGTGTAGTAATAATTGTTATTTGCAGAGTCCTTTATATGACCTCATTTCAAATTGGAAGCCACTGGAAAACATTTCCATGTTGTCGTTATTGGGATGTGACGAAGGTCACCCAGCAAGCCTTACCGCTTTCGTGAAGCTTTCTCTGACTGTTTTGGCCTCGTAACCGTTTCTTCTAAAATCATATAGCACTTAGAGTTTATTCTGCTCAATTTAGCACTTAATTGCATGTTCTCCTTGATTTGCTTCAGAACGGGAAGTACACTTTCCACTTTTTGTGTGAACAGAATTTTTTGGTTAAAAAGAGGAAAATCATTAGACTCTATAAAAGGTGTAAATGGTTAGTAAAATATTATGAACTCATAAAAGACTTATATTTTAAGCAAATATACCCAATGTCTTTTCAGCTGTTTTCTGCGCTTGGGATCAGAGGAATAAAAATTATAATAATCATAAGACATTTACTGAGTACTTACCAGTACCAGGTACTGTGGTAAATGCTACATAAGAATTGTTTTTATTTAACCATTATAACAATCCTGCTTTACAGATGACAAAACTGAGGCAAAGGTTAAAGTCAGTGTTCGACGGCATTGTATTCAATGTTTGTTTTCGTTAAATCCCATATTTAATATTTGATATTAACACTGGCAATTTAATATTTAACACTGTCGTCATCTATGTCAGTAGAACATACAAGTCAAGTGTATTTGCTGGTGTTTTTGTTGCTTTGTGATGGGAATGTACTGACTAATTGGCTGTATATATCCTTTATTCTTTATTGTGAATTTGAGTTTATAAGACCCATACATGAATGCATTTTCATAATAAAGCAAAAATGTTTGCTAAACCAATGATGGAAATCAAGACAAGGGCACATTAAATTATTGGCCAGGGTGAAATTCTTTGAATGGCTATTATAGTTTCTTCTGGTTGATACATACTGGTAAAGTAAAAAGGTTCTTTTGGGTTCTGGGTATGATCTCATAGGTCAAATGAAGGAGTGAGACTTTTTCTGTAGTCATAAATATTTTTATATTTGTATTTTTATGTCTTGTATATTTTATATACAAAATATAGAACCAGAGAATTATCCGATAAAGAAAGGGATCAATTCGTGGGATGTAAATTAAACAGGTTTTAGAGGAACAGGGTACCAAAGAAGAAAGAAACACAGGGAAAGAACTCCCCAGCCAAAATGTCTTTATAAAATTCTCCTTCAGACCCTGGCGAATTTCTAAGCATCGTAAATTTGGGCACACTCTGGAGCTGTAAAAGACATCAAGTGCTGAAATACCGATAGCCAAGCAAATATTCTAAAAGTGCACAGCAGAGACATTGAGGATTGGACCCACAGAGAGACCCGATGAATACATAGCATTTGTGTTTAAACATTTGCATTTCTGTTTCAACGTTCAGTAAGGCCATTTACAGGGATTGGGGGAAGGTCCTAAGATAAAGGGTGAAATTAAAATAGACCCACTGTAACTTTAAAAACAAGCATGACAGAATGAAAGATGATCCACTAATAATTTAACTGCCTGCCTGAACAAAATTCAAACTCTACTGAGAAAAATAACATAATCCAGTGTCTCTATAGCATCTTTTCTGCAATGTATGGCATATGAAACAAGGTTTCGTAACATGATAATAAGCAGAAAAACTGACCTGCGATCAAAAGTTAAAACAGTCAATAGAAGCAGATCATTAGATAATGCAGATATGCTAGTAGAGATTTCAAAATAACTGATTGGTACGCTAAAGCAAACAGGAAATAATGGACAAAATGCACAAAAAAAGATTATTTGAACAAATATTAAGAATCAAATGTGTGTTTTAGAATAGCAAAATACAGGATTCATAATGAAGAGCTCATTATGTGAGCTCTTAAAAATGGATTAAATGTGTTTAGTAAGAGACTCAACAAAGTAGACATCAAGATAAGTTAACTCAAAGGTCTATAGAAAACACCAAAATGTAAACACATAGAAAAAAGAAAAAAATGTACTTATAATTTTAAAAAATGAAGAAGAGAACAGAGATGGAACACCGTTGAAAGGTGTTAACGCATGGGGCGCCTGGGTGGCTCAGTCGGTTGAGTGTCTGACTCTTGATTTCAGCTCAGGTCATGATCTCGTGGTTTCACGAGTTCAGGCTCGTAATCTGACTGCGCAGGCAGCACGGAGCATGCTTAAGATTCTCTGTCTCCCTCTCTCTGTGCCCCTTCCCCACTCATGCTGTCAATGAATGAATGAATGAATGAATGAATGAATGAATAACAATTATGTTGTTGGAGACCCGGAAGGAAAGGAGAGAATGAGGATGGTACAGAAGCTTTAAGGTGTCTGCACTCAGTAACAGATCTTCAAACTGGACAGACTGGAAGGATAAATAGACAGATTCACAATTACAGTTGATTTTCTTAACGCTTCCCCATCACCAATAAAACAAGTAGACAGAATATCAATAAGGGTATAGAAGACTTGATTGTAAAGTAAAACAATTTGACTTAATTGGCATTCTACTACCACCAGGAGCATGTTTTTTTAGTGTACGTGGAGCATTCACTAAGCTAGAACATATTCTGGACCATAAAACAAGTCTCAATAAGTTTAAAAGGAGTAAAATCTTACCGACTATGTTTGCCATCTGCAACAGAAATAAATTAGAAATCATAAGACATGTTTATGTAATTATCCCACTTAGAAATACGTATCATCGATTTGCTAGTGTGTTGAAATTGTGTATGTGTGTTTATGCAGGACGTTGGTCTATAGTTATCTGTTCTTGTATTGTCTTTGCCTTTGATTTTGCCCCCAGGGTAATGTAGGTCTCATAAAATGAGTTTAGAAATATTTTCTCCCCCATCTCTATTTTGTAAAAGATTTTTGTCTAGAGTTGGTTTCATTTCTTTGATTAATACTTGATAGAATTCACTGGCGAAATAATCCAAGTCTGGAGTCTCCCTTCTTTGGAAGGTTATAAAAAGAAGTTTTAATTTCTTTACCAGAAATAAGTTTATTTGGGGCACCTGGATGGCTCAGTTAAATGTCTGACTCTTAATTTCAACCGAGGTCGTGATCTTGTGGTTCATGAGTTTGAGCTCTGTGCTGGGCTCTGCATGCTGGCAGCATGGAGCCTGCTTCGAATTCTCTCTTGCTGTCTCTCTGCGCCTCCCCTGCTCGTGCTTACTCTCTAAAAAAAAACAAAAAAGAAAGTTAAAAAAAAAAAGAAGCTTATTTAATGTGTGTGTGTGTGTGTTTGTGAGAGAGAGAGACAGAGAGAGAGAGAGAGAGAGAGAGAGAGAGAGAGAATATCTCAGGAGATGCAGGAAAGCATTTAGCAAAAATGGACACCCTTTCAAAAAAAAAACACAAAACTTCTCAACAGACAAATCTACTCTTATTTAATCTAATAAGAGTGTATCTATGAAAACCTACAGCTAACATTTTGCTTAATGGTAAAAGACTTTGACCTCTAAGATCAGAAACGAGATAGATGTGTCTTCTCTCACCTTACAATTCAACACACTATTGGAGCTAGTTAATACAAAATGACAAATAAATAAAAAGAATGGTAATTGAAAGGGGAGAGAATGAAACTTTTTTTTCTTTTTTAAAAAGATAACACGATTGCTGATATAGAAAATCCTAAAGGATCTTTTTTTTTTAACTTTCTTCAACATCATATTTTCTTTTTTTTTTAATTTAAATTCAAGTTAGTTAACATATAGTTCAGTATTGATTTCAGGAATAGAATCTAGTGATTCATCACTTACGTGTAACACCCAGTGCAAATCCCAGTAAGTGCCCTCCTTAATGTCCATCACCCATTTAGCCCATACCCACCCAGTTCCCCTCCAACAGCCCTATTCATTCTCTGTATTTAAGTGTCTCTTATCATTTGCCTCCCTCTCTGTTTTGATCTTATTTTATTTTTCTTTCCCTTCCCTATGTTCATCTGTTTTGTTTTTAAATTAACAATTGAGTGAAATCAGATGATACTTGTCTTTCTCTGACTTATTTCTTTTGGTGTAGTACACACTGGTTCTGTCCACATTGTTGCAAATGGCAAGATCTGATTCTTATCACTGAGTAATATTCCATTACACACACACACACACACACACACACACACACCACATCTTCATCCATTCATCAGTTGATAGACATTTGGGCTCTTTCCATAATTTGACTATTTTTGATAGTGCTGCCATAAACATTGGGGTGCATGTGCCCCTTCAAATCAGCATTTTTGTATCCTTTGGATAAATACCTAGTGGTGCAATTGCTAATTGGTAGAGTAGTTCTATTTATAACTTTTTGAGGAACTTTCATACTGTTTCCCAGAGTGGCTGCACCACTCTGCATTCCCACCAACAGTGCAAAAGTGTTCCCCGTTCTCTACATCCTAGCCAACATCTGTTGTTTCCTGTGTTGTTCATTTTAGCCATTCTGACAGGTGTCAGGTGGTGTCTCATTGTGGTTTTGATTTGTATTTTCCTAATGATGAGTGATGTTGAACATCTTTTCATATATGTGTTGGCCATCTGGATGTCTTCCTTGGAAAAGTGTCTATTCATATCTTCTGCCCATTTCATCACTGAATTATTTGTTTTTTGGGGTGTGAGTTTGATAAATTCTATATAGATTTTAGATACTAACCCTTTATCAGATATGTCATTTGCAGAAATCTTCTATTCCATAGGCTGCCTTTTAGTTTTATTGATTGTTTCCTTCACTGTTTGGAAGTTTCTTATCTTGATGAGACCCCAATAGTTCATTTTTGCTTTTGTTTCCCTTGCCTCCTATGAGATCTTTTAAAAAAGGTAGTGCAACTAAGGTTAGCAAGATCACAAGATACAAGGTCACTATGCAGAAAACAAGTCTGTTTCTTTGTACTAATAAAGAGAAATTAGAATCTGAAATGAAAAATCAGTGTAGTGTACAACAACAAAAAACAGGAAATACTCTGTAGAAACAAAATATGTGCTAAACTTGTGCACTCAAAACATGAGCAAATAAAATTAAAGATCTAATACCATATGTTTCCACGCATAGGTGGATTTTGAGAGACTTAGCAAAAACCATGGGGGAGGGGAAGAGAGGAAAGGAAAAAAAAGACACAGAGAGGGAGGGAGATAAAACATAAGAGACTCTCAAAGACTAAGAATAAACTGAGGGTGAGGGGGGTGAGGGAGGGGGCAGGGGGGGTGATGGGCATTAAAGAGGGCATGTGTTGGGATGAACACTGGGTGTTATATGTAAACTAATTTGAAAATAAACTATTTAAAAAAATTAAAGATCTAATTAAATAGTAAGGTTTACTGTATTTATGGACTCAATATTATTAAAATGTCATTTCTCCCAAAGTTAATCTATAGCATATCTTCTCTACCAGGCTTCTGGGTGAGAATTAAACCTCAGTGCCCTAAGGCATCCATGACAGATAATGAATTACCATTCCTGCTATGTATGTAGAATTGTACTGGTTATGCCAATCTTGACGGAAATGAGTATGGATGTTAATAAGCTATTTTTAAGATTTATATGAAAATTCAAAACCTAAAATAAGACTATTTTGAAAAAGAAGAATGTTAGAGAACTTTATACTGCCCGATCTCTATATTTACTAAAAAGCTTCAGTAAGGAAGAGAGTGAACTATTGGCATAAAGTTTGACGAAAAGATCAATGGAAGAGAATAAGGAGTCCCAAAATAGACTCCCACACAGGCGGTCCCATGTGGTTGATTTTCAACAAAGGTGCCTATCCCAAATCACGATATTGTACACCTGTAACTAATGCTACACTGTATGTTAACTAACTGGAATTTAAATAAAACCTTAAAAAAAACATAAATAAGAATATATTAGCTAATCCCCACCTCCATCCACTACCAACATGGACAATAAACTTGAACAGGTACTTTTTAAAAGAAGATATCCATTTGACCAATGTGCATATGAAAATATGCTTTAACAGAATTACTCATGAAGGAATACAAATTGAAACTACAGTAATTACCATGATATGCTGGCAAAATAGTGTGAATTAAAAAGACTTACAGCACCAAGTATTGGAGAGGCTGTGGAACAGCTCCCGTACATTGCTCATGAGAGCATGAAATGGCACAATTGCTCTGAAAAACTGGCAGCTTCTTTTCTTTTTTTTCTTTTCTTTTCTTTTTTCTTTTTTTATTAGAGAGAGAGAGTGAAAACGAGCAGGGAAGAGGGACAGAGGGAAAAAGCAAATCTTAAGCAGGTTCCATGCTCAGTTAAGAGCCCCAAAGGAGGCTTGATCCCACAACCCTGGGATCATGACCTGAGCTGAAATCAAGAGTCAGACAATCAACTGACTGAGCCACCCAGGCGCCCCAAAACTTTAGCAGTTTCTAATAAAATTAAATATATAGCTGCTCTGTGATCTAACAATCTCTCTCCTAAGTATTTTTCCAAGGGAAATGAATTTCCACTCAAAGACTTTATTCGTAATAGCTCCCAAATAGAAACAACTCAAATATATACCAGTAGAAAAAAATGAATAAACAAATTGTGATTTATTCATACTCCTCAGCAAACAAAAACAAAAACAACAACAAAACAAAACAAAAAACTATAGATACATGCAGTAACATGGATGAATTTCAAAACATCCTGAACTTAAAAAGCTAGGCACAAAAGAAGACTATAGGATTCTTTTTATATGAAGTTCAAGAACAGGCAAAACTAATCTATGTATCTATAAGTCAGTAAAGTTGTCTCACGGAGTGGGTGGATCTACTGATTTGAAAGGGCCTTGAGGAATGTTCCAGTTTATGGAAGTGTTCTTTTTCTTTATCTGGATGGCAGTTTTATAGGTTTTTATATATGTAAAGATCATCAGCTATGTTCTTAAGATTTGCACATGTACCGTTTATAATTATACTTCATATATTCCTATGCATGTAAAAGCATGCATAGGAAACAGTGTCGTTGTTTTTTTTAAAAAAATTTCTTGTGTTTCTTGAAAGGTGACTGAGAATAAGAAAGTGAAGCAAGTCAGTAAGTCTCAGGAGCAGGAAATCCCTCCTCTGACTTCTCCTTCCATCCAGTTGCTGAGTAGCATATACCCCAAGTTTTGTTTGGACTATGCTTTTTCTTTGGACTTCTTAATTTTTTCATGACAAGTAAAGTAGAGATTGTTTCCCCTTATTTTTTTAATGCTTTTCTTATTTTTAATTACTAGGGGATTACCGTCTGTCTCATTGTAGTCTCCACTCATAGCTCAAATGACACTATGTATGTTGTCCAGGACGTTTTGACTACCATCCTTGGGCTTCACTTCTTTTGTTTGTTTGGTTTTTTTAGCTGTTAGGAAACTTGTTTGTCTAGAATGGGGATTTGTACATGATTTTCGTGAGTGTATATTTATACAGATTCTCTACTTGACTTTAATAATGTTCTTTGGACAAGATTGTAAAGACATGAACTCAGTTGTGGGAAAATCTACTTGGAGAGGAGGTGTGATTTGTTTTTTTAAGTTTGTTTATTTATTTATTTTGAGAGAGAGAGAAAGCACAAGTCGAGGGAGCAGCAGAGGGAGAGAATCCCAAGCAGGCTCCACGCTGTCAGTACAGAGCCTGATGTGGAGCTCCATCTCAGGAACTGTGAGATCATGACCTGAGCTGAAATCAAGAGTCAGTCGCCTTGACCAACTAGGCCACCCGGGCACCCCAGATGTGTGATTTTTTTTAGATGGTTTAAGTGTAATGGTGAAGTAGAAATTTGTTCATGGAATTTCTGCATCACAGGGGAACCAGAGTTCCAGGCATGGGTCCTAGGTGACAAAAACTTACGGGAAAACCCAGAGTTCTAATTCCTCCAAAATGTAACTTACTGAATGTGCACGCTAAATAAATAGGAGACTTAGCACTCTGAAATGAAGTGGTGTCATCCACAGCTATGGGCTATTGAGGAAAAAGGAACAAGGTAGCTTCCTTATTCAGTGAAGGAAAGCAGCTTAGAGAGCAATCAAAACTCAAGTTCCCTGGGGCAGTTGGAAATAAGATAAGAGTCCATATTAAAGGCAATGCCTACAGTAAAGGTCAGAATAGAAGGTTAAGGGAGCAGAGGCACCAGGTATACAGGAAGGGAACAATTTATAGGGTGGGTTTACATTCTTTCTGCAGAGTTCTTACTTGCCCTGCTAGATCAGTTTCTGCATCCGAACTTTTCTTTGTTTCACAGTGAAATAACTCATTAAATGACTTGAGAAAGAAAAATTTGACAAAACCAAAATGTAAGCAAGGGAGTGTTATTCAGGAAGCAAAAGCAAAAGAGAAAGTCGGTGTGAAAAAGACAGCTCTCTTTCACAGAACAGTTCCTGGCACTCTGCATTTGTCTTACTTTGAAACTTGCTAAGATTATCCACGGAAAGAGAAATTTGGATTTGACCATTTGCAGTGAGTAAGCCAAGATCCTTGGCGATCTTGGACTCAGGGTCTGATCCCAGTAGGCTGACGGAGAGCTGTGGTTGGAGTCCATTCTCAGTATCTACTGTGAGCTGGACTTCCTTTTGATGCTTCCTTAATGGAGAAGGGAGAAAAAAACCTCTCGCTCAGTATCCTGGCCTTTCAGATTTGTGTGATTTTCTCGTCCTCTCCATTCCCTTATCCCAAGTCACGGAGCAACAGAAACACATAGCAATTACCAAAGTCCCTTTACTGGGAAACAGAATCAAATGATTATTAAGTCTCTGGTGTCTGACAGAGCTGGGTTCACATCTCAGCTTCACCACTTGCAAAATATACTCAATAGCTTCACCTCTCTGTACTCACGTCTGTAAATCAAGGATTAAATACCTTATGGAGTTCTTTCGAGAATTACGTGAGAACATGTTCTCACGTGGTAGAAATACTGGTGGGATTGATGAGGCGATGCTTTCTCTAAGCTCCTCACCTCTCTTCATTTGTGTACTGTGGCATAGAATTTAGGATTGGGTAATTGAAGTACATTGTAATTGAAAGTAATGAATACTAGGGCGCCTGGGTGGCTCAATCGGTTAAATGTCCAACTTTAGCTCACATCATGATCTTACCCTTGGTGGGTTCAAGCCCCATGTCGAGTTCTGTGTTGACAGCTCAGAGCCTGGAGCCTGCATTCAGATTCTGTGTCTCCCTCTCTGCCCCTCCCTGTTCACACTCTGTCTCTCTCTGGGAAAAAAAAAAAAGGGAAAAAAAAGTCATGAATAAAGTAATGAATATTGAGCTTTCTGTATGTCTTTTAAGGAGTCCACAAGGTTTCTAAACATTTGTCTTAATTGCATTTGTGTCTCTGTGTAAGAAACAATGGATATCTCCCTTTTTTAAAAGAGAATTAGATACCTCCAAGACATGAAGTTAGGTATCAGTGTGACTTTGCTGTTTCGATGCCATAGTTTCTTTCCTTTCAAACCATAGGCTTTTCAAGAAAATGTACATGCATTATACGACAGTGCAGTATATCACTCTGTGTAAAGTATTGTGATACAAGGAAGACAGACAGTAAGTAGAGGAGGAGGTAGAAAGGATAATTTGAATTACAGGATATGAATCTGGGTATGTTTTTTAAGTAAGTGAATGAGTTGATTTGGTTATCAAAGAACTACGTGGTGAAAACCAAAAAAGTATTTTCATGGGTCTTGACTCATGCCCAGTGACGATGGTTCTCACTATGATCATAAGCCTGATTTTGAATTAACATTATGAACTTATCACCACTTTACTCCTCTCCCCTTCTTAAAACTTAAAAAAAATAATTATAACTAGATTGAAAAATACTATAAACCAAAATGCTTTGGAAGTGGGTGGTAACGGACTTTTAATTCATTTAGGTGGTATTTATTGACTGTTTGGAGTATATCAATATTGTAGATGTATCAAGACGCAGCATGATATTGCCTATTGAACTAGTTCTAAGACCATGTGACTCAAACCGCCCTGCACCCCAGGTTCCTTGTATGTTCAAACTGTGATGACAATTCTTAGCTCATTTTTCATCTTGTCTGGCATTCTGTTCTATCTTTATTCTCGCGCATTCTCTGGACACGGACACTACTACAGCTTCATGAGATACAGCCTACGTGTGATTAGGCTGATTTGAAAGTCTTCCTAGAGGTATCCAAAAGGCATTTTTATGTGACATTTCATCAGTTTAGGTTTTCTTAAGTCCCAAATTCTTACCCTGTTCTAGAGATGTTGGCTCTGTGTTCTTAGAAAGAATCTGCTTTGTAATAAGATTACTTAACGAAGAGGGTAAAACCACCAATTTTTGTTGGATAGTGTGTTAGTTGTTATTGACTGAGTCTGTGATTATCCTTTCTTAGAACACCCATGGACAGTGTGGCGGTAACAGAAACTAGAAGTGAAAGAGAGAATGGATAGTGGACTGTGAGTTAGAAAATTCCAGAATGCTCTAGAATTAGAAAAATATTTAACAATGAAAACAGGCTTTTCTGCAATTACCATTTTGTTTGGAAATAATTCGCTTGAGGGGAAGTCAGGTGAAAAGTGACTGGAGGGCAGTTCAATGACCCTGTGCGTTGGAGTAGAATAATGCAGGATCACGTATAAGCGCGTTTAGCTTTATTGATTGATATATGTTGATATGGACGTGAAAGTGAAATCTGTTTCTTGTGAATATGTTAAGGTTAATAACCTGTTTACTGTTTTGAGAGGAATAAGGAATCAGAAGTATCAACTAACTTACCCCAAATTACCCAGCGAGTAAGTGGAGATTAAAAATTGGGACTTTCTGATTCGGGGCTATCTTATTTTCATGTTACCGGTCCAGTTTTGCTTCTCCTTGGCAATGTATTTTGGCCACTGAAAGAAGCCTTTTCAATGTTATCTTCTTCAGCCTCTGGCTTCATGGGGCTTTTAGCTGCTTGGTTTTCACATCTCCATGTTCAGCTTGTTGGGTCCTTTACAAATCTGTCTTGGCCTAGATAATTATGCTGGGCTACAGTTAAAATGTATGTCCCTTCTGATACTGAGTATTTGAAGAGGTGGCTCCTGAACTACCACTATCTTACCTGTTTGGGCCTAGTCTATGCCTTGATAACTCGTCAACCTTGTTGTCATCTGGACCAGTTTTTGCTCAGTGTTTCAGTGTAAGACAGTGTAAGATTTACTACTGCTTTTTAGGTGATGGTTTAGTGGAAAGATACAGATTTAGGACTGAGTGGAAATACCAATAACTTTATGAGTTTGTCTAAATTTCTGAACTTCACAGAGAGCCTTAGTTTATTTATCTATAAGAAAAAAATAATACCAACTTCTTGTGGTAATTCTGAGAATTAAGTGAAATAACATAAGATGTCAACTGCTTAGGTTGCCGCAAATCTTGGGCATAGAGTGATGCCCAAGAGATGACAGTTTCTTACCCTTTTTTCTGGCTTCCGATCTGCGCTGCTGTCTCTGGGCATCTGCTGTAGTGTGATCTCCCTTCCTTCCCTCCATTCCTGCTCTCATTGTTGAAAACCCACAGGGCTCCTCACAGCTTTGAGCTGCCCCCTCTAGTTGTTCACCAAGAGCCTGTAAGTGTGTTGAACTCTGTGGCTCTTCTTGGTGTGGTGCCTGTTCCAGGTCTCCAGCGGGTTTAACTGAAAGCAAGCCACTTACTGGGGATTTCATTCATAGTAATAACTCTTCTCTTTAGGATTCCGTGTGCTTCCATTTCCCCTTTCTCACCTGGTCTGTATAGTACTCCCTAACTTAGGTATTTCCATGCGTTGTCTTAAGTCATCCAGCGTGTGGATCGTCAGAACACAGAAGCAGAAGCAAATGGATGAGAAACACTTCTAGTATGTATACAAAATAGGGGATCGTTTGTCACTGTTATTTTTATGCCAGAAAATAATATTTTAGTCAAATAAATAAAAATTTGGAAAACATTCAATCTCACAAAGTAATCAAAGACATAAAATGATAAAATATCTCCTATTTAATTAGGAGAAAAATTTATATAGTACTCAGTGCTAGAGATTATGCAATTAGGGACACTCTCATCAATTTGTGGGGACATTGTAAATCAGCACATACCTTAAGCAAAGCAGTTTATAGCGAGATATTTAGGGATCTAGTTCCTACCTGTGTTGTTCTTCTCATATATACATATGCATTATGAATCACAGCACCGATACCCTAATGATGTCCAAGGAGATAATCTTAAAGGAATTATCCAAAGTATATAAAAAGATACACAGTTTCAAAATTCATTGTGGTATTGTTTATTATATTTTTTTTAATTTAAAGCCCGCTACTTTTGAGGAAGGCCGTGGCCCAGTGAAACATACGAGAAAAACATTAAGGACATTGTAGTCAGAATCCAGCATTTTCATGGATTCTTACTAGACTTACATTCCTCTATGACCTACTGCATTTATAATAGAAAAAAATACATGTACACCTATGGATGTATATGTATACATAGAGAGAGAAAAACATCCTAAATCTCCAACAACAGAAGGGTAGACATAGGCAAGTAAATTGTGGTATATCCTAAAGTGAAATACTGTGGAATAATTAAAAGAATAAACTGCAGCCACGTGCATTACATTAAAAAAATTTCACGTTTATAATATCGAACCAAAAAAAGCAAGTTGCAGAAAGATATCTTGTAGGTTATTATAGAAAGTTTCAAAATACATAAAATAATCTGTTTTTTATTATATACTTATATATAACTTTATAATAGTATTTAAAAAATTTAGCTGGTGTACCTATCAACAATAATGGTCACCTCTAAGGAGAGGAAAGAAAATGATTAAAGGGGCTGAAACCATATTTGTATTATTTAGTGGATACATAGTATCCATCATATAATTCTGTATACCTTTCTGTATGACTGAAATCTTTCATAATTTCAAAATAGAAGGATCCACTGATAAATTCGAGATCTCAGACTTTTGGAAACATGTATCATCCTGTTTTTCAGAATAGATGATAAATAACAAAATAGGTAAATATCCGGAAAAAAGTGGATTTATCTTCTCTGACTTATAACTTAGATCTGGGACTAAGATGCAAAGTGTTTGAATCCTTTAAAGAAGATAGTAAAATACTGATTTTAATAACAATATTTTTTAAATTAGCTTAGGGGCGCCTGGGTGACTCAGTGGGTTAAGCGTCTGACTTCGGCTCAGGTCATGATCTCATGGTTCATGGGTTCGAGCCCCACATCAGGCTGACAGCTCAGAGCCTGGAGTCTGCTTCAGATTCTGTGTCTCCCTCTCTTTCTGCCCTTTCCTTGCTTGCTCTCTGTTTCTGTCTTTCTCTCTGTCAAAAATAAATAAACATTAAAAAAATTAAAATAAAGCAAAATTAGCTTACAGTTTATGTTTATAAACCTCAGTGTTCATTTTTTTTAAAGATTTTATTTTAGTTTTTTGAGTAATCTCAAAACCCAACGTGGGGCTCAAACTTACAACCCCAAGATCAAGAGTCACATGCTCCACCAACCGAGCCTCTAGGCGCCCCTCAGTGTTCATTTTTTAAGGAAACAAAATTCATCCATTTAATTATTTTTTTCAGAAAGGTTTAATTGTTCTTTTCCTTTTTTTGTGTGTGAAATCATAAAACAGTAAAACATTGGTTTCTAGATAAATTAGGGCATGTTGTTTACATTTGTTTTTTAAGAATTATGGTAATTTTGGAAGGGACTTTTTTTTTTTAATTATAATAGTTTATTTTCAAATTGGTTTACATATAACACCCAGTGTTCATCCCAACACATGCCCTCTTTAATATCCGTCACTCCCTCTCCCCCCTCCCTCACCTCCCTCACCTCCCTCACCCTCAGATTGTTCTTAGTCTTTGAGAGTCTCTTATGTTTTATCTCCCTCCCTCTCTGTGTCTTTTTTTTCCTTTCCCCTCTAGCCCTCCCCCTGGTTTTTGCTTAGTCTCACAAAGTCCACCTATTCGTGGAAACATATGGTATTTGTCTTTTTCTGACTGACTTATTTCACTTAACATAATATCCTCCAGTTCCATCCATGTTGCTACACACGGCCAGATTTCATTTTTTCTCATTGCCATGTAGTAGTCCATTGTATATATGTGCCACAACTTCTGTATCCATTCGTTTTTAAATTTATTCTCTGTGGAAAAAATCCTCATTTTAATTAAAATTTTGAATATTGTTTATCTGTTGTCGATTTAGGTAAAAGTGCTTGAATTTTAAATAGCTGGGTTTTGTGAATCTTAGTTGAATGTTACAGTTACATAACTCAGGGTGATGAAGCTAATATTTAAGATGTTTGCCACCAGGTGCCTTTAATCCAAGATGATTGAATGCCGAGGATGTCACGATGGAGAAGACCTTAAAGAAACCCCTAATTGAAAAATAAATTGTTGTCGTGTTTGTTGGAATTTCATTTTAACATGATTTACGCTCTTGTGTTTCAGGGAAAGGTGGCCCAGACAGCCTGTATGTCAGCTTGCAAGCATTTAGCCACCTCCTTGATGCAGCTGTTGCTGGAAGCCGAAGTCCGACAGCTCACCCTGGGCGCTCTACAGCAGTTCAACTTGGATGTCAGGGAATGTGAACGTAAGAGAGTGAACCATCCTTCGCTTGTTCCTTTTACCTGTGTACTCACTTCTGTGAAACCCGAGAAGTTCACGTCTGGGGGGGTCTTTGCTCCTGATGGAGTCGACAAACACAGGAGACAACTTAAGGATGTGTAGAAATGCTCTCTCATCAAGCTGATTTGAGCACCCAGAGTGCCTAGGCCCACGTGCAGAACAGATCTCTGGCCACAAACACATTTGCAATGTAGAGGCGGAGATAAGGCAGACATGCATTTAATAGACCCCAAAGAAAACCTGATTAGTCTAAAGACTTCAGAAGGATGCAGTTCCCAACCACTTTTTTTTATGTTGTACTTTAAGGCTATTTTTACACCTCGTCTGCAAAGTCTTCTTAGTCTAAAGGACAAATGTGTGTTCATTTGTGAATCAGAAATGCTTTCTATTGTCGGTAAAAATAGAAAATGTTAGAGTGGTTTCAAAAAATCGGTTTTATTTTTCTCGAAGCAACGAGTTGCTGTATTGATTTAGTTGCTGAGTGATGTCATTAAGGACTCAGGTTCTTTTTTTTTTGTCTTAATTTTTTTTTTTTTGAGTATAGTTGACACACAATGTTAAATTCGCGTTAGGTGTATAACATGTGATTCAGCTTCCGTATACCTTATCCTGTTCTCCCCACCAGTGCAGCTAGCATCTGCCTCCATACAAGGCTATTACAGTATTATTGACTGTGTTCCTTTTTTTTTTAATATTTATTTATTTTTGAGAGAGAGAAAGAGAGCATGAGTGGGGGAGAAGCAGAGAGAGAAGGAGACACAGAATCTGAAGCAGGCTCCTGGCTATGAGCTATTAGCACGGAGCCTGATGTGGGACTTGAACTCACAAACTGTGAGATCATGACCTGAGCCAAAGTCGGACACTCAACCGACTGAGCCAGCCAGGTGCCCCTATGCTGTGCCTTTTATTCCCACGACTTACTCGTTCCTTCACTGGAAGCCTGCATTTCTCACTCCTCTTTTGCCATCTTGCCCATTCCTCCCCCCCCTTCCCTCTGGCAGCCGTCGGTTTGTCCTGTTTATAAGTCTCATTCTGCTTTTTGTTTGTTTATTCATTTTTTTTGTTTTTTCCGGTTCCATGTATGAGTGGAATCACATGGTATTTAGGGGACCCAGGCCCTTTTGTTCCCTCTCCTCTGCCATACTTAGAGTGTGGACTTTTCCTCCTCCTACATATTGTTCTTTCTCATACATGTATTACATTATAGTCAGAAGAGACTCACATTCCCTCCGAAAAACAGACATGCCGTATGACCCAGTGGTCCACTTCTGTTTACCCAAAGAAAACAAAAACACTAATTTGAAAAGATACGTGCACCGCTATGTTTATTGCGGCATTACTTACAGTAGTCAAAATATGGAAGCACCCTAAGTGTTCATAGATAGATGAATGGATAAAGAAGATATGGTGCATATCTACAATGGAATTGTATTGAATTCAGCTGTAAAAAAAGAATGAAATCTTCCCATTCATGACAACACGGATACACCCCGAGAGTATTATGCTAAGAGAAGAAGACAGATTCCATATGTTCACTTAAATGTGGAATCTAAAAAATAAAACAAATAAAAAAAAAAAGAAATAGACTCATAAATACAGAAAACAAACTGGTGGTTGCCAGAGGGAGGGTGGGGGGTGGATAAATAGGATTAAGAGGTACAGACTTCTAGTTATAAAATAAGAAAAGTCACAGAGGTGAAAATTAGAGCTTAGGGAGTATAGTCAATAATATTGTAATACTTTGCAGGGTGGCATGGTAACTGCACTTATAGTGAGCGTTTTGCATTGCGTGTAATTGTAATTGTCAAATCACTATGTTGTACACCTGAAACGAATATAATATTGTATGTCGGCTGTAGTTCAGTCAGAAAAAAAGAAAAGGAGATTTGCATTCAAAACAGGAAAAAGAGGCCAGTGTCACTTATTCCTTTTATTGAGATAATTAAAACCTTTTCAGGAGACTCCTAACAGACTTCCTTGTATGTCTCAGTGGTCATAATACGGTTGTACGGTCACCTCCAGCTCTAGGAGCCCAGGAGATTGAGTCTCTGGAAAAATGATAGAGGACCATTACAGTTGGAACAGTTGATTCATCATGAATCATCCCCTTGAAGTTGAATCCAAAATTAGTTCTGGTTAGGAAGAAGAAGGAAGAATAAAGAGCGTTTTGGTGTTCATCGTGCTGTCAGTGAGAAATGAAAATGAACAAAAATGATATGACAAGTTGAAATTTTTTTGGATTCTAAGAAAATTAAAATAGTGGAAAATACTAAAAATCTCCTAATTCTTCTTCCCCACCTTTTTATTTTTACTGCCTGTCGGTTTCCCTTACTTGACTCTCGATGGCTAGAAATTAACGTTTTATTGGCTTTGCTGTTTTTAATTAGTTACTTACTAGAGACTTCCAGTTTCAGGCACCACAGAGTAACAGGTTTCACAGTTACCTCTCTGCTCTCAATAACTGCACAACTGGATAAACTGTATGAAGCCATTCATTTCATGCATTGGCTAGCAGACAGCACAAGACCGTGATCTTTCAGAAAGGGGAAATGCACAAGGTGAACTTGACATTCTCTCTTGTTTTCTGTCTGAGGGTACTATCCAACGGCAGCATAGGAAAGTAGCATCTGAATAAAAAGCAGTGTTTTACACAGGAAAAAAAAAACCAAAATTAAAAACAGAGATTGGCTTTTAGGGCTGGTGAGGCAGCTGGGATTTGTTGGGGCAATATATGAGAGAGCAAGCAGTTGTTCAGAGAAGTAGCTCTAGAAGTCTACATCGGAGAGCCCTTGAGCCCTTGGTCAAATACTAAATTGCCATGTGCAGGATAAAATTCTGTGACTCTTGGCAGACAATAGCCTCCATGGGTCTGTGGGCTTAATTGGAATGCCGGAGGTCCCAGAGAGCTAAGAGACATTGGAATTCTGACCAATCAGAGTTGAGAGAGCAGCTAATTATCTTGTGCATTCAGTAAGACCCCAAAAAGTTAGACCTCAAGAGTGCTCAAGTTCTAGAGTAAGAGCCAATCTCGAGCCACCCTAACAAAGCCTAGTTAAATGAGACCTGACAAGATAAAGGTAATCTGCCCATAAAATAATTGCCTGCCAAAACACAACTCCTGTCTTTGAAGGAAGAGGAACACATACAAAATTCAGACTCTTAACCACATAGAATTGACAATTCCACAGCAAAAAGCTAAGACTTGACATGTAAAGAAACAGGAAAAATGTGACCCGTAAGAAGAAAAGACAGGCAATAGAAATAGACCCACTGATAATAGAAATGTCGAAAATAGCAGACAGGGCCTTTAAAAAACTGAATATAAATATACTCAATTCTTTATAAAATTTCATATTTTGCAGAAACAAAAACTTCTTTTTGTGGAATTTTTTGGGAAAAAAGAAAAGTAGAAAAGGAAAATAAAAATCACCATAATCTCATCATTCAGAAATAAGTGCAATTCCAGGAATTATATTCAGAAATGATAATATCCGGCAGCCACAGAACGTTTTCTAGAAGTAGTTCACCAGATTCCATGCATCTGTTTAGCCAAAATTGTTTTACATGCCTCTGTCTAAACCAATTATTCACTAGGAGGATGCAGACATAATGACTGGCTAGATGAATCAAGATTGGTTTTTGCTATTTAGTATGAAGTCATCCATTTCTGAGTTTTGAGCAAAGAGTAGAACCTCACTCTATATAAAGAGTAGGAGTAGGCAACCAACCAATGTGATTGGTTCAGAACTAAGTCTGATGAATGATTGGGAAGGACTGCATGACTGCATTTTGTCAGAGCTAAAAGATAAAGAGAAATGGAGGTGATAAAACTAAAATATATGAGCCTTGAGGAAGAGGAGTGACGGTCTAGGAGAAGCACAGGGGGGGAAGGAAGATGCCCATCTTACGGCCTGCTTCCGAAGTACATTTATGTTGAAGAAGGAGCAACTTCAACTTGAGGGAACTATAGGCAAATTGGTTTCCTTAGCAGAGAGCTAGCTTTCCATTAAGACTAAGAGGTGGAGAGATCACTTAATGAAAGGGTGGAAACAGAGTTTGTTATCCACGCAAATGCGGCTCCAGAGAGCCAGTACCGTATCTCAATAGCCATTTGATATAATAGTCTTTCAGCTTGATGCCAACATTTGTAGGACATGACAATACCTCCAATAACTATATTACCGCTGAAATTTTTTTCTCCATATATTGTGGAACCACTAAGGTTCATTGATTTAGAGTTTTAATGTTTCATTTCTGATTGTCAGTAATTTGTCTGTCAAGAAACTTTCCATGGACATTTATTTTACTTTAAAAGAAAGAATTCTATTCTATGTCTTTTGCTATACCATCCCCCTAATTCTCTTTTTCTTTAGATGCTCAGTGGTCTATAAAAAATCTTAAAGAGATGATACATAAAATTCAAGTAACTATACAGAGGCGTATAAAAGCAGCCCCAAATGACAAGATAATTAACACTTACATCTTTCTACCCAGTGGTGTGTGCACGCGGTATTTTCTCTATTGTCTGTGAGTCCTTGGAAGAACTGTATAGGTCCTGAAAGAAACCAAACTCTGGACAAGAGAGAATGTAAGTGTACCTCGAGTGTTTGACTCTGAGGCCTGGGCTGCCATTTTCTTAGGTCCCAAGTGAAAAGAGGAATTGTATGCATTGCATGAGCCGGAGATATTCAGCTAGTATCGTGTAGACATTAAGAACATAGATTTCAGAGTTGGCTTAACTGAATGGATTCAAGTCACCACTTTCATTTAGTGTGACCATGTGTAAATTATTTATCCTCTCACAACCCCATTTATGAAATAGGAGTAATGATAGTAACTAATACTACAGGGATGGGGTCAGAATTAAGTAAGAGAATGCACGAAAGGGTTTATTTCATGGCTGGCAAAACACTGTGCGTTAAGTAGTGGCTTCTCCTATTATCATTAGCAGTAGCAGCGGCAGCAGCCACAGCAGTTCATAAATATCCAGAACTCAGAAGGTCTTTTGCAGGCCACTCAAACCTTTGTCTATAGTGTGTGTATGAGGTAGGTTTGAAGATATCCTTTTATTTGGTACAAGAAATTCATTTTTGTTTTTGGTAGTTGTCTGCGAAACTTCTGCGGTTGGTTGTCCCAAAAGGTCTGATCCAGAACCGATGATTTTCTCATTCTCAGCTCGATGCTCTTGTAAGATATCAGTCAGTCAGCTCAGCCGTTTACTAGAAATAGTAACTCATCTTCGGGCACCTTTCTCTAATAGGAATGTTGTTGTTACATAATTCTTCCTGACAGGACACTCAACCAGATACATTTAAAGTGGAGGCTATTAGGAATTCAGGAGGTACAAAGAAAATATTCCTTTCCCTTTCAAAATTGGCAGTGACTCTGGATATTTCTGCTTTGTATGGATTTCATCTTATACCTCCATATGTTTGTATGTCTTAAATTTGATTTTAGATGTTGGGGCACTGGACCCCGGCAGAGAAACTGGGTTTGAGATACTAGCAAGTCTTGAGAACCTACTACTTTACCTCCTTAACCAAACTTGGGCTCTATATCATTCATGCACTTCTTTGTCTGTGTCTGGATTTGGAATTTCCTGAGCTTTCTCCTTGTGCATTCTAAATAAAGAGGTCTAGGTTCATAGTCAAGCTCAACTACTTATTTACAGCATTAATTTAGTAATATGTTCACTTATTCAACAAATATATAGAGAGCCCCTTCTCCGTGCAGAGTACCATGCTGGAGGCTGGAGCTAAAATGGGAAACAGTGGGTTTTAAATAGGAGAGTGACTTGATTAGGTTTGTATTTGTATTATTTTCTGTTTATTTATTTTCATTTTTTATTTTTTGGTTAGATTTGTGTTTTTAAAAGGGACTCTGCAATTTGTCAGGAGCCTTCAAGACCAGTAATAAGTCTGCATCAGGATAGAGATGCATGATAGAGATGAATCGAGAGCTTCAGCCTATTTCTGCACAGTAATTCAAGCTATGGAAATGAATGAATCAACTCTTTTAACCTCCCTGAGTCCATCAATAAACTAGAAATACTAATCCCTGCCCTGTTTGTCTCACAGTATTTTTAGAAAGTGAAATGAGATAATATGTATAAAGTCATTTACAAACATCCGTGGAAATCTTTATGTATTACTTAATCATTTCTTTACCCCTCTACTTTTTTGTGTTTTTTTCTTTTCTTTCCCACTTCTACTGTTATATGGTTTATAACGTTAATGTTTTCAGTTTTTAGTTATCAACTCAGGTCCCTAAATTATTGAAAAGATTGGTATACTAAAAGGATAATATAATTAACCTAAATCTGGGGCACATTTGTTTGCAAAGAGTGGCAGCCGGAATTGAATCTTTTAAAATTTAGAGGAATCCATTTCCCAGGACCCATCAGTCTTTTGCACAGAATAAACTGGGCCCTTGAACAAGAAGATAAGAGAGGATGCACCTTGCTGAATTCTCTCAGTTCTTTGATGGTTGAGTTAATCTGGCCTTGGTTTACTGTTTTGGGAAGGGCCCCAAAGTCTTGCACGTCACCATTCTTACCATAATAACCCTCGCTTTACAAGTCAGGAAACCAACATGGGTGATCTGCCTAAATGTGGGATTTTGGAAAACAACTTCAGAGTAAATCCATAATCTCACTGAGCCTACTATGATAGAACATACTGGCAGAACGCCATTCGTTACTTACCCCCCATAAGTCCCCACTCTAACTGAAAGATCAGATAGCTTTCTGCATCCCTAAAGAATTAGCTTTAGCTCCGAGGCGCCTGGAGTGGATCAGCTTCGGCTCAGGTCATGATCTCACAGTTCTTGAGTTCGAGCCCAGCGTCGGATTCTGTGTCTCCCTCTCTCTCTGCCCCTCTGCCCCCTCAAAAATTAGAGAAACATTAAAAAGAATTAGTTTTAGCTCAAAAGGTCAAGTAGTTCCCAAAAAGTTTTACCATTTTAGTATCTTTGTATATATTCACTAAAATAAATAACTTGGAGTCCTCTTGTGGTATAGACTCAGGCGTCTTTTAGCTAATGGTGATCAGGCAAACCTTTATAGGCTTGCTTATGATTTTGCCCCTGGGGCTTCAGAACTAAAGAATCTTCATAAAGTGATTTCTGTGAATCTTAAATACAAGGCCCAAACAACTGCCATTTGGGATACATGTATTCACTCGCTTTGATTCTCTGACTGCTTGAGCCAACCTATCCTTGACTTCCAATTCCATATAGTTAATTATCTACCTTCGGTCACTCACATATGAGTCTCTCTTAGGGCATTAGGCATCCCTTTACCTATCTCTTCTTGATGCGAGGGAGAGAGAACAGAGTCCTCAGGACCTTGGTGAGGAACATGAGGAAAGCATATGTGACAGATCCACACTACATCAGTCTTCTCTTGCGGCCTTTGAAGTTTATATTATGTGAATGCAGTTCTGGCTCTTAAATAACATCTAAGCCAGTGTGAAACCCAAATCCACATCAGCCAACCAAGCAAACTGTTAAAATAACTGCTAGCTAGTACATTCAAGCAAGCTTCTCCAGCGATAGATATGCCCTATAGTAATTAATTTGTCAGTCAAGTTTATGTGTAGTCGTCCTTGAATGAGTAATGCAAAATGCATATCCATACAGTTTTCCCCGTCTTAGATTCCCTAGCAAACTCTTCCATTTCCTTCTGGATATAATTTTTTTCTTCTTTACCTTTATCTTGCATATCACCCTTTGAGCCCACGTTTATTTAGATCTGAGTCACAGGACAAGATTCAATAAGGGATGGCCCATAGCAGAGCAGACCTACTCTTCTCTGGCAAGGAGGATACAATGGAAAGCATTCTGGCGAAAGGGAGGGATCAAGGTTCCCCAATTTCTTGCAGTATTTTTGCATTTACCAAGGAAATTTGGTGAGATTATGAAGAGAGCTGGAATATCAGTACATAACTTGAAAGATCAACTCACACACTTCATTTTCAACTCACTAAGCTCTCCAGTTGCAGATAGAGGGGGATTACTGCAGTAGCCTCACGATGGCTCTGTTTCGTTGGATTTTTGAGTTCCACATTCTACCAGGGATCCGAGTTTGCCCCACGTTCTCGTTTTCCCAGTGTCATTAGCTTTCCCATGACTCATATTCTTCAATTTCTTTAAATTGATCAGCACGACCTAGTCCTCCAAAGCGTCACCCTCAGTGAGAACTTATTCCCCAGTGACTTAAGATAATACCTTAATTATGAGCTTGGCTGCCACATTCCTCAGACCGTTGACTTCCTGGGAAACCATGGGAGGTCTCAGTGCCCTTTTCCCTGCCATAACCTGCTAACCAATTTCAAACATCCTACTTTTTCTCCAGAGTCTTTTTGTTTGCCAGCTCGATCCCTAATAATCTGTCATAATTAAGATTATGTTTATCTGCAAGGAACAGAAGTCTCTTCAAACCAGTTCAAGAATAAAGGAAAGCTTATTTTAAATATATGCACTTACTTTGATTTAACATTTCCAATTTAATTTCGTGGAAAACAAGAAAAAGGTGAAGAGCAGATCAGTTAAGTTAGGGATCCTGTTTGCCCTGATGGTTCCTGTCCCCTTAGCACCTAGCACAGTGCCTGCCGTATGGTGCTTGCTTAATATTGATTGAATGAGTAAAAATGAGTCAGTTAGCAACTGCTTCCATTTCTGGAGCTCTTCCATCAGCTCTGAGGATGAGAGGAAGTGTAAGTGGTAAGTAGCTCAGATGGATGTCATAGCAAGATAGCCTGGGATATAGTTGGAATCCCAAGGACTATTCTCTTAGGAGAATGTACAACTGACAAGGCAATGATTAGCAACTTTAGTACATATATTCTACCACCAACTTCTGTGGATTATAAAGCCATTTTTCCACCAGCAATCAATTATCACCATGTAAGCAGTTTAATACATAGTGATTAAAATTGTAGGTGATAGATTGGTCTTTGAAACCTGGATCTTCACTTTAGCGGTCTGGGTATGCTGAACTCCCTTAGTTTCTTTATTCGTAAAATGAAATTACAATTGGTGTAACTCATAGACTTGTTATGATGATTAAATAGTTACTCATAGTAAATGCTCAATAACTGTTAGCCACCTTCCTTATTGTCACTGTTGTCATTATCATTAGAAAGAGTAGTAGGCTGGAAGTCAGGAAGCTTGCATTACTCACTGCTCACTACTGCCACCAACTAGCTGTGTGGTGTTGGGAATTCTTTAAATCTGTTTGGCCTTGGGGCTTTTCATTTATAAAATGAGAACATTGGGCTACATGATTTCTAAATTTCCATTTAGTTTAAAGATAGCATTTTTTATTATGGGAGGAAAGATCGTGTGGATGTTTTTATGTCTGTAGAGAGTTTTTGTAAGGATTACATGAGATAATGCATATGAAATGATTTACAGATCCTACATACATGAATATTTGTAAGCATTAGTAAGTAGCACGTGTTTATTAGAGTTTTCGTTATTAATTATGTACAATGCCATGTTCCCCAGGGGACTTAGACTCAAAGTACATGGAAGCTGAGAGCAGGCTTTGAGTGATTGCTGTCAGGGGCTCTTATAAATTCACTGACCGTTGGAATAGGTCAATAATTGTTTCCTCAAAGACACTTTCTGTACAATTCTTTAAGGCAGAATTGTCTCAGAGTCTGCTTTATACTATTTACCTTTGGATAACATTGGCTTAGGAAGAAGTCAAGCTGTATAGTCCAGACCCAAAGCACTACAGTAGCCCGTGGAGATGTTAGTGTGGTCGTGGGTCAAATCAGAGTTGCCACACTGTTAGTTAAGTGATCCTGAATTTCAGAAGACACTGGAGAGTATGAACACATCTCTTAGAAACTCAGTTATCGGGACATGAGTACTGGTAGAAATAGATTTAAAGAAGAGAAGTTGGCTCTCTACGAAATTAAATGAATCTTGGAAATGTTAAATCATTGTAGCAAATGGCACCATTTCATAAGGGATTCTTGTGAAAAGTTTAGAATTTACTTCCTTTCCAATTCAAGTATATTTTTTATACTTTGTCTAAAGGACACTTCTCAGATTGTATCATAAGCATTTGGTACCTCTTCAAATCTTAAAAAGAGAGCCATCCTAAGAATATAAGGTTTGAGGAGAGACAAAAGGAGGAAATTTGATCTTAGTTAAGTTTTAAATCTGATCTCTCTGGGTTATATTAAAATAACAGATCCTTTTTTTCATATGGCCTGTATAATGCTTGAAGATACAAATATCCTATGGGTAGACTATTGAGGGACATTTTGTGTGTTTCAGTGTCATTAATTTCAGATCCCTTAGCTTCTAGCTTCAGCTTCATCTTTCTGAATTATAATTTTAAAACAAGCTTTTGGTTTCTGCTCTCTTCCATCTGAGAACCATTAAAGTAGGAAGATTGATGATAGACTTTGAGTTCATATGCAGAAAAATAAAACTTGTTTTTTTTAATCATTTGTGGCGCTGTGCACATGTGAAATCTAAGGATAATTAGTCATTAATGCTTTTAATATGATGGAGACAATAACTCGTTCCATGAAGGAAACTCCAGGGCTAATGAATTTTGTCTTTTGGTTGATTGACTGGTTAATGGAATCAGAAAAATAGTTTCCATCTCTTCTTTACAGCAATGCTTTCATTCTCTACTGGTAGTGTATAGGAACTTGGGTCGCCAGTCTTAACAGAGTGTATTTTTTGTTTATTCATTTTATCATTTGTTTTCCCCTTTTCTCAGTTTCATTTTCTATTCCCATTTCTAATTCTCATTTTGATTCAGTATCTTCAGTGGAACTTACAGATTTGCAGGGGAAGATTCATTAAGTTGGCAATGGTATACACACACACACACAGTAATCAAGAGTTCATTCTCTGCATTCTTTGTTTTCTCTGCAAGACCTGAAACACTGTAGATACTTTATACAAGAAGTCATATTTAAAACCCAAGTACTTGGGTTGAAAATAGAGGCCATAGTTCGGTATCATTTTCTCAGGTACACAGCTCCGAATGAGAGTATTATGCAAAAATTTCTTTGGAAATTTATGGATTGTATGGCTTTGTCTCTCCCCCACTCCCAGATTCCTTACCAGTTCTTTTTTTTTTTTTATTAAAAAAATTTTTTTTACATTTATTTATTTTTGAGAGAGAGAAACACACAGAGTACGAGCGAGGGAGGGAGAGAGAGGGAGACACAGAATCTGAAGCAGGCTCCAGGCTCTAAGTTGTTACCACAGAGCCCGACACAGGGCTTGAACCCATGAACTGCAAGATCATGACCTGAACCAAAGTCAAATGCTTTACCAACTGAGTCACCCAGGTGCCTCTTTACCAGTTCTTCTTAATGCAGCTTGGATTTTCAGATCTAAAATGATGTGGGAGAGCACACTGCAAATATCTTCCTTCTGTCCAAAATAGGCAGCACAAAAGCCGTGCTTGTTGTTTTCCCATGACTATAAAGCTTGTCATGCTAGTTGCTATGCTATTATGACGTGCCTCTCTGTTATGGAGTAACCAAACAGAAGCCCTCCCTGCCATTAAAATGGCAATGTCCTTCTCTTTGACTATGGATGATGGACCCTGTACCCTCTGAGAGGACTCTTGTCAGACATGGGTCAGTGAGTAGTGTCCACTCAGTTATTTTGGCTTATGGGCTGAAGTTCCTTGAATTCCAGAAGATAAGGAAGTCATTGTCTCTCTGAGCCCATTGCCAGACACCTGGTCATTTGATAGTAGGTACTGCCAACCTGAGCAGCGAGGGCAGGTGACCTGCTCTTCCTCACTATGGCCTCAGATGCCATCTTTGTCAAGCAAATGGAGATGGATCCTGCTGCTCTAACCCTGTCATACATCACTGTCAAGCTCTGCTACTGGCTTCCAGAGAGTGGCCAACACAGACAAAGTACTGCTTCTGGTAGCAAATGTTAACCTTGGATTGTTTGTGGGGCGTAACAGTGATGAGGGCCTACAAAAGACGTGCTACACGAGGGATCGTAATTTCGAATTAAGGTTCCCCTTCTGTGGCAAACTCTCCCAATACCCTAAGTTCTGTCTGACTGTTTGGAAAATGTGGTACTTATCCCACCCCTAAATAAGGACACTGACCGATTCCTCTTTGAAATTGTTTAGATTTTTCTTCCTGGTTTTATTTCAAGGGATATTTTGGGGGGTGTGGGGATGGTGGCCAAGAGATTTACCTTGAACAGCTGGTAGTTTCCAGAAGGCTGTTTTCTTGCTGCATGACTTTGGAAAGGAGAAAACCAGATTTTTTTGTTTAAGTGATATTCCAAACTTGGTGCTCCTTCCCTCTTTCTCTACATTCTCCATTTCAGCTGTTTCAAGTTTTATTCCTTACTTCTTTCTCAACTTTAAGACCTTATACACTTTGGAAATTTCAGGGACCAGAAAGATTAAGAAATGCCATTTGAAAGAAGGAAAATAATAAAATTATATTGTGGTTATTACTGTTTTCCTGTCATTTGACCCTGGTTCCGGACTTGGAGAAGCAGGTTTTCTTACAGTAAAACAAGTATATCATAGCAATTTCTTACTCTCCAAAGCCTTTTTACTGTTTCTTCATTAGGAAGTTAGAAAGACAATTATTTAAAATTTCCGTGAATCCCCATGATTTGCTTTAAAACACCCAGAAGCATTTTAGGGAGAAACGAGCCAGTAGAAATAATAGCTCATCTTAATTATTGCAAACCTGAGACCTCACCATTAGCCCCAGAGCAGCGTGTGGCCATCTCTGTTCTATCAGCTCGCTCCGAAGATCACCTCAGCTGAAAGCGATTTTATTTCTTTAGCATGGCTGCCTCCTTCCATCAAGCCGTTTGTACATCCCTTTCACTCACTTGGGCCCAAATCTTAATGCTTGTAGTAAACCAGAGTCTCCTGAGAATATCTGATGCATTCACTGCTCTTGCTTGTCACCAAGTGTTTACACTGGGGCATTGTATACATTTCATATTTTCTTTGGCCCTCACTTCATGTCTTTGGGGCTGAGGCCAGTAAACGGTTGATTTTAACTGGGCTGTTTTATAGGGTGTAAACCAGGAAGGCATATTCAATGCCATGTTTATTTAAAAATTATTTTAATTGTTGAAAAGTTGACAGACTTCTACTCAGGCGTACCAGGAGTTTCCATAACATTCGAATCCATCTACTGCCTTAAGTAGTTCCTTTAGGTGGAACACATCTCATACATCTCGAAAAACTCATAGAAGTTCTAGTTTTTATAAGACATGTTCAAAGAAAAAATTCCATGTCTTTTAATCATTACAAGTTCTAGCATTTCAGCATTTAACGAACTGTGATTTGAGTTAACCTATCTAGTCTGCTTTTAGCATTACAAATTGTAAAAATTTATTTTCTTTCTCTCTTCCTCTATTTTATCTATTTGTTGAGGGGATGTCTGTGTGTGTGCGTGTGCGTGTGTGTGTGTGTGTGTGTGTGTGTGTGTGTGTGAATGAGAGAGAGAAAAGGAGAGAGAGAAGTCGAAGAGACCTGAATTTCTCCAGAGGATCACCTTAACATTTCCAATTTTTATATCTCTAGGATTGGAATTTAGAAAATAGGAGGAAAATATCATTGCCAACACTTCCATTTAGAAAAGCTGAAAGTTTCTGGTGAGCCAATGTATAGAATCCATAAGTTTTGCACACACATTTCTGTTGATCTGTATTTTCCTTCTATTTTCCACTCCTGTCCTGGGAAGAGAAAGTTGTATGGTAGGGTCACTGGTGGGATAACATTTGCTTGAATGGGTGAATTGAAACCTGTGTCTTTGTGCTTGATACTGAGTATCTGTGAATAATACATGAATCTCTTTTAAAAATCTTTTTTCTCATTTGTTATATGGGAATTGTTTGGACTAGGATATCCAATTGAACTACATGGGTAGGAGTTAGCCACTCAAGTGGGGTGAGGTAGGTTTGGAAGGATATTCTAACCGATAAGGCAGGTGTTTGTATAAATTCTGGGAGGAAATAAAAAAGCATGGCATATTAGAGAACTAAAGCTAGCTCATTATGACTGGAGGATAGGGTGAAATGAAGTGGGGTAGCCAAGAGGAAATGGTGAAACTATAATCCTTGTTAGGTGTTGGAAGACTTATTGGAAGTATACATTTGATTCTAGGAACATCGGGACCTGGACATGTTTTATGTACGAGAATGACATGTCATTTTCTGCTTTAGGAAAATCACTGTGGCAGAATTGTGAAAAATGCAAGCCTAAATACAGAAACTTCAGTTAGGAGTAGGGTTGTCTGATAAAAAACAGGACACTCAGTTAAATGTGAATTTCAGATCAACAATGAATAATTTTACATAATACTGCATGGTACATGCAAATGTCAGGTAAGAGGACTGAGTAAGTGTAGCGTTAGTAAGAAGGAATCCAAAGTAAATGTTAGGGAGAGTACTTTGAGTGGAAGTATGAGTGGTAGAAACCAGATTGCAGAGAATGCAGGAATGAGTGGAAGATAAAGAAGTTGAATCCGTGATTGTAAAAAGCTCTTTCAGAAATGGAGGTTGAAAAAGAAGAAAGCAGAGGTGGTTTATTTTATTGCCTCTGAGAATTTCAGTGGAGTGGTTATTTTTCTTTACGTTGCCGTTGTTCAGCCTAATGATTTGGGATGGTTTAATAGCAAATAACACCAGACATTTTATATAATGTAACCAACAATAAAAGAAAAATAATTCTTCCTTTATTTCCTTTATTTTCTTTATAGCCAGCAGTAAAATTTGCCTAGTCATCTTTCTCTTCTTTTTGTCATTCTGAATGGTGTACCTTTCTTCTGAATGATA
Source organism: Paguma larvata (assembly GCA_030068075.1). NCBI lineage: Eukaryota > Metazoa > Chordata > Mammalia > Carnivora > Viverridae > Paguma > Paguma larvata. The sequence continues at coordinate 49,861,439 of CM057836.1, forward strand.
TGCCTTGCCGGAGAAATACCAAGTCTCCTCCATTTTTCACCAAGTCCCAGCAGTCAGGCTGCTTAAGGCCTGCCCTTCCCCTCGGAGTCACTGAATCTCTTTGTCAGCTGTCTGCCTGTGTCAATGGATGGAAACAAGGTGTAGCCTAAGCCCCTGCCCAGACAGTTAACCAGGGAAAAGAGTGAGGTTCTCTCCTCTGCCCTAGAAAAGCATTTCTGAGGGCTTTTCAACAAGAATCGTTTTAAAGACCAGAGTGCTTTTAATACTTGAAATGGTCATTTATCTCCTATACCTTCTAGCACTTAAGATATTCCTTTAAAAGCACCAGTTTATCATGGAAAGAAGTTGCTCATGTGCCTTAAGAAACAATGATTTTCATTTCCTTCTCCTCCAGCTAACCTAAATTCTTTTTAAACACTAATCTCCCTCTTAGCAGTGCCTAGAAGTTAAAATCCTTAATGCTTCCTCCAGACCTCCTGAATTGTGTCTGAAGTCCTTTCCTTGACCCTTTATCCAGTAAGTATCAGTCAAAGGGCGAGGGTTGCACTAACAAATATTCTCTTCTCCTTTTGTTTTTGTTTCTTTATTTGTTTGTTTTAGGGGAAAAGAAAAGAGAAAACACATCCTAAACTGTGTTCTCGGTGGCACAGTTTATATTCTCTAAGTAAGATAGAGCCTAGGTTTAGGTCTTGACTTCTGAAGATAAATCCATTAGCCTGTGTAACCAGAATGAGAGAACAATATTTATGTTGATATTGATCTAAGGCAAATATTTAACATGGCTGTTGGATCATTGTTTTAATATTTTACAATAAATTTCCATTGTAGGGGGAAAACTTCCCAGCTGATAATTAGAACAATTTCATGAAGCAAAGAAGCAAAGCTAGTAAATACAGAAAGTGTTCATTTTCTCTGGGCAAGAAACGCAGAGCTTTTACTTTGCCATGTCAAAAGTGATCTCTGATATTGAAGACTTACTTTAATTTACTATCTTTAATTTTTTGATTCATTGAAGAAGTGACCATGTCAAGGGGAAAAGCATATTATTTTATATCCAAATCCGGTAATGTTCACTTTAATTATGCTGGGACATGTATGACTCTAACCTGGATATTAAAATGGACCCAATATCCAGTTATATTGCACTTGGATTGGACTTTGTGTTCCAACAACGATTCTCTGACACCAGCTGGATGTCCTACAGTTGGGTCCAGTTCTACAGCGAACACCCTGGAGTTACTGCAGACTCCACAAGTTAAGGGGTCAGTCCCGGAAGGCTGCCCCTCTTCAGAACATTGCCGCAAGTCTCAGGTGTCCAAGCCACGCACTCTTGCTAGCTGACTACAGATTCAGAACTCCCCACACTCCCTTGCATTCAGTAATTCACTAGGAAACTCCTAGAAGTCACTGGAAGTTCTGTACTTCTGATTACAGTTTTATTATAAAGGCTATACCAGGAACAGCCAAATGGAAGATATGTATGGGTTAAGGTCCTGGGGAGGAGGGGGACAGCACAGTTTTCATGTTGTCTCTTCGTTAGAATCTGAGCACGTCACCCTCAGCACATCGGAGTGTTCACTAGTCAAGAGGATTTCCCAAGCTTCTGTATCCAGAGGTTTTATATGAGCTTTCATTACACAGGCATGAGTGAATAAATAATTGGCCACATGAATGAAATCAGCCTCCAGCCCCTTTACCCTCCCTGTAGACCAGAGAGTGTGGCTGAAAATCATGAGCTTGGGCTTTCTGGCTTATCTGGCCCCTCCCTTAAAACTATCTCAGGGCCCACTTGAGCAACCTTGTTAGCATAAACCTAGGTATGGTCAAAAGAAGCTCATTGTGAATAGCAATTCCTGTTGCTCAGGAACTTTCAAGGGTGTTTGAAACTCTATTCTAGGAGCAGGGGAAAAGACTAGATGTGTTCTTTATTATATCACAGACTTTTAAGAGTATACTTGATTTATTCCTGTAGCTTTAATTAAGTGAAATATTTTTACCTTCATTTCACAGCAGAGACATTTGGTACTAAGAACTTATGTGATTGGCCTAAGGTAACATAAGTAAATTCTAGAAAGAACTAGAGTCTCAATTACCTTAGCTAATGATGTATCTATCTTTTGTGGACATCAGCTTACATTATGAGACTTAGTTTTCCTAGAAATTTGTGAGAACATCATGAAATATATATGCCAAAGAAATATTAACTACTCTCAGTTTGAAAAGAATTATATTGGGGTACTTTGCTGGGTTGGTTGGTAGAGCATGTGACTCTTGATCTCAGGTTCATGAGTTTAAGCCCCACATTGGGCATGAAGCCTACTTTTAAAAAGTTGTAAAAAAAAAAATTATATTGACTTTTTAAAAAGTCTGTCTCCTTTAACATAGGAATCTTTCCATGCGGAACCTACCTTAGTCACTTCTCTGACTTTCAGCATTTTTCATAGTGTGGTATGATATATCTCCACCCAGTTCCAGAGTCTTGATAGTGAGTTTTGATACTTTTCCTTTTAACAAATCAGCATTTATTTTACATTGCCCCTTAAAAAACAGTTTGCAGTTGTAGGTCAGGATGGTTATTGTCCTCACTGGCTGGGGAAACTGAGGCATAGCTCACTATGTCCCAAAACTTACATACTTATCAACTATCATCATTTAAAAAAATTATACCCTACTTCTCTTTCCAAAAATGATTCGAGGCCACTTTCAACAGGATAAATTGGAAAGATAAATAAGTTAGGTACCATAGCCTCCAGTTACCTGCAGTTTCGCTTTCTGTGGTTCTAGTTACCCAAGATCAACTGTGATCCGGAAGCAGGTGATCCTCCTTCTGACGTATCGTCAGTAGTAGACTAACACTGCATCACAGTGCCTACATAACAGGCCTCCTTTGTCTCCACACGCAGGTGTTTTCTCTTCTCTCATCATCACAAGAAGGATGAGGACAGTAGAATAAATTATTTTGAGAGAGAGAGACCACATTCACATTAACTTTTATTACAGTATATTATCGTAATTGTAACATTTTATTATTGTTGATCTTCTAGTGTGCCTAATTTATAAATGAACATAGGCATGTATGTATTGGAAAAACTATAGTATGTATGGGGTTCAGTACTCTCTGTGGCTCTAGGCATCCACTGGTGTCTTGGTACACATCACCCTACAGATCAGTAACACCGTGGACAACTGTATAAGAAAAAGAAAATGGGTTGAAGAGAAGAAAGGTAAGCATACAAATAGAAGGATTCATAGAGAGGTAATATAAAAATGTATTGACGGGCATGATAAGAATATACAAAGTATCTAGCTCTCTGAAGGCAACATACGTTTATCATATGAGCTGAATCAAAGCCATATTGTAGTATCATGGACATTTGCTTCAATCCTAATTTCATAGCCAGTGTAAACATAGAATTCATAATGCTGTGAATTTTAGGAATGCTTTTTCTTGGTCATTTCAAAACCTAAAGTCATTCTTGGCACATTTACTTTTAATTTATGTTCATTACAGTCAATATCATCTAAAGCCGTGCTGTCCAGTGCTGTAGCCACCAGCCTGAAGTGGCCATTTGAGCGTTAGAGATGTAGCTAGTCAGAAATGAGAAGTGCTGTAAATGTAAAATATATACTAAGTTTTTTAAAAAAAAGCATGAATAATTTTTTTTTTAAGTAGACTCCATGCCCAACGTGAGGCTTGAACTCACGACCCTGAGATCAAGAGTCACATGTTCCTGGGACTTGGGTGACTTAAGTATCCGTATCTTTCTTTTTTTTTTGAAAAATTTTTTTTAATGTTTATTTATTTTTGAGACAGAGCATGAGCGGGGGAGGGGCAGAGAGAGAGAAGGAGACACAGAATGTGAAGCAGGCTCCGGGCTCTGAGCTGTCAGCACAGAGCCCGACATGGGGCTCGAACTCACAGACCTCGAGATCATGACCCGAGCCGAAGTCGGCCGCTCAACCGACCGAGCCACCCAGGAGCCCCAAGTATCCGTATCTTGATGTTGGCTAAGATAATGATCCCAGGGTTGTGGGACTGAGCCCCATGTTGGGCTCCATGCAAAGCATGGAACCTGCTTAAACTATTCTCTTTCTCTCTCTCTCTCTCTCCTTCCCTTTCTCCCTCTCTACCCACCCTCGTGTCCCACCCTCTACTCCTCTCCCCATTCATGCTTACTCTCTCTCTCAAAAAAAAAAATTATATATATGTATGTATTTGTTTTAAAAAAGAGCCACATGTACTACCAATGAGCCAACCATGTGCCCCCAAAATGAATAAATATTGAGTCAAACAAGATATATTATTAATTTCAGAATTAATTGTTTTGTCTCTGTTTTTAATGTGTCTACTAGAAATTCTGAAATTACACATGGGGCTCACATTTCTATTTGGACAGTGCTTTTCTAGAAAATTGATTTTCACTGTGATGTTAAATGACCTGCAGAATCCTTCCTGAAATCCTTCTGTAAAATTTCAGATAGCCACAGCTTTGTGTGTATGTTCACACAGCAGAATAATCAGTGCTGGACAAACACATGGATTAAATTAAGTCCTTAAAAGCACAGTAAAAGTTTCAAGGATATAAAGTTACTACTTCAAGCACTAGTCTTCCTCATGTCTCGGAAGCCCAGCCCTTTCATGGCGAATCCGCAGCTTTCCTAGAGATGATACACAGAAGCACTGCCGACTGCTGATTGGGAGAAGCTTCTTTTCACCATAATTTTAAAAGATATTATCAAGTTGGCTCTTATTTTGCAATCATGAAGCATTTGGGAACTTCAGAGGAAAATTATGATGTCGTACAGATCTGTGTATTTTTACGATTTCATGATTCCTGATTAAATGTAAAGAAATCGTTCATATGCATATATAGAAACATGTAAAGTGAATATTTGTGTTTAGACATTGGACGTGGGGGATGCATGTTGAAATAATAGAAGGACAGACTTAGAAGGATCAGATTCTAACTGGGTCACTGACAACCTTTTGGGCCTTAATTTGCTCATTGGTAGACGTCCTCAGTAGTTATAGATGCACCTTTCAGCTCTAGCAGCATAGGGTGTAGACTCAAGTCCGAGGTCATCTTTTGCTTGTTTTTGTCCATTATTTTTCTGTGGAATATTAAGGTCAAGTCACTGCCATGCAGCCTGACATTGTTCTGGCACTCGTTGTACACTTGCCTTGCCTCAACCCTTCTTCCTCTGCAAAGAATCACTTTGCAAAAGTCACTGTCTTTAATTTAGTGAATACAGCTAAGTATTCTTACCCATCATTTAAAATATTATTTCTTCAGACAAAGATTAGCAGTTTGTATCTATAAAGGCACCCAGTGCCCCTTGGACTCCATGAAATGGTGGGAACTTATATCATCTCTGTCCTTTAAACCTTAAACAGAATTGTTTCTCTAGTTTGCTTTGCTAGATTCCGCCAACTAATTCATTAAGCTGTTTATCGATTCTTCGTATATGTTAAACAAGATGGAGCAATCAGCCTCTCTGATTTGCTAGGTTTGTTCCTCATTAAACAGCTTTTCTGTCCAGGCGAATGTGTGCTGTCACCGACACTAGCCCCTGAAATTGCCAGGACCCTCCTTTCCTCCTGGTACAGGTAGAGGGACAGCCAGGTGGAGATTGTCTTATTTACTGAGCAGTAGCATGGAAGCTCCTTCATGATGGTGGCCATTTTCTCACTTACGGGAGATTAATTCCTTATTAATTAAAATGCCATGTCTGTCTGTCCTAGCTTTCAGTGGTCCTTCAGAGCAAAAGGAGTTTGGAGAATTGAACTTAGAAAATCAGATTTTGAAAGTACTCTGTAAATTCGTGTACAGTACTGGCTTGACACTTGCAGTCAGATTTCAGTATCATCAGTTTCCATGTGATTTCTCTCACAGAACTTTACGAATATGCTCGAGTTAGCCTGTGCTTCCCTCTGCCCTCTGCGGGATGGGAAGTGTAGTGAGTTACATATTTTAGGTGTGTAAAAACAGAGCACAATGCGCGTCATGGAGTTGTACCCTGGCTAAATAGAGGTGTCTGTTTTTTATGATCCCATGTCCATGCAAGCACACTTACCCAAGTACAGTCAGCTTCATCTCCAAGTTGTTTTTTTTTTTTCTCCCCCCGCTCCCTAACCTTTTCCCAACCCCGTGGTATCTGTCTCCTTCACTCTTACTTCCTTATGTTCTGGCCGACCTTTCTCTGACCAGCAGGGCCCCGAGTGGATTCCCTGTGGAGTCCATCAACTCCTGTCTGTAATGAGCTTAGTGGAGCCACTGTGAGGTGATGCAAGAAGAGTTTAGCCTCCCCAGAGCCACACTTGGTAGTCTGGCACACTCCGTGTCTGTTGCTCCGGGGAGCTCGGTACCAGGAAACCATTATGTTAATACAGCAACAGCAGCTCTTATTTTTTCAATCCCACAAAAACCACATGTGACCTGACATGATCTTAAGATACAAACAAGTAGCCAACATACTTTGGGCCCCCGGGTACTGAGTTTTCTTTCTCACCTGGCATTTTGGCCCAACCAAACCGCTAGTCCCTTCAGTGAGGGCCGGTGATGCCGTCTTGTCCATTTTCTGCCCTCGAAGGTCACTGGGAGCAATAGTAAATGACGGCGGGTCCTCTGGTCAAAATTGTATCCACTGTCTTTTCAACTTCCTTTTATTTAAACAAATTATAGTTTTCTCCAACAATTGCTATTTTACCTATTTGCCAGAGACGGTGCTAGTTTTGCTTTTCCGAAATAAATTTTACCTTGTTGCTCGACTTCTTTTGAAAATTATTCTTGTCCCATGGACAATTTGCATAAAATAGATGTGTAATTTTGTGACTCGGTATACCCTTACAAACATGATGGTTCTCCTAGCGTCAGCTCCGAAGAACTAGTTTTATTTTCTGTTTCTCACAGCTTGCTTTTGATAAACTCTCAGATGTCCTATCCAGATATACAGATTATAGACTGAAACAGTCATTTTGATTTCTCAAAGCCCTTTCTAATCTGACTCTACCATTTTATTCTAATTAGCATTCTATGGTGTTTATAAAATGTTTTTTTTCTTCAGCCAAATGTGAATGTACCTGATAATTTTAAAGTGTATTTAAAATTTTTTTCCTTCCCCCTCTAAGTGATAGTGTTAGTTAATTATAAGATCAGCCTTCAAGAAGTCTAGAAAGCATTTTGAAATTAGTGGAATCCCTTCTTTTTCTCTTTTGGTAATTTTATGTCATTATACGTAAACCCACAGGATATTTTTGAGAAATTAATATTGTTTTTAGAAATGATTGCCCAACCTCATAGATTTAAGCATGTAGGAGAATGTGAAGAAATGTTGAATATTTGGTAAGCAAAATACTTTTTACGTGTGATTTTCTTTTCCCGTTTATACCTTCACTTAACAATATGCCTTCTTTTCTATAACTTTTATACCTCCTTTTAATTTTTTTAAATGAAAATATTTCCTTCATAAACTTCAATGAGTTGACAGTTTACTTATTAAAAGATTTTTCACATTTGCACACTGGGCCTTGGAGTCAAGCCCTGATACCAGCTTCTGCCCTGGGAGTCCCTACCATGATGGTACAAGGGCAGGAAAGAGCTGCTGGGGAGAGCGGAGCTCTCTGGAGGATGGATCAGTGGTAGTTAGACTCTACTAATCTGAACACATTTTTGAAGAGGAAGCTTTCTTGCCAGCCTCACCGGAACCTTGACTTAGTCCCCAAGTATGCTGGTCAAATGTTGGGTTTGGGTCTTTGTGGAATAGAGCAAGCACCTTATAGTCTTGCGATGCCAAGTCTGCACTACAGAACTCAGGCTTTGGAAACACTGGTGTTGGAGACACTTAGAGATTGAAAACCTACTACAGCTCTCGGACTCAGAGACAAGTCCAGAAAGGGACTTGTCCGTTGTGCCCCATGTGTACACTGGTTCCACTCAGTCACAAGTGCGTACTTGGAGCTCTTTATATGATTTGAAAAGAAGGAAGGTTTCCATTCGTGATGTTAAAGAGAGGCTTCTGAATTTGTGTGTGGATCAGTCTATTACATAGACCGGGGCTTTTTGTAGTTTTCTTCTTCTCTTTCTGCAAGCAACATCTGGGAATTTGGATGCGCAGACCAATCCCGGCTGCCTGTAATGCTAAATTTTGAACAAGTCCTATCTCTTGTCACTAGAGAAAGTACTACTAACTCAGCACCACTAAGTAATTTTGGTGCATATGTGTGCATGTGTTCTGTTTCCTTTTCTTTGATTATGCAAGTGGTCTGTCCTCATTTTAAAAGTTTATAAAATATAAAAAAGAAGAAAACCCTCTTGTAATCTTTCTGTGTTCAACAGCCTCAGTTAACATTATGAAATGAGCGTCTACTATGCATATTATATTTTATAGAGTTCAGATCAGACTGCTTACAAATGTTCATTTATTTAAAGTATTCACACTTATGCTATTAACATTTTTCATATATCTAAACAATTGACTCTAAGAGAACAACCGTGTTTTAAGGGTGTACTGAGTCCAAAAATTACAGGAGATCTATTTTATGCATTTTTTGAAATTCATAAATAACACCAATAAAAATTGCTGTGGCTAGCATACTGTTAATTAGTCATCTCAACTTCATTTAAGTGAAAGACTTAAATATTTGCCTGTAAATATATTTGCAATGCCAGCTCACTAACTCATCACTGAATGGTGGCTGAATAAATTCTGTTTTGTCCTGGGTATGTAACAGTGTTTCTTAACTTTCGTTTGGTCACCAGCCCTCCGAGAGTTCGGCGAAAGCTAGGAAGCTTCTTCCCAGAGAACTGTATGTTTACACAAAAAACTAATTGTAATGATAATCAATTATGATATGCCAGGCCCTCTGCCAACTGCTCTATGTGTGCTATTTCATTTAATCCTCATGGTAGCACTATAAAGAATGCAGTGTTTTCCTCATTTTTGAGAAAAAGACATTGGAGCTTTACGGCGATTAAGTAATTTGCCCATGCCCGTAGACCTAGTATCAGAGCTCAAACTCTGATATTTATGCCCTCAAAACCCATTCCTTCAATCGTTGTGCACCATATTTTAGGGAGCTCATAAATTCCTAAAACCTGCTTGTTGATACTCATGTTAAGGACACGTTACCTATTGCAATCCGAAGATTTTCATCGGCAGTGAAGAGTATGTGGCTAATGAATCTCACGGTTTTTGTAACTTATCTAATTAACGTATGAGTAATGTGAGTATGGTTGTTAATATCAACCATATTAAATACTTTTTAGGTTCAATGATATGGTCCTTATCTGCAAGGAGCTTACTATCTACATGAGAAGACAAGGATTATATTCATAAAACAATGAGGAAAAAATACAAACATGAAGTCGAATATACAGTAATGAGACATTTCCATAAACTCTATGTGAAAACTAATCTCTTTACTTTGTCGTACCTTGATGCAGTTGTCACTCTTTGATTCCCTGGTTTATAAAAGGAAAATCAAATCGAAAAGGCCACCATGTCCTCTGGGAATGTGGCAGATTCAGTGTGTCATAAAAACGAGGTCTATAAAGTGAGACTCTGAGTTTCCTGAGTGGTGGTGTCTGTCATCTGCTGGCCCCAGGGAGATGCTCAGTAAGGAGAGGTGAGAATGTGTAGCCAGCTCTCAGGCATTTCGGCCATGTGTCACGGGGTAATTCTGTTGAGTCGGACATATGTAGGTAAGCAGAACACCTTGAGAGTTGCTACATTTTGACTCAAGAAAGGTTCCTACTGACAGAGAGGACTTCGGTACGTCAAATGATGCAGCATAGCCTTGAGTCGTGCAGGAGCAGTGGGGGGAAACTACCAACTTTGGATGAAAGCATGGGGCATGGGAAGCTTATTGGAGCCGACAATCAAGCCTGTCAAGAAGAGTGACCGTGGCTGTAATTCAAAGAACTGCTTCCTGTAGGAGCACAGTACGGGCAAGTCGTACATCTGACTTGAGCAGCTGCTGTATAGATGAGGTTAGCACAGATAATGGCTGTTGTAAGATACGAACGATGGGGTATGTCAGGCTTTCCATTACCGCGGCCCTCTTCAAGTATTTGTACAGTCGTAGGAGTCTACTCGTTTGAAACTTGAATCACTTGGGCTGTCATATGGTGGAATTCATTTACAAATAGCATTTGGGTTTTCTTTTCATCGCAAGTAGAAACCCAGTGCTGCTAGTCATCCTATCTATAGTTTACCTCTTTTCATTTACAATAGTTACTTTCATCGAAATGTCTAAAATAAGAATAGTTTGTGTATAGTTGTAGAATATATCTGTGCTATCTTTTGTTTAATAAATGTTATTAAATTTCATTTCACATGATGTTTCCATAATCCCTCACAATTTAACTTGTTTAGCATTATGTTTTTAAGTAGGGCAAGGATGTTATGAAAACCTATTACGGCTAAGAAGCCCCAGAAGGAAAATATTTTTAAAAAACAGGAATTCCCATAATGGTTCACAAATCATCATTTAAATATGTCCAGCTACTGGATGTTGGAAGTAATTATCCAGGCATTTATGTAGATACCTTGATGGGTTTTATTTAATTTCAAAAGAAAAGTATGATACCGAGTCTGTATAGTTTCTTAAAATCATTCCTGGAAAAAAAACATAATTGAAAACATTCCTTTTCGTATTTGCTTTGAGCCAATACTGGAGCTGTTTTTGAGGTAAATAGTAGATCGATGTTAAATGTCCATCACACTTTGGTTTTATAGAGAGAATTCAAGGCATAGTAACTGTCCCACTCTTGAATTTTCTCATTCTCTGTGTGCGGTGTGTGTGGTGCGTGTGTGTGTGTGTGTGTGTGTGTGTGTGTGTGTGTGTGTGTAGGGAGCTTAAACAAGACCTTTTGATTTCATAATAAGCAGGGCTTAGGGACGATAAAACTTGACATTCTTAACTGTTACTAGTGTCTGTCCCTACAGCCCGTGCAGTTATCTTCCTGTTAATGATGTAGGAGCCAGAGTCATAAACTGAGCATGGACCCAAGGCGCTACTGTAAATTGCAAATAGCATTCATGTGGTGTCTTTGACCTAAGGCTAAATCGGGGTAGGGGGAAGAGGAAAAAAAGAGTTTTCGAGAGTAGAATAGAAATAGAAGTCAAGGACACAGAGTACGCTGGGAGGATGGATATGTGCGAATGTTCCCTAAGCTTTTGCAGTGAGATTTGTTTAGATAGGCTTTTCATATCTGCAAATACTCCTTTGCTCAGGGGCCAAGCAGTGGATTGGGACAGCTTCTGCTTCTGCTTGTGCGTGTGTGTGTGCGTGTGCGTGTGCGTGTTGGCAATAATGCAGTCGTGAGATAATACAAATAATCAGTGAGGGAATAATTAATGATGCGGCAGGGAATATTTTTTGATAAATGCTTGGGGAATGAGGTGACAGGCGTGAAATTAGAAAATTCCTTCAGCGATCTAAAATATAAATAGCTTTCGGAACTGAAAAGAGTTTCACAGCTGAAGATTTTATTGTGTCGAGAGGAAAAACTTTTTTCTCTCCCCCGCTCCCTCCTCCTTTGCAAGTTGTTTGTCCATTCACAAAACAAATACTCTGAAGCCCAGCGCGGCTCATGGGAATAAATTTCAGGTCGAATTAGTACAGTTTCCTTGCTGTCAGGATGCTGGAATTAATGGTGTTTTGATGACACGAATTTTGAAGGGCAAACAAAGAAGCTGAAGGGAGAGAGACATGACTCCTTAGAAGCTCGGTCCTCCTCTCCCCCAGCCTCTCTTGTCTTCCCTGTCATCCGTCTGCCAATCTCCCTGTCCATGGTTAGTTAAAGGCGCTTTTTATCCTCTTTTCTTTCCCACAGAGTTTGCCAGATCCGGCCCGGTGCCTGGGTTCCAGGAGGACACGCTGCAGTTGGCCTTCATCGACTTGAGACAAGTAAGTCTTTGTGTTTTTGTTTTTTGTTTTTCTTTTAAGATGTGTGACTGAAGACCATCAGGTCTTAAGGAAAAGGGGAGGGGAGGGGGTTGGCGTTGGCGATTCACACTGGAGACCTAAGGGTTTTTCCCTGTGTTTGAGGCCACCTCTTTTATTTAGCTATCTGGGATCCTTAGCTATGGTGGAGTTAAAGGTTTTGTGGGCAGAAGGGAAGGCAGGAGGTGGGAGGAGGGACCCAGAGCGTAGAGGGACTCAAGTGACCCTCAAGTGATGTGACCCATTGTGCTATAGTTGGCTTCTGCAGACACAGCAGAAAGATAACTCGGCAAACCAATGCTAAGCAGGTGCACTGATGCAGAGACAGCCTGCCTGGAGGACTTTTGTTTGCAGATAATGAGGGCAGCCGCATTTAAGAAAAATGAAATATTTTACATTCTGAGTGGTTGGCTTGGCTTGTTGACTTTTTTCCTGTTGCCTTCGGTCTTCCCATCCCCTCCTTTGCAGAATGTAGTCAGCCACGAGTGACTAAGTGGTGGTTTTAGAAGATGATTAGCAAAGGCCCTGGCCAGTCAGGCAACCCCATTAAAGGAATGTTGATGAAAGCCAGTCCTCAGGCATACCTGAGCTTTGCGAGCCCATCGGTGAGAAAGGGTCGTTCTCCAGGGCTGTTGCCTGCAGATCGAAATGGGTAGGTTGGTAGGCCTTGGTGGCTTGGGTAGAGAGGAACGGGATGGGCGGGGGGCCGCAAGAGGGAGAGAGTTAACGGGGCTCTGTCATCTCTTCACTCTGAAGATGGATGGGGTTGGATAGAAAGTGTGAATGAAGTAAGAATCAATGACTGATGCTTCTCTCCTATTAAAACAATCTTTTTTTTGGTCTGTTTTAAAAGGGGGGCTGGCTTTGTTTCTCCTGCCATAATGATGCAGTGCCTCTTGTTTTCAGAGCTGACATAGTTTGCATTCTGAAAACTTTTAGATGCCCAGAGTATTTCTTAAAGCTATAGGACCCCTTGTATTGGTAGTCTCCTTACCACTGTGACTCGATTCATGCTGGAACAGCTTTTAACCCATAATGGATGGCCTGAGCTACCCCTGAATCCTTGTGGATGGGTGGTGTAATCTGTCATCTGATGACAATTCTGGAAAGCCCTGTTAAGCAGAAAACAGAAAATTGTGTCTCTATAGACCCGCCAAAGTTTGAGGATTCAAGCCGCGTCCCAGAAACGTGTGTCAACTTAATATTTGGGGGCCGAGGTGGGGGTTCTCGTCCACATAAAGGCTTTCCCAGCAGGGTCACAAATGGAGCTGAGTGTCTCTTTCCACACTTACGACCTTCCACCTGTGGATTCGGCAACTCAACCGAGACATTCAGGTTTTAACCCCTTGGCTGACGTGAGATGGGAAGATTGGGATTTTGCCTTAAGGCTTCATGGAGTGCTGTCTGTTGGACTTTCTGTCTCTTCTCTGAAACTTCTGAGCCAATTGGCTTTTCTTGGAAAGCAGAAACTGAATTTCATTGGAGAGATACATGCAAAGAAAAAATTTTCCCTTTCTCACCATTCATGAGAAGAAAGTGTGGTCCTTCTCTCTAGTTTGTGGGTTTCGGTCCCTATGGAAAGCAACTAGTGTTCACAGAAAATGTTAACTAAGGGAGTAAGTTAGAAAACGCAGCCAAAACAAGGTGGATCTGAGCCGGGGAGGAGTGCGCAAGTGCTTGCGGGCGCTCGGCGAGCTGTGGTGTTTATGCTACAGTTCTTGTTTGCTGGTACTTTGCTGTTCTCGAACTTCCTTTTCTGATATTTTAGCAGGAGAAACCAAAACTCCAAAATTTTACTGATACAAGAGTACCTCTTCCTATTGAATCTATCACCTAATTTTTTGTGGTGTCTGTCTCTGTTAAAACAACTTAAACTTTTCTAACCTAGACCGTTTGAAAAACTTCCCCCGCTCTCAGGCTGTAGCTCTTTATCAGCAGGCCCCAGTAGGTGGAATCATTGTGAGAAAAATGATCCCTCCCCGTCCCCTTCTGAAAATATTGCTCTCTTGGCAGTCCGTCTTCATTGTTCTCATAACTTATTTAAAATGAGCGTCTTTTTAAAAGGGGACTTCTTCTGAACTATGGAGATGTTCACACTGTCAGGAGAAAACCTGGGAGTATGTTTCCAAAGGAGATACCTTGACCTCAAAGGAAGCGTGATTAAGGGTCCTCGAGCATGTTGTCCTTCTGTACGTTCCCTTCGGAATCCTATAATGGAATTACGGAACTTGGGGATTGGGGCTCATTTTAAAAATCATGCAGGATAACCTTTGACTTGATACTTGAAACCCCGTACAGCACCCAGACTGTGCCTGCATCGCCTCCTTGAAGAAAACTCACCACCCCAAAGCAGTAAGAGCGGCCTTACGACAATCAGATTATTAGAAAGATACTTCTTAAGTTGGCTAACATCTATCTGGCTGAACTCTGACCCTTTGGTTCTTTATGTTTTTATTAATGCATCACAATTTCGGGAACAGGCTTCCCCTCCTGATTTATTGAGCATCCTCTCTACTAGCAATTGAGTCGTTACCACGTGTAGCACCGAGACCCACTCCTCAGGTAGTCTTCACACGTTTGCTTTTATGGACCGGATTGGAGACTTTACTCTCTTCCGTCTGTGTGTTTCTTTCATGTTATTAACAGCTTCGATTTTTATCATTCTAACCAGTCTAAACCTCCTTAGATACCGATTCGATTTTCTGGCTTAGAGATTGTTTTTGTTTGTTTGTTTGTTTGCTTTAAACATTTATTCATTTTTGAGAGAGCCAGAGACAGAGCTTGAGCAGGAAAGGGGCAGAGAGAGAGGGAGACACAGAATCTGAAGGAGGCTCCAGGCTTTGAGCTGTCAGCACAGAGCCCAACATGGGGCTCGAATTCACGAACGGTGAGATCATGACCTGAGCTGAAGTCAGACACTCAACCTGAGCCACCCAGGCGCCCCTCTTAGTGATTGTTTTAATCATCATGTCCTTTCTGAGTCTAACAACAATATTAAACAGGCATGGCAGAGTTAAAGGAAGAAGTTAAAGTTCGGGCAAGTTTGGGGGTGCACACCCGTGCAAAGCACCACAGTTACAGTGCGGCAAGGATGCTCTTTTACTGTCATTGACTGTATCTGCCTCCCTGCTTTATGAGCATATTCATTCTGATCATACTTATGCGTTGTCTTGCTTTAGAGTGTTTCAGACACTGTCAAGTGAATAATTTTTAAAGTAATCAAAACATAGAATATTTGATGAGATCATCTCTGCATAGGCCGTAATAGCAGAGTGTCATTTAAAAGCCATCGAAATTCAATTAGGATGCAAATTAGATATGGATAGCAAAACGATTCATCCTTTCCCACCTGTCCTGTCTATTCGCAGTTTCCTACTTCTTCAGGAAAAGAGTGAAATGGCATTTCGAATATACGAGCCTTCATGATATTTTACACGTGTGTCCCACTTCATAGTTAACGCACTTTCCGTACAAACCTCATTTGTCAGACTGCTGGGCTTAGAAAAGCTGCGGTTAATGATCCTGTGAATGAGACACTACACATCAAAATCTCCTTTCGGAGGATTTGGACATACCCTCTAAATGTCCAAGTCCATAAAAGTAGGATTGCAGTACGACTTCACATTTGCGCGTTCAGATATACGTGCGAATCTCTGTCGAAATCCAACTTTGGGTTAATGTTTAATCTTGACAAGAACAACTTAAAGGCCTCACTTATTAGGTCTCTTGAAGTGGCACGTGCACTCCAAGTACTAGTCGCTGCTGGCCCTTAATGTTTCATCGTTGGGAATGACCAGACAAGACTCAGTGGATTCTCAGTAGTGATTAGATTCTTTAACAGTCCTGTGGTTTGTGTTTTTCTTCTGCTGTTAAGCATTCAGTAGATAACACTAATGAATATTAGAATTTGAACTTCAGTTCATTTTCAGTCAGCTCATTTTATCAAACTCTGAGTACCTACTGTGAACAGAGCACAACCCCGGTGCTGCGGGAGTACGTAAGTGAATATAATACAGTCTCTGACCTCCAGGAGTGATCAGCAAATACTTAATTTTAATATAAGTCACTATGTAATGAGTATTACATTGGAAGGATGAAGCTACTACGTATGTTTCAATTATTTCACTGTGTTTTGCTGCATAACAAAGCACCCAAATTGCCTTGTCTTAAAAGAGGAACCATTTATTAAATTCATGTTTCTACAGATTGGCAATTAGGACAGGTTCCGTGGGCTCGCTCACCCCTTGAGGTCAGGTACTAGATTCACAAGTAACGGCCTGGTCTAGGATGCCTAAGTTAGAAGGAGTCTTCTCTGCCCCACGCGATCTCTCGGTCACCAGCAGCCTAACCTGGCGTAATCACGTGGCATATCGGTAGGTTCCAAGAGAGCAAGGGGAAATATGCAAACCCCTTAAGGTCCACACTTGGAACTGGCAAGCCATTGTTCCCACCACATCTTATGGGCTAGAGCTGATCACACGGCCAGCCCGAAATCGAAGAGTAGGGAAATCCACTTCAGCTTACCCTCTGGTTGGGATATAAGACCTTAATACAATCGATGCATCAAAAATTGCATAATTGCATAAAGAGGCCATGGCGTGGAGAGGTCCTTATGAGCCTAAGTTGTTATAAAATACTGCATTAAAAAAGTGGAAAGTTCAACTCAAAGAAGCCAGGCATTGGCGAGGGAGGAGAGTGTTTTAAGCATAGAGAATCGCCAGCTTTAAGTTTTGTTTAAAAACATATGTGGAATTGTTTTACCTAGGACCTAGACAGTCTTTCCTTTTTTAAGTTTTAGACCAATCTTTTTAAACCCCCATTTTTTTTTTTTTTTTGGTCCTATGCTTCTCATCAAATGCTTATTGTGGGCTACCCTGAGAAACAGAAATCTCACATTTCTGTTACTCACATTCCCCGTGAGGGAATCTTAACTTCCCCAGATAATTAATTATTTGTATTACTCATTTAATGTCTGGCTGTTCACCTTACACATTTGACCAACAGGAAAAGGTTTGACTGGGTTCTTTTCTTTAGTAACATCACCTTATTTTCTGTTCCTTGGCCTCGACTGTCGCTTACTTCCGACATACCAAGTTTTTATAGAGCTGAATGAACTAGGTTGTGACATTGCATCAGATCTCCTGAATGGAGCTTGTTGGCAACGACTCTCAAACAGCAAAGCCATCCCAAGATATCTACGGCTTTTTTTAGATGAAGCTGGTGACATTCCCTCTAGGCCAGTTATTCCCCAATTTCTACACCTTCAGTCTAAAGTAAACACGGTGCATTTCCATTGCAGGCACTTAACTTGCCTTAAAAACAACCATAGGACCTAAGAGAAATAATTGTATCTTTCTTTGGAGACGTCGAAAACTTCCGATGTTATTCCTGTTAGAGGCATTTAGGTAAAATCAGCACTGTCCGCTAGCAGCAGGTATGAAAGCTGAGAACAGCTCAAGAAACTAACCATGTAGAACTGCCTTTCCTATTTCCCCCTCCTATCTTGATCCCCTTCAGTGAAGTTTTGGTTTTTGAATCAAACTGCCTGCTCTTTTCTTTTTTCTGCCCCCAAGTCTAATGAACAACCGCTCCCAGTAAGAGGAACATTCTCCCTTTGCTCGACTGATCTTGGTTCCTGTGGAAAAATCTTAACTTTGCTTAAGAACCACTTCTGTGTTAGCCTCAGTAGAATACCTATTGATATAGAAACCGAATTTGTCTGATACTGCACACAAGATGATATGTAGTCAATAGAACTTCTTTCTTTCATGTTTCTCCCTGACCAGTCTAAACAACCCCTAACTTTTAGGAGACTACTACTACTTTTAGTAGGACTCCTACTTATAGGAGACCTGGGTCAGGGTGAGGCAGGCCCACGTCTTAAAAAGGCCTTAGGTGGCAACCTTCTACTTTTTCATCACAACGGTTAAGCCCTAATTATCAAGAAGAAAGCCATTTCCCACATGTTCTTCTTAATGCCGGTGTTTAACCTGCTGGGATGTAACCTAAGGGTTTTTGGAGGGGATGGCCTAGAGTTTTCCCAAGTGTTGACTCAGCAGTTGCCAAGGAGTTATGGTGGAGAAAATGAGAGGTGTGGGGACAGTTAGTAGGGGAATGTTTTTGTGAAAGAACGTTCTAGGTGGAGGAAAGCAGAGTGGTACGCAAATCCTCAGATCCTCTAGTAGTGAAGTATATGGACCAGTAACGCTGTAGGGAGATAGACTCTCCGAGAGAGTATAGACTCTCCAAGAGCTCCCCTGAAATATTCTGTCGACCTTCAGGTTGCGTATGATCTTGAATAAATAGTGGCCTGTAAGACCGGGAGTCCTCTGCACCAGGGTCAGAAATCAAATAGCTTGAGAACGCATGGAATTGGAAGATGCCATTACTGTGGCTAGTGCGGATGGTGGGGTCAGAAGGAATGGTTTAAGCCATTCGGCACCTTGTCTTACAGAAGATCATCTGCACTGCTGGTATGGTCGCATGCATATGTGGGTCGCATGCATATGTGGTTAGATGTCATTTCAGAAATGAAATCCAGAGTCGTCATATCCCAAAGGCATTTGGTGGTTGGAAGAGGATAAAGTCATAATATCAGACTCTCTGCCCGGATCTCCTTGCTGATACAGATTTACTAAAAGTTCCTACAGACCGTAGTCCATGTTTTAACATAGATAAAACAAGCAAACTTTACAGACCTCCCTAAATCAGAAATATTCATCCATTCATTAGACACCATCCCTAGCACTATTACAGTGGCCGGAGTGGTGTGGTTGGTGTGGTGCAGTGAATAAAACATAGTCCCTGCCCCTGTGGAGCTGACGTTCTTGCGTGCCTGCCTGTGCTTGTAGAGCAGGCCTTTTCCACATTCTCCTCTTCGCTGAATTCCTCTTCAGGTGGCCTTCGTGCTCCAAGGGGATGCCAGTTGGTCTCGATTTTGAGGTTTTTGGATTGATGCTGTATTGGTCAGTTTTAAGGACAGCTGCAGAGCATTCTGCAAGATCCCCAGGGCAAGGCCGAGTCTGTTGTACGCCGATACACAGGCTTTCAGAAAAGAACCTGTAGCTAGGATTTGACAGCCTGGCATAAATAAGATGGTCGTCTTGAAAGGCTTCAAAAGATGGTCCTTTGGTTTTTGAAAGCAGGGTTTTCTGGTTGTTTTGACCAAACTGTTATGCCCATGTTATTTTGACAGACACCAGAGCGATTCCTTTAACCTCAAAGGAGGCTCCGACAGCAAATAATTCCTGTTCCCGAGCAGGGGAAAGCTAACGCCTTTGGGTCCGGTTTTGTAAAAGACGTAAATAGGAACATGTCTGAGAGTAGACCGCACTGAGCTAGACCTGTGACCTCACATAAGCCAAGGCTGGATCAGCACACACGGGAGGGGGACAGGTGAAGAAGGGCTTCGGCCACTGAGATGCCACTGCAGCCACTCAAATCAGGTATCTTTCCTTCCCTTGTTTGGAATATTAGTAACTGGGCAACCATGGAAACTTTATAGAAGGAATTGCCAGTAATATGTAATACATTCTGGGATTTACCAAATGCCCTGGTTGATTGGAGGAGAGTCCCTTCTAGGACTGCTGAAACTTTGTCTCATTTCATACCAACCTCTTAACTAGGGAAGGAGGTACACTCAGAAATTATGTCTCTGAGCTTTTTTTTTTTTTTTTTTTTTTTTTTTTTTGATTTAACACAGAATCCATTTTTTTTTTCCAGACCAGGATCTCATGAAATAATATCCAAGCAGAGTACGACTCTTTGGTATAGAAAATCATGTAAGATGTTATTTAAATGCTAGGAAAACAACCCAGACATTTTAACGGGCCAAGTGACATCATAGCATGTGGGGAATGCCATTTTCTATTCATTGTCCTCTCACTATGGAAATCACTTTAGCAATTCAAAAGTCTAATTTCTCAAAGTTTCATGGAGTTGTTTCAAGAGGTTGGGAATCAGAGGAGAGGGAGCATGTATTGGTAGTGGATACCAACCACATTGAGACCATGCTAGATTCCTCATTGATTTTTCACAGTGGGGAATAGTTGGGGTCCATGAAAGGAAGGGGAAAGGTCTGATGAACACTCCTTTGTATTTTCCAAGGGCTTTGCTTTTCCTCAGAGAGGAAGCAGAGCCAGTTAGCAGGGATGCAGGTGGGAGACACTTGGTTCTTTGCACATTTGTGCTTGGTAAAGAGGTAGCTTCTGAGCCTCTTTGAAGGCCCTCCCTTTTGTAGACAGTTTGTGTGTCTGAAAATGCTGACTCATGAATGGCAGGCACCGTGGGCCCTGTCAGGGGCCTTAAGCTGTATTAATAGCAGTTATGTGGAGAGAAGCAGTGGGTGAAGGACCATTAGCTAGGAGCAGTTGTGGGTAATCTTTTGGGTAGCAGGGGACAAAACACCAGACTTTGGACACGTTTTCCCATGAATAATACATTGGGTTTGGCATTTGGCTCATGGATCGCCCCAACCCCAGGTTAACATTATCCTTTGTTGCTGTCAACCCATATCGTCATGGTCTTGGGTTAGATGGGAAGTCTGATCTAAAGCTTGCTCAACAGAGCTGTCTAGCACTTCCTACTTGGCAGAGCCGTGCTGTTTAGGGGTTCCACCAGAGCATACAGCAGCCTTTCCAGTGTGTGCTAGACAGACTTTTTCCAGAAGTGCACGTCTAGCCTGCAACTATCTTCTACCCCTTTGCTCCAATAGAATCACCACTTTTAAAGTGGGCGTGGTGCCAGCGTCACCCTGGATAGCCTCATAGCCTCATAACCTCATAGCCAAGTCTGTCAGTTCAGAGGCTAGAGTTTCATTCCATTTCAAGCTCTGTGGGAGAAGCTAATAAGCACAGCAGAGTGAAAGCCACCTGGTAGTTTCTCCCTTTGCTCATGGACAGTGTTGGTGATCCTCTGACCTAGGTAACTGTGAGGCATGCTGTCTGGGCTAGCGTGAAGCTCTGCACTGCTGTCTGCGTCTCCCAACAAGCCAAGCCTAGAAACTTGGGAAGTTTCTCCCGTATCTCAACACACAGCCTGAATATGCAAACCCACACATGTGGAATTTGTGGTGTTCTGAGATAATCACATCTTCAGGAGAAAGGGCAAGTGAGTCATTACCAGTGAATTTCCCTGGAAGTAGTGGTGGTATCAAAGGCTGTTCGGTAGTACCGGTGGAATTAAAGCCTGATGGATTCTGAACACACGTCTCATCTCCATTAATTGCCCTGCCTTAGTGTCCTATTTGTGGACACTTACAAGCCTGGAAAGGGCAAAAGAGACAGGCCTCGGATCCAACTAACTACTGCATCCTATTGACAGCCGCTGGAGGGCAGCAGAGAGTGACAACAAAGGTCCAGATTTAGGGAATTGGGGCATATTTCAATTTGCCAAGGAAGAAGCCCCCTTAACTATGAGAGAATTTGCTACCTAGGAGCCACAGTTGCAAGCCTGGGCTCCTGGGGAACGAGGACCAAAAAGAGCACCTACAATCCTGATCTGAAGATTAAAACCCTCCTTCTAGGCAAGTTCCTAGGAATGTACAAAGAAATGAGATAAGACTGACTGGGAAAGGGGAACCAGACAACATCAGCAAAGTAGGAAACCAAAAGGATAGTCTAAAACGTTAAGTCTCAAGGGGGAAGCGAAGATAGAATAGGAACCAAATGAAAATGAAAGAAAGAGCTACAGTGGAAGGCAATCCAGACTGAGCAAGTTGCAGAGGCAAAGATACAGTCAAGAAAGACTGACTCCCTGAGACAGGTGTACCTAGGAAGGACCCTTGTGTGGAGCGCATATCATGAGGCAGGGAGCTGCAAAGGGACCAATTTCAGACACAACTGAACAGTCAGATCTGTAAGATTCTCATTTTTTAAAGTAGCTCCTTCTTGGTTAACCAGGATCATTTCTTTCTTAGTCTTTCTTGATATCAAGAGCAACAATACTCATTGAGAATGTGGCCAGAGACAAGAATGACAGGACATTCTAAGATATGACTAAGGGATTCTTATGCGTGAGATGAAGTTGAACTTGGTCATGAAGCCCTTCTGGTAGCACTGGTGTGAAAGGACAGTTCACTTGTGTGGATTAGCTTCTGATGTTCCCTTTTCCATTTTATTCTGTAGCATTTGCTAAGAATATCTAGTGGAAAAGAAAACTGGGTCTGGCAAAGTAGTTACGTAGGCAAGATCCTAGTCAACTCGAGGATTTAAGATCTTTTGCCAGTAGATTAGCAGAGAGCTGGTTAGTCCCTTCTAAATGCTGAGCACTTAGCAATTTTCCAAATCCTGTAAGTGTGGAGAAAGAAAACTCTTGGCCTCTTAAACTTCTAGTGTCTCCCTTCTATGTCTCAACCCCTTAAACATTGGGAAAATTGGGACTCTCCCATACCCACAAATTCCAGGAACCCTGTACTGGGTGTTAGGACAGCATGGAGTTTGGAATTGGACAGACTTGGGTTACTAGCTGTGACATTTAGCACATTCTTTGACCTTTCTAAGATGTAGTTTCCTACTATCTTTGAATATACGCTCACCAAATATTAAGTGACTTGATTATATTATCTTATTTAGTGCCTACTCCAGCATTTTAAGCTTTATAAAAACAGGATCTGTTTTCAATAGGTTAGTTCATAAATATAATGAATGACTAAATAAATTATGATATACCTAAGTATCACTCATCAATAAAAAGGAACTATTTGATAATCCAATTCTAAAATTTATATAACATTCTAGAAAATGCAAACTAATCTATAGTGACAGAGAGTAGATCAGTGCTTGGGGACAAGGGCACAGGACTGATGACAAAGAAAGACAAGGGAGCTCCTTGGGACGGTAGAAATGTTCTTGGTGGTGGTGGTAGTTACATAGATGTATATATTTGTCAAAACTCATGGAACTGAATGTTTACAACAGGTTTATTTTATTGTATATAAATTATATCTTAATAAAATTGAGTTTAAAAAGTAAGTCTAAAAATGTAAATAGCATTGTATCTATAAAATTCTAGAATTTATATTCTTATTTTCATTCAGTGTAGTATTTTGAGATTCCTCCATGGTATTGGATGTGTTAGTATTTCATTCATTTTTTAACTGATAAGTGATATTTCTCTACATGGATATATTATAATTTAGTCTTTCACCTGTTGTATTTATTAATATTTTGTTGTTTCTAGTCTTGGAATACTATGAATAAGACTGCTATGAGCGTTAACGTACAAGTGCTTGTGTGGTAAATGTTTTTATTTCTCAGGGTAGTACATAGAGTGGAATTGTCGCGTCTGTGGTGAGTGTATGTTTAACTTTATTTTTAAAAATGTCAAACTCTTCCAAAGTATTTGTGCCATATTCCACACCACCAGCAGTGACCGAGAGCTCGGGTGTTTTACGTATTCTTCAACGCTTGGTGTGACAGTCTTTTGTCTCTTGGTTTATTGAGGCATAATTTACATATAGTAAAATTCATCCTTCTTAGATATACAGCTCTGTACATTTTTACAAACTTATGCAGTTGTATAACCTCCACAAAAATCAAGAATATTTCCATCCTCAGAAAATTCTTTATGTGCAATGAGTCTCCTCTTCCAGTTCCCAGCTCCTGGCAATGACTGCCCTGATCTCTGACACTATAGTTTTGTCATATAAATAGAATCATACTTTTAATTTTGGCCTCTCTCGCTTAGCGTAACACTTTTGAGATTCATCAGTATTGTTGCATTTATTAGTAGTCCGTTCATTTTTATTGCAGAATAGTATTCCATTTTAGGGATTGCTTGCTCATTCATCAGTTGATGAATGTTTGAATTGTTCCCAGTTTGGAGATATCATGAATAAAGCCATTTGTGTAAAGGTTTTTGTGTGGACATATGTTTTTATTTTTCTAGAGTAAATACTTAGGAGTGAGATAATTGAGTCATATAGTATATGTTTAACTTATAAGAAGCTATCAGGGTCTTTTCCAAAGTGCCTTCACCATTTTCCATTTCCATCAGCAATATATGAGATAATATATGCCCCGCACCCTGACTAGTATTTGATATTGTCGATTTTTTTTTTTTTGCACCATTCTATTAGGTATGTAGTAGTATCTTGTGGTGGTTTTAATTTGTATTCCCATAGTGACTATTGATGCTGAACATCATTTTGTATACTTTTTTGTCCAGTGTTTAAAAATAATTCTTATTATTGAGTTGTAAAAGCTTTTTATATATTCTGGTTAACAGTCCATTATCAGTTATGTGTTCGGCAACTTTTTTCTCCCAGTCTGTAGCTTTTCTTATTTTTTTTCTTAAGAGTATCTTCTGGAAAGTTTGTGTTTTTTATTTTAATGATACATAGTTAATAATGATATCATTTTTTCTTTCATCGCTTATAGTCTATGTGCCCTATCCTAAGAAATGTTTACCTAACCCAAAGTCACGGAGATTATCTCCTATGTTTTCTTCACAGAATTTTAGAGTGTTAAGTTTTACATGTAGGTTTCTGATGATATATTTTGAATTTTTCAGTGTAATATAAGATATGGTCATGTTTTGAATTTTTATTTAGAACGTATGGTTGTTTCAGCACAGCTTGTTAAAAAAAGACTATGCTTTCTCTGCTGATTTGCCTTGACACATTTAATAAAAAATCAATTGACCCTGCATGTACTGTCCTATTTCTGGACTTTATATTCTATGCCATTAATCTGGGTCTGTCCTTCTATCGTGTCTTCATCTTACTTTTCTATTAATCTTGAAATCGGATAGGATGGAATGAGCTCCAACTTTTTTTTCAAAATTCTTTTGTTTATTCTAAGTCCTTTACATATATATTTTAGAATCAACTTGTCGATTCCTATAAAAAAAACTTGCTGGAAATTTAACTAGGATTTGTCTAGATTCTTAGTTTATGAATGGATATTCTGGCACTATTGAATCTTCTAATCCCTGTATATAATCTATCTCTTCATTTATTTATGTCTTTGCTTGATCCCATCGGTGCTTTGTATTTTTCAGCAAACTTTGCACATATTTTGTAAGATTTATTTCAAATTATTTCATGTTCATTGTAAATGGTATTGTTCTTTTAATGCCAATTTTTAATTGTTCATTGCTAGTGTATTGAAACACAATTGGTGTTTGTATGTTGACCTTGACTTTCAAACTTGTTAAACTCACTGTTAGATCTAGTAGTATTTTATACATTTTCTAGGTAGACATTATGACATCTTTGAATACAGTTTTACTTCTCCCTGTCCAATCTAGATGCCTTTTATTTCTTGCCTTATTGCACTAGGACCTCTACTACAATGGCAGAAGTACTGAGAACAGATATCCTTGTCTTGTTCCTGATCTTAATGGGGAAGTATTCAGTTTTCACCATTAAATATAATGATAAGTGTAAGTTTTTAATGTCATTCATCAGTTGATCAAGTGTCTTTCAATTCTTAATTTGCTTAGAGTCTTTATTATGAAGGGTTCATCAGTTTTATATTCTATCATTTAATTACCCATTTTTTTAAATCTTTTTTTTTATGTTTATTCTTATTTTTGAGAGAGACAAAGCATGAGCAGGGCAGAAGCAGAGAGAGAGGGAGATACAGAATCAAAAGCAGGCTCCAGGCTCTGAGCTGTCAGCACAGAGCCCAATGTGGGGCTCAAACTCAGGAACCATGAGATCATGACCTGGGCTGAGGTCAGAAGCCTAACAGACTGAACCACCCAGGCACCCCTGTTATTTTTGAACTTAGAAGTTATGTCGAATGTTTCGTAAGATATATATTCATACTTAGAGGATTTTTAAATGTGAATTACTTCTGAAAGTAATTTATTTATACAAGAGTTATAAAAACATTTTTTTGGCTTTTCATTGTATTGCTGGTTCAATGTATTGCTATGACAGAGAGTTATAGCAACTTAAAAAACACCAAGCTTGGGGCGCCTGGGTGGCTCAGTCGATTGGGCAGCCGACTTCAGCTCAGGTCATGATCTCGCGGTCTGTGAGTTCGAGCCCCGCGTCAGGCTCTGTGCTGACGGCTCAGAGCCTGGAGCCTGCTTCAGATTCTGTATCTCCCTCTCTCTCTGCCCTTTCCCTGCTCATACTCTGTCTCTATGTCTCTCAAAAATAAGTAAACATTAAAAAAAAAAAACCACACCAAACAGTGGGTTCCTGCACTAGTTTTACAGCAGCCTCGCCAACATCGAGTCTATAAAATATAAATTTTAAGTATTTTGGTTAATTTAATCGGTACAAGAGGGCACCTTATTCTTTTATTCCACATTGTTTTCTTTTTTTGTACACATGAAAAATATCAAGTGGTTCGTGAAGATCAATAAGGGTATGACTTTACCAGCGTCCAGTTTTCAGTTCTCACTGCCGTGTCCACTGGTATGTTTTTTGCAATTCAATTTGATGTAGCCATAATTTAAATTTAGCTTATTGCAATCTAATAAGAAAGGCGAGACTGATACTTCTAAAAAGTTCGCTATTATAAGCAGCATATGATGTAAGTACCCAGTTCAATAGCATGTAAGCATTGCCTGAGTTTGGAGGAGGGAGGTATGGCTGTGCCTTTAGAAGTGACGATTCTTGCCTTTTTGGTTCTCGTTTTTATAATGAGTCAGTAGGAGCTGATTTTCTTTCTTTTATTTAGGTTATTTATTTTTTCTAAACGCATTCTATGACAAAACATTTGAGAGTCACTATTCATGGTATCTTTGAAAATTGTGGTCGTCTGGGGAAATTTAGTCCCATGCTAATTATAAAAAGTGTTCGAACTACTATTTCACTTCAGTATTACTACAGAAAAGAGCAAATTAGCCTTCAGTTGGCTGGCAAAGTAAAGGTATAACTTTTCTATTTTCCGGTCAATGCTAAAAAATACACTCTGGAGACTTTAATCTGAAGATTGAGATGTTCATCTAGGCCAAACATCAGTCATAGAGAGGCCTCCCAGGTTCTCCCCAGAGCTCTATGCTGTGGGCCCGGTCAAGGCGAGCGGCGGGTTTTCTGTCGCAATGATATGACCTCTTTATGAGCTACTACTTGTATGGTCCGTAGTGTTCAGTGATGTCGGATCACAGGAGACTTGGAGAGATAGTGAGGACAAAGTGGTTCTCGGAAGCTACTGGTACACCAAGACTGTATTAAAAAGAACTGTCTCAGACCATAGTAAGTTGACAACGTCATTAAAAGTAAACATGTGTTATGAGGTGAGGGGATATGTAATTATTCGTTTTAGGGTATACAGTACTTATCATTCGTCACTACAGCATTTTTGCATGTGGTGTAGTGTGATGGTCGCGTGCGTGTGTGTGTGTGTGTGTGTGTACTTGTCCGTGCGTGCTTGTCTGTTCTAAATCCAAGTATGGTTAGAGTTCCATGCAATGCTGTTAATTTTACCTTCCCTTCTCACCTCTGATAGAAATCATTAAAAGGGAGAAGGCGGTTTTCCATGTGATTTCTCTGGGATACCAACGTCCCATATCTATCGTTCTATCTTTGTGGAGAAGCACTGCCCCCTTGATGAAGTGATAGTGAAAGGAGACAGTTAATTTCATCGGAGGGAGGTAGTGATAGGTTTGGGGGAAGCAGCATACGAGTGGATATGTTCATGGTTCTTTCCGTTAAGTATGAAACTCTATTTTATTCTTACTCCTTCTCATGTTCTGTTTTATGTCTCTGCCAGTGAGGATCTTTTATTTCTTTTCTTCCATTCTGCCACCTACTATTTCTTTAAAACACAATTATCATTCTGTCATTTGCCTGCTTACAAAGCCTGAGAGCTCTCTGTTGCCTGAAGAACAAAGGACAAACTCCTAGCACAAGTCTGATGCCTGCTTGTCTTTCTGATCGCCTTTTTCGTTCACTCTTCCCCATGTGAACCACTCTCCACGCCTCCCCGATCCCAAAACTGGGTACACTTTAGGCCCCTTCTGCCTATCATACAATGTGCTCTCTTGATAGAGTGACAAACTCCTTCCCTTCCTTCACAGCTTGGCTCAAATGTCATCTCCTTTATAAATTCTTCCCAACCTCCTCAGACAGATTTAATTGTTCCCCCTTTGGGTCTCTGACATTTTGTATGTCCCTTCATTATTAATTCCTTTATAATTACTTGTTTAATCATCTACCTTCTCCATTAGATTCTGCATTCACCAAGGGCAGGAACCCTGTTTTATTTATCCTTGACTCTCCTCCCACCCCGTGCATAACCTAGTTCTGTTACATATAATGCTTTCATAACTGCTTGACAAACGCATTGACCTAATATCGTTTTCTGGCATTTCAGAAGTAAATGGAATTAGATGGAGTTTCTGAATAATACTTATCTTCAAACTCCCTTAAATAAATAGTATTCATAATTTCTCTCCCATGGCGTGCTCTTAATTTTCACTTGACTTTAAACTCGTTAAATGAAGCACAGGAGTTATAGCCCCAGGGAAGGCAAAACTAAATATGGGGAGAGGGTAGCCTAGCTGGTAGTCTCCTGGACCTAGTGCATGAGGTCTCTAGCGAGAGCCATGAGGAAACGCTACCTAGGAAGAGCATGGTGCAGCTAGATGCTTCGTGCCGGAAGGGAAAATAGCTCCTCACCTGATAAATTATTCTTACTGCTTCAACCGGAGATGACTTCTCCAATGAAACACTTGATCGTATTCTTCCAACCCTGGTGAGGACCTGTGTCAGGTGTCAGATGTCACCTTTCTATTTCTATTCCCAAATGAGGCCATTTTCTCAATGAAAATCCACCCTTGGAGTTCATCCAGAATTTTCAGCCTAGTTGTATCCCTCTGAGACCTATGTGGCCTACTAGCTGAGCTCCAAAATTAGGCCAGAATGACAATTCAAACTCTGAAACCAAGTCAAGATATGGGAATCTTTCTAGGATTGACTTCCAGAGCAGGTTACAAATAACTCCTGGTGAGACACTGAGGAAGGTTGAATGAAAGTGATTCATGTGTTGAACATGTAACGTGGCCTTATTCTCCATGCCAGAAATGTGCTTATCTTCATCATGTATGATAAGAAAAAACTCTTAATGTGTTGTATTCTGTTATAGCTCAAAATGTTTTAATTTCAAACTTTATTACAATGCTCTACTAGTAAAAACAGGATTGTATTGGCATAAAAACAGGCAAACAGATCAATGGAACAGAACAGAGAGCTCAGAAATAAGCTCCTGTATATATGGCCAATTAATTTACAACAAAGGAGCCACGAATATACAATGGGGAAAGTATCTTTAATTAGTAGTGTTGGGAAAGCTGGGCAGCTACATGCACAAGAATGAAACTGGATCGCTATCTTTCACCGTACACAAAAATTAACTCAAAACGGATTAAAGACGTGAACATAAGACCTGAAACCGTAAAACACCTAGAAGAAAACATAGTTGAGTAAATTTTGACATCTGTTTTTGCAACGATATTTTGAATTTGTCGCCAAAAGCAAAGGCAGCCAAAGCAAAATAAATAAGTAGGAATACCTCAAGGTACAAAGCTTCTGCACAGCAGAGGAAACCATCAGTAAAGTGATAAGGCACCTTACTGAGTGGGAAAAAATATTTGCAAATTACTCCGCACTGAGTGTGGAGCCTGCTTAAGATTCTACCTCTCTCTCTCCCTCTGCCACTCGCACACACACACACACACACACACACACACTCTCTCTCTCTCTCTCTTTCTCTAAAATAGAAAAATAAAAAAAAAAAAAAGAAATACTCTAAAAAAAACCGGGTCAAAGATCTGGATAGATATTTTTCCAAAGGAGACATACAGATGGCCAACAGATATACGAAAAGATGCTCAACATCACTAATCAGGGAAATGCAAATCAAAACCACAATGAGATATCGCCCCACACCTTTTAGAATGGCTGTTATCAAAAAGACAAGAAATACCAAGTGTTGTCGAGGATGTAGAAAAAAGAGAACCCTCATGCCCTGTTGGAGTATAAATTGGTACAGCCACTATGGAAAGCAGTATGGAAGTTCCTCAAAAAAAATTAAAACATAACTACCCTACGATTCAGCAATTCTACTTCTGGGTGTTTGTCCAAAGAAAACGAAAGAACTAGCTCAAAAAGATATCTGTACCCCCATGTTCACTGCAACATTATTTACTATAGCCAAGATACGGAAACAACCTAAATATCTACTGACAAACGCATGAGTAAAGAAGACATGAGATATATGGATGGATGGACCTTGCGAGCATTATGCTAAGTAAAATAAGTCAGAGAGAGAAAGACACATAGTGTATGATCTCCCTTATGTGTGAAATCTAAAACAAGCAAATAACAGTAAACCACAAGCTCATGGAAAGAGAGAACAGATTGGTGATTACCAGAGGCTGAGAGTGGAGGGAGTGGGTGAAATGGATGAAGGGAAGTCAAAAGGTACAAAATTCCGGTTGTAAAATAAATAAATCATGGGGATGTAGTGTACATAATAAGAAAAAAAAATTCTGTAGCTTTGTATGGTGATGATGTTACCTAGACTTACTGTGGTGCTCATTTTGCAATATATTCAAATATTTTATCTTTATGTTGTACACGTGAAGCTAATATAAAGTTGTACATCAGTTATACTTCAATTTAAGCCTTCTAAAACTAAGTCCCTGATTTCTTCATCACCCCCTGCCCCCCACCCCATGAACATCTGTTCCTTTTGGAGTCCTCCATATCTCAATGAAGAGCACTTCTGATCTTCTAGGAATAGAAACCTTAGAGTCCTCCTTTATCCCCTTCTTTCTCTTACATCCCGCACCCAGTCTGTCAGCAAGCCGTGTTTTCTGTCCCTTCAAAGTATATCCAGAAACCAACCATTTATAACTATCATTTCACCTTACCAGACTCAATTAATAGCTATTTCTCACTGTATTCTTGCAATAGCTTCTTCATTATGCTCCACGCTTGTGCCTTTGCTCCTCTACAGACCATTCTCAATATGGCAGCAGCATGAAACAGTTAAAGCAAAAGTCAGATCATGTCACTTCTCTGTCTAAAACCTCACAATGAAAGTCCCATTTCATTCTAAGTGAACGCCAAAGTGCTTTTAGTGGCCTACAAAGTCCTATAGAATTTTTGCTCACACATATCCCTTGATTCTCTAACCTCCTCTCCTACTGTGTTTCTTCTCCCTCTGCCAACCTCCATATTGTTTCTCAAACACAGTACGTGCCGTCTCAAGGCCAGCGTACCTGATGTTGTCTCTTTCTGGAAGGCTCCTTTCCAGATATTTATATTGCTTGCTCCTTTATCTTCTCTCAGGTCTTATTCAAGGCGTCTCAAGTTCACATTCTCATGGAGACCTTTTCTGTTTAAGATTGTTGCTTTTCTCTCCCACTGCCTCTGCCATCCCACCACCAAGTCAAAAACCAGAGTAAAACTCTCTATTCCCTGCTTTATTTTTCTCTAAAGAATTTATCACCTGGTATGTTTTATACTTTGCATATCTTGTTTAATTTGTTTCCTGTCCACTAGAAAATGATTTGACGCTGTTACAGGTTTTGCCTGTTTTGTGAACGGTTTTTAAAAATTTTTTTTAAACTTGTTTATTTTTTTTTAGAGAGAGACAGAGAGAGTGAATGGGGGGAGAGGCAGAGAGAGGGAGAGCGGATCCCAAGAAGGCTCCTCACTGTCGGCATGGAGATTGATGTGTGGCTCGAACTCATGAACATGAGATCATGACCCAGGCCAAAACCAAGAGTTGGACGCTTAACCAACTAAGTCTCCCAGGCTTTGTGAACAGTTTTATTCTTAGTGTTAGAACAATTCTTAGCACATGGTAGCCTTTCATTAAAGGGAAGAAGTGTAATCTCTATATGTTTGCCTTAGTTTTAAGTACCAAGAGGTTAATAGCCTTTTTGATATGAATTGTTCTGGAGAGGAATTGATGCACCATTAAAAGTAGGAATTTCAGAGAGTTTTTGATCAGTGGCTTAAAAACGTGTTGTACATATTGGATATAAAGCGTATGCCTTTCAACGAAATAGAGAAAGGATATTGCCTGAAACTATTCTTGGTTGTAGGTATCTTTACTTTACAATATAGATTGATAGAGACCTGCTGATAAATGTCCCTTCCTAACAACCCGTCGTCCAGGGTGGTGATGGGGATGGTCGTGGTGTTGATGGAATTAAGGATGGAGGAGAAAACTGGGAGCCAGTTGGGAAAGTCTAATCGCAGGTTGCAGTAAAACTTAAGGCCACCCAGCTTGTCAAGAAATGCAGAAGTCGCTTGAAAATGGTCAAAGTAACTCAACAAAACAGTTGGGGAGGAATGTTTTGGTAAACTGAAAATTGACTCCCGATTGGAAAAGTGTGCTGTGGCTCTTACAGAACATTTTTAATGTTGTGTATGAATGGACTCACCTCTTTTTTCCCAGGAGAGTCAGTAGAGTAGGTTGATATACGGAAAGTTGGGGGAATCGGGGGGTACCAGGTGACGTGATAACATGATAACCTGGGATGCCGAGTTCAGGAAACAAGGAGAGAGAGGCGGGAGAAGTCTTCCTTGCAACTGTGATAGTTTCAGTACAGTATCTTGGATTAAAAAACATAAAAAAGATATCAAAACTGCAGAACCTAAAATGAGAGCCTGCAAAGTCAGTTGCCCATCCTGAGAAGTGGCAGAGAAATCCGAAACAAGATATCCAGAGCTAATTAGGCACCTTTTGTTGCTTTCCTTGTGCCCCTCTCCTTCATCCCCTTTCTCGGTGTGGCGACCAGTATCCCAGAGGGCGTCAGGCCCACAGAAACCACGAGAACGGAGAACGATCCGTGGCGTACACAGCCCGCTGAAATCTCCATCTGCTTTTACAGAGGGCAGCTGGCACCCGTGCACTATCCTTAAGTAGCAAATTGTCTGGAGAGAGATCATAAGACTTAATCTCTAAATCTGCAACTGGCTAATTGCATAGATGCTAGGGTTGGAAGGCCTACATGGGCCAAACTGACTCCTTGAAATGTGGATTTTTTTTTTTTTAATTTCCCAGTCTGGAACAGAATAAAATAGTTGTGGTTTTACGTTAGTCGTATCCTGTAATGCGCTGAGCAGCGTAGGCTTCAGAGATTTCTTTATCGTGGCTCCTGCTTTTTATGAGTTTATGGTAATAGAACTAAAAAAGTCTCGGCAAAAAGTCAGATGTGGCAGAGGTGAAGCCATTTTCCTGCTTCGTCTTTCCCATTTTTCCCCCCAGAATCCAGTAGTAATTATAAATATGCGCACACTTCTAAAATCTCTTCTGCACGTACTGCATCTTGAGCTGTGTACTGTCTTACCGTCTTTTTGATCCACGGTCCTTTGGGAGAGAAGTAGAGCTCATTGCTTTTCACAAGCCAACCCGTTACTATTAAAGAGATGTTCTTTGGGCTCAGAGATGATAGAACAGAGTTTCCGGTAGAGCCGAGCCTAAAATTGCTTATGGTGGCAAAGACTGGCAGTGACTCACATTTTTGTCCTCCTCTTGAGGCCCCAGAAGAGAGTGGCTGACTCCAATTTAGTGACTAATAGTAGAGCCACCTCGTTTGCTACCCCGAGATGGAGAACACTGAAGGAGAAGTCAGGATATATGATGGTGCCAGAAACTAAGTTGGCCTGGGACAGTCTCTTCCTTACATTCTCATTTCCCCAAAGTAAAATGAAAAATTTAGGTTAGATAATCTTCATGTTCCCTTTGATGTCTTGTGTTCTGATATTCCGGATCGTCTTTACTGGCTTTAGACTGGCCCTCTTTCTAGGTGGTCATTTCATTTCCTTAATTTCTTATATATGCTTGCTTAAAATTCCTTTATTTCAGCTTTAGAAGGTAACGTTTATTTAATAGGAAGATTTTTAGCTTTCCTATCACTAATGGTTCTCAGTTTATAACACAGGATCTACCCAGTTCCTTTGGTTAAATTAATACTTACCAATCCACATGTCTGTGTCTCGTGGTATTTACTTGACTCAGTTGGAAGAAAAGAATATTGATCTCAGGAGTCTCCCTGCTTGCTTTCTTTTCTTGAAAACCTGAGGTAAGGCTCTTGCTCATCCCACTGGAACCTGCCATCTAGCTCTCGCGGCTTTCCGCAGCCACCTTGCTTTAGGAAGTTCGAGCAATGATCTATTATTCTATTGCCTAGAGCAAGATGTTCCTGGAAAAGAGGTCCCTGAATGTTCAGCCAACTTAGCAATTCATTGGCTGAGTGTTCTGAGATATTTCAGGATGTTATGTGCAGAATTGACATTTGTGTGGTCACTGCCCAAGTGGAAGCACCATGAAAGATGACTGGATTAGGAGGAGGTAAAAGACTAGGCAAAAGAGTATTTCCAAGTTAAAAAGA
The DNA here is from genome assembly GCA_030068075.1 of Paguma larvata. Classification (NCBI taxonomy): domain Eukaryota; kingdom Metazoa; phylum Chordata; class Mammalia; order Carnivora; family Viverridae; genus Paguma; species Paguma larvata. The sequence continues at coordinate 49,895,697 of CM057836.1, forward strand.
GGAATCAGTAAGTCATGGAACAGGCAAAACTTCACATAAACATCTTCAAGGTCAGTGTCCCTTTGGATCTACTTCTGTGATTGCTTCTTCTTGGGCTCTTTTTTTCCGGGGGAGATGGGGAGGTGAGGAGGGGTTCCATTCCTTATTATCATACGTCAAGGTTTCCTCAGGCCTAGGAGTCCTCTGTTCTTCCTCCTTTCCATATTCTGCCCAGCTCAGGCAAGAGAAGTGTGTGTGTGTGTGTGTGTGTGTTGTGTGTGTGTGTGTGTGTGTGTGTGTGAGAGAGAGAGAGAGAGAGAGAGAATAATGCCCTGCACCCCCAGAGATGTCCACATCTTAATCCCTGGCACCTGTGACTAATCCTACCTTTAGGACAAAAGAGACTTCACAAATAGGATGTGGAGGATTTGAGAGGAGGACCTAATCCTGGATTATCTGGGTAAGTGCAGTCTAATCTCTAATCTCATGAGTCCTTAAAAGCAGAAGAGGGAGGCAGAAGAGTGGATCAGAGAGATGAGATGGAAGAAAAAGAGAGATTCAAAGTGTGAGAGGGGTTTGGCCTACCTTGCTGGTTTTGAAGGTAGAAGGAGGCCATGAGCCAAAGAGCATGGGTGGCCTGCAGAGGCTCGGAATGACCCTCAGCTGACAGCCAGCAAGCACATGGGGATCTCAGTCCTGTGCCCACAAGAAACCGAATTGTCAGCAACGTACGTGAACACAAAAACGAATCCTCCCCTAGAGGCTCCAGAAAGGAATGCGACCCTCCCAACATCTTGATTTTAGCTGGCGGGGAGACCATGGTGTACTTCTGCTTTACAGAACTGTGAGACAATAAATGTGTGTCGCTTAAGCCACTAAATTTGTGGCGATCTGTAATGGAAGCAATAGAATACTAATACAATATACATTACGTGTTTCATTGCCGAAGTCAAAAACTTTGCATATGCTATTCAAAAATGCAGTGCAGGAGAGGGAAAAAAAGAGTGTGATCTGTATGTTTAGACAGAGCTTAATCTGAATCTTGTCTCTATCCTGTACTACTGAATGATGTTGAGAAAATAATCTTCTTGGGACGCCTGGGTGGCTCAGTCGGTTGAGTATCCAACTTCGGCTCAGGTTATGGTCTCACAGTCTGTGAGTTCGAGCCCCGTGTTGGGCTCTGTGCTGACAGCTCAGAGCCTGGAGCCTGCTTCGGATTCTGTGTCTCCCTCTCTCTCTGTTCCTCCCCCACTCATGCTCTGTCTCTCTGTCTCAAAAATAAAATAAACTTAAAAAAAAATTAAAAAAAAAAGAAAATAATCTTCTTGAACTTTTTTTTCTTCTAGAAAATAGCTATAATACCAGCCAGTTCAGAGGAGGGGCAGAATGAGCTAGCACGTGTAAAATGCCTGGCATACTATAACAATTCAATAAATGATAGTGATTACTACAGTAAAAATTAAAGCCAACATTGGCATACTTCAGCTATCAAAGAAGCACCATACTTAAATACATCAGAGAAGCAAGCAATACTAGAACAAATGGATAAATTGGACTTCCATCAAAATTAAAACTTTTTTGTTTCTAAAGACACTATCAAGAAAGTGAAAGACAGCCGATACAATAGCAGATATCCACAAATCATATATCTAATAAGGGCCTAGTATTCAGAAGAGTATAAATTTATGACTCAAAAATAAAAAGACAAATAACCCAATTTAAAAGTGGGCAAAAGATTTAAATAGAGATTTCCCCAAAGAATGTATACAAAAGGCCAACAAGAACATGAAAAGGTGTTCAACGTCTTCAGAAATGTAAATTAAAACCATAGTGAGATACCACTCTGTACCCACTAGGATAGCTGTACTCAAGAAAATGGAAAAGAACAACTATTGGGGCAGACGTAGAGAAATTAAAACCTCGTATGTTGCCGGTGGAAATGTAAAGTGGTGCCCTCTGTGGAAAACACTTTGGTGATCCTTCAGAAAGTTGACCAGACGGCCATATGACCCAGCAGGTCTATTCCTGGTACATCCTCAAAAGAATTGAAAATAGGGATTCAAACAAAACTTGTAGCTGAATAGTCAAAGGCTAACACTACTTACCATAGTCGAAAGGGGACACAACTCAGGTTCCATCAACCAATGAATGGATAAATAAACGGCAGTATATGCATACAGTGCAATATTGTTTAGCCATAAAAAGGAAAGACGTAATAATACCTGGTACAACATGGATGAACTTTGAAATGAAAGTGATCAGAGGCAGTAGGCCACAGGGTTTATAATTTCATTTCTATGAAATTTCCAAAACAGGTGAATTTGTAGAGACAGAAAGCAGGTCAGTGGTTGTCAGGGACAGGGGAATGAGGAGGGACTGCTTAATGGGTATGGGTTTTCCTTTGAGGTGATGAAAAAGTTCTAAGTAGTTATTGTACAACATTACGAAAGTACTTGGTACCATTCAATTGTACACTTTAAAATAGTTTAAATGGTAAGTTAAGTTTCACTTTTGATAATCCAGAAATGTTAAGGAGTAGTCAACTCGTGTGTGCGTATGTCGGGGAGGGGGGTGCGTACACACCCAATGTGCACACATGGGTGCAGAACTAGGATCAACGAGTGGAAGAATTTTAGAAGTCTTAAAATAAGTGAGATTGCTAAAGAGATTGGAATATACGTGGATACAGATTTTATAGCACGTAGATAAATACTCCAAGAATGGGATTTAACTTGCATACTATCATGACATAGCATCTAGTTGCTTTTATTTAGAAGGTCAGATTAGGGAGTAAACTAGACAGGAACCAGAAATATTTGTCAGGATGTGTGTTTAGACTAGTTTTCAGTAACTCCATTTTAGTGAGGAGTATATAAGCAGAGATGAACTTGAAGACAGAGTTTCAGAAGAAATTAGAAATATTTATCATTAACTTGGCATCAAATGGTGGGAACCAAGTAAATCCCCCATAGTAGCCATCCCAGTTCCCTTTCCTATCTGTCTCTTCTGTGCCTCTTTCCTCCTGTAGAACTTGTGATGTGGCCATTTTGGATCAGTCACAGAAATAGAGAAAAACGAAAGCAGGAAAGCTTCAGGGCAGTTTTGTGTTGCTGCAGAATGTAACGTCACCCCTTGGTCAGAGGGAGTCTTAGTCTGTTAGGGCCGCTACCACAAAAATACCACAGACTGGATAGCTTAAACAAGGGACATTTATTTCTAACAGTTCTGAAGGCTGGAAAGTTCAAGATCAAGGCACTGGAAGATTCGGTGTCTAGTGAGGGCCCACTTCCTGGCTCATTAATGGTCTTCTTGCTGTGTCCTCACATAGTGAAAGGGGTGAGAGAGCTCTCTGGAATCTCCCTTATAAGGGCATTAATCCCATCCATTAGAGCTCCACCCTCTGACCCAACCACTCCCAAAGGCCCCGCTTCCTGACACTATCGCATTGAGGATCAGGATATCAACATGCGAATTTGGGAGGGATGCAATTATTCCGTTCAGAGCATAAGGCTATCCTTTGATTTTTTATAATTCTACTTGAGAAGACTTATTTCCTAAGGTTTTTCATTACCCTCCTTTCTATCAGATTTACCATCTTTCTACCGTAGTAGAAATTAGTTTTTGCTTACGGTAATAAAAAAATTGTTGTAAGTAGTTTCCTTATACATTTATAGTCATCATCTTCATTTAGATTATAGAAAACATTCTTCTTTTCCCACTAATAAAAAGAACTAGATATAAAAATCTGTCTGAAATAGTTTTACATATTGTGAAGAACTGCCTACCTATTATGATAGGGGAAAGTAGTAATGTTGGGATATTAGGAACCTCCCTAGAAATGTACATATATGGAAACTGTCATCAGCCATGAATAAACTAGGTCTCTTCTTGGCCCAGAATACTGACCGATTATTTTCATTTACTCAAAGCCTTAAGTTTCAGCTGCCTAATGAGAAATAGGAAAAAGAAACCAGTAATAGTGACATGCATTAAGGACTTTTATGTGAATTAACTCATTTAATCCTTACAACCCCTCTGTGAGATAGATACTACTGATATTCTCCTTTTAAAGATGTCCTCTTCGTAGCGGACTCAGTTAGCAAGGTCGGTGTACTTTAATGTGTTCCGTCTTACTTACCCATTCTCCGGCCATTCCCTTGCTTTTTTTTTATAACATAGCTGTCCCTCTTCCACCTTTCTTAGGACTCTTGGTTTAAGCTCTCAGTACGTCTACAGTAAACGAGTATTGATTTTGAAAATTAGTAATGCCATAAAACCTGAGACTCTAAGCCTGAGACGTTTCGAGAAGTGATCCACTGTTGTGGAAAGGAGGTAGTGTTTGGGGTCGCTAGTTTCGGTTGGACACATGTGCGTTTCCTTGAGGCTGAGGGTTTTTTGGACTTACTGAAGTCAAAGGGAAAAGCAGAAGATATTTAAGTATCGTGGTCTTTGTTGAATTTTCCTTCTTTGAGGTCTCCGCACGGGAGATTTCTTCACTTCAGAGTATGTTAAGGACTTTACGCATTCAGTTACATAAAGCTCTCAAATGAGTCGACTATTTTTTTTTTAATTTTATAATAGTTTATTTTCAAATTGGTTTACATATAACACCCAGTGTTCATCCCAACATGTGCCCTTTTTAATGCCCATCACCCCTTCTCCCCCCTCCCTCATCCCCCCTTACCCTCAGTTTTTTTCTTAGTCTTTGAGAGTCTCTTATGTTTTATCTCCCTCCTTCTCTGTGTCTTTTTTTCCTTTCCCCTCTTCCCCTCCCCCTGGTTTTTGCTTAGTCTCACAAAGTCCACCTATTCGTGGAAACATATGGTATCTGTCTTTTTCTGACTGACTTATTTCACTTAACATAATACCCTCCAGTTCCATCCATCTGGCTACACATGGCCAGATTTCATTTCTTCTCATTGCCACGTAGTAGTCCATTGTATATAAGTACCATAACTTCTTTATCCATTCGTCAGTTGATGGGCACTTGGTCTCTTTCCATGATTTGGCTATTGTCGAAAGTGCTGCTATGAACATTGGGGTACACGTGCTCCTATGCATCAGCATTCCTGTGTCTCTTGGGTAGATTCCTAGCAGGGCTATTGCTGGATCATAGGGTAGCCGACTATTTTAACTCAGCAATTCTGATGAATTTCAACAGTGGACCCTGGAAGTCAGTATGACTATGTCTTTGTAGTGGATGATTGTCTCCTATATAGTTTATATTCTGTTTCGTAAGCATATATGTTATGTTTTATATAATGTTTTATGTTAAAACATTAAGGAGTATTTGCGAGACATAAACTTTATTAAGTTTTATTAACTTCGTGTTACTCCTCTAGAATACATGTTGATATCAATCCATTGAACTTAAAAAAAATTTTTTTAATGTTTATTTTTGAGAGAGAGAAAGACAAAGTGTGAGCTAGTGAGCGTCAGAGAGAGAGGGAGACACAGAATCCGAAGCAGGCTCCAGGCTCTGAGCTGCCAGCACAGAGCCCAGTGTGGGGCTCGAAGTCGTGAACCGCAAGATCATGACCTGAGCTGAAGTTGGACACTTAACTGACTGAGCTGCCCAGGCGCCCCTGAATCCACTGAACTTTTAATTAAGCCCAAGGCACTGTGCTGAACTTTGGGTGGAAAACACGTAAAAGAACTGGCCCTTATCCTTGGCTTGTATTCTAATAGGAGAACAGAATATATAGGTTCAGGTTCTTAAATTCCTAAGGTAAAGAATGCCTACTTACTGTTGGCCTGAAGAACAAAAAAGGGAGGGTCTTCGCTCTTACAGAGTTCTCTACAGTGTACCAGAGAGATCAGACATTGAATGAGTAATTTTGAATAAAGCGAGCCGGATAATGAGGGAGCTTTAACCTAGATGTTAGTGACATTTAAGAGAGTAGCTCAGTAAAATTTAGCTGGGGGAGGGGGTGGAAGTCCCATGGCGAATGCATGATGACCCCAGAGCAGAAGAGCATGAGGCATGCATGGCCAGATGTCCCAGAACCATATAGACCAAGTTCGGATTTTAGACTATGTTGTAAAAGTAGTGGGAAGCAATTAAAGATTTTAAGAAAAGAATATGATGAGACTTGAGTTTTTAAAAGGTTATTCTGGTTGTAATGTGGAGAGACTGAAGGAGGGCTATCACAGACTTGGGAAAATAAACTTGGAGGCTCTTTAGTTTATTACAAGAGATAAATTCTGTATGGTCCTGATCCTAAAATGTGCACTAAACTGAGCACCTAAAACATGACATGATTGTAATCTCATTTATAAACCCAGATGCAAATATCTTAAATAGAATTCAACTTTAATAGAATTATATCAAAATTTCTGGCTACTAATTAGGAAATATTAACATGTTTTTCTAGAATTGTAGAGATTGAGAGCAAATGGCAACTTACTACCAATAATAAGAGACAGAATTTTTGAAGATGTAGGTTTAGATGTCACTGAATAAATTGCCAGGGTCTTTCTGGAGAAGAGTTTAGCAGTATACAATGAAGATCATAAAGCTAACCATTAAGTTTTTCCCTAAAAATACTTTTTATCTTTATAAAATTACCCAAAAGGGATAAAGAGAAGAGGGATTAAAACTTAAGGTGTTTGTCGCTACACCATCACTACTTTTGATTAAAAACAAAAAACGGTACCAATATCTAACAATCGAGAAGAGTTAAACCGTTCATTAGGTGTTAATCATAAAATTCTAATTAAAATCACATATTTCTGGACCACATTAATGCATGTAAGGAGCACAACACATATAAAAAGTCAACAAAGTAATGTTAAAACATGGAAGATGAGAAGGGCTCCTGGCAGGCTGTCAGTAAAGCATGTGATTCTCTATCTCAGGGTCGTGAATTCCAGCCCCACGTTGGGCATGGAGCGTACTTATAATTATAATAATAATAATAATAATAATAATAATAATAGTAGAAGAGCAGAAAAATGGCATATCCATAATGGTACAATTACATACAAATGTATTTTTGTAGTGGTGAAGATAACAATGCAGATGTTACGAAGCACTTGTAGAGTCTGGGGAGTTATTTATGGTGAAGTCACTTATGACTCAGTTTTATCGACTGTGTAATTAGGATATTGGATTATAAAGGTATATATGTTCATGCGATATGAATTAGTTTTAATGGGTAACATATATGAATATATCTTGAGAGGTACCTGAATCTGGATCAGCCTGTCAGGGGGGAAAGCATTCCTCCTTTCTTTCAGCTCTCCCCAGGAAAATGTGTTCAGGGTTTTTAGGACTCTGGGACCATGCTGCTTGCTCCCCCTTTTGGAACAGGAGAACAAGACAGGAAGGAGACTCCAGTCATGTTCTATCTCAACTAGAACAGAACTTCTGAGCCCTGGAATTATAATCCTTTTATTTCACTGGCTTCTTGGGATAGCTTGAATCAGCTAGTGTTCAGCTATTGAAAAGGCGCCTATTTAATTTGGTCTCAGGAAGTAGAGGCGCAGCTGTCCAAGGGTGTACATACCAAGGACTTTGTTACAGTATTGTTTATAATGACCAAACTTGGGAGCAATTTGGTTAAAATTTTAATTAAATCAAATCTAAATGTGATGTGTTTAACCTGATTAACTAAATCATGATACATATGGTGTGCTATGGTACACACCCTAGATGTAATGAGGATTAAGTGATCTGATATTTATAAAACACCTAGAACAATGCCTAGTACATAGTAATCGCTGTGCTTTTTAAAAATGACATGTTCAAACCACAGAATATGTTGAACTTGGTAAAAAATGACGATACAAATCTGCATTTATTTACAGTTCAGTTGGTCACAATGTATTGTTGACAGAAAGTAGGTCATAATACATTATCTATGATATTACTAAAAGAAAGGTCAGAAAGGATGTATTAAAAATTATTTTTTGGGGTGCCTGGGTGGCTCAGTCGGTTAAGCGGCCGACTTCAGCTCAGGTCATGATCTTACGGTCTGTGAGTTCGAGCCCCACGTCAGGCTCTGTGCTGACAGCTCAGAGCCTGGAGCCTGCTTTGGATTCTATGTCTGCCTCTCTCTCTCTGCCCTTCCCCTGCTCATGCTCTGTCTCTCTGTCAAAAATAAACGTTAAAAAATTTTTTTTTTAAAAATAAAAATAAAAATTATTTTTTATTTAAAATTTTTTAAGAACACAGAGCTAGAAATACAGCCTAAGTTTTCTAATACCTGACTTCCCTGACAATAAGTCAGAATTGGGTTGTAGAGAACCTTGGGAGATTTCTTTAACACTAAGGATTTCCAAGGATTTGCTCAGAGCAACATGCTGTGCAAGTCAAAGTAGATTCTTATGGGCCTTTGTTTTTATTCTCATTGAGTAAGAGTGAGAGTTTAGAGCTCAGGCTGATTGGTCCTGCTTACTTGGAAATGAAGAAGCTTTGGGGATAAAGGACAGGTGGCAGCCTGCTGAACTTGCCATGGGTGGGGGTGTTTAGATATAACAGATTACGAAGTTCCTTCGAGGGAACACTGTCAATCTCTTTCCAACCAGAATCCTATCCAGGGAGATTAATTCAAGTTATTCCCTATGAGGTCGTGAGGATTAAATAGGTCAACATATTTAAAGCACTTAGAAGAGTACCTAGTGAGGCGCCTGGGTGGCTCAGTCTAGGTTAAGCGTCTGACTCTTGGTTTCAGCTCAGGTCATGATCTCGCAGTTCATGAGTTTGAGCCCCGCATCAGGCTCTGCACTGACAGTGTGGAACCTGCTTGGGATTCTCTCTCTCCCCACCTCTCTACCTCGTGTCCTCCCTCCCTCCCTCCCTCCCTCCCTCTCTCTCTCTCCCTCTCCCTCCTTCCCTCTTTCTCTCTCAAAAAAAAAATTTTAAAAAGGAATACCTAGCATATAGTAAGTACTATATATGTTTCTTATTGTTATTTTTGTGTTTTTGTCTGAGCCATGCAGTATTAAATGGAGCAGAATTCTAGCGAAGTATCCATTACCCTGTGACTGTTGCTACAACCAAAAGACAGGGAGAAATGCCTTTTTTTTCTCAGTGTTTTTGACTAATATCAAAAAATATTGTAAAGGAAGAAACACAGCTGTCCTTATTAACAGATCATATCATCAACAGCCTAAAAGTTTCTAGTAAATTGTCAGAAAAACAAGCAGGCATATATCGAATGTACTGAAGAGTCCATTCCAGACCACCACGTAAAAGTGAATTTCTCAATAAAGCGAGTCAAATGAAGTTTTTGGTTTCCCAGCACATATGAAAGTTATGTTTAGACTGCACCATAGTCAGGGTGCCTGGGTGGCTCTGTCAGTTAAGCGTCTGGCCTCAGCTCAGGTCATGATCTCACGGTCTGTGAGTTCAAGCCCCGCATCGGGCTCTGTGCTGATGGCTCAGATCCTGGAGCCTGCTTCAGATTCTGTGTCTCCCTCTCTCTCTGCCTTTCCTCTGCTCATGCTCTGTCTCTGTCTCTCAAAAATAATAAATAAACATTTAAAAAAATTAAAATAAAAAACCAGACTGTACCATAGTCTATTAAGTATGCAATAGCATTGTCTAAAAGAAGTATGTATCTTAATTAAAAAAATACTTTATTGCTTAAAAAATGGATTTTTTACTTTAAGTATTGTTTGGTGACTTATCTTTTTAAACTTCTTATGTCTTGGAGATCTTTTCATGCTGGTATATATACTGCCTCTACCTTTTTTTTTTTTTAAGTTATTTATTTATTTATTTATTTATTTATGTATTTATTTTGAGAGAAAGAGAGAGAGAGCATAAGCTCCTCTGAGCATTCAACCGGTCATAACCACTGATCGAAGATCGCCATAACAAATAGGATAATGATGAAGAAGTTCGGAGTAGTGCAAGAACTACCAAAATGCAGAGACAAAGTGAGTGACTGCGTTGGGAAAATGGCACCTGTAGACTTGCTTGATGTTAGGTTGCCAAAAACTTTCAACTTGTATAAAACACGGTATCTGTGAAGACCAAAAAAATGAAGCCCAATGAAACAAGATATGCCTCTGTCCTGATAAAACATGGTCAGCAAGATGGTCAGATGTAAAATTAATGTGCTAAAACAAATAGCTTTCCTACCTAACAGCAACTATCAATAGAGGAAAAATAATCTCATTTATAATAAGAATAAAATCAGTAAAATTCCTGGGGAATAAACCTAATTAGAAATGTACAGCCTCAATAGGAAAAAAATATGAAACTTTATGAAAGGATATAAAAGAAGTATAAATGGAAAGACACACCATGATCCTGGACTGGAAGATGAAGGAATTTTGTCAATATTTTCTCCTTGAAATGAATCCATGCGCTGAGTGGGATACCATTCAAAGACCTTATGGAATTGTTTTCATGAATATCAGTAGGCTGATTCTCAAATTTCTATGGGAGATTTAATATGTGAGAATAAAGAAGAAGATTTTTAACAAGAACTGTCAATGTGAATTCTTATTATGTGTTGGGTGCTGGTTTAAGTACCTTACATGTGTTTACTCATCTAATCCTTCTAATAGTAAAAGGTAGGAACTGGTCGTATGATCGTTTTTCAGATCATGCGTACTAGACCAATACAGAGAGAGAAAGTAATCTGCCCAAAGTCAGTTAATAACAAGGTTTGTAACACCCAAGTAGTAAATAACTCAGCCGGGCTCTTACCATAGGCTGATTCCAGCCCCTGTTCTTAAGCACCACTGTCCTGCCTGTATACCGAGGGGATATTTTCACCACTCATTATCAAAACATCATATAAAGCTATAAATTAAAAATTATGATTTCGGTACAAGAATAAGGTAGCACACTAGAAAAAAAAAATAGACCCATGGGAATTTTGCTTATTTATGATAAAGGGGCAATTTCAAATCAGTCAGGAAAATGTTAGTAAGTTGTGCTGAGACAATTTACTATCTCTTTGGGGAAAAACTTAAATTAGATCCCTGCTTTATACCATGCCCATAAATAAATTTCAAATGTATTAAAAACCTAAACATTAAAAGTATTAAAAGAAAAATAGGAGACTATTTTTAGGCTCTCAGAGTAGGAAAAGACTTTCTAACTAAAAGACAAAATCTAAGGCCATAAAATAAAATTGACAAGATTTAAGACTTTAATATGATAGAAGACAGCATAAACAAAGTTAAATCACAATCTGAGAGAATAATGGCAGTATCTGTAATGGAATAATGATTAATATCCAGAATATATAAAAAACTCTTAAGGACTCAATAAGTAAAAAGGCTAACAACCAGCAGAAAAATGACCAAAGCGTATCATATCAACAGATAGTGGGTAAAATAAAAACTAAAATTGCCCCTCCCCAAATAAAAAGACACTTAACCTTCACTAGTAAGGGAAGTTAAAATAATAATGAGGTATTGTTTTTCAACTATCAGATTAATAAAAAAAATTTAAATTTATAACATCTAGTGTTGAAAAAAGAAGAGAAGAAATGGACACTGTTTGAAACCATCAAGTGGGGTACAAATTGGCACAGGGTGTTTGAGGACAGTTTGGCCATAACTGTCAATATTTTAAATTACACCTTCCGTTTCATCTCTAATAATTTTCTCTCTCACATGTGTACAAGAATATGAATATAAACTATTCATTATAGTACTATGTGTAACAGGGAGAAATTAGAACAAACCTAAACATCCTGATTAAATTATGGGCCATTCATACTTGGGATATTACACATCCCTTATAAAGGTGGAGGCAAGGGCGCTTGGGTGACTCAGTCAGTTAAGTGTCTGTGTGACTCTTGAGTTTTGGCTCAGGTAATGATCTCGCAGTTTGTGGGTTCGAGCCCCATGTTGGGCTCTGCGCTGATAGTGCGGAGCCTGCTTGGGATCCTTTTTCTCCCTCTCTCTCTGCCCTCTCCTGCTTGTGCTCACACCCTCTCTCTTGCTCTCTCTCAAAATAAATAAAGAAACTTTAAAAGAAAAAAAAAGGTGGAGGCAGTATATATACCAGCATGAAAAGATCTCCAAGACATACGCAGTTTAAAAAAATAGGTCACCAAACAATAAAGTAAAAAATCCTACCTGTATGCCAATATCTATCTATATTGCGCCTGTTAACGAGATTACTCCTCCATCTTGAAGAAGAAAGAATTTTCAGAAGGGAGGAACTTTGATTGGATTGCCTTCTTTCATTCAGAATGTGTTTACAGATTACTTGCATTACTATCATTACGTGAAACACTGTAGTTTTTCAAACTACAGTGAATTTTAGAGGATAAATTTAGCAGTAGAAAATCCCTGTTAGATAATTTTGTTCATCTCTTGTCTTTCTTTCTGCAGGCTTATGCTCTATAGAATAGCACAGAAAGAACAGTCCCTTCACCTGACTGCAGACACTCTTCCTGGGAGGATTTAGTTCACAAGTAGAAACTTAGGAAAAATCAGAAAAACGTTCTGTTTATACTGACTTTTCCTTTGCCTAATTTCATCCCTTTACACCTGGTTAGTTTAAGTCTCTTGAGATGTTTACCTTTTTCTTCTCCTTGATAGGCACATTCTTTAAATATCTAGAGAATAGTCATACGATTGTATTGTATCTTTTCTATTTCCATTTTTAAAACATTATGATACACATATCCTCTATCATGAAACCCCCAGAACACTTTTCGGGAGCAGGTAAAACAGAGAGGAAAATAGGAGGACCTCAATAAATACTGCATGAATTATCTTCATCTAAATATTTAGAGGCTTCTTTAGAACTCCCCTTCTTCCCCTCCGTGTGTGCTATGAAAAGAACAGTGTCACTGTCATGAGAAAAGCCAAGGAAATTTGACCCTCTGGATTTTGGCAACTCAGAAAGCTTTTCCACTCAAAGAGTCTGAAAGACTCGTGTTTTCTCCTCTCCCAAGCATGTCAAGGTATCATTTCAGCTGGCTCAAACTATGTTACATTGGAAACTTCCTGTTTTATATTAGAAACTGCCAGGATGAATATAATCTTATATTCAGCACCTCAGGATTACATACTAATTTCTTCAGAAGCCAGTCTATTGTTTTTAATATACTATTATTTAACATCATGTAAAATTGAGATATACATGTTCTGGCTTCTGTTCGAATTCTCTGTGTACCCTTAGACAAATCCATAACCACTCTTAACCTTCAGTTCTTAATCTTCAGTTCAATTCTTCAGTTCTTAACCCCCCCTTTAAGGGGATGTCTTCATATTTATTTTCTAGACACTTACAAACTATGAGTATTATTTGAAAGCCTCCTTATAATTACACATATTATATTTAACTTTCACTTCCTCTTTTGTACAGTGTCTTTTCACTATATTCTGAAAAAAAACAAATATAAAAGTTTGCTTTTTCTCTTCTTGTTCTGTGTGTGATCATCTAATCTGTTTAAAATAAATATATTAGACTTCAAAATGTCATCTGGTCTAATAATCATCCTTAGGGAAGCAGATGCTTCAAGAACTTAGGAGAGAATCAGCTTTTCTCTTCTTGAAAAATCTATGAAAATACAATACTTCCTTTTTTAGTCATGCAGCATGAGGCCCCTGAGATTCAGACAGTAGTGCTCCAGCTCGTACTGTTTTGTTAAACACTAACCGTGGTGCCCCTTGAGCACAGAGAACAGTATCTCCTCATGTGAACACTCCTTAGACTTAACGAAGAATCAGTAACTTACCCATTAATCATTTGTGTTAGTTGTCTGCTATTGCATAACAAACGACTCCAAAACTTGGTATAAAATGACACCATTTATGATCTTACAGTCTCTGTGGGTCCAGACGGAGCGTGGCTCAGCTGTGTTCTCTGGCTCCAGGTCTTCCACAAAGCTGCTGTCACTTCGGAGCTCTTCAAGGAAGGATCTATTTCCTTACTTACTCAGTGATTGTTGGAGGTTCCAGTTCCTTACAGGGTTGTTACCCCAAGGCCTCAATTGTGCAAGAGCTGCTGGCCACAAACAGACCTGTAGTTCCTTGCCTTCTGGGCCCCTCCATAAAGCATCGCAAACCATGGTACCTTGTTTCATCAGAGCAAGCAAGGGAGTGGGAAACAGCATGATAGTAAGATGGATGTCACAGTCTTTTGGAATTTAATCACAGAAGTGACATGTATCACTTTTGCCATATTCTATTCTTTCCATCTAGTTTGGGTTTAAGGAAGTGCTACTACTTTCCCTGCTGACATGTCCAGGCACATGCTAGCAAATATCTAATTGTTTCTTATCAAAATAAATTTCTCCCACAGGTAGCTGTAGAGAATTAGGTTCTACACCAATCTGTAGTCAGCAGAATTTACACTAGGACCAGGATTCAAACTAGGGATTGATTCAGCAAATCACTGAATCACTGAATCAGAATCTGGAGACCAAATAGTCTCCATGTCATGCACTTTTCTCTGGATGTGCCAAAGGCTGGAATAAAGGATACCCTGAGTCATATGTGTCTGAGAAGCTCTGGCTGATACGGATGATGAAACATCTTCACTGTAAACTAGATGAATGTATATTTAAAGCTAGTCTTGTTTCTCTCCTGCAGAAGTTACGGCCTGTAACGATTAATCAGTGACCATTGGAACACTGTTACCCCTGGGAGATGTGCATATGAAACAAGGCAGTGGTCACTTCGGGTAAGGAAGAGGCTTTGTGAAGTAATGGGTCTCTTTCTCTCTAGGTCATACTGAAGCTCACCCAGCTTAGGAAATCAGGGTGGCAGTTTGTTAGGTGGGTGAATGGTCTTCACTGTCTTTGAGGAAAGGGGTTCTACAGTCTCCTGATAACCTCCTTCCAGTGTTTTCAACCCTTTAATCCTGTTGGTTAAAATTACCCTGGCCTTGGTTGAACTCACAAACCATTCAAAACCATTACTGCAATTAATTTTGGATCACAGTAGGAAATGGACGCGTGCAACACTGGATATATACAAACAGGTATATACATTAAGAAAATTTCCTTCTCATCCTTTCTTCTCAAAGTTCAAATCTCCCCAGTTTTGTTAACCTCTTCAAAACCTGTGTTCCATCTCTTAAACCTTGTGGCTTATGGCATTCTTTGAAATTTTAGTGGATTTCTTTCTATCTCCATAGTTCTAATAGCTTACTTTCAGATATTTTTATAGATACTCTCATATAGCAGTGAGTTTGGATATTTGCTGATAAGCCTTTCATCCTGTTCCTCACTCTAATCTTTTCCTTTCTTTGTTTTTCTTTCCTTCTTTCTTCTTCCTTCCTTCCTTCCTTCCTTCCTTCCTTCCTTCCTTCCTTCCTTCCTTCTTTCTTTCTTAACAAATAGAGATAACAGGATTACATTTTTATGTTCTAGGTCCTAGAGATCCTCTCAAATATATAAAGATATGGAGAGAGATGTATATATATAGAGAGAAATAGAGAATAATATATAAGTAGATGTATTTGAGAGCATTTATTCCCCCCAGGAAACCTAACTACCCCTTTCTAGCAAATACCTTTTTTTTTTTAAGTTCTTATGATTAAAATAGAAAGAGAGCATGTCCCTAACAAGGATGTTTATTCTGGGAAGCCTGCGGTAAATTTAGGAGAGATTTAAAAGAGGCAAACCTCTGAAAGTTAAAAAGAATTCCTCGTTCCTATTTGAAATGATAAATCGAAGTTCGGAGGTTTGCGGATTTGCTTTGGCTGTGCAGCTGTAAGTCGCAGTGAATACTGGTCCCGCTTGATTCCGCTGCATCTTTGTCTGGATTTATGAGGAGTCCCGTAGCTCTACTTTCCTGCTAACTGACTCTTTATCTCTCCGCCTTTCTCCTTCTACCGCCTGGAAGACACATCCGCCGACACATCTCTTACAGTTGCAGTTTGGTAAAAATGAGAGCCCTGCCCATTATATCATTGAAGACTCCATTCATCTCATCGTACTATGAGATGCTCACACATCTTTCAATAGTCCTTCCTCAGCCAAGTTCAAGAAGCAGACAAGACTGAAGTTATTACTCTTCAGTCTGTATACCCGTCTGGATTTCTTGTACTTACAAAGAGTCACAGAACCTTTAGGGTTTACCCTAAAGTAAGACTCTACTGTTGCTGCATTTATCAAATGGGACATGGAGCTTGCTTTTATATTATGGAAACATCAGCTTTTTACTTGATAGGATGAGCATGTCAAAAGAAATTAAGTGGACTCTCAGACATTATGCTTTTTTAATGAGAGCGTATTTGGGTCATTCTGGTCTTAAAATACTCATCAAAATTCTAGTTTTACTTTCTACAATCATAATAAATAATGATTGACTATCTATTCGATTTATGCCCCAATCTCTTATAAGAGGAATATACATAAGAGAATAGAGAGCTATGCCTCTTATTTCATATAGTATCATCTAATATTAGAGAAAGATTTAACTCATTTAGGCTGGCCCCAGACCTTTTCTTCACAGCAAAAGTCCACAAACTAAGGCCTACTGCATGTGTTTATAAGTAAAGTTTTATGGGGAAATAA
This sequence comes from Paguma larvata, assembly GCA_030068075.1. Classification (NCBI taxonomy): domain Eukaryota; kingdom Metazoa; phylum Chordata; class Mammalia; order Carnivora; family Viverridae; genus Paguma; species Paguma larvata. Next base: position 49,912,124 of record CM057836.1, read on the forward strand.
CCATGCCTACTCATTTGCCTGTTGTCCATGGCTGTGTTTGCACCAAAATGGCCAACTTGAGTACTCGATATAGAGAATAAGTATATGGCCTACAAAGCCTAAAACATTTACTACCTCTTTACAGAAAAAGTTTACCACTCCCTTCTCTGTAGTGTTAAATGCAAGAAAGTGAAGACATTTACCAACTTTTTTTAAATTTTTTTTTTAATATTTATTTTTGGGAAACAGAAAGAGTGCAAGCAAGGGAGGGGCAGAGAGAGAGGGAGACACAGAATCTGAAGCAGGCTCCAGACTCCGAGCTATTGGCATAGAGCCCAACACGGGGTGTGAACCCACAAAGCATCGGGTCATGACCTGGGCCAAAGTCGGATGCTTAAGTGACTGAGCCACCTAGGTGCCCCAACATTTACAAACTTCTAAGAATAAAAAGTCTCTAATGTAATCCAAATGTCTATACTTTTCATTAATAGAAATGTGGGTTTTTTTTTAATAAAAGGGTGTGATTGTATAAAAGGACTGGCAGATAGCATTAACATTTTAAAAAACATTTTGAAGTCTGTATAGTTTTTGACATTTTTAAATATTTAAAATATTTTATTAAGATATTCTATTAAGATATATAAATACTTAAAAATGAAGAACTAGGGACACCTGGGTAGCTCAGTTGGTTGAACTTCTGACTCTTGTTCTTGGCTCAGGTCATGATCTCACAGTTCATGAGTTTGGGTCCCATGTGTGAGACTCTGGGCTGACAACATGGAGCCTGCTTGGGATTCTCTCTCTCTCCCTCTCTCTCTCTGCCCCTCCCCCACTCATGTGTAAGCATGCGCGCGCTCTCTCTCTCTAAATAATTAAACATTTTGTTTAAAAATGAAGAATGAAATTAGACCACTTTCTTACACCATACACAAAAATAAACTCAAAATGAACAAAAGACCTAAATGTGAGACAGGAAATCATCAAAACCCTAGAGGAGAAAACAGGCAACAACCTCTTTGATCTCAGTCACAGCAATTTCTTGCTAGACATGTCTCCAAAGGCAAGGGAATTAAAGCAAAAATTAACCATTGGGACCTCATCAAGATAAAAAGCTTCTGCACTGCAAAGGAAATCATCAACAAAACTAAAAGGCAACAGACGGAATGGGAAAAGGTATTTGCAAATGACATATCAGATAAAGGGTTAGTATCCAAAATCTATAAAGAACTTAACAAACTCAACACCCAAAACACAAGTAATCCATTGAAGAAATGGGCAGAAGACATGAATAGACACTTTTGCAAAGAAGACATCCAGATGGCCAACAGACACATGAAAAGATGCTCAACGTCACTCATCATCAGGGAAATACAAATCAAAACCACACTGAGATACCACCTCACACCTGTCAAAGTAGCTAAAAGTAACAACTCAGGAAACAACAGATGCTGGCACAGATGTGGAGAATTGGGAACCCTCTTGCACTGTTGGTGGGAATGCAAACTGGTGCAGCTGCTCTGGAAAACAGTGTGCAGGTTCCTCAAAAAATTAAAAAGAACTACCCTATGACCCAGCAATAGCACAACTAGGAACTTACCAAAGGGACACAGGAGTGCTGATTCATAGGGGCACATGTACCCCAATATTTATAGCAGCGCTTTCAACAATAGCCAAATTATGGAAAGAGTCTTAAGTGTCCCATCAACTGATGAATGGATAAAGAAGATGTGGTTTATATATACAACGGAATACTACTTGTTAATGAGAAAGAATGAAATGATGCCATTTGCGGCAACGTGGATGGAACTGGAGGGTTAATTATGCTGAGTGAAATAAATGAGTCAAAGAAGGATAGATATCATATGTTTTCACTCATATGTGGATCTTGAGAAACTTAACAGAAGACCATGGGGGAAGGGAAAGGGAAAAACAAAAATAATTACAAACAGAGAGGGAGGAAGGCAAACCATAAGAGACTCTTAAATACAGAGAACAAGCTGAGGGTTGATGGGGGTGGGGGAGAGGGGAAGATGGGTGATGGGCATTGAGGAGGACATTTGTTGGGATGAACACTCGGTGTTGTATGTAAGTGATGAACCACGGGAATTACCACTACCCCAAACACCAAGAGCACACTTTACCCACTGTATGTTAGCCAATTTGACAATAAATTATATTAAAAACAAAAAAAAAGAATTGGGTCTGAAATCCCGAATGTCAATCACATTGGGGGATGAGAAAAAGTATAGAATACATTGATGTTCTTTTATTCTTGCTACTGGTAATTATAGAGGTCCATATTAAAAAAATTTTTAATGTTTATTCATTTTGAGAAATGGAGAGAGACAGAGCGTGAGTGGGAGAAGGGCAGAGAGAGAGAAGGAGACACAGAATCTAAAGCAGGCTCCAGGCTCTGAGCTGTCAGCACAGAGCCCGACACAGGGCTCAAACTCACAAAGATCATGAGCTGCAGTTGGGTACCTAACCACCTGAGCCACCCAGGCACCCCTAGAAGTCCGTATTTTAAAAATTGAATCAAGACTGTATACATTGTAAATCATTAGCACAAACAAAATCAAAGAAAACTTCTGCGTAGTTGGAGAAACAGCAAAGAAAACAAAGCAGAAAGCATAACACCAGATAATACAAGAGCAAGCTCAGTATGATAATAAATGTAAATAGATTGCATTCCTACTGAAAGACTCAGATTCGCTTTAAAAAAAAAAAATCCAGACATCAAAAAGTGACTCTAGACTGTTGAAAGACAAACAAAAGACAAAAGTGCAAGCAAATATAATTTTAGGGAAAGTAGAGGATGTACTATTAAAATCGGTAAGCTTGGTAGGAGTTAGTATACCAAATTTTAGTTTGAATAAAATTGAAGTATAGCTGCATTTAATTTCATTGAACACTATTGTTACTTGGTTAATGATGAAGCAAGATCAGTCAGGCCTTTCATTACAGAAAACATGTAAATAACATGTTCTGGCCTTAGCCTGGAGGTCGTAGCCTTTAGGCGAGTGCATACATGCATGAAAGAAGAAGAAAATCTGGTGAAGAGCAGCTGAGGAAGCCCAAGTATCTGAGGAAAGAAAGACAGACAGAAGTGATGGTTGCCTGTCTTCAACATATGCCTTCCTGATTCTGGATGCCTTGAACTAGAACCATGTTTGTCCAAATCCTAGAGCTTGAGTGATTCTGTTGTAAAGAGTCAAACTGAGGAAAGGAGAGCAGAATGACTGCAATAAATGTTAACTTTGGAGAGTGAATAATAATTGGTGATTCAATTCCTAGGTTTTGTCTCCCCATACAAATCATCATCTTTTTCTATTGTTTTTTTTTAGGTTTTTTAGGTTTCTTTACTGTTTTATTTTATTTTTGAGAGAAAGAGACAAAATGGGAGTGGGGGAGGGGTAGAGAGAGAGAGAGACACAGAATCTGAAGCAGGCTCCAGGCTCTGAGCTGTCAGCACAGAGCCCGATGCTGGGCTTGAACCCATGAACCACAAGATTATGACCTGAGCCAAAGTTGGACATTAAACCGACTCAGCCACCCAGGCGCCCCTATATTTATCTGTTTTGTTTTCACCTGTGCACTCTTATCAAAGTCTGCCTTGTCCTTTATATCTATTCTTTAATATGCTAGCGTCATGATCATTACTGCCTTGAACATTTACTGAAATTCTGTTGTGCTGTAGGGTTTCTTTTTGCGTTGTTTATGCTGTCTCCCTCATCACGACTATTCTGCTTTCTTTTATCAATTGGAAATGCAAATCAGTTTTTAGGTTTTAATTCTCTTCTGGTTTCTATATTAAATCTTTTCCAAAAATATGTTTTCCTTTTGAACCTGAAGGATGATAGTCCCTTGCAATGATCCTAGAATATTTTCCATAGGTTTTTTCCCCCGATTACATATCCTAGAAGGAATATTTAGGTGCATTATGTATGTCAACAGGTAGGGTCTGCGGTTCACTGTGGTCCCAATTGCTCGGGTTTGCTGTATAGTGTCCCCAGAAACACCTGAACAGAAAGTTCATGCTGTCGTATCCGTGCCAGGAGTCAGCACGGCAGCATGTCTTATAAGCCCAGAGCAAGAGTGTTGGTTCATACGCTACATCATCACAGTGTATATTTATTTCTAGGCCAAAAGCTTAAATACCAGACTTTCAGTTTTAAAAACCAGACACCTGAACCCTGTTGAGGATGGTTAGCCCCATCCCGGGTCCATAGCGGGGAGCACACTGATATGCACAATTCCTGACCAAGTATCCCACCTTCGGCAATTATTCATCTAATGCAACATTAATGGTTTCCTGTTTATCACAAGCCTGTCCCCACTGTCTCTTTCTCTGACATTAACCGGTAGAACCAATGGATATTCTCTTGCCCCGACACGTTCTCTTCCTGGGATCTTCTAATCTGTGCCCGTATTGTGACTCCATAATGCTTTGCATCACTCAAGCCCTCTTGCCTTCAGCCATATCATAAAAGTGTCCGTACTAGGTAGAGGCTGAGAAAAAAGGATGTCCAGCTTTGTTTGTGCGCCTCAGAAAGCAGCAACTGGTAAACCAACTGCTGGTAAGAATGAATTTCTTGTGCATCTGCTGATGGGAATATAAAATGATATTATCGCTGGAAAACAGCTTTGCAGTTTCTTATAAAATTAAATATATACCTACCATGTGAACTAATGGCTACACTCCTGGGCTTTTATCCTAGAGAAATGAAAACTCGGGTTTATACAAAAACCTCTACATGAACATTCATAGCAGCTTTATTTGTAGTAACTGAACATTGGAAATGCATGTCCAGTGTACAGTCGAAAGGTACTTCAAAGGATGAATGGATATGTGCTTTGAAGATACATGCAGTCTGTGATAGATTTATACAATAGAATACTAACTACTTGATGATAAAAAGGATTGAGCTATTGATAATATACAAAAATGCGAATGGCTCTCGAGGGCATTATGCTGAGTGAAAAATAAAAGCCAGGCTCAGATGGTTACATGTTGTATGATATTCCATTTATATAACGTTCTCTAAGTGACAAATTATAGTGATAAAGAACAAATCAGTGGTTCCCAGAGGTTAGGGGTGGGGGTGGGGAAGGTGTGATTAGTACAAAGTAAAACAAAGGCGTTCCTTTATGGTGGCGGAACAGTCCTGCATTCTGATTGTAGAGACGATTACACAAATCTACATGTGATAAAATTTTGTACATTTTATACAACACACACGAGTACATATAAAACACATATAAACAAGAATGCATATAAAAACTGGTAAAAATCCAAATAAGACCTCCACCTGAATTCATAGTATTGTACCAATGTCAGCTTCCTGGTTTTGACCATGTCTTCTGGTTATAAAAAGTATTATTGGGGGAAGCTGGCTGAATGGTTTATGGAAACTCTTTGTACAATTTTTGCAACTTCTTGTAAGTCCATTTCAAACTACTAGGTTTAAAAAAAAAGGCAGCAACCGTGCAACCGAGGAATGGCCACCCGATTTTTCTGACGGATAGAGGCCAGTAGTTTTCAAACTTGGGAGTTCATCAGATTAACTTAACAAGCTTTATTTAAAAAAAAAAAATCACTTCTTAACAGCACCTCTCGCCTCCACGGTGGGCCCATTGAACCAGGATTTCTGGAAATGAAGCCAAGGAGCCCATATTTGCAGAAAATTGCCCAATGTTGGGAAGCATTGTTGTAGAGCCTGGATTTGGAGCCAGGGGTGGGAGTGGAGAAGACTGTTGTGTGTGTTCACCATGAGCCCTGGGGCGTGATTCGCAATCCTTCTGACTGCTGGCAGTAGCTTCACTGTGTCGTTTTAGATTTTAGCATTGTTAGGAGGTTTTACTTTTCTTAGAGATTTTATAGCTATTTCCGTGGGAAGTTTTCTTCAGGCTATGTCATTAGCTACTAATCAGCTGGCCACTTAAACCAGAAGCCGGGCAGTAGTACTTTTATAGATGGACCTCGCCTTTGCCTTATCCACATGTGCGTGGTGACTTGCCTCCAGCTCTCCCCAGCGAGGCTGCAGAGTTCCACTTTACTTGATCCGATTTTCACATTGATGTGGCGTCAACATAAATCACGTTTCCCCCAAGATCGGCTAGTGAGTGGAAGACAGCCAAGGCACACCACAGTGAAGACATCAGTTAGGAAAATTACATTCAAAACCTGAAAGCAGCTGTCACTGAAGTTTTTGTTTATGAAAATTGGAAAAGTTCTCCCCTCTCAGCCCACTGACATCCCTGATTTATTGTTTCTCTGCTGAAAATTATCCAAAGATGTTTTCAGACATTAGCTGGTGAAAGCCAAATTTATTGAAGGTGGAAGAGAAGGCAAAGAGCCATTATATTTGCGACTTTCTCAGTCAGACGTGGCAACCTTTTCATAGCTAGAGTTGACCAGATTCTTTTTGTGTTTGTAAAAGAAATCAGTTGAGGAACTAGTATGTCCCATCGTGCTAGAAGGGACAGATGGTTTGTTACACTGTGCTACAGAAAACTCTGGACAATAATCAGGACACTTAAGCTTTTCCCCTCGTTCTGCTGCTAACTGAAAATGTATCCTTGGTCAAATTGCTTAACTGCTCGGGGTCTTATTTTCCTTATCTGTAAAAGAACATTAGAGTAAATTAGCATTTTCAAACATTCATGATTTAGATATAATCTAAGTTCTACGTCTAGATCTCCTCCCTTTTGGAACTTAAAAATGATATTGTCATTTTTTCCATGGCATGTGATAAAGAAGCAAATTAAAAATTCATGTTTTGCATATTATTAAAGATTCAAAGGTTGACTTAAATGTAATATCTAGAAATACTAATTAAATACATGTCAGCTTTTGCCTTATAAAAATTATGCGTAGTATTTAAGTCAATTATGTAAGAGAAAGCAGAATGTATTGAGTAACCCAACTGTAATCTTTTATTGAATTGTTTAGAGATCAAACGTAAGGAGCTCCAGTTATTAAAATACAGATCCAGGGGCGCCTGGGTGGCTCAGTTGGCTGAACGGCCGACTTCAGCTCAGGTCATGATCTCACGGTCTGTGAGTTCGAGCCCCGCGTCGGGCTCTGTGCTGACGGCTCAGAGCCTGGAGCCTGCTTCCGATTCTGTGTCTCCTTCTCTCTCTGCCCTTCCCCTATTCATGCTGTGCCTCTATGTCTCTCAAAAATAAATAAACATTAAAAAAAAAATTTAAAATACAGATCCAAAGAGCCAATCTATTCATAAGACCTGTTGTTTGAAATTTTTAATTTTGAATATTAAAGACTAGTTTGTACATATAATTTTCAAGTTGTGTTTCTAACTAAAATACCTTATTTTATGCTAGGAAGTGCAAGTATTTATTAAAAAATAAGTATAAATATAACTAATCTTAAATCCTAATGAATATCAAGTCAAGTTGAATACAAATATATTTCTTCTTTTTATTTAATTTTTTTAATGTTTATTTATTTGGGCACCTGGGTGGCTCAGTCAGTTAGGCATCTGACTTCAGCTCAGGTCATGATCTCACGGTTCATGGGTGCAGGCTCTATATTGGGCTCTGTGCTGACAGCTCAGAGCCTGGAGCCTGCTTCGGATTCTGTGTCTCCCTTTCTCTCTGCCCCTCCCGTGCTCGCACGCTGTCTGTCTGTCTATCTGTCTCTCTCTCTCTCTCAAAACTAAAATTTCTTTTAATGTTTATTTATTTACTTTTGAGAGATAGAGGAGACAAATAGAGTGAGTGGGCAAGGGGCTGAGAGAGAGGGAGACAGAATTTCTAGTAAGCTCCATGCTGTCAGCAGAGTCCAATGTGGGGCTCAGACTCACGAACTGTGAGATCATGACCTGAGTCAAAATCAAGAGTAGAATGCTTAACCGAGTGAGTCACTACCCAGACACCCCTCCTCTTTTTAAATATAAGTTTTTATAGAGTCTGATCACTGAATGTAATTACCAGTTTGTTTAAGGTCATCTTTGAACATATTTGCAAAATTATAATCATTTTTAAGGTCTTCATTTATCTTATTTTCATGAACGTTCAACATTATTTCCATTTTCGGATTTTCTAGCTATCTTTTACTGTTGAATCTAGCTTGATTTCACTGTGATCGGAGAATATAATGAAATTATTTCTAGTCCTTTGAAATCTGTTAGATTTGTCATTTGTCTCACCATGTGGTCGATTTTGGTAAATATTCTAATGCCTTTAAAAAAGGGTGTTTTCTGTAGTTTCTGTCTGCAGTGTTCTATAGGCATCAATCAGATCAAGTTTGTTCATCACAATGGGTAAATCCATGTCTATTAATTGTTTGATTGTTATCCTGATTGTTATATGAGTTATTAAGAGGCATGTAACTGTCCAGTTATGATTATAAATTTGTTATTTCTCTTTTTATTCCTGTATATTTTTTCTCCACACATATTGAAGCATGTATTACTAGGTGTAGGAATGTTGCATCTTCTTGGTAGATTAACTCTTTGAACATTATGATAAGTCTCCCTGTATCTCTAATAATGCTTCTTACCTTAAAGTCTACTTTGTCCAATCTTCGTATAGCCACATCAGCTTTCTTTTTGACCAGTATTTGCATGGTATATATTTTTTTCATTTTATTTTCAAGTTTTTGAGATTGTTATATTTAAGGTATGCTTTTATCAGGAACGTGTAGCGTGTTCGTTAGTCTTTGTTCTCACAAATTCTGCTTTTTAATGGGGGAAGTATTTGGTTAATTGGAATTTAAATAAATTACTGAAAAATTGGGATTGTATCATTATACATATTTTCGTATTTTTTTATGTTTGCCCTTTGTTTTTGTTTTGTATTATTTTGTTTTTTCCTTCTTTCTTCCCTCTTAAAAAGTAATTGTATTTTATTCTTCTACTTTTTAATCTATTAGTTTGTTTTTTAGACTGTATAGCAAACATATCTTTTATTGGTTAGTGTATCTTTTAGTGGTTGCCCGAAACACTGCAATAAGTTAAGCATCCTTAACATATTAGAATCTAGTATAACTTAACACGTTCCATAAAAAGGTTGAAACTTTTTATTATTGCAGTTGTACATTTTAACTTCACAAATATTCTAAATCCTAAGGAACACTGATGAGGATAATGATGTTATTATATGTATCTGCATATTTACCCTTTTGTTTCTTTCCACATTCGTCTTAATATTTCTTTTAGTGTAGGTCTGCTGATAACAAATTATCTGAGCTTTTGTTTGTTTTACAATGCATATTTATTTTTTGCCTTCATTCCCGAAGGACATTTTCACTGGGTATTGAATTCTCAGTTCCCACTTTTGTTTAGCTTGTCAATGCGCAGTTCTGTTGTTTTCTGATTTTCATCATTTTTCTTGGTGAAGTCAGGTGTCAGTCTTGTTGCTGGTCCTTTGAAGGTTTGTCTTTGGTTTTGGCAGTTTTCCTCTACTGTGCCTTGGTGTGGGTTTTTCCCCCTATGCAATTTAAAATTCCTTTTGAATCTGTGACTTGATATCATTCATTAGTTTTTAAAAATTGCAGCTATTACATTTTTCCATTTTCATTTCCTTCATTCTCTAACTCTTCCTTCTTGGGACATGAACCCTAAAAATTTGGCTCTTTTCACTATGTCCCGTGTTTTATCTTTTTGGTTCCATCTAGTTATTTGCCTCAGTCTAGATATTTTGTACTTACCAGTATTCCAATTTACTAATGCTCTCTTCAGCAGTGAACCCACCCACTATATTCTTTTTTTTTTTTTTTAGGTTATTTCTTTTGTTGGGGGGGAGGATGTGCATGAGCAGGGAAGGGGCAGAGAGAGAAGGAGAGGGAGAGAATCCCAAGCAGGCTCTGCACCAGAGCGCAGGACCCAACACGGGGTTCAAACTCACAAACCAAGAGATCACGACTTGAGCCAAAACCAAGAGTTGGACGCTTAATCAATTGAGCCACCCAGGCACCCCTATGTTCTTAAGTTTAGCTATTGTAGTTTTCATTGCTGGAATTTCCCGGGTTGTTTTAGTTTTAGTTTTAGTTTTTTCTTTTCATTTTTCAATTTTGTGGTGAAATTGTTCATTTTGTCCTCTATTTTATTATACATGTTCGTCACAGTTATTTTAAAGTTTGTTTCTGATTTTGTGCACCTTTTCGACTGTTTCTGTTGTCTGTTTTTCTTCCTCCTATTCTCAGCAAGTTTGTAGGTTTATTGAATCCCAGCCATTGTGCATGAAAACTTGAGTGGGTAATATTCTCCCCCAGAGAGTCATCTTGTCCTTTAGCCGGTATCTAGAGTGAGGAGGACATCGGTGCCATCCATTGAGGAATTGTGCGGCCATGGGAATGGGCTGCAGTTTATAAAGGTTTCCGTGTATGCTTTGTTCATATTTACTATTACCAGTCTTCCTCAGTGTGTCCCAAGTAAGGGCCCAGGGTTTTTAGCAAGCCCCCTCGCTGGGAGCTGAAGTCTTCATTTTTGTTTTCCTAGCACGAAGAGTCTATAGAAAATACCGCTCTACTTTTCAGCCATTTTCTGCTTGGCCTCTCAGCCCCTGCCTGTTCTGGTTCAGCATCGGCACATGCCAGTAAGCCTGCTTTTCTGTCCCTTCTTTCTCTCTGCAACCTTGATTATTTAAATTCTTTCTCCCTTGGTAACACCAAACTCCAATATTTTCTCTCCAGCCCTGTGAGTTTGCCAGAAGTTCTCCTGGCTTCCTTGCCTCTCTCCTAACACCAAGAATCTGGTGTGCAGAATTTTGGGTTTATCCCAACGAACTTCTCTTTTCTCCCAGATCTTGTCTTCCTCCATCCTGGATGGCTCAGCAGCTCTCTCATGCCTTCAAGCAACTTTTTTTTTTTAACTTTGTTTCTGGCTTTTCTAATTGTTCTTGGCAGAAGGGTTGGTCTGCTTCAAGTTATTCATCATACCCAAAACCTGTTTATTGATTTAAAATGGAAATTCTTACTGATGCCATCACCACCTTTACCACTTAGAAGCCTCATAGGTTCCCAACCATGTCTGGATGAAATGATCTCTAAAGATATGTTTAATTTTAACTTCCAGTCGTTCTTTCAGGTTAATATCATGGACTTTTATACCCATATTGGTGCATGGGAAATGGTCGTTTATTTTTGCTTAATTTTAACATCTGTTTTATCTCAGGACACTTCACTAGAAACAGGATTATGAGCACAAGGAATGTGAAAAGAAGGAGAAAAAAATAGTGAGTTAGCATAGTTGAAACATATCTGAATTAAATTGTGAAGCAGTCAGAGGTGAGGTGATACAGGGAACGGAGAGAATCCCCAAAAAGAATATGAGGATGACACAGGGAAAGAAAACTACAGAAAGGAACGGCAGGATATATTATTTGAGTCTATCTCATAAATAAAATGTTTTGTTATAAATGCCATTTTTTTAAGTACAAAAAGGAAAAAATGGCAAAGTAGAACCAGAATGATAGGAAGAGATTAATGAAGACCAGAAGTGCTAATGACTAAGACGCTACATAGATTAAGTGCTAGTACATGCTCGCTGTAAGACAAATGAAAGATGTATTTTTAGGAAGCATTACTTGATTCCAGTAAGCAAGTTATTGTTGATGATAATGTTTGTCAGTCATCTATTTCTAAATGACTCAATAGCTTTAGAAAAATTATCTGTACTTATTTTGCTAGTTCACCAATGTTGATCCAAAAGGGAGGAGTAAATTTAGCAGAAGTTCCTTTGTCATCATAATTACCACATACAAAAAGCAATTCTTTAGCACTTGGACCCTTGATACAATTTTTGTGTGGACCAAAGTCCAAATTTTCTAAGCCATCTGATCCCTTACCCGAGGTATTTTGATTCTAATCTTAAAGATTGGTCAGATTATCCCTGAGAGGAATCTAAAATGTAACTATGTAACTCCGGAAAGTTTGGCAGAGGAATAATTACCTCAAGGAACAGATCTTAACACTGGTAAATAGGTTTATGTCCATAGGATTCTACACGTCTGAGAATATCCAGTCTCTGTGATAGTTCCAGTTCAGCCCCGATTCAGGTATAAAAGAGGGAAAGAGAAAGAAAGCGATGGAAAAGATGTGGTGATTGAAATAAAAATCCTTTTCATGTCACAGAGCAACCATTAGCATGATTGTTCTACAAATGGAATGCGGCTCTGGTTCTGCCTTTAATCTTAGTAGGGTTCTGAATCTAGGTCAATTTGATATATCCTGAGGCTTACTGGGGAACAAACCAGAGCCCTACGTTCCTCCCTTCCCAACTTTAATCCCCCAGAGCTCAGCGGGTACCCCCAGAGCCCTACGAACCTTAAGATACAAACTACCTGGTATTCACCTTATGGCAGTCGACTTACAAAATCACACACAGTACGTTCTTTTGTATCTCTCCTTTAACCCTTCACGTTCTCGGGGTCTCACAGGGTCCTGAATCAGGGATATTCACCAGGAACACTAGATAGTTTCATAATTATCTTTTTTCTCTCACAAATAATCTTGTAAGATAAAGAGTATTCCACTTACAGTAATGGGGAAACAAGATACTCAGGGTGCTCTGAAGCAGTATCACACTGCCAAGAAGTAGCAATTTTAATTTGGGCTCCAGGGTTCTGACTTCAAGTTCAGTGCTCTTTTTGGGACCCCGAAGGATGTCAGTGAGTACTTGGTTGCTTGTTGACTGAGAAGGAACAATCCCCCTAAAATAAAAACCAGACTTCAGTTGACTTCCTTGCCTCGGTTTAACACTCACCACCTCCTTTTGAATGCCAGACAAGGGAAACGATCAGTTCAGTTGTTGCCATTTATAACTGGGGAAGTTGAGACCAAATAAGCTTTATTCAAGGCCTCAACTTTCAATTGTCATTCTGCATTTCTCACTAAGGAAGTTGAGATGCATTGAGGTTGTCACCTTGTTTGAAGGTCAGGTGGAATGTTTCTCTGATGACTCTATTCATCACAGAGTCAGATGTGATGACTGGTTTCTCAATCCCTGTGATGACTAGGGGTTTCTGGGTGAATGCAGAGTAAGGGAGGAGGGAGATACCTTCCCTGCCCCCTGTAACAGGACATGTTTTGCACAGAAAGTAATTTTTTCAGTCTGAGGCAAGTGTAATGTAACGCTTACTGAACATTTAGGTTGAGCCGGTAGTGTATAATGCAAACAAGCCAAAGCTCCTGCCTCCAAGAGATGATAATTTAATGGGGGGAAAAATTATTCTAACATGTTCTTATAGTTCCGAGTTAATTAAGTTTGGGGAGATGATTTGCCACTTACAAATATCTACTTTCTAATTACTACCAACATCCATGTTTTAGGAGCTTTTAAGCTGCGTGGCCACCAGTGATTCCGTTGAGCTCCCTTGGGTGTGATTCTAGGCTGTGGTGGTAGAAGCCGGTGTAATGGGGGAGATAGACGGGCTGAGCTGAGAGGTCCCTGGGTGATTTATCGCCTGAACAGCTTTGATATTCTATGTTTTATATATTCGACTTCTTCATAAGATTCACGTGGGGGGAGAAAACAGGCTCTGCCACTAAGAAATTTAGATCGCTGGATGATGCAACGACAGTAATGAAACATTCAGGCTTTATAGTGGGGCACTTGACTAAATGCTCTGTGGTCCCGCAGTAACCAGAAATTACCTCCCTCATTTGAAAAACAGTATTGCGATTGACCCTGGTCACATTTTGAGAGCGAAATGGTTGTTAGGCCACCCGGTTGTCTGCCAAGACAAAGAACCTCTCTCTGTACAGGGAATGAGTGACCATTATAGAAATTGTCATTTCTTTTTATCATTCAAAGAGTCTCCACAAGGCAGATCAGGCTATAAGAAAGTAGATGCAGCCCAAGCCAGGTAGTGATCCAAGTTTTAGGAAGAGTTCTCTTAAGCAACTTGAGGCCAAGTCCCATGCAACTCATAATTGTATCTAGCGGAATAAATTGCCAACAATGAAATACGTTAGTGAGGCCTGTACTTATTTTTGGTCCCTTCAAGTTGCTCGCAACATGAACAATACAACGAGCAGTTGAGTCATGTACATAGTTTGGAAAAAATAAAAGAATTAAAATAAGCAAACAGAAAACAGCTAAGCTCTGTGAAATGGAAAATGAGATTTCCATACAAGATGAGCGACAAGTTATGCAGAAAGTATTCCTGAGCCAAAGCTTTGGGGCCACTCATTTGGGTTTGGTTTTTAAGTGGGAAAATGGGTCAGTTGGTCCTATAGAACATTCCCACAAAACTTGTCTTTCGGGCATGTGATACAAAGTGGGCAGCAGGGGAGGAAAAAAAAAATCACATCTGAAATGACTCCTCTTGTTGATATCACCTGGGTTCTTTCAGCCTAATTGAGAAAGAGCCCTTGCCTGCAGAAAGCATTTACCCATCTGAGAACTTCTTTTCTGTTCCTACTCACTGAGAAAGCAGAAGGAGATCAGCACTTGTCCCCGTTGCCTTCAATGCGGCATCAAGCTTCCACTTCAGAACCTAACACAAGACTTGCTTTTGAGCTAGTTTGGCTTCTGGTAACGATGCAGTCATCAGGTAGGTATCTAGAAACTCCCGTAAGGCTCCACCCCAGAAGTGCAAGGCCTTCCCCCAGGAGCCAGAGTCGGCTCACCGAGGTAGCCAGCCGTTGGCACTAAACCTCTCAAAATTCCAGAAGTCAGGAGCCGGGGCTCTCCCTCCCTTTCGTCTCCTCTCCCATCCCCATCCCCCATGCCCTACTTCCTTCATAGCTACTAAGTGCTCTCTCTGGAATGTTTGAAGGTGAGGATTTAGGTCTGGGCAACCTGTTAAAAATATGAATTGTTACCATGAACTCTGAGTGGCCTTTCAGCTTTGCTGACAGAAATTTACTCCATGTAGCCCCCCCCCAAAAAAATTAAGCAGGTAAGGTCATTTGGAGTTGAAACAAGCATGCAGTCGGTGTGTTTGAAAATGAAATTATAATTAACCTGCTGATGGCTGTGAGGTGTTACCTTGAACTCTGTGTGGCCTCTTGGCACAGCGGCTGAACTTGCTTTATTGAATACCCAGAGACCTGAACAGGTGAAATCAGGATATGTCCGGGGCCAAGTGTACTTTTAGAAGGAAGATTATGTCCCTTTTAGTGCCGATTGTAAGAGAGTTGAGGATTAATTGAGCAGCACTAATCAGAAAATAAAAATGAGTTTTGACCATCCATGTCTATGTGAAGCATAAAATTTGTTAAAACTGCTGAGGAAAATGACTTGCCCACTTTGTGCATCGATTCCTGAAGTGCCGAGAGGTTGCCAGGCCTGATGGTGGCCCAGGAAGATTATTGTAATTTGGAAATCCTATATCATCTACATATTTAGGAGAACATTGTAATTACCAGCTGAGAGCTATGGAGTGTTGCTTGAACTCCAAGTGGTCTGTTGACACACGGGCTGGACAACTTTCTGGAACTATTCGAAATGAGGTAGGTAAAATCATACAGCAGTGACACAGCATTGTTAATGACAAGGGGGGTTGCTGAGGTCATTATGGTGTAGAGTGAATGGGTCTGAGATAAAATTTAACTCTTCGTTGTCCATGAAATGTTATCTTAAAGTTAGTGTGTGGCTTCCTGCCTTAGATCGAGTGAGTTGAATAATGGCACTGCAGTTATCAAGTGTGTGTTAGGTTAAGGGACTACCATAAACAATTGATTTATTGCCAGAATCAGTCATGAGCTACACCTCGTCACACTTTATGCTTTAAATTGGCAAGAAATCCATTGCATCTCGTGTCACACTGAATAAAAAAGAAGTGCATCATTCCGTAGCCGCCATCTTTTCGTCCCCTCCCTGTATTTATGTAATATCATTCCATGGTCAAGTCACATTGTATTCTGGGATCCTCCTTATTTGGCAGAGAGCATCTATCGTTAGACTAAACAAACCATTCAGCTCACTTTGCACTTTTGACAGGCTGGCTAGAATGAGTGCTCTTGTTGGTTTAATAAACAAAGAATAATAATCCAAAATGGGTTTATTACTGGGTGGAAATATTCCATTCATGGGATTGGAATGATCTAATTGTTCACATCTCTGCTTACTGTAAGCATTAAATGTATAAGTAACACTGAGGTCTTGCTATTTCAAAAGAGGTTTCAGCTAAGACCCAAATACAAACACTCTTGGCCTTCTCAACTCCTCTCGTAGGGGCAGCCTGCATTACACACTCTTGCAATTCTTATACAACACTTAAATGAAGAGGAAATTTCACAAGGCATGTTCATCTCAAGTTAATGTCATTTCACTTGGCCGGTGATTAAAAGTCCAACATCGCTCACAGACTAGAGGAACCTATGTCTTTTTGAAAGAAAATGCCTTGTATTTGTCCAGTGTGCTCATCTCAGTCAAATGCACAAACTTAGAAATTAACTAAACCCTATTACACGCATGATCATGGCGTCTCGGCGCGCACAGAAATTGACTGCCTACTCTCACTTGGGGACACCATTTAGGTTTTGGTGGATTTCTGTGTAACTTGGTCCATCTGCCTTAATGTGTAGGGCCTCAGATAATTGTATGTGTCTTGTTTCCCCGTCAGTTGATAGGTGTCCATTTCTCGGGTGCATCATGTTTCTAACCTGCAGCCAGACGCATCACAGTTTATTTGTCCTGTTCCTGCAAACTGGGGTGCGCCCCCATCTTAGCCTCAGTGGTTTCTTAGCTCCTTCCCGCCTTCTCCGCGATGCCTCCCTTACCACGACCTTCTAGTCTCTGAACTCTTCCAGATTTTCTACAGCACTCATTATGGTGGTGGCAGCTATATGACAAAACTTAGAGAAGCACCCACATTAATGTCAGCGCATGCCATAAACTTTCTCATGGTTATTTTGCACACTCGTCTCAAGATCTCTTCCGTTTCTGCATGGTAAGCCCCTTTCCCCCTGCAATCGCTGCCCAACTTTTTAAACTAGAGATTTGATCAGTCTTCAGAAAAACTTAAGGATCTGTCCACCACCTCCAGAAAAGGAAGAAAAAAAATGCCCGTGTGTATAAAAAAAAGTGGAAGAAAAAAAAAAATGCCCGTGTGCCTTCTCAGGCCAGCCCCTACCTGCCTTCCCGGCTGCCTCTTCCACCATCCCCTAGGTCTACCCACACGAACTTCGTTGCTATTCAACAAACATGGCATAGCAAAGTTTCTTCCTTTTAGCTCGGCACTCACTCCCCTGGCAAACATTTACTCAGCTTTTAAGACTCAGGTCGGATGTTGCCTCTTCTGGGAAACTTTCTCTGACTTTCTCAGGCAGGAACTCGTCAGCCCTCTGTACCTCCTTAACACCTCACACAAAACTCTATTCTGGTATATCATACCGGACTGTATTTATTTTCCTGGTTGTCTCCTCCACTAGCCATGAACTGTTTAAGATAGAGACTGTTGTCTCACTCATTTTTATATCCTTATCTCAGTTCCTGGCACACAGCCCCTGTTCAAAAATGTTTGTTGAATGAATGAATGAACAAATAAACTTTTTTTTTTAATGGAATTAGAAGAAAGCCAAATGATTTCCACTGAGAGAGATGCTTATAAGTTAGTTCATGTCTCTAGAGGTCCTGTTTTCATGTGGACAAATGAGCTGCTTGGCTAAGGGGCTTGAGTGCATACCTTCTTTTTTATATCAGCAGAGAATCCAGTCCCTTGAAATGTGTCTTGACCGTGGGTTCCTTGATTTGAGAACGTCTTCCCGTTTGAGTGAAAGGGATTTTGCTATTGTTGTTGATCACGTCTGGATTCCAAAGTAGGTCAGATGTGTGTAAGGACAATTTGTAACTAGAAAAGTAGAGTCTTTGGTCTCATCTTTTACCTTCTTTTTAGAGCAATATCAGGTTCAGAAAATGAACCCCTTTTCTTAGCATTTTGCAATATTTTCAGCCAGGATTTTACTCAGAGGGAATTAGTCACTTTCCCACCTGTTTTGTAATTAGTCTTTAGTAGGACCCGAGCAGTGGCCAGTTCTATCCAAAATTAGCGTAAAAGAACAGGGCCACTAACATTCTATTCAGGACTAGCCATAGGGTCTCCCTGTCAACCCCAAGGTCCCGAAGCACAAACTCTTGAAATTTGATCCTGTGTTTCTTTTTCTGTCACTGAGCCTTAGTTGTCCTACTCTCTAGGGCTCTCTAAGCAGGTCATAGAAGCAGCTTAGACATAAATAGTGAGGACCACCATTTTATTGGAGAGTAAAACAAGGCACACGAAGGTTACGTAGTTTGCGAAATGACATTGGGCAGGTTCAGGTACAGGTCAGTGCAGTGGTGGGGAAAGCTCCCAGGGATCCTTGACACATAGTCCCCTGGCTAAACACCCAACTCCTCCACCCTGGGCGGTTTGACTCGTACCAGTGATCCTGAGGATTTTCTGAATGAATTACCATAATTGGACTTAATTCAGGAAAGGGATGTTTCCTGTACACACCAAACAAGCTGCATACTGGATTCTTTTGCCTAGATGACAGGGAGGTAAAAACCCAACAGGAAATACATCTTTGCAAATTAGAAAAGTTGATGAGCTAAGTTCTGCAAACATCGGGCACCGATCCAGAGTGAACTCCTAGTGACCCCCTGGCACCTTGGCTCACCTCCCTGCACTTCACAGCCAGAAGCATACCAGGTGGATTCACTTTCTTACCTCCCTGATAAGGCAGCAGGACCTTGCCACACCCAGACTCGCATCCAATCTCCTTTCCTGCTTCCCCTGACCCCAGGTCTGATAAAAATCCAGGGTGATAATGCTATTGAAGTACAGGCTATAAACCATATCAGTATGTACGTAAGTAGAGGGAGGGCAAAGGGGGAGGAAAAGGCAAAAAAAAAAAAAAAAAGCCAAATGGAGAGTTCAGCCTCACCTCTAGGTGACCTTGGCAGCGTGTGGACTGGAAGGGAAATTGCCAGGAACTTGCAGCCTTTTTCTGAGCATTGTTTTGACTTGGCTTTGCTACAGAGCAACTTTGGGGGACTGGGGCAAAAAATAGGTCATTGTGAACTGCAGGTGCAGTTTTGATCTTGAACTATAATCAGTTGTGGTATATGTGCAAACCCAGAAGTATTTATCAAAATGAAAATTGAAACTTTTCCTCATAGGTACGCAGACCTCTTTACATCATATTAGCACCAACATCACAAGGGGTTTTCCCCCCAAAAAATGAAAGGATAGAGTGACGTTCTTAACCACCCTCCCCTGTGATCCCCTTCCTCTTTCTCTTCTTCCCTCCCTTCTTCTGTCCCCACCTCCCTTCCTCCCTTAATCTCTCCTCTCCCATTCTCCCATCTCCCTCTCCCTCTCTCTCTCTCTCTGTCTCTCCTCCTACACACTCTCTTCTTCCTTCACCCCCTCCTTCAATAGACCTCTCTGTTGAAAAACCTCACTTGACTAACCCTGACTCTCCAGGCACCCCTTCAAGAGATACCGATTAATGTAGGCAGATTCACTCAAGGGTTCAGTGGGAGACAAGATATTCAAGAGACTGGGATTTTAACTGTTACTCCCAGTTAGACAGACCATTCACCATGATCTTTGCCTACCTAATTTAAACTTGGAGGGAATGCAGACCGGAATGCAGAAAGAATACCTCCCAACAAACGAAGGGGGGAGAGTTTTTAAACCCTTATTCTTGGCCTCCGTCATGTCACTTAATCCCTCCCACCGTCTGTTTCCTCATTTTCTGAACGTAGTAGGAAACACGTCAAAGCACCTGGCTGCTAAGGATGAAAGGCACTGTCTCCGGACTGCAAGGAAAATCTGGAGCAATTTCGTACTTGGGACCTGCTAGAGAACCTCGTTCGAGTTGCTGATTTCTTCCTCCCAAACTATTCCATGCACGTAAAGAAGATTAAGACAGCAGAGGTTTAGATTTCAGCAAGAAGCATTTGAATGAGGCTAGAAGTGCCCTACCACCTGTTTGTCTAGGGAAGGAAGGCTTCCTACGCAGGAAAGTTAGTTTTACTCATTTTCTGATTATTGCGATTTTTGCAGATTAATAACTATAGGAAAATAGGTATCTGCGACGGATACTTTCTTGGATAAAGTTGGCTTCGTTGACCTAAAATGTTGTTGGGAAACATAAATAGCTAAGAAGAGCAGTTATATGTGTTCGGTAGCAACTGAGGATGTGTTCAGGAGAGTGTGGATAAGAAGGCGGCGAAGGGAGGATGGGTGGACACGTGGCCTCCACTTGAGAGTTCTTCAGAGTTTGTGATTTAATATGTCTGAAGGGTTCATTTTTTTTTTTTTTTTAGTCTTTTATTTTGTACCCTTACTGTTATTCGGAAGAAAGATACATATAGCATCGTCTCTCTTTCGGAGGGAGGTAAGACTTGGAGCGGACGGATACCTGAGGACAACCTGTTGGCCTTCATTTGGGATTCCTGGAGCCTCTTTTTCAGGATGGGGTCCCCTGAGAGCGCCCATACTGCTTCCAGGCTGCTGAGACAAAGCAGCAGCGTCGCACCTTCTGGTGCCCCAAGATCTTGTCTACCCCGGGCTTCCAGCTGCTGCCAGCCGGAAGCCTCACATTTCTGTGATCTCTGTATCCCGGGTTCCCAGAGGGAGCAGTGATCCAGAGTTGCTACCGGCCACGCTTCTGTGGTTCTAGGAGCCTAAAACACCCAGGCCTCGCTGGTTCTACTAAGCTAGAACAGCCATTCTCGTGAAGATGGAGGTGGTTTGGGGTACATCTAAGAAGGCTTCTTTTTCCCCATCACCACCTCACATCCTGTATCCGTTCACCTCTTCATATCCGTCCGACCCCCTGTAATGAGGAGAACGTCCCATCTTCTCACATACATAGAATTAACAAAAGAGTGGTTAACTTTTAAAAGACCCCAATAAATGCTTCCTCATCGCTTTCATTTTCCTTGCCCATCGGAGTATTTCCTACGTGCTAGGCAAAAACTAAGCAGTGTACTCATACATCATCTCAAGTAATTTTCCAAAGACTATGTGAGATAAGAATTATTTCCATTTTATAGATGAGGAAACTGGTACCCAAAGGGGGTAAGCACCTTAGCCAAAGTCACACTCAGTGGCTGAATCAGGATTTGAACTCAGATCTGTCTGATGCCAAAGCTAGTCCGCTGTGATGCTCTACCCCCCCCACCTCTTGCCTCCGCTGACCTTGTCTGGACGCAGCACAGCTGAGCGGCAGGCTCGCGTCTGAAGCAGCGACTGTTCACTCCGGATGGCCATGAACGCCCCATCTGTAAGTTTCAGAGGAAACACTGAACAACGTTGAGTCTTTACTCAACTGTCAACTGAGTAGAACTTTTTGTCAATACTGTAGAATTCCCAACTTCCAATAGATATGTCTTTCCATACCCTCAAAGTAAATATAGTCGAGAGATGGGCGCCTTTGAGACCTCATGTTTTTTGAGAAATTTAAATATAACAAACATTATATTTCTGCTAGCCAGACTTGAAAATTCAAGATTTTTGTCTGTCTCATCTTTTATTTTAAAATCTATAAATCGGCAAGAAGAAATATGAAACAAAAGGAAAAAGAATTAAATGAAGATAAAAGATGCAAAACATTAGGGTATATTTTATCCCCAAGCCTAGGCAGTCCATTCTTTTCCTTAAAAAGAAAAAAAGAACTTTTATTATTTATTTTAATTCTAGTATAGTTAACGTACAGTGTTACATTAGTTTCAGATGTACAATTCTGTGATTCAGCACTTCCACGTGACACTCCTTGCTTGATCCCCTTCACCTATTTAACCCATCCCCCTTCCACCTCCCCTCTGTATCCATCACTTTGTTCTCGATAGTTATGAGTCTACTTCTTGGTTTGCCTCTCTTCCTCTCTTGTTTTCCTTTGCTCACTGTTTCTTAAATTCCACATTCAAATAAAATCATATGGTATTTGTCTTTCTCTGACTTACTCCACTCAGCATTCTACTGCCCAGCTCCATCCATGTGGCTGCAAATGGCAAGATTTCATTCTTTTCTATGGCTGAGTAATATTTCGTCATGTCTATGTAATGGTATTGCATATGTATATATGAAATCTCTATACTGCTTTTTCTTTATCCATTCATCTATCAGTGGGCACCGGGCTGCTTCCATAACTTGTCCATTGTAAATAGTGCTTCGGCAAACATAGGGGTGCATACATCCCTTTGAATTAGTGTTTTTGTATTTTGGATGTAAATACCCGGTAGTGTGACTCCTGGATTTAGGGTAGTTCTATTTTTAACTTTTTGAGTAATCTCCATACTATTTTCCACAGTGGCTCTAGGCAGGCCTATTCTTGACATGAATTTGATTATGTATCATTTCAAGTTTATTATTATTATTTTTTTGCTTTTAAGCCATATATGAGTACCTGTGAACAATATGGAATGTTACCTTGTGTGTTTTCTAACTTTATGTACGTAGATCATGCTATGTATTGTTCATTTTTTTCATCCAATAGTATTTTTAAGATTTCTCTGGGCCAATAACGAGGTCTAATTTGTTCCCTTTATCTGTTGGATAGTATTCTATTATACTAATAGGCCACATTTTATAATCCTTTATCCTACTGAAGAACATTTAAATCGTTTCCATTTTTTGTTGGTATTGTTACAAGTAGCATTTCATGGAACATTCTTGCACTTGTTTCATTGTGCATGCAAATGACTGTTTCTTGAGGGTTTTTACTTAAAAGTATACCTAGATGTAAAATGACCGGCTCGCTGAGTCTCGTCTTGATGCACATGAGATTTTTATTTGTTGAGCTGATCCCAAGTGAAACCATAGGTGTATGTTTACAGTGAGAGAAGGGTGGGGGTAGCGTCAGTGTAGAATATAGAAACGAGAGACCCTGGGTCCCCTGTCTAGAACATTGTTCCCATTCAACAGACAGAATGACAGCCGTCAGCTCTATACTTGGGAGAGACTAACATGGTTTAGTTGATTATATACAGCCTCTCTTCTTTATTGGTACATTATCCCCCCCCTTTTTTTTTATACTGAGGGATAGGCCCATTTCTTAATTCAGTAAAAGAAGTAAAAGATCTGATGCCCAGAATTCAAATGTCAGCCAGCTCTGTGGTGTTTGAAGCAAACTGCTTTCACGATCTTCCTAACATTCTGACTGTCTGTCAGAATGCTTTATTATGATTCCTGCAGCAGAGCCTAAAAGGGAGAAATTTTCCCTTCGCAGGAGTGGCTGAGAACAGCAAGACTGTGCATTGTCTGGGCATTCCGCTGTATGTATAAAGTATTTGTTTACTTTATTTAGTGGCTATGGCTGTGACTTTATCTTCTTCTAGCTCATTTTCCAGTGTAACAGGATAAGACCACTCCTGCCATTATGATTTACCGTGCAGTAAACAATGAGTGCTTTTGGATTGCATTTTATAGAACTGCTTTATTCAGCCTTTCCTTCCAACCCCTTTGGGAAAGAATTGACAATTGATATTTCTCTTTTGGATTTCTCAGTGAATTCAGCATTCCTAGATTTGGTTTCTATTTGTTATTTGGCTTGTAAAATCCATTGCTTTGGGGATAAGAATGGCTTGTGTCCAGCATAATAGTTTTTTGCTTACTAGTGTACCCATGACAGAGGGGAAGGACAACGTGGCTTCCCAGGGCCTTATCTCAGTTCTTTTTATATTCCACTCCGAATATAGCAGTGCTCCCCCACTCCCAAACAAACAACGATTGAGTATCATTCTGACCATGGAGCAGTCTCTTCCCAGCAGCCCATCTTCAGTCATGGAAAGTTCAGGTGTATCGGAATCAAAGTACCGCACAGAGATGTCCAGGCCAAGTGTGGGGCTGGCTGCCTTCCTCCTGTTAACCTGTTCTGGCAGTTTACACAGCACTGCTCATGCGAGGGGCTAGTTAATTTCATAGGGCAAGTTTATTCCATCGGCAGAAGGAGAATTTCTGGGTCTTTTATGTGGGATTTTTATTCTGGGATTACTGTGAGGATTTCATGGAATTTTCAATCTGCCGTCAAGAGTAAATTAGTCCCAATTCTAAATGATTCCCTAACTTTGGAATTTACTTTCAGAGGAAAACCTTCAGTCTAGGTATGTTTATATTTTGTGCATCCATTTTCTCTCATATCAGCATAGCTTGTCTGCATGTTTGTCTTTTTAACGTTAGTCGCTGAGAAACTTTAAGGCAGGCCTTATTCTTTTCGTGGGTGAATTTCACTTTTCAGTGCCTTTTGTCTTGTTGATTTGCAGTAAGTATATATTGGATTAATTCCATATGTATTTTGAGGGCTGAATTCAGAACTTGAGGGAGGTGGGAAAGCTACAAAGAAAGCACATAAGCCAAATCACCAGCCAGGATGCCCCAGAATGCTGTTTTGCCCAGTGCTCTCAAACAATTTTAACCACTGCTCTAGAAGTAATATACATCAACTCATTTTACACCTTTGCTCTATGTATTGTGGTAGTCAAAATTCTAATTAATGGGGTGCCTCAGTGGCTCATTTGGTTGAGAGTCCAACTTTCGATTTCAACTCAGATCATGATCTCGTGGTTTGTGAGATCGAGCCCCACGTCGGGCCCTGCACTGATAATGCAGTCTGCTTGGGATTCTTTCTCTCCCTCTCTCTCTGCTCCTTCCTTCACTCTCTCTCAAAATAAGTGAATAAACATTTTTTAAAAAGTTAAAAAAAAAAAAGTGAGGGTAGCTTCTATGCCAGGACCTCCCCCACCCCACGGCCACCACCAGTACCACCTGGGCCAACATTTAATTGTTTTGACTTTCTTTCTGATTTATTTGTAAGCTGCCTTTAATGTCAGGGGAGACTACTGCCTAAACAAGTAAGTGTTGGGATTTGAGTTGGAAACTGCAGGGAACCTGTCTGGACCTCTTAAACAGAGACCAGAGACCACACTTTAATCCTCTGATACTAGATCCTTGAAGACATTTACCCAAAAGCCTGCCTAAAGCATACATCTTAGTTTCCTTTATGGACAGTAGTGGAGATCCCAGTAAGGGAATTAACCTGGCCTAAGAGAAGGAAATTCTTAATCCTAAGACTCACTGGTTTCCATTCATTCCCTTTATTATCACAAAAAGTTGTGAAAAGCCATCTGTGTTGAAGAAGCATATTTTTTCTATCCAACGGGTTATTTTCAGTGCAGTGCAGGGAAAGAATACTGACCTGAGAATCAGGAGATCTATTTTCTATTTCCGTCTCTGCTACTACCTGCTTGAGTAAATGTGAGCAAATAATCTAACCTTTCCTGTCAACTGTAATTGGAGGCGGTATGCAAGGAAGATAAGCCCATACCTGAAGCATAGCATTTGATCTAGAGCACAGTTTAAGCAAGACACTGATAAAGGGCATTTAGAAGACAAAGTTAAGCAGGTTATCGAGAGATCTGAAAGCCCTGTTTAAAGAACTGAATATTTCAGCCTGGAAAAGAGGAGACTTGGGAGATTCGCAATATCCAGCTTCAAATTTGTGAAGACCTAACTTATAGAGAACCACGAATAGATTTACTTCTGTTTTGCTAACTAGGACCCAAGACTAGAAGTTAAAGGGAAGCAGATTGCCTCAATATAAGAGAAAAACTTGTCAACAACCGGAGCTCCCCCAGGTTGGAGGCGACTACATTTCCTATAACAAGGGGAATGCAAGCAAAACACAGATTCCCGTTTATAAGGGATGTTTCTTATTGGGTAGCAAATTAAGCTAAATGATTCTGAAGGCCCTTTCCAAGGCTAAAGGTCTATGATTTGGTACATAGACAAGCTCCAACTCCTCCCAGCCTTCAGTTCCATGATCCTACAAGATCTATAAGTTTTTGTAAACTCGTCTTAAAATCACAAGTATGAGAATAGATAAGGCATGTTGTTTTATGACTTTCCAATCTGGCAGAGCTTCTCGGCTCTGATATGATCACCATTTCCCTGGAGGGGGTGCTCCAAGCATGTTCTTCCTCTGCTTGTTTTCCCTCCCTCCAAGCACATCTGCCACGTTTTTTCTTCTCCTTCTTGGTGATTTTTGTATTTCTTTGAATCTTTACAGGTGGTAGCAATTTTGGTTCATCTGACTTGATGGTATGAAATTCTAAATAGTTGGGGGTCATTTGGAGTGATTACTTTTTTCTTTGTGTTCTGGGAGCCTGGGGGAGTGTGTTTGGAGCTGCTTAGTTCATAGTCCTTGTCAACATCAACTCTTTTATTCATCCTCCCATCGCTCTGAAGAACAGACAGAGGAGGTTCGCGGTATCACAGATGTCGCGCAGACACATACAGACTCAAGCAGAATTCTAGGAGTCTCTAAACTGGATAAATTCAGTAACTTTTCTATTTCCAAGTCGGTGGCTTAGGGAAAAGAAATTCCATAGATTATCACCAGATACAAAATAAGACCAATTTTGGTGGACAGTGTCTCTAATTGGAAATCCATTGAAATATGCTCTTGCACGTGGGAATATCTTCACCTTACCATCCCCCCAAGGATTAAGTTACCAAGAATTGCAGCTATTACAAGGAAATTGCCAAGATCTTCTCTGTTCTCTTATCAAATTATCTGGATGGCTGGGGGTTTTGGTTTTGTTTTTTAGTTTTGTTTTTTTTTTTCTTTACTTCCCCCACTCGCCCATGTTTTATATGAGATTCTTTTCTATTACACTTTTGAGGTATTTGAAATCCTGTCTAGATCACTCGCCACGGGGCAGGGAAAGGGAATCTTTGAAATTGATCTGTGTGCGACATATTTTAAAAGCATCTCTTCCAACTTCACAGGAGTTGTGCTAGTGACCCCCTGTTCATAATTGTTGCCGCACATAATCAAAACTGGATAGGACTTCTGTCACCCTGTAAGCTAGTCCCAAAGCTTGAATTTTCAGAAGTAAATTACCATTCTTTCTTAATGTCCCAATCAGCCTCATCCTAATCAGGCTCACCTCACGTGGTGCTACTGATGAAAGCACACCAGTCTCCACGGGCCACAGCATTCCCTTTAGATATGTACCCAGAGTTCAGTTTCCCTTCATGTATCTATGTTTCTATAATGTGGAATCTAAAATACTGCTTTATTATTATACATAAACTTGAAGAGAGAGTTCAACTACCACTACTCTTCCGCCGCAAAGAAACCCAGGATGACATGCTCGGGATGACACTAGCTAAATTACTCAGTCAAAAATGGGCTTATTAGAGCAACCAGAATTCTGATTCATGGTTGATGGGAGTGCAAAATGGTACAACCACTTTGGAAAATGGTTTGGTGGTTTCTTGTGAAAGTAAACAAGTTACTTACCTTATATACCCCAGCACTTCCAATCCTAGGTACTTATCCCAGATGAAAACATGTCCACAAAAAGACTTCTAAAAGAATGTTCGTGGTGATTGTATTCATAATTGTAAAAAACTGAAATTCCCAAGTGTCCATCGGTAAGAGAATAGATAAACTGTCGTATACTTGTAGAATGGAATAGTATCCTTCAGTGAAAAGGAAAACTGCTAACACGGAGAACAACATGGACCCAACTCTAAAACATCATACTGACTGAAAGAAATCTTACGTAAAAGAGAACAGATTTTATGTTGTTTATGTAAAATTTTAGAATAGGTGACTGTGTACTGTACAAGATTCATGGACCAAGCAAAACTAATCTCTGGTAGAAAAAAAGCAAAACAGTGGTTCCCTCTGAGGGTTAGGGACTGAGTGATGGAAATAATTTCTCTCATTGGGTTTGAGTTACATGAGTTTATACATTTGTCAGAACTCATCTAAAATGTACACTTCAGATTTGTGCATTTCGTTGTATGTAGATATTACCTCAAAAGAAAAAGTTGATCTGTAAACATATCAAATGCTAGTTAATGACACCCATGATGAAATGGTCTCCTACTTACTCTGAAATGTATCAAAAAAAGATTACTTGATGAATATATATGTGTGATAAATATAGTAAAATATAAATTGTAAAATAAAATTTAGGAGGTGGTTATATGGGTGGTCACTATTAAATTTTTTCAGCTTTTCTGCTTGTTTGAAATTTTTCATAAAATGTTGGGTGGCTCAGTCAGTTGAGCGTCCGACTTCGGCTCAGGTCGTGATCTCACTGTTTCCGAGTTCGAGCCCCGCATCGGGCTCTGTGCTGACAGCTCATAGCCTGGAGCCTGTTTCAGATTCTGTGTCTCTCTCTCTCTGTCTGTGCCCCTCCCCTGCTCATGCTCTGTCTGTCTGTCTCTCTCTCTCCCTCAAAAATAAATAAACATTAAAAAAAATTTTTTTTAAATGTTGGTGGGGAGTGGTTAGGAAGCAGTAACAGCTGCAGTGACAAGAAGGCCAAGCTTAAAATTTTCAGCGGAATAATTATTGTCCCAGTCTGTATATATTCGGGCCTTCTAGTACTAGTACTAGTACTACTACTATTATTATTATTATTATTATTATTATTTATTACCTCATTCATTTATTCAACAAGCATTTCTAGAGTACCTATTCTGCATCAAGCCCTAGTCTAATTGCTGGGATGCCAGGATCAAAGAAACATAAACCCTGCCCTTGAGGAGCCCACAGTCTGATGGGGGAGATAGGAGATGCTTCCGTGCTGTTCATGCTTGACATTCCATGAAGAAAGACAGCTCTGTTTCCTTGCCGTCTGTGTCTTACTAGCCTGAGAATTGAAAAAGAAACAATTGAGAGAATGCTCGGCCACTTAGGTCTAAAGAACATGTAAGAGTCTTACCACGTAGGCTTTTCACTTTAAACTACTTAAAGACTCTAAATGTGAGATTTAGGGAGTGAGCCAGCCACCTCCTGAAGATCTCAGGAAAGAAGTTCCCAGAGGGTGTCCTTTTTACAGGACCCAACACAGAACCGTGGGAAGAGATTCAACTGTGTGATCGAGATATTTCTGTTCCCATTTAACTTCCAACTCTTCAAAGAGTCTTCAGAGAGACTGGAGTTGTAGGAATCAGAATACTGTCTGGGACCATGTGCTCCCTCCCTATCAGCCTCATATCTTCCCGCGACTGCATAGGTCATGGTGACTAGCCCAGCCCTGAGAAATGGGGTGGTTTGGAGGGAACAGAAGAAATAACTCCTGCTTTGATCTTCCTCAAGATAAGGAGGCATCAGTGTTTCACTGATCTTTTTAGGTCTTCCTACTTCTGCAGAACTCACAAATCCCGTCTTCATAAGGATCTTCCGGGCAACTGACAGACATGTAATTCAGGCTCCGTGTGTTAACAGACCTTGTTAACACTCTGTATTCTACTAATAATAAACATCAGAATAATACATTTCCTTCAGTATTGACTTCATGACCAAAGATGGATCGTGATTTTTCATTCTGCTAACATTTGGTTTACTGAGGATCAGCTAATTTTAATGATCAAATTAAGACTAGCATACAAACATGATTTTTCCAACCCTGATATTACAATGAGAGATTAAATTCAGGAGGAAAAAAAAAACTGGAGAGCCAAGAAGATAACCCAACCTGGCTTTAAAAACAAACAAACAAACAAAAACCACATTTAGTCAAACGGGGCCCTTTCTAAGAAGGAAGATATGTTTTATTTTATTTCTTTAAAGCTGTGTGACTTCTGAAAGATGGAAAAGATTTTGTGAATATTATTCTCAGATGTGACGGATCCATGTTGGCAAGACTGGCTCATGTGCAGACACTTTGAACAATACCTGTTTAAGTTGGCCTCTGTCGTGTCACATATGTGCTTTCCCTTTGTGGGGAGAAAACACTTGCACAGTCATTTTTGTTCCCAGAACATGATGAGATGGGACAGGAGGGAGTCAGGCTAGGGACAGTGACTGGTTATACAGAACAAAGAATATTAAGGGTGACTTTAGGCCCAAATTCCATGCCCCTGGAACCTGGAATAAATAGGTTCCAGATACTTGATTTAACATTCAGATGTTCACAAATACACACAATCTAGGCTATACAAATACTTAAGTGCTGAAAATTATGGGAATAGGTCTCTAATACAATATAAAATTTGGCAGTAGAAGGGATTTATTTAAGGATCATGGAGCCCTTTGATTCCCAAACTTGGGCGATCCTGAAATAGCTGGGAGCTCCATGATTCGGAGTTAGTAGATTGGACCGGGATGGTGTGGGGAGGGCTGGGAATCTGTAGTTTTAAGTAAGCTTTTCATGGAATTCAATTGGTCAGCCAGTTTTGCACTATACTCACCAGTACTTATCATCGTCCCACTCTCAGTTTTGCAAGTGAGGCAACTCACTGCCCAGAGAAGTTGTGACTTGCCCAGAGTCACACAGCTAAAGCCAGAGCTAGAACTCCTGTCTTCCAGTTTTCATTCCAGTGCCTTTTCATTCTACCTGGAAGCAACTGTTGCCAAAGACTATCTGTTTCATTCTTTTCCTCTGAACGGAAATCACATAACTTCTTTAAACTTTAGTTACTTTAATTGCAAAAGGGTTTGGTAATATCTCAGTCACTGTATTAGTTTCCTACAGCTGCCATAACAAATTACCACTAACTCGGTGGCTTAAAACAACAATTATTTCCTAACATTTTTGAAGCCCAGAATTCCAAAATCAAAATGTCAAAAGGGCTGTGCTCCCTCCAAAGCCTAAAGGAGAGAATGCTTCCTTGCATCTTCTAGCTTCTGGAAGCTCCAGGGATTCCTTGGTTTGTGGCTTCATAGCTCCAAATTTTACCTCCATATTAACATGGCCTCCTCTTCTCTCCATGCCTTTGGATTTAAGGCTGGTAACCATCTACAGTTAAGATTCTGCTTCTTGGTTTGTCTGTACATTTTCATAAATTTTCTTTATCTCTTAGCTCTTATATTTTACCATAAGCAGCAAGAAGAAATCAGGCTTTTGGTTTTGACTCAGGTCATGATCTCACAGTTTGTGGGTTCGACAAACAAACCCACAAACTTTGAGATTTGTTTGGGATTCTCTCTCCCTCTCTCTCTCTCTCTCTCTCTCTCTCTGCCCCCCCCCACTCATGCGTGCACATGGTCCCTCTCTCAAAATAAATAAATAAACTTAAAAAAGTAAATGTGATTTTGCTTACAAAAACTTAAAAAAAATGTGTGCGCTGACTTGGGCAGATCTGTCAGATGACAAAGTTGAAGTTTTACTCTTTATATTGCCTCCTAATACTTTTTTCAGAGTATAGCTAAGGAGCAGTATATCACTCCTATGATGATCGAAGGCAGTAGGGATGTATACAGTCCATCAGCCCTACAACCAGCCCCCCCACACACACACACACAGAGAGAGAGAGAGAGAGAGAGAGAGAGAGAGAGAAATGTCTACATAAGGGAATAATGGTAGGGGTTTCACCCTTATTTATATAAATTCCATTAAAACTGTATACTTTCCACAAATAACTGTAACCCTTTCTGTAGCTCCAGTGCCCTTCTCCCTTTTCCTATTCCCTGATATTAGTCAGGAGTTATCAGATTGGGAGATAATACATGTTTATGGGGTAATGGAATCAATAAAGAGAGAAAAGTTGATTCTAGAGAAAGAGGGGTTAATTACAGGAACAGAGCCCTTGAGTAAACAAAAAGGAGTAGGATTAGAGTCCAAGTGGAGGGTAGTTTATTCACTGTAACAGAAGAAGTAGAAGTTACAGGTACAGACGCAAAGGTGCAGATAGATTTCATGGTGATAAAATAGTATAAACGAAATTAGTTATCTAATATTGGTGTTGATCAGGTAAGTTATTTAAACTTTACATTTGCTAAATGTTAAATGAAAAGTCTCTTAAATTTTATTTCGGTTCCGTCTGTGCTATTCATGATTATGCTTAGTGGATTGAGTTACAAGAGAGTAGAACTGAGGAAATGCTAAATCAAGTGTTGTTACACCCCATGACTAATGTATTTGTCCATCTCTCTGTAGGAAGTATCACAATATGACCAAATGTATATTTGCCTGAGACACAGTTGTCTCAAGTGCTATTGAAGTTAGGGTTTCAAACCTCACCCACGTCATTTTTCCTACTGAAAAAAATGAAAATTAAAATGCTATCCTCAAACTCACACATGTATTTCATTAACTGACTTCCTGGTACTTTTAACCATCTTGTAAATGCATACCTTTAGTTTCTTTTTTTTTTCCAATATAATTTATTGTCAAATTGGCTAACATACAATGTGTACAGTGTGGTTTTAGGGGTAGATTCCCATGATTCATCGCTTACACACAACACCCAGTGCTTATCCCAACAGGTGCCCTCCTCAGCGCCCATCACCCATTTTCCACTCTCCTCTCTCCCCCCATCAACCCTCCATTTGTTCTTTGTATCTAAGAGTCTTTTATGGTTTGCCTCCTCCCTCCCTCTCTGTTTGTAACTATTTTTTCCCCTCCCCTTCCCCCATGGTCTTCTGTTAAGTCTCTCAAGATCCACATGTGAGTGAAAACATAGGGTATCTGTCTTTGACTGATGTGTTTCACTTAACATACCTTCCAGTTCATCCCTGTTACTGAAAATGGCATGATTTCATTCTTTCTCATTGCCAAGTATTATTCCATTGTATATATAAACCACATCTTCTTTATCCATTCATCAGTTGATGCACATTTAGCCTCTTTCTATAATTTGGCTATTGTTGAAAGTGCTGCTATAAATATTGGGGTACATGTGCCCCTCTGAATCAGCACTCCTATATCCTTTGGTAAATTCCTAGTACTGCTATTGTTAGGTTGTAGGGTAGTTCTCTTTTTAATTTTTTTGAGAACCTCCACACTGTTTTCCAGAGCGGCTGCACCAGTTTGCATTCCCACCAACAGTGCAAGAGGGTTCCCAATTCTCCACATTGGTGCCAGCATCTGTTGTTTCCTGTTGTTTACTTTTAGCCACTCTGACTGACCGATGTGAGGTGGTATCTCATCATGGTTTTGATTTGTATTTCCCCGATGATGAGTGACGTTGAGCATCTTTTCATGTGTCTGTTGGCCATCTGGATGTCTTCTTTGGAAAAGTATCTATTCATGTCTTCTTCCCATTTCTTCACTGGCTTACTTGTGTTTTGGGTGTTAAGTATGTTAAGTTCTTTATAGATTTTGGATAGTAACCCTTTATCTGATATGTCATTTGCAAATACCTTTTCCCATTCCATCCTTTGCCTTTTAGTTTTGTTGATTATTTCCTTTGCAGTGCAGAAGCTTTTTATCTTGATGAGGTCCCAATAGTTCATTTTTGCTTTTAATTCCCTTGCCTTTAGAGACGTGTCTAGCAAGAAATTGCTGTGGCTGAGGTCAAAGAGGTTGTTGCCTGTTTTCTCCTCTAGGGTTTTGATGGTTACCTGACTCATATTTAGGTCTTTCATCCATTTTGAGTTTATTTTTGTGAATGATGTAAGGAAGTGGTCTAGTTTCATTCTTCTGCATGTTGCTGTCTAGTTCTCCCAGCAGCATTTGCTAAAGAAACTATCTTTTTTCCATTGGATACTCTTTCCTGCTTTGTCAAAGATTAGTTGGCCATACACTAGTGGGTCTAATTCTGGGTTCTCTATTCTATTCCACTGGTGTATGTGTCTGTTTTTGTGCCAATACCATGCTGCCTTGATGATTACACCTTTGTAGTAGAGGCTAAAGTCTGGTATTGTGATGCCTCCTGCTTGTGTTTTCTTTTTCACCATTACTTTGGCTATTTAGAGTCTTTTATGGTTCTATACAAATTTTAGGATTGTTTGTTCTCGCTTTGAGAAGAATGCTGGTATAATTTTGATTGGGATTGCATTGAATGTGTAGATTGCTTTGGATAATATTGACATTTTAACAATATTTATTCTTCCAATCCATGTGCATGGAGTGTTTTTCCATTTCTTTGTGCCTTCTTCAATTTCCTTCATAAGTTTTCTAGAGTTTTCAGCCTACAGATATTTTACATCTTTGCATACCTTTAGTTTCAAATGAATAACAGTGAGACTGGATTTGGTTTATATCTATTCCTATTTCTACACTGGAGAAATAATACACTTGGCATTTGACAGCAAGTGTGTCATTTTCTCCATAGAAGCCATTTATTAATTAATTCTTTAGATTATTAGACTCTGATAAAGAATGAATTGTTACATAAACATAAATTCCTATGTACACTTTGAACCATTTTATGTGCCTAGAGAACCCATTCTAAGAGATTAGTTTATAATCATAGAATCCAAATAGGAAAAGTTCACCAAAGAATCAGATCAGGAACAATCATGCTAAGGAATAAAGTAGATGGCAAGGGAAAAGCAACTATGGAGACACTGCCGATATCGAATAGAGAGTAAGCAAGTGAAGTAATGAAGACCCGTGCCTCTTTCCTCTGCAGGAAACAAATTGAAATTGAGTTTTCAATACATGATGAGAGAAAAAAGAACTATAAAATTTCCCACAAATCTTAATGGATTTTAGATCAAATAAACATATTAGCCTACAAAAATCTGAATTTTGCAGAGTTTGCTAGCGTAGACACCATGTTATCAGGACGAATGGATAAAGAAGATGTGGTATTAATTTAAGCATGTAGACATGTAGTCTTAAGAAATTAGTGGTACATATATACAATGGACTACTACTACGTGGCAATGAGAAAAAATGAAATCTGGCCATGTGTAGCAACATGGATGGAACTGGAGGGTATTATGTTAAGTGAAATAAGTCAGTCAGAAAAAGACAGAGACCATATGTTTCCACGCATAGGTGGATTTTGAGAGACTTAGCAAAAACCATGGGGGAGGGGAAGAGGGGAAAGGAAAAAAAGACACAGAGAGGGAGGGAGATAAAACATAAGAGACTCTCAAAGACTAAGAACAAACTGAGGGTGAGGGAGGTGAGGGAGGGGGGGAGAGGGGGTGACGGGCATTAAAGAGGGCAAGTGTTGGGATGAACACTGGGTGTTATATGTAAACCAATTTGAAAATAAACTATTTTTTAAAAAAAAGAAGAGAGACCATATAGGGAGAACACATTGTGACTTTGATTGCCATGCTTATATAAGAATTTGAATATTGTTTTCATCCCCAACTTCATATAAATAATTGATACCTTATCATGGATCTGTCTACTATGTCACTAAAGCTTCATGTTACTTTCTGGATGAAAGAGTTTCTGGAAATAGCTCAGGAAGTAAAACATCCATTAATTCAACAAAGCATTATTGAACACCCGTGTACCAGACATTAAAGATTCAGCAGTAAATAAGTATGGCCAAATCACTATTTTTAGGAAGCTTACATTTTAATGGATGGTTCTAAACAATATCAATCAAAATTGATCTTACTCATCCTTGAGGTTTTAGCCTAAATAAGTTGATAAACCTGTTATATTAGCTTGAACCATTTAAAACTACCAATATTCAACAAAAACAACAATTACATGCAATTCAGCCAGCTGTTAATTGAATGAATGCCTACCTACCACACCAAAGAAGATACACATTTTTTTCCTATGTCATTGACATAACTGTATTTATTTAAACTTATTTAACTGTATTAATTCTTTTAAATACTTTTATTTCTTTAAATCAGAAATAACTATAAGAAACAAGTTAGGCCACTGCTAATAGTTCACCCAATTAAATTTGTTCATTTATTCCTCAAGCATTTATTGGGCACTTTATCTCTGAATCAAGAGTACAATGTTGAGTAAGACAGGCTAGGTCCCCAGTTCTGGTTATAAGCTGATGAAAACAGACAATAAACAAATGACCACACAACTAAACAATAATGATAA
Organism: Paguma larvata; assembly: GCA_030068075.1. Taxonomy (NCBI): domain Eukaryota; kingdom Metazoa; phylum Chordata; class Mammalia; order Carnivora; family Viverridae; genus Paguma; species Paguma larvata. The sequence continues at coordinate 49,947,730 of CM057836.1, forward strand.
GTTTTAAGGTGAAAATAAACCATATACATTTGACTCTGTGTCTGTTCCCGTAAGAAATATCCTTTTGGAAGAAATTTTATAAATCTTTTATAAAATAAAAAATAAAAGCACCTTGGAGCACCTGGGTGGCTCATTCGGTTAAGCATCTGACTTCAGCTCAGGTCATTATCTCGTGGTTTATGGGTTCGAGCCCTGCTTCGGGCTCTGTGCTGACAGCCTGGAGCCTGCTTCAGATTCTGTGTCTCCCTCTCTCTCTGCCCTCCTCTACCACACTCTATGTCTCTCTCTCTCAGAAATAAACAAACATTTAAAAAAAATAAAAGCCTCCTATGTATTTTTATTCACGATCCATTGTATAAGGATTCATGCAAAAAAAAAAAAAATTCTCTCCTAGTGTCAAGAAAATGTTTGCCTCTTCAAATGAACTCTATTGAAACTAGAAATTTAGGGTGTTTCTCTTTTTATTTGGTGGCCAGGAAGCCAAAAACTGTTTAGTGCTCTATTACAGTGATAAATTTACCCAGATTCCCAGTTCATCTTTCTTTCTTTCTCTCCTATTTTTTTTTTTTGACGGTGGAGGGGGGTTAGTCTAATTTTTTTCTATTTATCTTGTGTCTATTTTAAATTTTATTATGTTTTCCTATTTATATATTTTCTCCATGTTTCTATTATTCTATTCTAATACACTTATTACATTAATATGTATTTATAATATCTTTATCATTTCTATTTTTTTATATTTTTTATTTTCTATTTTTAACAACTTTTTCTAATTATCTTATTTTGTCTATATTTTAATATTGCAGGCAATTTTATGTCCTTTTCGGTAGTAGAGTATAAGTAATAATTAAATTAATAATTTAATAACACCGTTTCATTTGTTCTACAAATATTTATTGAGCATTTACATGCTAGGCATAGAAAGATAGCAATGAACAAGATAGACAAGGTCAATAGAAGGAAATTACAGGTGAAAACGGACTTTTGATGTACCCAAAGAAATGAACAGTTAGAGCTGGATGTTTTGGTGGAAGACTAGGGACATTTGGGAAACTGAGTCACCATCAGCTTTGAATGAACCTACACTGCATATAGCACATGGTGAAATGATGAAAACTGAGCCAAATTTAAGCTAAAACTTCTCTCCCTACAAAGAGTTTAGAGCTCAAAAAAATCTAGATATAATTATTTCTTAAGTGTCTCTAAGTGCTATTTATGACAATATGATTTATCAAACCTAGTTCCCACCTTCCAAGACTATCAGTCTGGTTGCTAAAAAAGAATAGAAATCTGGGCGTGCCTGGGTGACTCAATCGGTTAAGAGTCTGACTCTTGATTTCGCCTCAAGTAATGATCTCAGAGTCATGAGATCGAGCCCTGAGTTGGGCCCCACACTGAGCATGGAGCCTGCTTAAAATTCTCTCTCTCCCTTCCTCTCTGCCCCTCCCCGCACCCTCTCTCTCTGTTAAAAAAGGAAAAAACAGAACAAAACAAAACAGAAATCTAAGATTAAACGAAAGAAAGTATAGTACCTATACCTGGCATGGGACTTGGAATTACAATAATGAAAGACTTCTAACCCGTTTTTAGTCATTATCATTGTTTTTGTGTTATCCGAGTAGTTCAGATTCTGGAAGAGAGAGTTCGGTAATGTGGAAAATTGCCTCCAAGAGGAATCGAGAATAGTCCCATAGCTCGGGACCCCTGGCAAGCATAGCCATCAGCAGAGTCAGATTATTAGAGAATCTTTGGTGCGAGTCTCTTCAGAGACAGCTAGCTTATCTCCCATTCTCCAGGCATCCTCTACCTACACCATAAAAAGATAGATGACAGCCTTTCTCACTCCCCAAGATTCTCAAGAAAGAGATCCAAGTTCAGATTCAGAGCATCTTAATATGCCTCCCAAACTTGCTCATAAGATGAATCAAAACAAATCGTTAAATAACCAAAAGTACCGACTTTGAAAAACTACCAACTGTCCTTCCCCTCTCCCCCCGAAAAGAATCTCATCTATGAGCCAATCATCATGTTCTGATAAATTTGCAAATTTCCCATGTTTGTCTTCCAAGGCAGCTGTAGAGAAGTTGCTGGGAGTTTACATGAGTAGTTACAGTCACAAACTTCAGCCTGCCAAAAAGTGTCTTAATTCCATAGCAGTTCTAGGAGGGAGGACTTCTGACATCTGGTTGGAGCTGGAAAGTCCAGAGGTACACCATCAGGTCAGCATAGTATATTATCCTTGGGAAACCCTGGAAGATGAGCTAGAGGAAGATTAGACACTTTTAAAAGGCCCCAAAGCAAACAACAGCATCTGTGTGGTAATGACAGCATCCCCAACTGTCCTTTTTCTCTCAGGCAGTAGAGTCTCTGCTGAATTTTTCCCCTATGGTTTTCGGCATCCTATTGCTGTACCTTCAAAGTCTTCTGGCTTCTCACAGGAAGAGTCGTAATTTCCTGTCTTGTACACCTAGCGGTATCAGCAATCTAATTCCCGGTTCTGTCTGTGTCTTGCCTTTCCATGTCTTCTTTTCGGAGGCAGGCATAAGATTTGACCAAATAACTACCCCGCACAACAGAACCTGCATTTCATTAAATAAAAAACATTTATCAGAACAATTCTCTTTACCTTCTTGATGATATCTTCTCGTTGTTTCCCTTATGACAGAGTCCTACCTTCTGCATTTCTAAGTGGCAGGTTTTATTACCCTCTTCCAGAAATGTGTGTTTGGTACCACGTGGGCCACTTTTCCTCTGTAGGCAAATACCTGTTGTTAAATTTGAATCTCACCACAGGGGACTTTATTGTGGAAACTCAAAAGCCTCAACAAAACAGGTTCTTAGAGAGGTCATCTCTTTCACCTCCTGCCTTTATAGATTTATAACAGAAAATGATCTCAGAGAAATGTCATCAAACCTCTGAATCAGTATGCTGGATCTGTTTAGCTCTGTTTCCAGGAATAGAAAAACAACTGCTTCTTAAATTAACCTATTTCAGAATGTCAGTCAGTCAGCCAGTCAGTCAACTAATTCTGAGTGCCTGCCATATGCAGGGCGCTGCAGATACAACAATGAAGGCTACAGGCGCTCCCTTCACAGAACTTACTAGAAAACAAAACGGGCAGTATGAGGTAAAAACGACACATACTGTGAAAAGGAAAGTATAAGATATGGAAGCCTGATTCACAGAGACGGAGCCAAATCTAGAGAAGTTAGGGATGACCTTTGTGAAAAAGTGACATCTAAACTGAGGCTTGAAGATGAAGGGTGGCAAAGACTGGTGCGTTTGAGACGTGAAAGAGCGCAGTATCTTTAGAGTTTAGCGAGGTGGGTAGATGATGGGTTTGTAGGCAGGCTGGGCCATAGCTTTGTAGACCATATTTTTATTATTTTAGTATTTTTAAATTTTTAGTATTTAAAATATTTTATCCAAAAAACAAGCCATTGGTCAGTCTTAAAATATTTAGTATTTAAAATATTTTAGTATTTAGTACTTTTAGTATTTAAAATATTTTATCCAGAAAACAAGCCATTGGTCAGTTTTAAAGCAAGGCATTAGTATAACCAGATTTTGGGTTTTTGTTTTTTTTTTTTAACCACTCTGACTACAGATTGGAGAAGTCAAGAATTAATGGAAGAGACTAATCTGGAAGTGTTTGCAATAGTTCAGGTGTTTAAAAAAAAAAAAAGGAGGGAAGCAAAATTTCATTGTTTTGGATGGCTGAATAAGATTCCATTGTATGTGTGTATATATATATATCACATCTTCCTTATCCATTCATCAGTTGATGGACATTTGGGCTCTTTCCATAGTTTGGCTATTGTTGACAATGCTTCTGTAAACATTGGGGTGCATGTACCCCTTTGAATCTGTATTTGTATCCTTTGGGTAAATACCTAGTAGTGTGATTACTGGATCATAGGGTAGTTCTATGTTTAACTTTTTGAGGAAACTCCATACCATTTTTCAGAGTTGTTTCACCAGTTTGCTTTCCCACCAACAGTGCAAGATAGTTCCCCTTTCTCTGCATCCTCAAGAACACCTGTTGTTTCCTGAGTTGTTATTTTAGCCATTCTGACAGGTGTGAGGTGGTATCTCGTGGTTTTGATTTGTATTTCCCTGATGATGAGTGCTGTTGAGCGCATGTGTTTTCATGTATCTATTAGCCATCTACATATCTTCTTTGGAAAAGTGTCAATTCATGTCTTCTGCCCATTTCTTCACTGGGTTATTTGTTTTTTGGGTGTTGAGTTTGAAGCTTTTTGTTTGTTTGTTTTATTTTTGAGAGAGACAGAGTTTGAGCAGGGAAGGGGCAGAGAGAGAGGGAGACAGAATCTCAAGTGGGCTCCAGGCTCTGAGCTGTCAGTAAGAGCCCGACTGGGGGCTTGAACTCACAGACCGTGAGATCATGACCTGAGCCGAAGTCGGTTGCCCAACCAACTGAGCCACCCAGGCGCCCCTGATAAGTTTTTTATAGATTTTGGATACTAACTCTTTTTCAGATATGTCATTTGCAAATATCTTCTCCCATTCCATGGGCTGCCTTTTAGTTTTGTTGATTATTTCCTTTGCTGTGCAGAAGTTTTTTATCTTTATTTTATTTTATTTTATTTTAATAGTTTATTTTCAAATTGGTTTACATGTAACACCCAGAAGAATGAAGCTGGACCACTTTCATACACCATACACAAAAATAAACTCAAAATGGATGAAAGACCTAACTGTGAGACAGAAAACATTGAAATCCTTGAGGAGAACACAGGCAGCAACCTCTTTGACCACGGCTGTAGCAACTTCTTATTAGACATATCACCGGAGGCAAGGGAAACAAAGGCAAAAATGAACTACTGAGAGACTTCATCGAGATAAAAAACTTGTCAGAAGTTCTAGCAATTTTTTGGTGGAGTCTTTCGGGTTTTCTACATAGAGTATCTTGTCATCTGCTAATAGTGAAAGTTTGACTTCTCCTTGCTGAGTTGGATACCTTTTATTTCTTTTCATTGTCTGATTATTGAGGCTAAGACTTCCAGTACTGTTAAATAGTAATGGTGAGAGTGGACATCCTTGTCTTATTCCTGACTGTAGAATAGACGCTCTCATTTTTTCCTCATTGATGATAATATTAGCTGTGCGTCTTTCTTATATGACTTCTATAATGTTGAGGTATATTCCATCTGTACCTACTTTGTTGAAGCTTTTTTTTTTTTAAATCAAGAATGGATGCTGTATTTGAAACTGACAGTCTTCTAAAGTGGCTGCATGATTACATTCCCACTAACCAGGAATGAGAGTTTTTATTGCTCCATATCCTTGCCAGCATTTGATGTTGTCAGAATTTTGGATGTAATTGCAATAGGTGTGTATTGGTATCTCATTAGAGTTTTAATTTGCAATTCTCTGATGATAACACCTTTGTATACAAAGGTGATATGCAGCATTTTTTCATATGTTAATTTGCTATTTATTTTCTTCGGTCAGGTGTCTGTTCATATCTTTTGCCCATTTCTAAATTAGGTTGGTTATTTTCTTTTTGATGAGTTTTAAAAGTTCTTCATAAATTTTCAATACAAGTCCTTTATCAGATAAGTGTTTTGCAAAAATTTTCTCGCAGTCTGTGGTTTATCTTTTCATTCTCTTCACAGTGTCTTTTGCAGAGCTGAAGCTTTTAATTTTAATGAGGTGCAACTTATCAATCATGCTTTTGGTGTTGTATCTAAAAGGCCATTACCAAATCCAAGGTCACTTAGATTGTCTCCTATGTTATCTTCTAGGAGTTTTATAATTTTTTGTTTTCCATTTAGGTCTATGACCTATTCAAATTAATTTTTAAATTTTTTTTAATTTTTTTAACATTTATTTATTTTTGAGAGACATAGAGACAGAGTATGAGCAGGGGAAGGGCACAGAGAGAGGGAGATACAGAATCCGAAGCAGGCTCCAGGCTCTGAGCCATCAGCACAGAGCCCGACACGGGGCTCGAACCCACAGACCGTGAGATCATGACCTGAGCCGAAGTCGGCCGCTTAACCAACTGAGCCACCCAGGCACCCCTCAAATTAATTTTTATACAGGGTGTATAATTTTATAGAGGGTCTGGATTAATTTCTTTGCATGCAGATGTTCACTTGTTCTGGAAACTTTTGCTAAAAAGACTATCCTTTCAGAGCACCTGGGTGGCTCAGTCAGGTAAGCATCCAACTCTTGATTTCAGCTCAGGTCATGATCTCACAGTGTGTGAGTTCGAGCATCACGTTGGGTTCCAGGCTGATAGTGCCGAGCCTGCTTGGGATTCTTTCTCTCTCTCCTTTTCTCTCCGCGCCTCCTCCGCTCTTGCTTTCTCTCTCACAATAAAGAAAGAAACTTAAAAAAGGAGATCTACTCCTTAGGTATAAAATACAATATTAGGCATTGAGCTATACACTAGATCCCCAGAAGACATTCACATTACAATGGGAAACTTGTATCCATGACCAACATCTCCCCATTTACCTCACTCCCCAGCATCTGGAATTTATTCTGTTTCTATGAGTTAGGCTCTTTTAGATTCTACATACAAGTAAGATCATACATTACTCGTCTTTCTTTGTCTTTCTCATTTCACTTAGCATAATGTCCTCAGAGTTCACCCATATTGTCACAAATGGTAGGATTTTCTTCTTTTTTATGACTGAGTAATAATCTATTGTATGTATAATAGATTAAAAATATTTTTCTTCTTTGTCCTTTCATCCACCAATAGACACTTATATTTATTTCTGTCTTTCGGTTGTAGCAGATAATGCTGCAATGAACAGTGGAGTGCTGTGGGTCTTTCTTCAAGACAGTAATTTCATTTCCTTCAGATATATACCCAAAATGAAACTGCTAAATTGTATGGTAGTTCTATTTTTAATTTTCTGAGAAGCCTCCATACTCTTTTCCCTAAAGGCTGTACCAATTTCCATGTCCATTAGCAGTATCTGTCCATTTCTCCACATCCTTGCCAGCCCTTGTTATCTCTTTTTAATAGCCATTATAACAGGTGTGAGAGGATACCTTATGGTGGTCTTGATTTACGTTTCTTAGATGATTAATGATGTCGAGCTCCTTTTTATATACCTGTTGGCCATTTGTACATCTTCTTTAGAAAAAAGATCTATTCAGTCTCTTGCCCCTTTTTTAATGATATTGTTTGTTTTTTAGCTATTGAGTTTTACAAGTGTGTTATATATTTTGGACATTAACCCCCATCAGATAGATGTGACGCAGATATTTTCTCCTGCTCCATAGATTGCCTTTTCATTTTACTGATAGTTTCTTGTGCTACAGTTTGATGTTGTCTCACTTGTTTATTTAGCTTTTATTGCTTGTTGGTTTTGGCCATATTCAAAAAATCATTGCCAAGATCCATTTCAAGGAGCTTTTTCTCTAGGTCCTTACTAGGAGTTTTAATGTTTCAAGTCTTACATTTAAGTCTAATCAGTTGCAAGTTAATTTTTGTAAGAGATATAAAATCGGAGTCCAGTTTCATTCTTCTGCGTGATTATCTAGTTTACCCAGAACCGTTTATTGAAGAGACTTTCCTTTCCTCATTAAGTAGTCTTGGCTCTTTTGTCAAATATTAATTGACCATATGTGCATGAGATTATTTCTGAGCTCTTGATTTTGTTACATTAGACTATGTATCTGTTTTAATGTCAATACCATCCTGTTTTGATAACCATAGGTTTGTAGTATAGTCTGAAAGCAGGAAGTATGAAATACCTCCAGCTTTATTCTTCTTTCTCAAGATTGCTTTGGCCATTTGGGCCTTTTATGGTTTCCAACAAATTTTAGGATTTTTTCTGTGAATTGGAATTGGAATTTTGATAGGAATTTCATTGAATCTATAGATGGCTTGGGGTAGTATGGATGTTTTTGCAATTCTTTCAGTCCAGAAATACAGGATAGCTTTCCATTTATTTGTATCTTCTTCAGTTTCTTTCATCAATGCCTTATAGTTTTCTGTGTATAGGTCTTTCACTTCATTAGTTATGTTTATATCTAACTATTTTATTCTTTTGGATGCCATTGTAAATAGGATTGTTTTATTTCTTTTTAGATACTTTGTTGGTGGTGTATGGAAACACCATTGATTTTTGTATGTTGATTTTGTATCCTGCAATTTTACTGAAGTTATTTAATTGTTCTAACAATCTTTTGGTGTACTGTAGGATTTTCTTTTTTTTTTTAACAAATTTTTTAAATATTTATTTATCTTTGAGAGAAACACAGACAGAGCATGAGTGGGGAGGGATACAGAGAGAAGGAGACACAGAATCTGAAGCAGGCTCCAGGCTCTCAGCTGTCAGCAGAGAGCCCAAAGCGGGGCTCAGATTCATGGACCTTGAGATCATGACCTGAGCTGAAGTCAGATGCTCAACTGACTGAGCCACCCAGGCACCCCATGGACTGTAGGATTTTCTATATTTAATGTCACATCAACTGCAAACAGATAATTTTACTTCTTCCTTTCCAATTTGGATGTCTTTTATTTCTTTTTCCTGCCTAATTGGTCTGGCCAGGACTTCCAGTTTTATGTTGAGTAGGAGTCATGAGAGGAAGGGGGCACCTTTGATGTATTCCTTATCTGAGCAGGAAAGATTTCAACCTTTCACTGTTGATACAATGTGAGCCATAGGTTTGTCATGTATGGCCTTTATTCTGTTGAGTTATTTTCCTTCTAAGCCAAATTTATTGAGAGTTTTTAATCATGAAAGGGTGTTAAATTTTGTCATGTTTTTCTGAATCTTATGAGATGATCATATGATTTTTATCTTTCAGTCTGTTAATGTGGTTTGTCACTCAAATTGATTTACCTGTGTTGAACCATCCTTGCATTCCAGGGATAAATCCTACTTGATCTTGGTGTATAATGCTTTTACTATATTGATAGTTTAACTATGTCTTACTGAAACCTTTTTCTGGTTTAACCTATTTGAGGACCTTTGGGCCTCGTAGATATGTCCATTTCTTTCCGTAAGCTTGGGGAGTTATAGCCATTGCTTCTTTAAATAGACTCTCTCTCTCTCTCTCTGTTCCTCTCTCTCTCTCTCTCTCTCTCTCGTACTCTTTCTCTCTCTTCCTCCCCACTCCTGGGATTCCCATAATGCATATATTGTTTCTGTCAATGGTACTCTACAAGTCTGGTAGAGCTTTGTCACTCTTTCTTATTCTGTTTGTTTGTTTGTTTTTTATTCCTCTGACTATATAATTTCAAGTGATCTGGCTTCAGGTTCACTGATTCTTTTTTTTGCTTGTTCAAGTATTCTAATGAAACTCTGTTGAATTCTTCAGTTATTATATTCTTCACTTCTAAGATTTCTGTTTTGTTTCTTTTTTATGGCTTCAATTTCTTTGTTAAACTTCTTATTTTGTTCTTGCATTGTTTTTCTAATTTTGTTTGTCTATCTGCATGTTCCTACAGTTAACTGAATTTCTTTAAGATTATTTTGAATTTTTTGCTAGACAGGTCATAAATTTATTTAGGGTCAATTATTGGAGCTTTATTTAATTTTTCTTTGATGGTGTAACATGTACTTTCTTCTTGGTGTTCATTGATATCTACAAATTTGAGGAAGCAGTCTCCTCTTCTAGACTTTACTGGTTTGCTTTTGCATGGAAAGACATTTTACAAGTCAACTCAGCATAGTATTCTGGACAGACCAACCTATAGCATCCAAAAACAGGCTAATATTGATGTTGGAGTCTCTAATTGAGTGAGGCTGCTGCCCAGACTCTGATTTAAGGTAAAGGGAGCCACTGGCTGGGGTCTATGATTGAGTGGACCTGCTGACTGTGTTCTATATTCAGTTAAAGCCACTATTTATGCTCACTGTCATGTGAAGCTGTGCTCTGTGGTCAGGTAGGGCCTGTAGCCAGAGTCTGCAATTACCTGTATTTGGACAGGGAAGCATGCTGGGCTTCCTGGCAGGTTGGCTCTACTAGCTGGACTCCGTGATTGAGCAGGGCTGCAGGCTATGCTCTTCAATCACTCCTGGTCAGAAGTCTTAGGCTTTGCTCCATATCCAAATAGTGCTACTGGCTAGATTCTATTCAGGCAGGGCCACAGGCCGGGCTTCACAATAGAGTGCTTCAGGCTATGCTTCATGATCGGATGGGGCCACAGGCTGGATTCCACCATTGGATAGTCCATTGGCTGTGCTTTGCTGCTAGATGAGGTTGCAGGCCTGTCAGGCAGGGCCTCCATCTGTACTATGGCAGTTAGGAGGTGGAGGGTGGACAGTGTTCTCTACAATTAGGTGGTGTCACTGTCCAGGCTCTCTGATCATATAGGACCTGCCACAGGTTATTCACAATTGGGTGTGGTCACTACCTAGTCTCCCTGCCTGGATAAGGCTGCAGGCTGAGCTCATCAATTAGGTATGACTATAAGCTAGGCTCTAAGACTTCCCAGGGTCCCTCTTCAGGCTACCTGGGCAAGCAGAGCTGGAAGGTTTGCTCAGCAGTTGGGCAGAGCTGTTGGCCTGGCTCTTTCCTCAAGAGGGGCTATAGGATTTGCTCTGTGACTTCCTGGGGTCTCTGGCCAGGCTTCCTGGTCAGGCAGGACTAAGACTATGCTCAGAAGTTGGTAGGGCTATTGACTTGCTTCCCCATCTGGGTAGTGCTGTCAAAAGGGCTCCACAGCTGGAATGTTCCATTTACTGGGGAACCAAATGAGGCAGAATTGTTGATCAAGATCCCTGACCAGAGAGGCAAATGGGCAGTTCCACTAGCTAGAATCTGTTGAGCGCTGCCACTGCCAGCAGAAACACAGTTTTCCAAGATCCATCCACTATCTGCTTAAACTCTGCTCCCTACTATGTCTCTAATCCCCCATGGTCCAAGCCCCACTTATTCTCCAAGTGACTCCTATGATGCAAGACCCAAGTGGCCCTCCTGGAAATCATCTGTCAATGTTTGGGAAGGTAGATGCCCAACTTGGGCTCTCTTTTTTCCACTGAAGAAGTTGAAACCAAATGCCCTCTCTGTGTGGCACTATGCCAGCCCCGGGGAGGGGCAATACAATCAAAGTGAAACTGCTCCTCTTACTCTTCTAACACAATCCTTCCTAGACTCTGTGTCCAAGGAGGTGCTTCATCTTTACCTCAGACTCTGTAATTTCCACAAAGGTATCTTGTCTATGGACAGTTGCCACTTGGTCTTTATGTGATAGCAGATATAGTCGGGGACCACCTATTCTGCCACTTTCCTGACCTTTTATTTTTCTTTTAATGTCAGTGGTTTCAATAATGATAGTCCTGCTTTCCTTTCTGATGTCTCCAATCTTTGTCCTAGCCTGGCTAGAGGTTTATCAATTTTACTGATCTTTATAAAGAACCAAATTTTCATCGATTTCCTTTGTTGATTTCCTATTTTCAATATTATTGGTTTCTTTTTAAATTTTTATTATATATTTTTCTGCTTGCTTTAGACTTAATCAGTTCTTCTTCTTCTAGGTTTCTTTATTGGAAGCTTTTTGATTATTGATCTTAGATCTTTTTTCCCCCTAATATATTCATTCAGTGCTATAAATTTCCCTCTGAGAACTGCTTTTACTGCATCCCACAAATTTTTAGAAGTTGTATTTTACTTTAGTTCAAAATACTTTTTCTCTCTTGAGACTTACTTGACCTGTGTGTTATTTAGAAGGTTTTGTTTAATCTTCAGGTATTGGCGGGAGTTTTTAAGCCATCTTTCTGTTTTTAGTATCTAGTTTTTCATATCTGATGTGGTCTTAGAGCACTGCTTGTATGATTTCTTTTTTTTTTTAATTTGTTAAGATATGTTTTATGGCTCAGAATATGGTCAATATTAGTGAATATTCTGTATATACAATCTCAAAAAGATGTGTATTCTGCTCTTGTTGGATGACTTTTTCTGTAAATGTCAATTAGGTTCACTTAATGATGCTATTCAGTTCAACTATTTCCTTAGTGATTTCCTGGCTGCTGAATCTGTCAATTACTGATAGTGTTGTGTTGAAGTCTCCAACTATAATAGTGAGTTTGTCTATTTCTCCTCGTAGTTTTATCAGTTTCTGCCATATTTTTATGCCTCGTTGTTAGATGCATAGATATTAAAGAATTGTTATGTCTTTTGAGAATTGACCCCTTTGTCATTGTATAATTCCCTTCTTTATCCCTGTTAATTTTCCTTGCTCTGATATCTGCTTTGTCTGAAATTAATGTATTTACTATAGCTTTCTTATGGTTAGTGTTCGCATATTATATCTTTCTTCACCTCTTTAGTTTTAATTTATCTGTCTTTATATATGAAGTGGCTTTCTTGTAGACAACATATGATTGAGTCTTTTTAATTTATCTACATTGGTAGTCTCTGTTCTTTTTATTGGTATTTAGACCCCTTTATATTTGAGGTAATTATCGATATAGTTAGATTAATATCTAGCATATTTATTAGTGTTTTCTAGTCATTATTTTGTTTTGTATGGGTTTTTGGGTTTTTTGTTTATGTTTTTGTTTTTGTCTTCCACTCTTTCTTCTGTCTATAGTTTTAATTGAACTTTTTAAAGATTCTATTTTTTTCTTCTCTCTTAGCATATCAATTGTAGTACGTTTTTAAGTAGTAGCCCTAGAGTTTGGAATATAAACTTACAAGAAATCTAAGTCCATTTTCAAATAACACTATACTATTTCATGGGTAGCGCAAGTACATCATAAATCTCAATTCTTTCTTTCTATCCTTTAAAACATTGCTGTCAATTCATTTCTCTTATCCATAAGCTGTATATACTTTCCAGATACATTGTTGCTTTGAACAAACTGACCTATTAGTTCAACTAAGAATAAGAAAATAGATTTTATATTACCTTCATTTATTCCTTTTCCAATGCTTATTCTTTATTTAGATCTTTTTTTATGTATACATTTTCTTCCTTTCTGAAGAACTTCTTTTAAAATTTCTTGCAGAGCAGGTTTATTGGCAGCAAATATCCTCAGTTTTTATCTTTCTGGAAAAGACTTTATATCTTCTTCACTTTTGGAGGTTAATTGAGCTGGATGCAAGATTCTACATTGGTGGGTTTTTTTCCTTTCAACACTTTAGATATTTCATTCCACTCTCTTCTTGCTTGTGCATGATTTTTAAAGTAAAGTCTGAAATAGTTCTTCTCCACGTTTATAGGTAAGGTTTTTTTGCTCCTCTGTCTTCTTTCAATATTTTCTCTTGTCTTTGATTTCATGGAAGTTTGAATATGATATGCCAGGTGTACATTTTTTGGTAATTATCCTGCTGGTGTTCTCTGTTCTTCCTGAATCTGTGGTTTGATACTTGTCTTTAATTTTGAAAAAGTCTCAGCCTTTATTACTTCAAATATTTATTCTTTTCCTTTCTTTCTCCTTCTGGTATTCCCAATTACAGATATATTATACCTTGGTAATTGTCCCACAGTTCTTGGATATTCAGTTTTGTCTTTTTCAGTTGTTTTTTCTCATTGAATTTCAATTTTGAAAGTTTCTATTGACATTTCTTCAAGCTTACTGATTCTGTCCTTAGCCATCTCTGGTCTAATGATGAACCCATCCAAGGCATTTGTGATTTCTGGTACAGTGTATTTTTTGATTTCTACCATTTCCTTTTGATTCTTTTTTAGGGGTTTTGTATATCTGCTGGTCTTACCCATCTGGTCTTACATGTTGTCCGCTTTTTCCATTAGAGCCCTTAGGTACTGACCATAGTAGTTTTATTCCTAGTCTGATCATTCCAACATCCCTGTCATATAGGAGGCTGGTTCTGCTGCTTGTTTTGTCACTTCAAACTTTGTGTTTTGCCTTTCAGTATGCTTTGCAATTTTTTCTTGAAAGCCAGATGTAATGTATCGGGTAAAAGATATTGAGAAAAATATATCTTTAGTGTGAGGTTTTAAGATTTTCTTGATAGCAGTTAGGTTGTGTTGCCCTAGGTGTGTCAGAAGGTAAAATTTCCTCTGGTATCTTTGTTTTTGTGTCCCTTATTATCTTAGGATTTCCCTAAGCAGTTAAGAAAAAATAAGGCCTAAGATACACTCTTCTTTCAGTTTTATTCTCCTTGTATCACGCAAGGGCTCTGTTGATATGTCATAAGGTATGGGGAAAGGGCAAGTGTTCTATTGTTTGATTGTTTGGTCCTTTAGTGAGCCTTTGTCCCTGGGATATTACCTTCATGGGTACATCTCAGCCCCCACCCACTTTGATGAGATAGGAAGGCTGGAGAGGGCTGGAGTCCAGTATTTTCCTTCCTCCACATTGAAATCTGGACCTGAGTATTTCCCTTTCCCTAGTTTGTTAGGTTCTGTTAAAACCCCAGGTAGGCTCTTGTAAAATAGTTTTCATTGAGAGCAAGCCTTGCTAAGAACAGAATGCTCTGGGAGTATTTCAAGATGACTGCCGAAACTAGGTACAGAGTGTCTTTATGGTGTGGTGAAAAGGTTATAAAAGTGATTATGGTGCTAGTTGCACAATTCTGTGGACATCCTCAAGACCATTAAGTTGTACACTTTAAGTGGGTGAATTATATGGTATGTGAATTGTATCTTAGCGAAAATGTTAAGGAAAAAAAATAGGAAATTCTTCCCCAAGTCCAAAAGGGAGAGAAATTTTTGTTTCCTTCTTTCTTTGGCCTTGGCTCTCTCCTGCCTCTTCTCCACCCACACTTCAAGTCAGTAGCCTCCAAGGAGCACTCAGTTTACAGCCCCTGCTGCCACAATGTCAAATTCTGTAGAAATATGTTATACAGAGCAGAAATCAAAAAGTCATAGTATGTGAAGTTCCACACAAACTGGCAATTACACAGAGATTGAGAGGTCAGGCAGAGGGCGAGGGTAAGAAGAAGGACAAAGTTTGACTCTGGAATATGTTTAAATTCTCTTTGCCATGTAGCTTGCTTTATATTGTCAGCTAGAAGCTTTAGTTCATTTGTAGTCAGTTTTTCCATTTTTTGTGTGTTTTGTTCATAATCTTTGTGCTAAGTTCTTTTCATGTTTTTATTAGGCACATCTATTGATTCTTTGTTCTCCTGTAGTTCTTGCCCTTTTTTTTCTATCAAATATATCTGATTTGAAATTTGCATGTGTACATTTTCAACTCCCTGATTATATTCTAAGAGAGAAGAGCCTTTTTGGCCAGTGATAAAAATCATTGATCAGAAGTAAAAGAGATATTATCCCGATTACCAGATAACCTGTCATACAGCCCACATAACTTTCCTAGCTTAATCAAATACCCACCTAGTGATATATTATACTTGAAGAGTTCAACCGTTTACATTCCCACTGCCTAACATACTGCCTGACCCCTCATATGTGCTCCATAAGTTTTTACGAATGAATGAATCAACAAACGGACTACGTCAGTAGCCTCTGCCTAGCACTGGTAGGCATTCTTCGATTCTCCATGGGCCACTATGCCTTTTTCTCTTCCAAGTCTGCCTTTCTGTCTTGAAGTCTCAGGAAGTATCGACTCTGAGTTCATAGCCATGTCATCTTTCTCTCCAAGTAGAAGAAAAGAAAACCATTACCACTACCCTTTTATGTTTAAATACAGGACTAGTAATGTGTTGATAGTGACCAGAGGCAGCATTAACTTTGCCAAAGAGCAGCAGAATGAATCCCTTGAAATTGTATAGGAGAAACTGATACTGCCTGGAGTCCCCCTGAATTTTGACATTCCTGTTTGTTTGTAGTTCCACTATTTATCTGTTTGTACTAGATCTAGCTAAATGACAGTTAAGTCAAAAGTTGCCAAGAAAATAACCACATCTTTCAGGACTCTTCTGCTGAGTCACAGAGATCCCAGCCTCTTTGCCTGTGGAATAGCATTGCTAATTGGTTGAGTCATTATGGGCCAAACATGTCAAAACAATTCAGAGACCAGGACAATACTGGCATGAAGTTTCCAGGGAATCCTGCAGAACCTAAGAATATTTTAATTTATTGGTGCCTATCTTGGAGGAAAGCATACTGAAAGTTACGTTATATTTGATAACCAAATATTTAGTGATTATATTGATTGATATATTTAGTGAATTCGGACTGAAAATCTGACAATACTAACAAGACAGTACTAACAAGTCAATGCCAGGATGTGATTTACCTCTTTTTGCCCTTAGAATACTGTGTACCTGGAAGGTCATTCTCTGAGCTCAAAGTAAACCAAGATTCTAAATATTTCAAACCATTGAATCTCTTGTGTATGCAGTGACCTAATATTACAGCCCAATTCTCCAACTGCCAGGGACCTATAAGCACAAATCAATGCCAACTATGCTGGTAAGCAAGCCGCGTTACTGAGGGTATTATGTACTTTGACTTGCCAAGAGGCTGCCTGATCTGGTCAGGAGAGGAACATTCTCAGTCCATTTGGGTTCAGCTCAGGAATCTAAGGGAAGTAAATTAACTCTTCCAGATGTCAGTTTCCATAAGATGGGGGTAGGAATCCTTTTTTCTCAGGAACGGTCAGAATGATTAACACAGCATTTATCAGATGCTTTAAGCTCTTTTATCAACTGACATCCTTTAAGCACTTTTGTATAGCCGGGTTAGCCTTGAAGAGGAGGCAAAATATACCTACAAAAAGATAAGCCACAATACAAGATGTTGTATCATAAATGCCAAATAAATGGTACAAGCAGTGGGAAGAAAAGGTGATGGCAGGGGTATGGAAAGGCAGCAGGAGAGACCAAGGGCCTTCGTCATGCAGCAAGGGGGAGGACAGGACTGTACCCCAGAAGGAGCACAGCATACCCAAAGAGCATGACTGGGAAAGAGGGCTAAAATAAAGGCAGTTACAAACTGAAAGCCCTGTACACCTGCTAAGTGGGATTATTCTTGTATTTCACTCAGTTTCCAGCCAGCACCGTTTAGAAGCTATGTTTATCAATTCTGCCTGAATGTCCTCGTTCATTTTGCTTTAATAAAGAAAATATGGTTCCACAGTCATGTGATCTTTCGAAATTCTTAGTCCCATTGTCACTTTTAAAGGATATCATGTGTAGTAGTGTTTTTCTTTCTCTGATTATAAAAGTAACATATGTACATTATAGAAAACTTTAAAAATATAGAAAAGTATAAATTTGAAATAATATTGATATTATTTACATAGTTTTGTGTCTTACAGTTTTCACTTAATAATATCTTACAAGCATCTTCTCATGTTGTTAAAAACTACACGAACATCATTTTTCATATTCCACCATAGAGAATAGAATTTTTAACTTTTTTTCTGTGGTTAGACATTTAGATTGTTTATGGTTTTAGCCTCGTATAAATAACACTACCATGAACATCCTGTACATACATCTTTGTCTGGATTTTTTGTTTAGTTCCTTAGGATCAATTCCCGGAAGTCGAATTTCTGGGTTAAACACTGTGAATGCTTATGGCTCCTGATTTATATTAACAAATTGTTTTCTAGAGTAGTGTTACCAGTTTACTCCCATGTATGTTACATGAGGGAGCCATTTTTAATCTAACTATGACCTCTCAGTTTTTAAAAATCTTTGCTTATTTGAGAAGTAAAAGGTGTCTCGTTGTTTTCATTTGTATTTCTTTGATTGCTCTTAAAGCTAAATATTCTTTACTGGGTAATAGCCATTTATGGTTCTTCAGAACATTGCATGTTTCGTAAGAGCGTTACATTCTTATAGTTATTACTCCTTTATCATGTTTACTGAAAATATTTTTCCTGGTTTATTTGCCTTTTATTATTGTCAGGTTTATTATCTATAGAAGCTTTAAATTTGTATGTAGTCAAATCTAGAACTTTCCTTGGTGATTTCTCTTACTGTTACTATTTTTTTTTTTACTATTCTTCAGAAGTCCTTCCACAATAGGAAAGAAAATTAATACCTTCATTTTCTCTTTATTATTCCATTTTTTAAATTAGATTGTAATGCATCTAGGATTTATTTTGGATAAAATCTGAAATGAGAATTTAGTTTATTTTTGTTTCATGCAGTTCATTTTCCCAGCACTGTTGTCCATTCATTTTCCCAGATTTGGCAACCAAATCTTACAAATTTATAGTGCCTTTAGTATTTAAAGAATGTGTGTACGTGTGTGTGTGTGTGTGGTGTGGTATATGTTTTCATGGGAAATAGGAAGTTGGGAAAATCTTCCACCATGTTACACCAGACTAGATTCTGTTTTCAGTGGGAACTTTTAAATCAAACATTCTCAGTGAGTTTGATTTTATCGAATCAATGGTAACTACTTTATCTTTTTAAAATTTTTTTTTTCTTAACATTTATTTATTTTTGAGAGACATAGAGACAGAACATGAGCGGAGGAAGGGCAGAGAGAGAGGGAGACACAGAATCCGAAGCAGGCTCCAGGCTCTGAACCGTCAGCACAGAGCCTGATGCGGGGCTCAAACTCACAGACTGTGAGATCATGACCTGAGCTGAAGTTGGCCGCTTAACCGACTGAGCCACCCAGGCGCCCCTTACTACTCTATCTCCAGCTACTCTTAAGGATGGGAAAAGCACTTTAACTGTTTCTTTATTGACTCTTTTTTGTTTGTTTAACTGCTGTTTTCCGACACATGCCTGTAAGGCCTGTTTCTTCACTCTTAGGAATATGTCACTTTTAATCTTGCTTTCATCTACCCTGTGGATGAAATAATTGCTCTTTTTCTAACCATCTTTCAGCAGTACTTCAAGACCCAGATCAAATCCTAATTCTTCCAGCTAGCCTTCTTTAGTCCTCTGAATTCCAGTGGGACCAATAATCTATACATGACAATTGAACACTGAAATTCATTTTATCCCATGTGTAAATCGTATTTCACCAGATACTGTAAGCTTCTTGCAGAGACTTTTACTCTGCCTTAGTGCCTAGCACTAAGAATTTTTAAAATCCCGTGTAAGCATGCGGGTCAGATCATAAGCTAAAATTTTAGAATGCTGAGATCCAGAGTTCCGTATTCACCACCCACTGCGCCAGCATCTCAGGCAGCTAGCATCAGGGTCTCTGTAAGACCAGGGCCTTACTCTTCATCCTCTTTACCCTCGAAACACTAGTTTCCCTCGAAACCCTACCAGCAATCCTCCTCTCGGCCTGGTCAATAACATGAGTGAGCAACATTAGTTATGGCTGAAACAAAGGGATCTCCTCCTTAGTTTTTTGTCCCACCAGGTTGCTTTTTCCAAGTTCAGGAAAATTAGAAGCTTCCTAGTGAAAGAGACTGTCCAGTTAAAAAAAAAAAAAAAGAAGAAGAAGAAGAAGATGACAACACACAGATTAACTCATTTATAACTTTATTGCATTGATTCAAAGAATATGGTGTTTTTGAGCTTTGCTATATAGCGTATTTTTTATCTGTTTTGTGTGTTTTCTGGTAAATGAATGCAATATTACATATCCAGTGAACCAAACTTAATATTGGTGCTATTTTAATCTTCTGGATTTCTTAAGTTTTTTTTTAATCTGCTTTATTAATCACCAAAAGAAGAGTGATAGAATCTCCCTCCATTATTGTGGTGTATCAATTTATCCTTGTAACAGTGTCAGTTTTTGCTTTGTGTGGTTTCGTATCTTGAGACTATGCTGTTGGGTATATAAAAGGTTAGAATTTTATGTCCTGGTGAATTATCCTTTTACCAGTATATAGTGCCCTTCTGTTCCTAATGTTGTTGTTTTGCCTGAGAGTCTACACTGCACCTACTTTCTTCCTTTTTCTTTTTCTTTTCTTTTCTTTTCTGTGTATGCATGTTTGCTCAGTTTGTCTTTTTCCATTGCTTCACTTTGAAATTTCTGTGTCCTCAAAGTTATATTTTCAATTTATCTCTCATCTCTCTTATAGTTGGACTCGCTTATTAATAAAATATGAGAACCTCAGTCTTTTCGCTAACTAGTTTAGACCATCGCTATCATATTTTCCATTCTAACATCTTATTTGTGCTATTTACCATGCCTTTCTTTGTTTCTTTTTATTTCTAACTTTCCCTACCTTTTATTTTTTTATTTTGGCTTTAAAATATTAGTGTCACAGATAGGAAAGTAAAGGATGCAGGTATTTTCTAAGAGTATTTAATACCTTAAATTACTTTTAGTCTTTGACACACATACCAAGATTATATCTTGTTTTGGCTTTGGTTTTGGTTTTCTAGTGGTTGTCAGTTCCCCTGTCTCCTATGTACCTGACCAGTATACAGACAGTTTGCTTCTGATTAGAAGGGCAGAAAACATACTGTCCTCATTTCAAAGCGTTTATTTTGCTTTTGCCATTATTTAGTTGGCAGAGATGTCAAATTTAATACATTCGCCACCACTTGGCCGTTCGCATAACCTGAACACCAGATCGCGGACGTACTAAGTCTACTGACCTCGCGAACCAAGTTGCTTCCTTCCCAGTTACTACCAGCAGAGTAGTGCTTTGGTGATGCTATTATGATGTTACCAAAGTGAATGCAAAACTTCAATTCACCCTTTTTCTTTAAAACATGGCAACCCACATACACCTAGATCAGGATTTTTAAAGGGGTATTGAAAAATATCCGTGGGTAACTCGGCTGGTTAAGTGTCGGACTCGATTTCAGCTCAGCTCATGATCTCGTGGTTGGTGAGCTCGAGCCTCAAGTAGGGCTCTGTGCTCACAGCACAGAGCTTGCTTGGGATTCTCTCTCTTCCTTTCTCTCTACCCCTCCCCAACTCACACTTTCTCTGTCTCTCAAATAATAACCACTTAAAAAAAATAAAGGGATGTTGGAGAAAAGAAATAATAAGCAATTCATACATTCAAAGATACAACTTTACTCTTCAGCAACACGAAACTGTGTAGTTCCCTGCATGCATGGTGCTATTTTCCCCCTCCATGTGTTTGCTTATACCACCCTCCTCCCCTCCTGGGATGCCCTTCCTCTTTTCCCTGTGGTGGTGGTGGTGGTTGTTGTTTGATTAAAATTAAGGGGGGAACAATTTTAAATTTACAGAAAAGTTGCAAAGATAATATGGAGAGTTTCTGTAGGCCATTACCCAGTTGCCCCAAGTGTTAACATCTTTTATATCATGTGGTACATTTGTCACAACTAAGAAATTAACATTGGTTCATTATTATTAACCGAACTATAGACTTTAGTCATGTTTCATCAGTTTTTCTATCAATGTCTTTTTCTATTTCAGGATCTCGGCCAGGGCACTACGTTGCATTTGGTCGTCACATCCCTAGTCTCTCTGCCTTCTTTTTGATTGGTTTTTCTAAATATTTTTTTTAGTGTTTATTTATTTTGAGGAGGAGAGAGACAGAGTGTGAGCGAGGGAGGGACAGAGAAAGAGGGAGACACAGAATCCCAAGCAGGCTCCAGGCTCTGAGCTGTGAGCACAGAGCCCGAAGCGGCACTCGAATCCACGAACCACGAGATCATGACCTGAGCCAAAGTCGGACGCTTAACCGACTGAGCCACCCAGGCGCCCCTATTTGATTGATTTTTTAAATCTCCTTTTTCCTTGTTTCCCTTTAGTCTGGTTGTTTTACATTCTATTCCTAATCTTCTAGAGGTTACCAACACACTGTGTTTCCTAGGGTGCGGAGAAACTGTCACGCATTCCTGTGGTAGTATAAATATTCCTTCGAAAGAGAGAATATAACGTGCATCTCTTTCGATCCAGCAGTTTCCCTCCAAGGACTCAGTCCTACAGATTTATATACTTAAACCTACATATGAAGTTATTCAGTGCGTTATTATTTATAATTGTTTAAAGGATACCAATGAAGAAGTTGCATAGACCGACATGAACTGATGCCCAATACATTGTTAAATGGACGGGTGGGAGGGGAAAATTGGGAACAGTGTATTTCATTTGTTACGATACACAGATTTCCTTATTCCTGCTATACCAGAAGATGGATTTCTGTTTTGGTTTGTCCTTCCACTGAAGTTCGACCCATGAAGAGTCTTGTCTTTACACAGCAGCTTCCAAGTCTAACCCTGCTCCATAGACAGGTCCGAGTCATCGTCTCCAGTCCCCACGTGGGCTTGAAAATCCAAGCTTCAGCCACCTCCCTGCCATTTGGGACCCCCAAGGAATTTTTCCTTTACTACCTGGTTCTGATAATGATTTTGTACATGCTGCAACCACTCCACCACCTAGGGATATGAAAATTAAAGAAAGAATAATGCAAGAACTCAGGTCAGTAGCTGACACATAAAGTACTCAATAAATATTAACTATTGTTGTTGGGTTGCTTTTCCTAATTTTCTGCTTGTTAGACTTGCTATTGAAATTTATCAGGCTTTCTTTACTCGTACCTCTTTTTAATGAGCATAAAACATATCCCGTTTAATATTTAAAATTATAAGATAAAGCAACTTTGTGTAAAAGAAAATTCAAAAAAATGGTAATTCTCAGTATGCTTTTATTTTATTTTTTAAATAAATTTTATTCATTTTTGGAAGACAGAACATGAGCAGGGAGTGGCAGAGAGAGACGGGGAACAGAGGATCCAAAGCGGGCTCTGCACTGGCAGCAGTGATTCCCATGTGGGGCTCGAACTCACAAACCGTGAGATCATGACCTAAGCTGAGGTCAGACGCTCAACTAACTGAGCCACCCAAGGCGCCCCCTTGGTATGCTTTTAAAACTACGCATATATTTGTTTCATTCCTCTTTTCCCTTGGGAAGATTCTGAAACACTTCCTTCCCCTATAAAAGGGTGCCTGCATCCTAGCTGAGAGCCATTCATAGCCAGCCATAGCTGATTTTTAATTTTACGTGTGTATGTATGTTGTCTTCCCCCCACCCCGAAGATTCTGTAATATACATCTTCATATATGTAACATTTTTAGTTTAGTAATTCATTCCCTTTAGGTCAGTTTCTAGGAGTGGAATCATCGTGCCAGTGTTCTGCGATTCTCAAAGCATAAGGTAGAATATCTCTCTAAACAACCTGATGTGTTAGCGTGCTGTTTGCAGCGCCCGAGTATACTGATCGTACCCAAGCCTGGCAAACATCAGGAGTTAATCTTTCTAACATATCTGCCCCTTGTTAGGTGTAAAATGGCAACTTCTCGTTGCTTTCATGTCCCCTTCCTTGGTCACGACTCAATGCAAACTAGATGTTTATGCAGCATCCATTTCCGGTATCTGTTATTATTTTAATGCAGATTGCCAGGCATTAACCTAAAACATCCTTATTTACACTTTCTCACTATGAAAAGATTTTGGAGCTTCAACAAACTGAAAAAGGGGAGAAATTAAACTAGAAAGTCGCTGTGTTTATAAACAAGCAGGCTCGAAACATAAGACCATTGTGGTCATTGGAATGGTCTGTCTCCCAGAATGTCCTGCTTCATCGATGCCAAGCTCACCAACTGGCCGGGGAAAGCCAGAGCAATGTGTTTACCCCCAGGGTGGCCAGATGAGGCAAATCTGAATTCCTAAACCCCACAGTCACTCTCTGCCCAAAACCTATCCTGGCCCACACCACCTGAGTGTTTATGCTAAGGATTCTATTTTCCCGAAGTGTTGTAAGATTCTTTTTTAAAAAACCAAAAACGAAAACCAGGCATCCGCCAGGTTCGAGAACATTTTCTCTCTTTATAAATGTATTTAATAATAAAACAGAAACACATGTTCTTTTTCCAAAACCCTGTTAATTCAAAAAAGGCCTTTTCATTAGATGTATAGACACAAGGGCTAAAGATTACAAAGGCACAAAATTAAATTGTGAAGTACACAAGGATGCTTAGGACAAAACCTTAACAGAGGTCGTAATCAGAGATGCTTCCCTTCTGCTTGCCCTGTTTGCAACCTGACATTCACGGGGAATCCTGTCTAGGGAGAGCCTGAAGTGGTTTCATAATCTGTAACCACAAAGGGATGACTCAGATCTTTATCTTTTATAAACTGCGCTCATAACTTAGTGCCTTATTCACTTTCCCAAAGTCTCAATGTCTTTGGTCCAATGAATTAAAACAAGTTGAAGGAGTGTGTGTGTATGTGTGTGTGTGTGTGTGTGTGTGTGTGCGCGCGCGCGTGTGCGCGCATGTGTTTCCCCACTACATTTTCTGAATAGTGGTCCCTCAAAGCCTATTAGGTATTGAAGTCAGTTAACCCTTATAACTTTATCTGCATTTGGGGACCCTTCTACCTTCTTGCCAAATAGAGGGGGCCTGGTGACCGAGGAAGAGACAGCAGGATTCTTTGGGTGGGATTGAGGGTAGGTTCCGGGCAGAGCAGATGGACCTCACACATACTGTACACAGATGCAGTCACTGCCACACGTTTTCAGTGCTGGTGACTCACATATAAAGCTTGAGTGTCTGAAGAGAGAATGAGTGTACTGTAAGCCCTCACACAAAAGCAAGTGTCTCCTCTCCTCTTGATTTTTTAGCCATCGACCTCCCCTGATTGGTCGGTTACTGAGGAATGTTAAATACATGAGGGGACCCGTAGCATGAAAGTTTCCTCTGCCCAGTTAGGGCCCAGCATAGTCTGTGACGAGTTACTTGGAGCGTTGGGGATATGTTAAGCAAGAAACATAGCTCATTGTGCAATAATAGCATTTTCTGGGAGAATTACTGATGTAGCCCAGCCAGCCACGTTACCTGTCTTCAGTATACATCAGGATGAATATCAGATATTTCCTGAGAAAGATACCAGTGCCCCCATAAGGACCCAACTCTGAAACACTATCTCATGAGAAGAAAGGATATGCACTCTCCCCAGCTAATAAAGAGCTTAGCCTCTAGCCCAGGCCTGTTTGTTGGTTTGTTTATTTTTGAGTTTCCATAACTAGGTACAGTGACACTCAAATATACAGAAAAGTTTTCATATAAAAAATGATTCTGGGGGCGCCTGGGTGGCTCAATCAGTTAAGCGTCTGACTTTGCTCAGGTCATAATCTCGCGGTTTGTGAGTTTGAGCCCCACGTCGGGCTCTGTGCTGACAGCTCAGAGCCTGGAGCCTGCTTCAGATTCTATGTCTCCCTCTCTCTCTGCCCCTCTCCCGCTCATGCTATGTCTCAAAAATAAATATTAAAAAATTTTTTGAAAAAAAAAAGATTCTGGAAATAGTAGAAGTTAAACTGAATTGGGGCACTCAGATGGCTCAGTCTGTAAAGCCTCTGACTCTTGATTTCGGCCCAGGTCCTGATAATCACAGTTCCTGAGATTGAGCCCCTCATAGGGCTCTGCGCTGACGGCATGGAGTCTGCTTGAGATTCTCTCTCTCCCTCTCCCTCTGCCCCTCATGTGCATGCATGCACACATACTCTCTCTCTAAATAAATAAATAAACTTAAAAAATAGGTTAAACTGAGTTATGGTAAAACAAAATTATGTTTCTTATTACAAAAAAATGATTAAGAAGCTTCTTGAATGAATTGTCCAATGCCTTCAACTCTGCCTGTAAAAATATAACTATTACATACTTGTTTTTATGTCTACATAAAAATGTTTCCTTTCAGACTTTAAGGTCTACCTTTCCTATAAAAATTATGATAAATTATGGATAAATTCTGGACACATAGATGGCCTTGCGAACCTTCCTCATACACGGCATTTCCCTGCTACAGTGAGTAGGTGTTCATTGGGTGGTGTGTCACTTGCCTCTCTTGTATTTAGAACTGATTTGGTTTTCCAGTGGCAATCATAGGATTTGCTGCGTCTTACAGACTTCGTTATTCCAGTGCCCAGAATAGACCAAGTAGCGGGGTCCAGCCCACAGAAGGATGGAAGTTGTAAACGTTTTTAAAAGTCTCCGTCTTCTCTGACTGTTCAGTGAGTGAATCTTTCAGGTTCTGGGAAGCTCTTAATGACTTCTCACTATGAGTATCCTGGATCTCCGCTCAGTCTTTCCTTCGTATCTCTTGATTTTACCCAGCTCCACATCCCTCGCTTGGCCCTCTTACCTGCCTGGCTAATCGTTAGTGTTTCCCCAAACTAAGGAGAAAACAGATTAAAGAAGGCAGTGACAAAGTATTTATGGTTTTCAGGTACATCCAGTGAACCGGAATGTATTTTTAAATACCTTCTGGGCCCAAGCCCTCAGTTGTGTATAGTAACTATTCAAAAAAAAAAAAAAATTCACCTCTTACCCTCAGGTAATTTAAAAGTAAATTATTCTTAGAGGGTCATTCATTCATTTAGTGAATATTTGCTGAGCCTCCGCTATATACCAAGTGCTTGATACACATTATGGAACGAACAGACTAACATCTCCGACCCCATGGAGCTTACAGTTTAGGGTAGAGAGTGAGGAAATAGATACATAATAAGAATAATCAATAAGTTATACAGTTGTAGGTGGATACCAGGAACTGTGGAAAGAATAAGAAAGTAAAACAAAGGAAGAGGGATGGGAGTGTGGGCACTGGGGTGACAGGTTACAGGATTAAATGAGACAGGGAAGCTTCACTGAGGTGAGATTTGAACAGCGCCTTGAGGGAAATGACATAGTTATTCAAGCAGACATCTGAGAGAAGAACAGCCTCTGGTGATGGAGGGCCATGATTTATCATTTAAATTTTTGTGGGATAGATCAGCTTATCCTTCCTTTTCTAATGAAGAAACTGGATATACCAGCTGGATATCTGTTATGGCTTAAAGAGACTTTCAGTCGAGGTAGCTTTTAGGCAGAGGGAGGCCATTGTCTTTGTTTTAAAAGCTTGGGAAAAAGTAAGACCCAGAGAGGGAAGGGGAGCAAACTTCAGTAGAACCAAGAAACTAAGCAACATCGAACGGGCCACAGTCTTTCCGCCGAGGGCTGGAATAGCCCATCACCACATGGCCTGTCTTCTTTGGCCCTTGGAGGTTTCTTGTCTTGTAAATGGATTTCAGATATTTTCTTTGATATGATGTTGTCACTAGTTTCCCCACGCAATATAACAAACATGTTACAATGCACGTTAAACGAATTTCAGTGAAGAGAGAAAAACCATACATAGCACGAAGACCATAGGTACGTCTGAGTCATTTCTTAGTGGCCATGGCCACACTATACATGCTTTGAATGCCCTGGAAATTATTTGGGATGTTTTCTTGGAGGTCAGAGTGCCCATCTGGAAGGACTCTAGGGAGTCTGCTTGTGATTACCTCGCCTGCCCCAGGGGACATGGGGAGCGAGCCCTCCTCCAGTGTTTTCTCATTGCCTTGACCAGATAGAGAACAACCATCTGCTTGGGTTCAAGTAGAGGAGGGCAGGCAGAGATAGGACTTGCAAGTAGCAGGGTCAGCACCTAGGAGCAGTTTAGAAAGAGCTGGGCGTATTCTCTAAACCAGCTCAACCTCGTTTATACGCTTTGCAGACCCTGGAAAATAGAAGCACTCACAGATAAATTCACCTCATTTCCACCCATGGGTACCTAATGCAGCCTTAACATTAAAAGCTTATTAAAACATTTATGTAACATTTGGAATCTCCAAATCCCTTGACAATTGTTTAATTGCCTAATTAATCTCTGCAGTTTCCCTGGGAAGCAAGTTGGTGCTTTGATCCCCATATTAGCGATTAGACACAAATGGGGTAAGTGGCTCAGCTGAGGCTGTGGCGTGAGTCAGGTCCCGAGTAACTTCACAGTATGTGAGCCAGCGTTCAACCATGGCTCCAGCTCTAGAAATCCCTTACCTTCACTGAGCCTTAGTGTTTTCATATATGTGTGAGAGACTAGTGATCTTTGTCCCACCGATCCCAAAGAATGATTATGACAATAAAATGAGGCAAACTGGACGTGCAATAATGCCAGTTGTGACTAGACAGTAGATCGAGGCAGAAAGAGTCAGCAACCTCACTATTTAATGTTTAGGGAGTGCTACTTGTTAGGGGCCCAAGTGGCGAACGTGAGGAGAGACAACCTGTGACTGACCCTCTAGCAAAAGCTAAGTCCTCTCCCTCGTTTGACTCAGCTTAGAGTAGGGAAGAGAAGGAACACAAGAGTAGTAAACTAACAATTAAAAGACTGAGTAATGCTAGGAGTAGAAAAATGAAAGAGGTAAGATCGCATATAACAATGGTATAAACTGCTGATCTTGGCGTGAGAATCGTTGTCTGAACTCCAGCAATATGGCGGCAGGCACAGAGAAGCTGAAGACGTCAGGGGAGAGGATGTTTCCATAGCTGGATTCTGCAGTCCGGACCATTGGTGTGTGTTTCAGCTCTGGTAACGACCTTTCAAGGTCATGTCCTGTACTCTTCCCTGTACGCCACCACCCACTCCCTCCTGCCACTGCTACACCATGCTTTAGAAAATGAGACCAGTGAGTTGGTTGTCAGACTAATGGTCACCATTATCACTGGTGAATGCCAGTGTCTCTCGTTGCCTACAGGGAGCAAGCCCCCCACGTACAAGCAACTGAGATACAATTAAACTTGTTGCTAAAACATTGGTTCCTTCTTTTTCCTTCTCTTCAGTGTTTTTCTACATTTTTTCTTAAGTTGGATATATAAGAGTAAGATGGAACCATAAAAACTGGAGTAAGTAGTGAGGGATAAATGCAAACGAAGAGGTCCTGAGAACAAATAAAAACTCAGGAAGCTGAGGAACACTGTTGGAGGACAGTGGACAAATAAATGATCACCAATCACTCTAATTTGGGTAATTAATATGATTAGTAATTATTCTAGGTATGAACACATATGAAGGCATGCATGTAGGTACACACATGGGCACACACGTATACACACATACCATGTTCTAAGACCTTTGCCAGGTAGCCTCCTTATTCTCTGTTGAGTCCCTAGAAATTAAGGCGGGATCAAAGAATTCATGCATATGCAGAAATGCTAAACTTTAAAATGTCTTTATGCTTCAGGTTAAAGCTCTGTAGCTATTAGAGCAGGAAGCAACCTGAAAAATTCGCGTTGCTGATGTGCCGAACAGTAGGTAGCCATTTCACAGGCCTTGCTGTACACATTTCCGAGGTGTTCTCTGGGTCGACAGAAGGCAAGTGATATTTTTCCTTTGACACATTGACTTGTAAACCGGCAAAATCTTCTTTTTTTTATTGTTCCTAATACCACACATTCTCTTTTCCCGAAGAGTCCATCAGTTATTTAGAATAAGTTGCTTAACCTCTCCAGCCTCATTCTCTTCATCTGTAAAGTGGGCTTATAATAGTTAACCCTGCCTCACAGGGCTATTTTGAGGTAATTAGAATGATATAAAAAAAAAAGTGCTTAGCACCGCGTCTGGCGCACAGTACCCCTATTAGCACTCACTTCTTACCGAATGCCCATTGTGTGCTAAGTCCTCTTCAAGCCAGTTGAGGCACGAAAGAAATAAAGCATAATCAAGAAGACTTCAAGATACTCATCTTCTCTTCAATTCCTGGAAATGTCCAGCTAAACTTACCAGATATCAGTCCCTTAAAGCAGACTCCGATGTGCCTGAGCTTTCAGGCATCCATATTCTCACTGCGATTGTCATATATTTTCCCCTGACCTGCACTCTTCTGTCTGGCCCCTTGAAGGCGAGGTCCCTCTCTCCTACCTTGAGCAAGGACTGCCCCTATGGTAAAAGGCTGTCTTTTAACCACGAGACCTGAAGCTTTCCCACTGGGGAACTTTTACTTCCTCTGCTGACAGTACTTGGTGCATAGTGAGTTTATGCACAGCAAGTATAAACCAATGCACCAGCTCCTTCTTGTAGCTGAGGGGCCATGTGTAGCAGAGGTGGTCAGTGCCCGCATTCTGGACCACTGAGTCTCGAAGTCCAACTTGGGTATCCATGCTGTATCAACTTAGGAAATCCTGATGCGTAATCTTCCTCTGTGTTTTCTGTGTGTTCTCTCCTTATCTTAATTTGAGTAAAAGGGAAAGAAGTTAAGAGGGAAGGATAGCAAAGTTCAGGTGCCAGAAATGCGTAATGGTTTTTAATCCCCAACTTCTCCTGACCTGCAAATATTGGTATTATCCAGGGCGGGTCTCGAATGGGAAAATAAGGCATAATAGTGGGAGTCCATGGCGAGCACACAGTGTAAACCTTTAATCCACAAAGCTGGCCTATAGAAGAGAGGCTCAGGCCGCCTCCTTATCTTACCTTGATTACTACAGCTTTTCGAAATTGGTCTCCCTGCTGCCAGTCTCGTTGCCTGCTGAATTATTCTCCGTGTTGCCGTGAGATGGAAGTCGTCTCTCCCCTCTCGAAGAATCCATAACCATTGGTCTCCCTGATGGCCGGTACCGCTTTCTTCCTTATATCTGGAGTCGTGCAAGCATGTCCTCTCTTGCCAGATTAGAAGAATACAAGGTCACTGTCCTGCAGTACCTTCACCCCTCTGATTAGTAGACTTCATTCTTTTACAAACTGTCCAGTCTGTACTAGTCTATTAAATCAGTTGTCTATATTCAAATCTTGGCTCCACCGCTTGGTAGCTGACTTTTATGGTTGTACCGTACTCATACGAAGGCATCAGACTGCCAATTTACTCTCAAAGGGCTTAGGAAAAAAAATATTAAGTTCTTTGTACCACACTTTCGACTTTTCTGTAAGTTTGTGATTATTTCAAAATCAAAAATTTGTAATTAAATCAAAAAGGGAAAACAGTAAAACAGAATCGCATGAAAACAGAAATAAATTAACCTAAGTATATATTAAATTGATAACATCACCATGAAGAACAAGTAATAATTTCAAGTTATTTTTGAAAACAGTTATGTTTTCTTTCCACAAAATAATTGCAAAAAAAATTTAAATTTTACTCACAGGTTAGGTTCATTATAGGTTGGTAATATTGGTGTGACACTTTGAATCAATCTTATGTATATTATAGGGAAGCAACTAAATATATTAATATCATTAGGAACAAAGATTTTTACTAAAAGAGAGAAACTAATTTAAAATAAAGGAAGATTAAGGACTGAACAGTGCTCTGGGGAGTGGTTTGGTTTTTTTCACACATTTAGTGGATAATCCTATTTAATTTGTTTTTGTACTATGTATTCACATTCTATCAGAACTTAAGGAAAAATAGAACATTTTCCTAGTTCACTTTATAAAATTAGTCTAGTTCTGAAAGTTGCATTTCCAAAAACACAAAAAAGCAAACTATACATCATTTTGAATTAGGACTTAGAGTTTTAAATCTCAAACAAAATACTAGTTGAATGAATTCAACAGCATATTAAAAACACAATCTATTTTGATCAAACAGCACTCATCTGAGAAATCCCAGGCTTACATTATCAGCAGATGAAAATAGAAAAAAAAATCACTAAAGTAAGAAAATTAAATATGAATACCGCTGTCATCAGTATTATGATCCTGTATATTCTGGTTAATGAATAAGACAAGCAGAAATAAGAGGTAAGGAAATGAAAAAAATTGTTTCTGGTTATAAATAATTTTCTGCCAGGAAAACATATAAGAATACATTAAAAACTTACTGATATTTGATGAGAATTTATTAAGCGTGGTTAAAATAGAAGTGACAGACTGGAAGAAAATAGGTTCACTATCTATAATTGACAGAAGATTAATATCTGGAATATATATAGACCTCACAGTAATCAGTAATCAATAGGAAAAAGCACATATAAACGTGGATGACAGATGTGAACAGGAAATTCAGAAAATAAACACCAAAAGATAATTAGTATGTGGAATCCTTCATAATAGAGAAAGTGAAAATAAGAGCAACAATAAAACAATATTTCTATCAAATTAGCAAAATGTTTTAAAGACACATAGTACGCAGTCCTGGAATAAGGACAGAGATAGGCTATCACATACAGTGCTATTGGAACTTTTTTTGTTGATACTGGTTTGTTGGTGGTGGTGGTTTATTATTGAGATATAATTTACATATTTACATACATCAGAATTTACTCTTTGTATTGTACGGTTCTAAGAAGTACATGCAGTCATGTAGCCATCATCAGAACCAAGATATAAACAGTTCCATCATGCCGAAGAATTCCTTCATTACTTTGTAATCAAACCTTTCTTTAGCCCTCTGAAAACCACCAATTGGTTTTTTGTTTCCATAGTGAGCCTTTTCTAGAATGTTACATGAATAGAATCATACAATATGGAGCTTTTCAGTTTGGCTTCTTCTTTCACTTTGCATTTGAGATTCATCCATATGGTAAGCATGATCTGTAGTTCATGCTTTTTGATTACTGTGTAGTATTCCATTGTATGGCCAACCCACTGTTTGTTTACTCACTAGTTTTTTGCAATTATGAATAAAGCCATTGTAAGCATTCATGTGTACAGGTTTTGCCTGAAACATGAGATTTCATTTAGTGTTTATAAATACCTAAGAGTGGAGTTGTTGAATTCTATGTCAAGGCTTAATGAGAAATAGCCAAACTGTTTTCCAAAATGGATGTACAATTCTGTTTTTAAATTTGAGCAATTCTGATAGGTGCATAGTGATCATAAGATCCCTGGACTTAATTTATATTTCCCAAATGACATATGATTCTGAGCATCTTTTCATGTGCCTGTTTGTCAGCTATGTATCTTCTTAGGTGAAGTGTCTGTCTAAATCTTTTTGCCTTTTTTAAAGTAGCGTTCTTTTTCATATTCCTGAGTTTTAAAAGCTCATTTTATATTCTGGGTTCAAGTTCTTTATCATGTACGTGGTTTGAAAATATTTTCTCCCAGTCAGTGACGATTTTTCATTCTCTTTTAAAGAGCAGAATCTCTTAATTTCACTGAGGTCTAATTTTATCAATTTTTTAAATTTTATGGATTGTGCACTTTGTGATATAGCTAAAAAATCTTTGCCTAAGCCAAGATATCAAAAATTTTCTTCCATTTTTTTCTTCTATAAATTTTATACTTTTGGGTTTTACATTTAGGTATATGATCTATTTTGAGTTAATTTTTATACATGGTGTAATGTATAGTTTGGAGGTTTTTTGTTTGGTTTGGTTTTTTGTTTTGTTTTGTTTTGTATGTTGATGTAGGGGGCTGAGTGGTGCCCCTCCCCCCAAAAAAAGATATGTCTATGCCCTAGTCTGCAGAACCTATACATGGTACTTAATGAGGCAAAAAACATGATTAAGAATCTTGAGAGGAAGCATTTATCCTGTATTATTCGGGTGGGCTGTAAATGCAATCCCATGTTTCCTTGTAAGAAAGAAGCAGAAGGATTTTTGAAACACACAGAAGAGGAGGAGACAATGTGACCACAGTAGCAGAGACTGGAGTGATGTGCCCACAAGCCAAGGAATGCCTGGAGCCATGAGAAGCTCCAAGAGGCAAGGAATAGTTTCTCCCCTAGAGCTTTCAGAGGAAATACAGCCCTGCCAACACCTTGATTTTTATCTTCTGGTCCTATAGAACTGAGAGGGAATACATTTCCATTGTTTTAAGCCAGCCAGTTTGTGTTACTTTGTTACAGTAGTC
The DNA here is from genome assembly GCA_030068075.1 of Paguma larvata. NCBI lineage: Eukaryota > Metazoa > Chordata > Mammalia > Carnivora > Viverridae > Paguma > Paguma larvata. The sequence continues at coordinate 49,981,035 of CM057836.1, forward strand.
ACAAGACACTAATATAATGGCTACCCAGTTCTTCTAGCACCCATTTCTTGAGAAGTGTCTCTTTTCTCCATTGAATTTCTATCTCACCTTTGTCAAAAAAACCATGATCATACATATGTGTTATGTCTATTTCTGGACTCGCTTTCTGGTTCATTGATCTATAAGACTGTAATTTCACTAGCACCACTTTGTAATGATTATTGTAGCTTTTGACATAAGTTTTGAAAATAAGTAGTGTGAATTCTCCAACTTTGCTTTTCTTTTTCAAAATTTTTTAGTTTTTCTGGTTTCCTTGCTTTTCTATATAAACTTTAGAATCAGATTGTCAACTTCTACTGAAAATATTCTGCTAGTGCTTTGATTGGGATTATGTTTAATCTATTAATCAGTTTGGGAAAACTTGACATCAACTTAGAGTTCTCCAATCCATGAATATGGTCTGTCTTTCCATTTGTTCAGGTTGTCTTTGATTTCTTTCATCATTTTGTAGTTTTCAGCATACAAATCTGGCACCTATGTATTTCACAGGTTTTAGTGCTGCTGTAGATGGTGCATTTTTTTATCTACTTCAATTTCCAATTGTTTATTGCTAGTATATAGCATTAGGATAGATTTCTTTTTCATATACTGGCCCTGTATCCTATAATCTTTCTAAACTTACTTATTAGTACTAGTGACTTTTTTGTACATTTGGCATAGACCTTCTATATAGACAGTTTTACCATATGTGAATAGTGCTGTTTTTTCCCTTTCCAATATGTGAGTTTTTTGTTTTTGTTTTTGTTTTTCTGGCCTTACTTCATTGCCTGAAATCTTCACTACAATGTTGAAGAGCATAAGAGTGATCTTCCTTATTTTAGGTAATCATTTTGTGCTTCCTGTCAGAGTGTCTCTCCTCTAGCAGTTTACTGCTGATACTGATTATTTGTTGCTTGCTAGCTTGGTGATGAGGAGTGGAGATATTCACATTTTCTATTCTCGGTGATCCTGTCCCTCCCTCAACAGTAAGGGATCTTTAATGATATGGACCCAATCATTTTTGTGTCTCTCCTTCATAGATACAGTGTTGGGTTTTTTGTGTTTTTTTTTATTTCTGTTCCCTTTCCTCAGCTTTACTAGATCTTCCCTTGTGTCCTGAATGCTGCTCTTTTTTTCCTAAGCAGCTTAAGGCTTTGTTTTGTAATGGACAAAAGGTAGAAATATCTGGAGCAGGGCTTTGTTCCTTTTCTAAAGTAGCAACTATACATCTCCTCAGGCTTGCACCATGAAGGAGCCTTCTCTCATCTCTTGTTCTACTCCCAATCTCTCTTGAACAGTGAGGTCTGTGAGAAAGTGTCTCCTAATGGGTAAAAATTCCTCTTTTGTGTATTGCTCCCAAAAGTTCTATACTCTCACACTAGTCCACACTCAGCCTTTAGCAAATTGTTAACAATTTTAGCTGACTGTTTGCCTGGTACCCAGTATCTGCCCCAGGTAAGCAAGCACTCATATCTCATGTCTGCTTGAAAGTGCTTGTCTGTCTTTGAGCTTTAGGCTAGTTGCTTTTGCAACCTCAGCTATCTGATAAGTTTAAGAGCTGTTCTTTTCTGCAAAGGTTTTAATCTGCTTTGATTTCCTTGGTCTTTTTTTTTTTTTTTTTTTTTAATGTAAGATAATCGTTTCTTTTCTGGAAGTTAGGTTTAGATAATAAGCATTATGTTAGGTAGGAGAGTGAGACGTGTTGGAGACGTCATGTGAGGCGGATGCATCTGCTTTGGCCTTCTTGGTTACCAGGTGACAGTAGGGTAGCAAATCGAAGAGACATGTTGGAACTTGTGCCTAGCCCAGGGCAATCCTGGAATGAAATAAGATTTTTCGTCCCTAACAGATCTTACCTCAGAGGACACACATAAAACAGTAAGACTTACTAATTTGAATGTCATCCCTTTTTTCTGTGCCTAGCCTGCTCAGAGAGGTGTTCTTTAGTAGCAAGTAGGAAGAAGACGAGATTATTTGGCCCTCTCTTACAATTCAGCAAGAAGAGCGATATGATGGCCTCATGAGTAGCTCTTGCTCCCTATCTGCAGTGTAAGCCAGAGTCTTATGATTAATGAGATGGGGCATTCACTCGTGCTTTTGAAAGATGGATCATTGTAAAAAGGCCCAACCCTGTTTGCTGCATTTCCTCCCTAAAAGCAGTCTTGACAGAAGCTATGCGAGTCATCCTGTCTCCCATTAACAATGACCTCAACTGTTTGTTTTAAAGAGTTCACAACCCCAAAGCAAAATTTTCACATACAAAAGCATAGCATCAACTAAACCTTTTGAGGAAGCTTCTCCGGAGCCCTCGGCCTGTACTTCCGTTTATTACATCAAACTACCTACCTTTGTGGTAGCGGGAGCCTCCCATCAATGGCATTGATATGGTCTTAAAGGAAGAAGCTTGCAAGTGGCCACCTCTCCCCAAACCTGATGCATTCTAACTGCAGATCACCAAAGAGTGGAAAGTATGACTAGCAGGAAGGAAAGAGAAGACATGACTCCATGGATGTGGGGTCGAATGGCTAGGGAATCATAGTCAGAATCAGACGCTGAAAAGGGGCTTGAGTGACCACAGCAGCGTGCGGTCACCGTCAGCAGGGTGGATACTTATGAGCCCATCCTGTGCCCCAGACACCAGTGATAATCCCCAGTAACACCAAATGATAACATGAACAGAAATGACGTTAGTTTTCCACAGAAGGAAGGGGCTCTAGGGAAATAGCGGGCAAAAGAGCATCATTGAATCTCCTTCTTGAGCGAAAGTGAAGAGTGTCTGTTACCAACCTACCAGTTGAGAAATACCAGTTTCCTCTTGAAAGCTTTCTATTGCCGAGTCGCATCCAGAAGTGCTAACAAGACTCACTATAGAGACTCTAAGAGAACTTATTCCTCCTCTTTCCCCATGTTCACTGAATTGTTAAAACCAGAAAGGTGGGTTTAAGGCCTCAAACGGTCTTTGCCTGAGTTCTCAAAACAAGTGACTGTCTAACCTGTTCCTGAAATGGAGATTTCCACCCATTTTGATGATCTTTTGTTATATTAACAAGCCACCCCCAAGTTCAGCACCTTTCCTCAAGGCCCATTTTATTTGTTCACAATTCTGTAGGTCAGGAATTTGACCAGGGCTCAGCGGGGCAGTTCTTCTCCTTTACGTGGTATCAGCTGGCGTCTTTCATGAGGTGGAGATCAGACAGCAGCTGGGGTTGGAGTACCAGCATGGCTTCGCTCACACATGTGGTACCTTGGCAGGGTTGGCTGAGAGGCCGGGACCTGTCTCCGCTTCTCCGCTTGGCTTCTTTACATGGCAGCTGGATTCCAAGAATGAGTATTCCAAGTGGTGAAGCAGAAGCTCTGATCTCTTAAGGCCCAGCCTCGGAAGGTACACACCACCACTCACCATAGTCTTTTGATGAAAACAGGTCCCGGAGCGAACCCAGATTTGAAGGGAGGAGAAAGAGACCCCACTTCTTGCTGGGAGAGTAGAAAAGTTCTTCGCAAATGAGCACAAAGGATGGGAGACACTGTTGCAGCCATCTTTTGAAACACAATCTCCTCTACCACCTAAGGCTCCCCTTCCAGGGCCTACATTCTGCTCTGCTATGAGCTGTGTATATTTAGCCCAAGCATCATGCACTGCAGTTAGAATTCCTGCTTTTTTTGTTCATTTTATTGTGGAGCTGGAGAACATGGGAGTTCTGACCCCCGATACATCTCTGAAAGGCCGATTGTCTAAGAGGCTTGAACTTTACTTCTCTTAAGTAGAGTAGAATTTGTGAAGAAAAACCTGGAAACAGACAAGGTGCAAATTCTCGGTTCATCTCCCCCATTATTATCGAAGTCAAGTGCAATTTTATTATTATTAAGTTGAAGATGCTTTATTATCCTCACAGGGATTTTCAATTCCACTAATATGCTTGATACTGACATTTAATTTTTTTTTATGACTCTGCTTTTTTATCCCTTCTCAGTTCCAGCAACTCCAAGTCTTCTTTTATAGGGCTATTATTTTCTAGGGCTGTTCTATTCCTGTGTGTGTTAGAAACTTGGGTTTATCTCTATGATATGTTAGTAATTAAAGCAAATCTCTGCAAGTCATAAAACAGCCTGCCCTGCCCCAAGAAACTGGGACTGCCCAGAGGACTGAGAGCTGAACCAGGCAGAGACAAAAAGCTGTGTTGGTGGCTCATAGCCTTTATTTTACCTTCGGAAGCACTGTTTTTGCTCCCCACCTCTAGACATGCTTCAGGTCCCTTGAGAACAAAGATGTCACCCTTCTACAAAGAGAGGCACCATCCTAAGCCAGACAGCCATCTTTGAGACAGCCCTCCTTTTGACACAGCATTCTTGAGCCAAAGGGAGAAGTGCCCTCAGCATATTCCAAAGCAGTGGAGCTTCTTTTTTTTTTTTTTTCCACCTCAGCACACCTAAGGGATTCTACACACTCCTATCAGTGTAGAGGCTCATTAGGGCAGTGAAGGGCTCTGTGGTTTGGGAAAAGTCCACCACTGAGAATCACTGGGATAAAACTTTAAACTGCTTAAGGTGACACAGGATGGCAGAGAAAGCCAAATCAAAGGAACAAGTAAACCAGACCGATATATAACCCCCTGAATCCCCTACACAGCCACCGGGGTTAACAAAACAAAACATACTTTTATCCAAAATCGCAGTGGTTTCTTAGTAATCCCAGACAATGCTACCTGACCACATACTAAATTTACAGTGAGCGGTGGGGAGCCGTGTGATTAAAAATCATTCATAAGTCTGCCCATCACCTGCTAGTAACCTCACCGTTCATGGTGGCTCATTAAAATCCCCATAAAACCTAGCTCGTGGCGGGTGTGGTATAATGTTTCATCTTAAGCAGGGACAAAGCTTTTGTTTCTGTTATGGCTTTGCACTCTTTGGGGCACATGGTAGGCGGTCATCATAGGCTTTCATTAATGAGTAGGTGAGAATGCGTGTGGGAAAATAACTGTGCCAGCCTCAGTCCTAACCTTGCAGCAGACTTCTCCAGAAGCTGGGCTTTCCCTGACAGTACAGCTCCAGCAGAAGAGGAGGGCTCCTTTGTCCACCCCAGCTTCTCACGGGAGAACAAGACCCATGTAAAAATCAAGTTTTGAGCTAGAAGAAGGCCCCGAGAAATTAATTAGCCGCCAAACTTCATTTGATAGATGGGGAAAATGAGTCCAGAAGTATGACTCTTTCCAGCATCCCCGGTCAGTGCCTCTGTAACTGAATCTCGGCCAGTGGGGCAAGTAAACTGGTCTACTGAGGCTTGAGTCTTAGAAGTTGCAGGTGCCCAGGTGTTGGCAGGGACTAAAGGCATTGCAGGTGGAGGGAGGAGCTTAAAACTGCTAACCCTTTCCTGCATGGCCCTAGCACGAGAAAGCTTTGCCGCCTGGAGAGGGGGAGAGGTAGTGGTGTTTGTGGTGTGTGCGTGTGTGTTTGGTGGTGGTTGTTGTCGTCGTTGTTGTTTTGCCTTCTATCGTTTGGCTCAGCCTGTGGTTCTCTTTCCTCATTGGCACCCTCACATCAGTGCTAAGCGAACACTTTGAGGAGACACATTTGTAAACAAGTGTCGCTCTCTTGGATCCCACCCGTCTTACCAAAGATTTCATGGCCAAATGCCCTTTCCCAGCCACAGGGTGTCCACTGGGGATGTGTGCGCTTTCTGTGGAGGAAACAGGCCTCAAGGCTGCAGACCTGGATCACCACCTTGCTGCTCCCTCCACTCACCAAAACCCCCCAGCCTCATTAGAAGTACAAACCAAGCTCCCAGGGGCACCGTCCCCAGGGAAGGAGCACACACTGGTTTGTCAGATGAGGCATCGCCCCCTCTGGGCTGGCTGCCAGAAAACTGCACAACTTTATGGAAATTGTAACGACTCAGGGGCCCTTCGGGGAAGGTACGTGTCCTGGAAAACACCTGGTCCCTGAGCTCTAAAATAGATGGCAGGTCAGGAGAGGAAAGAATTCATTCTATAAATATTTATTGGCTGTCTCGTCCATGTCAGGCACTATTCTAGAAAATGGGTATACAGTCTGAACAAAATATTACCCAGTGCTCACTCTCGTAAACCTCCTGTGGCAGTCCGTGCCTCACTGCACATCGACACGCTCACTTTAGGTAGCGCTGATGGAAAGGTACTATGTCATCAGTAAAAATGAGAGCAGATTTATCGACTTATATACGTTAGCCTGGATCCCCAACTAAATCGTAGGCTCCTTGAGGGTAGAGGTAGGTTCTTTTCCTTTCTTTGTAGCCCTGATAGCCTTTCACATGTTGGCAAATGCAGAGAAAGTACTCAGTAAAGGGTGGTTAATGAGATGCCTGAAAAATAAGATCTGGAGACAAAGCAGAGAAAATTACGGAAGAGATTGATAGCAAGCGAAGGTTTGGGACCTAAAAGAACAGCACGCCCTACAGATGGCAGCTACAGATACCCATCAAAAGAAACCTTACAATTTACAGTAGGTTTTTTTTTTTCAATTTACGCCTGCATAATCTGTCCACAGCAGTATCATTAGTTGTATCGTAACTGAATGTTAAGAGCAACAGTATAAAAACGTCATCACTGAGGACCAAAATTAAACATCATATATTTTAAGAAAGAGGGACTGCCTTGATTAGGGCCATTGGTAATTAGGTAAGAGCGTATTCTAATGCCCACAATTGTATTTTCAGCGCATTCTTCTTGATTTTAACATTCAAGGCAAAGGTTATAGAGACGTTCTCCAATGGAGACGTAGCCCTTACCTCAGCAAACGCTGCAATGATCAGAAACGGAACCAGAGCCCAGTTTTTAAATAAGCCACTTGTTCTTTTCCGCCATGAGTATGTGTCTGCATAGGGTCTTTGGCTGAAGCACATGTAATTTCCACCAGAGTGCGATACTCACACTTTTCTATTAGGAGGGTGCTAAAATGGAGAATTTGGGGAAGGTTCTGAAGACACCAGGCCGAACTTTGCTTTCTTTAAGAAAGAAGGTTTTTTAAGGGAGCAGGGAACAGCAGGAGAGAGACAGCTAAGCAAGTTTTACTTGTAAATTTCTAGTCCGTGCTCACCATTGATGAAGTGAGAAACAACCAGTAAACTCAAATAGTTCAAGATCCTTCAGGTAACAAGATTATATCTTTAACACCTCGCTTATGGTTTATTTCACACAAAAGTTACCAGAGAGTAAAGAGAAATAGCTGTGGTTGCAAGGTTAAAATCCAGAGAGGAGAAGCTTCTGAATGCTTGGGAGAGTGACAGTGGAAACTTTCCATCTGGGGGTGGCGAGGGGAAGCGTGCAGGCTCCCTGGGTCTATTTCATTCTGAGGTGCAGGGCTAGGTCTTAGGATCTAAAAATAGGGTTAAGATGGGAACTGGCATCCCTTTGGTGATTTTGTAACTTAATCATCCTTCAGTTGTTCCGATTGGAAAATACGGGGTTTCATGGCCGATAAGTTCAGTGGTGTTTGTACCACAAAATGAGAATATATTTGAAAACATTTTGTAAATTATAAAACACCGTCAAATACAAGTTACCACTCTCCTTCCAAAGGGTTTCAGGTATTTTTAATATGTTCTCCTGATTTTTATTATATTTATATGCTTTAGGAAGAGGCAGGAAGCATGGGATTTCATGGTAGAAAGGGATCCTCAAGATTATAAACGTAAAGATTTTTATTCAGTGAGAGAGCCCCACTAGTATTTCTGTAAAATGTTCATCTCCGCCCCGCTGTTTCCATTCAAAAACACTCTGCTACCTGCTAATGGGAGAATAAATCGATATTCAGTTCCGGAGGGCAGTTTACCAATGAATGGCAAAAGCCGTGACCTGGAATTCTGCCTCCAGGAATTTCTCTTCAGTCATCATCAACATCATCATGGCTAACATTTGCCGTGCATTTACTGTGTGAAAGGCACTGTTCTAAGGGCTTTGAATGAATTAACTCATTCAATCCACACAGCAACCCCATGTGCTATTATTATCCCCATTATATACATAATGAAACTAAATAATAGAGAAGTTAGCAAACTTGCCCTAGGTCACAAAGTTAGTAAGTGGAAGAGCCAGGAGTGTAACTTCATCTGTCTAGGTCGAGAGTCAACACTTTCAACCACTGTACTGTATTGTAACTTGTGTTATTTCCCCAGGAAGCAAGTGAAGAAATGCCCAGAGAGCATTTCATCAAGGCATCGGGTCATATTGGGAAGTATTGGGGGTGACGGGAATGAAAACATCTACCAGCAAGGGATTCGTTCAACTTAGTATGGCGTATAGCCGCGAAAAATAGACACTGTTGAGTCTTTCAAAATGATTAATTTTATCTATAGGCGTTTGCATGTAAAAGATGTCTGGGCTGTATGAGTGGAGAAGAACTAGTTTTTGAAAATATGTCCAACGTGCTCTATTTTTGGTGACAAAAATGTCTTGAAGGCTAGATACCAAATCGTTCTCAATTATGATCCCTGGGAGATGAGATTATGGATGGTAGTTTGCCCATTATGCTTTTTTGAGTCAAGGAAGTTTTTCCTGATATTTTTTTTCAAAATGCATGTATAGTTTTTATGAAGAAAATACACAATAGTGCTACATTATTTTGAGAAAAAATATACACAAAAAAGAAGTAGAGGTCATTCTCCTCACACACATATTCCTTACAGCCTTTATTCCAGCTCATTCTACTGCCAAGCCCCTCTCTCCTTTGGAAAATGTTTCCTCGTTTTGTACGCTGAGAGCTTGTGTTGGCTTCTGGCTTAGTCACAAAGGTGTTGCGATCCTACTGTGTGCCCCTTGATGAATTAAGCCTTGTGAATCTCAGACTTCAAAGAATTGAACTTTCCATTCTGGGATGTATAAACATAAAACACTTAGTTGCTCTCTATGTCAACATCTGGCTTACTGACTGGTTGTGAGGGACAAACAGTTGGAAGAATAGAAAAACGTACTACGCTACTTCCTGTGCGCCATAAACCGTGAGTCCAAATGGAGTTCGGAGAAGGGGTAAATCTCAGAAGCCCTTAGGGGTATTCAAGGTCTCCTGGAGAGGATGAGGGCTTATGCAAGACCTTGAAGGATGATAGGAAAAGGAAGAGGACATTCCATTCAATCCGACCCATGTGAACCTTTGTAGATTTCCTTAATTATGTGGTTCTAAGATTCTACACTTATGCTTCAAGACCACTGAGTCAGGCAGGTCTAGATTCAAATTCTGACTTCTTGCTTTTTAGAAGTGTGCTTCTGAACAGGAGGCTTGGCTGCCCCGTGCCTCAGATCCCTTACCTGTAAAGTGGGCACAATAGCATATTCCTCTTAGAAGAACATTAAATGAGACAGTGCCAATAATGCATGTAATATTGTGTCTGGCCGACTTTCAGCTCTCAACAGATGTAACTTATTATGCTCCTCCCCACCACCTCTGCCCCCAATTTCCATCCCATAGTCTAATCTCATATTTTCTAGCTCTTGGCACAGATGTGCCTTTCTTCCTCTCGTGTATGCCTTCCTGGTTCCTAGCCGCCCTGTCGAGTCTGTCTCACTGCTCTCGGCTGCTACCTACGTGTTCCGTGGTTGTTTGCCTGCCTTCGGGCCGTCAGCTTCAGTACGGCCCCTGCTTGCTCTCAGCTTTCCCCCTGAATCTCCTATCCCGGCCCCGTATGTGCAGCCTCCCGGACTCACTACCAAACACAGAACCTGCCCGGGGAGGCAGGACGCCGTTCTCTCTCTCCTCTAAGTCCCGATCAGAGCTCTGAACACGGGTGGCCCCTGGCGCCAGAAGCTGACTTCAAAACTCCCTCGCCAGACTTAAAGATCCCCAATATTGTCCCGGCTCCCTGGCCTTTCCGTGTCCCGGCTTGGTTCTGTGTGTCAGAGACAGTGCCCGAGCAGTCCCAGAGGCGGTTTTCTGACTCCCGGATGATTCTTACAGGCAGCGAGCGATCTTGCCGAGAGCAGAAGCGGCGCCGAGCCATCAGCTGCTTTCCTCGTTAGATGGACCCCGCACTTGGCTGCTTTTATGGGCAAGGCTTTGCCAACCGTAGAAACAATGAGCCTCTTTAGCACCCCTGTCACTGCCATAGGGTAACCAGAGACAGAATGACTCCTTTCCAAAGGTGACTTTGCTGGCCAGAGCCTATCACCTCAGTCTGGGCTTCCTGGCCACTTTTTACAATTCTTTTGGATCAAACAGAGCACTCCGTGGCCTTTTGTGGTCATAGAGGTCTCATTGTTTGAGGGTCAGCACAGGGCTTTTGCAGGCGTATCTTGGCTTTGGGATCCTAGAGGGTTTAGCAAATGTTACTTCAGCGGAACATCTATTTTTTCTCGTACTTTTGGCATAAAACAGTGAATCATAGAAAGAAATGTTCTTAGGTCATCTGGTCAGTCTCCTGGGTACAGCTACAGGGTGTTTCCTTAGAATACAGGCTCGTCTCCGTCCAGTCTCCATTTAAATATCCCAGATGTCAGGGCGCCCTCATCTCTGAGAGCAGCTCAGAGAACAAAACGAACTATGTTTTCCTGCAACCTTCCCCTGCCTGCCACCCTGCCAGCCCGCCCCACACCGTGGGGCCATGCCAGGGGAGGGCACTCCTCTCTCGCACAGACAGAAGTATCACTTCAAGGATACCCTTCAAGACAAGCCAGGAGCGACGGCAGAACAGGTTCGTGCTTCGTTCGCCTGGAGACGGGCCCGGGAGCATCTCAGCTGCTCTGTTGAGTTTGGGGCTTTCGAGGTCTTCTGGAGCTTGAATTTCTCTCCCGTGGCCAAATTTCGTTGCCCTTCTTTCTGGGACACCTATGCAATGTTTTCTCTTTTGTTCAGAGCTGTGAAAAGGAACTGTTTGTTTGACTACGAGTTTCCCCTTTTTGAGCTCCCCCCACCCTAAACCCATTGCTCTCTTCCTCTCCCAAAGAAGAAAGAGGAAAGCAAGCCACAATAATACTTCTGTAAATTTATGGCCACTCTGTAATGTTTAATCACAGCTACGTGACTGGGGGCTTCGGAGCAGGCGTACAAGTTCAACGCAAGGTGAATCTTGTCTGAGATAATCTGAAAGTTCATTCAGAGGTGAGGGCAGCAGCCTCTTGCAGACGAGTGAGGTTAACAGGAGGTCACCTGCTTTTTTTTTTTTTTTCCTTCTGGTCTTCTCCCCTTTAATGTGTAAACAAAGGGAAAATGTAACTTCCAATGAACTTGGCATATGTTGTGCTCACGCTAATCTTGGCCTGGCCAACTGTAAACAGTCCAATATCCTGTGGCTGAGCCTTTCCACCCATTCTTTGCCTTTTGGAGAGCGCGAAGAAACACCAACAGAAAGCACAGACCGGTACCTTGTGGCGGCAGCCCCGGCGCCCCGGAGAGCTACGGGGTACCCCGGGGAGGCCCGAAGGAAGACCGCAGGCAAAGGGGCTTGCTCTGATGCACTCCGGGCCCCAGGACGCGGCCTCCTGTGACACTTTCTCACACCCGTCAGTCAGCACACATTTATCGATGAGCTCCTTTTCTGCTCCACCACACAGCGCTGAACACTAAGAGAGTAGACACGGACAAGCCCTTAAGGTGCTCACAGGCCGGAAGGTGGGAATACCTCCGATCTGGCCGTGCAGGTAAGAGGATGAAGGAGAGAGACTCTGTTGGCATCTGGAGAAAGCCGAACTCCAGGTCTTTGGGACAGAACTCAGTCACCAGCTCCCCTTGGTTGTAGGGCTATGCTTTGGCGTCCATCGCATTTACTGAGATGCTTCCAGGCCAGAGAAGCCCGGAAACTTTACAGAGGCAGTACGTATGGGCGGCACGGGGGCCCATAGCCTGAGCGTCAGTAGGTTCACAGGTGAGCAGTGGCCACTCGATTTTGACCAGCTCTGACTTGCCATAAACCCACTTCCTTGGCAGTCCGTAGCTTCTGGGCCAGTACAGACGTACCTGGGGAACATAACCTCTGCTGCACCTCAGCATCCCTCGTCGGAATGTGGGATATGGTTAGTATTCCAGTATCCAGAGCAGGAACGATTGCGTAGTGAATTACCCGTGGCAAGTGTTAAATATCAAACCAGCTTCTAGCACCCCTTACTCATTTGAGGAGTATTTAGAGAATGTGGGCTTTACCCCCCTGAACCCAGCACAGGGCCATGTTAGTAGTGTGGGGTGGTAAAGAGAGTCCAGGGATATTGAGCAGCCTTCGGCCGTGAAATTCCCTTTGTGCTCTGCTTGGTACCGCTCTGGGACCAGGAAATGAAAGCCTCCGTGAGTCTCCGTGAGACCCAATACTAAGCATTTCATAGTTAACACTGGACCAGACCTGTGCTAGGTAGATCCTGCCCTGAAGGAGCTTCCAGTCTCTCTGAGGAGGCAAGACCAAAGGAACGAGTAGGGGTTTAAGACAGGCTATGATGCTACCAAGTGAGACACCGTGCCTGGCATGATCGGAGAAGGCTTCTTCTTAAGGGTCTCTTTAGAAGGGGAAGGATCTGGATAGGACAAAGAGAAAAGGGGAGGTATTCTAAATCAGAGAACAGCACGAGTGGAGTTGTAAAGGCAGAAATAAGTGGGTTGGCTTGTCATTTTCTCTACTCCTCCTCCTCCTCCTCTTCCTCCACCCGCCCGCCCCCATCATCATCACCACCATCGCCACCACTAATAGTTGCTGAGCATTTACTATGTGCCAGACACTATGCTGAGCACTTTCCCAGGGTAGGTATTGTTATTTCCACTTTGAAGACAGGTGGGTATCCTGCCCAGTAGCACAGAATTAAGACAGTGGAAATCCTGAACTCACTACACCCCGCCGGGCAGAACAGCTTGGAGCTGCCTCGACACCACTTGTCTCTGTAACTGAAGATTTCCTAACTCACCCTCCGCCCTAAGCCCAGTGTCGTTAAGTGTTCGCTTTTTGAGATCCACAGCGGGGAGAGGGGAAGGCGTTGGGAGGATTTAGCTGCGAAAGATAATGCCTTCAAGTCAGGAATGGGGCTGGTCACCAGATGGAGGGGACTAATCAAAGGGTGACAAAATGATGGTGATTCACCAGTATACCATGATATCTGCTTTGGGGTGATTTCCTTGTAGACAGGAGAGAGATCTCAGGTAAAAGAATAAATTGTTTTTCCCACCACTCGGTCATGGTATTTAAACTGTGGGTGGTCCCCCACAAAAAAACCACAGCTAATGATCAGGCCCTTGCTAAGGTCCTTGAAGGAACTCTGCTCCGGGGAACAAGCCACATGGACAAATGCTAAACTGGAGAATGTCCGTCTGCCCCGGCTCACAGAGAATACGGACTCGATGGCCCTGGGGTCAGGACATGGGAGCTGTAGCTTGGAGGAGAGCCAGAGGCTCCGGTCGACAACATTGAAGCAAAAGGCAGACAAGTTTTATTGCTTTAAAGTTCATGAAGGGTAATGTTTAGTTGCTTTTTAAACATCTCTTTGAATAATAATGATACCCTGTGGTAATAGTGTTATTAACTATAATAACAATGTGAAATTTTCAAGTGCTTTCACTTACTATATCTTTTTTAATACCCTTATGTAATAAATTGGAACAGATTTTTAACAAATTCGCATAACTGAGAAACTGAGTCAGAAAACGATACCAATTTGAGATCTCCTGACAAGCCTTCCTCTAACCCAGAGATAATAAAAACAAGGGCCTAGTGGGGACTAATGGCTCCCATGCCGTCACAGACGAAAGACCGTATTGCTGTGGCCAGACAAGAAATCAGAAGGCTCAGCTTGTCTGTGCAGAATAAGAAAAAAAATCTTTCCATCGCAGGACCCCTGAGAAATGATACCGAGCTCCCACAAAGAGGCTTCTTTCTTCTCCTCATTTCTCCTTCCCACCCAGCTCAGGCACCAGCTAGCAGGCACTTAGATGCTTCTTGTAAAATTTCAGAGGCTGTCTCTTCAAGTTCAAGGACATAGAGCACATAGCTATGGAAGTGGAGCTGGCGCTTCTCTGCCACCCCAGGTCAGGCCCAAATGCCCTGGAAAATCCTGCAGACTCCCTGACCCATTCCCAATGGCTCGGAAACGGGGATAGAACTTTCCGGCCTTCCTGTTCAGACAAGAAATATTTATCTTAATTCTGGTCAGAGTGGGCTTAATGACTTCAGCTTTTCTGTGCTTCTTTCTTTATTCCTGTACGTGTTCTTTCCCATAAGAGATGGACTTCCTTTCGCTTATCTTGTTGAGCATCTTGGCCTGGACTGGTCGTCTGAGTTCTCTCCGTACCGCTTGCTGTGGTATCAGATTCAGGGGTATTTAAGTGGGCCCAGGAAGTAGCCTGATATTTTTACATCATTTCAGATACGTATGGTGGTAAAGATGGAGTGATACCCCTTCCCACCGTGCTTGCCCAGTACGCTGCAAGCGTACCGCTCTAGAGACTGCCTTGTCAGCCCGACATACGCACATACAAATTCCCCTCACTGACTGAGTTGACAGAATACATGGCGGTTTATCTAAGAATGCTCTTTGGCAGGTAAAGCCAATGAACTGGGTTTCCATGGATCAACACAGACAGATCTTGAAAACGCCATATTGAATGAAAAAAAGCAAATTGTACACATTGTGTACAATATCGTATATGTAAACTAAAAGACAAAACGCTTCCACATATTGTGTCTCTATCAAAAGCTTAAGGGAACCTGGGTGGCTCAGTTGAGCGTCTGAGTCTTGATTTCAGCTCAGGCCATGATCTCACAGTTCGTAGGTTCAAGCCCCGCACTGGGCTCTCCCTGGCAGTGCAGAGCCTCCTTGGGATTCTCTCTTTCCCTCTCTCTCTGCCCCTCCCGTGCTCGTGCATGCTCTCTCTCAAAATAAACAAATAAACTTAAAAAATATATATGTGTGTGGGATAACAAGAAAATCAGGCAAACCAAAGGGAGGGAGGAAGAGAAGGAGGCGTTCACCTTACAGTCTTTTATTCCTTTAAAACAAAAGGGGGATTGAATGTAAATTAGACAAATCGTTAACGCCTGTTCACCAGAGGTAAAATAACTTTTATATGCTTTTTTTGCTTTTTTTTTTTTTAATTAAAAAAAGTCTCCTTTCCCTTCTCCTTCATCTCTTTTCGCATCTGACCTGTACCCTGGTGTCAGGGACTTTGGTTCGCCCCCAGCTGACTGACGTGCTGCCTGTAGTAGAAAGTGAAGTGAACCACAGGCCACGCGCTTCTGTTCTAACCCAGCCCCGTTTGCGGCAGCCTCGCATGTTGTCATGAGTCTTTCTGGACCTCCGTTTCCTCCTCTGTGAGATGAAGGACCGGTGATGTCATCTGCAGTTCTTCCCGGTCTCCCATCTGAGCAGCCTCAGTGCTGCTGAGTGGTGAGGACGACTCTCTCCGGCCCACAGCTGTTTACTTCCTAATAAAGGATTCTCTAGATTGAGAATCTTAGAACTGGAAGGGGTATTAACGTCATGGGTCGTCAGCAAAAGTTATTCTGAGAGGAGCCCTACTCAGTAAGACCGGCTGCTAGTGACAGACCCAGGGCTACGATGCTGTCTTCTGTCTTCTGTTCTGGGAATCTGAAAACCCCCTCAGAAGCCAAAGGAGTACATTTAAAGCTCGCAGAGGAAAGCAGAGTGAAGAAAGGTGTGTTTACTAACCGAAAGACACATAATATAGAACACCCTGAAAAGGTTTGGGGTCCAGCGTGTTTTTATAAAACGCCAGGCAGAACTCATGCAAAACTGTGCCTCCCTCAAACGAGAATTCTGAGAAGTCATATTGTGACAGTTTCTGACATGAGGACGATTTTAGAAGGAGATTCTGATAGAAAAGGAAGGATATTTGTGGTGATGGGAGTGGGGGAAACGGAGGTGGAGGAGAGAGGCTCCAAGGAGTTAGAGAATGTTTCACTGTTTCTGTGAACCTTGACCAACTTTGGTCACATCGAACCTGCCACAGGCGACTGGCCAGCCTTCCTCTCTGTCTACAGAATTCACAGTGAGCAAAGACAAAGGGAAAAAGTAAGACACATCCCTTCACCTCCTCCAGAGCTTAAGCAAAAGGCGGGTGTGAGAACCCAGAGACATACTGATCCGTGCGCTTTCCTCGGCAATGAGAACAGTCATGAGGAGCACCTGCCCACTTCATTCATTTGTATTGCTTGCCGGGTCCCTGGAGGAAACGGGTTTTGAGAACTCTGCCCTGCGATCATTGCTCAGTCTTCCCTGTCCCCCTGCAACACTCGGCCAGCCTCCCGTCCTTCAGTTGGACCTGATACAGAGACCTGGACCTTAGCCCAGGTCCTCATTACCTCAGATCTTCCTACCTGAGAGTTTTCTCCTCAAGTCTGTTGATCTAATAATTTGTGACTGAAATGTTCCCACTCTCCGTGGCATATAAATTTTTTTAAAATCCTTACACTGGCAGTCCGTACTCTCCAGAGTCCAGCTCCGTTACTACCTCTTCAGTCTTCCCACTGCCGTTCCTTTTTGTGGCACCTCTGCTTGTCCACGTGTATACCAGTGGGCCATGGAGAGGGTCCCAAAAGGGAGTGAAGGGAAGAGCCCAGTCTTAGGAATCACACTAAGATTCCTGGGTCCAAGTCCTGACTGTATCACGTTCTGAATATGTTCCTTTCAATCCATTATTTTAACATTTAGGGGGTGGGGGCTCATTTCTTCATCTGTGAAATGGGATACCTGCCTCATAGGCTGTTGATTTTCCCGGGGATTCAATGAAATAGGTGAGTAAGACGCCTAGCCCAGTATCCATCACACAGTAGATGTTCAAGAAACATCCAGTTTCTTCTTCCTTTAAACACATCTCAGCTACTCCTATTTGTGCACCTTGGCATCTGCTGGTGTCTTTGTTTGAAATTCTCTTTTCTCTGTTTAAATCGTGCCCATCTTTCCTTGCTCTGAACACATACTGTTCTCACTGTCTGGGCCCTTCCTTGGGCTCTTGGGAGCAGGTACCAATGCTCACTAGCAGTTTTTATCAAATGTATTTAATCCCACCTATTTCCTGAATGGTCTTGAGGTGCCTCATTTAAGTGATACATAAATATAATTCGGAAAATGGAATTGAAAAAAAGGAAAGAAATTTAATGAAAAAGGAAACAACAGCTACACCAACCCCAAGAGGACCTAGACTATGGCCTTCCTAGGAGCTAGCGTTTACTTAATACAGTCTCCAGGAGGCAGAAGAACCCTTTTGAAATTTGGAGTTTCTAGAGAGAAAACAGACAGAAAGGATCCCTTGGTGGCTGAGAATCACTTAGCTAATACTTCTTTGATTGATCTATTGGCTAGTTTTGTAATTTGGCAGTGGAATCTGAATAGTAATCTTATTCAATCTCCTGCTCCTCAAACCCAGACCAAAATAGATTTTAAAGGCATATCTGACTGAGCTAAGGTCTTCAGAAGTTAGCTATCTAGGCAGGCTGAGCCTTGTGTCCAAACCCAAGCACCTTTCCCAGGCCACTGAGATTCTTGCTTATTCTAAATTTATCCAGGGTATAAGGACATTCCCTGTTGGTTGTATTTTTTATACCCACCATAAAGTTCCTGGGCTGTAGTTTGTAATGCTTCATATAAGGCAAGAAGTAATTTTTTACAACTCGTGTTTCTTAATTTATCCATTTATAAAAGAGAACCCAGACCATTTTCATTATGAATGTTGGATAGTCGATAATCTTTCCTGCAGGTGATCTAACCAGTGTTTCCAAACTTTTTTGGTTGGCCACCACTGTTGGCAAAACAGCTTGAGAACTCATGTCTTATATTTTTACATATAACAGTTTATTAACGAATTATAATTAGATGCTGAATACCTACAAAAGGATAGTCCCACACATACACCGCCCCCCGCCCCGCACTACAGTTTAAGAGATAGCACGTCATCATTACCTTCAGAGGTCGGCTTGTGCACTTGCCCGTGTGAGTGTACACGCACCTTGCTTATCGTTACTTCTTCAAGGCACAATATGTGCTTAGGCTGAGTAAAGTTCATTATTCACAATAGTGGACACAAATCATTTTTTAAATAGCCTTTTTCATAATTTCAAATTTGGACGGCTGCTTTAGCAAATCTGACTAGCTCATCCTTGTGTTTACTTTATAACATGGCTGAGAAAGGGCTTGCACGTAATACAGAGACGTGTGAGCTTTGCCATTTCCTTGATGTTTGCTTATACTTATATTGTTAATATTATAGTATCCTTGCAGGGGGTGCGGGTTTAAACCGCTTACTCATTTTGGCCAGAGGGGGAGGGTATTTACTTAAAAACCCAACAGCACAGTCCCTAATCCACTTCCCTAAGAAGTGTGCCGAAGGAGAATGAACACCGGCCCATGGCTCCTACCTCCTTCTCTCACATCTGTGGCAGCAACTCCATCCAAAACCCACACCTGCCCGCCTTCCCCACCCCAACGAGGGGTCGCCCTTGGGTGACACCCATGGGTGTCAGCCCGTGGAAGAGTCTATCCATCCTCCCCTTGAACATGTATGCACAGTATGGTTATTCTCACCCAGCAGGATAATAGGTTTTCCCTCTGCCCCTGCAGCAGGATAGATGCTGTCATCAATGAGAAATAGCCTCACAGGACAGTCTCTGACAAAGGAATGCTTGGTGTTGGCATTTTTATTTGGGAGTCTCCCCCCCAGGCACCAGCTGATGACAATGGGAAAGCCTGAAACCTCCCTGTCTTTCTTTTTCTCTTTACCAAGGTAGTCTCAGAGGTGAAAAGTTTAGATAGCAAACCTATAAACCCACATTTACGAGGCAAATAAATATTTCTCAGAGTGACGTTCTGTTTCAGGGGAAGCTGCTGACGTGCAGTTGGTCTCTGATAAAGAGCTTAATGAAGCCTCCATCCGCCTGGCGGCTGGGCCGGAGGCAGAGCGGGGAACTGCACGGCCACCACTTGCCCCTTCTCCTGCCCTCACTCAACCAGGGAAAAAAGAGCAGCAGGTCAGCCCTTTCTGGAAATCCCAGGAGCCTAGCCTATTGAGTGGCCGATGCTGCAAAAGTCAAATAGAAGCCAGGTTCCTTTAACCTATAGAAATCTAGAGAACTCGCCACCTGCCTCCACCCCAGTTCCACAGCCTGTGGGAAATCCCATGGGCTTCCTCCAATTTCTGCGACTCCCTAGCTAGATACCTCCAGTCTTCTTTCCCAGGCTCCCATTTCCACAGAGCCCACATGCAGCCTTCTAGACGTGAAATTCAGCCTCTTTGAGTTCACCAAAAACTAAATAACTCATACACCGAAGCAGTTGAGAGCAGAGTAGGTTTGTCTGAAGATTAGAATTGAGCACGTGGGTTGTTAGGGGAGATTTATACCCCATACTACACAGCAAACGGCTTTAGAATAGTCACTTATCAGAGACATCGCAGCTCATCAGAGTTGTTTGGGGCCATTATACCAATAGGGATTTCCTTTTTAGCCCTTCTCACACATATTAGTTAAGTCCCCTGTCTTTAGATTAGCTCACTGCTTCTCAAGAACCGAAGTAACAAATTCCTTCCCTCTTCTCGACTACACGTCTTGGCACCTTGGGGATCTTACCGAGCAAGATACGGACATGTTTCTCTGCCCTTAAAGAATTCTGATGCCAGTTGCTAAGATAATGAAGTCTTTGCCATCTTTTTACAATCCAAAGGGACTCCATGAAGCCAGTTTCTTCTGTCTTTTCTTTAATTTGGTAGATATTAGACATCTAACATCTGAGAGAATTTCAGAGCACACCGCCCTCCCTGGCCTGGATCTAAAGGTCACTTTTTCTGTAAAGGACCAGATAGAGAATATTTTAAGTTTTTCAGGCCATTTGGTCTGTCACAGCTACTTAACTCAGCTATTAAAGCACTAAGCATTCATAGGTAATGTTAGCCATTGAACATGGCTGTGTTCCAATAAAACTTTATTTATGTAAACAACTGGTGACTGTAGTTTTCCACCCCTGGATCTAGAAGAAAGAAGATAGCAGCTTTGATGAAAACAAGGAGAGAAGCCTCTAGGCTAAACTTCAGTCTCCTTAGCTCAGCGTATGAGGGGTTTATCACTTTATTTGTCCTGCTTGTCCTAAGGTGATCCCCACTACCCGGCTCAGACCTGATGCTCTTCTTCTGAACGTTCTTTGCACTCCATTAGAGTACTTGTGAGAGTGCTCCCATCATTCTGTATCTGTTACTCACCAGCCTGAGTTTCTCGAGACTTTGGACTCAAAATATCTTCTTCATCCTTTCAGAAGGATGCCTTCTACATTGTTGATACTCAACTTATGTCTGTTAGAGTAATTCCTGCTTTCTACTGCATTTGCTCAGATTTCAGTGTCATGAAGTGCTCCTGAGGATACATGGAAGGCAGGCAGACACTCCGGGGACAGGGAGTTGGCGGGACATCTTGGGCAGTAAACACAAATGGGTCAAGAGTCAGTTCCATGCTCCTTAGTGGACTTCTCACAGTCGTTCTCTTGATCTGCCCTCAGCTGTTGACAGCAGGTGTGATGATTCCATATTGGAAGGAGAAAACAGAT
Organism: Paguma larvata; assembly: GCA_030068075.1. Classification (NCBI taxonomy): domain Eukaryota; kingdom Metazoa; phylum Chordata; class Mammalia; order Carnivora; family Viverridae; genus Paguma; species Paguma larvata. The sequence continues at coordinate 50,001,533 of CM057836.1, forward strand.
TTATTGGTTTAACTGGGATCACATCGTCAGTCAGGGAACCCCCCGCCTGAGGCTCACTTCCGTGCTGTGCTAACCTTCCTCCTAAAAGGCACCTGCGCATCAGTGATTATGAAAAATACTTTATAATGACGCAACTGGTTTCATCCTGTCCAAGGCAGGGAGCGGACAAAAGAAACTTTGCCTGGCTTAGTGTTCTGTATGTTACAATTCTCTTCAGTAAGTTTACTGTACTTTACGTAGCAGCCATGTTCTGAAGAGGTAGCACATTTGGAATTTTGTCAGTTAGATTATATGTTAAATTTCCCAGAGGAGCATGTTATTTGGAGTCATTTGGTAGTCTCTCCTCTCATGAAGAATTCTTCCAGAAAATACGTAAAGTGCAAATTCAGGTTTTTGTACATTACTTCAGGGACACACCTGCTTGGGAGCACAACTCTCTAGAAGACTTCATGTGCCTGTTCAAGAGAAAACATGTAAAGAAAAGCACCCCCAGGGAAAAGAGGTGTGGCACTTGTCAGTGTGTCTTTGTATCTGCGTCTGTGTGTACCTTAGCTCCTATGATCCTTTACTCCCATGGAATCTTTGCAGACATTCTGGGAAGAGGTGGCTCTGTCTAATGTGAAGTAGAGCCCATGCTACCCACTAGGAGCCAGACTAGATGTCACCTTGGAGCCGAACATCCGCTGAGTTCCCATTCAGTACTCACAGGTATCTTCCTCTGGAACGTTGGAACCACATATCCACAGCTGGGTTCCCACTCCCCTGTCATAGGTATTATCTCTCCTGTTTGATGTTTCCTTCTTCCTCACTCAACCGCCCTTCCAAGTGCTGGTCAAGAGAAACTTAGGGTCGGTCCATTTGGAACGTTTGTGGTGAAACACACATAAGTCTGTTCCACCATCTAGCCAACATTGTTCCTATAAAACGTTAATTCACCTATTTTAATTCCATGTAGCATGTCTTTGCTGACTATCTGCTGAGAATCTAACTGTATGCCAGTCCACACTGTGGAGCAGTGAGAAGGAGAAAAACATGGTCCCCATCCTTAGCAAGCTCCCCATCTACATGGGAGATGAGGCTCAGATCACAGAACTAGCAATGAAGGCAAAAGTATATAAAACACTTCTCTTCTTCAAGAGTAGGCATGATATGAATTGTTTTGGTTGACAAGCACTAGTCCAGTGGTGAAAACAAGCAGGGCATTCTTCACCAGCCTCTTCATTCTTTCCTTTCTGAGTTCTTTGGGTAATCCTTTCTGCCTATGAGAACACAAGGGCACCATCGGAATCGTTTGCTTAAATATTAATCTATAATTCTTACTTGAAGATTTCTTCTACTCCTTTACCCATGCACAACTCATCCATTTGAATTACTTCTACATTTTCTGCTGGAGAAGCATGTATGCTGGTATGCACTTACCAAGATCAACAGAGTCCTACTTTCTCTTAATATCTCATTCTAAAAGTCTTTTCTGGAAGTTGGCATTCGTTCTGCTATTATCATGCTATCTGTGCTCCATCGAGTTAACTTACTCTGTGCCTTTAGACTAGTTTTCACTTTGAGTCATTTGGATTGTTCTAGACTTTCTCAGCTATCACTGCAAAAAAGAAAGTGTTCAGAGGTTTGACCTCGCCTCGGACAAGTACCCAACTCCGAGCCTGGATCGATGAGGATTTTAAAAAGTAAACAGCTGTAGCATCTTGGGGAGCGTGAGCCATCAAGCCATGTGTGCCACTTGGCTACTTCGTGACTTTCCGCAACTTGCCTCTCCTTTCTGGGTCTTGGTCCTCCCCGAGTCCTATTAAACATAGGAGTGTTCTGAAATAACCAAGAAGCAGAGACACCTTTAGAATTGCTAAAGCCCTAGTTAAAAGTCACACTGGAAAAAAAAAAAAATCCATACAGATTAAAAGCCATAAAAAAAAAAAAAGCCATATAGGAGGCAAAAAAAAGTCCATCATAGTAGCTGCTTAGTATAACATGATTCAAATATCTTTCCTTGTCCTGTCCTCTCCCACTTATACACAATTTTTGTATAATAACCAGTAATGATATAATTTACAATTTTTGTTAACCTATGTCGCTTATAAATGTCACATCAACTACTACACTACTTTAGTTGTCCTCTTCTGATAAATATCATGAACAAATATCTGTGTTTGCAGTCAAAGCATCATTAACGATTGGTCGAGTTTGCTTTTGGTCAAAGTAGCCCTAACATTTATTGGTATGTCCTACTCTGCAAATATCAAACACTCTCCCGTGCCACCAGGTTAATGATAAAGGGCCCCAAAACATAATGTCTGGCCTGTCCCTTGAAAAATGACTTCCCTGGTTTCAAAAACAGCATTTCTGTGACTAAATCAAGAATATGATCATTAGTGAGGAATTAGCATTTAGGGAAGGAGTTCTAGGACATATCATTAAGTGAAAAAAAAGCAAAGCACGGAAGAGTATCTACGGTATGTTACCCTTCAAGTGAGAAAGAAAAGGATATAAGAAAATGCATATGTATATTCTCATTTGTACAAAAGTAATAAAAGAAGGATAAACCAGAAACTCAAATGGTTACATACAACACATGGATAGGAAAGATGTAGAAAGGAGTGGAGAGACTAGAACAGGTTAGTTGGGATGGGGAGGGAGCGATACTTCTGAGTATAATTTTTATATAGCTCTGACTCATTCCCCAAAATAAATAAATAATAAAAATCACCCAGAATGTGGGAGGAATCTGAAATGGAACACAGCAGTGAAAAATCAGTCTAACTGAATTATGAAAGAGTAATATAACCACACTAAATTATGAAAGAATAATACAACCACACTGAAGTTGGGGCGGCGAGGGGAGAAAAGAACTGACCGAAGTAATTTAGAAACCATATTTTGAGAGGAAATTAAAAGCCTAAAGACAAAAAGAACTATATACAAATACTACACTCTAGTTAGGAAATTTGTTTCTCACAGGGGTATGGATCAGCAGTTCTGAAATTCTTTATACTAGCATTGAACAAATAAATAAAATATATTATAGATAATGAGAACCAGGTTTCTCACTGTCAGAGAAAGAAGTGGTAAGAAAAGAGGGGAGGCTAGTGTGAACCCCACGGTGTTGGACTGCAATCAGAGACATCAGATAGGAATACATAAATAGATACAGAAATATAAATGTGTGTGTACATGCAAGTTAGTAAACACACAGCTAGTTCTTAGCTCTGTCCACTGTGATGACCTAGAAGCAGTAACACCTCATAGAAATGAGTGTGCCGATTGCCCAGATCTTGGCTTCTAAACACCATTCTCCGGTCAAAGGAACCATAGCTTCTTGGAAAAGTGACATTTCAGAGCAAGGGTAGGGAAGGTACATGATGAGCTTGGAACATACATCTTAGTGCCAGAAAGTAAGCAAGTATTCAAAAAAAGGGTAGGGCTGGTCAAAAATAGGAGCCATTCTGAAGGAGCTCCTAACGACCAAAGCTGGAATAATTTGAACAACAAAGTAAATAATGATCATATTTGATTATAACCCATGAAATAAAATAAATATTCATGAGGTAATACTAATATAAATAATCGGACAAATAAATGGAGGAGAAGGGACAGTACTTTTCCTCACAGAAGAGTTCCAATTAATAACTTACAGAAGGAGCGAGAGACACAGCCAACCTCCGCAGTAAATATTGTTGCAGGCAGGACCCACCAATGGATATTAAAGTTGGTGGACAAAAGTTTGAGGGAAAACAGGATATTTGCCTAGTCTTTGTATTAATTACAAAGGTAAAAAGAGTAACTTTACAGTGGAGAAAGTCATCAGCCCCCACCCTCACCAAGAGACCAAGTGAGATTAATATTGCAAATAATGGTTTGTGGCCATCATGTATGTCTGATACCGATGCACCGAAGAGGATACAGCATCACTTCTGTTGTAATTTTGCAAAAAAAAAAAAAAAGCATAATCTCAATCCAGAATCTCTTAACCTCATCATTAATGACATTTTGGGTTGTGTAATTCTTTGCTGTGGGGACTGTCCTGAGCATAGTAAGTTTTTTAACAGCATCCCTGGATTCTACCCTCTAGAAGCAGCATCACCACCACCCCCAGCCTTATCACAACCAAAAATGTCTCCAAACATTGCCAGATGTCCCCTGGGAGATGAGTTTCCCCCCCCCCCCCCCGGTTAAAAACTACTGCCTTAGTCTAACTGTAAGAAAATCTTGGGCAGACCCAAATGGAGGGACATTCTATAAAATAAATGACCAAACTATTCATAAGTATCAAGGTCTTTAAAGATAAGCGTGAGGAACTGGGGCAGATTGGAAGAGAGAAAGGAGACATGGGAAGTAGATTCAGTGTGGGATTCTGAAGCGGATCATAAAAAGGACATTAGTGGAAAATCTGCTGAAAGTAAAATGAAGTCATAATTCAGTTAATAGTATTGTACGAATGCTAATTTCTTGGTTCTGATCATTATACAATGGCAGTGTAATATGTGAACATTGGGGGAGCTGGGTGAATGGTACAGAGAAACCATCTATACTATTTTTGCAACTTTTACATAAGCCTAAAATTATTTCAAAGTAATTTTTTTTAAATACACCACTGATGTTAGTAAAATGCAGGCAGATTTCCATACCGAACTCTGTGTGTGTGTGTGTGTGTGGTTTGCACCACAATTTATATTTGTGGTTAAATTTTGTTGTAAGCGAAAATTTTGCAAAATCTTCAGTTGTTAGTTCCAAAAGGAGGAATCGTCAGTATGTCATTTTATAGCATTCCACTCATTTGGCTTGGATTCCGGTTATTCATGCTTTTCTTTTATTCTCCTATATGAGAGTAAACCATTTATTTTAATGGCACTTAAAAGGCCCAGCCCTGTTCTTTGCACATAGTGGATGCTTTAAAAACATTTGCCGACTTCAGTGGGTTTACCTCTTCATTAAGAAAATCTGAGACAAGCGCATATGTTTTATTATTACTGTTTCAAATCCTATTAATAAGTATTAGAAGAGGTTACTTCATTTAAACTTTTTAAACTTTAGAAAGTTAATAATTTTTGTACAACACATAACAAACATATAGGCACCTGGCTGGCTCAGTTGGTAGAGCGTGCAACTCTTGATCTCAGGGTTGTACATTTGAGCCCCATGCTGGGTCTAGAGATTACTTAAAAATAAAATCTTTAAAAACTAGGGGCGCCTGGGTAACTCAGTCGGTTAGGCATTGACTTTGGTTCAGGTCATGGTCTCACAATTCGTGAGTTTGAACCCTGCGTCGGGCTCTATGCTGACAGCTTAGAGCCTGGAGCCTGCTTCAGATTCTGTGTCTCCCTTTCCCTCTGCCCCTCCCCTGCTCACACACGCGCACACACACACACACAGACACTCTCTCTCTCTCTCTCTCTGTCTCTCTTTCTCTCAAAAGTAAATAAAACTTAAAAAAATTCCTTCTAAAAAATCTTTTAAAAATAGAAATTAAGAAAAAGAAAAAAAAAACTCTTTAAGAAATAAAAATAGAATGAACACAGCCCAGGCCCAAATTGTGGTTCTATAAATTCTATCAGAAGTCATCCCATACAGAATAAGGAATTTTAACAATGTTCTGATGCAGAAGTAACTCATCAAATGCCAACTATAGGAAAACCCACTAACTAAGGAAGATACCTGGTTATGAGAAAAATGAACATCCTTGTGGTTGTGTTAGCAAGTTTTCCAGCCCCTCCAGGCTTGCTAGGCCTCCCCAGCCAAAGCAGACCCTTGGCTAGGGACCCTCTTGACCAGCCCCGGGACACAGAAGCCATGCATAAGAAAACCCCGATCTGCCTTCATAATGAGACTGATACGTGGCCGAAACTTCTGTTATAAGGGCTTCTTTGTACACACAGACCACTTAAGTCTGTCCCAGGCACACAGGTATCACTGAATTCTTGGCTGAAGTCACAAACTAAACCCTAGTATGGATGGAATGCTAGAGGTACAGAAGACATCACAGTACTCAAAATACAGGTTTAGATAGTACCCAGATGCCCCGTGAAACACTAAATCATGTTGTAAGGAAGCTATTCCCTTTAGTCTTTGTGATGACAAACGGAACATCTCATTGTGGCGCTCATATTCGAGTCATCTTCTGTTATGGCAGGTAAGAGTGGTTTCCCATTTGTGATAGTGAGGTAAAGTGTTCTTTCACATTTTTTTATGATCAAAACAGGAATCAATACAAAGGGAAAATGTTAAGTAAATAATAACACATGTAGCATGAGGATATGGTCAAAATTGCAAGGTGATGTTCAGACTATAAAGATTGCGGAACAATGATCTTCAGTTCAGTCTTCCACCTCTGACCCTCCTCTTTCTTCTTCTCTGGCACCTACTTACAAACATCAAGAAATAGGAGTTCTTAACATGCGTATATAATATGCTACTTTCTGTAAAAGAGAGAAAGAAAAATCAGAAAGCGTCAGTGCCTCTGCCTGTCTTTACAAATAGAGGCACAGAGAGGACAGGTCCAAAAACGATGGAGTTGGTTACCAGTGAGGCATGGGGAAAACTGGGGTAAAAGAAATACAGCAAGGGAAGGAACGACACTTCTCCGAGTTGGCTTTTTTGTATAGTTTTGACTTTTGGAAGCATGTTAATGTCCTATGTATTTAAAAATTAAATTATCATGGATGGGAGAAAGGACTCTAAAACTAAAAGCAAGTGGAAACAAAAGAACCCAGTTGCATTTAGATGAATACCACAACTAGACCCAAGGGAAAATTAAGAACTGACCCAAGTGACTTAGGAACACAAGTGTCTGATTGTGCACTCAGTCTTGAGTTGGGATGGCAAATTGCAAATTATTTTGTAGTGGTATGCACAGATAATTCTGTACCTATTTTAGACCTATGATAGGATTGAGCAGATTCATGAAGGAGATGATGTTCTTGCGAGCCAGGATTCTCATTGTGGAAGAAAGCACGCACAAGTTCAGAATAGAGGAAGGCAAGAAGGAACTCCATGAGAATGATTAGAATTGGAGGTATTAGTGTAAACTCATGATTTCTAAACTATGTGTGTGTGCCTGCTTATAGAAGCACGCACGTATATGTGTGTGCGTGCACAATGTATGTATATGTATATACAAGTATTATATGCAAGTATTATATGCATATTATTATATGCAAGTATTATATGCATATTATATTATATGCAAGTATTTCCTAGCTCTGCTGAAAGGGTTTAACTGGCCACAGATTGCCGTCCAGAACAAAGATACCACAGTAGCGGTGGGTATACTTAGCACCCAAATCTTGGTCTCTATAACATTCCCACTCAAAGAAACCAGGGCCTCTCAGAGAAATGGCTGATGGCTGGGCACAGTAGATACAAGACAAGCCTGCAATACCTTATTATGACAGAAGGTAAGGAAGTATCATAGCGACACAGGCCCCAGCTCGAAGGGCTCCCTGCCACTTGCCAAATCTGGGACACTTTGAGCACCAAAATAATTAATTAGGTATAATAGTGAATACAAGCCATTGAAAAAATGGGAACCCACGAATCCATGCCATAAATAAATGCATAAGTTAGTGAAGGAGAAATGCTGAATGACAACTGGGAAATGTGGAGGGAAGGGTGGAACTGGAATGCCATCATTTTGCAACCATCATAGTTAAGCTGAATCAGGCAAGAATCTTCAGTGGATGCTAACGCTGAGGGGAAATTTTAATCAGGAGCTGTAGCGTTGCATGGTCTTAGATTGTCTGCTCCGTTGCTGACTGGCTGCAGAGGAAAACATAATACCTAGACGGAGAGAAATCAGACGGCATCTTGACAGGGTGATCAAAATTAATATCACCAATGAGAATGAACGATGTATACCTCCAGATGTGATTCCCTGAGGAGTGGTACGCAGCATCACTTAGGCCGTATTCTGGCCAGAAATTCAGGTCTTAAATCTTATTATAAGAAAGCACCAGAAAAAACTAAGTAGGGAAAAGGAGGCAGGGGACTATATTCTTCAAAAACGTCAATATAATAAAGGCTGCGGAAATACTCCAGGTAAAGAAGACTAACCAGACAACTAATTGTATGTAATACCTCTATGATACAGTGGCGCAAAAAAACAAAAACAAAAGTCTGTACAGGATATTACTGTATCAATTTATAAAATCAGAATACAGACAGTATCAACATGAAATTTACTACAGTTGAAAACTACAGTGATTTTGTAAGAGGATATCCCTAACACTTAGGAACACTGAGTGTGTGGGGATTAAAGGGCCATGGTACATGCCGTTTACTCTCAAGAGACTCGGAAAAGAAATATCTTGTGTGCCCATGTGTGTCGGTAGAGAAAGGGCATTCAGAGGCTGGGGCATACGGAGTGAAATGTTGATACTGGATGGATCCGGGTGGAAGGCGTATGATGTTCTTTCTTTATACTATGTTTACTCTTGCAACTTTGTGAGAAGCTTGAAATTATTTCCTAATGAAAAATTTTACAAGTTAGAAAGAGTAGGATCATGAGCGATGACTGAATCTTTTCCCTCCCTGAGAGAGATTTCACTTAGATCTATGATCTCAGACTGGAAGGGCCTGGTTCACCTCTGAAAGTCAGTCTGGAATCAAAGTGCTGTATTGTCAATAGGCCTGCTGGGTCTCTTGGCCTCTTATTCTTTGGTTTTGTTTTGTTTTGTTTATTTTTGAGAGAGAGAGAGAGAGAGAGAGAGAGAGCATGCATGCACACACACGCACACACACGCGCGCGTGGGTGCGCCAGTGGGGGAGGGGCAGAGAGAGAGAGAAACACAGAATCTGAAGCAGACTCCAGGCTCTGGGCTGTCAGCACAGAGCCTGACACGGGGCTCAAACCCATGAACCACGAGATCATGACCTGGGCCAAAGTCAGACACTTAACCGACTGAGCCACCCAGGCGCCCCTCTTGGCCTCTTATTCTAACACTTCCATGGAATCCAGCGGAACTGTGCCCCAGGCAGCCAACTTGGTTAGGTGCACCCCAGACTCCAGTCTGTCCATCTCTCTCAAAGGAGGCCATAAGACCTGGGCGCCGGCCCCCTAAAGGACTGTGGAAAGCAGCACAGCCCCAGAGCATGATTGACAGCTCATACTGCTTGAGCGTAATAGAGTTGTGTAGCTTTCATGCCCAGAGAAGGATAAATTAAGAAGCTTGTCATCCCAGAGCTTTTAGGCTCAGTACTGGCATTGAGAGACTTTGCCAGGGAGATGAAAATAGAAAACTGTAGAGCTAAATCATGAACCACCCTCCCCACCCCACTGGTGATTTGCCCAGGCACCATGGCCAGAAAGGGGTGGCAGTCTGTGGGGTAAATCAGAAAGTACTGATAACGTTAATTCCATCACAGATAGTAGGAATTCATTAATAGAGAAGGTCATTTTGTTAAACGCACATTTGTATACACATCTGAAAATACCTCAAATACTTTTAAGAAATCAGGTTTCCAAAATTTTCCGGTTCAACTTGTTATTCATTCACTTTTTTGCGTGTTCGTTCCCTAGCGTACAAACAATAACAGGCTCCCCGAGGTCTTTCACATTTTTCCGAGGAGAAATTTTAATTAAGAGAATGCTATCCTTTTTCATAACTCTCTTCCTGGGACTTAGGGGAAAGGCGTACTTGTAGAGCACAGCACCGGCGGACTGTAGAACAGTGTCTGCCTCACTCCTAGGAGCAGGTAAAGAGGACTATTTTGCATCGTCCTTGGGCACACTATAGGACCGAAATACCACAGTTAGAGTAGGAAGTCGGGGAAAATTCTCTTCTAAAGCAGAGCTCTGTGAGGCCTTGGGGCAGTGAAAGGAAGTGGTAGAAGCCCTTTTACTTGCCAACTAAAATAGGCCTGACCTGAAAGGGGCCTGAGAGGGCCCTTTGGGGCCAGGCCAGCCTAGACTAACTGACTTGTCTGCTCTTCTCTGTCCCCGTCTCCTCTCATCTTTAATATTCCTTTCTTTGCTGAGGGTGTAGGGGCTTTCCTCAGTTTTAGGCTTGGGACTTCGGCCAATTCCTGTCCTGCGTAAGGAAGCTTATAACAACTATTCTAAAAGAACGGATGGAAGAGGAGGCCTGGGCAAGCAGGGCAAGGCCCACCAGTGCCTGTTTGCCCAGCTGCACGGGGAAGACAGACACGGGAGGAAGGTGTGCCTGGAGCCCAGGCCCTGGCGTTGGATTTGACTCTAGGCCTCTCTTGTCTTTGTTCTGCACAGAGAGACAGCCGTCTACTTGTCTCCATCGTCAGTTACCTCTCGGAAAGGGAGAAGTAGGGACATGTCTTGAGTTCAAAGGCTTTTACATGAATCTCCTTGCTAGAGAGGCTGCTTAGAGGGCCCTCCTTCTGTGCAGGCAGCATGTGAGAGCAGGACTTTACCCCCCTCTAGAAGCTCAGAGAGGGGAGCCAACAGTTTCCCTTCCACCACTCCTACCTTTGAAATGCAACGATTTCTTTTTCGGCTTTACTAAGTTACAGTTTTTAAATATTTGTTAGGGTGATAACCAGAGGCTAAATCTGGCTGGGAAGGAAAGCCTTTGACAGAATTCATTTAAGTTTCTCTAAGTCAGAATCTCTCCCAGACTCAGAACTCAGTTTACCCTCAGACTGCTCTCATTCTGTTCTCACACGCATCTAGTTCCTGGCACTCGTAACTGCTTGGCGTGCCACTTGAACACTCCCAACCCCGGCGCCAGATTCTGCGCCCTCAGTCTTGGACTAAGCCCATTTTTCAGTCCTGACCTATCATGGCTCCGGGTTCCATCTGCTCAGTCAGGATCCACATAGGTGCGACATGGATTGCCTCACATAATGCTACATGATCCATTTATACCTTGGTTCTATGTTTCTGTGTTGTCTCTGTGTCCTGTTTACACACTATAGGCACGTGTATATATGTCTGTGTCTGTAAAGGAAAAACTCAGTGTTTTGCTTTCTGTGTAGGGAAAAACTCAGTTCTTCCCTACTGTGTTTCTCCTCAGAGTCTCCTTTACGACTCACACAAAACACTTCGTTTCTGACACTTCCGGTCACCAAACGTGTGGATGTTTTTCTCCACATCGAGCAACTCCCTGCAACACCAGCGGGGTGTCCTACAATTTTACTCAATTCTGATACTGTCTACCCACAGGCAGCATCAGATCCCACCAGTTAAAGGCTCAGTTCCCCAAGACCCTCTCCACAATTCAGACACCAGCCACCTGGTTGTCAACCTGGGCTTCTGACCAACCACTGTAGACGGCAGCCTCTCTTGACCCCCTCCTTAGGTTCATTGAATTTGCTGGAGTGGCTCCCAGAACTTACTAGATCACAGGTATCTTAGAAAAGGCTATAACTTAGGAACTTCCAGGTAGAGAGGTGTGGTAAGCTATGGTACGGGTACAGGGGAAAGGGTGTGAAGGAACTTCCATGCTCTCTGGCCCCCTCCCCAAATCTCCACATGCTCACCGACCTGGAAGCTCTCCAAACTCTATACTTTTGGGATTTTGTGGAAACTTCATCACATAGACATGATGGATCATTAACTCTGTTTTCAGCCTTTCGCCCTTCTCAAGGGAATGAATGGTGGGGCTGAAGATTCCAAGCTTCTAATCATGGCTTGATCTTTCTAGTGACCAGCCCTTATCCAGGAAGCCCCCCCAGGGCCACCTCATTAGAACAAAAGACACTCATAGCCCCCAGGAAATTACATGGGTTTCAGGAGATCTGTGTCAAGAACAGAGGTCAAAGGCCAATATTAGGACAAGAGATGCCCGGAGTATTCTTATTTAGGAAACTACAAGGGTTTCAGGAGCTCTGTACCAGCAACCAGGGCCAGAGGGCAATAGATATTTTCTGTTATCTCACAGTATCAACTGAGTAACTTGGGCAAAGTCAGTGCAGGAAGTCATGACACTGGTTCTTGAACTTACACCTTTTTAACTTCAAAGGTTATACAGTTGCATATGTGGCCCTGTAAGCAGTCTCTCTAGCAATGAGATTCATGCGGTACCTTTATTTGTTCATTGTTGAGTTCTGAGCTCTTGGAATGGTGTTTGACACATGGAAAGCATTCGATAAGTATTTATTAAATTAATAAGTGAGTAGTTATTATGATAGTCTCGTGGGGGGGGTGATTTTGCTAAGTTTATTTATTTATTTATTTATTTATTTATTTATTTATTTAGAGAGAGGGGAGAGAGAGAACACGAGTGGGACAGGGGCAGAGAGAGAGAGGCAGAGAGAGAATCCCAAGCAGAGTCGGTGCTGTCAGCATAAAGCCTGATGCAGGGCTCAGTTTCACAAACCATGAGATCATGACCTGAGCTGAAATCAGGAGCCAGATACTTAACCAACTGGGCCATCCAGGCGCCCCGATAGTCTTGTGTTTTGAGTCAGTCTCCGGCCTGCCTCCGAGAGCTAAGTGTTGGCATGTAGTCTCAGCGACATTACCGCGCTTATAGTAGAGGTGACGCTGCCTTCCAGTGATTACTCATTTATTTTCTTAGTTGCGTTACAGTCTTTAGCCATGCTTTCTCTTATTACATTTCTATTTTTATTTTCCAAATCTACTGTTACATGGTAGTGAAGGATAGTAGGGGTTACTGAGATCCAGGTTTGTCTTGTCCGATTAATCCCTGGGGTGGGGTTTGAATATTTTACAGCTTTTGGATCTCTTCATCCAGTGGGATTGGTCAACCTACCTTGCTGACTATGGTCAGCCCACCTGCAAGTACCTCCGGGTCAACCCAGTGACAGCTCTGACCCTGCTTGAGAAGTGAGTACCCAGTCCAGGGGTCTCTGTCGGGAGGTGGAGGTCGGTGTCGGGGATAATTTTCTCTTTCTTTACCAATACCTTCAAAAGACAGCGGAGAGCTCCTGTTCTTGAAGTTGTCATAAGTGCTACCAGCAGTCTCCGTCATTGGATTTGGCAGGCGGGCCTTCTTGTAGCCTCTTAATTCCTGACCCCCAACAATGTAGGCCAAGTATGGGTCACATGGACTCTGGCATTACCTTGGAGCTTAAAGGGGCAACATCTCTTTAACTAGAGATGACAAGAGAAGAAAGGAAGGTGTTTAAGCTTGGTCGGAGGTCACCTGGTGGACAGGGTAGACTGGCCATCTGGGGATGATGGGCAGAACAGCCCCAAAAAGATGACTTCTCTGGTTTCTAGCAGAGAAGTTCTTGGAATTACTGAAACCTTCACCAGCAACCCCTTCCACTCCCTGCCAGATCGAGCCTTACTGTGCCAACTTTCCCAAGGAAGCTGTGTTGGAGAAGGTGTCTCATTCTTGCTCTGGGCAGTCACTGGCCAACAGAGGCACTACCACTGAGATTGGCTTAGCCTTCTCTGGAACATCCCATGGCTAACCAGTATATCACCCAGATGCTGGGATCTGCTCTGCAGCCTAGTTCTGGCTTTTGCTAACCTAGTTGAGAGCTGGCAGGCCAGAGACCCAGATCCAAGGAAAGGGGAAGCTTTTTCCTGTCATCACAGTTGTTAACTCCCAGCTTCCACGAAACTTCTTAGAAGAGTAGCCTGCATTACTATATGGCCATATGTGAACTTGGATACATGGATCAGCATCTGGGAGGTCAGAGTGGAGCCTTAAGCAGAAGAAAAGGCTAAGGTGGATCCTCCCCACTAAGCAGTGTGACGGGGGAGAAGGGGAGGAGATGGAAAGTAAGCAAGAGCAGGATGCAGACAAATGTGTTTGGAGCCCAGAGTGCAGCTTTCTCCAGACCAAGACAGACTGATGTTTCCATTTTAACTGTGTTTCCCATGATTCTCTCTCCCAATGACCTTCCTCCCTAGGATATCTAGAGAGTAAGTATATTATTCACTTGGGCCTTTTCCATCACTTTGAGGCAAGTCCTTCTGGTTTCCTCATTGACACTAATGACTACACTAAAATCCCTACCCCGTGAGTTGTCCCCACCCTGACATACTAATCTACTAAACTAGCCTGGTGCCAACTGGCTGGCTGCCTCCTCGATCCTTGGCCCTCAGAGTGACCCTTGGCGTGCAATTCCTATGGGGCTGGAGGCCGCAGCAGGGGTTCTCCCCCACTGGCGCCAGGTGAAGGGCTGTTCCCACTCAGCTTCCTGGCACACTCGATACTCTTGCCGGTGCAGGGCTTGAAACTCAGCCCTGACAGAGGAGCGCCTCGGCAGTCTGCCCCACCTCCTGGTGGTTGAAGCCCATGGCATTAAGATCTGGAGCCTGCGCCTCCCGTGGAAAATTTTTTATTAGAGGCAAGGCCTAATCCCAGCTGAATTGGGGACATTTTGGCCTTTCGGTTGGTGTTTAGATGTCATATTCACTATGCGTCCAAATGGGCTGTGGGATTCCCTTCCAGTTCCTTCTCTCAAGAGTCCTTTACTTGTCTGCTCCTGAGAATTTCTAGATCTGAGAGATATTGCCTCATCCACTTTCTGCGGATCCACCATAGGCTAAAATCATCAGCCCCTCTGTAGCATTCTGGAGGCCTAACAGGAACAAAGCCTTGCGCTTAGCCCTAGCAGTTAGCAGGGTTTAAAAGCTTCCCTCCAAACCCAGGAGGGCCATAGGCCGCCCCAATCACTGAAATCCCTATTTCCCAGCCTCATAGGAATCCGTCCCTTTCCCTGACCCTTTCCTGCTTTCTGCACAGCCAGGTACACCACCAGAGCTTGACAATCTCCGCTTTTCAACCTGGCGCTTCTTGGCAGGGTGAGATATGAAAAGAGCCAGAGACCTGCGGAGGACATTCAGGAAGGAGAAGAGGCACCTTTGGCTTTGGAGCGTTCCAGAGCACAAACCCGCATGCCGCCATCAGCCTTCCAGGCACTGGAGTTGATCTTTTGAATAATTCCAACTCCAGGCCTTAGTGGCCAAGAATTCCAAGCCTCTGGGGCTCGGGGGTCTTCTTCCTCCCTTTTTCCTACCTTATTACAAGAGCTTCCTACGGGAGCTCAAAGCCAACCCTGGTTCCCATCTCTGGGCGGTTGGAGGACCCCTAAAATTATTGATCACATAGGATGTTAAATTAAATACCCCATACACGTAGGGAGTGTTTTTCTTCTTTTTTAGTTTTTTGTTTTGTGTTGTTTTTACTTAGATTTATAGCATAGACAGCAAAAGAAAAGGACTCCTTCCCTGGGATACATAATCTAAAGCCAGGCCAGTTCCGTAAATGTAATGGTATAATTAGTGTGTAAGGGACCAAACACAGTAATCATCATTGCCTTGAGACCCGTGTGCTTTCTTTTCAACCAACCTCTGTCACCTCTCCCTCCTCACCTCCAGGTACCGGCCTGCACATGTGGGTGGGTGTACCTAATACTCAGTGTTCTGAGTTTACTTGAGTAGTTCCAGCCTTAAGGCCCTTAAGCTTAGATCTGTGAGGGAAGTCTCCAATCATTTGTGGCCGTCAGTGTCAGCCAGAACCACACAGCTTTGGTGCTCATCGCCACCTCCTGTCCTCATTTCTTTGCCCTCGTTGGATCTCTGGCTTTTTTAACCCACTGGCCCCAAATCTGGCCGTCTACACAAGGGCCACCCCACAGGAAAAAATGGGCCAAGATTGACGATGGGCTGAAGGCCCTTGTAAGTGTACCTGGGGGGTGATTACTAGGGTTGCCAGGTTCCTTCCCCCCACTTCTTCTGACCTGTCTCCCTGAAGCCCTGGGAGCTGTGAAGTCAGAGAGCTGGCCTAGCTCCTGGGAGGCGGTAATGAAGACCACCTATGTCTCCCCCAAGGAGAAATAGGTCTGGGCAGTGTTCTTAATTCTCTAACACCAGAACTAACTAGAACTCCACACCGGTGGAGATCCAGCCTGTAGAGACTGAGGCCAGAGTTAACAGTCAGATGTCAGAGGTTGTGGACTCTCTGCAGGAATAGCAGATTCCCACATTCTATCACAATGGCTTATTCAGGCCTGGGCGTTTCTGTGAAACCACAGCTTGGCCTTGACTTTATCCATGCTTCCTGGTTAGGTCTCCCCATCTGACCACAACTGTTGGCCAGAACTGCCCATGGTTTGTACTCTAGGACTATGCCATCTCTGGAGCTTTAGCAGGACCCAGTAATGGAAAGCCCTGGAAAGGCCAAAGGTCTGAGGATACAGACAGATGCCAAGTCCTCAGGGGCTTCTCTTGCCTAAAGTTCTCGTTCATCGAGTGAAAGGATGGCCCACCTGCTCTCCTCAGCACCATGCACTCAGCCCCCTCGCCACCTCTGGGCCCTTGCTCTGAGACAAAAGAAAAGATCAGTCAAGCCCGTGGTTTTGTTAGGGATAGGATAGAGTAACCAGCCTGTGAAGTTTAGAAATACATGGTGGCTTTCTGTTATTCATATCATCTCAGAATTACGAGTTGAGAGTCCGTTTTTGCCCTGTCTTACAAATACCAGCTTTAAGGTCCCAGCAGGGTTTCATAAGCTCATGAGACGGTAAGCGGATCCTAGATACCCTTTAAGAGCCTGTTGAGCACCAGGGCTATAGCATGCCCCAGATACCTGTCACAGGTGCACGCCTGGAGATAGAAGGGCAGGAACCAGGTAGGCTGGGTATGGATGATCGGGGGTTGGCTCTTCCATAGCTGGCTTCTGACTTTTGATTCCAAAGGTGACCAAAGTCGGGAGGGCTATGGACGGCTTCCTGAATAGTAGGTAAGTATGGGCCTGACAGTGGAAATATTCTGCACTCTCTCGACTCTGGGTGGAGGTTAAGATACCTCCTGCCGGTTCTCTTTCTACCACTGTCTCCTCAAACGCTTTGTTCTCTTTCTTTCCTCGTGCGTTTAGGATGAAGGACACTAGCCGCAAGAACAACATGTTTGCACAGTTTCGGAAAAATGAGCGAGACAAGCAGAAACTGATTGACACTGTGGCCAAGCAGCTCCGGGGACTCATCAGCAGCCACCACTCGTGAAGGCTGGCCTCAGGCCCACAGCGGCTGCTCACTATAGCCCCATGGTCTGAGACCCAGCCCCGGCTGGCCCTGCGTTCGTGCATTCTTCTTCAGAGAGAGCAAATGTATTTTTTTAATAACCTATGTACAGTATTCGCCTAACCTTTCCCTATAGTAAAAGAGGCACAAGAAAAAGCAAGTACATGAGATGTCGCTAGGCTGGGGCTCCAGGGAAGTTACCCTGTACTGTCTGTATTATCCTAGAGATGGTGATGTCACCAGTCCCAGTATGCTGAACCACCTTTCACCCGTGGCTCTCAAGCCTAGGTCTGGGGCTCAGGAACAACACTAACCAAATGGTTACTAGGCACTGGGAGGTAAGGTGAGTAGGCAAAAAGGTAATAAAGTCTATCCTGTTCACTCCCAGGTGCCCTGGTTGCCACATAGGTGAGGTTGGTTCTTAGTACTGTTTAGTGTATGGAAGACCAGCACACTGTTCTGGAAGTTCATCTCTCCTCAGTCCACCAACTTCCACCGCCTGGGAAACAAGCATGGCAGGTGGCCAGATGACGGCTTCACTCCAGTTCCCCAAGGATGGCGGTTTCTTTGGCCCAGTTCTGACCCAGTCTTTTACTGCTAATTTCTCTAGGGCAAGGCAGAGCTGAGTATACAGTGGTACTAATTGGACCCCATGACTAACTGCAGGTTGCTCCACACCAAGAGGAGTTTTATTAGCTCTTGAAAACCAGCGTGAATGGAATCAGAGCCTCCATCCCTTCCCCATTCTTCTCATTTTCTTCTTTCAGGGGTCAGGGAGCTTGGTTCAGAGCATAGATCCACAGTTATTTCCATAAATCTTCACGGCGACTTGGCCTCTTTCGGTAGTATCATTGAGATGAGTCAGATTCCAGAAGCCTGAAAACGGCCCTTACTTTCCCCTGAGGTAAAACCTGAAGATGACTTGGGAGTGTTCCTCGTATTGTAAAACCAGCTCCCTGCCATCATCTTCAAAAGAAATATTATCAGCTCTGCACCCTGGGGCAGCCGCAGCTGGACAGGTTGCCTCTAGGGATAGAGACACTGTCACCATGAAGTAGACAGGGCCAAGCATGGCTAGTAGTTGGTTGCCTCTGGCCCAGCTGTCTCTTACGAAGTCATATCCTAGATAGGAAGCTCTTCTTACTCAAGCCTAAGCCTTCCATCCTCTCTGGAGATCCCCAGAGCCATCCGTTGGCCTCAGCTGAGAAAGATTGTCTGTAATCCTGTCCCGCAAATTCGGGAGTTTGCAAAGGGAGCCTCGACTAGCTAGCTCGGAGGCTGTGTCCGCTGTCCCAGATGGGCTTCTGACACCAGGGCTTGCTTGGCTGCAAGGTCAGCCAGAGGAACCTGGACTCTTCGGGAAGATGCTACTGTGGCTACTGGCAAGAGTATAATTGTGCATCACCAAACAATGACGAATAAGCCACACAGGCCTTTCCAGCTTGGATTAGTGGGCGGAGAGACTCATCGAGCAGAATTCTTCACTACCTTTGTCAGCTACTGAGTCGCTTCTGGGAAGGGCAGTGCTTCCTTTTTCATTCCCCACCCCAGTCCCCCTCCCCACCTCCCCTCCCCTCCCCCCGCATCCCATCACAACTTGAAAACCAAAGGGAAGAGATTATGCACACAGACACGCAGGCTTCCTCAAAGCTGGTGAGACGAGGCTGCATGTAAGCTCTGGAGAATCTTTCTGAAGCTCACCTTGAGACCTAGGTTGTTAGCCTAGGGTCTCAGGATGAGGGTAGGGGTGAATGCTGCCACCCAGAATTTGAAAAGGCAAGGGGTGGCAGGGGGCCATGGGAATGAGACCCAAGATGCCATCTCCCAAGCCCTGCACTTGATTGAGAAAGAGCACGAAATCATTACGCTAATCTAAAGTCCTGTTGTTTAAGAAGCGCCCCACATACACTCCTTTATTAGTCCCCAGTTTGCGGCAAGATTCCTTCAGCTTTGAGTACTGAGACTTGGACATGGGATGGAGAGAACCTTAAGCATGCCATACTTCGTGTCTTTTCTGAGTCATCATTGCTGGTCTGGTCTCAAACCTGTACCCTGGAAAGACCGCTGTAGAGGAAAGGCGAACAAGGTGGAGGAATGGGGGCACCCTGTACACCGAAGTCCCTCTAAAGAAAACACTTACTCAAGTTCAAAACGCACTAGGGAGGACCCTTTGGTGGATCTCCTCTTCCTTCTTAGTCTGCCTTCAGTCTTCTCTACCGAAACCAACGTGCCGCTAGTGAGTTTTCTGTAGAGACACTGCCTTGGTGAGCAAGGGAAGGTCAAAATACAGGGACCGGCAGTGTCCACGTTGTTTGAATTGGCGAAGTAGGATCTGTCAGTTTTGTCTTTAGGCCTCTAGCTGGGCCAGCCCTTGAGAGGACTTCTGCACGTGTGCCCATGCCCGTCAGATTCCTAAGATCTGGCCTCAAATGCCCAGAGATAGATAGGTAGGTGCCCCGGTGGGCCTCAGTGAGAGGGCAAGAACACAGGTGGCTAGAAGCCTCCCAGCCTTCTAGGTAATATGACCCTTGGCCAACTTCTGGGAAAAACCAGGTCCATGCTTCTGGAGGGATGTTCTGGTTTGGGATCCTAGTGGGTGGCAGGAGTAGTACAAGCCGCTTGTATAGTTTGAACATTCATAGGAAATCTCTTTGAGTGAACTGTAAGCGAAACTGTTCAGGGGTGGGGAAAAACAGGACCCAGAGATTGGAACCAGCAGAGTCCTGTTGAGAGAAGAAATGTCCCACGTCCAGGGAGTGCTCCCCAGGGTTTCCAGTGCACGCCAGGCCTAATGGTCCCTCAGGCCTCAGAGCCAGCCTAGCTTCACGGCACACTTGCCAAGTGCTTGCTCAGCAAGCCCCAGACCCAGAGCCCTTTATCCCCAAGATTGGCCATGGCCATGACCTTCCTTATAAAGCCTCTCAACACTCCCTGGGGCCTGCTACAGAAATGCCCCTACCTTAGCCTCCCTTCGCCCAGGACTCTCCTCCTGGCTGCTTCAGCTGCCTCTTTTTTTCTCTTTGCCTGCGTCTGCAATTACTTTTCACTAATGTCTTGGAAACGGCCTTTTTATTTTGCACAGAGAGTTGCACATTCATGGAGGAAATGTAGGAGAGTCCATTTTTAACTCTAAAGGGAACTTTTTGCTTTAAAACTCGCTCGTAAAGCTACTGATGCAGATGGGCCTCGTGGTTAGTGGGAACCTCCGTATGGAAAGAGCATGTTTATTCCTCCTGTACATTTCCCTCTCTTAACTGCTATTAAACAAGAGAGCCTATGTACCTGTTTCAAAAGCCGCGGTGTCGCCTCGTGGTTTCTTTTGTCCTTCTGCCCCTCTCGCACAGTGCAGCTGTGGTCGGCGATCTGGATGGACTCCCGGCACCCCCTCAACTGGACTGAGGACTAGAGCCTGCTGGGGGGGGAGAAAGCCTGCCTGCCAGACAAGGGCAAGGAGCCTTTGGAAACGTCCCGAACTACTGAGTTAGAGCTTCCTGTCTGCATAGTTAACAGTGGCATCGTCGCCATCGAGAGGAGTAACTTTCAAAATGCCCGATCGAGGTGGAGCACCAGGCCAGGCAGCTTGAGGCCACACCAGCCTGGCATCGGAAAGGCTTCCAGTCAAAAGGGGAAGATGTAGGATCATCCGGGACAAAGCCAGGCCGGGAGAAGGGGAGAGATGAGCCTGTTTGAGAGCTCCGTGTGGGCGAGGGGCAGGCATCGTGGCCTGCTACAGGAATGGGTCCGGTCAGGGAAGACAGCCGAGAGAGAGCAGGATGTTAAGTAGCTGGGCCTTGAAGGACTTCAGTTCGAATCGTGTTAAGCCGTGGGAGTATCTTGGGCGCAGACCACATTAGATTAAGAAACTGGCCTGAGTCTGGCATGTGCTGGGAGGTTCCCCATTGAAGCAAGGGGAGTGAGGCCAGGAATGGTGGGACAGCCCCTGTCTGCCTGCCCGCCGCAGAAGCCACGAGAAGAGGATGGAAAGGAACAATCTGACTACTGCAGCCAGGTTTCAGTCCCTGCTGTGCCATTTACTAGCCGGCCGGCCTTGACCAGTGACCTCCCTAAATCTCCTAATCCTCGCCAGTGAAACAGAACGGTAGTCCTGATTTACAGTGTGGTTGTCAAGTGTGAAGGAGTTACGGATGGTCAAAATGCTTAGCCAGGACCTAGCCACAGCACGTGCCCTGGTTAAGGCCTTAACTCCTTCCTCTCCAATCCCACAACATCCCTCACGGCTGTGTGCCGGACCAAAGTGTCCAGAGCTTCTCTGCCTCCTGGCTTCTCCTCCCGGAGCCCCGCACAGGGTTAATGGTAGTGAGGCCTCCCGAGCTCCTGTACACGAAATAGGTACAAGGCCTTCAAATCGGCCCACCGTGTGACTCAGAGTAGAGCCAGTCCTTTCAGATGGAATCTGCCCCCTCGCCACCACCGAGAGCATACTCTGCTCTCTCTTTGGTGCCAAAGTTTACACCTGGTACTAGAATTCAGGAGTTCTTAACCAGGGGTCTGTGAACGTTTGGGATAGGTGTATGTGTGTGAGTGTACATGTATGTACATGTACATGTGTGCACCCGCTTGGATTCGCCCATTTTTTCTGGATAGAAAGTGCATGACTCTCATCAATGTCAAAGAAAGATTCGGGACTAAAATACTGAATGATAACCCATCTCTTTGGAAATACAGATCTCCCGAGGGAAAGCCAGAAGCCCCGAGCAGTTACCTCCTCTCCTGTCTCATAGAATTGTGGCAGAATTTTCAAGACCTACAGTTCTGCCACCTACCTTTTCCCGGAGCCCCCACGTGAACCCCAGGTCGTACCTAAAAACCAGTACAGCCACAAGTCCTAGCTTTTTCTACGCAGCCAGGTAAGGGTACTGAGGTGGGCATGGAGGACCTCACCTTTCTGAGAATGCGGAGACTTCCGGCTAGTTGGGGAAATTGCAGACAAGAGGGTCCAGCATAGACACATGGACCCTCCAGGGTAGACACGTGGACCCTCCAGGGTACACACATGGCCAAACTGAATCTGCCTCACCCCAGAACATTTCCCATAGCTCCTGAGCACTGACTGCTGCATGCCCCCTCGCCCCCTGCCCCCTGCCAAGGCCTCATCCAGAGAGGGAAAGGCAGCCCCGGTGTGTGGGGTGGGAGGTGGGGGCCCTGGGGCGGATGTGAAGCAGTCACCAGCTTGGCCTTTTTCTCACAGCTAGGCTTATCTGCGCACTAGGCAGGTGAGGATGGGGAACAGCTAGTGGGAGATAAGGGAGGGAGAGAAAGTGCCAGACCCTTTCCCCAGAGGCCTCAGTTTTGAATTTAATGGGCAGTGTTTGCCGGGAATGAGAGGGCCTCACAGCCCAAGGGACCAGAAGACAAAAGCTCTTGAGGAAGTGCGAGGAGGAGGAGGAGAGGAGTGGGGGCCTGGGCATTGTGTAGGAGAGCCACCCCTCTATCTGTTTCAATCACTGCTGGGGTTAGGGTTACCCTGCCCTTGGGGCCCCCGGCTGCTTTGTGGGGTCTGTGACATCAGCCGTTGTGATGGTAATGGAGGGGCCTCTCTCACAGGGGGCTCCCCTTCACCAGCCCGCCCACATCAACTCCCAGCACTGAAGCTCCTGTTCCCTCAGGGTGGGGGCAGGATGTGGGCCCAGAACCGGACCCAAGACAACAGGCCCCCTCCCGGTCTGAACCCACGGCTAAGTGTTATCTTCCAAGCCCAAGCTATGACCTTCCTCTCTCCAAAGCTCCAGAAAAGGAATGGAATCTGAACATTGAGACGCTTTTCTGGCCCTAAACAATCCTTCCATTCTCTAGGCTCAATGATGGGTCTATTTCCTCCTGTAAATGGGTCTCGTAATCTTCAACTTTTACCTTTGCTTCTAAGGGTAATTAATTGGATCTCCCTCTTGTTCTCCGCACACACTCCCCTCTCTGTTACAAGGCTCAGGTTAAGCCGGGTGGATGGCTTTTCTTTCTTTCTGTTCCATGGAGTGCTCATTTTTAAAGCTGATGGAGTAAGGCCTTGCCCTCTCCGGTGAAGCTCTTCTCCAGAGAAGCCTGCTAGGGAAACACCACTTCCTCGGGCCCAGGAAAGCGGCCTCCGCCCAGCCACAGGCTTTTCAGATAGCCGGTTCTGAGCTCCCGGTTCCCTTGTTCTTCCCAGGTAGGCCTCCGAGGCTTTAGGGAAGGGGGTTTCTCAGGAGCGCAGTGGAAGGGTTCGGTGATGATCTGGACCTTGGAGATGAAGGGAGGCAAAGATGGGCACGGGAGAAGTAAGACAAAAGAATCAGAGAATTTCCTTCTTTTCCCCGAAACCTGAGGAGAAACAGGCCTCAGGTGCAGGACAGCATGAAGGCATCGAGTGGGGAGGCGTGGGGAGAGACCCCATCTGGGCAGCCAGGGGGAGAGGCTGCTATGGGGAGGCAGGTCATGGGGGCAGGAAATTGAGCCCCAGAGACACCGACGGTTTCTAGGAACCGTGAGCTTATCTGGCGCTCCGACTCGGTAAGGAGCTCTTTCGAAGGCAGGAATGACTTCGTAGGCCTGTCTGAATCCTTTGCAGCACCTTGCCCGGCAAATGGCGCCTGGGCACTCATGACCAAATGAGTTACGCTTGCAGTGGGGACGGTCCCTACGGGGGGGTTGGGGGGGCGGGCTGATGCGGCTGGGAAAGCAGCCCTCCCAGCAGGCTCCGTTTTGTTACGGTTTTAAAATTTCAAAATGCTCTGCCCCACTCTTGGTGCGCCGTGGAATAAGGAAGAGGTTGAAAACAGACTGAGTCGGGTGAGAAACCAGGTGGCGGTGGTGAAGAAGCGTGGCCGTGGATGCGTGGATGTGTGTGTGGGTACTAGATACTGAGCCCTGATCCCATTTCCCACGTAGAATCACTGTTAACAGTATGGTGACGTTCTTTCCGATGATTTGAATATGGATATACTTTTTTCACAAAAAATAGAATCATGGTAGATTCTACGACGGGTTTCTGTCCCACTTAATGTATCTTAAACATCTTTCATGGCAACATAATAGGATTTCGTCCTTTCTGAAGCCCATGGCTGCTTCCATCGCATGGATGTCCCTGGCGTTTCTTTAATTCTGAGTTGGAGAATATCTCGGATGTTTCCAGTATTTCACTGTTGTGACTGATATTGCAAGACTTTCGGAGACAGCCTTGCCTTCTAGCATAGTATAAAACTTCAGGAGTGGGATCGATTGGTTAAAGGTCGTAAGAATTGCAAATCTTAATAGAAATTGTGTATTACTCTTTTGAAAATCACCAATTTACACTCCCTCCGATAGGAGAATGTGGCAGGGACCCGGCTTTTTTTTTTCCCCCCCAAATGGCCGACCAGTCGTTCCACAGTGTCACTGATTAATTTGTCACTATCCTCTTTATCATATATTAAATTCCCGTTTATTCCTTGGGCCTATTTCTGGACTTTATTGACTGTTCCATGATCATTTCTATTTCTGAGCCCTTATCAGATTGTGTTAATTACCATATCTTTTTACTCTGTTTTCATACCTACTAACCCCTTCCTACATCATGCTTTTTCTCTTTCAGATTGTTCCTGAGTATTTGGATAATTATTCTTCCAGGGTAATTTTATTATTCTTTAAGTTTCCAAAGTTATATTGTGATTTTGATTGGAATTGCATTGAATTTATGAGATAATTTGCAGATAAATAAGCATCTTTATAACACTGTCGATGCATTGATGAAAAATATCTGTCCATTTATTCACCGCATCGAGATTCCTCTAACAGTTTTAACATTTTCTGCATTTGGAATCTTCACATTTTGTATTTAGTACAACTGTTTAGTGTTTTCATTGCTGTCGTGAGATCTCTCCTTCCATATTCTACGTTTTCTGGTTTGTTTTACGTACAGAAGTGACAGGTAAACTTATCTATCAGATTGGCAGAGTCCTGCAGTCTGATATTAACGAATGCTGATGAGGATAGGGAGAAACAGCAGGGGGCCGATATATTACTACAACTACTTCCTAGAGCAGTTTTGTGCTGCAGATTCAAATTCCTTTTCTGCAATTCAGAAATCAAAAAAAAAAAAAAAAAACAACCTGAAAACTAGAAGTTCTTTCTTAACATAGTTGGTGGCAAAACCTGACTTTATGGGGGGCTCTTTATGATCTTTATTTATCACGCTTAATGTGGATATTTTTACTTTTCACCGCAGAAAAAGTAATGTATTTGATTATGGAATACTTCTCCCAAGCCCTGCTGAGGTATGATATACGACGCCCATGCCGTACTGCCCTTCTAAGATCCCGACAGTTCTTAGTATGAAATAGATTTGGCTCCAACAGTTTTGAACAAGGTATTGTGGGTGTTGGGCTGGTAAAGTTAAAGATGTGCGTATCCTAAGACCCAGCAACTCCACTGCTGAGAACATTCCCTTAGAGAAACCTATCCACAAGGAGACACGTTTAAGACCGTACTTTCTAGTATTGCTTATAGTGATGAAAGATTAGAAATAACCTAAATGTGGGGCGCCTGGGTGGCTCAGTCAGTTGAGCATCTGACTTCAGCTCAAGTGGTGATGTCACGGTTTGTGAGTTCGAGCCCCACTTCGGGCTGTGCTGTCAGCATAGAGCCTGCTTAGGATCCTTTGTCCCCTTTCTCTCTGCCCCCCCCACCCCGCTCGCTTGCTCTCTGTCTCTCAAAATAAATAAATGATAAAAGAAGAGGAATAACTTAGATGTCCACCAATGGGAGAACAGATGAATTGTGATATATTCGTCGAATAGAGATTATATAGCAGTTAAAATGGGACATGAACTGCATGTCCCAACACGAACCAACTTTTTAAAATTTCTCAAATAAAAATGCAAGTTGCAGAACGGTAACAGCACAATAAAACTCTAAGTTTGAAAACAGGCATGCGAATGACAGACACCAAATTCAGTGTGGTAGCCGTCTCTGCAGAGTGAGGAGGGAAAAATGAGGTTCCCCCCGGGTACACAGTGGCCTTTTGCTTTATCTATAAAGTCTAATCTCTTTTTTTTAATGTTTGTTTATCTGTGAGAGAACGCAAGTGGGGGAAGGGCAGTGAGAGGGGGACAGAAGATCCTAAGCGGGCTCTGTGCTGACAGCAGCCAGTGCCACGTGGGGCTTGAACTCCCTTACCACGAGATCATGACCTGAGCTGAGTCAGGCATTCAATCAAGCCATCCAGGCGCCCCAAAGTCTAATCCCTCTTTTTTTTAATCTGAAATAAACATGGCAAAGTGTCGAGGTGTTTTCACAAATACACGGATCTGTAGTCTACATAATATTCCCAATCCTAAGACTTCTGGACGGTGAGGCATGACCATACAGGTCTAGAGCAGCCGAGCAGCAGAGACCCAGGCATGTTTCGGCTTTCTCTTTGTCACGCTTAGCATGCTGAGCATTTCCCAGGCACAGGACAGCTGCGTCACCTGCAGGCATCACGGCCACCTTCAGGCGGGAGGAAAGGAGGAGGGGGAAGAAGGAAAGGCCAAGAGCTAAAGGCCTGGGTAGGCCAAATCTGTTCTATCCCGTTCCTTAGGAGACCATGATTTCTTTCCATCTTTCTTTAGGTTTACAGATTTGCTTCCCTAAAATTATGTAAAGTATTCTCAAAAGATTATCGGAACTTAAATTACTGTTTAAAACGATCTCTTTCTATTACAACCTCCTACATCCTATTGGTCAGAACTGAACCACATGGTCACCCTCCAAACCAATCACAGCCAAAGGGAGGAAAATGCTCACATCTGGTTTAGACCAACTATAGTTCATTCCTTGGAAGGAAATGAAAACAGCGTTTTGTTCACAGCCTTATCCTGAGTGCCTACAAGAGTTTCTCTGGCATAAAATAGGCCCATTACATTGTATCGAATGAATCGTATGAATGAGAAGATAACCGGAGCTGGGATAGGGGCAGGGGATCAAGGGACCTGCGCCACAGTTTGAGCCAATCTGAGTTCTGTCGGCCGCGAGTCAGGGGGAAATGAATGCAGTGAGGAGATCAGGTCCCTCACAGTATCCTTGACCCACTGAGCCACGCGATGCAAACTATGTATTTGTTTGTTACAGATGAACACGTATTTTCTCCTAGTCTTTCACTTAATGTTTTAAATCAGCTTTTTATTTTGAAATAATTTTCGGTGTATGGAGAAGTCGCACATTGGTCCGGAGTTCCACAGCCCTCCCCCAGCTTCCTCTCCTGTTAACGTCTTATATCGCCACGTACACTTGTGAAAATGTTGAAAACCAACATGGGTACATTAGTGCGAACCAAACTCCGATTCCAGGGGGATATCACCAGCTTTTCTGTTCCGGGACTCGATCTAGGATACCATGGTGCATTTAGTTGCTCTAGCTCCTTAGTTGCCTTGGGTCTTTGACGGTTTTTCCGTCTTTCTTTATTTTTCCTGACCTTAACAGTTTTGAGGAGTCCTGATGAGGCATTTTACAGAATGTCCTTCAATTTGCGTTTATCTGATATTTTTCTCTTGAATAGACAGGGGTTCTGGGTGTTTTGAAAAAATGCCACAGAGGTGAAGCATCCTCATTATATATCGGAAGTTACGTGACATCACTGGCGATGTGGACTTTGAATACCTGGGTATTAGCAGCATCTGCCAGGCTTCTCCACTGTAAAGTGACTCCTTATCCCTTTCCAGACTCTAGCTAGTGGAAGCCAGTCACTAACTGCGGCCCACTGGGATGTGACAGGGACGGGCGGGGGTGAAGATTTACCTCCCAGAAAGGGTATCTAAATAAATTATTTGGAATTCTTCTCTAGAAAAGCTTTGGCTCTTCATCTTAATTTATGTAAATCATTTATTTATCTCGGTATGGACTCATGCACATGTTTTTACACCTATTTTTATTTAAATGCTTTTCTCTCCCTCTCCCTTTCTTTCTTTCTTTCTTTCTTTCTTTCTTTCTTTCTTTCTTTCGTTCTTTCTCTCTCTCTCTCTCTCTCTCCCTCTCTCTCCCTCTCTCTCTTTCTTTTTGGAAGAGAGAGAGAGAGCATGCGAGCAGTGGGGGCAGACAGAGAGGGAAACAGAGGATCTGAAGCGGGCTCTGTGCTGGCTCTGCACAAACAGAACCCACGTTGATCACGTGCTGAGCCGAAGTCAGACGCTTAACCACCTGAGTCACCCAGGCGCCCCTAGGCTATTTTCTTCTTTCTGTAATTGTGTACTACAATATAACTCACGCAACATAAAATTCATCAATTCAAAATATACACTTCAATGGGTTTTTGTATACTCACAATGTCCTGCAACCATCAGTATCTAATATCCGAACATTTCCATCGCCCCGAAAGAAACTCTATACATATTAGCAGTCACTCCCA
Source organism: Paguma larvata (assembly GCA_030068075.1). Lineage (NCBI taxonomy): Eukaryota > Metazoa > Chordata > Mammalia > Carnivora > Viverridae > Paguma > Paguma larvata. Next base: position 50,029,803 of record CM057836.1, read on the forward strand.
ACTCCCCTCTTCCCCTGTCAGCCAAATCTGCTTTTGGTCCCTACCAGTTTGCATATTCTGGACATTTCATATAAATGGAATCATATGGTACGTGACTTTCGGTATCTGCCTTCATTCACTTAGCATAATGTTTTCCAAGTTTATCAATGTGTACAGCATGGATCACTCCTTCGTTCCTTTTATGGCTGAATAATATTCCATCGTATGGACACACTATACTTCGTTATCCATTCAGGTTTGCTGGACCTTTGTGTCGTTTCCACTTTTGGGTTATTCTGACCGATTGCTGCTGTGAACACTGGTGGATACGTTTTTTTTTAACATGTGTTTTCAGTTCTCTTAGATACATACCTAGAAGTGGAATTGCTGAGTCGTATGTAACTCTGTGTTTAACTTTTTGAGAAACGACCAAACTAGTTTCCAAAGTGGAGGCACCATTTTATTTACATACGGCCCTGCAGTGCATGACTGTTCATCGCAGCCTTACCAACACTTGCTATTTTCTGGGTTTGGGCTTGTTTTTTTTTTTTTTTGTTTGTTTGTTTTGTTTTGTTTTGTTCTCATAATTGCCTTCCTAGTGACTGTGAAGTGACATCTCACTATAGCTTTGTCGTGCATTTCCATAATGACCGATGATGTTGAGAATCTTTCCGTGTGCTTATTGGCCATTTGTATATCGTTTTTGGAGAAAGGTCTATTCAAATCCTTTGCTCTTTTTTTTTTTTTAAATTGGATTGCCTTTTTATTAAGTTGTAAGAGTTCTTTATAGAGTCTGGATACTAGTCCCCTATCAGATACATGATTTGCAAATATTTTCTCCCATTCTGTGAACCTTTCCAGTTTTTGACAGTGCGTATTCATACATAGTGTTTTAAATTTTGATGGAGTCTCAGTTTGTCTTTTGTAGTCGTTGCTTGTGTTTTGGTGTGACCTAAGAAACTGTTCTTAACACAAAAGCATGAATATTTATACCTTTATTTCCTCCAAAGAGTTTTATAGTTTAAATTCTTATATTTAAGTCTTTCATCCATTTCGAGTTGATTTTTGCATGTGGTGTAAGTTAGGAGTCCAAATTCATTCTTTTATATGTGGAGGCCCAATCATCCAACATCATCTGTTGAAAAGACTATTTTTTTTCCCATTGAGTGGTCTTGGCACCTTTGTTGAAATCACATGACAATAGACGTCTGGGCTTATTTCTGAACTCTTAGTTTTTTGGGGATTTTTGGTTGTTGTTTTTTTTTTCAAATGTTTATTTATTTTTGAGAGGGAGACAGAGCATGAGCTGGGGAGAGGCAGAGAGAGAGGGGGCCACAGATCTGAAGCAGACTCCAGGCTCTGAGCTCTCAGCAAAGAGCCCAACATGGGCTCAAACTCACGAGCTGCGAGATCATGACTTGAGCTGACATCAGATGCTTAACCAACTGAGCCACCCAGGTGCCCCTGAACTCTTAGTTTTTTATTCCACTCTCAAATCTATATGTCTGTCCTTTTGGACTTCTGTATTTATTTTATACTTTGGGTTATAATCCAACACCATGTAATTTATTTCTTTGCTCAGTTTCGGCCATCGTGATGCTCTTTCAGGTTGATTCCTGTCTACCTTTGAAAAACCTCCATCTTCTCATTTATTTTAACGTTTCCTTGATTTATGGAAGTACGAGATGCTCCAGGCTTATCTTGTACTCTTCCTGTTCCAGTCCTAGAATAACTAATTCTTCACGGAGCTCTAGCTCCTTTTATGGTAGAATGATATTTAGAAACCAAGATCTGGGTTCTTAGTGTGCTCATTGCTACTGGGGTATTGTTTATGGGCTCTCAGCAGATAGAGCTAGATACTTTATTATATAAAACCCCATGTATACACACATATCTATATTTGTTTCTGTATCTATACGTCTCTGTGTGCGTGTGGTGTGTGTGTATATATGTGATATATATACATGATATATACATATATATATGAGTATATATGGATGTTTCAAACTCTAATCCAGTACCACAGGGACAGTTCTAACCTTTCCTTCTCTCCAATGATGAGAACCTGGCTCCTGCCATCTACCAGCCGTTTACTTATTCATTCAGGCCCACTATACAGTTTCAGAATTGCTAACCCATAACTTCCCATTCACCTATTGTTAATTGGTTGTACCAGCTTTGATCCTATAGAATTTTGAAATTTAATGCAGTTTAATTGTCAGGCCTTTCCTTTAAGCATCTAGTTTTGCTTCTTTGTTAGAAAGGCTTATAAAAATATTTTAGTTTTATTTTACATTTAGATATTCAGTCTATCTGGATTTTATTTGGGGTTATATGAAATGCAGCTTTAAGCTTTTTCTTCTCTCAAATGGCCATCTGAAGGACCTAGTATTATTAGTCAGTCCTTTCCTCACTGATTTGCAATGCGTGAGTCTGTTTCTAGACTCCATATCCTCCTCATCTATTTGTCTATTTCTGTGCTAATAGGAGACTATTTTAATTTTTGATATCTTAAAATACGTTTTGATTTCTAGTACAGAAAGTCTCCCATCATTGACCGTTTTCAAAATTTTCTTGGCTATTCTTGTATGTTTATTATCACAGAGGAGCTTTAGATTGACTTGTGAAATTTCATTTATAAAATCCCATCGGGATTTTGATTGTGTTGACATGGGATTTATCCAATTTTGGAGAAACTGACATCCAACATGATAAGTCTCTATTTAGGTCTTCTTTATGTCTTTCATAAAGTTTTATGCTTTCTTCCCAGAAGCCTTACATTATTCATGAATTCAGTGTTTACATTAGTCATGTAAATTCACACAAATATTCACATTATACATTGTGTGTTTTAATTATATTTTCAAATTTACTAATGCTAACATATAAGAAAGCTGTTGATTATGTTTGCCATGTATCTGAGCAAGTTACTACATGCTTTTATTAGATCTAATAGGTTTTTAGTTGATTCCCTGAGGTGTTGTATTGTAGGCAGTCCTAATAGCTGTAATAACAACAACGTCCTCTTCCTTTCTAAATCAAAGAGCTGTTTATTGGTGGGAAGATGAAATAGACAAATCGCTAAGCAAACCTCATCAAGGAAAAACAATGTAAGAAAGTATAAATACTTTCCTTATTCGTGGATAAAATTAGAATCAGAAAATGGAAATAACCACAGACTTGAGGAAATTTTTAAAGCAAGTTTAAAAAAATGACTGAAATATAAGTAAATTTTATGGAAATAAATCCATAAACCTAAGGATGGCTGAGGGTCCCAGAAAAATATATATTGCTAAAATTGACCCAGAAACGAAGAGAAAGCCCCGAAACTTTAATAATTGTGAAAGAAATCAAGAAAGGTGTTCAAGAGCTATCTCTTTTATTTATATTCATACTTTTTTGGAGTTATTATTACTGGTTTATTTTTTTATTCGAGTAACATACAGTGTTATATTAGCTTCAGGTGTACAACATAGCGATCCAACACTTCTATACATTTCCCCATGCTCATCACAATCAGTGTACCCTTCATCTCCTTTATCTATTTTACCCATCCCCCGTATCTCTTCTGTCAGCCACCGGTTTGTTCTCTGTACTTGTCTTTTTGTCTCTATTTTCTTTGTTTGTTCACTTGTTTATATTCATACTTTTGGTTTTTTCCTTGCATTTCTGACTTTTTAATTAGCTAAGACATTCACGTGGTGTTGAATGGTTAGATTTGGCCCTTTCCTTGCTTTAATTGAAGTGCTTCTAATGTTTAGTTGTGAATTATAAGGTTAAATTTCTTCTATTCTTAGCCTATTGCAAGCTTTTGTAAGAAATTAGTGTTGAATTTTATTAAACGCTGTTATTCCAGCATAGACTGAAGTGATCAGTCTTCCTTTTACCTATTAATATAGCAAGTCCTAATGTCGAAATATCTTTTGATTCATTTATGAGTTCAACACCACCTGGTTATGATGTCTTATTATTTTGATGAACTTCTGAATTTTATTCAGTAGCCTCTGATTAGGATTTTTGTATAAATATAAGTAAGACTTGCCTGTAGTAACACTGCTTTTGTACTGCCTTCAAAAGGTTCTGTGTTGGTACACAGAATTTTTTTGACAAATCTTATCTCTACTCTCTGCTCTGGTGTAGCAAGGGTTGTCTGTTCGTTGATATAACTTGTAAAATTATCTTCCTCTGGGGCAGGGGTAGGTACCTAGAGTGCTCGTCATTGATAGTTTGTGATTCCTCTAAGTCATTGGGTGAGTGTAGATGAGAGAGGGTGGAAAGTAACTTGAGAAAATAAGTTATAACTTATAAGAGTTTGTTATAAGAGTTTGTTCTCTAAACAAACTCTTAGCCAACCCGAGGATTCCTCTACTCTGAGGATGGTGGCAATGGGGATGGAGATGAGGGTGGATTCAAGGATCAAAATGGGAAGGTAAATCAATTGACTTTTGGTTAACTAACAGCCAGGGAGGTGGGAGATATCAAGCTAATGCCCCCTTAGTTTACTAGAAAACAGACAGAGTTGCCAGAAACTGAGTTGCTAGGTTCCAGGGGAGTGTTGGTTTGAGAGAAGGTGAAAAATTCCGTTTGAGACACTTGAAGGAAGGTATCTTTGAGGAGCTTGATGAAGAAAAGAGATTAGGCACAGAGTGACATCAAATGGTAAGAGTAACCTCACAATTGGCGTATCTCCAATCTGCAGGTCAGTGACTAGAGGCCCAGAAAGTTTGATTCAGAAGTCATGTTCCTTTTATTAATTAATTAATTAGTTAATTAATTAATTAATTAGAGTGAGCATGGGAGGGGCAGAGGAAGAGGAAGAGAGAGACTCCCAAGCAAGCTCCACACCTAGTGTGGAGTCCGACCGCGGGCTTGACGTGGGGCTCGATCTGACAACTGTGAGATCATGACCTGAGCCGTAATCAAGAGTCAGACACTTAACTGACTGAGCCACCCAGGCGCCCCAGTCATGCCCCTTAATTGCAGCCTTTATGAGTTGTCAGCCTAGAGTTCACTGGCATTAAGGGAAAGTCTTTTCAAGCTAAGAGAGATATTGGTTTGGTTCTGGGCAGAAAGGAAGAAACATTTAGAAATGGCCAGCATAAAGTTGCTTGCCATGGAAGCGAGTGAGGGGATTCGTTCAGAAAAATGCTTACTGAGAACGTTTACACGGGGGCTCTGAAGAGGAAGAATGCCCAGTGTCTGTACCTGATACCATTTTAATCCATCAATAAAATTCCTGACATCCCAGTTCACACCGATAGAACCCACCTCACTCTTTCTCTCTCCTCCTTCCTTCTCCTCCCCCACAGTTCCAGGAGGCAGGGAGCATATCTACCTTAATCAGAAAGAGAGAAAAGATTACAAGGATACAATCAGTGTTCAGATGGAATGTACAGAATGTTCTGGAGCACCAGGGAAGGGGTGACAAACAAGAAAACTCCACAAAGAATATGGTGTTTGAATTGGGTTTAAAGAATTTTTCTAATGTTTTTTATTTATTATTGAGAGACAGAGAGAGGCAGAGCACGAGCATGGGAAGAGCAGAGAGAGGGGGAGACATAGAATCAGAAGCAGGCTCCAGGCTCTGAGCTGTCAGCACAGAGCCTGACGCGGGGCTCCAACTCACAAACCACGAGATCATGACCTGAGCCGGAGTCGGATGCTTAACCAACTGAGCCGCCCAGGCGCCCTTGAATTGGGTTTTAAAAGATAAGTGGGAGTTTACCAGCCAATGACAAGGAAATATGTGAAGAGGAAGGACACTGAAGGGAATATAAAAAAGGAAGGATATTCAAAGTAGTGATGGGTGGTATATGTAAAGACTGAGATCACTTCCCAGCTATTCGACTGGCAGAATTGGAAAGTGGAGCGAGGCAAGTGCTGTTGACGGTGAGGGCAACCAGGCGCCTGTGCGCCCTGCCACGAGCGCGGACTAGTGCAGTCTGTCTGGAGTCCCACGGCGGAACTTGGCGCGAGTATGCACATCCTCCAGCCTCGCTCTTGGTCAAACACCCAGACGAAATGACATCCAGTGAACAACGTTCGTAGTAATAAAGTGTGGGAGGAAATCTCGGTGTCTGTTACTAAAATGCAGTAAATGTGGTAAGTGTGTATTTTACACGTGCATTGCCACAGTCGGAAGTAACAAAACGCAAATACGTAATGCAACCTAAATCGATCTCAAAAGTGGCATTCACTTTTTTTTTTAAACTCCAAAACCAGATTTATAGTGCTAGATCATGTATGTCAGTTAAAATTGCTTAGGTACACAAGATACCAAAGGCATATACCAACACAGGGGAGTGTGAGTCTGGAGGCGGAGTCGGGGATGCAAAGCGGGGCTGGGGGAAGGAAACGAGCGAAGCCTGTACTGCCTGAAAGACCCAAGAACTGAAGCATATGACTTGTTTCCTGCCCATAAGGTCCAAACGAAGGACCTAGAAGCATGAATGCCTCTGGTATGCTCTCACCGCGGAAGAGGCTGGCTGAGCGGAGGGAGCCCGGGGCTGAGGCTGGGAGGGAGGCTGGAGCCAGAGAGCCAGCCTGGGCCCATCCCGAGGGCAACAGGGAGCTGCCTACAGCTCTTAAGCAGGGAGGAACACTCTGTTTCAAAGTTTCGCTTCTGGTGACCTAGAGGGTAAGAAAGGACTGGAGACGGTGTAGCGTTCAGGAGACTACTTTGAAACCATGGGAGAAAGATCCAGATCACAAGTGACGTGGGCAGGTGGGTGTCTGGAATAAGGGCTGTCCAGGGACAGTGCAGGACGCCACAGAAGACCACCTCCTTTTTCAACGGGGGGGCGGTCGTGGGCTTTGCTCTCTGGAGGAGTGTGAAGGCTGCCCCCTGCACAGAGGCCGGTGATGTGTCTCTCCTCTCCCAATCCCGCTCCCACCTCTGTCCCCACTTCCCTGGGCACAGAGAGCAGGAAACTCAAGTGCCAGTTCCAGCTCTTCCCTCTGGTTCCAGAAGTGACCTTGGACAGGTCACACCTTCTCTCTGGGCCTCACTTCCTCTCTCTTCCCTTTCCAGCTTGCACTTTCTTTGGCTTCATATCATTCCCCTAGCAATAGCCCCCAACAGGGAACTCTTGCCCCCTCCTGAAGTCCTCCCTCCCCTCCCTCCCCCCCCCCCCCCCCCGCCCACTGCCGGTGTCTCCAAAGTCCTGACATCTCCTTAATCTTCCAGCTCCACCGCCCCACCCTGGTGAGGAGGAGCAACAAATTGGGATCGTAATGGCCCTGCTGATTGCATTATGGGTGTCTAATGCAATATGTCCTCATGAGGACCATCCATCAGAGCCGGGCCCCTCCCCGGGTCCCTGCCACCCCGGTCGCATTAGTCAGGCAGCCCATTCATCACTACCGCACACCTCCATGGACACTGGCCTAGACGGATGAGGGGCCAAATCAGATTTATGGGGAGGAATCGTGGAAAAAAATCAGCCCCATCCATCTCCCAGACACTGAGGAGGGAGCCCTGTGTCCCCACTCCCTCCAAGGCTCCTGAGGGAAACGGGTGCTAATGGAGAAGCCAGCCAAGTTGCTTTTGTTTTCCTGAAGGTCCATTCCCAAGCCCCTGTGTGGCCTAGCACGGCTCTACAGCTAGCTTCTCTAGGGGTTCATAATTTTTGGAGCAGAGCCCCTGCCAGACTGAGACGCAGTGCCCAGAGTCAGCCACAACTTCTGAGAGCCCAGGAATTCATTTCCTGGGATCCCTGGGCTGGGCCCGCCGCTGTTGAGTGGAGGATGGGGAGGAGCGGGCAGCAAGCCCAGTTCAGCAGTGAGACGTAGGGCGGCCTGCTTGGGAAAGGTGATGTCCCCCCTTCCGTCTGGATGACACCTTGCCCAGGGCTCATTTTAGCTCTGCCGGCCAGACTGGGCAATTCCCCTTCTGTGCATGGGATATACTTAGAGAGGACCAAGAATGAGATGGAACAAGAAGGGGAAAAGCTACCTTTCAGGCCCCAGGATTTATGAGAACTAAAGCCTGTAGGATCTGGGGGGCCCTCTTTAAGAAAATAATGCAAAAATACGAATTGCTGGGACCACTCTCAGGTTTTCGGAAGGAGTCTGTCCAAGCGAGAGACCCCAAAACGTCAGCTTCCCCAGCCTTCCTTTGAATCGGCCCCTACGATGAGCCCACCACTGTGTCAAATATTTGTGTGGATTGTTTTTTTTAAAGCCTCACATCTGCCAACTGTCCAGGAAGGCAAGAACTTACTCCTCCCATTTTTTTTTAATGTTTATTTATTTTTGAGAGACAGAGAGACAGAGCGTGAGCAGGGGAGAGGCAGAGAGAGAGGGAGACACAGAATCCGAAGCAGGCTCCAGGCTCTGAGCCGTCAGCACAGAGCCCGATGCGGGGCTCGAACTCACAGACCGTGAGATCATAACCTGAGTCGAAGTCGGCTGCTTAACCCACTGAGCCACCCAGGCGCCCCTCCTCCCATTTTTATAAAAAAAAAAAAAAAATGAGGCTCAGAGTGAAGTGACTTGGCCAGGACTCAACAGCTGTGGAGGGTGGAACCGACCCCCTGGCTTGCGCTCACCCCACTGCCCCTTGGCCCTGAGTTGAGTCGGCTGGTCCTGCGGTGGGCAGAGAGGGGCCCCTGGCTCAGACGTCTCCTTTCTGAACAACTCTCTAACTGGACATGGTGTCCTCTCTCCCAGCTGTCGCTCTGTGCCCAAGTGCTGCAGTCAGTCACAGGACAAGGAGGGCGGAAGAAGTTCTTGCGACGTGGAGCCCTGGGACAATGATGGGTCCTCGGTGCTCGGGGCTACCCCTGTCCTACAGTAGTTAATCTTGCTTCCCCCAAACAGACCGTGGTCCCATCTGAGCTGGGTCCTGGGGAAGGGAGCTCAGCAGCTGAGCAGGGCTGGAACCCGTATCTGCTTAGCATGCAGCATCCTTTTTTTTTTTTCCAATGTTTATTTTTTAGAGAGAGAGAGAGAGCAAGTAGGGGAGGGGCAGAGAGAGAGGGGGACAGAGGATCCTAAGCAGGCTCTGAGCTGACAGCACAGAGCCCGATGCGGGGCTTGAACTCACAGACTGTGAGATCATGACCTGAGCCGAAGTCAGATGCTCAACCGACTGAGCCACCAGGTGCAAGTGCAGCCTTCTTTGCGAAGCCCGCCCACCCCTACCCCTCCAGCCCAGCAGGCCTTCCTCACTCTGCCCAGGCTCTTGTGGGGTATCCCTCAGGCTGCGGGCCAAGCCAGTCGCCGCTCGCCTGAGCACAGAGCCGCTGAGAAGGCGGGCGGTTCTCCTCCGCCCCCCCCCACCCGGCGTGCGGGGGAATGGGGAGCAGGCGGGGCACGCGGGCTGTGAAGGAAGGACGCACGGATGTCCCCGAGCATGTGTGCGTGCAGGAGGTAAGAGCGTCGGCGAGAATAAGAATGTGAGCGTCCGCCCAGTAGAGGAGCCGGGAGACACCCTTCCCCGCTCACTCGCTTCTCCACGTGATGGTGGGGTCTGGTCTCTGCCCCACAGTGGCCTCTTGCCCCTGATGCTGGTGCCTCGGCTCCCCTCAGAGGGCATGCCTAGCCCACGGGTGTCTGAGCCGGTGCTTTAATAACTAGTGTTACAGTGCAGAGAGTGTGCCCCCCCATCCCCCACCCCTCCCTCACCTTCTCCCCTCCCGTCTCTCCCGCCTCCCCCCAGGCCCACCCCTCCAGGCCCAGTCCCTCCAGGCTGCCCCTGCTGCCTCCTCTGGCACCTGGGCTCTCCCGCAGCAGAGAAGAGAGCGAGCGAGTGGTCGCACCCCTCTCTGTTACTGGTGGGCTTCTCTTCCCAGGCTTGCCCCACCCCGACTCCCACACGGGGGTTGTGTGTAAGCACTACCTGTTAGGGGTGGTCCTTCTGAGCTCCCTGGGTGCTGTCACTCCCCGCCCCCCCAGAGGTCCCTTTCCTCTCTCACCCGGAGCACACAGCAGAAGGCTCTGGAGCCTGGTTATGTTCTCCAGGAAGCCACGGTCTGAGGGAGATCAGAGTGTAATGAGGGGGGGGTCTACCTGACAAAAGACAGGCGGCCCGGACGGAGTCTCAGCCTGGGGACAGACAAGACCATACTCACTTAGGAGGCGTCAAAATGTTTATGTCACTATGTGCTGGGGCCAAATACCTCGGCGAAACAGAGAGTTCTATATACAATTATAAGGTACAAAAATTAACTCCTGGGGCCCCTGGGTGGTTCAGTTGTTTGAGCGCCAGACTTTGGTTCAGGTCATGATCTTGCAGTTCGTGAGTTCGAGCCCCGCATTGGGCTCTGTGCTGACAGCTCAGAGCCTGGAGCCTCCTTCGGATTCTGTGTCTCCCCCTCTCTCTGCCTCTCCCATGCTCATGTTCTGTCTGTCTCTCAATAATAAATAAAAACGTTAAAAAATTAAAAAAAAATTAACTCCTAAAAGGCAGTTGGTAAAGAATCCTACTAAGGGGTGTCCATAGGTCAGGAAGCTCTGCGTGCACGTGCACGCGTGTGTGCAGGTGTGCGTGGGTGTGGATGTGTGTCCCTCGGTCGAGTAGGGCTGACATTTCGAAGGGGAGCTTCTCGATAACCCTGAGATTTTAAGTGCTGAAGGGAAACAAACAAATAGGGTTATCAGCCTCAAGTGAAGTTAAGGAGGACATGTGTTATGAGCAAAGAAAAAGGGTCCCTCTCTCCCAGATTCCTTTTCCTCCACTTGAACCCGGTGCTCCCTGGGACTCTCCGGTGCTCCCCGGGACTCTCCTAGCCCTGCTCCTCTTTCCGTGTAGGCTCCTCTATCCCCGCGTCTTCCCTTAGCACCTGAATACAGAGGATGTTCAAATCTCTCTCCAGTCCCGACCTCTCCTTTGTGCCCCAGACTTCCACATCCCGAAGCCCCCCAGACAGCCCCATTTGAATAACCCTTAATCGCCTGGAACCTTCCAGGGCAAAACCAAACGCATCTTGTCCCCCAGGCCTCCCCCTTCTTCGGAGTTCCTTAGCTTAGTAGATAAGATCACCATGCACCTGAAATCCTAAGCCCCCCTCCGTCATCCCTCCACCCCTAGTCACCTGCCAGTTGACTGAAACGCTAAATACTTCTAAAGTCTGCCTGCATTTCTCCATCCTCACTACTAGTGAGGTTTAGTCCTTAATATGCTGGCTAACGGCTCAGACGAATCCCAATTCCCAGGGTTTGAATTCCAGGAGTGACTAAGTCCAATGCCCCCCCACCCCCCCAAATATAGCAGCGTTCATTTGGGCAAGTTTTTGAACTGCTTGGTACCTCAGATTCCTCCTCTGTAAAGTGGGGGATAATAGTATACACTTCCCGGGGTCCCTGTGAGGATTAAATGAAATAATACGTGAGAAACACTTTAAAAAGTGCCAGGCACATAGGAAATGCTTAACCAAGTGTTACCTATTACTCTGGTGCCATTGTTATTACAATCATTAGAACTATTACTATTACCTGAGTTATCCCCAGCCTTCTGATAGGTCTCCCTGGCCCCTCTCTCATTCCCTTCTAACCCAGTCGCTCCCCCCCCACACCCCCGAGAAGCTCTGAGGCTCACCCGGGGAAAGTATAGTGCTCTGTGAATAGGCAGCAGAGCCGATGTGGGGCCTACGTCTAATGGACTCAGAACCCTTGTTCTTAGCTACTACGCCCCTCTGCCTATTTGCCGGTACAAAGAACGAATGGCTCTGGAAAGCAAGATTGCGAGGAAGGAACGAAACCAGTGCAGGGAAACTAAGAAAGGCAGAGGCGCCCGGACTTTCCATCCGGGCGGCATCTAGTTGCAGGAGGCGGGAGACCAGGGCCTGGTGCTGAAGCTTGATTGGAAGAGGAAGCATAGAGCTTTGGGGGTGATGCTGATGGACAGAGCGTTTTAGAGGGCCGAAGTCCTCCCAAGGACTTCCTCGTACCTCCGAGCGGTCGGACCCAGGCACAGGGGACAAGGTGAGAGCCTGGAGGGACCACAGGCATGGGCTAGAACAGACTTGACCATCGAAATAGTCAGACCAGGGGCATCTCTTTATCTTTGGCCACCGTATCAGTGTCTGGGGAGGAAATGAAGGAAAGTTGTAGCATCCGAGACCCCAGTTAGCATGGAGCTGGGGTGGGATGGTGCTGGTGTAAGCGTGAAGAAGAGAGTGGGGGGGGGGCTGCTCAGTGGGACAAACCACACAGCCTCCCCACTCTGCCTGTCCGTCGCCTTCTGGCAGAGAGTCGGCAGGAGCCGTGGCTCGTGCACGGGGCCGTGCTTTGGGGTGAGAGCTCTGCCAGCGAGGTTCTCAGGGTAGCTCTCTCTCTCAGCTCTCCGGGCAAGGCGGCTGGCCCGTCAGCCTGCCTGCCTGCTGGCTGACTCCTGAACAAAACCCAGCCGGGAATGGGAAGGCAGGGCAGGGGGCGGGCTCCATTCGGGCACTGTCTCCAAGCTCTGGATGAGGGCGGATCCATCAGGCTCGTTCTTCTGCGTCTGAGGCTGGTGCCTTGGGTTGCCGCCTTCCCCTCTGCCCCCTAAAGAATGGAAACGAGTGGTCCAGTGCCCCCGTGTGCCCTGCCTCGGGCCTGAGGCTGCCCGGACAGTTCCTCCTCCATCCAGCGATCCTCAGGGGTCAGGTGCGGGACAGCACTTGGGAAGGAGAAAGCACGCCCCGTCCCTCTCCTGACCAGACCCCTAAAGAGAAGCTGGCCACACAGACTGAGCTGGGGTGGGGTGGGCACGGAGGGCACTGCACCTCTCTGAGCGACCTCCCCGAGAAGGCTTCCCTGGCGGGGGCGGCGGCAGGGGGGGAGTGGGTGCTGGGAAGCGAGTCCTGGAGGGAGGAAGCCGCGCTCCAGCTTGTCTGACTCAGGCCAGGTGAAAATGAACAGTGTTCCTTTTAAAAATCAACAATCTTGCCATTTCTGGGATCCGAGCGGCTTAGGTTGAGGGTAGGAGGGAAGCAGTTTTGAACACCAAACCACATGAAGGCAAATTCACTGAGAGCCACCCAACCACATCCCCTGCCTTTCACATCGGTGCCCTACCTTCCACAAAAGCTCTGGGTTCTCTGTCATGCTCTCTTTTCTCTTCCTGGATCCCGATTGTCAAGCCTTCAAGAAAATGCACTTCAGTCCTTTGTCACGGAGTGTAATTTGATAAACTGAGCAGAAACACACTGCTCTCCCCATCCTTTCAAAAACTGTTACCGCCAGAGAAAGAGGCTGAGGGAAAGAGATCTGAGGTCTTTGAATGGACGTTTAAGCACGAGCGCACGCGCGCACACACACACACACACACACGCGCGCACACACACAGTCTCATGCACATACCAGGACACAGAGTTGCCTGGGATGGGAGGAGGTGGAATCCCAGAGGCTTGAGCGTGGGGGCCTGGGCCTGGGGTCCTGGGGCGGATGCCCTCCCAGCTCCCCACGACTCCCCTAGTCGCAGGCCTGGTTGCAGCCGCCCAGTGGGCGGTGCCAGGGCAGGTCTCAGGCTATAAAGGGCTCTTGGCTCCCGGGGCCAGAGGGAACGCCATCGCTGCGGCAGTGTCCGTGCCAGCCACAGCCAGCTTGGGGCACTGCCGGTGTCCCATCGCCACCAGGCAGGCTACTCTTTTCCAGGCAGTGCCGATTTGGACACAGCTGTCAGCTGCGTTCCTCGTACCTACCCCGTTCTCTCCATCGGCAAGTCCCTTTTTGGGTTTCTTTCTTCTGGGTTGGGCGTGGGGTGGAAGGAAAAGGACTGGGTACGGGGGCTTTGAAGGGGGGGATGGGGGTATTTCCATTTCTGTTTACAATTCCTTCTGGGGCAAGTCTCTGAAGCTGAGATTTCTGGGATGAAGTATGGGATGAGGCGCGTTCCTTATTCAGGCAAAGGAGAAAGCAGCAAACTTCTTTCCCAAGGGCCTCCCCTTCCCAGGGCAGCCAGAGGGTGGGTGAGGGGCTCTCTCCTAGCCGGTGGTCTCTGGGAGGTCGGGAGTGAGGAGGCAGGCTGTGCCTGCATGGGACACTGGCAGGTAGAGACCCTTGGACAGGGGTCTTATCTGGAAAACAAAACTATAATTGAAAAAAAAAAAAAAACTCTAGACAGCTAATGATGACGGGCTACCTGGGGGTGGGGCGGGAGCAATCACACTAAAGGACAAAAAAGAAGAGAGAAATCCTTAAGAAATGACTAACTGGAGTCCGGAATCAGCTCGGCTCCACAGAGTCGCGAGTATGGAGGATGGCGCCTCCAAAGAGGTGGGTGGGCCGGGTGGGACTCCGGCAGGTGGTGGTGTTGAAGGGGTCTGTTAATGGCCTAAACAACAGCCTCGGCGCCTCAGAAACCACGAGGAAGGGGGGACGGGCGAGGATTCAGTTCCCGGGGTCTCTAGAAAGGGAGCCTTCATGGCACCGAGGTGATTTTCAAGCAGAGCCGGGTCGACTCCCCACCCCTAAAGAGCCTGGACAGGAGGGTTCCCCCGCTTCCTTCAAAACAGCCAGGGCACAGTCAGGGAGCGTCCTCTAAACTGTCCTTGAGGACTGGGCACTGGAGGGGCACTGGCGGCCTTGCCGTGCCTGCTCCGGAAGGAGGGCATAGCGTGGGAGAAGGTGGGCCAGTGGGCCTCGGGGCTGAGTATCTGGGCTGCAAGCTGGGATCCAGGGCCGAAGGGGCACGGCTGGGGGAGCTGTCTCTGCCGCAGATCTGGAGAGGCAAGAGCGGGTGTCCCGGGGGGGCCCTCTGCTACGCAGAAAACAGAATGTTGCTTCCCCGCTGGACTTGGGGTTTTTCGGGAAAGGGGCCTCGACACCGCAGGCCTGTACTGAGAGGCCTTAGGATGAAATGAGGACCAGCTTGAGGCCTGGAGAGGGGGAGGGGGAGTAGAGAGCTGATTTCCTGGGACTCCTGGATGCCAGCGAGACAGGATGGGGCAAAGAGCAGACGGAAAGCCCTAAGGTGAAATTCTGAGCTTTATCCCTCTGGCTAGACTACCGAGGTCCAAGTGGGAGACCTAGAAGACTTTGCATAAACTCTGTAGACCCCCGAATACCAGCTCTGCTTCCTGTCCCCGCCCCCTGGTCTCTGCTGTCTGGTCACCGTTAGCCTTTGGCTCTGGTTGGAGGAAGCAGGGGTAGTTTTAGGGAAAAGAAAGTAATTAAGTGTAAGTTTTTAAAAATTCAGGCCCAACCTATGCAAAATGGAGTGTGAAATTGACAATTCCGTCTTTCGTCAGCTTGAACGGTCAGAATGGACAGTAAACAAAGGGGCAGTGGCCCTGTGGGACAGGATCTCAAGCCTCACGGGCTGTGTGCTTACCTGGGGGAGGACTGAGTAGGGCAGCACAGCGGGAATTGGGGGAGACTCTGGGCCTTTGCTTTCCCATCAGTACAAAAAGTAATATGTATATCTACTATCTAAAAGTGGCTTTATCTCCCGGGGCTCTAAGGAGATGAAATAAAGGAGCACTGCAGAAGAGATCTGTGGGCTCTAAGGACTGCACGCATATAAAAGGGGTTTGAAAGGTGCAACGTCTCCATTCCTCTGGGCGTAGAGAGTCCAGGACACTCCCAGGGAGTTCTGTGCTCTGATGAGCAGGCCTTGGGGCAGATTCACCCCCTCCCCCCGTGGATGGGTGGTTTCTGAGCCCAGGAGGAGGGTGTAGAGGTTGTGTCTTGCCCATTGTCTGCATATTCCAAGAGTGCCTGCAGCCTGCCCTCCGTTTTCTCCCCGTCCCTTCTGCCAAGCACTGCAAAGTCCATCCGTGCAGAACTCAGTCTGAACCAGCATCGCCATGACTGGTCCCCAGTCTTTTCTGACTGATTTCCAGGTGCCTGAAGGCAGAGGGATATGAGACATGAGCTGTGAGCCAAGGCTTCAGAGCACTGCAGGCAATAGCTGGAGCCCCCGGGGTGCGCCCTGGGAAAAGGATTGTAGAGGGGGTCAGGAGGGGAGTCTACAGGAGTTCCTGTGATACTAGCCGCAGCCAGTCTGGAGGGAGAGGGATGCTTAGGGGGAAACGGGCAGATCATTCACGGGCCAGAATGAGAAAAATATTCTGTCCGCTAGCCCACTTCTCGCTCCCTGAGCCTCATGGGTTGAGCTGTGACCCACTTTTGGGGCAGTCCACAAGGGGCCGGCCGCATTCCTTTGGCCAAAGGAGGGGTTGGGTGATGTTGGAGAGGACAGGGGTTCAGTCCGGGGCCAGGGGCAGGGTGAATCTGTGATCAGGATTAAGGGTCAATTTGGAATTAGGCTCAGGGGCTTGTTTTAGGTCAGGGTGATGGGTCAGACCGAGGTCCGGGGCCAGGGTCAGAAGTCCATCTGAGGTGGATGAAGGAATGTCCTCTGATGGAATCTGACTGGTGAAGGTGGCTGCTGACCCTTCTCTGTCCTGGCCGCTCCCGGCAAGCCTGCCCCCGGACCTAGCTTTCCCCGGCATCTCCGGCGCGCCTTAGAAAACACGCCACCATGCCCTTTCTTCTCTTCTGTCCTAAGAGCTGGTTGGGATTTGTGCAAAGAGATGGTTCCAATTAGGAAATTCAGCAACTATTGTTGTGGGGCCGTGCGGTCCCTGTGGGCATTCCCCGGGACCCCACTTGGTGGCTGAGCAAAAAGGACTCAGAATGACTTCCCCAGGCCCCCTCCTGACTCCCACTCCGCCGCTGAACAGGAGGAGAGGATGAGAGTGCACAAAAGCCATCACCAGGAGGATGGGCAGGAACAGGGAAGACCATGGCTTCTGGGGCTGTGATCCTGGCAGAGCAGACACCTTTGTGGACTTTTGAGGTTGGTGGCTGAGAGGTGGGTGTTGTGTGAATTTGTTGACAATGATTCTCTGAGTGCGTGTGCCTTCCAACATATGTGTGTGCGCTCACCATTTGCCTGTGTAGCTCTTTGTATTTCATAAGACTCTGTGTCCATCATTTCACAGATTGTGTGTGTGTGTGTGTGTGTGTGTGTCCATCTTTTAGAGACACATGCCTCCACGGGTGGGTCCCCCAAGGTCATCTTGCCCATTTTACCACCTTAGGGCCAGTGCTGTATCTGGGGGTCTGGCTAGATTCTTAGGGGTCTTCAAAATAGTAGGGTCTCAACAATCCCCCCAGCCCCATTCTCACTGAGGTTCAGCCCCACATGGGGAGCGAGGTGGGGCTGGCCTCACCACCCCTGGGTGCCCAATCCAGTTGACTGTCCTGTGAAATCTCCGTGTCATGAGGGTGTGCCCCAGCTCTGTATTTCTGGGGCTACAGGGATCCCGACAGGAGCTTTTGAATATCTGGGACCCAAGTCGTCTGGGGTGGAAGTCTGAGGGCACTAGGGTGGCAGAGGAGCCCTCTGGGAGCCCACATGCAGGCTCTTCAGGGCGGATCTTCCAAGACCAAGGGAGATTGAGGATCGGAGGAACAGGAATTGCTTACCCCTGAATCTGTAGTACTACAACTGTCCACCAGGTGGGGTTCCAAGGCAGAGAGTGAGAGTCGAGATGACAGAGCTCTTGAAGCCAAAGACTAGCTTTCAAATCTCCGCCGCCACTTCAACCTCGAAGCGCTTACAGGGAGGGACAGCACATATGCTCGCACCTTAGACGCTCACACACATTTTCTTCGAGTGAACTCAAAAATAGAACACGTATTGGGTGCAGGGGAGGTGTTAAGAAGGGAGTCTAGTTTCGTTTACACACACACCACCCTAAACTGAAGGTGGGATATCAAGACTTCAGCTCTGGGAGTGCGAGAGTGAACGGCAGAGACGAGGGGGCTGGGGGTGGGGAAGGGAAGGACCTACGGGAGAGGGAGAGGGCGAGCCAGGCACTAGCTAGATGATGCCGGGCTTGGCACGCGTAGCTCCATGTATCACAGACACGCAGGAGGAGAGGCCAGATGACAGACGGATGCACAGACACACATATAGCTCCACATAGAACACACGAACCCGCAGACACACCACCCAGCTCCACAGATGTCGGGCCGACCCAAGGACACACACGCGCACACGCAGGTGCGGCCCCGGGCCACACGCACACCTCGCGCAGGCACGCGCGCCGGGCCCTCTGCGGCCGGCTCCGAGAAGGTGGCCGCGCTCAACCAGCTTGTTTATTTACTCGTTTGTATCAATGAACGTTTGTACCCGACTCCTCCCGCCTCCGGGTGCCTGGTTGCCGCATTTGTCCTCGGCGCGGGACACTCACCAGAACCAGCGCCGGGGGTTCCTCCGACGCTGCGGGGGACGGAGGGCACTACAAAGTTAGGGGGTCCGAGAGCAAGGGCTGCGTCGTGAGCGGCCCAGGACGCGGATGGGGAGAGGGGAACATAGGCGTCTCCTAGGATGAGAGACACATGCGGGGCGGGTTGGGGGAAGACCTCCGCATCCGAGTTTGGGGATGCCCGGATGGGAGGTGGGGGAGCCCGGCTAGGGGGAATTGGGAGGGGCAAATGTTGGGGGGGTGTTGAGGGGTCCCGGCAGATAGGAGCCCGCAGGGTTCCGCAGGATTGGAGCTGGGGACCCTGATCACAGGTTCAGGGACTTTCGGCAGCCCTCCATCGAGGAGCAGTCCGGCAGAGACCTCGGCCGCTGCGGCGACAGCCCACACGGGATTGCCCGGGGCGGGAGGAGGGGGCCGGGGACCGGGAGGGAGGAAAAGAGGGAGGGAAGTAGCCTAGCAGCCAAGCGGGCACTAAGCGAGCGCGCACCGTGTGTGTGTGTGTGTGTGTGTGTGTGTGTGTGTGTGTGTGTGTCTCCTCTCGTCCGTCTGTAGGTGCCAGGCTCAGCGAGACGCCGGCGAGAAGGAAGAGGAGGCGAGAGGTGAACTGAGTTTGATCCTGCGGCGGCTACAAGTGGGTCCCGGGCGGGCGGCGGGCGGCCGGGGCGGGGCGGGAAGCCGGCGGGCGCTCACACGCTCCGGCCGCCGGCCTCTCACCACGCCTCCGGCTTTGTGAGCGCGGGGGGGGGGGGGGGGGTGGGGGTGGGGGTGGGGGTGGAGTGGGGTGGGGGTGGAGGTGGGGTGGGGTGGGGGTGGGGTGGGGGGGCGGGCTGGCGGAGCGCCCACGGCGCAGCCTCCCGCCTCTATATAAACACACGCATCGCCTCGCTTTGGACTCAAATTCACATTGAGAGAAGCTTTTAAAACCACCAGCCCTGAAATCCTGCCTCCTGCTTTTCCCTCTCTTTCATTCCTTTTGCCTGCCTTTCTTTTTTCCCCCCTTTCTTCCCCCAGCAGCAACTCCAGAGCCGAGAGACTGCGTCCCGGGACGGATTGCCTTTTCTTAATTGATACAATAGCCCAGCTCGGGTTTTCACCTCCTCCCCCAACCCCACCCCGCCTCACCCCGCCCGCCGCCGCCGCCGCCGCCGCCGCCGCCGCCGCCCCAGCGCCCGCCCGGGGCTCTGTCGCCGGCCGCGTCCCGTCCCGGCCGCGGCCCGCCGGCTCCGCACCCGCGCTCCGGCCGCCGCGCCCGCCGCGCCGCCTCGCCCGCCGCGCCCGCCTCGGGGGTGTGCAGCGGCGGCTCTGCGGCTCGGGCGCGCCGCCCGGGGCAGCCCGGGGACGCTGGGCTCGGGGCTTCTCGACTCGCCTCGGCCGGGGGAGCCTTCCCCTTCGCCCCCAAAGTTTCTGGGTTCGTTGGAATTTTTGGATTCAGAATTTTTTTCCTTTTTTTTTTCCACCTAGGAATTTGAGGGGGAAACTTTTGACAAATCGATCGCACTTTCTCCGCTAGCTCTTACGAGAGAGGCTCCCGCTGGACAAAGTTTTCCAAAGTTTTCCGAGTGTGATGGTTGCGGGGAGAGCTAATCCACCAGCTTGATTCACGGCTTCATCTCACCACCCTCGAGCAGTCCCCAAGCCCGCTATAAGGGAACAAACAAACAAACAAGCAAAGTTACACTCCGAGTCTCCTCGTGTCTCCTCTCTTCTTTTAGGCAATTTTTCTCCTCCCTCTCTCCGCTCCCCTCGCAGCCTCCACTCCCCTTCCCTCGGCCCCTTCCTCCTTCTCTGTTTCGGCTGGAGGTACCAGGACCCCCGGCCGCAGCCTCCCCTCCCCCGCCGCCCGAGTCCCTTCTCATCCGGCCCTCCCCTCCCCCGTCGCGGCCGGCACAGCCAATCCCCCGAGCGGCCGCCAACATGCTCTTTGAGGGCTTGGAGCTGGTGTCGGCGCTGGCCACCCTCGCCGCGTGCCTGGTGTCGGTGACGCTGCTGCTGGCCGTGTCGCAGCAGCTGTGGCAGCTGCGCTGGGCTGCCACCCGCGACAAGAGCTGCAAGCTGCCCATCCCCAAGGGCTCCATGGGCTTCCCGCTCATCGGAGAGACCGGCCACTGGCTGCTACAGGTAAGGGTGCACTCGCTCCGATGCTCTACGGGGTCCGCTAGCGGCGAGCGCCGGGCGGAGGGAGCCGCACGGGCCGGCCAGGGGGCGCCGGGAGCTTGAAGGCACGGGTCCCCGCCCCGCCCCTTCCCGCCTCTTTGCGGGTGCCGTCCGGGCTTCTCCTGCCCGCCTGCGGCGTGGTTCGGAGCCCACGGGCGCCGGGTGCGCAAATTCTGGGAGCTGATGCGCGAAGTCCCCGGACCCGAGAGGGCTCCCGAGATTGACTTTGCCCAGTCGCGGGCGACCCAGCAGGAGTCTAGTGGGCTCCCCGCGTGATGCGCGCCAGAGGGGGCGTCGGGTCGTGAGTCGTTTTCGCCTCGCCTTCGCGTTCCAGGCCCCTGTCGCCGTCGGCTTCCGGGGCTTTGGCGATGTCCTTGGGACCCGAAAACTGAGTCGGGGAGAGGATGGAGCCAATGGCACCCAGAATTGCCTCTTTAAGACCCCGGCTGTGTTCCCGCCGCGTCGTCGGCTGCGCTAGGTACCACTGCCCCGGTCCAAGGTCCAAGAAAGTCTGTGTATTTTGTGGTGGGGAAGGAAGGAGGTAACCTGAGGAAGATGAAAAGCCTGAGACTCAAGGGTTCTTGGCTTTTAAGGAAAAGGGTCTATTTACTTATTGGGTGGGGACACTGTAGCAGGGGAGAGAAACCTGGGATTGGTGTGTGAGACCCATAGAGTGTGTGCAGGTTTGTTGCCAGACGCCACCCGACCGCACGCTGCTGGTGATAGCCGGGGTGGGCGCGCCGGGGACCAGACCCAGGTAAGGTAATGCGGAGATTAACCTGGAATTAACCTCGTCAAGTGCTAGACAAACGCTTTCGCAAGTGGATACACACAGGATTTTTTTCTTTTGGGGGGGTGAGAGACGCCTCTGGTTAACCGCGGGAAGTGTGTCGTGTTAGCGTGTGCACCGGCGTTTGTCCGGAGGGTGCTGATGCCAGTTAAGAGAAGGATGAATGTCCCGAAGACAACCCCGGCAAGGGAGAGGTGGGGCGGGAGGCGAACGCAGAGACCCGTGGGTTTAGAAGTGAGAAAGCAAGGCTTGAAATTAACAGACGCGTGCGATCCGCGCGCGCACACACTTACACCCTGCCCGGCCCCGCCCCGCGCCAAGTGACAGCCGAGCGGGGGCGGGGAGGGGGACGCGCGGTTCCTCTACGGTGTGGTCTTCCCGAGTCCCAGAATCGGCCCATCTCTTTTGGGGTTGTTCATGCAGCGGGGAGGGGTTCACTTTAACCAATAGGACTACCCTCCGTAAAGAAATCCCCAGAGCCTCTCCCATGCCGCCACACTTACAGAGTTAACTGCGGCGGTGGTCTAGGCTTTTGGCCGAGAATTTAGGAAATAAAATAACTCCTACGGGCATCAGCTCCTGTCTTGTTAGAGCCAATCTGCGGAATCCGTGGTCTGTCCCCACCCCCTTTTCCCGACCTTTCTCTGGCACCCAATGTCCCCCTGACCTTTTCTCCGGATCCCACAAGCGCCCTTGGGGCTCCGCGTCCAACCCGCCCAGAAGATGGGAAAAGGGAAGCGGGCCTACGCGTCCCCTTCCATCAGCCCGCGGGGCCCTAGACTCCGCGTGGGAGGGAAATGGGGGATGCCTGTAGAAGAGCGCTGAAGGGGTTAATGGGAGCCCTCTGAATCCCAGCTTTATTTTTTTGGAGTCATTTATCAGATTTTACGGGGGGACCTCCAAGGGCTCTCCGTTTCCACCGTGCGCCATCTAAACAGAGCCCAGGGCTAAAAATACAACATTTTTGTATAAATTGGACTCGCGGCCCGAGCGGCCGCCCCTATGAAAGTCCTCTTTGTGAAGACCGTGGAAACGGCGGACAAATAACTCTTTATTAATGCCACAAAAAACGCACTTTAATTATAGTTAGGCAGATCAGAGGCGGGAGGGGGGCGGCGGGAGAGACGCGGCGGCGACCTCGGAAAATTCACAACCCAACTTTTGTGTCGAAAGAAAAGAAAAACAGAGGAAAAGAAGGAGAGGAGAGACGGAGAGTTAGACGGAGCGAGCGAGACGGGTATAGCAGACGGAGGGAAGGAATCCCGCTCCTCAACCCCCCTTGGTCGCACCTCCACCCTCGCCTAGAATTCTCTTAAAGGGGTAGACGCTGTCTAGAACTGCGGCAGGGCCGGGGAGTTCTCCCCTCCCCGCCAACCTGGGAGTGGGGTGGCGTCCCCCCGCGGCCCCACCCCCCCTCCTGGAGGCGCGGGAGCTCTGGGCTCGCTCCCTGTCGCGCGCCGGGGCGGGAGGCGCATGTGGAAAAGTGATTAGGGATCCGGGTTCTGCAGAGTCACTTTTCGGCTGTGCTGGGGTGTGTACACATTTAGTTGGAGAATACTTTTCCGTAGAAGAAAGGAAAGTGAGGAGAGGGACCGACCCGGGAAAAGGGGACCGCCGAGGTGTCCCTTCGGCGATGCGTGACTCGGTACGTCTGGAGTCCGCATCCGCACGTCGTAGGCGGCCGAGCGCTACGGCCAGACAGGTGGCGCCCCTCCCCTCCCCGCCCGGTGCTGCCCTGGCGGGAGAAGGGTTAATGTGGGGTGGGGTGGCGAGTGCCTACGTCAAAGGTGAGCGGGACGCCCCTGCCCCCGCCCCTCGGAGGTCCCCTCGGTTTCCGGTACCCGCGCGGGGGCCGGCTCTGCCAGCTCCTCTGAGAGCCGCGCCGGGGCCGGGGCCGGGGCCTAGGCGTCCTGGGCTCGCGCCGCCGCTGCCGCCGCCGGGGATCCGGTTACCTGTGACCGCCGCCCCGCCCTGCCCCGCCCCGCGGGGAGCGCCTTCCTCGGAGCTCCTGTTCCAAACTCCTAGGAGGCGACGAAAATCCTTCTCACTTATTCCCACGGCACACTGCATTAGGAAAATCGCGGCTCTCGGCCCGTGACCCTACCTTGCAGATCCCTCAGAGGGCCGCCGGGTCCCTTCGCGGCCCACCCCTGAGAACGGAGGAAACCCCAACCCCCTTCTGTAGTGACTGCCTCCGGGCACGGACCGCTCACCGCTATAAATAATCTTTGGCCTGCGGCCACCCCGCGGGGTCTCGCCAGCCCGTGGCCGAGAGCCTGGAAATATTTATTCCGAGAGGCTCCGGAGCGTGAGGCGGGGGAACGAGGGGGAGGGGGGCGGAGGCTCTAGCTTCGGGTCCAGCCGTCCGGGATACCTTTTTTCCTCCCGCAAGTCATTACTAAAAAACACCCTCCCGAGGGGTGCCCTGGGCCTCCCGCCTCCTTGCATTATTTATTATTCTCTAGGCCCTACTTCCCAGTTCTTGTGCATGCTATGAAAAATAAAACCTTCGCGCGTGTTTGTGCATGGGGGGTGGAGCAGGGGACTGGTGGCCTGAGCGGGGTCCTCTCCCCCCAGCCCCCCGCGGGCCCTTGAGGCTGGGCCTCCGGGACATCTCCTCTGGAGATGCATGCTCTGAGAGAGGTTTTTTTCCGTGGCTCCCGCAGGGTTCCGGCTTCCAGTCCTCCAGGAGGGAGAAGTATGGCAACGTGTTCAAAACGCACTTGCTGGGGCGGCCGCTGATCCGTGTGACGGGCGCAGAAAACGTGCGCAAGATCCTCATGGGCGAGCACCACCTCGTGAGCACCGAGTGGCCACGCAGCACGCGCATGCTGCTGGGCCCCAACACAGTGGCCAACTCTATTGGCGACATCCACCGCAACAAGCGCAAGGTAAGAGCTCCGGGTTGAGAACCCCGCAACCCTGCTCTCTGACCCTCTTCTTCTCTCCGCCGGCCTCGGGTGTAAGGAGTTCACAGAGCCCCGGGGACCATCCCTCCCTCGAATCTCCACCCCCATTTGTACACCAAGCTAGAGGACCCCGCAGTTCCGTGCCTAGAAGTCTGCGGTCTCGGTCTCAGATCCAGAGCCTGCAGGCCTCCGCTGGGGCTGCCCGTTTGTTGGCCAGCTGTGCCTTTCCCACTACCAGGCCCAACGGGTGGCTGGCTGTTCGGGGTGAGGGAAGTGGTTTAGAGAGAACTTGAATGTGCAGGGACTAGGGCGCCCAACGCCTGTCCTCGCGGTGCTCCACGAAATTGAAAAAAGAAAAGGGCAGATGGTGGTCCATGCTCCCAAGGCCTGGAAACGGATCTCTCTAAAACCAAACCTAGCCTTTCCGCCGCCGGTTGTTTAAGGTAGACGCGGGAAGCGCAGGGAGCTGAGCATCCTGTGCGCAACGGTGGCAGAGCCTCGCCGGGGAGGGGTGAGATGAAATTTGGGCCACTGCGCGAACCAGTCTGGACGGTGGAGGAAGAGCGAGGGGTGGGAGAGCAGCGGAGGCGCTGCGGAGGATCAAAGGGCACCTACCCCCTCCCATAAAGAGGAAGAGAAAGTGGGTGTTTATCCTGTGGATTTCCCGAGCGCCTGCAAGAGGCGCGGAGGAGGCGAGCCAGCGCGCGCACGCCGCGAGCCTCCCCGCCCCCTCGCAGGGCTGCGCCGCCGCCGCCGCCGCCGCGGCTCAGAGCGCGGGCGGCACGTGCTGTTTGAACTGCAGTAACCCGAAAGCTGAGCCGCCGGCGGGCGGGGCGGCGACCCGCGGGCTTAAAGCCGCCAGTGAGGGGGCGCTGCACGACGTCCCCTCCCTGGGCGTTTTCCATTGGGTCAGAGGACTCATCCGGGTTTGAAACGTGAAGGAAAGAGAGCGGCAGCTTCTGATCTTCCAGGAGGAGTGGCAGAGTCTGGGAGGGGCGGAGGGGGGGCGGGCAACGGTGAGCAGCCCTCTCCGCCAGACGTCTGTGTGAAGTGGCCTTTGTGAACATAGAAATTAATCTTGTAGTATTTAGTGTCTTCGGAACTGCTTGCGAAGAGCAGTTCTCCAATAGCAGACAAGCAGACAAAAGGAGGCAAAATCTGATGGCGGAGACAACTCCCCCCACTCGCTCAGTAAAGCACTGCTGGAAAGGGGCTCCTAAAGTAGTCTACCCGTCTGCCTCACTGGAGCAGGAAGGGGCTAACAATTCCAGGGGGCAGATGAGGAGTGGCTGGGAGGGGGCTATAGGCTCAGGAATGGGGGGGGCTTATAAACAATTTTTTTCTTAGTCTTTATGACTCCACCCAAAGCCCCTTCCAAAGAGTGAGCCTGAGATTCAGAAAGCCAGCTCCAAGGAGTTCATCTCCTTCCTCATTCGATCTTTAGAGAGGCTTTGACAAGAAAACAGTTGTCATCCCCTTCTCACAGAAGGGGACACCGAGGCTTGGAGAGTTTGAGAGACTTGAACCAGGTCAGGAAGCAAAGAAAGGGCAGGACAGGGCATGCAACCCAGGCATCCATGAAATGAGTTGATTCTGGGCCACCAAGCAGAGCCCTACTTAGTCCTGCCAACCTGGGCTTGCCAGAAGCTGGTGGGTGGGGGTGGGGAGGAGGGGCCGAGAGGAAGAAGAAGGCTGGATCGGGACCTGAGTGTGAGACCCTGGGGGTGCAGAGGGGTTTCGGGAGGGCTGTTGCCTTATGGTCCACCCGCCCTGTGCCTGACTTGGCTGTGGGCCTCCAGGTGGGGTGGGCCCACCTGGAAAGCCCCCAGGTTTGGCCCACATCGTCCATGCGGGAGGAGGGAAGGAGATGGCACGAATGAATGCTGCCAGAGGAATGCACAGGGAAGGGGGGGTGCGGAAGGGATGGGGTTGGAGCAGAGGCGGGGGCCCTGACACCGAGAGCCACAGATGAGACACTGATGGTCTTCTTCTTCTTTGGGACACCCTATTCTCTAGTTCCTTGGGGATAGGAAGTGGCCAGAAAGCAGTTCATCCTGACAGGCTTGAGAGCCCAGTGCAGGGCCCTCCCAGTGTGCTGTGTGGCATTCGTATGGGTCCTGTGGCAAGCGGGTGGACAAAAGGGTCTTCACTCCCAAATCTCTCTACACCCAATTTCTATTCAACCTAATACACTTAGGTTTCCTGCACCAAATTGAAGACTTTGGGTTAGGTAGACCCAGAAGGGGGAATCTTGGTCCTTGCCTCAAGAAGCAGAATCCAGCTGGAGGGATGAGAAGAGAATGAATATTCAGGGGCATATGTGGGTCATGGAGAAAATGGCGAGTCTGCTGGCCCCCAGTGCCCAGTGGACCCAGCCCAGGCGAGGTGGGGGGTGTGCTCCCCTCAGTGCCTTATCCAGTCCACACTGTCGTCAGGGATCTGGCTGGTGAGCAGGCCGGCCGCTGGACCAGGCCCAGGCCTGGTTAGGATGTACTCACAGGAAGTAAGGCCCAGGTGTGCTGGGGCCCGGCTGGCGGGGAACTGGGAGCGTCACTGTTTCCATTGGGGCTGGTGGCCCACCCCTTCTCTGGGAGGTCCGACCAGATGTGCTGGGAAGGGGCTCCTTATAACCATCGCTGCACTCCAGGTGTTTGCCCTGCTGTCCTGGTGGTCTAGGGCCAAGGTGGGTGGGGTTGCCAGGGACAAAGTCCAGAAAGTCTTGCCCGGTCTAACAGTCCTCTCTTGGAAAGCCAGGCCTGGGTCCCTAGAGCCACTACCTCAGACTCTGTCCCTCCTCTTTTATAACTTCCCTTCCCCCAGGGGTCTGGGGTGTCTCTGATAATGGGGGAGGGATGTCGTCCTTTGTGTGCAGAGAGGCTGGGGTAATTACCCTAGAAGGGTGGGTGGAGTGTGGTAGGGAAGCTTGGGGGGGGGAGGGTTGTCAGAGACTCAGAGGAGGAGCTGGGGGTGGTTATGGAAGCTCCAGTGCACAGCCCCACATGCCAGAATCAGGCATTTCCTCTTTTCCTTTGGAGATAGGGCTGAGCCTTTTCGTGCCAGAGGGCCAGCGGTTTCAGGGCGCCTCAGACAGTAGTAGCCCTCCCAGAACTTGGAGAGCGGCCCAGAGGATGCACTTAATCCTGGATTGCTGGCATCCTGGAGACGGCAGGCATGGCTTTCCTGCCCCTCCACCCCGGACTCCTGGCCACAGGAACTTCTGTACCCAAGGCTAAGGTAGGGGAGCAGCTCCCAGGTTTGGAGGTAAGGATTAAGAAGCCCCACCTACCCACATACCACCGCTCTGACCTGGCCTTCGGGCCCTGTTTCGGGTAGGTGTGGAGGTCAGGCTCAGGATCACCGCATCCCTCTCAGAAACCCTGTGCATCCTGCAGAGAGCCCAGAATTGCTTCAGCAGGAGGGCAGAGCCAGGAGGGTTTGGGGGTCTTTGGGAGGAGGGGCAGCCCAGACCTGCTCAAGATGGCCTTTGGACCAGTGTACAGCCTCTGGCTGCAGTCTCCCCAGGCTCAGCTCGGGGCAGAAGTTCCCACCTGCATTGGATAGGAAGGTGGGTGGCGCGGCCAGGCAGCCCCGCTCCTGAGAGCTCTGCCCCAGCCGCCTGGCATAGGCACAGAGCCTTTGTTCTGCCAGCCCAAGAAGTCCTTCACTCAAAAGTTACTGTAGCACTAGCCAGTGGGCGCAGGGGCCGCTGAGGGGGCGGGCGGCAGGAGCGGATCTCTCTGAAGGTCAACGGGAGAGGGAGCCCATGGCCAGCCAGCCACCAGGGCGCCTGGGAGTGGGCGCCTCCCTCTAATTGCCCTGTGCCAGGCAGTGGGCGGGTGGGCTGGCTGGGCATAGGGTCCACCCCCTCCCTTTTCCCTCCTTTCTCTGTCCTCCCAGGCAGGGAGGGGTCCAAGGCTATGATGCTGAGGTGTCTGCTCACTCTTCCAGCCTTGGGAGGCGATTCTGGCCTTGACAGGGAGGGGAGGCTTGGCTGGGGTCTGCTCTGACCCTGAGCCCCCTGTGCCAGCCATTGTATCCGTTCAGGATGGCCCAGGCTGAAGGGCAGGAGTTAAGAGTGGGAAGAGAAATGCTGAGGGCAGGAACATAGTAGCCAGAACAGCTGGCCTTTTCCTTAGAATAAACTTGGCCGTAGAGAAGGATCCCCTTAGGGCTCTTAGATAAATTCAGAGCTCCCAGGACTGGTAAGAGGGTGGCTCATGGGGTTTGGAGTGGTGGGAGATGCGGTTCCATGCTGTTGGTGGGTGTGGCCGATCATGTTCTGGACTACGACATTGAGAGGATCCGTCCCCCGTTCGGCCTCGGCTTTCTGAGGGGGTTTTGCTATGGCTGGAAGAGGGATGAGTGTCTCAGAAAACCGAAGCTTTCAGATTCTGTGGCTTAGGTATCTGCCAAGGGCTCCCCACCCTCCCCCACCACGTATGTGCTTTTGTCCTGGGTAGAAGAGTTAGGGGAGAGAATTAGAGCTAGAGTCTACTGGGGGACAGACCCTCTGTTCCCATAGGTGCTGGGAACCCAGAAGCATGCACAGGCTGGGGGGTCTGGGCGGGCCCCTCAACCAGAGGGGCTGAGAGGGGATTGGCCCAGGAGGCCTCCAAGGTGAAGTCCAGGCCCAGTGGAAATGCCAGGCATCTGGGAAGATGACGTCCTCTCTTGTCCTCCCCCTTACTTGAGTTTAAAGTACACACCTTGGCGTCACCCCTGTGCTGTGCGGACAGCTGCCTCGGAGGCTGCCTGCCCTCTGTTATTCTTTCCACTCCGCAGGCTGTGGCTCCGGTGGCTTGGCTTGGCGGGGTGGCCTGCCCAGGCCCCCACCCTCCCGGGCAGCCGCTTCCATTCCTCCCAGTCTGAGTCACTGGCCCAAGGAGTAGGTTCCCTCTCTGACTCTTCCCGCTCCCGAGGCTGCCCGTCCAGAGGCTGTCTGTCCGTCTGTGCATCCATGGCCACCGGCTGAGAAGGGGGAGGCCATCTGACCGAGCGGGTCCGCCGGCAGGGCTCTGGGGCTCCGGTGCGCCACTCCTCTCCCAGGGGCTCTATTTGAGAGGCAGGAGGGGGGAGACATTTGTAGAAATAATTATAGAGGATTTGAGCCTTGACAAGCCCCCTGGTGTCCCACCCCCTCACCGTCCCATTCAGGGGAGAGAGAGAGAGAACAAGGGATGTTGACCCTTAAGCCCACTGCTTTGCTGGAGAAACTGATGGGGGTGGTGGAGGGTTTCCAAGCACACCCTCCGAGGCGAGAGCCCAGAGTTCTCGGGTCTCCCGTGACACTCTGCCTTCTCTCTCCCGGCGCCAACCCTGGTGGGAAGTCCATACCTGCTGCTCCCTCTGCAGGGGCTTGCCTGGGCCAGAGCTGGTCCCCGATGACCTTTCTCCAACATTCTTGGCTCACTTTTGGGAATTCCTAGGGAAGCCCCAGAGGGAAACAAAGCAGCTCTGGCTCCTGTTACAACTGTGGTCAGGGCAGTCGGCTCTGGGGGCTGGGAACCCTTCCTCTCTTCACACCGAGCAGCTCCGCTGGGCACTTTCCCGTGTGCCCGAGTCCTGACCCCGCCCGCCCGACGTGGCCCAGGCCTCCCTGTGCCCCGGCCAGCACCTCCGCCTCCTCCTGGCCTTTGTGGTGGGTGGTGGTTTCTGGGCCGCCTCGGCTGTGGGAAGTGCCCTCGTTGTTAATCCTGGGCACCAACCCAGAGATGAGGCCCGGGAGTTTTCCTGGTGCCTGGGAGGCCCTGATGTCTGTGGAACCGCTGGGCTGGAAGCAGGGGCATGGACTGGATGACCTCTGAGCAGAGTCTCTTGGGCTCGGAGTGCCCACGATCTCCCTTTGCTTTGCTTCTCGGTTGGCCATTTTCTCCGCCGCAGGGGGCTCCGAGTGGAATTGTGGGTGGGACAGCTAGGTGGAAAGGGACCCAAGAATGTCCAGTTAAACCCCTCATGAAACCAGTGGGGAAACTAAGGACAGCGACCTGCTGGCTGCCACTGGTGAGTCAGGGACTGAGTCCAGAAGAGAGCCCTGGACCTGGCTGTGATTCCCTTCCCGGAAGCCCCAGCCCAGAGGCCTGCAGGTGCAGGGTGGCAGAGGGTTTCCTGGGAATCCTTCCAGCTCCTCATAAGGACCCCTGCTTTCCTCGAGGTGACGTGTGGACCCCCTACCCGTGGAGTCCATCTGCTCGGTCCCAAATCAGTCCTTGCCCTCTTTGGACCCCAAGGTTTGAGAAGGAGCAGTTCAGCTGGCTGTCACTAGAGGGCGCAGGGAATGTAACCTTTGGGGCAGGGCAGGGCAGGCCTTGTCAGTGGGTCACATCTGGCGGCTCCTTAGAGTGCGGTGGGGGTCCTCGGAGCGCCTTCTTTGGTAACCCTGGGATGGCCCCTCCTGGGCTGCTGTAGCCTGCATGGAGCGTGTGCGTGGGGGCCTGGTCGGCACTGGCCAGGTGACTCACGCGGTGCCAGATTCTGGACTTTTTCAAGGGGACGGCATCTACTTTGGGACCCAGAGATATTGGCACTTATGTGCTCCGTACATTGAAAGGAACCACAGAGGTCACCTCGTTCAATCTCACCATTTTGTAGACGAGGAAACTGAGGCTGGGGGGCGTGATTTGGCCATGATCGCACAGGAAGTGGCTGGGTTAAAACTCCGGATGCCCAGACTGCCTTTGCAGAGCCGCCACCCCACTGCACCTTAGTGCCTAGCTGGCTTTGACTTTGACCAGTCTAGGTCTGCATGGCCTCTGCCCTGTCCCCCCTCCCCCCCAACATGCCCACCTTTAGGCTCAGGTCTCCTGTGTGCCGGGGGCCTGGCCAGCCCTTGCCCCCATCCCCTCCGTGACAGTACTCCTCAGTTGGCCCTGGGCCGGCTGGTCCTAGGCCAGGTGCGGCCTCCCTCTCCCTGCCTGCCCCCACCTCCGGCCTCCTCATTGAGGCCTGGTAGCCACAGAGTATCTTTCTGCCTCCCTGATGAGCATTTTGCTGTTTTGTAAAGGCCCTTAGTTAGCCAGCACTGGGCTCTGGGGACTGGGCCCCATTGCCACTCCGTAAGACTCTGCTCAGGAGTTGAACTTGGAATCCCAAGGACATGGAGGGGGGAGGGTATTGAGGCAGAGAGCACTGGCTTTATCCATAACCCTCTAAAGGGAGGTGGCAGCTGAAGTCTCCCTTGGAAATTCCTGGGACCCCCTGCAACGGAGCAAGGCGTGAGTGACCCGGTCAGGCCCGGGCTGCCCTGGGCCACTTCCCATCATCTTTTTACATTTCAGCTGTCCCTTAATAGCAGGAGCAGCCCCGAACAGTGCTGGCTTCTCTGCCCCTCACCGGCCTCCTTCCCTCCCTCCGTCTGCCCACCGGGAATTTCGGAATGAAAGTGCTATTGTGAATGCCTGGCTGGGCCACTGAAGGGCCAGCACTGTTATTTCTGCAAACCAGCCCTCCCATTAGCCATGCAGGGCTGAGGCCAGGAAAATGTTACCTTTTCCTCCTCGAGCTGACTGCAGGGGAAATTCTCACATTTACAGTTTGTGCGGTGGTTGTGTTTGGGGGACAGGAGGGGAGGGCGAGCGCGTGTGTGTGGTTTGCATGGGGCAGGTTAGGGGGGCTAGAGGAATATTCGTCTCCTTCTCCTCTGCCGTCCCTCCCCGCTCTGCCTTCCCCAGCGACCTTTCCCTCGGTGTTGGTGGGGGTACCCTCCTTCTGCTCTGGACTCTTGCAGGGGGTAGAGGATGTCGGTTATGAGTGGGACACACAGGCAATCAGTAAATAAACTAACGTTCTCCCCTCTCCTGTACACCACGGGCAGCAGTGTGGCAACTGTGCTGGGGCATTTGGGTAAGGAGGGGGCAGAAGGCTGTTGCTGAGGAAGCAGGGGGATGGAAAGCAGAGAAGGTGGAAAGAGGGACTCACTGGCTACTTAAAATGGACCAGGAAGATGCAGGGAATTAAAAGGGCTTCTGTTTGGCTTCGTGATCTTTTGGGGTGGAAAATCTTGCCCCCAGCCCCCTGCCTCCAGGCCTGGCCACACTGAAGACATTTTGATGGCATCGCTATTAACAGACTCCCTGGGATCTGCACCCAGAAGGTGTTCCTCAGGGAATGAAAGCAATTTGGTCTCAGGAAGTCCTGCTTGCAGTCTAGCCTCAGACTCTCTTGTTCTCCCATCAGTGGAGAAGAAGAGCCATCTACTGCTTTCCACCTCTTTCTCGGCCAGCTCTTGCACCTGTGTTCCACTCCTCCTGGGCGCTTCTGCCCTGTGGCCTGGGAGTTTGGGAGTGGGTCCCTGCCGTGGAGGGGCCGGCTCCTCTGCAGCCCTGCCCAGCACCCCCTTGTGAGCTCCCCGAAGGTGCTACAGCCCCATCGCCTGCAGACCTGCTGGCGGCTGGACTGCCTAGTCTGCAGGGCTTTGCCGCTGTTTGGAGCTCGTGCTTTTCTGGGCGTCAGGAAAGGAGGGGATAGCTCACATCTCCACGTGATGACATGGAAGGTCCTGACTTTTAATAAAACTGCCCATGAAGGTGCTTTAATCCTGTCCTTCCTCCAGCTCTGCCCCAAGGCACAGGCCAGCAGGAGGGGGTTTGGAGGTAGGCGAGCCAGCGGTGTCTGTGTCTAGAGCTGGAAAGCAGAGCTGAATTGGAGTGAGGACCCAGAGTCTCTGTGGCCACAGGCCTGGGTGCATGCTTCAGTGGGGCCCCGGGGGAGCCGTGTGGGCCGGCCCGAGCGCCTCTTGCCACTGCCCCCTGCCCTCCAGGTCTTCTCCAAGATCTTCAGTCACGAGGCCCTGCAGAGCTACCTGCCCAAGATCCGGCTGGTGATCCAGGACACGCTTCGCGCCTGGAGCAGCCGCCCTGAGGCCATCAACGTGTACCAGGAGGCGCAGAAGCTCACCTTCCGCATGGCCATCCGTGTGCTGCTGGGCTTCAGCATCCCCGAAGAGGACCTCGGCCACCTCTTTGAAGTCTACCAGCAGTTCGTTGAGAACGTCTTCTCCCTGCCTGTCGACTTGCCTTTTAGCGGCTACCGACGGGTGAGTCCCCGGGGCCCGGGAGGAGAGGAGATGGGCATCCGTGAGCCCGCTTGGAGGGAGATGGTGGCCCACCGCTAAGACACTCACTGGCCACACAGACAGAGGGGAGGTGTCAGCGGAAGGATGGGGGCGGAGCCTTCACCTGCTGGTCTCTGCAGCTTAGGTGGCAAGAGTCCTTTCCCGGCCCCTCCCGGCCTTGGGAGGGGGCCCTTCCTCTTTGGTGACCAGACGGCCCCCTTCTCCCCTCAGGGCATCCAGGCACGGCAGATCCTGCAGAAGGGCCTGGAGAAGGCGATCCGGGAGAAGCTGCAGTGCACCCAGGGCAAGGACTACTCGGATGCCCTGGACATCCTCATTGAGAGCAGCAAGGAGCACGGGAAGGAGATGACCATGCAGGAGCTGAAGGTGGGGGCGGCCTCCCCCGCGGGCCGCGCCAGCGCCCCATGCTCTGTTTCTACCCCTTCTGCTCCCGACCCACAGGGACCGTCCCTGACCGGCCGCGGCGGCCATCACTGCGTGGGGCACTCAACCAGAAAAGAGACCGTAGTGTGCACGGTCTGATGGGGAGGATGAGGAGCGGCCGCAGTCCCGGTAGCGAGGGGCCCCCACACTCTCCATCCACCCACAATCCCATCTGCCATTTAGAAAAAGGCACCGACAACTGGCCCCTAGAAACACTGAACACATTCGGTGTCGGCGACTTCGTTGACCCCCTTGCCCCTCTCCACCTCCCAGTAGTCACCATTTCAGCACATTTCATGGTCCCCAAAAGGGACGCCACTTGCTCGAGGGCAGCCTCAGTCCTTGAGGAAGAGCAGGGAGATTTGAGCCTAACTTGGGTCTCGCCCCATCTCACCAGCCTTTTCAAATTGGTGGCACTCGACACCGTCTCCCAGCCTGTCCGGCACTCGCTAAGCCCAGTTGAGCTGCCGGCACCGAGACTGTCCACACTGGGCTCCGAGTGCCCGCCCCTTTTTCGGGTGGGTGTACCACCTGAGGCCGGATTCCTGAACTCATCCTGGTCTCAACTCTGCCGCCCGCATGCCCGCCAGGCGCCCATGGAGACTTGCTGCAGACTCCTCCGCCTCCACTGTCTGTGCTCCCCCCTGGTCTGGCTCCAGCTGTCCCCCGGGCAGGTCATGAGGAGCTCCAGTGACCTTCCCGTTTTCACAAGAAGTGTCGTGACTCGTAGGTGGTGTCATGGCAAGTCAGGGACCCGGGTCCCTTCACTCCCCTCTCTGGGTCTTTATTTGTAAAATACAAATGGAGGGATGAGAGGACCTGCCGAGACCTTTCCCTGGGGCACACGCTGCCCAGGCATCTTGCTCCTCTGAGAACCCTAGGGGGATCTGAGTCTTCCAGGGGCCACCTCCCCTCAGCCGGGCACGCGTCCC
This sequence comes from Paguma larvata, assembly GCA_030068075.1. Taxonomy (NCBI): domain Eukaryota; kingdom Metazoa; phylum Chordata; class Mammalia; order Carnivora; family Viverridae; genus Paguma; species Paguma larvata. The sequence continues at coordinate 50,064,203 of CM057836.1, forward strand.
CGTGGGTGTGGTCCCAGGTCACCTCCCCAACCCCATCAGCACTCCCGACCTCCTACTAGATGTCCTGGGGATGGAGGAAGAGGCTGGGGCTGCCAGCTGGAAAGCCCCAGTGTGACCCACCCCGCTCACTACCCCGGGCCTGGCTCCCTGGGATTTGTTCTTTTTTTCCTGTGAGCTCGCTGCGCTGATTAGGCCTGCTGGGGCTGGCTCTGGAATCCAGCAGTGAGAAACAGCCCTGCCCCAAGGGACTTCCAGGCTAGCGCCTCTGCCCTGGGCTGTAGCAGCTAATCCTCCTGCCCAGCCAGGGGACTGGCCCTGTGACCTGTGTCCATTGCGGCCTGATGCCGCAGCGACACGAGGCTCAGAGGCAGGGCCCAGCTAGATGAGCCCGGGGCACGGGGGACGCCGAAGGAGCGGGGCTGCCTCTGCTGGATCGCCGACGATGCCTCTGTCCTTGCCACCACAGGACGGGACCCTGGAGCTGATCTTCGCAGCCTACGCCACCACTGCCAGCGCCAGCACCTCGCTCATCATGCAGCTGTTGAAGCACCCAGCCGTGCTGGAGAAGCTCCGGGAGGAGCTGCGGGCCCAGGGCATCCTGCACAGCGGCGGCTGCCCTTGTGAGGGCACCCTGCGCCTCGACACACTCAGTGGGCTACACTACCTGGACTGTGTCATCAAGGAGGTTATGCGCCTTTTCACGCCCATTTCCGGCGGCTACCGTACTGTGCTGCAGACCTTCGAGCTTGATGTGAGGCTGGGCGCTGCGGGGCTGGGGCTTTGGGGACCCATGGGAACGTTGCCTGGGGGGTGGGGGCTGGCTGATGGCAAAGAACAGCCTTTTTGTCGCGGTACCTGAGTCATATGGGAGACACCCGGCCCCAGATGCTGGGTCAGATGAAGCCAAACTGGGTATCATATGTGAAGTTGCGTGTGGACAGCTGTAAACAAGAGACAGGACCAACATGCTGAGGGGGAAGCTGTCCGGGGCCGGGTGGGGGGGGGGACCGCAGTGGGGGGTCTCTAGAAACATCCGGGCTGGGGGCGCTGGCAGGCAGGAAGTCGTCTGCCCTCTCAGACCTCCTCTGGCTCTCCCCACCCCGCCTCACCCCTGTCCCCGTCTTGCCTCCAGGGTTTTCAGATCCCCAAAGGCTGGAGTGTTATGTACAGCATCCGGGATACCCATGACACGGCGCCTGTGTTCAAAGACGTGAACGTATTCGATCCAGACCGCTTCGGTCAGGCGCGGAGTGAAGACAAGGACGGCCGCTTCCATTACCTCCCGTTCGGCGGCGGTGTGCGCACCTGCTTGGGCAAGCATCTGGCCAAGCTGTTCCTGAAGGTGCTGGCAGTGGAGCTGGCCAGCACGAGCCGCTTTGAGCTGGCCACCCGGACCTTCCCCCGCATCACCTTGGTCCCCGTCCTGCACCCCGTGGATGGCCTCAGTGTCAAGTTCTTTGGCCTGGACTCTAACCAGAACAAGATCTTGCCGGAGACGGAGGCCATGCTGAGTGCCACGGTCTAAACGCGCCCAGCCCATACCCCCACCTCAGTCCAGCCAGGGGTGGTGGTGGTGGGAGGCGCCAGAAGGGTTGAAACCTGTGTGCGGGAGGGGGCAGGAAAGTGGGGAAGGGGGACCAGTCCCCCTTACCTCACCCTCCCCTGTTTCCCCTTCCCGGCAAACCCTACCCAAAGCCAGAAGGGCCCCATCCTTCTCCTGGGGAAAGGCTCTTCTCCTGGCTCCTACTTCTCTCCAGTCCCTCCAGTTCCCACCAGCTTAGCTTCTGGGAAGGGGCATGGCGGGGCCCTCTGCATGCCCATTACAGTGTTAAAAGTCAGTGGCTTGGCTGTAGCATTTGCTTGTGATGTTCAGAACTGGTCCCGCCTCTCCCATTTCTTTTGGGCCCGCTTAGTCTGAAGACGGGTGGTTGAGGGGGAGGGAGGAAAAGAGGTGCCCCCTTTGGGGCTGTCTTTAGCCCCCCTCCCTTCCTGTGTTGACTCAGACTGGTGGAGTGCCCCTCCTGGTGTGGCCGCCCGGGAAGAGCATACTGGGTAACAGAACACGAGTCACCCTTGGTAGAGTGGGGGGCTGCGAGCAGCCTGCAGGGGCCCTGCCCTTTCGCCAGTTCGGACATTTGAAATTACCTATTGCTGCTACTTTTTCTCTCTCTGACCTTGGGGCAAAGGAGCCCCAGGCCCTGTCCTCCCAGCATCCTCCTTGGTGGCCCTGGGCATGCGCACTGACACCCTCACCTTCCTGCCAGGCAGCCTTGAGCCCGTCCTGCTTCCCTGTTACACACGCGCCCAAGGCCTTTGGCTCGTGGGCTGCCCACTTCCCCCACCCCAGACTCTCCCCACTCCCCCCATATTTATTCGCTGATACAACCGAATCTTGGCGTTCCTGGGGACTGGAACAAGCATCTCTTCCGTCCCCTAGCCGCCTTCCCAGCTGTCCAGGGCAGGGCTTCTGCAAATGGTGCAGTCGTCCACCCACGGGCTCCAGACTTTCTGTGGGTTCGACCTCAGAGCCTCACTCTCCGGGTGAAGTCCAGTGCCTCTGCCCTTGCCCCTGGTGGTGGTGGGGGAAACGGCCCCCTGCGTCCCTCCCTGCTCTGTCAAAAACCCTGTTCACGTGGGGATTTGGAGACTGCCATAAGCTCTTGCTTGGCCACTGTTCACCCCGGTGCCCCCCCCCTTCCTCCTAGTGAGCATGGGGAAGTATACGGGTTCTTTCTTCTGACAGGGAGCGAGGGCCTCTGTTGTCCGTCCCTTGATCCTCACCCTTGGCCCTTTGCCCTTGGAAAGATGTCCTTGAAGCCCTTCCCACCTCTATGCCACTGTCCGCTCAGCCCAGCTCAGAGGTGTGGGGACAAGATGAAAGCAAGGGGAGGTGAGCGTAGGAGGCAGCCCGTTCGCTGCGCTGACTCAGGTCCCAGGCTGTGGTCTCGAGCCAGCCGCATGGGGGGCTGCAGGGCTGAGGAGGAGGGTACGTGCGATTTGGCAGAAGTGATTTGGCTGAAAACTGGCCGGTCAGGGGATGACTGGGGGAAAGAGGGGTGGCTCCTGCCACTGGCAATTTGGGGTGCCTCCCGGGATGGTTTTGGGGGTCTCTGGTGAGTCTCTAAGTGATTTTGTCTGTTTTCAGATTTCTCTTGGCTTTCTGTGTTTCTCGATTGGATTTTGATGGTATAAAAGCTATGAATCGTCTTTACAAGATCAAAGACACACAGAAGAGTGGCAGGATGCCCTTGCCCCCAGTTCCCTCTCTGTAGTAGGGGCTGCTGTGGCAGCCGAGTGGCCCCCTCATGGTGCTTGCAGGCCACCCCCCATCGCCCCCATGCACACCCCCGTGTGGTAGGCTTTAGGGGGACGGGATCATGCCAAGCAGCCTGCTCTGTAACCCCTGTTCTCAAGCGTTTCATTTGGTTCCTACATTTTCACTACGAAAAAACAGTACAGAACAGACATTGTCGGCAAATAGACATTTAAAAATATTTATCGAAATCTCTCAATCCACCCCCCCCCGACACGCACATTCTGAAAAATAGGCAAAAATGTGTAAAGACTCATCAAAGCTTGCAAAACAGCTACGTGGTGCACCAGAATTTGTTACCCATAAAAAAGCCCAGGGTCTGGAAGTTTCCTGCTCCGTTAAGCTGACCCAGTGGTTTTTGACTGAACATCGAGGAATGCAGTAAGTGCTACTTCAGACAGGAAGCCCTCCTCCCCCCAGGCCTGGCCCTGGTAAGAGGACCGGGTGGGGGGTGCTGGAGGGCTCTGGGAGGCCTCAGTGGCCTTCTGTTGGGGGCGACCAGCCTGGGAGGGGCAGCGGGAAAGACTGAGGGGGTCCCTGTGAGGAGGAAGGAAGGATTATTTGCCCCGCTGGGTCTCAAAGGCAACAAGAAGGGAACTGAAGAAGCTCTTGACTGGCTGACAGGACGGTTCCAGTGTTGAAATTCAGCCGTCTCTCCTCTCTGTGTCCGGCCGTGTCCGTATGTTTCTTGTATAGGTTCTGTAGAGGTAGCACTAGATGGGTGATGTTTCCTCACTTACCATTCCTAACTATTGTAACTTGACGTTAAAAAGACAAAACCCCACAACACTCTCCCTGCCACGGGCTTGCAGATTGAAGCACTTTCGATGTTGGGCGCTGGCGTTTGTGTTCTGGGCACCATTCTGACCCTGCCCGGAGCACTATAATATTATTTTATACACAAACCTTTTTTTTTTCATAAATGTTATAATTTTGTGTCTGTCTTTATAAACTATTATGAGTACTATTTTTGTTATAATTCAAAATAGATATTTAGTATAAAGTTTTTGCTGTTAAATATTTGTTATTTAGTAAAATATGAATTTTTTCTCTATTGTAAACATGGTTCAAAATATTAATATGTTTTTATCACAGTTGTTTTAATATTGAAAAAGCACTTGTGTGTTTTGTTTTGATATGACACTGGTGCCGTGTGAGTGCGTTTTGCTGTCATGTGGTTTTAATCTGTATATAATATTCCATGTTGCATATTAAAAGAAATGAATGTTGTGCATTTTGTGATTTTGGAAATACTCAACCTGGCTCTTTTATAGGCTTCCATAATAAACCGTGGGGACTCACCCTTGTTTGGCTGTCTGGTCTCTGCGCTCTCAGCATCACTGTAAGGGTCCTCCCGGCCACCCACGTTCCCTTTCCCAATGCCCACTCTCCGGGCAGGAAATTCTTCCCCCACAACCAAACTCACCGTTCCTTGTGCTTAGGCACAGAGAGGGAGGTCCAAGTTCCCCTGGGTGGGGAGACGCGTAAAGGTATGGCCACTGGTCCCCCTACGCTGGGGGATGGGGCAGCTGGGAGCCGGCTCTGCTGGCTGACTGTGGCCACGACCAGCGAGGCCAGGAGTCTCGTTGCCGGACGAGGCAACCCCGTGCTGAGGGCCTGTCCTCAGCGTCCGTCTTGAACGAGGACACCGATGTCCACGGCCACGTGGCAAATTGGGGAGCAGAGTTCAGTTCTCCTGCCTTCTGACCTCGTGCCCTGGGGGCATTTCTCAAAGCCCGTTTCGTGGGTGTGTTGCAGGAGCAAACAGGCTTCCTGATTAAATACGTTTGGAGAAAGGGTCAAACAGAGTTGGGCAGATTCCTCCCTGCAGGACTTCCCGGGCCCTTGAACCTGAGGAAGGGCACGCCAAGGGGCTGCGCAGGCCGCAGGGCTCCCCAAAAGCCCATTGGACGGCCGAAACTGTGGCCTCCTTCATGCTTCTTACGCTCAGAGAAAAGGTGCTCGGCCACCTCCCTCGCGGAGGCCGGAGGCGAGGCCAGCAAAGGGTGTGCGGTCCAGTGCAGGAACAAGGAACCTCGAAGGTGGTTTCCAGGACTGAGGGGCTGGGGTGGGGACAGAGGGCCTCACAGTGCCCAGGCTGGTCCCACACTCTGCCTTGCCCAGTCCCCTCCCCACAGTCTGGGGAGGGAATTCCCTCGGCCCCCACACTCCCAAAAAGCTGGCCCGAAAAAGGTGTCTTTTTGTGGCTACAGCGTTGTTTGTTTGTTTGTTTGGTTGGTTGGTTGGGTTTTTTTTGTTTTTTTTTTTGTTGTTGTTTTGTTTTTTGACACCGTTAGGCCCAATCTCGGTTCAGAGTCCCCAGGCCCAGAGAGGGATGCAGGGCCTCTCCCCACCTGGCCACCTGGACCCAGAGCTTGGCCGCCCAGAAGAGACTAACCGACATCTCCTGAACAATGCCACCAGGGCAGGACACTCGGCCAGCCTGGTCCACCGCATCCTCGAGCCTCTGCCGTCTTTCTGCCTCACCGGCCCCTCCCCACTACACTTAAGTCTCCTCTCCCTGAACCCTAACCTCCACCTGGGGAGGTGGAGGGCATGGGGGAGTCCCTTGTTTTCCATGAGATACAACAGAGTCTTAGAGTGGCCGGGACTTTCCCATGGCTACACGGAAGCAAAGGATAGTCCTAGAACCAGAACCGGGCCACCTGCTCCACCCAGCACGTGCCCCTGTGGGACTCCCTCCCCCAGAGGCCTCCAGGGTCAGTGAAAAGCAGCAGCAAACACCCCCAACTTCCACCAGGAACCACGCCAGCAGAAGGTGGTAGTTTTTCAAAGTGTGAATTCCATGTCTCCTGTGGAATGTCCTGGGTGGCAGCCGAGGTGAAGGCAGCACGGTCCCTGGGCCGCCCTCAGTCTGACCGCCCTGCCACGGGGCGGGAGGGCCCAGCCAGGCGGCTGGCTGGCCTGTCATCACCCGGTCTGTCTGTGCCTCTCCCCCGTGGGCCCAGCGGGTCCCCGATGTGCCCCTCGCGGCCGCCCGCCCCGGGAATCTCCTGGCCTGGAAGGAGAACACAGGCTGTTGTGGACGGGCAAACACGGCCACTGTTTGTTCAGGGATTGGGGCGCCAGTTTGGAGGGAGCTCGCAGACCGCACATTCTGCCACCTCCCAGCAGTTTTCCAAAACAGCCGGGTCTTGGCTGGGCCCGGCTGACCAGGGTGGCCAGGGACCGCGAGCCAGGAACAGGGCCGGGGAAAGCAGGGCCTTGGGGCCAGCCGGGTGAGGTAAGCAGGTGAGGGCAGAGACCGCACTCCGTCAGGGCCGCCCTGTGCAGCTTTGACGTGCCTTGGAGGAGAAGAGAGAGAGAGAGAGAGAGGGAGAATGACTCCGTGTGTCTGTGTGGGGGCCTCAAGGAGAAACAAAGCTGACTTGTCTGAGTCTCTGGGCCGAGCCGGCCAGGCTCTACTCCTCGCGGAGACCCCGGAGCGCTGAGCATGGCCCAGCAGCTCCGATGACAAAACAGCAGGCTGGGACGTGGGCCCAGGTCCTCATCTCTTACTTGACTTCCCTTTCTCCGGAGGAGATTGGTCTGCCCCCCTTTTCCTCCCTGCTCCCCCACCCCCGGGATCCTGGCCTCCCTGAAGATACTCGTTCCAGCCTTTTTGGCCTTTGCCCCGTCTACCCGCCAGCCTCTGGTGCTCTGACTCCGGCTCCCTTCAACTGAGCCTCCTTCTGCACAGCAGACCAGTGACAGGTTAGCCCACGAGGACTTGCGTGGGAGTTGGGCACTGCGACACCCCTGCAGGGAGCTGGGTCCATCCTGGAGGCTATCTGAAGTACAGACGGGGTTCCTTGGCTGACAGTAGCCACGTGACCAGGCTCCCGGCTCACAGGAAGGGATCAGGCTCCCTGGGAGGGTATATAGGGAGGCTGGGAGACAGATGAGCCTGGGCGGTGCCCCCACCTGCTTGGCTAGAGTCCACCTCCTTCCTGCCTTATCTGCACCACAGAAGCCCTTCTTGCCTTGCCTGGTGTAGACTTGACATTTTGGTAAGCCCTTCTTTCCCCTGGCTTCTTCCTCTGGGACTCAGGCTTAGATCCTCTCCGAGCTAAATGTTACGGAGAATGTATTGTGATCAGTGCCCCTGAAGGCACGCAGCGATAAAGCCTCGCCCTGAGCCTGTGACTGCAGTGGTCACGGGGCAACCCTCTGCAAGGACTGTGTGACATGTCCCAATGTGCGACATGTGCTCCTTCCTTGGGAAGGAGGTGGCCACCTCTGACGGGTTGCTCTGGGACGGGGGCAAGGAAGATGGCGCCCAACCCAGTCCCTCACCAACCACCGATCCCAGCTAAACTTCAAGACCACCAGGTCCTACCTGCAGGTACGTACACACCAAGCAAAACCCCAAGAGGCCAAATTCCAGTTCCACGGTAAAAAATGCGATATCCTCTGGAGTTGGTAGCAAACATAAAAATCATCCTCAAGTTCTAACCTGCCTCTGTTGTTTCCCCCCTGCGTGGCGGGGGGAAGACCCATCAACCCTCTCTGTGAAGGGCGTCACCTGGTGACACCTCCCAAGCTGTGCACACCAACAGGTGCTGAACTCGCGGCGTAGACCCAAGATATGACCTACACACCTTTGCCTGGCATGAGCCGGATGCCTCTTCTTTGTGAATTTCATAATTCAAGTCTTGATTAAGTTACACGACTCAAGAATAACTCCGTATGCCAGTTGGGGCAGGGGTTAGTTTTAAAACGCACCTCAAAGTTCTAAGGACAAACACAGACTCCATGCTGCCTTTGTCTCTCACCCTCCTCTTCCTCTGCTCTCCCCTGCACCATGTCCCTTTCATCTCCCTAACCCACCTCCCAGCGCGAGCCAGCTGCGGGTGTCGGGAAGCCTGCCAGGATTCTCAGAGCGGACACTGTGCACGCCATGCACATGAATGGGGAGCTCGGGACTGAGGTCTGGTCCATCCTCTGTCCCCCCTGCCCGTGAGAGATGCAGGAGCACCGACCTCCCCTCTTTGGGCTTCTGTTCTCCCACCTGAAAACGAGGAGCCGGAACTCAAGTATTAGGTCAGGGCCTGATATCTAATCAGGGGGGTCCCTAAATTCTCTTGGTGCAGACATGGCCTTGGTGTCTGATGGGACCTCGAGCCCAGTTCTTCGACTGAGCAAAGAACTGAGTGGGTCTCTGCCTCGGTTTTTTAATCCACAAAGCAGCAGGACCACGTTAGTACTGCGCCTGACGAATTAGCCTTGCACGTGGGCTTCGGTGAGACGCCACGCAGACCCTCACCGGAGAGGGGCTAACTTCAGACAAAGGTCTCAAGGAGCTGACAGAGCGTAGGCCCTTCCCTCCCGGGGGCCACCTGGTCACTGCGCCTGGGGCTGTGGTCGGCCCCCGGCCCTTGGTGAGAAGAGCGTGGGAACGCACGAGAGCTGGTGAGACGGTGAAGCAACAGGAGTTCTCACACACGGCGAGGGGAGTGTAAGACGGTGACCCGCTCTGGAAAATGGGCTGGCAGGTGCTCCTCACGCTGACTGGCTACTTCATCCTGGGATTACCCTCGAGCCTCTCTGCGCGTGGACCTTGGAGGCAGACGTCAGAGTCTGACAGTTTCCATGGGTCAGGGGCCCGGGCATCGCTTAGCTGAGTTCTGTACCCAGGCTGCCAGGAGGCTGCGTTTTCATCAAGAGCTTGGGGACTCTCTCCCCAGCTCACTGGTTGTTGGCAGAATTCAGATCCTCGAAGCTGCGGAACTGAGGCCCTCAGCTCCTAAAACCTCTCTGCTCTTCCTGCCACGTGGCCCTCTGACCACATGGTGGCTTGCTTGTTCAAGGCCAACGGGAGGACATCTCTTCCTTCTTCTGTCTCTGACCCTTATACCTCTGATTAGGTCAGGCCCACCCAAGGATCATCTTCTGGTTAATGTAAGGTCAGGGGGTCAGGAGCCTTAATGACATTTGCAAAACTCCTTTCACCTTCGCGTGTAACATAGCCTGACCCCCCAGGGTGAAACGGCATTTATTCACACAAGGAAGGGATCACACGCCTGTGGATAGAGCAGGGGCACGAAGCTGAGAGTCGTCTCGGAGCTCTGCCTGTGCACCCACGAAGCAGCACAGATCAACACACTGCAGTGCCCAAGCGGGACGGATTCTTCCCACAAATACAAAGTTGACGGGAAGAAGTCAGACATCAAACAAACACCTGTATGTTTTAAAGTGGCAAAACTAAGTATCTTGCTAGGGACGCATCTGTACATGCGAAACTGTAATGACAAGCAAGGCAGCGATTACAAGGACCAGTCAGTCCCCTCCAGGGCCGAGTATTCTTGTCTGACCCCGATGACACGGGTAGTAGTGACACTAGTATCTGGTTTACAAAACGTTTTCTGTGCTACACACTGAGGTATTTGTACGCACTACTTCCGTAGGCCTGTTCTATTTCATGCGTGCAAACCTTGAACACAAAAATGAACAAGAGATTTGTCTTAGGCAAGAGATGCAAGGGCATGAGGAGCCTCGCATGGAGCCGCGTCTCCCCGGGGGGACATCCACGCCGCCCGGAGGCGCCTGACCAAGATGCTTCGGGGGGCAGGGGGCGGGGGAGGCAGCCTGTGGGAAACCCCAGCCATAGGGGGGCGTGCGGGGGAGATGTGCACCCCCTCCGGCCTCCCCCGGCTCTGCCAGGAGAGCTGTGGCCACCTCCAGGCCCTGGCTAGGCTAGAGACCGAAGCCACGCAAGTACTCCTTTCTGCCTTGCATAAACTGAGGGCACTGCTCCTGAATGGACCGCGACGCCCGAGCCCCGAGCCCCGAGCCCGACCCCAGGCTGCATTGTGCAACAAATCCTGAGGTCCGTGGAAGGCTGCAGGGGGTCCCGACATCCCTAGTATTGTATTTACGATGTCTGTGCGATAGGCCTTCTTTGAGGTGAGGCTTCCTAGCTTCCAGAGCTTTTCAAAGGGGTCCAGGGATGGACAGAGAGGTTGAGAGTCGGTGCTGTATGTTTGGGGCAGCATTAGTCAAACAAGAAACCCTAGTCTTCATTCATCTTCGGCTACGTCCCGGGCCCCATTGATCCCTTTTTACAGATGAGGAAACTGAGGCTCCGAGTGCTAAGTAACTTATCCAGGTTCTTGCGGCTAGGAAGTTGGAATCCTCAAACAGATGCCATTTCTGGGGGTTTTCTCCTGGCAAGAGGAGGACAGGGAGGGCCCCCGCGTGCAACTTGCGGGAATCCTGTGCCTCTCCTGGCTCCGTGCACAGATGGCAGAGAGACGGCCTCCCGGCGAGCCTGCGGCACTGGTGCCCGAGCCGTCAGGCATGCTGTGAGCTGGCAGAGAAGGAGCTGACAAGGAATCCCTTCCTAGGGCTCCCGCACAGCCAGAGGAGGAGCGACTCCTTGCAGCCCCTACTCTGGCTTTTAGGTGGCCCTGGGGCTGGGGGTGACCCTGGGGGGCTCCCCGGCAGTGGCAGGCTGGGATCTGCACCTGGAAGGCCTGGGTGGAGTGACGTGAACCTAAGAAGAGTCAGGGCATGTGTGGGCTCAAGCTGGAGAAGTGAGCATAAGGTGTGTCCTGAGGGGCCAAACCAGAGCATTAATACAGGGTGGGGGAAGCCGGTGAGGCACGCATGCTTAAGAAAACGAGCCGGGGGTCAGGGCCGGCCCCACACTGGCGGTGAGCAGCACTTAGGGAGCTGGTTGTGGGGTGGGGCCCGTGACAGGGCGTGGAAGGGTTGAGGGCCAGGAAGTGATTTTTCCTCAGCCCTCAGCATCAACCCCACCCTCTGTGGAGTGCCCTGTCCGCCGAAGGGCAGACCGATGTCTCCCCTGGAGTTGGGGGACCTCTGGGAAGGGGGTGCCTTTCTCTGTACATCAGGCTTTGCTCGTGTGTTTAGCTTCCCGGGCTGAGGAGGGATGTGAGGGGTAAGGAGCAAGATGAAGCCGACGCAGAGCGCCCTGCGGGGCTGGGCCTAGCGGGCTGCCTGAGAGAGGCTTTCTGGGGAAGCTGGGAGCAGAGTCTGCCCTCTGTGCCGCCCTTTCCCGGCACTTTCACTGCCTCCTGTCTGTCAGTCCCCTGTCTGTCAGTCAGCAGGCTGAGTCAGAGATGCCCTGGGGTCGGGGGCCGCCAGCCAAAGGCCTGACTCACTAAGAATGGCTGACTGGTTTCCCCAGTCTCTGTCCCTCCCTGTCACAACACGCTGAGGGGGTGGGGGCCAGAGAAGCACGGGGCCTCTCTCTCCGGAGCGGCTCCTCCCATAGCAAGGGGCGCCGGGGCTTCCATCCCAGACAGGCTGATCCCTGTGACCGGGGCCCCGACTGCCTGGACGGCTCTCTGACGCGGGCCTCTGGCTGCTCCCGAGCCTGACACGAAACACGTATGTGCTCAGGACAAGCGTGGCGGCTGGACGAGTGAATTCCATGCTCACTGCTGGCTGGCAACGATCCTCTAGCTCTCCCCAGCCCGCACGGGACCATGCGGACCCCCGGCTTCCTCAGCCCCACAAGATTGGCAATGCTATGCTGATTTGGGGGCCGTGGTTCAAAAACATTTAGTCCCATCATCAGCTCTGATTTCACATTTTATTGTATATTTTATTTTTAAAGTTTATTTGTTTATTTTGAGAGAGAGTGCACCAGCAGGGGAAGGGCAGAACGGGGCGGGGGGGGGCGGGGAGAATCCCCAAGCAGTCTCCGCACTGTCAGCGCTGTCGGCGAGGAACCCAGTGCAGGGCTTGATCCCACCACCCATGAGATCACGACCTGAGCCGAAATCAAGAGTCAGATGCTTAACGGACTGAGCCACCCACCAAGGCACCCCCAATTTCACACTTTATTTGAATGAGAAATAATTCACATGCTTTCGAGCTAAGAAGTGAGCTTTTGAGTCTCTGTGCTATGGAGCAACTGTTCAGAGAAATCTGCATTGCTGAGGTGTTCTCGGGCCCCGCTGAGGCCGGGGAGCCAAGCTTGAGCGCCATCCAGCCCCGGGCACGGAGGCGCTGCAGCCTGGGTCCGTGTCTCTGCTTCTGGGCTGCAGAGCGGCCGGTCTAGGGCCTCGGGCCTCAGGATGTCGGAGCCAGGGCTGCAGAGCTGAGGCACAGCATGGTGGACAGCCTCGGGGGAGGCGGGAGGTCCAGGTGACACTTGGTATCATGGTAAGATGCTTGCCTGCAGGCAACAGGAAGCAGGACCCCCACGCTCTCGGAGCTGCCAAGGCCAGAGGGGCTCTGGTTCTAGGTACCCTTGGTTTCTGGGGTTCGAATGGGCTCCCCCTGGTGCTCTCTCCAGCTTTATCTCTTGGTCCTTTGTTGTCTGTGTCTGACTCCGTTCTGAGTGAGTCGGAGGCAGGTTGGCCGAGGGCCACCCCAGTCCGTGCAATCCTACGGGAAAGAGAACCCTCTCTCATGGCTCATACGACAATCCCAAGAAAGGTTCTGGCTGCGGGCAGGGACCCGAGTGCATGATGGCCAGTGAGGTCATGTGCCTGCCCCCGTGGGGTGACAGTGGGTTGGGTGACAGTTGGCCCTACCACGAGCACCTGGAGTGAGACCAGAGCTTCCCAAATGACCAGGAGAGGGTGGGAGCCTGTCCCTCCTCCGGTCCCCCGCCTGGGATGAGGAGCCTGCTGTATTTGTGGGGATTTGCAGCTCTGCCCCTTTCTGGCTCTTGTAAGGCTCATGGCTCAGGGAGACAACAGAGCTGCGGGAACTTAGACGGGAGACTGTCTCGACAACAGAGAGGATTTCAATCCAATTCTGGGCAGCAAGCTCCCACAGGGAAACTTCTTTTCTCCTTGTGTCCAGCAAACAAAGACACCGACCAGGTCGCACATGCTCGCTGGGCCTTCTGGGGCAGTCGAATACGGGGAACTTCCAGGCATGGGGCCAGCGGGGGCGTCTGCGTCCTGGTAGCCCATCTCATCTGGGGGCCACACTCAGGGATCGGGCAGGGCCAGACACGGTGTCTGGGAGAAGCACCAAGGGCAGCGGGGCTCCTCGGTTAGGTCAAGATAGCCCCTGTCCGTGCCCACTGGATGATGCAGCCCTTCACCCCCTCAGCCTGCTACCGGAACTGGTAGCCCTGAGCACTGGACCGAGGCTAGTTTTAGGGGGCCCAGCAGGAGGCCAGCTCCCTCTCTGGGAGGCCGCTGTTCTGAACAAGTTAACTCTTACCTCCCTTGGCTCAGCCACAAACCACCGGCTCCTGTAGCTTCTAAATGCCAGTCGGGCTGGGCGCAGGGGCACAGAAGCACTGGTGTTGAGCCCAGCTGGCTCAAACCCAGCATGGCCGCTGGGGGCCTGTGGTGAGGATGTCCCTAAGCTTTCCTACAGACGAACATTTGGCCCCGGAGAGGGTCCGATGGTGACCCTGACTCCGCACCCAGCAAGAGGGCTTCACTCCCGAGGAGTGGGCGCAGCACACCCTGCAGGCAGCCGACCGGCTTCACAGACGCCTCTCCCCTGCAGCTCCGCACATTGCCCCCCCACCCCCCAGCCCTGCTGCAGGCTGCACTCAGCCTGCCCATGATCTTCCCCGTCCGGACTCCTGAGTCTTGCCTCTCCCCAGCCCATCCTTGGTTCTAAGTGAGACTTCCAGGCCGGTGCCAGCAGCAGACCGAGAGAACCTTCCCTGCCTTTTCTGAATCCACAACACATTTGGCTCCAGGGGGCATTCTCTGCTGCCACCCCCTCGGCGGGCGACCTCTCCGTGCCTGCGTACAGCGACATCTGTGCGGAGGAACTTGGCCTCCTCTAGTACTGCTCTCTGTGTGACGTGTGGCCCTGTTTTCTCAAGGAGATCACAGTCTCTTTAGTGACCCTTGTCACTAAAGTTACCTTGTCACTCGTCAGTGACCCTCACGCTCTGAACATGCTTAACAAGTAGGAATCTAGGGACCGTGACATTAAAATGGATGTGAGTGCCATTTGATCCAAACTTTTCACTCTGCAGGTGAGGCATCCGAGGTCCAGGAAGGAAAACCAGCTGGCCTGTAGGCGGTCAGCTCGTTAAGGCCCGAAGCATTTGGAGACCTGGCTGTTTTGGCTCTTGGGCGTCCCGGCATCTGCCCAGCTGCCCATGCTGCCCTGAGTATGGGGTCAGTGAATGAGTCCCCGACTCAGAAACCAGCCCCTCGAAGGATCTAGAAAAAAATGCTCAGGCCTTCTTTGACATGTCAGAACAGACCCTGTACCTTTTGGGAAATGATCAATGAAGAAGTTATGTATCATTCAGGATTCTTTTGGTGGCAAGTGACAGAATTCCCACTCGAACTAGCGCATGCCCAAGAAGGAATTTATTGCCCTGTGTTTAAGGCAGTCCAGGCAGGAGCCCGAGAGGTGTCGATCTGGCCAACAGAGGGGTTTCTTGAGACTGAGGACCCCGGGGATGGGGCGAGGTTCCCAGTAGGGGGAGGGGCCCCGGCCTTTGAGACTCTAAGGGAGGGGAGGAGGGGAGCGAATATCTAGGCTGGAAAGACCCCGCTTGGAAAGTAGAGTTAGAATCTATGCTTTTTGACTCGTCTCATTGTAAAGTAATCCTTATATATGGAAGGGCATGTAAGCAGGTGTACAGGTTTAAAGGATAACAATATCGCAAATACTCTGGAACCTCCCCTCAGGATGAGAAAAGGAGTCCGCCAGGCCCTGGCGCCATCCCAGGGACGCTCGCCTCAACTGCGCCTTCCTTTCTTCCCATCCTCCTCGATTTCGATTATTCTGGTTGCCGCCTTGACTTGTAGCCCTTAGAAAAATAATATTTCACGTGGCCTGCCGTTTCGTCAGTGGAATCCTTCTTCTTTCGCTTGCTCCCCACTGTGAATTTTGAGATTCCACAAAATCATGTAGATGTGTGGAGTTGTGCTTCATTCTCTCACTGTTATACAATATCTCCTTATATGTAATAAACATACCTTGATTTATCTATCCCTTCTGCAGTGAACGAACGCGTGATTGTTTCCAGGCTTTTTTCTACCATAGGCGGGGCTGCTATGAGTGTTCTTGCATCCCGATGAACCCATTTCAGAGTTCTTTCGAGTTGGTCATAGGCCACGTGAGTGTGAATGTTCAACTTTATCACATGATGCCAGACTGTCTCCCAAAGGTTGCTCTTCCTGTGCGGCTGTTTGTTCCTGACCTTGCCCTGATGCTTCAGCTGAGAACGCAGTCCAGCCCTGCGGTCTGGAGAGCTGACGGGATGGAGATGGACGGGTTTCAGGGCAGACAAGGGGTCATTCGGTTCTTGAATGCCCCGTAATGTGAAGTCACCAAGTGGACAGTTCCTGGGAGACTCGATGTAGGGGCCAGGGAGATTTTATACAAGCGAGCGAGCAAGCGAGAAGAGCAACACTGTGGCCTCATGGCTGGCAGAGATGGAGAAAAGGAGGATGGGGGAGCTGGCTGGGGAGCCGCCCCTGCTACCACCAGCATTCAGGTACACCGTGCAGAACACCCTTGCCCACAGGGAGGAAGCACCTGGAACCAGACTTACTAAGCCGTAGAAACCTCTGTGCTCATCATGAACAAACAGACCTCCGCGCAGGGAGGAAAGCTACGGCCCAGGTCAGCCTTCCTCTCGTCCCGCCCCTAGGAATGAAAGGGTTGAATGGAGCTGCCGCATGCTGTCTGGCAGAACCCAACTCAAATCTCAGCACAGTGAAACCTGGGATTGCGAGTAACTTGTTCTGTGGGTGTTCCACAAGACGAGCAAACATTTCTAATAAGTGTTAACTTGATAAATGAGCAACATCTCGCCATAGGAGTAGTTCATGATGCTGAATGTCACGTGATCACAACTGAATCAGTGGTTCTTCTCTCTCTCTCTCTTTCTCTCTCTCTTGCTGTGGGATTATGAGTGATCGTCTCCTGTGCTCGGTCTCAGGCCCTGGTGTTTGGCAGAAAGCAGTGATTTTTCAGAACGTTGGGAGGTGTTGGCACTAGTGTATTTTTTGTCACTTCAAAGCACCTCTGGACAGTCCTTTGCTTTTCCATCAGGAATAAGCTTAGGAATGCTTTGCTTCATTCTAGGGCAGGCTGCCTGCAGATATAGACCCTTTCCTCTGCTGCCTTATTGCCAGTTACATTACATACAACATGTGATAAGAGTTTGTTAATACTGTACTACAGTCAACATCCGTGCGGCATATACAATGGTCTCTGTGCAGAAGATTCCATTGAACCAAGAGACAGCAACGATTCATTAGTGATAGTGAAAGTCGTCCTACACAATAACCCTCCTCTTTCTTGTCTCCCTCACACCAGCCACGAAGGCTTTCAAAGGGAAGTGCAAGTGAGTTTGTTTATTTTTCATTATATTTTGTACTTTCTTTATTATTTTATCTTATATTACAGTGTTACAATCATTTTTATATGAATATTTTTGGGTTATGGAACAAATCTTCTGAGTTTCCATTATTTCTTATGGGAAATTTGCTTTGATATACAGGTGCTTTGGATCACAAGCATGTTTCTGGGATGAATTATGCTCGCAAACCAAGGTTTTACTGTATGAGGTAAACAGAGGGAAGGTAGCATTTATTGGAAGGGGCAAATAGTGCGAAAGAAAGGGACCGTATCGGTTATCTCTTGCTGCCTAACAAGTTACCCCAAAACTCAGTGGCCTAAAACAACAAGAAACACTTACGATCTCTCACAATTTGTGTGGCTCGGGAATTCAGGAGATGAATGGTGGGGTGGCTTCGTCCTGGAGGCCCTCATGAGGCTGCTGTCATCTGACAGCTTCATGGGTTGGGACGGTCTGCTTCCAAGGTGGTTTGCTCATGCGGCTGGAAATTTGGCACTCGCTGTTGGTAGGACCCCTTATTTCTTCCCGAGGTGGACCCTTCCACACGGCTGCTGGCACATCCTCATGACATAATGCTGGGCTTCCCCAGAGCGAGAGGTCCCAGAGCACAAGGAGAAAGCCACAGTGCCTTTTATAATCTAGCCTCAAAAGTCATATACCATCACATCTGCACAGTTGCGAGGCTCCGTTGGTCTCAAATGTTGTCTCTGGCTCACTGTGGGGAAACCCAGAAGGACAGGGATAGCAGAAGGTGGAGGTTTTGGGGTGACATTTTGGAGGCTAGCTACTCAGGGAGGCTACCCTAGGGAAAACGAACAGACGTTCCACTGTGGAACAGAGTTACTGCAAGAAACAGACTTTTTTTTTTTTTGAAGTAGGCTCCATGACCAATGTGGGGCTTGAACTCATGACCCTGAGATCAAGAGTCACATAATCTACCAACTGAGCCAGCCAGGAGCCCTTGGAGTTACTCCAAGAAACAAGAGAAAACAAAATGAAATGAAATGAAATATATCTTTCTTTATAGTTTCTACAAGTTTAATTGCACCCACGAGAAAAGAATAATCTCAGTTACAAAAATTCCGGTCAGAGAAAAATCACTATTACAAAATTTAAAAAGTGTAAACCATGAATAGCATGAAACCAAACCGTATTAGAAAACCAGCTTGGAAATTTCTACTAGATATGGACTAGAAAAACACTAAAGAGAAGAGAGAAAATATAAGAGACATAGAGAATCCAGGTGCCACAACCTTTGTTTACTAGGAGGCTGAAGATAACCAAGAAGGAGAAAAGAGATGCATTTATATGGGGCACCTGGGTGGCTCAGTCGGTTAAGTGCCTGGCTCTGGCTCAGGTCACGATCTCGTGGTTTTTGAGTTCGAGCTCCGCAACTGGCTCTGTGCTGACAGCTCAGAGCCTGGAGCCTGCTTCTGATCCTGTGTCTCCCTCTCTCTGTCCTTCCCATGCTCATGCTCTGTCTCTCTCTGCCTCTTAATAACAAATAAAGGTTACAAAATTTTTTTTAAAGATGCATTTATTCATTCGTTATTCATGCAACATACGTGCATTGAGCCTATTATGAGCCAACCACTAGTGGAGATTTTATATACTCACTTAAAGTTTCTGGTTAAGACAGAAAGACAAATGCCGCATGATCTCACTTACAGGTGGAATCTTAAGAACAAACAAACTCATAGGAAAAGAGATCAGATCTGTGGTTACCAGGGCGGGGGTGGGAGAGGGGGAATTGTACGAAGACGGTAAAAAAGTCCAAATGCCCAGTTATAAGTAAGTGCTGGGGCGCGATGGGTAACATGGAGATTAGAGTTAGCTATATGTTGTAGTGAAAAGCTGCAAAGAGTAGGTCTTAAAAGTTCTCATCGCAAGGAAAACAACTTTTCTCTCTCTCTCTCTTTTCTTGTAACTATACGAGGTGACTAGTGTTAAGTAAACTTATTGTGGTAACCATTTCGCACTATATGCAATCGGGTCATTATGCCCGGTGCTTTAAATTTACAAGGTGCTGTGTGGCAATTATGTTTCAATCAAACTGAACAGAAAAAAATTCAAAAGGAAAGTTTCTAGTTAAAGATTCTTTTAGTTATTTTCTGTAATCTACTATTTCTATAATCGAAGAA
The DNA here is from genome assembly GCA_030068075.1 of Paguma larvata. Lineage (NCBI taxonomy): Eukaryota > Metazoa > Chordata > Mammalia > Carnivora > Viverridae > Paguma > Paguma larvata. Next base: position 50,082,936 of record CM057836.1, read on the forward strand.
ACAATAGAAGTAAAATTCGTCTGATGCTAAGGAAGATGTGTCTTCAGATTTAAGGGGCAAAATTAAAATAAAGAGACCCATGCATAACTTTATCTTTATAAAATCTCAAGTTCCAAGGATAAAAGAAAAACACTTTCAGGATATAGGTAGGGTAGAAACATAAAGAGAAAAAAATTGACTTGTCCCAGACTTACGTTGATGTAACTCTAAATTCTAGAAGAGAATAGGACAATATCTGTGGAATTTTCAGAAGCAGTGTTTGTGAAGAAATCTGGTCTTAGCAAAGATGTCATTCACATATGGGTCAAAAGAAAGGTATTCTTAGACATGTAAGGACTCATGTAACCTGTCTGAAAAACAATGCCCCAAAAGGTCCAGCAATCAACTGAGAAATGAGTCAAAATAAAGAACCCAAAATGAAAGGAGTGGCATAAAAGAAACAACCATGAGTAATTAAGCCAGTAAAGAATAGTGTCTAAATCATTGTTTGGAACATGGTTATGTTCCATGGCTATGTTTTGGAACGTGGTTAATTCTTTAAGGAAAAAAAAAAGTAAATTCCAAATATGTAATTATTCCAACAAAAATCTAAGATGAGGGGAAGGCCGAAAAGGAAATAAAAGTGCCCTCAATTTCTCATGTAACTTCAGTGAAGTATATACCAATTCTTGAAGTTGGTAGAAGTTGTTTTTTTTTTTTTTTTGCTTTAAATATTTTGTTTTTTCTATAGGTACATAATTTTCAAATTATCACAAAAAAGGAAGTCAAGGAAAATTGATCAACTAAACAAAATTCAGAAAGAGAAAACAGCAAGGAAACATAAAACAAAGCACAAGATAATATTACAGAAACAAGGCCAAACATACAAGTTTCATTCAAATATGAATGTGTGAAATTCTACTGTTAATAGATGAAAACTTTTACACTGGGTAAAAATAATCGAAGTGTATTTTGTTTATCAGAAACACACTGTGTTAGAGAAGGGCGAAAAATAAATGAGTGGAAAATTCTTTTTTTTTTAATGTCTATTTATTTTGAAAGAGGGAGCACTTGAGTGGTGAGTGGGAGAGGGGCAGAGAGTGAAGCAAAGGGAATTCCAAGCACAGAGCCTGATGCAGAGCTCGGTCTCATAAACCGTGAGATTATAACCTGAGCTGAAATCAGGAGACAGATGCTAACCAACTGAGCCACCCAGGTACCCTGTGAATGGGAAATTATAATCCTCAGGAAATGCAAACAGAAAGGAAGCAGAAGCAGCAATATCAGAAGTATATGAAGTGGAATTTAAGGGAAAATGCAAGTAAGAGTGTTATTTTATATTGATCAAAATGCCAATCCACAATAAAGATACATCATAAACTTTTATGAACCAAATAACATCTCGTTAAAAAACAGAAAACAAAAACTATTCCAGACTAAAGAAGAAATTCACAAATCCATGCTATAGGGAGGATTTTAAATGTATGAATCTCTGTCTTTGACAAATCAAGAAACTTTTAAAAAGCTACAGAGAAACAGAATGACACGGACTGACAGTGAAGAGAGCAAGTGGAGACTCCTGAGGTTTCACCCGAATGGGGCAGAACCAGCTGCTGAGACCCTGCTCCCTTCTCAGTCTGCTGGGGAAGAAAGGAGCACAAACACTTTAGCCTCAGCCCAGCCTAAGATTTTGTCCCGGGATTAAGTCACACGCTCACCTCCAGGCCTTTGCAGCAACATTTCCCCTAGCTTAGAGCCACCTGGCCTCTGACCTCACCCGTATTTACCTGACACATCCTCTCTGCATTTTCTGGAAATCTCAAAAGTCACCTCGTCAAAGAGGCCTTTCTTGCCTCTTCACGTTGGGATTTTCCATGCTGGCTGGTCCCCCCCACCATCCCCACCCCCACCATCCGGGCCATCAGTATGCAACCTGCTTTATTTATTTTTTTAAATTTATTTGTTTGCACATCATTATCACTACTTGATGTTATCATATTAGCATTTGGTTTGTTCTCCTTTGTATCCTCACTACTAAAACTCTGTTTGGCACACAGTAGTATTGGCTCAAGAGTATATATAATGAGAAGTGCCTGGGTGGCTCAGTCGGTTAAATATCCAACTTCAGCTCAGATCATGATCTCACGGTCCGTGGGTTTGAGCCCCGTGTCGGGTTCTATGCCAGCAGCTCAGAGCCTGGAGCCTGCCTCAGATTCTGTATCTCCCTCTCTCTCTCTCTGCCCCTCCCCTGCTTGCACTCTGTCTCTCAAAAAAAAAAATAAACGTTAAAAAAAAAAAGAAAAAAGAAAAAAAAGTATAATGTATGCATGAAAGAAAATTTAAATATATAAGCATTTTTAAACTTCAGCGAGCTCTTTGTGTTACTGTTGATATGTGGTTCTGGACTGGGGGTGGTTTGGGTCCCGTGGGAAAGTCTGGTAATGTCTAGAGACATTTTTGGTTGTCACAACCCTGCTGAGGGGATCACTACCAGCAGCTAGCGGGCAGAAGAAGCTGGTGTGGTATCAAACACTCTGCAGTGTGCTGGCCAGACCCCCCAGCAGAGACGACCCGTCCCCAAGTAATAGTGTCGCGGAAACTGCCAAAGTGCCATCACTGCCTTCTTTGTTTAGGAGGATGACTAGATGACTTCTTAGGGTTTCAAAAATGAGAAATATGTGAGGAGATGTTAGAAATCAGTTTTCGGGGGTTGTGAGGTTACCCCTGGGGTAGGGAGGGAGGGGTGGGTGGAGCACAGAGGAGGGCAGAGCAGGGACGTTCCTCTGCGGGATTCTGTAGCGGTGGATACGTGTCGTCACACGTTCGTCAGAACCCACAGAGCGAACACCACCGAGAGGGAACCCTAAGGTGAATTTGAACAGATGGCGCCTTGAAAACGGGGGAGGCTGCGCATGTGTGGGGGCCGGGGGTAGAGAGGGGATTTTTGTACCTTCTGCTCAATTTTGCTGTGAACCCAAAATTCTCTAAAAAATAAAGTCTACTGGAAACAAAACAAAACAAAACAAAAAGCAGAGTTTCCCCAAGTCTCATAGATGTTCTAGCTCTTCGATGCTCAACATGGTCCCTGGTTCAGATGTACAGACATTACTCGTGAGTTTGTCAGAAACGTGGACTCTCAGGGCTCCCGGGCGGCCCGGACGGTTAAGCGTCCAACTCTTGATTTCGGCTCAGGTCACGATCTCGCAGCTGGAGAGATAAGGCCCCGCGTCGCACAGAGCCTGCTTGAGATTCTCTCTCTCTCTGCCCCTTCCTGCACTCTCTCTTTCTCTCTCTCAAAATAAACAAATAAGCATTAAAAAAAAAAAACAACCAAGAAATACAGACTCTCGACCCCATGCCAGGTCTGCTGGGACCACAGGCGCTTCACGACCACATTTAGGTTTGAGCAGTGCTGGGCTGAGACACGGGTTCTACACTCCTGGCCGCTCACCGGAATCGTCTTCGAGATTGAAAAAAAATCCCAATGCCATGGCACACCCCAGGCCGATAAATGAGACTCTGGAGACCGTGGCCCACTTATTACCATTTTTAGAACACTTCAAGTGGTTTCAGTGTGCACCCAGGTTGTGAACCACTGTTTGAGGCCGTATGTGGAAGTCACAAAAGACTTAGTAAAAAACTAGTTCCGTGACTCGTGGGCCCTTTATCCAGACGAAGGGCGTAAACCACTGTGAGAGGGCCTGGCTGTGGGGGTAGGGAGGATTTGAGAGGGAGGGAGGAGTGTGAGTGCGAGCGAGCCTTGGTCTCCCCCTTACCTCATGGCCATTGAGCAGGCCCCTGGGAGACCGTGGTCTGCGTGGCCTGCACTGAGGGATGCGGTGGACCGGAGTCCGACGCCTGCCAGAGAAGAGGCCGTGGTTGCCAGGTGAGGTGGCAGGGCGGAGGGAGACTGGTTACTTTTTTCCATCAAAAAAGGCCTGGCCTGGGGGCACCTCTTTCTCATGGGCCAGAGAATGAGAATTTATTTATTTTGAAAGAGAGAGAATCCCAAGCAGGTTGGTTCTGTGCTGTCAGTGAGGAGCCTGACTCAGGGCTCCATCCCATGAACTGTGAGATCATGATCTGAAAGAGAGAGAGAGAAAAGAAAGCGATGTTCCAATTTTCAGCCCGAGGGTTGGGGACTGAATAATGTCTCTGGCTGAATAGAGTTTGAAGGGACGAGAAGGGAGACAGAGGTGAAGGAGGCTCTGAGGCTACCCTGCGAGCCAGCACGGGCACGCGGCTGCAGAAGGAAGGCCCAGGGCTCGGTCTGGAAAGGGGCCTTCACCAAAGGGACTAGATCTTTCTGTGTAACCTAGTCCTGGAAAAGACAGAGGAGGGGCCCGGGAGGAGGGACGGAAAGGGGTGGGGAGGGGACACGGAGTGCTAGGAAAGGGCAGGTGGCTGGTCCCAGGGAGGCGTGGACCAGGCGACGGCTGGGGGCATGAGGGCCACAGTTTGGAGCAGGCTGGGATGTGCTGCTGGAAGACTAAGGAGAGAGTTCCTCCACGCTGGCCACACACGTGCACGCTTTGGTTTCTGGAACTGTGTGACTGCACTTTGTCTTTTTCAGAGCAAACGGAGCCAACAATGACTAGGTTCTCTTCTCTCTGAGTTGGTGTCGGGACAGGATGACTCCCCCCTCCTCCCCCAGCTCTAATGCCACACTTGGGAGGGGAGGGCCGGTGAGGAGCAGGCCTGTTCTCGGCAGATCCGGCTGGTTCAGATGCCACCGTGAGGCCCCTTTGCCTTTTCCTGTTTAATAAGCAGCGAGACAGTGCTCCTGAGGGCTCCCCGTGCCCCCTTCCACGGCCTGCCGCAGGTGTCCCAAGGAGAGCCTCTAGGCCACCCTCGGGTCCTTCAGGACGGACAAGAGGATGTGGGTTGGTCTTTCCACTTCCTCCTCTGCCCTGGCCATCTGCGGGATCCCGCCCTCAGCCTCTTTCCCTCCCTCTGGGGTCGAGAAAGCTGGATTTGACCCGCCACAGGGACGGTTTAATGTCAGGCTGTCTTCCATCCTCCCGGTTCGCTCAGGGGTCCCCTCAGAGGATAGAAACGCCTTCCAATCACTGCCGAGAAGAGTTTTAACAATAATTCTTATGCCAGGTCACAAAGACATTATCAATAGCCTCTAAAATGTACAAACTGTACAGGTCACATTCTCTGGCCAGAATTTAAGAAAGCTAGAAATTAAAAACCAAAGGCTAGGCAAAGAACAACAACACCGAACCACTGGGGAAATTAAAAGTCACTTTTCTAAGTCATTCTTGGGTCCGAGGGGGAATACAAACTTCCATAACAGGCTGCACAGAACAGAATGCTAATGATAACAGCAGAGAAAAATAAATGAGCCAGGCATTTGTTTCCAGATGCCAGAAACAAACCGTCATCATCACCACCAGCATAACCCAAGGAAACAAGGAGAAGCTAATCATGAAAACCCCCAGAAATTAATGGATTAGAAAATAGGAAATGTAAATCGATAAATACAGCCAGAGTCGGGCTCTCTAAAACGACCAATGACTTCGAGAAACCATTGGCAAGCTTAATCAAGAAAAAGAAAATACGAGAGTGCAGAAATGAGAAATGATAGGGAGTTAACGAAAAATATAAAGAAATAGGTTTTCTAACTTGATGCTAATAAACTTGAAAATCTCAATGAAGTGGATAGTTTTCTGGGAAAATACACATTACCAAACTTGACTGAAGAAGCAATAGAAACCTGAATTTGATTAATAATCCCAGACAAAGCTGAAAAAAACTGTCAAAGAAAGTATGAAGCGTAGACCTTTTCAGAGGCGACTTCTTCCAGACCTTCAGGGAACAAATCATCTCTGTACTGCGTACATGCATGGGTCACTGCACGGAGAGAGGTGGGCGGCTTCCCGAGTCATCGTACTGAGCCAGCGTTGCCCCGACGCCACAAAAGCCAATGAGACAGATGGGCAAAAGTGGAAGTGAAGCCCAGTTTCACCAATACGGACCCAAATTATTAGAAAATTGAATGCGGCCGTATGTGTAAAATAACAATATGCTATCTACGAGCGGGGCTGATGCCAGCAACGCAAATGTTGTCCAATATCAGGAAATAGCTTAGCGCAATTAATTATGTTAATAGATCAAGGTGAAAACCACATTATCACTGTTTGAAGAGCTTAGGTTTTGAAGGCAGACAGCCTGAGTATGAATCCTACCCTTTTTGCTTCTTAACTGTGGACTCTTTTAGGCATTTTCTCTACCTTCGAATTGGGAAAATAATGTCTAAAGTCAAGGCCATGTGTGGATTGAATTAAATAATGAATACAAAGTTCTTGGTACAGACCTTGGCGCGTTGTCAAAACTCAGTAGATGAGAGTTTTAGAAAAATTCCAAGACACGACCATTCATTCCAGGTGACGTTTTTGTAAATAAAGCAAGAATTGAAGAACACTCCTTTAGTATTACAAAGGTAATCTCTCTCAAACCCAAACAGCATCATCATTAACTGTGAAGACATTAGTGACATCCCAATTAAGTGCAGGAACAAGATAAGGATGCCTCTGTCTATCCACTATTACTTATAATGTTCCAGAAGTTCTAGCGATGAAATTAAACAAGAAAATAAAATAAAGGTCATAAATATTCCCAAGGAGGAAATATTATCATCATCGTTTTCAGGGGATATGGTTTTTTTGTAATTTGAACATCTCGAAAAACTCAATTGAAAAAGTCGTGGAGCCAACAAATGAGTTTCGTAGGGTAGCGGTCCCAAACTGTAGAAATATAGATATAAAAACCAACACCTTTCCTCCAATAATGAGCAAGTCGTTAGAACACATCATGGAAATATATTACATTCATGACAGCAACAAAATTCATGGGAATTAACTTAACAAGAAAGAGCGAAGATTTATGTGTAGAAAGCCTCAAGTCTTTACAGAGGATCTCAAAATGGGACAAACAAAAGGAGAGACACACACTCTTCTAATAAGAATCAAAATATAAGTTTTCAGTTTTTCCAATTGATCCATAAATGAACAAATTCCAATCAAAATTCCAATGAGATTTGTTTTCTTAAGGGAATCTTGACAAAATTATTGCAAATTTCTCTGGAAGACTAGAAGTGTGTGAAGGAAAATTTTGAAGAAGAACAAGGTGGATGGACTTGCCCTGCTAGGTATTAAATATAATTAAGGACTCCAACAATTAAAACAGATTCACTGGTACATAAAAACAGATGGATTCATGGGACAGACTAGGAAGGCAGGAACGATCCAAGTGTATGTGCGAATTTGTTATTGATTACGGAAGCATTTCATAGACCAGTCAATAAGTAATGACTAAGTTAGATTCCTTCCTCAAAATGCACAGAAAAGCAAATCTCAGCTTCTAATTATATATATTTTTATTTTTGACTTTTTGTTATGAAAAGATTTCAAATTTTCAGAAAAGGTGTATGAATAGTACAATACATTCCATCATATCCTTCATAATGATTCACCAATAGTTAGCACTGCACAATGGCTTTATTATATATATGTGTCTATCTATCTATCTATCCATCTATCTATCTATCTATCTACCTATCTATCTATCTATCATCTATCTATTGTATATACATTCAAATCTGGCTTTTTCTGCTTCCTAACTATAGAAACTATAGTTTTGTTTTATTTTCTTTCTCCTGTAATATTTGAGAGCAAGTTTCAAGCAACATGCATCCTTTATCCTTAAATACTTCAGTGAGATTCTCTTAAGAACAAGGCCATTCTCTTCTGTAACAACAATACAATGATCCAATTAAAATATTTAACGTTGATATAATACTCTTAATCTAATGCTTAACCCATATGCAAATTTTGCCAGGTTTCCCAATAATCTTCAGGCATCCCCCCCGGACTCAATCCATCTTGGATTCAATGTATGTTCATTCACCGCATTTAGCTGTAATGTCTTTAGTTCCCTTTAATCTGGCATAATCCCTTAGTGTCTCTTTGCTTTTCGTGTTATGGGTATTTTTTGAAATACACAGACCAGTAGTTGTGAAGAATCTCCCTGCATCTGTGTGTATCTTGTACTTCTTCATAATTAGAATCAGGTTATGTATTTTGTAGGACACGCTGCGTCCTCAGCTCATCACTTTGGGAGGTACGGGGTGTAGGTTTTTGCCATCCTGGGTGCTGTCAACTTTGACCCACCACTTGGTTAGGTAGCGTTTCACAGATTTCTCCACCGTGAAGTTACTCTGTGTGTGTGTGTGCACGCGTGCGTGCATGTGTGTGATTAATACAAAATCTGTAGGAGGTTGGATACTTCGAGGCTGTGCAAATATCTGTCACTTATATTTACCTAAATTAATTATTGCTAGGGTTGCTGTAAGATGGTAATTTTCTAACGCTGCCATTCTTTCCGTGTTTATTAGTTGGCATTTTAGTATAAGCAAGAGCTCTCTCTCCCTCTCTTTTCTCTGCCTTCTTCCCTCTTTCTCCTTCTTTCCTGTCAGTGTGGACTCATGGATTTTAGGTTAGTCACTGGGCTATCATCCATTATTGTCATTATTCATTTCGATGCTCAGATTGTTCCCATTTGGCCAGCGGGTCCTGTGCCCTTGGACCTGTTCCTATCAGTTTCTGAGCACTTCTTTGCTTCCTGGCACAATAAGGCGTCCCAGGATCACTTTGTACTTTCTCGGCCGCAGACGTGGAATCAGCCATTTCTCTAAGGAATTCTGGGTCCTTTGATTGGGAGATATGGAGGAAGAAATATTGGGGCCTAATTAAATATAAAAAAGTTAAATCATGAAAGAACCATAGATGAATAGCTACATAATCTTTGGGTGAGAAAGAACATTTAAATATAACATCAAAGGCAAAACCCATAGATTTAACTTATACAAATTTAGGACCTTCTGTAGGAAATCCTCATAAGGAAAATGTTGAGAGGTCTCAAGGCTCATTCTTTGGATTTCTTCTCTCTATCCACAGTTCTTTCCTTGGTTATCTCATTCCTATTATGGCTCTAAGGACTATCTACATTCTGATGATTAGCAAACTTACGTCCCCAGGCTAAACTTCTCTTCAGACTAGTGTGCTCAACTGCCCTTTCGATATCCTCACTTAGATACCCACTACGCATTCCAAACGTCTCTCTCCCTCCCAGCCTCTCGGATCACACCATTTCTCCATCAGGATCACCCCTACCCCATCCCACATCTTGGAACAGCTCTCAAACATCTTGGAAAAGAAGCCCATGTCCTTATAACAGCTTCTATAGCTCAACAGCATTGGTTCTTCACTCTGGCTTCACATTAGAAACATTTGGAAGCTTTAAAAGAAGTAGAGATGCCTGGAACTGGGCCAACTACATGGCACTCTCTGAGAGTGCAGGAAGGCTCCCGGGGGTCCTAATGCATGGACGGAGTGGAGAATTCCCGCCCTACACGATCTGCCCCATTACCTCTCTGTCCTCATCTCCTAGAGTCTTCTCCGTCCTTCTTTGCTTACTCCATTCCAACTGAGCTGGCCTTTTCGCTATTCTTGAGCACACCAGGTATGCTCTCGCCTCAGGGCCTTTGCACCCGCTGTTTCCTCCTGACCAGAACCTCTTTCCTAAGAATGGTTTGGCTCCCTCACTTCCTTCAAGTCTTGCTCTGATGGCCCTTTCTCAGTGAGGTTTTTCTTGTTTAGGGTTATAATTCCTATCTTGCTACCAGTATTCTTTGTCTCTGTTTCTTGCTTTATAGATATATAAAGCACCTCAATAATCTGACATTTTATGTATGATGTATGTATATATTGTATGCATGCATGTATGTATGTATTGTATGTCTTGCTCTTCTAAAGCAAGGAATAGGCAAATGGCAGCATGCGGGTCAAATCCAGTCTGCAGCCTGTGTACTGGTTCGTATGATAAGCTGTGGAAATCCAGCTGGCGCACCTTTCTGCACCTCTGTTTTCCCCTCGGCTCCCGGGGTCGGCCTCCTCTGTCCCACCTCCCAGCCTCCCAGGACCTGCTGGTTGTCACCTATATGCTTCGGGCAACCGCTCAGCACCCAGTGGTGGCATCTCCATCCAGGAGACAGTGACTAGGCAGGCGGCCGCCCCGCTAGGCAGCTGCCTTAGCCCGGACGGCCAGGATGTCCTAGAAGAGCAAAGTCAGTGCCTTTTTCAGGTTTTGGTTGTCACCAGAGCAGAGAGCGAAGCTGACCATTGCTGCTGCTCCCCCTCCTGCCTGCCGCCCCCTCTTCCTTGGGATGATTGTGCCTTTCCCAAGAATGTCTACGGTGGACAACCACCAGCATGAATCGTGCCCACCACCCAGCAGCTGGAGTAGGGTGGAGATGAGCAAGAGCTTTCTATCTTTTACATAAGTATCTATGTTGAAACGAAAGGCCTGTCAGTGGTCCATTTTTATAAAAAAGCTTGTCGACTCCTCCTTAGGAGTATAAGCTTCATGAAGGCATGTTTTGTTTTTTTTTTTAATGTCTATTTATTTATTTTGAGAGAGAGGATGAGAGAGAGCAAAAGCAAGCAAGCAGGGGAGGGGCAGAGAGAGAGGGAGAGAGAGAATCCCAAACAGGTTCCGTGTTATCAGCACAGAGCCTGAGGTGGGGCTCGATCTCATGAAACAGGAGATCATAACTTGAGCCAAAATGAAAATTTGGACGCTTAACTGACTGAGCCGCCCAGGTGACCCGAGGGCATGGTTTTTGAATCTTATTTTGTTCACTGATGATTCTTTTGTATCTCACAAGTGTCTGGTGCAAAGTAGGTGCTCAACGTTATGTAGCAGATGAATATAAAGCAAACGATAAACTAGGTATTTGTATCACATACAACAAAATCCTTAAAATACAAAGAGCCTGCAAAGATCATTAAGAAAGACATGAGCATTTAAGAGAAAATCAGGGAAAGACAAGAAGATAAAGATTCGCAAAGTAGAAATACAATGACCAATAAACATATGAAAACTTTAATACCAAATAAATCCCAAATAGAAAAAGATAAGGTTCACTTATCAGATTGGCAAAGATTAAAACGATAAGAATTGTTTTTGAGGGGGGCCATCTGAAATGGAGCTTGTAAACCCCTGGTTTGTGTATTAAATTCTGATAGTGAGGTCACGGGTGATTTTTTTTTCTTTTTGTTCTGTACGAAGTTTTGAATTTTCTACGCTGAGCCCATATTACTTGAGTACAGCTAATTTTGAAAATTATTTCTAGAAGAAAGATAAAAAGTAGGAAGGACATTCAAGGAAGAGGGAACCCCTCAAGGTGGGAGGAGGACACCCGAAGGTCACGGGAAACAGAGATATTGTGACCCTAGACAGAGAATATGGTGCTTGTGGTGAGGAAGTGGCCTTAGAGTCATGCCTAAGTTCTAGTGTCAGCTGTCCTGGAATACTCACCCATGTCTTCCCAACACAATTCTCAAGAAAAATGCTGGTGGGCAAAACTTTCCCGAAAGGTGAGTAATAAACAGAAAGGAATCATTAAGAACTCTGTTACAATAGAGAAAGGAGAAAAGACATATAACAAGTAAGGAGCTGATGAAAAATCCACACCAGAAAAAGAATTACCTCGGGAAACAGAGGAACACTTTGGAAAATCACAAAGAGATTCATGAGAATACAAACGCTTCAAGGGGCAATGGAAGAGCTCAGAGGAGGGAGAAGAGGTTGAAGAAGAAACATTAAGACAACGTAGCGAGATATAAAGTGAGCTGATAAAGATAAAAAAAAAATAGAAATGTAGGGTAATAATACATGTGTTAGGAAGAAAAAACTTTATTGGCACTCAGAAAAATAGAGCAGGTTTTCTAAGCACAGTAAGATGAATAATAGATAAGTTAGAGAAAAATCTTACAAAATGTATTGGAGAACAGATAGAAAAAAATGGGTGGTGTTCAAGACAGATCAAAACACTCCAGCATCTATGTTGTTTCAATAGAAGGAGACATAATAAATGGAGTAGAAAAAAGAAAAAGAAAAAAGAAAAGAAAAGTGGCCAATAGAGGGAGACCTGAATTACAGGTCCAAAGGGCACATTATGTTCTGGAAAGAATACAGCCCAAGGAAGTAATTATGAAATCAAAGAAAGAATCATATGGGTATCCAGGCAGAAAAAGCATCACTTCCAAGGGAGAAAACAGTACCCACTGGTCTGAGGCTCATCTCTAGTAATATTCGGTAGCCATAGTTCGTGGAGTTTTGTCTACAGAATTCTGAGAGACATATGACATAGCAAGCTGTCACTCAGGAGAATTGTCACTCAAGTCTAAAGGCAATAGTCATTCACAAAGATGAAGATATCCCAAGATTTGGCACCCCTAAGCGTTTCTTGAAAAACTGCCCAGTCATAGAATCCAATCGATCAAGAGATGAATCTAAATAAAGAACTGTGGAATGGAGAAACCATCGTATTAAAGGGTGGGTTGTGAAACGCGAATAAATTTACATATAGAACCATTATGTTTATTTCACAAATATAATATTGAAAATATGAAAATTCTTGTTGTTGCAAGCTGCTGAGATTTGGGTAATCCTGCAGCCTAAACTAGTACAAGCCAATTGATACACTAATATTGGTCTAATAAACCAAAGTGTCTTTCAGTGACAGACTCAGAGACCTTCTGGGAAGGAATGTGCTCTAAGATTAGAAAGCTTCTGGTTGGCCTTGGAGAGCCTAAGGGAGTCTAATATAGGGTGCTATCTACTACTTAAATATGTCCTTGGCCATGTCCCATGAACTCGTCTCTTGTCCTTGGGAGAGAGCTGCAATACAAATAAAAGCAAAATATCTATTTTATTAAAATTGAACAATTTTGTGGATAGAGCAATGAGCTTTGAGATTCTCTACCAGCATGTAACACAAAGGGGAGAGAGATATTCTGTCTCTCTTTGCCCTGGACTTGCTGATGGCTTTGCATCTTGGGGTTCAGTGCCCATTGGGAGTACGGCATAAAGGAGCCATGCTCAGGGCGAGCTCAGAGCCCAGTGGGAAATGGCCAGCGATTGGGCAGAGCCTTGTGTTAGACTGTGGATCTGGCCTGAGCAGGCAATGTAGCAATGATGGTTTCGGTTGTAAGCACGGGATTACGGACAATATAAGGCATAAAGGGAATTTACAGGGTTTCTATCTGGAAATATCCAGCAATGCAGTGAGCTTCAGGTAGCTTAATCTAGAGGTCCAAGGATGTCACTTCGGACTTGATTTCTTTTCGTCTCTTTTTTATTTCCCTGAGATTAGCTTCATCCTACAGCTGACCCCTTCAGGTTTGTAAGATGGCTGCCTCCAATCCTAAACTACATCAAGCAGGTGAGCAAACAAAAGCACTGAACACAGAACACTGTTCCTGAACTTCATTCTAATTGGACCAATTTGGGTCATATACCCAAACCAGTAACTGTGGAAGGGCATGACACTTTGTAATGAGCTCAGACCAGCGGTTTTCAACCAGGGACAATTTTGCCTCGCGGGGGACGTCTGGCAATGCCTGAAGACATTTTGTCACAGTAGATGAGTGTGTGTGACCGGCATGTAGTGAATAAAGGCTAGAGACACTGCTAAATATTCTTCAATGCCCAGGGCAGCCCCCTTCCCCACTCCCAACGAAGAATTATCCAGCCCAAAATTTGTAGTGCTGAGGTTGAGAAACCCTGGTTTGAAGCCATCAGGATCCCCACTTACGATTGAGATGAGTCAGTTCAAACTGTTTGACCTGTGCACACGCGGGAAGGGGGAAGCAGATGCTGAGGCGGCAACACGATTCTCCACAAGTGCCCAGCAGACCACTAGGTGGCAACTGGACTTGTGTGTGATCATAGGGGAGACATTTCCTGGGGACTCTCAGAAGTTCTTGGAGTGGAGATGTAAATGCCACAGTCTTGCATGACACGGACCACAGAAGTCAGGGTTATTAGCAATAGGGTGCCCTCCTTTGTTCCTAGAGGTCAGCGAGGCCCTTGGCCAGCCCGGGTTGCATGGTTGTAGGATTTGGGAATAAGACCTGGAGGCTTGGGTACCATTACCTGTCTGAGTTGGGGAGGATGGACGAGGCTGCACAGAAGCTGGAGAGGTGGGCAACTAGCTTCAAAACGTGAGGGTTGCAGGCTGGGCCAGGGATGGCTGTCTGCTCCCAAAGGTGTTATGGGGCCTTTGAGCCAGAAGGGGACTGACATGATCGGATTTGCATTTCATAAGAATCACTCCTGTGTGGGGGATGGGTTGGAGTGGGGGTGGAGATGGGGGGGCAGGGGTGGGACGGCCAGTAGGAAGACCAGTTAGGAGACTACAATGGGGCCCTGGGTGAGGACTAAGGAGAGGGTGGAGAGGAGGGTGCGGGTTTGAAAGTTCCTGAGGAGGAGGCACTCAGATGATGCGGCGATGGGTTGAACGGGGAAGGTAAAGGAAAGGAAAGAGTGGGAATATTTCCCACATTTCTAACCCTAACTGCTGATTGGTGGAAGCACCCAAAAAGATGAACCTCGAAGGGACGGAGTGTTGGGGCAGCGGCTTGGGGAGAAAACAACAGGATAGGGTTTCAATCTGGACCTCAGGAAGGTCATCGTCTAATCAATGGAATTGAATCCATGGAGGGTCTACTCGGAAAGCGAAAAGAAAGTTGGGGAGTGCCGACGTCTGAGGACATCTGAGGTCAGGGGTGTGTGGCCAAGAAGAGAATCCAAGAGACAGCAACTCAGGGGAAGCAGGGTCTGCCTTATACGGGACAGTACCGAGAAATCAAGTAAGACATCAGCGCGGGGAAGTGGCTATTGAATTCAGTGCTGGGAGGCCACGCCACCCCCACCCCTGGGAACATTTCCCGCAGTGGTGTCCCGGAGGTCAGAGGTCAGATTGCCAAGCACAGGGACACAGTGGGAGGTGGGGAGAGGGAAGAAGCCAGTCCAGACCCTCTGGGGAGAAGCTCAGAAGGGAAGGGAGTAAAACGAGATGGTGGCAGGCTGGAGGGCAAATTGGACACACACAGAAGATTCAGGCAAATCTGAAAGCTAATTCTATTACATTTTAAAACCGATTAATCAAGAGTTAGATGGTTACATGAATACAGGACTTCCACTGAGGGAAAACAAAGTGAGTGTTAATGTAGACTTGTAAAAACTTTGCGCTTTGGGGGCGCCTGGGTGGCTCAGTTGGCTGAGCGTCTGATCCTTGACTTCGTGGCTCAGACGTGACATTGATCCCCACATTGGGCTGTGAGCTGGGCCTGGAGCCTGCTTGGGATTCTCTCTCTCTCTCTCTCTCTCTCTTTCTCTGTCCCTTCCCTGCTCTCGTTCTGTGTCTCTCTCTCTCAGAATGAATAAATAAACTGAAAAAAAAAGAAGACAGTTATAAAAAAATTCAGTGCTTTTAAACCACTGTTTTTAGTCTTTGCATAATGATCTGGGATTTTCTTACTTAAAAGCAATACATGTTACTTAACACTTAAGCCTTAATTTCGACAGCAGAATAAAATGATGAGGTTTTATGTTAAATATAATTTGTGGATGGATTAAATGCATGTAAATTCAGTATAAAATCATTTTAAAATTTCTTTCACTATTTCTCTGTTGGTGAAATTATTTCGTTTAGTTTATTAAGATGATCAGAACTTTAATGCCAAGGGAAAGAGTTAGCCCAGGGGAGAAGACAAGGGTCCAGTTCTAGATGCCCCGTTCCAAGTTCACGGTCCTCCCAGGACCGTGGCGCCCCCTCTTCAAGCCCAGGGACCCCTCTAATTTCCTGCATATTTGGAGGAAGAGATGCCTAAAGCCAGACGATGAGCAAGTCTTTGCAGCGGAAGCCAGTCATCTCCCAGCCCAGGGCCCCCCTCTCACCCTTCATGTGAGATCATTTTCGGGAAGCTTATCACTAACTGTTTCATATTCATGTTTCAAAATGTGCAGTGGCAATACATTGAAAATTCTTGGCCTATGGTAGGGTTGTTTCCTCAGATGAGGCTGAGGCGTTTGGACTTGATCTTACAAAACGAGTGAGAAATTGGCTGCCGCGCCACCAGCCCCCAGTTCAAGCAGGCCTCCTGCTGTTCCAGGGCCGAATCTTCCCTTCCCTCGGGTCAAGGCTCCATAACCAATGCAGCTGTTCAGTTCCACCGCTGCCCTTTTGAACTTGATTACTCAGACAATACCCAACAACTGCCCCAGGGTAATCAATGATGTGCTGATATTCTGTTGGTAAGCTGCCGTCCTGAACTGCAGGCCCGGAGACAACCGCACATTGCACAATTCCGGGTCATCATGGAAGCTGGGAGAGGATCAGGAAACTGGGGCAAATGTCACTCTGAACTTCAAGACTGGAGAGAAGACGGATTATGGCAGAAGGTATCATATCGTGCCCAGGGAGGCCCCTCGATTGGACGGGTGAAACCGCAGTTTGCAAATCTGTAGAGAGGAAAGGGGTCACTACTGGGAAAGACTTGTGAGATTCCCTCGTGTTCATTTGCGATGGGTTATGAAATAGGAGGTGTGGGAGGGGATGTGTCCATTTTGCTCAGTCTTTCGAGTCACCCGGTGGTGCCAGGTGGAGACCTGGAGGCTGGGACGACCTGGCCCTTCTCTGACCCTGTTTCTTTCCGCTCCTTACAACTGAGACCAGGTGGATGTCCGGCTACCTGGAATGTTGATTTGGGAGTAGATCCCAACCGAGGTTTTGGAAAATGGAAGGAGGCTGGTTGGTTTGTTATTGGATAAGGCAGCACAGTTATCTCTTGTTTTGGCTTATGGAAAGCCCCAGAGCTAGAGACTAGGGCTTGCCTCGAACCCAGTCTAACAGAATGTCCCTCTCGTCCCCGAGCCCACTCAGGAACGCCATTCCATCCAAGTGCTGAGTCTATGTCTTGTCTTCCCCAGTCACCTGCATCCCCTTTTCCCAGTAAGCCCCATGCTGTGCGGTCTAGCCTGCCCAGGATTGTCACAGACGTCTGTGGCTTAGTCCTCTCTGGCCGCTCCCCTGGGCCTCTCCAAGCCTGGCCTGCCTGGGCAGTCTGCTGCCTGTCTGCTCTCTCTACTGGCCCAACTGTACTTCCTGCCGCTGAAGACAGCCGGTTTCTCCCTAGCAAATGGCTGCTCCGGAGTCATGTCTAGTTCCAGATCCCAGATCTCTTACAGCCTATAAGCCCCCAGCCCCTGTTCTCACATGCTGGGGCCAGAAGGCTAGTCTGTGGAACCCCAGGTGTCTGCCATCCCCATCCCCCCCTTCTGAGGAAAGCAGCCTTGGGTCATTCCTTGCAAGTGAATGCTGGGCGTTATGGTCTGGGACTGTGCTCCTCTCTGGCCACAAAGGGTTGGCCCAGGAATCAGTACTTGAGTCCACAGAAGCCATCTATTGGTCGGAGGTAAGGAGATGAGCTGCCGATGAACTACCCCGGTGGTAACATTTTGCCCACAAGGGTGTTGCATATTGGACGGTGACTAGCTGGTCCAATAAGATCTTCTCTACTGGGAATTTCAAAAGTGAGGTAACTCATAGAAGTCAGGCAGTAAAAAGGAGAAACAAAGGCAGAGGAAGGGGCAGGTGGGATGCCTGTCTCCACAGATGGGGGAGACACAACTGTGCAGCCATGTTGAGTCTCCCGGGTATCAGTCTGGTTCCCCCGTCCCCTCCCACAGGCTTGGCTGAGACAGGTTTTTCTTCCTTTCACATCTCCCAAGGTTACCTTGAGCCAGGCTTTGGTCCTACTCAGCCTCTCCAGGGGTGACTGGCCACACCCAAAGGGTGCTGATTTAGGAAAAATCGAGGTCAGATGGAGGGAGGTTTCAACAGAATGTCCTGGCCTGTTTAATGATTTAGTAGCTAAGGAGATGAAGACATAGATGACAGGTTTATCACATGAGGGTGCGACCAGGGTAAAGAATGAGTATCAAGGTCAAAGATCAAAGAGACCTAGTGTCAGGCTGGAGAAATGGGCCAAATCCAGTGTGATGACACTCACAAGACAAATGGGAAGTGCCCCTCCGGCCAGTTTGCCGCACTACTGCTCTCAACAAACACACGCACGTCTCACCGACCACGGAAAATAGTCCACGGGGTGAGGGAGTTGCCCCGAAGGGACAAAGCCAAAATGTTTGAATCTTACAAGAATGAGATTATGCCCTCTAGCTCAACCTCCACCAATGACCTGGGACAAAACGTTATGCTCCAGGAGGCTTCACGGAGCTATCCTAGTGGTGGGTACTCACGGGACGCGTAAGGGGCCAAGGGTGCCCAAGGCGCCATCCTGATTCTTCCTTCTCTCTTAATCTTTTCTTCTTTCCTAATCAATCCTGCCTCCCTCCCTCCCTCCCTCCTTCCCTCCCTCCCTCCCTTCCTCCTCCCTTCCTTCTTAGTCCTTCCTTCCTCCCTCCCTCCCTTCCTTCCTCCCTTCCTTCCTCCCTTCCTTCTTAGTCCTTCCTCCCTCCCTCCCTCCCTCCCTTCCTCCTTCCTTCCTCCCTTCCTTCTTAGTCCTTCCTCCCTCCCTCCCTCCCTCCCTCCCTCCCTCCCTCCCTTCCTTCTTAGTCCTTCCTCCTTCCTTCTTAGTCCTTCCTCCCTCCCTCCCTCCCTCCCTCTCTCCCTCCGTCCCTCCGTTCCTTCCTTCCTTCCTTCCTTCCTTCCTTCCTTCCTTCCTTCCTTCCTTCCTTCCTTCCTTCCTCTCCTTATCAAACACTGATTGAGCGCCTCCAGTCTGGCACCATGGTAGGTACGTGGCCTCACAAGGGAACAAGGAGGCCAAAGAAGTTTCCCAGAGAAGCTTGTGTCCAGAGGAATGAGTAGGAGTTTAGTTTTGTGAGGCAGACTTAGGAGAGCAGGGGGGTGTGGGAAGGGCGTCCTCATTTGAGAGAAGGTCGAGCTGGCTGGAAGCAAGAAGAAAAGCTGCGATCACACGGTGGGAGACACACCAAGGACTGTGGCCTTTATCCTGAGTTCGATTATTCAAGCTTCTTAAGCAGGGACAACGCGACCACATCCGAGATTAGATAGAGGACTCTAGAGGCAAGATGGCGCGCGCGCTGAGAGGAACAAGGGCAGGCGACCAGAACGGCGGCCTGCCTTCTTCTCGCTGGCTGAACTATCCTCCGGGTAAAGGGCTGGAAATGTTGGACACCTGCTTTCCCAGCCTCCTTTGCAACTAGAGATGGGCATGTGACCTTAATTGGACAGTGGAACTCAAGGGAATCCCCCCTGGGGAAGCGGTTTCCAGGAAAATAATCCTTCCTGATAAAAAGAGAAAATTGAGGTAAATATCTTATTTGCCTTTAGACTTTACCTCGTGAGAATGTGTTGTCGGCATCCATGGCGGTCGTCTGATACACTTCAGGAGAGAGTTGCAAGAATCGAGGCAAGGCTGACCCTGAGCCCTAACATCACTGGGTGGCTGGCTTAGTCGGTGCTGGGTCTGCATGTGTCCCGGCTGCCCGCTGTGGAGCAGTAGCCGCTATCGTTTACCGAGAGCTGTCCCAGGAACTTCACGTGTGTTGAGTCTTCTCATAATAATCTCAAAAGGAAATTCAAGAACTAACACCGTGTTATTACTGTACATGTAATACAGGTAGGTATTTCCTCGTCTGTAAGGTGCCCAGAGAATCGAAGTGACCTGGGCACAGAGAATGCCCAAGCCCACACCCAGGAAAAGAACCAATATCCCACACCTCACCTGGTTAAGCGTCTGCGGGCTGGGCATCCTGGAGCTGACAGGAGGAGGCCTCTTGGCTGGCGGAGGCAGCTACCGCTGTGGTCTAGAAAGACGGGGTCGGGCCCTGAGCTGGGGCATTGGCCCTGGGATGGGGAGAGGAGATGGGTTAGGACACGCGGGGGGGTGCATGTGGTGTCCTGCTGGCTGGGAGTGCTGAGGGAGAAGAAGGGGTACAGGAAGAAGTCCCGAGCGTGGCAGGGCTGAGGGGGGCGAGACAGAAGGAGCCGTCGAGGCCGTGGCTGCTGCCCGCCCAGGGAGACAGGAAGCAGATGTGAGTGCGTGTGCGTGTGTGGGGGGGCCTATGCTCTGATTCTCTTCGAGTCAGGCAAGGTCAGCTTCTGGGTGAGGAGCCGGGTGGGAGCGAGGTTGTGGTCAGCGAGGGCACTGCAGCGTTGAAAGTCCGGAGGTCGTGCTGTTCCTCGGGGTGCTCTGTCTTCTCACCTCCTCCCTAGCTAAGCACCTTCTCCCTCTCTTCTCCTTCCTGCCCCCTCAGTGTGGCTGCGGGGGCTTGAGGGAGCCAGCCAGCCTATGGTGCTGTTGGGAGTTAGAGGCCTCTGAGAATACAGCTCCTGGGGATAGCCAGACACTCAAAAGGTGGCTTCTTCCAGGCAGCCTTCCCAGATTGGTGGGGAGCTGGTGGGTTCCCACAGAGCTTATAGCTTACCCAAGAGCCTCGTTTCCTAGTACTTGACCTGGATGCTTCATGTCATTGCTTTTTCTGATCCTTGCTCTGACCTTGGCATTTCTGGAACAGGTGCGTATCTGTACGAAGACGGCTTCCTCCCCTAAGTCTAGGCCCTCTTTTCAGACGCGCAGTCTAGGGAGGAGGTAGGCTTGGGGGACAGCAGTTGGGCAGTCCTGCAGAGGTTTGCCAGAACTTCAGGCCAGAGACGACACGAAGAGTTATTAAGAAGGGACAGCAGGCAGGTGAGGTGTCCTTCCGGGGCCATGGGGGCCCTGCGCCCCACCTTCTGCCCCTGCAGCCTGAGGCTTGGCCGAGTCCCATGTCTCTGCAGCTGGCCTGGCTCAGGGGATGCAAGAAGATGCCTCCCCAGAGCCCTCGAGGCGCCAGCCTCAGGCCCCTCACGAGGGCAGCCGGGCCAAGCTGCCTCCCGGGAGGGGCATGACAGGTCACACTCTTGCCACTCAGTCCACATCATCTTTCAAGGGGAGACAAAGCCATCGGGACCACATCCCGGGTGAGCAGCGGCACCAGTGGGCAGAAGGATTACTACCGATGACCCAGGGTGGGCCCTGCAGCCAGACTGCTTGGGTTTCTGGGTTCAAATCCTGGCTCCGCCTATGCCAGCAGAACAATGTATGGGCGTGTTTTTTTTTTTAACCTCTTGGTAAAATGGGGCTCATAATTGTAGCTACTGTAGGGCATTGCTGTGAAAATTTAAGTGAGGTGATGCATGAGCCTGGTGCACTGAAGTCTCCGCAGTGGTCGGCTGGGGTATTTTCTCCTTTGATGTTCCTGTCTGGGGGCAGCCTCTGTTTCCCCCCAGCTCGGGGCACCCTCTGGCCCCTGGCAGCAGCCAGCCAGGAGACAGGGCGGTGGAATGTGCGTGTGTTCTCGGGGAGCTGATCCGTGAAGCAGACCCTGGAATTTACTCCACTCATCTGCCGAATCCCAAATGGAAACAAATACAAATGC
This sequence comes from Paguma larvata, assembly GCA_030068075.1. NCBI lineage: Eukaryota > Metazoa > Chordata > Mammalia > Carnivora > Viverridae > Paguma > Paguma larvata. Next base: position 50,104,236 of record CM057836.1, read on the forward strand.
TCTTTATAAACAAAGACAGCGTCTTAAAAAAGAGAACAAACCCACGAGCCGGTCTGAACTGGAACCGAAGCTCTGGGTGTTGTGACTATTCTCTATCTAAACAGAAACTCCCCAGGCCCCGGACCTGACGTTCCTCCAGGCCGGGATGCCTGGCGGCCGCCTGCACCTCCCGCTCCCGCAGCCCAGCCACGTGCTGGGGCCTCTCCCGCTGTGGGAAATTCTTCCCGCTTCCAGCGGCTTCTCTCACAGCGCCAGCCGCCATAAGGGGAGCCGATGTGGCCCGTGTCCCTGAGGTTAGGAGCCACGTTCCCTGCAGACCCGGGACACGTGTGCAGCTGAACAGTGAGGCCGAGCGTTCCCACACCCCGCCCTCGCTTGACCACACCATCTCGGCGCAGAGGTCATCGCGGAAGAGCAGTGTTGTCACGTTCTTCGGACTCAACTCACGATCCTGGTCTCCCTGTCTGATCTCGGCTCCATCTTTCCCCGCTTCCCCACTCACGGCACGGGGTCTCCTGGGCCCACCCCCAGCCCCTCCCCCCACTGGAAGGCCTTGAGGCCGGCCTGGCCCCTCCGCAGCCCCGACCACACCACGTCCCACCCATCCTTTCTCCCTGGCTGCCCCCTCGAGTCGGGAGGCTGCAGGAACCTTCTCGGCAGGCATTTACTTGACCCGCAAACATTTATTGGCTGCTGCGGAGGCCCCGAGAATCGTCTGGGAAAGCCGGGGTCCCCTCTCCCCACCTCCCCGCCAGGCCACCTCCACCCTCTGACAAGGACAACCGCCTACCGGAACAGCTCTGACTGTGTGCCTGTCTCCACACTGTCCCCATCTCCAAGAGGTGGAGATCAGGCTCCTTGGCAGGCATTCCTGGGCTCCTCACAGTCTTTCTAATTTTGACTTCTACTTCCTGCTTGCCCACCTTCTGCCCCCTTCCAAGTTCAGTACCCGTCCTCCTCTGACCCTCGGGTTTCCCTCGCACCCTCAAGGGGCGGCGGGCCTGGGCATTCAGTGCTCTGGAATGGGGCCGTGGGTCCTCAAGCCTCAGCTCACATTTCTCGAAGTGGAGTCCCCTCTCCCCGCACCCCCCCTTCGGACTCCCCTGGGAGACTGGCTAGGAAGGCAGACTGCCGGCTCCCCAGGCCCCTTCAGCAGACCCTCTGGCAATGGGGAGTTGGTTCTTCAGCCAGCTGCCTTGGTCGGTGCCTTTGGCTTTTGCTGACTTTGGAGGCAGTCCTGTGGGACCTCGGGGGTGACCTGAAAGGTGGCGGGGTATTGTGTCTCTTGTCTTCACCCCTCCCATGAAGCCCGGTGCAAATGGAGCTCTGGGAAAACCTGTTCCGTGTGAGGCCTGACCCACCACGGGCCTGCCTGCGGATGGGCACTCACTTCCGCAGTGACCGTGCCGGGGCCACACACAAGAGGGAACCCCAGAACGCCAGTTCCCTTCATTAAAGGGAGGCAAGAAAGAAGATGGACGAGAGGTTTCTGGGGCAAGGCTCCATGCTGGGCGTCCCCAGACTTACGACGTCCCCAGCCTAAGGGGTAAAGGACACAATCTTCATCCTGGGAGTGCGAACTGCAGAACGTACCTATGAATCTTTCTTTTTTTCCGGGAGAAGGTGACAAGTGTGTGGGCTTAGTGGGGAGACCACATCTGCACAGCGATTCTTGGGGTATCACGGTCCTGGCCGACACATCCTCCAAGCCAGCTGTTAATTTGCGTGAACGGGTGAAACTGCACGGCCTTGTCACACGCTGCACGGAGGTGCGCGGGGCGCGAGGCCGACAGGGCCGAGCCCAGGCGGGCCGGAGGGGGGCCGGCGAGCGCCTCCCGGCCCTGCGTCCGTTGGGGCCGACACAGGAGCAACGCTGGCCTTCTGTCCCCTGAGCGGCCTCTGACGTCCAGTAGCCACAGCCCCACGGGGCCACCCCCACCACCCGCAGCCCCTCTTCCCCGAGGCCTGGCTCGCTCTAATCCCGTCGTCAGCACTCCGGCAGGGCCAGAACGCGGCGGTTACCAGCGGCGCTCAGAGCGGCAGAAAAAGAACAATGCATGACTCAGTCCCACGCTTCTGTTGTGGGTTCTAATTTTAGGCCATTGTTCCATTCCTCTCTTTGCCTTTCCCAGAATTCTAACGGGTGGGGGCAGGCCCGCCTGCCAAGATGGAGACCAAGAAGGGGTGGGTTGCGTGCAGAGCGAGAAGTGGGACTGAGGCCCTGGCTCGGGCCGGGCCGGGAGTCGGTCAGGCCTGGGGCTCTAAAGAAAGAGGACCCTTACGGCAGGGTCTCCGCCACCCTCCAGAATGGCCCGAGGGTCGGGAAACCCATGGCTCTGACCCGTGCAACCCCTTCGATTACTCAGCTCTGCCATTTGAGCCCCAGGGAGGGGGACCTGGAAACCCCAGAGCTCTGAGTCACTCGGGTTCGCAGGCGAGTAAGAAGCCCCACCAACCTCAGAGAGACACGAAACTCACGGGCTGGTGCGTGAGCACTAGTGTGCTTGTGGTTCACCCGATCAGGGGCCGCAGCGCGGAGTGGGGAAGCCTTCCATGGCCCCTGGCCTATCCTCACCCCATCCTAGAGGGATCGGCCACTGCCTTACTCCACGAGTGGTCGGGGCCTGAGGGTGGACACTGGGGTTGGAGCATCGCGGCCGAAATCCCTCCCGGCACTACTTCCTTCTCGGGCTCCTGGGCATTCGCGCGGGTCATGAGGGATGGGCCCAGAGCTGTGTTTGGAGCAGGCTGGGTGCTCCCATCCTTCAGAGCCCGCGTCACCCCAGAGCGGAACATGGTGTGTGACTCACAGCTCCTTGCATTCTGATACGTGCGTGCGTGTGTATTGTGTGTGCGAACGCACGTGCATGCCAGGGCAGTAAATTCCCTCTCTGAATTGTGAAGAACCATGGTCCTTTCCGGAAACCGGCTTTGGGCTGGGATGTGAACTGCCTCACCTCAACTCACCTTTTCTCCCCCTCACTTCCTCCGAGGTGCAATCTGGTGGAAAGAATGGTGGGAATCCAAGGGCCCAGGCATCCAGCCCCACCCTTGGACTAGTTCTGTGGCCCTGGGCAGTTTCTTGTTCTCTCTGGGCCTTGGTTTTCTTGGAAGCAGGAGCCTTGTCTGTCTGTCCTTCCCTCCCTCCCTCCCTTCGTTCCCTCCTTCTTTCCTTCCCACCCTCCTCTTCCCTCCTCCCTTCCCTCCCTCCCTCCTCTTCCCTCCTCCCTTCCTTCCCTCCCTTCTCTTCTCTCCTCCCTTCCTTCCTTGCCTCCTTTCTTCCTTCCCTCCCTCTTTCCTTCCCTCCTCCCCTCCTTCCTTCCTTTCTTTCTTTCTTCCTTCCTTCCCTCCGTCTTCCTTCCATCCTTCCTCGGGGACCTCGGTAGGGCAATAGAGCCCTGCACGTGGCTGTTGGCCCCGGGGGAGATTTCTGTGGCAAATGGAGGTGTCATCTCTCCTCCCTTGCTGACTCAGGCAGAGGGGCACAGCAGGCTGGGTGCCCAGAACCCCATGAGGACTCAAGGGGGCGCGTGCCCCCTTCCACCTCCCTCCTGGTCTCCTTCCCAGGGGGCTGTCTTCCCCTGGGCCTGCGGTCCCTTCACCCCCTCATTCGGGGATGCTCCCATGCTCTCCAGACTCCGCCAATGGTGCATCCTTATGCCTCTTCACTAACCTCAGTGTTCATTTTCGCCCAATTCAGTGCCTCTTTTCCCTTACCCCGTTTTTCCCCTTGAGATCGGAAACACTACTCTGTCCCCTCCCATGCAAATTTCCTGTGTCCCCCTAATGTCCACACAAGCCATGTCTCCATTCGCTCCATCCCACAAAGTCTTTTTGCACTTCTCCTGGCCCTAAGTGGACTGCCCCACTGCCCCACTGATCCAGTGCCGTGTCCGACCCGACCCCGACTTCAGAGGTTTAAAGCAGCTGCCATGTTATTACATCTCACGATTTTGTGGGTCAGCAACTCGGACAGGGCTCTGCCGAGCAATCCTTCCGCTCGCCATCAGGTGGATGGAAACCACGCAACAGCCCTCAGCTGGTGAAAGGGCCGGTCTGGAGGTAGAGGATGCGCACCTATCTGTCTGGTACTCCCAGCTGTGAGTGGTCCAAGAGGCCCAGAGAGAAGCCGCTGGGCTTTCAGCTGGGGCTGTCAAGCAGAGCACGTACAGGCGACCTCTCTAGCGACGCCTCAAGGCTAGGCATTCTGGGTAACGGCCCGGCTTAGCCAGCCTGCATGCAGGAGGTGGGACTTCAAGTCCACTCCCAGCGGGGGGCACTCGCAGAGACTTTCAAGCCTTCTTTCATCTACCACACCATCTCTCAAGGTCTTGAGTAGAGGCCTCTCGGGTTTTGCCTTGCCAGTGTGCTGATACTTTGTAACTCTTCTAGGTCCCCGATGGTCTTGGCTTTCCAAGCTAGGCTGTGCCCTCTCCTGGGGAGGGAGGAGAGGGAAGTCTTGGCCAGGTGCTGCAGGCAGAGCTCTACCCAGCAGATGCTTAACAAGAACAACAGGAGAGGTCCCCACTCGCTGGAACGCGGTTGCACAGAAGTCAACCATCCTGCTGATGACACATATCATCCAACCACCGGGTACAAGCACGGGACCGTGAAATTGCAGCTCAGAGGCCTTGTTTCCGGGAGCGGTGAAGTGGGGCCCCAAGCGGGTGAGGAAACAACCACACGTTCGGAGTGGGCAGGGCACTTGCTGTCTTGAAGATGGCAGCTCTCCGTCATGGGCCCCTGGCTGCTGCTGGCTCGAGCGGCACGCTGAAGTCGGACTGAAGCTTCTGATGGCATGAAGAGTCGGTGCATGGGCCCTGGGGTCGCCGTGCCTACATTCAGAGCCCTGATCTGTCACTCGCTATTATGCAACCTGGACAAAGTGGCTGCATGGCCCTGCACTTCAGGTTCCTTCTTTTTAAGACAGAACAGGAAGCAGCACCTATCTGAGCATGCTGTTGCAAGGCTTTAATGAGATAATGACGGTTAGCAGCTGTCATTACTGCCAATATCATCTTTAATCATTAGGCTCTGACTAGGAGGAGAGGGAAAGAAGAGGAAAAGGAAAAACTCCAGGAAAACTAATAATTGCAGAGATAAATCCATTAATTAAAACATATGAAGAGAATAATTTACGAGTTGCAGCCCAAGTCAATTTACGAATGCCTTTGCAAATTTCAGCACCCCACTTACGCATGTATTTTATTTTGACAAAGTTATATATGTACATGATTAAAAAAGCCTAGAAGATCTACCCCCTCTCCCCAGTTCTGAGTCCCACTTCCTAGAGATAGCCACTTTTGCCTCTTTCAGTGATGTTAGTCTACAGATTTTAAGATTTTATGCTTAAATAGCTTTTTCTGATAAATTTAGATATTATGCATTGGTTTCCTACTAGAAAAATTGAGATTTTGGCTACTACCCCTCCTCCAAAACTCAGACACACTTGCTCTCCTTCCAGGCTTGCAATTAAAATATATCTTATTTTCTAATATCTTTTTAAAAATGTTTATACACTTTTGAGAGACAGAGTGTAAGCAGGGGAGGGGCAGAGAGAGAGGGGGACAGAGGATCTCAAGCAGACTGCACTGACAGTAGTGAGCCCAATGTTGGGCTTGAACTCATGAACCATGAGATCAGGACCTGAGTTGAAGTCAGATGCTCAACTGACCGAGCCACACAGGCGCTCCTCTAATATCTTTTCGATTGGACTAATATTCAGTCTTGACATTATGGCCATATAATCCACTCTTCATGGCTGAACCGTGTAGTGTACTGTGATCAGATTTCCTTGTGTAACTTTTTGTTTTCCCTGAGGTTAATAACTGTCCATTTTTGGTTGCTTAGTTTTCATACCTACCACTTACTAATCCCTTAACTCTCCAAAGGAAGTGAAAAATCGTCTTGACATGGTCTAGACATATTGTAATTAACAATCAACTCCATTTTGTTCTTGTCAACCTCCTCCATGATATGTTGACAATCCTTGGCCGGCTGCTCATATTTAAGCATGGGGCACTAAAAACCTCCTTGGAAACCGGGTGGGTGAAGCTTTTTGACTGTATGTAATGGTCTGGCACAATCTGCGTGGGCTGATTTGTTGGGGGTACCACTGGCTGTCAATATGTGTAGGCTTTTCCTCCTGGGCTAGTTGGTTTAATCTCCTGCCCAGGTGAGAGCGTTACATAAATCCTGTTGCAGAAATGTGGGAGCTGAGTTGGGGCAATGGACTGTACGCCCCCTACCCCTAGTTCCCTATTTATAGGTATCTGTGTGCTCCCCGTGCTTCTGACTTCAGAACTTCTCTGTTTCAATCTCCTTAGAGCGAGAAAACTCTAGTCCTGTGCCAGGATGGGAAAGGGCACTGGGGGTCTAATTAGCCCTCAAAAGGCTTTCAGCCAAACCTCTCATTTTCAACGTCACCTGCACCCTGTTTTTCGGGGATAACCAGTACTTTGAGTTGTCAGATTTTCAGGGGCACCAAAACTCATTTAACCTACCCTTGGTGGTCCCCAACAATTTCTTTGGGGTTCAGCTTTCCCCGATGTATGGTCAGTTACCGTTTTGTTATCCACTTTCTGTCTTCCAAGATCTAGTGACTGTTCTTTCCTCTTCTATTCTATCTGCCCCCGTGGGTTTGTACATTAATGATTTATTCTACTTGTGCTTTAGTGAGACTTCTGAGAGAGTGGCTCAGTCTTCTGTGTTTAGTTGGAAGTCCTGGAGGTACTATTTAGTCACTTCATAGTGAGGAAACCTGAACTCGCAAAGGATGTGAGCTGTGCAAGGACATATAAGCAGTGAAGGGACTTGAACCCAGATCTGGCTCTAAACCTTGTGCGGTTTCTACTCTGCCACACTTGCTTGGCTCACCTTTTTCTCACCCTTCCAATGATCATTTATCAGAAGACAGTTTTGTGTAGTAGGATTTACTGAAGATTCCAAGGGAGTAATGGAGGGAGGGCTACATCGCAGAGAATAACTCAACGCTGAGTACTAGATGTTTTCATACTCAGTTGTTCCCACCACTGAGAATTTATCCCTGCTGACTCCTTCTCCTTTGGCCCCCGTGCCACCCTCCAGTCTGGGCTTCTTTTCACTCTCTTGTGCTCTCCACATCTTGGGTGACCTCATTCTCCTTTACTCAAGCTGCCTATGAAAACTCAAAATTTCTCTCCCAGTTTTCTGTGGAACAATCGAGATACGTCTACTGTCTTCTTTTCATACCATGGAAATGACAAGAGGATAGAGGTGGGAAGGACTTGACTTTGCCTCAAAGAATCCCACTGTATTAGGGTAAGATGGTAAATTTCTGGAAAAAAAGTCTCCATGTGACTGAAAACAACTTCTTTCTCTCATTTAAGGGGAGCATGTAGAAGTCTATGCTCCTTCTAATCATTTGGGGAACGAGGCTAATGGCAGCTCGGCTGACTTGGGCATCTGCCCCCCGGTATGTTGTAGTTCTTGCCGTCTTTGTCAGCTGGAGGAGTGTGGAGACGTGAGTGAGCAGGGACTGTGGGTCAGGCCTGGCAACGGTACATATCCTAGCTGCTCACTTCTCTTGTGAGACTGGACGTGTGGCCTTGTCTTGGGAGACAGAGGGTACCAGGGAGTGTGATATCAGCCTGGGCAGCTGCTTCCCAGATAAAACTAACACTGTAGAGGAACGGGAGAAGCTATTTTGGTGGTAGCTAATCATTTCCTTCACAACTATCAAGGCATTATTATATCTTCATATAACAATGGAAATTATCTTCCTAAATGCCGCCCTCTGACAGGCAAAGGATCTCAAACCGTAGTTGAAGTTTCGAAATACCATTTGTTTTCTTTTGGGATTTTTATCCATTTATCCACCTACCCACCCACCCACCTTTATATACCTGGCATTAGATCTTAAAACAAAGAAGAGAAGCCATCGGTCAGCCAGGAACTTACTGGTAAAGGTGGATGCTCTGTTTCTCAACATCTTTGTCCCTACACAGTTTTCTCACCCTAGCCTCTGTGCATCTCCAGTTCAGAAGTTAAGTTTTATTTTCAGTTTGATGTGAGTTTGAGAATACTGACTGTTCTTTTTCCCACTGCATATGCCCCTCACCCCGCGCTCCTCTCCGCACCTGTATTTTGTTGGGCTCAATTAGGAGGTATGTCTTTTGGGGTTTGAGAACTACTGGGACTGAGGAAGGTGTAGCAAGTTTACATCTTGCATGGGAAGGGAGTGTACAGGTTACCTAGGAGACCTACAGAAAGCACAAGCTTAGAACAGACAAGCCCAAAACCAAGGACTAGTTATGGAACAACTGGGGTGACTGCGGAGTAGGATGGCAGGAGACGGAGAGGAGGCAAGAATTTCAATCCCACGAATGGTTTTGGAGGATGTGGCATAGAATAGGAACAGAAATCTCTCTGCACAGATCACTTAGTCCTCACTTGCTCCAGCCTCCTGGGCAAGTAAAACCTACCTTCAGTCTAAAGCTAGCAGAATAAAAGCACAGAAAAGATCTATTTTATCCAGGACTAAAAAATTTAAATAGGAGCCAATATATAAAATATTGTTGACAGACTATATTATAAATCCCAATCCTGGAAAAATATATACACACTCAGAACAGGCAAACAAAATCATCAGACACACAAATAAATTAAGTAGCTCTAAACAAGGGACCCACTCAGAGAAACAGAAAAATATATAAGAAAACAAAACATATTTATTCCATTAAACTCAAATTGAAAAAGAAATATTCTACATTCATATTACCAATGAGATGAAGGAATCTGAAATCAGGAACCAGCAGTAGTTGAATCTACCTCTGGGGTGCCTCGTTGTTAATCAGTATTGTTTTCTCTTCTGACAAGATCCAGGTGCTTAAGACTCTGTCTCCTGTCATCCCTCAGCTCTGCAATTACTTTTCGTTGGCTTCTTTCTTAGGTGGGATATCTATGTGGTTGTCCAATTGGCTCTTCACAGCCCTGGGACTTTGCTTTTATGAAAGTTCCAACAAAAGTCACTCTCACTGGCCTGGCCTCAGTCAATGCTCATTGCTCTCTCAGTCATATGGCCAGAAGATTGGCATGCTTTCATTGTCTTGTGTCTGTTCACCCGTGGGATCTGGGATAGAGTCTTCTCCACCCAGCCCACATGAATGGAGAATGAAGGAGAGGTGGTTCCTAAAAGGAAGAGATGGGTACGGGGCCAGCAAAAACAATTGTTCACTTACCCAACCTAATTATTATTTATGTGGAAGCCAACACAGAGGCATTCTTAGATCTGCCAGGATTCAGAAAGTAAGCCGCCCATTACTCCTTCTGAGAAATTGCTTGAAGAAATGTAACCGAGAAATGAGTCAAAATAAGAACTCCAATATGGAAGCTGCACTATAAAAGAGATGGTGGCAATCAATGAAACTGCAAACCTCAAGTTAATGTGTAAGTTATTGCTAGTAACATAGTTAGACATGAGTGAAACGAGGCAAAAATTCTTTAGAGAGCTAACCAAAGTGAAAAGAGGTTTGTAGTAACAACCTACACCAAAACCCTCCGGTTACCCCAGTGGAAATCCTCAGATCGGGTTAAGGCAGGAAGGAAAATGCGTGCGAAACAGGAACGAGTAAGAGCAAACTGGAACCCCCAGGACGAATGAGAACCGCGTATGTCTCCCGCGGCTCTAAATAGCTCGCACCAACAGAACGTGCAGCGGGCCCAAACTTCTGAGAAGCAGGAGTAGCCGAGGGCTACTGTCCACACCGAGATCATCCGGAAGACACGAGCACTGGTGACCTGCCATAGTACCTGGCCCAACACTGTCTTCCATATCCCACGTGGATCTCTCTCGGGGCCAGCTTGCCTCCCAACCATGTAAGGAGGGAATCCTGCGCAGTGTAGTGCTCCTAGCTTAGCTAGCTGGATCTCAGTGAAAACCCATCACAAGAATTAAAGAAGAGAGAGAGAAAGCAAATGCATGCAATAGTTAACGAAGTAATTTAGAGAAGGGTAGTGATACAAACCTAACTAATGAAAGGAAAAGGAAGAAGTTAATGCAAAAGCAAAACTTAATAAATTAGGAAAAGATTCAACAGACTTAACAAACGAACCGAAGTGTTCATTTGTGTAAAGACTCATAAAATAAGACAGTCTTTAACGGTGCCAATGAAACGAAAAAGAACACATAAAATGTTATGAGTGAGAAACAGCACAAAGCCCTAGAAAAAATGATTTCTAAAAAGAAAGTAGCAATAAATGGTTGGAGATTCAAATTAAAAATGCCAGTTGTAAGAGCATCAAAGCCTTAAAGTAATCGAGGATAAATATAACAAATTATGTGCGAGACATGTGCACTGAAAATTATAAAGCTTTGCTGAGAAATTGAATAGAGCTGAAATTAAAAGAGAGATATACCATGTTGGTGAACTGGAGGGCTCAATATTATTAAAATTTCAGTTGTTCCCCAGATTATCTGTAAATGTAAAACAATCCAGATTAAAACCCCAGCAGGCTTTGTGGGGGGTGGGGAGGAGGGGTAGAAATTGACAAACTAATTCAAAAATTCACGAGGAAACACAAAAGATCGGGAAGAACCACAACAATTTTGTTAAAAAGGACAAAGTCAGAGGACTTAATTAAACTTTGACTTCGTGACTGTAAAACGACAGTAATCGAGACAGTGTGGTACAGTTGTGAGGGCACATGTACAGACCAATGGGACATATATGGTCAGGTGATTGTCTACAAAGGTGCCAAGGTAATTACATGGGGATTTATTTATTTTGAGAGGGAGGGCATGCGGGCAAGTGGGGGAGGGGCAGAGAGAAAGAAAGACATGAGCCCATGTTGTCAAGAGTTGAATGCTGAACCAACTGAGCCAGCCAGGCACCCCAAATGGGGATTTTTTAAAAATAAAACATGAGTAGAACAATTACATACCCATATGTTAAAAAAAAAAAAGAGCCTTATAATTCTCACCTCCATACAACAAAAAATTAACATGAAATAGATCATAGACCTACATGTAAGAGCTTAAACTCTAAAGCTTCTAAAAGAAAATGTAGAAGAAAATCCTTGGGATATTGGGTTAGGCCTATTTCTTAGGACATGAAAAAACCATAAAGGATTAAAGAAAAAAATTATTAAATTGGACTTCATCAAAATAAAAAATCTTACTGTGCGAAAGATGCTTAAGAAATTGAAAATATGCGCTACGGTTCGGGGGAAAATATCTGCCACTATATTTGTCGTATACGGAACTCCTCCATGTTAGTAATGAGAAGGCGTTTGGGTCAAAGGTGGACAAAAGATTTGAATAAATACGTCACCGAAGAAGATACGTGAATGAGCGAAAAGGCACATGAACGAGTATTCAACATCACGAGCCACTGGGGATCTGTAAGTTAAAGCCACAAGAAGATATCACCACGCATATGTTAAAATTAAAAAGACTGACCACATCAAGTGTTGGCAAAGACGTGGAACAGTGGAACTCTCATACATTTCTGGTGGGAAGGCAAAATGGCACAGCCACTTTGGGGAACAGTCAGTTTCTTATAGATTTAAACGTATATTCCAGCCATCTTATTCCTGTTTATCCAAGAGAAATGAATGATGTAGCCACACGTAGACTTGTACCCAGAGGTTTGTGCAGGCAGCTTTATCTGTAATAGCCCCTGAATTAGCTCTCTGAAGCAGCTGTAAGAAATCACTACAAACGTGGCAGCTTAGATCAACACAACTTTACTCTCTCACAGTTCTGGAGTCCAGATGTCCAGTTTCTCTGGGATGAAATCAAAGCTGGGTGTAGCCCTGCATCTTCTGGAAGGTCTAGGGGAGAGCCCATTTCTTGCCTCCCCCAGCTTCTAGTGGCTGCTAGCCTTCCTCCGCTTGTGGCTACATCGCTGTGGTGCCTTGAAATTTCTCTGTGCTCAGTCTTTGCACCCCCTTCTCCACTGCGTATATCAAATCTTCCTCTGACCCTTTTTTTTTTTAAGTTTATTTATTTTTTGAGAGAGACAGAGACAGCAGGAGGGAGGGAGGGGCAGAGAAAGAGGGAAAGAGAGAATCCCAAGCAGATCCCACACACCATCAGCACAGAGTCCGATGTGGGGCTCGAACCCACGAAACCATGAGACCATGGCCTGAGCTGAAACCAAAAGTTGGATGCTTAAGGACGGAGCCACCCAGGTGCCCCACCTCTGCCTCCTTCTTATGAGACTACATATGATTGCGTTCAGGGTCCACCCAATAATCCAGGATAATGAACCCACTTTACAATCCTTAATTCAATCGTATCTCCAAAGACGCTGTTCCCGTGTGAAGCAACATTTACAGGTTCCAGGGATTAGTATGTTGAATATATTTTGAGGGGTCATTTTCTCAGCCTACCGTAGCCTCAAACTGGAAATAATCTAAATTTTCATCAACTGATGAAGGGATAAATAAATTTTAGTAGACCCATATAATAGAATACTAATCAGTAACAAAAAGGGACAAGTTCCTGATACATGCATGTATGAGTCTCAAAAATACGCTGTGCAAAAGAAGATAGAAAACACAGATTCTTTCTGATTCTATTGCTACGAAATTCTAGGAAAGGCGCAGCTATAGTGACAAAAATCAGAGCAGTGGTTGCCTGGAGCAGAGGTGCAGGGAGAGTGGGTATTGACTATAAGGGGGCATGAGGGAACTTTCTGGCACCATGGAAATGCTCTATATTTGGGGTAGAGGTTACAAGAATGTATTAATTTGTTAAAACCCACCGAGATGACCATTTAAAATGGGAGAATTTTTTTTAATGTAGATTACACTTGGGTAAAGTTTAAGCTAAAAAGAAAAAGAGATTCAAAAATCAAGAGGAATCGGTTGAGTTTTAGGAAAAATACAACTAAAATAGAGTCAAGAAGAAAAAGAAAGTCTGACGAGCAATAAACATGGAATAAACTGAGCAGCGTGTGTGTCAAGAACTTTGCCCCCTTTCCCCATCTCCTATGAACTATACCACAGGGACAGAAGGTAGGTGTACTTGCGGGCGATTTATTTCAAACCTAAGAGATATTCTACACAACTCGAATTGCTCCAGTAAATAGATAAAGAAGGAAAAAATTTCAATTTACTTAATGAGATTCACTTAATCCTACTCCAAAAGCTTTATGAAACAACACAAAACAGAAAGCTATTGAATAATGCACTCATGAATAAAATGCCAATAACACAGCAGCAAATGGGGCGTCTGGGTGGCTCGGTCCATTAAGCGTCTGACTTCAGCTCAGGTGATGATCTTGTGGTTCACGGGTTCGAGCCCTGAGTGGAGCTCTGTGCTGACAGCACGGAGCCTGGAACCCGCTTCGGAGTCTGTGTCTCCCTCTCTCTCTGCCCCTCTTCTTTTCACGCTCTGTCTCTCTTTCACTCCAAAACATAAACATTAAAAAAAATCAGCAAATGAAGTGCAACCCAATGTAAAAAAGGAAGTCCAGGAAGAGTAAAAATGCTACAGGAAAGGAAATGTATTCATAGGACACTACATGCCTCAGATTTGGGAGCGTTACAATTTAACGGAACACGGAGATGGGGGAGAAGCCTGTTTGTGGCAGTAGAAGGGTGATCCCTTCTCCACAGTAGAAACTGATTATTTATTTATTTATTCATTTATTTAGAGCACACTCACAAGCAGGGCAGGAACAGAGAGAGAGAGAGGGAGAGAGAGAGAATCCCAAGGAAGCTCCACGCCGTCAGCGCCAAGCCTGACGTGGGGCTCCATCTCAAGAACAGGGAGATCGTGACCTGAACTGAAACCAAGAGTTAGACGCTTGAGTGACTAAGCCACACAGGTGCCCCGAAAGAGAATAGAGTTTTAATCTATTAATAGTTGAAACTTGGTTAATTAAGAAAGCTGAATAGAAACAAACGATTTAGGTGTACGCAGTTAAAAGTCCAGAAAAACCACTAAAGGAACGGCAAAAGTCTCAGGGGAGAGGGGAGGAGTGAGGCAAGGCGTTGCTAGTTTTCATCATGAGCTTTTTTGACTTTTAAATTTGTGTTCGGAGCATTCCTCTGGTGGAGGAGACGTTTTTCAGGTCTACAAGTACAGAAAATATGTATAGTAAGAGTGTCCATCTCAGCATTGATTATGATAGTGGAAATACCACTGTCTACTTGGGTAGATAATTCGAGAGTATGTCTTAGAGGGTCTTCTGGCTGGGATTGGTCTGGGGAAGGAGATGAAAGCTTTGCTAGGTAAGCTGGGACACAGGGGGCACAGGGACAGGGGCTTAGCAAGGGCCCTGAGCGAGGCAGGAGGCCAGGGTCAGGGAGGAGCAGGTACACTTGCCTGGTGGCGGGGGGAGGGGCGGGGGGGGGTGAGAACCAGCTGAAGGAAGAAGGCGATGCTGGAGAGCAAGGGCTTTGAAGGAGGAGGTGGTCATTTCTGAGGAGCAGCCAAATGTCATTCTGCCCTAGCCCTGCAGCTGTGCGCTAGGTGGGGTTTCTCCAGAAACATCTATGCTCTTTTCCTGTACCTTTGAGATCGAAACACAGTTTTGAGGTGGCCGGCAGCCAGGATTAGGCTCAGCGAAGCTGGGGGAGTCGGATTAGATTAAGTCTGGGACAGGTTTAGCGGTGAGTCCGTGGCCAGGGGTAAAGTTCACCATGAGGCCAGGTGTAGGGTTCAGCGTGTGATCAGGGTTAGGGTTTGTCTGCAGATGCGGGCTCGTGATTGGTCCCCATTTTTCTGCGTCAGTAAACATTGCTTAAGTGCACGGACGAACTGCAAATTTGGGCTGGCTATTGTCAAAGCCCTTTGGCCTCTGCCTTTCTTGGTTCCTTCTCTCAGCTTCGCGTCTCCCTCCCTCTCACCACGCACACCTACGGGCGTCTCTCCCGGTCCTCCCTAGGCCCGGCGTCCATACTTCCCAAGCCATTACTTAGGTCCCGTGCTCACTAGCTGGGGTTCGGCCCACATCGTGAGGAGGGGCCGCACGATGGGGGGCGGGGAGCCCTCCATCCCCTCGCCCACCTCTCTCCAGCTGGCAGCCTGCGCTGAGATGGCTGCCTACTCAGTGCCCAGGAATCCTGGCCCACGCGATGCCTGGGTGCTTTCGAGGCAGGTTACTGAAACTTTAATCCTGGCTTTCCTTTCATTTCTGACCCCCGCAACCGCCATGGTCTCTGTTGAGCCACTCCCTTGCCCTGTCCCCAGCAGCCACCTGAGTCAGGCCTGGGAGAAGGACTCCCCATCCAGCCCCCAGCCGGCTGGGTGTGGGAGCTGTCCTTTGGCTAGGTCGGGGTGGGGTGGAGGCGTGACGATGGGGGCCACGGGCCAGGGCACTGTCTCCTTGTCCCCCTGCCGCCCTCCCGGGTGCACGCCTCCCCGGCAGCTGGTCCTCGGCCGCCTTCCAGTTTGGCCGCCTTCCTCTTGGCCTTTCGTGCTCCAACATGCAGGAGTTTCAGGAGAGGCTTTGGGGATGCAGAGCCCAGCCTGGCACTGAGGCAGCCAGGGAGGGAGGGGCTGAGCTCCCGCTGCCCTTCTTTCTGCCTCTCTCAGCTCTTGGGGGCCCCCCTCTCCCTCTCTGTCTTCGTGCTCTCTCTGGGTCCCAGCCTCGCCAGCCCCTGGCTTCTTCCGGTCTCCACTTGAGCCTCTCCTCCTCTTGCCCTGACCCTTGTTTCTGTGCGTCTCTGTGGTGGTCTGGGTCCCGTGCCTTATCTCCACCTCCATCCCTGCCCGTCTCCTCCTCTTGTGGCTTCTCCCTTTCTCTGTCTGCACTTCCTGCTTGCAGACTTCTGCCCCCACCATCACGGATTGGAGAGGCAGGTCTCATCGCCTCAATTCCTTGGCAACAGAGCCATACGACAAATACCTGTGGGTGATGACGACGGTAATTTGAGCGAGGGACCCTTCCTCAACCTCCCCCCGCCCGACCATTCCTGTTTAGGGAACCTCATCACTTGAGTCACTTCTTGGTGCAAAGGCAATTCGAGGCCATGTTCTCTGGGCTCCTCGCGGGCAGGTGCCAGCGCCGTGCTGGAGGCTGGAATGTGGGAGTAAGACCGGTGTCCATCCTCCGAGGGTTTACGATAGAGAGTGTGGGGGTGGGGTGGGGGAGGATGTGTGTGGTGAGCACACGAACGCTGAAAAGAGGAACAACCACGTGACATGAAAGCGACCATTGCAGGCGATAACTGGAGGCCGTGGCGGAATGTGCGGCCGAATCTCCCCTGCTGTTTTGAGGACTAATGGGGTAGTGGCGGACTGAGAGAGCTTGCAAATCCCTATGGAGTCTGTAAGGGGAGAGGCAGCTGCTGAGAGCAGGGTGGGATTTGGGGGTGAGGTGGATGCACGCAGGGAGTGGGGCGGCCGGCCTGGCTGGGGCGACGTGAGCAGCGGGGCACAGGTGGGAACGTGCCGGGAGTCGGGGCTTTGGGGGGTAGCCGGCTGGGATCTGGGCGTTCGTGTTTGTGGACAAATAGGAAAAGGTTGAGAGGCTGCTGGAGCCCAGATAGTGGTCTTGGACTTGACCTGTCGGGCAGTAGGGAGCCAAGGTAGCTTCCTGAGCAGGGATGGGATGGGCCTCAGACTACGTGACCGGAAGCAGCCCGGCCTGCTGTGTGTACCGCTTCCTCCCGCAATACCAAGCACCAGACGGCTTGCACCAGAGACGTCGTCCATGTCCATGAAGGCGACAATGTCCCCCCTGGGGACCAAACTCCAGGCGGTAGCACCCGTTTGCAGTGGCAGGCCTGCAGGTACGCAGGCCATAGGCATATGCCCCGGCAGGTCAGGGAAAGGACTCGCGAGGGCTGCGTCACCCTGTGCGTAAACCCTCCAAGCTTCCCCCGGACCCGGGATGAGCTCAAAGCTATGCTGAGGTCTGCAGGCCCTGTGTGGCCTGGAGCCTGTGCCCCCCTGTGTCTCCCCACAGCGGGGTCTTTGCAACCTTCTTCGGCGTCTCCCCACGCGCTTTCTCTGGGCCTACTCTTCCCCACTCAGGGGCTTCCCCAGGGAGGCCTGGGCGCCCACTGCAGATGAGGTCCGGTCCTGCCCTGGGTGACATTCAGGGAGCCCTGGCTCCTCGGGAGGCACCTTGGGGTGGGGCGCTTTGCTGCTAATTGTCTCCTGTAAAGCACTTGGACGCATAAAAGATGACACCGGTGAGGAATGCAGCTGCTAATCCCAGTGTCTCTTGAGTCAGAGGAGGAACTGGGGAGAGAGCAGCCCGAGCAGCTCCTGGACAGCCCCCTTCACCTCTCTGGGGTCTGCGCGCACTGGGAGGGCCCCGGGGGAGGCTCCCTTTCCAGGAAGCAACCCCTGAGCTGTGCCCCAGTCCCGGTTCCTCCTGGTTCTTAGGACGAGATAAAGAGAGGAGCCGGTGGAGGGTCAGGAGATCAGGCTCGGATTTCCAGAATGGCCGCGAGGTCTGAAAACTCACTTCTTGTAACTGAACCAGCAGCAGGTAACCGAAGGGCCGCCTCAAAGCAGCTTAAACAAGACGGTTGGTTCGCTCATAGCAGGGAGTCCCAATGTAGGGCGATTCAGGGCTGACTGACCTGGCAGGCCAACATCCCCCTCAACCCTCAAGGGCCCGGAGACCTCCCGTCCTTCCTCTGCCTGACATAGCACTCGGCACTGTCTCCCTTAGGGTGCTTAAGGTTCAAATGGCATCTGGTGAAAAAAACAAGGAGGCTCCCTCTTCTTTTATGAGTTAGAAAACTTTTTCTTCTGCCTCCCGGAGGCCCATTGACCAGGATTGGGTGGCGCGCTCGGGCCAGGAGGGTGAGACCCTGCCATCAGCCTGCACGGCTGGCTCTCAGCAGATAGCTGTGGGCACGCTGTGCTTGTCCTGCTCCCGTGACGTTTGGAGGCGGGCAGCCGGACATGTCCTGCAATACTTGGGGTGGTTTCCGTCTTCCATGACCTTTGAATGTCATGCCAGCCATTCACGCGGGTGAAAAACCTGCTTTTTATTACCCAAGCCTGGGACCTAATTGCATTTTATAGAAGCGTTCTTGCCTGAGACTTACCCGGGAAATTGAGGGACAGTCCTCTGTGGTTTAGAGCCACCCACCACTCCTGGACGGCGCGGCTTCACAGGATCTGAGCTCCCGGTCGCTCTGCCTTTACTGCTGTCACAGTGCATTGTCCGGAATGGTCCTCCTTGACCATGTAACATACTGAAATACGATTATCTTATTAGAAATTGCCTGCTTTGTATTCCTCCTTTATATTAGGCTTGGTATTGTGTTGATTTTTTTTTCTTTGAAACTGCATCATCTATGGATTTCACTTCAGGATAGAAAAGAAGGTAAATTAAAAGATTTGCAATAACAAAAAAAAGGATATTGGGCTTGAAAGGGTTGTGAGCCACTGGCTTAGGCTAATAGAGTCCATCTTCGGGGCTGAGAGGAAGCACCCTCCTTGAGCAGCTGGGATGATGAACCTCAGGACGGAATCGGAGATTCCCAGCAACAGAAAAGGAGGTAGAGTGGAGTGTCGGCTGGGAAGCCACCAATACTTCTGCTACCGTATCCCGTGGGGGGCCTCCGTTTGCTCACCTGTGAAATAGGTTGGTTGTCTCAGCCTTGGTCACCTTGTCCCGTGTGAGACAAACTCAGGGAGCTAGCTGTGAAAGCCTCCCCCACCCCCAAAGGGTGGAGGGTTCTGCTGTGCCCTGGGGTCCTGCATCCTTTAGCTACCTTTATCGATCCCTGTTCCTGCTCTCACAAGTTCCTGTCCTCACAGTATTTTAGACCCAGATTTACTAAGGCCATCAACATCAAGTAGAAATGTCGTTATCAACGCCTTCGCAACTCCACCAAAGTGTGGTGTTTCTTAACACACTATTGGGCTGCCCCTTCCGGATAGGTTGCCTGCTGACAGCTCAGGGTTTAATAGAAAGAAATAGAGGAATATTCCAGGTATCCGGAAAAGTGGAGATGGTGCAAATGCTCCCTGAGGGCCACCCTGCGTCAAGGACCTGCCTTCTTCCCCCAGAATTCTGCTTCTAGAACTTCAGATGCTAGCTTTAAGCTTCCTCCAGGAGATGCGGGTGCGGGGGCAGCCGGCAGGGCTTTGGCAATGCCCTTGACCAGGGTGGGGGTGGGCTAGTCTTGCTCTTACTCTTCCATCCTACAGTGGTTAAGAGTGAGGCTGACTGCCTGGGTTTAAAATGGTCTCTGGGTTTAAATGCCAGAGACACATGTTTAACCATTCTGCCTCAGTTTCCTCATTTATAAACCAGGTAATAACACAGCATTGGATTAAAAGGAACAAAGTCTACGAAGCTTTAGAATTGTGGCTGGCCCAGTATGATCGAGCCATTAGCTGACACTCAGTCGCTGACGCATGAGGTTCTGGGGCCAGGAGCAGCATGCTAATGGGGTACCCCCATCCTTTGCTGGGCCCAGAGCTGTAGTCCTAGGAATCATGACTCACAGTACTGTGGGGGAGCCGCCTCGGAACCTCTGCTTCCCCTCCCAGGCCTGGGGTGGCTGGGCCCGTGAAATGACCTCAGCCGGGAGGAATGAGGGGCGCGGAGTCTACAGGGCTGGGTGTAGGCCCCTGCCTACCCCTGGGGCCCTCCCAGCCCTGCCTCGTCCCTGCTCCCCAGCAGGTGACCAGCAGGCAGCAGGACTGCAGGGGTCACCCCGGTTACTTGCTGTGACCTCTTGATCCAGACCCAGCACGTGGGACCCCTCAGCAACTCCCTGCTGCTGATCACTGCTGACAGACAGATCCCCAGCCTCGGATGCGCCATTGACCCTGACCTTTAGCTAAGACCTCAGGCTGGCTTCTGACTGATATGTGGCCCTGAACTTTGGCTGAAGTCTGAGCTCAGACAGTCCCAGTTCTGGTCTCTGGCTAAGCTGTGACCCTGGCTTCGGACTGACCCATCTCCCAGACGTGGAAGGCACCAGGGGGCTTCTGGGATGAAGTCCCTCTGACCGTACCACTAGTCCTCCCTTCTGATCCCTGAGCTCCTAAAGAGAGGGGTCCGTGCCTGGCTCCCCTTGCTGGGAGTGGTCACATGGAGAGGAGGCCTCAGCCTGGGAAGAAAGATGCTGGCTTTGTCTCTTTAGTTGACTTCTTAGTGATGGCCACTCTGGAGCATCCTTCCTCCTGCTGCCTCTGACTACAGCTCCCAGATGGAAGGGACCAATCCCTGCCTTAGCCCAGAGGCTCCATAAAAGCAGTGACAGAGCTCCCCAGTTGGACAGAACTATGTTTCTTCCACGAGATTAGGGGATCCCTGAGAGCCAGAGTTGTGTCCCAGTCATCGGAGAAGGGCTCCAAGGAGGGGATAGGAGTAGCTGGGACACTGGAGTTGTACAGACTCGCATTGAAATCTGGGTTCTGTCATTCTTCAGCTGTGTGTCCTTGGGCTCAGCTTCCTCAGCTATGAAGTGGGGCAGTGGTGTTACTTACCTGGTAGGGCTGCGTACGTGAGATGCGCTACAGGAAGCACTGGGTGTAGTACCTGGCGCCCATGGCTGCTCCGCAGGTGTCAGAGGTCATGGCTATTGTAACACCACCATGCCAGGGTACTGCAAAGGCACGGAGATGCGATGAGGCTGAGACCCACCCCCCCCCCCCGCCCCACCACACACATACCAGGCCTTTCTCATTGGGTAAGGACCAGATGGCAGTGTCTAAGCTGGCCTCCCCACCACCCTCACTTCCTATGGCTCCTCAGGAAGCCATACAGGGCCTACAGGGCCCGGTCCAGCCTCTCCATAGAGCTCCTCTCTGCCCCTCCCCCAAGAAGGAGCCTCCTTTCTGACCTGGCTTCCCTACATCTACCATTCTTCCTTGGTTGCCTAACCTAGCCCGCCCCCTCCAGGAAGCCTCTTGGGTTGACATCTTCCAGGGCCTGGCTCTCTAAGGCTATGTCATGAAATCCAGGGCTGGTTCTCCACAGCTGATGGTCTTGCCATGACCCCTAGCTGCCTGGTTCTCTGGAGACAATGGGGCTCCAGAGCACAGCTGCCCCCTCCCACCATGGATCCTAAGGCAGAGCTGGGGTGGGGGCAGGGTAAGTCCCCTGAATCAGGGCCACTATGCTGAGGACATCTCCATGGCCCTTGTGACCTACCCAAACAGGTGCCCAAACTGCCCTCAGGAGGGGCTGGCTTCTTTTTCTCTCTTTTCAACTAAGTAACTCAATTAAGTCATTTTGAATGACTCCAACCGGCCACGTGGAGCTTTCTCCTTAGTGAGGCCTGATTCATTAAGACAACAGGACAGGTGCCAAGGTCAGCGATGACTTCATGAGCCAGGGGCACACTTCCTGTAGGCGGGCTGGGGGGTCCTGCCCACAGACCATTTCTCAGGGGAGAGAGAAGAGTAAGGTCCGCCCCGGACTAACCTCGGGGGGAGAGACCAAGCCCACAAGGATATGATGCCCCCTGGAGTCATTTGGCCAAAGCGAGGTGTGAACCCAGGCTGCCCCAGGGATTGTGGCATTGACTTTTTTTTTTAATGCTTTAAAACATTTTTTTTAATGTTTATTTATTTTTGTGAGAGAGAGAGAGACAGAGTGTGAATGGGGAGGGGCAGAGAGAGAGAGGGAGACACAGAATCCGAAGCAGACTCCAGGCTCTGAGCTGTCAGTGCAGAGCCCAAAGCGGGGCTCGAACTCGAGAACCGCAGATCATGACCTGAGCCGAAGTCGGACACTTAATGACTGAGCCACCCAGGCGCCTCTGGGGCATTTACTTTTTAATCAGCCATAAGCATTCTTCGAGGGTCTCCTAGATCTTTCGGGGAAGGATGAAAAAGATGGCTTTGTGACTCCCAGAGACTCCTTTCACCTTCGCTGTTGGAGATATGAATGTGTCCACCTCTATGTTTGACATATTTGTGTTTTCTCCTCTTGAATTTTTATTTGTTATTATTATTTTTCATTAGAAGCAGCGTTATATGCATGTGTTTTATTGTAAGCTACCTCATGTCCTCTCTGGAAGTAAGTAGACCATACATAAAAAATCAAAAGTTGGGTTCACAGATGCTCAACGATCATTAAGGGGGACTCGTGGGAATATCCTATATCTTGCCCCTTGATTGGAGGCAATCTCAAGCTACAGGAGACCTGGAAACAAATCGCAGCTCTAGCTTCTGGTTGGGGTGAGGAGCCGCGGGGCCTTGGCCCAAACCGCGGCTCTCTGTGGGAGGAAAGGGGTCTGGGTTTAGGGATGCAAGCCTGACTTTGTCCCTGACTCCATTTTCTCTGCTAACGGGACCTGGGATGGTCCTCTCGCCCCAGTGGGCCTCTGGGTGTGGTGCGTGATATGAAGGGTATGATGTGGGGCTTGACCTGGGCTTTCACTGGGCTCCCCCAAGGCTCCCCTGAGCCAAAGGGTAGATTTTAATGATTTCTCTGCTCAAGGCTGGTTTGCACACCTGCTCCTGCTGCTCAGAGGAAACCAGAAGGGTTTGCCTAAACTCCAGGCCCAGAGAGCGCCCTACTCCCAGCTCCTGGAAGAGGAGTCCGTGTGTTCTAGGAGTGGCTTCTTCTTGGCCCCGGGAGACCCACTCACCACCTGAGGCCTGGTTCCCTCACCTTCTTGTCCCTGTGTCTTCCGCTGGTCCTGGTCCTTCCATGTCACAGACCCAGTATCTCAGGGTGACCCCGTGCTTACATCAGAGATGCCCGACTCCCTTGGAGCAGGAGTCTGCTTCTCAGCATGGGGAGCCCTCCTTAGCCTCTGAGCAAGAGCAGCTTGCTGAGTGAGCTGAGAGGAGCTTCTAGGAGCATCTCCTGACCTGGAAACGGGCTCCGCGGGCCCTGACTCACCTGTGTCTCAGCGATGCTATGCAGACGGCATCGTGGGCACGATCAACACTTACCGAGCACATATCATGTACTCCCGCCTCGCTGAGGCGAACACTTTATCCAATCCACACAACAGCTCCCTGAGTCAGGTGCCATTATTAGCTTCGTTTTATAAATAAGGAAACTGAGGCACAAATAGTTTGTGCCACACAGTTAGGAAATGGTGGCTTGCCAAAGTTCTCTTAACTATTATAATCTACAGACTCACTCATTAATCCCTCATCCCTCCATCCATTCATTCATTCCAGAAGTTTTTATTGAGCATGGGCCATGGCTCAGATGTTAAGGATCCATGAGGGAATGAAACAGACGAGAAGCCCTGCCCACCCGGACCACCATTCCAGAAGGAGGAGAAAGACAATAAACAGGACACACAGTACACACGTAAATTACACAGCATGTGAGGAGGTAATAAGTCTTACAGGGAAAGATAAGAACCAAGTGGACTGGGGTGCTGGGGGGTGGGGCTGCGCTGAAGCGGGATGGCCAGGGAAACCCTCATTTCAGCCAAGACCTGAAGGGGGCGAGGAGAAGTGCAGCGAGAAAACAGTGTGATCCTGGATCGATTTTAAAGGTGAAGTCAAAGGTTTTGCCACAGATCGGACGTGGGGTGGCAGAGAACCGGAGGAGTCCAAATTCGTGGCCTGAACAACTGGAAGGATGAGTTCCCATTTACTGAACTACAGGGTGGAGAAGGTTCTTTTCTGGTTTTGGGGGATGATCAGAGTACAGTCTTGGGCGTGTTCAGCGCATCCCAGGCAGAGCAGTTGAGCAGGCAGGGTCTGGAGTGCAGGGAGAGGTTCAGGCTGAGGACTCGGCTCTGGGCTCTGGTCGTCCCACCGTCAGGGCAGAACAGGGACATGGGGATTGCCGAGGAAACAGGTCCCACCAGGCAGCGGGGAGTGGCAGGCCTGGCACTCACGCCTGTGCTATCCCCCAGGACAGGGGCTCCTACGTCCTGCACCCGGCGACAGCCAGGGCAGGAAGGGGCCAGGGCTGGCTGGCCCCACCTTGCCCTCTCACAGAGAGGGAGCTGAGGCCCACGTGACTTGCCTGGGCTGGCGGGGACAAGCGGCAGAGCTAGAACCCAGGCCTTCCTGATGCGAGGTTCGGAGATTTGTGCATGACAAGATAGTACTGGTGGAAGCGCCCTGACAGGTCTGGAATGTGGGAGGGAGTGCAGTGGTGATTATTACTGTGCACCATTGGCTGGCCAAGGGCGCATTTCGGCAGGATCGGCAGGATGGCCCTCTCACCCAGTGAGCTCTGGGGACCGGCTCCTGCTCTTCCTGCTGGGAGAGGCCCAGGCCCCTGGGTGGGGGCGCCCCCTGCACTCAGTCCCTGCCTCCCTGATTCATTCCAGCTCTCCTGGCGGCCTGAGTCACTTTCTTTCCAGGCGAGAGCTGCCTGCTTGGCAAATCCCTGGATCCGGGGGGAGGAACGGGAACTCGAGCCCGGGGTTGGTCCTGGGCATAGGTGAGGCAGGCAGCCACCCACTCCTGCCCCAGATCCCTGCCCCAGCCTGGAATTCACTCACTTGTCTACCTATTCAGCCAGTGATTTCTGAGTAACCATCTCCATTCAGGTGCTCAGTATCGTGCAGGTTACAAACCGCTGTCAAATTGTCCTGTTTTGCAGATGAGAAGACTGAGGCTCTGAGGAAGGAAAAGGTTCAAGAGTGCCGAGCAGGTTGGTTCGTAGGAGAGCCGGCGTACAGATGCAGCCTGTCCCACTCTGGGAGCTCTTCCATTTATTGCCACTGCGGGCCCTAAGTGTGGCTGCCACTGTCCAACCCCTGGCCCCAGTTTTCTGCCCTAGGGAAGCAAGACGTGACCTTGGGGAAAGGATTCAATTCTCCTTATGCCTTAGGCAGTGGGAGAAGGAGGAGACAGGGGCCATGCAGGAACAACCTCATGGATGACCGTGCGGCAGGGGCTGGGCAATAGCTGTGGGAGAGGTCTCAGGGGGTGGGTGCTTAGCAGCAGCTCCCTGCAGGTAACCGGAAGAAGCTTATCAGAGAAGAAGCAAGCTAGGAAGAAGGCATTCCTAGGGCACAGCCGGAGGAATGGAATGAATTTGTATTCAAAGGCCAGATCATAGGGCGTGTGTATGGGGTAGGGGCGTGTTCAGTGCAGAAGATTGCAGATTGCAGAAGTTTCTGAATGCCTCTGGAATGTTCTGGGCAGTACTGGTGAGGGGCTGAGGTGCCTCTTCCCCCAGGAAGCCTTCCTGTCCTAATTCCGCTGGTTCCTCAGCCCCAGCCGGCTCTCCTTCCTTCCCCGCATAGCCTGTACTTCAGAAGAAAAGCATGAGACTTCCTGGGTCATGCCCTCTCTCCCAGGGAGCAAAGCATGGGGTAGCTCACAGGACGTCTACCCTACATCCAGTAGAGACTGCCATGGCAGGAAGCCAGAGACTTTCCCAAGGAGGATCAAGCTCAGAAGGAGGGCTGACCCCACAGACAGGTAGACTGTGTTTTATTGGAGGTGTCTCCAGAAGTCTTCTCTCCAAATAGCCCCAGCCAAATGTCGTGCTGCCCGGAATTCGAGCAGTGAGACTCACACTTTCGGACTAAGGCACATCCTCTAATTATAGGTAGATTTCCTTGGGAGGGGAACCACTGTTCCCATCACCATGAACGCCATCATCCAACACTTTCCTCCTCGGGTGCGTGAAGGGGGTGGGATGGGGGAGCGGAGAAGAAGAGGGGAGCCTGAGAACCCCGTGGGAAGGTCAGGTGCCAGAGGCACCTCGGGCCACACCCCACCTGTGCTGAGGGAGTACGAGGTCCATTCGGAGGCTTCACAATAAGCCCACATTTCACCAAAGCCCCAACAGTTAGGTCAACGCTTGTCCTCTATCAGTGAGACTCGTGGTGGGTCCCGGGCTTCTTTGAATAGGGGGTGTAGGAGCTGATTTAGGGGGACTGTGAAAGGAGGGTCTGGAGCCCAGTTTCCCTTAGCAGGCAGAACCTAATTCAGGGAAAACGAACCTGGGTACCTGTCAGGTAGCCAGTCTGGAGAGAGCACAGAGAATTCAAGTTAGAAAATAGTGCCATCTAACTTCGGTTTCTACCTGTGACTCCATCTATAACTAACCAAATGTCAGTTAGCTCCACTGCCACTGAAATGGGCGGTGTCCTTGAGTAAAATTAAGAACATTTTATGCCAACCTGTCTTGTCTGTGAATTTCTGCAATAAACATGTACGTGTTGTATGATGCAGTAACCTGCTATGCCTCTCACCTGGGGCCCATTCCAAGCTGCGATGATCTGAAATCTTGCAACCAAACAATGCATGGGGCATAAAGCACTTTTATTGGGAAGGAGGAATTTCTTTTATTATATAAGGTTTAAAGGCTTTGACACGACCCTCAAAACAGGTCCCGTTTTGAAATAGGAGGACTGAGAACTTGAGGAACGTAGCCAGGGGATGACCGTGAACCATGACAGAAATAATGTTTAAATGTGAATTTAGGCTTAGCAACGATAAATATATCAGTTAGAGGGTGTGGCTAAGAGTGGCCAGTTGTACATAAGGGGAGGATTCTGAAATAAACAATCCCAAGCAAATTAAAATAGATTACACTTCCTGCAAGTAATTGATTTCTTATTCTGAACATAAAGAAAGAAGTATGTAATTTATACTAATTGAAAATCTGTGTCTCCATTTCCACTAAACAAAAGCCGAACACAAAACAATTTTAATGGGTGATTGGGACACTACTTATTATTAGCTCTCTTGGGTTGACTGGGTGCTTTTATCTTTGTTGATGAGGTTGGCTGGCGGCATGCAGGCTGCTTGTGGGAAAGCCATCAGCTGGGAACGACACTGGTCCAAATTTGTGACATAACAATGCATGTGCTTCTTGCTAGTGCTTTAAACAACAGGGTCTAGCAGAAGGCCTCATAGCCATTGCAATTCCAATGTAGTGGTGAGCACTGATGATACTTTGAGGTGTCTTCCTCACTGTAACGTGATACAAGAATATCTGATTTCTATCGGTGACAAAGTCACAGGCACTTCGGTATCCCTCTGTGGTTTGTGGTCTACATGCATGACTGAAAGAGAATTCAGTTGGGGATTAGTGAAAATAAAGGTGTAATTTTTTTTTCTTCATCCAATTCTCAAACCTTTGCACCCTCTCCACAGACTCCCAAGGGGCCCAGGGACCCCAGCAGAAGGATCTTAGCCTCTGAAGCTGCACCTCGACCCAAGCACACGGGGCAAATGTCCGGAGGGTGAGGCTCCGGGGCTGGCTTCCCCTCTGCCTCATCCTTAGGGCTGGCCTCTCGTCTACAGCTGTGTCCTGCCTCCCTCCAGGCTCCCTTGGTGGCCGCTCCTCACCGCTCCCGGCTCTGCCCGCATCTGCCTGCCTCCATGCCCGCTCTGAGTCGGGGCCTCCGGCTGGCCTGCTGCCAGAGCCTCCCGACGGGCCCCCCTGCTCCTCTCTGCTGGCCTCTCATTGGTTTTCACGTGGCAGCCGAGGGGACGGCAAGATGCAAAGTTCCTCAGGTCACCATCTGCTTAAAATCCTTCGGTGGCTTCCAGCATGCTTAGGATCAGAATAAGAGGCAGGCCCCGGCCCCGGCGCCCAGCCCGTGGCCCACCGAACTCACCTCCCGCTGGCCCTCTGTACCCACCTTTGCCACCTTTCACTTCCTGGCCCATCCATGCCCTCCCCCAGGCCTCACCTCTAACCGTTCCTTCTGCGGGGGTGCCCCTGCTCAGCCACACACATTGCGAAGCCCTCGGCTCTTTCTCAGATGTGACTTTCTTCAGGATTTTCCTGCTCTCCCCGGCACTGCCCCTCCACACTGGCCGCCCCACTTGGTGTTGGTTTATTATAGGGCGCCTTTCACCTCTCACACTGGGGATGGGGGAGGTCCTTCGATGCTACCAAGGGGCCACCGTGAACATCCGACCACCTGGGAGGACCACGCAGCACTGAGAGTGCTCAGGCTTGAGGCTTGTGCTCACTTTAGGAGCCCACGGAGTGCCGGGAGTGCAGGGGCTGTTGGCCTGGGGTGCAGGGCAGAGGCCGGCTGCCCTCCAGGCGAGTGGTCCTCCACGCCCCTTTGGGCTCTCCCAGCACCATGAAACTTTGGTTTAAAGCCCCTGATGCAGCCTCGGTTTTACTCTTCTTTGATCTCGCCATCTAGACTAGAAGTTCTGAGAAGACGATGATGTCATCAGTGCCCAGCACCTCCCGGTGCGTCCGGGGCCGCAGCGGGAAGGGCGGAATGTGCAAGCTTTGCCCGGAAGAGCCCTGTGTCCCCCACCTCCTGGCCTCTTCAGAGTCTGCGCGCTCTCGGCCGGGCTTTGGTGGAGATTTCCCCACTCGCTGGCTAAGTCGTCGCTTCCTCGTTTTGGAGGAGCATTGCCAGTGACTCAGACTCGGTGTGGCTGGCCCCGACTCGGAGGGAGCTCCCCAGAGACCGAGTAGGTGCTGGGCAGACGTGTGCCGAGTTGAGTGTCAGCCAGGCTTGGAGGCGGAGGGGCGGACAAGATGACCCGATTGGAGGAGGGTGGGCCCTCAGAGGCCGGGTACCCGAGGTGAGGGTTCAGTTCAGGGTTAGGCGGCGGCGGGGCCGAGGCTCAGGGGAAGGTGCTGGAGAGTCTGAGGAGTTCTGCACCCCGTGATCCGGGCTGGGTGCTCCACGTAGGATCCCGGCACGCCCCCCGCAGTCTGCTCCGCCCGCTCCCGGGGCCGGGGCAGCAGGTGGGGCTCACTTATTGCCAATGAGGCCAACGGGTGGAGCGGGCCTGGCTCTGCGGAGATGGCAGTCACGCGGGGACTTCTCAGTGGAAAATCACCTCATCGCCTAGCCCCTTCCTGGGAATGGGAGCAGAAAGGACCCGAGAGGTGGTGGGCCAGAGGGCTGCCACCAGGCATCGGGGGCTGTGCAAGGCACTTAGGTTCTTCTCAACCTGGAGGTGGGGGGCCTCCTCTCTGCAGGACCCTCACATGGGCAGTGCTCAGACTGGGTCAGGGTGACCCGAAGGTCAGTCTGGAGCTGTGTAGATCTTGGCCTTTTGGACCCTTAGGAAGCAACTGCAGCCTCCTTCTAGGCCTTGGGGGTCTTCGAAATCACCTCTAATCAGACCTGGCTTCCTGGACCAACTCTAGTCATGGTCCCCCGACGTCTTGTACCCCCAGCTTGGGTGTGAAGCTACCTTAGGCTGGGGCCAACGTGGGGGCTGCGTGCTCTGGACACTTTTTTTATAGGGACAGTGGCTAGTGGCCTTCTGGTCAGGGCGTGCAGGCTGAGAAATGTCCATATCACTTGCTAATTAATTTACCATGAAGCACTAAGACATATGTGCACAAGCCCAGAATATACCCTGGGACGAGCTTTCCCAGCCAAGTTCACAACCAAAGACCTTCTCTCACGGGGCCGCAGACATAATTAGGCTCCATGCATCAGTGCACGGAGACCTCCATGCGGGGAGATGGACACAGCTGAGACATGGAACATTCTCCACCGCAGGCCCAGCTCCCCAGTCTTGTCCAGGAAGGCGGGCACTCGGGCAGATTTCCTTCCAGTCCCTTCTATGCGCTAACAACCACACTTGCAGTTGAACTCTTGGTATAATTTTGGATCCTATGTCATGAAGTGTTTTTTTGTAAACATCATTTTAAATCGTTACATAATCGGTCAGGTGGGCAGATCCTAATTTCTTAAACTAACCCCCTATTACTGAACATGTAAGTTATTTTCAGTTGTTCACAAGCCTGTATGTAAACCTTTACCCGCCCAGTGGATGAGTTCCTTGGGCTGAATTCCCTGCAGTCATAATACGGTCAAAGGGTAAAACTCCCCTCTTCCCGCCCCCATTTTCGTTGAGATAGATGAACATATAAAAAGGTAAGTCTTTTTTAAAGACCTTTGATTCCTAATGCCAAACTTACTGAGATGATGGATTTACACTCCCTCCAGCAGTTCCTTTACAAGCGTAGATACTCTTGTTTTAAAAATTATTTATTAATTCAATGTGCAAAATTGTTTTTTGCCATTCTTTTGATTTGCATTTGTAGATAATTACAAACATTTTTACATGTTCCTTAGCAATTTATATTTTCACTTTTTTTTTCTATTTAGGTCCTCTTTCCATTTATCTATCTTGTTCTTAGCTTTTTTTTTCCATATTGATTTCTAAGAACTCTTTCTATAGGAAGGACATTAACTCTCTCTTTCCTGGCCATATTTGTTTCAAATATTGTTTCTATGTTTCCTCCTTGACTTTACATTCTGCTTAATTTTTTTTGACATGTGGAAAACTTAGATTCGAAGCAATCAAATTTAAAATTCTTTCCTTCAGAACTGCACCATCCACTTTTAAGTTAAGAATGTTCTTATCTGGATGTTGACTATCACTTCTGTGTGTGTGTGTGTGTGTGGCTTCATTTTACAATTCAGCTCTATAATCACCTGGGAAATAAGGAAGAGAAGACATTATCCCTGCCCTCAAGGAGCTTGCAGGAAACGGAGCAGAAGGAATAGAGCGCCTATATTATCGCTGCTCCTATTGTGTGCTGAAGATAAGATATGCAGATAGGGCTTCAGTGAAAGGAGAAGGAAGCTGGAGGGAGGAGGTGGCACTTTAATGGAGTGCTCAAGGTTGCACTGGGCTGGGAGAGGCTTTATTTCTTTATCAAACATGCACATAGGCTCATTATATGCCAGGCATTGTTTTAGAGCTTCATAAATATTAACCGATTTAATCCTCATAATCACTAACTGAATTATTATCATACTATTAGGATCCCCATTTAGAGATGAGGAAACCGAAGCCCCAAGAGTATCAGTAACTTACCCAAGATGGTGGCACAAGGAAGGGCTGGGATTTGAACTCAAGAAGTCTGGTTGGGTTGGGAGGAAGCAGGGGTGCTTCTGGCTAAGGGACTTGAATGTTCAAAGAAAGCATTTAGACCAGCAGCTGGCAAACTTTTCCCCTGCAGGTCTAATAGTAAATACTTAAGACTTTGCTGGCTGGGAGAACAAACTGCAGAAATCATAGACACTTAAATAGCAAAAGAAAAAACAAATCTACACACATTTTTTTATTGACGAAATTTTAAATGTAATAACAAGTACAATGAAAAAAAATCATACAGGTCTGTAACGTAAAAAATGGAAACTTTTTGAGGGCCATAACATTTTGCTTACTAGGGAAAATTAAAAATGATAAATAAATAAATAAATAAAAAATAATTAAAATTATTTGTCCCTATCATCTATCTGATGGTGAATGTTCACCTGTAAAAACCACTCTCCGGCGCCTGGATGGCTCAGTCGGTTAAGCGTCCGACTTTGGCTAAGGTCACGATCTCACAGTTCGTGAGTTCGAGCCCCACGTCGGGCTCTGTGCTGACAGCTCAGAGCCTGGAGCGCACTTCAGATTCTGTGTCTCCCTCTCTCTCTGCCCTTCCCCTCCTCATGCGTGTTCTCTCTTTCTCTCAAAAATAAATAAATTAATTAAAAAAAAAAAAACACTCTCTGTTTGTGGGCCTTAGGTACAAAAATGATGGGTTGGGTTTCGCTTGTGGCTGAATATAGTCTGCCCATCTTGGTTTAGACCCGGGGCTGCAAGGTAGAGCTGTGTTGAGGACTGTTGCTGATCGGGGAAGAGGTAGAAAGCCACCTCCACCAGGGTCTAGGGAGAGATGAGGCAGTCCACCGCAGGGCCAGGGCAGTGTGGGTGGAGAGGCAGGGCTGAGTTGCTAGACTTTTCTGAGGTGGGCTCCCAGGGCCGGTGATTAGGCATGAGGAGAGGGAGAGGGTCCCGCAGACAGCGTGGGCGGTGGGCGTGAGCTGGCGCACGGAAACACCGTGCCGCCCACCCAGTCAGCAGTGTCCTCGGCCCCGGACTTTCTCTGCCAGTTCCGGGGGAGCCCACTAGGCAGACTGGAGCAGGAGCCATGACACTAAAGAAGGAAAGGACGTTGCTCCTGCCACAATTTGGTGGGGCCTTACTATTGCAGGGCCCCGGGAAGACCCTGTGGGCAGAAATGACCACGTTTCTGGTCACAGGGGCCGCCATCCCACCGGCAGACGGCCCTCTTCTGAGCTTACGCACGGCCCCTTCGGATGCCTTCTACAAGGAGGCAGCGCACCCAGGCCTTCCCTTTCAGGGGAGACTAAGGGAGAGGCTGGATGGGGAGACTATCGCTGAAATGGGGAAGGAACACAGACAGGGAATGAGAGGCAGTCTGGGAAAACGTCACCAACATGGCCACAGTCGCTACCCAGGCTGATCAGGCTTTGGGAAAGGCTCCTTGATCTCTCTCCCCATACCTCCTAGTGGAGCACGAACCTGCCCCCTCCCCTGTCCCATGTGGGGGCGGAAGGTGGCCACTTACTGCTGCCGGGCTCTGTAATTAAGTCTGTAGCAATGGGCGGGGGATTGGACAGATCTCGTCCCAAAGCTGTTCTTGCTGTCAATGGGCTTAAATGCAGGCAGGTGGCTTACGAAATGCTCCTGAGAAATCATCGTGGGTGAGTCCGAGGTGCGACATATGCAAATGGGCCCGAGGGACTAACGCCGGGCACCTGCGCCGTGAGTGTGGTCCCCCCTCCTGTCCGCAGGTCTGGGGGGCCGAGGAGAGCAGGGTGAGAAAGCCGAGGGCCAGGCCGCGCGGGGGCTGCCCCCACCCACGGCAGTCAGCATGCGGCTGAGGAGCGTCACTCCCCGCTCGCAGACCTGTCCTTTAACCTGACCTCAGGGTGACCCTGTTCTAGCCTCAGACTAGCCCTCAACCCTGACCTCAGACACAGCTTTAACCCTGTCCCCCCAGGCTCATCTTTGAACCCTATCCATCTTACAAAACAAGCGCTCTTCATTCCAAGAGAGATTGGGCACCGCTGTGTGGGCAGCTTCGCGTGGGTGCCGAGGACGCCAGCTCACCGCCTGAGTCTTAATTCCTGGAGGCAGGCCGGGGAAGGGCCGTGGAAGGCCTGGACCGAGACTCGGGACCGGCCTTTCACCCTGGCTCCCACTCAGCGGGGCGACTCTGGGAGACTCTCTTAACCAACGTGAGGTTTGAGTCCTCAGAGAGATTTCCTCATCTGTCCCACGGATCTGACACCCCCTACCTGCCCTTGCCATCTCCTGAAGTAGATGTGAGCATTTGATGTGGAGGAGTGGAAGTGACTTGGAAACCGAATTGCACTGTGCTGCAAAGCGATAGAATTAAAATGAGAAGCGTTGCTGGCCCGCGCTGCCCGCCATCAATCAGTCTGTGCTCTGCACCAACTTGCTTCTACTTCCTATTACCTAGAATTTCCTGCTCCCTCCATTCCTCCGTCTTTTCCTATTCATTGAGAAAAATTTCAAACATATTCACAAGTAGAGAGAAAAGTTTAATGAACCATTCATGTTGTGGCCAGGAGAGCCGCTTGGACGACCTCCTACCGAAGGGGCTCTAAGTGACCTGGGGCCCTGCTGCAGGGCTTTGGACCCTCGCTCTGCTGGAGGAGAGGTCTCGACCCCTTCGGGTTGGACCCCACCGGTGCCGCAGGCATACGAGACGTGGGCTCCTTTGCCAGCGACTTTCACTCAAGGACTCCCCAAGCTTTGTGCAAGTGTCCTCAGACCCCGCGATGGCACTGAAGTCTCGGATGCACTTACCCAACCTTCTCCTCCTTCCCCCTTGGCTCAGAGTCATACTTGCCTTTGGCTCTTTCTCCGTTTCCTTTCTCAGAGGCATTTCCTCTCATAAAATGAAACCTTTCATCTCTTCTCGGTGTCTGCCTCTCGGAGGACCTGGACTCCCAGACCCACCTTCCACAGTTGGCCAGTTAGCAATATTTTGCCACGTTCCCCTCTTCTATCTTTTCTTCATCCTTTCTTTGCCCCTCCTGCCAGAGTAATTTAAAGCAAATCCCGGACGCCACGCCATTTCACTCTTAGAACAGTTGTTCCTCATTATCCACGGATTCTGTATTTGCAAGTTCGTCGACTGCCGAGACTTATTTATATTGCCCAAATCAAGCCTGGCAGTGCTTTGGTGATCATCCACGGACACGCAGAGCCGTGAAAAATTCCAGCCTGCCAGCTCTCTCAGCCAAGGCCGAGCACGCCAATATTCGGCCATTTTGGGTTTTTTTCTTTTGTTTTGCTTTGTTTTCCTTTTGTTTCTTTTCCCCAGATTTATTGAGATATAATTGACATCTAACATTGCGTAAGTTTAAGGTACACAAGGTGTTGATTTGATACATTTATATATTGCAAAATGATTACCACCGTGGCGTTAGCTAACACCTCTGTCACGTCACGTAATTACTACTTCTTTTTTGTGGGGAGAACATTTAAGATCTACTGTCTTAACGACTTTGTTCTGCCTTTTTGTTTCAGCTCTCATTCCACAGCGAGCGTCCTTTTTAGGGGGCCTATCTAGGGCCACATTCGTTGCATTTTTTTTTTTGCTTTTTGTTGGTGGTTTTCCTGTTTAACATGGGCCCCAAGCATAGTGCTGGAGTGCCGGGCGGTGCTCTTGGATTCCAGAGGGCTGCAATGTGACTTCTGGAAAAAATACGTGTGTTAGATAAGCTTCCGTCAGGCTCGTGTGAGGTTTTCACTTCCATGAATTATAGTTCTACTGGCCACATTCAATTTAATGAATAAACAATATGTACGAAATAAGGTGTCTTTAAACAGAAACAAACATGACGCAAGGCTATGTATTGATCCGTTGACGCAAATGTGACCAGTAGTTCATAGGGACCGATCTTGTATTTCCCTGGGGAGCAATGGTTCAGTATTCGATACTTCAGTGTTATGGTGACTTTATATGATATAACCTCCAAAGATAATGATAATCAACTGTCCTTCAGTGTAATGACTGTTCTCTTACAGGACCACCGTGTCATGGTCACACCTAACAAGATTAACACTGATTCCTTGGTATCTTCTAGTATAGCACATTATCAAACTATTTTGACTACCGCAAAAATGTCTTTTCATGGTTGATTTATTCGAACTGGGCAGGATGCAAACAAGAGTCAGCATTTCATGTTTGGTTATTATGATTCATAAGTTTCTGAGTCTAGAGCGTTTCTCCCGCCCCTTTTAATTTTTTTCATGCCATTGACATGTTGCAGATGCCAGGTCAGTTGCTCTGTAAAATGTCCCACATTCTATATTTTGTCTGTTTGCCTCCTCCTGGTGTCATTTACTCTGTTGCTTTAGACCCTGTAGTTTGCGGCAATGGAATTATCTCTAGAAGATTCTATAACTGGAGAGGTCAGGGTATAAAGGGCATGTGGTGTGGGGTTAGGGTAAGAGTGGGGAGGCGGATGTTAAGGTTGAGTTGGGTCCAGGTCTGAACTCAGAGCTGCAGGGTGGTCTAGTGGTTGAGAGCAAAGACTTGGGCTCCGGGATTTCTGGGCTCAGATTGTGGCTCTACCATTTATTAGCTATTGACCTTAAACAGGTTCTGTAACTCATCTGGAAAATGAGGCTAACAAGAACCCTTGCCTCACAGGGTTGTCATGGGGTTTAAATGAGTTAATGTATGTAAAACACTTGGACAGGTTCCTGGCGCACGGCGGTTGCTATGTAAGTGCTTGCTCTTTTATTATTATTGGGGTTAGAGTTGGGGTTGGATCTGGGTTAGTTTCGGGGTAAGGGTGACTCTGGTGCATGATTCCGCCCATTACAGGACATTCTCCCTCATGGTCAGAGGGGAGCTGGGGGTGGGGAGTACCAGAATTGGCCCTCCTTTGGGATGCCCTTCCCTCGCTCCATCTCTGGGGACTAGACTGGGATTGAATGGGGGCAGGTGGGGCTCTGTCTTACTTTCCCTCGGAAGCCTTTCCATTCCTTAAACGGCTCTGACTCTAACCCTTCTTCCCTGCCCACGTGCCAACAGGACTACGGAAGTTCTTTGGTATCAAAGAATCACAATCCTGAGTGGGGTTTTAGAAGAGTGGGAAGAAATAGTCCTTGGCCTCTAAATGAGAAGGAAAATTTGGCAGGTGAGGACACCTGCCTGCGTGGATATTGGAATCAGTTGCATAGAGCTAGAATGGAAAAGGGTTGATAGGACTCCAACCCAAGAGTAAAGCAAAGCATACTGTGGCCACTATGGGTGCCGGCAGATGTGGGTTTAGTATTCCCATATTCATCGAATGCCAGCCATCCACCCACCGTTCACGCGTCTATATGCTCTCCATCCATCCACCCATCCAGCCATCTGCCATCCATCCAACTGCTGAATTCGTCTGTTCACCCACCCATCGCTGCACCAAATACTGGGAACCCACTCTGGGTCAGGCGCACCTTCTCTACCCTCAAGCAGCTTGTTGTGCAGTGAAGGGGGTGTGTATTTAATTACTACACGCTGTGCTAGTACAAGAATGTACAGTATGTGAAGGGAGTTCTGGAGAGGGTGGAACCATGTCTGGCTGGGGCCAGGGGCTAGAAAGGGGGCCTCTTCTTTCCCTCCTTGGGCTGACTCTTCTGTCCTGGTGGCGACCCCTGTCATCAGGCTGGGCCCAGTGGCAGGCACATTTTCAGTTTCCTGTTTCTGAATCACTGGGTTCAACTTGAGGAGGGCCTTGTTCCTTCCGGGAAGGAATTCCGAAGTTACTTAAATCAGTCCATCGTGCCCGACCAGGCACCCTGAGGTCATAGCCATGTTCTCCGGAGATAGTCTCTCTTCTTCATAAGGACTCGCTTGGGAAAATACAGGCACAGCGTCCAATCCACTTCCATCCACTGGGGGAGCAAGACCATGGTGCTGTACTGCTCTACCCAGTTTGGAGCTGTCTCCACTCCCTCTTACTTAGCAGTGGACAGTGGCCCGGAAGCCCCTCTTGTACCCCTCTCCTCTGCTGCCTTCCACCCTTACCTGTCCCTTGGCCCTTGGTTTAGGTCTCTTAGTTATGGCTCTCAATCTCGGGGGTCATAATGGGGAACATTTTGCCACTAACCGATTGTAGGGTCCAAGGTTCAGAGTGCAGGAAACGTGATTCCCCTGAGTAAGACGAGATTCCCCAAAGCTGCTGCATGAGGGCCTCTGTCTTTGCCACTGGCCTAGGGCTCAGATGGCTAAGGCTGTGTCTGCTCCATCAGCCTAGGGCAGGGGCTGGGGCCTTGCCCTTCACCTCTCCCCAGCTCCAGAGCAGGCACAAGCCCATGGGAGCCGTGCAGGCTGGCCCATTTGCGGGGAGAACCTGGCCAGAGCCTGAGGCGGTTTCAGCACACTCTCCCTCCCTCTGTCTGTCTGACTAATGTTCCCATCTGCAAGCCCCAGGTGAGAGGCAGCAGCGGCGGCATCTCCTGCTGCTGCTCCAACGAGCTGTTTGCGGTGTAACTGCCTGATGGTATCTCGGAGGGTGGTTTGGGTGAGCTGTCTCTTGGGAGTGTCTGCCTGTTGTTTGCCCCAGCCCCCACCCGGCCCTTACCCCGGCCCCTGCCTGAGCTCATTACATTATTCATAGAACTCCAGGACCAGCACCCCTGCCCCCAGCACCAGAAGAGACACCTGCCTGGCTAACACTTAATGGTGTGTGTGTGTGTGTTTCAAGAGAGAGTGGATCCTCTCTGTCCCTCCTCTCGAACTGGATCCTAGGATTTCTCCTCTGATGAGTTCCAAAGTAGAAGCCATGGGGACAACGTTGCTGCCGGGGTGTCTCTAGAGGTGGGAGGCCCCATTTCTATTTCCCGGCTCTCCAAGAATCGCAGCATCGAGCCTGGACATCCAGCTCCCATTCCTGAATGGCCTCTAAATACCCTCCTCTGCACCAGTGGGTTGCTACCTCCTTCTTCCCGGAAATTGCCTCTCTGCTCTCTCCCCTTCCTAACTCCAAGTCTCTCTTAAGGTCAAAGAAGACTAGGGTCAATGCCATCCCCAGAGGTTGGTGCCCAGCCTCGCTGGAGCTCCACCACCAGCTGTGGGAACCACCCCCTCCCATGGCACGGTAGTTTCCTAAGCCATAAAATGGGACTAAGAGTAGGAAGAGTCCCTTTGGGGTTAAATGAGATCATGTATGCAAAAGTGCCGGGACGCAGGTGTCCCGTGTCGTAACATTCTTTCTCTTCCGGACTCTGTCCCTTCAATCCTGTACTCCCTGGGGACTGTCTCCTGGGAAGCCACCACGTACAGACTGCACCCCAGGGAAAACAAAACCACAAGAAATAGGGGAGGGAGAAGAGTCCTGCCCATGGTGACCCTCTGAGCTGAGGCGAGAGATAGAGTCTCTAGCTGGGGAGCTCTCTGTGTGTGTATATGCGCGCACGCGCATGTGCGTGCGTGCCTGCGTGCCTGTGTGTGTGTGTGTGTGTGTGTGCGTATGTGTGTGTGTAGGGTGAGGGAGAGTTGCCCACACAGGGGAGGGGACCCCAGGTATGTGTGTGCAGGCTAGACTGAAGACTACTGTAATGAGTTTTTAGCAGGCCAGAGCGATCAACAAATTCATTAAGTTCCTGTTTACACATCTATTGTCAAAGCTAATAATTTGATTTAACTAAGCTGATTACCTTCATTAAAAACCATTAGTTCCCATAAGCAAATGTTCCCGTGTTTGCATTTTCATAATTATGTTGACATTTCACAACTTGCATTTCGAGGGAGGCCTGTGCTCAGACTCAGCTCCGTCTACCCCAGCCCACAGCCCTCCCTCTCCCCAGCCTGGGCACGGTGCTAGGTGTTGGGGGGCAGTGAGGAGGAAGACAGGCTGGCCCTCCTCTGTCTGCAGCCTAAGCTTGGCCGTCTCCAGTGTGCCGGATGCCTAACCAAGTGTCTTGCCCGCGGGACAGCCCTCAACACAGTCTCTCCAGGATTGACACACCCACCATTATCTGGGCAAAGGGAGGCTCCCAGGGACCCCCTTCATGGGAGGAGAATTAACTAGCATTTGTTGAGCACCCACGGATCCAAGGCGCTGGCACTGTGGTTCCCTCTTTAACCCCTTCAGGAGCGTATCAGCATCTCCGTGTCAGAGACGGTGGGACTGGGACTCAGGGCCGTTAAGTAACTCCCCCAAGTTCACCTGGTCAAGGAGAAGGTCAGTACTGGGTTTGCATCCCAAACCTGTGCTCTCTCTAACACACCATGCCTTCTTTCCCAAGAGAAGGGTAAACAGGGCCCTAAGCCAGCTGGTGCACGTGCCAGCTTTGCCTGTGTCCATCGGGGAGGAACGGGACAGGAGGACGTTGCATCCTGACAAGGGTGGATCTTGAGGTCACTGGTTTTCCTTGACCTCACTATAATTTTCCCTTGTGTTGCATGTCCTGGCCTGGCCCAGGAGGCACCTGAGTCCTAAAGAGTCCCGTGATGTGTGCGTTTTGAGGCCTGGGCAGAAAAGCACCCCATCCTCCTTCTCCCCTGTGGCCTGTGTTTCCAGACCCCCCTGAAGCCTGGCCTGAGACCCCACAGGCAGGCTATACTTAGGTAGCAAGAGCCCTCCATCTGCCCTCCTGCCTCTCTGGCTGGTGCCCTGGTGGGTTTCCCTGGATGCCCATTTCCCCGAAGTAAGAGCCAGGGCTTGGACAAGGGAAGCGTGGAGACGGCAGACTCTGGGATGGCCCCAAACAAGACAGAGGAGTCTGGGCTTTGTGATAGCAAGAACCATAGTTGACACCGATTGAGCACCGGCTATATGCCTGGGCCCTGTCCTAAGCACTTTGTCACTGACAAGCAGAAAGATGTACCTTGGAGCCTCAGTCTCCCCATCTATAGAATGGGTAAAGGAATCCTCAATGGGGAATTGTGCCTTGTGGGGCCACAGGGAGGTACTGCCACAGAAGGCGTTGTGCTCGGATTTCTTGGCACCACGGACACGCCCTCCCTTCCTTCTGGACTGTGATGGAAAGAGGGGATGTGTCTGCTAGGGCAGGCCACGGGATGGGGGGGAGGAAGGAGGGGTCCATCACGAAGATGCCACGAGTGGGCCACAGGAGCCACGGAAGCCAGCTGAGACATGGCCCATCGTGGCCCGCTCACCCCATCTTCCCTTCCCTCCCTAACCCTGCTTCCTTCTCTTCCCGAGTCTGGCTTTCTGTGGGGATCTCTCCCACCTCTGTCTCTCCTCATCCACGTGGGACTTGTTTTTCTCGGGCCTTCTCCGGGGCAGCCCAGCTGTGGGTACTGCTCCCAAGGACAGTACCTGGCAGCCCCAGGGTACAGGAAACCAGTCTCACCCCTGGCCAGCTTCACATGGCACTGTCCCTTCCTGGGACCCCGTGGCCCTGCTTATCCATGTTCTTTCCCTTGACTCCTTGCTTTTTGCTCTGTCCCCTCTCCCTCCTGCACTGCCTACCCCCAGAGACCGTCTTCCTGATTGTGAATACCTCCCCCTGCCCACGTGTTCTGGGCTGCCCCTCTGACTTTTCACTGTCCTGGACCCCCACTGCACCTCTGTCCTTGAGGCGAGAGCAACCTCAACACTCGCAGGAGACAGAAGCTTCTAGATTGCACGTGGGAGGAAGCTGAGGCCCTGGACTAGGTAGTCAGCAGCTGCTGATCTTGGCCATTCAGAGGAGCCAGGTGAGCCCAGCAGAGGGCATAAATGTTGCTCGAGAGCCCAAGAGACCTGTGGCACTTTCTTCGGCATGTGTTCCGAAGGTATATCTCTTGCTCCTCTTTAAGGACAGAAGAGACCGTTAAAAAAAAAGGTTCAAAGTTGTTGTGACCCAGGTGAGTTAGATGAGTTAGAGAGGACTATTTTGGGTAGGAAACTTGGCATGGAGATAAAGGAGGGCTGTGCCTTTGTGTCCCTTGTGACTTTTGCTCTGTGAGCTTCACGATGTACAAAAGGCCTTGACGGGTCTGGAAGGTCAAGGGCCACAATCCGCCCTGCTAGTCCTCTAGAGCTCCAGTCCGGTGGACCAGACGCCTGAGTGCTATGAAGAATACTCCTGGATGGGTAGAGAATACTCCTGGAGGAAGAATAATCCGGTTCCCGCTAGGGGAAAGAGCGATTGAGATGTGGGGAATCTTTGTGAAAGGGTTGCTTGCCTCTGGAACATGAAGAATTGGGAGGCATAGTGCCAGGCGCAAGGGAGCAGGACCGGGGCCCCCTGGGTTTGAGTTCCAGCTCCATCTCTTCCCAGCTGTGTAACCCCGAACCTGTGACTCGCCGGAGCTTGGTTTTCTCATCTTTAAAATGGGAATAATTTTCATACCAATCTCGTGGTGTTTGTGAGGCTTAAGGACTAAATCTCAAAGGGCTCAATGTATTTTGGCTTTCAAGAAAGCACGTTTCTTTTTTTTTTTTTTAATTTTTAACGTTTAATTTATTTTTGAGAGACAGAGAGACAGAGCGTGAGCAGGAGAAGGGCAGAGAGAGAGGTAGATGCAGAATCTGAAGCAAGCTCCAGGCTCTGAGCCATCAGCACAGAGCCCATGCGGGGCTCGAACTCATTGACTGTAAGATCATGACTTGAACCGAAGTCAGCCACTTAACTGACTGAGCCACCCAGGCGCCCCAAGAAAGCACATTTCTAAACAGTTTCCCATTTCAAAAATATTTTTTCTATGTTTTATTTATTTTTTGAGAGAAAGAGAGAGAGAGAGAGAGAGAGAGAGCAGGTGAGGGGCAGAGAAAGAGGGAGACACAGAATCCCAAGCAGGCTCCAGGCTCTGAGCCGTCAGCACAGAACCTGATGTGGGGCGCAAACCCACAAATCGCAAGATCATGACCTGAGCCAAAGTCAGATGCTTAACTGACTGAGCCACCCAGGCGCCCCCCAAAATATTTCTGAGTGAAGCGTGAACCGCCTCCTAAGCAATTACACGAGACTCCAACTGCCCTTTGGCGTCCCAGAATGTAAATGCTGGATTCTACTTTGTCTCTGTCAGTTGCCTGCTGCGTGCCCATCTGCATGGTGAGATGTTTCTAAAGTTCCTGCGGGGTTGACATCATCGCCTCAAGAATCCAGAGTCATTGCCTTTTGTCACTGGCCCTTGGCAATGGGGACAGTTAAATGAGGGTTAAGGGAATGGGGAGAAGGCCTCCTTCTCCCAAGAGTCTGAATCCAGGAAAAAGACCCAGATAGGAGAATTCTGGGCCTGAGTCAGCTTGGAGAAAGAAATAGGGTCTGTGTGTGCCACGAAGCACCAAACCCAAGTATCTGGAGGCTTCTGCAGCTCAGGTGCCATAGGGGTGAGTCACCCAGCGGGGAGTTGGGGGGTGGGGGGGAGGTGCGACCTGGGAAAACATTCCCCTTGTGAGCAGGGCAGGGAGGCTGAGCCAGATCAAAGCTATGCACACCTCCCGAGACAAGACGTTGGCATGTTTAGTCACCTGGGCGAGCTTGGGGGAGGCTGTCATGAATGGAACAAGGACAGCAAGCACACGCTCCCTCCCCTCCACCTTGCAGTGGCTTTAATGAGCCCTTGCGAAGTGATGGCCCTTTAAATAGATCACGTCCATCCACGTCGGAAAGAGAGCATTATTAATAAGTCGCCGTGGGCACCCGGTAATGATTGTGAGCGGCTGTGAGCCAGGGTACACGAGGGCCCTGCAACTTGAAAGGGAACATTTCCCAAAGGGAGGCGATAGGTCTTGATAATTGTTATAATAACAGCTCAGCGGGCCTGGGTTGGTTCCTTTCATCCTGTGAGGTCATAAATGGCTTTCTCCACCGGAGAAAGGACAGGGCCTCCGCCCACCACAAACACCCTCTCGCCCGCACTCACCCAGCTGGGGATTTGCCCAGCTGTTATTTCTGAGCTGGGGAAACTTCGGGATTGTTAAAACAAGGTGAGCTAATCGTGCCCGTGTGCGCCATTCTCCCAGGATGGGAGTGGAAATTCCACTTGTCAAGTAGGCTCTCGAGTCCTCTGCCAGGAAGCCTGTTCCATTATACTGGCCCGGTTTCCCCCGGTCTCTCACACAAACTCGCAGTGTTCAGTGTGATTAACACTTGGTTTGCTGCGTGAGTGACCGTGGATGCGTGGCCGGTCCCCTTTCCTCTTCTCCTGTTCACGCTGGAAACGTTGACAGTTGGGTCATGAGGAGGGAAGGGATAACACAACTCTGACCTTCCTCTTTGTTGGGCTCAGGGCCTCTCTTTGGGACTCTCACCGGGCCAGCAGCCAAAGGGCAGGCTGGCAGCCAGAGTGTCAGCCACGGGCCTTGTGGGTGCCGTCCGGATGATGCATTGTTGAAGGCTCATTGTCTTCTACCTGTCTGCTTTCTTTTACGTTGGTCTGAGACGGCGAGATGACGGGAGCGCGGGCCAGCGCGTGCAGGTCTGGGACGGCAGTACCGTGGCGCTCCCCCTCACCCCTGAATTCGCCTGCAGTGGAGAAGGCCACTTTCAGGGTCACCTGGTTTGGAGTTCGTCTCCACTTGGCTCCTGCCTCTACTGGTGTTCAAAGCTGCCTGCCCTACCTCTAGCATCTTCCCAACCCTCGGGTCTGGCCGGGCACCCTCTTTGGCTCTCCCTGGCCTTGCTGAGCCTTCCCTGTAAGCCTAGTGGAAAACACGCACCCCCGGCTTTCCTGTATACTGCAGTCTCTCCAGAAGCCAAGAAACAGACCCGCGTTCCTGCCCTTGGGGAACTCAGTGCTCTCCCCTGCAACACGGCTGTGATGGAGCCCCGGCCACACCTGCTGCCGGAGGGAAAGGAAGAGTCATTTGGACCTTGCTTCGAACTTGCCATGAGATGCTTATAGGACTCAGAGTTAAAGGCTGGGACACGAGAGGACAGGCTGGCCTCTCTCGGTGTTGGATTTGGAAGTCGAGTGCCAAGAGAGAGCGATTTCAGTGAAAACCGCTCTGCAGCTGACGTGCCCCACCCTACCTCCCTGATTCTCTTCGGACCTTGCTTTGTCCCTGCTTCTTTCTCCTGGTCTCTGTACCACTGTTTCCTTGCTTTCCGCTCCAGGCAGGGTCACAAAGGCGCCTGGATTGACAATCCTCCCGCAAAAACTGGATGAGTGCGTAGACTTGGCACGAGAACATTCTTCTACCCTCCGTAGCCAGATCCCCATCTAAGACTGTATCAGCATGACGCCAGGGCCAAAGAAGGGTCAGCTGACTCCCAGGGATCCATTTTCCAGGCTGACGCCGGCAAACTCCTGTCAGCGTCAGCTGTCACCTGGCCTGGAAGTGCCAACTTGCTGCCGTTCCCCCACGTTCTGGATTATGCTGAAATGAAGCACCCTTGGCTCAGAGGTTATTATTATTATTACTTATCTGGGATTACCTGCAATCACAAAAAAGACAGAAAACAATTGCCTCCCAGAAGAGGGAAATCAGGGACTCCAAGACAGGAATTCAGTGACCTAGGGTCAGTCTCTGAGGTGGCTGAGCCCAGCCAAGGGTGTCCTCCGACTCCTGCCTCTCCCACTAGGACTCTGTGTTGACAGGCAACGCTGGGAATAAAGGAACCAGCTTAGGTGATCGGGCGAGGTGGTGGGACAACGGGCAGAAAGGGGCAACCCAGCCACTTAGTCTTCTCCTAGGGTCACCCAGGGTCTCAGCCCCAAGTAACCCAAAGGTCAAAGGTCAGGAGAGGCTCCGGCCAGGATGAGATCCCACAGCAGAGGGAGGACTCTTTTCCCAGATCCAGGCATCCCGTCTCTGCTTCCCGGCTGGACACACCTCGCCTCCTCTCTCCCCGGGGATTGTCCTTCTGCCTGAGGAGTTTTCGCACACAATGGTTGGCAGACTTTGGCACTCGTTTTCATCACCATTTTAAGGTGAATGGCATTTGTCGCATTCCTTCCTGGCTGGCTTTGATGTGGGGCTATTTCCCACTCCCTAATGACAGGTGAGGAGCCGGCCAGCTAACACCCAGCACCTCTGGGCGGCCCGGCTCTCCCTGCCAGATCTGGTTCCCACAGCTGTTGCTTGTTTTCAGTATCTATTTCGGGGACCTTAATTAAGATCCTCTTTAATGATGGAGAGGAACCTCTCCGGTGATTACCTCCTCACTTTTACAGCTCTCTCAGGCTCTTTCCCTTCCCTCCTCCTCTCGCTCCCACAGTCTCCGTGCCTCACCCCGCAGACACGGCCGAGGACACGGCTCTTCCGCAGGGCTGT
Source organism: Paguma larvata (assembly GCA_030068075.1). Lineage (NCBI taxonomy): Eukaryota > Metazoa > Chordata > Mammalia > Carnivora > Viverridae > Paguma > Paguma larvata. The sequence continues at coordinate 50,149,044 of CM057836.1, forward strand.
AAGCGTTCGGCCGCCCCCTCCCCAGACATTCCGGTGACGCTCAGGGGCGCCGTGACAATAACATGCGAGATCGTCTTGAAGCCTGTGCCCTAAACAAACCGCAAAGCGACAGCGTAGCACGGCACCTGACACTCGGACGGAATGTAGTCGAATGTTGGCTCCGATGAGTGAAATGGGTAAAAAGATTGGTGTTAAGGGTGAGTTTAGTACTGAAGACAAACTATTGATATTTGGGGCGGGACACTTCTGATCTCCTGACTGGAAGCAGTACAAGGTTCCGGGCTTCTCTTCCAGAGCTAAGTGTCTGCATCAGTCCAGAGATACGGGGATCGGTCGAGAGCTGGGCTGTGTTGAGGCCAAGGGTGACACGTGGGGAGAGTGCTGGTCCAGGCTGCGGAATCCCTGCTCCGGCTGCCAGAGTTCCGTCCCAGTTCCTCCCTGGCTTCACTTTTCTGTCTGCGAGTTGAGGCCATCCACCCCAATTGCACAGGTAGACCGTACAGTGTGACAAGACTGTGTGTAAAAAGGTCTGGCAAGAGTGCTTGTAGGTAGATCCAGGTTAAAGGTGAGACTTAGCTTTTCCATCTGGAGGAAGAAGGGACCGGAAATCCCAGGAGTCCAGGGGCTTGGGCTGCAGCATCGCGGAGCCCCAGGTGGGCCTCGACCTGCTCTCGCTCCTCTCTCTGGCCCGGGGTCCTGCTTGTCTTCCTCCTTGGGTCTTACCTCATCCCGCCTCCTTCCTGGCAGCCTTCCTGCCCCCACCTTCCGCTGCAACCAACACTCAGCCCCGTCCGTTCTGACCTTCCGTGGCGTCCGCCTCACATGGCCACATCTTATCCCTCCACGGAGGTCACTGCTTTCTTAAAAGGAATCCTGGAATCCCAGAATGAACATCCAGGCCAGAAAGACCCGGGGCTCCTTCAGGTCAGCTCCTTTATGGGAAAAGCTGAGAACGGGCTCCCAAAAGTTCAAGGACAGGTTCAAGTGCACCCAGAGGTTCAGCTGCCAACCGGAGCTGCTGATGCCCAACTTCGTATTTCTTCCCAGAAGACCTAGTGGCCAGGACTTCTACAGGGCGGCTTGGATGTATGGAAGGTGGTGGGGAGATGTTTGCACGAGCATGTGGGGCTGAGCGAGAGTCTAACACCCCAGCCTTTAGCAAGGGGTGCTCAGTGATCCCCCACTCCTGACTGAGCCCTGCAGTCTTCCCAGCTTTGATCACGGAGTGAGCACTCTGCACAGAAGCTGTGAGCTTGTATCCCCATCCCTCTGTCTGGGCCTCAGTTTCCCCATCTGTGAACTGAAGGGTTACAGTGGGGGAACTCTTGGGTTCCCTCCAGCTGGGTCATTCCCTGGCACTACGAAGTGAAGCAAGAGGTGTGGAGGTCTCCGCCCCCTTGCCTCACGCCACCATCGTGCGTACCTGTCCACCGTGTACTCTGGCTGTCCTCTGGCAAGGCTGACCTGTCCTGACAAGATGGCTGGCTTTGGAGATGGGGTGGGCGTGGTGACTTACGGGCTAAGAGCCTGGAGACTGAGTTCCGCTCCCTTGGTAGATATTCACTTGTGATCTGGCTGTGGGAAAACCATGGAATGATTCCGAGCTTGCTTCTTTTTTTTTTTGTAAAATTGAGATAACGATTAGCCTCCAACCACCCACCCCCTTGTGGTTTGGGTCAGGTGGACGTTGGTTGTTCGTTGCGCTCAACTTCCGTGGATTTGACAGGGTGTTTTAATCTGCGTCAAGAAAAGTTTAGGGAAGATACCCAGAAGGACCGCTGGTCCGTTTCTTTGACCCGGTCATGGGGCCGAGAACCTAGTTCTCAGGAGCTGGGGCTCTGAGGGGCGTGGAGGGGCTGGCAGGTCTGGAGCCGCTCTTGCAATTCAGGTCTTCCTGGTGCTCCTTGCCCAGGCCTCGGTTTTTATTTGCCTAGCACCTTCCTTCCCAGGAACTCAGAGGAGGCACACTTCTTATCTCAGAACCTTTCAACACCCAGGGGAGGCAGGGAGGTTCCTGGGATCCTTATCAGGGGCGGGGCACAGGGCTGGAAAGGGGCCCCTCTGTCTCTGCTCCGCCTCCCACCAGTGGTCTAGAGTTTCTGGGGCGGCTGGATTTTAGCATTTGGGCCCAGGAGACGGCAGGCCTGCTATCTAATTATTGCCAGAAAGAAAGACTTCAGATCAAATACTCTATCAGCAGAGTCATTATTTTTGGTGCCAGTGAATCATCCCACACAGGTCTTCTCACAGCTACCTTGGGCTGCATTTCACAAACGGTTTATCTTGGAAGGTACAGCAGGAAGGAGACTGCTCAAAGCCGGGCGCCCGTGGAGACTTTACTGACACTTAAAAAAAAGTGGGGTGATGCTTGGCCGGCCCTGCTTTAAAATGTTCCCAGGCTCAAGTCACGTGCCATGTATTTCCTCGGGCCCACCGTCATGATCTGGGAAGAATCTTGGTCCTCATTAGACCTCTTCGATGTTCACAAGAGGGCGTCCAGCTTCTCACCAGCTGGACGTTTGGCGGGTCGTCGGGCTTCATGTCAAACTTCATCACTGACAAGGGCTTCGAGCAAGGTGCCAGTCAGGAGAACTGCACGTCCCCCAGCACTTGTCTGAACCTGGCCTAGAGACGCTCTCCTTTGAGGGTCCACGTCCTGAAGCATGACTTCGCCCTCCACCATGTGCTCTAACGTCTACCGCTGAACCCTATTAGGCCATCGGGACATGGCCGCCCCGAACGTCCCGTGCCCGGCCCTGGGTTAACGGCACTTCACTGCAGGCGGGCTCCCTTAGGGCTCGCCGGCGAATGTAAGGCCCAGAGCTTGCGGCCTGCTGCAAAGACACCTCTGCGCCCGGGGCTCACAGTCTTATCTGCTGTCCTCTTTGGGAGGGATCAAGGAGGCATTTCTTTGCTTTCTCCGGGACACCAGGAATGCTGGTGCTTCTCATAGGCAAGTGGTTTGCTTTAATCTTGAGGGTCCTGGGAGCTGTGCAGCCGATCAAGTTTCATCTTGGCACCGACTGTTAGAAGTTTCTGAGCCAAATTTGTGGCCCACCCCCAGCAAGTGGATCAAAGTTTACGGCATGTTTATTTTGTATTAGTCCCATCCTTGGCTCCATTTTATGGCTTTGCCCATGCTTTTCCATTTTTTTCTTTCTCACCTGCTTCTAATTTATGTCATCTTGCTGAATTCGATACATCTTTGTAAGCTGTCTTAAATCCTTTTGTGAAACAAAGCGGTATGTATACAAACAGACAAACAAACAAATGCATATTCCGTCTCCTCACTGGACAACATATGACAATTTTTGGCATGGGAAACAGGGTCTGTATAGCTCCTGCTTGTCCCCAGGCCCACGATTCTTCTACAAAACCAGCCAGATAAACTGAAGAAAGCCAAGTATCTATCTACTCTCTCAGGGGTGGGGAGACAAAAGCAAATAAATAACTACATGGAAAGTCAGGAGGTTTCAAGAGCTGTGATGAAGACAAAGCAGGGTAGGGGGCAGCGGGCACGGACAGCCCGGCCGGGGGCGTCTTATAGAGAGGGGATATTTAAGCGGAGCCCAGGGAAAAGGGAGAGGTATCGGGGCACCCACGGTGAAGGAGAATTCCAGGCAGAGCGACTGGTCAGTGCAAAGCTGAGAATGCTGGAGGAGCCCACGGAGGCCAGCACGGCAGGAGAGGACTGAGTGTGGAGGAGAAGGGGAGCAGACGGAGCAGGGACTCCAGCCCCAGGGCCTTCCCAGCCGCAGTAAAGACTTGATGTTCTGCTGAGATGAGAAGACTCTGTGGGTCTGCTCATGGTCACCGTGGCCACAAGGGGCGAGGACGAAGCGGGGAGATGTGTAGGGAGGCTACTGCGGCGGTGCGGGTGAGAGCCGATGGGGGTTGCACTACAGTAATGGCAGCAGAAGGGGTAAGAAGTGGTCAGACACAGAATCTTTCTCCATCCCCTCTCACCAAAATAGACGTCTGTTTTGTTGGCTCTTCTTGTCTAAGTCTCGACTTTTCTAATTCAAACAGTGTGACCTGGCTGCTGTCCACATCCCTCCCAGCTCGTCACCTCCCCTCTGCGTGACGTGGTGCTCCTGCAACCCTCGCTCATCCCTTTCGCTTCCACCACCCACCTCTCCTCCTTGTCCTCTCGCCTGGCACAGAGCTCTGTCACAAGCTGACCAGGCTTCTCTTGCTATCACCCACCCTTTTCAGCTTAGTGCTTCAGAGCATTTTGTCTTTGTCCTTCTTGTTCTCGAACATTGCTACACAATTTGCAGGGCCCAGAGCAAATGAAAATGTGGGGCGCCCAGTGTAAAAGTTAGGAAGAGATTCAAGATGGCGACAGGAAAGCATTAAACCAAACCCAGGGCACAGGGCACACATCCCTGAAGCTGGCCTTGCCCGTTATACATGCTCCCAGGACAATCTATGCACGCTGATATTAACCACCACACACACTAATGTCTCTCATATGCATCCTTTTTCTTGAGCCCCAGACCCAATTTTTGGGCCAACCTATCAACATCAACACTTTCTCACTTTGCAGGCAACTTAGAAGCAGTATGTTCAAGGCTGAACTCTACCTTCCCCCCTGAATCTGCTTCTCCTCCTATATTCTCTATCTTGATAAATAGCAACATAATCCTCTGAGTTGCCCAAACCAGAAAGCTCTGAGTCATCCCTGACTCTACTGCTGCCTTACCCCCATATCCAATAGGTCTCTAGGCTTGAGTGACTATAGTTCCCTATTATCTCTGCTATCCATCGGCTTCTCACCACTCTCACCACTCCTGCCCTAGTTCTGGTGCTCACAGCTCCTGCCCTCTCTGCTGCAGGTGTCTCCTTATGCCCGCCTCATGTTTCCTAGCACCATCCGTCTTTCTCTACTCTGCCACCACAGTGAGGTTTCTAAAACACAAAAATCAATTGCTTCACTCCCATTTCTACAACTCCCAGAGTCTGCAGAACAAAGTTTAAACTCTGGCATCGCATGCTGCCTCTTCGTGTTATATTCTCTGCCAACTACCTGCATCTCCCAGCCTTGACCCTGGCCAATACCCTTCACTCTGCAAGTGACGCCAGCAGTCCAGCTATCCTTGTCCACCCTCCAACTGGCCAAGCACCTTCACGCTACTTACCTGTGCACGTCCTGTTTTCCCAGCCTGGTGCCAACCCTGTAGCTCCCTCTGATCGCCACGCTCCTTCTGGACCTTTACGATGCAGCTCTAGGATGGCAGGTCGAGTCTTCTTCCACCTCCCAAAGATGTGCTAAAAAGACCAATAAGAATAAGAGTTAGAAAAAGTCCAGAGCAGAACCGACAGAGGAGGCTGCCATGAAAACGGAAGGCATTTATCGGAATTTCTGGAAGAAATGACGTGACAAGATCATACTGAAAGGACAGCTGATTAGTACACAGGTGAGCAGACAATACAGATGAGGAGGATGCCCCCTTGAAGTAAAGGTGAGAGTATTCCCTACAGCACTTCAATGGACTGAGCGCTCATGGCAACAAGGACAGCTAATGGATACGTGGTGGGACAGTCTCACTTGGCAAACTGAAAGGACATGAACTGGAAACTGGATCACTTCCCCCCAGTGAGAGTGGCAAGTTCATCATGTGTGTGTTCCTTACCAAGTCTCGGTGTGAGCTGAAGAATGAAAAGGGTGTGGCAGGGCCCCAGCTAACTCTGAGCGTACCACAAATAGGAAGAATTGAAAGGAATCTGAAGAATGGTGAAACACCCTAAGGCCCTCAGCACCCCCAAAAGCAATTCCTTTCCCTCTTCCTGGTGACGCTTTGTCCCGTTGATGTCAATGGCTTTGCTAGAGGACAAGAAGCCATCAACAGGAAGCAACCTGATGGTCTTTGAGGCTTTGCCCGAGCTCCTCACCCCAGCTGGTGGCCAATGCTTTCCAGACCATGAAGTTACCACTAGGGGCAGAATACACAGCGTGTGAGCTTGAGGATGGGAGCCGTTATAGCCATGAGCCTTTGAACTGAGAACTCTTGCCTGCTCTTCTGTTCCCACCTACCCTGAAAGGAAGCCGCCATCGGTGGGTATGGTGGCTCAGTTCCCACCCCAGGCAAACCCGACCCCTGGAGCCTAGCAGCTGTCACAAACCTACCTTTTTTAGGGGAAATGAGGGTGATCTGGAAATCTACACCTGCTGATGTTCTTCTGTGAGAGACAGAGAAAGGCATTACTTGGACACCGAAGTCAAAATATCTGTATGCTCCTTCTGGAAGGGTAGGGTGGAGGGGCTGGAGAGAAACAAAATGAAAATGAATCAGAGAAAACTTAATTCAGGCAAAGGGAAGATTCAGGACATAAGAAACAGTTTAATCTGAAAAATGTGTTAGTAATGGGATTTGGAAATTTAATGCAAGTATCATGGAAGGATTATAAAAACATACCTGTAAAAATCTGGGGGAATAGGAAGACATGGGAAGAAGATAATCAAAAAAGCCTATTAAAATTTTCAATTTGTTTTTCGAGATAGTGGTTATTTATTGATATGCATATTTTATTCAGATTTATTTGTTAAAATTTAGAGATAATCAATGATGGGATGGAAATAGGATGTAGGACTTTGAAACTACTGGAGAATTAAAAGAACTAAAAACTTATCCAGTAAAACTTAGAAAAGGGAAACTAGGAAATATTAATGAATAGAAACCAGAAGATAAAATGTAAGGCATGAGATCAAACATAAAAGTAACAACAGTAAGCGTAACTAAGTTAAACTCTCTATTTAAAAAAAAAAAAAATTGGGACTCCTGGGTGGCTCAGTTGGTTAAGCGCCTGACTCTTGATTTTGGCTCAGGTCATGATCTCACAGTTTATGGGATTGAGCCCCCTGTTGGGCTCTGTGCTAACAGTGCATTCCCTGCTTAGGATTCTCTCTCTCTCCCTCTCTCTGCCTTTCTGCTGCTCGCACTTATGTACTCTCTCTCTCTCTCGAAATAAATAAATAAACTTAAAAAAAAATCCCAGATGGTTATAAAAGCCAAATCCAGTATTGTGCTGTCTATAAGAGAAACACATAAACCAACAGATACAAAATGTGGAAAATAATGATATAAACAAAGATATATTGGGACATGCATGTGTGAGAGAGAGAGAGATGGGGGGAGGATGAATGAGAATTAGGAAAACTGAGGCAAGATGGCAATATTAGTATGAGAATAAGTAGAATTCAAGGAAAAATTAGGTTAGAAAAATGGAAAAATTTATATTCATGAAAGTTATAACCAATGAATATATACACTATTAATGAAACTTTATGCATTGAAACCTAGTTATAAAAAGGTATGAAATGCTAGAAATGCACAAACTTAATGAAGCCCCAATTGTATTGGGAGGTTCTAGTATATTTTTGTCAGAATTGGACAGACACTCAAAAGGATTCAGGTAACACATTATAAAGTTTGATTTAATGACTTCAGTATAACTTTATACCCAATACATAGAAAAGCGTCTTTTCAAATACCTGTGAGTCATTTATAAAACTTGACCATGTATAAATACCTAAACAAATTCTCAATAAATTTCCAAAATTGGCCATAGGGCAATAAAACTAGGAATAATAAATAAAACCAAAAAGTCTTCTAAGAATTGAATCACTAGAGATACTTTTTAAAAATTATTTTCTACTAAAAAATTAATAGCAAAGGAAACAGAATATATCAAAACATGTGAGGTGAAGCCAAAGCTACACTCAGAGTAGAATTCATTGCTTTAATTATTTTGTTAAAAATAAATGATTGAAAGGGACTGACTGATTTTGAATTTTTAAAACTTCCCTTCTCTCTCTCTCTATATATATATTATATCCACTTTCATATTTACAAAATTATGCATTTATATTCTTTTTCACTCTTTTCTTTTTTCTTGCCAGTCTTGAAAGAGGTTTGTCTCTTTTAAGAAATCTTTCCAAATAAACTCCACAAGAACAGCGATCATATCTACTGTGCTCGTCTTAGGATCCTCACTGGTTCTGTGTAGTACTTGGCACATGCTTGGCACACACTAAATATTTACTGATGGGATATTGATAGAGCCTTTTTTGACTTTCTGTATCAACTCTTCTTTTTCTTTCTTATGCATCAATTTCTCTCCCCTGCTTTCTTTAGATCTGATTGTTTCTTTTCTAATTTCTGAAATACACGTCTGTCTTTGTGCTGACAGCCTGGAGGCTGCTTCAGATTCCGTGTCACCCTCTTTCTGCCCTCCCTTCCTTGCTCACGCGCTCTCTCTCTCTCAAACATAAATAAACATTAAAAAAATTTAAAAGTTACTCCAGAAATTCAAACCTAGTTCGATATCAGACAATTCATTAACTGATGGAGTAAAGAAAAAATTATGATCATCTCAAAAGATGCCAGAATGTTATTTGACAAAATCTAAACTCTGTCCTTGATAAAAACTCCTAGTAAGCCAGGAAAACTAGGCAAGTTTATTGACTTGATAAAAATTAGTTGCTATAAAACTACTGCAACTATTACCTTAATGGTGATACACTAGCAACACCATCACAGTCAAGAATAAGACAAAGATGCTAACCATTCCTGCTATTATTTATCATTGTGTTGAAGGTTCTAGCTAAAACAGTGAGATAAGAAAACCAAATAAAGAATTACATATAGTAAATAGAAAGGGAAGACTTGTCATTATTATGGGTGATGTGAGTAATTGAAATATCCGAGTGTCAGCCATCAAGTTTTTAGACAATAAACAAATTCTGTGAGGCAGCCAGATTAAGTCTATATAAAAAACTAAATATCTATAGGCTCCCTAAATACCACAATCTGTTAGAAAACAAAATGCAAAATAAAGGTCATTCAAAGAGTATGCTTAACTACAAGATAACTAGTAGCAAGTTTAAGAAGTAATTGGGACACCTGGGTGGCTCAGTTGGTTGGGCGGCCGACTTCGGCTCAGGTCATGATCTCACAGTCTGTGAGTTCGAGCCCCACGTCGGGCTCTATGCTGACGGCTCAGAGCCTGGAGCCTGCTTCAGATTCTGTATCTCCCTCTCTCTATGCCCTTCCCCTGCTTATACTCTGTCTCTATGTCTCTCAAAAATAAATAAATGTTAAAAAAAAAAAAGAAGTAATGTATAAGATGTATGTGAAAAAAATCTATTTAAAAAATTTTTGTTTAACGTTTATTTATATTTGAATGATAGAGACAGAGCGCCAGCAGGGAAGGGGCAGAGAAAGAGGGAGAGACAGAATCCAAAGCAGGCTCCAGGCTCTGAGCTGTCAGCACAGAGCCCAACACAGGGCTTGAACCCACAAATGGTGAGATCATGACCTGAGCTGTAGTCGGACGCTCAACCGACTGAGCCATCCAGTTGTCCCCCAAATTATCTTAAATATAGAGCAATGTTTGAAATAATAAATGGAGAGACATAACAAGTTCTTGGAGGGGTAGATTTAATTGTATAAAAATATCAATTCTTCCCAGATTGCTCTGTTAATTCAATGTAACTCCAGTAAAAACCCAATGGGATTTGAACGTAGCAAAATGACGATAATTTTTCAAAATAAGATTAATAAAAAGAAATTCATTTTATGAGCTATAAAAAAGGACTGTATCATGAAGACGAAAAGTGTAGCATAGGGAATATAGTCGATAATACTGTAATAACATTGTGTGGTGACAGATGGTAACTACACTTAGAGTAGGCATGGCATAATGTATAGAATTGTCAAATCACTCTATTGTGCACCTGAAACTAATATAACATTGTGTGTCAGTTATACAAAAAAGTACCATAAAGTTACAGTAATGAAAATTAGAAGAAGAAGAAGAAGAAGAAGAAGAAGAAGAAGAAGAAGAAGAAAACTTGATTAATGGAAGCGAATAGAGAGTGTAAAATTAGAGGAAGGTACACACATATGTAAAAATAATTAAGATGTAGAGTATACAAATGGGTTACAATCATATTAACATGGGAAGGATTTTTTTAAATAAATGGAATCAGAATATGTGGCTATCCATTTGAAAAAAAAATATGGTGCCTCTAGCTCCTTAACAACATATGCAGAAATAAATTCCAGACTAAATAAGTAATTAAATGTAAAACACCCTGCCGTGAAAGCATTGGATGATACCTGCATAATCTTTCCATACGAAACACCTTTCCAATCACAACTTAAAACCTAAAAGTTCTAAAACATAGATTGTTTAAAGTTGGTTACAAAAGGTACATGGTATTTATACTTATAAAGTTATAAAAGTTAGATAGTATAGAATCTGATTTTATCAATGATTTCTGTCCAGTGGAAGACCTAAAAAGATAAATGTAAAACTGGAAATAATATCCACAATACACAAAAAATTCTATGTAATGTTGAAAACTCAGAAAAATAGGCAAAGATTATGAACAATAATTCATAGAGTTCAATAACCATAAGGAAAGATGCTCAACCTTACAAAAAGTCAAAGGAATTAAAATAAAATTTGAGTTTATCAGTTTGACAGATAGGATTTAATATAATTGTCCAGTATTTGTGTGGGTGCAAGAATAAAGTGAAGCAAATCCTTAAGGAGGATTAACTTTGCAGTGTCTGTCCCTTTTACTCAGCGATTTCATTCCTGGGAACTTAACCTATAAAAATATTTACATAAGTGCCCAAAAGTTATAGATAAAAATGCTTATTGCAGTAAGGTTTGCAATCATGAAAAACTGGGAACAACCTGAAGGTTTATCAGTTGGGAGCTGTTAAATTAATTAAAGTAAATTCAAGCACCAAATTGTGCAAACGTGAGCAAGGAGAGTGAGGAACTGGGAGGAAAACCTTGGCAGCCACGTAGTTAATTCTATATTTGCACACCACACTCCTAATTTTGTAGTCCCAAGGCCACGCTCCACTGGAATACCGGGAAAGGGCTTGGCGATCTAGTTTTAACGTTTTCATTTTATAGCTGAGAAACCTGATTGCTGACAAATGTTGGTCCATCTTCTACTGGAAGCCCTTGAGTGGAAACCCTGGTTGTAAAACCTTTCTTGTGTAATGCAGATCTGACTCTCTGAAACTATTTGTCATCAGGCAGCAGCTGAGGAGACCAAGGAGAACAGATAGGAATCAAAGGAGACAGAATTCAATGTAACAAAAAAAGCCTTCAGGATTGACTGAAGGTGCTCTGATGGATGTCTGCTGGGAAGCACCGTAGAAGGAATGGCACTGCTTATGGGGTTGATTAACTGACCATCAAGGTCGCTTCCAGCCTTGAGATCTCATTATTCTCTGGTTCCACTCATCGGACTCAGTTTTACCATTTGGAGAAACACAGTTTCAGACTGACCTCCCTTCCCTTACCACCCTTCAGATAATTGTAGAGGACTCTCCATTTCACTACTAGTGTTTTCTTCTTCAAACTCAACACCTCCATCTCCATTTTCTTTCCTTTCCTTTCTTTTCTTTTCTTTTCTTTTCTTTTCTTTTCTTTTCTTTTCTTTTCTTTTCTTTCTTTCTTTCTTTTGTTCTTTCGTTCTTTCTTTTCAAATTCCTTCTCATATATTATGACTTCTTGACTCTTTCTCCTCTGGTCCAACTTCCTTCGGTCACTTTTTTATCTTGAACTATGGAAACGAAAATTTAACTAAGAGTTCTAGTTGTGGTCTAATATAGAATGTCTTTTACTTTCTTTATGTGGGACATGAAGTCCTAAGCTACTTCTTTGACTGCCATTGCACAGAGCTGGATCGTACTAGACTCCCAGAAGCGATGCTCGAAATTATGGTGAGTTCATGTACTGCACAACTCTAGGGGGCTCTGTTTACAACATATTGTAGATTTAGATTTTTCTTAGAATAATTTTCCAGCAGATGGCAGTAAAGTGTCTGAGGAAGGGGGTGCCTTTTCTAATTGATACAAAGACCTTCTATGAGCTGGCAATGCCCCCCTGCTCATAGTCATCAAAAACAATAGATATTTTTAATATGGGTGCATTGTCTTTACAGCGGACTCTCCAGTGTTCATTTCTTCCCTTCTTCTTTCCTAACAAACCCCAGTTTCGTTCAGCTCTCTACTCCTCCCCCATGTGACTCTGAGGAAGGCAATCCATTGACACCCCTACTCCCAGGGGTAAGTTTGGATTACTCTAAATCAGGGTTTCTTAGCACTACTGACCTAATTCTTTGTGGTGGAGGTTTGCTATACTTTGTAGGATGCCTGGCAGCATTCCTGGCCTCTCTCTCCTCACTAGGTGCAGTAGCATGCCCCCTCTCCTCAGCCGTGATAGCCAAAAATGTCTTTAGACACTGCCAAATGTCCTCTGAGAGCAAATCTCAACCCCACCCCACCCTTCTACCATGGATGAGAACCACGAGCCTAGAGTGTCTCAGAGAAGCAAAGCTTTCACACCTGAACCTACTTTTCCTTGGTTTCTTTGTTAGAGGAGATGATAAACTGCCTCAGCCATCTGGAATCAGATATTTTTGTTACTTGCAGCCAAAAGCATCCCCCTCTAATACAGGAATTCCTGCTAATTTACGTCTATATTTCCTGTGTTTGTATTACTGTTTTTTCTTTTTTCTTTTTGTTTTTTTTTTGTTTGTTTGTTTGTTTTTGGTATCTAAATGAAAAACTTTATACCACCTCCATTCACTTTGTTACTGCTAGCTTAGCCCAAGTTCTGGTCCATCAAGAGTCTTCGGAATCCAAATTTTGTCATTCACACTATTAGTTACCTCTCCCAGTCTGGCGTTGTCTGCAAATCAGATACACCTCTCATAAATACTCTTGTCTGAGTTGCTGATTTAAAATATTTTATCGACATCTTTTAGGTACAGTTGTTCAACCAGTTACAAATTCATCTACGTTGTCAGAAGCCAACTTCTGACATTCCTTCGTCTTATCTATGAAGATTTCCAGAGAGGCTTTGTCAAATGGTTCACAACGGCCGACCCATAGTGGTCCCTGATCCACCTTCATCCAATAACCAAGTAGAAATAGAGTAGGTTATTTGGTGTGAGCTATTTATTAAGAACCCATGTTTGTGCAGAGTGATTTAGTATGCAGAAACTGTCTGCTTTTTAGCCCATTCTAGTGTTTTGCTGGGAAGAGGTGTCACGCTCATCAGTCTGCAATTCCCACAGGCCTTGTTGTGGACATTGAAAAATACTTAACACTTGTCGGTCCCTTTGGTGGCCTATCTCTAGTTCTCTATGAACTCTCAAACATCAGCAACAACGGTTCAGTAAACACATTTGCAGTGATATTTGGTGCTCTGAGACTTCATTCATCCATGTATTTCATCCATGAAATACACTTAAAGTCACCCCTTGTGTAAAAGAATTTAAATAAAGTAGCCTATGCACTTACTCAACCAAATACCACAGATGCAAAGGAGTGTCTATTAAACTCTGATTAAGAAACACCATAAAGAGTTGTCAGGCTCCACCTCTGCATCCAAAACAAATAGCTGGGATGTTTGGTAAACTTAGGGGGAAAGAATCCTTGGAGAACACAAAGGGCATGAGAAGGACTCTGCCAAGAAAGAAAAACAGAGAGGAATGACTTACACTGGTGCCCTCCCCTGACTTGGATTGAGTTCCGGTCTCCCCTTCCCCCTCCACCCCCCACCCCTTTCCCCCAACTGACCCCTACAGCCTCCCATCAGAGAGAACTTGTTGATGAGAAACCACAGTGACCGCAGGGGCCAGTGAGCTGTGGGAGCGAGCCTCGGCCGCAGGTGCCAGCCCAGGGAATGACCTAGCACTAGAGGAAATAACAACGTCAAGAAGAGAAGCAAAGGGACCGCACTCGCTTTAAGAGAATGCCATGGTATCCGTGTTCTCTTGTGGAAGGGGAGGTGTCTTCAGTGGCTCTCCTCCCTAGGCGGGGCTCTCATTCCCCACCTGTAAGTCACAGTTCAGAGCGCTGGAGCCAGACCGATGGGGTTCAAATGGCGGCTCTCCCAGTTACTAGTTATGGGATATTGGGCAAACCGTTTTAACCTCTCTGAGTTTCACTCTCCTTGTTTAAAAATGAGAAAGGGCACTCAGTGCGGTGGTGCATGGCACACAGCACACAGGAATACTAGCTACTATCGGTCTTAGACCAGCTGCTTTGGAAACTTCCTCCGTGCAGCGGCTGTTGAGAGAAGAGAACGCCAAGACATTATGAGTTCGATCCTCAAAGCAAAAATTGGTCCTAGGGTTTATATAGCCCAGATAAGGAGAGTCAGAGCTGGAACAGAACTGTGATTTCAAAGGTTCAAGTGATTTTCTTTGTTGCTAGAGGGGGGGCTCTTGGGTTCATTCTTGAGCAACAGCCCTTCTGATTAAGCAAAGCAAATGCGGTGGATTTCCAAAGAGCTAAGTTTCTCTGCACAACAATATTAACAGGTTTCCTTGAATGATAGTGACGGAGGTGGAGAGGGGTGGACAGATTGTACCTCCTCAGAAACATACTTCCTTTAAAGAAATACCTCTTTCACAATTACCGGATTAGGCAGTCTTTCATGGTCTAATAGTGCTTGTTCTTGGGAGTTGTTTCTGTTACTCTTCAAACATGGGGTCACAGATTTTGGAGGAGACCCTGATGGTGACAGAAAGCCTGTGCAGGTCTGATCAACACTGTTGCTGGAGGAAAGAGGAAAAAGAAATTATTTTGGCACGGCTGGGACTGCTGATAGCTCACAGATGGTATTTTTCAAGACTAAGTAAGCTAGAGGTTGGGAAATGTCTTGATTTGTAACTCTGGGTTTGGATATATTTTAAGGGCGAAAGGGCAAGACTGTAGGTCCGTGGGTAGGGTTGGGGTTTTCTTGAAGGAAGCTGATTTCTCATTGTCACTCATGTCTGCAAGAGGTTAACCAGAGGACTGGAAAATAAGAACTTGGAAGGTGGGCCCTAGAATTAAGTAAGAGAAAACTGGCTCCTGTCTGTGGGCCTTAGGATAAGATTCAGTTGGATTTTAGATTGGGCCGTTATGCTTAAGGACACTTTTTTGGAGTAGACCTAGGGACAGGTAGATCGGGGAAGGCAGGGAGGCCAGCCTGTACCCCAGTGAGATGGGCAAGAATCAAAGGAAAGAGGACAGTAAAGAGTCCCTGTGAAGGCGCTTGGACCTGTGGACCCAGGGAAGCCATCGCTAACATGCGGTGTAACCTCACGTGCAGTAATCCTGTCTGCATAGCCTACCCTTTGGCCTGCTTGTGTTAAGTTCCAATCAGCAGAGGAATGGCAGGAGGGCACCATTCCCACACTTGGGAAAGAGTTGGTTCAAGGAGAGCAGGAACATGTCTGGGGAAACTGAACCTGAGCCAACAAAGGCAAGATTCAGAAAAGCAAGCAGTGTTTCGGAGTCAGATGATGCCCTGAGGTGGGAAGAACATAGGAGGCGTTTGGTGAACACGCCAATATTCCCCAGGAAATCCAGACAGAGCTGGGAAGGGACAGGCACTCAGACTTGTGTGAATTGGGGATTCAGGGGTAGCATGGCTTCCTACGTTGGTGAAGGCTGGGATGTCAGGGTGTGCACCTGTATCGCCTTGTGGCTGCACGGCTTTGTGCAAGTTACTTAGCCTTCCAAGTCTGTTTCTCCATCCGGGAAATGGGGATAATAACAGTGACTACCTCACAGGATCCTTATGAAGATTAAATGGGCCGTGGTAATAATCCAATTCACAGTAACTGTTGATGTTATCATTACTACCCCTAGGGGTGCCGGGAGAGGGGAATTAGGGCACCGAGCAAAAAACATTACAACTAATTGCCAGGGGAATTCACATCAGGTGCATAGATAGAACTGCTGCATAGAGAAGAGGGGTTCTCAGCTCATCACTGACTCCGAGAGGCCAAAACAATCCTGATGTGGGAATCTGAAGAACCAATGGGCTCTCAGGCTGCCTCCTGCTCTGCAAAGCACACGGAACTGGAGAACCAGGTCCTACAGCAGATCTCCTAGTGTCCAACCTCACCTTCCCTAAGCAGAGTCACCGTAGCAGACGCCCACTGGCACAGGCCCAGAGATGATCCCAAGGAGAATATTAGCCCAGCAAATTCTGCCGGAAAATGGTGCTGAGAATTTAGTACCAACTTGCCTCGATCCATTCCCCTCAAGCCCAACTCTGGCAGAGACGACAGGACGAGATTTATCCTGTGATTCTCTTCGAGTCCCTCAGGGGACAGTCATGGCTGTATCAGGAGGACTCGACGCTGAGTTTCGTACCAGCTAGAAGCCCTCCTGGCCCTTGCCTGCCCTGTCTCGCCCCTCTCAGCCAGGCTTCCTGGGGGATTCCCTTGGACACTCTGGCTCCTGCCATATGGCCTTGCTTACTGTCCTGGAGCTTTGGGGCCTCCTCTCGTGGGATTACTGTTTTCTGGAAGCTTGCCTACACTTGCAGCCCCCAAATGGGCTGAATTAGGAGTGAAGCGCCAGTTCTCAGCACTCCATTAGTACATCATGCTTACGTCTGTCATAGCATTCGGAGCATGTATACTCACTGACTTCCTGTCCTTTGCTCCCACTAGAATGCATGCCATTTGGGAGGAATGGGCCATGTTGTCTTCCATTGTTTGTTCCTATTTAGAGCATCGCAAGTGTGCTTTAAACAGGTCCTGGGGCGCCTGGCTGGCTCCGTTGGTTAAGTGTCTCGGCTCAGGTCATGATCTCACAGTCTGTGAGTTCGAGCCCCGCGTCAGGCTCTGGGCTGACAGCTCAGAGCCTGGAGCCTGCTTCAGATTCTGTGTCTCCCTCTCTCTCTCTGACCCTCCCCCACTCATGCTTTATCTCTCCTGCTCTCAAAAATAAGTAAAAACATAAAAAAAATCCTTTAAACAGGTGCTGAATGAATTCATGGGTAAGTGAGGCAGGACTCAAGGAGAGGGAAGTCAAAATAGAAAGGGTATTCATTCAGAAATCCAATCAAGCATTAATTGGGCACCTACTGTCTGCCAGACACCCCTCCAGGCACTGGTGACGCAATGACAAACGCTAGAGCCAGGCCCTGCCTCCGCGCATGCGCGTTCCCGTGGAGGAGGGGGGACAGGAGGCAAATGAACAGATGGTAAGCTGTCAGTTGGCACTGCGTGTTACAAAAAAAATAAAGCAAGAAAGGTAGGGTGAGCCATAATTATTGCACTGAGCATTTTTAAGACAAAGATTTTAAGTAAAAATATTGTAAATATTAAATACAATTACAAGAGGAAGAAATACAGCTCAATTACATTTTAAAAGCAAATAATGGGGCTCATAACCATGGATTAAAATTTTCGCATGTCTGAAATGCTTGAAAGATGGAAGATGCAAAAGAACTAATTTGTTTCCTCTGTCATAAAATGACTACAAAGGAATTATTTGGTCTTTGTGTTAAAAAAAATTTTTTAATGTTTATTTATTTTTGAAAAAGAGAGAGACAGAGCACAAGTGGGGGAAAGGCAGAGAGAGAGGGAGACACAGAATCTGAAGCAGGCTCAAGGCTCTGAGCTGTCAGCACAGAGCCCAAGGTGGGGCTGGAACTCACAGACCGCGAGATCATGACCTGAGCCGAAGTTGGACGCTTATCTGACTGAGCCACCCGGGCGCCCCTTGGTCTTTGTCTTTTACAGTTACTTAGTTTCTTTTTGCCCATACTCAGGTAATTTCATATAAAGGCACGAATGTGTTGCTTCGGTCCCCCCTTTTTCTTTTTGGAATCTTTTTCCCACTCTCATCTCCCATCCCTCTCCAAAACAGCATTCCAACCCATGTTAGTGAACCAGAATGGAATCTTCTATAGTTTTCTCTATGCTAATGTGATCATTTCATATGTATGCACGCACGCACTCATATACGTAAGAGTTTTTGTTTCTCTGTCATTTTTTATCAAAATATAAAGACGAGATATTATTTACCCTTCTTTACATCTTGCTTCCTAAAACCTCATCTAAACCCTCTCTGGCCAAAAGTTTTATTTCCCATTTTTGTAAAACAGCTGCATAATATTCCATGGTACGGCCAGGCCATATTTTCTCAGCCATTCCACTATTTATAGGCATTAATTTTACTTCCAATTTTTTTTTTGCCACAAAAACAATGCAGCAATAAATGTCCTTGAATATATATATACACATATATATGTAGGTATATGTGTATATAGAAACACACCTATAATTTTGTAGGTGTTTGCCGGTTGCCTTTCAAAACAGCTGTAACATGTCATATTGCCATCGACACTATGTTAGAGCTCCTTTCCCTCCACCTGTCCTCTGGGAATAGATGTTGTTGAATGAAGCGACATTTCATTACTCCTTTAATCTGGATTTCTCTTTCTACTAGTGATTTCGATTTTGTATTTGGATTTTAATAATTCAATGAATATCATTTTAAAGTGCATTTTTTACAGAAGCATGGCACGCACCCAGCAAAGTGCACAAAGTAAGCATGCCGCTCAGTGAACAAATGCCTATCCCCGGCATCCAGATGGAGAAATGGAATAGTACCACTTCTCCAGAAATCCCTGCCCCGCCCCGCCCCACCCGCAGGGGAAATCACTATTCTGACTTCTACCACCACACATTAGTTTTTCCTGTTTTTGAAATTTCTACGAGCGAATCGCACCTGCTGTCCTGTGGCCCAGTATTATTTTGTGAGAGTCATGATGTCGTGGCACGAAGCAGGGTCTTTTCCTCTCTTCGTTACCTAGATTGACATTAGGTAGATATATCACCATTTATCTATTCAGTCGTTGATGGGCGTTTGGGTTGTTTCAAGTTTTGCTTGTTAATGACCACTGCCACTAGGAGGATTTGGGTACATGTCACTCCTGCCGAGTATACACCTAGCAGTGGAGTTGCTGGACCACGGGGTACCCGTGTGTTCACTTCCAGTAAACACAAGCAAGATCTACTGCCAAAGACCCGCCAAAAACGATTTTACCATTTTACACTACCCACAGCAGTGACTGAGAGTTCTAGCTGTTCTATATCCTTGCAGATAGTTCTGTCTCTGTAATTTTCACCTTTCGGTTGTGTTTTTAATTTGCGTTTCCCTGATGTTTAATGATAGAGCGCACCTTTTCATTGGTTTATTAGCATTTAGATATTCTCCCTTGTGACATACCTATTCAAGTCTTTTGCCCACTTCTCTAGTAGTTTATTAGTCTGTCATGATTTACGAGAGTTCTGGATACATGTTTTTTCCATCTTTGTCAGATATGTGTATTTTATTATTTTTTTTTAAGTTTATTTATTTAGAGAGAGAGATAGCAAGCAGGAGAGGGGCAGAGAGACAGAGAGAGAGAGAATTCCAAGCCGGCTTTGCACTGTCAGCGCAGAGCCCACCTTGGGGCTGGAACTCATGAACCCCATGAGATCATGACCTGAGCAGAAACCAAGAGTCGGAAGTTTAACCAACTGAGCCACCCGGGTGCACCAGATACGATCTCATAGGTTCATGACTTTCAACCCAGCATCCAGCTCACTGCTGTCAGCGCAGAGCCTGCCTCTGTCTCCCTCTCTCTCTGCCCCTCCCTGCCCCACTCGCACTCTCTCAAACGTAAATAAATATTAAAAATAATAAATAAATGTCTCCTCCTACTTCGTGGCTTGTCTTTTCTTTCTCCTAATGGTG
Source organism: Paguma larvata (assembly GCA_030068075.1). NCBI lineage: Eukaryota > Metazoa > Chordata > Mammalia > Carnivora > Viverridae > Paguma > Paguma larvata. Next base: position 50,168,618 of record CM057836.1, read on the forward strand.
TTTTTTGATGAATAGAAGCTATTTGTTTGTTAGTGTAGCCTACTTTACAATTTTGTCTGTGCTTAGTGCTTTCTGTGGACTGCTTAGGAAGTCTGCCTACCTCAAGATTATGAAGACATTCTCCTGTGCTATCATCTAGACGAGGTTTCTCAACCTTTCGCATTATCACCTGTGATGGACAGATGGTTCCCATCATCCCCTGCTCCTGGTATTCATGCCCTGTGTAATCCCCTCCCCTTCAGTGCAGGAGGGACATGCGACTGGCTTCTAGCTAATAGAACACAGCAGAGGTGATGAGCTGTCACTTTTGCCATTATGTTACCTCAGATTATAACAGTTGACTTGCTAGGGGACACTCTCCTTTGCTGGTTTTGAAGAAACAAGAGTCCATATTGTGAGCTTCCCAATGAGGACAGTCATGGAGTAAGGAGCCTAGGGTAACTTCAGGATGACAGCCAGGAAGAAACTGTAGTCCTCGGCGCCAAAGCCTGCAAGAAACGGAGTGGTACCATGACCGTGTGAGCCTGAAGAGGATCCTTCCTCAGGCAAATTTTCAGATGACCCTGCCCCAGCCGATGCCTTGATTATAGTCTTCTTGGGGACCCAGCTAAGCTGTGCCCAGACTCCCGGACCACAGAGACTGTGATATCATAGAAGTGTTACTTTGCGCCACTCAGTTTGTGGTAATAATATTTTGCAGCAATAGATAACTAAAAATCATACCCCCAAAGGAGATTTCTTTAATATTTCTTTCTTAATCACTACCACCTCCACTGTAAAATTTTACACACTATTTATGTAATGTGTGTATCTGTGTTTTACATATAAAAATAATAAGATGTATTCATCCCTCCCTCAAGAATGAATTTCCACTCCCTGGGGCAATATTGGCGACTTTGAGAATGAACGAAATGGCACTGGCAAATTAAAGTCTACCTTATTTTTGTAAATAAAACTTTACTGGGACACAGCCATGCTTGTTTATTAATATACTGTTTACGGTTGCTTTTTTGCTGCACCGCAGAGTTGACTAGTTGCAACAGAGACCATAGAGCACACAAAGCATTAAATATTTACTACCTGCCCCTTTGCACAAAATTTTGCCAACCACTGCTTTAAAAGTTTTATAGTTCTACTTTTCACATTCAGATCCACAATCCACCTGGAATTTAATTTTTGCCTGTGATGTTAGGTCAAGGTCAAGACTCTTCACTTCCATGTGGATTGCCAACTTACCCAGCATTATATTCTGAAAAGGTTAGCCTTTCCCCACCGCATTGTGGAGTCACCTTTGTCTGGATCAATGACTGTGTATGTGTGGGCCTCTCTGTAGGGGACCTAGTTTGGAGACCGCAGATACCTTTATAATACTGAGCTTTCTAATTCTTGATGTGATATATACTTCCATTTATTTAAGTATTTCAAAAGTCTCCCAATGATATTTGTATTTTTCTTGTAGAGCCCTTAGATGTATTTTATTAGATTAAGTCCTAGGTATTTGATATTTTTGATAGATCATAAGTAGTATCATATAATTATTTCTATTCTTTAATTGTATGCTGCTTGTATATAGAGGTACAACTGATTTTCATGTATTTTTATCCCCAGTGACTTTGTTAAATCCCTTATTAATTATAATAATTTACCTGCAAGTTACTCTGGATTTTCTCTGAGCACAACTAGGTCATCTGTGAAAAACAATGTTTTTATTTCATTATTTATAATTTTTGTAACTTTTAATTAATTTTTATTTTCTTGCCTTAACACGTTGACTAAAATCTTTAATAAACATTGACTAGAAGTAATAGTAGATACCTTCATCTTCTTCCTGAACTCAGGGAGAAAGGTTTCAATATTTCATCATTAAGTACAACATTTGCTGTGAAGTTTTTGTAGATAGAATTTATCAGATTAAGCAAGTTCCCTTTAACTCCTAGTTGCTAATGGCTTTTATTTATTTATTTCATCTATCTATCTACCTATCGAGAGAAAATTTATAAATTTTTTCTACATCTACTAAGATAATTATTTGACTTTTCTTCTCAATTATAATTAATATAGTGAATTATATTCCTTGGGTTTTGAATGTTAAACTAACTTTTCACCATGTGTTATTGGAATTGAACCCAATTTGGATTTTTAAACACATCACTGGATTCACTTTGCTCACAATTTGTTTATTTTTTTTTGCATCTATCTTCATAAAATAAATTGGGAAGTGCTTACTCTTTTTCATTCTTTGGAACAGTTTACATAACACAGGCATTATTTCTTCCTTAAGTGTTTGGTAAAAACTTCTGGACTAGAACTTTCTTTGTGGGAAGGTTTCAAATTACAGATTCAATGTTTAAAATATACGGAATCGTACAAGATGGTGGTGTAAGAAGATCCTGAACTCACCTCTTTCCACAGACAAATCAAATCCACAGCCACGTGTGGGTCAGTTCCCCCTAAAGACCTGAAAAACTAGTGGAACGCCTCCTCCAAAGCAAAGGATGAAAGGGCCACATCAAGACCAGTAAGAGACACAGAGCTACTCAAACTCAATAGCAAAGAAAAAAAACCTGATTTTTTAAAAATAGGCAGAAGATCTAAACAGACATTTTTCCAAAGAAGATATACGGGGTGACCAACAAGGACATGAAAAGATGCTCAGCGTCACTAATGATCAGGGATATGCAAATCCAATCCATAATGAGACATCACTTCGCCACTGTTAGAGTGACCGTTAGCAAAACGACAAGAAACAAGTGTTGGAGAGCATGCGGACAGAGGAAAGCCTCAGGCACTGTTGGCGGGAGGGTAAACTGGTGCAACCCCTGTGGAAAAGAGTATGGAGGTTCCTCAAAAATTAAAAATAGAACTACTCTGGGATCCAGCTATTCCACTTACGGACATTTATCTGAAGAAAATAAAAACACAAATTCAGAAAGATACATGCGCTCCTATGTTCACTGCAGTATTATTTGCAATAGCCGAGATATGGAGACAACTCACGTGTCCATTGATGGATGGATAATGGAAGATAAGATATATATATGTGTGTATATATATATATATATATATACACACACATATATGCACACATATATACATACACACATATATACGCATATATACACACATACATATATATACACACATATATACACACATATACACATATATATACATACACACACACCAGAATATTACTCAGCAAAAAAAAAGAAAAAAAGGAAATCTTGTTTTGAAGGTATTCTGTTAAGTAAAATGAGTCAGGGAGAGAAAGACAAATACCATACGATTTCACTTATACGTGGAACCTAAATACAAACAAACAAAAAAATAAAGCTCATCCCAAAAGGAAACATTGTCACCTTTAAGCAATCACACCCCATCCCCCTGTATCCGCAGCCCCTGGCAAGCTTCAATCTGATTTCTATCTTGAAAGATTTGTCTATTCTGGATATTTTATATGAAGGAAATCATGCAATAAATGGTTTTTTGCATCTGGCTTTATTTACTTAACATAACGTTTTCTAGGTTTATCCATGCTATAGCAAGAAGTATCAATACTTCATTCCTTTTTATGTCTAAATAATATAGCATTGTATGGATATACCACATTTTGTTTATCTCTTCATCAACTGATGGATATTTGGGTTGTTTCTACCTTTCAGCTATTGCGAGTAGTGTGGCTATGACTCTTTGTGCAGAAGTTTCGGTCTGGACACCTGTCTTCAATTCTTTTCAATTGGTATGTAAATAAGAGAAACGGGAATCCTAGAAATGGAATCATTGGATCATATGATAATTTTGTGTTTAACTTACCAAGGAACTGCCCAGCTGCTGCGCCATTTCACTCTCTCACCAGTAACTATGAGGTTTCAGTTTCTGCACATCCTCACCAACACTTGCTCTTTTCCTTGCTTTGCTTTATTATGACCACCCTAGTGACTGGGAAGTGGTATCCCATTGTGGTTTTGATTTGCCTTTCGCTGATGACTGGTGATGGTGAGCATCTTTTCTTGTGCTTGTTGCTAATTTGTGTATCTTCTTTGAAGAAACGGGTATACGTGCCTTTTGTTTTTTAATTAAGTTGCTATCTTTTTGTTGTTCAGTTGTAAGCGTTTTTATATATTTATATATATCCTGGATACCAGACTCTTACCAGATAGATGATTTGCAAATATTTTCTCCCATTCTGTGGATTGTCTTTTCACTTTTTGATAGTGGCCTTCGACGTACAAAAGTTTTAAATTTTATTGCAGTCCAATGCATCTATTTTTTTGTTCCATTGTTCATGGTTTTGTTGTCATATCTCTTAAACACAGATCATAGACATTCATACCCATCTTCTTCTAAGAATTCTATAGTTTTAGTTCTTGCATATTTATATTTAGATCTTTTGTCCATTTCGTGTTAAATTTTTATACGATATGAGGTTGGTAAGTTGATTTTTTACAAAGGTGCAAAAGCATTTCTATGAAGAAAGGATAGTCTTTTTCAAAAATGGTCTTGTAACAACTGGACATTCGTACACAAAAAATGAACCTCAGTCTACAGCTTAGAAGAGAGAAGTCCACAAGTTAATTTTTTTAATGTTTTTTAAATTTATTTTTGAGTGAGAGAGAGAGACAGAGTGTGAGTGGGGGAGGGACAGAGAGAGAGGGAGACAGAATCCAAAGCAGGCTTCAGGATCCGAGCTGTCAGCACAGAGCCTAAGGTAGGGCTGGAACTCACAGACCACGAGGTCATGATCTGAGCTGAAGTCAGACGCTTAACCAACTGAGCTACCCAGGCACCCTCCACAAGTTAGTTTAAAGAGAAACTTGGAGAGAGCGCCAGCATCCAGAGTGTTTCAGGTCTAATGGTAAAGAGATGGAGAAAGGGTCATTCCCTTCATTTGTATGTAGAACCCACGCAAGTTTTGTTACCCCAAGGCCTGGAAGCTTAGGGTCCACATCTGGGTAGGGATAAGGGGAGCTCACGCTACATGACAGAAGTAACAACTTGACTATTTTTAGAGATAAGCTAACTTCAGAGTGCACCCCACAAAGCTCTGGTCCAAAGCAGCTCTCTGAAAGAGAGCCCAGGAGAGTACAAATGTGGAGTCTTCATTAAGTTATGGTAACAACTCAATGAAACCTAGGGACTGGACACATTCCCTAACCCAGTTCATTTTCTTACTATCCTTGAGAAGTATAAAAATGATCCGAAGCTTCCACCATTCTTTTCTCCTGTTGCCCACCATTGGTATGTACATAAGAGAAACAGGAATCTCACTGGGGAAAGTTATCTTCTCTGAACCAAGAGAGTTTTTAGGATGATGCTGGCAATGGCATGTGAGTCACGAACGCTTGACTTCGTGCGGAATGTACCTTAGTCCTCCAGGGCCTCTCTCTCTGACAGCAGAAGGCTGGAGTTCTTGCATTTCCTATTACTCATAAATCCCCGGAACCGAGGGCTCCTGGCCGTTTCTCAGACCTGAAGAATGAATTCCAGTTGTAAACAACAGTTGCTATGATGACAAGGTGTTGTGGTTTATCTATTTGGTTCCCAAAAGCACACAAGAGGATATGAGGCAATTAAAGCCTATACATGAGCTCGCTCTTGGCCCAATTGGGAATCCCTTTTTTGTTCACCCGTCTGCAGGAGATTGACATGAAAGGAATTAGGGCTTTGCAGTCAGATAGACACGCCTTGGTTGGAACTCATATCTAGTCAGGGTATTAGCTGTGTGACTGTGGGCAAGTTTCTTAAGCAAACTGAACTTCGGTCTCCACAGGAGTGAAAATGGCGATAATAGTAGGATTATTGGGAGGATTAAGTGTGGTAACACAGGTGAAAGCACACAGTGGGTGCTTAGAAAATGTCAATCTCCATTCTCTTTCCACCTTTAAATGGATGGCTGAAATTCTGCTCCTCGGTATCTGTAGAAGTTAGGAAGTAGGCTTGGCTTAGGGAGATAAACAAAACAACAGTAACTTAGATGAGCAGTTCATGTCTTTCTCATCTAGTTTCTGGAGCAATCCAGGCGGTTCCGGGATCCTATGCCCAACATCCCTCTCGTCCCGGTGCCTCTCCACCACATGTATGCTCCGAGCAGCAGGGTGGAGGAAGGAAATGACCTGAAGGAAATGACCAAGATTGCCTACATCAATTTTCCGCACATCCTATTGGCCAGGTCTTAGTCCCATGGTCACTCTAGGTATAAGAAAGCCTGGGAAATGTTGTCTTTATTCTGGGCAGCCATGTGCCCAGATGACAACTGAGAATTTTTATTACTATCGAGGAGCGGGAAGTGAATATTAGAGGACAACCTGCAGCCTCTGCCCAGTGTCTGTATACTTTTCCCGTTCTCTTAGCTCAGTTGAAAATTTCAAATCTACATGCAAACTATATAGATAATAAATCAAATCAAATTAATCTTAGGCCATTAGAAAATACATAAACTAAATTATGTTTGAAAAACACGTGAACAAGATATCAGAAAAGGCAGAATTAAGACAAAAAGTGTCACAAAAGATCAGTTTCTATTGATAAGAGTTAAAATTCATAAGGACTTTTTAACAGTAAGAAGTCTTTGTGCTGGACGCTTTTCATATTCCCTTCTAGATCTGCTCTCCCTTCATGTCCTTGGTGCCGAGGGCCCCTGGAGGGAACCTCTAGGGGCCACATTGACTGCTCCCTTGCTCTCTGCTTCCACTTGGGTTTGGACAATGGAGAACACCAGCAGGAGATTGAGGGGAGGGGGAACGGTGGAGCTGGGGTGCTTCGTTCCCAGCAGCCTTCCTGCAAGAGTGTCACAGATTGGCTCTGTTCCTCCCTTGAGGTCATAGTTCTCACAGGGGAGCCCTTTGCACACGGCCCTCCCTGTCTTCAGGTTCCCATATCTGCTCTCACCCTTGCCCCTCCCATCCTAAGGAAGCTGAGGGTTCCCTGCTATTCTAGCCCTAGGGTACTGTCCTACCGCTGCGGTTTCACTACACCAGCACCAAACCTTTGCATTTAGTCTCTTTATTAAACCCTCCTCAAATTACCCACTTGCACTGGGGCATCTGTTTCGTTTCAGAACCCTATGGAAGCTTAATGTTCCAATACTACAGCATCAAAAGGCACAAAGCAAAACCTATTAGTATTGTAGAAAGAGCTTTATGAAAGCAAATTTTCTTGAGACATTTTTAACCAACCCTACCCATCTAAACATTTGAAGCAGTCATGTAAAATTTGCATCCTGGCTGAAAAGAATTTGTACTATTTTTAAATGACCATTAACTACTTAGAACATTGAATAACGCTTCAAATATCTCCAGCAAATATGGGAGAAAGATAATGGTCTTAAAATGTAAACAGCTTTGAAACAAAATTATGAAAGGTTAATAAACACGTATAAACTTTTTTTTAACATGGCTGGTAATCAAAATATGCAAATTAGAGCAACAAGATGTCTCTTTTTAGCCTATCAAATTAACAAATATTAAAAAAAAATTGTGCTCGCGAGAGTGTGATATAACACTGTTACTCACAGCTGGTGGGAGTATGAACTGATAAAAATTTTCTAGAAAGAGATTTGTCCTCTATGTGTTAAGAGCCTTATAAAGATTTATACTCTTTCAACCAGTAATTCTGCCCCTAGGAATTTATTATAAAGAAATAATAATAATACAGATGTGTTTAAGGATGCATAGCACATATTACTTATAACAGCAAAATGGGAATAGTCTAGGTAATCAACAATAGTTGACGGTTACCTTATGATATATCTGTGGGAAAATACACCGACATTAAAATAGGGTTTCCAAAAAAATTAAACACGGCAAGAATCCTCCAATAATATTAATTTATCATAGCAAGTTATACAACTGTAGACATAGTTTGATACTTAATTAGGTTAAAAATATACATAGAAGATATTAACAGTGTTCACAAAAGTGGTGAATTACAGATGATTTTTGTCTTTCTCTACTTTTCTGTATGTTCCAGGTGTTCTACACTGAGTATTTATTACTTTTATAACACTGTGTATTTTTAAAAGAACAGCAAAATTGTGAAAGTCTTAAGCTGGCTAATAAGTAAGCCATTTTCACAAAACCGTATAGCGTTTCAGGAGACCAAAAGACGTGATTAGGACCACACCCACCCTCGTACTCAGTGCACCATCTGGGGAAGAAGAATTCTTCTCACCCTGGAAGATATTTTGAACTATCTCTGCATAGTTAAGACTGAGCACATTAGATCCCAGGGTTAATCCTTAGGGAAAAGTCCTTGGATGAAAGGAAGACTAGGAAGAAGAGAGGAGAACCCTCAGGCACTACCGGTGTCACTGGTGGTGTGGCTCAAAGCAGTAGGCACAGCTTAAGCAGTGGCTTGGTGGGGGCCGTGGTGGACAGTGCAAAGTGGCGGAGGCAATTAGCAGTGTCTTTTAGAGCAACCAAGCCCAGCAGCGATCAGCAGCTGAACAGGTTCATGGGAACAATATCACTGGTGGTGGGGAAGGGGTGTCTCTCAGGAATGCCTGAGAGGTGGGGCTGGGGCGTTTATACTAAAAGTATTGTTCGTCTACTACTTTTCTGTAGTTGGTCACTTTCTGAATTCTTTTTTATATTGGAACATAAATATTTTTTTTGTGTGTATATGTGCCATTAACACAAGTTTTAATTATTTTAGCTTTAAAATACATTTTATTGTTTTTTAATGTTTATTTCGTTAATTTGAGAGAAAGACAGAAAGCATGAGCAGGGAAGGGGCAGACAGAGAGAGACAGAGAGAGAGAGAGAGAGAGAGAGAGAGAGAGAGAGAGAACCCCAGGCAGGCTTCACGCCATCAACACAGAGCCCAATGCGGGGCATGATCTCACAGTGAGATATGACCTGAGCTGAAATTAAGAGTCGGACACTTAACCAACTGAGCCACCCAGGCGCCCCTTAAACTTGTGCATGGTGGCACAAGTTCATTCCATATAGCAAAGTTATTCAGAGGCAAATTTGTACTCTTAAGTGTTTTCATTGTTAAATAAGTAAAATTAAAAAGAAAACAGTTTTAAAGCTATTAATTCAAGAGTTAAAAAATTAACAGTGATACCAAGTTTTACTATGAAGTAACAGTGCCATAGTAGCACAATGGTAGACACAGAGATCCATGGAACACAATAAGGAGTTTAGCAACGGACCCAAACATATAGGACCAACTGATTGCCAACAAATGGGACAAGGTAATTCAATGAGGAAAAGGATTACGTTTTCAACAAATGATGCTAGATCAATTGGAGAATTATGTGGAAAACAAGAACCCCAGCCCTTATCTCATATCATACTAAACATTTCTCAAAATGGATCAGGTACCTAAATGTAAAAGCTAGAACTATACACACTTTAGGAGAAATCATAGGAGATAATCTTTATGGGCTGAATGAATATTTCTTTGTATGGACACAAAAAACATGAACATAGAAGAAATTGAGATGTTAAAGTTTATTAAATGAAAAACTTCTGCTATTTAAAAAACTCCATTAAGAAAATAAGAAGAAAAAGAAAACCAAAGCAGGAGGCATCGCAATCCCAGACTTCAAGCTGTATTACAAAGCTGTAATCACCCAGACAGTACGGTACTGGCACAAAAATGGACACTCAGATCAATGGAACAGAATAGAGAACCCAGAATAGGGTTTGTCCAACCCACAAACATACGGCCAACTCATCTTTGACAAAGCAGGAAAGAATATCCAATGGAATAAAGACAGTCTCTTCAGCAAGTGGTGCTGGGAAAACTGGACAGCGACATCAGAAAAATGAACCTGGACCACTCTCTTACACTATGTGCAAAAATAAACTCAAAATGGATGAAAGACCTAAATGTAAGACAGGAAGCCATCAAAATCCTTGAGGAGAAAGCAGGCAAGAACCTCTTTGACCTTGGATGCAGCAACTTCTTACTCCACACGTCTCCAGAGGCAAGGGATACAAAAGCAAAAATGAACTACTGGGACCTCATCAAAATAAAAAGCTTCTGCACAGTGAAGGAAACAGTCAGCAAAACTAAAAGGCAACCTCTGGAATGGAGAAGATATTTGCAAATGACATATCAGATAAAGGGATAGTATCCATAATCTATAAAGAATTTATCAAACTCAACACCCAAAAAACAAATAATCCAGTGAAGAAATGGGCCAAAGACATGAACAGACACTTCTCCAAAGAAGACATCCAGATGGCCAACAGACACATGAAACAATGCTCAACGTCACTCATCATCAGGGAAACACAAATCAAAACCACAATGAGATACCACCTCACACCAGTCAGAATGGCTGATTTTAATAACTCAGGCAACAACAGATGTTGGCAAGGATGCGGAGAAAGAGGATCTCATTTGCACTGCTACTGGGAATGCAAACTGGTGCAGCCACTCTGGAAAACAGTATGGAGGTTCCTCAAAAATTAAAAATAGAACTACCCTACAATCCAGCAATTGCACTACTAGGGATTTATCCAAGGGATTCAGGTGTGCTGTTGTGAAGGGGCACATGCACCCCGACGTTTATAGCAGCACTATCAACAAGAGCCAAAGTATGGAAAGAGCCCAAATGTCCATCGTTGGATGAATGGATAAAGAAGATGTGGTATATATATACAATGGAGTATTACTTGGCAATCAAAAAGAATGAAATCTTGCCATTTCCAACTATGTGGATGAAACTAGAGGGTATTATGCTAGGCTAAATTAGTCAGTCAGAGAAAGACAAATATCATATGACTTCACTCATATGAGGACTTTAAGATACAAAGCAGATGAACATAAGGGAAAGGAAGCAAAAATAATATAAAAACAGGGAGGGGGACAAAAACATAAGAGACTCTTAAATATAGAGAACAAACAGAGGGTTACCAGAGGGCATGTGGGAGGGGGGTGAGTTAAATGGGTAAGGGGCATTAAGGAATCTACTCTTGAAATCATTGTTGCACTGTATGCTGACTAACTTGGATGTAAATTTTTTTAAAAAATTAATTAAAAAATGTTGTTACTATTAAAAAAAATAAAATAAGAGGAGAATCCACAGACTGGAAAAAATATTTGTAAGACACATATCTGACTGACAAAGTACTTTGATGTCAAGAATATGTAAAGAACTCTTAAAATCTACTGATGAGAAGAAAAACAACCCAATAAAAACCTACAAAATATTGTCTTTTTCCTTTATCTCTCATCTAGCTTCCAAATATTTGAATAGGGACCCTTACAATATATTTTCAATACTAGAAAAATGTATTATTCTTACCAGTAATAGCTGGAAAGGAATACTACTAGCAAAAGAAGAAAAAAATAGTGTTTACCATCAAAAAGATTGAGAGAAAGTGGTACAATCTTTCTAAAGGGCAATTTTGGTTTTTATAGTATGCCTACACTTTTTGAAGAAATTATATTTCCAGGGACTTTTTCCAAGTTCTAAGTTAAAGGTCATGTACATAAAGGTTTAGCTATAGAAAGTAATAAGAAATTGGATGTTGCTGGATGCCTGTGTGGCTCAGTCAGAAGAGAAGGTGACCCTTGATCTCAGGGCTGTGAGATCGAGCCCCATGTAGGGTGTAGAGGGACGTAAACAAATAAAACTTAAAAAAAAAAGAAACTGGATATTGCCTCAGTGACCCCGGTAGGGAATTAGTTAAATAAATTATATATGTGTACATTAGCATTATGCGAGGTTGATAAGAATATTGTAGAAATATCTATATGTTGATAGGAAAAGATGTTCGCATCATGTTGTTAAGTGAAAAAAGTTATAAAAGAGTATGTGCAGTAAGATTTAATTTTTATAAAAAAGAAAAGCATTTATATACAGCAATGTATGAGATTTAAAAAATGTATGAAATTCATACATTATTTGGGAATGTATTTGGGAATTGTGATTCTAGCTTATTTTTCTTTTCTCTGTATGTTTTCTTCATGCTTCTAATCTACTGGCCTGGGAACCCTATCAAAGAGTGGTCCATGTTTTTATGGATCGAGATCATTAATCCTTATTTCCTGGAGAACATAATTTAGGGGACCGGTCTTCTGGCTCTTCTCCTTGGCTCATCTAGGCTTCCTGACTGCCCATCCAGCAAGAGGGAAACACGTTTCCCTCTGTGTGTCCTCCTATCCTTGAGGAAAGAGCCTTTTTGGGCTCTTCTCTAGAAACATCTCCAGAATTTAGTGTGACCTCAATTCCAAGTGGTGCTTGGCACACTAATTGTCTGTTTTCTCTACTTCTCTATCCTGCTCTCTTCACCTAATTCTTTCTTATTTTCCCTCCCTTGTACTTCATCCCTTGAATACAGGTACCTTCTTTGGTTCCCAGACCTTCAGGCTACAAATTACCTGATTTGTGCCCTGAGCCTTCCCTCTTTCATCTCTCTCATGTGGCTTATCCCTTGATGCTCAGGCTTTCTGGTCTGTGTCTGAAACCTTTGCCGAGTACATTAGAGGGGCTGCTGATTCCTTCTTCCCAGCATTCCTCCCTACTTCCTCTCTTCCAATTAGAAACAATTTCCTACTCAAAGTCATGTGATGTTTTGTGGATCACAGCATTTTGGTCAGATATTGGCATGTGATGTAAGCTGGGCAGCAAAACCCCTCCCTGGGAAAACCCTCTTCCTTCTCTGGCCAAAGGCTATAAGGAGAAGAGTCTGGAGTATGCCAGTGGCCGTGTCGCCCATTGTGAGTGAAAGCCAGTTGGAGAGAATCAAGCTCATACACAGAGAAGAGAGATGCATGAGAGAAACAGTCCAGATGGTATTCGGTCCCTTGATCCAGCTATCCTTGAAGGCCATTCCTATCCTCACTCACTATGAGGTGGACAATGAATTTCTGTCATTTCCGACCACACGTGTGTTCTAACGTAACCATTTCAGACGTCTCCGAGTCACCGTGACTTAACACCGCAATAGCCCTTTGCAGTTCTCCCTCAGAAAGCTGTCTTGTCCATCTTTGCATTCTCAAGAGTTCTGGGCTGGGAATGGAGAGACTAGGGTTCTACTTCTGGTTCTGCTAGCAAAATCTGTGTGAGATTGAGTAGAGCCTTTAATTTACCTCGGTTTCCTCATATACGACAGGAAGGCATCAGGTTAGATGGAGTCTAACATTCCTTCCAGCACTAACATCTTATGGTTTTATGATTTCAAATTCTGTGCCTCCAGGCTGACCCCACCTGAGCTCTGGTCCTAAATCTGCCTGCTTAACGTTTCCAGTAGCATGTCCCACCTTTATCTCAAACTCGGCAACTCCGATGCCAGTCGTCAGTTCCTCCTACAGCTTGGTCCTTTTTGTTTCTGCCCGTGGGACCACTGTTCTTCTAGACACCAGGACTCAAATGGTTGGGATAAATTTTCACTGCTTACATGCTTTTATCACATATGCTCAAGTGGTGACCAAATATCATTATGTCTTTCTTGAAAAATTCTTGGAGTCATTGTGGTTTGGACTCATTGCCGTGTGTTGAGATGTATCTAGATGTACCTCAATCTCTGTCTGTGTCTCTCACATATATCTACCTTATATCTATATCTGTACTTGTATCTACACCTACAACTATTATCTATGCCATATCCAACCCCCCAATCTCAATCACGAGCTCCAGGCCCATATCTTCCAATATATAGTGAAAACATCTGCCTGGATATCTCTCGGTATCTCAAACTCATTATCCTCTCATAAGTCCTGCTTCTCCATCAATGTTATACATCTGGAGTACAGTGTCTACCATATAACCTTGGACACAACCTATACTCCACCTCTAATCCCATGAGCTCTTCCCTGGAATGGCTCTTTGACTTTCCCCTCTTCCCTCGGACCCACCTCCTCAAACTTCCACAGTTTCGGCCTTTATTATCTCTTGCTGAACCAATGCAACCTTCTCATTCCCTACACTGACGTTAGAGAGTTCTCAGGGCGCTAAACCCACCAAGCCCGTCTACTGCTTGGCAACTTTCAAGACCCGCCCCCTTCCTACCACATCAAATCCAAACATTTCAACATGGCCTGAAATGATGAAATCGACAAAAAGGTGTCCCGAGGAGGAATTATTCCAAATGGTTGCATATAAAGCTCCCAAAGGAATGCTCTCACGAATATAGATGCAAGACATGAGCCAGGATGGAGAGTGGTGCATCTAAAGAAAACAGATTTCAGAATGCAAGTGGCAACTTAGGTATTGGTCTCAAGCTGGACCAGGCTCCTGTATGACTTTTTCCTCCCTTGTCCCTCCTGTAATGAGGATGCTTAGAGTCGAAGATTGGTCCACAGTGCTAGGGGTGTGGTCTGCTTTCTCTCCTGGGCTTAATAGTTACTTACACTGGCTGGTGGCGTTCCCACCACTAGGTGGGCCTCCCAGATGGCTGCTGCTCTGGGTTTGAGGGCCAACATCCTCTCCGTTGTGCATCTTTCTACTCCGCTGAGCGGGAGTGCTCAGGATTGCCCTTCCTCACATGGCGACAGCTCTAGGATCTGAGGCTGGGCTTGCCTGGAGAGAAGGTCACCCAGCAAAGCCAAGGGAGACCTGCTTTAGCTCCGTGCTGGGGCTCGGGGCAAAGCCTCCATCAGGAACGAAGGGCTCCTTGGCCTGACTTTGTGCTTATCTTCCCTTTGGGCAACTGGGGGAAGGCTCATTCTTGGGAGTCAGATCCGGGACCCCACACCTGGGCCGTCTACGTCTCTATAAATATCCATCAGCATGCCATTCGGATACGACTTGAAACCCTCATAATTACTTTTTGTCACACAAAGCAAGAAGAATAAGGAAGGGATGGGAACACATTTTCTGGCAGATGGTATCTGGGAACAGATGACAGAGACAAGACAGGTCAGTCAACTCCTACTGAAAGGAAAAATTTGGCTTTCTCTGCCCAAGACAGAAATCTTCATTCTTGGAAGTATAGAACAAATGTGGTTAGGGAGGAATGCGAATATAAAAATAGAAGTAGGTGGTAAGAGAGCAATTTATTGCTTTTGAAAAATATTTAATGGTATTTTTTTTTTTTTTTTACTTTACAGAACAGTTTGAAACTGAAACGTGAAAAATCATGCACGGTCTCACCAGCCTTTATCAACAATTGTATCTTATTCCTTCCACACCCCCCCCCTTCGTTTAACTGTGCATACGTTTTTCTTCTATTTATTTTACAAATTATAGTCTTAATATACGCAAAACTTTGTGTCTTGCGTTTTACAAGAACGTTACAGAATAAATCATATTTATGTCTTATTGCACAACTTTTGTAAATCTTTGTTCATTCAACAAATATTTATCAAACGCCTTCAGTGCCCAGGCATGGGCTGGTCGTGGGGAAGAGCCCTTCCTCCCGGTGTCCACGGTGGGCTGAGCGCAAGGACGAGCAAGCCTGCAGCTCCCTGAGCGTGAGACGAGGGCAAAGGGAGGGGAAACACAGGATCTGGAGGAGCCTGTGGGAAGGGCCCAGATGTCTGTGGGGTGGGTATCATGGAAGCTTCCTGGAGGAGGAGGTGTGTGAGCTAAGTCCTGCGGGGTAAGAGTTGGCAGGAAAAGAATATGAGGGAAGAAAGAATGTTCTCACGCCTGGAAGAGAGTGAGGGCACAAGAACGAGCAGGAAGTTTTATCCGGGGAGGATTTGGAGAGCTGGGCTGCGCCTGGAGTGGGGCAGGCTCTAGAAGCAGGCAAGCACGTGAGGGGAGGCCTGTGTGGTGGGCAGGGTCAGTCCGCCAAAGAATCTGAATGGGATCCGGAAGGTAAAGGGGAGCAGGAGATGTTTTAAGAAAGGGAGTGACAAGTTAGGACTACGTTAAAAAAATTTTTTTTTGATGTTTATTTATTTTTGAAAGAGAGAGAGAGAGAGCATGGAAGAGGTGGAGAGAGATGGAGACATAATCCGACACAGAATCCGAAGCAGCTTCTGAGGCGGGCCTCGAACCCTCAAGCCGTGAGATCATGACCTGAGCTGAAGTCAGACACTTCACTGACCCAGCCGCCCAGGCGCCCCAGGACCGCACTGTAGAAAAGCTGCTTAGGCTACGCCATGAAGGACACGTTGAGAGGAATCAAGAATGGCAGCAGGGGGTCCCATTAGGAAACACGGCAGTAATCTGGGTGAGAGCGACGGCTCTCTGAACGAGTCTTCCCTACTTCCAGCCCTGCTCGCCTCCACATGTGGAGGAAGCAGCCTGCTCCTGACTTGCCGCCGGGCCCACCCCTTTCGGGCTCACCTGGCTCAGCACACTGGTTTGTCACTCTCTTCTGATCTTCCGACTCCCCCTTTAGGCCTTCTGTTCTCCTTCCCTACTTTCCCCCACAGCTTTGTAATGTCTTATTCCTATAATATGGCCTGCTTCCTGACGTAACCTTGACGGGTGCAGTCCCCGTGGACCCCGTCGCACTGGCCCTTTCCCCTGTGAGCACTTATCCTGCCTGGAGCCATCTTGTTTCCTGGCATAGTGTTTGTCTCTACTGCTTCGTTAAGCCCCCCAAGAGCAGGGGCTTGTTCTGTTTTGTTACTAAGAACAGTGCCTGGCCCACTGTTGAGTGAGTGTATGAACGGATGGATGGATGGATGGATGAATATTTGGTTCAAAGCTCAGAAGAGAGCTCTGGGCTGAAGATAAAGATTCTAGAGTCACTGAAGCCATGGATGTAGACAAGATCGCCTGGGCAGGGTGGAGAGAAGAAAAAACGAGGAACATCAGAAACAGAATTCTGAAGAGCGCCCATCCTGTACAGCTGGAAGGCAGGAGCCAGTGCAGGTCCGCTGGGCGAGAAGGGCAAGGAAAAGGAGTATTTCAAGATGGAGAGACACATGCTGCTTAGCAAGAAAGAGGCCTTCGGGGTTCTTGGACAGAGCAGTTTCAGGAAAGTGGTGAGGACCAAAGCCACGCTACTATGGATTGAAAAGAAAGTACGGGCGAGGAAGGAAAGACAGCAAGTGTGGGCACCTCCAAGATAGTTGGCTGTGGGCGGCAGAAGGAGCCGGGGCAGCGGCTGGAGCCATGCAGTTTTAACATGGCAGACCCTGGAGCACCCTAAGTGCTGGCGGGAGGGGCGGACAGAGAAGGAGAGATTAAATCATAGGGGAGCGGGGGTGCTGCTCGAGGGTATCCCTCGCCTGTGTGACTCTCAGTGGGGTTGGAGCTCGGAGCGGGTGGAGGCTTGGCGCAGACAGCCTCCCCATGTTAACGGAGGGGATGGACCCAGATCAGACTGGTCTGGCTGCAGGGAGCCCTTTACATCTGGGGACAGGAGATTCAAAGACCTCCATCAATGGGAGGTGGGGAGTGAGGCCACCTGTTCAGAGGACTGGGGAGTGGAGGGACAGTGTTTTTGGTTTGGCCAATCTCAGTCCCTTTAGTACGCGGATTCCTATGAAGGAGGGCACCTCCTGAGGCCAGGACACAGCTGGCCCCTCAACTGGGCCCTGAAAGCGTTAATTCGCTCCTGGAGTCTCTGGCCAAGAGGAGTTTCCCTCTCTTCAGGAAAAGACCAGTTCTTAAGCTCTTCTGAACCTCCTCCCCACTCTTCCTCTGGGAGCAGCCGAGGGGCCTGGAGCCTGCCCTTCCCTGCACGGCTGAATCCCTGAAGAGGGCAGTATTTTCACAGGTGGGCCCTGCTCTAAGGAGCCCCATTATAAGAAGACTCTGGCTTTTTAAACTGGGCCAATAAAGGAATTTGCCAAGAGGGTCTTTGAAGTAATGACCTCCCCAGTGAGTGCCCTGAAATGTATTTTTATATCTTGGAGGAGAGATTATGATCTGGGGGGCCCCAGAGCTGTGGGAGGCAAGAGACCCGGAGGGTGGCAGGGTCCTGGCTTCTATCCAGGGGCCCGTCAGGGGAGCAGAGGCTACTGCTCTGGGAGGGGCCTGGGGTCTGGGGAAATCAGATTCGCAGAGTTCTACGTGCCTAAGCCCAGTTCCTGGGCAAAGCAAGGCCCTTCTGGATTAGAACTGTTTATTCTCCACGAGCCCAGGCCCAGCCAGGCTCAGTGTGAGGTCTGAGCCAGCTGAAGCCATGTGGAGTGGCCCCTTCCCCTGTCCGGTGAGGATGAGCAGGGTGGAGACAGGAGTGTAGAGGTGATTAGGGGGAGATGGGCCCGGAGGGTGGCACCCATGTGGTGCTGAGGACCTTCCGCATGATTCTCATTCATTCATTCATTCATTTGCTCACTCATTCATTCATTCCCCAAATCTTTATTGAGCACCTACCATATGTCAGGTTTCTTGCTGGAGATTCAATGGTGGGTTAAGCAGGCCTGGTCCTGACCCTCAGGAGCTTACATTCTGGCAGGGGACCAGACGTTGAATAAATCAGTGTGCTTTCACAGTGCAGTTATGAACCGTGAGAGAGCTAGAGAGAGAGAAAGGACCGTGAGTCTAGAGAACACGGGAGTGTGGTGGTTAGGGCTCTGAGGAAGCCACCTTGGAACTGGGGTCTGAAGCCTGAGCCCACAGTAAGCAGCAGTGTAGGATTCGAGGCTGAGGGGGACAGCATGTGGAAGAGCAAGCGGAAGACCCCCGGGTGAGGGGGGGAGCGGAACAGAGAGGGAGCGGGTGTGGACTAGTATGAGGCTGGGGAGGCTGGCAGGGGCCGGACCACGCATGGCCTTGCTGGTGGCAGCAAGGGGTTCAGATTTTTATTTGGGGTGTATATAGGAAGCTCTTGGCTGCCGTGGCAGGGGTTGGGGTACAGGGGCCCCAAGGCGACCCTTCTAGTCGAGAGTGGGACCCGAAGTCCATGTCGCACGTGCTCAGATCCCCTTTCCATTCGACCACCCTCGACCCGTGCTTTCCAGGGGGCAGCTGGAGACAGGGTAAGTCATCTTAGGGCTGGAGGGGTCTCACGGAACAAAGGGCAGAGGCAGCCATGAGGGGATCTGCTTGCCACAGTGGGATTTGTGCCAGCGAACATTAAGAATCACGCCGAATGTGCAGGGAGGACAGCAAGCGGAAGACTTTGAACACCAGGCGGAGGAGGTTTGATTTCTTTGGAGATCCTTGAAGCCATTCGAGCAGAGGCATGACCCAGGTAAATATTGGAAATCTTGTTTGGCGCTGGAATGCACGATGGGTTGGAGGGAGCGGAGAGATAGGCGGCAGGGCCCGCAGTCTTGCGGCCGCTGTGCTCTAGGAGAACAGTCAGGTGGGATTATGGGGGAGGCAGAGATGTTGGGGCAGGAGTAGAGGCTGGGGCATGGCTGGCAGAGGCCCCAGCAGAACCTGTTGAGAGATGAACTATGTGCGTATGCACACGTGTGCATGTGCGTGTGTGTGCATGTGCGTGGGTGGGGGGAGTTGGTGGTGGTGGTGGTGTGACTCCAAGACCACGGCCAGGAGCTCAGATTACCGTGGCCGTTTGGTGCCAGGTCGGGGCGTGCGGTGCAGGTCACTGCGGCCAGGCTGAGGTCGAGGTGCTGAGTGGCCTCCCGGCTGGGGAAGCCAAGCAGGAGTGTTGGAAAGTCAAGCCTGGAACTTAGCAGGGAGGAGGAGCTCTGGCATTAGCTAACTTCTGGTGCGAATTAATCACCAATTAACTGATTATTCCATAAACAAAATGCCGCCTCTGTGAAGTGCCATATTTTCCAGTCAAACTCCGCAACCCCGGTTGTGGAATTCCTGCCTGTCATTCCTGAGGTCGACCCCACCCTTGACTATCAATAATGACAACATTAGTTCCTCCTTCGTTCTCCATGCACACTACCCCTGACTCTTGGCCATGGCTGGATGGAAACCCGCAAGGCGACTCACCTCTCGGTTCCCATTCGACTTCTCTCCTGAGCTCCCCAAAGGCTCCCTTGCGACCCGCGGGAAAACTGCATGACCCAAAACTTTCGTGTCCTTACCAACATTTTTGCTCCTGCGGTTGGCCCATCCGGGTGCCCTTGCTGGAATGCCTGCCCTTCTTTTTGCTTATCTCCGCTTTCCCACGTGGGCAGCCAAAAGTTCTTGTAGATGGAAGGCTCTACAAGCCTCTGCAAATCCTGCCCGTTCTCTAAGGCCCATCCCCGGTCTCACTTCCTCCAGAAGCCGTCCCATGAGCATACCTCAGCCAGCTCCCCCTGCAAGGCCGGCAAAGTGCAGACTGTACTACAGACGCTTTGGACTGCATGTGGCGTTTGCCCAGCAAGCTAGAACTTGGTCCTCTTCTGCCTGTTTTTGCTGCTCCCTGTTCATGTCGTGTAGGTAGGCTGTTCCGGTCGGGGGAGGCCGTGTTCTGCGGGGGCAGTGGCTTCACGTGGTGCAAGTTGATTTTCTGACTGCGTCACATGCCCCTCGAGGGCTGGTGGGAGGCCCTGCTCCTTTCTTGCTGGAGGACGCAGGCCGATGGCGACCTGACATCTCGAAGCTTCACCATCTGGAATGGTGCCGTCCGATAAAATTTTCGGCAACGATGGAATGTCTCATATATGCGGTGCAATGCAACTTCTGCTGGCCACATGTGGCTATCGAGGGTTTGAAATATGCTAGTGTGACTCAGGAACAGAATTTTGAATTTCATTTGATTCTAAAAAATTCAAATTGCCACATGCGGCTCTTGCTACCACATTCGGCAGGGCAGATCCGAAACACGAGGTCGCTGTAGTCACCTCCCAGGTATCCGCAGAAGAGTGTGGGGAGAAACTTGCCTGCTTTTCTGTGCTCAGCCGAGAAGTAATCACTGCTCGGAGCTGGTAACCAGGTCCCACTTAACTGCAAGGCAGCTGGAAAGTGTGGGGGAGCCATGAATATTCAGAGAGCAAGAAGTCGCTTTGCCACAGAGCTCTTCTCAAACCTTCCTGGGGGTAAGATGCGTGGGGTTCGGGGGCACAGATTCAGTTGGTCTGCTTGGAGAGGGAGGGCAGGGATGGGCTGAGAGATGGTAGCTTCGAGATGCAGAGACCGGCCCAGAGAGGGCGAAGAGTGTATTTACCACAGACTGGCTGGGCCTAGAGTCTTGAGGTGCTGGCTCAGAGAAGACAGAATGGGGAAGGCAGGACACCGTGGCTCCCCTCGGAGGAACAACAGCCCTGGCTGGGACACATCTAGCCTTTCCTTCTGGGTCCCTGGGAAGGGAAGAGCTTAAGAGCTGCCAGAGGCCTGTTCTCGGAGCCCTTGGAAGGGAAGGGCCCCACAGGGCTTTCAGTTTTCAAATGGCTTTGGCTCATCCTCCCCCCTGAGGTGAGTCACTGAGCTGCCTGCGTGAAGGATGAACTGCAGGGCAAGAACCCAGCATGAGGTCATCTAGGCCACACTTCCCGCCTGACCCCAGCCCTGGGGCCAAGTTCAGGGAGTTTCCCAAGGCCAGTGAGGAAGGGGGTCATGCCCGGACCGCTGCAGCATTGCGGCCACTGAGAAGGGGTGGAGGCGGGTGGGGTGCGGTGCCTTTAGGGTCAGGGCCCTGGAGCTGCAGAACGGACCTCAGAAGTGACTCGGCTGAAGAAGGAAACTGAGGCACAGAGAGAGGCCCCAAGCCCACTCGGGGAGTTGGCGGCTGGGCTGTGAGCAGTGCCTGGGCTCCTCCACGGGGCCCTCTATGCGTGACCCAAAGGGGTCCCGGAGGCAGTGCTGTCCGGATGTCATCCTCATGGTCTCCAGGTCGGCACGCGCTCCAGCTGTTTTTATTTTTCCTAGAGACCTGCATAACTCAGGCTCTGTCCACTTCTGATTTAAATCCTTGCTGCTCTTGGAACCTGTTTCTTTTCCTCTCGCCTGCCAGGACAGACGACAAAGCTCCAAGTGGCAAAGCAAGACCAGTGTGAACAAAGGAAAGGTTTTATTGGAGTCTGGAGCCTGGGAAGGGAGCCTCTATTTCCTCCAACCAGGTCAACACGAATCTGTATCTTAAAGAAAAAAAAACAACCTAGACGGGGAGAAATTCTTGACTTTACAAACTATTCTTCATTTCAGAGAACATTTTACCATAGGATTCCATTAAGGCAAGGCGTTCCCTGGTGTATTTCCTATGGAATTTGATTCACAAAACTTCTAATTTCAACAAAATGTTATTAACAGTTACCATCTGTAAGGCACCAAAGGTTTTGAAAATATGGCATACAATCAAAGTTAGGCTCGCCCGTAGGTTCCTCAAGCTTCGGGGAACCCAAAATCAGTTTGGACCATGCCAGCCTCCAGTCTGCCCAGGCCAGAAGTACTGAACCCCAGTTTATAAAGGAAAAGTTGATGCAGCAGGAAGGAATTAGAGCCAAGACTTGGAAACTGTCTGCTCTCTCTGCCGCGCAAGGGAGGGTATGTTTGGAACCTGGTCTGTTGGAGAGCTCCTGCAACCTCGAAGCCTCCCACCTCCCCTCTCGGAGTCCAGCAGGCTCGGGGCTGCCCAGCTAGGCGATTAGCTCCCACTGTGGCAGAGGCCAGTGTGCATTCCAGAAGCACCCTCTCTCTTCCCCTCTCTCTAATGCTGTTCAGATATGGACTCCTTACCACAGCGCGACTTGACCTGCCCTCTGCTGGTATCCGTGGCAGACGGTATTTTCCAGAGATTTCCAAAAGTCTGCGATCCACGTGTTCTAGCAAACCACTCCTCCGTGGGGGAGGGGAGCGGAGTCTCATTTCCCTTCCCTTGTTTCCTGGTGGGCGCTGATTGCTTGAACAATAGAGCTCAGTAGA
This sequence comes from Paguma larvata, assembly GCA_030068075.1. Taxonomy (NCBI): domain Eukaryota; kingdom Metazoa; phylum Chordata; class Mammalia; order Carnivora; family Viverridae; genus Paguma; species Paguma larvata. Next base: position 50,191,194 of record CM057836.1, read on the forward strand.
AGGGAGGCCGTGTGACTTCTGAGGTCTGGTCGCAGAAGGTGACACAGTTTCTGCCTTTTCCCCATAACAGGTGTGCTTGTGTAAGAAATCCAGATGCCTTGAGGCGGCCGTGAGGAAGCCAACCGCGTGGACAGGCCACATGTAGGTGTTCCGGCCATCGGTCTTGGCCCAGGTGCCAGGTGTGCGAATAAGGAGCCTTCAGATGGTTCTGGTTCCCAGCTATCAAGCTATGTCCAGCCTTTAGGTCAGACAGCACAGAACAGAGACAAGCCATCCCTACGGTGCCCTTTCCAGGTCCTGACCCACAGATTCTGTGAACAGGGCAAGTGACTGCTTCCTGTTGTGACTTTGTGGGATCATTTGCCGTGTGGCTGTGGTAACCAGAATGATGCCCTGAGGTCTCGGGCACCCGGCATTCTCCTCCAGAGAACTCGTTGCAATGGTAATTAATGAACTAACTCTTCAGGAAGTGCTTTCATGAGTGACTGTCTTTGCCATTCAACTCTAAGTTCCAGGAAGGCGAAGGATGCAATCGGGCTGTCACTATATTCCTATGGAGTCAACCAGGGAGATGTTCAGTGAATATTTAATGAATGACTGATCCTAACACTGTCCTCAGATTGACCCCTAAACTTGACCTCAGAATGATCCTGGCCCTGGATTCAGACTGACTCTAGCCCTGGCCACAGACCAACCCCTAATTCTGGCATCAAAGGCCTAACCCTGGCCGCAGCCTGAGCACAGCCTCCAGCGCTAGTGCCTGAACACTAAACCCTGCTTCATACTGACCCCTAAACTTGACCTCAGAATGACCTCTGACCCCGACCTCAGGCTGAGTTCTGGCCTCACCATGACCTAGATGACCTGGACCCTGTCTCCCTCTCCTGGATCATCTTTTGCGCCCCCTAACCCACCCCCACGTTCCCACCACATTGCCTGTCTTTCGGTTGCTTGAAGGAGAGAAGATCTTTTGGGCGTCAGCACCTCCAGCTCCTGGCTCCTGGTCAGGCATGCACTTGCCCCGGGCCAGGAAGGCTCTTTGTCTACAAACTCATACTATTTCTTTCAATCTTGCTTAAACGTCACTTCTATAAGGATCTGTTCTTTTCAATGAGACCCCTTTATAATTGCTGTCAGCATTTTTACACTTTATAACTATATATATGCATATACATACGTACACATATATATATACACATACATACATATATGGGTTCATATATATATATATATGCTTGATGTTATCTGCTCTTCCTAGAGACCGGAAGCTCCTTCTGGGTGTACAGGGACCACGTTTGTTGTATTCACCACTGTCTACACAGTATATACAGCACGGAGCCGGGAACATACAAGGGGGCTAATAAATAATTGCAGAATGATTGGATGAACCAACGACTGGGTTTTGTATCTTCCAGAAGCCTTCTCTGTGCCCCTCTCCTGCCAGGTGGAGCTCACGGTCTCCTCCTGTTCTCTGGCTGGGCCCTGTGAACAGCCGGGTGGGCACGCTCAGCCGCGAACCAGGTTCCTTGCATGCCTCCGCACTTGCGTGCCTTGCGTACTTGCTTCTGCCATCCATCAGTGTGTGGCTCCCTTCGGCCCCGAGCCCGGCCTCTCCCCTCTGCGGCTCCAGCACGCACAGGCCCGGGCAGCTCAGTAAACGCGGTTGAACTGTTGAACTGAACCCGTTCCTTCTCTCTAGCCTCCTCTCTGGCCACGGCTCGCGGCTGATTCATGTGAGGGGCCATCAGGAGCAGTGCTTCAAACAGAGAAGAAACAAATGAAGAAGCCGAGAAGTCGGCAGTAGGAGACAGGCGGAGACATCCATCTCCTCATGCCCTCTGTCCTCATCACCATCCCCCTGAGGGTTGCAGGCAGTCAAAAGTTCAGGCTCCACGTTTTCTGGAAGAAGGAGGGAAATCTGTGTGTGGGGGATAAAAAAAAGTCCCCAAACTCAAATCACGCACACAGAACAACAAGCCATAAAACTGAACACCATTGGGAGAAGATGGGGTCACATGGTGGGAATCTGGATTGCAGGGGGGGGCGGCACTTGAGAAAACGCAGCCTCCTCAATGGGAACCAGATGGGCTACGTGCTTTTAAATAGAATCCCAGACTTGCAGCGCTGGGCGGGAGCTGGCCTGGAGTGCTCTCCCCTTGGCCCCTTCATGGGCAAGGGGACACGGAGGCAGAGGGAGGCGGTGGCAGGCCCTGGGGCTGCGACAGAGCGGCTTCTAGACCCCGGTCTCCTGGCTCCGGGTCAGTGCTCCGCTCAGCCTGCCACGCTGTCTCCCAGCCCTTTGCCAGAATCTCCAAATTAGAAGCATATCGAGAAGCAGTCCTGTCGTCCCCTTTTTTCCGTGCTTTCTTCTGATTCTTTCTTTTCTGCAGGAGAATTTTATAGGTGCCAGCAAGGACTCCTTGTTTCAAAATCTCTCCCCCCACCCCCATTGACATCTCCGCCCCCTGCCCCGTGGAGAGAACGCACGACCCACTTGTCACAGGCACAGCGCGAGGTGCCTTTATATCTACGTGCTCACATAATCGTCGCGAAGCCCTGGGAGGGAGGTGTTGCTCTATCGGCTCGGTGTCCCGCAGGGTGGGATGCAGGACTGGAGGTGAGGCCGGGGAGATGGGGATGTGATACTGTCACTTTGCTTCTACTGACCATGCGGGATTTAGTATCTTAGCCAGAGACCCTTGTAGCCACAAGAGCGTGAAATAAAGTGGACCTGTAGGAGCTCAGGGGGGCCTCTTGCGATACTGAAATCCAAGCCGCCTCCGCTCTTCCCAGCAGTGCCCATCACCCGTCCTGCAGAAACCACTGTGTGAAAACATGCAGGGGGCCGCGCGTCCCCTTTTCTCACTGACCTCTCCTCCTGGAAAAAAAAGGCATCACTCACTGGTCTCTTTCCCAGCTCCCTTGAGAAACAGATTCTAGTGATGACTTCTCAGGGGCGCTACGTGTGGCCTTTGCAGACTGTGCGCTGAACCGCTCCCAGAGCACCATTCACGGGGACCGTGATGTGAATGATGGCCCTAGACTTCCCCCTGAGCTTTCCCGATGGTGGGGCCTCTGGCCTCCTTGGGGCACAGTAAGGAATTCCTGCTAGTCTGGGCCTCAGAGGTGTCTGTCTCTTACCAGGAGTTGGGAGGAAATTGGACATCCACTTACTTTGAAAGCTCTGCTCTCCTGGGTTGCCATGGGGCTGCAGATCCTTCCTTTCTAATCCCCCCTGGGGGCGGTGTTGTCCCGCTGGGGTAGCATTGTCTCCAACAACCAGTCGTCTGGTCTCAGCTCGCCAAGGGTGGCCAGCACCTTGCAAGCATGTGCCTGAATCGTAGGTGAACAGGTGCTAAGTGAGGGTCCCGGGGAGGGTGCCCCGACGGCAAGAGCCAGTGCAGAAAGGCCAGAGACAGAAGCGCCTGGAGTGCACGGGGGCTGACGTGGCCACTGTGAGGAGTGAGGAGTGAAGGCGGCAGGAGATTCAAGAGGAGCGAGGTTGGAGCGGGGATCAGCTCGGGAGCAGCCGGGAAGGCCAAGGCCAGGAGTCAGGATTTTATTCACAGAGCGACAGCGATGCTTTTGAAAGGCTTTAAGCAGGGAAGCGATGAGACTAAGTGACATTTTGGCAGTGTCACTGACTGGAGTGGATTTGAGGGGACAGAAGTGGAGCACGGCATCACGAGACGAGACTATTTCAGAGTCCAGGTGAGTGAAGAAAGACCCGGGCCGGGTGACACCAGTTATTTGGAGGGAAGTGGATGGATTTGAGTACATGTTGGAGAGGGACTGGCCCCAACTTCCTGCGGGATCGGATGTGGGGGTGAGGGGCAGGGAGTGTCCTAAACTCGGGGCCCGGATAAGCAGGGTGGCTGGAGGGGCCACTCGCTGGGACAGGAAGGTCGGCCTCCTTCCCTAACCTCCATCCCTGACTGCCTCACCCGTGACTTCAGCAAGTGAGTAACGTGTGCTGTGGCCTCTCCCTGCTCCCTTCCTTGCAAAGCAGATGGCGAGACGAGGAAGAAGGCCAAGCCTCCGCGGCTGTGATTGTACTTTCCACTTTTAGCTCAGCAGTTGGGAGCCCATGGCCTTGCCATTCCTTGCCTCCCACTCCTGGTTGTCTCAGCTCTGCTCCAAATCAAATCCAGCCCAGTACTATTTACTGAGCACCTGCTGTGGCCCAGCCACGTGGAGGCCACCGTGGGAGAAACAGGGGGAGCACACGCGGGGCCACCTTTGCAACTTGAGGAGAGCTGGGACACCAGGCAGGGCCCAAGCAGCCGGGAGCATGGCAGAGAAAGAGGCCTGGAAGGCCGTGGGCACTTACACGAGGTCAAACCATGGCAGCTGGAGGCAGAGTCAGTGGCTCTGATGAACTCCTGAGGCAGGGAAAAGCCAGCTCTACCTCTCACCCCCCCACCCTGTCGCGCGCACATACGTGGGTGCACAAGCACGTACACTTCCTGGAGGCCCCACCTCACGCCGCTCGTGATCTCCAACTTCAGCCTTCAAAGCTCCCTCTTCCCTGATGGTGTGGAAAGAACGAGACTGAGCGGTCACTTGTCCACCTCCCTGCTTCGCCGTCCCAGATTGTCCCCAGATAAGAGGCCTTCTAAGACAGCCATTGCTGACCCTCTGTTCCGACCTTCCCCACAGAGCAGGTCAACTCATCCACGTCTCTAGAAAGCCCCAGTGGTTCTCTAGGCGCGGACCCCAGAATAGCAGCTGCCTCATCACCCGGGAACTTGAGGGAGATGCACATGCACAGGCCTCACCCAGACCTGCTGCATCAGAAGCTCTGAGGGTGGGGCCTCATAATCTGTGTTTTCAGGAGCAACCTCCCCTCTCCCTGCACCCCCCCCTCCCACCCTGGGGGATTCACATGCACACTCGAGATGGAGAGCCTTGGCTATCCTCAGACCAAACCTCCCCAGAAAAGGGAGCCGTTTCTCTTCTGCTGCTCTCCCCAAGAGGAGACCCTAATGTCCCCTCTACGACCAGACCCTGCCTCCCCCCAGAAGTCTTTCCCATCCATATGGACTCTAGCTCTTCAAGTTTTTCGCCGCTCCCATCACCCCTGGGGCTGTGGGAGTGAAAGCCAGGTGGCCACATCTGCTGTCACGTCACCCGCCCTTCCTACCCCCAGCCTGGCTTGCCACATCCACGCGGTGTCCTCAGAGGAGCCAGAGTCATCCATGGACGGCGTTCCGGGCAGCAGAATAAAAGGGTTGGCTTGTGACAGGGGATGGGGGATACCCCAACTCAGTTCCCTGGGTTCCCACTTCTGGCCCAGAACCCTGTCCTTAGCGGTGGAGAGAAGCAACAGCAAGCCATTGACATTGCAGTTGGCTCCCTTAGGTGAGAGATGAGAGGCGGGTGTGCACTGCAGACAGAATCGGTTGTCTCCTGGCTGCCTCCTGGGAGGGCACGGCTCTGCCGCCCCTGGGGAGCTCATATGACAATGGTCTGTTTAATCAGGGACCTCTGTTTTCTCTAAAACTCCAGGCAAGAACCATTCACTGAACAGCTCCTCCTTCAAGGAGTTCCTGTTTCACAGGACCCTTGGCAGAGCCTGTGGGAGGGACCGAGTGGGGTGCAGAGTTACTTCCTGCCAGTTAGACCCCTCCTCACTTGTGAGCTTTTGGCCGAATATCAAATTTTTTCGTGTCAGTTTTTTTGTTGCCTTTTATCATTTTCTGATTTTAGTCTCCAACGAGTTGTAGAGCCATGTGTGCTTAAACGGTACACGCCGGGTGGGAGTGGGGGGTTTGCTGCTAGCGTGGGCAGGGCCAGAAGAAGAGGGGCACAGTCCAGCCCACCCAGATGAGCAGCCATGGGAGGCTGTATGTATGAGCATGCACAGGTCTAGATGCTCACTGTCGGCGAGACCGTAGAACTGGGTTCTCCAGCCCAAGCTCCATCACCAATAGACTGTGTGGCTCTGAGGGATTGAGTTAGCCTCTGTGGGCCTCTTTTTACTTGTCTGACAAATGGGAACAACTCTAGCTCCACCCACCCCCTCAGAAGCATTGCGGATATCCAAGTGAGCTAGTATCTGAAAAATATGGTGGCTTCACAAAGCAAGGCAACGTAGTCACAACAGGGTCGTCTCCCCTGCCTTGAAGGTGGGGACTGCACTTTCCCATGTTTTGTATTCCCCACGGCACCTGCTACACACCATGACAGGTGGTCAATCGGTACTGGTTGAATGAATGAAATAGAAGACATGGTCCCTGTCTCCACGGAATTGCAGATCTAACTGGGGGCTGGTGGCGGCAATGAGGAACACACAATGGAAGAAATGTAAGAGGAGGAGAGAGACGCCCTTGTAAGCTCAGACACCTCTAATTTAGAATTTGTGATGCTCTCACAAGGCCGGGGAGGAATTAGACCCTGCTGATGGGAACACGTGCCGAACAAACTCCTCGTGGGAACAAGGTAATAACCGTAGGAGCTCCTGGCCTCCAAGTGCGGGTTGTGTTCCAGATGGCAGAGGGAGCGCTGGACCCTCTGACAACACCCGCTTGCATGGGAGCAGTTAGCATGCCAATCACAAGTGAACTCTGACCTCCTCTCTGAAGCCGCCAGTACCTTTCCTGGACCATGCTTTGTTAATGACCGTTCAGGGTGACTTCATGTATTTAAGGAACATAAAATTTTATTTTGTTAAGACTAGGCCATTACTGGCCTCCCTCTACCTCCTCCCAAACAGCTCATTTCCATTCAGTTTTCAAATACATTTAGTGACAAAGAACATGTAACCAACCCCATCTTATGAGCTCCCTTGACAGGAGTCGGGGGTCCTTGGGCCTGGCAGAGAACCACTGGGCTGTTGGGGACCCGGGCCAGCCATTGGGCTTCTCTTGACCACAGATGCTTCAACAAAATGAGCAGGTGGGCCGAATGAACCTCAAGGTAGGTATCTCCCGCATTGGACTCCTGGTTCTTGACTGAAAAGTGCCTCAGCCTAGAGCAATGTAAGAACGGATGGCCCCTCTGCTGGGCCCGGCCTCCTCCGGCTCTGGTCAGGGGGACATGTGGCTCACAGGTTAGAGACAGAGGTGGTCCAGGTTGTTTTGTCCATCCCTCCTGGCCTCAGATACTTGGGCCAGGCTCCTAGTGGGGACGGGCCTCAGATGGAAGAGGTATCCAGGTAAGCCCTGCCGGCAGAGGTGGGAGAGAGCACACACGTGAGCATTCGTGTGGTGGTGGGTGAGAGCCCGGGTCCCTGCTGGGGAGAAGGGGGAGTGGGCAGTGCGGAGATGTGGTGGAGGGACAGGGCATGAAAGCTTTTGGTCCAGGAAGAGGAGCCCAACCTTCAATGGTAAGAGTGATCGGAGGCCGTGGCTAATGGTGGGATGTGAGGGAGGCCCTGTGCGCCGACCTGCAGCCACTCAGGTGAGATGGGCTGGAGTTGGCAAGGTCCTTAGGGAGGCCTGGGAGAGCCTGGGAGAGAGTGGATCTGCCCCTGGGCCGCAGGGAAGAGTTTAGGTAGAAGGCCAGAGCTGAAAATCCATATAAAAGCCAGAATGCTGACTAGGGGCAGCAAGAAGGGCCTTGGGGAGACCCGTCTGCCCAGAAATACCCTAGATCATTGAGATTCAACAATCCCCCTCCCCCCGCCGCCGGGTTCCTACAAAACCCAGGGGACTATGTGAAACATGTCATCTAGTTTCCTTCCTGAATCCTCACGGCCCTGCAACACTGACGGCATCATCGCCATCTCCCGAGTGAGGAGACGAGGAACGGAACTAGCAATGCCGCTGGAGGCCACATGCTGGGAAGGCTCCGAGGCACCTGTCTGACTCCAGAGGCTCTTGCTCTTGCTGTTGCCACGCCTGAAATGGCCCTCATCTCCAGGCCCAGGGCTGGTGTGGGGACTGGGCTCTGGGGGGTGCCAAGGGTCTTAGTACAGACGCCAGGCCTAGAGGGAAGCTGGGCCTTGTCAGGGGAGGGGGCAGGCTTGGTTTCTGAGCTTCAGGGTCTGGGAGGAGGGAGAAGGCCCAATGGCTCTCTGCCCAAAACGCAGCCGCGCTTTGCTCCTCTCCACCTCCTTACTCAGACTCGTGCCGGTGCTGCCCCTCTCTGGCTGAGCTTCTGGGCAACCTCCCCACATAGCTTCACACCTCAGGCTCCTCATCTGCGAAGCAGAGCTGATAACAGCATGGCGTGGTTAGAGCCACTCAACGAGATCACATATGCTCAGTGCGCTCATAAGTGGACGCCTTAGCTCCAGGGAGCATCGTTATTGGCAGAGTTCTCGCCATGTCCCCTTGTCCGCTGTTACGCATTCCATTCATCTTTTAAAGCCTGGTGTAAATGCCTTCTCATCCCTCTTGGCAGAATTTCTCCTGATTTCTGTCCTGCTAGAAGCTTGGTAACAGCTGTATTGTGTGATTTATCACGGTCTGGCTGTAATCAGTTGAGGATATGTCTGTCCTTCCAGACGGTGAGCCCCCGAGGGCAGAGGCTGGCTCACCTCATTTGTGTGCTCTTTCCTGGCTCAGGAGGGGACAGCTGGGACAATTCTCGGGCGGTCCCCAGACATGCACCCCCTGGCCTTGCCTATCCTGTCTCCCTCCTCTTGAAGGAGAGGTCTGTGGTCTCAGTGTCTACCCCTGGCTCCCAAGACCTGCTTCCTCACCTCTGAGATGGGCCACCAGTGACCCCGCTTGTTAGTCCTTCACTTTGCTCACTCTGTCTCTTTGTCTGCTTGATCATGCAGGCCACTCGTTTTTTTTTCTGGAAACAAATTTTACCTTTTCTGTGTGTGTGTCAGTATTTTCTCAAGTTTTATCCTTGCTCTGGCCACTCTCATTCTCTATTTTTCATAGCAAAGTTGGGATCCATAATACTTCAAGGTGGTTCCAATTTAGGAAAGTTCTAAGAAAGTCTCCCCAACATGGATCTGAGCTCCTTCTCCCCAGCATTCTACGTGGCCATCCTTACTCCTTGTCTGCACGTACTTAGGCTCTGCCACTGCCAAATACACCAATATAGATGGCCCAAAAGCAAGCACAATCTTACGAGCCATCGACACAAAGTGACAGACAAAGTCAACATGTGTTTATGTCTATAGAATGGCAGAGATGGTGGTATGTTCTCCAAAACTTTTTCTCTGACTCCCAGGCCTGGCATGTCCCACCTACTTTGTAGGGACTAGGTTCTGGCCAATGGGGTATGAGCAGAAGTGATGAAGGGCACTCCACGCCTAGCCCTGAGAACACTACCCTCACTCCCCCACAACACACAGAATCTCCTATTCTGGCTGGATGTGGAGAGTCCAGCAGAGAGTTCTGGAACCATGGAGTTTATGGATTTCAGGTCCCTGAATCACACTAGAAGGAGTGTCCCTCCATCAGCAATGCTTGCATTGGATTGCTATAATATAGAGAGAAAAACTTTTATTCTGTTAAACCATTTCAATTTGGGTATTGTTTATTATGTAGTTACTCGACCCTGACTACTATAACCCCAAGAGTATGTAATGCACCTAGCTTACAGATAATAGACAGATAGATAGATATAGATATAGGAGTATAGATACAGGTAGCTAAGGAAATCAAGATGGTGGCAAATAGATTAGGGACATAGGATGAAGTCGGGGGTAAAAAGAAGTCTACACGTCTTGCAAATCTTACAGAAGTCAGCAAGAGGAAGAATAATATTTTAATAGAGACAAAGAAATAAAGGCTCCCAACAGGCAGCTTAAAATGAATTAACTTCAAGACTAATAAATATACGAAAAGATGCTCTGAAGAACTAGGAAAATGCAATTTAAAAAGACAACCAGTTCAAACTCCTTGGCTTGGCAAAATTTAAACATCATGATTATAACCAGTGTTGATCTAGAGAGGGAGAAAAAGGAACTCTGGGTTACTTGATGACAATCTCCTTGGACAATAATTTGATACTATCTGGTAAAGTCGAAGAAGACCCTTCCTTCACCCAGCTATGCTATAGAAAGTCTCACACATCTGCACAAATGATATAGATGAGATGTTAATTTGGCCTTGAGCTTCCTCGCTGCCAGAGCAAAGAGGGGCAGATGATTAATGCTCATGTAATTCTATTCTCAATCTCCATATAATAAAATAGTAGACCTGTGGCTCTGGCTAAAGAGGCCATGAGGTCAGGGAAAATTTTCTGCCGTGAATTTCTCCTGGTAGCAACACGGATGTTGCCTAAGGCAAACATCCCCGTAATAAAGAGTAAATTGTATACATCTTACTACGTTTCAAAGCACTTATACCTTTACATGAAACTTACTTTTGGGGCACCTGGGTGGCTCAGTCGGACTTTGGCTCAGGTCATGATCTCGTGGTTTGCGAGGTCAAGCCCCACGTCAGGCTCTGTGCTGACAGCTCAGAGCCTGCAGCTTACTTCGGATTCTGTGTCTCCCTCTCTCTCCACCCTTCCCCTACTCGTGCTCTGTCTGTCTCTCTCTCAAAAATAAATAAACATTACAAAAAAATTAAAAACAAAAACTTACTCTTGATTCTAGGGACATGCACACTGGGGACCAAAAGGATATTTAGTAACAATAATTACAGGCGTGTTCAAAGCTATGTATGTAGTCCAAGAATGACATCTCAGGTGACTTAAAATAGCCTGGCTTGATTGAGGAATGAGATTTTTATTATCACCAGGAACCCTTCCTCCCCCCACCATGGTGACCATTTCTCCAAACCAAGCTTTTGAATAGAGCTGAGTAGCAGAGAGTTCAGGTTACAATTTCAGGCAAGCAACCAGAGTGAAAATGTCCTCTGCTGTTCATTTAAGACATGACCATGAACATTGCAAAGAAAATTGCTATCTTTTCATGAAAGTTAAGGAGTCTTTACCAGAAACAACGTCTAGATTAATAGTTCCCCTATACTTTCTATAGTGGAAATGCAGGTAAATAAAGGGACATTCTATTAAAAAATACACATAAATGCAAGCTATGGCTCATTCCCAATCACAAAATTTTGAGAGCTTCCTCGTGGCCAAAAGGAAAATGGACAATGACCACATGGAGTTCCAATATTGCTTCTTTGTGGAGCTTGCTGATTTTAGTCCAGATCATGATCAAAGTACGCAGCTTTGGTGGTTCCTCCAGGCCCCCGAGGAGTGAGTACTTGCCTTTCCCCTTAACCCGGTCTTTTTTTTTTTTTTAGACAAAGACTTTGTTCTCTCTCTCTCTCTCTCTCTCTCTCTCTCTCTCTCTCTCTTTTTAACGTTTATTTATCTTTGAGAGACATAGAGACAGAGCATGAGCAGGGGAAGGGCAGAGAGAGAGGGAGACACCGATCCGAAGCAGGCTCCAGGCTCTGATGAGCCGTTGGCACAGAGCCTGACAGGGAGCTCGAACTCACAGACTGTGAGATCATGACCTGAGCTGAAGTCGGCCGCTCAACTGAATGAGCCACCCGGGTGCCCCAATCCGGTCTTTCTGGTGGTCCTGACAAAAGCTGCATGCCTGAACCAAATGCCTCCGTCCCAGAGAGTAAGGAGGGGTCTTAAAACCAGTCCTCCATCCCTTTTCAAAAAGGGACTCTGTCCAGTGATTACTCCAATGATTCCCAGAGTGGTATGGTGGCCATCAGAGTTCTCAGGACACATCTGAGCCATACTAAAACCACAGGATTGGCCCCCAAATCATTCCTGCTGGGAGTCAGAGGCCAGGAGAGTGCGGCCCGTGAGGGTGGATAGTTCTCAATTGCTGCCTCTGTTGGGTGGAATGGTGTGACAGGGACCAATGCAGGGAATCACTGTCCCCTCAAAGGTGAAGCTTACCAAAGAGGAACGATGCTTTTGGGCTCCACCCAGGTGCCCTTTACCAGTTCCGTGTGCCCATGCCCCAGGTCTCGTGAGCTTTGCTCTTAAGAGTTTACACCTTTAAAGGCTACTCTTGGGTCACCGGAGGCACTTCACCCAGACTCCTGGAGACCCAGAAATGCAGTTTCTATCCCCCCGGGGCAGCCGGAACTACTGCCTGCTTGGTGGAGGAATATGGTCCAGTTTCCTTGCCTCCGGGGGGATAAGATCTCTGCTGCGATTTATTGTCCAGAGCTCTCTGCAGGATCAGGCAGACTGTCACACTGCGACTTAGCTTCTCCCTGTCCTTGTCCTACTTCCCCGCTTCTCCCCCCCCTGGTTTTTCCTGCGAGCACTTCAGTGATGAATCACTTGCACGTGCATCCCCTTCTCGGGGTCTGCTTCTGGGAGACGGCGGGTCCACTAAGGGGGCTTTCCGGGGCTTCAAGCACCATGGAGGAGGAGTCTCGGGCTCGCCCTAATACCTCTCCCACTCCCCGTTCCTCTCACAGCGCTCAGGTCAAGAACAGCAGAACCCTGGGATCTTTGTTCATAGTCGGCCCTTCTTGACGGAGCCAGGGACCTCCTCTGAGATCTGTGACAAGCGGCTGGACATTTGGGCTTTTGAGAAATAAGTAGCTCCTAGAGCAACTGAGAAGCGATGCATCCTGGCAACAGGGCTTCCTTTGCTGCGTTCCTCCGGGGCTGCCTGGTCGGCTTGCCAGGGGAGTTTTGGCTTCCCAGAGAACCTCATAAAACAAGAATTTTATAGGCAGAGTCTCTGCTGCCCGGGCCAGGGAGGTCAGGCAGAAATCAAGCGGTCCCCATGGGTGGCGTGTGGCTGCAAGGAAAGCACCCTGGAGGTGCACGGCATTGACAAGCCGTCCGCCCCGCAGGCCATAGGATGGTCCTGACCTCCTCTGGTGCGTTCAAAGCCACCTGACCAGACCTGCTCAGTTTGCCCAGAGTTGACTTGAGGCTGCCTATGGGCAGAGGGGGGTTGAGGGTGGAAGGGCCCCCTTTCTGAACTCTCTAGAATGCCCATTTCACAGATACAGCAGTTGTTGCATCATCAAAGACACCAGCCCTTTGGCTGAACTGCAAGCCCATTTCCCGTCAACGTATGCCATGGGCTGCTATTGAGCAATAATAATGTGTCAGTTGGATCGGATGGCCCCCTTCAGTCACGATGACTTTCCCAGAGGTGTGGCCCATGGGGAAGCAGTCTTTGAAGGCAGCTTGCCCATGGATGGGGCCCAGCCTGGGCCTTTTGGAGAAAGGCATCAGCATTCCCAGCATCTGGGTCACTTCCATCTAGTATGGCAATCAGGGATGTGCTGGATAGGGAGGCTCCGAAGGCCCGCTAGCTGGGAGCCTGCGCTCCAGGAGCATCTGCTAAGCCGAAACAAAGGACAGTAGGCTCTGACACTGGTCCTATCGGGTTCCATCAGGTACCTGAAGTTCTCCAGGGGCAGGGCGGCCACCCTCCCACGGGCCACCCTGTCAGCCAGTGGCCACAAAATCGGAAAATACAGGGTTCTGCCAGGGATTGGCAGGGTTTGGGCCCAGGGCTTCACATGCAGCGCCCACCCTACATTCTAACTTCGGCCTTCCCTGCCCTTCCCGAGATGGGCATGGTCCTCCATCTCCTGTCCAGAGCCACCTTGCCTCCCATCCTGGAGGGAACAGTGCCCTGCCTGCTCTCCAAGCATGCAGTGCACTGAGGCTCTGAGAACCAGCCCCCGGTGCCTTCCCTGAGACCCTCCCCCGGCACTTGGTTTTGTGATGTCATGTCAGTCACTGTTCAGCCTGTAAGGTTCGTCCTATCCACAGAGCAACACTCAGGCTGGGGCTCCCTGCCTCCACCTGCTGAGGTCTGGCCTCTGTTCTGTCCCCTGTCACTGAGGTCCTCAGTGACCTCTGCTACCAGTGATGGAGGCGTCTCGGTCTTTAGTGCTTGGTCCTCTCTCAGCCTGGGATGCTGTTGGGGGTGTCCCTCTTCTTGACACCGCTTTCTCTGTCTCCTCCCCCCTCCTGTTGGCCATGCCTTCCCTGGTCCCTTGCAGGCCCTTCCTCCTCTGCCCTTGACCTCAGCCCCGCTCTTTCTCCACACACTCTCCCTGGACAAGTGCAGCTCCCTGGTCAGGGACCACTTGTGTGCCAGAGGCTCCCATGCCCACTCCTAAACACCTGACTGTATCTCTACCAGACATCTCTCTGGTGAAGGCAAAGTCTTGGCCAACTCACTCGCTCTAAAGGGAACCCATCTTATCCCTGCTTTCCCCCCCAGCTCTGCTCTTCTCTAGCTAAACTCGTCACCTCTTGTACCCACCTGGTTCCTTCTCCTGCAACTCTCCTCATCATAGCAAATGTCCTCACTGGCTGGTCACACAGGAACTCCTGCCAGAAACCCGGGGACTGCCCCCACTCCTTCACGCTGCATGAAGTCCTGTTGATTTTTCCTACCCATTATTTGTTATGTCTGTCCTCTCTCTCTGTGGCCAGTGCCTAGGCCCTGGTCAGACCTCAATCTCACCTTCCAGCACCCTCCCAAGTACTTTTGCCTGATTGCTGGGAGCAGGATGGCCTGTTTCTTAAGGGAAAAAGGCAGGGCTGGGGCTGGGCCATGATGACCTAGCTCCTCACTGGGGGGCACCTTAAGTAAGGCCAGACCCAGGTTAAGTTCCCACAGTGTCTCTGGAGAAATAGGAGCCTTCACTTGTTGGCTGTGTGTGCCCAGAAGCCTTTTGGCCGTGAAGAATCAGTCCTAGGGGCGTCTCGACTCTTGTGGCTGTGCAAGGATACATTCTTAGGGACTTGTCCGGTGGGTGGGGGAGGAGAACAGAGGTTTTCCAACTGTAAACCTCATACGGGTATGCCTTCCCCACACGGAGCTCCAGGCAGCCCCTGTGCTTCCCCATGGGGCAGGAAGCTCTGCTCTGCATCCCAACTCGTGGGCTTCCGCCTCAGGAAAACACCCCCACCAGATCATTGTCCTCCACCCAGCCACTCTGGATTGTCCAAATTGATGACTTTAAAAATCCCGAACCACTCTTGGGTGCCAGGGTGGCTCAGTCAGTCCAGCATCTGACTCTCAGTTTCAGCTCACATCATGATCTCATGATTCGTGAGTTCAAGTCCTGAACTGGGCTCCACACTGACAGTGGGGAGCCTGCTTGGGATTCTCTCTCCCTGTCTCTCTCTGCCCCTCCCCCTCACCACTCTCTCTGTTCTCACTCTCAAAACAAATAAATAAACTTTAAAAAAAATAAATAAAAATCCTGAGCCGCCATGGCCCAAATACCAAATGCTCTGCCTCCTGGGGAAAGGGCACCCCATCTCTTGTACCTCCCTCCTGAAAGGAGGAAGGTGGGGCCCTGGGAGTGAAGAGAGACCCCTGGGGCTGGAGAGGGGCCATCTGTGGGCTTTCCTTCAGGGAAACTGCCTTACTCCAGGAAGAGCCTCTAACTTGGTGTGGCCCCTCCCTGTGAGCCTTCATTTCTCTGGGGCGAATGCCCCTACAGGCTAAGAGGTCCCTCGGTCCTATAACTGTCCTGATCATGGAGTGAAGGGGACAGTGGCCCAAGGGGTGTGTATGTGTCAAGGGGAGAGATGGACAGGCAGGGTGAGCATCCCTGGGGACCTGCGGGCAGAGGGGACTGCCCAGTGGACACATTGGGCCCTGTGGGAAGTGGGGGTGCTGGAGAGAACCCCTGTGGCTGGCCCGGCGGGCTTTAGGAGCCAGCAACCAAGCACGGTGGCCTGGGGGAGGGGCGGGAGGCTGGTGGGAGAGAGGCTTTCAGACTTTCAGGGAACGTAAATTTTACCCCCGGCTACTTTCTCTGGGATTTATTTCTCGGTGAACTTGAGACTTTGCCTAATTACGTTTGGGTCTCTTTCAAAGCACATAAATTGCATCCAGTTCTTCTGCCTTCTTCTTAGGAATAAATTGTCCCTGTGCAAGGAGGGATCTGGGGGAGAGAGTGAGACTTTATTAATTCGACACAGAACTCTGTTCCCCTGCCCTCCCCTATGCCCCTCGTTGAATAATAAAATAATGAAGATTTGACTTGGACCAGGATGTGTGGATAAATATATTGGTGACATGAATGGAAATGGATTTATTACACAAACAGGAGACTTCATCAATTTAAACCTGGCCTCCTTTCAATAGGCATAAATTACATTTTCTTTTCCTACCAGTTGCTGCTTTTTTTTTTTTTTTTAAAGAAACTGGATTTATCGGAATTCAGATTTCACTAATTTATTTCATGGAACCTTGTGCTTCCTCTTTCTGCCCAACTCATTAAAGACTGGTCCGTCTTGAGTCTCCTCCACCTCAGTCCCACTCAGAGCTCTGTGGCCTGCCGGGAAGGAGGTCGGGGTGAGGGATGGCTGGAGTGTGGCTCGTCTTGGGCCAGAGAGACAGACACTCAAGACTCTACTCCCTCTACAAACTATCCACTTCACCTTAGCAAGGGCACCTCAACAGGGTGTCCAGCCCCAGAAGCAGAAGAAGATCCCTTTCCAGGCCCCCAGGAGGGCCAAGAGATGGCCCAGAGCAGGGTCTGGCCTCAGCGGGTCAGCAGACCAGGGGTAGAGAGAAACGGTGAGCCGGATGGCAGGAAGGGGCGTAGGGGTGTTTGGCCACGAGTCTCAGTGAGCTGGCAGTGGGGAGGGGCCCAGTTAGTGCTGGAATGTCCCATCACACGCCAATTCTCATGGTACAAGAATTGATATCCTACAAGTTTGGGCCCAATTTATATACTCCCTCTTCCTCCTCCTCCCTCCCTCTCTGCTGCTTTCTCTTAGCAAAATGGGGATTTGGATCAGCACCTGCCAAAATGTTTGGTTGGAGCAAGGGAGATGGCTGGAAACCGCCTTAACAGTGGAAGATGTGGCCTTTGGACTCTGACTTTGCCTTTTCTGTATTTCTTCTGGCATGTCAAGGTTACTTCTAGCCTGGGAATTCCACTTAGGGAAACTTCGATCTGCCTCTCTCCTATCTCCGCTTGCACTTGGACAGTGCTGAAAGTCTTGAATATTCTCGTTCATTTAAAGTGATGTTAACACTCAGCGTGTTAACACTTCTGGGGTGTATGTATGACAGAGAAGTGTGGCTGCCATCTTATTTGGAGAACCCGGAGAGGGCAATGACTAACTCCAGGATCTGAGAGGTGACTAATCGGGGGGAGTTTGGGGCACCACAAGAACCAGCCGATGAGAGACTGCTGTTCATTGAGCCTTCCTAACACCCCTTCACGCTGCATTGGGAAGGACACTGTCTCAGCATAACCAGCCCTCTGGGGGATTAGGGAGGAGGGGAAAGGGAGGGAAGAGACTGCCCCCCCACTCAAACTCTCACTCCCCTCTCCCATCCCACCCGGTTCACCAGCCCCAGGATTGGCAGGGGGGCCAGTGGCGGCTCTGCAAGCTGTCATTCACCAAGCCCGTTGTCTGGCGCAGGTGTTTCCAATAAGGGCTCCTTCAGGCTTGCTTCATCCAGGAGGATGTTTACAAGAAGGTCTGATGAGAAATTGTCTCCAAATGCTGTCTTGTAAGCAAGACGTTCAGAAGGGGGGTAGGGGTTAGTGCCTTAGGCTGTAAGCAAGCAAGGCTTCTGGAATGGGGCCTGGCCAGTGCTCCCTCCACCCCCAGTCCTCTTGGCCAGGACTGGCAGGCTGGGGCCTGGGCAGGTCTGGGCCCACTGCCAAGGGTGGTGAGTGCCATGGGGGTTGGCTTCAATAAACAAAAGCAATAATGTTGGAAGAAAGTCCACAATAAACAGAGATACTGGGACATCCCAATCTTGCTACCCAAACCCTAAGGCCTTTTCTCTGACCCTCTGATCTTTCTTTGGCTCCTCTTCCACAGGTTGGGGGGCAGGCAATCACGAGTTTTATTATCATCATGGTGAACAATCCACACATCATTAAGAAGCATCTTCCTGGAGAAGCCCAGAGAAGGAAGGGAGGTATCTTGTATCCAAGCCTTCATACACAGAATTTTCCAGTGTGATTAAACCTTCTGGGAGGAAGGTAGGGGATGCACAGCAGAGTTCGTGAACTTTTTTTGTAAGGGCCGGAGAGTAAATCTTTTCACCTTTGGCTCCAGATCGTTTCTGCTGCAACTATTCATGTCTGCCATTGTGTTTGCGAAGGCAACCACAGACAATAGGAAAATGAGAGGCATGGCCAGATTTGATCCGCCCACAGTAGTCGGCTGACCCCTGACATAGGGATCAAATGAGTCCCAGAGAGGTGAAGCGACCAGCTGAGATCACATAGCCTGTGGGCAAGTGAGCAGGACAATCACCCAGTCTCCTGACCCTGCTGCCCAGCAGGCTGCACAGATTTGTGACACCCAGCTCAGTGTAGCTGACCAAGATCCTGGATGGTTCTCTGGAGACTTGAACTTGGCACAAGGGAATTGTGCCCTGTGGAAGAGGTCAGTATACTCAAAGCTGGAGAGGAATTTGAGGCTTAGTCAAGTTGGATGTACAAATAATAGGAGGAATGTAGCTGGTCATCCCAGTGTCGCTAGGCAAGAGCTTCTGGTGCCTTCCCTGAGTCATGGAGATAGGACATAAAGGACAGTGTCAAGTACCCAGGTCTAAGGCTCGCTGCCCACAGCGAGGGGTCATCTCCAGACCCCTCTTTGAATACCATCTCTGTGGGTCCTCTGTGTAACCTCTGTGTGGGTTACAGGGTCTGTAGGGTGAGGTTGTGTTAGAGAATAAGGGTGCAATTCAGCTTATGTGACCTCTGTGAGGTGTGGTTCAGGAGTGGGGCAGGTGGAAAGGGACAGAGCAGGGCCGCGTTGGGACTGTTTTATGGGGTTGGTATGTGTACAGGATTTGAAGGCCTAGTGTAGCCAGGGGTTCAATGTAGCTAGGGGGAATCAATGAACAGTGGGTTGGGGCTTCCATCAGGGTGCCCTCTCTCCATGCGGAGGAGCAGTGAAGTTCAGCAGAGGGTATACAGCTTGCAGTCAAGTTGGGATGTTTGGCTTTGGAGTCAGTTTGACTTTGGGCTGAAGGTAAGCACCTGGATGGGGCTTGAGGGTCAGTGTATGCTCAAGACAGGATCACTCCGAGGTGAAGTATGGTGGATCATTCTTTGTTAGGACTGATTGTGAGGTGAGTTCTGGGATTAAGGGCATGGCCCTATTTGGGGATCAGAATGCCTGGTTGGGGGGTAGCTGAGATTAAGGCCATTATTTGGTTGAGGTCCATGGCTGGGACTGAGGTCACTGTTTGGCTGAAGTTCATGAGATCAGTGACCGTTCAGCTTGGGTTGTCTATGGCAGTGGCTCTAACTGGGTAGTGGCATTCATGTGGGGCTTGAGATAGGAGTGACAGCCGGTGGTTGGGACTGGGGGTCAGCATGTGGTTGGAAAGAATGGTAGCCAGCATCCTTTATGCTTTGTTGGATTGGCGTCTTGTTGCGTTTAGAAGGTTAGCATGAGTCCTGTTTGGAACCAGGGAGCTTGCATGTATTAAGTGTGACTGACTTCAGGGATAAATATGTGCCCGGACTACATAGTCTAGGGCAGTTGTGGGTCATTGTGGACCAGTGTGTGGCTAGAGATGGAACGGAGGCAGCAGCGTGTGGTTGGCATTGGGGGGTCAGTACGATTTGGGGTCACCCGTGGTTGAGGAGTGAAGATACAGTTCAGTGTGTGGGTCTTCGTAAGTTGTGTCTTTAGATTGGAGGGTCAAAGTGCAGCCAGGTTTGAGGGTCTGTGTGTTTAGGGATCGGTTGGTCACATTGACGTTCAGTTGAGGTAGACTCCCAGAGGAAGGGAGCCTCATAAGCAGAGACCCCAAGGCTGAATTGGGATCAGCTGGGGACTCGGGCCCTGAGTTCCATGTGTGGTGGGGTTTAGAGGTCAGCAGGCCAGCATGCAACTATGGGGGTGAGAAAGGGTCAGGGGAGCTGGTGGGAAGGTGGGTATGGGGAGTTGGTGCCTTGTTTAGCGTGGAGAGTTCTGCATGTGGACTTCTCAAACTAGGCTTCTTAGAGAATGCAGAGACCAGGGGAGATTTAGGGGTCGAATTTACTTGAATATTTGAGCAAAACACTGTAGCAAACGCAAATATTGCTCTGCCCACAGCCCCTTGGTAGGTAGTCCCTGTTCCTTAAATGCCCGTAGTAAGTTTTTGCTACAGCCTCTGCAACTCTGCCTGAGGGTGTTGTCTGACTGTGGGTGCA
The DNA here is from genome assembly GCA_030068075.1 of Paguma larvata. NCBI lineage: Eukaryota > Metazoa > Chordata > Mammalia > Carnivora > Viverridae > Paguma > Paguma larvata. The sequence continues at coordinate 50,211,209 of CM057836.1, forward strand.
GGCTGCATCTTCACCAGGCAACCCAGAAAGGCCTGGAGCTACTGCCCTCCCTCAGTGATAGCCCACCACTAATGACAGGCAGGAACTGGTGGGGAAATACCCTGGCTCGGCTGCAGCTTCTCAGCAGGACCGACTCCTTTTCCTACAGTAGTCCCTTGTTCGTTAGTATACCCAGTGTGGGCTTCCTTCCCTTCCCCGGCTCACGTTCCCACTCCACTACGGTGCTTCCTGGGATCACGGCCCAAACAAATGACTCGCCCTCATATCCTTGTCTCGGGTTTGTTTCTGGGGAACCTAACCTAAGAGAAACATTTTTATAATAACGCTAACAAAGATATATTATGAGAACATGAATTCCACATGACTTCTCAAGATAAAGCAAAACCGCGGTGGAGAGTGCATGTCTGTGGCCACGGGGGTTCCCCCCACCTTTACCTCACTAATAGGGGCTCCAAATGTGGGCACTGGGCTAGAAACCAGAGGACAAGTCCCTAGAGGTGAGCCTCCCAGGCACAGACAGGGTGGAGCATGAATCTGGGGTGGGGTTGGGGAACAAATAGAAGGTCCTGGGCACCGCTGTGCAGTTGAGTTTGGGAGCTCAGCATGTGGCTGGGGTGCAGGGGTGTGCATTAGGATTTGGGGTCCTCAGGCTATTCTTCCAATGGAAGAATAGGGTCCATGAGGGATTGAGGTGGCTTGCTGAGGGTTAAGTTGCACTGGGGTGGCCTCTGTCCTGATGACTCCTGAGTGGCCTAGTTTCCATCATTACATGGTGAGTGAGACACCTGAAGCATGCTAAGGGCTGGGAGGGGTTGGCATGTAACTGAAGTCGGGAGTCAACAACCGATAGTTGACACCTCCCAGGATTTTCCCTGGTAGGAGGGCTCTGTAATTGCTTTGGGGATATAGTGAGTCATTGGATTTGGGGATCAATATTTGAAATAATCAGGATGGGGATCACAGAGCTATGAGCACGGCTGCCAGTCCAGTGGGTTTTTTAAAATGCCCTGCTCTGGGGGACACGTCCCTGCCCCATGGAAAGGTGTGGCGAACGGAATGCAGGCTGGATTTCAGCCCTCATCTGTCCCTTGTCTGGGTGCCTTTGGGTAGTGACCCAGCTGCACAGCTCCACGTAGCAGCCCTGGAGGTGGTTGGGGGTCTATGAGCAGGGAGTTCCCACCGACCCAAGCCTCAGGAGTAGCCGCATCCTCCAGCCTCCTCCCCAGCCATCTCCTCCAGCTGTCCTGTTCTTCTGAGAGGAGGCGGGACAGGTTTCTGCAGTGTGAACCCCTGCACCCTGTGAGGCTTGGGAGCTAGCTTCCTAGAGTGAGGGTCAGGGTCAGGGTTCGAGTCCTGGCCACGTCGTATATGTGTCAGAATGAGCAATGCCTTTTTAGGTCACATATACTTTGGACTTCAACACTGCTTTATGTAGGCCGTAAAATTAATAGGTGGGAACGAGATTTATGGGCCCCACTGGGCTGTTCTTTGCTTGTTAGGTTAAACACACTGATTTCCTGGTACAAAAGTGCTTGTTAAAATAATCTCCCCGAGCATGTTCAGAGGGGACATATCTGTCTTGTTTGGGGGTTGGGAGAAGGCTGTGGCGCCCCATCCCCACCTCTGAGGCTGGCCCACCTGTCATGGCCTCCCCCAGCCCCAGCTGTGTGTATGATGGAATGAATGATGAGGTTTCTGGGTGGGGGGGCGGTCCAGGGAAGGAATGCGTCCCTGTGCAGATAACGCCAGAGCCAGACCTGCACTCCCATCACCCCCCCCCCCGAAGAGCCTCGAAGAGCCGCTAGCCTTTGTTCCTGCAATATCTTGAGAAGGAAGCCTAGAAACATGGTGGGGTGTGTTGGGGGAGGCATGGTGTCATTGGGGCAGAGCAAGAGGTGGAGGCTGCCTGAGCATCATTGGGTCACCGGGTCCCGACTCGGTATGTCTGCCCCCAACCCTTCACCTACCACACTGTCCTGGGGCAAGCGCCCTCTCCAAATGACTCAATCACTCCTGGAATGGAGATTGTCATGCCATTTCCCGCCCTGCAGGGGTACTCCTGTTCCCCTGAGGGTGGGACTGGAAGGGTCACAGGTGGAGTGGGTTATGCAGAACATGTAGGAAACTGCTGGAACCAGGGTGCTCACAAACCCGCTGGGCAGAGCTGGGAGGTGGGTCTGGGTGGGGCTTGATTCAGTCAATGGCAGGACAGTGCCAGGACACATGTTCAGCGCAGGAGGAAGGGCCCAGGCTGAGCCGGTTCAAGACTGGTGCTTGGCCCTTAGGGGGCCCATGAGACACCTGCTGAATGACAGCATCCCGGCCGGGGCACTCCAAATCCTCTAGTTCCCTGTTTAAATCGAGATCACTTTGAGGCCCTCTGAAGATGGGATGTTTCAGTCTTCTAACATTCCCCACGGGCTGGTTCCAAGGATGGGGAGATGCTCACTGAGCTTCCTGCCAGCCCAAGTCCTCAAGCTTCCTCATGCTCACCCTCCTGTCGGCCTGCTGCTCAGCCTCAGAAACCCACTTTGATAGCCCTCTCCTGGGCTCCTGGTGCCTTTTGTGTTTGATATTTGTGGTCATTTCAGTAAAACATACCACCCACACCATGCCTGATTCTTGTTCCATTCAACCCTCTTGAGGTCGATGTTATACCCTATTATCAACAGATAAGCAAAACTGAGGCCCAGAGACATCCATTAATGCATGCAAGGCCACCCAGCAGTGAGCGGAACAGCTGGACCTGAGTTAGGTCTGAGGACCCGGTCAGTGGGGGTCCCCTACCTGCTGCCTGAGGACCTCCCTCCATCATTCCAGGACATGAGAGCCATCTGTGGAGCTGCCGGGGCAGAGGTATTGTCGAGGCCCCTTCTAGGTCTGCAGTGCCCAGCTCAGTGGGACACCCATGGTGGAAGTTCAGCCTAGCTTGCAGACTGAGGCAACACCTGTGCTGAGTGGGCCTGAATCTGGAGTTAGACTCCTGGGTAAGAATCTTGGTTTCAGTACCTCCTGGCTCTGTAGCCTCGAACAAGCCACTAAACCCTTCTCATGGGTCAAACAGGGCTAATAATAATACTTATCTCATGGAATTGTTGTGAAGGCTCAATGAGATGCTCTGTATAAAATATTTATGACGATAACTGGCACATAGTAAGAGCTCAGTAACTGGTAACGTAAGGTCTTAACCTGCTTCGATCACCTTCTTGTTCTGAAATACTGCCACCTGCTGGTAATTTCCAGGTGCAACCACTATGTGCCATTAGTGCCCAGCGCAGCTGAGCGCCCCAACTGGCACCCACCTTGATTCCTCCATTTGGACCATCCTCCTCCCCTCCACAATAAACCACACGCCTCCTCTCCTTCCAGACTCTGCACAACAGCACCTCCTTCTGGGAGCTTCCTTGATCATCAACCCTGCACAACACGGAGCACAGAGCCACATCTGGCTTTTCCCGTCTGTCCTCCCATCCCCTGAGTATGTCTTTGGTTATGTGGACTTTAGAGCCAGGCAGGTGTGGATTTGAACCCTGATACCAACACTTAGTAGCTGTGTGACATGCAGCAAATTACTGAACCTCTCCGGGCTTAGTGATTGAAGAATCCCCCCAGTAAACAGTCACTACTGTCATTATTCACCTTCTGCCGCCTCATCTCAGCTCCTGCTGTCTCCCCGCCCACCGAAGCTCTCAACAGGGCACTGCTTGCCTTCTGGTCCCCAACTGCACATACCCTCAGACAGCTTCCAAAGAATTTTCCCTGCACGTAGTCATAGGGAAAAGGGAACAGCAGGCTCACGGGGATGGGGTTATCTAAAGGTTAAAACTCACTGTGATGGTGACACAGAAGGACTCAGGTCCCCACTCTCTCGGTTCTGTTCTTGCCTCCCATGTGTTTTGTCATACGCCTTGCTTGGAGGGGGCCCAGCCTTCCTCGTCTCTTCTGACCTCACCCCATGTTATCCCAAAGCAGCAAGCTGGAGGAGCTTGGCTTCCTCCAAAGCCTCCCGGAGAGGATCTCGTGAGGATTGATCTGTAAACGTGGGGGTTGGACCACAAAGTTCTCTAAGGTCTTTTCTAGCTTGGGCGTGCTTTGCATCTGAGTCAACCATTTTTTGATTTAATGACTTCCAAATGTCTGCTTAGGAGGGCTTGCTTTTGCACCAGTGGTTGACACTGAGCGCCACCCCACGCTGACCCAAGCACACCTGCTGGGCCCTGACAATGGAACTCAGCGCCCTGCTCTTGCTGGAAGCCCGGCTTTTCGTTCGAATCCAATCCAAGAAGGTCCGAGGCTGAGAGACAATGCAGGTTCAGACTCTGGCGGGAGAGGCAGGCCTGCGCAACCAGGTGCACTGCTTGGTCTTCTCATCTCTCCCCTCAGAGGTGAGCGCTGCGCCCGCTGCCACGGAGGGCCCCGTGCAGCCCCTTCGACCTGAAATACACTCCCCTGGCCTGAGATCTATTCCTTTCCTGCCTTTGTGTTCTCCTCTACAAGTTGATCTCAAACTCAGCCTTGACCAGGAAGGGCAGCACGTTTTGTGCCTCTGCCCTGGGGCTGGGTGAGTTTCCCAGGCCCTCGAAGGCAGCTCGAGAACTTGCAAAGAGACAGAAGGCATTGGGGAAGAGGTCCAAGGGAGCCAAGCCCGGGGAGCAGATATTCAGACAGCCCGTACCGTGGTGCGCAGCCTGCCCACAAGCCCCGTGGATTAGAAGGGGTATTTGGTGAGTCCACAACCAGCCCGCAGCGGCGGGGAGCTTTGCTCAGACTTTGTAGACCATCCAATGGCCTCTTTCAAAACAGGATTTTGATGAGTTAAGTGTAAATGAATCAGAAACACATGGGTTGGATTTCCCTCCGAATGCAATGGGGTTTGAATACAGCTCAGGGAGGGAAGGGGGGTTCTGGGGAGGAGAGACGTGGCTTAATCAAACAGATCTTTTCTTCTTTCAACGTTTGCCACCACTGCCTCTGGGCTCCCTGTCTTCTACAGTCTCACCTATCCCACCCCCAGTGGGGGAGACCTGGGGCTTTGCTGCCTGCACTCAGCTGAGGACCCCGGGCCAGCCCTGCTGGCGTCAGACTCAGGGGGAGCTGGACGCACCCAGCCTCCCTCCGGCTGCTGTCCAGGATGCCTGGCAGAAGCGGCTGGAAGGCTGTTCTCTGGAGACAGTGCTTCCCTGCTCATCCTACACTTCTGAAGTGGGGTGACGCGGAGGAAGGGGGAGCCAGAGAGGGTGCAGGATGGCACACTTGAACTTACAGGGACTAGACCCCAGTCTTGGAATGTAGTGTCTCACGGGGAGGCAACTTTTCAGACAATACGAAGTCTTCATCTATTTAAATCACATATATTATTTTACCTTTTTTTATAAACATCATACTCTTTTTCAGGAGAACACATTTTAAAAGCACAAGGAAGCAAAAAACAAAATAAAAGCTACCTATAACCCCCACCCGGAGGTGACTTGTTAACATCTTGGTTCAACTGCTTCCAGGCCCAGGTGTGCTTTTTAAAAACTATTTTAAAACTATTTATAGCCATGCAGGATAGAGACAGTAAAGTGGACTAAGTTAGAATTCTAAGTCTTGAATAGACTGCCCGGGCTCCAATCCCAGCCCCATCACTTGCTGCGCGTTACAACACATTTACGAAACTTCGCAAACCACAGTTGATAACAGCAACAACACAACAACAATAATGACATGGTATTTGCCAGGATTGAATGGAATAATATTTATAAAGCACTTAGAGGAGTGCCCAGTGCATAGGAGCCACTCAACAGTTGTTAGCTAGTAGTGTTTTTATATTTTGTGTCCTGTCTTTCTTTATATATATATGCCATCGGCTTCCTATGTCCTTAATATTCTCTATCATGATTGAATGGCTGCGTTCTTGTCATAGGTTATTCGTCCAACACTTCTTTAAACGTATGTTACAGATAACACTGTGGTAGACATTTTTCTGCATCTTAAGGGGTGTTCAAGGTTGAGTCTGAGTATTTTGGTTTAAGTTTCCTTTTGCATAAGTTGTTTTGCACGGGAGAAAATTAAACCGGAGAATATTTATGCTTATGAACTTGCAGAGATCTAGATTTCTTTCCTATAGTTTTGCTTTTTTCCAGAATATAAAATAAATGGAATCATATAGTATGTAGTGTTTTGTGTCTGGCTTCTTTCACTTTGCATAATGCATTTGAGATTCATTCATATTATTGCATGTATCATTACTGCATTTGTTTTTATTGTTGTGCGGTATTCCATTATGTGGATATAAAAATTTTCTTATCCATTTGCTGGTTGACAAACCTTTGGATTATTTCCAGTTTGGGCCCATGATGATTAAAGTCCTTAAAGTTTATACACCAGTCATTGGTGGACATATGTTTTCATTTTTCTTGGGTAAATTCCTAGGAATAGAATTACTGAGTCATGGATAGATAGTAAATGTATGTTTAACTTTATAAGAAACTGTCACACTGTTTTCCTAAGGGGCCGGACTAGTCTGCATCTCCACAAGCAATGTTTCAGAGTTCTGATCAATAACATTCCTCGGCAGCACTTGGTAATGTCAGTTTTTAAAAATTCTAACCATCAGTAGGGGCATAGTGGTATCATGTTGTGGTCTTAATTTACTTTTTCCTAATGAGTAATGATTTTGAGTCTCTTCTCATGTGCTTAGTTGCCACCCGTATATTTTTTTGGGTAAATGTCAAAATCATTGGTACATTTTTTAATTGGGCTAATTGGCTTCCTATTATTAAGTTGCAAAAATTCTTTACATATTTTGGGTAAAAATTCTTTATTCTATATATGTTTTGTAAATATTTTCTCCCAACCTGTGTCTTGTCTTTTAATTTTCTGAAATGTCTTTTGAAGAGCAGGATTTTTTAATGGATGAAGTCCAATATCGATCATTTTTTTTCTTTTACGGACTGGGTTTTTAAACTCATAGTTTAACAATTTAGTGCAACCTAAAATAACAAAGATTTTCTCCAGAGTTTTTTCCTAGAAGTTTTATAATTCTAGAATTTACATTTAGATCTATGATAGATTTTTGAGCTAATTGTTACATGGAGTGAGATACGAATTGAAGTTAGTTTTTGTTTTTTGGGTTTTCCTTTTTTTTGCATGTGGATGTCCAACTGTTTCGGCACCATTTGTTAGAAGACTATTTTGTTCTAATGAATTATCTTTGATCCTTTGTCCAAGACCAGCTAACCATATTTGTGAGGGTCTATTCTGTTCCATTAATCTAAGTGTCTATCTTTTTACCAATACCGCCATCTTGATTATTGTAGCTTTGTATTAAGTCTTAAAATCAGATTGTATAAGTCTCAACTTTCTTTTCCAAAATTATTTTGGCTATTCTACTTCTTTTGCTTTTTCATATAGTTTGGGGGTAGCTTGTCAATTTCTACCAAAAATTCCACTGGGATTTTTATTGGAATTTCATTGAAACCATAAACCAATACAGGGAATATTTTTGGGTTTTCGCAGTTTGACTAAAATATGTTTAGGTTTTTGTTTCTTTTTAATATTTTTTCCTCTGAGTTTCTTGGATCTGTGGTTTGCTGTCCTTTGGTAATTTTGGAAAAGTTCAGAGCCACTATCTCTTCAAATATTTTTACCTCCAAGTTTTTTCTCTCTTCTTCTAGAATGCCAATTTTGGGTCTCCTTGATTTTTAATATTATTTTTCTTTTTGCATTTCAGTTTGGAAAATGTCTAGTAAGCTACTTTTAAGCTCAAAGATCCTTTTCTTTTCTGGACCTGCCAAAGAGATGCTTCTCTATCTCTGATATCACATCCTTCACCTGTAATATATCTATTTGACTTTTTTATAGTTTTAATCTCAATATTGAAGTTCCCCATCTGTTTAAGCAGGTTGTCCACTTTTCCCATTAGATCCTTTAAAATATTAATCCCAACAATTTTAACATTCTTATTTGATCATTCCAATATCTGGATCATCTCTGGGTCTAGTTCTTTTGACTGCCTTATCTCTTGACAATTTTTTTTTGCTTTTTTTTGTGTGTGTTTTTTGTAATTTTCTGCTGAATGTTGCACATGGGGTGTAGAAAAATAACAGAAATTGAGATGAATAGTACTTTTGTCCTGAGACATGGGCATAATTCCTTTTCTGTGAAAACATTAATTTGTGTGGGTGTGTGGGTATAGGTTGTTGAGTTGCTCTAGTCAATGTTTGAACTGGGTTTGATATTGTTGTTGCTTTAGTTACCTTCACACTATGGTGTCTTACAAATTCCTCTAGCAGGCGGGCTACTACTAACTACTACAACCCTTTCTTCTGTGTTCTGCAAAGTGAAATTGTTTTTGTGTTCCACCTCTCCTCAAATGGGCTATTCACTCTTTGAAATCTAGTTCATGTGGTAGTTTTGTGACAACAGATTTCTGATGAGTTCAGGAAAACTCATAATTTTGTAGATCATCTGGCTTAAAAAAAAAACACAACCCATGGTTATGTAAGGAAAGCAATGTTGCCTTGTGATTTTCTACATCCTAAGAGAAAGTAGATTTTTCTTGCCCTTTCACACCTGTCTAGATGATCATAGGGTTTTCTTTTTTGATCTAAAGATGTCGTGAATTATTTTAATGACTTTTCTATTAAACTATGTTTACATCATTTTAAAAATTATTTTAGGGGCGCCTGGGTGGCTCAGTCGGTTGAGCGGCCGACTTCGGCTCAGGTCATGATCTCACAGTTTGTGAGTTCGAGCCCCGCATCAGGCTCTGTGCTGATGGCTCAGAGCCTGGAGCCTGCTTCAGATTCTGTATCTCCCTCTCTCTCTGCCCTTCCCCTGTCTCTATGTCTCTCAAAAATAAATAAAAACATTAAAAAAATAAAATAAAATAAAAATTATTTTAAATGTTTATTTATTTTTGAGAAAGAAAGAGAGAGAGAGACAGAGAGAGAGCATGAGTGGAGAAAGAGGGAGACACAAAACCTGAAGCAGGCTCCAGGCTCCAAGCTGTCAGCAGAGAGCGCTCGAACCCACAAACCGTGAGATTATGACCTGAGCCGAAGTCAGATGCTTAACTGACTGAGCCACCCAGATGCCCCTGTATCAATCTTTTAAATTTGTTATTATTGGTCTTTTAAGGCATCATGTGTTATGAATCCCTTATGGTCATTTGTATTTTCACAGGAGATTATTTTATTGAGTTCCTTAAAGTTTGGACTTGACTGGATTTGTAATCCTTGGTATAGCATGAGAAAAGAAAATTCTTGGTAGAGCCTTTGGGAGCACCAATTTTCAAGAGTGGAGGAAGAAGAAGTATTATGAAAGAGTGTGATAAGGAGAGTCCTGAGAAATGGGGAGAACTAGGAGACTGTGATTATCTGGAACTAAAGGAAGAGAGATAGTTCAAGATTGAAAGTAATCAAGCTGGACTCACATTTCTTTGTCACATTAGGTAACTGAAGAAACTATAAATTTATCAAGAATTTCGAAGGAAAAAAAATTGAGATTCAGGCAACAGGAAACATTTTTTATTTATATACATATTCAGAAAAAAAATACCACATACCTATCTTCTATGGAAAAAAGCTTACTTAATAATATAATCCAATTAATAAGGAGATAAAACAAAAAAGTTAACAAATAGGGAAGTTGGGGTTTAAAAGAAACTGATAAATATCGAAGTAATATGGATACAGAACTGAGTCTAAATTATTGTCATTATTGTTTTGAAGGTGAATGCCTTCTTAGTTACATATAAAAATAATAATGATTTGACCATGATAAAATTGAAGTAAAAATATCAAGTCATTTAGGCAAAAATTGAGAGGAAGAATTTAGGAGGAGTATGATGTAAACATATACCAGTTCTTTATCATTCATAGGGATATCTTAATAATGCTCTATTGAGGTATAATTTACAATAAAATACACACATTTTAAGTATATGGGCCAATGAGTTTTGACAAGTGTATACAACCTCATAACCACCCCTACAGTTAATATAGAGAACATTTTAATTACCCTAGAGAAGTCACTTGCGGCCCTACCCAGACCTCCACCCTAGCCCCTGACCTCAGAAAACCACTAATTTTTTTTCTGTCTAATTAGTTTTCCTACAGTTTCATATAAACAGAATCATGTAATAGATACTCTTTTATACCTGGCTTCTTTTCTTTAGTATAATATAATAAGCCTTGAAATCAAGTATTGTAAGTCCTTCAACTTTGTTCTTCTTTCAAAATCATTTTACAATCCTAGTTTCTTTGCCTTTCCATATAAATTTTAGAATAAACTTGTCAACTATTAAAACTTGTCAACTTCCAACTATTACTGGAATTTTGATTTAGGAGGAGTATGATATAAACATATACTAGCAACTGAATCTATAGATTGATTTGGGCAGAATATATATCTTAATGATCCTGAGTCTCCCAATACAGGAATATGATCTTTCCTTTCATTTATTTAAATTAATTTTTTTCTCAGCAGTGTTTATATAGTTTAATTTTATCTCTAAATGATCGATATATTTTTTTAATATTTTAAATGTTTACTTATTTTTGAGAGAGAGACAGACAGTGTGAGCGGAGGAGGGGCAGAGAGAGAGGAAGACACAGAATCTGAAGCAGGATTCAGGCTCTGAGCTGTCGGCACAGAGCCTGACGTGGGGCTCCATCTCACAAACTACGAGATCATGACCTGAGCTGAAGTCAAATGCTTAACCGACTGAGCCACCCAGGCACCCCGCTAGAGATTTCTAATTAAACAACATTCCTTTGTTGAAAACTTTTGTTTTCATTGATTTTCTCTCTTGTGTTTGTTTCCTGTATCATTTATTACTGCTCTTGCCTTTATTTTTTCTACTGACTTTAGGCTTATTTTTATCTTCTTTTTGTAACTTCTTAGATTGGTTAATTGTGGGTCTTTCTTCTTTTCTAACATAAACAGTGATGTGAGTTTACTTCTAAGTACTATAATACCTATATTCCACAATTTTGATAAACCATTGATAAACTGTTTTCATTTTCATTTATCTCAACATATTTTCTAATTTTATGTGTTATTTCTTCTTTGATCTTTGATCTATTTATTTGATCTATTTCTTTGATATTTGATCAAATATCTATTTGTTATTTAGAAATGTCTTAAGTTCAGAACACTTGGCAGCTACTCAAATATCTTCTTTTATTGATTTTTATATTCAGATAACACGCTCTGTAAGATTTCAATATTTTTCCGATTGAGATTTGAAAAAAAAGTGGCTCAACATATGATCCGTCTAGTAACTCCCCCGTACACTCTTGAAACAAATATGTATTCTGCTGCTGATGTGTGTATGTTCTGATTATAAATTTCAATTAAGTCATGTGGCTTGATAGTGTTATTTGGCTTTTCTCTATACTTATTGATTTTCTGTCTACTTGTTCTTTCTTTTAATTGAAGAATAACTGGGTGTAATCGGCAAGTCTAATTGTATGCATTTAAAAATGTATAACATGATGATATGATATACATATACATTGTGAAATGATTACCAAGATCAAGATAACTTACAGATCAATCGGCTTAAAGAGGTAAGATTACCAAGATCGAGATAATTTATACATCAATCAGCTCAAAGAGGTAACTATTTGTATATGTTATAAGAATGCTTAAGATCTACTCTCAGCAACTTTCGAGTATACAATACCGCATTATTAACTATAGTCACCATGCTGCACATTAAATCCTCAAAACTTACATTCTTATAACTGAAGAATTATGCCCTTTGAGCTACATCACCCCATTTCCCCCTTCCTCAGCCCTCAGAAACTACCATTCTATTCTATTCCTAGAAAATTTGCTTTTTTGTTTTTTTACATTCCAGTGTAAGCGATACCATACACTACTTGTCTTTCTCTGTCCGAATTACTTTACTTCACATACTGGCCTTCAGGTTCATGTACGTTGTCACAAAGAGCAGGATTTCTCTTCTTTCTTAATGGCTGACTAATATTCCATCATGTGAGATATATATATCTATACACATATACATATATACATATATGTATACATAAAAAGGTTATATATAACATCTTCATTATCCATTCATTCATTAAATCACACTTAGATTATTCCCATATCTTGGCTATTGTGACTAATACTGCAATGAACATTAGGCTGCAAATATCTCTTTGAGCTACTGATATCAAGTCCTCAGATAAATACCCAGAAATGAGATTTCTGGATCAAAATGGCAGTTCTGTTTTTTATTTTTTTGAGGAATCATCATACCGTTTTCCATAATGGCTGTACAAATTTATATTTCTACCAACAGTGTATAAGGATTCCCTTTTCTCCATATACTCACTAACATTTGTTATCTCTGTCTTTTTTATAATAGCCATGCTAAACTGTATGAGGTGACATCTTACTTTGGTTTTGATTTGCATTTTCCTGATGATTACTGACACTGAGCACCTTTTCATCTACCTGTTGGCCATTTGTATGTCCACTATCTTCCTATTTATTTTCTATTTGTTCCACTTATTCATTTTTTTCTCCCTTGATTTATTTTTTTGATTCTGTTTTGCCTCCACTACTGACTTATCAGCTTCTTTGTTCTATTTTTAGAGATTGCTCTAGAGTTTAATCTGTCCAATCTCAGTCTACCTTCAAATGGCATTATACTGTTTAATGGATTATGTAAGCTTTCTTTAAGTTATTGAACATATTCATAATAGCTTTTTAGTAAATAATTAAGTATTAGGGTGATAATTCCTTCACCTATAACATCTGGGTCTCTTTCTATTGAGTGATTTTTTTCTTGATTATGAGTCACATTTTTCTGCTTCTAATCGCCTCTAGAAATTTTAGATGGGATGTTGGAAAGTGTAGATAATACATTCTTGAAAGTCAGGATTTTGTTGTCCATTTTTGAAGAGCATGGGGCTTTGTTGTGGTGTAGGCAGCAAAGTTACTAGTGATTTAGTTTGATCCTTTCAAGGCCTTTTTAAAAACACATTCCTGGTGGGATTTTAATCTATGATTTAGTTTTTCTATTAACGTGTGGTTCTTCTTAGGATCTCCACTGAATATACTACATGTTCAATAAGGTCCAGCCCTGTTGGAGAACTTAGAATTCTTCACCTTCTGACTCACTGACACCATCTTCTTTTCCATACTCATGGAACTTTACCCACAGTCATTTTATTATTCACCAGAGGCCCAAAAGGATTTCTATAAGGATTTCTCAAGTTCTTTTTCTGGATAGTTTACTCCACCTGGGAATTCTTTCCCTCCACACTATAGCTGCCTCAGAATTCCTGAACTCCAATCTGTTTCCTCAACTCAGTGAGACTGCCATACCCAGCTTGTGCTTCCCTCACTGTTCTCTGGTCCAGAAGGTGCCTCCATGCAAAAAGCCAATACAATCATAGGGGTTTCCTCGCTTGTTTGTTTGTTTGTCTTTCCTGAGCTACCTATTGTCCAATATCTGGAAGGAGTTATTTCATGTATTTATCTACTTTCTAGTCGTTTAAGGTGGAAAAGTAAGCCCCATCACTGTTCAGCCGTCATCACTAAAAGTAGAAGAGTAAGTACTCTTTTACTTTGTGAGTTAGATTATTATAGAAATATAGACTTAAATAAGTGGCAGAAATTTGTTTTTTGCTTTTCCTGATGTTTACTGCAAATATTACCAAAATACAGAAGTTATGACAGAGAAAATAACCAGTTATATTTTGTCATTTGTCTTTGCGACTTTGTTCTATACTTCGTGACACTCACAGATATGGGTTCATAACTCTAACTTTGTAGTGGGTGGTGAAGCCTTGGTAATTAGACAAACAAACAAAAATAAGTAGTATAAATCTCAGAATGGATTTATAGTAATAGAGTTATTACTAACTCTCCTGAGAGTTAGTAATGTTATCATTATTCACATATAATATGATTATCTACTTAGAAGGCCTAAGAAGATAAACTAAAATGACCAGAAATAGAATATTTTTCAAACAGAAAAATTTTTTTTGCCAACATTAACTACAGTTGATTCTCGAATAACATGAGCTTTAGGGCCACAAACCCCCATGCAGTGGAAAATCCACATATAACTTTTGACTTCCCCAAAACTTAACTACTATTAGTCTACTATTGACCAGAAGCCTTTAATGATAACATAAACAGTCAATTAACACATATTTTGTATTTATATATGTTACAAGCCATAGTCTTACAATAAAGTAAGGTAGAGAAAAGAAAATGTTATTAAGAAAATCATAAGGAAGAGAAAATACATGTATAGGATTGTATGCAAAAAATCCACATATAAGTGGACTAGTGCAGTTCAAACCTGTGTTATTCAAGGATCAGATGTAATTAGAAAGTATAATGGGAAAAAGATCTTTATTACAATAGCAACAAACGTATGCAATGTCACATATCTATGTACTTAGGTTTGTGGAAATGTACGAAAAATTGCATGAAGAAAATTACAAAGCTCACTTGAAATCTTTAAATAACTAGTAAGAATATTGTGCTATTCTTTGGGAATATTTAATATTGGGAAGTTGTTCCCACATATTTAATAAGTCCCCACATATTTAACTACATATTGTAATCCTCATCAAAATCCATATGGAATTTTTTAGAACTAGACAGAATGATTCTAAAAATCATTGAAAGAATAAAGTTTGATAAGATCCAGGGAATTTTTGAAAAACTCTAGTAATGAAATGGGAGTTTCCCTCCCAGATATTAAAATTTATAATAAAGTTACAGTAATCACAATCGTATGGAACTAGTGCAAGAATAGACAAAACAGATCAGTGTAGCAAAAAGACAAAGCCCAGAACAAGTCCAAAAGTACTCAGGAATGTACTGCAAAATAAGAGTGGCATTTTAAGTCGGTGGGGAACGGATAGGTTTCTTCAATAAATAAATGTGTACTTACTATCTAATATATTGGGGGGCCGGGGATATATATCAGGAGTTAAAACATAATTTGTGTCAGAAAAGTCTTAAATGCAAAATATAAAGCTTATTGAAAGGGTGGGAAACAGATACTCTCATATATTTTTGGTGCACGATTTGTTGATATCTATTTTTTTTATTTTTTTAAATGTTTATTTATTTTTGAGACAGAGAGAGACAGAGCATGAGTGGGGGAGGGGCAGAGAGAGAGGAAGATACAGAATGTGAAGCGGGCTCCAGGCTGTCAGCACAGAGCCCGACGCGGGGCTTGAACTCACAGACCGCGAGATCCTGACCTGAGCCAAAGTCGGACGCTCAACCGACAGCCACCCAGGCGCCCTGATATCTAAGACTTCCATATACTTTGGCCCCACAAAACCTTTTCTATTAATTCATATGATAATTTATATAGATATACTGGTCCATGTACACAAATAAATATTCTTGGACAAGAATATTACTGGCAACGTTATTTATGATATTAGAACAGAACTCTTCTTGGCTCAGGATATCAAAGAAAATGTGCCATAGATGTCTTGCTTTCTGTAGATTGACAAAGGAATTTGGTTAAAAATCTGTTCCATGATTCTTGAACTGCTCCGCCACATCAAGGATGAACACAAGGTCTGAGACTACAAGACTGAGGTTTGGGGAGAGGATCCTTTAGAGAGCTGTTGCCTTTCTGGGTCTTCACCCCAACTTTGGGGGACCAGTGGGGAAGACTACTGTCAAGACTAGGAAGAGGAATTTCAGAAGCTTCTTGGAGAACTTCAAGATGCTTTTCCAGCAGTGGGAGAAAGAGAAGACCGGTGCCTGACCCAGGTGGGAGGTTGCTAAAGTGGCCTGGAATGAGGGGCTAACTCTCCCGAGATATCCAGAAGTCAGAGAAAGCCTGCCTTACAACTTTGGTGTCAGAATCCTGTGGTTGCACCTACACTGGGATCAGGGATTGTTAGGTCAAGGGATATATGAGTATTTCCAAAGTTAGATATGGGCCATGTGCCAAAGACCAGCATAGGGGGTCCCTGGGTCTGGTTCAGTAGAGCTGCCCAAAGGGCCAAGGAGAATTTGGTAGAACAAGGCTGGTCATGCAAAGAAAGAAGTCCTAAACAACGATCAGGAAAGATCAGGAGAACTGCTGGCAAGAACAGTTTTCTAGGGAACCTCCAACAACTACACAAAAATCCCTAAGAGAAAGAGGCAGCATGAGCCCATCAGCAAGGGGCAGAGAACTCAAAATCACCCAACCAGTGATAATCACCACCTCATTCCTTTGCCTTTCCTCATGCATATACCCCTTCCGCCTGCCATCTTCACTCTCATGGGAAGTGAAATCACAATTAGCAGGGGGATGATGTAAGGAAGAAAGGCAAACAGAGGTTCCTTCCCCACTGCAGTCTTCCGACAGGTAGCCGGCCAGAGGTGGGGGAAAGGAAAAGAGAGGGAGAAGAACTAAGTCAGTTCAGGGATTTGGTCTATTACATGGAAATAAAGATTATAATTTCTGAATTGAGGCTGTGTTTTTGACTGAAAACAAAAACCCATGAGAACAGCTAGGGTTTGCAAACAAAGGTAAGAAGTGTTATCCTAAAGAAATACTTATAAATGGATAATGGAAGAAAAAAAGTTTTGATATCATTAGGCATCTTGTTCAATATACCAATTATAGCAAAACAACAGTGGAAAAACATAAAGCCCCCCCCAAAAAAGACTGGATAAATACACTGATGCATTCATATAGTAAAATATTACACTGGCCTTAAAATAACCAGGAAGACCTTTATGCATGGATAAGGAATGATCTCATGATTTCATCATTCGTGAGCTCAAGCACCATGTCGGACTCCGCGCTGACAGCTTGGGAGTCTCTCTCTTCTCTCTCTCTCTCTCTCTGAGTCTCCCCTGCTCTCGCTCTCTCTCTCAAAATAGATAAATAAACTTTTTAAAAAAGAAACTTGAGTGAATAGATTATGATATGAAGATAAAAAGCAATATAAAATTATGACATACATGTACTTTCCTGAAAATCCTTTCATTACACAGAAAGTTTAAGGTTCACATTACAAATAATTTATTTTTATAATATTTATAAGTTCATATATGGTTTTACATATACACACATATATACACACATGTATATATATTTCCACAGAAAACAGTCTAAAAAGAGAATACATGGCCAAGTTAAGTCACAGACAATTGTGTTAATTCAGATGTGTGATTTTTAAAAAATTTTATCTAACATTAGTACTATGTTCAGATATTGCTTATGTATGAAAAGGAAACAAAACAGCACAATGCAGGAATGTGCTCTTCGTCTGAATCTTGAGGGTTCAGATTGGAGAGGAAAATAAAATGATCATTATTTGAAGGTATTACTGTTTGCCTAAGAAAACCAAAGCAAATCAATTAGGAAAGTATTAGAAATAGTAAGAGTGAACAGTGGCTTATTGAAAGATAGCTACCCAGATTTCATTGGCTTTCATAAATAACCAACTAGGAAATACAATAAAAGATACTACCAATAGCAACAAAAACCATAATATATGTAGGAAAAAGCTTACTAAACACAGTGGTGTATGTGAAAGCAAACACACACACACACACACACACACACACACACCATACTCATACATATACACACACACACATACACATACTTCTCCACATATGTCCTCTACACATATAGCCATACCCTCCACGTACAGAAAGAACTTTAAATGGGATTTTAATAGATAGATAGACATATTATGTTCTTTAATGGGAAGTTTTAATATTGTAAAGATATTTTGGAGGAACTGACATCAAAACATTTAGTGCATCCCAATCAAAATCTCAGTGTGATTTTAGGGAGTAGGACAATTGTCAAATTTACTCTAAAAGTATCCTTAAAGAATGAGTTCATGACTATATCAAAAAAGAAGAAAAAAGAAAAGGGACCTATAGTCTCAGATGTTAGAATATACTTCAGAAATATAATCATCAAAATAGTGTGGCTGGGGTTTAGACAGAATAGAAAGGTCAGAAACAAACTCAATTAAATGTTAGAATTCAGTAGATACGTAATGGTTTCACTTCAAATCCATAGGAAAATGATTTTTTTTTAACTGGCTAGGACAATTGATGAAGGACCAGAGAAAAGTCCCTATCTCACAATGTATATTAAAATAAACCCCAATTATGGGGCACCTAGTGGCTCAGTCGGTTGAGCGACCGATTTCAACACAGGTCATGATCTCATGGTTTGTAGGTTTGGGCCCTGCGTTGGGCTTTCTCTGACAGCTCAGTGCCTGGAGCCTGATTCACATTCTGTGTCTCCCTCTCTCTCTGCCCCTTCCTTGCTCATGCTCTGTCTCTCTTTCTCTCTCAAAAATAAATAAAAACATTAAAAAAATTTTTTAAATATACCCCAATTAATTAAGAGTAAAGTTTGAGATCACTGATAACTTAGAACAAGATCTAGATATTTCTCTCGTCTCAGGATTAGAAGGTCTTTGTAAAAACACTAGCAAGAGCGGAATCTACGATAAAAGGAATAGATAGGTATAACACGCAGGAGATCTTTAGCACAGTAACAGAACCCATCATTTTCACAATGAAAATGGGAAGCCAGCTGAGGTGGAGAGTGCAAGAGGTTTACCAGTAGCGTTCTTGGGACTATCACATGTGCAGGCAAGATCAGGTAGGGAAGGCTGAGCTGTGTTGCATCTCAGTAAAGGTTAGGCAGACCCCACAGGAGCTCTGAAGCTGAGAGGGCCCTTTGCAGTTTTCCCACGTTAGGGGTCTTTGCATCCTTGGATATGGGCTCCTCCAGAAGTCGGGCATTTTAGTGGCTTAAAAATGCATCCATGAATTGTCTAACATCCGTCCCTCCAAAAGGTGGAGGCTACTTCCTCTCCTTTTGAATGAAGCCTTAGGACTTATTAGGACTTGTTAGGACTTAGTCGTTTCTAACAAACAGAACGTGGCAGACATGATGGCAAGACTAGGTCATAATAGCCATCACGGCTTCTTTTGGGGCTTCACTTTTGAAGGAAGGAAAGCTGCCATGTCATGAGAACACTCAAGCAGGCCTAGAAAAGGGCCAAGTGGTGAGAAACCAAGGCCTCCTGTCCATAGCCGTTCTAGTGAGACACCTATAAACGCCAGTCCTCTGGCCCCAGTCAAGTCTTCCGATGACTGCAGGCCCGGTCGACATCTCGACTGCAACCTCATCAGAAACCCTAAGCCAGGGGCGCCTGGGTGGCTCAGTCGGTTTAGCGTCCGACTTCGGCTCAGGTCATGATCTCACAGTCTGTGAGTTCGAGCCCCGCGTCGGGCTCTGTGCTGATGGCTTGGAGCCTGGAGCCTGCTTCGGATTCTGTGTCTCCTTCTCTCTCTCTGCCCTTTCCCCACTGTCTCCCAAAAATAAATAAACATTAAAAAATTAAAAAAAAAAAAAAGAAACCCTAAGCCAGAACCCCTCCCCTAAGTGGCTCCCAAATTCCGAATTCACAGAAACTTCAAGATAATAATTGTTATTTTAAGCTCCCATGTTTTGGGGCAATTTATTACAGAGCATCAATTACTGTTATAAGCCTGCGATGTTGGGCAAGGTGGCTCTGACGGCCAACAGCTGGAGGCTCCTTGCTGCAGCTTTTCCCTATGGCAGGAGGATGGAGTCCCACAGTCCTAAAGAAGACACATCACAGTGTCCATTCCAACCACAAAGAAAACACACGGCCAAATAATAAACTGGGTTTAAAAAGATGCATGCGATCCAAATATCAACTCCTAGTGTTCCCGGACATCTTGATGGTTTGGGTTTGCCAGGTTTGGGAGCAAAGGGGTAAGCGGCTCTGTGGGCCCCCGACTTAATGGCCTGGGATGGTTATTTCTTGTCAGCTGGGATGCAGATTCAGACCAGAGGAACCACATTCAAACCCAAACATTACCCCACTGGACTTCTCAGAAGGTCTGGAGGCCATATTCTGGAACCCACCCACACTTTCCCACAACCCTCTTCTCTCAGTCCCCTCTCCTCTTTCCTCCCTACATCCCAGAATTTCTCCAACTCCAAATATTTCTCCCTCTGTCACGCGGACCACTTCAGCTCTTCTTGCCCTGCCTTATCTCATGAGCGGATCCTTCCAGAAGCTCAGTGAAATGGAGAGCCTGCCACCAACCAGGATCCTGCTGTCTTAGAGAGCGTTGATTCCTGTTACGTGTCTGACAAATGGCAGCCAAAGGGTCAATATCTTTAATACTCATATAATAGCTCCTGCTGGAACATTCATTTATTTATTTATTTTGATTTAAGATTATTTATTGAGGCACTCAGGAAATGGAAAGGCTGAGGCACAAAGTGAGGAAATAATGGAAAAACCTATTGTGTGCTATACTTTTTCTTTTTAGATTTAAAAAATCTGGATGTGGGAATCAGCTTCGTGTGGAATCTAAAATCTAGTCTGGGTGCATTTAAACTGTAGATACAACAATAAACATTTACAAATCATTAAATTCAATCTAACCCAAGCCCTTGGAAAGTGCCAAATCCTCTCAAGAGCCAGTTACTGAGCTTGTCTTTTCTGCGTATTCACATATAATTCCTGGCTTGAACGTTTATTTTGTGCCAGACATTTTGCTAAACACTTTACATTGATTTTCTTACTTCATCCTCTCAACGACCCTTTGAAGGAGAAAACTACCATTATCTTCATTTTATGTATGGGAAAACTGAGGCGTGGGGAGTTTAAATAACTTCCCCGAGGTTCCACAGCTAACAAAGAGTGGAGACAGGATTTGAACACAAGCAGGGTAGCTACAGAGCCTACTCTCTTAACCACTGTGCAGTAGAACTTCCTAAATATAGTTACTGCTAAGGAATTATCCCCAAGCTGCAAGAATGAAAATCTTGCACAGAGAGGCAACAACAGTGAAAGAGAGTGTGCAAACGTGACTGTGCTGGTACCAATTGGTAAGAAAAGTGGAAAGACTTGAAAGAAAAAAATGAGCAACAAACAGAAACAGGCAATTTACAAAGGAAAAGTACAATGACACGTTTGTTCTTTTTTACGTTTGTTTATTTATTCTGAGACAGAGAGAGAGAGAGAGAGAGAGAAGAGAACCTGAGTTGGGGAGGAGCAGCAGAGAGAGAGAGAGACAGAGAGAGAATCCCAAGTAAGCTCTGAACTGTCAGCGCAGAACCCAATGTGGGGCTTGAACCCATGAACCGTGAGATCATGACCTGAGGTGAAATCGGATGCTTAACCAACTGAGCCACCCAGGCGCCCTGACACACATGTTCTTTGAGAATAAAGCAGCAAACAGGAGGGGCTCAGAGAAAGAACTCAAATGTCAGAGAAGGTTTTGCAAGGAACAGGCAATGCGTCAGCCGTTCTGTATTTTAAGTGGAACCTGACAAGGGCCCCTGTTGAACAGGGTAGTCCTGGAAGTGAGGGCCACATCCCAGGTGCCCCTTCCCCTCAGTGAGAGACCGTGGACACGTATCTTCCCCTGCAGACACCCACAGAGGATGGGGCACTGAGGGCCGGGGCCTGAGGTTGAGGGGGCAGGTGGGGTGGACAGGCCCATACCTGTCCGGCGAGGTCCTGATCAGAAGAGTAGCCTGCTCTCCTTGAACCCTTGCCCTTCCACTTACCAGCTGTGTGACCTTGGGCGAGTCACTTTCTTCTCTGTACCTCCATTTCTACATTGGTAAGGTGGGTTAATAATATCTGTCTCATAGAGCTATCGTGAGGACTCACCAGGCTAATTCATTTGAAGCATTTAAAACAGTTACTGTCACATACATAGCATGCCCAAATGATCATTAATATTTGAAATTCTATTTTATGCTCCGCTCATTTAAAAGCTATTTCTGAAAAAGACACAAAGCAGTCCTTCTCCCAGGGCTCAGCGGTCAGTTGAGAAGCTGAACCATGTTTAGTCCCACCCTGGGCCTCTCTCTTCTGTCATTTCCTTTTCACAAAGAAGACTCCCGGTTAATCTGAAACACCCCAGCTGTGCTTTAGCCAGCGACTGACTGGTTTGGCTTGGGGGGTCAATGGAGCCTCTGTTTTGAGGGGTCCAGATCCCCTTCCAAATTTACAGGGCCTGCTCCATGGCCAGGAGTGTGAAGAGGCTGGCTCCCTGGGCGCAGGGGGTGGGCACAGGTTAGGCCCAGAGACAGCTCCCAGTGGAGCACCTGGAGCCAGGGCCGGGGCCGGGCAGGCTCTGAGGCAGCCTCCTCCTCAGCAGAGCAAGACTTTCCACACAAAGCAGTTTCCCAACGGCCGCCGGATGCCTGCGTTCTGCCTGGACCAGCGTGGGGTGACTTCCAGCTCTATCCCAGGAGCCGTTTGACCTTGAGCACGTGCACTCTGAGACGCTTCCCTCACAGTTGAGATGAAGGTAACACCTACGTGCCCAAACATGACGCGTTATCAGTCAAAACTTGCTACACAGTGTCTGCTATCAGGTTTTGGTAAACACTGTCGGTGTCTCTTCATGGCTGCCTGGGCCGTGGCCTCCACCTCAGAGATAAAACTCCCTCCTTCTGTGTGTAGTCCAAGTGGTTTCCCCCAGGTGCTGCTGACCTCACAATGCCTGGTGTTGGTTTAATATCTCTTTAATGTTCTGTTTGTAGGTCTTCCCCTGATACAGCATCCAGGAGCTGGATAAACTCCTTCAACCCCTTCATTTTATAGGAAAAAGATCTGAAGCTCAGAGAGGAAAATGGCCAGCCCAAGACCACACCCAGCAGAGCCAAGACCAGAGCCTAGGTGTGGGGTCTCCCAGGCCAGGGTTCCCTCTCCTGGGGGTCTTGGGTGCATTCCTCATGGTCTTTCCCTCCATTCTTTATTCCTTGTTGGCACTGGCTTTCAATTTTCACTGAGTTTGCGGAGGAGAAGGGATTCTTGAACATGGCCACCATGCATCAGCACAGTGAGCATGAAATGGGGTGTGGAGCCAGCTGGGGATCACGTATGAGGAGGCCACGGCCAGCCCCTGAGCCAGGTGCCAGGGCAGGGAAGTGGGCAGCAGCTGGCCTCAGGTCATCACAGCAAGTCTGCAAGATGCTGTTGTGGTCAGGGGCCAGCCTTCCTGGCTAGGAAAAGCTGATGCTTGGGCGGGGGGGGTGCTGCAGTAAGGGTGGCCTGGGGCTGTGGAACACCTTCCCCAGGCCCAGGTCCACACCCAGCAGTCTGGCTTCACCTGCACTCTTGCCCTGACTAGGGACCGAAGGAGAGAAATGACATCAGAACTTGGAATTCAGGGCTTACCTAGATATTCGAAACCTTTAGTTCCGACCTCTCTTGGAGTCCGTTCTTTCTTCTTCTCTATGCCCTCCTTCTCCATTTCCTCTCCTTCTGCCAATCCCCCAAGAAGTTATCCCAGCAAAGCATGTAAATGGTCCCTTCCTTAGCCCACCACAGCATCCCAGTCTTGGCACTTCCTTCCCTTGAAGCCATTGTTCCTCTGGTTGGTGCCTGGATGTGTCTTTCCTCCTTTCATGGATTCAAATTCCACCGGCCCTCAGACCCAGCCCGAGTCCTGCCTCATCAAAGAAGCCACCTTCAAATGCTTCCCTGATCTTGCCTGCCTCGGAGAGTGCATTAAGCCCATTTCTCCACATGGCAGCAAGGTGGCAGGTGAACTTCCTGGGGGTACCAACCTCATCCCCCTCTGTTCCCTCACATGGCTCAGAGAAGGCTTGTGATCTGGGGTGCTCATTAAAAATTCAGAGTCTCAGGCCCCACTCTAGCTCTATGAAACAGCATCACTGGGCAGGGTGTCAGGGAATCTGCTTTCGGCAAGCTCCTTGAGTCATGGCCATGCCCACTTAGGTTTTAGAGCCTGTGAGGGGATCCCAGTGGATCCCACTCCTCACCTCACAAACCACATATGTCAGACAGTTTGATGAAACCCTTATTTCCTGGCATCACAGGTGACATGAGGAGGAGGGAACAGAGAAGTCCACACAGGGAGCCAAGAGAGAAGGGGGTCAGGTAGACGTGGGCTCCTCATAAGCTCAAGGTTGCCTGCGAGGTCTCCAGAGGCAACGGGGATGCCCTGTGAGGCTGCCAGAAGCCCAGCGAGGAGGGGGCGTGGCTGCCTCCCCACTTTACGGGCAACCCTTCACTTCGCCCCCGGGACGAAGGAATGGCATTCGGGTGCCAGTGTTGGCCCTAGTCAACCAGCGCTGGCCACAGACAAGGAGGAAGGTGGCCAGAGACAAGAGGGTCTAGGAAGGGAGAGTGAATAAAAGGGGATAGGTCAGGGACAGCTCAGGGAGGAGGGAGATGTTGTTCCCCACCTCTCTGGAGAACGGGACTTGAGGAAGAGAGTCAGATGCAAGAGAACATTGTCTGGATGTTCAGCAGATAAACGCTGAAGGAAGAGCTCGGCCGGCTTCAAGAAGAGATGGGCCAGCTCTCATTGGTCCTGAATAAATTAAGAGTTTTGCCGTCAGGAGGCAGAGAGCAGAGCAGGGACCTTCTCTGAGCCTCCCTTCTCCCCAGAGCACGAGCACTAGAGGGTTCTTGCTCAGGCGAGCAGAGGAAAGGCGAGCTGCAGACTCGGCTCTGCTTGCAGACCTGCCTAAGTCCCTTCCCCTCACCCTGAGTTCCGATGCTCACCAGCGGTGCTGGCTGTGTGACCCCGGCTGGGCCAGGCCGCCAGCTGCCTTCTGTTCTTCCCTGGAGCGTGCTGTGGGCGAGATAAGAGATCACAGGGAGGTCTGGCCCAGGCGCGGGAGCCATCAGAGAGCAGCATTTGTGCACAGAAGGGCTTCTGCTCCCAGACTCCACGCCTACCTCAGCCTGGCCACCGGCCCGGTCAAACACGCTTATTTATGGGGGTGGTTTAGAATAGCTGCAGAAAGAACTGAGAAAGGGAAGGGATTGTGGGCTGGCACAGTCAGGGAAGGCTTCCTGGAGGAAGGGAGTGAACTGGGCTTTGAAGTATGATCCAGGTTTGACGGATGGTTGGAACTGCTCTTTTTTTTTTTTCCCCAATTTCTATAAAGCAACCCTGAGAAAAGCCACCCCTCATTGTGTGACGGTGTCCTTGTTCCCCACGGGCCTTTCTGCCTCTCCCAAAAGTCCCAGACATGCTTTGGCGGAAAGGAGGACATTGGAGGAGCCCGGGCTTCCGATTAGACCCCAGTCTTGTGTTTCTGGCCATCAAGGTGGGGGCCTGGGACAGGAATGCTGGGGTCTCTGGGGAAGCCACTGCACAGTGCAGAGCAAGGAGACAGGGAGGTGAGTCGACATTTCCAGAACAGAAGGTGACTTTTTCCTTCCTATTCACCTTGGGAAGCCTTCCTCCTGGCAGGCGGGTACTGGTCTTGGGGTGGTGCCCTGTTGTCTTTGGCATCTGAGCCCAGGCAGGGAGGGTGACAATAGGTATAGTGTTTCCCACACGCTGTGTGCCAGGGCCTGGCCTACCCTTGACAATGCTCGGTGTTCATGGCTGTGCGGAGCAGGGCGAGAAGGCCGTGTGTAATGGAGCAGCATGGAGGAGGCCTGGCTGTGGGGAACAAGACCACCGTTTCCCTGCGTCTCTGAGGCAACCCTGCGGCAGGCTTCCCTCAGCACCCGTTCCTTTCCTGGGATTCGGAGGGGCTTTGGTGGCTTAATGAGAACGTGCCGAGGGTGTTTCAGGAGTCCCCAAACCACGTGCAGCCACAGGGCAGCTACAGCCTGACCCTGCATTCAGACTGACCCTAAGTGACCTCAGATCGCTCCTGACTCTGTCTTCAGGCTAGTGCCGAGGCAGGGCGAGGTGGGGCGTGCGGCTTGGCATCACAAGTGCTAATGCTTTCCTGCGTGCTGGGTGCTATTCTGGGCACTTCCTATGGATTCCTGTATTTAAATCTGCACAGCAACTCAGTAAGACAGGCGTTGCCATCACGGAGGTGGAGGCCCAGCAAAGTGGAAGAATGTGCGTCACATTCCACAGCGAGCAGGCAGCAGAGGTGGGGCTGGAGCTCAGGTGGTCTGGCACCCGAAGCTGGTGCTTGCCCGCCACCGTGGGCCCCACCCCTGCCGCTGGGGAGGGAGCGAAGGGCAGCACTTAGGCTGGCCCGGCAGGGACCGCATCTTCCCGCCTAGATGACAACACACTCATCACCCAAGAGATGGCAGAAGTGAGGCAGAGCGAACTTGGAAACGATCTAGCCTTCCATCCTCATCTCTGGGCCTCACATGACCCCATGCTGTCCCTGGAACTTTGGGGACCACAGCTTATCCTTGACGCTTGAATATTTATCTCGACTTTCTGCTTCCCCAAGCCTTGCCCTTGTCCAATCATCCATCCACTCATTTAGCATTACCGTGCGCCCAGTTCTGGGCTAGGAGTAGGGGCAGCACAGTGATGGGTGAGGCTCCCTCGTGCCTCAATCTGACTGAGCAACAATCAAACTTGTCATCTATCTATCTATCTATCATCTCTTTGTCATTTATCTATCATCTATCTGTCTGTCTGTCTATCATTTATCTATCATCTATCTATCTATCTATCTATCTATCTATCTATCTATCTATCTATCTATCAGACACAGTGAACAGAGTAGAGCATCTGGGAAGGGAGAGTAGTTGGGGAAAGCTTCCTGGGAGAGGGGGTACCTTAGCAGGCTCAGGGCCATGGGCAGTGCATGGACAGAGGGCAGGGCTGAGGCCGCAGGGCAGGACCACTCGGGAGTTGCCATTTGGAGAGTAGGGTGTGAGGGAAGTGGAAGGAGGAAAGGTGAGAGCTAAGTGCGGCTAGACTCTGGTGGGGGGCCTTGGAGGACATTCTAGAACATGCTTCTCTAGGCTGAGACAACTCAGTGTTGCTGGAGAGGGTGCCAGGAAGGCTTTCAGGGGGTGTCCTTAGAGCCCTTCTCCTCACCGAGGAGCTCCCTCAGCAGCCTGCTGGGTTCTGCAAATGCCGTCCTTGCTGAGAGGCCAACTTTCTACTCCATGAGTCACTTGGGTGCTCTGGGTGGTTTTCCCAGGAGACAGGAAAGCCACCTGTGAGTTCTGAGGGTCTGCGCAGTTCGGCAAGAAGGTGCCAGGCTGCTGGGTGGCCCATGTGTCTCGTTGACAAAGGACCTTTTAGCTAAGGCACAGGCTATTTGCTGCCGGCCGAACCTCCAGGCTCATCACAGAATCCATGCACCACAATGGCAACCCATTGCCCAGGCAGCCAGAGTGAGGGGGCCGACCGTGCACGGAGGACCTGGGGACAGGGTGTTTTCAGCTCCTCTGCTGTAAGGAAGTGTCCCTTTCAGCAGAGTATGCTGTCCTTAGGAGTAACTAAGGGACCGGAGAGAGGCAAAAATAACAATCTTTTCGTGTAACATTTACCGCTCCCAAAGAGAGGCCTCAGAATGCTAAGAATCGGTGCCTTTAGAAAAATTAATATTTTTAGCAGGAGATTCAGTTGATGCTTCCTGGAAACCACAGAGATGGAGGCACTGGAGGAGAGAGAAAAGGAGAGGAGGGAGAGAAAGGAAAGGAGGGGCGGAGGAGGGAGGCAGGACTCCCTGGGTCCTAGACAGTCTTATTTTTGTAGCTTCTACCCCAGAGTATATAAAAGAATTAAAATGCACCCACATCCCACATTAAATGGAATTATTTTGCTATAAAATACTTGGAAAGAATTTTTATAATTTTGCTTTTGAAATTATTTGGCTGAAGTTTACTCATTTAGTTTACACTTGGCTCCAGCTTCCCAGCCATCATCACATACACGCAGAAATCTGTACCGGGCGAGAAAATAAAAGGTACAAATTGTTTTCAAATGGAGGGAAATTTTCATGAGTATCAAATGGAACAATTAATGACGTTTGAATGTATTCGTTAAAATTTTATTACTTCCAATTTTGCTCTTTTGTATTCTGGAGCAGCTTCTTTTTTTCCCAGGTTGCAATGTTCGGTGAGCAGAGCTCATGGGTCACAAATACTTTACTTTATAGGGTTTGCTTTCCTGTGAAAGGTTTACAGTAAGGCAGTTCTGGAAGGGGTGAGGGGGGCTCAGATCATACGCAGGAGGCTTGTCTCACCTGCAGGCTGGGCCACTTTCTTCTAGATGGTCCTTCCTCTAGCTGCCCTGCCCGCTAGGCCAGAGCCCACTCACTGGACCAGGCAAGGGCGAGGGGTGAGAGGGAAGGGACCCCTGCCCAGGGGTCTGGGAGAGGCACCTCTGAAAACTTGGGTCAACCTGTCACACCCAATTGTGGTCCCGGGGTTATGAGAAACTCATCCCAGGCAGGGCGACTTCTGAGGCCACCTGGGGCCCCGGCCACAGGGGCGCCTGCACTTTGTAACTCGGATTCCTTGTAACTAGCCCTGGGGGCACAGAGGAGGAGAACAGAAAGCCACTTGATGGACTCCTGCTTTCAGTCACTACAGAGGTTTTATGATCTGAGAGGTGAACCGGGGAGCAGCCACAGACTATTTAATCTTGATACTAACATACTGAACGAAAATGCAGACAAACCGTTTGGGTTTGGACTTTTTTTTATTTATTTTTTCAAACAAAAAAGAAATAAAACTCAGAGCTCACTTCAGGTAGTGGTGCTGGGATTTTGAGCCTTCCAGGCGGAGCTGGAATGGTCTCTGCCCGCCTCCCCAACTACCCCCCCCACACACACCCCGACAGCTTCCTGGGGGAAATCTTGCAGCTCAGCCGTGGTGACCCCAGCACAGACAGAAGCCCTCGGGGTCCGATCCCCGGGGCCTAGAACTGGGGTCTGGAAGCCCTGCTGTGGGTCTGTGGGGTCCAGACTGCTGTCCCCGACTTTACCCACCCACCGCGGGATGGCTGGGGCTCCCTCCCTGGCGGAGCGCCGCTGAGGGAAGTCACATTAGCAAATGAGGTGTTGTGATTGATGGGGTCTCTTCTGGATGTCAGGATGATGAATGGGCTGCAGGAGTGGGCCTGACCACAGGATGGGGGGCCGTGCAGAGACCACACCCAGCAGAGCCCCGTCACGCAGGGACTTTGTGCTAACATGTGGGAGAGACACATTGCATGTTGAATGAATGGTCTGTTGATGAAAACTTCGGTATAAAGTCAGCACTGTGTGGGGGAGGCCGGGGCAGCCTGGATGCTGTCAGCTGTTTTCAGAGGCACTAGAATACGGTGAGTGAGACCCAGATTTTGTAGTCCCTTAAATTTCTCTGAAGCATTCTCCCATTTTTCCAAGTTTCCTCCACAGATACCACCGACGATGGGTTTAGCCAGGATAATGCTAGGTGCCGTCATAAGTTAACTCCTAAACATCAGTGGCTGCAATCAACTGTGGCTTGTTGCAGTCCAACGTGGATAAGCCTGTGGCTCCTGGTTAGCCTGTGACTTTCCTCCAGGCGGGGACTCTGGACCCCAGCTTCTTCCATCCCGTGGTTCCATCATCCCACATGGCCCTGAGACCTTTCCGGATGTCCAGTGGACAGGCACGTATGGAGAAGACGTGTTCCCTTTTGACACCCCTTGGCTGGCAAGTGACAATTCCCACATACCGTTGGCGAGAATTAGCCCCAAAGCACATCATACACCTGGAAGAAAGTGGGTCCAGTGTCTCACTGGACAGTTGATTCTTAGAAAAACAAAAATCTGTTCCACCAGGAGGGACAGTGGAGAGTGAGTCATCTTACAGTCTACTCTTCAGAAGCCTCTGTCCTTGCCATCCTCCTCCATTATCCACTAACACACACACAAACACACGTGCGCGCATGCACACACCCCCCCCCACACACACACACACTGCGCTATGTTCCAGCCACGGCTCTTGCTGCTTTACATCTTTTAAATCATGTAATTCTCACAACACCCTATGAATAGATAACCTATTTCATCGGTTCCAAGGTGCATTTTTTTTTTATACCTAGCCTCTCTGAAATCAGACTATAAGCAATGGCATCTTCCATTTGCTGTCAGGCAATAGTCATAATGGCTATGTGTGGAAAACCTTCCCCTGACGCTTCCTGGAAAGATCAAGCGAGTTCCAGATTTCCACCTACAGATTTGGAAACTGCTGCCCAGGGAAGTTTAGTAACTTGCCCAAAGTCACACAGTCAATGAGTGATGGAGCTGAGGTTTGAAGCCTGGCGTTTCCCTCCCCTTGCAAGACTTCCTCCAGGAAACCAGCCATGTTTACCAGCCCCCTCTCCAAGATCCCTCCTTGGAGACCAAGAGGCTTCCTGGCCCTCTGCGGAGAGTGGAGAGGGGTATTTCTCCACATCGAGGATCAGGGTCCCCAAATCGGCAGAAGCCAGGTCTTGACTGGAGTGGTGGGGATCCAGTTACAAGGACATCCGCTGAAACCGGGACGCCTGCTACATTCTTGCTTGGCTGATAATGTAATCTCTGAAAAAGCAACACACAGAACTGGCAGGATACACCGAATTCTGATCAACTGAGAGGCGTGTGGTGGTACATGAAAGGATGCGGGCCTGGGAAGAAAGGACTTTATCGTCCCAGCATTCACAATGTCACAGGAAGGGAGTGGTGGCCAAATCCCCCTGTGGAGCGTGGACCTTGAGAAAGCAGATAGTTTTCGAATGGAGAAATATAGTGGTCTGGAGGAGATGACTCAAACGATCAGTGTGGCCCCATGGAAAACAAAACAAAGAAGAAAAACAACAACTATCACCAACAACAAACAGGGAATAAGGTGGTGGGAAAACAATTCCCCTCCCGCAAAAGAAACGTCCTCGGGTCAGATGATACAAAGTGTGTCGGGGCCGCTCCAGAATATGTCAGAGCTTAAAAAGAGACTTCGATGAGAGAGATGGCTGAAGCCTCGCCTCCTAGAAACACTCGCACCTTCCCGGGAAAGCGAGCCTCCCTGGGAACTGTGTGCCCGTGGGGGCGGCAGGCTGACGCTCGGAGAGGTGCGCAGAGGTGGGACATGCAGGAGGACGCAGGTGTCTAACAGGCCCGGCCGAGTGGGGTTTCCGCTCTGGGAGAAATTGCTGGTGACACCCCTGGGGTAGAGCAGGAAAAAAGACAACCAGAGGTGGACTAAGCCTCTCCTGACTATCAGGATGGAATTTGGATGCCAGAGACCGCGCGGCCAATGCCAGCAATAGGAGGAGAGAGCAGACTTCTGTAGTTATAAACCATCAGCAGAGCTGGGCCAGACCCATCCTGTGTGCACAGCAGATTCTGTGACACACCCTCCCCCACCATCCCTGGCCCCTCCACCCTATAGATCCTGCCCCCGGCCACACCCACCGTGGGCACCGCTGCATGGCGTCATGCCCACTCCCCGGCAGGAGCTCCCCAGGAACCTTCTAGGCGCCCTCAAATACAAAACCAGGAGTGCAGGAGAGCCAGTACCCTGAAGGTTGAAGCTGGAGCTGATGAGTTCTCCCATTTCCCCTCAGTGACCAGAAACCTGAGGTCCTGTGGAACCCAGTGATCCTTGGTACTAAAGGCCAGCTCTCTCCCTCCCTCCCCACACCACTGTCCCTCCCTCCTGCTCCCTGGGAATTCCTCAGTAAAATGCCTTCACTTAACCTTTGTCTCAGAAGCTGCTTTCTATAATGTTATGGAAAGTTTGGAAAATAGAATATATCACTATTAGTCCTGTCTCCTTAACCCACTTTCTACACTATTTGGATGCCCCCTGTACATCAACATGATTTAACATATTTACCTCGTGGGGTACACATCATCTTGTGGCTTACTTTTTTGAGTTCACATTATATCTAAGTTCCCTCAGCCCCCTGCTTTTAAAAATAACTATTGTTTTAATAGTGCCCATCTGGCTCTGTGGAGAGCTTGTGCCACCATCAACTGTGCCATTTCCCTGCATCTGGACTTTGAGCTCACAGCAGGTAACACTGTGGTAGGGTTGCCGGGTCTAAACCTCTTCATGGTTCCTGATACATAAAGGAATGTCTTTGACAGCCTATAAGAGAAAGCAAAGATGCCCGGGAGCCAGCAGCATCACTTTGCGAAAAGCCAATAGTACCGGCTGACCCTGTTCTCCCTTTTGACATGGGTACCAGAGACCGGAGGCAATCTGTATACTCCACTGTTCCAGCCTGAAACGGTCTCTCGTCATGTTTTGTGACAAAATGGTGAGAATATTGATAGGCTCCGAGATGGTTAATTTACAATTCCCCAGTTACACTGATTAAAAAGTTGCTAACCACATATGGGGGGGGGGGGGAGGAGGTGGCCCACCTCACGCAGCACTTTGCCATGAACATGCACGAAGATGCAGATTGTCTCTGTGTCACAATCATGGATGAAGCAACTCTAAGAGGGATGAATCATACATTGAGTTAAGACTTAAGGCTTGAAAAGATCTTGAGAAGCTAGAAGGATGGACACTAACTCAGCGGGATAAAATGTTACAAAAAGCGTTTAGTTCAAAAAATCAACTGCATATGGACAGGATGGGGAAGCCCTGCCTTACTTAATAGTTGTTCATGTGAAACAGACCCAGAGACTATAGTTGACCTCAAGCTCAATATGAATCATCTGTGTGGTGTGGCTGCCAAGGAGACTAATATAATCTTGGGCCACGTTAAGAGAAGTATAATATTAAGACCAGGGGAGGGGGCGTTCCCACCAGGCTCTGATTAATCAGACCACACTGGGAACATCGAGTCAAGTTCTCTAAGGCAGTTTCTCAGTGGAACACTGACAAACCCGTTCCTCCGTAAAGCATTTACTGAATGCCTACTACAAGTCCAACACGGTGCTAGATGCGAGGAGTACACAGATGAATGAGACGTGGCTCTCTGGACCTACAGAGCTCACGGTCTCGTGCTATCTGGTGGTGGTCAGTATCTCACAAAGCATTTACTACCTTATCAAACAATACTTATGAAGCAAAAATATATTCTTTCAGCTGTGCTGAGGATCTGTTAAATGTTTTCAGGAGTCACACACACACCCTATATACTAATAGTAGTCTTCATCTGAGGTAGAAAGTTAATCCAAATGCCATCTGACAACCCAAGCCCATCTCATGTGATTTTGTGCCTCCATTCCCTTCATCCCACCCTGTCTGGCCCAAATATCAGGTTGTAAATTCTTCTCACCTGGGTTCGGGCCGGAACAATTCCATATGTGTTTGCTCTGATGGGTAGGCTAAATTGGTTCTCAGAGTCAATCTTTCGAGAATGCCGTCCTGCATTGTAGAGTCTGGAAAGCTAAAAACTACATTTCCCAGACTCCCCTAAAGCTATGATTCTGGATCTAAATTAGATCTTGCCAATTGGACATGGAACTCGGAAGGTGGAATTGCAGCTAGGAGCCATGTTCCCACCACGTCACTTCTTGCTTTGGTCAAGCATGATCGGGACCGGCAATGTTCCGGTGTTCAGTGATACCCGTCAGGATGGCCTACACTGTGCAAGCTATCAAACAATGTCACGTGGCTGGAGCTACTCATCCCTGCTTCTCCCACTTGGGAACTCAGGTTGGCAAAGAAACCATTATGGTTTCCCACTATGAGGGACCTGTAATGTTGATGGGACAGGTATCATCAGCTCCTTGTTTACTGAGGAAAAAAAGGAAGCCTCTGGGATTCAAATGACTTAGCCCAAGTCACAGAGTCAGACTGTGGCAGAGGTGGGTTACAAACACAGTTTTCCTAAACGCTTGTGATCTGCTCATTAAACCACATGTCTATGCCACATTCAGAGAAGCACATCCCGTCGTGTTCAGAGAAGCACATCGCAAGGAGAGGACCAAGGAGTTCTGCACGTAAAGTCTCACAAGGAAGACTAAAGACTGTTTGGAGAGAATGGTAGACAAGAGTTGACTAAAATACTTACAGGGGTCCTGAAGCAAATTGCATTTTCTAAAAAATGGTCAAGTAATACTTCTGGTCCCACGTGCTCTCCAGAATCCTGTCACTTTCCCATCAGGGAACAGAGCCCATTTCCCCACCCTTGAACCTGGGCAGGACTTTGGGACTGCCTTGCTGGATAGAATGTGGTGACAGTGATGCTGCGTGACTGCTAAGGGCCACAGGAGTCGATACTGCTCTTGCCTGGCTCTCCTAAAATGCTCACCCTTAGAACCTAGCTGCCATGTTGGGGGGAAGCCCGGCACATCAGAGACCATGTACAAGCTCCTAGCTGACAACCTCAGCCAAGGTCTTAGCCAACAGCCAGCATTAACCATCAGACATGAGCAAATGGACCTTGGGATGATTCTAGCTTCCAGCCTTTGACTCAACACAACCAAAGCCAAGTGGAGAAAATTTTCAGATTTGTAAGCAAAATAAACGCTATTTTAACAAAATGCCACTAAATTTTGTTACATAGCAATAGATAGCCAGGACAGGTGCTCGCAGTTCAAGAGGAAGTCCATTTATTCTACATAGCTGTTCATTCACTGGGTTAAGAATCTCTAAGTCACTGCCACCTTCCATTGTTGAGTCCTGGAGGTTCAGATGTAACTAGGATACCATCTCTCACCTCGAGCTGCCTGCAGTTTCGTAGGGGAGGATATATAGGCAACAAGGTTCATTACAATCTGCTGACTACTAAAACCAGAGTTCTGGATAAAATACAAAAGCAAGTTCAACTCTCATTGCACACGTTAATAAAAGGTTCACAGAGAAAATGACACCTTGTGCTGGTCTAGGCTTCACAGGGGTTCCGTGAGAAGGGAGTGAAAAGAGCATCCTGCAGAAGGGACAGAAAGTGCAAGAGCATGGAGGTGTGACTGGCATGACACGACCGGGGAAGGGAGGCACTCAGCACACTGCACAGAGTGGACTGGAGGGAAGAAATCAGAGTAGGGAGAGCCAGAAGGAGACGGTCATCATCACCCTGGCAGAGGCAAGTGACCTAAGAGACTTCAGAAAAAGAGTCAAGGTGTTTGGTGATGGTCTAGATGAGAGAAATGGCAGAGAAAGAAGCAGAGATTACTAGTATTTCTGGCAAGGGAAACTCATTTATTGAAGTGGGAACTTTTGAGGTAGAGGAATTTGGGAAGGAGTTGATGAGTTTGTTTATGGATTTGTTGATTATGCGTGTTAATTAGAATGATTTTGGCCAAAGGTAACAGAACACCTAACTGAAAGTAGCAAGAAGTTCAGTGGTCCCAGGGTTACTTCAATGGTTCAATAATCAGTGATGCAAGATTCATCTGCACTTTTGGTCTGCCAACCTCAGCACACTCGTCTGGCTTCTAGTGGTCACAAAGCGGCTGCTGGAGGTCTAGTCACTACCTCTAGATGCTAACTTCTGGCCAGAGAATAGCAGAGTTTCCATTCCTGAACCTAGTTTAGTAGAGAGGAAAACTTTCCCCCAAGCCCTCGGGTCCCCTGATCAAAATGAGGTCACAGGTCCTTGTCATACCAGCAAGGGAGCCTGGGGGAACAACCGTGTGGCCTTTACAGCCCCTGTGAGGCACAGCCCGCTGAGGGGCACAGTGCTC
The DNA here is from genome assembly GCA_030068075.1 of Paguma larvata. Taxonomy (NCBI): domain Eukaryota; kingdom Metazoa; phylum Chordata; class Mammalia; order Carnivora; family Viverridae; genus Paguma; species Paguma larvata. The sequence continues at coordinate 50,246,528 of CM057836.1, forward strand.
AGGGAGAGACGGCAAGCAGTCACATACACAAGTCAGGAGAACATTCCACGTCGGAGATTTTAAAGGTAACGTTGCTATGTATGTTTTTCTAATATTTTTCGAATGCTGTGCTAGGCACTTTACATAATTATTCATTAAGTTTCTCAATACCCTAGAGGGACTTGAATCGCAGGCAACTGGAGGCTCTTTGAAACCACATGGTTTGGTTTTGTTCCTGTATGGAGCGTATGGAAAAGGTCTCTGAGGCGCCCAGCGCTCCTGTGGGGTCTCTCCCCCATCTTTCCTCAGTGGATGAGTAGAAACAGCTTCTCTTGTGCCAGTGTCCGTAGGGGAGAGTGGAGCCTGATTTAGTGGAATTCTTGAGGCAGGAAAAGGGAAGTCTGTGGATCCAGACGAGGTGCTTAGGGGCCCAGTTCAGCCCTCGACACATGGGAAGACCTGGAGCTCAGATGCAAAGAACAGTGCCTCCCCAGGGATCTGGGGATTAGAGAAATAGCCACGGTGCTGAGCCAAGGGAGAAAGCAGACTGAACGAGGAGCATGATGGTGAGTCTGCCTGGGGACACACTAAGTTGAGGCAATGGGCTGGATTTGTCATCCCCCTCAGGTCTCTCTCTGTATGGTATGTGCCATGATGGGGAGCCTGCTGCCCACGCTATTGCAGGGAAAAGACCCGAGGACACAGTGAAGGAAAAGAGCTTTCGAAGCGATCCCAGTGGGTGGGGCCACAGAACGTTACCTAGAAAAGTAGCCCCTGAGGAAGTACAAACTCAAAATGGACCTGGATGTGTTGGAATAATATCACTGAGTTCTGGCTCGCTGGAGTCTGAGCCCTAAGCTCACACCAGCTGAGGGAGCTCAAACTATGTAGGGCCCAGGGACGCTGGAGGGCACTCAGGGTGAGCACAGTGCCCAGGGGGCAGTGACTACTGGACCCAGGCTAGCATCACACATGGCTGAGGAAAGACAGTGGCGCCAGCCTACATTCCACCTGCCTGCAGCGGGCCTCTCCTACCGTGGGTGGGACGGGAGCAGGACCATGGGGCTAGTTCTGACCAATGCATTAGTGAACTGTTCCATTACCCGCCCTGTGAATGAGAAGCCTTCTGAAGAGACAACAGAGTCCCAGAACAAAGCTGCCTGAATCAAGAGTGGAAGATGGTTGCCCTGAAGTGTCTAGCTGCAGACTTCGAGTGAGAGAAAAACAAGCCTTTGTTATATTAAAATTTGGGGGCTATTTGTTATGGCGGCATAACTTATTGTTCCCAATACACAGTATGTACTCAATACCCATCCATTTGAATTATAGCTACTGACTGGTTATATGACCTTGGGCCAGTCCCTTCTTCTCTGGGCCTCAGTTTCTTTATCTGAAAAATGGGAGTGGCTACATTTGCTTTTTAGGATTGTCACCAAGGACTGAATGTGACACCGTGTGGATCATTATGGGACACACACCCTTCTCGTGCATTTCACTTCCTCTGCTGTGAATGAGATGCAGACAAGTAGGAGGCAAAGACCCTGACCTGAAGGAGGTCCCAGTCTCATTCAGGGCACAAAGTGAGATGGGCTGCATGACATTCTTCTGGATGGGAAATGACATTCCCTGAGGATCAGCTGCACACGGGGCTGGAGCCTCTATTCCAGTTTTTCAAGTGGTGGGTTTTAAAAGTAGGGATGAGGTAAGGTCTGCCCTTCCTGCTTTGAAAGGGCTCCCCAAGCCTCTTCTTCCCCATCTCACAAATGGGTGTAACTCAAGAGGTCCCTCTAGGTGGTATCTGCTTTGCTCTGTTACTTCTGCTCCCTGTCTCTCCAGGTCTCCTTCAGGAGGGAAGTCGGTGTCTCGTGGCTACCACAGCTGTCCAGCCCATTCTGGAAACCCACCTCGAGAGGTGAGGGAGAGGTTCAGGAGAAGAAGTCCTGTGCTCCAGAAATCTTCACTCAGAAGCAGTCGCTGTTTCCGTGGGTCTGGCTGTGGGCATAGAGACTTAGGAGATGCGGATGACAGGCAGGGCTCCCCGATCGGACCCTGGTGGAAGAGGGGTGCCTGTGGGGACTGCCAGCCTCTTGGGAGTGGGCTGTGAGCTGGGTGGAGGTGAGGGGTCCCTAAGGATAGACTAAGGAGGAGAGGCTGTCCCACAGGGCCAAGGGCAGGCCCACAGCCCCCCTTCACGTGCCCAGGAGCATCTGAGTAATTCTGGAAATAAGACAGACACGGGCTCAAGTTCCCTCCACAGCCCTGACTTTTTGTGCGGCCCTGGACAAATTGCTTATGACTTCTCTGTTTTCTCCTCTGGAAAGTGGAGAACACACCCATCTCACGTAGTCATCGGATGAAAGGAATGCGCGATGCCTGGTACATTCAGCAGCAGATGAATTGAAACCTGCAGTCTGGCGGGTTGTCCCACCAGGAAGGGCAGCCCCAAGCCGGGGCCTGGGAGTGGGGATGGTTGACATGGGCTCTGCTCTGGGCGATGAAGGCCGGGCTGGATTCCAAGGCTGCAGGGAAGGTGGGGGGCACGAGACAGGGACTGCTGGCTGCTTTGGCACCGGGCATCCCTTCCTCACGTCCCACTCGGCCTTGGAAAGCAGCAGAGCTGGCCTCCCTCCCCAGCTGTTCCTCGTGCTCCAGATAAATTGTTTCCGCCTGAGCTGCCTCCTCCTCCCCCAGCCCTCTTCCTGTTGCAACACCTCGCCCAGCAGTAAACAGGGGCCCTATCGGTCTCCACCGCACTCCTGGCTCCCTGCCGGCCACAGGCTCACCCTCCTCCAGCCTAGCCCCAGCCAGATGTGCCCGTGGCTTTCACAGCTGTTCCCTTGACCCCGGAGTCAAAGCGCTCTATGTCAAGGGATTGCCCCTGGCCCTCCCCACTCCTTCCATAGCAGCCTCTGTAGACCCCAGCATTTAGCAACAAGACAAAGGATGCTCGTCATGTTTTGGTCGTGCTTCCTGCTCCCTGCTTCCCAGATTGGCAGGGCCAGTTTCTGCCACCACGCACCCAGTCCCTCCAAATGTTCCAAAATCCTCCTCTCTGGGAGAAGGCAGTCTGATACTCCCACACACATGAAATGCTCCAGACTCAGCACCTTGCCCCCCGCAGGCACCATGTTCCTTTTAGGGCCCCCACATGGCCACGTCTTCCCAAGACGGGCTACCTCCATTTCCCCTGCTGTGGCCCTGGCCACACCCAGGCTCCCGCAATCGTTCCCCCAGAGAAAAGAGAGTTTCTCTTCGTTCTTGTCCTCCACGACTGCTGGAGGGCAGGTCCTGGCATTGGGAAGGAAAGAAGGCCCTTTCTGGCCTGGGTAGGAGACTAGAGAAGTGAGTCCAGTCCTTGTGGGCTTCCGGGTCCTCACCTCAGCATCAGGTCACAGCCACACGTCTGCCCCAGCTCCTCTGGGAGACAGCAAGGATGCCCATATCTGTCCGTTCAGATCACAGATGCAGCCTCTCTTGTTCTCTCCCTCTCTCCCTCCTTCCTTTCTGTCTCTCTCTGAGTCTCTGTCTCTGTCTGTCTGTCTCTCTCTCACACACATACACCGGCATGCTAGACAGAGGGAGGGGGGAGAGTCATACCCACCTTTTCTAATAGCAGCATTTTTAACACACATTTGACACAACTGTGGTTAAGACCATGGTGAGACCACCAGGGTAAACAGCATGAAAAGGAAGATGAAAAAAAATTCCTGCTGGAATTCGGTGGGAAACTGAGTGTCAACTTGAGCATGAGACGGTTTCCTCCCAGACACCAGGGGCTCGCCTGGGCCCCCTGACCCTGAGGTTCGGAACCCCGCTAGGCTTCGGCTACCACAGCCAGCTTCCCGGAGCTCCCCGTGTTTAACTGCAATCCCTCTGCTGCGTCTCAAACCCCTTCTCCACAGCCCTGGGGACCTCACCACAGCTCATCGCTTTTCACTCCCCACAAGCCCTGTTACTGGACTCCTTGTGCAAGCTACAGTTGCTGATTAGAGACAGGGGGCTCAGAAAGCATCCTTAGTACCATCTCTCTTTATGAGAGAATGGAACCGAAGCTCAGAAGTAGTAGCTGCTGATAGAGTCGTGAGGCTTTGCTGAATGTTTCCTGTGGGACAGACTGGGGCTGAGCATGTCACAGCATAAGCTCATGTAACCCTCACAAGAATCCCCCAAGGAAAGTCCTGCTACTAGCCCCATTTTACGGGGAAGAAAATGAAGACCTGGTAAGGTTGAATGACTTACCCCGGCTACTAAGCATTAGAACAAAGATTTCGACCCAAGTTAGCCTGACTTCAAAATCCAATGCCTTAAACCACTAGCTGTGCTGCCTCTAGGGTAGAAAAGGGATTTGGGAAGCAATTTGTCCAAAATCACACAACAAATTTGGGGTGCACCTGACCCCAGAACACAGGCATATGATTTGTTGTCCATCCTTAAGAGTCAGGTCCTTGGTGAGCAATTGCTGTGACAGGGGCGGGGCCAGGTTTGGCCTGAAGGCCTCCTGCTGGCCTGGACATAGTCCATTTCTGGCCGGCCTCAGCTCAGCCTTGGTCTGGCAGACTCTCTGAGCTGGAGGAACCTGGGAGCTCATCTTGCTGGACTGCTCCCTGTGGCTCGCTCAAGGTCACAGGTGAGCTGGGAGCAGGCCTAATGCCAGACCAGCCCCTCTCCACCCTGGCTCCGTGCTCTGACCCTGCTCTGATGGGCCAGGCCTTCCCAGGGTGACGTCAGCTCCAAGAGTAGTTTGGTGGTCAGGACTTGGTGGCAAGTCCCAACAAGTCCTCCCTGAGGGGCTAAGATTAGCACAGGGACCTCAGCTCTGACTCACAGAGGTGACCGGGGTCAGGCCAGCCTGGCCCCCATTACCGCTCTCCTCTGATTCACCAGTGGAAAAAAATTAGTCCAAGGCCTCTCCCTGGCTGCCAGCTTTCTCTCTGTGTGTCTAACTGCCTGGGCTCTGCAGAGTGGGGACAGGGCCTCGCGCTCCTCAGCCTCTGTGCCTGGGGGACCAACGCCGACCCAGAAGCTGGCTGCGAGTTTGGCAAGTCCCTTTTTTTAGACCCACTGTGATGTTCCCCCAACCTCTCACTTTATCCATCCTCCCTGGTCTCCCCAACATCCAGTCAAAGGGCTTAAGCCTACCTGCTCTGCTTCAGAGGGAAAATCCCCATGTCAGGAGGTGGTCCGTATGGCCAGCTCTGCCTACACCTGCTGTGACTTGGCAGAGATTTCGATGAACCTCTTAGGGTGCGAATGTAAGAGATGCAGCATTTATGTGCTTCAAATCACTCGTACAATCTTAAAGCCATAGAGGGGTCAGCACCCTGTGAATTAACTGTGTCTGTATGTGCACACACGTGTGTGTGCGTGTGTGTGTGCGTGTGTGCATCCTGTATGTGTGTGTAGTGAGAGCACAGGGAAAGGGACTGAAGCACTACCTGCATATCTCCTGGGGATGCTAGGGCCCTGCCTTCAGAAGTCCCAGAACAGGACCAGCCAAACTCAAGCTCCCCATCTATAAGGTGGACACGTGGACTTGGCCTGTTAATGTCTCAACCTGCACGCCTGCTTTTCCAGAGCCAGCTCCTCTTCAAATGCATTGCCTCCTGAGCCCCACTGGCTCTTTTCAGACATAGCTTTCACTTGAGTCTGAAACAGATATTTATTCTATTCCTAAGCTCCTTTCCTGATCTGTATCCTGGAGGCATCTGGGAAGGGGCAGCAAAGGCCACCAGGCCTTCCTGGTCAATACTGACATCTCCAGAGGGCAAGAGAGAAGAAGCAAGAGGAAGGGAAGGATTGATTTCTGCCGAAACCATGTGAATTCTGCCAACAGCCATCAGAGGTGTTCCTTGCCTGCCTGGATTCACGCTGTGTTTTCCCCAAAGCTTTCAAAGTCCCTGGAATAAGGGATGTGGTGGTAACCATGACATTCCCCTTCCTTCTCTCCTTTTCTTCTTTAAGAACATGGTGGAAGCAAGGCCCCTGTAGAGCTGTGAATCATGACGGAAGGGAGCCTGGAATCTACAACTTTGTGGACGCTGGTGGAGCCACCATGCAAAAGGAATTACACAGCCCCTCCCCGGGACTGGAGAAGTGAACAGGGCCGTGGGAGAGCAGGGGAGCAAGGGGAAGCTGGGGATAGGCCTCGGGAGGGAGGATGGGTACCGGCTCTTGCCCCTTGCCTGGCATCAGGCAAAGCTGGAGGGAGGCCAGGGAGAGCCAAGAGCTGTCCCTGCAGCTGCAGCATCTCTGGGACAGCTCGCCCTGGAGCCCTATGGTTGGTCAGACAGAACAGTCAGCCCTGGAGAATGAGAGGAGCAGACTCCCTTTATAATGCTGCAACCCTAATGGGCACAGCAGATGACAGTTATGAAAATCAACAAAAGTTGTGAACAGATCCTCCAGCTGGGCCAGGGTCTCAGTCAAACAAGGCAGGGCTGGTGGCCATTGCTTGGGCTTGAGCTGGGAGGTGACAAGGGGCTGTGCCACTACACAGGAGCAGGGAGTGGGGTGGACAGAGAAGGGCTTTAGATGGTGTCGGGGTGAGGGAGGAGCGTCGTGTAGAACAAATGATGGCACGGAAGCCATGATCCAGAGGGAAGGGCGTGGTACTACATAGTGTCAGGACAAATCTATTCCATTGGGGTCTCCTTGCCCATGAGCAGGTGGTCTCTGTAGCCCCCAGTCATTGAGTGTGGAGGACATCAATCCTCAGGATAGGTGACAGGGTCCCACCTTGGGGGTGGCTACAAAGGCTGAGCTGGGGCCCAAGGCACGCCGTGTGCTGGAGAAGCTGTGGCCACACACACAGGGTGGGCTCCAGCCAGCGCGGGAGGTTGCCTCTCTGGCTCACCCCGCTCCTGCAGGGCAGGTCTTGCTATGCCGCCCAAGGCCACCCTGTGTGTGGGGAGCACAGCTGGCTTGCCCGGAAGAGCCCAGCACAATCTGTATCCTTCTCACTTCATTCCTGTTGCCCCCTGGGGACCCACAGGGCCAGCTCCGGTCGTTCCAGCTGACGGCCCTCAGCAAGGATGGCCCCCACCCCCACCGGCCCAGCCTTATTTACACCACCGCCTTCACTCCAGACCTGAACTCAGCAGACGTTAGCAGTGCCTTGGAGGAAACCCACTCCTTGGCCCCTCTTGGAATCACAGACTCCTTAGTGAGGGGGACAGTAGGCAGAGAATGGGAGTGTCTCTACAAACTCATGCATCTTCTTGTCCCTGCTTCTGATGAGTTGGTATCAGTGTGGGCACATGGGTACTGGACCAGGTGGACAAGTGGGATGGCAGAAGAAAACTGGGACACCACTGTCACATTCCAGTGTCAATCTCAGTACCCACTCTACCATAGGAGCTCCCTGTGGCTCTTTAGCCACAACAAACTCATCCATCCACCCATCCGTCCATCCATCCATCCATCCATCCATCCATCTGACATCCTGTTTCTCCCTTTCCCTACTCTGGCTCCCACCACATGGAATGTCCTTAATGCCTTTTGTTCTGTGAAGCTTCCAGACTTTGACACAAGCTATTTCCTACACTTGGGGCACTCCTCCCCCACCCAAGCCCTCTTTGCCTGGCAAGCCCCTACTTGCCCATCCCATCCCAATTCAGACCTGACTTCTTCCAGGAAGCCTTCATGAGCTGTCCGATGGTGACGCTCCTCCGTGCTCCCACAGCCCCCGGGTTTCTCATACTGTAGCATTTATCATGCTGGGCTGTCATCGCTGAGATGAACAAATAGACTATTTCGTGCCTGCTGCATTGCGAATCCTACGCGAGGTGCTGGGGACAGAGATGAAGAAGGCCCTGTCCCATCCATCCCATGGCTTCCAGGGACAGACAAGGGCCTAAAGCACTTGAACACAGTGGCCTCATTCACACTGCAGTTGACCTGTCAGCAACTTTTGTCCAGCTTTATCACCACCATCTTGATCACCACCCCTACCATGTTTTCAAACAGTTTTATTGAGGTGTAAGTGATCTGTAGTAAACAGATCTGTTTAAAGCGTGAAGTTGGATCTTTTTGGACATACTCAAACATGCGTGAAGCCATCACCACAAGCAAATTATGGGACATTTCTATCATCTCCAAAGGCTCCCTCCTGCCTCTGTAACTCCTCCTCCTTCCCTCCCAGCTGCTCCCTGTCCCCAGGCAGCCCCTACTCTGTTTTCTGTCAGTATAGATTAGTTTGCATTTTCTAGAGTTTTCTATAAACAGAACCATGCAGCATGTACTCTTTTTTGGCCTGGCCCCTTTCACTCAGCACAATTATCTTGAAGTTCATCCAAGTGGTTGCATGTAACCAGTAGTTCATTCCTTTTTATTGCTGACTAGCATTCCACTGGATGGATATACCGGAATTTGTTTATCCATGCACCTGTTGATGGGTGTTTGGGTTGTTTCCAGTTTGGGGTTACTCTGGATAAGGCCGCCTGGCATCTGTGCATGAGGCTTTGCATGACCTCTGTGTGGATGTATGCTTCCATCTCTTAATACCTCTATGCACAGCCTCCTCCAGTGTGAGGTGGGGGCCTGGTTAGAGAGAGAGCATGGGAGCAGGGGAGAGGGACAGAGGGAGAGGAAGAGAGAATCTTAAGCAGGCTCCGTGCTCAGCACAAAGCCCGACATGGGGCTCAATCCCACGACCCTAGGATCATGACCAGAACCAAAATCAAGATTCGGATGCTCAACCAACTGAGTCACCCAGGCATTCCTTGGGCTCTGTTTAGAATGGAGAAGTTGCTACCAGTACATTCTATTCCCGGGGGCAGGGACAGGAAATCTTCCTTCCCCCAAATTGACCCCATTCTTTCCTAAGTGCGTACACACACACACACGAACACACACACACACACTCTTCTACAGCTCCTGGGAAAGCAGAGACACTAGGGGCTGGGAACTGAGGGCCTGGAGAGTGAGAGATCCCTTAGATCCCCAGGTGGGCTTCCTGGCGGGGAAATAGAGCTCATGCCCACACCTCCTCACCTGGGGGCGGTCGCTCTGACCTGGGCTCAGGTGCCTGTGGGGACACTGAGGGGGCAGTTGAGATATTGAGGAGTTTGAAAAGCCCCTTCAGTGTGTAAGCTGCCTTTAATCCTGCAGCGCTACCCCCTCGCCCCAGACCTCAGCCGGGCAGCCAACCCTAAAGTTCCCACTGCATCCTCCCTACACTCTCTGGCACCCACGCCCCCCACCGGACCCTCGGTGGGGTCACCATATGGACCAACCACCCTTCAAACCGCTCCCTCCAGTTACTCTGCCACAGGTCACCCACTTCTTTCACCTCAGGGCCTCCGTGTCTTCAAAGCAAGTCATTTCTACCCTTGGGACTTACTCCCAAGGCCTTTCTCACTTTCTCCTTCAAGAAGATTCCATTGATTAGTTCAAGTCACTCCCTCAACCTGATTTGCCAACTTTAGTCCTTTTTCACAAGGCCTATGACCTCAAGTGACCCCCTTGCAGAACATCAAGGAGAGAGAACAGGATTGTTAACATCTTGGAGGCTGCCTCAGTTTCCCCTTCTCTGCCTGCAGTGTGAACTGTGCTGGGCCCCACGTGGGGGGATTCATCCTTCTGTTGCTGGCAGGCTCAGGCTGTCATGTTAGAACAAGGGACACAGAATGCCCAGGGCTTGATGAAGGGAGAGGAAATATGGGAAGAAGGTATTCTCATGTCTTTTCCATTAGAGTGGGACCCCAGAGGCCGGGAAAGGGCAGACTAGGGCTGGAACCCAAGGGCTTTGACTTCCCACTGGGTGCTCATCCCACCCTCGAATCAAGTCCACACATTTTATCAAATGCTCTCCCACACTCTCCCAATGCTAGGGGCATTGGTAGCTGAGGGCCAGAGAAAAACAAATCAGTTGTGGGGAGAAGGAGGAAAAGGAAGATAGCTGTGAGGGCAAAAAAAAAAAAATCCCTCCAAAAAAAAAAAATCTCACAAAGGGTAAAACATAAGACCTGTGTGTATCTAATTCCAAAGACAAAGAACACAGTCTGAGAGCTTAGCAAAGGAAGAGGGTCCTGCAGTCTTTGGGGCCTGGGCGGGCTTCGTGGACCAGGCAGTGGGGAGCTGGCCTGGAAGCGGGACAAGGCTGACCTGACAGGAAGTGTGGAATGCACTGCAAGCAAATGGCGCAGCTCCCTCAGAGGGGCAGCCGCCTGGGCTTGGGTGCCCCCGTCCAGCACTGCCTCAGCCTCAGTCTTCTCCTCCTTCAGCTTCGATCCTCTGAGGACCTTCCCACATCCTCCTCCCAACCTCCCTCACCACCTGCTCACAGCCCCCAAGTCTGTAGGAAGTCTGAGGGCTAGGTATGGAGTCACGTCTGGCACCAACACTTCCTGTCCCTCTTTGAGGCCAGCATCGGCTCCTTACTGGGAAATGACTATCACAGGCCCCAGCTGCAGCCCTGCCCTCCACCTCCTGCCCTCTCATACCAACCAGTCACCTGCAGTCTTCAGGATTCTCTGGGTGGGGCAGGTGGAGATGCGATGATATGAAATGTCATTGCCTTTGGCTATAAATACGCCCAGGCCCAGTGGCAGAGGTGAGGGTTGCTGAATATAGTAGCTGGTCAAGTATCTTGAGTGAGTGTGCGTGTTTGTGTGTGTGTTTGTATCAACATCACCTTGGGAGCTCATTAAAAATACATATGCTCAGAACCCACCCCAGAAACTGAGTCATAATGCCCAGGACATGTTGCAAGGAGGTATGCTTAGACTTTTAACATTCACCAGCTGATTTTGACATCCTTCCCACAGCCCCACCTCCCTCACCCATCTATCTCCCAAGTTGAAAACAAAGAGGTTGAGGGTTCAGAGAAGTCCAAAGACTCGATCATTAATCCTCTCCCTTCCAGACAGCCCTGGATACTCCAGCCTTCTCTGGACCATCCAGAGGCATGGAGGCCTCTGGGTTTTACCTTCCAGACCCACCATGGCTAGGGGCTCCATCAAAGCGGGCCTTCTCCTGTCTCAGGTTCACAGTCTTGGTCCTGTGGACGTTTTCACTCATATCTCTCAGTGCGTGTAAAACCCATAGCTTTGGACTCTATAATTGGCATCCCTGTTTCAGATCTAACTTCAACTACTTTTGAGTACAGCTTCCGTTGCCCTTTTAAATTATGGCTGAGATTCTCCTTCCAGGTATTCTAGATCTTTTCTCCCTATTCTGTGCTCCCATTGCCCTGGACCCTTCTTAGCACAGCGGCAACAAGTTTGAGGCCTCCACCACCTCCACCACTAATGCCCCCAGTCACTGTGGTCACCACAACTGTACCCTCCCTAGCTTTCACTGACTCTGCCATCTCTCCTGCTTATGCCATTACTAGTACTACTAACATCAACGACACCATTGGTAGGACCGCCATCACTGAGGTTCTCAGCACTGTCACTGCACTCACACCATCACTGCCATCACCAGGCATCACTGCCCCTTTAATCACCAAAACCACGAGCCATCATTATGCCTGTCATCATCTCCTTTACAAAATCTGCATGGACACGGACTGACCTTCACTCAAGCCTGCTTGGTTTCTTGGTTGGTGCTTCTGCCTGACTGGGATACTCTTGAACAGGGAGGGACTCACAGTGACTGCCAAGTCTGATAAGAGTGATGGCACCACCCTCACCCCCATGGGACCTAGACTACCGGAGGAGACATATTCTCATGGGATCCACACAGGAGAGGGTCCTTCATTGATTAACCACAATGATGAATCCCCTAGACTTAGGGGAGAAGAGTCTCCAGACTGGTGGTGGAGAAATTTCCTCAGGGATTCCCAGATTGCTAAGGAAAGTGTTTCTGCAGGAAGTCCCTTCCTCATACTGATGAGAGAGTCTTTTCGGAGTGCCATGTCCTAACTAAGGTGGACACTCTCTAGGGAAGACTTTGACTAATAGGTAAAGGCCATCCCCTCATGGAGGTCAAAGACTGCTGACAGGCTCAAGAGTCCTCTGAGGAAGGGAGCAGGGAGAGAAGAGAAACGCTTCATAGAGGCTATCATTTGAGAAAACAGCTGAGATGCATGCTAACAACCATACTAAAAAGTGCCAGGTAACACCGTGGAATGGACCTCACACCTGTTGCAGCTGCTAAATTGGGGTAGTCATGATGGTATGGCCTCCTGGGCAAGGGTGGCTCTGGGTTGAGTGAGCCCCTTGCTGTTCCTGTCCCAAGGCTCTGGCTTCCCCAGTAATGACCCAGCCCATCTCCAGCCTGGGAGTGGCTGGTGGTGTGTGCCAGTATCACATTGTTTCCACAGCCGCTCCCTGTTTCCAGGTCGTGTCTACCCCGCCTGGCGCCAGCCCCTGCCCTGGCAACTCCAAGTGCAGACACGGAGCCCAGGGGGCACTCCGAACCAGGAATGTGTGGAGAAGTGCCCTGGCCAAAGCCAGCAGAGAGTCCTCTGCCCCACAGGAAGAGGGAGGATGACCTGGGAGTTCAGGCGCCTGATGATAAACTGGGCCCTAATCAAGACATACCACCATGTGGGGATTCCACTAACATTACATTCAGTTTGCCCAGTCATCCTTCCTAGTCCCTCAAGGTTTCACTTTGCCTTGCCAGGTTTCTTCTTCAAAGTCTCACCAGAAGTTTATTCCCTCCAGGAAATCATCCCTGGGTTTCTCCCTTACAGAGCAGAGCCCAAAATGTTGTGAGTTCATTTCTTATGTGAGCTTATCATAACCATGCCATTCCCAGCTACAGAATAACTCTCTGCTCTGACCTTAATCGGGGCGTTGATCCTGACCTCATATTGATCCTAACACTGACTGTGGACTGAATCTAACCTTAACCAAAGGTAGAGCCTAACCCTGTACTCAAACTCAACCCCCAACTCTTATTTGCTGGCCTTCAGAGAAAAATCATTGACTGCTAAAGAAAATCAGGCAAAAAATGATGGCGGCCAGTCTCAGCCCCTCTGCAGAGGTTACAGTTTTCACACACAATAACTGCTTCTATGAAGAAGCACGTGCGTGTGTGTTTCCTTTATTCTATTTAGAATCCCTTTCATCACAATTCCATCTCATCTTCTCCAGGGAACAGAGGAAATAGGAAATGGATCTCCGGTTACATGGGGAGGAATTCTCTGCTAAGCCTGGAGTTCAAAGGAGGCCCGCAGCCGCCTAGTGGGGCCCGGATGTCACTGCATCAGTGGTGTCTCTCCCTCTTCCAGAGCCCAGGGATAAGCTGGGAATTTGAGTGGGAATGTGAGTGGGAAGCAGCCACTAGGATATATTGGACCTTTGGAACTTCATTTGTCACCTCCGACAGTGACCAGAAGGAGTGAAACCCTCCTCAATGGATCCCCTGTCCAGTCCAGCCCCTCGTTTCCACAACCACCTGCACCGTGCTTAGACTTCTGCCTGCCTCCTTCCACCCCACGTCTCACACCCTTTCCATCCCTCTGCCTTTGTTTTCCTTCCGTCTCTCTCTCTCTCTCTCTCTCTCTCTCTCTCTCTCTCTCTCCCCCCCATATTTTCTTATTTTCAGCCTCTTTGTAGTTTTTTCACATCATCTCCCTTTCTTTCCCAACCAGTTTCTCTGTGTCCATCTTCCGGTCCTTGCCCCTTTCTTTTCTCAGCAAAATATTAAACATCTTGCACTTGTTTGCAAAGTTTAGGTTCACCTGCAATGAATAAGGCTTATTAAACTGATGCAAGTGTAAGTCTTGCCTCTTTAACCAGTAATCTGAGCTGTACTTTCTCTTGTCTCTTCTTCAGCAAAGTTTGGCTCACTAAAAATCCAAAAATATCACAGAGAAGAAGGTCTTGGAAATTCAGTGCTCTCATTTAACAAAGGAGGAAAGCTGGGACCCCATAAAAGGAAGCGTAATTCCTGGGCTGCCCAACCTATTAATGATGAAGCTAGAAGTCTGAACATCACCCAAGCCCCGTCAAGATGGCACATTTTCCTCTTTAAGGAAATGTCTCTGGTCCATCCATGCCTACTGGTTCAATGGACTTTTACTTAGTTCTTCTGGGTTGCTAGTGACATAGGAATATAATATCAGATAACCTTCACACACGTGAAAACATGTCTAGAACAAAGAGGTCAGGCTCCCAATATGGGAAAGGGAGGATGAGACCAAGTGAGCTGAGTCAGAAGGAAATAGCAGGATGATGAGACTTATTCCAAATTTAACTGCTGGACAGTTAATTAGATAGATGGACAGATGGACAGACCAACTGAGATCTGAGTGAGATAATGATGTGAGCACAGGTGTTCTATCCTCCTAACCACCCACTCATATTACCCACAATTCTCATTAAAATGTCCAAAATATTAGATATACAGAAATGGGAAATATGCAGATTCACTGCTAATATGGAAGAGTACCACTCACATGCAGAAAACCCAGGGGACTCTGAACAGGTAGAAAGTGAAGGATGGTAGCAAAGCCAGTCTGCTGGGGCCCCGCCTGAGGAGCAGCACCCTGATAGGAAAGTGAAGAGAAGAGAGCCTGCAGACCCTACCACTCCTCGCTAATTTGAGGGATGAGGCAGAACTGAGAACAGATGAAGAACAAGTACGGGAACAACCTCCATACCACAGAGAAGCCGCCTGGGTAAGAGGCACTAGGAGGTCCAGGTCTGGAGTAGTAGCAGCCTCCTAGAGCAAGCCTGCAGGGAAATGGAGTTGCCCCTGGTGAAGGGGCAATGATCCACAGAAGGAGGCTGGGTCCAGCTGTGGTTTATACCCGGTATGAAGACCGGATCTAGCAGGAAAACAGAAGTAGAAAATAACTTCTCCAAACACTGAGCCAAAATCCCAGACACACAGTCCCCTGGTAGGACTGTTCACAGCTCTGCCTTCCTTTCACTTTGAATTGATTGTGTAAATTATTATATTATAGATTAAGATCTGGAAGCAGGATTTATACAGCAACAACAACAGCAAAAACATGATAGGAACTAAGAACAATCCACTCAATGGTTGTGCTGGCTGGGCAAACTCTAGGTCTTATTGATTTGACCTTGGGAGGAAGCCAAAGAACTCAGCATGGACCAAAGATATTCTGCAAAATAAAGCATCACAATCAAGATGCAGATGACAAATATGCTTTTGTAAAATATTTAGTACAGGAAATAAGAAGAAATGTTAGGAAATAGAAGCTTCATGTTCTCAAATAGTTCAAGAAAATGTGAACTCTAAGAAAAAAGAGGTAACAGATAAGATGATGAAATGTTAGACTGAGATGGAAAGGGATAAGACTCAGAGTTTAAGAGAAAAGGAAGCTTGATAATAGGAAAACAGAGGAAGGAAACTGGAAATGCCACTGAAGAATTGAAATCTTCATTAGAATGGAAAGAGGATTTGACACTGAAGAAAATAGAATCAATGATGTGAAGAATATTTGGGAATTTTTCCCAAAATGCCAAGGAAAAGAATAAAAAGATAGAATGATTTAAAAAGATCATGCATTAGCAGAGATAGAAAGACTCAATATTGTCAAGATGACAGTTCTTTCCAAGTTAATGCATAAGTTCAAGACAATCGCAATAAAAATCCAAGCAAGACATTTTGTGGATATTATTAACAAACGGATTCTAAAGTTTACATGGAGAGGCAAAAGGCCCAACATAGCCAACACAATATTTGAAGGAGAAGAATGAAGTTGGAAGACTGGCACTGCCTGATGTCAAGACTTATAGTAAAGCTACAGTAATCAAGATAATGTGGTATTGGTGAAATAATAGACATATAGATCACTGAACCAGAACAGAGAGCTCAGAAATAGACCTCTGTCAAGATAGTCAATTAATATTTGGTAAAGGAGCAAAGGCAATGCAATAGAGCAAAGATAGTCTTTTCAACAAATGGGGCTGAACATTAGGACAGCCACACAGACAGAAAAAAAATGAATCTAGATACAGATTTTTTTTAAACGTTTTTATTTATTTTTGAGAGACATAGAGACAGAGTGTGAGCAGGGGAAGAGCAGAGAGAGTGGAAGACACAGAGTCTGAGGCAGGCTCCAGGCTCTGAGCCATCAGCACAGAGCCCGACGCGGGGCTCGAACTCACAGACCGCGAGATCATGACCTGAGCTGAAGTCGGCCGCTTAACCGACTGAGCCACCCAGGCGCCCCTAGATACAGATTTTTAACCTTCACAAATATGAGCTCAAATGGATCATGGACGTAAATGTAAAATGCAGAACTAGAAAACTCCTGGAAGTTAATACAGGAGTAAACTTGGATGACTTCAGTTTGGCAATGACCTTTTAGATAGAACACCAAGGCACAACTCATGAGAAAAATAATTGACAAGCTGGACTTCATTGAAATGAAAGTTTCTGCTCTGTGAAAGACATTGTAAGAAAATTAAAAGACAAGCCACAGACTGGAAGAAAACATTTGCAAAAGACATATTTGATAAAGGACTGTTATTTAAACTATATAAAGAAGTCTTAAAATTAAAATAAAAAAAGAAAATGAGCAACTTGATTAAAAAACGGGCAAAAGACCTGAACAGACACCCCACCAAAGAAGATATATGAGTGGCAAATAAGCATATGAAAAGGTGCTCCACACCATATGCCCTCAGAGAAATATAAATTAAATAAAAAATGAGACACCATTAGACACTTATTAGAAGGGCCAAAATCCAGAACATTGACAACACCAAATGCAATAGGAACTCTCATTTGTTGCCGGTGGGGATGTAAAATGGTACAGTCACTTTGGAAAACAGCTTAGCAATTTCCTCCAAAATGAAACATACTCTCATCCTGTGACCCAGTAATTACACTCCTTGGTATTTACCCAGATGAGTTGAAAACATATGTCCACACAAAAACCTGCATACGAATGTTTAGAACAGCTTTATTCATAACTGCCAAGACTTGGAAGCAACCAAGATGTCCTTCAGTAGGTGAGTGGATAAACAAACCACGGTACGTCTAGACCACGGAATATGATTTAGTGCTACAAAGTAATGAGCCATCAAGTCATAAAGAGGCATAGAGGAACTCAAATGCATATTACTAAGAAAAAGAAGCCAATCTGGTTACACTCCATACTGTATGATTCTGACCATACAACATTCTAGAAAAGGCAAAACTATGAAGACAGTAGAAAGATCAGTGGTTGCTGAGGTTATGCTGGAAGGAGGAAGGAATAGGCAGAACGCAGAGGATTTTTAGGGCAGTGAAACAGCTCTCTGATATGTAATAGAGGGATCATTCTACAGTGGCAGATACATGTCATTATACATTTGTCTAAACCCATAAAGTATGCAACACCAAGAGTGAACCCTTGGGTGGTAAGGAGGTGTCAGTGTGGGTTCATCTACTGAGATAACAACAGAAACAAAAGTTTCCTGAGTTGCAAAGACCCGAAAAGGAATCAACACATTGGATATACCCCCAATGAAATATCCCAACTTCAAAGATGAAGAATATCATGATGAAAAAGAAAATAGATTACTTACAGAAGAAGGTACAGCAGTAAGGTCTTAAGAAGGAGCTTTGAGAAAGTCTGATGAAAAACGCAAATCAACCAAGTTGCCATCTATGTCCAAAGGCCACTGTCAGATAGGAAAAGGCTCAGATATTGAATCCCTGTACTCCTCCTTGAAGAAATAAATATATTTATGACATTTGTATGTTATGTATTTATTTCAGGTACATATAAGACATAATCCGCTTGAAGATATAATCCAGCCAATGAAAAACTCAAGCAAGGTGAGAGTATAGTATCGGACTGAAGTGAGCACCACTAGACATAGACTTTGTGGTTAATAGAGTTGAAAGAAAAATGACTCCCCTGCCTAAAACTGGAGAGGAGAAACCTGGGACTCACTGGCCTTTCTATGCACAGCTTCTCTTCTAGATTTGTTATTTCTGTGACCATGACGAATTCTCTAGCCCATTAGTGTGCTACATTAATGTAAAGGATGTTTACATAGGTAAACAAAATGAAAAACTTTCCCCAAACCCACTTATATCAAAGCATTGGGACTCCCACCACTGAGAAGAAATACCACTAAATGGGTGCCTTGTAGCTGACATCTTTGGACACGTTAGAAAGTACCTTCTACTTTCTCAAGATCCTTTCCTTTCATCTCTTAAAAACTGTGGTAATAAACATACATATCTTTCATGGGTGTGGTTACATGAGAATAGCCTTGGCTAGGGTATACTTGTGCAGTACACAACCTGCCCAAACTCTGGTTTGGCCTCAGCTGCACTGCCTGCCTCAACTCCTTCCTTCACAGCCTCTGCCTCCACCTAGCTAGAGCAGGATCCAATCGCAGTAGGCCGCATACTGTATGCTATTGGGTGGTTTCCTTGCCTCGTTGACAGAGTTCATCAACACTGGCCCAGTCCTTATTTCCAAATTTTGTTTCTGGGATAAAATGGCAAATTTCTCTGCCCAAAAGAAGTTTGTCTTAGGACTTGTCACAAGCTCAGTATAAGATGCCTTGCTGAGGTGGCCAGAATATGAACAAATGACCGGCGGCTCTTAGAACTGCACAAAAACCCCTTGTCTTTTCCTCCCATAGACTGGGAAGGGGGTGAGCTGAGAGTTGGTCACTGTGTCGTGTTCGCGGCTGGACCCTCTAACATAGGAGACAAACTATTGAGCATAGTTTTCCGAAGGCCCCGGGCTTCCTTGAGAAGCCTGCTGACTCAGTCCCGCAGACACCCCGGGTCTGCCCTGGTGCCACACGCCCCCACCTTACTGTTTAGTCTGTCCCCCGCTTTCTCTTTATCTTTCTAATTAATGATACTGACTACAATAATCTGAGGGCTCCTTTCTTCTCATGAGCTTATAGTACTTATGTCCCTTGACAGGTCTAACACCCTATAATTCTTATTGTAGAATTAATTAATTAACTAATTTCTTTCGCAGAATAAAGAGGATTAACAAAATAGCCTTCTATTGTAAAGACATCAGGGGCGCGAGAAATTTTGTGTGTCTTTCCCTAAAGGTGAATTTCGCAAGTTG
This sequence comes from Paguma larvata, assembly GCA_030068075.1. NCBI lineage: Eukaryota > Metazoa > Chordata > Mammalia > Carnivora > Viverridae > Paguma > Paguma larvata. Next base: position 50,265,468 of record CM057836.1, read on the forward strand.
TGACAAATAAGACACATTAAGACTGGCAAAATTCTTGTGAGAAATGACTCTTCCCCAAACCAAGCCAGTTTGTTAGACATTGCTACTATAGGACACAAGGAGACTGCCCATTATCCTCAAATGAGATAATAGGGTTATGACTGAGGCTCACAATGGCTAATAATTTCAGCCCCAAGAGAAGCAAGTTATAAAAAGTTCAGAGCACCTCCCTGCTTTGAAGCAAATGTGCCAAATCATCTACATCCCTCTGGTCCCACAGAAACTGCAGGGTCAGAAAGATTTACTTAGACTTTATGGGAAAGTGGGAAAGGAAGGAAGGGGGGAAGGGGGGAAAACTTACCAGCAGGTGGCTGTGGTAATGGCCAAGTGTTAAGGAACATTCGGGGTAACCCGAGACCCTTGGTGTCCGAAAATATACTTCTTATTGTCTATCTAAAAACAGTGGTTTGCAACTGGGGATAAGTTTGCCCCCAGGGACACTTGGCAAGGTCTGGAGATACTTTGGATTGTCACAACCTAGGAGGGGAGTTGCCACTGGCATCTAGTGAGTTGAGGCTGTGGATGCTGCTTTAGTATCCCACAACACATAGGGTGGCCCTCTCTCCCTAGGAATTATCCCACCCAATATGCCCTTAGTGTTCAGGTTGAGAGACTCTGTTTTAAAAGAACCATAATCATTGGGGTGGCTGGGTAGCTCAGTCGATTGAGTGTCTGACATTGGCTCAGGTCGTGCTCTCACGGTTGTGAGTTCGATCCCAGCATCAGGCTCACTGCTGTCGGCGCAGAGCCTGCTTTGGATTCTGTGTCCTCTTCTCTCTCTGTCCCTCCCCTGCTCTCTCTCTCTCTATCTCTCTTTTTCTCTCTCTCTTTCTCAAAAATAAGTAAACATTAAAAAACACGTAATGAAACCTCACTCAGGCAATGGGGTCTCCTCTGATGAAGACCAGCATCAAGGCTTCCCCTAGACTCCCTCTGGCAGCAGTTTGCCCCAGAGGGGTTGAATTATGGAGTATTTCCCCCTCAGGACGTGACTGTGGCTCCAAACAAAACCTCTCATGTCCCAGCATAGGAGTGGATGCCTTTTCTCCTTCTCATTGGTTGTGGTCAGAAACCTTAAGGGCATTCCAGCACCTTCCCGCATCACCACATACCCATTCAAGGACGGGCAGGCTTTGTGCCTATTACAGATGGAGAGACATTTGTGACTTTGAGACCACTTATGCTCCTACTATCTGACTGAGCTTCCTCTCGGTCTGAGCTTTCTGGCTCTGAAGCAGACTCCCAAAGTTCTAATCACAGTCTGAAGCCCTTGCCCTCACCCCTCTGGGTTAGCCAGTCCCTACACGTGGTCCTGGTTTCTGCAAAGTCCATTTATCCATTAGGCATAAGGGCTACAGTGCCAAGGGCTCTCAATAATTTTAGGGGCTCATGAAAATTTTTTTATTTTATCTACTTTTAAAATCAGAAGAAATAATAATGACCTATAATAATAGAATAAATCTTTATATTAGCACTGTTGTAAAATGAAATTTTACGTGTGTGTGTGTATATATACATACATGCATTTTATGGAGGAGGAGGCCCACAAAGGCAATGAAGCTCAGGGTCCATGAAACTCACAGTGGGACCCTAGATTCTGGAAGCACACGCCCTTTGAAACAGCCCCAGGGTCAGGGAAGCATGTCAGCAGGTGAATCAGGGTCGTGGAAGCTAAAGGGAATCTGGTAGGAATCTCCCTTCCCCTTCCAGGAAAGACTCTAATTTTTAAAGAAATTGTTTATGTATCAAGGCCTGCTGTTTTCACCAGGGACTCTGTTAGACTTACTTTACTGAGTTGACATAACCCTGCGTGACCTCAGTTCTCTGTCTGAGGCATCCAGTATTGGAGGGAGCTGCCCCCACAGGTTGTAAATCAAGTTCAGAGAGCTTCCCGGCTTTCCTCCAACTTTGAGGTGGATTCTAGGGCCTCCCAGCAGCTCACACGGGCTAGAGTTTGGCTTTTGTAGTAAGGACACACTCCCGGATGACAATGTAATTTGTGCCACGTGTGGGTACTGCCCTGATGATAAACACCCTGGGCAAACCCGCAAAGTGCGCCCCAGATATGAGCTGTCACCCCTAGATGACCCCTCTTCCCCTCTCTACACCAACTTGACGTCAACTGGGGGAAAAGGCCAGGAAATATAGTGCCTATAGCAAATGAAAGCTATAAAGGACGTGAAACAGGGCCCCAAATGGAACTGTAAACAACATGAATGAAGAATGATTACTTATGATAACAAAAATATGATAATATTATTATACACCAATCACAAAAGACACACCTATACAAAAGTGGCACAGATGACTCAGAAGCAAAAGGATGCCTAACCAATGAGGAAAAAGAAAAAGATAGCAGAAGGCACAGAATACCAAACTAAACAATGTGCCTAGACAAAGGGTCACTTGATAAATGCTAGAGGGTATGTCTGCTTCAGTTCTCATAAACCCTTATGTGCCTATTAACACACTGTTGAACTTTAAATACGCAAAGAGAAATTGATGGGAGCATGGCATTATGGGAGATTGAACATGCCCATGTCACCTTTTAATTAATAAAATAACTACAAAAGCAAGGAGCATCTGGATGATATCACCAATAAAACAAGATTAATATGTTTATAAGACTCACATCCTACCAACAGGATCCACCTCCGCTTCAAGACCAGGTATAATGCTACACACAAAAGTACTTCTCCCTCTACCGCACTCCTCTGCTCCCAGGCCCTAGTTTTCTCTGAGTGAATCTGGGGAGCCATCAATGATTCCTGAGAGACTTCCAGCTCAGTCCTTTTGAGAGTCTATGAAGAAAAAGAAGAGGCAACATAGCCCTTAATTTGCTTCCATTCTAGCTGGGAAGATAAGGTTTGCAACCTGGAGAACACAGCAATTGGTCCACCTGAGGGGGAACATAAATTATATAGGCTGAAGAATGAAAACCTCCACCCAGACATTTATTGGGCACCACTGGTATGTACTAGTCCTGGACATGCCACAGGTAGACATCAGGGGTACATAGAGCAAGAGACCATCTGCTCTCTGAGAGCTCTTGGGGAGGCGCTGGCACGGCTTCCCAGCAACTTAGTAAAATCCAGGTCATATTGTGGCAAGAGCCACATGGAACCTCAGAGGGCTGGAGACAACAGAAGAGCTGGCCTCCGAGGGTCGACTGGTTCATGGTAGGGATAATGCTCCAGCCAAACAAGGGACATGGTCAAGGCTTGGGAACTGAGATGAGCACAATGCTGACCATTCACGACCCCAACTGGAGCTGAGGTTGCCTGCTTTCAACTCGCTGGGAAGGTCAGAGATTTGGATTCTCTCGTGTCTGGGTGTGGCCATGCTCTCGCCACCATGGGGGTCCCAGCTCACCTCCTGCTCACCTGCTCCAAGACAACTATGTGGAAAGGGGGTGTCTTTAACATCCCCACATTCTGCTCTTCTTCTTAGAATCTTCGCCACCCTTCGTATCAGTCACATAGTGCTTTAGATGTTGGTCCTGTTCAAGGCACATTTTCCAAAAATTGAAATTTTGGGTGACACACTCAATGGGATGAAAAGATTCAGAACATCTGTGACCATGCTGGTAGCTGAGAGTGGAGTTGCGTGGGTGCCTCTGGCCCCGAGCCCAGCTCCTTAGGGCCACTGTTCAGCCAGAACCTCACTCGAACCTCAGAGAGGAGCCTCCTTTGCCCTTATATCTTCTTGGCTGCTTTTGAGGGAGCAAGAGAGGCCCCTGCCTTCTCCATCAGGTGGTGGTGCCTCGAGGGCAAGGACCATGATGCCATTGTCTGAGGCCCCCTTGAGGAAGCATCTGGGCTGTGTTCTCCCACACTCTCTGGAACGGTTTCATCCAGAGCTCCCTGACATTTTGGCGAAAATGACCTAGCATTGCAGCTTGCTGACCAGGAAGGCTGGAACATTAGCTTTATGGAATGTTAGAGATCCTCTGGTCCAGCATTTTTCAACCACCAGCCCAGGGCCAGGGCAGATTTCTACCGGTTTGCAGAGCCAACTGCATCCCTATTTATTTCCTCTTAAACCTTCCAGCCTCCACATACATAGCAGGAAGTCTGGCTGGGACTCCCACGGGGCTGGGGCGCTTGGGTGGCATTGTAGCCTCAGCGCAGAGCCCAAAGCCTGTCCTCTTCCTCCAGCATGTAGAGGAACCTGTGGAGGCCATCCATCCTCGTGTCCGGCCTACAGTCCCAGGGCCAGTCAAGGTCCACCTCACTGGCAGGGTTTACACAGGCTGCTGCTCTCTCATACCTGCTACACCCTCTCCCCTTGTCTGCTGGGCAAACTCCTACTCACCTAGCATCACCTCTTGTTGGAATCTTCTCTTGACAAGCTTCCCTTCTCTGAAGCTCAGTTGGGTGACCCTGTACCGTGAACCCCCTTACCCTACCCACCCCTCTCACAGCACACACTCACACACATACCCACACACACTCAGCCTCTGTGACTGTGTAGATCCAGTATCTTCTCTGTCTTCTTCAGCAGACCATGACCTCCCTGAGGGTGGCAGGTTGGGCTCCGTGCCACTGCCTTCTCACGGCCTAGCACAATGCCTGGCATCTAGTAGGTGCCCGGTAAATGCTCACTAAGTAAATGGGCTGGACCTTGTGATTTATGCTTTAAAGGATTGAGGGTGAGGGCAAGAGTTTCTAGCTAATATCCACTCAGGATGGTGTATCCACCCCTTTTGCTCTACCCCATGCTAGACAAGAAATGTATCCTGCATTGATGTTAAAAGATTTGAGGGCCATCTATTTGTCATTCCCTCCACTTCATCCTACTTGCAATGGCATCATGGCAGCAAGAGGGCCAAGAGGAGAACTCAGGTTCCACTCTGCTTCTTAGTGTCTTGGGCCTGGAAGTGACTGTAGCTCTCTTGATGACTGTGGTCTCAGAATCCAGAGCACTGTGGGTGCGTGTGTGTGTGTGTGTGTGTGTGTGTGTGTGTGTGAGAGAGAGAGAGAGAGAGAGAGACAGAGAGACAGAGAGACAGAGACAGAGAGACAGAGAGAGAGAGTGAGAGTCAGAGAGTATGTGTATGCAGATGGCAAAGAGTGTGGAGCATGGAGAAGACCTCAGGTGGTTCTATTCTTCCAAGCTGGCTGCAGGCTGCTGTCAGCCTTTAAGCTCCCCTCCCTGCTGTCCACTCCACGGACAGTTGTTTCATCCACTGCATCTCCTCTTGCCCCAGATGGAGAGCCGCTGATGGAGGCTCAGGGTGCAGATCACAATGAACACACACACAGGTATTCACACCCTCACTCACAGCATACCCAGGCATATACCCTTGCACTCACTCACATGCAAATGTGCACACTTACATACATACACACTCTCTGTTTCTAATTATTTGAAATCAAATATGGATCAAAGCACAGGGTCAGAATCCCAGTGATTTCCGAGTGTACTATTCCCTGGTGTAGTTGGATCAGGAACAGAGCAGAACATTCTACTTCTTGCTTGCAGTGACCTGACTCTTGGTTGAGGGGCTCAGGGGACACCAGGTTTTCATCACAGTCCCCCCTCACCTGCTGCCCATGTCTCCACAGTGCTGTCCTTCATGGAGGACTCAGATTAAGGAGCATTATTGTTTTGGTTTCTTTACAGCTGTATTGAGGGATAATTTACACTCCATTATATTCGCTGGCAATGTAATGTTGTCAATGATTCCTACAAGCTCATAGCGTCGGCAGTCATCACCACAGCCACTTTTAGAAGACTCCCATCACTCCCATCAAGTGTCCCAGGTTGAGCACATTTGTCTCTCTTCTTAGTTTATTGAGCATTTTCATAATTAATGGGAGCATCTTGTTGGGGGTCAGTAATGGAATTCTTAGTAACTTAAGCTTTAGTGTGGGTTAATTTAATGCACTGCTTTTATAAATTTATTTTTTTATTTTTTTTAATTTTATAGTAGTTTATTTTCAAATTGGTTTACATATAACACCCAGTGTTCATCCCAACATGTGCCCTTTTTAATGCCCATCACCCCCCTTCCCTCTCCCTCATCCCCCTTACCCTCAGTTTTTTCTTAGTCTTTGAGAGTCTCTTATGTTTTATCTCCCTCCCTCTCTGTGTCTTTTTTTCCTTTCCCCTCTTCCCCTCCCCCTGGTTTTTGCTTAGTCTCACTGAAAACTATAAAAAACTTATGAAGGAAATTGAGGAAGACACAAGGAAATGGAAAAACATCCCATGCTCATGGATTGGAAGAATAAATATCGTCAAAATGGCAATACTACCCAAAGCAATCTACACATTCAATGCAATCCCAATCAAAATTGCACCAGCATTCTTCTCAAAGCTAGAGCAAACAATCCTAAAATTTGTATGGAACCACAAAAGACCTCGAATAGCCAAAATAATACTGAAGAATAAAACCAAGGCACGAGGCATCACAATCCCAGACTTTAACCTCTACTACAAAGCAGTGGTCATCAAGACTGTATGGTATTGGCACAAAAACAGACATATAAATTTATTTAATTCATCAGGCAACTATTTAGCACTGTTTCTACCATTGGCAAGGTTGGTGATAGACCGATGTCCCCTGGGCCCCTTGGCCAGGAATGAGTCATTCTCCGGTGGCTCTACCTTGACCCAGGTGAGAGGTAGGACATGAGGACATCTTGCTCTGTTCCTGGATCCAGCTATTCTAAGGAATCCCACACTTGGGAACAGAGACAGGTATTAAGAACCCATTCTCAAAGAGTTTTGTAGAGACAATACAGTAGTCACATGATCACCATGATGCATTTTGGAAGCCAGTTAGCGGGTTGATAAAGGTGCAAAATGACAGGGTGCTGTGAAATCTAAAGGGTAGGATGCTCTTTACAGGACAGGGAGAAGGTAGTGGAGTGTGAGAGGCCCTGGGAGTGGGTGTTGGGAATCAGGGGTCAGAAAGTGAGGAAGAGGGGCCAGGAAGGGTGATGGGGATGCCAAACCCACTGGGACATCGTGGGGAGGGCTGCTGTCCCAGAGGTGTGGGGCCAGCCAGCCTAGACACTTCCTCTACTTCCTCGGGGTCTTAGATGCCCCCTGGCTACTCTGGTGGACAACAATGCCTATTCAAGAAAAGGCAGGGCAGAAGACTTACCAAAACCAGGCCAAGACAAGATTATCTGTAGCCATTGTCACAGGGGAGTGTGGACCAGGATTCCTTTGAGTATGACCTGACAAGACCTACTGCCATGGCCCCAGGGTAGCTCCAGCCACACAAGCCAATTCTCGCCTTTCTTCCTTCAGTTCTCCCTCCTTCCAGGACTTGGTTCCATCTCATTTTATTTTTTCTGCTATCCCTTGCCCCCACCCCTGCTCTCATTTCCTCTTTCCACAGTGCAAGGGAATTTCGGCTGGAACAGCCCATAGTGTGTGGTGGGCCTTGGGGGGGCATCCAGAGGTCGCTGGAGCTGGGAGGGCCCCAGACGGGGACTGAGCAATGTGTCACTGCCAGGGCTTGGCAAGGGCTGCAGCCCTGGGGGGTTGGGAGCAAGGGAGGCCTGGGAGGTGGGAGGTAGAGGGCAGCCGGGAGGCCTGAAGCCTGCCAGCAAAGAGGACCCGAGGTGGGGTGAGCAGGCCATTTGAGCTTGGAAGGGAGATCCTTGTTGGCCACTTCCTGTCCAAGCTACCAGGGTCTTTGGTGGGGCCTCCTGGCTTGAGAGGTACCACCCTAGCCAAGAATTCTTCTTTCCTTTTTTTTTCCTCTCACTAAATTAAATAATAGAGGGACTGTGTCTATCTCTATTTCCATATAGCCAAGTCTGAGCCTCGGCTGATCCTGGAAGCCAACCAGGTATGTGGAAAGAGGAAAAAGCAACAGCCAAAGAAAATGAAGCGATGCCTTGAAGGCCAGATGGAGGCCGTGGGCAGGGATCTGCAGGAGGCCCTGGACCAGGGGGGCCAAGGAAGGGGGGGGGTCTGTCTAGCCTCTGATCAGAGGGTGAAGGGAAGTCGGGGGTGGGTCTCCCTACAGTGGGCTGCTGGGGGATCGTCTGCAGGAGGTTAGAGCCAGAACAAGACCAGCCAGCGCATGAATGATCCTTCCTGGATGGAGATCTCTAAGGCTCTTTGAGTGGCCTACAAGCAGCAAGACGTCTCCAGGTTTGATGAAGAGCAGGAGGGAGAAGGTGGTGGACCCACCTGGTGGGAAGACAGGGCCATTCAGTGTTTGAACCTGCTCCCGTCTCATGTCCTTGCTCATTATAGACTAGAGGTCACTTTGGCTCCTTTCTCTTACCTCCGCTCACTCCTGCCTCCCCATGCTGGCTGAGTCTTCCTCTGAGGAACACTAAACCTGGTCTCTAGAAGGAAAAATGGTGGTGTATGGAGTGATGGAAAGCAGTGACCCTGCCCTGTTGACCTTTCCTGAAGAGGAGAAAACACATATACACAGCTTCTTTGCTTTAATGGTTGCTCCTGTCTGTCCCTTTCTCTCCATGCCCGCTGCCTCTGGCTGGGGTGAGAGTCCTGATGTATACACTCAAGGCCCCCTCAGGGCCATACTCCAGATCACAGCCAAGTTATCTACCTCTCCTCAGATACCAATCCCTGTCTTGCACTAAAATTCCTCAAAGTTTTTTCTCAGCTCTTACAATAGAGGTCAATTCCCAAGTATGTTCCCAAAGGTCCTACCTGACCAGACACTCTCCTATCACTCTAGCATCATGTCCTGACACTTCCACTTTGCCTATATTCTTGTACCCACTTTGTACCATTTGTAATTCCATGAGTGTTCTGCACTCTACTTGTGCCCACACTGGCTGCCCCCTCTGCCAGGACAATACCCTCTGCCATGCACCTACTTAATGCCTCTTGTCCCAGCACCAAGGACAGCGCCTGGCACCAAGCAGGTGCCAATAAATAATGATGAGCAAAGGAGTATTTCAGACTCTGCCCTCCCTCCTTTCCCTCAAGCTGGGTTAGGCACCTTTAGCTGGGTTCAGCTTCCCTAGCTTTTATCATGTTATAGAGAAATGGCCTAACCATTTATGCAGATGATAGGATTTTAAGATCTTTATCGTTGCACTTTTTCATTTCAGTATTTTCATCCCATGGCTTTCTCCCATTCTACCTAGATTGTAAAGCATGCATGCTTCCAGGAAAGGCTGTCTCAGTAGAGCGGCAGAAACAGAGTTTTGGTAGCTCAAAGCATAGACCTTCAGAGGATGGAATAAATGATGAGTCTAGATAGGATCCCCCAGATAAGGGCAAAGGGAAAGAGAGGGAGACATGAAGAGAAGGGTAGGGCTAGTGAGGAAAGGAGGCATTGCACTCAGAGAAGCCATGTATCCAGGGCTGGGATCAGCATCTGAAATCCCTGGCCTCTCTTTGGTAGGTATCTTTTCATTACCAATGGCAGACAGCCATGTGGAAACCAAGTTGGTACAACCCCAAACTCCCTGATCTCTACTTGAATGAGTCTCCTAGGGTGTCCTCCCTGAGATCCCAACAGCACTCGTTATGGGCAACAGCCAGAATGTTGCTTATTGACTATCCAGAGAAAAAAGCTTCTCTCAGTGCTTTGTGTCCACTCAATTCCCATCCAACTCATCCAAAGTGGAACCCTATGAACACTGCAATATCCCAGGGATGTGGGTCTCTGAAGGGGAAGGTAGGGAGGGGATGCTGAGGAAGGAAGAACTCCCCATGCCCATTTCTCACTTGACAGTACAGAGCCCACTCAAGATGCTCCTCAATACAGGATAGTAGAGAAAAATGCACCTGCCTGTTTTGCCCACATCTTTTCCACACCCCTAGGCCAGCCACATCTCCAGCTCTCGGCACACTCCCTGGCATATTGTAGGTTCTCAATAAATCTGAAGCAAATATTGTCCTCTCTCTCTTACTAACAGAATCTCAAATCTGTTCAGGAGAGTTATGTAATTCATTAAAAGCATTCAGCTTCCTAGAATCTCTTGTGTCTAGGGTGGCATTAAGACAGTGTTCTGGATAATAAAATATAAGGGGGACAGTAAAATATAATATATAAAATATATAGTGGGTAGGGCTTCTGGGAAAGCTTGTTAAAGAGGCAGACTCAGCTGATACACTCTTTTTCAGCTTTTGTCCTTCGTCCTTCGCTTTCATCTCTCTTCTGGCCTGGAACATCAACATGACACTCAGAGGTACAGGAATCAATTTGCAGCAATGAGGAAAAATTTCATACACTGAGGATAGCAAAGCAGAATGGCAGAAAAAACATGGGTCTCTAATAGCATAGTAGGAGGTGGACTCTGCCATCCCTGGATTACCTGTCTTTGGACTTCTCGGTAGTGAGTGTGTCATTAGCAACTGCGCTGCATAACAAACCATCCCAAAAGTCCATGACTTAAAACAACAATCATTCATTCTTATTCTTGCATCTGAGGATCAGCTAGTCTTTGCTTCAAGCTCTAAGTTGGGTCAGCTCCATGTTTTTTCATCCTCCTAAGTCTAGCACCTGCCCAGAGCATGTTCTCCCAATAGGGACAATAGAATGACGAGCAGGTAAGATCAACTGTGCAAGCACATTTCAAGTCTCTGTTTGCATCACATCTGCAAACATCTTATTAGCCAATGCAAGGGACACAAAGAAGCCCACACAGTTGAGGGCTGGCAAAGTATACTCTACATCTGATGGGAGGGACCACAAATTCACATGGCAAAGGGCATAACGAGGAGCCAGTAATTAGAAAATACTTGCTAAATAAATAAATGTTGGGTGGCTCTTATGGGTCAGACACCATGTTAGGTGCTTTGTGTTCATTAATCTTCTCATTTAACCTTTGCAACAGCTCTTATCAAGCGAGTCTTACTAAGTTTACTTTACACATAAAAAAAAAAAAAAGCTATTGATCAAAGAGGTTAAGTAATATATCACTTGTGAAAGGGAAGGGCAGCATCTCAACTCTGGCTCTGGCTGCTCCAAAATTTATTTTTGCCCATTACATCATATGTCCTTACTTTTTACCTAGAGTCTTCTGGGAAAGAATAAGTATCTGACTTGGGAAACCAGCACTGGACAGAGTATCAGCTTGGTATCTTGTCACAGCATATCTGACTGCAGGCCTCGTAGACTCCAAGGTATAAGTGGAAGATCAGCAAAGAAAGGCTCTGAGAATCCAGACTGTCGGTTGCAAGAAACAGAAACTTAATCTGGCTGGTTTAAGCAGAGAAAGTCTATTCAGTATTTCTCAGAATTACCCAGAGGATGAAAAGATAGGATCAGAAGACATATGGGTTCAGGGAAGACTGAAAAGCCAGAGCACACCCCGAAGCATGGGGTCCTAACACCTGATGGTCCTGCCGCAGCCACCACCAGAATAAATCTTCCCTGTCCTGGGTTTAAAGTCCAGGTAAGTGCCTCCAACTGGCCCAGGCTGGGTCAGACGCCCATGTCCCAACTACATAGAAAGTATTTGGCTCCCACATCTGCAGTGAGGGATGAGATCTGCCTTCTCTAGGACTCATTCAGTTCGGGATTCCTCCAAGCACAGTAAAAAGATTCAGAGGCTAGGAAGCAAAAACAAAACAAAACAACCAGGCTCAGCCAGCAATCAGCAGCAAGTGTGGTCAGTGAGGGTGTGAAGAAAAGGAGAAAAGGGAGCCTGCCAGCCCACCCCTGGCTTCCCACCCCTGTTCATATCCTCTGGGGATGGGGCATGGGCAGTGGTAAGGCAGCGGGACACAGAGCTAGAGCCTGAGCATCCTGGCCTCTGGTCCTCACCCCTGCTGCAGGGGTCCACTGATGCTCACCAGGAGGCTGATGCTCTTTCTGCCCTCAATGGCTTCCAGGCCTGGAACATCTGGAGAACAGGGAACTTCTGGAGAACAGCATAAGGCAAGTGACAGGTCTCAGACTTCAAGAGTTATTAAGACCATGAAGAAGGGATAGGAATGTCAGGGAGGGCTTAGCATGGAGCCGGGGCTTGGGAGAAGATAGATGTTTCAGAATAGGGGTATGAGATAGGGCATTTTGCTGTGGGGCGGGGGGGGGGGTGTGGTGGGCAAGAGGAGCTCCCTGTCCTGCTGAGACGAGCCGGTGCATCCCCGGGCTGGCCAGCTTCCTCCAGGGCCAGGGGGCAGGGAGGGTGGGGTGAGCTATGTTCAGACCTGAGCCCTACTTACCACGAAGCTGTAGCTAGAAGCCCTCTGGGTATGAGAAAGAGCATGGACTTCAGATCTGGTCCTGCCTCTTCTCACTTAGAGCAAGATCTGGTCCTGCCTCTTCTCACTTAGAGCAAGTTAGTTCATATCTCTGAGCTTCACTGGCCCCATCTTTTTTTTAATTTTTTATTGCTTATTTATTTTTGAGAGAAAGAGAGAGGCAGAGTGTACACAGGGAAGGGGCAGAGAGAGAGGGAGACACAGAATTCAAAGCAGGCTCCAGGCTCTGTACCGTCAGAACAGAGCCGAACGTGGGGCTCAAACTCACAAACCATGATGAGATCATGACCTGAGCCGAAAATGGACGCTTCACTGACTGAGCCACCCAGGCGCCCCTCAATGATCCCATCTTTAAGGTGAGCATCAGCATAGAGACTCCATCTTAGGTCTGCTGGGAGGACCCCAGTGAGGTACCACATGTAAAATGCTGAGAACAATGTCTGCACAGAAAAGCACGATCTAAGGGTTCATCGTGCTCCTGCTGCTGTTGCTACCGATGATGGCAACAATGATGATGGCAAGGTACGTAGCAGGGACCCTAAAAACCTATTCTTTCCCTCTTTCCCTGATGTCAGTGCCCTCTCTCCCTCCCCAGGTGTACGTGTCCTCAGGGTTGCCTCTCCCCAGGAGAGGGACTTGTTCAGGTCCTGACCATCCTCAGATCTTTCAGATATGATGAAGGGCGTGTGGAGAGTAGAGAAAGGACGTGTACCCTTTTCCTCACACGCCATATGTTCCGCAAAGCCCAACAGAGGCCCAGCTCACTGGCCTCCCCTGGAACTGGGCCAGTGCTATATATTCGGGGCTGAGGTCTAATCCCTCTTGGTGAGTCTACTCTTCATAGACTGGGAAGGGTGACGTGCCTATTTCCTGGCTGGGTCTGGTGCCAGGGGTGGACATTGGTCCTCAGAACAGTGGCAGGCACTGACTCGGCTTATCGAATATGGTCTCACTTCCCCATTTGCCTCCTCTCCTCCTCCATGAACACCTATGGGAGAAGGGGGCAGGGAGCTTGAGGTAGGAAGGGACGTGCTGGGTCTCATCCTTCCATAGAGGCTTATAGTGGTTTCAGGAGACCTTGGCTTCCAAAAGTGCCAGAGTTAGGTTGGCTCAACAACCCAAGCCAGCCTCTGGGAAGATGCCCCTGCTCTGACAGCCTCCAGCCAGGCACAGCTCATACCCTGAGCTCCTGGGGTCAGGGTCTGGCCACTTTGCGCCCTTCACCACTGCAGATCTAGGCCCTGGGCCGCTCCATCTCCTCTCCCAACCCTGCAACTAAGCAGCCTGGGATAGCCCCAGCCGCCTCCATGCTCCCCTCCCCGCCTCCCCATCCCTAGCACAGAAGCCCCGTCAGGGATCACTGCAAAGCACCACGTGGAGATCTAATCTGGGGCGGGGGTGCAGAGCCGAGGCGGGGTGGAAGGGGTCGACGAGAGGAGGAAATTAATGATTAAATAATGGGTTCCAAATGTAGCGGCTCCAAGTGAAATCCCCAGCCACAAGCCGGCGGGCTGCACGCTCTCGGCCCTGCTCCAGGAGCCCTGAGGAGGCCCGAGCAAGCAGTAGAGATGCTGGTGGCGGTCTGCGTCCCACCCCCAGCCCAGTCAAATGGTCCTGGCCCGGATGCAGGGTCAGCAGGGTGCCTGTGGGGCCCAGGTGATTCCTGATGACAAGCGGGAGCCCTGCCACTTGGGGCTCCCCTGCTGGAGGTGGGGGCTTGTGAGGCCACTGCAGCGGAGGCCTGGCCAGGAAGGAGGAAGTCTTAGGGGCAGCCTGACCATGGCTGCAGCTTCTCTTGTCCTCTATGCCTGGTAACCCCCTCACCCTCATTTCATCCCAGCCCATCCCATCATTGTCCTGGCTACCCTGAGCCTTAGCTCTTCCTAGAGAAAGTCTTTGCAAGGAACCCAGGGAGAGGGGAAGGCATCCCTGAGACCGCCACTCCCACCCTAAACCTTCCCTGTGATTGGACCTCTTTCTATATCTGACTAGGATGCTCCCCCTTATGTGGGGCAGACAGTCACCACGCTGAAACTCCGGTCTTACCTAGAGCAAATTTCATCGCATTGTGCCTCAGTTTCCCTCTGAAGACTGAGGGCTGGATTCCTCTATAGCACTCTCCTGGGAACTAGGACTCTCTTGTATGTTCTTCTCTCTGACCCTCATGGGCAGGGAACCTTGCCCTGGATCTCTGGCTTTCTGCCACGCTGTGCCCTCACCACACCTCCTGCCTGTTGGGGGAGGGCCCAGGCCTAGGAAGCCCGGGACAAGCATCTTGGCCCCTGGGCTCCTTTCCCCCTCCTCTGGAAGCCTGCTTGGAGCCTGAAATTTTCCACACTGAGCCTTTGGCTGCAGACGCTGGAACTTTTGCAATTTCCTGACTTGAAAACTGCTCCCCCACTCCTACACCCTCCACCACATCCCCATAGGTCTTGTGGGGTGGTCACCTCAGCAGGGGCTCGGAGCCCAGACTGTTGGGAGCCCAAGCCGAGGTCTCCAACCGTGACATCGAAAAGTGCACTCTTTGGCTGGAGCGCCGACACCATTGTCTGCCATCATCTGCCTGTGTCACCGAGGGCCTCCGGGAGAATGACTGGCTTCAAGGCCCAGTAGAACGGAGATCAGTGGGGCAAGAAGGAAAATCAGTCTCCAGGTAAATGGGCTGGAATGATGGGAACAGTTTCTGTGCATAACACCAACTAGAGAGGGCAGGTCTTACTCTGAAGTCTGGGGCCAGTGCCACCCTCCAGGACCCGCTGGGGGAATTCTGACAAGTGTCTGGGCTTGGTAAGGGGGCACATGTAGCCCTGAAGAGCACTGGGTTGAGAGCCTGCACACAGGCCACACCTGAGGAAAACTGAAAGCCAGAGGCCCAACTTGGCTCCCAGCAGGCCTATGTAGCCCGCATTGTCACAAGCAGCCCTTGCCGGCTTCAGGGTGCCCCTTGTGGCCTGGGGGAGAGCTGCCGAGCTGATCCGGCCTCCTGCAGAAGCCTCAGGTAAGAGCCGAGAGGGAACACTTGTCCGCTTGGAAGCACAGTTCGGGGCCTGTGCTTCTCCCGCCGCCGCAGTTTTCCAGAGTGTTTCCTGTATCGTCTGGGGGCCGGCAGCCCAGAGCCAGGCTGAGGCCAGCCATGGACTTGGTGTCCCACTCCGCCACACTCTGGGGCACCAATCGTGGGTCACTTTTATGGACTTCCATTCTCTACTACTCTGGAAAGGCAGGCCAAATAAACACCAAGCTGAATAAGCCTGAGGCCTTCCTCTCCCCGGGTCCCCCACACCACCTCATCCAAGATCCACACACCGTCCGGGATTGCGCGTGCAGAAGAATTTTAATAAAAACAAGCAATTCAGAAGGTCTGGCGGGGCAGGCAGGCTGGCCGTGTAGACTCAGTGCTATTCCTGGCCTGGGAGGCCAGGAGGCTCTCCTAGGAACAGGAGCTCCCAAGACAAATACAGAGCAACAAGCAGGCTTTGTCTTCTCCCTTTGAAGATGGAGTGTCCAGGCTGGGCCTTGGCCACACAGGAGGAGAGGGGAGGGCCCAGAAGAGAGGGGGCCAAGGTGGGGGGTAGTCATGCTGACAGTCGTGGGTTTTGGGGGCTCCAATCCTTTGGGAAGCTCCCCAAGGATGGGCATTTAAGAGTAGGTATATGTAAGCTTAAGAGGAAGACATTTTCCTTGGCTTTGCTGTCTGTCTGAGCTCACCTTGTCACCCCACCAAACACCCCCAGATACACACAGCTCAGTCAGGTGCCTGCCGTCCCCAACATGAAAATCAGCCACTAAAGGCCCCAAGCCATGGCACAGATGGGGTGAAAACAAAAACCAAACACCAAACTGAAAACTTTTAATCCCTCAGTTCTGTGGAGATGGAGGTTTTCCAAAAGGAATTTAATTAAAGACAGAAAAAGACCAACAGAAACCAAAAAATCACACACACATGTGAAAAGTGCCATGACAGCCCTGGAGTCCTGGCCTAAGAGGTGGGAAGTCTGGGCACAGAGTTCTGGGGCCCCCAGAAGCTGAGCCTGTGGGAACCAACCTTGTCTGCAGCAGGTTCAGAAGGCCTCCAGGGCACTCAGCCCTTCACGGGGTGTGAGCAGGGCAGTCCGGTGGCCCCAATCACAGAAACACAGATCTTGGCGGCTACCCTGAAAGCAGCCAGACCCAGGGGTCAGAACCCAGAGCTCACACCTTGGGACACAGCTGCTCTCTGCCCATTTCAGGGCAATCATGCTCCCTGGTACTGAACAAAGCCCATTCTGGAAAAGTAGCTAACCTTTCTCTCAGGTATATCCTTCTCTTTTTTGCAAAAACGGGTCCATTTGTGTGATTTTTAAACTTAATAGAATTTTCTTTGTCCAAATCGGTCCAGCACATCAGGTCAGTAACTCCCCCTACCCCTTTTATGCCACCCACAGAGCAAGGCTTTGGACGTGGTTCAGGCTTCTCCCTGAAAACCCCACGAGCCACCTTTACCCCCTTTCTGACCTGATCCCAGTCTTCGGATTTTGACATGGTCGCTTGTCTCCTTCCAAAGCCCTCATCTCACCCCTCAATGTGCCGTTCACACGGGCTGATGGTTTCTTCCCATAGCCAGGAAGCATGGTTCCTACTGCCCCTGCCCAGGGGAGATGCCTGCTCCTAGTTAGCCTGCCCCCAGACTTTTGCATCTGAGCACAACTTCTTCCAGGCAGTCCCCTTCCAAGTTTACGAGGGCACAAAAGGGAGTTGTTTTTTTTTTTTTAATTTTTTTAACGTTTATTTATTTTTGAGACATAGAGACAGAGCATGAGCAGGAGAAGGGCAGAGAGAGAGGGAGACACAGAATCAGAACACAGGCTCCAGGTTCTGAGCCATCAGCACAGAGCCCGACGCGGGGCTCGAACTCACAGAGCGCGAGATCATGACCTGAGCCGAAGTCGGCCGCTTAACCAACTGAGCCACCCAGGCGCCCCCAAAAGGGAGTTTTAATGAATGCATAAATACCTGAATGGTGAAGGGTAAACTCCTATTCTGTCTTCACCCATCAGGGCCTTTCCCGGATGCCTAGGCAGATTCCCTTACTCTGTATTAACCCCTTCTTCATCACTCTTGTCACCTCAGCGTTCCATACTGCGTTATCAGTTAGACCAATACTGTACGTTAGTCATCTCCAGGCCTTGCTTACCTTTGCATCCTCCTAACACTTGGGACAACGCCTGGCGCAGGTAGATGCCCACTTAACGTCTGCGGAATCGGTGACCGTGTTGTAACTGGGTTTTCTCAGCCCGAGCGGCGATCCTTCCTCGTTTTCACCTTCCGCGTCCACCCGTCTGTGCCCCTCACATTGAAGCTCAAGCTCTTTCTCTTCCCTTTTGTCATCACGATCATTCAAGATTATCCCGGCCACATAACTCTTAGGAGCCCAGGCCGTCACGGCCTCTGATCCCTAGGAGTTTGTCGAGGGCAGCAGCCTTCCATTTTTGTCCTGGTGTCTCTGCCACAGCATCATGCCTGGCACTTGGTAAATAACTGTTGGGCAAACAGATGGAGAAGGACTGACTGACTGACTCAACAGACACTTTTCTCAGAGCTTCTGGAAATTTCCCTGGCTATATCACAGTCCCAATTTATCAGAGTTCCTCTCTTTCTCACTTTCCTAATTTCTTCTTGCTGATTGGAATGAAATCGGAAAGATTAGTCTGTCTCTCTCTCCCACCTGCCCCATTGCTTTGTCGACCTTCTGGAAGATGACTCTTGTGTCCTCTCTCCACTTCCCATATTCCCCACACAGAAGGTACATTGGGCTCAGCTTGGTATCCATCAGACCAGGGCATGATACGGTGACAAATGACCCACGAATAGCAGTGACTTGGGTCTGGGTGACTCTCCAAGGCAGGCTCCTCCTTCCGTGTAATGTCTTAATGTTGCTGCTTTGCACCAACAGGTGCTTTTGCAGCCGCCACACTGGAAGGAAGAGAGGTACAGAGGTGAGTGCGGCCAGTTTAATCTTTCCACCGGAAAGGGGTGCACACCCCATCCCCACTCACGTTGCATTGGCCAAAGCAAGTCACACGACCACTCAATTTCTAGGGATGGGAAGTGTAACTCCTCAAGTCCCTAGAAGGCAGGAGACCAGATATTAAGAAACTGTGGTGATCCCGCCCACAGCAGAGTTGGGGTCAAACCCCCACCAGCTGGGACTGGGAGAGGTTCCATCTGTGGCCGAGGAGAGATGAGAAACAGAACAATGGCAATCACCCCACCCTAGATCTGAACTCGGTCACTCTAATTACCATACCACTCACTTCCTGTGATTTCTGCCAGGGTTCGCCAGGAGCCCTGAGTAACCACAGCTTCACAGTCAGCACCAGGGGAAACTTTGTCAAACTTCTCTTAGGCCAGTGGTTTTCAACTCAGGTCTGCGGAATGGGGGCCTGGGACCTGAGGTCTGAGCTCCTTGTCCTGAGGCCTCTCCTCCAAACCTTGCCCCAGTTGGGGGACTGCTGGCAGAAAATGGAATGCAAGAAGGCAGTTAGCTGGGCTGGGTCACCTACCACCGCTCTGCCCCTGCTACAGCCCTTCCCGACCTCCGCCTCCCCTCCCTCCACTCCCATGCCCACCACCCCTTCATCTATGGGTGCCTCTTCCCCTCTGGCTTTCTTGGCCAGATCCTGTATCCCAAGTTCCTGAGCTGTAGTCTAGTGGCGGGGCCAGAGAGAGCAGGCTTGGTCTTTGGTTTTAAAATAAGGAGGAGGAGGAGGGGGAGGCTACAGATAAGGAGGGTAAGTAAATAAATGATATCATTTCTAGGGATGATAAGGGGACATAGTGGTATTGAAGAGGACCTGATTCAGCATTCCTGTGAAGCAATGGAATCAGTGCAGAGACCTAAGGGCTGGTAGGGAACCGGAGTGGCCAGGGTAAGGAACATGGAAGGAAAGACCAGCCTTTACCAAGGAGAAGGGTCTTTTCTGCCTCTCACCCCAGCGATGTGAGGGTTGGGTGGCCAACATTGCCTTATTAAACTGATTTTCAATAATATCCTTTCTTGGTTCTTAGCCTGAATTCACACACCTCCTACCTAGTTTAAATCTTTGGGTTCAGTGGACAGAGTTTCCAGGACAATTATTCAAAAGCCTGACAACCCTCTTTTTTCCATGCTGTTCCCTGTCTGTCTCCCTTCCACAGTGCCTATCATTATAGAGTTTGAATCTTTCTGCAGAATTTCTACTTGCTTCCCTGGACAGGCTGGGTGAGAGATGCCTGAAGTCTTTATCTCTGGGGCAGATAGGAAGGCATCTCATCCAAATGTTGACCTCAAGACCTAACCTTCTAGGGCCTCCTGGTCTTGCTCCCATCTCTTTGATCAATTCTGATACATCCCAAACCTACTCCAGGGCTACCAGACCTTCAGTTCTAGCTTAGCTGCATGCAGATGGGGTGTTTATCGGAAGAAGTGTGCTGTTTGTACAATCCCAGCCTTCAGAAGGGAAAGGTCAGCAATGAAGACTTGAAACACCCTCTACTCTGAACATTTCCTAGCCTCACTGGGCTCCCAGGCCTATCCTGGAGGGACAGAGAGGAAAGAACCAGAGTGAGTCAGGGACAACTCAGAGGTAAAGACTGGGGTAATAGCATTGCAGATATTTGGGAAGTGCCTGACACAAGGGTCAGGACACTCAGGAAGCTGGGTCCTTGTATCTAGGCCCTAGGCTCCCAGAAGAGGCACCAGTGCCCACCCAGGCCATGGGGTTCTGGGTGCTACTGGCTTGAAGAAACCTCATGAAGTTGCAGTAGAAAAGTGGGGCCTACCTGGGACAGAAGGTAGAATTGACATGCCCAGGTGATGGCAGTGTCCTTCAAGGATCACTGTTTGCTCTTTCTTTTTTTTTTTAGGAGTTAATCTTTCCCTTTTTCTCTCTCTTTTTTTAGTGATATAACCTTTATTTTTTATAATATTACATACATTTATTTTTTAATATAATTTATTGTCAAATTGGTTTCCATACAACACCCAGTGCTCATCCCAACAAGTGCCCTCCTCAGTGCCCATCACTCCCTTTCCCTTCTCCCCCACTCCCCATCCACCCTCATTTTATTCTCAGTATTTAAGAGTCTCTTATGGTTTGCCTCCCTCCCTCTCTTTAATTCTCTTTCCCCCTTCCCCTCCCCCATGGTCTTCTGTTAAGTTTCTCAAGATCCACATATGAGTGAAAACATATGATATCTGTCTCTTTGTCTGACTTATTTCACTTAGCATAATATCCTCCAGTTCCATCCACGTTGCTGCAAATGGCCAGATTTCATCCTTTCTCGTTGCCATGTAGTATTCCATTATATATATAAACCACATCTTCTTTATTTCCCCCTTTTTCTCAATCCACTACCCTCAGCTTCACCTGTCTCAGCTTGGCTTTTTGAACCATTTTCTTGTCACTGACACCCATCAGTGTTTTTCCAGGCTGACCTTCACACCACAAAGGATTCTCCTTCCTCTTGTCACTCATTTCTGGATGTTGCCTCTTCATATGGCTTTAGTAGTCACCCCCCTTTCTCTTGGCCCATGATGAGTCCAGCATGCTCCTTCTGACAAGACACCATGAGCAGGCCATGGCTTACTTCTCCCTAGTCTCCAAAGCCTCTTAATTAATATACCATTTCCTCATTCTTGTTGGGCAGAGGCTCAACCAGAGCTATAGACAGAGATAAAGGCCAGCCTGGCTCTCCAGGAGCTGAGTGTGCTAGGAGAGACATAGACCACACGCCTCCTAATTAAAGTCTCCCAGAAGCCGACTTTGAAACAAGGATTTGAATTAAGTAGTTTATTTAAGAGGTGTTTCCAGGAAATACCAGTACTGGAGCAGGAACATGGAACAGGGAATAGAGGGTGGTCAATGAATGCCCTAACGAGACATCTATCACTATGGGCAACTAGAATTTAATTCTACTGGGGACTCTCTGGGGGCCAACATAAGACATCCACTCAGTTATTTTACCAAAGATTGAAGGAACTAGGTATTTATTGGCTGACAACTGTTTTCAGGGAGT
Organism: Paguma larvata; assembly: GCA_030068075.1. Lineage (NCBI taxonomy): Eukaryota > Metazoa > Chordata > Mammalia > Carnivora > Viverridae > Paguma > Paguma larvata. The sequence goes on from CM057836.1 coordinate 50,286,702, forward strand.
GTTAATATCCCCATACTTCTAGCCTGCTACACAGAGAACAAAGCTACTGGTAACCAGATAAATCTTGTAGGAAAGTAAGTGTGAGTGCTGCAGTTGGTTGTAATTGTTGGTTTGAGGTTGAACCAGAATGCACAATGGAAAGGGCAAGAAGATACAGAAGACAACAGCATAAACAGCATAGTTCAATGTACTATGAAGTTTGTTTAAAGGAATCAGAGGTTGGAAATGGCTCTTATAGGAGTTAAATTGAGGTAGATTTTGAAGATTGGGTAAGGTTTGAAAACCAGAAACAAGGAGAGGCATTTAAGGAAAGGGGAACAGCAAGAGTAAGTTTGTGGAAGTGAAGCCACAGGAACAGTGGAATCTTAGAAGAGTCGTGGACTGAGAAAATTTGTTTGGTGATGTACAAACTGTGGAAACTAAGGGAAGGCCAGAGAATGCATGAATGGAAACCGATGTGGTGCTGTCTATGATAAGACCAGGGCAGGGTTTAGATGATGAGTAGAGTTTGGGGTATGTTGAATTTGTGTTCTCTATGACTCATCCAAGTGGAGATATCTGGTGGGTGGTTGCACATATGGGCCTGAGCTGGGGTGAGGACCCTGAGCTGGAATTGGAAATTCAAGAATCACCTGCTTACAGATGGAAGTCAAAGCTATGGGACTGGGGAGACCATCATAAAAAGAAGGGAGTAAAAGAAGGGTCAAAGAGGATATGAGGAAATGTGGGAAAAATACATACACTTTGGAAATGGAAAAAAAGGAAGAGATGTAAGGCAGAGAAACAAATGAAGAATCAACAGAACCTAAGAAGCTAAAGGAAGAAGTACTTTAACAAGGAGTTGAGGAATAATAAAATATTCTGCCAAAGACAAGGTGGACAAGGGCTTTAGATCCAGCATTGGAGACCAAAGCAAAAGTGTACTTGGAGTACGATGGGAGGGGAAGCCTGATAGGTAAAGAGTCCTGAATAGGTCATGGTCCACCAATCTTCCAAAAACCTCTGTTTTGTGATTGAGTTGTGAATTAGGGCATTAACTGAAGGGAAGCACAGATAATGCAAGGAATTTTTTTTGATATGGAAGGAGGTAGTATTTTAGTATATATTAAAGGGTATAATAAACATTTTAACATTTATTATAACATTAATATAAATAGTATTCTGATATATAATAATAAATTTTATATATATAATGGCATCTATTGAATTTAGGATTATGGCCTGTCTATGAAACTTACTAGCTGTGTGACTTTGAAAAAATTACTTAACTTCTCTGAGCCTTTGCTTTCTTATACATAAAAAAGACAATAACACTCGTCTTTAAATTTGCTCTGGGAATTAAATGAGACAATGCTTATACTATGTTCAGCAGAAAGCCTGAATTATGTTCAAAAATAATGTTTCTCTCTATTTGTTTATTTTTCCACTATGTGAAAGAGGTTGGTTAGGTTGCCACCAAGATAAGAGGTTATATTTTGAATGGTTTCATACACATAGAGGTTTCAAACTCAGAAATTAAGAAGCTTGAGTTTTAATGCTCAGCTGGAAACAAGAGAGCAAACATAGCCCTTGAAAATTAGGGGATGAATTTATCATCCTTCGTAATGCCAGGATCTCAGGATATATCTTTAGTGCAAAAATAGAATAGAATAATATTCAACTACCTGCTTTCTCTGTCTATGATCTAGATTTGGAAAAAAATTAACCTCTGAAAAAGTTTACTATTTAACTGTTCTCATGCAAATTTGGGCTTCATGTTTGCATTCTTTGTAGGACCTTCATGAGGAGAAGTTCCATCCCAGGCATATCCCTAGGATGTATGGCAGAAGCAAACACAAAACTTTTAAAGAACAAATACTCAACCCAGATTGCACTAGACACCTATTAAGAAACCTTCTGAAGATAAAACTCAGAAGGAAAAAAATCTGTCATGAGCAAAAATTAGTAAGCAAAACAAGTAGTTGGATCATTCTCTTAAGGATTCAAATTCTAGAACTATCAGATAGTGTGAAATAAACTAATTATCAAAGATAAAAATTGCTTTGAAATTTTGGAAAGAACAAAATGCTCCCCAAAAAGGATCAGATAAATTTGAAAAAGAACTAAGTAGAACTTCTAGAAATGAAAATATAATCGTCAAAATTAAAAACTCAGTGGATGTGCATATTAAACATAGATGAAGAGAAGATCAGTAAACTGGAAGACATTTCTGAATTGCAGTACCCCAAAACTGCAGGACATAAAGAAACACAGATGGGAAATATACATGAGAGTTTAAGAAATATGGAAGATGGAATAAGAAAATACAACATGTTTCTAATCAAAGTTTCTGAATGGGAGAACAGAGAGTGAAAAAGAGGCTATATTTGAAGATAATGGCTAAGAACTTTCCAAGTTCTTGATGAAAGTCATAACTCATATTCAAGAAATAACCATTTCAAACAAGAGATATAAAAATAAATCCATATCTAGACATATAAGAGTGAAATTGCAGAACGCAAAAGATAATGAGGAGGTATTAAAAGTAGCCAGAGAAAAAAAGATAGATTACTCACAAAGGATCAACATTTAAATAGTCAGCAGACTTTCATCAGCAACAGCAAAAGTCATTGGACAAGTGGAGCATCTTGAAAGTAATAAACACTATAATTTATTCAGTGTCAACTATAGTTCTACACCCAGTTATCATATAACTCAAAAATGAAAATGAAATAACATTTTAATAAGTACAGAGGGAGTATACTGTAGAAGAGTGCATTTCAGGAGGAAAGAAATTGTAATTAGAGGTTAGCAATGGGATAGGAGAAACTATAATGAGTGAAAAAATTGATCAGCATGTAGGTAAATCTAAACAAGAATTGAATCTATAAAACAATAATTATCATGATGGTTAACTTTGGCGTATTACATAAGTAGGAATAAACTACTGGAAAGTAACATGTTAATAAGAGTTAAGGAGTGTTTAGTCTTCACACTGTGTAGAAAAGAGTTGGGGCACCTGGGTGGCTCAGTTAAGCATCCAACTCTTGCCCAGGTCATGATCTCCTGGTTCGTGAGTTTGAGCCCCACACTGGCCTCCTCACAGACAATGCAGAGCCTGCTTGGGATTCTCTCTGTACCTCCCCTGCTCACTCTCTCTCTCTCTCAAAATAAATTTTTTAAAAAATTTTTAATTTTTTTTTAAAAAAGAAAATATATAGGTTGAATAACCTTAGATATCATCACATAGTAATGTAAAGAAACTGTAAGTCCTGTAAAACAGAAATAAATATGTATCTTCAAAATAAGATAAATGTGTTTCTACCAAATTTGGGCTGCCAACTTTTAGGTTTCTCTCACGGAAGAAAGTAAACAGTTTTTTTGTTTAAGGCATTTAAGTTGGATTTCTAGTAAGGACTGCCAAATCTAATATTGACTGAGATAATTATTCAATAATATTTCTTCACCAGTATACCATAAGATCCAATTTGTAAGGAACAATTTCTATTTGTCCCCTCGTATACTTCAGTACTTGGTGCAGTGCTTGTACAAACTGGATTCATGTAAAGAGAAGGAAGATAGAAGAAAAAGAAGGAAAAGGAAGATACGGAGGGGAAAAGGAAGACTTACCTGGATCACCATAATTAAAGAATATTAATGAATCAGTGTTGGCCTGAAGAAGGATTTTAGTGTTCAAAATCCTGTCTTCCTCAATATTTTTATCAATAATTTGGATTAATAATGACTGGATACTAATTTGACAGATGCTATAACTAATGAGAGGACTAACTAATGCATTAGGCGATAGAATCAGGAACAAAATTCTTGACTGACTGTGCTGGGAAGAACAAAGCCTCTCTAACCAAAAAATGTCAGGTTCTATTCCTGGAACCCATGAATATGTCACCTTAACATGACAAAAGGGACTTTGCAGGTGTCATTATATTAAACACCTAGAGAAGAACAGACTGCTCTAGGTTATCTGGGTGGGCCCAACGTAATCACAAAAATCCTTTGAAGAGTTGGAGAAGGGGATGTGATGTCAGAAGTAGAGTCAGAGACAGGCTTGAAGATGCTATATTGCTGGCTTTAAAGATGATGGAAGGGATCATGAGTCAAGGAATGTGGGACCCCTCTAGAAGTTGGAAAAGACACCAAACATTGTTTCCTCCTAGAGCCCCCAGGGTAATGCAGCCCTCCTAGGCTTTGATTTTAGTCCAGTGAACCCCATTTCAGACTTCTGGCCCCCAGAATTATAAGATAATAAAATGTTCTAAGCCACCAAGATTGTGATAATTGGTTATAGCAGCGATGGAAAACTAATAAATTAGCTGAAATTATAAGATAGTTTGACAAAATATTTAAAAATAGAGACTTAATACAAAATTTTACTTTGAGGTCAAAGAAAACAACCAAATTCAGATTGCCAGGATATAGGAGACTATAATGTATAAAGGGCTGGGGTGCCCGAGTGACTCAGTTGGTTTAGGGTCCAACTCTTGATTTTGGCTCAGGTCATGATTTCACGGGTTCGTGAGTTTGAGCCCTGATTCAGGCTCCACTCTGACAGTGCAGAGCCTATTTAAGATTCTCTCTCTCTCCCTCTCTCTCTCTCTCTGCCCCTCCCCCATTCTTTCTCTCTCAAAATAAACAAATACTATTAAAAATAATAATTAGTGTAAAGGGCTTACAAATTTTAATTGACTACAACCTCGGTAGGAAACGAATAAAAACACACACAAAAAATGTGCAGCTCAGAATGAAGACATGGAAGAGCCATGTCATCCTTGAGAATGGTCCCACTGGCTGCACACCATCATTGATGACCCCAGTGGTGGGGTCATCATTTAAAAAAAAATGATGAAAAACAGAAAGGAACTTCTGGATGGGGAGGGATCTAGAAATCATGTTTTAAAAGAAAAAGAAACTAGGTATTAAAATTTTATCAGAATAAGAGAAAAACTAAGATATATAATTTTCTTAAAGGGTGATATTTATTTCCTGTGGTCCATAAGGGTAGGATTCAAACCACAGAGCTCGAAGGGGTCTTTTCCAATTCCACACAAAAAAGAAATCTTTCACCCTCCAACTGATCCTGAGATAGGATAGATTTCTTTGAGAGTGTTCTGTGATTCTTGCTCCTAGATGTATCTGAACATAGCCTGGACATGTGTTTAAGGTAGCTTCCAGCCCTCAATGATTGTGCCCCTGGAATGAGAAGTGGGTTGGGTAGGGGTCATGGAAAGAAGAAAGATGACTCTACTTTCTCACCCAGCCCTTTCAACTCTATCCAAGCCACAACTGCAGAAAGAAACCTGGATGGTTAGAATTTTGCCTCCATCTTGGAAAACTCAAAATCCTACTGATAAAGAAGAAGGCTGAGTCTTTTCCAGGCAATTCATCCCTACTCCCCCCTCAGCAAATAACAACACAACTAAATAAAATCTTCAATTATATCAGTAGTATTTCTTATAATCAATAAATCTTTCAAACTGAGAAAATGTAGTCTTTTCTAGGCTCTTGTGCTAGTTCTCAGAAAAAAATGAAGCACCAAAATGTTCAGTTCATTCATCATACAGCCATTTAGAAGGAAGGTCCCCATGTCCCCATTCCTTGAGGACTCTGCATCCATTCCCTAGGGAACCCCAGGACTGTGGGGCAGGACTGGGGGAAAACTCCGTTCCCAAGTGACCTTAAGGATGGCTCAAGGCTCTGCCTTCCTCTTGCCAAATCTCAGTTTTAACATCTGCACGAAGAGGGATCAGATTAGGGGCACAGATTGATGAAAGGGTGGACAGCTCAAGCAGGATTAGGATCTATTTCAGGTTCCAGGGAGCAGAGGGGTTCCAGGCGGGGGTGGGGAATAGAACAGAAAACATATCCTTCCTGGAATGGACTTAGAGCCACAGATTAGTAGTTTCAGTCCTGCACATGGCATCCCCCACTACTGCCAACTTTAAGGGAATTTCCATCTCCCCTTTGCCCCTCGGTTCACCCTCCACCCCTGCCCAGTCCCCAGGATGGGTGGGAAGGGAACTATGGAAATTCCCTTTTCAGGAACATAGGGGTGACCTAGAGAGCAGGGGCCGGTGGAAACAAAGGGAATATTAAAAACTGAGAAGGACCCCTTGGCTTTCTGCCCCCCACTTTCATCCTTAGCCAGGGAGTCATCTGAAAAGAGAAGGGATTCACCAGACTCATCTGCAGGTGCTGAATTTTCCCAAGGCCTCCAGCCCACCCTCCTCCAGTCCCCCAGCCAGCCCATCCCACTGGGGAGTCAGAAGGCCCAGCCGACAGCTGGGTTGTGCAATCAGCAACCCAGATGTGGCTGGGATTCTGGCTTGCAGCAGCTGCCTCTGTCATCACCCAGGGCCTATGGCCTTCATTTCACCCTCGAGCTGTATTCTAGCAACATTCCTGTCCCCATCCCAGACAGGCCGCACCCCAGCCACCATCCTCCTCCGGCAGAGAAGACTTGGCGGCCGAGAATCAGGTCCAGCTCAGCCATGCTGTTCTGTGCTACCAGTGGGAGTCCTTACTCTCCCTGGGCTTCAGTAGATATGTGCTGGTTTAAGTCATAAGTTCTCTACTGAATTTCCTCCTCATTTCTGAAGACTTTGAGTTTAGTGATGCATTTATTGGCTCCCTGCAGGAACTGAATAAAATATAAAACCGCTTTTATTGCCCTTGGGTATTCTAACCAGGGCAAGGTCACATCCCATTCTGCAGCTACCATGACCACTGTTCTCATGAAACTTTGGACGTGGTCAATCATCAGGCAATGCCATTGATTCTTGGCTTCCGAATTGGCAGTCAATCAGACTTAGAGCAATTTCAGCCTACTTTTGCTTCACCCAGGACTGCCTGGCTCAAAGAAGATGCACTGTAGTTATTTGCTAAATGGAAAGATGAAATAAAGATTCACTGGGAGAAGTGCCTGTGTTTGTACAGCAAACCAGTGACAAACACAGGGTTAAAGCCCAGGTGTTGAGTCCTGTAATCAGAATCTTTCCCCCATACCATACTCTCTGACTTCGTAATTGTGATGACAGTAATAGTGGTAGTGATGAAGGTGGCGGTGGTGATAATGGAGGTGGTAGTGATGCTGGTGGTGATGCTGGTGATGATGGTGGTGATCACAATGGTAGTGGTGATGATGGTGGTGGCAGTGATGATGGTGATGATGGCGGTGATGGTGGTGATGATGTGATTCGGGTGGTGAGAGTGGTGATGATGGCAGTCAAGATGACGATGTGGCGCTAATGACAATGATGATGGCTAAGGTGGCTATGGTAGTGATGGCAGTGATGCTGGCGGAAATGGTGGTGATGATGATAACAATGAGAGTAATAATGCCTTGATGTGATCATGAAGACAGACCCCCCCCCCTTCTCTCAAGGAATGCTCTTTAGGAATGCATGGCTTGTTCCAATAATTTTGGCTCTACTCCTTAACTTTGGAATAATTCAGTATCTGAGACCTGATCGTAATATTTCTTCAGCAGCAGAAATCAAACCTCAAGAGGCAGCCATGAAAATGCACTGCTCAGAACTCCCGTGTTGATGAGCATATGAAAAGACGGCTCCAGCTGTTACCCTGCTGGATCTACCACAGTGTTTGTGCTGAGGCCCTGCTTCCCAGGGGCTGCGGCAGCCAGTGATGGAGCCCAGCAGGGGCACTAGCGCTAGCCCATTCTAGAGATGTAGGACTTTTCGTCCAGCTGACTGTAGTCAGGGACTCCCCACCAGGTCCCTTGTTCTGACTGAGACTTTGTTGTAACTGCACTGTGGTCTCAGACTCTTCCTCCCCAGTGCCCCTACCTTCCTTCCATCCTTCACAGGGGCCAGGTCTGCACTGCCATATGAAGGCTCATGTCACCCTCTCTAGTCCCTTTCCTTTATCATTCACAGGCATCACCCCCAATAAATCTCTTTCATGCCCACTCCTGTCTTCCAAGCTTTACAGAAGACCCAAACTAGTAAGCCTGAATGATCAAGCTGCGTAATACATTGTGGTACAAATAAAAATAATCAAGTATTTTTAAAATGAGATTTTCTTCTCTGACTTACAAACTGTCTCTAGGGACAATTCCGGGCTGGAATATATTGTATGCTTTGAGCCAGGAATTAAAGTTCCCCTTTGGAAGATTAAATCCTTGCTAGGGACTTGAAATGGAGCAGAGACATGAGAGGAAGGCAGGAGGGAAGCCCAGGACAAAGACCTTGAGACAGGATGAGTTTGCTATGTTCCTGGGATGGGGAGTTACTCTCAGTGAGTGGAGTGGAGGAGAAAAGAAGCTAAAGCTGAACAGGAGAAGGGGGAAAGGTGGGGACCAAGAAGCCAAGAAGAGGACCTGAGATTTGATGAGACAAGAAAAGAGGTGACAAAGAAGACTCTCGATAGAGTGGGCAGTGGTGTCGTGGAGCGACACGGTAAGAGGCCACCTGAGGCTGCTGGGCTTATCCAACCAAGCATCGACAAGAGCAGAGATTGAAGGGGTAGGTGTCGCGTCAGTGCAAAAGACACATCGCAAAAGAACAAATCTGTCTTGTCATCTCACTGGATTGGAGCATTAGAGAGGAAGCGAGGGGTCTGGGGGGCTTCCAGTCTGGAGAGCAGAGACAGGTACCTCTGACGGGAACAAGATGTTTGAACAGAGTGAAGATTATGAGTTGGTTTTGGTCCTGTTTTTTCCAGTCGTCATGTCTACCAGGGACTTGACAACATGGGTCTGGAAGGCAAAGAAGCAAATGAGCTTTCCTCCAAGGGTGATGGAAGGCGTGCTACAGAGGCTGCGACAGAGCAAATGGCTCTCAGGAAGCAGCCACGGTGGCAGTGGGTAAGGATGCAGCTGAGCCAGTGACAGAGGGGGAGTGAGCAGGGAGACAGGAAGATACGAAGGGCAGAGTCCCCTATAACCAGGGGAGTCCTGAAAGCTGGATCTGCTACCCCATGTCCCTCCTGAGCCTCCCAGGCTGACGGTTGCCCATGCTGGCCCCAAAGGGAAGTGGGCACAGGCGTCTAGGGGTTTCTCACAACCGCAGAGGGGCGTGCCAGAACAGAGGGGTGACGTTCTGGCGGAGCTGGGAACTGCCGAGCCTGCCACGGGGGCGGCCTCCCACAGGCTGCTCCTGTGGTCCAGTGGACACGTCGCTCTCCTGGGGTCAGCGCCGGGGCGGCAGCAGCCTCATGTGAGGTGGTGGTGCTGGCATCTGCTTCCCTGGAACAGGGACTAGGAAAACAGATGACCTCAGGCTGAAAGCTCTCAGAATCGTTGCTCAGAAGAGGGCGGAAAAGACGAGGCTAAAAATACATACAGACCCAAATTTTCTACCTCTCTGGAAAAAATTCCAGGCAGAGTGTCCTACAAATGTGTCTGACGCAGGCCCCTGCCCTCGGCTGTTCTCACACCAGCTTTTTCCTCACGCTCTTCTCTGGCTTGCGCACCTGCCCTCCACGCAGGCCTGGCTCCTGGCCATCCCCGGTGCAGGCTGGGCTCATTCCTACCTAGTGCCTCTGCCGACGTCCTCTCCTCTGCCTGGGGCACCCCTCTCCTCTGCCCGCCCTTGGAAGAGAGCTTACCCCCAAATTGTCTGGGACTCCTCTCACAGATCCCCTGGAACCTTCTCCAGGGAGCCTCCCAGGCCACTTCCCACTTGCTAGTTCCTGGACCAAGAACCTGAACCCCACAACTCACTATCGGATGGCCCACCTTTCCTTCCATTTCTGAAGATTAGACTGACCTCTTTATAGCTGTAATAAAATCTTCCTAATAGAGGCCAGGGAGAGGAGGACTTCTGTATCTTTTCCTCCTATATCCAAAAGCATCCAGTCTAAAATTAAGCACATAGTGGGTGCCGAATAAATGTTTGTAATCAATCGAATAAATAGAAAGGCTTTGTCCATTTGATCATACTTAGCTACTCAGCAATAGGAATGACAGGCTGGAGAAGAAAATTGGAGGGCATATAGAATAGGGGAGGGACAGGAGCTTTATCCCACTCTGTGTGTGGGTGTGGGTGTGTGGGTGTGTGCGCATGAGAGCATGCACCTGCCCTTGTGTATGACGTGCACGGGAGACTCTGTACTAAACTAAAGGAAAGACCTAGAATGTTTGAGATTACCTAGTAACTCCTGGGGTTCTAAAAACAGCCCTGGAGATCCTGAAGAGTCAATGCCCCTATGTTTTATGCCGAACAGCCTAGTTCCTGCCCTGAGCCTCCTCACTTTGACTGGAGACCCAGGAGCTCTGCTGGCAGGACTTGAGACCAGACGCTTTGGTTCGTTTGCTGCTATGGTGACTCTGCTTTCTATTCTTCAGTGCTGGGGGTGAGGATACCTGGAGTTGAGACTGTGTCTAACAGCTGGCCCATGTTTTACCACTGCCTTTCTCCTAGTACCCTCTCCTTCCCACTGCCTCTGTCCAACTGCCTCCTCCTAATCCGGGTATCTCTGAACCACAGAAGTCCTAAGGCTAGCATAAAATGTGACCCTCAGTAAGTACCCCAAAGATGCAGGTGGACGGAAGAGAGGAAGGGAGAGAAGGAGGGAGGACAGGAGAAGGAAAATTCGTTTTCAGATATAAAACTTCTGGCAGAAGGATAGTAAAGTTAAAAAAAAATAATGAGGAACAAAATATGTCTACTTTCTGTAGCACAACTTGGTAGAACTGCAGTACACAATCCGCACGGTGCCTCGAAAGGACACTGACTGATGGCAGTTTTAACGGAGTGACTGTAGATTACAGTCAAAACAGTAAGCATTATAATATGCGTGGGAAGACCCAAGATTCAGACCCCCACAGTTCAGCATGACACAAGATGGGGGATGCCCACCCCAGCTTGTCTCCAACCTAGAGAATGTCAGGCAGAACAATCTGGGACTTTGATCTCATCTCCCATTTATCTGCCCCTTTCTTTTGAGAGAGAGAGACAGAGTGTGAGTGGGGGAGGGGCAGAGAGAGAGGGAGACACAGAATCTGAAGCAGGTTCCAGGCTCTGAGCTGTCACGGGGCTCGAACTCATGGACTGTGAGATTATGACCTGATCCGAAGTTGGATGCTTAACTGACAGAGCCACCCAGGTGCCCCTTATCTGCTCCTTTCTAGGAGAGCTGCCGATCTGGTCAGAGCTGGGCCAGGTTTCACAAGGGGTGGGCTTACTCAGATACCACTTTTTTCTCTCCTTCACGTCCCCAGACTCTGCTTTCCCAGGCAGGCCCAGCCAGCCTCCTGCCTACTCTCACTTCCTAAGCTATCGTCTGGTTCCCGGGGGCAAAGGCAGTCATGTCCTTCACAGCTTGCCTGTGGTTGGGTACACAAGGCGTTCCCAGTCTATAGAGGGCCGGGGGAGTAGACAAAAAGTCTGCCACAGAGGGCCGACATGTGGAGACACAGGGACTTGGGAACGGGAAGTTCCCGTTGGGCTTCCAGGCAGAGCCTCTTTCCCAGGCTAGCATATCAGAGCGGCCCCGCCTGAGGAGACGCTGGGCACTCGTGCGGTGATTAGGAAGCCACTATTTTGTTTCCCTTTTGGATCTTATCCTTATGTTGAAGAAGGCAGGCAGGAAGGGGGGGTGAGCAGTAGAATCCAGGCTCCAAACCTCCCTGGAACCCCTAGCTAAGAGCCGGCACAAGAGCAACTCAGCAAAGATGCTAAAGATGTCATTCAGGGTCACACTCTCCCCATGTTCTGGCTGCTCCACAAAGTTCTGCCCACAGGCAGTGTGATAATGTGAAGAAGACAGGCTGGGAGAGAGGAGACTTGAGATGTCATCCTGGCTCTGCCCCCAGGGGGATCCTTCCTCCTCTGCGACCTTGGTCTCCTCAAAAGAGCAACGAGAAGATGGGTGTAGAAGACCCCAGAGGCCCTCACGGCCTCTCACGCGAAGCATCTTCATGGGCGGACTTTGGTTTGATGCCTGTAGCCTTGTGTGCAGGAACTTAATGGCAGAGTGCTGAGGTTAGGAGAGAAAACTCACATGTGGGAACCAACTAGAGACAAATGCTAGGCAGTTTGACTGAATGCCTGGGTGAGTGGATCAGACCGGCAGTGCCTGGCTTCAGGCTGGAACTCTTGCAAAGGAGCTGTACGTCCATATGCCCTACAAGCATCAACCGAAGGCCGAATAAATAATACGACTTGCACATGTCCATGGGACTGTTTTTCAAATCATCGATGCCGCTGTCACGAATGAAACACAGATTCACTAGAAAGTGGCCCTGCACGCAGACCGCCTTTCGGTTACTATTCCTCTTCTCAAACAGCAGACCTCATAAAGACAACTGCTGTTTATAGTGAAACAAAATCGTCTCTGGGCTTTCCTTGAATACACTCAAAGGAAAAAGTGGGGGCAGGGGAGGGGACAAAACCAGGAGTGAATGTTAATAATTACTGAAACTGGATGAAGAGTACATGGGGGGTGGTGCTGTTAAACCGTTGTCTCTGCTTTTGTAGGTTTGAAATCTTCCATAATACTTCGTTTTTTAAAAAAAGTTTAAATATTCTTATGCGGTCATTCATGGAATCTTTTGACATTAAAGAAGGGATTCTTTATGGACAGCTGTTACATTGTTAAGGTGGAAAAAGCAGTTATGAAACCATATGTAAGTATGATCACTTTTTCTTTAAAAATATGTATGATCACTTTTTCTTTAAAAAGTGAGTGTGTGTGTGTGTGTGTGTGTGTGTCTGTCTTTTAAAAGCCTTCCAATCAGACTCTCATGAAGATGTGATTGGCGGTTACCTCTAGGTAAAAGGAAAGGAGTGGTTTTTATTTATTTTTATTTTTTATTTGTGTTTCCAATGAACCTATTCTCCCTTTGTTATCAGCCCAAAACCTCATAGTAGGTACTCTTAGATTCGAAAAGGCTGGGAGGCGCCGGTTTAGACGGTCACGTGCAGGAGGAGCCGGGGTTTCAGGGGCGCGGGCCTTGGGAAGCGGTCATGGCGGACCGCCTTGCCCTGGGTCCTAAGGATGGGCAGGATTTAGAAATCATGAGGCGGGCGGGAGGGCGTTCCAGGCAACACAAAAATAAGTACATCCTGTCTTGAAACAGCGGCCTTCCCAGATCAGGGGTGAACCAAGAGGCCAGGGGCCTGCGGGGGGCGTGGAGCGGGGGTGAGGGGCTGGGTGGGGCATGGCCTTGAAGGGCCATGGGGTTCTGGGAAAAGAGGAGCCTGAATGTCTAGCTAAAAATTGTCCTGGGTATGTGTGTGAGTGTGCATGCGCGTATTAACTGTGGCATTCGGAACAAGGCATAATTGGAAAAACATGACCGATGCTGAGCCACACGCATTTGGGGACATGTGGCTTCGGTTCTGGGATTATTTGTCATTCCTCATTTCAGAAAAGCAAGAAGACAAAAGATGAAGCGTCGAACGCAACGAAGACTCAGATGTCACGGAAGAGTCAACGCGGGGCCAGGACCGCAGTCTATCAGCAGCCACCTCTTGGGGCTGCTACCCGCCCCAAGACCAGCCCCCACCTCGGGGTTGTCTGTGTGCTCAGTGCCAGCTGCCAGTCAGGACCCGGGGCCCTCAGCGATCCAAGCTTTCGCACGCTGGGAGAGGGAACACTGGCACCTTCCCAAGGGTTTGCCGGAAGGGAGCTGGAGGGGCAGCGGGATGGAGAGAAAGAGTCTGCATTTCAGGCAAACTGTAGACAATCCGGGAAACTCCCAGAAACCCCAGCACAAACTGCGGAGAGAGCCCGGGTGATCCACAGAGGCCTACATGACCTCATGCAGGCCCAGAGGCCACCAGCTTCCAAAAGCAGGGGATGTTGATGGCAGGCATCTCTGCACCTCTGTGTCCTTGCTGGCAATGACGCTGTGGCATAGGGCAGGGGTCAGGTCAGACCTCCAGGGAACTTGGAGAGGGTGGAAGAAGACCTTAGAGCATTGTGGGGCTAGGCTGGGCAGGTGAACTCTACTGGGCTGGCCTGCAAGAACCCCACCATTCATACCGACCTTGAGCAAGGTGATGAAGAACAGACTTGCTAACTGCTTCTCTGAGTTAACTTTGGCTCATTCAGACCTGGGAAACCTAATGGATAGAACTCTGGCATTTTAGGACTGGATACAACACTACCCAACCTTGCTCTGACCTTGTGAGAAAATGAACACGGTGCCTGGCTCCGAGAAGGGGCTCAATGACCGTCAGGTCCATTAACTGTTCCCATACAAACCCTACACCTCAGGAGGCCCAGGTGGCTGCCTTTGCCCGGAATGTAATAGCTTCTTCCTTATTTTTACATCCAAGTCTCTTGCCCCCTTCTCTCCACCAAAATAAGGTTGGACTTTTTCGAAATGTATACTAGGAAACTAAGAAACAAACAAAGCAAAACTGAAGGCAAATGACAGAGGTTGAGGGGCTATTAGAGAATTCCGGAATTCAGAAACAATCTTAGGTCAAAGAATCCAACCCAAATCCCCCAAGATTCTTTCTCTGAAGAAGTGCTTCTTATTTCTTATTCTTATTCTATTATTCTAATCCTCATTCTTATTATATATTTTGCTAATATTTTGTAACACATGCCATGTGCCAAGCACTTTCTGATGTGATCATGTATCATTTCATCAGGCTTAGAGGGGTTCAGTAATGCGATGACGGTTGCTCCTCTGTGGCAGGGATGGGAGCTGAAATCAGGCTGTCTGACCTCAAAACTTGTGTGCTGATCACTCTCTACCTTGCCTCTCTTTGACCATGTGTTCACACCCAGACTTGTAACACAAGGCATCTGACATGAGGGAGCCCAGCCAGGGGGCGCATGTGAACCTTAGAGCCCATTTCTGGCCAGAGGCACCTCACACTGGCCATGAAATTTTGCAGCCTCTCAAGAAGACAAATGAATGGAACCACCATGCGTTTCCTTAACTTTGTTTCCTTATGGACTTCAGGTGCACAAAGTTATAGTGATGCCAATTCTAGTTCATGGCACATTAGCATCATGGTTCCTACGTAGCCCTTCTTTATTTTTTATTTGTATCTTTGTTAACTTGTAAGAAACTACCACCACCCAACATTACAGATAACTTACAACTACCTATACTCCTCTCCCATCCTGTCCCCTGACCCTGTTTTCTCAGAGTAACTCTGCTGAATGTTTACCATTCTCTTACTTTTTTTAAAAAAAAATGTAGTTTTTTAAATTTTTTTTAATGTTTTCATTTATTTTTGAGAGACATAAAAAAATGTAGTTTTATACACTTTTATCAGATGTATATATGTTTAAATATTTTCAGTGTTTTCAAACTTGGGGGGTAATGGCTGAGCACTAGCAATTTTCTGAGATATCTTTTTTTTTTTTTACTCAAAATTATGCTACTGATTCATCCATGTTATATAATCCTTTCTTTGTTTGCCTTTGATCCTGTCAATAAAAACAAATAGATTTACCAAGATTTTTTGTTACCTTTGCTTCTAATATATCTTGCAGCTTTGCTAGAATTAGTTCTCTTCTTAAAAGATGCTTCAAAAAGTCTTTAATGTGGGTCCTTTGTGGCCGATGACTTGAGGCCTTGTGTCATGAAGAATATTTTTATTATGCATTCACATGGCAATTAGGTTGGATATAAAAGTCTTTGTTCCAAATTGTTCCTTCAAGATTTGAAACATATTCTTCTATTGTCTTTTTGTATCTGGTGTTTCTGTTCAGAGTCTGATGTTATGACTCTTATTCCTTTGTAATTGTTTGCTTCTTCTCTATAGAGACTTTTAAAATGTTCTTTTTGTCTGTGATATTCTTAAAATTTGCTACAGTGTATCTAAGGATGAGGTTTTCTTCCCTCTATTTGCACTTTATCCATCCTTTTTATCTGAGATTATTTTTAATCCAGGGAAATACATCTCTATTATTCATCAAATATATTCTTCTTCCTACATATCTTTAACTTCTGCTGGGGCTCCTGTTATCTGGATGTTAGCACTCGTACTACCATCCTCTGTATTCCCTAACTTTTCTTATAGATTTTCTATTTCTTTATCCTTTCCCACTGCTTTCTGGGAGACTTCCTCAATCTGATCTTCCAATTCACTGAGTTGTCCTTCAGCTGTATTCATCCTGCTATTTAATCTATCATGTTCTTCATTTCAACTATTATGTTCTTCTTATCTAATGTTTCCAGTTGCTACTCTCTAAGAGTTTTCTGTTCTTGTTTCATAGTACCTATTTTGTGCCTTATTTCCTTAAATGTATTTAGTTTATTTTAAGTTTTTTATCTATTTTTCTAAAATTTCTTCTTCAGAGCAAATGTGTTATCCAGTTGTGGTTTTCCTAGTGAGGTGGTAGCACTCCCTCAGGAGTTTAGTTATTTTGGCACATATGTTGCTGGGGCCTCAGCTACCCTCTGAGAATAGGCTGAAAGGTGAAGGCCACACCCTAGTCTTAAGGCAGCAAACCCCCAGGCACCTATTTGTCATCATACTACAAAGCAGCTCCTCAGATCAGAAGGAGATGGTCTCTCTAGAAGTCGTCCTCCAGCCTGGGGTGGGAGAGGGAAGACTGGAATGCAGACCTGACTCAGTCCCAACATATTTTCCCCAACTGCCCCCTACAGAGGGGTCTGTGCACCTCCCTGACACCATCCCCATGGACACTTGCCCACATTCCTGGGCCTCTACCTCCAAAATCTGTAATAAGAAGCACACATTGTTTATCCAAACGTGATAAAGGGGAAAGGCAAAGATTTTAAATCTTTGTCATCATCAACCACCCTCCATCTTGGCCTTCATCACACCCAACACACTGGTTCAAAGCAGCCTTCAGTCTTCCTAGATAATTCTAGCTTTGGGTTTTTTTTGGGGTGTGTGTGTGTGTGTGTGTGTGTGTGTGTGTGTAGTGTTGGTGACGGTTGGGGTTTTATTTACTAGATTCTGTTTTTCTTTCTATAGATTTTCTGGGACTGACTCTTGGGGAGGAAGCCATAGTGTCCATGAATATTTGCATCTTGGTAGGAACCAGAAACACTAATTTTTGCCTATTGTTTGTATAGACTCTCATCATTTTTTATTTGTGCATCCCTGAAAATCAGATTATCTCTGGTTTATTTGTTATTTTTTGTATATATTTATATTATATAATTGTGGTAAGGATATATAAAATGAGTTCTACTTAATTTTTTAAGTATACACTATAGTATTGCTAACTATAAGCACTATGTTGTACAGAAAATCTCTAGAACTTATTCATCTTGTGTAACAGAAATAGACAAGTGGGACTACATCAAACTTAAGGGCACAAAGCAAAAGCCAAATGCAATCTTACTATCCTGAGATTTGTCCTGTTACCATTTCAATGTGGATAAATCCTGCCATGACCTCTAAGAAGGTTGCAATGATGTACATGCCAACTGGGTATTTGAGATTCCTATTTCCTGAGAGCCACTACTAATGTTGGATAATACTGATCTTTAAAAAGTTTGCCAAACTAATGGTGAAAAATAAATGTGACTACTTGTTTATTTAATTTGTAGTCCCAGATCTGCAGAATGGTTGGGCACCATTTCATATGTTAATTAGCTGTTGGCACTTCTGTAACATGTTCATTCTCACCATTTGCCCAGTCTGCTTTTAAGTTGCTTTTTTTCTTATTGATTTGTAGAATATGTTTTTTTTTTAAGTATATTTATTTTGAGAGACAGAGAGAGAGTGAGAGCATGAGTCAGGGAGCGGCAGAGAGAGAGGCAGAGAGAGAGAATCCCAAGAGCCTGACACAGGGCTCAAACCCACGAACTGTGAGATCATGACCTGAGCCAAAATAAAGAGCTAAGTGCGCAACTGATTGAGCCACCCAGGCGCTCCAAGAATTTCTTTTTATATTATTAATATTAATCTTATTAATATTGATCTTATATCATTAATATTAATATTAATACATGCACTTCAAATATTTTCTCCTGTAAAGCAGAGGGAAAGTGATTTTCATTTAACTGTATTTGTCTTCGAAAACACAGATATTTAAATTTCTTATGTAGTTGGATCTTTCAATATTAAGGCTTCTGAGTTTTGTGTATTGCCTAGGAAGATATTCCCCACCCCACAATTAGAAGATGAAAAAATGAAAATTCCAAAGGTTCTAAATAAACATTTCTCCAGAGTTTACTGGGCAATAAACACATGAAAAGATGCTCAATATCATTAACCATGAGGGAAATGCAAATCAAAACCACAATGAGATTTCACATCATATCTCCTAAAATGGCTATAATCAGAAACAAGTAATAAAAAGTAGAGAAATTTGAACGTTAATACACTGCTGGTGGGAATACAAAATGGTGTAACCACTTTGGAAAACAGTACGGCAGTTCCTCAAAATATTAAACATAGAGTGGCCATATGATCCAGCAATTTCACTCGTAGAGAGAGAAATGAAAACACACACCCATTCAAAAACTTGTATACAAATGTTCATAATAGTGTTAATCTTAATAACCAAAAGTGTAAACTACCAAATGCCCATCAACTGAAGAATGAATGAATGGATAAATAAAATATGATATATACATACAACAAAATATTATTTTTCAATATAAAGGAATAAAGTAATGACACATGCTACAACATGGATGAACTGGAAAACATGCTAAGTAAAAGAAGATACTACCAAAAGATTATAGAATACATGATTCCACTTATCTAAAATGACCAGAATAGGCATATCTATAGAGACAGAAAGTATATTAGTGGTTGCCTAGGGCTAGAGAGTTGTTGCGACAGTTGTACAACTCTGAGAATATACTAAAAGCCATTGAATTGTACACTTTAAATGGGTAAATTGCATGATATGTGAATTATATTCAATAAAGCTGTTATTTTTCTTTTAATCTGCCTTAAGTGAAGAGGAAATGTGTTTGCTCTGGCAGTGGAAAGTCTAGGACAAAGACTAACATCAGGAGGACATGGTTTTTCTCCATCTTCATCCTTGATCTTTTGATGTATAAAATTCACACTAAAGCTTCTTGTGGCTGGTACATGACCATCACCAAATAGCCCAGAAGAATGGAGTGTTTTGATTGGCTGGACTAGGGTTACATGCTTGACTACTGGGACTAAGGAAGGAGCTCCATCCAGATCACACAGATTACAAGTATATGAAGGAGTAGATACTCACATGAAGCTTTGTAAGCTTTTTCAATGAGAAAAAAAAGGCAACAGATGCTGGAGAGGTGATAGATTTTCAATATGGAGATAACCTAACCATCTGAAAATAATGATTTTTTTTTCCTCCTCATTTCCAATACTTATGCTACTCAACTTTTTGCATCATCTAGGTTGTCCAGAACTATGTTTAAAAAATTATAGCAATAGTACTCCCTGACTTTGATGGGAATGCCTCTAGTATCTTAACATTCTGAACAAAGTGATTTGGGTAAAGTTTGACACTCTTTACCAAATAAGAAAAACACCATTCTAGGTCCAACTGACTGAAATGTTTTAAAAACATTATAAAAAATATGTTTTTATAATATTATAATATTATAAAATAATAAATAATATTATATTAAAATATTATAAAATAATATAATATTAAAATATTATAAAATAATATTATAATAATATTATAAAAAATTATAAAAATTAATGTTGAATTTTATTAAATGTCTATGGCTATGATTATGCATTTTGTCTTTTATTTGTGTAATGAATTACATGAATAAATTTCTTAACATTAGACAGTTTCTGTATGTCCATGAATTGCTTTTATGGAGGGAGAGATAGACAGATTTCTTGTAAAAAGTAAGAAGTAAGTTGTGATATTTTTCTATTTCAGGGGAACTCCTAGTTAGGGGATAAAACTTTACTGAGTTTCTGTGGAGGGCATATACATGCCATGATTCAAGGATATAGAAAACTAATATAGTAGCCTGCTCTGTTTTCAGGCCATTTTTAGGCTTTTGTCCTTCCTGGATCCAAAGTAGTAAACATGTAAGAGGCAGGCACTCAGAATAGTCCAATCCACCATGGACTCTACTGGGGATGGTCAAGGGAATACAGAACAGGATCAAGATCTGATCTGATAGACGGGAAGAGGTACTCAGAAGACAGATGAAGACACTGATGCAGAGAGCCAGTGACTTGCCTACTGTTACACAGATTTTGAGCTCAAGCTGTCTACCTTGCATATCTGAGCTCTTAGCCTCACCACAAAATTTCCCTGGAAGTTGATCTCTACTGCTCATAACAGGGCTAAAAATATGTTGGAATTGAAAGTTCGGGAAAAGAAAGCACCAATTTCCTTGCTCCTGGCTGCATCTAAGGCCTCTTCTGGATCACAGAGCCCTTTTCACCAGAGTTAGCTGCCTGGTCCCCTCTAATACTTCTGCTCAAAAGGTTCTCCAAGAATATTTGGTATAACCACACCCACATTTTTCTAAACAGGGAGAGTTTTTAGGAAAGGGAAAAATTTATGGAAATCCCAGCCAGACTCAGGCTGAGAAAGAATTGACCCCATCACGGTGTTCATGCAACTAACGGTGCTTATGTTTAGAAACACTAGAATGGACATTGAAATTAATAGAATCCTTGGAAACCCTCAGGGCTTTAATAATTTCTGAAAAGTCTGATTTACCTTAGACATGGTGAAGGGAAAGAAGAAAAATGTAGGACAAAATTCAGGAATAGCTGAAGACAATGTTGGGGCTAGCCAGCTCTTCCTAACAGAGAAGAGTGTTGATTTCATAGGTCCACATAAGGAAAAATACCATTCATTCAAGTTTTTGATGAATAATTCCCTAGCTCCTTCTATGTGCAAGGCCACTGACCAGCTGCTGGTGAACACAGTAGACATAGCCTTCTTTGATAGAGTTTAGAGTCTGATTAAAGAGACACTCAACAAGAAAATAAATTTCAAATTCTACTACAAGGGAAAGGAAGAGTGTGCTATGAAAGAGGAGTAGGACAGGTACACAATGGAAGTATTGTGGATGAGAAGAAGCCATCTTTGTGAAGAGGAAAGGAGGCCACCACATGGGTAAAGTCTTGGCAGTAGGAAAGGTCTTGACTTGTTCAAGGACTTTGATGACAAATGCAGTAGAAGCATCGTGTTCTGGGGCAGACTTATGTGAGATGACACTGAACAAGTATTAGGGCTAAATCATGCGGATCCTCTTTGACCATGTTAGGGATTTTATACTATGGGTTTTATTCCAAGTAAGATGTGAAATGCATTAGGCAGGTTAATACAGTAATTTGATTAAACTTCTTTTTTGTTTTAAATTGCTCTAACTTCTGTGTAAAATGGATAGGAAAGGGCAGCAAAGGAAATAGGGAAACTAGTTAAAGGGAACTTTCCAGATAACAAATTACAGAAGCTTGGGCCAGACTGGTATCAGTGGAAATGGAGAGAAGCAAGTGGACTAGAGATGTATGTTGGAGGGGGAATCAAGAGAACTTAATGATGAAGACAATGTGGGAAATAAAGGAGCATGGAGAATCCATCAACACTCCCAGGTCTCTAGATGGAGCAACTTGCTGGATAGTGATACCATCTTAAGATAGGAAAGCCTGGGGGAGGAGTGAGTCTTGAAAAGGTAAATCAAGGGCTCTAATTCAGGCATGTAGAATTTAAATATCTACATTTTGAACTCTCTTTTCTCTTGAACCACACACTGGACCTTACCCCTGGTAGACCCTAGTCTGATGGAAGTGGTGTGGGCACTACCAGCCAACCACCAAGGACTCAAACACAGGAGCACCCTGGAAGATCTCATCATTGACTCTTTGCCCAGCCCCACAATGACTGTTCTCCAATAGCCCCATTGGGTCCAAGTACCCCTCCCCCATTTCTCCATCTGGACAGGAGGATGGAGTTGACCCTGGGAGTGACTCTTAGGCTCTACTGGGAAACTGGCTCCCAGCAACCTCCTCCCCCTGCGTCAATCCTCTTCCCCTAAATGCTTCCCAGCTTCCCATATGGTCTCCAGATACCCCGCACCCTCTCCCCTGGGTGCAATCATCATTCCTAGGGTCAGTTCAACCCCTTGGATCCCTCAATCTAGGGAGAGTCATGAGTCCATCTGTCATCACCCACCTCCCTGGGAACTGAGGAGGGCAGAGAGCCAGGCCAGCAAGCAGAGCACATCTGTATCTCCTTGTTGAAGTCCGGCTCTGTTGGTTAATCTATGGAAGATCCCAGCTGGAAAGTCTACCAAAAATGCAGAAATCACTAGTTTGAGCCTTTTGCCCATACATGCCCCCTCCCCATCATCACGTATGTCCTGTTTATCATCCCAGACTTAGCTCAAAATTTGCCTGGAAAGACTTCTTAATTTCCAGGCAGATGCAGTCACTCCCTCTCCCCTACTTCCTTGAAAGACCGCAATGGCAGGCCTGATTGAACTATCCTAATAATGTAACAGTCTGATTCCTTGTCTCTCTTTTCAGTTATGTACATGTGTCTAATATGGTTCATATTGGTCACATGTGGCTATTTCATGTAAATTAATTACAATTAAATTGAATAAAAATTCAGTTCCTTAGCTGCCTTAGCGACATTTTAGGTGCTCAATAGCCACATGTGACCGGTGACTCCCAGATGAGACATCACAGAGAGCATTTCCGTCATCACAGAAAGTTCTACTGAACAGTGCTGCATTAGACTAAGGACTCCCTGAGGACCAAACTAGGTCTTATTCATCTTTGTACCCCTGCATAGTATCTAGAACATAAGAGATGCTAAATATATATGAATTGAGTGAGTGGATGGGAGAATAAGTTCTGGATACCACATGTCAAGAGGAATATAGATGGCTTGTATGAAGTATGTTTCAAAAACAGGAACCAGGAGACACTATGTAGGGGAAAGACAGAGAAGACAATTCAGTGTGGGCACGACAGCCTTTCCAAGTCCTGAGACTAGAATGCTATTGCCAATGCCCTTCAATAGCACCATTATATTGGCACACGGCTGCACAGTACTGCTTGTTCCTATCAGCCTCTCCTCCGCAACACCTCTTTCCACCTCTCTAGCAACGCATGAGCCTTGAAACCCCATGAGAAGGCTCTCCTGACCAACCTCCACTTGTCCCACCCTCCACAGTCTGCTGAGCATGCCCAGCACAGTTTCAAGGAGCTCCATTTGGCAGCTGTAGTCACTGTCCACTTTATGTTCCAATAAATGCCTCATATCCATGGCTATTCTCTGTTTCAGGTTGACCAACAGACCCCCGAGGGTGTTAGACCCGAGCTGTAAGACCTGGGCTTTTTAGGGGGCAAGAGCTGTATTTTAATGATCGGGACAGATAGGAACTCCCTGAAGACTAGTGCTTGTTTTCTCATCAGGCAAAGGACTTATAAAGGACTTTGAGATCTGATCTTGTGGAAATAATTAATCCAAGATTGTCCACCACGGCAGACACAAAGCAGGTACTTAAGGGAGCTCAAGATGACACAGTTTCTCTTCTACAACCTCAAGCGAACTTTATACAGAAGTTCCTCAAGGCAAATGGCTGGCCCCTGGGCAAAGTGAGGGACACCGGACTGAGTCTTGAGGATTTGAAGAAGCTGAATCTTTCCTCCTCCACTTCTCTGTGTTTTCCTATATCAGCTCCTATTTCAGCACCTTGGGCCCCATAGTCTTCCTTCGTTCTCTGAGAATCCATGGGAGATGAACTGGACAGTCCTGTGGCTCTGGTTTGGCTCTTTAAGGGTTCCTCATCAACCTTAGATCTATCCCTGTATTCACTGCTTCACAGAAATGCACTTGCCATTACGAAGGACTCTCTGGCCATAGGCCCATTTCTCTGTGGCCCCTGGGGTTGTCTGGAGTTCGTGCACAAGGAAAGTGGTAGTAAAGCTCTGCTCCCTCCTTGGCGACAGTTCAACTGCTTCCCCTAGACCTTTCTCAACAACAGGCCCATGGCCCAGGTGGCAGACCCGTCAATGACAAGGTTGTGGATGGTGGTGTAGTATTTAGAATGTCTTTATTCATTCACTTTGTCCTTACACTGGGCTCTAAATATTAACCTCTTTGACCCAAACACTATCCCTTAAAGAAAATAGCAGCTGCTCTCTGTCCCATAAAAGAGTGGTCCTCAGCAGCTCATCTTTGGAACTTAGAGGGTGGGTGGACATATACTGTGCCCCATGCACAATCCCTTCTCACTGGCTCTGTGTGACAACCCTCCCATTAGAGAGAAGGCTCTTACAATCATGATGTTAGAGGTTCGTCACAGTCCAGGAACGTGCACTGTTGCTATGAAGGAGGCTTGTTCGTGCATAGTTCTGTGTGAGGTATTGGGAAAGTGTTCTGACCCTTGGATATGTATTTTCCCATTTGATGAATCCCTTTGGGTTGAGACTTGCCTTCCTCAAGCCTTTCTTTTTAAACAATGGTATCCCTGTCTCTCCTGAGAGGCTCCTGGGGCTGGGCCCACAGAAGCTCTGTGGATGCCGTATGATTCTATGACGGCTCCTCAAAAAGGCAGTAGGAGCAAGTGACCTTCCTAAAGCCATCCCCTGTGCTCCTCTTTCCTCAGCTGACACATCTGAGAGCAGAGGCCATGTTTCCCATGTTCAGGGCAAAGAAGGGGAAGAGCTGGAAGTCATCAGGGTGTTGTTTTTGCCAGTGGAGCCCTTGAAGTGGAGACAGGAGAAAAACAAACAAACTCATGTCATCTCCCCAGGGCCCTGGAAGAGGTCCCTTTCACAGCCAGGAATGTGACAGGGAATGAAGTCAGCCAGGAGTCTGCCTGCATGCAGAGGGCGGGACGCGGCAGCCCAGGCTGAGGTTCGGAGGCAAAGAGCAGGGAGAAGGGGCCAGAGCTGGGGAGACCTGCTGCCACTGCATGCCCAGAGAAGGGCAAAGGCCCACCAGAGAAAGCTGTACCCCCAGCCTCAGAGGGCTCCATGACGCAGAAAGATGGCACATCTCAGCGGGGCCACTTACAGTCTTCTAGAGGAATCCAGCCAGTGTTCTCTAGAGGGTGGTTTTGTGACATAGATGCGGCAATAGTCACACAGATTGGCCACTGATTGGCCAGGGAGATCATAATTAGGAAGAAAAAGAGGGTCAGAAGCAAGTACAGAGGAGGCAAAGACGGTCCTGGGGAGGAGACAAGGTAATAGGGAGGGGAACCAGCCTCAGGCTGAGAGGCAGAGCTAAGAGAGATAAAGCAGCCAAGGGTCAAGGTTATGCTGAGCTTGCCCAGCACTCTGGAACACGAAGGCCTCTGCTGGGCCAAAGCTGGACACATGTGCCACACTGCTGTTCTTTCAAGAACCTTGACCAGGAGTCGCATGGCATGTCCCACTCTCACCTGTCTACCATGGGGCAGGCCGCCAGGGAGCCCTGGTCCCCAGTTTCCATTCTCAGCTCACCGCAGCCCTTAGCAGCCAGGGGAAAGGGAGTGAAAGGAATACATGGGATTTCCTTACACATTCTCCTTCTTCCTCCAAAGTGTGCACTTAGGGTCCCTCATACCATGGCCACCACCTTGAGACATCAGGGCTTGGGCCCTACCTGCTCTCCTTTTCCTTCTACATCTGAGGGGGTCTAAGGTATGTTCCACTCTGGGCCGCTGCTCTGGGTCCCAGCTGTGTGAGGAAAGCGGCCAGGCTGATTCTGCCAGAAACTCACCATAAATGATCAAGGACTCAATATGCCCGTTTGCAAAATGGAGACAAATCCCTACCCCTCACCTCACTAGCAGTGCAGGGTTGACACAAAACCCTAGTTCCCAGAGGACCCAGGAAGCAAACTAAAGTATCTGAAGCATTCCAAGAGAAAGGCCCCTCTCTGGGGATCTTCTGTGGAAACTGCTGAATCTATCACAGCCTGATCTCAGCCTGTCAGAGCTACCTGGTTCAACTTCTCTATGTGCGGGTTGGGAAGACTGAAACCCACATAGAAAAAAGGATAGTCTCTGCTCTAGGGAGAGACACTGGCTCAGCACGACCCCCTAGGTGGGCCAGCGGAAGGAGGAGCATGAGGAGAGCGGGCTGACCCTCTGGCAGCCTTGATCTTGTACCTGCAGTCTGGTAATACCTGGTACCTGAACTCTGCCTTGTACCTAAGACTCAGGGTCTGCTCAAACTCATCTCCCAAGTCTGAATCTCCACCTTGAGATCCTCTTAGCACTATTTTGAAGCCAAGGCCTAGGCCTTGTTCTGTGTCTCCTTCTGGAAGCCAGAGCCCCCTCCCTGCTCCCAGACCTCCAACACCTCCCACCCACTGTTCCTCCAGAGTGCCTGGGTTCTCACTAGAATGTAAACCCCGTGCAGGTAGGGATCTTTGTGTCTCTTGTTTACTGATGTATCCCGTGTCTCTTAAGCAGTGCTGGCACAGGGGAGCACCTCATACCCAATATTTGTTGACTGAATGTGCAAAGGAATGAACCCACTACAAAAGGATTGGTGAGAAAACGGAGCCCATGACTTGATGGGAAACAGACAAGGGAAAGCACTGTGTGATGGACACCTGCTGTCTCACCTCCTTTGTCCCTCACCCAGAGTGTGCCTCTCTCTAAAATGAATCGGACCATCACACAGAGGACCACTTTCCTCCGCCAGCCCAAGTTCTACAGCTCTCCATTGCCTGGTAGACTCCTGTGGCCCCTCCTCTCCTCCTGGGTGCCATTGTCACCATGGCCTTGGGGGTGGTCCCCCAGTCCTTCAGGCTACAGCTTCCCCAGCCATATGGAGCCTGCCAGCCTCCATCGGGTGGCTCCATCCTCCCAGACTGGGGTGTGGGTGCTCAGAGCTTACCCCTGTGCCACAGGCACTCAGGGGTGAGGAGTCCCAGCTGAACACAGCTCTTAAAACCTAATGGCTATTGTAGAGGGACTGAGTGTCTCTAGCCTCCTTCAAACGTGCATCTCCAGCTCCACTCCCATTCTTAGCACCCCCTTCCCCAGGGGCCAGGCCCAAGGCCACTTCCTGCTGCCAGCTCCCAAGCACAGGGAGGCTGCTATCTTTTATCCCCAGACTCTAGACCCTAGGAAGGGCCAGGACCTTGTATCCCTCTGCTGCATTCCAGAGGGAGTGGCAGGGAGGCCACCAAGGTGGTCTGGGCTCCCAGGAACAGCCTGGCTCCTTCCCCACCCACCACACTCAGCCTTGCCGTCACCTCTCAAGCTTTCTGGCTCTAAGTTGCCTTCAGGAATCTTGGCCCACATCTACACACCCTCTCCCCCCACCTCCTCCAAGGCTTCCTCACCCTCTTCCTCCCTGTCAGGGCCCTGAGCCTGTTATCCCGTATCTGGTGCTCCCTTTCTCCTGGCTTTCCATCCACAACTGGGCTGTCTTTCAGTATGGGTTCTGCCCTAGCCTGATCCAAGGAGGGCAGCCACCTCACTTTACTAAGTGGAATTGCTGATATGTATTTGCCTAATAATATGAAAAAAGATTTTCTCCTTCTCTTAGCTGTAAGGTACAGCCTACTACTTTGAAATTCCTACACGTATGCCTAGTCATCTTTTAAAATGTAAAACAGTCTTTGGGGTGCCTGGGTGGCTCAGTCGGTTGGGCATCCAACTTCAGGTCAGGTCATGATCTCACAGTTTGTGAGTTCAAGTCCCATGTCGGGCTCTGTGCTGACAGCTTGGAGCCTGGAGCCTGCTTCAGATTCTGTGTCTCCCTCTTTCTCTGCCCCTCTCTGGCTTGTGCACTCCCTCTCTCTCTTTCTTTCAAAAATAAACATTAAGAAAAATGTTTAATATATAACAAACTCCAGAAAAATGAGGGGTGCTTTCCTTGTGAAATGCTCTTATTTCGATTACCTGAATTTCAAGGGACTTTCCTATATTCATAAGTTCAAAAATCACAGGTCTCCTGTTTGCTCATTATTGAATGTGCTGTAAATGAAGGCTTTGCAATTAAAGCGAAGTCTGCCCACATCTGAGGAAAACAAAGTCTACGTTCTCTCTTCTGACCCTCACCTGGGTCCCCACCCGCAGTCAAGTCTCTCAAAGTGTGAATGGCACTTCTTTCATTCTTACCTCATCTCTGGGGCCCATATGCCTCCTGAAACTCCATGTGCCAAGTCATGGCCTCTCTGTCTGGTTGTAGCTGGGTCTCTGGTGGGACAGGTCCAAAGAGTGGCCTCAATGGGTTGAAAAAAGAGTCCCAGGCAGATGTTGGCTCCAGAATGGCCAGCATAGCCCTGGATGCCCTCTGCTCCCCTCCTCCCCAGCAAGTGATGACCACGGACTCAAGAGAGGAAGCCCTGAAGCTCCTGGGGGGGTGTGGAGAACACAGTGGGGCAACCTGAGGTTCCTGTGGCAGGAACACTGGGAAGGTGATCCCGGAGGTGGCCAGCGTCTCAACCACCTCACTTCCCTCCCCTCTCCCCAACTGTCCCAAAATATACCTATTATGGATTTGTTTGAATAATAATAATAATTTTTTCATGCAAGCTCTTATGCAAAGTCTAGGCCATTCTTTCCCTTTCCCATATTGACCTTATATCTCTACCCCCCTGACCTGTACAGAAATTTTAAACTGCACAAAGATGGGGCCTCTCCACTGCTGTTTTTCACTGTAGTGAAAAACTGCCTGGTATTTCTCTACCATTCCTTCATTTGCCAAACACTGGGTAAAACCCTTCAACGTGCAAAGTGCCGGGCACTTCCTGTTTCTGTCTTCTTTCTCCATTTAAAAATGTGGTTATAAGGTAAAGTTAGGGATCCCAGCCCAAGATAAAATCTGAGCAAGGATAAAGCTGGTGCATCCCAGGCCTGGGGCATGGAACCTGGCATAGAGTGGAGACTAGATCCCCAGAAGCCTCTTTGAGTAGGAATTCCAGTGGGCACCTGCCTCTCCACTGCCACGACCTTGCTAATGAAGCCACCCCCAACCACCTACCCTGTCCCCAGTCCACTTCCACTTGGCAGCTGGGGAGATTTTTCAGAACACAGACCAGACCAACACCCTCCTTGGTATACTGATTTCTGCACACCCTGGCCCCTGACTACCCTCTGGTCTCAGAGAGTGAGTGTCCTCTCGCTTACTGCAGCCACACTGGACCTGCCACGTGCTAACTTCCATGTGCCTTCCTCACACCGTTCATGCATGTTCTTCCCCTGCCCACTGCACTTGTCCTCTTTCTGCACCCATGCCCGTTCTGTTCTCTTTGCCAACTTTTACACATTATTCACATTTCAATATAAATGTCTCTTCCTCAGAAAGGGATATCTCACCTGGCCTTCAGGTAAATTCCTTATTATACGCTCTTAACATCATGATATTTCAATAATCCTTTATGTAATCATGATCTCTTTCCCTTGACTATAATAAATAACTCGAAAGCAGACCCCTGTCTGTGTTGGATGAGGTACTGGGCTGACTCAGCTCACTCCAGGCCTTCCTAGGAGAGAGCTCAAAAGACACTGTCCCATTCCTTCTTCTAACTGGCTGAAGCCTGCATGCCCTATTAGAGCAACAGGGATAGAACCAACCTCGGTTGGAGATGGTACTCTAAACACATTTAAACCAGAGTTCCACTAGCCTGGGCAATTCCTTTGTGAGATTAGGAAAATATGTTCCTTCTTCTGAGAGGGTATAGCCCAATAGCAGGGCACAGGCCTTGATAAGTAGAGTCTGGCTTGGCTACATTTCAGCTCCAGCTCAGCCCTTGGACAAGAACCTTTTTATAGGATATGCCTTCATAGAAAGGAGCTAATCTTCAAGCTGGCTAAAGACACTAATCCATGTTCTGAAACTCTGCAGCTTTCTTAAGACCCACTTAGGGCTCAAGAAGTTGTGTCTTCTCTTCCCCCATTGGGCCTTTGAAACACCTATCAGAGTTTTATTTCCTACTCTGGCTCTGCAGACATCTCAAGGTCTTCCACAGGCTCTGGGCACTCCCCTTCCCTTAGCTCCTCCACATCAATGATACACCCTCCCCGACTCTCTCCCCATTTCTGCTGACACCTGTCTTAGATCAGAATCGTGTTTGAGGAGGGGGCTTTGCCATGGGGACATGGCATCCTCAGCCCAGCATACTCCGCTGGGTTCCCATCTATGCTTCTGTTTAGTGACTGCAGGTGGGTAGATGGGGGGTCCCATTCAGCCAGGGGGAAACATGAGTGTGCATTTCCCAGAGCAGGGTCCTAGGAATGAGCAGAGAAGCTAGAACTGCATCCAATAGATGAGCAGGAGGGCCCACATTCAGTGATGAAACCACCACAGTATTTCCAGTCCTCAGCAAGGTCTGGATGACCGGTCAGGGAGCAGCTGCACTGCAGCTGGGACAGCTCTGGCCCACCCTGTCCTCCCCATGTCTGACCTTCACATAGCCCCGAGGATCACACTGTCCCCCAAGCCAGCAGTCTGTTGTCAGCATCTTATTTCACCGTCTCCCCATTCTCTGGCTCATAGTGCACTACACAGTTCATACTCCAGCATGACTGGGGCAGAGCTAAGTCACAGTGGCTCCTACCAACTCAGGTGACAGATGATAAGCATTCCAAGTCCCACCAAGACTGAGCCTTTGGCCCCTTGGGGCCTTCCCCACACAGAGCCACAGTAACCCAGTCTGGCTATATACAGCTGTGGGTATTCTCGTTGTCCATGCCTCTCTCTCTAGCTACTGGGCTCTTTCCAGGCCAGAGAACCATGCTCTTGGAGCTCCTGGGTCTTGGAGACCCAGATATATGGCTTCTGGCTTGAGGTGATGTGAGATCTGTCTTCTATTCCCTCCACCAGCTGACCAACCTTTTGTGTACCCTGCGTAGGTTTTCTCTCATTCTGCCCTCAAAGAGGCAGCCGGTGCTGATAGCCAAGGTCCCTCATTCTTTTTCCACTTCTATTCAGGCTTTAGTTCATCAAGTCTTACCAAAAAAGGAACTGAAGTCAGGGGTTCTAATTTTCTCAGCTCACAGAATTATTTTCTCAGAAAACCCCTCTTCCCTTAGGAGCTAGATTTTGGTGTTGAGTTACAATGGAAGGAGAAATTCAGGCCACGGGGTTTGCTCACCATAAAGATCTGGGCACATCTGTTAGCTAGAGACATCAACTTATTGCAATCAAATCCATCATCTTCATCACCATGATCACCATCACCATCACTGTGGTCATGACAACCATGGTCACCACTGCCATTATCCAATAAACATTACCTCTCCTATCATCATCCCCATCTTTGTCACCTTCTCCATTGTTTTCACCATGGTTATCATTGCCTTCATGGCCAGTCATTATCACCATCACCACCACCACAACTGTCACCCCCAGCAGTCCTTACTGTCATTATTAACATCTCCATCACAACCACTGTTGCCATCATAATTGCTTTCACAAACATCATCAACTTCTATATCACCACCCTCACCACTAGTTTTTATCCTCAACACCACAATTACATACATGCTCACCTTCACCATCACCACTGCTGTCACTAACAATCCCACAACCATCAACACCATCACTAGTGTCAACACCCATGACCACTACCCAGCATCACTATTCATTTCATCATCACATTCTTCTTGATTCCTTGATTCCTTCTCACGTGAGAAAGTCACATGAATGGATCCTAGTGAATTAGTGAATGGAATCTAGTAATGGATTCTATGAAATTCAGCTCTATTCAGAAAACCTTTACTGAACATAATCTATGAGTTCAACACACAATGAATTGTTGAGGTTGAATAAGTTGACTTTTGCTGCATAATGATCAACCCCCTAAAATTAGTGGCTTAAAATAATAACCATTTAATTATTTAGCACATGATTCCTGGGTCGGGTGGGAAGTTATTCTAGCCTAGGTTGCCTCAGCTGATCTTCATGAGGCTTCCTTGTGAGTCTGTAGTCAGCAGATAGATCTCCTGACAACTGGATGAACAAGGATGGCCTCACTCATATCTGATGGGGTACCTCAGTTCTCCTTCTTGTGGCTCCTCATCCCCCAGCAGGCTAGTTCAGGCTCATTCACACAGTGGTCTCAAGGTTCTAAGCGCAGCAAGTGGGCAAGCCTCCATGCACAAAGGTGCTTGCCAAACCTCTACTTGTACCATGTTTGCTAATAATGTCCCAGTGTCTAAAGTAAGTCACCAGCTCAGCATAGATTCGAGAGGTGGGGAAACAGACCTGACTTCCTGATGGCAAAATCTACAATGTCACATTGCAAGGGCATGGATTTTGGGAGGGGAAGAATTTATGGCCTTTTTACAATTTACCACACGGGTGAACACAGAAAAAGAGAAGACTTATTCTTTAAAACTAACAGCAAACACTGGCTAAGAGGGCTCTAATTTAATGTGACTTTATATCCAGAGAAATGCCCTTGGAGAAGGCAAGAGTAACTTGAGTAACTGGAGTAACTTCCCACCCAGAGCTCAGCCTATTCAACTTCCTTATATTTGGCCTATTTCAACTTCCATGAAATCTTCAACATACTGGTTTGGTCTTTTCTATTCCAGATTTCCTTCTGCTCTGACTCTCCCTGATCTCTTAGGACCCTGGCTCTTTGCAGGGACCCCTTCTCATCCTCCTCTTCATTTCCACTGGACACATGTGAATCTTCTCAGATACTCTCAGACCCTCAGATACTTACTCCTCCTCAGCTGCTACCACAGTCAACTGACTCCTTCAGTGCTTGCTCAGTCTTGCCGTCTGAGGTTGACCAGCTACCTTGTTCCTTATAAGGACACTTTCAGACCTGGAAGAAGCATCAATATGCACGAGGCAGGATCTGACTTTGTAAGCAGTTGCTAAAGGGGCTGAGTGATACAGTCAGGAAGTTCAGATTAGTCAGCTCCCTGTGAGATGGATTTTGAGACAGAATATGGAAGAGAGCTTCAGATAAAATTATCTCCCCTTTCCCCCTCTGATGCACTGTTCTGAGGCACACTTTTTCTGCATAACATGTCCAGAGGTGTCCTGCCTGGTTGATGGGAACCAAATACATCTTGATAAGCTGTGTCTTTTTGCAACTTGGTCAAGAAGCAATAATATATCATCTTACATTGTTCCCTGTCCTTCACTGCTTCATTTTTACTTCGCCTTACCCTTCCTGTCCCAAATAAAGCATTAGCACTTAAGCCTTGCCTCAGGCTCTGTTTTCTAGAGAACCCAAACCAAGATATCACTTTTAAAGAAGTTCACTGCTAGGAATGTCTTCAGAGGAAGCCAAGGACATCAGGGGGCTTTGCCTTTTAGCAAAAGAAGACTCTAGAAATGACAGAGGTTTATGGTGTTACTGAGAGTAGAGGTGGTAGGACATTCCTTCCCCTCAAAAAATCCAGGATGCCAGGAAAGATGAGGGTCCAGGAATTCCCTGTTGTTCCAGCTCACTGGGTAAATGACCTCTTTTTTTTTTTCCTCTTTGTCCTGTCACAGTGCTCAGACACAAATCCAAAGATTCTTAGTCATACAAGTATTAGAACTATTATCATATGCTGGTGCTTCTGCTTTATTTTTTTTGTTTTTTAAATTTATTTCTTTATTTTGAGAGAGGGAGAGAGAGAAAAAGAGAGAGAGTGGGGGAGGGGCAGAGAGAGGGAGAGAAATGAATCCCAGAGAGGCTCTGCACTGTCAGTGCGGAGCTCAACCCAGCGCTCGAACCCACAAACCATGAGATCATGACCTGAGCCAAAACCAAGAGCCTGATGCTTAACTGACTGAGCTACCCAGGCACCCCCAGGGTCTCTGCTTTATATCTGAGCCAATGAGTATGAAACTTCCCAAGTTCAAGGATCACCTAGAAGCCCCTTAATGACTCCCTTGTCAGGCTAGGGTTTCCAAAGGGCAGGAAATATGTTGAACCTCATAAAATCCAGCCCAAGATGATTTAGATGGGTTATGAGAACACAGCCTCAGTCATGGGGCCGAGGCAAACACTGTCTGCTCCTCTTTCACCTTAAAGTCTCCACGTCCACAAGCGTCCTTGCCCAAGCTGTGCTCTCCTTCTTCACAGGGTCCAGTTCTCAGTAGAGAACTCACCATCATCCTCCCCTCAACCTTCCCTGTCAGAGATGGAGGCACATACATAGAATTATAGCTCCTTTGTCTTTCTGTGTGTGTTCATGAAACTCGATGTCCAAAACTCCAACACAGCTGGGAGATAGAAAAATGCTCACAAGTAACCCCGCAAAGGAATCTATACAGTTCACTTTCGTTTGTAGAAATTTAAGTCCCCCCCCACACTCCAATTACTTTGAATTTGGGTTTTCCAAAAGTCCCAGCAAACAAGAGTGAGGCCATACAATGCTTCAGTCTTGGTATTTCAGAACTGAGACTGAGTACACGCATCCCTCTCCAGGCCTAGGGAGGGGCAGGAAGGGCAGGAGGTCACTTAACCCTAGCATCTAGCTTAGAAGGGCACCAATTCCAAACCTGTCTCCTGAGTAGCCCTCCTACCTTTAAAGACACCCAAGCCTAAAAGGGAAGCAGAGAAAATGTTACTGGTTACCCATTTCTACAGTGGCCCATGCATTTTTCAGGATGTCTCCTTGCACTCACCCAAGCCCTTCTGGCTGCAGTTCAAGCTTGTTTCTACCTGCCAGCTCATGGTGAAACTTGGAGCCCTGCCACCATGCTTCATTTGTTGGCTCAGGCTTACAGGGCATGAGGTTTAGCTGACTCCTTGGAGCTCCAGTTAACATTGAGTTGTACTTAACACTCAGAAGAACACTGGACAGGTGAGGCAGGGTTCTGCCCTTTACCCTGCTTAGCATGCTGTCACCAGGCCCAGGCCCTTGGTTGCCAGTAATCTTAAGCTACTAACTTGTAGCTTGAGCTACTGAGACCCATCCTTAGCACAACACAGCAAGGGCAGCTGAGGCTGTCCTTAAGGTCATGCAGCACCTCTAGAGGGGCAACCTTTGTTTTCTTGAGTCCACTATGAGATACAGTCCATCTCCCAATGATATTAAATCATAAAATACAGTGTTCTGGCCACGGTGGGGCTCTGCAATGCCCCTTCCTGTTGAAAGCCCCTCGGATCTGATTGGCTTGGGATTGAGGGCAGGCATGAAGATTCTTCCACTTGAAGCCTCAGTTTCCTTTTCCAGGCTAATGACTACCCTCAATATGCAGCAAGGAAAGACATACAAAGACTGTCTTTGCAAGCAAGACAGCAGGGGCATGAGGAAGGTAAGGACCCTCTGATGAGCCTTTAGTATGTGTGTTATTCAAGACAGTACTCAGAATGGCCCAGAGAGGATGGGCAAGCCTGGCCATCCCCATTTAGTCTCAGGTGGTCTGAGACAAAACTCAGATCTCTTCTCTCTTTCTGGAAAGGAGGGAGGGAGAGAGGGAAGGCTCTGGCATCAGGCGTCCCAGTTCAGTGGCAGCCATGGGGTTCTCCGGGCACCACCCCAACTCTCACCCTGCCAGGTGGCTGCTTTATAGCTGCGAATAACATGATATCCAACTCTAAGCAGATAAAACAGTAAGAGAAATTGATGATCTCTTATTCTAAGAAGGTTCATCAGGACTCCTGCTCCATGTTTCTGCAATGCACTTGATCTCCAGTGTCTCAGCTTCACCCCCAGAGGAATATGCCCAGAGGAAGGCAAAGAACCCATCTTCCATATCTCCGCCTTCGGGGGGGGGGGGTCATTTCTTGTGAGCCCCCAACAATCTTCCATCATATCTCATTCTTGTATCAGTGACGGGCGAGAGAATAGGATTGTCATGACAGCTGCATTAGAACAACATCCTGGGACTCAGGCTCCACGAGCACTATAGGTTTCCTCTAAGAGGCTGCAGCAAACCACCCCGGGAGCATCTGCTCTGAGCGTCAGTCTGCACCAAGCAGTGTTATGGGGAAACAAAGGAAGAGTCCCCACGACCCTGCCCAGGGGCTCAAGGTACAAGGATGTAAGACGAGAACGACACAGAGGAGCAACTACCTAGACAAAGCCCTGACTTGTCCCTTCCCCTGCTTCAGTCATCATGTTCTCTGGAGCAGGACAACAAGGGCCCTTGGAGAAGGTGGGGCCTTGATTGGGCCTCCTGGAAGCCATTTCACTGGGGCCCAGAGCAGAGGCAGGACTGGGCTGTACATTCGGGGCACAGAGTGGAACCAAGCAGTAAGACATAAGAAGTGGGGGACATAAGATTAGGAGGGAGGGGGCAGGCAGATCTGGAAGGAGGGGAGGCTGGAGTTTGGACTTGACCTCACAGCCAAAAAAATTCAGCAATGCTCATCTCAGCCCTGTGTCTGAGCAGATGTCTCCCCTCGCCCAAACCACTTATATCCATAAAAGATTTTCCCTGTGAGGACCTGGGGGAAGCCAAAGGCCAGTACAGGAGGAGGGAGCGGCTAGGAGGCTGGAGATGGCCCTGGCAGATGGCAAAGGAGAAGGCCTCCACCTGTTTCCCCCACATACCCCCAGGAAGGTCCTGGCAGGGGAGAGGCGCCAGCACTCCTGCACATTCCCTCAGGTCCAAACTCCAGTGGAGAGAGGAAAACTAGGGAGAGTGTGCCCCCCACTGGTCAGCAAAGACAGGACCCGCAGCTAGTGCAGGGCCCAGCCCATCCCCCCCGGGGGCAGCCTCCAGGCCATTTGCCCTCCTGGCCCTGGGGAGGGTCCGTGGGGCCTCTCCCTCTCTGGAACCTAATCTCTCACTGCTGCTGCCCAGGCCTTGTCCGCGTGGTCAGAGAGCCCTTGGCAGAGGCCTCAGTGTGCATGCTCCAAAGGGGGCATCTCAAACGCTCTCTCCCTGCCCTGATGTTGGGACTGGCAAGTTTCCAAGGATGGCAGGGTCAAGAAGTTGGTCCTCCAGAGGGCAGCAGTTAGGAAAGCTCTGAATCATCTTCTGAGGAAGGGGTTTCAGCTGGGTGGGAGGCAGTACCGTTCCAAGGACTTCCCAGCCCAGATGGCTCCAAAAATGAGGTGAACACTCAGGTCTCCCCCGGCCCAAGTGGGACTGGGGCTCCTTTCACAACTTTGCTAAGCCTCTTACAGGAGAGACTGGCCCCCAAGGTTTTCTGGCCTCTGGATTTCCTTCACTCAGGTGTTCAGGCTTACAAAGGACCCTAGGAGCTGAATGAGTTAATTTCTTTCTCATTTACAGGAGAAATCACGCCTTTTATAAAGGTTTCCCCAGACATTCCTAGTCATAATGACGTCCCCCACCACCTTCTTTTTCTTCCTCGCCTAAATCCCTCCTGTTGTAGTTAAACCTCTGGGACAGAGTGATGAACTGGCCAAGGGCCGCAGAGGAAGACAACATGGTTCCCATCTTTGAGGGCCCTGTGTCTGAGGGTTTCTGTCCTAAAGAGCCCCGCAGCTTCTGGGAGAGACAGGCTAGGCGCTCCTCAAAGGAAAAGGCCTGCAGCAGACAAATAATACAAAGTAGAGCAGAAATCATAAACACATTTTATTTCTAAATAATTTTAAAACCACTGGCATTGTAGCAAATTGGAATATATTTCCAGAATCGACTCAAAGAGGTTTTTTTTTTTTTTTTTTTTTTTACAGCAACATATGAAAAACGTCATTTAAATATCCACCAGCAGCTGCACCACATGTTGGGCTCTTAGGAAAACACTTTCTTTCCTTTCATCAAAGTCCCTTGATTAATGTTCCACTTTTCTTTGACACTTTTTCCATAGTTTGGGGGAAAAAAATCAAAGGCCGTACTATTATCTGGAAAAAAATTAAACTGATAAGATTTAATGTCTGCTATATTCTACAGTGGTAGGGAGAAAAATATCATTTAGGCCTGGGGCCAGATGCAAATGAACATTAAAAGGAGGGTACATCCTGCCTGAGGTTTTTAAGAGGGGTGAGGCTGGGGCAGATGGGGGAGCAGAAAGGGCCCTGAAGGGACAGCAGTGGGGAGGGGCCGGTTGGGAAAGTTTGTGGGCTGCTGGAGGGAAGGCAGAGTGGGACTAGGCAGGGATGATTTCCCCGACTGCAGAGTCCCAGCGAGGGAAGGGGTGGCCACGGGAAGGCCAGCCATGCCCACCTGCCAAGGGGCCGAGATTTTGTGAGTGAGGACACCTGAGGAGGCAGCACTCAGGTCAGAGGAGAGAGAAGGGGTGGGAAGGAGGGAGGGAAAGCAGCGAGAGGAGAAACGGTGCCAATAGAAGGCGAGGCAGATGGAGTAAGGGGAAATCACAGCGTGTCTGGCACGGCAGCTGATGCCATAATTTAAAGGTCAACTCAGTGGAAAAGGAAGAGAAAAGGGGGGAGGGGTGGTGCTGAAACGGCAGCCTCTGCTGTATGGCGCTTACCACTCCCCTTCCTGTGCAGCCCTACTTGGCCTTTTCTCTTGACCTGATGCCCTCTGCATTCTGGGGTCCCCCTCTCCCTCTCCACACCACCCCCCTCCCCTGGCGTGGGCTCTGGAGGCTGCAGACCTGGCTCTGCATCTGCCTCCCTTTGTTACCTCAGCAGAGTAGAAGCGACTTAAGCTCCCAGAACATTAGTTTCTTCATTCATAAAATGGGGATGGTAACACCTAATCTCCCTGGCTTATTGTAAAAGTTAAATTGTATAATGGCATAAATGCTGGAAAAACTCACTAAAAAGTTGCAAATCTTTCCAGACTTCTTTAAAGGAAGTGGCTTGAATTTGCCTTTAAGGAAAAAAAGTGTCCCTTTGTTCTGGGAAAACCACCATTTGGGTAAATAAAAACTAGTAGCCACCCTTGGCCCTAAGGCACCCCCTGTCCCTGGAGATAACTGGTCACCCTTAGACTGAAGGGCTGGGAGAATGACATCGGCTCCCTTCCTGCTTTCGCAATGTCTTTACCTAGTTGATTTTGTACATGGGTGTATCTTTTAGCAGAATCCACCTCCCCACCACCTCCAACTCAGCCGGCTGGGTTTCTTCTTAAGGAGGAATGTTACTTTTCTCTGCATGGATTTGGGCTGCCTGGTGCCTATAAATTATGGCAAGTTCTTGGGAAGCTATGGAGGTTTTTGTTGGAATGGTTTTTTGCCAGAGGGCTGGAGAGGAAACCCCATGGGCTACAGGAAAGACTTATAGGCATGGGTTTCAGCTCAGGCTGGGGGAGGCTGTCTAAAGTAACTGGACAGGCCCACAGACTTCCTACTGTGGTCCTATTAAATGATAAGAAGCCCAAACTGAATTGACGTGGAGTTATTCCAGGCAAGGGCCGGGAGGCAAGCCCACACTGCCTGTTGTCTTTGGTGTGACAGAGTGCTGGGCAGTCTTGAGGCGTTCTTGTGTTCCTGGGCCTGAGGGCACTGGGGCGGCTCCGGATGCTGAGCTAGAGTGCCCTAGTCACATGGAATTGGCCCAACGGCTGACTGGAGCCCCACTGGCCCCTTGCTTCCCTTCCTTTATCCCCAGCCGTTCAGTGGTTCTGATTTAAAGTCTCAGCCCAGCCTCTACTATATGGTTTTTCTGCTGGCCTACCAAGGCATGGCTTTGAGAGGCTTCAGTTGGAGAGACAGTGGATGTGGTCACAGTGGTGTGGCTGGTGATGGGGAAGATGGAGGGTCCTCCTCAGAGACCCCATCACTGGAGCTGCAGGCAGACGGCCAAGTTCCAAGCCAAGATACTATGGGAGTGACCCCTTCTGCTGGTCTCTCGGGTGTGATAAAGTCCTCCTCTCCCTTGGACTGACACTGACCAGGACATTTCATCCCAGAGAAGATTTGCTCCTAGGCTGAGCTGTCCAGATAGATGGTGGAAGGGGCCCTGGCCTGATGGCAGGCAAAGATGGCATTGCCTTGCTTCCTGGCTTTTCTCTGTCTTTCCCTGTCCAAGGTCCCTTCTTCTTCCTAGCGATGAGTGCTACTCTCTGTTAAAAGGTGGGGGCTGTTCAGCTCAGAGATCTCGGGTTCACCCTGAAGACATGGTAGGGTGGGGTGAGAATGTTCAAGAAGAGGTGCCCAAGGTGGGTCGCTGCAGGGAGAAGAGGACGTGCCTCAACCTAGACCTGGTCCCTGGTGCCCACCTTATGCCTGGCAGGCTGCAAGGAAACTCTAACTCAAGGGCCTTTGCCAGCCTCAGGGATGGCACGAGGAAGTCCCCGTTGTCCACTTGAGGGCTGCCAAAGAACCCTGGCAAGGGCGGCACGCCTTCACAGTGACCACCAGGGGGCTCTAGGGGATGCTGTAGGAACTGCCGCTGGAGGAGAGCCTTCCGTGACCCTTGGCCTGGCCTGTAGCCCCAGAGCAAATGACAGAACTTAAAATCAACCAGCAGATGGTGAGCTTCCTGTCTCCACAGGTATGTGATGGAGACTAATGGAGTTGTCTCCAACAGGGGAATTTCTTTCTCATGCAAAGGGTGACAGTGGTCCACCCTTCTCCAAGATCCTGTTCATGTGGCCCGGGGCAAACCAACACTGTCTTCCCATTAGCTGATCTGCACAAACAGCACTCCACTACCAGCCATCCAGGGAATAGTGAAGGCTAAAACCAACCAAGACCAAGACAGACAAATGCAAGTTTCATTCACAGTCTCAATCTAGCCAAATGTAGTTGCTGGCAATTCCCTGCAGATAATTAAGGAGACAGTTCACATTTGCCTAAAATAACTAAAGAACTGAAGAAATAAAACCATTAGTTCCAAGGCAAAGGAGGCCTGTGGGTTATGATGCAGACCCCCCTGAGGGTAGGGGCAGCGTCTCCCCCTTTGGGAGGGAGGCTTCCCCAGGGCAGGGTCTCTGTCCCCAGCTGGACCTCACCCACTGCACTGGGCCAGGAAATGTTCTGGGACTGTTTGAGAGACCTGCTGGCTGAGGCTCTTGAGAGGTGTCACAACTGTGAACACTGCACCCCTAGGTGCCCAGGTGAAGGACAGCCCACACCAGCACCCAGCTCTTTGCAGCATCTGGTCCTCTCTGTGCAGCCCTGACCCTGAGGCCACAATGAACGTTATCCCACCCAGAGCGTCTGGCACCCAGCACTGCTACCAGCTCCTCTCTGGTCAGCATTTCCAAGAGCCAGATGCTTCCAGGACATGAGCCTCCTCTCCAACCTCTGTTTCTTTCCCAGAGCCAGCAGGTCTCCCCAACTCCCTGGGATCCCCAATGCCAACTGAAGCTGCTTCTCCATCCCACTCTCTGCTTGACTCCTTCCAGCTGCTTGAACCACTCTTCAGCCTGGGTTATACCACGTGCCAGGCCTGCTCTGGGCACTGGGGACGAAGAAGTGGGCTGTTGTCCATGGACTTCTTATTCAGGCTGATGACAGCCTCGAGAATCCTCTTGGGGCTTTGCTTTCCAGAGACCTGTCCTAGGTCACAGACCTTGGCAGAGCCCAAAGACTATGGCTGGGTGCTGGCTTTGGGGCAAGGAGGGACAGTGTAAATCAAGCTTGTTTGGAACAGGGTTGTCAGACTGTTTGGAGCGTCGGCCAGGAAGCTGGGAAGTGGGATGAGAAGGAAGAGGATGCACCAGCTGCCAGGCTGGGCTCTGGCTGTCTCTCAAAGTCTGGGTGGGTTCAGAGAGGAAGCATATTGATCAAACTCACACTGAACTAAGCGAGCCTCACATCTGGGCTCTAGCCCACAACCCAGCACTCACGCATTCACGTACTCATGCACCCGCTCCTCAGTTTCTTCCTCTGAAAACTGTAAGGACGTCCCCCGCACCTGTCCTCTTACAGGAATGTAGTGCAGATCACAGGGGATCTAAAAGCCATTATGAGTATAAAAGATTTTATTCTCCGGCTCACACTTACATGCCTTCAGGACAGGGAGCTCACCACTTCTCGGGTGAGAGCTGAGTGTGCTGAGTGAGTGCCATCACTGAGCAGCTCACCCGAAGTCCACTGGAAAACCAGAGAAAGAAGGACTGATAGAGCTCACGGCTTCACTCGGAGACATGACCCCATTAAAATCAAGACCATGACTGGACACAGGACAGACCCCAGAAAGCCAGAAGGTGATGCTCTCTGCCTTTGGAGACTTCCCTGAACAACCTTCTCGGACCTGCCCAAACACCTCCCTGGCCTTGCCCTGCTTTACCCTTGCTAGCGGCATCTGCATACATGCTCAGGTCTGGGGCCCTATCACTCACTCTGAAGACACACATCTGAAGAGTTGAACAGATTCTGCGTGGTGAGCGATGGCTATGCACCCCCTGCCCCATCTCAGGAGACAAACCCCTGCGAGTTTGAGGAAGAGCGCTCTGGGAACACGGGCATTTGGGACAGCCCAGGGGACTAGGATGAGAAGCAGGCGGCAAAGGGAGGCAGCTGGTTCAGACCCGTGGCAGGAAGTCCCAACCAAGATTCATCCTGGAAAAATGCAACTAATGCTGCACAGCTGGGACCACTAATCAGAAACACAGGCCCAGAGGTGGCAGCAGGGACAGGCCCAGAGGGCAGGGCCGACAGCGAGGTGATAATTGGCAGCAAACTCTAGGTCCGTCTCCCCACCCTCTCCGGCTGGCTGCCGTTTGGAGACTGAAGTCTGAAAGGGGCAGCGTCTCCCCTGCTCTGTCTGCCTGAAGAGGGACGCACAGCTCATTCACGGCCCTGATAGCAGCTTAAACAATAGCTGAAGCCTTGGCCTAGTCTCTGGAGGCTGGGGCCGGGAGTGTTGACCTTTACCTCCGGAGTCCCCCTCCCAGGTGAAAGGCCTTCCCAAACCCCTGGGACCTGAGTCCCTTCTCCCGGCACAGCCTGGCATCAGGAGAAGTTCTGAGATGAACCTTTCAGCCCTCAGTGAGCTCCCTCTCCAACCGGACACAAGCTCTGTTCCCTGGGAAAAGTATAAAAAGGGAGGGCTCCGGGGGTGATGTTACGGGCAGAGAGGTGAAGGATTGGGCTGGGCCACAACGCCTGAGAGTGCCATTTCTTTTTTTTTCCCCCCCTTTCAATTTTTATTTAAATTTGAGTTAGTTAACATACAGTGTAATATTGATTTCAGGAGTAGAATTCAGTGATTCACCACTTACATACAACACCCGGTGCTCATCACCAGAAGTGTCCTCCTCAATCCCCATCGCCTGTCTAGCCCATCCCCTACCCACCTCCCTCCATCCACCCTCAGTTTGTTCCATAGTTAAGACTCATACGG
Organism: Paguma larvata; assembly: GCA_030068075.1. Classification (NCBI taxonomy): domain Eukaryota; kingdom Metazoa; phylum Chordata; class Mammalia; order Carnivora; family Viverridae; genus Paguma; species Paguma larvata. The sequence continues at coordinate 50,329,573 of CM057836.1, forward strand.
TTTCTTTTCCTCTGAGAGTGCCATTTCACTGAGCTCATGAAGCACTTATTAAGCTCCTGCTGTTACCTGCATGCCAGGCACTGGGTTTTTAAGGCGTTTGCATTCTCTGTCCTCAAGAGGCTCACAGTCTAATTGGAGAGAAACAAGGAAAGAGGAGATGTCAGTAGAGGTCAGGGCAGTGACAGGACAGTCTCTGAACTCAGAGGAATAGGATGCAGGGGCTGCCCACTGGGATCCTCCAGGACCCCAGGGTGCTCTACTGGATCTCATTCCCCCAACCCTTTTCTCAAGCTTTCCTTCTGCCCGTAGCTACATTTGGCTCTAGGTGAGCCCCCAGGGCTACAGAGATGGCTTGCCATCCCTGGGAGGATGGAGGGCCTTCTGCAGGGGAGAAGAAACCAGGCCCTCCAGACCTCACACCTCACACCTCCCTCACTCTACTGCAGCCCCGGGTCATGGAGCTCCTGGGGGGGGCGGCGGGGGGGAGTTGGCCCGGGTGACAGCAGAGTCCCCCTATCCTCAGGAGGAGCTTCAGGTCCTTCAACTTCTCTCAGGCTGTCACTAGCTTGAATTCCCTGGAAACTCCTCTTGTGGGTAGGACCCTTTCTTTCACTATTCAAACCTTCTAAAGAGGCATCCTGGGGAAGCAGAAGTCCTCTGGGCATCCTGAACACCTAATGAAGGCGGCAGGCCTGCCACAACATGCCCCTCCCCAATCTTTTCACAAGCCCCACTTCCCTCCCCTGTCACTCCATGCTGTGCCTAAGGACTGACCTTGAGGTGTCAGACTTAGTGTCCAGCTGCCCCTCACAAGCTAAAGAAAGCATGGGAGGAGTGAGGCAGGGGTCTTTGGTGGAGGTTTGAGAAACAGAAGAAGGGATGGGAGGAAAGGAGGGGGATCCAGAGGCCATACCGTGGGGAAGAGGGGGTTGGGCACGGCCTCCAGAAGCTGAATGGAAGAAGCAGGGGTCAGAGGTGTGGGAGTAGGAGAGGCGAGGAGGAACCCAACGGCAGCGGCTGGAGCTGGGAGCTGCCGTGTTGGAGGTTTCCTTACTGCCTGAGTGTTTGCCATGGAATTTCCCGGCCTAATAAAGAAGAATTTAAATAGACCACAAGTTGCTTAATGTTGACTGTATAAATAATCCAAATCCCCAGCTCCCTTTGTTCCACAGGCTATTTGTGTCAAGAAAGAAAGGGGGTGGGGAGGGAATCCAACAGAAGTCACCGCCCCAGATCGCAGGGTTTGGGGACTCTCTGTTCTCCTCCATCAGAGCCCCAGGGAACAGGGGTTGAGGCCTGAGAGGGAGAGATTTGGGCTTCCCAGCCAAGCCTTCTGTTTGTGAGCGTGCACACACAGGCACGTAATCCCCACACAGACACACGCATACACGTACACACACGCATACACACACAAACACACATACATGTACACACACAGCACGTTACCCCCACGCTCACTCATGAGTACACGTACACACATGTGCATCTGCCTGCCCACTCAGGCGGACTCTTGTCCACATGGGAAAATATGTGCATGTGTGCACACCCAGACATACACAGCGAGGTCCTGTCATGCGTCGGGTCCCAGTCATTTCCCTGATCATTCTGCCACTCAGCAACCCTAGGGCACATGGCTCAGGAATAGGGACCCTTGGGAATCCAGTTGGGTGTGTGGCAGAGTAGCTTTGATCATACTGAGTCACTTCCAAAGAAGGTTCCTGTTGAAAACCAAGCATGAGCACCAAGTTCAGAGTCCTCCAGACCCCGTCGCTAGCCAGTGACTAAGGACTCCATCCCCTCTGTGCACACACGCCCAGTCCTGCCATGTCCGCCAAGCTAAGGCCTCAGAGAAGTTGGAGGAGACATAGCCATATTTCAAGGTCAAAACCTGGGCCAGCCTGGAAGTTTCTAGCCCCTTAGTGATAGGCATGGCAGTAGGAGGGCAACTGGTACCACTCAATCTTTAGTACCCAAGAGAAAGAAGGAGGAAGAGGGAGAAAGGGAGGGGGGTGTGATTAGGACAGGGGAAGGCAGGGGAGGAGAGAAGCAAAAGGGTACCACGGGGCTAACTTGTAGCTGCTTCTGCCTGGGGTCCCTTCTGACTGCTCCATCCCTGTGCAGACCAGACTTAAATACTTTAGATTTCATTACCGAATGTGCTCCTGAGCACACTTGCACACGCATCACACGGAGCAGGGAAGAGTAGGGTCATAGGGGGTAGAGGAGGGGGGGTGGTGCCTGGTCTCACACGTATTTTCAGGTTTGTAATTCCTGTCTTAGTCCTAATTCTGCCTGCTCCCCAAGCCCCTAGCCACAACTAAAGCATGCTCCCCACCCACCTGACTGTCCACAGGCGCACGGCTCAGACTTGAACAGTAACCACCATTCTGTGTCCAACCCCAGATTCTGCAAGGCCATGGGTCCTAAGAAACCAGTGGCAAGGACTGGCTGAAGCCCAAGACCAGGATATAGGGACTTTGTGGGGGTGAGATCAGGGCTCCTACTCCAAGAACCACAATTTAACTCCATGCTAAGAATAAGAAACCACCGCAGATAATCCCATATATAACATCAGGAAGGAATAAAGAATAGAAGAGCCTCAAAAAATAAGGCTCTGAGTACAGAGGAAGAAAAGCCCCTGGGATAGAACTACCAGGGATGTTCATTCACAAATTCATCCATCCGTTCATCAAATACTCATTGAGTACCTACTATATGTGAGCACCGTGCTAGACTCTGTGTTTATGGAATTATATGTGTGTGTGCATGGATCTGGGTTTAGGAATTACCTCCCCTCGCACATACATCTCTGCCACAAATAAACACAGACAAGAGCAAGATCTCAGAGCCACCCTCAAGTCTCAGCCCCAATCCCAATCCCATCTTCTAGGACCAGCAGGGCCTGTAACTCCTTTCCCTGAACCAGAACTGGCCTCTGGCTTTACAGGAAAGTCAGGGTGGTAGGGGGTCCCTACACCTTTGCAGCCTCAATCAACTATTCTTAGGTCTATTAAGCCCTATAAAACCCACTTGCCTTACGTCTATAAAGCCCCAAGCCCAGTGCTCCCCCTGGTCCCCCTTTGGGGCTCCAGGAATGGAAAGGCAGGTCCTGCCAGTGGTTCCTTTTCTGGGCTGGCTGGGAACTTGAGGTCTGGGGCTGCCAGCAGATGGTGTGCATCTTCCAGGCTGCCTGGGAGATGGACGGGAAGGGAAGCGGGGCTGTCCACACGCTCAGAATCTCTGGGCTGTCACCAGGTCCCCTTGATCCTCCTTCCAAGAAAGAAGGGGGAAAAAACATGTCTTTCCGGGCCCTAATCCTCTCCACATGGGCGGGCACCACAGAGAGCCAGGGCCGTGCTGCAGGCACGCAGGCTGGCAGGGGCACTGCTGTCACTCTACCCAAGGACCCCTCCCCCTGACCTGCAGCTGTGACTGCAGAAGCTTCTGCCAGCCCTGCCTTCCTTTTAGAGCCCCCACACGGCCCACCTCCTACCCTCGGCCTGGCCTGCACCCGGCATCCCCTTGCATACTTCTGCCAAAGGGAAACTGAGGCAGCACCAGCTGGCAGACACCCGCGTAGAAGGAGCCAGGCAAGAAGCGGTTTGCCCGAGCTGAGGCAGCCCCCTGAACCTGAAGCCCTCCCAACAGCATCACAGGCGATGGTGCCCAGGAAAGTTTCCCTGGAGAGTAGGGGACCCTTACAAATCTATGTAGTGCATCAAGAGGGGCTCACTTGCAGCCCTGGACACTCAGAGCAGAATTCCAGGTGGCCCTCCTCTCAGCAGCGGATGACCCCTGGGGCTACTTCCCTGAGGCGGCTCAGGTCTGGTGGAAACAAGAGCAGAAGAATGCAAGACCTCTCAGAATGGAACCCTGAAGGTCAGTAGGGGAGCTAGGGGGGTCCCTCTGAGGAAGGTCTGGGTAAGGGGACTCTCCTCTAAACCAACTCTGAATCCTTCCCAGCTGGGAGCCTGTGAAAGACCAGTTTGCATGGCTGATGTTGCAGCTTTCTTGCTCCAGCAAGATAGACCTTCTGCCTTCGCCATAGCCTGTAGGCTCTGAGTCTTGGCTCTTGCCATTGATCTGGGCCACATGGGCCCCAACCCCCCACAGCTGGGTGCTAGTGACCTCTGGAAGCCAGCATGACAAGCACAGGCATGCACAAACAGCGGATATGAGCCATACCCACAGTTGCAGCTCTTGGCAGCCCCACAGTGGGAAAAGGCCCACATCCCTGCCATTCTAGCTCACTCGGGGCCTACCATGGATGCCCCACAAGCACAACCACACATCCTAGACCCCAAGGGCAGGGCGGAGCTTCCAGAAGCCCAGAAGGCCAGGAGGGCCTGCCCCTGTTTTGATCTCAGGCATCAAAGGCCAGGAAATGCAAGGGGGAGTACTTGCTGCCTGGTGTCCCCAGCAGGCACAGGCCCAGATCACTCCTGCTCTCCCCTGGCTAGCCTCGGCCCTAGCTTACTGGCCAAGGGCCCTGGGCGGGGGGCTGGAAAGGCCACCCCCATTCCCCAACCAATTCAATGGCAACTCTTTGAAGAAGAGCAAATTCTGCTGACACGGCATCTTCCTTTTATACCACCCATCCTGTTTGTGTCTAGTTCCCCTCCAACCCCAACCCCACTCCCCACCCTAGCTGCCCCCCTGACTTTGTCCCAGACGTTTGCGTGAAAACAGGAACTCTGTGCTCTGGGCTCCATCTGCTCCTGCTTATTTCTCACTTGGAGCTGCAGTCCTTGGTCACACATGCCCCCTCCCCACACACACTCACCCTCTTCTACGCAGCCTACCCCCAGTGTCGGGGACTGTGGGATCTCTGGTGAGGCCTGAGACAGTGGCCTCCTATCTGGGCTCCTGCCACCATCTGGGGGTCGTGGACACAGCAGAACTGGAAAGCTCTGGAGCCTTGAGACTAGCCTTCCCTCCTAGATGAGCCCCACCCCCACCCCCGCCATGCCTCTTTCAGTCCCAGAGGCACAGAGGATCTCCCCGACAACCCTGAGAAGAGTTCGGGGAGTCCAGGAGGGCCTTCCAGACATCAGCAGCACCTTGACTGAGGAAGCTGGGTATACATGTCCCAGGATCTCTCTCCCTGAAGGGCCTTGGCCCTCAGGCCCAGCATCCAGGAGTCACAAGCTTGACTAAACGCCATCTTGTGTTGCTTATAGGAATTAAAATGGGCAGCACGAAGAAAACCATATTGTTAAATATATGAATAAAAATACATAGGCCTCTCATAGGGTACTTATTACGTGTCAGACACTAATGTAAGAATATTACAGATATTACCTCATTTTTACAAATATGGCCTCACCTATCTCAGATAGATGCTATTATAATCTTCTCTAAAAAAGTGAGGAACTGAGGTACAGACAAATTAAGGAACTTGTGCCGGGTCACACAGCTGGTAAGAGTGATAGAACCTGGCCTCCTCCATATTCAAAAAACAGTCAGTGCCCAATCAACCCTCTGAATCTCTGCCCATGCTTTGCTCTAGAAGGTTCTCCTTGATCTTCCTTCCTATCCTTCAAAAACCATTTCCAATTTCCTCAGGAAGCCTACGTGCTCTTGTCCCCATTTTAAAAACAAAGGAACTGAGACCAAGCAGTCGCTGACTTTCTGGTGAGATCTTACAGGGACAGGGATGCCTTCTAAAACTGAACTCTGGCTATCTAGAAAACCTTTTAGTTGGAGATTTTTTATTCCCAGTTGCCCCAAATCAGAAGTCCTCAGGTGACAAGTGAGCAAGTCAGAAGCTAGATCAACCAGTCAGTGTGCAGGGCAGGCAGCCAGGACCCTTTGAGTAAGGGTCAGCACTGGTGGGCCCCAATTCCTTCCACTGAAGACTCCCCCCCAGGCAGCACCTTGGCTGTGCCAGAGCCCACATCAGGTCAGCAAACCAGAACTCAAGGGCTTTCTCTGGGCCTGTGCTGTCGGACGGGAGAGACAGGCACAGCCACATGGTGGGTGGGCAACAGACCCCTGGATTGGAGTGGAGGGAAGCCAGAGTACTTCCATCTTGGTTTGTATTGGGGCAAGTCGTTTCATCTCTCTGGGCCTCAGTTCTCCATTATGTAAAATAAAAAAGGAGGGCTCATCAACCCCCAAAATGCTCTTCCAATCCATACTGGATGAAAAAAGAGAAAAACCTCAAACAGACCAACCGACCTGGAATGGAATTGAGGGAACACACAAAGGCCAGGTGTGTGTGTACAAAGCGAGTGCAGGAGTTCCCGGAGCGAGGAGAGGTGGCTCTGGAGGGCTTCCTGGGGGAGGCGAGCTGTGTGCCCATATCTTGTATGAGGGGACAGAAACTAGTTCCACAATATGTAACTAGCCTTGCTGAGCAGAGCCTGGGGAGCAGGTGAGGGCCTGGTGCAACACGAGAGGCAGGGGAGGGGGCCACCAGCCCCACAGGAAGCCCCAGCTTGTTGTTGGGTAACTTCTCCTCCTGTTTTCTGGGAACAAGCTATTTGGAGAAGAGGGGGAGGGAGACCTTAAAGGCTTCCAGATGGGGGGCCCTTCTGCCCAGGCCTGCTGCTGTGCCGCCACAAAGTCTGTACAGCGCTTTCTAAGAATCTCGGCAAATGTGAGCGGGGTGGCTCTGGGACCGCCTTCTAAGCTATTCCCCTGCGTCTGTGATTCCCACCATCCCAGAGCTAATGGGGGCCATATCCTATCGTTTACCATTACTCTTTCTTGCTAAAAGGCTGCAGAGACAGAGTTGTGTCTCATCTCTGTTGCTCTCTTCCACCCCCACTCCAAGATGCTCTTTCAGTGTCTTGGAATCCTGGCAGCCCCTCTATACACTTCGTGGGGGCCGTCTGCCCTGAAAGCAGGGGGCTGGAGAAAAGAGGCATCTCCCCAAGCCCAGGGAGGCCGCTGGAAGTTCGAGAGAGAAGAGAAAACAGAACAGCCCCAGGATGGCTCTGGAAAGGAGGGACAGGGGCTGGGGTGAGGGGGAGCAGAAAGGAGTGGGGATTAGGGTTGTTGAGAGCAGTGCCCACTTGCCACTCCCCCGACAGTCTCTCCCATGTGCGCAGCCAGGGCTTGCTGTGGGGTCGGCTCCCACTCTTCTCCTATGGTTCCCTGGCGTTGTTCTTGTGCTCAGAGCCATCCCTCTTTCCTCTCTCTTCCCCTCTGACCATCTTGGCCTTGATTTCCACTCCTGCCCAATCCCCACCATCAACTACTCCCTGAGCTGGGGTGTTAGGGACATGCGGCCCCATCTTGGAGGAGCTGACATCATCTGGGCTGCTCAGGACAGAGCCCTGGAGGGATCGCAGAAGGCTTAGGGCACATCCATTGGTGTCAGGACTCAGTCCCACAGAGTTCCTGACCCCTCCGTGCCTGCTTGGGATTTGTTCACTGGCCTTCTGGTAGTGGGATGGGGTAGGCAGGGGGATTGAGCAGTGAAAGGAGACTTTGAGAGAGGGGCTCCACACTTGGGCCTCCAGGTCCTACCCTGGGAGTGGGAAGAAGGGAGCCCCCAAGTCTGGCAGTGGCACGGGCTGGAAAAACCCACCCCAATCCTGTCGGAACTCCGGATTTCGGAAGGAACGGCAGGTTTCCCCTAAAGCTTACTGCTCCCCACACTATTGCAACACAAACCTGTGATGAGAAGGCATTTTGAAGAGTCAATCAGAAACATATGAAGTACACACCACAAGAATGAGAGACAGAAGAGCAGGGACGGAAGGGGGTAGATCTGCAGAGCCAGAGGTACCCTATGTGGGCAGAGCAGCTCCCTGACTTGGTCTTCACCTAGCCCTGGACCCAGCTGGGGACACTGGGTCCCAACCATGGGCTTCTCCTTGCAAGACTGAATGGGGCCTAAGGTCAAGGAGGGCAAGGCTTGCTGGCCCTGCCATGGCCCTACCTTGCCCTGAGAGCCTACAGAGATCTAAGCCTTAGCTCTAGGGTCCTCGCTTGAAAGAAAAGGAACATGAGGGATGGGCTCAGGGGGCACTCACCCTTGGACAGGGCCTGTCAAAAGTTGCCCAGAGAAGCCATCCCTGAGCGAATTAAGTGATGCTCTCAGGCGCAGTAGAAGTTGGATTGATGTTGAGGATGTGGGGCAGGGGAGCTTACGTGGAGTAGAAGAATCTGGCTGCTCTACAGGCCTTGGCCCCTTCTTAGCAGATGATTCACGTTCAGATAGGGGCCTGGTTGTGGCTGGCACCACCTTGAGGCAGAAGGAGCTAGAGTGGGCCCTGGCGTGTATTCTTCTAGCCTCTACCCTCAGTCTGTCTTGCGAGGCCTGCCTGGGTGGGCTACCCCACAGGTAGCACCTACTTCCCCAACCTCCCCATATCCTGTAGAGGGGCCTCCTGGTGAGCCCCCACCAGATGGTCCTTCCCGCAAGGGCTGGCCTTTGGTTCCTCTGCTGCTCCCACCACTGTGGAAGCTTCCTGAGAGGCATCCTCTGGCCTTCTGGTGCTGGCCCGTCCCCGGTGCTCTCCCACTGTCCTCACCCCTGCAGCTCCTGGCCCCTCAGCCTACCCAGAGCCAGAAGCCCGAATCTGCTCACTGTCCCTCACTCAGCTTCTGACTTCTGGGCCAAACCCCCAGTCTGCCTCTGCCTTCTACTGTGCCACGGACAGGTCTCTGTCCCTCTGTTGCCTCAGTGGCCCCTTCTCCAACAAGAGTTCGGACAACAGAAACTCCCAGTCCCAGCAGTCTCCAGAATTCTGTGAGTTTCATCGCAGGCAATTTGAGGGGCAAATGTATGCAGATGGATATGCAAATGGCCATCTCCAGGATTTATGGGTGGCCTTAATTCCAAGGGAAGGAGGTGGGACGGGTGGATGGGGCATTTCAATGAGGCGGCCTCAGTCTGGCTGGGTCCACTAAATCCTGGCTGGTGTCAGCGCCGTAAAGCACTGTGATGAAGGGCAGGCGGCCCGCGGGAGGCGACGGTGATTTACAGCCGCCGGAGCCTCCTCCCCGTGGCCGTGCAGGCAAGCGCTGCGGGACAGGGACCAGGGACGGGGAAGGATTTATGTCGCTCGCTTCCCCACTCCGGCGGCGGCGGCGGCGGCGGCGGCGGAGGCGGTGGCGGCGGGCAGCGGGGAGAGTGGGAGAGTGGGAGAGCGGAGCGCCCAGGAAGGTGACTTTCACCTTCAGAGGCGGCACTATGGTGGAGGGGGCGGTAGAGGGGAGAACGGAGGGGCGTTTCCAGCCTGACCCCTGCCCAGCCCCGAGCCACAGTGCTCTCCTCCAGGCGGCCTTCCTGTGCCAACGCTGACCCCCTTCACCCCAAGCCACCACCCCCTACTGTCACTTCTCCCCCTGGGGCCCAACTCTCCAGGGCCTGGCAAGGTTCAGCCCTGAAAGACGGGAGGCCAGTGGGTCTAGCGTGTTTCCTTGGCTGAACAGAGCTCTCCTGAAGTCTAACCTCACTCTCTTGTGCTGGAAAGAGTCCACTTTGATATATTTTAGGTGGCCAAAAAAAGGGAAGTTGATCTCCCTCAACTTCACCTGCCTGAAGGGTACTTGCCTGTTCTCTCCCTCCGGATTCCCCCAGGATTCCCCGGATTCACTCCAGCAGGTGAATGCCCTGGGGTAGGGCACTTGGGGCTGTGGGCCCCCTACACACACAACTCAACTCCTGAATTTTGGAAGCTGGTAAGCTGAATTTTGGAAAGGTAACAGTGTTTCTCCAGTGACTCACCAGAATCTCTCAGAAATGACTGATGTGTCACTCAACCAGGGAGCCCTACTGAGTGCAGGGTCTAAGGCCTGAGAGACAGAAGGCTCAGAAGCAAACTTTTCCTCGTTCTCAGGGCTGCCCAGCCCCCAGCTCCAAGAGCCTCTGTCTCCTGGCCCACCCCGCCTCTCTATAAACAAAGTTTACGTGTCCTGTTCTCATAATTAAAGGAACCGGGCCAAAAGTCCTCAGGTAAAGAAAGGCTCCTTTTGAGGATGTAAACACATAAATCGAAAGGCCTGGTTCCATCGCGTTTTCGTCTTCGGAGCTGCCTGTTTTGAGCTGAGGCTGTCTCCCTCGAGTTCATTTTAGGTAAATGCGTCCTGGCCTACTGGCCGTTTGGGCCAAGCGAGCAGGGACGCTTCCCTGACCCAAGGCATCACCGCAGAACCCCGGCAACGTTTCAGGCCATGCAGGAGTCCTACAATGTTGTCTCTAGCTCCGCAGGGCCTCTCTGCTCTGGCTGTATTTCCTGAAGCCCCCGAATATTTTCTGCCTCTCTCTATCTCTCCCCAAACAAAGATCGAACCCAGTTACCGTAAATGCTGTCGTCTCAAGCACATCTCTGCGATACTGAATTATTTCCAAGAACAAGAATACGAATGTAAGCAGGGTTCTCTATGAGTCCATACAGATACCAAACTCCGAAGACATTTCCCAGCGGGTTTGACCTGGAGATTGGTGCTCCAGGTCCCAGAGACTGGAGGTGCTGGTGGGGGGGGGGGGGGTAAGGAAGTCACCAGAAGTGAGAGCAGTGCGGGGGAAAGGTGAGCACACACAAGGTCCCACAGACAAATACATTCACCTCTCGCTTTCAACTTCAGGGTGCTTTTGTTGAGCATGTGTGGGACAAATAGAATCAGTGCGAATAACTGTGCAATTTGTGTGCTGCCAGAGCCTCCCTGTCTAGGGAACAACAGCATCGAAATGCAGTTCCTAGTGCCCTGGCCCAGGCCTGAATCAACCCGGAAAAGGGGGCAGTTTTACCTTAACTCATGCGAAGACACTGCATCCACAAACAGCATCTGTGGTGTCAGGCACTGTGAAAGCATGTTTACTTACACCCTTTACCTCATTTAATCTCCGCAAAGGTAGATGTGACATCCCTGTTTTACAGGTGAAAAACCGGAAGCATGGCCAAGTTCGAGTGACTTTGCCAGGCTCACAGGGCTGATGAGCAATGGCAGTGAGATTGAAACAGCACGGTGCATCCCCAAACCCAACCTCTTCCTTCTGGGTTCACTCTCCGCCTGTACCCTCATCTCCAGCTCCGTGCCTTCACTCTGGCTGCTGTAACCCACCTGACCTCAATCCTGACTGAAGAAGATTAACAGTACCAAGTGTTGGTAAATAAGCGATTGGAGGGAATGTAAAATGGGACAAGTACTTTGGAAAGCTATTTGCGGGTCTGTTCCAAAATTAAACATACACCGACTATATGATTCAGCCATTCCACTCCGAGATACATACCCAAGAGGAATAAAATAATACGTCTACATAAAGACTTGTCCATGAAAGTGGCTGGGAAGAAAGGAAGGGAGGGGCATGAGGGAGCTGGAGAGATAGGCCCACTCCTGGGCTGTTACTTCACTCCATTCCTCCTCAATCCAAGCTAAAACCTTGTCGGGGCCAACGCGGGTGAAGGGGAAGCCACTGCAGGCCTGGGAAGTGCTCAGAGGGCCTGCTGGTGACTGTGCCCCAGCTCTGGGCTTTCCATTAGGAGTGAAGCAGGGTCCCTGGCAGTGGCATGGGGGGTAAGGATGGGAGAGAGGGTGGAGTGGCAAAGGCCTAAGTGAAGGTAGCAAAACCAAGAATGAGGCAGACAGTGGAATTAAGGGCAACCAGGCTTGGGAGCCCACAAAGTGCCCATTAGCCAAAGGGCTGCAGTATGGCAGCTCTGTAGGAGCCCAAAATTCACCCACGCCACTGAGATGAGATGCTTCTTAAGGGCTCCAGCTGGGTAAAAGACCCAGGCTGGCTGGATTTGCCCCTTGGATGGGTGGCACCAACTTCTAGGCTGAAAGTTGTAGGGAACGATGCTGGGTGGGGACAGGCTAGAGTCTGATTCCCTTCCCAGCTAGGCTACACCACACCACCCCAACTTCTACCCCACACTGACTCTGAGTCAGAAGACTGGCCGAGGAGGACACAGGAAGCCCCTTCCCCTGCTGGCAACAGAAGTCTGTAGGTCCTGCTCTGGTAGCTGGGAGTGGGCAGAGCTGAAGTCCCCTCAAGAGCCTCTGGAGGTGGCCCCCTCCTCACCCCTCCTCCTCCTGCCTGTGTCCTTGGCTCCCTACTTCTATGTCTGCTCTCTGCTGGGATGGAAGTCTCAAGTCTTCTGCCCCCCAATACCCCTCTCCGGTTGCCCTTCATCTCCCCTTGGCAGCAGCCGGGGTGGAAGGCCAGGCCGTCCATAGCCCAAAGAGAAAATACAGTGCCACTGGGGCTAGTTCCGTGCACCCTCAAAATGGCATTTGCTCAGTCGAGGGAGATTGGAAGCAGGGAGGCCACACCAATTCCCTGCCTGGAAGCTGATGTCCTCAATCAGGCTGCAGCTACATCCCTCTGTCACTTGAAGCATTGAAGTGCCTTCCAAAATCAATCAGGATCACTTACTTTTTTCACCTACCATTTTGGAAGACTTAGGTCAGCAGGGGGAGTCCGGTACCTGCTGGCTTGGCTGTCCCACCAGGGGAGCGCAGAGGAACAGGACTCCTTGCTGTGGCGGGGACACGGCCCCGCCCCACCCCTTCCCACCCCAACTTGAAGCTAATCTCTGTCATTCTGCGCTAGGACTCCCATGCTGCTCACCACACTTCATACGTGAAAGTGCACAGTTCTCAGCTCCGGTTTACAGGATTTTCCCTCCTTGTTTTCAAAAGTAATTTCTCTCCTTGTCCCAAATCTCACTTCCACCTTCCAGTTCAGGCCTTCACAACTTCTGATGGGAGCTCTTACAGTACTCACCCCCTCCCACCCTGCTGAGGTCGGCCTGCTCTCCCCCCACCCAACTCCTCCCTCTCACCAGTATAGCCGCTCGGGAGAACCGTCCACCTGCTCTGTGCCAGGGGCCACAGGAACCGGAGACAAGGACAGGTCTGTCTTCTGGTGCAGAAGATGGACGTGAACCAACTAGAGCAGAGTTATCCTGCAGCACAGGGCATGCGCCAGGGGCAGTCTGGGTCCCAGAGTCGTGCAGTGCGTCTGGGAGCCTGCATTACAGACTACTGGAAGAGGACTAGAGCTCTGCTAGAAAACAGTGGTGTTCTCGGTAGTGGAACAGCCTGTGCAAGGGCTCAGAGGCTGGATATCAAGGTCTTCTAAGCTCTGATCACACTTACTTATTGTACTGGTTGGGCTCTTATGTCTGTATGTGACAAAAAGGCCACCTCAGACTGATTTAACAACAAAGGGAATGTGTTGACTTTTAAACTAAACTTAATAGATTGAGCCGGAGAAGCTCAATCCAGCAGCTTAATGGACATCACCAGAGTTTTGGTTTCTCTCTGTGTCTTTCTTCTAATATCACCTTCACAAGGTGACCCTCCAGTACCTTCCAGCTCTCCCCTTCTATGCAGCAGTGACAAGCCTCCTGATACCACCCTTCTCTATGCCAAAAACATGCACACCTTCTCTCACCCTCCCTTTCTTCCTGGGGCTTTACTCACTCGGACTTACAACAAATCGTTCCTTGAAGTTCATTGGCTACTTGGTCAAATCTCCATCTCTGAACCAATCAGTGAGCCAAGTCATCGCTCCACCCACCCTTGACTGCATAGGTGAAGTGAGGGCGCAAAGAACCTGGTAGCCAGGAGCACGGAGACAGACACAGCACTAGAGAAGGCACCTGTCCTATGCATGATTGTGGCTGAGAGGGTCACCTGGGGTTTGCTTCAAGCCAAGTAACAAGTCTTGAAAAGGGAGACTGGGAGAAAATGGTGGGCCCCCAACTTCTCCCAACTTTCCTTTCTCCTGAGTTATCTATTCCATATTACTTAAGCTGGAAAGAGAGCGTTATCTCTCACAGTGCAATTTTCATCCCTATTTCATCCCTGTATGGAACAATCCTGTGTGCTTGTGTGTGTGGGGGGGGGGGGGGAGGGAAAGTGAGAGAGCGGGAGAAAGAGAAGAGAGGGAAGGAGAGCTAGAGGGAGAGAGGACTGTATGTATATAGTCTCCAAATCTTCACTGCGGTGTCCTCTTTCTTTGGAATACAGGGAAGTGGGGGGATTGAAAGCCTTTCCTTCAAATGCTGAACAGTCATAGCCAAGAAAAAAAGAATACAGAAAATGTGATGCTGACCTTGAACCTAGTGAGTATGGCTCTGGGAGGCTGAGGCACCTTCTGCGGTTCCATGGCCAATGTGCACTTGGAAGGGAATGGGGCTCGGACTTTGGGCACCTGTTTTGCCCAGGGCAAGGCCAGCCCTTCTACCCCAAGGAAGCTACAGCCCCAGCCTCTGGAACTTGCTGGGACAGACCGAGGTGGGTGGGGCAGTCTGCAAGGGTCTCAAGACTTCAATTCCACAAATCATCCTGTTTTAATGTAAATGGCAATTGCCAAGAGTACAGCATGTTTTCCTGTGTCAGCAGCTCAGTGACTAATGTCCCAAGATAAATGGCTTTGCTTTGTCTTGTTTAGAGAGATTCTGTAATCTTTCTTTCCTTTCTGCTGAGGGAACTCCCCAGATCCTTCCCAAGTGCACTCCAGGGCTGAGGAAGCCTGGGGGTCAGGGCCACCAGCTGTGCTGAGGTCATTCCATGTGCCGTGAGAGGCAGGGACAGGTGAGAACCTGGGCTGAACGAGTCTGGAGCAGACTGGCCATCAGTCCTCAGCAAATGACTGGGGAAGAGCTGACAACAAGCCCTACATTCAGGCCAGTGTGGAGCTCGGGTCGAAGGGAGGATCCAGAGCCTCCAGGGCTATGAGGGAGAAATTTGGGCCCTGGGATAGAGACAGAGAAGAATGGGCAAGTAGGACAAGGGAGAGGTTCCACTGCCATCTCGTGCCATGTGGGTATTACTAAACAGCCAGGGATGGGCAGGGAGGTATTTTTATTTATTTACTTTTTAACCAGTGAAGATTTAGGGTTTGGGGGATCTTTGTTTTAGCACTTACTGGCTGTTGCATCTTGGACAGTATTGCTCCCATTTCACAGATAAGGAAACGGAGGCTTACAGTAGCTAAGCAATTTGCCCAAAGTTCTACATGTAGTTCATGGCAGCCTTCAAACTTAAACCATGACAGTCTAGCTCCAAAGTCAATAGTGTTGAATGAAGCAGCAATTGGGAGACTAGACTTCCCCACGTACCTAGTGACTTCTGACCCACCCACCTGAAACCCCAGCTCTTCACCCTTCCAGAAATGCATCCTTGCTTAACCACGGTGCAAATGTTGTAGTTTATATTTCTACCATTTGTCTTCTGAACGCATTTCCCAGTCCCTTTGTCGATGGTGGACCAGGTGATATACGTGACTTCCAGGCTGGAGCACTTCACTGTCAGTGTCAAGCCCTCCAGAGCTGTCCCTTTGTCCAGCAGCAGGCACTATTCCGAATCGCTGCTCCGTCAGCCTGGGTCCCACATAAGGACGTCGTGGACAGGACCTCAACCAACCCACCGTGGGCAATGGAACATGAGTGAGAAATTAATCTTCACTGCTCCGAACCATGGGATTTGAGGTTTGTTACTGTAGTTTAACTTATCCGCTCCTGACTGAGAGTCTTCCCTTTCTGGGAGGAGGAAACAGATGAATTCTTCTAGATGTACACAGCAGTGTTCCACAGAGGGGAAGGACAGGGAGCCCATTTCCATCAGCCACACCGTCCTGTTTCAGAGAGGCCAAGTGGGACAGGGAGAAACGAGCATTAAGGGAAAACAAGGATTCCAAGAGCCCCGAGCCAGAGAGCTTTCAGATTGCAGGGTCACCTGGCCTCTCTGAGGTCAGGGCAGCGGCGTCAGGGAAGTCTATTTTGCACAACCCAGAGCCAAGTGGCTGGAGCCTGCAGCTGTCTAGGCCTCATGCAAGAGAAGGAGCTGAGTCTCCCCCAGGCCAGGCATCAGGACGCAACTCTCAAAGTAGCAGATGGGAACAGATGCAGTTGGCCGTCTTGGAAGACAGGCCCAGGCACTGGTGGCCCAGTTACCCGAGTGCAGACTCCCTTCTCCAGGCAAATCTTGTGGACGGTAGACAGGGTCTTCCATGGGCATGAGCCCTGGGACACAGGCTGCTGCGGCAGGGACCCAGTTGCAGGACATGGGAAGGCGTCTCCTGGAAGTGGGTCTGAGCCCAGTGGAGAGTGTGGGTACTAACCCTTCCCTGGAGTTGTCTTCCCCTCCTCCGGCCTAAATTCGCCCGTCTCCCATTTCTGAAAGACAGCTAGAGGGGAAGCAGGTAGACTGTAAGTTAACCCCTCTGGAACGGGTGGTTCTGAAGCTGCACGTGAACTGGGACAGATCCTGGAAGCTGGTGCTCACCGGAGACACCTGGAGAAGAGGGAGCGGGTGGTGTAGAGAGACTTTCCCGTAAGTGGCAGCTGCCTGTTTGGCATGAGTAGAGGGGTGCTTCAGGCCACAAGTGACCCTGAAACATCTTTCCACCATTTCCCCCTTTCCCTGTGGTTAGGGCTGGCCTTTACTCACCCTTCACCTGACATCTTCTGCCTCCTGGGTCCCCAAAACTACCTCCCCACCTCCCAAATCTGCCAGAAAGATCTCATCAGCATTCTTTCACAATGTGCTGGGTTCATTCCAGAAGGCCTTGGAAGGACTCTGCTACTTTCTGGAGAAGCAGCGAATAGTGGAGCCTCTCTCCCCCAGTCACGATTGGCAATTTGGAAGCTGCCTTGGAAGCAAACATTGATATCACAACTGTCTCTTATTGTAGCCTCAGCAGAAAAGTGTAGAGGAAACAGCCCAGCCTTTGAGATGAAACGAATCTGGGTTTCATTCCCAGCTCTGCCATGTGCCAGGTATGTGAACTGGGGCCAGGAGCTTCGGTTCTGTCAGCCTCAGTGTCCTCATCTGTGAAATGGTGATACATTAGTCCCCACACTATGGTAGCACTCATACAAGGGTACAACAGAGTGAAAGAAGACACAGCCCTTAGCACAGGGTCTGTCTGACATGAAGCACGTATAGGTGCTTAATAAAATGATATTTAGGATTAGTTTGCTCTCCTGAGTGGGCAAGAAGCAGAGAGGCTCTTACAAGTCTCAACAAGAAAGCAGTGAGTTTGCCTGACTCAAAAAGGCAGGAAGAGGGTTGGAGAATCATGCAAGGGGCCCAGGCAACAATACCCCAGAAACCTGATCAGCTGCAGCACCCAAATACTGAGCAGCCGGATGCCAGAGCCCACAGACAGAAAGGAGGCTCCAGAGCCCGAGAGTCCCCCCAACCAGCAGGTCTAGAGCCAGCCCAGCACTACCTCAGGCAAATGTCTGAACGCATTTGTTCAGTGTCCAGAGTTCAGAAACCACCCCTGGGAAGAGCTCCTCCTTAGCCTTACCCCTAGCCACCTGTGTCACAGCAATTTTGTTTCTACTATTGCATTGCTGTGTTGCCTTTTTTGACCTTCAAACTGCTTGTGGGTATTTCAGGAGAAGTTGCTGAGCATCCTGTCCAGGCCAGTGAGGTTGGGAGCAGGGGCAGTAGGGATGGCCAGGTCCCATTCAAGAGCCCAGAGAGAACTGGGAAGGCACAGGAGAAACCAAGATGTGGCTTTAGGGCTGCTTGAAGAGGAGAGGGCGCCTCCTTCTCGAATCTTCCCAGAGGGGAATTTTACCCCTAAGTGTTCCGACATACATCAGTCACTCAGCTGCAGTCTAGTTTATGTATGAATAATTAACATGGGACTCTCAGGCCAAGAGGCCAACCTCCTACCTCCATCTCAACATATAGGAATGACAGAGATGTCTGTCAATTTACTATATATGTGTATAACCATGCTGAAGAGAATAGAGAGGAAGATATCCCCAGGCATACAACGGAGAAGGAAACCAAAGTGATAATCAGAAACTGAAGTGAAGCCAAGAACTGGAACAGAGATAAGTCGCTGGCGATAGGGTCACTATGCCAGGAAGGGCTCCTGTGTGAAGCCGGGGAGCCATGAGCCGGCCCACCAGGTAAGTCTGGATTGACTCTGCCCACGTCAGGCAGGTGTCTGGACATGAGCAGTTTATCTCAGGCCAGAAATAGACATGCATCCCAGGAAAGAAACTAAGCCCATGTCCCTGCATAGATATAAAGTTCAGAATTATTCCATACATGGAGAGACATGTAGACAAAATTGTTCGCATGATACCTTGTCCACAACTCCGAACCCCATGGAGCTGGAGCTAAGGCAACCACAAAATCACCCTGTAAGGAAGGGCAATTTGACAACACCATCATGAGAGGTGAACTCTGAGAGTTCAACAAGATTATCCACCAAAAGGATAGAAGTGGAACGTGTAATTGACAAGCATGTAGAGAAAAAAATGAACAAAAAAACTTGATTCAATGGAAAGTAGGAATGGAGGGGAAATAAAGAAGCAAAGCAAAGCATGGTAAATAGGAACAAAAATGGGATTGCAGAAGTAATTTCAAATATATTCATGCTCATAATAAATGAATTCGAATGGGGGAAATCTTTATTAAAAGACAAAATTTGGGGACACCGGGGTGGCTTAATCTGTTAAGTGTCCGAGCTCATGATCTTCTGATTTGTGAGTCTGAGCCCCACGTTGGGCTCTGTGCTGACAGCTCAGAGCCTGGAGCCTTCTTCAGATTCTGTGTCTCCCTTTATGCCCTCGCCCCCTTTTTCTCTCTCTCTCTCTCAAAAATAAATAAACACTCAAAAAATTTAAAAGACAAAATTTTATGTTTTTCCCTTTAATTCATATATTTGCTACTTACGAAAGAAATATCTAGAATTAAGACAGAGGGTTGGCAGTAACGATGTGCAAGCACACACACACACACAATGCTAATAAAAGGGGGCTGGTGAAAAATTAATTAGTGGAAGAAAACCTTATATGGAAATGACAAACAATTCCTAGTCTTAAAAAGAGGTATCCATTAAAACCGTATAACAATAATGCCTTGTATACAACCAACTATACAAACTCAAAACATGTAATTGGCGGTATTAAAAGGAGAAGCTGACAAATCCAGAGTCAGAATGGGCCACTCTCTCAAAAATGAATAGATCATGGAGTCAAAAATTGCTCCGATTATAAAATATTTGAATTCAAGTATTTGAACAATAAAATTATAGATTTGCTGTAATAAACCCATACAGTACTTTGCATCCAATAAATAGAAAACACATATCATTCAAGAATACATGGGTTATTTGAAATATTTCATCTGAACTGCATGTTAAAGCTGGTCTCATCAAATTGCAAAGACTCAAAATGAAACAGATCACATGTTCTGACTGCCACACAATAAAAATCCCAAGTAAATCATTAAAAAAGGGCACCCCCAAAAGCCCATGTATTTGGAAACAATCGAAACAATCCCACTGCCAAATAATGTATAAGTTAAAGAGGAAATAATTTTAAAAAATTTGAACATTTTAGAACTAAACAAGAATGAGAGCATGGAATATCAAAATTTCTGAAGCTGTCCCTAGAGAGAAATGTCTAAATCTAAATACATTTATTAGAAACCAAGGAAGATTGAAAATAAGTAGACTGAGGATTCACCTCAAGAAAGAGAGAAGAAAATAATGGAGCAAACCAAAAAGAAGGGGAAAAAAGGGCAATAATAAAGATGAAAGCCGAAAATAATAAAATAAACATAAATAACAAAAATAGAAAGGAACGATGAAATAAAAAGCAGTTGTTTGGGAGAAAAAAACCCTCTATTATGGCTGGGAAAAAAATAATATGTTATACTAATATTATTGTATTAGTATAATACAATCAAGCAAACAGAACTATAGTACAGTAGATTTATTTTGGCAGGCTTCTGTATTAATCATGCTTTTCTATTTTTTACATTTCTGGACACTTTGATAGCTGAGGCTCTGCTGTCCCTAGAGACACTGACCCTCCTGGGGTGAGCCAATTCCTAGAGATAGGAAGACTCACCTACAAGCACCTTTCAGGAACAAACCAACAATCCTGAACCCATGTCCTTTTACCACCCCAGGGCCAATCACAAGACAATTAGAGACAGCCTTTTTTGCCCCCAGAGTCTGCTGAAACTATTCAAACCAGCCACTCCTAAGCCTGCTTGCTCTGCCCATTCCTTCTTATATAAACCACAATGAAGGCTCTCGCCCATGCTTTCCTCTCACGCTCTCTGCCTCCTGACTGACCCTGGTGCTTCCCCACATGGCCCTGTGTGGTGTGGCGTGCCCCTTCCTCTTGGGAACTGTGAGTCACAAATTATCCTTTCAATGCTAGTCATCTCCTGATCTGTGGCCTCCCCATACCGGAATAACAATAAAGCCTACATTTTAAAACAACTTCCCCATCGCTATTCCAGAAGGACAAAGAGGAGAAGACGCATCAGGTGGGAAATGTGAGAGGTGAACGGTATCTTTAATACTGGAGATAGAAGGTCCCACAGAGGACCAAACACTATTTATGAGAGAGGAACCGTGCTTAAATATTGCCTGGTGAAGTTTTAGGATGTCGGGCATAAAGTTTAAAATCTTTTAAGTATTCCAGGGGAAAAAGTTCATGTGTCAGAGTAAAGAGGATTGAATTGGAATCAATCTTCTCCTTTACGAACCTAAATACACAAAGAAATATAATAATCATATAATAATATCTACAAAGTTCCAAGGGGGAAAAGACTGCCTTCAAGACAAAAAAGCTATGATTCATTTGTGAGGTCAAGTAAAAGACAGTTTTCAAACATTTAAGCATTCAGATGTATACTACACACTCAAACGTGCGGAACAATTTGCTCCAAGTAAGGTCCCGGCTGACTAAGAAACAAATAGGAAAATTAGCAGAACTCAAGGTTAATTTATAAAAACTCAATGTTAGCATTGTTGATGCCCAAATGAAATGTCCAAAAGGTCCAAACTAATGACTGAAGGAGAAGGTACATAAATGTCCAAAATACTTACTGCAAGAGAAAGTATGTGTGCATGTAAGAAAGAAGTTCATAATACCAATCTTAATTTTGTGTATCAAGCAAAAGGGGAGGTAGAAGTAGGGAGGAAATTTTAAAAGCATGAAATCATCATATACAGGGAAAAGAAATATATAGGTTCTTTTCAGGTTGGTAAAGCAATAGTACATACACGGGGTGTGCATGGGTGTGTGTGTGTGCACGTGTGTGCATGTCTGAAAGAACCAGGAGTAGGTTAGAAATGAAAAGTGTGACTTTCTAATTTCTAAATAGAGAGGAACTTGCAAAGCAAACCTGAGAAAATGGCAAAAGGAAAAAGGAAAACAAGGAAGCATAAAAGGACAAAGTATTATCATATAAGACATGTGATTAAACATTCTGACTCCAGAGCCTCAGGACTAAAATAACACTGAGAACTCCATACTGGCGACTCCCCTGTCTCTCATGGCTGGGTCTACTTTCTCTTCTCCCATTTGCAGTAATCCATTCCCTCTGGTTTCCAGTCTGCCAATAGGAAGATGGCCACGGAGCAGGCAGCAACCAAGTGTGTACCCTCTTAGATCCAGAGAGCGACAAAGCTGAGTGAAAATCCTTATCCCAGTTCCCACCACCCAGGGAGGATTCTGATGGGCCCGGGGTGCATCAGAGGCCCAGAATCTCTGGAGCAAACAAGTATGGCCAGGGATAGAGTCTTACAGAACTCCCCACAAAGTGGAACACCTTCCAGAAAAAAGATGGACGATATACTAGGTGCCCATTACCTAAGGAAAAGCGAAAAGAAAGCAATCTTCATATCAGACAATACAGAATTCATAGCAAAAAAGCACCTCACTAGTTTAAAAGGGGAAAAGGGTTATCCTATATTGGTAAATTGTAGAAACTAAGGAGAATGAAAGAACCATGAATCTATGTACACTAAATATTGCATTAAATGTACAAAGTCAAAAAGGTTAAAAATTAAGGAGTAATTGAACAAAATCACAGTGATAACAGAAGGATTAATATGCCTTACCATTTCTGAGAGACTAAGTAGACAGAAATTTCATTAGAATACAGAAGAGTTCAAGCCTATTATTAAAATTTTGATTTAATAGATCTATATCAAAATGTGTTCTCTAGAACAGAAAATATGTATTCATTTTAAATGGCCAAAGAATAGTTACAAATTCAATCATATCTTAGGCCACAAAGAAAATCTCATTAAAAATCTCAAAAGCAGAAATAGTACTATGCACAAATTCAAACCACAATGCAACAAAAGTAGAAGTTAATAACAAAAGAGAAACAAAGAAACAAAATGAAGCCACCCTGGAGAGCAGGGAAACTTGTCTTAATAGCCCAAGAGTCAAAGAGAAAATCAAAACCACAATTAATGATTGTTTACGAAACAATGAGGAGCTATAGCACAGAGAAAATACAAAGCTCTAAAGAACAGAATAGCTCTTTATATGGTTTTATTTTTCTCATTAAACAGAGGAAATCAAATGAAACAAGTATTCAAGTCAAAAGCAAGTAAAAGCAAAAAAGTGAAGCTATGAAAAGCTAGAGGAAGAACTTGAAGATAATGAATAAGAAGGTGAAAATTTAAAAATAATAAAAACTATAGATCTGAGAAATTCAAGAGTTGGATCTTTGAAAGGAGCGTAATTAAGATAACAATAGTGACTATTAAAAACAACAACAACAATAGTGACTATTGATGGGGCTTTCAGCTAATGGCCAAGTATCTTGCTAACCACTTTAACATTCACACATTCATCTCAGGATGGCCCCATGTGATAGGAAGTACAGATATGCCCATTTCATAGTCTGGGAATGAAATGTTGTGTCCCAGATCTTTCCATGCCCAGAACCCATGCTCTTAGTCACTGTACAGTTCTTCTAGTGGGGCAAATCAAGGAGAGGACATGGAGACTCACAACGCAATGGAGAAGAAAAGCATACAACCACTACAGAAGAGAATTTAAAATTAGGAGAAAATACTACACACAACGTAATACTATAACTGTTTTTTTCTCTCTCCTCTTTTTTTTTTTTACTGACAAGTTTATTTGACACAGTTGGGATCATATGCGTCATCCAGTGGGGTCTCCTTTCTTTTTCTCTTTTTATGTAGAAATAATTTCGAACTTAAAGGTTGCACAGAGAACTTTTTCCCCTAGAACCATTTCGGAATAATTTGCCCATGGGATGCTCCCGCACCCCCCAGTACTTGAGTGTGCATTTCCTTAAAGCAAGGGCATGCTCCTACATAATCTCAATCTCATCGAAACCCAGGCAACAATATCGATACACTTCTACCATCCAATTTACAGAACCCATTCAAGCTTTACCAACTGTCTCCGCAATCTCCATAAATAAACAGGTTCAATCCAGAATCACACGTTGCATTTAGTTGTCATTTCTCTTCAATCTGGAATGATACCTCAGTCTTTTCTTTACTCTTGTTAAAAAGGAAAGAATAAGTTCAATACGGAGACTTACGGAGTCAGCTTATTCTGGGGAATGTGACATTTTAATAGTCACTCTGAAATTTCCTGATCAGCACTAGTGAGGCCATCTGCAGGACAAAGACTGTATCATCCCTCTTCCCCACCACCCCACTCCCGCCTCCAAAAATAGATGTCCCGGCCTGGAACAACCCTTCCTTCTTTTTTGCCAATAACTTCTTTGCCCTGCCCTCCTGACTCCAAAGTCCTTCCATTTCATACATCTCCTCAGAGCATTTCTCTACTTGCTAGATGACATGCTGCCCAATTCATGAATCACTTAATGAAGCCAATTAGCTCTTCAAATTTACTCATTGAATTCTTATTCTTTGACGCTTCTTAACCTTGATATATTCAAAGATACAGGCCAGCTCTCTTGTTGAATGGCCCTCAGCTTGGATTTGTCTGGTATTTCCTCACGTTACATATTTTGAACAAGAACAGCATACGCTATGGGTCACATGATTTCAATTTGACCTTGATTACTGAATTGAGAGAGTGTTTTCTACTGTTAAGTGACTCTTCTTCCAAAGCCCTTTGTAATCAATAATTACTTTATGGGAAAGTATTTTGAGACTATGTAAGTAGTTTCTCAACTACTCTTGTAATATCCACTGATGGTTCCTGGCTGAAATCACTTATTACTACTATAAAGGTTGCCAAATGGTGATTTTCAAATTCCATCATCCCTTCTATGTTAGTTGACATTCTACTTTTAAGGAAAGGCTTTTCTCTCCTCTCCACTTATATATTTACTTATTTATTTTATCACTGTGGACTCCCAGATTCCTATTTCATTTAATTGTAAAAATCTGTGACTATTCTCTTGTAGTTTGTCTAATTATCCCAGATTTGGCTAGCAGTGCCCCTTTGATCTGGTCTCTATGTCCTGTTGACCTGTACTCACTATTCTCTGTGCTTCTTTACTTTCTGGAACAACAGGATCTTCTAGGCTCGTCTTGTACTCTTTCTTCCCCAGTCCTGGAATCCACCACTTCTTTAAAAGTCCTCTTAGCAGAGAAGGTGCTTTAAAAAACACCGATCTGGACAGTAGCCGAGTTCACTGCTATTAGGGTTTCTCAGGGCACAGAGGTGAAAAATATCTACCCTTATATATCTGTCGATCATCAATTTATCTATCTATCAAACGATCTATCTACTTAACCTATCATCTGTCTGTGGTAGGCAGCCCCAGGATTGCCCCTAAATAATCCTTACCTCCTGGTATTCAAATTCTCAGTAATCCTCTCCTCTCAGAAGTGAGGTGGACATAGTGACTCACTTCTAACACGGAATATGACAAAAGCTCCAATTCAAGTTTAGGTTTATGTCACATTCAAGTTCAGGTTACAAGAAGACTATGAATTCTATCTTAAATATTCTAACTGTCTTACTCACTCTGGAGGAAGCCAGCTGCCAAGCTCTGAGATGGAGAGGTCCACATAGCAAGTGATCGAGGATGCTTCCAAGCAACTGTCAGCGAGGAAGTGACCCTGCCAATAACCATATGAGTGAGACTGGAAATGGGTCTTTCTCTAGTAGAGCCTTCAGATGAGACTACAACCCTAGCTGACAGTTGGATGGCAGCCTTGTGAGTCCTTGCATCAGAGACACTCAGCTGAGTTCCTCCTAGATTCCTGATGCACAGAAATTATGAGATAATAAATATCTCCTGTTGTTTTAAGGCACTAAGTTTGGGGTTACTTTATTACACAGCAACAGAAAACTAAAACACACACACACACACACACAAGATGTGCCTTCATTGCTGTATCTATGCTCTATATTGAAAACCAGGACTTCACCCAAACTGCCAATTCCAATTCAACACCACAGGATCCACTCTAGTTTTCTTCCTTTCCATAACTGTAACGCACTTCTCAGACAGTGAGGACTTGGCTCTCATTATTCTTAATATGCTTACTTATTGGATCACACACACACACCCCATGACAAGTTTCCTCTCCCTGCTGCCACTACCCCACACAGGCTTCCTCCTCAGCCTACTCGAAGCCTCACACCCAAAGTTAGAGCCATGGGCACCACCTACCCTGTGTGGACCCCTACCTTGTCCGGGCCCACCCAGTGGCTCCTGGCATTTAAGAACCCTGCATCAGGCTCTGTGCTGAGAGCTCAGAGCCTGGAGCCTGCTTCAGATTCTGTGTCTCCCTCTCTCTCTGCCCCTTCCCTGCTCGCACTTTGTCTCTCTCTCTCTTTCAAAAATAAAATAAAAACATGAAAAAAATTTTTTAATTGTTTAATATGTATACCGATATTATTCACACGTAAGAATCAAATTACAGATTTTTTTTCTTACACTTTATTTCTTCCATGATTTATTATGAACAGTATAAGGAAGAATTTATTTTATTTCTTTTTTCAAAGAAAGAGCTATTGGTTATATTTATCAATTCTACTATTTTTTCTTTGTGTAACTCATTGCTTTATTACTCTTTCCCTCCTTATTTCCTTTAGTCTTTCTTTCTCTTTCTTTCTTTCTTTCTTTCTTTCTTTCTTTCTTTCTCTCATTTCTTGAATTGAATGCTTAAATTTTTAGTGTAATAATGAAGCACTTCTTGCCCATTTATTTTTCCAAATGAACTTTGCATTCTCCTCAAGTTCTGAAAAATTTCCATGAGATGTTTATCAGAATTTTATTAAAGATATAAAATAATTTGTGGTGCAATGACATTTTTATGTATTGAATCTTCCCAACAAGGAGCATGTCCTTCCATTTATTCAAGACCTCTTTTCTGTCTTTCAGTAATGTTTCATGGTTTTATTCCTATGGGTCCTGCACAATTTTCAATAGTTCATGCCAAGGAAATATTTTTTTGTTTTCTTAACTAGCTATTGCTATTTTATAAGAAAGCTTTTGACTTCATTAACTGAGGTCATTTCGTGACTGGTTCCCTTATGAACTCTCTTCTTCTGTTCCCTAGGGTTTTCAAGGTAGAAAAAAATTATTATATGCAAATTATGATAATTTCGTTTCCTATTTCTTAGCTTCTTCTCTCAGTTTCCTAAATAATTGTATTAGCTAAACTTCTAGAACAATATCAACTAATAATGGTTATGGTGGGCATCTTTGTCTGGCTTCTGACTAATGCCCATGTCTGTTTCATTTTTTAAATTACCCTTTTTATTTTGAGATAATTATAGATTTACATGCAGTTGTAAGTCAAAAAGAGACCTTATTTATCCTTTACCAGGCTTCCTACAGGGTTATATTTTGCAAAGCTGTAGTTACAACCAGAATACTAACATTGATTTAATTCATCCATTTTATTCAGATTTTACCAGTTTTACCTGTATGCATGTGTGTGTGTGTTTTAATTCTGTAGAATTGTATCATACATGTAAGTTCTTGTATCTGCTTCCATAGCAAACAAAGGACAGTTCCACCATCACAGGGAACCTTTGTGTTGCTCTTTTACAGATGCTCCTGCTCCCACTCCCTAACCCCCACCCCCTGTCTCTGACCTGACAACCACTAGTCTGCTCTCCATTCTAAGTTTGTCATTTCAAGAAAGCTATACAAATAGAATCATACACTATGCAACCTTTCGAGGTTGGGTTTTTTTTTTTTTCACCTTAATTTCACCATAATTCTCTGGCAATTCATACAAGTTGTTGCATGTAATGTCTCAATAGTTGGTTCCTTTTTATTGCTGAGTGGTATCCTGCGGTTTGATATACCACTGTTGGTTTAACCATTCACCTGTTGAAGAACATCTGGGTTGGTTCCAATTTGGGGCTATGATGGATAAAGAAGCCAATAATGTTGAACATCTTTTTAGGTGCTTACTCGCCATTTGTATATTCTCTCTATGTACAATACCTGTTCATGTCTTTTCCCCATTTCCCAACTGGACTTTTTTTATTATTAAATTTTGAGAGTTCTTTACATATTCTAGATACCAGTCATTGTTGAATATGTGATTTGCAAATATCTTCCCCCAGTCCGTGGTTTATCTTACCCCTATCATATGAACCCGCACAGGGAAAAGCTGTTAACTTTTATGAGATCCAATCTATCTTTTGTGTGTGTGTATACGGGTCACAGTTTGATGTCAAATTTAAGACCTCTTTGCCTAGATTCAGATCCCGAGATCCTCTATGTTTTTTCCTAAAAGTTTTATAGTTTTTGTTTTACACTTAAGTCCCTGATAAAGCGTTGGACAAAATCAATACCCACTCAGGATTAAAACTCTCAGCAAATTAGGAATAGAGAAGAATTATGTCAACTTGATATAGAGCATCTATTAAAAAACCTACAGATAACATCGGACTTAATGGTAAAAGACTGAATGCTTTTTCCTACAATGAGGGATAGACAAGAATGTCTGCTGTCTTTTCTGTCTGCTTTTATTCAGCATATGGCTGGAAGTCCTAGCCCCTGTAACATGGCAAGAAAAAGGATAAAAGGCATATAGTTTAGAAATAAAATTATCTTTGGGGCATCTGCATGGCTCAGTCAGTTAAGCATCAGACTTTGGCTCATGATCTCATGGTCTGTGAGTTCAAGCCCCGCCTCGGCCTCTGTACTGACAGTTCAGAGCCTGGAGCCTGCTTTGGATTCCGTGTCTCCCTCTCTCTCTGCCCCTTCTCTGCTCACACTCTTTCTCTCTTAAAAATAAATAAACATTAAAAAAATTTAAAAAAAGAAATAAAACTATCTTCATAAAACTATGACATGATTGTCTAGAAAATCACATAGACTCTATTAAAAAACTATAATATCTGAGTTTAGTAAGGTTATAGATACAAAGTCAACACAAATTAATTGCATGTCAATATACTAGCAATGAACATTCGGAAACTGAAATGTGAAACATCATGAGATCATGTCCTCTTCCGGTTATGCTGTTTTGCTCCCACAGCAACACCTGTTAGTCTTTGTTCATATCCTTGTACAAGTCAGGGACCTTAATTCCAAGCAACCCAAACTAACTCTGGCTGCGTTAGTAGTGAATGAATTTATTAAACAGATATTGGGACTCTTAAAAAAATATTTAAAAAAATACAAACAAAAAAAAACAAACAACAACAACAACATAAAAACCCACAAGACCCAGGCTCAGAAAATGGGCAGCATTGAACGAGGCAGCAGCAATGAGAATGATAAGCATGTTGCACCACAGAACACATCCAAGGAGGATTCCAAGATGCTACCACTAAACCCTGGGGCTGCTCACAGCATTACCGCTGTGGTACTGGACCCTGGACACGGCAGCTTGTGCTGAGGCTGCGGCTGTCCTGAACCCAGTGCCACCAGCCTCCACGTAAATGCTCCTTAGTCCTTCCATTTTTGTGCTACAAGCTTCCTGTTCAAAGTCCCAGATGCGTGTGCCTGACATAGGTCACATGCTGGTACCTCAGCAATCTGCCTGAGAAAATGGAATTCTGGCCTTTTCAGATTCTATGCGTGAGAACGGTTCTGCCACCAAAACACCTAATGTGGGAAATTCACAAGCATAGAAAGGAACTTCTGTTAGGACCTTGCTTCTTTGTCTTCTGTCTCTCATTCATTTTCATCTCTATATCTATTCATACCTTCTGGGACAACTTCTCAAATTCGTTTTCCACATCGCGATTCTAATTTTCCATAGTGTCAGTTCTGCTCCTCACCTCCTTTGGTGTGAGTATTGACTTTTTTTTAAGCAGCTTTTTATCCTTCCTTTGAACCTACAATTCCTGGGTAGATTGGCTGCAAAAGCTGCTGTCCATAATTCCTCCCTAACCTGTGTGTGCCTGCGTCGCCTCCCATTAAGAGGTACAGACTATTTCCCTCCCCTGTAATCTGGGCTTGTTTGTAACCTGATTTAACCAATAGCATGCAGCAGAAGGAATATTATAGGACTTCCAATCCTCAGTCTTAAGGTTTATTTATTTTTGAGAGAGAGAGACAGAGAGACAGAGCAAGCATGAGTGGGGGAGGGAACAAGAGAGAGGGAGACAAAATCTGAAGCAGGCTCCAGGCTCTGAGCTGTCAGCACAGAGCCCAAGGCAGGGCTCAAACTCATGGACTGCGAGATCTTGAGACAAAGTCTGATGCTTAACCAGCTGAGCCACCCAGGTGCCCCTCCAATCCTCAATCTTAAGAGTGTTGGCAGTTTCCATTTTCCCACTTTGGGGATCCTGCTGCCATATAAATTAATTCAAGCCATATGCAAGGGGCCAGGGGTGGTTTCTCTAAACCGCCAGGTGCCGGATGTGAGAAGTGAAGTTACCTTGAATCCTCTAGCTCCAGCCACTTCCCGACTAAATGCTACCGGCTCATGAGGCAGACCCCACCCATGTGGAGCAGAAGAATTGGCCAACTCACTCTGCTCTAATTCCTTCCCACAGAATGGTGAAAAACAAAATGGTGTGATTCAGGTTACTAGGCTTTAGCATAGTTCATTTGGTAGGAGCCGATAACTCGACACATT
Source organism: Paguma larvata (assembly GCA_030068075.1). Lineage (NCBI taxonomy): Eukaryota > Metazoa > Chordata > Mammalia > Carnivora > Viverridae > Paguma > Paguma larvata. The sequence goes on from CM057836.1 coordinate 50,359,289, forward strand.
CCAACATCTTACCGAGTTCTCTTTACGTGTCACTTTAGCATCTTTTCATTTCATCTTGTTTCATCTTGGTCTTCTTTCTCCTTATGATTCTCTTTAGCTATTCAGAGGCCACACTTTTTTTTTGAAACTTAGTGAGGGTTCCAAGCAATTTTCTAAAATTGAATTCTTATTACTCTCTGCACATCTGAGTCATCAGGATAAAGTTTCCTTTCTCATATTCCACAGTTCATCTTTTCTTAATAGATCAAGTTGAGTGTTTTCCCTTTTTATTCATTTTCAAAACAAAAGAGACATACCACGTTTCCATTTGAGCATCAAACAAAATGTATAGATTTCCCATGGTGCCCCCATTGTTTAATTGGAATCAACTGCATCCCCTTATCATATCTATAGCAATAGGGATTTTGAGGGCTCTGTATTTTATAGAGATCTCAGCCCAACTCCCAAGGTCTGGTGCCCAGGCTTTCTTCTAATAAGCTACCGCCATCTTTGATAGAGATTTACTCCACCCCTCACTCTGCGGCTTCCTAGAACTTCGAAACTATGATTCTCAGCATGCTTTGCTACCTGATCTAGGTCACCCTATATCGCCCTGCTGTTCTGCAGCAGTTTGGGTCTCCAAATGAATGTAGAAATGTTAGTAGGAAGGCAAATAAGCAGCACTCACCCAGTACTGGGACAGTTTCATAGTCGCTTAATTAGTTTGGTATCAGAGTGTCTTAGGGCAACCGGAGGAGGAGAAAAGAAATCTCCTGCTTTATATTAAATGGAACATGAGTGTACGACTTGTTTCTGCTTTTGTGATACAGCTTGATCAGTATCGTGTTCCATAAGAATTCCTCTTATAAACTGGTAATATGTTGTTCATCAGCCTTGGTTTTCAGTGATGTTACACATTTTCATCTCTTTCTATGTTTTCCTAAGACTCTTAGACGGAAAGTCATATGGGCCACCTCAGGGACTGCAAACCTGCCTCCATTAAAATCCTTAGCAGTCAGGAACTAGTGTCTGATAGAGGTCCACATTACATCTGCCGGAGGAATTGCACAAGTGGAGGAAATTCTAGGAAGACATTGTGCAGAAGGAATTTTAATCCTGTTTTGTCAAAAGATGCAGGCAGACTGTGAAGGAAAGCATTAGGAAGGAAATGTCCTAGGTTAGGGAGAGGAGCAAGTTTGAAAAGGTTTCCTAGCTACAGTCAGGATATTGGATCAAAAAATTAGGAATCATCACAGTGCCAAAGTTTAGGCTCTACCTGTATCAGAGTAGAGATCTTGAATGTTGGAGTCAATATCAGTAGTTAAATTTGGGCCAATAAATTTCAAAACCATAGAAGTTCCTGAATCTAAGTGCAGAGAGAGTGGAGGTAAGGAGCTAGCTACTATAAGGGACTGAATAAAAAGCTTCAGATTTAATCATGCACCGTAGCCCTAAGCTCTCTTCTCCCACTCCAAAATTTTGTTGCTTAAGACAATGGGCATTTTATGGCTTATAATTCTCTAGGTGGACTGCCCCCAGCTAGATAGTTCTTCCGTATCAGAATTAAAGATTATGGCTCTCCAGATTGAAATTCAATTTTGTTTTTAAATCCACGCCAAGACCCATCGTCATGAAATCTTAGAACACCAGGGGTAAATATCTAAATGTTTTTAAAAAGAAAAGATAGGTCAAACAAAGGGCTGAGAATACTAATGGAGGTGGGCTTTTCAACAGCAACACTAGAAGCTAGAAATTATTTTTACCCTGCAGCTCCCCACCTATATTCAATCTAGTTTGTGAGTGAAGTAAAGGCATTTCAGACATGTAGAATCTCCTAACATTTACATCTGCTGTACTATCTCTCACGAAACTATTGGAGGATGTGCACCACCAAAGCAAGGGAGTAAATCAAGAAAGAGGCGGACATGACATGGAGTCAAAGCGACCAAGAATAAACAAAAGACAAAGAAGAAGGCAATGCCGCCACCAGAGAGAGACGTGAGTCCAGCTAGAGCAGCAGATCTCAGAGTGCAAGAAGACACAACTCCAGGGGAGAGAAAATGAAAATGCTGAATTATCTGGCGGGCTTGACCATCAGAAAATTGCACTGAGAGGTATTTTACAGAGCAATGAAATGGTGGGAAACTACTTAATCAGATGTTCAAAGAAAATAAAATGAAAAGCTGAGGCAATTATTAACTCCAAAAAAAACTAAAAGATGGACAAGAAATGAGATGAAATTAGACTATACCATTTGTGTCAACAGTGAAAAAAATTTATAGCCATAATGATGAAAATTCTGAAAATGATTTTAACTGAGAATGTAGATATAATGATATTAGGAGAGGAGAGGTTGTAGAAGAGTGCATATAAGTGAGTTTATATTTTCATCTGTCATAATAGAAAGTCAATAACGTCTGAAGTTAGTGGACAAAGAGAAAGCAATGCCTTCATTTTAGTTTGAAATATAGATATAAGAGCACCTGGATGGCTCAGTTGGTTGAGTGTCTGACTCTTGATTTCTGCTCAAGTCATGATCCCAGGGTGGGATCAAGCCCCACTCCCCTCCATTGAGGGGGATTCTCCTTCTCCACCCCCAACCCCTGCTCATGCTCCCTAAAATTAAAACAAGAAGAAAGAAAGAAAGAAAGAAAGATAGATAGATAGATAGATATAAACCCCAAAGAAACACTAAAATAGTTAAAAAGGCTTCCTTCTGAGCAGTAGGATGGGAGTGGAGTACAGTCTTGTGAGATCTCAACGGGGCTTCCTGCTCTGCATCTAAGTAGCCCACTCCTTACCTCACACCCTCTTCCCTTTCCCAGCCAGGCACCCCCTATTATACCTCCTTGCAACCCATTTCCACTCTGTCAGAAATCCCCTTCCTTATTTACCCTCTCCCGAAACCCAGGTTCAGACACCACCCGACAACCTTTACTTCTTACTCTCTGTTTGTACTTGTAAGTCTTTGAGACAAGCATATTTTGTTGTCTGCAGGTTCCAGGAGAAAATGCAGATGAGAGACGATGAGGAACTGAAGACCTGGGACCAGTAAGGTCAGACAGTCTAAAGCTCAGTAAGCTTTAGGCAGAGCCAGAGCCAGCTCCTGGGGCTGATTTATGGCTCTCCTCCATGAATATGCCCTCCAAATGTGGCCAGTCACATTTGAGAGGGTGAAGAGAGTGTTGTTCTAGCATGGATAACCATGCTTACCAATTTCCCTTCCTTGCCAAACTCATCCTTCAAACCTCACCTTCTCCGTGAAGACCCCCTAACTCCTAATCTGTGGGGACATCTCCTTTTTAGGACAGTAGTACCTTCAGACTTGACCGAACACAGCCCATGGAATCTCTGGTGTTTGTCCAGTCAGCCTTGGAGAAGACAGCACCATGCCACCATGCCTTCTCTATTTCTTTAGATCACAGCACTGAGCAGTGAAGGCATTTACAGGCCTTCAACAGAGCTGAATATATTGACTTGCTTGATTCAGCTTAGCAAATGCCCGGACTCTGCTCACATGTCCTTCTCTTCCCCACTGAACTATGAACTGAGATGGAGGTCAGTGCCTGGCTTTTCATATCTGTGTTTTTAAGTAGGTGTCAATAAACGCTCATTGAATGAATTAACTAACGAATTTAATGATTGCAAATTTTATGGATGGTTCCTGCCCTTATTAGGTGATGTTAGCAAAGCTGGGTTAATATACACTAAGGTAGTGACCACTCATTAGAAATGCAAATTCCCAGGCCTCACTCTGGACTTCCTAAATTAGCAGCACTGGGGGCAGGACCCAGAAATCTGTGCTTCGATAAACCCTACAGGTGATTCTGATGCAGGCTCCAGTTTGAGAAGCACTGCACTAAGAGCTCCTCTCATGCCCGAGGCTATGCCTTGCCCTGTATTTTCTCACACAGAGATCTTAGTGAGTGAGAGTGAACCACAGCCAGAAGTAAGACTAGCAGAGGCTCAGTCTGGATTTTGCTAATGGAGAACTCCGCTGCCTGATAGCAGGGCTTTAGGCAGATCATTTGTTCTAAAGAAATGTGATCTGATATTTTAAAGTCCTGTTAAGAATTGCCTCAGGCAGAAAGTCTGGGCTTTGGCTACAGTAAAAAGGATCCAGGTTAGACAAGAGGAGGATTGCTGGGCCAGAGTAACCAAAGGCAGACATAGAGTATCACCATGAAGATGCAAGGAAATGGACAAGAGGACTTGCAGGGGTCATTCCACAGCACACTAACAAGCAGGAGTCAGGTGCTGTTCGGAAGTGCCTGGCACCCTGAGCACCTTGCCCCTCCTTCCCCACCCTTCCCTCTGTCCTCATCTTCTAAGGCAGAACCAGAGCCAGCTCCTGGGGCTGATTTACAGCTCTCCTCCATGAATAATGCAGCAGCCCAGCTCTCCAGGCAGAAGCTTCTGGGTAGCCCATAAATCATTGCAGACACTGTGCCAACCTGCTTAATCAGCTGTCCCCGGGGCACCTCAACCGAGGGAAGCAGGGCACCCTGGCCGCACTCAGTGCTCCATTAATAAGGCCCCAGGCTACAGCAGCCAACCTCTCCATGCTAGCCTCACAGCCCCCACACTGCAGCCCCATGGAGGACAGACTCTCCTGGAAGGGACAGCTGAAGGACACAGAGGAGAGAGGAGACATAGTCCTTGACCTAGTAGCTCCAGCGCAAACACACATACACACACACACACACACACACACACACACACGCACGCACGCACACGCGCGCTTTCTGTTCCAGGGCTCTGGCCACAGCATGAAGGTTGTGCATTCACTGCATAAGGGCCTGATAGGAGGGGTACACAGAAGGCTGAAATCCAGCCTCGCCATTGCCACTGAGCCCTGCACTCTGCCTCAGGGCTGTGCTCTGGAACCTTCTTCTGATTGTTCAGAGGTGTGGTCTTTACTCACAGCTGTGGTGCTGGACATGTATCTGGGTTCTCTCCTCCTTCCTAGCCCCACCTCCTCTAGTTCACGGCACTGGTCTTGCCTTCTGCTAGAACCCCAGTCACCCCAGGTGCATCCCCTACACCTTGCCTGTGGCCTGAGGCCCTGTCCCCCATGACCAACCATTTCTTGGTGACAATTTTTCAGTGCTATCTGGCCTGCATTCCCCATCTCTAAGCCACTAGGAATGGAAAGCCCATAGCTCGCAGATGCCCATTACTGTGGTTCACAGATGCACAGAACTGCAACATGACTTTCCCTGAGACAGCCTGAAGCAAGGTTATTCCCAAATTCCCTGATGCACAGGCCAGAACAGCCCCTTGCTGTGAGTAATCACAAAACAGTACATGATCCTCAACCCATAGCAGAGTGTTTTGAGTTTCCTCCAGTGTATTTGTATTCCAAAAACTGCATGTTTCCCACCAGGACCCCTCAGGCAAGCCTTAACCATAGTCTAGCAGAAAGACCTTCTCAAATTAAGGATGATTCTCAACCCACTGGAACTCTGATTCATGCATCTACTGATTCTTATTCTCCACTGGAAAGGAAGATATTGCTCATAATAAAAGGGTATGTTTGGGGAGGGATATGCACAGGGGAGCAGGCATCTGAAAATAGGGTCAGGAATCTTAGAAATGTACGAAGTTCCCGAACCATGTCTCCTATCACATGACCCATCTGGTGTCTCCGGAAATCCCACATGGAAAATTGGACCAAAGCAGGGAGACACAGCTTCCCCAGGGAGGCGGGGAGGCTGGAAGTCGGCGAACCGGGACTCCCTGGGAATGGTGGTGCCCTTAGACTTGCGGTTTAATGAATGAGCCAGGTCACTAGCTCTGGGAAGAGCCCCTGAGGCCCAAGAGGTCATAGGGGCATCCCGCCCTGGCCACAGCAGCCCACTTCCTGCCTTGGCCACCCTCCCTCCCCTAGCCACACGGCTAACTCCAAGTGTTACATGACTCAGCACTCAGAGCCACCGACCACTGAGTTCATCAGCACCCCTGGAGAGGCCGAGGCAACCAGAAGTCCCCCAGGTCACCAAAACCCACAGGCTCCATGTGAAATGATCTCCCTGGTGGACAGTCCTGGTGGAGCAAATGCAGCTTGTGCCCTTAGGGGGTGCCTGTCCTGTCAGCACAGCACTGGCCACCACAGCCAGGCACTCAGCAGATACTCACTGCATAACAATAGCAGACCAGGACTCCATGGAGGATTCTGGCCTGTGCTCCTTTCTCTGGCTATGAGGCAGACAATCATGTAGTCATTCAACATATGTAGCTGAAGCCTACTGTGTGCCATGCACTGGTAGTGCATGGTATGCAAATCTAAATAATTAGGGCTAAAACAAACAAACAAGAAAATAATTAGGCTACGTTGGAGGGCACTGCTGGGCTCCAGTACTCTTCTAAGGGCTGGAGATGCGTCAGCCCTTGTAAGTCTGAAGGCAGCCTTTCATATCATCTTTATTTTACTGGAAACTGAGGCACAGAAAGGTTAAGTAATTTGTCTAAGGTCACATAGCAAATTGACAACAGGTCTTAAACCCAGACCACCCGGCATCTGGTAATGTCACCCTAGAACCTACAGCAGGTGATGCTGAGGGCTCCAGGAAGCAGCTTACCTCACTCCTCCACTAACAGGTCTCCTCTCTCAATAGCTCATGATCTATGAGAGAGCCGGGCGATGAACCAAATAATTGGAATACTGAGCCCCTCTAGCTAAAAATGCTAACTCTAAACCTGTGCCTAAATTGAGAGTCAAAGTAGGATTTTGCCAGGGCATCAGGGCCTTCCCCAAAAGGGAGAAGTCTGGGGGAAATCTCAGAGGAAGAAGAGCTTGGCATTTCCGGAGAATGACAAGATACACTCTGTGACTGTAGTCCATGGCCAGGTGAGTCATGAGGCTGGCGAGGCAGCCTGAGGCTGGAGTCTGAGGGGCCTTCCATGCCAGACTGGGGTGTGTAGGCTGTGTCGCGTGGGCACTGGGGAGCCACTGACAGTTTCAAGCAGGGTGGTGACATAAGCCCCTGTTCAGCAAAAGGCCCTGGCACAGGGGTCAGGGGGCCATCTGTGGCCAGCCTGTGGCTAAGGACCTAGTGGCTGGCTCCCCCAGGGCCTGTTATGGCCTCTGCCTGCCCTGGGCCTGGGGCGGGGCTGGGGGAGCCGGCCGGCTGTCTCCAGATGATTAAGGAGCTGGCAGCCGCTCCTTGGTCCAGAGAGGCTCCAGCCAGCAAAGCACAGTCTTCCCTCTTTCCCTTTTGGCACCGGGTGGGACTATTGATGTTTATCAGCCCGTGTTTATTATTCTTAACGCTGTTCAGGATGTCCCTCCCAGCTGGGGAGGGTGAGGCAGGCCAGCGGGGAGAGCATGGGGCCGGGACCTTGGCCTCGCTGCCACCCAGGGTGTGTGTCAGAGCTGGAAGACTCACAGCTCGGCCAACTTAGCCGCCTCATTGACAGATAAAGAAGTTGAGGCCAGAGACCAGGAGAGATTTGCCCAAGATCACAAGCAAATTAGATGCAGATTATCTGCAAAGAGAACTGAGCCTGAATTCAGACCTCTCGGTCCCTGCAACCCCCAGATCAGGGCTTGGGGTTTTGTTCAGCAAATGCTAGTCACATGCCTGGTACCTGAAGGGGCGCTGGCGGACTGAGTGGGAGTTATGCAGGGCATGGAGGCTGAGATGGGGTTAGGAAGTCAGTAGGAAGAGTGCTCTGAGTAGAGAAAACAGCCTGGGCAAGCTGCAGATGATTCCAGAGCTGGGGAGGCCTGGAACGAGGGGGCGAAGGGTGGGGGTGGGCAATGAAAGAAACCAACAGTACTGACTTCTCTCCAGGCTGGAGGGCTCCCCAGGAGGACTCCTGCACACAGGCAGGGTGGCCAGCGGCCTTCATCTGCCCAGATCGACCTCAAGCTGTCCCTGCTGCCTCCATTCCCGTTAGAACCACACCTCTCTGTCCTCATTCCTCTACACATGCAGTTGATTCAGATTGGGGCCAGGAGGAAAGCTGGGAATTCAGCTCTCCCTGCTCACTGAGAGGCTTTGTGTCTCTCAAGAGACATAGTTTGATGGAGCAAGGGCTGCTGCTTGAAAGGAGAGCTGGCTCAGAGCACCACAGGGGAAGCTTACTGGCAGGGAGGTACTGTCGCCCCAGAACCTAAAGCGGTGAGGCTGAGGGCTCCAGCCTGAATGGCCTCTGTTAGGCTAAATCTAACTCCCCCTGCCTTCCCATCCACCTGCTACAGGGCCGCAAGGCATGGTGCTACTCCAGCCCCAGAGCTAATTAGGATCTCAAGAGAAGAGGGCATCTTTTTTTTAATACTTATTTATTTTTGAGTGTGGGGGGAAGGGAGAGAGGAGAGGGGGACAGAGGATCTGAAGTGGGCTCTGTGCTGATAGCAGAGAACCTGATGCGGGGCTCGAACACACCAACCATGAGATCATGGCCTGAGCTGAAGTCAGACACTTAATCGACCGAGCCACCCAGGCGTCCCTGAGAAGAGGGCATCTTTTGCATCCTTCTGGCCCCTGTCCTTCCTCTTCTCCCAGGCCACCTCTGCCCTGAAACTTCTCAGAGTTTATTCCCCCTCCAGAGGGCCCTCCCCAAGCGAGGACACTCGGGTGGTAAAGACTCAGGACTCAAGCCCAGGGGTTGCTGTGTGTTTATTCACACTTGTTTCCCTTGTTTGTGGCCTGTGGCTGGGTGTGTTCTCCCCAGTTGGCAAGTGCCCAGTGGCCCCGCTGAGATGAATGGGCCTGTAGTAACTCCACACCAGGCTCTTCTCAGCCCTTTCTGAGCCTGCCAGACACGGGAACAGGATCAGAAAGGCACTTTGATGGCCTTCTACCTTAAATCTGTCCCAGGAACTTGATTTTAAAACCCGAGACCCAAAACCATTGTCTGCAAGGCCGAAGTCTTATTGTGCCCCCAACAGAGCCCGAGCACCAGGTGCTAGATGGGAGGCAGAAGAGAAACAAGCAAAACTGGAAACCAGTTTTGGCAGCCAAGAAATGTGGGAAAGGCCTAGGAGACTGTGGAGCCATTGGCCAGCCCAGGGGGCTCAGGACTTGAGGCAGAGGGCAGTGGCGAGATGCCGATGCTAAGTCAACTACCCAGGGCAGTGGGTTCACCAATAAACCCTGGGGTTCCAGAGCCGCTTCTCCCACTAGCCCTGGAGACTGTGGACCAAACCTTTGTTTCCAAGGGCTTCATCTGTATGGCGAAGGCATTGGTTGGCCCAGAAGATTCCTACGAGGCTTTCTAGACCTGACAGTTGAGATTCTGTTTTGCTTTAATGCTCATGCTCTGATCGCAGTGTGCATGGAAACACAATAGAGAAATGCATTTGAACACAATAACCCAAAACCAGGGCCCCAGAAACCCACAATAATAATACTCATGCCCCTCATGTGGTGTCTGAAATGGCCAGCGTAGCTCAGGGTAGAAGAGTAAGTCTCCCTAAAAGCCGAGGTAGCAAATATCAAACAGCCAACCCACGCACGGTGCTTCCGTTAGTCATCTGTGCTCAAGGCCAGTTGTTAGTTAAGGCCCTTGGCTTTGGAGGCCAGAAGGCAGCAATGAAAATAGGGCACAGTTCAGAGTGGGGAAGCAGACTCAGCACACATTCCTGTGTGCCAAGGGCTGTCATAAGGGCAGGGTTGATTCACCAGTCCATTCATCTCTTTGGCCATTCATCGTTCACTCCTTGAGCTCTCCCTGGCTGAAGTTGCATGACGGGGTTTGTGTGGACCAGGATGATTAGGTAAGACAGTCTCTGCCTAGGGGGTGCGTGGCCAGGCTGGGGACATAGATGGGTGGCAGCAGTTAAGGGCCACCAAGGCTTCAGGAGGCCGAGGCTGGTGTGCACCTGGCCGAGGTGGCCCTAAGGGAGCAGGATGCAGAAGGAGGGGTAGACCCTGGGCTGTGGTAAGTGAGCGGGTATCAGACATGTGAACAAGAGAGAAGTCAGACAGCTTCAATGGTGCAGCACCACCTGGCCTGGGAGCCTCACCAAAGGGAGTGGACTTTAGCCAGAACGTAGTAGGAGGCCACGGAAGGGTTACAAATGCAGCTTGCTCAGGACATAGTGGTGTCCTGAGCAGGTGTAGGAAAGGCAGAGGGAGTGTAGTATCCTAAACACCCAGTTTTCCGGTCTGAGCAACAAGGGAGGTAGTGTTGAACACGCAGGAGGAGGTTTGGGGGAAGATGGCAAGTTCAGCTTTCCCTGAAAAACACATGCCTGTATTTTCTTCAAGCACAGAAGCTTTCATTGATAGTCTGTAAATGATTTTTTGTTCCTCCCTTTCTGCATCCATTATCCTCTGGATTCCTAGTCCTATGTACTGAGAGACAGAGAGAGGCATGCAGACAGGTAGAAAGCCCCAGAGAGTGTGTTCCAGAGAGAAGAAAGCCTTTCCTTTCCTTTCCTTTTGCCCTTAGACCATGCCTCTCACGAGTGTGAGCCAGTTCCGCTGCCCGCACAGCACCTGCACCTACTCTCCCACCTCATTCTGACAGCGGCCCTGGAAGCCTCTCCAAATGGAGGCCCCATTAGAAACCATAACTTGCCAGAGGTCACACTTCAGGCAGTAAATGTTTCCTGATGCTCACAACGTGGTGGCCACCGGGGCATGCAGCTCTGCCTCCTTTTGTGGCTGTCAGGAGACACCCGGCAGGGCCTAGGACATGGCAAAGACTTGCCTTGATCCATGGGACCGTGTGGCCAAGGGACACCTCTGCTGGATGCATCAAGGGTCTCCAGCCCAGACGAAAGATTGAGAATACGGAAAAAAAGAATGTCAGGTCTGAATTCCTGTGGAAGTGCCTCCTGACCTTCTCTAACGTGGTGTGGTTTGAGTTTTCCGGAAACCAAGCCCCCCGACTAATGGTTCCACTCTCTTTTCTAATAAATATGTGGCCCCAGGCCCGGCTCCCTTCTCTGCTTTGTCATGAGGGACCCGTTATTTATGACTTAGGGATGAGTCACAGGCCTTGGCAAGGAGCTCACGGCTCTGGGCCCAGTGTATTTTTCCACTCAGTAGCAAGTGAAGGAGGACGGATGCTTGTAAATTCTCCTGTTGAAACGACTATGTAGGTATCTTCATAGGGATGCTCTTCCTAGCTCAGCTATAAATCTTTCCCGTGTTGGACATTTCTGGTGGTCTTTGGCTGCAGCCCAGGAGAGCGGGTAGGGGCTCTATGGACTCTGGACTCAGCCCCCACCCCCAGCTCCCAGGCCACACAAACGACTACATCCCTCACAAAAGTGCCATGTACTCTGTGGAGATTTTTCCAAGGCACCTTGGGCACAGTGAGTTGATGGAAATGAAGGTGTCAGAACAGCAAGTCCCAGAGAAGATAAGGGTGGTACATGGGACACATGGGCAGCATGATATAAGGACTTCCAGGGCTCCCCATCACCCCCAGATCTCAGTGTACGTTCCTTCGCTGGGAACTCCTGACTTTCTGTGCTGAGGCTGACCCTCACCCATACTAGGTGTGGACTGCCCTGGACGCTTCACACTCACTCCCGGTCTCCCTGCTTTGCTCCAGCTCTTCTCTCTCCCTCCAAACCCCCATCCTCAAAGCCCCTACTCAAGCACTATGCTATTAGTGATCAGACCATGTTACAGATGATTTTTTACTTCCTATTTATTTGTCTTACTTGCCCAAATAGATTTTGAGCCCTTGAGCAGGAGGTCTCATGTCTCTTTACATCATTTACACGATGAGCAAGCACTAGATTTGGGGAGCAGGTAGGAGAGGTGTCAAGAACTATAAAAGGAGCTGAGGTTTGCACCCTTCTAGCAAGCTAGAAAGCTTGCCTGCCACAATTTCCCAGAAGACATGAGACTCCTGGGTCAGAGACAAAGGACTTTATTATTCACAGCGATAACAGTCTGGATCATCAGCATTTGTACCAGTCCCAGGAACACTGATTTCTACAGGGTTAGGCAAAGAGGGCTGGGTGATACCTGTACTCACTGTGGGTTGCATTACAGAAGATCTATGAGCTTAGGGAGCTTGAATCTTTTATAATAGGCGACAAGCGTGCCTCAGTTTTGACCCAGAAATAGACATTCTCTTTACTGTTTTGGACAGCAGAAGAAGCTGTGAATCAAGAACAAAGGGAGCCTGTGTCTGTGCTGGCAAGATGTGTAGAAAAATGAGATGCATGGAGCATTGTCTTCCAATGGGGGCCCAATAGGTTTTCTTAATTCCTCTCATAATGACTGTATCTGGCATTGTCCAAAACTCTGTTATAGAGTACCAGGCTAGAGATCCCCAACTCCAAACTGTACATCAGAGCAGTCTCAGTGAGGCTGAGGGCAAGAGTGGGGGATGTGCCTCATTTGTACAAGCATATTACGGCAGGCTCCCTCGGTTCCCTGCCATAGTCTTCAATGTCACCTCTACAGACTGGAAACTGCCTGCTACACACGTATCTCTCCTGTGCACAGGACGAGCCAGAGTGATGGAGGCTTAGTGCTCCTGGAGGCAGTCCTCAGCCAAAGACAGGGAGATGGCACATAGATACCTCAGCTTCCTCCCCCTTGCCTAGAAGGACTCAGTGAGGTCGTACCCCAGTTTCCCACATCAATAGCTACTCAATAGCACTCCCTTTATTGGCTTCTTCTCTTCCCTTTCCCATTTCTGCACTCCCTCAGTGCTTTCTGAGATCACTTCCCTACTTGCATTCAAATCTTTGTCTTAATACTACTTCTAGGGGATCCCAACCTTAGACACCTAATTGATCATAATGCCGTATGTTTGAAAAATGAAATATTTTCGCATGGGTGGCTCAGTCCATTAAGCATCTGACTTCACCTCAGGTCATGATCTCCCAGTTTGTGAGTTCAAGCCCCACATCGGGCTCTGTGCTGATAGCTCAGAGCTTGGAGCCTGCTTCGGATTCTGTGTCTCTGTCTCTCTCTGCCCCTCCCCCACTCATGCTCTGTGTGGGTCTGTCTCTCTTTCAAAAATAAATAAACATTAAAAAAAAGAAAAATGAAATATGTATTGTCCTCACAATATAAGGCATAAAAAGTAGTTTACCACACTGGGTTTGAGTCATGGAGATATGCAAAAGATAGTAATGATTCTTTCCAAGAGAAGGGCAGATCAGTGGAGGGCAGGGAGGGAAATAATGGGATTAAAGAGACTGAGATACCCTAATGTAGACCCTGTACCAGCTTCTGAGAACACAGCAGCTGGAACTATCTCCACAAGTACAAAAGGGAGACATGTAAGGACCACTGGGCCTGCAGTCTTCCCTTCTGTGGAACTCTCCCCTTATGTTCCAACTCAAAGTCTACTGCCTTCTTAGCCCAGACTCTTTCCTTACAGGAATCTCAGTCACACACAAGCACGAGTACCTGAGAATAGCTATGAATGGGATCCTTGCAGCACTGACGTTACAATAAGCTTCAAAGTCTTCAGTGAAGGTGAAGAATAGCCAAGAAGGGGGAGGCGGGAGTCAAGAGCTCCAGAACCTTTTGGGGAGCTTATCCAAACCGCACAGGTTGGAGACATCCCAAGAGTGGGCTGAATGTCTCCAATTCAGCTACATCCCTGCATAGTTTACATTCTGCCCAGAACCTCTCTGCCAGGCTTCCTCCTCAGCACATACACTGGAAACTCTCCCCTCCAACCCTTCAGCAAGCAAGTAAAAGCATATTAGGAACTACTAGCATCGATTAGCACTTATCATTTTGCTCACCATCATTATTATCTCTTGAATTAGAAGTCTTTTATATTTTTCAACACTTTATCACATTGACTGTATGTCATTAGAGCCTCTTTCTTTCCATGCCCCCATTCGATAAGAAAACATATTATCCTGATTTTATAGACAGCGAAACTTTGGATTAAAAGAAGAAGCTTGATGGAAATGCTCTCACTTTACAGATGAAGAAACTGAGGCTCAGAAAGACTGGCTTGCCTAAGATCACACAGCACATTAGCATCGCAGAGAGTAAGAGAAGCGTCTTGTTATATAACACTGCAGTGGCTATCACCAATTGGATTTTAAAATCTCTTAGGTCCTGTATACTGAGTACGTTCAGCTCATGATCTTCATTAATCCTCATGACAACCCTTCCAGGTAGGTGCTGTCATTATCCCCATTTAATGTAAGGGGACATCAAGGCTCAGTGTAGTTAGTGCTCTGCCCCAGGAGGAGGGCAGATCCTGGCTGGGTGGGCATGGACGTGTGCGGAGTTAGGCTTCATGGCCTGCCAGCTCCCTCCAGGCATGAGCTCAATCAGATCTGACAGCCAGATGTCTGGGCTGTGACGTCAGGGCTTAGGGCAAGGGGCTGGGGGGCAGCCAAGCTCTGGTTGGTAGCCCCCACCCAGACAGCTCCCCATGTGCTGGGCCACATGAGAGCCAGAGTGAAAGAGTATGTCTGTTCCTCCCTGCTGAAAACACCCTGCTGATGGGCCTGGGGCTGGTCTCTGTACCAAAACCAGCCCGATATTTATGGGTCCCTGGTTGGAGTGGGCTGTTGAAGAGTGCTGGACTCAGTCCCTGCAGCCCTAGTTCCAGTGCAGGCAGCTGCACCAGAAAGGGCCAGTGACTGCCCATCCCAGGAGCGCCCAGCGGAGCAGGGGACGGTGCCTCCCCTCCCCCATCAAAGCCTCCTCTGTTCAGCCACAGCTATTTGGCTCTTGCTCCTTCTACAGATCTGCCCCATGGTCTCTTCCCAGGGAGACGTCTTGCTCCCCTCCCAGGCATAGCCCATGGCTCAGAACATACACCCAGGCTCTGAGGCTCACCACTTCACTTCAGGAACAGTTTGGTATGAGCGCCCGGCGAAGCCTTGGGTCACTGGCAATGAAAGTCTGCTGTTGTGTCCCTTTATCCCAGCCCTGACACTGTCCTTCGGCAGCGGCCCTTGAAGCCTTCTCAGTATCCAGATGTGTGGCGTCCTACAGCCTGGCTGATGTCCAGCCACACCGCAACAGCACTAATGGGCCGTGTAGGCATGGAGGCTTCTGCTGGAGAAGATTGGAGGTCAGTTTACTTAACTCAATTATAAACAAAAGCAATAATTAGCCTGGGTGAGGGAGGGAAGGGGAAAGGAATAAATTAAGCCCAGGCTGAAGAAACACCTGTGGAAAGGACTCCTCAGCCCAGGGGAACAGCGGCTGCAGTAAACAAACCACGAGTGACCTTGGCTCACAGACTATTAATTTGCTGATTGTTGATGGGTTTACACAGCCTAAAATGGGAAGAAAGCCATGGTCAGGCAGCAGCCCAGTCACCCTGTGTGGGAGCATTTAGTCACTGAATTAGCAAAGATGAACCAGCCCTCGTGTAGGGCTGTGGACCTGAGAGGGGACGCTGCCGTATTGGGGGGCAAGGGGCAGCGGCTATGCCCCCTACAGCCTCAGAGACAGACCAGGGGTGGGGTCACATTTGCACTCAGCTACAGTACTAAGCAGAACCAAACTGGCATATGTATTAGTTAGGACTCTTGGTTGCAACTTGAACCAGATTCGGAAAAATGACAGATATTATTTACTCAGAATCCAAGCAAGTCATGGCAAGAGCACGAATCCTTCAAGCTCCTTCAGATGTATGTGTGTGTATGTGCCTCTCTCTCTTTGTACATACATACGCACATATATAAATCCATGCCATCCATGCCTCTCTATGTGTTAACTTTCTTCTCTTACTGCACAATGGCTTCGAGCACACAATTGAAGACATGGCCTCTAGCAGGTTCTAAGTTTTACATCATACTACTTCTTTCTCAGTTTTTCAAAAACATATCAGAGAATGACTCTGAGTGGCCTGTATTGAGTGAGGTGGTTGGTCTTAAACCAATGAACTGGAACCAGAAAGGTAAGGAGCTATGATTGACCTAGTTTGGGGAAGTTCCAACAGTGACCATAAAGGCAGGGCTGCCAATCACTGGGGAAGTCCCCTCATTTCAACCGTGTGATGATGGGAACAGCAGAGAAAGGAGAAAACTCCATGTAGAAGGAGGGGTGAGAGATGTTAAATAGCATAGCCGGACACTGCACTCCATCGACAGTAACAATACAGAACTATAATGGCAGCATGAGCAGCAGAAATCCAGAGCAAAGAATAAGTGACTGCGTTGGGCAGACCAAATGAGGTAGCCTACAAGTGAGTTCTGAAGGATGAGCATGTGTTCAACAGGTGAAGAAAGGGAGAAAGCCCCTCCAGGTTGAGAGAATCAAGTGATAAAAGATGTAGGAGCCTAAATGCATGCAGGTATGACAAGAAATGGTGTGTCTTGGGGCACCTGAATGGCTCAGTTGGTTAAGCATATGACTTTGGTCAGGTCATGACCTCACAGTTCATGGATTCGAGTCCCTCATCGTTCTCTGTGCTGACAGTTCAGAGCCAGAGCCTGCTTTGGGTTCTGTGTCTCCCTCTCTCGCTGCCCCTCCCCTACTTGCACTCTGTCTCTCTCTCTCCCAAAAATAAATAAGCATTAAAAAAAATATTTTTAAGTGTGCTAAGAAACGGTGTGCCTGGGTGATGGAGTGAAAGGTAAGCCTGAAAAACCTTATGGTCCCATCATTTAAGACCTTGAATGCCTTGAAAAGGGGCTTAGACTTTATTATATAGTCAATGAGGAGCCATTGACATTTTTTGAGCCATGGTGATATGATCATTTATTCCTTCAACAAACACTTTCTGGATGCTTGTTATTTTCTAGGCCTTGTGCCTGATGCTGGATCCAGGGAGAAGGAAAGTACGTGCCCCCAGAGAGCCCCTGGGCAGGTGAGAAAGGGATTCAGAAATGGCTCATCAGAGTTCTGCTCTGACACAGATAGAGGCTGTGTCATAGAGGCCACTGGTTAGAGTTACATCTCAGAGCTCCCAAAAGGCATGGGAGTGTGTGAGAAAGGACTTACCAGTGGGGTAGACACTTAGGTGAAGTCCTGAGGGCTGAGTAGGTGTCTGCCAAGTTGGGCAGATGGACAGAAAGGGATGGGGGAGAAACACAGGCCAAGAAATAGGATATGCACTTTTCAGAGCTCAGGAGGCCATCTGGAATGGCAAAGCAGGAACAGGAAGAAGCAGGGCAGGGCGCAGACTGGGGTGTGCTCTATGGACAGTGGGGAGCCATGGAAGGTATATAAGCAGGGGGGCGCCCATTTTAGGCAGTCTGGCTGCTCTGTAGACCTGGGGAGGTAGATGCATGGGGGACAGCTAGCAGGTGGCTGCAAGGCCAGGAGGGAAGTGAAGATACCTGGACTGAGGCAGGAAGAACGGATGGCTCTGAGGAAGCTTGAGGGATGGAGTGCAAGGGAACTGATGGAGAGCCTGGGTGGGAGGGGCGGTACCACACACAGAAGCTAGGGCCCCGCAGGGAAAAGGGAATTTGGGAAGATAATAATGAGTTAGGTTTGGGGGCATATTGATTTTGGGGTGTTAGTGGGACCGCCAAAAAGAATTACCCAGTTGTGGGGTGGAAGTGTGGGTATAGAACCAGGAGGTACTTCTGTGCTAAGATGCAGACTTGGGAATGCTTTACTTTGGGAAGGCAGGGTTTGAATCTGTGGGTGCCTTAAGTCCCCACAGAGAACACACAGAGAGAGAAGAGAACAAACCAGAAAAGGGAACACCAACATTTAAGGGGGAAATATTAACAAGGAGCAATCAGAGGTAGTTGTCCACCAGTATCTGTTCTCTCCCACTTACATGGCAATGGAATTTCTGCCTGGCTAGAGATCACAGTCCCCAGCTAGGTGTGGCCATATGCTACATTCTGGCTGGTAGGGCATGAGCTGAAGTGACATTGCAGCTTTTGAGTCTTGCTTCTAAAGGGAAGTTGTGTGGCATTCCCCTTCCTCATCTCCCCTTTCCCACAGATGACAGGATTAGGGGCAGCCATCCAGGACCAAGAAATGAAAGTGGTATATGGAAAATGGCAGAACAAACAGAAGGAGCTGGGCTCTGACACCATCAAACCACCGTACCGGCCATGCACCCAGCCTTCTTGAGAGAGAAATGAATTTCTATCTTGTTTAAGCCACTGTATTTCGGGATGCTTTGGCTCAGAGGATAGCAGAAAGGCCAAAGAGGAGGATGGTCAGTGTAACTGGCTACCAGAGAGGTCAGAGGAGCAAGGTCAGAGAAGGTCACTGGTGACTGCAGCGAGCATAGATTCGGGCCAGAGGTGGGGCGGGGAGGCGCTGTGTCTGAGTGGAGCTGGCTGAGCTGAGAATGGAAGTTGAGTAGAGAAGCACGTGTAGACAGCTTCAGGAAGGCCGGCTGAGAGTGGGAGCAAAGAGACAGGCTGTGGACCGGATTACCAGCAGTGTGTAGACAGTGATAAGAGGTATGCAGTGCTAGTAGATGAGGGGGAGTGCCCGAAAGGATATAGGGAAGCCCTACCGTTGTGGGAATGCTCTTGAGTCCCAGGCTAAAGCGTGGTGGCCAGGATGGATATTGGAGGTGTCATTACTGGACAGGGACATCCCAGTCCACAGGCCCCATAAAACACCCCAAGACCATGAAGGAGACCAGGAGAATGGAAAGAATTGCAAAGGCAACGTGGGGTGGGGTGGGAGAATCGATGACTGGGACAAGACAGGAGGCAGGTTTGGACAAAAATTGGAGTACAGTGTTTCATGACAGGTTTGGGAAGGATAAGCAAAGTTCCCACAAAGTTCATTATCAGCATGCATGGACAGATCCAGGGGTTGTCCATAACTGCTTCTCTCAGGTAGCTTTCATGGAGCCATAATTTTCTGGTGTTGGGGACCCTGGCTCTGTCCAAGCTGATGTCTGCTAGGCAAGAAGAACCAAGGACTCGGGGCAGACTGGTGACCTGATGGGGAAAGGAGGAAGCAGAAGGGAAAGCCAGGCCAAGGGGAAGAAGGAGGATCCCATCTCTTGCTCCTGGACTTTCCATCTCTGGAACAGGAAGAGTGGGGACTGGAAAGGTCTGGGTCAGGAGGAGGTGCCGAGTAGATGACTGGGGACAAGCAGGGCCTGAGGCTCCCCTGGAGAGTAGCGGGGAGACAGAGGGTCGAGGGTTCTGGTTCTCACGTCGCCAGGGCTGAGGGGAGCATGGCTGGAATGCGCTACAAGCCAGCGTCCATCCCCCGGGGCAGCCAGTGGGGAATCTCTAGCCCTGAAGTCATCGCCACCCGAGGAGCCTGGACCCCGCCATGGAAAAAGGGTCCCGCAGGGGCGCCCGGCGCCGGCCAGTAAGGATGAGCTCATAGCTGCTTGCCGCCTCTTCCCCTCTTTTCCAGGCATCTCAGATTTCTGGATGTCAGGACATCTGATGGACAGGAGCAGAGGACAAGAAGGGGACTGGGATACAGACCCAAGATGGGATGTAAGGCGCCAGTGGTATTCTCCTCCACCCCAGCGCTACTCCTGCCTCCCTTGCTTCATCCTCCGCCAGATGGGGATGGGGCGGGGGTGGTATTACCTTCCCTACTCACTTCCCACTTTAAGGCACCAAGGAAGCCCTAACGACAAGGCCCCCAAGAAACTGTATCTGTGTTACCTGGAGAGATGGCACCACTACCCTCTCCCATCAGCCCACACCACTTATCATATCCTTGCTTTGGAAATGAGGGTCCTGGACCCAAAGGGAATAGGAAACAGAATGGTGGCAGTACTCAGGTTGGCAGGAGCATGGTGGGGCTGGGGACATCTGGTAGGAGGCAAGGAGCTGCCACACGATGCTGCAGTCAGAGCACTGTGTGCTAAGAGTCTGAGCATAGGGCCAGCCCCAGCCCCAGCTCCCGCTCCACCACTTCGTAGCTGTGTGACCCTGGGACAGCCACTTTCTGTCTCCCTCAGTTTCCCCTATGTAAAATGGAAATGCCACCTGACCTTAGAGTGTGTTGAGGATCAGCGGAAAGCATAGAATTGAATTTTCAAAGCTTACAGCTCTTTGCACTCAAAGGGAGCACATTACTGCTGCAAATAAAGTGTGCTTTACTTTATGACTGCCACCTTATACAACCTCAGGGGCCACCATTCACCTGCAGCCTTTAAGAATGGAGCGCTTCCATGATGTGAATGCTGCTCTTGGGAGTGGTGCAGACCTGCAGACCCAACCCGAGAGCTGGGAAAATGGCCGTCCAGAAGTTTCCCTGTACAGAGAGTGGGGCTACCTCAATCATCTGACCACTGGGTGGCTCTCTGCGAGCCAGGTCCCTGCAGAACTGTCCTGCATAGGAGATTCTAATCTAAATGAGAGCATGCTGCTTCCCAAGGGGAAGCCAGCCCACTGCATCTCACAAAGTCAGGACAAGACTAGACAGACTGCAGTTAATGAGGCAGTCAATGAGACTGCAGAAGAGACAGTGACACCCTGGCCAGGTCTGGCACCGGGGAGACTGGATCAGACATCCCTGGAGGACTACCCAGAACCCCTGTGAGGTCATCAACTATAAAGACTGGATATCCTGTCTATACAGGGGACATCAGACTGTCAGAGTTATTACCATTGTAAATCACAGCAATGGCCTTGGAGGTTGAACACTCAGGCATGACCCCTCTTTAGGTCATTGTCTCCACTGTGGGAGACTGAGGGACAGGCGGCCGTGCACTCAGGGGTAGCCAATCCCATAGCTGCACAACTCTCCCCAGCATCTAGAACTAGACGAGAAATGACTGTCATTTCATCTGTAGGGAGAATTTTCTAAGGTAAGGGAAGGAAGGAAAAGAGCAATGAGCTACCAGTTATTGAGTCCTTGATCTGTGCTAGGCACTTTATCTATGTGCCCAGCACATAGTAGATGATCATGAAACAAGGTGCTGAATGCATGGATGGATGGGTGAATCGTCGGAGGGGTGGGGAACCACAGTTAACCCTAACACCCTGACTAACTGCAGTGATTCTTCTTCTTACAGGAGTAATATAATGTCCTTCCCTCCTTCCTTCCTTCCTTCCTCCCTTCCTTTCCTTCTTTCATTCTCTCTTTCTCTTTCTTTTTTTTTTAATTTTAGAGAGAGAGAGCATTTGGGGGAGAGGGGCAGAGGGAGAGAGAAAGAGAATCTTGAAGCAGGCTCCATGCTTAGCACAGAGCCCAATGCAGGGCTTGATCCCACGACCCTGGGATCATGACCTGAGCCAAAATTAAGAGTCAGACGCTCAACTGACTGAGCCACCCAAGTGCCCCTAATGCCTCTTCTAAGTAGATGACTTTGCGTGAAGCAAAGTGCCTTAAAGAACCATATGGTTTGCAAAGCTAGCCTCAAGGAAAAGAGACAGGAGGCTAAGAGAAATCATTTTCTCATCATAGGAAAACAAAACTTTGACAGTTTCCAGAGAGGACACAGGGTACAGGAAAGAGTGCAGGGATTGGGGAGAGGGTTGGTGCTTGGCAGTACGGTAGTCAGGCTGGGCCTGCAGAGAAATATGGCCAGTAAGAATGGGTGGCCGAGGTGAGGGTGGACTTTTCAGAACAGCAAGGGCCAGAGATCACTCTTTAAGCTCCCACCTAGACTGCCCTTGCAGGGATCCAACTTCTAAAGCATTACCCCCAGAGTGTAAGTAAAAGCTCCCACATATGTGGCCCTGATACTTAAGAATATGAAGACATTTGTGAGGGCAAGGTGTCCATCAAGCAAAACTAAGGACCATCAAGGTGCTGAGAAAGGTAGGGAGATGGGAACTGACACAAGAATTAAAACTACAGGTTTTGCTCATACGCTCTTGTTCACAGTTCTGTGTGAGTTCAGCAGTCAATACTTCTAGCTGTCAGAATTCTGGAAATTAAACAGGCTACCTCATCCATGGAGAGTGCTCCGTCCCTAGACAGAGTTCTTAAAAATGGGTTTCAAGCCCTAGATTGGGGATTGAACCACACCAGGTCCCTCCCAATCTTGACAGTCCATGATTATGTTAAAATCGTCAAAGAAATCCTTCTATTCATTGAGCCAACATCTGCCACCCTACCTCATACTGAAAAGTTCATTCACTTTCAAGTCCTTTAAAGATTTGAAAAGAGCTGTTAGGAAGAGAATATTCACTGCCCTCCAAAACTTCATCTCTCCTGATTTGGGCAAATATCTGGACTATACTTTCAGCTTCCCTTGCAAGGGAGAATTCATCACATTCTCTTCTAACTGCCACAGTGATGCTAAGAGCACACAGAATTGGATCCTTCATCATCATAGCCCATGGGTTACTATGAGAGCAGAACCACCTTTTAACATGTAGTATGAGAATTAAACTTTCACTATATAAACTCCCAAAGATGTGGGAGCTATTTGTTACCACAGCATAACTCAGCCTATTCAAACTGTTGTCGTTAGATGCTTTTCATATGTATCTGTCTTATGATTTTGATTAATATTCTCATATTTATAATACTGTGTTTGTCATTGCTAAATCCAGTATCATTGCCTCCGTCACCAATATCATCATCCTTACTATCATGAAATCCACCATTTTGGCCATAATCACTCCAGCAACCCCACCACTGTGAAATCCATCATCACTGCCAACATTCCCACCACTACTACTTCCAGAATCAGTGCCACAATCACTCCCATAATTCCCACCATTATCACAACCAAGGACCACCACTATCACTTCCGCCTTCATTGCTATAATTATCAATGCCATCCACATTACTATCACCTCCCCTTGTTTGATTCCCATTACTGCCATCAACCCCACTAATACCATGTTTCTCATCATGCCTCTGTCACCACCATATCACCTCCACTATCATTGTTAATATCCCCTCTTCTAACATCTCCATCTTCAAAGGCACTATCACCCCTATCGTCATGAATACAGTCACTTTCATCATCCCATTGGAATTATTTGCACCGTTACCTCCAATACCATCGTCAATATCACTTCCACTACCACTAGCACCATCACTGCATCTGTCACTTCTCTAGTCACTCCGTCTATTATGCTCATTATAAATCCCCATTGTCATTGCCTCTTCCTCACCTCTATCAGCTCCATCATCACACTATCACCTCCAGCTTCACTGCTACCATCACCGTTGGATTCTAGAAGATATTCACAGCTCTCCCCTCCCTCATTGCTCTACACTCAAAGAGGAGCATTGCAATAGTTACTCAGGTCTAAGAATATCTTACAGTGCACTATGTCAGTTAAGGAGATAGAGTGCCAGACTGAACATCTAGCCCACATGGGTGCAGTATGAGGGCTAGGGCTTGCTCCCCCAGGGAGAAGGCCCAATCATCTCTCCTTATTTTTGGCTTGAACCTTCTCTCCCCATTCCTCTCTCTTTCTTCCATGTGGCAGCCACATGGTCCTGGAAGGCCTTGAGAAATGGAGCAAATGCAAGATGTTTCTGTGTTTCTTGTGCTCCCTTTTGTGGCTTTCTGGTGAATGTGGACACATCCAAGACTTGGGTTTGGACCTAGAGGCAGTAGATGGAACAGGTCTTTCAGCTGATTTTGGTTCTGAGCCATTTGGACTGACTTATTTGGTCAAGAAGTTCTCCACATAATCTAGCATGGCTCACTAGAGTTCTCATTTTTATATTCTATTTAAATCTTTATTTTTTTAATCAAAGTAATACATGTACATATTTTTGAAAGTAAAATGTTCTACAAGGTTTATAATGAAAACCATAAGACTTCTCCAATCCTGCTCACTTTTGAGACCTCCTTTCCTGAGGCAAGCACTTTGAATTGTTTTAACTCTTTCCTCTAGTATTTATTTCCATATTTCTAAATGACATGGTAATACTGATATTTCTTACATTTTTCAGTATTAGGTTTTATCTATTGACCTACTATGGAAGATGAGGATTCGGCTCTCTTACACCATCTCTCTCTCTCTCTCTCTCTCTCTCTCTCTCTGTCTCTGTCTCTCTCTCTAACACACACACACACACACACACAATATTGGTATTTATTATAGTAATATTCAGGATCTGCATTACTGTTACGATTAAGCCCCTTTTCCTTTCTTGTACAACTGTTTGTTTTCTTTTGGAAATAATAATTACCTTGCTTTGCCATTTGCTTAATTTTCCATGTATCATTTACTAATTCATCTCCACAGTTCCAATGGAACTGAAATTTGCCTTGGAATGTACGTTACTGTCAGTTTCATTTTCTTCTTGGAGACCTCCCTCCTGGAGCCCTTCATCCTCATGGCTAACACAGACTGACCGTTCTCTACATATTTTACATGACCGTCATCCTGACACTTTCCTTCACCATCGTTCTTGAATTTCCCTTTGTCTCTATCCTGATCATGGGATCTTTTGTCTCCTTCCTCTCCTTTGGTTTACTTCCTAATTAAAGTGGGTAACATTCCCCAAGATCCTCCTGGAAAATTCTGCATAGGAGGTAAATTTTTAAGACCATTCATGTCCAAAGGTATCTTTATTTTTATTGCTGTACTCAATTACTAGTTTGCCTGGGTTTGGAGCTCTGTGGAAATCATTTCCCTCGGGATTTAGAAGCATTGGTCATTTTCTTCTACCTTACCTGGTAGTTGTAGAGATCCCTGATACAATTCGAATTCACAATAATCTGTAAATAAACTTCTTTCCCCGTTCTGGAAACTTTTAAAATTTAGGGTGACTTTAGGGTGAGTTGTTCTTGTTTTTAAATTCAGTTTGCCATATACTCATAGAAAAGTATTCATCTGTAAATTTATGTTCTGTAGTTCTAGGAAATTTTCCTCCTTTTAAAATTTTCTCTCTAGGACTATATTTTCAGATGCTGCTCTTAGACTGATCTACTAACTTTTTCTGTCAATTTCCATTTCTTTGTTGTACTTTTTGGGACTTTGTCCTGACTTTATATTATATTCCAACTCTTCTTTTGACTTAATCAAATAAGGATGTTGTATTTGTATGTCCAAGAACTTCTTTCTTCTGCTCCTTTTTAAAAAAAATCACCTCTAGTTCTCATTAAAAGAAGGCATAACCTTCTTTTATCTTTCTAAAAATGTTAGTCATAGTTTCTGTGCTTTTCTTCTTCATCGTTTTTTTTTTTCTGTATTCCCTTTTCCTCTTTGTTGGTTTGGATGTCTGCCTTTCATGTTGAAGGCCTTCCTAAAATATCAAGTAATTCCTAGCTGTCCATTCATATTGATATGTGAGGCACTGTAGTTCTGATTGGAAACGGTGCAAGGAGAAGAGAGAAAGTTGTTGACATGTGGGCCTTACCAAAGAGTAGTTGAGTGGGACTTGCAAATTCACAGGGAGACCAAATATTGAAACCAGTAGGCCTTTTCTCTTGGGAAAATCAGTTTCCCTGAGAAATTTTCCTCCAATATCTTGCCTGTGTGGTATTAACCTGGCTTATGGATTTCTGGGAATTGGTGAGTAAGATTGCTGAGAGCCTCACCTTTCAGGGAACAGGCTTATCTTTAATCCCTACTTTTAGAATGGCTCCTCTCTCCTCCCCTGGCTGTGCCTGGTGCTCCTACATCCAGAACTTTTCAGGTTCAATATCTCCGAGCATAAATCTTGTCTTCTATCAGCATGGAAGGGGATGGTTACCCGGATGCATAAGGTAGAGGAATATATCTGGGCTAGGGAGATTCTTACTGCTTTTTTAAAAAATTTGTAACCAATCCTCCCATTTTCCACCCTCATTCTGATCCCCTGCCTTTGGAAATTACTGATGCCTCCAATTCCCAGGCTTTTCTGGGAATTTGTGCCTACAAACATTTTTCTACCTATTGGCTCCTGCCATCTACCCCCACAACCTCATGGGCTTGCGTTTCAGTTTTCTGTGGTCTGCTAAGTCCGGTACCACACATCCATACACTTTTGGAGTCCCGAATTCTTGATTGCTCTTGTCTGCTGTTCCCTCTCTCATTCTCTCTTTCCCTGTGGGCTTATGCCTCTCTTTTTTAAAAGCCCATTAATGACATTTTAGTGGGGCTTCTGGAAGCAGCCAAGATAAACATGTGTACTCAATCAGCAATGATTAAGAAGTCTAATGTTTTCTATTGGAGTTTAGGGCCAATGTGACAGTTAATCATAAAGCATTCTTCCACCTTGCTTTGCCTGCCCCCTCTGTGCCTTTCTCCTGGAGTGGGTAACTGTTGAAGGTAGTCCTGATCACAGAGCACCATATCTCACCATGACTCGAAATCAAATGAAACAATCATCCCGAACAACACAAACATCGTTACCTCTAACATAGCCTTTATGACCACCATGGCCATCACTATTAGCCTCATCCCTGGCATTTTCCTCACATTTGCTTCATTGTAGCCTATACTACCATCTCCACCACTACACCCATAATCACCTTAACCACCTTCTCTATCATCTACTCCATCACCACTATAATCAACTCCCTCCACCATCATCTCATCATCATGACTATCACCAACTCCACTGTCACCACTTCCATAATTTTCGCCAACACTTCTACCATCCTCTCCAGCATTATCACCTCTAGAATATTTTTAACTATATATTGAATATATTCTTCCATATGAGTTGTGTTAGTGATTTTCAGTAATGTCGGGGAAGGAGTGATTTCTACTTAGAACACACAGCATCCTTCTTTGGACAAAGAGAGGGGTAGAAAAGAACCTACTGGTTTCTCCAGTTCAAACCACCTACATGGGAAGAGGGAGGGGGAGAGGGAACATTCACTGAGCCCTTTCTAGGTAATAGGCATCCTACTAGGCACATTAGTTAGCGTATTTTCTCCAGTAAGAATCATTGCTCCAGTTTTACAAGGAGGAAACTGAGATTCCCAGATGCTAAATAACATACTCAAGGCCACACAATTAATAAGTGGTGGAGCCAAGATTCCAACCCTGTGTGACTTCAAAGTCCATATTCTTTCCATTACACTATGCTGGCAAGAAATCTCAGGAGCTTGGTTTAAGCACAATGGGTTATGACTCTGAGCAAAGAGAGCCATAGTCATGGTCCCTGATTCCAGGGAGACCTGATCTGATGAGGCAGAAAGAAGTCCCTCTCTCAAAAAGACTATTACATGATGAAGAAGATTCGATCCCAGCCTCATAGAGTCTATTCCCTGTCTGAAGGCCTCACTCAAGCAATTCTTGACAGTGCCCAAGCCTACCACCTCTCCCTGACCTTGAGTTCCCAGAGGGAGAGGGAGGGAGTGTGGACATCCAGTCCTGGGAATGCCTGGGGTTGAGAGAGCTGAGTTATTTTGGGATTGTTTACATTTGGAATCTTCCTGATCTTTGGTCCCAGAAAAACACCCACATGTTGGAAACTCTTCGGAGTTATTCACTGTTGGGGTTTTTCTTCATCTCCTTCAGCTTTTTCTTCTTCTTGGATGGAAAAAAAATCTGCTAGTGATTAGTCACAACCTGTGAGGCTCAGCTTTTGACAGCCCCACTGAGAAGAGAGAGACAAAGAGGCTCAGAGAGAGGCCCATGGGCAGATGCTGCTGGGAAGGAAATGTGGTTCACAGCATTGACCTCCCGGGATGAGGGATGGTCCGTTCGCCTCTCTCTGCCAAGGGACAATCACTCCCCAGACCATGAGTGTTCCATTCCAAGCCCTCATCCCAATTTCACTGGGGAGCACAGGCCAGAGCATGTATTAGAAAGAGGCCTAGGGGGTCAGGACCCGGACAAGAAGGCTGAAAAGAGAGGAAAGAGGAGCAGGTGCCAGGCACAAAGGATGCCTGCCCCCTCGGTTCCCTCTGGCCAAGTTCTCCACTGACAACCCAGAGTGCCCCATTTCAGACGGATGTATAAACTGACAATCCCATACCTCCTTGGACAGCCATTTGATCTCTGACAGGTTTTATTACATCTTAGGGCTCCTGGAAATCCCAGGGTGTGAGAGGGCCTCCTGCTTTTTTGCAAGAAGGCTAAGGGTCGGGTGGGGCTGAGTACTGTCCACAGAGGCCAGGACAAAGGGAGACTGTTTGAGCTGAAGAATTAAGGCCTGGAAGTCAGATCTGGATCCAATTTTAAAATCTAAGGATTGTGAAACATGATGGGGAGGGGGTAATAAAGGGAATTTGGGAAATCTCCCTTGGTGTAGGTCTTTTTAAAGAGGTTTCAAGGCAACAAAGGCAAAATCAATTAATACAATAAGCAATAATACAGCAAGATGGCTTAATGTCAGGGGAATGGCAGAGCCAACCCTAAGGTATATGAGACCCCAGGAAATTTTTTTTGCCAGGCTCCTGTCTACATAAACAATTTGAATCATTCAAAGTCAGCAAGTCAGCACCATTCTGAAAGCCCAGTCTTGTGTGATCCCACATAAAAAATATTTCACCAGCCAGGGGAGCCATCCACTTGCCAGACTGCCTGCCTGGAATTGAGCGTGGCTATGAGGCCTCAGGGTGACTGCATAGGTGTGAGTCCCATTGCCTCTTGGAGCATCTGGCCGATCCCACACATGGGATAAAGGGATGGAGGGCACTTGAAAGAGGATAAAGAGGGAATGAGGCTCACATAAATCTCAGTCCAAGCTCAGAGTGACCCACTCAGAGGGCACTGCCAGCCTCAGTCAGTTCCAAACACAAAAGGGGACCTCAAATACCTCAAGAAAAGGACTGCAAGACATAGGGCCCTTCATGCCCAAGCCTTAGGATGGTACAGGGACTGAAGGCAGTAACCTCTCAGCAGGGCACCTCGTAACTCTACAGTAAGAAGCACTGAGGGACAGGCAGCAACACCTGGTTTTTAGTCTTAGCTCTGTCTTTTATTGGCTGTGTGACCTTTACTGGCTCTGTTCCTCTCTGAACCTCTGGTTCCTCATTCAGTGTTTTATGCCGACCTCAAAGAGCTGTTGTGAAGAGTAATAGCCCAGTGCTCTGGTCCTGCCTCTGCCTGAAAAGGGTGGACTTGCCCACAGGCAGTATGGTCTAGAATCTTGCCCCTGCCTTCCAGAGTCTCCAGGCTGGGGATGTGCTGGCCAACACCACTTCTCTTTGCCTCTAATGCTGACCCTGGGGTCAGAGTTCTGCTTCTCCGGGGGGGCTCTCTAAGGTCAGCCGCCCTGGGGGAGGGCAGAGGGCCAAGGTAAAGGTCTATCGTCCAAAACAGGCAGTTGAGGCCAGCAGGGTTCAAGATGCAAGCCTGATAGGAAGGGGAGGAAGGTCCAATCTGGGTCACCTAAGTCAGGTTCTAGAGGATGTCATACCTACAGAAATGCTGCCTGCTTGGACTGAAGGGGACAGAGAAAATGAAATAAGAGAAGGAGGTATGACGACAAAAGCGAAGAAAGGAGAGACAAAGCCACGAGCCAACGAAAAGGACAGCATTCATCTTGGAAGAGGGAAGGAAATGGATTCTTGCCTGTGGGGGCTACAGGGCAAGAGGCTGAGGAAGTTGCTGGGCTGAGAGTCATCCTGACCTTGTCACAGAAAAAGGAGATGGCAGCTAAGCCCTCAAAGAAAACTATTCAAGCCTCCCTCTTGATTCAGCCATAGGCGTGACTGAATCTTGGTGGCTGCCCAGTACAAGTCCACATTCTCATCCCGAAGCAGCCAGGATCTGGGGGCCAGGTGGGGAGTGAGGGCCAAGACTTGAATACGCAAGCACGCCCCCCTCTCTGACTCCCTTTTTATCTCCTGACTACCCACCCCCCAAAACTTCATGTAGGGAATGTCATCTCTGATGTCATCTCTGCTCTTGCCTGTGGAACTGGACTTAGATCCCCTAGGACCCTCAGCATGGTCCAACCACGCTAGAACAGTCACCAGAAGTAAAGGCAAAGGAAGCCCTTGGCAACGGCCCAGCAAGAGCTCCATAGGAACCCGTCATGAAGACACTCCATGTGGTTGCCATCCCCAGCCCGCTATCCTGGAAGGCGGCTACCCTGGCCATCCACCCCCTCTCTTCACATTGCAGAGTTCTCTGAATCAGCCTGGGGGGCAGCCCCCTGGCCCAACTCCCACCTCCATTTGGAAACACCTCATTCCTCCACCTATGGCTACTTTAAAACAAAAGTGTACTTTGCCAAATAATCTTGTCTTCTCACTTGCAAATTTAAATGAAAGTCTTACCAAGATATAAAAAAACAATTCCGTTTATAGTGGACATTCAATAACTCCAGAATGAGGGATGAAGTTGCAGGTGCAATGTCATACCCGCCAATGCAGCCCCAACCTGGTAACAAAATATGGGACAGGAGGGCCCCACCCTAAGAGGAGAAAGAGCTAAGTTCCTTCTGGGTCCAGAAACCTAGAACTCAGGGAGAGGGGGTCTCTGGGGCCTCAGTGGGAAGAAGGGTGGGAAAGCACTAAGAAAGCAGAGCAGATGGGGGCGCCTGGATGGCTCAGTCCGTTGAGCATCTGACTTTGGCTCAGATTCATAATCTCACGGTTCATGAGTTTAAGTCCCATGTTGGGCTCTCACTGCTGTCAGCCTGTCAGCACAGAGCCTGCTTCTGGTCTTCTGTTCCCCTCGCTCTCTGCCCCTCCCCCACTCCCATGCTCCCTTTCAAAAAATAAGTAAAACATTTTTGAAAACTAAAAAAAAAAAAAGAAAAGAAAGAAAGAAAGAAAGCAGGGCAGATGAAAGAACTACACCTGAGGGGCAGATTGAGGCCCAAACCTTGGGGACTGCAGTCCAAGAGGCTGGCCCCACTCAGGCCAACCAGTGCCCTGCTGCTCCAGATACCATTACCATTTACTGTAACAATAACCTTTTAGATCTTTCTCATAACTAACAACTCCGGGGAGGGAGGTTGTGCATTATTTCTGTCATTTTACAGATGGAAAAGCTGAGGTAACGTGATGACATTTGTGTCCTTCCCTTGCTGACACCCTTCTTCACAGGCAGGAGCCTGATGAGGAACCCAGGGAGCAGCACGGAGCCACTGGTCCTAGCCTCGCATTTTGGCGGAGGCTTGTTCTTGTCTCTCGTCTCCCTGGGTGGGGTGAAGTGGAGCCAAAGCTGTCCCAACCAGGTCACAGATGATGGCTCTCAACAGGACAGGAGGGGGCACTGGTCACCAGGAAGTAGCCCAACCTTCTTGACCAGGTGCCCTCACCCACACTCACCAGCCAAACTGCCTGGACCAGGGCCTCTGGCCGGGACAGGTTGTCCAGAGAACTGGCATCTCGAGAGTCAGCCTTCACTCTGTCAGAGAACCCTTTAGCCTCATCTCAAACACTTGTGATCCAATGGGCCCACTCATTCTGCTTAGGCTGCTCTGGGCTGGAACTGAGACTAGGCCCAGCCTCCACCGTCAGACTGGGAGCTCCCTAAAGGCAAACTCTGGGTCTTTATCCCCTCCACTTCTCCATGTTTGCTCCCAAGACTGTTTCTTGCTTATTCTTTCCTTGTTAATGCTATCACCCCTGTAAAAACCGCATTCGATGGTTGATACTTTTCCCTCCCAGATACCCACCTGTCTAACTTGGATTTCCCTTCAGAGACTGACAGACATCCCTACTGTGTGTTTGCCTTTTGACGAGTGGTCTGAGTCTCCTCATTTCCCAGATGGAGAAAGCAAGTCTCAAGAGGTTGGGTGACTGGCCTGTCAGGATGCAGTCAGCCCTGGACCTCTGGCCTCCCAGCCTGCGGTCCTTTCCCCACACAACCTCACCATAGCCTCCTAGTGTTCACCCCAAGTAAAATCCAGGAGCCGGGACAGGAACTGGGACAAAGAGGAGGAGGACACTGGGGCCCAGGCCTTGACCCCAAGTTCCTATTTATAATCCTCATTCCGGAGACGGCCACTTAAACACACATTCCTGATAACTGAATAATCTTTGGCACCAAGCAAAAAATAGCCTGTGGCCCAGACCACAATTGCACAGCTGGAGCAGGGTGAGCAGGGGCGACACAGGGCCCCGATGGTGCAGGACAGGCTTCTGAGGGGGGAGAGGGGTGGCAGGCGGGGCTGGGGTTGGGACAAGTGAGTGGAACTGCAAATATAGCAGTTAAATATAGCCTTGCCGACCTGGACATGGTGCCAGCCTCCTCTACAGGGAACGTTTCCCAAATCGGCTTGGATCTCCTTTTCCCAAAGGAAATGAGAGGCGGAGACTTGAAAGGAGGAGCAGGAGGGATGTTGATGGCGATGGAGCCCAAGGCTCTGGAGAAGTCTGCAAACAAACTGTGAACCAAGAAAAGTGGCTCTGCTGGCATCTTCTGGAACTGTCAGTCTGATGTCAGAGGCATAGGTGTGTCTTGAGGCAGATAATGGATGACAACTCATTTCCCAAACCAGCTGATCAAGACCCCATGCATCTTCCAATTCCAGGAGGACTGATGCTGAGGCCTCTTCTCCAAGAAAGCTCAGGCCAGGGCAGAAATGGAAGGGAGAGACAAGGAAAACCATGGCGTCCGGAATCCTGAGGGATCTCTGCATCGAGCAGTAGGGGCCTGACTGAGGCAAGGGCCCCAGAGAAAGCAGCCACGGCTCCTCCCTCCCCCCTCACAACTAGCCGGTCCCAGGATGAGACAAGGTGCTGCTTGAGCCGACACTCTTGACAAGCATTTCTCTGCTCTCAACTGTTTCCCCTCAGGACCCTTCAGTTGCTCCTTTGGGGCACAAGCTCAGTTCTGAGTTCTAAATTTTGGAAAGTCTGTGTGCCCTTCTTCATGAATAAGCTGCATGACCCCAGGCCTTAGGCCCTCCTGCCTCTGCGGAAGCATCCCCTGTATTCTGAGGCCATCCGCAGGATGGGGGATTGCTCACTGTTGGGGAGAAGTCTCCTCACTTATCTGCTTACCCTAAGCCATCTGAAGAAGTCCCACCCAGCAGTCCCAGCCTCTGCTGCCACTGTCCCTTGAGAACCCCCTCCATGCCCAGGTGTCTCTAAGCTCTCAAGCTCACCAAGCCTGTGGAATGTCAAAGTACTGCTTTCCGTCTGATCCTCCCTGGGCAAGGGTCTGATTCATCATTTCTCTCTCATGGGGAAATGAAGAGAACAACACTCCCATCTCCATTACTGTGCTATGGGTCCTGAAGCATGGGCCAAACGTCCACAATGTCCAGCAGTTTCTCTCTATTGAGAGTACGATCCACACCTAGCACACTGTGCTTGCCGTTTCTTCAACGGCCTTCCAAGAGGAATCCCTCTTGGGTGTGGTCTTGTGAGAAGCAGTGCCCCACTCCCCACTTGAGAAGGCGAGAGTGCCCACGCCTCCCCTCACTGTCCCTGACAGCCAGGGCCAGGCACTCAGCACAGCTCATCGAGGAGCATGCCAAGAGCCACCCCTCGGCCTCCCCAGGCTCCGGCTGTCAGGGGTTCCGCAATGTTGCAGGGGAAGGGGCCGGGCCGTGCAGGTCTAGTGCAGTCAACCCTGGGGTCACTGTGTAGAGGCACTGGCCCTTCATTCCACAAAGATGCCCCAAGAGCCACCATGTCATGCTAGTTACTATGAGCATAGCAGAGGGAATGAAAGCCAGGAGCTGCCTGGCAGCTGCTCCCAACAGGGTGTGCCAAGGGTCCTGTTTCCCCTCAGGACCCTTCAGTTGCTCCTTTGGGGCACAATCACCTCACCGGTGGCAGATAGGGACTGGGAAGGCCCCTGGAGGCCAGGTAGGAAGAGGAGGTGGGGGACTCTAGACATCGAGCCTGTTGTGTAAAAGGTCCCGAGGGGGGGAAAGGAGGCCATTTGAGGATGTGGAAAAAGGACGATCTGGTGCTCAGAATGCAAGGGGAGAGAGAGGAGGTTAGAAGACAGGGCGAGGTTCGAAGAGGGGGTGGGGGCCAGATCACGCCCTGGGGCCAGACTCCTCCTGAGGGCAACAAGGAGGCCTGCAAGGGTTTTAAGCAGGGGCTGAGCTGATCTATTTATATGCAAGAAGGATCCTTTGGTCACAGTATAGAGAGTAGGCAGGAAGGGCCTAGACAGGATGTGGGCAGACCCGTCAGGAGGCACTTGCAGATGTCCAGGTGAGCAATGATGGTCGCCTGAACTCGCATAACAGAAGGAGGAGGTAGAGAGAGGTGAGCAGTCCTGAGATGTATTTAGGAAATGGAAGCCATAGGACATGGTGAATACTTGACGTGAAGAGAGAAGTACATTTCCTTATTCAATCATCCAATCAACGCGATGCCATGAGTTTCTAACACACGTGAAGTTCTTTGCTAGGCACTGCAGATACAGTAGTTGAGCAAGACAATAAGTCTTTCCTCTTGGAGGTTTACATTCCAGTGGCTTGGGTGCAGTGTAAAAGAAACACGTAAACGAATACAAGATCATCTTAGGTAGTGATAAGTGCTATGAGGATAATAAAAAAAAAGGTAAATAATAAAGAGGGATTCGGGAAAAGGGCCTACCTTAGGTTGAGTGTTCTTTGAAGCCACTTCCAGAGGAGAGGATCGAAATGCCAAGGCTCAGAGTGGGGACGAGCTTGCAGGCTTCGAGCGGCAGAAGGAAGACCGAGGTGACCAGGGTGTAGTTTGAGAAGCTTGGGGAAAAGAAGGTTAGAGGATTAGGCACGTGCCCATGTTCAACATGCATGCACACACACACACGTACAGGCACACGCATGCCTCCCAGGATTGTGCAGAGTTGACTTGACACGGCACAGATCTGGGGAGAAAAAAAAGAAAGGGAGAAAAGAATGAAGAGAGAAGAAAGAGAAGACAAGAAACCCATCACTGAGAGTTCATAAAACAACACCAGGTCTCTCCATTAGCACCATCAACCAAATTTGAGTCCTTGCGAAATTTTATGTAATTCGGATCATACTTTTAGTCTGTTTTTTTTTCACTATTATATTATGAAAAGAGATACATTTATAATCCAATTAAATGTGTTTACATAAGATATCAAAGACCTAAGGTTATATGCCATGGAGTTCCATACCAAAGAAAAGCTAAGTTGCTGTGTTAATTTCAGACAAAAGAGATCTTAAGAAAAAAGCATCGCTATAGATAAGGTGATTCATTCACAATCATAATAGATTTAGTTCATCAGAAAAGCATAACTAATTTAAATTCTAGGCACCTAATAACAGAGCCTCAGAAGTGTGAATCCAAAAATTATCAGTACTTCAAAAAAAAAAACAAAAACCTGACAAATCCACAATCACAGTGAGAGAATTTAAGATACTCTGTTAGTAATTGACACAATAAAAACAAAAAAAAATCAGGGCACAGAAATTTTGAAAAACAGGATTAACAAACTTTGCCTAATGTACACATGTAGGAAACAGGACTCAACAAGTGCAGAAGATACTTTTTTTTTTCAAACACACTTGGAAGATTTCTATAAACAGAACTTATACTTGGTTCCAAGGCCAACCTCAGCAAAGATAAAAGAATGAAATCATTGAGCATGCTCCTGAATCCCAGTGCAATCAAACAAGAAAAGTGTAAAAAAAAAAAAAAGATAACAGAAAAATCCCCTTATGTTTGGAAATCAGGGAACACATTTCTATATAACACATTTCTATATAAGTGTCAAAAATAAATCATTTGGAAACTAGGAAACATTTTAAACTCTCCAATGGTGAAAATGTTATATATGAAAGTTTGTGATGTTAACTAGAACAGGAAGAGGGAAATTTATTGCTTTATATTAGATATATTTCAAAAGTCTGAAAAGTAATAAGCTAAGTTAGAACAACACCAAAACAAACCTGAAGATAATAAAAAGGAAATATCAAAAGTAAGGGCAGAGGGGCACCTGGGTGGCTTAGTCGGTTAAGCCTCTGAGGCTCTTAATTTCAGCTCAAGTCGTGATCTCACAGTCATGGGAGGGAGCCCCGCATGGGGCTCCCTGCTGAGCCTGGAGCCTGCTTGGGATTCTCTCTCTCTCCCTCTCTCTCTCTCTCTCAAAATAAGTAAATAAACATTTAAAAAAGTAAGAGCAGAAAATGATGAAATAGAAAAGAAACATATAATAGAGAGGTTTGACAGAGAGAAAAACTGAGTCCTTGAAAGAACTAACACAATTGACAAACCACCAATGAGAATGATTGAGAGAGAGAGAGAGAGACAAAATGAGAGAAGACAAGACTAACCACCATCAGGATGAGAAAGTGGACGTCTCTGCAGATGCTACAAAGATTTAGAAGGACAAGAGACTGCTACAAAACAAAACGTATGAGGATCAAGTTGGATGCTGCTGTGGGGTCAAGCCAAATAAGATCCGAAATGACCTGCAGGGGCGGCGACCACAGTGGCAGCCAGCTGCCTGTCTGCCCTCCCCAGCCAGATGTCCTCCTGGCCCCAGCCAGCCTGTTCCAGGTGGAAACTTTGCCTCTCTAGTCTCAGAGGCTGAAAGGTTTCCGTGAACTTGACGCAGACTTGCATTAACTCAATTTACCCAAGCCAGAGTCTAAACCAACGCTGATTTGTTCTTCTGCAGCAGGGACTATCCCTTCCTAGAGCCTAGAATGCACCCTCCACTCCAGGATACCCTTTCCCACGGTCGGGATGTGGAACGGACTAGCAGAGAAGTAAAGTATGTAAGGTCAGCAGCCGGGCTGCCTGGGTTCAAATCCTAGCCCTATATCTTAACTTAAGCTCTCTGTGCTTAACTTTTCTCACTACAAAATTGGGACAATAGATTACTGTGAAGATTTAATGAGCTAATACACATTAAGAGGTTAAAACAGTGTCCGGTCTACACTAAAGGCTCAGTAAATATTCATCATAACAACTGCTACTACCTGAGAAGACAAAGTCTTACCCAGAAGGTGGCTTGGTGGATGTGGAACTCGAAAAGAGTTGTGGACTGGTTTGGAGGGAACTTTTGCTATGCTCTAGGGAAGCCCAAGAAAACATCTCAACTCTACAAGCAGACTCTCCTCTATTTTCTGAGCCTCTCTTCCCTGCACATGGCTGGAAAGCGGCAAGCCGCTCTTGTTTCTCTGGTCTTCTTAATTCTGATCTCACCATTCCAACCCACCCGACCTCTCGTAAGTGAGCTGAACATCATTGAACTAAGTTCACGGCTACTGCAGCTGTGAATGCAAAGGAGTTTCTTCATGCCCTCAATTTCACACAAATTTCACAAAATCATCTACATGGCTGGGATGTTGTCCCCGTTATCTACTGCCGTGTAACACACCACCTCAACCCTAATGGCTTAAAATAGGGGTCGGCCAACTATGGGCCCAGGCCCACTTTGTGGTTTTGTTCAGCCCACAGGCTTAGAATGGTCTCTTAGGTTTTTAAAGAGTTGCAAAAACTATCAAAAGAATACTATTTCATGACATGTTTAAATTATATGAAATTCAAACTTCAGCGTGCATGAAGTCTTATTGGAACACAGCCAATTCACACCCGTTCATTTATGTGCTGCCCGTGGCTGCTTTTGTGGGACAACAGAGTTGAATAGCTGTGACAGAGACCTAAGGGCCCACAGAGCCCAAAATATTTACTATCTTGTCTTTTCCAGAGGAAGTTTTCTAGCCCCTGGCTCAAAATATCAACTGTCATTTATTTCCCTCACGAATCTGCAATTTGAGCAGCACTCGGTAGGGACGGATTATCTCTGCTCCTTCCAGTGTCATATGAGGTGGCTCGAGGCTGGGAGTGAGTCACCCAGGGGAAGAAACTGTCTGAAGCCCCGCTCACTCACCTGTCTGGTGGTGGGTGGCAGTTTTCAGCTGGGACCTCTGCTGGAACTGTTAGTCAGATCACCTATCTGTGACCTCTCCATGTGGCTGTCTGGCTCCCTCACCACATGGTTCTAAAAGCAAATGTCCCAAAGGTTGCCTTTTGTCTTGGGCAAAGGAACAGCTTTGCAGAGAGTCACTGGTTGTTTCAGGGGATGAAGAATGGGCCTGGATGGGATGAGGGTTGTCACCCAGCCATGCCGAAGGCCCACACACAGCCATGCACATCTGAAGAGCCCTCGCCATGGGTCACATTCCATGCCAAAGCCTGGCCTCCAGATGCCAAGCTCCGGTCAGGGCCACCATCTGCCATGGTTCCCACAGGACCCCCCAGACCGCAGCCATGTGCAAGAGTCCTGTCAGTTGTGAGCTCGGGCCTTCCAGTTATAGGGACACACGGTCTGGCAGAGCAGCTGCCCCCCAACCCCAGGCCTCAGCAAGGCGTTTAGAACTCAGAGTTGCAAATGTCAAAACATTGCAGGTGTCTCCGTTGGAGGAGGGACTGGGCGACCTTTCATCAGTTAGGGCTTTGGGAGGTCACAGTTGCATCCACATCAATTACATTGTAGATAAACTGCTTCCCAGTCACACTCAGCCCTAATTCTGGTCACATCAGTGTGACCTCAGACTGACCACAACCGTGGCCACAGACCAACCCTGACTCAGACTGATTCCAACCCCAGCCAAGACCAACCTCTGACACTGGCCACAAAGCTGACCTTGTCCAAAGACTAATCCTGACCCTTGCTACAAAACTGACCCTGACCCTGAACCACAGACTGACCTCTGACCTTGGAATAGGGTTAGAATAATGCACCAAACCATAGCACAGCCTCATGGGCCCAAAGGTGCACCAGTCTAGCTACACTTGAGTGACAGCCGTGTGGGCCAGGAACAAGACGATCCGTCCTGAGCAAACCCAGGGCTACCTGCAGCAAGCAGGTCCTGAGTGACTGCTCCCAGGCACGGTGACTCAGAAGCACCTTCTGGAACATTTGAAAGGGCCAAGTAGTTGCCAAATACACCAGCTCCGCTTGGCCTCTGGACCTTTGCCTTAGATTCCCCACCAAACAGCCTTTCTTCGCTTTTGCTAACTCTAGTCCTGCTACATCCAATACCACCTGCCCGACGAGGCTGGTCCTGATACTCTACTTAGGTTTTCAAAGGTCTTTGCCCCACATGATCCTGATGGGAAGTGTCCTCTAAGAGGGTCACTGAAGAATTTTTCAGTGTGCTGTACCTAGTGTTGAATTTTGTTTTCCAACTTTCCAACACTAGCTAGATACAGCACATTCCGCTTGTTTCTCCCAACGTGATTCAACAGAGACCACTTTGCAATTATTTAAATATGATTTTGCTCTCCTCTTGTGTATGTTGTGCCAGGGAGAAGTCTGCTGCCAATCTGATTTGGGTTTCTTTTTGTAGGTAATCCGTTCTCTTTCTCCCAATGAATCAGGAGGAAAGGGGTAAAGGACAGAAGGGGCAGAAGGGGCAGAAGGAGCAAAGAGAAGTTCATCCCTTGGGACCCTGGGGGTGAGGACAATGAGGTGGAGCCTGTTTGAGGTGCCTTCATCATGCTATCTCCCCACCTCAACTACTGTACCTATGCTCCAAGCACCACTGTCTCTTTCTTCTCCCGAATTCCCGAGCCTTGACTCCTTAAGAGTGAGAGTGCTCTCCACTCACAGCTTCTATTCTCAGAGCTCTGCACTTCCCTCTGTCATGGCAGAGGGCCAGTCCCCATTTCTGCAGAGCTGGCCAGGGGACACAGCACACACATGTGAGTATCTGCTACGCATATTTATCTGCAAGCATGTGTGTGCAACTGTGTGTGTTTGTACACGTGCACATTTACCTAGATACAGGTGAGTGAGGATGTGTGAGGTATCTAGATGTAAGTGTGCCTGTGTTCAGTACGTGTGTGGGTGTGTGTGGATTCCGTGGATGTTGTGAATGTGTTGTATATGGGATGTGTCTACATGTGTGTTTGAGAATCCGTTGGTCTTCCAACCCCAATCGACAGTGGGCTTCTTGGGGGAGGCGCCGTGCAGTGCCCCTCACCTGTGTTTCCTGCAAAATCCTCGGACTGGATATGGCAAACTCCCAGGAAAGCCTCAGGGCTTGGGTCCAGTGGGACAGCATCCCAGGCGGCCCGAGTCTGTGGCCAGTAGCCCTGACAGAGCCAGAAACCTGTCAGCAATTCAGTGCCTATGGGTGGCCTGGGAAGGAATAAGGACACTAGGAGCCTTTGGGGGTGGCCTTTTGCCTCAAAGTTGTTATCCTGACACCAAGTCCAAGTTCAGGGGGCAGTTATTGCCAGCATATAGCACCTGCAGCTAATGCCGTTCTTCTCTCCCCGAACTCTGCTCCCAGACCCCAAATCCCAAGCCCGTCAGCATGAAAAGCACCAGCTCCTGCTTCCCCACCCCACCACTAACTCCCAGATCCACCTGCCGCACTCCACGTTCCACACACACCCTTACAGAGGACAGGAAGAAGGAGCCTGTGTGTCTTCCAGCCCCAGGAAGTTCACATTTTCCACAGCCAGCATTCCGAGCAGGCCTGCGGGGGGAAACCAAAGAGCACCCTGAGAAAAGATCCCACTTCTTACTTACTTCTTTACTTCAAGGTAAAACTTCAACCTCCATCTCAGCTGTCACCCATGAACCGAAATCTGAGGCTTCGGAAACCTCTCCGGGTTCTGCAGAACCCTATAGCTGGGAAGGATGATTGGGGAGTGAAGTGACTTCGTCTGTCTCTCAAGGCCGACCTAGTTTAGGAGCCCAGCACACAGGCTCACGTTCCGACCCACACTACCCTTCCGACCAGGTAGAGAGAGAAGCAGAAAGTGAAGCATCCTGGGAGGAGCGTGAGGCATCCTGGGAGGAGCGTGAGGCATCCTGGGAGGGCCGTGAGGCACCCTGGGAGGGCCGTAAGGCATTCTGGGAGGAGGTCGTGATTTGGGTCACATCCCGACTGTACTGCTTATTAGCCTTTTGACCTCCGGCAAAGTTTTCTTTAATTTAGCTTCCTTATATATGGTGACAACTTAAAATCCACATTGGAACACTCGTAAGAGTGACACTATTAATAATTACACCCAGACGACAGGTATGAATCCCAACCATTCCAGGCAAATGGGGACGTGTGATCACCCTATGACCTGCGAGCGATCGCCCTACCTCATCTACGGTAGTGATAATGAGGAGCAGGAGGGAAGAATCCTAAAGGGAAGAGCCCCTGCTAGATTTTCAGGCATTGCATTTGGCCAGCAGCCAGGGGCTGAAGGTGAAGGGAGGGAGAAAGGGCAGCAGGCGGTCCCATAGCCTCGCAGCCCCTGCGCTCGGGGCCTCTTGCCCTCTCCCCGCCCTGCTCACCTCCGCATGCCCCGACTCTCCGACTGGAAGGCCGCGCTGATGCCTTTAGCAGCCGCCCAGGTTTATCTCCAGGGGAGTGCTAGGTTCAAAGATCAGATAAATTTTCTGGCAGACGTGGGACTGGTGGCCGACTGCCAGAGGTAGGAATGGCCCCGCTGGCGCGGGGTCAGCCGGGTTATTTTGACTCCTCGGCATGGGGTGAGGGGCCTTGGGAAGGAGAGGTCTATAGCGTAGCCGGCTAGAGACTCGGTCTCTGATGCGCCGGATTTGGCTTTGCCTTCCAACTTGGAACAGGAGAGGAAGAAGGAGGAATCGGGGCAAGGAGCTGGAAAAGGCAGCGGGAGAAGGAGCTGGGGGAAAAAAGCCCGGAGAAGGACCTATTTTAAAAGTCACTCATTTGGTTCCAGCTCTCCCCCACCACACCCCAAAGCCCAGGCATTGGGCCATGCATAGGGTGCGGTGACAAGGTGTGTGTGGTCTGTGACAGGAAACCTTTAGGCATCCAGGGCAGCTGGGGAGGGGCCAGGTAGGGAGGGGGTGGGCAAGGCCAGGCATAAGTCACCACAGCCTGTCCCCTGTCTCATCACCCCGAGTGTCCCTAGACCACTGTCTTTAAACTTTTGATAGTGACACACTTTTTATGCTGCAACCTAGAACACATAAAGATTCTCCCAAAATGCTTGCTCTTATTAAGTCAATGCATCCTATATTTTCAATCCCACTCATATTTTAAAATGCTGATTGTAACTCAGGCATTGTTTTCACAATCTACTATGGGTCATGACCTATGGTTCTGAAAACCTCTGTTCCAAACTAGTACTTTTCAAACTTTAATGGCCCTGCTTGTAAATTACCTGGGAGTTTGCTAAATGCAGATTCAATTGGTCTGCAGTGGGACCCGAGCCTCGGCATTTCTAATAAGCTCCCAGGGGATATAGTGCTGATCCTCAGATCCTGGAGTAAAAGGCCCAGGATCACAATTTCTAGATCAGCACCAATTCTAGCAAAGGGGCTTGGGGATCGTGCATGCAAGGTGAAAGGGAAAGGGGAAGGGGACTCGTACTGAGGGTTGTCCATCACTAAGCAGCCTCCAGGCAAAGCTGCAACTGAAATGTAGCAAAGATACTAGGATAGTAACAAACTGCCCTCCGGGGGAGGGCAGTACTGCTGTGATCCAGGAGCCAAGTGAGAGTACAGCTGCCAGTCAGCTCACAAAAGGCCTCACACAAAAATGGAAGGAAAGAAGGAAGGAAGGAAGGAAGGAGAGAGGGAGGGAGGCAAGA
Source organism: Paguma larvata (assembly GCA_030068075.1). Taxonomy (NCBI): domain Eukaryota; kingdom Metazoa; phylum Chordata; class Mammalia; order Carnivora; family Viverridae; genus Paguma; species Paguma larvata. Next base: position 50,401,352 of record CM057836.1, read on the forward strand.
AGGAAGGAATGAAAAGCAAGGAAGGAAAAAAGGAAGGAAGGGAGGGGAGGGGAAAAAAGAGGAAAGGAAAGGGAGGGGAGGGGAGGGGAGGGAAAGGATAGGAAAAAGAAATTGTAGGGGTGCCTGGGTGGCTCAGTCAGTTAAGCCTCCAGCTTCGGTTCAGGTCATGATCTCATGGTTCACAAGTTTGAGCTCTGCATCAGGCTCTGTGCTGACAGCTTAGAGCCTGGAGCCTGCTTCGGATTCTGTCTGTTTTTCTCTCTCTCTCTCAAAAATAAATTAACATTAGAAAAAAAATTTTTTTTAATTTTTTTTACTGTTTATTTATTTTTGAGACAGAGCGTGAGCAGGGGAGGGGCAGAGAGAGAGGGAGACACAGAATCCGGAGTAGGCTCCAGGCTCTGAGCTGTCAGCACAGAGTCCGATGCAGGGCTTGAACCCACGAACTGCGAGATCATGACCTGAGCCGAAGTCAGATGCTTAACCGACTGAGTCACCCAGGCGCCCCAAAATTTTTTAAATAAAAGAAACTGTAGGTTTGGGGACCTCACTCAGCACTCTAGCAGCAAGGTTGATGCTGTCAAATTGGGATTACTCATCAGAAATGTAGCATTAACCAAGAAGAGCTGCCTTGTTACTGTTCCATTTTCTGGGTGAAACAGTAATGCTGACCTTGCCGTAGGTACTTAGGTTAAAAAAGCTGTGCAGCAATTGCTTAGGTCAGTGGGTCCCAAATAGAGCTCTACAAAACACTAGCTCAAGGAGATCAACCAAAAATGAGTTCCAAGGTCAAATGTCTTTGGGGAACACAGCGTATTATCTCTCCCAGTCCCACTTAGAGCATCCTTGTTTACAGTGAAAGGCAATGATAAGACCTGAAGTCAAGAGCCCTGTTCAGTGTGCTGGAATTCATCCTTTCCCACACAACCATGGAACTCTTATTCTCTTTAACCTGTTGGTATGGACTGAACTGTGTCCCTTCAAAATTCTTATGGTAAAGCCTCCTATATGACTGTATTTGGAAATATGGCCTTTAAGTAAACAATTAAGGCTAAGTGAGGTCATGAGAGTGGGGCCCTGATCCGACAGGACTGATGTTTTTACAAGCAGAGGAAGAGACACCAGAGCTCTCTCTTTCTCTCCATGTGCTTGCCCAGAGGAAAGGCCATGGGAAGACACAGCGAGAAGGCGGCCGTCCACAAGCCAGGAAGAGAGGTCTCACCAAAAACCAACCCTGACATCACCTTGATCTTGGACTTCTCGCCTCCAGAACCGTGAGCAAATTAATCTGTGTTGTTGTTAATATTCCGTATGGCAGCCCAAACAGACTAATGTATCTGTAAGCATACCGTGGAATTTGCTTCAGGAAATCAGGATTCGATTTGTACTTTTTATGCCCTTGATCTTCTAGGAGACTTAGAAGTTCATGTAGACAAGAGAGGGGCTGTGATCCCCATTTTGAAGTTAGGAAATGAAAGTCCACAAGCAGGAAGCGAGTGGCCCAAAGTCACCTAGCTGGGCAGGACTGGGTACATGGAATTCAAACTCGCTGTGATCGACTCAGAAGACAAGCCCCCCACTGTCCGGCAGCTGTGGTCTACTGAGCATGCTATGATACTCCCACTCACAACAGATAGCGGGCTGTCTCCCTAAGCACAGACTGTGGAGTAAGAAAATTTGATGTTGATCAAAGGTTTCCTGGAAAAGATGATTTTATAAGGGGGCACACAGTATGGTCACATTGGAAATAACCAACATCAAAACTGCTGAGACCAGTTCATGGCATGAACTTAAGTACTAGGCTGAGGACCAAATCTCATCCTGGCTGGGCAATAGAGAGCCAATGTGGGTTCTTGAGCAGCAGGGCATGACACGGTCTGAGTTGGTCTAGGTGCGCGGAATGGCTGGGAAGGAACCTGGCCAGACCAGTAGTAGAGTGACCCTGCAGAGGTGGAAGATGGAAGGAGTGGGGGGTTAACTTCAACGTGCTCCCTGCTGAGTGTCTTGCCTGGGATGGGGATAGGGTCCTGGGGGCTGGTCGGATTTTCCAGGCCTTGGCATTTAGAGATGGTCCTGGAAGCCAGCTCCTCCCAGCCTCCTGCAGGGGAAGCTGACAATGAGGGGTGGAGGGGGGATGGAAAAACTATTTAAGGTACTAACCCCTCCACACACACACACATACACACACCATGGATGGCTGTTGGGCAGAGAGGCTCTCTTTCGGCCCCCCTTCTCTGTTCCCCACCTGTAAGTGAACCCCAGCTCACTGCTCTCATGTCCGTGCTCCTCCCAGACTAACTGGTTCAGCCCAGAATTGTCACCACATGAGGGAGGAAGAGGGTCCTAAAGCAGATTCTAGATTGGCTGGGGCGCCAACCAGGGTCAAATAAGGTCAACTGACCCTTCAGGACAATGACTGAGGTCTGGGGAGGCACAGGGCTCTTCGGTTGCCTTGGACGACAGAGGAGTGCTGGGAGCCAGCCATCCCACATCAGCCCCTCACCGTCATTCCCGTCCACACTGGAGCTGAGCCGGTTCAGCTCCACTTTCACCTGCTTTAATGAATTGGGGCCCTTGGGGCGCCTGGGTGGCTCAGTAGGTTAAGCATCTGAACTTGGCTCAGGTCGTGATCTCATGGTTCGTGAGTTTGAACCCTGCATCAGGCTCTGCACTGACAGTGTGGAACCTACTGGGGATTCTCTCTCTCTCCCTCTCTCTCTCCCTCTCCCCCATGCTCGCTCTCTCTCTCTCTCTCTCTCTCTCCCTCAAAAATATACATTAAAAAAATTTTTAGTAACAAGTAAATAAATAGGGACACCTGGGTGGCTCAGCTGATTGAGTGTCCGACTTTGGCTCAGGTCAGGATCTCATGGTTCATGAGTTTGAGCCCCACGTTGGGCTTTGCACTGACAGTGCTGAACCTCCTTCAGGTTCTCTATCTCCCTCTCTCTGCCCCTTCCCTGCTCATGTGCATGCGCATGCTCTCTCTCTCCCTCTCTCTTTCTCAAATAAATAAAAAATATTAAAATAAACAAACAAACAGAGGCACTCATGCATTCATTCAGTGAAAGGATCTACATCTTAAAGGAAGGATCCTCCTAAGGATGGGGGTCGGGGAGCAGAGGTGCTGAGCTGCGGCTGATGCCAGGCGGGGGTCACAATGGTGACGGAGGAAACGTGGGGAAGCTCTGCAACTCTCTACTTAATGTTCAAGGCAGTTCTAAGAGCTAAGGATGGTTCTCCCATTTTACGCTGTGGAAACTGAGTCTGGAAGACACGAACTAAGTCCTCTGCCCCTGACCACACAGCCGGAATCTCCCATCTTCCCTGGGGCGGCAGCGATTCCAGCAGCAATTGGTTCTGGGGAGGAAGCCCTAAATAGGACCACCACTGCCCCACTTGGGGGAACATCACTCATGGTACATTCTAGAGAGGCAGCAGACATGAAGACTGAGAACGAGAGAAGTAGGAATTAGAATCCTGTCGCCACAGCGTCTTACAAGCTGTGCAGACTCGAACGAGCTGTTCAGCTGCTCTGGTTCTCATCTGTTAAATGGGGACAAATAGTACCCAGTTCACAGGGTAAGTGTGAGACGAAGTGCGTAGATATTTGCAAAGCTCTTACAACAGTGCCTGACACCTCATAAGTGCCGTGTCAGTGAATATTAAATGAATTCATTCATTTGATTCTGTGGGGTTGGTGCCCCGGAGTTAGTGAAAATCAGCGGACTGGGTGGGGGAATTGCCACCAGGGCCAATCTGAGTTCAAGCCCGGGTCATTTTCCATGACCTTGGATGGGACCCTCTTTCTGCCACTCATCGAGTGATGGTCTGGGCCGGCGAATCTTGCAGGAAAACTGGCGGAGATCAAAGCCCAGCTTCCACAGCCCCCTTTCTGAGCTACCGGCTCCTCATGCACCCTCCTTGGCCACGACACACGTGCAGAAGGTGAACTCTCTGGGCCCCAAGAGAGTTCTGTTCTCTCAGGGGGGGCTCTAGGGGTAGAGCCTCAGCATGGTGAGGCAGAAGACTAGAGACAGGCGGGGGGCATCGTCCTCTTCTTCCTCCTCTACTACTCTGTCTCCTGCGCTGTGGCCACAACTCACTTCCCGGGCTTCCCTGCAGGGGCTCCTCCCGTGGCCCCAATCCTCCCTCAGCTGAACAGTCGGCTTCTCCTCTCCTGGTCCGTCTGTTCAAGGCCACAGGGAGGGGCTGGAGTTGGGGCCCTGGCTGGAGGCCTCAATGTCTTCCAGGTGTGGGGGAGGCCCAGCTGGATGGGCAGGTGTGGGGAGGGCCCGAGCAGCTGTGGGGTGTCTGGAAGGCATTTGGGCAGCTAATGAGCTCAGGATCTAATTAAAACATTGGAGGAGGAATCTGGGCCCAAGCCATGTGGCACAGGAAGTGCAGGCCGGGGGCCTGCCTGGGCCTGGGTTAAGTGGGACGAGTGCCTGGCTGAAGAGCAGGGGCCATGGGGGGACTCAACCATAGCCCCGACCCCACCCTTCCCGGCCCCACCTCTTCCTCCAGAACCTAAGTTGCTTGGATTCCGAAGTGGTCGGGCGCTTTGACACCACACCACTGCACTCTGCAGAGAGAATCAGTCAGCCCTGGGCTGAGGGCTGAGGGCTGAGGACGGCAGGGGTTAAGGGTGAAGACCAAGACTCTGCCCAGCTAAGCCCAAAGTCTTTCTGAGGACTGGAGATGAGGGAGTAGAATCCAGGTGAAGAGAAAGCTGGGGAAGATTCACCAGCCTGATACCCCACCCCACCCCAAAAATGCCAGCATCCAAGTAGAGCTGAGGACATCAGTCTCCGTGCCACTATTACCCCATCACCACCATCACACTGTCACCATCAGCACCTTCACAACTGCAGCATCACTGTCACTCTCCCTGTCAACCCACCGGACACTGGTCATCCACTCACAATGCCTTTGACGGCCTCCCCACCCCATGTTGAACACCTACCTCATTGCTCCCCCAGGTCCTCCTATTTCTGGCAGAGCAGATCCCAGCTTCCTTGTACACCGTCCAGACCTTAACGCAAGCTCCACCCTTCACCCCACCCCTGCTGGTGCCCCGAGGGGCTCAAGAGACAGATATGGTAGTGTGGGTCCCCAGAGTCCACATGCTGGGGCTTCTGCTGGGGCACTCCCTAGAGAGACATGGCTCTTTCTTCTGTGTACCCTAAATCTGGAATTCCCTTCAGTCTAAACCAAAGGACTTCCTATGAAGGAGATACTTCTAAAGAATTGGCTCAGGACCCCCGTGGTCTGGGTGAGGGTCGGCCCAGTCCTCTCCTGCGAATCCCACCAACCCCCACGCCTAGGCTGACCCTCTTCCTCCTTCACGTCCCTGCCCCTCCCACCATCCCTTCCCATCTGCTCCCAATAACTCCAGCTAACATCTCCCAGCATGCTTTTCACCTCCTAGTCCCTGCGGGAGGACTGAGGAGGCACAACACCCCCCAATCTGGTCCCAACTCAGGGTGTTAACAAGGAACAGGTTTTCACCCCAGCTGTGGGCTGGGCTCTCAGACGGGAGTTTCCTCCCTCCTGCCTTCTCCTTTATTCTTCAAATGGCCCAATTTCCCCAACAGATGCTGGATGTTGAGAGGAGAGAGGCAGGTGGGGAAAGTGAAGGCTTCTTTCTGGAGCAGAGGTGACAGGGAGGGGAGGAGAAGGTGGGTGCCTGGGGAGGCAAGGGGGACACATCCTCTGGAGGCACCTGGGGAAGCGGCAGTCCAGAGGTGAGGGGGGAGGTCAAGCAGAGGTCCGGTCCACAGTCCTGGGGGGCACTCTTACGGGAGGCTGGATGCTGAGGTCCCCCTACCCACCCAAGCCTCCTCGGCCCTCAGTCTCACCTCCTGCCTCCCCCTTCCTCCCCCTTCCGCAAGCCCCAGGGAGAAGTCTTTCCCCCTAAAGCCTTCCCAGGGAGCACCCACACTCCAGTAGGACGGACCACAACACCCCTGCCCCCACTTGCCCAAAACAGCCTCGCAAAGGGACACTTGCTCGCACACGTCTATCCATCTGCTACCCGCAAAGGCAGCATCTGCCTCGTTCGTCTGCCCTCCTTACACCAGCTTCTGGGCCCAGCACGCAGTCCATAAATGCTGGTTAACTGAATGACTACAGAAATGCAGCGGTGGTGCTCACACAAACTGGCAGCCCAGGAGGCGGAGTGTGGAGTCCTGTTTTCTCTCTCCCCCAGCTTGGCTGTGCAGGTTTAGACAGCTTTCTTGCTGCCTCTGACCTCAGGGGGTTGGACTAGACACACGGGAAGTGGGGGTGCTGCTGTCTCCCCAGCATGGTGGGATCCAACGGGCTGTGGCTGAAAAGTGCACACAGGAACTCCTTTGCAAACCCGATGGCCTTCCCCAAGCACAGGGTACAACCTTCCCTGGGAATGCCTCTCACAGACTTCGCTGAGGGGAGGGCTGGTGGGCTGTCTAGGGGCAGAGTAGCACTATGGACACAGCCCCAGACAGGCCGGGGTTTAATTTGCTCCTCAGAGGCCATGCAGGCGTTTCCCAGGCTGCTGCGTGGCAGGAACGCGGTGAGAGGCTCCCTCGAGGTCTGGCTGCCCTCGCCAGGCCAAAGGAAGATGCAAGAGACGAGCCGGCATCCTACAGCAATGCTCTCAACGAGCAGGGGTGGTTTCCAAAGCAGAGCACTGACCTCACACAGTCCCCAGGGCTTGCCTCCTCGGCCTTTTGTCTCTGCCCGTGAGCACTCTAGCGACTCAGGAGGTGAAGGGAACTGGAAAGACCTCCTCATATGGGCTTCCCACGGGGGTCACTGTAATCTAAGAGCCCTGAGAGGGCAATGCGCACCCACCCCTCAGGAAGCAGAGCTCTGGTGGGCAGGCAGAGGCGTTCTCAGAGCTCCGAAAGTCCAACCCCCTGGGCCACCTCCTCCAGGAAGCCTCCCCTCATAGGGAACTCCTTGCATTCTGTGGCCATCCCTTGGCCCTCAAGGGCAGGGGCAGAGCTACTGCCAGTTACTTGCTTTCCCTGGGGCCTGGGAGGCAGGTAGCCCTGTGTCCAGTTACTAATTCACGTTCCTCCTCCTACAGTACCCCAGTCAGCACCCCCACCCCTATATGCCCTAGGACACCCAGTGGGTCCCAGGGTCTCAGTGGTACTAGCCCTCTGGGACTTGCCATGCTCCCCGCCTCTGCTGCGGCATCCTCCACCCGGGGCCCCAGCACACAGGGCCGGGGCTGCTTTGTCTGGAGAACACTGATGTTCATGCTTTTCTGGGGCTTCCGCCCAGGCTTTTCTGGGGCATCTAAGCTCTGCTGTTCTCCCTGAAGTCCTCAGGAAAAATCCTTCCGAGTCTCCTAGGACTGCCCTGCCCCCACCAGCCAGCCCGCACAGCCTCCGGCATCAGCACCGCTGCCTTCTTCTCCATCATCTCCCCTCCTCTCCCCCCCCGGGACCCAGGCCCAAGCTCTTCCCCCTCAGCAGCTCCCGCAGGAATCAGCCTGCCCAGGGGTCCCTCGCCCCGTTCTTGGTCAGACCCCCACATGCCCACCTGAAAGCCCTTGAGTCTCAGCTGGGACTAGCCCTCCATTCTTTTTTTTTTTATAATAGTTTGCCCTCCATTCTTTGCCCTCCATTCTTTTTTTTTATAATAGTTTATTTTCAAATTGGTTTACATATAATACCCAGTGTTCATCCATCTCGCCGGACAAGGACTGTGTCTCCACCGTTTGACTGTGGAGGCTTCAATACTCCCATCAGAATATGTGCTCTCTAAGGGCACTGCCTTCTCCACTAACCTTAGGTCCCTTCGAGCTCAGGGGCTGGTGATCTGAGGCTCCGTGTGAGAGTAAGGATTTTGTCCCCCAGCTTACAAGCGGCAAAGACCCTGTCTGCCCTTGGATGGTATATGCCTCTTCCTCCAATCTGTGGGATCCCTAAGGGATAGAATGTGCCTCTCCCGTTTGACCTGTGCCTCCTTGCTCAGACTAGTGGCTCCCAATGGAGCAGGCTTGGCTCCATAATTCACAGGGCCCAGTGCAAAATAAAAACATAGGGCCCCTTATTCGCAAAGTATTAAGAATTTCAGGCAGCGACAGGAGAGCATTAAGGCAAAGGCTGGGCCTTTCTCGGCACAAGGCCCTGGTGCACAGGTCACACATCCCTAAAGCTGGCCCTGTGAGGAGGGGCCCATGCCTCCTCGTCGAGGTGGAGGGCCAAGAGCCGAGAGGCTGGACTGGCACAAAGCCAAAGGGAATGGGAAGAGGCTTGGAGGTGAACAGTGCAGGCCCCGGGCCTGGAGGACAGACCCACAGGGTCACCTCCAGGAACAATGGGGCATTCAGGAGCAGCCGGGCTTCTCAGCAGGGCCCTGGCGCCAGGCTCAGCCCTGCGATTCATGCTTCACTCACTGAGTGAGCACTGGCAGGGGCTCAAGTAGGAGAAAGTTGAGGCTGCGGAGGTGGCCGTGGTGGAAACATCTATTTTTACCCATGCGGGTGGGGAGGCAGGTCAGCAGTGGCTTTGAGTGAGTCCCAGAGCAGCCACCACAGGGGCCAGTGAGGGCCTGGGCTGGGACAGTCATGAAGGAAGGGGGGCAGGCAGCCCATGGCAGCTGAGGGCCACCCAGGCAGCCCACCCGAGGAGCACCAGGTCGGGCCTGTGTCTCGCCAAGGAGCAAGATAGCCTCCCTAAAAGAGGCCCAGGAGTGCACTGCATCTATCCCCAGTTCTGCTCCCCGACACTCACTCCAGGCCCTTGCAGTGTGACACAACTGGCCTAGAACAGAGCCAGAGACTCATGGAGCCTAGTCCCCAAGCCCCAAACCAACTCCTAATTAAGGCCCATCCCCTGTTTCCCCTTAAGTCCCTGAGGATGCTTCTGGCCCATCGAAGCTGGTAAGGGTACAGGAAGGGAGAGTCTTGGCTAACTTACCCTGATGGGGACACCTGCTTGGTTACCCTCAGTTGGAAGTGGAGTGTGGGTTAGCCTTTAAATAAGGAGCCAGGAGATGTGGTTGCTGAAGCCAGTGAGTAAAGCACTGATGGGGGAGTTTCAGACTCCGCACCAGCCTGGCACCCTGCTTGGGTGGCCGCTACCCAGCCTCTCGGTGAGGCCAGCCAGTCCCCACCCCCTGCCGCCGGCAGCCGGCGTATGAGGCCCCCGCTTGTCCTCCCCGCAAGGGAGATACTGTGTGCTGAGGTGTTTACGGTACATAAACCTAACCACGCTCGTCAGGACAGTTTGCGGCTCCCCGAGTGATGAAAACTCAAACGCCTTCTTGTGCAGGGCCAGGCCGGGCTCCCAGCCACAAACCCTGGATCCACTTCTGACTCCTGGATTCCTCTGGGCCCCCGCCAGCAGGGGAGAGAAGGAGGGACCCCCCCCACACCCCGGAATCCCGCTCTGCTCACCTCTGCCTACCCTGCTGGGCTACCCCAGGGAAGGCAAGCAACCAGCCCCTTGGGCAGCCTGCTGAGACTGCGCCAGAGGAGGACACGGGTCTCCTGCTGCAGGAGACCCCGGCAGCGTTCGGGGATGCCATGTACTCGCACCCCGGGCAGGCTCCCTCTTCATTTTAGGACATCTGCCATCCAAAGGCCACTGGCCTCAGCCACTCTTCCTGATCCATCACCTCTTTGCCATCGTAGCAAACAATTCTATAGAGTTCCTTCCTCCCTGTCACGCCTTCCAGGTGAGAAGGGTGGGGGCAGAAGTCCTGGGGCAGGAGCTACTCTAGAGGCTAAGGCAGGGTGGAGAGGAGAGAGCTGAAAAGAATGCTCACGCATGGCTGCACTGCTTGTGTCCCACACAGCCCCGGGGAGGGAGTGCCATCCGTATCGTTGTCCTTAAGGATGGGGTCCTTGGAGGTGTGCAGTATACAACTTGTACAGCCTCCTCAGACAGCCCTGTCAGCTTCTAAGGAACAAGGGGCAGATCTGGGCTCCCCCAGGGGGCATTGCTCACTCTTTATAGGTCTTCTGAGCAGACCTGAGGCTGTCCTCTAACAAGTCCTGCCTGTTCCATGGGGCCCCGCAGATTTGGATCTAGCTCATGAACCACAGAGGTCTGAGTGCAGACAGCCGATGGGAGGAAAGAAGGCGCTGGCCCCAGCCACCAGCTGGGGGAGGAGGGGGAAAGGGGGCTGGAGACAAATGGTTTTTACACTTTGAGTTAATGAGGGTCAGGCAGGGGCACCCACTGGCAGGAGAGGATAAATGAGAGGAAAAGTTGGGGGAGGGGCAGGAGGAGGAGGGGAGAGGACTCCAAATAAGAGAGGTGAGCGGAACACTTACACAGTCATAAAAACCTCTGAGACACACACACGCACACAGAACAGGTCAGCCCCACACAAGCTTCCAGAGCCCCGCTGAGTGCCAGGCCCGGTGCTGGAGGCTGTGAGGCAGCTGTCTCCGGGCCCTTGAACAGCAAACCCCTATCAGTGAAAAGTCTGCGCTCCCAGCATATTTCTCTCTCCATAAGTTGCCTCTAGTCCGACTGCCATGGATTCATCTCTCAGGGCACACTCTGTGCTTACAACAAGGTTCGGGACGGGTATGGACGTAAATCCTGATTTCAAGTAGCCCTTGTGATATCTCAGTTTGTACCACTGACCTCTTGTCAGATCTGATTAGGTGCTCGTTTCTTCACTTCCTAGCGCAGCTTCTCAGATGGGCCCCTGTGGGGTGGAAGATTCGCGCGTGAGCTCTGCCGGGCATTTCTGCTTTGCCTTGTTAGCGTACCTTCACCCCGCGCTTCTCGTCTGTTTGCGTTGTTAGTTTATCTTCCATCGGAGTGTTTCATGGCAGGAATCTTTCTAAACCACGTGTCCATTTTTGTGAGGGCTGTTTTAGTTAAATCCAGCCATGTAGCCTGTAAATCCTCTTAACCAGGCTCACGCCAATAGCTAAGACACCAAACACTGATAGAGGGTGATGGTACCAAGACCCCTTCCCTCAGGATACCTATTTACTTGGCATAAAACCTGTACCGATCTGTCACATGTCCTAAGAGGAGTCCAGGATCAATCTGAACATTACATACTAGGAAGGAGTAGTAGCTTTGATTTTGTGAATATTTTCTTCTCATACCCCGGTGAAGTATTGTTAACCCCCTGAGGTCTACAGAGACCACCCCAGGGGGAGGGGGCGAAACACAGAGGTGGAGAATACATTAAATTTTTTAAATTATTTTTTTAATGTTTATTTATTTTGAGAGAGAAAGAGAGTGAGCACGTGGGGGAGGGGCAGAGAGAAAGAGAGAGAGAGAGAGAGAGAGAGAGGGAGAATCCCAAGCAGGCTCCACATTATCAGCGCAGAGCCCGATGTGAGGCTCAAACTTACAAACCGTGAGATCATGACCTGAGCCAAAATCAAGAGTTGGGCGTATGACTGAGCCACCCAGGTGCCCCGAGAAAACATTTTATATCCCCTTAAAGATTTAGCCTAAGGTAGGAGAAGAAAACATGAAAGAAATATTTAAACAACGAACATCTACCACATGCCACATTCTCCATTCCAGTCCTCTGGACCTCACGGCAACCCTCTAAAAGGAGCTATGATGAGTCCACATTTAAAGGGGGAACAGAACTTCCCCAGGCCTCACAGATGGGGGTGCGAGTGCAGGCCGACCCAAATAACTACTGCGATAGTAAGCAGGGGGGTGGCGAGGGCCCTGAAGGAGACACAAGGCCTGACGGCAAGGTCTCTGAGCCTGCTCTGATGGAGAAGTCAGAGGCAGCCTCATGAACAAGACAAAGGAGGTTTTTCATGACTGGTGATGTTCAGATGGGCTCCCCATCCATACGGTTACCTACATTCCCACACCCCTGGGGGCCCTCACCTGACACCCCACTACCTCAGCACCTCACAGCTTTTCTGCAGCGCTTTCTGGAGAATCAGCAGCCTGTAGACTCTCGGGACTTTGCCGTCGGGGCAGATGATCCTGAGCTCTCCCCACTGTGTAGTCATTTCCCTACCGCGCCCTCCCCTCCAGCCCCACCCAAGCCTCTGTGGGCAGCCTGGAAGTCCAGAATTTCCTTCTTCCATAAGCAGCACTGTTTGTGGACAGCTGTAGGGAAAACATAGTTTTCTCAGTAAATCCTCTCTCTTCAGTCTTGCCGGTGATTCAGCCTTTGCCAAGGTTGGCCAAGAGACCTGAGGGCTCCTAAGTGAGGAGGCAGGGACCCACTTGCTCGGCCCAGACCCCTGTCCTGATCTCCGGTTTCCTGAAGCATCTTTCCCCACCTCGTGTCTCAAGGACTGCTTAACACTTCGAAATAGCCTCCCAGAATGGCCAGTGAAAAAAACCTATGGACAAGATTTTCCAGAAGAAAAGGAAACTACCTAAAGTCCATCAAAAGGGCCTGGCTAAATAAACTATGGCTTATCCAAATGGTAGACTATTGTGGAGCCAGAAAACCGTGTTGTAACGGCACATTCCGTGGTGTGGATGGAGAGTCAGTAGAGTGGTTGCAAACCACTGTGTACAATGAGATCATATTCTTTAAAAATACTAACATATATTTCATACTCACATGGAAAATTCTAGAGATACCTATGTGCCAACAGTGGTTCTTTCTGGGTAATGGGATTAGTGGCTCTTTTATATTCTTCCTGTTGCTAGCCGTTTTCTCAAATTTCTATAATGAACACATAATACTTTTGTAATAAGACAAAAACCAATAAAAGCTATTTTTAAAAATAAAATAAATAGTCACCCTTGCCCATCTGGAAGTAGTGTGCTGCCCGAATCCCCATCAGGGGTTAGAGTGGGTAGTGAGGAGTGTGAACACTGGAAGCATTCCCCCAAGTGGCCAACCATGGGAAAGAAGACAGCCAAGGAGGCTCTGTGCCACTTAGCCTAGCCTAGAGTGAGCGAGGGCACCTACTTCATTCCTGGCAAGGGCAACACAGGGAAGGATAGGAATGAACTGAATGACACTTGCCGAGATGCTGCCTTCCCTGGTCTGAAAGAGTTGAAGATGAGCTGTATAACAGATGACAGCCAACGTCCATACAGTGAACAGTATGACCAGACCAGCAAGCCAATTCCTTCCTGCCTCAGGGCCTTTGTGCTTGCTGTACCCTTTACCTGGTACGCTCTCGCCCAGGTTTTGTAAGCCTCACTCTCTCATGTCAGCTAGGTTTTACTCTGATATCACATTTTCAGAGGGCTTCTCCCCAGACCCTGTGGAGAAAGTCCATTCCCCGTCTATTGTCATTTTTGTCTCCTCCCCTGCTTCATTTTTCCTCCTCACGTTCACTTCTTGCTACCTGAAATTGTTTATTGTCTGGTTCCCTGAGTGGGAGCTTTTACAATGGGCAAGAGTCCTGGGCTTGGAGCAGAGCCTGGGCACAGCTCACATTGCCCATAGTACCTCCACGCACAACTGCGCCTTCTCGATTCCCATGCCTTCTCCACCGGGAAGGCCCTCTGGGTCCAGCTGCAAGTCACAAGCTGTGAGACTGGAGGTCGGCAGCGGAGTGCCTGGGCCTATGGCGGGGCAGGGGGGCGGGGGGAGGCGGCGTGTAAAGACTGAGCATTCTGAGTCAACGCGGCTGGGCTTGCCTTGAATCAGCAGCTGTGTGGCCTCTCTGAGTCTCAGTTTTCTGGTCTCTAAAATCGGGTTCAGAATAGCTCCTTCTCACAGGTGAGGATGAAAGGTGACAACGTACAGCACCTGACTTGCCGCTGGCGCTCCGTCCGAGGGCTCCCCCTCTGACCAGCCTCCAGCTTCACCCTCACCCCTGAGCTAAGCCAACTCCCGAGGCCAGGGAAGAGCTCCCCCTGTCCCCTTTCCCCAAGCTTCCCTACCCCCGCTGGGAACAGGAGAGCAGAGCTGTCTGGTGGGGGTGGGGGTGGGCTCATCCGGGGCAGCAGGCCCGAGAGCCTGGCCTGGGGGGAGGGCAGTCCAGGCACCTGACACAGCCTGACTGAAGAGGGAGTGCAGCCTCCCCCACCCGGCGGCCCTTGGGGAAGGCAGGGACCCGGCTCCTAAGGCTGGCCAGGCTGACCAGCCTCTCTCTCTGTGTCTCTGTCTCGATCTCTGTTTCTCTCTCTCTTTCTCTCTCTCTCTCTCTCTCTCACATACACACACACACACCAAAGACACACACCACACACACACACACACACGCACACCGTACACACACCATACACATACATACCACACACCATACACACACACATGCCATACACACACCACACACACCGCACACACCACAGACACACACCACACACACACGCACACAACATACACACTTCCACACATCCCTGCCTGCCTGGTCTCCCTCCCTGGCCTCCTCCCTCCTATTCCCCATGGTGGAGGTGTTCCCTCAGGCCCATTTTTCTCATTCTTCTGGCAGCCTGAGCCTAACTGTGAAAATCCAGCTCTCCCCGGCCAGGCCCCGGTTATGTAAGAGGCCCCAGAGGCCCCGGGGGAGGGGAAGACCGAGCCCCTTCCTCCGGTGTGAGCAGGGGCAGCTCTTAGCTCCCACTTCAAGGGTCCCCACTCAGGGTCCCCAGGGCCCTTCCTCCTTACCCCCTGCCCCGCCAGCCTCAGACTCCCTCACTGCCCACTCACGGTGCCCCCAGGCAACGTCCAATCTCCACCAGTTCACCCATCCTCTCTCAAAATCAGCCTCACCTGACCTTCTTCAGGAGTGCTCCTGGACTCAAACACACCCACCTCCCCCCATCCCTGCAATCCTCCGAGAGTAACTCAATTCCCCTACCTGCCGCTTCCCAGAGGACCACCCCTCGGTCTGAGAGGGGATGCACTTCATGCCTGGTGTGGGGCAGACAGGAAGTCCCAAATCTCCCACAACCGGAAGGAAGGCTGCTACCAAGGAGAGACTGGTCACATCTCCCCCCAGCGGGCTTCTCGAGGGACATTCGCCCCCAAGCATGCGTGCCAGCTGAGCCCCGGACCGTATGGGTCTGAGGGAGGGGAGTCCAGCTGTAAGGAGCAGACCCTCACTGATGGAACTCCGAAAAGGGTGTATAAACCAAAATGCCAGTGTGGAAGTGTCTGTCCAGCGGGGGGCACAGCTGGGGTCAGCACGTCCCTATGCGCACACTCTCCATAAGCAGGCCTGCCGGTTTGCCCACGAGCGAGGCGGGGGAGGGCTCGGTGCTTCGTCTAGCCGCGGGGCACGGAAGGCCTTGCCAGGGGCCGCCTGGCCAGCCAAGGCTCTCTTCCCTGGACACAGTCAAGGTGGGTGTCTGAGGCTCACACGGTCCCGCCTAGATGGGTGAACACGTGCTCCGTAAGGCCTGCCAGGCCCTGGGACTGGTCACCTCACCAGGGAGCCCTTGCCAGCCCGCGCTCCGGTCCTGCCATGCCGTCACTTCCTAGCTCAGCTCTGAGGGCAGCTCCGTTTCCGGCAGCTCTGCGCTCTTGGATGGCCCCTCGCCGCTGCCCCAAGGTCCAATCCGTGGGGGGGTCCGGGAATGACTGCAGCTCTTTCCTGGACCCCGGACAGCGAGGAAGGGAAATGAGGGTGTGGATCAAGAAGGGTCCCCTGCCCTGCCCCATTTTCCAGGCTCGGCCACGTACTTACTTGTCCCCTCGTTTCAGTAGCTGGCAGAGAGTCATAATTGAATTTGCAGTAGGGCTGAGAATGAAAAAAGAAAACGCTTTACATGTCTGGGATTAATTTATCCCTGATGATGGCCACATTCACACGCTCCTTTCTGCTTAGGTTTCCAGAGCATTCTGGCTGACAATGTGAAACACACACACACACACACACACACACACATGGAGAGAAAGCATGTGTGCCCTGAGTGCACGCCGGGAGTGTGCGTGCGCCTGCATTCGTGACTGTGTCTGAAAGCACGAGGCTTCCTGGGTGGGTCTGAGCGTGACGGCTGCGGCCGGCTGCCTGAGGGGGTCTGTACGGGGCAGAGGGAGTCCTCTAGGGGGCACACAGTAGGGATGCCCAGGCTGGTCATTCGTGGGCAACTGTCCCGCGGCTCACCCGAAGCCAAAGGGGAATAACCGAGGCCGGGCTGCTAGGCTACGAAAGGAAAGCCTGGGCGTGGCGGCCGAGACAGGATGGCACAATGGGCACTGCCAGGGCGTCAGGGGCACCGCACGGCTTCTCCCACCCCCTGTCCTCGTGCAGAGATCGGCAAGCCCAGTACCCCCTGGACACCCTCACCCCCACACTGGAACCCCCCCCCCGAGAGGGGAGCCATCTCCCACCTGCCCTGTCTTCTTCTTCAGTGCTCTCCCTCCTCCCTGACACCCAGGTCAGCACAGAGCTCCTTTTCAAAATGAACTGAGTGCTCCCTCTGTGCCAGGCACTTTGCATCATCCCGGGCAGCCCCAGCAACACCTCGCTAGGGAAAGGCCCCCGACATTCCGTGTCGCAGATTAGAAAATAGAGGCCGAGGGGTAAAGTGACTCGTGATCACACGGCTAAGTGGCCAAGGCAGGGCTTGAACCGTGGTGTGCCTGCTGCTAAAAGCCACCCTCTGGTGACGGGGATTAAGGAGGGCACCTGTGGCGATGAGCACCAGCTGACGTACGGAGGTGTGGAGTCGCCCTGCTGTACACCTGGAGCTAACATCGCCCTGTGCGTTAACTGGCACTTCGAAAATACTTTAAAACATAATAATAATAATAATAAAAGCCACACTCTAGCAAAATCTCTTTTGACCAGGAATCTGTCAGCCTGGGAATCGTTCTAAAGCTGAAGGAGTCTTTTGGTCCTCTGTTCCCAGACCGTGTCTCCCAGGTGAGTTTGGGTCTCCAAACTCCAAGCTCACAGGGCAGGCCTCTCTGCATTCTCACGTCCAGGGAAACCCAAGAGGAGTGCCCTCCTGGCGTTTCAGACAGTATTATCCTTCTGCCTCCCATGTCCTGAAGGGTCTCTGGACACCTTCTTCCCGTTCTCTGGGTAGCAAGCCTGGATGGTAAAAGTGTTCCAGGAAAAGGAGAGGAAAATGTAGATGTAAATGTAAATGTAGAGGAAAATGTACGAAGAGGTAAAATATACCAGCATCACCCATCGTGATTGCGGGTAGGGTGATTTCTTTGTGGATTTTGGTCTTTCGTCTCACCCTTGGTTCTTGGTCAAGTTCCTTTTGAAAAGATCCCAGAACACCTCTGCCAAAGCCAGCAGTAAAGGGAAGAGACCCGACAGAGGCCCGAGCCGGCAGAGGGACGCCGTGGGCCCGGGAGGCTGCGGATGGGGCCGCAGGTAAGCTTCTGTAGGGCCCCGCAGGGATCCTCTGAGTCTGCGGGAAGAAGGGGCGGCCGGGCTCTGGCCCCAGGCCGATGGTGGAAACACAGAGAACCAGCCAGGTTGGGGCGGCACCCAGCCCCTCTGCAGAGGAGCCGAACCAGCCACGGCCCCCAACTCCACCCCACCCCCAAACACACGAGCCAGGCCCGCGGAGCCAAGAGAAAACGTGGAGCCAGGGTAATCGATGGAGCCTACCACGAACGACAGCGTTAGGAGGAAAATGTGACGTGAGGCTTCCCCAACTGGATCTGGGGGGACCCGCGCAGGGGGCTTGTCTCTCTCTTCCTCCCGTATTCTGTTTCTAATCGAATGAGCCTGGGAGCCAGTGGGGAGGGCAGAAGGGAGCCAGCTCTGGCCCCCGGCGGAATGACACGCCAGCTGAGGAAATGCTGCAGCAGTTGCGTGAGGTTCTGGTCTCTTTACTGTCCCCGCTGCCTGCCATGGTCTTTCTGTTCGTCTGTCTCAGTCTCTGTCCCTCACCACGAATCTGTGTCTCTCTACATCTGTCTCATCTGTTGTCTCTCTTTTACAGACACACACACACACACACACACACACACACACACACACACACACCATGAAAAACTGAGACGAAAACAAAGGCAGAGAAACGGGATGAAACTCCCCCTGGGCCAAGCCACAGGGAATAGGAGCCGCAGCTGGTTGTCCCAGAGGAAGGAACGACAGCAAATAGGGAAAGAAGGGAGAGGGAAGTGCCCACCTGTCATGTCAGTGTCTCGGCCACCATTTAAGGACAAGCACATCAGGCCTCACCCTGGCCCTCACCCTGCTCTCTTCTGCAAGCAGGAAACGTTTCCTGGGCTGTCCCCGTGTCCCTGTCAGGGGATGCCCACCTGGCTCCTCTGGAAATCCCATAATCCTACATTTATGAAACACGTGGAGAGAGGATTGAGACAAGTTCGAGTTCCCCGGAGGTGGAGGCACAATGCGGGGGTGGGGGGTGGGGCACGTGGGCCCAGGGGCAGGCCGGGGCTGTGCTCATAGCTCTTTCTGTCTGTCCAACCTCCCTCCCTGTCACCCTTCCTGGGCTGTCCACAAAGCCCTGGAAAAGGAACAGAAAATGGGGTGTGTGTGTGTGTGTGTGTGTGTGTGTGAGAGAGAGAGAGAGAGAGAGAGTACATGCACATATGTGTGCATGTGTGCACACAAAACATCTCTAAAACACTGACAGAGAAAGTACAGGTGGGGAGCTGAGTGTCCTGGATACAAACGGCTCATCAAGTTTTACTGAACCATTTTTTTAATGTTTATTTCATTTTTGAGAGCGAGAGAGAGAGAGAGAGGGGGGCCAGGGGAGGGGCAGAGAGAGAGGGAGACACAGAATCCGAAGCAGGCTCCAGGCTCTGAGCTGTCAACACAGAGCCCAACGCGGGGCTCCAACTCACGGATCGTGAGATCATGACCTGAGCCAAAGTTGGAAGCTTAACTGACTGAGCCACCCAGGCGCCCCTGTACTGAACCTTTTTTTAACAGATGAGAGTTATTCTCCACCTTGCAGCAAGAGTGGGTCTCAAATGTCGAGAACTAACTGAATTTCATAACATAAAGATCCGTTTCGAAATGGCTCTGAGAGCCAGGCTGTTTAAAGAGAACTTTCGGTGAAACACTCAGTCAAGTCCCTTCAGTGAAGGAAGCAGACATCTCATTAAGGACTATGATGGGATTTCAGCCCCGGAGGCACAGACGGAGGGTGGGGGGAGGCAGAGAGAATCACGGCCGGGCTGCCGTCTGCCATCTGCCGGTTGGCAGTGGTGGCTGCGGACCGGAGCAGGTCAGAGGAAACGCCCCGGGAGGGGCTGAGCAGAGCCCTGAAGGATGGGCAAAGGCCAGGTCTGAAAACGGTTCGGCTCAGCAGAGCGGAGGGAAAGGCGACAGATGACACAAGCGAGGCAAGCGAGGAGCGGCCTCAGGAGGGGCCGGCGCCTTGGGGTGGACCTCCCTCCTGAGGGCGGTGGAGAACCGGGCCAGGTTCAGTTTCGCTGCTTGTGGACAGTGGGTCAGGGAGCGGAGAGGAGGCGGGCTGGAGAAACGATCCTTGGGCTTCCATGATGTGGGCCCACTGGCGGCAAGTGAAAGTAGTGCCAATGGGAAGAGAAACAGCTTGATTCAGAGAGACTCAAGAGCCAGGATCTGGGGTTCGGTGATGTCTTGGGTAAGGGGTTAGGAGGAACTAAGACGCAAGGATGCCTCCCACACATCCAGCTCCAGGGACGGAGCATCTGGAGGCAACAACCAGGCGAGAACTGTTCTCACGGCGTGGAGCACGCAGATGCTGAATGGGAGGCCCTGAGTTTGCGGAGCCTGTGAATGACCCTCGGGGAGATGCACCTTGGGTAAGACGTTGGATCACACGGTCCCAGCACAGAGCAGAAGGGGGCTAGAGGTAGGGATTCCAGGGTCAGGAGCCTCTGGAGTGCAATCAAGCCATAGGAACGCGTGAGGGTGCGGAGGAGAGATGCCATGTAGAAAGAACAGGGGGCCAGGGCAAGAGCTTGGGGAACACTATAGACCAATAGAGAAGGATGCCTAGAAAGACAGGAGGAAAATCGGACAACCGCGATGTCATGGAAACCGAAGATTGAGAGTGTGTCACGAAGCAGAGAAATATTCAGTGCTGCCGGCTGCTGCCGAGACGGGAAGGGTAAGTGGCCACAGACTGAACAACCAGGGCTAGATGGGGCCCCAGTGTGAATTAGAAAAAGGTGCCCCTTCCTCAAGGTAGTTTACTTCTATCAGCAAACTACTGTAACACACTGATTTTATTAGAACAAAACACTTTACTGCCATCTGTAGGAAAATTGTTATAATAAATAATAAATGTATGATGTCTTAGATGTGGTGCCTGTGCAGGGTAGCCCTGGTTATTGGCGACGCAGTAAAAACGGTGCTCAGGAAAGCACGAAATTTGCCAGTGAGAAAGCTGTGAGCTGTGGGTAGCATGCTACATAATCAAAGATGGCTTAAACAATACGGAAGTTATGACCCCCATGTAACAAGACGACTAGAAGTTAGGGCAGGTTCAGAATTGGTTCTTTCTCAACAGCTTTCTCAACCAGGTCCTTGCCATCCTGTGTGTGCCGGCTTTCTTCCTCAGGCTGGTCTCCTCATGATCACAAGGTGACTGCCGTAGCTCCAGGCATTACATTTTTTCACAACAAAATTAAAAGGCAGAAGATGAAGGTGTGTCTCCTTGTGTGTCCTTTGTTATTGTGGATAAAACTTCCCTAGAAACTTTCCCCGCTGCTTCCCACCCCCCCATAACCACCACCACTACCACCACCTTCCCCTCAAGTCTCACTAGTCATAAATGAGTCACGTGCATCTTCCTAAACCAATCACTGGCAAGGGGAATGGCATCGCTGTGATGGTTTGATCTAATAAGGCGCTTCCCGCTGGGGCTCCTTTCTCACCACTCGGCCGTGGGGAAAGCTAAACAGTATGAGGATTCTTTCAGCAAGGAGGGAAAGAGAGGAGGGTGCCACAGGCACAAAGTCAGGCCCCAGCAGGTGGAGGGGTGGGTGCGAGGTGTGGACAGGGAGACAAAAATGTAGACGATGCTTTCTAGAACTTTGTGAAGGGAGAGGAGATACCATAACTGCAGGGACACATGACACTGCCCTAAACGTGTCTGAACTTTCTTGTCCGAAATGGACTCCCTGAATGGTACGAACACCCATAAAGCCAGACAACTGAGATTTTATCCCATTTGGAATTGATCTCCTACCATACCCCACCCCACGCCCAGTCCTAACCAGTGATCCCCTCGCCTGTCGAGTCTAGTTTTCGGCTATCTCTGGAATCCACTATCTCTACAGCAACTTTCTCAATAGCAACAGGAATGGCATTTTGGACTGGATATTTGGGGTGGGGGTGGGGGCTGCTCTGGATGTTGAAGGATGCCGGCAGCACCCTCACCCCACCCCACCGTCCAGCCACGACAATCAAAACCACCTCCAGGCACTGCCAAGTACGCCCGGAGGAGTAAGACTGCCCCTAGTTGAGAACCACTGCCCTGCGCCCACATGGAAATTCTTACAGATCTTTGAACTAGTTTCTGGTTGTGGCTAGTCTTCAGACACTCTCTTCCCTCTATTGTCTTTTCCACTCTGTGCCCTTGACCCTGTAACCCCTGCTCAACTATCAGGGTATTGTAATTGCCTACCGACCTGTCTTCTTCTCCTACTCAATGGTGAGATGTGGGCGGGCAGGAACCGTCTTTATAAACCAATCTTTATCTTGATCAATATTGCATTTCTAGAGCCTAGCACTCTGCCTGGTGCACAGATGGCCCCCCCCCCACCCACACACGCACGCATTTCTTTAATGAATGAATGAAAGGCATGAATGAATTAATGAGTGCATGACTCCTGCCCTGTCTTTCCGAGCCTCCCTGGCTGGACGTTGAGGACTGCTTCCAGCCTGAACCTCTCCTGACGAGAGAACCACTCGGTGTTTGAGATACAGTTCACCCAGAAGGGCCCAGGACAGTAGCCCTGTGCCAATCACGTGGGACAAGGCAGAGCCTCAGTCCGGGTCCCAGAGTGAAGAGCCATGAAGAGCCAAGTGCCCTGGAAGGATCACTCTGGGGCCTTGGGGCCTGGGCCAGGGGCGCGGGCTCCCAGCAGGAAACAGGAGAAGCCCTCCTGGGTAGCGGGAGGGGAGGCGGCCAGCCCCTGTGCTCCAGAGTTCCAGCCCCTCAGGCGAGAGAGGCAGAGGCCTCTATTTTGGAAACACGATGTTTTCAAGCTCTTTGCTTTTTCTCTAAGTATGTTCCCGCTGCGCCCATAGGTTAAGCCTGATTCCCGCAGGAGACGACAGACCCGCAGCTAATGCTGAGCTTCAGACCACAGGAAAAAGGTGTGTTTGTGCAGACCGGATCTTTAAAGCAGAGTAAGGAAGCAGAGGGACGGAGTCACAAGAAATCCCAAACGTGTCGGGGATAAGGTCACAGCTAAAGGTCCAGGCGCGCTCCCTGCCTGGAGGGTTTCTGACCCAACCCTTTCCGTGGTGATCCACTTGTATAAAGTGGATCCTCTCCCTGGACACGGTCGAAGAAACCAGAAGGTATAGGGAACAGCCCACCCAGGCAGAGGACAACCTGGGAAAGGAAGAGGAGAGGCCTAGGTGAGGAGGGCCAGGGGCCGAGGGGAAAGTCCTGGAGAACCAGAACATACTGGGTCTTTAGGCAGACCAGACAGCAAGCCTCGACACCCACCCACCCCCGACCAGTCTAGTCAAAGGATCAAGTTCCGTGCAGGATGCAGAGCCGGAGATGGCCCACGCCCCACTCATACCCCTCCCACCCAGACACGTCCTCTCCACGGTCACACCTCATTCAGCGACTACAGGGACACACGCCAACACGAGCCTGTGGTTCAAACTGTTTTATACTGAAATACATATGGGCTGATCCAAAAAGGGCTGGGTTGAGGGGGAGAGAAAGAAATGGTGAAAGGGGGGTGATCCCAGGGCTCGATGTCACCAACGCTTGCAGCATGTGCCAGTCTGTCTGTCTGTCTGTCACCCCTGGAGGCCAGTCAGGCCTGGAGTTCCAGAGGGGCTCAGCTAAGCTGGACGGAGAAGGCAGCCAGTCCTGGGCCAGAGTCCTCAGCTGAAGGGCTTCACCAGCTTCATGGCAGCGTAGTTCTGGAGGGAGGGAAGATGAGGGGACATGTGATGACAGCTGCCAGACGGGCCAGAGCCGGGAGAGAAGGCTCACCTACTCAACCACCTGCCTATGCCTTACCCTCACCACCCCCCACGCCACACTCAGCTCGACACCCCGCCTCCCGGCCCTCTCGCCAATCACACGAGCCTACGCCCCCCCCAAAACTCTGCTTGCACCCTCCAGCCTGGGGCCACAGCTACCCGAATTGCTCTGTCTTCTCCCCAACCAACCCATGTTCTAACCACCTGCCAAGAGGATTCTGATCAGTCAGGGCCTGGTCAGGGGCAGGCCTGCCCTGGCCTCTTCCATCAGACAGGTGGCCTGAAGGCATGGCCATGATTCTCCCCACCCCCCTCCCACCCCCACCCCCACAGGAGAATCCACATGGGCTCATTGGCCACCACACTTCTGTCCAGAAAACAGAGAAAGAGGGGTGGGGGGTGGGGTGTACGGGCATGACCTACCATGCAGGTCAGCACCAGAGATGGGTCACCCCTGATTAAGCCCTGCCTGCTGCAGGACTGACAGGAATCTCCCCTCCCCACTCCTCCCCCCAAAAACCATGAAAACACATACAACACAACATAAGACTCCTAATTGGGACAGTATGTTCCCCAGCGCCGGCCCGGGAAAGCCAACTCTGGAAACAAAGCCGCCGCTCCTTCCCCGCCAGATCGCCTCCTGCCTCCCTACGCTGGCCCTGCTCCCGGCTGGCTCTGGTGGTTGGGGGGAAGCTGGGAGGAATCAGAAAGGCTGCCCTCCGTGTCCCCCTCCCAGGGCAATTTCCAAGAGCGTGGGAAGTTAGGCCAACTGGAGGCCAGCAGAGGTGGCTTTGGGCCCCTCTCTACCAGGCCCTCTGCCCCCACGGCCTAAAGGCCAGGCGAGGGTCTGAGACCCACCAGCTGATTGGGCAACTTGGCTGGAGGGAAGCAGGATTTGCCCAGGTTAGCAAAGACCTACAGACAAAAACAGTCTGCAGCCTCACGCCTAGGCTGCCCGGACCCCTCACCTGGGATCTGACCCTCACAGAGGGTCGGAGTTGGTATTTTAAAGAGGACAATTTCCAGCAGGGCTCAAAGAGAGAGGCCACAGCTGGGCGACGAGACAGGGGAGAGGCTCTGACCAGGGCTCCTGGCCAAAGTGTTTCCCTGCTCCTGCCCACAGGACCCGGGGCTAAGGCTGCCCCAGACACGAGGAAGGGCCACAGGCTGACACTGACTGGAAATCTCTCCCTCTCCTGGCCAGGTAGCAGGCCTTCTTCCCCGGGGCCCCTGAAGACCTGGTCTGCCACCCAAGTGCCTGGCAGGACAGGGCCCAGCTGGCCAGGGCCTGGAGCTAGTCACAGAGTGGGCAGTGGTGACACTTCGGACCCGCCCCTGCTGGCTTGATCGTGCGGCACCCTCAGGGAAAGCAAAAGAGCTCCCCTAAGCACAGTGCTCTCGCAGCAGATCAGAGCAGTCCTAGCCCAGCCCCTCCTGATGAAGAGAGGAGAGCCTTGCCAAAGTCACACAGGAAGTCACTGGCAGAGCCAGAATCTAGCCAACATCTGACTCCAGGCACAGAGCTCCGTCCCGTACAGCAGTGAGTCACAAACCTCAATGCGTCCGGGGCACACTCCCCTCCGCAGAGCCAGTCCAGGACTCTGCAGTTCTACCCAGCTCCTTGGACCTGCTGCTCCTCCTCACCAGCTTTGCCTGAACTCCCCCGGCCCGAGCCTCAGGACGGAGGTGCCCGAACAGTACCTTGTCCCTGGTTCCCTGGCTTCACTGTGTCTCCTGGGGAGCCATGTTCCCCAGCGGCACAGAGCTCGTCACCTTCTCCTTCATCCCCACAACACTCCCTCACCTCCTGTGCTTAGTGAACTCTTCGCCTGAACTGAGTGGCATCCGGATATATCCCAAATGAGAGGAGTGAGCTTGAGGACAGGCCGGCAAGGGGAACCATGCCAGCCTGGGCCTGCCCAAATGGGGGGAAACACGGAGGCAGAGTCCTGGGCCTGACTCCTGATGCCAGCTCACCACATTCACACGTGCCCTTCCATGGCCCCCCATATCTGTGATTTTGTCTTCCTTTGCTTCAAAAGGGACCCCTAAACTGCACATTTCAAGGCCCTACAACCTGGACCCTCCCCTAGACCAGAGCCATATTTAGCCAATTGGCCATGACTCTTCCTGGAACACGTCTCAGCATGGCGCTCCAGGTGACCACAGCCAGCTTAGAGGGCCTGGCCTGCAGCCCGACACACCAGCCATCCTGGCTCTAGACCCTCCGTTGTCACTTAGGGCCCAGAGAGTAGCAGGAGCCTGGGCGTCCAGACCAGACGGAACCCCTGCTATTCCTCACAGTCCATGATATTAGGAACTGAAGCGGACGGCTTTGTGGTTTTATCTGTCTTCCTGGTAGGAGGTGTGTGCTGCTCATATAAGTCCTCGCCAACCACAGCGGGAGAGAGCCCTCCATTCTCCTTCTCCTCCTGGAGGAGTCACAAAGCAAAGAGCACACAGACACATAATTCCCAGAGCAGACTGCCCACTGTGGGGACGGTGCCCTTGGCCGGCAGCTTGGTGCTGACCAGGACTGAGGCCCACAGTGGCCAGCACCGTGGACTAGGAGCTGTGTGCAGATTGCTGTCCAGACCTGAGCTAGTCCCTTCCCTTCACTGGCTGATTCTTTGCCATTAGAATCAAGGTGACGTGGGGTTGGTTATGCCATTCTCTCTACTTTTATATCAATTTGAAATTTTCATATGAGAAAGTTTTTTAAAAATTTAAAGAACTTTAAAAATCAGGAATTGGCCTGAGAACACTTCAAGGTCTGAAGTTCCAGAGACACAGTGGGAGGGGGGCCTGGAGCATCTTCGGGGCTCCGCTGATGAGCTGTGAGGTCAGGAAGCACAGACAGGGAACAGAGCCCCTGACACTCCTCCCTGGGAGGGGCCCAGTGAGGCTAGGGGTACAGCAGCCTCATTAGAGTGGGCCCTGCAGCTCTGTGCCGGGCATCAGCTGGCTTCTTACCAGTGCCACCAATGGTGCCCTGGTGAGATGCTCCTGGGCCAGCCTCCTGCCAGCCCACACCTTCCCCCAAACCCAGCTCCATCAAGGTCCTCGGATGGACACTGGGACCCTCTCCTGGCCCTAGGGCCTCCCTTCCTCTGGACTTCAGCAGGCGCCATTCTTACAAACAGAGGGACTTCACCTATGCCCTGCCATCCACGGACTCACTTACACACCCCTGCCCAAGGTTCCTCACCTTCTGCCAACACTGACTACAGATTCTACGGGCTTGTTTAGGACAGCCTTATCTCCCCATTGAGGGAAAAACTCAGTTTCCCCCACTGGACTAAGAGTAGGACTTTGTACCAAGGGTAGGACTTTGTCTCTACCAGACTGAGGACTCCCCAGAGTAGGAGCTATGTGTCCCTCATCAGACCAGGGGCTCCTCTAAGGCGGCGTCTGGGCCTCCCCCTGAGGCCTACTCACCGGGAAGGCATAGACGAAGATGCCCAGGAACAGCAGCAGGATGAAGAGAATGATGAAGAGAATGATGGCGCACCGGAACCGCCGCCATAGGATGAACTTCATAGTCTTGTACGGAGAGGTGAACCAGAGGAAGGAGGTATCAGGGCGTCTGGAAGGAAGACCCCAGAGGTCAGCAGGGCACCCCGTACCAGGGCCGCCTTCTCCAAACCCTGCTCGCAGATCACCCCGGCCCCCCACCGTTGGTCCCCAGAACCCGCCCAGCCTCAGGGCCCCCAGCCCTTTTCCTGTGCATCCCCTGGTCCTCCGAGCCTTTGCCACAGCGGGAGCCTCCCCCGTGCTCCTCTCCTCTTCGTGGTGCCGCCAAGCCCTACGCACCCTCAGAGACCCAGCTCTCAGCCACCAGCTCCCCTTCCTGACCCGGAGCTTAATCACAGACTAGAGATTGGGGAGCCAGGCAGAGCCTCAAGGGACTGCCGCATTAGGTGAGCCGTGGCCCACTGAGCCCCAGCTAAGCCAAACCATCTGCCTCGATGCACATGGCTGGTCTGTGGTCAGGGAAGGATGGTGGGAAGTGAACCCAGAAGGCTGATTTTCTCTCACTCACAGCCTAGAACCTCAAAACCTTCCCGCTAAGAAATCTCCCAACTTAAAGGGCATGCAGGATGCCGTGTCTCAATAACGGCTGTTTTAACATCACAGCGCACACCACAGGGTATACCGGGTCTCTCCCACTTTCCACCCAGACCCCAACATCCTGGGGCAGGGACACCCCTACAGCTCTGCCGGCCCCATGGCACGGGGATAGCACCGAAATCGAGTGGTCCATCTGCGCCTAGTCCGACCTGAGCAGGGCTGTGGGGAGGGACCCGGCAAATGCAGCTCTCTCCACTGCCCCCACAGCCGTCCTCCTGCCCCCCAGTAACCGCTTTCAAGCCTTCCACATCCACTGGATTGGTCTACATCCTTTAGGGGCCTGGGAGGTGGGGGAGACGGGGACTCACAGACGAGAAAATTAAGGCTGAAAGGTCGTTTGAAAGCCACACTGACATCACAGGTGAGGCATGGAAGGCAGCTTGGTCAAGGTAAAAACCTTGATTGGGCTCCAGAGCCAATCAGAACAGGTGTGAGAATTTTAGCTTCACCCCTTTCCTAGAGGAATGACCACTATTTAACTTTGCCAACATGATTTCCTCATCTCTAAGATGGGGATAATAGTAACAACCCAGCAGGGAAGGTTCTGTTCCACTACCTACACATACCACGTGCTCAGCACAAAACCAACAGCTACCCAACAGCCTCAGCTTCCTGAATGAGCGGAGGAGACTGGTGTACCCTGGAATGATGCCTGTCACCTGCCCCTAACTTACCGTGTGGCTTGAGACAAGTCACGCCCCACTCTGAGCCATGCGGGCCCTGTGACCTCTGCATGGCTGTGTAGTGGCTGCCTCCTGGACCCACCTTCCAGCCCCTGGCCATCAGGGACAAGGTCTGGGCACTAACCTTGGGTCCTCGAGCTTGGGGTTCATGTTGGGTTCATCCCGGCCCTGGCCAGCAGGCCGCTCCTCATGCTCACTCTCTGCTACCATCTCCAAGGTCATCTCCAGTTTGCCCTGAGGGGACAGAAGGGACCTGGTCAGGGGCACAAAGGCTCTGCCCCATGGCTTGGAGAGGAACCCGGCCAGAACCTAAGAGCCACTTTGTTATTAAAACAAAAAAAAAGTAAAAGGGTATAGGGTTGATCTGATCACGAAAGCACTACTGCTCCTTGTAGAACATTTAGAAACTACAGAAATGTATAAAGGAGAACGTCACCCATACTTCCACTGTGTAGAGATGAGCACCGTTCATAGTTTTATGCGTCACAACGATTTTCCTCTGCAAGTATATGAAATATCTCACTGTGTGTACAGAGTTCTAGAGCTTGCTTCTTTCATTTAGAAATATATTATGTTTCACTATATAATTATATATTCTTTAAAGTTTGCTTTTTAATGGCTGTAAAAACATTCTACGGGATGGTTGACCACAATTTATTTAGTAAACCACTTATTTTGGTTCATTTAGGTTGTTTCCAACTCTTTGATGCTATAAATAATGCTGCAAAAAAAAACACCCCAGAGCCTACATTTTTAATTGTGTCTGTTTATTTCTTTAGGAGAGATTTTTAAAAGTGGGATGACAGAGTCCAAGGGTATAAATATTGTTAAATCCCTGGCTATATATTACCAAATTGCTTCCCTCAATGGTAAAACCATTAGCCCTCCCAGCAGAAGTAAATGAGGGGTCTATCTCCGCATCTTCACTAGCAATGAGCATTCAGATTTTTTTACGTATAATTTAATAGGCAAAAAATGTTTTCACATTTAAAATTATTCCTTTCATTACGAGGGAGAAATGAACCTTCTTTAAATGTTTAATGGGCATTTGTATTTCTTTTGTGTATTATCTATGCATGCCCTTTGCTCATTTTTCTTCTGAGGTGCTAGTATTTCCTAAGAAGTTCCAATTCCTTCTACGACAAGAGGATTTTATTTCAAGGTCCACTTTATTTATTTTTTTTCAAGGTCCACTTTAGAGGTCGGCTGGCTGCCTGTGGTTTCTCAGTAAACTGTCAGGAGCTCGCTTCCTCTCCAGAGCAAGGACTGCTCTCCAGGGCGTCATGGCATCCCTGAGCAGACCTCTGGGCCAGGAGGGTAGTGCAAGGATGGTCCCCGGAAGGATCCTGCTCAAATGGGAGAGATAGTCCCCTGGGTCTCCACAGGACGCCTAGGCCACAGGGGAACCCAGGACACAGATCCACGGACACCAAAGAGCAGAGTATAAATCAAACAGGGTCCGCAGGAGGTAAGGGTATCTTTCCGTTTCAAGAGGCTTCCTAGGATGCAAGCCTCGAGGAGAGGAAGGCTGAGAACTGGAAGAGAAGAGAGACAGTGCCTTGGAAGACAGAGAGAGTCAGGGTAGGAGAGAGGGAGAGCAACATGCATGTGCCGAGTGATAGCTACAGAAGAAGCTACTAGGGCACCTGCACTAGGCTGGAGGGAGCCGACTTACCGCCAGGATCTTCTTCTCGCCCTCTTCTGCCACACAGGGCCACCAGCCCTTCACAGTTTTCTGTTCAAAAAGGGACACAAACCACTCTGGGTGGAAGGTGTCATCCAGCTGGTCCAAGGAGCATTTCTCGGCTGTCTTGGCAGGTTTGGGCATGTGGTTGAGGTCCAGCTGCAAGGAGCCTGCAGCAGAGAGGGGTTCTTTGGGCAATGGTTTCTCAGTCACTGCTGGCCTCGGCCTACTCTGGGGCTAGGCAGTTTCAAGAAAAACTCTCACTCCTTCAACTTTGATCCATGGGCTTAGCCACGGGTTGCATCCTACAAACTCTCCATTTCCCCACCCATTGCCTCTCATTCCGAGTACACAGCTACCCATCCAACTACTCATATCCATATGCTCGTTAATCTACCCTTACTGGTTCACCCTTCGCAGGGCTTCCCACATGCTCAATTTCAGCTTGTACGGGTCCATTCATTCACCCATTGTCTCTATCCATCCATCCATCCATCCAACCATCCATCCTTCTTTTAAATTGCTTTTATTGTGGTGAGATATATGTATATATAAAACTTATTGTGGTGATATATATATATAAAACTTATTGTGGATATATATATATATATATATATATATATATATACAACTTGTCACTTATTGTGGTGATATATATATATATATATAAACTTATTGTGGTTATATATATATATAACTTGTCACTTTAGCCATTTTTAAATGTATAACTGAATGGTGTTAATTACATTCACAACATCATGCAACCAATCACCACTACCTATTTCTAAAACGTTTTCATCCTCTCAAACAGAATCTCTGTACCCATTAAGCAATATCTCCCTGTTCTCCCCGTCTCAGCCCCTGATATGCTCTAATCTCCTTTCTATCTCTATGAATTTGCCTATTCTAGATATTTCATGTAGGTGGGATCATAAATATTTGTCCTTTTGTGTCTGGCCTATTTCACATAGCAAGCTTTCCAGGTTCATCCATGTTGAAGTAGGTACTAGTACTTCATTCTTGTTATAGCTGAATGGTGTTCCATGGTATGGACAGACCACATTATGTTTACCCATTCGTCTGTCAGTGGGACACTTGGGTTGCTTCCACCTTTTGACTGTTGTGAATAGAGCTGCTCTGAACTTTGGCATTCAAGTGCCTCAGTCTGGGTTTTCAGTTCCGGTGGGTATACAACTAGGAATAGAATTGCTAGGTCATGTGGTAATTTCCGTGTTTGGTTTTTTGAGGACCTGTCAAACTGTTTTCCACAGCAGCTGCACCATTTTACATTGACACCAGCATGTCTGAGGCTTCCCAGTGTCTCCACATCCTCTCCAACACTTGTTGTTTTCCACTTTTCATTGTCGTTTTTTATAGCCAGCCTGGTAGACGCGAAGTGGTGTCTCACTGGCGGTTCATCCCTCGATGTTTTCATCTGTCCACCTCCTTGTCCTATACTGTGTATCTACTCAGCGATTTTATCCATCAGCTCCCTCTGTAGCTCTATCTATTTGGCTGAACCATATGAAAATGGTATTCAACTATCTATGACCTATAAAAGCAGCAATTTCATGTGGTTTCACCTAATCCAAACACAACAACACGTTGAAGTCAATAGGATTGGAGTGTAAATTGCTGAAGGGATTAAGTGAGAGAGATAAATCTAAAAAATGTTTTCCGAGGCCAAATTAAAGAAATTCTTGAATACCATGCAAAAGAGATTAGATTTTTTCAGTGTGGAATGTTCAATTACTGTAAGTATCCCCTGATTGGATCTATTTTTCTAGTTTTCTTTCTTTCCACTCATCCATTTATCCCTCCACCCATCCATCTGCTTTGATCCAACTGCCTCCATCCCTCTATGGCTACCATTTGCTGAGCATTACAGCTATGCGTGAATCAGGCTATTATTCTATCCATCCATTTGTTCAATTCTGTATCAGCGTTCATGTATCTATCAACCCACCCACATATCTTTCCATCCCTCAAGTGTAGATGAATGTTTATTTCCCGTTTTAAGTATGGTCCTAATATAATATTAAGAAAAATCAGGATACTAAACCATACGTGTGTGTGTGCATGTGTGTGTGTGTGTGTGCACGCGTGTGTACATGAAATTATCCGAGCATGATCTACATATAAGACTAAGGACGCCTGGTATTGTCTCTGGATGGCAAGATTACAGATCTTAGCTATTGCTTTTTCTTAAGTAGTATTTTTAAAAAGCAAAATATGTAACTAGAAACACATTATGAAGGAGAAAGAAGTGAGAGTTTTAATAGTTTTGTTTTTTATTTTTAAAAACAAAAGATGAGCCCATTTAGTCTTATTTTGAATGCTGTTTTCTCATTCAGTAAAAATGCAGCTTTCTTTGTTTTTCTTTTTAAAATTAATTCTCTAAAGCCTTGTCTTATAAAGGAAACATGGATCGAATGATGCCAAAATTTTTTTTAAGTCTGTAAGCAAAAGAGACGCCATAAAAACAATAAAAAGCGGCTGAAAACCTAGGAGGAATTATTTGGAATGTATCCTTACTATACAAAAAGCTCTGAAAATCAAAAATAAAAGATGAACAAGTTGAACAAAACCATGAAAAATAAAATCCCACCAATAATACGGATAATTAAATATATTTTTAAAGTTCTACCTCACGAGTAATGAAGAAATGCAAATAAAAAATGAAAACAAGGTGTTACAGTGGCAATTTCTTTAAAAAAAGAGAACACTGGTAGCAAAAGTTTGGGGAAAAGGGCACAGGTGGGAGTGAAATGCAAACATAAAAATGTAAAAACGCTCTAGAGAGCAGGCGAACAAAGTATTTCAAAAACCACAGAAATGTATAAAGACCCTAAAAATCTACTTCCTACAGCTCAGGAAAGATACGTACAAAGGCTTCAGAGATGAGGGCCTGAGGGAGTCACTCACGTCGTTAGGTCTGAAGGTGAGCTGGGTACCCAAGAGAAGACAGGCAGAATAGGGCCCACCAACAGGCAGGGGTCAAGGACGATGATGCAGACATAAATGTAGGCAGAAAACTGCCAACAGGAGGGAGTTCTTGAAATAATAAGTTTTGCCCCCAAAACTAGGATAATAAACACATGTGTGATTTTGCTCTCTCGATATGCCACGTATGATTATATATGCATATGTATAAAGACACACGTAACATATATGTGTTTGCTTATATATGAAATAACATAAGCCAAAATATTAGCGGAGAAGGTCTCTGGGTAGAGAAATTTTAATACGTAAGGAAAGGGAAGCATCATTGCTCTATATTGTCTAGTTTGTCTACAGGAATTACGGATGGCAGGAGAATCAGTAAAATAACAGAAGTCTAATTGATGCCCTGATTTTGACAGGCTGGCTCTTACAGCGAAGTCCTGCAAGACCCCCCCACCCTCTGAGGGCAGGTGACCAGGCCGGGAGTGGCAGGGGCGGGGTGGGGAGTGGAGAAGGAGGAACGGCAGCGCTCCTCCTCATCCCTGCTGGGGCTGCTCCTCAGAATGTCCCCTGCAGGGGCCCAAGGGCTCGGCAAAGACCAACTCACCTTTCCCCAAGAAGGGCTCCAGTGATTCCTCCAAAGCCGCCCGTTCCCAGGTGGCAGAGTGGAACAGGAACCCAGGCCTGCCTTTCTCACAAGGCCCACTTCCTTTTTTAATTGAGTTAAAACTCACGTGCCGTACATGAAATGTACCATTTTAACCATTTTTATGTGTAACACTCAGTGGTTTTTAGGATATTCAGAGCTGTGCAACCACGAGCACTATCGAATTCCAGAACACTGTCATCACTCCCAGAAGAAACCCCATCCCCACGGGCAGTCACTCTCAATTCCCTCCTCCCAACCCCTGGCAACTCGAGGCTGCTTGCTGTCCCCGGATTCGCCTACTGCAGGCGATTCATATAAATGCAGTCATACACTGTTAGTCCTTTTGTCACTGGCTTCCTTCGCTTAGCGTGCCTTCAGGGTTCATCCACGCCATAGCATGGATCCATCCGTATTTCATTTCTTTCTGTGGCTGAATAATATCCAGTTGTATGACCACTTTCCGGTAACTCTTACGGTTATGACAGGGCTGTTACTCACAGTCCCACCTGCTGGCCCGGTACAGCCAACCTCCTCGCCCCACATCTCACCCCGTCTTTCCCACATCCTTCAGCCCAGCTCGGGTTTCTGCACTCTTCTCCCCTGCCGGAATCCCGCCTGGGGGCTTGGAGGATGGAGCCGCGGTGGCTCGTTCACTCATCACTCAGGCACAAGGGTGAAGACTGACTTGAGCCCCCCACTTACTGGGCCCGGTCTGCCCAGTCTAGACAGAGGTTGAGATGGGGGCAGCCCGTCAAGCGTGAGGCCAGACAGCCGGTGACAGCCAGCTCATGCTTGCGCTGCCTTCAAACCTGTGCTTTTCCTCTCTTCCTTACCTACCTGACTCCTAGCATCCAACGTAGCCCAGCATTCAAGCCTACCTCTGCTGACAGGCCACTCTGAGCATTCAGGCACTGCTCTGTGTCACAGACCTTGCTCAGCACCAAGGAGCAGTGACCCTGAGCAACCTGAGGACAGGAAGTAGGACCACTCCTCCTGCCAGCCTTTCCAAGAGCAGCGCGCACGCACGCGCGCACACACACACACACACACACACACACACACACAGAGCGGGAGTTCTGGGTCAACTCCCAATATGCAGGATTGGGCTGCTCAGAGACAGTGCTCACCCAGAAAGTCATCAAAGGAGAACTTGTCGTTGTCCCAGATCTGAAACACCACTCGTGCTGGGATTTTGCTCTCGGTCTTGTCCAGCCTCCAGAACGCATCCTGGCCCAGAAGAGGAAGCAGGGAAGCAAGATTAGAGAGAAACAGTGGTCCCTTCTAGCCCAGAAGGCTGCCTGGAAGGGGCAGTGAACGGACATCTCTTAAGAACTTCCCACCAGGTCTTGGTGGGAAGATTGCTAAGATCCCAGCGGACAATGTTCAAGGACCCAGGAAGGACCCACTCAGGGTGACTTCACATGAGGTGGCTCCTTTAAGTCTCCCAAGTCCCAAGTCCACGGGCAGAGGCTTCATTCCCATTTTACAGATGATGAAGCAGAGACTTGGAGAAGTTGAGAATTTGCCCAAGGTCTGACAGCTAATAATAATAATATTAACCTGCACATCCTACGTGCCAGCCCCTTACCACTATGAGCTCAACTATCCTTCCAACAACTATATGGGACATGCTGCTGGCCTTACCGCTGTCCAAACCAGAGCAAGCGGCTTGCCCGAGTCACACTGCTGAGAAGCAGTGAGCCGGGATTCAAACCCAGGCAGTCAGGTTCCAGTCATGCTCTCGGCTCTAAATCCTGCTTTGCCCATGTGCTCTTGGGGACAGGGTTGGGTGGCTGGGAACCTGGGGCCCCCCACCCAACTCTTGCTGTCACCGGAAGGATCCCCCCACACACTGGTGGAAGGAAGTGACACCAAGGGATGGTAACCCCAGCTCCTCCCTCGCCATGGCAACCCACCTTGTCTTTATCTCCAAGAGCTTGCCCTGGAGCAAATCGAAAGCCCCAGGTGCTGGCAAGTTCACCACCCTCCTGCTCTTCCCACTCCACCTCCCTCGGACCACTCCCTGGAGCAGCTTTATGCTGGGTTTTATCCCAGAGGCCCTTGTGGAGCAGCTGAGGGGTAAGGAGAGGCACGCTGAAGCCTGGGTTCACCCCTGAATCCAGCCACGCTCAACCCAAAGGACCGTCACCGGGGCTTTCCTGCTCACGCTTGTCCTCTGTCCTCTCGCTGGAGATTCTGCTGAGTGAGTAGCAAGGACAGGAAACATTGTGACGACCCTACAGACAATGGACGCCAGATCCTGAGTGCCAGGTCACAGCAGCGGCCTGGACGGAGTCCCGGGGAACAGACTCTGGGGAGTCGGGGAGCACTGGCGACACAGAGGGTTTGCCTGCCCCTGGGTGCCCTGGACACACAGGCTTGCCGCCCAGCCAGGGCTGTATCTGCTGTGTGGCCACCCCAGGTCATGTAGACCCACGGGGCTCCTGAACCAAAATCCATGCCCTGCGAGGAATGGTCACCTTGCAAAGCACACAACTGCAGCTCGGACTGCTGCCTGATGTGGCGAGGGGCTCAGGCCCCCAGCTGGCCCCTGTCTGGTGCCTCCCCTCTTCCGGGCCCCAGCCCTCCTGCAGGTGCCTCCCTTCTCTGGCGGGGCTTTTATGGCCAGCTCCGCAGGCCCGCCTGCACAGGCCGCCAGCATCCTCCATTCCTCCGGCCGGCCCGGTTTATGGGCTCAGTAATGAGCCAGAGGTTCAAACGGCCCCTGGTGGGAGCAGCTGGGCTGGGGCTCCAGCCTGGGGAATGGCCCCCCAGGTCCCAGGCGCTCATTACGCTCCCGGTCTGGGCCCTTTTACTAGCTGTTTATTTGCGGGGTGGGTGCCTGACGCGCAGGCAGGCCCCAGTGGGTGTGCTGGGCTCCAGGTGGGGAGCCAGGCCGGGGCAACCAGCGGTGGTTCAAAGCAGCCGGATGAAAGGAGACCTTGTGCTTTACGACAGTCTCGTCTGGTTAATGGGGTCCCCGGAGGGCCTGCCTGCCAGAGGCCCCGAACCCCTCGGCAGAGGGCTGGCTCTGCAGCAGGACCGGGGAGCCCAGAGGCCGTGCAGTACCCCCACACTATCCCACCCCCAGACTCAGTCCTTCAGCCCAAGCCAGCTCATTGGTGCCTCAATATGGGCACAGCTCCACCTGCCTCCCGGGCCCCATCCCCCACAGAGGAACCAGCTAGCTCTTCCTGGGTCAAGCTAGTTCCTCCCGGTTGACTTCAGAGCCTCCTGGACTCTGTTCCTCAACTTCCTCTTCTGACCTCCTCCACCCCTACCTCCAGCTACCCTCTCTTGGAGCATGGCACCCCCCGGAATTCCATTCCCCTTACCCCCCCTGGGGGCCTCTCCTGGACTCCCTGACCCCTCTTTCTTCCCTCCACCCCAGTGGCCTCGTTCTTCCAAGGCTAGCCCAAGCCTGTGGGTTGTGCCACGGTGGGTCAGCCCGATTCTCTCCTTCCTCGCCGGTGCCTATAACACCGAGATGAAACTCCATCATTGCCGGAATGGAAACACCTCAGATTCTTAACCAGCAACTCCAGCTGGGCCCTCAGAACCTCCAGGTAACTATCGCGGCAACACAATGAGCTCTCTCTCCCTCTCCCTCCCTGTTCTCTCCCTCTCTTTCTCTCCTCCCGTCCCCCTGCGTTCCCTCCCTCCCTCATCACAATGGCTACTTCCAGCCTTCGTCATCTGTCTCGGTGCCAGGAGATGACCTCTCCTCCTACTTTGTAGAAAAAGCAGAGCCTCTGCTTCCTGTGACTCCTTGCCCACATCTCCACCTGTCACAATGAAGGGGGCGGTCCCGCCTCCCACGTAAACAGGCCACCTGCATCTCTCAGCCTCAGTTTCCCATCCACACCTGGCCCCTTGTATGCCGTGCCGAGCACTGGAGACGGGGTGCAGGATGCCCGAGGCCTCCCTTCCCCATGCCCGCCCCCACTCCCCCTCTGCCCACAGCAAAGAGAGGCAGTGTGTGTTTGATTTGGAGCTCTTCCCCAACAAATGCAGCCTTTGCTTTGTTATGGAAACAACTTGTGCTAGACAAACACACTGAGCAAAGGCAAACAAGATTAAACCTACAAACAGGCTAGGCTTTCCTTGACTGCACAGAACCCAAGCCTGTTGCTAAATTCTGCCTTCTGGCAGGCACTATGCAGCAACCCCTGGGGGAAAGCATTCATTTAACCTTGTTTAACCCTCTTTTCTTTGGTTTGATGGTTTCGGAATGTTCAGCGGACCATTTGGGTTTCTCTAAAATGCAGATGATCCCGTGTGTCGGGCTGGGAAGGGGTCATGCGGAAAGGATGGAATGAACAGGGCTAAGAAGACCTAAGCAGCACACAGGAAGTACATTCTATATTTCCCTTCTTTAAGTCACTCAACCATTCAGGAAAGAAAGAGGAGTCACAGAAGCTCTGCGACTTGAAGCCTTGAGCCGCCTCGGGAAGGAAATCGGACCAGCGGAACCTCAACACCAGAGTGCCATTCACTTTGTTGAACAGAGAGCACCTCAAGGTGGCCTGGCGCTAAGTGGGATGCAGGTGGTCAGAAGCCCCAACAGGGGTGCCGTCTGCCTCCATTCAGGCCGTGCCCTGGGGGCTCTCCCTGCGGGCAAGGGCAGTGCCACCAGGAAGGAGGCTGCCTGCCTCGGGACCTGCCTACTTTAGGAAAAATGGATTTGTTGCCCAGATAAGATCTAAATGGAGAGGTACTGAGACACGGAGAGCCGAGGTCCCGGAACCCACCTCTGCCCTCTGGCTGACGCACCAGCTCCTCCGGTGCCTTCAGCCTGCAGGGAGGTCAGGGAGGGAAGAGGGCAATGGCTTCCGGCCTGGGAGACCAGAGCTGCAGACACCAGACACAGAAACGTGGGGAACGAGGTAGCAGGAGGGACTTAACTAAGCAATCCCCAATCCTATGGACAACCAGATCCATAGGAAAGGCTCCAGGGAGGCTCTCCCTATGGGGTCTGCCCCGCTGCCCCTCAACTGCCACGCTGGGCTTTCCTACAAGTGTTCTTTCCCACCCTGACCCGTGACCCTTCCTGCTGCTTGGTTTGTCGGGGGTAGGGAGGAAGGCAGCAGTTTCAGGATCTGGACTGAGCTCTCCAGCTGGCACTGGGGTGGGGGTGGTTGTGGGGTGGGAGCAATGCTAATGAAGGCAATAACGGTAGAAGCAGAAGAAGTGGGGGTGGCAAGACAAGTGACGGGGCTGTGGCGGTAGTCATCACGTGGCGATGGCCGGGGAGGGGATTTCAGCATTGGGGGCAGAGGTGAGGGGCGACGATGGCAGGGCAGTCACACCGATCACAGAAAGCCGCAGGACGGGCACCACGGGGGAGGGGAACGAGGCTCACCTTCTTAGAGACGGTGCAGACTTGCTCAGCCGGCAGGTAGTCAAAGGGGAAGATGAACCTCCAGTTAAAGTTGCCTTCGCCTCCCAAGGACCGATAATGCACGTCGGTCTTTTGCTTGTGTTCTTCAAAGCCAACCATCCAACTAGACGACGTTTTAGAGGACATTTCTAATTAAGGCTTCCACCACCCTCTGCCTCCTCAACTTAGGCCGGTAAGAAGGTAAATGAACTTGGCAAAGGATGAAGCAAAAATAATCCCCAAGAAATCTCCAGAAAGTACCAAACGTGCCATACATTTCAAGGCATTCTAACTCCTCTCTTGAGGGAGATCCTCAAACCTTATACGTTCCACACAGAGATTTTTGCAGAAGAAGAAATACGGTAGGAGAATGACTCTGCAAGGGCAGAGACCACCCCCATAAGGCCCTCCTTCCTTTCTTGTTCTCTCCCTTCCCCGCACCGGAGCCCCCCCTCTCTCCACCACCCCAGAGGGAGCAGGGCAGCACCATGGGGCCGGGACAGGTGGGGAGGGGCCTGACAC
Organism: Paguma larvata; assembly: GCA_030068075.1. Lineage (NCBI taxonomy): Eukaryota > Metazoa > Chordata > Mammalia > Carnivora > Viverridae > Paguma > Paguma larvata. The sequence goes on from CM057836.1 coordinate 50,440,313, forward strand.
CCTACCCTTTCACGTAAATATCGCTCATCTTCTCCCCCGTGATGCTGAGGTCGTCCAGGATCACGTCCTTCGTGTTCCAGATAATACAGCGCAGGAAAAACCTGTGGAGAAGAAGGACTCAAGTCCACACGGAGTTGCCACCGAAGGGTGCGCAGTCCTTGACCGAGAAGCCAAGAAGCCAGCTCACCCAACAGGACCCCGATGCTCGCCTAGGTGGGCGCTTGGCTAGGCCCTGCACGAGAGCAGTACCCTGTGGCCTGAGTGGCCTGCCACCCGGCCTAAGAGTGACCTCCGGGTCCCACCCTCAGCTGGCTACAACCATTCCGCCGCTCGCTCGGCTCCAAGCCGATGGCTGGGGTAAGTCACCTTCTGGCTCTCCGGGGGTGATGTTGAAGGGAGGTCCAGGCCGCCCCAGGGCCTTTGGAAACAGGTCGATCCACATCTGCAGCTTCCCCTAGGGAGACAGCACTCCGTTCTCTCCCCACCTTTTTCATTCCGCCAAACCTGCCAACCGCCCAGCTCTGTGCCAGACAGGTGGGGCACAGAACAGGGAACATCCAGGCCCTGCCGTGGAGAGGCTCACCACCACCCCCAGAGAGGAGGTGCCCTACATGGGACTACAGGGCCGACCGCAGCAGTGAGCCCCCTGCCGCACAGGCTGAGGACGTGGACCTGTGCCTGGGGGTCGGGGGTCAGGCCAGGCTCTTCAGAGGCAGTGATGTTTGAGTTGAGTCTCAGCGTGTTAGATGGAAGAGGGGAGGAGGGCATTTCCAGCTGAGGGAATGACACACACAAAGTCACGGAGGGTCAGAGAACACAGTTTAGTCATAGGGGTTCAGAGGATTTCCATGACAGGAAACCACTCTACCTGCCACCCCTCGAGCCAAACCTCGGCTCCCTCCCTCTCTGCAAGCTGGGTATTACTTCTGTCCCCATCTCACAGAGAAAGAGTAGGGACTGAAGTAACCCCTCCAGGGGACATAGCTAGAGAACGAAAGCTCACATTTCAACACCTGCTGTGCCATTCTGGGGCACTGGCAGCCTCACACCAAGGGGAAGAGGGCTCAGTTCCAAACAGCAGAGACGATGTCCCCTACATGTCTACAAAGGCACCTTCATTGCTACCTTGGCCTGTCTCTGCCTGTAATCTTTTCTCTCCTCCTCCTCCAAAACTGAGCCCCAGCCTCGCCTCCTCCAGGAAGCCTCCCAGTCTCATCCCTGGGCCTGCTGCCCCTCTGCCCACCCTCCCTCTGCATGGAGGATGCCCTTGGCCCTCCTGGTGACTGCTCTCAGTGACAGCTCTGCCATTCTGTCATAGGGCATGGCAGCCCTGTCTGAATTCCCCACTGCAGCCCAGCCCAAGGCCAGTCACCTGGATGTCACTGACCAATGGGAGGGGAGGGCATCCTGGGGCCAGGCCGAAATGGTGAGGCTTTTGAATGACTCATGGGAAGTCAGAGGTCTATCCACGGGGATAGAAGAGGTGACTCGGGCTCACTCCCCAGGTCCTGAGGGCTGTATGGTGGGGGGGGGGGGCAGGTCCAAGAGTTCCCCTCATAGGCTAACAGCAGCCACCACCCAGACTGTGGAAAAACGTGTCAAGGAGAAACTGGCCAAATCATGAGCCCCCCACTCGGTGCCTCTGGCATAAGCATGCTGCCCTTGGGGCACGGCTGGCTGGGGGTCTGCCCTCAGGGGCCCAAGGGCCAATGTCCTACCTGCTCAATGTCTGGCTGCAGGGGGCTGTAGAGGGGCCGGGACTCCACATGCTCAGGGACCAGGCCCTGCTGCTGGAGGACATACAAGGCCAGACGCTCTTCCACTGGGCCCAGGTGCGGGTTCAGGACCCTGCCAGCCTCTGCTCCGGAGAGAAGACAAAAAGGTTGCCGGGGCTGAGTGAGCGTGCAATGGTAGGGCTGCCTGGAGGCCTCGGGAAGCCCCCGGCCCCCTCCCCCACCCTCACCTCCAGCCGAGACACGCTTTTGGTCCTCAGGTCTCACTCTCTGTAAGGGAAGCCTTGCTAGCCGCTGGCTCCAGGCTTAAAACCCAGATTCCTCACTGCCATCATTTCTACCAAGCTTCTTCTGTAAGGCTCTTCCCCTTTTCCACCAATACAAATCCTCCCTGCCCACCAAAGCTCACTCCTTCTGGGAAGCCCTCCCCGACTGCTCCAAACTCTGATCCTTAGCAACCCCTACTCCCAGACCGGGCATCTAAGTGCGTGCAGTACTACTCTTCTCTAGGTCACACAAACTGTTCTATTACTAGCAGTAGCTAAAACAAGAGCAGTAACAGTGAACAGGAGCAGGAATCAGGCACTGTGCTTCGTAGATATTAGTAAGTTCTATCCTCATAATAACCCTGTAAGGGAAATGCTATTATGATGCCCATTTTACAGATGACAGAAACGAAACACAGAGCAGTTACCCAGCTGATCAGCAGGACAGCTGAGATTACGCCCTCATTTAGGAAGGTGCATGACTAGACGTGAACACCCTTCCCTACCCCCTCCTGCTTCCCAGGTATGGCTCCTACCTGCCAGGGAGTGGGTGGAGGGCTGGTGTGGATGAGGTGAGGACACAGGGGTGGTTGTGACCCAGACAAGCCTGGCCGACCAGGGAGTAACATGAACTTGGAGCCCCCACGACAGAAGTTTTGACTGGGGGTAGGTGGATCCGCATTTATCCAAACACACATGTGCACACACAGGTATGTGTGCTCAGGTGTGGCCATGTTCACCAGCACAGATTCTCGTGCACACACGTGCACACACACACACACACACACACACAATGTTCATCTCCAGGCCTGCTCTGCCCACTTCGAGGGATGCCACAAAGGAAGTGGCACAGCATTGCAGAAGGAACACTGGGCCAGGAATCTGGTTGTGCTCCTAACCGGCTGGGTGACTTTGGGCAAGTCGTTAACCACTCTTGGCCTCAATGGCCTCATCTGCAAAAACAGGCAGATGTCCGACCTCCCCATCAATAGCTTTCTGGCTTTCCTTTCTTACGAATTTATGACCATGAGCCCTGGTCCCTGCGCTAAAGCTGCTCACAGACTAGCAGAAGGAAATGAGACCACCCCGAAAACAGACGCGCATTCTACGGGAAAGGAGAATGGGGGTTGGGTTAAGGCCTAATGGAGAGGAGCTGGCTCAGCCACAACCTAGAAGAGTCAGAAAAACAGGACGAGAAGGAGGAGGGGGGCTGGGGATGGGGGAATCAAAGCCGCCATTCCCCTTTTATAACCTCAGCACCAGCTCTGACATCAAACATCTCTGAAACCAGCAGGAAGTGAGGGGCCCCCTGGGCCTGTAAACACCTCCAGGGAGTCTGAGCTGCTCCGGGTGGGCAGTGTAGACCGGTGGACATCCCAGACACACAGGGAGCGTATGGCGGAATTCTCAGGCGTGAGCACAGGGCAGATCCAGGGACGAGGATGGAGGCCTCGGGCTCTCTGGCCGCCCTTCCAATGCTTTAGGTATAGGAGCTATGAGTGTTGGGGATGGAAGGAGCGATGGGGGGGAGGCTCGGAAGATACCATGAAGGCCAAGCTGGCAAGCTAGTGCAAGTCAAGTAGAAAACTGTTTCGCAGAAGAAGTCTGCACCCCAAACTCCAGTTAACGTCTGACCAGTCAAAGCCAGAAGCAGACAAATCCTAACCGCGACCTGGCCCCTGGCCCCACCCTGATCCCTGACGTAGAGGGAGAGCCCACGGTGGTTCTGGGGTCACGTGGCAGCTCACCTATTTCTTCAATGGCGTATTCTTTATCCTGAAACACCACGCAGTCTGTGTGGTACACGGGAGCCTTGACTCTGCGTTGCTGGCAGAAGAGGTGGAGGAGCTGGGAGGGGCGGAGCTGGTCCCTCCACTGGTTGGGTCCAGAGCTGAGGCCCAAACACAAGGCAAAGAAGAGACACTCCAGGGCACTGCCGAGGGCAGAGTGGTGTGCAGTAACCTGTGACCCCGCACGCACGCCATCGCTCACCCTTCACTTTTACGTGGGCGCCCTCACTCACCGTGTCTGGGGCGCCCTCTGTACACGCAGAGAAACTGAGGCCCAGAGACAACAGGACTTGTTTAAATACTTACTGATAAATATTTACTGAGTTGGGGAGTGCCTGGGTGGCTCAGTCGGGTAAGCATCTGACTCTTGGCTTCAGCTCAAGTCACGATCTCACAGTTCGTGGGTTCAAGCCCCGTGTCCGGCTCCATGCTGACAGTGCAGAGCCTGCTTCTCCCTCTCTCTTTCTCTCTCTCTCTCTCTCTCTCTCTCTCTCTCTGCCCTTCCCCTGCTCCCTCTCTCTCTCTCTCAAAATAATTAAATAAACTTACAAAAATAAATACTGAATTGGAACCTAGATGTTTCTCATTTCCAGATTTAGGGAATCAGACCCCAACGAGACCCAAATCGGCAAGAAGTGGACAGGGGCTGTCCATACGTGAGTTCACCTGACATCAACCCCCTCAGGCTCAACTGGCGCCCATGTGTCCCACTGTCTGTCTCCCTTTGCCTTTCCCTTCTTCTTTTTTTTTTTTTTTTTTAAATGTTTATTTTTGAGAGAAAAAGACAGAACATGAGCAGGGGAGGGGCAGAGAGAGAGGGAAAAACAGAATTCAAAGCAGGCTCCAGGCTCTGAGCTGTCAGCCCAGAACCTGAAGCAGGGCACGAACTGTGAGATCATGACCTGAGCCGAAATTGGACATTTAACCAACTGAGCGAGCCCCCCGGGCACCCCTGCCTTTCCCTTCTTCTTGATTCTTCCCTCTACAGGGGCTCAGTAGTGTCTTACGGAGAAGTGGCTTTCAACAATATGATGAAGAGCCAGGTTCTTAGAGTCAGACAAACAGGTTCAAATCCTAATCCCACCATTTACAAGCCAAAGTATCTCTGGGCCTCAGTTTCCTCATCTGTACAGTAGGGATAAGACCCCAGTCGGACTGAGGGAGAGAACGCCCATGAAGTGCTAAGCACTTGGCAGAGAAGCAACTGGCCCCCGTGCACCTACACACAGTAGGTCTGTGGGAGTCCGCAGCGAGCTCCAAACTTGGACAGCAGCCTATTCTCCAGGTCGATGACTGTCTCCCCGATCTTTTCATCTTTGGAGAGAAGGTCATAGTCATAGAGAGAGATCTTCAGGTCCTTCTCCAGAGGCAGAGTGCAAGTCAGCTCGAACATCCTGCAGGGGGCCCAGGACAGATGTCAGGATGCTGTAGGCTCCCTGATGTTGCTGGACACAGTGGGTACTCAAGGGAGGGAGAACAGGACAAGAGCAGGGGCTTGAAAGCCTTCCTTGGTCCCCTCCTCCCCTTCCAAGAGTGGTCCTGGGGTCCATCCTCCTGGGTCTCTTATATATCTTAAATTATTACTCCCAGCGCTCTACTGATACTGGGCTTTGCAGTGTGTGTGTGTGTGTGTGTGTGTGTGTGTGTGTGTGTGTGTTCGCACGTGTGCACACAAACACACGTGTGTCAGATGCTCCCAAATCACCTGGGTTGAGCATACGGTATGTACCTACCCGATAAACCATAAAATGAACAAACGAATTGGAGCAGAAAGTTAAAACTGAAGCTCCTACCAGGACAACAGGAAGCAAGAGAAGTGGAAGTGCCAGAGCTCTGGAATTTACCAAGCGGATGGCCCAGAATCCACTTTGGGGACACTTAAGGGCTTCACACCTGCCTGCAGGGCGGGAAGGAGGAGGATCTGTGAAGAGATTTCTCTGGAGGGAGTTCCTTCTGTGCTCTGAGATCCCCGCCCCCCACCCTGGTCAAATGTAGAGCTATAGCCCCTCTTCCCCTGAAACAGTTCCCTGCAGGTGGGAGGCAGAAGCCTGGCACCTGACTCCTCCTCGAGGAAGAGAAAGCAGCTGGCAGCCGAGAGGAGGAGGAGAGAGAGGCTACGCGCTGCTCCCATCCTGGCCGGAGCAAGATGCCCCAACCTGGAGCCACCCTAATCCTACCCCATGGGACCCGGGGCTCCAGCAGTGAGACTGTGGACAGGCCCATCTGAAAAGGGCCACCAGTAAAGGGACGTGGCATCTGCCACATCGTGGGCGCTTCAGTGGCTGGGCTCAGAGGAGCCTTCTGGAAAGCACTCACAAGAAAAAAAAACCAGCTTTCACATCTGCCACCCAGAGAGTGCCCAGAAAACAGGGGCAGTGAGCACCTGGGGCTCCCCTCTGGCAGGGGCTCCCCTAGTCCTGGCCTTGCACCAGCCAGAACCTCGGCAGCTAGTGGGGGTTGGTGGGAGACATTAGACAGGAAAGGGAGAGAGCCAAAGCCCCCTCCTTCCCTTCACACACACACCCCTACCTGCTGCATGCATCTGTACCCAAAGTAGCACAGCTGTACTGGCTGGGAGAGGGGACAGCTACCCTAGAGCCAGTCAGCTTCCTGACTGCACACGGAGGGCCATTCTGGTTACCGCCTTGACACCGTGGGCTTAGGACAAAGCGGATTGTCTATAAGTGAGCAGAAAAGTCACCTGCCTGCCCCGTTTCTACTCAGGAAATGAGGAAGGTAACCCCCACACATAAATGTTTACAGGATATTGGCAGACAAAAACCAAGTTGTGTTTTCATTCAATTGCATGAGTTGTGCTTGTTCAGCACATGAGTCAGTTTTACAAAGAGTTTCTGCGCTCGCTCTCCCGCCTTGCCCTGGGCCCTGAGACTCACCCCCGCCCCACTTGTGGAACTGGCCCCATCTGCTGCTGGGTCACCATTAGCCTGTGGTTCACGCAGGCCACTGGCCCTCACCAAACAGAGCTCCTCCCACCTCCTTGCCTGCAGCCCCTCCCTCCCACTCCAGCTTGCAGTGGCTCATCACTGGCCGCACTGTTTCACCTTCAAAAGCAGCAATTCTCCCGGCTGACGGGGCCCTCCCTGCAGAGCTCAGTGACTACAACTAAATCTATAGACACGGGTTTATGAATTCAATGTGTCGCCTGACAATATCAAAACAACACACCTTCCCCCACCGGTGCTAGAGAACTAGCTACCGACTCCCCTCTGTAATTCGTTCTCCAGCCCAAACAAGCTCACATCCAGACAGCAAGCAATGCAGGATGCCTGGGAGCTACTCCATGCAATGGGCACACTTTCTTCCTTTCCTTGTTCTTAGAATTCAAGAAGCATTTTACTATCTTGCTCTATCTATCCGCTAGAGACGAACATGCCGCAAAAAAAGAGAATAATTAGTAAGTGCAACATGGGATCCTGGATTAGATCCTAGAACAGTAAAAGGACATTATGAGAAAATTGGCCGAACCCTAATAAAGTCTATAGTTCAGTAAATAGTAATGCACCGCTATCAAATTTTTTTTTTTTTTTTAGTTTTGACAAATAAGCCATGGTTAGGTAAGATGCTAATGGTGAGGGAAACTGAGTGTGAAGAGTTTACAAAAATTGTACTATTTTTGCAACTTCTCTATTAAATCTAAACTTACTCTTAACGTAAAAATTAATCTAAGAAAAGGAATAATTAGCCAGTGTTGCTCTGAGTTTCCGTTTAGATTTCTGATCTTTGAGGTAATTGTTTATGTGATCAGCTAGGGGCTTCTGCCAGGACTCAAGTCTTTAGCACATAATGAAAAGCTGGCTGAGGTTACATCCCTTATAGACATGCAAGATCGGGGACCACAGCTTTGCTGCAGGACCTGGGACTTCCCAGCGGCAGTCACGTCTCCACACTGGGGCGGGGGGAGGGGGATGTTATCCAGATTGGCACTTCCACCCCAGCATCCAAGGTGCCCCCAACTTACTTTCCAAACACAGGCTCCAGAGTATAAGGAATGTAGTTATCCTGGTCGCTCACTGATTTCTTCCCTATGGAGATCTTGATGTAAGGATCGCACTGAAGGAAGAGACAGAAAGACTTCAGCGAACTCACTCTCCCAGCACACCTCGAAGGCTTCTCCAGTCCTCTGCCTCCCGATGGGGCTAGGAGGCCAGCCATCAAGAAGCTGCCATCCTGCCAGGCCGGGGCCCCCATCCTGCACACTGCCACACCAGTTGGCCCTGACGTGGGCTTCCAGTCACAGACGGGCAGTGGAAATGGGGTCCCTGAGTCCTCCACACTCCCAAACCACTGCCCCACTGGGAGACGGTGGGTGAGGGCAAGGCTCATATCCTCAGAAACACAACGGCTGGTATTACACATGTGACCGAGCTAGCTGGGGTCCTCTCTGGGATCTCTGCTTCAACAGATCGAAGGGAAAGAGGTGGCCACACTTTCTCAGCCCAGCCTGGCCTTCTCCGGTGCCTCCTGCAAGCACCAGCCTCCAGGAGCAGCTGCGGCCAGAGAATGCCCAGGGTCAGCGGCGGTGGCATAAAGAACTCTTGAAGTGTACGAACTGACCCCTGGCCACAATCACACCTTGGAGGCCGTCAGTGGCGCCTGGGCTGGGGATGGCTCCATTCTGTCTGCCCTTTGACTTCCCAGCAGCGCAAGGCAGCTATGACTTCTCACCTTGAGAAACAGGGCTCCAGGGATAGGACACTCTACCCACAGCCTCAAGGACATATGCTAGGCCTGTGCCCATCTAAGCGGATGAGAGAGGACCCTGGCCTTGCACCATCATCCCCACCTGTTCCGCCTCCTTCTTCTTTCTCTCTTCCCAGTTTTCTCTACCCCTCCCCTAACACCTCCCCAGAGCTCCAGACTCCTGCCCTCCCTCAGGACCAGGATCAGAGTGAGGGGATGAGACACTTGCCTCAGGCACAAAATTTGAGTACATACTAGAAAAAGGCAGTAATCAGGATAAACAAATTTTGATGCAATATTTAAAAAGTTAACAATCAATACCAACAGGCCATGATGAACAAAATACTAAATTTTAAATAAACACAGGATCTAATTATTACTGATTTGTCCTTTGGCCTCAGGCTCTGCCATGGCTAGGCACTGCGCAGTCACTGAGGCCTTTCTCTCCTGCCACGCCCCCACCACCTGAAGGCGACAAAGTCCAATCCCCGCCCACACCTTCCACATGGCCTCCTCCTGCGCCTCAGCCTCGTGCTGAACGGACACTGAGCAATCTTCTCACAAACTCTTGCCGAGGTTTTTGGCCCATCCGAAAATACTGTTTTCTTCTTCCTCCCATTGATCAAAACTCCATTAATCCTTAAGAACCCTATTCCTTCTACGAAGCCTTCCTCATTATTCCCCAGTCTTAGGCTGCCTAGCCTTTTCTGACCTCCTAGAGCACTTGGCCCTAAGCGGAACTGCATCCGGTCACCTCTTGGCACTGTGTGTGTTCATTCGGCTGGTTTCCACGGCTTACTGTGAACTCCCTAGCACAGAGTTGTTTCCAGATTCCACAGTCCATCTGTACCGCAGCATGCTATTCAGGAAGAGGGGAGAGTCCCAGGAATGTTACCTTCCCATTGGGGTCCTTGGGCTGCAGGCCAAACGCTCGGATGATGTAGATGCGGACCAGGCACTCCTGAGGCCCCTGGGCAGCCAGCTGGTGGAACTGTCTTGGGGGCAGGGGGATGGCAGGGTCCTCTGGGAGGGGATAGATTTTGAAGAGGCCCTGAAAAGAATGAGGGGCCAACTCATTCATCATCGTCACCAACACCAACACCATCATGACCATTAATTACCCTCATCTCTGCCAGAGTCATCTCACCTGGGACCACCAAGCCCACTGTCATCCCTAAAGGGATGCATCAACAGCGTCACCCTCACTGCAACCACCTCTGTCACCTACACAGTCACCAACATCAACACCACGGTCATTACTATAGTTACTATAGTATCCCTGCTCCTGCCCCCTTTACTTATTGCTGTCACTTCACAGTCTCAGGCCTTCCAGTTAGGGACAAGATCTCAAGGACTTACCTTGAACTCCCCAATCACAGATGGGTCCTCGGTCTCCTCCTGAGTCTTGCCCCGGTAGAGCTTGAAGGTGTTACAGAAGTCAGACAGGCCCTCAAAGGCTTCCACATTCTCCAGTTGCGTATCATAGACCTGCCGCATGTGGGACAAGAGAAGGGGACAAAGGAAAGAGAGAAAGAAGAGGGACAGCAAAGGAAGAGGAAACATGACAGTATTCAAGTGAAGAAGGATGAGAAGTCACAGAGAAGAAAATGAAGAGAAAATTTGCAAATTAGAGAAGCAAAGGCAGGTAGGAGAGGTGAAGGTCAGAGGTCAAGAACAAAGAGGGTGGAGAAGGAAAGCACAAAGGCAGGGATTAAAGAATGCAAATAGTGGAGAGGAAAGAGAGAGAAAGGTGGGGGACAGAGGGGACAGGAGAAGGGAGAAGGGAAGGCATTTGTTCAGCAATTAATTTTCCATTTAATCCACTGTTCTAGGTATCTGGGAGTCATCAGGTACATAGGTGGCGTATTTTTTTAAGAAAATAAAATCAAACAAATAAAAACGAAAAGCTAACTTGCATTTTGTCTGAAGATCACAACAGAACTCTTGGTCCAGGTCTGCATTTCAAGCCACAAATGCTCACTGTGCAGGATGCCCAGGTGGCAGTGGTACCAAACACCCGGCCAAGGATGCCTTTTGAGCAGTACTTTAAATATGTGAACCCGATTTATCGATTTCATTCCCCTTGAACACCCACTGAGTGTTACTTGCTAGTGTTTTGGAATTGCTTAGGCAAGAGTTTCCTATTATAGATGATAAAATGTACCTAACAGTTAGTGCTATTAAAAACTTAATATATAGGGGCGCCTAGGTTGCTCAGGTGGTTAAGCGTCCAACTGTTGATTTCAGCTCAGGTCATGATCTCGCAGTCAGTGAGATCAAGCCCCACATAGGGCTCCGTGCTGAATGTGGAGCCTGCTTGGGATTCTCGCTCTCCCTTTCTCTCTCTGACCCTCCCCTGCTCTCTCTCTCTCTCAAAATAAATATATGAATTTTTTTTAAAAACCTTAATATACATGCTAAGTCGGTTACACCTGAAACTGATAGGCAAGACCCTTCAGGTAAATTCCTTTCTCATATTGCCAAGTACTACATCTCATTTAGGCCCAAGTTCTGTCCCTTCCAAGAAATAATTAAGGATGCAAGTAGAGGCAGGTTCCTTGTTAAAAATTAGCAAATACAAGTAAACATAGAGCAAATATTATTATTGCCTTACATTTTGATTCTCAAAAATAACAACTAGTTATTTGGTTAATATTTGAGATGTATCATTTCGGGAATGCTCTTGATCCATTTGCATAGTTTATTTCTTCCAAAGGACAGTTCTTTCATTTGTCAGTTCTACCCTATCCTCTGTTCCAGTTCCTTATTTCTGCTTTTATTTTTACTATTTTGTTCTTCCTACTATTCTCAGGGTTTTTTTCTTTCTGTTCTGGTAACTTGATCAGCTGAAGCTCTATTAACTCGGCCCTCTCTATTCGGAGAAGGAAAACGCATATTGCTATGAAATTGCCTCTGCTTACTACTGCCTTGGCATTGTCCCATTTGTTTGAATTATAACATTATCATATTAATTTTCTTGCCATGCCATAATTACAGTTTTATTTTTATTATTTGATCCAAGAGCTAAATGTTTGTTTTTCGTTCTTTTGTTTTAATTAAGCATTTAAGGCTATAAAACTCCTCTGAATGCTGCTTTAGCTACAACCAGCAAGCTCTAATATGTAGCATTTTATCATTGTTTCCTAGATAATCTGCAGTGTGTGTTTGTATTTTCTCTTCTACCAAGAACTGTTAAAAGAGAGGTGTGTTGTTGGTTTTTTAATTGCCTAAATAGGAGAGAACTTTTGGGCTTTTGATCTTGTTATTATAAGTTCTCATGTGGGGCACCTGGGTGGCTCAGTCGGTTAAGGGTCCAATTCTTGGTTTTGGCTTAGGTTATGATTCCATGGTTCATGAGTTCAAGCCCTGCATCAGGCTCCATGCTGTCAGCACAGAGCCTGCTTGGGATTCTCTCTCTCTCTCCCTCTCTCTCTCTCTCTCTCTCTCTCTCTTGCCCCTCCCCCACTTGCTCTCTCTGTCTCTCTAAATAAATAAATAAATAAACTTAAAAAAATAAGTTCTCATTTTGTGGCATTATAATCAAAAACATCATCAGTGGTAAGCCACTTTTTGAATTTGATTAAAGTTTTCTTCCTGGCCTGTTATGTGGTCAATCTTTGAAACTGTGCCAAAGGCTACGGAGTTCAATCGGGTGAATAACTACGCCAGTTCTCTATATCCTCTTACGTTTACAACCCCTTGACCTGACATGAACCCAGAGGAGAGAAAAATAAATCTCCCCCTACCTACTATTTCTTCCTTTGTCTCCTGTAACTTGTTTTGTAAATATTGATATTGTGTTATTTAGCACATAGGTATTTTCATAACTGTCACCTCTTGGAACAGCACCATTTACTATTATAAAGTGTCATTCTTTGTCTCATTCATTTGGGGGACCCTAATCCTGCCATTTATTTTCATTATAGGTCTAAGGTAAAATATGATCACAACCAGTCCCTTCGTTCTGGATTTCCCCATTATCTCCTGAGTTCATTCCCTAGGAGTTCCTCAAGATGGGAGCATGGGACCCATATCCCCAGTTTCTGAACATGCCACCTGGGTGTCTGTAGCCATTGTGCCTGAAGGAGGCTTGGCCGAATATAAATCATGGGCCACCCTTTCTTTCCTTGATGATTTTACACACGGTGTTTTACTGTCTTTGGGTATTAAATGTTGTTGTGGAGAAACTAAAGCCACCCTGATTTATTTCCTATTTTAAATGACTTAGTTTAAAGTCGTTTAAAGAGAAGAGAGAAAAGAAGAGAAAAGGGTATGACTACCACAAAAATTCTTTATCTCCAAAGTCCAATAACATATACCAGGATACATCTCAGGGTTGACCAATCTGGGTTGATTTTTCCTGACACACAGTGGACCTTGTAGTATGTATATTCGGGTATTCCTTCACTCCAGTGACATTCTATTACATTCTTAAGTGTCTTTCTGTTTTGATTGTCTTTCTCAGAGACTCCAATTATGCAAATGTTGGATCTCTTTTCCCTGACTTCTATATCTGTTATTTTTCTCTTTACTGTTTTATACTTCTGGTTTTTATTTCCATATCCTTTAGCTGACTTCCATCATTTCTGTCCTCTGTCCCTTCCTGTGTGACCCTTCTGCCCTGTGCCCCTTCCAACCTGCTGTGTTCTTCTCCTTCTTTCCTGAATCATACCAGTTCCCATATCAGGTCTCCTCCTCCCACCATCCCTTGAGTTCTTTCATCTCTGCTTTGCATTCTGACTGTCCCACCTCTCAAAAGTTCACAGCAAAATATTTCATTTCATCTGCCCCTTGGAAAAATTTGCCTGGTGGGTATATATTCTCTTTAACTTTTGATTTATATTTTCTTTTTTTATAGTATCTTTTAATTAATGCCCTGAGAGTTCTTCTATTATTACTCATCATGAAAGGGGTCGGATTTTTCTATCCTGATTATTTCCTTTGCTCCCCCCACAAAGGCAGACTGCTTCCTGAAAATATGGCTCATCTATGTGATTCTTAGGTCGCTCCCTCTTCTCTACTTCTCTGAACCAGACCAGGTCTAAGGAGCATTTGTATCCAGCCTGAACCTTACTCCAAAGTTCCCATATCCATGACTGTGAACAAAGGGGGATAACATTTATATTTCATGGTGAAATCTCAGCTCCAGGAACTATATTTTTTAACTACTTATTATGAAAGTTTTCAAGCACACACAAAAATAAAGATAATAGACAATAAGCACCCATGTGCCTATAACCTGTCTTAATTAATTCTCAACATTCTTTTATTAGGAAGGATGGGGCTTTCTGAGACCTGCTACCACTATGACCTTTCATCATTTTCTCTTCATCTACTGCCTAGTGGCTTCTACCCAATCTTGGTTGCCTTTGGACAGCCCTTACATGTATTTTGGAGTCTGCGGGTTTTATTTGTTTCCAACTTTTACTGAAAATGGAGTTTGTGGGTTTGAATGATTTCCAGAAGAAAAGGGGGAAAATGCTGACTTATGCAGCCATGTTCATACTGGAAGTCTCAATAAAATACTTTTTAAATTTCCAACTGGTTGGTCTTTTTGTTTTAACTTTTGTTATTAATTTCTCATTTTATTGCATTTTAATCTGTCTTGTATGATTTCTGCTTTTGGTAATTTATTGTTAAACTAATATGTGATCAGGTTTTGTAAATATTCTCTGAGCATTAGGAAAAAATGTACTATTTTTTTTATTACTTTTCATTCTCTATTTTGAAGCTAGTTTTGATGTAGCTTAAAAAAACATTTTACCTTATTATTCAGATCTCTTATTTCCTTATTTATTTACTTGTTGCTTCATCTGCCTAGGAGAGAGATGAATTAAAATCTCCACTGCTAATTTAATTTCTCTTATTTCATGCTTTTATTTGTGTGAGGTATGAGTTTACATATTCCTACCATTTTTGCTTTAAATATGTCTACGTTTTACTGTCCTGTACACAAATGTCTGGGCGTTTTCTCATTGAGATGTGTATTTTTTATTTATATAAAACACCCACTTTTTTTCCTTTTTATTTTAAATTCTATCTGTTTCTCTTTTATTTGCACTTACCTTATTTTGTTTGCCATAATATTTACTTTTTAGCCATTCTAAGCTGTACTGTTTAGACATACCTCTTAAGGACAGTCTAATGAATTTTTAATTTGATATAGTCTGAGAGTCCTTATCACTTAATAGAGAAGTTTAAGCCATTTTCATTTATTAGGAAAACAAATATGTTTTATTCTTTTTCTGTTGTGTTTTTCTATGATTTTTGTTTTTTGTGCTTTCTTATTTGTATCTTTTGTTTTCTCTTTTGCTACTGAGACTATGAGTTGTATTTTCCCCATGCTAGTAATTTCTAAAATATGTGGTTTTCTTTTTCTCTACCTATTATGTCCTCCATTCTGTCCATAATGCTACAGGCTTATTTTTCAAAAACTCATGGTGGTGGTGGTTTTTCCTATTTACTTATCCTTAAAGGACCAGTGGTCCTTCCAGGTCTGGTTCCACCCCCCACCCCCCAAAACAGATTGAATGCATATTGTTTTGGATGGTCATGTTCACTTGGACACTGTCAGAGATCTCTTTGGAGAGGTCAGGCTGGAGGGTTGGGTGCCAGTTCTATGTCCAGCACCTGAGGGAGCAGCAAGGGGGCCAGGGCCATGGGCCACACTGGCAGGAGTCCTCATTCTTGGTTTCTCTCAATTTTCTGGCAAGGCCACAGTACCACATGCCAGACTCAATGTGTCGGACCTTCTTCCTGGTACACAAATAGTTCAGTCTCTTTGCCCAACCTCACACACCCAATTGCAAGTCAACGAAGAATTTGCTGCCTCAGGAGGCCTATGCCTTCAGAGCCACTGCTGCTGCCTGAGACCTCATCTCTGCACATCCAGGCCTCCCAGCACCATTCACCCAAAGGCTCCCAATCTATCAGAGACAACTCTTGCCACCTTGTAGAGTCCAGAGTGGCAGCAAACTACCTGAAAGCCCAGACCACCCACCACTCCAAGTGGCCTCAAATCCCATTCATCCGGTCCTCTTTGGGGTGCTCCTCAGGGCCCCTCCCTCTGTCTAACAGGCCTTGCGTACCTTCTCTAAGGAGGCTCTCCAGACAGAGCACAGCAAAATATAGGACACTCGCTCAAATTTGAATTTCAAATAAATAACAAATAATTTTGTTAGGTAAGTATGTCTCATGCAATATTTGAGGTATAAAACATATTTATCTAACAATTATATAAGACACTTGCCCTAAAATATTATTCATTATTTTTCTGCAATTCAAGTGTAACCGAGCATCCTGAATTTATTCGGCAATCCTCTCCAGGACCCTCTACAATTCCTCTGGAGTGTAACTTTGAGTCACCTCTGGTTATCTTTTTTTAAAAGCAGTCTACTTTTAAAAAGCATAATTGTATTTGTGGAATTTCCTCAAAATACCAGAATTTGGCTGACTCATCCTTGGCTTTGTTTTTGTTTGGTTGGATGGTTTTGGGGGGTTTTCTTTGCCTTTTTTTTTTCCACAGAAATGAAGTTACCATATTTTTATATTTGCTAGGTAATTTCTGTTCCAATTGTAGGGGTGAAGGAAACAGAGCTACATTCTCAAGCTGACTTTCCTTTTATTTTAATACAAATTCTTTATTATAGAAACATTCAAATAACTTTAAAAACAGAATAGTATAACAAATCCCTAGGTACCCATCCCCAAGCTTTAACAATTTTAAATATTTTGCAACTTCGACAATTTTTAATATTTTGAAAATCTACCAGAAGCCCACTCATATCATCTATCTTCCCCTTTCTTGTTCTTTCCTTTCTTACTTACTTTCTTTCTTTTTTTTTTTTTTTTAGCATTTTAAAACAAATCCCAGGCCAGGCATGATTTCATCCATAAATACTTCAGTATTTTTCAACATTCTTCCAAAAGTACTTTCTTCATTATTCCAGCCCACACTGACTTCTTGCTCTAAACTAGTGGTGACCTCCCTCACCTCAATTAGTTCATCAGGATTCATCAGTCCTCAGGCACCAAGTGAGGTGATGCAAACATGTAGTCAAAGGAGGTGACACACATGTATATGTATTGTCTTCCCATGCCCCCCTCCCCCCGCTGTCCATTGCGCATGCCCAGGGGCTGTGAGCCCGAGCCCGAAGAGCATACTGTGGAAAGGCCTCACCTTTAGGGTGTCAAAGCCCTTCTCCAAGTATGGGCCGCATTTTTCCCTCTCCCCTGTGGAGGCAAAGAATTTGCTCCACCAGTCGATGAACTCCTCCTCCTGAGTGGGGAGAAAGAAAGAGATCACTTCAGAAACAGAACTTGCCAAGCAAGGTCCTTCTGGACCAGACACCTAGCAAGGCTGATGGGCGTGCCCTTCTGAGTTCTCCTGTTAGGTGAGCTCAGGGGAGCAGATAGCCGGAACTCCCCACCTCTCTGGGGGCAGACTGCACAGATCAGACCAGAGCACCAGCTCGGCATTCAGAGGCAGAGGCTCCAGTCCTGGCTCTGCCCCCCCCCCCCACATTCATTGTGTGATTCTGTTAAGTTCCCAGCCTCCCTTCTCCTCTCTGTGACTTGGACATTATCATCACAGTGCCCCCTGCATTCCAGCGACAGACTGAGGCTGAAATCAGAAGGTACATACAGTAACTCTTTGGAGGAAAATGTCGACAATGTGTCATTTATGAATAAAATGGGGGTAAACCTGGGAAAACTCAGACCCTAAAGAGTTGTCCTGCCTCCCCAACCCCAGAAAAAGAAAAAGCATTGGAAATCAGAACTTAGCCTTCCCAAGGTCAAATCAAGACAGAGTCCCTAAAAGTCAACAAATGCTTACTAAGCACCCATTATTCAAATGACCACTCTGCTAAAAGAAAAGAAATTTGTGACAACCCACTCTCCGCCCTGTCCTTCCTCTACTTACTCATATTTGTAGGAAAAGATGGACAGGTCTGTTGTGGCACACACCAGTCTCCTCACCTCCACACTTCCTGCACGTGGTGTGTCTACAGGCCCTCTTGGCTCTTGTGTCTAGAATGCTCCTACAGCTGTGTCCTGTCTATCTGTGTGTGTCCTATCACCCAGGTCTCCCTCCAAACCCTGCCTGGAGCTGGGAACTCAATCTGTGCCTGTCAATACCATAAAAACTCACCCAGTTCAGTGGGAAGGGCCAAGGATGAGGTGTCAGGAGAGCCCATCTGGAACTTGCTTTTCCTCCTCTGAGGGAATATGCTAGATCACCCAAAAGTGAGCTCTGATTCTAAAAAGTCTGCTGACTATCAATGAGTTTCTGGAAATGCCTGTGTCTCCCTTTAAACTAATGCTCAGTCCTTTGAGTTCTGGCTTATCAAGGGTGAGAACAGGCTGGAACCAGGCCAAGGGTACCTCAACAGGCACAATGGAGAGGGGGTAGGATGAGGTCCTCAAAGTTTTCACCTGTCCTGACAGTGTGGCCCTAATACCACTGTGTGGCCAAGATGTGATCCCTAGACACAAAGCACAGACAGTGCGTACCAGAGCAAGCCTGAGTCCACAGAGTCATTGTTAGACCAACTTACCCGGAGGGGCTTCTGCAGCCGGGAGAGAGGAAAAGCCATTCAGAGGGGTTAAGATACAGTATAGCAGAGCTTTCTGGCTTGTAACCCCTCTAGAAAAAGCCAGCCTAGAACAAGGCCAACCCTAGCCCTGATATTTTTAAGTTTGATTTAAAGAAAAATACGCCGGTGAATATATATGCAGACATATATATCAAACTCATAACACAGAAAAATATATTTATACGGACATGCCCAAGAGACATGTGTATATACTGCAATGCACATATACCCCCACAAAAATACACACACTAACACACAGGCATATATGTGCATACAGGTGGAAACAGACTGGAAGTCAGTTTAGCTGTCTGATTCCTCCTAAGTCTTTATTTTCTTCCCCAGCCCAGATACTTAAAGGTTTGAGTTTATGATTCAGGCTCAGAGTCAGGCACAAATAGGCAACCAACCAGTGTGTTCCGTACAAAATACCAGGAGCAATAACAGCAGCACAGTAGCTGTGCGAAAGTGGTTACACTCTCCGCAGTCTTAAAAAAACAAGTAAATTAAAAAAAAAAAAGATTATGAAGACAGAGAATCTGAATAATACCACAAACAATGTCAATTAAGAAGACAAACATTATGTGATCTAAAAATAGAAAATATACCTTCTTTTCCAGCACCATTGGAGCACTTAGAAAAAATTAAAAGCCACAAGCCAATCTCAATAAAGTCCAAGATAAACCCATATCGGTCACATTCTTTGACCAAAATGCAATAAAACTAGAAACTAATGAGAAATTTAAGAATTAAAAATCTGAACCTTTTAAAACTTTAAAGGCACACTCTTAAAACCTTTCAGGGTCAAAGAGAAAACCAAACCTCAAATCATAGATACTTAGAAAATACCAACAGTGAGAGGGTTATGCCCCCAAATTTGTGGATTACAGCTACGTCTGTCTCAAATTCAGTCTCAAATTCTCTTGTTTTATACAAAAAGAATGAAAATAAATCATCTGAGAGCTCAAGAAATTAGAAAATGAAAAATAGGAAGACCAAAGTTTGAAAATGATAATATATTAAAAGGACAATATTATAATTGATAATTAAACCTCAGAGCAAACTTTCAAAAGACCAACAAAATAAACATTTATCAAATCTTATGTTTAGAAGCAAGTACACCATTAGGAATGAGAAAGATCAAATAAACCAATATGCGGGGAATGAAAATATGAAAAGATTTACTACAACCAGTGACAAAATGACAAATGCAGACGAAGCAGAAAATCTTTTAGGAGAATATAAATTCCTGAAATTCCTTCCAAAGTAATAGAATACATGAAGAGATCAGTAACTCTAAAAGTGGAAATCTCAAAGAACTAGCTCCACAAAAGATATCAGGTCAAGATGGTTCCTTTGAAAGTTCTATCCGTCTTTCAAAGAATAAATCAGGGACGCCTGGGTGGCTCAGTCAGTTAAGTATCCGACTTTGGCTCAGTCCGACCATGAACTCATGGTTCATGAGTTCGAGCCCTGCGTCAGGCTTATGCTGACAGCTCAGAGCCTGGAGCTTGCTTTGGATTCTGTGTCTCCCTCTCTCTCTGCCACTCCCTGGCTCATTCTCTCCCTCTCTCTCTCTTTCTCTCAAAAATAAATAAACGTTAACAAAATTTTTTAAAACGAAGAATAAATCATTCTTTGTTTACACGTACACGTGCGCACGCGCGCGCGCGCGCGCACACACACACACACACACAGATTAATTCCATTCCTGAATAGAGTCATTAAGATACTAATAGATTACAGCAGTAGGTCCAGCTGGATTATTCCAGAATGCAGGAGTGTCTTAATGTCACTGAGTAAGGAGAGAAAACCCCTAGGATCATCTATAGCAGAAATTTGTAAACTACTGCCCAGCCGCCAGCCAGCTGCTTTTGTAATTTAAATACTGTCTGTGGCTACTTTTTAGCTAGAACAGCTGAGTTGAGTAGTTGAGACAGAGACCTTAAGTCCCCTAACCCTAAAATATTTACTCTGCGGCCCTTTAGAAAAAGTTTGCCAACTCCTGATCTCTAACACGCAAATACGAAACGGGGAGAAAGGAATGAAAAAAACTTTTCAGTTATTCCTAAAGGAAACTCTCAGTTCATTCACCCTCATTCACTGGTTCTTATTCAGTTAAGAAGAAAAGAAAGCTTTCTATCTTAAAGCAATGGCCAATGATAGTACCAGAAATTCTCCCTTCTGGGCTTCTGTACATAGGGCTGCCTCTGCCGGTAATAGTCATGTGATGTGGATATAAAACAGAACTTGAGGGGCACCTGGGTGGCTCAGTCAGTTAAGTGCCTGGCTTTAGCGCAGGTCATGATCTCTCGGTTCACGAGTACAAGCCCCCTGTCAGGCTCTGCTCTGACAGCTTGGGCCTGGAGCCTGCTTCAGATTCTGTGTCTCCCTCTCTCTCTGCCCCTCCCCTGCTTGTGCGCTCTCTCTCTCTCTCTCTCTCTCTCTCAAAAATATATAAAACATTAAAAAAAAAAAAAAAACCAGTTGATAATCAGGGTGGTTGGGATCCAGACTAGCAGAGTTCAAACCCTTCCACCCCTACCTGTGTGATCTTGGATCACTCCTTATCCTCTTCAGGGCCTTAATAATCTATCAAATGAACAGATAATAGTACCAGTTTGGTAGATGGTAAGGAATAAATGAGCCAATAGGTATAAGGAGCTTAGATCAGTGCTCAGCATGTAAGTGCAACGTCTGTGTTTACTGCTGTCACTGATGATGGTGCTGCTGTGTATTTGGTGCGGACAAGGTTAGCATCTCGGGCGAGGGCTGGCTATCTCACAAACTGCCAGCAGGCACAGAGCTAGCCACGATCTTTCTGGAAGGCAATTTGGCCGCATGTTTCCACAGTCTTACAAGTGTGCATAACACTTTGACCCAGCAACCTGTTCTAGAAATCTATCCAAAGAAAGTACTTGTAGATAGGCATAAAGATTTGACTTCATTTATAATAGTGAAAAATTGGAAACAACTTAAGCATCCATCAGTAAGGAATTGTTTGGGCAAACTGAACACCCACTTGATTGGATGTTATGCAACATAAAAAATGATGCTGTTGAAATAGATTTATTGCTATGGAAAGCTATTTACAACCGATGAGATCTATAAAAGGTTAAAAAATGAATAACATGATTTCATTTTAATAAAAGGACCAAGCCCCAAATGTTCATAGCAGTTACCTCTGAATGGTAACATAACATTATGGATGTTTTGTTTATTCCTTTTATTTTTGTGTATCACTCAAAATTTTCTAATTCTTCCTGTGTGCGGGCATTCCTTGCATAATTTTAAAAATTAAATATTTTTAAAATAAAGAACAATAGCAGGATGCTTTGAAAAAAAAAATCACCAAGAAAATGAAAATATAATTCACAGAACAGGGCAAAATATTTACCATTATATGTCTGATAATAGATGTGTAACCAGAATATACAGAGAACTCGCACAATTCAATAATAAAAAGACAAATAACCCAATAAAAAAGGAGCAGTGCATTTAAATAGACATTCCTCCAAAGTGGATAAGCAGATAATAAGCACAGGAAAAGGTGCTCCTTCTTAGCCAAAGGGAAATGCGAATCAAAACCACCAAGAGAAAACACTTCACACCCACTAGGACGGCAATCGTAAGAGAGTCAGCTAGAACCAGTGTTGGTGGAGATGTGGATAAATTGGAACACTGCCGATGGGAACACAAAATGGGACGGTCACTTTGGAAAACAATCTGGCAGTTCTTCAGAAGGTTAAACAGAGAGTTTTCATATGACCCAGCAGTTCGACTCCTAGTTATATATCCAAGAGAAAGGAAGACTTCCATCCCCACCAAAACGTGTACAGGAATGTCTGCAGCAGCGATATTCGTAACAGCCAAACGGCAGAATCCAAAGGCCCATCAACTGCTGAATGGATAAAGAAAAGGAGATCTATCCATACAATGGCATATTATTTGACAATAAACAGCAGTGACAAAATGATGCTCAGCAAGGATGAACCTTGAAAACGTTATGCTGAGTGAAAGAAGTTAAACACAAAAGACCATACGTTATATGATTCCATGTATATGAAATGTCCAGAATAAGCAAACCTGAGACAAAAAGTAGATGAGGGGTTGCCTGGAGCTGGGAGTGGTTGGGAGGAAATGGCGGATGACCACTCTTGGGTACAGGTCTCTTCGGAGAGATAAAAATGTTCTAAAATTGATTATGGTGATGGCTGCATAACTCTGTGTATATACTTAGTGTACACTAAACAGGAACTTTTACTATGTGTATTCTCTCCATAAAACTTGAAATAAAAAAGAACAAATTGACCAAATACAAGCTTATAACCTTTAAAATGACAGCAAAAGCAGCAACCTCAAGTATGTACTCTAAGGAAATAAGAGTTAAATATTTTTTTAGAAGAACGATCAAATGATCACCCAAAAAAAGGACCTACATCTTAGCACAGCCGGTTCTCCTGGAGAACCTCTCTCGGCTGTAATTTTGTCACCCCTCGAAGTTCCAGGCAGTGTCCAGTGGCCAGGTCCCCCAGCAGCCCCCTGGCTGATGAGGAGCACAGCCCAGGGTGCCTTCCTAACTCCTGGTTACACCATCTGGTCTGCCGCTCATTGGCTCCCAGCCCCTCTTCTCTTCCTTAGCATCCCACAGGCTAGCCTCTTCTAACTCACCCCCTTGGCAGAAATTATATGTGCAGCAGAATCATAATTTCCATACTAACTACTTTATTTTTTGCCTCTACAAACCTGTTTACCCCTTTGATCTTCCCTGTGTCTACTTCCTTGCCCCTCTCTGGGGCATTATCACACTTCCAGCCAACCCAACCCGCCGTTAACCCTACTGCGCGTCCTCCCCACACGACGCAACGTGGCCGAGGGAAAGAGCAAACCAGTGGCTCCAAGTTCATGTCACTGTCTCAAGCGGGCCCCAGTGCTATCCATCCGCCCCACCTTAGTTTCCCATTCCTGGAACTCTCCTGTCTCCTAACACTACCATCCGGTACCTTCTGCTTTGTCCTCAGACCTCGGGCACCTCCTACCTCTGCTCACTCTTGGCCAGTGACCCTGATTCCTTCTTCTCTTTGGAAAGCAGAAGCAATCGGAAGAGACCTGTCATGAACCCTCACCAGCACCTGCACCATATCCTGCCTTCCCTCCTGTCACCACAAGGCTCAGTGTGCATCCCAACACAAGGCCGAACCCTGCACTCATGCCCTGGGTTCTGTGCCTTCTGCCTGCTCAAGGACAGCACTCCATGATCCTCCTCACCCTTGCCCAGGCCATCCCGCTCACATCTCTACTGGGTCATTCCATCAGCATTCAAACATGTGACGCTAGTTCCCTGTCATTCAAAGAAAACTCTCTGACTTTCTGCTTTGGCTCCCAGCTCATTTCTTTCTTCCCTTTACAGAAAAACTAATAGAAAGAGTTACCTACACTTGTGTCTAGTCCTTGGTTTTCCATTGTTTCTGCTCGACCAAAACTTGTCAAGGTCACCAGTGACTTCAGTGATCAATCTAGCAGCAGTATTTGATACAGGCAGTCACTCCTCTGTCCTTGAAACATCCCCTTTGCCTGACAGAGGACCAGGGTGGTGTCCTCCCCTGTCACCAGCCAAGTCTTCTCAATCTTGGCTGATTCCTCCTGGTCATTCACCCTTTGGTCATCTGAGTGCCCTGGGGCTCTGTGCTCAGAACTTCTCCTCTCCATCCACTGTCACTCCCTGCGGTTCCCCTAGAGACTTACATCTTTAAATGGCAAAGACCCTAATGAGCCCCATGCGGAGCTCTCTCCAGCCTGGATGACTTCTCTGAACTCCAGCCCCCCATTTCACACCTCCTATTGGACATCTAATAAGCGTCTCAAAAATACCACATCCAGAGTCCAATTCCTGACCATCCTCCACCCACCTGCTCCTTCTAGTCTTCCTCCTATAAGTCAATGACGACACTTTCCTTCCAGATGTTCAAGTCAAAATCCCCACAGTCACCTTTGAGTCCTTTCCTCATGCCACACGTTCAGTCTAACAGCAAGTCCTGTTGGTGCCACCTTCAGTATATACTTAGAATCAGACACCTCTCCCAAACAACCACCACCCTGTTCTCCATTATCTGGAATATTAAGTGGCCTCCCTGCTTTCACCCTTGTCCTCAAATCTATCCTCAACACAACAGCCCCCCACACCGGAACGCGTCAGCCCTCAGTGCAATCCCTTCAGTGATTTGCCAACTCAACTCAGGACAAAGCCAAGCCTCTTGTGATGAGCCCCTGACCTCATGTGCTTTGTCCTTCCTCCTCATTCATGCTTGTCCAGCCACAGTGGCCTTCTTGGTCCTTGAGCACTTCCAGCACCTTCGTGCTCTTGCCAGGAGCTCTATTCCTCCTGTAGATCCATGGGTCACTTCTTCACCTCCTTCAAGTCTTGACTCAGTTGCAATCTGCTTTACCCACCCCCACCATATTTTAAATTGCCACCCCTTCCCCCAGCAAATCTTACCCCTCTTCTTTGCTTTTTCTCCCTAGCAACTATCACCATCTAATATTACATATATTTTACTTAGGTATTTGTTTGTTGTGTCTCCTTCCCCACGAGGACAGAGATCTTTATCTGTTTTAACACTATGTCCCCAGTACTTAGAACACTGCCTGGCACATATTTTGAGTTCAGTAAATATTTGATGAATACATGAATGCCTGAACAGCGGGAATGAAGGGGGATCTTTGGCTTTTAAATTTCCAAAGGAAGATAAGATTGCTATTTAAAAAAATAGGTTTAAGAGGATGTTCTGTCCAGCCAGTTTTCCCATATGATCCAGAGGAGATGAAAGTGTAGAGGAGAAGAGGAAGAAAGAACTGGAGATCTGTGATGGTTTCAATAAGGCATCCCCTCACCTGGACCCCAAGTTAGCTCCAAAGTTTGTATGGAAGAGACCCCTCCTTAACTTCAGATTTCCGACAAACAGCAGCCCAGAAGTTTCCAGAAGAACTGGGACATGAGGCACTTGGCAGAGATGGCTGCATGGGTGACATGGGTGAGAGAGGCACAGAGCCCTCAGCATTTCCTATAGACCCCAGGGTGTCATGAAAGAGCTACCAAATTGTAACGTGTTCCCCAGAAGGGCTTGAAAATTAGTCAAGAGAGAGAGAGAGAGAGAGAGCCAGGGGAACTGAAAGGGTTGTGCCTGAGATAACAAGCTATTGTTATCCATGCACCCAGAAATCAGTGGGCATATAGATACAGGGCAGACACATACTGGGGACCAGGGGTCCCTATATATGGAGGCCATGACATTATGGAAGCTCAACCCAGAATTTAGCTGCCTCCCAGGGGTAAAGACAAGGAGGAAAAACCCAAAACTGACTCAGCTTAAACTTGAACTATTGAAGGATACCAGAGCTTTTCTGCCATTAGGAAAAATATGGGCTCAAAAAGGAGATTAAGTTGAATTATAGAAAAATAAAGTTATGTTTTTAACACACTCACAGATGTGACTTGAAAATACCATTCCTGCTATTTCACTAATTTGGCTTCTGATAGAGTTATTTCAAGTCCACTTCTTCCTTCTCTTCCTCAGGAAGTCCAAGAATAAGTTAGTACACCCATAAGAATGAGCCCCACAGAAACAAGACAGCCCTTCCAGTCTTAACCCTGATGTGTCAAAGCCAACCAACCCTCTGATGTCAGTGGAATCCCATAATCCAAAACTCCAAAAGGGTAATGGTCATATGTTCTCAAATTCCAAGTGTGCCCTTGATCTCATTTTGCAATGGCTAAGCATCCCGTCTTGGCACATGGCAAGGAGGAGAAACAAACGCAAAAGGCTTGATTGCTAAGTGTCATCTCAGGCGTTAGCAAGAAGCCTGGCCATTAAAACTTTATATCCTCATGCCCAAGGTTCAAGGCCCCTCATCATTCAGCCAGCCAAGCAAGTAAGTCTGATCAAGGCACGGACTGGCAGCCTCTCCGATTTCAGCTAATAGCCAGCATTCAGTTCCTGAGCAACCAGAGCCTTGTAACAAAGACACGCTTCTCTGGGCTTGATCCAGTGTAATGGGTACCCTAATCCCTCCGAAGACCCAAATCAGCACGTCACATTCTGAACATGTAATCGCCCGTTTTCATTCAGTGGGCAGAACACATTTCATGAATATAGACAGCAAAATTGACAACAATAATTCTAGGCCTGCTTTTCTGTAAAGTGAGGAAAACTGAAAGGGGGCGGGGGAGGTCTCCCTGGTCTTCTCTCCCAGGATGACCAGTTGAATCAAACGGAAAACTTCCTGGTCAAATCCATTTATCACCAAAGTTATAATGTTAAAACTTTGCTTGGGTCGCTATATGGAATTACCCACACTCACCTCTAAAACAGAAGTCTTTTTTTTTTTTTTTAACAGTTTTAAGCAGGCCTTCATTGCCTATGGTTGAGCCAGAGGTGGATACCCTAGACTGGATTGAAAGTGGTTTCTCTCTTAGCATAAATCATTATCATCAAGATGGCGATAATATAACCCAACACTGGGGTTATTGTGAGTCTATGAGCTGATGTCTCTAAAGAGACTTTATGACCTGCAAAGTTTACCATTAAAAATATCCTTGATGATACAGTCAATATCCCCAGTACCACTGCCCCCAAACTCAACATCTGCATCACTAGAATAATGATATGATGCCTCTAATTCTTTAATTAATGTCCTAAGTTTTGTGCAACTGAGACTACTTTCTCATGCACACACAAATACAAATGCAGACGTAACATACAACTACTTACGTACATATAGACAGACAAACCCCCAAACATGCAGGCACCCTAATTTCAAGCCTGCCACACCTCATGCATACTAAACCTCTCATGCCCCCCAAAACCACACAAACATATGCCCACAGCAGCTACTATGTTGATTCAGCAGAACTCTACATACTCATAACAAAAATCACTTAATTATTTCCACAAGTGGAACACTAGGCTTGCAACCTCTTGTTCACACTCCCTGTAGTCCTGCCTCTGTGTCTGTCGTAGAGATCATTATTCTGCTTACTCTGACTTCAAGCTGGACCAGCAGAGGTGGGAGGGAAGGGAAGACCTTTAACCAAAATGCTGAATTGTTTCCAAAAGGCCCAGTGAGTAAGTGTGCCTGAAATCTAGCAAAGTCAAGCAGATGGTGAGCAGAGAAGGGTCAGGGCCTGATAATTTGACTATTGACCTGTTCCAGATGGGAGACCCAAGTGGAATGGACCTCTGGAGAATTCCAGCTTACTAGCCCTCTCCCGACTCTGGAGCCTAAGGGCGATAAAATACATGAGCTCATGAGTTGGTCCTCCGAGGAAAACATGACCACATACACCCATGCGGAAAGCCCAGAGGAATGGGATCTGTCCAGCAGGGTGAATGAAGGAAGACACCACCCGAGTCCTCTAACCTATGAAGAAGGCAATGAGACATCACTAATTCAGAATTTGTGATGATTCCAATAGGGCCTGGGCAAAAGCTTTCCTTATCTTCTTCATTCTGCTTATGTAGATGGTTTTGCTTAGCAGGAGTTCCAACAACCTACTTAAGAGAAAAACTATTTTTGAAGGTTTTCCCAGGACTGCTGAAGCATTCATCAAACTACAGACACTAATCTTAGCTATCTTAAATTCAATTTTAAAAGTATTTTGGGGGAGCCTACTATGTGCCAAAGTCAACCTACTTTCTAGTTACCGTGTGCATTTTCATACACAAATCACATTACTTTTCAAATATTTCCTATTTTGAACTTGCTACTTCGGTCTGGTTTCCCCAGCCCTCAGTCAATGTAAGAGAGGTGTCAAAGACACTTGGTTGATTAAGAAGCTTCATCAAGTATCCTTGGGGAATTTTACTCAGCCATGAACACTGCACCAAGTTCTAAGCACTGTCCTGACCCTGGCTAGGGGGCAGGAGGTGACAGGGACAGGACAGTCAGGGGTAGGAAGGCATAAAATTAGACCTCAGAGAGAACTTCTTGTCCCGCAGATTTCCACAGAAAGCTGAGAATTTTTTTCTCTGAGAAGCGATGAACCTCTTCTCCCTGGGCGGGAAAACAGGTCCCCCATGGACCAGGGGGAAGACCTTTGGGGAAGAGAGGAGGATGGCGGGGCGGAGGCAGAGACAAGGAGGACGGGTGGACGGGGCTGGGGCCTCCTCCTGCCTGATGAGGCCCTGGAGTTTGCCAGACAAGTTTCACCCCGGGCTGTCCCCCCTGCAGTGTGCATCGAGGGAGGAGGGGTGCACCCCCGAGGAGACCACAGGAATGCCAAGCAGGGGAAAGGCGCCCGGAGCCAAGGGCTCCGGCAACGAGGATCCAATATCGGCGGGTGACTCCAGCCCCCGTAACAGGAGAGACCGTAAAGTATGTGCTCTGCTTCCCAACCAGCAAACACAGCAAATAACCAATTACTCCAAATAGCTAACAGATTTCGGCTCTGATTTCCCTCCCCTTGCCTCCCCTGTGCCTCCACTTGTCATTTGATGGGCGATTTGTATTTGCTCTGAGAAAATGAGAGAAGGAATGACTCACAAAGGAAGGTCCAGATTACACGCAGTGACAGGCATCAAACCTCCCTCATCAGAACTAATGGGAGTGGGGGGAGGCCAGGCTGCACTGGCAACACATCTGAACCAGAGATATTTTTAAAGAAGTACAGTTTTGTACTTTCGAGCACATACAGTAATTCTTGCTAAACCAATATTGCCAAATACATGTCCTCAGGAAACCTACTTTAAAGAGAAGAGAAGTGTCTTCCTAATTAACACATCTGCTTAGATACCAAAGTATAGGTAAAACCATTCGTGTTATTAAAGTTAAAATACTCCCCCTCGAGCTCTCAAGTTCAGAGGTGCAACCGTGAGGTTCTGAGACAAACCGCCTCGGATGCCTTCTGGAAATGCTTCCTCACTTGGGAGCCACACCCTGTAATTGATTCCTTTGCTCAGAAAACCTTTGCTTCAAAGTCTTGGGATAAATTGTTGTCAGTATTCATGAGCTGCAATGAGGCATTCCCCCAAAACTTGGAATTAAGAGAAATAGGGCTGCCCTCGGAGAATTAGACCGTGAAATCAATGCATAGTGGTTCAGAGCAAGGACAGGCAAAATCACCTCAAAGCAGAAGAATGGCTCTTACACTAAGCCTTAACCCTAAATGGGTAGGTTGTATTAATACCTCTAGAAAAAGAAAGTGAAAATGAGGACTTGGCCAGGCCTGGAAGTACAAGAGAAGGAAGGGTTCACTGTTGACAGTTGTTCACATCATCACCCTCAGGGGATGGTCCCGACCTTTGGAGATAGATGGATCTGTCCCTCTTGGTCAGCTGCCACTAAATTTCAGATCACAGAGCCATCTCGCCTCATTCTAATTCTTTACTCATCTCCTATCACAATTTGGCTTCCCAACTGCTGAACCTGTAAGATACCACGGGCTGGGCCACAATCCATGGTCACGTCCCCTGGGCAGAAGCATTTCTCCCCAGAAACTCATACACTGGCAACCTCAGTTGAGACTTGAATAGTAAGTATCCAGCCCAAAGAAAATGGACTCATCAGGCATCTGAACCCACAACATGGAAGATCCGCTCCCAAGACTGTTGACACCCCCCTAAAGAACACCCCCCTGCCTCGTGGGCCTGGTGGGAGAGGGTCAGCTCTCCTTTACTTTAGAAACTCCTTGCATAGGTAGGAGCCGACAGGCGAGGACCTTGGCCCTGACCTAGCCAGTTAACCCCTCGCTGCCACAACAAACTTAGAAAACAAGCTCTTCAGTCCCACGGAAAAGCCTCTGACCCTGCTTTCCTTCTTACTTCTCCTAGCCTGCGGGGTTCCTGACTGGCAAGGTAAAGACATAGCAACCGTGGACTGTTCTCTTCTTCCTTTTATAAAAGTTCGACATTAGAAAGGGGCCCATGCACTCATGGACAGAACCATCTGAGCTCCCAGTACTTGAAGCAAGCACCTCCCTCTGAACAGACAGACAGAACGAAGAGAATAAGGTTCAAAGAAGGGGAACAACATGTGGACTAAGACAAGGGTTATCTTAATGTATTGAGTAAAAGACTGAAGAAAACAAATGACTACCTTTTGTTCATAGAAAGTCTCAAAGGATACAAGAAGTTACAGTATGCGGTCCTGAGAAATATAACCTGCGTGAAGACAAATAGGACTGTCAAATATAAAACTATAATAAAGACATTGATTTCTAGCAAAATGACAAACACGAGGGCCAGAGAAACTCTCTAAATAAGAACACCTAAATTAACATTTAAGATATCTTTAAAATCCTCTTTAAATGCATGCTTGAGCTGGCAGGGGGAAGAACTTCTAGAGATAAAAATATAATACTTAAGATTAGAAACTTAATAAATGGAGTTAAACATAAGCCTTCAAAAACAGCTAAAGACTTAGCGAACTTGAAGATATATCTTCAGAAATTAGCCAGAGTGCAACACAAAGAAACAAAGTGATATGAAAGAAAGTTGAATTAACATGGAAAACAGAGAAGGTCCGTTGTAGGTCTAATCAGAGCTCCAGAAGGAAATGATAGAGAAAATGGGAAATCTGTAATATTTAAAGAGACAGTGATTGAAAAACAAAACTAATTAAAAAAAAAACAGTTCTCAGATTTAGATTTAGGAAGACAACAGCACAATAGAAGCAAAAAGATAATACAATAGTATCTTCAAAGTGCTGACAGAACGTGTCAGTAAAACCAGTATTTCCAAAATAAGGATGAAATAAAAATATTTTCAAGCAATAATTTAAAAGTGAGAAAATTTACAATGAACTAATCCTAATTATAAGAATTTCTATAAGCTCTACTTCAGGTAGTAAGAAGACGATCCCAAGAGGAAGAAGACTGACCAACAAAACAAAATAGTAAATATGGGCATAACTAAAATAAAATAGGCTACTTTTAAAAATGATATTGTTTTGGGGCACCTGGGTGGCTCAGTCAGTTAAGCGTACGACTTCGGCTCAGGTCATGATCTCATGGTTTGTGAGCTCAAGCCCCATGTCAGGCTCTGTGCTGACAGCTCAGAGCCTGGAGCCTGCTTCAGATTCTGTGTTTCTCTCTCTCTCTCTCTGGCCCTCCCTGCTCATGCTCCATCTCTCTCCCTCTCTCTCTCTCTCTCTCTCAAAAATAACTATTTAAAAAATAATAAAAGTAAATAAAAATTAAAATGATAAATGATTAAAATGTTTTTAAAACATCATTTACACAGTTAAAACTAAAATATTGAACAGAAGTTTGTAAATTGGTATGTGATTGGAATTAAAGCATTCTAAGTTCCTTGTGATATTCTGATGGAGGCTATAAATATTAATTAGACTTAGACTTTGCTAAGTTGAATATGCATGATAAAGTTTCTATACCAATCATTAAAGGAATAGAAACAATGTATAGTTTTAAAACTGAAAAGGAAAGAAAGAATATGGGGTGGAGCAGTAATCTTTCAAACCAAAGAAGAAAAACTTGAGGGGAAAAACAGGCAGGACGAACAAAGACAAAGAATAAGATGACAGAAATTCATCTTAAATCCAAATATAAATGCGAATATATCAATAAACACAATTAATAGTTGGACTCTTCAACTCTTTAGTTAAGAAAATATATTGCCAGAACACATAAAAGAAAAAACAGAATCCATCTATTTGCTGTTTACCAAAGAGACAGCTAAAACATAACGTCACAGAAAAGTTGAAAGCAAAACAATAGAAAAGGTATACTAGGAACATACTGACCAAAACGAAGCTTGTGTAGCTATGTGAACATGAGACAAAACAGTCTTATCAATCGAAATTTTAAAAGGCAAAGGGCCAGAAGTTTGCTACATATCATTAAAAGATTTTTCTAGTAGGATACAAGAATTCTAACAGTGTTTGTGGCTAAAAACACAGCATCAAATATATAAAGGAAAAGTAGGCAGGATCATAAGGA
The DNA here is from genome assembly GCA_030068075.1 of Paguma larvata. Lineage (NCBI taxonomy): Eukaryota > Metazoa > Chordata > Mammalia > Carnivora > Viverridae > Paguma > Paguma larvata. Next base: position 50,472,347 of record CM057836.1, read on the forward strand.
GAAAATGATAAATATCAAATCAAAGCAAGATGTTCAATTATACCTCTCTCAGAAATTAATGAATGACACATAAAAAATCATAGTAAAAATAGATCTAAATAACACAATTAACAATGGTGTCTGGGTGGCTCAGTCAGTTAAGCGTCTGACTCTTGGTTTCAGCTTTGGTCATGATCTCATGGTTACGTGAGTTTGGGCCCGGCATCGGGCTCTCCGCTGGCAGCACGGGGCTTGCTTGTGATTCTCTCTCTCTCCCTCTCTTTCTGTCCTTCCCCCACTCGCACTGTCTCTGTCTCCCTCAAATAAATAAATAAACTTAAAAAAAAAAACAATTAACAAGTCTGATCCAAGTGAACATGTTATATGCAAAACACATTCAGAGAATAAACATTCTTTTCAAGCCCACACGGGACAGTTACAAAAATCGATCTTGTAATAGACCATAAAGTAAGTATCAAGAAACATAACATACAAAAAAAAAAAAGAAAAAAGAAAGAAGAAAGAAAGAAACATAACATACAGACCACATTCTCTGAACCATAGCACAATTAACTTCTACTTTTAAGCAATTCAGGTGTCAAAAATAAATACAACGAAAATCAGTAAATAGTGAACTGGAAAACTAGAAAATAAACAAATAACAAAAACAGTCATCAAAACCTGTGGCATGCATAAAGCAGTACTTAGAGGGAATTTATAGCCTTAAATGTTTATATTAGAAAAGAAGAAAGCTTGAAAATTGATGAACTAGACATAGTACTTAAGAGGTTAAAAATATAATAACCCTCTCCCAAAGATAGAAGGAAGGAAATGATAAAGAAATTCATAAGGTAGAAAACAAGGAAACAAAAGACTATCAACAGAGCTAAAACTTGGTTCTTTGAAAAGACTAAAAAAAAAAATCTGACAAATTCTGGCAAGAATAATAAAATATAACCTTAGGAACTAAAAGGAACATAAATAAAAGAAGAAGAAAATTGAAAAAGTAAGAGGTTATTGAAAGAAATGCTATGTCGATAATTTTTAGGAAGAAATGTATAAATTCCTATAAAATATAAATCACCAAAAGTGACTCACATAGAAAAGGAAAACCTCAAAGGTCCTATAAACATTTTTTCAGATTGTGTCAGCAGTGTAAAATATCTCCCAGAAAAACACCGAGTCTAGACAGTTTTAGAAATGAATCTACCAAACATTCAGGCAGCAAATAATGTCAATCTTTTGTCAGAGATTAGAAAAAGAGCATGCATGCCCCCAAGTCATTTTTAAAGATTAGTATTACCTAGCTATCAAACCCTGAAAAAAACAGCGTCAGAAAAAGAAACTTCAAGCAGTTATCACTCACAATAAGTGATGCAAAACAAGTTCCTAAACTAAATATTTGCAAACTGAACCTAGCAATGCAGGAAAAACATAATAACGATATTTATAATGATTGATAATGATAATGATAATGTATTGTGATCAGGATAGATTGTTTCAGAAATGCAAAGTCGTTTTAGCAATTAAAAGACTCTATTAATGGAATTCACCACATTAACAGATTAAACAAATTATACGAACACCTCAACAGATACATAAAGAACATGCAATAAAGCTTCACATCATTCATTACAGAAACTCTTAGCTAATTAGTGATCATTCACCTGAAACACCAATGGTGTAACATAAAAATATTCACTTTTAAATTAGAGCAGATAAGAATACTCTCTATTAAAAGTTACACAGAACATTAAATTGAACGTCCTAGCCAGTGCAATAAGATAAGAAATGGAAATAATAAAAAAGAAAAAGAAATTGAAAGTATGCAGAAGAATAAAAAACTGTGATTAATCACAAATTATGTGATCGACTACAAAGAAAACCTGGAAAAATTATCAAATCAGAGGGATTAATAAGAGAAATTAGCAAAGTTTCTGAATATAATATATGCATATGAGAATAAACTTCATTTACATACAAGCAAAAAATTATTGAAACTATACCTTTAAGATCCAAGTAAAAATACGATAAGGCATAAAGCAGCTAGAACTAAATCTAATAAAAGGTGTACCAGATTTTTTTGGAAAAAATTATAAAATTTATAAAAAAACATTAAAGAATACCTAAATAAATGAAGAGATAGATCATATCCATGTTTAAAAGACAGTATTACAAAAATGTTTTCCCCAAAAGGATAATTGCAAATGACATGTCGGATAAAGGACTAGTATCTAAAATTTATAAAGAACTTACCAAACTCCACACCCAAAAAATGAATAATCCAGTGAAGAAATGGGTGGAAGATATGAATAGACACTTCTCTAAAGATGACATCCAAATGGCCAACAGACACATGAAACGATGCTCAATGTCACTCATCATCAGAGAAATACAAATCAAAACCACACTGAGATATCACCTCACACCAGTCAGAGTGGCTAAAATGAATAAATCAGGAAATTATAGGTGCTGGCGAGGATGTGGAGAAGCAGGCACCCTCCTATACTGTTGGTGGGAATGCAAACTGGTGCAGCCACTCTGGAAAACGGTGTGGAGTTTCCTCAAAAAAATGAAAATAGAGCTACCCTATGATCCAGCAATAGCCCTGCTAGGAATCTACCCAAGAGACACAGGAATGCTGATGCATAGGAGCACGTGTACCCCAATGTTCATAGCAGCACTTTCGACAATAGCCAAATCATGGAAAGAGACCAAGTGCCCATCAACTGACGAATGGATAAAGAAGTTATGGTACTTATATACAATGGACTACTACGTGGCAATGAGAAAAAAATGAAATCTGGCCATGTGTAGCAACATGGATGGAACTGGAGGGTATTATGTTAAGTGAAATAAGTCAGTCAGAAAAAAGACAGATACCATATGTTTCCACGAATAGGTGGATTTTGTGAGACTAAGCAAAAACCAGGGGGAGGGGAAGAGGGGAAAGGAAAAAAAGACACAGAGAGGGAGGGAGATAAAACATAAGAGACTCTCAAAGACTAAGAACAATCTGAGGGGGAGGGAGGGGAGGGAGGGGAGGGAGGGGGGAGAGGGGGTGACGGACATTAAAGAGGGCACGTGTTGGGATGAACACTGGGTGTTATATGTAAACCAATTTGAAAATAAACTATTATAAAAAAATAATAAATAAAATGCAAAAAAAAAAAAAAAGATGTAGTACATATATACAATGGAATACTACGTGGCAATGAGGAAGAATGAAATCTGGCCATGTGAAGCAACATGGATGGAGCTGGGGGGTATTAGGTTAAGTGAAATAACTCAGGCAGAGAAAGACAGACACCATATGTTTCCATGCATAGGTGGATTTTGAGAGACTTAGCAGAAAACCATGGGGGAGGGGAAGAGGGGAAAGAAAAAATAAGACACAGAGAGGGAGAGAGACAAAACATAAGAGACTCTTAAAGACTGAGAACAAACTGAGGGGTCGGGGGGAGAGTGGGTGTCGGGCACAGAGGAGGGCACTTGTTGGAATAAGCACTGGGTGTTGTATGGAAACTAATTTGACAATAAATTATTTTAAAAAATGTTTTCCCCAAATTGACCCAAAAATTCACTCAATCACAAATCACAACAGTTTTTCTGAAGAGGTTGACAAGCTGATTATAAAATAGACATGAAAAAAAAGATAACAAAATAAATGAAGTTGAGATGGAAAAGCAAAGGACAGGGGTGCCTGGGTGGCTCAGTCGGTTGAGCGTCCGACTTCAGCTCAGGTCATGATCTCGCGATCTGTGAGTTCGAGCCCCACGTCGGGCTCTGTGCTGATGGCTCAGAGCCTGGAACCTGCTTCGGGTTCTGTGTCTCCCTCTCTCTCTCTGCCGCTCCCCTGCTCATACTCTGTCTCTATGTCTCTCAAAAATAAATAAACGTTAAGAAAAATTAAAAAAAAAAAAAAGAAAAGAAAAGAAAAGGACAAGAATAGCAAGGACACTCTTAAAAATGAACAAGGTAGAGGGGTGCCTGGGTGGCTCAGTTGGTTAAGTGACCGACTTCGGCTCAGGTCACGATCTCACGTCTGTGAGTTCAGGCCCCACGTCGGGCTCTGTTCTGATGGCTCATCAGAATCTGGAGCCTGCTTCAGATTCTGTGTCTCCCTCTCTCTCTGCCCTTCCCCTGCTCACGCTCTGTCTCTATGTCTCTCAAAAATAAATAAACGTTAAAAAAACATTTAAAAAAAAATGAACAAGGTAGAATATTTCCTCTACCAGATATGAAGGCTTGTTATAAAGCTATAGGAAATAAGACAGTGGAGTATTGGTACAAGGAAAGACCAATGGAACAGAACAGACAGCCACAAACGAACCCACACTTCTTTGGAAACCTGATACATGACACAATTGTCATCACAGGTCAAGAAAGGATAGGTCAGGGGCGCCTGCGTGGCTCAGTCGGTTAAGCGGCCGACTTCGGCTCGGGTCATGATTTCACGGTCTGTGGGTTCGAGCCCCACGTCGGGCTCTGTGCTGATGGCTCATCAGAGCCTGGAGCCTGCTTCGGATTCTGTGTCTCCCTCTCTCTCTGCTCTTCCCCTGCTCACGCTCTATCTCTATGTCTCTCAAAAATAAATAAACATTAAAAAAAAAAAAAAAAAAAGAAAGGATAGGTCAGGGGCGCCTGGGTGGCTCGGTCGGTTAGGCGGCCGACTTCGGCTCAGGTCATGATCTCACAGTCTGTGGGTTCGAGCCCCGCATCGGGTTCTGTGCTGATGGCTCGGAGCCTGGAGCCTGCTTCAGATTCTGCATCTGCCTCTCTTTCTCTCTGCCCTTCCCCTGCTCGTGCTCTGTCTCTCAAAAATAAATAAATGGTAAAAAAAAAAAAAAAAAAAAAGAAAATTTAAAGCTGGATCCACAAACCTTTAAAAAAAAAAAAAAAGAAAGGATAGGTCATTCAGTGAGGATATGAATTCACTGGTTATCTACATGGGAAAAAAACTAAAAAGAAATCTAATCTCTACCTCTCACTTTGCACATAACACAAATCAATTCCAGATGGAATAAGGACTCAAATATGAAAAAAGCAAGATTTTAGAATTTTAGAATTGCGAGGACAACATGTAGACTAATATCCCCTTTTAAAAAGAAAATGTAAACGACACAGAGAGTAAAGGAAGGAGGGAGAGAGGGAGGGATGGAGAGCGCAAGAGATCCAAAATATATATAACAGGAATTTCAGAGGAAGAGGGCTTAACAATGACTAGAAATTAAGGAAACTAACCTAATAGCAGAATTTTTGAAGAGCTGATTCTTTGGATGAAAAACAACCATAAAAGTAAAAAAGATAAGTAACATAAATCACAAGGTTAGGAATGAAAACAGAACAGATACAGAAGTGTTTTCTTTTATTGTAGTAATAAATACAAACCCATGGGAATGTAATAAGCAATATCTGGGGACATCGAGCTACCAAACTGACAGAAGTAGAGAGGAACCAAAAAATCCCCTTCCCAAAAAGGTCCTGGGCCCAGTGTTACAAAGAAGTGCAGAGTAGTAGATGCATCTTACAGTTATACCGGATATGCGTTCCTGAAAATCTAGAATTCGAAATTTCCATAACATAGCACCATTTTCAAGAAAAAATGATAAGCATCCTACCTACCAGTTAAACCATAAATACAAGTCACTTGGCCACCACCTTTTAAGTCGCATAACTGTTAATCACTTTTCACATTGAGGCTGATTCATATTACTAGACATTTTGCCTAACCAACTGAGCCACCCAGGTGCCCCCCACTAGACATTTTGTACATAAAACAAGACCATTAAATGTTTACAGTATGCAATTTCCAACATGCATAATTCCGATTCATAGAGTGACTTTAGTGTATTTTCAAACTTTTGAGAAACAGTAACTCCCACGCCATAGAAACTGTTCAAGAGCCCAGAAAATGAAAGAACGCCTCAAGAAAGTATTTTATGAAATTATCATAATTCTGACATCAAAACCCAACAAAGACAACTTAAAAGTAATATGTATTAATAGAGATACAAAAATCCCAAATAAGTAGGAGCAAATCTAACTCATAATATAGACTAGAAGTTTTTCAAACTTGCCCTTACCCAGGGTCAACAAACACTATCCTTGGTCTCTGCTAACAGTGTAAGGTGCGAAGCTGGCTGAGAGCCTGCAGTTAACCTAGTATGCCCACTACGGCACCCGCAGAGGAGCTGCCTGCTTAAGAGTCCCTGTGCTGGTTCCCAAATCTGTTTATGCCAGTCATACTAACAGGGTAATTAGATCAATATGTCAATATTACAAAAACATATAAAATTTAAGTCTAAGGGGTCCCAGGGTGGCTCAGTCGGATGAGCATCCAACTTCGGCTCAGGTCATGATCTCGCGGTCCGTGAGTTCAAGCCCTGCCTCAGGCTCTGTGCTGACATCTCGGAGCCTGGAGTCTGCTTCGTATTCTGCGTCTCCCTCTCTCTCTGCCCCTCCCCGCTCGTGCTCGGTTTCTCTCTCTCCCAAAAATAAATATTAAAAAAAAATTTTAAGAAAGGCAAATTTAATAATTCTTTTAACTCGTGAAAATTAAGTATGAGCGAGATTTTTTTTGAAGTTTTTATTCAAATTCCAGTTAGCAAATATAGAGGGTAATATTAGTTTCTGGTGTACAATATAGTGATTCAATCGGTGAATTTAAACAGGTGGTGGGGGTTAAGAAGGGCGCCTGCTGTGAGGAGCACTGAGTGTTGTATAAAAGTGTTGAATCATAAGTGCGATTTTTTTAAGGAAAGGTATGGGACAGAGGAAACTTAAATTTTTAGAAGGACTCCACAGTCTGATTTTCCTTCAGGTATCATTAAAATCTCACCAAACTTTAATAAATCTACAGGAAAAATCATAGATAACGCATTTGGGATATGGTTTATACTGGGAGGATGACATGACGCTCTAATACCAGATCCAGATTTAAAGAGGCCTTGGCACATGGCAAACGATTAGCATAGGAAGAGACATAGATAGGGTTAGAAATAAAATGTTTATGGTGTGTACGCATGAATTTTAATCAGCCCCCATTCAATCACTTTTTCAGTTGGCCAACCAAATACCTGTCTTCACTGCATTGGATAAGAGAACTTCAATGATAGGAAATTATAATACCATGACCAACTGACCGATTTGGGTTTATCCCAGGAATGCAAGAAAATTATACATCATATTAACAGAACAATAAAAAACAAAATAATCATCTTGATAAACGCCACACAGCAGTGGATAAAGTTAAACTCCTTCACCTAATTTTTAAGCTATTAACAAACTAAGAATAAAGGACACGACCTTGACAAAATCAAGACTATCTATCTGAAACTACCGATCATTATCACAACTAATGAAAAAATGGTAGAAGGGTTTCATTAGAATTGGTGACTAAATACATTTGCTGACTAGCATCTCAATTATCAAACGTTATTCTGGAAAAAGGAAGAAGGTATACTTATTGAAGAGACAGTGACATATTTATTGCTGTTTGAAGAAAACAATCTTACCTGCCTGGAAAATCCAACGGAATCAATGAACGACTCTCAGGACTAACAAAGGAGCTTACTAAAGAGCATGTTTCAAAGTATTTATACAAAATATTGTTTCCTTATATTCTAACAATAAATAGTTAGACCAAATCATTTTTTTATAAGATATTCCCTTTAGGGAACAAACTCTATAAAATGCCAAGGACTTAACACAAAATCGGCTGGAATCATCTAAAGTAAACAAAAATAACTCCTCTAAGAAACAAAATATAAGACACAAGTGGAAATTAAGATTAAAATTAAATGGGGGCTCCTGGGTGGCTTAGTCAGTTGAGTATCCAACTTCACCTCAGGTCATGATCTCCCAGTTCGTGGTTCAAGCCCCGCGTCGGGCTCTGTGCTGACAGATCAGAGCCTGGAGCCTGCTTTAGATTCTGTGTGTGTGTGTCTCTCTCTCTCTGCCCTTCCCCTGCTCGTGCTCTGTCTCTGTCTCTCAAAAATAAATAAATGTTATGGGGCACCTGGGTGGCTCAGTCGGTTAAGTATCCGACTTCAGCTCAGGTCATGATCTCATAGTCTGTGAGTTCAAGCCCCGCGTCGGGCTCTGTGCTGACAGCTCAGAGCCTGGAGCCTGCTTCTGATTCTGTGTCTCCTTCTCTCTCTCTGCCCCTCCCCTGCCCATGCTTTGTCTCTCCTGCTCTCAAAAATAAAAAAATAAAAAAAAAACATTAAAAAAATAAATAAATGTTAAAAATTTTTTAAATTAAAAAAAAATCAAATGTCCAATGATATGGGAGTAGTAAAACTTTACGGATGGCTATGTAACGGAATGACATGTAGCCATGTTTTTAAAGAATATAAAGATATGGAAAAACATTCATGATATGCTTTTAAGTAAGAGAAAGTACAGATTACAAAAAGGTACAATATGATTCCAACTTTGTTTTTAAACAAAAGTATGCACACACATGCATAAAAGATATCTAAAAATGTGAGCACATCAAAATCTTTTTTTTTTTGAAGTGTATTTATTTATTTTGAGAGACAGAGAAAGAGAGTGGGAGAGGGGCAGAGAGAGAGAAAGAGAGAGAGAGAGAGAGAGAGAGAGAGAGAATCCCAAACAGGTTCTGCACCATCAGTGCAGAGCCCCATGGGGGGCTCGAACTCACAAACCGTGAGATCATGACCTGAGCCAAAACCAAGAGGCAGACGCTTAACCAACTGAGTCACCCAGGTGCCCCATGAGCACATCAAAATCTTAACAGTGTTTATCTCCAACCGGTAGGAATACAGATGGTTTTTGCTTTCTGCTTTACACTGTTTTGTGTTTTCTATATTTTCTACAATGAATACATCAGAAAAAATTAAAAATATATATTGCCTCTTCCTAGAAATCCATAAGACACCTACTACAGGAATCCACTCCCCCCGGCACCAGGAACAGAATTTAACTTTGGTCAGGCTCCAACTCTTCGGGCTCCCCCAGCAGCTCAGCAGCTGCTCTGGCCCTCAGTGTGGGACTTCATGAGTGCATGGTGAAGGCTAAACACCCAAGTCATCTTCCTGGAGGGACCCATGACCCCTCAGGATGACACCAAGGAAATCAGGCCAGTTGCAGACTTCTCAGAATCTGCTCAAGACAACCGGGGTTCCCAAGTCACGCCTTTCATGCCTCTAGGAGGGGCAGAGAAAATCAACCCACGTTGCCCACGGAAGCTTCTCGTGTTCTGTGTCCCAGCGGTCAGGATCTAATCTAGAGACTTCCCTGTTTCTACTGGCCCATGTGATCTCAACCAACCCTCTAGCCCTCATGCAGGTAAACAGGATTAAGGTAAATCCCAAGATGCACTAAGAGATAACTCCGGGATGTCTGTTTCTGAGAACCTTCCCTGAGCTTGCTCCCCACCCTCCACCCCTATACGGGGCAGGTAACTGTTTTCTGCTGGGTCTCAGGAAATACAGTTGACCCTTGACCAACATGGGCTTGAACTGCATGGGTCCACTAATACACAGAGTTTTTCAATACATACAGTACAGTACTGTAAATGTATTTTTTCTCCCTTATGATTTTTCTAACATTATTTTCTTTTCTCCAGCTGACTTTATTGTAAGAATACAGTATATAAGATATTTAACATACAAAATATGTGTTTATCGACAATTTATGTTATCAGTAAGGCTTCTGGTCAACAGTAGGCTATTAGTAGTTCAGGTTTTGAGGGATTAAAAGTTATCTGTGAATTTTCTACTGCATGGGGGCTGGTGTCCCTAACTCCCACATCATTCAAGGGTCAAATGTACTTCCTTTCTTCCCTTCCCACTCTCCTTCCTCTGTTCCCTTCCTTAACTTCCTACCCCCACCCCCGGCCCCCCAGGGAAATCAAAGAGCCCACAAATACAAAAACAATACATACATGAGGACTGGATGGAGAAGGTGCCATGTTAGTGGGGGCAGAGCCCGACAGACCATCTGCAAGCTACAAATTAAACACGCTGGTTAGCAACAGGGTTAGAGAAACCACTTCGGGGAAGACCGGACAGCCCCGAGGACGTGGAGCTCTCCAACTAGGGATGCTGCAAAAGTTGCGGAAGGAACACGTGTTTTGGAGTTGGATAAGACTGGGTCCAAATCCTGGCCCCATTGCTCTATCAGCTGCATGACCTTGGTCAAGTCCCCGGACCTCTCTGAATCAGCATCCCCATCCAGAGAATGGGCACAAAGCCCAGCTCACAGGACAATGATGAGTATGGAGGGAGATGCAGGCCCCACACACCCAGCACAGGTGAGGCAGGTGGAAGGGGCTCAGCCAATGGCTGTCTCTTGCCCGCATTCTCACTGCCCTTGGCACCGCGGACTCAATGCCCTCCCTGCCTTTCAACCTCCTCATCTCAGACATACTCCAAGCTCCCCATCATCCTGGGTGGTTTCTTCTAACAGCTGAAATACACCAGCCCTTGCGTGGGTGTGGTTCCTAAGCCAGTACATATTTCTGAGTCTTTCCTCTTCAAGAACAAGAGCCAGGGCATCATATGGCTTCCCCGAAGCCTATATAAGGGGGCTTTATGAGTCTTATAGTCCAACACGCCACTGTTATATTAGAGAAAACTTTCTGCACCCTTTTCTGGCTTCAAATCCTTGCCTGGAATCTTCTGGTACTGTGACTCAATACTTTATTGTGTGAATTCCTGGACTGCAGGGTCCAAAGGGCCTCAGGGGTCAGGACTGGACACAAGTGACCACTATGATGGTCCCAGAGAAGTGATGGGGCTTGGGGTGGATGAGTACTAGTCTAGGTAGACAAAGACAGATGTGTTCCAGGCAGACAGGATAACAAGTGCAAAGGAGCGAGGGCGCCTGGGTGGCTCAGTTGGTTAAGCGCTTGACTCTTAATTTAGGCTCAGGTCATGATCTCACAGTTCGTGAGTTCGAGCCCCGCATTAAGCTCTATACTGACAATGCAGAGCCTGCTTGGGATTCTCTCTTTCCCTCTCTCTCTGCCCTATCCCCACTTGAGCTAGCTCGCCCTCTCTCTCTCTCTCTCTCTCTCTCTCTCTCTCTCTCTCACAATAAATAAATAAACTTTAAAAAAAAAGTGCAAAGGGATAAATGAATAAAACACAGCACATTCAAGAAAGCAAATGGGTCAGCTTTGGAAGGCAGGCACTGGGCAGTGGGCAAATAGGGCAGGAGCGCTCAGGTGACCAGCAGGGACGTGAACTCCCAGGGTTAAGCCCTCTCTGCCCTTGAGCCTTGAGCAGGGCGCTCTGAGAGACTCCACAGGAGGCTGAACCCCAGGCAGCCCTCCCCTCCTTGGCAGAAAGAGCCTGGGAGACACATTCACCTGGGGGTCAGAAAGGGCTCAGGAAGGACAGGATGAAGACAGCTGAGACCCAGAGGGGAGTCTTGGAACCCACAGACCTATTCCTGCTTTGTAAAGAAGGCATCACTGAGGGAGACCTTAGCCTCCCCTAAACTAGCCTCATGTCTGTTCAGAGCCAGAAGCATAGGCAGGAGGGCAGAATGGCCGGTGGGCACCAGGCCAGGCCACTGGATGCTGCTGAGGGCCTGGCCACAAGTTGGTGGATGTGGTGTGACCCCTGGCATAGACTGGATGAACTCCACGCAACCCCCCGGGCTGCCTCTGCCCCTCCTGCTCTCATCCTGAGCCTCACAGAAGCCTTATTGTTATTTTTAATACAGTTTGTTTTTAGAAAGGTGAGAGGGAAACCGGCAGTTCACCAGAGCAAAAGGGAGAAAAAATAAAGCTAAACACAGTGCTCCAAAGATCTGGTCTTGCTTCCGAAATTACATGTTCTCCTTTGGGACTTGGGCATAATTTGCCGCTCCGGTTCTGGGAGCACGTTGCCACCTTCACGGTGTCCCAGAGACTATAACCGGAGCAGCAGGCTCAAAATGAGCCCAAGCTGGGGAGCCGGGGAGCGGCCAGCCTCGGCACCCCACCCCACAGCGTGGGAAGCAGGTCTTCACTTCTGATGCCTTCTCCACACCAGCCTGCATTTCCTCCACTACCTGCCCACCTCACTCACACACACACACACACACACACACACACACACACACACACACACCCCCCGCATTGCCAAGCCTCTGCTCCCACTCCTCTGCCCACCAGGAAAGCCCTCCTCTCCCCCCTGCTGTTCTAACTCCACCAGCCTTTACAGCCTTTCCCTCATCTGGCCACCCCCTCCCCAGAAGCTTTTCTGATCACTTAGCCCATGCCAACCCACAGGGCCAAGGGAGTCCACGATCTTTGTCCCTTGCTGATACAGCCTCTCTTTGGAGATCAGCTCCACACCTCTCATCTCTCCCAACGGTGTGAAAATTTCACGGTGTTCTCCTCTTTATCCCGCTTCAACATGCACATAGTCCCCACCCCCAGACCCAGAAATTCTCTTCTCTGGAGACTTACAGAGACCCCCCTACCGAGGGTGGGCTCTCAGAATGATGGGCGAGAGTCACTCTTGACCAGGTGACGCCAGGGGCATCTCAGTGCCTGCAAGATGGGTGATGTGTGGGCTGGGCCGGGACACCACCCTCTACTTTGAGCTTCAAGACCCTCTGCAGGATGTGGGGGGAGTGCGCCCTGGTGTGTCCTGGACACTTTTCCTTTCTAAATTTTTTTTAACATTTTATTTATTTTTGAGAGACCCAGAGAGACACAGCATGAGTGGGGGAGGGGCAGAGAGAGAGGGAGAGAGAATCCGAAGCAGGCTCCGGGCTCTGAGCTGTCAGCACAGAGCCCGACATGGGGCTCGAACCCACAAACCGTGAGATTATGACCTGAGCCGAAGTTGGAGGCTTACCCAACTGAGCCAGCCACTCACTATTTCATTCACTAAATGGAATGAAATAACCTCTGTGCCCCCTCTTTGAGGCTATACCCAGGCCTGCCCTCAGAATGTTAAAAGACAAGGCCATGATTCCTGCAACACCACTACTGAGTCTAGACACACCCTCGGGAGCTTGCACACACAGCTGCTCCCAGCCTCACCCACCTCTCACACGCACTCACGTGTATACACCACACACACATGCACGCGCACGCTACGCCATCCCCAGGCTACGGATCTAAAATCTACACAAAGGATAGACACACAAACAAGACTGAAGTGTGGAGTTAATTCATGTGAGCCTATCTCCTCCTAGCCTTGATCACCAGAGAGGAGCTCGAGAGGCTAGGCACCTACTCACAGGGGACCCTCCTCACCCCAAGATGGGTGCTGACCAAGGAGCCCTCCAAGGCAAGTGGACAAATCTGCTTATACATACATTTTGGACCATCTCTAGAACTGGCCACTCCTGACAGAAACCAAACACTTCTAGAAACCTGAAAAAACTCTCTGCCATGAGCTTCAGCCCAATGACAACATCAGAAAGAGTGTGAGATGACATTTCTAATGTGTGGCAGACTCATACCGGGAAACGAGCCGATGACGATAAGGAAGTTCATCAGCAGAGAGGATGTACAACCAAGGAAGGGGATGGAAGGGACCAAGACAGAAGCCGGATCTCCCAAGAGCATATTTGAAGCTGGGGAGGAGTCCTCAGTCGGGTCCAGAGCCAGGACCTAATGAGCTCAGCAGTGGGGACCACGTCACCATGAGCACGAAACAGACTGCTGAGAAGCACGGGTCGGACCAAGAGGAGCCAGGCAAAAGTCAAATTCTGCCGGACTTCTTGTCCCTCCAGCCTCTAGAGGGCAGAGACCTCTGTTCTATCTGGGGAAGAGGGAGAAGGGATGTAAGCCCAGCCAGAATTTTCTGGCACACCATTTTGGAACTCATATCCATTGCCTCCTGGATATGCCTCAGCATGCCTGGTCCTCTCAACTGCCAAGGGGTGTGCAGGAGGGACGGAGGGAGCAAAAGACTTCCTGATCGACCAAATACGATCAATGGATCTTAGAGAAAAAACAATGCAAAATTGGTTTTCCCCAAGTCCCCCATCAGACACCATCAGACCAGGACTTCCTGGACACCAGGACCGGTCTCCCTGCTGGCCTCGAGGTTCCTTGGGCGTAGGACTAGGTCTCCTCAATCAGACAGGGAGCTCAATGAGGGCAAGGTCCAAGCCTCCTCTATCAGAGCAAGCAGGTCTCACTTCTTCCTCCTCCTGGCCTGCCTCTGAGGCCCTGTGAGCCCAGGCCCTCCTCATCTGGACACGCCTCCAGGAGCCCAGATCCCAGCTTCCCGCCCTTCGCCTGGCCGGCAGCTCCAGCCGGAGTGGCCATGTGCTCCCACAAAGAGCGCAGACCCCGCACTGGCTCAGACCCCGGCCCCGGTTCACTCGTGTCAACACCGGGAGGACGTCCAGACTGGGCCTCCTCGCCGTCTGCCTCTGGCTGTGCTCGTAGCCAGCAGGACTCAGAATAGTCCCTCCCCATCTGAGTCTGTAGACATTTCGAGGGCAGCACACGCAAAACGGAAATCCTGCTGGGCGAGCCCTGCACTTCCCTGCACAGACTCAGACAGCCCGCTGAGGGGGCGGAAAACAGGAGCCGGGATCGGGCAGCCTGGAGTTTGGGGCTAATTTTCTGCCTCATTCAGCTACAAACACCCACCCAGGCCAGAAGGCACTAGTAGTAAACGTAGCTGAATCTTGGGTAGGGCCATCCAGAATTTCCACTTGGGTTTTTCCCAGTCTAGAGAAGCTCCTTCTTAGACCCAGAGAGAGAGTAGGCAGGTCATCCTTCCATCCGTCCATCCATCCATCCATCCACCCACACATCCGCCCATCTAGGCAGACTTCCCTGAACACCTCCTTCAAGCCAGTCCCCTGCTGGGCATTGAGGACACACAAGGAATGCCCCCCAGTGAGTGCCCTGAGCCTGGTCTGGGGAAGGTGCTGACACTTGATGAGACAATCAGGACCTAAGGCAAACGCAGAGACCAAGATATAGATAAGACTTGCCGGAAGAGGGGGGCGGCAATCAGGGATGAAACCTGGAAGGAGGTGACCACACCTAAGCTGAGTCTTAAAGGATGACCAGGAGAAGAACAGAAGGTGTCCCCAGCAGAAAGGATGGCAGGCAGAACCCTGGAGAGTCACAGAGGCAGGGGAAATGGAGATCGTGGTCCTGGTGAGGACTCTCAGCATCAGAGAAACCATAGAGCTCTAAGACCTCGTCTCAGCTCAGCAGCAGCAAGGCGCAGGTGCACGGCAGAGATGCTCCCGTGGAAGTGGCAGAAAGGTGAAAGATGCATGCGTGAAAAGCAGAAATCAGCCCCACGTGTCAGAGGGAAGACCGTGACAGGGCGCGTGGAGGACCCCGAGCCCACCTTAGCATCCCAGTGCGTTCTCTCGCTCCCGGGCCAGTATTTGTTTGGTGGTTTAAAGAAACCAGAACCTCCCAAAATGGGATGCCATCTCTGGGCGAATAAACAGGCCAACAGCCGGAGGACACGAGTATTGTCTACGCAGGCTGGAGGCTCTGCCTCCAGGCAGCTGGGAAGCACTGGGAAGCCAACCAGGTGCCGGGGGAGTGACCAGCATCACGCAAAGCCGGGAGAGGGGTGACGACCTGGAACAGACGCAGGTCAAGGCTGGTGCTCACAGTGAGGCCTTCCTCCATGCCCACCGTGGGAAGGGCTGGGTGACCTTGCCCCTACAAGAACTAGAGCAGCTCAGGGCCCAAGGTGGGGAGAGGACCCCTTGCTCAGAAAGCGATGCCACAGACCTCCTGCCATTCTGTTCGGCACAGGAGTCTGGGTCTGAGACTCCAGTGCCTAAGTTGCTTAGTACCTAGCAAAAGGATGCCTCTTACCTGCCCATAGGCTTGGACCCCCTTGGAATAAGATTCCCCTCCTGCCCCTCTCTCTCTGTTTTCCTGAAGGTGGGGCAGGGTGGAATGGGGCAAGAGGGACTATTGGCTTGGACACAGACCCCTTTTCTTCAGCTGCTTCCAAGATGCCACCAAGCAAGAGCCCACAGATGAATCTGCCCCTAAGGAGGGTTGCGGCTGGGGTAAGACAATGGGGCTGGAGCACCCCCAAGACTATCTGGTGACTCCTTCGCCTGTCTTCCTTCTCTCTTATTTGCCGCCCCCATCATGATTTCCTGAGTAATCTGCAGGGAGAGGCCTCAACATGGCCCTCTAGGTAGAGGGCCCTTTTTTTTCATGCTTTGGGGAAAAGGATTGGGTCTTGCCCAAGAGAGCACACCCAGACTTCACCAACCCCTCCACCCCACTCCCTATCTGACTGAAAACCCGCATCTGGGTTTCTCACCTATACGGTGTCCAGCCACCGGGGAGGGAGATGTCTGATAGAGGCTGTGTGATAAGGAAGGGAGGGGGAGGGGCAAGCAAGGCCAATGGAGCCGGCGTCTCTCCCAGGAGCCCAGTTCTCATCTTACCTGGATGGGGATGAGGGGCTCCTTGTCATCAATGTCAATGAGCACATCTTCCCCAGGACTGAGTAAACTCACGTCATCTGTAGGGAAGAGCAGTGTCCAGGCCTAAGAGGGGCTCCCGCAGGGGACTCGCCCCTCTCTGGCCACAAGACTCAGCCAGGATACTGAGCCGAAAGGCCCTGGGCCTTCCATACCTCTCAATCTGCATCTTTCTCCTCCTCCCACCTAATTCTTCCCTCTCCCTTCTCTCTCTCCCACCTTCCCTCACATTCTCTGTTCCCCCAGTTCTCCCTCTCCTTCCTCATCCCATGGAATCCATGCCTTTCTCTCTCCCTCAACTCTTCCCCTGCGTCCTCCCTCCACAGCCCTGGCCTCTCAGTAGCCCAGAGTTAAGAGATGCCTGAGGAACGCAAGAGGCCCACCCTTCCGGTCAGCTGGGCAGAAACACTTCTCCTTTGCATCCTGGTAAGAGGAGGGCCTCAGGACATGTCTCACCTGGGAAGGCCCACCTGCCCCAGGCTCCCTGCCCTGCCCTCTCCACCAACAGCCCCACCCCTACCTGGGCCGCCCTGCGGGGACGGACTTTCCTCGGAGTACTGGTCACACATGAAACTCTCCAGGGAGCGGACGGTACACTGCCCCACCACAGGCCGGCGGCCAAACTGGCGGTTATCAATGACCTTGATCACGATGGGGGGACAGTAGAGCTCCTCCCTGGGCAGCATCTGGGCAGAGCAGGAGGGAAGGGCTGGGCAGTGGCCTGAACCCATCTCTGGGAGGCTTCAGAGGATGGGGTGGGGGGGGAGGTCTCATTCACAGGACAATCTCAAAGAGCAGAGAATGACCATAAACCCGCTCGGAACCCACAACAGCCATAAACCCAAAGTGCTGGTGGGCCGAGCCCAGGAGCTGGCCAGGGAGCCAGAAGCCACACACCTTTTCTGTCCGCCTCCTGAGCGCCGTAGGCAGAGGCTGGCTTTCCCCCCACAGCTTTACCTTCCAAACACATCTAGCTCGGCCCAAAGTTACAAGTCTACTTTCCCTGAACCTTCACCGGCTAGGGGAGGGGAAGAAGGGAGAAGTTGGCCCAGGACTCAACGATTCTTGCAGACAGTCCCCCCCAAGTGGATACTCAAGAGTTGGCTTACGGACCCAGATTCTTCCCCTCCCAACCCCAGCCCCAAAAGCACTTTGAACACAACTTGAAATAATTTATATGCTCTCCTTCGGTGGCGGCTTTGGCTCAGCCAAGAGGAGGCTCCTGTTGACAGCCACTGGGCCTGGAATTTCTACAGTGCTTTCATCTTGCAAACCATTTTCCTCTCCTCAGACTTGCCGTACTCCGGCCACTAGGCCCAGGCAGCCCTGGGAGCTGCAGAGGGCTGGGGGCCCGAGGGCCATGGGGTGAGCCCCAGGCAAGTCTAGGGGAGGACCCAGTCAGGGAGAGTTTGGAGGAACCATGGAAGGAACCCTGGGGGGTGCTCCAGCGGGCTGAGACCTGACCTGGAAAGGAACGGTGGGTCCCTAGGACTTCTGTGCACCCGGGAGCTGGGCGGGAAGGAGCGAGCTGCCCCTACCTGTGCTGCTCACAGGCTTCCGCTCTTCCAGTGAGAAGAGTGTGAGTTCCGCTTCCCCACTTTCACGGACGAATGAAGTGGCAGAGATGCCATGACCAGGCAGGACCCCACAGGGAGTCAGAGCAGACGCCTGAGCTGCCCAGGGCCGTGAGGAAAAGTCTAGGCACCAGGACTCAGGAAAGAGATAGCAGGGACATCAGGCTCACCACTTCCATGAAGAGGGTGCAGACGTCAAAGTTGGGGTTCTTCCGGAGGTTCTTGATGACACAGGACTGCACTGTCTGGCCCCCGCACTCCACCACAAGGCTGGGAGAGGATATACTGGCCAGCTGGTAACTCTTCATGTTCCGCAGGCCCCATGCCAGGATCTGGGGACACAGAGTGAGGAGGGCAACTGGAAAAGGCCCCAGGAAAGGCTGGGGGCAGGAGGGGGAAGGGTCGGGCTGCCTCCCCGCCCCCACGCAGAGCCAGCCTCACCTCTATGGCGGTACGCTGGAGCGCTGGCTTGATGTTCTGGGGAACCATGTAGATGTTGGCCTCCCTCTGAGGTGGCGGGTAGGGCAGGTCTGTGTCCTCCGACTGCAGGGGACGGCAGGTAGAACAGAGACAACGGTGGGAGGGAGGCCAGAGAGATACAAAAAGGGGAAGGACGGTCGGGGTGGAAAGAAGGACATGCGCAGAGAGACAGACACAGAGAGGCGAAGGCACACGAGTAGGCAAACGGGGCAGGCAAAAATGAGAAAACGAAGTCAGTTTTTGCCAGGCGCCGTCTTCTCCAGGATCCCAGTTTGAGCAGCCCGGCCCGGGATTCAGATAACCTTGTTTCAAATGAACCCCAGGTCGCCCCTCCTCCACAGCGTGGGCTCTGCAGCGTGAGTGAGCTGCTCAGGGTCTCCCCATGCCTGCCACACACAGCCGCGCATGCGCACACGCACACGCACACGCGCTGCCCACTTTCATCCCCGCGCGTCCACACCAGCCCCTCTTGGTCCCGGAGAGGACCGCGTACCCTCCCGCTAGTCTGGTTGTCCTGCCTCCAGGCTCAGAGCCTCCCAACATACCACCACCCTGGTGCCCAACCTCCATCCCCCACACAACACCCAGGCACCTGCCGGCCCCACACCCCCACCTCCCACCTCTGGCCACCATGAGGACAGAACACTTGCTCTCTGAGCCAGAAAGACAATGCCCACACAGGAGAAGGGGACAGAAGTGCCCATCATCCACAGGCACTGAAGGGAGCTGCTGGGGAGGCTCCTTGGCCACCACAGATCAGAGATGACAACGGCATGTGTCCACTCTGCCTGTAAGTGTTTGCCAGAAAGACTTGAGCGGGAATCCTCAGTGATCACGAAGAAATGCGGGAGGAAGCAGCTGGGGCGAGGCAGGCAGGCACAGCTGCGGATTAAACAGCCACCGAGTTCGCACCGGTCAGGAATACAGGCTCTACTCCACCAACTACCGAGTGAGGTAAGTTATTTCCTCTCTCTGTGGCTCCGCTTTTCCATCTCTAAAACGGTCATTAAAAGTTGCCAACCTCTTAAGACTAGTGTGAGGCCTGAAGAAGTTAACACAACACTTAGAAGAATGCTCACTTCACGTGAACCTTCAACAGGTCTACTAGCCCACGTGGCACCTTTGGGACAATTAAAGAAAGATGTCCCTTTCTTAAGACTCTTTACTTCCATGTCAGAAAATCGTCCTAGTTTACGAGTTTGTTAGAACAAGACACTTTACTGCCACCTACTGGAAAATTGTTATAATAAATACAAACATACGATGTCTGCCCTGGAAACTGCATCTCTTTAGAGTGCCCTTGAGCAGTGCACAACCTACACGTCCATACAAGAAGGCCTTGACACTCAGGAAATGTTAACTATAAATAAAAGGACTATGCTGGATACTTTACAGAGCTTGCCTTGTGTAATCTCATTTAACAAGCAATAGAATCACTAGATTAATCCTCCAAGTGACTTGCTTTGGGCTCCTTCTCAAAGGATGGTGCATCCATGTATGAATGCTCTGACGTAGATGGCGGGAGCAGCTGGAGCATTGAAACACCCTGGCGTCCTCCTGCCACAACCAACCCCAGCCGTCACTCCTGCCTGGTGACACACCGATGACACTGCACTTCCGTGACGTGCAGCGGTAAGAAGCTCATTTCTAGAATCGGACCGACCTCAGCTCTAGTTCCAGCCCTGCTGCTTTCTAGCTGTTTGACCTTGGGCAAATTACTCAACGTCTGTGACTCATTACCCTTGTATGAAGACCCAGGATAACAATACCCCTCCGCGCTTGCTCCAGCAATTCAAGAAGAGAACAGACATAAAGTGTCTGGCACCCAGGAGCTGCTTAGTAAGCTGCAGTGACTGTCAGGATTATATTATTGTTGTCGGTCCCATTGTGTTTACCATGAGTGTTGTTGATCTCCCGGGGTGACTTGAGGGGAAGCAAGCCACCAGAAGCATCTCTTAAAACAACACTGGCTTCCTAGCCATCCCTCTGTCACGAGGGCAGAAAGCGAAGGAATTCCTCTGCTTGCTGCAGACCTTCAGTGCAGGTGGTGCGGTGTAGGAAGCACCCACGTCTGCAGACTGGCTGAGAGACCCATGCTGTCAGCAGGAGGGGGGACGTGCATGTCACAGTTCACATAAGTAGTGCCCTGGAGGCAGGGCCCTTTAAGAGAAGGGATTTTGCCTGAAGCCCTGCTCATGGTCTGTTCGTGGCCTGCTGAAGGCCGAGCTCAATGGAGGGGGGCCCAGGGCCAAAAACCCAAGACCAAAAGGAGCAAAAGGAAGAGATCGGGGAGGCGGAAAGATCAAACCTTTCTCACGTGCTTGTAACATTCTCCTCAATCACCAGGAAAACTCATTCATATATTCCCCTGCCCAGAACATTCCTCGCCCGGCCCCCAGACTCTGGGCGGCATCCCCCTGATTCCTGTTTAGCCCTCACTGCCACGTTCCGTCTTTCCTCCCGGCTCTGTGGAGCTCCGTGGTGGCGCTCCTCTCTACCGGCTGAGGACCAGGACCCCCGTTTGCAGGAACCTGTTTACGAGGAGGACAGGAAACGAGAACCTCAAGAAGGCTAGGCTCCAGTACCGTTTGGAGGAGGCCCTGGAGGAAGAAGGCAGGTGCGCACAGCTGCGGAGCGCCGGGCCCGGAGGAAGCAGGAGGGAGAAACAAGCAGAGACAGTGGTTAGAGGTGTGTCCGCGGGCAGCTTCCTCGGCACGGCACGAGGTCACCGTTCTCATCCAACCTCACGTCCCACCATCCGTCCACCTCACGGTCCCCAGGGGTCCAGCGGCATCTTTGCTCCCTGCCATTTGTCACCAGGATCCCTGCCTCTGCAGCCCCTCCTCCGCCCCCCGCCCGGCCTGCCGCCACCGTCTTCTGCCCCCTTCCGCGTATGCACGCTGCACCGTCCACCCACCCCTGTGGAGTTATCCCCGCACATCTATGCCTAAAGGCTCTCTTGTTCCCTGACTCTGTCCCATCCTGCCCCCCCCCCCGATTCTTCACACTCTCTGCTGCATCTTTGCCTTCCCAGATCCATCCCCAGCCGTTCTCTGCATCTTCCGGCAGCCTCCCTCCCTCCCTCTCCTCTCTCTCCCCCTGAATAGTTCTGTCTCCCTCCGCTGCCTCTCGAGTTCACTTGCACAAGGCCCTCTGCCCAGGGCACTCAGCTCTGCCCCCTGCACCCCTGCCCTGGAAACTTCTCCGTTCAAAGTCAACAACAACCTGCTTGCAGCTCAGCCCAAAGGCGCCTGGCAGGCTCCCGACCCTCCAAGTCCCTCAGCAGCATCCTGCTGGCCGACCTTGGCCTTCTTCCTGAAAACCCCCCTTTGGTCCCTCTCCACTGCCCCTCCACCCTCTCCACCCTGCTCTGCTGGCTGGGTCTCCTCCTGTGCCCAGCCCTCTCCTGGGCTTTCTGCCCCCAGGCATCTCCCCTCAGCCCCAGGCCCACGTCCCCAGCCGCTTACTGCTCAGGCTCACCTGTGTGCCCCACTGGCCCCTAACACTGCACTGTTACTCTGTTCTGAACTGGATTCCCTAACTTTCCCCTCAAAAGCTGCTCTCAGAAACCAGCCCCACGTCCACCTTGACAACCAAGCTAAAAAGCCCCACGCCGCCCTTGGCTCTCTTCCCCCACATCGCCGCGTCCAGCTGACCGCCAGGGGCCGTGGTGATTCTGGCTCCCAAGCTTCATGCGTACCCTTCCACCAGGCTCCTTCCCTTGGTTCTCGCCCCCACCCTCTGTTGCCTGGATTCACTGGCATCCCCCTAAGTGATCTCCTTGCACCTGGTTTTGCAAACCCCTTCCCGAGAGCCGATGCACGCTGTACTCTGCAGCCAGCGGGAACTTTCTAAGAACGTCATTCTGTTTAAAACCCGTCCCACATCCCCCAGCCACTCAGGATGAAGCCCATACTCCTTGACATGGCCTCCACGACCCTCATCTTCTAGTTCCTTCTGACTTCCCCGGTCTTGCCTCTCACTAGGTAACCTTCCCTTCCGGGGTCCCGGAGGGTGACGAGCCACCTCCCCGTAGAAGCTCGACGCCGGCCCTTCTGAGCACTAGCGGGCTGCAGGAGGCAGCACGCTCTCTTTACCTTCGATGCCTGGAGTTGTCGGCGCCGCTGTCTGAAACACTCTCCTGCCCACTTCACGCGGCTACATCCTACTCAGACGCCAGATCTCCATTTAAATCTTCCCTGGCGTCTTGAGCTCAATGTAAGCTTCCGCAGCAACGTGACTCACTCCCATTGAAAGACACACCACCCTGTGCCGTCTGTGTGTTAAACCGGCAACTCTGCGCACAGGGACCACAGCTGAAATCCCTGTCCCATAACTGCAGGACTAGGAATGGGTAACTGAGCGGGGAAGGGGGCAGAGGGGCGAATGGGTGGGTGGATGGTTGAATAAAGGACTCCGGCATACTCCCCCCTCCTTCCCAGCACTCCTGTCTGTGCCAGCCTGCTTCGTGGGTCCTCACCAACCCCCTCCCCAGCGCCTGCTTGTCGCTCCGTCTGAATGGCTTCCCATACCACCCACCTTCCTGAACCTAACACATCTTTCGGGAACTCGTTCAAGTTCTCCATCCTCCAGAAAATCTCCCAACCACTCCAGAAACTTCTGGTCACCCTGCTCTCCGACACCTTTTACCTCTAAGTGACACTGTGGCCCAGTTTCCCAAGGTCCTGGCTGGTCTCTGACACCTCACTGTGAGAGAGTCCGATGGCCCTGGTCAGGCGGTCAACTCCTGAGCCTGACTTTCCCAACCTTCTCCTGGTCCAGCCAACCTGAGGGGTTCAACGCCTCCTTCTGGGACAGAGATTCTCAGTGGGACTGGGCTGCGGTGACCCTTATCACATCTGGGGAAGCATGTCAGCATTGCCAGGCCGGGGGTAGATGTAGACTTAAAGTGTCACCAGGACATCCTAATTCACTGTCCTAGGTGAGACAGGGACTCTGAGGACCACAGACCTCAAGGGCAGCCGTACAGTAAGTCTAATTAGATGAAGCCACATTTGACCAGTCCCTTCCTTGCTCACCCTCCCCGCCCACCCTAAATGCAGGGCAGCCCCGGGGCTGCTCCAAGGATGGGCCCTACAGGTGTGCAGGGTGCTTACTGAACTGCCTCAGCTCAAGAGGACAAAGACCCATGGATAGGTGAGGCTATCTCCCCCTTCAGAGCAAAATCTACCCTTATGCCCCCTTCAGTCTGCCCAGCTCAGTACAGAGAGCTGAGGACAAGCCATGAGGGGGACTTCCTCTCCCAGGTCCTAAGGCCACCACACTAGACAGACATTCATTTCCAGGGCAGATTCGAGGGAAGGGTTGAGCTCCCCCAGCCACCTAGGTTGTCCTGTTACCAGTAGCCCATAGACCACCACCCTCCCCCCCCCCACCTCGCCCAGCAGAGTAGGGTCAGAGGACCCTCTGGACATGCAGATCCTGGCTCCTCGGGGAGGGGAGCTCTGGGCAGGGGCAGCCAGGCATGCTGGGAGGGCTCCATTGTCTGCCTGCCCCACCCAGCTCGTTAGGAACAACATGTTGCTCTAATTACACTTCCCAGGAAAAACAGTGTTTTAAATTAAGGCCTTGGGGGAGGGAAAGGGGGATGGGGGGACCACTGGGTTTATTTTCCTGATTGCAAAACACCAACATTTTCCTTCTAGTGGATCTGGGGGTGCAGGAGACTACCTCGTGTACATCTCAGATTAAAAGCCATCCCCAGGATCTGGAAGGGGACAGAGTGACATCTGGTTGGCCCCCTGAGCTCTCAGTGAAAACATCCGAGGAGCATGCAACCCCTTCTACCGGGGCATCCCCGCCACGGAGCAGGACAGAAGCAGCAGAACCAAGGGTTCTGAACCACGCCCCCTTCAATGGTCAAGTCTGCAAGTCCTAGCTCACCCTAGGTGGGATCTCTCTCTCTCTCTCTCTCTCTCTGCACATGCTACACATCCTTGGGGCCCCTGGTTGTTAAGGAAACCGCCACCTCTTCTGCTGCCTGTGCGTGCGTGTGTGTATTCTTGCGCGTGTACACACTCGTACACGCTCACACGTGCATGTGCATGCTCTCCAGTTCTCAGGAAATCTAAAATTGCAGTTTCTTTGAACTCATTCCCCTTGGCAGCACGGACCGCCTTTGTTCTCCAGACAAAAAGGAAAAGAAACGAGACAGAGGGCTCAGAAGAGGCGGGGAGAAGGAGGGAGAGAGGGAGCCAGAGGCCAAGGAGCAAACGGAGGAGAGGGAAACAAGAAGGGAGAGTAGAAAGAGGGGAAAGCGGGCTCAGGAAGGCTCAGGAAGAAGGAGTTTTCTTACTCTACTCTGGCAAAAAGACAGACAGAGGAGCTGGGGAAGGAAGTCCTCCCCTCACCCACGCTTTCTGCAAGGACCCAGGGTCCCAGATGTCACCACAGCCTCGAAGACACAAGACAAGAGACCCAATTCCCCACCAGAGCCCCCCAGAGAGGGCTGCTCCGGATGGGCATAAAGCCTGGGGGAGGGGAAATCGTGTCACCCAACAAGCTGCCAGGCCCCCAGCCCGGAACACTGCCACCTAGACCCCTTCTCCAACCCCTTCTGCCAATCCCTGCTTCCTATGCTAGCTCAGCAGCACCTCCTCCAAGAAGCCATCCCCACTGTCCTCCATCTGCTCTGGGAGCCATCGGCACAGCATGGGCGCATGTCATTCCCAGACACTCCCACATGGGCAAGGGACGCACTGGCCGGAGGCACTCCCCACCAGAAAGGCCATCCTTAAATCATCCTTCAGGGTCACAAAAGCCTCTTATCTGGTCATACCCCTTGCTCCCCAAACCCACGCCCCGCTGCAGCCACACAGCTTCCTAACGAGACCATCTGCCCGCTCTGCTCCCAGAACTTTGAGGGCTCCCGTAGCCGGCGGCCCAGAAGCTAAGCTGCCAGCGTGCCTTTTCACAACTCTCAGGGAAAGCAGGAGCACTCTTCACAGGGATTAAGCAGGGAGCCTGGAGGGTGCTGAATGGGGGGATACGGGCAGGAGCTCGGTCACAGCAAAGACGAAAAGCCTGCTAAGGCGTCGGGCCTCCTGCAGGACAGCAGCAGCAGCTGGACTAACCCGCCCTACCCCGTCCCTGGCGACCCTTGAAACTAAACAGGACCCAGCACCTTGGCATGAGGCTCAGCCTCTAAGTGCAGGCCAAGTGCCTGAGCTCTGGAGCCCCAGAGCTGGGGCAGGGGCCCCTGAGAACGGGGGTCCACAAGAGCATCGTTGGGGACTGTTCCCTGGACCAGCCGATACTCCGGTCATCCTACCGGGCCTCAGACCCTTTGAACCTGCTGACTCAGCCCAGCCCTGTGCCGAGCAGACCCCCAAGATTTGCTCTCCGCTGGCCCTGCTGACCCACACCCCGCCCCAGTCTGTGGCCTGGCTGGCTCTGCAGCAGGACACTTGGCTCCCTTCGGGGTCTGGCCCAAAAGCGGCAAATTTTGATTCGCTTCCTGACAGCGAGACCACAGCCAGACCCCCGCTCTCGGAATCTGAGCCTTCACTGTTACATATTACAAATCCAGTTATTAAGGACTTTAACTTTTTTTAATAACTCATCCCTGGGCTGGGTCTTCTTCAGAGCAGGCTGTGGGTTTTGGCCACAAAGTGCTCTCAATCAAGAGAAAGGGCTCCGCGCTGCTTCCCTGGACAGGACTCTGCTCCCCTTTCCAAATCGGCAGTCTTTCGCAACTGCAGCCAGAAGCAGGAGGCTGCCTGTCAGGCCTAATTACGGCCAGCTCACTTGGCGGACCCCACCTCGGTCTGGGAGCAAAAGGAAGTGAGGTAAGGGGCGCGGGGCCTGCGGATCCCACATCCTGACCCTGCACTTCAAGTCCAAATTGCACTGAAAATGTCAAATGGTGTCCGCTCCCAGCCTGGGGATTCCCTGATGGCAGGAAGTGGCTGCCCTTTACCCAGTCCATCTGACCAGGGCTCTCCTTCCTGTCTTCCTGCCCAGGCCTCTGCCCCTGCTCACCCCTAGGACCTGCTCACAGATGTGTAGGAGGCCGTAAGGGAACGTGCTCTTCATCCCTCATGGCAAAGGATAGAGCTTGCTTCCTCTGGAAGCAAACCTAGGAATCCCCAACCCCACCGGCCCCTAAAGCAGCCAGCTCCTAAACTGGTGCTTGGCCCCGTGGGCCCAAGGCACGTTCCCTGTCTTTCTGCAACGATGTCTGGCTAATGCTACCTTCACCAGAAAGGCTTCCTTGACGACTCTGGCCCCTTATGAACATTTTATTCTTGAAAACACACCACCTGGTACTCAGCCAGATGAGACTCTGCGCTTCTGCCAGGAGGTCTGGGTGAATCCGGCCTCCAACAGGGCAGCAAGCCTTCTGGGGCCAAAATCATACCAGGACACACCCCAGGCAGCCGTGGATCCGCAGCGTGTGGGGAAGGAAATCCAGTCGGATCTCTGAGTGGCAGACGCCCACTGGGGCACCGGGAACCCATAAGGCTGCGGGG
Source organism: Paguma larvata (assembly GCA_030068075.1). NCBI lineage: Eukaryota > Metazoa > Chordata > Mammalia > Carnivora > Viverridae > Paguma > Paguma larvata. The sequence continues at coordinate 50,499,282 of CM057836.1, forward strand.
CACTTGCCCAGGGGCAGTCCTTCTCCTTCCCTCCGTCCCTGCCACCTCCTCCCAGCTACAGGCCACAGCCATGAGGGCTCGGCTCACCTCTTCCAGGATTCCCGACGTATCCTGCACCTGGGCCGCACCGTGGGATAGTCCACATCCAGAAGATTGGTGGAGGGAAGAGAGGAGGGAGGGTAAAATTTCATCGTTAGTGACAAGGAGCACTAGGCAGGGGCAGAGATGCGCACACCAGATGTCATCCTAAGAGAAGCCAGCAGAACCTGCCTCCCATCAAGGGTGAGGGTGATAGGCTTCCAGGCATGCCTTCCACACCATCCCTGAGAAAGAAGGTGTGATGGGTGTCGATGCAGAGGCTGGCGGGAGAGGCCAAAGCATAAACCTGCAGCCCAGGCATCAGAGGTGACAGGAGAAAGGAAAATGACAGGTGGCGGGAAGGGTCCCAGCCCCGGGCAGCAGCCCCAGGGAGGAGACAGGCCCGACCCCTTGGAGCTGCTGTTTCTCCTGGAGCATGTGGACTTAGAGGGGCAAGAAGACACAGCCCAGATCTCCAGGGACCGGCAGGCCTGAGGGCACGAGCTTGGACTGGACAGAAGAGGGAGAGGGAGAACTAGAGGGGTGGGGGGCAGAAGCAGAGGGTAGAGTCGGGGGCAGGGGGCAAAGGACAGCCTGCAGAGTAAGAACTGTCTACAAATTGCACCGGCCATCTCGTAAGCAGAGAGAGCCCAAATCCAAACAGAGCCCAAATGACCGCTTCTCAAAGCTGCAGCCGAGCCTGGTGGGGAATAGCACTTCCTGAATCACATTAGCAGGGGTACCGGTAAAGGGTCTGCATTTTCTACCATGACCCCCAGAAGAAGGTATGGGGCAGGAATGAAGCCCCCACCACTAGCAGAGGGAGGAAAACTGGGTCCTGGTGGGAGGAGTGGGGGAAGAGAGTCTAAATCACAATTTGGGGAACTCAAGCGAGCCTCGGAATCCCTTGGAGGGCTTATGAAGACACAGGTTCCTGCGCTCCACCCCCAGGGTTCCCTTCAGTAGGTTTGAAGTGGGACCCAGGAATCCATTTCTTACCATATCCCAGGTGAGGCTGCACTGGAGACCACGGGGCTGAGCTGACAGTTTTCAGCCCTGACTGCGCATTAAAATCCCCTGGACAGCACGGAAGGATACCAATGCCTGGGCCACTCCCTCAAGAGATTGTATTCTGTTTGGTCTGGGGTGCAGCCTGAGCACTGCTGATTTCTAAAGCTGCCCAAGGGATTCTTTTTTTTTTAATGTTTATTTTGAGAGGGAGAATGAGCACGAGTGGGGAAGGGGCAGAGAGAGAGGGAGAGAAAACCCCAAGCTGGTTCTGTGCTGTCAGTGCAGAGCCTGACGCAGGACTTGAACCCAGGAACCGCTAGATCATGAGCCAAGCTGAAATCAAGAGTCAGATGCTCAACCAACCGAGCCACCCGCACCCCCCCCAAAGGGGGTCTTGCCTCCCCATGGTCTCCCATGTAACAGGCAGGGATACTCAACACTATACTAATGAAAGTGTTTATTTTTGAGAGAGAGAGAGACAGAGAGAGCACTGCTCAAGCGGTGGAGGGGCAGAGAGAGAGGGAGACAGAGGATCTGAAGCAGGCTCTGTGCCACTGTCAGTGCAGAGCCCGATGCAGGGTTCGATGCGGGGCTCATGCTCACAAACCGTGAGATCATGTCCTGAGCCAAAGTCGGATGCTTGACTGACTGGGCCACCCAGGCGCCCTATCTAAAGCCATCCAAGGGATTCTAATATGCCTACCGCTGAGAGCCACTGGGCTGGGTAACCAAGAGGTCATTTCATTCAGAGAGTCTGCGATTCTTGGACTTCACAGGGAAGAAGGGCAAGAAAGGCCAGAGCTGGACAGGGACCCCAGCCCCTTGCGCACCCTGCCCTCGAGGTCCCATTGGGAGCTTTCTCTGCTTAAAGGCAGGACGGTAATGGTGTATCCCTGATAGCACTTTCTAACCGAGCAGGGGCTGCACACCAGGAGGCTGGCAATCAGTGAAAGAAGAAAAGGTAAGGGGCGCTTGGGTGGCTCAGTCGGTTAAGTGTCCGACTTCGGCTCGGGTCATGATCTCGCGGTCCATGGGTTCAAGCCACGCGTCAGGCTCTATGCTGATAGTCAGAGCCTGGAGCCTGCTTTGGATTCTGTGTCTCCCTCTCTCTCTCTGCCCTTCTCCTGCTCTCTCTCTCTCTCTCTCTCTCTCAAAAATAAATAAACATTCAAAAAATAAATTAAAAAAAAGAAGAAGAAAAAGAAGAAAGGGTAAAAGCAAGCCTTACCTCAAAACCAGGAATATGGTGGATGGCCGGCTAGGGTGCAGAAAAAAGAGAGCTTTTAGTCAGGTGCTTGTCACCCAAGGCCCCATCACCCCCTCCTTTCCGCCCTGGCCAGGCAGACACATTTCCAACCACAAAATGACACTCGTGGAATAGGCCAGTGATCAGGCAGTGCAGGGGTTCGCGGACCCTTCTTTGGAGGACTAGAGACTCCTCAGAGGAACCTGGAAGCGGTGGCAACTGCACGGGGAAGCCACACGCCTCACCCGGAGAAGCCCTATTTCTCTCTGGCCGACGTGCTGAGGTTCATATTGCAGTCAGAGATATGGCTCTAAACCAAACGCCCTATTTCACAGCAGGGAAGCAGCTGGCCCCGGGTCGCACAGCGAGGCCACGGACGAGGCAGCACTAGAACAGAAGTCCTGCCTGTACCTATCCGTGGAGATGCACCCATCACAATTAAGCTCCCCCAAACCAGATCAGAGAGGTCCTACTCCCAGAAACCACATCAACTTATGACCCAGGGAAAAATATGTCCAATGGCCAGAAGATTCCAACATTCTAACACAGTCCAGATTCCAACATTCTCCCCAATAGTTAGATTGTGTCATGCTTCAGGGTTCAGAAAAGATGGGCGAAACCCATCCTCAGCAGGCGGCCTGACAGCAGGTGACCGTTCAGTGTTCCCCACTGAGTTCAGGCCTCTGATCAGGGACGAAGGGTATATTGCAGCCCCCTCTCCTCCATCGGGCATCCTCTCCCAGTGCTCCCCTCCCTTCCCCACTATGTACTCCCTGCCTGGGCCTCTTGGATCCAGACACGAACCAGCCTCACCTTCTCTCTCTGGATGAGCTCAAAAGAGGCCAGCAGCTCACCCGCTGGCTGGCTGCCCCTAATCAACGGGAACCAGGCCAGCCGGGGCATCCGTTCCAGACTGGGCTGACAGATGCAGCGTCCCATGAACTCATCTGCACCCTAGACCAGGCATGGAGAAAGAAGAGTCAGCATCTCCCGGTCCAGGGCCCCGGGGGCCTCAGAGCAATCACCAGGCCTATATGTGGCCTCCTGAACTAGAAAGGGACTCAGGAGCCAGGGCAGCCCCCTGGTGCAGAATGGTGAGCTCTGCCCCCTTTAGAAGCATGTGGGGACAGTAGGCAGGTGGCCTCCTGCCACTGTCACTAGATTTGAATTCCCATCACAGTCGAATATTCCTCTGTGTGTCTAGTCTTCACCTTGATTTCATTTAATCGAGCTCTGAGCCCATTAGAGACCAGAGTGGCAGCCCCCTAGCGTTTCTCCAATGCCCTCATCAGAGAAGGGACATTTCCAAGGGCTTTTGCCTCTCCTTTAAATTCCCCCATTTCCGGCTGGGGAAACTGTGATCTCTGGTCAAGTTAAATGAGTCTTGTTAAAATGATGTTTTCATCTTAGCATTCCTTTGCTCAGGCGCCTTCCATGGCTCCCACTCCCTAGAGGAGAGAGCCCACCTCTCCTCCTGGCATCGAAGGCCCCCCATGGAGCCTGCTCGCCTCTGCTGCCCTGCCTCATCCTCTCTGCACATCCCCTACTCCAGTCTGCTGGCCTCTGCTGCCCTCTCAGACCGTGGCCTTCACGTGGGCCATCTCCCCCAGCTGCGCTATCCTCTGCCCTCCTTAGCCGTCACCCACAGCCCTGCCCAAGCTTGGCCCTTTGGCGTGGGCCTCTGTGACCTCACCGAGCCTGTGATTCCAGCCTTGTGATTAGCTTCCCCAAGGGGGCGGCGGCAGGACCTGGGTCTCAGCCAGATGGTGCGGCAGCCCTCACAAGCCCTACTGCCTTGCCCGAGGCCCTCATCTGGAAAGACCCAGAGCGGAATTGGGAACCGCTGCCTGCAGTCACACCACCGCTGGGGACGTCCCGAAGAGCCACACCAGACTGGCCGCCAGCTCCTGCATGGATGCCCACACAGCAGGTGATAGCCCAGCATCAACCTCTCAGTTTGAACAGCAGCCGAATGCTGGGAGTGGTCCCAGAGGCCCGTCTGGCCCTGGGGTTACCCCGTTAGTTGCTGGGTCACAGAGAGGTTGTAGGGAGGGGATCCTGGGCAGCCAGGCCAGCAGGAGCTCAAGGCAACGGCTGGTCACCAACAGGTACGGAGCCCTTTGACTATGTCAACAATGCACACAGCCTCTGCTCTCCCCCAAAACCCTGGAGCCCAACCGCCCAGAAGAAGCCATGCCTCTTCTCCCTGTCGGGTGCCTCCCAGGCGCTGGCCTGCAGGGGAGAGACAGGGTCAGAGCAGCATTGTAAACGAGGAGGTGGGATGCTGTGTGCCGCCGGCCTCCTGGCCCGCCCTGCTCTAGCACTTGCACCTGCTTTCTGGAAACATCTTCCAAACCCTGTCCCTCCCCTTTTATCCGCTGCCACCCCACCAATCCAGGCCGGCCCTCTCCGCTACATGCGCTGTCAGCCAACCCGGTCTCTCCCTTTTCTCTCCTTTTTAAAACGCTGCTTGGCCCCCTCACTCCCTTCCTCGCCTGGCCTCATACTCCTTTCTCCTTCCTCCCAGCCCGGCCTCCGCTCGCCTCAGTCTCCCCCTGCCCCACGCCGTGCTGCCATGCCCCTGTGCCTTGCCCCAGCACCCCAATCACATTTCCTTCAGGGCCTGGGTCTTCCCCACAGCCTTCCCTCACATTCCACGGCTATCTCTCCCTCCCGGGAACCTTCTACAGCTGCATTGTCTAGTACCTGTGGCTATCTAAATTTAAAGTTTACTTAATTAAAACTGAAAGTTAGGGACACCTGGGTGGCTCAGTTGGTTAAGCATCCGACTTCAGCTCAGGTCATGATCTCACAGTCCGTGAGTTCAAGCCCTGCATCAGGCTCTGTGCTGACAGCTCAGAGTCTGGGGCCTGCTTTGGATTCTGGATCTCCCTCTCTCTCTGCCCCTTCCCCGCTCACGCTCTGTCTCTTAAAATGAATAAACGTTAAAAAAATTGTTTAATAAAAAAAAAACTGAAAGTTAAAATTCAGTTTCTCAGTTGCCTTAGCCACGTCTCAACTGCTCGAGCACCACGTGTGGCACAAGGCTCCTGTTCTGAACAGACGGCCATAGAGCTATGCCCAGCATCGCAGGAGGTTCTGCTGGACAGCTCTGGAGGCCCCGGAGGATTCCCTGCTCTGTGGGTGGTTCTCGGCTCCCACCTAGACTGGGAACCCCAAGGGCCGGGCCACTCAGCCCAGCACACAAGGGCTTGATACATGTTTGTGGAGTCAACACAGCTGTCGGATGGGGACAAGGAACTGGCCTGGGATCTTACGAGCGGGTTAGAGGAGAAACCCTGACCCTCAGCCAAATGCCCGTTCCAACTCTGTCCCCTCTCGCTGCCGCTGGCACAGCACATGTGCGAGCAATCCATTTTTAATTACTCGAGAATAGTTTTAACTGCCCTGTAGGCCATGGGGTCAGGGAAGAGGCCACCTCACAGCGGTGTCTCCCCCTGGTTCCTGCAGGGCCTGGGCAGTGAGGAGATGAGGGAGGAAGGCAGGCAGACTCACGTAGGTGTCGTGGTCATACAGCTCCACCACGATGCTGGGCGGCTGCTCGGCGATGCTGGCCGGCTCACCAAAGATCTCAATCTCATAGAAGATGAGCGTCTGGTCCCAGGTGGGGTTCAGAGTGTTCTTCGCCACCACCGTCTTCTGGCTCTGGTGCAGGAAGGAGACGATGGCGTAGGGATCTGTGTGGGCCGGGCACAGGGCAGGGAGGTACGACACAGTGGAGACCGTGAGAGTCGCCCACTCAGGAGTCACGCGGGCCACAAAGCTGGAGCAGAATCGTGGCCGCTGCTCTGCAGCAAAAACCTACAGGTGGGAGCCCACTTCCTCAGTGCCCCCTATCTAGGTCTCTAGAAGACCTGCTGGTGGACCACAATGGGAAATGGAGCCAAGGTCCGGGAGAGCAGGCCCAGAGGTCCAAAGAACTCCCCTTCTGGGCTCCTTCCCAGGCTGGCTGCTGGAGGCCAGGTCCAGCTAGAGGAAGTGAGTGCCCACATGATGCATCCATTCCTTCATCCAACAAGCATCTATTGAATGCCTTCTGCACACCAGGCCAGGAACTAGGGGCTAGGGGCTGAGAATACAGCTGAAGCAAAAACATAATCCATGCGAGCAACCATAAAATTACAATCCTGATCAGCACTTTGAAGACTGGCTATAAGGTGCAGGAGCATGTGTGAGAGAGGGGTCTGTCTTCCTTGAGGAAGGGAGAGTAGACCGGAGATGTTGGTGCCATCAGACTGGGGTGCCTAGGTCTGCATTTCAGCAAGCCCACTCTGGCTGCCACATGGAACACAGCCCAGAGGGAGCAGGGACATCAGTTATGAGGCCTCTGTAAGTGTTTGGGTAGAGACGGTGATACTTAGATGGGCAAGGTCACCAGAGGGAAGCACATGGGCTCACGAGCTGTTTAGCAGTGGGTGGGGTTCAGAGGAACCCTAAGATCCCTGCAGCTCCCTGCTGCCTGGAACTATTTTACAGCCTCCCAGCCCCAGCCACGCTGGCTGGGGGCCTCCTGCCTGCTTCCAAAGGGAAGTTGGGGTCACTGGAGAAGATTCTAGGGCAGTGGCTCTGAAATGTGAGCACACAGCAGAATCACCTGGAAGGCTTACCCAGCCTGCTGGGCCCCACCACCCGGAGACGTATTCCTCAGGTCTGGGGTGAGGCTTGAGAATGTGCATTTCTCACAAGTTCCCAGGGGTACCGATGCGGTCTTCCAGGGCCACACTTTGGAAACCAGGGCAGGAGGAAGTCCTCGGAACTGAATGTATGTAATTTGGGACAGGGGCAGAGGGCCCAGAGGAGGGGCTCCTCCAACTTCTCCCGTTAGATGTCAGACTTGGGGCAGGGTCCAGTTGGCTGCCATTTTGTGAGACCCAAAGTACCAGGCATTTGGACAGGAAGGTCTGGAGATGCAGGAAGCAGGCAGCTGGATGCTAGATGTCTGGGAGGGCTGAGCTCAAATGGCCTAACACGCACCCTATGCCCTTGGCACCTGCTCCAGCCTGCAGCGTCCTGCATCCTCTGAGCCTCACAGTTTAGCCCCAGCTGTGCCCTAACCCTCATGTGACCTCAAGAGACTAGAGGTCAGCCCTAGAGGTCCGGTGCTGGGATGTCCAGCTATAATCCTGGGGCCGAGATGGGGAGACGGCGCTTCCTCACAAAGGGAAGAGGAGCAGGACGGGTTCCTCGGCCATAAGGAGTCCATGTGGCACACTATGGCCATTGCGCAGGAGGTGACAGAGAATGACCACAGAAGAGGTGAAAGTTGGGGTAGAGAGTCGGAGGGCTCCCATCGAGAGATGGGGAGAGTAGAGTCCAAGATTCTGGTTGTTGGCGATGGGCTAGTTTTAAGAGTGGGGGGAGATCTAACTTAGGAGGCAGAAGCTATGGGCACTCATTGGCTGCATAATGCTGGGTTGGGCTAACAGGAGGTAGCCACCCGCGTGGAACCAGACTTTAGGCAAAAAAGCACAGTGCAGTCAATCCTGGAGGGCTTCCTGAAGGAAACTGGTTTTTTGAACCCGATCCTGGGGGTAGAAGAGGGCCCTTGACAGGGGAAGGGGCAGAGAAGTCATGCCCACCCATTCTGCCACCCCCACCTGGTGGAAGCCTCCCTGGCATGGGGCTCCCCCTTCCGTGCACCGGCCCTGGCAGGGTGGGCCCCAAGCACTTCCCCTCCTGCCCCTGGCAGGGCCCAGCGGCGTCTGTGCATTTAATGAAACCGTCTGGCTGTGATACCATCAGCTCCAAGCTCGGCAGAGAACCTCTCCCTGGTTCCAGTAAGGGAAAGAGGGCGCGTTCCGATAAATAAAACCATATTAGAGAGCCGGCGAAAAAGCCCCTTTTGTTCCCACCCCCCGGGCTTCCCAACGCTTTATTTTTATAAGCGCGAGGGCCCCAGACCGACCGCGTTTACACAAAGATCACAATTGCACATTGTAGCGGCTGTGCACGCTGTATTGGTGTTGCCAGCACCCCCCACGCTGCCCCCCTCCAGCAGGCCGACTCCTTCCAGCAGCCCAGCAGCGCAAGCAATGAGCTCAGCGCTGGGGGGACGGGGAGGGGGTGGCTTTCAAACAAAAATCACCCAGACCCACACACGCGCCCCACCCGCCCATGGGAGGAAAAAACACACAACAAAGGCATTGTAAAGAGCAGGCCTGCAGGGCCGGGGCCTCAGACACTGGGCTACTGTGTGCTGGGGCCCGGCTTCTCCCCCCACGGGGCCCAGCCCCTCCAAAAAAAAGAAACAAGGGGGGCGGGGGTGTTGCTGAAGCAAGGTGGTCAGATGAGGGAAGGCCAGACAACCATGCAGACACATCCCTCTTCCAGGAAAGCCAAGAGGAGGGAGAAGCAGATCCCACGGAGAGGTGGAGGGGAAGGTGAGGGGCTGGTTCTTCTCCGTCTGCCCCAGCCTAGCCCTCTCCCCAGGGCCACTCCCACAAGAGAGGGGCAGCATTGGCCCTCAGGCCTCACCCTCCCAACCCACACGGAGCTGAAGTGGAAAGTGGCTGGATCGGAGCTCTCTAAGGATCATTAGCTGTCCCAGGAAGCTCCAGCCGTGAACACACATGGTTCTACTGGGCGCCATCACCTGGAAAGGCCCCAGGCAGGTGGTTCTTTTGCTGGCCCTAGAGCCCTGCACTTGAGCTCTGCCGCTCAGACCTTCCTAGAGCCTTCCTAAACCTTTACGGTACACTAAGCTTTCCTCATAGGCCCTCCCACCTTCCCAGCTCAGACCACCGGAATGGGGGCCCAGGCAGGTGGCATCATCCTACTTGTCCCCGTGAGGACTAAGTTACTAGCCCATGCTCAAAGGTGACAAGGGCTAGACCCCCTGACTCCTAGTCTAGTGCTCCTTCCACCATGCCACGCTTTTCAGAAAAGAACCCTTGGGGCGCCTGCGTGGCTCAGTCGGTTAAGCGGCCGACTTCGGCTCAGGTCATGATCTCGCGGTCTGTGAGTTCGAGCCCCATGTCGGGCTCTGTGCTGATGGCTCAGAGCCTGGAGCCTGCTTCAGATTCTGTGTCTCCCTCTCTCTCTGCCCTTCCCCTGTTCACACTCTGTCTCTGTGTCTCTCAAAAATAAATGAAAACATTAAAAAAAAAAAAAGAAAAGCAAAGAACCCTTAAGAGAGAGGGGAGTAGATCATGAATAAGGCAGTGAAATGAAAACTATAATACAGCAATACTTTTCCCTATTAAATTAAGAAAAATTGTCCAGAATTATAAAACCCAGTGCTGGCAAATATTTGATGAAACAGGAACTCTCCTTTACTTCTGGAAGCAATTCAGGAAAGTAACTGGGCAGAATGCCCTAAAACACATAAAACGGTTTATATTTTGTTTCCTATATTCCTGGGAAGCATCCAAATTGACCAAGAAGTTGTATGTACAGAGATGTTCATTCCAGCATTATTTGTAATCCATCATTCATTCAACACACAATTTCTGACTGCCCAGCACCCGGTAGGTAAGCGCCGTACTAGGAATACGAACATCAATGAGATGCAATCTAGGCTCTTAAGACCATGACTACGGTTGGAAAGAGTAACCATACAACAGACTCCAAGGTGACATGCAACTTAATAAGGGAATGGATGAGGTGCTGGGGATGGGGGGTAGCCCACATAGCCTGGTGGTGGCATCAAGTCAGTCTTCCCAGAGGAGGTCTCCTACCCCCAGTCTCAAGAAGGAAGAGTAACCAAGGCAGACCAAGGAAGAGGGGGCGTTCTAGACATCCAGCACGGCCTACGCAAAGACACCGGAGAACCTGGGCACTTGGGGAACAGGAGCTGGTGTGGCCGAGGAGGGGAAGCCCGGGCAGTGGGCACAAAAGAGGGAGGAGGAAGCGAGGCAACTCGCAGAGGTCCCAGACCCAAGCTGAGCAATTTGGACTGAATCCTGCAGGTCAGGGTTTCCCAAAATGTGTTCTTCGTAAATGCGGGTTCCCTGGGGAGCTAACGAGTGCTGAAACGAGTCGGCCAGGCTCCTTTCCTGCGGCCGTTTCAGGGCCCCTCGATGCCGTCGTGCACTGTAAATCTGCAAGCACGCAGCGTTTCTCAGTCTCCTTGCTCAGGGACCCTTTTCAAGTGGAGCATTTCACAAGCCTCCGATGCGCTTTGGAAAACAGCTCCATAAGCTCCATGGGAGAATTCCCCTCGCCGGAGCCAAACTTGACAGAAAGCTGTGCTTCAAGGTGGGGGGGGGGGGGGCGGAGCAAGACTGGGGTCCAGACACGGTAAGCCCCAAAGTCGAGAGCTCCCCAGCCTCACCCAAGACAGAGTCTGGATGTGGGTGAAAACTCAAGCGCTGGTCCCCACAGAGGTGACCTCAGCCGTTGGGCAGCCAGGAGTCATCAGACCTCATTGTGGCCTGCCCTGGAGCAACACCTCTCAGGGCCACCCGCCTGCCACAGATCTTTGCCCTCCCAGGAGCCATGAGGCCACCAAAGAGGGCACAGGACCTTCTTAACAGATACCCCACTCTGGTAGATTAATAACTTGGCATCTGGTCTACTTACCCTCCCTCATTTGCTTGGTTAAAACCAAGCCAGGCTGCCTCAGCCCAGTGACCTGCGAGATCCCCAAAGAGGAGTTTCTGATTCTCCCGTGCTAAGGACCATCTTCTCATATGTGACGACCTCACAACAGAGCTGCCCACGGGTTATCTGTCTCTGCAGGAGCTCTGTTAGCAGAGCTTCTGGCTCCCTCAAACCACAGCCGTGGTCCCAGCTGGAGGAGAGAGAGCAAAGCAGGATTCCCTGGGGAACAGTTTGGCGAATGAGACAGCTTCCCTCCCGATTCCTTTTGAGACAGCTCATCTACGATGAAGAGCAGTTCAGTCCAGGCTGCAGTTGCAGGAAGCGATGCTGCCAATTAGATATAGTGTTGAGGACATGTGATTTCCAAGTCCTCAAGAGTCATATCTTTTCCAGTCAAACTGAATTCAGTGCACAGTACAGATGCTCACCAAGCAGGGTCAATCCCGACCCCAAGTCAAAGAGAAGTCATTTGAGTTAGCATCCTTTGACATTTTTTAATGCCTAAAGGCTACACAGGCCACACACACAACCACAAGCCACACACGCCCTTCTATAGTGTCTGAAGAATCGATGCCGGGTATATATTCAGACCCCACCGGAGGCAGAATCCTCAGGCAGCCTGGGCAGAACATCACAAGCCTCCCTTCCCTGCCTGAGTTTAATATTATCCAACAAGTATTTCCCTAGCAGTTCCTGTGTGTCCCCCCCCAAACCCTCAGCCAGAGAGAAGGAGGCAGACACAGCCCCCACCTTTGGGCAGCCCCAAGGCCCACCCCTCAGGGCACAAGCAGAGAGCACAGGTCGGGGGCCACGGGAGCCCACCAGACATCCAGAGCACCACAGGTCAGAGTCAGTGGAGCACTTCTGGAGGAGAGCCCTCTCTGCCTCAGACACACGGCAGGCAGGCTAAGGGTGATGCCGGCGACAGACGCCGCGCTAGACCCTCCCCTGGCCCCAGACATTCCGGATTCACACATGAGTTTCCTCCAAGAAATGCCAGCCGGTGGCCACGCATAGCCTCCGGCCGCCAGCCGCCCCAGGGTCAGTGCCAGGGGAGAAATTGCTTTGGTTTAGGGTTTGGGAGTGAAAATAAACACTCTGGGTTTTATAGGTTCACCCATGTTGGCTGCTGTTTTCCTTTCCAGCAGCTGGTCAATCAGGCCTTTCATTCAGAAGCCAGCGGCCTCTGAGGAAGCCCTGGGCAGTGCCCTCAAAGCTCAAGGGACGTTTATTTGGGGGAGGGGGTGGGACTGGGATGGAAAGTGTGACATCTCCCGCAGGCCAGCACCAGGCCGACCCTGCCTGTGGTCCCCAGGGTGCATGCTGCCTCCTAGTGGGTTCCTTAGGAGCGGCTTCCTCCCTGCAGGGTCCTCGGCCAGCCCGACCCACAGAGCACAAGGGCTCCCCCTCCCTGCCACAGGCCCACACGAGCCCACTGCCGTCTGCACCCTCACCTCTCGTGCTCCCCCAAGGAGGAAGAAGCAAGGCTGTGGATTAGTCCACCTCCTTTCTCTGGGCTACATTCCAGTTGTCAGCAAGCACCCCGGCAGGATCCCGGCGAGGGGCAATTGCAAATCCGCCCCTGGCCCGCCAATCCCCGCATGCTGGTTTTGCATATGCTTTCAGAGGGTGCCCTCAGGACCCTGGACCCGGAGCACAGAAGAGAAATTGCTCCATCCACGGTGTGCCTGGCTGCATGAGGCTGGAAAACAGGTCACTGGGAGGACAGAATGTGAGGAAACACAGCTGCTAGGGGTGAGCAATGAGAGTGGGCCCCCGCATGGGGGAGGAGCAGGGCCAGGAGGAGGACAGGCAGGTGGCTACAGGCTGCGGTGCCTTTCTAGGAACAGAAGGTGCTCTCACAGAAGAACTTGGTCCTACTCAGTTAAGCAGCAAGCTTTCGCAGGGTGCTATGTCACTTGTCCGCTATTTCAACTCCAGCGATTCAGTTAAGCATCTGAGTCTCAGTTTCCTCATCTGTATGATGGGGGTGTGAAATACCCACTCTATAGGAGAGTTGTATGGGTTACATGAAATAATGCCAGTAAAATGCCTAGGCTCATAGCGAGCACCCGGTATGTATTATTCACTCTTGAGCTACCAACACTGCAGGTTCAAAGGTAAGATAAAGCCCCCTCCTAGAGGTGTTCACAGTCATAGTGGGAAAGATAGATGGCGACCGATCTATGCAGCGGTCGGGGCTCTGAGAGAGGTGTCGGTGGGGCGCTGGCCAAGCGTTGAGGAAGGAACAACCAGCTCAGCTCAAGGAAGAGTCGGAGCATCTGGGCTGGGTCTCAAAGCATGAGTAGGAGTTCTCGGGGTTCAGAATAGAGAGGGGAAAGCATTCTAGGCAGAGGGACACCAAGCACAAAGGTCAGGGACGTGGACGAGCTCAGTAAACATTGACAAAAGCTGGCAAGGCCAGAGCTCGTGGTTAAAGGGAAACAAAGGAGTTGTCTGTCAGGCCGTGAGCTGGGGGTTTTTCTCTCAGTGTCTACAGTTGAAATCACAGCAGCGACGTGACCGGATCTGTGTGAGGCAGTGCGGGAAGTGGCAGGGAGGCCGGAGTTGAGCAGCGCGTCCAGATGACAAGGGGCAAGGCCAGTCCTCAGGGACCTCTCCAAGAGAAACCCAGAAGCCGGAACCAACCGGCCTGGATGTCTGATGGTTTCCAAGCTGATGGCCAATAGACACACACTGAAGTGACGCCGCGACCAATGTAGGCAATGAAGGGACCCCCCCCGGGTCAGGGGCAGGGGCACACGAAGTTCAGTTTGGGCAGGATGACCTGAGGAGCCACTGAGGCACCCAGGCGGAGATACCTAATATGGCTGGACATCAGGGGCTCTTATCTACCAAAGGCCCAGAAGCTTCCCTGATGTGTGTGGTCCATGAAGCCGGGGAAGGTGAGGGGACCCCAGTGCCCAGAGAAGAGGACACAGACCGTCAGGACCCTCGGACTGAGAGGGAGCAGGTGGAGTAGGAGGCAGCTGCAGGAGACCCAGGAGAGAGAAGTATCCCTGAAGGCCAGAGGGGCTTTCAGAAGGAAATGACGGTCAGTAAAGCCAAACCCTGCAGAAGGGTCCAGCAGGCCACCTGACAACCAGAAAGCCAGAGGGACCCCGGCAACATCAGCCACCTCCGAAAATCCAACAAACACAGCCAAAGCCCCCACCCACGGACGAAGCCCCGGGGCCACGTGTCCTCTGGTCCAAAGGTCCGATGGCTCAGCTCCCAACTCTTGATCCCTGGTCCCTGGCGCCCCTCCCACCTACCAGAAAAAGAGTCCTTGTCCATTGAGGGCAGGTCCCGGGCCTGGTACATGTAGCAGCGGAGGTGGTAGCGGTTCCCATCTGCACCAAGGAAAAACCAGAGATGCCAAGTGAGGGGCCAGGAGTGGCTAAGAGCTGGGGCTGGGGCGAGGGTAGAGTCTGTCCCTAGGAGAGGGCAACAGATGAAGGGTCTGAGCAACAGAAATGACATATCACACTATGCGGGAGTGAGTCGCTCACAGGATCAGAACAGACTGCAGCTCAAAGATAGGCACCTAAGCACCATGTCCTTGGGCCTGGTGAGAGCTGGTGAAAGAGGGATGGAGGAGGAGGAGGAGGAGGAGGAGGAGGAGGAGGAGGAGGAGGAGGAAGGGCCAAATAAATGACGGGGGGCAGCCAGAATGCACAGGGCCTTGAATGCCCGATTCCAAGCATAGGGTTGATGCACATGCCGCACGTAGATAGACGTTGCAAGTGCTCACAGAAGCCCACACGCGCACGCACACACACCCCCGAGAGGCACCGATCCACTGCAGAGCACATAGACTCAATTCTCCCTAGCCCCCCATATACCCTGGACCATATCACCCCCTACGAACAAGCACAAGGCTACGCCCCCGTCTGTATCACCCCTGTAGACGCCAAGCATCACTTACAATCAAAGATGCAGGAAATCGTGGGTCTGTTCACACCAAAGCTCAAGGTGGACACGGACATGGAATCTTCACTCTTGTCATCCACCACGCCGCCCTGGAGACACAGAGCTGGTCATGGCTGCTTCTGACCCCAGAGCCTGGGGGTGGCAGGAAGACTGGCCCAGAGAGTCAGGTGTCCGGCTCCGGAGACCTCTAGACGCTCCTCGGAGGCTGAGAGCCCGGCCATCAGCCTCTAATTTTACTCTAGGGTAGCACATCTTCCTACAGCATCTCCAGACTCCAACATCAAGCCTGCGGGGAACCTGTTCTCTCTCTCTCTCTCTCTCTCTCTCTGGTGGAGACCAGACATGCCAGAATGGAATTTTGAGGTATTCTGGCCCAAGAGGTTAGAGGCTGATAGAAGGAAGGACTCTAAGGGACAGAATCCAGTGGGGATTTTCCCACTGGGATGAGCTAAGAGAAGCCAGAGTCTGGAGGGCCCGGTCCACCATCTCTGTCCACCCCTCTGTCTCTGGACATTGGGTCCTAGCTCTGGGAGAGGCTACACCACATCCTCACCCCCTCTAGCCAGCTCCCCCGAGCTGGGGGTGAAAGAGAGTGCAGGCTGAGGCCAGGCCAGGGGCGGGAGCTGGAGGCGGGGTGGCTCGGCACTCAGACTCGGAGGCCAGTCCGCAGTCTACTGTACACAAAGCTAGCCAGTCAGTCCCCTCACTTCGTCCTCATCAGCTCTGGGCTCCAACCACTGGGCCACATGCCAGCTTCCCTGGCCCAGATGCCCACCTCCCCGATGCCTCCAGCACCATCCCTGTCACCCTGCAGCCTCTCATTGGGGGCCTGCAGGGTTTGGGGGGCTCAGAAACCCAGAAGGACACCCCCCTCAGTGACAGGGAGATAGAGCGACCTGCTTCCTGTGATCGCAACTTCAACACAAGCTCCAGAGCCAGATGGCTGGAGCTCCAATTCTGGTCCTGCCATTTATCGGCTGTTTGACTCTGGGCAACTTGCTTAACCTCTCTGAACCAGTCTCTCTGTAAATTTGGAATAATCCTACAGTATCTATCTCAGAGAGCTGCTGTCCTTGTTAAGGAAATACATTACATGTTGTTCTTAGCACAGCTCCCGGCACATAATAAATGCTCAACCAATGTTTGCTGTTAATGGTCTTATGAGAGAAATGAGGCACAGGTGGGACAAAGCAGGGTAGGTCATAAACTATGAAGTTTGAAATTACACTCGGGGGCAGTTCATATACCTCATATTTGTTCAAAATTATTCCAGGAGCTGGAAAAGTGGGCATTTCAGGAGCCACAGCCCTGGGTAGAAATCAAAAGCAATCAATCAAGCAATCAATCTCTCAACACATAGGCGCGTGTGCACACACACACACACACACACACACACACACACAGGAAAGCAGGATAACAGGGAGGGGTGTCATACTACAGACAGGGAAAGACCCAAAGGCTACCGTGCCTGAATTCCTCCCTCCTGAGCAGGTGTGGACCCCAGGCATCCTCAGTTCCCACCGGAAAAGGCGTTTGGCCCTGCCATGCTACGCTGGCCCCCCACCAGAGCACGCACCAAGTCCAGCCACTAACGGCTCCCAGTTTCAGGCTCTGCAAGGCCGCACATAGGGCTGGACCTGGGGGCGGGGCCAGCAGGCCACCCCGGCATGAGATGCTGGACGCCAAGGAAAGCAGTTCAAAACAAGGCTTGGCCGGCCCCCTGTGTGACAGCCCGTAGCATGTGCCACCCAAGGCTCCTTGGTGGGGCGAGAGGGGGTTCAACTGGAGGCAGGGAGGAAGGCCCAGGCCCCTGTAGCCCCTCCACCTCATCTTGGCAATCCACTTGTGCCCCCTGAGGGTAGGGTGCTAAGATGAGTGAAGGGAGGGAAGCTGGCTCCGACACCCCCCCTCCCCCCCCATAATTCCTTCCCTCCCTCTCGGTACCTACGGGGACCTCCGTGCTGGCGGATGGCTGCCAGTGCACATCCCCACTCACCGCACGCCTCCCCCGGATGGCTCCCCTGGCCTCCCCTCAGCGCCACGTCCACCAAGGGGGCCCTGTCTGGGGCCCTGGCAGCAATTTCTGGCTCTCTGTCCAAGGGCAGTCCGCCCTCCTGTGATCAGAAAAGGTGTCCCCCTCCCTGGGACTTCCACACAGGCGGGCGCCAGGTAGCTCGGGCCTAGCTCGGCGTTTGGCCCACAGCAGGCCCTGGCCGAGAAATAATGTCCTTCAGAGGGAGAAACCAGTGTCCCCTTGGTGCAGGCCCCTCACACTGCCTGGGCTTCTCCACCTGCCCTGCCTCCAGAGTGGGGGGGAAGGTCCACAGGGCCCTCGGCCACCCCCCCACCCCCTAACCTACTCCCCAAAGGTGGACCTTCCCTTTTCCCCCAGCTCAAAACGACAGATGGGGATTGCTGAGAAGAAGCTGGGAGAACAAGAAGGCAGGCCGACGGACACCCAGTAAGTTCGGTCCCTCCCAGCAGAGTCCCGGTGCCGCGGCCACCCTGGTTCCCAGCCTGGGCAGAATTCTACACGTACCGCTGGCCAACATCTTTACGTCCTCTGGCCCACAGACCCTCCCAGGGTGCTCTGCACGCATCCTCTTCAGACCCTGGGAGCAGAGGGGAGGCCAGCTCCCTCCCCGCAACCACAGCCCAGCCATGGCCTCTGAATTGAGTCTCCGGCCGCCGTCCGGACGCTCCCAGACACCTCCATCCCTGATGACTTCTGCGCTCAAACCAGCTGAGACCCTCTGGGGCCTCTTCCTTGTCCCCAGGCCTCTTGCACCTAAGTCTTTCTGCCTCTTTCTTTCCCTTCTTTTTCCTTGGGCGGCCAGCCTCATCTTCAAGGTCACGCTGCCAGGATGAGTTAAGCAGCGCTCCCATGTGCTTGCCCGACACCCCGTTTGCCCGTCCCTCCCCTCCCACTGAGAGCTCTGTGCGGATTCTCTCATCCGCCCGGCACACAGGTTCAGGAGACGCCCGGCACACAGGTTCAGGAGACGGAACTGGAGAGCGAGTGAGTAAGTGAAGACACGAATGAGGACACCTCAGGAGACAGCAACGGAGCTCTGGGGAGAGCTTATGAAGAAGGCCGGCCTGCCACCCGGGCTCAGTCTGTACATTACCGCAGATAATCCAATGTTACGCTGCCTTCACTCCGAAGTATATTTTGCTTTTCACGCGTAGGCATACGGGGCTCCAGGAATTTCTCTCAAAGCAAACAATGGAGCCCCATGAAAACCCGATGCGAGGGGGGAGGGGGGCTTCTGGGAAGCACCTCCCTCCTGTCAGTCCTTCTCTCTGCCTGTCTTGTGCTTTGTTGGACATTAGGCAGCAGCCCCAGCCTGTACCCATGAGACGCCCATAGCTTCCTGACCCCTCAGTTGGGACGACCAAAAATATCTTCAGACATTTTCGAATGTGCCGAGGGATGGGGTGGGTGGTAGAAATCGCCCCCGGCCGAGAACCACTGGTGACAACAGAATGCAGCGGAACATCCACAGCCCGTGCAGGCTCCTAGCACACAAGCAGCCCTCAGCAAATGGTGCTAGTGGTGTCAGTTTAAATCTCCCAACTCTCTGGTCTCGTGCTAAACAATACCTTCCTGCTTTAATCTCTGTTTTCTTTAAGTTTGGAATCCATCATCTTCTCTCTGCCATAGGACCTTTGCACGGACCTTGAATGTCCTCCCAGGGGAGCTAACTTGAGCTCCTCCCTCAGCTCGGTCATCACTGAGGTGGCAGGCATGCCTTCAGTCTCTCCTAGCTTCTCTCCTGCCTTCATCTCTCCATGTGTACAGACAAAGCACACACGCTTTATCCCCGGCATCGGTCACTTCGTGGTCAGTCAAATGAAGATTTGTCACATAAATTGAATCACCAGCACTCCCCGCCCTAAGCCACACGGATGGACAGCATCCGGGGCCCAGGTTCCGGGGGAAGGGTCTGAAAGCGAACGTCAGACAGCACCCTGCTTCCCTCGGGGGGTTCAGAGTAAGATGCCGCTACAGAAAGAGCAAGTGATAGGGACTCACCGCCCCCCCCCAAGGATAGGGCCATCTCTGGGGTGGAGTAGAATGGGGGGGCCCATTCAGGAAAGCTTCCTGGAGGAAGGGAAAGAGAAGGGTGCCAGCTCAAGGGGAGCAGCAGTAGGCTCGATGTGTGCCCCCCCCCCAGAGCTTAGGGGAAGGCTCAGCTAAAGGGGCGAAGCCGGGGCAGGGCAAGACTAGGAGAGAAAGGCTGGCTAGCTTCTGCTCCCGCCCACAGCCCTGGGTGGAGAGAGCCAGGCTGCAGTGGGGGCTGACGCTCCGCTTTCCGTCCGACCCCCGCTCAGTGCACTCGCTCTTCCCCAGCCCCGGGGCCAGGCCCTGGGCATTAGGTTTCCCACAGCCACATTCCTGCCTCCATAGCTCATGCCGATGCGACTCCCAGACTGTGGTCTGTGGCCACGCACTCCATCTCGGGGCTAGCTGTGTAAGGGATCCTGCCGCTCGCCCAGGGGACTGGGTAGCATCCAACCCGCTGCTGCCCGGCTGGCGGCCACGGATCTCTGGAGGAGCCTGAGCTTAGGACTGTGAGGAACTCTCTCCCTCCCAGACAGTACAGGGCTGCCCCCAGGGGTCCCCAGAGCCAGCGGCCAAACCCACTTTACCTGCCGAGGACTCCTGCCTTCGGACCTTAGTGCGGCCACCGCCCCAGGAGGAGGTGGGCAGGTTCCGAGAAAATAGGCAGCCTATGAAGGGGACCCCCCGGCCCACCCAGATTGGATCTGAGGCCAAGCGCCAGACCGCTAGTGTGTCCGAAACTCCGCCTGCGCCTCTGCTTGCGTGTCACACGCACACCTCCTCCATTTGGCGGTGGCTCGATGCCTCACCCATACAGGGCCTAGAGACACAGCTCTGGAGCTATAACGCGGGGACAGGAAGGAGGACGGAGGGGCGAGAGCAGCAGCGAATGCAGCAGAAAGGCCAAGCAGGGGGCCTCTGGGGCTGAGCAGGCGGAGCACAGAGCCACCGCGGCCACCCCATGGCGGTCAGGAAGCAAACGACAGAGCCCCGGTGGTATCCCAGGTGGGCGAGAGGGTACCCTCTATCCCATCAGAGTCAAGCAGGTGGATTTCAGGGACGGCTGCTCTCCTGGCTTCATGAGGAGGCCTCAATTCCAATGCCTGATATACCCAAAGGACACAGGGGACAGAGCTGGCTGGAAGGCTGCTATGACTGGGCCGTTATCTCTCACGTAAACAGGGTCAGGAGACCCCCCGAGAGCAGCAAGTGCCGGAGCCGGCCTGCACGGCTCATAAGGGCAGATTATTAAATCTTCAGGGGTATTGCAGGCCGGCTGTTAAACTCAGCCATTTGTAACAATTATACCACATAGATTTATAACTACGGACATTTTTTTAAAAACAAAGATGATACTCAAAACTCATCACCTCCTAATTACTTTACAACCTTTGACTATTATCCTGGTCCGGAGGTTATTTAGGCCTCGTGTATCTGTGGGCTGGAGATACTATCTAACCATCCGCCACTGCTCGTCTCTTCCCATCTCCACTCCCGGTGACGCCACATCGCCAGCCTGAAATCGGCCGCGGCGGGGGTATTTACACCACGGAAACCAGCAAGTGCTACAGACCAGGCTGAGTTTGTTTTTTGGATGTTTTTTCTGGAGAGGCAGCTGTTTAACACTGACCAGCACGCCCCAGGGTGAATTGCCAGGATCTCTTCTTCACTATCGGCTTTGCTAGGACATCCAAATAACAAACAACAACGTAGGGGTAGTATGCTATAAACGCTGTACACCACCACCATTATCCACAGGATTTTTCGCAATACTCCTGTGAAGAAGCATCGCTAGGATAATTATGACTTGCCTTCTCTGTACCTCAATTTGTCTATCTGTAAAATGGGAGTGATAATAAAACCTGCCTCTTAGGATTGTTGGGAGGGTTAAAGGAGATACTACATGAACAGGGCAGGGGGGCAATGCCTGGCGCATATACATATTCTAGAACAGCTGGTAAACAATGTACACAAAGGGCCAGAGAGTAAATACTTACACCTTTGCAAGCCATATTGTCTCTGTTGCAACTACTCAGCTGCCACCATAGCAGGACAGCAGCGACAGACCATGCATGCACCAATGAACACGGACGGCCATGTGCCAAGAAAGCCCCATCTATACAAACAGGCAGAGGCCACCCTTGGCTTGGAGGCTATGGTTTGCCAATGCCTGTTCTGTAAGGGGAGATTTTTTTTTAAAACATTTTTTCAATGTTAATTTATTTTTGACAGAGAGAGAGAGAGAGAGCAAGCACGGGTGGGGGAGGGGCAGAGAGAGAGAGGGAGACACAGAATCCATAGCAGGCTCCAGGCTCTGAGCTGTCAGCACAGAGCCCGATGCGGGACTGGAACTCACAAACAGTGAGATCATGATCCGAGCTGAAGTCAGACGTTTAACTGACTGAGCCACCCAGTAAGGGGAGATTCTTATTTTTGCTGGGCTGTTATCACCCTATCTAGAAAGTGAAAAACCTGGGGCCCAGAGAGGTTAATGTCTTCCCTAGGATCGTACAGCAAATTAACTGGCAGAACCAGGGGGTCTCCCAGCAGCCCCTCAGGGCTCTGCCCAGCTTCTGCTTCCCCATCAGAACTCGGCACCAGAGTTAGGCTCAGGGGCAGGACAGGGCTGAGCGCCAAGTCAGGGCCTTGGGGTGCCCAGGGCCCACGTCACTGCCCTGGCTGCCCAGCCTCAGCTTCCAGGGAAACCCCACACAGGCGAGCAGCCCAGGCCAAAAGAGGGGAATGCTTTAAAAGCGGGAACTCGGGAACACAGACCTCCTTTCCTAATCAGGGCTGATTGCAACCTTAAGTAGAATAGCAGGCAAGGGTGCACCCCCGTTTAATTTACAGCTGGAGCCGGGGCTTGGAAGCGGCTGCAAAAATCCTTGCAAAACTACTGGCTGGCCCCTGGGGAGCTTGGGAATGGAATCAGGAAACCTGGAGAATCCACGATGCCACGTGTGGGCTGGCGCGAGCGTCTGCGTGTGTGTGCGCGCGCGTATGTGCCCCTCTAGGCTTTCAGTGTCTCCAAATGTGGAGGTTGCAGAGAAGGCTCAAGCCAGAGTACCTCCGTAATCAGGGCAAACGTAGGTTCCAGTCTATCTGGGATGGCCCTCGCTTATGCCTGTTTCCCAGCATGATTTTACATAGTATAGACAATAAATTATAAGGTCACCTTAGCAGTTGTGGACGCAGACCCCAGTGCATGTACCATGACACGCATGGGACACCCAACACATCTCTGCAGCTGTGACACACACACTCCTCAACACCCATGCATGCCTGTGTGCTGGTATTTTGTCTCAGGTACCCAGACATGCGATTAGATCCTCTAGACTTCAGCATCCAAATCTGAAGGGGGACCGATCCAGGGGTCCACCCAATTAAAGGAATTACCCAAATGGTCCTTTTGTCGGGGGCGGCAGAAGGGGCTGGAGAGGCCAGCCAGCCTTCGGTTAGCTCCCACGAGCACAAAACCAGGTAGGGAGCAGGTGCTCAGTTAGCATATTCAAAACACAGAATCCAGGGAAACCTGCAGCCACCTCTCCCTGTCTGTGCAGACCAGCGGGGGATTCTGATTACTTAATGAGGCAAACCCCTCGCACCTCCCAGATGCCGCCCCTGGTCAAAGCGCCCGCTCTGGGAACCGGGCCCGCACACTCTGCGTACAGCACGGCTTCATCCAGGTGCAGAGACGGCCCCTCCCCTCCCCGCTCACACCTGACCTCCGTCTCAGCCAGCTCAAGTCCCACACTGCTCCTCTCTGGCACCGGCCTCTCCCCGGCATCCTTCCCAGTACTTCCGGCTCCCAGCTGCTCTTCTCTGCCCCTAGGCTTGGTCTTGGAATGTCTGTCTCCGAGATCCTCTCCACTTCAGGTCAAGACTCAGGCTTCTGAAAACCAACCGGAGGTTTCCCGGGCTGAGGGCAGTGGTGCAAACTCCTCTCTAACTGCCCCAGGGAAGCCAAGCCACATGGCTACACAAGAAAAATGATGCCAACGGTCCAGGGCTCAGGGCTCTAGCCAGCTGCCCAGGACCCTCCCTAGGAGGAGGACATTATGCCCTAATAGGAATGGAGATACGAACTTGGGGAGAGAGGATAGAAGAGCCCATTGTCTGGCCTTGGTTCTAGAATTGACTCATGCTGGGCCACTAGGCAAACCCTTTCTCAGGTCTTTTTCTTCTGGAGTAATATGAGGAGGTCACAGTTGTTCTAGAACAGCACTGTCCAATAGAACTTTCTGCAGTGATGAAACTCTTCTATAGCTACACTGTCCAAAATGGTAGCCACCAGCCAGGTGTGGCTATTGAGCACTTGAAATGTGGTTGGTGTGACTGGGGAACTAAATTGTCTTATTTTAAATTACTTTAAATGTACATTTAAATACTCACATGTAGCTAGTGGCTACTGTATTAGACAGTGCAGGTCTGCAACCTCAGTCTCCCCAACTGTGAAATGGGTATAATAATAGAATCCAGTCTTTTGGGGTCACTGTGAGGATAAAATGAGACAAGGCACATAAAGCTTTTAGCCTGATCTTTGGCACACAGTAAAACGGATTTTAGTAATTCTTATCCTCTTCGGGGTCCTAAATTCCCTTGAGCATCAGAGAAAACCATGGACCTTATGTCAGAATTTACACACCACAGACGCACGTGTCCACCACACATACATGCACATCACACACGTGTGCACACATTCACACACGTGTATATCACACCCGCACACCCACAACTATGCATCCAATTTCAAAGGGTTCCAAGGCCAGGTGAAGAACGCCTTTTGAACATGAAAGCTCCTTCCAGCTCTAAAAATCTCCAAGGCTATGAGCACATGTTGCCGAGTCGCTGTCTCCTTCCCTCCTGCCCAGGCTCAGGCATTTCAGAAAACCCTTCTGAACACTCGGGTCCAAGCACAGAGGCAGGGCTCTGGAAAAATCCTTGCACACGGAGGGCAGGCCCAGGGCAAGGGCGACAGGACGGATTCTGTGAGCTCATCCCAGCAGTCGTCACCAGAGTTCCCAGAGAGGCTGGTGGCGTCGGGAAGGGGTGCCTGGGTGGGAGCCGGCGGTGGCGGCAGCGAGGGGTGTGGGGCGAGGAGAGGGAGGCTGGATGGAACGCGCTATAATAGCAGCTTTGTGCTCTGCTTCCCAGCTCCCTGGGAACGCCAGGAAGATTATGAAACCGGTGTCTTTGGGAATGCCAGGATATTAGCTGGAAAAAGAATAATACGAAAATAAAATAATGCTCGGGATGGAGACAGCAGACGATTAGCAGACGGAGCCAGGGCCTCCCGCTCCATGGAGGGAGCCAGGCTTGGCCCCAGCAGAAGGTTTCAGGGAAAGGCTGCCCGTGCTAATGAGCAGACAGGGCCTGCCTTCCAGCAAGATGTCTTCAGGAGGGAAACTGGCAGGCGAGGCTCAGCCTGCTGGTGGACCCGTGGGCCAGGAGGGAGATGGTAGGAGGCGAGGGGGCGCCACAGGCCTGGTCCTCGGGCCCAGACAGCCAGAAATGTCAGATTACCAGGGGGTCCACCTGGCCACCACCCACAGCCCTTCCCTGGACTCCTTTAAGCTCTGCCTCCCAGCTTCCTTCTCTGAGAAGCCTCCCTCATCAGACACCATCATTCTGGGATGACTCTTATTCTGCCCTCCAGCACTTCAAAGATGCGGAGCCTATTGGGTTTTGTACTCACAAGCGAACGCCTCTCTTCCTTATCAGCCCAGAGTTCCCCGTAGGCCAGGCCTCCACCATTGGATCAGTGGATCATTAGAAGTAAAGATCACTTTCTTCCCACCGAGGGGCAAGGAAAACATGTCATCATACCCTGCTTTCTTCTCTAGGACCCTGGCCACACACCTTCCCCAAATAATGGATACACTCTGCCTCTCTCAGATAGGCATCCAAGGGGGCACCTGGGTGGCTCAGTCGGTTAAGCATCTAACTCTTGATTTTGGCTCAGGTCAAGATCTCACAATTCATGAGTTCAAGCCCCGCATGGAGCCCTGAGTCAGGTTCTGCACTGGTAGCACAGAGCCTGCCTGGGATTCTCTCCCTCCCTCCCTCTAAATAAATAAATAAATAAATAGATAAATAAGTAAGTAAGTAAATAAATAAATAAATTTTCAAAAAATGTTAAGAAAAAAAGAAAGGCATCCAAGTTGGGAAGGGGGGGTGACACGACCACCTCTTCTTCCTCGGATACAATGTGCTTCACATCCTCACCACTCAGAGATGGTCCTGGGACCAGCAACACTGGCATCACCTGGAGTCCTCTTGGAAACGTAGACTCTCAGGTTCACCAGACATGGAATCAAGAGAGTGCAACAAAGCCGCCATATTGCTCCTGTGTTGACTAAGGCTGAGAAGCACCAAAGAAGTGTCATGTAGTTATTCCTTACAATGACGCTAGGATGCAGTGACTTTCACGGGTGAGGTAACTGAGTCAGTAAAGAGATAAGTTACCTGTCCACAGCTAGGAAGCAGAGGAGGCAGAATCCAGATCAAATCTGCTCCCCTGAGAAGCCTCACCTATCTCACCATGCTCCCACCAGCTGGATCAGCAGACATCAGTGACCAGTGGGTAAGATCAGCACCCAGGACAGTAGCTGGGTCCTGCCACCCAGAGACCCCTACCATCTCCTCCCATGGAGCAGGGTGGGCTTTAACCCCTGTGACTTGCTGGGGCATCAGTATGTCCCAGGACAAAAGACAGCAGGCTCAGGGGCAGGGGAACATAAAAGTGACCATGGAGGAGAGAGAGAGAGAGAGAGAGAGAGAGAGAGAGTGTGTGTGTGTGTGTGTGTGTGTGTGTTGGTGCTGATGGAGGTTCCATTCACTAAAGTACAGAGTGATCCAGACAGTTACTTTCAGATGGGCCTGTGGCCCTGTCCAAATGCTGGCCACACCTAAAGACTTTCCCAAACCGTGTCCTCTAACTCCAGGTTTGTGGGATCCAGCCTCTCCAACCACCGTCTCCCTCTGGTTCTCTATGTCAGCCAAGTTCCCCCAGGACTCAGAGGACTGCACTCTGTTGGTTTCTTCTGCATATCAAGGCGAGTCACGTCTGCTTCACAATCAACCACCTCCCCATGTCTGTTGCCTTAACATTTGATTTCAATGCCCCCTCATGACATTTTCTCCCACATAAAGAATAAACGGATTGGTTTCTCCATTTCTGGGAA
Source organism: Paguma larvata (assembly GCA_030068075.1). NCBI lineage: Eukaryota > Metazoa > Chordata > Mammalia > Carnivora > Viverridae > Paguma > Paguma larvata. Next base: position 50,525,362 of record CM057836.1, read on the forward strand.
GCACCCCCCTTCATTCTCCCGGTCACTGAGCCATGAAACCTTGGCAGTGGGTCCCTAGCCTTGTTCGTCTTCTTCCCCCAGATCCTGGCCAGCCCCAGAACCCATCCACGCTTCTGTCCATGTGTCTCTGGCTACCTCTGGCCTTGCGTCCTCTCTCCCACGGCCCTGGCCTCCCTGCCCCGGGCGGCCTGGCAAGCCGCTGCCAGACCCGCCTTCTTCACACAGCACTTAACCATGTGTGTCAGACTTGCCAGGGCCAACCGTGAACTCATCGCAGCCCTAGGCCCGCCCCACCCGCCCCATGGCCCGCCAATGGGAGAGGCCCTACCATGCACCCAGTGGAGACTCTGGGCCCATCTGACCCTCTCCAAACTCTGCCACTATACTTCCCTCTACTCTCGCCCCTAGCTCCCACCCCAGAGGGTCCCTTCAACCCAGATCGCTAACCAAGCCTCCTGATGGTCTCTACTCTTCCACCCCATGACTACTTGCTTAATGGCCCTGAAGCCCAGCTCTGACGAGAGCACTCCTCTGCTCAACAACACACACCAGTTCCCTACTGCTCATTGAACAGAGTCCTGTGGCCATCACAGTCCTGTAGCTCTTTGCCCAGCACTATTTGGGTTTTTTGTTTCTTTTTTTTTTTTTTTTTTCCTTTCCAGATGCTCTTCTCCCCATCCTGATGGTGCTATCAACTATAGAAAAGGGGTATGACCGAAGATGGCCAATCAGAACATTCTATTCTTCACCTGCAGACTGGCATGGGCACATGACCAAGAGAGCTAGTTAGTCACACACAAGACTGTCACCGCATTACGGTGAAAATACCACTCTCCTCTCTGGGGCCTCCATCTGTGAGGAAAACAGAGGCTGCCAGGTGGGCTGTGCCATTTTATCTACCAGGGCTTCACTGGCTATAAAGTTGATGTCAGTCTTGTTTGTGGCCGCCATCTTTGTTACCACACAGTATGAGGCGGTGTGAGAATGAGGCCAAGACAGAGGAGCGAGTCAGAAACAGAGTCCTGCCAGGCCTAATGCCTGTTAGGCCTTTGGGGCTCTCCCATCAGTCTGAGCCCTTAAACTCCTTTTCTCTCTTTAGCCCATTTAATTGAGTTTCTGTTCACCTTAGGGTGCCTGCCCAGCCTTCTCAAACCCGGCCCCAACTCAGTTCTGCCACAGAGGCCTTTATCCTCCTACCCCTCAGCTGGAGCCACAAGACCACAGCCGGGCCCTGCCCTGCGCCCAAGCCAGGCCCTTTCTGACAGGACAAACGGAGTCAACGGACACCAGCCCTGCCCCACGGCCCTCCAGTTGTAGCTGCCCCACCCGGGGCAGCAGTTTCCTCATGCCCAGCCTGAACACGAGCCCAGCAGCCCAGGGCGCTGACGTCTCCTTTCGGCCTCCCCACAACTTGGCCCCAAGACACCATCTGACATCTGGCATTATCTGGCCCCCAGAGGGTTTCCTCTCCCACACTGCCGCCCCTGGACCTGGCCCACCATCGAGGCCTGAGAGGGCTGTAACCCCTCTTGGGTCACTGCCAACTTCACCTCCCTTCCCTGTATCCATCCCATCAGATCCTGGCCTGTCCCCTGTACTCCCTGGCTCAGGGCAAAGACCCACTGCTCCTCGCTCAGACCAAATCCTCATGTACATGTGCATGTGTACATGTGTGCACGCGCGCGCACACACACACACACACACACAACTGGTGCACACGGACACACTCGCATCCCGTCAGCTATAGAAGCTGATGGGACCTGCTCCCTGAGTCACAGCTCAAAGCCCCGGGGGGTGGGCAGTCCTGGCTGGATTTCAGAGGAACGGTCTTGGGCTGGGCATCTCCTCCCACCTCCAGGAATCCCCAGGCCAAAACAGAGCAGAGAATGGCCCTGCTCAGACCAGCCAGGGAGGGCCCACTCATCTTTTGGGGGAACACACTAGTCAGACCCTGGGTAACCTTGAGCTGACCCCAATTTGACTGGCTCCAAAAAGGGCGCTCTAAGGCAGGACAGCCAGCCTAAGGATTCAATTTCTGAGGTACATCTCTCCCCCAGAATTCCCAGGGATGACATGAGATGGCTTCTGTCCAACCAAGGAGGACTCGTGTCCAACCGAGGACATTCAGGGGTTATTGGACCTCTCTGGCTACTCCCTGGGGTGAGGCCCAAGCCTCCCAGACCCACCCTGCAGCAGCCAGCCTCTTCAAGAAGAGCCAGGTCCCTCGGCTCCAGTCACAGGTCAGACGGAGACCCTCTGCCTGCTCCCATCTTGACTACACAAAGAAGCAGTGGCTCTCCCGCTGCCAAGAAAGGATCCATTTCATTTCAGGAGCACACCCAGACTGCCATCCACTTTCCCCACAGGCAACCCCAAAGGAACTGAAGCCAAGGTGACCAGCCAATGTTTCATCTGTGGTCCTATCCCGAACGCTCCTGCTTCAGCCCTGCACAGCCCTGGGAAAGCAAGCTGCACCCGGCTGCCCCGCCACAGGCCCAGAGACAACCTACCAGAGCCCCCTCGAGGGCGAACACGGCCGCGGGCCCCGTCTTCTCCAGGGGCTCCATGCGGCGGCGCCAGCGGCGGCGGCGGAAGGCGTCTGTCTTGCGGTACTCCAAGTGGAACTTCCAGCCAAAGAGCGAGGCGTACTCCCAGCCTTCACCTTCCGCCTCCGCCTGCCTGTGCTGCACAGGAGAGAAGGGGGCAAACTCAGGCGCTGCTTGGCAGGCCTGCATGGAGTCCCTGGGCTGGGCTCCTGCTGTGCCTCTCTGGCCTGTCCTCCAGGATTCTCCCACCGGCTCCACACCAACGTCCTCTGCGTGGGAAAACCTGGGAAGGCTACCTGGAAGAGGGGGGCTCTGAGCAGCTTCTGCAATGATAAGAGCCAGGTCAGAAAGTCAGGAGGGGCAAGAGGCTCCCCGGGCTGTGGGGACCCGAGGAGCCAGAAAGGGAAGGTCGACCGAAGCAGTGCTGAAACACTCAGCTTTGGGTTTGCTTGTTTACTCGGATTATGAGTGGACTTCATGGCTCCAAGGTTTTCTTGTCATTTCCTTTTTCTCCTTCACCTCCCAGCTTATAAAAATAGAAGTGGGTAAATGAAGATCTGTTTCCCCGACCCCAGGCTCTTTCTTCCTGAGGCTAGGCCTAGGTCAGCTGTGGAGGGACACCCCCTCCCGCTCTGCCACCCCGCCACATTTCCTCGAGGGGACCCTTTCCCAGACCTGGAGGGAGCCCTGGAAGTCCCTTCCTATTCAGCTGGTGACCCGAGACTGTCCTCAGGTGTCCCTTAGGCTCAGGCTATGAATTAAGCAACAAATGCCGGTCCTAGAGGGCACTGGACCGGGCGAGCATGCTCCCTGACGAGGTTCGCCTCCGTCCCCTGGGTGCCCCTACAGAGAGAGTCAAGTCTGTCTGGTTCATGGCATCAGAAATGGTTTGTCGCCTCAAAACCTTGCTTCTCCTTGGACCCAGTGACATCCTTGTCTAGATTCTCTGTGCCCAAAGAGAAAGGAAGAAATTTGGGTGATGCCAAAAGCTACTTTTGGACCGGGGGAGGCCTGGTTCATGGACCGAAATTCAGCCGTGTGCTTGGGAAGGAAGAACACAGAGGCCCTGGGGAAGGGACGCACTGAGGCTGTGCAGGACCTGGGCACCCGCGGGACTCCAGGAGCAGGCGCGTGCACTGTGCGCGCTCGTATGTGCCCACCCCACGCCTCTGTCCTGTGGGTATCTGTGCGTGCCTGTGGGCATGTGTGCTTGCACTGTGTACACGTCCTCTGGTAAATGCTGAGGGAGCCCACCGAGGCCACTCTGCCAGCCGGCACACTCACACGGTACATACCCACCAGCTCCAGCGGCCCCCTTCTCCAGGGAACTGCCCATGCTGAAGGAAGCAAGCCCCCCGGGGGGGGGGGTGGTACGTGCCTCAGCCCACCCCCGGTAACCCCAGCCAATGACCTAACTAAGAGGGTACAAACCCCAGCTCCCTTGCCTCCAAGTGAGAATGATTCTCTGCTGCTCCAAGGTGCGCCCCTCCCCAGGCCACAGCTCGGGCCAAAACTGACTTGGCCTAAGACCACATCTGTGCTCCCAGCACTCCTGAGAGCACTGCTTCAATAAGCTACCTGCAGCCAAACCTGTGCTCTGATTCTGCCTCTAGGACTCCCAGCCACAGCCAGAGTCCGGGTATGTCTTTGTGCCTTCCGGGTCTGCGTGCAATTCCAAGTGCATCTCCTTGCACAGTCACAGGCCTCTGGGTGTTCTCTGTCTGTGAGCATCTGGACGTACCTGGTAGGATCTGCGTGTGCGCCGTGCATGTGCTGGGTGTGATCTGAGCATCTCGAGGGAGCTCATGTGCCTTACACGTGTCCTGAGCACACACACACGTGTCTGTGCACACAAGTGTGCTCCTGTGCCTGGCTGGCCTCCCCCAGCCAGGGCCTTCCCCCCACCCGCCCACCACCTATTGGGCTCACCCTCTTCAGCGCCTCCATCTGGCTGAGGTCCCTCCTGCGCAGGCGAACCCAGCGCCGCCGACGGTGCGTGTAGTACATCTTCTCAGCAGGAACCCAGTGCTTTGGCTTCCGATCCGGGGGGATGGGGATACTGTACTCCCAGCCTGGGGGAAGGGCACCCGTCAGCCATTGCCCAGTCATTCCCATCTCTCCAGAGGCTATCTCTCCTTCAGGGGCACACTCACAGGCTCATGAGTGATCACTGACTCTTAATTTGTAGCTACAAGTATGGGCTGATCCAAGAAGTCCCTTGGATGAAGCAGCCCATTGAAGGCCGGTGCCCCAAGGCAAAAGGCCCTGCAGTCAGCTGCCCCACCAGCACACCCCTTGAGCTTTCTCACGGGGCCCCATGTGCTGCCCACCTTGCTCGTCAACGGCCCGATTGAGGTCCGTGGACCACTCTTCATCTTCCCACTTCCAGCCCAGGGGGCACTCAATGTCATCCTTGGGAAGCACCTTCTCCCCGTTCTAGGACAGGCAAGTGTGATGAGAGACAGATGCTATCAGGGAAGCAGAAAAGATGCGACTTGACAGCATACATCCTCGAAGCCCTAGGTGCCACTCCAGATCAGCGTCCTGCCCGCACTGGGTCTCGCACTGTTTCTCTGGACACCAGAGCATGAAGGTAGGGACTCGGGAACAGGTGAGAAAATGTTCCATCTCCTCTGAGCCACAGGCCCCTCCTGAAACCAAACGTCCAGGACCCCAGGAAAGCAAATCCCACCTGCTGCTGGAGCACCCACTTACCACGTCCGTGTAGTTGTCACTCATGTAGATCCACTGGCCTCCAGGGAGCCGGGTCTGGTTCTCAAACACCTCCTCCACAAAACTCAGGTGGCCCGCGTCAATGTCATGGAGCAGGCTGGAGGGAGGGAGAGAGGGAGGGGTCAGAACCTCCCCACCCACCCACCACAGCCAGCAGAGTACCCCAAGGCCTTGGCCAAGCTTCCTGCATCAGCCTCACCCCACCAACAAGAGGGTAAAGAGAAGAGGGAAAGGAGGGGAAGAGGGTCAGGGGGAGAGAGCAAAAGGGGACACAGGGACACCTAGAGACACTCACAGACAGAAGAATATACCACCACCCAAGATAAAGAAAGGGAAAGATACCAAAAAAAGAAAGAGGCTGAAGACACCAAAAGCCTGGTGGGCGGTTGAAGCTCAAGAGATAGTCGTTGAAAATGTAAAACGCCGTCAAGCTGTACGCTTAAGATTTGCATGCTTGAGAGAACATGTATTATACTTCACTTTTTAGAAAGTAAAAAAAAAAAGAAAGAAAAGAAAGAAATCCAGTTGTTGAACATCAATCAAACAGGCAAAGAGAGAGGAGAAAGAGGGACAGTGAAGCAGGTAGACCGCCTTGTTCTGAGAGGCACTTAAGAGAGAGAGGAGGGGCCTCAGGCACGGGAGGGGTTGACACAGAGGAAGAAACAGGCTGTGGCCTCTTGGAGGAAAAGATGGTTAAGCCTCAGACTTCAGCTCGGGTCATGATCTCACGATTTGTGAGCTCGAGCCCCATGTCGGGCTCTGTGCTGACAGCTCAGAGCCTAGAGCCTGCTTCAGATTCTGTGTCTCCCTCTCTCTCTCTGTCCCCCCACCCCTGGCTCATGCTCTATCTCTCTCTCTCTCTCTCTTTCAAAAATAAACATTAAAAAAATAATAATAAAGGATTTTCCAATTATTAGAGCCCTTCCAGAAAAGAACAGCATCTAGCCAACCCCCGGCCCTGGAAGAGTTCAAGTGGAAGTCCCCATGACCAGCATAGGGGCAGCAGGAACAAGCAGAACAGTAAGTGGGACTGCAGCCTTTCAGAGAAAGGACCAGGGGAGAGGGGGTCCCCCAGCCTCCCTGCCCATGACTCACGTCTTCTCCGGACACACGAACCAGTCTCCGGCCCAGGTCCAGCCGGCCGAGGGGCGGAAGCTATCTTTGGGTAGCTTGATCTTTCCCATGACATCAGAAAACTTGGGGTAGGTGAGGCCTGTTGTGCCCCAGTTCCCAACCAGGGCCAGTTTGGTCTGGTTCTCATACTGGAGAGCAAGCGATACAGAGAAGTGAGGGGGGGCCGGCACAGCTTGGGGGGCAGGGGGCAGGCAGGGCGGGCCGGCAGCACTCACGGTTTCAGCAAAGACAGACAGCTTTCCCTCAGCAAACTGGTTGAACTCCTTCTCATCCACAGAAAGCCCGAACCAGAGCTTCACCCGGATCTGCACTGGCATCCGGGCTCCGGGCACCCCCTCCATTGGATACTAGGTACGAGAGAAGGACAGAAATCCATGACTCCCTTTGGGATCAGGAGGTCCCAACTGAGACAGCGGCAGTGGGTGGGTGGCGGAATCCTCCAGGACTGGACCTATCAGCCTGACACCCACTAGATACATGTCCTGTTGGAGGACTTATCAGAATTTCACAGAAAGGGAAAATATAAATTTATATTTTTTAATGTTTATTTATCTTAGAGAGAGAGCCAGAGCACGAGTTGGGGGAGGGGCAGAGAGAGGGGGAGACACAGAATCCGAAGCAGGCTCCAGGCTCTGAACTGTCAGCACAGAGCCCGACATGGGGCTTGAACCCACAGACCTGGAGATCATGACCTGAGCCGAAGTTGGATGCTCAACCGACTGAGCCACCCAGGCGTCCCGGGAATGTGTAATTAAGAAGGCTTCTCCCCACCTGCCAAGATTTCTCCTCTCCGAAGAAGACTGCATCATCCTAATCTAGGTGCTCTCTGCTAAGATAAGCCACACCTCATCACCAGGGTCCCTCATTCCCCCCTCTCCCACCACATCCCACTTCTGTTTCTTCTAGAGCAACGTTGCCCAATGGTACATGCAACCTTTCCATTGCAATGAAAATGGTTTATATCTGCACGGTCCAATCTGGTAGCACTAGCCCCTTGTGGCTGGCGATTGAACACCTGAGACGTAGCTGGGGTGACTGGGGAACTAAATGTTCAGTTTTATTTCATTTTAATTAATGTAAATGTAAATAGCCCCTTATGGCCACCATATTGGACCGTGCAGTTCTAGAACATATCTCTAAAGGAAATAACAATGATCCAGGTCTAGAAGGGGAAGAGGTTAAAGCTTCCTCCTTAATTTTCAGTTTGTGCGGGACAGTAGGCTGTGTTTTTGTTATTTTTGTTTTGGCTCGATGCTAGTGTATCATCCAATATCCCTATCCTTTCAAGCGCTTATCAGCATGTTAACCGCTAGTCGCTGCTCCTCAATTGCTTATTATCCCGAAACTTTCAGAAGCTCTGCCAAAATGAAATAACCACAACAACCCAACATAAAACATTTATTCTCCACAACTACTTCACTGTTTGATTGAAATCAACGGTCAGATATGGCCTGAGGAACAGAAGTTCTCACTCTTGGAACAACACCCTGTCTCTTATAGGAAGTAGCACATTAAGTACCCAGGTTTCGTGAGCAGGAGCCTGGAGGGGTGCCTCCTCCTCTGCAATGGGCGTGGGGGCTGAATGAGAGGAGAAGGGAGTTGTGATGGGTTCGGAAGAGGAAAGGGGGGCCGAGGTAAGAGGTCCCCAACAGGTAGGGGAGGCCTAGACCCCAGGAGGGAGAGCCCAGGCCAGGTAAGGGCATTAGAAAAGGGTGCAGGGCATGCCAAGACAATGGTGGTCTCACCCTTCACCCGGCCTCTCTGCTTTTGGTAAAGCCTGGAAGAGGCCCTGACCCCACATGTCACCCCCTGCAAACCTCCCATGACTGTGGGCTTCAGCTGTCCCCTCCCTGGGGTGGTTAGTGGCCTTTTTCCCTCCAAACCACGAGCCCCAGGGAGATGGCAGGAATGCCTGACCCTCCCTTCCCCCTCCACCCCCAGTCTCTCCCCTGCCCTCCCCCAGACAGGGGCCAGCCTGCCGGACCCAAAATAGCAACAGCAAATAAAGAAATGTCTAGTTTGGGGCTCCTCTCCCTCTCTACTGGTGCTCATTTTTTCCAACTTTGGTTTAAGTTAAGAAACACCAATGTTTTCTTGGTCTCTGCTTGCTGCCAACATTTTTGTAGAGCTTGCTCAGGAGCTACTGGCCGGGCTCATAAACTCAGTGGGGAAGACTTCGAGAAACAATTCTATATCTTTTTTCTTTCTTTCTTTCTTTTTTTTTTTTTTTTTTTTTTTTTTGCTTGGAATCAGGGAATATTTTTCAGTTTGTGTTTCCCCAGGGCTGCAGGGACGAGAGGTCAGAGCCTGAAGCTCAGGCTGTTCCAGTACGTCCCCACCTGCACTCTAGCCAGACAAGACAGCCTTTCCTGGTGAACCCCACTCCGATCCAGCAAGTCCTTGACTTCCTTTCCCTCCTGCCCTGTTAGGCGAGGAGCTGGCTTAGCAGGGAGAAAAAGCTAGGAGGTTAGGATAGCACGGGGGACATGCCCCATGTCAGCCCACTGCCCGACACCTCCCCATTCTCTCTCTCTAAGCAAGGCTGGCCTCCCCAGTGACCCCAAGTCCAGGTATCGGCCTCCAGTCATGCTGGTGGAGACTCCTCTCCCCAGGGAGCAAGAGAGCTCCATAGGGGATAAAGGGGAGAAGAGCAGAGAGAACCTGACACTCATCGATCACCTCGTTCTGGCAAGACCTGTGCCACCTAATCCAATCCTGAAAACCTGTGAAGTGGGCAGCCTCGTGCTCATTTTACAGGTCAGGAGACCACCAGCGGCTCAGAGAGGTTAGGCAACACAGGATTCCAGCCAACCCTGTAACCTGTCCACACACGTGGTGCCGTTGAAACCTGTCCTCTCTGTCCACCCCAGGGGTGACGAGAATGACTGGTCAATACATGAATGGGTTGAGCAACAGTCATTGAGAGGTTTGAGGCTAAGGCTAGCCAACAACGACTTGCTGGAAGAAGAGAGGCAGGTGCTGGTCCTAGTGAGGACGGAAGGAGGGGTGGGGGAGGGAAGGCTGAGAGCAAGGGGCTGGGGCAGATGGGCCAGGCTGGAAGAAGGCCAGATGGCTTGTAATGCCAACAGAACCATCTGGAGTGAGCAGTGAGTGGCAAGGGGCATGCCTGCCTTCCAGGGCCACTCCTCCTCTGGCAGGACAGCCCCACTGACAGCCCTTCTAACAGGGACTCTCAGGCCCGGGCAGTCACAGCACAGGAAGGGATTCCCCTGAATTGTGTCCTGGCCACCAGGCCACAGTATACCCCAACCAAAGCAGTCTTGACTCTCTGTTCTCACATTAACCCAGAGAGGAGGATAGGGGGTTCTTAGGCACCTGCTCACATCCCTGTCACCCAACCTAAGGCTGGCCAGTCAAGAAGATGGACAGAGAGCAAGGATGGGAGTTGGAGGAGAAAGGGGAGGAGGGGTGCGAGCAGGCCGATGTGAAGGGTACTGGATTACTTCCCCCAGCTCCCCGAGGGGTCAGAGCCTCAGGCACACTGGGTGCCCAGACACCAGCCTTCCCACAGGGAAGAACTTGAATCTGAGCATGATCCCAGCTGGAGTCAAAGCACTCGGGCAGGGCATGGAGGTCTGTACCAAGGCTCTTATAGGCTGGGGTGGGGGCTGAGAGCTGAACCCCTCTACCAGAGACCTGGCTGGGGAGACCAAGAACAGCTTCGGGAGTCAGCCCCTCCCAGATGGCTGGGGGACAGAGGGGCACAGACCCTGCCTCATTCATTCCTAGCGCCCCCAGATTCCAGCTCTCACCTGCCAACTTTCTAGACCAGGTGCGTGGGGTCGAGGGACTTGGCAGTGGAGAGAGAACGGAAAATGGTTTTACACAACGCCCTTGGCCCCTTCTGAGAGTCAAGCCTAAAGACTCTCAGTTAAGTGGAGAACAGAGGGGACACAGAACGGGAAGGGGACAACCTGGGAGAAAATACGATTGCGACTTGAGAGAAAGGAACCCACTTTCAGAAATATCGTCTGCAGCTTCCCGCAATTCTTGCCGCAGTAGTTGGCGCCCCGCCGGGAGAAGAGGACCTCGTGGGCCGGCACCCGCTGGTACGCCACTCGCTTGTCTCCCTGAAGCATCCAGATGATGACGTCCGGCAGGCTGTTCTGGGGCTGGGGAGAGGACGGCAGTCAGGGTGGGGAAGGCCTTCGCCCCGCAGCCCACCACGAGACACCCAAGCCTCTCCTCCCAGCTTCCAGCTCTCCTACCGCCCACCCTCCAGAGCCCCCTTGACCTCCCAGGGCTGGCCAGGCACCTCTGTCTTCAGTGGCTATGAACCCCCAAGGACAGGGCATGAGGTGGCCTCCGCTCACATCAGGAGCCTGCCAAAACTTCACTGAGCTGAGTCCACATTTTCTGGGAAGAGATACTCCTGCCTGGAGCCCAGAGCCTGTGTTCTTAGGTCTCCCTCCCCTGGGTAGATAGATGCTTCTTGGCGGGGACAGAGATTGGAGGATTTGGTTTGACCCAAGAAATGACATCAGACTTAAGATACTACCCTTCTCCCTCACCCCTGAGAGCAGCAGCGGATCCATAGAGGTGCCCCTTGCCAGAGGACACTGCCACTCTCCTCCCTCTACTAGCAGGGACTTGTGGGGTTTGTCCTTTTCTGAGCCTAGTGACGTTGGACTCCGAAACTGGTGACTAGCCCGGAACAAAACTGCAAGGCTCTGAACCCCTTGGAGCCACTAACTATGAGTGAGAACCGTTAGGCACAGCCCATCTGCTTCCAAGGTTGGTGAGCAAAGTGTGCTCAGTGAGGTGGTGCAGGGTCTCTAACCAGGGCCACCGCTGACAGCTGATACTCCCGGAGCCTCACTGGGCATTTCCCGGCTGCACGGCTCCCTGTAGCAGAGACAAGCAACCCCATGTGCCAGGTGAGGAAATTCAAGCTCAAAGGGGAGGAACCACCCAGATCCTCCAAACACTGAGTGGTTCCTAACCACTCTCCCAGTTGGTGCCGAGACAGCAGCAGCTGCAGCCACTCCTGGGAACTTGCTAGGAATGCAGATTCTCAGGCTCCGCCCCAGACATGCAGGATCGGGCAGGGTTTGGAACCCATTTTTTTTTTTTTTGCATTTATTTATTTCTGAGACACAGAGTGAGACACAGTGTGAGTGGAGGAGGAACAAGGAGAGGAGACACAGAATCTGAAGCAGGCTCCAGGCTCTGAGCAAGTGTGGAACCCGTTTTAAGAAGCCCTTCAGGGGATTCTGATGCACACTCAAATTTGAGAAAGACTCTCTGGATTCCCTTGCGGTCAATAGTACACACTCATCCCTCCTTAATCCCTCCCAGCCATATCACAGTCTGTGCTGAGAGTTCCAGGGTCAATCTGGGCCAAGAGTAGGAAGGCAGCCTTTGTCCAGTCCAAGAGATCGGTCTGTGGCCACTGCATGGGATGAGCCTGTGGCTGGGCAATACAGAGATCCCCCAGATAGCTGGCCACATGCCCAAGGCCCTGCTCAGGGACAAGTCCAAGGCTCACTCTCAGGGACCAACATTTCGGGCTGCCTTCTGAGCAGCCTCCTGCCTCCTGGACCTCCCCCCTCCTTCTACAACTCGCCCCTCCAGAAGTCCCTCTCAGGCCCTGCCCTTTGCCACATTCCTTCTGGGGAGATCCTTCCTCATCATTCCCACCCCCTCCATAGGGGGGACCACACACCTCTGGCTGGAGTGGGCAACAGCTGGTCTGCCCATGACACATGAGCAGAACTTTGTCCTCGTTCCGGACAAATCTGTAGAATGCTGGCTTGCCCTGGGAACTGGGTGGGTGCATCTGACCTGGGGTGGGGAAGGGGGTGGTATGCAGGTGGGGACAAACGGCAGCCACTGCTCTCTGATTCAATATTACAGAGTTCGGAGTTACTGTAGATGCAGCCTCCTCAGGCCTGGGGCCCAGAGGCATTCGGGAGAGCAGGAAATGCAGGGCCACCAAAGCGGCAGGCTCGAGGCCAGGTGCAGACAGGCTACATGGCAGGGAGGAGTCACGTCCCCAGGGAAGCAGGCCCCAGCACTGAACCTAGAGCCAGGCGTCCCAGTCCCAGCTCTGTCTCTGACATACTTTGGTGACATTTATCGAGCACATTTGGGGGCACTTATGGAACACTCCTACACACCAGGCTCTGAGCTAGGCCCCATGACTCCCAGGATCCAGTTGCATCCTCTCTCCTCCTGCTGCAAATGGAGGATCAGAAAACTTGAGTCACCTGTCCAAGTTCACACAGCAATGGAGCCAGAGCTGGATCACGGTCCAGACAAGCCCCCGTGTCCCTCCCAGTTCTGATGCTCTCAGGGAGGAAGGGAGACACCTTCCAGGGCTGACTACCTCCTCCGCCAGGGCCCGGAGGCGCAGCAGCCAGTCTTCCGCCTGCTCCAGGGCAGCAGAGAGCTCACTGTGGCCAAGTTTCAGTGCCAGGGCCGCCTCGGTGATCTGGCCTAGGTGACGGGTACGCAGCCTGTACAGGTACTGGTCCAGGTGGGTGGCAGAGGGTATCTCTTGGATGTCGCTTAGGGGCTGGCTGTGAGGGACAGACAGATGAGATGAACCCGACAGCCTCCCAGGTCCAAGTATACATGCCATACACACACATGCACATAGACACCCCCCCCCCAAATAGGCCCCACACCCTCCACCTGCCTGTTGGGTACTCCGTGGGCCCTAGGTGCCTACTCCAGCCTGATCCACATGCACAGTCGTCTCTATGTGACCTGCTCCATCCTCACCTCCTCCAGGAAGCCTTCCCCAACTACAGCGGTCTGTGTGCTTCCTGCTGTCAAGTCCCTCAGCCCTTTATTCTGGAGCTGCCTGCTTGGAACTTAGGAGTTCTTTTGCATGTGCGTGAGTTCTGTTGCATGTTGTGTCCCCTCTGCCCAAATGACTGCAAGCCCTCAGAGGGCCCAGGAGGTCCCTCTGTGCCCCACGTCCTCCTAGAGCAGAGGCTGCAGTGCTACGTTGCCCTTGGCTGAAATGAATCCATTCTGTTGTATGCGCACTTTCTTCAGAAAGGAAATTTATGGACCCCTGACAAGCCACTGCAGACACTGTGGGGAGGCCGGCAGCCAGCAATACAGATGTGTCGACCTGGGGCAGCCCCATGACACGCCTCCCAGAAGCCTTTGGAGAGGAGGTGCGGGGTACATGCAGCCCCAGAAATATGACCCTAGGCCCCAGGTGGGGGTTGGGTTTAAACTCAATCCTATTTGGAGGCAAAGAACTCTGACCCTCCCCATCCCTCTGGACTCCCTGGAAGTCTTTCTTCACATGCCCCTTCCTCACCGTACTAAGACTCTGGGGTCAGTCCATACACACACAAGGGTCCTGCAGGGAGGGTGGGGTGGGGGCGTCTGCGCTCTCCCTCACCGGGCAGGAGCCCTCTGGATTATCCCTGCTTGGGGGTATGGGGGCTGCTCCACCCCTGCCCCACCCCCACTGAGCCCTTGACTCCCAAGCAGGACATCAGTCAAACCCGCTCCACCAGTCCTGCCCCCACCACTTGCAGCCCCCCCACCTCACACTCCCCTCCCCGCAGTGTCTCGACTCCGGCTCCCGGCTGATTTATTTTTCTGCCAATTTCCCCGAGCTATGCAGAACCAATTACCGCCGGAGCGCAGCGGCACCGCCGCCGCCAGATACACCACTCTGGCAGGCCCTCGGCGCACTACATTTTTCCTGTTATTTTTTTTAATTGAATTTTTAGGGTGGGGGGAGCAGTACGCAAACTCCATCTCGGGGAAACTTAAGCCCCGGGGCCTGTCTCAGGTCACGTACTGCACACCCTGTAGTAATATAATATTTACTGCCCCGAGGGTGCCGCGGACGGGGCTGCCCCAGGCCAGGAGAGGGGCGGCCTCCATCCCCGGCCCGCTCGATCGGGGTGGAGGGGCATGCCGGGAGGGTTAAGGGGGGCCTGGGCCAGAGTCCTGGGTTGGGGCCTGCCTGGGAAGGAGGCCTGAGTGGGCCTGAGGGTGGGGGCAGGCAGATCTGGAGTCGGATATGGAGAGCTAAGCCAACCAGGCTGATTTACGCTCCCAGCCTAGGTCGGGAGCTGGGAGGGACTGCCATTACAGACCACCAAAGGGAGATTTCCATGGAGGCCACCAGTCTGGCCAAGACTCCCCCAGAAACAGCCAGGACCCGTGACTGCCACCAGCAAGATGTCTTGACCCTTTCTCACCCCAGGAAAGCCCAAGGCAGGGGGTACCGAAGGAAAGGGAGACTGGAAAATGGAGGTCCGATGATATCGTGCCCCCAACCCCAAACAGGGGCCATCGCCCTGCCAAACCTGGCTGACTCGGAAATGGTGGGCAGGCCCAGGGCAGGGCTCAGCGCAGGCCGAGCGCAGAGCTGGATGCTCAAAGTCGCAGCCGTCCCCTGAAGTGATCTTTATCAAGAAGAGCCATCTGGAAGGGACAGTGTCCAGGCTGAAGGATGAGCTGCTCTGAGGGTCATTCATTTCATTCCTCATGAGCTGGTCCTGATGGTGGGGGCGGGCTGGGTTTGGAGACCCCGGCCTGCCCGCAGGGAGCACCCAGAACAGAGAGGCTAACAGGCTAGATCCCCAATGAGCAGCCTCAGAGGTAGAAGCACTTCCTGGAGGAAGCTAGTCAGGCCAAGAAGAGCGAGATGGCATTCTGGCCGAAGGAACAGCATGTGCACAAGACGAAGCCTCAGGGGCAGGAGGGGGCACACACGGGGTGGTGCCAGGCTCCAAAGGGCCAGAGGGTAGGACTCCTGGGGTCCATGAGGCAGAGAGGGAGTGGGGGCAGAGAGGCCCCTCCACCAGGCTGAGAGCTGGGACTTTTCCCGAAGGCAGCGGGGGCCGCCGAGGGCTGAAGCCAAGGTGGCACGGCGCAGTTTTAGGAAGACTCCTGAGAATGAATTGGATGTGCCGGCAGAATACCCAGGTAGAGATGTGAAACGGGCAGGTGAGTCCATGGGGCTGAGGATGAGAGAGAAGGCTGGGCTGGAAGAACAGAGCGGGCACCACTTGCCAGAGTGGGCAGAGGGGCTCCCAGGGAAAAGGGGAGATGTGAAGCGAAGGGCACTGACTTCAGAGGCAGGACGGGGCTGGCTGAAGGAATGGTGAGCAGCTGGTGGTCGGCTCTGGTGCACGGGCTTGGGGCCCCCAATGCCTGGTTGTCCTGCATGTCAGCGCAGAGGCAGAGGTGAAGGCACCTCTCTTGCTGCTGTCCCGGGGCTATTGGTGGCCTCGAGTGGTGCCTGAAGGAATCGGTCCTGATACTTAGCATTCCTCCCTGGAGAGCCATTTGTGCATTCCAAGAAGATGGGAACCTTCCCTGCACTCCTGACCTGGGACCGATGCCCCCAGGGGGCCCCCAGGCACCTTCTATCCCCAGGAGAGGGACTCAAAGGGGACTGGGCTTTGGCAGAAGTGCGAGAACAGTCCTGAGAGGGGCAGCGAGGGCAGCCCAGGACTCAGGTCCCACCTGTCTCCGATGTTTCAGGCACCTGAGACCTGCCAAGGTCCGCACGACCCATGGGTCAGGAGCAGCGCTGTGGGTAGAGCCCAGATCCCTGGCCCGCCCTCCACACCCGGGCTGCCAGGCTCCAAGCCCCTCCCTGTGCTGACCGCGCCCCATGTGCCCCTCCAGCCTCAGTCTGTCCTCCAACCTCCAGACCACAGATGTCCTCAGGTACCTCCCACCCAACACGGCCAGTCCTAAGCTCCTCATCTTCCCCTAAAGCTGCTCTTCTCCCACTGACTCCCTCTGAGAATAGCGCTATGTCCACCTAGCTGCTCTGGCCAAAGCTGTGGGATCATTCTGGACCTTCCTGGAGCCCCCACATCCAGTCAGGCCCAGCCACTTACTAGAGGTATGAATCCTAGCACAGAAAGGCTTCCTTGTGAGGCTGCTGTCATTATGATGCCTCCTCAGTCCACACTGCCCTGTGCCTCTCTCGGCCCCCATCCCTCCCCATGTCCCTGGCTTGGGTGACACCTTCATCCGGTATCCGCTCACCACCCCACCAACCCCCTGGCTCACACCGCAGCCAGGGCGAGCATCTGAACCGCGAGGACCCCTGTGGCCCCACCCAAAGCCTCCCAGAGCCGAGCTCTCCTTGGCAGACCCCTGAGGTCTGTGTGTCCCCGCTGGGCTTCATCTTCCCCTGCCAACCCAGAGAGGAAGCAGGCGTTTCAGGCTTCTGCACCCATGCCTGGACAGTTCCCTCTCCAACGGCTGGCTCCTACTCCTCCTTCAGAGTTCACATCGGGGGCATCTCCTACTCCAGGAAGCTTCCCTGAATTCAACTTGAGCTTGATGCACCTGCCCTGAGCTCCTACAGCACACGCCTCCAACTCCCCAACATATTCTGCCTCATTTGCTCACTTTTGCATCTGTCACCTTGGGAGGATTGAAGCTGCAGCCTCATCAGTGTGCTTTAGGAGTCTGGCACGGAGCCCACCAGGCCTCAGAAAGCTTTGGGGAATACACGAATGATCTGTCTGGAATTCTACCACTGCGGGGCAGGGGAGTTTCTTTGGGGTAATGTTTTGTTCGATAACGATGCGCTTCCCGGCTGGGATACAAAGGATGAGGAGGCACTGTGTCGGGTAGCCACGGTTTCCAATTTCTGAGAGTGAAGGCACATTTTGGACATTCGGCAGAAAGTGGGATGATAAGATTGAGAGGAGAATAGAACACAGTTTCATACATTTACACTTAACTCCACGGACAGTAGAAAAACGCCTGCTTATCAGTAAGCCCATTTAACAGCTGAGAAAACTGAGGTCCAGAGAGATGAAGCTGCCCAAAGCCACAATGCTGGTTAAAGGGACAAGAAGCTAAGTCTTCTGACATTTTTTCTTAATAGTAATCAGAGCTACCATTTATTAAATACTTTCTAAAAGACCAAGCATTTTGCTTACATGCTATTATAAGCAGTTATTCTTTTTTTTTTATTTTTTTTTTATTTTTAATGTTTATTTATTTTTGAGACAGAGAGAAACACAGCACGAGTGGGGGAGGGGCAGAGAGAGAGGGAGACACAGAATCCGAAGCAGGCTCCAGGCTCTGAGCTGTCAGCACAGAGCCCGACGCGGGGCTCGAACTCACAGACCATGAGATCATGACCTGAGGTGAAGTCGGACGCTCAACCGACTGAGCCACCCAGGCGCCCCAGCAGTTATTCTTAATATACGCTTGCAGATGAGGAAACCGAGGCTCAGAGCAGGTGGGTGGTGAGCCCCAAATCAGCCAGCAGCAGAGGGGGGGCTGAGATGCTTCCCCTTCTACTGGGCCTCTGAGCACCCCCACTTGTCCATCACCCCCAGAGCCCTCTTTTCCTGAAGTTGACAATCAGCCATGTCAATAGAAGGTTAAATAGAAACCGGGGTCCCCGACACGGCCTTGGGGAGGAGGGGCACTGTCACTTCCCCCCGCAGCCAGCTCCTCCTGGAGAGTCCATCAGGGAAATAGGAGGTCGGGGATCAGAGACACAATGCTCCCCATTCAGGTGAGCCGGGCCGCCCCGGGCCCGCAGCCGCCGCCGCTGCAGGGAAATTTATGACCTGCTCTAAATGTCACCTTTTCAACTCCCCGCGCTGGCTCCACCACCTTTGGACTCAGCACGGGCTGGACTGCTGGCCAAGCGTGGCTGGGGAGACGTGCCGCCACTCACTGCCACACACGAACACTCCTAGGGAAAGGGCCGGGCCGGGCCTGGAGGAAGGGCGCGTGGGTGCCAGGCACCCCCTACCTGCAGTCTGAGATGAGCTCATCCATCAGCTGAGCCAACAGGGAGTCCGCGTCCTCGGTGCCGCACTGTGCCTTCAGGGCCAAGTGGACTTGCTCCAGGCCAGCTTCCTGCGGAACAGGCAGGCCAGGGTTGGGACCATCACGGTAGGGCAGAAGGTACACACCAGACCCCCGCCCCCCAGGCCCCGTCACCAAAATCTGAACTTGTTACCCTGAACCAAAGGAGAGAACAGGCAGAGCAGAGTAGGCAGAGCCCAGACCCCACAGACCAGAGTCTGTCTCGCCTCAAGAACCTTCTGGGGCTCCCCACACCCAACAGATTCCAATTCCCAAACCTGGGACCCCAACTGCAGGCCTGGTCACAGGACTTGAGGGCCGTGCACAGGCTCTCACAGAACTCCACTGCATTTGTCTCCTCACAGCGCCCCCTCGAGCCGGTCTGACACCTCACAGGTGAGGGACCTGCTGAGCCCACACCAGCCCCCACCTGGAAGGGTCCGTCCCTTCCCAATCCTCCTGCTCTTCCTTCAGGAACACTCAGACAACCTCCAATAGCAGGGAGTTCCCCTCCAAACTCACAGCCCCGTCCCTCCCAGGTCACATCTGTCTCCTCCTAGGGCTCCACTGCGGCCATCTCCACGGGCCTCGGCCCTGAGCTGTGAGGCAGAGAGCTCTCCCAGAATACCTGTCAGGTCAAGGGTTCGCCCCTCAGTCTTCTCAGGTCCCCTCCCCACCTGCCAGCCTCCCTGACCACATGCCATTCTGAGGACAGGCCACACCCAGTCCAGGCCTCCAGGGAGCATCTTGTGGGAGAATGGCTGTCCCCCAAGGAGTCCGGACCTGCAGAACACGGACACCAAGCCCTCTAGAACCTGGGTGCTGGCTGGTCTCCTTCTTCCCCAAGAGCTGCCAATCTCAGGAGGGCTGGCCACTATGCCTTCATGTGGGCCTGATTCCCTCCCTGCCCCTCCAAGACCCCAATCCCTCCCACCCCTTCCTCATCCTCCTCACTGTGCTCACCTCCACCCCCAAAGACTCGCCCAAGCCTCGGCAACCCCCTCCCTCCACCCCCCTGCTCCCGGCTTGCTCCAGCAGCGTGGCCGCACCTGCCCCCACCCCCCCAAGGTTCCCATGGGCCACACTCCTTGCGCATGAGCCTCCATGAACACACAGAAACAGCCTGGGTCTACCACCAGGATCCCCAGCTGCATGCTCTTGGCCTCTACACCTGTGTCCACTTTGTTGTCCTCCACTCTCTGGCCAAACCCCAGGCCCTCGGCTCTCAGCATCCATAGGGAAACCCCCAGAGGGCCCCCTGGTCACGTCCAAAGTAGGACTCACCGCCTGACCTCGTACACTCTGCTTCTCCCTGCCTTTCCAAGTCCTCAGCCACCAAGACCTTCTAGCCCACGTCCTGCAGCTTTGGTCCCAAGGTCCCTCCTGTCCGGCGCCTCGTCACTGTTCCCGGACCACCTCGATGGCATCCTAACAGGGCTCCTGCCTCCCATCTCCTCGTGGCCTCTGCAACGCCCTCCCAATGCCCCTTGGCGCTCCTTGGCCTCTCCCTCCTTCCTGAGACCCCATCCTTCCCTGTGGTTCTCCTGGAGTGTCACCTGCACTTCAGTCTGGAACCTCTGCACGAGAGGTGTGGGGCGAACCTGTGCTCGCCTTCGCTAAACTGACTCCTGAAGGCATTCTTGTTCAAGTCTCCCTCGCGGCTGCCAGCCTCCAGCACAAACCCCTGCATGTGGTAAGCGCCAAAGGCAGTTAGTGAATGATAGAATGAATGAATGAATGAATGGGTGCCAGGCTCCATCCTGCTGCTCCGGCTTGGTTCCACTCAGCTCCTTCTCTGCTCTGTCTCCGACCTCGGCCTGGGCTCCCCAGATCTTTCTCCCTCCCTCTCCCTGATCCACAGACCCCAGTGGGGGCAAGGGGCGTGCACAAGGTGTGCACAGGTGTGAGGCAGTCTCTACTCACCAGCCGGTCGGCGATCCTGAGCAGCTGGTTCTGAGCCTCGACTCTGTGGCTGATGTCCTCCCAGTAGGATGACAGCACCACCACGGGCTTGACGTTGCCCCAGGGCAGGTAGTAGTAGTGGCACCCTGAAGGATGCGGAGGGCCTGGTACTGAGCCAGGAGCACAGGGGCGGGTGGGAGAGCGACCAAGGGCGGGGCAGATTCAGGCACCTGCTCCTCCCCCGAGACCTCCCTTGGACATACATGCATGGTCCGTATTCCCCAGGGCCCAAACAAGGTGCCTGAGCTCCTTTCGAGTGTAGAACAAACAGCGGCTGCTCTCATTAGGGCTCTTTAGCTCATCCAAACAGAGGGGTTGTTAGAAGGACCCTGGGAAACCCGCACCCTCCAAACTCTCCATGCCAAGCCAGCACGAAACTGACTATTGCCCTAGGTCAGGATCAGTGCCGACCACAGCCAGTTTCAGGAGCCCCATCTGTGGCCCTGGCAGCAGGGACCCACCTGGAGGTGAGCAGGGAGTGGGGGATAGCACAGGGGGACAGAACAGGGAGTCACCCCAAATAGGCTTGCCCGGGCCAGGGCCTTTGGGTGGGCCTCCAGCAGCTTTCCGTGAGAAGCAGAACTGAGGGTTCGGCCCCTGCTCTGTGGTGTGGGTCCCAGCCAGGCGCACAGCCTCTGGCCTCACCGTCGAAGACCGCCCGGCTGTACTGGGTGGTGGAGGCCAGCGGCAGGCAGGTCGTGTCGAACTTGTTCCCGTAGTTCCCGATGCTGACCTCGAACTGGGTGGCATCATCAACGTCCTGGAGCATGGAGGCCGAGTAGAAAGCGGCAAAGAGGGAATACTTGCGCCTCCGGAGGTACTTCTGGGAACAGAAAGGGCAGCCGAAGGGTCATGAGGAGCAGGAAGGAAGACACTGGGGTGGGGAGGGGTCATGTGTCTGGCAGGCCCTGGTGCCCAGTAAATCCTGGCCGGACGGAGGGGTGGTGAACCATCCAGCTAAGCAACGGTGCCCAGACCTGGTTACTAACTGAGCAAACTCATTCCAGGCCTGCGTGTTTGGCCACGTTCCTCCAAGGTCAGGCTGCTCCTTAATCCAAACCGGCAGCTGTGGCACCGCCACCCCGGGGGTGCCTGGTCTCCTGCATCTACCACTCAAAGGGGGCCGAGGGGTCTAAACCACCATGCCTCTGCCCAGAGCTCCCAGCCCGTGCCACTCAGGGTCTCCACCGCACCGTCCAGCTCTGCGTCATACACAAGCCACCATGCGTTTGGGATGAATGTCCCCTGCGGGCATCAGGCACAGGGCTGAGGACGTGGCAGGCACTCAATCACACATCCCAAGATGACTGCAATCCCCTTCACGGAAGGCAAAGCGAAGACAGTTACACAACTGGGTTTTTGAATTATGTAAATAGAGGGGCGCCTGAGTGGCTCGGTCGGTTGAGCATCCGATGCTTGATTTCGGCTCAGGTCATGACCTCAGGGTTCCTGAGACTGAGCTCCGCATCAGGCTCCGTGCTGACAGCGTTTGGGATTCTCTTTCTCCCTCTCTCTCTGCCCCTCCCCTGCTCCCACACTCTCTCTCTCCCTCAAAATAAATTTTAACACATTAAAAAAAATAAGTACATAGTAGTAACAGCTAACACTTATTGACTGCTCACTGCATGCAGGTTTGAATTAATTTGATTCTCCCAACAATCTTATGAGGTTAAATATAATTACTACCCCTACTTCACTGGTGACGAAACTGATACAGAAGGGTTCTGACTACAGAGTCTGAAAGCTGAAGCCACCACGCAGACCCCACACAGCTGCCTCCTGGACACGAGGCTCCGCTCTACCGCTTGCTGCTCTGATACCTTTGAGCCTCAGTTTCCTCATCTGTAAAATGGAGATACTAAGAGCAACCACCTTGAAGGTGCTGGGAGGACTCAATGGCATCAAATGTCACTAGCGTAACGTGTGACATATGGTAATTAATAAGCGATAGCTATCTTTACATCATTGTTGTAAAACAGACCTCTCATTTTGGGTCAAGCTCTAGACTTTTAAAGTATTTTCATTTATTTTCTTTGAGCCTCTGAACATCCCTCAGGAAGATAGGGTTGCTGTCGGGTTACTGCCATTTCACAGCTTAGGCACTGAGGCCCAGGGGGTGAAGGAACAGACTGTGGGTATAGCTGAGCCCTCCTCCACCATGGCAATAGAAGCCAGCCCCATTTGGTGGCCACCTCCTTCGCTCCTTCCAGAGCCACGCCCCTCACCTCCACCCGAAGGATGTCATCTGCAGGGAGGTCCTCCACCTTTTGCTCACTGTGCTCCACCAGCTTGGTCTCCAGGGAGAGCAGAACCCGACCTCGGTAGGCCACGCCTTCCCCCTAAGAAGGGAGGTTGGGTCACCAGAACTGGAGGCGGGGGGGGGGGGGGGGGGATGCAAGCGGGAGGAGAGGACGGAAAGGGGTCTGATCTGGCCCTGGGTCATCTCCCAACCAGGAAGGCCCCGGGCTACCACCATCACTCTGCAGATAAGGAAATGGTGGCCCAGAGAGTTCAGGGGACAGGACAAGCCACCCAGATGGTCAGTACCAGACTCCAACCCAGCCAGAGGAGGGATGAAACCTGAGACAGAGAAGGCCTGGGTCCCTCAGGGGGGCCAGGAAAAAGGGGGGTGAGCGTTAGGCTGGTCCTGAAGGGAAAGCAAAAGGGAGGGGAGTAAGAAGGAAGTAGGAGCCAAGAGGGGGCCGGGTGGAAGGAGGGTTCTCTGAGGGGACGCTGTCTGGCCCTGGGCTCCCATCAGGCTCTCGGGAGTCCAGGTTGGAGCAGACGCTGCCCAGGCTGAAAGAGCCCCACACGCAGGCCTGGGGATGTGGGTTTGAGGGGGTGCAGGCTGGCTCACCTTGCCCATGTTCAGTTCTGCGTAGGGGTCCGGGAAGCCAGTGAACTCCCTGGGGCTACCGTAGAGGTTGACATAGCAGGGCCCGAAGGTGGGGAGGAAGCCCAGATGGTCGTCCACTGGGAGACACAGGTGGGGATCAGAAGAGCCAGCCCGGTGTGGCTTTCTAGTGCTCGGCCCAGCCAATCTCAGGCCCGAGCCCCTCCCTGGCCCTCAGGTCCCTGAACATGCAGAGGATGCAACCCCCGTAAGTGTGTAAAGAACCGTGACACTGACCATTGTCTCTCATAGGCCCTTTAATCCTCCCCACTATGCTGAGACGTGGAGATTTTTATTACTTTTATCATCTCATTTTGCGGATGAGGAAACTGAGGCCCAGAGATGCAAAGGAACACATCACTACAAAGGGGCACAGCCCAAAATGGTCTCACCTCAAAGCCCATGCACTTAGCCGGCATGCAAAGCTGGGGCCCGGGGCCCTCCGCTGCCCTGCCCCTCTCAGGCCACACCCCAGGCTGCATCCCCACTCCCTCCTGCACAGGAGTGTGGGGACCCACAAAGGAGGCCCAGGGTCTGGCGACCAGAGAAGCCATCACCCGAGGAGCCGGGCAGGAACCCGGCTAGATGTGCCAATCCACAGGGCCCTCCCCTGGCATATGTCCCCCATACCCACCATGCCGCTATGAAGTCGAGACAGACCACCTAACAGCCCTGACTCGCTCCAACGTTGTCTCCCTCCCCACATTGTACAAAGAACCACCTTTCCGTGGACAGGGTGGAGGACAGTGCAAAGGAGAATCCCACCAGTGATGAGGGAAAGCTTTTCTCTACATCACTGTCTCCTCAGAGGCTCTCTGTTGTTATGTCATGATTTTCCAGCCAACAGTCAAGTTTCCCAGGACAGGACTTCACTGGACAATACTCTGAGAACCCGGAAAAGCCAAGGTGTCTCTTCCAGAGGATGAGGGGGGAGGGGCTGTTTCCCGCATGCCAACCACGGGAAGTGGGCCAGTGAGCAGGAGCCGTCTGGGATGATCCAATCCTTAGGAGCAAGGAGGGGGCAAGGCAGGTACAAAATAAATGGCCTCAGCAAGGAAATGCCGGAGCCAGACCTAAGGACAGGCGCTGTGGACCCCAAGTCCCGCCAAGAGCCAAGACCTTGGGGCAAAGAGAGGTGGGAAGGGACAGGAGCGTGAGCCAGCTGCCACACGCCTGTCACCACTCTCCCTCCAGTCCCCAGCACAGACAGGGCTCTGGCATTCGGGACAGAGGTGGAGGCCCAGGCTGAGGAAACTAACATGAGCCTTACTAAGTATTTGTACTTAGTATTTACCCTGTAAATATATTAACAAATATTTTATATTAATAAATATAAAAAATAAATTTAATAAATAAATTTAGTATGTACTTGTATTTACCCTGTAAACTCCAACTTCAAGAGTTGTCCGCTTACCCTGGCCTCCTCCCAGTTCCTGAGATGCCTTGCTCAGGGCCCTGCCCCACCCCCTCCCTGCCTGTGGGAGTGAACTCATTTGAGCCTGAGCTGGAGCCTAGCAGATGCAAGAAGGGGTTACGTGGGGAATTGTCTTTAAAGCATTCCAAGCGATTTTCAAACTCAACCGCGGTACAGAAGTAACAGCCAAAGGTAAGCTCAGGGACCATGGTGGTGTACCTCAGTCTCATCTCAAGCCAATCAAAAACTCCCCAGCAACCAGCACCCCCTCCCCTCCAGCTAAAAACCCGCAGCCCACCCTGCTGCCATCCCCAGGAAAGCACATACGGTCCATGGCTGGAGAAGGCTTGACCACACCTGCAGGCTCCTCTGAAGCGTAAAGAAATGGAAAAGGGGTTAGGATGGACATGACTGGGAGGACCGGTTACATGAACAGGCATGTGGATGGAGAGTTGGCAGACAGACAGATGGAAAGACGGCTCCCGTGTGGGACATAGAAGTGGCCCGAGGCCCCACCCCCATCCCAGCTGTGAATTTATCACAAATTAAGTCATTACTGCATCACCACCGCCAGCCAGACACAGCCCCCAGCAGCAAGATGAGCCCCCAGGTCCCTCCCCACCGGTGTCTGCCTACCTATGTCTGCGTGTTCTGTTTGCCAATTGAAAACAGGACCCGAAATTTGACTCAATACATTCAAGTAACAACACAGAAAAGAAATTGCGCTTTTTTTTCTGTATTTTAGCCAAATAAGTGAGGGAAACAAAGCAGAGACACAAAGAAAGGTGGGGGAAACATGAAAGGCAGTGAGGCATAGCCAGCACTCCACCCAACACACAGGTTAACACTTGGGACCATGGTCCCTGAGCAATGGCATTTCAAGGTACGACATCTCCATCTAGTGGCCATTTTCAGTATTGCCAGCAAGGGCACCATGTTGCATTTTCACAACAGCAGGCACTGGGATCTTACTTTTGGCACCCACCACCTCAAGTGAAGCACAGTGCCAGACCTTGTCCATCAGCTGAAGGTTCTACACCCTGGGACATGCCCCTACATTCTGGAAGGGGTGTCCGGAAATGAGAGAAGCAAGGAAGGAGATGCTCTAGCACCCTCCTGGGCTTTTAGAATCTGTCCCTCACTTCTCAGGTAGATATAAGACACCCCCAAGGAAACGGGCACCCTTCAGTCTCCTTCCATGGTCTTCTCTGATTTCAGCCTCTTCCTGCACTCTGACCCTGCCTGTTTTCTCCTCCAACTAGCTAAGTGTAACCAGGTCTGGGGGCATGACCAAGCCTGTGGATACAGCTGGTGAAATCTTTGATTATTTTCATTTGTAGGTCATCTTTACCTATTTGTCTCCTTCCAAAAAAAAATATATTTATGACTGTTTTTCCCATAGCTTCATGGCTATAGTTAAGAGCCGAGAGTTGAGCAAAATATCATGAAGGAAGACTGAATAGAGACACAGAGAAAAAGAGCGAAGACAAGAGAGAAGGGGAACCTGGAAGTCCAGATATGAGGACAAGGCAGACCCACTGGTGCAGAAGGCAGTGGGAGGACGAGACCCACCCGCAGTGGGGTGAGGCCCTGGGACCCAGCCCCGCGGCTCTCAGCAGCCAGGCCTCAGCTAGGAATGCGGGCTGGCAGAAGGTAGGGCTGCAGAAGCCATAATTCATGGCCATTTTCATATCCACAGGAACAGGTTTTCATCAATGGGGGAGCCAGGCCTCTGGTCATAGGGGCGCTTTTAGCAACAGGGAGAGGACCCACACGGGTACAGCTGCAGCCCCGAGGAGAGCCGCGGCCAGGGCCCACCGGAAGGAAACAGATTCCATTTTAAGCTCCTTCCAAATGATTACAAACAGACCCGGCCAGTTATCTCAGGCTAATGAGGCCAAGGTCATAGTTCTGACCGCCATGTGCTCCTTGCAGAGGCAAACTCCACTCCGCATCCACAGACCGACTCTGAATCCTGGCTGTAAACCAGTGCCCCACCTAGACACAGATGTGCCCCGAACTCCTCCAGCCATCTGACCAACACGTGCCTCTGGTGTGAGGAGGACCAAGCGGTGGCTGCCAAGAACCTGTTTCCCAATGGTACCTCTCATTAATTCCTTCACCTTTTCATTCATTCATTCATTCATTCATTCAACAAACCTAATCAGGCACAGTGCTAGGCACCCAGTAAGACATGGCCCTGCTGACGATTTAGACCAACAATTCTTAATTTGGGGGCAGAATCATAGGCCTCCAGGTGCTGAGGAGACCTATCCCAGGTTCTCTCCTCTGTGTCTGCAGACAGCTCATAAAGTCAAGGGCAGAGTGACCAGCGAAGCTACCTAAGACAAGGCCTCTATTTAGTCCTCATCACCCTTCTGCCAAAATGCAAGTGTTTTGCTGTGTTTTCCCTAAGCCCAGGGAACTGTGGCTGTAGAAGCCCCAAAACACAGATGAATACTCCCAGTTTTGTGGCCTGAGCCGCCCAGCCCAACTCCCTCACGTGGGGGAAGCCAGAGAAGACCAAGAGCGGGCCCTCCTGGCCTGGCGCCACACATCACAGCCCTGCAGACACTGCCCTGGGACACCCACGTCTCCTCCTGGGGAAGCCGAGGCCGTTACCTGCCTCCAGCCCCGCCGGCTCCTTCTCTTAGCAATCTCCCACGCCCACAGTTTGGCTGCCTGACACCAGCCCGTGCCAGACAGGAGGAGAAGCCGAGGACTGCTAGGAAACCATCATCTATGCTCCAAAGACCAAAGAGGGGGAAAAAACACCCAAAAAAAACAAAAATAAAAACAAAAAACTCTATGGATTTCTTGGCTGTGGAAAAAACTAGGACACAAGTGCCATCGATGTAGTACGATTTTTGTATGTATAAAATTATAAAAGAATCTGTGTCAGTTGCATGGGCCTCGTGTGCCCATTACCTTTTGAAAGAACTGCAGCTTCTAAAAAAAAAAAAAAAAAAGAGAGAGAGAACTGCAGCTTCTAAGGAAATCACTCCTTTTAGAAAACAAAATTTTTACTAAATGCTTTAGAGCACAGGGTCCAAGGAATACTTAAGTGTGCCCAGGCAAACTTGTGGGTAGCAGTGCTTAAGAGGCTAGTGTTAGGTCTTGTCCTCGCTGGAAATAAAAACAAAAACATGAAAACAAAAACCCCTAGTTGTGCCAATTAATCTGGTGAACCACGAGGCGGAGGAATATAGAGAAACAACGTGTTTTTACGGTTTGGTTTAGTCGGGGTTTTGAGAGCAGTGAGAAAACAGTGTCGAGCCCTGCCCAGATGTGCTAGAATCTTCTAACGGGAAGAAAGAATACAAACAGCTGAAAGGAAAATTGAAGTGACACTTTCTGTGATGGCCTCAGGACAAGAAGCTGGGCGGGGAGCAAGGCAAATACCAACTTTCAGGGTCCCAGAGACGCACCTCGGACAGAAGGGACATTAGAGCAGTCATGAAGAGCAGCTCCATTTTGAGCAGTAAGTTAAACTCTTGTATTGTTTCAGAGATCGAGCTATTTAATAACACATTTAAAACTGGCAAGGAGAGTCTCATTTATTCCCAAAACCATCTGTAGGAGAGGATGAACCCACGTTGGAAGACCTCCCTAAACCATGCAGGGTTGCCCATGACCTGAGCGCCATCTAGTGGCCAAGTAAACATCTTTCTCGCATTCCCTTCAAAACCTTCATAGTGACCCTGAAAAAGATCAAGGCCAACATCACCAACAGAAATGAAGACTGATGGGGGAAGAGGGATCTAAACTCTCCCCCTGGGGCAGCTGATGGCAGGCACAGCTGTAGCCCCATGAAATAGTAGTCGTCAGGAAACAGTCGGAAGGTCATTTTGTGCTTCTACGAGGGTCTGCGCCTGGATTCTAAGGTGGGAGACGGAACCAATCAGAAAACCGGAGAAGATTCCTCCCATACCAGGAGTTTCGATCTGCAAAGGGTCCAGAATGCTCTCCTTCCCACCCCACCCTCATGATGCACTGACCCCACCTCAAATCCTTCTACCTGTATATCCAAATTAGCCATTCTCAGGAAATTATATGAACAGCATCAGAGAAGTGGGCCCGCACCCTGGGATGACTGTTCCCACAGTTAGTGGGGGGAGGGGGCTGGAGCAGGGGGGCCCTCACGGCAGTGCCTTATGGATGGCAGTTTTTGTGTATTCCACCAATTAAAAGTACCAAGGATGAAATCAGAATGGCAGAGAGCAGTTAGATATTAGAGCTGCCTGAGGACACCTGGAATTTCACTGCACAACTCTTTCATTTCAGGTGTGTTTGAATTTTCTATAATTAAAAGGTGGGGTGTTTTTTTTTTAATGTTTCAGAGAAGCTAGAAGAAGGGATTGCTCAACTTCAAGAGCACTAGGTGGAATCTCCCAGAAACTGGACACATTAACCTGTGCTCCAGGTAAAGATCTGTCAAGGAGAATGGACAGAGAACAATGCACCCTGTCTGTAGAGAGACACCAGCACTGACCAGGTCTTGCCGGAGAGTGAATAAAGGAGAAAGGAAGAATCGCAGGTGCTAACCAAGGTAGAGAAGCAGCATCTGTAAGATTCCAGAGAGCATTCACCTGAAGGTCTCAGGAAGCGGTTTGGAATTCTCAACAGAGCGCAAGAAGACAATAGGTGCTGTGGAAAAAGACAAAACTTCTGGGAGAGAACCAACAAAAAAGAAAATGAAAAATATGAAAGGAATGACAGAGGGGAATGGAGGCCCAAAATGCAGTGGCCAATTTCAAACCGCGTGGAAAACTGTAAGGAGAACTGGTACAGGGGAGAAAGATCGGATTAGTAATGCAGAAAGCCAATAGTAAAGATACTAC
Source organism: Paguma larvata (assembly GCA_030068075.1). Taxonomy (NCBI): domain Eukaryota; kingdom Metazoa; phylum Chordata; class Mammalia; order Carnivora; family Viverridae; genus Paguma; species Paguma larvata. Next base: position 50,554,684 of record CM057836.1, read on the forward strand.
ACAGCAAATGTTACTTTACTTTAGGTTTCCATGTGCACCAGACACTCTAAGAATGTTACATTTACAATCTCGCTGGATCTTTACAACAGCCCTATGAGGCAGGGCCTGGTGAGAGGGGAGGAGTGACTCACTCAGCTACAAAGAAGCAGAATTGGGACCCAAGCTGCCTGATTCCTGAGCTCCTGCTCTTATCCACTACCCCACCCTGCCTTCAGCTGCTCCTGTTCCAATGTTAGAATGAAGTCCTCTTCAACTCAGATTTAAGAATTCACTACGACTCAGATAAAATTCAAGGCAAAGAGTCCCACACTTGGCTAGATCAAAGTAACTTAACTATAAGAAAAAAAGATACATTCCTACAAGCAGCATCTAGTTAGAAAAATCAAATCAGACTGCTCTCAGAAAGTGCACCTGAATAAATTCAAAATAGACTAAATGTTTAAATGAAAAAAAATTAAAAATAGAGTTAAATATAACCTTGGGGTTTGCTGAAGGCCTTCCCAAGCATGACATATGGGGACAAAACCCCATATTCATTAGTTAGATAAGAGATTTTGAAAATAAGCACAAGAAGTTAATTAGAAAGTTTTAAAAGGAAACAACAAAATAAGCAGAAGAGAGTTAAAGAAAACAGTAAAAAGATGAGAGAAGACAAAATTTTAAAAGAAAAAATTAGAAAATGAAGAAAAATATTAGAATTGATAAATAAATCCCAAAGTTGATTCTTTGAAACAAAGTTACGGGGGGGGGGGTGACTTGTAACAAAGCTAACCAAGAAAAAAAAAAAAGAAAGAAAACTCAAACACACATCATTAGAAATAAGAAAAGGGAAAACACCACAGGTAGAGAGAATTGTTTAAATTATAAAAGATTGCTCTACACAACGTTATGTAAATAAATTAGAAGAGCTCAACACAGTGAATACTTTTCTATGAAAAAAATAAATTATCAAAATTATCAAACTAAAAATAACAGTGATCACAGGAGAAACTGAAAAGTTTTTAAAGAGCTAGTACTATACCCACTCAAAAAGGGCACCTAGCCCATCTGGTTTTATGGGTGAATTCTTTCAAACCCTCAAAAGACTATATTCTTATGTTATATAAACTGCTCCAGATGTTAGAAAAGACTTTAAATCTTTCCAATTAATTTTATAGAACCAGCATAACCCAGATACCAAAACCTAAGAAATAACAAGCAGACATACCAATTAAAGATAATAGAAAATCAAGAAACAGGCCCAAGAACACATTTAAGAATTTGGTAGGGGATAAAGGTAGCATTTCAAAATACAGGGAAAAGATTATTATATACAATGTTGGTATTACCAAAGAACAACTGTGAAAAAAGTAATGTTAGGTCCTTGCCTTATTTGCTAAGGAAAAGGTTAACAGATTTAGCTACATAAGAATTTTAAATTTCTAGACATCAAATTCTATTACATGGTAAAATAAAACAGACAAGAATTATTTACCACATATACGACAGGGGAAAAGTTAACGTCCATATATATACAGAATCCTTACAACACAGTGAGAAAAAAACAAACATACTATCAGAAATATGGACGGAGACAATGAATAGGCAATTAATACTAGAATAAATAAAAGGCGTATAAATATATAAATAATGTATAAATATAAAATAATTATTAAAATATTTTTAAACTTGCATTCATCAACTTAACCATCTATTGATGAAAAGAAGATTAAGGCAATGATGAAATTCACTCACCAAATTAACAAAGTTCTTTTTTAACATTATTTTACCCCGTGTTGGTGAAGGTAGAGTAAAATAAGCTTACGTGAGTGATTAGAGTGTACATTATTCCAGTCTTTTTGAAGGGCAATTTTGATATATACAAATAGCTTTAAGATGTACAAATCCTGGGGCGCCTGGGTGGCTCAGTTGGTTAAGCATCCAACTCTTGATTTCGGCTCAGGTCATGATCTCATGGTTCGTGGGATCGAGCCCCGCATCAGGCTCTGTGCTGACAGCATGGAGCCTGCTTGCGATTTTCCCTCTCTCTCTCTCTCTCTCTCTCTCAAATAATAAATAAATAAGCTTTTTAAAAAAACATACAATTCCTTTGATACAGCAATTCCACTTCTAGGTATTCATCCAAAAAAAATCATGAATTGTATAAAAGATTCAGCTACAAAAATATTCAACCTGAATTCAACATAACTAGTTAATGTGGATTAAGGTACAGTCACACAAGGGAATATACGTATTCATTTAAAATTATATTGTAGAATATTTAATAACATGAATAAACACCTATGTTATATTGCCAAGTGATGAAAAACAGTTTTCAAAACAGTTGTTTCAAAAGTGTTTTTAATGCACACATATGTGTATATATACAGACACATTCATATACATATGCATATGTATACACGAAAAACTCCCAGAATATTAATAATTAATCAGCTCTTATCTGGGGGGTAAGCATACAGGTAATTTTATGGGCAAATTTTATATTCTTCTTCATTATTATTTTTTAAATTTTACAAAATGATTATGGCTTACTTTTTAACTGACCAATGAAAGCTATTTCAAAATAGAAACCACTAGTACACCGTTGGCCAACACAGAACCTGATGTACAGAATGGCTGCAGCCACCCATGTTATCTGCAGGAGTGAATTATCTCTCTCGACCATTCGGTGTATCCCACCCGCCAAGGTACTGAGAATCATAAGTGTCTGTAAGCCCATCTTTCTCATTGGCCACAGTCCTTCTTCATGGAAAATGGGCTACAAAGGCCTTATAATTAATATTATCTTTCCTGCACTCTCAAAACTAGAGAGGTCTGAGACAGGTAGGGTAGATCAGGGGAGAGTGTGAAGGACCAGAGGACAGAACAAGGGAGGGAAACTTACCTTCTATTTCTCCTCCAGGGGCAGAGATTTTCGACATACTCAGGTAGGTGGTGGCCACGATGTCATTGTGGGTGAGGCGGTCCCTAGAATAAGGGGGCAGAGAGGGCCTGAACACAGGAGGGGCACTGCACGCCACAGCCCACCCAGGAAGGAGAGGGCCTCGGTTATACATCTTTAGGGGTCCCAGTCTTCTTAGTGGGTATGCTCCTGAGGCCTGGTGATCCTCGGGAAGAAGAGACTAGAAAGAAAGTGTTGCTCAAGACTCCTCTGGAGGGAACTAGTCCATCTGGCCACCCACCACCATCCCATCAGCCAACCAACACTGGGCTGCCAGCCTGGATGTCTGGGGAGACATCTGTAGGCTGGAAGAAAGAGGCCAGTGGCAGGAGGGAGGGCAGGAGGGCAGAGGCTGCTCAGGGAACCAGACCCCCAGACCCAGGGAGAGGAAGATTCCAGAAGCTCAAGAAATCTCCAGATCAGGAGAAAACCAGGCGTCCCAAGAAGAAACTATCTCCAAGGCCATAGCTTAAATTAGGTTATATTAGCTAAGGCAGGATTACTTTTTGTAACTGACTTTATATATGTGACGAGGCTCCTTCAACCTCCTTTATCTCAAAGGATCCTCCCAACAGCCTTGAGGAACCAGTACTTTTATTACCCTCTCCATTGCACAGATGAGAAAGTTGAGGCTCAGAGATGGAAGGTTCTTGCCCAAGGTCAGCTTGGGAGGGAGGGGCAGAGTCAGAACTGAAACCCTGGTGTCCTGACTCCTGATCGGTGCTCCTGCCATGGTACATGCTGCCCCTGTGCCACACAGGCGCCTGTCCCTGTCCCGTTTCCTCAGAGGAAGCCTCCTCCCTTCTCCAACCAGCATGGGGGACTACGGGTAGGAGTGTGAGCCGACCGACTATAATGAGTCCATTAGCCAACAACGTCCCGTGCAGACCCTCCCTGGGGTCCCGCGCCTGCCCCTTGACAATAATATAGAATAGCTGGCATTTATTAAGCACCTACCGAAAGCCAAGCATTGTGCTGAACTCATCATATGAACTAGCTTGAACCCTCACTCAGCCCCATGAAGGGGGTACTACAACTGGTCCCAATCTCAAATGAGGAAACTGAGGTTGCCAACATGGCAAAACTAGGGTTTGAGCCAGGGACACCTGACACGGGAGCCAGAGCTCAGATTGCAGCCACCCATCGCTTCCTTGTCAGGGTAGACCGAGAGTCCTCCATCCAGTGATTTCGACCCCCAGGGACATTTGGCACTGTCTGGAGACAGTTTTGAATGGGGCCAGGGGGGCAGTAGAGAGAGGCCATGGTTGCTGCTAAACACCTTACAATGCACAGGGCAGTCTCATCCAGCAAAGAATTTTTCGGCCCAGGATATCATAGTGCTAAGTGGAGAAATGCTGGACTGGGAAAGACCTGTCTCCTTCCTGAAATTTCCCGGGGTCCATATTCCTCAGAGCCTGTAGGCTCTCTCTCCGTCCTATGAGTACCTAGGCACCTAGGCCACGGGCAGCTTCAGGCCCGGCTGTGAAAGACACGCTTAGGGCAAGGCTGTTCTATTTTTCCTTGAAATGCTATACCCATCAGATAGCTGATCTCTGCTGCCCCTTTCCTTCTTCTTTGCACTTCCCAGGTGGGTGACTAAGCTTTGATTTTAAAGTTTCCCACCAGAGCGGGGACTGACTAGGAAGGACGAATTGTCAGCAGAGATCTTCATCATTTTCCCTGACGAAGGATGGAAACAAGCAAGCTCTGGGAAGTGAAAACTTCCCAACATGTCTTACAGTGAGAGCACCAACAGCAGAGAACTGGCGGCCTGCCTTCATGACCGACCCTCGGAAAAGACCAGCGCTGAGGGAGGAATGAAATTCCTGACCTCTGGTCTTATCCAAACTGTGTGAGACAGGAAAGAAAATGAGAGGAGAAAGATTCTGTTTTTCTGGGGCAGAAGGAACTTCTTGAATCTTTGTTCTTTTAACAAAAAAGAAAACATGAAAGAATTGAACGGAAGCTTAAGTTACAAGGAGAAGGCCATGTGGGCCCTATCATATTTCCAGGGCTCAGGTGATGACAAAAGTTTATCTGAGTTTTCTGGGAAGAAAGCACTGTTCTGGATAGGAACTTGCAGCGGCAGAACACTTTCTGGCCAAGAGTTGGGTTTTGGGGCTTGGGGTTGCTTTTGGAAAATACAGCAAGTCTGAAAATAGACTCACAATAAAAACGCCACTTCGACCCAAACCAGAGACGCAACCACCAGATTCCGTAATGTGTTTGGATTGTACAGTATGCTGATGCCTTCGACACAGCTCACACGGACCCCGACAGGGGCCACCCACCCCACACCGCACAACCGCACCCTCGCGCACATGCGCACAAGCGTCCGTGGGCACGGGCACACACGGAGGCGCACGGCCGGTCAGCCCCCGTCACCGCGGCACGCTCAGGTGCACGCACGCATCGTGAGCGGAGATACAGAGGTGGTTCTGGGGACATGGAGCACATCTCTCCCCAAGACCGCTCGCCCGCGGAACATACCTGCGGTCAGGGCCCTCGAGGCCTCTCCCTCCTGGCCCTCCTGCCGCTTGCTTTCCTCTCTAATTCCCACAAGCTGTTTTCTCTAGGCCTAGGGAACTGGCGCACACTTTAATGGCTCTGTGGCCTGGGGGTTTTCCCTGGTCTCTCATTACCCTCCTGGCTGGGGGTACCATGGCCTGAGACCAAAGGAGAACACGCTGGGAACCACACAGCCAAGACTCTTTGGGGGCAGAAAAAGGACAACTCTCTTTTTGGAAAGCCCGGTGTCTGGAAGGTCCTGGGGCTCATGCATGTGGACCCCTAACAGCCCTCCAGGTGTAAGAGAGATCACCTCAACACAGTGAGAAGCAGACAGCCCAGTGGGTAAGAATGTAGGCTTTGGGAGCAGCAGGTTTGGGTTTGATCCCAGCCTCAGCGGCTTCCCAGCTGTCACTTCAGACAGATCACTCCCACACCTATAAAGTAGAGGGAATCGAGCCGAGGGTCCCATGATGTCACATGTGTAAAATACTTGCTGGGTACAGGACCTGGCGCACAGTAGGTGCTCATTCCACATTAGCATCCATGGCAGGCGGGGGAGCTGGAGGGCGGGGGTGAGGGTCTCAGCCCATCCTCCCTGAAGCTCCACTCTTTCCAGCTTCCTTGCCTTTGCTTATGATCCTGTCTTCACTGGAATGCCTTCACCCTGGACTTATCAAAACCCCACCTCCTCCAGGAAGTCTTCCTGACAACTCCCTGCCCTATGGAATCTCACGCTGCTGGAGATCTCCCTGCTCTACCTGGCTGCCCTCTGTGCCTTGGAGGAGGGCTGTGAGTAAGCTTCCCCAAAATAGCTCACACCCTCTCCTTTTCTGGCCTCCTAGCAGAGGAAACTCCCTTACCTGACACAGACTCTCCCACTATGTGTTCTCGGCGGAGGAAAACCGAAGGACCCAGTGATCCCTGAAGATAGTCACCCCCAAAGACTCCAAGATTCATTACTCACCAGTCTATGACGCGAATCCTCATTTTTTCACACATAGAGGGAAACTGAGGAGGGAAGAGAGACATGTTGGGGTGGAATTATTTTAAAGACGGGGAAGTCCAGGGGTGCCTGGCTGGCTCAGTCTGTGGTAGAGCATGCAACTCCTGATCTCGGGGTTGTGAGTTCAAGCCCCATGTTGGGTATAGAGATTACCTAAAAATAAAAATCTTTTTCATAAAAGGGGGAGGGGGCACCTGGGTGGCTCAGTTAGTTAAGCATCTGACTCTTGATTTCCACTCAGGTCATGATCTCACAGTTATGAGATCAAGCCCTGAGCTGGGCTCTGTGCTGGGCATGGAGCCTACTTGGGATTCTCTCTCTCCCTCTCCCTCTGCCCTCTCCTGCTTGCATTCTCCCTGTCTCTCAAAAATAAATAAATAAACATGAAGGAGAAGGAGAGGGAGGGGGAGGAAGAGAAGAAGGAGAAGAGGAAGAGGAAGTCCAGGATATAAGGGTGCTGGGGAGGCCAGGAGGCCAGGGTCTACTGGGATGGGATGGGCAAGGCTTACCATGGCAGGCAGGGTGATGCTCTGGTTCCACTGAGGGTTGGCTGTCTTCTCCAGGATCTTGCTGCAGAGCTAGAAGACACAGAGGACAGGTGGATGGAGCTCCAAGGGAACTATGGTCTCCTTCGGGGACCTCACCAGTCAGGGGCTGTGCTCTACTGTGTCGGCCACCCTTCAGGCTGGGCAGAAGGCCCTAGGGACCTTAAAGGCTCAGACACAGGGAATCTGCAGAGACAAAGCTCGATGGTAAATCAGATCCAGAGCTGGAGAGTATGGGGTGTGGTAGCAAGAGAGTGCGTGATGTTGAGATGGGGGAAAGATTGCCTGAATTCCACCGCCCTTCTACCCTTTCCTGCCTCCGGCTGGAAATCCCCCTGCCCCGACTCCCATATGGCCATGACTTTAGTGTGGGGCCCTGAGTCTAGACTGGCTTTCTCAGGGGTCCTACAGCCCAAGGCACTAACCTCTACCAGTCAGCCCAGGCCACCTGCCCCTTTGGAACACTGTGAGCCCTAGGAGATTAAAGATGGGGGAAGGAAGTAGAAGAGAAGGGGAAAGGGGAGCTGGAGGGCCAGAGCTTGGGGGCCAGGGTCCAGCATCTGAGAACGAGAGAAGAATGCAGTGAACATAAAAACCCCATAAGCCACAGTCTGCCTCAGATCAGCCCTGCTCTTAAGACTGGGCTTTCCACAATCACGAAACCTAGCAGAGGTGGACTCCAGATCGAAACCAGTGACTCGTGTGCTCTACATGCGCTAGGAATACCCCAGGAGGTGCCACGCCCCACAGCCAGCTCCGGGGCAACCCATACCTGCACAGGGACAGCAGGTAATCTAACCCAGACACATAGATCCTGGTAGGTTTACATGTCCTGCAGCCTTCTTCAGAGCATTTACTGTGGGCCCTGTGTTGTGCTAAGAATTTATGTGCATTAGCATTTAATGAGCATCTGAGCAGGGGCTTCTGGTCCTCCATCAAATGAGGGTACAGTCTCCATGGAGGCCAGGACTTTGTCTCCACCTGTGATCCACCCAATGCCAGCCCCTGTCCCCACCCTCCCCATCTCCCTGTGAGAATAGCCCAGGCAAAGGCTGGAGGCAAGGGTGGGTGCCAGGATTTGCTCCTTGTGTCTGCAAAGAAAAGAGTAAGGATAGAAGAGAGACAACAATTCCATGGGACAATGGGCAGAGAGTGAATCGAAGTTCAAAGGGTTGTAAAGCATGAAAAGATGTTCAACCTCCCTCGTAAGAGAAGAAAAACAAATGAAACCAAGACACCATTTCTCACCCAACAGATTCATAAAACTCTCTAAAATCCGACAAGGCTATGGGGGAGACTACACTCTCATATTGTGCTGGTGGAAGAAAAAAATAGCTCGACCTTCCAGAGGGCAACTGGCCACTATCCATCCAAATCGCAAATGTAAAAACCCTTTGACCTGCCAGTGCTACCTCTAGACATTCATCATACAGAAATACTTGCATATGTGCAGAACGACATACGTAATGAAGTGATTCACTGCACATAGCTTGAAGTATCAAGGATATGGAATAACCCACGTGTCCACCAATAGAGGGCAGGTTACATAAATGACGCTCCGTCCACACAACAGGGTACCATGCAGCTGTGAAGAATGAGGACTGCTCTGTGATACAAAACAATTTCCGAGTTATATTATTAATTGAAAAAGGTAAGTACTGGGGATGTAACATACTACATGATGACTATTACTATAGGTAAACACTGCCGTATGATATGTTTGAAAGTTGTTAAGACAGTAGCTCCTAAGAGTTCTCGTCACAAGGAAAATACTTCTTTGTTCGTTTTTTAATCTATATGAGAGATGGATGTTAACTAAATTTAGGGTAATCATTGTGCAGTTTGTAACTCAGGTCATGATGCTGTACATTTTACATTTATACAGTGCTGTATGTCAATATCTTAGTAAAAGTTGGAGGGCGAGAAAAATTAAAAAGCAAAGTGCAGAGCAGTGGGTATAACACGCAACCATCTGTGTTAAGAGAACAGCACATAAGAATGTGCAGTCTGATTTGCTTGGGAAACCAGAATGATGCAAAAGCCTCTAACTGCAATGGTTCCCTCTGCCAGGGAGGAAGTGATGGGTGGGTGGGGGTGGGGCGACAGGAAGAACTTTCTTGCCAGCTGCTACTTAGAGGATAGAGATAGATGATAGATAGATAGACAGACAGATAGACAGATACATAGTTAGAGTCAAATCACCAATAAAGAGCACAAAAATGTGAAAAACATGACACCAGGCAGACCAAGAAAAGGACACTTATTTCCAGGATGAGAACTGAGACAAAAAGGCAGGGTCATATTGTTCCAAATCAGCCGGCAACGTGGGCCTCAGTCATACTGCACAGGTCGCAGATGATCAGGGGGCACCTGGGTGGCTCAGTCGGTTAAGCGTCCGACTCTTGGTTTCTGCTCTCTCTCTGCCCCTCCTCCACTCTCTCTGTCTCTCAAAATAAATAAACTATTTTAAAAAAAAGCAAGTAGGCAAATTTGCAAATATCCAATTTTTTTCCAATGGGGGAGTGGGGAGGGTTGGGAGTGAAAGCAGTAGAGAGAAAAACACACTATGAGGAAATACCTGCAAATGTTAACAGGGCTTATCTCCAGAGTGATGTGGGGTACAGAAATATGGTTCTTTTCGTTTTCTTTGATTTTCTCTGACTATTTTTCAATTTTTTTTACAACTGATAGGTTTTTTTCTTGCATTCAGAAAAAAAGTTCCTTTAAAATCTCCCACCCGGCCCCCAAGTACCTTTCCTTTCCTTCTCATATACCACCAAGAATGTGTGTGTGTGCGCGTGCGTGTGTGTGCGTGTGTGTGTGTGTGTGTGTGTGTGTGTGGAATCAGGTATGATTCACATCTTGAATAACAGTGCCACCAAGTGTCCATAAGAGGAAATGCAACGAGGCCCAGGCTGGGGTGGGTGGGCACACAGAGGATAGAACCCCCCGAATCCAGATGAGGATGTAGTGAGAAAAAGTGACATACTGGCAGGCTCAGAGAGAGGGACAGAAAGAATGAGATGGGCAGTAAAGATAGCTGGAGGAGAGAGGGGGTGACACAGAGCCCAGGGGAGTCCAACAGGCTGAAGCTTTCAAAAGGGAAGGTCTCAACTGCCTCAGCCACAATAAGCCCCTTCCTTCCAGGGGAGAGAATGGAGGCTGTAGCTTCTTGCAGAAGCCCAGTCACCAATCAGCTTTATATGTACCCGCTTGCTTCGGCCAGGTCCCCTACCTCCACCACATCCCATAGACATGTGCACCTACGTAGAAAAACCCCCAGGGTCAGCCAAGAGCATCTCAACAGAAAACCTTGGGAGGTGAAGGTGGCTGCATGGACCCAGGAGCAGCCAGGAGCCCCAGAACTCTGAAACTCAGCTCCAGGAAAAGTCACTAAATTTGAAGGCAGGTCAGTCTTGGTTCTCACCCCCATCAAAGCACCCTACCATTTTGGGGAATGTGGAATAAATATAATCTTGAGACATGACTTTCGCTATGTGTCAAATTGGAAATTAATTCCAGTCTTTGGAAGAAATGTTTCATAGGTCTATCCAGCCACACCTTCCCCCTTCCTTCTTGCCTTCATCCATTCTGTTACAGTCCTTCCTGAGGCCAGGTACGGAGCATCAGACCCCCATTCCAAACCTGCTGCACTTGGGTGAGGACCCATGGTGAACATTTACACCTCTGGGTGGAAGAATTTAAAATTGGAGTTACCTCTCCCACATACATTTGCATTGAGACCCTGACTTAGGCTCACGATGGGGGAGCCTGATGAAGGGGCCCCCCCAGTGGCCAACTTGAGGACAGTTCATACAGCCAACACAGTCATGACTGATTTTAACACACTGAATTAATAAAAAATATTGAGGTCCATATATTAATTAATTAATTAATTATATTATTATTATATATTATTATATACTATATAATTATAATAATATAGTCATATATTATTATAATTATATATTAATTAATCCAAAATATTGAGGTCCTCGACGGTGCCAAGGCAGAGGAAAGCTCTTCTTTCCTGAAAAACACCAGTTCATAAAGAGAGAAGGAATGATAATGAAAAAATCACCCCTTTGCAGCCCCAAATAAAAGACTTATTCAGGCAAGGAGGTCCACGACTGCATGGACCATTAGGTACAAAGTTGCTGAGAAACAAGATACACAGTGCCAAGACATCGCCCACAGTTTCTCACAAAGTACAGAAAAGGGAGCATGTCGTTTGACAAGAGATTGTTCTGGAGACACCATCTCAAGCAGATGACCAGGCAACCATCACCAGCGGTGGGACAACCTCACCTCGCTTCCTGTGGTGACACAGTATGATGCACGCAACATCACCTATGACACATTCTTGCCGAAATGCTGAGTCTGAATCTAATCTGGCCTCAAGACCTAATTTCCGGTTTGTAGGAAATACAGGGCCCGAGGAACAAGGTAAACAACACCAGAAGGGAACAATCGGACAAATCCAGAATGTGGACAAATGGCCTGGGCTCTTCAAAAAAATTAATATCATGGGGTGAGGAAAGCTAGGTGCGGGGAAGGGGTAGGGGAAGGGAGACAGAGGGACTGTTACAGACGAGGCCCAAGGACCAAATGCAGAGCGTGAATTAGAGTTAGGTCTTTGATCAGCACAAATTAAGCCAGCTCGAAAGGAAATTTGGGGGGATAATCAGAGTAAAGTTACATGAGCCAGTATGGGACAATATCAGGGAATGACTTAATCTCGTAGGTGTGGTAACGTTACTGTAGTTACAAAGAATTTTGTTACGAAGAATTTTCTTTTCCTCAGGAGATGCATGCTGAGCCTTTAGGAGTACGGTCTGCAACTAGGTTTCAAATGATTCCACCAGAAAAAAAAAAAAGTATATACAGAAAGTAAATGTGACAAAATGTTAGCTTTGCTTCATCTAAGTGGAGGTCATACCAGTGGGTGGGTCTTCATTGAATAACTCTTCTAACTTGATGTTTTAAAGTATTCAAAATAAAGGGTCAGAAAAATGTCTATTATCTATAACAAAGGAAAAAAACTGGAAAGATGGGCACCAAAAATGAACTTTGTACGTTGCCTCAAGGGTCATTTTATTTACTTTTCTCTGTAACTTTCAAAATGTACATCGGTAATAAAAAGAGAAAAGAAGCAAAAGGTGGGGAGCGAGTCTGGGCATCAGATAATAGGACACCTCCCTCTCCCCCCACCCCGCCCCCACCCCAGGGCCTCCCTTGGTTGGTGGGATGGGCTGGCAGATGCTGCTCCTTTCCGAAACGAGTCTAAGAAGAGATGAAGTGAGAGGAAAATGGCAAAGTGCTGTGTGAATGGGAACCCACACCACCTTCATCACCACCCTCGCCTTTTGGTGTCTATTGTTAATTTTTAAAACTTCTCTGCAATTGTCCTGTGATACCCGTGGGTTGTCTTCCCCCTCCCCACCTCTGCCTGCGGAGCGATGGGGGAGCCCGCTGCCCCACACCCACCCTCCTGCCACCCAGCTCAGATTCTCAGCCCTTCTCCCCTGCCCTCTTCCAATTTTCCTGTTAACATCCAAGCCATCTGACTCAACTCTCCCAACCCTGGTTCTGCGGCAGGTGGAACTCTCCGCAAGGCTGGCACGACCTCAGAGGGCCCTGACCCCACCCTCACCGAGCCCCTGTGGTCGGGACGCAGAGGCTCCCCGCCAGGGCTTCTGAGAGCGGGGGCAGTCTGCGCCCACCTGATATGTCATTTTCCCACCATTGCCACCACAGTCCCTGCTTTGAGGTTAAGGACTAAATATGATCAGGTTCTTACCCACAAATTGGAGAAACAGATGCTAACAACGACTGAAATGAAATGGAAAACCTGCTAAAAGAGTGCCCAGGGCACTTAGAGCCCAGAGGACTTAGCTCATCAGGGCTGGGAGCTTAGGGAAGCTAAACATTGAAAGATGCTGGACTTGGGGCAGGGAGTGCAGAAAGGGCACAGGAATAGGCAAAGCCTAGATGTGTCACCTTGAAGGGAAGGAAGAGGCAGGGCAGATGAGAGGACACAAGGCCGCCGTGTGAGCTATGTAGTTTATATGCACAGGAGGCTGCAGGAAGGGAGCCCCTAGGGCTGAAACCCCGCACAACGCCTCGCTCTAGCCGGGGCTGCAGAGCTGCATGTTCCCGGCAGGGGGCGCCACTCTCTCACTCGCGCAAATGCCTTAGCGGCTGACTTTAGCCACGGAGACGAGGCGAGAAAGTACAGATGCATGGTGCCTGGTCAGCAGGATTATACCGTTTGAACTTCATTGCACAAACAGGGCTGTTGTAGACTAATTATTCTGGTGGCTTTCTATGCGGAGAACCCAGAGAAGAGAATGAAACCCAAGGCTGCTGTGTGGTCCTGGGAAGAAAGGATAGTGGGCAGAGGGGAAGGAAAGGCCTTGGACATGTTTGAAATCAAAAGCTAGGGTGGCATGTTTGATGTAACGAGGTTTAAAAAGAGGAAAGAATCAAGGCAGGCCCACGTTTTCTCCCTTTGACGGTGGTACCTGGTTAGGATGGAGGCTCCCGATAGGGGGCATGCTGGGCAGAAGAGGACGCTTCTACAGGGCCCCAGGGGCGGCAGATAGCACCGTGCAGAGGCCTGCGGAGGCCTGGGGCTGCAGCCGGGGTCAGAGTTAAACAGAGCTGTGCGAGTCCTCTGTGGAGGGGTGAGGCTGAAGCCTGGGAGTGGCCCGGCTGCCAGGGAGAGCCCGTAGGATGGGCAGAGGAGGCTTCAGACTGCCTGCCTGCCTGCCTGCCTGGGGGTGGGGGGGCTGGAGGGAGGGGGCCGCGGCAACAGCCCTGCCGCTGGGCAGGAAGGTGGGCTGCCAGGAAGAAAGGTATCAGTCACCCCTAGAGCCCCCACCAGAGTGGACTTTCTCCACTCAACTCCCACCACTACTTTTTAAAAATAATCGTTATGTTTTTATTACTTTTTAAGCTTCCCTATTTTTATGACTTTACATCTGGTTTCCATTCTACTGCTTAATTTTCTCCCAAAGACTCAGCTATCTACTGTCTGTCTGTCCTCACCACGTCTGTCACCTGTGTGTCCATCTCAGATACCCCCAATAAGACTCGTACACGTGTGTGTGCATGGCAGTCCCAGAGAGCCAGGCGGGGATGAGTGTCTCACGGTGCATCCCCCAATCAGCCCCTCCGCGTGCACCTTCTGATGGGCAGCACCAAGGCCGGCGTGTGTGCCCCTCACCTTGTCCTTTACTCTGCTCGGTGCCCATCCGCAGACGCACCCAGCAGTCCCCCTCCCGAGAGAATCCTCCTGCTTCCTTGCTCCTTACCATTTTCCCTGCAAAGCTGACTTCCATGAAGGGATCCACCAAGTTCTTCTTGTTACTGTCAAAGCCAAAGATCTGCTTCACGTTGTCCATCACGGCGTCATCCACTGGGGAGGACACGCTGGTCACCGCCTGCTGCCCGCCCTCCAAACCCCAGCATTCCACCTCACTGTCTCCAGACAGTCTTGGGACTGCCTGAGGAGGCACTGGGGCACCCCCTCAGCCCGGGGACTCCGGAGCAGCGGCTCCTGAGGGCACACACTGCTTCTCTACCCAGCCCAAACGGCTTGTTCGCTGGCCCCTGCTCTCAAGGGCTTTCTGAATAGACCCAACAGATAACGGATTGAGGACTGACCGACTGACTGATTGATTAGCAATCCACATCACTAAGGGCGGTTAACAATCCAGAGAAATACTGGAAGTTGTTATAATAATATCCCATAATTGGTACCTGTTTCACATTTTCCTTTATGTCTATTATTAGCACAGTGATTTACCTGACCTTAACCGATAAGTCAATTCTGCTTTTTTAAAGACAGAATTTTTAGTCTATGCTGCTCCAAATCAATATTTTACTGAATTAGTCATCTTATATACGAATGTATATAGAGATGAATAGATATGTGCACATGTATACTTATGTATATACATATATCCCATATGTATATAGATGACAGTGTGTATATGAATGAGAGGAAAGGCAGTTACGGATTATATACCAGCTGCTATCTCCATGAATACAACAGAAAACAATGAGCAAATACTTATGTCCTATTTGCCCACTTATTTTGTTTAATTTATGTTTAAACAAGATTGCAGAGAAATATAAAGCACGTTCACCTTGAACGAAGCCGACATGTCTATTTCCCCAGCCCCCTGCGGGAGCTCACCAGTCTCACTTCTGCAGAGTTTCAACCAATAAATGCAGAATGTTTTTAAGCATGTATTTAATGTCCATTTAAAACCCATTACTTACTTAAAGGCTTTCTCCTTGATCTGGGTACAGTTAAGCTTGTACAGAAAGAATGCATTTCTCCTATTGAGTCATCAAAGTTTGAGCAAAACCTCAAATAATTAGCTTTATGCAGAACTTATAAACAGGGACCTAAGTTGCAAATGCTCTCATGACTCTGCTATGGACAAAAATTGGCTTGATTATGCTAACATGTGCTTCAAAACAGTGGCTTGCCCTTTAAAAAACGACCAGTGTGTGAGCCCTGCTCCAAACCAAGTCATGTGAAACACTGGAGGTGGGGCCCAGGTGTCTGTACACCTTTAAAGGTCCCAGGTGACTCTACCATGCAGCCCAGAGTGACACACTGCTCTGAAATATTCAACATAATGCCCCCAGCAGTTCCTGAGCACACAGGGTGGCCCAGTGCAAGACTAGTCACTGAGAAACCAGGCAGTGGGCGCCCTGTCACTCTTTCTTGGGAAGATGAGGGCAAGGCCGCAGCTAGAGTGGCCACTTCCCCAGTTGGTCAGGGACTGAGTGGTTCCCTAGGCTGTGAGACTTTCAGTGCTGAAACCAGGACAGTCCCAGTCAAACTGGCATGACGGGTCACCAAGTGGATGGATCCTTTTCATCTGTGGACACACACTGAGCCCTTCCAACATTTCAGTGACTGCTTCTCAGCCCAGGGTCCCCACAATCTTATTCTCAGGCCTCCAACCCAGGGAGGCCGCCAGACTCACTCTGCGGTAAGTCCTCAGCTCTGAAGACCTTCAGGCAGAAGTGGGCTCCGCGAAGGGCCACGCCAGTTGGCCTGAGCAGATTGTTTTCGATGTCCTCCTTGTCTTCAGAGGGGTCCTTTCTCTCCAGCTACAATGCAACCAAATAGGACTTGAGTACAATATTTTCTCATCTTCAGCCAACACCCCTTACGTGGTGCGCTTTGAACAAAGGTAGATCTCGCCCTGCTGCTTACTAACATGTGATCTCAGGCAGGTTCCTCCCTTGAGGCTCCGCTTCCTTACCTGGACAGTAGAGACAATACCACCAGCCTTGCCGACTGCTAGGAAAATTAACTTCAATCATGTATAAAAGTGTGTGGTACACAGTGGGCATTCGAGAACCTTGGTCTCCTTCTCTCTCCACCCATTGACAAGAGTGCAGAAGTGACAGGTCTAAGCTTCGTTCATTCACTCAACAAGTATTCAGTGAGTGCCTACTAGGTTGTGCTGAAGGGGGAGGGATGCAGCAGTGAATGAGGTGGTCAGAGGTCCTGCCTCCATGGAGCTCGCCATCTCACAGGGAAAGTGCGCTTTAAGCAAGGCCCTGTTCTTCCATTCCACTGGCTGGAATACAGACACGATGATGAGAACTGGAGCCGCCATCCTGAACCATGAGATGGAAGTTTCATGATGACAGCGGGGCGAAGACCAGGAGCCTGGGTCTCCGGCCATTGTGGAAGCAGCAAGCCAATTCTGGACTGCCACCCCGGCATTTATGAGGGAGGGAAACCTCACTTCCATCCTCTGTAACACCTATTATTTAGGGCATCTTTGTTACAGCAGCTGAACCTCTATGTTAATTCACACAGGAGCCCAGGGGAGATGTGAGGGGCGTGTGACCTCGGTCATACGGGTCTTGGGATGGGAAAGAGAAGCATGCACTGAGGTTGTCTTGCCAAGAAAACTGACCAACTCCTTGCATGTGGATTGACTGAGGGATGAGAAATGAAATCAGGCCTCTGGTTTGGGGGACTGAGTGGATGACAGTACCGTTTCCTAAGCTCCACCTGCTACAGAATGGGAGCAGTTGTGAGAAGCATGCATCGGATGATCCCGGGTTTTCATATGTTAAGTTAGAGAGGCCTCAGGGACACATCAATATGGCTTTATTACAAAGCATCTGAAACTGGGGGGCCTGGGGGGCTCAGTCGATTAAGCGTCTGACTCTCAATTTCAACTCAGGTCATGATCTCACAGTTCATGAGACAGAGCCCTGCACTGGGCCCCGTGCTGCCAGTGCTTGGGCTTCTCTCTCTCCCTCTCTCTGCTCCTCCCCAGCTCGTGGTCACTTTCTCCCTCTATCAAAATAAATAAATAAATTAAAATTTTTTAATATTAAAAATGTTTTTTAATAAATATTAAAAAAAAAATAAAAGCAACTGAAACCAAGTGTCTGGAGTTCAGAAGATCCAAGCTGGAGATGAGCAACTTAGGAGTCTCAGGTGGAAAGAGATGGGCTCCTTGAAAGTGAGGGTCATGGACACAGCAAAGAGTTAGCCACTGAATTGGAAGGATCCATATTTTTACAAAAATTTTTAATGTTTATTTTCAAGACAGAGACAGAGTGCAAGCAGGGGAGGGGCAGAGAGAGAGGGAGACACAGAATTGGAAGCAAGCTCCAGGCTCTGAGCTGTCAGCACAGAGCCCCACGTGGGGTTCAAACCCAGGAACGATCGAATCATGACCTGAGCCAAAGTCAGACACTTAACCAACTGAGCCACCCTGGCGCCCCACAGATCTGTATTTTTAAAAGAGGGGAAAGAATCAGGAGAACTGCCAAGCCTAAAGAAGAGAGTCTGAAACAAGCCGTGGGCTCTAGAATCAAACCCTGTGGAGGAACAGAGAGGATTAATGGTAGGAGAAGAGCCCCTGCAGGCTGGCCACGGCGACTCTCCAGCACGTGGTTTCAGGGATGGAAGGTGGCAGGAATCCTAATGAAGAGGAGGAGGAACGAGCCGCTGGGAGGGGAGTAGAAAACAGCAACACAGCGGACTCCCTGAAGAAGCTGGGGATTCCTAGAAGCGAGTTGCCAGCAGTTTGGAGAAGAGGGACAGGGAGCAAGAAGGGAAAGTGAGGGTGTTCGAAGGCAGGGACATCTTGAGCCTGGTACAGATCACAGGGCAGAAGAGGAGACACCAGGAGGAGCGGGTAGAACGAGATGGCAGAGGACTCGAGCCCATGGCAAAGGAGGCAGGAAGATGGGGGAGGGCAGGAAGACCAACGAAGTCAGGAATGAGGAACCAGGGAGATTCCAGGAGCTCACATCATTCACTGCTGTGCAGCCCTGCCTCTCCAAGGAGCCGGAGGTTGGGGCTTAGGAAAGACAGCAAAGTTTGGAAACAGCCATGTGGAGAATGGGACGAGTAAACCACACCCAAGTAAAAGAAAAGGCTGATAGCACCCATGTTCGTCTAGCCAGCACCTCCAGGTGACTTCTGCCACCAAAACTGACCAAGGAGTGGTACAGACAGTGGGGGACGGTGGGGTCATGAGATGTGGCAGGACCCCGTACTGTGGGGCCAGTAAGCACATGGCGAGAATGGTGATGGAGGTGGGTGGGGTCCATCCAGGCTGGAGGAGGGGAGAACGTGGCAGGAGGGCACTGGTGGATTGGGAAAGCAGAGAGGGGTCAGGGGGCTGTAACACCGGGAAGGAAGGACTGTCATTCAGCAGGGGTGAGGGAGGATAAAGGCAGAAAGAGAGCAGTGGAGAGAGGGATTTCGGAGCTCAAAGTCTTAAAGGAAGTAAAATCGGATATTGGTGGCTCATCAGTGAGGATGCGAATCTGCGAAGATGAGAATCTGCAAGCAGAGATGTCCCTGGACCGGCTCTGTCTGTGCCAGGGGTGGGTAACAGCCCAGAAGAGGGGGAAACGATCAGCGAGGCAGCGTTTGAAGGATGGGAAAGCTGCTGGCCGGGAGGCTGCAGTGGGAAGTGAAAGGCGGCTGCTCCTGGCATTCCAGAACCCATGGAGAGTCAGAGCAGAAAGTGGGGGCTTCTGTCTAATTGGTTTCAAATGAAGTGGCTTCATCAGGAAAGAACAAGGTGACAGTTAATAGGAAGAGGAGGAAGAAAGGTTTTAAAAACAATTTTTTATTCATTTTTGAGAGAGAGAGAGAGAGAGAGAATGAGTGGGGGGGGGGCAGAGAGAGAGGGAGACAGAATCCAAAGCAGGCTCCAGGCTGTCAGCACAGAGCCCAACACGGGACTCGAACTCATGAAGAGATCATGACCTGAGCCGAAGTTGGATGCTTATCCAACTGAGCCACCCAGGTGCCCCGAAGAAAGGTTTTAGAAAAGGGTAATAGACTCAGAGATGCCACAAGAAGGAGCAAGACGGTGCAATGCCTGCAGAGTTGTGCTACAGAGGACAGGGCTGGACTGTGTGGGGTGAGAGGCAGGGACAGGTGCCTTGGTAGGGGGGCAGCTTGTCCACCTGAGCTCCATCAGCACCCTGCATGGCACAGAACCCTGGGTTCTCCGTCCCCTAACCCTCCCCACTGGGCTTTCCTGAGCCCTCGCCATCAGCCAACCCCATTCCTGGCCTCCTTGTGGAACTTGCCCTCCGCCTCCATGATTAACGGCTTTCCCTGGGCGGCTCCACCTCCCGCCGTTCTTGTCCCTAGACAAGAGAGATCCGCTTTCCCCACTCTCGCCTCTCCCTCTCCTCCTGGCCATCACAGGCTGGGAAGAGAAGGCCACACCTTGCACGTGCACCCACCATGACTCCACCGTCTCTTTTACCTGAAAGTAGACACACCACTCGCGTGTTCCACTCTCTCCCTTGATTCTCACGGATCCCGTCCACCAAGCCGAGGACGCGTGCTCACCTTTCCTTGGTGACTCCAGTCCCTGCCTCACCACTTGCCTATTTGCCTTCCAATTCTCCCAACAGATAACCAACATCCGTGTGGACACGTCAGTCACCAGCACGGTTCCCTTCCTCCAGCAGCAGCACCTTAATCTCCCCTCCCCTTCAGCGGCTGGAGGCATGGCCATATCTCAACTTCCGCCCACCAGAGCCCTTCCTCTAGCAAAACCATGACCCTTCTCTGAAGACAGTTTGCAACCCGTCTGCCTCCTCCAAACTCCCGGTCATGGAGTGAGGCGCCCAACGCAGCCTGGCACACTGTAGGTGCTCGAAAAATGTGCATTCCCTTTTCTCTGCCCCCCCTCATCAGCTCTAAGCCTTGCACCCCCGCATCCTCCCTGCCCAGCACCACCAGCCGTGTCCCAATGCCCTGGCTCCCTCGGCCCAGTGCTTCCACTGCTCCTGCCTGGCCCACGCCATCCACCTTCCTCTCCTGCTCCCGGGCCACGGACTATTATGGCCCCCAACACAAAGCTGCCAACCTGGAGTGGGCGCTCTTGTGTCTGCTCAGAAACCCTTCTGTTTACCTGGAATTAACCCCTCATTCCTCTCCCACGACCACTCCAAACTTTCTCTCTTGTTCCGCGCGCCTCTCTTGTTCTTCCCACTCTCAACTTGTAACTTGACTTACTGGTGTGAAAAGAGCATAGTATATGCTCAGTAGATAAAATTCAAGGTGGAGTAGATATAAAGAATGACCTCACTTTTGCAAAAAAAGAAAAATATACAAGAGATGGGTGTTTGCCAGAGGCAGGGGAAAGGGAACTGGACAAAGGGGATCAAAAGGTACAAACTTGCAGTTACCAGATAAGTCCCGAGGCTGGAATGCACAGCGCGGAGACTCTAGTTAATAACACTCTATTGCATATTTGAAAGTTACTAAGAGAATAGATCTTAAATGTTCTCATCACAAGAAAAAAATGCTTTTATAACTATGTAAGGTGATGGGTGTTACCTATACCTATCTTGATGATCATTTCACAACATATACAAATAATGAATTATTATGTCGTATGCCTGAAACGAATATAATGTTATAAGTTAATACCTCAATTTTTTAAAGTAATAAAAAAATAGAGGAATACACATGTATATCCTTCTGGGAGGATATGCAACGAGACGTGAATCACAGCTGTCTCTGAGGGGTAGAATTATGAGTGATTTATTTTTTATTTACACTTCTCCACTGTTCTACAGTTCTCATAATTACCATGTATTCTTTTAAATCAGAAAAACCAGGGCCCCTGGGTGGCTCAGTCGGTTAAGCATCTGACCTCTACTCAGGTCATGATCTTGAGGTTCATGAGTTTGAGCCCCGCATCTGGCTCTGCACTGAGATTCTCTCCCGCTCCCCCTCTCTCTCCACCCCTTCCCCACTTGCACTCTCTCTCTGTCCCTTCTCCAGTTGCACGCACACACTCTCTCTCTCTCAAAATAAATAAACTTTAAGAAAATAAATAAATAAATCAGAAAAACCAAGTTGTTTGTTTGTTTGTTCAGTGCCTCTCCTGCCAGGTGAGGGGCTGTGAGGATGGCCCAGGCAATGGACTTACCGGTGCTTCGTCTCCGGGGCCCAATACACAAAGGCTCGCTTTCAGGTAACCTCTGGCCCCAGCAGAGAAATCGTCAGGGTCTGAGAGTAGCAGCCACTTCCTGAGATAGGCGTGTCCTAAGAAAGAGAACATCCATTGGCGATTACGGAATCGGAAGGGGCCAAGTCTGCAACCACATCTGGGAACCTAGAGCCAACTACACTTGCGGGAGAGGAGCGATTTATTCACGCAGACCTAGGAGCCACGCTTCGAATGTTCATGTGGGTCCAAGTCGGAAATGTCAACAGAAACACCTGTAAGAAGCTACCAGAGTCAGACTCTAGGCCACTGACCTCCCTCTCAGGAAGTGATCGGAACAGAACAGAAACCAGGGTGTAAGAAATCCTAGGCTTGTTACCAAAATGGCCCACCCCTATAGGAGGTCCTCAGCAACCCTTGCTTGGGACCTTCCAGATTTAGCAGCCCTGACTGGGCCACCTGAGACCCACGTGGGGTCCTGATCTCCCTGAGGGCCTGTTTTACTTGGAAGATGGAAGCCTTCCATCTTCTCTTCATTCCCGCCCCTCTCATCCCCAGGATCAGACTCCACGTCTAGATTCTAAAACTCCCAAGGAAGAAAAGTGATTGTCCCAAATGGCTGTCCCGACAGCCTCCAAAACGAAAATGCAAGGATATGGCCAAGGCGATGAGGACATGACTCACGGGGCTCTCTGTAGACGGTACCCACGTCCATCTGAAATCAAACCGAGAGACACAAATCAAACTCTTGCCTCCGGAATGTTAAATGCAGTATGGTGCATTATGCCATCACCCTAAAAGTCATGCTTTGACGATCACTTGGAGACACAGAAATGTTCACAAACTGACATTACATGGGGGAAAAAAGCAGAATACATTGTGATCAAAGTTTGGTAAAGTATATCTAAGCATAGGGAGAAAGAACGAAAGAAACACAGCAAAACGTGCGCAAAGACTGTGCTCTCTCTGGGTGGTAGATTCAGGTGGTGGATTGATTTTACTTTTTTATTTTTTCTTTCCTGTATTTTATAATTTTCTATAAAAGTTCATAGATCGGCAGGGACGTCGATGGTCGGGGAGGCTATGCATGGGGACAGCTGGAGGTACATGAGAAGTCTGTCCTTCCCACTCAATTTTGCTATGAACCTAAAACTGTCCTGAAAAAAAAAAATTTTTTTTACCATGGATTACTTTTATAATTAGAAAAAAGAAAATAATTGTTTACCTTAACCTCTGGGTTCTCAAAACAAGAATATACTTCAAAGATTAGAGACTCAAGGCATAAAACTCCATTTATTACAGAAGGACTCAGGTTAGAGCCCAGTCTTTTTTAAAACTGCTTCTCCAGGAAAACTGACTTAGTTTTCCATCTCGTGACTACTTCCCAGAGAAGGGGTTATATTTTACGTGGATAGCATGGGGAGGTTAAAATAAGCATGTACTCCTTCTTTCCATTTGATAAACACCTGAAGATTCAAAAATGCGAAGATCGGTAAGAATCGCATTAAAACACCACTCGCGAAGGTCTCCACTGCTAGTTGCCTTTGCTTTATGAGACCTGCTGCCGCCTTCCTGCGGGCTGAATCATACAGTCACTTCTGGGTTCTCTGCAGTGCACTCTTGGCTTCTGCGCAGCCTAGGACGATGGAGGGGCAGGCTCCCCCTCTCTCCTGTGTCGCACCCTGATCCCCCGGACTCCACATCTGGACCCCACTCCAAACCCAGAGCCAGGGTGCGCTCTGGGCACAGAGCGCTGTTATCGCGCCGGCCCGAGATGGTCAGAATTAGGAGGAGGGCCACCTAACCGCCAATTTCACACTGTCTTCCCAGATGTAAGGACCGATAGGAATCAGAAGAAGCTGAATTCCCTCTGTGGGATGTAAGGGAAGAGACTTCCCTCTCCCCCCTTTTCATCAGAACATTTACCTTAGAAACTTGTAAACAGGGGTATTTTCTCTGTTTTTCTGTGGGAAAGGAGGGGCCTACCCAAGGCACAAACCTAGCTCCACGTCGTAAAACACCTCTCATCACAAAAATGCAAGCTTTTCTGTCATCTTCCTCTGGGTGAAGTCAATTCGCTAGCACAGATGGTCAACCCAATTACCCGTAGTTAGGATGAGCTGTGTGTGACCAAGGGTGCTGTCCAGTCGCCTCACTTGAGGACTAGTCGTCTCGAGAACATGCACGGAAGGGGTTGTATCTGCTTGGCTGCGTGCAGGACTTCCTTCCTTCTTCCGTTACAGTCTCCTAGTGGATTGCCTGCATGTGTGTCACCTTCGGGATGAATGCTTATTCAAAAATAAAAGTCTGTTTTTTCTCTATGACCATTGTGAATGAGATTTCTGAGTCAGAGAAGACTTTGTTTTGTTTTGTTTTGTTTTGTTTTGTTTTAACTATACTGGGGCACCTGGGTGGCTCAGTCAGTCAAGCGCCCAACTTTGGCTCAGTTACGATCTCATGGTTCATGAGTTCAAGCCCCACATTGGGCTCTGTGCTGACAGCTCGGAGCCTGGAGCCTGCTTGGGATTCTGTGTCTCCCTCTCTCTCTGCCCATCCCCTGCTCACGCTCTGTCTCTCTCTCCTTCGAAAATAAATAAACATTAAAAAAAACTTTATATTTCTCCAACACAGACCAGGAGGAACAGGACCCTTAAAACACCAGCCTCTGCACACAGTGTACAGAGTTCCTACTAACATGAATTAGCGAGAACTAACCGATTTCAAGGAAAATAAACAATTACCCGGAATTCCCCAATGAGAGCATCTGTCCTGAGAGAACGGGAGTCTACCACCTGGGGAAAAAGATAAATTAAAACTCTCATTTACAAGCAAACGTTGGCCCAGGCAGGACCAACATGATAGCTCTTCCCTCCCAAGCAGTAGCAACCAACACTTAGGTAGCGCTTGCTCTGTTCCAAAGATTGTTCTGAGCGATGTTTAACACTCACATGAACCCCATAAGTAGGGAGTATGATTGTGCCCTTTTTACAGATGAAGACACAGAGGCACAGAGACATTACAGGATTTATACAGAAGTACACAACCCCTAAACACACAGGCAGAACCAGAACCGAGACAGTTTGGCTCCAGAGCCCACACGTTCAGTAACTAAGCAACTAAACTATACTGCCTTCCGAAAGAAAGACCAAAAAATAATAATAATAAAAATAAAATAAATTAAAATAAATAAATAAATAAATAAATAAATAAATAAATAAATAAATAAATAAAAGCTAAGGCCCAAAGAAAGAAAATCCTGGCCAGAAGCAGGCACGGGGACAAACAAAATAAAATGGAAACAAGGGGTGCCTAAGTGACTTAGCCAGTTGAGCATCCGACTTTAGCTCAGGTCATGATCTCATGGTTCACGAATTCGAGCCCCTTGTCAGGCTCTGTGCTGACAGCTCAGAGCCTGGAGCCTGCTTCAGATTCTGTGTCCCCTCTCTCTCTTCCTGTCCCTGCTCATGTTCTGTCTCTCACTCTCAAAAATAAACATTAAAAAAAATATTTTCTAATGAAAACAAGTGTCCACTGCAGGAATGAATTCAGGGCCCCAATCTACAGCATCTGGGGGGTTGCTGAGCTGCTGAACAGTGGGGGTTCCCCACCCCGCTGCTGCCACCAGCTGAGCTACCGCAGGCATTTCTGTGACCGGCAGAAAGTGACAGTGAGCTGCTCCCCATCACCCGTGCCCAGGCTTTATGGCTTCTTTCTCGCAAATGCCCACACTCACGCCAACAGGCATATATGCGCATGCACGCTGATACGGCATGTGCATGCATGCACAGGGTCACTGATGTGAGTGTACCCGTAACCCACAGAGAACATGGACGCCTGAGACGTACCGTGATGAAGATGGGCTCGTCAAACAGCTCCGAGGGAGAGTCAAACACATTGAAGAAAAGGGTCTGTGGTCCAGGGGGAAAGGGAAACAAATGAGTAGCTGCTGACCCCAGGGCTAGAGAGAGGGGGCCAGCCACCACCCCCAGCCTTGACATCTGGTCCACACCAAGTGTGGACTGAGCGCAGCTCAGCAACAAGCTCTGGGGATTCGACAAGTCCCGGGGTATTCCACCCCTGACCTCGTGGAGGCTGTCATCTCAGGGACAGGGTGGCTGGCTGGCCCTATAACCTGACAGAGACATGGAGCTTCGGGAGCCCAAGGCAGGAACAAGAGCTAGACCCCGCCCCTCAGGTCCCCAGATAACCTACTCAGGACCCGGCGCATCTTTCCACACACAGTTAGCGCCATATACGAAACTGAGTGGATCGCCAGGTATCTTGTGCGCTACCAGGTTCGGAAGGGCCACCCAGCCCTGATCACCAGCGCCTCCCACCTCGTTGAAGAGTGGGCTGTTTCCCTTGTGGATCCGTGTCCTCTTGGTCTGCCCTGCGGCAGTGACCTTGACCACAGGCTTGATGTTCACCCCTGGCAGCTGGCGTCCCTCGATCACTTGCACCCTGATCTGAAAGCCAGGAGAAAGCATGAGCAGCAGGAAGGGGGAAGCAGTCAGGCCCCAAAAGAGTCAGAAATCACTGCTGGCTTGATTTCCAGAAGGGTATGAAAATGGAATTACGGGGCACCCTGGGTGACTCGGTCAGGTTCTTGATTTTAGCTCAGGTCATGGTCTTGCGGTTGGTGGGATGAGCGCCGCGTGGGGCTCTGTGCTGACAGCGCAAAGCTTGCTTGGGACATTCTCCCTCTCTCTCTCTCTCTCTGCCCCTCCCCCACTCACCATCTCTCTCCCTGTTCCCCCCCCCTTGAAATAAAGAAATAAACTTTAATAAATAAATAATAAGAATTAGGAAGAGCATTATAAGAACAATCATATGTTCCTACCAAGGTCCCTTGCATCTATCAAATCCCACAGTTCTACACACAAGCTGCCAGGATGCCCCAGGAAACCTCCCAGAATTAAACTCCAGGGCTGGGCCAAGGACCCAGACCCCAGATGGTTTCCTGCAGCCATTGGCACAAGCCTCCACACCAGTGCATCCGAGAGGTTTGAATATCTTTCAGTGACAAGCCCCTCAGAGGCCGAGCTTACATAGTAGAGTAACCTCACTATATCCTTTATAGGATGCAGTGCTTTCTCGCGTTCTGAGAAATAAATTAAGAGCTTTCTCCATTGAACTTTGAGTAATATAAGGTTTCAAGAATATCTGTGCTTCCATATTTAGGCAAGGTATTTTAAAACATGAACTTTTAAAATATTGGAACAATTTTCATGGAAAAATAAGATGTTTACTGGTGTTAAGTGTTAAGCAGCAGTGACTTATTGATGGATCAATCGACACTTTCTTTTTAAAAGCCACACTATAGGGGCCCCTGGGTGGGTCAGTCAGTTAAGTGTCTGACTTCGGCTCAGATCATGATTTCAAGTTGGTGGGTTCAAGCCCCCTCTGGGCTCCGTGCTGACAACTCAGAGTCTGGAGTCTGCTTTGGATTGTGTCTCCCTTTCTCTCTGCCCCTTCCCTGCTCACGCTCTGTCTCTCTCTCTCTCAAAAATAAATAAACATTAAAAAAATTAAAAAGCCATGCTATAGAAGAATAAATTATTAATAACAATGGGAAGGTAGAGCCATGGTTTTATTCTCTTCATTTTCCTGTATTTTCTAAATTTTCTGCAAAAAAACATATATCAACTTTCTAAGGAGGAAAAAAGGCAATAAGTACATGTCTTGGGAATAATAATAATGTTAGAATTCTGTCTCTCAGGGATATATAGTGGTTACAGTCAGGACTTTCGCTTAAATTACCACGATTTAGAACTAAAATATATTATTACAATTTGTTGCACTTAGTAAAGACCTAAGTTTCCTGTTGTTAACTTTAAAAGCAGTTCTAAGAGTTCAATATCACTAAATGTCACCATGTCAAAACGGAAAACTTTGTAGAAAAGAAAAAGAATAAGTAAAGGACCAAAATTAAAATGCAAATAAAATGGGATGGTTTTTGGATTATAATATGTCAAAGGGCTAATATTTACAGTTTTTTGTGTGAAGAGTTCGAACAAATGCAGATTTCACATGACTTTTCCAAAGAATCCTTGGCTATAAGGAAGGGAATGGATCATGAGAGAAAACAAGAGAGCTCGACAGAGCTTCCTAGGTTTGGGGATCTTGTTAAAATGCTGATTCTGATTCAGCAGGGCTGGGGCAGGTGGGGGGGGGGGGTCTGCATTTCTAACCAGCTTCCAGGTGTTGCTTTGGCCCAAGGACCACACATCCTGCGTAGCAAAAGCTAACTAGCCGGATAAACCCTGACTAGAAATCACAGAACAAATGCAGAGATGGGCTGAATCTCTGCAGCGACACGCCCCCCCCCCCAACCTCAGTTTTTTAAAGAGCAAAACCAGGGACTGTGTTCTGAAGCCACAGCACATGAACTGCTCATTCGGCTCTCTCGGGGGCTGGGGGAACCACAGACTCCTGCCTCGGAGAGCCCTCAGGACCTGGCCCAGCCTGGACGGAGGAGGCTGGGGGTGGACAGTCAGCTCATTACCTGGAAGTCCTGTGGTTTGTCCGACAGCAGCTTTCTGGACGAGGGAGCACTTCTCTTCCTTTTGCTCCCGGGTTGGTAGGGGGGTGGATGGGAAGGTGGCTTCCTCGGGGTGGCGGGAGCCCCAGGGCCCGGGGCCCCACTCTGATCCACTAATGGCTCTGCCTCATCTCCTGTGAGCCCCTGGTCCTCAGTGTCCTCCTCTCCTCCTGTGTCTGGGAGGAGAGGGTGATAATAAGGGCTGGTCCCTCTGGCCCTGGTCTTGGGACTCTGCCAGCCAATGGAGGAGCCAAAGGGCGCTAAGACCCACCACCCACCTCCCCTCTCCGTCAGTGAGCCAGGATGGATGAGAGAGAAAGAAGAGGAGCTTCCAACAGCTGAAACGTGAGGGCAGTCAGTCCAGTTAGTCAACAGCAAGGGAAGAGAATGGCCCTAGCCCTCCCCACCATGTCCTGCAGGATCAGCCCCTCTGGCCACCATGTCCCACTCTCGAGAGCTGACAGATGGCGGCAATGAGACGGTTACGGGTGGTAGGATCGGGATCAGGATAGCCTGGCCTGTGTCTCACCCGTGGGGGGCAGCCACTTCTTTCCAGAGTATCTCGTGTCCACGGTGCTGTCACTGAGCAGGGACCAAGTCTCGGCCCGGCTCTGTCCCCCACCTGGCATGCGGGCAGGGCATAGCCCCAGGAGGGGAGGAGGGAGCTGGGTGAGGACAGCCAACCTAGGGCACCCCTTACCCAAGCCTGCTCTGCCTGCCCCAAGTCTGGCACAAAAGCTCAGAAACCGTTCCCACGCCTGCTGGGGACTGTCCCTTCTCACTACCTTCCAGGCAGGACTAGGAATTTATCACCTTTGGGAGCTTTCCCTGAGTGGCCCGAACCTAACCCTGTCAGACCCATCTCCAAGGTGGTCCCAGAACACTCGGGGCCCTTCACCCTCCCGCTCTCTGTCCCCCAGAGCACCCCTTCTTTCTGCCCATCGCTTCCCCTCCCCGGAAGCCTATGCCCCGATCCAGACCGATCTCCCCATCCCCACACTCTGGCAGTGTCAAGCGCCAACACTCTGGCCAGGCGGGACAGGCTTGGGGCACACCCCCACCAGGCGCTGCTTGGGTTTTAATGTGGCGTCTGCCTCTAGCTCCCTGCACCGTGAGAGAAATGGTAGACTCCGTCCCATGGCCAAGTCCCCTCCTGGCCCCTCTGTGGAGCTTCCCGCACATTCAAGCAGGCTGGGCCACATGGAGGCCTCACCAGCCCAGCCCTGGCAAGCCAACCACCCTTGACCGGTTGGATCCTCCCTTGACCCGGCCAGCAGAAGCAAGGGAAGAGAACCGAGGCAACCCTGCAACTTGCTAACTCAGTCTGCTCATTTCGCAAGTGATAAACTGTAGACCCAGAGAGGGAGAGTGGCCGGCCCAAAGTCACACGGCTACTTGGTGCCAAAGGTAGGAAGGGAACTCATGTCCCCTGACTTCAGCTCAGGGCTCTTTCAAGGCAAACCCAGCTTTTTTGTCACACACCATCACCAAAGGCCTGTTAAGAGCCAGACAGGGGCAGCATTTACCACCGGGGGAGTGGGCGGGGCCTCGGGTATCATCTGGGACAGACCCCATCCCAGCATGGGCATGCCCTCTGGACCCCCCACCCACCTGAGAGCTGCACACTACAGAGTACCAGCCCGACACAGTGCCTCCCCAGGAGGGCTCCCTCACAAAGGCACGTTTTCTGCATGGTGGGAGGCAGCTCTCAAGACTCCCCACCCACTGGTGTCTTCTCGTCTCTGGACTGGGCAGTCCCCACCCTGGGGAAGGCAGCAGAGGCTGCCTGAAGCCTCACTATGCCTCTGACCCCCAGGCTCAAGCACTGATACTGGGCTTCCTCCCAGGGGCCCTGCCGGGGGGGGGGGGTCCTTACCAGCCAGCATATCCATGTCCGGCAGCGTCGGGGAGGGTTCCAGAGATGCAGAGGGTGGGAAAAGGGGCACGCTCCAGGGAGTGGTGTGTAGGACACCTGCAGGACCAGCGAGGCCTGGAAGAGATGTGGGCAGAGGCGCAGCAGGTCAGTGCATTGGCCTTGGACAACCACCGCCAGCATCCTTCCTATTCCCTTTACCCCTCCACCTAGGAAAACGGCTCTGACGGGGGTCAGGTTTTCAGGAAGCTGTGGCAAAGCCTCCTCCAGGGGCCCATCGGCATGGTCAAGTTGTCAAAAGCACAGAATCTGGAATCAGGTTCTACCCCTCAGAAGCTGTGCGATCTTGGTCAAGATCTGTAACCTCACCGTGCCTCACTTTCCTCACCTGTAAAATGACGGTGCTAACAGCAATAGCACCTTCCTCGGAGGGTCACATGGGGATTAGATTAGCTGATCAAGCACATCATAAGCTTCTATAAATGAATCAGCAATTCAACCTCTCCTGCAGGATTTTTCTTTGTTTGTTTGTTTGTTTGTTTGTTTTGGGAGAGAAAGAGAGACCGTGCACACGCAAACAGGGGAGGAGCAGAGAGAGAGAGGGAGAGAGAGAATCCCAGGCAGGCTACGGGCTGTCAGCACAGAGCCCAAAGTGGGGCTCAGTCCTATGAACTGTGAGATCATGACCTGAGCTGAAATCAAGAGTCAGACGCTTAATGCACTGAGCCACCCGGGCGCCCCTCCTGCAGAATTTTTCATCTCTCAGCCTAGGACTATCTTCAGGAAAAAGTCCCCTGGGCCACTCTGCTTAGCTGAGCACCCCCCCCACCCCCGTTTCTCCACAGGTGGCTCAGGCTCCAGCTAGCTCTGAAAGGGTCTTGGGGTGCTGCTCACCTTTCTGAGCCCTCTTCCCTCGCAGGTGCACCCCTGTCCCCCACCTGAAACCCAGCTGTTCCAGTTTTGACCAGCCAAGAGGAAAGCGACTGATCACCACACTCTCATGAACCAAGAAAGCCTGTCCTGTTTTTCACCCCACGGAATGACTCCCCAAGACCTTGCACTATTCAAAGGGCCCCAGAACCTGAAAAGAGGTACAGCCTCAGCAGGCTCTCCCCGCCTTACAGCTCCCAGGCCAGTGGGGCCCCAGCCCACCCTTCCCTGGTACCATAGGTCCAGCAAGCCTGGGGCAGCCTTCTTACAGATCCAAATAATAAGTGCTCTATTTGAGAAAGTTTAGAGAGTACAAAAAGGTTAAAGAAAAATAATAATGCAAGGGAAAACAAATTGCCATAATTCCACCTCTATTCACATTTGGATATACTTCTCTCCCATCTTTTTAAAGAAATAAGGTGTAGCCCTGCTGTACATAAAATGCTGTGGGGGTGCCTGCGTGGCTCAGTGGTTAAGTGTTCAACTCTTCTTTTCAGCTCTTGATTTCAACTCAGGTCATGATCACAGCATCATGGAATCGAGCCCCAAGTCGGGTTCCGTGCTGAACGTGGAACCTGCTTAAGATTCTCTCTCTCTCTCTCTCTCTCTCTCCCCCCCCCTCTCTCTCTCCCCCCCCCTCTTTCCCTCTGCTCCTCTCTCCTGCTTGCTCTCTCTCTCTCTAAAATAAAAAAAATTTTTAATGCTTTTCTGTTATTATCTTAGACAGTAAGCATTTCCCAGTTTTCAACAAACTCTTTTTTTTTTAATGTTTATTTATTTTTAAGAGAGAGAGTGTGAGCCGGAAAAGGGCAGAGAGAGAGGGAGACACAGAATTCAAAGCAGGCTCTAGGCTCTGAGCTGTCAGCATAGAGCCTGATGTGGGGCTTGAACTCACAAACTCAGATCATGACCTGAGCCAAAGTCAGACACTTAACCTGAGCCACCCAGGCGCCCCTTGACAAATCCTTTATAAACATAATTGTTAACAACGTATCATATCCTCTGAGCAGCCCAGCATAATTCACTAGACATCTCTACTGATTCCAGAAACTCCGGAGGGGAATGTGGTCCTGAGAGAAAGGGCTGAAGGTCCTGGATGTCTCCAGGTCTGGAGCTAGGATCTCCCCGACTGGGGCCTGGGCAGGAGCAGCTAGGCTGAGGGAGGGCAGGACCATGGAAGGGTGGGGCTCAGAACACCAAGGAAGGAAGCCAGCGTCAGCCCAGCATCCCAGGAGACCCAGGGCAAGACTAGGGAAGGCGATGAGACCCTCTATGTCCTGAAACCAAGGCACCGCCCTCACGGCCATCCAGGCTTGTGAAACACCACCAGGTGTCGCCACCTGAGCAGGCAGCGAGCCGTGCACCCTAAGCTCCAGCAATCCAAAGAGGAAAGAGCGTCTGGAGGCCCACCTGGATGCCCGGAGCCAGAGCCGCTCACAGCCACCCCAGGGACTCTTGGAGATTCCAGTCAGCATCTCGGGGATGGACCTGGGCATCAGTATTTTTAACAACCTGGGGCTTTCTCATACTTCATCAAAAGGCAAGCTGGGCTCTTTGGAAGAATAATCCTAGGACTAGGCAAGGGAAAGTGGATGACCTTGGAAACTTTTTGTGCCAGAAAACAAGGAAATACTCAAAGAATGATAACATGTCAAAAGTCCTATTTTCATGGACTCCCACTGGCCAAATCTGGGACAATTTAAATATGAAAATAAATATAGTAGCAGATTAAGCCATTGAATAAAATAGGAATAGATTAATCTACCCAGAAATAAACAGGCAGTGAAATGCCAACTGACGCATGCAGGAAAAAATAATTGATTTAGAATATCGCCTTTTGGCAAACACCCAAACAATAATTAATGCAACCAAGGATATAACAATGGATGTGAAAACCACCATGGAAAACTTGGATGAGGATCAGAGTATTTAGAGTCACAAGGTACCTCCCCCGCACAATCCCTACCTATTAGGAAAGGGAATGAATTGGTGATTAATGGAGAAAGCCAGCAAATGCGACGTTAATCAAATGATCAAGGTTAACAGCGCAGTAATCAGGATACAATAAGGGCAGGACAGCATCACTGTGTTCTCTTCCTGCCAATGATGCTCAGCCTAAATCTAATCACAAGGAAACATCAGACAGACCCAAACTGGGAGACATTCTACAGGATAACCGACCTGTTTTCCAAAAGCACCAAGGTCACAAGGTTGTAAAAATCAAAGAAAGACTGAAGAATTCTCCCAGATGCAAGGAGACTAAAGACAAAACAACTAACACCACACATAATCCTTAAGCGGCTCTTTCTGCTACAAAGCACTGTTGAAAAACTGATGAACTTGAATGGGTGTCTGCGGCAGTTCTGTATCAGCTGTAATTTCTTCAGTTTCTGCAGGTTGTGGGTTCTGCAGGAAAAAGTCCTTACTCAGAGAAAATACACACTGAATTCCAGGTGATGGGCCAGGAGGTTGGCGACTTAGTCTCAAAGGGATTAGAAAGGCCCCTGCCTGGGCTGCTCTGTCACAGGCACTAGAAAATGGACTCCGATAGTCTCCACTGGCCAGAGCTGCCTCCTGGCCCCGGCTCCCCTAGCCTGTGCTCAGCTGGGGGCTAAACCAAGCAAGGCTTAGCCCTCCTCTCCCATCCATTACCTTCCGGCTTTCACGCCCCCTGGGAGACATGGTCTGTGAAGAATTGGCAATCTCTGCAGAGAGGCAGGAGTCCCAACCCAGAGAGAAGAAGGCGGCAGGTTCCCAGCTGGTGAGCATGAAGTGCAAACCGAGTGCGGAAACAAAGAACCAGAGGAGAAGAGGTGAGGCATCCGGGGATGGTCACCAACCTGGCTCGGCCCCATGGACAGGGTCCAGGTATGAAAAGCTGTGTCTCAGGGGCTGGACGGGCCTCTAGAGAGGCACAAGCGCAGGAGAACTTTCAGGAAACACCAGTCTTGGATGCACAGAGGGCAAGAGTGGAGAGGTGTCTTAGCAGCACATCCAGGAAGCTAAAAACCCTGGTTGGAGGCCCTAGGGGCTGTGATTTAATGATTTATAAGAAATACATAAATTCATTCAGGTGACTAAAATATACTTCTCAGATATATTTGGTCTTCATCCACAGTTCCTGAAAACACTTCAGAGCCATAAAGACAAAATGGGTGTCTCGTTATTAATGGAGGTGACTTTTGGACCCCACTTGGGTGGGAGCTGGTTGCCAGGAGGGCCAACCACGTGATTAGAGGGTTGGAACTTTCAGTCCCATCCCTCCCAACTTCTAGGAAGGGAAGAGGAGTTGGCAGTTGAATCAGTCAATGGTCAATGACTTCATCAATCATGACTATAATGAAGCCTCCATCAAAAACTCAAGTGTTTTGGTCTCCTTTTTCAGAAAGCGTCCATGTTTAGGGAACCAGAATGCTTCCATATGCCACTGAACAGGGCCCCATGCTCCACAAGAACAGAAAGTTCCTTTGTTCAGGACCTCGCCCTATGTATCTCTTCATCCAGCTATTGATTCCTATCCTTTATCAAATCTTTTCATAAACTCGTAAATGTTAGTCAGTGTTTCTCAGTGCTATAAGCAGCTCTCACAAAGTAATCGAACCTAAGGAGAAGGTCACTGGAACCTCCAATCTGTAGCTTGTTGGTCAGAAGCACAGGAGACAGCCTGGGGCTTGCAACTGGCATCTAAAGTGGGAGGCGGAGGCAGGCTTGTAGGACTGAATCCGTAATTTGTGGAATCTGATACTGTCTCTGGGTAGATAGTGTTAAAATTGAGTTGATGTTGGGGGGGAGACACCCCCAGTTTGGGCGATTGGGTCCAGGAACTCTAAAAGAGGGGCTCAATACACAGCAAAGTAGGCAGCCCAGCCCTGAAATTTGCTGGAGAAGCTCCAAGCAGATCCTTGACTCAAAGTTATCTCCCTTACCAGCCACCTACAGTTCCTCCGTGTGCCCTACACCTGTAGAGAAAGCCGTGGGCCTCCTCAGGACCCAGAAATGCATGGAGTCCTTCTTGTCTATATGGATGGGATACCGTGATTTATAATTACAAATATATGTGTGTGTGTATATATGTATATTTGGTCATTGTCCCTGATTCTGTCACAGAGCTCCTTTTGGGAACTCCTTGGAATTTCCTAAGTGATAAGAACCATAAAGGTGTCTTTTGTTGTGTTAATGCGGTGACTTTGGAAATCACCTAAGGATGGTATCTGGTTGCTAGTGGAGCCAACCTTGCAATTAGAGGGTTGTAGAACTTTCAGCCCCTCCATCTGCACAGAGAGCATCCAGGCCAGAGAGTGAGTTCAGTTGCCAATGAAACCTCCATAAAAACCTGAAGGACAGGGACTGGAGAGCTTCTGGGTTGGATAATAACCAGTAATCTAGTAAGTAAAATATGACTCTGAATTCTGTGAGCCACTCTACCAAAGTAATCAAACCCCAGAAGGAGGTCACAGAACATTTGATCTAGAGATTGGACTTGAGATTGGCATCGGAAGGGGAAGGGGAGGGCTTGCAGGACTAAGCCCTTAACCCAGTGCTGTCTCTGGATAGATGGCGTCAGAACTGAGTTGAATTGCAAGACGCCCAGCTAATGTCAGAGAACTGCTTGGTGGTGTGGGGGAAACACGTGGACACACACACTGGAAACTGGTGCTAGACCCCTTAGATCGCACGAGTAGACTAGAGAGTTCAGATGGAGGACGAGGGGCGATTCAGGAGGTGATGGAGACGGGCTCAGTGATGCTGGAGATCATCAGAGGACACGCCCACCAGTTGACCGGTGAGCTAAACCTCGGCAGCTGGAGGCTCCTCACCCCCTCTACTATCGTTGGAATGTAAGTTCTGCTTGCTGTCCTTCTCCCAAAGGCTGCTCCAGGCACAGTCTTGAGCTAGTGACATGGTGTTGAGGCTATCTGGATGGTATACATGACTGAACCCAGTTAAAACTTTGATATAAACTTTTCGGATTTGGTAGACGGGTGCAGAGATCTACTCATCTTGCTGTTGCCCCAGACAAGCCTCATAGGTAAGTTTCCTTGCTTACTAAACCTGCTGCTTACCAGTCTGGAGTGGCCTGCCTCTTTCTTTGCTCTCCCCTGCCTACCTTGAATGGGAGCTGTTTTCAGATTTCACCTGGAAAGCTCCTAAAGAGGTTACAAACCTACAAGTGATCACTGCACTAAACCCAAATGTTCTTCCCATGAGCACTATCTGAGAAAGGGCTGGATTATCTGAGAAATAACCTCTCTCATCAGCAAAGCATCCAGCCAACATTGGCCCAAGATGCCTCGGGAGAAAATTCCAGTATCAGAAGGGCAGAGGACCAGGAATCCATTCAAGTCCCTTCCACCCCTGAGAGTTTAGGAGATGTGCCACACTCCAATTTGTCCCCATTTGGACACGGATTCACTGTGTGACTTCAGTCAGTCACTCTGTTTCTCTAGCTCCCAGTACCCAGTAGTAGTTCCATTCAGAGTTCCACCCAGATTGGCCACTTCCCGACTCATCAAGCCAGCCAAGAGCCTCCACCCTCACACACACACACACACACACACACACACACACACACACACAGTGTGTGTGAGAACTCAGCCCAGAATCCCCAGGGCGTCACTGGGAGGAAGTATTTCCAAACGGATAGTCCCCCAGTGCATCCTGGGAGGCGGAGCTGACCCAGAGGGAAGGTCAGGAATTCTACTGACCAGGAAGAAAGAACCCTGCAGCGTATATTTAGCTCCCTAAAAATAACGGGAAGCCAGAGTTGAGGGCTGGAATTGTACTGGGAAAGCTCTGGAAAGGCTGGAGGAGTGGCAGGAAGAACAATGGAGAAAAGGAAGAGGGTCTGACAGGTCCCGGTGGGCAGGGGAGGGGAATGTCTGCCCCCCTTCCCTTGTGATTTGTGACCCAGATGAGTCAGATATTCCGGATCCAGAGATGGGGGCTGGGTGGTGAGGGAGGGCTATCAAGGAGATTGGGGGAGCCATAATCAAAGCTGCCCAGGAAGCTTGGGGAGACATCAGGTTTCGAGTGAAAAGCCAATCCCAGGAGGTGACTGTGCCTCCCTCCAGAGCTGGAGGGGACCCAGAGGACAGGCAAAGCTGGTGTGAGACAAGGCTGACTTGAGCCCACTAGGTGGGGCCGGGGTTCCCTCCTGTCCCCTTCCCACCTTTTCCATGGCAGTTCCTTTCCCCAGCACCCTGAGCTCTAGCCAGGGAGGGCCAGGCCTGGTTGCTGGTAGGTGAGCTTTGACACACCGCTTGCGACAGAAAAGCAAGGCCTCAGACCAGACACTAGCCTGATGCAAAGGTCCAGTGGGTACTTACCCCCGTGGGCTGATTCTTGGTGTCCAGCAGGGGAGCATTGAAACTGGCAGATAGACTGGGGGTAGCAAGGACCTCCCGGAGTGGGACCTTGGCTTCCCCCAAGAACCTAAGTGGAGAGAAAAGTAGAATGTAAAGAACTGGCTCAGGGGCGCCTGCGTGGCTCAGTCAGTTAAGCATCTGACTTTGGATCAGGTCACGATCTCGCCGTTTGTGAGTTCAAGCCCCGCGTCAAGCTCTGTGCTGACAGCTCAGAGCCTGGAGCCTGCTTTGGATTCTGTGTGTGTGTCTCTCTCTGCCCCTCCCCTGCTTGGTCTCTCTCTCTCTCTCTCTCTCAAAAATAAAATAAACATTAAAAAAAAAAAAAGACTGGCCCAATGTGCCTGACTCTTCTCCCAACATACCACCCCCACCCCACCCCTGCCACTATCACCTTACCCCCAAAAACAAACACCCTGCAGGCAAAGCTGATCTGCCTAAAACACCACAGCCCCCTAGGACCGCTCCATGCTCCCTAGCACCCCATGTACCATCCCTGGAGGGCCAGGCCCCTCTCCCTGCACAAAGATGAGAGACGTCTTCTCCCAAGGTCAACTTTGACCCCTTTCTGCCTCTCCTCAGAGGCCCGACCCCACCACCCCTGTCCACCTGGACACTCCCATATAAGTGCTGTCTTGGCCATCATGACACAGCAATCCACCAGACCAGTGTCACCTGAAAGCCATCACATCTGCATTGCTCTGAAGCTACAGTAGCCCTTCTGCCCCCCACCTACACCGGCCATCTATACTGCTTTCCCAGGCCTCGGCCAGCAATGATCATAAATGAAAAACAGTCTTTCCTGTCTTCAGAGACAGGGAGAAAAGCAAATTGGGGCAGGGCGGGCATGCCTCACTCCCAAGAGAGGCCCAGGACTGTCGCACCACACACACCTAAGGCAGCACCTCTGACTGAGGGGCGGGGGTCCCATAAATGTATAGGCTCTTGGAAAGAGTAGGTCACTGAGTGACGATCAGTTAAGGGATCCTTCAAAGAGCGCCAAGGAATAAGTTTGTGTCCCCTAAACTAAGAAATGAGCGAGCTGCATTCTGCACCTCTGCAGCGGTGGCAGGAAATCAGGGACAGCAAGGGGCCCGTGTCCATCAGAACTGTCGCCTGATGTCTGCATCAGACTTCTGTGTGCTTCCTGCATATTGCTGTCAGGGTGTGAACAACAAAAGCCACAGGAGTGCTCTCATCATTTGCTTCTTAATTTTTTTTTCCCCAATGAATAAACAGCACACCTGTTATTTGGGGCCTTCCTTTTTTTCTAGTGTCTGTAACAACTTATTTGAATATACGTTTTTATGAATACAGGTTTTATGAAGTTTTATTGAAATAAAACTTATATCTTGACCTAAATAGCTGATTTTTACAACTGGCTGCTCACACAGGAAGTCGTCAGAATCCTAGAGGAGAACATGGGCAGAAACCTCTTTGACCTTGGCCACAGCAACTTCTTACTAGACATGTCTCCAAAGGCAAGAGAAACAAAAGCAAACATCAACTATTGGGAATTCAAGATAAACAGCTTCTGCACTGCAAGGGAAATAATCAACAAAACTAAAAGGCAGCCTATGGAATAGAAGAAGATATTTGCAAATGACATATCTGATAAAGGGTTAGTATCCAAAATCTATAAAGAACTTATCAAACTCAATATCCAAAATACAAATAACCCAGTTAATAAATGAGCAGAAGATATTAATAGACACTTTTCCAAAAAAAGACATCCAGATGGCTAACAGACACATGAAAAGATGCTCAACGTCGCTCATCATCAGGGAAACACAATCACAATGAGACACCACCTCACACCTGTCAGAATGGATAAATTAACAACACAAGAAACCACAATTGTTAACAAGGATGGGAGAAAGGGGAACCCTTTTGCACTGTTGGTGGGAATGCAAACTGGTGCAGTCACTCTGGAGAACAGTATGGAGACTCCTCAAGAAACTAAAAATAGAACTACCCTATGATCCAGCAATTGCACTACTAGGTATTTACCCAAAAGATACAAAAATATAGATTTAAAGGGGCACGTGCACCCCAATGTTTATAGCAGCACTATCAACAATAGCCAAACTATGGAGAGAGCCCAAATGTCCACCCACTAATGAATGGATAAAGAAGATGTGGTGTGTGTGTGTATGTGTGTGTGTGTGTGTATTCCATTATATATATAATATATATATTATATTATATTATATATATAATGGAATACACACACACACATACACACACAATTATATATATATAATGGCAAGTTGTGTGTGTATATAAATATATATAATGGCAAGTTGTATGTATATATATATATATATATATATAAAATGGAATATATACATACACATATATACATATATAATGGAATATTATATATGTATATATACACAATTATATATACACCACACACCATTATATATATATAATGGCAAGTTGTGTGTATATATATATATAAAATGGCAAGTTGTATATATATATATATATATATATATATATATATATAATGGAATATATACATACACATATACACATATATAATGGAATATTACTCAGTCATAAAAAAGAATGAAATCTTGCCATTTGTAATGACAAATGGAGCCAGAATATATTATGCTAAGCAAAATAAGTCAATCAGAGAAAACAAATACCATATGATTTCATTCTTATGTAGAATTTAAGAAACAAAGCAGATGAACATATGGGAAAGGGGAATGTGGGAAAGAAAAGAGAGAAACAAACCGCTAGAGACTCTTAATGAGAGAACAAACTATGGGCTGATGGAGGGAGGTGGGTGGGAGATGGACTAGGTGGGTGGTGGGTACTAAGGAGGACACTTGTTGTGATGAGCACTACCCAGTGCTTTTTTTTTTTTTTTATGTAAGCGATGAATCGCTGAATTCTACTCCTGAAACCAATATTCCACTGTATGCTAACTAACTAAATTTAAACTTAAAAATAAAGTATTCATAAAAAGAAAAAAAAAACTGGCTGCTCACAATGAGATACTACCTCACATTCATTAGGACGGCCACTATCAAAAAAACAGAAAACAACAAAAGTGAGTGCGGATGTGGAGAAATTGGAACCCTTGTGCCTTGTTGGTGGGAATGGAAAAAAGGGAATAGAAAAATAGATGCAACCATAGAATCTAGCAATTCCATTTCTGGGTATATATCCAAAAGAACTGAAATCAGGGACTTGAAGAGATATTTGGGATGATGAGAAAGTTCTGGAGAAGGTTGGTGGTAATGGTTGCACAACAGCGTGAGTGAGCTTAATGCCACCATCGCTTCTCGGCCTTTTGGCTAAGATCAAGTGTGGAGCTTAATGCCACTGAACTGGATACTTACAACAGTTAAAATGGTAAGTTTTGTTGTGTGTATTTTACCATGATAAATGTAATTACTTACTAATTAATTAATTGCTACTTATGTAAGCTTCTGGACAATAAAATCACTTGAGCTTCATTCTTCTTGGGACCAGTGGACTGTTGGTCACCATACAGGTTCCTTCACCAGCAAGGCCACAGCCTGATTTGGGCTGAATTTTGTAACATTTTTCTGACATTTGTTTAAAGAAAGGGCTAAAGAGAGAGATGTTCACTACTATTCATTCTCGTGATGCCAGGAGTCACATTTTCTAGAATTTGGACTGGTATGTGTTATATTCCTTTGCGGCATGGAGCAGGCTTGTACCACAGTGTAGGCAGGGGCTCCTGGAGCCAGCGTGGGGAAGGCATCTGTCACCAGTGTGTTGACTCAGTGTCCTCAGTGTCACCAGGTAGAACCCAAGACCTGATCTTTACTGCTCACCTGCTTGTACCCACTGACCTTTCCCCCACATTTTTCCATAAGCTCTTCTTTCCAGCTTATCTCTTAACTCAGGAAAAAGACCTCAATGGCACAGCATCCCATGATGGAAACCAAAACTACCCCTCCAACAATAATGACTTCCCTGAAGAGTTCCAGTAGCCCAGACAACTCAGACCAGGTTGAACTTAACTCTCCACTTACACCCACGGGGATAAACCATGGGATGAGCCATGGAGTGACTGACAGTTCCTGTTACCTCATTATAATACTAAAATCTCTGCAGGAGGAGGAGCACAAGCCTCATTTACATAACATACAATGCAAGCACAGCCATATTTCCTTAAGGTGCATGACTGACCTCATGCCCTATCTAAAGATTTTAAATAAAAGGAACCCATTCACCCCTTGCTAGGGAAGGGGAAGTTATTCTCCATGATCTTTATTTGCTGCAGATAAAGTTTCCTTTGTGCAACAACTCCACCAGCTGCAGTTTCTATCTGTGACTCACCAAGGAGCAAACTCTGGTTAGTTAGTTGGGTTACATCAGGACCCAGGCAATGTCAAAAAGACAAGACAGTAGGTGTAAAAGACCTGTGAACCCATGGCGATCAGAGTCACCTGTTCCTCCTGGGAAAACTGGGGCAGCAGAGCAGAGAGACTGGCTCCAGCAGGTGGATGGCAGAGCCTGCCCTAGAACTCGGGTCCCCATGTCCCTGAGGGGTCACCTAGGAGAGGGAAGGGTGGAGCGGACAGTGGGAGCAGAGGGGATGGCAGGTCTGGTGGTGCAGACATGCTGCTGGAAGGGAGCCCTGGAGGCTGCTGCAAGAGCAAGGCCTGGCCTCCGTGGCCTCCCTTTCTGGCACCAGGCCAGCCAACCCTCCGCCCCATGGAGAATTCCCGGAAGTAGGGCAGGAACAATGGGAGGAAATGCAGAGGGAAGTGCCGGCCCCACCCCTGCCAGCCCAGACACTGACCCGGAGGGAGGGAGACCTGGGCCAGGAGGGACTGCTTGTTATTTCCTCCCTTAATATCTTTCTGGACCTTGAAATGCCTCCACTTCCCACCCCTGTCATAAGCCTTGGGACCAGTCCTCTGGAGGAACTGAGTGGCTTTACAAGCCCCCACTCCTCTAGGAGGAGAGACTGGAGGCCCCACAGCAGGCTGCCTGTCCCCAAGCCTAAGGAGCAGGCTGCCCTGGAGCCAGCAGCACAACTGCTCTGAGAGGCCAGCCTGGGGAGGCCGGACTTCCTGGGGAGGTAGGCTGGGTCTGAGGCTTGATCAGAGGAAACCCTTATGGCCACTCTTCATTCATTCTTCCACAGAGATAGAGGAGAGGTGGCTTTATTCAGACGCCTAGGGAAGGAGGGCCCAGACCCTCAGAGAGAGCCACCGCATCCAGAGATCAAGACTGAGGCCCAGAAGCCCACATGAAACCAGCAATGCCCTGTGCTCAGGAGCACAGGCACTGGCACTAATACCAACCAGTGGCCACTTGTGGCAGACAGGATTCAGTAGGGGTCATATGAGGCAAGGAGGGGCCTGGGGGTCCTGCACCAGCTGCCTGGGTGTGTGCAGAGCCTGGCAGATGGGAAGGAATACCCCCCACACTCCCATGTCCCTACTTCCCCACCCCCCTACCCCTACCCACCCACTGCCCCATGGGCCTTGGCCCCGCCCCCTGCAGCCTATCTAATAGAAACATGTCGCTGTTTTCCCTGCCTCCCCAGACCTGCCCATCCCTCTTGGCAGTGCTATGCTCTGCAGCCATTAGAATGTGGGGGCAGGAGAAACGCGAGGGCTGAAATCGCCGCCGCCATCCCACAGACTGAAAGAGGAGTCAGGAATTGGCATGGGGGAGGAGGGAGAGGTCCAGGCAGTTTACACATTGACAGGGCACACTCTTTTCCTCCAAGGAAAAGGAACTAGTTCCCAGACTCATCACCCAGCGAGGCTACTGTCCTATCAGAGATGAGAGAAGAACTGTGGGGTAATGGCCTCCAAATATGAGCCCTAAGTGGGAGGCTATAAATTAAAGCGGCCAAGTAAGTTTATTTTCATGAAGCACAGAGAAATCGAAACAATTTCATTTAAAAACATTGGGCCTTTTCTGTGGATGCTAAATTTAGGGGCACATTCTGATGAGGCACGGGATATTTGCAGGGTCTTAACGTGTCTCTTAAAAGACTTCGGGAGGGAGGTGATGCCTGGGTGGTTGAGCATCGGACTGTTTGAGACAGGGTTGTAGGATCAAGCTCCACACTGGGATCCACACTGAGCGTGGACCCGCTTGAAATTCTCTCTCTCCCTCTGCCCCCTCCCTTGCTCATTCACTCTCTCTAAAATAAAATTTAAAAATCATTTTAAAAAATAAGACTTCAAAGAGGGGGAAAGAACAGTAAAATACGCAACGGAAAAATCAGACACCACCTTGACAGGTGATCAAAATGAACATCACCAATGAGGGACATCTTGTGTTTCCAGAACCTGAGACAGACCCAACATGCCCACCAAGTATTTCAGCCAGGAATTAGTAACGACTCTAATCATGAGAAAAACACGAGACAAACCTCAAATAAAGAACATTCCATTAACAAGAAACTGGTGTATTATACTATGCAAAACTGTAAGCTGTTGTAAAAGACGAAGGTTGTGGGAATGTTCCAGATTAAAGAAGGCTGTTGAAATAGAACGACTAAATTCAATATGGGAGTCTAGACTGGACCCCATATTGAGAAAGAGGGGGAGGGGGACTTGCCATAAAAGATGTTATCTGGTCAGCTGATGGGACAGAAGATGAACGGCGAACTAGATGAAGTACCGCAGCCATGTTAAATTTACTGAAGTTGATAACCACGGTGGGATTATGTAAAAGACTATCTCTATTCTTAATCCCTGTTTTTAAAGTCTTAAAAATAAATTTTACATATTTCTTAGGAAACACACATTGAAGTATTTAGGGATAGAGGGCCATGATGAATGTAATTTACCCTCAAATGAGAGACAGAGAAATCAGAAGGAAGAAAACGGGAAGGAGGGAGAGGAGAGAGAATATTATAAAGCCAATGGGGTAGAATGTTAACCAGTGATTCTGAGTAAAGAAAGAGTCTATGGATATTCTTTGTTCTATTTTTTTAAGTTTATTTATTTATTTTGAGAGAAAGTGTGTGTGTGTGCACAAGCAGGGAGGGGCAGAGAGAGAGGGAGAGAGAGAATCCAAAGCAGGCTCCTCCATGTCAGCACAGAGCCTGCTATGGGGCTCAATCCCGTGAACCGTGAGATCATGACCTGAGCCGAAATCAAGAGTGGGACACTCAACTGACTGAGCCACCCTGGCGCGCCCCTTCTTTGTTCAATTTTTGCAACTTTTTTGTAAGTTCAAAATTATTTCTTAAAAAAGCTCCAGAAGTGTTTCCATGTGTC
The DNA here is from genome assembly GCA_030068075.1 of Paguma larvata. NCBI lineage: Eukaryota > Metazoa > Chordata > Mammalia > Carnivora > Viverridae > Paguma > Paguma larvata. Next base: position 50,599,120 of record CM057836.1, read on the forward strand.
AGTTTCTCATTCTTTATCTTTTAAAGAAAAGGACACGTCAACTAAAAATACATACATTACAACTCAAATCCGTTCACCACTGACCCAGCTGCACCTTCCTCTCACCAGATTCAATGAAACAGGCATGACAGGAAAGTCAGAGTTCCTGTTCCGACAGGACGCGTGCGCGCACGCACATACGCACACGCTCAGGGGAGGTGTTTTTTTCTTTTTTTTAATGTTCATTTTTGAGAGACAGAGAGAGAGAGTGGGAGGGGGGCGAGACAGAGAGAGAGGGAGACACAGAATCCGAAGCAGGTTCCAGGCTCTAAGCTGTCAGCATGGAGCCTGACATGGGGCTTGAACCCACGAACCTTGAGATCATGACCTGAGCCGAAGTCGAAAGCTTAACCAACTGAGCCTCCCAGCTGCCCCATCAGGGGAGGTTTAAGATGCCTGTGAGGAGGGGCGCCTGAGTGGCTCAGTCGGTTGGGCGGCCGACTTCAGCTCAGGTCATGATCTTGCCCTCTGTGAGTTCAAGCCCCATGTCGGGCTCTGTGCTGACAGCTCAGAGCCTGGAGCCTGCTTCCGATTCTGTGTCTCCCTCTTTCTCTGCCCTTCCCCCGTTCACGCTGTGCCTCTATGTCTCTCAAAAATAAATAAACATTAAAAAAAATTTTTTTAAAGAAAAAAATTAAAAAAAAAAAAGATCCCTGTGAGGAGACAGCCTTGATCTGTGCCTCCTCCAGCCTTGGCCATTTGTGCCTGGCAGTGAGGAGGAGGAAATGAGGGACAGCCGGACATTCCCACTCCCTGGCCTCTGGCAGCCTTCCTGCCAGTATCTGATTCCCCAGGGGCTGCCCAAAGGTGACTAAATAGTTTTCCACTTCAATCCAGAGAAAGACAAAAGAAAATCTATTCTGAAACTCAGGGATGTCCTGGAGTCTATAGTTCTAAAAATTCTTGGAAAATAAGGGTACGGTCAACACTTCCGAGCATGCTGAAAACAATGAGATGGAGAACTGTAAATATTCCTGCCTCCCAAATATTCAGAAAGAGGGGCCTGCACACCAGCCTGCTGACACCCAAAGGCTGAACTTAGGCTTGCTTTCCCCAACTCTGCCTTTTTAAACGTCTTTAAGTGCACACACACGCATCTGGGTGAGTGTCTACCTCTATGTGGGAATGACATTTGTCAGCAGGGAGAAAATACCCTCTACACATAAAACAGACGGAGAGTTAATATTCCCGATAAGATCCAAACATACAAACTGCTATGAATTAGTAAGAAAAAAGGCAAGCAATTTAAAATATAAGGATAGGCAATTGACGGAAGAAGAAATACAAATGGGCAATAAAACACATGAAAAGATGCCCAGCTTCACAAGCAGTCAAGAAAATAGTTTAGAGGCACCTGGCTGGTTCAGTCAGTAGAGCATGTGACTCTTGATATAGAGGTTGTGAGTTCGAGCCCCACGTTGAGTGTAGAGATTACTTAAAAATAAAATCTTTAAAAAAAAAAACACACACAGTTTACAAGATACTTTTTCCCCCCTACCATGGCGCTAAGCAAAAATTAAAAACCGACAGACCCCCTTTTTTTACACTGTTGGTAGACATAAACTGGGACACATTTTTGAAAAGTAATTTGGCAGAATCTATGAAAATGCTGTATGTTCATATCCTTTGATCCAATAACCCCACTTTTAAGGACCTACTTTAAAGAAAAAAGTAGTGTAAGGACAGGAAACAACTTGGATAAAGACATCCGCTGCAGGGGTAGGCGAGAAATGAGGAAGAAACCGAATCCTACTGAGTAGGATATGGTGGGATAAACGATGGGGCGTCCATCCTTTGAAGCACCACACGACCATTTAAAATGCGGCCGATCAATACATACCGACCTGGGCAAGGGGCCACGATGAAGTGATGAAAAGCAGGGTGTAGACTAGTATGTACGGCATGATTCCATTTTTGTTGAAGTTCATGCATACACTTGTATGTAAACAGATGTTTGCACCGGCTTAGGAAAAGCAGAGGAAGACAGGCACCAAACTGTCAATGACGGACACACTAGAGGGAAGGGAAGCAGCAGATGTGGGAAGGGTGGGACAACTTGCACCTCTTCCTTTATAGCTTTTGGAGAATGAAGGTTACTTTTGCTTATAAAAAATGCGTAACATTTTTATTTTCCTGTGAGAGTTTTCTAAATTAAAGAATGTGTGTGCACATGTGTGTGTGGCATGCTGGTGCACACTCTGGTACAGCCATGTGTCCACATGGGGCACGGGGGTGGCATGTTCACTGTTGGTGTGGTTTGTGTACATGCATCTGTATGGACCCAACAGTCCCCGCATACTAAACACCTTCCAAGGTGCCAAGCACCCAGTAGGGCATCTGACACCCACACACCATCTCGTTCAAGCTTCATGACAGTCATGCAGTGTAGGTACTATTATTGCCATTATCCTGATGAGGAAGCGGGTTCAGAGAAATCCAGGTGGCAGACAGTGTCAGGATGAGGCTCACTACTGAGGGGGGCGTCCTAAGAGAAGCTTCTGAGCCTCATTGTCATGCCACCACCCCTGCCCTGCTCAGCTCTGTGGACACAGCTGGGGAACTGAGACTCCCTGCCTCCTCGGGGAAGGAACCCCTCCACATCAACACACTCCCTGTAGGGGCCACAGGTGACATCCAGCTAGTCCTCCTCTCCGGGAGCCTCAGCCATCTCCTGCGCATTCTTGTGTGGGGCTCCTCTCATTAAGGACTAAGACTTTTGTTCAGCTCCTTCCCGGAAATGCCCACATTCCCCAATACATCAAGCCCATTGTCTCAGGAGGCCTCAGGACACTCCCCGCCCCCCCACCCTGAGGGCACCAAGACCTACCCCAGGCTCTGAGGCAACCCTGCAAACAATTGTCACAGAGGTCAGGCCGACCACCATTCCCAAAATATCTCCTCAAAGCCTATAGTGACGCCTGCAGCTCACCATTAACAATCCCTTGTTAGTCTAAATAGAGTCTGGCAGAGATGCCTGGGTGGCTTGGTCAGTTAAAGTGTCCAACTTTGGCTCAGGTCATGATCTTGCAGTTCACAAATTCAGGCCTGAGCCCCACGTCAGGCTGTGTGCTGACCACTCAGAGCCTGGAGCCTGCTTTAAATTCTGTCTCCCTCTCTCTCTGCCCCTACCCCGCTTGCGCTCTGTTTCTCTCTCTCTCTCTCTCAAAAATAAATAAACATTAAAAAAATTTTTTTAAACAGAGTCTGAGATAGACAGCACCATACCCCAGGTTCCTAAGAGGGGCAAGACATTAAGCCATGGGCTGCCACCAACACTTCAGTATGAATTAGTCTTTTTTCAAACCATCGCTGGCTGAGAGCAGGCTTTGATGGGAAAGGGTGGAGCCAGTGGGAACAGAAGGAACTAAGGGAGCAGGAGAGCAGCACAAGAAAGACACTGAAAAGAAGACATGCCAAAAGGAACTGCTTCTTCATAGCAGTTCCCTCAGATGTGCTTGTGTGTTTGATTTAACGCCCCTCAAGGAGGAAGAAACAAGAGGCTCCGGGAGCTTTGCTGAGATTAGGCCCCTGCTCTTCTTCTGGGCCACACTGTCAAACCCCTGTAAGGGTGGGAAGAGGAACAACCGAAAGAGGAAGGAGGAAAAAGAGCAGGCATTCAAGAAGGTTCCCAAACTGCCTCCTGGGCCCCCAACCAGATGCAGACACCATGACCGATGCCCAGATCACGGGCACGGGAGGGCAGGCAAGGCTCTGCGTGGGGCTGAGAAACCCCTCAATGCCCCCCTTTCTGGAATCACCAGGTCCCTCCGAGGTTCCAAGCAGACCACTGATTTACTGTAGTCAGAGCGGAGAATGTTTTGACTCTGGTATTTTTCTGACAGGCAGGTATTTTGACACCATAGAGATTTTTGCTTCCATGTATATGTTTACCAAATATTTAAATCAAATATATACCTACATTACTTCATTTCCACTGAAAAGGCATTCTCTGGAACAAATTAAATTAAGCCCACTGACTTTGTTGATGTACTTTCTATATGGTGCAATTAACTATTTCCTTTTACTTCAATCTTCATTTTTATTTGACTGAAATTAGTGTCATTGGTAACAACTATTTTCTGTTTAAATTTCCCAACATGGATTTGGCTCAAAGATTTTTTTTTTTTCAATTCTTTGGTTCACATCAAGCTCTGTTGAATATAGCTCCTTTCTACTTTGAGTTTCTCTTACAGAATTACTTCTATTGCATCCCATTTTCCCAGGCCAGTTTTTACAGTCACCAACAGGATTCTTCATTCCGTTTTTCATTCCCTTCACCCATGTGCGGGTCTAGCCATAATTATTTTGTGGTTATCATTTCCACCAAGAAATGTACACATGCACTATTACGAGAGCGACAGTTCATATTTCTTTCCTAGCTAATCCGTGAAAAACTTGAGAGTAATTCCTTACAGAAGTGCCAGCGTCACCCCAAAGCGGTGGATGTTCAACCTCGGGTGCACACTGGCCTCCCCTGGGCGGTCACAGGAAGCACCGAGGCCTGCGCCCCACTCCAGAGTTTCTTGTTTCATCGGTTTGCTGTGGAGCCCAGACAAAGATCTCTTTTAAGGCTCCCACATCATGCTAATGAGCAACCAGGGCAGGAACGCTTTTGTAAAACTCTAGAGCTACGCCCGTTCAACACCATAGCCACTATGAGCCTCACATCGGTGGCAGGCGGGGGTGGGGGGGGTGGGGGGCTCTCTGCTGCAGCACAGAGCCCGCTTTGGATCCTCTGTCTCCCTCTCTCACTGCCCCTCCCCCACTCACACACCCTCTTTCTCTCACTCTCTCAAAGATAAATAAACAGGGGCACTTGGATGGCTCAGTCGGTTAAGCGTCCGACTTCGGCTCAGGTCATGGTTTCACTGTTTGTGGGTTCAAGCCCCGCATCGGGCTGTGTGCTGACAGCTCAGAGCCTGGAGCCTGCTTCAGATTCTGTGTCTCCCTCTCTCTCTGTCTGTCCCCCACTTGTGCTCTGTCTCTTTGCCTCTCAAAAATGAATAAATGCTAAAAAAATTTTTTTAATAAATAAACATTAAATTTAAATTGGTTAAAATTAAATAAAATGTAAGATTCAGTTCCTCAGTTATACCAGCCAACACAGAGCATTTCCATCATCTCAGAAAGTTCTGTCAGACAGCACTGGTCTGGACTGAGATGAGTAGCTCCCACCCTGGGCTGCCCAGTAGAAGTACCTAATACCTGCGACTTTGTAACGACACCCCTAAGGCACAGGTGTATATAAAAGCTGTAGGTGATGCTATCGTGTTGCCCGGATTAGGAACCTTGAGGTCAAACATCCCAGTGGTCACAGCGGCCGGTCCAGGATCAGGGTCAACACCTCTACAGTGTCCCTCTGAGAAGCCCAGAGCAAACAGGAAGTTGTTCAGTGCAGCCTGAGACAGGAGTCCAGGACCTCCAGCTGGGCTTTCAAGAGTGTCTCCTCTCCGTAGGAGTGGAGTTTCCCTTTCTGTGCATTTCAAAGCTGGTTTTATCAATACAGAGTTGGCCCGGCAGCACAGTTGGCTCTGGGGTCTCTCGGGTGGGTGGGTGGATGCTGAGCAGCCAAGAGGTAGTTCCCAGCCTCTGTTCCCGTCCGGAGGTATGGAGGGCTCCCTGAGCTCCCTCTCCAGGTCAGCAGACCAGTCAAGGCCACCCCAAACTGCCAACGTCATCAGGGGAAACACAGCAGCACCAAACACCCCTCCGACAGCTTCACCCTTAGGCACCTCACAGTCCAGCAAACCGCTATGGAGGCTGCATACCCCGCCGGCTGCTATAATGAAGCCAAAATTCCACCATTTCCGCACATGACCGTGTGGTGTGGGCAACCTCTGAAATTCTTCAGATGTTTGTGAATGGACGTTTAAATTTAAATTTAGTCATATTCAAATATAATTTTTAATTGTCAGAAATACAAAATTAAGACACGTTTGGAAAACTCAAAACTAACATACAAGTATCAGAAGCTTCTAGTAAATTGGGAAGTTTTGAGAATTAGCAATTCTGCAAATTGATATTTGAGGAACTGATTGCTATCACTGGCCCTGCAGTAAACTGGTGTTCAGGGAGCCGGCCCCCCCCAGGAGCTAGAGGACACCCAGGGGGGCCAACAAGAAGGCCCCAAGGTGCAGCACAGCCTGACCCCATGTGCGGCACTGGCCTGGTGACACCCAAACTGGCCCTGGAATTGATGAAAATATCTTCACAGCCCCTGCTCTCAGGTCTCCTTCATGATCTCAGAAATCTCCCTGCAGGGCCTATAAAATGCTGATTATGTTCAAGAAAATGAAACATGCATTTCCTCCTGTGTGTCTTGCAGTAACCAGACTGTCCCACCTTTGCCTCGCTAAGCCCTCTCAACTCCAGTGTCCTGAGGGAATGGAACTCTCCAGAAGGGTCTGGGCTCACCTCACCGGCCGGGGCCTTCTAGGAGCCTTTGAGAGGCACAGGGACTCGGTGATCACGGGCATGCTGTGGACCTGCCTTCAAGAATAGCTCTGCCAGAGGCGCCTGGGGGGCTCAGTCAGTTGAGCGCTGACTTCAGCTCAGACTGTGATCTCACAGTTTGTGAGTTTGAGCCCTGTGTCAGTCTCATGCTGTCAGCATGGAGCCCGCTTCAGATTCTCTGTCCACCCCGCCCCGTCTCTCCCCCGATTGTGCACGCTCTCGCTCTCTCTCTCTCTCAAAGATAAACATTTTTTTAATTTAAAAAAAAGAATAGTTTGCCGTGGCCGGCCTCTGAGGAAAGCACCCCATCTCTCAAAGCCACAGTCTCCCCTTGTAATGCCTAGAATTATAACAATAGTACCCAAATGATTAAAAAAGATCTTGTATTATAAAGACTCAGCACAGGGCCAGACACTCGGCTAAGCCCTTGGTAAACATCAGCTGTTGTGGTTTTGCTATTATTATCCTCAGCCTGGTATCTGAGAATTCCTCCCAGTAGGATCCCACAGCTCCCTCCTCACTGGGCTGCATGCGTCGTGTGACTGAGTCCCACCTGTAAGGCCTTAGCCTGGCTGCCTGCCAAACCCAAACGCTGGAATGCCCTCCCTTCCTTACCCCCCAACGCCTTGGAGTCAGTCTGTGTGGCCCTCCTCCAGAAAGCCTTCCAGGACTGTCCAGTGCTCAGCGTTACTCCCTCCCGCACCTGCGGATCCACCATTCACGCTTATTAGACGCAGCCTTTTCTCCACAAAATGTCTGGGTTGGGGTACATTAGTGTGAGCGGATTCCAGCTCCTGCGCCCATGCAGATGGGGTAGAGGTCCCGATGAAAGTGCGCCCACCCTCCCCGCCATACCATGCCCTGCACCCTGGCCAGCAGAGAAACAGAACGTGGCAGTTGGGTTTTCTTCCAAGCTTTTTAAGACTTCAAACTTTCCAGGTGTTTTGCAGCCTGAGACCCTCGATGGCCTTCCCTAGAGCTCTGAATCCTCCCTCCTCCCTCTCTTTCCTCTCCCACTCCAGGGTAACACAACCAGGCCTCCCAGGCCTTAGACACTGGCTGACCCAGTTCCCAGACAAAGGCACCCCTGTGAGCAGATCATGAAACAGCAAGCCCACGCTTCGGTAAATGGCCCCATGAGCAGGAACCCACCCCCGTAAGCACCTAACACAGCTGTACCCGGCCACTCCCAGCAGGGATGCTGACCCCTACCCTCACAGTCAAGGGTAAGGGGCCTCACAGGCTGCATCCCTCAGACCGCCCGGCCCCACAGTGAGCAGGGCCATCAGTCTGCAAGCTCGGTTGGTTGTGCTCACCCCTCTACACTACCACCAGCATACATAAGGCCTGTAACAGGAGAAAGGACCCACCGCCCGCCTATAAAGAGATTGCTTTTGCCTCCACAGCTTTGCTCCTCTATTGCCCCTGCCCGGAAACCCTCCACACCATGTACACGAAACAAGAGAAAAGTCTGCCAAAAGGAGGTATGCGATCACTACAAACCTTTATTACCTTTTGACTTCTAAATCATGAAGCTCACCTCACATCCCTCCTCCTCCGTGAAAGCTCCCTGCTAGCTGCAGCTTCACTTTGCCAGACTGCCGGCTGGAGTGTGTGCTAGTGCCCTCACCTGCCTGGACTGGGCAGGGAGAGGTGGCCGCACCCAGGCACCCCTGGGCCACAGCAAGACACTGGGAGCCTTTTCCTCCCTGCTCCCTGGGGTGCAGGCTGTGTGTGCAAACACGTACACACCTGATTTGAGCCCAGCTCCCTTCCCTGGAGCCTGCACGGCTCTCAGATTTACCCCTGGCTAAGTTTTTGAGACTACTTGTGGGCCCCTCCCCAACATCTACCACTATCCGAAGCCCATGAAAGGCAGGTCTTCAATAAAAGCTAAATTGAAACACTAGCTCACCAGGGTCCAGATTCTGGAGTCTATGTCCACCACGAACCTACGTGTACCTTCAGGGCACAGAGTCACCCTTGCCCACCTCACCTGTTCCTTCCCATTGTCTCATGGTCTTTGACCACCACATGAAGCTCAGAGCTCTGGTCCAAAGGGATGCCCTTGAGGTCCCACTCAAAACCCTGGAAGAAAAAGAGAAAAAACGTCTTAACTGGTGGCCCCCTAGGAGAAGAGACTAGGTTTGGCTCACCCTGGTCCCCCCATGACACTGAGCAGCCATCCATGAAAAATGCTGGTGGGCGAGTGGATGAATTAGTAAATGAATGAATGAATACATGAATAGCAGGGTTCCACAGCTTCAGAGGAGGCAGTGAAAGCCAAAGGCAGCAGAAGAGAGAAGGAAGTCAGGCTCCCATGACCCCTTTCCCCCAACTCAAGTCCATCAATCACCAGGAAGCCAGGCCAGGAGCACGGCTGAGGAAAATGCAAGTGACCTTGGAGGGTCCTCTGGGACCAAGATCAATGTGCTTATGTGGAAACCAGGCCCCTGGGGGGCAGCATGAAGTAGTGCCACACTGAGAACGTCCATCCAGAGCACCGAGGACTCTCTTCGGAGCAAAGGTACCCCTGTGCATCCCAACCCCATCCACAGAAGGCATCCAGAGGACCACCAGGGACCATGTGCAGGGAGATGGTTGAGGACCTGGTTTATCAAGGAGGACTATGGGAAGGAGGAGGACTGTCGGGAGGAGGAGGGGTTTGGGCAGGAAGAACAGCCTGCATAAAGGAGACATGGCAGGCCAGAGAGCCCCTAAACTACCTGGCTAGTAGTTCTATGTGGATGGCTAGAGCTGGGAGGAACAGAAACAAAAGACATCACACTCCTCCCCGTGCCACGCCCACATCAGAGGAGATGGTTCATCTCCCTGGCAGGCCATGCCACCAACCCTCCTCCCAGGAGGCAGGCACATTTAGTTGACACACTGGACCAGCAGCCCCTCCCCTCCTTGACAATACCACTGAGAAAGTCACCTCCTGCACAAGCCCCTGGCTTGTCACTGTAGAGACCGTGACAGTGGAGCCCAAAAGAGGGAGAGTGGAAACCTTACATACCTCATTCCATACGGGGTTCACACTGTTCTTGATGACTTTCGTTCTCTTCTTCACCCCTACGAGAGACACAAAGGGAGAGTGGAGAGACGTATCCCACGCCTGCACCTCCCGCTGAGTTAGGGACAGCTTCCGAGACCCACACTGCTGCTCGCCTGCCACAGGAAACCTTGCCAAACCAAGGAATTCCTGAGAATCCCACCAGTCTGCAAGGAGTGGCCAATGCCAGTCACACGACTTCTCTCTCTCAGCTCAGGGACTGAGAAACTGCAGCCCCATTGGAAGGATGTTTTTAAAGGAAAATACCCAGCCTGTCTCTTCTTAACAAGTTTGTTACTGTTATGACAATATGTTATTACATAACATAACAATAACATATTCTGCTGTTAGCAAGTTATGACTTTCCAAATAAAGTTTTTTAGGGGCACCTGGATGGCTCAGTCAGTCAGGCATATGACTTCGGCTCAGGTCATGATCTCATGGTTTGTGAGTTCGAGCCCCGTGTTGGGCTCTGTGCTGACAGCTCAGAGTCTGGAGCCTGCTTCAGATTCTGTGTCTCCCTCTCTCTCTGCTCCTCCTCTGCTCATGCTCTCTCTCTGTCTCTTGAAAATGAATAAATGTTAAATAATTTTTTTTAATAAATAAGTAAATGTTTTTTAACTACAAATTTTCTGACTCTAAGAATGAATGATCTTCATGGAAAATATTTTTCTTTTTAAAAACATCTACCTGCACACATTGTCTGACTCCATTTATATGAAGCATCCAGAATAGGCAGATCCGGAGACAGGAAATAGATTAGTAGTTTCCAGGGGCTGGAGGGAGACGGGAATGGGGGGAGGATGGGGAATGAATGCTTCATGGAGGTTTCTTTTTGAGGCGATGAAATGCTCTGAATAAGATAAAGATGATGATTGCACAGCCTTGTGAATATACTAAAAACCATCAAAACTGCGCACTTTCAAGAGGTTTAAATGATGAATTATAGGGTATGTGAAGTTTAGCTCAATTAAAAAACAATCCCCCTCCCCTTGCCTCAAAGGGGTCTGTCCGAAGCAGGTTGCCCTAAGGCAGTTCTCTCCCAAGGGCTGGGCCAAGGGAATGCAGAATGGTTTGGGGTGGACAAGAAGAACTGACACTGTCATGGCCGAGACCAGTGCCCCGGACAGTAGCCAGGCAAAGCACTTCCTCTGGAGCCTCAGGCATGGAAAAGGCTAAACGTGTCCAACCCTTCTACAACGTGTCCAACGCTTCTAGTGAGCGCCAGAACATAAACGGGTCGGTGTCCAACAGGTGATTGAAAGTGTGCAGCCGGACACAGAACTTACATTTGGGCTGGATCCTATAGATCACCTGGCTCCACACCCCCTGCACAAGGCTGTCTAGCGAGAAGCCTTTGGTTTAACCTGGATCAGCTTTTTTTTGAGAGAGAGAGACTGAAGCAGAGAGAGCGCGCATTCGAGAGTGAGCTAGCAGAGGAGGAGCAGAGAGAGAGGAAGAGAGAGAGAATCTCAAGTAGGCTCAGTGCTGTCAGCGTAGAAAAAGATGCAAGACTCGATCTCATGAACTGTGAGATCATGACCTGAGCCGAAACAAAGAGTCAGAAGCCTTAACCGACTGCACCACCCAGGCGCTCCTGGACTGCTCAACTTTTACAGAGTCTGGACCATGAAAGCCCCGAAGCCACTGGAAACATCTCCCAGGACCCCCGAGGCCCCCTCCAAAGCTGAGCATTGCCAGTGACCTCCTGCGGGCTCAGACTCCTCTGGCCAGCTTCAGAGCAGGAAGAAAAGAAGAGTGGAGTCAGGAATGCAAGTAGGGTTTGAGGGAAGATTTGGAGGAAAGAAACAATAAAGAAAGAGAAAGCAAAGGAAAATCGTGGAGAAAGAGACATCTGAGGGAGAGAGGCAGAGCAGGGCTTGGTAGACTCTAAGACTATTATGTGAAAATGGTTGCTCGGTGTCCAGGGAGCCCCTTCAGACATTTTGATAAAACTCCCCCAAGTGGGACAGAGTGAACTCCCACCCCCCTCTCATGGCCAGCTGCAAATCACTGATGTAAGAAAAGAATGTGGGCTTTACAATGACACGGGCCACCACAGAATACTTACTCCACAGAACTTTAGGGCAAGGTTCTCAAACTTTTGTTCTTTTTTTTTTTTAATTTTTTTAATGTTTATTTATTTATTTTCGAGACAGAGACAGAGCATGAGCGGAGGAGGGGCATAAAGAGAGGGAGACACAGAATCCTTAGCAGGCTCCAAGCTCTGAGCTGTCTGCACAGAGCCCGATGTGGGGCTCGAACCCATGAACTGTGGAATCATGACCTGAGCCAAAGTCGGACACTTAACTGACTGAGCCACCTGGGTGCCCCAAGGTTCTCAAACTTTTTGATCACAGGACATAACTCTTAAAATTTACAAAGGACCTCAAAGAGCTTTTATTTAGGTGGCTTGTATCTATTGACTTTTATCATCCTAGAAATAATAACTGAGGCATTTAAAAATACTTATTTACTAATTAATTTTAAATTAACAGTAATCGACCCAATCCATGTTAACATAAGTGGCAGATTTTTCTGAAAAATAACTGTAACTTCCAAAACAAAGTAAACAGAAAAGCGACACGGTTTAGATTTTACAAATCTTTTTAATGCCTGGCTGGATTATCATGTCTACTTCTACATTCAGTCTGTTGAGATGTCTTGTTTTGGTTGACGTCTAGGGAAGAAAATCCAACCAGATATATAGTTGGAAAAGGAGGTGTATTTTAATAAATTTTCAGATCATTGTGGCTATCCTTCTTTGATACTACATCAAAAACTCAACGAGTAGTATTTCTTGAAACAAGGTCGATGAATATTTTGTACTCTGTTACATTAAAATCCATTGTTCTGTCTTGCACTCTGAATGAATATCTTATGCATGCATGATCCTGTAATATCTTGCCTTGGTTATTTGGAAAGTTTCTGCTCATTGAGTTATGTAGACCTTCCAAATATTGACGCATTTTATTATAAAATATCAGAAAAATCACATTCATTAATATTATCATCAATCTCATCGGAAAAGTCATTAAGAGAAGCTGAAAGATATAGGTTTTCTAAGATTCCAATTCTGGTTTGAAAGCTCAAATTTTATGACTGACAGCAAATAATAAATGTCTGCTTGAGGCAGAAAGCTCACTCATTCATTTTCTTTTTTTTTTAATTTTTTAATGTTTATTTATTTTTGAGAGACAGAGAAAGACAGAGCGTGAGCGGGGGAGAGGCAGAGAGGGAAGGAGTCACGGAATCCGAAGCAGGATTCAGGCTCTGAGCTATCAGCACAGAGCCCAACACAGGGCTCAAACTCAAGAACCATGAGATCATGACCTGAGCTGAAGTCGGACACTTAACTGACTGAGCCGCCCAGGAGCCCCTCACTCATTCATTTTTAAGAAAATGTCTGTCAAATGCCCAAGTCTGAATAATCACAGTTTGCCAGTCATTCTTCCAAGTAAACGACAATATTACATTTAAAACAAAAAACTGGCTAGTTCAGCTTGCAACTCAAACAGCCATACATGTGCTTTTTCTTGTAACAACCATTTTTCAGCATGTAGCAGATGTGCTCTGTGCATACTTCTGTTTCAACAGCCAAAATATTACAAACACATGTCATCATATTACTTAACCGTAGTAAGGATCAAGCTTAATAAAATGAATAATTGTACTGCTTTACCAAGGACATTCTTCAACAAAACTGGCTTTATTTTTAACTGCAAATACATAAGGGTGAGGAATACAATGTCAAGTACAATTTGGCTCCAAGGCCTTCACTAGTATTCAGGCACCAGCAGTTTTCCCTTCTGTTGCACCATCAGTGCAAATGTTAACACCGTGAAAAAGGCGTATATCATCTTCAGGTTATTCTGAAAATAGTTTTAACCTTGCTGACCTGCTCAAAGAATCATGGGGATTCCCCCAGGAGTCCCTGTAACCCACTTGAAGAAACTCTTAGGAAATTCATTGAACACTTCCGCCTCTGTTTCCTCATCTATAAGGTCATAATATTACCTCTCCATGAGGTTTTGTGAAAACTAAACCAGATAGTATGAGTGAGGTTCCTAGCCCACAGCATACTTATTACATACGAGTCCATTTCACTTCCCCTCCCCAGAAGTGCCACTCAGATGCATCGAGTGAACTCCTACTGATTCTTCAATACCCAGCTCAGTTGTCAGCCTCCCTTCTCTCTCCCTGACAGAGATGGTTGCAAGTTGTGATCACATATTAGAACACAGGGTAACCGTGTGCTTCTGGGTCTCTCCCCAACTGGACTGTGAGCTTCGGAGGGCAGACACCATGCCTTACTCATGTTAGTAACCCTAGCATATCGCAAGGTAATGGAAAAATTGAGGGCTGAATGAATGTGTCTTTTCTTTCCCAAGTTGGCTACGAGTTCACTTCATCACCAGGGAATAGAACTATTGCTCTCAAGGAATGCCATAAGACTGCATTAACGGTAGAAGAGTATGACAGTGGACAAAGGGGATGAGAGGAGTCACAATAAGAAGGAGGTGTCTTGGGAGGAGAAAGCATTATCTTCTCAAAGTTGGTCCAGATCTGCCCTGGCTGAACCATTTCTGTGGGCCATGTTGGTATGCCTCCAGCAGTGGGTACAGACACAGCTTTGGAGTCATTCAAATAATAGCTACTGCTGTGTGACCTTAGGTAGAATTTATTACCTCTCTAGGCCCTAGTTCCCTTGGTGGTAAATTAATAATAAGAAGAATGTTCACTTCACGGACACCTGGGTGGCTCAGTGGATTAAGCATCTGATTCTTGATCTAAGCTTGGGTCATGATCTCACAGTTTGTGAGTTCGAGCCCCATCATCAGCGCAGAGCCTGCTTGTGATTCTGTCTCTCCTTCTCTCTGTTCCCCACTTGCTTATGCTTTATCTCTGTCTCTCAAAATAAATAAACTTTAAAAAAAAAAAAAGACGAAGAATGCTCACTTCATAAGGTTTTGAGGAGATAAGAGATTCTATCTAAGTGTCTATTTCCTTTCCCCTATCAACTCCCCTTGACCTATAAGAGTAGCATGGAGAAACCCCACCTGCAGCCACTCTTGAGTTGTCCACTTGGAAACACTTCCTGGTGTCCTGGCAGGTATTAACTGAACAGTGTCTGTGTGCCAAGCCCTGTGCAAAGTGTCTTTCAAGCAGTTCCCACTTCCTGCCTTCTGTAAAGATGAGGTGAACAAAGGCTCTCAGTGAAATTTCACTAAGTATGGTTAGAAGGACCAACTCTGAGACTCTCTGGGTGACATTAAGGGAGGGTCACCGAAGGGCGCTACAGCCCCAAAGAGGCGCAGGAAAGAAGAAACATTAACCCAGTACGATCATATGACTTCTATATGCCAAGGAAAGGAAAGGCATGCTGCTAATTAGGAAACAGTTAAGAAAACGGTTCCTTCCTTATCATGGATTTAGACCTGTCCTGTCCTTGATAATTAATTGTGGGCCTGAGAGATATGGCTCTACATGTATAATTTAACATATTCAATATCTAAAGATACAGGGGAGCTCACAGGTCAGGCTGGGGTTGGGCACAGGGGACCACGTCCTCTCTCCAGTTTGCTCTGCAGAATTGGGGGCCAGCAGGCCTCCAAGAGAATTATGTTGTAGCCCCAGAGTATTCTTACAGACTGAATGACTCAATGAGGAAAAATGAAGTACCATGGGAAGACTCTCCTGTCCCCCATGAAAATTCTTCAGTTGTTTCCCCAGGCCTTCCTACTCCAACTTTTACCCAGACCAGCATCTCCCGTTGCCACAGCATAGAGTTTTTCAACTCATTGGGACCCATTAGTAGGCCATGACATCAACTGAGTGAATTGACCATTATGTCTTTCTAATGACAGAATAGACTAGAGAAGAAAATATTAGAGTACATCTTTCACTGGATTATATATTCACATACATACTTATATGTGTGTATTATGCCTTTCTTAAATGTTTATTTATTTGGGGGGCACCTGGGTGGCTCAGTCGATTGGGTGTCCAACTTCGGCACAGGTCATGATCTCATGTTTCATGAGTCTGGGCCCCTCATCAGGCTCTGTGCTGACAGCTAGCTCAGAGCCTGGAGCTTCTCTTCAGATTCTATGTCTCCTTCTCTCTCCATCCCTCCCCTGCTCATGCTGTCTGCCTCTCTCTCTATCTCTATCTCCCAAAAATAAATAAAAAACATTTTAAAAATGTTAATTTACCTGAGAGAACGAGAGAGACACAGACAGACAGAACATGAGCGGGGGAGGAGCAGAGAGTGAGGGAGACATAGAATCCGAAGCAGGCTCCAGGCTCCAAGCAGTCAACACAAAGTCTGATAAGGGGCTCAAACCAATGAACCATGAGATCATGATCTGAGCCGAAGTTGGATGCTTAACCGACTGAGCCTCCCTGGCACTCCTGTCTTGATATAAAATATATTTCTTGTGGATAGCAATCCAAAAAGTTTGAAATTAATGCCTTAAATGAAGGTTGTCAGAAGAGAACTGAAGAACAAAGAAATCACCATCTTGGCCCCTGAGTATCAAGAGCCAAGGTGTGTGACGGGAATGAGGTAGAACACCATCCTGGTCCTGGTCCCCCACTGGGGCCAACTCTGGTAAAGACCATGGCTGTGGGAGGGAAGCTGAGGAGGGGCCTCAGAGACAAAAGCAGAGCAGAGGTAAGAAGACAGCCCATCCTGCCCCATCCATTACCTGGGGCCACCTGGGTAAGCAGTCTCCCCCGGTGGGAGCCCCCAACGTCTCCTAACACCCGAGCAACAGACATAGCCATGGCCTCACATGAGAAGCCACATCGCTATCCTTTTGCTCACCACCTGGTAAGGTCTACCCGTGAGTGGCCAGGGCGCTGTCTCTCCAGCAGTCTAGGTGGTCCGCAGGCCTCACTTCTACCTCCAGGCCCACCTTGTGGGGACAAGCTCCTTCCGGTGGCCAGGATGCTTGTTAGCCCCAGGGCCTTGGACACCCACAGGGATGACAGTGTGGAAGGGAGTACCCTGACCTCTGGCAGAACCAGCTGGCAATCTCCCAGGAGCCCCACCTCCCCCACAACACAACTGTAAGGTCATGGCACATTTGGGAAGCAGACACAATGCCTGTTTTCATGGCATTGATGACAATGGAATCTTTGGGGCTGGTGGAATCACAGAGAAGACAGACTCTAAAGCAGGGGTTTTCACTGAGGGTGCACTCAGTCTGTAATGTGGGAGGCTTTTATGCTTGTCCAGGGAGGGTTTAAAGAAAAGCCGAGAGATGCTGATCCATTTCCCAACGCACCTCAAAGACATCAAGGCCCACATGTCCACCAACAGATAAATGGACACACAAAATGTGGGCTATACAAACAACAGAATATGATCTAGCCTCTAAAAAGAAGAAAATTCTGACACGCGCTACAGCATAAATGAATCTTGAAAACATTATGCTAAATGAAATAAGGCAGACACAAAGGAAAATATTATATGATACCGCTTACATGAGGGACATAGAATAGTCAAATTCATAGAGACAGAAAGTAAAATTGAGGTTACTAGATGCTGAGGGGAGGAGAAATGGGCAGTTATTGTTTAATAGCTGTTTATTATTCAGTTTTGGATGATGAAAAATGGAAATGAATAGTGGTGATTCACAACAGTGTGTGAATGTGTTTAATGCCACTGAACTGTACACTTAAAATAGTTTAAGTGGTAAATGTTATGTTATGTATATTTTACCAGAATAAGAAAAACAATTTTTTAAGGACAACCAAGTGCAACATCTCAACACTAAGAGTCAGCCGCTGTCGTTAATACGCGGAGGACATTGACTCCCATGTAGGGGAATGACAGAAACAAAGGTGTATTGATATCTGCTGATATGTCCCTGGCACAGTGCTGGGGACAGGATTAACTAAAGGTGTTCCAGATGCCACAGCCATAGGATCGTCATGGCCAAATGGAGAAAGAAGTGGTCCCTGCTCCCCAGAGCTGAAAACATAGGGAAGATGGTCTGGTATGGAAATCTCCAAAGATGGCCCCAATGAACCAGCTTCCTGGCATTCACATCCTTGCACGGTGCCTCTCCACACTGATCTGAGCTGGCCCTGTGGCTCAACAGAGCCGGCAATTTCTGCTTTCATACCTTTGGGAGCCCAGAGTGGCCATCCAAGAAGCCCAGCTACCCTACAGGAGCTATCACACTAGAGGCCTTGTGGAGAGGAAAGGTCCTGAGGCCACATGGAGAGAAAGAGAAGCCCAAGAGTCCCAGCCTCCCAGCTGGAGGGTGGCAGGAGTAAACACAGTGACAGTCACAAGCTATCATAAAAGTTCAAGGGGGTCCCAAAGAGATACTGTACACCCATGTTCATGGCAGCATTACTCACAGTAGCTGAAATGTGTAAGCAACCCAAGTGTTCACAGACAGGTGAAGGGATAAGCAACGTGCGGGATATACATGCAACGGAATATAATTCAGCCTTAAAATAGAAGGAAATGTTGAGGAATCCTTTCGTAATGTTGGTGGGAATGCAACCTGGTGCAGCCACTCTGGAAAACAGTATGGAGGTTCCTCAAAAAATTAAAAATAGAACTACCCTATGACCCAGCAGTTGCACTAGTAGGTATTTATCCAAAGGATACAGGAGCGCTGATTCGAAGAGGCACATGCACCCCAAGGGTTATAGCAGCACTCTCGACAATAGCCAAAGTATGGAAAGAGCCCAAATGTCCATCAATTGATGAATGGATAAAGAAATACAATGGAATATTACCCAGCAATCAAAAAGAATGAAATCTTGCCATTTGCAACAACGTGGCTGGAACTGGAGTGAATTATGCTAAGTGAAAGAAGTGAGTCAGAGAAATACAAATATCATATGATTTCACTCATATGTGGAATTTAAGATACAAACAGATGAACATAAGGGAAGGGAAGCAAAAATAATATAAAAACAGAGAGGGCGACAAACCATAAGAGACTCTTAAAAAGAGAGAACAAACAGAGGGTTCCTGGAGGGGTGTTGGGTGGGGGGAATGGGCTAAGTGGACGAGGGGCATTAAGGAGGACACTTGTTGGGATGAGCGCTGGGTGTTATATGTAAGTGATGAATCACTAAATTCTATTCCTGAAATCATTATTATGCTATATGTTAATTAACTAGGATTTAAATTTTTTTAAAAACGGAAGGAAATTCTGATAACACTACCACATGGATGAACAGCGAGGACATTATACTAAGTGAAAGCAGCCAGTTACTAGGGACATGAGGAGGTATTACTTAATGGGTTGAGGGCCACTAAAGAGTTCTGGGGATGGATGCTGGAGATGGTTGCACAACAATATGAATGTACTTAATACCACCGAAGTGTACACTGAAGATGATTAAGATGATAAGTTTCATGTTATGTGTATTTTACCACATCATTCCAAAAAACCCAGGTGTGAGACAGTGAGGACACAAAGGCTGTGGGTCTTGGGCACACTGACCAGTGCCTAGGTGGGGAAGAGGGAAGGGATAAGAGCAGAACATGTCTCAGGTTCTGACACGGATGCATGGGCGGCTGGTGGTGTCATTCACTTAGAAAGGGAGCAGAGAGAGGGGCGGAGTTAAGATGGCAGACAAGTAGGTCAGGTCATGACCTCCTGGTTCATGGGTTCGAGCCCCAGGTCAGGTTCTGTGCTGATAGTGCAGAGCCTGCTTGGGATTCTCTCTTTCTTCCTCTCTCTCTGTTCCTCCCCTACTTGTGCGCTCTCTCTCTCTCTCTCTCTCTCTCTCTCTTTCTGTCTCTCAATATAAATTAAAAAAATAATAAGGAAACAACGACTCCAAGTGACACATTGGGCCAGATGGACTTAACAGATATATTCAGGACTTTTCATCCAAAAGCAGCAGAATACACATTCTTCTCAAGTGCACATGGAACATTCTCCAAAAGAGATCACATACTGGGTCACAAAACAGCCCTCAACAAGTACAAAAAGATTGAGATCTTACCATGCATATTTTCAGATCACAACACTATGAAACTTGAAATCAACTATAAGAAAAAACTTGGAAGCCCCCAAATACATGGAAGTATTAAAGAATGAAATGGGTCAGCCAGGAACTTAATGAAGAAAGCAAAAAATACATGGAAGCAAATGAAAATGAAAACGCAACAGTACAAATCATTTGGGATGCAGCAAAGGCAGTCCTAAGAGGAAAATACATTGAAATTCAGGCCTATCTCAAGAAGGAAAAAGGTCCCAAATACAAAACCTAATCTTACACTTAAAGGAGCTAGGAAAACAGCAGCAAAGAAAGCCCAAAGCCAGCAGAAGAAGGGATACAACAAAGATTAGAGCAAAATAAATGATACAGACTCAAAAACAAAAACAAAAACAAACAAACAAACAAAAACAGTAGAACAGTTCAATGAATCTAAAAGCTGGTCTTTTGAAAGAATTAACAAAATTGATAGACCCCTAGCCAAACTTCTCAAAAAGAGAAGAGAGAAGACCCAAATAGATAAACTCATGAATGAAAGAGGAGAGATCACAACCAACACCACAGAAATACAAACAATACAAACAATTATTAGAGAATACTATGAAAAATTATATGCCAATAAACTGGACAACCTAGAAGAAATGGACAAATTCCTAGACACCCACATACTACCAAAACTCCAACGGGAAGAAAAAGAAAATCTGAACAGACCCATAACCAGTGAAGAAATTGAATCAGTTATCAAAAATCTTCCAACAAATAAGAGTCCTGGACCAGATGGCTTCCCAGGGGAATTCTACCAGACATTTAAAGTAGAGTTAATACCTGGCTCCTGGGTGGCTCAGTCGGTTAATCATCTGACTTCAGCTCAGGTCATGATTTCACGGTTTGTGAGTTCAAGTCCCGCACTCGAGCCCCACTCCTCTCCCTCCCTCTCTCTCATTCTCTCTTTCTGCCCCTCCTGGGATTCTCTGTCTCTCTCTCTCTCTCTTTGCCCCTTTCTCACTTGTGCCCTCTCTCTCTCTTAAAAAATAAAAAAAAGATAAAGCAGAGTTAATATCTATTTTGCTCAAACTGTTCCAAAAAAATAGAACTGGAAGGAAAGCTTCCGGACTCATTCTATAAGCCAGCATTACCTTGATTCCAAAACCAGACAAAGACCCCACAAAAAAGAAGAATTACAAGCCAATATCTTGTAAAATGCAAAAACTCTCAACAACATACGAGCAAATCAAATTCAACAGTACATTACAAGAATTATTCACCATGATCAAGCGGGATTCATTCCTGGGCTGCAGGGCTCGTTCAGTATTCACAAATCAATCAATGTGATACATCACATTAATAGAACAAAGGATAAAAACCTTACGATCCTCTCAATAGATGCAGAAAAAGCATTTGACAAAATACAGCATCCTTTCTTAATAAAAACCCTCAAGAAAGTCAAGATGAAGGAACATACCTTAACATCATAAAAGCTATATATGAAAGGCCCACAGCTAATATCATCTTCAATGAGTAAAAACTGGGAGCTTTCCTCCCGAGATCAGGAACAGGACAGGGATGTCCACTCTCACCACTGTTCAATGTAGTGTTGGAAGTCCTCGCCTCAGCAATCAGACAACAAAATGAAATAAACGGCATCCAAATTGGCAAAGAAGAAGTCAAACTTTCACTCTTCGCAGATAACATGACACTCTATGTGGAAAACCCGAAAGACTCCACCAAAAAACTGCTAGAGCTGATACATGAGGTCAGTAAAGCCGCAGGATATAAAGTCAATGTACAGAAATCAGTTGCATTTCTATACGCCAAATAATGAAGCAACAGAAAGAGACATCAAGGAATGGATCCCATTTACAATTGCACAAAAAACATCAAATACCTAGGAATAAACCTAACCAAAGAAGGAAAAGATCTGTATGTTGAAAAGTAAAGAAAGCTTATTAAGGAAATTGAAGAAAACACAAAGAAACAATCAATAAAACTAAAAGGCAATCGATGGGGGGCACCTGAGTGGGCTGACAGCTTAGAGCCTGGATTCTGCTTCGGATTCTGTGTCTCCCTGTCTCTGCTCCTTCCCCACTCATTCTCTGTCTCTGTCTCTCTGTCTCTCTCACAAAAATAAATAAACATTAAAAATAAATAAATAAATAAAAGGCAACCAACGGGATAGGAGAAGATATTTGCAAATGACATATCTGATAAAGGGTTGGTATCCAAAATCTATAAAGAACTTACCAAACTCAACACCCGAAAAATAATCCAGTGAAGAAATGGGCAGCAGACATGAACAGACACTTTTTCAAAGAAGCATCCAGATGGCAAACAGACACATGAAAAGATGCTCAACTCGCTCATCATCAGGGAAATACTAATCAAAACTACAATGAGATACCACCTTACACTGGCCAGAGTGGCTAAAATTAATGACTCAGGAAACAACAGATGTTGGTAAGGATGTGGAGAAAGGGGAACCCTAATGCACTGTTGGTGGGAGTGCAAACTGGTGCAGTCACTCTGGAAAAACAGTGTGGAGGTTCCTCAAAAAATTAAAAATAGAGCTACCCTCTGGCCCAGCAATCGCATGACCAGGAATTTACCCAAAGGATACAAAAATGCTGATTCAAAGGGGCACATGTACCCCAATGTTCACAGTAGTGCTACCAACAATAGCCAAATTATGGAAAGAGCCCAAATGTCCAGCAACTGATGAATGGATCAAGAAGACGTGGTATAGGGGCACCTGGGTGGGTCAGTCAGTTAAGCATCTGACTTCAGCTCAGGTCATGATCTCGCAGTTCATGGGTTCGATTCCCACATCGGGCTCTGTGCTGACAGTATAGAGCCTGAAGCCTGCTTCAGATTCTGTGTCTCCCTCTCTCTCTGCCCTCTCCTTGCTCACACTCTTTCTCTGTCTCAAAAATAAATAAGCATCAAACAAAGTAAAGAAAAAGAAAAGATGTGGTATATAAATATACAATGGAATATTACTCAGTGATCAAAAAGAATGAAATCTCGCCATTTGCAACAACGTGGGTGGAACTGGAGGGTATTATGCTAAGCGAAGTAAGTGAGTCAGAGAAAGACAGACATCATATGGTTTCACTCATATGTGGAATTTGAGAAACTTAGCAGATGAACATAGGGGAAGGGAAGGAAAAATAATATAAAAACAGAGAGGGAGGCAAGCCATAAGAGACTCTTAGATACAGAGACCTGAGGGTCGACAGGAGTGGACGTGGGGATTAAATAGGTGACGGGCCGGCATTAAGGAGGGCACTTTTGGGGATGAGCACTGGGTGTCATAAGTAAGACATGAATCACTGGGTCCTGCTCCTGAAGCCAAGACTACGCTGCATGTTAACTAACTTGAGAATAAAAAAATAAAAATAAGTTTTTAAATGTTTAAAAAAAGAGAGGGAGCAGAGAAGAGAGGAGACGGGGTGTCCTGGACTCCCAGAGACAGGCTGTCTCTGCCCATGGGTCAGGTGACGAGACTTACTGTAAGCGACGGGGCAGTTTCAGATTGTGCAGGCAGCCTTGATTATTCAACAAGTAGGTACTGAGGCCTTGTTCTGTTTCGGACACTCTCTTGACACTTCATTAGACTATCCATCGGACAAAGAACATGATAAAAATTCAAAGAATCAGGACAAAACCAGAAGGCAATGGCAACTGAAAGGAGAAAAGATGGCCCTGGCTTCCGCTGAAGGAAGTCTGCTTGACTTGCCGGCACAGATACCTTCTTCCAAAATGGAGAGGCAGACTCTGATAACCCTGATGCTTGCCCACCGTCTGTGCCCCGACCTAAGCCTCTACCCCTCAGGAACCGGGCAACTTTCGCTTCCCACCCCATTTCCAGAAGAGCCCTGCTCTTCTCACACTCAAGAACTCCCCCTAATATCCATCTTTCTAAATCCTCACCGAAACCACTCTTTCCAGAAAACAGTCAGCCAGGAAGGGGCGGTGGTCGGTAGATAGACTGGCTGTGATAGAATGACTCTGAGAGAGGTACTCTTTAAACTCAAAAGGCCAATTAGGACTGGGGAAGATATCTGAAATATCTATGACAAAATGTTAACATCCTTAATATATAAAGAGCACTTGCATCTAATTAAGAAAAAGACAAAAAAAAAAAAACTGGGCAAATTAAAAAGCAATTCAGTAAGAGGGGTGCCTGGGTGGCTCAGTCGATGAAGTGTGTGATGCTTGAGTTCAGCTCAGCTCATGATCTCACAGTTCATGAGATCAAGCCCTGAGTCTGGTTCTGTGCTGACATTGTGGAGCCTGGTGAGATCCTCTCTCTCCCTCTCTTCCTCTTTGCCCCACCCCCCCCGTCTCTCTCTCAAAAAGAAACTTAAAATAAATAAACATTTTTAAAAAGCAATTCAGTAAGAAATAAATGCAAGTAGGTAATAGGTAATAACGTTGAAATACCACAAATCCTACTTGAACCTAAGAAATGGTTAAAAATGATTGTTAAAGCATGATAATGTTTTGTGTTAGCAGGAGTATAGGAAAATAAAGTTTCATACTCAGCTAATGAGAGGGTAAAGCTGGCACAGATTTTCAGGAAGGCAATTTGGGAAATGCAGCAAAGCCTTGCATGCATCTCTAACCTCTGACACAGCAATGCCACTTCCAGTGTTTACCCAAAGGGAATAATTAAATATCTTAATAAAGATTTCATCAATAGGGGCCCCCAGGTGGCTTAGTTGGTTAATCGATTGACTTTGGCTCAAGTCACAATCTCATGGTTCCTGGGTTCAAGCCCCACATTGGGCTCTCTGCTATCAGTGCAGAGCCTACTTCGGATTCTCCGTCTCCCTCTCTCTCTCTCTCTGTCTGCCCCTCCCTGTGCTCCTCTCTCTCAACAATAAATAAACATTAAAAATTAAAAAATAAAATAAAATAAAATCGAGCTTTGCTAAAGCATTAACACGGCCACTAAAAAAAAAAAAAGATTTAATCACTAGGATACTTCTCACAGTGACAATAGAACTTAAGCACTGGATATAAATATAAAAACTCTGACATAACCTAAATATACATCAATGGGGGGCTTGATGAACTAAATTAGGGTGCATCCAAGTAATAAAACACTATGCAGACATTTTTAAAAGACACGTAAAGGAATATTTCCTGACAGAAAGATGCCTCTGGTTTATCGTCAAGTGAAAACGTAAATATTTGAACATCTGAAAAGAGACATCTGGGATGGGACTGTCTCTAGAGAGGAAGGCAAGGGCTCGGGGACTTCTGACGGAGGGGTGAGACTGGCAAGGCTGTATTCCTCGTCCTGGGTAACATACATGCATAGTGCCTTCTCCGTTTATTCATTACAGCTGTGGTCTCCACGTTGGCACTATTAACATTTGAGGCTGGATGATTCTTTCTTGGGGGTGTCGTGGGGCAGTCCTCTATACTGTAGGATATTTAACAGCATCTCTGGCCCTTTCCCCCTAGCTGCCAGTAGCACTCCAGGCCCCCTCCCCCAACTCAGTGGTAACAACCCGAAATGTCTCCAGACATTGCCAAATGTGTCCTGAGGAACAAAATCGCGCCCCTCCCCCTGAGAACCAGTACATTAAAGCATACATTTATATTGTATGTACTTTACATGGGCATTAAATTTCACACCAAGGTTGCTTTTTTGAAAGAGGGGAGAAAAGAATCTCAGAGGAAATATATCTAACTGATAACAAGTTAACTCAAAGTACCTGGATTTGGGCCATTCTTTACTTTCACCTCATTATCTTTCTGCAATATATCCTTTTTTATATTTTTTTAAAAATTTATTTTAGGGGCACCTGGGTGGCTCAGTCGGTTGAGCATCCGACTTCGGCTCAGGTCATGATCTCACCTCACCGTTCCAAGTTCAAGCCCCGCGTCGTGCTCTGTGCTGACGGCTTGGAGCCTAGAGCCTGTTTCAGATTCTGTGTCTCCCTCTCGGTCTGTGTCCCTCCCCCACTCATGCTCTGTCTGTCTCTCTCTCTCTCAAAAATAAATAAACATTAAAAAAATTTTTTAAAAAAGAAAAAAATTTATTTTGTTTATTTGGAGAAAGAGAGAGAGTGCACATGTGCTCGAGTGGGAGAGGAGCAGAGAGAGAGTATCCCAAGGAGGCTCCGTGCTGTCAGAGCAGAGCCCAATGAGGGGCTTGATCTCACCAACCTGGAGATCATGACCTGAGCCAAAATCAAGAGTCAGACACTTAATAGACTGAGCCACTCAGGCACCCCTATTATATACCCTTTTTTTTTTTTTACACTGAGTACATATTATGTTCACAAAAAGAAAATACAAGGTTATTTCAATGCTTTAGAGACACTTTATAATGTTTAAAAAGCCAGATTCCGAGTCCAGTGCCCTGCAGCCCACATTCCCTATACAGGTGAGGCATGCCAGCCCCTAAGGAGTGTTTCCACCTTCAGAGGGTTCTATAAGATCCCCCAGGCTCCTGCCCAGAGCCTAGAGACCAGTTCCCACCTCTGCGCCCCCCCCCACCTCCACAAGAGACAGAAGGGCGGGAAGGGGGAGAAAGGGAGAGGGGCCAACTAGAGAGACATGGGGAGGAAGAGAAGCTCTGGCAGGATGAGAAAAGGGGAACAGTAATGACCCAAGTTTCTGGCTGGTGAGCCTGGGTGACACGGGGCAGAAATTCACCAAGCCCGGTGACAGGAGGGCACGCCCTCAAGGAAATAACAGGTCTCAGCTCCAAGGGAAGAGGGATCTAGGTGTGCTCTTGGATGTGTCCCCACCACCTCGATCGGCACCAGCACATGCTAGGTGCTCAATAAATACTTGTTCAGTGCACCAAGTGCATGAATGGAGAGACATAAAGAATCACATTCGCCGGTGGCAAACAGGCAGAGCAGAAGAGAGGTACAGATTGTCAAACGCTGTGAGCAATGAAGCTGCCGATTCCTCAGATAATCTGTCAAACCTCTCTGCCGCAGCCCAGATACCCATGGTAGTTTAAGTTAACTAATTAGTTAATTAGCACAGAACAAAGGAATGATAAATATTCCTTAATAGCCTCCACCCTGAACCCATGAGAGAGGGAAACCAGGATGTGGCCTCAGAGTCCAGCCTCCCAGAGCTCATGGTCTATTTTGGGAGGTAGATCCTGAAATTACATCCGAGCCTGGAATGCCCTGGGAACAACTGTGGGGAAAGTGGAGCTGGCCAGGCCCATCATTTCGGGCCGCAAGTTGGAGCCGAGCACCCAGTGCAGGCTGGTTTCTCTGCAAGCAGGCCCCAGTGCCCTCTGTGCCGCGAGGGGGCCAGCCTCAAGGCTTCTCACCCCACCGACTGCGCTTCTGAAACGTTGGAGAGTTTTTAGCAACACCTACATCGGGGCCCCTCGAGATTCAAGAGAAGAGGGGATGAGGACGTTGGTAGTGGGATAGCCCCCAGGGTGGAAGTGGGGGAGGGAATGACATCAATTTCTCTCAAAGTGTGGCTGCAAAATGTTCTGCATCAAGTAGATGTTAAGTGCTGAGTCTCAGGTCTCAGGTCCTTGCTGGATCAGGACCCAGGAATCTGTCTCTAGAGGATTCTCGGGCACAGGCAGGTATGAGGACCAGTGCCCCAGGCTGCATGAGGCTTCAGGCGCATCCGAAGGACGGCCGGAGCCTGGGCCAGAAAGCGCGCAAACACTACAGAGCGCCCCTTTGTGCTCAGCACTGGGCACCCTGATGAACAGGACGGCTGCTGCCCTCAAGGAGTCAAGGCATCCTCAGTGTGGATCCGATGCTGAGCACAGGCGGGCTGGCGTGAGTGCTCCAGCAAAGGTGCCGTACACACAGAGAGAAGAGACTCGTGAATGCCAGGGGAATCCTGGGTGCCTTCTTGGAGAAGGTGGCATTGCAGCAGGGCTTTGAAAAACAATAGACTTTGAACGGTTGGAGATGTTACGTTCTATTTCCATTTTGCTAGGAACTTATCAATGCAAATAATTTACAGCAAAGCATCATAAGGGGTGAGGGACGTGAATACTGAGAGGACAGCCGCTGCCTGGGGTACCCAGGCCAGTGCAACAGCCAACAGGGGCCTCAACAGATGTGGTCACCTTCCTGACCGAAGGGCACTGCCCACTCCGAGCACTCCCCGTCATGACTGCTGCCCTGGACACATGGCTTCCCCGAGTTTCCATTTTCTTATCTGCAGAATGGAGAGATTGGGAGCTACCACAAGACTGTTCCAGAACCAGGGAAAAAGAGCTGTGAACAGATCCCAAAGCATCAGGAGACCTAGGCTGCTTTAGGCCCCTGGCCTCAAGATCCTTACAGAACTTCTTTTCCAGCCGGAGGTGGACCCACAATTCCTATTTCATAGTAGGCATCCAGGAATGTCACCAGCTCATGAAAAGAGCAAAGCTTCCAAAATGTGTTTACTCACATTTTTCAAAAGAGGGATAAAATGGGGTGTGGGAGGGGGAAGAGTGGGTGACAGGCACAGAGGAGGGCACTTGTTGGGATGAGCACTGGGTGTCGTGTGGAAACCAATTTGACAATAAATTATTTTTTTCAAAGAGGGATAAAATGTAAATTGACCCATAACAAAGAATAAATGTGAGTATTTCTCTTTGCCATATTGGGTCTACTATCTATGGTCATTATTATTTTGAGGAGCTTGGAGTCCCGATGGAGATCATGGGTCAGAGCTAAAGAGCCCCCTGGCACCCTCACTGTTTTCAAATCTCAGGAAAACACCAGACACTTTTCTCTCTACTTTTGTTGAGAGAGACACCCTCTCTTCTCTCCTTATTTATCTTTCTCTGCAGAACTGGGGTCCTGACTCACAGCCATTGTTCCTTCCCTTCATTTTAACATATCCTTCCTTTTCCCTTTCTCCCTCTTGAGACACCTCCTCCCATGGGAATGTCTACCTTAAAGAGGATAGGTTAAGGGTGCGTGGTGAGAAGGGGGGGGGGGTTAGTAATCTTTTGTTGCTCCAGAGAGAAAGGCTCTTTCTCATCTAAGCTCTTCGTGTAGATGCTTATGCTCTTTGAATTCTGAAAAACATCCTTGACACCGCTCAAAATCTCTGGCGTCAAGGCCATATCGCTCCTATTCTGTTCATTTTACTACCAACTGAGGCCTGGCGGATTCAATATGGCCAGTGTTCAATAAAGATGGGTGAATGAATGAGTGAATGAAATAAAGACACAACTTCAAAAGCACACCATCTACACGCCCAGTTTGTAAGTGATCCTGATTCCTCTCTCTATTCTGCACCCGTCTTTCTTTTCTCACCCTTATCCCCACTACCCTGTAAGGGCTCGCAAATCCTACCTCGGGGTGGAGCGTGTCGCTCCACCTCTAGATATGGGTCTTAGAAAAGTAGTAACTGTTGGCATACTGTAGCACTTTCCGTTTTCCAAAACTGCAGAGCACTATAGTATTTATTATGCTGTTTCATCCTCCTGGCCCTCCCTGCAGGTCTGAGAT
This sequence comes from Paguma larvata, assembly GCA_030068075.1. NCBI lineage: Eukaryota > Metazoa > Chordata > Mammalia > Carnivora > Viverridae > Paguma > Paguma larvata. The sequence continues at coordinate 50,628,106 of CM057836.1, forward strand.
TTCTGTCCCTGTGCCCTGGGTTAGGGTTAGTGCCGGAGCCGTGACCGCAGACGCGGCGGTGAGCGCTGAGGGTCGGTGGCGCGGGCGCGCGGGCGCGCGGGCGCGGCGGCCAAGGGGCTCTCACCTCGGAAAGTCAGGCTGGCGACCGGGTCGCTGCGCCGGTCCTTCTTCGCACTGGGGAGGTTGCTGGCCCTCACCAGCAGGCAGCACAGCATGGTTGGGCCGCCTCGGGCGCGCAGAGGCACGCGGGCAGGACGCAAGCGGGAGCGGGAGCGGGAGCGGGGGGCCCGGGCACCAGCGAGCGAGAGCCCGGCGCCGCGACACCCGCGCCTGAGGGAAGCTGTCGCCTTCGCTGCGCTTTCCCAAAGAAGTCCGCGCGCCTGGCGGAGGCCGCGGGGAGGACACCGGACACCCACTGGGCGGACCCTTCCACCCCCGCCCGGCCCTAGCCCCCGCCCAGACCAGCCCGGTGGGTGGGGGGCGGGGCGGGGCTGGGGTCAGAGGGGCGCGGGGTGGGGGCGCTAGTGCCCCTCGGCTGATACCCGCCCCGGGCCGGGAACGGAAGCGCAGCTGACGCGAGGCGCACAGCTGGGCCAGGCGGCGGCGACTCGGAGCCCGGCGCTCTTCTCGCGGGAGCCCGGAGCGCACCAGGGCGGACCTAGAGTGCGGCCGCGACTCTGCACCCCGCTGCGCCCAGCCGGGGTCCGCATGCCTGGGGCGCTGGGAGACTGGGGCCTAGGAGGAATGAGCGAAGGCGGGAGGAAGGGACGTCGGCCGCAGGAACGAGAGAGTCTGCGGAAAACGACCAGTTGCAGCGAGTGTGGAGGAGTGTGCGGAGCGGCGGGGCGACTCACTCCACCCCGATCCCTCGGCCTCGCGCCGCTACCCGCCCTCCGTGGCCAGACGGCCGTTCTGGAAAGACTCCCGGGCCGGGCCCGAGCCCTCGCGAACCGGCCCCTCAGCTTCTCCAAGCAGTCTGGGGTCGCTCGTCTCCGCGCGCGGAGGTCTCTAAATTATATTGCGTTCCCTGGAGCACACAGATCCACCCGCTGCCCACTCGGTTCCCCGCCACCGCCTCAACAGCAACCTCCAAGCTCCCTCGCCCCTACAGGGGGAGGATTTGAGTGTAGCGTAGCCTTGAGTGGCGACAGTGCTGAGCACGTTTTCCGTGTTCTGTCAGGCTCCTTTGCAGCTGATAAACTTCTGGACCACAAGAGCCCTGGCTTCTCATCTCTGTACCCCTACACTGCAGCACCTAGCACCGGGCAGGGCACTGTCCCTCCTCCACCTCCTCACTGGTCCTTAGCCTAAATGCAGTGACTAGTCATCATTCTCCTGCATAAAACCTGTCAACTCGCTTTCCCCTCTCTTATTTAGAGGCTCTAGCATTTTTCATGTGGCTAGACCATAACCTGGCGAAATCCAAGTCTGCTTCCTCCGCCCTGCACCAAACTACTCAAGATGTTGGAGAATCGCAGAGCTAACCTGCCCCCACCACTTGATATCAGTGACTCCTTACTTAGGTGCCCCCGGACTGCTGCCCAGCAAGCAAGCTTTCCACAGTCTTTTCAGAGAGGACTGTGTCATACTTCTCCCCAAACCTACCACACACACCATGCCACCCTCACTCTGTTTGCTTCCTACTTACTGAGTATGGAACTTCCCCAGGCTCCCAGCCCCCTAAGCCCTGTCAACATCTGTGCCCAAATCCTTTGCCTTCTCTCCCATTTTTATTTTTTTGTTTGTTTTATTTATTTTTAGAGAGAGAGAGCCTGGGGGAGAAGGGCAGAAGGAGAGAGAGAGAGAGAGAGAGAGAGAGAATACCAAGCCGGCTCCATGCTAATGGAGCCCCATGTGGAGCTCAAACACCAACTGTGAGGTCGTGACCTGAGCCGAAATCAAGAGTCAGAGAAGCTCAATGACTGAGCCACCCAGGTGCCCCGACCTTCTCTCCCATTTTTATAAATGAAACATCTGTACTCCTAAGACCGGCTGGACACTTGGGCGCTGGATCCCACCCCTCTCATCCCTTCAGTGACAAGTCTGAGGCTGCCTTCTCCCCAACTTTAAAGGCCGTGCCTTTTCTAGCTGGCTGGGGACTTCCCCCTGACTCTCCCACTCTCCCTGGGTGACCGCACTACCCTCATAGTGAGGTGGACACTTGCTTCCTCTCCAACATTCAGACCTCCTTCATCCCCCCTAGCAGAACCCAGCTCTTCAGGTATGACCCCCAGCGCCAGGTAGATCCTGATCTTTCTGAGCCCATCTCCTGGCAATAGTTATTGCTTTAGCACCAGACATATGTCCCAAGGTGTTCTCCAGGAAGGATGGGCTTTTACTCCGTAAATGGACAAGCCCAACTCCCTCTCATGATTCTTAAGAATAAGGAAGCATCTAGATCCAATTGGCCTACCACCTCTAGGATCCAGCAGACACCAGTGATGGCAGACCAGAGAGAAGAATAGTCTGCCTGGGTCCAGGGTGACTCTGGAGCTGTACACTGTATATGCACAGAACCCACCATGTCTCTGGATCATACTGGGACCTAGTACTCAATGGGAGTTCCTTCCAAGAGGGCATGTATTATGAGTGAAGCTCTCTCTAAGACTGTTAATTATTAAAGTCTACTTGAGGCAAGATTTCACTTACTTAAAGCCTAAATCGTATTTGCTGACATCCATGACTTTGGTAGCATCTATGTGCTCACAGCATCCAAATGCCTCCACTGAGGCATTTTCTCTACTGCCCTCTCTTGCCTGGGCCACCGCAGGGGCCTCCCAGCCTGTCACCTCTAGTCCATTATCTAAACCGGGGCCAGGCGATCTTAAGACAACTATGATCAGGCTTCAAAGGCCTCCCTTGCTCTTGGGATGAAGACCAGATCCCTCACTTCCGCCCACTGAGAAAGGCCACTCCACCCCGCACTCTCTGAGTCCCAGCTCCTGTGGCTTCTCAGGTTTTGGAACATGCTGAGCTCTCTTCCAACTTGGAGCTCTGCTGTCCCCTCTGCTTGTGAATGCCTTCCCCTCTCTTTTTGGGGAGAATGGGCAACCTCCATTCATCCTCAGGCCTCAGCTTATATATTGCCTTCCCGGGGAAGCTGTCTCTGACATCCTGGCCTAGGGTGGGTTCCTCTGACAAATAACTGGACAGCCGCGCTTATATTCTTGGCACTCGTTGCAATCATAAGGAATAACTCTCTGTGTAATTACCTGCTCAAGGTCTAGCTGGATGGGGGGTCAATGAGGGGAGAGACCAAGGTCGTCTCAGTCGGCCAGGTATTCCCAGTGCACAGCAAGGGCCGGCCTGGGGTTGGCATAGTGGACAGTGGACTTGGTTCCCCAGTGTCCTTTCCGCCCCATGATGAGATTAAGACAGTGGTTCTCAGAGAGGGCAGTACTGCCCCCTGGGGGAGTTTTGGATATGATGATTTGGGATATTTTTTTACCGTCCCAGTGATTCCAGGCTGTGCTCCTTTCCCCCAGCCCTCCATACCCGCCACCTCCTGCTTTAATCCATCGGAGGCAGCACAGGAAATCTGTAGGGGGCATATCTGATATTTCCAGAGGAATATTCCAAAGGACTCATACAAATATTTGGCTTGTATCCCAGGAACAGGGACTCCACACGTCTGTTCCGTAAACTAGAGAAGCAGCAGCTGGTGGCCTGAGCCCCGGATGCTTCCTGAGGCCCCTTTCCCATCCCGACCTCCAGCTTCCCAGCCTGGCTGCTGTTCACTGCTTCCTGATGGGATGACTAACTGTTCCTTTGGAGACATATAGTGCAGCCTCGTCCTAAAGGGGGCTTCCTCCCAAAGGGACTCATATCAGGAATGCAGCTCTCATGGACAGCGAGCTGGGCCCTCAGCGAGCTGGGCCCTCCTGTATGTTCTCCCCTTCTACAGAAATGTGTCACAGTTTTATCTGGACACATGGCCACCCAAATAGAAAGACTACATTTCCTAGCCTCCCTCACAACTAGATATGGCCATGAAACCAAGTGAGGACCGGCAGGATATGAGGAGAAGGGAGGCACATAACTGGCTGGTTGTATCCTTATCGGGAAAGGGCACATCTGCCTGTGTGTGATACAGGTTGTGATGGTGAGCAGGCGCCAACCATGTTGTCAAGGGAACCCCTGGGGATAGTAGAGCAGCAAGACAGGAGGATCTGGTCCCAGACAGCCCTGAGGGTCAGAACCTTACGAGCCAGAACTGCCTAAACATCAACTAGCATGTAGGTGAGAGAGACGATAGTGTTCACTCCACCGCTAGTTAGCTCACTTAGAGCCACGTCTGCCTCCCACCTGTAGCTCAGGTATGGGCATCTCCTCAGCACCCCAGACTACCCCGGTACCTCTGTGAAGATGGTAGGGCCAGCTTAGGAGCCACTGGGAGGTAGCAAGGGGGTGAGGGGACCTGTTTTGAAGCTGAGTCTGCATGGCAAACCTGGTCTTTATTTAAGATGGCATTTAATTAACTGCAACAACATTTCAGGGCTGACAGAGGTGAGGGGGAGGGGACTAGAGCTCTCCCCGACTTGCCCCATTGGCCCATTGGTGTAGTCACAGATAGGCGCTGACTGATAATCCCAGGAGAGAAGAGACTGGCTGTCTGTTGTCCCAAGAGCCCAGGACTAAGGTCTCCAGGATTGAATGAAACACCGTGCTTCAGACGCTGTCATTGGTGTCCCCTGGGGATGCATCCAGCTTACAGGCCAACTGTCTTTGAGCAACACAATATTTTATAACAAAATAATACCTTAGTTAAATGTTAGGAGATTTCTCCTACAAATCTGAATTCATAGCTTCTCTTCAAAACTCAGAGAAGCTGGCACATGGGCCCAAATTCTCTGCCTGATAGTAATTATCTGGCACCTGTGGACCGGGCCATGCACTCTCAGCTCACCCCACTTGCCACCACTTATCCAACATGCATGTGCTTTTCCTTCTGACCTCATCTTAGTTACACCACCTCCCAGGCTCCCCTAGGCATGTGAGTTTTTGATCCCTTCCCTCTTCTGTCACCTATTGGCAGTCCTGCCTCCCTGTCAGTCAAAGAAGAGGTACTTCTAACTGAGACTCTCCTTGTTGCCGGAGTTGGGCCGGCTGGTCTCCTCTGGCTCAGGTCTCTGTTTTTACCAAGGCCGGACAGGGGGTGACCGGGAAACAAACACATCATGCGCCTCTGCTCAGTGATACCAACTTCGAGATGAAGACTCTGCCTATGAGTTTACAGGGTTCCTTCAGGGCACATTTGTCAAAGTCCAAAAATTTCCAAGAGTATGGATGGTACAAGGCATTCTTCTGCCCTCTCCCCTCACATTCACTGAAGGATACGTGTTCCATCGATATCCCAATCCGAAGCTGGGACTGAAAGGGCACCTGAGTGTCCACTGAGGGTGTAGAATGCACAGGCAGCAGTGACTCTGGCCACGGCCGTGATCATGTGACTGCCTGGGAAGGACCGTCCTGTAGTGGGAATAATCTGACAGTCCTGGGCTTCCATCCCAGGCCACCCTTTTCTAGCTGTGTGACCAGAGGCATGTGACTTGACCTTTCAGAGTCTGCTTCCACTTCTGTGAAATCAAGAGAATGATAACTTCACAGAGCTGTTGGGAGGATTCAAACTGAACGATAGCTCTTCCGGCACAGTGACTGGTACACAGTAGGTGTATAGTGGATGTTAGCACTCTACTGGCTAACATTGCATTCTAAGGAAGCAATTTGGAAAGAGATCAGCATGCAGATAGCTGAGATTGACCATGACTTGGCCTCGGGAGAGGCACTGAGAAGGTCTGTAGGCTTGAAGAGTCACCAGAGGAATATTCGTTCCAAGAAAGACCTAGCACCATGGTGATGGCCAAGGCCAGACATCAGGCAGGTGGACAATTCTGCCTTCAGCTCAGAAGAGGCTGCTCCAGAGTAGGTAGCCAGAGGAGATAGGACCAGGGTTCCATGAGGCAGAGGGGATGGCCACTCACCACCGAGCCCCTTGTGCCCAGTGGGACGGTAGCTGGACAAACAGCTGATGATAGGAATGACCAGGCAAAAAAGATAGTGACAGTCTTCTTGGATGTGTGAAGTGATTTCTTAGTACATGTACAATACATGTCAACTATATTAATTATTATAATAAATATATGTACAATCACATATAATATTAGTAATAATAGCTAGTACGCATTGAGTGCCAAGCAGTATTCAAAGAGACTGGGCCCCAGGGTGTGAGCAGGCCTGGGTTCAAATCCTGTCCCTCCACCTTTACTGCTTGTCAAAGGTAAGACCCAAAGGAAATCGTGAAGTGGTGAAAGACGGAGCTCTGGAGCCAGATCGCATGAGCTTGACTCCCAACTCCACTGCTTAACCAGTGTATAACTTAACCTCTTTGTGTCACAGTTTTCTCATCTGTAAAATGGGGGTGATAATGGTCGCTATTATATATGGTTGCTAGGAGGGTTAAGTGTTTACATACAAGTGCCTGGCACAAATTATAGATGGAACATGATGTAGCTCATGGTTAACAAGTTCTATTTAGAACAGTGCCTAGCACCTACAAGCTCAGTATCAATTAAATATGTCTCTTTCAAAGATTTTTTTTTTTGAGAGTAACAGAGCACAAGCAGGGAAGAGAGAGAGAAAGAGAAAAAGGATCTGAAGCAGGCTCTGTGCTGACAGCAGAGAACCCAATGCTGGGTTTGAACTCAAGAACCAAGATCATGATCTGAGCCAAAGTCAAATACTTTGACTGAGTCAAAAGCTGAGCCACCCAGGCGTCTCTAAATATCTCTTTCAAAGGATTGTTATGGGGTTTTAAAGAAACAGCATCTGAAAATGGTACATTGTGCTTAAATGAATGCCCATTCTCTCTCCTTGTGATGAATGTACATTTTCAAAACCAGAATCCTCCATCTATTGGTCATTTGTCTTATATTGTGCTCCCTGCAGCCTTACACTGCCCCCTACTTTGACTCAGCCCCATGCTGGGCACCCCAAGCATTACCCCCCATCCCCCCACCCCACCCATGCTGGCTCAGGCCCCGTGTGTGGGCAGCACATGGTATGCTTATTCATGAGCCACAGATGCTGAGAACAACAGAGGGTGGTGAAGAGGGGGGTGGGGGTGAGGATGGGAGGGACTTTGGCCCCTGTGTGACCTTGGCCAGGCCCTTGCACTTCTCTGGGCCTATTTGCTCATCTCTAAAGGGAATAATATTCCTGCCTTTTGGCCTCACAAAGCTGCTGTGAGCATGTGTGCACAGAGGAGGTATCATTATGGGATATTATGATCAGGTAGCCAAAGGAGGAGCTTTATGGGCTTTAAGGGGCTGGTAGCTGGTGAGGGACTACTTCTCGGAAAGGTGTTTGGCTCTGAGTAGTGAGAGCATGTCCCTGAGACTGGAGCCTTCTGTGTAATCATTCACCAACTTGGCCCTGGCTGGGAGAAGGAGGGTGAGCAGGCCTGAATGCTGCGGGGAGGCCAAATTTGGACTTGGGTTAAGAGCAGGGCCAGTGCAGGAGGTGGACTGTGTCCAGGGCTGGGGGAGGGAAGGACTGCATTCCCAGTAACTAAGAGTGTGGGCTCGTCAGCCCCTTCTGGCGGCACTCACTGTCAGCGCAGACAGCCTACTTCCTTTCTCCCAGGGAAGAGGAGCCCACCCAGGGGATCTAGGCAACAGGCAAAGGGCAAGCTGCAAACTGACATCAGGCAGGTGGGGGGAGGGGCTGAGTCAGGGACACGGAGGGAGGATGGGGGTTGGGGGATGGGGAAGCCGGCCCCACAGACAGCCCTTGGGGTTGAAATAACAAGGACAGAAGAGGAGCCACACCAGCAGTACTTCTGTGGACAAAGCACTTCAGGGGTTAGAGAGTGCTTCCCCATACATTATTCATTCTTTCCTTTCTCCTGCTAGGGTTCAGGGCCTGGCCTGGGTAGGGGGACTATGAATTATGAGACAAATGTGTATGTATGTATGTGTGTATTAGGGGTGGAGGAGGATGGGAGAGTTGTGATCAGGGAAGGAAAATCTGGTTCAGGCTGAATGGACACCAAAGGGACAAGACCCCTGGGAACACAGGCAGGGCTCCACAGTGCCCCTCCTTGAGGTTCTTTTATGCACTGGACAGCTCTAGAGGGTGCCATTCACAAAGCCTGCTTAGCCGTTGGGCTAGGGCACGTGATAGGGGAGGGCTGCTGGAGCAAGAGGCAGCTATTGAAGGCACAGGGTTTCCCCCTTCCTCCAAGGTGACAGTACCCTCCTTCCCCTCAGCCAGGGGGATGGATATTCACAGTGGGAATGATGCTCCCTGCAGCTGAGCAACTAGGAGCCCTGGGCCCTTCATGAGGCTGCTGGCCTGGCCTGGCGTGCCAAGTACTGAAGATGCAGAGGAAGTGTGGAGGCCCCCCATTAGTATCTTTGTCTTTCCCCTGGAAACACCTGGATAAAGTTCATTTCCGGAGGCAACTGTGGGAAACTGGTGGAGAACAGGTCAAAGCTGCAGTTAGCAAAAAACCACAGCTGGAGTGTCACCTCTCACTCCCCTTCTATCCCTACTTTCAGCCCAGGCTGCTTCGGGGGCCACAGGCTCATTCAGTGACTCCTTGAGAAGCTCCAAATTTCACATCCAGGAGTGTGTGTGCACATGTGCCTGTTCTGACACGTCTGTGTATGCTGTGGTGAACACACGCCTTTGTTCTCTGAAGCTCTACCGCTTGGAACATCCCAGATGTTACATGTACTCCTGGTGTATGTGTGTCTGGGAACACACGTATATATGGGCGTCGGGCGTCTGGGAACAAACAGGTATGGATCCAGGAGCTTACGAAACTGAAAAGGGAGGTCCGTTGGATGTCATGATTTCTAGGGGCCTGAGGGTCTCTGGAAAGAAGGGAAGTGATGAGAAATAGAGACTGAACACAAACTCACTGGGATGGGGGTGGGGGCTGGACTCTGGTACTCTTGGCTCTGGTCCTCCTCCCCCACTGTATGGCTCCAAACCCAAAGACCCAGTGAGGTAGACCACAGCTCTGGCTTGACTGTGAGGGGGTTCCAGGGGAGCAGACAGGACCTGGCCCTCACTTACTGCAGAAAAAGTCCAGTCATGACCATGGGAAGACTTTACTGTGGGAGGTCCCAATCTGATAGGGGAGTAGGCTCTTCTGTTCAAGGATGATGAAGATTCCACTCCCTAGTCACCACTCCCCAACAAGCTCCAGTCTGGTGGGAGGGGAAGGGAGAAGGGAGAAAGTTCCTAGAGGCTGGCCCTGCCAGCTGCTAAATTTCTCACATCTTGTGCGGAAAGCAAGAGTAGGATCCCTGGACCTGGGAAGTGTGACCGCCTGCTTGCCAGCCCAGCCTGTGATAGAGAGCTGAGGCCTCGGAGAGCCGCCAGGCCCAGGCCCCGGAAGACAGTTGGGCTATAAACAGGCCTGGGACCCAGCCTTCTGTGGAGAGGAGGACATCCCGCAGTACAGTGCAGGAAGACCTCTGCTAAGAGATCCGGAGGAGTGAGAGGAGAGGTGCTGGCCCCAACTTCCAGGCCCACCTTAGCCCCAGCCTGGGCTCAGCTTCCAGGCCCCGGAGAAGCGCGGCTCAGTCACCTGGCTCATTGCCTCAGTTTCCCTCTGGGTCGCCCCTTCCTGAGGATGTGTGTCTTTCCAACACTCAAAGTCAGTCTAGCTGGGGCATGGAGTCTCTTCTCTCCCATCCCCGTGCCCTGTGGGTGGAGGTCTGAGGCGTCCCCTCTCCGACCCCCCACCCCCCGCCCGGCGGGGATGCAGGCCCCTCCTACCTGCAAACACCGCGGAGCAGTAGGCATCACTGATATCGGTGTCTGGGGTGTGGACGTTCTCCGCGTAGAGGATGAAGACTCTCAGCATGACTGGCGCGAAAAAGGGCTCCGTGCGCCCAGGACGCGGAGAGGGCTGGAGAAGGTCGGGGAGGATCTAGGCGCAGCTCGTGAGTCTCCTCACTGGAGAAGGCTGGAGGAGGCAGGCCGGTTGGGATCGCTGGCTGCCGACTCAGATCTTCTGCTCTTAAAGTGGAACAGGCCAGCCTCGGGCTGCTCGGGGGCTACACTCGGTCCTCGCAACAGCTGCGTTTACCCCGCTTGTCAGCGGGCGCTCGGGAAATTGGGACTTCTGCTCATCTTCCACCCCCGCCGCCCTACCCGGCACGGCTGAGCTGTAATTCAATGCTCCGGCCGCAGACTCTCCCAATGACAGAGCATTTTGCACCTGGCTGGGGAAGAGCCGACTGGGCGGCGGCCGCGATGGCGGAGGGCTGGCCCAGGGCTCCGGACGCCCAGCGCAGTCCAGATCTCGCTCCAAATGGGAGAAAGGCTCTGCTCCTCCCCCGACCTTCCACCCCTGGCCTCGCGCCTGGCCAAGCCTGTCGTCTCCTCCCGACGCGGGGATTCGAGCACTCTCGGTCGGTCGGAGTCAGCCGGTCCGCTCTGAGGACCAGTTGGGGAACCGGCGCGCAGGGACCGTGCTTTCCCAAGAAGCCCGGAGGGGAGGAATTTCATTGACCCACCTGCTCTGACTGCCTTAAAACACCTAGCTCCCCACCCACCCTTTCTGGCTGTAAAAGCAAGATCTGTTCCTTTTAACACAAAAGCATAAAAGAAAGAAATCTCTGAGTCTGCAAAAAAATAGTATTAACATTTAGATATTTACCAATCCAGGCTTTTCCCTCCGAGCGTATGTGTGTGTAAATTACAGTGTTTATTACATTTCTGAGATCAATGTGTATGCAGTTCTGAGCGCTGGTTTTTCAGGTAACATTTTCTTGCATCATTATACATTTTTCATAGACAATTTTCTCAATAGCTACATAAGGTTTTCATATGAATGGACTACATTTACAAAGCTTTTTCCCATTGTAACATCACTACCATAATAGTGAGAAATACTTTATATAAAAACTGGGATATAAACCCATCTTGAGCCCCTTCTGCTAGTTCCTTAGATTGGATTCTCAGCCTTAGAATGATAAGATTGCAGGACATACTTTTTTTTAGGTCCTAGTACCTGTTGCTAAACGGCCTTCTGGGAGCTGTGTAGATCCACATTCCCAGCAGTTGGGTGACTCACCTTCTAAAGAGGGCCAGTTGGATGGGTGTGCGCCTGTCAGCAAAACTTCTCTCCCAGTAACTCATGAGGGTAGGACACACACCCAGGGCAGGTTGCTGGGTTTTTTTGCCCCACAGGCGGTACTAGTGGGAGCAACACTCCCTGAAAGGTCTGTAATTTTAGAATCAGGACAGCAAACATTTCCTGCAGCAACCTGTGTCTCTTCTTTTCTTTGCCTCTAGCACACTATGGGGTTGGGAGGAGAGGGAATGGGGGATTTGGAATTCAATCATTCATTTAACAGGCATGTATCAACTCTTACAATATGCCAAGACTGTCCTGGGTGATGGGGACACAATGATGAGTAGAAGTGGCATGGTTCTTGTCATGGGCTGAATTGTGCCCCCTCCCAAAATCCGTATGTTGAAAATCTATATGTTAATCCATATGCGCTAACCCTCCCACCCCCTTCCACCACCCCCGTTAGGAATGTGACTGTATTTGGAGATAGGGCCTTTGCAGAGGTGATTAAGTTAAAACAAGTCTGTAGGCTCTAACTCAACCCAACAAGTGTTCCTGTAAGTGGAAATTTGGACACGGAGACACCAGGGATGCATGCACAAAGGAATGACCACATGAGGATACGGTGAGAAGGTGGCCCTCTGAAAGTCAAGGAGAAAGCCCTCAGAAGAAACCAAATTTGCCAACCAATAACTTGATCTTGGATTTCCAGCTTCCGGCCGGAACTGTGAGAAAATAAATTGTTATTAAGTCACCTAGTCTGCAGTATATTGTTATGGTAGTTTGAGAACTAATATAGTCCCTGATTTCAAGGAGTTTCCACTTTAGTGGAGGAAATGGACACTTAAAATAAATAATCAAGCCAATCACATACCATTGCAAATCTGTAAATGCAAAAAAGGACAGAAAATGTGGGCCTTCATGTATTCTAGGGACAATGAGAAATATCTGATGACATCTGAAGGCCAATTAGGAGTTCATTGGGCAAGACTGAGATTGGGGCAGAGAAAAGGGGTGTTCTAGAGAGCAGTAAGGGAATGCTCTGGGTCAAGGCTCTGGGGAGAGGGGGGGAGAAAGAGCACTGTGACTGGAGAGCCGGCTGGGGCGGGGGTTGTGCAGGGGTGGAGGAGGTGAGGCTGAGAGAACCACACAGGACCTGAGGAAGTCCAGAGGAATGAGACAGGATCTAATTTACTTTTCAAATGCTCTCTCTGGTTGCTTTTTGAAGAATGAAGTACAAAGCGCCAGACTGAAGGCAAAGAGATCAGTCAGAAGCTCCAGCAGAGGGTCGAGGTGAGAAATAATGGTGACCCAAGGTAGTGAGAATGGGTTGGAAAGAAGTAAAGCAAAGCTGGGAGGAAGTAGGAGGGACATTCTGCAGAGCAAGTGGAGTAGATCAGGTTTCTTGCTGCTAACCTTAGCCATCATATGTTACTGGACAAAAAAACTTTGGCTTGGGTGAAGTAATTGACTCATTCATTCATTCATTTAGCCAACATGTACCAATTAGGATACCAATTAGGGAACGAACTTTAATTTCATTGGGAAGAAGGCAAGAGGCCCTGTTGATATAAGGGAAGCCCAAATTAGGATCTATTTTTAAAGAAGTACAGGTTAGTTTTATTCAGATGTATAAAGTAACACGAACCTTCTCTAAGGCAGAGCTAAAATTGGATCTCAGAAGCACCTAGCTGCTTGCAAATATGGTGTGACTAAAGTGATTTGACCAGAACCAGTTTTCTTTATAGGTTAAACACCCACCCCCTTGCAACTTCTCTACATTATGTATTCAGGCAACATGTTCTCTTCAAATTTTTTTTTAATGTTTATTTACTTTTGAGAGAGAGAGAGAGAGAGAGAGAGAGACAGAGAGAGAGAGAGAATAAGCAGGGGAGGGGCAGAGAGAGAGGGCGACACAGAATCTGAAGCAGGCTCCAGGCTCCGAGCTGTCAGCAGAGCCCAATGTGGGGCTCCAGCTCACAAACGGTAAGGTCATGACCTAAGCTGAAGCCAGATGCTCAACAGACTGAGCCGCCCAGGTGTCCCCTCTTCAAACTTTTTAAGTAAACCCTCCCCCAACGTGAGGCTCACACTTATGACCCAGAGATCAAGAGTTGCATGCTCTACCGACTAAGCCAGCCAGGCACCCCCCTCTTCAAACTTCTTATGCACAGGACACTCTGTACAGAAATAAATGATTAGTAAGAATGCACCTCAACCTTATTCCCTAATGTGTAGGACATGTTTGGGGTGTCTTCTGTATTTCGAAGAATTACATTCTTTGAGACTACCCCTGACAAAGGGAAAGAGACCCAATTCAATGCTGAACCAACCTGATGCTCTCTTCCCAAGAATTTGGATTTGAGACTGAGAGATGATGCTAGCCTCTATGTGTAGCTGGAGCTGAGCTGAATAAAACTGGAGGTTCAGAGGAGCCACATGCATGGAAAAGTGGAGAAATTCAGAAAAAAAGAGACATCCCGATCTTGGACTTCTGGCCTCCAGAACTGTGAAAGAATAAATTTGTTGTTGCAACTACCATGGTTGTGACAATTGGTCAGAGTAGCCACAGGAAACTAAATACACTGAGCTCTGACAATGCAATCAGACCATTGTTGAAAACGGCAGGCATTCGGAACGTTTTTACTGCTTACTGTTTTGGGGAAGAAAAGGAAGGTCAACTCCCCAACCTCACTGTGAAACCAAGGAGCAATTCTGATATTATTTCCCAGCAGAAAAAAAAGAAAGAAAGAAAGAAAAACAGCAGCAGATTTTTAACGAAAGAAGTAATTTGGAAAATGTACAAGACTTCTATGTTCTCTTCCATACAGATCTTTGCAAAGCTTCCTGAGAACCACAACTTGGTCACACTTTGATCATCTTATGTCTCCCCTGAGAAGAAAAACTCATGGTAGTTTCAGAGGTCTTCCATCTCCCATGAAAGGGACCTTCCTGAGAATCTACCATAATAAACACTTAGTAAACACTCGATAAATAGAAACCATTATTATCTGTTCAGGCATGGCTGCTGGTACAGGGGACAGGAGTGTGTTCAGAATGGTCAGATTCCTCTGGTCTGAAATTCCTCCCAGAAAGCCCTCCCTTCGAGCAGGGAGTAGTGAGTAGCTTGTCTGCTGAAGTGCACAGAACACAGCTCTGGGCCCATGTAAGTGGGTCCACTGGTGTGCACAGCCCTCCTTTTGAATTTATTTAGGAGGGTGAGGAGTCTTTAGACTGGATGAAAGAAAGCCTAAATACACACACACACACACGGAGAGAGGGAGAGAGGGAAGAAGAAACGGAGGGTGAGATAGAGACAGACAGAGTTTCTGAGGGAAAAGATGGGGTATGCGACAGAACAGGAATTAAACTTTTTTTTAAGGTTTTTAATTGTTATTAATTTTTTAAAGTTTATTTATTGAAAGTGAGGGAGGGGCAGAGAGAGTGGAACAGAGAGAGAATCCCGTGCTGATAGCACGAGGCCTGACGCTCAGTGAGATCATGACATGAGGCGAAACCAAGAGTGGACGCTTAACTGACTGAGCCACATGGGCACCCCTAAACTTTTTCTAATATAAGGAAATCTCATCTTATAGAAGAAGCCACAACAACCCAGGATGTAGAAATCTTAGCAAGAAACCTATTGCAGGCCCCAGTAGGGGGAAGTCTCAGGTCCTGGTGATGGATGGTTCCCTACTAAGATGCAGAATGAGGGCACAAGCAGAGCTGATGCAGATGAGGGGGAGCAAGTGTGAGGGGTCCCTGCTGTGTGTCTCAGGGCAGAGATTGGCCAGGAAGCTTTCTGAAGCTCCACACCCAAAAATTCCTGTTGAATCATGGGAAAATATCACCACAAGGCCTAAAGAACATTTCCAGGAGTTAAGAGGGTAACAAACTGGTAGCATTTTCAGCCGCCTTGGCTGAAGGCTGGGACTTTGGGGAAAGAAAGGATACCATGAGAAAGGAGTATTTGACATGTCAATTTTTCAAGTGTGGTCAGTCTGAAGTTCCCCTGTATCAGAATCTTCTTGTAAAACGTGGAGACACCTGAGTCCCTCTGCACTCCTAGATCTACTGAGTCAAAATCTCTGCAAATAGCCTAAGATTCTGGTTTTTAAAATTTCCCCAATTATTCTTTTGCAGACCAAAGACCAGGAACCACTGACCTGGGTAATATCAAAGAAAAGGCTTTGGCTCTTTGGATCACAACCTAATATGCCAGACGAATGCATTCTTGAAACCAGATGGAGTACATTTCACAAGCTCTGAAGAGATTGTGTTTGGAGATTGACTTTCAGTGGAAAAAAGAGAGCTTTGGGAAGAAGAGGGAGAAGGTGAGGGAGATAATATTTAGCTAAAAACTGTAAAACCAGTAGGACAGGAAAAGAACAATGGCAGCAGTGTAAAAGAATGACTCTGGAGTCAGACTGCCTGGATTCAAATCTTAGCTCTCTTTGCGTACTAACTGATGGGTCTTAGGCAAGTTACCTTACTTCCTGAGCCTTGGTTTTTTATCTAAAACATGGTAACTATAAAAATATCTGCCTCATTGGATAAATGCTTGTGATGGATAATTTTATGTGTCACCTTGACTAGCCTAAGGGATGCCCAAATAAGTTTTAAAATATTATTTCTAGGTGTGTCTGTTGAGGCTGTTTCCATAAGAAATTAGCATTTGAATCAGTGGACTGAGTAAAGATCATCCCCACCATCTTGGGGGGACATCGCCCAATCCATTGAGGGCCAGAATAGACGAAAAAGGCAAAGGAAGTGCAAATTTGCTCTCTGCTTGAGCTGAGACATTCATCTCCTGTCCTCAGGCATCACCCTCCTGGTTCTCCCACATTTGGACTTGGTCTGTGACTTACACCATTCACTCCTTTAGTTCTCAGGCCTTTGGGTTGGGACCGTTACTATACCACTGGCTTTTCTGAGCCTCCAGCTTACGGACAGTAGACGATGGGTCTTCTCAGCCTCCATAATCACAAGAGTCAATCCTTCATAATAAAACTTTTTATATATTAATATATAAAATCTAATATTATAACACAATTATAATATTAATATATAAAACCCCCTTCAAGTCTAGGCTCTGAAGTCAATCTTTACTCATATTCAAGCCTCTTAGTGATTTTAGATTTGGGTATTTGTCAGAGCATCCTTAGTTTGTTACACCCAGCATATAAGATAATGGTGGGGAAAAAGATTTGAAAAAAAAAATCATATAACATGGTTGTTATAATCTCCACCTTTGTATTTGATAACAAGACCTATGTTGATAATCACAGTTGAATGTTTCCACTACTCAATTTTCCTCTTAACCTCTACCAGCATGAAGGCTGTTCAGATTTGAGTCCTTCCTGGTCTTATCATTATCAGATGGCTGCAGTTTTCCTTTGACCAGGACTATTGGGCCAGAGTCATAAGGGGTACTCCCATGAATCTGCTAGGTTCCAAACAAAGTCCTTCTTGTGTAGCAGTAACCCAAAGTTTCCCTCTGGTAAACAAGACCACTCTATCAGGTACAACAAACTTGTTCCCTTCCTGTGGTCTAGTGGCGTGAGTAAATCCAAAAGCTGAAAGGGTGGTCTCAGCTTCCAATTCATTAGAATCATGCCCTATGTCTTATGTATGCATTCTTTTTTTGGATACTTGGACTTCCAAAACGATTGAGTCCAAGGTCGTAGAGAAATAACAATCCTGGATTTTACTGGTAGGTAGAAATCCTTCAAGTGGGTCGTAGGTTCAATACTGAGGGGGTGCACTCCCACCTCTATTCCTTTGTTCCCAAACTCATACACTGCGACCATGGGTGAGATGGTTCCACATACTGGCCTCTGTCTAAGGTATATAAAGCATTTGTAGGACAACATCCACGCTTCCCAAGATGTCTCCAAGTTGTATTATAGTCTTTAGGTCATTCTATCTATCAAGCCAGCTGCTTCTGGGTGGTAGAGCATATCGTAAAACTTGTGAAGTATGTGGGCATGAGCCCATGGTCCATATGTTCATTTACCTAAAAGTGTATCTCCTTGTCAAAGTTATGCTGGGTGTTATTCCATGATGATAAAGTCTACCCTTAAGTCCACAAATGGTGGTACTATTAGAAGCCCTAAGTTCAGGGAAGACAAATCCATACCTGAAACATGTGTATATTCCTAGTGAGAATAAAGCACTGTACCCTCCATGATGGGAGAAGTTGAATATAATCAATCAGCTACTAAGTGGCTAGCAGGTACCCAAGGGGAATGTGTCATATCAGGTTCTCCTCACCCTTACCTTCCCTGTGACACCAGATGAGGAACTTCTACAAAGCTGTCTTAGAGGCTTTCTGGTACTAATCATATGTTCATAACTTTTTCCCTAAATATGCTCACTGGGGCCATAAGAACCAAGTAACTCAATGGTCTTTATAAACCAGTCATTGTCACTTAAGTGCCACAGATACTTGGTCTTCCAATGCCTGCCCTCTACCTGTACTTTGTACTTTCCTTGATGCCACTGGTGATAATTTGAATAACTATAGTGACATCGCACATGACAGATCACTGTGTCCTATTCACCCCTGGCAAAGAGGTTACCCATACTCCTTGAATATATGATCAATGCAACCCCAGAATCCAATTTTTAAAATTATTAATTTTGAAATAGTTATAGATCCACAAGAAGTTGCAAAGAAATGTACAGGGAAATTGTGTACCTTTCCCCTAATTCTTCCATGTTAATAAACAACTATAGAACTATACCAAAATCAACAAAGGGCATTGGTACAACCCATAAAGCTTTTGAAGTTTCACATTATAATTGCATTTGTTTATGTATTTACGCACTCTGCAGTTTTGTTATGTGTAGCCTGGCGTAAACACCACCATGATTAAGATACTCAGTCGTGCTATCACAAGATTCCTTCCTATTAATAGCCCCTTCATAGTTATACCCATCTTCTCTCCCATTCTCAATCTGTCAATAATCTGTTCATCTTTTATTTCATGAATGTTACATAAACGGAATCATGTGGTATGTATATCTTTTTGAGACTGGCTTTTTTTCATTTAGCATAATTTCTTCAACGTTCATCCAAGTTATTGTGTGTATCGATAGTTTATCGTTGAATACTATTTCATAGTATGGATGTACCACAGTTTGTTTAACCATTCACCCATTGAAGAAAATTTGGGTAGTTTCCAGTTTGGAACTATTATAAATAAAGTTGCTATGAATATTCATGTACAAGTTCTCATGTAAAAATAAGTCTTCACTTCTCTGGGATAAATGCCCAAGAGTGCTGGGTCATATGGTAAATTCATTTTTAGTTTTGAAGTATCTGTCAGTTTTCCAGAGTTGCTGTGTCATTTTACATTCTCATCAGCAATGTATGAGTAATTCAGTTTCTTTGAACCCTTGCTAGCATTTGGTATTACCACTATTTTTCATTTTCGCCATTCTGATAGCTGTGTAATAACAGATATCTCATTGTGATTTTAATTTGTATTTCTCAAACAGCTAATGATGTTAATCATCTTTTCAATGTAATTGTGATCTGTATGTCCTTTGGTATAAAGTCTTGTCTTCTCCTTTTCTAACTGATTTTTAAAGTTTTTGAGACTTCTTTATATATTCTAGGTATAAGGCCTTTTTTGGATATGTGATTTGTAAATATTTTCTGCTAGTCTAGAATTTCATCTTTCTTTTTTTAAATTTTTTTAACGTTTTATTTATTTTTGAGAGACAGAGCATGAGCAGGGGAAGGGCAGAGAGAGAGAGGGAGACACAGAATCCGAAGTAGGCTCCAGGCTCTAAGCTGTCAGCACAGAGCCTCATGCGGGGCTCGAACTCACACACTGTGAGATCATGACCTGAGCCGAAGTCGGCCGTTTTTAACTAGGTCTTTTGCAGTACAAATTTTCACTTTGATAAAATGCATTTTATGTATTTTTTCCTCTTGTGGATTGTACTTTTGGTGTCAAGCCCAAGAACTTATGCCAAGAGCTAGATTTTAAAGATTGTTCCTTATACTTTTTCTAAAAGTTTTATTTTACATTTCATGTAAGTTTTGTATTTAAATCCATGATCCCTTTTGAGTTCTTAATAGAAGGTGTGAAGCTTAGGTCGAGAGTCATTTTTTTCTGCAGATGAATGAATGTACTGATGGTGCTCTGAAAAGGCTACTCCTCTTCCATCGAATTGCCTTTGCTTCTTTGTAAACAACTGAGTGTATTTGTGTGGATCTATTTCTAGGTTTGTTCCATTCATCTATGTCTTCCTCCCTGCTAGTCCCATACTTTCTTGATCAATGTAAGCCCTAACATTGGAAACTGATTCTTCTCACTTCATTCTTCTTTTACAAAGTTGTCTTGGCTATTTTAGGGCTTTTCCTTTCCAATATAAACTTTAGAAAAAGCTTGTCTAGGTCTATAAAGCTATTGCTGAAATTTTGACGGGACTGCAAAAAAAAATCTATAGAACAGTGGAGAATTAATATCTTTTAATTAAATTTTTTGAGAGAAAGAGGGAGCAAGTGTGAGCAGGGGAGGGGCAGAGGAAGAAGGGGAGAGAAAATCTTAGGCAGCCTCCACACCCAGTGCAGAGCCCAGAGCCCTATGCAGGGCTGGATCTCATGACTGGTGAGTCAGAAATCAAGAGTCAGATGTTAACCAACTGAGCCACTCAAGCATCCCAGAGAATTAATAGCTTTACTATGTTGAACTTTTCAATCTATGAACATAATAAATCCAGCTTATTTAGGTCTCCCTTAATTTATTTCATCAACATTTGGTAATTATTACCCAAATCCTATACATGTTTTGGCACATTAATACCTAAGTAATATTCTTTGGAACTGTAAATGGTACTACATTTAAAAGTTGTTTCGTTTTTGCTTATTCGTTGTCAGTATATAGAAAATATAATTAACTTAAAATTTTTTTAATATTTATTTTTGAGAGACAGAGTGTGAGTGGGTGTGGAGCAGAGAGAGAGGGAGACACAGCATCTGAAACAGGCTCCAGGCTCTGAGGTGTCAGCACAGAGCCCCACACAGGGCTCAAACTCTGGAACGGTGAGATCATGACCTGAGCCAAAGTTGGATGCTTAACCGACTGAGCCACCCAGGTGCTCCGAAATACAATTAACTTTTATGTTGATCTCACATCTTAAATTCATTTGTTAGTTCTAGGAGCCTTCTTGTTACAGATTCCTTGGAGTTTTCTATGTAGACAATCACATCACTCCATGTAACAGTTTTATTTCTCCTTTTCAATGTGTGACTTCTTTTTCTCTTAGGGGCCAGAATTTGCAGTACTATGTTGACTAGAGTGGCAAGAATAGACATCCTTTCATTGTTTCCAATCTCAGAGGGGAAAGCATTTGATCTTTCAACATTAAGTATGATGCTATAGTTTTTTTTTTTCTTTTTTGGTAAATCCTCTTTATGAGATTGAGGAAGTTGCCCTCTATTTCAGTGTGCACACATTTACCATGATTAGGTGTTCAATCAGTTGGCATCATACAGTTTTTTCTTTCTTTAGCCTGTTGAGATGGTGGATTACACTAATTAATTTTCCAATACTGAACCAGCCTTGCTTATCTGGAATAATCATTCATAAAATGAGTTGGTAAATATTTGCTCTTCCATTTTCTGGAAGAGATTGTGTTTTTGTTACAAGTTCAATTCTAGAATTATTCAGATACTCTACTTCATCCTGGCTTAGTTTTAATGGTTTGTGATTTTTAAGAAATTTGTCCATATATCAAAGATGTTTAATTTGAGCACTGTTGTTCATAGTATTCTTTCAATGGGTGCAGAATTTCTGGTGATATTGTTTCATTCCTGGTATTAGTAGTTTGTCTTCTTTTTGTTAATCTTGTTAGAGGTTTATCAATGTTTTTGAGAAACTAATTCTGTATAATTTTCCCCTCATTTTCCTCTTATCAACTTCACTGATTTTTGCTCTTTATCATTTCCTTGATTGCTTTGGGTTTATTTTGCTCTTTTTGTTTCTTGAGCTGTGAACTTATTTTGATCTTTCTTGAGAAAGTAAGCACTCAGTGCTATAAATTTCCCCAGTACTTTATTAGCCGTATCCCAAAGATTTTAAGGTTTTCATTTTCATTCATTTCTGTATTTTTTTTTTGTGACATTTACTTGTGCATTATTTGTAAATGTATTGTTTACTTTCCAAATGTTTGGTGATTTTCTCATTATCATTCTATTACTGATTTCCAGCTTGATTCCTTATCGCCAAAGAACATATACTGTATGACTGAAATTCTTTTAAATGTGTCAATATTTGTTTTATAGCCCAGACTATGGACTATGTTCATGTATGTTCCAGTGTGTACTTGAAAAGAATGTACATTCTACTGTTCCTCAATATTCTACAAATGTCAGCTTGATCCTGTTGATTTAATAGTGTTGTTCAGTTCTTCTATAATCCTTGCTGATTTCCTCTAGCAGCTCTATCAGTTGGTGATAGGTGGGGAGTTAGAAGTTTCCAACTGTAACTGGATTTATCTCTTTCTCCTTTTAGCTCTTCCAGTTTTTGCTTTATGTATTTTGAAGCTTTGTGATTTGATGCAAACACATTTAAGATTGCGGTATCTTCTTGGTAGACTGATCCTTTTATCATCACGTATTGTCCCTTATTGTCCCTAGTAATATACTTTGCTTTGAAGTCTAATGATCTGGTATTAATAATAGCCAGTCATTTATTTATTTATTTATTTATTTATTTATTTATTTAATCTTGGCACAGTTTTGAAGGTCAGTACCAATTATTCTAACAGTCAGGGTCCCAGTAAGAAATAGACAGCACACTGAAAGGTAACCTGAAGAACATTTAATAAAGGGATTATTTATGAAGGTGTAGACAGGCTGAAGGAGAAGCACAACTGGTACTTCAGCACATAAGGACTAGAAACACCAGTTATTAGGAACCAGAAGCAGAGTCCTATAAAGAATGTGACCTTGATGTAAATATTAACCTTCAGTTGAGGAACAAAACCAGAATGAGGTGATCCTGCAGGGAACCAGGAGAAATACCTTGACCTCACTTCCTCTTGTTCAACCTCCTGTTCTGCTCAATTGTTCAAATTCAGTCAGAACTGAGGAGGATGGGGTCCACATGGGTTAGCCTCTTAGGGCAGAGGCAGGATGGAAGAATGGAGAGTGAATCTGGTTTGTTAAACAGAAAACATCTAACAGTTTCTAACCTAAAGGACTCTGAGCTGATAACTTTTTTCTTGGATTACACTGCTAGGGTTTTAAAACCTGAATTTTAGGAAGAGAACAATACTAAAACTATCTAAAAATGAAACTTGCCACAGTGGGAGCACATAGGACCTGAAAATACTTTCAGTGGATAGCCAGTAGTGGGAATGTCATGAAAAAACTACAGCGTTTAAGGACTAGCCTTGGAAACCTCTGAAGATCCCCTTAGCACCAAGCTTCTGCGGCTGAGAAAGCCATGACAGAACACCTAGTCAGTGTGGAAGTCCTAAGAAATCAGGAGGGAGTGCAGAGGAAGCAGATTAGGGCTGTCCCTGGGGGCATGACAGAGGCACTGGGAGAGCATGCTTGCGGCATGGGTGGGAAGATGAACAAGGGCACGAGCCTACAGGACACTGGCCACAAATGAGTAAGAAAAGCAGCAATATCACATTATACAAAAAATGAAAATTAAACCGTTCTGTTCTGAAGTAGATGGCACATATAAATGTGACTTTTTTTTTTTTTAGCGTTTTTTATTTAATTTTTGAGACATCGAGTGAGCAAGGGAAGGGCGGAGAAAGAGGGAGATACAGAATCTGAAGCAGGCTCCAGGCTCCGAGCTGTCAGCACAGCGCCCGACGCGGGGCTCGAACTCACAGACCGTGAGATCATGACCTGAGCTGAAGTCGGCCACTTAACTGACTGAGCCACCCAGGCGCCCCTAAATGTGACTTTAAACAGAGATTTCATTTCAAAAACCTCTGCAAATTCTCTGACCATGGATTAAAGTTCAAATTCCCTAACTCAACACCAAAAGCCATATAAATTCAAGAGAAACCTTGACAAAAAAGACTTAAAAACATTAAAGAAGCAGATTAGCTCTCAGGACAGGAAATCTCAAGGTGGGGTTGCTTCTGTGTTCATTGATCCAGCAGCACAAGGATGTCATCCTGGGCCCAGATATGTCCTATTTCTCTGCTTCACTGGTCATGGCATATATATCTCTCCCAAAGCCTGGAGACATATATGGTGGCAGGATGGCAGCGAGAGCTCAGGGCTACCAAAAAATTAGAAATAGGGCTTCTTCGGTGTTTCTACAAAGGAGGACTCTCCTTGCTCAAGAGTGCTGGGCAAATTTCTCCTGGCTCAAACTAGAAAATCACCCTGGCAATATAGACGATTATTCTTGAGAGGAAAACCTGGTTGGGTCTCACTTAACAAGACCCAACAGCTCAGGGCAAAGTATGGGGCCATTTTTGTAACTGTACCACAGTGCCAAAGTTAGAACCTCACCTTTGCAACCTCCCTGAAGTCTCTTGATCCTATCCTTCCTTGGCAGAGGCAGCTCAACAGAAGGGGTTGCCTCAAGGAGGTGGTAGCCAACAGGTCTAGAAGAGTTGGAGGACTGAAAATGAGGAAGTCCCAGACTTCAGGGCCATCACAGAGCAGGTGCCATTGAGTGCAGCTTCCAGCCAGTCCCTGTGAGGAACTATATGAGACTAGGCATCATTTCTCTGATCCTTAATACAGACTAAGATCAACTCAGGGACTTACACAAATCTGAGGCCACAGGGCTATGGGGCCATGCTCGCTGCCCCGTGAGAGGTACTGCCTTAGTTACATTTCCACCCAAGCCTCTGGCCAGTCTTTACAAAAAGGCACAAGCAAACCCCAAGTGCCCCTCCTGGCCACCCAGAAGCCTTCAGGATAGGCTTAAAGTCAGGATAGGCTCAGAAGGCTCCAGCTCCTCTACAGGGCTGTACTAAAGGCAGGTCAATAGATACAGTCTATTCCATAAAAGCAAATAAAGGATGCAGTCTGTAAAGAACTTAAAAATAGCAGAACTGACTACATCTTCTTTTTATCATTGCCACTTGCTACGGGCAATTCTTAATAGTATTAGTGATAAAATACCCCACCCTACTGGAGATTGGAGACCACTTCTACCAATGAGCTACCAGGGTTTTCTTACCTTATTCATTGATGCTTTTGCAGGTAACTGAAACAAAGTATTCCACATTCATTCAAGGAAAGCCATCTTTCCTCCCTCTGATCCCCAGTCCTGCCAATTCAGCTACATTGCTATGTTTACCTATGAACTTCTCTTCCCTGTGACCCCAAGAGGCCTGACAAGAAGACCAGAATGCTGGGGTGGGGGTTGGGGAGGGGAGTGGGGGAGGTAGAATAAACATGGGTCTGGGGTAAGACTCACTGGTTTCCAGTTCCTGTTCTATCACTTACGAGCTGTGTGACCTTGACCAAGTGACCTCTCTCTGAGCTTGCTTCCTCATAAATAAAATGGGAATTACCAAACATCTATTTCCTAGAATTATTTTGAGGATTAAGTGAGAATGCTACAAAAACATGAATGATACGGTCTAGCACAAGAATAGGATTCATATTTTCACCTTCTCCTAGATTATGAGAATTAAAAAGCTACCAGCACACACGGTACTGTGTATTTTTCAACCCTGACTCCAGTTCCAAAGTCTAGTCACTCGCCTTAGTAAGTGAAAAGTCTTTACTTCACACAGATTTTTTACATACCTACGTAAAATCTCACAGGTTATATATATAACTTTTTTTTAATAAGAAACCTCAGTTAGAAAAGCAAATCCTTCATCTCCAAGGTTTAGGGCCTAAGTAGAATGCAAAGATGCTGGCCGAGAAAGGATGTGCTAACCAATTTGAACTCCAGTTCATGCCTAAAGTACCCAACACTTCATTTAATTGGAATGCATAGTCCACTGATATTTAATAAATTTACTGATATGGTTGGGCACAAGTCTACCATCTTTCTGTAAGTTTCCTATTTGTCTCTTCAATCCTTTATTCTCCCTTTCCTGTCTTTTTTGGGTTAGACTATTTTTTAGTAATCCGTTTTAACTCTTCTCTTGACTTTTTAACCATTATCAATTTACATAAAAAAATTTTTTTTTAATTTTCAGTAGGTGCCACACCCAGTATGGGGCTTGAACTCACCACCCTGAGATCAAGAGTTTCATGTTCCACCGACTAAGCCAGCCAAGCATCCCTCAATTTGCATTTTTTAAATGGTAGAGATCCTTAACTAATTAGTCTATCTTGAGTTATTATAGCACTTTAGAAATAATGTAAACTTACAATGGTGTAATTCCATCTTAGTCTCTAAACCCCTCCTTTAATTATTGTCATTTATTTTACTTCTCCATGTTAACTCTTGAGATCAATACCACTAAGCATTTAGCCTAGGTGATGTTGTCAACTTACTTTTTATGTTCATATTCTCATGTAAGCCTTGAACAAGAACATGGCTTATATACATTTATACACATACAAACACACTTAAGTTCACTACCTACCTCATAAGCCTGTAATGTTTTGCTGATGAAGGCTTATACATGTCAGAGTAGAATAAAGCAGTAGGGAGTCAATCATAGCACCTTACTCCTTTTTATGAACTCTGTGGCACAGAAGATGTTACCCTATTCCCCACCTTTCTTTTTAAATCTTTAAAGGTCTCCTTATAAAAACTACCCCTTATAAAAAAAGATCCTAAAGTTTTATCAGAAGGTACACTTCCTTTCGGTTCATGGAACTGACTGTAACTTATCTCCATCAAGTTTTGGGACCTATAGTTCAGCATCTGGCAAATTTCCTTCTCCTAGGTTTACAGAGGATTCAGATATTTCTGGCTCTTCTCTCCCTCATTGGTTCTTCTCACAAATTAACATTATAAAGTTAAAGCTATTAAAAACTGATTATCCCACGGATATTAATCTGCTTACATATATAAAAAACATACTGCAAAATTAACAGCAGGAAGAAGTTATTTATACTAGGGAGGAAAGAAATAGGATAGAATGAGAGAAGTTACACTTCTTTGAATATACTTTGTTTTAGAAGAGTGACTTTAGGGGCACTTGGGTGGCTCAACGGGTTGAGTGCCCAACTCCTGATTTCAGCTCAGGTCATCATCTCAAGGTTTGTGAGATCAAGCCCTGCATCAGGATCTGTTTTGGGGTTCTTCCCTCCCTTGCTCGTTCTCCATTAAAAAAAAAAAAGTGTGACTTCAGAACCATGAAATGCTTTATGTAACATAAAATTAAATTTAAAAAATGTAACCCCAAAAATAAAATTAAGAAATGAACCTCAATGGTTATCTACAAGGTAGCAGAACTACTAAAGAACTATTTCAAGTGACTGGAGAGCTCTGTAATTTAAATATATATCCTTCCTAGGATATACCCTAAGACAAAAACAAAAACAAAACTGAAAAAGTATTTCAAAATTTTTAATAATCACATTGTTAGGTGTGGTCTTGGAATTGTTCTTCTGATGTATGATACAGATAAGCAATTTTGATAGTATAATTCCATCAATCCGAGGTCCTTGAGAATTACAATACCTGACATAAAGACAAATAAATCTAGATTTAAGATAGAAGACATGGGGCACTTGGGTGGTTCAGTCAGTTGAGCATCCAACTCTTCATTCTGGTTCATGTCATGATTCTAGGGTTATGGGATTGAGCCCTGCATACACACTGAGCGTGGAGCCTGCTTAAGATTCTCTCCCTCAACTCAGCCCTATTGCCCCTCTCCCTCGCTTTCTCTCTCTCTCCAAAATAAAAAAAAATTAAAGAAAAGAAGAAGAAAGAAAAGGCATTCTATTATTCCCATAAGGGGAAGAATCACTGCAGTTAGGGTGTTTAGATGACTTGGAGTTTTTCCCCCTACTATTCATCTATCCATCCAGCCTTGTGTCAGGCTCTGCACTGGACATGGAGCCTGCTTAAGATTCTCTCTCCCTCTGCCCCTCCCCTGCTCATGTGTGTGCTCTCTCAAAAAAAAAAAAAAAAAAAAAAAAAAAGATAAAAAGAAACCTGAAAGTCCTGAATTTGAGCCGCAAGAGTATGATAATGATGCATTTTATCATAAAAACACGTATTTCTAAACTCTAACCACTGAAAAGCAACAACCACAACAGAAGCAATGAACATCCTAAGGAGTCACTTTAAAGAAATGGCTAACCTCAAGTTTGGGGCAGAAAGTATACAATAATCTATATATATGGAGAGCAAGGAACCTATGAAAATTTGTAGGGTCATGCTAAAAGGAATAAGGAGTCATATCAAAAAGGCCCAAATTCTGACCATTTGAGCATCAATAAGACTACTGCAAAGGCATACAACATCAAATATGTTAAAATTCAGTTCAATACTTAAATAATTTTCCATAGTTGGTGGGTGCCAGCAACTCATTTTGAAAAAATGATTAAGGAAAAGCATCAAATATTTATCATGCTTGAAATCACGACCCTGAGATCATGATCAGAGATCAAGAGTTAAACACTTAACCGACTGAGCCACCCAGGCGCCCCGTCATGTCTTTCCTTTTCTTATTTATTTTGAGAGAGAGAGAGAGAGAAAGAGAGAGAGAGAGAGAGATCAGAGGAGGGGCGGGAAGGAGGGAGAGAATCCCAAGCTGACACAGGGCTCAAACCTATGAACTATGAGATTTTTTTAAAATTTTTTAACGTTTTTTAATTTATTTTTGAGAGACATAGAGTGAGCAGGGGAGGGGCAGAGAGAGAGGGAGATACAAAATCTGAAGCAGGCTCCAGGCTCTGAGCCATCATCACAGAGCCTGACACGGGGCTCGAACTCACAGACTGCAAGATCATGACCAGAGCTGATGTCAGCCGCTCAACTGACTGAGCCACCTACGCACCCCTGAACTATGAGATTATGACCTGAGCCGAAACCAAGACTCAGAGACTTACCAGACTGAGCCACCTAGGCCCCCCTTCCCATCATGCCTTTCTGAAACTAAACTATACCACTAAGTAACTAAAAAGCAGGTGAGAGAAGTTTCTCTTTTCACAAGAGTATACCAGCTTATACAAGAAGGAATATACAATTAAAAACTCACCATTTTGCAACTCCCATTGAATAAAATATACGTTTAAACTTTAAACATCAACTGCTACTAAAATCCCATAGAAAACAATCAGATACTTTGTGCCTCCTGATCAGGAAGACCACATCACCACCAGAAGCAGTCTTGACAAAAAGAAAAAGAACCAAATTCTGATGTTTCCATATTCAATCACAAATTCAAAATATATCATAGGATAGAGGAACGTACTAAAATTGTACTAGAGGGTTGTAATCAACAAAATCTAAACTGTGAGGGAAACTTCAGCAGTATTTCTCAAACTATGTGATGGATCAACTTATTTATTCTTTCCTTCTGGCCCCCACCCCTAATTTCTTTATTTTTAATTTTTAAAAATGTTGATTTATTTTTGAGGGAGAGAGTGTGAGCAGGGGAGGGGCAGAGAGAGAGAGACACAGAATCCGAAGCACAGAGCCCCATGCAGGGTTTGAACTCATGAACCGCGAGATGATGACTTGAGCTGAAGTCCAACGCTCAACCAACTGAGCCACCCAGGCGCCCCCCTGAACCCCCAATTTCCAATCCATCATATTATTATTTTGTAAAACACCAAAAAAAAAAAAAAAAAGAAAGAAAAGAAAAATAAATAAAAAAATGCAGAAACTTACAAACCTCATTTTAAAAATTATCAGGGGTGATTGAGTGGCTTAGCTCAGTTGAGCATCTAATTTCGGCTCATGATCTCACAGTTTGTGAGTTCAAGCCCTGCTTCAGGCTCTATGCTGACAGGTGGGGAGCCTGGAGCCTGTATTGGATTCTGTGTCTCCCTCTCTCTCTCTGCGCCCCTCACCACTTGTGCTTGCTCTCTCAAAAATAAATAAACATACATTAAAGAAAAAAGACCTATTAAGCTAGTCATAAGGAATGGACTTTATTTGGATCTTGATTCAAACACAGTATAAATAAATAAAAATCATTTATGAAACATTAAAAATTTGAACTGGATTTAAATAAGGGATATCATTAATGATGTTATTGGCTACATGAAAAATAATCCTTATCTTTTAAGAAACACATAATGAAATTATGTATGGGTAAAAATGACATGCTAGGTTTTACTTTAAAACATAACAGAGGTAAGAGAGGAGATACATATATTTAGCTTTGAGTCTGTAATTACTAAAATTACATAATTAGTATATATAGATAAATTATCCTATTCTCTTCAATATGCTTGGCATTTTCCACAACCAAATAATATTAAAATAAAAATTTTAAGTTTTAAAAACTTGGCTCTCAGTTTTCTTTCTTTCTTTCCTTTTTTTTTTAAGAATTCAAAAGGAACAGTTTTGGAGAGGCAGAAAACTTCCAAAGCATTCTGTGCCAGAAAGGGTAGTAAAACCTAAAACTTTTTATTAGAGGTGGTGTTGAATGCATTTGCTTTGGTGTCTAGATGATGAAATGATAGAAATTTTAAAAAGTACACTGCACAGGAAGCCATCAAAATCCTCGAGGCAAAAGCAGGCAAAATCTCTTTGACCTTGGCTGCAGCAACTTCTTACTCAACACGTCTCCAGAGGCAAGGGAAACAAAGGCAAAAATGAACTATTGGGACCTCATCAAAATAAAAAGCTTCTGCACAATGAAGGAAACAATCAGCAAAACTAAAAGGCAACTGATAGAATGGGAGAAGGTATTTGCAAACGACATATCAGATAAAGGGTTAGTATGCAAAATCTATAAAGAACTTATCAAACTCAACACCCAAAAAACAAATAATTCAGTGAAGAAATGGACAAAAGCAGACACTTCTCCAAAGAAGACATCCAGATGGCCAACCGACACATGAAAAAACGTACACCACCACTCATCATCAGGGAAATACAAGTCAAAACCACAATGAGATACCACCTCACACCTGTCAGAATGGATAACATTAACAACTCAGGCAACAACAGATACTGGTGACGATGTGGAGAAAGAGGGTATCTTTTGCATTGCTGGTGAGAATGCACACTGGTGTAGCCACTCTGGAAAACAGTATGGAGGTTCCTGAAAAAAATAAAAATAGAACTATCCTATGACCTGGCAATTAATTGCGCTACTAGGTATTTATCCAAGGGATACAGATATGCTGTTTCGAAGGGGCACATGCACCTCAGTGTTTATAGCAGTACTATCAACAATAGCCAAAGTATGGAAAGAGCCCAAATGTCCACCGACAAATGAATGGATAAAGAAGATGAGGTTTATGTATACAATGGAGTATTACTCAGCAATCAAAAAGAATGAAATCTTGCCATTTGCAATTACATGGATGGAACTAGAGGGTATTATGCTATGCTAAGTGAAATCAGTCAGAGAAAGATGACTTCACTCATATGAGGACTTTAAAATACAAAACAGATGAACATAAGGGAAGGGAACCAAAAATAATATAACAACAGGGAGGGGGACAAAACATAAGAGACTCTTAAATATGAAGAACAAACAGAGGGTTACCAGAGCAGTTGTGGGAGGGCAGATGGGCTAAATGGATAAGGGGCATTAAGGAATCTTCTCCTGAAATCATTGTTGCACTATATGCTAACTAACTTTAGCATAAATTTAAAAAATAAATTAAAAAGAATAAAATTTAAAAAACCCAAATGAATAAAAAATAAAAATAAAAAGTATGCTACAATCGATTATATCCCCCAACCAACTAGTACGCAGAAACTGCTATGTATATGATACAGTGTAGTGGGAATAAAGGAGGGAGGTATTTCAAGGTTTTCTGAAAAAAGTGTAGAACAATTCTAAAATTATATGCAAAGAGTCTTTGTTTATTTTTAGAAAAACACAAAAATTGTATCTGGAGCCCAATCATAAAAATTCCCAGTTTTAAGTACAATAAGCAGCAAACAAGAACATGATTTACTAAGTATAGCTAACCATCAACACCTGTCACTAGGATGAAACAAAAATCACCCCTACCACTTTTACTCTTTAGCAGTTCCTTTTATTCTAATTTAGAATCCCAATTTCCATATAACTAGAAAAAAGTAAGAGTTTCACGCTTAAAGTTTTAAGATTAAATTTCAAAGTTGAGGGGTGCCTGGGTGGCTCAGCTGGTTAAGCACCTGACTTCAGCTCAGGTCACCATCTTGCGGCTTCCGTGACTTCAAGCACCAAGTTGGGCTGAGAGTCGGGCTGGATACTGACAGGTCAGAGCCTGGAGCCCGCTTTGGAGTCTGTTGTTTTCCTCTCCCTGCCCCTCCCCTGCTCATGCTCAGTCTCTCTCTCTTCTCAAAAAATAAATAAAAACATTAAGAAAAAGTTTTTTTTTTTTAATTCCAAAGTTGATTCAAATAAGATTAAACCTCATACTGTCTCTGGTTTTGAAAGCTTCAGAAGCAGCCTAAGGAAAAGATGAAGACTTTTATTTAGTCGGACTATGCTGCTTTAGCTCACTGGCACCTTATTCGCCAACCTTTTAATAGCTCTTCTCCGTCTTATTACCTCACTCACCGATCAGGTTTTAATTACGATACATAGCATTAATAAGCTATCCCTCTCTCCCTACCCTATTCGTTAGTCTATGGCATGTAGTAACGGTTTGTCATTGTGGCTAAGCCTAAACTGAATGTGCAGTGAATTTGATGGACAACAAAAAGCTGCTGCTTTTTGTTCTTCTCTCTTGCTCACTGTGAGATAATGTGCTGTGATGGGAGTAAGAGATCTAAAAATGTAGAAGTTTTGGGGTGCGTAAGTGGCTCAGTCAGTTGAGTGTCCAACTCAATTTTGGCTCAGGTCATGATCACAGGGTCCTGGGATTGAGTCCCACATTGGGTCTCCGTGCTAAGCATGGAGCCTGCTTAAGATCCAGTCTGTCTGTCTCTATCTCTCTCCCTCTCCCCTGCTTGTGCTCTCTCAAAAAAGCAAAAACAAACGAACAAAACCCAAAAAAGTAGTATTTTTTCATTTCCTTCCATTCATTCTCTGTTATTAACTGTGGTGTACTTTAATCTTGGAAAAGCTGCGAAATCTGATATTAAAGCAATTCAAAGTCAGTAGGCCTATGTTTGAAGCATGCCTAATCTAAAAATTTACAGTACAGGGCTGTGTCCAGTACCCAACGACCCACCAAATTATTTTTTTGCACCTTTACAACTTCTTACAAACGTATTAAGTACAAATTCAAATGGTGTAAAAAGTAACTGCATTATGGTTCACAGAAATACAGGCTGTTTTGTCTTTGTAGTTTCAAGCTAATACTAAATGACTTGCTAGAAGTTACCTTAAATAGGTCCTGGTAGAAACAGATGGTACTATAAGCAGAAATCCTAACACATTAGAAGATGCAATTTTACTTAAAGTTACCTGGGTCAAACTTGCTGTAATCTAATTTTACCCAGAAAAAATGGGAGTTTTAAGAAAATCTTTGACTTGTATATGAATGGTTGAAGCAAAGTGAAACCCTGCTATGCTATGACTTCCAGCAATACATGAAGAATCCCCAAACATCCTAAGTCACAGCGGTCTCCTGTCTGAAATCAGAGGCAAGCAAGTTTTAATAAATCAGCCACAAACACAAGATGGTATTTTAAATATACAGTAGGAACATTTATTTTAACACCTCTAAAAGATACTTCTCCATGCCTGATGATTTGATATAAAAATCAAACCCATCATACTTTCCCCATGAGTCTCTCCACATCAAGGGCAATCAGAAATTTGTACAACATGAATATTTGCTTCTGAAACAAAAATTACAAATTAATGATAACAAAAATACACAAATCAACTGGACCCTAAACAAATTTCTAATGAAGTCCTTCCCCTTTCCCCCAATCACCTAGAGCTTCTTTCTTCAGCCTCATTCTGTTCCTTTTCCTTTCTTTGCTTGGCCATGAACCTCTGTTAAAAGCAATTTGCAATATAAAAAGTTTATTAGATGTAGCTTTGCTCTATGTGTAAACATGTCTAATATATTTCACTGAATTTATAATTTAAAAGAGCCTGATCCTACAAAATAAAGATTAGAAACACATGCCTTACATTAACATTCTTTCCTTCCATTCACCAGTCATCTGGTATTTATGATATACCAGGCATTATGCTTGGTGCTTGGGGATTCAGTGGTCAACAAGATAGGTAAGGCCCTTTATCTCATGGAGCTTACATTCTAGTGGGGGAAGAGAAATAATAAAAGAGTAAACAAACAAGACAATTTTGGGTGCTGGTAAGCACTATAAAGGAAAGAAATACAATAATAAGGTAAGTGATTGAGGTTGACCCTTTTTGGAAGTGGGAGGGAGTTTTGTATTTTATCTAGGTCTTTCTTAAGCAAAGACCCTTCTGGGAAGCTGATATTTGAGTTCAAACTTAGCTAAATGATAGGGAAGAGGCACCAATACAAGTGGCATTGGGAGACAGCAAAGGAACAGCAATACAAAGGTACAAAAACAGCAGAGGGGCCTTTCATATATGAAAAGGAAAGCCAAGAGAGCTAGAAAAACTGAGCAATAACAAACAGTGAGGTCAGAGAAATAGAAAGGTATCAGATCTCTATAGCCCTACAAGAAGAAGTGTGGCTATTATTCCAAATGTAACACAAAGTCAGTAGAAATTTAAATGGAAAAATGACATGATAAAGCTAAGAGCACAAGTAGTATAGCATAACAGTTAAGGGTTTGAAGCCAGAATAGAACAGAGCTAGGTTCAAATCCTAGGTCTGCCATTAACTAGCTATGTGAACTTCAGATTAGATACTTACTCTTTAAGCCTGTTTTCCTCATCTTTAAAATTGGAATAAAATTGGAATGATAAAAAAAATTAAAAAAGTAAATTTGGAATGACACCATCCACCTCATAAAGTTAAAAAGGGGAATAAATATGCTTCCAGCAAATAACAACTTAATAAATGTTAGAGAAGTGTCGGTGCCATAGATTCAATATAGAGGATATATAAAACAACTCTCAAAGGTGCAGGAGGAATCAGAGCCACTGCCTCAACTATGGCTAATGATGATTCTCTAAAGTAGCGCTTCCTAAAGACGAGTACAATTTAAACAGGGGGCGAGGGGTTGTGATTAACTCAGTTTAGGGAATGGGTTAAATAAAGTTAAGCAGATTCTCTCTGACTAGACAATTCACAAAATTTAGTATGCTACGTATCCATGGTTCTGCAAGAGGCCATCAGAATACACAGTTTCCCACACTTTAATGGAGTGTCACATGGGACTAAGGATCTACAGAATCTATCTGGGTAATGCTGCAAGGGGAAAAAGAATAAAAGACTAGGAGTTCCAGGAAAGGTACAGTGAAGACTGTACTTCTGAACTGAAGAGGAATAAACAGGTACAAACCTTCAGAAGTTCTCCTGAAGGGAAAGAATGTACATCTTGGGTGGACACTTAAGTAGTCTGATTATAATGCCACCACCTGAAGATTTTCATGAGGTGTTAAGAAAAAAAAAATTTACCTCTGTATTTTGCTTATGACGTGTACTCTTGCAGTGATTTGTCATTGCTTTTTCACCTGAATAGAAGAGGGAACAAATTGGACAGAAGAACCCAGCCTTCGGTACAAGAAAGTCTAAATCTAGAGGACAGAAGAAAGAGGGGGGAAGAGAGAGGAAGAAAATTAATAATTTATCTATAGCTGTGTTAATTTATCTAAGCATGACAAATGTACTAATCACAGTGTATATTTATCTACAAACATAATATATACTGCTATGTATCTAGGGATCAAGAGCAATTAAGCTTTTTTAAAATCACAAAACCCAGGTCTTTATCTTTGAATGGATTCTATAAGATCACAAAGCTTCCAGGATATCATGAAATCCTTTCAGAATAGCAACTTATTAAAAAAAAAGTCTTTGAAATAAACCTTTTAGGAATCCTATTAAAATAAATCAAGAAAAAAAAGAGGCAGAACCATGGGCAACTGTTTGCTTGAGCAATATGCTGGGTAAACAAATATTGTGCTCCTTAACTTATTTTAGCTGGCCACAACACAGTTTGCTAGCCAAGGTTTTCAGCATATTCTATTTAACTGAAATTTCTGCCTGGGGGAGTATAACTTAATTCTTTCCAAAGCAGCAAATAAAGTACAGGAATACAAGAAGAGACATTTCCTAGAATGCAAACAAAAATCCTTATTAGGCCTAAACAACTGTCTTCAGAAATGCCAATGTGAATTTCTACTCTAAATAATCTATTCTAATTTCTACTCTAAAATAATCATTAAGTAAGGTTACTGCATTAGTCATGTAAACAACAGAACACTTACTATGGTACTGAACTTTTATTTCATACAGAGAAGGAAAAATGGCATGTTTACTTTACCTTCAGGGACATCAGGTGCCACTGATTTCCCTAAAGAGTCCTCAATCTTCTTACGTTTTCGTTCTGGTTCTGAATCTTTTAATCCAGATTCTTCATCAACTAAAATCATTAAATTTTCAAGGAAAAAAAGTTATTCAAAATAGATGTACAGCCTATAAACCTAACATCAGATAGTCCCTGCCTTCAAAGATTAATTTATGGCTCATCTGTCTGAGTAAATGTTCCTTGGTTAATCCCACTTGACCACTCTTCCAATATTCCAATGCTAGGAATAAATGGACAAAAGCTAACAGCATATTTTATTTATATATTGCTCTCTAAAGAACTTAAAGGGTAATAGAAGAAGCCCAAGTCCTATAATTACTGTCAAAAATTAACCAGAGTATGTTAAAGGACTGGGCTGGGAAAGAGTGTGGATTAAGGAGGAAAAGACATGGGCAGAAAATAATTCTGATGCCCTGTACTGAGGCTCTCCCAATCAGGGAAAACTGAGTCTAATCTAACGGATTTAAGACCCTTGTCAGACAGAACCACAAGTGAAATTACAAATGTTAAAGCCCAGCAAAGTAAATAACATGTCAGAAACATTCAATTTTAGCAGACTCTGCATAATATGATCTTGGGGGAAGACAAAAATGGGGCTGGGTCAAGCAAATCCTGGTTAACCAGAGTTATCCTTACTGTTATGTCGTAGTTGACAAATCT
Source organism: Paguma larvata (assembly GCA_030068075.1). Taxonomy (NCBI): domain Eukaryota; kingdom Metazoa; phylum Chordata; class Mammalia; order Carnivora; family Viverridae; genus Paguma; species Paguma larvata. Next base: position 50,664,325 of record CM057836.1, read on the forward strand.
CCTTCGCATATACACCACTTATTTAGCATTTATCTTGTGTGAGATAGGCAGGACGAATCATCATCCCTATTTCTCCATGGATGGAGAAAGCAAAACCAAGACATAAGAAACTATGCCCACGGTCGCAAGGCTTGGACAGAGGCTAGAACCAAAGCTTATGACTTCAAGTTCAGTGTTCTCTCCATGCAACTGGGCCACACTCTTCAACAAATCTGATGGGATGGATGGGAACTATGAAATCATTATTCTTTATGTTTTACAAGTCATCAAGTCCTTAAGAATCAATTAAAAAAGGCTATCTCCCTTTTCCTGACTTGATTAAAATAGCCTCTAGTCTCTTCCTACAAAAGTTTATTCCCTAACCAGAGTAATAATAAACTTTCTCAAACACATTTGCTCCTGCTACTCCAAAGGTACATTTATCTTGTAATAATAAAAATATATATATTATATAAATAATTAAATAGATTAAAACAAATATTTTAGGTTTAAAATTGTTTAGAAAATTCTGCTAGGTCCTTTTGTCAAACGTATTGTCCATTAATAGAAATAAATTGTTATATAAACAGTATATAAGTCATCTTTATTCTTCAGCTGAGATGAGGCAGTTCTAGGCAAGCTGGTAGTTGCAAACAGAAATCCTGGGAGAAAAACACTCTCGTGAAATCATGCTAGGAGCTATGTGTCAGATTACCAACTACTAACTATAGCTCTGTATCAAGGAGAAGTTATGGAGAAGAACAGACAAAGAAGGAAGAGTACCCAGTTGGCCATGGGAGAGAGCTTCAAGAAAGACGTGATCAGTAGTTACAAATAATGCAGAGAAGTCAAATAAAACCAAATTAGTGAGAGAAGAAAACTTAATAAATCAAGATGGGGGTTTCTTTGTCAACATCAATTTCAGGAAGGTAGGTTGGAAAGAAGCCAAAATAAATTCAGTTTAATAAGAAATGAAAACAGGTGATTCCTTCCAGATACTCTGCATTGAAAACTAAGAGAAGGGGTGGGAGCCAGAAGGATTCCCAAGTTAAGGGTATGGTTTTTTTAACGGGAAAGATTTGGCTATATTTCGTATGTGAGGTGCCAAGGTAGAGCAAATACAAGCTAGTAGATAGGGGAGATCCTCTATTTGCTCTGGTAAATGGAAATAAAAGCAAGGTTATCCAGGGAGGAATGAGCTAGGTAATACAGTAGGTGATACAGAGGGGGAAAAGACTTATATTACATCTGGTTAGGAAACAGAAGAAAGGAGGTCTAAAACAGACTATGGAGCAGCACTGAGGACCAGCTGAGATCAGATTCAATGAACTTGGACTAGATCACAGTTGGTAGTTTTTTCCTTAAAGAAGATAGGACAGAAAAGAGGGCAAGGAGGATATGTCAAAGAGAATGGTAAAAAGGATACCTTGTAGTGCTGTTTAAAGTCATCCTAGTAGTTGACTTTTTGCTTTAACTCTCTGAACCAGTCAACTTGAGATATACAACTGTATGCTTTTTTTCTTACCCTTTTTATAATTTTGCTCTGAATATAATGGACACAGTGACAAATATTTGTTGAGTGACAAGAGCATTCACTCTCACTAGACACTGGTCCCTATTTGTTTCAACGTAAATTTTATCAATGTTAAGACATCTTGTTTATTAATTCATTCACTAGCTGCTTGGCAGTCTCCACAAAGCAAGGGATCTGGGTTCACAAATAAGAATTAAGCAATGATTTCTACTTGATGCTGCAATATGGTCAGAATAACCTTTTGTGTATTGTTTCCACAAATTTGTCGTGTTCTACTGTCACGTTCTATCACAATACGATTGCCTACTATTCTGTTATCCCATTCCATTATATTCCATTATCTTTAAGTTACCAAGACAAAAATCTTTATCCAGATAAGGCTGCCTTCTCTGCACTCCCCCACCCCGTTTCACTGCTTTTCTTCTTAGGAGGTAGACCTTTGGAATTTCAACGACCACCTTGTGTTATGTTACTCTCTACATTCCTCCCCGCTTCTATCAATCCTCCTTTACCTTCACTAACTTGGAAGGCTTCTTCACCTTTCACTGGTTCTGTTGCAACAGCTCTTTCCGATGGTGGTGTTTTCCCAATTCTAACTCTCTTGGTTGGCGTTTTAGCTTTAATAAAGAGAAAGTCTTATTACTATAGTAATAGCATGCTATTCTTAGTTCAGATATTATTTTGATCTTCCTAAAGTGAGCTAAACCTATTGTCCTATACCATCAGAAAATTACTTAAAAGTGAAATGGTACCTTTACAAATTTTTTCTAAATCCTAAATCTAAGGAAAAACTGGGAGGCAGTCTGGTATAATAACATCCTTCTACTGATCACAGTTGTGTTTTCCAGTAACACAAATATACCATTTTCATTCCAATTCTAATTTGGGTATTCTACTTTGCTTTCCAGCTATGTCATCTGTATCTAAGGTATGGTAACTTGGGACAAAGTCTGCTCTGTAACTAAATAAAATCTGTGACTTGTACACATTTCTTTGGATAATATCACTGGCCATATAACTACTACTTGTTGACTTCTTATATTAGCACAGGGAAAATTATTAGTAATGCCACATCTATTTTAAAAATTTTAAATGAAATTCCCTCATAAAGCAGAAAAACTACCACTTCTAAGTATCTACCTGCTAAATGTCTTTCAATCATGGTTCTCAGATCTTCTTCCATAACATTCTCATTTATTGGACCAACGTGGGACAAGACTTCAAGCTTCATCTTCTTTGTTTCCACGGCTCTCTTTTTTCTATCCCCTCTTTTATCTGTAGGATGGTCATTTTTGCTTTGTGCTAATTCAACTTTAAAATCATTTTCTCCATCTTCCTCCTCTCCAACTTCATCAACAGTAACAAAATTAAGCTCTTCTTTAAGGTTGTTAAAATCTGCCAGGGAGTCTTCATCCTCTTCAGTAACTTCATCCAAAGTCACTAAATGCAAATCACTGCTGTCATCCTGTATTTCATCTACAGTAACTAAGGTAGAAGGGTCTTCAGGCATCTGAGAAGAAATGAACCCAATGGGATCCCTTCCAGTAGTTCCCTCATCTCCTTTAGTATTTAAAGTGGTAAAACTTAAGTCTGCCGATTCATTTAAAGGTAGCTCCTCTACTTCTCCAATTTCATCCACAGTCACCAAGCGTTCCTGTTTGAGGAGATCTTGCTCTTCAGCCACAGAAAGTACAGTAACATCTTTAGGTTCACTATGGGAAATGCAATCATCTTGATCAATTAACTCATCTAATGTAAGTAGAGAATTTGAATTTTTTACCATTTCTTCCATATTAATTTCTTCTTCATCAATTACTTCATCCACAGTGACTAGAGCTTGTGCTAGATGTGCAGCTCCATCTTCCTCTTCCCCAATCTCATCCAATGTTACAAAAGATAATTCCCCTTCAACAACACGAGGGGCAGAAGTTTTCCCCTTCTTCTTCTTTAAGTTAAGTTCAGAGGAAGGAGTATTTTTAAGAGCTTCTTTTCTTTTTCCCTTTAGTGGGTTCTGCTTGGCTTGAAAAGGATTTACTTCTTCTATAACCTCATCCACTGTGACAAATTCATCCAAATTAAATGGAAATGATGATTCCTGTTGAAAAGATTAAAAAAAAATCACAAAACTATTAACAGAACCAGTTACTGATAACTGGTTAGGTTCCAAATAATTCTGGTAAGTATGCATGAAGTATCATCTGTGAGAATTTCAGGGCAATCAGGTTTCCTATAGGCTGAGAGAAGCTAGTTTTTAAAGTCTCACAAATGAATGAGCTCTAATTCATTATAAACAAGACCAAAGGTAAAATCTTAACAATACCAACCTAATTCCACCTAAGATTATAATTATTTCCTAAGTGATATATGAGTTTTGAAATATGAAGTACAAAAATCCTACATTTAAAAGCACTTATCAATTACTACGATGTAAAGAATTTACTGTTCCCTGTTAAATGTTATCTAACAGGTGTTGTAGAAGACTTAATGGAGTATTAAAAGTACTTCAAATGTAGTTGGAAAGTAAATAGCTAAGTAGATTGCTCCATTAACCAATTAAGATATACAACATTAATGTAAAGTTTATTCTTACTAAGTAAGACTTAATGTCAAATATAACTGCATTAGAAAAAAAGCAGTATGTGGGGCACCCGGGTGGTTCAGTTGGTTAGGTGTCCAATCCTGATTTCAGTTCAAGTCATGATCTCATGATCGTGAGATCCAGTCCTGTATTGGGCTCCATGCTGAGCATGGAGCCTGCTTGGGATTCTGTCCCTCTCTCTCCCTCTGCCCCTCCCTCACTTACACTCACTTTCTCTCTCAAAATTTAATTAACTCTTAGAGAGAGAGAGAGAGAGAGAGAAAACAGTATCTGTAATTTGAAGAACGGTGTTAATACTAAAGAAAATAATTCCCAGCAGGCCTCGTACAAATTTAGTATGCTATAAACAATAAATTACTAGTATATATAATGACATCGGAACATATACCCACTAATTGGGGGAGTTGGGGGGGAACGCCATGTAAGCATTTGTAATATCGGCTTATTAAGACAATAGAAATAACTGTTATCCTTACTCCTGATTCTTAAACTACCATTTCTCCTTGCCCTAAATAAAATAGGCCCAAATTCATTCCCTACCAGGGGGAAAAAATAAAATGACTAAAAAAATGTTCTATGAATGGTAGAAACCTAAAATATCTAACAACAACAAAAAACATTTATTTGGCAGAAGAACTAAGTACCAGGAAAGTAAATCTTAGAGCCCATCTGGTTAGGTTAAATTGAGCCATCTCAAAAGGAAGACCTGTCTACAAGTTCCACAAAATGGCAAGGACTTCAGTCAAACATCAGTCTTCTTTACACATGTGCTTTTATTCTGTGTTTATAACCTATTGCCATCAATATAAGATTGGAGGGATTCTCCTATTTTAATTCCCTTTCTACCCCTGCATAATTTTTTTGCCTTGTACCATGAACACAAACCATTTAGCCTAGCTCAAAGTCAAAAACACAAATTGGTGGTAGGGTCAAAAATAAGGTTATCTCATTCCTGTCCCTTGCTCTGTATCAAATTGATTATTACAGGAGAGAGACACAAGTTATACCATAGGTGAACTCTTCTGTTGAAGGATAGAACAGAAGGCTTAATGTTAGTGACTTATTTCTTACCTCTTTAGATTTGGAACTTCTACCAGCGGTGCTTTTAGGATTCTTAGTGTTTTGCCCAGCCAAAGTCTGAAACAGTAAGTAAAAAATATAGAAAGATAGAATTTACAACTATGTTATTAATTTCCTTAAAAAAAAAAAAAAAAGAATCCAAACACCAAACAATATCCAAACACATTTAATTATGCAAATAGTTAACAAGTATACCACACTCAGTCAACAATCATTTAACAGTACAGGCATCATCTTTGTAAGTTAAATGGTTTTATTGATCTTTTCTTCCCTATAGCCACAATGTCTAAGTTGGGCAATCAGTAAACTGATAAAGGAAGCTTCAATTTAAAAAAGAAAACCATTTCACATTCAGAAGCAGAGTGCTAAGTCACCTCAGGACATTCGCTGCAGACTTTTTTTTTAAACCACAGTTATATTTCTGACCACATTTTACCCAAATAATGTTCTTCAAACCTGTTAATAACTTACAAACTTGAGCTTATTATTCTAAATGTCTACTGCCTTAATCGATGGAATCATTAAGAGAAACTGGGAGTTTGTGGGTGGAGTGAGAAGATGAAAATATAAAACAAGATTACATCTCCTACTCCAAAGGTACCACAGCAGAGCTATTCATTTCAAAGATACACTGAGCCATTCTTCGTACCCTCCTCACCTTATTGTTGCTGTCATCCCGTTTCATGACGGAAGGTCTAGCCTCTGTTTCCTGAGATTGTTTTGTAATATCCCTGTAATCCAGTTTAGAATCCTTGCCTTGCAGGGCTGAGATCCTTCCACTGCCTCCTCTGGTAACACCGCAATGAGTGGGTCTGAATTTATTGCTGTTTTCAGCCAAGCCTGACCTGGCGCTTGCAGGTTTAAAGAGACCCAATTCCTTGACTGAAAGTTTCTTTTCAGCATTTATTTGATCTCTGAGTACAGATTTTAGGAAACTTTTCTGGTTTTCAGATTTTGAGGCTGTAGCTTTTGCCTTTGGAGAGACCATACCAGCCTTGATGCTTGATTTAGTGCTAGATGTATTTGATATGGCCAACATGCTAGTTTTACTAGTTTCATCAGGCTTATTGGCCTGACCCATTCCTTTATTTGGGTGTGCCTTGGTCACAGCATTTCCTGCAGGCTTTTCTTTCACTGCTGCCACAATCTTTTCCAACTTCTCTGCAACCTTCCTAGTATCATTCTTTTCAGCCTTTTCTGTTCCTATTTGCAGATCCATTCTAGTTTCCTTACTATTAATTTCATTCTCCACCTTTTCATTCATGTTACTTTTCTCAGGAATTCCTTTTTTGTTCACTCCCCTCTCATCCCCGATGGAAATTCCAGGTACTAAGGCCACAACACAAGGAGATGGTACTATTTCTGAAACAGTTTCGTGTTTGTCCACTTCAGTTACAGCTTCTATCATAGACTGTGTAATCCCAGAAAAGAAATCTTCTGCTTCAGATGGAGATTCTTCTAGAATTCCTTTAATGCTCCTTTCTTCTATAAATGCACTGTCAGATGTCGATAATTCTGTTTCAGGGTTAATAATTTCTGCCTCTTCCTTCTCAAAGTCACTGGTATACACCTGCTGGTTCAAAACACACTCCTCTACATTTTCAGTGAATAATTCAATACTGATTGGAGTGGATGCTACAAGAGGAATTTCCACTTTGATCTCTTCTCCTTGAGTTTCAACTTCCAACGTTTCAATAGCAAAGTCAGAGTCACACAGTGCTTTTTCAGGTTCTTCTACACAAGGTTCTTCCAGCTGAACAGAAGTTTCTGTTTCAATATTGGGAACAGTTTCTTCTTCAACCTCACTAGGTTTAACAGAGGGACTATCAGCTGCTGTTTGCACCTCACTTTCATCAACTGGACTGTTTTTCAAGTCAGGGCTAAAAGTATTTAAAAACAAACAAAAAAAAGAACACAAACAAAAACACAAACAAAAATCAAACTATGGTGAGAATTCGACCATTATAAATAATGCTGTTGATGCCAATTGTTAAGACTTCCTGATGCATTAGTAATAATGCAAAATAAGCACTGGGAAATCCAGCCAATAGGCATTAATATGGTTAAGACCTCTCGACATAAATATGTAAACAGTATAAAAATTTTTTAAAAGATCCTTCATTGCATTCATTTTTTAGTTCAAAGGAAATAATGACAAAACTATGATCACTGATATAATTCTTCTAACCAACTTTTCTCCTCTGTGTCACGTTTGCACTAGACATGAGAAGGCTGAATGTGAATGAGACATCTCAGATTATTAAGAGCTTCCCAAAAGTGGTAACTATAATTATTATTTTAGTTACCACTATGTGTATAGTTCATATTATACTATGTGTGTAGTTCTACAATGAAACTAATAATCCATGCATTGAAATTTAAAATTTTAAGTGAATCTTACCTAAAATGAGCACAAAAAGAAACTGGTAGAAGAAAAGGCTATACTCTTAACCATGTCAACTCTTTTTTTTTGGATGTGAGACAGATATGTTTTTCCCAAGAAATGGGAATTATTAATAATACCTAAAAGAAAACTTTCTTTGGAAGTATCTTTTAAATACCCTATTGGATTTAAAGTTAAAGGTAAAACTAATAGAATCACCTTAACATAAAGTATGTGCCCTTGGCTACTTGAGTGAGAAGGTATATTAAAAGAAATCTTTCCAGTTACAGAGAATGATTTATAATTCTAAAGTTTTAAGTAAAATTATTAGGAAGAAATGGAGAAAATACATGGCAAGTATACACAATTGATCTTATTTCATTGTGGTCTTCCTAAATCAAAAGTAAACGAGGGTATGTGATTCTACAATTCAACTTCTTTCATTGAGACAGAGACACAGTAACTTTTTATGTTAATGTTCCATAGATCAGAGGTTATCTTGAAGAGTGACAAGGAAAATCTTAACTTCTGAAACCATGTCCAGCATGCTATCAACACAAATCAAATTTAACAAATACACCACTCAATGACATCAGAAGCAGTACCTTAGAGAAAGACATCAGAATGCCATTTCAATACCTCACAGTAAAGAATACTGGTTTTTGTCCTCCTAGTTTTCTCATCCCCTTGATGATTCTCAGAGGATGGCTATATATCTTTTAGTTAATGCGAGATGAGGCATTATCAGTGTCCTGAGATGTTAACATTTCAAAACTTTGGAAAAAGTAAGTGCTACCATATCAGGGTCTAATCATTTGGGACGATAAACTGGTCTTTCCCTCCAAAAATGGTTAAATTTAAACTTTCAAAAGAAAATGTTCTAAGAGATCAGAGAAGTATCTCTTGATGAAAAGTTACAAAGGCAGAGTTTGTGGAATTTAAGATCAACAGCGAGGAACAACAGACTTAATCAATAAGTATTCTATTCATTTATGTAACCTTCCTTTACATGCTCAAAGGGTTTTAAACTTTCTATTTGAAATAATTCATATCCCTTATATTCAAAAATACCAATGGCTGATTTTAAGTATTCCAAATCCTTCAAACAAGTCAAAATAAAACTTGTGGCCAAGTACAAATATGACAAAGATAAGAAAAAGTTGTGACGTTTAGTTACAGCAGTTATGTAAATATTATTTCTCAAATGTAAGCTTTCATTTTTAAATTTACAAGACTCATTTTCAATAAAGAAGATTAAATTCAAACTCCTGCCTCATTATAACCAAAGGCTTTATAAATTAGGGCAACACAAAAACACCAAATCGACTAGGTTAAAAGGAGAACAACGGAGATATTGATTCCTGGCTCTAGGACACAGTAAGTCCTTCTGCTTTACCGTATTTAAGGTTTGTCAACAGAAAAAGCTATTATCTTTTATACAAATCACTATGCAGTTCCATACTTCATACAGAGAGCATGGACCTACTTGGGAAAATGGCTTAATACCACGTTTGTTCATATGTGTCTGTCTTTTAAAATTATAGCGCTTTCTTCATAGATTTCATTTACCAAAAACTAACATCTAGTTTTCTGGCTAATATGGGAAAAAAGCGTCTGTGTTCATCAAGTTAGCCTGGAAAGTCAATCAGAGATGTCAAATAAATGAATTATTAACACCAAAGTAAAAAAAAAAAAAAAAAAAATCTTAAAGATGAAAGGAAAATACAGTCAGATTTTGGAAAATGGCACAAAAAAGAAATAGGGAAGGCATTCAGGATATAGGTATCTAATTTCCACCCGTCCCACTTCCATCTCCCCATAAATAACAGGGTTTCAAAACACAAAAAAAAGGCTGGATATGAGAACAACAGTTAATACCATACCCTACACTTTCTGAGAAACTTTAGACTACAGCTTAACAATACTGAAGATTAGTATTTATATTTCAGAGGGCCACTGGGTACTTCCCAACATTATTAATGAGTTGGTGAAAACTGCACCCTGCATCCTTATTTGCAGGCTTAATCACACGGTAAGTAAATAGTGTTTACATGGGAGAGAATGAGAACAGGCAAAATGTAGAATATTATTAATATGTCCATAGAGTTCCTTTAAATAAGAAATATATTTAAATATATTACACTAATTATAAACAAAAGAATCACATTCAAGATGAATTAGCACCTGAAAGTGCTTCAAAAACAAAAACAACATAAGCATCAGTATTTTCCCGGGATCACTTTACTTCAATAAAGAAATATGAAGTATTCAGGCCTCATATGACATTAGAGAAAAAGGCGTGGGATAAGTCAGGAAAAAAAACTGCAAAATGGAGACTAAGTTATTAGTACTGAAATTTAAAAATGAATTTTATAAGATTAAACAACTATCTATAAATTGTTAAGAAGTATCTTTGGGGCGCCTGGGTAGCTCAGTCGGTTGAGTGTCTGGCTCTTGATTTCAGCTCAGGTTATGATCTCATGGTTGGTGGATTTGAGCCCCACATCATGCCCTGGCTGACAAAGAAGAGACCGCATGGGATTCTCTCTCTCTGCCCCTCCTGTGCTTATGTGCATACGGGCTTCACTCTCTCTCTCAAAAATAAACAAACAAAAAAAAGAAAGGATCTGATTTTAAAAGGTAAGTCAAAATAATGAAAGGAAAAAAATGAACACAGACAATAGCTGTTCTTGCAGACCTGAAACTATGTCAAATGAAATACATAAAATGAATTTTTGGAAGAGCCTACTCAACCAGCCAGAGTTACTGTGGCCAAACTGTAGTTCAACCTATATTACACGTGGCATTACCACTCATTAAGCCCTTTGTGGGCTTCTATATCCAACAGTGCTGTTGGTATTACTTCTTAGACATGTGACCATAATCGGCACTGATGATGTACAATTTAAAAAAGTCTGTATTGACACATACAGCAAACCTAATTGCTTAAAGTTACCAACCTAATTTCAAGTACTCTTAATTACCTTTAAATCACTTAAAAGCCTCATATACGAATTACTAAGAAAAACTGGAGCACCCAGGTGGTTCAGTCAGTTGAGCATCTGACTTCAGCTCTCAGGTCATGATCTCACAGTTCATGAGCTGGAGCCCAGCATCAGGCTCGCTGCTCTCAGTGCACAGACCACTCTGGATCCTTTCTCTGCCCCTCCCCTGCTTGCTTGCTCTTTCCCTCAAAAATGAATAAATATATTAAAAAAATTACTAAGAAAAATCCATTAAGACATCCTGCTTTTCAGGCATCTTAAAATTAGTGCATCAAATAAAGCAAACTTTCCATATGTAAGCACTTCCAAAATGCTCTTTCAAAGTGGTAAGTTCTTACTACACTGACTCCTAACAAGGGCAAATCACTTAGTATTAAAAGGGAAAAGAATTCGAAATCAGTGATTCACAATGAAAACCAGTAAAAAGAAGGCAATTAATTGGCTGGGGCAAAACTGGGTGAAAAAGTTACTAAGAAGAGGGTGTACTGTCTACAGTCTAAACAAGGCTATGAGTGACTAGTTTATGTAGACACATAAGAGCAAGTTTTCATCTTTCATCCAAGTTTTCAAACATTATTTCATTTTATAATAAATATCCTTTCACTCACCCCAGTTGTTTTCAAAAAGTATCAAAATACATACTTTCTTTTTGGTTTTAAGTCAGTGAAATTTTGTTACTGTGTTTACCTATTCTGGAATAGAAAAATCTAACAATATAATACTGGTAACAGAATGAGTTGTTCAAGAGTCTTAACAAAATGTTTGATAAAGAAGTCATATTTATGTATGTAATTCAAACTGAGTTTACATATTCAGTTTTTCTAAAATATCAGTAAATACCTGAAAGATTCTAAAAAACAAAACAACACTCAGTCAAAAAAAACCCAAAAAACAAAAACAAACCACACACAAACCACCCCCATAAAAATGGACATGAAAGGCAGACTTTTTGCTACAAGTGAACAATTACTATAAAAGGCAGAAACAAAATTTAAAACATTAATTAAATACTATGCAAAAATGATAGCAAACTTAAAGCAACGTACCTTTTTTTTCCTAGTTCTGAGTCTTTGCCAGCTTGAGCCTGTAACACAATTCCACATTTCATTAGAGGCTATTCTATCGGATTTTAAATATTTAACCCATCAGTGCAATGTTTTCAGTTCTTAAAAATCTAAGCTAAAGAAATAAGACCACATCTTAAAAAAATATATTAAAACAGCTAGAGTTCAGTGTCCACATAACTTTCAGAGTCTACAGATTTTTCTTCTCATTAAAGAGCTCTAAGGTAGGTTATAGAGAGTAAGTGACACACAGCAATTAATGACAGAAAGTCTTTGTTGATAAACAAGAAACATTTTTAACATTAAAAGCTTAAAATTACTGTTTTAAAAAGAATAATATCAACATCTGAAATATCAACATCTTCACTGTACAATTATTATTTAAAAAGACTTCTAAGGAAGATTACTGAGAATGGCTGGCAGTGTGTAGGGTGGGTGGATAGGCTAAATGGGCAATGGGCACCAAGCAGGGCAATTGTTGGGATGCACACTGGGTTGTTATTAGTGGTGAATCACTAAATTCTATTCCTGAAGTCATTATTACGCTATATGTTAACTTGGACTTAAATAATAATAATTTAAAAAAAAGTTTTCTATTCAAAACACCTAGAAGCCCTGAGGAAAATTTAACAATAATCCTTTTAAACATATATCTAAATCAACAAAACAGTAATGTCCGAGAGGAAGCGGAAATTAAAATTCAATGTATATGGGGGCACCTGGGTGGCTTAGTTATGATCTCATGGTTTGTGAGTTTGAGCTCCACTTTGGGATCTCTGCTGTCTGGGCAGAGCCTGCTTCAGATCCTGTCCTCCTCTCTCTCTGCCTCTCCCCCGCTCTACTTCTCTGTTTATCAATGTATTCCAACGTCTAATATAATGCTTGCATATAGATAAGGAATTAAATAAATATCTGCTTAATGAATTAATGAATAAATGTTGAAAACTTTCAAAAGAAAAAAAAAAGAATACATGAGATATGATTAGAATCGGCCTTCTCCTTAACGATATAGATTAAGGGGCACCTAGCTGGCTCATTCAGTAGAGCAAGAGACTCTAGATGCTGAGGTTGTGAGTTCAAGCCCCATGCTAGTTGTAGAGAATACTTAAAAAAAAAATCTTAAAAATAAAAACAAAAAAACAAAAGTACAGGTTAGGAGCACAGAATTCTCCACACAGACAAACTATTAATGAAATATGTAAAAGCAAAATAAAGTCAATTTCTAATATGCAGGGATTAAGAAAGTATACTGTCTATACAAACTTCCTGAGGAAAATTATTTAAGGATGTAATCTAGCAAACAGAAAAGCACTCCAGGAGAGGAAGAGATACAGAATCCAAGAAATAACAGAAGTAACTCAGGAGAGCAATAAAAAGAAAATAATGTGTACAGTTGCTTTATAAAACAAATGGCCATAAATTTACAACAGGTAGAAGAATCGCTCTAACAAGAGCAGATTCTATTCGACAAATAGTAATTAAGTCAGATGACTTGAATAGCATGAAGACAGTCATCCTTTTTCCTCTCAACAACCTCCGCCCCAAACTGTATAGGAAATAAACCAAACACTGAGGAAAACAAAAACACAGCATCATTTTGAAAAATGAATGGGAATATAAGAAAGTCACCTCCAAGTGTACAAAATACTGTATTTCCTTCTTTATAGACCCACCCTCATACTGTTGAATTCTGTAGTTAATATCTTCTTAATCAAAATAACAAAAATATATTAGTTTTCAGTACTTAGAATTAAGACTTCATGCTTCACATGCAGAGTTAACTATAGTTACATAACTAAAGTTATGTTACTTAACACAGGTATTAAGTAACATTACAAGCAACAAAAATGAAAGCAGGGGGTGTTGAAGAGGGTAATATAAGGATGTTAATTACTTAATTAGCTCATTGTAAACATGGTAAATTAAAAACTGTCATTTAAAAAATTGGGGGACACGATTTATTTCCATTTCCTAGTCTAGCTTTTACTACTTCTCATATAGACTATTACAATACCTTGAAATTAGTCTACCTGCCTCAACCATCAACTTACCAATTCTTGAATCAATATAATGGATGCTATGTGACATGCTCAATATTACGAGGCTACCTTATCAGTTGTGGAGCTAACTTATCAGTTGTGGAGCTAAGTCTTTATTCTTATGTTCTCCAATTTAATAAGCCGTAAAAATAAGATTCTGAATAAAAGCTTGGGAAGTAAAGTATCTATTCAGGCAGAGGTTTTCGATAATTTCACTTGTCTCATTTTCTTTAAGTCTAAAGATTTGGGACTGTATTTTTAGAAAAATAATTTTGATATCATCGCTTACTATAATTCTGAACAATGTCGTAACTTGAAAATGTCAAAAGCACAAATTTTAAAAAATATAATGTTCTATTGAGAAAAAATGCTAAAAACTTTTAAAATTGATTATCAAGTTAAACAAATCACTCATATTTGTGCTGAAAACAGTACCTATCAAACGATGCATTTACTTATAGTTTACTTATAGATGCTCTGTTTAACTTGACTTTAGATGGTGAAATTATATTTTTCTTGAGCTAGCATATGATTTTTTGGCACATTAATAAACAAAAAACATGCAGACACCAAATATAGGCCCTATTATTTACCTCCTATTATGGAGATACAATGAAACTATTAGAGAAAACATCTGAGTTTGAACTTAATTCTTTCAAAGGTGCTTTACTTAGTTTTCATACTTATATTATTACTGTGTAAGCCAGTAATCTGTAACTCATGTCTTTTATAAGAGTTTATAATAAATTAAAGAAAGAAAGAAATTTCTTTCTATCATTAAAAGGCTGAAATGGACTCAAAGCAGACTCTGCATTCTGCAGATAATTGTGATCATGTTACAAATATGTCCATAATAAGTCCATTTTTCAAAATTACCTCACATGACTCTAATTTAGACAAATTTATACTGTGCCATAAACCATGACAACTGGAGTAGTGACTGCAGCACAAATTTTTGAAAGAAAGAATGTCTAAACTCGGTACTTTGACTACTCTCCAAGAATAGTTCTTAAAAAATTTCCTTCAGAGTACCTCTTCTAGTTTTGGAAGAATGACCTTTACAGTTTTTTTCATTTTCTAAAAGTACAAAAGTTGACACAAAATAATCTTACCTCTGATGAGTCCATCTTTGGAGATAACGTGCAGGTCAATACATGGTCACCTATGTTCTGTGGATTTTGTTTCAGAAAGCTGTACATTGACTGAGCAGATTCAGGACTATCTAACTGAAGAATTGCCTTTGGATAAGATAAGAAAAAAAAATTAAGCAGCTTCTAAAAAAAAAAAAAACCAAAAAAACAAAAAACCTAAAGTAGAATTACCATATGATCCAGTAATCCAGGAATTCCACCCCAAAGAATTGTAAGCAGGGGACTCTAATGGACATCTGTACGCCCCTGTTCATATCAGTGTTATTCACAATAGTCAAAAGGTGGAAGCAACTTAATATCTATCAAGGGATTAGTGGATAAACAAAATGTGATATGTGCAAACGATGGATTTATTATTCAGCTTTACTTATTTTTATTTATTTATTTTGAAAGAGAGGCAGAGAAAGAAGGAGACAGAAATTCCAAGCAGGGGGGCGCCTGGGTGGCTCAGGCAGTTAAGTGTCCAACTTCGGCTCGGGTCATGATCTCATGGTTCGTTGAGTTCGAGCCCCGCATTGGGCTCTGTGCTGAGCTCAGAGCCTGGAGCCTGCTTCAGATTCTGTCTCCCTCTCTCTCTGCCCCTACCCCGCTCATGCTCTGTCTCACTCTCTCGTTCTCAAAAATAAGCATTAAAAAATTAAAAAAAAAAAAAAAAAAAAGAAATTCCAAGCAGGTTCCTCACCATCAGGATGGAGCCGGATGCAGTGCTCAAACCCACAGAACCATGAGATCATGACCTGAGCTAAAACCAAGAGACTCGGATGCTTAACCAACTCAAGCCATCCAGGTGCCCCTAATATTCAGCTTTAAAAAGGAAAGTAATTCTGACAAATGTTAAAATATACTCTGAAGACTTTAAGCTAAGTGAAAGAAGCCAATCACAAAAGATGAAATACTGTGATTCCACTTTTATGAGGCAGCTAGAGTAGTCAAATTCATAGAGATAGAAAGTACAATGGCAGAATGGTGGTTCTCAGGGGCCAGAAAGAGGGGGAAGGGGGAGTCACTGTTTACTGGACGAGGGTTTCAGTTTAGGAAGATAAAAAAAGTTCTGGAGATGGATGATGGTGACGGTTGTTTAACAACATGAATATACTTAATGCCACTGAATGAAGACTTGAACAAGGTTAAAACAACAAGTTCAATTATATATATTTCAGCCCGGCAAAAACATTTCTTAATTTTTATAAAGAATGGATATATTTTTTTCCAGACTTCAAATGTGGTATCAAAGGTGAGGTAAATCTTCATTTCAAAGAAAACAAGAGAAAACAATCCTTAAAAATGTTACAAAGTCAAGGCAAAATGGCAAAGTATGATAGGTATTTTTAAGATATTTAAAAAATACCTCCCAGAGAATTAAACTTACCAAAATTCCTTACACCATCTGTCATCTCCCTTCCCCATATCACACTATTTCTAAAGTATCTAACAATCTAACATGCTCTATGTATCAGAAGCATGTCAAAATTAGTTATTTACTTTTGGTGAATTAGGTGTCTTTTCAGAAGCACACATTATTAACTTTGATATGAAATACTACTTTCTAGGAAATATATGCTTCATCAAAATCTATTTTGGGGGTGCCTGGGTGGCTCGGTCAGTTATGTGTCCAACTTCAGCTCAGGTCATGATCTCACAGTTCAAAAGCATGAGTCCTACGTCGGGGTCTGCACTGACAGATCTGAGCCTGGAGCCTGCTTCAGATTCTATCTCCCTCTCTCTTTCTACCCCTCCCCCTCTTGAGCCCTCTTTCTCTCTCACAAAAATATTTTTTAAAAAATCTAATTTGAATGGATAAGTAACTGAATTAAATATTAAACACAGACAGCACAGTATATGTAAAGAGGTTAACAATTTCTTTTAAGGAAGGAAGCCAAACCATGAAGCAAAGGACTTCATCATTTTATACGTCTTTCCATAGAACTAAAACAAAGAGACCTAACAACTCTATGTGTTTTATGGCTAGAAGGGACGTTAGGAACTATCTGGTAACACCTTTTTTCATCTTACAAATAAGAACTAAAAGTAAAAGTCTAAGCCAACATGGCCACGGTCACAAAAGTAGTTTGAGTTAGATGAACTCAAATCTAACTTTCCATTAAGATAATGGTCTTCCATTAAGATAGTGCTGACTGCTCAGAGCTTGGAGCCTGCTTTGGATTCTGCGACTCCCTCTCTCTCTCTGAAAAAAGTAAGTAAACATTAAAAAACAAAAACATAAACAAAAAACTAGAAGTTCTGAGGAGAAAGCGATCATCTCTTGCTTCTTATCACAGCCCAGGAGAAAATATCTATCATAGTGCTACTAAGAAATTAAATAATGTTTAAGATGCTTCAGTTCAGAAGATGAATTAAAAATTGCAAACCCATGGGGCAACTGGGTGGCTCAGTTGGTTAAGCATCTGACTCTTGATTTAGGTCATGATCTCACAGTTTGAGTGTTTGAGACCTGTACTGGGCTCTGCGCTGACAGTGTACAGTCGGCTTAGGATTCTCTCTCCCTGCTCTCTCTCTCTGCCCTTCCCCTGCTCACACTCCAAATCTCTCTTAAACAAACAAAAAGATGCAAATCCTTAAAAGTACAGGGTTTAGTCATATATTCTCTAGAGCTAAAACAGAAGGGACCTTGTTACCTTGTTTTTATTACTCATGAATACATGGTGATCCACTTTTCCAAACTGAAGTCCAACACAAAGTACACACTGAAGTCCATCTTCTGGCAAGTTATCAAGATGTACAAATCGATTGTAAATTTTATCTACATTTGCCTGTAGTTTTTTAAGAGAGAACACAGAAAAAGAAACAGCTGAAGTATCAAACTGTAAAACACAGATTAAGGGTAATTTAATTTTTCAGAGGTAAGATGACATCCTCTCCCAAAGGTAAGAAAATGACTATGTGAGTGAAGACAGTGAGATCTTAGTTTTAGATTTCAGTAATCAATGAAACAATATACTGAAACAAGACGTATAATCTTTCTTCTATCAACATAATATTTACCCAACACTTAATATACCTAACCCACTTAGTATGGCTCCAGTATCTGGAAAATATTTCACATTCGGGACTACCATGACCCTTTATTTTTCATTTGAACCAAGAGAAAACCCATTTTACATTTCTATCACCTCAATATTTTAAAATAAATACTAAGGTTTTCTTTTATTTGTAACAGGTGAATAACCAATGTTTCTACCAATTAAACAAATGTACAAAGGTATTTAAAAGCAAAACTTACATCTGGGTCATTTTCCTTAATCAAGGTTGTAAATATAGCTTCCTAGAAAAGGCGAATAGAGGGAAAGTGTAAGTCTTCCTCATTAATTTATTTAGCCAAGATATATAATAACCTATATGAATAAGCATTAAGCATTATTTCATAAAATGAGAAGTCAGCAAAAGTTTTGTTTCTTCTAAAAATCTTTCCTTCTTCCTAAGCAAATTATTCAAGTCCCACCTTAATACATTTTAATTCTTACTATTCCCTTAAGTATATTAAAGATTAATGTGGTGTTGGGGAGGAGATTCAAATTCACATACAAAGAATAAGAGAATTAATTTAGCAGAAAGTAAGAGAATTCAAATTATAAAGCAAAAAGTGAATAAACAAAGTAGGGGATAAGGAAGAACAGAAATGTAGGCTAGTAGGGGTGCCTGGGTGGCTCAGTTGGTTAAGTGTCAGATTTTGGCTAAGGTCATGATCTCATGGTGGTGGGATCAAGCCGTGCTTCTGGCTCCATGCTGGGCATGAAACCTACTTGGGATTCTCTCACCCTTCACCCCTACCCCACATGCAACTCACAAACTTTCTCTCAAAAAGAAAAAATGCCCCCCCCCCCAAAAAAAAGAAAGAAAGAAAGAAAGAAAAAAATTTAGGCTAGTAAAAACAAACGAACGAACAATGAAGAGTATTAAGTGTACAGTTATTTAGTGCTATTGAATTATAAAGAAGGTAAGAGTAGTATAAGACAAAAATGTCAAAGCTGGGTAAGGCTAGCTAATGGAATTTGATCTCAGGAGACTCTGGTTCTTAACTTCTGTTTTTTCTTTTCAAAAGAATACTGACACATATAAAACAATACCACCAATTACATCAGAGTGATTTTTCAATGGAAGGCTCTCTCAAATTACATGTATTTCCACTTTACTTCAGAGACTCTAATAACTCTGCTTCATGACTCTTAGCAGTTGATAATAAATGTTTGCAGGCCACAGACGAACAGTGAAGAGTTTCTATGTCAGTAGAATCTGAACAGATTTGAATTTTATGTCAGTTTCATGACTTTGTGGAAAAAGGTTTTAAGATACACAAAACTAAAGTTAGAAGACATAAAGAACTACTTTATTGGAGTCTGTGGTCTTTTTTTTTTTTTTAAGTTTATTTCTTTATTTATTTATTGAGAGAGAGAGAGAGAGAGAGAGAGAGAATCGCAAGCAGGCTCTGCCTGCTAACACAGAGCCCAACTCGGGGCTTGAACTCCCAAACTGTGAGATCATGACCTGGGCCAAAACCAAGAGTCAGTTGCCCAACCAACTAAGCCACTCAGGCATCCCTGGGGTTTTTTGTTTGTTTGTTTTAATTACCTTTTTAAATTTATTTATTTATTTAGAGGGCGAGCATAAGTGGGGAGGGGCAGAGAGAGGGATAGACAATCCCAAGCAGGCTTCATGCTGTCAGCACAGAGCCCAATGCAGGGTTTGAAGCCATGAACCGTGAGATCATGACCTGAGCTGTAATCAAGAGTCAGACGCTTAACCAACTGAGCCACTTAGGTACCCCTAGTTGGAGTTTTTAAAAAACAAAGCAATGATGGATGGGATGAAGAGAGAATAAACCACAGAAATATTTACGACTTAAAATATACAAGACTGATTGTGAGAAACTAGAGAAAACTCAAACATAACATCTGAGATTCTAGTTTGGAGGGCAGGTAACAGCAGTAACAGGAGAACAGAATGTTGTCGAGGCACCTGGGTGGCTCTCAGTTGGGCATGCTGCTCTTGATTTCGGCTCAAGTCATGATCTCATTGTTCCTGACATCAAGCTCCAAGTAGGGCTCTTCACTGATAACATGGAGCCTGCCTGAGATTCTCTCTCCCTCTCCGCCCCTCCCCCGCCCATGCTCTCACACTCCCTCCCCCTCTCTCTCTCTCAAAATAAACAAACAAAAAAGGAAAGGAGTATTGTCTACAGATAGCAGTTTTCAACTTTTTTTCCATTCTAAAATATAGGAGGGGATAGATTCCCTCAATATGGAAGTAACACTCAAACAATAGAATAGGAGACTATGAAGGAATAGGAAGCTTTCTCAATGGCTCAAAGAAAACATTAACCTGGGGAAGCAAACCAGAAAACATTTAACAGACTACAATAAATCCAATTTAAAAATTTTATATTATTGTAGAAAAACTGATGGTAAGTCTATTACTTACCTCGTCTTTTATATTCATGTTTTCAGGAACCATACTTATTGAGAGCTGATTTCCATCCATTGATATTGGGAAGCAGGTATAAAATTTTACCATAGAATCTGCACATTTTCTATTTATTTCCATAAATACCTTTTAAAATAGAAATTACAAGAAAAAAAATAAATTTCTAATTTACTTTTTCTTGAAAAGATTTAATACTTAAGAGTTAAATTAAGTAACTTAGTAAATATTTTAAAGAAAAAAAAAAGGCATTTCTCAAAAGTGAGGCCAACAGACTCATAGTATTACAACCATAAGGAATGGATAACTGAACTCATAAGGCTATGCTAAAGAGAGAAATAAGGGTGGACATTCTAGTAAATGACATTAAGGAAAATCTTACTTATCTTATTCATCACTGTATCCTTAGTACCTAGAGCAGTATCTTGCAGATAGCAGATATTTAATAAGTATTTGTTAAGTAAATAAATTTAATGGTTGAAAAAAATATGAGAAATATGAGAATTGAAAGAACCAAAGAAATGTGTAACGATTACCAAGCTATTTTTTATTTTGTTGTTTTCTTGGTAGTTTCACACATTTTGGTTTTCATTTTCATCCCTGACTAAATAAATAGGTTTAACATTCTTCTACATGTGTGACAGTTAATGAATAGAAATCTTCCATATATTTGTTCATAGGTGTAATTCTTTTTTTTAAAGAATTATCTCTTTGTGTAACTTGCCATTTTATTTATTGAATTTTTAATATTTTACAGCAAAATGTGGGTATGAATCTGTTTCCCTAATAATTAGAATATTTTTAATTTTTAATTTACATCTTGCTTTATGTTCATTTTGATCCATGTGTTTAAATGTTTATATGACTGAATCTGATGTCTTCCCACATAATATCTAGAAAAGTATTAAATCTCTCAATAGTTAATAATTCTAGTCAACTCTAATCTAAATTGTGCAAATAGTCTAGATTTTCTGTAGTTGATTTTATATTTAAAATATGTACTCATACTTTGATATACGATACAAAGTATGAATATGAATTATTCATTTCCAGATTCCAACAATGTCCCCCTATTTTAATGTACTCAGGTAAAAAAAATCTTTTATTATTCATTCCTAGGGCACCTGGGTGTCTCAGTTGGTTAAGCATCCAAGTCTTGATTTTGGCTCAGGTCATGATCTCATGGATGTTAGATTGAGCCCACACTGGATTCTGTGCCGAGTATGGAGCCTGCTTAAGATTCTCTCTCTCCCTGTCCCTCTCCCCTGCTCACATATGCTTTCTCTCTCAAAAAAGAAATCTCCTTCCTTTTATTCTTGTCTCTAAATAAAAGGTTTTATTGAAATACGGCTTACAGATTATAAGGTTCACCTGTTTAAGTGTGGCACTCACTGGTTTTCAGCAATTTATAAAAGGTGTACATTCAAATCATCTACCTTTAATCTAATGTGAAACTATATGTAACTTGCATTCACTCTACTCTTCTGTTTTCTTAAGCAAACTGGCTCCAAATACCATCAAACATACATATCCTACTTTCAAAGATCTCTAGTGATGACCAACTCCTTTCTAATGTAAGAACACCACTTCTAATCACCTAAGTGGTGTTTCCATTAAACTCTCCTGAAATCTCACCTCTTGTAAAATACACTCCACAAGTTATTTATTACTAACAATATATTTTATTTTGTTTTGAAATTACAAAAGCAATATGTACTTATTCCTGGAAACTTGAAACGCAAAGATAACCTACGCTATTCTAAGTACTGATGACATCTTTGTCTGAGAATGGTTACTTCCCATTTGAGTACAATTGGTAAAATAGCAGGAATACTAGTAAAAAAGTGCTATACAAGTTTGTAAGTCTTTATAAAACTCTGTATTAACATATCAAAGATCAAATTTCTTTAGACTAAAATTTTATGCAAAATTTGGACACACTTATTAAGCCATCCTCCCAATCATTAAAATGTCGATTAGAATAACACTAAAATATGGGATATCTGTTTTATATTTTAAAAATCCCTTAGGTTGAGATGGCTTAATTATTTTGAAGTGCTGCCTTTAAACCCTTTTCTTTTAATTTGGTGAACTTATTTTCAAAATGTGCTTCAGACAAC
The DNA here is from genome assembly GCA_030068075.1 of Paguma larvata. Taxonomy (NCBI): domain Eukaryota; kingdom Metazoa; phylum Chordata; class Mammalia; order Carnivora; family Viverridae; genus Paguma; species Paguma larvata. Next base: position 50,686,715 of record CM057836.1, read on the forward strand.
ATGAACAGCTATTATCAACGCTTACCTTTTTATGAGATGATAAAATCAAAATATCCTTTAAACCACCAAATGGTTTTACTAGGTTGTAAACTTCTTCTATAGAATATCCTTTATTAGGCAAATTAGAAATAAGTACCACACACATTTCCTCTGTTTCCTTCAAAACAAATTTAAGAGTTGACATTCAAATTTCTTTAACTGCTTCTATATTTACTTAAGTTTATGCTGCAGATCATTTGTTATGGTAGTATTTAAACTGACTGCATTTAATACTAAATCTTATCAATTAAGAAGGCTGGTCCGAACCTCAAAAACAAAACAAAATGCAAATTTCCTCTCTTCAAGTACATAGCATAATTTCATTCATACCATCTGTCATCTAGTCAAAGCCTTTAGTTCTCTTTTTCAACTACTGTTTAAAAATACGAGTTTAGGGGCGCCTGAGTGGCTCAGTTGGTTAAGCGGCCAACTTCAGCTCAGGTCATGATCTCATGGTCTATGAGTTCGAGTCCCGCGTCAGGCTCTGTGCTGGCTCATCACAGCCTGAAGCCTGCTTCAGTTTCTGTATCTCCCTCTCTCTCTGCCCTTCCCCTGCTCACGCTCTGTCTCTATGTCTCTCAAAAATAAATAAACGTTAAAAAAATTTAAAGATACGAGTTTAAGGGGAGTCTGGCTGGCTTAGTCAGTGGAGCATGCAACTTCTGATCTTGGGGTTTTAAGTTTGAGCCCCACAGTGGGTGTAGAGATTACATTAAAAACATTAAATCTTGGGGCGCCTGGGTGGATTACTTGGTTAAGCATGCAACTTCGGCTCAAGTCATGATCTTGCGGTTTGTGAGTTCGAGCCTAGGGTCAGGCTCTGTGCTGACAGCTCAGAGCCTGGAGCCTGTTTCAGATTCTATGTCTCCCGCTCTCTGTTCCTCCCTCACTCATACTCTGTCTCTGTCCCTCTCTCTCAAAAATAAGTAAAGATTAAAAAAAAAAAAAATTAAGTCTTGGGAGGCACCTGGGAGGCTCAGTTGGTTGAACGTGACTCTTGGTTTTGGCTCAGGGTTTGTGAGTTTGCACCCCACATCAGGCTCCGCACTGACAGTTATCAGGCCTGCTTGGGATTCTTTCTCCCTGCCCCACCCCTGCTCACACACTCTCTCAAACAAATTTTTGAAAATTAAATACATAAACAAAACCTTAAAAATAAAAAATAAATAAAAATAATTAATAACTAAAAATACAAGTGGAACACCTGGGTAGCTCAGTCGGTTGAGCATCCGATTTCGGCCCAGGTAATGATCTCACGGGGTCGTGAGTTCCAGCCCATATCAGGTTTGTCGCTTTCAGTGTACAGCCCACTTAGGATCCTCTGCCCTCACCCCTCTCTGCCCCTCCCTGCTCACACTCTCTCTCTCAAAAATAAATAAACATTAAAAAATAATAACAAAAATAAAAATACAAGTTTAAAACACCAGTTTGTCTCTGACAACACCTCCATGCTCTGCTGCCATTCCTGTGCCATGTTTTGCTAACATTCCCAAGCTCCAAATCAGAGCAGATCCTTTTATCCTGATGAATAAAATGATCTTTTAGGCAATATTAAAAAGCTTACCTCGTCTCTTAGGAATCTTTCCCTATAACCCAATTCCCATTACAAAGTAAATAAATGCTTTCATTTCTGCCTTCTCTTCTCTTGGATCTATTTTATTCTTCAAATGACTCTGATCAATGCCAATTTGTCCTTTAGTCGATGTTGGGAAAATCCCCAAAGGTATACTATAGAAACTGGACAACTTGTGACTTTTCTTTTGAAAACGAAAAAGGTGTGTGTGTGTGTCAGGAAGTTATAATTTTTATAAATAAGCTGAGAGTGATTTTTAACTAGCACATCAATTGTGTTCACAAATGTTCCTTTTGAAGTCTTTAAGTCAATCTATTTGTGCTTTAAAATATTCTTCCTGAAACATGGGGTGCCTGGGTGGCTCACTTGGTTGAGCATCTGACTCTTGATTTCCCAGGGTAATGGGATTGAGTCCTGTGTCCAGCTCTGCTTAGGATGCTCTCTCTCTCTGTCTCTGCCCCTGTCCACACCTTGCGTTCCCTCTCAAAAAAAGAAAGAAAAAAAATTCCTGAAACAATAGTAAGATACATATGACTTAGTTACTACTTGAAGAGTGAATCTACAAGTCAAAACTAAACTTAATGCTTAGCACTTGAATGATCTCAAGACCTTAACCAGTATAATCTAAGTTAACATGATTTTAAGTACATTCATAATGACAAATGTAACCACAGGAAAACAATAAAGCAAACTTTATGCCCTCAAGTAAAATTTCAAACTTCACTTGCTATTCTAAAAACACACAAAACTGGTATTCTAATAAATATTAACTTATCTCCCATTTGCTTCTAAGAAAACCAGACTTCAAAAAATTCTACTGGTTCTAATGAGACAACCGGTTTTTCTTCTCAAAAGCCCATTTTGGCCTAACCTTTTTTTCTCGGTGAAAGGTAAACCTCAAAAACATGTACCTTTATTAATAATCTGCACCTAAATTTTTATGACTTATTTTGCAACTGAAAGCCTATCTAAAAAGTCACAAATGACAGATTTTTCATCGTGCCAAATGCTGTACATTTTTTACTGGGTTTACAATTAAAAAAAAATATAAAAACTGACCTTGTTGACTTGTTCATTTTCTATGGCCTCCACGGCAGCTTCTGAAGATACAAAATAAAGTAAGAATTCATGAAGATATATTTTATTTATCAAGATTTCACTTTTTCCTCACTGGATTAAATACTAGTTGCATGAAAATGTATGCAATTGACAAAATACTAGAAAATTTACAGAAGAAACAATGGTTTTTAAACTAATATATTTCATTCTCAGAGCAAAACTTCAGAATAATCAAGAGACAGGGAGTAGATCTGAATCAGAATATTTTAAATTTCACTTGTATGAGCCTCATATTTAAAAAAATATTTACTATGTCTGACACAAAATTAAATACCTTATTTTCTTAAAATTAATTTTCCATCTTTAAGCAGGAGGAAAACAAAATAAAATTTTTATTGACCTACCTGAAATAGTTTCTTTAGCACTATTTTCAGTGGCTTTGACTTCCATACTGGTCCTTATTTCAGAGTTTTCTGCATGAAAGAGTCTGCTTTAATAGGCTAGAAAAGCACACTAATATAATTAAACTAATGAATCTAAACAGGAACTTAAATTATTTTGTCACTTAAAGTTTCCTTAGGTTGACCTGATTTAGGTAAAGTTAATACAGGTTTTTCTTTGAAAAACAACAAAACAATCCTTTGAAGATTTTAAAACAATAATTTCAAAATACACCACAAATGTACACCTAGAAGAGGTAAAGAAAGCACTAAATGAAAGCATTTCAAGCTTACCTGGTACAATGACAGGTTTATTGGTGTCTTTGTTTTTGACAATTCCAGCCTTTTTGACTTCCAGAGACTTCTTTCCAGTAGATTTTGCTTTTAAAAGTAGAAGTGAACTATTATTCTAAGGATCTGTTCAAAGACTTAGCATGTTTCATACTAACACATTAGAAGTAATTTAGCCAAACATTATTATAAAAGCAGTTCTTTTCCATGTATTTATTATTTCCACTTATATCTGTTTACCAGTAAGATTAAAAGCAAATTTAAAATGAGATACAGTTCTTGTTGATGGTCACTAATGAGTCACAGATATATCCCCTAAGTGCCAAAAGCACATCATGATCACGCACAAAAAAATCGTATTTTATAATTTCTACGAAGGTTCTTCAACATTAATCTATATAGGGCGCCTGGGTGGCTCAGTTGGTTAAACGTCTGACTTCAGCTCAGGGTTCATGAGTTTGAGCCCCAAGTTGTACTCTGTGCTCAGAGCTCAGAGCCATGAGCCTGCTTCAGATTCTGTATCTCCCTCTCTCTTTCCCCCTTGCCCACTCATGCATACACACACAGACACGCACACACACACACACACACTCTCTTTCTCTCTCAAAAATAAACATTTAAAAAAATTTTTTAATAAAATCAATCTACATATTAATAAATGGATAATATTAGTTTCAACATTCCTTTTTTATAGAGGAAATACATTCTTTTTACAGCATAAGAAACATCTTTTCTGGAGTAACAAATAGAAAAATTTACAAGGCAGGGAAGGTAATATGAAGTGACAGCTCTAAAAAATGAGGAAAATAAAGATTAAACAATTTGTAGGGGGAAGTAACAGAGCAGTCTGTAATCATATAGCTGTTAAAAATGTTTCCTATACAAGGGAGCTTGGGTGGTTCAATCAGTTGAGCGTCAGGCTCTTGGTTTTGGCTCAGGTCATGATCTCACAGTTCGTGGGTTCAAGCCCTGCATCAGGCTCTGTACTGATGGTGCAGAGCCTGCTTAGGATTCTCTCTCTCCACCTCTCTCTGCTGCTCCTGTTCCCACACACTCTCTCTCTCTCAAAAAATTTTCTTACACAAAAACGTATCTGCAATGGCACACATTGCCAAGGACCAATGTACCAAAAACTAAAAGTCCCATTACATGTCAGGTTTAAATATTAAAGAAGCATCTACTAAACTTTTCAAGATGTTAGTACATACTACAAATTATATGAATATAAAGCTTGCTTTTGATATTATGTTTATTATATTCCTTAAGGCAAGAAGAACTTAATAATAAACGTTTCCTTCCCAAAAGTCTTACCTGTTTTGACTGAAGCTTTATTACCTTTAGCAGCTACTGTTACCACCGATTTCACAGAACCAGCTGATTTCCCTAAATAACAAAAGTTATAGTCAAAACTGGTTTATTTAATTGGTATCAACAATTCCCAAAGAACCTCATAAAGAATATGAGTGACAGAACATTTTATCCAAAAAACACATAATGCTATCATCTTTGAGGACACAGGTCATTTCCTAAATCTAGCAAGGATGATAATTTCTTCAGGGGGGAAAAAAAATCACTAAAATTAGAATTCCTCTCCCCAGTGAGGTACTTAAATATAGCATTCAGGCAAGTTAAATAAATCTCCAAACGTGTGGATCAACTAAGAAGCAAAATTACTAACTGCAAGGATATAAAAACAATCCCAAGTGCCTGGGTAGCTCTGTTGGTTAAGTGTGGCAAACGCCATGATTACTTTACAGAACGCTTGTAAGAACAGGATCATGCTTTTGAGAAGTTATTATACAAATAAAACAATTACATATAGACACAAAAATCAACTGAAATCATTTACAAATTCACCCTTTATATCCAAATACAGACCATAACCATTGCTCAAAAAGATTAATACCAATCCTTACAGAATATCGCCTAACTAGTCATTTCTTAGTCAATCGCAAATTCTGACACACTGCACCCCAAAGAGTCCTTAAGTATTTCTTTCACTATCCCTATTATTATAACAGGTCAATCCGCTTTATTACTTCTGGCTGGGTAATCAGAACTTAAGGGGGAAAAAAAAAGTAGAGTTAATTTTCAACAGTTAAGGGGTGGATAAGCAGTTTTAACACCCATTCCCCCCAAATCTCCACCAAAACTCCCATAAATGTACTATCAAAGTAATATCGAACTGTTTAGTAAATAAATGCATCCTCAAAACAAGCCTCCCAGCTTCCCGACCCACTCAGATTATTGCTTCGAAGAAACTACTCTATAAAAATTCTGGATCTGCCACTAACAATGGTATTTCCCAACTCAAACCCGCTTCCTTTTTACCACTATAGAGAAGTTAATTTAATATGCTGATCTCTGTCCACTTAAAAAGATGACCCTAAACTAACCAGCATTTAGAAGAAATAAGAAATAGAAAAGATAATGCTAGAAAAAAAATAATTAAAACCTACTATATAGACCACAAAAACTGAAAACATAATTTGCTGTTTGTTATTTGAGTTATTTTATAAAAGAAAGTAAACCAGACAGAAGATTTCAATAAAAAAGAAGCAGATTATCTCTGATATTCATCATGAGAAAGCGTCCCAATTATCTTATTTTAGAAATTACTACAAAGGAGCATTATCTACTGTCTCTCAAAATTTCTGGATGACTGTAAATTTAAAAAATTAGTAAAAGCCAGCACATACTATGTCACATGAAATCCAAGACTACTGCTATATACTTTTTAAGTAATTTAAAGTTAACTAATATGTCTAGAATTCTAGTAAAAAAACATACCTGAAGACTTATTTACTTTGGTTCCAGATGTCTTGATTTGTCCAGTTTTGGCTAATAAGAAAAATATCAAGGACACATTACAAATAATATCACATAGTAGATTTAGGAAAGATCTAACCTGGCAATGACTGAAAAAACACTGCAACATCCTTATATTCATCTTTGTATACTTGGGCAACTATATAGGTAAATTGTGAGACATGGAGCTGATGACAAAAAAGGCAAAGATTTAAATTTTAACTATATTAAATTGCCCTCCATGGAGTCTGTACCAACTGATATTCCCATCAATAGTACATGACAGTGGAGCTTCCATTTCCACACACAGTAGATTAATTGGAGTGATTAATAATTCTAAACTGAGATGGAAATTGGTATGGTTTAATTTTTATTTTTTTTAAATTAGGATTTAAAAAAATCACATGTTGATTTTTACATGTTTAAATCAACACTGTATCCTTCTTGGTGATCTGCTATTCATAACATGTGCCAACTTGTCTTTTGGGTCGTTGAGATTTTTCTCATTATTTATTAAGAGGTCTATATATAGGGGCCCCTAGGTGGCTCAGTTGGTTAGCGGCCGACATCAGCTCAGGTCATGATCTCGCGGTCTGTGAGTTTGAGCCCCACGTCAGACTCTGTGCTGATGGCTCGGAGCCTGAAGCCTGCTTCGGATTCTGTGTCTCCCTCTCTCTGCCCTTCCCCTGCTCACACTCTGTCTCTCTGTCTCTCAAAGAAAATAAACATTAAAAAAATTAAAAAAAAAAAAAAAAAAAAAAAAAGAGAGGTCTCTATATATTAAGAAAATTCGTCTGGGGGTGCCTGGGTGGCTCAGTTGGTTAAGCATCTGACTTTAGTTCAGGTCATAATCTCGTGGTTCATGAGTTCAGCCCTGACATCAGGCTCTCTGCTGTCAGCACAGAGCCTGCTTCAGATCCTCTGTCTCCCTCTCTCTGACCCTCCCCTGCTCATGCCCACTCACGCTCTCTCTCAAAAATGAAAAAACAAACATTTAAAAAAAGAAGAAAGAAACTCGTCTGTATCACACAGGTAACAATTTTTTAAAAGCTATGCAAAATACTTATGCAAAAATACTTTTTATGTAATCGAATGTTTTCCTGATAGGGAAGGATGTTCTCACTCTGAAATTAAAAAACAAACAAAAAACTCCACATTTTCTTTCAATACTTTAATTACCATCTTATGTATCACATTAAATCTTTGATTCATCTGCATTTTCCATTTAAGTACTTTACTTTTACAAAGTGGCTAGTCAACTTAATGAATAATTAAGGAATAATTCCTTGTTAATTAAAAATATTACCATAATGATTACTCATGTTTCATCTGACCTGGGGATTATCTCTAGAATCTTTCTGTCCTACTGACCTTTTGTCTATTTGTGCAACTACATGAAACTATTTGGAAACTTCACCTTTGTAATGTATCTTATCTGTAACTTTTTATTTTTATTTTTTTTTATGTTTATTTATTTTTGAGAGAGAGACAGAGCCGAAGTGGGGAAGGTGAAGAGAGAGAGGAGACACAGAATCCGAAACAGGCTCCAGGCTCCGAGCTGTCAGCACAGAGCCCGATGCGGGGCTCGAACTCATAACAGTGAGATCATGACCTAGACTGAAGTCAGATGCTTAACCAACTGAGCCACCCAGGCGCCCCTATCTGTAACTTTTTAAAATGATTTCCTTTTCAGTTTTTCTTTCCTGTGTAATATATTTTAATATGTTAGTGCTAGTCTGTCCTAATTACTCTTCCTTTGCAGAATTTTCTGGTCTATTCTATATTAATTATTTATGTATAAACTTTGTCATCAGCTCATCAGGTTTAAAAATCTTAATGTTGGGCACACCTGGGTCACTCAGTCGGTTAAGCATCCAACTCTTGATTTCAGCTCATGTCATAATCTCAGTTTGTGAGATCAAGCCCAGCGTTGGGCTCCATACTGAGAGCGCAGAGTCTGCTTGGGATTCTCTCTTCCCTTCCCCTTCTTCCTCCCCAGCTCCCTCTAAACAAATAATCTTCTTTTTTTAGTTTTTTTAAATGTTTTTATTTATTTTTGAGAGACACAGAGACGGAGTGTGAGCAGGGGAAGGGCAGAGAGAGAGGGAGACACAGAATCCGAAGCAGGCTCCAGGCTCTGAGCCGTCAGCACAGAGCCTGACGCGGGACTCGAACACACAGACCGTGAGATCATGACCTGAGTTGAAGTCAGCCGCTTAACCAACTGAGCCACCCAGGCGCCCCTAAACGTAAATACTCTTTAAAAGAAAATAAAAATCTTAATGGTTGTGTGTCAACCAAACTTGAATTTAAAAAAATCTTACTGACATTCTTATTGGGTTCATAACATTTATTAATTTTTTTAAGTTTATTTATTTTGAGAGAGAGAAGGAGAGCACACAAGTGGGGAGGGCCAGAGAGAGAAAGAGAGAGAGAGAGAATCTCAAGCAGGCTCCACACCATCAGCGCAGAGCCCAATGTGGAGCTCAAACGGACAAACCATGGGATCATGACTTGAGTCGAAGTCAAAAGTAGGACACTTAACAGACTGAGCCACCCAGGCGGCCCATAACATTTATGTTTTAATATAAGAAAAAAGGCAAGGGCGCATGGGTGGCTCAGTTGGTTAAGCATCAGACTTCAGCTCAGGTCATGATCTCACAGTTTGTGGGTGTGAGCCCCACATGGGGCTCTGTGCTGACACCTTGGCCTGGAGCCTACGTCAGATTCTGTGTCTCCCTCTTTCTCTGCCCCTCCCCAACTCAGTCTGTCTGTCTCTCTAAAAAAAAAAAAAAAAAAAATTAAAAAATTAAGAAAAAAACAGTCTCTTCAACAAATGGTGCTGGAAAAAATGGACAGTAACATGCAGAAGACTGAAACAGGCCCACTTTCTTACACCATACACAAAAATTAATTCAAAATGGATGAAAGACCTGTGTGAGACAGAAAACCATCAAAGTCTTAGAGGAGAAAACAGGTGCAATCTCTTCAAACTCCGCCAGAGCAACTTCTTGCTAGTCATGTCGCCAAAGGCAAGGGAAACAAAAGCAAACATGAACTATTGGGACCTCATCAAGATAAAGGTCTTCTGCACAGTGAAGGAAACAATCAAAATTAAAAGGCAGCCTACGGAATGGGAAAAGATATTTACAAACGACATAAATGATAAAGGATTAATATCCAAAATCTATAAAGAACTTATCAAACTCAACACTCAAAAAGCAAATAACACAATTAAGAAATGGGCAAAAGACACGAATAGGCACTTTCCCAAAGAAGACATCCAGATGGCTGACAGACACATGAAAAGATGCTCAACATCACTCATCATCAGGGAAACACAAATCAAAGCCATGATGAGATACCACCTCACATCTGTCAGAATGGCTAAAATAAGCAACACAAGAAACAAATGTTGGCAAGGTTGTGGAGAAAGGGGAACTCTTTAACACAGCTGGTTGGGAATGCAAACTGGTGCAGCCACTCTGTAGAACAGTTCCTCAAGAAACCAAAATTAGAACTACCCTATGATCCAGCAATTGTACTATTAGGTACTTACCCAAAGGAGGATACAAAGATACAGATTCAAAGGAGTACATGCACCCCAACATTTATAGCACCATTATCAACAATAGTCAAACTCAGGAGAGAGCGCAAATGTCCATCCGCTGATGAAACGATAAGCGTGCGCGCGCGCGCGCACACACACGCAATATTACTCAGCCATCAAAAAGAATGAAATCTTGCCATTTGCAATGACATGGATGGAGTCAGAATGTATTATGCTAAGTGAAATTAGTCAATCAGAGAAAGACTAATGCCATATGATTTCAGTCATATGTGGAATTTAAGAAACAAAACAGATGAACATATGGGAAGGGGGGCAAAAAGAGGAAGAGAGAGAAACAGACCACAAGAGACTCTAAATGACAGAGAACAAACTGAGGGCTGATGGAAGGAGGTGGGCAGGCTAGAAGAGTGGTGGATACTAAGGAGGGCATCTATTGTGTAAGTACTGGGTGTTGTATGTAAGTGATGAATTGCTGAATTCTACTCCTAAAACCAATATTGCACTGTATGTTAATTTTTAAAAAAGATGCTAAAAATACCCACATACAGGGTTCTGTGTGAATAGGTCTTTTGTAAATGTAATTCATCCATCTGGGATAAATGCCTAAAGAGCATAATTGCTGGGTGCTATGGCAAGCACATGCTTAGTTTTGTTAAGAAACTGTAATACTTGGGCACCTAGCTGACTCAGTCAGTAGAGTATGTGGCTCTTGAACTTGGGGTCGTTGAGTTCAAGCCCCATGTTGAGTACAGAGGTTATTTAAATTTATAAACTTAAAAAAATTGCAATACTGTTTTCTGTACCATTTTAAATTCCCAGCAGCAATTTACAAGTTTTTCTATAATCTTAATAGCATTTGGTGTTCGATTTTCTTTGTCTAGTCCTTCTGATAATCATACGGTGTCACTGTCAGCACTGATATCCATATCAGCCTGCTTTTTCTTGTTTCCCTTATCTCCATCTAAAGTTTTAAAGATAATTTTCCTTTCCTCTGAATGCCACAGAATAGCTGAAATAGAACTAGATTTATTAGTTCCGTAAAGATTTGATGGAACTCCTATGTGGGAACTATTTGGGCAGAGTGATTTTATTGGGGAAACAAAGGGTTAAAAGTCACTCTTTTTTTTTTTTTTTTAAATTTCCAGTGTAATTAACATAAAGAGTTAAATTAGTTTCAGGGGTATAATATAGAACTTCCATATATTAATCGTGCCCGGGTGGCTCAGTCAGTTAGGCGTTTGACTTGACTTAGGTCATGATCTCATGGTTCCTGGGTTCAAACTCCGCGCATGCAGCTCTGTGCTCACAGCTCGGAGCCTGGAGCCTGCTTCGGATTCTGTGACTCCCTGTCTCTCTGCCCCTCCACACTCATGCTCTGTCTCTGTCTCTCTCTCAAAAATAAACAAACATTAAAAAAGAAGAAAAAAAGATTAAAAAAAAAAGTTGTTCCATATATTATTTAGTGTTAATCCAGATAAGTGTACTCTTAATCCTTTTCACTTATTTTCACCTCTCCCCCCATACGCCTCTCTTCTGGTAACCATCTGTTTATTTATTCTCTATAGTTAAGAGTCTGCTTTTTGGTTTGCCTCTTTTTTTTTCCTTTGTTCATCTGTTTTATTTCCTAAAAGAAAGTCATTTTCATCTAGGAATTGAAAAGCATAAAGAATAAGATACATTTACTAAAAACAAAAACAACTAAACCAATAAAATCTTATTAAAAAAACCCATTAAATCAAGGATGACAAACTAGAAAATTATGGCTCACTATTTTTTCCCATGGGTTCAGCTCAACAATATAAACTTGATTTCAGTGTCCCTGTATTCTTCCTCCTACAAATATTCCCTTACTCAGCCATGTAAAAGAGAGAGACTTATTAACAAACTACTAACACCAAGTCGCTCAATGTATCCAGTATTACTAAAAGGGAGTTGGGAGCTTCTAACTGCCTAGATGAGTCAGGGAAGGTATCACAAAGAAGTTACATCTGAGATGGGCCTTAAAAACTCAATTAGAATTTGCTCCACCTCCAACCTAAAAAAGGAGTCTTAACGGACTTTCTATCTATAGTGCCTTGCACAAGGCCTGGCACCTACCTAAGGAGGTATATAAGAAGTGTTTACTGAGTAAAGTTAAGTGGGAGTCAGACAATTCTAAACAAATGGACAGCATAAAGGTAACAAGACACTGAAAAAGTAATCTGGGACAAAGCCTAATGGGTCATTTCTTCAAAGCTGAAGAATTTGGGCTTTCCCCCGTGGGTCACTAGAAGTGGAATGATCAGATCTGCCTGCAAGAGACCTCTGGGCAACAGTGTGAACAATGAAGTAGAGAGTGGAACATAAATACCAGACAGGAGGCTACCTTCAAAATTCAAATGTGAAGCAATCAAAACAGTTACAGGGGTGATGCAGCAAAAGTGTAAGGCATAGTTTGAGGTAGATTTGCAAGAGAACTAGTTTGAATCAGCTGGATTGGATGAAAAGAGGAAGGATGGTATTTAAGTTTGAACTGGGTGGGGTAGAAGAAAAAAGACAGGGAAAGGATTACCAACAGTTTCTACATTGGATGATTAGTGGTGATTGTTATATGATATAAGAAAATGAGAGGAGTAAACTTGAGGGGGTAGAGAGGTTTATGTACATATGCAAAATGTCACTGGTCCTTAAAGCTACATAAAGAAAAAAAATCAACTAGGAAGACAAGTATGACATAAGAGGAACAGACATTTAGGGAAACAATTAAGGGAAGATAAAAGAGCAATCAAAGGAAATGAAAAGTAAGTTTTTATTCTCAGAGAGGCAGTTTAACATAGGTGAAAAACTCTGAAATCATACAGTTTTAGATCTGAATCTTAACTCCTCCATATGACCCTGAATAAGTCATTTAAACTTAAGTAATTTACTGTGTTAATCCGTTTTCTCATCTATAAAATGAGAAGCGTGATTTGAAAGATTAAGTGAGATAACATAAACTGCCTGGTATTAATTATCATAACCAAAAGCAAGTTTCTTTCTCATGTTTTCTGTCTTCTGGCACAGATTATGCCCCTTAGTAGATTCTTCTACTTAACAAGTCATTACCTAATTCTAAACAGTAAACTCTAACTCCAAATCAAACTAACCCTGGATCACCTATCACAGCTCTTCTCACTTTATAAAACATGTTATTTAGTATTTATTATCTATCACTTCAACTAATATGTAAGCTACCTGGAAATAGAGATCTTGCCTATTTGGTTCACTGATGTATCTTCACACTTAAAAAGTGCCTCCTATTATAAGCATATATATGTGCTGAGTATTCTTACTTCTTAATTAGTGATGGGTACAACAGTTCTAAAGTTTACCTTTCTAATCAAATTATGCTTTTGCTTTCTGACTTCTTCTTGTCATCCTTTCTGATTTGTGCTTGTAACCAAAGTTCTCTTTAAAACTACCCTAATTAACCTATCACTGTTCAATCTGACATTGCTGATCTCAAAAAAGATATCATATACCCATACCTTTCTCACCTGACACTTTCTCGGTCCTATTTACAGGCTCCTATCTTTCTACAGTTATATTAGAAGGGAGGAAAAACTTGGTTTGAAGCACTTCTCCCTCTACTCATTATTTTTATTATGTTAGGACCACTCCCAAAATTTAGACGCTGATCTTAACAAATAATTTCTAAAGTATCCCACTTTCAACACCATGTGACTGGCTGACCTAACTGATATTTCCAGTGGTCTTTGACAGACGAAATTTACCAATGTTGAAATCGGAGTTCGTGGTTTTCCTCAAATTCACTGCATCTAAGTTTTCCTATTATTATCAACATTGCCACACTCTTCTAGTAAAAACCACATAGCCTAAAACCTTAAATTAAAATAATGTAAAATTTTATCCACTAAAAAATTCTACAGAATAAAAATTCTTATTTTACCATCCCACCATTTTCATTAACATTTTTATATCCAGTCCCTATTACCTTAAAGTGAATCCCAACTGTGTTTTCTCAACAGGATTTTTCAATCTTTCCACTTATCCAATCTACTTAACAATCGAGTGGTTCTTTATTATCTATGGCAATTTCCCAGAATCTATACCAATTATTACTAGGTCTTACACAGAAAAAATGGGGATTACCTCAGCCTCATCAACAGTGGGTTAAACATTGTTAAACAAAGCTAAACAGGTTTCTTTCCTGCCCTGTAGGATTTAACTTTTTAAAGAAAAAAAGAAAAAAAAAAAAAGGAAGCTATAATATAAACTTGATCCAAAACATCTTCCAGGAATTAGTCTCTAACGCAACATATTCTGAGAAATGCTATTAATGAGGTCAAATTTAAAAACTTCCCAGCATGACTCTTCAAGGCCTTCTACAATGAAGTGATTCCCAAATTATTACTTTTGTTTTAGCGTCTCCATAATTGAAGTAATCTTCTGAACCTCTCTATTCCTCCTTCCCCATATGTATTACATATAAATTTCTGAATAGAAATTCAGAACACACTATACACCCACTTTTCTAAAAGATAATACACAAAAGAATTTAACTCTCTAATATTTTACGTCAATTTTATTTTAGCTTTTCTGTCTCATCCTTCACTATCAAGCTATCTATATTTACTAAAGTCAAGAGTGTTTGTTTTGGCAATAAACTTCTTTCCAATCCTAAACAGACTGAGAAAACGCAGTTTATTAAAATTGTATGCAAAATTCACTTAGCTAGATTCATAATAAAGATCTGCAATGTTTTCCTAAGTACAAAGAAACAACTTCAACACATAAGTGTAATAATATCAATTTCTGTTTGGTCTTTTTTATTTAGCTTTGCACTCTCAGCAAACTTTCAGAATCAAGGGAGACCAAATAAGAAATCTTAACATATCTTTTCGTTTTGTCTTATTGTTAGGGGATGGAAGGAGGGATTACAAAATTAACCTAAACAGCTATTATTTGTGGAACTATGATAGGTATTTTACATATACTATCTCACTGAGTCTTTATGTACTAAGTATTAACCACTAGCTTAATACAGGGGCCAATATGGATCCCTTCCACTAAAGCACAGTAAACAGTGTTTTTCTAACATCATCTTGCAAGAAGTTTTTAGTAAACTGACAAAATATACTCATTTGGAGGAGTATTAAAAGTAACAACTCACTGGCAGCAGCTGAAGTCACAGTTTCAACAGCTTTGGAAGCATCTATATCTTTTCTATTTAAAAGAAGAAAAAAATTAGCAAAGATTGAAATTCTAAGTTCTAAAACTTTTAAAGATACAAAACTTAGATCCAAAAAGTTTAGGGATGCCTGGATGGCTCAGTAAGTAGAGTACGAGACTCCTAATCTCAGGGATGAGTTCAAACTCCACATCAGTCATAGAATTATTAACTTAAATACATACATACATAAATATTTTAAAAATTAAAGTTTAATTTATTCATTTTGAACAATACCCCATTTAAGCTGAAGTCAGGGTAATAAAATATATTAAAAATGCAGTTGTATACAAATTTTTAAATTTTAATTCGTATGTCCATTCATTCTTGCATTATGAAGTCATGGAATTACTTACTTTAAAGTAGATGCAGCTGTTTTCTTTGAATCTGATGCTTTTTTCTTCACCTCTTTGTTCTATGAAAGAAAAAGATTTTGAAAAGGAAAAACAGTTTTTTCCCCAAATATAAGAGGCAATTTAGAAACTACACAATAGCATAAGAAATTTAACAAAGAACATTATTATGAAATTCAGACCAATTTAACATATATTTACTGAATGCTCACTAACTGCCAAGCACAATTTTAGGCACTGGAGAGTAGTGAATAAAACAAAGACCCTCCTCTCAAACGAGTTTAACTTCCAGGGGTAAGGAAAGAAAGACCATAAGGAAATTAAAAATACATATTATATCTGTTAGCAACAAGTGCTATGGAGAAAAATAACAGAAGAGGGAAACAGGCGCTCTTGGGGAATGAGAAGCTGTGCAACTTTCAATAAGTTAGTTATGCAAGTCGCACTGAAAAAGTGATATATGAGCAAACACCTAAAGGAAGTAAGAGAGCAAGCGAATTCCTGTATTGAAAGCATTCCAGACAGAAGGAACAACAACTATATAAGACTTCTAAGATCCATGCCTATTAGCTTAAGGAGTATAAAGGATGCTTGGAGTTGGAAGTAGAGAATA
Organism: Paguma larvata; assembly: GCA_030068075.1. Classification (NCBI taxonomy): domain Eukaryota; kingdom Metazoa; phylum Chordata; class Mammalia; order Carnivora; family Viverridae; genus Paguma; species Paguma larvata. The sequence goes on from CM057836.1 coordinate 50,702,671, forward strand.
ATTTCAGTTATATACAGATCGGGTCTCCTGAATATATCCACGTCTTTCCTCTTCACCATTTTAAACTCTTTAATATTCACAAACAGACTATAAGTCCCAAGAAGGGTGAAAGCACCCCTTCTGTCTTGCGTTGCCATTCTGTCCATTTCTCTGGAGAAAAAAAAAAAAAATGCTTGCTTTCATCAGATTCTTGGTAGTGGTGGTGGAGAAAGTAGTTCAAAAATGGTTAAGAATCAGTATTAAAGATTACACTGGCTTATAATTAAAGGTAATTAGGTTTGTCAGAGTTGTGCAAACTCATTTTAATCCTTCTTAAATACGGGTATGTGGGAAATTTTCACCTTTTCTGAATCATTTATTGATTCGAAAATGGAGAGAATATTCTTTGAATCACAGCCAGAATCAAAGGCAGTCCTAACATGAAACATCAAATGTGGCAGAAAACTTTTGTTTTAGTTTGACTATTCATGCCAAAATTAAGATCTGGACCAAGAAAGCAACAGCACTGCCCTTCTTTATCTTAATGAGGGCTCCCAGCCTGTTTTTGGCTTGCTCTGGCAAGAAAGTCTGATGTTCTCCCCCTGTGGTAAAAAGCCAAAAAGGTTATCTACACACTTCCAATATGAAAAAGCCATAGCTGGAGTTCTATATGGGGTTCTCCTCCAGTCAATCCCTAGGAATGCTGCTAGATTAGGACAGAGTCATGAGTTAGTTTTGTAAGGCTCCTTCAATTCAGCACCACCCAAACTGTATTTAGTTGAAAAATAGCAATATTTTCTGACATGTAGAAGGCATATTTTCTAGTTTCTAGTGCTGACAGTTTCCCCTATTCATTACTATGAAGATCAGAATGGTAAATATGGTTGGGCTCTTCTTGGACTTCTGTTGTTATCTTACCAACCTTATGAAAAAGCTATCTAAGAGAACTATTTTAATCTTATTGAAATGTTCTATAACCTAGATGTGTCCTTATTCACCCATTTTCCCAGAGTAAAATTTTCAGTATTAAATAAGACTGATCTCCCCAGTTCCCACAATTTGGTGATGAGTCAGGTCTTGCTTGAGACTAACAGCCATTTCTCCTTCCTATTCTGAAGTTTACTTATCTACCCAAAACCATTACTATTATTACAATAGACTGATTGGCTAAATAAGAATTCTAACTTGACTTTAGTGATTTTTTTCTCTTCTCCCCTTTAATCAATCTGCTAAGATTTTTCTTCTTCAGTCGTTTGCCTAGTTCATTCTGCAGATCACTCTCAAATGAATCTAATCCATTTTGTCACAGCCCTATTCAAAACCTGGAATAACATTTAGCTGTCTTCAAGATAAAGTTTATGTTCTTAAATTATGCATGCAATTCTTGCTTCTCCCTAACCACCTCTGCAACTAGAGGAGGTTATATGTCACTGCTCTGGTAAATCAAATGTAGATAAAAGTTGCTCAGGGACTTATTCTTTAAAAAAAAAATTTGAAACCCATTTTCCTTTTGATTTTTATTCCTTTCTTTCTGCTTGAAAGATAAAAATGATGCCAGAAGGTATGGCAACAATGTTACAACTGAGGATGAGAAGTACATGCTAAAGGTGGTGGATCAGAAAAACAAAAAGTCTGGGTTCCTGAGGATATCATGGAGCTCCTATAACCAACCATGACCACCTACCTTCAGATTTTCTGTTATGAGATAAATAAACCTCTCATTTATTTCATAAACCACTGGTGAAATTTTCTCTCAGTGGAAAATGTAAGAAATTTTAAGTGATAAAATTGCTAATAACTAGGGTTACCATAAAATTCATTACTCAAGACAGGACAATGGAAATAAAGATATGGCATGTTGCAGATGTAAACTAGGATCATGGGTTACTTAGTAACTAATCGGAAAAAATAAATGAAATTAAAAAATATAAATCCTTTATCAAAATGCAATTTAAGTAATATTTATGATATACACAATTAAATGTAAGAAATAAACTTAACACCCCCTCCAAAACGTTTATTATGGAAACATTACAAAAGAACGTCATAAAAGAAACTAAATGAAGTCTAAATAAATAGAGACAAGCCATCTTTCTGAACAGAGTTAGTATTATAAAAATTTTAATACACAATACAGTATCCGTTAAACTCTCAATAATATTTTTCAAAGAACTTAAACTGATTCTAAAACCAATATGCAGGAGTAAAAGGCTCAAGATTAACTGAAATTTAAATAAAGAACAAAGAAAAAGGATTCTACCAGAAAGACAGGCTATTATGTAAAATTATGATAACTGTCATATTAACGGAAATCATGTATTATTGGAACAGAAATAAACTGATTTAACAAATAGTCTGAAACAGATCTACATATTTAGAGTGATTTATACATATAAAGATAGCTTTTGAAATCAATGAAGAACCAATTAGGTATAAATAGTGTTGGGCTAACTGGCTCTCCATTTTGGAAATAACACTGATCCCAATAACACATTATACCACAATTTATAGATTAAAATAATAATAGAAGGTCTTCTAAAACAAGACAAAAGCAAAAGCCATTAAGAGGGAAAAAGATCCACGTGAGTACACTGAAACTAAAAACCTTATATATGGATAGACATATAAACAACATAGTGGAAGAAAATACTTACATACAATACAAAATTAGTATCTAAAAATCATTAACGACTCCAAATGAAAATTTTTAAGTTTATTTATTTATTCTGAGACATAGAAAGAGAAGGTGTGCGTGGGGAAGGGGCAGAGAGAGAAGAAGAGAGAAAGGAACCTAAGAAGTTCCTTGCGATCAGTGCAGAGCCCAACACCGGGCTCAAACTCACCAACCATGAGATCATAACCTGAGCCAAAATCAAGAGTTGGATACTTAACCAACAGAACCACCAAGGCGCTCCCTAAAGGAAACTTGTGGTTTTTTAAAAAGTCTTTTAAAAAAGACAACCTAATAGAAAAATGGGAAAAGATCTACACAGCTCATTAAAATACTAATTAATAGATAATAATTATAATAGCTATAGTTAATATACATATGCTAACATGGTTAGATCGCCAAATAACTGCTTGAAAAGTACTACAAAGCCCCTAAAAAGTAGGCATTCTTCAGCAAATATAATAATCACATGAAAAGAATACTCATGGGGCGCCTGGGTGGCTCAGTCGGTTGAGCGGCCGACTTCAGCTCAGGTCATGATCTCGCGGTCTGTGGGTTCGGGCCCCATGTCGGGCTCTGTGCTGATGGCTCATCAGAGCCTGGAGCCTGCTTCGGTTTCTGTGTCTCCCTCTCTCTCTGCCCTTCCCCTGCTCATGTTCTGTCTCTGTCTCTCAAAAATAAATAAACATTAAAATTAAAAAAAAAAAAAAAAGAAAAGAATACTCATGAACAAAGCAAAACTTAACTGAATATTTCTAAGTACTTTTATAGACATTATCAATGGTTAAACTAAAGCATAAAAAATGTCTAGAAAGATTAAACTCATAAACATTAACACTTTTAAGGAAACAAAACTCCCAAAAGACTTATCTACACTCTATAATTCTGTTTATTTAAGGTTCAAAACAGGCAAAACTCAACTATGGTATTAGAAATCAAGTTAGGGATTACTTTTGGGCAGAAAGGAGGGTGTAAGAATTCAGAAGATGTATGCAAGGGGCTTCCAGGATGTACTCAATTTTACAGTTTGTGACCTAGGTAGAAGTTTCACAGATGTCCGCTACTTTTGTTAAGAATTTTCTCCTGGTCTATTTCTACACCTGGTCTTTTTAATACTGCTTACAGTGCTATTTATATAAGGTTGTTAATTTCAATGTATTTGAATCTACACAAATACAATCAATTTATTAAGTGAACATTTGTTTTATGCATTTTCTGTATGTATCATACTTTATTTTATTTTTACTTGAGAGAGAGAGAGGAAGAGTCCACGCACAAGCAGGGGAGAAAGAGAGAGAGACAGAGAGAGACAGAGAATCCAAAGCAGGCTCCAGGCTCAGTGCACAGCCTGATCCAGGGCTTGATCCCACAATCCTGGGCTCATGACCTGAGAGGAACTCAAGAGTTGGATGCTTAACCAACTGAGCCACCCCAGTGCCCCTGTCCATATCATACTTTAAAAAGTCAAATTAATCAACAACAAAGAAACAATGTATGATCTAAATCCAGTTTACCTGTGATTTTTTCTTTCCTGGAACACATATTTTCACGTTTTTCCCTTTTATCAGAAGAGGTGTTGTTTCAATATACTTCATGACTGCAGTAACTGCCTCTCTAAATTCCATTTCCAAGTAGGCCTAAATAAAATGTATTACATTGTTAGTCAAAAATCTAACTCAAAATTCTCTGCATGACTTAGTACTTTTTGTGGAACATAAAACTATGAAATTACCTCAAGTCCTGGTTGCATTTACCTCTTTTTGTTTTGCTCAAGTGTCATTTGATCTCTATGGTGTTTTTGCAAATGAAATGGACATTTAATCTTATAAAATTTCTATACTATTACCAAGATAAGAAGGGGGAAAACAGGGGTCCATGGCAGGCTTGTGGAACAATGAGACATAGTAAGACAGGGCTGAGTAACTGCAGAAGGCAAGATCTGGTCTAGCTTACTTTAAGTCCGACATTTTTAAAGCTTCTTGCAACAATGAACACTACCAACAACGTTCCCCTGTTTTGTCTCATGATTTTATGTTCTGCTTAGTCTGCGGTTGTTCATAATCTTAATGAACTTTTCTGTGTGAGGTATAGGAATATAACCCACATGTAAAAAGTATGGTACACCAAAGTCATTTTTTGCTATCATCTTATCAGTGTGTTAAAGCAAACTATAACCTGCCACCTGTTTTTGCAAATAGTTTTTTTTTAACAAAGCCATGCCCATTCATTTGTATATTACTTATGGCTGTTTTTGTACTACAATGGCAGTGTTGTATAGCTGCAATCCTACAGCAAAGCCTAAAATATTTACCGTCAGGCCCTTTACAGGAAAAGTTTATCAATTCCTATTCTAAAGGATATAAAACAGTATGGTGGGACCTTGTTCACTGGAATCCAATCATTTTACATTAAGTCTCAATTAATAATTATATATGTATATGTAGTAAAAGCTGCTAAAAGATCCAACATCAGTCTTTATAAAGTAATAACTTTGTATGCATGTTGAGAACAGAGACTCACTTCTTTTCTATAAGGAACAACGAGGACATCATTAACTTTTCCAAATGGCTGAAATATTTTCCTAATCTCTTCTTCAGTACAGCCATCCTCTGGTAATTCAGATACAAGAAGAACTGAACCATAATGCGAAGACTGGTCTTTCCGAAGCTATTTTTGAGTGAAAGAAAATAAAAAATAAACTGAATTAAGTCATGAAGTATAATAATAATTTCCAATATAATTTCTTCTACCATTAACCTTAGTCCTTTAAACAGACTTTTCTAAATATTTTAGCACAATTAAAAAAAATTTTAAATGTTAAAGTAGTAAAAAGTGTTTCATATTTTACCACTCAATGCTAACAGTGGTCAGAGTTTATACATACACAATCACAAATGCTCTTTTCTGTTTAGAAACATTTTATAACAAACAAGATCTAGGGAATGATCTAAAACTACTGAAAAATAGTTTTCTATATGAATTTACAAGCCCCGTCACTAACGAAGCTGAACATTATAGCTTTTGTTCACTCTGTGTTTTAATAACTGAAATAATATTGGGGCGTCTGGGTAGCTCAGTCAGTTAGGCATCCAACTTTGTCTCAGGCCATGATCTTGCAGTTCATGAGTTCAAGCCCCACATCAGGCTGCCTGCTATTAGCAAAGAGCCCACTTTGGATCCTCTGCCCCCTCCTTTTTCTCCCCCCCTTCTGCCCCACCCTCATGTTCCTCTCAAAAATAAACAAACAAAAAAAGAATTCTAAAAAAATAATAATAAGAATTGAAATGATATCTGGGGGTGCCTGGGTGGCTCAGTCAGTTAAGCATCCGACTTCAGCTCAGGTTATGATGTCATAGTTCGTGGGTTCAAGCCCTGTGTGGCGCTCTGTGCTGATAGCTCAGAGCCTGGAGCCTGCTTTGGATTCTGTGTCTCCCTCTCTCTCTCTGTCCCTCCCCAGCTTGCACTCTTTGTTTCTCAAAAAGTAAATTAAAAAACGTTAAAAAATGATACCTAGGTAAGTATAACATTTTAAAAGACTCAAATAGAATATGTATAAAGTTGAATACTCTGTAATAACAAATTTATCATCTATGTTAAAAACTGTCTCTCTCTGCCCCTCCCCTGCTCGTGCTGTCTCTCTCTCTCTCAAAAATAAACATTAAAAAAAAAAACTAACTTAAAATATAGGAAGATTATTTTAAGTGTATCCTTCTAAATATAAGCTCTTTGAAGGCAAGGAATTAGAATTATTGAAATTATTTAGACAAATTAGAGTAATATGCACCTTAATACCTGAAGATTTGTAATACTACAACACACTAAACATCTGATAATTTGGTCTAAAATTAGCAATTACCCTAATGTTCTCTGCATGCTTCATATACTATTTACTATAATAGTAATAAAATTAATATATGAAATAAAATAATGCCTCAGGATTATAACTAAAAGGTTATAGTCAAAATACACCAATAAATCAATACCAGAAAATAAGCTATTCTACACTGGACAAGAGTATTTGACTTCTGATTTGTACTACAAAAAAGTAAAAAATAGATTAAAAATGACCAAGTCTCAGTAGACTTTTACAGCTTACAAAAACCTGTTTATGTTGCCAGTGAATACATTCACCTTCCCCACCAGAGAGCAGAACTCATCACAACAACCTGTTTGCGTGGCTAGCCAAAAACACCAAACCATCAAAACGTTCTCACTTTTGTTACATCAAATGTCAAACCTCCAGGATTTGTAAGCTACGAGATTTTGAATTAATGGGCTTTTACTAAGTTCATAAGAGCAATATTCCGTATCAACACAATTTAACATGTCACAATTTCAAATTCCTAAAATATGAAAATAAAAAATTCAAGCAACTTTTCTGTCATAATGACACACGTTTATACACACTGGCACTAACAATTCAAGAACTACTAACCTTACGCTGGAGAGAAACGGCCTTATCAGACACTTGTTTACATTCTGGTAATGTGTCACCTTCAATATTCTTGGCTTTGTAACGAGCAGAATGTCCCCCTAAATTTGAATCATTCTTTGTAGAGTTTGTAGATTTTACTGATGGCTTTGATCCACTGCCAGTTTTAGGCTTTTGTGCTGGTGAGTGTCCTTTATCAATTGCTTCAAGATGCTTCTGTTTACTGAATTCTGACCCATGCCCAGATCGTTGTACTATATCTTCTAATGCTTTTTTTCTATCTAGTAAAAAGGACATAAACGAAATGTCAACTGCAAAGAACTTAAGGTGGAAACCATCGCATCACATTAATAAAGAAAAAGGAAGAACTCGAATGCCCCAATATTTATCACATAGAGCCACTGTCAGACCAAACAGGAAGTAAATACACACAAAAAAATTCTTAGTATTTGATTCTTCACTCATGAGCTTGAGTGGTCTTCAAACTTTTGATTTCAGAACTCCCCTTCACTCTTAAAATCTGAAGACTCCAAAGAGTTTCTGTGTTAAATTTATCAGTATTTACCGTGTAAGAAATTGAAATCAAATTTTTATTTAATAATTTGTTTAATAGTAATAATCTCCTATGTTGGCATAAATAACATTTTTATGAAAAATGACTTTAATTCTCAAACAAAAAATTAGGTAAAAGAGTAGCACCACTGTGTATTTTCCCAAAGACATTCATGTTGTGCTTAAAACCTGAATTCTCATATCTGCTTCTGCATCCAATTGGAAGATATATTATTTTGGTTGAAATGTATAAAGAAAATCCAGCTTCATAGACCTGTAGTTAGAAAAAGGAAGATCTTGGAGACCTTTAAAAAGATCTCAGAGGAAACATATATGAGATGTTTCTAGAAAGGTCACTAAGCCAATATTAACACACGGGTTGAAAATATGAAAAATACCAAAAAAAAATTTAAATTAACTCATGGCCAAACGAAGATGTTTGCCTAGCCATGGTTTTTAAATTTGATTCTGGGTAGACCGATACATTTCTTTTGATAGTTAATAAACGATCAGACTAAGCTGGAATGTGGGTCAACCTCACACAGAAATTCTAAACACAGAAACAAAATATTCTATTACGAGGGCTAAGGCAGATAGCTCAAAATGTCAACTTTCATTAAATCTTGATAGTAGCAAACATGTCACCATTTCAAACTTATTAAAATTACAGAAATAAAAAATTCAAACAAAAACACTGAAAAATTTAGTCAAAATAAGTAGATTTATTATTCACAACCATAAGCGTACCTGATGATCTCACTGATCTCCGTGATGTCCTTTCAGGGCTAACTGATCGATAGCATTTTGGACTACCTCTAAATGGATTTCTCATTCGATACGGTGAACGGGATCTGGATCTGTATCTAGAAATGAAACGATGGCAAATCCTTGGACTTCGACTTCTTGGTCTGTATATATAGCGTATTGGGCTTCGAGATCGACGGAATCTGTGACTTGAGCTTGATCTCCTAGAATGTCTAGGACTGGGGGAATGAGAACGTCTTCTTGGAGTTTCATTTTCTTTTCTAGTGCCTTCAGTTCTACAAAGAATGGGTGGGGGGGAGGATCAAAAGACTCAGCAATTTAATGTAAATTTAGGTTATATTAAATAAGAGAAGTCACTTTTTTTTAATGTTTATTTATTTTGAGAAGGAAAGTGCGAGTGGGGGAGAGGGCAGCAAGAGAGGGAGAGAGAGAATCCCAAGCAGGCTCCACGCTGTCAGCGCAGAGCCCAGTACAGGGCTCAAACCCACAGTGAGATCATGACCTGAGCCAAAACCAAGAGTCAGATGCTTAACCAACTGAGCCATTCAGGCATCCCCAGAAGTCCCTTCTTAACAAAGATTATTAACAATACCAAACTCTTATGTCATGTATTTATTTCAAACACAAACCTATTTGTTATGATGCAATTCAGCCTTGTAGATAAATAAGAAACAGACAGATGTTTATCCCTCTAATTGCTTGGATCCTTGTTTTGCTAACATATCCTTCATCAATTTCTTGGGCTTTTCCTATACCACTATATAGTCAATTATATATTGGAAGTATTAAGTTATACAGAGAATTTAAGAAATGATTTCATAAACAAATGCTTTTCAACAATTTTTCCTGAGAGATTATACCAGCTACAAATATTTCTTGGACTGCTGTACTCATGTATACATAAACAGATACCTCCTAGGAAATATAAAGCTTAATGAAACCATTCCTAACCTTCAAGGCATTTATATCGTAAGACCCCAAAAAATATAAAACAGTAACAAAAGCATAAAGTATTTGCAGAAAAGACTAAAAACAATAGAAGTTCACAGAGGCGAGCCATCATACCTAAGCTGGGATAATTAAAGATTTATAGAGATTGTTGCATTTGTCTGATGTTTCAAAGTAAAAACAATCAAAACAGGAACTCAATTAAAAAGAATACCTTTAAAAAAAACCTGTTTACTTTTAAGAGAAAAATCAAGTCGCAACAACACCACTATTCAAAAAAGAATTACCTTCTTGATGGGAGGATCTCAGGATTCCAATCAGGATACCTATTTTGAGAATAAACAGTATTAATGAACAGTTGAAATGAGACTATAAGTTTCAATTAATCTTTCCCTGCAATGTATCAGGACTATTCAAAACCTTAGTTTACATAGTAACTTATTAGTAGATTAATATATGAAAATTTTCTTGGAAGTAAAATATTTGAGGCTCTAATTAAAGAAATAAAGCATTGCTCCAGTAGGCATTTCAAGGAAAAGAAACACGTTCTCAATTTTAAAGACTTCAAAGTTTACTTAAGTAAAATAGGGAATACACATGTAAGTATGTTAAGAGGTACAGAATAGGTACATGACACAAGCTCAGGTAGAGGTTAAAAGTCAAAGACAGTTCCTGCACTTGGCAGAACTACAGGGGACACAATTCTATAGAATATAATACGCATGGTGCCCTTAAGACTGTACCTAGAGGTTCTCGAAAAGATACATCTAGTGGGAAGAATCGGGAGAATTTATAGAAAGGGCTGTTTTTCAGGTAGCCCTTTAAGGTCTACCAATAAGCATGGATCAAGCTAGATTTCATGAAGTAGTGATACATAAAAGAATTTAGAGGCAAAGTAAGTGTTCTATTCCAGGAACTGGTCTGGCTGCAGCATAGAAATGATGAAAAGGATTTATGAGGGGGGAAACCCGGAACAGTAGCTCAAAATTATAAACGGTGAAGGTCCTAGAGGTAAGGAGATTGCACATAAGTAAAAGGCAATGGGGAACCAATAAACATTTCTGAAATGAAAGAGAACACAAGAATTTTTCAGAATGACTAGAAATAAATATCTGGAATTATGGGGAAAGATGAGGACTAAGATATTGAAAAAGCAGGCATGCAGAAGTCACAGGACTAGTACAAAGACTGTGTGAGACTAACAAAGAATCCGAGGACACCAACACTCAAGAGTAATGCAGACAACGACAAACCAATAAATGAGATTAAGAAATCACAGGAAAAAAAAGTAGAAGGAACAGTAACATCATAGAACCCTAAGAAAGAGACATCTTCGTCCGCAACTTTTCTAGACAATCTGAACTCTAAAGGTTAATTGGAAATTTTGGAAAATTTTTTAAATTGGAAATTAAATCATTAAGCCAGTTAATATTCAAAAACACAATTTCAGTAAGCAAGAGGAGAGCCAGGTAAGGAAATGGAGGCAGTCGACTCTTACAGCATGTCACCTGGCAGAAAATAAAGTCAGGTCAAAACCACGGTAAGGTAAAATGGTTTTTATTTGTTACTATTTCTCTCAGACACTGTTAGCAGGCTAACTCAAATTGAGTATTGAGAAGCAATTCTCAACTTCCATTTCGCTTGCCTGCCTCTACTACAGAGGCTAAAAAAGCTAAATATTTGCTTTCCTAGCCTCCTTAGAACACAGCCAGTGATAGGTTTAAACCAATGAGACATGGGTGCAAAACCACTGGCAAAATTCTTTCTGCTTCTTGCCCCTTCCTTCCTGCTGTGAGAAATATGATGCCTAAAGGATCTTGTAATTATAAGGTGACAAACTATGAAGAGAAAAAAAAGTTAACTTTAATCCAGCATATCCATCACCCAGCATTTAACAATTGTGAAAACATGAATAACTGTTTCATTTACACTTACCCTTTTAAAAACTTTCCTTACTTTGTTACCATCTAAGAAGATAAATTTCTAGTCTACAATATAACAATTAACAGTAAGACCTCTGGGGCACCTGAGTGGCTCAGTTGGTTAAGCGTCTGACTCTTGGTTTCGGTTCAGGTAATGATCTCACAGTTCATGGGTTCAAGCCCCACATCGGGCTCTGTGCTGACAGCACAGAGCTGCTTGGGATGCTCTCTCTGTCCCTCTCCTGTCTGCACACGCACTCTTTCACTCAATCTCTCAAAATAAATTAATAAACTTTAAAAATAAACCAATCGATAAAAGCAAGACCTCTGGGGGTGCCTGGCTGGCTCAGTCAGTAGAGCATGTGCCTCTTGATCTCAAGATTGTGAGTTCGAGCCCCATGTTGAGTGGAGATTATTTAAAAATAAAATCTTAAAAAAAAAAAAAAAGGCAAGACCTCTGGAATCAAACAATGCTAGGTCTAAGTATATGTGCTGACATTTAATGGCCATGCATCTGAAAGTCAATTATTTAATGTGAGTAAGCTTTAGCTTTCTCACATGTACAATGCTAGAAATATAGCTGCTTGCCAACACAGACATTATTAAATTCCTTGAGCTCTCCAGTTTATGGATTCACAAGAGCTTGAGGGCCGCTGTTCAAGAAGTCAGTAATAATGTTCTGGATCCTCACTAGGCTGACTGCTAAAATACATGTTCTTGCCTCTGCTGCCAAGGCAGAAAGATAAAGTATATGTACTATTCTGCAGATAGCGTTTGGACTGTCTATATATTGCCTAACTAGCTTAAAATGTGTTTCAGAAGCATGATACTCCTCACAAAGGCAGTATAACATAATGGCTAAGAATAAGAACCTAAGAGACATTACTTATGTCCCAGTGTGGGTCAGTGTACACATCACCGATAGTTTTTGCGACAAAAAGTTCAATCTGAATTTAATGATAAGGAAACAAATGGAATATACAAAATGCACTTTTGGAATATTCTTCAAGACAACTTTCCTGGATGTTTCAAAAGAAGTCAACATTGCGGGGCGCCTGGGTGGCTCAGTCGGTTAAGCGACCGACTTCAGCTCAGGTCATAATCTCGCAGTCTGTGAGTTCGAGCCCCGCGTCGGGCTCTGTGCTGATGGCTCAGAGCCTGGAGCCTGTTTCGGATTCTGTGTCTCCCACTCTCTCTGCCCTTTCCCTGCTCATGCTCTGTCTCTATGTCTCTCAAAAATAAATAAATGTTTAAAAAAAAAAAAAAAGAAAGAAGTCAACATTGTGGAAGCATCCTTCTCAAAAAAATAAATGAATGGAATGAAATGGAGAAAAAAAAACACAACAACTTAACAAGCAGAGTGGGCTGTTCTAGCTTAAAAGACTGTAATGCATGAATCTTGACTGAATCCCGGAATGGGAGTGTGTGGTTGGGGGATAGGCAGGGATTCAATGTGGTTATAACAGATAAACACTGTAGAAAATTTCCTTATTCTTAGGAGACAGATATTGAATTGAGGAGTGAAGTTATCATAATGTGTATAATTTATTTTCAAATAGATGAAAAATGTTTATATAAAAATAAAATAAATATGGCAAATGATAATAATTGGTGAATAAAGATGAATATATGAATGTTTACTATCCTTTCAACTTTTGCAGCCTAGAAATTTTTCAGAATAATATGCTGAGTGGAAAAGGGGAGGAAAGGGGAAAAGATCCATGGCTAGACAGACTAGTTGTGCCAATTATTTGCTGTGAAATAGCAGGGAAATGGACTCTCTGTGCCTTAGTTTCCTTAATGATAAAATCACAAATAATCATTATATATACATTTCAAAAGGTTACTGTGAAGATTAAATTGAGTAAAGGACTTAATGGGCCCAACATACAATAATAAAAATATAGCTATTATTCTTCATTTATTTTTAATACTAAAATTCTGATATAACGTATCTTTTCTCAGGTTAACAAAACTACTCTTGTATATATTCCAGAAAGAGCCAACAAAGACAAAGAGAGGAAAGAGGTAATAAGCCTTAAGAAAAGGAATAAGAACCTAAATATACATCAGCAGAGGAATGTCTAAATAGATTAAGGTATAGAAACAAAAGGAACATAATGTAGCTTTAAAAAACAAAGAAAGGAATAGCATTTTGCCATGGAATGATCCCAAGAACCTAATCAAATCTATTTTTTGGTCATTATCTTTTGCAGTGTAGAGAAAGTCAAGGAGGAATTATTCAAGAGCACATAACCTGAAAAAGGTAAAAATGTAGGCTGGAGTAAATAAGTGGCAGGCACAGAAAGCACTTTAAAATTAGGTCCTAAGTGCAAGAAACAACAACTACAACGACAACAACTCCACCAGAAGGCTTCAACAGCCGTACGTGCCATTTGCTCTAGTAAATTAATGGCAGTATATGTAGCTAGAATCCCCTTATTAGCATTAATGCCTATCTATAACAACTCACTCCCACTTAAATCCCTCACCTTCATAAAAATTAGACAACCTACTAGGTATAGGAGAAAATTTGTAGTTTAAGAGAGATTTTCCATTTACAGTACTAACTAAATCTATCTAATTCAGATAACAAATTATCTCCATATGATAACTTACGTATGTTTACACAGCATTTATATAGGTAAGCAACTCCTATCCCTATTCATACACAGTCTATATGATCAGGTAGGGCTTATTATCATACTCAACAGCAGGAGCAAGGACATGACACCAACACAGGTAGAGTACCCCATTCTTACAACCATTATACATGATTTCAAGATGGACAACTAATTCAAAGTGGACCAAAAGAGTCAAACCAAGGACTTATACAGAAGTTATGAGGAAAGATGTTTGAGGGTTTTTGTGTGTGTTTCTATTTTGGTTTTAACTCCTGGAATTACTAACTATACAGTTAGTTACCTTAAATCCAAAATTATGGGGGTCATTTTGCTTTGTAGAGGAAGTGTACCTGGGATCTCACAAGACCAAAGCAGAAGAGAATAGCCAAGAAACAAAAACATTTTTGACTGCTTCGATTTTTGTTTCAGCATCCAAATTCAGCTGTTCCTGAAACTAGAACCACTTCTTAAGTTTCCCAGTTATATACATTAATACATTTCTTTACTTTAAAAACTACTTTCAGGGGCGCCTCGGTAGTCGGTTAAGCATCCAACTCTCGATTTTGGCTCAGGTCATGATCTCATGGTTTGTGAGGTTCGTGAGATTGAGCCCCACGTCAGGATTCTCCCCCCACCCACCCCCCTCCAACGCGCGCATGCTTTCTCTCAAAATAAATAAATTACACACACAAAAAAAAACTACTTTAAGTTATCATTTATGACCAGAAGAGTCCTGAATAATCTCAAAAACTTTTGGTGATGTTTTCATAAAGAATAAAACCAAATCCCAAACCAGCTGCACAAAAATCATTTCACCCCAAAACGTTACTCATATGTTTAGTATGTCAGTTTTAGTGACCAGTAACTTGACGCACAATTATATTAGCATGTTTAATGGCAGTAGAAGGAATACAATTTAATTTTGTTACTCCAGGGTTATAGAAGGTTCCTGTTAAAGTCTACCTACCAGGATTAAATTAGGAGGGAATCAGAAGAAAAGATCATATTTAATTCTCTCCTTTGGGAAAAGATTATATATACTTTATAAAATATTTCAAATAGGCAATAGCTTTCTAGTACCACATTAACAGTATTAAACGACCATACCTGAACATGAACTATTTTGTAAATTTGTTACCTATAAAAAAGAAAAACTTGTTCTTACTGTTGACGTAGCTGGCGGCAACTCTCAATATGAGTAGATGTATTTTGATGCTGAATCCAATCCTATTATAAAAGGAGAAAAGTGCTGAAATTAGAATATTCCTCACAATGACTAATGAAATTAGGCTTTTAAAAATGACACAGGACACTTCCATTTTCCAAAAATTAACAAATCTAGTTATAAATAACATTTGACTAGTCATTAGTTTTTCATAAAAATAAAAGGCCTCCAAACAGAGGCATGTAATACCAGACCTCATTGATGCCATTTTGAAACATTTTCGTATGGAAAACATTTTAAAAATCAAATCCATGAATACTCATTTTGAAATCAAATATATACTTAACCTTGGAAAAAATAAAAGCATTGATCAGAAATAATCATCTCAAATATAAAAATACTCCAGAGAACACCAAAAACTCTATAATAAAACAGTATCTGAAATGGCATATTCAAAACATAGTATGCACGATTAATATCTCTAAATTCAAGCTAACAACACCAACAACAAAATATCCTACCTCTTAGGCCAGTATCATTCCAAATAAGGTACCCACTATACTGACAAAGGATAAGATTAGTAAAAATATGAAAAACTGCTGCTGATTAAATCTAATTTATTTTCAGGATTTAAGGGAAAATAACACCACTTCGAAGACACAATATCACTTACATATAGAGCTTTACAATGAACAAAATTCTCTCTTAATACATTACTTCATTTACAAATCTGCCCTAAAATTACATTCTATACCCATAAATAGCTCCTGGGAGATACATCTGATTAAAAGAAAAAAAAAAAAAAAGACAATACAGTTTTCAAAGACACAGTTCCCCAAGTGAAACGGTTAAAAGCAACATTTTTTTCTCAGTGATTTATTGTTTCTCCAGCATTTAGACAGGCAAAAAACTTACTAAACACTTCTATTTTTTAAAATGTTCCTTGGGGAAAATATTATTCATGTCCATTTCAAAAACATTTTAGTATGTCACTGCTACAAACTAGAAGTTCCCACAGTTAAAACCACAGTTGACACTAATTTTGGAATCTGCCTTGTCAAGAACTATCTGAACACAAGTGCATCATCTGCAATACTTAGCAACAGGTTATGAAAAACCCTAAACTATTTCGTTAAGCCATGAAACTCATTGTGGACTGCAAAAAAGTAATGTCTGCATATCCTGCTCAATGCTACAAACAGAAACTACAAGACTCTCTAGTACTCCTAAACCCATGTCTTTGACATTAACTGGACATTGTTTACATCAAACAGACACTGGCAAGTAGTGGGTTGGGCATGATTTATTTAGACCGAGAAATGTTTTATTTGAATAAGTTGCCATTGTTTAACAATCCAGAGATTTTACCCCCAAATTCAGACTTTCAGCTTTTCTTGAAAAAATAATACTAGACATGTATTCTGTATAGCAACTATCAGCTAATGCTGACAGCTGCCCTATTTAAGGCACACTCTCCATTTTGACATATACATTTATATACATATATATATGTATACACACACACACACTCTCTCTCTTTCTCTCTCTCTCTCTCCTGTTTAACAGGCTCACTTCACTCACTGATATTACTTGCTTTAAGCTCAGTAAATATACCTATGCCACCCAAATTTCTAGACTCTCTAGTAACAGTATCCAGATTAGATTAAGGGTCCAAAAGCAGTACTGCCTCTCCAGAGAAAAAGTGATATCACCTACTAAGCAGGAAATACTGCAAGGACTGTAGACTTGAGTGGGCCCAGAATCAAACTTTGAAAATACCTACCCATGTAAGAGCTCACTCTATCCTCCAACTACCTCAAAAATCTTTTATGTCAATTAGTATTTTCCCAAACTGAATTATTTCAGTCTGAAAAACAGCTTCTAAACCAAGGATAGCCCAAAAGACATTAACTTCTAAACCAAGGACAGCTCCTCCTCTAACATCTGAAAACCAATTTAGAAAAATACATTTCACATTCTACTGTTGCCTTTTTCAAGCTATAGTTTTAAAGATTCAGCATGGGGAATGTATTTGTCAAATGTTACTTAGCAAGAAAAAATTTGCAACTGGCAAATTACACACATTGGCTACATTATTTACAAGGTCATATATATATATACATTTACAAGTCAGGAAGATAGATCACACAGAAACAAGAGAGGTAGTTTATACCATCTAAGTCCATGTTCACAAATCCCAGCATTTGGTCATCCAGTAGTGAAGAATTCTTTAGTTAGATCCATTATGCTGTTCTGTTAAAAAGGTATGTGGTTTCTGTTTTGTTTTAAATGGTTATCTCTGTGAATTCTAATGCATCACTAAATAATTTCTTTTCCTAAGTTTTACTTTTATCATATTAACCTGAACTTTCACCATCTTACACTTGAGGAACTAGGGAAGCTTCATATTTGGTGCCCTACCTTAGTTCTTCTCATTCCTATTTACCCTACACACACCTGCCAGATTTCTCTCTCTAAAAATATACTTTGAACATGTCACTTCTCATATCAAGAACCTTAAATAGCTTCCTAATTTCTCCCACCTCAAGTCTAAACACCTTAAGTTTTTGAAGACTCTTGGTACTTACTGTTGTTGCTAACATTTGAAATGTCATCCCTCTTCCCCTAGGTATATTTGAAGCTTACTCATCATTTAAGACCTATATTTAATCTACTCCATGAAGTCTTCCCTCCCCAATCCTTCTAGTCCAGACTCAATGCAGTTAGTCACTGTCACTCAATCTCATCCAACTAGACTACAGAAGTCTTTTGATGTCAGAAAGTACATTCATACTTTTTTTCTTTTGCTTTCTCTTCTGTATCTATACAAGATGAGAGATGGTAACTACACTTACTATAAAAAATATGGAACATATCCATAAATTCGCATGTCATCCTTGCACAGGGACAATGCTAATCTTCTCTGTATCATTCCAATTTTAAATAATAATAGTTGCCTTTGGCATATGTGTTGCCAAAGTGAGCACTATTTATACTTTTTAATTATATGCTGCTAAATACACAACAGACAAGATAAATTTTTAACACTGGCCTGATTGGATAGAAGCCTAAAGTCTAGATAGAAATATTAAATCTCTCTCCCCTACAGCATACTCAAACAAGTCAAATAAAATCACCAAACCATTTGTTGATCTCTAATTTTTTAAATTCCTTAGATATGTAATTTTTCTCTTCAATGAGACTGTTTAAACTGCTTAAGACCAACATCTTCATTTTATACAGTTCTCATTTCTGCCCAGCATCTAATATAGTCATGTACAAAACTGATAATCAGTAAACAGCTACTGAATAAACACATATCCTTAACATCCTACAAAATAAAAATTAAAACTTTAAGGGGCGCGTGGGTGGCTCAGTCAGTTGAGCATCCGACTTTGGCTCAACTCATGATTTCATGGCTTGTGAGTTTGAGCTCCATGTCAAGCTCTGTGCTGACTGCTCAGAGCCTGAAGCCTGCTTCAGATTCTGGGTCTCCCTCTTACTCTGCCCCTCCCCCACTCACACTATCTCAAAAATAAACAAACTTTTAAAAAAACTTAAAACTTTAAGTTCTTTATTTTAAAGATACATTTCTTGGATTCATCATGACTAATTAAAAGTTCAAATAGAATACAGAGAGCCTATTTATTACTCAATTCAGGACTGAGACAGGACTACTTAAAAATTACAACTAAGAACTATGAATAACTGAAATTTTTCAAGACTTGGCTATCTCCCTTGATAGGGAAGGCAACTATTATTATTTAGAACTCAGCAAATCTGGCTAAAATGTGGGAGAATGCTGCTTTCCTTTGCTGGAGTTAACAAAATGATCAGCAGAAATCTGGTAACTGGTTAATACAAAGACAATAAAAGGGCAGCACTGGAAGAAGAAAAAAACATGACAATTAACACCTATCGGTTTTTAAGCCTATTTAAAGTATACAACCAATGATATGGCCTTGAATCAAAGCTTATTCCCGAGAGAAGTACATTCCTTCCTGACCATTTGTAATATAAATCTATAAATAACAGTAAACAGAAGAAACAGTGGTTTCCAAACACGTATCAGTAAATAAAACATACTGGGAAATTCCTACACAAATCCAACAATTACAGTTGACTCTTGAACAAACTTAGGTTTAAAGTGCATGGGTCCACATGGATTTTTACAGTACAAACATGTATTTTCTCTTATGATTTCCTTAATAACATTTATTCTCTAGCAGTATTACTTTATTGAAAGAATACAGTATTTAATACATTTAACACACAAATGTATTAACCATCTATTTATGTTATCAGTGAGGCTTCTAGTCAACCGTAGGCTATAGTTTTTAGGAAGTCAAAAGTTATACCTGGACTTTCAACTGCACAGGAGTTGGCATCCCCAAACCCCAAGTTGTTCAAGAGTCAACTGTACTATCAAACAGTACATTCTATATTACTCTTCAGCACCTCTATAAAATACTTCCTTCTAACTATACTGCTCATGAAGGTACCTAAGGCCTTTTTAAAAATTTTTTTCTCTCTAAATGTCTACCATTTAACACTATTCTCTAGCCCAAGGCTCGCCCCAAATACTCTTTTTTCCCCCCAAATAATTATTCGACTCAATTTTGCTACAGATTAAGTCATTTTCGAAAGCTCCTTCTCATGAAACACTAGAAATCCTAGTCTAACTAGAGTCAGAAAATATTTAAATCAACATTAACTGACAGGTAGATACATGCAAAGCTACAATATACTATCTCTTAAAAGTATGCAGTACGAGTTTTTTATTCCATTTTTAAAGTATTTTTATAGTAACAGATTCTATTTAGACAAAGTTCACTCATGTGATATTGTTTTATAAGTACAGTTTATGTTATATAAATTTTATGCTGAATGGATTTTCTAGGAGAACTAATCAAAAGTTCAAAGTAAATGGACAAACTATGTGGTATGCCCAGTCACAGGAATACACTCAACTCAGTACTCAGGCCAGGGCTACTTAGATTACAACTAAGCGGTGATGTTGCATTCAATTATTTCTGCCATTTCCTAGTTAACATCAGCACAAATAGGAAAATTTAGAGGAAATTTGGGCGCTGAGTATCATTATACAGTGATCTTTAAAAACACTCACCTTCAAATGACTACATTCTACGTTACACAGAGAACACAAATGTGGAAATATTCTTGGAGACGCTGCATAATAATCATTCATCATAGAGGGAGTTGGAAGTCTCTTCATCTTCTGGGCATCAGCATGTGAAAACTTTGGTAACCATGATGCTTTCACAATCCCAAAGGGAGACTGAATGGGAATGTCAGCCTCTGACTGGTAATTCTTTTTACTTCCTCCTGAACCGTGTATATTAGACGAATTAATCACAGATTCATGTGGGATCCGTTCTTGTTGGTTTACAGCTGAAATTAATTCTGATGAAAAAGGTTGCTGGTTCATCGGTGGAGGAATAAGAGACTGACTCATTGTCTGGTTAACTGTTTGGCTAATGGATTGACTGACGGATTTTACAGGTTCAAGGACTGACTGTCCTCCTGAAATGTGTAAGCCTGACATCTTAGTTCCACTCTCAACTGGGAAAAAGGACTGATTATTAGAGGACTCACTGGGAAAGTCCATCTGTCGAAACACATCTTCAACAGGAAACATAGAATTACATATCACATTTGGAGTGGGAACAGATGCAGAAATGCTCTGTGACCGAAATTCATTCTTGACCTCATCCGTTGGAATTTCAGGATCATAAATACGTACTTCAAGTGGATCTTCTGTGTAGCCATATTTGCTTGCATGCCCATAATCAATCACATTACTTGAAACTGCCTCGTTACCAAGCGTTTCTTTACTTCTGCTCTGAGAAGGCAAATTAGGTAATCGGCGCCCCATTTTACGCATTCTTATATCCCTTAAGATTAATGGCATATTTTCAGGAGTTAGCTGTTCATCAGGATAGCGACTGAGTTCTTCTAAGTCTTCATTAGATAATCCAAAACTTGCTAAGATACTTGAGGCACTCTCTTTTGTATAGCGGCTCTGTACTTGAGGACTCTGCTCTGTAACCTGTGTTAGAGAACTCTGTTTCACTCCCACTGATGCAGATATATGAGGCTCATCATCCCACCGGCTACCATGAGGTTTCCCCTTCTTTTGCTGTGCTTCATGAAAATCCAATTTCTCTTTGGTCAATCTTGGATCAGTTCGATGTTGCGTTACCTGAACATTCATTCTCTGTGGTCCCATGTTCTGATAAGATTCATGGCCAGCAAATCTGTGTGGAATTCCACGAGCTCTCCCTGCTGGGTAAAATCTTGGAAGACCCATGGATCCAGGCCTCATAAACGGTCCTGGAGGCCTCATCCCAGAAGGGTTAGGTGCTCGTGGCCTCTGAAGTGGAAAGTTTCCTCGAGGATTAAACCTGGGTCTCGACATGGCTATTTTCAAGAAAGCCTGATTTAATAAAGTATAAGGTGGTGTTGAACTATGTGAGGCAACGGCATTCAGCTGCTGAAGCGCCAACTGAGTCTTAATCTGAGCAAAGTGCAAAGGAGATGGGCCCAACAGAAGTGGGTTTGCAATGCCCAGGTTCAAGGAATTCACAAGTGGTGCGAAATTTTCCAAGAATAACACAAAGCTGAAAGTTAAAACACAAATATTAGATCATTTTAACTCAAACTACTTAATGAAGTGGGTTCTACAGCCAGTGTAAAACATTTTGAAACAAAGCCATGAAACCATCCTCCATTTCATATACTTTTAGAGTGTTTATGAGAATCGTTAACTTTCCCAAAAATGTTCTCTTCTTTTCTTTCCCGAATCCAGAACACAAACCCCAAACCTCAAGCCAGAGTTCATGTACACAGTGTTGTTGCACTGGGTGCTGTCCTAGATGCTGAGCGATAATTACGACTCCTTTTAAATAATCTTGAAAAATATTGGGGATTTATTTCACGCTTTGTTACTGGAAAAAAAGATGAAGGCATTAAAATACTTGGAAATACACATGCACTTAATATGTACATTATGTACAAACCAGGAAAACAGAAACTGTAAGCTTAAAATTTTACAAGACCCATTTCTCTAAGACACTGTCTTCCCTGGAAAAACATCTCACATATTTCATATAGCAATCAGACTATGCTTAAGTGCTGTTGTTAAACAGATGTTTCTTCTGAGATGAAAACTTGTCACCAATAACTTGACTAGTCTGACAAAAGAGTGTGCAGTAGCATGTAATTGATAATATACAACACAACATGTAGCACAACCACGTTACTGGTCTCTCAGATTCCCTCCACAGTGTGAGGAATATAGGCAAATATATACAGATAATAGAAATGCTAACTTTATGCTGTTCATAAGCCAATGACTGTTCTAAGCAATTTACATGGATTGATTCATTTAATTCTCACAAGAGCTCCTTGAAATATGTACAGTTTTATAGACAAGGATACTAAGGCACAGAGAAGTTAAGTAACTTGCATGGATAATAAGCAACTGGGCTGAGATTTGCACTCAAAGTAATTTAGCCCCATAATGCATGCTCCTAAGCACTAACAGATGTGAGCAAGAATATCTTGCAGTTCTGGGCATTCTATTAAACTGGTTGCTGTCCAGCCATCAGAGCACAGCACAACTCCTTCCAAGCGATTCTCAAAGAAATAGACTTTAGCTATCATTCAGGACCAAGGTCAGCAGCCACCGGGCTTGACTTCCCTCTCACAGTTTAAAAAAAAAAACAAACCAGAAAACCAAAAAACCACGGATTGCCTGTTTTCCATCAGGTCCCTACTTTTATACCTGATAGAAATGCAAGGTGGGAAACATGAGGTCTTGAGGCATCTATACCTACTATGGAAACCCACACTATAGATCCTATTTGAAGATCATCACTTTCTAGGGGCCACTGGGTGGCTGAGCTGGTTAACCTCCCAACAGCTCAGGTCATGATCTTGCAGTCTTGTGAGTTCCAGCCCCGCACTGGGCTCTGTACTGACAGTTCAGACCCTGGGGCCTGCTTTTGATTCTGTGTTTCCCTCTCTCTCTCAAAACTAAATTTAAAAAATTAACAAAACAATAAAAGAAAGATGTTATGAAGATCATCACTTTCTGGTTCAAGCTATAACTTCATTCATTAATTCCACTATATTCTTTTTTTTATTTATACATGTTGGTGAAATGTTAATTTGGCTGAGAAATGGGCTTTATCTGGTTAACACGCTCCCTTCCAATCATCTCTTCCAATCAAAACAAACAAAACAACTTTGCCCTGACTTACTTGATTTTCCTCATCTTTCAAAGTCAGCCTCCATTAAACCTTTCTTGATCACCAAGGCCCAGAGTGAGTACGCCAACAAACTCTTGTTTGTTGCCTGTACCATTTGGGACTCCTACGTTTTACTATGTTTTTGTGTTTGTCTCTTTGGTCTTTTTCAACTATCTACTATTAATTAAAAGCATATGTTTACTGGGGCACCTGAGTGGCTCTGTCAGTTAAGCTTCTGACTTCGCTCAGGTCATGATCTCGCAATTTGTGAGTTGGAGCCCTGCACTGGCACTCTGCTGTCAGTGCAGAGCCTGCTTCAATCCTGTATCCTTCTCTCTGCCCTTCCTCTGCCTTGCACATGCTCACATGCTCTCTCTCTCAAAAATAAACATTAAAAAAAAATTTTAAAGCATGTTTATTTTGTGTTCTAAGCATATAAACTCTACTCCTACTTAAAATACCCTCAAATATTTAAGCAATTTGAATGATCATATCCAAAGTCCTCATTAACAGACACAGATTATTAATTTTCAAATTAGGATGAAATGCAACACAACAAAAATTACACAAGCTTCTAATTCAACAGATACAAGCAGTAGACACAAGTTTACTAAACGATGATATCCAAATTCTCTGTGAATAATGTTAATTTATAACGAACTCCAGATCTTTTTAAATAAATCATATTAAACTGTCTACTTTCTACAGAATAAAAATATTTCCAAGAACAACGCTCTCTTATGTAAGCAGTTTGTCATCTAGTTACTCAAACTCTTTCAGCGCCATTTTCCTTAAACGGTGATGACTCCTCCCACAACTTTAGGAACACACACTATATCCCAAATATTGTTTCTCCCCCATAAGAAAACCAAAAACAGATTTCAATCGACCATCTAATTATTTCATGGAATTGTGAACAAATATCTAGAGGTATCTATATTTTAAGTTCTTTAAAAGCAAAAATTTACCTATTTCCTAAGTGCCCAGCACTGCCTTACATTGATACATGTATACATTTACAGAATGCAAGAGAGCAGACCTTCACAAACTGTGTTCTGTGGAAATTACTAACCTGTAAGACTTATACAAACAAGTTCCCTGGTCAAGTCTGAAATGCATCCACTAGCTACTCTTCCCAGACGGACATGATACCTACTGTATACTGAATTATATAGGCTCTGAGATACCCTGATGTTTATCAAAAACCTTTTTTCATTTTGTGCTTCCTAAACTTTAGTTTTCTTCATGCATATACCCGGATGTGGTATTTGAAATATTGAGTAATTGGTAAAGAACAAGCAATGAATAACAAGTACAGTAAATTGTGATTTATAGTATGCAACCAGGGTCCTGTGCCCCTCCCGAAGCTCCATCACCCTAAAGCTTTTAGTTGCTGTAGCACAAGGTGGGGGGTGGGGGGGTGCAGTCCTCAGGGAGGAACTAAAAGAATGGGGAAATGGAGGTCCACCCTTGGGGTAACAGCTACTTATTAATCAGGGCAGAATTTTTCCATATTTAAACAATTGGCATATGTGCATCAGTGTTGTAGTCGTGAATATCAGTCTGGAAACATTCAATATTCACAGAACAATGTGCAATATACATGAAGAGAAAAACAAAAAGGCCTTTTCCTAATTTAAATTTCAATTCTCAGTAAGCAGAGGTTTGGCTTGTTTCCATTTTTTAGGAGGCTTAAAACACACACGCATGTGCACACGCACGTGCACACACACACTCACACTAGACCTCCTATACAGCTAATTCCAATGTGAAATCTAATATAATGAGGACATAGTAATAAATTAACAGCCCTGGCTCTCCTGAAGAGATTTTTCTCCCTTTTCTCCTGGTAAGACAAATTAGGGTCTTGTTTAATCATCGTTATTTATTATGCATTCTGATTCCAGGAGCTGCTGCTGGCTGACTAGAGGGAAGAAAGTTTTTCTCCTGTATGCATACCCCAGAAAATCCGTCATTATAAGCACTCTTTCAATAGGTCTCTTCAACTAACCTCCTTCCTAAGAACAAGTTTAATCCTTCTGAACTTTTAGTTGATCCTTCTTTAATCCCAAGACTCCTTCTGAATTTCAGACCTGGTCTAAATCTAATGTATTTTCATTTTAGTTTGCATTTAGTAACATTTTTAGACAGTAACCCACTAGTATAAAATCATCAAACACCTTCTTATGCTAACATTATAACTTTTAATGCTAATAGAAAAGTTTCTGATAAAGGAGTTCATTAAAACATTATCATTAAAAGAGGAATTATGATAAATTACTATACATGTATTCAACAGTCTCCAGTTCAATTCCCGCTACAATGATGTGAATGTTAAATCAGAAGCATGAAACCCAATGTTGTGCATTGATAAGAATTAACATATACATTTTTAAAAATATAATAAAGTCTGCCTACAATCCACATGCCAAATAACGTATCTTCAATAGTCTTTATTTTTATTTTTTAAAAATTTTAATGTTTAATTTTGAGAGAGAGAGAGAGAGGGAGAGACATAAAGCAAGTGGGAAAGGCGCAGAGAGCAAGGGAGACACAGAATCTGAAGCAAGATCCAGGCTGAGCTGTCAGAAGAATCCAACGCAGGCCCCAAACCCACAAATCACGAGCTGAAGTCAGATGCTTAACTGACTGAGCCATCCACATTATGTGGATGCCCCAAGTATCTTCAATAGTTAAAAAAAATTTTAAGTAACCTTTTATTTTCTCTGTAAATGAAATTTAAGGAGTATATTTGTATTTCATTTGCATAATTTTTTATAAATGTAAGCTCATTTTTAATCATTTAGGGAAGTTATTGTTTAATCTTCTCTTAAAACTATCATTCACATTCACTGCAAACAAAATGTTTTGGCCGAAAAGACCCTTGTGTTTATAATTTAAGCTTTCTATTTATAAGGTGTTTTAAACTTTCTTTTTGCAATTATAAAATTCTCAAGCCTCTTGAAGTCTAATTTAAGGACAGGCAAGCTCCACCAATTAACATCCTTTCCTTTGTTACTTAACTTTTCTCCCTTTTGTTCTGTTTCCAAAATGAAAGATCAGATCATTTGAGATAGCTTAAAAAAAATGCTGGGTATTCCTAAAAAACTTTGAGAAACTATCTTCTTAGCAATAAATACATCAGAGTAACTCCAAATCCAACTGTTATTCATTCACTTAACAAATACTTTGACACTGCTGGTCTAGGTAGGGAAGTAGCAAGGCTATTAAGCCAGAAACAATTCCTTTCTTCATAACGTTACACTCCAGTTTTTAAGATGGAGTTAGTGTCTCCTAAGAATTAGAGAAACCAATATGATAAAATATAACTAGGGGCACCTGGGCGGCTCAGGTCATGATCTCATGGTTCATGGGTTCAAGTCCCAAGTCAGACTCTGTACCAACAGCTCAGAGTCTGAAGCCTGCTTGGGATTCTGTGTCTCCCTCCCTCTCTCCCTCCCTCTCTCTGTTCTTCCCCATTCGCGCTCTGTCTCTCTCTAAAGGATAAACAAACACTGAAGATTAAAAAAGAATTAAAAAATATAGTTAAAAATCTGGAAGTTTCCCTTTTCACACCTCTGCAGTTAAAGGGTTTGCAGAGACTGGAAACTGGTTGAATAAACTATGGTATATCCATATTTTGCAGCTGTAAAAAGGAATGATATTAAACATCCTTGATAGGATATACCCTATGGATACGAACTAGTAGATAAAAAATCCTTCAAGTAGTTTTCATTTTTTATTTATATTTTTGAGAGAGAGAGAGACAGAGACAGAGTGTGAGTGGGGGAGGAGCAAAGAGGGAGACACAGAATCTGAGGCAGGCTCCAGGTTCCCAGCTGTCAGCACAGACCTCTAAGTGGGGCTCAAACTGACAAACCACGAGATCATGACCTGAGCTGAAGTCTGACACTTTACCAATTGAGCCATCCAGGCACCCATTTTCAGTTTTTAAATTGGTATATGGACAAAACATAAAATGCTGATTAAGGATAAAATACTTGTAGAACAGTATTACATACATAAATATGTAGTATTGCCATCATATCTGTCTTAAGTCAAACGGGTTTGTAAACCGAAACAGGAAATATAAGAGAATACAAATCTGCTTTTAGAAGTAAAGAAACCCAAGTGGTTTTACCAACAATGGAATTCACTGCTTTGACAGTATTTTGTAAGTTTTGGGTATATCATAGAATTTATACAAAGTAACAATAGCCAAAAACCCAGAACAAATGCCTGACATAGTAAATATAATCTTTATTAACCACAACTATTAACGAATATGCTGTTATTTAGATAAGTGAACTCTAGCCATAAAGAGGTTCGTTCACCTAGAGTAATTTAAGGATAGCCAATTTATGAAATCATTAAACTAACTTAAAAGAACTTAAGATCAGAGTTTCTTGGGGCGCCTGGGTGGCTCAGTCGGTTAAGCATCCAACTTTGGCTCAGGACATGATCTCACGGTCTGTGAGTTCGAGTCCCGCATCGGACTCTGTGCTAACAGCTCAGAGGCTGGACCTGCCTCAGATTCTGAGGTAGGTATTCTCCTTTTGCCCCTCCCCCCACTCACACTCTGTCTTTCTCCCTCTCTCAAAAATAAACAATAAAATATTTTAATAAAAATCGGGGTTTCTTAATTAATACTCCTTTGAAAAAACTGAAATTAAATATAAATTCTCTAAAGTAAGTTTTATTCCTAATTTTATAAGTAACATGCTTTTTATAGAAAATAAAATGCAGCAAATTAAATCCTTACCAATAAGACCATCACACAGAATGAACTAGTATTTTGAGTATTTCTTTCAGGTTTGTGTATGTAAATACAAGCATGGATAAGAAGGGGAGGAAAGTACAAACTTTACTATATGAAATTAGAACTATACTAATTTCAATTAACATTTATTTTCCTCGAAACCAGGATATTTATTGGTCACAAAACATTCTGAACTCCCGAAAAAATTCTATTGTGACAAGTAGAGGTTAACTCTTTTCTATGCCCTTTTAAGAACTGAAATATGCCACTCTGACACAACAAATATTCAATGAAATGTCAAACATAAAAATTCTTTTAGAAACACTTAATAGGGGGGCGCCTGGGTGGCTCAGTTGGTTGAGCCTCCAACTTCAGCTCAGGTGGTGATCTCACCACTCATGAGCTCGAGCTCTGTGTTGACAGATCAGGAGCCTGGAGCCTGCTTCGGTTTCTGTGTCTTCCTCTCTGCCCCTCCCCCACTCATGCTCTGTCTCTCCCTCTCTCTCTCAAAAATAAACGTTAAAAAAATTATAAAAAAAGAAAGAAACACTAAATAGGAACTGAGTTCTTGAGGCAGGCATGAAGAAATGGCTTGATGGATTGAAAAGATATTGCCACTAGATCCCATAAGGTCTTTCTGAGATGTCCACTACCATGGACAATCAAGAACTGCCTATTATTCTAATGTAATCTTTCATAAGAAAGGGAATCCTCTATTTTCTTTATGGATATTGGTAAAGAAATCAGAAATCTGAAAGCATCATCAAAAATTAGTCAGCGGGAACCTGGGTGGCTTAGCTGGATAAGAGTATGACTTTAAATTTTGGTTCAGATAATGATCTCAAGGTTCATGAAATTGAGCCCCGCATCGGGCTCTGGGCTGGCAGTGTGGATCCTGCTTGGGATTCTCTCTCTACCCCACCCCTGACTCTCTCTCTTTCTGCCTCTTAAAATAAATAAACATTAAAAAAAATTAGCCGGATCACAATGATTACACTAGATTCATAATGAAAAATGTATATCAAACACCAAACTTGAACTTAATAGTACTTCGGTTTACAAAACACTTCAATATTCATTATCTCACTGGAGCCTCACAACCCTGTGAGCAAGGGAATTGCAGTTTTTACAGATTAAGCAAAGCCTCAGAACTAAGTTGCAAGATCGTAACTAGAACCTATACCTCCTCAGTATTTTTCCATGTAAAATGCTAATTTTATAGCTTTTATTTTTCTACCTATAAAAAAGTAGTAAGTGTTCATCATCACCCCCAGTAAAGAAAAACCACCCTCACGACATTCAGAAAAGAGTAAGTTTTCTACAATCTTTTTGTTTTAGTATTCTACAATCTTTACATAAAGGTTATATAAACTACCATTATTTTTCTAGATATATACCCACATACCTCATTTGCTATTATTCTGTTAGAATGACTGCCTCACAACATATAAATCCACTTTCATACCTGAGAATACAGGTATTACACTGGTCGGTCAATGTAAGAGGGAGCACATGTCATTCTATGCTTTCCTCAGTTTAAATGTCACTTGATCAGCTAATCTCTTCTGGTATCATATGGATCCACTCGGGCTACTCTTTTCTATCATTTTTTGTCCCTCCCTGTCTCACTAAAGATACGCAAGTTATAACTCCAAAGGTGCCACAAGTGTGAATAGACTTTTTAACTCAAAGAAACAGAAAGAATGAGTAAGTAGACAATTAGAAACATTATTTGGTATCATGGAGGGCATCACAAACTTCACTGCCACTTGAAAGGAGTGATAAACCTCATGATTCCATATTTGAAAAAAAAAGGAAGCTCAACTTGCTAAAAGCACAATGCCAGGAACAGATCACAAGAACCATGCATTAACAACCTCATACAGCAATTATTCAATAATTACTATTTCCAGGAAAACACCTTTTTGATAAACAAGATGAATATAATTAGATGTACTTTTTTAAGCACTGCATATATAAATGGGTCGAGACAACACTGCATTCACAGTACATGCTGCCTCCCTGAGATGTGCATCTGGGGGCCTGCTTATTACCTTGCTAGCATCAACAAATATAATTCATTAGTCCAAGAGAAATCCCCTGATCCAAGCTGGAATAAAAAAATCTTTCCTGGGATTGTTTTTAAAACTAGAAAGAGGGGCGCCTGGGCGGCTCTATCAGTTGAGAGTCTGACTCTTGATTTCAGGTCAGATCGTGATCCTAGGGTGGTGGGATGGAGCCCCGCGCAGGGCTCTGTACGGAGCATGGAGCCTGCTTAAGATTCTCTCTCTCTCTCTCTCTCTCTGCCCCTCTCTCCCACTCACTCGCTAAAAAAAATAAATAAAACTACAAGTGAGAAAAGTAGTGGATGCTGATAAACCTCAAATGCTACTAGGGGCACCTGGGTGGCTCACTGGGTTAAGTAAGCATCCAGCTTGATTTCAGCTCAGGTCATGATCTCACAGTTGTGAGATTGAGGGCGGAGCCTGCTTATGATTTTCTCTCTCTTCCCCTCCTCTGCACACACTCTTTCTCTCTCTCTCTTTCAAAATAAATGAATAAACATTATTTTTTAACTCAAATGCATACATTACTGCCTTAGTTGACAAAGTACAAGCACTGAAACAAAATAAGGCGCATATAACGGAGTCAGCAGGACCAAGAGGTAAACAGAGTACTGAACACATTCACTACCCAGGTGCAATTGTTCTGAGGCATAACTTGCCCTTCCGGCCATTACACTGTTCACTTTCATGAAAGATACTAGCCAGAGTCCATTCCGGCCTAATATGGGTAAAAAAGCATGTATAACATGTTATCTTTCCTAAAAAAAAAATCAAAATATGAAAACATATATATCTGCTTACCATTACAAAAAAAAGCATAAGTAGGATAACACAGAAAACAAGTTGGTTACCTAAATGGGGTAATAGACAGAGAGGACTGAAAAAAATGGGAATAATATTCCATGGAGTACATCTTATTATATAGTTTTGACTTTGAGAAGCATGTTAACAGCCAACATTAAAAAAATTAAAGCAAGGATGGAAGAAGGGAAAAAAATCTAAAACTGAAAGCCAACTAATACAATCATCTTTCAAATGAATACCATAAGCTACTGTGGAAAAAAAAATAACTCAAGTAATTTACGAACCCATTATTAAATTTATGAATCCTCAGTTTAAGTAGCTAAGAGAAAGGGAAGAACTACAAACAAATTCTTACTCTTTTTAGTAGTTTGTTTTGGGAGTTTTCTTTGGTAGTGATATGGGCGAAATAATTTTTCAATTACTTTAGATATATCACAGGATGAAGCAAAAAAGTAAATGTTTTGATAGTGCTGAGAACCAGGGCTTTCACTGTGCAAGACAAGAGACATAAATAGAAATGAGGAAAAACAAGAAAAAACCAGACGATAAATTATAAACCACTGAAAAAAACAAGAGTCCATAACTCCACACCATAATCAGTCAATGCAAATGTAGAGGGACTGCTGACTTGAAAAATCATTTTGTATCCATAATAGTTAAGATCGGTTCAGATAAGAATCACTTCTGCATGTTAAATCCAGGGGGAAATTTTTCTAAGTAGGACATTTACAATAGTCTTAAAATGTCTCTCCACAAATCAATTAGTTCAAGGTGGGGAGGAATCAAACATTTTGACCAAATATGTGATCAAACATAGTATCATCCATGGCAGACAGATGGACAGCATGTACCTCCAGATTTGATACCATGGTGACACAGCATCATTTATGTGATTTTTCTGGCCAGGGACACATAATCTGAATCTAATCAAGAGGAAACATTGGACAAATTCAAAATAGGAAATATTCTATTAAAAAGAAAAAAAAAGTAAAAAGAACAGAAAAAGAAACAAAGCAAGCAAGCTGTGTTTTTCAGAAATGTCAACTTCACAGAATACAAAGAAAGGCTATGGAAATGTTCCAGAGTAAAAAAAAAAAACAAACAAAAACTAAAGAACATACAATTAAATGCAATTATCTGATCCTAGACTGGTCCTGTATTGGAGGGGGGAAAAAACCCTGCTATAAAGAACACTATTGGGCCAACTGACAAAAATCAGAAAATGGTAGACTAAAGAATTTTATCAATGTTAAATTGAGGTTGATAACTATACTATGACTACAAAAGAAAATAACCTGTTCTTAGGAAATAAACTAAGATAAAAGAGTACAATATATGCAACTTACTGTTTAACAGTTCAGAAAAAAAATCACCATGTGTGTATATATACAACACATGGGAAAGAGGAGACAGGGATTTAGAGAGAGACAGGGAATTCTTGTCAGTTAGAAATTTAATTCACTCAATAAGTTAATGACTCAACCTTTTAAGTCTAACATGAGACTATCTAACTCCTTAATTATATACTAAGAAAAAAAACAAAAACAAAACCATAAGCAAGTATGGCAACAGGCAGAAAACATGCAAAACATGCAACGCGATAGAAGAGCATCAGCCCTAAACACATTTTTGTTTTTCTTTTTCTGTATTATGCTCACTCCCTATTGACTATTAGTCAGCCTATTATGCAATTCATAATAATCTCATCTTTGGGGACATTTCAACTAATCTGAAGATATCCACCCTGCTAGGAGGGATGCCAGTGAATTACTTCATACAAAATTGGTTAACTCCCATTAAGTAAAATTTAACAATAATGTAACATAGCATTGTTTAAAAACTTAAACTCATTTTATTAATTCTGGTCCTGTTGAGTGCTAAAAATGCGACCCTCAGCAAGTTTGTTAACCCAAGCCTCAGTTTCATCATGTGAAAAATAGGAATAAAAACAATACCACTTCAA
The DNA here is from genome assembly GCA_030068075.1 of Paguma larvata. Lineage (NCBI taxonomy): Eukaryota > Metazoa > Chordata > Mammalia > Carnivora > Viverridae > Paguma > Paguma larvata. The sequence goes on from CM057836.1 coordinate 50,735,594, forward strand.
AATGGCATTCTGACAATTAATTTATACCTCCTGGCAAAAATACACCTTCTGACTCACAATAGGTGCTCAAGAAATGTTAAGATAGTAAACAAAATGCTTTACTTAAGAAGTAGGTAAATCCCTGTTTCTAAGACTTGAGTAATTTCTGAAAATTTCAATATAGTAGTTGAAACAGAAACTATACGCTATGTATATAGTGTATGTATATGTTTACATACACCATGAGTATGGTGTATGAAACACAATTGGGGAAATTTGAAGACTGACTATCTGATATTAAAGAACTGTTATTTTAGGAGTAATAAGCATTTTTCTCTAAATTTTTTAAAGAAAATTTTAAACTATAAACTGATGAATGATATAGGATTTGCCTAAAAATAATAGGGTGGAGGGGCACCTGGGTATTTCAGTCATTTAAATGTCCGATTTCGGCTCAGGTCATGATCTCACGGTTGGTTCCCGAGTTCAAGCCCCACATGGGGCTCTGTGCTGACAGCTGGGAGCCTGGCATCTGCTTCAGAATCTTTGTCTCCCTGTCTCTCTGCCCCTCCCCCACTCGTGCTGTCTCTCAAAAATAAACAAATATTTAAAAAAATTTTTTTAAATAGTAATAGGGTGGGAAGTAGAGATATGATTGACCATTAGCTTGCAATTATTGATGATGGGTACATGGGTGAACCATTACATATGCTTTTATACATGTTTAAAATTTTCCATAATAAAAAGTTTTCTAAACAAATGAAGAAATTCGAAGGAAAATGAAGTTGGCAACATTCACTTGACACTAAGACAAGGATATTAGGTGAAAGTTTAATAAAATGAAGACTGGAAATAAGGTAGGAAAAAAAGTTTAAAAACTTCAAAGACTTGGACAATAATTATTTCGGTATTTAAGGGGTTCAAGAGTTGAAAATAATCCAAAATATATGTGCCCAAGGTAATCATGAAGAAAATATCAAAAGAGGCGTACCTTAAAACTCTCCTGTGCTCCTTGAACTTTTTTCTCATTAGAAAACTCTCGTTCTTGACCTTTGCTGATCATTATTACAGCTATGTTTTATTTCTATACCTCACCTTCTTCTTTTCCATTATTCTCTTATCTTTCATATACCTATTTTCCATTTTAGTTCACAGCCACAAAGTTCAGACTACAGTAAATAAAGTTGAAATAATAAAAAAGTAAAGTTGAACACAAACAGGGGCTTATTGGCTTTGACCACAAACAGAATTACTTTCAATGTGGAGGAGGTCGAAACCACCATATGTCAACATTCAGTAGCTGCTCTTTCCTTGCAAAAACAGTCCAAACAGCCCAAACTATGTCACTGGGTACTCATACTGGAAGCACTAATTCTTAGTACCTAAAGCATTTTATGAAGAATTTGGACAGATTTATTCAAACTTTGACAGGTACACATTAAGTCAAGTCATGTTAGAAAGAACACAATTTGGACTCCAAAGGCCCGGGATCTTACCCCAGCTCTAACAAGAATCAGCCGAGTTCATTCACTCAACACATGAGCACTGAATACATACCAGTCACTGGGACAGATACGAAGATGAATAATCATATAAACAGGTGGTTACGATATACCTGGTAAGAGTATATATATAATTTATAGATACATCATTTTAATGAAAGAGTAGACGATTTTTCAGCTCCAAAATTCTATCAATTTAATCTGAATTCCTTTAAGTCTCTTTTTAACTAAAAGGGAATATCCACAAGAAACAATCTTCAAACAAAAGATGCTGCCTAAGACTGAAAAACTTGTAATAAAAGTAACGGCTAACATTTATTAAGCACCTAGTATGTGCTAATGGACAGAAGCTTTACAATCACTATCTCACTCAATTCTCACAACAATCCCAAGCAGGAAATAGTATTTATTACCATTTTACAGATAAGAAAACAAAAGTTCAGTAGACTAAAATAACTTACCCCAAATCTTACACATACAGTAAGAAAAAAAAAAACAAAAAACAAACACGGATTTGAATCCAGATGATTCCAAAGCCTATTCTCTTTTCACTAAACTATTTGTCTCTCGTTTTCTTTCACTACATAAAAAGAAAATTTCTTGAGATCACCTCAGAAAAGCTCCCAAGAGAAAAATCTTTAGGACAGCCCTGAAATACAAAGTGATCACTGACTGTAATAAGCTTTTTTTTTTTAAACAAGAGTATCCGCTATTTACACTCTCCAAGACAAAAAAAGAAGAGATTACAAGGCTGAAATATAACCAATATTCAAGGTAATAAATATGTAACATGAATAAATACATTCTGAAACTAGTTAATAGAAACCAATGAGATCTTGTGATTTTCTTCCAACTGTTTTATCTTTTTCTGAGCTAAATTCCAACAACCAAACAGGGAATGGCCAGCATATTTTACTGTATTAATGCGTTGGAGTCCACTTAACCACTTAAAAGTGCATATTACAGAGTATGGGGATACAAAATAAAATGTATACGAAATGTCAAATTGAAAGAAAAGAATGCAACATAAACAAAGTCTAGAATGCCTAAGAAAATTAAAGCTATGCTGAAACAATGCAAAGTATGCTTTGATTTTTCTGTATAAACTTCATTAATCATTTTTTTGTAAATTTATTTTTCCAATTTTTCAATTCTAACTGCAATTCTGAATCAGCAAATATCCCTGACAAGTAAGTCAACCCTTTACAACAAATGAAGGATAAAAACGAAGACTTTTTTTTGTGCACAATTCCAAAGCCGGTAAGAAAAAGAATTTCAATCAACTTAAGTTGCCAGATCCTGGTAACAAGTTTTTCTTCAGAAATCTTTCAGATTAAAATAGGCTTTTACCCTCCCCGCCCCCAATTTCACCACAGAGTAAATGTTAAGATTAAGAAAAATTAGCTTGAGGCAGCCGTCATTGTCTAGTTCAATTAAAGATTTTGTACTAACAAAAGTCTCCCTCGTTCGCAATTATCTCAAACAACAAAAGATCCGTTCAAAACGTCCTCGAGGATTCAACTGTGTGGTATACATTCTCCCCCCACCTTTAACAGAACGGGGCTCAGCCTAGGAATCACACACAAGTAAACCACTAACGATCCGTATTCGCGATTCCTCTGAGAAATTTGTAAATAAGTATCAGAGTCATTTATGGTTCTCCGTATCCCACACAGAGGTGACATTTTCTTTGCTTTCATACCCGCAAAAGGTAAGCATAGGAAACAGCGACCAGCAAAAGCCGCTGGATCTAACATTCTCCCTACATCCCAACTCCCCCTTCCCCAGCCCTAAACACAAACATGTTCTCTACACGCTCCTTGCATAACGTCGCTCGCCACAGGGCTCAGCTCAAGCTCCACCGCCTCTCTTCAAGGCCCGACGGGAATGGTTACTCCCCAGTCGACGCTCCCGCACCACCGCTTCCTCTGGCTGTCAGGGCCGGCGCGGCCTCGGCAGGCCCTGCGCCGATGGGGAAGGGGCCGACACGGCGCTGCCAAAGAGCTCTTCTTGTTCCTCGGCCCCATGCAAGGGCGTCGGGCGGCTCTTCCACAAGCAAGGTCCTAGCACGGGTGCCCGACCCGGCCCTCCGGGACAGCAAGGTGAACGGACGCGGTAGCGGGGCAGCCAAGCTTCCCTTCCCATCCCGGGGGTCCCCCCAACCTCCTCCCGCCCCCGCCGCCTGCCAGCCGCCATTTTGTGCGCAGCCGCTGCGACACAGATACAATAGTCGGCCCGGAGCTCACAGTAAAGGCTCAGGACCCCCACGCTATGGGCTCCCGCCTTCCAGCCCCCTATTCCCCACAAGGCAGCGGTCCTACCTATGCCTACCCGACTAACAGCCGGATCCCATTTGCGCCCCACACAGTTTAGCACTCAGCCTCCAGTCTCGACGCCGAAGAAGCTACCGCCTCCAGAGAGCTGCACGCATGCGCGCCTATCGAGCCTTTGCGAGCCCTCATCCGCTCCCGGCGCCTGCGTACCGCCGGCACCGCGCTCGCCGGGAGGCAAGAGAAAGAAGCCAGAGGAGCTTGGTTCCGGAAGGGGGCGCTCTCGAGTGTGGCGTTCCAGGAGTCCACTGTGTTCTCAGGCATCCCCTGTATCAGTGCCTCTGCCTTCTCTGTGCTTGTCCCATCCAAATCATGCGCAACCTTTAAGACCTGTGTTGTCTCGCCTCGTGAAGTCTTCCCTGACCATTTTTGCTTTCAGTAATATTCATTTCACCCTGGATATCTTAATGCTTTGTATGGTTAAGATTTTGCCTGCCTTTATGTTCCTGCCTTATACCTATTTTTGCATCCCTAGCAATGATGTGATGTATTAACCCACTGAAAATGTCAGGAAGTTACAACTGATTTGAAGCTTATTAAGCTAAAATCTTAACGCTCTAAAAATCCTTTCATGTGTCATTCCACAATAAAAATAACCTACCTGTGCTAGATATTTTTAACCTTCATTTAGCTGATGAAAAACTTGGGGTTGAGAGACCTTGAGTAACTTAACTTCCTCTACTACACCAACATAAAAGCTCAATGGTTGGGCAAAATCTGGTAAAACTCGCAAGTCTAGCCCTGGATACCGCACAAATCACACCACCTGCCCTAAGGCTCATAGTCAGTTTTACTTAGCAGCCCCCAGATGCATTTCTTTTATTAACATTAAAATAAGCATAGAGGGAGGCCTGAGTGGCTCAGTAGGTTAAGTGAGTCAGTCATAATCTCCGGTTCGAGCCCTGCATGGGGCTCTGAGCTGAGAGCTCAGAGTTTGGAGCCTGCTTTGGATTTTGTCTCTCTCTGTCTCTGCTCCTACCCTGCTCACGCTCTGCCTCTCTGTCTCTCAAAAGTAAATAAACATTAGGGGCGCCTGGGTGGCTCAGTTGGTTGAGCGGCCGACTTTGGCTCAGGTCATGATCTCACGGTCTGTGAGTTCCAGCCCCGCGTCGGGCTCTGTGCTGACAGCTCAGAGCCTGGAGCCTGTTTCGGATTCTGTGTCTCCCTCTCTCTCTGCCCTTCCCCTGCTTACACTCTGTCTCTATGTCTCTCAAAAATTAAAAAAAAAAAAACATTAAAAAATAATAATAAATAAACATTAGAAAAATTAATAAAAATTTTAATTAATAAGCACAGAAAAAGCTGAAAGAAAAATTTTACAAACTATATTTCACCACATTTTCATTTCGAACTAAAAATCCTAGTAGAGGCAACAAACAAACAAACAAAAAACAGTCAACAAGCCAACTCCAAATAACCAATATTAAATCTTGAAGTATCTTGAAGTGTTTCCTTCCATACGTTTCTATATATTCATACAAACACACACAAATGTGTTATTTGCATGTAATGGAAAATGTCCTTTTTCTTTTTTGCCAAAAACTTAAACATTAGCCTATTTCCTTTTCTGATTACTGATATTTCTCCAAATAAACAATATAGATCCTCTTTCTTTTTTTTTTTTTTTCTTAAAGATTTATTTATTTTTGAGACAGAGACAGAGGATGAGTGGGGGAGGGGCAGAGAGAGAGGGAGACACAGAATCTGAAGCAGGCTCCAGGCTCCGAGCTGACAGCACAGAGCCCGACGCGGGGCCCGAACCCACAGACTGCGAGATCATGACCTGAGCCGAAGTCGGACGCTCAACCGACTGAGCCACCCAGGCGCCCCCTCTTTCTTAAATAGGTAATATTCATAGTATGGCTCCATCATCAATTACTCAGTTTTGTTGACACTGAAGTTGTTTTCAATCTTTTAGATACTATAAACATTGCTGTATATAAACAGCCTTACCAACTGATATTTTTATTTCTATAGGCTAGAATCCCAATAGTTACACTGCTACATTAAAGATGTATATATAAAGATATATATCTAGATGTTTTATGATATATAATTTGATTAGAATTTCTCTCTCTCCCCTGCAATCATTTTGGTAATTTAATTCTCTTAGAAAAACATCTATTTCATCTGAGTTTTCTAATTCATTTCTCTAGAATTGGGCAAACCTTATAAATTCCTTTTTCTTTTATGTTGTCCCCTTACATGTTTTTATTTATTTCTACAGCACTTACACTTAACATACCATATAATTTATTTATTATTTCTTATCTCTCTCCACTAGAACATAAGCTCTATGATGTTTGAGATTTTGCCTGTTTCCTTCACTGCTTTATCTTCAATACCTATAATGATACTTGACGCACAGAAAAATTAGTGTATACTTTATTAAAAAATGAATGAGTAAAAGTGTGTGTGTGTGTGTTTTCATGTGCATATAAAATTGTTGACCTCCTTTCATATCTACTGGTCATGTGAATTTCCTCCTTTAAAAAATCCTTCTAGGAGTGCCTGGGTGGCTCAGTCAGTTAAGTGTCCGACTTCAGCTCAGGTCATGATCTCATGGTCTGTGAGTTCAAGCTGCATGTTGGGCTCTGTGCTGACAACTCAGAGCCTGGAGTGTGCTTCAGATTCTGTGTCTCCTTTGCTCTCTGCTTCTCCCATTCACACTCTGTCTCTTTCTTTCACTGTCTCAAAAATAAATAAACATTAAAAACAATCCTCCTAATAGTCTTTGCTTATATTTCTAATGAGCTGATTGTCTCTTTTGTATTAGGAGGTAATTCTTATATATAAGCAACTTTAACCCTTTGTCAAATAGGTATATATTTTCTTTCTGAGTATCTTTTGCCATTATAAATTTTAAATGTAATCAAGTCTATCTTTTCTCTTATGATTTCTGAGTGTTCTTTTTGTCTAAGAAACCTCACTCTACCCCCCAGAAGCATACACACCTAGGAATTATACAAAAATTCTCCTAAACTTGCTAAATTTTTGTTTATGATTTCATAATTGTAGATGTATTTTATCTAACATTCTTTTTCTGATATGAAGTAAAGATCTAACATTATTTTCTTCCAAATGTATTAAATCACAAAGTTTCCAGATATTAAAAAAACCATACTTTCTCCCCTTCATTGAAATGGCTCTTCCCTTTAAAAAAAAAACAACAAAATAAGTTCCCAAATATAAAATGGATTTATGGACCTTCTAGTCTGTCTTATTTATCTATCTACCTGTGTGCCAGTGCCATTTTTAACATTCATTAACTGACCCACTAAATATTATTTGAGGGCCTAGCCTGTTCCAGAAACTCCTCTGGCACCAAAGAGTGCCAGGCATGCATGCTCGCTCTCTCTCTCTCTCTGTGTCAAAATAAATAAATACACTTAAAAAAAAGGCATGACTAAGAAGGCAGCATGTGAGCAGAAACCTGACTGAAGTGTATAAATATGCAGTAGAGAAATCTGGGAGGAAGAGTAGTCTAGGAAAGGTAAACATAAAATACCAAAACTCTTGTGGTGAAGGCCACCTTGGCATACTTGAGAAACTGCAAGAAAGCTAAAGAAGCTGCAATAGCATGAGTAAGAGGGGACGCAGGAGATGAGGTGGAGGGGAACCAGGCTGTTTTAGTCTGCTGTGGTTGTCATTAGCAAAATATCACTGGCTGGGTGCTTACACAACAGAGATTTATTTTTGCACACTTTTGAAAGCTAGAAGCCCAAGATAGGGTATAGACAAGTTTGGTTTCTCCTTAGGCTTCTCTCCTTGGTTTATAGTTGGCCAATTTGTTTCTGTGTCTTCACAAGGGCTTTTTCTATGCACATACATCCCCACTGTCTCTAACCTCTTCTTATAAGGACACCAGGCATGTTGGATTAGGGCTCACTCACATGAGTTCATTTAACTGTAATTGCCCTTTAAGTCCTATCTCCAAATATGGTCATGTTCTGAGGCATACTGGGGCTTAGATTTCAACGTATGAATTTGGGAGGACACAATTCAACCCATAACAAAGACTGTCTCAAGGCCTTTGGTTTTTACTGTGAATGAGATGGGAAGATTTTGAACAAAGGCACGACAAATTGACTATCATTACATTGAATACTTACACTGGGCCACTATTCTAAATACTGGAGGATACAGTAGTCAACAAAAATCAAGTACCTGCTCTTACAGAATTTACGTGTTAGTGGAAGGAAACAATGAACAAAGGAATATATAATGTGATAACATAAAAAAAGGGAAATAAAGCAAGTAAGGGAAAAATGATAAAGCAGGGGCTGGATAATGCTTTAGATACAGTCATCGGGGAAGTCCTCTCTGGTAAGAGGACAGCAAGATATACGGGAAGAGAGAGGGAAAGTCATGCAGATATCTGGAAGAAGAGCTTTCCCACAGAGGACACACCAAGTGCAAAGGCCCTGGGACAGGAGCAATTGGGTGTGTTTAACGAATAACTAGAAGGCCAGCACAGTGGAGGTGGAATGATATAGAGGAAGGACAAGATAAGGATGGAATATATATAAGGAATCAGATCATACAAATCTTGATAAGCCACTTATGGCTATACAGAACACTGACTACATACCGGATTAGGATTCAAGAGAGTTTCCTTTCTAGCCCCTGCTCTGATACCAACCTCACTGGATTTCGGTTTTCTGACCATAAAAAGGGGAAAGGGAAGGGACTAGATTAGCTCACCCATAAGATGCTAATCTGGAAATCTCCTGCAAACTAAAAGATGCTCATGAACATTTTTGGCATTCTTAAGGAAAAAAATATTTTTTAAAGTTTAGAATCTAGTGTATCCACACTACTCCATGCTTTTTATCTTTCAGCTACCTTGGATCACTTGCAGAAATTCACATTCCCATCTAAAACTGTCAGTATTCTTGACAGAAAAAAAAGTCATTTTACTCCACATCCTCTTCTGACCATCACTCTCATCCACAATCCTCCTCCCCTTTTGTTACCCACTCTGCTTTCTGATTGGCCATACAAGTACTGAGCAACTCTCTCCACTGTGAGCTTCTGCCTGCTCAGCATGGTCACAGCTCAATGCCTGAAAGGATTAGAAAAAACGAATAGTCACAGCAAGCTTTTTCCTGTGATTTGTTAACATGCATGGGACTTTGTCTAAATGACATAAAGAATCTCATCACCATCTCATCTCAAGTGCAAGTGTTATCAAAATTAGGTTTGGGGGTAATAATTGCCTTCCCTATGTCTTTATTGATTTGTTTGTTTGTTTAATTTTAGAGAGAGCACATGAGTTGAGGAGAAGTGCAGATGGGGGAGGGGGGGAGAGAGAGAGAGAGGGAAAGAGGATTTTAAGCAGGCTCTATACTCAGCACAGAGCCCAACATGGGGCTCAGTCCCATGACCCTGGGATCATGACCTGAGCCAAAATCAACTGAGCCACCCAGGGTGCCATTGCACTCCATATGTCTTTAGAATTCAAATCTAATGATTGGCATAGACACAGAGTCATGATGAAAGTCTGAGAAACCCCAGAGCCATATCATGCCCTGCTAAAGGACATAAACATCAATAAAAGTTGGTTCTTACCAATATTTGAATTTTGCCTCATTTGTACCAGATTATAAGGTGTGCCCATATATAATATACAGAGAAATTCAGAAACCAACTTGAAAGAACAAGCACTTATTTTTCTGAGTTTTTATCAAAGCCAGTGGAATGGTGACTAGAAATCAGTTTGCTATTTCTTTGTTTTAATAATTTTTTTAAATGTTAATTTTGAGAGAGAGAGCATGAGTGGGGAGGGGCAGAGAGACAGAGGCCAGAAGATCCAGAGTGGGCTCCTCGCTGACAGCAGCAAGCCCAACGTGGGGCTCAAACCCATGAACCGCATGACCTGAGCTGAACTTGGACGCTCAACCGACTGAGCCACCCAGGTGCCCTAGTTTGCCTCTTCTTATAAAGGTGGTTCCTAAGGGTGCCTGGGTGGCTCAGTTGTTTGAGTGTCCACCTTTGGCTCAGGTCATGATCTTGCAGTTTGTGAGTTTGAGCCCAGTGTTGGGTTCTATGCTGACAGCACTTCAGACCCTGTCTCCCTCTCTCTCTCCCCATCTCCTGCTCTCTATCTCTCAAAAATAAATAAACATTTAAAAAAAAAAAAGTGATTCCTAAATATCTCCACAGATTCTTTGATACGATTCGCTTCATGAGGTAAAGCCTAATTCCACACCCACTGAAGGCAAGGTCAGACTTAGCATATTGTTTCCAATGAATAAAATGTGGAGGAAGGGATGCTATGTGACTTCTAAGGCCAGGTCAGAAAGAGGATACCTTCCACCTGACTTCCCTTCTCTCTTTTGGATTACTCACAAACGGAAGAGCCAGCTTCTCATGAGCCATGTCATGAGAACATCCAAACAGCCTGTTGAGAAGCTCAAAAGGGAAGGAATTTTAAATACTAACAGAAGCAGACAGCTTAACAGAGAGATCAGGAAAAGAGACTGTCAAAGAGAACTCTGCTGAAACACTGTCATCCCAGAGCAATTTGTGCTTATCCAAGGCTGTATTCTCTGAGGAGCAAGAACAGAGGTTACCCACTGAAGGGGCAATAGGCTTCACTAAAATAGTTCATTTAAGTTACTAGACAAACAACCAACCAAACAACAACAAGAATAAGTCTCAGGAGAAAGGGATAATCTGGATCTAGATCCACTACAATATAGTATCTAAAATGTCCAATTTTCAACACAAAAATTCCAAGACATACAAAGAAACAAGAATGTGTGACTCAGACACAAGAAAAAAAGATAGACAACATAAACTGCCTGTGACAAGGCCCAGATACAGGATTTAACATACAAAGACTTAATAATAATTGTAAGAAATATATTGGAAGAGGGGCGCCTGGGAGGCTCAGACGGTTAAGTGTCCGAATTCCGCCCAACTCATGATCTAGGGGTTTGTGAGTCCGAGCCCTGTGTTGGGCTCTGCTGACAGCTTGGAGCCTGGAGCCTGCTTTGGACCCTGTGTCTCCCTCTCTCTCTGCTCCTCCCCTGCTCTCTCTCTCTCCCTCTCTCTCAAAAATAAATAAACATTAAAAAAAGTAATAAAAAAATAAAACGTTAAAAAATGAAATATATTGGAAGAACTAATGGGAGCCATGCTTAAAGAAGTAAATAAATGTATGACATGTTGCAACAAACAGAGACTGCCAATAAAGATAGAGGAAAAAATTTTTTAAAGAACCACGTGGACATAATGGAGGTAAAAAGTACAATAACTAAATAACACGTTCACTAGAAGGGTTCAACAATAGATCTGAACTGCCAGAAGAAAGAAACAGCTAAAACAGGTACCAATGTAAACAGTGCTTCACACTGTTACACCAACAGTGGTGTAACACAATTTTCAGAAAGTAGGGGATAGTCTTCCCTTTATACAATTTTGGCTTAAGAAATATTTCATAGGAGTTCTCTACTTTCAGATAGTGGGAGAAACTTGTAATGAACATTTCCATGACACCAACACCATGGATTTTGAGACACAGTAAGATACACAGAATTATGTCCATAATTAATATTAATGGCAATATTTCAAGCAGTAATTTCTGTTACATGGAAGATAAAATTAAGAAAGCACCATCAAATAAAAGCTTCAGACAAGGCAAGTCTTTTTTATTTTATTTTATCTTATCTTATTTTATTTTATTTGTTTTTAATTTATTTAGTTTTTTTTTCTTTTGGTTTATTTATTTATTTTGAGAGAGAGAGAGAGAGAGACAGAGAATCCCAAGCAGGCTCTACACTGCCAGCACAGAGCCTGATGTGGGGCTCAAACTCATGAACTATGAGATAATGACCTGAGCCGAAATCAAGAGTCAGATGCTGAACCAACTGGGCCATGTAGGCACCGCTGGAGTTTCCTTCTAGAGTGATGTAACTGTTTCTAGTGTTGACTGTGCTGATAGCTGTGTAGAACTCTATGAATATACTAAGAACCACCAAATGACACACTTTCAATGGATGATACCCATTGAATTCATATGTGAATTATATCTCAGTAAAGCTGGTATATTAAATGTTCCTTCTTTAACTTACGACAGTTTATTTTAAAGCTGCACAGAAAACAAACAAACAAACCAGCTGAGTCTCCAGCTCTGCTACTGGAAAGCCAGGTCTCAAAAAGCAATAGAATATGAAGTTCTCATCATTCATGATCCAGCAGCAGCACTGCTGACTTTGTCATCTCCTCACATCCTCTGAAATAGGCAACTGTTGTTCCCTACTTAAATAAGTCTACTATACAGATGAGTCAGTATTTCTAGGTTTCTGTTTCACCTCTAACCTTGGCTTCTGCTTCTCTTCTTTCTGTGAATCTCATATTCAGATTTGTTTGGGCCCCTTGGTCCCCCTTTTGGCAGCGTTCTCGTACTAGTCCGTTCACAAGTCACTGGTCTGGCTAACAGAATGTACCTTTTGGCTAAGGCGCTTACCCTTAATTTAATTAGTTCTGGCAGAGGCAGTAAGGTAATATGATACATCGCTAGTGCGAATCCACAATGGTACAGCCATTGTAGAAAATGGTTTGGCTCTTCCTTATAAAGTTAAACAAGCATTTTCTACACAACCCTACAATTCTACTCCTGAGAATCTACCCTAGAGTAACAAAAGCTTATATCAACATGAAAACCTATACACAGATGTCCATAGCAGGTTTATTTGTAATAGCCCCAAACCGGAAACAACCAAATGTCCTTCAAAGGATAAATGGATAAACAAATGTTGGTACATCCATACAATGAACACTACTCAGCAATAAAAAGGAACACATTACTGATACATACTACAACTTGAATAAATCTTAAAACATGCTGGGTGAAAGAATCTAGCCTCAAGAAGTTACATTCTATGTGATTCCATTTATAACATGCTCAAAACCATAAGACTTTAGTGAGGGAGAGCAGATCAGCAGTTGCCAGGAGTTATGGTTGGAGGGAAAGTGTGACTACAAAGGGCTAGCATGAGGGAGCATTTTGGAATGATAAAACTGTTCTTTTTCTGATTATGGGGTGATGGTTATACACATCTATACATGAGTTAAAATACAAAGAACTGTACACCAAAAGAAAATATTTTTAATGTTTGTGTCCCCTCCAACCTCCATTCATAAGTCGAAACCGTAATCCCTAATGTGATGGTATTAGGAGGTGGGGCCTCTGGGAGGTGATTAGATCATAAGGGTGGAGACCTCGTGCTCTCATAAAGGAGACCCTAGGGGCGCCTGAGTGGCTCAGTAGGTTGAGCATCCGATTTCAGCTTGGTCATGACCTCACAGTTCATGAGTTCCAGTACTGCACTGGGCTCTGTGCTGACAGCTCAGAGCCTGGAGCCTGCTTCGGATTCTGTGTCTCCCTCTCTCTCTCTGCCCCTCCCCTGCTCGCACTCTGTCTCTCTCTCTCTCAAAAATAAAGAAACATTAAAAAAAAAGAAAAAAAAAGGAGACCCCATAGAGCTCTCTCACTGCCTTTCTGCCACACAAGGCAAACAAGAAGACAGCTGACCGCAACCCAGAAGAGGGTTCTCACCAGACCTGGTCATGCTGGCACCCTGATCTTGGACTTCTAGGCTCCAGAACTATGAAACATAAATGCTTGTTGTTTATAAACCACTCATTCTATGATATTCTCATAAAATAGCAGCTCAAACTAAGAGAGATATTAACAAGCAAGAATAGAAGAAAAAATGTAAACAGCCAAATTTATTAGCGATCAAAGGAATACAAATTAAAACAGTAAGAAGATATTGTTCCCTTACCAGATTGGCAAAAAGGAAAGACAGATAGTATCTAGTGGGGGTGAAGATGCGGGAACTTAGTAGCCGCATGTCAGTGAATATGTAAACTGGTAGAGCCTTCTACAGAGGGCATTTGATGTCATCTTTAAAATCATGCGTGTAGCCTTGCTCCCGAGCACTGATTCTCAAACTTTATCCTGCATCAGGATCACCTGATAGGTTTATTAAAACACAGATTGCTGGCTCTACCCCCTACAGTTTCTGACTCAATAGGTCTGGGGACCACAATTTGAGAGCTACTACTCTAGCCAAATTGGCCTCCTTTGAATTGCTAAAATACCATTATAGTGAACAGCTATTATTTTTGCCTTCCCAGTACTTGTCCTCACTTTTCTCAGTAACCAAGCCCTTTTCTAGAGGAGAACTACTTCTAAGTAGCTTAGGGGTGCCTCCTGTTAGACACAGGACCCACACCTGACCAGAGTATTCTATTCCTATGGTCACAGTAATTGATTCAGGAATGAGAATATGGCCAATTAGGATCTTCTCTGGGGGTTTTCAGGGAACTATCAGGGAAGATGCTCTCTCTCTGCTAAGGTTGCTAACCTGATAAGATACAAGGCGCAGGTTTCTAGTGGCCCTCATGACTACCAAGTGGAGAAAAGCTGTTAGAGAGAAGGAGGATGCGGGTGACATCACATCCAGGCATGCTCAAGGCCAGGAGCTAGTTAAACTACTATAACTTGGAACATCGACTCTGTGTCTATCAAACCTAAAGGCTTTTAGAAATACAGTAACTTATATGTGAACACATGACCTAAATTGGACCAATCAGACTAAAAGGGAAAAGACATTTCATTTTAGTGTATAGCCTCTCCTTGCAGCCACTCCAAGACATCACCAAGACAAAAGTCTCTATCCTCTGTAGTTACTGGCAGCTCCCTTGCCCCCACAGGAAGCCAGTCTTAGGAAAGAGCCTCTGTTGACAATTGCAGGATGAAGGCAGGAATAAAGCTGGGTCTATACTGACATAAGTGGGCCCCGTTGGTCTTTACCAGTTACCACTATACCACTGGACTTCTGGTTGTATAAGACAATAAGTTTATATGCTTGGTCAGGTGTTTTTTTATTTTTAATTTTTTTAAGTCTATTTATTTTGAGAGAGAAAGAGAGAGAGAGAGAGTGGGGGATGGGCAAAGGGAGAGAAAGAGAACCCCAAGCAGGCTCCACACTGTCAGTGCAGAGACTAATGCAGGGCTCAAATTCAAGAACTGCAAGATCATGACTGCAGCCAAAATCAAGAGTCAGATGCTTAACCAACTGAGCCACCCAGGTACCCCCAAGCTGGTGTTTTTGCATCAAAGTAAAAAACTATCCTCAGTCATATAAGCTAAGTCATATAATTGGCTGCTTCTGACATTGAATTCTTGCAAGAAAGAATAAGTTTCAGTCAAAATGGTCCATCTGAAAACAAATAAGAAATACTCTAGAGCCTTGAAAAGAGATACCCTTATTGCCCAGAGACAGTAATCCCAAAATGGGTGTAGGTCAGATAATCATCACTAACCTTACCAGGTTACGAAAGCCAAAAGTTCTGCCTCAAGCTAATGTAAAGGAGACACAATGGGAGAGCTGATCAGGGTCCAGGATGATCCAAAGAATTGGGACAGCATGAAGGGCCAATGTCCTCTTGCTTCCTTTTGCCTCACTGCAACCAACTCTAGGTGGGACAAAGGTGAATACCACATCATAACGAGCCAGTCTGAAATGCACACTGGGGACAAGGGGAAGATAAGTTGTGCCTCCCCACCTCGAAAATGCCCCAAGACAGCAGTTAAATTTGAGTGAAGGAGCTTAACAGACAAACCTATTCCTGGGGCACCAGGGGGCTCAGTCTGTTAAGTGTCTTGACTCTTGATATCGGCTCAGGTCATGATCTTGAGGCCCTAAGATCAAGCCCCACATCAGGCTCTGCACTGAGTGTGAAGCCTGCTTGGGATTCTCTCTCTTCCTTTCTCTCTGCCCCTCCTCTGCATGTACATGCACACAGGCACACACACTCTCTCTCTCAAAATTAATAAATAAATAAAAGAGAGACCTATTCTTGAGGAACAGAAATGAGCATGCACATTCAATATTGATGCAAACACAGTCATCCTGGAAGGTAATTTAACTTAACAGAAACCTTTTTAAAAAAATGTCTCTACGCTGGGGGTGGCCTGGATGGCACAGTAGGTTAAGTGTGCAACGTTTGATTTCAGCTCTGGTCTTGAGTTCAAGCTCTACATTGGGCTCTGTGCTAGGCAAGAAGCCTACTTAAAAAAAAAAGTCTATACACTGGATATAACAATTCTATATCTAGGAATCGATCCTAAAGAAATGAAGACTTAACTACAGATAGATTCAAATGGCCACCACTGAAAACGACTTGAATGTCCAATCGCCAAAGTTATGTCTTTCATTTAAGTGTCTTCTATACTCCAGCCATTCTGCTAAGCACTGGAGATAAAACAGTACATGTCCACTTAAGGGCAAAAAGTGAACATTCAGAAACTTTTATACCAACTTAACACAGCACTTTTAGGTCTTAAATCTAATAAAAATGCGTGGCTTGTATTTTGTATCTCTTTGGGTTTTTATTTTATTTTTTCCAGTAACTTATTTTTATTATATTTCACAAAAATATTGTTCTGTGACAGATTGGAAATTAGTTAATCAATTAATTAATTTTTGAAAGAGAGAGAGAGAGAGAATAAACAGGGGAGGGGCAATGGGAGAAAGAGAATCTTAAGTGGGCTCTGTAAGATCATGACCCAAGCCAAAATCAAGAGGTGTTGCTCAGCCAACTGAGCCAGCCAAGTGCCCCCGGATTGGAAATCTAAAAAATTTGGTCCTTCACCATAGATACTTAGAGAAGCATTGATAAAGAGAATTTATAAGACGGGGGCCTACTTAGGTATAGGAAACCAGTTGGTTTGGCCAAAAATTATAGCATAGACTAAGATGTTGGCAATGAAGACAGTAAGAAATGGAAAAACTTAACATATTTAGGAGGGAAAATTGGTACAATTTGGTAATATGCAGATATGAGGGAGAGGTGAAGAATGTGTCAACAGTGATTCCTAAGTTGATGGCTTATTCAGTGGGATGGATGACTTGCCATTCAATGGAAGACTGCCAGGTTTGGGAGAGGAGGGGCGGGGCTCAGTCGGTATAGCTTGGATATGTTGAGTTGGAAGTGTCTTTGCCACAGGTGGAAATGCTAAACAGGCAATGAGACACCTAGGCTAGGTCTCAAAAGAGGCTTACGAGATGTAAATTTAGAAGTCACTGGCAGGTATCTAATAACAGAAGCTGTGAGCCATTGATGAGATTACCTGGAGAGATAATACTGAGTGAGAAGATGGTCAAGGCCAAGTGTTAAGAACAGGCAATATTTAATGACTATGAAGAAAAGGATGAACTTGCAGAAATCACTGAGGACAAACCACACAATTGTTTTATATCCATATAATAGAATATTGCTTGACAATTTAATTTTTTAGATTGTAATATTAACTGAAAAAATTTAAAGTATCTATTGTATCTTCCTATTTTTAAAAAGAAAAATATACATATATGCCATCATATATCCGAAAGTAGATGTCATTAAACGCCTGGTGTTAACAGTGGGAAGAATTGAGAGAGGTTTTTCTCCTGCTCATTTTGATTTCTACTTTTTTTTTTTACAATGACCACAGTTTTTTCCTTGTCCCAAAGTAAATTTTTAAAAATTTATGTACACATGAGGGTACAGTTCTCAGATTTAAAATTTTAGCTGAAACATAGGATGTAAATTGATTTTTTTTCTTTTGCTTAGAAATACCTTTATTTTGTAAAGCCACAGATCATTCTGTAAAGTGGTTATTCCTCCCCACACTTATAAGAAAGATATTGACAACTCTTAAGAGGAAAAAAGGTAAAAAATGTTTCTTATCAAGTCAGGGCTACACAAAGATTATTTCAAGACCACTCAAGTTTTGACTAAAGATTGCCAAAGTCACATAAGAATTCTCTGAAAATACAATCCTCGGGCATACTGAAATTGTATTTTTTTCTGGACTGGCACCCACCGCCTACCCCAGCACCTATTACAACTACATACTAGCACCAAGAAATGAAACAATTTACCAAAAAAAAAAAAAAAAAAAAAAAATCACAAAATCAGAAAGTGTCAAAAATATTATTAAGGAAATTTTAAAATACTTTCTTTTTTTTGTAATGTTTATTTATTTACTTTTTTTGAGAGAGAGAGAAAACACAAGTGGGGGAGGAACAGAGAGAGAGAGGGAGACACAGAATCTGAAGCTGTCAGTGCAGAGCCTGACGCGGGGCTTGAACTCACAAGCCTGTGAGATCGTGACCTGAGCAGAAATCAGACACTTAACCAACTGAGCCACCCAGGGGCCCCTAAAATATTTTCAAAGTACTTTATTATTAAAGTAAACGTATCTAGGAAAATATTTATACCTCATAGTACAAAGAACTAGTTCCCCTATCTAGGACCTATAAATCAATAAGGAAAAAGAACTCAGTAGTAAAATGGGCAAAGGATATAGCAAAGAAAGAAGTACAAATGGCTATTAAGCATAAAAAGATACTCAACTTCTCAACTTCACTCGTAAGAGAACCTAAATTGAAACTATACAGAGATACCATATTTCCCCTGTCAGATTTGCATAGATAAAAAATGTGACTATGATGTCGCTTAGAGTGTGGCTGATCAGCATATTCCTATGTAGAATGTAAGCTGTTATGATCTATATGGAAGGCAAGTTGGCAAATATCTATCAAAATTACAAAAGTACATGGTCTTTGAAATAGCAATTCTAAGGGCGTCTGGGTGGCTCAGTCAGTTAAGCATCCAGCTTCGGCTCAGGTCATGATCTCGCAGTTTGTGAGTTCAAGCCCCATGTCGGGCTCTGTGCTGACAAAGCAGGCTGGAGCCTGCTTTGGCTGTGTCTCCCTCTCTCTGCCCATCCCCTGCTCACACTCTGTCTCTCTCTCTCTCTCTCTCTCTCAAAAAGAAATAAACAGTAAAAAATAAAAAATAAAAATAAATAGCAATTCCACTACTAGGAATTTATTCTGTAGATGTGTTCATAATTATACAAACAAACAGGATTATTCACTGAACACTATTTGTAATTTGCCAAACATTGGAACATCCTAAATATCCACCAATAAGGAATTAGTTAAACTATGATACATCCAACCAATAAAAATACTACCAAGTTGTAAAACTGAGCAAGGAATCTGTATAATGACCAGGAATGACCACTGAGCTATATTTAGTGAACTCTGTGTACAGTGGGTAGCTACAGCATATCTTCTATAACCTTTTAAATTTGAACGATGTGAATACATGGCTGGGAGCCATCTTGGGCACACAGATTGATACTTTCCCTGTGTGAAAAGATGGATGTTGCAAGGCTCCTGCCGCCAGATTGGCACCCGAAACCACCTCCTAATATTAATTTTTCAGCCTTGGATTTCTTGAGCTGCTCTCGTTGACCCCAAGGAATGTAATCCTCTTTTGTTTTATGGCATTTAGATAAAAAGGAAGGACCTGGAGCATGATGCTTTGATGGATTACATCTGAATGCCAGTAGCCTGGCCAGAAGTAATCTTAAAGTTGTATCTTGGGGATGGGTTGCACAGATAGTAGTTATGAGCTGGCTGGATATTGGTGCATTGGGCCCCTATTATGTAAATAAATTCACTCACTCACGAGCAAAGGACAAGCATTGAGAATTCTGTCCTTGCCGGGATGGGTTGTACCTCCCCCATTCTAGTTGGAAGAATAGGCAGAATGACTCCTGGCCCGTTTAGAGATAATTGACATTAAAGCCTCAATGTTAACACCCTATTCTCTCCCCCTGCCTTAAATTTATATGCTAATTAACTTGAAAACCTGCAAGATTGAGGAAATTGCTGCTTTGTTGATAAAGACATATTGTCGTTAAAGATATCAAACTATGCTCACTCATGGGATGTCACTCATGGCTGTAATGTCATTTACTACCTTTAACTAAAGACACTGAGACCAGCAGAGCAGAGATGCCAGAATTGTCAGAGATGCCTGCTTGGTGATCAGACTACATCTCGTGGCTCTCTCATTCCTTTCACCGACCCTCCATTCTTTGGGGACTCCTGGACTCGCCGGAGCTGGATTCTGGCAGTACTCAAAATAAATTTTTTAAAGAATGTAATAAAAAAAAAAAAAACCAACAAGTTCTCTCAAATTTAAAGCTAACAGGAAGAGAGAGAGAAAGAGAAGTTATTAAATAAGTAAGGTGGTAATGTCAGAAAATAGATAAAGGTGCCCACTGTATTAGTTTCCTAGGACTGGGATAAAAATCACAAACTGGGTGGTTTTAAAGCAACAGAAATTTATTCTTGTATTTCTGGAGGTTAGAAGTCCCAAAGCAAGTGTCAGCAGAGTTGATTCCTTCTGAAAGCTTGGAGGGAGAAAGTGAAATATCTCTCTCCCGGGTGATTGCTAGTAATCCTTAGCATTCCTTGGTTTGTAGATGCATTACTACAAATTCTGCCTCGTCTTCACATCACCTTCCTTTGGTGTCTGCGTGTGTGTCCTTTTCTGCCTCTAATCGGAAGACTTTCATAGTATTTACTGCCCCCCCGCCAATCCAGTCCAATCTCATCTCTGTTCCTTAGTTACACCTGCAAAGACCCACTTTCCAAATAATGAGGTCACATTCTAAGGTTACTGGTGGACATGAATTTTGAGAGACACTATTCACCCTACTGTACCCCCGCTTTTTCTAGGCATTACATCGAAGGGCTTAGCTAATGAGTTAAGACCAAAAATTGGCATAAAGATTAAAAAGGAATAGAATTATCACTCTTTAGGGGCGCCTGGGTGGCTCAGTCGGTTAAGCGTCCGACTTCGGCTCAGGTCATCATCTCACAGTCTGTGAGTTCGAGCCCTGCATCAGGCTCTGTGCTGTCAGCTCAAAGCCTAGAGCTTGCTTTGGATTCTGTGTCTCCCTCTCTCTCTGCCGCTCCCCCACTCCTGTCTGTCTTTCTCTCTAGGAAATGAATAAATGTAAAAAAATTAAAAAAAAGAGAATTATCTTTGAAGATGAAATGACTATGTACACAGAAAACTCCAAGGAACCTGCAGATAAAGAACTAGAACTAAGATGATTAAACAGAGTAACAGTATAAGATCAAATAACCAAATCAACTGCATGTTTATACATCAAAAAAAAAGTCAGAAAATGTAATTTAAAAAAATAACTATTGGGGCACTTGAATGGCTCAGTCGGTTAAGTGTCTGACTCTTGACATCAGCTCAGGTCATGATCTCCTGGTCATGAGACTGAGTCCCACATAAGGCCTACGCTAAGCATGAAGCCTGCTTGGGACTCTCTCTCTCCCTCTCTCTCTGCCCCTCCCCTGCATGTGCATACACACAGGCACACATCTCTCTCTCTCTCTCTCAAACAAACATAATCTAAAATTTTTAAATAAATAAATAATAACTATAGTAGTGATAAAAATTAAGGTACTAAGAGTAAAACTTTAAAATGTTTTGCAAGATTCCATGTGGAGAAAATTATAAAACATTATGAAGAAATATTAAAGAACATCTAAATAAAGGTGAGCTATATACTATATTTATAGATTGTTACATTCAATACCAAATGTATAGCAATTCTCCCCTAAAGACATGTATAAAACCAAGTGAATTTCAATCAGAACCTCAACTGCACATTTTTTGCAAGCTAATAAGCTAACTCTGAAGTCTGTATGGGAGAATGAGGAGCCAAGAATAGTTAAGACTCTCTTATGGAAGACGAATAAGAAGGGGAGACTTGCCCCATCAGATATCAAGAAGCATTAAAAGTTATAATATATAAAAAGAAGTGTGGCATTATGCAGAATAAACAAAAAACTAAAAGAACAACAAAAAAAAGAGCTAAAAAAAAAAAGACCAAAGCACTTACAGAAAGCAGAAATATAGAGATAGAAATTATATATACCATGTATATGTATTTATATAAAACAGAAGTGGCATACAGACCCACAGGGAAAAGGATGGCTTTCTACATGGGAAAAAAAATGGATTCCCACCTCTCAACATACTCCCAAATCCATTCCAAGTACATTAGATTCTTGAAAGTGAAAAGCAAAGCTTTTAAACTTCTACGAAAAACATAGGTAAATACCTCTATGCCCTCAGGATAGAAAATAATTCCTTACACAACAAACAACACAAACCTAAAGAGAAATATTAATGAACTTCACTATTTAGAATTAAAACTGTTTATCAAAAGACATCGATTTTTTTAAAAAGTTAAAAATTAAGTCACAAAGTGGGAGAATATCATGCAAGAAATTAGCAAAGGCTTACAATCTGGAATCAACGAAGTGTTAAATGACCCAATAGGAAAAATGAGCAAAAAATATGACAAGACATTTCACAGATGGGGAAGTACAAATAGCCAATAGAAACCTGCTCAGTCTCATTAATAGTCAAGGAAGTGATGATGAAAGCTCAACAAGATTCATTCCATTCAGTCAACAAATACATATTAAAGTCTACGTGCACAGGTTACCACTCTGAGCGCTAGTGATGCAACAGCGAACAAGATATACAAGGGCCCTATCCTTGTGGTTTCATTTCCAGTGGGGAAAGGCAGTGGTAATAAGTGCTCTGGAGAAAAATGAAGCAGTGAAGCAGGGTAGGGTGTGGGAGAGAAGCATGTCATATTTTAAAAGGGATGGACTGGGGTGCCTGAGTGGCTAAGTCTGTTGAGCATCCACTTCGGCTCAGGTCATGATCTCCCGGTCTGTGAGTTCAAGTCCCTGCGTCGGGCTCTGTGCTGACAGCTCAGAGCCTAGAGCCTGCTTCGGCTTCTGTGTCTCCCTTCTCTCTGCCCCTCCCCCACTCTTGCTCTGTCTCTCTCTGTCTCAAAAATAAAAATAAACATTAAAAAAAAAATTTAAGGAGCGCCTGGGTGGCTCAGTCGGTTGAGCGTCCCGACTTTGGCTCAGGTCATGATCTCGCAGTCCGTGAGTTCGAGCCCCGTGTCAGGCTCTGTGCTGACAGCTCAGAGCCTGGAGCCTGCTTTGGATTCTGTGTCTCCCTCTCTCTCTCTGCCCCTCTCCCACTCATGCTCTGTCTCTCTCTGTCTCAAAAATAATAAACATTAAAAAAAAAAATTAAAAGGGATGGATTGGGGGGCTTCTGCCTGGTTCAGTCAATACAGCAGGCAACTCTTGATCTCGGGGATGTAAGTTCAAGCCCCACAATGGATGTAGATTACTTTAAAATGAAATAAAAAATAAACAAATATAAATAAGTAAAAGGGATAGACGAGGAAGGCCTACAATTCAGTAAAGACTTGAAGGAGGTGAAAGTGCCAATCATGCAGATATCAGCAGAAAGAACATTCCCAGCAGACTAGCGAGTTAGTGTAAAGGTCCTGAAAAGCCCTAAGGAGGCCAGAGTGACTGGAGCAGAGGCCAGTTCGTACACACCAGGCAAAACCTCAAAAGCCAAATGTTGGTGGGGATGCGGAAAAACATGAACTCTTGGATACTTCTAACGGGAAGGCACATGGATAATGATCATCTTGGAAAAACTGTGTACACGGTTTTCCAGCACTACCCTCCGTAAGTATGCAGCCTAGAAAAGCTCTTAAACATGTGCACCAGGAAAGAGGCACAAAATGTTCGTAGCAGCACTGATCTTTTGAAAGCAAAATCAAACGTCTTCTTGATCTTAATACCATTTTTTATAGACAGAAGAAAGGCAAAATAAATGGTATATTCACATAATAGAATAATACATGGCAGTTTAAATGAATGAACTCCAGCTAAGCTATCTACACAGATGAATGTCAGGAATATAATATTGACTAAACAAGCAAGTTGCAGAATACCCATAATATGACTCTGTTCCTGTAACGTTTTCAAACATGCAAATCTAGGCAATACATTGTTTATGAATTTGTCCATAAATGGGAAAATATTTTTTAATGTAAGAGATTAAGAAATCAAAAAGTCATAATGGGGGGATCATGGGATCACTGAGGGTATGTGGGCTTCAAACGCATTATTAATTTCTATTTCCTAGACTGAGTTCTAAGTACATGGCATTAATTTTATATTTATGATTTTATCATATGAATATACAAATATGTATTTATCATATAAATATATATACAATATCCTTTGGATACTTCAAGTATTTTACTTAAAAAATTTTGTTTTCTAAAGAGTGAATGTACAAGTGTCAATTTCCTTGGCAGATAGTTTTAATATGATCCTGAAATGCTTAAATAAGTAAAGCTTTAAAAAAAGCTTCTGGGGGCTCATGAGTTCGAGCCCCATGTCAGACTTTGTGTTGACAGCTCAGCACAGACCCTGGAGCCTGCTTCAGATTCTGTGTCTCCTTCTCTCTGCCCCTCCCCGGCTCATTCTCTCTCTCTCAAAAGTAAATAAACACTAAAAAAAATTGTTTTAAAGCTTCTGGATTATCGAAAAGTTCTTTCTTCTATTCAGATAGCAAATATCTAAAACATAAAAATCTAGGGGTGCCCGGGTGGCTCAGTGAGTTAAGCATCCGACTCTTGGATTCAGTTCAGGTTGTGATCTCAAAGTTTGTGGGGTTCGAGTCCTGCATCGGGCTCTGTGCTGACAGCATGGAATCAGCTTGGGATTCTATCTCTCTCTTTCTCTTTCTCTGCCCCTACTCTGTTCATTCTCTCTCTTGCTCAAAATAAATAAACTTAAAAAAATTTTTTTTAATTAACACAATAATTTATCCTGCTTGAATCTTTCATTTTTCTTGTTTTGCTTTCTGGGAATATAACAACGTTATAGCCTTTAATAAAAATCTAGTACATAAATAAACAAAATCCCTGTCATCTTCTCCTCAGCGACTAATCTAAGGGTGGGAAATAGGAAAACATGATTGATAGAAAAATAAAAGTTTATTAAATACCATCTCCACCAAAACCAACTAAATTTGATTTGGAAGTTTATTTAACAAGGAATATCCTCCAACAGTTCATTCATCGCTTAACAAATTAAAACAAGGTAGTTCTACAAATTAATAGAAAAAAATAGAAACTTTAATTCCATAAAAATTTAATTTTTATATGCCAGGCATTGTTCTAAGAGCTTTTACACACATCGATTCATTTAATCCTGACACTAATCCCACAAAGTGGACAATGTTATTTTCTCCATTTCACAGAAAAGGGAACCAAGGCCCCGAGTTAAATAATTTGCTGAATGTCCCATAGTTAATAACTAGTGGCCTCTATGTGAACTCAAGCAGTAGGGCCCCATAATCCATTCCCTTAATCACTGCATTATATTGCTTTCCTTGTATTACCAGGTCTTGGTGGAAGGAGACAGGAGGACAGAGGTCGGAAAAGAGAAAAAAAAGGCAGAAAGCTAAGAAAGCAATATCAATGTTTGTGAAATATCTGACATATCTGTCTGAGAAATATCTAACTCATTCACTAATATTGCTCTTTCTCTTTTTGTTTGTTTGTTTCTTTTCCATTACAAATAAAATTGTAAGATATTTAAAGTATACATCATGATGATCTGGTATGCATATAAATTGTGAAACGATGTCTTCCGTCTGGTTATCTGTCACCATAGATATACATATTTTTTTATTTTTTATTTTTATGGATTTACTTTTAAATGTTTACTTATTTTAAGAGAGAAAGTGTTTGCACACACAAGTGGCAGAGAGAGGGGGAGAGAGAGAATGACTCCCAGGCCAACTCTGTACTATTAGCGCATAGCTCTGTGCAGGGCTTGATCTCACAAATCATGAGATCATGACCTGAGCCAAAATCAAGAGTGGGACACTTAACCAACTGAGCCACCCAGGTGACCCTACATGTATTTTTTTAGATTAACCCAAAAAAAGGTTTATTTTTTGCTGATGCTGCCTGTCCAGTGCAGTTTAGTGAAGGGGTTCTGTCCCAAATAGTTACACTGTGTCCCCTGGCTGAGATTCCATATTCTTGTGATACTGACATCTCAATGTGTGACTGTATACACATATATGATGCATGGACACAAGCACACACACTAGCTACACACACACAGACACACATTTCTTGATGAAACCATTTAGATTCTACTCTCTCAGCAAATTTCTATTATACAATACAGTGTTATCAACTAAAGCCACCATGTTTTACATTAGTTCTTCAGACCTCATTCAGCTTATAAGCAAGCGTCCAAAAACTTGCCAAAACAAGTATTTTGATCATTCTGTTAGCTCTGAAATACAGACATTCTTAAACTTTCTTTTCCTTGTTTTCATCAAGGAATATCTGATCTGAAATTGCCTCTCCCAAATCTACCTTTAAAAAGGGGTGGAGGCGGGGTGGTGGTGGCATTTTAGAGCTCTTTTGCCATCTTGTGGTCTTTTACAGTATTGCTATTGAAAACTTCAAACTTCTCTAGTCTAGGCTCCCAAAAAAAAAAAAAAAGTCAAGTCAATGCCACTTTTAGGGCTGATCTGGATCATTTTGACTATCTTAAATGGGTTCCTAAATTTATCTACCTTTTTTTAAAGATTTTATTTGTAAGCAATCTCTACATCCAAGTTGGGCTCAAAATCATAATCCAGAGATTGAATCACATGCTCTACCAACTGAGCCAGCCAGGCACCCCATCTACATCTTCTAAAAAGCGTGGCAACCAAAATTGGACACAATCCAGTCTATTTATGAAGTACTAGACCCGGGCTAGCTATGCTTTGAACCTTTCTAGCGAAAGCTGTCCTACTGAGCCCCTGCTGGGGGGAAGTCTATGTGATCTTTCACAGTTCTGACAGTGTCAAGACACTTCTTCGTGCTGAATACATTCTGGTTTTCCTTAGTCTAATCCAGTAACACGTATCAAATCAGAATTCTTAAATTAGTCACTATCCTATTACTTCATCTCAGGGCTAGTGTCCCTCAAAGATACTTCCCCTTTCCCTTTTCTGGGAGGGAGGAGGGACAGGCTGGCCCTGGAGGGGTAAGGCAAGGACAGGTGCCAGGGGAATGCTTCTGGTGAGGCTCACAGAGAAAGACTGAGGAGTCCTGTAGACACATGACCACTTCCTGGCAGCTCCCTGGTATTGGCAAATGAGAGCCCAACTTAAGTCCAGATAAAACTTGAATGCCTTCAGCTTGCCTGCTTTTCTGCCTTGCTTATAGTCCAACTAACCTTTGAAAAGTTCTTAAATTCTTTAAGCAAACACAGTATACACACTTCTGTGTAACCAATCCGGAAGCTCTTTAATTCTTCAATCAGCTTTGCTGTGACCTTATATTATTTCTTCTTTTTTTCCTCCTATGTTGCTCCCAATCTCTGCCCCACCCACTTCTATCTAAAAGTCTGTAGGGGTGGTTCTTTGCTTGACTCAACAACTCAGGAACTACTGACATTTCATGGTTGAGGACCGGATATATTAAAAATCCTGCAATGTGTGTGACACCCTCTTAAAACAAATAGTCCTGCGCAACAGTGAAAAAAACCACTATTGTTCATTTGTCTGGCCTCCTGCCTTATGTACAATTCTTTATAAGAGGTCAATACAACCCTTACAATTATTTGGACACTATTTCCATAGACTGTTACAGGACGGAATGCATACTCACAAAGAGGGAAAAGTGGCAATGGCAGTCCCCTGCCCCTGCTCGATAATATATATTTTTCTGCTTTTTACCTATATGAATTAGTTGATTTTGAGTAACTTAAATGAATATATGATGAAATTCCACTATATCTATTCCTCTACCCATTTTTAAACATGGTATTCTGTACCTTGTTTTTGACTTAATAATAATTCTTTGAGATTACTTTATGTTAGTAAGAGCTCTACCTCATTCTTTTTAATGACTGCAGAATACTTCATTTCATGGAGATACCCTAGAATTTACTTAACCATTCTTTGTGGAAGGATTTAAGCTAAAGAGTATCATAATGAAATGTATGTTTTGGAAAGGTCATTCTGGCTGATAATTGCCAGGTATTCACAGTGGAAAAGGGCTTGAAGGTTTGCAATAGTTTATGTGAGGATACCAGCGAGAGGATACTACCACAGTATTTCTAGTGAGGAGTAATTTCTTGTTATTCTTGCTAATAATTCCTCAGCAGGGTTAAATCTGGGAAGGAAGGAAGGAAAAAATGAAGAAGGAAAGAGGGAAGGAATGAGGGAGGGAGGAAGGGAGGGAGGAGGAAAGGAAATAAGGAAGGAAGGAACGGAGGAAAAATGATAAAGGGAGGAAGGAGGGAGGGAGGAAGGAAGGAGGAAAGGAAATAAGGAAGATAGGTTTACTTTGCATTTCCCTACTCACTTTTTGTATGTTTACTGGCTATTTGGGTAGCTCATTTAATGAAGTTCTGTTGAAGTCTCTTGTCCATTGTTCTTTCTTTCTTTCCTTTTTTTAAATGTGTATTTATTTTTGAGAGAGAGAGGGAGAGAGAAAAGTGTGAGCAGGAGAGGAGCAGAGAAAGAGAGGAAGACAGAGGATTCTAAGCAGGCTCTTTGCTGACAGCAGAGAGTCCAATGTGGGGCTTGAACTCTAGAACCCTGAGATGACCTAAGCCCAAGTCAGACGCTTAACAGGACTGAGAGACCTAGGCGCCTCTCTTGTCCATTTTTCTTTTGGGTTGTTTACCTTTTCTTATTGACTTGTAAGCATTCCTTCTGTATTTGGTATTATTCATTTAAGTTTTCTAAACATTAATCTTTCTCATTATGGCTTGTCTTTTTACACTGTCTTTAACGGTGCCTTTTGACCAGTAGAATACTTTGATTTTAATGCAGTCCAATTTATGTTTCTCTTTACGATTAGTATTACTTGCATCCTATTTTTAAAAAAATGTCTTTTACTATACAAAGATTATGAAGATATCACCTATATTATCATCCAGGAACTTTATTGTTTTGTTGTTGACATTCAAAACTACAACACACCTGGTACTTTTTATTTTAATAGTGTGTGCTTGGGTCAAGTTCAGATTTGGTTTTTAATTTTGTATCTTCATTCCTTTCTTTAAATAATAATACCTGATGGTTTCAGCACCAGTTGCTGAAAAAATTAGTCCTTTTTCCTCTTTTCTTCAGGGTCGACTTTCTCGTGCATCAAGTGTCCACATATATGGGAATCTGTTTATGGGCTCTCTATTCCATTCTATTGATTACTTTTTCTATCTTTCCATTAATATTTCACTTTCATAACAACTGCAGCTTTATATAAGCCTTGACAGCCAACACAGCTAGTCCTCCCTCTACTGAAGATAGTTTGGGCTACTTTTGGCTCTTTGCATTTCTGTGCACATTTTATTTTACTTTTAAATTAATTAATTACTTCAAATTTTTTTTTTTAGTTTTTTGAGAGAGAGCACGTGCTCACAGGCAGGGAGGGGCAGAGAGAGAGAGAGAGAGAGAGAGAGAATCTTAAGCAGGCTCTACACCCAGTGTAGAGTCTGACTGCGGACTCGATCTCATAACCTCAAAATCATGACCTGAGCTGAAATCAAGAGTCTGATGCTTAACCAACCGATCCACCCAGCTTGGAGTCAGTTTGTCGAGTTCTCAAAAAACTTTTTGAATGTGGGTTGGATTTGCACTGCCTCAATAAATCAGTTTGATAAGAAATGAAATCTTTAAAATATTGAGACTTCCAATCTATAAACATGGTATATCCCTAAATTTGATCATAAGTTATTTAATTTTAGGGTAACTGGCTGGCTCAGTGGTAGTAGATGCAACTCTTAATCTCAAGGTTGTGAGTTCAAGGCCCACATTGGATGTGAAGGCTACTTAAAATTTTTTTTAAAGTTGTTCTTTATTGTCTCGCAACAATAATTTATGGCTTTTTGCATTACTATAGCATATATACATTAAGTTAGAAGTATTTACTATTATCAATGCTTTTAAAAATACTATATTTTTTCAAAATTTGTTTGTGGCTGCAATATATAAAAGCAATAGATTTTTGCTAAAATTACTTAGTAATTCCTTAGATGCTTTTGTATTTTCTACATACACAATCATTTGATCTATGGTAATTAGTTTTATTTCTTCCTTCCCAATCCTTTGTATAGTTTACTGTTTTGTTCTGTTTTTTCTTATTTACTGTACAAGCTGGGATCACAAGTACAATGCTGAACCCATGGGTGATAGTGGACACTATTGTTTTATTCCCAATCTCCAAAGGAAATCTTTACAGTGTTTGTTACAGGGGTTTGTTTGTTTTTGTATATTTCTTTTATTGGGTCAAAAAAGTACTATTTCTTAGTAATTAAGAATTTTTTCATCAACAAATATTCAATGTCATCAAATACACTTTCTATCAACATGGTCAGATGATTTTTCTCTTTTACTCTGCTCATGTAATAAATCACTAATTGACTTATAAATGCTAAATCAACTTAATATTCCTTGGTGTTAACTGGAATGCCAATTTGTGATTTATTTTACATATTTTGTATGTTTCCAGATCTGGTTTGCTAATATTTTATTAGGGATTATATAGCTATATTCCAATGTTTCCAACTTGTTCCTATGTTTTCCATGTACATAATTTTCCCTTCTCAAAATATTTTGACAAGTTTTGGCACCAAGGTCATGCTGGCCTCATAATATTAGTTGGAATATATTTCTGGGGTTTTTTTTTTCCTATTTGGGGAGAGGGTTTATAAAATACCGGTATTATTCTTTCCTGAAATGCTTGGAAGAATACCTTAGTGAAGCCATCTGGACATAAAGCCTTCTTTACAGAATTTTTTTTTCTTTTTTTTTAATTGTGGTAAAATACACATACATAAACTTTACCATCTTAACCATTTTTATGAGTACAGTTCAGTAGTACTCAATGCATTCACATTATGTGCAACTTTTACCACTACTCATCTCTATAACTCTTTTTATCTAGTAGAACCAAAACTCTTTACCTATTAAACAGTAATTCCCCTTCTCCCCTCCCCCCAGCCCTTGGCAACCACCATTACGCTTTCTGTTTTTGTGATTCTGACTACTCTAAGTCCCTCATGTAAGTGGAATCAAACAGTATTTGCCATTTTGTGATTGGCCTAGTTCAGTCAGTATAAAATCCTTGAGGTTTATCCATATTGTAGCATATACAGAATTTCTTTCCTTTCTAAGGCTGAGTTATATTCCATTGTATGCATATATCACAGTTTGCTGATCCCTTCATCTGTCTATGGACACTTGGATTTTTTCCATGGCTTAGCTACTGTGAATAATGCTGCTATGAACACGGGTTTACAAATATTTCTTCAAGACCTTGCTCTCAATTCATTTGGGTATATATCTAAAAGTAGAACTGCTCGGTCATATGGTAATTAAAAAAAATTTTTGTGGGGCACCTGGGTGGCTCAGTCAGAAGTTGAGTATTCTCAACTTGGCTCCAGCCATGATCTCACAGTTCGTGAGTTCAAGCCCCACATGGCTCAGAGCTCACTTCAGATCCTCGGTCCCTCCCTTTCTCTCCACCCCTCCCCAAATTTGCTCTCTCTCAAAAATAAATAAACATTAAAAAAAATTGGGGGGGGGGCTGGGTGGCTCAGTTCATTAAGCATCTGAATTTGGCTCAGGTCATGATCTTACAGTTCGTGGGTTCAAGCCCCGTGTCGGGCTCTGTGCTGACAGCTCAGAGCCTGGAGCCTGCTTCAGATTCTGTGTCTCCCTCTCTCTCTCTGCCCCTCCCCTGCTCGCACTCTGTCTCTCTCTCTCTCAAAAATAAACATTAAAAAAATTATTTAAAAAAGTTTTAGCTACCATATTGTTTTCCACAGCAGTCATATCACTTACATTCCCATCAACTGTGCACAAAAATTCTAATTTCTCCATACTCTCATCACTATTTGTTATTTTCTGTTGTCATTTTTTTAAATTATAGCCATCCTAATGGGTGTGCAGTAGAATCTCCATGAAGTTTTCACTCATATTTCCCTCATGATTAGTGATGCTGAGCATCTTTTCTTGTGCTTACTGACTGCTCATATATATTCTTTGAAGAAATACCTATGTCCTTTGCCCATTTACGAATCAGGTTGTTTGATTTTCGGTGCTGAGTTTTAGTTTTGTATATATTCTGGATATTAATCCTTATCATATGTATGATTTGCATATATTTTCTCCCATTCCGTAGGTTGCCTTTTTACTCTGTTGATAGTGTCTTTGGATGCACGAAATTTTTTAATTTTCATGAAATCCAATTTGTCTCTTATTCTCTTGTTACCTGTGCTTTTGGTGTCATATCCAAGAAATCATTGCTAAATCCAATGTCTTGAAGCTTTTGCCATCTGTTTTCTTCTAAAAGTTGGATTGCTTTAGATTTTATATTTAGGGGCTTGGTCTATTTTGAGTTAATTTTTGAATATGGTATTAGGTAAGGGCCCAACTTCATTCTTTTGCATTGTGGATATCCAGGTTTCCCAGAACCATTTGTTGAAGAGACTGACTGTCCTTGCCCTATGAATGATCTTGGCATTCTCGTCGAAGATCATTTGATCATACAGGCGAGCGTTTATTTCTGGGCCCTCTATTATATTCCGTTGGTCTGCCTGTTTGTGTTTATGCCAATCTCACACTGTTTTGATTACTGCAGATTTGCAGTAAATTTTGAAACCAGGAAGTGTGAAGCCTCCAGATTCTTATTCTTTCTAAAGGTAGTTTTGGCTCTCCAGGGTCCCTTGAGATTTCATATAAATTTTAGGATGGGTTTATCTATTTCTGCAAAAAACATCATTGGCATTTTGATAGGGATTGCATTGATATGCAGATTGTTTTGGATAGTATGACATTTTATTTTGTTTTTAATTTTTTTTAATGTTTATTTTTGAGACAGAGAGAGACAGAGCATGAGTTGGTGGGGAGGAGCAGAAGAGAGGAACACAGAATCCGAAGCAGGCTCCAGGCTCCGAGCCATCAGCACTGAGCCCCCGACGCGGGCTCGAACTCACAAGACGCGAGATCAAGACCTGAGCCAAGTCGACGCTCAACCGACTGAGCCACCCAGGCGCCCTATGACATTTTAAAAATAGTAAGTCTTCCAATCCATGACATGAAAAATGTATTTATTTATTTGTGTCTTCTTTAATTTCTTTCAGTACTATTTTGCAGTTTTCATTATACAAGTCTTTCAATTCCTTGGCTAAGTTAATTCCTAAGTATTTTATTGTTTTTGATGCTACTGTAAATAGAATTGTTTTTATAATTTCCTTTTCTGATCATTTGTTGTTTACATATAGAAATGCAGTTTCGATTTTTGTGTGTTGACTCTGTGTGTATTTTTGATTAGAAAAATTTCAAATTAAACTTTTCGTAATTGTAGATTCATATGTAGTTGTAAGAAATAATACCTAGAGGTCCTCTGTGTCCCTTATATAGTTTTTCCTAATGGTAACATCTTGCAGGAAACTATAGTACAATAACCCAACCAAGATATAGACATTGGTATAATTGAAATATAGATCATTTCCATCACTACAAGGATCTCCCTAATAATACTTTTATACCCACATCTAATTCTGTCTTGCATTCACCTCCTTCCATAACCTGGGGCAACCACTAACTTGTTCAATATTTCTATATTTTGTCAGTTCGAGGATGTTATATAAATGGAATCATACGGTATGTTATCTTTTGGGATTGGCTTTTTTCATTTAGTATAAATGTCTGGAGATCCACCTAGATTGTTGCATGGACCAAAAATCCAGGCCTTTTTACTGCTGAATAGTGTTCATAGTACGAATGTACCACAGTTTAACATTTTTTGAAGTAATCTCTACATCCACTGTGGGGCTCGAACTCACAACCCCAAGATCAAGAGTCACATGCTCTGCCAACTGAGCCAGCCAGGTGCCCCTGGACATACTATTACATGCTACAGTTTAAATATTCACCCTTTGAAGGACATGTAGGCTGATTCCAGTCTTTGATTACCACAAAGACAGCTTCTTAGAACATTGGTGTACAGTTTTTTTGTCTGTGAACAAAAGCTTTCAATTCTCTAGAATAAATACATGCCCAAGTGCTATTGGGTTGTATGGTAATTGCATGGTTAGTTTTATAAGGAACTGCCAAATTGTTTTCCAGAATGACTAATCCATTTTACATTTCTACCAGCAAAGTATGAGTGATCCAGCTTCTCAGCAGTCTTGCCAATATGTGGGTTTTTCACTATTTTAAAATTTTAGCCCTTCTAATAATTATATATTGATAACTCACTGTGGTTTTAATTTGCACTTCCTTAATGGCTAATGATGTTCAACATTTTTTTCATGTGTTTACTTGCCATCTGCATTATCCTCTTTGTCGAAATGCCTCCTTGCCCATTTTCTAATTTGTTTGGTTTTTGTTTAACTATCAACTATTTGTTAACTGTTGTTTAACTCGTATTTTTACCAATGGGTATAGAATTGCTTTAGCACTATTTGTTGAAACAGCCATCTTTTCGCCATTGAATTGCTTTTGCGTCTTTGTAAAAAATCAGTTGGGCATATTTGTGTAGGTCTCTATCTGAGTTGTCTATTCTGTGCTATTAATCTATACACCCAGGGGCGCCTGGATGGCTCAGTCGGTTGAGAGTCCCAACTTGGGCTCAGGTCATGATCGCACGGTTCCTGAGTTTGAGCCCTGCATCGGGCTCTATGCTGACAGCTCAGACCCTGGAGCCTGCTACAGAGTCTGTGTCTCCTCTCTCTGCTCCTACTCTGCTCATGCTCTGTCTTTCTCTCTCTGTCTCTCTGCTTCAACCCCCCGCCCAAAATAAACAAACACTAAAAAAAAAAATTTTTTTTAATCTATGTGTCTATCCTTCTACCAACACCAACAGTCTCGATTACTATAGCTATAAATAGTAGGTCTTAAAATTAGATAGCCCGACTTCTCCCATTTTATTCTTCTTCAAATGGTTGAGGCTCTTCTAGTTTGTTTTCTCATATAAACTTTAGAATATTGTCTATTATCTACAAAAAATTACTAAGATTTTGATAGGAATTCCATTAAAACTATATCTCAGTTTGGGGAGGATCAACATCTTCACCATGTAGAGTCTTCTAATCCACACTATTTCTCTACAGAGAAGTATTTATTATTATTTTTAATGTTTTATTTATTTTTGAGAGAGAGAGGGAGAGCGCACGTGTGCTTGAGCGAGCAGGGGAGGGGCAGAGAGAAATGAGGACAGAGGATCCTGAGCAGGCTCTGTGCTGACAGCAGAGAGCCAATGAAGGGCTCCAACTTCAACTCTGACCTGTGAGATCATGACCCAAGCCCAAGTGAGAGGCTCAACCCATTGAGCCCCTCAGCTGCCCCTCTACAAAGAAATATTTAGATCGTCCTTGATTTTTTTCATCAGTGTTGTATAGTTTTTAGCATACAAGTTCTGTACTTTTTTGTTGTTGTTGTTATAATTACACCTAAGTATTCTGTATTTTGGAAGCAACTTTAAACGGACTGTTTTAAATTTTGATGTTCACCGATAGCATTTAGAAATTCAATTAATTCATGTATGTTTTTCTTGTATACTGCAACCTTGCCAAACTCAGGTATTAGTTCTAGTTTTCTGTTGATTCCTTGGGATTTTCTATGAAGACAATTATGTCATACGCAAACAGGGACAGTTTTCTTTCTTCTCCGTTGATTTGTATGCCTTTTATTTTCTACTATAATGTCCAGCAGTGTTCTTGTTCCCAATCTTAAAGAGAAAGCATTCCATCTTTCACCATTAGGTATGATTTTATCTGTAGGCTTTTGTAGATGATGCTCTATTTTTTGAGTTTTTATCGTGAATGGATGTTAAATTTTGTCAAATGCGTTTTCTACGTTGATTAATATGACCATGTGATTTTTCTTCTTTACCCTATTAATATGATGAATTAGGTTGATTAACTTTCAGTTAATCCAGCCTCACATCCTTAGAATAAACTTGATTATGGTATATAATTCTTGTATATCTTGCTTAATTCTATTTTCTAATATTTTGTTAAGGATTTTGTATCTATATCTATGAGAGATATTGGTCTGTACTTTTTTCATATTCGTCCAGTTTCACTATCAGAGGAATATTAGCTTCATAAAATGAATTGGAAGGGAAATAAAACACATGTTCATCTCAATTGACATAGAAAAAGTGCTCGACAAAATTCGACATCTTTCCTGATAAAAACCCTCAACAAATAAATGGATTGGAAAAATTAAAATTGTTAAAATGTCAGTAATACCCAAAATGGTCTACCCATTCAGTACACTGGCAACAAAAGAGAAAAACATATAGATTGGACTTTATCAAAATTAAAAACTTTTGTGCATAAAAAAGGACGTATCAACACAGTAAAAACGCAACCCACAGAATGGGAGGAAATATTTGTAAATCGTGTATCTGATAAGGTATAAATATCCAGAATACATCTACAACTCAAAACCAAAACAAAACACCCAATTAAAATAATGGGCAAAGGACTTAAATAGACATTTCTTCAAAGAATACGGATGACCAATAAACACAGGAAAAGATGTTCAGCATCACTAATAATTAGGGAAACACAAACCAAGTAAGATATACTTCATACGCATTTAAATGGCCATTATTAAAAAAAAACTGAAAATAACAGGTGTTGGTGAGGATGTGGAAAAATTAAAACCTGTGTGCATTGCTAGTGGGAATGAAGCAGTCACTGGAAAAGAATATGGCAATTCCTCAAGAAAGTAAACAGAATTACCATACGATCTAGCAATCCCACTTCTACTTCCCAAAAGTGTTGAAAGCAGACTTGAACGGGTATTTCATATTTCACCAATGTTCATAGCAGCAATGTTCACAATAGCCAAATGGCAAAAACAACCCACTTACTCTCAGGTGAAGGGATAAACAAAATGTGGGATATACACACAATGGAATTTTATTCAACCTTTAAACCTGTGAAGTCCTGGGCACCTGGGTAGTTCAGTCTGTTGAGTGTTCGACTCGATTTCAGCTCCAGTCGTGATCCCGGTGTTGTCTGATAGAGCCCCGCGTTGGGTTCCATACTGAATCTGGAGCCTGCTTAAGATACTCTCTCCCTCTCTCTCTCTCTCCCGCCCACATTCTCTCTCTCAAATAAATATATATATTAAAAAGTATGAAATATTTTTTAAAAATTTTTTTTAATGTTTTTATTTATTTTTGAGAGCAGGAGAGACAAAGCATGAGTGGGGGAGGGTCAGAGAGAGAGAGGGAGACACAGAATCCGAAGCAGGCTCCAGGCTCTGAGCCCTCAGCACAGAGCCCGACGCGGGGCTTGAACTCACAAACCATGAGATCATGACCTGAGCTGAAGTCGGACGCTCAACCGACTGAGCCACCCAGGCGCCCCTGAAATATTTTTTTAATGTTTATTTCTTTTTGATAGCGAGATAGTGGGGAGGGGCAGAGAGAGAAGGTGACAGGATCCAAGCGGGCTCTGTACTGACAGCAGAGAGTCTGATGCGGTGCTTCAGCTCACGAACCACAAGTTCATGACCTGAGCCGAAGTTAGAGGCCTAACCGACTGAGCCAACCAGGTGCTCCAAAAAGTATGAAATTCTTATATATGCTACAACATGCATGAATCTTGAAGACTTTATGCTAAGTGAAATAAGCCAGGCACAAAAGGACAAAAATTGTATGATTCCCCTTATATGAGGAACATAGAATAGTCAATTCATAAAGAAAGTCAGAAGAGTGGTTATCTGGGGGTACCTATGGGAGTGAGGAATGGGTACTTATTGCTTAGTAAGTACTGAATTTCAGTTTGTGATGATGGAAGAATTCTGGGGATGGATGGTGGTGATGGTTGCAAGATAATGTGAAGGTGCTCAATGCCACTGAACTGTACACTTACAAATGTTTAAAATGGTAAATTTCATGTTACGTACATTCTACTATAGTAAAAAAAATTGAACACACAATTTCACATACAAAGTCACATACTCAGATTTTTTTTTACTCTAGGCGATTACTTACATTAAGTAACTAGATGAAAATAATTGCTTGACCACGTCTCAAAACTAGCTTTCCCTCTGATCAATAGTTCCTCACATGCCCTCTCTGACTCTTCTGGAATCACCCAAGGTATCTGTCTCACCCATCTCCTCAACAATCAGTAGTTGTCATTCAAGGCAGACAGCTGACTATAGCTACCACAAAGTCCACAAAGCTGGGATAAAGCTGTGCAGTTCCCCACAATACATACTTTATCCAGACTCCCAAAGCAATGAAAGGAAAGCAGGAAGAGACTCCAGAGTTTGAAAATTTCTATACGTTTCCACATCTAAATCTAACATAGGCATAATTCAAGTTATTTAAGCAGTGGCTCTCCCAACCCTAGTGTACAACTGAATCTCCAGAAGGCTCTGTTAAAACATAGGTTGCTCCTCATCATACTCCCCAAGAGTTTCTCATTCTGTAGGTCTGGGATGGGGCCCAAAAATTTGCATTTCCAGCAAGTTCCCAGGCAAAGCTGGGAACTGCTGGCACAGGGACCACACTGGAGAACCACTGAAGAGTGTATTCAGAAACATAATTCTATCTGACCCCAGAGAAGTATCAAAGGGAGCAAGAAGAAATGTGAAGAGTGGAGAGTTGCCATTTCCCCTCCCCCCCTGCCTCCGATATTGTCATTTCTCAAAAAAATATTTTTTCTAAACATTCGGCAAAATTAAAACTTAATTACCCAAATAGATACTGAATTTTATGGATGAAAAAAGTATATATTAATAATGATGGTACATTGCTACAATTATTCAAGATTTAGAAAAACATTTCCCATTGTCTTCTTTTTCTCTATTTTCCTCGAGCCAGTTTGGGAACTTTAGAAAAAAAAAATGGTGTGTGTGTGGTCAAAAGCTTTACTAGAGAGACTTTAAGGTCTATAATTCTATGAAAAGACAGCAAACAGCAAGCAATTGAGAAGGCAGAGCCCTAGCTGCATCCGAGCCAGGGTGAGGATAGCACTGCCAGGGAGAGGGGAGTACCAGGCAGCTTCTCAGAGACAGCAGTCATCTGGTCCCAAACTAAAGAATTTCAATGAGGCAACAAAGAAACTCAGGAGTTCTTACAGAACACAGTACAGCCTCTGATTCCTCACCTGAACACAATTACTTGTCCCACCGGAGTCTGGGTGGACCTTCTGATCCTATCAAAGTTTATGGGGGTTGTTTTTTAATGGTTGGCCCTGAAGCTTTCACAAGGAATTTTCATCGAAGATTCTACAGGGGGTAAGAGAAGGGTGAAGGGGAAAATCTCATTGCATGATGCTGGGCTGGCTAATGTCTACTTACAGTGCTGAAATAAATAGGCAAGAAGTTTTCATTTTTACTTCCTAAAACTGCCACCATGAAACAAACCACCATGGAAATATGCTTAGTGCCTAAGTTAAGAAAAAGTGGTAACAGTGTAAAATTAATTAGAACAATGTGATCACCATATTTTCATAGATTCTTCTCCAAGAATATAGCTCAGGCTTTACCTTTCTCCTATGACAAGGGTCACAAACTCAGATACCTATAGGGAACCAGCAGTAACTTATAATAATTGAATAATATCTATTGGTCATTGAACATATTGAATTGAAAATAATTGAATATATAATAATAGAATTGAGTTTAAAATTTTTTTATTTATTCATTTTTGAGAAAGAGAGAGAGACAGAGAGAGAGAGAGAGAGAGAGAGAGAGAGAATGAGTGGGGGAGGGGTAGAGAGACAGGGAGACAGAATCCGAAGCAGGCTCCAGGCTCTGAGTTGTCAGCACAGAGCCCAACGCGGGGCTCAAACTCAGGAAGAGATCATGACCTGAGCCGAAGTTGGAAGCTCATCCGACTGAGCCACCCAGGCGCCCCGTAGAATTGAGTTTAATAATGATAAACAATTGAAGTGATCAAGACCAAAGAAAATTCAAATGCCAGAAATAGAATCAAACATTATTTTTAATAAACTATGATTTAGGCCTGTAACATAAACATTTATGATATGAGAGATGATAAATTTGAAATGGACAAAATACAAATTAAGAAAGAGGAACCCTTAATTATTAAGGTTTTCTTGTAGCTTACAACACCTTTGACCTAAAACCAAAAATCTGACACTTTCCCTTGTACCAACATGTCAATGTAGTTAGAGTTGCATGCAATGTGTAATAATTATGGACTCATCCCTGAATCCTTGAACTAAGAGCAGTTGTTTTTTTTTTTTTAATTGAGTTTCATAAGAGAAAACGACTCCTCTTAAACACAGGCACTTTCAAACAAAAATGAAATTTTTGCATAGTGAGTTTTGAATATAGGGTAATTCAAAGGGATTTGTGCAATTCTGTTGCTCTAATATTATAATATTTAGTTGCTTTTTTAAATTTTATTTTAGAGAGACAGAGTGTAATGAGCAGGGGAGAGGGGCAGAGGGAGAGAAAGAATTCCAAGCAGGCTCCATGCTCAGCACCCCAAGTGGGGCTTACTTTCATGACCCTGGATCATAACCTGAGCTGAAACCAAGAGTCAGATGCTCAACTGGCTGAGCCACCCAGGCACCCCTAGAATATTTAGTTTTTAATACTTTCATTTGCGGCTATCTATTCACATTATTGCTATTAACTAAGAAATGTTAGCTGGCACCTGGGTGGCTCAATCGGTTGAGCATCCAACTCTTGATTTTGGCTCAGATTACGGTCCCAGGATCGAGCTCCACATCATGCTCTGTGCTGAGCATGGAGTCTGCTTAAGATTCTCTCTCTCTCCCTCTGCGCCCTCTTCAGCTCAGGTCATGATCTCGCGGTTCGTGGGTTCAAGCCCCGCGTGGGGCTCTGTGCTGACATCTCAGAGCCTGGAGCCTGCTTCACATTCTGTGTCTCCCTCTCTCTGCCCCTCTCCCGCTCATGCTCTTGTTTCTGTCTCTCAAAAAAGAAAAAAACGTTAAAAAATTAAAAAATAAAAATAAAAAAGCCACTTTGGGATTCAGTCTTAAATTCCACCATTTTGAGAATTAAGTTAAGACCATAATTTTTATTGCTGGAAACCAACGTTAGCATATGAAAATGATCCAGCTTATTCCTTAGCAAATA
This sequence comes from Paguma larvata, assembly GCA_030068075.1. Lineage (NCBI taxonomy): Eukaryota > Metazoa > Chordata > Mammalia > Carnivora > Viverridae > Paguma > Paguma larvata. Next base: position 50,776,323 of record CM057836.1, read on the forward strand.
TTTGTCAAAAAACATATTTATTAAAATAGGAAACTGAATCATATAAATGTGGTACTCCCTGTGAATGCCCCTGTAAAGAAATATTTGCAGTATTTACTTGAGCTGAAATTCAACCAAAACCCCCAAATCTTTGAGCCATTCTTCACTGGTAAACTGAGACAAAGACTTTCCCTTGGATGACGAGTACAGATCGATTTCTCTTAACAGTTAAAAGAAAGCATTTTCAGCCCTAAACTGCATATAGGAGACTAGAGTTGTACAAACCATGAATCCTGCAAAGCCTTGAAACACCTAAAGTTCAAGAATCAGTATCCAGTTTGCGGTAATAAGTTACAATATCCATTGCATTTTTAAGCTTTTGTCCTAAAATTATACCTAGTGAAATCTGCGGTAAACACATTATTAAATCTATATCTTATACTTCCAACATGTCACCAATATGTTCGATGATAACCCCAACTATTCACCATTCCAGGAATATTATCTATAATCAAGCTAATATATTTTAAAACTGTTTTCAGTAAATTTTGACAGACTTTTCTAATGTACATAAGTGAGTCATTTATATTGGCCGTTTCATGGGCGACAAATTCAAAAGTTCTTCAACTCATTAAAATTTTCAAACAATATGTATTATCTATATACATATTTTCATGTGCTTAAATTGAAAATGCCATAAATAATTAAAAATTAAAATATAATCTGCTTTTAAGTTCTCAGCCATATCTTCGATACGCTATGAAACAGTATTTCCAATAATATTTCCTTTTTTTTTTCTGAGGTACCTACTTTCTGCTCTACTCAAAAGGCTTTGCTTTAGGAACTTACCATCTATATAAAGTATTGATACTTAGGAATCTTTTATTTTTACCCAATAAATAACTACATATTATAATAGCATCCCTTACTCAGTTCCCATCAAAAACAAACCCTACTATACCTTTTCTGAATACTTGTTATGGTACTTACTATGTGGGGTTGGTTTTAACGTGGCATCTTAATTTGCATCCTTTGACATAGACATGTTGTGTATTACAACACAGGAATATTTAGACATACACACAAACCTCTTTCCTTTTTTAAAAAAAATTCTATTTAATTTCTTTTTTTAAAATTTACATCCAAGATAGTTAGCATACAGTACAACAACCTCTTTTCCTTTTTCAAAAAAAAATATCTATTGATTTTTGAAAGTGAGAGGGTGCAAGGGGGGGGCAGAGAGAGAGAGAGACAGAGAATCCCAAGCAGGCTCCACAGTGTCAGCACAGAGCCCTATGTGGCGCTCGAACTCACTGTGAGATCATGACGAGCCGAAATCAAGAGTCCGACACCTAACCGACAGAACCACTCAGGTACCTCTTTCCTTTTTTTTTTTTTTTTTTAATACAAAAAGGACTTTTTCTTTCCCTACTTTTGAAAGACAAGTGGATTTAAAATGTATAGTCTTTCCTTCTTAAAGCTACAGTGGATAAACAGCAGCAGAAGTACAAAGGATAAATGACAACCGATACTTCACCTAGATATTGGGGGCAAGAGGGAATGGTGGGGATGGTCTAAGTGGAGAGCACATGCCTCTCTAAAAGGGACAGGTGCTCTCCAGCTCCAGCCTATTGCAGCCATGTGCTAATGTAATTAATCTCAGTGTTCTCAGAGCTTCCAAGTCTTTACACACTGGAAATGCAGATTGTGCTTCTGCATGCGTGCGTGCGTGCGTGTGTGTGTGTGTGTGTGTGTGTGTGTGTGTGTGTGTATGCGAAGCTGCTTTATTTCAAAGTGTTGGCAACTAATTTAAAAACATATGAAACACTGTGAGGGCCCAAGAAACATTCAAATCCCATTAATTTGGGATACCCTTTCCTTCCATCCACCCTCCCCTTACCCATCCTGAGATTGAAGTCCTACCAACATCAATCTATATTCTTAGTAAAACTAGTGAGACAAACAGTAGTCTTTTCACCAAAAAAGGCCTCCCTTCTTTGGCTGGAGCTTCATAGTCTTCTACCAAACCTTGGTTAACTGCCCAGAACTCCCAGTTGCATCTAAAAAGCCTAAGTTTTTTGTTTTTGCTTTTTTAATGTCCTTACCTCCTAACTTTTTGTCATCCAAACTGCCCTTGTTCTAAGAAAACTGAGTGCAAAATGGAGCAGTTTATCTCTTGTAAACTATGCTCATAGAGATAAACAAACAAATAATTTGTCATCTAGGGTGAGAAATTCTTTTTTTTTTTAATTTATTTATTTAAATTCAAGTTACTTAACATACAGTATAGTATTGGTTTCAGGAGTAGAACCCAGTGATTGGGATGAGAAATTCTTGTTCTGTTTCTGTAGCCTGTTTGTGTCAAAACTTTAAATACATGGCACGTATTCTAACTCTTTACTTGAGAAGCAATTAGCCATTCCATCTGTCTTCTTGAAAAGTGAAAAAACCTATAGAACAAAAATGCCCCAACAACTATGTCATTTAAAATAAAGAATGGAGGGGCACCTGGGTGGCTCAGTTGGTTAAACATCCAACTCTTGATTTCATCTCAGGTCATGATCTCACAGTTCATGAGATAGAGCCCCAAGTCGGGTTCTGCGCTGTCTCCCTCTCCCTCTGCTCCTCATTCACATTCTCACACACTCTCAAAAATAAATAAATATTTTAAAAATAAAAAGAATGGATGAAAGTTTTATTTATTTATTTTTTTTTTTGAGAGAGAAAGAGAGCGCAAACAGGGGAGGAGCAGAGAGAGAGAGAGAGAGAGAATCCCAAGCAGGCTCTCCCTACTGTCAGTGTGGAGCTTGATGCTAGAACTAGCTTGGGCTAGAACTCACAAACCGTGAGATCATAAACTGAGCTGAAACCAAGAGTTAGAGGCTTGACTGAGTGAGCTACCCAGGTGCCCCTGGGTGAAAAAATTTTTAAGGAGGTAGAGATTTTATGTGTCATATTTTCAAATCATTCAATAAAATTTTACACAATAAAAGGATTTCAAAATTCATAAATACTTGGAAATTAACATACTACTAAATAATCTTTGGATCAATGAAATCAGAACTGAAATTACAAACCCCTTCAAAGGTGATGAAAAGGACAAAATTTTAGACCAATGAGCTATCACTCTAGGAGATAAAATAGTCCTCAGAGGAAATTTTAAAGCCTTAAATGCCTTCATCATTAAATAGGGCTTTAAAAAATATAAAGGAATTATTATTCAAGGGAAGGAAAAATAATAAAAAGGAAAAAACAGTACAAAGCAGGAATTAGTACAAAGCAGGAATTAACACAGATGAACTTAAGGGTAACTTTAAAAAATAGCAAAGATATATTAATACAAAACCTTGTTCTCTGAAAGGACAATAAAACAAAACTCTGATTTTGGCAGAGTGGAGGAGGAAGAGGGTTGAATAAAAATGCATAGGATCAGAAATAAGAAAAGAGATACCAACCAAATGAATGACTTGTTAGCGAGGTATGAATTATAAAAATTGACTCCAGAAGTAATAGAAAATCTGAATAGATGAGTGACTATAAAAGAGAAAAACTTGGGCACCTGGGTGGCTCAGTTGGCTAAGCGTCTGAATTCGGCTCAGGTCATGATCTCACAGTTTGTGGATTTGAGCCCCGCATGGGGCTCTGTGCTGACAGCTCAGAACCTGGCGCCTGCTTCGGATTCTGTGTCTCCTCCTCTCTCTGCCCCTCCTCCCCTCACACTCTGTCTCTCGAAAATAAATAAACATAAAAAAATTACAATAAAGTAAAAAAATAAAAAAGAGAAATACTCATGTGTGTTGTATCTATATATAATACATATATATGAGCATGAAGAAAAGAATAGCATACAATAAAATTGCTACACCCACATTACTAATATAGTATACATTACATTGCTAATATAAGATTATATTGCTAAGAGGTGGAACATAAGAGGGGAAAGGTGAACTAAAACGTGACTATTAAAAAATGTCAGTATGATCTCATATATGTAAAATTAAACATATGCATGTGTATATACATAAAGAGATGTATGAAAGATGATAATCAGAATTTTCATGGTGGTTACGTTAAAATGAAGGGATGAGGATGAAGGGATACCCCTATTTTCAGACGCACATCTTATTCCCATCTTCCTCGGCCCCTGGTGCCCGCAAATACCGACCGTGAAGGGTGGGGGGAGGACAGTATTGATGAACTATCAACGGACACCTCGGTTGCTTCCATATCGTGGCTATTGTAAATAATGCTGCAACAGGGTAAATGAGTGAAATAGATAAAGGGGATTAAGAGGTACAAACTTCCAGTTACAGGATAAATAAGTCACAGAGATGAAAAATACATCAAAGGGAATATAGTCAATACTGAAATGACATTGTATGGTGACAGATAGTGACTATAGGTATCACGGTGAGGATGGAGTAATGCATAAAATTGACAACTCAATATGTTAGACACCTGAAACTAATATAATATTGTGTCAATTACTTTTCAATAATAAAAAAAATTGCAACACACACACAAGTAATAAAAAAATAAAAAATAAAAACCACTGGGACTCCAAAGAACTTTTATTTCTATGGGTTATATCTACCAATAATTATTATTTTAAGAAAACTAGAAATTTAAAAATATTTATTAGTCCATTTAGAAATAATAAACCCATTATTTTAATGGAAAAATAGCTATATTTTCCAAAACAAAAGAATTCTCATAGCAGGCCTGAGACTGCTATCCTTTGAAAGGCCTGTTTCTAAGGTTAACCCTTAGCTGGTATCTGGGAACCTTGATTTCAGGAAGGTTCCCACCATTCCCTAACTGATAAGAGTTGTTTAACATGCCTGAACATAGCCTGCACAAACAATGCAGCTTATGCTGAACACCTGCTCTCCTTCTGGTAGTCTGGAATTTTGGTACGTGCTATGCAGACAGTGTCTGTGTAAACAGTCCCCAATAAAAACCTGGGGCACGGAGTCTCTAATGAGCTCCCTTGTGAGACAAAACTTGACACATGTCATAATTCCATAATGAAGGAATTAAGCACATCCAGCCTGACTCCACTGGAAGAGGATTCTGGGAAGTTTCCTTGTTTTCTCTGGACTTCACTCCATGTTATTTTCGTTTTTGCTGATTTTGCTTTAAAGCCTTTCAAGGAAATAAATCATGGCTGTGAGTATGACCATATGCTGAGTCCAGTGAATCTTCCTAGTGAATCGCTGAACCTGGAGGTGATCTTGGGGACTCTCAACACAGTCCCCTTCCTTGGCCCTGCTCCCAGAATGTCAAAACCCAGGATTATATCCCACACTGCAGAGGGCTGGAGACTTCTCCCCGAAGAAACTGAAAAATGAAGAGAAAAAAGAACTGCGAAGGGTAGAAACAATGAAAAAAGCAAAGGTAAGCCCAAAAGTAAAATTACAATTAATATTTCTAAAAAGATGAGAAAACATATTGCATTTATGAAGAGTAGGATGCTATAAAAAGAAGCAATCAGAGAATAAGAAAGAGCAATACAAAATTGAAAATACAGTAAAATAGAATTCTGAATAAAATGGCTCGAAGATAGAGTTGAAAACCTGTCCAGAGCAGTTAGGGGTAAAGAGAGAGAAAGAGATGAAAAACAAAAGAAAGAAGAAAGCTGAAGAATTAATCCAAGATCCAACTGAAAAAAAAAAAAAAAAAAGAGAGAGAGAGAACGGAATAAATGGAAAGAAAGAAATTATTAAAGTAAATTTCACCACACCCCACACAAAAAAGAGGCCTCAGGTTCAAAGAGCACACCAAGTGCAGAGCACAGTGGACACAAAAAGAAATCATGCCAAGGTCATCAAATCATCAGATTTCAGGATACCAGAGAGAAGACTGTAAAAAGCTTTCAGAAAGGAAAAACAACATAAAAGGCTACAAAACTTAATGATATCAGATTCCTTCACAGTAATACTGACAACAGACACTTTAAAATTAAATCTTAATTTAATTTCATACTCAGCCAAACTGCAATTCAACACCTCAGACATGAGAAAAACACTTTAAGATATGCAAAGACGTTGAAAATGTATCTTTTCTCAGAAAGTAAATGGACTAAGTGAGTACAGTGATTGAGTCCACCAAACCAGGACCTAGGTAAGAGGATCCAAACCAGGAAAGAGGTGAAACAGGACTATAGCTACACACCCAGAGAACTTTATCTTCTAGTCTTTCTATTCAGAATTCCATTTTGCCTATCATATTCCTAATTTCATAGAACACTTTCTTGTTCTCTAATTGTTTCTTTTAGTAGCATCCAAATCATATTTTATGGGTACGATCTCTATTTTTTTTATCTCTTTAAAGATACTAATCTTTAGGTTGGTTGCAAACCTAGAAACAGACCAGATGTATGTGAAGAACGAGACCTATGGGAAAGGAGTCTTAAGGCAGAAAATGAAGTTGATAGGTTCTTGCATTTGCTTGAGCATTTGACAGGATTTGAGTAACTGGGAAAAACCACGGATTGATAGAAAATTAGGTAAATGAAAAAAGCAATCTTACCTTACCCTTCGGCTCAAAGGCTAATCATGTTTACCTAATCACAATAATATAAAACCTACCTATTGATTTAACTAATTATTGAGATAAAATCTCAATTGAGAGGATGGAGGAAGTAGAAGTAAATAGAGAGTATACGAGTTAAATCCTTACCATAATGTATCAATTCTCATTTTATAAAAAAAATTAAATATCTAAACCATTTAAGTCAAGAAGTAGTTATAAAGTATACTTATACTTTAATACTTTAAGAGGTAAATACTAGAAGAAAAAATTAAGAGCTGAAAGTAGTTGCCTCAAAGGAGAAAAACAAGGGCTTGGGAGGAATGAACATGTATCTCATATTTTTGTGGCAAATTTTTAAGAATTGCTTTATTTTGTTCAATGATATATATCCATTATTTTGATTTTAAAGTGAAATTTAAAAAATAATTCAATAATAATTAAACCAGAAGCTTTTACAGTTCCATATGCCATGTTCAAGTACATTACATGGTTTCCTCTTCACTCAGCAAGGGCACCTTGTTCTCAACACCCCAACTAATAAGAAAACTCTTCTTTTAATTGTTTTGAATAAGGTACTTCTTTCTTTATACTCTCTTTAGGTTTTAGGCACTTTTTTGAAAAAAACCTTTTGTTGAGGATGCTCTCTATGCACTGATATGAAAAAAATCTCCACGATACACTGTCAAGTGAAAAAAGCAAAGAAAAAAAATGGCCAATATATCCAAGAGGGGGAAAATGTAGATGTTTTGGCTTGGATATGCATAAAATATCTCTAGAATGATAAGCAGTAAACTAGTAATAATGCTTACCCAGAGTAGGTGAATTGGAGAAATGGGAATTGAGGAGATGAGAAACAGGGGAAAGAGGGAGACTTTCCATTGTACACTTTGTTTTTTACATTTTGATCTTCAATCCTATAAAATGTCGACTCGAAAAATTTTTTTTTACTTTCAAGTCATGCTTCTTCTCGGCACAAAATTCTAATCTTATCACGCACTGAACTTACACACGTTTACACACCAACTTAAAAATTAATTACCAGGCTTTTAATCATCACAAGTATAAATCTATTAACCTATGTTAAGATTACAAATGCTCAGATAAAATAGAAAGGGTAAATCTTGTGGATAAACAGGAACATATGGATAATCCCCATTTATCTCTAGGGATTGACGATTATTTCAAAAACAGAATGGTTTAATGCCTAGGCATATAAATATAATCTTTGCTTGTTTCCATCTTAAAACCTAGCTCAAGGGTTTTTAAATTTTACGATGCAGAAGATTTTCTCCCAAACTGACAAGGCTGAATATTCAATCAAGTGTAATTCTTAGTACACATCAGAATCTTCTTATACTTCTTCTTTTTTTAAACGTTTATTTATTTTTGAGAGAGAAAGAGACAGAGCACAACCAGGGGAGGAACAGAGAGAGAGGGAGGCAGAATCCAAAGCAGGTTCCAGGCTCTGAGCTGTCAGCAAAGAGCCCAACAGGGAGCTTGAACTCACAGACTGACTGTAAGATCATGACCTGAGCCCAAGTCAGACGCTTAATGGACTGAGCCACCCAGGCACCCCAGAATCTTCTTATACTTCTTTTAGCCAAAAGGGGAAAATATTCATACTTTTTAAGTATTCTTTTTCACCTTATCATATTATGACCATCCTTTGATTTTGTCAAATTTCTTCTACGACATGATTAGTAATGGCTGCCGAAGTTAGCATCATGTTACTATATTAATTAGTACATTATATTAATTATTCCATTGTATAGATATTCTCTGACTTAAATTATTTTACCATTTCCCTATTTTGGGACGTCGAGTGTTTTCAAGGTTTCACCATCATTAGCAACGTCACAACAAACATCCCAGTTACTAACCCTAAGTATATATCCATTATTATTTCCTTAGAAGAAATTCCTAGAGGTAGGATTGCTGGGTCAAAACGTATCTAAAAATTCAAGAATTTTAACAACTATGGGCAAAATGTCCTCTAAAAACCTGCTTAACAGTTAATGGGAAATTTTATTTATAAGGTACTCAAGGGAAAGGACAGAGGATGCTTAACTGATTGAATCTGTGAGTCTTCGGGTACCCCCCAATGAATCCCCAAATCTCAAACTGCAAAATGTCGCACAGGTAACATGTGAAAAAGTAAAAAAAAAAAAAAAAAAAAAAAAAAGGGGTGATGAACCTTTGAACCTTGATATTAAAACCATAGCTTTTACATGAATGCTGCAAGAAATGTAAAGGTTTGAGAGAAAGAGGAAAAAGAACTCTTAGCAATGACACCTCACTGAAAATGGGAGACTCAAGTTCTCAAAGCCTTCCAATTTAATGTCATTTCAAAAGGTCATCATATTTACCATTAGTTGTTATAATAGCCACAATTATTAAAGCCCTTTATCATCACATCCATATTTTGAAGGAGAAAATGCCATAATAGCTTCTGTTGGTATTGACATTTCGATGGAGAAAAGTTAACATTTCAATACAACCAATAAGCCCCCATTCTCTGAAGTTGCATATTCAACACCATAATTTAACACCATGCAAAATTTGGAACCTGAATATGTAGTTGTGGGTCAAAGCAGATCTAAATAAATTGGGGAAAAAAAATCTTTCAAAATCAGATGACTCAAAATATTATATGTGGGTTTTTCTTTCACTTTTCTATATTTTGCAAAATTTCCTTAATAAAAGAAAGTGTATAAGCATAAATTAAAGAAGCCCAAACTTATTATTTAGGAAACAAAAGTGTCAGTGTTGCATTCAAACTATCATCCTAACATCAAAAAGTATTTTGGGATGAGACATAGCATGTCATACGATTCTAGAAATCATAAGAAACATAATGTAACTTTCTTAAAAAAGAGCAACCCCAACAAATTTTATAAACCATACTGTTCTCATAGATCAGAACTGAATAAGTTTTCCTTACCACAACAAAACATCCCCAGAGGCAAAAGGTAAAGAACTACTGCATGTGATAGCTCACTCACTTTCCCTCTCTAAAAGATACTTAATAAAATAAAATACACTTAAAGTTAAAATAAGAAGTCAATAAGAATCTTGATGACTAGGGACAGCACAACACTACCCAAGTTTTTAAAGCATATGCAAAAAAAAAAAAATACAAGACAATTCACAGCAACAGTCACAATTTTAAAGAATGCCTTTAAAGTACTTACACTTTTCCTAGTTACCAAATAAAATAGAGGTACATTTTTATTTTCCAACCCCTAATAAGAATAATACAGTATTCTCCAATCTCCACTATGCCCTCATTTTTAAAACATCCATAATCTTCCGATCCTTGGAAGACAGCCGACTAAATACCAGCACCTTTTTCTCAAGTCAAGAATTCTTTTTTCCTAATCCTTACGGAATAAGAAACAGACACGCCTTTTCAACTCAAACTAACCAACCAGGTCTTGGGAAAGAGCAAAGCAAGCTGAAACAATGTCACCAGAACTTGGATCTAGAAAAAAGCGCCCAGAAGCATGCCAACACTGGACGTTCCGTTCTGCAAAATGTCTATCATTCTCCACTCCCAGCTCCCATCAACTCGCACAAACGCCACAAAGATTGGGAGAGGGCAGTACAGTACTGGTACTGGGTTGTCAGAACAATTCACCTAAAAACTAAGCGACCGTTCAACCTGCTCCAGCGAGAGACCCGGAGGCCGACTCAGGCCACAGTGATAAAAGAGCTGATGCTGGTACGAAGAGCCCCCCTAGGCTGGGACGTGATCAGTGTCCTAACAGGTATGCAGCGCGCCTCTCTGGAGACTCTTGGAACGTACACATCGCTGCAATAAACAGCCTGCGGGGCGGGCGTCTTCTCACCCTCCCAGGGCGGCGCAACAGCCTCTCGGCTCCGGGACCGCCCCGAGTCCGCAGGCCAAGCTGGGCTCCGGGGCGTGGCCGAATCCCCTCTGCTCTCAAGAGCGCTGGGGGCGGGACCACACTCACTATTTACACCATTCCAAAGTCTGCAACCTGGGTATGCAGTCAGTTGTGGGTGAAAGCAAACCTAAGCAAAGTGGAAAAACAAAATCCCTCAAAACAGATGGCTCAAAAAAAAAAAAAAATTGATGACTCCAAACACTATGCATGGTTTCTTTCATGTTTATGTACTTTGAGAAATGCCTTTCATTAAGAAATCTATTAATTCTAAAATAAGAAAGCTCAAACTTATTATTTAGAAAACAGAAATGTCAATGTTGCATTCAAATGACTATTATCCTGATATCAAAAACTATTTTTAGATGAGATACAGCATATTATGCAAATCTACAATATAATTTTTTTAAGAGCAATCTTTTAAAAGAGCCGGAGTTTCTCTGATTGAGAAGCGAACACCACGCTATTGGAAAACTCATCACCACCGCCCGGTGCCCTGCAGCGTAAAGGGCCATTTACTTAAGCGTGGTCTCCCAAGACTCGCCAGCACAGCGCCGCGTCCAAAGAGCCTGTCCAGACCCCGGAAGGCAGCTGCTGCGACCGCGAAACCGAGTGAAAAGTGCCGGAGAGGCGTCCCACGGCTATTCGCAGACCCGCTGGCGTCTCCGCACACAAAACTTGAGCAGAGCTGTAGACCGGCCTACTGAGGAGTGACAGTCACGAGAGCGGGAGGCGAGGGGGAGGGGGGGTGGGGGGAGGAGGGGATTGGAAGGGAAGCAAAATCTGGACCCGCACCCCGCGACCTGAGGATGCCTCGGCGCGGACCCCGCTGGCCTGCCCGCCCTTGCCAGCCCACCCACTGCCAGTAGCCCCAGAGGACGGACTAGGGCAGGGAGCCCAGGGGGCAAAGGAAGCGCTCACCGCTTCAGATGGTCCGAAGCCCGCTGAGCTGCGGGGGTCGCGGAGACCAAGCTCGGCCCCGCGGCCCCGGCTGCAGCTCGGGTTGCAGCCCCGGCGGGAACCGGGTCCCGGGGCATCGCCGGCTGCTCCCACAGCACCCGTGCGGCAACCGGCGCTGCGCGCACGCCTCCCCTTCGGCCCTAGGGCATAGGGCACCGCGCGGCGAGCCCCGCCCATTCCGGAGGACGGCCAATGGGCGCGGAGCGCGGGAACCTGGGGGAGGGGCCGTAGCGACCCGGCAGCCCCGCGACGCCGCGGGCTCAGCTGTCCTCACCCACCAGTGGAGAGTGGTCCAGGTTTCGGAGTCCTCCGCCCTGGAAACGTGCGTGTCAGGTGAGTGTGGAGGGGCCAGGAGACGCGCATTCCCCAAATAAAAGAACTTTGAGAATATGAGACGTTGGGGACACACTTGTGATTTTGCGGGGTCTCTTTCTTCCCGTTTTAGATTTCCTCTCTGTTTGCAGAACACCAGCCACAGTGTTTGGGGGAAGCGTGAATGAGAAATAACAGGCGCTACTTTCAAGGATCTCCCAATCAGTCGGTGGAGGAACAGATGGGTAAACAGGTAACTAGGAGAGCCCTCATGAGACGCGTTCCAAAATCAAAAGACATGTTTTGCAGTGGGGGGATGTAGGGTGGTGGTGAGGATTTCAGCCAGGAGAGAACTAAAAGGCTGTTACCCTGTAATATTTGTGGCCATATACACATCTTTTTCGTTTTCTTGTTTTCTTAATAATGGCCGTGTAATATGCACGACAGTTAAACATTTCAGTAGCATCAAAAATACATGATATGCATTGAAAAGAAAGTTTCCATTATCCACTGCTCCTTCCTCCTTCCCCCAATTTTCTCTCTTTTAGAGTATCACGGTTAACTGATTTGTTGTATGTTCTTTCAGAGAAACTCTGCAGTACATATATATACATATATATATAATACATATGGTGTGAATATTACATATATGTATAAAAACTCTCCAAATTTTTAAAATTAAAACATTTTTTTAATGTTTATTCATTTTTGAGAGACAGTGTGAGCAGGGGAGGGGCAGAGAGAGAGGGAGCCACAGAATCAGAAGCAGGCTTCAGGCTCTGAGCTGTCAGCACAGAGACCAACACTGGGCTCAAACCTATGAACCATGAAATGACCTGAGCTGAAGTCGGATGCTCAATCAACTTAGCCACCCACGTGCCCTCTTCCCCCAATCTTCTCCTTCTCCTCTCTCTCTCTCTCTCACACACACACACACACAAAGGTACTCTACACAGTTTTGCCACCTTGCTTTTCTTCACTTAACACTATACTTTGGACATTATTTTTGATGATGGCATAGTATTTCATCAAATTATTGTTTCAAGTTTTTTCCATTCTTATTTATAGCCACTTGGCATGCGAACAAATAAATGTCTATCTAGGCTAAATAGCTAGATGTTGAATGCTAGATCCTAAGGTAGGGACTTTAAAATTTCTGATAAATGTTGCCAAATTGCTCTCCATATAGTTTGTGTCAGTTTATGCTCCCACAGCAATTTATCAGGGTGCCTGTTTCATCACATATCTCTATACAGGAAGTTACCAAACATAAGTTTTTAAAATTGCCATTCTGTGAACTGTCTGTTCACATCCTTTGCCCATTTTTCTTTATTTTTTTCCTTTATTATTATTTTTTTGAAGTAGGCTCCATCCCCAAGGTGGGGCTTGAACTCACAACCCTGAGATCAAGAGTCTCATGCTTTACCAATTGAGCCAGCCAGGCACCCCTTTGCCCATTTTTCTATTCAACTGTTGGTCTTTTTTTTTCTTTATTATTGGAGATGTGTGTGTGTGTGTGTGTGTGTGTGTGTGTGTGTGTGTGTAGTTAGTCCAGTGTGAATGAATTGCTTATCTTTCCCTCATCTTGTCTTTTGGCTTTATCATATTTTTTGCAATGAATTATTTTTTATTTTCATATAGTCACATTAACTGAGTTTTTATTATGTTTCTATTTTTTTTATCTTAGAAAGGCTGTCACTGCTCCCCAAATTAAGAAAAATTATCCCATGTTTCCTTCTAGTGTGTTTGATATCTATATGATTAATCCATAATGCAGATAAGCTACAATAAAAATAATACGTGTTACAATAAAGAAATAAATCAGAACAAAGGATATGATCAGATATTTCTCCAAAGAAGATATCCAAATGGTGAATAAGCACAGGAAAGATGTTTACAGTGTCAGCAGCCATCAACAAAATGAAAATCGACACCGCAATGAGATATCCAAAAATCAAAATGGCTTCACACCCACCAGAATGGCTGTAATCAAAAAGACAGATAATAACAACTGTTGGTATCTTAGTCCATTTGAGTTGCTATAACAAAAATATCATAGCCCGGATGCCTTAAACAACATTTCTCACGGTTCTGAAAGTTGGCAAGTCCAGGCTCCAGGCATTGGGCTGTAATGCCCACCAGAATGGCTGTAATCAAAAAGACAGATAATAACAACTGTTGGTATCTTAGTCCATTTGAGTTGCTATAACAAAAATATCATAGCCAGGATGCCTTAAACAACATTTCTCACGGTTCTGAAAGTTGGCAAGTCAGACTCCAGGCATTGGGCATATTCTGTGTCTGGTAAGGACCTGCTTCCTGGTTCAGAAATGTCTGTCTTCTCACCACATGGCAGAAGGGGTGAGGCAACTCTCTGGGGATCTCTTTTAAAAGGCACTAATACCATGTGTGAAGGCTCCACCTTTATGACCTAATCATCTCCTAAAGTTTCCATCTCAAATACTATCACTTTGGGGATTAGATTTCAACATATGAATTTTTGGGAGATGTAAACATTTTAGTCTGTAGCAGTTGACAAGTGTTATGAATAGAATTGTGTCCCCCCAAATTCATATGTTGAAGCTCTAATCCCCCACTGTGACTGCAGTTGGTGATAAGGTCTTTAGGGAGGTAATTAAGGTGAAAAGAGATCACAAGGTTGGGGCGGGCCATAATCTAATATGACTAATCCTTAAAAAAAAGGAAGAGACAACAGAAATATACATAGATAGATACACACAGAAAAGACCATGTGAGCCCACAACAATAATGTGACAATCTGTAAGCCAAGAAGAGAAATGTCAGGAGAATCCAAACCTGTCGACATCTTGATTTGGAACTCCCAGCCTCCAGAACTAGGAGAAAATAAATTTCTGTTGTTTAAACTGCCCAGTCTGTGGTATTTTGTTTTGGCAGCCCTTGAAAACTAATGCAGCAAGAATGTGAAGAAATTGGAACCCTCATTCACTACTGGTGGGAATGTAAAATGATGCAGCCACTTTGGAAAACAGTCTGGTACTTCCTCAGTTAAACACAGAATTCCCATATGACCCGGCAATTGCACTCCTACATATATATGTATGTCCAAAACATATGTCCACACAAAACCTTGTATATGAATGTTTGTAGCAAAATTATTCATGATAGCCAAAAGTGGAGACAACCCATATGCCCATCAACTGATGAATGGATAAAGAATTGTGATATATCTATATAATGGAACGTTGTTTGGCAATAAAAAGAAATGAAGGACCGGTACATGTACAAGATGGATGAACCTTGAAAATGTTATGTTAATTAGTGAAAGAAGTCAGTAACTGAGGATTACATATTATATGATTCCCTTTATATGAAATGTCCAGAATAGGCAAATCTATGTAGTAAATTTAAGTGTTTTAAGTTTGTGACAGGCTTAAATGTATGCTTTTTTTTTTCTCATTTGTTCTAAAAATATTGATCCTCATCCACAGACCAAAACAGAATGAATGGATTCTGACTAAGCCTCTGATGTGGCAAAATCCTGTGGAAGTGATGTTCAGGTACACCCTGCATAACGGGTGGGGGGAATGGAAAGAAAGATTAGGGCACCTGGATGGCTTAGTCAATGGAGCATGCAACTCTTGATCTCGGGGTTGTGCGTTTGAGCCCCATTTTGGGTATATGGACCACTTAACAAAAGTAAAATTAAAAAAAAAAAAACAGAAAGATTACTGGTTGCCTAGGTCTGGGGAGGGATGAAGGGATTATAGGGTGAAGGCTAGGGGTACAGGGTTTCTTTTGGAGGGAATGAAATGTTATAAAATATTATGGAGATGACGGCATAGCTTTGTGAATATACTAAAATTCCCTGAATTGTACACTTTCTTTTTTTTTTTCTTTTCATTTTTTTAATGTTTATTTATTGTTGAGAGAGAGAGAGAAACAGAGCATGATTTGGGGAGGGGCAGAGAGAAGGAGGTGCAGAATCCGAAGCAGGTTCCAGACTTTAAGCTGTCAGCACAAAGCCCAACATGGGGCTCGAACTCACGAACTGCGAAATCGTGTCCTGAGCCAAAGTCGGACCCTTAACCAACTCAGCCACTCAGGGGCCCCTGAATTGTACACTTTCAATGGATGAATTGTATGCTATATGAATTATATTGGAATAAAGATGTTAAAACAAAATCAGTATGCAAACTTCATAGGACAAGAAGTCAAAGTACATGACCAAATATTTCATTCATGAAAAACCTCAGAAAAGTAAATTTTGGGGAATCGATTAGCCTTGCTGTGAGATTAATTGAAAAGTAAAAATGGAAAATGTTGGTAGAGCTAAGTAAAAATGGCTAAACTCATAGGTTGGTGATATTATTTATTAGGACAACTATTGATGAACATAGTGGGGCGAGCACAAAATCTACGAGATTATTCATGTTTGCCCCATAACCTATTTATTTGGGAGTATATTCCCTCAAAACAATCCAAGTGAGAAAAATGAAATGTTCATGGCACCACTATTTATAACGCAAAACTAAACTGGAAATACCTCGAATGCCTGAAAATTCAAAGGGTGTTTATTAAAGTAGAAAGCATGGGGGGCATTAGTAAATGGGAAAGTACAAACAAAACAATGAGAAAAGTAGAATTCAAATAAGTTTGTGAACACTGATGAGCGCACATAAATAACTGTACGTTGTTGAGTATAAAGAGGAAGAAATGTAGTATTAAATGGAACCAGGACTCCTCTTAGAAAGAAACTTTCTTCGTTTGGAAAAATAACTTGATAAGCTGTTTCAGGTATAAAGTGAGACTCTAAAAAAAAAAAAAAAAAAACATGGTTGTAATTAAAAGCCTTAGCAACACAAGAAAGTTGCTCTGCACGTAAACATTGGAGGAATTTATTTTTGTTCCTGAGAGAGCAGGACAGGAGCTGGACCATGGAAGGGTGGGTGGGTGGGAGAGAGGAGTCAGGAAGACAAGTCTGGTCACTGCATAGAGTGAAGGGCTAGTGGAAAATCTCTGGTGACAGGGTGGAAAAATGGACTTTAAAGGATAGGAGTATTGGGGGCGCCTGGGTGGCTCAGTTGGTTAAGCATCTGACTGTGGCTCAGGTCATGATCTCACAGTTTGTGAGTTCAAGCCTTGGGTGGGGCTCTGTGCTGACAGCAGGGAGCCTGGAGCCTGCTCCAGATTCTGTGTCTCCTCTCTCTGCCCCTCCCCCACTTGGGCGAGCCCTCTCTCTCTTTTTCTCAAAAATAAACAAATAAACATTTAAAGAACAGGCATATCTAATATGTAAGTTTTAAGTTGTTTTCTCAAATCTTAAAATCTCACGAAAGCTGTGTGTGATTTTGTAGAAACTGAAGAAGAAGAAGAGGCGGAAGACGGGGCAGTTGGAACAGTGAAAAGAGAGCAGCCATGGACACACGGACTCAGGGCCAGAGAAGGCGGGAAAATGAGCCCCTCAGAAATTATCAGTAACTTCGGGAAGCACTCTGAACACTCAGACTGGATGTTTAGACCAATCTTGAGATTACAAAGGGAAGGGAGGCTCTGGTTGACATTTGCCTTACATAAAGGGTGAGAAGGTAAAATGAAGTAAATGTAGGTGTTTTAAGTTTGTGACAGGCTTAAATATATGATTTTCTTTTTCTTTTCATTTGTTCTAAAAATATTGATCCCTCTCCACAGACTAAAACTGTCCGGGGTCCTTGTTCTGGCGAACCTAGGGGTCCCGGAAGGATGAACAGTCAGGCGAAAGGAATTGAGAGAGCCACGAGAGAGATGTAGTCTGATGACCAAGCAGGCAGCCCTGGCAATTCTGGCGTCTCCGCCGTGCTGGTCTCAGTGTCTTTATTTAAAAGGTAATTTGATCTCTTTAACAATAATCCATTTTTACCAGCAAGGTTGCAACCTCCTTAATCTTCTATGTTGGTTTCAGGATAATTAAAGTATAAATTTAGGGTGGAGGAGAGAGAACAGGGTGTTTCCTTAAGGACTTAATGTTAATTATCTGTAAACAGGAGAAATCAGAGTGTTGCTTTGAGGGCCATACTTTTAAGGTTATTTCTGGCCAGGCTACTCTCATTCAGATATAAATCCATCAAAGCCTCGTGCTTCAGGTCCTTCACCTTTTTCAAAATGCCATTAAACAAAAGAACATTACATTCCTTGGGGCCAAGGAGAGTAGCTCAGGAAATCAAGCCCGCCATTTTGGCTAGTGGGAGCTTTGCTTCGACCACTTCTACACAGGGAAGGGTCTCAACCTGTAAGCCCAAAACGGCTCCCAACATAAAACAGAATGAATGGATCCTGGCTAAGCCCCTGCCATGGCAAAATCCAGAAGAAGTGATATTCAGGTACACCCTGCATAATGGCTGGGGGGAATGGAAATGAATGTGTAAGATGGAAAAATGTGTAACCATTCTCTCTTAGCAGTAGGGCCTGAAGTAGTTAGGCTGTTCAGTTATACAAAAACTGTTCTATGTGTTCTACATTAAAGTGCTACCAAAGCAAAAACTGTGATCACATGGACAAGAAGGCTGGGCTGTGTGAAAAGTTCAAAAGAACTAATGTGTAAGTGACTGTCAGTGAGCATGTTGAAGTTCTTCATTGCCCAACTCCAGAATTCATGACTTCCACTGACTTCGCCAGAGGAGGGTTATTAACCAGCCCTAATTTACAGATGGCAGGTCTGTGGCACAAGGCCCAGAAGTGATTTTTCCCAAGGTTATGGAGCAAGCCAGAGGGTGAGCCGAAAATAGAACTGTACCTCACACTCCCATGCAGGCTATATGATAACTTGTGTACTGTCAGCAGAGCTGAGGAATGAATGTCCTGGGGAGGTTAGCATAGTTTTATGGCTAAGGGAGCCTTGCTCAACAATTGCAAATGCTACTTGACAACAGCAAATGACCCACGTAATCCTATAAACAGTAACAACCAGACACTTAAGCAAAAGGAAGTGGAAGGAAAAAAATTACTGTTTGACAATTGCAAAATTTAAAAACTACCCAGCTCCACAGTCATGAAGCCACTACTTGTATAATGCATCATTCTAGAAATCCTCACCCTCTTCCTCTAAGACTAAACTTCCAGATGACAGCTCTCAGCAGTGTAATATCAGCAAGCTTACAGGATCTGGCAGAACTATCTAAACATTTTCAGAAGTGTAGGATTTTCTGGATTTCTGGAAGTATAGGATTTTGGGTCTCAGTGATAATATTCTATAAGTTTCCTTTTTTTTTAATTTTTTTTAACATTTATTCAATTTTTAAGAGAGAGCGAGAGCACAAAGAGGGGCAGAGAGAGAGGGAGACACAGAATCCGAAGCAGGCTCCAGGCACCGAGCTGTCAGCATAGAGCCTGATGCGGGGCTCACAGACCGTGAGATCATGACCTGAGCCTAAGTCGGACACTTAATCGACTGAGCCACCCAGGCGTCCCAATATTCTGTAACTTTTCTTACTGAGTTAACAGAACTAGAAAGTACAATGGGATAGTCAGGTAGTTAGAGCCCCAGGGCTTGGGCACTAAATTTATGTCCCTTGAGTGCCCGGGCTCTGGAGGGATTGCTCAGCTAGCTACTATGCTGTGCCTGAGCTACTATGCTCATATTTTTAGGAAAACAACAAAAGCAAGTACCACTGTTAGGTGACCATTCTCTAGAGGAGATTTTTACATTGCACTGATCTAGTCAACAAAAAGCTTTAAAAATTTATGTTTTGGGGAGTGTTGTTAATCCCATTCCCATTTTTCAGAAAGGGCTCTTGATGATTGTGGTGTGAAGTGGATTAATACCATCGGGCCAGCTCTAAGAATATCACAAAAAAATCACAGAGTCTGGACTTCTTGACTCCAAGTTCCCTTCTCTTCATAAAGGAGGCTGCACCGTTACTGCTTTAGTTCAGTGCTTCAGTCATGCCTTCTATGAGACTCTGACCAGAAAGATAAAATCTAAATGTACAGTGGAAGACAGAAAGTGATATGTCCAGCAACTGTTTCTCAGAGAGCTATCACTTAACTGGTAAGAGTGGTGGAAGCCAAGTCCCTTTCCAGAACATAACATCATATCTGAAGCCATCTTACAGAACCCCATAAAAGGCAGGAATGACAGAGCTACCTGGACAAAACGTGTATCAAGTATTCCCTGATAAAATCAGGGTTATTAGAAATGTTAGCTTTTGCAAGCAATATTTTATTAATATGTAATATATTTAAAATGTTTATTTATTTTAGAGAGAAAGAGAGAGCAAGCATGAGCACAAGTGGGGGAGAGGCAGAAAGAGGGAGACAGAATCAAAAGCAGGCTCTAATCTAACAGCACAGAGCCTGATGCGGGGCCCGAACTTAAGAACCAGGAGATCCTGACCTGAGTTGAATTTGGATGCTTAATTGACTGAGGTACCTAGGCTCCCCAATATTTTATTAATATACTAATAAGCCAGTTATTGTGAAGTGAAGGAATAATCCAAACATCCAAATTTACATGAAACTTTTTTGCTCTCTCCGTCTCTTTTAGCATAAATATGTTGGCTGCCACCAGTTTTGTTTGTTTGTTTGTTTGTTTTTGTTTTGTTTTTCCTTTTAAGCATCAGAGTGACATAGGTTAGGACTTTCTGGGTTAAATACACATAAACACAAAGATTAAATACATTTGATGTGGGAAATGGATCTAGCATTATCTAGAATACTTTTTGGGCATTTTTGGCCATTCTGCCTAAATTCTGGCTATCCACAGGCTTTGTTTCTGCTCACTGAAGAGATAGTCTGTGTTTCATACAGAAGGAAGAGAAATCTGAAAAGCTCCATGGAGTCAACAGTGTACCTGGGTCGCCCCTTTGCTCACTTCTAACTCCTGCCTCCTCAGTTTGACCCAAGTTCTTTTATACAGTTCTGTTTATTAATCTGTTAATTATTATATTTATAGCAGTTTCTGTATGCATGGTTCCAACATATGGACTATTTTCATTGATTCATGTATTCATCTGTTAATTCACTAAGATTTTTTTGTCACTCCGGGGGACATAAGCATCCCCTACCTTTAATAAGGCTGTAGTTGAATGAGGGAGATAGCCACCGTGACAAACACAATGTGAGAATATATGAAATAAGTACTAGAGGTAAGCTTTGGGGTCAGAAAGTCTTAAGTTCAAATCCAGCTCTGCTATTTATGAACCAAGGGACCTTGGTTGAATTATTGAACCACATTGAGTTTCAATGTCACCCTCCAGGAGAATGAGTGAGGCAGTTCTCTTTCTAGATGGCCCTCAAGGATCCCGATATTCATGCGCTTATATAATCCCCCTGCCTTGAATGTGGGCTGGACCTTGTGACTTGCTTCTAATGAAGAGTACTCTGTAAAAGTAATGGGATGTCACTTCCATGAGGAGGATTCAAAAGACTGATGTCTCTCCTCCTGGATTTTCTCTATGGCCTTTTTAGCTTATGTGCTTAAATGAAGCAAGCTGCCATGTTGGAGAGCCCCACGTGGCAAAGAACTGAGAGAGGCCTCCAGCCAATGCCAGAGAGGAAATGAATCCTGCCAGCAAACATGTAAGTCAGCCTGGAAGCAAATCCTTTCCCAGTAGAAGCTGGCGATGACCACAGCCCTGTCTGATCCTTGACTGCAGCCTGTGAAGCAGCAGACCTGGCTTAGCCAGCCCGGACTCCTGACCTTACAGAAACTTAGAGATATTAAGTGTTGTTGAAAGCCACTAAATTTGGGGGCTAATTTGTCGTGTAGCAACTGATAACTAGTACAATGGGATAACATGTTCCTTACAGAATTACCCTAAGGATCAGAATGTGTATGAGGATTAGAATAATGACAATAATGGTAATGACAATGACAATGGGGGAAACCAGCTAACCTTAAATTAAGACTCAGAACCTGGCAGAAATGTGAAGAAGTTATATTTAGTGCTTGAGCCCCCTGAGGAGCACAAGAGGGATGGAAGTACGAAGAACAGGGTATCACATTTCTCAATCAGGCCCAGACTATGTCTGACTCTGATAGAAAGGGGCTTGTGAGCAAAGCTAAAGTAGCAGGTTTGTGAGAGTCAGTGAATAAGAAATGGTGTGTGGGGCCCGGGTGACAAAATTTCAACAAGAACTGGGGGGCTGCTTAGATTGGAGCATGGCTACAGCTATAAAGCGAAGTCAAGGGATAGCGCAGTTGTTGAACTCAAGAGTTCCTGCCTTGGGAGTATGGAGCGTAGGACCCTCAGTGGGGAGGAAGTGTTCTCATGGGGGACACTGACCACAGTGGGGGTGACAAGGCTCTCCTGCTTCTCCTGAGATTGGCACATAGCCATTTCTATGTTTGTGGTTGGTGAACAGTAAGAGAGACTATGAGAAGGGAAGTTGAGAACTATGTCCGAGTTAGCCAGTGCAGTTGGGGTATAGGTGTCTTTTAAGGACGTGCAGAGTTCTGACAGGCAAAGAAAGGAAAACAGACATTCCAAACTGAGGGAAGAACACAAATAAAGATTCAGAGCTGTGAATGTAAATCATTTCCTTAGGGAAAAGTAAGTTGTCCTGTGTGATCAGAGAAAGGAGTACAAACTAGTTAACATCGCCTATTCTGTTTATTATTTATTTATTTATTTATTGTTTAATTTACATCCAAGTTAGTTAGCATATAGTGCAACAATGATTTCAGGAGTAGATTCCTTAATGCCCCTTACCCATTTAGCCCATCCCCCGTCCCACAACCCTTCCAGCAACCCTCTGTTTGTTCTCCATATTTAAGAGTCTCTTATGTTTTATCCCCCTCCCTGTTTTTATATTCTTTTTGCTTCCCTTCCCTTATGTTCATCTGTTGAGTATCTTAAATTCCTCATATGAGTGAAGTCATATGATATTTGTCTTTCTCTGACTGACTAATTTCACTTAGCATAGTACCCTCCAGTAGGTCCCAATAGTTCTTTTTGCTTTTGTTTCCCTTGCCTCTGGAGACATGTTGAGTAAGAAGTTGCTGCAGCTGAGGTCAAAGAGGTTTTTGCCAGCTTTCTCCTCTAGGATTTTGATGGCTTCCTGTCTTACATTTAGGTCTTTCGTCCATTTTAAGTTTATTTTTGTGTATGGGGTAAGGTCCAGGTTCATTCTTCTGCGTGTTGCTGTCCAATTTTCCCAGCACCACTTGCTAAAGAGACTGTCTATATTCCATTGGATATTATCTCTTGCTTTGTCAAAGATTAGTTGGCCATACGTTTGTGGGTCCATTTCTGGGTTCTCTATTCTGTTCCATTGATCTGAGTGTCTGTTCTTGTGCCAGTACCATACTGTCTTGATGATTACAGCTTTGTAATACAGCTTGAAGTTCAGGAGTGTGATGCCTCCAGCTTTGGTTTTCTTTTTCAAGATTGCTTTGGCTACTCAGGGTCTTTTCTGGTTCCATACAAATTTTAGGATTGTTTGTTCTAGCTCTGTGAAGATTGCTGGTGTTATTTTGATAGAGATTGCTCTCCTATTCTGATTCTGATTTAATTTCTAGACCAGTGATTCTCCAACATTAGGTATCGGTTTCCCTTTACCTTCTTTTTTTTTTAATTTTTTTTTAACATTTATTCATTTTTGAGAGACAGAGAGAGACAGAGCATGAGCGGGGGAGGGGAAGAGAGAGAAGGAGACACAGAATCTGAAGCAGGCTCCAGGCTTTGAGCTGTCAGCACAGGGCCTGACGTGGGGCCCGAACTCAAAAACAGAGAGATCATGACCTGAGTTGTAGTTGGCCGCTTAACCGACTGAGCTACCCAGGCACCCCCCCTTTACCTTCTTAAAAATTAGTGGTGACCTCAAAGAGCTTTTGTTTATGTAGATAATATCTTTCAAATGTTAGAAATTAAAACAGATAACTTTTTAAAAGATTTAGTTTGAAATCATCTAAAATAATAATAGATTAACAAAAATAGCGTATTTTTATGAAAATTCACTATGTTTCTCACAACACAAGGGAAATAAGTAAGAAACATGGCACTCTTTCATATTTTTGAAAATCTTTTTAATGTCTGGTTTGATAGAAAGCAGCTGGATTTTTGTATCTGTTTGTGCAGCAATCCCTTGCAACATCACACATCACGTTACCTCTAGAAAACGGCACTCTATGCTTGTGAGTGGATGAGAGCAAAAATGACAAATCAGGTTTTCATTCATGAAAATAGTTTTGATCTCCCAGACCCCCTGAAAGACTTCCAAGGAGGGGCGCCTGGGTAGTTCAGTCAGTTGGCGTTAGACTTCAGCTCAGGTCACGATCACAGTTCATGAGTTCAAGCCCTGCGTCGGGCTCTGTGCTGACGGGTTGGAGCCTGAGGCCTGCTTCAGATTCTGTGTCTCCCTCTGTCTCTGTCCTTCCCTGCTCATGGTCAGTCTCTCTCTCTCCCCTTCAAAAATAAACATTAAAAAAAGAAAAAAAAGAAAAAAAAAGAGTTCCAGGGACCCACAGAAGTCTCTGGGCTACACTTTGAAAATCACTACCCTACAGCAGGAGCAGTGGATGTTTCTGAGGGAGAAAGCCAGAATTTACAAATGTAATAATTGGTGATGAGAATAGTATTAATAATATTGTGATGGCTAACATTTGTTGGGTGTTTACTGTGTGCTATTCTAAGCACTCACGAGAACAAAGAAGCAGTCATGAGTATATTTTCCAGATGAGGAAACTAAGGACAAAGAAATTAAGTTAACTTGCCCAAATTTTCTTTGGTAAATGGTGGTAAGTGGTGGTGAAGCTGGGCTACGAAGGCAGGCAGCCTGGCTCTAGAGCCTGTACTTACCACTATACTGTCCTGCCTCTCTGAGGGACAAAGGCCTGCAGTATAAATGACAAAGGGTTGAGTCATCCCACTCCTCCACCCCTTCTCCCTCCTCTCCCTGCCATTTTAGATTTCAATGCTCTTTTCTCTTTCCCTGCGTGCTTAGGGAACTCATATTTCTTTTCGCTCTGCAGTAAGTCCTTGTACATGGCCCGTTGTCCATTATTCCCACCACTCAGAAGCTGCTCTCTCTAAAGGCACCAACGACATTATAATTACCAGATTCAGTGGCGGCTTTTCAGTCCTCATCCTCCTTGCTCTTTCAGATATGGGATATTATTGGCCGTTTTCCCTTTTATTAAAATGCTCTCCTCTATTGGTTATTCTGACACCAGACACTTCTATTTCTCTTACCACCTCTCCAGTAATTTCTTTTCAGAAATTACCCTTCTTTGGCCTGTCCCTTAAATATCTTCATTCCTTAGTGTTTGGTCCAAGGCCCTTCTTTCTTCTCATTCCATAACTTCTCCAACTGCCACATCATTTACCTCCGTGGCTTTAATTATGAAATTGCACTATTGACGCCTGAAGACATTATTTACAGCCCAGCCCTCTGTCATATGTCCAAATGATGTCTAGACATTCCTCAGGCACCCTAACACATCCAAATCCTAACCACCATCTCTCTCTTCAAAGTGATCACTTCTCGGGGCGCCTGGGTGGCTCAGTTGATTGAGCGTCCGACTTCGGCTCAGGTCATGATCTTGCGCTCTGTGAGTTCGAGCCCTGCGTCGGGCTCTGTGCTGACAGCTCAGAGCCTGGAGCCTGCTTCGGATTCTGTGTCTCCCTCTCTCTCTGCCCTCCTCCACTCATGCTCTGTCTCTCTCTGTCTCAAAAATAAATAAACATTAAAAAAAATTTTTTTTAAACAAAGTGATCACTTCTCCTGTGGTCTCCAACTCAGGGAATTACCACCACCCTTCTCTGTGAGCCAGATGCTTGAGAGTCATTCCAGACTTTGCCTCATGCCTAGGATCTGCCCCAAGGTTTTCCTGGATCTACCTCTGAAACATTTCTGAAATGTCCCTGACCCTAACTCAGACCATCCTCTTCTCCTACCTGGATTATTACACAAGCCTCATTTGTAGCTCGCTTTCTCCTCACTCTGGCTGCTGACAATTCCTCCACAGCAGCAGGAGCTGCTACTCTGCCTGGCTGTAGGCACTCTCATTACATCATATCCTGTATTATTGGTGCAGCCTGGACTTGAGCAGCACCGAAGCTTCGTACACACTGCTATTGAAATATGCCTTCTGCCTCCCATGTGTGACTAGGTTACTCCACAGCCTGGAACCACTTTCACGATTCCCTGTTGCCTTCAGGATAAAGCCCAAATTCTGACACACCGTTCTAGTTATTATGGCTTTGTAAGAAACTACTCTAAATGCAGCAGGGTAAAACACTAACCGTTTTGTTAGACTTGTGGATTCTGTGGGTCAGAGATTTGGATAGGGCATAGGAGGAACGGTTTGTCTCCTTTGTCCAGGGCCTTACCTGGGGGTGTCTCCATAGCTGGTGACTGGGACCATCTGAAGGGTCCTTCCGTCACACATCTGGTACCCAGGCTGTGCGGAGAAAATTCAGATTGCTGACTAGAGCACCTACATGTGGCCTCTCCTTCTGGCTTGGTTTCCTTATAGCTTGGTGGCCTCATGTCTTATGTGACATTTCAGAGTCCCAAGTCCAAGTGCGCCAGCAAACAAGGTGGGAAGCTACATAGCCATTTATGTCAGCCTCCGGGTTCACACAGTGTCACTTCTACATTCTGTTGGGCACAGGCAAATTTGTCCTGATTCAAGGGGAAGGGACATAGAGTTTACCTCTTAATTGAAAGAGTATCAGCTCACACTGTAGATGAGCATATGAGATTGAGATACTGTGGCCATCTATGGAAAATACAATCTGCCCTCACAAACTTTACCAAACCCTGCCCACAAGCCCAGCTTCCCCACCTGTCATCTCTCCTTGACCTTGCTCCAGTCACACAAACTTCTGGCTGCTCCCTTTGCACCTACTGCTTCCTCTACCCGCACACTCCTATACTTCCTTCAGTTACTGAAGGCAGACATAGGGAGGCACATATAAAAAAGAAATAGTCCTGTAAACTTTCAAGCAAGAAAAAAAAAAACGAACAGGTGGCTTTAGAGAGTTAAATCACATTTTGGAAATGGAGAATAGAGATAAGGATCCCTCAAACAAAATAGAATCCAGGAATAGACGCAAGGATACTATGGAATGTAATATTTGATATATGAGGGGGAGGGAGAAGATAGATGCCCAAACACTCATCTAAGAGTCAGCTTTGCCTAGTAGGCAGTGGAAAAGTAGGCATTTGTCAGACATCCTTCTTATTTCCCCTTGAGTTATCTACTCTGTGTGCTCCTCCCAGCTCTGCCCTTCTCTGCCTGGGGCTCCTGGACACATCCCCACAGATTCTGCTCCTTCGGGGTCCACACCACAACTGCACAAGGCTGCCCAAGTACATTCACTCTACTGAAGGATTGGAGAAAAATGACAGGAAATCACAACGTAGGAAGGAGAACTTAAGAGCTGAGTGCAAACTATGATTTTTTCCCAGAAAACCCCTATGATGTTTATTTAACCTGTGAACAGTGTTTACTTGACATGTATTTATTGAGTCTCCTCTATGTATCGAGTACAGTTCTTTTTTTTTTTTAAATAATTTACTATCAAATTGGTTTCCATATAACACCCAGTGCTCATCCCAACAAGTGCCCTCCTCTGTGCCCATCACCCACTCTCCCCCCTCCCACACCCCTCTCACCCCTCAGTTTGTTCTTAGTCTTTGAGAGTCTCTTATGTTTTGTCTCCCTCCCTCTCTGTGTCTTTTTTCTTTTCCCTTCTTCTCCCCCATGGTTTTCTGCTAAGTCTCTCAAAATCCACCTATGCGTGGAAACATATGGTATCTGTCTTTCTCTGACTGACTTATTTCACTTAGCATAATACCCTCCGGTTCCATCCATGTTGCTGCACATGGCCAGATTTCATGTCAAGCACGGTTCTAAGTGCTGGGGATAGAATGATGTAGCTGATGGTGTTATGGCTCCACCCTTATACCTTGGGCCTTATAGTGCTCACCATTCTACTTCTAATTGTCAGGATCTGCATCTTTTTGCCTGTCAACTTTCTTTAGCAGCCAGAACATGGTATGGCCTTGGGCGAGTGAGTCCATCAGGCCAGGAGTACCTTAGCATTAACATACCCTTGAACAGCCCTTATATGGTGACTAACAGGAGTTGGTGTATTAATATCTCAGCAACCACACCTACACCCCTCAGGGTGTATTCTTTGAGACTCAGGGTTCCTTTGGAACTCAGGGTTCCTAAGCTCCAGGTATGCACAGTGATGACTTGGCGATAATACATCCTTTATTGACTGCCTTCTCTGCCTCACTTCTCATCCCTACTGATATTTCCTGAGAATGTGTCTCATAGAAGCAATTGCACTCAAATTGTTGTTCCAGCTCTACCTCTAGGGAAACCCAAACTAAGATAAATGACTAAAAAATACTTTTAAAAAGGCAAAGTCTTGACCTCCTGAAGAAGATAAACAATACATAAGTAAACCAATGAATATATGAGTTTAAGAAAGGAGAAGTGCAATGAAAAAACAAAGCAAGGTAAAGGATAGAGAGAGTGATTAGTATGTGTAAGAGGAAGGGATACTATTTAGATAGAGTGATCAAAGAAAGAGCCTCTAGGGGCGCCTGGGTAGCTCAGTCGGTTAAGTATCAGACTTCGGCTCAGGTCATGATCTCACTGTTCCCAAGTTCGAGCCCCGCGTCGGGCTCTGTGCTGACAGCTCAGAGCCTGGAGCCTGTTTCATATTCTGTGTCTCTCTCTCTATGTCTGTGCCCCTCCTCTGCTCATGCTCTGTCTGTCTGTCTCTCTCTCTCTCTCAAAAATAAATAAACATTAAAAAAAAAAAAAAAAGAAAGAGCCTCTGAGGAGGTAATATTTGAGGCTTCAATGAAGTGAGGGAGGGAGCTGTGCAGATGTTTAGTGGAAGAACATTCTCAGCAAATGGCAAAGAAGTAAGAATGAGCTCCAGTGTTTGAGGTACACAGCAAGAAGGCCAATGGGGGGCTCTTTCCTCTTCTCCGTCTACACTTATTCCTTTGGTGATGCCCATCCAGTCTTGTGAGTTTGAATACCATCTATGTGCTTCCAACTCCCATAATCATATCTCCAGCTGAACCTCTTCCCCAGAATCTACACTCATAAATCTAACTATCTACCTGTCTCCATTTGGATGAGTAACAGACACCTCACACTTAACGTGTCCAAAGCCCAAATCCTAGTCTTCTCCCCAGATTTTCTCCTCCCGTCTCCGTAAATGGGCAACTTCATCCCTCCAGTCTCCCACGCTGAGATTATTGAGGTCATCTTTGACTCCTGTTGTTCACCTCTCACATCTAATCTAGCAGCAAATCCTGTCGGTTCTGCCTTGAAAATATATCCAGAATCCAGTTACTTCTCACCACCTTCACTGCTGCCAGCTTGGTCCAGGCCTCCATTATCCCTGCCTTACTGGTCTCTCTCTCGTGCACCTGCTTCTCCTACAGTTTATTTTCGCCCAGCAACAGAAGAGATCCTTTTTTTTTTTTTTTTTAATGTTTTATTTATTTTTTTTTTTTAGAGAGAGCAGGGGAGGGGCAGAGAAGGGGGAGACACAGAATCTGAAGTAGGCTCCAGGCCCCGATGCAGGGCTCGAACTCATGAACCATGAGATCATGACCTGAGCTGAAGTTGGATGCTCAACCGACGGAGCCACCCAGGCGCCCCAGAAATTCTTTTAAAGTGAAGTCGGATTATTTCACTCAGACTAGATGACAAAGTTCTTACAATGGCCTTCAAGATGCTTCACGATTTACATTCCCACTTAACTCATTGGTGCTTCTCTCCCTCTTGCTTACTTCATGCCAGCCAAGAGGGCCTTTCTTGCTTTTCCTTAAATATGCCAGGCACATTTCCATTTCAGGACCTTTGCACTTGCTATTCTCTCTACTCAGAAAGCTCTTCCCCAATTATCCTTCACCTCCTTCAGACGTTTGCTGAAGTGTCACCTTCCAAGGGATGTCCTCCCTGCCCAGGGCCTCTGGCCAGAGGGACAAATGGTGCCTTGAAATCCAGCCTCGGTACATGACACACAGTATGCACTCAATAAGTATTTGTTGGATAAATGAATGAATAGACAAAAGAAGGAACTATTAAGTGAGACACACATGACTCCTGGTGCAGTACAAATTCTTAAGTAGGAAAGGCATTTCTTAACTTGTGCATCTGGAGCACTCTCACGCTGGTGTCAGAGTCTCGCATTATTATGCAGAGCACTGTTAGCTCCTCTGCCCTTTCTTGGCTCACAGATTGTGCTCACTCTGGCTTGCTGAGAAAAAGAAGCCCAGTGGCTCTTTATGGTCTTTCCTCAGTTGCACAAAGACTTGGCCAAGGCTGTGAAGATTACTATAATGCTCTTAGTGACAGGATTACATTCTTCGCCCAGAACCACATCTTCCTTGGTTTCAACAAGGGAGCAGGAAAAGGAATTGTATTATCCTTCTTAAGAAACACATTATTCTAACCCATGCTGTAGGGGCAACTAGTTAACCATCTGGGAAAAAAAAATTAGTTGAATTTCCTATCTCAGTTCCTAAATCAAATAGATAAATTCCAGACTGTTTTTGTATTTGAATGTAAAAACTGAAACTGGTACTAATAGAAAATACAGTGAATATATAGATGAGAGAGACATTTCTAAACATAAAAGAAAAGTCATAAATCATAAAGGAGAATAGATAAGTTTAACCTACACAAGAATTTTAAAAGCTTCTGTGTCGTCACTGAGGAGTAACTACATATGGGGTAAATTATAAAGAAAAACGAGAAGTGATTAGCACAAAATTCTATATAATAGTAGCCTTTAGGGAGAAAATTACCCAGGATTTTACTTCTATAAATTATTTATTTATTAATTTTTTTTTTTAATTTTAGGGAGAGAGAGCGAGCGAGTGAGGGAGAGGGGCAAAGGGAAAGGGAGAAAGAATCTTAAGCAGGCTCCACACTCAGCACAGACTGGCATGAGGCTCGATCCCACATCTCAGAATCATAACCTGAGCCGAAATCAAGATTTGGACACTCAACTGACTGAGCCACCCAGGTACTCCTTACTTCTATAAATTATCCTATGGAATGAGTAATACAAATTTCTAAAGATACATTTGCAAGAATGTTAATACCAGTATTTGTATATTGTTAATAAAACAGAAATTCATTAATAGGGATCTGGTAAATAAATTATGACATACATACAAACAATGGAATTCTACGCATACGTTAAAAATGATATTAGCCTATGGGCTAACCTGGGTGGCTCAGTCAGTTAAGCATCTGACTTCAGCTCAGGTCATGATCTCATGGTTCATGAGTTCGAACCCTGCATCAGGCTCTGTGCTGACAGCTCAGAGCCTGGAGCCTCCTTCAGTTTCCATATCTCCCTCTCTCTCTGCCCTTCCTTGCTCATACTCTCTGTCTCTCTCTCTCTTTCAAAAATAAACATTCAAAAAAATGATGTTAGCTTAATTAACATGAAAAGATACCCACAAGATTTTTTCAAATGAAAAAAGACGTTCGAGAACATCATGTGTACAAGGTCCTGCCTGTGCATATGTGTATGTGTGGTTAAATAAAGAGAGGGGTATATATGGAAGAACTATTAATAGTGGTTATCTCTGGATAATGTTATTTGTGGACGCACTGCCTTCCTCTTCATATTTTTCTTGAATCGTTGGATGTTTATTAGTACGACCTATGATTTTGTCCAGAACATAGTTTTTAGTTTTTAAAAATTGAAAAAATATTAAAACAGTGTTTTCATTAATTAAAAATAAACATATCCCATCCCTGTTGAACCAGGATTTTCATAGAGCACTAAAATTGTGACATTCGCTTCCCTTTTCTCACTTCGTACCTTAAGCCTATGCTGACCCCCCACTGCTACACATTAGTTTGGGATCCTGAATTGTATCTTATTTCTTTTGGTAGAACTACATAATCTCCTGTCCCATTACTAGAGCTGTTCTAGAAACCCTGGTTGACTAGAGTCTTGGAATACCGCCCAACTTTTACATCAGTAAGAATAAATAATTAAGTGAAAGAAACAGACCATTCTAAAACATAAAGAATAGCAAAGAAGGGAATCTGACCCCCTTAGATATTAAAAAGTACAATAGAGCAACTGTAATCAAAATGACATAGTACACTTCTATAAACTGAACTATGATGAATGGCACAGAAGTATATCAGAATTTAGTATATGACAAAAAGAGACAAAAAATAAGTGAATGAGGATGACTTTTTTTAAAAAAAATTTTAATGTTTTCATTTATTTTTGAGACAGAGAGAAAAGCATGAGCTGGGGAAGGGCAGAAAGAGAGGGAGACAGGAACTGAAGAGGGCTCCATGCTGACAGCCTGATGTGGGGCTCGAACTCACAAGGGATGAGATCATGACTTGAGCTGAAGTTAGATACAGCTGACTGAGCCACCCAGGTGCCCTAAATGAGGATGACTTATTAAATGTTATTGTAGTAAGTGGTGTATAGCCCAAAGTAACCTACAGATGAATGAAAGAGGGAAATATTAAAAAGTAGTAAAATATATTAAGAAGTAATGAGATAAAACAGAATTTAGTATCAGATCCTGGAAGGAAAATTTTTCTAAGCATGAATACATTGGATAAATATAGTCAGCAAATCAACTCTATGAAAATTAAAATTTTGTAGTCAATCCAAAATGATATGACTAATTTGCTACACTTGAAATATATATGTAGCAAATATGACTAATAAGGAGTTAATATATACACAACTCATATAATTGATATGAAAAGCTAATACCTCTATAGACACATATTTGAAAACTATACACAGTGAAAAAGATGGATGACAGTATCTTTATGATATTAAGATAAAGAAAGGCCTTCCCAAGGAGTACATGAAACCCAGAATACCTAAAGGGAACACTGATAGATTTGACTACATAAAATTCTTGAAATTTCAAATAGCAGAATCAATAAAGTTAAAAGATAAATGTGAAGAAAATATTTGCAACAAACATCAAAGGGTTAATATTCATGACATACAAACGGCTCCTATAAATCAATAAGATATCATAAGGAGAAAATGAGCAAAGATATGAAGACAATTCCTAGAAAAAATTCAAATGGCTATCTATCTATCTATCTATCTATCTATCTATACACACACACACATATGGGTTTGAAATTCATGGATCCATTTATATGTGGATTTTTGGGATAAATACAGTAAAATACTGTAAATATATTTTCTCTTATGTTTTCTTTTTCTTAATGTTTTATTTGTTTTTTGAGAGAGAGACAGAGGGAGAGAAAGAGGGGGACAGAGGATCCAAAGCAGGCTCCTCACTGACAGGGTGACAGCAGTGAGCCTGATGTGGGGCTTGAATTCAACTGTGAGATCATGACCTGAGCCGAAGTCGGACACGCAACCGACTGAGCCACCCAGGTGCCCCTATGATTTCTTAATAACATTCTTATTGTAAGAATACAGCATATAATGCGTGTAATGTACGAAATATGTGTTAATCAACTGTTTGTTACTGGTAAGGCTTCCAGTGAACAATAGGCTATTAGTAGTTAAGTTTTGGGGGAGTTAAAAGTTATATATGGATTTTCACTTCATGGAGGTGGATGCCCCTAACCCCCAGCATTATTCAGGGGTCAACTGTATATATGTGTGTATGTGTATTTTTTCATAACCTCACTAGTAATTAAAGATATGCAAATTTAAATAAGATAATGTTTTAAAATATTTTAAAAGATTAAAAATATGTGATGTTATCGCATAAGCTAAAGCCCAAACTCTGGTAGATCGTTTCCAAGGAAGGCCTCCAACAACAAAATTCTTCCTTTCCCTCTATGTGTATGCTGCTCCCCACATCAAGAGGTGAAGTTTATTTCCCCTCTTATTGCACAGCTGCCCCTGTGACTGCTTTTACTAATAGATGGAAGTGGATATGTTGTTCTGGGACTTCTGAATCCAGGCCTAAGAGAACTGGTTACCTCTGCTCCCTTTTACTTGGAACCCAGTTACTATGGTGGGAGAAGCCCAAGCCACATGGAGAAATGATGTGAATTAGAGCTAAGACACTCCAGTTGACAGCCGCAACTGAGCCTGCATCAACTACTATTGATGTAAATGAATCTTCCAACCCCAACAAATTTTGGTCATTGAGCAAGACTTAATGAACAAGGCTTAATTAACATTTATAATCTAATCAATCAGAAGAGAAATTTCTCTTTCCTAGGGAAGGGGAATAGTTGGAAGGACAGGGGAAATATTTGTAATGCCCAGTGCACCAGTAGTTGGGGTGGGGAACTTATTTCGCTCATATGGTGGGTCTCTGATAAGCCCCACCCATCAAATTGCATCCCTGACAGGCCTAGTCTATAACTGGGCTTTAAGGTACTCACTGTGCACTACAGCTCGCATCTAGACATGGAGCCTGCAATCTGTTTCATACTTGGCCCCTTCTTCTTTACTCTGAAGTGACCTGGCCATGTATCATGCCTTGACCCACCTATAAAATAAGCCACATTTTCCCACAAGTTATGACAAGGAGTACAACCTGCTTAGAGCCCACTTACCTCATCTGTGAGTAGGAGAGAACTACTAAGGAACAAATATAAACATTTAGTTTATTTTCTACCAAGTAGATGCCACCAGCACTTGGAAAGGGAAGTCAAGATGCAGTCATCCACCAAAGGATAAATAGTGGTCCCTCAGTAGGTTCCACTGCCCATACATGCACTTGGATTCTCCCTGCTTCTGGATTAAGTAAGAATGATCAAGGAGCCTGTGTATGTCTGTTGTCTGCCCAATATCCCTTTTTCCACTGGAGAACATCCCTCCCCTGTCCTTAGTAGTTCTGGTAGTATCGTCAAGTTGTGCCATACCCACATCGTGGGGTAGGGGTGGAAAAGTGCCCTAGGCCTAGACAGTTGTGATGCTTCCTCCTACTGTCCACAGTAGTCAAATGAATGGCCATATGACACAATTACAGACACTCAGAGTCACCACATGAGATATGCTAGAACCATGGTAGGAGAGAAAGGCTCTTTTTCTAGAACTGAATGAGAATCATAAAGTCAAAAGCTACAAGTGTCCTTTTTTCCTACCACAGAGGAGAGCAGAGCTGAGAGAGGGAATAATAAGGCCTAATGACTTGTTCAAACACTTATATCAAGCCATACTTGAAACTGATACCAATCCTAGGGCTTTTCAGTTAATTGAATCAACAAACTCCCTTTCTGCTTAAGGGAATTTGGAGTTGGGTTTCTGTTAGCTATATCTAAAGAGTCTTGGGTAGCAAAGGGCACTCCCCTTGATCCTTCCCTGACATTTGTATCTTGAATTATATGAGAAGGAGAACACTAATTATTCACCCTTATCTATCAAGAATATATTCATTCTTCAGAGTCCTTGATCATCAATTCAAGGGGGAGTGGTAAGGAGGCAGGGCAATTCTCTTCATTTCTCACGTTGCGTCTGAGAGACAGGAAGATGAAGATCCTTCTAACAACTCAGTAGCTGTTCAATTAAAAATGCATATTGAGTAGCTATTATATAATAAAATACAAGATAATCACCATCATCAAGTAAGGGATCTCAGGGAGACAAGATTTATATACATGCAACACCTAAGTAGCGATCACAGACCCAACGCATTTTAAAGGACAAAATAAAATGCACGAATAGCATGTACCATAAAAGTTTGAGGAATTTCAGGGTTTCCTGGTCAGATGACAGGGTGTTTTGTTTTTTTTTTTTTGAGGGTTTCCTCAAAAAAGAACTTGGAAAGTATTAGTATGCTGAAACGGTTAGGAAATTTGGCTCCTTAGGGCAAAGGGGCAAGTGGAAACTGTGGAGACCCACAGTTTATTCCATTCCTTTTTATGTGTCCTCTCTATGCTCCATAAAGTCTGAAACCTGTTGTTGCCTTATTTATATTTTGTGGTTTTTTTCCACTCTCTGTGTGTCCCTTAAAGAACCATGTCACGTTTACCAGCGAATCCCTGGCACAAAGCTCAGGAGCTAGTATGGAGTAGACGGTCAGCAGGTGTGTGTTGAATGGAGGGATGAATGGATGGGGCCGCATCACCTAGATCCAAGCCATCAGAGACCCACAGACCATTCCTCTTCTTCCTTCCTACACTTCCTGTCTAACTTTCCTCTCTGCCATATAGGTGCAGTTAAAACATATGTCATTTGCCAGGATACAAGATGCAAATTAGTAAGTGCTGGGGAAGTAACAAATTAGAGTCACTGTCCTACCTATTTCCCTAGGCCCTGAGGTCCTGGCTCTGCCAAGGGCTCCCTGCCCAGGGACAGGAGCTGCTCTCTTGCCAGTCTGCTGTGCTGACAGCTCTAATTGCTAAATAAACAGTCTGTGTTTCTAGTGAGAGAGGTTCTCAAAGAGTATTGGCTCTTGCAGCCCTGAGAAGGGAACACGATATTGTGCAATCAAAAACTACCACCTCAGCAGGAGAGGTCAGCACTGGATTTTCCATTACAGGAGGGGTAAATTTGGAACCTGGAAGCATTCTTGGAATTTTGGTTCCCAGAGTGTAGTGGGACCCTTCTGATCATTGGGAATGTGGATGAGATTTGCTTTCAGAATGCAAGCTACTATATAAAAATAATGGTTTGTGAAACAAATTGTGTGGTGGTAGTAGGGTTTCTGGGTTCTACAAGCATATTCACAGCATGAATCTCCAAAGTCCATCCATTAATAAATATTTTGGGGATAGGCGCACATGGGGTAGAGAAATCGAGAATTCTGAAATGTGACCCTTAAAGAGGTGGCAGTTTTATTGAGGAATAAACCAGGCAGTCACAACAACATAATTAAAAGTGCCAAGCAAAAAATGATAAGGATCACATAACAGATACAAGCACTCAGAAGAAGAAAGAAATCATTGCTCCCAATGGTCTTAAGATAGATGAATTTGCAAATGAACATTTAGATTATTGAAATCAGGAAACACCTAGGAAGCTGCTGGAGAACTTCAAAACTATTTTATCAACCAGCTTTAATCGGATTTAACGTGCAGAGTCTATGTTAAAGGCTTTTGGCCAAAGGTTTCTGGTCAACACTGATAATTGATAACATTTTCACCCACATAGTCTTGATTTCTCATTAGTATAATCAATAATTTATTACATAGTTGTATTTTAGTTTCTAATTGGTCTACTTATAAAAGCTAATGCTTTAGCTTTTTTATTTTTTATTTTATTTTATTTTATTTATTTTTTATTTTTTATTTTTTAAATATTTATTTATTTTTGAGAGACATAGAGACAGAGTATGAGCAGGGGAAGGGCAGAGAGAGAGGGAGACACAGAATCTGAAGCAGGCTCCAGGCTCCGAGCCGTCAGCACAGAGCCTGACGCGGGGCTCGAACTCACAGACCATGAGATCATGACCTGAGCCGAAGTCGGCCGCTTAACCAACTGAGCCACCCAGGCGCCCCTATTTTTTATTTTTTTAAAGTTTATTTTGAAAGGAGCATGAGTGGGTGAGGGGCAGAGAGAGAGAGAGAGAGAGAGAATCTGAAGCAGGTTCCACGTTATCGGAACAGAGCCCCTAAAAATTTTTCTTAATAAAACTAAAAATAAAAAAAGCTAAAGGGCGCCTGGGCGTCTCAGTCGGTTGGGCCTCCGACTCTTGATTTGGGCTCAGGTCATGATCTCATGGTTCATGGATTGGAGCCTCCCATTGGACTCTGTGCTGACAGCATGGAGCCTGCTTGGGATTCTCTCTCCCCGCTCTCTCTCTCTCTACCCTTATCCCACTCATTCTCTCTCTCTCTCTCTCTCAAAATAAATAAGCTTAAAATTTTTTAAAAAAAAGAAAGATATTTAAAAAACAGAAAATTAGAAAGAATAGTACACTGAACAGCCATATACTCATTACTTGAATCCAAAACTGGTTAACGTTTTGTCATATTGACTTTATCTATGTGTATATATATATTACTAAACCATTTCAAAGTTCATTTTAGTTATGATAGTTCATCCTTACATATTTTATGTTGTGACTAAAAAATTAAGAATATTCTCCTTATTAACCACAATACTACCATTAGACCAACAAAATGAATAATAATTTCCTTGTGCTAATATCCAGTACACATTTATATTTTCCCATCTATTCCAAATATATTTTACAGCTGTTTTAGCTTGTTACTTAAAAGATCACTGAAATCACCATTACCATTAAATAACTACTGTTGGTATCACTTATATTTTTAATTACCTAATATCCCTTCCTAGCCTATGTTAGGTTGAAACCTAACACAAAGGAATTTGGGGTATCTCAGCCCTTTTTACAAGCCCTGGATAGACCCTTTTCTACCTTTTTTGCCTTTGTTCTTCACCTTTCATCTGGCTCCCAACTTTTTAGTTTTACTGGCTTTTTGCTACCCTCAGACCTGACACCATTGGCCTCTGCAGTCTTGGCCTCGGTTGTCTCCTGGACAGATTTTGGACCCTCCTCTGGATCTCTTTCCTTCAGCTCTTATACCCTAATTGACCGATGTTCTGTGCCAACTTTGGCCAAGCTATGCCTTGGACGTCTACTGGGGTCGCCATCTAGGGGAATGGGACATTTTCGCATTTAGCCCATGGTGCGTGGGGTGGCGGGGGATTCTAAAGACCTGGAAATTTATCTCGCCCTCTCTTTACTGTGGCTGACCACACTTCCATGGCTTCATTTCTGCTCCTATTTCTCCATCTGGCATCTTCAGATTGATGCTTCATTGAACTACAGGTTTGGTGTTGTGCTCCAGACATCAACAAAAAGAAGAGTTTTTCTGCATTCCAGCTGTACTTGCATAGAGTCTTCCTCCTTAGGGTAGGTAGAGAAGGCCCAGTTCAGGACACTCAGGTGTCCATGGAAGCTAAAGATTTGATGCTCCATCAAATCAGTGCTCAAAGAGTATTTGTTCAGGGGGCGCCTGGGTGGCTCAGTCAGTTAAGCATCCGACTCTTGATTTCCGCTCAAGTCATGATATCACAGTTCATGGATTCGAGCCCCACACTGGGCTCTGTGCTGACAGTGTGCAGACTGCTTGGGATTCTCCCTCAATCTCTCTCTCTCTCTCTCTCTCTCTCTCTCTCTCTCTCAAAATAAATAAACTTTAAAAAAAAGAATATTTGTTCAATGTTTCTTTAAAGGAAAAGTGAGAGGTATGGAGGACAGTAGGTGATCAGATACCACTTGCACACTTGACTCAGGAAAACAAAGACTTGCGGTTAACTAGACCCACTCTTCTTTAAATGTTGGGAACAAGAAAGAAAGCAATGTTTCGGAGGTTGAAATGGAGGGAGGGGCAGTGACCCAGAAGACCACTTCATTCTAGCTTTCTTGGGAGCAAAATGTCTACAGCCAGCTTCTATTAGTCCCATGCTGCTCACACTGAGTTCCTTGGCTTCTCTAGACTAAAGACCAACAAACAAAGCATCCCTTGACTTCTCTAGATTAAGGACCAACAACCCAAGCATCCCTTGAAGGACTCGTGCCTGCCACCCACCAGGATTGCTTCAGCCCCCTGGAGCCTCAGCTCCTCTGCCACTTCAGTGCCAGATATTTCAGATGTACACCACCTACAGAGAGGCTGAGGAGCTGCCCTATTACCCTCCCCCTCCCTAGTACAAGTGTTCAGATGAACATGTGCTCAGCCTGAGTTCTTGCCAAGCGGCTGCATTCCTCGTCTAGCCTGAAGCTCTTCTCATTAACCACAACATCAATTCCCCAGTGAGACCCCAGTGACCTTTGTAAAGAACTCCTATCAGGATTACCACGGTCTCAACATAGCTCATCACCATATCTGGGGTCACTGGATAGTACTAATGCTCATTTATTCCTTTCATGTTCTGAAAGCACCACAATCAATTCATTCAAAAGGCAAAGTGATTTGTTAGGTCCTTGGAAGTTGCTTTATAATACAGAGGCTGTAGGCTGTGTTTATCTCTACTCTAACTTTATCTGAGCCAGTCTGGCATTTTATAGTCTCTAGACTCTTAGCTTATAACAAAGTTGTACAGATAACTATATTTCAGAGGGACATCAGGTCTGGTACCTTAACCCTGTGTCCATTTCTCTTGGAAGGTGGCCCTAGTGGAGGTCAAACACCATCCCAGGGAATGGGAATTCCAACCTAAAATCAGCTTTTGGGCACTGTTTCCTAGGACTCCACATCTGAGGAGTTCCATCCCATCACAGCCTGTAGCAGCTGCCTCATGCAGGAAAGTTTTATTCGCACCAGGCAGGCTGCCTCTTTTAGTGTTGTGAGTTTTCAATCTCATACACTCCAGGTAGCTAAAACTGCCAGATATATGCTCTTCCCTGAAGTTCAAGAAGCATGTGCTCAGGCTGATGCTTTGTCACCATGCTTCTTGACCAGGTTTAACTAGCTCTGAATACGGTCTACAAAGTACAGAATCAAAATTGACATCCTGGGGTGCCTGAGTGGCTCAGTCGGTTAAGCGTCTGACTTTGGCTCAGGTCACAATCTCATGGTTCAATGGTTTGAGCCCCGCATTAGGCTCTGTGCTGACAGCTCAGAGCCTGGAGCCTGATTCGGATTCTCTGTCTCTCTCTCTCTCTCTCTCTGCCCCTCCCCCATTCATGCTCTGTCTGTCTCTCCAAAATAAATGAAACGTTAAAAAAGTTTTAAAAAATTGGCATCCTGCTCATTGCTGCTACATGTGACTTCCACCCTGAGGTCAGGAGATGCCTGGGAATCCCAAGGATTGGTATGTCCTCCCAGTGCTTACTCGTGTGTTCCTGACCCAACCTCCTATCAGACATTTTCCATATTAGCCCCTCTCTGTACCTGCACAGCCAATGTGTTCATCAGTCAGGACCCATTTGCTTGTCACCCCTACTCAAGGCTCACTCCGGCCCCTCTGTCACTCCTTGTTATTGGAAGAAACGTCCATTCCTTTGCCCATGTTCACTCATTCCACATTGGCTCTACAACTTGGCCCCTACTCTCCATTGCCCCTTGGATGAACTTCCTGTTGTATGATCTCTACTTTTGCCTCTGATTCTGGTTTCTGCTTTTTGGCTCCAGGACACATATATATGGGAAAGAGGTGCTCTGCCCTCATGCTATGCCTGGAACCCACCAAAGCCTAATCTGACTAATCTGGCTTTAGTCCTTATCTGGCCCCCTTCTGACAGCAGAGGTTTAGACACCCAGAGTCCCAGACTTGCAGCTGGAGGACAAATACCAAAGCCGTGTCCAAGGACGGGTGCCAACGCCGAGGAACTCAGCCAGTCCAGTCATCATGCAAGGAGCCAGAGGCAAGTAACAAGATCCTGAGACAAGGTCAGGGAGCTGGGGAACATGAGAGTAAAGACCAGCAGGGAGAACGCTGCAAATAGAAACTCCATCAACAGGGTCCCACGTTCACACCTCAGGGTTTTCTAACTACATGTCTTTAATCAAAGCTATGCCTGCACATGTTTTACAAAATCATTTGGCTTTATCCGGCTTATTATTATTTTTTTAATGAAAAAAATCGTTTAATGTTTATTTATTTTTGAGAGAGGGAGAGATAGAACCTGAGCAGGGGAGGAGCAGAGACAGAGGGAGACACAAACTCTGAAGCAGACCCCAGGCTCTGAGCTGTCAGCACAGAACCTGATCCGGGGCTCAAACTCAGGAATGGCGAGATCATGACCTGAGCCAAAGTTGGATGCTTAACTGATAAACCACCCGGGTACCCCTATCTGGCTTTTTTAAAAAATTTGTTTTAAAAACAAGCTTTTAATAAAAATCACCAGTCCCCTCCTTGGCCCTTGCAGCAATCTTTTCCAACATTTTTACTGATTTTGTATGTGTGTATGTGTGTGTGCGTGTGTACTTATTTCTCTTATATTATTCTCATATATTAACAATTTGGTTATATGTTTATTCTTAGAAGTTTGTTAGTTTTAGACTATTTTGTCTATCACTTTTCTGCTGTGAAATATGGGAGAATTAGTTCGATTATGCTCCTGCCTACATTCTTCCTGCCTGTCCTCCCAGTGTGTTTATATCCTAACCTTCGGTAAATCCATATTTAGCGTTACCATGATTACGAGCACGTAAATATTGTCGTAGAGGCAGCAGAGCACAATGATTAAGAGTACGAGCTCTGGAGACAGATTACCCAGACTTGAATCCTGGCTTCGCCCCTGGCTGTGTGTAATAGGCTGAATAATGTCTCCTCGAAGAGGCCCACACCC
Organism: Paguma larvata; assembly: GCA_030068075.1. Classification (NCBI taxonomy): domain Eukaryota; kingdom Metazoa; phylum Chordata; class Mammalia; order Carnivora; family Viverridae; genus Paguma; species Paguma larvata. Next base: position 50,818,163 of record CM057836.1, read on the forward strand.
CAATCCCTAGAGCCTATGGCTGTTACCTTCACATGGTAAAGGGGACTTTGTAGATGGGACTAAGTTAAGGATTGTGAAGTGGAGAGATTTTCCTGGACTCCTAGGTGGGTTCAATGGAATCACCAGAGTTCTCTTAAGAGGAAGGCAGGAGAATCAGTCAGAGAGAGAAGATGGAAGGATGGAAGCAGAAGTCAGAGGGACAGAATGTGCTGGGTCGCTTGCTTTGAAGATGGAGGAGGGGCCACAAGCCAAAACATGTGGGTGGCCTCCAAAAGATGGAAAGGCAAGGAAATGGATTCCCTCCTAGAGTCTCCAAATGGATACGGGCCTGCAGGCAGACACTCTGACTTGAGCTCGTTGAAACTTATTTCGGACTTCTGGCCTCCAGGACTGTAAGATCATAAGTTTGTGTTATTTTAAGCAATTAAGTTTTTGGTATTTATTGTGGTAACAAGAGGAAATGAGTATACTGTGTGACCTCTTTGCCAAAGATTTCTTATCTGCAAAATGAGTTGCTATGAGGATTAAATGAGTTAATAAATGTAAAATATTGAGAACAGTGCCTAGTATAAAGTGTTACTATATTTGCTCTTATTGTTTGTAGCTAATCCATCAAGAGTTGCATGATTATGTGCCTTTTCTTTTGTCTTTTCCTGGTGCTTATAATTCCCTCTGAGTCTTCTATCATTTATCACTAACTCTCTCAGCTGCAAAACTGCCTGTCAGTATGGCTGTCTATACAGGTGACATACCCACTCCATTTTTTTCTGGGAAACATCACTTCTAGAGGCCTCTTCTGCACTGCACGCAGGTTGCTCTCTAGGCTGCCACACAGGTGTTGCCCACTTCATTGTTATTCTGGGGATTCCTTTCATCTCTTCTGTTAGACCTGCTTTCCTTAATTCTGTGCCTTCCTCTTTCATTCGTTTCCCCCCCTCCCCAGCTTAACTGGGATAGAATTGTGTCTCCCTCTTTTCTTCTTTCTTCTTCTTTTTTTAAAATATTTATTAAATATTGGCACAGAGCCCAATGCTGGGCTTGATCCCATGAACCGTGAGCAGAAATCAAGAGTCAGATGCTTAATCACCCAGGCTGAGCCACCCATGCGTCCCTGTGTCCCCCCCTCTTTGTTGATTTACTTTCTAATTTTGATGGTGCACATCCTCTAATAGCCTCTGATAAAGGATACTGGAAGGGTAAATTTGTTGAGAACTTGATTTCTGAAAAATTTTTTAGTGTTTATGTATTTATATTGAGAGACAGTGTGTGTGTGTGTGTGTGTGTGTGTGTGTGTGTGTGTGTGTGTGCGTGAACAAGGGAGAGGCAGAGAGGGAGAGAGGGAGAGAGAGAATCCTAAGAAGACTTCATGCTGTCAGCATGGAGCCCGACCCCTGGCTCCATCTCACAAACCATGAGATCATGACCTGAGCTGAAATCAACGGTCGGTTGCTCAGCTGACTGAGCCACCCAGGTGTCCCTGGAAATGTTTTTATTCCACCCTCACACTTAACTGATGGTATGGCTGGGTATAGTTTCTAATGCCATAGACTGAATGTTTGTATCCCCTCAAAACTCTTGTTGAAACTTAATCCCCGATGTGATGGTGTTTGGAGGTGGGGCCTTTGGGAGGTCATGAGGGTGAAGACCATATGAATGAGATTAGTGCCATTATGAAAGATGCCCTAGGGAGATCCCTCACCCCTTCTGCCTTGAGAGGTTATAGTGGAAAGACTGTCATCTAGGAACCAGGAAGATGGCTTTTACCAGACACTGAATCTGTCAGTGCCTTGATCTTGGACTTCCCAGCCATCGGAGCTGCAAACGATAGATTTGTGTTGTTTTTAAGCCATCTGGTCTATTTTGTTATAGCAGCCCAAACAAACTAAGACATCTAGGTCAGAAATCATTTCACTTAAAATTTGAAGGTATTGCTCTGCTGGCCCCATCCTCCTGTGTTATCTATGGAAAGTCTGATTTTCTTAATTTCTAATTTTTTGTGTATGACCTATTTCTCTCTGGAAACCTTTAGGATCATCTCCTTATCCTTGCTGCTTTGCAAATGCTTTGACTTGAATTTGACTTGTAATAGAAAATATGTCTCCATTTTTTATATTTGCTGATGGCTTTTGATACCCATCCCTCCCCTTCTCCTGTTGCCCCACAATGTAGGCAAAGCAATAAGCCAAGTGCTTCCTTTGAGGAGTTCGAGCCATGCAAGTCATCAATCTGTATGTGAAAGCCCTTACCACAGCACTACTCACTACCCACAATTAAAGCCAAAGCCAGTTGCCCCTTCTGACTCTCTCAAGGCACATTCTGCCCTGCGTGGGAGCCTAAGGCATGGAAGACCTCATCATATGGATAATAAATCTCTTACTGTCCTCTTGATACACATGTAGTATTAGCAGTATTGGCATCCAAATCCATTCCTCATCTGCAGAGGGACCACAACATAGCTCCACCACTTACTAGCTGAATGATTTGAGTAAATTACATAATCTTTTTCTACTTCAGTTTATCTATCTGTAAAATGGGGTAATAACAGTATTCGTGTTGTTGTTTTGAAGATTAAATGGATTAATACGTGTTAAGAACTTAAAGCAGTACCTGGCACAGAGTAAAAATTTAACCAATGTTCCTATTGGTGTGAACCTTTTTAATTTAAAGTTTGGGGCACTTGTTGAGTTCTTTCAATTAAAGGACTCAGGTTAATCCAGTTATGACACATATTTTTGGTATCCTCTAATTTATATCCTTGCTTCTGTTCTCTACTTCTGGAATCTACCTCACACGTTGTCTATTTCCCATCAAATTTGCTTTTTGTTTTCTTTTGTGGGACAATTCTTCAACTTTATCTTCCAGCTCTCCCGTGGCCTTTATATTCATTCTCCTTAAAAAAAAAAAAGATTTTATTTTTAAGTAGTCTCTACACCCAACATGAGCCTCAAACTTACAACCTCGGGATCAAGAGTTGCATGCTCTACTGACTGAGTCAGCCAGGTGCCCCTCCATTCTCCTCTTTCTGATTAATAGTAGATCCCTGGTCTTTAACTGACCACTTGGTCATCCAGATCAGGCATAATGAGGAATACTCTTTGAGCATCAAAGGACGCTATCAACAGAGAAAAAAGACAATCCACAGAATGGAAGAAATGTTTACAAATCATATATCTAATAAGGGATTAATATCCAGAATATGTACAGAACTTCTAACACTCAAAAACAAAAAAAGCAAACAACTTCATTAAAAATGTACAAAGGACTTGTGTAGACATTTCTCCAAAGAATCTGAAAAGCATATGAAATGATGCTCAGCATCACCAGTAATTATGACGATACAAACCAAAACCACGACAAGATACCACTTCACATTCATTAGAATAGATATTCCCAAGTGGAAAATAGCAAGTGTTCGTGAGGATGTGGAAAAATTGGAATCCTTATGTACTTTTGGTAAAATAGTACAGTTGCTGTGGAAAACATGGAAGTTCCTCAAAAACTTAAATGTAGAACTACCATATGACCCAACAGTTCTGCTTCTAGGTATATACCCAAAAGAATTGAAAGAAGGGACTAGAACTGATACTTGCACACCAATGTTCATATCAGCATTATTCACAAAAGTCAAATTTCGTTGATGGATGAATGGATAAAAAAAGATGTTATGTATATGCAACAGAATACTAGTCAGCTTTAAAAGGGAATGAAATTCTGATATATGCTCCAACATGGATGAAACTTAAAGACGTCATGCCTAAGGAAATAGGCCAGACACAAAAGCACAAATATTATATGATTCTGCTTATGTGAGATACCTATAATAGTCAAATTCATAGACACACAAAGTTGAAAGGTGATTTCTAGAGGATAGGGGAAGGGGAGATAGGAAGTTATTATTTACTGGGTACAGAATTTCAGTTTAGGATGACAAAAACATTCTGGAGTTGGATAGTGGTGATGTCTGCACAACAATGAATGTACTTATGAATTGTAATGAACTGTATACTTAAAAAGGGTAAAATTAGTAAAATTCATGTTATGTGTATTTTACCACAATAAAAATAAAAGAGATACTCTTCAAGGATGACGATTTATCACCATGACAGAAATGGGATGTACAGGAAGGACTGGTGGACTGTTTTCCTCTCTCCAACTGACACCATCCCCTATTACTTTATAATTGGTTATTGTCTACTCTTTCTCGCTTTGGATGCCTGTTTATTCTGCATGCCATCATCAAATATCCACCTTGCTACCTCCCACCTTTATTTTCTTTTGGCCTCCATAATTTCTGATAGGAAGTCTGCTGTAATTCTTATCCTCCCCACCTCTGTATGTAAAGTACCTTTTTTCTCTGTCCACTTTTAAGATTTTTCTCTATCGTTGGTGATACCCAGTAATAAAGTTATGAGCAGTGTCAGTGGTAAGAAGGAAAACAACAGAAGCCCACCAACACTTCCCCATACCCCATTGCTATCCCATAGTATATCTTCATCCTTGAAGAGTGTTTCTGATTATGCAAGAATACCACACAGACACGAAGATCCTATTTTTCGAAAACTTGAGGCCATGTAAGCACCACTCTCACCAAACACCTGAAGGTTACCTCAGGAAAAGAAGCAGTGACCGTTGGGAAGTTATTTTGGAGTCAGATTTTTTTTCCTAAAGAAGGTAAGTATTTTTTGTAGGATCCACTTACATTATTTAACCAGATCACATTTAAATCAGAGCAGATGATCCTAAAATTATCCATATCTAAAAACACAAGTTGATACATGAAGCAGTATGACTAGTGTTGTTCAATGCTTACCAGCCTCCATCCCATTCTTCACGTTATTCACATCCCCCCATCCCCCGCAATGCTGTTTTCTCAAACAGCTCTTAAACTGACCATTCTACCTAAAATAGCCATTTCTTCAACCATTCTTTAACCTTTGCTTTATTTTTCCTTGTAGCACTTAATCACAACATGGCATTCTATTATTTATTAGCTACTTGTTTATTGTCAATCGCCTCCACTAGAGAATAAGCAGCATGGTTGCATTTTCATTGTCCTAGTCATAGCATATACCCACAGCCTAGATCAGAGTCTGGAACATTATAGCATATGCTCAGGGATATTTGTTGAATTTATTTATTTATTTGTTACCTTTATTATATTATTTATATTAAATATATAACATATTTAACTATTTTATTTAATCTGACGTTATTTAACTGTCCTTTTCAAATTTTTATCATTTATCCACTCATTGTGTAATCACTTACTAAGCCTTTACTTGGTGTTATGTATATAGTTAGCATGAGAGGTGGGGAGAGAAAAGGATGTATAAAGAAATCGCTGCTTCCTTAAGTGTAAAATTCAAAGCCCTTAGCAAGCAAAAATGGGACGCCCTAAATTTAAGTGGGGAAAGTTTTAATTTTTAAAAAGCACTCCAGAAGTTAGTTTTGTTTCTAGAAATGTGAGAGAGTCTCTTTGTTTTCCTCCAGCACCTCTGAGGAGCCCAACTCCCCCAACTTCCCATAGCGAAGCGCAGCGCCAGCTTCCTACAGCCTAGCTCAAAGCTCCTCCCTTGGTAATGAACAGTTGGGGAAATCCCACTAAGGCCCGCCCCTGCCCCTCTCGCTAGATTGAATGGCGCAACCCGGTGGGAGGGGCCGCTGGCTCAGCCAATAGAAGGAAGCGTGAGCAAGAGTCTGTGTAAACAAATCCAGCGGGGCGAGCCTTGGGCTCCTCCCCCACGTGGGGGCCGGACGCATCCTTGGCCCATTACCTACCCAGGACTAACGTAGCATCCTTTCACCCAATCGGAGTCGGTGTCTCCCGAAAGGAGGCGCCCCACCCTGAGAGAGAGAACGAAGGGAGCGAAAAGACAGATGTTTATTCCAATCGGAAGCTGGAACTTCTGAGGGAGTGGGCGGGAACTGCTTCACATTTAGACCAATAAGCACCACACATGCCCTTCTAGGTGACTGAGCGGCATCTTCTTCGGTCCAATAGGCGAATGGGGCGGTGCCCGGCAACCAATGGCTTGGGTTCTGGGGCGGAGTAAATAGCCAGTGTGCTGTAAGAGATAACCTGGCAAGTGGCAGCGGCGCTTTTCTCGTGCTGGGGCTCACGCTTTGGTGCTGGAGGCCAAGACTGTTCTAGCGACGGCGACCTCTGCGGCGACGGCTGAGGCTTTCGGAGGAGTGGCGGAGTACTGTCTGGAGGAAGTGCTTCTGGTCAGCCCAGGTGGGCTTGGGCACCCGCGCTGCCGGGGAGGGGACCCGCGGGAAGCGCCGTCCTTCTGGCTCTGGGGGCGCCCTGCGCAGCCGTCCGGTCTGTGAGGAGCGACGCGCTCCTGTCCGAGCTCCTGTGGGGAGGGTAAGCCGGCGGGTCCCACGTTGCGGCCATCCGCAAGAAGGGGCGTCCGCAGGGGTTACCTCTGCCCCTTGCGGTCGTTAGGGAGTCCTTAGTACCTTTCTCCCCGCACAGGCGCGCTATTCCTCCCCCGCCTCTCAACTTCCCTGAGCCCTTCTCAGCCTCCTCCGGACTGAGGCGAGTCCCCTCACTACCCCAGCGCAACACTGCGAGGGAAAGTGACCCGTGCTGCATCCCCCGGTCCCCTCCCCAGGCGGGTACGGAGAGGAGTTGCACATTTTCACCCCTCCCCCATTCGCGGGCCCGGGAGCGTTGTCTGTGTTTCTTCCACTCCCACCACCTCCCGCTTTACTCCAGCTTTCGTTCTTGATACCTGATTTGACTTAGGAACCTTGGCCACTTGTCTCCTGCCTTCCGTTCTGCGAGTAAGCCTTTACTCCTTCCACCACCTAAATTTCATCCACATCTCTCATGGAAACTAACATTTTCCACTTACTCCTTCCAAGCAGCTGGAAGGTGAATGCAAGAGACACAGAGTACATAGTACAGGGAGCTTTGCAAGATTGGGAACTTTAATCGGTTTTGTTAATGGTAAATTGTTCTTGCCTTCCTTAAAATGGCATTTGATCTTAATATCCTCTCTGGAATCTTTGTCCCGATACAGTGTTCTGATGATAGTTTCTGGAAATGCAGGTGAGCAGGGTTTACTGGCCACAAGAAATTTAAAATGGCTTATTATTATTTTAAGTAAGCAGTTTGTATTATATTTTAAATAGCTTAACTGGAGAGGCAGAGAGTTGGCAGTGTAAGGTCCTGTCCACCCTTATTTATCATAAAATATACAACATGTTTTAGCTGTGTAGCTCACTGGGATTTGATCACACTCAGATTATGGATAATATGGCATTGAATGTGTTTAAAAACAATATTCTCTGTTCCCCACTCACAGAGGATTTGTATTTACATTCATAGTTTATCAGTTTGTGTTTTAATGATACTGGTTCTAGCCATATGTTTCTAGATAATGGTGCAAGCTATGTTGTTAAACTTAAATAAAATTATGCCAAGAAATTTATGGGAAAAAAAGTAACATGTCACTTTAGAGTTCTGAAAATATTAATTTAGATATTGGACAGTAAGGTTTTGTTTTGAGGAAATCGAAGTATTGGAATAAGCGTGATGGGCCCCTTGGGCTATGTGTGTATGAGAGTCTTCACATAAACTGGAATTGTTTTTCTTAGTTTATAGAGGTGAAATGTAAGCAGTTAATTTAATATATGCAGTGTGTTTTGCAAGTTTTTGTGAAAAATTCTTATCATTTTCCTTGTTTGTAATATAAGACTGTACCTTCTATATAGAGAAATAAGTCATAGCGTGAATTAAAGGGAATCTTCGCTCTGAGGAGGCAGCATTGCGTTGTCTAGTAGACCATATGTCTGAGCCCTGTTAATAGATCACATGAAAAAGAGGAAGATCTTAAAGCTATTCTAACAAATGCCCAGGTATCGAGAACAATAAAAAGTATTAGTTACAGAATTATTAGCAGTCATCGAAGAAGAGTCTTGGAAAAACTGCAGATCTATGAGTTGGTCACTGTTATGTGTTGGTATAAGGCTGTGGCTGAAAACCAAAGTTATTTTTTACAGTCTTTTCAGGTGTATTTGTGCTTAGTAATTACTCATTTGCAAACTTAAAAGATTATAACTATGATTTCTTCCTAGAGATCTTGTCTTTAAAGAGCTCACAGTTTAATGGAAGAGACACCTGTATACCAAGAATTAAATGCAGAGGGAGAGGTTCTGCAGTGCAGGGTATATATAGGACACAGGGGAGCACTGTGGCCCCATGTTCTGGCCTCATCGCCTGCTCTAGACGTTCTGAAGTACCATTTCCTAATCCTACCCGTTTATCTTACACACTGGGTCTCTCTCTGGAAGTGCTGTTCTTTCTCATTGAAAGCCTTTTCCACACCTCATATGCCTAGTGAGGTTCTATTGCAAAATCTCTTAAAGCCTGACAATGGCCTGCACTCCATCCAAATAATTGTTTTCTATATCTTTTGGTTATTTCATTATAAATGAATACCTTTGATTCTCATTATTTGCAGTAATCTTGGTGTATAAGGTCACCTAGACCACTAAATTGGCAAATACTCAACCACTGCTCCTAGGGAAAATGTCTACATATGTACATCTTACATGGATTATAATCTTAAATCCTAAATACAGGTCATCTTGTTAAATCATATTTTCTTTATTTTACAAAAGAGGAAATGAGGCTCAGAAGTGTTAAGTGACTTGCCTGACGCCACCCTCTAACAGGTGCCAGAGTTAGGATTCAAATCCTGTCGACTGGCCTGGGAGCCAGAGCTGCTTGCACTACACTGCACTGCCCCCTACCATCTGTGTCCTTTAGTCATCTCTGTGGGACACAGGAAGCACAAATGCAGAGCACTCCCTTGTTCAGTCTTAGCTGGGACTGTATTTGAGGGCCGACTCAAAACTTTTGTATTTTGTGCATGTCTGTGCTGAGAAAGCACTGTGAGTATTGATTTCGTGGTTACAAAGAAATTTTAGCAAGTGGGATAATTTGAAAATACAGGATCCATAAAAAATGAGGATCAACTCCACTTGTAAATGACCTCTGGAGTCTATTTCATGATAACGCTTCTTGCAGTCCACTGTAGAATGTTGCTTTAGTTTCTCTTATGATTTGTTCACTTATTTATTTATTCAACAAATATTTATTAACCACTTACTATAAGCTAGGCTTGTTTTATACTCTGGTAAACAAACAGATTAAGCTCTTGCCCTTACTGATACTATATTTGAGTAAAAGAGACAGAGAGCTAACAGCTCAGGGGAGAGGTCCAGGTTAGAATGATAAATTAATTTGACCAAATTAAAAGCTGATGTGCCCCCTCCCACTTCACAGTCCCTAGCATATTGACTTCCAGAACATTTCCCTTCTTACTCTGTGCATGAACTCTTCTTTTTAAGCCCCTCTCCATAGGGGCACATGGGTGGCTAAGTCGGTTGAGCATCCAACTTTGGCTCAGGTAACGATCTCGCAGTTTGTGAGTTAGAGCCCCACATTGGGCTCTGTGCTGACAGCTCAGAGCCTGGAGCCTGCTTCGGAGTCAGTCTCCCTCTCTGCCCCTCCCCCAGCTTGCTCGCGCGCGCTCTCTCTCAAAAATAAATAAACATTAAAAAAAAAAGTCTTAAGCCTCCCTCCATTAACCTGTATCAATTTGTACTTGTCATTAGTTGATTTTGAGGCCTTTACCCATGTAACTGGCAGGATTTTCTAGAAGAATCAGGCTGATTGGGTTTTTGATTTCTGGCTATGCCAACTACCAACTGAGTGACTTTGGTCAAATTCTAGAACTCTTAAGCCTGTTTCCTAATTTCAGAAGTGGCAATATGATGCGTTAGGCACTTGTCAGTTAAAAGGAAGAGGCACACACATATTACCTTTTTAAAAAACGTTTATTCTGAGAGAGAGTGACAGAGAGAGAATCCCAAACAGACTCCATGTTGTCAGTGCAAAGCCCAACATAGGGCTCAAACTCACCGTGAAATCTTGACCTGAGCTGAAGTCAAGAGTCAAATGCTTAATCAACTGAGCCACCCAGGCGCCCCCCCACATGTTACCTTTGATGATGAGGGTTTAATGTAAATTTAAATGGGAAGTCATCTCAGCAGCCATATTGTCCCTTGGCCCTACTGCTTTCAAAGCTTTAAAAAACAACAACTGAGCAGTATTTAGAATAGGATTTGAGCTCTGGAGACCTTCGTTTTACTCTGCCCACCCAACATTTGTATTTCCCAAAAGAGAACCTGATTGGATTGATTTGTCCCCTAAAATAGAGGACCCCTGTTGGGCGGAATTTTGAGCCAAGCCATGTCCTAAGTGATCTCTCTCTCAGGTTCAACCTGTAGATTGTCCTTAGGTAGGGCTCTGAGTGCTAGTCCAGTTGCTTGTGGGCCAAGAAGTAGGGTGGTTTCATGTGTTACCTGTACAGACCTCAACATATGTAAAAAGAACCCCTTGGAGACAGTTTCTTCAGACAACAATTGAGAATATAGCAGTCCTTAGAGCTTTGTAGACTTCTGTCCCGTTCAAATACCCATCTAACATGATCATCGATAATGTCTAATAAAGAACCTAACAGAGTAAACACATAAATCTTCCTTTTGGTATTGCATTTAATATTATTATAGTGTGGTTATTTGTTCATCTGGCTGTCTTTCTTACTAGACTGTCAGCTCCATGAATGTGTGGGGCCCACATCTTCATCTTACATAGTAATAGATGTGCAAATGTCTGACCTGAGGAATTCCCCACTTTTCCTGAAAGGATGGGAGGATATGCAGGCTTCCCGAAGAAGGTATTGTTTAAACTAATTCTTAAAGGATGAATAGGAATGTTTTCCAGATGAATAAAACTTTATGACTAGCAGGGACCAGCAGATGCAAAGGCATAGAGATATAAACAAACCAAAATCACCTAAGGAAAAAACTGAATGGCCTTGGCTAGCGGGTATGTCACAACTGAGTTTACTGTGACCACGGCTGCTCAGTAATGGGTGCAGGTTTTAGGGAGAGAGGATAATATTCTCAAGCTGTTGGCATATCACTAATAGTTTAGAAATACGAGAATTGAATTTTGGGGAACTGTTACACCATACTGACTTTATTTACTTCCATCAAGAAGCTCATATGTGCCCCATACTGTGCAAGGTGCTGAAAATATAAACAAACTTATTTTTTCAAGGAGCTCACTGTCTAGCAAGGAAACAGATGGGTGAACTGATTTATCACGTGTGAAGTGAGATAATAGGGATATAAATAAATGGTATGTCAACCAGGAGAAAGGAGGAGTTAGTAATGTAGAGGGCACTGGGGAAGATTTCTCAAATGAGATAATATTTGAGCAAGGCTTTGGTGGGTGAAGAGGAAGGAATTCGCTAGACTGAACATAGAAACTTTTTAGAGAATTAATATTTTTGTGGTAGAAAAGATTTAAGAGCTATCCATGTTTGCCATATATATTGCGGGTGTTCAGTTAATAACTATGTTTATTCAAGCAGTTTCTCTAAACAGAAGATGTGACTAGAATTTTTTGTTAAAATAAACTGGATTTAAACAAAGGTTTCCGTGATGTAGGACTTCGCTAGGGCCTTTATTACTTTAATGTCCACTGTAAATTATGGATCTCCAAAAGGGGTATATTGTATTTAACCATGGCCTTTCCTTTCCACCCTCTGCAGCATATCTAATCATCTTTTGGAACAGAATTATATGAGACATATTTTGAGGAATAATGAATTAAAGTGTACTTTAACAAACCAAGATTTATCAGTGGTCTCCGTGTGCATTGCAAAATAACCTGTATCATTTTATAGGAAAGAAGGAGAGATACTGGGGAGAAAGAATACATCCTAGTCAACTTATTGTCATCTTGGTCAGTAAACTCAGAAAAAATGTTTTATAATCACATGTTTTATAACTCATGTTTCCATGAGGTATTTGGAGACCAGACTAGAGCACAGGGCAAAGACAAAGATTGTCTTGAAAGTGAGAATCTTCCAACGTGAGAGGATGTTGCTTTTATTATGCATTCATTTTGGGCCATATTAGATGTATATTTTGCCAGTTAGGTGACTTATTTAGATGCATACTATCTCTGGAGTTTTGGGAGTTGTGTGCTAATGTTCTCCCTTCAATAAGATCTGATTATATGAGCTTTAGGGGCTGAGGCCTTATACTGTGTAATTTTAATTCATCTGTCAAATTCTGATTACGTGATTAACTCTTGAGTTATTGTTAAAATTAAGGAAGCAACAATTATGATTCTGATGGTGTGCTGAATTTGCAGTCAGAAGATCTAGGTTTGAAATTTGCCTGTGCCGGTTTTCTATTTGAATGACCTTGAGCACAACTGCCTAACCATCTGTTGCCTCCTTTTCTGTTTTGATAGATGAAAATACATAGGGTTAGCGTAAGAATTGAATGATGCACATAACATACTTTAGAAACTCTGAAGCACTGTACAAATATAAGACAGACTAAAGGAAAGTATCCAGCTTAATTTGAATTCACATTTTTTTTTAGTTTTTAATTTTATATTACAGAAATAGTACATTACTTCTGTAAATTTAGAAAGCATTGATGGGCAAAAAAGGAGAAGGGGAAGCTACAGAGCAATCGTACTAAGATCCACCATACTAAGGCAGTGGTTCACATTTTGTTGGGTATATTTTATAGTTTTTGTGCACGATCATCATTTTTTTATAGAAATGCATGTTTTAGTCATTTTATTTTTACGAGATAAATCCCCTAGGAGTACAATTGCTTGGTTCACAGAATCGTTACATCTTTTGCTACATAATGCTGTATATAACGAGAACTAGAAAAGGGGCTAACTTCTCAGCCTGGTAAACGTGTGACCTTATAATCATCTAATATCTTCAACCATTTCATAAGCTTCCTCAAAGGCACATTCAGAAATGATTTTTAAAAAAAATTTTAATGTTTTTAATTTTTGAGAGAGCATGAGTGGGGGAGGAGCAGAGAGAGAGGGAGACAGAATCCAAAGCAGGCTCCAGGCTCTGAGCTGTCCGCACAGAGCCCGATACGGGGCTCAAACCCACGAACTGTGAGATCATGACCTGAGCCGAAGTCGTACGCTCAACTGACTGAGCCACCCAGGTGCCCCTCAGAAATGAATTTGATGTGTCTGTGTGTGTGTGGTTATGCTTGGTATTATTGTTTATAATAGTATAATAGAGATGACTCCAGTGTTTTTCAGTAGGGAACTAGTTAAGTAACTGTGGTACATGCAAACCATGGAATATTATATAGTCGTAGAAAAGAATGGGAGAGACTATGTACTGATGGAAAAGAGCTCTAAGATATATTGTGATTTTTTTAAAAAGAGTACAGCAGGCAACCATGTATATAGTATGCTGCCTTTTGTGCTGAGAGACAAAGAAAGGTAGAATACGAATAAGTGTATTTGCTTATAATTGCCAAAAGAAATTCTGAAACGATATATAAGAAACCAATGGAAAAAATAGGAGTGGAAATGCAATTTCACCATAGTCTTTTATGTATATTTAAAACATTTTTTTTTTAATCATGTGTTTGTGATACCTTTTCAAAAAAAAGAGTAGAGGGGCGCCTGGGTGGCTCAGTCGATTAAACCTTCAACTTCAGCTAAAGTCATGATCTCAGGGTTTGTGGGTTCGAGCCCAGGGTTGGGCCCTGGGCTGACAGCCCGGAGCCTGGAGCCTGCCTTGGATTTTGTCTCATTCTCTCTCTGTCCTTCCGTGCTCATGTTCTGACTCTCTCTGTCTCTTAGAAATAAATAAACATTAATAAAATGAGTAGAATGAGTGAATGAAATGGAGTTATGAGAAGAAAGGGTCTGAGGGTATCAGGTGAAAAAATAGCAATAGTAGCAAAGATTGGAAGAGTTGCCCCAGGAAGGTTTTGGTAGGGTTGTTTTTTCTTCTTTTACTCAATTTTGTATATTTAAAAAATACGTTGAGCACGATAAAAGAACTGAAATCAGCATTTCCAGATGGTCACACCATGGCTTAAGTAGCTGCTTTCTTTTTCATGTTCACTTGTAGTATTTTTTTAATGCACACAAATTATTTTCAATTGTAATCATACTTTTCATATTTTTTAACTTACCTAATTATGTTTATTTCTGTATTGCTACTGGAGGACCTTCAAAAGTAATGAAGGTAGGGGCAGCTTTGTCTGGTGCACATCCCAGAAGTGAGCTGATCAACCTCATAGGGCAGGAATTCAAGCCCTGTAGTCTACATGTGACACACATGTGTGAGGAAAAATAAGAAAGAGATTTAAATATTTATAAATGAAAACATTCCTCCCTAGTATAAAAAAAGCCAGACTTTTTAAAAATATTAATTAGAAAACAAAATATGAAGGAAAATGATCTGTAATTTTGCTACCCAAATGTTTTTGTGCATAGAAACATTTTTTAAGGTTGAATCATTATATATGTATTTCTGGCAACTATAGCGATGCTCATGTAGTTTTTTTTTTCTTTGCTTGTTAATATGAAAAAATTCATTTTTATATTTCTTAATTTTAGACTATACTTGCATTTTTGGGCTGAACCGTATTTGATCAGAGTTTTATTTTGTTTTGTTTTTAAATAACTTGTTTGATTTTATTTACTCATGTTTTATTTAAAAGTGTATGGTTATAGCATGGAAATTGATCTGTGGTTTATCTTTTGTGCTTTTTTTGTTCTGTTTAATATGTTGAGCTACCTGTAAACTAATCATTAAGGCTTTCTTCATTTGTGCTCTGAAACAGTTCCATGAGAATTATCTGCTGTTTGAAAGTAGTTGCTTTGTGGACTACAGACTGGTCTTGCCCCTTTCTTTAAAATGCAATAATATTGGGGCTCCTGGCTGGCTCAATTGGTTAAATGTCTGACTTCAGCTCAGGTCATGATCTCACGGTTAAAATAAAATAAAATAAAATGCAATAATATTAGGGGAAGTGAAGTTTTAACATAGTGATTTTAGTATAAACAGAAACAGAACAGTATGTAATTGCTTTTGTTTGATGGTGGTGTTCTTGGTGTTTTTTTATTACCAAGGCTAACACTGAGGTATTGCACTCACCATCTGAGGGTTTACAGGCAGGGACCTTTGTTTTAGTGTTGAGCAGATGTGACTGTTTAGTTCTGCAGCCTTGCAGATATACAAAATGTGCCTCCCAGGGCTCTGCTTTATCCCCACTGAAAGCAAAAGTAATGCAGTGAAACTTTGCCTAGCTAAAATCTTTTAAAGAATGGAGAGTTCTGGTTTAATTGTGTTAACTTGAAAGTATAAAGATGAAAAATCCTGAACTTTAATTCCCTATTGAATATAGTTCTAAGATGTAGCAGATAATTCTACTTCTCTTCTCTAGTAAGCTTGATATATTCAGTCTAGTTGATGTTTTATTATATAATTCTTGAAGTGTCTGAGGCTTACATTATGAAAATCCTTTTTGGAACTTTAGATGTAAGAAGATTTGTAAATGGCATTGTGTGAAATCAAGCCGGATGGGAACTGATGCTTATTAAGTATACATTTCCAACTAAATCTCAGATCGCAGTATGTTTTCTTATTTAGCTCACAAAAATAAAACACATTGGGTTGACGGTAGGAGTTGTGAGATTATGTCTTTTAATTGGATGTCTTTATTTCATATCAAGATAGAACATATAGTACTCCCGGCTTTGGACCAACAGAAGGAATCACATTTTTTTTTCTTGCTGTACATCAGTGGTTCTCACCACTTGAGCATGCTTCAGAATTCCCTGGAGGGCTTATTTCAACACAGATTGCTGGGCCCCACCCAGAGTTTCTGATTCAACAGGTCTGAGGTGGGGCCTGAGAATTTGCATTTCTAGCAAGTTCCCAAGTATTACTGATGCTTTTGGGCCTGGCACTAAATTTTGGGAACCACTGCTATATACTAACCAAATACTAGAATTCTGGCTCTAGAAGAAAGCTGAATTTGGTTTGGGAGTATAAGAAGTACACAGGTTATGGAGCAAATCCTGAAAGATTCACCCCTCTTGCTGCCAGCATAGTGTTGAATTCAGGTAATCAGCAATACATAGGGACATAAAACAATTCTTGTTTCATGATTGAAGCCCTGGACAATGTTATTTGTAAAGCTTAGAGAACAAGGAACAAGGGTCAAATAGGATTTAATGATTAACCCCATGAGAATAGGAATTATTTATATGTCATTTTTGTGTCCCTCATCATTTAGTATTTAGCCTTACTTTAGAAGGTTCGTTAATTTTTTTAACTGGCACAGAACTTTGATTGTTTATTGAAAGCTTTGTGTGTTTTTAAAGATGTTAGCTATGTTTAGTCTTAAGATTTTTTAAAAATAGTAACAAGAGAATAAGAGAAACTTTTTCTCCAAAAAAGAAATTATTGGAATGAATTGTTATCTTATTGGAATGTTGGAGAATGTAACCTGCTGCATAAAACATCAAACATGCCGTGGATTTTCAGTTGTTTTTGTGATTTGTCATTATATTGTTTGATGTAATGCTACTAATTTTTGTAATCCCCTAAGGATGAAAAATGAGTCAAAATCATAGAGCTGGAGCAACAGCTGGACACAGAATGAATAGGTATGAATGAATAGGTAGATCCGCATATACATACACACAACATGTACACGTATAAATACATATTCATACACACATATATATTTTAATTATGTTTTTTCATTATGTTTTTTTGGCAAAGACAACTGTACCTGTGCTGAACTTAGGCATCACTGAATCTTTGAGTTGAAGAGAAAGAAACTCTGGAAGCCACACCTTTTTATAGAGGAGTTTTGCTTCAGCAGGCTTTTCTCGCTTATCTATTACCTACCTCATTTCTGTTGTGCCACTGCTAACAGCCTCAGTTTGCAAGTTGACCGTCTGGTCCAGCATTGACTATGGAGGAATAACTGGTATTACAGTGGGTTTGGCAGACCCCTACTTAGAAACATTTCTGTTTTGCTCCCCTTACCCACTCAGAAAAGAATTGGGGTGAAGAAAAGAAAGGTAGAACTAGATCCTATAGACCAGTGGTTCTGAGGCTTGGCTGCACATTCAGAGACCACTCACAAGCTTTCTAAAATTCAGCATAAATGTGGCTCACCTCTAGATCTTCTCCTATGATGGAGCCTGAGGGACTACATTTTAGTAATTGATTTTTTTTTTGTTGCCAATCAGGCTGTACGCCTCTGACCAGAACAGTGCTGGTCTCCAGTAAATTTTCATGACTGTGGTGAAATAAGAAAAATTAGGACCACATAGTGTTTGTCATAAAGTTAAATTTATTCAATTTAAAGAATTGTCTTTTGCATTGAATTAAAGCCTTCATGTGTTCTTTGGTGTTGAAAATATCCTTTTATAAAATGATGCTAAGGATATTTTTACCATCCTTACTTAGTTGAAAAAAATTGCAATTCTACGTCATCTTCAAAATATTTTTTAGAATTTACTGGCCTGTGAGATCCTGAAGATTAAGCATCTCTGATCTAATCATTCTTGGAAATTGTTTTTAAAATACTTTGGAATACAAATCCATAGAGGGTCCAAAAGCTTTGGCTAGATGAGTTTCAGAATTAAGAATTTTTCAAATTGAGAGATGCTTTCTCTGTGTGTTATGTAATGCCCCCGTGATCTGTTGCAGCACCCTTAGTCACACACATTAGTATTTCTGAGGAAAACAGGAGTATTCACACTAAGTGGGATAAATGTAGGCTATATATAGCTTCGCATCAGTTCAAGTCTTAATGTCATCTGAGTTTTGACATAAAGCATATGGAAAGTTTTTAGTTTCCAGAGCTTTTTGGATCTTAGAATTGTGCATAAGGAATTATATACATGTTTGGGAGTCCGCTTTCTCATCCTAAAGGGTTGGCAAGCTTCAAATTAAATGGAACCGTGTATGTTTATGGTAAAGAAGGTAATTTATTTAAACATACCAGCATGACCTTGTTCATATTTTCCTTCCAAAGATCTAGTCCTTTTGTTAAATGGCATTTTTCTTCAGCCTGGTTTCCCTACTCCCATTCGCAATATTTGAGGAAAATCAGAGTTTAATATCAAAAACATTGTGGAGTTAAAGTGGGAAGCGCAAGAGTGTTAGGGGTAGTAGCTAAGAGTGTGAACCTTGGGGACAGGAAGACCTTAACTTAAGCCCCAATTCTGGCCCTTACTATATTACCCCTTAGGCAAGGTGTTTAATTTCTGAATGATGGAGAATTCATCTGAATAGCAGGGATAATATGAGCACCTATCTCATAAGATTATTGTGAACATTAAAGAGACAACATTAGTGAAGTACTCAGAAGAGCTGTTATTTTATTCTTGTCTTTTCCCCTTGAATTTGAGTGGATTACTTGTTTCCTCCTTGTAACTTGATTGTCCTATGGCGCCCTTTTATTCCCTTAGAGGTCTGGGAAAACTTGTTCAAGTACTTTCCCAACTCTGCCTTTACAATATAGACATCAAATTCTGCCTCTTCAGTGGTTTCCATGCCAAAAAAATCCATCAGCTCCTAAGCTTTTTTTTTTTTTTTTGATGTTTATTTTTGAGAGAGAAAGAGAAAGAGAGAGAGAGTCGGGGAGGGGCAGAGACAGAGGTAGACATGAATCTGAAGAAGGCTTCAAGAACTGTCCTTCTACCCCAAATTAATTTTTAAGGATTTTTTCTATCCAAAATGGTACCTTTCCTGAAAAGACTTCTAGTGAATACAGTTTTCTCAACCTCATTATATATGTATTTAGAGTGGTTGGCTCCTTTCTTCCTACTTTGTTGTGGCAAACAATCCTTTTTTCTAAAAATATATCAGGTATAATGAGCATGTGGTCCCTTTTGGTGATATTTGTTGAGAATCCATGGTATGAATTTCTTCTAGTTTAGATAATTGCACAGTGGCAAGCTTTTATGCCTAGCCTACAGCTCATGAGGAGACTGTTATAGCCACCTGGTGTTATTAATGCTAAAATAGTAAACAAGAGCATATAAAAATATTCCCTAGAATAGAAGTAGGGATTTTTCTCCCCTCAAGAGTAATTTAACCTGTCAAAAACAGATTCCTGAGTTATGTTGTCACTGGCTGTGGGGAATATCTGTTAATACTCAATGAAGAATGCTCAACCACAGATCATATCCCCTAAGGGCATGGGTTTCCTTCCTAGGAAATGAGATTTAGAATACAGCATTCTGAAAATGGCACTTAGTCAATAAATTATTTATTGAGGGCCTGGTGGGCACATAGAGGCAAGCTAGAAGGTGTAAAGACTTGATTCTTGCCCTCAAAAACGTCTAAGGTTATAAATAGACTGTTCCCCAAACAAATGAATAATGCTTACTTGAATATATGTATAATCAAATGTAAAATGGGGGTGGAAATAGGGGAAGACTTTAGGCAGAGATTTTATTCAGGTTTCTCTAGTGGCATTTCTGATACTACTATGCACAGATCATATTCAGGTTTCTATAGTGGTATTTTGATATTACTGTGCATTTAAAAGACGAATGAAAGTGTCTAAGACATTTAGAGGCCTTTATAATAGCATATATCTCTCTGGAGCTGGCTGGATATGGAGAAGTCAGGGTCCCTGTAATGACCACCGTTTGATGTTATCCTGGGAAGACAACTAATGGCTTTTACCTGGGGAAGTGCAACTTGAGGGCAGACCTCTGGGGTTCAGAGAACATACCACTGACTGTAGCCAAGTCTGTTGACATCTACCTTGGAAGTGACTTTAAATGCTTTATGGAGTGCATTTTATGTCTCTTCCGTACATTTCCAATAGGGTAATATCACAGGCATCCTTGAGGTATTTTTTCAAAAAATGTGTGGGTTGTTAATAGGTGTCAGATTAAAATTGTAAGAAAATAATAAAGGCAATTATTTAATTAAACAAATGCTTGGTAGCAAAGTTAAATAGGATTTCTCAGAGCAATGAATTTACTTGGCTGTGTTTTTGATTTGTTTGTTTGTTTGTTTTTTGCAAAGAGCATTCACCAATTTGGGAACTGCTGATGTAGGAATTAGGGTAATTGGGATTTGGATTATTCCACATAGAATTTGCCACTTTATTGGAGGAATTGTTCTTAGTCTTTAGTCTTTCTATACTTGGAATCATCTATGACAGTTGACAAGCAAAAATACAAATATATTTTGTTGGTTTGGGCCTAACAAATTATGGTATCTAAAAGATATGATGTGGAAAAGCTTGCCAGTGATTCTAATGTACTCTAGAGATTGAGAACTACTGATTAAGAATATGCCTTCTGGACACTTGCTAACTTGCATTCTTAATCCTATTTGAGTATGCTAATAAGCTTTTGAAAGCGTCTCATCAGCTTCTAATTGCAGGTAAGTTCAGTTTTCTGTGTGCTTAACAAGCACATTGACATCCTATTTGTAAGCCCTTCTTGCACCAAGGAAAAATAACTGATGGAGCATTCGTGTATTGAGGTCAGTATAGGAAAGCTTAGCAAAGTGATTACTGAATTATTTTTCGTTAAAGTCCATGTAGCTTCTGCAAGAACAAATGAAATGGCAATAGAGGGGACAAGATCATTCTAATTAGAGGTTGACTTGGAACCTCTTTTTTAATCTCCATGTACATATTCTACATGTGTTTCCCACCTCACTCCCCAAAAAAGCTGAACTACTCATCCTGCCTTCTTTCCACCTTGATCTTCTACCAAATGGTGGAGAAAACCCGATGGATTTATTTGCTTATTAAAAGAAGGGGCTCCCAGTGATTCAGTCGGTTAAGTGTCCAACTTCGGCTCAGGGAATGATCTCGCAGTTTGTGAGTTGGAGCTCCGCATCTCGCTGTTTACTGTCAGCACAGAGCCTGCCTCGGATCCTCTGTCCTTCTTTCTCTCTGCCCCTCACTCACTCATCCATGCTCTCTCTCTCTCAAACATTTAAAAAGAAGACTTTGAAGAACAAGGCGACAAGTTATTTTAGTGTAAAGTATAACATGGTATACAAAAATATGTTCTGCATGAATTTCAAAAGGCTTTATGAAATATTTCTTTTATTGCTTATGTTGATTTAAAATAAAACACACACACACACACACACACACACACACACACACGACCTGCAGAAAATTTAGAAGGCACAAAGTCGGAGTTTGGTAGATTTATCCAGGAACTCTCCAGGCAGGGAGACTTATATTTGGGGGGATATAGGAGCAAATATTGGCACCCCAAGGTATGTCTCTATGGAATATTGATTATTTCAAACCGTTTATTTTTAAGAAACTGCAGACCCAAAAGAAGCTCTAAAAACTGAGTAGAGACATTTACTTGTATAAGGGAAATCTCCATTTGTAAGAGTGTCTCCCTCAATACCAGGAGGAAAGGAAAGACTCTAAATCTGTAGAAACTTATCAGTGGAGAGAGCAAAGGCTTAAATCTTAAGGCAGACTACAATCTGTGTAACAACCCTACCTGTGTTTACTGTGCTTTTCTTGTAACCTTCCATAACTGACTTTCCACCCCCAACATTTTCTTTTGTCTTTACCTGGAGGTGGTATTTAAGGTTGATGGCTTTAGCCATTTCAGTGAGTTACTGAGTTTTCCTGGGTCTTTCCCATGTCTACAAGAGGTATATGTGTTAAACTTTCTATTTTCTCCTGCAAATCTGTCTCACGTCCATTTGATTCTTAGACCATCAAGAAGAATCTTGAAAAGTAGAGAAAATTTGTTTCCTCCCCAACAAGTACATAAGCATCTCTGCCACCAGGGAAGTGAAACATCCTGCCACAGAGTAAGGATGTTTCATGTGGCCTGGTGATAGATAAAATCTCTCTCCTGATGTTTTTTTCCCTCGGTTCTGACTATATGTTCATTATGCAGCTATCTGTTACTAATTAAGAATCCCTGGCATTTAAATTCTGAATTAGGGAATGTATTAGCTATTCAAAGTATCCCTTTCTGTATTCCCATGGCCTACACTATCAGTCATTCTTTCTTTCTCCTGTTTTGTAGTCCCTTCTTCTCTATTAGACCATTTCTATGAACATTTATTTATTTATTTATTTATTTATTTTAAATTTTTGTTAACGTTTATTTATTTTTGAGAGACATAGAAACAGAGCGTGAGCAGGGGAAGGGCAGAGAGAGAGGGAGACACAGAATCTGAAGCAGGCTCCAGGCTCTGATGAGCCGTCAGCACAGAGCCCGACGTGGGGCTCGAACTCACAGACCGTGAGATCATGACCTGAGCTGAAGTCGGCCACTCAACCGACTGAGCCACCCAGGCGCCCCTCTATGAACATTTAAACAAGCTCTAGACTCTCCAGTCATTAAAAAGTTTCTAGGGACCCCTCACATCTGTAGTTTCTGTCCATTCCTGTCCCTTTCCTTGGCAGCTAGACTCCTCGAAGGAGTTATCTTATACTTCTTGTCACATGCAACTCACACCCCCTCCATTTGACTTTCCTCCTCGTTTCTGTTCATGGAAATTGCTCTCAATAAGGGCACCAGAGACCTCCATGCTCCTAAATTCTGTGAATACTCCTCAGCCTTCCTCTTGACCTTTCAGCAGGCTTCAACACACCCACCTTAGTGGACTTATTGGTTTCCTGTGACTGCTGTAACAAATTACCACAAACTGGTAGCTTAAACCAACATAAATTTATTGTCTTGCAGTCCTGAAGGCCAGAAGTAAAAACTCAAGATGCCATCCAAACTGCACTTCCTCTGGAGGCTTTAGGAGAGGGAGAATCTGTTCTTTGCCTCTTCAGCTTCTGGTGGCAGTAGGCACTCCTTGACTTGTGGCACATCACTCCAGTCTCTGCCTCCATGGCCACATTGCCTCCTTCTCTTCTCTTCTTTTCCTCATAAGGACACTCGTCATTGGATTTAGGGCCTACTGGGATAATCCAAGATGATCTACTTATCTCAGTGTTCCTAATTTAGTCACATCTGCAAAGACTCTTATTCCAAATAAGGTAACTTCATGGGTTTTGGGGATTAGGATGCGGACATATCTTTTTGGGGGCTACCATTCAGCTCACTATACAGAGTTCTATCTTCCCTTGATTTGTGGGATGCCACACTCTTCTGCTTTCCTTCTAAACTCTATGCCTTCTTCTCAGTCTCCTTTTCTGTATTTTCCTCCGCCTCTACCTAACTTCCAAAAATGTTCACATGCATCAGGTTGGGTCTTGGATCCTCTTCTAATCTGACTACGCCCTCTCTCCCTAGGTAATATCTTCCAGTCCCGTGACTTCTATTACCATTTTTTTATTTAGTCAGACTTTTCCTATTCTTGGTGCATGTAAGATAACCTACTTAACATAGTCATTTGACTGTTTCAGAGGCATTACAAACTTAATGTGTCCAAAATAGAACTCCTCACCCCATTTACCCCTACTTCTCATCACCACCCAAGAAAAGTTTGCGCTTCCCACAGAATTACTTAGTTCAGTAAATGACACTACCAACCACCCAGTTGCTTGCGCCAAAGTTATCCTTGATATTAACTTCACTCTATTTCCCCACGTCCATCACCAAAACAACCTAAAATAGTTTCAGAATCTGCCTACTTTCTTCTTATTATCTTAGTCTTAAGCAGCCACCATTTTTCCATCTGGATTAGTGCATTAGCTGCCTCACTGGTCTCCTATATCCACTCTGTCCAAACATTTTCCATATGTGAGTGATTTCAAAATCTGATTGATTTCAAAATATAAATTGAATCCTATTGCTATGCTGCTGGGAACCCTTTTTGAAGGCTTTCATTGCTGTTAGGATAAAATTTTAAATCTTTCATGTAGTCTCTAATGTCCTGCATGATCTGACCTCTCCTGCCTCTGCAACTTCATCTCTCTTCCTCGCCATTCTCCCACTGGTTCTCCTTTGACCCTCCAACTGTATGCATCCCTACTGTAGTTCCTGAGAGTTCTTCCTGCCTCTGAGTCTCTGCATATGTGTTTCCCTCATTGGGAAGGAAGAAATTTTCCTGGGTCCAAGGTTCTTTTAGCTGGACAAAGAAATAGATTCATGTGAGACAGGCTAAACAGGAGAAATCCAATTTAGTTTCATGCGTATGAGAATCCACACAGATGTGAAATTCCAAAGACAGGTGACTTGAAGCTTATATGACATTCTGACTTAAGGAGTTGGGTAGGAGTCTGAGGATATGAAGGGGAGGAAGACCTTTAGCAGGAAGGTGAGAGGAGTTGTTTGGAAAACAAAGGTTGCCCTGTTTCGCAGATAAATTTCTTAGGTAAAGTGGAATCTTTGTTAGGAACTCTCTTCCTGGTACAGGCTCTCCTTTCCAATGTAAATTTAGGCACTTGAGGGGGAGTTAAAGAGCTTTTCCTGAATCTGGTGGGTTTTAGTTGCTTTTATCTCAAAATAATCTTTATGCCAAAGTGGTCCATCTTGGGGCTCTTACCTTTGGCCCATACCCTCTTCTCCCTATTGCTAGCTAACTTACATTCTTCAGGTACCAAAGAAAGTGTTGCTTGCTCAGGGAAACTCTTCCTAACCACCCCCCAACTGCTAGACTTGATTACGTCCCCCTGTTGTTTTCTAATATACCCTTTTACCTCATCTTTTATAACATGGATCATAATTATTCTTAATTATTTGCTTGCCTCTTTCCCGTCATAATGTAAACATCACCAGGGCAAAAACTGTATTCCGTGTCAAAGCACAGTGTCTAGGGTGAATAGGCACTCAAAAATTAATGAGCAAATTCATCTAATGACCTGAGTTGCTAAGACATAACTGAGAATGGACCAAAGCCGAATCTAGTGCCGTATGTTTGAAGTAAAATAAGAATTTAATACACTAATACACAATATTTAATTAATTAATTAATTAATTTTTAAATGCCTTTTCTTTTTTTTTTTTAAGCAATTTGTTTATTTTTGAGAGACACAGAAACAGAGCGTGAGCAGGGGAAGGGCAGAGAGAGTGGGAGACACAGAATCTGAAGCAGGCTCCAGGCTCTGAGCTGTCAACACAGAGCCCGATGCGGGGCTCGAACTCACAGACTGCGAGATCATGACCTGAGCTGAAGCTGGCTGCTTAACCGACTGAGCCACCCAGGCGCCCCCAAATATTTAATTTAAAATGTTATTAACCAGACTGAGAATCACAAAACTCTAGGACCCAGAATAATAGAGACTAGTTTTTATAGCAACTACTCAGTATAATTTTTCTAGATAATTCAGTCAAAAGTCCCAAGTATTCTTCACAGTCAGGCTGTTATCATGGGTACCATCCAGGTTTATAGCTTCTGAAAAATCTCAGGGTCAAAGAATAGCTAGTATTTGTATGAGCACATTGGATCTGAAAGTTGTGAGTGTTCAAAGTGCTGAACTGATGAAGTGTGTGTTGTAGAAATGTCCTGCGTACATTGAAAGTTCTGAAGTTCTTTATGGCTAGGAACTGAGACCTGATTTCAAGCCAAATATTTTAGACATGAGTCCTTGACCATGGCAAAGTGCTAAATCAAATGCTTATTGGCAGGCCTTAGCACCCCTGTTTTGACTCTGCGTGGAGCTGTGTGCTTTCCTATCTTCAGCCTAAATGACAACTCTTATTTTCTATTTTCAGCATGTTTGCCATGTGTTTTAAGAAGGAAACTGAGGTGGAAGAGGAATAAATTTCAAATAGTTCTCAGATTTCATAGTGCAATATAGATCCAGGCCAGACATAAACTCTTTCATCTGCTACTGAGGTCTCAATTTCTCAAGCAGTGACCTACTTCAGACTGCACATTTGTCCCCTGGATAGATAAGAGGAACGATGTGGCAATTGAGGATTTGTATGGTGGAGCTAGTTGTCTTTGTTTATCAAATACCTGCATTATCTATTGCCATGTGATAACTTACCACAAAGCTTAGCAGGTTAAAACAACAAGCATTTATTATCTCACAGTTTCTGTGGGTCAAGAATCTGGGAGCAGCTCAGTTGGGTGGGCCTCTAACTCAGAGTGTCTCATGAAGTTACAGTCAGGTAGTCACCTTGGATGGCTGTCTCATCTGAAGGCTTAACTGGGGGAAGATGAACTAAGCTCACTCACATGGTTATTAACAGTATTCAATTCCTTGTCACATGAGCCTCTCCATAACATAACTGACAACATGGCAGCCATTCTGATTTGTTCTTACTTATACCAAGCATTTCCCCCAGTTCTGGAAGTTTTGTAGGTATTTTCTTTGTCCCGACTACACTAGGATGTCACACTATGTGCCTTGATGTGGGTGAGGATCAAGTGAAATAATATAAAAGGTCAAAATAGAATGGTTAGAGAAACACCATGCACTTAGAGGGCAAGCATAGTGGATGGTGAGCTAGAGAGGAGCTGGGAACAAAAAGATTATTACATCAAACTCTGGAAGCAGGAAAATCAGGGAAGTTATGGGCAATGGTCCTATCTTACCTGGTGTCTTCTCCAAGTCGGAAAGTATCCCCAAATGCCTTACCTAGGAGTTACCAGTGTCCAGCAAAAGCTCCCCATTCCCACCCCACTACTAAAGTCTAGGGCCACATTAGGCACCAGGGCACTGTCACCCAGTAGGCCTACAAACCAGTGTTCTCGAGCTAAGCTGGCAACTCAGGTTGCTTAACCCTTGAATCTGGTGCCTTCTTTGGTCTTACATATAGCACTATCTAGATGGTTTTTTGTAGAGTAAAGTTGGACAGATTATGTACCTGAAGTCAGTACTTAATAAATTGTCAAACAGTATACAAATTAAGTTGTTGGATTGCTTCTATTTAGAGAAACGTAAACTCTCCAGTTGTGTGGAAAACACAGGTAGAATGGTATAAAATACAAATCAACACTGTATATAGCCTACTGAGAACCACTTTTCTAGTATTAACAATCCTGTATCTCAGTATTTTCAGCTTCCCCAAAGCATTTGCATTTAAATTGGGTGACATCCCCGTGTTGGGATTATGGTACGTTTCCATTCCCTTTCTCATGAGCCAGAACATCCTGCAGTTTGCTCTCTACATTCCACTGTGCTCTTGAGTCAGATGGATTATTCTATTCTTTGTTTCTCTGCCTTCTCTTTTTCCTTATGGTCATGTGTGCTTAGGATTTATTTTTTTAGGGAAAGGCAGATATTTTAGAAAACTGAATACTGGTTCTGTCTGAGTGATTTCCATACTGATGGGGAGAAATCGTTGTGCTGCTTGTAACCCATTGCCAGATGCGCCTTTGGAAATGTAATACTGTTCAACCTGCTACCCAGCAAGGGTCAGGTGCTTTAAGAGTCTGTGCTTAGGAATACCCTGCTTACTTACGCAGTTGCCGTGGCATTTAGAGCAGACTTGTCTCTGTTATTGTTACGCTGCAAATGGTGGTGGTCAAAATAAAAAACTGGTTTCCTTCCTTCATAGGGCTTATGGAATTATTATACAGCAGTGTTTGGAATAATTATTGATTTCTTTTGTCTTTATTTAAAATCTGTTAAACCAATAAATTTCGTATGAGTCACCCTATTTAAACCAACAGTGGGGCACCTGGGTGTCTCAGTCGGTTAAGCACCTGACTTGGGCTCAGGTCAAAATCTCATGGTTCATGGGTTTGAGCCCCGTGTTGGGCTTTGTGTAGACAGCTCAGAGCCTCAAGCCTGCTTCTGAGCCTACACTCTGTACGTCTCCCCCGCTTGTGCTCTGTCTCTCAAATAAACATTCAAAAAACATTTTTTTTAAACCAACAGTAAGCTAAGTGGGTTCTGTTATAAATGAAATTCTGGTTGAAATATTGGTGAGTTGGTTATTCATCTCTTCTTTACTCTTCACGATTCTACCTTGACTTTGAAGAAGATTAGATTTTCTAATGTTCGTAACAGGTTAGAAAGTTGCAAGAACTTTAAAGGGGAGTAAGCAATAATTTTTTAGTGTACCCAGAAGTAGAGAAAGACTTTTTTCATGAATCTTGTCAAGATGGAAGTGAATGAGGAAAAAAGTTGTTAAAGAAAACTTAAAGATGCCCCAAGGAGAGTGGAGCAAGGGTTGGAGTTGAGGTTGAGATTATAAACTGCCCTCTGCTTTTCATTAGTTGAGAATTTAATTAGAAGGAGAAAAATTATGCATATGAAACAACACCGTTAGGTAGTATTAAAACTTGTTAGGTGTAGGCGGTTAGGAGGAAGAAAGCAGGGAGCAAAGACTATGGTGCTTTTGGAAGAATGGTTAAGATTTAAATAAAGAGCAGGAAAAAGATGCATTCCAGATGAGAGCAAACATATCAGTGTGGATTCGGAGGCCAAGTATAAGCAACTAAAAAAGATATGTATGTACTTTAAAAAGCCATAGACAGGCAGACATACAAGATGTAGACAAAAATTAAGGCCGGCAAAAACTGCCACCAAAAAAATTAAGCAAGTAAAACAAATATAGTATTTTTAATTTATAAATTCTTTTGTGAAAAATATAAATCACGACAAATGTAATAAAAAATTCTTAGAACAGATAAAGAAAAGATATATATCCTGATAGAAAAATGGTCAAAATAAGAAATAGAAACAGTCAGTAAGTCAATCTCAAAATATTCAACCTCAGCAAAATCCAAAGAAGTATAAACATAAACAATACATGACAACTTTTCTCTTATGAGACTGGCAATGGTTTAAAAAAAAATAATAATACCCGGGGCACTAGGGTGGCTCAGTCAGTTAAGCGTCCAACTTTTGATTTTAGCTTAGGTCATTATCTCACATTTCGTGGGGTTGAGCCTCACATCAGGCTTCGTGCTAACAGCTCAAAGCCTACTTGGGATTCTTTCTCTCTCTCTCTCTCTCTCTCTCTCTCTCTCTACCTGCTCCTGCTCATGCTCTCTCTCAAAATAATAAACATTAAAAAAATAATAATACACATGAATGCAGAGGAATAGACACTTATGTACTACTGGTGGGAATTTGAATTTTTATTGCAGTATGGCAATAAATTGAGGGCTTTAAAAAAAAACATAGTTTCCAGGGATGCCTGGCTGGCTCAGTCGGTTAAGCATCCAACTTCAGCTCAGGTCATGATCTCGTGGTTCAGGGTTGGTGAATTCCAGCCCTGCCTTGGGCTCCATGCTGACAGCTCAGAGCCTGGAGCTGGCTTCAGAATCTGTGTCTCCCTCTCATCCCGTCCCCTGCTCATGCTTTGTCTCCTCCTCTCTCTCTGTCTCTCTCTCTCAAAAACAAATAAACAATTAAAAAAAAAAAAAACGTTTCCAATATAGCAGTTAAGATTCTAGGAATTATCTTAAGGAAGTAATTGAAAAAGATGAACACAAGATGTTCATCTAATCTTTATAACATGGGAACATGGTTGATACCCCAAAAGTGGTGATATTAACACAGAAATGAGAAAAGGCAAATGATAGAGCATCATGCTGTTACTCTAAGAATGGATGCTAGGGGAAATGTGTGCGTATACATGTCTGCATACACATAGGGGAGGTCAGAAAGGTTATATGCACTACATTGTTAATAGTCTAACTCTGGATAGTTGAACAACTGATAACCTTCATTTTCTCCTTTTGGTTTATCAATACAGAACATGTGTTACCTTTTGAAATATGTTTTATAGAAAAACAGCTTGAGAATCAGAATAAGGGGCAGTTGCTTATTATAGTGTTCTTTAAGAATGCATTTTCTTGAGGCACCTGGCTGGCTCAGTTGATAGAGCATGCAACTCTTGATCTCGGGGTCATGAGTTCGGGCCCCATGTTGGGCATGTGGTCTACTTAAAATAAAAAATTTTTAAAAATGCATTTTCTCCACCTACTTAAACATTAACGAAGCTATGTGATATTAATATGGTTCTAGAACCTGCAACAAGTTGGCTTGAAAAGATTTCCCCTCCGCCACTAGCCTAGAAAGGCTAAATAAGCCTAGACATTTTAACTTTTTAAATTTTTTAATTTTATTTACTTTTTAAAATTAATTTTTAAAAAATTTACATCCCAGTTAGTTAGCATACAGTGCAACGATGGTTTCAAGAGTAGATTCCTTAATGCCCCTTATCCATTTAGCTCATCCCCCCTACCACAAGCCCTTCCATAACCCTCTGTTTGTTCTCCATATTTAAGAGTCTCTTATGTTTTTGTGCCCCTCCCTGTTTTTATATTATTTTTGCTTCCCTTCCCTTATATTCATCTGCTTTGTATCTTATAGTCCTCATATGAGTGAAGTCATATGATATTTGTCTTTCTCTGACTAATTTCACTTAGCTTAACTCTTTTTAAAAAAATATTTATTTATTTATTTAGAGAGAGAGAAGCAGGGGAGCAGAGGGAGAGAAAGAATCTCAAACAGGATTCACACTCAGCACAGAGCCTGATGTGGGGCTCGATCTCATGACCGTGAGATCATGACCTGAGCCAAAATCAAGAGTTGGACGCTTAACTGACTAAGCCACCCAATTGCACCTCCTTTAACTCTTTAAGAATTCTACATCTGTATAGTTGATAACTGCAGAATATGGTTAATTTTATAGCAGTTACAGACTAATGGTTTCTGGTTATCTATCCTTAGTAACTTTGACTTAGAACTTCAGAAGCTTCTGAAAGAATCTGGATGTTGTAGGTTTTCATTTCCTTGATCCTTGTATCATTTTATCCTTTCTTTTGTTCCTGTTTAGGTTCTATCATAATGAATGGATCCAGTGTAGCCAATACATCACCTAATGTAAAATCCAAAGAGGACCAAGGATTAAATGGGCACGATGAGAAGGAAAATCCATTTGCAGAATACATGTGGATGGAAAATGAAGAAGATTTCAACAGACAGGTAAAAAAAAGAAGTGGAAGGCTAATGATTCATGTATCTCAACAGCTTTAATATCTTGCCATCAGTCTGTAAGAAAAGAAATGGATTTGTCAGCTTTAGAATAATCTAAAAATGCATGGAAGCCTCGTCTGGGCTGACTAAGAAGCCTCTTCAGCTGGTAAGACACCAGAGTAACAGTACTTTGGAGGAAGATACTAATTCTTTTCTGTCACATTGATTATAAGAGGCTCTCATGCCATGATCTGGTATAGACTTCTGGAAAACAACAGCTCTATGCAGGCAGGCCTGCCTGGCATGCCCTCCTGCCCCCATGGGAACTCAGGGACTGGCAGAATGTGTGTCTGAGATGGAGAAGTGTGTTAGGTGGGGAAAGGCCAAACTGTTTGAACAGAGATTCAGCAGTAATCCGTTGTCTTGTATCTCTGTGATGTTGATAGCCCAAGGCAGGCATTCCAGGTAGACAGTGATTCTCTGCCCACATGGTTCTTCCGTGGTGTTGTTCTGCCAAACCCAGGGCGTTTACCAGCTGAGTAACTGAAGGATAACTGGGAAAGTGGGGAGAGCTAAAGGCCAAGGAAGGGATCTCCTTTTAACTAAGTGATCCCAAAGTATTCACACTCCTTCTGGGGGACATTACATGATGAATAGTAATGCGGCCATTGCCAGCATGGGAGACAGGACACGTGATTTTAACTGAAAAGCCTGGTGCTCTGGGAAGAAGGAAACAACTTTGTCGGGGCAGCCAGCAGTTTCCACCCCAGTCAGCTCACTGTGTCATGATTCGTGTGAACAGCACATAGACCGTGCTGCCTGTCACGTCCCTGTACCCAGGTAATCATTTCTGGGGGCCGCGCCGGGGAGGAAGGGTAGATGTAATCGGGAGGAGCACACTGTGATTCTCCTGCGTAGAGGCAGGGCAGGTCTTGAGCAGTCGTGATAAATCTTCTGGCTTGGAAATACGTTGTGCTTGTTGTTACTTTAAGTCCTTCAAACTGTCTCATTTACTCGAGATCAAAGTGCGGCTAATTGTAATGCTGAAGACTATTTTTACATCTTGTGCTACTGGTGACTTTTGAATTCATGAATAACTATATGAGCTCGTTTGGGTGATTATTTTTGCTTGACTTTCCCTCTGGTGGTGGTGCTGGTGAGCTGTGAATCTGTCACCATGTAGCCCACAGGAAAGGGCTAGCCAAATGTGAAGCCCAGGGCCTGTTAAAATCACACTTAATCTGCAGAGTGAGCCATACTCTTTACTAAGAGTTAACGATGTCTGCAAAGAAGGGTAAAATACCCTAGATATATATTGCTTTAGATTAAGGCGATCTTTAAGAAATACAGAGTTGTTTAAATATTCATATTTTTCCTTGCTTTGAAAGGATATCTACATTGATGACATCATTTTCTATTGGTTTGCCAAAAAGTGTTCTTTATATCTTTCTAAGGTTCTGAAAGTATTTTTCTCCTTTAGGGGCCTCATTACCAGAAAAGTGGGCCAGAAGCTGGGAGTTGGTTTTGATTTAATCTCCACTATCCAGGTAGTGGTCTAGTTCTGTAATTCCTGTATCTTTTTCATACTTATAAAATGGGAAATTTAAGAAGAATTGCTTCTTAACCAGGTTGAGAAAAGAATCTCGAGCTTTAAAATGATTTTCTATAAGTGCCATCGGAATGAAAAGTATCTTTGTCACTTAGCATAGATGTTAGAATAGGTACGAAGACCTGGACTTTCTGCTATTCTGAATAACTGTTTCCTTCGTCTTATTGTTGATGGAATGTGGTTGAAAAAAACTAAAAATTACATTTTCTCTGGCCAGTCATTCAAAACATTTTAATTCTTAGCAGACCTCATACAAGATCATTCTTAATTGCACAATAAGAACCTCTGAAAGAAAGAGGCGGAAAACTGGAAGGGGCAAGTCCCACCGGGACGGTAAGTCTGAGCTCATCACCTTTGCTTGCTAGGTGGAGGAGGAGCTGCAGGAGCAAGACTTCTTAGACCGCTGTTTCCAGGAGATGCTGGATGAAGAAGACCAAGACTGGTTTATCCCCTCACGAGACCTGCCTCCGGCCATGGGACAGTTGCAGCAGCAGTTAAATGGACTGTCAGTCAGCGATGGCCACGATTCTGAAGATATTTTGGTAAGAGCCGTATGCAGCCACACGTGAGACATAGTGAAAAGAATATGGGATTTGGAGTCACAGACCCTTGGGGCCCTACAACCTGGGGCACGTCTCTGGAGCCTCCGAGCCCCTGTTTCTTCACCCACCCTACGGCATGCACAAGAGGGCGTGCCGAAGATGCGCTGTGCCGCGCAAAGCGCTGTGAAAACACAATTGTCACAGCAGCGCTAGCTCTTATATACGCCTGTGGGCTTTTCAAAGTAGAATGGGGATTAAGGGTAAGAACTGGAGCACAGAGGAGGTTTGGTTTCAAATTAGCATTTGCTCTTGTTCTTTCCTTTTACTGTTCCTCAAATCTGTATTTATGGTTTTGAATGATTCGGTTATAAAAACTGCCTGTTCGTTTTGGAAGAACAGAACTCCTGAGAGGTCATTTCCCACTTAAAATTAGAAGACTAGATAAACCAATTTCCTGCCTTTCATGTTTACTTAAAGCCAGAATTCTGTGATCGGCTTAGTTCTCCCAGAACTCGTGTTCCAAATGACTGTGCCCTGCGGTTTGCCCAAGTTTTGGACTTTCACAAGAGAATAGATCACCGAAGAGAAAACAGTGAGGGGGAAAATGAAAGGATTGTGGTAACCAAACTGGTTTGGTGGAATACTTGGATTTTCATCGAGTTAAGGTACTCAGTGAATTGAAAAATTATTTTTGGAGTAGAACTTCCAAGCCTCTAATGAAAGCATCATGAAGAGAACACGAGTGTAAAGCAGGAAGGAGAAAATGAGGTTGGTCAAGGCTTAATGTGTCAGGAGCCATTGAGAGCAGTCCAACAATAACAGCCTGAGTTCTTTTCCTCTCTTTCAGGCTGAGAGGAAGGTACTGGTAATAATGGAAGCAGGGAGAAAATAACCTTGAAAGTGGGATTTATTATCTCTTGGTTCTTCTTTCAGAGCAAAAGTAACCTGAACCCGGATGCCAAGGAATTTATTCCGGGAGTGAAGTACTGAACTGACAGGAAGCTTTGAGGAGAACTTGTATGTCCCCACATCTGGGGACAGTGCTGCACAAAGAGGCGGAGCTGAAGAGGGGGTGGGGGGGCGAGGGGTGCACAGTGGGGAAGGGGGACAGTGGTTTAACTTGACACTGTGAGTGGAGTAACTAATGTGCTCAGTCTTACTCTACAAGCCTCTGAGTCTTTGAGTATTTCTCTTTTGTTCTACTGACTTTGGTTTGGAGCAGTTTCCTATTATTGTTAATTATTATTATTATTATTAGCTTTTTGAGTTAAGGAAATTGCAGTCTTTTTTTCCCTTCATCAGGAATGTTCTGCTGTGTGCGTTTAAACAAAATAAGCTGACCAAGAAAATCTGGGTGTTTAAGAATGCCCTTCCCACCCTGCTGTACACTTACCAAGGGCAGTGAACACCTGGAGAACTACTTATGGAGTCTTTTAAGCTGGATGAGAGGAGGGACGAGTGGAAGAAGCAGGTGTCACAAATCAGAGTTCGCAGCCCAGTTCCCCTGACCTCCAGGGCTTTTCCTGCGATGAGCCAGATTACCGTGGCCTGCCAAGCCCATGTCTCCTTGCCTGGAACCCCATCCTAGAAAACACAGACTTAAAGTACTGGTTTACAGTAACTCTTCTGATGGTTAATGGAGGTTGTAAACCAGC
This sequence comes from Paguma larvata, assembly GCA_030068075.1. Lineage (NCBI taxonomy): Eukaryota > Metazoa > Chordata > Mammalia > Carnivora > Viverridae > Paguma > Paguma larvata. The sequence continues at coordinate 50,852,668 of CM057836.1, forward strand.
AGGAGAGGGCTGTGACAGTGACTGTCACTGGGTCACTCAGTCACTGCTGGCCTGTTCTTAAGCCTCTGCTTAGAGCCGCCATCAAACTCATTATTCATTATTTACAAGGTAAAAGAGCTATAGGGTGGGTTTGTCACTTTGTCTCTCATGGCATCTAGTCCCCTATCACCTTTCCACCCCAACCCTACTCTGTTTTTAAGAAAAGATACTGTTACCAAAGGTGAAGGAGAGGCAGGCTGTACTGGCCATCAGCTTCCACCTGGAGAAGTCAACCTTGAATCCCGTTAGTTGTGTCTTAAGAGTATTTTGACAGCTTTTTTCCAGCCCCATGAAGACTTGGTCCTCCTGAAAGCTTCCCTTATTAGTAAATCATTCCCAATAATTTTCCCCTAGTAAACATATTTTTCAGGACACCAGCAAGAAGCTCAATTCACAATTTGGATGCTTCTCTTCACCTTACAGAATTATACAAAAGAACTCAAAAAAAGTCTGGGAGAGTGAGTCCCGATTGACCCATGTGACCACACGACCCACTAGTACAGTTTCAGCAATTAAAAAGTTTTGCTGTTCCCCCACCCCCCAGCTTTGCGAGTGTTCTAGGTTGGGCCTTTTTGGGTATGTTCCTTTTGTCTTTCCTGACTATAAGTCACAGGGGTTTTGGTTGTTACTCATAAGGAATTAAACTAGGCACCAGAAACTGCCTTTGTGTGATAAAGATGTAGGTGGCAGAGTCAGGTCTAAAAGAGAATGTGTCTAGTCCTGGCCATTCTCCCAGGACAAGGATTTGCAGAGGCCTGAGGGGGACAGTGGCTTCTGTATGACGGCTACTGTGTTGTGTGATAGGCCTATTAGGAAAAGGCCCTGTAACAAAACAAAGTCTGTAAATTCAGTATGTAGATATGGGACAGAGGTTGGAAGAAAAGGACCAGTGTCTAGAAAGCTTAGAAAAGCACCCTTTTCTTACGTGTTCCCTGTTGGCTTTTTGAACAGCTGCAGGCTAATGTCAGATTTAAAATATGAACCCACATCTTTCCCTCATTTGAGTCGATAGGATGGCATTGTCTGAAGAATGGCCTTTTTTGTTGGGTCACATGTCATAGGAGAGTAGTTTAAGGAGCTTGTATTGCCGGACGTGCACGTTAATTCCCAAAGCCTCCACCTCGAGAGAATGGAACACTTAACCCATTTTCAGGAGGGCTATGAATAAAGAAACTTCTTTATTCCAGCTTCAGCTTTCAGCTGGGGTTGTTGCCTGGAGTAGGGAAAAGGCCTTGGAAGTGCAGGAATAGAGGTCGGTCTGTTCTGGGGCCCCTTTTCCTCCTTCAGTCTCTATTACCTTATTCAAGCTCAGAGTCCTGAAGGCTGTAGGGAATACATTGCGACTGCAGAAAGAGCCATTTTCTAGAGTGTGAGCATCTCCATCACAAAGATACAATGGATTCTCACATGGCTCCAATCTGGAAAGTCCTATAGGGATCCGGATGGAGCCATGTCTTCATCCTGAAGAAGGCTTGCTCTCCTGACCAGAATAGGCTAATAAGATGTTATGTGCGGTCCAAAGGACCCGTCCGTCTGCTGTGGGGTTCCATTTTGGATGCCAGTCTTTAGCACCGTTTCACAAGGCAGGTTTGGTCAGAACTAAGAGAGCTTCCTGCCAGATGAGCAGTGAAACCTGAGGGCTAGACTTTCCAATCCTATCCAGAGACAAGAGTGTACTGACTCCAGGATCAGGAAGCAGCCAGCAATGTGATTGACTCCTTTCTTAAGGAGTAGGCTCGCGCTGCAGTTTCTTTCTGTGGCCTGGCTCTTTTCTCCATCGTTTATATCTTGTGAGGCAGGAGCACAATTGTCACCCAGATCATAGGCTCGGCTAGAGAGTTTGCCAGTTCCTCAGCAGAAAATACATGTGGGTCTTGTTGGATCTTCCCTGCGGTAAGGCTGGGGGCCTCTGGCTCCAACTTTTTCCTTTGTAGAAAACAGTCTGGGTGTGTGTCAGCTGGGGCACCTTTACCCTTTAATGGGCAAGGCTCGTATTTCTAAGTGATTATTTTCATGTTGAATTTAAGCCACTGCTCTGTTTAAACTTTTCCTATTGGCAACTGGAAGTTTGAGAATTTGCATAGAAATAGTATTTTCAGCAAGCGCCAATTCTGGCAGGTCCCAGTGTTAGTTTTTATTAGTGACGGATTTCTGAGTCTTGTGATTATTGGACTCTAAAACTCCAAGATGAAAATGATTTTATCTCTTGTTCTTCAAGAGAAAAAAACAAATCAAGGAAATGCCTTTTCAGTTTCTCCCGGTCTTTGAACTGCAGCAGAAAACCTGACGGACACAGCCTAGGCCTCAGCACCTGCAGCTGTGGGTCTTTGGGCATTTCTGACTGCAGCAGCTGACTCTGGGGATCACGTACGGTGGAACCAAAAAGGATTGTAAGGAAAAGGCTGGACCTTTGCAGCATCTTTGGTTTTCAGAGTCAAAACAAGCTGGGGTCTCTTTAAGTAAGGCTATAAAGCTAACTTTGGCCTAAAAAATGTTTTCAGTGAAATACTGAGCAGCAGTTTTTACATTGCGTATTGTCCTAGTGTGAGTTTTGTCATGATTTTGGAGAGGCGGGAAGTAAGGAGGTCGCTGAAATAGTCATCTAAAATAGATGTCAAGAGGAAAGCTGTGCGAAAGAGGAGCTGAAGGAAACGACTTGACTGAATCGTCTTGTATTTGTGCTGCTGCAGACCCCATGTAGCCACATCAGGCAGCCAGGGATCGATGTTGCTGTGATTGGAGGGGACAAGTGTTCTTCGATAAGGGTCCCAGCATCACAGGTTAATAATGTTGGTTTAGGTGATGTTTAGCAGACTCCTAACAAACTTGACCAAGATTTGGGGATGTCCACCTCTTGAGCAAGGCTCTATACCTATCCCCAGCCACTCCCTGGGGGATGATGCGTTCGCTCAGGAAATGAGTGGAGAACAGGATCGACCCACATCTGGTGTACACTACGCTATTTACTATAAAATAGTGCAATGTTTTCACTCTGTAACAACACTAAGTGATAATCCTGCCCTTGTTGAATGTGAGCCTTCAGAAATCTTTAATGCTCGATGTGTGGTTTGGGAAACAGGGATTTTTTTTTTTTAAACAACTTTATTGAAGCATATTTTACATATAAAATTCACCCATTTCAAGTTATTTTAATAAGTTTCCTGAGTGGTGGGGCCATGACCATACTCAGCTTTAGAACATTTCCATCTTCCCCCCGCCCCCATGGGATCCTTCGTGCCCATTTACATGATAATCCCGGTTCCCAGCTCTAGGCAACCACTTATCTTTTTGTCTCTATAAATTTGCCTTTTCTGGGCATCATATCAATGGAATCCTAAAACTGTGGTCTCTTGTGTCTGGCTTTTTTCACTTAGCATATTTTTGAGTGTCATCCATGAAGTGTAACTTGCCGTTGGTAGGTTCTTCCTTTTTAGTGCTCGGTAGTATTCCATTAATGGATAGACCACATTTTGTCAGCAGGTAACCTTTTAAACTTGGATTTCAGCCTCCTGTGTTCTAAAGAGAACCCTCAGAACACAGGATTCCTAGGGAAGCTGCTGTGCATGTCAAAGGAACTGCTTATCGGAACCATCAGACGCTCCATATGAGGAGCCTCAACTGCAGAAATTTTTATAATTTTGCAACTTCTTTTTTATAAGGAACTTTTGTGCTGTCTACACATCAGGACTTTTGAAGCATCTGATAATTAAATGAGTATGTTTTGAGTGGACACAGAAGTGAAACCATCTATGCTCTGTTGGTATTTTATCCTCCTGAACTGGATGGAGGGGGAATCTCTGAGCTTTCTGAATACAGTGTTGTCTCCATTACAAAGTTGAACATGTATTAAAGATTGTGCTGCCTCTGTTGGATGGATTTGGAGAAGACAGCCAGCCGAGGAGGTCTAGAGAAAGGGAGTAGAGCCTGTGGCCCTGAGGGTCTATGCATGGCTCACCCATCTGGTCGTGTGGATGGCATAGTGCTGATGGTACCCCGCGGCAGCTTAGGCAATGTCTCGACTTTGGACTGTGATCCCTGTTTCACACGTGTTTAAGAGCTGTTTTTGTTCCTTCCCCCCGCCCCTAAATAAACATTACAGGGTAGTTACTAATACTTCTTTGGGGGATGAGGAGGGCTTTAAAATCGAAGAAAATGATTTTCATAAAAATATCAAAAATGGGAAAAAAGTTACTTTTTAAAAATTTTGCTATACAAACCAAATGGCAGCTGTGGAAAATCTCAATAAAATGAGAATAAATTGCATTTACCTGCTGGCAGCGTACTTTTTTTCCTAAGGTTGAGTTATACGTCCTTATACAGGGAGTGTATGTGTGGTGTTTTGTGTGAGACTTTGGTCCCAAGATGGAACATGATTTTAGTTGCATCATTTTTCGTTCTAGCATTAGGAAGTAATAAAAGCATTGACTTAGAATTCTGTCACTGAGCTGAGCGAACCCCACCTCCACCACTTTCTTAGTGCCTTTAGCCTGCACCTCAGTTATGAAGACGTGATACCTCTATCCTGGGACTGTTGTGAAAATCAGACTGCATTTAATCTCAGAGTACTGCTTGGCACCGGGAAGGTGCTTCATACACAGCGGCAGTCGTGGCAGTAACGCGCAGTTTTGTTTTTGGGGTTTCTTTGATGTTTGTTTATTTTACAGAGTATGCACACAGAAACGGGAAAGGGGCAGAGAGAGAGAGGGAGACAAGAGGATCGTAACAGGCTTCTCGCTGACAGCAGAGAGCCTAATGTGGGGCTCAAACTCATGAACCGCGAGATGATGACCTGAGCTGAAGTCAGACACTTAACTGACTGAGCCACCCAGGTGCCCCTGTGTACAGCTTTGAACAAAGATGATTAAAAGGAAACCCTTGGGCTTGAAAGGAAGTTAAGGAAATTGGACAGCTGTTCTCTTCCTGCCTCTGGGGAAAACAGACTCCTATCTAGAAAACACATGAAAGTTCTATCTGCCTTTCAACTCTTGAACAAGTCAGGAGAGCCTGCTAGGTACCAAGGATGTGCTAGGTACCAGGGTTACTGGGTTAAGTGGACGTTGTCCATTCTGCTGTGGAGATGTTTGGGAATTCATACTTATTTGCTTTACACCTAGCTTGAATCTCCCAGCGATTCTCTGAGGGGCTTTATCATGTGACAAAAAAGATTGTAGGACCAGCCCATGGGCCACGGGTTTTGCTTTGAGTGCTGTTTTTCTTTGCTATCTTCCTAAAACCAGGCCGGGGGCGGGGAGGGGGGGCGGTGGTGGGGAGGAATCTGAGCTGATTTGCCTGTTTGGAACTTTTTAAGATACTATAGTTCTGTCTATTCATCTGTTCACATCCTTGAAGATGCGAATGTTGTATTCATTCACTTAAAACATTTTATTAAACTTAATTGAAGTAGATTACAGAATAGCAGGTATCGTAAACATGCAGTTCCACAAATTTTTGTCAACTTCTCAGTTGGTATGAGGTGTAAGAGTGTACTCATTTTTAATCCTCAGAGCAGCCATCACAGCCGCGAGACATTCAGTGTTTGCTAAATGAATGATACACATGAGGCTGTGCTGTTGATGAAATCACACAGGTAGATTAAAGCAGTGCTCGCTTCATTTGAGTCCCGTTCTCGTTCCAAGCTTTTGCTTGGTCACAAGGCTGTTTGAGGCTCAGATGAGATGAATATATCCATCTCCAATGCCTTGATAGTATGGAATCCCATTAGTTGCTCCTGGTATCTTATTAGGAAGGAGATTACAAGTTTAAGTAAAAGGGGGAGAAACTCCTCAAAAATCACTGTGACTTTTTGCACTGCAACCTCTGGTAACAGGGCCTTCCTCCTGGAGAATAAGCCACCTCATTACATCGGATAAGGAGTTAGGAACACATTTGACCTTGTGCACTTTAATATTGCCTTTATTTTTCTCAACTAACATTTATTCAACCCTTATGCACTGGGACTAAAAAAATCAATTAACACATGCTCCTTGCTTAGCTCTAAAACCCGTACTGTCCCATTGGAATAGCAGAGCCTACACAATGAATGATAAGGAAGATGGATGGCCGTATTCTTGAAGAATATAAACTCTTATGTTTATATTCTATTTACAAACTCTCCACCAATGAAGTTTTAGATTCTAAATCCAAACTACTGCTTGATCCTGGTCCTGAGATCATGTAAAAAACTTCTCCAAAGCTCCCTGCACATTAATTAAAGTGTTCTTAGGACCAGGAGATATAAGAAAGACACCCCCTCTATGTCCTACTCTTCTTTGCAAGCTTTTTACCAGAAAATGTATGGGACCTGCTGAGAGCTGGGCCCTAGTAGATGCAAAGATGTCCCCTCAGAAGGGACTTGGCTTGAGTTCTTACTGCTCAAAACTGCAGCTTGTGTTGGGTTGGGGCTGATGGCAGGAGAGCTGCTGTCACTCTGTTCTACATGTGAGGTGTCATCTGTCTTGCGATGCAAGTATCCAAGACCTCTTCAAGGACTTCATTAGAACTCAAGAGCTATAGGGTAGCACTCCCTCAAGTGTAGATCCTGGACCTCTGCGGCAAAAATCACCCAAGGTATTCAGCAGAAATGAACACTTCCACCTCTTCCTTGACCTACTGAATCAGATGCCTAATCGAAGAGAAAGACAAAACTCTTGGTTGATAACACAATCTAGAATAACTGATGCACAGTAGCTTGAGAACCGATGTCTGGCACATGTTCCATGCCTTTTAACAGCTTACCCTCTGAACACCTACAGAAGCAGCCACTGTGGACCGAGACTCCGTCTTCAGTCTTCACTGAGCAACGTGGGCAGCACAACAGGAAGCTTTGGCCTTGTCTTTGCTGATCAAACTAACAGTATCCAGAGGACAGGAGTCATATCTGCTCTTCACTGATGTTCATTATTCTGTCACACAACAAATGCCAAATGCCCTACTATAGCCAGAGCCAGGCCAGGAGTGGCCAGGAATACATAGGCCACCTAGTTGTGTCTAATTGGCCTTCTTGGATCTACATCATCCTCATAACCTCTCAAGAACTCATTCATGGGAAAAAACTGCAGAATGTGCTGTTCACCTATAGGTACTAAATCCAGTGAGGTGATTCTCTGAGACCAGAATGGTACTGTCTCCTAAACCCTACTGGGGCTATCAGGAGGTGAGGATGTCATGTGTCTAGTGTTAGTCCCAGTGATGTTCTCCACAGAGAACCCTTAGCTCCACTAAAAATGGCTGTGTAGGAATCATTACCCATTTTGACAGGAGAAAACTGAGGTCACAGTTTAACTGGCAGCCACACAGCATCTTGGGGTGGGGCTGGGGAGGGATGGCACACATGAATTATCTGCCCAACTGTATGGCAAGCAGATTGCAAACCACAGGCCAAGCACCGGGGCATGGGGCTTTAAATCCTAGACTAAAACCATTCCTGAGCTCTCTGGGATACCTACTGGCAGGTGCCCTGAGGATGTACACAGCAAGTGTCCTTGATAACACAATCCAACTGAGGAGTGGGTAAAGTGCATTTATTTTCACTTATATGTGTTTTTCTTTAAGAAAAAAAAAAAAAAAAGAATAAAACTTCCTCCTTTCCAGTACTCAATGTCCACTGGGCTTGTAGTGGTCGAGTCAGGGCCAGCCCCCTAGGAGAAAGTGTAGGAGTAGAAGGCAATGGCATTGGCAGTGTAGTCCATGGGGAGGAGGTGCCCAATGTGCCTGGCCCCTAGGCTGGCCCCGCCCAGGGCAGAGGAGTGTTGCAGCTTCATCAGGGTGAAGCTGGAGAAGGAGTTCTGGGCCTGGATCTCTCTGCCCTGAGTCAGCGCCAGAATGAAACCTGGAGGGAAAGAGGGCAGGTGGCAGAAGTGAGAGCAGACCAGCATCCTGTGGTTGAGACCAGGAGAAGGTGGGACAAAGACAGGGAGGGAAAGGAGAGGCCCGGGCCGAGGCATTCCTGTGCAGGTCTTTGAGGGGCCCACATGCCAAATCCCTAACAGGGAAGCAGGATACACGAGCCCAGTAATGGCTGTGGGGTCCTAGAGCCTGCACCAAGCACCCAATGCCAGCAACTCCAAGGAAGCAGTGGGGTCCCTGAACTACTTCAGAATGTCTAATGGAAACCACACAGCTACCCGGACCAACCAATGCTGCAAGGGTGAAGAAGGCACCTTTCTTTCCCTCTGGCTGGAACTGTAATGACTACAAATGTCACCACATGCCGGTCAGAAGCTCTGATTTTAAGTTAGGTTTGTCTTTAATTTTTAAAAAGAGGTGCATAGTAGAGGTGCTTGAGTGGCTCAGTTGGTTGAGTGTCCGACTTCGGCTCAGGTCATGATCTCGAGTTCGTGGGTTCGAGCCCTGCATCGGGCTCTGTGCTGACAGCTCAAGAGCCTGGAGTCTGCTTTGGATTCTGTCTCCCTCTCTCTCCACCCCTCCCCTTCTTGTGCTCTGTCTCTGTCTCTAAAAAAATTAAATAACATGTTAAAAAAAAGTGGTGCATATTTAATAAATCCTTTAAAAAGAACATCTTTTAAGAGTTCAAGAAAGCTGGACGGGACACTGTATGAGGGCTCCATGGCAGAGTGAAGGCTGAGGGCTATGGTCTATCCAAGCCTCTGGGCCCAGGCTCCAAGTCCTCCCTGGGGCAGGCAGCTTCCCCAAGCACCCCCTTCTGCCACCCACCCTATACTCACCTTCCCTCAGCAGCTCCCAGCTGTTCCACACAGAGCCCACACACAGGATGGGGAGGCCCGTCTCCCTCTGGAACAAGACCTGGCAGAGAGCAGAAATGGCTACTGGAGGCGACCGAACCTATCCAGTGCTGAAGTGGGTAGTTAATTAAGACCAGCCCACCCTATCCCAGTTATTCTCTCTCTAGCCAAGGTGGAAGGAAGACAAGAGAAAAAGGGGGGAAAAAAGGGGGATTCATAAAGCCAAGAGAGGGAAAGGAAAAAGGGTTAAGGAACAATACAGAGGAAGGAAGAGAAGAGAGGGAAATGGATGAAAACATGCACCACATTAAACCGATTTACTATATATATAAATACAGGCTGCAGGCCGGCCAGAGGGGAGGCTCTGGACCAAAGAACTTCCATGTGTTATAGATTTTATACAGAATTTTCCTCATACCCTAAGTTCATTTAAAATCGTGCCCCATTTACAGAGTTTGATGGAACAGTCTCATCCCTAATGAGAAAGCCTAATCTGGCCCCGCAGCATCCAGGATTCATTTCCCACCTCAACTCACCGGGTCAATCTCAGGCAACACGGCCACAACGTGTCTGCCCAGCATCTCCCCAGCCTTCCTGAAGATAAAACGGGAAAGGGGATCTCCTTGCTGAGCACCTGGGGGAGAGGGGGGGAGGGGAGCTGGTGAATACCTAGGGAGCTGCCTGTCCTCTGTTATTCCCTCTGTTGCAGGGCAGCACCAGGAGTACCTATAGCTAGCAGAGCAGGAATGGATGCCCACCTCATGGCATGCAGGTAAGCCAGCCTCCAAAGCTGTCTCTCCATCCTTACTCCCCTGCCCACACCACATACTTCCACCCTAGGAGGGCTGTCCTGTACGGAGGAGGTTCATTCCAGGTGCACGAGAAGGGGCAGCCCCCACTGGAAGAGCACGGTGGCACCCGGCCCATGCTCCACGTTACACAGAGTTACTGAGTCTGTCCCTGACGGTCTCTCACCTCTGGGGACCTAAGACCCTACTTGAGCAGCTGGCTGGTGCTCCTAACCCCCATCCCTATCCAACAGTCCGCTGTTGGTCAGCCCCTCCCTAGCTCTGCTCTGAAAGGGCCTCAGTCCAGCAAGACCTAAGAGGGCCCTATAATGCTGTGAGGCCGTACGAATCCAAAGGAAAGGAGTATGAGCCTTAAAGAGGAGAAACCATGTGCAGGCAAGCAAGCCCTATGGTTTAGCCTCTCCTGACACCCAGCCCAATATGCCAAACCTCTCTATGATCTCCTAGTTCCTGGGTATCGTTAGGTGGTTGTTGTTGTTGTTGTTTTTAAATTATAGATGTGCCCAAAGAATTGCTTCATAAATTTCTCAGAAACAGACATACAGCCTGCAAGAGCCATGAAGCCGTCAAGAAAAGAAACATGGATAATATAAAATAATTGTCATACAACCCGTGTATCTTTCTGACTCCATCCCAAGGCCCACCAGTACCAAGGCGCATGGTGGCAGAGAGCTGAGTCACTTGATCAAAGGTAAATTAGCTTCCAGTTTCCATATGAACCCCGTTCCATCCCCCAATTAGGGAGGTCTTTGAGAAACAAACTAAATAAAACCCTGCCCCACCTCTAGTACCTTCTGCGACTTTCCGGCAAAACCCAGCAAACCTGCATTTATCGAAGTCCCTATACAGGTGGGTGAGGATTCCTAGCCGATCTGGCACCTGAGACAGAGAAAGGGCATAGACAAGTCATCAGAAGCAAAGGAAAATACCCAGTCGGCCCACCCAAGGTGACTTTCCTAATGTCTCTGTTTGAAGAGCTGGAATAATGCCCATTTTTTAAGTTCTAGAGAATATAAAGATTTGAGATTTCTCATTTGAAAAAAGTTCTTTGTTTTCCCCACGTGGTTTCCATCGCTCCTCATCCTTAGCTTGGATACATATAGCACATAACACAGCTCTGTGCCCACCAGAGTGTGATCTGTAGCTCCTTGAGTTGCTCGTGAAAAGATTTCTTTGGTGAGGGGAATCTAAGGACTATCGCACGTTGCAACTCTGAGTCACAGTGCACATTAGCAAATTAAAGGCCCTGAGAGGTCCAGAACCAAGAAATCTATTTGTTTCTCCCAAACTTCTCTGACCACAAACTTCTCTCCCTTCTTTCACCCCAATAAACCGCCTCTGCAGGTCCCGAGGAACCAGTGCTTCCCCAGAATACACTATGAAAATGGAAGAAGTGGGGCTACAATTGGGGTCCCTACAGCCATGTATTAAGCATCTTATGCACATGATCTCCCTTAATCTTTGAAATGACTTTAGGAGAATGACTAAAGGACAAAAGAGGGACTGGCAGACATATCGGTGGGGTGTAGAACCAATCTGTTGAGTCAGGGTAGCTTAACTCCACTTTCCACGGCAACTGCTATCGAAAGTGATTTCTCTTCCTGGTCCCTCCCTACTCCTCACCTTGGCCCTGGCCAGAGTTTCTCTTTAATCATCAATCCCTGAACTTTGAAAACACAAGTCCTACCTTTCAGCAACTCTAATTTCCTTTGTTGAGCCAATCCCCAGCCCATGTCAGCAGCTCCCACTCCGAGATATCTATCAAATAGACAGACATCTTCCTTCTCTCCCCCTTTACCTCAGGTTCAGCTAAAGGCAGCTGTTTCCTAACCCACTACAAATAAGCATGGCCCAGACAGGAAAATTCAGTCCCTAATGCCCTGGGTAGGAGATTATGCCTCCCTAAGAACTCTCCCTGCCCACCTCTTTAATGGGCTGGCCTCCCTGACCCATACAGGCCAGAAACAGCTCACTGTCCAACACACCTGTTCCACCTCTACCTGCTGTCTCTGAGTACACGGTCTCCTGATCTCACCCTGCACTTCACGATCAAGCCTAAAATGGCATCTGCCTTCATCTCCTGCAGGGTCTAGCTGCCCAAGAATGAATTCTAGCTAACCACTTGTCCCCAGCCTACCCATTCCTCATGCCTGACATCCTCTTGGAATGTATCACCCACAACATTATGAATCCTGTCCTCACCTGGAACTTCTCCATCCTCCAGCTCTGACCCACGACTCACCCCAACTTCCCTTTGGTCCATCCAGTTCTTCTACATTCACTCCTGCTCAGTAGCCCACTGCCCATCCCAGGTGTGCATACTTACCAGAGGCAGGGGAAGTACCTGGAAATAGTCGAACATCGCCTGTTTGATGTAGCCAATGTCATGAGGAGCCGCCTCTAGGTTGTCAATGGAGTCAAACACTATTTTCACTGCTTGGTGTGCAATCCAGTAGGCTGTGGAAAGCAGAGAGGGCTAAGAAGATGGGACAATCTCCCTGAGTTCACAGATAGGAAAACTCAGAGCTAGACAGGTGAGTGATTAGCTTGGGTATTACAGCAAATTAGGTGCCCCGATTCCCAGCCTGGGGGCCTCAGCTTAAACTGTATCTGACCAATCCACTAAGGGAAAGCTAGGGGGAAGACAAGACAGGTGAAGCTGTGTCACACCAGCTCCTACCCCAAAATAAAGTCAGTCAGCTGTCACACAAACCACTGTAGTCACTGCCATGAGCTGACCCCTAAAGGCCCCTATGAAAATATACACCTGCGACCTATGAAGAGGCCGTGCAGGAGGAGCTTCTATAGCTCTCTCCTACTAGCAGACTGGTCAGCATGTCCTGGCAACTATGGCCTTAACTTTCATAGTGTCAATTTCTCCCTAAGGACTCCAAAAGTCAACACAAGTAGGCAACAATTTTTATGCTGAAGCATGAATCTGAATCTGGATACAGATCACTGCTGAGGACTAAGGTCAGCCACTAGTCTGGCACTTCTCGGTCATTATCCTGTACTCAGAACAACTTTTCAGGAGCTGTCCCCAGAAAGCCCCAAGGGGTTGGTGGCCAAGAGCAGGAGAGAAAAAGATGGGGAGGTGAAGGAAGGGAAGGGCCCAGGACCCCAAGCCAGAGCCGGGCCCAGTTGGGATGAGCTCACCTGAGCCCTCGTCCCCCATCATGTGGCCCCAGCCGCCGCAGCCGCTCTCTGAGCCATCGGGGTTGATGAGCCTGCAGTTGGAACCTGTCCCAGAGATGAGCACGATCCCACCTGGGGAAAGGGCATGGGAGGCTCAGTGTAGCCAAGGCCCTGCATGGAGCACACAGCTTCTGAGGAAAGACAGGACAGAAACCAGCCCTAGAATCACCACCCAGCCTTGCAGAGAGAACCGAGCCCCGCTAGTTTCCTGCCTGAAAATGGAGGGCCTGGGTCTCAAAGCTCCAATCTACACGGAGCCCTTCTCTGGGAGACAAGAGGAACAGGAGCCTGTCTCCTTGTCCAGCCAAGAGACTACCTGCCTTACTGAGTACCTATTATGAGCCAGGGCTTACGCCGGACTCTGTTCACACAGATTCAACATCCTAAACTACCTTTGTGGATACAACTGCCCCATTTTAGAGTGGAGGAAATTGAAACTCAGAAAGCTGCAGAACTTCTCCAAGATGGTACCGCTGGCAAAACAGGAACTGAGATTCAAATGCTGATCTTGGAACACCAAGGCCCTTTTACGCTGCTCTCACAGAGCTCCTCCAATTTTCTTCCTCCCATTTTCTTCTCAGCGCTTAACTGCTCTCCCAGCCAGCGCCAGGGCGCACTGCCCTAGGGGCTCCCTCCTCTGGAGTACGCTCTTAGGTTTGACTCTTCTAGCCTCCCTCAAGATACTGTTCTGCCCTCCCACCTTCTGTCCAGTCCTTGCTCGACAGGAACTTAAGCCAATTAAAAAGAAGAGGGAGAAGAGAATGGGGTATGCTGGAGCCCGCCTTCCAGATATTGCAAGGCGAGTTCTGCTGACTGCATCTCGGGGGCTTTCCCAAGAAAATCAGTTCTCAATCTCACCCCTCCCTCCTCCTCCTCACCATCCTGCGTAGCTGTGGCGATGGAGCCGGCAGCATCGGTGGTGATTAAGTAGCTTTCACTCAGGTAGGGAAACCGTTCCCTCAGCTCCTCTGTCAGCATCTTCACCGCGTCCTCCTGCTCCCCACCGCTCAGGGACAGGCCCTAGGCCGCAGGGGAGGTGAGCGAGCGAGCAGCGCCCCAGACCCAGCTCCTTTCTCAACCCCCTCCCTTCCTGGCATCTGCTCCTTCTCTCTACATCTGGGCATAGAGTCCTCCTTCTACCCTGCACATGACCCATCAGAGGGCTGTGGCTGCAGGAGGAACCTGGCCTGGGAATGGGGGATACAACAAAGCCAGGTTTGGAGCATTGGAGGGTCAGTGGTGCCCAGAACAGAAAAGTCAGGCAGAAGAGCGCGCAGAGGAGACAGGTTTGGTTTGGAACACATAGGTTTGGGGTTTAGCTGGGCCTGCAGAACACCTCACTGAGGCTACGGCCAGGAAGTGCTCAGCGCAACAGCAACTTGAGAGAAACATCTGAGCTAAGAATAACAGCTAACATTTAACGAGTACTTACAGATCAGGCTCTATGCTGAACCACAAGAACAGCATTGAGAATATGTGTTTCTAGACCAGAGACTAACCCCTCAAGGCCTTTCACTCTGCCGTTATCAGACTCATCTAGTCAAAATCACTGTGTTTCTATGACTTAATCCCCAGTCTCTATCCCAGACTCACCAAGCTTCGTAGAGGAACCCGAGGATCCACCCCTGCTTTCATCTTGGCCCTGTTTACCATCTCGTTGATCCTCTCCAAACACTTGTCTCTCCCGATCAGCTTGCCCCAAGCAAGGGAAGGAGGAGTTACAAACACTTGCATGACCTGTGTTGCCCCTCCAGGGTGCTATAAGTGGCCCCAGCCACCACCTTAATGGGAGTTAGAGAATAACCACAACCAAACCCACTGGTCCCTCATTGTGGTCTTTACCCAGTGGTTTGTGCTGAGTCCATCCGCTTCTGCCAGGATCTGCCCATCCTCTGAGAGTAACAGGACCTTGGACTGTGAGCCTCCCCTACAGAACACAAGGGGGCACTCGGTCTTACTCAGACAAACCTGTAGGTACAGCTAAGCTTGTGCAGTCCTTGTCACAGGCAGAGCCCAGTGAGATGGAGGCAGCTTCCGCAAACCCGAGTCCCATTCCCAGGCCCACTTCTGTGGTTTGGTGTTTGATGTGCTCCCGGACTGAGACGTTGTTCCTGCTCAGCTTCCCGTGAGGACATCCTACTTATCCTGCAAGACCCTACTTCTCAATCACCTAGTCCTTGAGACCTCTGACAAGTGGCCCACTCCCACCCCCACAGCTGCCTCAGTTAAGCTGTATCAGTGCCCTTGTAACTCTTAAGTATTCTGTTTGGAATCTGCCTTTCACTAGACTACAAGCTCCAAAAGGCCAAGCTCCGGATCACGTATCCGTCCTCATGCCCGGCACAGCAACACTCAGTAAATGTGACTAGAGGGAATGGCACACATCTCTGCTTCTTTCACAACAGCTAAAGGCTGCTTTTCAAGATCCAGCTCCCAGTTCTTCAAGAAACCCTTGGGAGAAACACTGACCAGAGGGCAGGGAGAGTTTGTGCCTACTTAGGCAACCAAATGGCGAAATGCTTATTCCTGGGGGAAATGGTAGTTGGGAGTTTGGTGGGAGATCTGTGGTGGTGTGATGTATGTTTCTTTATTGATCAGTACTCTTGGGAATATCAGAAGACACTAAACTTCCAGCTGTTCAAACTCAAAGGTGAAAAGTTTCAAGGGATAGTTAATGCGTGAGGCGCCAGATTCAATATCCAAAAGAATCTCTTGACAAACTAGAAAAATAGGTCATTATCTTACACACGAATAGAACAGGGATAAACCCAAGCTCCTGTACTTTTTTTTTTTTTTAATGGATATAGGATGAGGGAGATGGACCTTAAAAATTCACGTTAAAAAAAAAAGATACTGGGGTCCCTGAGTCAGCAGTGGGGTGTGGCTGCACAGAGGTAATCCCAATTTCAGATTCAAAAGTAAGTAAGTACCTAGGCTGAGCCAAGAGCCACCCTCTATTATGAATGGATTTGACACACCCAGATCCACAGAATGCTTTTACTGGCAGGGCAGGGGACTAGGCAAGCCTCTCATTCATCCCTCTTCCCACTTCCCACAAGTGGTAAAAGCCCAGAGAGGGCAAAAGTCTTGCCCACAGTCATACGGAGAAGCGGTATTACAAAATATCCAGTAAACAAGCTTTTAAGCAGGAAAAATTCAACAATGACAGAGGGTTCGATCGGTCTGGAGGAGCCTGGAGTGCCGACAAGAACGGAAGAGTTCCAGACATTAGTATAGGCTAGCACTTGGGCTGGTAGCTGTTCCAGATACCCTCTGGCAAAGGTCTTTGCCCTGGCTTCCACCACACTCCCACTCCTCACCCCAGTCCAGCAACTTCACTCCTGACACCGGTTCAGCCAAACTCTCTCCAGGTCGGGAATGAGGAAACGGAAATTTCTCTAGCTGGGGAGCTTTCCCGGCGGGGGACAAAGGGGCGTGGTTCCGCCGTGAAACACGACCCCGCGCCGGGCTGTGGCCGTGACACACGATCCCGCGCGAAAAGGCATCGCTGCGCGTGCACACACCTCTCCTCCGCAAGACCCCGCAGTTCGGAAGCTCAAAGTGGCTGGACCCTAAGGTGGGAGGCCACCTGCCTGCCATCCTGGGCACGGGTTTCCTTCCGCCCTCCGACCGCTTCCAAGCCGCCCCTCCCGGATTCCTTCCCCCGGGCCGCACTCACCCCTCTACACCCCCGTAGAGCGCGGCCATGCCTGTAGTACGCCGCCGCCGCCGCCGCCACTGCAGATCCTGCAGTTTGGTTCCCTCCCGCCCACTTGCCCGCTTGGCACCGCCCCGCGTCACGTGAGCGTCTCCGCCGTTCAGCTGACTGCGCGGGGCGTGGCGCCGCGAGCCGCAGCTAGACCCAAGCCGGTCCCGCCAGACGGGCCCCTCGGGCCGAACAAGTGCGGGCGTCAGCAGCAACTCCGGACCCCGGCCAGATCCCTCCCCACCTCCTGGACCCTGCCTCCGGAGATGGATACAAGATCCCAAATGGAGGAGCCAGAAAGGTGTGTCCTGTTCCCACCTGCTGGACATGTCAGTGCCCTGCCCACCCCCCAGCGCCCGGAAGTAGCTGGCAGCCCCGCCTCGCGCGTGCGCACAGCTTGTGAGCCACGTAGACTGTCGGTGACTGACTCGGAGATTGAGGGTCGACCAGTCCCCTGTGAGGGTGTGGGCCGCGAGGGCGCTGAGCGCACAAGTTAAGAGCACTGCGTTAAAAATGAAAATGGCCAACCCAACACCTGCCTGGCGACGGCAAAAGTCACACTTGCGCGCACAAGCA
The DNA here is from genome assembly GCA_030068075.1 of Paguma larvata. Taxonomy (NCBI): domain Eukaryota; kingdom Metazoa; phylum Chordata; class Mammalia; order Carnivora; family Viverridae; genus Paguma; species Paguma larvata. The sequence continues at coordinate 50,869,695 of CM057836.1, forward strand.
CCGCGCAGACTTTTTGCTGCGCCCGTGCCGAATGTGCGTAACCAGGAGTACCTAGAATTGGGCAGGGGAAAAAGAGCCCGCGAGGCTGTCCTTGCAACCGAGAGAAGGGGGGGCGGTCAGCTCTTAGTACCTGCTCAGTTCAATTCTTTGTGCAGGGTATTTGCGGGAACATAGACTACAAAACTTTTGTTGCCCTCCAACCACCACCCCACTCTCTTTACTTACACGGGATTTGGAAAGGGAAAGAGCGAGAAGTGGGGGAAATACAAGCCAGGTTTAGGAGCCAGACTGGGGCTCCTGCGGCACTCAGCAGGCTCCTCCAGGCTGTTCTGGGCCCACGAAGGGACAGCTTGTTGGGTCAGGAGGGCACTCAGCTGCCTTTGGCATCTCTTCAGCCTTAGGGACGAGTCCTGGCCTGATCCCTCCTCTGCCCGCCCCCCTTCCCTCCCGCGAGGTACCTTGCATCTCCTTCTAGAGAAACTCTGCACTAGTAGCTTCTTTCCCCGATAGCCAGTTGGGCCTGGTTACGTTTTGGTGTGAACCTTTGGCATATATGTGCTTTTTTAGACTGTTAGAGAGGAGTCTTTACCTCTTACCTATTTGGGACGCCGAAACACTACAGTAGAGCCTTTAAGAGTAGTTAAAATGTAAATCACTACATCATAGAGAATATCAGAGAGGGGGGTAGGATTTTTTTTATGTCCGCTGGTATCATTTACATCCCTAGAACGTCTGAGCTGGTGCTTAATCTAACACACGTGTTGTTAGAATAATGGAACTCAGATTCTGGTGGGATTAAACTAGGTAGGATTTTTAGAGGAGAGGAGATTACAAGTGGATTTGAAAGGACTGTGCCTTTTTGCACGCTAGTGCAGTCAGCCTTGGGACCCTTATGTGTGATAAAGTTTCCCTTTGTACTGCTTGTTTTTAAAAGGAAGCAAAAGAGGGGGGAAAAAAAGCCACAGAGAGAAAGGAAGACATGACATGAGAGACTCTCAAAGAATAAGAAAGAACTGAGGGGAGAGATGGGTGTGGGAGGGGGGAGAGTGGGTGATGGGCACAGAGGAGGGCGCTCGTTGGATTGAGCACTGGGTGTTGTATGGAAACCAATTTGACAATAAACTATTAAAAAAAATATAAATAAATAAATAAATAAATAAATAAAAAGGAAGCAAAAGAGAAAGTGCCCAGATTCCAATGCAGGGATTGAATTCACCATTAATTAGCTGGTGACTTTGGGTGAATTACACACAATTGCTGCTGCAAAATTTAGAATTTTGGAAACCTTAAAGTACTACACAGATTTTAACTAATTTTTATTTACATTATTAATCCCGTGTACTGTCCAGCACACTAGCCATATGAGACATCTGAACACTTGAAATGCGGCTAGTCCAAAATGAGACGTGCTGTAATTGTAAAATACAAGATTGCAAAATAAGCGAACAAACCGAGACCAGCCTTGAAAACGCCCTGAGAGGACAAAACCAGTCAAGTCATACACACAAGGCTTACTTTAGCTTATTTTGCAAGACTAACTTGACCTGGGGCATTTCTTGCTTTTGCCTCTAGAAATCTTAAGCAAAAGTTCAACTGTTTCCCAAGGTTCATAAGAAGTAACCACTGACCAATTGCCTATCATTTAAGAAAATTTTAATGTTATAACTGTAGAAGCCACTTGTAGGCAAACAGGCTTGACCAATGGAATGTATTTCAGGGGGTCTGAATATAGACAGGCCCATCAGGCGACCCACCTCAAAATATCCATAGGCCCTAACCGACCAATGGGCTGCTTACAACCAGGCACAGTTACCAAAAAAGGGAGAATTCCATACGTGGCCATACCTCATCTTCCCCCTTTAAAAACAGCCCCCACCCACTGCCTCCCTGTCCACAGCTTCTCCTTTGCTGTTTTGCCTGCTGCTCCCTGTGGTGTATTCAATAATCTATTTCCTTTGCTCTGCTGAAGGTGAATTCTTTCAGCTCCCAGGCCACTGGCTTCCACCTGCTCTTTGCCCCACATTTGGGGGGGCCCATCCAATCAAGACAGACACCCCGTTTAGGCACCATAAGTAACCAATCATAGTAAAGAATAAACAGTCACTGTTTTGTCACTAAATAAGCTCTTTTATAACAATATATCTCTAAACCTCATTCCATGTTTTGGTTCGAGTGCTCCTGGTTTACAAACTCTTTTTTTTTTTTGGTGTGTGCACAGTAAACTTTTACTAATTACTACTTCAGCGATTCATTGGTTTTACTTCTGTTATTTCTGAACTTTGGACAGCATTGTACATTATAGTTCCATACATTGTAGTTCCATAAAACTCTTCCATGTACCTTTATCTCGTTTGATCATTTTAACAACCCCATGAAAATACTAGAGATTTCTAACCACATGTTACAAGTGAGGAAACTGAGGCTCTGAAACCTAAGTAATTAACTTAGGCTCACACAAATAAACGTTCCTTATTATGGGTGAGGTAGTTACGGGAAGGAAATAAAGATGTTGCAATATAGACAAGTGTTAACCTCTATTTAGCGTTGTAAAAGCTTAATGGCCCTTTATATGGGGCTTGCAACATCCCAACAGTCGCCCTTGTGATGCTCATGTGGTTGGTACAGTCCTCTTCTGCAAGCCAAAGTCTTGATCTCTGCCTTCCCTTTTTTTGTCCCCGTGACTCCAGGGGGGCCATATTTCCACTGGGAGTGGGGGATTGGGCAGGCAAAAGGGACAGCAGGAAAATACCTTCTCTCCCAAAACCACTGATGATTTGGGGACAGAAGACTTTGGGATCCAAGGTCCTCAACAGATTATGTTGACTTGGTTCAAAAAAGCACAACAGCTGTTTTTACTCACTGGTGTGGAGAACAAAGGTAAAATAAATAGAGATAAAATTAAATTTCCTTATAACCTGCAGTTGATTGGCAAATACTTGAGGCAGGCAGAGTATAATGTTCCTCCAGGAATGCCCAGTTGTCTTCATGTTAATGCTTTGCTAGAGGGAAAAACAGGTGGTTAACTGATAGAGATCACAGTCATGCAGGACAGGAGTCTCCAGCGGTTTGCAACTGTCTTAATGATTTACAAGAAAAAAAAAAAGCGATCTTATCAATAGCCAAACTTCCAGGAACCTATAGATTCAATTTCCTGGGACCTTGTCATCACCCTCCCCTCCATAGGATAGAAAATCATATATAATCAGTCCCTCCTCATAATCCAAGGCAGCTCTTTGTGCCCACGGGTCTTGTCGCGTGCTTTAATCCCATCGGCTCCGAATCCCCGCATTTCCACGTCACTAACCACTGTATTTCCAGGGCTAACCTCAGTACAGGGCATGTTAGAGGAGGTCCATAAATAGTTTTGAGAGTGCTCATAAACCATAAAACACTGTGCCACAGTCATGAGAGGTAATAAATGCCCCACTGTGAACTAAAGAAGAGAGCAGTTTCTTTCTTTCTTTTCTTTCTTTTTTTTTTTTTTTAACGTTTACTTATTTTTGAGAGAGAGAAAGGGAGACAGAGGAACCAAAGCAGGCTCTGCAATGTCAGCAAAAAGCCCATTGTGAGGCTGGAACCCATAAACCTTGAGCTCCTGACCTGACCTGAGCTGAAGTCAGACATTCAACCAACTGAGCCACCCAGGTGCCCCCCCAAGCAGTTTCTATAGCAGAGGCAATTTGCAGAACTGATTAAGGAGAGAAAGATGTTTGGAGAAAACAGTAGGGAAACTGAGGTAGGGAAGCAAGAGTTGGAGAAGTGGTCAAGGGGCCTCAAAGGGATCCAGCCCAAATTTGTTCTGAATTGGGAAGTGGCCAGCACAAGTGTGACCTCAGCACTGTGCTTAGGATCATTAATCTGGCAGGTTCCTTATAGCAGGACAAATGGGAGACCTTTAGAAAGCTGGGGCAATGGCCCAGGCAAGAATGAGACGAACAAGGAACTTGGAAGGGACAGGGCAGAGCAGAAGTCAGGAGGAGAGATCCAAGCAGGGGGTCCTGCTGACCTCTCCCTCTGTTGATCTGGGATGTGGGCAGAGACAGAAGCTGGACTTGACTTTCCCACAGTGAAAGAAGACAGTTAAGAAGCTCCCTTACTAAGGGTGGAGCTGGGCTGTTAGCTGTAAGGCAAGGGAAGGGCTCTTCCAGACCAGCAAGACAGCCGAGAATAAGTCAGAAGATGTGAGGAGGGGTATGAGAGAGTGCAGAAGCTGGTGTAGATGGTCGACTATAGACTAGATGGTGTAGATCTAGTCTCCTGCTCTCGACCTGAAGGCGTGGGGTCTTAGGGCAGTGCAGCAACCCCAGGAAATCAGATTCGTTTATTCCTTCTTCCTGAGTGTGTGGGTGTCTGCGTGTGGTTCATATGCATGTTTTGGCTTCCGTGTACCTACACATAGGTGTACATATATTTGTATATTTGAACCTGTATAGACTTCTAAGTGACTAATGTGTTTACAAGCACATGTATTTGAGACAATATCTTTATGCATTTTTCTGTACTTAGTGTACATACCAAATTACAATTAGAATTTCAGGGTTTTTTTAAATGTTTATTTATTTTTTGAGTGTGAGAGCACAAGCGAGGGAGGGGCAGAGAGAGAGGGAGACACAGAATCCGAAGCAGGCTCCAGGCTCTGAGTTGTTAGCACAGAGCACGACGTGGGGCTCTAACCCACCAACCGTGAGATCATGACCTGAGCCACTTAACTGACTGAGCCACCCAGGCGCCCCTAGAATTTCAATTCTTAAAAGAACCTAAGCAATCCGGGGTACGTAGGCACCCCTGAGCAGATGCATAGATGTATAAATGTCAGTTTGCAGCGCTGTGCTGGCACTGTCTCACACCAGCTCACAAAGAACTAACTGCACACATCTTACTAACTTCCATTAGGTGATACCACATTGTAGCTCAAATCGCCATGGCGGGAATATTTACAACACAGAAATCAATAACTGCTATAAATCAAGTGGTTGTTTTCCGGAAAGCTGGCTGTGAAACCTTTACCAGCCCACGCTGGGCATATATGCTTCATGTGTGTATGAGACACCGTGCTCTGTGTGTATCAGTACATATATGGACATAGAAGTCCATATATGTTGGGGGCGCCTGGGAGGCTCAGTGCGTTAAGCGTCCAGTTTCAGCTCCAGTCATGATCTCACAGCTTGTGGGTTCGAGCCCCGTGTCAGGCCCTGTGCTGGCAGCTCAGAGCCTGAGCCTGCTTCAGATTCTGTGTCTCCCTCTCTCTGCCCCTCCCCTGCTCATGCTCTGTCTCAAAAATAAATAGATAAACGAACAAAAAAAGAAGTACATACATGAAAGTGTGTACCTGTGTAGTGGGTACCTTTGATACACCACAAACTCAAGGATTCAAAACTGCAACTCTTTTCCTACAACTAAGATTAATTTCTGTCTTAATCCTGTGCTATTAATCTAATCATGTGCAGGTGAACTCAGTCATTCCAGGTTTAGTGTAGACCAGACACTTGCCCCCCTCTCCCACCGTAGCTACCCAGCTGTGCATCTGAGGGCCAGGATTAAATAACGCGCAGCATGAGGAGGCACGGCCACAGCAGCTCCCAAGATGCCCAGTTTTCCTACTGGGGCCTCGAACCAGTTTCCCTCTCCTGAGAATTTTCCAGGCCCCAGGAAGTCTCTAGTTTGTTCAGTCCACACTGCTGTTTTTGGAACCTGTCCCCTTGCCAGCTTCAGAGGGGTTTGTTGCCTTCCCCCTGGGCTCCTGGACTCTCCCTCCAGGCTGCCGCCTCCACAATTCATGAGGGGAAAAGCATCATGTCACCTAACTACACACCACCCATAAGATAATTTGGTCTCACAGAGACCAAAAGGCCCAGACATCAAGGGCCTCACAGAGGGCCAAGCTGGGGTTTGAACCCAGTTCTTTCTGACTCTAAAGCCCTTCCACTCGACCAGATTGCCCCAATTCTCAGGGATTAGGGGCACTTGGTACATGCGTTTGGTCAGGATGGGTTAGGCCACTGATGCTCAAAAAATCATAGAATTCCAAATTCCGTCATCCGATCCTGCACCAACTTACCTGCCCTGAGGCTGTGGTACAGCAGGAAATCCAGAAATAAGTGTGCCCGGAGGGAGGGCCAGGAGGCTGACCCTCTAGGGAGTCTGAGACACATAAAGATGGGGGGGAGGGGGAATGAGTCTCACCAACTTGCACTCCCCAGCCTGTCCCATTCCTTTGTCAGGATTTGTTCTTTGGCACCTAACTGGAGACCCGGACCCAGAACTTTCTGAGCTACCGACAGTCTGTGTCCCAGGAAAGAAGGGCAAACCACTGAGGGTGGGGTGGGTTATGCAGACCAGCCCTGAGGTCGGATGCTCCCAGGCAGGAAGAGGTCCCTCCACTGCAAGGGGGAAGCAGGCAGAGGGGTAGAGGAGAAGCCTCGACTCTCCCAGGCTCCTGCCTTGCCTATATGCAAATGTGGGGAAACCAGACACCCCCCTTGGATAAAATTATTTCTTATTCCAAAAATAAAGATTTGTAGTTTTTAGTGAGACAACTGTAGAGTCCCACACAGTTGTAAGCAATACTACAGAGAGATCCCAGGGCCCCCCAGGGCTGACATCCTGCATGACTGTCGCACAGTATCACACTCAGATTTGACACAGATCTTTCGATCTCCCAGATTTTCCCAGTTTCCTTATACCTGCTTCCGTGTGTGCACGTGTGTGTGTATGTGTGTTAGTTCTGTGCCGTTTCATCACAATTGTAGGTCCGTGTGTCGGCTGCCACAGTCCCGTATCCACAAGGATCCCACAAAGTGCCCCGTTTTTCTCCGCACTCCCTCCCTCCCTCCTCCCCCCATCCTGATGCTGGCAACCACTGATTTGTTCTTCGTTTTTCAGAATCTTGTCATTTCAAGAATGTGATATAAATGGAAGCTTTTTTCATAAAGCACAGTTCCCTGCCTGGAGGTTCATTCAAGTTGTCATACATCTCAATAGCTCCTTCCCATTGCTGAATAGCATTCCACCATTCGGATGGAGTGCATTTCTTACTAGTGAAATATTTCCCACGTACAAAAACCTATATAACGAACATAAAGGTTATAAAGTTGTGGCTCCTTATCTGCGAATCCTTGAGCCTCACAGAAGAATCTGGAAAACTAAGGAGAGATTCCATGTTTAGGCACCCACCCTTGAGCCCTTGTGGCTGAATATCTGTCCCCAGGTGGGGAGGAGCTGTCTGTTGGGAAGGGGCTGAGCAGAACCCTTGCAGGCTTGAGACCTCAGAAGTGAGAGGAGGTAAATGAGCCTCCGTTGGACTAGCACCTGTCTAGACTCGGGCCTCCCTTTCTGCTCAGACTTCTGTTGGACAGAGGAGGCTGTCCGGAGCCAGTAGAGGCTGAGCAGGGACCCCTCTCAGAGCAAGTCACCATCCGTTCCAGCACCAGCTGCTACCCAGGGATGGGACAAGTGCAAGGGCAGTCCCAGGATCAGACAGGCTTCTGCCAGCAGGGCTCCCGGAAGGAGGTGGGACTTCAGGACAGGTACCTCTGGGGCTTTATCTCCTGGAGCTTCGCCTCGCTAGGATCCCCTTAACAGGCACTAAGTGTGTTTGGCCATATAGTAAGCAGCGCAAGCCTTGGACTGGCTCAGGACCTCCAGGGAGAGCCCGTGAGAGAAGGGGCTGTCCCTGGAGTCAGGTGGAGGGAGAGAAGTGAGGAAAGCAGAGGCCGGGAGATTTGCTCCAGGGCAGCCAGCTGTCCCGACTGGCTCTGCCACTCCCTATAGGTGCACAAAAGACTTCTCTTCCAGCCCAAGCTCCCTCCTCCCAGAATCCTGAGCGTTTGCAACCTCCTCCTCAACTTATCCTTTCCATCAGCCAGAATTGCCTCTCTGTGTGAGGGTGAGCCTGCTCCCTTCTAACCCGGCCCCTTAGGACTCTCCCAACGGTGGCCACCCCTCCCTGAAAATCTGATGTGCAGAAGCGAAGGAAAGGGACTCCCAGTGGCAACCGGTGCATCGCTTCTGAGCACCCCCACGTGCCAGCCAGAGCTTGGGCCAGGCTGCAGGAGGGCAGACGTGGGTCTCACAGACTGGCTGCCCAGGCAAGGCGTCGCCTCCTGGAAAGTTCACTCAGAAGCCCAGGAGTCACAGGGAGGCAGTAGATGAGTCTGATGAGGATGTGGACTCAGTACAAACAGGAGGTCAGAGAAGAAAGGGGTTAGAATGGGCTAGAACTCTCAGGAAAGCTTTTGTGGAGGAGGGATGCCGCTTGGGTCTTGAAAGCCTGGTAGGAACTGACTGGACAGGCAGAGAGAAGGGGCAGGAAGAGCGCTGTGAGCGAGATAACGGGTAAGTAGGAGAGTCTGTGCAGGGCAGGGGCCAGGATGAGTGGGGTTCTTTAGGATTCCAGAGCCAGAACGCAGAGCGTCTTGTGAGGGTAGGGCAACTTTCCTTCCCTTCAACACCTGCCCAGGACACCTGGCCAGTGTGACCCGTGGGGCCGAAGACTAAACAGAAGGAAGAAGAAGGCTGACGGGTAGCCTAATCAGTTGAAACAGTCCTCTTGCAGGGTGCCCTGCGGGGCTCAGAGAGCTCCTGAGCTCCACGGAACCAACCCCTGCTACTGAAATATGTTGAAATACCTGTGAAGAAGCAGTGAGACCACTGGTCTGGTTTGTTTAGAACTGAGGGAGGTCCTGGGATATGGGACTTTCAGTTGTAAACATGGGTTGAGTTGGTCACCCTTTAAAAACAATCCCTTCTGGAGAAGGGGCGTCCTAGAGCGAGTCTGAAGGGGTCACCCCAACAGTCCATGACAGATTATATGACTCAGGTATTTTTTGGGAGAAATGTTCAGATTTCAGCTCTATAGAAATGTCTTCTAGTACTTTAGGAGAGCAGGAGTTACGTGTGACAGCAAATAACAAGGAAGTATTACCCACAGACCAATGCAGCAGTGTTTCCCGAATGCTGTTTCCTCAGGAGATGGTAACTGGTAATTCCAGAACAAAGGCTTCCGGGATTCTTGGGAACACAGTCCCCTACCATCCACCCACCCGTCTTACCCTTATCTTGGAGAGTTCTGCTGCCAGTCGGTACATTAAGGCTCAGAAAAGCCCCAAGGGAGAGAAACCTGTTTCGTCCTGTTTAATGGCTCAATAAACCAGGTTATTTGCACAGAGGGAGACTTGTCTTTACCCCCCTGCAAACGCTTTCACCCAACACACACAAATTTTCTCATGCTTCCAGTTTGGAAAATTCTGGAAAAGAACATAGGTCTATCTATAGGATCACCCACTTCCTGCTCCTGGAGGGCCTATACCAACTCAATAATCCCATGGACAGACTTTAAGAATAACCCAGCTAGAAATGCAATTTCCATTCTTGTTCAATTTCTCTCTCTTTTTTTTTTCTTTAATAATCCCCTGTCTTTTAAATGCTGGACTTTTCAGTTTTTCAAGGTGCTTCACCCTAAGGCCTCAGGCTTGGGCTTTGTTTCCCTCTTGGCTGGAACCACCAGCAGACTGAATCATTCTCTTGCCTTGCAGGGTAGGAGGGGGCTGGCTCTCCTCCACTCCTCCTGCCCTGGGGCAGTGCACATTCTGGGTAAGTAAGACCTCGCCCTGCTCCAGCCTTTTCCTCCTAAGGAGGAGGGGCAAGGTAGCTGTCAGCTCTCCAGACCTAGAGCAGGGGCCCTGGGGGAAGAAAGGCAGGAGAGGGATGGGTATAGCCCCAATCCTACTAGAGCCCTGCAGTCCCCTGAGTGGGGCAGATCGGGCAAGGATGTGGCCACGGGTTACAAAACCAGGCCAGACCAGCAGTAGAGGGGCCTCCCTGGAGGAGGCAGCACTGGAGAATGTCCCGGAGAATGACGGATATTCTAGTCCCAAACTGGAAGGAAGCTTGGGCCCTGGCAAAACTGTGAACGGATATAAGTTAGGCTCTGGAAGAATGAAAAGTGGAAGCAAGGTGGGCACCTCCATCTGGGAAACCAGGTCTTGAGTTTTCTCAAGGCCCAGGCATAGCCCCACTATCTGGGAAGAAAGTCAGATAACTCAGCACACACGGAGGGCCCCAGACATGGCTGAGGAAAAGCCACTTTACCTTCACCCAAACCCTAATATCTCAAAGACGGGGTGTGGTGGCCTTAAGCTAGGGCAGCTGCTTCTACTCTAAAAACGATTCACTGAAAACCCCTGGATATGGGGTGTTGAGAGCAGAAGCGTAGCAAGCTTACGGCCCTGACAGATGGATACAAGCAAGGATCGATTGTAATGTTCGAGTTAGCGTGTTTCTTCTTCCCACCTTTCAGGACCTCCCCCTGCCCCCCGCCACATCAGGGGATGTGTGCTTTAACAGAAACCCCGTGGGAGAGCAAGGATTGACCTAGAGGGCCCAATTTCCGATGGCATTTCAGGCAATGTGACAGAGATCTTTGGGCTGGGGGGTCTTCCTCATACCCCCGTTATCACACCACAGTCCTTAGGCAAATGCCCACCCCATGGCCAATCCTGCTTGCTGAGCTATCTCTGCCCCCTTTCGGGAGGGAAAGGGGTGGGGGCCACCATCAGAGGGCCTCGCTGGCCCAGCTGGTCCCACGTGGCCAGGCATGTGCGGTTCAGTGGCTGGCTGAGGCCTAAGCAGAGGGGACAGCAGTGCCTTTCCTGAGACAAGTGGGAAGAAGGTATCAGCCATGGCTGACCGAGCGGTGACCCAAGGCCCAACACAGAGCCAATTAGCAGGCACCACAATGGTGGTGGGCTTGCCGCGGCTTCCACCGGAAGCCCCACATGCAACCGGCGTGTCAGGCTGAGTTAGCACCGGGAGGGCTGAGTGGAGTCCTGCTGGAGCCTGCCTGGATGCAGGCAACATGGGTGAGAACACTTCCCCCTGGGCTCTGGGGAGCTGGGCACGTGAGCACGCCTGCCTCTGCCTGTGCCCGCGCACGTGTGCGTGGTGCGAGTGCTCGTACACACGTTCACAGTTTAGGACTTGTGTGTCTGTGTGCATGTGCGTGCCTGCTCGCGTTCATTCAGCATGATTCATTCATTTAGCATACTTTGTGTGTCTATTTCATGCCTCCTGTGTGTGTGCTTGGGCATTCTGAGACTAAGCAGGCCAAAGTCTCTGCCCTCATTGGGCTTCCATTCTAGTGGGCAGTGACAAAAAAGAAACAAACATCTATGTGGAAGCACAGTGGTAAGTGCCATGGGGAAAGGTAAGACAGGAAATGAGATCAGAGAGCTATTCTAGAGCGTGATCAGGGAGGGCCCCTCTGAAGGCGACCTTGACCTAAATGATGGCAGCCTGTTGAATATCAGGAGGAGGATGGCTGTAGACAGAGGGTAGGTAGCAGGGACAAAGCGAGAGGAGTTGGAATTCAACCATGCTGCCGGCATGCGTGGTGTGGATGGGAGGAAAAGGGAGATTCCGCGGCTGGGGAGACATCTGATAGCAGGCAGCGGGACAGCCCTCAGTAAAAATCTACTTGCCCAGCTCAGCTCTGAGGGGTAATGCTGACCCTCCCCCAAATCCAGTCCTAGGCTCCAGCACACAGAGACCTCCCTGCTTGTACAGGTCCCGACTGTCCCCAGGCACAGTCCCCTCAGCTCTGCCAATCCAATTGTGTCCATATAGTGCCACCCACGGGAGGCCATTGCCCATCAAGAGAGAATAGTACTCTCCCAGCCAGGCTCAACCCTGAAACCAGAGCCTGAAACTGGTCTCATCCTAGTGGCCAGAGGCAACCGGCACGATGTGTAGGACCTGCTGGCAGGTGGTGCAATATGATGGATGAGAGGCTAGAGGGGTTCCGTCAGCCTAGACTTCCCCTTCGGAGGTCTGGCGTGGTGTAGCAACCAGGGGTGGAAACGAGGGAAGCTGGTGGTCTCCCCAGCCCTTGCTGCCTTGCCTAATCCCTCTTCACAAACAAGGTAGGATCCAACTCCCAGCAAAGAGGCCAAGAGCCAGCTTCAGACTGCCTTCCATTTCCTAAACCCCACAGCCCTGGGACAGAGAGCCTCATTAGCTCAGGAGGCCTCCAGGAGAGGGGAGGTGAAAGACAGGAAAGGGAGGTGGTTGGGTGGGAAACACCGTAATTGCCTTGCCAAACCAGCCAAAGGTTTCCTTCCACTGTGGAAGATTGACTTGGGTGTCCCAGGGTGATGTCAGGTATGGAGCCTGTGTCCATGTGTCTCACGGGAGCTGCGTCTGGGGGTCTACTTGTACATGTGTGTATTTAAAAAAAATTTTTTTTTAATGTTTATTCATTTTGAGACAGAGAAAGACAGAGCATGAGTGGGTGAGGGGCAGAGAGAGAGGGAGACACAGAATCCGAAGCAGGCTCCAGGCTCTGAGCTGTCGGCACAGAGCCCGATGTGGGGCTCTAACCTACAGACCGTGAGACCATGACCTGAGCCGAAGTCGAATGCTCAACTGACTGAGCCACCCAGGCGCCCCATGTGTGTATTTGATATCTAGGTCAGTCTGTTCCCTTTCCGATTGTTCATGTGTCTGTGAGTGAGTCCCGTGTGCCTATATGTCTGCCTGTGGGCCCCTCTGCCCCTGTGCATGCAGGCCATGTGGGGGCCTCTCTTCTGGGCATGAGTGGGCGAGGAGTCTTGAGGTTTGTCACCTGTTGGCCTCTGAGGTCTGTACCACCCTGTTCCCTAGCCTGGCCCTGAGGCTCCGGGGAGAAGCTGCCTGCTCCACTCTCGTCAAGCCTATAGACAGGGTGGCAAGGAGACTCGTAGTTCTTGGGAGATGCGATTCTGCTGCTGTTGGCTGGCAGAGATTTGCACTTAGCTTTGCCTACATGTCGCCACCCACCCCACCCCACTCCCGCTGCCACACAGCTAGCCAGACCAGTGGCCCTAAAACCAATCCCATGCTGATTCTGGCCTCTTACTGACCTCTGGCGTGGCTTCAGGCTCTCATCACTGTCGCTGCCCACCCTGAAGGGATATGGAGCCTGGGTGTGAGGAAAGGCAGGCAGGCTGTCTGGGCCTCCAGTTCATCTGGTATGTTGGGCTCAGATTTCAGATTTGGGAGGAAATTAAGAGGTAATCTGGTCCTCACTCCCAGTTTAACTGGTTTTATCAGCCAGAGTTGCCTCTCTGTGTGAGGGTGAGCCTGCTCCCTTCTAACCCGGCCCCTTAGGACTCTCCCAACGGTGGCCACCCCTCCCTGAAAATCTGATGTGCAGAAGCGAGGGAAAGAGACTCCCAGTGGCAACCGGTGCATCGCTTCTGAGCACCCCCACATGGCGGCCAGAGCTTGGGCCAGGCTGCAGGAGGGCAGACGTGGGTCTCACAGACTGGCTGCCCAGGCAAGGCGTCACCTCCTGGAAAGTTCACTCAGAAACCCAGGAGTCACAGGGAGGCAGTAGATGAGTCAGATGAGGATGTGGACTCAGTACAAACAGGAGGTCAGAGAAGAAAGGGGTTAGAATGGGCTAGAACTCTCAGGAAAGCTTTTGTGGAGGAGGGATGCTGCCTGGGTCTTGAAAGCCTGGTAGGAACTGACTGGACAGGCAGAGAGAAGGGGCAGGAAGAGCGCTGTGAGCGAGGTAACGGGGGTGATGAGTAGAGAGTCTGTGCAGGGCAGGGGCCAGGATGAGTGGGATTCTTTAGGGTTCTAGAGCCATGGCTCAAAGTATCTCATGTGGGGGTTGGGAGTAGATCCAGGAAAGCTCCAGAGAGCTGTCCTTGGCTGGGTAGGAGTAAGAGGAGGGTGAAGAAGGGCAGGCTGGGTAGGGCAGCTGAGAGGAGGAGGTGGGTATAAGGACTCAGGACTCTCGTGACCCCCCCCATCTCCTGTGCTCTTCTTTCCCCTAGGACAGAAGTTCTCATCCAACTGCCCTGAGGAAACCCTGTGCAAACAGGAGACTTTAAAAACTGCAACCAGGCCCCAGCCAGAGAGTCTGATTCCATCAGTCCGAGATCATTACATGTGTGGCCAGGACCAAGAACCATTTGACTCAGTGTTGGACAGTGAGGGGGAAGGGTCAGTCCAGCTGGCCGTGGGAGGGAAGGCGCCCACACTTGGGGTCAGCACTATTGAGCCCTGGGAACCTCTTCCCCTGGGACACTTAGAATTCTGGAGTTGCAAGAAACAGAGACTCAGTGGTGCCTCACAGAACCAAGGGTAAGAATGTAGCTGGGAAGGGAAGGGCCTAGAACTAGGATCTGGAAGGCCTAGGCCACACTCCACTGACCGTACCCTACGCACACATCAGCCTGGGCCTTCTCACGGCTGCCGGGCTCCCTTTGTTGTCATTCACATGATAGGCCTGCAAGTCGATGTCTTAATGGCCAAGTGCCACACACCACACACAGGCCGGTCCCACTTTCTCTCAGGCACCTTTCCGGTTCTGGGAGAGACGATGTGATTGGCTAGCTTAGGTAAAAAGGATCAGTTCAGCTAGCTTGGGTCCAGGCTCTGTCTCTCCAGGGGGTACAGAATCACCCAGCAAAATATGGCTGTAGGTGGGATAGGTCTGCCCACCAGAAGCCCCTCTTTGTGCTAGGCCCCGTGCCGGGCGCTGGGGATGCAGAAATGAGCAAGGCTGGAGTCTGCGTCTCAGGCAAGAAACCATGGAAAGAGAAGGAACCTCTCTCCCTCTCTCTCCTGTACAAGCAGTGGGGGGCCTGCCGAGGCAAGGAGGGCTCCCCAGAGGGGCACCACGTTTACATGTTGTTGGATCTGATATGCATCACACCTCCTCCCCCTGCCCCTCCTGCCCCCCACCCAGGCTGTTAACAGAGAGTTCTGTTTCCTTTCGAAAAGCAGGGCACCACTGCTGCCCTAAACGAAACAGAGGTTCTGGTAGGAGGGGACAAGGCCAGGAGGAGGTCCAGCAGCCTCACTCAACCTACACGTGGCCACTCCCCTGTATTGTAAGCACCTGACTCAGGCCTCCGCAGGGCCGCAAGAGAGGTGGTGAGAAGTTTGTACAAGTGGAGGAGAGTGTCCCACATGAGACCGGCTGGAAGGAGAGGCCACGTGAGGAGTGCGTGCGTGTGAGTATCTGAAGAATGGGTATTCGGAGGCCAAGTATCCTGGGGAAGGGTGTCCTCGTGTTCAAGCCTCGGGCCCAGACCACTTCCTCACCAAGGGACAAAGAGCCCACAGAGCTGTATTGGGCTTATCAACTCCTGTGGGGAATATCTTTCCCTGGTTCAGGCCCAACGTGTGCCTCCTTGTTCTGCCCAAGCCGTGTGTCAGTAGCCCTCAGGCGCACTCCCCGCTTTCCATATTTCCAAGTCCGTGGAGGAGTTGGGGCCTTCTGTGGTAGGAGAAGGGGGCAGAGAAGCCAAATGCCCTGCAGGCTGCCCCCGTCGTTGGGGGCGCCCACTGGCCACGAGGGACAGCGGCCCACTGCTGACACTGATCTTCTGTCTCCTTTCTGTGAGGGAAGCGTTGTTCCATCCAGCGCTCGCCTGTGATGTGTTTCCCTGGCGATTCCAATACCAAGAAATCAGTGGGCGGGGTTTCGATTTCTGGTCCTGGTGGCTGGCATTGTGATGACCTTGGCTATCCTCCCCGTAGTTGGAGCCCTCCCCTGGCACTGGTTACTGCTGCGTGGTGCTCTGCTCCACAGTATCTCAGTGGTTAAGCATGTGGGTAGCTAATGCCCGGAAGACTAGGGGCTGGGGTTACGTACCCCAGTTTGCCCGTGACTTTCCCGGTTAGCACTGAAATCCCACGTCCTGAGTATATCAGCATGGTTGTTCACCCACACTGGGGCTTACCAGCAGGGTGAACGTGAGCAATTTACTAACTTCTCTGTGCCTCAGATTCCTTACCTGTAAAACAGGTATAAAAATAATAACTACTTTATAGAATTTTTGTGACAGTTAAAGAGAGTTTGTGTAAAGGACAAAGTTCAGTGCCTAGCACAAAGATATGTTTGACAAACATTAGCCATTAATGACAATATTGTATTAGATATAGACTTTTTCTGGGTGGTTCCAAGGGAGAAAACTGGACCAATCTGCTCAGTAGAGGGAAAAATTTCCTCATGCATTGGGGATAATGAGTTGCTAAGGTGTTCAAATATAAGCCAATGTTTGCCCTGCTTTGCAAAGTGGACGTTAGTACTAGACACCTCCTGGTCCTAAAAAACCTTAGTCCTGTGATATGTTCATCTCCTTCTCTTTCCTCCCCCACCCCCTTGAGGAGGGGGGCTAGCTTGTCAGAGAGAGCAGTCTTTTCTTCTAATCAGCAATTCCTGGTCTGGGAAACCACTCAGAGCCACTTGAATAAAGATGGGGAGACATTCCAGCCATGATTCCAATGATCTGTGCTATGCTAAAGACAGACGCAAACAAGAATGGCTCTCTGCTGTCCTGGCTGGTGGGGCTGCCTCGTCTCCTTGGGGAGGAGCTCCCAGCCCTGGCTGGACTTCTGTCAGCTGCCTGCTTCCCCACAACCCTGCCCAGGGGCTGTGCTCTGTGTGTGCTGTGTGTGTGTGTGTGTGTGTGTGTGTGTGTGTGTGTGAGAGAGAGAGAGAGAGAGAGAGAGAGAGACAGAGAGACAGAGAGACAGAGAGACAGAGAGATAGAGAGACAGAGCCAGAGAGGCAGAAAGAGCCAGGAAGAGACAGAGGGAAAGAGAAAGAGAGGTCAGCAAGGGTCTCATGTGACCTGTGCAAAGTCCCAAACTGCTTCCCTTCCCCCACCTTATTGTTCCCTGTTATTCCCCAGCCTCACCCCCTCACCCTCATCTCCCACGTGGTCCTCTCAGGCCTAGTAGCTTAATGAGAGGCAATTAATAGAGCCCTTTGAGGACTTGTCATTAGAAAGCCCTTTAATTCAGCCACTTGAGTTGGGGCCCCAGGCATGTGACAGGGGTGCCAGGAACACCAGGGCAGCTGTTTGGGGTGGGGGAGGCAGAGGCAGAACAGAGGAACAGTATAGATTATGTGAACATAGCAGGGGTCATTGCTTTTCATTGTTTGTGGTTTGTCTCTTACCAAATTTTGCTCTGGCTAAGCTGCAGCAAAACCAAGACCAGAAAGGTGAGATGTCAAACAATAAAGCTGCTGATTACACAGACATCGTAGGAAAAATTTCCCCTAGGATGCGGGCACCTTAGAGAGGGGATATCATATGCACGAGGGTAGCGTGGGGGGCATTGTATGTGTGAGGGTAGAGTGGGGGGCATAGCTGTGCTTCCTTTGGGGCTGGGGTGCTGGCAAGGAAAGGAGCAGGAGCAACACAGCAGGAGGAGAAGATGAGGAAGGAAGAGGGGCTTAGGTCTCCAGGCCTGCTTCTGTCTGTCTCTGACTTCCCCGTGCCTCTCACACAACCATTACTGTAGCCAGGCCAGGCAGGGACAGCAGAGGCCCAGATGCTGACGTGGACTTTGTCTCCATCTGTGTGTAATGTGTGTGCATGTGTGTGTGCGCTCCCAGCCTGCCCTCCTGGCCCACACACTTAACACTGGTGCTAGGGCCTCTCATGGTCTCTCAAAATTCCTTCAGTAGGCCTTGAACAGGCCCTGGCTTTGGTCCTCTGCAGCTCCTCTGGCTGCCACTAGAGGGCGGCAGTCAAGACACAGAACTTAAACTGCATACTGCTGCACTCTCCGGCCTTTTCACTCCGCATCCTCCTGCTCTTCCCAGCCCCTAGGGATGTGAGGGCCCCAGCTGTGTGGGCCACTGGGACCACAGAACCAGCTAAATTCCTGTCCCTGGCCTGGGGCTCAGGGAAAGTGTAAGTCTGTGAGAGCGTCAGAAGGGGAGTGAAGATGCAGGAAGAGATGGGAAGTGACCGGAATCTGGAGGTGTATTCATCAGCTCCCATGAGGATAAAGGAAGAGGGAAAAGAGGAAGACCCAGAGGACCAGCAGGCTGCAGGGAGATAACGCAGGATCCAGCCCACTAGCCAAATGGCAGGTGGTGACAAGGCAGAATCACTCTCACAACAAAGGCAGGTAACTTTTAAGAGACCAGGAAAGGCCAGGTGGCTCTGGAGCCAGACTGCCCAGATTCAAACCCTGGCTCTTCTAAGTGCTAGCTGTGTGACCATAGACAAGCTCTCTGTGCCTCAGGCTTCTTCTCTGTGAAACGGACATCATAATAGCACTATCTCTTGTGCTAGACATGAACATTAAATGGGTTTATACATACAAATCATTTAGAACAGTGTCTGGCACAGAGTAAGAACACCATCAATGCCAGCAGTTAGTGTTTTGAGGAGGAGATCCATATGATGTTGAAAGCTGGTTTCCCCTAGAACATCCTCATGAGATGTATGGGAATTGGTCCCCACACACGCCAGCATCAAGTGGTAACTAACGTGTGAGTGTTCGAACTAGTAAAAGTTAAAGGATTGTGTGTAACATTGGAATGAGCGTATATTCTTACCCTCAATATGTAAATCAACCAACTCTGAATCTACAAACCCTTTCACCTTGAACTGAAGGTGGGGAGCCCTCCTGCTTCCTCCCAACCCTCCTTCAAGGGAGGCTGGGTTTGCTCTCCCCTATGACTTCCTGCCTACTAAGCGTGGTTCCCAAAGAGCCTCCGTGAGCCCTGTCCAGCCCTGTTGGGTCAGGTGGGGCAGACAGGAGCCAGTGCCTGGGGCTTGCTTCAGGAAGTCATGGCTTCTCCTGTTGTGGGAGAAGATGCCAGTGCTCAAGCCTTGGTTCCTGGGCCCACTTTGGCCCTAAGGGTGTGGGGAAGTGAAGGCGCCCAGCCCTGCAGCAACAACCATCCATCGGTCACCGCAATGCGCTTTTCCTTTGTGGCCCTCGAGTTTCCCTGATCTACAATTCTGGGAGGGCTGGGGGAATACTTTTATATTCTCCTCCCTCGCAGGGAAGATAACATGTAGGAAAAATAAGAACGATTGGAATTTTATTGTGCCTCTGCCATCTGTGTCTCAAATTCAAACTCCCGGGTGACCAGGCCCAATACTCAAGGTTAGCCAACTTCCTGTAAGCCCCTACACAGTGGCTTTTTCTCACAAAGAGATGGGGTAAAAACAGGAAATCCGAGGCCTCCCAGAAGATCCAGCATGCTAGGAACATTTTAATTGTAAACTTAATTTATGAATAGGTAATATGTTTACATAAATTTACATAGCTCAATGTATTAAGAATATGAAAAGACATACAGTGGAAAGGCTCTCTCTTACTCCTGAACCCCACCCTCTCTTCCTAGGAAGAAAGCATTGTTACCATTTTGTAATGTATCCTTCCAGAGATATTCTATGTAAAGAAATACCTAAATAAAGAATACCTAGATTCTTTCTCCCCAGTCTTTTACATTTTTCAAAAGGAGGATCCTCTTACACTACATAAAGAATATCCTCATTTTTGTTGTTTTTATTCTTTTTTTATTAAAGTATGGTTGACACTCAATGTTACATCTCTTTCAGGTGTACAACATAGTGATTTCAGCAAGTCTATATGCTCTGCTCTGCTCGCCATAAGTGTAGCTGCCATCCGTCACCATACAACGCTATCATAATACCATCGACTATATTCCCTGTGCTGAACCTTTCATCCCCATGACTTATTCCATCCTCATTTATTTTTATGGCTTTACTCTATGATGTATCAAAAGGTACTTTACCCAATTTCCTATTAATAAACTTCTAAGTTGTTTTCAGTGTCTCCCCGTGCTGCCATGAAGAGGCTTATAAACAGGCACACAGCCCTTTAAGCTCCCACTGTCCCTTATACATATTCTTTGGGAATTCTTTTTTTTTTTTTAAATGTTTATTTATCTTTGAGAGAGAGAGTGCAGGGGAGAGGCAGAGAGAGAGGGAGACGCAGAATCAAAAGCAGGCTCCAGGCTCTGAGCTGTCGGCACAGAGCCCAACTGCGGGGCTCGAACTCATGAACCATGAGATCATGACCTGAGCCGGATGCTTAACTGACTGAGCCACCCAGGTGCCCCTTCTCAGGAGTTCTTAAGCAGGGGTTTCGGACCTCTTAGGAGTCAATGGTGGGCATAGAATCCTGGAATTTCCAGGATAAACCCAAGAATCCTGGAAAATTGGAAGGAAAAAAAATCCATCTTATTTGCACTAATAACTTGTAACTGAAACTAAACATTTCCCTCCATGGTGAGTAAAGGCAACAGACTCATAGTACTTGTTAGTCATACCCGTAACTCTCTCACGTGACTGAAGGTATTTGGAAATATCATTTACATTCATTCATACTTTGTCATTGCGGTAATGAAGGAAAACTGTTTCTCTACTCACAACTCTTCTGACACCAAATATGTGGGCTTTCCCCCTCACACCAACCAATTGTCCAACAACCTGTACACAGACTTGGTGTCCTATGATTGTATTCAATCCTGATACTAACCTCCTGGAGTTGGTGTGAGATTGTGCAAGTTTAAGGGCTCAGTCCCACAAGACTGCCCTTATTTCAGATGCCAGTTACAGTCACGGGTCTCCGGGGTCCTACACTTCTGTCCAACTTGGCAACAAAGTAGGGGGTTCCCACGCCTCCTTCCTCAGGTTGGACAATTTGCTAGACAAAGCTTGGAAGTGACGACTCAAAAATAATTGGCTGACAAAACTCGGTAACATTTACTTACATTTACCAGTTTGTTTCAGAGGATATTATAAAGATACAGATGAACAGCCAGGTTCATTGTCTGGACATTGTCCAGACACGGGGCAAGGTCTGGAAGGGTCCCCAGCCCAGGAGCTTCTGTCCTTTTGCAGTTGGGGTGTGCCATCCTCCAAGCATGGGGATGCATTCACCAGCCTCTGAACCCCATAGTATTGGGATTTTTATGGAGACTTCATCACACGGGCATGATTGATTATTAACTCAATCTCTAGCCCCTCTCACCTCTGTGGAAGATGAGGGATGGGACCAAAAGTTCCAAGCTTCTAATCATGGCTTGGTCTTTCTGGTGACCAGCCCTATCCTATCCTGGAGCCCACCAAGAGTCGCCTCGTTGGAACAAAAGATGCTCTTCTCACCCAGGAAATTCCAAGGGATTTAGGAGCCCTGTATAAGATGCTCCCATCACCTCTACCACTCAGGAGATTACAAGGGTTTTAGGAGGTCTGTGTCAGGTACGGAGCAGAGACCAAATTATATAGATTTCTTACTATGTCACAGATATTATAGTTTCCATCAGGTCTGGTTATGCTCTGCATTAATAGAGAAACGTAGATTACTACATCACATATTTGGTTTCTAAAAAATATTTTGATATCTGTATTTCAATATAATTTTTTGTTGTGATCTTACATATTTTTATTGTGGTAAATATACATAACAAAATTTACCATTTTATTCATTTTAGGTGTACAGTTCAACAGCCTTAAGTGTATTCACAATGTCGTGCAACCATCACCACCGTCTATCTCCAGAACTTTTCATCTTCTCCAACTGAAGCTCTGTACCCATTAGATAATAACCCCCGTTACTCCCTTTCCTCTCTTCTGGCAACTGCCATGAATTTGAGTACTCTAGATACCTCAGATAAGTGAACCCATACAATGTTTGCTCTTTTGTGTCTGGCTGTTTCACTTAGCATAACGTCTTAAAGCCTCATTCATGTCTTTTTAAGGTTGAATAATATTGCATTGTGTCCGTACAACACATTTTGTTGATCCATTCACCTGTTGCTGAACATCTGGGATGTTTTCACCTTTTGGCTGTTAGGAATAATGCTGCCTTGAACATTGGTGTATACATAACTCTTTTGAGTCCCTGCTTTCAAGACTTTGGGGTATATACCCAGCAATGTAACTGATGGACCATATAGTAATTCTGTGTTTAATTTTTGAGGAATACGTATTTATGTTTATGCATGTAAAGGTTCTTCTGAGACGAGTAGCATAGCCGAGTCCGGCACAGACACGTTAGTTTGCATGCCTGTCTTGGCCACTAGGTGGAGAACTTCTTAACAAGGGCTGCCCTGCCCCTTCCGCCCCCTCGGTAACTCTCTCCATGAGTATAGTAAATGCATTCCGCTGCAACTGGGCGCCTTGCGTGCCCGCCACTGGCGATGTGCAGGCGATACAAAGGTGAAGAACGTACCCTAAAGGAACTCAGCCTAAAGGGAGAGTTATGCTTGAAGATGACTGATTAAAGGCGCCCCAACTTCTGCCTGTGCCGCTTCGTAGATGTATGACCTGAGCCAAGGTAACATTCCTTGGCCCCAGCTTCCTCATCCATAAAATGATCTACATCATCCAGTCAATTTCCATCACGAAAATGCAGCGTAGCCTTTAAGCACAGTGCCTGGCACGCGTTAGGCACGCAACAATTGTGTTCCGGTTACCTGCGGTAGCGAGAGAAATTCCTGTAGGCAAACCTGCCTGGAGGCTTCTGGTCGGTGATTGTTTGGGGAGTGGTCAGGCCGCCTCTCGAGTCCTGGACCCTTCCACGCTGGAAGCAGAGCGCCCAGGGAGCACACCGAAGGCTGTCCCTCCGGCAGGGGCCCTGTCACCGCCCCCCGGGACAGCTCTGCCTCCGCGAGCTGCGTCGCCGACCGTCCCCTAGCTGCAGCCCCGGGGATGGAACTCTGCGAGCAAGGTGCTCTACGCGGCCACGGCGGTTGGTCCTCCGCGCCGGCGGGCGGCGCTAGGCCGGATTAGGCCCGGGGCTACGCCCCGACCGGCCTCCTCTCAGCGGCGGCGCACGGTCGTCCAGCCGTCCGCTGGGCGGGGACGCGGCGACAGTGGCGGCGGCTCCGCGTCGCCGGAGCCGAAGCGCGCAGGCCCGTCCCGGCGGCCGGGGAGCGGGCGGGGCGGGGGCGCCATGTGGTTCATGTACGTGCTGAGCTGGCTGTCGCTCTTCATCCAGGTGGCCTTCATCACGCTGGCCGTCGGTGAGAGTGCGCGACCCGGGTCCGCGCGGGCCCGCGTCTGGCATCTGTGCTGGCATCTCGAGGGCAGTCGCTTCACGGGGGCGCCGGAGCCACCCCGGGGACTCCTGTCCGGTGCTCCCGGCCTTCGAATCCCTCTCCTTCCCTGTCCCGCCAGGTCCGGCCCCCTCTTGCTGACCCCAGCAGCCCTTGGGACTGCGGGTCCTTCCCAGTGTCACAAAATCCGCACCGGCACTGCCTGGGAGTGGCTAACTCAAGTGTCCCTCGCCCGAGCTCGCGCACCGCCAGCCGCTGCGGGTCCCACCCTCGCGGGCCTACCGACCTGAACTTTATCGCCTCCCTTTCGACTCCGGCCCTTTGTACTGCCTACCCTTTGGAGTTTGACACGCTTTCTCCTTCTGTCTAGTTCCTACTCTTGGTCTCAGCTGAGATGTCACCTCCTCAGGGAGGCCCTCCTTATGGGGTTTGGTGGTGCCCTCTACTTTCTCGGAAGTAGGGCTCGTCACACTGGGATCTTCTGACTCCTCTCCCTTCTCCCCACCTACCCACGCCGGATCAAGGAAGGGACCTTGTCGGTCTTAATCTGTAGTCTCATCACTCAGCCCGCTACCTGGCCCATACCACATTCCCACAGATATTTAGTGAATGAATGAATGAACTTCTCCTTTATGAACCAGAGGTTAGCGTTGTGCTGAGGCATCAAATACAGGTGTCCGTTTGGTTTTACGAAGTCTCTTTAGTTGCCCTGCCAATTTTGCTTCTTCAGTCTTGGGAGGACAGACCCACATGAGATGTTTGGTTTGTTCCTTACAAACTGGAGTTCATGCAGGGTCGATGGGGACCCAGCTGCAGAGAGAGGAACGACCGGGACGGTGGGAGTGACTCTGCCTAATGTTCTCCCTGTTCCTCTTTTCAACCCTCTCAGCCGCCGGACTCTATTACCTGGCAGAACTGATAGAAGAATACACGGTGGCCACCAGCAGGATCATAAAATACATGATCTGGGTAAGTGCCAGCTTCGCCAGGATTTCCCCTCTTTTGCCCTGCCTCCAGAGGAGGAAGTGGGAAAGTTTGGCATGGATGATGAGACCTTTGTCCCTGCTGTTACCTGAGGGTGCCACCCCTACCTCCTTGACCTGCACCTGGGCTCCTGAGTGTGCTGTCTGGAACAGGTGTTCCTTCGCCTCCTTCCCCAAGGGGCAGTGCTTCACTGCAAGACCCTCTTAGTTCCTTAAGGTGACAGCTGAGTGCACCGTCTGTTGACAGCACCACGGCCTGGCCTTTGCTTGGTTGTTTTCCATTGTCGGTAGCCCCTTATTCTGCTCATGGCATTTAGAGCTAAGAGGGACCTAAGGACAGTTTTGAGTACTTAGAGTACTCATTGCCCTGTTTCTGATTGGATCAAGTGACTTGTCCTAAAAAGGAGACGCCTTCCCTGGCCCAGGCCCTGCCCTCCCGAACTTTCAGGGAAGGCTCCTGTTCCTGTGGACACAATCCTTGCCAATGAGGTCAAAGCTACAAAAGTCCCTGCTGGCGGTCGGATTCCTGCCAGCTGCAGGAAGGGGTGGGGATGGGGCACATTTGGACGGGAGAAGCCCAGTGCTGCTCAGCTGGTGCTCAGTGGTGTCAGCAGCCACGCTGGGCATGGCTTGGGGTAGGGGTTTGGTAGTGGAGACAAGACCATAGCTCCCAGCTCTGGGGTCAGAGGCCTGGCTTGTGGGTGTTGCTACAGGAATTAGAGCTTCATTCTACCAGCTGCCATTGGTTAAGTGCCGACAGCTCTAAGTCCTTCAGAACAGTGTTTTTTTTCAAACTGCAGGTGTCATTCGTTATTGGGTTGGGTAATCAATTCAGTAGGTCATGACCTGCATTTTAAAGAAAACAGGAAAGACTAGATTGAAATTTGAACTTTGATCTGTAAACGGTTTTCTTTTTCTTTTATTCTCACATTTTTGAGAATGGCGTGAAAAGATGCTGCCCTTTGGGAGCTGAGAGACAAGTTGGGGAGGCCAGATGTGTGACTGTGAGACAGGAGGAGATTGAAGCATGAACCTCGTGTTCCCTGGAGTGGGCTGGGGGTTAGTGAGACCCCGAAGGCTGCCCGGAAGAGGCTCCCTGCACTGTGTACCTCTGGTTGTTTCAGTTCTCCACGGCTGTGCTGATTGGCCTCTACGTTTTTGAGCGCTTCCCCACCTTCATGATTGGCGTGGGCCTCTTCACCAACCTCGTCTACTTTGGGCTCCTCCAGACCTTCCCCTTCATCATGCTGACCTCGCCTAACTTCATCCTTTCGTGCGGTGAGAGGGGGCAGAGTTGGGGAGGCAGCCAGGGTGGTCGCTTGTGCCCAGCTCAGTCCCAGGGCACTATGGGGATATAGAGAAAAGAGGCAAAACCACTGAGGTTCTCCAGGAGGCCAGCCTGATTGGGAAAATGGGGTGCTCACACCTGAGGAGCCTAGAGCGAACCTTGGCTCTAGTGACTAGAATCTGGAGGGATGGGGTGGTGGGGGTGGGATATTCAGACAGGGAGGGCTTTCCCAGGGAGGTACATTTGAGAAGGGAGAAAAGGTGAGTTTGCCACATAGTTATGGCCCCTAAGAAACCCCTTGGCCAGGAAAAGCCCAAAGCCCCACCCTGGCAAGGCAGGAGGCCAGCTAGTCCAAGGCTGGACAGAAGTCTTGATTAACACAGGGGTCTGTGGATCCCCCTGCAGGCACCTGCCTTGGGGTAGACAAATGCGTTTGGAGGGCCCTGACCATTCTGTTTTTGACCTGGCACTACTTTCTGGTCCTGAGAGTCGTTTCTCCTCTCTGGCCTTAGCTTCTCAATCTGTTCAGAGATGATGGACTCAGGCGACACACAGTAGGCGATAGATATTTCCGGAAAAGATTCTGGGAAGTGTTTGGTTATCAGGAATTGCCTTTTCTCCTATTGATCATTACTGGGCGTCTGGCCTTTGGTCAGGGCATGAGATGTAAGTGGGGGTTTCTTAGAGCTACTTTACTAATTCCGTGAGAGAATCTGGAAGGAGAACATTATTCACAAGGAGGGCCCAGCGTTAAAGCTATGACTGGCCTCTTCCCTGAGCACCTTGGTGCGATTCCACCGGAGGGTGTGTTCAGTGAGGGCTGGTGTGGGGAGTCTGGAGACCAGGCCCCCTCTGCATCTTCCCAGGGGATCGAACCCTCCCCATCCCCCCATGGGAGGCCCGCTTGGCTTCCCTTTGTCATTCCTCCAACCTGCCCTTTAGATGCCTGAGGGAGTTTGTCTGAAGATTTGTGGGCACTGGGCACCATCTATCTTCCATTTCCCCTAGTTTCTAGAGTATGGCTAGGCATGGCAGAGCTCTCCCTTAGACAGCGAGACACGAGAGAGGAGGAAAGAGAAGCAAGATGTGGCATTGGGCTGTGAGGCAGATGTGCAGGGCGCTCCGTTTGAGGCGGTGCTTTGTTCTGGTGTCTGCCCATCACCTCACCGTGAGAATAGGCCAATGCCCATCTCCCAGCAGCCCGTCCCCCAGATCCACGTGTTCTCTCTCCCCCCACAGATGTGGGTGTACACTGAGGAGGTGTCAGTCCAGAACATACTAGTTAAGACCAGTGAGCCCTACCCTGGGACAGAATGAGGAAGGACCCTTCCCCCAGAATTTGGTGAATCCCTAAAAGTATTCCTAGCAAACTGTGCCCTTTTATTCCTGAGGAGAGCGAGCGTCTTTATGGCAGGCCCTCTCCCTGCTGCCCAGTTCAGAGTAGAATCTGTTGGGAGTGTGTTACCTGCACACCCATGATTTCCTGCACCCGCCGCCCATGGGAGAGCGCTCTTCAGGACTCACGTCCCCTTAAAACCAGGTTAATTGTCACAGTGCTTTGAATTATGTAACATTAAAATCTCATTTTTAAACCAAAGAGCTTTCTTACCTGCCTTCTAATTTTGTTCACAAATGCCTTCTGTGGTGGGCAGGCAGAGCTAATGCTTCCATTTTAACAGACGGAAAACTGAGTTCTGGAGGGTAGTGTGCTTGGCTTATAGCCATACTCTGAGATGGGTGTAAAATCAGGACTCAGACTCAGGGGTCCCCACTCCCGGAGCCTTTTGAAGGTTAAAAGTCTAGCTTTATGTTATTCCGCCCAAACTGACTGGCTCTTCATTCCCTCAACAGGGCTAGTGGTGGTGAATCACTACCTAGCGTTTCAGTTTTTTGCAGAGGAATATTATCCTTTCTCAGAGGTAAGCAGCGTTCAGTACGTTGAACTATTTGGGCCAGGGGAAGTAAAGGAGACTTACATGATTTGCTTTGTGAACTTAGCTATGAGTTGAAACAGTCTATTCAGGGATAACACAGTTTAAAAATATCGTACTGATGATTTTAGACAGCAGTGTGGACGAGGAGCAGGGAAGCCTTGGGCCGAGGTGGGGAGGACACCGCTTTCCCACAGGGAGTCCTTGGGTTCTCTAGGATCACCTGAGGTCGGGAGGCACGGGGGTGGCCTCATCTGATGCAGACCTCACGGGGCTGGGCAGCTCGGACCCCTGAGGCCCGGCTCCTCCCAGTGGCCGGCCAAGCCTTTCTCCTCTCAGGGTCCCTCCACACCCTGCTGCTGCAGTTCAGACCTCTGGGAAGAACAAGGTCGCTGTTTTGGGGAATATGGGTCAGTTGTGGTTTTGCCCTCCATCTGCCTCCTTCAGTTCAGAGGAGTTGCTTGTCCTAATGACCAGGATTTGGGGCTCGTGGTCACACTCAGTCAGCCTCAGCCTCCACCTTTCCGCACTGAATGATCTCCGTGTCTGAGGTTGTCCTGCCTCTGCTTCCTGGGCCCTGGCCTCCTTCAGAGATCAGGTGTGGGGCCTTCTGTGCACCCTTGACCACCTCTGTAAGATACATGGTGACCATGTGCGGCCCATCCTTGGCACCTCCGGGGCACCCTCTTTTCAGTGTCTCTTGTTGCCAGGTCCTGGCCTATTTCACTTTCTGTCTGTGGATAATCCCGTTTGCGTTCTTTGTGTCACTGTCGGCCGGGGAAAACATCCTGCCCTCCACCATGCAGCCAGGAGGTGAGAAGGGGTTTGTCAGGGGTCATGGTGGGACGACACCAGGAAGACTGGGTCTACGTGGGGAGCCAGACCCCAGCCCTGTGATGGAGACCCTTCGGCTCCAGGAGGGGAGAGCCGTGTTCACATTTAGACACACACACTCATTTCCCTGCCTATGTCTCCACAGATGACGTGGTCTCCAATTACTTCACCAAAGGCAAGCGGGGCAAACGCTTAGGGATCCTGGTTGTCTTCTCCTTCATCAAAGAGGCCATTCTACCCAGTCGTCAGAAGATATACTGAACCCCTTGGGGAGGGGATGTGGGAGCAAGATCAGGAGAGCCAGGCCCCTGGGCCTCTGCACTAGGTGGGGGCCGTGAGCCTGGAAGGCAACTTCCCCCAGCCCTGGCCTTCGTTCCCTTGACTTTCCCTGAAGCCTTCATCCCCACCTTCCTTGAGGGGCTCAGCTTGGCTCAGATCTGAAGCTGCCAGAGGTGGTGACCTCAGAGGGCACCAGGGGGGATGGAAGAGCCTGCTTAGCCAGGAGGCCATGGTCCACCGGCGATGTGGAAGCTGAGCTCCCTGTGACCCTCCTGCCCGCTTCTGTGGTGGGTCCAGAGGTTCTGCCTCAGCCTGGGCAGGCAGGGCAGGGGCTGTGAAGCTGGAGAGCAGATAGGGATAAGTTCTCTGGGCAGATGGCCGTGGGAGGGGCCATGGCTTGGCACTTCCAAGAGAAATCGTTTTTGCTATTGAACTGTGATTTCTGTCCAAGTGCTGATTCCCATTTGAATAAAGATTCTAGGTGGCACTGTTTGCCTTAATACCCTGAAAGCTCATCTCCCTTTCTTCCTATTGATCTTCTGCCCTGGACTGGACTGGCTTTTCTGTTCCAGCGGCTCCTTTTCTGGGTTTGGGTCTTGTCCTCCCAAAGGGACTGCTCTCGTGGCCCTTTGTGGGAAATGAGCAGAGCCGAGGAGCTGAGCTGGATCAGGGGAGTTGGGGTGGAGGCGGCCTTTCTCATGCCCCCTGCCTTTTCTTCCATCTCTACCTGCGGCTCCATGGGTGTCACAACTGGGGACAGAGAGGCACAGTTTGGAACTGGGTCGGATTTTCCGAACATCTGCAATATCCTACTTGTAAGTCTTCCCCTGGGGAGAGGGAGTGGTTTCTGGCCAAATTCTGTCTCAGGCCTGAGGAGAAACAAAATAGAAATTGGCTTCCAGACAGCCTGGGTGATAGCCTAATTTTTAAGAACTGGGACTGAGGGGGAGAAATGGTTTGTCACTCTGAGCGCACATGAGGGCCGGCCCTCTCTTTTATGTGCTCTTGGCTCCTGGGGAGATGACCTCAGTCTTGTAAGAAGGCGGGCCAGATCCTGGCACAGACCAGCACGTGCTGACTTTGCACTCCAGCTACAGTGCCTTGCAAGTACTCAGCCGTACAGTATATTGGCGTGCAGCCCCTGTGAGAGCCGTTCCCAGCCACGTCCTCTACCTCAGAGTGAGGCTGGTGGGTGCGGAGATGGACAGCGCACGTGTGGTACCTTTAAGCTGGGGAAGGCCCCTGTGCTTGGAATCTTCTTTATTCTGCCTGAACTCCCACCACAGCCCCGCATCTCCTGGCGTTAGCATTTCCTCTTCTCTTAAAAATACCAGCTTTTCCCTTTCCCCGAGAGGAGTAGCACATTTTGGTTTTTTCTTGGTGGGGAGGAGATGGCCAGGCCTTTTTATCCTATGCAGACGAGGGAGGACAAGGCGGAAGACACAGGAGGCCTGTATCATCCTCACTGCGGGCCAGCAGCTGGCCCTGCCCTCCCTTACCGTCCACTTCTTTGTTTCTCACCCTGATGATATGGCTTCTCTCCTGGGGGTTGCCGGTGGCCTTCTTGTGCTAAGTCCTCTCCTGCTGGGTCTCTGCAGCATCTGACAGGGCTGACCACCCCAGCTCCTTGAGTTGCACGTCCCTGGCACTCCGGTGGCTGGTTTTCCTCCTACCTCTGGCTGTTCCTTTCAGTTTCCTGCACAGGCCTCTCCATTTGCCCCCCACACGTGGGGTTTCTCAGGGTTCTGTCGTGGGCTCCCCGGAGGAGCCCATCCATGCCGATGGCTTCAAGGACTCTGCTGAGAAATTGAGAGTTGACTTCCAGCCCCGATGTCCCTCCTGGTCTTCCAAACCATAGTTCTGCTGCCTTTGGGTGCACAGACAACTCTCATGGCCCAGAGGACACTTGTTGCTGTCCTCTGTAAACCTGCCTCTTTTGGGTACCTGCTGTGGCCCCAAGACCTCTCAGGAGCCAGACCAGAAACCGGCTTTCTAGCCCTGCTTTCTCTTTCGGGCCCTCCCCACCCTCCATCCAATCTCTAAAAACTGTTAAGTTTACCTTCCTAACATCTCTTGATTCAAGCCACTGCCACTGCCACTGTCATCAGCTTACACCTGGATTATCGTGATAGCCTCCTTCTGCTTCTTGGTCCCACAGCCAGAGTTGTCTCTAAAATGTATAGTTGATCAAGTCACTCCCTAGCCTACAACCTTTCATGGCTCCCTACTGCCCTCAGGATAAAGTCCAGACTCCTTAGCATGGCTTGAGAGACTTGTGATGTTTGGTTACTGCTCGCCTCTGGCCTCATCACTTGCCACCTTGCACCATGTGTCCCAGCCTCCCGTATTCAGAGATGCCACACTTTGATTCCCCTTTCTTCTGCTCACCTGGGTACCTTCTCTGTCAGTTCTCAGTTCAGACTTCATTTCCTCTGAGCTCTGTCCCCTCTCTCCCCAGCACACCACACAGTTCACTCAAGGCTTACTTGCCTGCTTACTGGTCTATTTCCCCACTAGACTGTAAGCTCCTTGAGGGCAGGGACTGTCCTTCAGTTTTTGTATCAACAGTGCCTGGCTTGGTGCCTGGTACATAGAAAGCACTCAATAAATGTTTGTTTAATGAACAATTTGTAGTGATGTGTACAGGGGATAGCGGGGGATCAGGACAGCTACCTGGAGGAAGAGCGAGTGCTTCTATAGTGTCAAGCTGAAGCTGCATGTCCTCCCTCCCTTCCCCGAGATATGCTGTGTGTGCCTCCCTGGTCTGCAGGAAGCCTGAAGGACTGAATCTGAACAAGAGGCAGAATTTTCCAGTGGTCCCTCATCCTGGAAGCCTTGTTCCTGGTGGGCTGGGAGAGAGGGGAGGGAGTGGGGACACCAAAGTGTCACTTTTACAGTGCCAGGGCCCAGGATAGAGACTGATGCCCACTCTGAGGTCTCTGCCCTAACTTAAATCTCCTGGGGGTGGTCCAAGAAATTTCTTCGTGGAGAAGGGAGACCTGGGTTCTGGGCTTTTGTTGAGAGAAGAGGCTCTGATCTTGGAGCTTGAGGGTGGGAAGCCTCTGGGCACTTTTCCCCCGCCTTCCGTCCATGTCACGAATCACCACATCTCAGCCTTCAGTGGGCTGCCTCAGGTTGAGAGCCTACCTAAATAAGTTTATGGGGGGCTTCTGAGGGAGAGCAGAGAGGAGAGCCCTTGATGGGCTTGCACAGCTGCCAGGAAGCCTTCATCAAATGTCTCACGCAGGTTCATGGCCAGAGTGTCAGTCCAGAAGTTGTCATCGCCCAAGTGCCGCTTCCGGGGCACATCCTTCATGCTGACACAGTAAAAGCCCTGGGGCACTTTCATCCTGTATGGCCGCGCCGAAGGGTACAGCTCTTGGACTATCACCTCGAAAGGCAGCTGGGGCACAGGTGCCACCCGTTTGCCGGCCACCGTGCACAGTTTGGCACTACCGTGCTCGTCGGACCTCGCCTCGAGGAAGCTGCGGAAGTCGTGCTCTGAGCTGGGGTCTGGATGCACACCCAGGCGGATGCCCTGCGGATAGCCGATCTGGGTGGTGGGCGATCTGGCAGGGTTGTTGCTGACATTCCATGACTTGGGCCGCCTGACTGTGGCCTGCACGGGCTCGGGTGTCTTCAAGGGCTGCAGCTTGGGCCGCGGTGTCTGTCGCAGGCGTGCCTCCGGGGAGGGGTACAAGCTCTTGGGAGGCCTCAGTCCCTGGTGCTTGGTGGCCTTGGAGAGGGCAGTAGCCTGGCGTGGGGCACAAGGCTCTCGCTTGGCGTTCTGGATCAGGGATTGGCCTCGGAGCAGCTGCTTGCAGTGGAGCCACCTCTTGAGATCAGCTTCTCTCAGAATCTGGTGCTCTTTCTGCAACATCAGAGGGTACAAGATAGTCATGGAGGGCTGCACCTATCCCTGCTTCTGTGGAAGGGGGCCCTGTGACTATAGCCCTTGGAAACCTCAGGTGTCATTGGCCAGATACAGTGCCGCCCCAGGGGAGCCCTGAGTCTGATGGGAGAAACTTCTGCCTTATGGGAGCCCTTGTTCTGACAGGGAGACAACTATTATCTTATGGGAGTCCCTGGGCTGATGGGGCAGATAGACCCTCTCCCGTAGAGGAGACGTCCAATCTGGTACAGCCTCTGCCCTGGGTCTCCAGCTTGAGGGGGAGATACAGTCCCTGCCCAAAGGAGCCTCCAGACCGATAGTAGGGATATGTCCTGCCCTAAGAGAACCTCTGGTTTGATGGGGGAAAAGGCAAATCCTTAATTCTGGAAGGAGAAAGAAAGGTTTGGAAGGCCTGGAACCAGGAGAGCCGATCTGGGCAGGCTTCTTGAAGTGGTGGGCCTGTATGTCAGGGTATATAGTTGGCTGGCTCTCTGTACAGGGTGGTGATGACTCGGCCTACCTCTATGTTTCTGCCTCCACTAGAATTGAACCTTCAACTTGTCACAGAACTGCCCCCTTCCCCACCCCCCCCCACCCCCCGTTTCGGTGTTTCACTTCCCAGACTGTTGCTAAGCAATCGGGTGGTATGGAGATTGACCCAGCTTGGGAGGTAGGCTCTGATTAGGCTAAGCCAATCATAATAATTCCATCAGCCTTGCCTCAGACCTAGGTCAGCCAGCACATGGCTTTCCTTTAGCTCTAGGGATTGGAGGAGCAAGAATGGACATATGATCCAATTGAGGCCAATAAGAGAGAACGGGAGATCTGCAAGGGGCTTCTGGGAAAGTTTAGAGCCACAGGAACGGATGAGCTTTGCCTCCTCTGGACACATGGACTGGGTGACACCAACAGCAGAAGAGGGTAGGGTTGAGAAAGCTGGAGAAAAATGCAGCTGGAACCAAGCTGCAGTACTGGATTTTGCCAGCCCTGAAGCCCTCCCCATTTTTGGATTCGCTTAGGATTCCCAGGATCTTCTTTCTGGGTTTTCTGACTCTTGCATCCTCTATAATTACATCTGCTTAAAATCCTTTAGCTACTCTCCCTACTTCCCCAGGCCAGGTCCACGAAAGATCTGAGCCCCGGCCAAATCGCTAGCTTGTCAATCTCCAAGTCCCATCCGATCCCCTCCTGCTCGGCATATACCACATTCTCATGTACCTCCACGCCTCTCCACGGGGCTCTCTGTTCCTTCTGCCTGGTTACCCCTTCCTTCCCTTCTTATGGTCAACTGCTGCCCATCTTGAAAGATCCTCTTAAGCATTTTCTGTCTGGCATCCTCCTGGACCCTTCCTCCTCTGTGGGAATATAACTACCTCCCATACTAGACCCTAAGCTTCTTGAGTGAGGGGACCCCATCTCATTTCTCTTTGGAGCCTCAGGGTCCAGCAGGTTCCAAGCAGAGAGTACAGTGTCTGTTGGAAAGGATGGATTTTTTTTTTAAGATTTTATTTTTAAGTAATCTCTACACTCAGCGTGGGGCTTGAATTCACAACCCTGAGATCAAGAGTCACATGCTTCACCGATTGAGCCAGCCAGGCACCCCAAAGGATGGATCTTTTGAACCAGTGTGAATCCCAATATAGGCAGGGCCTGGGTCTCCGTAGAGATTTTCTTCCTAATCCAGAAGGAGGCAATGCACTAGAGAGGGGTGCCGTAAATTCTTGCTAATTTAAGCTGTATTTGCTTTCTAACACAAAACAAGACTTTTGACCTAAAGGAGTGGTTTTTAAGGGTGGAATTTCAGAGGACAGGGAGAGGGAGACTTTTTCTGGGTGGGCCCGTTCCCAGCCGCTCTTCTAAATAACTGTGCGTGTGAGTTACTTGTCCTCTGCTCACATGCTTGGATAGCAGTGGCTGCCGGGCGCCCCTGTCCACCCCTACCCCTTACCTGATACTCAGTCAGGTAATCCCGTTCCATGAGGGCCAGCTGGTCCTTGAGCCTCTTCAGTTTCTCCATCTCACAAGCAAAGTCCTTCTTGTCTCGTTTCCACATGGCATCCTTCAAGAACCTGGTGCCAAGGTGGGGGTGTGTCATCCCCCTGATGACTGAGCTTTAGCCAGGGCCGGGAAGACTGGCTGCTGAGGGCCTGGATATGGGTGGGAGGAGCCAGCAGAGACACCATTCCCCACTGCTCAAGGCCCCTCTGATTAGCTACTGTCATTTGAGGGGAGAAAAGAAAGCGTCTGATGGTCTGATCACCACCTTCCTGCTGAGGACCCAGGGCCTCAGGGCAAGGAAGGGTAATGCTAAACCCACAGGAGTGAGGCCCTGTGGAAAGCCCTGGGAATAATATCCTGGGCAGGGGTCTCCTCAGCAGGCTTCTCTCCCAGCCCGGACCCTCTTCTCAAAGGTTCTTAGATGAGGGCCCCAAGGGAAGGGCTGGCAGGCTGTGCGTGGTTCTCACCCTCTCACCTGGCACAGTCGCGGTGGTTCCATATTTTGCAGTAGTCGATGGGTTTGCAGCCCATGGCATCGCGGGCATGGACATCAGCACCATTTTGCACCAGGACCTTCACGCAGTTCAGCAGTCCCTGGCAGGCCGCCAGGTGGAGGGGTGTGGAGCCGTTGCATGTCCGACTGTAGAGGGCCGCGCCAGGGGGGGGAAGAGGGCAGAGAGGAGGGACGAAGGGCATCTGCCCATCAGAGAGGTGGGCAAACTGGCTTCCAGACTTGCTCTGCCACCAGCCCACTGGGTGACTCTGGCACATCCCTTCTCTGAGCCTCAGTTTCCTCAACTGTAGAAGGAGGGCGTAGACTATATGAATGATAAAAGCCTGATTGTACGGATATGCTACTGTTATGAACTGCCGGGAGAAGAGCTGGGTTGGCTGGAGCTTAGAGGCACTAACCTTCCTGGCTCATAAGTCAGTCAGTCCTCCTGTCCCTACCCCTGCCTGGCCATGGCGCACAAGGCCTGAATGACCTGGGCCCTGCCTCCTCCTCAACCCCACCTTCTACCCTTGCCGCACTCTTGGCCAACATACGATCTTTACACGTCATATTCCCTCTGCCTGAGACCCTTTGCATGGTCGGCTTGCTCTCAGTTTTCAGGCTGCAATTTAAATGTCATCTCCTTAGAGGTGACTTACCCTTCCAAGATGGATCCTCTCCCTGCCCCTTTTACTCACCACCCCATCACCCTACCACCCTGTTTATTTCCTCTGTGACCGCTCACTACATTGTCGTTTTGATCACTTTTTAGCTTGTTAATTTACTGTCTGCTCCTGCACTAGTGTATCAGCTTCATAAGGGCAGGAGCCATTTCTGTGTCTTCACTGGTCTTCCGGCTTGGTGCTCTGTGTATATGAATGAATGCAGTCTCTCGTATGCCATCCATGTGCTTTCCATGCATTTCCTCCATTACCGCAATAGTCTCCTGTCATCCTCCCAAATTTCAGGTGAAAACACCGAGGAAATAGTTCCCAAACGTTGCAGCAAATTAGAAGGCAGCTATGCTCACCACTATACCACCAACCCACACTCGTTGCTGCAAATTAGAAATATCTGGGGATCTTTTAGGCTTTCCAAGGCCCAGACCACACCCATACCAATTTCAACCTTTGATTGGAAGACAGGCACTGGTATTTTTGAAGCTCCACAGGTGACTCTAGTGTACCGACAAGCTTGGGGACCAGAGCACTGAGGCCAAGGGTTGAGGGACTTGCCTGAGGTCTTGCCATTTGCTAGCAGATGGCAAAGCTGGGGTGTGAACCAGGGCTGTCCTCTCCTAGAGCCTGATGTTACCACACCACGTGGGCTCGCTGGCTGCATTATGTGGGACCCAATCCTTGTCACCCCATAGCCCTCTGCCTGTCCTGCATGGCTCTGCCTACCTGGAAGTGGGGTTCCTATCTGCCCAGGCTCCAAGACACTTTCTAGACACAGGCTGGACTCACGTGTTGAGGGCCGCCCCTTGCTTAAGCAGATAGTGAATGCAGGGGAGGGTCATAGTCTTGTTGTCCCTGTGGATGACCAGGTGCAGGGGTGTCTGGCCATTGTTGGTGGGCAGGTCCACGGGAAACTTGTACTCCTCTACCAAGGCTTGCAGGCATGCAAGCTTGCCACTCTGGGCTGCAAAGTGGATGGCAGTGAAACCCTGCGGAGACCAGAGGAGGGCAGGAGGAGACTGAGCAAGGCCTGCGACCTAACCTAGAGAGCACTTCCTTAGGATTACCCATCCCTCTTCCCTGACCCCCAGGGATCCCTGGCTCACACTCCTTTCCAACCCCCACCCCGCTATGTGCGCACCCTTGCCAGCTGCCCCCAAACGGCTCTCCCACAGTAGCGAGGTGTATTAGGACAATGTACACAGAAAAAGACATCTGTGGGTGCTGCATAGGCAGATCTTTGCCAAGGAACAACCATGCGAGGAGCTTTCTGTGGGTGCAGAAGACTTCAGTTCTCGTCCCCAAGCTCCAAGGCCTCACCTTGTCATCCGCGGGGATTTCCTCACGGTGCCGACTCAGACAGAACCGCAACCATTCCAGGTTGCCCAGCGCCGCTGCGAACAACTCGTAGTAGCTCCCTATGGCCCTCTGGTCCCACTCATACGGGTTAGAGGCGGAGCGCAAGTGGAGCGGCGGAAGCGAGGAGGTGAGCGCGGAGGCGAGCGAGAAGGCTGAGTCCCGGTTCAGGTGGCAGGTCCTGCGGAGGAGGAGACTGTCCCCTGTCAGTGAGTACCGGGGCGTTTCTGGAGGCCAGCCCAAGTATCGCTGGTCGGCAGGGCAATGAGGAAGTCACCGTCCCCAGGGCACCTCTCCGGAGGCAAGCCCGCGGACCCCAGCCCGGCTCTCGGGCTCCTCCGGCTCCTAGGGGCTGCACCAGGGCCCCCGCCCCAACCGGGCCCTGCCCCTCCTGGGCGGTCCTGCAGCCCGGGCCACCTCATCCCCGGCTCACCTGGACTGCTTGGACAGCGAACCACCGCAGGAGACCTTGTAGGAGAATTTCGCCCTTGGCTGCATAGCGACACTTGTTGACGGGGGCTGCCTCCACCCTCCCCATCGTCCCGAGGACGAGGACGCTCGATCTTTGCTCCGGGCGGGGCCGCTCCTCGGAGGGCCCGCGCCACCTCCCGGCTTAGTAACCGCCAGCTCCCGGGCCCGAAGGCCAGCTAGCGTCCCTGTCTCTCACGGCCCGGCCGACCGTCTTTGTCAGGGGATCCTGCCGCAGGATCCCCGCCGCCCCGCGCGCCCTGGAAACAGCATCGACCACACACACAAACCCGGAGACACTGAGGTTTTGTTTCTGGTTATAAAATTAATAAGTGCTGATTGTAAAAACAGAGAAAAAGACGAGAAAATCACAATCCCACCACCCACAAGAATCACGGTCTGTTTCGATACGTATGTACATATCGTATGCGTATTTTTCGTATTTCTTTTCGTTTAGCGTTTTGTTATGAACTGGCACGCACTGTCGTGCCACATACTAAACGTACATTATGACGCAACCGCAGCCCAACATCATAATGGACTTGCTATCATTTCACATGTGCAGCGGAAAACAAAATGATTCATCTTGGTTGTTTTCTTAGGATGGATTCCTGGAAGAATTAGTAGGTAAAAAGCAACGAACATTTTTAAAGTATTGGTATGTGTTTCCAAACTGCCCACCAGCAAGGTTTCATATTTATTTACACTTCTTTTTTTTTTAATATTTATTTATTTTTGAGAGAGAAAGAGAGAGACTCAGAGCACGAGCAGGGAAGGGGCAGAGAGAGAGGGAGACACAGAATCAGAAGCAGGCTCCAGGCTCCAAGCTGTCAGCACAGGATCAGACCAGCTCCAACCCATGAACCACGAGATCATGACCTGAGCCAGTCAGATGCTTAACGGACTGAGCCACACAGGCACCCCTTCATTTATACTTCTACCTGCAGTGAAGCAGGTGCACTGCACATCAGCCATGTGACCTTGGATGAGTTATTTGACCTCTGGGTCTTAGTTTCTGCATCAGCAAAATGGGAGTAATACTTCCCACTTCACAAGGAGGGAGGGGATTGGAGCACTGAGGCTGGGCCAGCTGTCTATGAATTTGCTATTCAAAGAACTGCTTGAACCATCATCACCAGCACTGAACAGTATGACTTTAAATAAACATTTGCTAATTTGGTAGTGAAATGTTCTTATTTGACTTCCCGATTACTCCCAAGTACTTCCTGATTACTACTAAATAATGATCAGTGTTCTTCTGGGAATCATCTGTTTATTCACATTGTTTTTTGAGGGTCCTGAAAGTGTTTCTTAGTGATTTGTAAAACCTATTCACATAGGAACCATTTATATATATTTTGTTGTCAATGTTTTCCTTTTAGGTTTTTACAGTACAAGGCAGCCAGGCAATCAGTGCTGCTTGAGTCAGTGTTGAGCGTCACTGAACCATCCACATTCCATCCCTTCTCAGGGGGATGACCCCAAGCTTATCAGCTGGTTTACTGAGTTCCCAGGGTCAACCATAGATATCCCCGACCACACCACCCACTTCTAACTACCTTCCGCCCTGTGTGCCACATCATTCCTGGTCTTTTCCCCAGACAAATCTAAGAAGGTGGAGGGCACGGTTTCTCCCAAGACCACAGAGATCTACAGGGAGGGACAAAAATGCAAATGCTCCAACCTGAAGCCGTTCTCCCTCGTTCCAGGGAACCTCCTCTGGTAGCCCACTTTCCTCCCAACCCCAGTGGTCCAAGGGCATCAGCACCCCTCCTATGCACCTTAAAAACCAGCAAATTCTATGGATACCTGCCCCAGGTGGAACCTTAACAACTGGCTTCCAACGAACAAATTAAGATAAAGTGACAGTGCTTTGCAGGGACAAAGCTTGAGGAGGTCCTGGCAGTTGGGGGATTGTGTGGGCTGTTGTTTCTGGGGTGCTAGGATCCTAAGAACGACAGCAAACCCTCCATATGTGCTGGGGTGGGAGAGTGTCGACCCTCATTATCTACCCGGGTTATGTCGCAGTCTCTATACCGGTGGTTGCCACTCTGGCTGTACGGTGTGTGCGGAGAGGGGGGTGGGGAATACCGATGCAGAGGACTTCTGCCTACAGATTCGGATTAATTGACCTAGTTTGGAGCCTGGGCCTTGGTATTTTGCAAAGTTTTCTAGGTGATTCTCAAGTGCTTAATACAGGCTTAACAACCTTTTGTTCTTTCCCAGTGCGGGGACTCCAGGGAGAGGGATGAGGCATGGGAGCGGGCGGGATGCCGACAGTGAGCACTCAAGCGGTTGGTTTGGTGTGTGGGACTCCGGGACGTGAGGCGCGTGGAACAGGTGGAGCAGGGGTGCCCTGACGCGGTCTGGGGCCTGGACTGTGGGCGGGGCTAGAGCGCCGTGTCTGACGCGGGGTCCTGCGGCGCCCCCTCGCGGGAGTAGAACTCATCCAGCACGCTCTGCGGAATGCGCTTCAGCATCTCCTTGGGGAAGATGCGCAACAGCTTCCAGCCCAGGTCCAAGGACTCAAACACCGTGCGGTTCTCGTAGGGACCTAGGGACAGAGTAGGAGTGTGTGCGTGTGCGCGCGTGCTTTCGTAGCCAGGTAAGGCGGTTACTGCCTGACCACCCCCAGCGCGCCTCACCCTGGTTGATGAAGTTCTTCTCGAACTTCTGCAGGAATTCCAGGTACAGCAGGTCCTCCGAAGTGAGCGCCTCCTCCCCCACCACCGCCTTCATGGCCTGCACGTCCTTCCCGATGGCGTAGCAAGCGTACTGAGTGAAGGGGGGAGGGACGGTCCAGTGGTCACCGCAGGTGTATCACAGGAGTCCAGTGGCCCCCAGTTTGGCTGTGTGGGGACCCCAACGGGGGAGGGATTTTGCCAGAGAAAAGCTCCTGGCTCTGGTAAGGATCAAACCTCCCGCTTCGGAAGCTAGCTTACCTGCCAGCCCCTGGGCTCTCTCCTTACCAGTTGGTTGGAGACATCTCCATGGTCCTTTCTCGTCATGCCCTCCCCAATGGCCGACTTCATTAACCTCGACAGGGAAGGGAGCACGTTGATGGGGGGGTAGATCTGGGGGAGCAAAAGAAGCCAGTGGCAGAAGGCAGGGTCCAAACTCTCCTTTCCTTCCTACCCTTACTTGTCTTTCCTCCCCCTGACGATCTCAAGAGTCTGGTCCTCACTCATGCGACAGAGAGCTGGGCTGCTCACACCCTGTCCTCCTTTATGGCCCACAAAATCTAGGGCTCCGTATGCAGGTGTCTACAAGTGTGCTCCTGGACAGGAGAGTAGAGGGCAGAGATGACATGACATTAAGTAATGAAAGTCACTACTTAAGAACTTTTGGTTATTTGGACAAAAACCAGGGTAAAGCTTAATAGTTAACAGCTGCAAAGAAGGAACCTACTAAGCAAAGAGGAAAAAGTCATGGGGTCGCCTTTAACCTCAGATGGGACAGACACACTTTCTAACCTGTTGGCACGTAATTCACCATCTACTTGTGTCAGGTACCCATTGTTTTGTTCACCAAAGAAAATTCTCGAACAGGAAAGAGAAGTGGTATGCATTTAGTATCTACTAAATGCTGGCTGCTCCCTACATGCCGCCATGCACTCCACTGTGTGATAAATACTATTGTTTTTATTTTATAGGTGAGGAAACCTAGAATCAGAAAGATTATGTCCTCAAGGTTCCCACAGTCAGGTAGGCTGGATCCTAGCCAGATCTGTCTCGTGTCTGTGAACCACAGAGTCTTCCCGGGTCTGCTCTTCGGAGTTAGCCTTGCCTGGCCCCTCCTGCGTCACGGAGGAATGAAGCGCGGCCGGGGGTGGGGCACCGGACAGCCAGTGTCTCTGGGGGTGGTGAGGAGGGCACTAAGTGAGTCGTGGGTAGGGAGGGGACAGTACCTGTCTGTTATGAAGCTGTCTGTCCACGTAGATCTGTCCCTCTGTGATGAAGCCCGTCAGGTCTGGGATTGGGTGGGTGATATCTGTAAAGAAATGCACTGGTCTCAGTGTAGACGGGGCCCAGGTCTCTACCCAATCAAGGCCACGTGGGTTCTATGCCTCTCGTGGGAGCGATGGGGTATGTGGAGGCGAGGAAAAGACGGTGAGCTCCTTGATGGAGGAACAGAGCTATGCACATCTATGCAGAAAAATCCGTGGGCCCTTTAAGCATCCCAGTGGGAAAGGAGGGCAGGGGGGCTGCAGAGGGTACTGGGCAGTGACGAGGCTCACCGTCATTGGGCATGGTGAGGATGGGGATCTGAGTGATGGATCCTCCCCGGCCCTCCACACGGCCTGCCCGCTCATAGATGGTGGCCAGGTCTGTGTACATGTACCCTGGGAAACCTCGGCGCCCGGGCACCTCCTCTCTGGCAGCTGAGACCTGCAATATCAGCGTCGCTGGGGTAAGAAGGGGGGCAAGAGGCTAACACAAGGAAGGGTGAGCGGGAGGCCCAGTGACTATGAGAAACGGAGTGGGGGCAGGCCTGGGTGGGAGAGCTTTGGGGTGTAGGGACCAGGGAGAGGCAGGCGTGACCCTGACACCCTCTGCCAGCTGCCTCACCTCCCGCAAGGCCTCTGCGTAGGAACTCATGTCGGTCAGTATGACCAGCACGTGCTTCTCACACTGGTAGGCGAGAAATTCAGCGGCGGTCAGTGCCAGGCGCGGGGTGATGATCCGCTCGATCCTGGAGGCACGGCCAGTGTTTAGAGAGCTCAGAGGCCCGTTTAGCCCCCGTGCTGAGTGGGAAGGGAACTGTGCGTAGCAGCAGAGGAGTGGGTAAGATGAGCCCCGGCTCCCAGCCCCCAGGTCAGGGCTCTGGTCGTCCACTGAGCCTGACACTCCTCCTTCCTGCTGCTCAAGGTAGGAACAGGGACAGGCAGCGAGTTGGGTGAGAGAGGGACAGGCAGGGCCAGGAGTGTCTGGCGAGGACGACAGCACCCTGTCCCCGCAGGCCTGAAGGTTAGGGGCTCTGGCCCATCAGAGCTAGGCAGGAGCAGGGCTCCTGCTGCAGCTCTTTCTTCCCCAGCCTCTCCCGCCCTCTCATCCCCCTGCACTTGGCTCAGCTGGAGCACCCTTTAGGTTCTTTCCATGAGGGTCCCCTCACTACTCCAGAGCACACTTGGTGGACATGTTCCGTACACTTGCCCTGCCTGCTTGGCAGCTCCCTTCCACTTGGGGCTCTCCTGAGTCCCTTCCTCTGGCTCCAGGTCCTCTCAATCCCCAAGCTCTGAGCCCGTGGGGCTTTCCTCTGGCGCCATGATCTTGGCCTCCAGAATTCTGTTACTTAGTTTTGGGAGTACCTTCAGTACCCAGGACAGTTTATTATAATTTTTTTCTTTCATCCACCTGACCCACTGATTTAAACTCACATTTTCTAAATTTTAAAAATGGCAGTTTTTCCAGATGAATAAACAAACAAAAAGCAGAATCAGACCTACACATGCAGAGGATAAACGGATAGTTGCCAGAGAGAAGGGGTGGGGAGATGGGCAAAATGGGTAAACGGGGTGGAGATCCAGGCTTCCAGTTGTGGAATGAATACGTCACAGGGATGAAAGGCACAGCGGGTATACAGTCAATGGTATGGTAATAATGTTGCTTAGGGACGGATGGCAGCTACACTTGTCAGCACAGCATAACCGATAGAGAAATTGAGTCACTATGTTGTGCACTGAAACTAACGTGAGACTATGCATCAACTCTACTAAAAAAAAAATTTAACAAATAGCAGTTTTCGCAAACAGAGGGTTTAAGGAAATCTGTCTGTTGCGGGGACTTCCTGGAGGTGGTGCAAGGATGAGGAGCCCTGGCTTGGGACAGGGGCTGGATGCAGACTCTGGGAAGAACAGAGGGCTGCAGGTGCCAGGCAGGGTTTGGTCCGTTTCCCTCTGTCTCTCCGTGGGCTGCCCCTACCGCTTACCGAGCCTCAGTTTCCCCCTCTGCACAGCAAGGGGTTGTTTTCCTAACTCCGGCCCATGGCTGTGGTTCTGGGATACTTCTGAGCCTTGGTACTCTGGATTTGGGGAAGGGACAAGGCCTGCTGCCTGAAGGCAGTCTGGGTAACAGGGGATGGCTCACGTGGGGTCGTTGGCCAAGTTCAGGAAGAGGCAGACGTTCCCCATGGTACCGTTCTGCTCGAAGTCGGACTTGAAGAACCTGGCTGTCTCCATGTTCACCTGGACACACAGCAGGGAGGGCTGGAGAGGGGTCCCTACAGCCCAAGGGCAGGGGCCCTGGCCCCTCCCCTCTCTTCTCAGTAAAGCCGGTTGACCAACTGGCTAACAGTTCCTGGGATGACCCTGCACTTGAGAAGGCAGGGGCTGGGTTGCTCTCATCTTTGGGACCTCATCAGGTTCCCAAAGAGAAGTTCAGGTTTCTTCAGGTTGAGCTCTGCTCAGTGCCATCCCAACCCCTCCCTTAGCCAGCTGCTTCCCTGCTAACCCCCTCCTCTGGCCCTCTGAGGGCCCCTCTGATACCCCATGGTATCCCCTCTCTGAAGCTGTCTCGTCTCCCCAAATTCCCTGGCTTCTCCCTCTTCCAGGTCATCCTGGACTCATAGCTGCCATGTCCTTTGGGATGGCTTGAGGGACACACTGTCCTAATCTCCGAGCCCACCTTCAGTCATGCTTTTGCTCTCCCACCAGACAGGCCTGGACTCTGACAGCTTCTCAGGGAGAAGGATTGTGCCTCCCTCATCAGGTCAGACAGAGCCAGGATCCAAGGGAGACAAGGCTACCAGAACTTGCCAATCTGCCCAGCTCCTCTTACCCCCATGGCCGCAAAGACAATGGCAAAGTTGTCATCGTGATAATCCAGCACAGCCTTGGACCTCTTCACCAGCCCAGCCTGGCGGCAGATCTGGGCGGCAATCTGGGGGGGGGCGGGGAGCAGATTGGGAGGAAGGACGTCAGAACCAGAGCCCAGCCCCCGAGCCCAGCCCACAGAGCACCACTGAGGGTGATAGATGGAGCAATTTCCAGTCCATCCTCCTGCCAAGGCCTTTGGCAGGAGGGATCCAAGGCCAGAAAGGTGAAAGGGCTTCCCAGGCCCTACAGCCTTTCTCAGGGTGGAGGCTTGAAGACCTGCATGGGGACACTGAGGAGGTCTTATGCAGCACTGAGTCCATGAGCTGCCAGACGACAGTTGCCAGTCTGGACAGTGCAGACCCCTGCTTGGCTG
Source organism: Paguma larvata (assembly GCA_030068075.1). Lineage (NCBI taxonomy): Eukaryota > Metazoa > Chordata > Mammalia > Carnivora > Viverridae > Paguma > Paguma larvata. The sequence continues at coordinate 50,913,918 of CM057836.1, forward strand.
GTCCCTGACTGCTTGACACAGCAGACCCTCCTCACTGGCCCACCAGCCCTGGCCCCTGCCTTGTCCCTTCCTCTTGGTCACATCTGCGGGACCCCACAGGCCTCACCTCATTGTGTGGGAGCCCAGCTGCTGAGAAGATGGGGATCTTCTGACCACGGGCAATGCTATTCATGACGTCGATGGGAGAGATGCCCGTCTGAATCATCTCCTCGGGGTAGGTGCGGTCATGGGGGTTGATGGGCTGGCCTGGGAGAGGGCGATCGTGGACCACGCTCAGGGGTCAAGTCCCTCCTGCCCGCCCCCAACCCTGCCCCAGACTCCAGAGCAGCACTATTTACCAGAATTTTCTGTGATGATGAAAATGGGCTCTGACTGCATTGCCCAGTACACTAGCCCTAGCCACATGTGGCTATTGGGCACATGAGATATGGTTTGGAAATGAAAGTTTATTCCATTTGAATTGATTCGTATTTGAATAGCCACAGTCCAGTACTCCCTTGGATGGTGCTACCTGGCACATTAGAAGCAGCGGGCAGGTGGGAGGAGTGCAGGCTGAGGCCCCCGAGGCTGAGCAGGTGTCGTGTGGGGCGTGAAGGAACTGAGGATGATCGGGGCTCTCCTGCCTGAGTGGGTGTGTCGTCTGTGCTCTGCCTCTGACTTGCTGAGTGGTTTGGGGCCTGCCTCAGACCTCTGTGGGCTTCCGGCTTGTCCTCAGAACTGACAGGATTGGAGGACCTAGGATGGCCTCCCACTGGGAAGGAGCTGTGTCTGCTTCTGCAGGCCACCCCAGGCAGCTCTGAGGGGTGGAGACAGGGACCGGAAGGCAGGAGAGTGACGGTCTTGGGGCACACATGGAACTTTGCACACAATGATGGCATTTAAAGGAACCGGACATGAAGTGCTTGGGGCAGTATTTCAGGCTCTGTGGCAGATTTGGGGACAGAGAGGCCTCTACAATGCTCATAGCACACCTGATCTGCCTGGTAGTCTGACCAGCCTTCGAGGTGAGCCCAGGCCAATTGCCCCTGGCCTGCATCTGGTCCAGAACTTCCCAGGGCAAGGTGGCAGAGGTAATGGCGAGGGGTGGGGAAGGCGGTTGGGAGCCGGGTCCTGAAAGCTGTCCAGAGCCTCTCTCTGGGTCACTCACCATTGATATCCAGGAAATCCTCTGCCATGACCACTGGCCCCTTGTCAATGGGCTTACCGGAGCCATTGAAAACCCGACCTGAAGGTGAGGGAGGGTGTTGGGGAATGCTTAGGGCCAGCCTTACCTCTTCTTCACTGCTGCTCACCCTCCATACCACCACTGGCTCCCACCCGCCTCTCACATGTCCCTCTCCCCTCAACACTCAGTTATCTCCAGAGAGCTTGCTACAGTGACTGTCTCTGTGGAGATCTTCCCTCCTCTCTGGGAAATCTTTATAGGTGAGGCCTTGGCCCAGAAAATGATTGTAATGGAGGGTTTTAGGGCTGGAAAGAGGAGAGGTCCAGGTATGGCAGATCTTGGGAGAAATTTCGGGGATGCGCACTCTGTTCCAGTCTAAGCCCAAATAGATGGCTACCTACTGTGCCTCCAGCTTATCGAACCTGCCTTCCTCGTTTACTGGACGTCTGCTGTATGTCCAGCCCTGAGCTGGGGTTGGGGGTCAAAGAGAGGACAACACCTCTGACCTCGACGATCTCACGGGGAGGCAGACATGCAAAGAGGCAACGGCTGTGCAGCGTGCCGAGTGAGCGGCTAGGGAAGCTAGTCTGGGAGGACAGAGGAGCTCCCCTGCGCCACCTCACCCCCACCCTTACCTAGCATGTCCTCTGACACTGGAGTCCGTAGGATGTCCCCTGTGAATTCGCAGGTGGTCTTCTGGGCATCGATCCCAGAGGTTCCTTCAAACACCTACGGGACAAGAGGTTAGTTACTCTAATAAAGGGCTTGCTGGGGGCAATGGGGCCTTCCATTCTGTGCTCCCTTTGAGCCCAGCTTTGGGGAAGACACTCTGGGAAAATAGGACTTTTTCTGCCTTTCTGAGTTTATAGGATAGTCATGAACTTTGGGGGTCCGTTCATTTACCCAGCCAACATGGCATTGATGCCGCTTACCTGGACAATTGCCTTGGTCCCTGACACCTCAAGCACCTGCCCGCTTCTCTGAGTCCCGTCGGGGAGGGTGAAGTTGACGATCTCAGCATACTGGGCAAACTGGCAGGAGAGGAGAGCAGCCCAGAGCAATGGTGAGACCAGAGGTGAAGTCCCTGTCTCCCCCTGTCCCCACTTGACCCCGTCTCAAGCTTCTGTCTTCTCTTTGGTGACCAGGCTCTATTGGAAGTGAGCTTGAGGGGCTGAGAAGTGCGACATTTGAATTCTGTTTGGGAGGCAGTGTACCTGGGTGGGTAGAGGTCCAAACTTTAGAGTTGGGAGACCAGGGTTAGAACCAAAGCGCTGATGTTTAGAAGCTGTGTGACCTGGTGGAAGTTCCTTAATGTCTCTGAGCCTTACTTTCCTCATCTTTCAAGTGGGGATAATAATAATACCTACTTTATAGAGCTTCTATGGAGAGAAAGTGGCATATGTAAAGTCATTAACTGGCATCCGGTGCCTTGTAACAGCTCCGTAAAACGTAGTAGTTATTACAGCTGTTTAAGTCCCATGGACAACATTAGTCCCTGGGGACTACTGGCAAAAACACTGGCACAGTGCTCTCCCGGGCTGCCAGGTGTCCCCTTGTACCGGTGGCAGTCTTTCCCTAGCCATGGGGCTGGGGTTGACTTACATGTCCTCCTCACAGGCTTCAGGAAGAAAAAGAATCAGGCAATCACTTCTCTTTGGGGAATATATAAAGAACTCGAACAACTCAAAAGTAAAAATACACGTACCCTAACTTAAAAAATAGGCAAAGGATCTAAATACATGTTTCTCCAACGAAGATACACAAATGACCAGTAGGCACATGTTGCTGCTCGACATGGTTAGCCCTTAAAGAAGTGCAGACGAATGAGCTGCCACGTCACCCTCATGCAGATGGCTGTGATCAAACAGACTGATGAGAACTAGTGTCGTTGAGGGTGCGGAGAAATTGGAACCCTCGGACACTGCTGGTGGGAATGTAAAATGGAGCTACCACTTTGGAACACAGTCTGGCTGATTTACTTCAGGGAGTAAATCATAATCGTAACTTTTTTAAGTTTATTTATTTTGAGACAGAGAGAGACAGAGCACGCATGAGTGGAATAGAGACAGAGAGAGAGAGAGAGGGAGAATATCCCAAGCAGGCTCTGAACTGTCAGTGCAGAGCCAGATGTGGGGCTTGAACTCACTAACAACGGGATCATGACCGCAGCAGAAGTCAGATGCTCAACCAACTGAGTCACCCAGGCACCCCCATAATCATAACTGAATAAAGATAAATGGTAAAAATATGACATCCCTCCCCACAGTGTTCCTAGAAGTTAATGTACTCCTCTAAATAACTCCTTTGGATAACAGAGGAAATCAAAACTTAAATGATAAATGAAATAGAAAAGAATGAAAAAGGATATCACTTTATGTCATGACCTATAGAATAAATCAAGCCATACCATGTTTTCTGACCATAATCAAAATATGTTAGAAATCAGTAACAAAAAGATAGTTAGAAAAACTTTATACGTTTGGAAATTTAAAAACCTAATACAGAGAGTATAGAATTAGAACATATTTTGCACTAATAATGAAAAACTATATATTCAACATCTGTGATGCATTTAAGCTTTAAATGCTTATATTAAAATAGGTAAAAATTGAGGAAATTTAAAAGTATGCAACATGAAAAGTTAGAAAAAAGGGCAGCATTAAAACCCCCAATAAAGTAAGGTGGGGAGATGGGTGAAATAGGGAATGGGGATTAAGGAAGACACGTGTGATGAGCACCGGGTGATGTATGGAATTGTTGAATCACTCATTGTATGCCTGAAACTAATATAACACTGTATGTTAACTAACTGAAATTAAAAGAAAATACTTTAGATTTTCCCAATATAGTAGAAGAAACATTAAAAGGGCAGAAATCATTAATACAGAGAACAAATATATAACAAGGAAGATCAAAAGCCAAATTGGTTCTTTGAAAAACCTAATAAAATAGACAAATCTCTAGGGGCGCCTGGGTGGCTCAGTCGGTTAAGCGTCCCACTTCAGCTCAGGTCATGATCTTGCAGTTTGTGGGTTCAAGCCCCGCATCGGGCTCTGTGCTGACAGCTCGGAGCCTGGAGCCTGCCTCGGATTCTGTGTCTCCCTCTCTCTGCCACTCCCCAGCTCACACTCTGTCTCTCTCTCTCTCAAAAATAAATAAACATTAAAAAAAATGGACAAATCTCTAGAAAAACCGATTAGAAGTAAAGACATAAACAATTGTTGGAGTAAAAAAGCCAAAGTTAGCTATACTGATAATATTAGAAAGTAACAAAAAGGAATTACCAACAACCTTATGCAATACAGTTCAGAACTTAGCTGAAATGAGTAAAGTCCTAGAAGAATACAACTTAAACAAAAAGCAATCAAAAACGAAATAGAAAGCTGGAATAGTCCTACAATTTTTAAGATATTGCATAGTGTAAACTCTTTCCACCAAGAAAACACCAGTCCCAGAGAGTTTTACAAGTGAGTTCTAACAATCAAAGAACAAATAATTTGAAACTTACTTGAGCTTTTCAAAAGACTAATGGCAAAGAGATGGTCTGTAATTAATTTTATGGGGTGAGGGATAGCCTTGATACAAAATACTATAATTTTGAGAAAATTATACACAATCTCACTTATGAACATAGATGAAAAAGTCTTAAACAAAATACTTACGAATCAAATCCAGCAAAGTATAAAAAAGGTCAAGTTACAAACCAAATTATAAAAGAAAAATGTTAAAAAACAGCAAATGAAGACAAACACACACACATACACTCAAATAAAAATTTAAAAGACCACATTGGAATTATTCTAGTAATTCAAGGTTAGTCTAATATTAGAAATCTAATAACGTAATTTACCTTATTAACAGATTGAAAGATTTTTAAAAACCTGTGATCATCTTAAAACATTCTAGTAAAAGCTTAAAAAATAGCTATCCACGATTAAAATAAAAAACTTTGATGATTAAAGAATCATGATATCCATGATTAAAGAACAAAACTACTCTTCGAAAATAGGGAATAAAAGGGAAATTCCTTAACTCCAAAAAGCATCCTCAAAAAACCTACAAAAATTACCATACTCTGATATAATGTATAAAACATTCCATTTAAAATTAGGAGCAAAACAACAACACCTGCTATCATAATTCTATTCAGCATTACACTGAAAGAACTAGCCAAAATAATAAGATGAACAGAAAATAAACATTAGAAGGAAACAAAACCATAAAATAGAAAATTCCCCAAATCCCCAATCCAGTAAAGATAGGACCCCCCCAAAAAAAGCCACAGACCAATTTCTCTTATAAATATAGATCCAGAGGTTATAAATAAACTAGTAGCTAGTCAAATCAAATAGTGTATTAAATAAACAAACAGGTTTGACCAAATAGGGTTTATTAAAAGAATGCAAGCCTAGATCTAGGCTTGCCTAGATCAACTTCCAGCAATCTGAACATTTGACAATATAATTCATAATAGGGAGTTTGTACACATGAATTAAAAGAGACACCCTACAGAACTATGTAAGCAGAAACCAAAAAGGCTTTTGATAAAATCTGGCAATGTTTCTAGTACAATCCTATGTAGGACAGGAATGGGAGGCAACTCCTTGAAAACTAGACTATATACAAAACCAGCATCAATAAGATTCTGAATGGTGAAATGCTAAATCAATCTTTATTTCTAATAAAATCAATAACACAGCAGAGATGCCGGTATCACCATTGTTACTGGAAATTGCAGTTTATACAAGATGACCAAAAAAAAAAAAAAAAAAGTACACCAATAAGCATAAAATAGAGAATGCTTTATTTTTTTTTAAGGTAGTGAGAGGAGATTGTATTCTTCAGAAATGTCAGAGAAAGGATGTGGACTTGTTCCAGATTACAGAAGGCTAAACAGATATGATGAGGCTGGATCCCCCGCTGGAGGGGGGAAATGCTATAAAAGACTTTATTAGGTCAGCTGAGAAACTGGAATACAGATGGTAGATTAGGTAAAAGTATCAGTGTATATTTTGGTATTGATAATTACTGTTTATGTAAGAGAATATCATTATTCTTTGGAAGTAAACTCTGGAGTTTTGGAGGATGACTTACCCATAAAAGATCTAGGAAAAAATTGTGCGCGCGCGCACACACACACACACAGTCAGAGCAGAAGATACAACAAATGGAACAAAGTGTTAACAATTGGGTATATCCATGTTCTGGCACTATTTTTATTTTTGCAACTTTTTATAAATTTGAAATTGGTTCAAAATAACAAGTAAAATTAGTCTGCCAATAGAAAAACAGACATAATTCCCTTTATTTGCAGATGATACTGTATATCTAGAAAAATCCAAGAGGGTCTACTTAAAAAACAAAACAAAGCAAAATGCCCAGAATTAATAAGAGAAGTTGGTTGTATACGAGATAAATATATAAAAATCCATCTCTTGTACCATTGTGTGTCACCTATACTTTCAATTCCAGCCATAAACGAAAGAGGAAATTAGGAAAACATTCCATTCACAATAGGGCCCAAAGCCATGCAATATCTGGAAAAAAATTTAACAAGAAAGGCACAAGAAAATAATAAAATCTTACTGAGGTTATAAAACAAGCTCTGAACAAATGGAGAACAATACTGTTTTCCGGGACAGAATGACTTACTATCATAAAAATATAAATCCTTTTCAAAAGTAAAGAAATTAAATGCATTTCCAGCGAATTGCTGTTTCTTCTGGAACTTAAAAAAATCACCTTAAAATTCATATGAGTGTCTGAGAATATCCATAAATAGTTATGGAAAAGTCAGGTAGAGGACTTGATGCATCAGATATTAAAACGTGTTCTAAAGCTACTGAAGTTAAATGGTTAAGTGTTGGTGTGAGGCAGACAAACGGATAAGTGAGGCAGATTAGAGTCCAGAAACAGATCCCAGATTTTATGAGACTGTTAGAGAAAAAAATGTGGCATATTACTTCACAGGGGAAAGCCAGAAGTGGTTGAACAAAGGGTGCTAACATAACTGGGTATCTACTTAGAAGATACCCACGCCATAAACACAAATACATTCAGGCATATAAAACCTTGAAGTAGAAAGCTAAGAAAACTAAAGAGCTTTTCTTCTTTCCTTTTCTCGGCTTTCCTAGAAACGCTGGGTAAGAGAGATGTCTTTAAGCAAGATACGGAATCCGGAGCCACAAATGCAAAAACAGACATATTAGATTGTACCAACATTTAAAATGTCCGTATGCCAAAGATATCATAAACAAACGTGAACAATAAAAAGGGAGCTCCCACAACTCAAAAGGCACCCCTCAGTATGTAGGAAGATTTCACAGAGGAGAAAGTAAAATCCAGATAAAAAGATCTGACATGTAAATAAAAACAGGGCAGTACTAGTTTCCGTCAATTAGATAGACATATTTCCAGGAGAGAACATACTCAGGGCTGGCAAGGAGGCTGGAAGGTTGACCGGAATGTGAATCACCACAACCTTGCTGGGCTAGCGATGTTGCCCCCAAATCATCCATGTCTATTTAAAGTCTGTTTTAAGGTCAATATACACTTCGAAGCAGCAATTTCATTCTGGAGGATCTACCTTATAGCGATAAAGGCACCAGTGTGAAAGGGCTCCATTTTGCTGTACCATTTGTAATAGCACAGCCTGGTAACACACTGAATGTCTATCAATAATGGAACCAGGAAAAAAATGGAACCATTGAATAAACCACAGTACCTTCATGCTATAGCCTGCTTTGTTCCTCCTGAGAAGAATGAGTAAAGTGGGTAACTAAGGACATGGAGGGAATCCTTCATATGTTTTAAGAGATTAACACCAATTGTAAACCTCTAACATACATCCATTTGCCCCTTTTCAGCAGGATCTTTATAGTGGCTATCTCAAGAGGCTGGGGAAAAGGAGGTTAGGGACAAATAGTTAACTTTATGTGTCTTTTGTTTCACTAGTTATAAGGAGCATGTTTTTTATCTTTATTTTTTGATAAATAAAATGTGAAAAATTTGGGATGTTCAAGTACAGTGTGACTGGGTATCACCATTATTACCATCACTAAATCCCGACCCCCGGCTCTACCCAAAATAGTGACCTTAAGTGTCTGGGAGGAGGGGCTGATGACTCAGTTTCCCAGTGGAGTGTGACAGGGTGAGGGGGGCATTTCCCCATCTCACCCCTGCGAGTGGCGGGGTTCAAACCTGAGACAGAGGGTTTGCAGCTCTGACAGTCACTGGAGGAAGCTCCGGCTTGGGCCCCTCCTCGTCCTGTGAAGAGGATGCCAGGAAGGCGACCTCCGTTGCTCCCTAAACCATCCCTCAGAGTGGGGTTGCTGACAGAGCAGGGCTCGCCCCAGGAGGAGTGCGCTGAGGTCGGCAGGGCGGCTCACGACTAGCGGTCTTTGGCTCGTCAACCACAAGAGGGGGCCCAAGAGCAAGCATGGGAGGCCCCCGGGGAAAGAAGTTAAGTAAAAGTCCGGGCAGTCCTCTGCGGCTCTGTAGGCCTATCTCTCTACCTGACATAGCCACTGGCCTCTTTGCAAGGTGAGCGGTTACCCTCAGGAGGAAAACTGCTGGACAGAGCACAGGCCAGGGTGGGTCCCAAAGAAAACAGGCCACGGGCCCAACAGAAACCTGGCAGCCGGGTGATAAAAAGCCATCATTTTTCATGTGGGTCTATGTGCGTGAGGGAGGGCGGAAGGAAAGGAGAGTGGAGAGGAGGTGGTGTGCTGTGTGTCCTTAAAAGATGTATTCAGAGGAAACGAACATTAAATAGCAGAGACATTACAGTCAGTCCGCAGGAAGAACTGTCAGAACCATCACACCCAGTCATGGAGGGTGGATAGTCTGGAATCCTTTAGGAAGAGAATACCAGGCCTCGTGTGTGTGCGTTATTTGGGGCTGGGGTGGTCATAGCCAGTTAGGACAGGGAGCGCTGGGGGAGAATTCCAGAATGCAACAATGAGCTTATACCCAAAGGAGCCCCATTTCAGAGCCTGATTATCTCACCTCCCACTCTTGATTACTAGAAGGACCCCAGGAGGTGGGGATGGTTCAATGCAACCTCTCTGCTGGAGATTCAGCTGAGTTCTCGTGGCTAGGGGAGGGGCAGAAAGGAGCTGCTCTATCTACACCTTGCTAGGAGGACGGGGAAGTTCTTGGCAAGCCTGGCGGGGCTTGTGCAGGGAAGTGCTGGCCTCCAAGGCCTCTTCTTCTGACAATGCCCAGGGCAGTTTGGGAACTCCTCTTTGGAAACTGTCTTCAGAGCTGATACACATAACTTCTGAAAGCTTTTTCCTGTAAAAGTTTGGAAGTAGCCACAGACATTTGGAACCAAGTCTGGTGGATAAGGGGAGAGCTCTCTCCAAGTCTCAGTAAGGACTAGCGTTTCTCAAAATACAGCAGTTGGAAGATCTTCTAGAGCAGGGGGTCTTCAAGTGTGGTCCCTAGGCGGGTGGCAGCAGTGGCAGCTGGGGACTTGTCAGAAATGCGGATTCTTGGCCTCGACCTCAGACTGCTGAATCAGAACTTTGGGTTCTTCCAGGGTATTCTCGTGCATGCTCCAGTTTAAAAACCACTGCTTCAGTGAAGTCTCACTAATATATCCCAAGCAGGTGGTTGTCAGCAAACCAGACTCTTCAGTGCTGTGCAGCCCCTTTGTATTGTTTATGAGATTGGGGCTGGGAGTGTGGATGTTTAATAATCTGGAGGAGACATTTTTACACGCTACACTCAGGGTTTTAAGCCTTTAGCATTTTACACTTTACCCTCAGATACCCAAAAATCAGATTAAATCATGGGTACTATCCCTAGAAAAATGTACAGACACACGAATGCACAGTTTCAAAGGTTTGCATACAATTTCGAGTCCCTCATTGCCTGGGCCAAGAACCTCTAATCTACACAAAAATTTCCCCCCAAGAATTTTTCCGTTTCAGAAGGATGGAAGCTGGAGGCCTAATTGCAGGTGTGATTCAATTTGGGCAGAAGGTGGCGCTGTAGAGGATGAATTGTGGTATTTTGCCTAAGCAACTCTAACTAGACCCAGGCTAGGGTGTGGGGCCCTGCCCAGAGGGGTACATAAAGCTGTCTTCTCCGTCTCCTGAACTTAAGAGACTACACACTACTGCTTCTTTTCCGTCCCTCTTCAAGTCCAGGGTTCTCTGGGTGTCTCTGTCACCCAGTTATTCTGTTCTATGAGAGTTGCAGATGCATCCAATAATCACAGAACCTCAGTGGGGATCTATCTCGTTTCCCAGGCTAGCCCCATCTTATAGTTGGGAAAGTGGATGTCTGCACAGGAACCGGCTCTCCGTACCACACAAGGGGGCAGCAGACGGCACCGACTGTTTAATGGGGCATATGAGCGTTTCTGCCCTCCAGGGAAAGCTAGTGCCAGCTTCTCTCGAGAAGGAATAGTGAAAATACATTTCTCTGATTTGATCCTCACAACAACTCTCTTTTATACTAGATGAGGAAACTAGGACTTGCAAACCTAAATAGATGCTTCTCGAACTTCAGGGAGCATCCCATCACCTGGAGGGCTTTGAAAGACCGATTTCTGCATCTCCCCACCCCCCTAGAGCTTCTTATTCTGTTGGTCCGGTGTGGGAGCCCCAGAAGCTGTATTTCTAACGAGTTCAATCTAGAATTGCCAGGTGGCTAGTAGGGGTGGGATGGGGCTGGGATGAAAACAGAAGAAGTCTGAGTCAGACTGTGTGAGCCCCGTGCACACACGCACAGCCGCTCCATCACACTTCCTCCCAGGGCAACCCTAGCACTAGGAAGGTCTCTGTGAACTTGGAATCAGGTTTCCAGAAGTGGGAGGGTCTGATTTAGTCACTCTAACACTTCCTCATTCATGCATCTCATTCATTATTCACCTTCCTCTGAACGAACTGAGCACCTACAATGGACTGGGTGTTCAGTAAAAGTGCAGAACGGGGCTCAGGGGCTGAAGAGTAACATCCAATAGGAGAGACGTTGTGGGGACAGAGAGGAGACATGTGGCCAGGCGGTGATCCGATGCCTCGATGAATGCTGCCAACAAGACAGTTACAGAAGAGGGAGAGGAGGGGCAGGCTCATTGTCCAGGTGCCTGGGTGAAACCTCCAGGAGAAGTGACGTCTCAGCTAGCCCTGGGAATGAGTCAGAGGAAGGAAGGGTATGAGGAAAGGTGTTGGAGAGGCAGAGGTGAAAGTAGGAGCAAAGGCCTAGAGACATCAACTGGCAGCCCCGTGCAGAGGCAGCGGCGGCGGGGGCGGGGGTGAGGAGAGGATGCAGCCTGAGAGAGGAGAGGTGTGCAGGGACCCTTACAGAATGCGGGGCCATAAGGTGAAGGTGCTGGGAGTGCCAGGTGAGTTTGAAGCAGGGGGACAAAGGGGTCAGTGCTGCAGGGGGGCAGCATGGAGGATGGGAGGGCACCGGGTTGGGGAGCAGTGGGGTAGGAGGTTGCTGACAGATCACCGACACTGGCAGATGGGGTCCAGGAAGGGAGGGATCAAGGGTGGCACCAGATTTCCAGTCTGGGGTGGGTGGTGTCGGGCGGGAGCCTGAGGGGGGGACTGTTTGGTGGAAGGGGGACAGCAGAGCGAGCTGGCACCTGTGCAGGGCCCTTTATGCCTTAAGAACCCCCAACCCCCAACTCAAAATGCCGTGGCTCTCTGCCCTGGTCCTGCAGTGCCCCAGGGGACTCAAAGGAGCCCATACCCCACCTCCTTCCATGAGGCCGGCTTCACTTCCCACCCACGCTGCTGCTTCCCAGGCTGAGATAGTCCCAAAGCCTTGGAAAACCTCGAGCTCTGGAGAAAAGTTAGCTGGCATTGCTCTTTTGCCTTCTCTTCCTTTTAAAAGAAGACCCACGAGAGCAGCAGGTGAAAGAGTCCAGCTTTGGGAGGAAGTTCAATACAGCCATTCCACCGATGTAGAAAGAGGCACAATAGCCCAGATCCCCCAGGCCCTTGGCAGTAAGAGTGGTCTCTGAGGGCCCAGAGCGGGCGGAGGGGGACACTGAAAAGGTAGGAAGGGAAACCAGGGTGGTGGCGAGACAGCTGGGGAGCAAGAGTGTGGGGATGGGTGACAGGGAATTAGAAGGGACAGATGGGCCCATGGGGGACAGCTAGAGGCAGGGCAATTTAGAAGAGACCCTGCCCCGGTGCTAGGGAGCCCTGGGATTTGGCCTTGGTGCCTGGGAAGAGGTGGAAGAATCTTACCTTGACCTGGTCCAGCACCACCAAGGGCCCGTTGACGCTGCACACAGTCCTGTAGGCTGGGGGAGGGGTGGAGATAGGTGAGGGTCTCACACCCAGACACCCAGACACCTAGACACACACACACACCCAGACACACACACACACACACACACACACACACACACACAGAGGCATCTTCTGCTTTCTCTCCCTGTACGCACCACCCCCACCCCCTTCCCAGTCTGGGCTGTCAGGGTCATTAGCTGTGACAGGGCCAGCCACCATTGCTGTAAGGGTCATGCCCCTGCCCGCAGGGCCCCCTGCTGGCTTGGACACCTGCAGGAGGCTGGGGGGAGGGCCAGGGCAAGGGCAGAGGCCCCTCAGAGTCCTCCCCTCCCCTCTCGGCCACGAAGAGGTCTTTCTTATCTTGAGGCTGCTTCCCCTCTGGCCTCAGCTCCCATCTTACATCTCTGACCCACAACATTTTCCAAAAGCTTCTGGCCCCCAGCTAGAGATGGGTAGAGAACTGCCCTCCCTGCCCCCCACCAGGACCACACTTCCCTCCGTCACCCGACACTGACTGAGCACGCTGCACGTGAGGGGCAGGGGCTGGTGCATGCATGGGTGAGAAAAACCAGCCAGGGTCCCTGCCTGGACAGCTTGGGCTCCCTGGTGCCTGTGGGAGAGGGGAGGGAGCGACGAGGACAAAGGAAGAAACAGAACGTCACAGCCCTAGTGGCTGGAGAGACCCACAAATGAGGAAATGAGCTCAGCTTACAGAGAGCCTCTAACCCCAGTGTCAGGGAGCCCCAAACTCCAGTGTTGGGGACCCCAATCGGAAAGCCATGGACTAGAAGACAGGAAGCCTATCCTGGTTCTGCTAGGGGCTGGCTGAGAGACCCTGGGACCCTCCCTCACCTATAAGCTGGGAGACATAGCTCTTCCCTGGGGTCCCCATGAAGCACCAGTGAGACCATAGAGACTGTGGTACAGCAGGATGGCCAGAGTGTCCATGAGGTCACTGAGTCACTCACAGGTTGGAAGGACATCAGAGGGGAGAGAGTAGTCTAAGCCTCTTTCAAAAGGGGAGGTGAGTGGGGTCCAGAAGGGTGAAAAACCTGGCCCAGTATTACCCACCATGCTTGTGGCAGAGCTGGGGCTGGGACCCACCATAAAAGCCTGATGCCAAGTCACCCTACAGCAAGGAAAACTAAATGCCCGCAGCTCACGCCTTCCCCACTCCGGGGCTCAGTGGTCAAACCCCTTGTTTTTATCTGATCTAATTCCTTTCACCAGGGCATGGGCTAGGATGAGGACTGGGCAAGGCGATCCTTGTGGGCATATTTGCAAGGCTCTTCTGAACTTATGAACTGTTAGGAAAACTCAAGAACGAGAAGGCGCCAGAAGATCCATTCTTCTAGGGCTTGGACCTGGAGCAGACGAACTCCTGCAGCTTCCTCCGGGTTCCCAGAGAGGAGTATCCAACCTTCCCTTGTAGGCCAGCCTTTCCTGGTCCTGAGGCCCAGCCCCCCGAGATAACTGCTCCCTCGGGCAGAGGGCCAGCGCCTCCTTCTCTGCGGCCCTTCCATCAAGCGACTCTGGTATCTCCCATCTTAAAACCACTCCCTGGGCCCCAGTCCTTCCAGAGCTGCTGCCCTTCACAGCCCAACTTCTGGCAAGTCCGGCTCCATCGCTGACTTCTTTGCCCACCCTCTCTGTGCGCTCTCCAACCTGGCTTCTCTCTAGGCCACCCCAAGGGACCAGGTACAGTGATCAGAGCCTCATTTTAAAAAGCCCTGGGCTGAGCCTCTTGCTGGCCCTATAGAGAAAACTACCAGACCAGCCAAAAGGGAAGAGATGGCAGAAGCGAGATGCAGAGTGGGTGGGCTGGGTGGGAGGTGAGAGTGTGGGAAGAGAAGGAGCCCACGGTCCAGAAAGCCCCAGGGAACTCTTTCTGGTTCTGTCTGGGAGGCAGGTCCTTCAACTTCCTCTCTTGCTTCACAGCAGGCTCCCCACACTTCACAGCTTCTGTCAAGGGAAGTCTGTTAACCTGGGGAGGGCAGTGGGGAGTGGCCGGGAGAAGCCTCGGGCCAGGACAAAGTGCTGCTTGCTGGCAGGGCCCTTGGGCTGGGCGCCCAGCGTGTGGTCTGTAAGCCTCTGTCTTATCCCCGACAGAGAGCCTCCTTTCTGGATTTCCAGAACCATAGGGCCTAGCTCTAGTAGGCTTCCCAAAAGCTTGCGGGAGGCGTCCATTGCTCCACAGCATGGACCTTTCGCTGCAGATAATCCACTGTGGCTGTTTCTGTTCATCACTTGACTTTTCACATCCTTCAATGCCCTGCCCTTAGATGACTCCTGCAGCCCACTGGCTCTGCTCCCCACCAAAGTGCCACAGCCCTCAGCCACGCCACCGTAGAGGGCATCCAGTTCTCCAGCTTGTCAGTCCTTAATGAGATGGATCATGTGTCTCCCCTCAGACTAGGACTCTGTGCCTCCCCAGTCAGACTAGACCGTATCTTTTCTTAGAGCTGTCTAGTTTGGAGCAACAAAGGTGTCCTTGACAGGAAGCCAGGCCTTTTGTTTGCGTCCACCCCCAACTGATTGTGTCCATTGCACGCAGTGGCAAATTAAGGCCCGGAAGTGGGCCGCTCTCTCCTGGGGCACACCACAAGTCAGTCTGCATCCTGTGGCACTCCCCCAGCCTCGGGACATACCCTTCAACCCCAGGGAGGTAAAAGGTGGGGGCAGTGCTGGAGGCAGTGGGCTGGCCCAGAAGACCTCTGAGGGGCACTCCCTCAATAGGCCTTCCTGAGACTTTGCAGACACTCCCTCCCTCTGCTCTGCCCCCTCCCCTTCTCCATTGTCCCAGCTGACACTTCGGGTTGCACTTAGGTCCGAAGGCTGGGAGCCCCTCCCTGCCCCCATCTCTCCACTGCCCTCCCTGTCAAAGGCGCAGCGGGGGCTCAGTGCAGCCCACTAATTAGGGCCTGCCCAGCCACACCTGCAGCGTCCTGGGAGCCGGCTGAGCCAGGCGCCCATGCGTGAGGTGGGGGTGGGGGCAAGCCCGGGGCAGTAGGTCCCGCACCTCCTCCCTGATCCCCTCCAGAGGGATTAGGGGAGGGAGGGCAGGGGCTGGAAGGCCAGGCCTCTTAGAATCAGCCCAAGACCCTGCCGGGTGGAAGTCTCTCAGTGTGACCTTCCTGGCCTTTCGGTGGAGGAAACTGAGGCAGGCGGCAAAGCCAGTGGTTTGGCATTCTAGCCTCTGGGTGATCAGCTGACCAGGCCCTCTCCCTCCAGCAGGGCTGACAGCCTGTCGTCCACCCTTTGCTCATGCTGCACCCTGCCCCCGCCCTTTCCTCCCACCCTACCTAGCATCTTCTGGCCCACACAATAGATGAAGCTCCAAGCTGCCCCTTCCCCTCAGGGAAAGAGTTCTCCGTCTGAGGGAGGCGAAGGAGTCCCTCCTTGCCCAGGGTGGACATTGCTGGGGTTCACTCCCCATCTTATTCTACCCTGTCCCCTCCTTTCTGGCCCATTCCCTCAGCTACTGCAGTGAAATCACCCTTAATGCCTCAGGCCTGTTTGGTTCACTTCCTCCTCCAGGAAGCCTTCTATTGGACTCATCCCATCTCTGGCCGAGGAAGCCCTGGCATTGGGAGCCGGCTGCCCCATCCCCTGTCCCTCTGGGATCCCCAGCTCTCCTCCTGGAGAGCTTTCTGTCTCTGCATAAAGTTCTCCTGCCCAGAAGCGCGTAGAGTGCCCAGGTAAGAGGCCAGGCTTGAGGAGGAGGGCAGAGACAGACACAGGAGTCCTGCCTCTAGTAAACTGAGGGCAGCAGCTTTAGGTTTTGGTCTGCCTGGCTCCCCGTCCTGTCCTCACTCCTCAGAGAGGACACCCCTTGGGCCCCAGGGAGGAAGGTGGGGATGAGAAAGCTGTGAGTGGAGAAGCACCCTGCGGAACTCAGTCTGCTCTGAGGGGTGGAGGCAGTCGGGCTGGGGCCGGCCCCTGGGGGCGCCCTGTGAGGACACTGGTATGCAGCAGAAGTAAAGGTTGTAGGTAGACTTTGTCACTGCAAGAACAGCTTTAACACAGGGAGCAGAGTTGGGGGTGGGGGGCTCACTTCTGCAGACCCTGGTCTCTGGGTCAGCCGTTGGGCGTGACACATTCACCTGGGTGGTGGCCACATGGAATGATACACAAGCAGGCATGGGAACGCTGACACCCCTGGGTTCCAGCCTGGGTCAAATCTCCAGGGCTTGTTGACTCTAAATAAGGCCCCGACTGGAGGGAACTGGCTGGAGGAGGCCCCGGGGTGAGGCTGCACCAGCAGGTCCCTGGGAGGGCACACTGCAGGGAGTGGAGTTGGGGGGGGGCGGGGGGAGTTCCCGGCAGGGGTGGGCCATCCCTTGGGTCTGGATGAAGGTCAGACAACTTGAGACAACTTGGCTCAGGTCTCCAGGCCTGGGCTCTGGCTGGCCTCAAGGGGGCTCCAGTCACTGCGAATTTCTGGGCCTTCAAGACCCCTGCTTTGCCCCAGGGGAGAATCTGGATCTCTGCCCTCCCCCATACCTCCAAGGCGTAGGGCCTGCAGGGCCTCCTTGATACATTGCCCTGCAGGCCCTCCTTGATACATGGTCTCACTTAGTTTCTCCTTGCCGGAATGCACTCCGCCCCTCAGTGCCTGCCTCAGGCCCCTGGAGGTGCCTCCACACCCCCAACTCTGCTCCTACTGGACGCCCCCTCTGTACTTGCTCTGTTCTGGGCGGGTGCCAGCTCATTCAGTGCAGACCCAGCGGGCAGCTGCCCTGTCAGGTCACTCCTCCCACTATGGCCCAGGTAACTGGAGAGGGCCAGCTTCTCTCCATACACACCCCGTTCGGAGCCCCTGGCTCTGCTGAGCTGGTGCCGGCCAGGCTGGTTTACGCCAGTGAGCGGGGCTGCCTGAGAATTCCAGAGTTGGAGAATGACCTTGGGAAGGACAGATGGAGGGGGTACTCCCTTCGGTCCTTAGAGCCTTACTGCTTTCTGTGCCCCAGACATCTAGGCACACCTAGGAAGCCTGCAAGGGTCAATACTCCAGCACCCACGGCCATGCCAGGCACTCCCCCCACCCCCCGGCGGTACATACACAGACGCAAGACATCGCCCGACCACATACCCACGTTCTCCCCCTGAGCCTGCACACTCGTGCACACGCACACACGCGTTCGCCCTCAGTCTGAGTGTAAAAGTACGCACATACACTGTCACGCATTTCCTCACTCTGGTTATACACGCGTGCAAGCTGTCACACACATATTTACACATATCCTCACCCAAGTGTGGGAGCACACACTGACCCAGCCACGTGCCTTCCCCTGTGCTCTGCACACAGACACGTGTAAGGCACACGTGACACGTGCCCATTGACATGACCCACGGTGTCACATAGTTCCCCATCCTGAAAATGCACACATACTTTGCCTTGCCACACATATTCCCTAAGAACACTTGATCATACATTTCCTCAGGCTGAATGTTCTGGTACACATGCACCTACTCCAAACACACACACATCCACACAGGCGCATGTATCACAAACGCACACTCTTGGGGCAGTTGGGAGCTCTCCCGGGACTTGGGGTCTTGGTGCAGGATAAGGGTGATGACGGAGAGGTTCCTGCAAGGACACCCCTGCCCTCTCCTCGGGGGTGGCCTGGGCTGGGGACCCCAGCCCTCCACACGCAGAGGTGGCTCCTTGTCCAGGCGGTCCACCGCATGGCTCTGCCGCGCCCAGAGCCCCCTCGGTCTTCCCCAGTCTCGGTCCTCCTCTTTCCCTGAGCCTAAGAAGCAGAGCCTGGGGACCCAGCAGCCCACCCCAACCTCACCCTCTGGGGGTTTGTACTCACTGACACGGGGGTGGGTGATGTAATTTCGGGTGACCGCTTGCATGTGCTCTCGGGCTATGCCCAGGTCACAGCCACCTCCGGGGAGCCCCCCGGGCCTACTGTCTGCCTTCGCGGCCATGGTGAGGCGGCAGGCGGGAGCCGAGTGCCTGAGCCTGCTGCTGGTGGCGAGTGCAACACTTCGGGCCCAGCTGGAGCCGGAGTGAGCTGACCAGACTGCCCCTGTGGCCACCCCTCCCCTCACCCCTCCTCTCCTGCAGGAGTTGACTGTAAACAGGGAAACCAGCCTCTGGCCCTGGAGCTTTTCCAGATCTGGGAGGTGCTGGAATGAACTCAGCTCCTCCCCCTGGAACCTCAGGAGCTCTCACAGGCCCTTGCCCCATGCCACATCTCATCCTGGCCTCCCCACCACGTGCAGTTTCTGGCAGGCTGCCCTCTCTCCACAACTTTTCCTTACTGTCCCCACCCCCCCGACCTGCCCTCACCCTGTACCCCTTGCCCTGACCGTACCTAGGTACTTCTTCCCCTGAACAATTCAATCATCACCTTTTTGTGAACATCTATAGAGGATCATTCTTGTGCCAGCTTCAGTGCCACCTCCTACAGGAAGCCTTCCCAGCACTTTCGATTCACCACGAATGTGGGGTCTTTCCTTTGTCATGCCCTTTGGGAGAATTCTCTCTTGTCCCTGCTGCTAGGCTCTGAGCCCCCAAAGAACTGAGTTTGTCTCCTCCATCACACTTGGGTCTCTTTAAGTCTTTCTCTCTCACAATATTGAGAGCTCCCAGGGAAGCAGGGCAGGTCTCTCTCCATCCGGTCATAGGACTCTGTCTTACCCTTTCATATTCCACCTCTAGGGTCTCATGCGGGAGGTCTGTCCTGACATTTTTCAGCCCAGAACAGAAAGTACAAATGGAGGAACCCTCTTTGTGTCGAGTGGCTAAAGGAGTTGTTGTCTGCTGGACAAGGCAAGGTAGACACTAGGGGGTGGCTGGACCCACTGAACCCAAGGTCTGCCCCAGTCACCCCCACGTTTTATTCCAGACTCAGGATGTCCCGGCATTTCTAAGCACCTCCCCAAACTATACTGGCAGTGCAGAGGGAAGAGGAAGCACGGTTGTTGGGGATCCCAGTCTGGGTGACTAAGGCCAGCCGATCTGACACCAAACATGTGTTTCTAAGAGCAGACTGGAACAGACTGTGCTTGTCTTTTTTCCCCCACGGGGTTGAAATTTCATCTGTGTCCTCTGGCCTGAGGACCCATTTCTGGTCCCTGGGCCCTCTCTCACAATTTCCATTCTTTCAAAGAAGTCCCGTGGGCCAGGGGGTGACTATGAAAGGGGGAGCTTTGTGGTAATTGGCAGTGCTACATCTTGATGGCAGTGGTGGTTCCACAAATCTCACACGGGTGCCAAAATGACAGGGAATTACACACACACACACACACACACACACACACACACACAGTACGGATGTCAATTTCCTGGTTTCGCTATTACACTTCGGTTACGGAAGATGTAACCATTGGGGGAAATTGAGTGGAGGGTACAAGGAATTCTCTAAAGTATCTTTGCAACCTCCTGTAAATCCATAGTCATTGCAAAACAAGAAGTTAAATACAAAGGTCTTACTTGAGGGAAAAAAAAAAACCACTTTAAAAAAAGTGCTTCGTGTGGTGGGGATGGTGGTGAGCGTGCCCTCTAAGGCATGCGGATCTTGCCTGGATTTACTTCCTATTTCCTCTCTCTGGCTCTCTTCTAGATCCCGAGCTCACCTTTCATTGTCTACCCTCCCGTTTTGTTTTTTTGTTTAAGTTTATTTATTTACTTTGAGAGAGAGGGAAAGAGAGAGAGAGAGCACGGGAGCAAGCCCAGGGAGGGGCAGAGAGAAAGGGAGAGAGAGGAGCCCAGGCGGGCTCCATGCTGTTGGGGTGAGGGGTGGGTACTCGGTGTGGGGCTGGATCTCTTGAATGGGTCATGATCATGACCTGAGCCGAAACCAAGAGTCGCTTAACGGCCTAACCCCTAACCGACCGAGCCGCCCAGGCGACCCTCATTGTCTACCCTCTTGAAGGATTTGACATTTCTACCTCTCAAATATTTGTATGTCTCGAAGAGGAGCTTGCCAAGAGCAATGCTTAACCAGCAAAAGCGTCCACGTTGCTCTGGGCTTTGCAATGCCCAGGCAGAAGCTCTAATTGGCGGTAGGAGCGAGGTGCCTGTCAGCCCACCATGTGGTACCTCCTCCCCCCATTAGCTGTGAACACGGCTCCAGTTTTTGCCTCCTCCCATTAGCGGTCCCCCGGCTCCGCCCATTTTCCTTCCCAGGGAGGAGAGGGAGAGAGGGGATTGAGGGGCAGTGGTGGTGCTGTGGGGACTCTGTTTCCCTTCTTGTCATTGTTTTCCTTTTATTTCAGTGAGAAGCACACGCACGCACACTGCACTCGCACACACAAGCTGCGGGACCAAGGCCTTCTGGTCAACAGTCTCTGAGCTGGGGGGGCAGTGGGGCCAGACGTGGGGCTGCCCGCCTCTCTGGGAGCCTGCTCAGGGGAGTCCATGGGGCAGGGGAGGCAGGGGTGGTGCTGTGCTTGGGGACTCAGTGTCATAGGGAGGTGGAGGCTTAAATGCTGGCTGTCTTGTCACCGCCGCTGCCGCCGGGGCTGCCCACTCTCCGTTCTAGCCTGCTGTAGGGCGCGAAGGCCGAGGAGCCCAGTTCATAGCAGGCAGAGAGGTCCAGGAGCGGGGCGGTGGAAAAGCAGAGGGCCGGCGGAGGGGGTGGCAGGGGCGGGGATGCCGAGGCCGAGGTCAGTGGGTTGAGGCACGGGGAGGAGTTCCTGGGGTCACCCAGTGAGGTGCCCCTGTGGCCGGCAGGCAGGCCCAGCGGGCCAGGGGTCAGCGCCAGGAGGCCGGGGGCCCTAGGCACGGACAGCAGCCGGCCCTGCTCCAGCAGCCGCAGGATGTTGGAGGTGGCAAAGGCCTCGGAGGCCGAGGAGGACGCCCGCTTCTCCAGGTCTCTGCTCTGGTCTTTCTTCTGCTTGGTGCGGCGGTTCTGGAACCAGACCTTCACCTTGGGGGAGGAGGACACGGAGGGGTGTCGGGAAGGGAGAGGGGACAGGCAAAGCAAAGTGGGGGCAGATGGAAGGAGAAAAGGAGAGGAAGGGCATGGAGGGCAAGGGGACGGAGAGTGGGGGAGTAAGGGTGGAGTGAAAGGGGGAAGAAGAGCATTCAGAGTGTCATTAAGGTCTCCCCACACCAGTCTGCTCCAGGTGAACCAGTAAGGGACCCTCGCCCTCCAGATCACGGACATGGGGTGTGGTCTAGCAGGTGGGCAGACTCCTGGCGGGCAACATCCCTTGGCATTGCAGAGCGTCACCCCCAGAGGGAGGGGCATGGCCAAAGTGAGCCCTCTAAAGCACGGGGCCCAGGGCAGGGGCCAGTAAGTTTGAAGCTTTCAACAGCCACCTCCCACCTCATCATGTACAAAGTCCAGGTTTCTTAACATGACACCAAGTGTGACAGGCCACAGCAGGATGTCAAGGGGGACTTCCAATGGCCACACACTCAAACGTGGGGACAAAGAGATGCCAACAATAAATGGAGCCACCAACAAAAGGGCAGAGAGAGCCCCTTTTCCAAGGTCGATGAGACAACCAGCCGTCAACCACCACCCAGCACCTGGTGCCCCAAGCCCAGCCCTAGCCTAGAGAAGAAACCAGAGGCAGACCCAGCGAGGCTCAGTGGTCAACCCCATGGTGCCGGGATTTCCTCCCCACCGTGAGGAGAGGGTGCTTCCACTCATGGAAAGCAAGCAGCAGGCTCTGAAAGAATCGTGTGTAGGGACTGCAAGTGCCCGAGAAGAGAGGGTGACACTCGTTCCCCAGCTGGAACACTTGCCAAACCACCGCATCCACCACTGCTGCACCCGAACTCGTGTCCCAGGTGCACAGAGGCTGGCCTTGCCTCAGGCCTGGAAGTTTCCAGAAGCTGGCTGGGGCAGTGCGTGCCAGCAGGACAAGTGAGGACCGCAGAAGGGAGGGCATGCATAGGAAAGGATCGGGAGGCCTTGCTGGTTGCCTCTCGCTTTGGGAGGGGGTGAGGGAGGCCAGCGACTCCTAGGGCTCCAGTGAAGCGAGGCGAGAAGGAGGAGGCTGGAGTGGGAGGCTGCCTGGGTGAGGATGAGGGCAGAGTGAAGGCTGCCTGGGGCGACGCCTCATGACACCACCCCTTAGGAGCAACTATCCCCTCGAGCACCCTCAACAGTGAGTCAGACCTCTTCCAAGTAGGGAAGGAGAGGAAGAGGAGATTTGAAACAGGTGTGAGCTTGGTGTTTTAAATGGGATTAGATTGAGTTTCAATAACGGCAAGTTACAGGGTCTATTTGAGACTGAGTGCTTCATTCATTCACTGAATCATTCATTCAGCGACTCAGCGGATAGGTGCTGAGTGCCTGCTACCTGCTGGGCGCTGCTCTAGACTTGGGGGATCAGCAGGGACGAGAGCAGAACGAATCCCTGGTGTGGAGGGGACAGCACCGAGAGGGAGGCAGACGATGCACAGGAAGGGAAAACGGACAGCTGTGGCCATCAGGTGGCACCGAGTGCTTTGAGCGGCATCTCTCAAATTACTTGTGCTGAGGAGCCGCCTTTCAAAGTTTTCCAGTCCATTGTGCACCAACGTTTTTGTCAAATACAATGAAAATGAATTACACTTACTCCCATTTCTGCACTTAATCTGTCCTGGACAGATCAGAGTTGCTGGGGGCGGAAGGGGGCGCACAGCAGCCCAAGAACCACACTTTGAGAGACACTGGTTTGGAAAAAGGCTGCGGGATAAAGGCGGAGAGGCAGGGGAGGGGACTAGCTTATTAAAGGGCGGCAAACATAGCCTCTCTGAAGAGGTGACATTTGAAGGAGATGGCAGTAAGGGAAGGCCAAGGGACGTTGGGCCCAATATGTTTGAAGGAAGCGATTGGAAAGAAGCTCCCCTCTTTGCCATCCCCAGAACTCGACTGCTCCTCCCACCGGATCCGTGGGGAAGCGGCTCTGCAAGTGGTTGCATTCCCTCCCCTGCTGGGAAGCCCCCTGACTTCTCTGCCCTGGATAGCAGCCACCCTGTTAGGAACCCCGCAGCCTCCGTTTCTCATCTCAAAAATGGGGACAGATACCTGGGCTGTGGCCAGGATCAGATAAGGAGGGCCTCACCCTGAATTCGAGTCATCAGTTTTTGCTCCCTTCTGGGTCCCTAGCGCTGATAGCGGGAGAGGACCGACCCAGAAGTCACGATTCCTGTCCTGGGGAAGCCGAGGGTCCAGTGGGATGGTGGCATTCACCCGCTCCCAGCAACAAAAGGAGCGGCAGTAACAAGGAGTGTGACTAGTAAGGGATGACAAAGCTTTAGCAAGGTGTCCTGTCCTTCTGCAGCTCCAGGGGTACAAGGAGAGGGGGACATGGCTGGCCCTGGGCAGAGGAGGCTCCTGGAGAGGAAGTGAGGCAGGGCTGGGAGCTGGCGGGCCCATTTCTTGGGCCCGTATGGGTTACACTGGGGGGTTGTCGATCAGGCTGCATTTTAGAATTACCTGGAGTCCTGGTTTTCAAAATCCCGATGCCCACGCCGCATTCCAACTCTCTAAATCCCGGGGAGGGGGGTGAGGGCTAGATATCCATATTTTTAAAAAAGTTCTCTATGTGATTCTAATGTGTGAAGTGTGGTGGAAGGTGCTGGAGCTGTAAGAGTCGGGGAGAGGCACCCTGCCCATCTAGCTCCTACCATCAGTCCATGGTCCCTACAGGGCTGATTCATAAGGCTCAGCAAACACGGGACAAACTGCGTGAGAGACAGGCTCATCCCTCCTCTCCTCCAGGAAGCTTTCAGTTCCACCACAGGGGTCACCCTCTCTCAGGGTTAAATCTGGGTACAAATCCTTCAAGGCCCAGTTCAGTCGCACACTGGGTAGGCGGGGGTCCTATCCAGAAGTACACTTCCTGAGGCATTGGCCTCCCCTTGTCCTCTTGGTGCCCTGCTGTGGTCTCCCTGTGGGCTGCGTCTTGCCGGCTCCCTCTCCTGGTTCCCCTGGAACTCACCGAATGCTTGGTGCCTGCATCCCCTAATCCCTTGCCAGACCACACCGTGAGCCAGGGCTGCACGCCAGGGGAGGGCATGGTTTCCAGCTGGTTGCCAGGACTAGGAAGGCATTTTCTGGGAGATCATCCATCCCCCACTTTGGGCTCCTGGTGGGTGTTAAATCCCAAGCCTCACTGTTGATTTGGAAATGGCATAAATATCTAAGAGTCTACTTCCTGTGACTGTGGGCACAATCCTATGAATGGCACTTGTGTATCTGGGATGGCCCTGGTTTTTGTAATCTAGGAGGCACCGCCTATTCCGCTGTTCTGGAAGGAACCATCTTGGGGCAGAGGTGATGGGTCAGGGGCTGAGGACAATTGCTGAAGAACCAGAGCTGCTCCTCTCCAAGCTAAGTGGTGATGCTGTCAGTATTGGGACTCGGCAGTCTGTCCTCAGCCTTGATCCTGGGAGCCTGGCCTTGAAAAAGTCCCTCATGGCAGCAGAACGAGGGGAGTCCTAGGGCCAGCCTCCCACCTTCCCTTCCTCCGCATCTTCTTTTCCTGTTTCCTGCTCTGTGGTCGTTTATTCATACAACACATGAACAGCGAGCATCCGATCAGTGTCAGCATTGCCAGGTGCTGAGAGAACAGGAATACATAAAACTCCATCTCTACACACTTAGCTCTCAGACGCCAGTAGTGGGGGACAGGTCACCAAGTGTTACAAGATGGTAAATGTTTTGGTAGAAATAGCAGACAAAATAGCGGAGAAGATCCTGAGGTTGGACAGACCTGGAGTCAGTTGGTTCTCTCCTTAATTAGTTGGAAGGTCATGGGGCAAGTTCCTTAGCCTTTCTGTACCTCAGTTTCCTTATCTGTAGAACGGGGATTGTAATAATGCCTCCTCATAGGTTTGCTGTAATCACTCAATGAGCTAATAATCATGGATTTAGCAAAGTGCCCATGGACACTGAAGTCTTGTGGTTAATGTGGTCAATCCGGCTTGAGGTTATAGAGGTTAATATAGAGGTTGTCAGGTCTTCCCTAGAAACTCTGACTTGAGCCAGTGGACGGAGCAGGGAATCTGAGGCAGAATCTGTATTTTAATGAGAACCCCAGGGGTCCTACAGTATAGGCGGTCTGCAGACCATACTTTGAGAAACACTGCTTTAATTAAGCACCACATGTTTTCCTTGAAACAAAGCATGGTGACGAAGTATATTGGGGGGTTTCTAAAAACAAGGAGAACAGGAATAAGTGGGACCATCCTTGTTCTCCGATATGGAGAAGAACACATTCCTCTCTTGGGTGGGGGTGAGAGTTATTCTGGTGTGTCCAGGAACTAGATCTCTCTGAGACCCCTTTCTTGCCCTCCAGGGCCTCCCTTCAATGCACAGCCTCGGGATCTGGGCAAGGCCAGGCCCAGAGATCAAGTGTGTTCTGGCTGGGTCACTGTCCCTATATCCAAAGGACATGTCAGCCTGCAGAACCCTGTAAGTGGTGGGAAAGGAAGGGCTCACGGTTCTGCCCATCAGGTCCTGTAAGGGGGATCCTCATTAAAAGTGCAGACAACTTGGGGCGCCTGGGTGGCTCAGTCGGTTAAACATCCGACTCTTGATTTTGGCTTAGGTCATGATCTCACTGTGAGTTCCAGCCCTGCATGGAGCTCTGCACTGACAGTGTGGGACCTGCTTGGGATTCTCTCTCTCTCTCTGTCTCTCTCTTTCTGCCCCTCCCCCACTCTCTCGCGCTCTCTCTCTACCACCCCCTCTCTCTCAAAATAAAAATAACCATTAAAAAAAATAATAAAAGTGCAGACAACTTAACTGGGCACATAGAGGTTAAGGAAGAGATAGGGAGTGAGAAGAGGTCCTGAGTAAGCCCACGTTTTCTCTGCCTGAATTAGGACCCTCTTGATATCCAGGAAGGGGGTAAAGATGCTGGTTGGCAGGAGGAAGAGAAGTGGACAGAGAGAGGGAGACAATCATTTGAAGAGCAGTTGGGGGCATATTCGGGGGAGCCCCGGAGGAGAGCTGCATGTGATGTTGAAACCCTGGGGTCCAAAATGGCCTTCAGCTTCTGGTCCCTACCTACTGGCTACACCTGGTCCCTGTTCTTGGATTTGCACAAGATTGTGCCTCCTGTTCTATCCGTTAGGAGTCCATCTATTATTTGAGCACACTGGGAGGAATCTCTTCTCCTTTCCCACAAAGGAGCCCTGACCAAGACTCCTAGGTAAATCAGAGACATGCCAGCCCCCAGAGGAATATCTGACATATCTTCCTGACATCTCCACTTAGATCTCAAACTGAACTGATCCAAAACAAAACTCTAGATTCCTCTCCCACCTTCCTGCGCCTCCCCAGCTTTCTCAACCCGTTACATGGCAACATTGACCATTGCTCACCATTCACCAGTTCGAGCCCAAACCACCTCTCTTTCCCTTGCCCTGTCCACAGAAGTCATGATAAGCAAGACCTAACAGTTCTATCTCCAAATTAGAGGGCATCTGAGATCACTTCCCTCCTCCGCCATCACTCACTTCAAGACAATATGGCAGTGGCCCCCACCTTGTCCACTCACTCCCCATTCACCCATGGCGGCCAGGGTGAGCTCTGGGACATGCTGGTCCTCTCACGCCACTCTCCCCTCAACACCTCATCATGGCCCCTAAACAGAGAGACGGAGACAATCATTTGAAGAGCAGTTGGGGGCATATTCGGGGGAGCCCCGGGAGGAGAGCTGCATGTGATGTTGAAACCCTGGGGTCCAAAATGGCCTTCAGCTTCCGGTCCCTACCTACTGGCTACACCTGGTCCCTGTTCTTGGATTTGCACAAGATTGTGCCTCCTGTTCTATCCGTTAGGAGTCCATCTATTATTTGGGCACACTGGGAGGAATGTGTGCTCCACCCCACCCCACCTTCCCTATTACCCTCCAACTCCAGCCACACTGGCCTTCAGACACTTCCAGAATATTCTATGCTAGTTCCCACCTCCAGGTGTTCACAGCTGTTACCCTGCGTCTTGACTCCGCTTCTTCTGGCTCTTCCTCTGGCTGTCTCTTCCCTGTCCTCACACCTCAGTCCACTGCCATTCGTCTCCTTTCCTGATGACCCCAGTGAAAGATTTCTAGTTTCTATCATATCACATTTTATCTGCCTTATGGTACTCATCACTCTTTTAACTGCTATTTGTCGGGGCTCCTGGGTGGCTCAGTTGGTTAAGCATCTGACTTTGTCTCAGGTCATGGTCTCGTGGCTTGTGAGTTCGAGCCCTGCGTCAGACTCTGTGCTGACAGCTCAGAGCCTGGAGCCTGCTTCAGATTCTGTGTCTCCCTCTCTCTCTGCCCCTACTCCGCTCACAATCTGTCTCTCACTCTCTCAAAAAATGAATAAATATTAAAACAAATAAATGCTACTTGTCTTTCTCATGTAGAATGGAAGCTGCCTGAGGCCAGGCACCTGATCTGTTGTGTCCTCTGGTATATCCCCAGTGCCTAGAACAGTACCTAGTATATAGTGGGTATTCAGTATGATTTTGAACAAAGGTATGGGTGAATATATGGAGAATTCCACAGAGTTCTAGCTATATAACAAAGGGTAAGTTAATAACCTTTCTGAGTTTCCTGAAATGGAGATAATATTACCCATAAAGCCAGCTTCTTCTTCTAAAATTAGGTGAGCTAATGAATGTGCTGCTTTATTTTTTTTTTAAGATTTTATTTTTAAGTAATCTCTATGCCCAACATGGGGCTTGAACTCACAATCCCAAGATCAAGAGTCACATGTTCCACCCACTGAGTCAGCCAGGTGCCCCCAATGTTCCTGCTTTAAATTTTCAGCATGTTATTTAATTTCTTTGTGCCTCAGTTTCCCTCTCTTTAACACAGAAATAATAAAGGCCTATTCTGGCACTTTTTTTTTTAAATTTTTTAACGTTTATTTATTTTTGAGAGACAGAGCGTGAGCAGGGGAAGGGCAGAGAGAGAGAGGCAGACGCAGAATCTGAAGCAGGCTCCAGGCTCCGAGCCATCAGCACAGAGCCCGACGCGGGGCTCAAACTCACAGACTGTAAGATCATGACCTGAGCTGAAGTCGGCCGCTCAACCGACTGAGCCACCCAGGCGCCCCTATTCTGGCACTTTTAAACTATGTATTTATTTATTTACTTTCAAGAGGGAGAGAGAGAGAGAGAGAGAGGGCAAGTGGGGGAGGGGCGGGCATAGAGAGAAGGGGAGAGAGAGAGACTCCAAAGCAGGCTACACTCTGTCAGTGGGCAGATCCTATAAACTGTGAGGTCATGACCTGAGCAGAAATCAAGTCAGAGGCTCAGCTGCATGAGTCGCCTAGGTGTCCCCCATTCTGTTATTTAAAAAGCGTACCTATTCGGGGCACCTGGGGGACTCAGTTGGTTAAGTGTCCCACTCCTGATCTCAGCTCAGGTCTTGAACCCAGCTCAGGTCTTGATTTCAGGGGGATGAATTCAAGCCGTGTGTTGGGGTCTGCACTGGGTGTGAAGCCTACTTCAAAAAAAAATTAAAAAGTGTTTATATTTGACTTTTGTCCCTCATTCCTGATACAGAGCCCCTAAAGCCGTTGGAATTTCCTGAGTGATAGGAGTGTCCTTTGTCCTTCATATTAAGCCCCTTTAAAGCACACCTGAGTTTATGCTAACATGATGACTCAGGGTGCACTGGTCCCAGAAAGACCACACCTGTCATTAGAGGGTTGGAACCCCCACCCTGGCCCGTCCAGGGAGGGTGGAGGGGCTGGGTTATAAATACTCACGAACAGTGAGATCCAGAGAGCTTCTGGGTTGAACACACGGAAGTGCTGGGGGGGTGGCACATCCATAAAAGGTACAGAAGCTCCTCGAACGCCCCCACCCCAACATATTGTGCTATGCATCTCTCCAATTGGCTATTTCTCCCCCCTCCCCAAAATCTGGCTCTTTCTGAGTCGTATCCTTTTTTTTTTTCTTTTAAAGTTTATTCATTTATTTTGAGAGAGCAGAGGAGGGGCAGAGGGAGAGGGAGAGAGAATCCCAAGTAGGCTCCGCGCCACCAGCGCAGAGCTTGGTGCAGGCCTCAAACTCACGAACTACGAAATCATGACCTAAGTCGAAATCGAGAGTTGGATGCTTAACCGACTGAGGCCACCCAGGTGCCCCCTGTGTTGTATCCTTTACAGTAAGCATGTAAAGGAAAGGAAAGTGTTTTCTTGAGTTCTGTGAGTCATTCCAACAAATTGCCAAGCCCGAGGAGGGGGATGGGGGAACCCCCAATGTTTTAGCTGGCCAGCCAGAAGTACAGGTGACCCCGGGGACATGCAACTGGCATCTGATGTGGGACTGTCCTGTGAGACTGAGCCATAGCCTATAATGTCTGTGCTAACTCCAGGAGCCAGTGTCAGAATTGAATTGAATAGCTTGACTCCCAGTTGGTGAAAGGGGGAATTAGTTGCTGTTGGTGTTAGAAAACACCACACATGTGGGGTCAGAAGTGTTGTCTGGAGAAAACCCTCGCTCCCATCCCATAAGGTTGTGGTGAGAGGAATAAATGAGTTAGGACACGTCAAGTCCTAGGAGCAGTGCCCAGTACAAGGGAAGGTCTCAACAGAGGTTTCCTGTACCATGTATGACAAGACCCCCGGGACTGGGGAAAAGGAAAGGAGAGTAGTGAGCAAGTCAGTAAGTTGAGGATTCACGGAGGGCTCACTCTTTGCCCACCCGTGTGCTGAGCTCCCCATGGAGGCCTGAAGAGGAGATGTGGCTTTCAGACACATTCTTGTCCTTGGAAGTGTGTGCTAGTTGGTGTCCACCACACCACACACACACACACACACACACACACACACACACACACACGCACTTTACCAAGACAAAGGAAGGGTCCCTGGGAATGAAGTCAAGCAGTCTTCCTGGAAGAGGAAGGGCTTGGCTCTGACCACAAAGGGCAGGTAAATGTAGGGTGTATAGGGGGCAGGGCAGGGGAAGGATGAGGACGGAGAAGGAGCCGCTGGCCTGCGGATCTGCGGTGCCCTTGGAGAGCAAAGTTTCAGGGTAGAGCATGCGGGCAAAATTAGGCCAGGCAGAGGGTAGTTCGGACAAGGAGGGGCAGGCATCGAGGGGCGATCCTATGCCTGATGTCCCCCAGGAGCTCTGGCCGGGCCCAGGCACCACAGCCCCCTCTCTGGCAGAGCCTGGCTTTCCAGCCTCCTGACTGAGTGTAGCTGAAGGGAGGGCGCCCACTGCCCCGGGCCATTGCTGGGTTGTTCGGGGCTCTGCGGGACAACAGGTCCGGGAGATGGCCCGGGGCTGCAGGACAGCAGCCAGTCCTGGCTGAACTGCAGTGGGGAGTGCCAAGGGAAGCACGGCAGCAGGCACTGCAGGGACCCCCTCCCATGTCATCCCCCCCCCCCGCCCGGACCCCTGCAGCCTTCCCCAGGAACTACACCCTTCCAGACTGCCTGCTCACTCTCTTTCCTCATCTCTACCCCGTGTACGTCCTGCTTCGGTCATGCTTGTAATACATCTCTCACCTGAGCTCCCTCATACATGAGGCTAAACTACTGGAGCTGGTGCTCGACGAAGGGTCTCGCGTCATTCTTTACAAGCTCCAGGATGGTTGCCAGTTTACAGGGGGCATCGAGATGCCAGACCACTTGTCCAGTCCTAGCTCTGGAGCCTATTTTTTGTATGACCTTGGGTGTAACCCTTCCACCTCTGTAAAATGGGATAATACAGGCAGCTATCAGTGGGTTGCTGGGAGGCCTTGGTGAGACCGCAGGCAGAGCACTTAGAGCAGAGCACTTAGAGCAGCGCCTCTGCGGCCGTGAGTACTAAGTATTATTAGTATTATTGTTACCATTATGTATCTTTCTTACCAGCTTGAAACGCCTCCATTCACACAGAGTGGGTGCTCACTTTACAAAAGTTTTTCCTTTGGGTTAAGCTTAGTACTGTTAAAATGTGAAGGCCTTCCTGAGTGAAGGGGGTGTTGAGACCCCTTCTCTCCAGCAAGAGCTTCCGAGGCACAGTGGGATGAAGGGCACGTATGGAGGATGGGGAGAGGCCCACGATGGGGAAAATGGTCCCCCATCCAATTTGGCAGCATTTCTTCTCTTCCCTGGAAGCTTTGCTCCCAGTGAGCCAGCCCCTCGCTGTCCTTTCCTGCAGGGTCCCTCACGCACCACCACCCCCGCTGAGTCACTCCCTGCAGCCTGGATGTCCCTCCTTCCTATTCCTCTGGCCTTTCCCCATATTCCACCCAAAGTGCCTGACGTAGCTGGAAGGCCCCCTGTTGGCATATACCAGCTCTCTCTTGTCAGCGCTATATTTATAACTCTAAGCCATTCCCTACGGCATGTGCGAACTCCTCAGAAGCTGGGTCTCCCTGCAGCAGCCCACAGGCCTCATCCCCCACGAAGTTCCCAGGCTGCAGGGCAGGGGTGGGGTGGCCTGGCCTCGCACTCTCACCTGGGTCTCGGAGAGGTTCAGCTGGCGGGCCAGCTCGGTGCGCTCTCGGCCCACCACGTACTGGCAGCGCTGGAACTCCATTTCCAGGCGGTACAGCTGCTCAGCTGTGAAGGACGTGCGGGTCCGCTTGGGCCGGTCCAGGTCCAGACCCTTAGGCAGGACGATTTCCCGGATGGTCCCTTTGGCGTCTGCAGGGGCCATGACAAGAGGCGGGTTAGTTCCGTAGTTAAGGATTTAGGCCACCAACAATCATCTTAGTCAGAGGCAGTGTGATCTAACAGGGAGCTCTTTGAGCCGGGGCCTGGCTCTGTGACCTCCGACAAGTGGCTTACCCTCTCTGGACCTAGCCTCCTTTAATCATCCAATGCAGTATATTGTGTCTATTGGGGGTGTGTATGTGAACG
The DNA here is from genome assembly GCA_030068075.1 of Paguma larvata. Classification (NCBI taxonomy): domain Eukaryota; kingdom Metazoa; phylum Chordata; class Mammalia; order Carnivora; family Viverridae; genus Paguma; species Paguma larvata. Next base: position 50,946,103 of record CM057836.1, read on the forward strand.
GGCCTCGTTACAAATTTCCAGTCTTCCACCATAGCCTGGGCAGAAAGAATTCACTCGGGCCCAGCCAGATTCTGTTTCGTCAGCAGAGTAAAAGAACAAATGGAAAGAGATATACCGGGTCCTCAAGCGTAGACGAGGGGATGGGCTAGAATTGGGCACTACCAGGCAGGTGAGGCTTAACGGGAGGAGATGTCCAGAGCCAGGTCCTGTGCTGGGTGTGTGTGCACGGATGAGCACTCAATCCCCAGACCCTCCTGGGCTCCACCAAGAGGCTAGTGGTAAGGGGCGGAGGGCAGCCTGGGGAGCCGGGACCCCCAGGAAAGAGCCCGAGGACCATTGCCACTACATCAAGTGCCTTCTGGAGCGGAGCTTTCTGCCTTGTCCTGAACGCCAGGGCCGCCCCCTGGATCCTAAACCAATACCATCCACGCACAGGCTCTCCAAAATTTTGGAGGCTACTTAAGAGACATCGAAAACCTCGCAGCCTACCCTCACCAGATATTCCCACTTAAAGAACTGAGAAATGGCAACAACGCGTTGAGCAAAAGTAATATATGATTTTGGGGAGGGTGGGTTATATATACATATATATATATATATATATATATATACACATCAGCTTTAACAATACGGGCAAAGATGATACATGTTTGAACCACACACTCCGATAGCTGGAAATCTAGTTATTAGTAATTTGTGTCAAAAATCAGCATGTGGAAATACGCAGTATCCTATTCTGTAGGACGGAGCAAACCATTCCCTGCATATGACCCTGCCCACAATAAAGCTGAACTAACCGTAGTTTACCACTAGGGAGAAAGATTAGTGTCGGGGTGGGGTGGGGGGGTGGAACCTACCAACCCGAGGCAGCCCTGATCAACGCAGGCAGTGCTGGTCAAGCACAGGTAACAGAGCAACCCTCCGCAGTTGCAGGGAGTTTTAACCCTCTCGCGGCAACACGCATTCTGCCATATGGCCAGAAGCGGGCGGCCTGGCTGCTCGTGTTTCAGTCATAATGAAAGCTGACACCTCTGCCGTGTTTGCTCCGGGCCAGGCGCTGTTTTAAGAACCTGAACCTTCCCAATGTCTCAGTGTAGCTGGAACTATGATTAGTCCCATTTTACAGATAGGGAAATGGAAGAACACGTTTTAAATAACTTACCGGAGGTCACACCGACAGTGTTGCATAAGCTCTATAAACAACTGTATTTTACTCTATGAAACAACTTTATTTTACTCTTTTAGTAATACTTAACGATTCAATGAATAGATTATAAGGAAGAGACCTTTGGTCATGGGTAAAAACACGGAAACTTCTGCATGGGTTCAGCAAGCGCCCTGGAGGACACAGGAAAGGACCTGCGTTTGGGATGTTGCTGCCTGTCAGGAGGCTCCCGTGAGCCTCACCACGATGGAGTCTACTTGTAGAATCCCTGCTTTAGAGAATGAACCTGAGACTTCTCCCTCCAAACCCTCCGCCGTAGGGTTTATGAGAGTGGTTCTTCCTGGCTCCTGCGGGGCCAGCTAGCATTTACTCCCCCAGGGTATGGGTTAGTTCCTCGAGGGCTCCTGGCTCGCAAGTCCTGCCTCTGATCTCAGAGCTTCTCGAGCACCTTTTGCTCATTCAGCCCTGGGAGGAAGGTGTGTCTGGGTCGGGGATGCAGCCGCTCTCAGAGGCGCCCTCCCTCCCCCCCACGCTGGGCAGGTCTTGTGAGGGTGCTGGGCATGCTGGGCAGAGCACATCGGACGGACATGGGCCCTGCTCTTGGAGTAGAGGTGGGAACCACAGGCCTTTTCGGGACAACTCAAGTTTTCCCTCTCCAGTACTTTCTACATTCTGAAAAGGTGGGATATTTGCGGCCCCATCGACTGGGTCTCCTTTGCTCAGATCCTGTTATTTCCAGTTGTGGGACCAGTCTCGGAACTTCCCTCACAGCACCCTGGTGACTCCATATCCAAAGGCACTGGTTTTATTAGAGATGTTTTGGGGGATGCGGACTGGAGGAGGGGCAGCCGGTGATGTATGTGGTGTTGGAAGCTTTACATCCTCTCCGCAGAGAGCCTCCTGGAGCCCACCTGAAGCTCTAGGCCTGTGTTCGGGACCACCAAGGTCAAATCGTAGATATCCCCCGCCCTTTCGTCTTTGTGGAAGAGCCAGCACAAGCATTGCTGCCTCAGGGAACCGCCAAGGTCAGCTCCTCCTCTCAGGTGAGGGGAGGCAGGAATCATATAAGAAAGGCAACTTGCCCGCCAGATACCAAAACGTCCATAAGAATAAGCATATGAAAAGATATTCAACATCAATAGCCATTAGAGAAAGGCGAATTAAAACCAGGAGAGACACACATTAGAAGAGCTAAAATAAATAATACGGAGAGTGTCAAAGGCTGGTGAGGATGCAGAGAAAGTAGTTTTTTCTACCCTGCCGGTGGGAATGTAAATGGTGCAGCCACTCTGGAAAACGACCTGGCAGTTTCTCAAAGAGTTTATTAAACCTACCCTTACCATAAAACCCAGTGAGCATGCTCCTGGGCATTTATCCTAGAGAAACAAAACCTATACATGAACGTTCATAGCTGCTTTATTTATAACAGTCCCCAAGTGGAAACAAGCCAAATGTTCAATCGGTGAATGGGTAAGCAAACTGGGGTACAGCTATACTATGGGATATTACTCAGCAAAAAAAAGGAATGACTATTGATGGACATGGCAATTTGGATGAATCTCCAGGGAGTTCTACTGAGTGAAGAAAACCAAAGTCAATTCCCAAGATTATGTACTGTGTGAGTCCATTTATATAACACTATCACAATGACAAAGTTATTGAGGGAGAGAACAGATCCATGGTTGCCAGAGGTTAGGTCAGGGAGGATGTGACTATCAGGGGGTAGCCCGAGGAATTTCCTTGATGGTAGAAGAACAGTCGTGTATCTTGATGATGGTGGTGGTCATACGGGTCTATAAATGTGGTAAAGTTTCACGGAACTATATATAAAGACAAAAAATGAGTGCATGTAAAAATGGATGAAATTCAGGGAAGGTCTGTAGGTCTAGTCTATTATATTGTCCCAGCATCAGTTTCCCGATTTTGATAATGTTTTATAGATATGCAAGATTGTCACCTCTGGGAGAAGGTGAGGGGTACACAGGACCTCCCTGCCAAACCTCTCTGTACTATTTTTACAACTTCTTGTGAGTCTAAAATTATTTCGGAATAAGACATCAACAACAACAAAACATACCATGAAGCTACAATGAGGTTTTGTCACAGAGGTTGCCAAATCCATTGGTGGAAAAAATACAACAGCATTTCCCTTAAGTGTCTCTGCATTCCACTTGTGGTTTATAAGTGTTTACTAGGAAAAAAATTAAACCTATGATTTTATGTGCTTAGGATGATGCAGAAGTAGGTATTTAATTTTTAAAATGTATTATGCTTGGGGTGCCTGGGTGGCTTAGTCAGTTAGGCATCCGACTTTGGCTCAGGTCATGATCTCATGGTTCATGAATTTGAGCCCTGCGTTGGGCTCTATGCTGACAGCTTGGAGCCTGGAGCCTGCTTCAGATTCTGTGTCTCCCTCTCTCTCTGCCCCTCTCCTGCTCGCACTCTGTCTGTCTCTCTCTCAAGAATAGGTAAACATTAAAAATTTTAAAAAATGTAGTATGCTAAAATATTAAGTAAACAAATGAAGCATAAATAGAACAGAAATGGTGAATATTCAAATGATTGAAATGTGAGAGACACTGGAATCAAGAGTTCACAATTAGACCCACTCTATAATATTGATAGGGTTTATGACGACAGGAACATTCTAAATGGCGAAAGATCAGTCTAGTCAATAAGTAGAGTTACGTAAATTGGTGACCAAAAATTATCTATTTGGGATAAAATTAAGTTAAATTCCTGTCTTTCCTCCAAAATGACAATAAGTTTCAAATCGATTAGAGAGAAAATCATAGGCAATAAAATGATAAAAATCACTAAAAGAAAACATAGGATGATATTTTTATAATCCTAAGCTTGGATATAAAAGTGGATATAAAAGAAAGACAAAGGTTATATCCGACTATATTAAAGCTAAACCCTTTTGTATGACAAAAGCACCGAAAACCAAGGGAAAATAAAACAAAGTCGAAGGGAAAACTTTTTAAAAAGGTAAAGAAATGATAAATAATGCAACTATAAATGAATGATTTTTTAAAAGGAAAATACCCCGGGAGGAAAAATGGTCAAATAATTTCTGTGGGCCACTCACAGAATAAGACGCCGAATGACCAACAAACATATGAAAAATGAGCACAGCTTCACAGATCAGGATGATGTAAGTTCACACCACAATAGAAAATCATTTCTCTCCCATAGGATGGGAAAGACATTAATAAATGATTAATAAATCAATGATGAACTGTAGGGGATTCTACACTCCCATTCAATGTTGGTAGGGCCATAAATTGTCACTACCTTTCATGGTTGCATTTGTCCAGATCAAAGATGGATGTAAGGTTGCATTTGTCCAGATCAAAGATGGATTGTTTATCCGAACAATTTTATTTTCTTAGGTATTTATCCAGACAAGCATAGGTTCATGTGCTCCTTCAATATGAAGGATGTTTGCTGCAGCATTGTTCAAAATACTGAAAATCTGAAAGCAACCTCGAGGTTTCCCACAAGGGAAATGGCTGAACAAAGTGGAGTAATGCATACTGCAAAATACTGTGTAGCGATTTAAAAGAATGGCGAGGCATCTATATGAACTGACATTAAGAGAAAGAAAGTCATAGAATAAAGTATGTAGTAATATCTCATTTATGTAAATAAACAACTATGCAGATTCAGCCATTCAACATACATCTGATGAGCAGTTACTATGCACCAAATACTATTCCAAGGTCTGGGGATATAGAAATGAGCAAAATAAACAAGATCCTTTTTTCCATAGACCGATTGCAGAGAGAGAGAGATAATAAATTAAATGAGTATGAAATGTAATGACAAATGCTGAGAAGACAATATAACAAGAGGATATTACTGACTCTCTCCAAATATCAAAACCCAATAACCATAGTGTGTGTGTGTGTGTGTGTGTGTGTGTGTGTGTGTGTGTGTGTGTTTGCTATTTTAGCTATGACAGCAGAGAAGGCTACTTATCAAAGTTAAGATAGTGGATAAATCATGAACGCTGTCCACCAGTGTTCCCAACTTTTTCCCGGCACATGGTAGGGTTACCCTAATTTTCTGCCCTTTGAAATTAGCGTGACCACATGACTTACTTCAGCCAAAATGAAAAGATGAAGTCACGTTCAGATGAACGTTTTCAAAGCTGGCTCATAATTTGCCACACCCTCTTCCCCCTACTGTGATGGTCCTGGAATCAGGAGTCAAGATGAAGCATCGTTAGCCTGAATGTCTGAGTATGAAGACGAGCCTCTGCCCACTCGTGCTGGACCTATGTGAGTGAAAAATACACCTGTGCTTTGTTAAAACTCTAAGACTTGGGGTTGTCTCTGCAGCAAAGTCTAGCCCATCCTTACTGACACAGCCCCCTTCCCTGAATTGTTCCTTTTCTGGGTAGAGTTCGGGGGAAGCATCAGGAAGGAGGGACAGATTTAATTCCAAGGTTTTTTTGTGGGTAGGGTGAAAATGCAAGAGACTAAAGGGAATGACTCCTGAGTCTTGCCGCCTTTCTGGTCTCCTCAAGGAGGGGTGAGCCCTAGAGGGACAAGAAAGGGTGGCTCTGTCGAACGAGCCTTCGCCTTGGGAGAGGTGGTGATCTCTGTCTAATAATGGCTAGCTAATGCCCCTGACCTCTAGGACAGAATATTACCCCCTTCTGGTATTTCTCCCAGTAGCTTCCCACAAAACCCTACCTGATTTCATCCCCCAGCCCCTGAGTAGTTCCTTGGCATGACAAGTTGCTCAAGCGCTTATTTTTAAGTGTGACAAAGTCCTTCCTTCCTTAACCCACAATGTGATTATTATAAAAATTCCTTATGATAAATTCATCCTCAAGTTTAGTGGGAAAATTGAAAATGGAAGACAGGTTAAGAAAGAATGAGAAAGAAGGAGGAGAAAATACTTGCATTACCGCACAGCAAACTATATTACAAATCCGTGGCAATGAAAATGGTATGATGCTGGCATAAGAGCTGGGAAGCAAATCCGTGCATATGTGAGGATTCCTATAAAGAAGACATTTCAAATTCGTGGGAGCAAAGATAGGATTATTAAAGGCCTGGCTTTTGGCTAATTAGCTTGTTATTTGGAATAATTTATCTCACACTGCATGTAAAAATAAACATAATATAGAAGACAGAGTTTAATATAAACAATAAGCTCTAAAAATTAAAGAAATACACAGACAGATTTGTAAAAAATAAATGACAGATTTGAGCACCTAGAAATAAAAGCTTCTGCAGGATGAGAGACAGTTAACAGACAAAGGACAGATCAAGAGAAAATATTCATAATACATGCATAGCAGAGTCTTAATGTCTAAGTACACAGCCTCTATAGACCAAGGAGTAAAGTCGAGCAGCCCAGTGGGAAACCGAGCAAATTATATGAACGAGTTATTCAGAGAGGAGGAAATACGAGTGTATAATAACTAGAAAAAGATACTCAAACTCAGAGGGAATCAGAGAAAATGCAAGTTAGAACAGCAAACGAGATCCAGTTTTTTCTTTTTTCCAGATGCCGTATTTTATCTATTGGACTAGAGAAATGTGCTGGCAAAGCTGAGGGAAATAAAGGTTCTCTCAAGCTCTGTTGCTGAGAATATTTTCAGAGGGCAATTTCACAATGCCTAGCTATGTTAAAAATGGTGTAGTTCTGTTGTCCTGGAAATTCTATAAAGGTTTCTACTCCAGAGAAATATTGTTACACTTGATAAAGACAGATTCACTCTTTGTGGCATAGTTCATAAGAGAAAAATAAAGGAAAAAAATGGAATGTTTATCAGTGGAAATATGGTTAATAAAATCACTGTATTAGTCATGCCTTTGGCTTTTATGTAGACATTAACCAAGTGAGGTATGTCCCCATATACTGACCTGATGGATGGCCATTATATACTGCTACATAAAAATAGCAAGTATATATAAACCTATTTTTATAGAGAACAAAAAGTAAAACTCCACTGTGTGTGTGTGTGTGTGTGTGTGTGTGTGTGTGAACTTGTGCTTACGCAGGATCAAGTCTGTGGGGTGAACACCTCTCTTCTGTTCACTGTTTGGGAGTGGAAGCTGGTCAGGGAGGAAAGATTTCTTCTATCTCACCTTGTGTACATTTTTATTGTTTGGTTTGTCACAAAGACCATGTAACAAAATGCAGTTTTATCTTTGGTAGGAGAAGAACTTTCTAATGGACAACTAAAATCCCAAAAAAGGAATGACTACTAGGTTACAATTTAAATTTGAGTTCACTAAAAAAACAAAAACAAAAAGCAAAAAACACCTCACAGCGAAGTTTCAAAAAAGAAAAAGAGGGGCCCCTGGGTGGCTCAGTCGGTTGAGCTTCTGACTTCGGCTCATGGTCATGGTCATGGTTCATGAGTTTGAGCCCTGCATCTGGCTCTGTGCTGACAGCTTGGAGCCTGGAGCCTGCTTTGGGTTCTATGTCTCCCTCCCTCTCTCTCTCTCTCTCTCTCTCTCTCTCTGCTCCTCACTCACACTCTGTCTGTCTCTCTCCCCAAAATAATAAATAAACAATCAAAAATATTAAACAAAAAATATTTTAAAAAAGAAAAAGATTTGGGCATGTTTACAGCACATGTCACAGAAAAAGGGATTACTTCCTTAGTATAAACATAGCATTCACAACTATAAGAAAATAAACCAACAGAGAAATAGCTGAGCACATGAATAAAAAATTCACAGAAAAGGAAATTAAAATGAAGACTAAGTACATGGATATATGCTTAACCTTACTAGTACAGTAATTAAAAATATCAATAAAAATAATTTGTTTCACTTGAAAAGATCTCACTCTAGAAGATTCAGTATATCCTGGTTTGGAGGATGAGGTGAATTGGCACATTTATACACAATCACGGAGAGTATACATTTTGGGCATGGAATTCGGAAATATCTGTCAAATTTTAATATGATATGTGTGAAATAATGCCTATTATTTTAAACATTTTATTATGAGAAATTTCAAACATATACAAAATTAGAGAGAATAGTGGAATGAAGCCTGACATACCTACCCCCCAACTTCAACAATTATAAATTCAGGAATAATCCTGTTTCTTCTCTATCCTCATAATTTTAAGAGAATCTCAGACATCATATCATTTCATCCAGAAATATTTCTATATGTCTCTCTAAAAAAAAAAAAAACCTCCTTTGCAAAACAACAACAACACCTGTCTCAACCAAAGACATTACCAAAAATCATTCCTTAATATAAAAAAGTCCTACCTGGTTACACAGTTTTCAGATCGTCTCATAAATGAGGCTTTAGAAAACCATCTGTCCAAGATCCAAAGATGTTCGCTGAGACATTGTTTGTAGTAGTGAAAAAGTAAAACCAACCTAAATATCCACCAATAGAGGACTGGTTAAACTAATGATATCTGCAGAATGGAATACCATGTCGCTGTTAAAAGAATGAGGCAGTTCTAGACAGCAAACAAGATTTCTACAAATGTTTATTAAGTGGAAAAAATTTTTGCAAAAAAGTTCCCACTTTTGTAATATGTAAATGTACATATTTATCTTTTTCAATTACTAATGAAAGTTTGGGTCCATTTTGGGAGTGTACATGCTTCACGCAGGGAAAAATGAAGACATTTCTGTTTATACATGATACGGCAAAACAAGCATGCTTGGCTTTGTAATTAGAAAGTTATTGTACACTTTAGACAACAAAAGATATTAGAAAAAAATAGAAGCAAATTATAAACTGTAAAAAATTGCAACACATATAGAAAGCAATGAGCTACTATCCTTAATACAGAGTTTCTACAAATCAATAAGGAAAGGAACATTTGAAAATTACAAGTGGTGAAAGGAAATGAGTTATTAGAGAACGCCAGAAGAAATACACTGGCCGGTAAATATGAGAAGATGGTCAATGAAATAAAAATTAGAATGCCAATGAGGTACTACTTATCACCTATATGACTGGCAAAGATTGGCAAAAGTAGAAAAGATATATATGCCCAATAAGGGCGGAGGGAAAAGATGGGGGTGTAAATTGCAAACTTTCCCCCCCAAAGAACAATCTGTATAAGATATAAAGTATAAACTGTGATGGCAAGATTTGGGGCTACAAGCACTTTCAGGCATTGCTACTGGAGTTGGGGAAGGAGTGGGGGAGCGGAGGTGGGTAGGTGAGGCGGGAGGTGGTGTGTCATCTATAGAGAGAATTCGGCATTATCTTATAAATTACAAACACATACTCTTCCACCCAGTAACCTTTTAGGAACTTCTCTGACATACACCTACACACGTGGAAATGACCAAGGAACGAGTTTATTGCAGAATCGTATATAATAGCAACATATAAGAAAAAAAGCTAAATCTAACTGTTCCACCAATAGGACATGGGTTATGCAAATCCCTTATGACTGCCCAGTCCAAATAAATGGAATACTATGCATCTGTGAAAAAAGGAACAAGAAGTTCTTTACATCCCCAAAATATTGGTAAGTGAAAATAGTAAGGTGCAGAAAAGTACAGAGAGATGTCAATATATGAGTAAAAATAAATAAACTCAAGAAAACAATATAGCAGCCCTGACTTACATGAGCACGAACGTTTTTTTGGAAGGACAAATCAGAAAGTAGACAAACGGGGCTCCCTTAGAGCCAGGTGGGAACTGGAAGAGAGAGGGCAGGGATGGGAGGGATTTTTCACGGTGTACTTAAAACAACAACAACGTTTTGATGTCCGAATCACATGAGCTAATTACTATTTTCAAATTAAAAACACGTTTTTAAAAATTGTAGTGTGTGTAAACGTTTTGAAGCAGCAATTGCACTGTTAGGCATCTATGTCAGGGAAATCCTCAAATGCAAAGACCCGTGACTTGGGAGTTTATCCCACAATGCTCATGTTAGGGAAAATCAACCCGGACCCTCCCTGCAGAGGTTGGGAGAATTCGGCTTTCCCCAACCAAAGGGATACTTCTGGTCCAGTCCGGAACAGCGCGAAATGGTTGACCCGAAAAGATGACCCCTGCGGATTAAATTGTTTTAAAAGGTAAGTTGCAAAACGGCTTATGTAATACGACTCGGCTTTGCTAATGTTTGCAGACGAGAGTGGAAAAATCTGGAAGGACACACCTGAAACTGGGAATGGCGGCTGTTTGGGGGAGCACTCTACCGCTTCGCGTTTGGTTTTGTTTTTGCTTTCTGTTGAGCACGCGTAACTTTTTGAAATTCAATCCTCGGTCTACCTGTCTACTTTGTAAGTGTGGCCCTGCACGCCCAGCCCTGGCTCCCCCGAAGCTCCACGAGTCGACCAGTCCACGCGGGGCGGGGGGGGGGAGGGGCGCAGGAGCAAAACACCGAACAAACCCAGGCTTTAGTGACCCAGTGATTTCAAACTCCCGCGGATAAGTGGAGGCCTGTGAACTGAGTGGGCAGGAGGGGCGCAGATTTATCCAGCTCTTTCCCTCTCCCCGCTGGCGGGCGTTGCTGGTGGAACCACACACTAAGCAGCCACAGACGGGCGGAACCCTCACCGCCCGCGCCTCCCCTGCGCAGCGCCTCTCACGACCTCCCGCTCCAGCTGGGATCTGCCTCCAGGCGGCCTCCCCCGGGTCCTGGGGACCCAGCTACCAGTTGAAGAACCATAGTTGAGGTTTCCACGTTTTCTATTTCGGTGGTTCCCGAAGCTGAGGACTGCCCGAAATGCCAAAACTGTGGCGTTGTCAATTTTGTATTTTAACAGTTGTAAGGAACAACCTTGTAACGTCATAAAATGAGGCCGTCCTCTCGAACGAACGTTGTCCCCGGGGGAAGGGCGTTGGCGGTCTTTTACCTAACGAGATGAGCGATATTGACAGTTTTGTCTCCTTTCATTCATTCGACAAATATTTACTGAGTGTATACTGTGTGCCAAGAACACATCTGGGGAGATCGTGTGTTTGGCGGGCGCGGTGACAGCCTCTTCTCTAGTCCCGGTGCGGCGTCCAGGGAACCCGGTTCTGGGGACCCGCCCCCTGCGAACTTGGCGCGGGCACCGCTTCCGCAGCCACCTCCGCCGGCCGCCCCGCGGCGGGTCGGGAAACCCGCACCCCGCAGTGTTCCGAGAGAGACAGGCCCTTGGTAGGGAAGCGGAGTAGCCAGCGGCCCCTGCCGGGTCGGTCCGGCACATAGTAGGTATTCATTAATGTCTGTGGAAAGAATCAACGAGTGAAGGGCAAGACCGCGAGAGAACATGGTGCCAGAGAGAGATGGTCGAGAGGCCTTTGCAGGGCTCCAGCTAGCATCTTACAACCAACCTCTTCCCCTTCCACTTCCCGCTCGACACCGGGCTTTCCCAGGTCTGCCCGCTCCTCTGCTTTGGCGACAAGATCCGAGCCTGGCGCTGCCACTTCTTTCCGTAGTATTCAATGTCACCCTTGCACCTCCAACTTCCCTCCTGCACGGGATGGGGGACGAACCAGGCGCCTAGACTACCCAGATGGCAGGGATTCCTGGGCAGGCCTGCTCTGCCTCGGAGACTCTATCAGAGCTTCTCAAACTGGGGTCGGGAACTTGGCGGGATACACGGCAGGTAACCTGCTACCGGCTGAACTCGGAGTAAGGGCAATATAATTATTGTATATTAAGCAAACGGGAAATAGAAACAAAATTAGTATCATTCGTATTCCCACCCCACCCCCAATACAAATCGGAGAGATATAGGGAGGGAGCTCAGGGCTACTGTGACCCCAGGCTCAGTCAGGGGTAATTGAGGAAATGGTGTAGAGCCAACAGGACCCATAAGGCTCTCTCTCCCTACGTGTGGTGCACAACGGCCAATGCCCCAAACTGCCCCTAACGACCTATATATCAGGCCAAGGACCCACACCTCCGAAGTCCCCTTCCTCCCTCCAGTGCAGGTACTCACAAACAGCCCCAGCCTCGGGGAAAATCAGCCTCCTTGCCCTGCAGGGTCACCGGGGTGAAGGGGGGTGGTACCTAGAAGCTCTGACCCTGGTGTGGGTCCACAGAACTGGAATCCAAGCCACCACCCAGAACTACAAAAGTAGTATGAGAACACAAGAAGCCGGGCATAGTTCCCTGAAAATGAAAACAGTGCACACAGGATACACCAACAAGACGACACATTTGGTTGCTAGGCTGCTTCTGTGGTGGGGGCCTGGGGCGGCGGAGGGGAGGGGACTCGCGCATGTATACAAAGGGAAATTAAGACCAAAACGACTGCGCCCAGTCAGACCCTTGTTGAGAATGTGGGTCCTTCTGCCAACAACAAAGCAAAAAAACATAACAAACATGAAACGAGACAAACGCAGGACAAGAAAAAAAGAAACCCAATACCCCCACAAATCCCAAAACCAAAAATTAGAAACAAAATTCCGACGTGCAGTGCTTTGCATGAACGGTTCAAACCTTTCAACTGCTGCCTGAGGCCTGGTCCTGGGTTACTGTGTCTATTAACAGACTCGTATTGAGGTTATGGTCCAGAGGTCCACCGAGGGTGGAAGAGCTGGGACCCCAAATCCAGGGCTCATTTCAATACAACAATCTGCCCCACCTTCTCGGTTGCCAAAATGCCCACTGCGCAAGTGGGTAGGCGTGCCCTTGTAGAGATACTGTGACTTTCGGGGTGAGGCCTGCAAGGTCCCAACTGAGCCCCTGTAGGTCCAGCGGCTTCTGTAAATCTCTGTAGGTCCAGATTCAGAGTGACACAAAACCCAGATCTGGCTGCTGGAGTGGGGGAGTCTGTTTCCCCAGGCCTCTCTCAGCTCAAGCCCCAGAAGCCTGGGCCCCTTGCCCAGCGTCTTCGGTCTTCCAATGAGTCTGGCGGCCAGGCCCCTGCCTGGTGTGCAGCATTGTGCAGTCAGTAAGTGCTCGGAGGTTCCCGGTTCAGGGAGAACCCTGCTGGGGGGCAGTGGATTCCACGAAATGCCTCCCTTCCCTACACCCACATCCACAACAAAAATCGCCAGCAGGAGCCAGAGGTCCTGGTCTTTGAGGGCTTTCTTCCGTCCTTAGCTACCAGGTACATCCATCAAGCTCCCAGGTGAAAGCACTCTGGATAAGAGGTGGTTGGTGTGGTGGCCAGTTGTTGACTCCGCCGAGGGATCCCTAATTTTTTCTGCCCTCCTGTTCCCGGAGAAGTGTGGAAATGCGGAGGGGAGCTCTGTCGGCAGTTCTTAAAGAGGAGAGCGCTCTTGGGGCAGCCCGATCCGGCTTCACCAGGGCCAAGGGGGCCGAAGGGTTGAGGACAAAGGATGCGGCGGAATGGGGTTTGGAGACACGCTTAGGCCTGAGGAACCACTTCGAGTGAGCAGATAGCAGCACCCCTGCATTGTTCATAAAAGTCCGGTGACACCCGCAGACGGCCATTACGGGCTCTATTCAGATGGGCGGTTGAATTTGCATCCGGATTAATCTGGGAATCACGTAGGCGCATCTGAGCGCGGGTGCCAGCACAGATTGTGAGGTTGCAGGAAGTTGTGGGTGAGAGTTGGTTCACCTCTTCTAACTGCCGGTATCCGGCTCCACCGAAAAAGCCGTTGCACCCCAGCTGCACCGCGTGGTTAGATCCGCAGCTGGGAGGCGGCCTGTTCCGGCTGCCTCCTGCTCACAGTCCTTGTGCCCTTTCCAAATATAAAACAAAAGGATCCCCATCCATACGCGTCATTGGCCAATGGCCTGTGCTCACAGGGGTGTGGGGTGGCCTACTCGGCAGTCCGGTCCCGAAGAAGCCTGGCTGTGTGTGTAGTGGGGTGCGCTGGCCTGCCTGTGTGCACACTTCCCTGTCGTCTTTGTAACCTTGTTTGTGTTACAAACAAAACCTCCATTTTGAGGCGGGGATGCAGCAAGGTCGGCCTCCCTGGCTTCCTGACCCGCATTTCGGGGAGGCAGCCGAAAACTTGAGTGATTGGTGGAGTGAGGGGTTCCTCCAAGGGGATTGGGGAAGGCCACACCTCTCGGTCTGCAAGGTGGCGCTAATCCTCCTTTCATCAGCCGTTCTCAAGCCCCACCTCCCAACGCTGGGCAGCATGTAGCCAAGGGGAAAAGGCGTGGAGTCCCTACGGGGTGGGGGTGAGCTGAGGGAGGCTTCTGGGGAAGGAGGCCCATTCCTAGAGTGGTTTGTAGGTCACCTCAGAGCGCCCCCTTTCATTCACTGCTAAAGCATTGACTTTCAAGGTAACAGCTATAGGTTCCTCTGTACAGATGAGGAAACTGAGGCACAGAGAGAAGAAGGAACTGGCTCCAGTTTAAAGGGCTCTAAACCAACTTCACTTACTCCAGTACCCATGCTTTCCTTCTAGTTCCCTGTGCCTTGGAACTCCCCCAACAAAATGGGGGCCCTCAGGAAGCAAGTTCCGAGTGGAAAAGAGGCAGAAAGAAGCTCAAAGATCCAAGGGAAGCGGGATTCTTTCCCCGAATTGTCACCCCATCAGCAACCTGACGGGATGTGCCGGCAAAAACCTCCCTTCCACCTTTTTATGGTTTCCTCCAAAAGTGCGTTGGGAAGATGTACTGGGAGGTCAAGGGCAAAATGCACTCTCTGCCTAGAGCACACTGGAGGGACGTTCCTGTGGAGGCCAAGGTGCTGCAGACTCCTCTTTGCCAGTGCCAGGCCTTTCATCCGTCACAGCCTCTACCCTGGGCCCCCGTGGGGCCAGGAGTGACACAGGTGACCCTGCCTGGGAGGGATTAGTGCTGAATGACGTGCCTGGTATCTCAGGCTTTAATAACTGCCTTTTCATTAAATAAGAAAGGGCAGAGGGATTTATAAAGGCCCTGTTTACGTTTATTTCTTTGAGGCATGTAAATACACCCTCTATGCTACGTTACCATTATGTTGTGCAAATATAATGGCATTGCTGTATATGCATACATGCGTTTATTAAAGTATATCTCCTGACAGTGCACACAAGCTGTCCCACATACAGTGGGGGGGGGGGGTCCATCTCTGCCCAGCTGTGGATTGCTCCTCGCATGGGTGGCTCTCATCCCACAGGGTGGAGGGTCACTTTTGGCTCCTACCTCCTATGAGTCTACACCTGGGAGTTACTAAACGGGCATCTGTACATTGAACTTATTTGTTCTACAAGCAGAGTTAGTAGAGTGGAAGGGACGGTAGGTGGGCACAGAACTCACAATCGTCCAGAACTCACAAATACTCACAGATGGGGTAGGAAGTGGTGAGTGTCACAGGCAGGGATTTGAGGGTCTTAATCTGGGAGTGTGGGTTTAAGGGACGGATGTCTCCATTTCTGGAAGCCGGGCAAATTTTCTCAATAGAGCTCCAAGGTGGCTGCTGACATCTGGCATTCAGGACACCCCACAGTCTATAAAAAGGCATCTGATTTAATCCCACGTGCCAAGCAGGTCCACACACCTGCTGGAATTGCTGCCGGGTGGGGACCGCCCTCACACCCAAGCCTGCCCACCCCTGAACAGCGGTTACCGCACCATCTCTAGGTGACCACACCTGACACCAAGAGTGTTTCGGGAAGACCCGGGTGGCTGAGTCTATGTCCAAGGCAGTCATCAGCCTTTAGATTGAGCTGCCTCCATGCTCTACCCTGGTCCCGTCCCCCATTCCCAGAGCCACCCAAACTCAGCGGCTGTGGGGAGGCTGTGGGCAACCAGGCCAAGGTATCCCAGTCTGTGCGTGGGTGGCCCAGCTCAGATCAGGCACCCTCAGGCTCCTGGCGCTGGAGTGTCCTGGCGCTAGTCTCAAGCTGGTTCCTCTTCCCCAGGCGGCCGAGGTGGCTGCGGAAATAGGCTCTAGCCGGTCGACTCCCAAAGCCCCGCGTCTGGCAGGCGGACGCTCCGGAAGTTGAGGCAGTAAAAGGGCAGCGGGAGGAAGCCGAGCCAGGCAGCTGGAGAAGGAGGTCGGCGGAGCCGTTACCCGCGTGTGGCCTCTTCTGGGCACTCGGTCTCCGGGTCCCGGCGCTCAGAGATAGTGGGGGAAACAGACCTCAGGCTCCGGCCGCGGCCTAGGGGCAGGCTGAAAGCAAGTTCCCGGAGTCCCCTTTCTCCTTCCATCTCTCTGGGCGAGGCCCGGATCCGGCGAAGGCGGATCTAGAGCTTCGCGTGAGGGTGGCTTTGGGGGTCGGGGAAGTCTCGGCGGAGAGACCAGGCAGAGCCGGGTACTCGGGCGCAGTCCAGAAGCGCTTGCAGGACAAGAGCGCTGAGAAGGAGAGCTCGGCGGAGCGGAAAGGCCAGGAAAGAAGAGAGGAGGGCGAAGGGCGAGGGAGAAAGGGAGAGACGCGAAAGGCCAGGCCGGGAGAAGGCCGCACCGAGAGCCGGCTGGGCCCAGACGCCGAGAGAAAGTGGGAGCCGAAAGAGCGAAGCCCAGGCGGGCAGGCGCCGCGCACGCAGCCCTCCGCGTCCCGATGCCGTCTCCCGCGAGCCACCGGTGCGGTCCGCGCAGCCGGGAACGCGAAACAAGGCTGGGCGGGCGGCGGCGAAGCGCCCGGCCGCTGAGCGGAGCGCCGCCGGCCTTTCCCTCCCGCGGTTCCGGACGCTGGTCCCTCCTCGTCCTGACCCCGCGGAGCGCTCGTGACGCTTTTCTCCGCACCCGCCGTGAGGGACGCGGGGCGGGGACCCGGCTCTCCGCACCCGCACTTGTATCTCGGTCCCCGCCGCCGTAACCATCTGGGATGGGCCTAGGGTGACCGGCCGGCCGCGGAGGCTGAGAACTGTAAGGCAGGGACACGGGCATCTCTTTGGTCCCGTTCGCCGCTTTGTCCCCTGCACTCGGCTCAATGTTCAGCACACAATAGAAGCTCAAAATAATATTTGCGGAATGAATGACTGACTGACGACCGGCTGCCCGACTGTGTGAATTGGGAGGTGGAGGCAGCAGAAGGGGTAGGGTAGGGGTCCGGTGGGCCGGGGCCGAGAACTGTCCGCTTACCTCGCACCAGGATGCGGCGGCAGTGGTCTGCCTCGCCGAGTCCCGGCTGGCCGTCGCTGTCGGCGCCGCTCTCTCTGGAGCCCGCGGGGCTAGAGGCGGAGGTCCCAGCAATCTCCCTTGGGCTGCGGCGGCCGGCATCGGCGCCCGAGTCCTCCGCTCCGCCGCGGTCCCCGCCGCGCCCGCCGCGCGACTCCCGGCGTGCCGGGCCGCGGTCGCGCTCCGCGCCCCCATCGCCCATGCCGGCCGCCACCGCCGCCTTCTCCACCGCCCCGCCAGCCTGCGCTGGCCAAGCCCGCGGCTCCCCGCCCCTCGCGCCCCCCGCCCGGCGCCTACTCCACGGGTCCCGCCCCTACCCGGCTGCTCCACCCATCCCTGCTGATTGGGCGCGAGTCGGGGTTCTCCGACGCCCAGCGGCTCACGAGGGAGCGGAGCGGAAGGGTGGGAGGGTGGTCCCACTCCTCCGCCCCCTATCTAGCCCCACTCCCGGTCCGGCAGAGGGAGGCTGGGGGAGGGGGCTGGGGTGTTGGCCTAGCCCTACGTCCACCCCTAAAGTTTATCAACCCCCTCCTCCAGCCCCTTGCCTACTCCGCTCCCCATTCCCTCCGTCCCCGGGGACCCTCAAGCTCCGCGCTCCAGCTCTTACGGCCGCATCAATAACCAAAGTGCTCCAGGAAAGCGACCCCGGCGAGACCCAGCAGAAAACAGGAGGTTGGCCTTGCTTGGGCACTGGGCTGGGTGGGGGTGAGGGGACCGGAGGCAGGGCCTCAGGTCTGGAGTTCAGTGTTCTACCCCTGCCCCTAGACTCATACCGCCACCCACATTCACGGAGCGGGACCTCAGGCGCGTCCAGGCGATCCTGAGCGAGCAAGGCCTAGAATGTGGTAAATGACCCTGAGAGAGGCCAGGGGACCGACGGAGTGACCTGCACTCGCGGCGGGGAGAGAAAACACGTGCAGACAGACAGCCGGGGCCAGGAGCCCATAGGGTCGAGTGAGGCCGGGACTGTGGTAGGCAGCAAACGGCCGGTTCCCCTACGGCCCGGCCTGGAGACCCTCGCGCGGGGCCCTCACCCTCAGACTTGGGAAGCAGGAGGGCGTTTCCTTGTGCCAGCCTCACCCCGCCCCGTGGAGCTCCCCCCCACCCCAACCAGCCCGGGTCCCAGGTCCCACCTTCCTTGGGCTCGGAAAAGCGAGGCGCGGAGGTGAGCGCGGCTAGAAGCCGGCTGGGCTGGGAAGCCAGGTGGGAAGCCTGTGCAGAGCGCTCGGCCTTCCGAGGCGTCGGGGCCTCAGCACTTTTTGAGGGGCCAGCGCTGCCTGAGTCTAGCTTCTGCTTTGACAGCGCCAAGAGAGGCCAGGTCCTTCGTTCCCTTCCTTTGACTCGGAAAGGGTTTGGAACAGAGATTGAGGGACCCCAGTGAATGAACATGTGTGTACAACTGGTGTATGGGAGGGAACGCCGGTGACCCTTCCCCTAAAGCGCGGTAATTGCAGACTTTGCTTCTCTTTTCTGGCCGGCATTCCAGGGTGAGCAGGGCGCTCCGTCTGTCTGGGGGCCTGACTGTTTGTGGGAGCAGGGCCAGCGATGTGCGGGGAGGATGGGGTTGAGGGGGTGAGGGGGTAAGTGGCTGTGTCCTGGCTGAGCATGTTGCCAGTGTAGCCTCCATGATTCGGGTGAGCCAGTGCACGAATGTGCTTATGTTACTGCCGTAGCGTGTGTCCAGTGTGCATGTATTTGTGTCCAGTCTTAACTGTCCCCAGCAGAAGGCCAGGTGGGCTGGATGCCTCAATTACTTAATTGGGTGGCTGACAGGGAAGGGCTTGAGACCTAGGAAGAGAGGAGGGGTAGAGGGTGCAGGGGAGGAGGACTGCTGCTCCCTGCTAACGGAAAGGGGAGAAGGAAAGAAGTAAAGAAAAAAACTTGGCCACTGGGTACTTGGGTGGGCAGGGGGAGCGCAGGCTGGTGGCCGGGGTCCTGGGCAGGCTGTGTAGAGGGAGGGCAGCCTGGACTGGCTGCGGGTGCTGGCAGTTGGTGGCACCTGGGGGGCTGGGAGAGAGGAAATTCATAGTTAACAGGAGGACCTGGGGAGTGTGACCCAGCTGGACCGAGCTCGGTTGGAAGGACCCTTGCAGTGTGCACACGGCCCATGCGGGGGGGTGGGGCGGGGGAGGGCGGAACTCTTCAGAGACCCCACCTGGCCCAGGGAGCCCACTACCCCAAACCAGTCTGAGGCTGGTCACCAGATCCAGCCTCCGCTCTGCACCTCAGTCTTTCTCCTCTCTGGCTCTCTCAAGTTTACTTGTTTTATTATTCAAGTAGGAGGCAGAAAACAAAAACTTGACTGGAAACTTCATCGCCCTCAAGCCCTCTCTCTTCCCCCTGCCACTTGTGCAGCCGGAGTTTCTGTTCAAAGAAAAATGGAACAGCACCTGCTGAGCCCTGCTGGGTTTTGTTTGTACTCACCCTTTGAATGTACATTTCACAAATAACGTATCTCAGTGCCAAGAACTCCGGTCTCTCTCCGACGAACTCTTCTGAGGTCCAGGGAACGGCTTTCAGCTTTCAGCCATCCGCACCCTACTGGGTCAGCCTGTCTGGTCAGGCAGAATCTCGCGGAGCCAGGACCCAGGCAGTTGGGGCCGCCTCCCCTTCCCTAGCTTGGGGAGCCCTGCAGGGAGAATGGGAGGAGAGCTGATTCTTGGGAGGTCCCACTCTTTCTTTTTCTCCAGCCCTTTATTTTTTCCTCCTTACTCTTCCTCTTTGCGGGGTGCATCCCGAGGGCGTTGGGCTCTCTCCTCTCCGCAGGCCTGGGAGGTAGGTCCCCAATCCCAGTGATTGTACCCGTGATGCGCGAGTGAGGAACTCAGGGGTTCTGTGCGCTGAGGCGGAGAGCCTGTGCGGTGTGCTGGCGTGGGGTGGGCGGTGCTGGCTCCACTCCCCCAGCCCGGCCTCTGGCCCAGCGGAGATGCCTGCCAGGCCGGCCCAGCGCCGCGGCGGCTCACCGCCTAGCCGGGAAGCGGGTTGTGCCGGGCCACTGGGCTCCCACCCTCATCCTTTTCTTTCTGGAGACCTTATCCTTCGGGTCTACTTCCTGAGCGTGCTGGGTGAGGATCGCTGGGCGCGCCCGTACCGAGGACGGCCACGTGGCAGGGATGTACAGGGTTGGCCTTGCTGAGCGTGTGCGCGCGCGCTCACGCGGTGGGATGCCGTTTGGCTTTGGGAGACCCTCTTGCGCGGGGAGCGCAGGACGCAGAGCTCCAGTGGTGCAGTTCGCCTGGCGCGAACTCACTAGGATCCGGGATTTCTCACCCGGCAGAGGGATGCGGGATTGGATGGCCTATGTGTCCTATATCCTACGCTCTCACTGCCAGTCTACGCTCGCGGTCTCACAGTCATCTCAACCGGGTCAAGATCTCAGGGACCTGGAAAATCTCTGTGTCTCTCCCTTTTTCCTAAAGCGATTCAGGAGCCTTGGCAGGGAAGGACGCGCAGGGGGAGCGGGAAGGGAGTCCCAGCCGATAGGGGGCAGGGCTCTGGCCTACACTTGATTTCTCAGTGGCTCTGACCTGGCAGGGCTCCAGTGTAGACAAACTCCAGGCGTTGATCTGGCCCTTTTTGAGTACCATAGGGCCTCCGCAGCTCATGGCCCAAGTTCCAGCTCTGTGATCAGTCTCTGTCCTGGCCTCTGCTGCTCCCAGGGAATTAGTGGGCTTCTGCTTTGCAGGATGAGCAGTCTGGTCACAGTTCAGGGAATTAGTGGGAACTGCTGTGTCCTGGGCTGGGGTCCCGTGATACTCTGTCACAAGGCATTCCCCGGCCACACGGTGGTCCAGGTCCTCCACTCAGCCACAGGAGTGGGGAGACCATCAGCGGGGAAAGGGCTCCACCAACCCACCTCTTCCCAGATGCTCCTTAGGCCTAGGTCTCCAGCGGGGGTTTCTCCACAATGGCCTGAATTGGGGTAAGAGGCTGTCCTCCCTCAGGTGTCGCCTTGCTTAGCACCTTGCTTAACTGCTAACTCCAATTTTTACCACCTTTTCCCCTGGTGTGGACTTGATAAAGTCTTTCTCCAGGGACCCTCCAGGCCCTCCCCATTCACCTTCGCCAGGCCTTCTAGCGGCTCAGCAAATGAGACTGACTTCCTGAGCCTGAGTCCTTGTGAGAGCTAGGTCCCCAACACCTAGGGGTAAATAGTCTCCCACCCTGCTGGGCAGCAGGTCCTCTGGGATCAGAACGTTCTGGGTTCTAGAGGAGCCAACGTGTGCATATGGTCAGGTGGGAGCTGGAGCCTAGGCTCCCCCAGATGCTACCCGTATCTCACAGCCAAGCCCTCTGGTCCTGCAGTGACAGCGGCCCTGCAGCTCTGGCTGGAGCCTTCAGTATCACCTTCCGGTGCTCAGAACCTGAACGTTGGAGTCCCCATTCTGTGTCTGGTTATTCTTCCTTCTTCTGTATCCCTTGAGTGCTCTAGCAAGCACATCAGGCCAACTCTCCAGGCCCGGAGCCACGGCCCCAGCTCAGCCCAGCTCCTTCTGGTGCCTCTTCCCTCTGCTGAGGCTCATGGTAGAAGCCTGGGTTGAGCTTGCAGCCCTTTTCAGGTGCCTTCCCCAGCTGGCTTCCTTCATGTACTCCTCCTTGGCCTCTCTGTCTCTCCCTCCCCACTGTCTTCCCTCAGCCAGTGCTTCTACCCAGTCCTTTCTCTAAGGCCTAGAAACTCAGGAGCTCTGGGTTCCTCTGCCCTGCCTCATCCCCATTTTGCCTAGGTCTCCTGTCTATCACTCTTCTTTCTGGTTTTGGGGCCCCATACAAGGATCCCTGGGAGACCCTGGGTGGCATTCTGGCCCTCAGTTGTTACTACTGGGACGGGTTTCCCCTGAAGCTAAAGGGAGCTAGGGGTTTAGGTGAACAGGGAAGGATGCTCCTTGAAGATTCAGCTGGGGAACACAAGACCAAGCTGGCAGAAAAAACATCCATGCCTCACTTCCTTCCCTGATCCTGCCGGCACCGCTGTGTGCCCGGGAGCCAGATCTCTGTACAGGGGATTGACACTTTAAAAGGAGCTAAGGTGCTGTTGGAGGTTTTTTGTTTTGTTTTGTATTGTTTTGTTTTGTTTTACAATGAGCATTGTTATTTTTGTAAAAATACAATGTGTTCATTTCTAAGAAGAAACCCAGTGCTAAAACCCAGGAGGGAGGCTCTAATGAGACACCTGTTCTTGGGGTTGGTGGGAGAGGTGCTGGGGCAGAATAAGGCTCCTCAAATCCCAGCATTTAGGCCCCTTCTAATAGCTAGCCAGCCACCTGCAGGCTCAGACACTGCAGTCAGTCATTGACTAATTTCAGGCACCACAAGATGCCAGAGGCCTGTCTGTCCTGGATGCCAGTGGGGCCCTCTGAGGATTCTGCAGGGAGAAGGACCCTCCGGGCCCTATGGGTGCCCACCATGAGGGCAGAGGTCAACTCTTCGAGGAGAGCAGGAGAGCGGAGATCGGGGAAGCCAAGTCAGCTGGGCTGGAGTGGGCTGGTGCAGGGGGAGATGGGGGAGGCACCAGCGGCTGCACCACCTTTTTGCCTCTCAAGGCAACACTCCCCTGCTTTGTTTTGCCCCCTCTTCTGCTTAGGCAGGGATCCCAGGTGGGCTTTCCTGAGCTCTAGGGCTGTCAAGATCTGCCAGTGCCAGGTCTGCTACAAACTACCGGTGCCTTTCTTGAGCCTGTGGGTCCTGAGGCCTATGGGGAGAGCCGCCCAGAGGATGCTATGGGTCTAGGCCAGTTTGTAAAGAGGGCCACACTGGAGTGACCACTGCAGGCAGGGCCGGGCTGACAATATTCTCCAGATACCAAGCACCCAGTGGCTACCAGTAGGCGACTCCTGCCTTGACTCTGGCTTTGGACCCATGCCAGGAAGGCTTAAGGAAGAAGGAAGGATTTCTCAACTTGCCATCTATTAAATCATCTGGATAACTTAGAAAAAGATCGGTAGTGCTGGGCTGCAGACCTGATGGCTTCAGTTTAGGTCTAATGACTTCAAACCATGTCTCCAGTGGGTTTCTGATATTTAAGAGGCTTCAAGGGAAGCCTGGCCAGGAAATTTTGCCTTGGGCTAAGGGTAGTGGAAATTGCTGGTGAAAGCCTGGAGGTTTCACCCAGGTCTTGGGTGCTCAGTAGGTGGTAATCCAGGGAGTGAGATATGGTTATTTCAGCCAGGACTTTGGGTGGGTGGGGGAGGAGGGAAGCCAGCAGAGGCGTGGAAGGTGGGGGCAGCCTAGGAGTAGAAGGATCAGAGAGGGTGGACAGGCCTGGTCAGGATACAACCGGACCCATCCTGATCCGAAAAAGCTCCCTCCACCCAAAGGACCAGGGATTCTCTTGAGGAGAGACCACTCAAGGGCGAGAGAGGAGGCGGCTGGCGGGGCAGGGCTGGAGGTAGAGTCAGTCACTAGTATAGGAATGGGTGTCCCAGGTTCTAGGACAGGGACTTGGTGTGAAGGGGGACTCCTAATCTCCTAATCTGCTTTCCTCCAGACAGATTTCCTTCCTTTCTTGGCTTCGCGTTCCTCTTCTTGGTAGTGCGCTGTGAATCTTCTTCCTTCCCTCTCCTCTGGTGACTTGCCACCTCATCCTTCTCCTTCCGCCTCCTTTCTCCTGGTTCTCCAGCCTTTCTCCCTTCCCTGCTCGGTCTTTCCCACCCAGTCCCTCAGCCTCCGCGGCTGGTTCTCTCCATCCTCTCTCCCTCCTCCTCCCCTCACTGGCTCCCACATTCCCCATTTCCCATCGGCCCTCTTCGCGCTGGGGCAGAAGCACCCTCTTTTATTTGTCGTTCTTACGAAATTACCATTCCATCCAGGTGCAGAGTTTCAACCAACAAAAAGACTTGAGAGAATCTTCTAAACATTTTCCTTCTTTCTTAACAAACAAAATTCACAGACTCCGACCACAGTCTGATTTTATCTGGTTCATTATCTAAATCAATCAATATTTTGTTTGTTTTCTAGTGAGAGATACAGGGCTAAGTGCCCCAAACAGTGCTACATTGTCATGAAATAGTCACAACAACCCTTAGGGTGGGACTTGGTTCCTTCATTCTGCACAGGAGGAAACAGACCAAGGTCACACACCTGATTTCCGTGGCTTGAAACCCAGGTGCCAGGTCCCAAGGCGCTGCTAAGGCAAAAATCTCTTCCCCCTCCCTCTCAGGTCACTCTGAGAACTAGGCTGTCCCCCAAACTCACGCGATGGACTCCACCAGCCTGGCACTACTTGGTGGCTCCTAGCACAGCAGCTGGGGTGGGGACTTTCAGATTGAGTGACGTGGTATCTTGGCATTTTCGAGGGAGCTGTGGCCTCTCCGGAGACCGAAAGAAACCTGGATTGTGAGGATGCAGACTTTCAAAGAGCAGAACCTGAGTTGACTGTGGCTGGGTTCACGATGTGTTGTTTTGTTTTTGTTGTTTTGCTAACAGCTTTATTGAGATATAACTTACATATCCTACAATTCACACACTGTAGGATCCAATAGATTTTAGTAATTTCACAGATATGCTAAAATATACAGCATATGTCCAGATGTACAGTGCAACCATCAGCACAGTACATTTTAGGACATTTTCAACACCCCAAAAGGATACCTGTGCCCTTTAGCTATCACCCAAATTTCCACCCCAACCTCAGCCCTAAGCAACTTAACCAACTACTTTGTTTCTACGGATTTGCCTATTCTATAAATGGAATCACATAGTAAGCGGCCTTTGCCTGTGGCTTCTTTCACTTAGCATAATGTTTCAAGGTTCGCTCATGTTACAGAGTACTTTATTCCTTTCATGGCCGAATAACGTTCCATTGTATGGTTATACCACATTTACTTATCCGTTCATTATTGATAGATATTTGGATGGTTTCTACCTTATCTGTGTGGGAGTGTGGGCGTACCCCTAGTTTGGAGTGCTTCACTTGAAGCTCAGAAGAGATCGAAAGTTTTCTGGGAGCAGTTGGAGGAGCATGGTGAGGAGGCTCAGGGATGGGCTATTTGTCCCCAGCTAATGGGTCACTTTCTAGAAGCCTCCTTTCCACTCCTGTGCAGTGAGGAGGAGACGGTTGGACTGGGAGGTTTGTAGGAACTATAGGCTCTGTAGTGAGGATTCAGTGCCCCAACTCTTGGCGAGGTCGGGTTAGAATCCTGGCTCTACCACTACCTAGCTGCTAATAGGTTGCTTAACCTCTCTGTACCTCAGCATCCTCACCCATTAAATGAGGATAATGCTGGTATCGAACTCCTGGAGTTGTTTCGAGGTGTAGGGTAATCTGTGTAGAGCACTTTATCTAATACCTGGCACTTGGTGGGTGCTAGAGGGAAGAAAATTTAAGCTTTTATCATTTAAGGCTTGGAGCTAGAGCTCACAGGTAGCACTGGTTTGTCCCCCTTTCCCTGCCACCTGGATGGATGAAAGAACGAAAAGGTTAGCCGTGGCCAAAGGGACAGGGAAAGGCTGTCTGGCCTGGGGGTTCGAATCCAGATTCCAGACCCTCAACCCCAGCTGCTTAAGTGGAGTCAGGGTCGGGGTGCAGGAGAAATGCTTCTCACCGCCAAAGCCTCTGGATAGCAAATCTGCTGCTCTCATCCAACCTCGTGTTTCTCAAAAGCCAACACTGAGCTCAGAGAAGACAGGGGGCTATGTGGTCCAGACTTGAACCCTGCTTTCAGTCATCCAGTGGCCTGGACACTGCTAAACTCTCGGTGTTTAAAGTGCTACTCATGCTTCTGACCCCAAACTTGATTTCCCCCTTCCCTGTTGAGGAACCCCAGCCAGCCGTGGCCCTTCCCAAGGTTTAGGTCCATGGCTCAGAAGTGGAAGGAATGGCAACTCAAGCCCCAGAAGGATCTGAGTCCAGCAGCCTGGAGATGGGGGGGGTGCCCACAGGCAGTGTCCTGGCCTCCCACCTTTCCCAGGCATTTCCCCCCCAGGCCTGGCCAGGAAAGAGCAGGAGCTGCTACTTGGGCTGCCTTTGGGGAGCAGCCTGGAGGCCAGCAATGGTGGCTTTCATATCCTTTCGCGTCTTTTAAATTTTGGGGTGTCACAATTCAAATGAATTTAGTAAAACAACTTAAAAAATGTTAGAATAAGCTTGAAGAGGCGTTTTGTTCTGATGCCTGCCTGTATCAAGAGCAGCTGCTCATTTGTTCTTCCTCTACTTTGTCCCTCCAAAAGCTTGCCCACAGTGACTTACCCTGTAGTCTTGGTTCCTTTTCATCTTTGCTGTGCTTGCTGCCACACTGCACATTCAGGCTCACCAACTACCCCAGTCCCAAGTCCCCAGTGCCCGAGAACCCGCTAGTCTTGAATCTTGTTGTCCTAAGAAGGGATCATTTGCCGTCAGCATCACCCGAAGGTGGATTCCAGGCTAAGCTGGGGAAAGGGAAGCCAAGGAAGCATGATGCCTGGCACCCCCTTCAGTGGTTACCCTGGCTCTGGGGATGCCCCTACTTCTCTACCTGAAGAAGCTTCCTTGCTGTCTGCATCAGGTTGGTCCAGATTTGAGTATCTTCAGCACTCCACTGTGTGGCCAGGCACCTGCTGCCATACAAAAAGGGAGTTAACTGGGGGCGATTGTGGGGGTGAGCCTGGAGGAACTCTCCATCTTCTGACCTTGAGAAAGGACTTCAGAAGTAGAAGAGCAAGAAGCTGCATGGCCACCTATGTTGGGTGACTGTTGGGCCTTTGTTGGAATGCTGGGAAGGCCCTGAGCACTACCCAAGGTCCCGTCCAGAGAGTCCTTTGGGCGCCTGTTCCATTACCTCCAAGATGTTGCCAGGAATTTATATCCACTGAGAACTGTTTTCTGGGAGCTGCCACACTTTCTTTGGGACACCCCTCTTCCAACGAATATTTATTGAGCTACTACTATATTCTGGATAGGATGCCAGGCGCTAGGAGACATTCGTGAACCAAACAGACCTAAATCCCCACAGTCAGGGAGCCTACATTATTGGAGACAGCTAACATTCCCTTGGATAGTGAAACCCAAGGTGGAGTCATGGCAGGGGACCTCTGAGGTTGATCTTGAGGGGCCACTCCCCCCGTGATGGTTTGCAGAGATGCGCAGAGCAGCTGGTGCCTAAGCACAGGTTTGTTTTGGTGACTAGAAAACGGCCTCTGAAAATAACTTCCATTAAAGAAGTGCTCTCCTGCAGCCTCAGTGATTCTGTAATAAAGGAAAATCTAAGAAGGGAAACACATTTTCTCTTGTTCAGTTGGCTGGAAAAAAAACCCAAAGCAAAACAAACATACAAACAAAAAACTCCAAACAAACATGCAGACCCATGCCTTGGGTGTGTGTGTGTGTGGTGTTGGGGGGGAGGGGCTTTTGTTTGTAAGTGTGTTTGTTGAGGACTAATTTCATTAATTAAAAATTTGTTTTTGATGTTTTTATTTATTTTTGAGACCAAGAAAGCATGAGCTGGGGAGGGGCAGAGAGAGAGGGAGACAGGAACAGAAGCCGGGCTCCACGCTGTCAGCAGAGAGCCCGATGCGAGGGGGCTGGGACTCACCAGCGGTATCATGACCTGAGCTGAAGACGGAGTTCAGCTGACTGAGCCACCCAGGCGTCCCAGTAATTTCATTAACTTTTAATTTAAGTTTTAAATTTTTGTAAGGAAAACATTCATCTACGGGGGAAAAAAAATCCTAACCAACACAAAGGATTATAAAATGACAAGTAGGTGTCTTTCCAGGTCCTCAGCCCCATCACAGAAGCCCCGCTTTCTTGCCCCCTGTCGGACTTCACCCCCCAGCCCTCCCCCCCCCCCCCCCGCCTAAAAACTGGGAGTCACACTGTCCTCTGTTCTCCCCCTGTCTTTTCCGCCATCACCCGCGCCTAGGCGCTGGCTCCTTCCTTGATAGCCTGCCTCGCGCTAACCCTTTCTGCGCCCTCCTTGCTTGCCAGCCTCGTGTGAAACTGTCCGCTTCCCATAGCCTCGCCAGCTTAGTCCGTTACCTAAAATTTTGATCTTTGTGGGTCTGATAGTTTTTTGTTTTTTTTTAAGAAACGAATTAAAGTAAGGGGAAACAAGAGAAAGAAAAAAAAAAAAAAGGAAAGAATGTTTGCAACTCGAGACTGCTCCTTTGGGTTCCAGGGCGCGCACGCGGATTGCGGCGAGGCCGGGCGGTCGGAGCCCGCGCCCCGGATCGCACCGCACGCGAAGGCCGCACCCTTCAAAGCCTGGAGAGCGGCGAGAGACGGCGGCGTCAGCGGGAATTAGCGCGCCGGGCCGGGGCGAGGGATCGCCGCGGGGCGAGAGTTCGGGCGGGATTAGCGGGTTCAAAAGCAGGTCAGGGAGAGCTAAAGAAGGCGACGGGGTTCGCGAGAGGTCAAGGTCCTCGGTAGCAGCCGGCCGCGCGCGGGGACGGCAGCAGCGGGATTGCGGTCGCGGGGCGGCTGACCGAGTTCCGAGCGCGCGGATGGGTTCGGCAGGCTCTGGAGCCAAGGCAGTGGGTCCTCTGGCGGCCGCGGGACCGAGACGCCTCCGCTTCTGGGCCTCGCCACAAGAAAGGAGGGGGCGCCGAAGTGAGCCCCGAGACGAGTCCCAGGCACTTTCAGTGACTTGAGAGTACAGGTGCGCGCGCGTGCGTGCGCCTGTGTGTCTGAGGAACAGGGCTTACCTACTTTTCTTGTAGGTTTGAACCCCATTCCCTTTTCTTTATTTTTTAATACATATTTTTCTTTCTGGCAAGAATCAGCCCTTTGGCAAACAGATAAGTCAACAGACAGCACCCGACAGTGCAGAGGGATCTGTTTTGCCGAGAGCTCGTCGCGTCACACCGTTCGTGTAAAAATACTCGCGGCTCGCACATCACACATCTCTGAGTCCTGTACGTGTGTGGCGGGGGAGCTGGAACGACAGCTCTTCCCCGAAAGAGGTGCATGTCATTCTGTGAGCCCCTGACCTGACGATTTTTAGGGGAATAAGGGCGTATTACTTGAGATCGTTCTCCCCCCACCTCCCAACGTTACGCGTAGAGAACAAACTTGGGAGTATGGAGGGCTGCCAAGTGCGCTCGCCACTCGGAAGTCCTGGCCTTGGTACATGACCCCCAGACCCCTATAAACAGACGGATAGACGACGGATAGCGCTGTGCGGCAGTGAGCGCAGGTGGCCCCCACCCTGGTCGCCATCTCCGGTGTCCGGATAATGCTCGGTCGTTCCTTCCCCAGGGTCCTGCCTCTTCCTCCCCAGCCTCGGCCTTTCGCCTTCCCTTCCCCAGGGGCAAAGCCCGCCGCCTGGAGCGATGGAGCCGGGAGGCTCAGGCCGGCGTCCGGATCTCCACGAAAGCCCGCCCCTCGGGACTCGGTCCTGCAGATTTTCCGCGGAGAACCCTCCTTTAGAGTCGGGTCCTCAGGCAAATATTGAAAATCCTTGGGGAGATGGTGGTGGTGACGGCGGTGCACGAGGTAGTGGTGATGAGAGCGGTGTGCGTGTGCGCGCGCGCGTGTGTGCATATGTGTGTGCGCGCGTGTGTGTATGTGTATGTGTGTTTGTGGGGGGAGGGTTGGCAGAAACGGAAAGAGAGGGAGAGGGAGGCCGGTAGAGGGGAACAGAAGCCGTGAAAGCAGGGTGCCAGGAGCCCGGGAGCGACTGCCGGGTCGGGAGAGGCGGCGGGAGAGTGGGAAGGGGGCGGGGCCGGAAATGGGGAGGCGAAGCGCGACCCGAACAAAGCGCCGCAGGGTCTCCGCGGAGAGTGACCCTCCTTCCCCGCAATTTCTCTTGATTCCCTCGATTTGGTCAGCGCGGCGACTGGTCTCGGTGGGGACGTGCAGGTTGCTAATGGGGAAGGTGGTCTAAAGGGATGAACCGCTGGAGAAATACACTCACTCAACCAACGAAGCGCAATCGGCTCCCCTCAGCCGGACCCGAGTCGCGGGTGCGGAGAGGATGGGTAGTGGGCGGAGGGTCCCTTCCGTACCGGTTCGTCCAGGGGCACTCGGTAGTCGTGGCGTTATTCTAAAAGACTCCGGGACTCCCGTTCCCAGCCCCCAGCCCCCCACCGGCCGGTCTAGGTGCCGGAGTCCCTCCATTAGAAACGCAGTCCCCTTGCTGAAAACAACTTGTCTCCGTTTTTAAATCGTATAGACAATCTTGAGGCTCTTTTTAACGCCGCTTCCAGCCTTTGCACACTAGTCATACAGTTAGAACAATAATAGAATTGAAAGAAGGAAAAAAAATCCCAGTGCCCAAACCTAAATTCATCACCTTCTTTTCTTAAAAAAGGCGAAAAAAATCACTCAGCCTTCTTTTCGGTGCACACTTGAATTGCATCGTTTTAGTCATGGTGAACATGCAGTTTTGTATTCTGCAGTTTCTACTTGAGGTCTCACCTAAATATTTGCCGTGTGCTATGATCCTCATAGGTACTTTTCAAGGGCCGAGAGGTATTTTGTTACTGTGTAATTTACTTTAACCCTTCAATTGTTAAATAGTCCGCCATGTCCAGTTTTTCAGCATTAAAGTGATGCTCAAACCCAAATCTTCAAATATATCGTTTGCTCCTTTGGGGAGAATTATTTTAGTACGATCCTTGCTGGCTCAACACGATAGGGACATTTTCATTGCTCTTAATATAGTGCCAAACTGCCTTAAAGCATTTTCCTCACACCCTAAACCTCTGCTGAGACTGGTCCCCCAGCAAGAGTTACTGCGCGAAGTGCTGAGCCCTCCAGGGAGAAAGAAGGTGAGACAATGGAAGCCTTGGAAGCCTTGTGAAGGTGGGGGAAGGCGTGGGGATGATGGGATGGAGTGATGAGGTTGGGATTAGGGCAGCGGAGGACGTAAGTTCCTTCCCAGGCTTGGAGAAAGGTAAGACTTTCCAGTGGAGGTGACAGCCTCAGGCTGGAGTTTGTCAGGTAGAAACTAAGGGAGGGACACAGGGACCTTCATGTGCACAGGCTGGGTAGCTGGAGAGCTTTGTGGGTTTGGAGGGACACATAGTGGCTTATACTTTGCGGGAGTGTCAAGCGACGCTGGGGAAACGGGAGGTGAGACTCTCAGCTTCCATCATGCGAAATTGGAAACCGACAACTTCCTCATTGGGCATTCGCGCAATTTTAAACTATTGCTATATTAGTAGCAACAGAGGCATAATTACATAATGATTATTGTTTTATCATTAAAGTTGTATTTTGTTGAAAAGGAGTTTACATTTCCTTTAAAAAATACCGTCTCTTAAGAAACAACTCCTTACCTTAACGACAGTAATATATGTATCTTAAAAGCAACACGTATTTTATTTTTTCCATAATGAAAATATATTCATGCATTATGTGGTTAAAAATGATAAGTTAACACAAATTCATTGTAAAATAATCAGGCTGAAACGTATATAAGTTCTTTTCCTTAATCCTCCCTTCAGAAGTAGCACAGCTGATAGTTACAGCGTTGCATGTGCTAACTACACATTTTTCAACAACGGTTTATACTATTCCCGCGCCGCTGCAGACTGCCATTGGAAAGCAAATTTAACAAGGGGCCATGACATTCTTATATATCAGTGGATGTAGCTCTATCTCAGTTTTAGTAGCTGTCTAGACATCATTAGACGGAAGTTCAATTTTTCTTCTATTTCAAAAATTACATAAATAATACGCGAATGAATTTTGTATCACAAAACAATTCAAACAATACCAAACATAAAGATGAAACAGAAAACAGTATGTGTTTGTCTGGTTTCCCCTCTTCATGCTTGCCTCCGCTCATCCCACCTGATGCCTCAGAAGTTTGAGGTCAGAGATTTCGCTTCTGTTCCTCTAGACATCTCCACTCCAGTCTTTAAAAGAATTGCTTTATTTGTTCTCTTTGGCTAGCACGCTCCCGGTTTCCTCCCCCCTCCTCCCTCCCCTCTCAGTACGGAACCACGGCTTTGTGTGTAGCGTGTATCTCTGTGTTATGCTTTCTCACAAAATACGCACGCATTGTTTTTTGTGTGCATGTGCTTTCCACTCATGTACATTGGGTCTTATATTTCATCTTGTTTTTTAAACATTATTGTAAAAACTCTAGTTTTAAAGAATTTTAAATTTATGGAAAAGTTACAAGAATAGTACAAAGAACTCCAGTAAACCTGTTTCTGAGCTGCATTTGCTTCATCATTCTCTTTCTCTGTGTATTTATAAAATTATGGTTATTGAAGCATTTGAGAATAAGTGGCAGATACCATGACGGGAGGAAGATGCCAGAGAAGGAAGTCCTTTACTTACAAGACCACAGTGCAATGACCAAAATCAGGACATTTAACATTGATACAGCTCTGTTTTATAATCTTCAGATCATATTCAAAATTTGCCAATTGTGCCAATAACATCTTTTATCATTTTTTTTTTCTGGTCCAGGATCTAATCCAATATCACTCATTGTGTTTAGTTTTCCACTTCTTGTTAGTCCCCATTAGCTGGAAACAGTTCATCAACTTTTCTTTGCCTTTTTGTAGCATAGACATTTCTTCAAGAATATAGGCCAGTTATTTTATACGTATTATGATTTCTTGCTTTATTTTAAGCAATCTGAAACTTACAGAAAAGTTCTCAGGTATAAAGAACCGACCCTGTTCAGGACCCAACTGAGCATAAATTGCTGACGTATGCTTTATTTTGTGTTTTCAACAAGCAAGGACATTCTCCCTCATAATCATAATACAGTCACCAAAACAATAAAATTAACATTTTCACCATGGACTACTCAGAACTCTAGCAAAAAGATCTAGCCAAGATTAGGTACTTTATTTAGTTGTCACTTTCTCCTTATCTTCCATCTCTAACAGTTCCAGGCTTTTCTTGACTTGCATGGCCAGTTATTACATATAATGTCCATCAGTAAGGGTTTGTCTGATATTTCCTCATGGTTCAGTTCAGATTACGCATCTTTGGCACGAATACCACTGAGGTGGTGTTGAATTCTTTCACTGTATCCTATCAGAAGGGGCATGATTTTTATTTATCCCATTAGTGGCGATGTCACCTTTGATCATTTGAGTGAGGTGGTGTCTGCTAAGCTTCTCTCTGTAAAGTTAGCATTTTTTACCTTTGTAATTAATAAATATTTTTCAGGGAGGAATTTGACACTACGTTATATATCCTGTTACTCATCAAATTTTCTATGCATTGTTTATATCGATAAGTACAATGTTTTCATATTTTATTCAATGGGTTGTAACTTGTTACTATAATTCTTTACTTAATTTGCAAATTATCCCAGATGTAGTCAGTGGGAGTTCCTTCAGCTGGCTTCTAAGTCCTTTTTTTTAAACTTAAAAAAAATTTTTTTTTAACGTTTATTTATTTTTGAGAGACAGAGCATGAGCAGGGGAAGGGCAGAGAGAGAGAGAGAGAGAGAGAGAGAGAGGCAGACACAGAATCCAAAGCAGTCTCCAGGCTCTGAGCCATCAGCACAGAGCCCAACTTGGGGCTCGAACTCACAGACCGTGAGATCATGACCTGAGCTGAAGTCGGCTGCCCAACCGACTGAGCCACCCAGGCACCCCTAAACTTTTTTTTTTTTAACATTTATTTATTTTTGAGAGACAGAGACTGAGCATGAGTGGGGGAAAGCAGAGAGAGAGAGAGAGAGAGAGAGAGAGAGAGAGAGACAGAATCTGACGCAGGCTCCAGGCTCTGAGTTGTCAGCACAGAGCCCAACGTGGGGCTCAAACTCACAAACTGAGAGATCATGACCTGAGCCAAAGTCGGATGCTTAACAGGCTGAGCCACCCAGGTGCCGCATGAGTCCTTTTTTTCTTTTCTTTTTTTTTGTGACAGCTTTGTTGAGATATAATTCACATACCATACAATTCACCTATTTAGTGTGTACAATTCAGTGCTTTTTAGTATACTCACAGAGTTGTGCAACTGTCCCCACAATCAATTTTAGAACATTTTCATTACTCCAACAAGAAACTTTAGCTATTCTGCTCTCAACCTTCCCATACCTCCAGGACCCAGGCAATTATTAATCTACTTCCTGTCTCTTATAGCTTTTCCTTTCCTGGACACTTCATACAAATGGAAGTGCACAATATGTGATCTTTTGTGACTTTTTCATTTAGTATGATGTTTTTAAGATTCATCTACCTTATAGCATGTACTTTATTCCTTATTAATGCCAAAGAATGTTCCATTGTACATACCACATTTTGTTCGTTCATTCATCAGTTGGTGGACATTTGGGTTGTTTCTACTTT
Source organism: Paguma larvata (assembly GCA_030068075.1). Lineage (NCBI taxonomy): Eukaryota > Metazoa > Chordata > Mammalia > Carnivora > Viverridae > Paguma > Paguma larvata. The sequence continues at coordinate 50,980,381 of CM057836.1, forward strand.
TTTACTATTATGAATAATGCTGTTGTGAATGTTCTTGTAAAAGTTTTTGTGTGGCCATGTGTTTGCCTTTCTCTTGGGTGTATACCTAGGAGAGTGGAATTGCTGGGTCAAAGAGTTAACTCTGTGTTTAACTTTCTGAGAAACTGCTACACTGTTTTCCAAAGTGGCTGCCCCATTTTACCTTCCCGCCAGCTGTGGAGGAGAGTTCCAGTTTCTCCTACATCTTTGTCATCACTTGTTATTGTCTGTCCTTTTGATTATAGCCATCCTAGTAAGTGTGAAGGGGTATCTTATTATGGTTTGATTTGCATTCTTTGAGATTAATTTCGTTGATTATCTTTTCATGTGTCTATTGGCCATTTGTATATCTTTGGAGAAAGGTCTATTCAGATCCTTTGCCCATTTAAAAAATTTTTTAAAATTAATGTTTATTTATTTTTGAGAGGGAGAGAGAGACAGAGAGACAGAGCACAAGCACGGGAGGGGCAGAGAGACAGCAAGACACAGAATCGGAAGCAGGCTTTAGGCTCTGAGCTGTCAGCACAGAGCACAGAGTCCAAAACAGGGCTTGATCCCTTGAACCATGAGATCATGACCTGAGCCAAAGGCGACGCCTAACTGACTGAGCCACCCAGCCGCCCCTCCTTTACCCATTTTTAATTAGGTCACTTGTCTTTATATTATTGAGTCGTAAGAGTTGTTTGCATCTTCTAGATACAAGTCCCTTATCAGACATATGCTTTGCAAATCTCTCCCATTCTCTGTGTTGTCTTGTCACTTTCCTGATAGTATTCTTTGAAGCACAAAAGTGTTTACTTTTGATAAGTCTGATTTATCTATTTTTTTTTCTGGTTGCTTGTACTTTTGGTTTCATATCTAAGAAACCACTGCCAAGTCAACGGTTGTGAAGATTTAGCCCTATACTGTCTTCTAAGAGGTTTATAATTTTGGCTCTTACATTTAGATCCTTGATTCATTTTGAATTTTTGTATATGGTGTAAGGGAAGGGTCCAACTTCATGATTTTGCTTGTGGACATCTAGTTACTCCAGCACCATTTGTTGAAAAGACCGTTGTTATTTCCCCATTGAATTATCTTGGCACCCTTGTCAAAAATTGCTTTTTCCTTTTGACATGTCCCTATCATTTGAGCATTTTGTGACTTTCTGGCACAAGATGCTTCAATTTCCCATCGTACTTTTCCATGTGCTAGCCCTCGAGTCAACCATTTCCCGCCCTAAGGGATTCTGGTCCTTTTAGTGGATGATTTATTTAGAAGCCAAGATCTGGGTTCTAGCTATGGCCATTGCTACTGGGGGTCACAGCTTCAAGACTCTCTTAATAGACAGAACAAGGGAATATGAATATGTTCTTATGAATATGTATATAACACATTTACACTTACATTTATTGAGACCTATAAGTTCATACGAAGAACTCCAATTATAATCCAAAATCACAGAGCTCTTCTTAGTTTTTTTGTATTTGTAATTCCCTTTTCTGACAGTGAGAAACCTGGCTCCTATAATCCTCGGAATGCTTCTGTGATCAATCTTCTGGTGTGTAACCAGTTTTATGTTGCCGTCTTGCTTTCCCCCTACCTTTGGCCCCAGTGCAGGGGCCCTTCTCACCCTGCCGGGGCTTGGACATCTAGTGTTGAGCCACAGTTAACATCTTCCTGCTCAAATCCCCACACCCATGTGGGTTACTGCGGCACCCACCTTCCCTGAGGCAGACACTGCCTTACCGGGCCCCACGTAACGGCTTTCAGGTGAAATTTTCAGGAAAGGGCCACATTGTTTTTGTAAAGATCCATCCCCGTTACTTTGTGCACATCGATCTGTTGCTTCAGACTCCACGGTGTGTGAGCATCTTGTTTTACCCAGGGGGCTGCAACTCCCCTACCACCTCAAATAAGGCCTCAGTGAACGTCCTCGTACAGTGTCTGTAAGCACCTGTGGGAAATACCTTTGGGATCTATATCCAGGAGTGGAATTTCTGGGTCACACAGCCTGAAAATGCCTAACTTGCCAAAACATTGCCGGCTTGCCGTCCTGAACGGCTGCTCCAGAATCAAACTTGCGGTGTTCCACTCACTGGGCACCAGCCTACAAGGCATTGAGGAATATCTTATTGTTTCCATGTTCAGGTCTCTGATTGTCAGTGATCTTGAGCCTTTCCCCGAGTGCTCGTTGGCCTTTTGGCTTTCCTAGGTCTGTTCCTATGCATTTGGTTAGATGTTTGCCCTCTAATTCCTTGTATCCTAAAAGGATATGACTATTCATATCGTCCTCCAGTTTTCCTTCCTCACTTAAATATCAGCTGCGTGGAAGTCCACAGCTCAAGTCACCCATAAGATATTACGCCATTTCCCTACTAATGGGCATCTGGACCCTTTGAGGGGCTTTAGTGCCACAGCGAATTCTCCCAAACCATCGTTAACACACATCTTTGTGCTTGTGGCAGAATTTTTCTTTAAAAAAATGTTTATTCATTTATTCTTGAGAGAGAAAGAGAGAGCGAGAGTGAGCATGTGCACAAGTCAGGGAGGGGCAGAGAGAGAGGGAGACACAGAATCTGAAGCGAGTTCGAGTCTCTGAGCTATCAGCACAGAGACCAATGTGGGGCTCAAACCCACAAACCACTAGATCATAACCTCAGCCTAAGTTGGACCTTCAACTGACTCAGCCACCTAGGTGCCCATGTGGCAGAATTTCTTTAGGTAAAGTCCTAGAAGTGGTGGCTTTGATTTAGAATGCACATTTGAGGACACTGTACTCATCACACGTAGCAGGATCCTCAAGTCGGTAGTGAGGACCAGGGACTCAGCCAGAGAGAGGAGTTTGGGAAGAAAGATGGCATCATTGACAGGTGCTCCTGGTTTTAGAGCATCGCAGATGTAGTTAGGCAGTGAGGACTGTCCCCAGGAGACACAGCTGAGCACAGAGTAGTCAGCCATCTTGGCTAGGGTACGCGAGACAGTGGGAGAGAAGGCCACAAGCTTCCTGAAGCTACCCTGTAGATTCCACAGTTTCAGAGTCAGAGGGTTTGGAGGGTGACACAGCAAGTTGTGGGTCCCCTGATGGGAGTAAGAAGCATTATGTTCTCATAGGAACTGTCGCTGCCTCCACCGTGGTCCTGGAGCCTAGGGGCAGGCAAGCGGACATCTGCCTCATCACAGACTTATTCACAGTCTGAGTTTCTTCTCTCCATGGGGACTAGCAGGATGCACTTTTCTTTCATGTACTGTTTGAGCAGGTTGTGGCCCAGATGGGAAGTGGGGAATGAAAACCAGCTGAGCTAATTTTCACAAGGGTGCGGCATGGGTTATACAGGTGGACTTAGCTTTGGGCCGCAAGGAAGATGACAGCCCAGGCCTCCCTGGCCTCAGGCCCACCAAGGAAACTGTCCAGTGGAGGGTCCCCGGACCTCCTCTCACCAGCCATCTCTTCCTATTCGGACATGTTTTCCTTCCCAGCAGTCCCTCAGGGCAACCCAGGCTCTCTGGGGAGATCCTCCTCCATTTCTTTTTGGGCTGAGCCTGAGTGGGGCTGTGCTGTGCAGTGAACAGAAGAGTAGAATTTTCACAGCCTGCAGGTTGGGGTAAGGGCTGAGCTTCCAGCTGTTTTCTGGGGAGAGAGTTGAAGAGGGCTAATTATATATACCAACTTCGGACAGTTGAGGCAGGAGCTAGAAAGAGGTGGTGTTCCATCATCTTCCTTTCGGATCTACCGCCCCAGCGACAGACATAAGCACAGATAGAGTCAGACAGAGCCAGAGACACGAGTGCATGGAGACCAGGCTCAGGCAAAGCTCTCTCAAGGTGGACTAAACACCCAAGGTGGGCTAGATGGACCACTGGGGGCTCCAGGAGAGAACAGCCCATCCTTCCATACAGCAGGGAGGTCAGGCTGCTGGGATAGAGCAAAGCCTTTGGGCTCCACGGGGCTGGAGTCTGAGGATCTGATTTGGAGTGAGGTTTGAGCAGGGGCTCTGTAGGTCCCTGTGCGGAGCCCTCACAATCTCATCCTAACTCACTCAGTTCCTTGGCTTCTCCCTGACTCCCTGAGCAGTTATTATTATTATTTTTTATAGGGGCTGGTGCTGTGCACTGGTAATACCAGGATGACTGACTCACATTATCTATCCAGGGGAGCTCACAGCATCAGCTCCTGTAGTGGTGTTGGGGTGGAGGATACCAGGGGAGAAGGGAGATACACAGACAATAGTGATGTAATAAAAAAAGGTGCTGATAAGGCTTAACATTTATTAAGCACTTGCTTGTGTGCTTGTGAGCTCCATAATGAACCAATGAAGTGGGGTCTACTAGCCCCATTTAATAGATAGGAAAACCAAGGCTCAGACAGGCTCGATATCTTGCCCCAAATCACACAGTAAACGGTTAGGCTGAAACTCTTTCAGTCTCAGGCCAAGGCCACCACTGCACCACAGGACCCCTTGCCACACCACACTGATGGTGGGGTGAGCATGTGAGCCCTAGGTCCGGGGTATCAGGGACGGCTTGGGGCGCGCCAGGCATGCTCGCTACTGCCACATCCTATCTTTTCCGCTAATTTTACCCGGAGGCTGGCCGCTTCTCTCCTCTTCCCAAGCCCCCAGTTCGGTGCCAGCCCACCCACCCTCCAGCAGCGAAGTCGTTAGCTCCCGGCCACAAGCAGGGAGGCATCCTCGTGTAGCCCCCTGCTGGTTGCGAGCTTAAGCGGCGATGGGGCTTCGCCTAGTTCCGCCCACACTGCGCATGCGCCCTGGGTGATGGGCGCCCGCCCTCGCGATTCTCCGATCCCGACCGCGCAGGTCCAGGATGGGGTGGAGGGAGGGAGGGGGGCGGGAATGTCTCGAACAGAGACCAAGGCCCGAGGCGCTAGTCGCGGGTGTCATTTCTCTGGTTTACCTGTCTGCGCCTGGTGCTGGAGTCCGCTCTCCGTAACCCCGGTCCCTCTGCACCCCTCTGGGGTAGGAAGGGGTTGGGACCGAGGGCACCGTTACGACCAGACCCGGAGCGCAGAGAACTATGGCCGGGGCCAAAGGGGCTTCCTGTATTGGTTTCTGAAGTCCTTTTGAGTTTTGACGGTACCAGGATGATGAAAACCCCCACCCTGCGGTAGTGAACAATGGCAGCCCCCACCCCGGGCTGCTCTGTGGCCTGACGTCACTGCCCTCCTCGGTGTCTCCGTTTTCAGTGTCTGGTAGGGGAAACAGACATAGGAGCAGATAACGCAGGGTGACGATATGAGAATAACTGCAGTGTAAAGTGCAAGCCTGATACCATGAAGATCAGGGGTCACCACAAGGTTGCACCCGCACAAGCATCGTAGACTCTAAAAGCCCACCAGGTGGAGCTTTCTTGTGCAAAAGGGCCCTGGGAAGAGAGATGGGGCAGGGCAGGGGGCAGTTCTGATGTGTGCATTTGTGTCTGCTTTGTTCTAGGTCACACCTGTCTCTTTCCTGAGCTTCCCGTCTTACATCCTGGCAGGTTGCAGGAGATTAGACCCTTCCAGACCTCGGGGTGATAGTTCTTTACCGTGTTTGCCAACTTAAGCAAGAGGACAATCGTTATCTTTAACTGAACAGGTAAAACATGATAACATGAATACCAAATATGTTGGGGAAGGTGTGTCCCCCTAAAGATCAGGAGAACAGGCCTTTCCTAGCCCCCTCTTCCATCCTGTGGAAGGGACTTCCCTAACCGTGGAAGGGACTTTTCCTGGAGAACAGTCACAGAAGAGAGTCAGAGGCTGTTGCTCTCATCTCTAAATCTGGCCGCCTTGGATTGTTGGTTTCTGAGGCTCAGTTTTGTCCTATATGTAAAGTTGGAGGAAACGGCCTGTGGCCATGAATTCATCCATCTGTTTGAATGTGGGACCCTGGTGCTCCTCAGGCCACTGGCCTAGGATGTGGTGGACCCCTGTTCAGGACAATGGCTACTCGGGGACATTCATAAGGGCAAGTGTGTGGCTCATGTGTGACTTAGAATCATGTAAAAATGAGCCTGGAGGATGCCACTGGGAATTTGTGGTGTTTGGATACTGGACCCATTTCAACAAAGTAGAATTCCTCAAGGCCAAATGAGTGAGCAGGGGAGATATGACAGATACACGAATAATGAAATCGTGTCATAGAAAGTAATCAGGACCTTAAGATGGCTGTCCCCGACATGGGCTGAGAGTTCAGAGGAGAGAGGATCTTCTTGCCGTGGCGTCCAGAGAAGGCTGCATGAAGGAAGTGGCAGTTTTCGATGGCTTGTTGAAAGCGGGGGAGGATTTCCATAGGCTGACACAGGCAGTGTTGTACCCACGTAGACGTGAGGGTCGCACGCTGGGAGAGGACCTTGGAAACTGAAGGTTAAGACGTGGGCATAATGGAGATATTTATTAACTTAAAAATATGTTTAAAAATAGACACAAAAAAGTGTTAACAGCTTAAATTCCCTACCCCCATCCCTAATCACTCAGGTACCCTCCACCGAGGCCTTCGGTAGTGTCAGTTTCTTGTGTAACCTTCCAGGGATATTCTGGACATATGCTAGTAAAAGCGCGCACACACACACACACACACACACACACACACACACACAAGCCACCTTCTTTACACAAATGACAGCATGTTGCACTGTTCTCTACCCTGCTTGGTCACTTATATTTTGACGATAGTTCCATATCAGTATGTGAAGAGCTTCTCTGAACTCACTGGGGAACACTGGAAGCATTTCCACTGAAGCTGAGAACAGGACCCTGTGATTTCCGAGGTGTGCCTGGAACTATCCCCCCAAACCCTGGCATTAAAAAGCTGCAAAGGGGTGGGGGTGTCAGTTTAATTTGGGGCAGAAGAGTATTTTAATTTCGATTTGCCCTGCACCTACTCCATTGCTTTGGGAAAACCATGATGTCCTTCCTTAATATGTGAAAATGGCCCATGCAGCTTGGATAGGTATCCTCGGGGTACTGTTAGAGCAGAAAACAGGCCTTGCTGGGGTAAGGGGAAAATCACTGGGAACTACTGGCTTCCTGCATTTATTCCATACTTTTTCTCCTCTACACCCTCAGGGCTGGTGGCTCATAACCCAGGAGACCACCTCCACCCAGTGCTGCTTCTCCATGGGGTCTGAAGTTGAAGCCTTGACCTCAGAGGTTGCCTAGTGGGGTGACAGCACGCAGGTGTGATTACTTAGGGTTCTGGTGCTCATCTTAGGCTCATCTTCTCCTTCTTTTTGTGCTCATAGGACTGACAAGGACTAGGGTTTGAACTTCAGTTCTCTCTCTGAACTCACTCTCAGACGGAGTGGTTGGAATTTTGTGGGGAATACGATTTCATAAGCCAAAATGACGAGACACTTGAGGGGAACAAGTATCTCAAAAGAAAGTAACAAATGAGACAATATGTATTGAAAGAAAGAAAGAGGGGCGCCTGGGTGGCTCAGTCGGTTAAGCGGCCGACTTCGGCTCAGGTCATGATCTCACAGTCTATGAGTTCGAGCCCCACGTCTGGCTCTGTGCCGACGGCTCAGAGCCTGGAGCCTGATTCAGAGTCTGTGTCTCCCTCTCTCTCTGCCCTTCCCCTGCTCACGCTCTGTCTCTATGTCTCTCAAAAATAAATAAATAAAAATTAAAAAAAAAAGAAAGAAAAGCTCACTCTTAAAAAAAAAACAGAAAGAAAGAAAGAAAGAAAGAAAGAAAGAGAAAAGAAAGAAAAGAAGGAAGGAAGGAGAGAGGGAGGGAGGGAGGGAAGGAAGAAAGGAAGGAGGGAGGGAAGGAGGGAAGGAAGGAGGGAAGGAAAGAGGAAGAAAGAAAGACTGATTCTTTCAAAATGGCCAGGTTCTAAGGATCAGACTTCTGACCCCATCAGAACAGACTCACCTTTAAGACCTCTGGGTTCTTTCCTGGTTCACAGCATTTTCCCCAGGATTACCATGCTCCAGCCCACAGTTGAGCAGAGAAGGCTGATCCATAATCTCAATGTCGATTCGTTGGCTCTGAACAACCTCTGGCTACCTGGTGCACTTTGCTAGGCACTATCTCCTTTTTAGTCTGTTATTATGCATTTTAAAGCAAATACAAAAGTAGAGAGACTTGTATAATGGTTGCCATATACCAGTTACACAGCTTCAAGAGCTGACCAATCTTACTTCATCTACATCCCTATGGTTCTCCCTCAAATTGTCTTAAAGCGGATCCCAGATATTATATCATTTTTTAATGTTTATTTCTGAGAGAGAGAGAGAATGAGAGAGAGAGAGAGAGAAAGAGAGAGAGAGAGACAGGGAGAGAGAATGTGAGCAGGAGAGGAGCAGAGAGAGAGGGAGACAGAGAATCCAAAAACAGGCTCTGCTCTGTCAGTGCGAAGCCTGATGTGGGGCAAGCCCCACAAACCATGAGATCATGAACCGAACTGAAGTCAGATGCTCAACCGACTGAGCCACCCCGGTGGCCCTGTTACATCATGGTTACTGTAAATACTTCAGTATGTGTCTCTAAGAAGGAAGATCTTTTTAGAAAAACCACAATAATGATACCTACAAATTAGTACTAATTTTTATATTACCAATATCTAGTCATTGTTCATATTTTCTACATTATCTCATGTGTCTTTTTACAGGTAGCTTGTTTCAGTCAGCATCCAAGCAAACCCCATACATTGTGTCTGTGTCTGTGTGACACATTCCTTTGGGCTTTTAATATCCGTAACCGTTCAGCTTGGGGGTTGTCTGTCTGCGCGCGTGTGCATGGGCATTTAAAAGCTAGACTATCTATCCTTAGAGTTTTTCACTCTAGATTTTGCTGGCCCCCTGGTGCCTTTTACCATGTTGCTCTGTTCCCTGGCAATTAGGTTTGGAGGCCTTAGCAGATTCAGGTTTGATTTTTCTTTTTTTCTCTCTTGGACAAGTGAACCCCGTGAGTGGTGCTTTGTGTCACGTCAGGAAGCACGCACGGTCCAGGTGTCTTTCTTTTGTGCGGAGGTCTTCTTGCCCTTGACAAGCTCCGGTGGAGCAGGGATGTGGGGTTCCCCTGCCACCTGTCTCCTGTTTGCTAGGGATTTCCTCACAATGGGAACCTGGCATTTCTAAATGTTCTGGACTCTTGGAACTGATCCTGTCAGGGCTTGGTGTATTTAACAGTCACAGCTGGTGGGACAGAGGCCTCCCCCAGTCTGGCTGGTTTCTGAAGACCAAGACTTTTGTCCATGTTCGCTTCTTGGGGACAAGGCCCCACAGTTGTCTGTCTTCCATAAAGCCATCACCTGTCTCTCTCTATTCAAAGAATCTGGCTATATTATACGTTTACTAGGGAGTGAGGGATCGGAATGGGATTGCTAGTATTGCTTGCTACATTTCCTAAGGGGGTCTGGAAACCCTGGAAGGCCAGGATCCCAATATAACTATCATGCAGTCCTACAAAATTTCAAGGAGGACCAGATTCACGCACGTAGGAAAAACATGAAGCCTTAGCCTAGAGTAATTCTGTAAAGCCAGTCAAAGGTAATGGCGCCATCTATGGGCCACTGAAGGAGAAAGCACGGGTGCAATTGTGATATCTGGAATGGGATTCCATACTCTTCCTGTTGATTAATGAGGAGCGAGCTCTACAGTGACACGATCTTTGTTTAATGACCAGATGCACAATCGGTACTCCGCTGAATACTTGAGGGGACCCTCTGCAGGTCCCCGGAGTTGAGTATCCGTGCATCTGTGCTGCTCTCTCCTCTGGGGGCTCTGTCCTGTGTCCTCCGACTCTTTGGACTCTCAGCTCTTTCCCCTCAACTCAGGGAGTGTGCTGGGCTCTGCCTGTTCTTTACATGCCGTGGAAGCTCTCAAGATACAAGCTGGGGCAACTGTAGGGCGCCCCTCACTTGTTTCTTTCGTCTCAGGGATCACGTCTTGCATTGTCTGGTGACCAGTGTCTCATTGTTTTCTGAGTGTTGTCTTTTCTCCCCCTGTTATTCCGTCTTGGCCAGAAGTAGAAGTCTTCATTCGACCACTTTAGTTTTCAACTAGGCAAGCCAAATTCCGTGGATGGCTTTAAAGACACCACGAGAGGAGTCCCAGGGCACCGCAGGAGATTTGGGCCCAGCGTCTCTTCTCAGGGTTCACACAGTACAGCATCATTCCTCCCCACACTAAGTGGGTATGGTTGGTATCACAGATGTGTGACGGGTCTGGTTCTGTGGTCCCACAATGGAGACCTCTGGGATAGGCACTCTGAGTGCTGGTAGCGGCAGGACACAGTCTTTCTGCCTAGTGGGGCATCTTCTTAGTCTTGGTCAGGAGTCCCTGTGACACAAGCTTTTGGAGAGAGTTGCTTCCTGGTTCCTTTCTTTCTTTTTTTCTTTCTTTGAGGTAAGCTCTGTGCCCAATGTGGGGCTTGAGCCCATGACCTGGAGATCAAGAGTTGCACACTCCACCAACAGAGCCAGCCAGGCACTCTGCTGCTTGGTTTCTAGGTCCTCCATCAAGACATGTTTGGGGGCACCTGGGTGGCTCAGTCGGTTGAGCGTCCGACTTTGGCTCAGGTCATGATCTCGCAGTCTGTGAGTTCGAGCCCCGCGTCGGGCTCTGGGCTGACGGCTCAGAGCCTGGAGCCTGCTTCACATTCTGTGTCTCCCTCTCTCTCTGCCCCTCCCCCGTTCATGCTCTGTCTCTCTCTGTCTGAAAAATAAATAAACATTAAAAAAAAAAATTAAAAGACATGTTTGCCCCAGGGGTTCAGATACTACTTTCAGAAAACAACAAATACTTGCCCTCATAGCCCTTGGCTGGAAGATTCCTCACTAAGGTTCCAGCTTGGGAAGGCTCAGGACCTGAGCCGCATCAAGGCTGTGGAGCCCAGGGAACACCTGGAGGCCAGGCTTGGCTACAGTTGGTGCACACCAGCTCAGTCACCACCCAGCACACCACCTTTGAGGGGCTGTCAAACTGCACTAACAGTTTGTTTTAAAAAGAAAATCATAATGAGAGTCTAATTGTGAAGAAACAACTAGACAAATCTAGAATTGAGGACATTCTACAAGCAACTGGCGTGGACTCTCCAAAATATCAATGTCATGAATGATAAAAAGAGGTGTGTGGGATGCCTGGGTGGCTCAGTCAGTTAAGCATCCAACTCTTGATTTCGGCTCAGGTCATGATCTCATGGTTTGTGAGTTTGAGCCCACGTTGGGCTCTTTGCTGTCAGCACAGAGCCTGCTTCACATCTTCTGTCTCCCTCTCTCTCTGCCCCTCCCCTGCCGGTTCCCTCTCTCCCCTCCTCTCTCTCAAAATAAATAAACTTAAAAAAAAAATGTATGTGTTGAGCGATGGTGAGGTGGCGAGGCTGTTCCAGGTTACAGGAAACTACAGGACCACACCAGTCAAATGCAGTGTGCAAACTTTAATTGGATCCTAGAGTCAGGACCTTCCCCCACCAGCCCTAAGGGACTTCGATTTTTTAGGTGTTTATATATAGTTTAGATATTGCAGCCACATTATATTCCTTGGGTGTGGTAATGGTATTATGATTGTGGAGGAGAATGTCCTTGTTTTTAGGGCAAATGTGGAAATATCAAATAACACCGCAGTGCTACAATTTACTTTCAACTGGTTCAGCAAGAAAAAAATATATGCGCGCGCACACACACATACACACACACGCACACACAAATACATGCATTTCCAAGTGCAAAGGACCTGAGGAAGCAACAGGCTTGGAATCTTCCCAAATGTGAAGAAAGCCCACGAGAAGGAGAGGTGAGAGACAGGAGTGTGGAGAGAGACAGGCGCCAGACCCTGAAGGGTTCCGTTGAAGATGATAGGTTTTTAATTTTCTTTTCAGGGTAATGAGAATCCCCTGAACCAAGGGACTGCCTAATCCCATTATGCGTCTCATTTCTTCCCGTATGCCTGGGAAATGTCTCCAGTGCCGGGAGCTACTACACCCATGGAAAGGGTTTTTGTTCTTTGTAGACGTGCAGCCTTCCCCCCTCCACCCATTTCTCTGGTGGCGAAACACCAGGCCTTTGTGGTCCTCGTGGTTCTTGCTCAAGGGAAAGTACCCAGCAGCCGGGGGGGTTCCCTCGTCAAGTCACCCACTCCCCAGAAGGTAACTACAGGCCATACCCGGGAAAGGGAGCCATGCTCACGTCTGGGAGTTGTGGGCCTGGGGGACAGTCAGGCCTCTTGTGGCCAGGGAAGAGGAACAGTTCGGAATTTACAGAGAGAACTTAACGCAATGGTACGTTGTTGGTGGAAATGGACAAATAAATACTCAGAATGGAGACTCCCTGAAAGGAAGGGGTGCTCTTTCCTTCTGCTTTGTGCCTGGTCTTTACACCTTTTCTCCCTCTTTGGGTTTCCCTGAGAGCATTTAACAGTACTCCCGTCCTCTTGTCCCAGACCTACAGCTGAATCTCCTCTCCTTCCTGGAGTGCCAGACTGGAGAAGAACCACGTACTTCGATAGACTGGGCCGCAGGAGGAAAACGTTACTTGTCCCTTAGTGGTGCTCTGGGATTGGCTCCTGAGAGCCCGTCATGGGCATCTCTTCTCAACTCTGCTGTCAGTGACACCGTGTTGGTCACTCGATGGCCATGGTGGAAATATTTGCACAACGACGGTTGGCAAATATTATAAATCAGGGTTTCCCCTCTAGAATGAGAGAGCCAGGTTTAAACATCTTTGAGCATACGACTGCATATTCCATTTGTTTAAAATTCTCTTCTACCTTTGTTTTTCCGTATTGAAGTTTCTCAGGACTTTTCTCTTCTCCTGGACTAATGGACTTGATCTTGAGAGTAGGTTTAACCTTAAGCACGGTGCTCATGAAAAAGATCTTAGAAACTTCAAGAGAAAAATATCCATGCCCCCCCTCCCCAATATAGGGAAACAGACCTATTTAAAGTGCGTCTGATAAAGAGGTGTATTGAGAAAAATCCACAAAGAGCACCAGTTTTACTCTCCTGCCAGTGGGAAGACTTGTTGAAAGGGTATAATCCTGTTCTGTTTCATGTAACAAAGGAATCTTTTAGGATGTCTGGACTTCAGAGATTGTTATGTACTAGGAAGTGTAACCCTTAATTCTTAAAAGCCCGTCATTCTGATTGGTTGTCACTCAATAGTTCAATGCCCTGATAACAATATTTACACTGATATATTCTTTCCCGAGGGTAGAACTTGTGAGGTTTGAAGTTAGTCCAGAAGGAGAGTTTTTTTCCCTTGCCAACCTCCATGCCTGCTAGATTCCTTTTTCTAAGGCTCTGAGAGCCTTTGAAATGTACAGGGCCGCCGTGAATATGTGGTCTCAGGGCTGCCTGTCTGTTTCCTTGTCTTCGGCGAGCTTCCTCTTCCAGTCTCCTCCTCTTTGATGCTAGATCTGCCCTCTTCGTTTCAGCCTCCCTGTGCCACGCCAGCAGATCTTTCCTCCTGCCTCACCAAACAACCAGGAGAGAGCGAGGGGGAAATAGTCACAGAGAAGCTTACAGGCAGATTTCTGAGAAAAATGGTGCGGTGGGAGCTGACTAGCTAACCAGACCACTTCCACCTGATTGGAATGAGAACAACAAAATGAATGAAAGTAGCAAAGACCTCACCGGCAGTGCCTAAGCTTGGAGCTCAGAATGCTAAACATTTCGAAAAGTACCTAGCCATAAACATTTGGACTCTAAAACTGAAATGGGATTGTATAACCCAACGTGGTTCTTTCTGGAGGGTGATAGTGGGACAAAAGGGGGCCCACAAACTACACCAAACCCATCACCAGGTCCTGTTAATTCTGCTCCTAAACATATCTGGAATCCTCCCAATTGCTCTGTATGGTCATATTTTTAATGGGTTGTTTTGTGTCACACAGGAAAGTTATTCATGTGGATTGTTTTGCCTATATGATTATTGAACTCTTACCAGTTTAAATAGTTTCCAGGTGGTTCTTTCAGATTTCATCAGTAAAAAATTGTATCGTCTACAAATAATAATAACCTTGTCTTCTTCCCTTAAAAATATAAAGATTGGGACCTGCACGAAGGAAACTAAAAATTGTTGACTGACAGATATAAAGGAAATACACATCACGTAGCTTTAGAAGTAAAGACTATTTTAGGGATGTCAAACCTTCCTAAATTATTTCACAGCTTTACTAAAATTACTAAATTTACTAAAATTAACCTTTACGTAAAATTGCAATAAGACTTTGTTTTTTGTAACTTGCCAAAAGGTAATTTGAAAGAACAAGTTAAGAATAGCTAAGAAAATTTTAATTTAAAAAATGGTTAAAAAGGGAGATCTGTCATATTTTAAGATGTGTGGTAAAGCAGTTAGTTTGGTAATAGTAAAAGAATTCAAAGATTAATAAAATAGAATAGAGAGGTTGTTAGCAGACCTGAGAAGAAAACAATTAATGTCAAAGGATGTATGTGAAATTAATGGGGAAGGTACATATTACTCAACAGAGTCCTATTCTGTGGGTAGCATGTCCTCTTTGGAAGGGGGTGACAATTCTTCGTGTGATTCAACTGGGGAAGTGGCAAGACCTCACAGAGCAAACCGAAACTTGGAAATTCGAGGGAACTGCAGTCTCTCTCTGAATCTTCCTTTTTTGGCTTCAGGACAGGGTTTCTGAGTGAGACGTGTCATCCACTAAGTGTAAAAGAAAAATGGCAATGGAAACCCTGTTATAAACAATGTGAAATATATTTTCTTAACACAGGAATTCTCAGAACCCTTAATATGTTCACAGTTACCAGGAACCTTCAAGAAAGGCACACAGCGTGGACTGCTTACCAAACTGACTTAAGCTTTGAATGCATTTTGAGCATACTCCCCAACTAGTTCTGTTTAACACACTGTGGGAACACCAGATTGTTCTTAATAGGAAAGAAATATCTTCCTGTGTATATCAGTTAGGGTTCTTGATGAAAACAAGTCCATGTCTGCATAATGTAAGCAAAAAAAGGAATTTATTGGGAAGGTAACCACTTGTCCTCAGACTCAATGTGAAGGCTCAGAAAATGGGGCAGGACCAAAGACAGGAGGACATAAGAGAAGATTTCCAAGATGTCCCTTGAAGAATCTCAGATTCTTTAATAATGCACGGAGGCTGTGCATTATTGTCTCAGTCATGCAGATGGTGGCATCTCATTGCCTGAGCTTGGGTAATGTGCCTGAGATTCAGCTGTCAGGGAGTTGGGAAGAAGAAATATCCAACCCTTTTTGTCTTTTGACTCAGAGTTGTGATCCTGTCTACCACTGATTTCGAGATTTCTCTTTATTAAGAAGGGCGCTGATATCCTGGACAAAGAGACAACACCTGTATACACCCTTTTCCTCATCCTGACACTGTATACACCCTTTTCCTCACAGCCCAACACCTGTATACATCTTTTTCCTCATCCCGACACTTCCTCAAGCTACCATCACCTGCCCCAGTGCAGCTGTATGTTATCCAGACACATCTTCTTTCCAAGAGTAGACAACCCACTGTCCTTTGAATTATTGCCACCAACTTGAAGTCCAGGATTACAGAGTGATCATCCTCTTTAGTTTTGTCATGATCTCCTATGGGTGTTCTGAACAGTCATATCCAATGAAAAGTGAGAGGAAAGAGAAAGAAAAATGAAATTAAATAAAAAAAAGATACATGGCACAGCAAGAAGGAACTACAGGTATAGTGGCTTTAACCCTTGTTTCTGATAAATTCATGAAGCCATATGACTGCCTTCCATAACCATTTATTCTCTCTTCTGTTACCCTTCAGTGAACACATCAAGTGCCTAGGTTCTTTACTTGATGGGATGAGTCAGACCTTAGTTTCTAAGCTATCTCACTCTGTAGTTGTCCCATTTGTCAAGAGTTCCAGAATTAAGTTCCAGTCATAATTCTCCCTGCCTCCTGCCTAGTCATCTATTGCTGCCTAACAAATTACTCCCACACTCAGTGGCTTTAACAGCATATGTGCATTATGTCTGTTTTTGTGGGCCAGGAATCCAGGTGTGGCTTAGCCGGGTACCTCTGATGCAACGTCTCTGATGAGGTTGCATTCAGGCTGTTGGCTGCGACTGTGGTCTCATCTGAAGACTCAACTGGCGGGGGAGGGTCATGCTTCCAAGCTCACAAGGGCATGAATACCAGAAGGCAGAGATCATTGGAGGCCATCTTAGAGGATACCTGCATATCCCATTTGTGTGTCAGTGAACCTTCTTCTCTTGAATGTCAGGATCAACCATCCTATGTGGTAGATATGGAGACACACTTCCCAGATCCCCTTTCAAAGAAGAATCTGTTGCCTAAACTGTTGCAGAGGGGGCTGTCAGCAGATAGTCTCCACCTTTCAACTCCTTCAAGGAGCCTCTGTTACAGAGATACCCTCACCCAAGTGCATGTCCTTCCCTGAGTGGCCCATACCAAATGAATGATTGTGGCACGGTCAATCAGGTATGGACATTTTAGCCTAACATAGGAAAAGTCTGGCGGGTTATTTGTGCTCTAGCTCCTCATGGGGCCGACTGAGGTTTGTTGGCCTGCACTACAATTCAACAGTTCAGCTTATCTCTCTGCCCAACTGTATCTCCTCCTACTCCCCTTCCATAGATATTAAGCCTTTATAAAAAACCCTATACACCAAACTCCATCTCAGTGTCTGTTTTTGGAAAACCTAGTCTGAGACTTTGCCGAACCTATGATCATTTTTTTAAAACCTGTTTTTCCAGTGGCATGAAATGTTTGAAATAGCCTGGTAGCAGTCTCAGCTCCTAATTCAGGGGAATCATTGTTGTGTTCTTTGGTGGAAATATTCCCCCTCTGGGTACCCTAAGTCGGCAGATCCAGAGTTTCAGAAAATCAGTAAGACCTTGAGGACGGGTCTTTGTACATATGTCAATGTGAGATATACTACCTACTCATATTCCTTCATATAAATCCTTCAGATCCATGTATTTTAGGGGAAGAAACAGCCCTACTTTAAAGCAGCTGCTACATGCTGCAGAACAGCTCCCAACGTTTCAAGGTATTGTCTCCCAGCAGATACTAAAACTGACTCTCCTGCACTCGAGTCCACTGTTCTACAAGGCCATCTGTTTCTGGCCGATAGAATACATGATAAATCCAGTGAGGCTCATGAGCACAAACCCATCGCCTTTCTTCTTTCATGCTAAAGTGAATTCCTTACAGGGACTCTGTTGTATGGGATGCCATGACATGCAATAAGTGACTATGGATTGTGTTGTGGGCAGAAGCATGGCAATCAGTGAGAACAAATCTAAATTCAAAATGAGTTTCTTTGGCAACGAAGACAAAGCACTGCCCCCTCCATGATGGCAATCAACCTGCTAGTAGGTGGCACTCTGATCCACCCAGGGACAGATACCATTTTGAAGGTTCAGACTAAGCTGCTGTGCTGGAAGATTGGGTACAGCAGTGACAGCATTGGAGAGGAGAAATCCATGATATTGAGCCCACACATCGCCAACATACACGACACTTCGAACATAAGCCCACAGAGTAATCACAGAAGAGACTGGGCAAAGAGGCTGACTCTCATACATAGAAGGGTCATTTAGTTTCCTGATTATTGACAGTTCCTTTCTCTGGGAGGCTTTTTGGCAATACTAATGTGGGACAAACATATTCTCACATTTGGGACCAATTTAGTATTCCACTCCTGAAGGGAAGGGTTGAATGTGATCAATACGTTACTAGGTAGGTGAGTGTTCCCACCCCTATGTGTATTGAAGTAGAAGTATCATTATTATGAATAGTGATCATAATAACATTTATTGAGTACTTGCTATACACCTGTGTTTGTATTTACTCGTTGAATCTCTATCAAAGCCCTGTGAGGCAGATATCACTGTCATGCCCACTTTACAGGTGAGGCAGTTGCAGCACAGAGAAGGTAAGTAACTCGCTTAGGGTTATATGTTGAAAGCGGCCACCCAGGTTTGAACCTGGCTGATCTGTCTCTGGCGCCTTTGTTTTCAAACACTGGGCTGTGTCATCCCTTAGTTGCAGTGTCTCTGACCTTTCTTCTTCCATTGTGTCAGCCTCCCTCAGGAATCCTTGCAGGAATGCCTTTTTCTCTGCCATAAAGTTTACTCCCACTTCTCCTTCAGATTCTCAGCCCAAGTGTCACTTTCCAAGGGAGCCTCCTCTAATCCCTACAGACAAGGTCTTGTCTTTTCTATGCTCTGAGTGCTCCGTGTACTTTTCCTTCATGTCACTTAACACAGCACGTGTGATGTACTTATTTGTGCTATATTTATTGTAAGCTCCAATATTTATTGCTCACCACCTAGTGCAGGCCTGGCACACAGAAGGCACACAACCAACATTTGTTGGATGAGTTTGGTGAGAGGTTCTGGGCGTGTTCTTGATTCTCTGTGTTTGTGTTTTATGTGAGTGACTGACAGGGTGGTGGGTTACTCATTTCAAGGCCCCGTGCACATATACTTGCAGGCCTAGAGCAGTTAAGCTATGGAGTCTTGATGTTTGGATCTTTCAGCCACAATATAACTTGCTCTTTTTTTCCCTTTCTGGTTCAAGATCATTAACTCTGAACAAGTGCTGCCAGACATTTTCATTCACCAGTCATCTAGATGGAGCAACTCTTGTTACGCAGCATTAAAGTGTTTCCATATGAAGTTATTTCACTTCCCTTGAACTTATACAGATGACATACACTCCCCTAAATTATCCACCCAACCAGTGTATGGAAGAGCAGGAATCCATGTCAGAACTCATGTTTTCCTACTGGATTGATGGTTTTTAACCTCGACTGCATGTAGGAGTCACTCAAGCCTGAATCCTAACCCACACCGAATAAGTCAGATCTTGGGGGGTGTGGCACTGTCATTTTTATAAATGTGTTCCAGGACTTGAGGACCACTGCACTGGGTCCTAGACATGTAGCTCTCATTCTCTCCCACCCCACTCAGGGAAGGGGGCTCTGGGTAACGGCAGTGTGAGTATGTGGTTGTCATGTAGTGGAGAGATATGTTAGGAGAAGCAGATTTATTTCCAGGAAATGAAAGCATGAACCTATGTCTCTGTACTATGTTTTCAATAAAAGTAGTTTGGAAAATGTCGTATTTTACATCACTTTAAACTGCAAGGCTTTTTTTTGTTTTGTTTTGTTATTGCTTTAGGTGAAAGCACAGATGACACTTTATTTTTCTTGCAAGAAAACAGGTGAATGCCAAGAATTATCCAGAGAGAATTGCATTCTCCTGAAGGGCAGGAACCATGGCTGTTTTGTTTAAGGCAGAATCCCCAACAGCTAGCATAGAGCTTGGCACCCAGTGAGCACTTGATAAATTTCGCCGGATGAATAAATGATTGCTTGAGTGAATGAGTGAGAGCAACACCATCCATTTCTGTGGGGATGTTCCCAGGGGAGGGATGATGGAAGACACCCATTCTTATCATTCTAAGAGTCCCGGATGGAAGCTGCAGTGCAGGGAACAGGGATATGCAAAGGGAGCAGCGGGAGGCAAAGGAAGTTTAAGGTTCTAGTTAGGGAGACTGATCGAGTCCCCATTCACTTTATTTAAGATTTATTTATTTTTGAGAGAGAGAGCATAAGCGGGGAAAGGGCAGGGAGAGAGGGGTTCAGAAGATCCAAAGCAGGCTCTGTGCTGACAGCAGCGAGCTTGTTGGGGCTCGAACTCACGAGCCATGAGATCCTGACGTGAGCCAAAGTCAGACACTCAACGGACTGAGTCACCCTGATGCCCCTCCCCACCCATTCACTTTAAAAAGACTATTTTTTAGGGCAGTTTTAGGTTCACAGTAAAATTAAACAGGAAGTATAGAGAGTTCTCATACAGTCCCCGCCTAGCCTTCCCCCAGCCTCCTCCACTGTGAGCATTGCCCACCAGAGCAGTACGTTTGTTACAGTTGGCGACCCTACACCAACACGCCATTATCACTCAAAGCCCATAGTTCACATTAGGGTTCACTCTTGTACATGTTATGGGTCTCGGCAAGTGTATATTGATAGGTGCTCACTATTACGGTCTCGTATGGAATAGTTTCACTGCTCTAAAAATCTTTGGTGCTCCACCTGTCTCTCCCTTCCTCCTGATTATCCCTGGCAACTACTGATCTTTTTACTGTGTCCATAGTTTATCTTTTCCAGAATGTCATATATATAGTTGGAACCATATAGTATTTGGTCTTTTCAAATTGACTTCTTTCACTTAATAATATGCATTAAGGTTCCTTCATGTCTTTTCATGGCTTGATAACTCCTTTCTTTTTTGTACTGAATAATATTCTGTTGTTTGGTCTTTCCACAGTTTATTTATCCATTCGTCTACTGAAGGCCTTAGACTTCCTTCATGTGTTCAGTACCAGACTCTGTATCTCTCAAACTCTAGGAGTATATACCAAGCTCTCTGAATGGTTCTATTCAGACTACTCTAACTTAATATGGTAGTCAGAATAATGGCCTCAAAGATGTCTACATTCGAATCCCCAGAACCTAGGAGTATATGAAGTTACACGGCAAAGTGGAATTAGGGTTGACAATCAGCTGGCTTTAAGGTAGGGAAATTATCCTGGATTATCTGGGTAGGCCCAATATAAAGGTCCTTAAAAGTAGAACCAAAAGGCAGAAACCTTTGTGTCAGAATGATGAGATGTGATAGAAACTCAATGTGCTGATGCTATGAAGCAAGAAATGTGGGGATTAAAAAAGGGGGAGGACTCATTTCCCAAAGGAAGGGGACTCTTGGTATCAGAAATGGGGATGGGAAGGATGCTGGGGAAAATAAGCAGAAGCAGTCCTGTTAGATACTTATATAAATATGTGCACATAGTTAGATGTAGCTATGGAAACACACACACACACACACACACACATATGCAGACAGAAAGAATAAACAGCACAAATTTTTTTTGGTAGGTAATTTTTTTCTTTTTGCTTACCTGGATTTTTTTCTGTAATAAATAGCATTAGTGATATAATAAGTAAATAAAACATTTAAAAAGAAACTAGACAGGGGTGCCTGGGTGGTTCAGTGGGTTAAGCGTCTGACTTTAGCTCAGGTCAGGGTCTCACAGTTTATGAGTTCAAGCCCTGCATTGGGCTGCACACTGGCAGTGCAGAGCCTGCTTAGGATTCTCTCCCTCTCTCTCTCTCTGCCCCTCCCCAACTTGTGTGCACTCTCTTTCTCTGACAAAATAAATAAATAACCTTAAAAAAATTAGGCATACTTTTCCCAAGAGCCCTTCATTACTCTCTTGACATGAATCTGCCTTTCCTACTAAGATCACAGGCAAGAGGTCTCTGATTAGGATGGTTCAGAGCAGCTTCCTCTGCCTGAAACATGGTGATCCTTCTATGCAACCAGGCTACTCAGCCATATCCACACTACACAGGATGCCACCATGTAATGGCTTGTTCACTGAGGTCTGGCCCATTGTCATTGTTTCAGAGAAACCTGCCCCTACATAGTGTCCCATTCCCAGGATCAAGGGAAACCCGGAGAGGCTTCCTGCACTGTCCTTGGTCCTTTAATTCTTTAATTAAAGATGCACATTAATCTTTAATTAAAGATGCACATTTTTTCAAAGAGAGGAACACTATTTCTGGAAACAGGGTTTCTAGCTGTCTTTCTTCTTGCACCTGGTGCAAAGTGGGCATCCTAGGAGAACCAAAGGATGAATGGAACCCCCACCACTGCTTTCGTCTTGGTTTCTCTGTCCTGTCCCTTGTTGCTGGGGCACATACCCAGAAGGTAGCCTAGAATCCCATATCTGGAGTATGCTGGTCAAACCTGGCATCACATAAGACACAAGAGTCCCCTCTGAGGCTGTGGAAAGCCTGGCCAGCTCACAAAAAGCCTTCTCACTTCATAGCCATTCTCCCCTCTCCTCTCTGCCTCCCCATCCCCTCTCCCAGTGTGTTGTCCACTCTAGGTTCCTCCAGGCCTTGACTGGAGGGATAGGGATTACTATCCTCGGAGATGACTCTTGGCCCTTCTGGGGCATTTCAAGCAACCCAGGACTCTTCTCCACTTCAGCTGATTATGTCCATGGCCCACCTCCAAGCAGAAGGAGAATCCCAGCCAGAGAAGGGGAAAAGTGGCCAAACTGTTTCTTTCCTCCACCCTTCTCCAAAGAAAGTCTTAGAACCTCAGGGGCATGGCAAATGGGGAAACAGAGAAAAGAGCATGGACTTCCCTTTCTCTCATCACGGCAGTGATTTTTGGTCACTCTAAGTCTGGCCCAAAGTTCCTCCTCTGTTTAGAAGAGCTGGGATCTCCCGAGTGTCCAAGAGAGCCTCCCATCTTCCTGGAAGGGAAGTATGGCTGAGGTACTCGCCTCCTGCTTTGTCTTTCTCCTGCCAGGCTGTCAGGTCAGGGGTCAGAAAGACACCCAGAGGGATACATGGGAGACGTGCTCAGTCAGTACCTGCAGATAGATGAGCATGGCCATAGGAAAACAGCTTGTGACTCTGTCCTTCCCCGCAAAGTGGGAAATGAAACTCCTCATGGCCGGGTCTTTTACATCCACCATCTCTGAAACCCCAGTGGGCTCACAGCCCAGGATTCTGGTCGCTTCTTGCTTAGCTTCCTCATGCTGGGTCAGCAGAGTATCTATGTGAGGCCTCCATTTCCATCACTCAGAATAGATGCCCCCCTAGCCCAGCCCCTTCTTATGCAGTGGATTCCAGCTTGGTAAAGCCTCTGGATCCTTTCCTGGGACTAGTGAGAGGCATATAGGTGTTTCATTAATACCTCATGCTACAAACCAGCAGCAGTTTGGGAAAAGCCAACTTTTGGACAGAGAGGAAAGAGTCCACGCGCTCCAGATCAGGCAGCCTCTCTCTCCTCTATGCCTCAGGAGGAGACCGGGACCTCAAAGGCCCCTTATACCAGAGCCGTGAGTAACTTGGCTTCTTCTCCACCCCAGGCTCTGGGCTATCACAGGTTGTAAATGTAGGGCCAGGTGCCAGGAGCAGAAGGGCTGAGGCAACTCTGGGGTTTGACTGGGTACAAGCATGAGATCCCAGAAGCAGAATATTCTAACCCCTTCTGAACACTGGTGGTACCAAGGTTCTGTAACCAGATGAGCAGCCTGAAGAAAGAAGGGTATAGTCATAAATGTTCAGAGACAGACAGTGAGTTAGAGTGAGGCTTTCAGTTTGGGGGATTCGGTAATGTCAAAGGTTAGAACAGGTAGCAGTCCTGGAAGCTACAGACAGAATGTGGGTGGGGAGGAGACGGTGAAAGGCCACCACCCTGTGGCCCAGCTTCTTTCCCACCACTTGGGGAGTGTGGCGAACAGTCCTGTCTGGGTCAGTCCTCATCCAGTCAGAGGAGGGGCTCCAGTCGGGGTCCTAGTCAGCCTGGAGAGAGAGCAGCAAGGAGCCTGTAAGTGCCGAGCCAAGTAGGGAGGTAGGGTCCTCTCAGATATCAAAGCAGCAAACACCTCTGCAAGGATAGATAGCTGTTTCCTTGGCCCTCCTCATTGATTTCCAGCCCTTGGCCCTGACACCACGCTGTCATCCGCATCCATTGGCTCACGTCCAGCAAGCCTCGGTCAGCTTCCTAGTCCTGTGCCAGAATTTTCATGCATTTTTGAGTAAGATGTAAGTCACACTTCTCTCATGTCTTTGCTTTGGAAATGAATGATAATGGCTGGAAAGAAGCAGTAGCTTCTGGAAGATGGATCCCAATCCACAGACTCTAGGTTTCAGAATTGGGTAATGATCAGCCATCAACTCCCATCCACTAATCCTCCATCTACCCAGCCAGCCAGCCAGCCAACCAGCCGTCTGTCCATCTATCTAATTATCTGGACCAACTCCCTTCCTTTTCTTCTTCCTCCCCTGTCTCCTTTCCTCACTTCCATCCTTTCTTTCCTAGCTTCCAAGTAATAGTTGTTTAGAATGTGTTATGTACCAAGTTTCTCTGATGGGACAGACTTCTTCAAAGCATGAGAAGCTTCCCAGGAGCGAACTTAGTCCTTCACTGAGGCCTGATCAGCTCCTCTTTGCCCTTAGCTTCTCCCACATATGAAAGAACATTTCCTGGCCTGGTGGTGCTGAGCCTCCCCACTTTGAGAAACTCATAAGTGCAGGGAGCAGGGAGGAGAACCCACATCTTACATTTACATTTTGAATCTCCAAGCCCCACTTTTATAAAGGGATGCCGTATCATCTAAGATGCCTTGAAATCAGAAAGTATTTTATTTCAGTGGTCTCCTTACTGGTCTCCCTGCTTCCAGGCTTTCCACACCCTGTTCTATACTTCTCGCCACCACCAGAGTGAACTTTCTCCAGTGTCCCTGCCCTTGTCTCTCTCCTGCCTGAAGTCCTTGATTGGCTTGATGTCACCCATAAACCAAAGTTCAAACTCCTTAATATGAACCAAGAGAATCTTCATGATCTGACCCCAGGTGCCTCTTTAGCCCCATGCCCTTTCCACTCCTGTCATACCCTATACACTCCCACACCATCAAATGGCACTCCGTGCTGTCTATGCCCCCATCCTTCTGAGTGTGCTAATCCTTCTACCTGGAGCTTTTTACCATTATTCCATTCTTTGTACTTCATTTGGATGGTTCATGTTCTTCTATTGTTATGCTCATAACACTGTATTGTAATTTATTTATTGTAATTTATTTGCTCAGGTCTGTCTTTCCTACCAGATTGTAAGCTGCTGGAGTACAGACTGTGAGTTAGTCATCTTTGTGGCCCAGTCCCCGTACAGCACCTGGTAGCTAGCAGGCACTCCATATGTATTTGTAGGACGAATGCATGCATGGATGGATGATGGATGAGGGGAATCTTCTAAGAGGAACAGACTAGTGTTGGGACGATATGGTTAAAGTGTCCGTGCAACAGGCCCCTGGGAGAAGAAGACGAGTGGCCTCTTCCTGAGAGCTCAGACCTTTGCGGAGAGGACTGAGCTGTGGCTGAGGCCAGGAAAGGTGTCTAAGCCAGAATGGGGAACTTTGGGGTGACATGACGACCTCTTGTGGGACTCGCTTCCCATTTCGTCTAGATAAAATGCCCTTGGGGAGACAGCCAGCTGGAAGTACCTGTGCGGCAGGTGCGAGCGTACAGGATGAAGGCTGTGGAGAGCGAGGTCTCGGATGTGCACTTCAGTGTAGATAAACAGAACATCTCCCTCTGGCCCCGAGGCAAGCACCAGCTTCTGCTCAGAATCTGCTTGGCGCTCTGCGGTGTGCCGTTGGTGGGTCCTCCAACAGACGTTCTCTTTTTCTTCTGGCAGACCCTCCTCCTAAGACGGGTCCGTCTCTGGTTCCGAGGAAAGCTCTCACGGTGCGGGCTGCAGTCATCATCCTGACGCTGGGCCTGACCGCCTCCATCGTGCTGCAGGCCGTTCTCTGTAAGTTCTCACGTTCTATCTATCGTCTGAGCTTGGTCCTTCTCCACGGGCAGCCGGCTCCCTCAACATCCAGACCCTCTGTCCAGTTGTGTCTCTCACCTCTGGCTTTTCCATTTGTCTCATTTTCCCTCTTTCCAGGTGTAGTCTCAGGGTCCCCTGTTCCAAGTAAGATGAGCTGCTGCTCTCTCCTTCCCAATCCTGGGGAGATTTTCTGGATTGAGGTCAGACTTGCATACTTGGGCTCAAGGATATGCTGTTTTGTCCCCAGGAAACATTCACCCATTCCTTCATCCCGCATCATCCCCACTGCCCTCCGAGCTGTAGCCTCTTTGTGTGGTGCCTTGTGGGCAGCTTCTAACAGTGAGCGAAATGTTTCCTGACCCCACAAAAGAAGGACTTCCAACTGCATTCAGCCCCAACCGACTAGATGGAGAGTCTGCCAATGAGCCAGCAGATCTCCTGGTTCGCCATTCTCACGAGGACCCCTTCATGCTCTTTTCATTCCATTCCTGCCGAGGTCACGTCAAGGGAGACTTCCTACTTGTTCACTGGTTGTGTGACTTATCTTTCCTCCTCTTCTGCTCTGCCTAGCCCCTCTTGTTCTCTGCTAGCAGAACCTTCTTCCTCCCACCAGGTCTCCAGAAAGCAGGGGAGGAGGCAACATCCGTCTTCTCCCTTCAAAGCTTTGGGACATATTTGGTCTCAGACTTGGAGCCTCTGAGCAGAGTTTCCTCTTGGATTGTTTTTGGGCTCCGCTCTGCCATCTGAGCCTGTAACCTGAGCAGTGTCATGGTGGGTGGGATAAGGCAAGGGGAGAAATGGTTTCATAATTCCCTCTTTCCAGATTCTCTGGAGAAGTCACTTCCAGATTGGAAGTCTGCATGCCTGGCCCCCATCATGGCCACAAGGGGCCTGTGGGTAGATGTGGGAAGGGTGCTGCCCTAGTGGATGCGACTGTAGGAGCCTCTGAAAGGAGGAACTGCGAATCAAGTGATGGAGCCCCCAGGGATGCAACAAGGAAGTGACTGAGGGCATCCTTTTACCCAAAGTACCATGAACACATGAAGCAAGTTCAGGACTGGGTACTAATCTCTGCTTCTGCTTGCCTATGAGGTCCTCCAGCAGACAGTCTTTGTTTTATCAATCTGTGCATTACCTGTATCTGCAAGAGTTCCCAACAAGTGCTAGGTCCCCATCACATGTTTGTCGAATGAATACATTATGACTGAAAGGAGGGTAAGCAACAGCTCTCTGGGTAGCTTAAGCCTATCGCTTCCTTTCCCTTCCTTTTATCACCCTGACAACACTCCTAGTTCCCAGAGTCCCTTTCCCTGACCTCTTGACTTTCTCAAACTCAGATCCCTGGTTCATGCGTACAATATCAGATGTAAAGACCAATGCCCAGTCGCTGAAAGGCCGTGTGGACAACATCAGTGCTCTGGGCTCTGAGATTAAAAGGAATAGAGGAGGCATGGAGGCAACCGGCATTCAGGTCCAGAAGGTGAATGCCAGCCTGGATCATGTGCGTTCTCAGATCCGGAAGTTGGAAACTGGTGTGAAGGAAGCCAATGAACGGATCCAGATGTTAACACGAAGTTGGGAGGCGGTCAGTGACTTAAATGCCCAAATTCCAGAGTTAAAAGGAAATTTGGATAAAGCCAGTTCTTTAAATGCAAAAGTCCGGGGACTCCAGACCAGTTTGGAGAATATCAGCAAGTTGCTCAAACAGCAAAGTAAGTGACTCAGAAAAGAACATTGCAAGCTGACCGGTGGCCTGTGGAGCCTTGCCAACCTTAGGCATGAGGCCATTGAGCTGGCATATGTGGAGGGAAGGGGAAGAGGAGCTGAGCAGGTGTGGTTGGAAAGTTAAGAAATGAGGGCTCAGCAGTGCACTTGAAGGACTTAGGGGCTGTTCGGGAGAAAAGGGACCAGGGACCAGCATGGGCTGTCACACCAAGGCACAGAGTATGAAGGCATTAGGGAGTCTCTCTGTCCTGGCCCAAACCTAGTCATTTATCCATTAACTTCCATCCCTGGAGCCCAGGGGCTCAGCTACTTGTGATGGCCAACAGAGAATTGTTTCCTGTTAGTGGGAGGGACCGATTCTTGATCAATATCTCTAACTCTCCTCTATCAGAGCCCAGAGACTCTACTACTCTCAGCCAGACCTTCGGCCTGTGAGACAGTGTCCCTGAGGCCCGACACAAAGACTCAAGGACCCCAGAGCCCAGCCCCATTCACTGCTATCTCTGGGATCCCGCTTGAGAACCACCCCCAGATGGCACCCAGAGGAAACAGGAACCCCGGTGTTCACCTTTCACTTTGTTCTCCAGATGACATTCTGCAGATGGTTTCTCAAGGCTGGAAGTACTTCAAGGGGAACTTTTATTACTTTTCTAAAGTCCCAAAGACCTGGTACAGTGCCCAGCAGTTCTGTGTGTCCAGGGATTCACACCTGACCTCAGTGACCTCAGAGAGTGAACAGGTAAGTGCTGTTCCAGTGGGCTCTAGGAAGGGGGTGTAGTAACAGCTATATCAGGAAGGATGGGCAAGATTACGGTGCAGCGACAAAAATCCCCAAATACCAGTGACTAACAATGATTACTTCTCAGTTGCACTACATGTCCAGCAAGGGCCTGCAAGGGGTTCTGCCTGTGTGGTCACTCAAGGACCTTGGCCAAAGGAGACTCCATCTCACTGTGTGTTTCCACAATTGCTGAAGCAGGGAAGGAGAACATGGCAAATTGTATGTTGGCTCTTAAGCTTCTGCCTGGAAAGAACAGATCTCACTTTTACTCACATTTCATTGGCCAAAGCAAAGGACGCAATGGTCCCAGCTTCAGAGAGGGCATGGAGGTACAATTTTTCCATATGCCCAGAAAACAAAAACATTTGTGAATAGCATTAATAATACTACGTAACTCAAAAAGTCTCCTACCTAGTGAGCAGAATATTGAACCAGCCGCTTTCATCTGGGAAGTGGACTAGTAGAGCAGGTAAGAGTGTGTGCTCTGGAGTCTAGAGCCCTAACCCTGCTCCCAACTAGTCCCAGAGCCCTGGGTAGTTATTTAACTTCATTAGATCAGCCTATTGCTCAATGACACACACATGATAATAGTACCTGCTTCAGAGAACAGCTGACTAGATGCACATAAATGCATGGTGCCTTGCACATATTAAGTGGTCACTGCATTTCAGTTATTAGTATCTGGACCCTTCTCCTGGGGTCCCTGCTCTGGGGTTTAGCTGAGTCTTTCTTGTACTCCAGTACCTGCTTCCTGAGGGGCAGAAAGGCCTGAGACCTTGAGACCCAAGTCTGTTAGTCGTGGGGCAAAGACAAATCAGACTTTGGAAGATGGACTCTGGGCAGGGACAGGAAGGGGCTTGAGAGAGGTCGGTGTGTGTGGTGTGTCTGTGGGGCTGTCACTGAGGACAGGGGAAGAACACCCAGAGAGATGGATGTTCCACTTGTGTGTACTGGCAGGTAACTTACTCCTTCTCTTTCCCTACAGGAGTTTCTGTACAAGATGGCAGGTGGACTATTCTACTGGATCGGCCTGACCAAAGCTGGGAGTGAGGGGGAGTGGTACTGGGTAGACGATACTCCATTCAACAAGGTCCAGAGTGCAAGGTAAGCCCCAGAGCCTCCTTCCCAGCCTGACTTTCCTTGGCCAGGACCAGGGCACGAAGGACAGGGTGACTACAGGGTTTGTGGTTCTTTCCTGTCCTCAGGTTGTAGGAGCACTGGACTGAGATCTAGCTTACCTCTGCCGCTAATTACCTGTGGAAGTGGGGACAAATCTGTGGCCTCTCCATGCCATCTGGGGTTTGGCATCATGGCCTTCCACCATCCTAGGCAGGGCACCTGTTCTACGTCTCAGTCTTTGCAGCGTGGTTTGCATAGAGCCTTGAGAGCAGTGGGCCGGCTTGGCCCTAAGTTAGGAGAGTGATTTCAGGCTTTGAGGTTGATGGCTCACCAATCCCCTTTCTCTCAGGTGTGGGTACAAAAACTTGTGATACTATCACTCGGGACCAAAGCTGAGATTGAGGTCTCTCATTTCTTCATTGGGTATAAGTTTTTCTTTGTTTTTTTCCTTTGGTAGGTTCTGGATTCCAGGTGAGCCCAATAATTTTGGGAACAATGAACACTGTGCCAATATAAAGATGCCCTCGCTTCAGTCATGGAATGATGCCTCCTGTGATAATAAATTCCTTTTCATCTGTAAACGGCCCTACATCCCATCAGAACCATGACGAGACTGGTCCCAAGCTTGCACGTTGAGCTCCGATGCTTGTTGAACAGAGAAAATCCTTCTCTTTCTTCCATATTCCAGAATGGCTTTGCACCTTCACTTTCTGGCTTCAGAATTGTCCCAGAGGTATCTTGGAGTTCATCTGCTTTGGCTGGGAATTCTCTGACCCCATAGAGGCAGCCGGAGTGGAAGGGAGATCTTGGAAAAGGAGAGGAGGGCAGAGAGGACTTAAAAGTTTGCACTGCCTTAGTAAGGTGATCAGAACCTTGGGGTTCCCTTTCCCTTCAGAGAAGGCTCAGTTTTATCACATGAAAGTTGCTTCAGACCACGCAAGCAGTTCTCCTGGTGCCGATGTTCAGGGCTTTTCCACTCGATCCCTCGAATTCCCAGTTGTCTGCTTAGGGGGCTGTGTTCTCAGCGAGAAGAGCTGGGCTCTTAGAGACGCTGTCCAGGGCATGTTCCCATTGCTCTCTCCATCCACGTCCCCCGAGGCCAGAGCCCCTTCCTCTCTGAGGTGGGAGCAACTGGTTCAGCTCAGGGGCCAACATGGCCATGAGTCCCCTTTAGAGCTGGGCCAGCACCCATCTCCTTCTCGCTCCCCTTCACTCGGCGGACTCCGTGGCCCAGCTCTGTCTCCTAGGGCCCTCTCCCCAGCCCCTCTGTCTCGCTGCCTGCGCATCTTCTTTCATCTGCGTTTCCTCTCTTCCCTTTAGGGACAGAGTTCACCTGCAAGCTTCATTCGAATAAAACACTGTCTGGGTAACGCATGGTTTACCTCCGTGAGCATGTTTTATTCCTGGCTGTACGGGCTCTGTGCCAGCAAGGCCATCTGCTCTGCCAGACGCGGAGTCCTGGGGTAGCCCCAGGAAACAGCTGGAGGCTCCAAAGTGACAAGGGGTAGAGAAGATCCAGCTCTGGAAGGGCCACAAAGTATGAGCAACACTTACCCCTGGTTTTTATTGAACTGAAGGAGAGTGAGGCCTGCAGTGTCATGTCCCTCTTGGTGGTCTTTCCTCTCAGATGCTCAGTGGACAGGCTTCCATTGCCTAGCTTTACTCCTGAAGGGGACACTTGACAATGTTGCCCACTCTTCACGAAGCCCCTGTTTGTGGGTAACCCTGTCCAGTGGCTGAGGCAGGGATCTAGGCACAGGTGTACCCACCAGGAGGGGAGCAGAGAGGGAGAAGGAAGAAGGTGGCGTGAGCACAGGGGTGGGCTCAGCAGAGTGCCCTCCTCTCCTTTGGGTCCTCATTAGGACTCTCAGTAGGGTCCTGGGGACAGGACATTTTCCTTCAATGACTGTGGCCAGCAGGTGGCATTCTGGGTGCAGAGGTCAGGTTTACAGCAGGGGCATTAAGAGGAAGCTTGAAGAAACATGGGACAAATGAGATTTTTAAAATATGGCAATGGCAGGGCACTTGGGTGGCTCAGTCCGTTAAGTGTCCAACTTCTGCTCAGGTCATGATCTCAGTTTGTGAGTTGGAGCCCCACATCGGGCTCTGTGCTGTCAACCAGAGCCTACTTCGGTTCCTCTGTCTGTCTCTCTATGCCCCTCCCCCGCTCGTGCTCTTTTTCTTTCTCAAAAATAAATAGACATTAAAAAAATATGGCAATGGGGGTGCCTGTGTGGCTGTCTGTTATGCGTCTGACTCTTGATCTCAGCTCAGGTATTGATCCTACAGTCATGAGTTCAAGCCCCTCATTGGGCTCTGTTCTTGTCGTGAAGCCTACTTAAAAAATAAAATAAAATAAAATAGGCAATGGATGAGGGATGGGCAGTCAGTAATCATGTCCATGTGGGGGCATTTTGCAGGCCAGTTCCAGAGACTGCTGAAGTCTGAGGGAGTGTCTCAGGGTAGAGAAGATGGGCAACCCCGTGTGGCTGCTGCAAGCATGAAAGAATTCTACATTGTCACTAAGAAACATTTAGTTGTTCCTTTTCTTTATAGTTCCAAGCAGCAAATTATGGGAGAATTTTATTTCTTCCCAGTGTCGGCTCTTCAGTCATAGCATGAGCTGATACGGAAATTAAATACAAGCCGCTTCTAAGGAGCTATCCCATTGTTTCCGGACATTTTCTTTCCCACTTGACATGTTCGTCCTGACGTCTGGGCTGCCCTGTTGAATAGCATGTGACCCTGCTCCACACTCCGCCTTCCTCCCTAGGTGGCACTTATCCCCAGGCCAGCTGATTCAGAGGCTTGTATCGTTAGGCCAAAAGTTTCATGTGCTGCTGTGACATCTTTGAGCCCCAAAGCCTAACTATGCATCCCCCTGCTCTCACCAGATATGTCCCCCTATCTGGCTAGTTCCTCTATCCACTGGACCAGCTGCACTGCACCCAACTTTCAACCTAATGAGTTCCACCCACCAACCTGGGAAACTATTCCAACAAGAAAATCATGTCCTTCTACAAGAATCAGCGCCCCTGTATCTTCTTGTTACTGTAATGCCTGCCTACCACAGTCCTCGCTGGTTCACTGTGCTCGAGGGCATAACCCCCGTGGGGCCTGCATGGCATGTTGGTGTCCTCCTCTCTAGACCGTAGGTATATGACGAATAAACTACTGCTCAGTATTAGGTGTCATCCATTTGGCCATCATCTAGTATTTATGGCAGGAGATCCCTCCGTCACTGCTATAGACCGAATGGTTGTGTGTCCTCAAAATTCATGTGTTGGAATTCTAACCTCCAATGTGATGGTGTTAGGAGGTGGGGCCTTTAGGAGGTAATTAGGTCATGAGGGTGGAGTCCTCATGATGGGATTAGTGCCCTTATAAAAACATACATGAGAGCTTGCTTTTCTCTTTGCCAGGTGAAAAGACAATGAGGAGACAGAGTCTGCATACCAGGAAGAGAGCTTTCTGCAGGAATTGAATAGCCAGCAGCCTGATCTTGGACTTTCCAGCCTCCAGAACTGTGAGAAATAGGTTTCCCTTGTGTAAGCTTCTTAGTCTGTAGTATTCTTGTTATAGTACCTCGAAATGACGGAGTCACTCACCCCGGGATGAACAGGAGGCAGTCAGAACAAGGCTGCGCAGGGATCTCTGGTTGGTCCCTGTGTGAGGAGGTGAGCAGGACAATTGGATCACTTTTCTGGGAAAAAATTTGCATGCGGAAATACCCAAGGGATGAGGCAGCTAACAGGGAAGTCCAGCTGGAAGGCCCTGGGTTAGAGAAGGGCTGATAGGGCCATCATGGGGCACCTGCAGAAACAAGGGATAAGCAGAAGCTACGAGGCAGAAAGGTAGAGCACATAAAAGTATATCTCGCAGGGAAAGGAGAAGGTGTAGAGGAGAGAGTGGCTGAGATGCAGAGGGGAGGGCCGCAGAGTGAAAGCCCAAAACTCTGGCTGCTGAAGTTCCTTAGATCCAGCCCAGTCCTCCTGATCCTCCTGGGTCCTGTGCGTGTGGATCCTGTGACAAGAATTGCCCGTGTCCACGCATTGCCTTGTTTTCCAAATGGAAAGAGCCTGAGTCAGTGAGGAGTCTGCATCTCATCTTGTGACCAGCCAGAATAGTGTTACCATGGCCTCCCCACCTCATGAAGCTGGGACAGCTATTGCTTTGCCTTGTCTTGTGATCTTGGCTCGCTTATCCCCACATGCTGGGCTCACTTCTCCAGCGAGGTCACTTCATGGGTACCTGTCCTTCTGCTGGCGGTGGGGCCTCACCCAGGAAATCCTGGCATCAGTAATACTTTAGACCCTATCTCAGGTGGCCATCATCAGTACCTAGCTCTTCAGGTCGCAGATACCATAATATTTCTTTTTAAAAATGTTTATTTATTTATGTTTGAGAGAGAGGGTGGGGAGGGGCAGAGAGAGAAAGAGAGAATCTCAAGCAGGCTCTGCACTGTCAGCACAGAGCCCTCTGTGGGGCTCGAACTCAAACTCACAAACTGTAAGATCATGACCTGAGCTGAAATCAAGAGTCGGACATTTAACTGGCAGCCACCTAGGCACCCCAATACCATAATATTTCTAATGAAATTATAGGAATTTTTCCTTTGTCAGATAGACAGTTGGGAGCCAAGAATGTGTGAGAACTTTATCATAGCCAACTTGTATATTTATTTCATTTTGGTAGTTTTTTTCTGATTCCATAGGCTAACATTCTGGACTTGCCCTCTCTCAATGTTGTAATAAAATACTCTCAAAATATATGCACTTTTGTATTTGGATATAAAAGGAGAAAAAATTTTTTGACTCACTTTTACTGATTGATCTAGGTCTTACGAACAGGTATATACTATTATATTTTATTTCTCTGTTTTTATACTCCATCCATATCTGTCTGTCTGTATATTCATTCTAGCCTTCTGTCTACCTTTCTTTTCTTTTCTTTCTCCTTTTCCTGTCTTTCTCCTCTGTTTTCTTTCTTTCTTTCTTCC
This sequence comes from Paguma larvata, assembly GCA_030068075.1. Taxonomy (NCBI): domain Eukaryota; kingdom Metazoa; phylum Chordata; class Mammalia; order Carnivora; family Viverridae; genus Paguma; species Paguma larvata. The sequence goes on from CM057836.1 coordinate 51,014,359, forward strand.
TTCCTTCCTTCCTTTCTTTCTTTTTCTTTCTTTCTTTCTTTCTTTCTTTCTTTCTTTCTTTCTTTCTTTCTTTCTTTCTTTCTTTCTTTCTTTCTTTCTTTTTCTCTCTGTCTCCCTCCCTCCCTCTCTCCCTTCCTTCCTTCTTTCTTTCTCTCTCCCTCCTTTCTTTTCTTTCCTTTCCTCTTTCTTTCTTTCTTTCTTTCTTTCTTTCTTTCTTTCTTTCTTTCTTTCTTCCTTCCTTCCTTCCTTCCTTCCTTCCTTCCTTCCTTCCTTCCTTTCTTTCTTTCTTTCCTTCCTTCTTTCCTTCCTTCCTTCCTTCCTTCCTTCCTTCCTTCCTTCCTTCCTTCCTTCCTTCCTTCCTTCCTTCCTTCCTTCCTTCCTTCCTTCCTTCCTTCCTTCCTTCCTTCTTTGTCTCTCTCTCCCTCATTCTCTTCATTTTTCTCTACATTTGCCTTGGTTGTAATCCCTTTTTCACACTGAGCAGCCTCCTGTTTAAGTAACTTCCAGTTTCGAGTCCCACCTTCCCAAGTTAGCAGTAGAAGTTGCCTGTGCAGCGTTCCTTGCAGAGAGGTGCAGGCATGTGGTCTGGGCCCCCCTGAGGAGATTCAGCCAGGAGAGACCTTAGATTTGGTCCTGCTGTTTGTCCAGGATTCAGGCAGGGTCTAGTGTTGCTGTGCCTTAGAAGCACCTCCATGGGGTCAGAGCATTCTTCCTGCCAGCGTCTCTTCCAAAGTCTGCCTCTCTGCTCTCCTGAGATCCCATAAACTACCTGATACCTTTTTTTTTATTTTTTATTTTTTTTTACTGTTTATTTATTTTTGAGACAGAGAGAGACAGAGCATCAGTGGGGGAGGGGCAGAGAGAGAGGGAGACATAGAATCCGAAGCAAGTTCCAGGCTCTGAGCCGTCAGCACAGAGCCCGACGCGGGGCTCGAACTCACAGACCGCGAGATCATGACCTGAGCCGAAGCCGGACGCTCAACCGACTGAGCCACCCAGGCGCTCCCTGATATCTTTTTTTAAACAACTAAAAAATAGAATTATTTTAGCTTTACAGAAAAATTGTGAAAATAATACCTAGAGCTCTCAAATACTTCTGCCCATTTCCCTGATTATTAATATCTTACATTAATATGGTACTTTGGTCACAATTAATGAACAATATTGATACATTATTACTAACTAATGTCCGTACTTTATTCAGATGTCCTCTGTTTTCCCTAACGTCCTTTCTCTATCCTGGGGTTCCATTTAGGGGCCCACATTACATTTAGTCATCCTGTCTTCTTAGGCTCCTCTTGGCTGTGATAGTTTCTCAGACTTTCCTTGTTTTTTTATTATTATTTAAAAAATTTTAATTTTTTACTGTCAAGTTAGTTAACATACATTGTAGTCTTAGCTTCAAGAGTAGAACCCACTGATTGATCTCTTACATATGACACATACTGCTCATCCCGAAAAGTGCCCTCCTTAACATTAAAAAACAAAACAAAACAAAACAAAACGCCTGGGTGGCTCAGTCGGTAGAGCGTCCGATTTTGGCTCAAGTCATGATCTCGCGGTCTGTGAGTTCGAGCCCCGCATCGGGCTCTGTGCTGACAGCTCAGAGCCTGGAGCCTGCGATAGATCAGTGTCGGTCCCCTTCTGGTAGATAAGCAGTTAGCAGGCACGGAGGGGCTGGGATTGGCGTAAGCAGATCCTGCCTCCACTGGAGGCCACTGTGCTGCTCCCTGAAGCCCCACCATGTTGGTGTTGGGGAGGAAAATGGTGACACCCCAGTCTCTCTGCCCCAGATTGGGCGTCTCAAACCATGCTGTTCAGGCAGCCCTCACAGAATAATGTAGGCAGTCAGGGGTGCCTGGGTGCCTCTGTTGGTTCAGTGTCAGACTTCGGCTCAGGTCGTGATCTCACAGTTCGTGAGTTCGAGCCCCACATCCGGCTTACTGCTGTCAGCCTGTCGGCGCAGAGCCTGCTTCAGATCTTCTATCCGCTTCTCTCTACCCCTCCCCCACCTGTTTGTTTATTTCCCAATAAATAAATAAATATTAAAAAGAAAAAAAGAGTAGTGTGGGCAGTCAGCTTGTCCTGTTCCACAGTCTCCCGTGCCTCCGGTGTGCTTGCCTGGGATTCAAAACCTGATGTATTAAAGGACCCTGCAACCTGTTCTGGTGTAATGCCACTCAGCCCTGCCGATAAAAGGCCTTTGGCTGGTGCCTGTAGGGTCTTTTGTCCTTGAGGAGGCAATAAACCCTCTTCCCAAAGTACTTGAGGAAGGGGACTGTTCTCTCCTAGTGCACCCCTGAGATGGCTACAGCGCCCTGGGGTGGGCTCCTTCTTCTCCAGGAGTGCACACACACGGCTCCCAGCTCCACTCCGGAGAAAGCTGCTCATTTTGGAACCTCTGAGTTTGGGCTCCTAAAGCTGTTTGCAAAATAGAAACTGGCACTCTCCAGAATTCTCGGTCCCTAGTCCATGGTCTGGAGGTTTTCCTCTTGTGCTAACTCAATACTGAAGCCCTCTCTCTTTCTCTCCATTTTTGTCTCTGCACAGAAAGAGTTTCCTCCCCTCCTTGGGGAGGGGCTCCGCATCTGTGGAGTGGCAGAAGGATCTCCATAGTTGGAGGGAGACAGCTTGGCAGGACTGAGGTGCAGGTATGTGAACTGGAAAAGATAAAATGGCATAGGCCATTGATAACCTTGTCAGTTTTGAGGAGAACTGGTCAGATATTTTGTAGACTGTCCCTCAATATGGGTTCATCTGATATTTTTTATCCAACTAGGGTGATGTGTTTTAGGAGGAAGACCTCAGAGATAAAGTACTATTCTCATCATGGGTACACACTGTCAACATGACCCATCACTGGGTGTTGCCTTTGATCTCCAGGCTGAGGTAATATTTATCAGGTTCACTTACTACAAAATTACTCTTCCCTCATCCCTTTCCATTTTGTACTCCCTAGAAGGAAGTCTCAGTCTTAGTGCATTTGGGATGCTATAATAGAATACCACAGATCAAGTAGCTTATAAACAACAAAAACTTATTTCTCACAGGTCTGGAGCCTAGAAATCCAAGATCAGGGTGCCGGCATGGTTGAGTGAGGGCTTCCTCCGGTCACCGACTTCTTTTGCCTTGTATCCTTCCACGTGATGGAAGGGGCAAGCAAGTTCTTTGGGGCCTCTGTGACAAGTGCACTAATTCCATTCATGAGGACTCTACCCTCATGACTTAATTCCTCCCAAAGGCCCCACTTCCTAATACCATCAAATTGGGGGTTAGGATTTCAATATACAATTTTGGGGGGGGGACACGAACATTCAGACCATAGCAATCACTGTGTGCAGCCCACACTTAAGCAATGGGGAGGTATGCTCTACTCTCTTGAGATTCAGGTATCTACACAAATTATTTGGAATTTTTCTGCATGGGAGATTTATCTATTTGCTTATTTATTCAAATATTCATTTTATCAGTATGGATTCATAGGTTTTATACTTTGGGTTTTAGTCCAATAGTACTTCATTTATTTTCTTGCTCAAATTGTTCCAGTTTTGACTATTAGGAGCTCTTTCAGGTGGCTCCTGTGTGTTTTTTAACATTCCTTCATCTTTTTTTAAAACATCTCTTTATTTCCAGGCATGACAAGAAACTACAGGTTCATTCTGTATATTTCCTGCCCTGGTCCTAGAATCAGCCATTTCTCCAAGGAGCCCTGGTTTCATTTTTTTGGATAATGATATTAGAAATCAAGATTTGGGTGCTGTGTGTGGCCGCTGCAACTGGCGTGTCATTGCTTCCTCTTGGCTGAAGACTAGATAATGCGTATTATGGATACCTAATTTTTAAAAAAAGATTATTATGCCTGCAATTTGGTGACAAGACTTGAGCGGGACAAGACTAGAGGCAGGGAGAACAGTTAGAGGATTAACCGAATTAGGGGCACCTGGGTGGCTCAGTTTGTTAATTGTCTGACTCGGGATTTCGGCTTAGGTCACGCTCTCATGGGTTCATGGGATTGAGCTCCACGTCGGGCTCTGTGCTGACTGTGCGGAGCCCGCTTGGGATTCTCTCTCTGCTCCTCCCCGGCTTGTGCTCTTTGTCTCTCAAAATAAAGAAATAAACTTAAAAAAAAAAAAAGAAGATTAACCAATTAAAGCCGAGCAAAATGGTGCCTTGATGCCTGTGATGTGAGGGATTGTTGTTGCGGTTGTTGGATTCGATGTGGGAAGCAGAGTTGGGACGCTTCGCGCAGCTGGGTATGGATGCTCACATCATGCCCCAAAGCTGCCTCTTTCCAGCCCTGCCTCTGGCTGCATCAGGTTTAGTGTCAGGGCCAGGCAGACTCTCCCCATTAGCGATCTGGGTAGCTCCACGCCTGCAGTCTCATAGCTTTGCAGCTTTGGAGGAAGGAACTCCCTTCGCCAACAGTTCCAACAAAAATCCAGCATTGGGTCACATGCTCATGCCTGAAGCAATAGTGGAGATCAGGGAGATGGGTTATGGTGATCAAGCCACGAGCTCATTCCTGGAGCTGAGAATTGGGTATGGGTTTAGCCTCACCCCTACTGGGCAGACTGAGCAGGAGGGAAGGGTCGTTCTCAAGACAAATACCAGCAGAGATGCCTGAAGACAGGAGACTGCTCGGGGCCTCAGCTTACAGGCCACAGGTCTCTCCTTTCCATCAAAACTGCTGGATCTAGCTACTCCTGGAGGACAGCTGACCATCTTGTGTCAGGGGTTGATATGGGTGACTGAAGAGCTTCTGCAGCTAGAGGTCTGCATCTCTAGGAGTATGGCTCTGTACCCTTCCGTAGGTCAGGAAAAACCAGTGTGTAAGAGATCCCAGCTGATGAGTGGCTCTGGTATTAATGTATAAACTGTCTGTTTGATTTATTTGGGCCAGAGAACAGAGAGACCTCTCAGCAAGGATGTAGCAAGCCTGCTGGCAGATGGTGTTCTTGAAGGAGAAATAAGAGCTGGGTGCCTGGGGCGCCTGGATGACTCAGTTGATTAAACATCAGACTTTGGCTCAGGTCATGATCTTGTGGTCCATGAGTTTGAGCCCTATGTCGGGCTCTGTGCTGACAGCTCAAAGCCTGGAGCCTGATTCAGACTCTGTGTGTCTCTCTCTCTGCTCATGCTGTCTCACTCTCAAAAAATAAATAAACATTAAAAAATTTAAAAAACCTGGGAGCCTGGGGTAAGGAGGGGGAGGGGGAGGGGGACAGAGAAGCAGGGTCGGGGCGGGGGGCCTGCCAGTCACACCTGAGGCTGCCACATCTGCAGGACTATGCCCTCTCTTGGCCCCTACTCTGCCCTTTCAATTCTGCTTTTAAGGCTCCCTCAGCTTCTCAGGTCCCAGGAGGAATCAGCTTCTGAATGGGCTGGCCTGGGCCCTTCCTGTGTGTGGGGAAATGGAAACCAAGGCAGGTCCTCGGTTTTCTTCTGCCACCCCAGGGCCTCTGGGAGGTACCTCAAACAGCTCCCCTTTCACACAGAGGTGAAGGGGTTTGTTAGACACTTGTGGAGTCTCAGGCAGGGCTGTGGACGGCTCTAGAAATGGGTGCCTTCACATTCCTCCTGTGTCCTTTCCTCTCAGGTCAGCTTTCAATGGACAGGAGGTAACAGGCCAATGGATGATGGCTCTATACTCTACACGCACGCGCGCACACACACACGCGCACGCACACATACACACACTGCCATGGCATCATGAACTGGGTATACAGGCAACCACCCCCTTTCTCACCCTGAAGATCAGCTGTGCGCTCAGCTAGTTGCAGGCTGAGTTGACAGCAGCAGTCATAACATGAGCTCCTCTTTAGATGGAGGCTGCTCTCTTGACCGTGCCTCAGGACGAGGCACCTGCAGGATGGCTTCTCCACCATTGCATTTGAGCTGCAGGCTTCTTAGCACTCAGAGGGTCTATGGGACTCCAGGATTTGGGAACAAGATGTAGAAACAGCACGAAAATAGGAGAAAGCAACACAATAAGGATGGCACAAGCCATTCGCAAGGTAGAACTGACGCCTTGTAAATGGGTTGCTGGTGATTTAGAGGACAAATATGTAATTAGATTTTTACGAGTTAAAGAAAATGTGATCCATTTTGATAAGGTTATAACCATCTGACATATTGGGGAACCAAGGAACAAGAATTCAAGATTAACCTCAGAACTGACTTAGGGAAGGGTGCCTTGACCAACCAGTGGAAGTATTTTGCTCAGCTGTTTACCACCTTGCGGGGCTGGGACTTTGGGCTCGCATGGTTCCACCAGGATGCCTCACTTCCCTGTTTTCTAAGTCCAGGCCCACAGCAGCAAGGACTTCCTGAAGCAGCGAAGTTACAGGTCTCACTGCAAAGCAGTACATTGGCTTATATCCATCAGTTTCTTTTTTAGTTAGTCCTAAACTTGATCGACTCAAGGAAGCATGGACCCAATCAGCTAGAGGTGCAAAATTGGATCAAGTTGGGTCCTATTTGCTATTTTCTGATACCAACCAATTCTCTGACATCGACTGGGTTTTCTACACTTCAAGTCAATTCTCACAGTGACTTTCGGAGTCAGCACAGACCCCACAGGTGAAGGGTTCAGTCCCACAAGATTGCTCCCACTTCAGATTCCACCTGCAAGTGGGGTCTCCACGCAACTTACACGTCTGCACAGCCAGCTGCAAATCTGGGGACTCCTGCAGCCCTCCTTAGCTTTGATAATTCACTAGAATGACTCACAGAATTCAGGAAAACACTATGTTTACTATTACAGTTTATAATAAAGAATACAAATGAAAAGGCAGATGAAGAGATACGAAGAGATATGTAGGGTGAGGTCCAGAAGAGTCCAGAGCAGAGTAGCCTCTGTTCCTGTGGACCTGGGGTGTGACACCCTCTGGCACGTGGATGTATTCACCGATGAGGAAAGTCCTTGAACGTTCCTCAAATCTTTTGTAACCCAATCTCTGGGCCTCCTCTCCTAACTAGAAGTCTGGGGTGGGGGTGGGGGTTGGATAGGTGGGAATTCAGTTTTTCTGGGATCAGTTCTATCCTGAAACTATCTAGGGGGCCATCCTGATTCACTTCATTAGCATCAACTCAAGTATGCTCGAAAGGGGCTCTTTATGAAAAAAAAAAGATACTCCTATCATTTGGGAAATTCCAAGGAACTAGGTGTAAGATCAAATACCCTTTTTGAAAAAGTGTTTGTTTTATTTATTTTTGAGAGATAGAGGGAGAGAGAGCGGGAGAGGGACAGGGAGGGGACAGAGGATCTAAAGCTTTATTAAAAAAATTTTTTTTAATGTTTATTTATTTTTGAGAGAGAGCGCAAGGAGGGGCAGAGAGAGGGGGTTGGGGCAGAGTGGGAAGAAGGGCAGAGAGGGGAACAGAGGATCTGAAGCCATCTCTGTGCTGACAGCTCAATGCAGGGCTCGAACTCGACTCTTAGATCCTGACCTGAGCCAAAGTCAGACCCTTAACCTGCTGAGCCACCCAGGTGCTCTAAGACCAAACATCCTTTTTATTCTGCTACAGACTCTTGCCTCCCCTGCCAGTTGTGAGGTCCTAAGTGGGCAAGAGTCTCCTCAGCCCTTCCTTTGATCTGCAAATCCCTGCTGCCCTGACCCAGCTTCTCCGCTTACCTGACTTCCTGTTACTTTCGAGGTTCTGGGGCTAGGATTAAGAATCAGCCACCAGTCACAAGGATGTTTTTCCGTGAAGCTGAGAAGGACCCTCGCCCCCTCCGGAGAGACCAGTGAAAGAGTATTTGAGGCTGGCTTTGGGAGCTATGCTGGAAAATGGCGGTTGGGGTGATGGCCTTGAGGGGAGGGCGGGGGCAGACTGGCGCCTGGGAGCTTGGAGGGGAGGGACTCCGCTGGTGTGATTCTGCAGAATCAGCAGAGCTTCCAGGATGGTCAGGCCCTCCTCAAGGTCATATAAGTTCGGAGTATCTCGGCTGCACTTCCCACCCCTGTTGGCCCACTGGACAGCCCGTTGGAGTCCGTGGTGGGGAGGAACATTGGAGGATAAAGGAAGAAGATATGAATCATGATAAGGTCCATTTTTACACAGAAAACCAGAGTGTCTCCCTGCAGCCTCAAGGTGAGAAAACTGAGGCTTAAGCCTATCCTCATTAGGGACCGGCTTGCTTGTCTCCCAGCCCCTCCCTGGCAGGCCAGAGCTTGGTTCCTTGCTGTCTCAGCCTCCAGAATAAACGGGCAAAGGGGGGGGGCGCCTGGGTGGCTCAGTCAGTTGAGTGTCCGACTTCGGCTCAGGTCATGATCTCGCGGTCTGTGAGTTCGAGCCCCTGCGTCGGGCTCTGTGCTGACAGCTCAGAGCCTGGAGCCTGTTTCAGATTCTGTGTCTCCCTCTCTCTCTGCCCCTCCCCCACTCATGCTCTGTGTCTCTCTGTCTCAAAAATAAATAAACATTAAAAAAAATTAAAAAAAAAAACAGGCAAAGGGTGAAGGTGGGTTAGGTGAGGATGGAGAGCCTGGCACACACCCTAGTGTCTGCACGAACCTTCCCAGACCCTTTTCCTTGGGGATGGCAACCTGTCAAGAGGAAGAGTAAACTTTGAATTCAGAGGGACCTGGTTTTGAGTCCCATCGCTGCATGTTGGGCTGGCCACACGAGGCCTCAGGGGCTGCAGGCTGGTGTTTCTCCACCTTAGAATGGATTTCCCTTATGCTATTTATCCCTAACCACACGTCCACACTCCTGGGACACCCACACAGGGCTTTATGACCCTGCAGAGGGAGGCTCCAGCATTGACCTATGTTAGTTCGTGGGAGAGGCAGTGGTCCCAAAGGGCTGTGAGTCCTGCTCGGTCAGAGTTCATGAGCAAGCCTAGCCCTGGGACTCAGAGGTCAGGCTCTTGCTCTGACCCTCCCTGCCTCCGTCCTTTCTTCTTTCATGCACCCCGCATGTTCTGCCAGGTTCTGTGCCCTGTGCACCTCCTCTAGGTTCTGGGCTGTGGTCTTTACCTTTGTGTTGCTACTAGGCCACCAGTTAGCTTTGGTGAATGGATCCAAGGGCTTTATTTCCCACCTCCATGATAAGCATGGCCAGTGTTCTCATCCTCATCAGACAGCTCAAGAGACTGAGCCCAAGGGCAAATCCTGTCCAGCCCACACAACGCGTTCTCCTCCTGTACACTGGCTTCTCCTTTGTAGGGCTGGACTCTGCGGCAGGGGCTTCTGCAGTCCCCAAGAGGCCAAGGCTTTTTCAGACCACCCTGGTGGTTATGGCTGTGACTGTTGCCTCCTTGCTGGTGGTTCTCTTTGTTATGGGTAAGCTCCTAGGGGACCTGAACCCCCACCTACTCTCTCCATTTTCCTGCATAAAAGTCCCACAGGGACCAGATGCATACCCTCTGCCCCCAGAATAGTCAGGCTTCCTCTGGCCCCAGGCCCGAACCAGATCTTTCCATGGACTCAAGCAAGGTCCCTGGCCAAGGGGAGCCTCCCAAGACCCAAGGCCCATGGAGGAAAGTCTGAGAGGTCCTTAGTGCCATCTCCCTCCTTCTGGAACCCCGGGGGTGGGGCAGCCTGTTCTCCCGGCCTTAGTGCAGAGAGACTGTGCTGACCCAGGAATGGGTGTCTCAGTTCTACAGAGGCCAAGACCTCCATTGTGTGCCGGAGAGGACAACACAGCCGGCATGAGTTTCCAAGAGTTTCCAGCCATGATTGCCAGAGAGGACAACACAACCAGGCAACCTACAGTGGAACCCTACAGTGAGTAGCCACAGGGCAGGAGGGGTGGGGTGGGGGAGCTGGGGCATTCAGATACCCAGACTCTGGGAGGAGTCCGACTTCCCCAGACCCCTGAATGGGTTCCATTCTTCTCACAGAAAGACATGATCTTTTTAAGAAACAGCTTTATTGAGGTATAATTGACAGATAGTGAATAACAATATTAGAAGTGTATGATCAGATAAGTTTTGACTTACATGTATGCCCATGAAACCAGCACCACAATCAAGATAATGAGTGTATTCCTCCACCTCCTCCCAAAGTTTACTTGTGCCCTTTGTCATCCTTCCCTCTCCCCTCTTCCCTTCATCCCCAGGCAAGCACTGATCTACTTGCAGTAATATAGATTAATTGACTTTTTCTAGAGTTTTATGTAAAATGGATTATACAGTATATATTCTTTTTGATTATCAGTCATGTAATTTGCAAATATTTTCTATCGGTTTGTGGCTTGTCTTTTCGTTCTCTTAACCAGATTTAAATTTTAATACAGTCTAATTTATCAATTTTTTTTCTTTCATAGATTGCACTTTTGGTTTCATATTGGAAACCTATCCCAAGGTCACAAAGACATTTTTTTTTTATGTTTCCTCCTGGAAATGTTACACTTTTTGGCTTTACATTTAGGTCTATGATAAATTTTGAGTTGAGTTTTATATAGCGGTTTAAGGGATGAAGTTAATTTTTATTTTGCATGTGGATAGAGAATTGTTGCCACACTGTCGAAAAGATTGTCATGAATTACTTTTATGTCTTTGTTGAAAATCAATTATCCATATATATGTGGGTTTATTTCTGGATTCTCTATTCTGTTCCATTGATGTATTTGTCTGTCTTTACAAGGCACCTTCAAAGGCCACCTGGCCTCAACTGGCCTTACCTGAGCACAGTGGCTGAGGCCTCATACACTTACCTAGCGAGGGCATGAGGCATAGGGCAGGGATCTTCCAGAAAAGGTCCTTGCCTACTTGGGTTCTTCTCCCTATTCCTGAGAGAAGGCATCAAGAGTCTTAGACCATGAAAGTCTGAGATAAGGTTTTAGCTTGTGAGGTGAGCGAAGGGTGTGAGGAGGACCAGAGGCAGCTGCAAGTGGGTCTGGTGGGAAAGACCATGCAGATGAAAGGGGTTATGAGTTCCCTGAATGACCCCAATGATCAGGGCTTTCACTCGGGTCTCCCATATCCTCAACTTCTGTTGGGACTCTTACTCGAGGTAACACTGGGTGTGCCAGCCCTTTAAATAGGTTCTAGGGTCTAGTATCACCTGGAGGGTCTCCACCATAGCCCTAGATAGAACAGATAGAACAAAGTGCTTCCTTCCGCAGGTACCTTTGTTGTTTAGTTTCTGGAATTTGTGATCAGAAAACTATGTTTGTGGTCTACACAGTTTTTAGGAAGTAACAATGGTGATCAAGAGGCTCCGTGCTTGATGTGCAAATATTGTGGAAGACTAAATATGGGCTTTACTCATACCTATTTTCTTTTTCATAATGATCCATATAATGGTGAAATTTTAGTGGAGTTAAGTTTCAGCAGCATTAAATGATATAATCAGTTACTTTCAAGTTCAATTACAATGGCAAAATAATCCAAGCTTGACCAGCATGAGTCTTATTGAGAGCCAGTGTACAGTAGGCAAGTATTTTAATCCTTCAGCTCCTTGGTTCATGGGGGACAGCTAAATAGGCCTTTCTTTTAATTTTTGGCCCACAGTCTCAGCATGCCCATCACCAGATCTGGGTGGCTGCAGTGAGCAGGAGGCAGCTTGAGGAGCACTGAGGGCTGTGCCTTAGACATTTCCCTCAGAAATTTCAAGAACACTATGGTTGGCCCATATAATTAATGCTTTCCTATGCAATGGGCCTCTGTGGCTACCTTCTCCCTTTCCTCCCTCCAGATTCCCACCACTCTGGCAGGGTGGTGGAGTGGCAAGAGACTATCCAGATGTTTAAAAGCCATGTGGAGAATTCCAGCACTTGGAGCATGGAGATGCAGACGTTGACTTGTAGAGTGGACAATGTCAGTTCTCAGATCCAGGTCCTCAGTGGTCATCTGGAAAATGCCAGCGCTGACATCGAGATGGTAAGAGGCGTTCTACAGGATGTCAATACCTTGAGTTTCCAGACCCAGATGTTGAGGAGTTCTGTGGAAGGTGCCAGTGCTGAGATCCAGAAGCTAAAGGGAGATCTGGAAAAGGCAAATGCTTTAAATTCCCAGACTCACAGTTTCTTAAAAAGCAGTTTAGAAAATGCCAGCAATGATCTCCACATGTTGAATGGAGGCTTAGAAAATGCCAACACTGAAATTCAGATATTGAAGGCAGGGTTGGAAATGGCAAATGCCCAGGCCCAGCTGGCAAACAGTAGCTTAAAGAATGCTAATGCTCAGATCCATGTTTTGAGAGGCCAACTGGATAGTGTCCATGACTTGAGGGCCCAGAATCAGGTTTTGAGAAGCACTTTGGAAGGAGCCAATGCTGAGATCCAGAGGGTGAAGGGAAGCCTGCAAAATGCAAATGCTTTAAACTCCCAGACCCAGACTTTTCTGAAAGGCCATTTAGACAACACCAGTTCTGAGATCCAGTTTTTAAGAGGCCATTTCAAAAGGGCTGGTGATGAGATTCACTCGTTAAAAAGAGATTTAGGAACTGTCACTGCCCAGACCCAAGAAGCAAGCCGCCATCTGGAGCAGACAGATGCTCAGATCCAGTTGTTAAAAACAGAGCTAGAAAATGTCGATGCCTTAGACTCCAAGATTCAGGTGTTAAATGGTTATTTGGAAAATGCCAGCAGAGAGATACAGACCCTAAAGCAAGGAATGAAGGCTGCTGCAGCCTTAGATTCCAAGACCCAGATGTTAGAGAGCAATCTGCAGAGGGCCAGTGCTGAGATCCAGAGGTTAAAAGGGGATCTACAGAACACCAAAACACTAACTACGAGAATCCAGGAGGAACAGAGTCGCCTGGAGACACTCCGTGTGGACTTTGGTTCCCAGGAGCAGCTACAGAAGACACAAAGTAAGTGGGAGGGGAGGGCCGGGCCGGGACATCTAGTCTCTTGGGTGGCTAGAGTCTTCTGTCCCTTCAGTCTTTTGCTTACTTCAGCACGCATCCCCCTAGGAAGGAGGCTGGGTGCTGGAGAAGGGCTGAATCCTAGGCAGTGGTAGAGGTGGCACAAGGCAGCTGGCCCTGCTCTCAAAGTTGTTTGTCATCTGGCCAGAGAGACAAAAATGACACTTGAGAAATGAATGATGTGTGGAAGACATGCAGAGAGGTGCAAGAGGTGTTAGATAAGGGGCAGCTCTAGGAACTGGGGTGGAGAGGAGCAAAGAGGAGGGAGAAGGGGTCTTCCGAGGTTGATGTCGTCTGATATAGAAAAGGGATCTTCGGGGGGTGGGGGATGTTTTTTAGAGGAAAAAAGAATCAAAAGGTGCTTAGTGGAGAAGATGGCCCTTGAACTGAGCCCTGAAGGACTAGTAGGTATTTGGCAAACAAGTAGGGTAAGAGGGTGGCAGGTTCATAGTCATGAAGATGTGAAACCATGAGGTTCAGAATTTCAGGCAGTTCTGTGACTGGACTGTGGCCAAGAGGGCCGTTGATGGGAGGTTAGTAGGCAGGGACCAGGAGGGTGGCTCTCGAACTGTTTTGAGTGCAAGCACAGCCTGAAATTCATTTTATATTGTGACCCAGTATAATTATGTGTATCTCTGTCTCTCTTTCTTTCTCTCTCTTTCTCTCTCTCTCTTTCACACACGTTTCAAAGCAAACACTTTAACACATGAATGCACTCTAATATTTTATAATCTATTATTTTTTTTTAATTTGATGGTGGGGAAGGCAGAGGGGGAAAGAGAGAGAATCCTAAGCAGGCTCCATGCTCAGTGCGGACCCCGCATGGGGCTCAATCCCATGACCGTGTGATCATGACCTGAGTCGAAATCAAGAGTTAGATGCTCAACCAACTGAGCTACCCATGCACCCCTATAATATATTCTTTTATAAAATGAAAAACAAAAACCCTTGATGCCACTCATGAATGGGTTGATGATTGCACTTTGAAAATCACTGTGCTAGGGGCACCTGGGTGGCTCAGTCAGTTAAGTTTCCGACTTTGGCTTTGGTCATGATCTTGCAGTTCATGAGTTCGAGCCCCACATTAGGTTCTGTGCTGACCCCTTAGAGCCTGGAGCCTGCTTCAGATTCTGTGTCTCCCTCTCTCTCTGCCCCTCCCCTGCTCATGCTCATGCTCTCTCTCTCTCTCTCAAAATGAATAAACATTAAAAATAATCACTAGGCAGACCTGGAGAGGTACCAGCTAGATATGGAAGGCCTCTGAGTTTGGGTGTCATCCTCTAGGAGATGAGGGTCTATTGAAGGGCTTCAAAGAGGCTGACTAGATTGGTCTCCTGACTTAGAGGGAATAAGAGAAGGGAGAAGAGCAGCGAGATTTGGACCTTCCTGAGATGCTTTGGGCATATTCAAGTGGCTATCATCTGTGTGCTGTGTGGAGTGTAGGGGACAGGCCCTGGATGCAGACGCAGATGTGGGAGCTGCGGGTATGTTGGTTCTGGTTGTGGCAGTGGGAGTTGCGGGAAGGGGCATTGCATGTAATAAAATGCTCTGTGGGAAAAAGGCCTAGGACAGAAACAGAAAGTCAACCTTCAGGTGGCAAGAAGGGAGAGAGGTGTTTTTGAAGGAGACTATTAGAAAAGGCAGTCTTAGAGGAAGGAAGAGAACCAGGAGATGCGCAGTTGGGGAAGTCAAGGAGGGAGGAAGTTTCAAGAAGGAAGTAGCTAGTTCTAGTGAATGCCTGAGAGGTCGTGTGAAATAACCAATAAGCTCCTGCCGACTCTGGGCAATGTATAAGTCATTGGGAATGAAGTTCCAGTGGAGAGTTGTGTGTGGCCTAGAGGCCAGACCACCGTCAACAGGGTGCGAATGAGAGCTCAGGTGCAAAGGCCATTCAAGGCTCTCAGCTGAAGAGCAGAGGAGAGAGAGGAGGCTGAGGTGGGAGGGGGTGACATGGCAGAGGGAGGGATGAAAAAACACGTATTATCGATATTTACATCATAAAACCTCCATGTTAATTATAGACAGGGTGGCAAATATTGAGAAAGAGAATGATGAGAAAACAACCACTTGTATTTCCATGAAAACATCTATATTTTCTATATGAGCCCACTGCTAACATTTTGGTGAACTTCCTCGAGAGGGTTTTTCTAGATTAAGAGGATAGGCTTGGTCTGAGGATGGGAAAAAGGAGCCAGCAAAGAGGGACGAGGTTAGAGGAGGGAGAGACAGAGAATGACATTCATGGCTGAGGGATTTATCTTGAAGGGTTGGGACGATAAATACTTGAAGCTCTGAGCCTGGGAGGAAGAGGTATGGCAGTAGGTGTTCACCCAGACTTGCAGATGTGGGAACAGGAAACTGAGGCAGCCGAGCTTTAGTGGTGCCTCTTCCTAGGTAGAGTAGAAAGTCACTTGCTAAGGATGAGGGAGGGGGCTGTTTGAGCAACTGCTAAAGAGCTGACAAATGAGGGGCTTGGCAGGCAGCACTGAGGATTCGGGGTCTGTCAGAGCCTGGGAGTCAGCCCTCCTGAATGTCCCTCCAGCGCCCTCTGCTGTCCTACTGCTGTAGTATAGACCCGTGTTTCTCCACCTTGGGGCCACACTGGGATCACCTGAGGAGCGTGACAAATAGTGATGCCTGGGACCCACTTCCAGATCTCTGACTTATTTTGGAGGGGTTGAGGGTCTGGAATGCAGTGTGGGCATTAGAATTTTTTAAAAAGTTCCTTAGATGGTTCTAATGGGCAGTGAGGACTGAGAACCATTAGTTTAACTTTTTCTTAAAGGGCCAAATAGTAGATATTTTGGGCTTCTGAATGAACGGGCTTCGTTGCAACATGTCTGGTGCTATAGAAATAAAGCAGCTAAAGACTTATCTAAACTAAAGAATGTGACTGTGTTCCAATAAAATTTTATTTATAAAAAGAAGTTGCTTGCAGGTCGCAGTTTGCCAATCCTATATCGACTACTGGTTCTCAGGCTTGGAATACATCAGGACCACCTAGACAGTTAAAACACCAACTGTTGGGGTGCCCAGGTGGCACAGTCGGTTATGCATCTGACTTCGGCTCAGGTCATCATCTCATGGTTTGTGGGTTTGTGTGCCAGCTCAGAGCCTGGAGCCTGCCTTGGATTCTGTGTCTCCCTCTCTCTCTACTCCTCCCCTGCTTGTGCTCTCTCTCTTTCTCTCTATCTCTATCTCTCTCTCAGAAATAAATAAATCAACATTAAAAAAAACCCTACCAACTGTTAAGAAACAATTTCAGATTCAGCCAGTCTGGGTGGGTCTGAGAATTTACGTTTCTACCAATTCCCAGGTGATGCTGATGCTGCCGGTCCGGGACCGTGCTTTGAAACCCCTGGTTTACACACTCACTATCATTACTGAGACATTTGCAATTAAGTTCTAATTGGTATCTCGGCCCAGTTAGAATTGCCTTCTTCCTGTTTAGTCTCCACACTGTCACCAGGTTGACATTATTATAGTGCAAATCTGAGCATACTACTATCCTTCTTAAAACACTTTAGGAGTTCCCAGTGCTCACGAGGGGAAAAAAACCCAAACTCCTTTACACGAGATGTACGATATAGTACTGGTGAACCTGTCCAAGTTTGTCCCCTGTCCCTTATGCGCTGACCTGTCCCAAGCACTTGAACAGATCAGGCCACGCCATGCTGTTCCACACCTTCATGCTTTTTGTGTCTTTTTTCCCCTCCCTGGGACACTCTCTTTGGCCCTGACCAACTGGCAAACTTTTAAGGCTTTTAAGACTTAGCTCAAGTGAATCTCACCTATGGGTCCCTCCTGAGCATCACTTGCAGCCCAGATGAAATAGACCAGACCATCCTGTATGCCTCTAATTCTAGCGTGCACATGGGTTTCAATGAATGCATCTTCAACACCTTTTTTACATCTGTCTTGTTTACTAGATTGTAAGTTCCTTGAGGGCATGAGTCATGTCTTACTGGTCTTTGTATAATAGTCCCTGGTTCACAGAAGTTAAAAAACATTGAACTGTGGATATTGAACAAAAGAATAAATGAAAGAATGAGTGAGTCTGTTGTGACCCCATTTCAAATAGCTGTGGTGCAGATTATGTTATAAAGCAGAGTGTTATAGTGGGGAGGGATGAAAGAGCTGAGAACACGAGATGCTTGTGCTCATGGAATGAGCTATTAGAGCTTGAAATTGGGAGGTCAGATAGACCAGGTCCTAAGTATGGTCCTGGGTGTGGGCAGCTGAAGTGGATGGAGATGAGGTCAAGGAAATGGCTGACACTATGGGCTGGCTGTAAAGTCTTCTAGGGAGATGGCAGGAACTGAGATGCAGAGGACCGTCTTGTGATAGCAGTGAATGGGGAAAGATGGTAGTGGAGCCAGAAAGGAGGAGTCTGGAAAGAAAGTGTTGCCTAGGTAGCAAAGCTATCTGAAGATCCCTGGAGAGATGGAGCCGGGTGTCCTGAGCTGCTTTCTGTTGTATTGGGTATTGGGCTGGGGTGCAGCCTCCCAGTGACTCTTGGTGGCCAGTCCCTGGAGAGGCCTGGAAGGGTAGCTCCCGCAGGCATTTGCAGCCAGCCCCTGTTTCCTCCTCAACCTTTTCTCCAGATCAACTTCTTCAGCTGATCCTGCAAGGCTGGAATGTCTACGGTGGGAATTTGTATTACTTTTCTCACGTCAAGAAGTCTTGGCATGAGGCTGAGCGGTTCTGTGTGTCCCAGGGAGCCCACCTGGCCTCAGTGACTTCTGAGGAGGAGCAGGTCAGAGCTGCAGGCTTGGGGTGATGCTGATGGGTTTGGTGTGGGATAAGGGGCCTTTCACCTCTTGTAGCAGCCCGGGCAGAGACCGGCATGTCTCCTCTGTCAGTCAGGGAACAAATGTTTATTGGGTTCTGATGAGCATCTTGTTATGGAGATAAAAGCACTGACAGCAAACTTCGAGGTCCTCATTGAATGAGGGAGACACCCAGAGGCCCACGGATGTCAACAGTGAGGAAGCGCAAAGAGAGGTGGCATGGGTAACTGCCCTTAAAATGTTGGGAGCATACACCCCTCCCCACTCCTCATTTTCCTCTCAGTGTCTGCTCTAGTTGTCAGTCCTGAGTTTAATAACAGTTAATCCAAAGGCTGTGAAAGGCCCATGAGCAGGAGACCCAGGCTTCTTGGGAAAGCCAGACACAGAAGTTTGAGGACCCCCCAAAGGCAATATAGACCCTGGGTGGCCCATCTGCCGAAGGTCTTTACCAGAATTTACTAGGGTTCTTTGACAAGATTCTTGTCAAAGGACCATAATGAGTTTGGTCCGTTTCAATTTACAGAATTGCCCATCCTTCGTGGTTCTCCTGAGGCTGTTCTTATATGTCTGTTAAAGGACATGCTATTTTTATAAAATACGTCTCCTTAATAAACTGTGGCCAGGTCAGTCTTTGTCCCAGTGAAGGCACACTCATCACGTCAACGTGGGAGAAGATGGATTTTCTCTGAGGGGACCTGGGTACTGCCCTAAATCCTGGACAAACCATGGAAGGGGCAGAGAGGGGCTCAGCCCCCGCAGAGGAGTGGGTTTCACAGCCCAGGAGCAGGGAGAGGACAACCTAGACTCCTTTTCCACACGGCAGGAGAACCAACTCCTCACATAGGGTTAAACGCTGCCTTTTCTTTGCAGGCATTTCTGGTAAAGTTCACGAGTACCTCTTACCACTGGATTGGCCTCACTGACAGGGGCAAGGAGGGCTTCTGGCGCTGGGCGGATGGGACACCATTCAGTGCTTTCCAGAGCAGAGAGTGAGTCCAGCACTTTCTGGTGCTGTCCTCGGCAGAGTCTGGGGCAGGCCTGGCTAGAGACTTTTGTGTGTCCTTTTGTGTGTGTGTATTCCTGCCCAGTTGTTACCGTTGTGTATGATAAATGTGTATGATGTGTATGTGTGATGTGTGCATATAAAGAGTGGATGTATGGTTGTGTATGTGATGTATGTGTGATCTGTGGTATATATGTGTATATGATATGTGTGTATGTGTGATGTGTATGATGTGTGTGGGGTGTGTTTCGTACACATTTGGCATAGTTGTGGTCCTTGCATGGACTCCTTCACAGAGGGGCATCCGAACAAGACAGGTCCTGGGCTGGCAGGCAGCCTATGAGTGGTCTTCTGCCTTTTTGTTGTCGTTGCTATTCTTTGTTTGCTTGTTGCCTGTCCTGTACCCTTTGAAGGTCCTGCCTTTGCCAGAAGGTGTCTGAATGTGAATTCCGGGGTGGGGGCTTACAACTTCAAACACCCTTCCTATCCCTTGATCCTCAGTAACTTAAGACAACCTCAACAGAGCCACCCTTAGCACACCCTTGAGCCTAGTGCTGTCCCCACCCAGGGCCACTAGGAGATTAGGGACCCATGTCACTTCAGCTCCTTATGCCATAGTCGGGGGAAGGGACACTTCCTTTGGCAGAATAAAGCCCTTTTGTTTCCAGGTTTTGGGGCACGAATCAGCCAGACAACTGGCGGCACAGTGACGGGCAGACGGAAGACTGTGTCCACATTGAGCAGAAGTGGAACGACATGCACTGTGACACCCCCTATCACTGGGTCTGTAAGAAGCCCATCAACCAGCCTGTGGCCTGAGACAGGCCAGATCTGAGAGAGGTCGCTGCCGCTGCCAGCTCTGGACCCTCCCCACCTGATGCCTTGTGAACCTCTGAACCCAGCTTGTTCTCTGGGGCTTTCCATTTGGCCTTTTGTGTTCCCTGCTTTGTACTTTCATTTAATCCTTCAAACATATTTACCCCATGTGACCCAGTGGGATCAAAGGCTCTTCAGGGCCAGAGGCTTACTGTGCCTCTGTATCCCCGTCAGCCACCAGCACAGGCCTGTCAGACAGCAGGTCCCCAATAAATACTCACTGAACACACAAAAGCGTTGTGCTTGTCTCTGCGACGGCCATCCCCGTCTTTTCTCCCTGGATTGGTTCTCCTTCTTCAGCATCCCTTCTGTCCTGAGACAAGCATATCTTTGTTTAAGGGCTTAATAGCTGTGAGCGTTTAGTTGGTTCCTTGAAAACTAGCAGAAGTTTAACCCAAACTACAGGGACATCTTACGGGGGTACAAAGTCCCAAGAAGTGATAGTCATCCCAGGTGTTTCTGCATTTCCTTTGTTGCAGATGGGGCTGGAGCTGTTTTTTTCCAGGCCTTAAAACCGCTCCAAAAACTCCTTTCTGTCCTATGGCTGGCCTTATCTCACTTCCCAGCTGTTACTCTTGATGTCGTACCTCTGGCTTTGGCCTCTTCTTGTGGCCCCACTCCCTTTCCAGCGACTGGACTCTGCCAGTTCAGTTTAGAGTGAGATTTCTAGAGCAGCTCTTTGCCCGGCCTTGTGGAGTCCTGTCCTGTGCATGCGTGCGCAGGGAGCCCACGGCAGGTTTCTGTGGCTCTTCCTCTGTACAACTGCTTCTCCTTCGGGCTCCTCCCCAAATCCTAGCACTCTCAGTCTCCCCCAACTCCCATCTTCCTCTCTCCATACTTAGTGTGACTGTCATTCCCTGTGTGGGACCCTTCTCCCTGCACTGGGATCTGGCAAGAGCTTCCAGAAAGAATCCCAGGGGGCTGGTGGGCTCAGCCTGTCTGCTTCCTTAGCCAGGGATGTGGATTGTAGTTGTCCAGTGTCTGAAAACAATTGTCCATCAATCGTTTCATGAGTTTTCTCCAGTCTTCCAGTTGCTGACAGCAAAAGGACTGGTCTAGCTACTCCATTAGGAACAGAAATGGAAATCTATTATTCTGCCCATTATATCTTTGGCTGGGCAGGGCTTCAATCTGTTTGTATTCATATTTTCCTTTTGGCTTTTCTTTTATGGCTTCTTAGATTTTTATCAGTCTCAGAAACCTCTCCTTTACCACAGGCTTGAAATAACATTTTGCTGTATTTCTTTTAAGCACCATTATTATTATTATTATTATTATTATTATTATTATTATTATTAGGCTTACATATGTTGCAGGATTTGATTTCCTGATAGTTTATTCCTTGGTAGTTTGCGCTATAGCAATATAGATATATAGAGCTAGGTTTATTGTTTTCTTTTTATGTGTTTCTATACTTTGTTTTAGGATTTTCCTAGCCTATGCAAAAAAAGGTAGGAGCCAATATTAATATATCCCACTTTTGCAGAATTTACGGAGCTTTTCTTTATGGCCTAGTAGCATCTGCTCCCTTTTTATAAATATTCTACAGGTATATTTATTAGATTAGGCTTGTGATTTTCATTATTCAAATATTCAATATGCTTATTTATATGTTGTCCATACCACCTGTCGATTTCTCTAGGAGGATTTGTGTTAACTCCCCATGTAGAACATTATCTATGTTTATTATCTTGGCATGTTCTTATATTTCTAATAGCTTTCGATTTATGTATTTTAGTATTACTTTAATGTCTAAAGATGCATAACCATTAAGTCTACTTGAAGGCTTTTATTTTTTATCAATATTCATGCAATCGAGGACTATTTATTGTGCCTCTACCATGTACCAAGCACTCTTCTAGGTTTTCAAGATTCAGAAGTGAATGAAATATAAAATTCCACCCCACCCCCACCCTTGAAGCCAGCATTCTAGTCGGGAGGAGAGGTACTTAGGACATCCCGCCCCTTCTCATAGCCGCAGGAAGAATCCTCTGGAGCCTGTAACCTGGTGGTGACCTTCTGGAGTAGCAAGCTAGCTGTTCGTTGTCTATCTAACCAACCATGGTCTGCAGCCTAAAGCTAATGCAACAGGGACAGGTAAACATGCACACACTCCAGGGTCAATTCTCATGCCCGGGCTGGCCCTTTGTTTCCTATAGAGAAGATTCTGAAAGTTGAAATTTCCCCAATACAGAGTCAGAAAGGCAGTGGAATTAAGTTCTCTACAGACTGAGTGGAGCCATCTGGGGAGACAAAATGAAGTCCTCAGTTGTCCTGGAGGAAGTGGTCAGCTTGTCACCCTGGAGTGACAGCCTGCTCCACCCAGCCTCCACTGTATAGCTGCTCCTCTCGGTGACCATGGATTATGTTGGTGATAGATACAGGCTTTAACAGACAGTTGCCACCACATGGGTGCCCACAGCTTTTTCTCTCAGAGCTACGGTTTCCAGTCTTTTAGGGTATGAGGGCCCAGCCTGATAGAGGCTGGAGTCTACACATTATGAGTTAGGGAGACCCCAACTCTAGCAAAGGGAAAAGAAGGCATAGACTTTTTGGCTGTCATGAAATGATCTCCCAGGCTTGGTTTTCTAGGGGCAGGGAACAATTTCTTAGTCAGGAGAGTGAGCATACTCTGAAAGCAGATGTCACAGCATTTTGAGGATGATGCAAGTCATTAGTTCAGAAAAAATCTACCTGTGCTTATAGTCAGAAACTCTGAGTGGCCTCTACCAACTAATACCCCAGCCTTCTATACTCCAGAATTCTTACAACGCTTGCTCCCATATACCCAGATTTGGGCCTGGGTCTTCATCCAACTCCCTTGTATGCCTATACCATGCCTACTGGAAAGACTCTCTCCCTTTGTGTTGCTCTTGCTTATAAGGGCCAGTTAGAAGTGGCTCTACTTCTATATCCTGCTATCAATTCCTACAGCCCAAAGCCAACCAAGCCTAGGGATGCTTGCCACCAGTGAAAGCCCCAGCCCCAGGGAGAGTCATGGAAGAGTACGGAGGTCTGGGATACTCTTGGGACGGGTGACTTAGGATAGAAGAGGGTCTGCTAGCTGGGCCTCAAGAAGGCTTCTTCCTGCCACACAAAGCAGGTATCTACAACACAGCTGTGCCTCTGTGTTCCACCTGCGCTTGCCAAAGTAGCCTGTAGCTTACTTCCTCTTGAATCTCCTCAAAGCCCTGCTTTTGGTGCAATCTTATCCTTATTAGATATGATAAGCATTTCCCACTCCAGCTGGTCCCAGGATGGAGGTTCCAGGCCCTCTTCAAGATGGCCCCAACAAACCTGTCATGATGTCTCTGCTATGGGGTCACCAGAACCAGGCCCTGGACCTAAGTGTCTCCTCCACCAGCTCTGACTGTAGCTTCTGCACTTTTTCTCAGAGCACCCTCTGCCTGGGTCACTTATGTGTAATAGCCAAGTTTCTGAACATTCAGTTTGGTTCATACATCATCGTTGGTATTGTAGTTATCACTTACAATGTGGTGGGAATTATATGAAGCAGGAGAGATTGGTGGTTAGAGACTGTTACAGTCTGGCCAGACTGCCCTGGTCCAATCTCAGCTTTGCCTCTGTCTAGCTGGGAAAGTTGGTCATTTGACTTTGTGTGTCTCAATTTCCTCTTCTGTGAAAAAGTTAGAATACCTCTCTCTTGAGGCTAGTGTGTGATTAAGAAGGTTAATCCATAAAATGAGCTTAGAAAAGTACATGGCACATGGATCCCATTATACAAGCGTTAACTGTTACTTTTGTGCCAATGGCCTAATTAACTCCTTGCTACAACTCTGAGGAAGGTTCTATCACAATCTCCGATTTACAGACGGAAAGAGGAGGCCTAGAGAGTTTGAATGTCTTGCTTGCAGTCCTATGAACTCCTGTGTTGCCAAAACTCTTACTCTTGGACCCGCAACTAACCCTGAGGCCCTCTAAGTCCCCCATTCTTCTGTGAGGCCCCATAGCCTGCAGGGCTCCAGGCTTCCGTCTGCTCTTTCAGGAGGCTGCCAGGCGTCTTTCTGCATCTTGTCAAAGCTACTAGCTGCTGCTGAGCACAGTGGCAGAAACAAGAAGGACTTGAGCTGGGGGTCCCTGACCTTTCACCAGCTTCTTGGGGACAAAGCCTGTGGGTCTGTTCCCCTTCTCTGTTCTTAGAGAAGCACTTCTGACCCACAGTTAACTCTGCTGGTGATATGGCCAAGATAGTAACCCCAGCTCACGTCCAGTGGGGGTGGAGGAGGAGGAGCCTCCAGGGATGTGAAGTACGGAGCATGTGAGGCAGGGCCTGTGTGCTATGGGACCAGGCCGGCCGGAAGTGTGGGATAGCACACAGGTCTATCCCTGGTGACCCTGGGATAGAGGTCATTCAGACCTCAAGGAGAAGCTGACCAGTAGTGTAGCCTTGGCTAGTCATTCACCTTCTCTGGCGTTGATTTTCTCATCTGTACAATGGGAGTAAAGTCGGGGTCCCAGGAATATGGTAAGATAAAAGAATACATAGTATGTAATAATATATGAATCTACACTAATATGAGTAATAATATGAAATTGCCAAATTGATTTAAAGGCATTCTGGACAACGCAGACTTGTTTCCTTATAGTTTCTGATCCCTTTTCAAAATGTCATTCTTTGCCTTCCCTTATGGAAGCTGTTTGTTAGCAACTCTTTCATTTTTTTTTTTTTTTAATGTTTATGCGAGATAGAGACAGAGCATGAGCAGAGGAGGGGCAGAGAGAGAGGGAGACACAGAATCCGAAGCAGGCTCCAGGCTCTGAGCTGCCAGCACAGAGTCCGACGTGGGGCTCGAACTCACAGACTGCTAGATAATGACCTGAGCTGAAGTCGGACGTGTAATCAACTGAGCCACTCAGGCGCCCTAACTCTTTCATGTTTTGACTGAGCTACAGAGATTAAGGCTACTGTGTCTGAGCCAAAAACCGGTCTGTGTGATGAGGAGCTGCCAGAGACCCAGGCAGATAGGGGGAGTGCTCTTCTTAGCTGGGTCCCAGGATAGGAAACAGGATTGATGAGGTGAATCTGCTGGGGCAAAAGATGGAGCAAGGGCCAGCTTCTGTGTGTCTCGGGTGGAAGGGACAGTGGATTAGCTCTCCCCCTACCACCACCCCCTCCTTCCCTTCCTCCAGGGTGCCTCTCTGCATTGTAGAGGCAGAAGCCTGAAACTCCATTTTCCAGAACCTCGTATTCCCAGGGTTCTGGATGCCAATTAAGATGACCTCCTTAGAAACAGGTGTGTGAGATGGTGAGCACGGACATCGGGCAGAGCTCACGTCCGTGTCCTTCCGTCTCTTTTCTGTGGACAAGCCCGGGGGCGAGGACTTGGCGTTTCTCTGCAGCAGTGTTCCAGGGCCCCTTTCCCCGCTTTGGGGGAGTTGAGTGGCAGCTATGGTAACAGTGGTTCCTGTTCCCTGAGTTGGCAGCTTTGGTGGTATGTTCTCCAGCTGAACTTCTCCTGCTACACCAGCCCTCCCAGTGATTGTGTTAAGTACCTAAATCTCTGAATTAAATCACTTGGCTCTGCTTTGAATATCTAGAAGAATTTCTGATCTTGTTCTCAATCTCGATTGGGATGAATGGCCTGAGGACTGTGCTGCCGCTGGGCACTGGCGATGGCATTCGCCTCTAATAGGACAGCTTTATTTTTGGAAACGGCACTCAGGAGCAATGATTTGGAAGGAACCTAAGTCCCTGGGTGACCGCGAGGACCAGAGATGTACCACTGACCTATGACTTTCACACTGCCAGAGGAGAGAAAAATGAACCATTTTGTTCACTAGGCCATTGCATCTTCAGGTAATGGCAAGGTAGAAGCCCCAAGTCACCGGCAGGTGTAACACCTTGGCTCAGGTTAGTCCATGTGATTGCTCTTCCTCAGAACATATGGCCCAATGTATGAGTCTAACAGACAAGAGGCCAGCAAGTTATAGTTGGAGTTGATGGAGGGGAGAAAGTATGAAGGAATAAATTCTGGGGTTCTCACTCTGGGTTTCTGATACACACCAGCTTGTCCACCCAAGGGTTTGGCAATCAATTAGAAAATGTCAATAATGTCCTTTTTGATACTCAAGGAAATTTGAGAAAATGGGTAAACTATCTCCATTTTAAGATTTCCACTCCTTTGGCTCTTGTTACCTTCTATCTGTTTGCCAGTAGACAACACCAAATAAACTTAGAGCAAAAGAAATTATTTTCTTCTTAAATACATAAATGCATATAGATTTATATATATATATATAAAACTATAGAAGTGACCCACGCTTATTGTGAAAAATTCAAGAAATATAGAAGATACGAGGTATAGATCTTACCTCGTTCCCAGGCTCACTTCTCAGGGAACCCCAGTTAAACATTTGGTATATCCTCTTCTCTTCCCTTGCCCTTCCCTTGCAGGCAGAGCCATGGTGGGAGCTGAGGAGGAGATGGGGCCAGGAAGGTGACTGATGTGGCTAGGAAACTGGATATATATGAGTTGAGCAAATAAAAAAGTAAATATACTGAGGATAACAGGAGTTTCTCACTGTTGGAGAAGGGAGTTACAAATTAGGGAGAAGCAAGAGAAAAGTCTGAGCTGTTGGATTGGAATTGGAGATATTAGTGTGAAATCCTGCTTTTTAAATCTCTATCATCTATCTATCTACAGAGAAATATAGATATAACTGTGTGTGTATGCTTATATGTGTACATATGTATATTTCCTATCTGCTGAAAGGGCTTAGAAGCATTGAATCCCAAAAGGAATGAACAATCAAGCATCCAAATCTTTGTTCCTAAATTCCATCTTCCACTAGAAGAATTGACTGAGCAGCTGGGCTGGGAAGATTCAAGATAAGCCTAGAACATGTCACGCCTTTTGGGCACAAGTAAGAAAGCACTCAAAGAATGATGGGGTCATGTTAAAAGAACAGAGAAGCCAGCATAAAGGAGGCTCCTACAGGCCAAATCTGGAACCATTTGAGCACTGAAATAGTGATATGAATAAATTACATCTTATTGAATAAAATATAAAGTCATGAGTTCATGCTGAGATACATACAAAATGAATAAATAAATGAAGAGAAGGAAACGCTCTCCCCTCCCCCCCCATAGGATGTTAACCCTTTGGCCACAAAATAGTGGTTAATTCAGGGAGGCGTCAGCAATGGATGCTAAGGATATTGGTGATTTCCTCATAAAATATTTATCAATCAAAAAGAAAAGTTAGTGCATTTATGGTGAAGGAACCTGGCAGACACCACGTTGACTGAGTGATCAAGGTTAACTTTGCAGTGGTGGGACTGGTCAGCATCATGTATCTCCTGACGGGATGCACTGTGAAAAGCCCAGCATCTTTTCTACGGAGTCCCTGCCGAGAAGGGGTGGCCTACGTCTGCACATGAGGGAACATTGGGCCAAACCCAGCTGAGGGACATCCTTCAAAATGAAGGACTTCTCTTTGAAACTGTCAAGGTTATGATGACAGGGCAAGACTTAGGAAATGCTTCAGAGAAATAATGAAAATGGGAATATTCCTAGAGAGAAAGAAGGCAATGGAGTAAATGTGGAAAAATGTTAACAAGTAGAGAATCTAGGTAAAGGGGCTACAGGACATCTCGGTTACTGCTCTTGCAACTTTCATTTATTTCAAAATGAATTTTGTAAAGTTTTCTTTGTAGCCAGCAAGTTTTTCTGGTAAATATATACATGTACGTAAGTATATTTGCATACGTGTGTATACATGTATCCAGAAGCTCAGTCCCCAGCCTGGACTGATCAAATTAGAATTCTGAGGATTGGAATCCAGGCACCGGATCAAGAAAAACCCAATTCCCCAGGTGATTCCAGTGTGCAGCCAAACTTGAGAACCGGTGCTGTCTGCAATCCAGTGTTCACCAAAATCACCTGTGCACTTCGTGAACCGCGCGGCTCCCCGAGCGGGACCAGATTTGCATTAGGCGGGGGGTAGGGGAACCGGGACAGGTGGTCCAGGTCCCAGGCCCCGCCCAGGTGCTCGGCGTCTCGTGCAGCCCCAGGTGCGGAGATGAAAGGCCGCGCCGCCCCCAGCTCGCAGCCCGCCGCCATGGAAGCAGCGCCCGCCTCGGCTCTCCTGGGCGTCCCGCAGGCCGAGGTGCTGGAGGACGTGCTGCGGGAGCAGTTCGGGCCACTGCCCCAGCTGGCTGCCATCTGCCGGCTCAAGCGGCTGCCCTCGGGCGGCTACTCCTCGACCGAGGACCTCCAGTTGGTGCTGGAGCGGCGGCGCGTGGCCAACGCCAAGGAGCGCGAGCGGGTAAGCGCCCTTCTCTCCGCGCGTGTCCCCAAGGCCACCCTGGCTCGGCCGCCTCCCGGTCCGCTGCTCTCCACCGAACACCAGGCCGGGAGCGGGCGCACCCATTTACCGCCCACCCGCGGGGCTCGGAGGCGACTCGAACCTCCTGAGGCCTGGCTCGGCTCCCCGGTCCTGCAGACGTTCGTGGACGCGAGGATGGCCTCCTCACCTGCTAACCACCCAAAACGGGGTCTGGGGGTGAGAGTGGGGGCACGCAAGGCCCCTGACAACGTTAAAAATGCCTCCCTGTGGCAAGTGCTTTCAAAAAGGTTAGCGCCCAGGAGTCGCGCTTAAATCTCCCAACCGCTCGCGCTGGGTGGGCGCTTGGGGTGCAAAGGGCTCCCACCACCCCATTTCCCTTCCTTGTGCATCTCTGCTTCGAAGCAAGTATGGGGTGAGGGGGCCCAGTGCAAGTTACTCTTTTCTCTTGTTTAGAGTAAGGAAACACGGTGCTGGGGTGTGCACGGGACTCGCACTCCAGCCAGTGTCGTTTCCCATCCCGGCTGGGACGCCGTGAATCACAACGCGGAATGGCTGGTGCGCCGGAGTCCGAGCGGCATCTACTGGTGGCTTTTAGTATTTCTAACTGAACCTGGGCCCCCAATTTGTCCAGTCTGGCCTCCCTTCTGCTCTTCGCAGACTTGCGGTTTGGCCGCAGCAGCGGAGGAGGTCCAAGAGAGGGAAAGACGGGGGTGGGGGGAGGTGGGGGACCGAGGGCGCGACTTCAGGCTTGGGACTTGAGGGAGAGGTTCTGCTGCACGCGCCGGGGTCCTTTGGAAGTGTAGCCCAGGTGAATCCGCTAGGAGCTTTGGGAAAGGGCAGGAGGAGAAAGGAACAAGTGAAAGTAGAAAACCTACCCAGGGGAAGTTGGGGTAAACTGAGAGAGTGGAAAAGCGTGGTGTCACCAGGTACGGACCCTTGGTGGAAATAATCCTGGAATCGGATGTGATGGTGTGGCTTCAAACAAGATTCTGATCCAGTAGTTTGCATTTTATATGCGCCTTCCCATCAGGAAGGAGTTGCTTTCTGCAGAGAATTCATCCATCCTGGTTTTACTCTCTATTTTAAAGCTACTGACTTTCATTCTTCTTTACAACGATAAAATTAATACGCCTGGAAAATATAGAAATGACTAAGAAACAGAAACACCCACAACACAGATATAACTACCATGAACTAACATTCTTGTATATAGCCTCCCAGTCTTTTTCTAGTTATGTGTGTGCTATATATAATTTTATAAAATTGTGAGCTAGCACATATTTTTGGTTTTTTTCCACTTAAAATTATCAAAAACATTTCCTCATTCTTAAGCATTCTTTCAGCTTTTTAATGCATAATCTATCATATAAATGGACCATAACTTCTCCAGTCTGTATACCTTTTGCAGTTTTTTACCGGTCTATAAATCTATGTACATGTCTGACAATTGCTTTCAAAATACTAGAAATGGGATTACTGGAACATAGGACCTATAAAATCTCACAAGTTGTGATACAAGGTGCCCGATTGCTTTCTAGAAAAGTTTACTAATTTTCATCCCTTCTTATAGGATATAGGACTGTTCCCTTTGTCCATCTCCAATTGCTGGGTATGATTAACAACATTACCAGCTTGGTACATGAAAAATGGCATTGAATTTCTATTTTATTTTGTAGTTCTCTCATCAGAGTTCCATAGTTTCATACATTTGTTGGTCTTCGTATTCTGCTGTAATGAGATGACTATGTTCATTGTCGACTTTGATCTGGAGTGGGAGAGGGCTCTCAATCAACAGGAGTATATTGGCTTTATGGTGGAGTGGAATCCAGTTTTTTCCAAGGCCTCTTTCCCCTCGGGGGATTGTCATCAGAGTTCCAGGCCTCGCGAGCTGAAGGATTGAACACTGGAGAATTATAAATAAATAGAGAGATAGCCTTATTCTGGCTTTAAAATCTCGCCAACATGCAGACTCTCTAGACACTAACACTTGGCCTGATTTGGCTGGGAAAGAGGTTGAAGAGTTGATGGCACAGTGCTTGAGTAGACCAGTGTTTGTGCATTTTATTCACTATCAGTACCACATATTGAGAACTTTCTTTTTTTTTTTTTTAACTTTTTTTTGAATGTTTATTTATTTTTGAGAAAGAGCATGAGCAACGAAGGGGCAGAGAGAGGGAGACACAGAGTCTGAAGCAGGCTCCAGGCTCTGAGCTGTCAGCACAGAGCCCGATGCGGGGCTCGAACTCACAAACCGTGAGATCATGACCTGAGCCGAAGTCGGACGCTTAACCAACTGAGCCACCCAGGTGCCCCATGAACTTTCTTTGCACCAGGTCAGGAAGAAGAGTTTTATGTATAATTATGTTAATCACCACAAAGTTTACAAGGTGGGTATTTTCCACTTGGCAGATAAACCATAGTGTGGCAATATGAAGTATCCTACACGTTTCTTGTAAAGCTAGTATGGATGGAGCTGGGTTTTAAATCCTGGTGTATTGACTTAGAGCTTTTAGCCACTACCCCACTGCCTGAACATTACACGGCAGCGGGTATGTTCTCAGGGGAGGAGGAGAGGGTTGAGCAAGAACACAGCCCCCCCTCCTAGCCCATCCACCCTCCGTGCTGAGTTTACGCCGCTCCTCCCTCCATTGCCAGGAAGCTCACTGTTAGTGGAGCGGGGACTCTGGCCTGTGCCTGCTTAGGTTCACCACCCAGACATGAGCCGTGAAAACAAGCCCTCATAACCCTCATCTGTGGTTTGGGGGGATATCTGTACCAGTTAGCTTCTCTGTGTGTCACTGTGCTTTTTTGTTTTCCAGATAAAAAATCTCAACCGTGGTTTTGCCAAACTGAAGGCGCTTGTGCCATTTCTTCCCCAAAGCAGGAAGCCTAGCAAGGTTGATATCCTTAAAGGTGCAACTGAATACATACAAGTTCTCAGTGATGTTTTGGAAGGAGTCAAAGACTCAGAGGTAAAGGTTTAAGAATTTAGAACAATATCCACCTTTTATTGAGTCCTTTCCATGTGCCAGGCAATTTATATGCTCCAGTTAGTTTGTAACAACCCTAGTAGCTATTTATGACCCATGTTTTACAGAGGAGGAAACCAAAATACAAGTAAAAGCTACATAGCTAAGAAATGTCAGGACTGGGATTTGGATCCAAATCTGTATGAGCTTTGGAGCCAAGTTCCTGATGATATGCTTACTTTCTGTCACTGTCCAGGGCACCTGGCTCCTGAGTGCTGAATCTTTAATAGAACTGTGATAGCTAGGGTGTGTCAGGACTTCCATAAACTCACTCTGTAGTGGTACTTTGCCATGGGACAGGAAACATAAAGGAATAGGCATTTCCCTTGGAGAGGCCCTCTGAAGGACAGCTCTAGTTCTAGTGGAATGCTCAGCAGTGGTTGGGGGTACTAGTCTTGGGGTTTGCAACCATTCAGTGGGATGACATAAATGAGTCTGTTTTGCAAACTGTGAAGCACATAGTGTCAGCACCATCATCAGGGTGTAGAGTTCACAAGTGTCCATTAGGCAGTGGAAGCTGTGGGCTAGTTACATGGGTTCATTGCATGGTCAGGCAAGACTTGAAGGCCTATAAAGTGAATTAGTCATCAGAGGAGGTAAGATGCAAAAAGAGAAATGTCTTAGAAAGGATCCCTAAGTGACACCATTGACAGCAGGGAGGAGAAGCCACTTAGAATAATGTGGCAGGAAGGTAGAGAAGCAAGATTGGTCCTAAAGTTGAGTAGGAGAGAATCTTGGGAATCTGAAGGTGGGAAGTCATGCAAGAAGCTATGGAGAGGCCCAGCATGTGAGGTGTGGGATAGGAGTGGGCTGGGAGTCAGCTTAGTAGGAGAGTAGGGGGTTGAGGGTGCATAGGTGTCTGAAGTCCAGGCAGAGGGCAATGGCAAACTTCAAGTCCTTTAAACCTGGAAATCTGAGACCAGAAAGAAGGATCAAAAGAATGGAAGAAGAAAAGTGGGTAGATCAGTGGAAAGTCTTTTCTAAGTAGCATTGTGATTGTGTTTAGGGGCAGAAGAGAAGGACTGATACTAGAAAGTAGAGAAACAATCATTCTAGAAACTTAGGCTGGGAATAGCCAGGTTATATAATGGTACTTTCATTTTTTTCCTTGTCCACTCACTAGTCCTACTTGGGTGACCCCTGAGGCGATAAATTCTGCAGTGGTGGGAATGGATTGTCCTGTGAGCCAATCGGATGCTTGGGTTGTGGCGTCGTCATAGTGTTTGCACATGAGCACGTGGCTGCCTTAGTTTTTTGCTGCATGTGTAACAGAAGGGCTTTGTTTTGTGTTGCATTCATTATAAAATACAGGATCTATTTTCCATGAGATAATCTTTTTTTTCATGGATAAGGTTTATTTATTAATTTACCTCTTCAACAATATAATTTGATTCTATAGTCACCCATTTCCTTCTAAGTTCCTACATATGAATGAATTCCTCATTTAAAATATTAGGGGGAAAACTCAAAAAATAATCTGATAGTTTTCTTATGAATTGGGCAAACACTACATGCTAAATGCCATGATTCAATGGTACTAGAATATCTGACTTTTGACAGATTTTTTTTTTCCTTTTTTATTTTTTAAAATTTACATCCAAGTTAGTTAGCATATAGTGCAACAATAATTTCAGGAGTAGATTCCTTAATGCTCTTTACCCATTGAGTCCATCCCTCCTCCCACAACCCCTCCAATAATCCTCTGTTTGTTCTCCATATTTAAGTGTCTCTTATGTTTTGTCCCCCTCCCTGTTTTTATATTATTATTGCTTCCTTTCCCTTATGTTCATCTGTTTTGTATCTTAAAGTCCTCATATGAGTGAAGTCATATGATCTTTGTCTTTCTCTAATTTTGCTTAGCATAATACCCTCTAGTTCCATCCATGTGGTTGCAAATGGCAAGATTTCATCATTTTTGATTGCCAAGTAATACTCCATTGTATATCTATACCATATCTTCTTGATCCATTGATCCATCGATGGACATTTGGGCTCTTTCCATACTTTGGCTATTGTTGATAGTGCTGCTATAAACATTGGGGTGCATGTGCCCCTACAAAACCGCATACCTGTATCCTTTGGATAAATCCCTAGTAGTGCCATTGCTGGATTGTAGGGTAGTTCTATTTTTACTTTTTTGAGGAATCTCCATACTGTTTTCCAGAGTGGCTGCACCAGTTTGCATTCCCACCAGCAGTGCAAATGAGATCCTCTTTCTCCGCATCCTCACCAACATCTGTTATTGCCTGAGTTAATGCTAGCCATTTCGACGGGTATGAGGTGGTATCTCATTGTGGTTTTAATTTGTATTTCCCTGATGATGAGTGATGTTGGGCATTGTTTCATGTGTTTGGGCATTTTTTCATGTGTTTGGTTGACCATCTGGATGTCTTCTTTGGAGAAGTGTCTATTTATGTCTTCTGCCCATTTCTTCACTGGAATATTTTTTCAGTGTTGTTTGATAAGTTCTTTATAGATTTTGGATACTAACACTTTATCTGATGTGTCATTTGCAAATATCTTCTCCACGGGCTAATCTTTTTAATGCAGTTGCCAATTGCACAACATCATAAGGTTATAGAAAAACAAATAGTCTTTTTTTTTAATTTTTATTTTTCTTTTCGCTTTCATTTAATTTTTAAAAAAAATTTATTGTCAAATTGGTTTCCATTCAACATCCAGTGCTCATCCCAACAAATGCCCTCCTCTGTGCCCGTCACCCACTCTCCCCCCTCCCACACCCCCCTCTCCCCTCAGTTTGTTCTTAGTCTTTGAGAGTCTCTTATGTTTTGTCATCCTCCCTCCTGTGGCTTTTTTCCTTCCTCTTTTTCCCTCCCCCCTGGTCTTCTGTTAAGTCTCACAAAGTCTATCTATGTGTGGAAACATATGGCATTTGTCTTTCTCTGCCTGACTGATTTCATTCAGCATAATACCCTCCAGTTCCATCCATGTTGCCACACATGGCCAGATTTCATTCTTCCTCACTGTTGCATAGTATTCCATTGTATATATACACCACATCTTGATCCATTCGTCAGTTGATGGACACTTAGTCTCTTTCCATGATTTGGCTATTGTCAAAAGTGCTGCTATGAACATTGGGATACATGTGCCCCTATGCATCAGCATTCCTGTGTCTCTTGGGTAGATTCCTAGCAGTGCTATTGCTGGGTCATAGGATCGTTCTATTTTCATTTTTTGGAGGAAGTTCCACACAGTTCTCTAGAGCGGCTGCATCAGTCTGCATTCCTACCAACAGTGCAAGAGGGTGCCTGTTTCTCCACATCCTCGCCAGCACCTATAGTTTCCTGCTTTGTTCATTTTAGCCACTCTGACTGGTGTGAGGTGGTATCTCAGTGTGGTTTTGATTTGTATTTCCCTGATGATGAATGACATTGAGCATCATTTCATGTGTCTGTTTGCCATTTGGATGTCTTCTTTGGAGAAGTATCTATTCATATCTTCTGCCCATTTCTTCACTGGATTATTCATTTTTCGGGTGTGGAGTTTGGTAAGTTCCTTATAGATTATAGATACTAGTCCTTTATCCGATATGTCATTTGTGATTATCTTTTCCCATTCCGTTGGTTGCCTATTAGTTTTGTTGTTTGTTTCCTTTGCCATGCAGAAGCTTTTTGTCTTGATGAGGTCCCAGTAGTTCATTTTTGCTTTTAATTCCCTTGCCTTTGGAGATGTGTCGAGTAAGAAGTTGGTGCGTCTTAGGTCAAAGAAGCTTTTTCCTGCTTTCTCCTCTAGGATTTTGATGGTTTCCTGTCTCACATTCAGATCCTTCATCAATTTAAAGTTTATTTTTGTGAGTGGTGTAAGGAAGTGTCTAGTTTCATTCTTTCACATGTTGCTAAATACAGCCTATTGAGTAATGATTTTCTCTCCATCCATGATAACTGAAGAATTGCCCTTATCACTTAAATGAAACTTCATTGGTAAAATTTTGGAATATATTAATTTAAATCTTCAGAATCTTGACTGTCCTACTGTTTGACAACTACATATGGTTTCTAGAGACAAAATCTGGATCACCAGAGCTATAGCAACAATGCTTCTGAACCACCTATATCCTTGGCTAGAGATCTATCGAGAAACATCACCCAACATGCCAGCTGTACTGTAAGCTTGAAGAACGAGGAGGAAAGGCCCTGGGCAGATGGTGGCAGCGGTGAGTCAGCATACACTTGTTGCCAGAGCATGATGTCCACGACCGGAGTTCTCTCCCCAACCAGGAGTCTGGTAAAGTGTTTCTTCTTAAATAGCCACATAAATGTCAAACTCAAAATAGTTTCCTTGAAGTGTGTGGCATTTTCCATGCTAAAAGATGACTGGAAAAAGACCATTTTGTGAAAGTACCTAGGTGGGAGGGTGGAGTTTGCTAGTTTGGAAAAGTTATTATGTTTCCAAATTAATAGGTAAGCAACTCAAGGGGAAGGCAACCCTTTCCAGAATACTCAAATCCGAAATTTACTTTTTTTTTATGACTTAAATAACTCCTCAAAAGTTTTCCTGACTCCGAGGCCTCTAGAAAAAGAATTGGTAGCTTGCCATACATAAAGATACATGGTGATATCACATGCACATGTGCGCACACACACATTTTTTTGAGTTGGTCTTGTTGGAAGGCAGCCAAAAGTAAAAACAAGAGTTTATTTATTTAATAGCTCTTATTACTTTGCCAAACTACCGAAGCTGCTAGGTAGAAGCAGCAGTCTGCTTCTTCGAACCATTTAGCCCTTGCTGTGGCTGTGTTACTCTTGCATCTATAGCGTGGTGTTGCAGGATAGACCAAGAATGGCCTGTAGGAACTGGAACCAAGCATACTGTAACAAGCAAGTTGTTTAGTGTGACATAAGGGGCAGTAGGAGCTGTGGAGTCACAAATGATGGTTGGTGGTGGGAGGCAGTTTAGAATAGGAGTTGAGTGCAGGTTCTAGATAGCCAACACTGGGGTTCAAATCTGGTTTTACCCCTTGCTAGTTGTATAACCTTGGGTTAGCTGCTGAATCTCCCTAATCCTTCGTTTTTCCGTCTGTGGAATGGGAATGATAATTGTACTACCTTGTACATCAGAGAATTGTGAGGCTCAAATGACTTCATGACAATCCCTTCATGACATCACTTCATGTCAGTGAAGTATCTATCACAGTCCCTGGCATGTCCATGTTCACTTGGACATACATTATTAAATCTGCTCGACACATCATGAGCAATCAGTAGTGATTGGTGAACGATCAACAATAATCCACAGCCATCCTAGCTCTGTTTGTATAGAGTATTGAGTTTTCTCACTTGACCTTTACTAGTGCTCTACTCTGGTTTGAGGCCTTATGGGCTTTCTGCTGACTGGCTGGCCCTGGCTGCCATTTTTTACTTGGTTGCTGTTCTGTAAGGGTTCTACTTTTGTAACATGCTCAGTTTTAGATTTTTATATTCTGGCCACTTGACCTATAAACCAAATCTTCCCTCGCCAGCCAACCTTTAGGAGACAGCATTTCTGTTGCTACTACATAAGCTGACTGGGAATGACTGGGAACAAAAGTAAGGATGATGATCTGATCTGAGCTGAACCTTGAACCTGGCTATCTGTTAATAATACTAATGTTAGTTTGGGGGCACCTGAGTGGCTCAGTCAGCTGAGCATCTGACTCTTGATTTCAGCTCAGATCGTGATCTTACCATTCATGAAAGCCCCTCATTGGGCTCTGTGCTGACAGCTCTGAGCTCGCTTGGGATTCTCTCTCTAAACCCTCTCTCTCTACCCCTTCTCCACTTGTGTGTGTGTGTGTGTGTGTGTGTGTGTGTGTGTGTGTGTGTGTGTTTACACACGCACTCTCTCAAAATAAACTTTAATAAATAGTAATGTTTTAATATGTACTAGGTATTAAGGCAAGAATCTTACTTGCGTTTAATCCTCACCAGTCCTTGTCAGGTAGGTATCATGTCATTCTTGGGGTGAGCTGCCCGGCTATTCTTCCTGTCAGTCCTCTTTGGGTCTGGGCTGGGAGTGGAACCTAAAAGGAAGCACAGCAGGCTTATGCTTAGCGACACCAGCAGCACTGATGTACAGGAGGTCATTGTCTTCCAAGGATGATTGATCCTGGAAATAGGCCATTTGTAGTAAGTAGATTTAAAGCGGGGACTAACATTTTCTATTAAGAAACAAAAGTTCTAACTGGAACCTTCTTTTAAAAAGGGAATAAAACACTTAAATTCTAGTCTTTTAGCTAACTCAGTTTAAATTGCTAGTTGAAAGAGTATGCTAATTCTTAGAATGAACAAAGAGTCATGTTTTTGAGATTTTTATATATGATGTAACTTGTGCCACGTGTGACTTTCCAGGCCTGAATGTAAAGAGTGCCATTTTTGCAGAAATGTTCTAGGATTTCATCAGTTTTGTGAAGAGTTTCTAATTCTTTGACATTCAAATCATTTATTTTTACAATAAAAACATTTAGTCTGAATCACCTTATAGAAGGGTCACAAGTACAGTACAAACAACTTTTTTCCTGACTCATTTGAGGGTAAGTTGCCAACCTATTGCCCCATCGCCCCTAATTAGTACGCATTTCCTATAAATGAGGACATTGTCTTACATGACCACGGTGTAGCCTCAAAATCTGAAAGTTAATGTTGTGGTATTACTGTCACAAATCCTCAGGCTCCATTCAGGTTTTCACCAACAGTCTGAATGTCCTTTCTAGCAGAAGGACCAACTGAGAATCATGAGTTGCATTTAGTTGTCATGTCTCTTTAGCCTCCATCTGTCTGAAACCTTTCGTTGGTCTTTTCGTGAATTTCATGACCTTGACACACTGGAAGATTACAGGCCAATTGTTTTGTAGAATGTTTCTTGATTTGAGTTTGTCTCTTTCTCCCTTTTCATTCAGATATGCTTCTTAGCAGAAATAGCATGGAAGTGATGCTGTTTTCTACCCATTGCATCTTATTAGATGGGGGGTACATTTTGATTTGTCCTATTACTAAGGATATTCACTTCAGTCACTTGCTTAGTGTGATGACTGCCAGGCCTCTCTATTTCAAAGTTAGCCTTTTTACTTTGTAATCTGTGTTTTGCGTGGAGGTGCTCCGAAGCTATTTCGATATCCTATTCTTCATCAAACATTCTGTATCTATGAAACTTTTAATTTTGAAATAATATTAGATTCACGGGAATCTATAAAGATAGTACAGGGAAGTTCCATGTACCCTTAACTTGGTTTCCCTCAATGGCTGCATCTCCTGAAACTATACAATACAATACAAGAAACTATAGTACAAAACAAGAAAATTGATATTGGTGCTATGTGTGTCTAGTTCCCTGTCATTTTATCACAAGTGTAGACTTGTGGAATCACCACTCCTGTCAGGATCCAGCAGAGTTCCACCCCCATAAAGCTCTCCTGCCTGCTACCTACCCATTGCCCCCACATCTCCACTCTCTCTACCCCCTGACCACCAGTAATCTGTTCTCTATCTATCATTTGGGGAGTGTTCTGTACTATATGGAACCACTCAGTATGGATTCTTTAAAGTCTGGGTTTTTTACTTAGCACAGTGCCCAGGGGTTGTATTGAAAGTCTATTCCCACCTCTCACCTTTCATTGCTGAGTATTAGTCCATGGGATGGATGTGCCACAGTTTAACTTATTGTAGAACCCATTGTAGAACCTATGTAGAACCTATTGACTTATAGAACCTTTTGGTTATTTCTATATTTTTTTAATATTATAGACACATGGTTTTCTTTTAATTCAGTAGATTATTATATCATCATAATATCCTAGTATTTCCTTATTTATTTTGTTATTCAAATTGTCCACCTTGTGGCCAGTGAAAGCCCCTTCAAATGGGCTAACTTTCTGCTTGACCTCTGTCACTATAATTCTGTGATCATTTCCTTTCTGGCAGAAGATGTTCTGAGCTTGAGTGTCATGTACTTTCCCATCCCTAACCCTTGAATGAGTCTTTCATCAAGGACATCTTCACCCCTTTTTGGGCTTTAGCGCCTGTATTAGTTTGCTAGGGCTGCTGTAACAAAATACACAGAATAAGTGGTTTAAACAACAGAAATTTATTTCTCAGAGTTCTGGAGGCTGAAAGTCTAAGATCAAGAGGTTGGCAAGTTTGATCTCTTCTGAAGCCTGTCTTCTTGGCTTACAAACGGTCTTTCCTCTGCATGTGTGTGCCCCAGCTTTCTCTTATAAGGACATGAGTCATATTGAATTGATGCCCACCCTCCATTTTAACTTAATCATCCCTTTAAAGGCCCTATCTCCAAATACAGTCACATTCTGAGGTTTGGGGGTTAGGACTTCAACATATGGATTTTGAAGGGACTTTATTCAGCCCATAACACCATGACTAGCTGTGCCTCCGTAAGAACCTTCTCCCTGGCTCTGACGTTCCACTCAGGTCATCCCTCACCCCACACATGGTGTCTCCTCATCTTGCTTGGACTTTAGCTCACCACATGAGGTCACCTGCACATACGCATGCCTACCTGATTTGGCATGGGCTTCTCCCCATGCTATGCTGCCCTCCGCCTGGGCACCCTCCTTACCTGGCTTGAGTCTGACTCCCCATGCCACGCTCCCCTTCCAAGGCCCCTTTCCTGCTGATTGGACTTGGTCACTTGCACTGGGCCACCCCACTGTGTGGCCCTTCCTCTCATCTGTATTAGGCCACCTCCATGTGTGGATGCCATCCTCACCCTGCAGGGTCTCCAATAGTTCACTCAAGGCCGCCATGCCCTCCCCCCATCTCACTGTGAGCTAACAGCATTAGGACTGAATTGTTCAGGATGGGAAGGGGGAAGTGATTTTTTTTCTCTTAAATGCCTACTATGCGACTATCTTCCTGGCTAGTTTTTTCCTTGTTAATAGGTTTAACTCTGAGATCCTAATCTGCACATGGCTTGAGCAATTATTCAACATCACTTTTACTGACTTTGTAAAAGCTTGAATTTTATAATCAGGAAACAAAATGAAGTGAGAGGGACCAGGGAAACAAAGCTCAGCCTGACCTTTATTTGCCAAACAATTCTCATAAGCAGTCAGTGTAGTTTACTTGCAAGAGTGACTATATAAGGTTTCAGGATCCTGGCCAGACACCTTAACCAGAAACCTGAGGATAGCTGATGCAACTCATTGGGGCTTAGGATTTGGGAGGCAGGCCCCCTCCAGCTTCAGTCTGCAGGAATGGCACCCTTCTTCCTCCCCTTGGAGAGGATCTGAGGAGTGGAATCCTGGTGCTGGCAGAGATGGGCATTTTTGGGGATTTGAGGATGGGGTCAGAACAGGCTGTGCAAGATCAACAACATTCCTGAGAGGCAAAACTCCCAAATGAAGTACATAAGAATCTGCTGATGGCAGGCATGGAGATTAACTTCTCAGGCCAGAGCAGGTTCACTTGGGGACTGAATCAGCAAGTATGCATGCAAACGGAGAGGGCCCTGAGCCGTGTGAAGCCCAGCATCTGGCCTTGGTGGGAATAGAGATCAATGTCAGAGTCCTGGCAAGGCTCATTTAGGTTGGATTTTCAAGTGCAGGGTTTTGCTGTTTGGCATTGGGCATTGCTGGGTGGCAAGATGTTCACTGACCCACCATTCCTTATTTCTTTTATTTGACACCTGTGTTTATGGTTTGGGCATTTCCTATCACGCAAGGCTCGGAGTTTTGTTCACAGTTGCCTATGATCCTCCAGAGGCTGTGTCCCTGGATGAAGGCCATCCTCTGTGTGGTAGTGAGATGCCAATTGTGCTGGGGCCAGAGGGGATCTGGAAAGGAATATGCGGATGAACATAAGTGCCTGGTATGGGGCCTGGATGTGCCGCCCTCACACACTTCTAAAATTTTGGCCCGTTGTGGGAGTATTCCTTGGAAGAGTTTCTGAGAGAAGAAGCCTTCGTGGATGGTAGATTTCCACTACTCCCTTTGCGGGTTGTGGTAATCCGTGTGTGGAAATTAATCACTGGGGGCATTTCTTCTAATAGCATTCTAAGCTCTGAAATGGGATGGTCTAGCTAGCTGGGGTGAATTCATTAGCACCCTGGGAAGGCCTTGAAGCAACTGTCTTCCATCTCACGTTGCCTCCAGGAACTGGCTCTATGTGATAGCAAAAATTCTACCACAATAGTGTGGTAGTCTAGGCTTTTCCCTGGGAAACACATTTGTCTTCCCCAGTGTTCACTGATGAGCATAGCCTGCAGAATATTTTAGAAACTTGCACTTTCTTGTCATGGGGCGGGCGCTCACTGTGTTGTCGGCCCCCAAACCCCTTGTTGTACCACCAGTTTGGGTGTTAAACTTTGCAGCCCTGGACCAAGAGTACCAGGACTCAGAGTGTGGAGGCTGCTCTAGTGGTTGCATTGGCTCAGGATGTGGCTGTCTTCTAAACTCTGGGGGCCGAGGGATTGGTGCTGTGATGATGTGTGGATACTGGTTGCTTTCCCTGGAGCTTTGGACAGGTGAGGTCTGGAGCATACAGGTCAGGATCCATCTAACCTCAGAGTGATGCCACCTCCAGTGGAGGTTTCCCCAGGATGCAGCTACTCAGGAAGAGATCCAAGCAGCACCCGAAGAAGACTCTTGAGGCCCAGTCTGACCAAGATGAGAAGAAAGTGTTAGAGGAAAGGTGAATTTCTGCATGGAAGTAAGACAGGGAGATTTACTTTGTTGGAACTCTCAATCTTCTGTCCCCACAGAAAAATCAATCATGAAAGTGCGTTTAGTGTATATGTGTGAGGTTTGGTGTGTTTGACAAGATCTCTACCTGGTATGCGCTCCTAACTCTGTCAGTGAGCTGAACATAATTCAAGAAAGCCTGTAATTTCTATTTTTCTCATATATGATGGACTTGGTGGTTAAATTAGTTGAAGTAAGGGGCTCCTGGGTGGATTAGTTGGTTAAGCATCCGACTTCAGCTTAGGTCATGATCTTGTGGTTTGTGGGTTCGAGCCCTGTGTTGGGCTCTGTGCTGACAGCTCAGAGCCTGGAGCCTGCTTCAGATTCTGTCTCCTCTGTCTCTATCCCTCCCCTCTTCATGTTCTGTCTCTCAAAAATAATGTTAAAAAAATTAAATTAATTGAAGTAAGTATTGATTTATTCTAGTGGACTTCTGGAGGGAATTTATATGAGTTTTATAAAAGACCCAAACCCATTGGTCCCACATGGATAGAGAGGAGAGTTGTAAGAATTGAGTGGAAGGGTCTCTCAAAGTTAGAGGCTTAGGGATGTGACTCTGATATGCTACTGACCTCCCTTGAGACAGACTGCTCTTTGGGTTAGCAGAAAGCCATCAAGTACTAAGGCTACATAAGCTAGCCCCTCAGGGAGGTCAGTGTGTCCTTCTGCCCTCTCGCTTGCCCCATTATTCTACTCTTTGGGTTATCCATAATGGATTAGCAATAAAATGGACTCCAAAGACACAGTGTTGAAGCTCCTCTAGTGGGAGGGTAAAGGGGCCATAAGTACAGCTTAATTACTTTGGGGAACTCTTCTGGTCTTCTTTGGATCACTCCCTTTTTGGAAGACTTCCCTCCCAGGAATGTGTCCTTCCAGCAATGCTAGTGTGGAAGATGGGCCTTGGGCACCTGCCTCTTTGGGGTGCCCTGAGGGGAGAAGAACCTAGGAGCAGAGTTTCCCTTTACCATGCAATTTGGACCAGGCCCCCAATGGAAGAGATAGACCATGTGGGGCTTGGTGGCCAAAGCCCTGCTCATTATAAAGGAAGGAGCTGGAAGATCATCTGCACAGCTCTCTCTATGAGATGATAGGGCTGTGGCCACAATGCTGGGTTCTGATCTCTGGGTCCTGGCTGGACTTGACACACCAAAGCAGGATTGACAATTCTGAGCACAATTTATAGGGGAATAAATGTAACTTTACTTTCTACACTGTATTCTACTTGTTTTTGAGAGCCTAGTAAGACCTTATGACTCAGATGGTGGGAAGATTCTCTTAGTCCATTAAGGTCTATCTTCTTTGAATAAATACCGTTATCAATTTAATGTTCAGAATCCCTGTGGGACTCTTTGGCCCCATGTATCTTCTCCTCTAGGAGACCCTCTTGTCCTCCTTTAGGTACAGTAAGGATTGTGTGTGCTATGGAGGCTATGGGAACACTCGTGTGTGTTTCCCCAGCCAATCCTTAGGCCCCCAGTCTTGGTGAGCTGACATCTGCTGTGGAAGTCCATGGCCGCACTGTGGCTTTTCTTCTCTAGGCCAGGCTCATTGGGCCTTCTGCCTTCAGAACCCAGGCATCTTGTTTCCCTGGCTTTCCCACTCCTAGATGGGCTATGGCAGCTGCCCTCAGGCCCATACTTAAAAATTCCTTCAGCCATGTGGTCAGTAAACTGTGAGAGGCTATATTCTGAGAAGTGGGTATCTTTCCTCAGATTCTTTTTTTTTTTACCATTCTTGGGTTCTGTTCCCTTATGTAACTTCCCTATCCCTGGGTCAAGGCCCAGGATAGCTTGGTACAGGGGCCCTTGCCAGGGATTAGGGATCAAGCAGCTTCTACAGGCGAGTTCCATGCCCTCCAAATAACTACTTCCTGCTGTTTCAACTTTCATCTCCATTTTGGTTGTAGGAAATCTTCTCCCACATCATATCTTGCCTCCTCCCTGCTTTGTGACTACCTGAGCTGCCATCTGAGCTCTGGCCCACCAGAATCCACATGTTTATTATTTTCCCTTACAACAAAGGCAACTTC
Source organism: Paguma larvata (assembly GCA_030068075.1). Taxonomy (NCBI): domain Eukaryota; kingdom Metazoa; phylum Chordata; class Mammalia; order Carnivora; family Viverridae; genus Paguma; species Paguma larvata. Next base: position 51,057,903 of record CM057836.1, read on the forward strand.
TTTCAAATGAGAGCCTTGCTTTTCAGACTGTTGTTGCTGGGAACTGAAATCTGAAGCTAAATGTGGACTTCTGGTTGGTATCTATCTATCTCAGTCGCTGCCCCCTCCCCCAAGCCTTGGCTTAGTGGGTGGAAGGAAGATTACATTGGATAATATGTCAAACCATGCAGCTATACAACCAACAACAGGAGCACCCTTGCCTTATCAGAGGGGCTGAGCGGCAAGCTGGGTTTGTTCTTCAGACCACCCTCTTCCTGGACCTTCAACTGCTTAGATGAGGCCAACAGGCATTTTTTTTTTTTTAACAAACTATGAGAATAGGGCAACATCAATAATCTTCAAGTTTTCATATTCTGATACTAAAATATTATAGTCCTGGAATTTTTTAGCTAAAACTTAAATGCAAATTAAGATAATGATCTATAATACACTAGACTGTAGACTATCAGATTAAATTATCCTTTAACTCTGGGTAAACTTCGCAATACAAGAATTTGTCTCTTAGGTTTAATACATTCTGAATATGTGAAAAGTTAAAAAAAATTAAACTTTTAAAGCTAAATTTGAACTCGAAAATTAGCTTAATCACATGCATAGTGGAAAGACTTGATCAATATCAGAAAAGTATTGATACTTTGCTGGACACTATTCCTGGTGGTGTATACATAATAACCTTATAATTTTCATGAACACCTTGTGATGTATAATAATATCCATTTTACATGTCCGGAAACTAGAAAACAGAAGTTAAGGAACTTGACCAATATCCAGTGGGTCAGTGAAGGATGGAATCAGAGCATATGTGTAATAGTGTTAAACTCTTCACTGCCTCTTGTTCTAAAAAGCAAAAAACCTCACCCTTGAAATATAAATGAGAGTGGGCTAGGAAATAGGTAAATGTGTTTTTATAACCTGAATTAAAGCATGTGACTATAGTACTTTATTATTCACAGTGATAGATTGGAGTGACTATTTTTAGTCTTGGGTTTGACTTTTTCTTCAGGTTGAGATTTCAGAATGTTAAGACCAAAAGTGACCTTACCATCTTGGTAAAACCACTGATAGGAATATACTAAAATGCTTCCAAGATTTTTTCTTACACAGCTGAATTAAGAAATTATCATAGGGTATGTAACTCTGTGTTCTGTTTCTTCTTCTATCATTGACACGTTTGAGGTTTGAAGTTTGTGGTCTTTATCACAAGTTTTAATGGTCAATTAAATGGAAGGGTTTTCTAATTTTGGGACATTTAAGTTGTTTTCAGTTTTTTGTTCTCATAAACATGGAAAATAGCCTGATGTATCTACCTCTTTATTTTTTAAAAATTTTATTTGTTTATTTTTAGGTTAGATTCCTAGAAGTGGAAGTCCTGAGCCACAGGTAGGTACAACCTATGACTTGATGCATGAGGCCCACTTATAATACCACCAGCTCTGAATGCCGACTTCATCATATCCTTGCTAACAGTGGGATCTATTAAAATGATAGAATTACAATAGGTAAAAAATGATATCTTTAAACTTAAACATTTTTGATTACTAATGAAAAAAGTTTTATATAGCTCTTTTGGGAACTATCTCTTCTTATCATTTAGCCATTTATAAGGGACTTTCTTCTCTGTTTCAGGCTCCCCCAAGTATGAAAAGTGAAAATGCCAGCCCAGGGCTACCTTCTAGAGACAAATAAATGCAGTCTTGAAAGTTCTGAAGTCTCTTAAGCTTTGAATTATCACAATTTTAACAGTTACCCTTTAAATGGCCTTGCTTGTCACACATCTACTCAACTCTTTTTCCTTAATTTCATGCTTCGAAGAATAGGCTTTAGCGTCTTCAGCCTGCTTATCCCTGGATAAACCTATGAGGTTTCCATCCTCATCTTTTCAGGACCCATAGCTAATAGCTTTCATTCCATCTATTTTCATCACTTGAGGAATAATTGCCTATTCCCCTTCTTGGGGAAATTAATAGGAATATAAACTTAAGCTAGAAAAGTAGGGGGTGGTGAGCATTGGCCATTGGCAGTGAGAATTTTCAAGGCTGTCTAAATACCCAGCTAAGTCCATAATATACCTGGTGCAAGTTAGACACCCAAGCACCTTGACCACAGAGACATCTCTATAACAACTGCTCCCAAAAACTTAGCACTTAATATACTGCATCCGTTTCCATGCTTCCCTTATGTTACCTTATTCTCATAACAGTCCTGTGGGATAGGCATGGTTATCGCTGTTTTACAGGTGGAGAAACCAAGGCACAGAAAGTGTATAGTCTGCTTGGGCTACCACAATATAAATCCTGTACTGGGTGGCTTAAACAACAGAAATTTATTTCTCACAGTTCTGGAGGCTGAGAAGTCCAAGATCAAGCCTGAATGGTTTTGCTTTCTAGTAAGGTTGCTCTTCCTACTTTGCAGATTTCTCTCTCTGCCCTCACATGGTGGGGGCAGAGAGAGAACAAGCAGTGTGTGTGTGTGTGTGTGTATACAGTCAGCAAACTCTTGCCTCTTTCTCTTATAAGGGCACCAATCCTATTGGATTAAAGGCCCAACCTTGTGACCTCATTTAACTCTAACAACCACCTAAAACCCCTGGCTCTAAGTACAGTCACACTAGGGGTTAGGGCTTTAACATCTGAATTTTGGAGGGCACAATTCTATTGATGGTTTTTGGTGCCTGACTCCAAAATTCATGCTCTTAACACATGCAAAATACATGCATTTCATCTCAACAGCCTCAGAAGTCTTAACTTGTTCCAGCATCAGTTCTAAAGTCTGAAGTCCAAAGTCTCATCTAAATGTCCTCTACATCATGTATGGTTGAAACTTGAGGTACGATTATCTTGAGATGAAATTCTTCTCTAGCCGTGAACCTGTTTAAACCAGACAAGTTCTGTGCTTCCAAAATACAATGGTGAACAGGCATAGGGCAGACATTCCCATTCCAAAGGGAAGAAATCGGAAAGTAGAAAGGAGTGATGGGTCCCAAGAAAGCTCCAAACCTAGCAAAGCAAATTCCATTATATTTTGAGCTGTCTTAATAATCCTCTTTGGCTCAGTGTCCCACCTTCCAGGTATACTGTGATGGAAGCCTCACCCCACACAGCTCTGCAGTGGCTCTGTTCCCTGAAGCCAGGAGGAAACAAACTTGACCCCTGGGCCTGTGGTTGGAATGGCAGGGCTGATGATCTCTGAATCACCTTTGGGGTCATTCTCCCCTTTCCTGGAAGAACAGTGTACATTTGTAACCAAATAGCTTTGTGGTCTCCTCTAGTAGAATCCGAGAAGTTCAATAGCCTTCTTAGTTCCATCCTGCTTTTTCTGTTTCCTTTTAGTTCAAAATGGCACTTTAGTTCAAAAAACCCATCTCTATTCCTGGCCTCTGCTGAGATGGCCAATTAGGTCCATGAGTTACACTCATGACCTCTTTATCACATGGTTATTCAGCCACACCCTTCATACTCTCTTCAGAACAAGCTTTGTCATGTTTTGCAATGTAGATGGGCTGAGAATTTTCCCAGTCTTCAAGCTCTGGCTCCTTTGTGTTTAAAGATTCTTCCTTTAATTCATCTCTCCTCTCGGAGTTTACTAGAAATAGTAAGAAGGATCCTAGTTGCACCTTCACTATTTTGCTTAGAAATCTCCTTCATTAAATATCTAATTTCATCATCTGTAAGTTCTGCCTTCTACAAAACACTAGGACACAATTCAGCCAAGTTCTCTGCCACTTTATAATAAGGACTGCCTTTCTTCGGGAGTCTGGGGCCTGTCTACTTCACCCTGCATGACTCTTCCCTCTGTGACAATGGTTTAGCTGTGTCTTTCTAGTCTGTAATAAGACTGTAAAACTTACATAGGCTTGGTGTCTTATTTTGTCTGCATGACAACCCTTGATGGTAGGAGACCATTAGTTTTCTAGGGCCTCCATAACAAAGTAGCCTGGCCTGGGTAGCTTGAGCAACAGAAGTTTATGTGAGATCAAGAAATCAAGGTGTCAGTGGCGTGGGTTTTCCTTTCTTCTTGGCTGTTGGTAGTTGACTTCTCCCTGTGTCTTCACACAGTCTTCCCTCAATGGCAGGCTGTGTCAACATTTCCTCTTATAGAGATACCTGTCCTAGATTAGAGCCTACCCACATCACCTAATTTTTTCATCTTTTAATTGTCTCCTTAATTCACCTCATCTCTTTGAAGATGCCCATCTCCAAATACAGTCACATTCTGTGGTTCTGGAGGTTAGGACCTCAACATAGGGATTTGTGGTGGAGGGTGGGTAGGGGAGCACAGTTCATCCCTTAGCAGAGGGTAAGGGCTGGGTAGGGGAGCACAGTTCATCCCTTAGCAGAGGGTAAGGGCTGTTACTTTGACTTTACAGTCAGGAAGTGAGATCTGGGGTCAGTCCTTGCTGAGTCCACACAGTCACTGGGACTGAGATGAGCCCCAGGCCCTGGACTCACAGTTCAGTTCACTTTCCAGAGCAGGCCTCAGCCATAAGGTTGGACACACTTTTGCTTATTGGGAGAGGGGCGTCTTCAGGAGACATAGACTTAAAATTTATCATTGGTCTTGCTTTGAAAACACTGTCATTCCCCCCTCTTTCCTGTCTTAAATTTGATTTCCCTAAAAATAGGTCATGATTTGTGGTTTATTTGGGAGACAAGGCCAGGAACCACCAATAAAGGAGTGGGAAAGTAATACAGGGAAGAAAAGCCAGACTATGAAAGATGCATGACTGAGGAAGATACAGCTGGGGGCCACTGGGGCTCAGTGCTGCTGAGGCACTCTGGGAAACTGGGTACAACATGCATCAGTGGTGTCTTCCAAACACCCAGGAATGAGGGGGGTGAGCTATTCATTGATTTTTGATAATCATTGGTTGAAAGCTGATCCCCTGCAGTGTCAAGTCCTCCAGCACCTCTAGTATGACCTGGGGAAGGCCACTGATAAGTATGCTTTCGCCTGGAGGGTGCTAAGGCACTGTATTAGTTATGTATTGCTGTATAACAAATTGCCACAAACATAGCAACTTAATATATGCATTATCTCGCCATTTCAGTGGGCCACGAGTCACACCTGGGCATGGATTAGCTCAGTCCTCTGCTTCAAGCTTATTCTCATGGCAGAAACCAAGTATCAGTCTGGGCTTGGGTCTCAGCTGAAGGCTTGGCTAGGGAAGGATCTGCTTCCAAGCTTAGATGGTTGTTGACAGAGTTCATTTCCTCTAGGACTTTTGGACTGATGACATCAGTTTCTAGATGGCTGTTGGCCGGGTGTCACCTTCAGTTCCTTGCCGTGTAGGTCTTTCTAACATTACCATTTGATTAATCAAAACATGCAAACCAAGAAGGTGATCAAGAAAGTCAGCAAATTGAAGAATCTTATGTAATACAATCACAGAAGTGGCATTCCATCCCCTTTGCTGTACTCCATTGGCTAGGAGTAAGTCACAGGTCCTGCCAGCACCTAAGAGGAGGGGATTACCCCAGGACATGAATATCAGGAGGTGGAGACAGTGAGGGTGTCTGTTATACTGCTCTCTGCTCTCTCTCTAAGTTATTGCTGGCCAGAAATATTTTTTTGTCAAGAGACCTCGGGATTAGAAATAATTTTATTGCAAAAAAAGTTTCTTATTGCAAACCAGTCAGAAAGTCTACTTTTAACCTGACCATTGGGGCTAGCCAAATGTGATTTTTTTCTGGGTCTGACATGGTGTGTTTTATGCTTACTGTCCCTAGTTAAGGGCCAGGCATCCTGAGACTTTTGTGGTGGGGACTGAAATCCTTTTTCGAAATCTGTTTGTTGAATTTCAAAGTGAATTTGGAATTGAGCAAGAACTTCAGGAACTTCAACTAAAATTCCATTTAGGCTATCAATATGGAAATTTATATGTGAAGTTTTGCTTCCTATCTGATATTTGAACAATTCCTAAAGCCACCAGATGGTGCTAATCTTTCCAGCACTTGTCATATTCAGGTAGCATCTAAGAGAAGCTGGAGGATTTTTTTTTTTTTAAGATTGTGATGAGTAGAACAAGATCACTTTTTTTTGTAGGAAAAGAATGTATATCAGCCTTATCAACTTTATCAGTGTCTGGTACTAGTTCTACTTTATTATTATTTTAATTTTTAGAGCGTGAGTGGGGGAGAGGGATGGGGGGGTAGAGAGAGCAGAGAGGGAAGTCTTAAGCAGGCTCCACACTCAGCATGGAGCCAGATTCAGGACTCAATCCCATGACTCTGGGATCATGACCTAAGTTGAAATCAAGAGTTGGATGCTCAACTGACTGAGCCACCAGGGTGTCCCAGTTCTGCTTTTTAAAGTTAAGTTTTTGTCCCCTCCAAGAAGCCGTGTGCAGGGTAGTAGTTAGGGTTTACAAGCTCTGGAGTCCTATTGCTTGAGTTTGAATCCTGGCTCAGCCATCCACTAGGTGTGTGACCTTGGGCAAGTTACCTAACCTCTCTGTGCCTCAGTCTCTTCAACTATAAAATAGGAGTAATAGTACTGATCTTATGTAGTTCTTGTGAGGATTAAATGAATAAAAATGCATGTAAAACCCTCAGAGCAGTGTCAGGAGCCAACAAAAGTTTACAATTATTAGTTTGAGAAAGCTAAATAATATATCATGAGAAATTTTTGAGTGATGGAGATGACTAAAGGGATTTATGAAGCTTCCTATTTCTGGACTAACCAAAAATTCTCTATTCTCTTTTTGGGTTCTACTTCAGAAAAGGGCCCACCATACCTATGATTTCAGAATGATATCCTCATTCAGTACCAAATGCCAAAATACACTTAAAATTCAATATAATGCATAGCCACCAGAAGTGTCCCAATAAACATCACTTCCTGTTTCTGGCCAGGGTCCTGTTAGCTGAGCTACTTGTAATTCTAGCAGGTTTTGACAGGTGAATGGGGAGAGGGCTTGTGGACTCATTCTGAAAGTGAAATGGGAATGAATGAGAAGGAAGGGGATTGAAATTTGGGGGATGGAAGGGTTGGAAGACCTATAGCAGAAACACACAATTCTAGTGTCCAAAATAGAATGTTTGCCAGTTCTAGGGTTGTGGGCATTTCTTTTTCTACATCACTAGTAGCTCACATAGAGTGGCATTTTTAAAATGTTAGTGTACAAAGGAATTACTAGGGATACTTATTAAAAACATGGGTTCCCAGGGCCTACCTCCAGAGGTTCTGATTCCGTAGCAGCACTGTGGCGGGGTCTGGTGTTTTTTTATGGGAGCGTCTTAAGCCTTCGTGCCCCAGAACCTACAAGGAGCAAAGGGGCCATGAACTGGTTGGGGGAAATGACCAGGGGGCTTTTCTGGAAATGATACTTGCCCTGCATTCACATTTTTAAAAACAGAGTAAATGCTGATGATTTGGGGGAGCTGGTGAGATTATGGGGGTCTAAAGTCCCAAGCAACCACTTAACATTCCTAGTCTGAGGGCATATTGAGAAACACTGTACACTGTCATTTTACAGAGTAAGACAATGCCCAGAAAGGTTAAGTGACTTCATCAAGGTCACACAGCTAGTTAATGGCAGGTCTGAAACTAACCAAGTATTCTGGTTCTCCATCCCATTTCCCATTCACTAAACACCTGTTTCCTCTGGGATGAGGAGAGGGGTGAGAGGAGGAAGTAATGAGAATTGGAAGCAACTGGGCTCACAGTTCCAGAGAGAACCACAATAAAAATTTTGCTCTAGTTGAAAAAGGAGTCAGGATAGGGATAATTTTGGCTCAGAATTCAAATGGTCAACAATGGCTATTAAAATCTTTATTAGTTAATTTTCTAAAGGCTGATGTCTTTCTCAGACCACAAATATTCCAGCTGCAACACTTTTTTTTTTTTTTTTAATCCAGGGAGGCTACATCCTTTAAGGAAGCTCACGTTTCAGTTTTTCTTCCTAGTAACAAAATCCTCATATCAGCTCTTGGTTCTTGCGGGCAGTTGGTGGTGCCGGAGTGGACGTGGGCAGAGGCCGGGCGGCGGGACTGCGGCAGCGCGGGCGGCGCGCGCTGCGGGTGGGGGCACTGCAGCACCGCGGCCCTGGGGCGGCCAGGCAGCGGCCCGCTAGAGGGGGCGCTGTGGGCGCCGCCAAGCGTCCTTTTGTCAGCGCACACGGCCAAGAGAGCTCTCATTTCCTCCCAGCCTCGTGCGGGAAATGGATTTAATTCTGACGGCCGGGCCGTAAGAGACGAGCGGGAACGAAAGCCTTTTGTCAAGGAGTAGCAGCCTCTGTCGTCTGTAATTACCACTGACGCGGAGAAGCTGCATTGCTGGTGGAATTCCAGGCAGCTCTGACAAGTGTGGGGCTGCAGGATGTGAAGAAAACATTGCTCTGCAGATTAGCTGGGTGCGTTTGTTAAGCAGACACCCAAAAGAAAAACAACGAAGCAAAACAACAACCCGCGGTGGAAGACCAGGGATGGATGGATAAGATGCCGTGCAGGAGGTAAGCCCCTCTTGGGACTGGGCATCGTGCCTTGCCTTGGTTTTGTTTCTTTTAATGGAATTTGAGACCCCTACAGCATCCCTCCACGGTGCGCGAGCTGGTTGGTCCAGATGCGTGAGCGTCTGCTAGTGTGTGTCTCTGCGATTCGGCCCTTCCCCGCAGCTGTGTGTTTCGTGCCTAGAGGTTTCTGTTGACGATGTAACGTTGGAGGTTCTTTGGAAAGCGGGGCTAACTGGCGTTGGCCTCTGCTTGGGGATGGTTGGATGCCCTCGCTCCGAGCGCCACGCCTGACAGGTGGGGCTTTCTTCTCGGGTCCTGGCTGGCGGGTGGCAAGCGTCGCCTCGCGGGGGCCGCCCCTCCCTTCTCTTCCCTTCCTGTCCTGCTCAGCCGCCGCCCTCCCGGGAAGCCGTGCAGGGTGTTCGGCGGGCTGGGTGCGTTCCCCGGGCGTAGCCCAGGCTTGAGACGGGGCGCTGTGCCGCAGCTGCGGGGCCAGCAGGTGCGGTGTCTGCCCCCGCCTGCCTTTGGAGCAGGGGAGGTGGCACGTGAGCAGGGCCCCTTCGGATTTGGATATTTGTGCGACTCTGCCACTTTAGAGGGGAAAAAGGCCAGTCCCCAAGAGGTCTTGCCAGTCGGTTCCTCTCTTAGCTTCCATCTCCCCTCCCCTCTCTCTTTCCTGCCTGCCCTCCCACCTCAGGGTTGGAGGCCACCCTTGCTCCGGGAGGTGGCGGTGGGGAGGTGGGAGTGGAGTGGGGAGGGTGGGGAGTGTCTGCCAATTTTGAAATCGAGACCACTGAGCTACCAGGTGTTGGGGAGGCGGAGCAGACTGCTTTAGGATGCCGATCAGGCGCTCTGTCTGGCCTATTGTCTTGCTTTTTCTCCCCCTTCCTTTTCTTCTGTAATCTCCACCCCTTGCCAAAGAGAGAAAGACAGAAAGCCCCAGGAGAGAGAGAGAGAGAGAGAGAGAGAGAGAGAGAGAGAGAGAGAGAGAGAGAGGAAGGGAAGGAAGGGGAAAAAAGCCCCAGCCCACACCCTATCAAATTCTTTTAAAAAATGCCATTTATCTGTGACACTTGATTATTACCCATCTGTTTCTTGACACCCACTCTTCCCTCTTGCAGTTTGTCGTCTAAGGTTCAACTGACTCAAATGAGCCTTATAAATAATAGAAATCAAATCTCGGTTTGTTAAATGGACATTTTGTGCTTTCTGACTAAGCCCCAAGGAGGGGGTTGGTCTAAGGCCCTGTCAGAAGCAAGTGATTGGAGAGGCCAGACCCACCTCCCTTGACATCTAGTGTGCAGATCCGGTTGAGGTATACGGGATGCATGTGTAACTTGTGCAGTGAGGGGGGTCCTTGTTAAAGGGATTTAAACATAGGATTTCACTTTTAAGAAAGAATTGGTCAACATTTGAAGTCAAAGTGCTTTAAATGAGTAAAAGCAGAGCAGATAACTGAAGTTTTAGACTTGCAAGTCACTCCAGCCCCAAGCATATGAATAGCATATGCTAGAGATTTTACAAAGGGGTTCAGACTGTTTAATATTTGGTTTATCTACCTTCATTCTGTAAAGTGATCAGACTTTTGTCAATGCGTATGGACCAAGATCATGCCCAGCCCTGCCTCCCTCTCTCTCCCCACTGCTCATCTTCCCACCCCCAGGAGGAAACCTTTTAGTATTATAATTTCAATACATTTTGGAGAACCACTGGAGATAAATCATTCTTTGATCCCAAATCCATACATTTTTTTGGCAAGCCATATGTTCTTTCTTGTCCAGTTGCCTAGCCTTATTAAAAATCTGCTTGTTACATTCAAAATATACAACACTGCCTGAAATGACGCACCACATGTGGTTTCTAGGCTTGGGTTGAATTTGCCTTAAATGTTAGGGTGGTGCTGGAATTAGCAAATTACAGCTATTCTTAAGAGCTTACAGGTGATCAAATATGTTTATTTGGAAAGTTTAGTGTTAAGGTTTTAAATATATCAGTCTTTATATATATATATAATATATATATATATATATATATATGACTGATAAATATATTTATCACAAGGAGTTTAAGACCACTTACAGGGCTTCCTAAATCATAGCAAGGGAGACTAACTTAGAAGTAAATAAGAAAGAAAAAAGACTAAGGGTAAAGATACAAAATGGTATTAAGAATGAAGCTAATACAAAAATCTAAGTGTGGGACCCTCTATACTTGCTATGTGGGGGAACAAATCCAGCTCTAAACTTTCCAGCATTTCATGGAAAAGGAGAACTGACCAACCCATGGTTCATATGTTTTATTTATTCATTGATGCATTCGCTCATTTGTTCACGTAACAAACACTCGGGACTTACTCTGTACCAGGCTCTGTGCATGGTGCAAGGACAGACATGGTCTCTGCTCTGACAGCAGTTACAGATGAATGCAAGGAACAGACATTCATCAGAAAACCTTGTATATGCAGGAAAGTATAACTACAAATAGTGCTGAGAGCTTTGTAAAGCATGTAACACAAAATGTCACATGTCTAGGACATAAAACACAAAAAGTTAAGAGAAGGACAACAATCCTTGATTCTAAGAGCAGAAAGGAACTTTTTGCAAATGTGACACAGCGTTTGGACTGATGCCTTTGATCACATCCTTGTCAGACACAAGGAGGGGTTCCTATCTCTGTTTTTATAGTGTTCCTCAGTGTGTGCTCATATCACTCCACAGGGCTCTCAGACCTGTGGAGTTCTGAGAATATATACATTTTGAGGGACCTGTGTCTTTTCTCAAATTAGCAGTTTTGCTTCAGCAATAATCTTAATAACAAAAATATGTTTTGGATTATCTTGATGGCAACCTCAAAACCCATGGTGGGGCCCGTGTTTGCCTCTGCGTCTTCCCATGTGAGCCAGGGACAGGCCTGGTGGCTCAGGTCATGAGGTAGAGAGGAGTTAATTAGAGACGCATGGAGAGAAGGGTGAGCCCACACAGGGCCCAGGCTTGTCAAACTCAAAGGAACAGCTCCTGGGACCAGTGCCGTTTTGGCAGGGAATGATGCTCTCATGCTAGTCCCGCCTTCTTATGGATGGGACTGAGCAATTTATTAGCAGCAGGTGTTGTAGTGAAACACAATGACAGAGTTGCTGTTGCTGGTTCCAGCAATAATTGGATTAGGTCTCCATGCAATGCAGACTTAGTGACCTCTGATAACTACCTTATGTCCAAAGCAATGAGACAGGTAATTTGGTGTAGCGATTGAGTGGAGCCAGACTGACTTCTAATTCACTTTTCTATTTACTAGCTGTGAAACCTGGGCAAGTCACTCAACCTCTCTGTTCCTCGGTTTCTTCTTTTGATAGTATAGAGACAAAGATGTGGTATTGATTTCACAGTGATATCACAAGGATTAGAGCTATGAGTGTGAAAGACTGGTAGTCTTTAGTAAAGTTCAATAAATGCTAGTGATTATTATTATCTTCATTAGTATGAAATAGCACCCGTTTATGTAGGCACTTCAGGATGGTTTTTAGCAGACTTTTAAATTGTGATACCTGATTATCTTTAAGTGGCAAACACATTTTTGAGGTTATTAATATTGTTTTGCACACATGCTTTAGGAGTTGTCTGCATTAGTATTGTTGAAGCCAGAAATTAAGATAGCAGTAACATGTAGTAACTGGGCCTGAGACTGTATCTTTCTGTTGTTAAGCCCAAAAATGGTGTTTTAATTTTAGCAAAACAGTATTATCTGTTGCAGAAAGTTCATTTTATTTATTTGACATTTTAAAGTTTGATAATTACATGTGCTTTCAAATTGGCTTTGGTATTTTAGTTATATAATTAGTTATTACTTCCTAGGTGTTTAGAACTGGTCTTCATGAGTGTATCTATTTAATAAAAGTGATTTAGGTCAACCCTGGGTCCCTGAGAAATTTTTCTCTTCAAAAGAGAGAACTGTTTAGTTTGGGCATTTTGCACTGTGTGCAAGGACATACCCAAGACTCTTGGAATAGAATTTTGACTCTCTAGAAGAGAGATTGCAGCCCTAATATTTGACTCTATATACCTTGACTGCCATAGTTTTAGCCTGAAAGAATTCTAAGACAGTATTGCCAAAAACTTCCTCTGTTTTCATCACCATCATCATCATCAACAACACTAAAGTCTCCCAGACTCAAAGAGCACCTATAGAATGGCAAGATTCCAGCGAAGATTTGTCCAGCCTATCTTCCATGATAAACTACATATGAGAGGTTTGCCAATGTTATTGGATGAGGTGAAAAGAAAGTCTATTCTCTGTGCACTACAATGTTTGCTTGGATAGATTAAAACAAGTTTATCAATTATATCCAAATCTATTTTTATTTTTCTTTGTACCTAAGTGATCTGTCAAAGATTACAAGAAATATGTCAGTCTCCCACTATAATTGCATTTTTGGTAGCTTTCCTTTTGATGTATATATATCATAGACACATGCACGTATATTGTATTATATTACACTCAGGTTATATTTGAAGTTGTGTTACTTAGGGCCCTGTTGGCTTTCCTAGGGACATTTAGTGCTAAGACCAGGACATGCCAAGCAAAGGAAGACAGATCTATTTTAGTTATAGAGAAGAGGGAGACCGCAAACAATGGGCCCAGATTCTTCAAGGATCTCCAGAAGATATGGTAGAGATGGTGCCGGCCAATGATTCAATAAGGGGCACTCCCCAGAAGAAGGAATGTTCTCCCAGCTGAATCCTAGAGTAATACTCAGGCTCAATGCACCAGGCCTGGGTGAGCTGTGGTGTGGTCTGGGAGAAGGTGGGGGTACTAAAGGGCTCTAGGAACTTTATCAGCACCTTCCACCTTGAGTTTCTGGCCCCCCAGTCTTGATGTGTGCCAAGGGAGCCTCCAATGAAGTGGGACTTTAACATAGCCAAGCTTCAAACCAGAGCAGTTGTAATCACCCCAACAGGTATAGGCTGAAAATAAAGATAAATAAGTACATAAATAAATGCCATTTGGCTAGCAGTAAATATCTCTAATGTACTTGGTTTGACACAGGACCTCAACTCACAAACAACCTGGGTAGGACCCAGAGGCTAGGGAATTTAGGACGTGGTTGCCAGAGAACAAATATCAGTGCTCCATATGATATCTGGAATGGTCTTCCCTGAGCCAAGCCTTGAAGTGGATGAAAAAAACTTACCGAGCCAAGTAGCAAATGCCTCTGGCTTCTATGAGTGACAGCTCAAGGACCATTTGACACCCTCTACCCACCCCACCCCCAAAACAGATGATTGGACCAGGTGTGGACCTGTGAGGTCTTGGATCTCAGGGCTGGTGGCCATATTAGGCCAAATAGGGGAGGGAGTCAGGTAAGGAGACCAAAAGGAAAAAAAAAAAAAGCAAAACCAAACCCAAAACAAAACAAAAAACCAAAACCAACACGAGGGCAATGATAGTGATAGGTCATCCCACTACTTCCCTCGCCAATTTAGAGAAGAAGCCACTTGGTTTCCCTGAGGTGGCCACAGTGATTCCAGTTCTGGCAGCTTCTGTGAGGCCTAGCTAGATTTTTGGTCCCTGTGTTGATGAGGTTGCCTTCCACCTTGCCTGGAGTAGTTTGCTTGGGTTTGTGTTTTATCAGCTACACTGCTCCTGGCTAGAATTTTGGGTTACTCCAGAGCCTCCCATTTGTCTTCCCTACATCGAACTTGAATTCCATCAGTCCACAGACTGATCTTTCTGAAACAAATCATATCTCAACATTACTCTCAGGATAAAGCCCAAACTCCTTACTTCCCTCTACTGCTTTACATCTTCTCCAGCCTCCACCTCCTAGGTAGGCTGACTCAGCATCTTTCCAGACGTGTCCCCTCTCCACAGCTCCCCACCAGCTTCCACACCTTTCTCAGGCTCTTTCCTCCACCTTACATGCCCTCCCTCCATTTTGTGTCTGGCAAGTTGCTTCTTTTAGAAAGCCAACCAAATAGACAAACTTCTAGCAAGCCCGATTAAGATAACAGCAATTAATAATACTAGAAACGATCTATGGAAAAAAGCAGAGAAGAAAAGATTTGAAATCATAACATTATGTGTTATTATATCCTAACATACATGAGAATTGTGATGAAATGGACATTTTCACAGAACATATGAACCGCCACTATTTCAGAAATCGAGTGTCATGTTTCTGGATGGGAAGAGTTGATATTGCAAAGATGCCGAATCTTCACAGATTCTGCCACAGGGACGGCAGCTTTCCCGGTAAGCAGAAGGGATGCAGATTTCTTCCTGTTTTTCTATTTCTTTGGTTATTTTCTGTGGAATTTTGAAAGGATTACTTAACTGCGTATACGTTCCATTGCAAATCATTGTATTGAAGGGAAAGTCAATACATGTGCATTTGAATGTCATTTATAAATTGTTTTTCTCAAAGGGCAAATGAAGTTTTTTAACTTTGAAATGCATGGGGACTTTATGAAGACAGAATTTCACTTAACAAGGGACACGATTTCAGCCCATATTTTATCGAGTATGAATTTCATTATGTTTGATTTCTTTGCTCAGCATGGGGTCCATATAAGAATCTCTTGACTTTTGCTTTTGAAAATTTATGATGAAAAGATACTCAAAAAGTGAGAGCACGTACAGTTCTTTCCCCCTCTACTGTGTCAGATGGCAGGCAGAGCACCCATACTGATTATCTCAACATTCCTTTATTTAGAATTTATTCTTCTTCCCTCTTAGCACCACATTTCGCTTAGATCTTTCCAACACCCTCATTTGTGTCCCAAATTAGCTACATCTGTTACCATAGTTATGCAGTATCCAGCTTAACCCATTCCATGCTTGTTCGTGCTGTACTGTGCATGAGACTTCTTTTCTTTCATTTCCATAAGTCATACCATTGTTTTTCTTTCTTCTCCTGTCCCATTTTTACTGTTTTTAAGGCAGTGTATATGCATAGTTAATGAATCAGATAGGACCGA
This sequence comes from Paguma larvata, assembly GCA_030068075.1. Taxonomy (NCBI): domain Eukaryota; kingdom Metazoa; phylum Chordata; class Mammalia; order Carnivora; family Viverridae; genus Paguma; species Paguma larvata. The sequence continues at coordinate 51,073,320 of CM057836.1, forward strand.
AGGGCTTCTAACAGAAAGCAACAATCCCTGCCCCACCCCAAATCCTGATCCACAGACCGGCAAACCGCTTTTAGTTGTGTATCCCATTCTGCTGTAGTTCCCTCTGTATCTCAAAATAATATGCATACACTGCTGTTTCTGAATTTATCAACTTCGATCATCATCCAGTGACCTTCTGCCATGAAAGTCAAGGATGTAATTTATTTACATCATGCTTATATCTCCTCACTACCTTTCTCTGGTCATCCCTGCCCCTCCAGACAATGCAGCTATTAAAACCAGATTTCTCATTCCATGGACTATTGACTGGGTCACTTGACTCTCTACTGTGTATAAGATAAGGCTATTACCACCACTTCTCCTTGCCCTGCTTCCTCCTTCCCTCTAGCTTCCCTTTACTTTTGCATTATCAAAGTGGAGAAAATGTTCATTCTGTTCTATGGCCATAGTTGGTGTCTATGATTTGTCTATAATTATGGTAATTCTAAAAGCTGAAAATTTTTAAACGGTTCATTAACTGAGTTGATATTGTTCACTGCACAATGAGTAATATGCTAGGATTTCATATCCTTTTCAAGGGATACCCCATCCTTTGGGCCCCTAGGTGCCAAATGCTCACAGGGTGACCCTGGGGACACCATCACCACCACAGCTGCTCTGGTTCATCCCCTGTAGGGTGCAGTTTCTCTAAGTCCCCTCCAGTTATCAAGTTGATAAATTGAGAAACAGCAGTGTATACATACTATTTTGAGAAACAGAAGTAACTATAGCTGAGCACCCGACCGGGGGCCATTGTGAATGGGCACAGGAGAATGGGTTGGGGAGGCCCACTGCTCTACTCCATGGAGACATACAATTTGCACCCTGGTATTCAGTCTCTTTTTTTCTTCCATTCTTATGCCTGCCATATCAGAGTCTGAGATGCCTTCAAGGCTCTGCCACAGATCATCTGCTTCCTTGGCTCCAGCATCCTCTGCCGGAAATTTGGGCTGAGGCTTCTTTTGCTTTAAACATTAGTCACCAGTTCTCCATCTGCTTTTTGTCCTCTGGAAAGTTGTTGAAATCTTGCCTCTGATAACTACCTGCTTTTACTTCATCATTGTAGGATTGTGCATTTTTATTCCCTTATGATCAATTTAATGGAGACTTAGGAGAGAGAGAGGAACATAGGGATAGGTGGGATTAGGCCTGCCGTCTTGAATTAGAAGCCTAGGTCATTAGTTTTCAATCAAGCCATGGACGGTCGCAATAAAATAAACTGGTCACATGGCCGTGATTTAAATTCAAACTCTAGTGAAGTTTGCTCTTCTTTGTTATGAAAATGGCTTCGAATGTGTGCAGTACGTACCAACTCAATTCCAGTGTCTTCTCACATCTAGAATAGTGCAGAAATACAGAAACATTCTTTACCCCACTCTATGATGAATGACTTTTAGGTAATGTACAGTTCTAACAAACTCGGTTGTTTCTATTCAGAAAAGGGCAAGTGGCAAATTAGAAGATTTTGGCTAATAGTCTAAAAGAGCTTGGGATAAAATGAAGGTTAAGAAGCTTCTCTAGGGAACTTGGGGTGTAGTTATCGTCCAGGTGTTAGGGAAGATCATTTGTCAGAGTTGCCAAATTTAGATGCAGAGAGTGAGGAACTAACACAGAAAGTTAGTGAACTCACTAACAGCGGGTGTCCTCCAGGGAAAGGGGTTGCTGGTTTGTTTTTTTTTTTAACCTGGTTGAGAAAGAAGGATTTGTGGGTGGCAAAGCTTCTTTGTTCAGAAAGTAAATCTGGAGTTACGACGCACAAGAAATTTCAGTCACCTCTACATTTCCATTGAATTTGGAGGTTATTGCTTCATTTTTCAGCCTTAGCAATGGTCATTGAGACAGAACACAGTTTGGGGGCTCTTGCTTTATATATCTTAACTGTTAAAGTTACACGCTGTGAAAACTGTTGCCAGCTTTGAAGTCTGTCATACCAAAGATCTATCAGGATTGAGGAGGTCAAAGAATTAAAATTTGCTTTTCAAAATCTATTATATTTATGGATAAAATGATACAGTGTCTACGATTTATTTCAAAATCTTTTTCATTTGTGGATGAGTGGATTGAGATGGACTATGAGTTGCTAATTGTTGAGGCTGGGTATAATCTGTTATCTAAACTGGCAATTTTTAGAGTGAATGGAGGTGATATTAATAATCACATTGGAACAAGAGGCATGACCCAGACACTCTCAGGAAAATTGTAATTTACTCTGAAGCTAGATGATGGGTACTTGGGGTTCATTATAGAGTATGCTCTCTAATTTTGCATATTTTCCAATTTTTCCATAATTAAAAATGTCAACTGTTTTATACTCTTTGCTGTTTTATTAAGAGTGGAGCCTTTCATCTTAGCCATGATGTTAAACGTTAGTCGACTTCCATCACAAAATGAAAATAGCTAGAAAGTATTGTTAAAGGACAAATCTATTAAATTAATTTATAATAATGGAATAAAAATCCATAGATTCTGCAACTGGGAGACTCAGGAAGCAATGCCTAATTAAGTAGACAATGTTATAAAGCAGATCTCTATCTTTAGTTATGCAAAGGAGCCTTGTTTCTATTGCTGAGTTGGATTCATCGGGATTTTATGGATGGATGGGTGGATCCCCAGAAATGTCAAGTCTGCAGGGAAATGAGCAGAGCCAAGAAAGTAGCTTCTATTTGAAGAGCAAGTCCATGTGCTGATCTCTAACTATCTTGGTGTCTCTCCTATTTGAAGTTCTCATTACCTTTTACCTGATAAAATAGCCTTTCAGAGTTAGTCAGAGATTGAGAAAGAAGGTCTCCAGTCTCACTTGGTAATTACCATGATGGGGTTTAGTGGTGTTTTTGCTCCTGCGCAAGGTCTGTGGATGAGGCAGCAAGGGTGTGCTGCTTTCAGGATGAATCATTTTGTTTCTGCCGATCAGAGGGCCCAGGTGGTTATGGATTTGTAGTGAGGTTTTTTTGCCCTATTCAAGGAGGGGCTGAGATGAATGACTGCCCAACTCCCAGATGGTAACCTGACAGGAGTATGAGGCAAGGTACTATATCAACATGGGCTCTTTCAAGGCTAGAATGCTGCTTCTGTATGATCAGGACCAGTTCTGTAAAAAATGACTTGTTCTGATGCTGTTTGTGTTGCTGGTATAATTTATATAATTTATTTTTGTGTCCCCTGTATTATGCAAAAGAAGGTCACTTTTTAATTTATTTGCTTGTGCTTTTTAAAGTCAAGTTTATTGAGCTATAATAAACTTTATAGTACAATTCACCATTCTTAGATGTATTCTATGAATTTTGACAAATATATACACTCATGTAACTGCATGATAGAATAAAGTTAGAATAGATAGAATCAAGATAGAATAAAGTTCCCATGTGCCCCTTTGTAGTAAATCTCCCCCATCCACCCACAGCCCTTGACAATCACCCATCTGGTTTCACCTTTTCCAGAATGTCCTATAAATGGGATCATGCAGTGTAGTCTTTTGTGCCAACTTCTTTCACTTTGTATAATTTTTTTGAGATTAATCCATATCGTTACAAATATGAACAGTTTATTTCTTTTGATTGCTGAGTAATATTCCTTTGGATGGCTCTACCGGTTTGTTTAGCTATTCACCCGTTAAAGGACATCTGAGTTGTTTCCAGTTTTGGTGATTATAAATAAAGCCACTGTACATATTGGCTTATGGATTTTTGCGTATTTCCATCCTTTTGGGTAAATAAATACCTAGGAGTGGGGTTGCATCGTGATGTGGTTAGTGTATTCCTAATTTTATAAGAAACTGCCAAACCGTTTCCAAAATGTACCCTGTTTTGCATCCCCACCAGCAATGTATGAGAGTTCTAGTTGCTCTAAACTTGGTATTGCTAGTTTGTTTTTTTTTAATTCTAGCTATTATGATAGGTGTGGGTAGTATCTCACTGTGGTGTTAATTTGCATTTCCCTTATGTCAATGACTCTGAGCATCTTTTCATGTGCTTGAATGCCACAGTATCTTTCTTGGTTGTTTCGTGTCTTTTAAATGTCTACAAGTTTCTGCCATTCTAACAAACAAGGGAAGAGAGATTTCCTTAGTCTCAAAGGGGAAGCAGAAGCATAATGGGGGCGGGGAGGAACCATATGGGGGGATTTAGGAAGAGTTGCCTAAGGGGAAGGTAATATGGGAGGGCTGGAGGAGGTGAAGTCAGGAGCTGGGATATCTCCTCCTTTCCTCCTACCCAGGCTGCTTCTGGAGCTCTTCCCCAGAGGATTTTGTGGTTTATATTATGAGGAGCTACTCCCTTAGGAAGTGAGGGAGGGAAGGAGGAAAACAGGTATAATATTGATCCAATTTTTTTATTCCTTACTCCAAGTATTGGTCTTTATACATTTAGTTCAGTAAATATTTCTTTAAAATAGATGTTTGGCCCAGATCATCCCTTCTGTTAATTTTTGGGCAGAAGGGAAAGGCGAGTTACATAAACATTCAAGAAAATGTATTTAAATTTGATTGAAATAGGGACCCAAAGAGATATTTGTATACCCATGTTCATAGAAGGATTTTCACAATAGCTAAAACATAGAAGCAATTCAAGTGGTCATCAATGGATGAATGGACAAGGAAAATGTATATATATACAATGGAAGGAAATTCTGACATATACTGCAACATGGATGAATCTTGAGAATATACACTAAATGAAATAAATTAGTCACAGGAAGACAAATACTGTATGATTTCACTTATATGAGGTGCTTAGAGTAGTCAAAATCATAGCGACAGTAGGTAACATGGTGGTAGCCAGGGTCTGAGGTGCGGGAAATTTTTTAATGGCTTAAAAAAATGGGTATAGAGTTCCAGTTTTACGAGATGAAAAGAGTTCTAGAGATGGATGCTGGTGATGGTTACACAATATTATGAGTGGATGGTACACTTAAAAATGGTTAAGATGATAAATTTTATGCTATGTGCATTTTATAGCAATAAAAATGTTTATTATGATTGAGGTATATTAGCAACAATGAATAATATATCACAGTGGTAGGTAAATTTATTATGGTTTGACTATGAGTATCAATTAGTCAACAAGTGTTTACTGAACACCCTTTATGTCCAGATGCTGTTCCAGGTGCTGGGCATGCCTCTGTGAACTAGGAGATTATACTCTAGTAAGGAGAGAAGAGGCCAATGTGGGGCCCAATGAAAAAGTGGGAAACGATCCTCTTGAAGAGTCTACACCAAGGAAGGGCAGGTTGTTTGGTAATATTTAGAAATAATTTGAAAGGTGCGGAGAGAGTTTTGAAATAAGTCTAGTTTTCACAGCTGTGTGCAAGGGTCAACTATTCAGATGTACACTGGAAGCAAGGCCTTGTAGCATTTGACCAGAGGTGGGGCTCTTTGAGGTGAGAACAGTTGAGGAAAAAGGAACAGAGGAATTTGAGGTACTTTGCAAGGAGATTATTACCCAGCTGGACTAGTTAACATAAGCTAGATAAGGAAGGATTTGAAGAGTGGAGTTTGAGAATAGATAGTGAAAAAATGAGTAGAAGTTCTCAAAGACATTGGAGAATCAGAGTGGATGGGCTGGAAGGGGATGGTCAAGGAGGAGGATGTGAAGTCCAGATGTTGGAGGTGGTGATCTTCTTAGTGGCAGCAAGATCTAGGGTATATAACCATGGGAGTGAATGATTGAGACTGGGGTAGGAGGAGACATGGCTGGCATGAGAAGCCAAGGAAATGTGAGACTGGATGTTGGGTGTATCACCACATGGGAGTGAACATTGAAGTCATCAGGAATCAGAAAGCATAGTGACGCAGGGGAAGATGGTGAAGTCATCCGTGAGTGAGGGGAATGACCGAGAGAGTGCTGGAGGATAGCCACAAGGGGGCTGATGAGGACTCTGTCTAGTTGGGAGCCATGGGCTTCCACATAGATGGAAGTGGCTGTAAGCCACGAAGAGGCTATCTACACTGTGCCAAGACCCTGAGTATGTGGGATGTGTGCTGTGAGAGAACAGTGAGCTCAGGGGAGAGTGAGGCTTCAGATTTTTAAATTTTGGGTCACAGAAATGGGCTTCATGTAACTGAATTTGGGAATCCTGAAAAGAATTATGGGGTTGCTCAATGAACTTGGCTTCCAAGGAGGAAGGAAGGTAACCAAGGAGGCATTATTAACTTTGGACTTGTTCAAAACTCAGTTAAAGGCAATTAACAGTATCCGGTGTTGTTTATGAAAGTGCTAGTCTCATGAGAGGTCTCCTAGCAGTTCTTGTGCATTGTGAGAAGAGAAGGAAAACTTCCTTTCTTGAGGCATCTTGTATTTTCATCTGTATTACCCCCAGCCATGCATCTCATGGAGGAGACAGAGGGTTTCTGTCCTTCCACGTCACCATCTTTCTGTGGCTCTGAGATGACTCCCTTGTCTAGCCTTGCTCTGCTGATGGTGACCTTTAACATAATAAACTGCCACAGGAAAAATAAGGATTGACGGAGAAGATGTACTTTCTCAGAATTCATGCTTATGTGTTAGAACAGGACATTTTGGGGGGGAAATGAAGCATGTTATGGGAAAGTGTGGATTTTCTTCAACGCCTGGCCCAAAAATCTCAAAAAAAAATACTCTGTACTATGTAGCAATCCTGAGACATTTACTTTCCCACTCTCCAAAATGAGTATTTCACTCCTCTTAAAAAAAAATCTCCTTTCCTCCCACTCCAACCCATCTTGCTAGGTGCCTCAAATTTCATTGAAAGACAGAAGCAATGAGCTGAGTGGTCCTGCTTTTATCAGATGCCATCCTTTCTTTTGAATCTGGGCCCTCTTTCCTTGTACCTTCTCAAAACCACCACTCCAACAATAGGTCATTCTTTTTTCTGCATTGTCAGCTTCTCCCCCTCCCCCTCCCCCTCCCTCTCCCTCAACTGCAACATTCCCATTGGCATACAGTCATGCTCTAGTATCTCCTACCTAAGTATCTCAGGTACTGCCTCATTTATGTCTTTATGTTCTCAGCAAAACTCCTCGCAAGAACTGCCTTGCTCACTGCCTTACTTGCTCTTCCCCACTGTCTACACATGAGCTTCTGTCCTATCTATGCTACTGAGACTGCTCTTGTCAAGGTCATTAGTGACCTCCTGATTGCCAAGTCTAATGGTCTCTTCTCTGTTCTTACTGATCTATCAGCAGCTTTCAACACAGCGGACCTCTTCTCGAAACATTTTGTTGTCTGGCTTTCTGGGACCCTTCACTCTCCTGGTTTTCCCTTGCCTTACTGGCTGTTCCTCCTCTTCCTCTGTGGGGTCCCATTCACCTCTACCAGACCTCTGAATGTGGGAGAGTTCCATGGGTCTACCCTGGGCCACCTAGTCTCCCTTACACACTCCCCCAGGGGAGCTTTTCCAGACTTTAGCTTTAGACTCTCTTTACTTGCTGCTACATCTGCTCTCTTTTTTCTGAGAACTCTAGCTTAGTACTACTCACTCTTTATTGTGCATATGGATCACTTGGGAATCTTGTTAAAATGCACACTCTGATTCCAAGATTTGAGGTGGGACTTAAGATTCTGCATTTCCAACAAGTTCCTGGGTGATACTGAGACTGCTGGTCTTGGGATCTTATTTTGGGTAGTGTTGAGGAGTGAGGCTACAGACTTACATTCCCCTCAACTGCCTCCTTGACATTTCTACATGGACATCTTATTGATAACTCAGACCAAGCCTAACATGACCCTGAAAGAGTCTTGGTTCCTTTCCTCCAACCCACTTTTTCCTGTATTACAGTATCTTCCCAGTTGTTCATACCAAAAATCTTGGAATTTCCCTTGGTTTCTCTATTTTCTTCACTTTCCCATCTAATCTATCAGCAAATTTTATTGACTTAATCTTCTAAAACGTATCACAAATCTTTCACTTGGCTCCATCATAATAGGAGTAGCTGACATTTATTGAACACTTTCTACATATCAGGCTGTGTTAATGATTTGCTTATAGACCAAATGTTAATGTCTTCTCAGAATTAATATATTGAAATCTAATCCTTAATATGATGGTATTTGGAAGTGGGTCCTTTGGAGATGATCAGGTCATGAGGGCTCTGCAATAATGAGATTAATGGCATTATCAAAGAGACCTCAGAGGGGCGCCTGGGTGGCTCAGTTGGTTAAACGTCTGACTTCAGCTCAGGTCATGATTTCCTGGTTCATGGATTCAAGCCTCACATTGGGCTCTGTGCTGACAGCTCGGATCCAGGAGCCTGCTTCAGATTCTATGTCTCCCTCTCTTTCTGCCTGTCTCCTGCTCACAATCTGTCTCTCTCAAAAATAAATTAACATTTAAAAAATTAAAAATAAAAGAGACCTCAGAGATCTCCCTTGCCTCTTCTGCTTGTGAGGACAGTGAGAAGATAGCTGTCTTGACTAGAAAGTAGGCTCTTGCCAGATGGCGAATCTGCTAGTATTTCGATCTTGGACTTCCAGCTTCCAGAACTATGAGAAATAAATTTCTGTTGTTTATAAGCCACCCAGTGTATAGTATTTTGTTATGGCAGCTTGAGCTAAGACAATGCTGTGTATTTGTATTTATATATATTAAAACTAACGATCACAATAATTCTATAAGGTCAAGTATTATTAATCTCATTATTTAGATGAGGAAAACTTATTTGTAGGTAATGCTACATAGATGGACAGTTTAAAAACCCAATTCCCTCTTTTGGTTTATTTTTCTCCTTTGTTGTAAATATGGTAGTCAATAGGACTATTGATATACTTAGAGAATTAGGGAGATGCTATCTTATTTTAAGGTTTTGGTATCCTTGCTAAGTACAAATTATATTGCAAATGTCCATAGGCCAATGTCCAAAGGTGTACATGTTACAGAGTTTATAGTCTCATTTGCATTCTCAAACCATTTTTGGCAAGGACTATATATGCATTTAAAACATTAAAAATATTTGTGTCTGATAATTATAATATTGTGGTGCACCTTACAAAGACATTGTGTCTTGTGCATCCTTGTGCAAAGCAGTGATTCTTTTTTTTCACCCCTGCATTTCATGTAACCTGTAGGATACACTGACAACACAACCTTCAAGCTCCAAGATGTATTCCTTTCCTAAGCTTCCTTTGTGTTGATCAGTTTCAAGAGTACTGCGCTCTGTGTTGCTGTTTTTCACACTTACAGCCTATGATGACAAGTGGCTGGGGTTCAGGAAAAAGAAACCTACGTGGGCTGTAGATGGAAAGTAGTTCCTGTGAAGAAAGTCTCAAGGATGTGAGGTTGTTTAGACTGGAGAGCAGGTTGAGCCCTTCTTTCCAACACTGTTCTTGTTAAAGGAAATCTTTAGTAAATTTGTTGGTAAAATAAAGACATCTTTTGTAATGTGAGTAATTTACTTAACTTTATTTTATTATTATTATTTATTTGAGAGAGAAAGAGCAGGGGAGGGGCAGAGAGAGAGGAGGAGAAAGAATCCCAACCGGGCTGTGTACTGTCAGTGCAGTTACCAACACAGGACTTGAACTCATGAACCGTAAGATCATGACCTGAGCCGAAGACAAGGGTTGGATGCTTAACTGACTGAGCCACTGAGGTGCCCCAATTTAGTTCACTTTACAAGTGTGAGTTTCTCTTAAGGGTGGGAAAGGGAGACATACATTCATCATTATCCTGGAAATTAGTATTCCACCATTCTCTAGAGAAACAGTCCTCTCTAAGAACGTCCAATATGCCAAGGCAAACATTACACCAAGCATAACACTGCAGTCTTCTTCTCCAGCACAGTTCAGATACCCTAGGCAGTAGTATTCTTGCATATAAATGAATTCAGGAAAGCTCAAAAGAGCCCCAACTATTAGCAAGGGCCTGCCATTCTTTGTTTCTGAGAAACATGCATCAGATGTTCCTATATATGAGAAACGCTTCTGCTGGAATTCCAGCATGTCAAAGCAGAAGGGGCCATGCAGACCTTCTAGTTCACCCCTGGAGTTCTAGAAAGCAGACAGATGAAACCGAGAGAAGAAAAGATGCTGACCCAAGGCAAGGCCATAATTCCTGGCAAATCCAGGGTTCCTGAAAAGCTGTTCTTCAGGGTCTTCCCATCGCCAAACAGCGCTAATTTGTGCTATGCACCAACAGGAACCTGCTTTAAGTTTCTGTGCCAGTTTACAGCCCACATAATGACCAGGCAATGTGAGTGGCTATTGAAGATACTACCAGGATAGGGCTTCCTGAAGACACATTCGGTAGTGTGTTAACTATACTAAAAAACAAGCAAAACCACCACTGTACAGTTTAAAAACAAATCTCACACAGTCGTACATTTCAATTTTTTTCTTTAAAAGGAGTGAGTTGTGGGGCACCTGGGTGGCTCAGTTGGTTAAGCATCTGACTTCAGTTCAGGTCATGATCTCGTGGTTCATGGGTTCAAGCCCCGTGTCGGGCTCTGTGCTGAGACTTTAGAGCCTAGAACCTGCTTCAGATTCTGTGTCTCCCTCTCTCTCTTTGCCCCTCCCCAGATCACACTCTGTCTCTCTCTCTCTCTCTCTCTCTCTTTCAAAAATAAACATTAAAAAAAAGTTTCCTCTAAAAGGAGAGAGTTGTGTGTACGGGAAAGGGGAGGGGGCTAAATGCGTTATAGACCAGAAAAAAACCTGCGTTAGAACGAACTCGTTCATCTTTCATCTTCTTCATCTTCCTCCTTTTCTTCTTTCTTCCATCTTTCTCTTGTTTTTTTCAGCCTTGACGACTTCCTTTTTTGCTGTGTCAGGCTTTCCTTTGGCTCAGTATGCAGCTAGCCTTTTTATATTTTTCCTTCGGCTCAGCGGCCTTCTGTTCGTCAGGGCGGGCATCATCTGTGGCAGCACAATCCTGCATCTCTGCAGGTCCTCAGTGGCAGCACCAATGGACAGGCCAGAACGTTCTCCTTCAAGTTTTGGACGACACACAGAACAAAACAAGAGAAAGGCTGAAGGAGGCCTCTCAGGTGCATTGGGATCCTTGAACTTCTTTTTCGTTTCACCTCTAGGCGGGGATCTAAGTTTTCATTTCTCTTTTATAACGGACTTTGTCCACCTTCACCAGGTCTTCACATTTTCCTCTCTTTGGAGCATGTGGGCGTCCGCCTCTCTGAGCACTCCTTAGAAAACTCTGAGTTGCCTGAAGCGTCTAGTTGATTCTTCTTGTGCTCCTCTCTGCAAGTTGGCCCAAAGGATGCCTATGATGACATTTTGCCTCTGGGCTTCTTAGGATCGCCATTGCCCGTGCGTAATTATTTTCCTCGATGTGGCAGAGTCGCCCAGTGCCTGTCTGGCTCTTACTTGCCCTGGTGCTGCCTCTGTGGAGCTCAGTGTACTGCTGTGGCTGTCCAGGACCTTTCTTTCTAAATGTCAGCTTCTCCCTTTTTTAATGTCACAGTTTTCAAGATGCAATTTGGTTTCAAGGGAAAGAGACAGGAAGAATATAAGTTCCTTATCAGAATCTTAAATACATAGAGGAAATGGGTGGGGCTGAGCCAGGCCTCCACCCACGGGGATCCTTAATCCTCATCCTGGACCCAGGGGCAAATTTACAATTTAAACTTTATTACGATTACAGTGTCACGAAGTATATTAGTTGCCTAGGGCTGCCTTACAAAGTACTACAAACTGGATGGCTTACAACTGTAGAAGTATTCATTCATAGTTTTGGAGGGTAGATGTCTGGAATCAAGGTGTCCATGGGGTCATGCTCCCTCTGGAGGCTCTAAAGGAAGAATCCTTCCTTACCCGTTCTTGCCTTCTGGTGGTTATCAGCAGACTTTGGTATTCTTGGCTTGTAGCCACGTCTCTCCAATCTCTATCCCCATCATCACGTAGGCTTCTCTGTGCCTGTGTGTCCTCCATGTCTCTTTATACCCAAATCTCCCTCTCCTTGTAAGGACCCCCATCATTGGTTTAGGGCCTGTCCGAATCCACTATGAATTATTCTTAATTTTCTACAAATACCCTATTGCCGAATAAGGTCACATTCACAGGTTCCAGGGAGACATGCATTTCAGGGAGATAACTATTCAACCCAGTATGCAAAGTTACAATGATTTTATGTCTTAACTTTTTCTAAGAACTTGTATTGATCTAGAAAGGTGTGTTTTTTCTTAGTCCAGGAGAGAGAGAGAGAGAGAGAGAGAGAAATGCCCCTGAAGCACTGCTTTCCAGAGTGTACCTGGGAGAACACTATTCTCAAGAAATACAACATGAAATAAAAGTTTCCATGGTCAGGAGAATTTGAGGACACTGTGTTCTACCCCCTCTTGATGCATCATCATGTGTCTAGGATAGAAAATGTTGAGGAATTCCCGTAACAAGGACCTGTGTTTATTCTTCCAATTCCCAAGTGATACTGGACAGGAAACACTTCTGTCTGTGTGTCTGTATTGATTAAGGGTTGCCTCCACTTCCTGAAACAGAAACCCAACCACAGTAGCTTAGTCCAATAGGGATTTATTCCCTCACCTAGAAAGTTCAGAAGTCAGAGTCTGGGATTGACATGGTGGCTTGTCATGGTACCAGTATACCAGGCTCCTTCTGTCTCTGTGCTCTGGCATACTCAGTAAGTGGAATTCTTTCTCTTGAAAGTTTGCAAACCAGATACACTTTCTGATCCTCAACTACCTTCTCTTCGGAGAGGAGGAGGAAGTAGTGAGGGAGAAGGAGTAGCATTTCTATCAGCAAATTAGACTTCCGAAAAATTCCCAGCAGATTTATACTTGCACATTATTGACGAGGACTGTATCATATGGTTGCTTCTAGCTTCAGGGAAGGCTGAGAGATGTAGATTTTGGTGTTTTTTTTTTTTTTAAGTTTATTTATTTATTTGAGAGAAAAAGAGAACAAGCGGGAGAGGGACAGAGAGAGAGAGAGAATCCCAAATAGGCTCCATACTGGCACCTCAGAGCCTGATGTGGAACTCGAACTCACGAACCATGAGATCCTGACCTGAGCCGAAACCAAGAGTCGGCCACTTGACTGACTGAGCCACCAGGTGCCCCAGAAATGCAGGGTTTTTGTTGAGCACATTGTATGTTGGACAAAATTGAGATTCTGTTAGGAAGGAAGAAAGGGAGGTGATATTGTCTAGGCAACTGACCACTACTGCTACATACATAATTTCCCATGACGTTAGTGACCAAGAGATCACCCTTGTTAAAAATGTGTCCACATGATAGAGTGTTTTCTGTAGAGTTCCAGGGTGTTTGCTCCAGCCTCCAAGTTTAGTCCTACCAAGCATTTTAGCTCAGTTCAAGCACAGAAATTTGAAGTGCTCATACTTGTATGGCTCCATGCTACCTGAAGTGCCTTTTAAATTATTTAATGGCTGGGTATGTGTTTGCATTCCTAAGCTAATTTCATCTTCTTTAATGTGTTCTAATGATATTTGGAACTTCCCTTCCTATGACCTCAAGTCCCTTAAATATATAGCTGCCATGTTTAGAATGCATTTGGAATGCATTGTGGAAGCATTGCTGTTTCTTCTGGTCGATATTTAAAGTAGCGAAAAGGCAGGCTTCCACCTTCTCAGAGACAATGCTGCCTTGTGACTTAGGAGACCTTGTCAATGCCAGAGTGCTCAAGGATCACTGTGTGGTCACATATTCTAATTGCCAGGGGCTTTAAAACACATTCCTCCATTCCCAGGTAGGACCTGCAAAGAAGAGCCTGTTATAGGAGAAGGGTCTCATGCTCTCTTTGGTTCTCCCCTTTCACTTTGTGCCTGTTCACACAGGCCAGGGGAAAGAAAGCTCATTAGTGCAGCATAACCTAGTTAGCATAGCCTGAAGAATACAGCAGCCAATAATGTCAGAGAAAGATACACAGACATAGACAGATTCCAAAAAAGATTTCCTTTTGATCTCTGTTTGAATATGTGACACTTTAAAAAAAATGTTTATTTTAAGAGAGAGAGAGAGTGAGCAGGAGAGGGGCAGAGAGAGAGAGAGAGAGAGGGAGAGAGAGAATCGCAAACAGGTTCCATGCTGTCACACAGAGCCTGATGCGGTGCTTGAACTCGTGAACTTGCGAGATCATGACTTGAGCCGAAATCAAGAGTTAGATGCTTAACCAACTGAGCCACCCAGGCACCCCAAATAGGTGACATTTCTAAACTTACCTCTGGAGATAGGTGAGGAGGAGGAAAGGACCCACAGGATAAGGCAATCAGGTCATCAGACCTGAGAATAGGAATGTTCTTTGCAAGTAGGGGCCTGGTAGCCTGGGGAAAGCAGTCCTGGAAACTGGGCTGTTCTCCATGCTCTGCTCTGTCTACAAGGTCTCTCCTTCATTCTGGGTGTAGACAATCGACCTGGGATGTCAAAACACCTGTTTTTCCTTTCAGCAAAAACATGTCAAGATTTCTTAAAAACCATTAAAACATTATGCCATTATACGTTTCTTATTTAAAAAAAATTTTAAAACATGTTTATTTTTTAAGAGAGAGAGAGAGAGACAGACAGAGTGCGATTGGGGGGGGGGGCAGAGAGAGAGAGAGAGAGGGAGACACAGAATCCAAAGCAGGCTCCAGGCTCTGAGTTGTCAGCACAGAGCACAATGCAGGGCTCTAACCCACCCACCGTGAGATTATGACCTGAGTTGAAGTCTGAAACTTAACCAACTGAGCCCTCCAGGTGTCCTGCCATTATACGTTTCTAAGAAAAACACAGGTTACCCTGGCCTCATATCCAAAGGCAGCAGCGGAAAGGAACAAATGCTCCTGTATGATTTTGGTAGTTGACATATTATACAGGGAAAAAAAGTTTTCAACTTGTAATCCCCCTGAGTGCAAGGGAAACAATTTGTTTATCACAGAATGATGTTTCAGAAAGGGCACTCTGAAAATTGTAAGTGGTTCCCAAGCCACTGACCCATAGATCCTGTCCCTGGAACACAAAATGTTGAGTGAAGGTATAAGGAGAAGGGTAATAGTGTAGCAGGAGCCAGGATGAGCTCCTCTTGCCTGAGTGACTATGTGGCATGGTGGGTGAGCACGTGCCCTACAGCGTTGGATTGTATCTCGAGACTTGGTTTCCTTGTTTGAATCCCTTATTGAACTCTTAGTTATGTTTTTTTTTTTTTTTGGTATTCATTTCTTTTTTCTTTCTTTCTTTATTTTTTTTTTTTAAGAATAGAGTAGGACCCTTGACTTGCATTTTACAAGCCTTAGGTATGATTTTTAAAAAATAATTTATTGTCAAATTGGTTTTCATATAACACACAGTGCTCATTCCAACAAGTACCCTCCTCAGTGCTGTTCACCCACTCTCCCCTCTCTCACACCCCCCATCAACCCTCAGTTTGTTCTTAGTATTTAAGAGTCTCTTATGTTTTGTCTCCTTGAACTCTTAGTTCTGGAGTACGAGAACCATTTGCTAAAACTTTTCTTTTTTTGTAGTATTACGGTTTTGTTGACACAAATGCGACATGCACATAAGCTGTCTGTCTGTTCCTTTTCTTTGTTGCGCAGCCTGGCATTGGTATTGGTGATCCCGGTGGCCGGCTGGGCTGCTCTTTCCACAATGGCTTTGTGGTTCTCCGAGGAGACATTGTGAGCAATCCCGCGCAGTGAGATTTGTTGCACATCAGCAGCTCTTCAATTTCCTTGACGTTGTGAACCAGGAACTTCCGGAAGCCACTGGGCAGCATGCGCTTTGTTTCCTTGTTGCTCCCGTAACTACTGTTGGGCATCGAGATCTGGCCCTTGACTGTTCTGCTCACCTGTCGTCAATGCCTCGGGGTTTCCGCCAGTTGTGCTTAATTTTCATATATCAGTCTGACTGGTGCCAGATGAACTGCTCGGTCCTCTTTTCGACAATTTGGGCTTCCCCAGGGGTCTGAGGGTGGCCGCGATGCCTAGTAGGAGATGGCTTCCCCCTCCACAAGCAATGGCAAGAAAGACCCATCTGCTAAACCTTTGCTGTCTCCCAGCACTTAACCTAAAAGCTGCAAGATGAGTAAGGACACCAGGAAAGAAAGAATGCCCCAGTAAATCCAACCAGAAACATTTGTCTCAGCAAAATCGTTTGGCTGAGGTGCCAGTCCAGTAGCTGCAGGCTGCGCTTACTGGTGGGAAGCCCAGCCACTAAGGGGATGGTTGCTGTTTTACTGGTGGGTATGGATGAAACCTGGAACTGTGGAGTTGTAGGGGAATCTCGGAGGCCAGAGAGCTCAGTGAGTATCCTAGGATGACACAGCTAGTAAACTATCAAATAAAGACCTTGACTCCAGGTATTTGGGCTCCCAGGCCAGTGATTTCCCATCTCACCCCAGTTTGTGGGGTAGCAGAGTGGGACTACCTGAATTAGAATCCTGATTGTCCTCACTTACTACCTGTGTGACCGAGGACACATCTTTTTCACCTCTGTTGCTCAGTTTGCTCATCTTGGTGGGACTTCCTTCATTAGGCTCATTGTGAGGATGAAAGGAATGATTGCATGGGGTTCGTGCCTAGCCCCATGGATGGTTCCCTGGTGTTAGCAGCTGCCTGCTCTACTACTATCAGTGCTTCTCATATTTGCATCTTCTTGAAAGCCCCAGAATGAGAAGGAAGCTGGGTTGCATGCTAGGAAACTGAAATTGAAGAGAACCACCAGAGAGACTCACAATGATAAATAATTCCACTACCCGCTGACAAGTGTCGTAGGGGCTCGGAGGAGAGGCCTGTTAATTCTGCTCAAGAGATCAGAGAAAACTTCACAAAGGGGCTGACATTTGAGCTGGGCCTTACAAAGCAGGTTGGAATATTCCTGCTTGATTTGATTCTTTCTTAAAAGAATCCTTTTGAGCACAAAAACTCTTTTATTTATTGGGTGCTATTTTATATGTGATCATCACAGTTGCAGGCTCCCTAGCTCATTATTATTTGAGTTCTGTCAAGGGAATATTTATTATTTACAACTTTTCCTCACCATTTGTATAACCTGTAGCTTTAAAAAATAGATTTGCTTCACAATGAATTTAGATTAAATTAGTCCTTGTTTTGGAAGTAATCTACATAGAGAGATATTTATGCAATATATACAGTTAATTTGTTTCTGTATATATTGGCCACAGATGCTGGGCTCAATTTATCTCCTCTCTGCAGGGTCTTTTGTTGTCCTTGAATACCCATCTCACATATGTCCCTGAGTGTGTGCAACTGATTAATCATAAAAATGATGACATTCCTTGGAGTAATTGGACATTATATAAAAAGCATCTGCTGTGCTTTCTCAAGAGGGAGGGGCAGGCAATCTCCCAGTCAGCACAGACAGCTGCTCTTCCTGGGGGGGGGGGTGTTCTGAGACCCTAGTGGATGGGAGACCTCAGCACATGGCATTTCCCTGCTTTGTGCTAAGATGTTAGAAACGCCACAGGGATGTGCCCTGTGCCTCAGGAGGAGACTAGCCGCTTTATGTCTAAGGACCGTTTCTATAGTCCAAAGACCTTCCCACAGCATATACTTGCTCAGTCTCTGGTTCTCTACTTTGTGGCACTGTCTGGAAAACGGGTGTGGGAATAAGAAAGCAAAAGCAAACCCAAACCTATAGCAAGCCTAGGCTTTAACAGTTCACTTTGGAATCTTAGGTTCAGTTCCATTAACTGATCCAAAGCTTAAAAAAAGCGAACCAGAGGGCACATCCAGGTCACGAAGTCCTGGTTTTTTTTGTTTTTTGTTTTTTTGGTCTCCTAAACATTCCCAAAACCATGCACTTTTTGCAGTCTCCCTGTGCCCTGAGTCCAAGCCTCATCATCCCCATCTCCTCATCTGGACATCTGCAGTGCCTCTATTTAGTCTCCCCACCCCACTCGTGCCCTGCCTCCTAAGCTCTGTTGTTCACACAGTTCTCCTCCCTTCTTCGTTGTTCACTCTTATTCTTCCTTGTGGTGTCAGCTCGTGTCATTTCCGCTGGGAAGCGGTCTTAGACCTGCTTTACTAGGTGGCTAAGGCCTTCAACTAGACGTATTCCTGGCATGGTGGTGTCTCTCCTAAATAGCAGTGATCACAGGTACACGTACAATGTTTCTGTGTTCCTGGTCAATGCCCATTTCTTGTACCAAACTGTGATTTCTATGTTTGCTAGGATGTTGCCTGGTTTTGTTCACCGGCCTACTTTCTACATAGCATTTGCTAAATGCTTTTTTCCTCAGTTAAATCACTGGCAACATCTAACAACAGCATTCATTTTTTTCCCCAAGTGTTCAATTTGGATGGAGTTGATTGAACAAGCGACTCAGCCAATTTAAATCTTTAGTGTTTGATAGAAAATTCTTGTCAGTGTGTTTTTAATACTACAAAATGTCCAATGACGCTATTAAATTTTTCTTTAGCTGTTACTTCTATCAGATATTTACATAGAGTTTTTAAAATAGTCAAATGCATGCTGTCTGGAATGCTAAGTCCAAATGCTTTCATTGTCAACATTGAATGATGTGTAAACAGCTAATGTTATGCACTAAATTCCCAAATTAAGCTCATTTGACTTATTAAAAATACCAACAAGATATGCAAGCTAGGGCATTATTGTTATGTTTCAGAGGTATCTGGTAAGTTTCTTTTCAGAAAAATAAACTCAGAAAAATTTCTCGCTTCATTTGAAATATTTACACCAGCACCTTGCCTTGAAACAGGCAATAAACTTTTTTTTTAATTTTTAATGTTTATTTTTCAGAAAGAGACAGAGAGTGAATAGGGGAGGAGCAGAGAGAGTAAGGGAGACACAGAATCTGAAGCAGGCTCCAGGCTCTGAGCTGTCAGCACAGAGCCCGATGTGAGGCTCGAACTCATGAACCACGAGATCATGACCTGAGCTGAAGTCAGACATTTAACGGACTGGGCCACCAAGATGCCCCACAGGCAATAAACTTTGTAATTAAAAACTAATATTTTGGAATTCACTCCTCAAAATATTACAAGGAATTCTGAGAAGGAGTGTTTAAAGAAATGTCTTAATTTGTTTGGCACATTAAAACCTTGGTTTGAAAGGTATTGCCTCCTTCCTAATAGCTTGTGCTTATCTTTGCCATGCACAAAGATGGCTTTAAATAAGCTACAACCATGCTTTTGGGAGGTCTCTACTCCTGGGTTTTTAAAACAAGATTTATTGAAAAATAAACCTGAGCATTCTTTCCAAATTTTACAAAGTTATTTGAGATTTTACATACCTATTGAGAAGAAAAAACATTTTCTTCCCTTCTTGTATTAACGTTAAGGGTTTCAAAGCATGTATTCTCCCTTATAAATTATCTGAGTGATTGTCATGTCCAAGAAGCAGCATAAAGAGAACCACACCTTCCTGCATTTCCATCAGGGAGACTGAACATTTCCTGTGGAGCCGTTCTTTATGCTCACGTGTATCTCATGGTAATCCGACTCCCAGAGAAACAGTAAAAAAACATGGCCAGATTATATTTTGCATATATTCTTTTGTGAGTCCTACGTTTCAGTGTACATGTAACATAATTGCCCATGTACATTACTGTATAGGGTGATACATATAGCTCTATTCTTCCTAGCCATTGAGATGTTTAAGCATAATTTTCACTTTAATTCTGGCCATATTAATGGACTTGGGAACCTAATCCATCATAAGATGTGATTTGCAGTGATAATTTTGACCTGCTTAGCTAAGTCATTAAATGCACGGTCTAAGATTCTTGGGCTGACTGTGCTATCTGAGAGCAGCACTGTATTTTTGAAGTAGGCTTTCCACTTAATGCATATATGACAAGGTCCGTAGCATAAGATTTAATAAGCTTTTACAAGAGAGCGTGTGTTTTTCCCTCATGGGCAATGTTAAACATGCACTGTCAAACTTAAATATTACTTAACTTAAACACATTACAATGTATGTTTTATATTGAGTGTAGCCAAGAACCTCATTTTTAGGCTCATTAGATCCATGTTCTGTGGCAGACATTCTAAAGCTATTTTGCCAGGATTTGCTACAAAGCACATCAAGAACTTGAATGGATTTTGTTGTCCTAGAAGGTGCGTTCCAAAGATAGATAATAGCTACTGTATTTTCTTGTCTTTGAGTTTTGTGGCCTTCCTCCTGTTTGCCTCTCTGTTGTTCTGTAGCCAAAAAGAGTTGAAGGATCAGTTGGTCCTGGCTGAGTCTGGCTTGATGTTTCACATTGAACTTGATCATTTTGGTCCTAAGTATTTCATATTTTCTCTTAAAACTCTCTTTGGCCAACACACTCTTTCTCTTTTTGAACAATAACTATTCTACTTCCCCCCAAAGAAATAGTATGTATAAATAAAGTTAGATAAGAACACCCAGTACTTAGTTTTGCTATGTCAAGAGCTGGCGTTGAGTAGAGCTGAGCTTCTCAAGGTGTCTTATTGGGCCCAGTGCACATATTTGTTGGTGATGGACTTGAAAATGGTACATTTTCATGTGAACAGACACAAACAGGTTTTATTCTCAAAAAATTTACCAACTCAGAAATAGAACTTTCCTGTCCCAGGACGTGTTTTAGGCAGTTCTCAAATCTGCAGCAGGAAAAGAAGAATTAGCACAAGGTATTGGAAGTCTCAGACATATTTACATTGGGGATATTAAAGGCATGGCTTATTATAGTCTTTCAAATAGAACAGATGGAATCAAATGCTTATAGAATGCCTGATGCATTTCTTTAGAATGTTCAGTGTTCTCAGGATAGTTTGAAAATGTATACAGACCAACATCTTCATTTTAATTGGAGATGTGTCCAAATTGGTTAACTGACTTGCCTGCAAGTACACAACTGACTTTTTTAGGTTCACAGCAAAACTGAGCAGAAGCTACAGAGGTTTCCCATGTGCCCTCTGTCCCCATACCTGCTACAAGAATGTGTTATAATTGATAAGCCTACACTAACACATCATTATCACCCAAAGCCCATAGTTTGTATTAGGGTAGATTCTTACCAGATAGATTTTAAGGGCTCAAGCTGAAGGAGGGGCTCTCCCTGGCCCTGAAAGGAGAGGGAAGGCCCTGATCATCATCACATACCGTGATACCTATTTTATTCCACCTTGGGGTCAGGTTGTTCCCCGGGTAGACTGTGGCTCCCTCCCACCGCTCCGATAACTAGTGACATTTTGTGAGCCGGTCCTAGTGTGAGGCAACCATCCAGATCCAGGGCAGTGTGATATGTGCTGATGCACCATGAACAGTCATGAAGAGATGTATCTGTTTCCCTCCCAACAACTGCAAAGCAGAATTGGATTGTTCTCTGTATTGAGAATTGTACGTCTTGTAGGCTCATTATGCATGGAGCTTGAAAATATGATTCTCCCTGGACATTGCCAAATTAAATGCTAACATTCAACACAAACAGGCAGTCATTTTCCAAAACAAGGCCATTGCTGAATAACACCACATATTCCTTCCCCTTTCCTTGTACTCCCCTCAGCCCCGTTGGCTAGGCCGGTTTTGCTCTTGTCCTCATAGATTTTTGTTGTCTGTCTATAAATTGATATGTTCCCATTCCCAATTTTTTGTGTTAACTACTTCTTTTTTTTTTTTAATTTAAAATAGTTTATTTTCAAATTGGTTTACATAAAACACCCAGTGTTCATCCTAACATGTGCCCTTTTTTAATGCCCATCACCCCCTCTCCCCCCCCCCATCTCCCTCACCCTCAGTTTGTTCTTAGTCTTTGAGAGTCTCTTATGTTTTATCTCCCTCCCTTTCTGTGTCTTTTTTTTTCTTTCCCCTCTTCCCCTCCCCCTGGTTTTTGCTTAGTCTCACCAAGTCCACCTATTCGTGGAAACATATGGTATCTGTCTTTTTCTGACTGACTTATTTCACTTAACATAATACCCTCCAGTTCCATCCATGTTGCTACGCATGGCCAGATTTCATTTTTTCTCATTGCCACATAGTAGTCCATTGTATATATGTACCACATCTTCTTTATCCACTCGTCAGTTGATGGGCGCTTAGTTTCTTTCCATGTTTTGGCTATTGTCGAAAGTGCTGCTATGAACATTGGGGTACACGTGCTCCTATGCATCAGCAATCCTGTGTCTCTTGGGTAGATTCCTAGCAGGATATGAATAGACACTTCTCCAAAGAGGACATTCAGATGGCAAATAGACACTTGAAACGATGTTCAATGTCACTCTTCATCAGGGAAATACAAATCAAAACCACACTGTGTTAACTACTTCTTGAGTTGTTAAGAATATGTCTTTATTTATAAGCAGCTCTTGGTTATAAATTAGTAATTAATAACTATTCATTATTTTTATTATCTTAACTCCCTTCTTAAGTTTATTTTGTCTTTCTAGTTTTTAAAGTTGAATGCTGATTTTATTTTCATTCTTTTTTTTTTTTAAGTTTATTTCTTTATTTTGAGAGACAGAGTGGAAGGAGAGCAAGAGAGGGAGAGAGAATCCCAAGCAGGCTCCATGCTGTCAGCATAGAGACTGACGTGGGGCTCAATCGCATAAACCATGAGATCATGACCTCGACCGAAATCAGGAGTCAGACGCTTAACCATGTGAGCCACCCAGGCGCCCCTTCATTCTTGTCAATAAAAATATTAAAGGCTGTAAGTTTGTTTCTAAATGTGGCTCTGGCTGCAGCCACTAATCATTGATATATAGTGGCGTTTTTTTGGTCATTTTTAAAAATAATATGCAATTGCAGCTTAGATTTCCTTTGTGAACAGATGTTATTTAGGGGAGCATTTTAAGATTTCTAGGTGGCACTTTTTTTGTTGTTAAAAATGTATTACCTAGTTTTAAAGTTTTGTGGTCAAAGAATATGTCTTTCTCAATCTTTAGGCTTTATTGGAGATTCCTTTGTGTCCTGATTTGTAGATTTTTATAAATGTCCTGTCAGTGTGTAATCCAAATGTCTCTAAGACCTCCCGGCCGTTTTTGATATGCCGTTTACCTTTCTTTTAATATGCAGTCAAAATGGCTCAGATCTCTATTTCACGAACTGTGGGAAGGTCCTTGCCTTTCACAGATTCCCCAAGACATTTCGGGTGGAGGGGCTTGCATTTCTTAGTCTGCCTCTTAGTCTAAATTATCGGTGCTTCTGATAGTGGCCTCATTCAGATTATTTGTTGTGACAGGCCTATTACACTGCAGTACCAAGCCCCTCCATGACCTCAGTGGCTGAACACAACAGAAATTTATCTCTTGCTCCTGCTGCATGTCTATTGATATTTTTTTTTGAGGGGGGAGCGACCTGTCCCGTGTCTCCCTCACAGGCTGATGGAGTTGTCACCATCTGGAAATTGCTGGTGGCCGTAGCAGGAGGATGGGTTCTAAAACGCTTCTTCCCAGATGAACTTCTGCTCATATTGCATTGATCACAGAAAGACATAAGCAGTGCTGAGCTGGAAGAGGGTGGGAAATTATCATCCTCTTCTGTACCCGGAAATGGAGGAGAAACAGATGCTGGTGGACAAGAGTGTCCGTCATACTTGACAGCTTGCCTCCCAGAGGAGCTGCCCTCTTTGTTAATACGTTTGCCCTCACTAAACACTGTCCTTTCTCTTTTATTCTCCCAAAGCACCGCTAACACAAGGCTCTCCTGCATGTCAGACTTCTAATCAGAGGATTAGGCATAAAGAAGGTATTTACAGTGGAGGGCCAGAAACAACTTTTAAATTCAATCCAGCATCAATGATTCTTGAAATTTATTGGCCATTCTCCATCGCAGGGAATTTCTTGTTGTCTGTTTCTTTCTGTAGGCCCCCATTCTTTGCCGCCATGTTCTTGTCCCAGCGCCCCTGCCTATTCTTGTGTCTCCCATCTTTCTCCGTTTGCTGTTGGAACGCCACTTCTGATTTTTTTTTTTTTACTCTTTATGGCAGGGCAGTTTATCCCTTTGTTCCCCCATCTTCTTCCACACGAAGATTGATGAGGGTTGGCAAGTAAAGGAAACTTGTTTCCTTTACCCACAATATTTCTGACATGAAATGTGTGGAGTTTTTTTTTTCTCACACCAACTCCATAATACCAGTGGGGCATTCTATAATTCAACTCAATTCTGACACTACAGAGCTGGGCTTAGCCTCTGATCCAACAGGCCAAGGGCTCAGTCCCACAAGACTACACGCACTTCAGATGCCAGTTGCAAGCCTGGGCCTCTGCATTCTTCTGACCGATTGGCTATAAATCACGGTTCCCCCAACCCTTCTCTGCATTTAATAATTTGCTAGAACAGTTCACAGAACTTAGGGAATTACTTATGTCCCTGGTTTATATATAACAAAGGATATGATAAAGGATACAGATGAACAGTCAGATGAGGAGGTACAGAGAGTGAGGTGTGGAAGGGTCTCAAGTCTAGGAGTTTCTCTCTCTGTGGAGTTGGGATAGTCTACCCTCCTAGCATGTGGATGCATTCACCCACCTGGAACTCTCCAAATCCAGTATTTTAGGGACTTTTATGGAAGCTTCATTACAAAGACATTGTCAATTAACTCAGTTTCCAGCTCCTCTCCCCGCCCTGGAAAATGGGAGATAGGACTGGAAGTTCTAAGCTTCTAATCATACCTAGATCTTTCTGGTGACTAGCTCCCATCCTAAAGCCCACCAAGAGTCACTTCATTAGAACAAAAGATGCTCCTATAATGCAGGAAATTCCAGGGGATTTAAGGACTCTGTGTAGATGTGCCCATAATTCCTATGTCATAAAATTGCAAGGGTTTTAGGAGCTGTGTGTCAGGAACCTGGGTCAAAAACCAAATACTAGAAAAAAAAAGGTGTTCCTAGCACCCTCGTTACTCAAGAGATTACAAGGATTTTACAAGCTCTGTGTCAGAAACTAGGGGCAGAGACTAGTATATACTTATTTCACAGCATTGAGGCAGGAATTCATTTTTCACTTTTTAAAAGGGCCATCAAAAAATTTCTTAGACCCAAAATATAAAAAACAAAAGAAAACATAAAACCTCACTGTCCCCCTCAGGATAAATGATGCTTCTCTTAGAATGAAGAAATGTTTTGCTGGATTGTTTGTTTAAGAGACATTTTGCCCTGTTCTTGGTACTTGCAGTGAAATTGCTTTCTATAATGTTAATTTGTACTATACATTTTGTCACCCAAACCTATTGATTTCTGAGTTTGTATTGTGAGAATGTGGGTATTGAGGGATACATTTAAGTCTAATCTACTTGTTCAGGCTTTATTACCCTACCCCCCTTTTTAACCTCTTTAATTTGTCATGAACTGAGAAGCATATTAATGACATTCATTATTATTGAGATCCTGTTATTTTCTGACCAGTTCTCAATTGGTGTGTATATATATACGTATACATACACACACACACACACATACACACATATATATATATAGTCCTATAATACTATGTTATTTGATGCATAATCATTCAATATGATATTTTCATTGTGAGAACTACTCTCTTCAAAGATAAGAGTAATCTTTGAATTACCTACAGGTTTTACAAAGACTAAGAGCAAACTGAAGGGATAGGGGAGTGTGGGAGGGAGGAGAGTGGGTGATGGGCACAGAGGAGGGCACTTGTTGGGATGAGCACTGGGTGTTGTATGGTAACCAATTTGACAATAAATTATTAGAAAATCAAAAAATATAATTACCTACAGGTTTTTACCTTGAATTTTGTTGGCTTTGATATAAATATTGAAACCCATAGTTTGTTTACATTTATTTTTACTGGATAGCTAATAATTTTTAATCCTGTTGAATGACATATCTATATCTATGTCTATAGTTATATATCTTTATATAAGTAGCCTAGAGGTGGATTTTATCTGATTCTCACACATATCCTGTTATAGCCACTTTTTATCTGTGTCTTCAAATCCCTCGCTGCAACACGCTATTGGAATCCACGTCTGTCCCCAGCCATGTTGTTTGACTAACACTGCAATCCTTGTACAAATGTTGCAGGAGAGATGCTCATGGTGGTGACATGTGTGTGAAATGACTCTAGACTCTCAAGGAACGACTTCCAGATCATAGTGGGAAGGTTGCTAAATTTCTGGGGGGTTCAGAGCCAGGAGGCAGGCAGTAGGGAGGAATAAGGCATCACCTTCTATCTAATGAACTTTCTCTCCACCAAGGGACAAAGGCAAGTGCCAGGGTCAGCCACTATTTGTGTCCTCATATCTCATAGGTCTTATGATGAGTAAATGTTCATCCATTGTCCTGGCTCTAGTCTAATTGTCAGTCTTTGTTTCTGGAGTCTTTATGAGTTCTGATTTGATTTAGTGTGTGAGTCAACATAGGTTTTTAGTGAAAGGTTGGGGGAGAGTGAGTAATGGAGCACTAGGTAGACACCATCCTAAGTTGGAATTTTTTATAGTATTTGCAATTATTTAAAAAATTCTGGTCATCCATGACCGGATTTTTGTTTTTACTTATAAACAAGTCTCTCAAGTAGTGTTTAATTTTCTTTTTACATAAGCTATAGAAACAATAGGAGGCCTCTTGGTGCACTAGACTTTGGAATCAGACTAACTCAGGGCTACTGTTCAGCTCCGTCACTTATTAGCCACGTGTTTCTGAGAAACTTTAATGCTCTGGGCCTCAGTTTCCTTTTCTGTAAAATGGGGGTAATGATTTCCACTCCGAAGAGTGATAGTGACCATCGGAGGCGATCTGTTGTACCTTTGCCAGAACTTGCTCCCTTTTGACCTCTCTCGGATGTGTGAAACTGAATACAGAAGAATTCTTCGGGAGATGGAATCAGAATAGAACAGGGATGAATTAAATATTACAAAATAGTATCAAGCCTGGAATATCCTTTTTATAACAGGGATGGTCCTTCTCTCCTGAATTGTGTCTTTATGAGTATATTGGGTGGACTAATGATCCTGCCTCTCTCCAGGCTGATATTATTTAAGTATTTTATTTATTCAACTTCCTTCCTTCCTTCCTTCCTTCCTTCCTTCCTTCCTTCCTTCCTTCCTTCCTTCCTTCCTTCCTTCCTTCCTTTCATCTTTGAGAGAGAGAGAGAGAGAGAGAGAGAGCAGGGTAGGGACAGAGAGAGGGGAGAGAGAATCCCAAGCAGGCTCAGCACTGTCCGCACAGAGCCTGATACGGGGCTCAGACTCACAAACTGCAAGATCACAACCTGACCCGAAATCAAGAGTCGGACACTCAACCAACTGAATCAGGCAGGAGCCCTTCAAATTTTTTTCTTTTAAATCAAGAGTGGGGAGAAATAGATTCTTTGTGCGCCCAAAGTCAAGAAAGTCTTAATAAGATTTTCTGAACCAGGCAGCTTCTTTAAAGGCATATGACAAGTTAGACATTATGTAAGCTAATTAATGTATCTCAGTACATAGCACTCTTTCTTATTTGTTTAGAAATTTCAGCTAGATGTGGTGACAGACCTCAGGGAACTGTTACACTTATACCATGAAACCTCGAGGAGCATTTTGCAAAAATACTTGAAAATCGTAGGTCAGCATGGTCAAAGAGCTGTCATAAGTTTTCTGTCTGCTTAGTGGGAGCAGAACCAGTTTAAATTTCACCACAATGGAAGAAGTCTTGTATAGAAATCTCAGCTAGTGCGTGTTGTTTTTATGAAAAAGTGGTTAACTAACACTGTATTCCTACATGAACTAGAGTTAGCTTATGCCAATGATTTTGTAGTGTGGCTTGATAATTAGTGCTCCAGGCTCCTGCCCTGCTGGCCCACCCTCTAACCCAGCTTTTATCGAACCACTGCCCTGTGACACTCGTTTATGCCTTCATGCTTGTCTGGTTCTCCCTCCTCCTTATACAGTCTTTAGGGGATGCAGGAGAAGTCATTACCATCTATCCGATGTTTCTCAGCCTTTCTGCTCCCTTGGCAGTTGAAGAAGACTCTGGTTTGTGCACACAGCTACTTTCCTTTCCCTGTTGGACCCTCTTGAGGGGTAAAGGCATGACTGCCTAATTAAGTCTATTCTCCTGGATTCTGGGGTAGAAAGTAGGGGGAGAGACAGAGCGTGGAAGGAGAGGTGGGAAGAGTAGGAGAAAGGAAAGCGGAATTGAATGAGGTTAAATTTGCATAGTAAAGTTGAGGCTGTCAGGGAAGGAGTGAGGGGAAAGAGGGAGGAGGGAAGTAGGACTAAGGCATAGCCACTGGCGCAGGAGAGAAGTTCTGGGCAGTGGGGAGGTTGAGGCTTGGGGGAAAAGGCCTGTGGTAGGCATGTCTGTGAGTGCAGTGAATTGGAAAGGAAAAGGGAGATTTTTAAAAAGTACTGCTGGAGACTCTCAATTCTTCCTGGTGTTTGAGAAATCCAAGCAAAGGATCTGAGGTATTTTAAACCTTGTGTTGCATGAGCCATGTCCCCAAGACTGTGCCATCCCTCCAAGACTGACTTGGGCGTGCAAAGGAGTTTGGTTGTGCTATTACACTGTCAGATGAAAGTCCACTCCTACTGGACAAGAACTCACTTCCTCTTTCAGTTATTCCTTATGTCGTCTACCCTCAGCACTGTGTCACCTCTTAGGGTTTAATTCAGAGGGTTTTCTTTATTCCCCATTTCTCTGTTCTGGTGTCTCATTATAGCTTCCCTGTGCTGACAAGGACCATCGTCATCAGTGGGATTATTAATTATAATAAGGCAATTGGAATAATTGGGGCTGTTGGATAAAGCACCACAGGAAGCATCTCTTGAACTCAAGAGATGAAAATCTTAAAATTCTTTTCTCATGATCCCTTCAAAATTGTGACCACTTTCTGTAGGTGATTTCACAGTGTCTAGAATAAGCATTCATTCATTCATGAAAACTCGACAGACTCTCATCAATCCTCATATGAGCAAGTGGTTCTTCCAGGGCTGTAGAGGATGGGTCAGAAATAGATCTGTGGGGCTCTTAGTTCAAAAGAATAGATGAATAGGTATAATGCAAGGTAGAGGGTTCTCACTTTTGACCATGTTGGCTCAGGGAGTTCAGAGGATCAAGCACATGGGTTGTGTTCTGGGCAAGACTGTCCTTAATATGTATCACTTCAGGGTGCCTTAATTTATTCTCCATGCTTGGTTTCCATAGAGCACATCCCCGGTATCTTCAGGCCAACAGGCCAGGCCTTTCACTCTGTCTCTATTTCTTTTCCATCTCAGACTCCTCCTTCCCTGCTGGTAATGATACTGGAGTTCTCCTCTCTCCTTCTCAGACCCCTGTCCTACCCCCAAATCTCCAAATGCTTCCCTTCAACACGGGAGCACTTACCCAGACCCTTTACCACAAAAAGCTTTTCTGGGCCCCACTCCCTGCCTCAGGTAGAGCACCAGGTTTGAACCACTGGCAGATGCCAGTGGCCTGACTCTCCTGTTTGGGGAGAACGTTTTGGAGGGGAAAGTGCTGGGTGGCATTGGATGGCCAATTCTATTTTCCTAAGCTGTTCTCAGTACCATGAGTCAATTGCTTGTCCCTTGTCATTTGTCCTCTCCCTGTCTGTGTAGATGAACTTATTTTCCCCCTATGGATTTGTTCACGTGGGCTGTGCACCCATTGGCCGGGTCGGTTTGGGCTGTTGAAGGAACCCCCACTCCACTGGCCAGTGCTAGTGATTTTGTGACATGGTTTTCAGTGTCCCCAGTAGGGAAGAGATGACGGGCCCCATCGAGAAGTGGGCATAAGGCACTGCTGAGGCTAGATGCAGGCTTTCTAATTCTAGAACTAAGAACAGACTGGTTTCCTTGACAACAGAAATGAAGTCTGCTCATCTGCTCCCGGAGGTGGTCTTTGTGTGTCTGTGGAAAGCACTGGGACTTGGGGACAAGAAAGGAGATCCTTTCTTTATCAGTGCAGCAACCTGTTTCTGAAAACTCGCCAACTCTTACTGTATTCTAACAATATTATAACCTTCCCAGGTGGCACAGTGGCATCAGTTATGTAATCTATGCATTGGGAATCCAAACATAGAATCGTTCCTTTCTTTCCACTGCAGTGCTTCTGATTCTTGATGTATTTTACCAGACCTGCAACACCTTTTTGATGTCTGTTTTTTAAGTTTTATGATGTCAGTCAAATATGTATTTTCCCCAGCATCCTTGATGGCTAAATGAAAAGCATTTTTTTCCTTCTTTAGCAAGAAGTGATTTGTGTGGCCAGGCAGCTGGGAGGTAATGAAAATCAGCCCTTGACAAGCTGATGTTGGCTCAGACCTGCACTTGTCACATGGCATCCTCAGAAAAGGCTTTAGGATCCAAATCCTTTCCTGATGCAAACTAGAAGATTCAGGCTAAAAGCTGGTCCATTTGCTTTGCCCACCACACCTAATTTCAAGGCAGCGGTTTGGCGTTTAATTCGTGCACCACCCTTCCCTTCCTATGCATTATTAAAGCCTCCTTAAAAAGCAGCCTACAGATCACAGGGGAGAAGACATGCCAGCAGTGATTTCATGTCTCCTGCAAGAAACAACAGCTGTGGCCAGAAAATGCAGGGAAAAGATCTGCAAAATTGTAGCCAGTGGTCGATTTGATAAAGATGGCCCTTGGACCCTGAGCTTATAAAAGCAGCTAATTTGTTCAAATATGTCTTACTTTTCATGTGTCTGTGTCAGTGCACAGCATTCTCAAATGCTAGGTAATGTAGATGGGAGATTGTAAGCAGGACTTACATGCCAAGAGCGACTGATGAGCTGGGAATTAATTAGCAGGGGAAGGCCAATTCAGATAGATGCATGAACAGACAGCTGGGGGCCATACCTTTTCCATGAGATGTTTTGGTGATTCTTTCCTCTTAGGAAGTTCAAAGCCTTGTGGCTCAAATTTAGCTCCTGCATGCCTCCCTCCCCCAGTAACTAAGGGATGAGCTGTGGCATTCTAAAGCCCTCTACAAAGTTCCTTTGTTTCTTTCATCTCCCCAAAGGAAAGACCCTGACTCCTCCAGGCAAACAGTGGGCTCCCCTTACAGGAGGCTTCCTAGGCCGAGTTCTTTGTTTAGAGGCAACCTCCCTGCCCCTGGCACGTTGCCCCTCTGTGGATTGCACCAGAGTCCCCTCTCCTTCCACACTTCCCACATCTCTCAGGGCCAGCTGAGGATGTTCAGGGAGAGGGAGACCCCACCCCATCCCAGCCCATAAGTCACATGGACCAAGCAGAGACACCACTGGAGCTAGTCAAACCAGACTCTTAGTAAAAAAGCATCTCTGTACTAGAAGAACTTCAGAGGCTGCCTTGTCCCACACTTTATCTTACAGATGCCCAGAAACCCGAGATGAAGAGTGGCTTGCTTTGATCACAGAGTGAGTTGGAGATCTAGGACCAAACCCTGTGCTCTTGAGTCTGTCCAGTGCTCTTTCTCAAGGACACAGCTCCTGGAGTGCCCACTTAGTGCTGTGGTTTCTCAGTATGGTGTATGGTTCAAGTGTCTATCCAAGGATCAGGAAAGTTTTGTTTCACACATATGTGATCTCAACTGCTCCAGATATACACTGCATTAAAGTTTCTAAATCAGACAGATTTGAAGACATACTGTGAGCCTAGAATTGTGCGAGGTGCTTCCATGTGGAGGTGGGTTTTTGTCGATGTGCTTTAGGTAAGAGTGTCACTGGCTGCATCCAGTGCTGTTTTTGATTGGTTGACAAATGGTCTTTGCAAATCATCAAGCTCTATAGGTCTCATACTATACTACGTACATACCTATATACATATATATAAACACACGTATGAACATGTATGCATATATATGCTATATAGAATGCTATATATATATGTGTGTGTGTGTGTGTGTGTGTGTGTGTGTGTGTGTATGGTTTGGTTAGAAATCGCTTATTTTGTTCTATGTTCCTACAGAATCATGGCTAGGTACTTATCTGCTGCCTCTGAACCTCATGAGAGGGGAGGGGCAGACTGAAAAGATGGTCATAAACATCACTTTGGGACATTGGGTCCAGCAGAATACCAGCAGTTTCATTTTGCCTGTGGTGCCTCAAAAATGAAGGGTAGAAAATTCCCCGAAGAGTTTCCCTTCAGTCCCTTTAGGTGCAGAGCCTGCCACCTTTTGAAGGGCAGAAAGGTTTGGTTGAGAGAAACAGAAGGTTGGTTGCTGCAGCCTCCACCTGCTGTTGTGGGTGTCGGCAGGGAAGATGCCTGGGTTGCCTGATGTGCCGTGTGGGTTGGCCATTCAGCAGATGCTGCCTAATGAAGGCAGTGACCCTGCCTGAGAAAGCATACATATATGCCAGAAGGCCTGCAGAGCTCAGCATACATATCTGTAGGGGACTTCAGAGGCATTTCCCTTTTTCCCAGATGCCCATCTTTAACTCCAACAAGAGGTTATGCAGCTACAAATGCCCAGTGGGCCTTCAGAAATGCTGCCGGAGGGGCCTTGAGGTGTTCTCATTGCACATTGGTCTGTGCTGTCTCAGTCATTTAACTAGCTCTTGCTGAGCACCTATCTTTCAGGCACTATTCTAGATGCTGGGGATACAGTGATGAACAAAGTCAGACAAGGCCTTTCCCTCCTAGAACATCCAATCTAGTGATGAGCGAAAGCCTGTTCTAGTTCTTTGTTATTTTTAGAATTTCCAGAAAAAAAGTTTCACACAATGAACTCTTCCCCACTCACACTCAGTTTCTTCTGCCTCATTGTCAACCTTTTGTTCATGTATCCTTCTTCCCCCAAGAAGAAGCAGTCCTGAGGTTGTAGTGGGTGTGGAGAGTGGGAGCGGGTGCATGGAGGGTTGCCCTAGGCAGAACCCTGGGTAAGTAGATGTTCCCTCCTGCCTCCCCCTTTGGTGCCCTATCAACCGCTAAAAATGCCTTACCTCAACTCCTCAGGTGTCCAGGGTCCCTGTTACAATAAAGTAAGGCATCTTCCCAGTGCACGGCCCTAAGTGCTGCGTGTTCTCTTTGGGGTCCCTGACCTACCAGCCCCTGATGTCTGCAAAGCTCCAGGAAGAAAGCTGTTCCATTAGGTCACACTGATATAGGAAGAGATTAACAAATATCTGGTCAAGTCTTCCAGGAGTGCTGGCCTTTAAAGAGAGGAGACATTAGTCTAACAAATCTCTAAGCGATCAAACTTCAGGCACAGACAAGTAGGGTGAGGATGTTTAGGCAACCTGGTGAGATTTGGGGGCCAAGTGCTACCAGCGCCAACTCTGCACCTGTGGCTTTACTTGCCTTGCCTCTTGCTTGACCTCACACAGGCTATTATTTGGGGTTATTCTGCCCTACCGACTGGCTTTTTCTTGCAAGTGCTGTGTGTGTGTGTGTGCGTGCACACGCATGTGCAAATGTCCACATCTTATCAGGTCATTGTGTAACTTACGTGCATCTGTGTAACCAACCGTGGCTTCTCAGCCCTTTTGAAGAACATCAGTGTTTGAAGGGCACAAGGTAGTGCTACGCTCACATGTCCCACCATCCAACCCCAGGGGAGTCACCCTCGTTTTCTCCTACCACTTAATTCACATGAGGTAGAAGAGACAAGGTCCTTCACAGACACTATCTCAGGACTGGAATTCAGGAAAGAAAGAGGATTCATTTTCTTGACACAATCTTTCACCAGTTACAAATAGTAGCAATTGCCTATGGGACTCTTTTGAGAAATTATGAAGTGTTAATTAGCAGAAGCACTGTGTATTTAAAATATGTGGCATGTTTAAATAACTATTAAATTTAACCTGCTTTGCAGAGTTGAGAATCCATCTGGTCCAAAATCTGAAGAGTTGAATTTTGCTGCATATATGAAGAGAACTGTTTAAATGCTTCTGGAAGTGATCATTTCATGTCACTTTTGTTTCGTTAGATGTAGAAACTGAGGTACAGAAGCTGATGGTGACTGGCTGTGGTGACAGCTTGGCTATTCTAATTGACGTGCCTCCATCTCTCAGAGCAAAGTTTTAAATCCCTCCCCATGTCCAGAGGGCATGTCAGGAGTGTGAAGGGACTGTGGCTGTGCTTTAGAAGTCACATATTTCAAACTTGTTGATCTCAATGACTTGCAACTCTTTTAGCTTAAAAGGGAAAATCAAGCATTCCCTGACATTTTCTGTGGAGATGAGGAGGGCAGAGCCAGGAAGCCCAATCCAGGCACTGACCATATAGTGTCACTGAGTCTGTCTTTGGACAAATTACACTCTCTTGGCCTCAGTTTTCTCACAGATTTTATGAAGGGAGGTGGAGAGTTGGGATGTGTATCCATTAGGCTCTAACAAGGAAGTGTCTCTAAGTGTCTCAGCAGAGGGAATTTAATGCAGGACATTTGCACAGGTTATGGAGGAGGTAAAAGAGATTGCTGAGAGGTAGCTCAGATATTAGCCCCAGCAGAAGTCACTTCTGCCAGGAAGGAGGCTAGAAAGCTAGAGGGAGAGACTGGGGAAATGGTGTCATCCCAGCCATGGGGCCAGGTTCACTCACTCCTTGGAAGCTGGAACATGGTGGGCCTCTCAGATGGGAGCTGGGGCCATGGAGGAGATGCCATGTGAGACAGAGTGAGGGAGGAAATGTCCTGATGTTTTCTCTCTGTCTCATGTCAGTGCCTCCTATTGCCCCCAACCCAGCAGGAGACCAGCTGACATGGAGCCTGCCATAGTCAGCTGGGAAGGCTGAGGAATGATTAGCTGTGAGCAGGCCAGGTTCCTTCATTCAATAAGAGCCAGACGTTAAATGTGTCCTTGAGAGTTTTCCAATGGATATGTCAGGCCAGTAACACCAGAGTGGTCTTACACTTGATCTTAGCCAAAAGGCCGAGAAGCGATCAGAGTGGTCTTTAATGAGACTCCTCTTCTGCCACCGTCAGAGACGAACATTCCTAAGGTGAACCTACGGAATGCACTGGACTTGTCTCTGTGCAGGGAAGATGAGGCAAGCTTTCAGGCGTGGTGTTTGTTGATGAGGAGGATGAAGAAGATACAAGAGTAAGAGAGGATGAGAAAGAGAAGGCAGAGGAGGGGTCATACCTGTAAGTGGAGGGTGAACCCAAAGGCAAAGAGATCAGAGGGTCTCACTCATGACCAGGGATGATTACTGCCTATGCAAAATGATACTTCCTGTCATAAAATGATTCACAACAGATTAGTGATAGTAGGCTTTTCTAGAATGTTCAACATATTTTCATACAGAGTACTTTTTCATTGAGTGTCCTCAATCGATACCTGTCAAACTGGATTGATTCGATATCCCTTCACCTAAGGTACCTCATCCTGAAGGAGGAAGGAAGGGGAGTGGTATTGGCACTCACACTGTGCCGTCAGCTCAAGGCAAACTGCTCACACAGGCATTTTAGTTGCAGTGGAATTTGAGGGGCTACAGACCCTTTCTCTGGGCTTCAGACTCTTTGTGAAGTAAGGATGTTGAGTGAGCTTCCAGGGCCTCCCTGACTCTGCCACTCTGGGATCTGCCCTAGACCCTGGAAGACAGGTGCAGGAATGGCCCCGCAAGCCATGCGGGAAGAGAGCAAGGGAGATATAAATAGGATGCTTGCACGGCCATGTCCCATGAGGTCAGGCTGAGTGTATTGGTGTGGCCTCAGCACAGACTTAAATAAACAGAAGCCCTTTGCAATAATTTAAGATCTTGCATTTGACCGTGAAACAGGGAGGGGGTAGACCATAGCAATGCCTATAAATCCACTTTTCTCTGCTGCCCGCTGCCCTCTTACCTCCTATTGCTGCTTCTCTCTCAACACGAGGCATTAAAAACCACCAACTTCTTTGAAGGCCCCTCTCTCGTTCTCTCCCAACTCCCCTCCCTGTTGATTCTACCTCACGAAGCCCAAAAGAGCCAATAAGGCAAGGTGGGCTCTTCTTGGAGTTAAGAGAGGAGAGGCTGCAGAGAAGGAAAAAGCTGGGAACACTCATGCATTAATCATTTTTGTCCTGACTCATATACAGAGATGAGTAATAGCAGGAAAAGATGCCAGTTTGGTGGCAAATGAGAGGTGCCAGAGCCAAGAAGAGGGAGAGAATTAAGTATTGGGGAATGGAAAGACCTTGACCAGAGGAAGAGAGGAAGGGACACATGTAGAGCTGGGGGCTGATGTGGGGTAGACTGTGATCCTGTATGTCTGGAGTGGGCATTTCATGCAGAGGAAGACTGGGAGAAGCGCTAGCCTGAGGAACTTGAGAGCCAACAGGAACTTTGTCCTGTTGTTTAGAAAAAAATGGCACCATGTCACTCCCTCTGCCCTGAGCTCATGGCCGACCCTGGAAATCAATCCCCTCCACCTTTCCCACCGAATGCAGAGGAAGACTCAAGCTCTCTTGAGTCAGTGACACCAATCCATTGGACTTGGTACACAATTAAAAGCCTCATGGCCTGCTTGGCTACGGACAATGGGAAGTCTTGAGTGACTTTTGTGAAGCATTTTAGAGATAAAACTGTGTGCAGATTGGCTTGTAGGAGGGCACTGGAGAAAGAGATCGGTGGGAAATGAAAATAGAATTCAGGCTGTTAAAAACAAAATTCATCTGAGTAAATTTAAAGATCAAATTGGCTGTATTCAGTGATTGATGAATCAGGCCGCATCCCATTTAGCAAATAGAAAGGAGCTCAGAGGGGCTGTGCAAAATGGAAGGGTTTTATAGGCAGAAACAGGGAGGGACAGTTGGCAAAAGAATAGAAAGGATTGTTTCAGGCAAGGTCAATTTCCCTTAGGGGACAGAGCAGGGGGTCTTATTAGGTGGATGACCTCATCTTCCTTTGGGACAAGAAGAGGGCCCATGTGACAGATGACCTCACTGCTACTGACCAGAAAATTCCTGACTGAGCAGTTAAGACAACATTTCTGGGGGGAGGTTGAAACTGCAATTAGGTTAGGTAGTAAGCCCTGGTTTGGTGACTTGGCCTAACATAAGTGACTCCATTTTGGGCTTGGGGTTTTCTTTTTCAACAAGGCCAAGAAAGTTCTGTATCTTTTGGTCATTCCTACATTAGACTTGGTGGACCAGATTTTTCTTTTTTTTCTTTTTTCTTTTTTTTTTTTTTTGAACCGAGGTTTAATTAGTGCATAAACTACTTTACTCCCCCATCCTTATCCTGGGGCATACCAGTGTCCTCTCCTCTCTTGTTGACCAACCTGAGCTTTTCAAGATCTACTCACAGGTGTAAGAGTCCAGGCTGCATTAGAGGCAAGTACTCGTCCCCTTTTTGGACCAAGTGTTTTTTACTCCATGAAAACAATAGGGCATAAATACTGATGTATAAGTCTCCATCAAGTTCACTGAAATTTGGAAACTGGAATTCTGTCGTCAAAGTTTCCATTCTCCCATGAATTATTCTGGGCCCTCCATAAGCCAGGGATAAGGACATCTTATTTTTGTTCTGTTCTGTTTTTTTTTTTTTTTCATCCAAAAAGATGAGACCACTTCTTGGTTGACCCTGTTAGAGAGTGATGAACAGGAGCCGTCAGAACCCATTAGCACTGCCCCAGTGAGCTGCTGTTCAACTCAGAAGCATCGACCGAGCCTAGGGAGACGTGCCGCCAGAGCTCAGGGACTTGCTTCTGC
Source organism: Paguma larvata (assembly GCA_030068075.1). Lineage (NCBI taxonomy): Eukaryota > Metazoa > Chordata > Mammalia > Carnivora > Viverridae > Paguma > Paguma larvata. The sequence continues at coordinate 51,110,731 of CM057836.1, forward strand.
TCTTTATCCTCCAGCTACAGAGAGTGGGGGGTGGTGGCGTGTCCTCCACTGTCGTAGCGACCAAGTGTGGTGGCTGATTGGATCTACAACTTCTGACCCTTTGTTCCAGGCATCCCCTTTGTCATCATGGTGCTGCTAGTGACAATATGCTCTTAAACCCTCATGACTCAAAGTGTGATCTGTGGACCATCAGCACTGGCATCACTTAAGGGATTTTTTTTTATGTTTATTTTTGAGAGAAGAGAGAGAGACAGACAGGGCGTGAGCAGGGGAGGGGCAGAGAGAGAGGGAGACACAGAATCTGAGGCAGGCTCCAGGCTCCGAGATGTCAGCACAGAGCCCGATGTGGGGCCTGAACTCACAAACCGTGAGATCATGACCTGAGCTGAAGTTGGACACTTAACCAACTGAGCCACCCAGGCACCCCCACTTAAGGGATTTTGAGAAGTGCACAATCTCAGGCCTCACCCCAGATCTACTGAATCAGAACCTGTAGGTTAGCAAGATTCTCAAGCAATTTGTATACATATTGAGGGTGGAGTAGCCCTAAGACAGTTCTAGAGGCCAGAAGTGCAAAACAGGTGTCAGGGCTGTGCTCCCTCCAAAGTCTCTAAGGGAGAATCCATCCTTCTTTCAGTTTCTGCTGGCTGCTGGTAACCCTTGACTTGTGGCTGCATCACTCCTGTATCCGCCTGTCTTCACATGCCCATCTTATCTGTGTGTGTCTTATTAAGGATACTTGTAATGGGATTTGGGGTCCACCTGGATAATTTAGGATGATTTCATCTTGAGATTCTTAATTTCATTGTTCAAGATCCATTTTCCAAATAAGGTCACATTCTCAGGTTCTGGGAGTTAAGACATGGACATATTTTTTTGAGGGGCCACTACTCAACCCACTTATAGACCCCCTTGGAACATTCCAAAGCAGTATGCTTCCAAGCTGCTTGCATTACTCACCCTCCTCAGCTGGTCCGGCTTGGTGTTTGGATTCACCCATACAGCTGACAACTGCCACATGATAGCATTATTGAAAAATTTTCTGTGACAGACATTGTCCTGTGTGCTTTTCATGGATGAATCCATTTGATTGCAACAATCCTTTGGGGTTGCTCTCGTAGTTACCACCCCCACTTTATAAATGAGGAAACTGAGGCCTGGGGTGGTTCAGGATTTCTCCTAAAATCTCACAACTGGTAGAGGTGAACCTAAGATACAAATCAGGCAGTCTGCACTAGAATCTGTATGCTTTGGTATATAGTAATGCTTCTGAAATTATGTAATATGTTTCTGAAATTATAGAGGGTTCCAAAAGGTGTAGGAGAGAGATGGCATCAGGGTCCTTTGTCCCACTTCCCAGAGACGCCGGGCACAAGGAAGGCAAAGATAGTATGTGAGCAGCCATCCTGCCCCACCCTACAGTGTATGGAGTTGCGGGACCACCCCCCAGCTGTTGTTTATTCCACCCCAAAGCTGTTTTCATTTAACACTGTATCAGTACACACAGCCTGTCCGGGCTAAATGCCTTATGGGAGTTTATCATCAAAAAGGTCTTTTAGGTGGATGTTTAGTAGGCTTCATACAGTTAGTGTGTATCACGCCTTGGGTTGACACATTCCATTTGTTTAAAACCTTATTTAATTTGCTTTAAATGACCTCGTCTTGAGTGATGAGAAGTGGACTTTCCCCCTCTGTTAGCTCTCTTTATACCTTCTGTGATTTTCTGCCTTAGTTTGCAGTCCTTTGCCACTTTTATTTTTCCCATACTGAAAATCTCACCCCTTTCTTTTGAATTCTAGGCTTACCTGCCAGGAAGGGCCAGAAGTCCTTCCTTCCCAAGACACAGCATGTCAGATGGCGGGGCATAGCTCTTTGTACCCGTAATAAATAGCCAGGTCAAGGGGTCAGGGAATTAGCTGGAAAAATCTGTTACCAGTCCAGGCATTCTCATCAGTGATGCAAGGAGCAAAAGCACTGGCATCCCTAGATCACCTGCTCAGATGGAAGAGTGGAACCCACCATTTAAAACTGCCTATCAGCCAAAAATCTACCTATGTCTTTAGTACAGAAATTCGGCAGCAAACATAATCTGCCTGATTTTATTAAGCTCAGTTTCACAGATGCATTGACATTCCCTTGAGAACATTTGATGGGGCAGTGAGCCCAGATGTACGCTTGCTGGCAAGATGGAATCCGGACTGCAATTTTAAAAATTCAATTGTTACAGGGACAATAGACTACAGGAAAAATGATTTAATAGTAGCACCTAACATTTATTGAGCCCATATTATTTATCAGGCCCTGTACTTTCATATATTATCTCATATAACTCATATAACCCTCTGAGGAGGTGCTGTTCCTCTCTCCATTGTACAGATCAAGAAACTGAGGTCTAGAGAAATTAATTAATTTGCCCAAGTACACACAGCTAGAAAGATGCAGAGGTAGGATTTGATCCTAGGCCCCAATGTTTCTCAGAGCCTGGATTCTTAGCCACAAGGCTGTAGGGTGGCATTAGGGCCAAATCCCTAAGCCCTTAATGTAATGTGAGATAGCTTTGAACTCCTATTGCCCTAACTCCTTTGGGAGTTCTTAATTTTCCCTCCATTTGCTTCAAATCAGTCTATTCCCAGTATTGAGAAAATGCAGGGCAGGTCTCAATAGCAGATTTGGGAGGGTTCTGAAAGAGGATATGGGAGATGGGAACTAGCATTTGTTGAGCACTTACTATGTTCTAGTCCACCTTGAGAATACTTCCAGCCAAGGTGGTTTTCATCCACTCAGCAAATCAGAAATTCAGGGACTGGATCCATCTCCATTTTTGTCTCATCTTTTAAGCTTTGCTTTGGCTTTCTCATCATGGATGACAAATGTCATAATGTCGTAAATCCTTATGACATTATAATCTTGTCTCACCGAGAAGGAAGATGCCTCCTCAGGAGAACGTGGATGTCCATGCAGCAAAACATGTTTGGCAGCCGGGCACATCAGCCTGCCTTGCTATCGTGGGTGTTGGGGCACTGCCTGGTGGAAGGACTGACAGCCAACAAACTTAGTTGCCGATAAACCCCCAAGTCTGGGTTCATGGGCTTATCCTAAAGCCTCATGGCCTCTTTCTCTTGTCTGATCCCTTGGCTTCCTGACCCAGTGGATGACCTGCCGCCCACATGTGAAGAGCAGTCCCAACGCTGGTGACATAACTTAGAAGTTGGGTCTCCATACTTCTTCAATTCTAAGGCACACATTTTCCCCACATGTCAGCATCTTTGACGGTGGGATGTGTCCTCCAATTAACGATGATTTATAATTGACAGTGGTTTTCCCTTCCTAGTAATACTTGAAATAATAGTATGTCAGTCAATCAATGATGTCTTAGATTTGAAGAAATAAAATGATGCCAATGTTTATTTTTACCCCTCACTGTCAAATCAATGCCTGGGCTTGTATTTTTCTGCCTTCACTTCTGAGGCCTGAATCAAAAGTCTTCTTTATGCTTGCCTGTGTGACTAGCCTCCCATCTCCTTTCTTCAAGGAGGAGATGTCCTGCAAGTGAGGCTGACTGGGTCTCCAGTATCTAATAGCCCTCAAATTGTTGCCATGATGCTTATGTTTCATTCTTTTCTTCCTAAACCTTTTCACTAGTTTTATGGGATCTCAGGAAGCTCTGAAGTGGGAGGTCATATTTAGAGATTTGTGGGTTCACCTAAGAATTCATTTCCTCAAGTCTGAGGTTAATAGACCAATTGCCTAGAAATGTGTTTGATTGAACTTTATTAAGTGTCCTATAAAAGGAGTACCCATTTTTAACCAGGATGCAGGATTGGCTATTATCCTTGATAGTTGTCCTTATATATATTTGATCTTAAGTGGACTGATTGGTCAACTAGTACAGAAATTGCCTTTAGGAATTAAAAGTCACCCTTAATTGTGTGTACATCACATCTGATTTCCAGAAAACATGTGGTTTCCTGATCATCTTTTGCTAGAAGCTAATTTCCCTGTGCATCATACATTAGGGGACTTGAGTTCATCTTATTTGAGAATAAAGTGAATGAAAAAACAATTAGAAGTGTCTTGAGAAAAGGCACTTGAGAGGAAGATAAGTGATCTGGGAGACTCAAAAGTGCTTGCTTCTTGTAATAATGTGCCATAGGAATCACAAGAAAAATGTCAGAAAATGATTTGGCTTCCTTAATGTAGTTCAAAAAGACATGGCTTCTAAGAAATAGGAGAGGACAGGCACAGGAGAGAACCAGCTAGGAGGAAAGGGGCAGAGGTGAAAATGGAGATGAAGGAAAGCATGCTACAGAGAAAATGTCCCATTTTATAATTAAAACCATACTAGTTCTGCCAAATTAACACCAGTGAAGATGGAAATCCTGACAAACTGTCAGAATGCAAGGAAAGTGTCAATAATAAAACTAATGAGGGGAAAAATGAAACAATGTAGAGAACAGAGATTCAGTATATGGATAATTGGTGATCCTGAAAGAGACAAGATTAAGTTAAAAGAAGACTATCTTGAGCTAAAAAAAAAAAAAAAGAAAAAAAAAGGTGTGAAGATGTTCTTCGGGGCAGGCTGTCTGCTGTAACAGCAACCTCAGAATCTCCAATCAGATGCTCAGTGGGCTGCCTTTAGTGACACTGGTTCCTTCCATTTGGCAGCTGCATTAGCCCCAAGGGTCCTAGAATGTCTACTGGATCCTCTGCATCCAGCAGGGAGGCAAGAAAGGAGAACGTGTGGATAAGGCACTTCTCTTTTTATGAAAGATTTTTTAATGTTTATTTTTGAGAGAGCGAGCGAGGGTGAGTGGGGGGGCAGAGAGCGAGGGAGACACATAATTTGAAGCAGGCTACAGACTCTGAGGTGTCAGCACAGAGCCTGATGCAGGGCTCAAATTCAAAGACCGCGAGATCATGACCTGAGCCACAGTTAGATGCTTAACCGACTGAACCATCCAGGTGCCCCTGCTCTTTTTTTTTTTTTTTTAACTTAAAAAAAATTTAAATCCAAATCAGTTAACATATAGTGCAATAATGATTTCAGGAGTAGAATTTAGTAATTCATCACTTACATATAACACCCAGTGCTCATCCCAACAAGAAGGCACCTCTGCTCTTAATCGCCTGGGTTATAGGGGTTACATTCCATATGGCCCTTGCCAGATGGAAAGGGGGCTGGGAAATTGGATGCCCAGGAAGAAGAAGTAGGTTTGGTGAGCACATGGCATTGTCTCTGACGCAAGCACACATACAGGTATACGGAGAAGTTGAAATAGTTCCTCCTTAATACCTTCACAGTAAAATCTAAACCATATGGAATCATAGGAAGGATCACAGAGAGGACGGCAAAGCCAAAGAGCATGCCTCCTATTTTTTTCTATTTTTGTCCTGACACTTTGTGACAGCCCAAGCCTCACTTCTCAGGCTTTTGGGATGTCTCCACGTGGATAATCTAGAGGCCAGTAGAGTTCCCATGTAAGCCTTTAGACCCTCTACCCTTTAGCAGTCCTTCACCATCCCTTTACCCCAGGCCTATGAGGTCTTCTCACTGGGGTTGTGAATTTTTACAGTTTCTTTAGTCTGGAGAGAGGAGGGATGGTGTCAGATCCTCTTCTAGTCCTAGGTGCAAGGTGTTCTTATAATTTTCTTTTATGCCAAGTTAGGAAAACCCTCCCCACAACACCAGTGAAAAAGCCAACAAGACAATTCTGACTTTAATGTGCTAAAAGAGCATTTATTTTCACCTCTGTGGTTGTAGAACTTTATTCTATTAGACATAGAAGGGCACATTGCCCAATAGCTGTTTCCTGGATTTCCTGGCTGGAGGTGGGGATGGGAGGTGAGGATAGTCCTGCCACGTGATTCAGTGAGTTACATTTTACTTTCCTATTGAAGAACACATGCTCTCAGATTAGTTTGAAAAAAGCAGAACCAAATGTTTTATGTTTGAACTTGACCGAGGTGAAGCTTTTCAAAATATATCTCCATCGATCTTAGGTATAGTCTTGCCAGAAGCAGAAGGTGGACGAGATGACTGCTTAAAAGTATCTGTGACTGGATTCTAGGACAGCCTGAGGTGTGGAAGAGTGAATCAGAGGACATGTCAGTTCAATTAGACAGTCTTTCTGATGAGCTTTTATCCACAGAGTGTGCAAGTTTGGCTGACCTTTTCACTGAAGGGACTATTTGAAGGCTGAACCCAGCCTTCCTGCTAGTTCAGCATTGTCTCTGCATCACCAGGAATTCCTGAATCCCCCTTTCTTTCCTCTTCATTGAAGGCATGAAGTCCACATGTTTTTGTGATTGGTGGCAGATATCTGACAAGTGGATTAAAGCTTAATGCTGGAGACTCAAGGTTGGGAGCTCCCTGGAACTCCATGGTTCGTGAGGATCTACTAGAGCACCGTCCCCCTACTGTTGTCATGATCTCTCCATGAGCTGCCCCTGCCTCAACTACATTGTGGGCCTTTTGAGAGCAGGGATTGTGAATCATACCCTTTGGTGTCCCCATGCCAGAAATAGGAAACAGAATGATCCTTTAAGGGGCTGGCTCCTCGAAGAATATGAAGCAGAGCCTTGGGCTTTCACTATTTGCTGTTCTCCATTCCCCACCTTCCTACCAGGCCTCGCGTATCTGTTCACCTTCATTTGGAGAAGGGGAGGGAATCATGGCAAAGTAAAAAGAGAGAACAGGCTCTGGAACCAGATGGGTTCAAACTAGCCTCTGCTCATCAATAGCTCTGTAGCCCTGATCAGGTCATCCCATTTTCTGGAGCCTCAGTTTCCTCACCCAAAATCCAGGAAGATGAGTCGATGAGAAGGGCCCAGCACACCCGTACCTATTTGAGTTTAACAGCCCAAATTTTGTTGATTGAATAGTGTCTTCCTTCAATATCTAACTCAGAACTTTGATCCTCACAAATGTGGACCCAAGGTTTCCAGTCTCCTGTTCCAAAAAACATTGAATATATACATTTATTTTCAGTTTCACACACATGTGTATATACGTGTATATGTGTATGCGTATGTATATGTATATATATATGTATATATACATATATATATATGTAGAGAGAGAGAGAGAGAGAAATAAGATATACGCCATCATTTCAGAGGTGGTCTGCAATGTATTCATTCAATGCTTGTTATTCTCTCTCTCTCTCTCTCTCTTCTCTTTCTCTATCAATTTATCTTTATTCGTATTCACATTTTTCACTATGACTGTGGGCTTCTAGCAGTCAGGGACCAAATCTCATTTGTTGTGGAAATCTTTCCCATCATGCCACATTCCAGTTTGTGCTCATTCTTGGGCACTGATAGATACTCAACAAATAATTGTGCATGTCTAGTGAGGGGCAGTGGGACTGATTTCAAGTGGTGAGAAAGAATACTGGGTCCATTCATGCCACAGCAGCACAATTTCTGGATAATAGAAGAATGAACCATTAGGTCTGGGGCCCTTTACTAGAAGGTTTTTAAAATTCACTGGACTTTGCTAGGAAAAGATGCTCAGAAACGAGCACTTCTTAGCACTGTAGCAGTCAGGGAGCTAAAGGGTTCTTCTAGCCAAAGAGGTTTCCAGAGGTGGATAAAGAGAGACTTTACCATTTCTCTCCTTCTTCCCTTCTTTTAAATGATTTTTGTTCTAAATGGTCACAGTAGTTGATACCTAACATAGAACTTGGGAAATTCAGAACCGTGTGAAGAAGTTGATGATAAGCTTCACCCATAATCCCACCATGCAGGGCTGTGAGCTTTCCCTCTATCTGAACAGACCAGGCAGGGTGTGGTCCAGCCCCTTGTTCAGCAGTCTCCATTTACTTTGCAAAATGACAGCAGCAAAGCCATGACCGGCTCTTCCCTCTCTTCTGGAAGTCTCAAGGATCGGTGAGTTTGGGTTCTAACTTGGTCTAAGGCTTGGAACAAATGGTGTGCTGTGGGGCTGGGTGCCTAGGGCTCTCTAGGGCTGGGACCACCCTGGGGGAGGCCATGCCCATGGTGGTGGGGGCGGGCTAGCTGGAAGTGACGGCTCACAGCATCTTTCCATTTTGGGCTCAGGGTGCTCAGACTGTCTCTTCCTGTTTGATGTCTCCCCTTGAAGGGGCAGGAGACAGGCACCCACCTCTCTTAGGTGCATGTGGAGCTCAAACAGCTTCTAACAAAAGGTCAGACAACTTGGGCATCTGTTACTTTCCTTCTAGACCTTCTGTTTCTTTTATAGCTATTAGGAATGACCCACAGAAATGTGGTTTTATACTTGAGTGATTACATATACCTGGTCTTCGGTGGGACAGTGAGGAAAATGACTTGTGACAGAGAGCATCTTTCATGCTTTGCAATCCCTAGCTGCTCTGCTAAGAGGGTGAACCCCAGGCGGAGTCTTTACTGAGTAGGGGTCAAGGATGTGAAGATACAAACTGGGGATACTGAGAGGGAGCCCCAGGACTCCCCTGAGCACAGAATCAAGGGTCCTGGGGTGGGGGCAGGAGAGGGGCTGCTAGAGGGAAGAGGTAAGAGAGATAGATAAGGGGGCAGGGCTAAATTTTGGAGAGCCAAGGGAATTGTGGCTGGTGGCATGTGAGGTATAGTCCTTTTTTCTCCGTCTCCCCATAATCAGTATTATATTATGGAGTTGGATTTGCTAGAATCCTGCTTCAAAATAGGCAGGAAGAATGGCTGCTAGAGGGGCCCCAGCCATTTGGGTTGTACAACACAAGAACATTTTGTTTTAAAGGAGGTGAATTGGGCCCTAGGGAGCCCGCCATACGTGCTTCCATTAGCCCTCGGCATCTTACCATGAAATAGGCTGCGGAGGGGTCTGTCTCCCCACCTTGTACGTGAGCTCCCCTAGGACCTAGAGCCTCTCTCACCTCTGGCACCCCAGGACCTGGACCGTGCTGCTTTGCTGAGCCAGCCAAACTTCCAATGTACTGTTGATTGAGTTTCAGGTTCAACCAACAGTCATTCAGCATCTGACTGGCACCAGGTCTTGTGGCCACATGGGAAACAGAAAAATGCCAAAGACACAGGCCCTGCCTGCTAAGGAGCTCATGGTAGTAGTCTTTTGCTGAGAGACTGTAAGTGGAACAAAAGAGGTGAGTAAAGGTGTTGGGAGAGCCTAACGGGTGGGGCAGGGGGGAAGCTTCCAGGAGGAGAGGACAGCTGAAGAGAGAAGGCAAAGAGGAAAGGGTTCTCCAGGGAAAGATCAGCATGGACAAAGGCACATAGCTGTGAACCAGCCTGGGGTCTTCCGGGTCCTGGGCACAGCCCCAGAGCACCTATGAGAGGCAGGGAGGTGGGGGCAGGCACTGAGAGACTCACAGGGCTTTGTGTGTTGGCTAAAAGCCTGGATCTCATCACCTCTCTTCAGAGAATTGTCAGACTGGGGTCCTCTGCAGTCCACCCAGGGTGGCAACCATGCCCCAGTTGCTAGACCCTTCTGAGTGTCCCTGGCATCATACCTCTTTCTCATTAAGATTTGTTGGTATGGTGCTTGTCCTGGCCCTGCTCAGCCTGACTGTACAATCAGAGATCTGATAGTTTTGGTACCACAGGGGAATGTTTTACACATTTGCCTATGATAACTTTAAAGCCTATTTTCATTTTATTTTTTTTAATGTTTATTCTTGAGAGAGAGAAAGACAGAGTGCAAGTGGGGGAGGGGCAGAGAGAGAGAGAGGGAGACATAGAATCCAAAGCAGGCTCCAGGCTCTGAGCTGTCAGCGCAGAGCTCGACGCGAGACTTAAACTCACAAACTGTGAGATCATGACCTGAGCTGAAGTCGGATGCTTAACTGACTGAGCTGCCCAGGCACCCTAGCCTGTTTTCATTTTAATCAGGGAATAATACTATAACCCGAGGAATGGAACTCTAATAGTGTAATTTCAACACCAGTGGAGATTGGGATGGTAATTATTATATTCAGTGTCCGCTTATCTGGAGGACAGATGTCTGTCTTCTTACATAAATGACACAGATCACTTCTGGGGATAAAGATTAATTCTCTCAGTGGATACAGTTAATAGCTCAGACTCTGAAAATCCACATCTTAGCAGGTTACGGCCACATACTTCATACCTCTGTGGTGTGGGCTGCTGGGGATGGGGAAGAAGCTTGTGCTTTGGGTAAGACAACTTACCACTGCAGGATTGGTCCTTAGGGGACATCAGTGGCCACCTTTAGAAGAATAGCATCCTGGAGCACCTGAGTGGCTCAGTCGATTAAGCATTTGACTCTTGATTTTGGATCAGGTCATGATTTCATGGTTAGTGGCTTCGAGCCCCACGTCAGGCTCTGTACTAACAGTGTGGATCCTGCTTGGGATTCTCTATCTCCCTCTTTCCCTGCCTCTCCCTCCCTCTCTCTATCAAAAATAAATAAATAAACTAAAAAAAAAAAATAGCATCCAGAGATATGTCAGCAAGCCCCACCCTAGAGCTAGCCCTTCCACATTGGGGCATTGGACAGAAGCAGCATCAGATGGTGGCCGTGGTACTGTTCCAGATCAAAATAAGACTAGTGGGAAGAGGACCCCAGCTGGCAGTCGGAAATGCAGAGCATAGAGAATAGGTTATGGAAGCAACAGGCAGGTCCCTAACTAGAGCCATGAGCATCAGGACTGGGCTCAGGTGCCATCACAGTATTGAAATGCTGAGCCCAGGGTATCCTGGCTGGGCTGGGCTGAGAAGGAAGCTGTGCCTCAGTGGCCATCCAGTGTCCTGGACTCCCTCAGGCACACAGTACCTACCAAGATGCAATCTCCCTGCCTCTCAGTGGTAGGTCAAGTCTTCCCAGATGCTCTGCTGTGGGCAGTGCTGGGTCAGGGATGGAGCTGAGCTGGGCAGTGATGCAGGACAGGCAGGGACTGGCCCCGGGTCCATGGTGGGAATAGGAATTTGTGTCGGAGATGCTGCCAGCTCGGGGGGATACAAGCATCCTTGCTCTGAGCAACAAGTGCACAAATGAACATTGCCCAAGTGACAATGGAAAACTGTCACTTGTGTTTTTTGAAGACCTTGAGCCCCAGGATGTTTGGAGTAGTAACTCATCCTTGTTTGTAAGGCATTCACAACTTTCCATTCCTCCTTCAGTAGCACTTCATGACCAGTTCCCCAGGTATCAGCTGGGGGCCTCTCTTCCCCTTGAACTCTCAGTGAATTGTCTTAAATCCACCAATTCATGGCCTGTGCACCTCTGAAAACCCTTACACTTTCCTGGGGTGTGGTATTCTCCAGGCTTTTCCTGCTTCTTTGCCTGCACCCAAAATTCTCTCATACCCGTGTCTGTGAGTTGAGTAGCTGTTAGTGAATATTGGGGGGTGGTGTGAGGAAGGGGTCATATGCCTTCCAGCCCAGCAGCCCATGACCCTTCTGGGCTCATTCGGGAGTTCCACATTCTCCCTCCACCGCGTAAAGTAACTTTCTCTCCCCTGTTCCTCGAAGCCAACACTCAGCAAAGAGATTTTTCCAATTCCTCTCTTTGAAAAGAGTTTTGATATCATTTGTAAAGATAATGAAGATTTCTTTATTTCTTTTAATATGCACAATTTGCTTTTAAACTAAAATTTCATTTCTAGTTCATTTTTAAGAATTTCTTAGGAGTCCTTAAAATAAATCAGCACCTAATGGTGCCGCAAAAACAGGGTGAGGAGTCCTGGTGTGCAGACAAGACCCTGATATTTGTTGTTTGTGTTTTTCAGCTTCCACCCTGATGTTTGAAATCCTGTAGATGTGGTCGGCGTCCCTGAGAACGAAGCAGGGTGCACGGGCCGAGCACTGAGAAACAGCAGCCTGGGACGAGGTTGGTCCAGCCTCCCGGTAATTTGCCAGCAGTTTTTGGTGGCGATGGGGGATGAGGCAGGCTTTTGGTTGAGTCCATCTAACCAGGATGAGTTTCCAGTCATCCAGGTCATTGCCATGAACTGCCCAATCCTGCCGACTTGAGAGCTCCCATAGAATCTGAAGGACTTTAGTGGTCATTAGCACAATCCCCCTGGAAGGGGCAGAAGCCCGTCTACAGCATCCTGTAGTCACCGAGCTCCTAGGAGAGAGACACCGCCTGACAAAGCAGCCTGTCCCGTCTCCCTGTTCTGTGAAGCTCCTGCTGGTGCAAAGTTGCCCCTTGTACCCTAGCTAAAATCTGCCCACTTAGTTGTGGCCCTGGAGGCTCTAAGGAATCAGCTTCCTCCCTCTTCTACATGGCAGCCTAACAGGCATCTGGGGACAACTGGGGTGGAGGAGTGCAGGATCTGGAGCCAGAGACAGTCCTGGTTGAAATCCTGACAATCACTGTTATCTGTGTGATCTCGGGCAAGTTAGTTAACCTCTCTGAGATTCACTTTCTTTATCTATAAAACCGTGACAATAATATCTGCCCTATGGAAGAGTCCAGGGAATGAAAATGAATCGTGAATGGAAGTTGCCTGGTGCTGTCCCCTCACCAGTTCTCTGATGCAAATGGGGTGTCCTACAATTCAGCTCAGTTCTGACACTACACTGAGTTAAAGGGCACACAGGTTAACTACCACAAGTAAAGAGCAAGGTCAGCAGTAAAATTGCCCACACTTGAGGCACCTGGGTGGCTCAGTCGGTTAAGCATCTGACTTCGGCTCAGGTCATGGTCTCACAGTTCTTGAATTCAAGCCCTGCTGTTGGGCTCTCTGCAGTCAGCACAGAGCCTGCCTCGGATCCTCTGTCTCCCTCCCTCTCTGCCCCTCCCCTGCCACCGTACTTCTGACTCACTTGGGTATAAATTTGAGGGTTCCCATGCCCCCTCCTCAGTCTCTAATTCACTGTAACAACTCACAGAACTTATCGAAGTCACTGTAATTGTGACCACAGTTTTATTATAAAAGATTCAACTCGAGAAGAGAGAAATGTAAGCAGTGCATAGGGCAGGGCATGGGGAGGGCAGGGGATTGGTGCAGAGCATCTGTGCCCCCTCCTTACAGAGTCTGGGTGCATCACCATCCCAGCATACCAATCAGGAAGCTCCTTTAAGCCTGCTGTCTGGAGATTTTTAATGGGGAGCGTCATTGGGGAGAGGGGCTTTATTACTACTTTATTACTAAATCATCTGCCCCTTGATTGAACTCCATCTCCAGCCTCTTCCCCTCCTGTCCTCCATGGTTGGGAGTGGGGTTGAAGTTCAACCCTCTAATCATGTGCTTGGTCTTTCTTGCTGGCCACTCCCTCTCTTGAAACATCTAAGGGCCTGCCATAAGTCACCTCATTAGCAGAAATTCGGATTTGATGAAATGGACTCATTATGAATAACAAAAGACCCTCCTAATGTTTTTTGGATATCTTAGAAATCTCAAGGCTTTTTGAAGCTCTGTGTCAGGAACTGGGGACAAAGGCTTCATGATGTCACACCTGGCCCAACAAGCACTGGCCTCTGATGGTCACCACGCTGCTTATCCTCTTCTTTGTGATCTCCAGGTTGACATGTTCCCACTCTCTGGTCAGAGAACTAGTCAATCTCATCAGTCTTTTTCTGGATGTTCTTTTTGTTAATATAGCTCAAGATTGAATTAATTTTTTGGACTACAACATATAATTACAGTTATTTGATATGCACCTGTTTACAGTTGAATCATAAGCCTCTCATTACTCGAGTTCCTAACGCTATGATGATTCTAGCCCCCAAATGACACATAATAAGAGCAAATGCTTAATAGCACGTGATATAAACCAGGTGCTGTTTTAAGTTCTTTACATACATTAACTCATTTAGATCCTCACAACAGCCTAATGAGGTAGTTAAATAATCCCAGTCCCCATTTTGCATATGGGGAAACTGAGGCACAGAGAGGTTAGGTAACTTGCTCAATATGATCACATAGCTAATAAGGAGCACATCATGTTCTTGTTCCAGAGTTCATGCTTTTTTTAAAATTTTTTATTTTTAAGTAATCTCTAGACCCGTTGGGACTCAAACTCGAAACTCTGAGATCAAGAGTTGCCTGCTTCAACTGAGCCAGCCAGGTACCCCTGGAGTCCTGGAGTCCCTGCTTTTTTTTTTTTTTTTTAATGTTTGTTTATTTTTGAGAGAGACAGGGTGAGAGCAGGGGAGGAGCAGAGAGAGGAGACACAGAATCCAAAGCAGGCTTCAGGCTCTGAGCTATCAGCACAGAGCCCGATGCAGGGTTCGAACCCATGGACTGCAAGATCATGACCTGAGCCAAAGTTGGACGCCCAACCAACTGAGCCACCCAGGTGCCCCTGGAGTCCCTGCTTTTAGCCACTGAGCTACACTGCACATAACTTTGGTCACCTGTGTAACATTTTGGAAGGAAAAGAAGCAGCACAAAAGGATGCTTCTGGTTCACAAAGTCAAAGGGTGGTTTTCTCTGCTCCCCATTGTCATGGTGAAGGAGTCAGGGCTTCCATTTTCTACCCTAGTCCCATTGGAGCATCTCTGGAGTGACCTTCTGGGGATGGTCTCTGAGAAGTGAAGGCAGGCCTGGGGGCTTAGTGGTATGGGCTCCTGTCCGGCAGGACCTGAGCTTTTTTGTTCCTCATGCTTTAGGGAGGGTGATGCTATGTCAAGCCTTCACAGACCCATTCCTGGGAATGCAGCCACTCCAAGGGGAAGGAAAGAGGGTCAGCCTTTTCCTGCCTAAACAGAAAGGATTTAAGCCAGGAAGTCTCAGTAGCGGCTAAGCCCATGGACTACGAGATCATGACCTGAGCCGAAATCAGACACCCAACCAACTGAGCCACCCAGGTGCCCCTAGAGTCTTTGCTTTTAACCATCACCAAAGTGATCCTAATCCCAGAGAAGCTGAGAGTTCAGGTGGCTCTAGAGCTGGTGGGACCTGGAGTCATAAAGAACACAGGGAGCTCATCCCCATGTGTACATCCATTGTACCCATTGGGAGGCTACTTGTTTTGTTTTAAAAATAACATCAAAGATTGGGGCTACAAAAGTGCCAAGGAGAATTAAAAAGGGCGGGGCAGTGCCTCTGGAAAAATGTCTGCGGCGCTGTCTTCCCGGGAGAATCTGGGTGCTGGCTGCACGTCTGGATGGCTCTGATGCACTCCCATTGTCTTCGTCCTTGCAATCCCTTACTACTGCCCAAGCAGCAGGGATGAGGCTGTCTGAGAGCATGGTAGAGGTGAAGTACTCTTAACTCACCCCATGCTCGAGGGATGGACTTGAACCTACAAGGTAAATGTCAGTGGGTCATATGTATTATTTGCAGATGTTTCTCTTCTGGCATTTGGCTTGAGGGAGAGGCCCTGGGGAAAGGGGGGTTGTGGGGGTGCAGGAAGAAGGTCTCTCACTCCAGAAACCCAGACCCTCCATCCTTCTGCCTTTCTACACGAATCTGTCTCTCTCCATATAGTGGAGAGCTGGAAGGGGCCCAAGAGTTCATTCTGTTCACTCCCTCATTTAGAGATGGACAAAAGGAGACCCAAAGAGGGAAATCACTACTTGCCCAGGCCCATGCAGCCAGAGAATGACTGAGTGGGGGTGGTACTGCACACCAATTGCTAGTCCAGAGCTAAGTCCACCAGAAACATCTCTGGTGGACTCCATCACTTTCTCTACTTAGATGAAGAATCTGGCTTGAATGATACTAAGTACAACTTCAACCATCCTAGCGCCCTGTCAAATCTGTTTCAAATCTTTCTTTAGAGAATGCTTTGTGTTTTTTGGGTTTTTTGGCTGCCACTTCCAGGCGATGCCTCCCCCATACTCCATCACTTGCAGGCAAATATCTCATTTACAGGACCAGTAGGCATGGTGCTGGTTGGGGGAGATCTGGTGAGGGCATTCATAAGGAAATGACTAATTAGCGAAAGAATTAAGAGGAGATGGCATGGTTTGGCAAACTTGCAAAAAGCAGATTGTGTGGCATTTGGAGCACTCTCGCTGTCCCAGGTCAAGTGTATAGTGGCAGGTGGTGACTGGGGTTGGAGGGTGGAATCTGGATAGCCATGGGAAGTGGCACCTGGTAATAGTGTTAGAAGATGAGGCTTTGTGCCATCTTTGGCTGGCATGCTAAATGGCCAACACGTGGAATGGATGTCTTCATTACGTGGTACAATTAACATCTAGCTAGTGGTATTTCAACCCTGGCTGCCTATTGGAAACACCCAGGGAGCTTTTAAAAATCCTGATGTCCAGGTCACACCCCAGACTAACAACATGAGAATTCTTGATATCAGTATTTTTTTAAAGTTCCCCAGCAGATTCCAACATGCACCCAAGTTTAAGAACCACTGCTCTAGGCCACGGGTTCAGGCAATCATCTAACGGACTCTGCACATGTGCCCTCCCTTGATCTTGCTATTTGCTCTTCCCCAAAAGGGGAAAAATGAAGGGAGAGAGGGAGGGAGGGAAGAAAGGAGAAAAAACGAGAGTAGAGGGAAAGGAAGAAAGACCACCTGAGTGTCCTGGGCTGATGGGGTGGATTCTTCTTCTCCTGGTAACTGATGCTTCATCCCACCTGCCCCACTCAGAGGAACTGTAAGGTGGAGGGTAGAGGCCTGACAGAAGATGGAAGAAGAAGTGACATACAGCCCGCCGACAAGAAGATGCTTTACTGGCTGTCAGCAAGGCTTCTTGTGTAATGAGCTGCTGGCTGTAATGAAGGTCAAGGTTTGGGCTAACAGAATGGGCCAAAGGGGAAGAACAGATCAGGATGAGGAGGCAGGAGTGCTCTGAGAGAACAAGAGAGCATTCCACCTCCTTGTGGAATGTAAATGTGAGCCCACAGAGGGGCGTGGGGGGTAAAGCGAGGGAGGGGCAGGTTAAGGATGAAAGCTGGTGTCCCGATCCCTGTAATGCTCTTTTGTTGGCATCTCTCTGCTCATGTTCAGAAGCTAATTCTTGTTCAGTTAAGGCCCTCTCGCTGAGAGGGATCACACAACAGGGAAAAGGCTAGAGCTCTGTAAGGCTGGCCTGGGTGTTGAAACGGCGTAACCCTGACTTGAAGGCCTAGTGGTGCTGACACATAAAGGGAGACTGGTGTGGCCAAAGTCCCACAGCTGGGAGGTAGAGGCTGGAACTGCAGCCTGCTTCTTCAGAAGGGCTCCAATAGAGTAAGAGAAGACATTCCTATATTCGCCATCAGGCCTTAAAGAAAAAAAAAAAAAAAAAGCCTGCCTGAGGAGAAAAAAGGAGTCCCAGTCCACTCTCCTGAGGCTGCCCTAGTCCTCATTCCTGGGATGGGGTCTAGGTATAGTACTTTAGTAAGTACTAATTCCCAGTACGTAGCTTTACACTATATAGGTATGCATCATAGAAGCGCCCCAAAAGGCGTGCAGGTCATTCTCACACTGGATCCCGAACCGTCCACTTCCACCGGGGTGTGGCAGTATAAGCCTGGCAGGTTAGTCAGGGAAGGGTGGTGGACGCCTGAGCCTGTGCGATATTTTCGCTTGGTCCGATGATGTGTTAGCGCCCCCTATAGATGGGCAGCTGTCAGTGCACTGCCGTCCAAACCGCTGCTCGGCTTACACCCTCCTGGGAATAGCCGCCGCTGGCGTGTGAATACAACTGAATCCAGCCCCTCTGTGTTAGGAAACTATACTACAACTGGGAGCACCCTCTTCCCTTTTCTGTAGGCTTCCAGGAGTGGATCGATCGTAAACCCGCCAGGAGAATGAGTGAAGAGACTGTCCCCGAGGCTGCCTCCCCGCCGCCTCCACAAGGGCAGCAGTACTTCGACCGCTTTTCTGAGGACGACCCTGAATACTTGCGCCTTCGCAGCCGCACCGCGGACCTGCGGCAGGACTTCAACCTGATGGAGCAGAAGAAGCGTGTCACCATGATCTTGCAGAGCCCGGTGAGTGAGGTCCGCCCCAGGCGGGTGGGAGAAGAGAAAGAAGGGGGAGGGGAGAGGGGAACTCCTATTCATCCGAGTGAACCTGAAAGATAAGGAACTCCTCTTCCGCTTGCGCAGCATCATAGCAATTTTAAGCCCGCTGAGCAAGACGGGCCTGGCCCTGTGTTTGATTCTCTCCCTAATCACTGGTGGATGGCAAAACCGGGTTTATGTGCAGATGGTTTGGCTTGATGCTGGGACAGGGTGGGTCTGAAAGACAGGAGCCCTGCCTCATTTCCAGTCTTTCCCAAAAGCTGTAACAATGAACTAACAGGCATATTTCTGTAAACCAGAGGCCATCAGGGGGCGCCACGTGGAAGGCTTGGGCCTCCCATTTTTGAACACCACAAAGAACTCACTGTCTGGGCAAGAACATTGACATGCATGGGGCAGAGGTGAAGAGGGTCTGGAAACCCCAGGAGGTGGAAAGAGTGGAGGGTACAGAGGGGATATGGGCTGGGGAAGGGAGGGCAAGTCATGATCACCCTACCGCGGCCCCAGACTTGAGGTCAGTTGATACCTGCATGGCATGGACACAGAGCTCAGGCTTGGACAAGTGGTGCATGGAGAAGAGCAAAGCATGGATGTAATGGACTGCTGAAGCGGGAGGCTGATGCAGGTTAGGGGGGTGGGCAGAACATTGTGGAATGGAAGGGTGAGGGCACAAGAGCTGGGAGGTCCTCAGGAAACAGTGCATGAGCCAAAGGCTTGGCAAGTTCAGGATGGAGCTGCTATCTCCAGGTGCCTGCTGGGATGGGGTCTGCCTCAGTCCCCACTGCGCTTTGGAGAGCCAGGGCATGTAGTGGGCTGTGCGGGACCCTGGCTGAGAGCACACAGTGAATGCTCAGACCTCACAGAGGAGCACCGAGGTAATGGGCCTGAGGTTTTGGGGACAGATGACTATTTGAGGAACCTGGAGGAATATGGCAGGTACTAAAAGCGTCGAGCTGATAGACTAGGAGAGTGACAGGTGTGGTAGAAGTGGCAGAGTTAGTACCAACCCAAGTTTTGGGGCCTGAATGGATAGGACTATTCTCAGGCAAGAAATGGTACCGGAGGAGGTCATGTTTCTTCTGTCCTTTTATGGACCCACCAAGGCCTATTTCCTCCTGTGTGTTCCTTGCTGCCACCTAGTGGACAGGCATGCCTTACCTCTGGTCTGAAAAGCCTGGCTTAGAGTTGTAGGACATCAGAAGTGGAAGCTACAGGGAGGACAGCAAATCCTTCCATATATGAGAAACTGAGGCATAGAAGAGCCATAGGCATGCCTACTGGACAGGGACAATCGTACCCTTTTTCATTCAGTTCTGCTTTTTAAAACGTCTCTTAATTACTAAAGCGAAGCCCTGCCACATCTGATGGTGGTGGGTAGGGGAAGTCTGAGGGGGTGATGGGGAGACTGTCTTGACTATCACTTAGACCCAGGAAAGACATGGAATCTGGATTACTGCTCATAGACAAAGGGGACACAGCAGGGGATATCTCCTTTTTTGCTTCCCAAACAGCAGTTTGGAGGGCTCCCCAGGTAACTGTGGAATTCCCAGTGTCCTCTGGGGCCCAGGGATCCCACGTGTGGCCCTGGCCTAGTTGACCCAGGGTATAGCGGTGGGCACTTGGAAGAGGGGCCCTCAGTCTCCTGCATGAGACACACTGGCGGGACCAGCACCTTGGGGTCTGCTTCAGTCTTTCAGGGAGGAGCTGGAAGGCCTCATCCAGGAACAGATGAAGAAGGGGAACAATTCCTCCAACATCTGGGCCCTGAGGCAGATCGCGGACTTCATGGCCAGCACCTCCCACGCAGTCTTCCCAACATCTTCCATGAGTACGTGGGGAGCTGGGGGGCTGCCAGGAGCAGAGGCGGAGGAAGTGGGGCGGGGAAGAGAGGGTTGGTTGCCAGGCTACGGAGTGAGTGGTGCCACTGGGTTTGCCGACCTGGGGGAGCAGCCAGAGAGGTACCTGGCTCTGCTTGTGAGGCTGCTGGGTTTAAAGACCCACAGGAGAATTCTTCCTGATGCCCAGAAATAGTAGGGGGAGGATGACTTATGGGAAAACTTCTTTCTCGTTCTGCTGGGGGAGGGAACATGATGACATGGTGTCACTGCTGAGGGAGGCAGGGCAGCTTCTGTGTGACTCTCCCAGGCCCCCTCATAAGTAGATTAACATGAAGGGAAGAGCTTTGCAGCTCAGCGTCCCTTACATGGCCTCTGCTTGAGCGCCCAGGAGTGGAGAGTGAGGATTCTGCTCCCCGTTACTCTAGTTACAGATACAGAACCTAAGAAAAATCCTCGTGTTCCGGAAGCAACCCCTGACTCAGGCTGCTCTTTTCTCAATCTCCTGGAGCCACTCCCTTGCAGATGGGGTCATGGGGATGAGAGGAGGCCATCGAAGCCAGTGTCTCGGTGTCACACTGGACGAACCAACCTGACTCCACAGACAAGACCCACGAGCAGCCAGGGCTAGGCATGAAACCGTTTTCCTAGTCTCTGAAGCTCTGCCTACAACCTTTAAGAAACAAACATTAAAAAATACTTCTCCTCAACAACATACATACAAGAGTATGATTGAAAATTAGGGAAATAATTCAAGAAAGAGAAATAAAAACCGCTGTACTGTGTTCTTTCAACCAAGAAATGTCTATTACAAATATTTTGGTGTATATCCTTCCAGCCTTTCTCTCTTAACATAGATAAATTAGGAAAACAAAATGGAATCACATTATACATGCAAATTTGATAGCTTAACATATCTTGACTAATTTTTCACATAACAAAACATGGTTCATGTCCGGTGGACATAAGTGTATCCTATGGCATGGCCGAGTATGCCATAGTTCATTTAACCAATTTCCCATGTTTAGACTTTCAGGTTGTTTACAATTTTTTGCTATTGTGAACAACAATGCAATAAATCCTTTGATTTATTCTATGACTGTTTTCTAAAGACAGATTGCTGGAAGTAGAATTGCTGGATTAAGGTATTTGCATGTTTTGAAGATGTTAATGCATAATGCCAAATTTCCCTGGAGAAAGATGGAACCAATTTACATTCCCACCAAAAATGCAGTCGTGCCCGTGTCCTCCACCTTGCTGTGTACATAGTATGCATTATACCACTTTCTTCATCTTCTTAATTTGATAGGTGATAAATAGCACTTTGTGTTTTAATGTGCATTCATTTGATTACTAATGAGGTTGGATATATTTTCATATAGATACTGGGATGATTTTCTTTTTGTGGAAACTTGCCTATTGTATTCCTTGCCAATTTTCCCATTCACATATTCTTTTCACAGATTTTCAAATCTTTATAAAATTAGGGTATTTCTCTATTACTTGTCCAATATATTGCAATTTTTTCCAGTTTCTTTTTTGCCTTTTTTGCTCACGGTGTTTTTGTCTTGGAGAACTCTTTAATTTCATGTGGCTGACTCCATCAGTACTTTCCTTTGGGTGTTCTGCTCTTGATTACACACTCAGACACCCCTTCCCCATGTTTCATCATCTCATGGGACAAATACCCTTAATTATTTATTTATCAAATTTCATCAACTATTTGTGCCAGCTTATTCTTAAAAATAACTTTAGAATTATTTTGTCAAGTCCCCGCCCCCCTCCCCCCTCCCCCTCCCCCTCCCCATCTACCTCAAAAATTCCCTTTTGGGATTTTGGTTGGGATTGTGTTAAATGAATAGATTCGTTTGGCGAAGAATCTATAAATTTACAATTTTATATTAGAATATAAGTACCATAGGGGAAAAGAGAGTTGTATCTTTTGTTCACTGCTATATCCTAGAATAGTGTCCTAGACTTATAAAAGTAGCTGTCACAGAGTTGGTGTTTTAAAAATATTTGCACGAATGAATTTTAAGTCTCTTCAGAAATGATGTATGTCTTCTGTTTATTTGCTTGCTTTTTTTTTTTTTTTTGCCTTTTTAAATGTCTATCAGAGAAGGTTAGTAGTTCTTTTCAGATAGTCCTTACTAATTTCTTGTTAAGTTTATCTTGGCAATTTTATGTGACGTTGTTATTTTAAATGATTTTTTTTCTCCACTCGGTTTTTTTTCTGGTTATAGCTGTCACTAGTAACTTCTTACCAGAAGCTTTCCAGCACCAGAAAAGTAGCTTCTTATTGAACTCTTAAATTCTAACAGTTTCTCAGTTAATTCTCTTGGGATTTGTATATTTTGAAAAGATCACATGACCTGCAAATAATGGTCATTTTGAATCCTTCATTCCAACATTTCCCTTTGTTTTATTTTTCCAATTTTCTCACTATATTCATTAGAACTCTTAGAACAATGTTTAATAATAGATTAGAGAATAATCATTCTTGTCTTGTTTCTGACTTTAATAGAAATCCTTTACCAGAAGAGTTGAGTTCATGATCATGTTGAGGAAATCTCTTTTTGTTCTAGTTCAATATGGGTTCTTCTCAAAAATGGATGTTGAGTTTATAAAATGCATTTTGGGCATTTATTGATTTTCTTTGAACTAGTGACGTGATGAATTTTATTAATAGATTTCTGAATATTGAACTATTTTTTCATTCCTAAAATCAATCATTCCTTGTCTCGATGCATTCTTCTGAAAATACTCTTCTAGATTTGATTTGCTAGACTTATTCAGGATTTTGCATATTCATACATGAGATTGGTCAGAAATTCCCTTTTTGGACAGTCCTCATTTAGTATTGGTATTAGGACTATAGCTTCATAAAATAAATCAGGTGATCCCTGCACTTTTCTTTGTCCTGATGGAATTTATTTATTTATTTATTTATTTATTTTATTTTAGAGAGGAGGAGAGAGGCTAAGGGAGAGAGAATCTTAAGCAGTCAGTGTGGAGCTGGAGGGCTTAATCCCAGGACTCTGGAATCATGACCTGACCTGAAATCAAGAGTTGGATGCTTGGGGCACCTGGGTGACTCAGTGGGTTAAGCATCCGACTTCGGCTCAGGTCATGATCTTACAGTTCACGAGTTCAAGCACCACATCAGGCTCTGTACTGACAGTTCAGCCTGGAGTCTGCTTCTGATTCTGCCTCCCTCTCTCTCTGCCCCTCCTTCACTTGTGCTCTGTATTTATTAAAAGAAAAAAAAAAGAGTTGGATGCTTGACTGACTGAACCACATAGGCACCCTGTCCTGATGGAATTTAAATAAGATAGGAAGGCTCTCTTCCTTGGAAATTTATTATTCACTGGTAAAGCCATCCAGATAGAACATTTTTCATAAGATTTTTTTTCTCAGTTTCATCTAGGGTCTTTAAAAAATTATTTTGCTACGTCCTGAGTAAATTTTGGTCATATATTTTAAATAAATAATCCATTTCATGGAGATTCTCAAAATTATTAGAGTGGTTTACCATCTTTCTATCATTTAAACTTTCTGTTGTGGATGAGATGACACCCCATTCTCATTCCTGCTGTTGTGTATTCCCACTTTCTTTTCTGCGGCCAATCCAGATGTTGGTTTATTCACAGATCTCGCATAAGCCAATTCTTGGATCTGTATATTAGTTCTGTTAATTTTCTAGCTTCTCAGTTTATTGATTTTGTTTTTCTATTAATTATTTTCCATAACTTTTCTTTGGTTTATTTTGTTATTTCTATTTTTTTCCGGAATAGAATAAAATGAATACTTTATTTTCATTTTAATTTGATGATAAAGACATTTTAGGCTATGAATTTTTTTTCTCTGAATGTAAGTTTGGTCTTATCTCATGAATTTTGACATAGTATTTCATTTATTGTTAATTTCTAGACAGTTTGCAGTTGTAACTGCAACTGTTCAAGACTGTTTTGATTTTATTTTATTCTAAGAACTGTATGGGAGTGTCCTTTCTCATTTCCAAACTGTTCAATTTGTATTTTTTTAAAGGTTTGTTGATAATGTCTAGTTTTATTGCATTGTGTTTGGGTAATGTGGCCTATCTAATGTCTATGTTGGAGATTTATTGAGATTTTCTTTGTGGCCTAATATCATTTTTAAGTGATAATGTAGATATAGACTCTATCTCTAGAGCATAGTATTTAATCTGTATCTTCGTTTATTACTTTTGATTTTATAAAAAATGAGATGTGTTGTCTTCCACTGTATATTTGATTCCTGTTCATTTCTCTTTGTATTTCTGATGGCCTTTGCTTTTTAATTTGCTGAAACGTTATCCAAAGAAAAGTATTCTTTATAGCTATAGCTTCATTATGGGTTATAGGTTTATTTCACATAGGATGATGTTTACAATGGTGCTCCTAACAGTGACCCCTGCTGCCTGGCTTCGTCTGGGGTCCTCATGCTTTTGTTATACCTCCCTTCTTGCTGCCAAGGATGAATATTCCAAAAGTATGTGCTTTCCCTGATTTCTACTTTGATAATAGTTTATGATCGCTGTTTATTTTTTGTTTATATTTGCTGGGCATAGTTTTGGTGACTCTTCTTTTTACCCTCTGTATGTCACTTTATTTTGGTGTTGTTTCTTAGTAAACCTCCTGTAGCATTGTCTTCTGGCATCTATTGCTATAGCAGAGAAATTTTAAACAGCTAATTTTTTTTGTTACTTTGTAGGTAACCCAGATTTTTTTTTCCTAGATGTTTGTGCATTTTTTTCTCCTTATCCTTGTATTTCAGAAATGTGTCAAGAAGCATGTAATTATAGACTTTTTCTCTTTATAGACTTTTCCCTCTGGAATGTAGTAAATCCTCATACTTTATTTACACAGGTCTCTTTCTCAGTTCATATTCAGTTCATCATATCGTTTCTGTTATATTAATGCTGATTATCTGTATGCTGGCTCTCTGTCTTCATCTCCCATAGCTATCCTATTTTTTCTCATTGTTTTTCGGGTCTCTGACCTTCTACTCTTTTTTAGGAGAGAAATAGAGCTGAACAGCATTCTCACTGCCTCACTGGCCAGCATCTGTCAGGAAGACAGTTGGATGCCTGAAAATCTGATTAGTCTATGTCCAGGGTATCTGAGTCAGGGATTGTGGACAAGGGAAGTTCCAAGAGTCATGAATTCATGCACAGATAGGTTGTTCTTTGTCCAGCTCCATTTGCCTTAGAATTTTGTGGCTCTGTGTTTTTATTTTGGTTTCTTTTTTTGCAGTAGTGTGAACTTCAGTCTTAGCTTTCCCAGAGGGCTTAGTGAGTTTTCCTCTTTTTCTGTGTTTTCTTAGGTCCCTTGAGTAAATGGCTTAGTTAGATCTAAGTCACAAACCTGGCACTCAGTCATCCTAACTTTTGTGAGGCTACTCAGAACAAGCGTTCTTTCTCTTAACACCTTGAGAGCAGAAGTTCTGAGATGCCGGTGGAGGCTTCTGGTCTCTTCTCCCACCCTGGGCCTATGGGTGGGGTAATCCTTAGAGCAAAGCTCCATGGGGTCGGGGAGGGGGACACCGATACAGGACATGGAAGATGTGATGGCATGTTTTTAGATCTATTCTGGCCTCCTGGCCATCCCTGGGACTCCACAATTATTTGTAAGAGAAGGATTACAAGAAATCTTGGATAGCCCCCCTTGCCTGGCTTTGTCTGGGGTGGGGGGCTTATGCTTTTGATATCCCTCCCTTCTTGCTGCTAGGGATGAAGTAAAGAGGTAATGCACAGGGAATTGTCTAGGGAATGCACAGAGAGAAAGGAAGGGTCCCAGACTGGTCAATTCCAATTAGAAATTGTTGACTTTAGCATTTTGTTGTTGTTCTTTTTGCCAGTTCAGCTGAGCCTTTGGACCACTTCTTTCTCTGTCAACTGTGCTTACTGGACACATGCCCTGGAGGCATCCCTCTGGTGGTCACAGGCTTTCTGGGGGCGTATTCCTGACATGGGGTGTTTCGAGGTTTGTTCTGCTTACTTTACGTAGGCCCAACAGTGCCTGAACTGCCCTCACTCCTGCAGACCATCTCATCGTTTCAACTAATGGCAACCCTGATATAGGACATATATCACGTTGTGTAGTAGTGCGGTTATTGAGATGGTGGAAGCTTCTAAAGGGCATTTTAATCCATTAAAGTTTTTAGTGAGATGCTGGGAGAGGCAGCATCAGGAGGCTTCCAGCCAGATATCATTTTAAGCCAGAACCCTCCCCTATTGTTTTTTATATTGGTTTCTAGAAACTGACTTTTCAGAAGTGCTGGTGCTCAGACACCCCCCTGTGCCTTCCGGAGGTATGCAGACAGCAGTCGTCATTGTTAGTGGGATAGACTGGACGCCACCTCCTAGACCCTTTGTGCGCCCTGAGGATAGGACTATCAAACCTTCTAGGCCCATTTCCAAATCCTTGCCACACTCCTCCGAATTCCCAGAAAGAATCATAAGCAATCAAGGGACTGCACTTTCAGAGGGGGGAAGATGCGGCCTGCCTGAGGCCTGAAGCCCTTCAGCCAGCCACACTGACTTCTGGAAGTCTATGACTTATCAGAGAATTGGGGAATCGACTTCCTCCTGACTTGGCTTTCTAATTTTCCCTGTTTCTAAAGCAGAGGAGAAGTTATATTACAGTATATAACTTATATGACAATAGCAGGTCTAATGATTAGTAACTTCATCAAAACTAGCTGATGAAATATATCCATATTTCCACTCAGAAACTTATTCTTTCTTTTATTCAGTGTCCATTGTCAGGATTTAATGTAGGCTTGGCTTTCCGAGAACTCTTCATTCTGTGGTTTGAATCTTGCCATGAGTTTTGACCAAAAGCAATACCATTTTTATCTGAATAAGCAGAAGACCAACTTGGGCACAACTATCCATTCTATGGACATTCTCCCCCTGGGTAAGAGTCAAAGAATATTTAATTCCCTGCTTGAGGAAGTTTCTTGTGCAGGCGTAGTGTCAGTGAGAATTCAGAGAGGACTAGGGCAAGGAAGGGGGGACAGACAGGAGCCCTGACCCTGAGAGCCACCCTGTCCCCACCCTGTTTTCCTGCAGACTTCTCCATGATGACACCCATCAATGACCTCCACACAGCTGACACCTTGAACCTGGCCAAGGGGGAGCGGATCATGCGGTGCAAGATCAGCAGCGTGTACCGTCTCTTAGACCTTTATGGCTGGGCCCAGCTGAGCGACACCTATGTCACGGTGAGCAGAGCATCTTGGAGTGCGGTGGGCACTGTGCGT
Source organism: Paguma larvata (assembly GCA_030068075.1). Taxonomy (NCBI): domain Eukaryota; kingdom Metazoa; phylum Chordata; class Mammalia; order Carnivora; family Viverridae; genus Paguma; species Paguma larvata. Next base: position 51,137,684 of record CM057836.1, read on the forward strand.
GGCCCTGACAAAATTGGATGGGAGAGCTCCTGCCTGTTGGCATGGCCATGCACTGAGCCCTTTCAAGGTTTCTAACCACTGTGGTCACCTGTGGCCACTTCTCTGGATAAGGAGCTAGGAACTCCTGGATTCTGTTTCTAGAGCTACTCTTGATCATTGGGAGGTTCCTCTTGTAGGTCCATTACCCCATTTCCAAATAAAGCCTAGTCTTCTTCATCTCTCATGTGCTGGAGGAGATAAGGGTTCCTGGGAGGAAGTTTTAGATGCAGTGGGTTCAGAGGAAGAGGGGATTCAAGCAGAGCATCCTTGAAATGATCCCTCTCTCTCCTTGCCACTGACAACATGTGTCTTCCTTCCAGCTGAGAGTCAGCAAGGAGCATGATCACTTCCTGATTAGCCCTAAGGGAGTTTCTTGTAATGAAGTCACTGCTTCCAGCCTGGTGAGTACAGTCTGGCATCTAGCTGTCTATTCTGTATTAAAACAACAGCAGCCTACAGTGACAGGCCATCTCCAGATTAGCCACTGTTGTCCTGTCCCTTGTGGTGGTCCAGAGAAGACACATGGCCCTGAAACAGAATACCCACAGCACAACCCAAACATGAGACGAAATGCAAGGTGCAGGCAGCAAGCCCAGCAGGAGGGAGGAAGAGGAGGAGGAGATGGGCCTGGGGTCTTCCTGTGCCTGGGATTGGACCCCAAAAGTTGGCAGTGAGGAGGCCTTCCTAGATTGGGGGATATATTAGAACAACAGCCAGTACTTTCTCTCAAGCACTATGCAAGACCTGCCTAGTGCTGGTACCATTCGAGATAGCTTCTGGGACCCCTTTTGGTTCTCTTGTTCCTTTTTGGTGTAGTAAGAAGAGACTTCCAGAAGTGGTCTTGATCAGGAAAGACTCCTGGGTGGGAGGAGGAAAGCAGTAGAAAGGACAGTCTTACAAGCAGAAGAGGCCCAGCGGTTGCAGGGACTACAGCTTCTGTGCTGCAGAGCCGAGGCCAGAGGGTGCTGCTTCCAGGCCTCTACCAGCCTTGACACACCCTCACATGTTGAGTCCAGGCATGCAATTAAAAAAGCCAGCTGTCAAAGGCACAGCATATTTGGGCAGGGCAGGACCACGAGAACTGCCAAGGCCACTTTACAGGGAGGAGAGGACGCTGGTGCCCAGGGAGGTAAGTGGCTTGCACAGGGCCATCTAACAAGGTCATGGTTGAGTCAAACTGGAACCAAAGACACAAGGAGGCACAGGCTCTGCCTTTAAGACATTCGTGGCATGGTGGGGGACCAGGCAAGTAAACTTGGAGTCAAGAATGCTCTCATACAGCAGGAAGCTTAGGGAGCCCCAGCAGGAGGGGCAGAGGAGTTGGTTTTACCTGGTGGTGAAGGAGCTGAGACCCCAGGAACCTACAGGATAAGCAGACGTAGACCGGGGCAGCAGGGAGAGGCTGGGCAGAGGCAACTGTGTCCTCAGCAGGAAGACAGTTCACACAAAGCCAGACGCATGCCAGATCATGGTGCACTTGGGAGGACAGTGAGTGGCTGTGTCTGGCTCACCTATACGATGTCTGGAGATGAGGCTGGAAAGGTGACAGGACCAGATGATAAATGGCACCAAAAGCCTTGTTATGGTGCTTTTGCTTTATTCTGCTGGACACGCAGAGCCTCCCAAGCACCGTAAGCAGGTGAGTGACGCGGCCAGGTTTCTGTGTAGCAATTGTACCCTGCCGGCTGTGTGCAGGAGAAGTGACAGGAGGACCACTAGCCGGCCCTAAGAAGGCAGTGCTGCCTTGGATGCTGCACCTTCAGGCACAGGGGTGGTTCTGTGAGGCAAGAGTGGGGGAATGGAGCAAGGCGGAAGCTGCTACTGCTAAAGAAGCTTCAGTGTTTCCCGTCAGCCAGGAGTGGGTGTGGGCATCTCTGTACTTGCACAGGGTCGTTCTTGGCCATGCTCAAACATGATTAAGGAATGGTCTTTTGTCTTGCTGTGTCACAAAGCAACCTTCTTTAGTGGTGATGTTCTGTTAAATTGTTTATGTCAAGCAGAGAACACCACATCCTGACTGTGTGTGGGGCCAGCCAGAGTCACCAGCATTTGTGTGTGTGTGTGCACACATGCACACATCACATGAATGTGTGATTTTTAGCCATGACACCTACTACCTACTTGGCATCAAAAGCAGATTCTATTATAAGACCAGTGACTAGTTTCTACCTGTCCTTTAACACTTAACTTTTGGGTGATTAGTAAATGAATATTTATTATACTATTCTCTTTACCTTTGCATATGATGTTTAAAAATTCAAAGTAAAGAGAAAAAAAAAAAACATCTCAGATGTTACTTCTTCTGGGAAGACTTCTTTGATCTCCTTCTTTTGCTGGGATCAAAGTTTCCTCACATCTGTTTCTAGAGAATTCTGTAACTGACATTGTCTTCTAGCACCTCTTCCCAAGGTGTGGTCTGTGGACCAGGAGCTTGGCTCTTAGTTGGGAACTTGTCAGGAATGCAGACTCTCAGGCCCCATCCTTGGCCTACTGAATCAGAACCTGGATTTCGATGGCATCTCCAGGTGATTCTTATCCCCAGTAGAGTTTGAGAAACTCGGTTCTGGTATTTTTCCTGTTGAATTATAATTGCCCATGTCACCTGTTAGCCTGTGTACTCAGGGCAGGAACCGGGTCTCTTTTTCTCCCAACACCGAGCCCAGCCCTAGCTCCTGGTGTGCTAGAATACCTGAGGACGGTGGGAAGGCGTGTGCTGGCTCATATGCGGGGAGACTCGTGAGGGTCTCTGCCGGCCCTGTGGCCATCGGTCTCTCTTCTTTGCTGGCCCAGATCAAGGTGAACATCCTGGGAGAGGTGGTGGAGAAGGGCAGCAGCTGCTTCCCGGTGGATACCACGGGCTTCTGTCTGCACTCGGCCATCTACGCAGCCAGACCCGACGTGCGCTGCATCATCCACCTGCACACGCCAGCCACAGCAGCCGTGAGTGTCCGCTCCCTAGGCCAGTGTTTCAGACCCTGAGGCTGGTGGTGGACCCCTGCTACCCGCTTCTCTGAGGTTCTTCCTGAGGAAAGACCTAAGCCCCCCAAGCTAGTTGCAATCTCATTTTTTAAAACAGTTCTGGAAAGATTTCCTGGAACTCAGGCCAAGTTGAGGAGAGGGAACATCCAATGTGGGGACACTAATCCTCTCCATTTTTCTAAGCACAGAAGTTTTGGTTTGGGGGAGAGAAGGTAAAGATGTGTAATGTTTGCTCTACTGCATCCCCCACCCTGCCGCACACACACAAACACCCAGGTGACATTACCCAGGTGATGGCATCTCTCAAGTTTCTGTTCAGGTCAGTCCTACAGGACTGAGGGCTGATGCCTGTCCCCAGCCCAGGCCCAGGCTCTAGTGAGGAGAGATCTTGATAAAAGATAATATGGTGGGAACCTGGACTTGGCCACTCCTCATAGCCCAGGGTAGGCTGAGAACTGGAGATTGGAGCAAGGAAAACCAGGAGAGAGTAGAAGGAATACCCTCAAGTATCAGGTTGTCCCTTCAAGGCTCTGGTCATTTCTCCATACGTACCTAAGACACTGCAGTATCACTTGGAAAGGCAACAAGCAACCAGTTCTGGGTGTTTCTTCAACCTTCAACCCAGGTTGTAGGCCTTATACCTACAGGGGCAGAGCAGACTTGACACTAATCTAGGGTTTTTTTCTACAAAGCCCGATAGTTATGAGGACTCAGACTTTCCAGAATTTGGGCCAAGACAGAATGATATATTTGTGCTGAGTGTCCATTTCTGCAGGGCCTGGGCTTACTCATGGGGCAGAATGACTGAACGAAGGCAAGAGGCTCTCCTAAACCTCTCCATGCCCCTTGATTTTTATAAAAGGCAGGGCGTGGGGCATGGACTTTAACCCTATTCCCCGGTGCACTTATTGCCCCGTCACGAGTAAGATGGGACTTCTCAGTGAGCCTCCCTGTTTCTGCCCTGACCTCAAGGTTGAGGATTTCCAGTAGCCCATCCCAGAGGACCCTGCACCCTGCCTCACACAAGTCTCTTCCCCTAGTCCTAGGACCAGAGAAAAGCAGGGGGTGGACAGCAGCACCAGCTCTCTCAAGGGCATTCTCTGTAGCAATTTTAGAAAGTGGTATATTGACATGGCTGCTGTCAAATGGTAAGATTTGGGAAATCTAGAAAGACATCAGATGAAGCAGTCAGAAAGCTCAGTAAGGTGCAGCAGAGGCAAAGGGCAGTGCCTTTGTTGGGGGCTTGCTCCCTCTGCCAACAGTCCCCAGAGGAGAGCAGATGTGGAAAGGGCAGATGTGACAGAGGAGCTGGGGGAGCTGCAGGTGCTAACCATTCCGCTGTCTCACTGAAGGTGTCGGCCATGAAGTGCGGCCTCCTGCCTGTCTCCCACAATGCCCTGCTAGTGGGAGACATGGCCTACTATGACTTCAATGGTGGGATGGAGCAGGAAGCGGATCGAATAAGCCTGCAGAAGTGCCTTGGACCCACCTGCAAGGTTCGCTCAGCTGTTCTGGGAAGACACTCTGGGGTGGGATTGCCAAAAACCTACATCATGAGTAACACGTGTTCAATGGACAATGTTTCAAAGTTGCACATAAACAAAAAAGTGAAATAAGATTTTATACCACTACCCTGAGATTTTGGTGCTCATTCAAAATATAGTCACATATATTTACAAAACTAGGATCATAAAATATATTTTCCTTTTCTCCCTTAGCAACATCCAGTAAATACCATTGTATGTTATTAAATACTTTCTAAATCACTATTTTAAATTATTAAAATATTTATTGTATGAATGGCTGTGTCACCTTAATAGTCCTCTGTGGTTGGACATTTGGAGGGTTTTTCCCCTGAATTTTTCCTTGATACGAATAACACACAATGAAAATCCTTTTGTGTAAATCTCTGTGTGTGCTCGAGACCACATCCTTAGGATAAATGCCTGAGGATGCACATTTTAGAGCTCTTCCTTCATATAGGCAAACTGCCCTCTCCTCCCCCAGCACCTGGTATGTGAGAACGCTGCTTCTAGTCTCCCCAAACTTGAGTGTTATCACTTTTGTTTTTGCTAATTTGATAGAAACTGAATCTCCCTATTGTTTGTTTTCAATTGAAAGACCTATATTTTAACAGCACAAAATTAGGGTGGCCAGCTTAGTACAGGAAGTTTTGGAACTAAGCCCGAGTTGATGGATGCTTGTCCTGTCCTCAAAGGGCACTTGCTGGCTGAGTCATTTCAGTGTGACAGTCCCTATGTTCCCGTCTCTGACACAGAGGAGAAATCCTTGCCACTCTCTCCTGACATTCTCTAAAGCCTCATTAGCAATGCCTGGAGAAGGAGGAGATGTTCACATCTATGAAATACTGTAAGAATTTGAGACATGGGGCATTTGCTATTTGCAAAGTCTTTTGGAAGCCAGAGTCCTCATCTTTTCCTGTTTCTCTGGCACTTGAGAGGAGAAAACTCCAGCTGTTTTCATTCAGCAAGAGAAAATGTGATGATGAGGCCACTAGGCCTCAGCCCAGGTCTGCAAGGACAAATCCAACAGGTGGATCTCCGTCCCTGTTACTAAGTGGGCATCCTCTGTTTAAAGAGAGTTCTTGAGGATAAAACCAACCAAGGAACAGTTTCTGCATCTGAACTTTAGGGAGTCAGGCTCTTAATGTAAATTCATTTCTGTTTCTCCCCCTCCCCTCCACCCCTCTTATCTGCTTGCCCCTGGCTAACTCACAAACATTGCACCAACAGTTAAAACACCTGGATTCTAGTCAGATTCTTCCCCTGACTAGCTAGGAGACTTCCAATTTCTTTAGGCCTCTGTTTCCTCTTCTGTAAAACTAGAGAGTTAGAATAGAAGGCCACTGTAGCTTCCTTCACAGAGCTATAGGGTCTTAGAGCCGCCAGGGCCTCGCCGAGTTCACGGAGAGGAGACTTGAGGTCCAGAGAGGTGACGTGACTCACTTGTTTCTGCAGAGCCACCCCCTGAGAGAGCCACCCCCTTGGGTTTTGATTTCCAAGTCAACTAAGTCACAGGATCAAGAGGGTGCTTTTGAGATTAGTCCCTAATATTAAACATCAAGTAATTTCATTCACTTTACCACAGACACCAGTTTTTCAGATTTCTAAGCCCTCCAAAGCCTAAAACTCCAGGTATTGCCCAAAGAAATCCAGCAAGCTATCTAGTCTCGGCATCTTCTATTTCTTAGGGATGATGCCTAAGGTTAAAATCACATGTGGGGTAGCATAGGAGTGTTCGCCCAGGGAGAATGAACAAGAGTTGGGGGGGGGGTGCTTTGGGATTGGATATGGAAACTGATCTGGAATAAATGAAAAATCTCTCCTTCTTAACTAAATTTTAAAAGGCTTGAAGTTCTAATTGGCAGTTTGCTCCTCTGCAGATCCTGGTGCTAAGAAACCATGGAGTGGTTGCTCTAGGTGACACGGTGGAGGAGGCGTTTTATAAGGTCTTCCACCTGCAGGCTGCATGTGAGATACAGGTGAGCGAGTTTCTCTGGGGAGTGGGCCCCAGAGTGGCTTTGACGGAGGCCCCACTTGGCTGTGATTTAAGGAGTCCTGTGACCCAGCCATTTAAAGCCTTGCTCTGTTTCTCTGCCTTGACACCACCTTATCCGTCTAAAGTTTCACACTTAGAATCAGTTTTATAGCTTTAAAATATTTATCACTGTTATCTAACAACCAGTGCGTACCTCTTGAGGGTCAGTGCTCAGGACAGGGAACTTTGTAGGCATGTCAGTTGGACAGTGGGGGAAACCATAATAGGGCATATAAAAGTTCTTACCATGCTCAGGTCCTACCTGGGGTAAAACTGTTACATCTAGCTATGCCAAATAGACACCATGTAGGTAGGTCTTGTTTTCTGTTTTTCGTCGCTGTTGTTTTTGGTCTGGAGGGTGTAGTTTGCAAAGACTATGAACATGGTCCAGCCCAGAAAGAGAAGTGGAGAGCAGGCCAGGGTGAGTTTGACATGGCAAGCCTGAACACCAGGGAAACCCTAAGGTAATGTCTAGGGAGCCCATCACAGAGTTCTCCCAACTAGTAAGGGAGGGGATGGAGGGTTGGTGGGGAGTGTCAGTGATCATGGGACCCCTAGAGGAATTGGTGGAGAAGCAATATGAAAACACAAATCCTATAGTTCTGCCAGTTAATGAAGTGGCGTTGGAGAAGCCAAAAACATGCTCCTTTCAGCATGGCAAGCTGTCAGAGGTGAGGAAGGTGGCCTTGCAAGCCGAATGGACTTCATCCTTCCCAGCTCTGGGATGTGTGCCTTTGTTTGGGTCAGAGACTTGCTTTCCATAGCCTGCGTTTCCTCAACTGGAGACATGGGGCCTGTGGAGTCCTTGTGAGGATGGGGCCTTTCAGACAAGGAGAGGTGTTGCCGATGGTATTTTTAGGACTCAGTTGACCAAGGGGAGGCTAACTGCTCCAGGATGAGTCAGCTCCTTGCAAGGTCCTTTGGTGTCCTGTCTGCTCTCTTCTGGCTGGTCTGGGCAGAGCAGCGCCACAGGCAGAAGGCCTGCCTTTGTCTTGGGAGTTAAGGGGTGGGGCGAAGAAAGGGACAATTCCAGAAGCATCCCAGGTGGAGACTACAAGTGGCACCTTTCTCAATGGTTTTTGAAGGACTATGTTGAGAGGACAGTTATTAACACAATGATGAAGAGGTGTTAGGAGAAGTCCCTCCACCCCCCAAACAGCAGTGGGCACAACCAGAGAAGGTGGAGAAGTTGGAAAAGGTAGAACCAGGATCAAGGCAGTGCCTTTCAGATGCGATGGCCTCCCTGCCCCACCCAGAGATGCTGGCCCTGAGCTCTGCCCGCTCACTGATGTTAGAACCTGGCAGAGCCTCCGAGATGCCCACTTCGTTTTCCCCATATCTGAGCTCTTATGGGTTCTCACCTTCCTGCCGAAGAGGCTTCCATGAGAAAATAGTTCTTATCGCTTTGCAAAGACAGCGTGGCCCTAAAATAGACGGAGAGAGATGCCCCTGTATCCCCCCACATGGTGAAGACCTCTCCACACTGAGAAATGGCCTCTCTGCCGTTTAACCAAAGGCAGGGTGGCTGTCTAGCAGCTGAGGAGATGAAAGCGCAGAGCTGCCAGTCACTGGCCCACACAGCCCCAGCTGCTTCTCTTGGCCCTGCCTGCTGTCACTTTCTTTTTAGTAAGGACTGACTCGACGTGACCTTGTTAAAGTGCATCAGGCATTGGAGGCAAATAACCCTCAGAAAAGCTCTGGTGGCTTTTTTTTTTTTTTCCAGCTTGTGGAACAGGGAGGCTTCTAGAGAGAAAGGAAGCTAGAAGGTGTGGAAGCAAAACAGGCAAGATTAGACCAGAAGCGGGGGTGGTTTAAGACATGGGCAATCCCAGGGGCTGGCAGTCTGCAGATGCTGTTGGGCTGGCAGCCCCTGGCCACGTCATTTCTAGCTGAACAGCCAGCACTGAGGTTCTATTTCCATCGTGGGCCTACTTTTCTCCCCCAGTGACCTTGGCAAACAAGCAAACATGGCTGTGGCCATTTTGGTGGTTCAAGGCTAAAAGCCAGTCCATTCTCCTGGGGACAGTGTTCTCATTGCTCTCCATCGGTTTGGGGTTCTAGGAATCTGGGTCATCCCCAGCTGAGAGAGGCAGCTCCCTGCTCTGCTTACAGGCAGATGGGAAGAAGCTCAGGCAATTCTTCCCCATCTGCTACCATCACCATGGAAACTGATGGGGGTGGGGAGAGGGAGGTAGAAGGAGGCAGCTCTTGTAAGGATGTGGGCAGTTCTTTCCTCCTCCATAATGACTAGTCCCCAGGGCATATTGTTTCTTTCACAGTAAAACCTCAGAATTTATTTATCATAAACATTTAAGTGGCACTCTATGCACCAGATGCTATTCTAGGTGCTTTACAAATATCCCCCTATATAGTGCTCATGAGGTAGATACTATTGTTTTCATTTTACGGATGAGAACATTGAGGCACAGAGAGGGTAAATAACACAGTGAGTGAGTAGCAGAGCCAGGATTCAAACCCAGGCAGGCTATGTGCCAAGTCCCTATCCTGAAACACTACATCGCAGTGCCTCTTGGGGCGATGAGGGTCGGTGGGAAAGATCCCCCGATGGTCAGGGTTTCACTCCAAGTCAGTCAGGGAAACATCAGCTGACAGTCTGCATGCCAAGTCAGGGCTTCAGGGTCCCAGGGCCGAAGCGCTGCCTTGGCCAGATAGGGATCCAGGGTGAACTAGGTAATTGTTCCACCAGCAGGGATTCGTGGCCATGGAGAGTACATCCCCACACTGCAGCCTCAGCGTGGGTGTGAGGGACTTCGGCGTTAGAAAACACAGCAGTCGAGGGCAGAACCAGGACTAGTGAATGCACGTAACAAAAAGGGAGGTTTGAACTCAATGTAATCTACATGAAGTCACTGTAACCCTTCTCACGTTTGGACGAGAGTATAGAAGGCTGCCTCCCTAAGCACGGAACTGAGCATCTTCAGGGATATTGGACAGGGACCTTTAGTTTTGGTGGAAGAGGGGAGTAAATGCCTACTGAAGTCTCCATTTTTGCCAGGGTATGGAGTCATCTTTGTAAATAAAAATGGAACCTTCCACTAGACACATGTCTTGGAGAAGAGGGTATGGAAAATGAGTGTTCTTGTTTCCTCCACTTCATAGGACAGGGGTCACCTTGCAGAGGTGGCCTGCTGACCTCTCAGATGTCTCCTAGGGGACATTTGTTATGTTGGTGAACTTAACACACTCCAGGGTGTGTCTCAGAGCCTCATGGATTCATAGACTTCCGTTTGCCAGCAAGCTAAATTGTACACTTTCATTTTCAGTAAAAACTGGACACCGAATGTTTATATAATTGGAGCATTCTCCTATAATAAGTAGGCTTACAAGAGATATCAAATATCAATCAGATTTGCAGCACAAAACACCTGGCTCACTACCTAGAATACTCAGAAACTACTATCTCTCCCTGTTACTGGGCTCACCTTGGAAGCCAAATCATAACCAATTATGTCTGAGCAGTGGATTCGTGGAGCAAATAGAATGTACCATTAGATAAATATAGAATTAGGAAATAAGGAGATTAGTTCGATTAGAAAATCTTTTTTAGGATCATTAAAATCACCTGCTGTAAACACACACCTCTTGTACTAATGCTCCGAGTCCATTGCCTGCAGCCACTTGTCATGACCCTTTCCCTGGAGCCGTGACGGTGGGACAAATGCTCCGAGTCCGTTGGTGAAGCTGCCTGCCTCCTGCACAGTGCCTGGCTGTGTACTACCAGCACTTCATGTGTCTCCTTTTTCTAGGTTTCCTTGACTGACCAATACCACTGTGGAAGATGAATTCTTCCTTTAGACCTGTTACTCCAGGCATCAGGCGACTCTGACGTTTTTATTGCCTGAGAAGCTAGCCTATTTCTTTCAGGTGATTAAAAAAAAATGATAATAATAAAACTTTTTAAAAAGCAGGGGGAGAGATTTCAAACAGAGAAAGAGAAAGGTGCAGAAGGGTAATAGAATATACACCCACTATCCACCACTCAGATTTAAAAAATAAAAGCCTTTGTACTTCAGATATTTTTCTCTTTAAGAAGTAAAGTATTACAGACAAGAATTGAGGTCCCCTTTGGAGCCCTTTCTGATCTTACCATAACCCCCGCCCCCCGCCCGCAAAATAATCACAATTTGGGATTGGTCCGTATCCCAGGTAACTTTTTAGTCCTCCGTATTGCTTTATTCTTAAGGTTTAACATTTGTATTATTTCCTCCTCCTCTGTAGTCTCTACGAACTAACACTAAGAAAGAAATTGCTAATACCTCTGTTCCTGGAAATGGGTGCATGCCCAGTAAGTTTCCTCTGGAAGGAAAAAACCACATACAGTTCACATTTCTAGACACGTGTATACTTACACAGACACGTGCGTGCACACACACACACATACAAACTGAGGTCTCTCTGCCGCAGGTGTCCGCCCTGTCCAGCGCTGGGGGAGTGGAGAACCTCATCCTCCTGGAGCAGGAGAAGCACCGACCCCATGAAGTGGGTTCTGTGCAGTGGGCAGGCAGCACCTTCGGACCCATGCAGAAGACCCGGCTGGGAGAGCACGAGTTTGAGGCCCTCATGAGGATGCTGGACAACCTGGTGAGTGTCGTGCCAGGGTCCTTCCAGGCCGGTCCATTGGGGCTCAGGCCCTGTAACCTGTCAGTGGGACACAGTAGGTGAGGGTGAGAACTGCCAGAATCAGGGTTAAGCTGTTAGAGCCTCATTGATTGGCACCTGACTCAGAATTTGTGGTCATTCTAATAGTAATTGAGTCTTCTTAAATGAAAGCCTCTGCCACCCCTTCTAAGGCCTGTGACACCATCTTATACTGTGGCTCAGTTCACTCCTTCGTGGTTAGTTCTGCCTTTCTTATCTCATGACTCTAATGTAGAAAACACATAATACACTAATTTGCTTATTCTGGTGAGCAGTATTCTAACAATATGCTGTTGTAATGATTGAATGAATCAATCTTGTAAGGAGTTAACTGGTACGTGTCCAGGAGTGGGCTTTAAAGGATACAGAAGAATGTTGAGACATCCTTCTTCTTGGAAGAAGGGTAACAGTTTAGTTGACTATATGACATATGAGACAGGGGACAATTGAAGACCAAGAGGAAAGCATGCACGATGAGAGGCTGCTTGCGGGAAGAGACTATAACTTTGATTGCTCAGAGAAGGGAAGGATGAAACCTCTCCTCACACCATTTCTATATCTGATTCATGCTCCCCTCCTCATTGCTACTACCTTGGACTCTCTTTATTGTGTCCAGGTCACTGTGATAATTAAGCTTTTCCCCCTTGCCTCCAAGTCCCTCCAAACCAACCCCACCTTATTAAGAGGCTGACCACGAGGGCCACATTAGAATGATGAAAAATACAATCCACGATGAAACTACAATTCCCATTAACATTCGTGTGCCGAGTAATCCATGCCTAAAGAAGGCATCAGAACCAGATAGTTTCATACAGGAATTCTTTCAAATCTTTAAGAAACGGATAATTCTTATGCTGTTTTAAACTGTTTCAGAGGATGAAAGTAGGACACAAAACCGTAATGATCATAATACATTCAGACCAGTCTTACTCTGAGTTGATAAAAAATGCTTTTCTGAACACTAGTAGATAGTATCCGGCATAACATTGAATAAATAATACGTAATAACCAAGTGAAGTCTCATTCTCATTCCTAGTATTCAAGGATGGTTTAATATTATAAATCTTTTAAGTGTATTTCACGATATTAATGAGTCAAAAGATAAAAACCTTTTGGCCATTTTAGTATCAAAAGTTATTTGATAAAAATATTGATTTATAAATATAGTAGCTGTTAAGACAGGATGACCTTTAACGTGATTAAAATAAATCATGGTAAAACACTAGAAATGTTTCCATTAAGTTTTGAAACAAAATAATGATTCTTGCTGACAGCACTTTTAATATTGTTCTGGAATAATATTGGAACTTGATATAAAGCAGGAGGCATAAAAATAAAATCAACATTGAAAAGGACTATTTAAAATTTACTATTTAAAATTTTTTTTAATGTTTATTTTTGAGACAGAGAGAGACAGAGCGTAAGAGGCAGAGGGGCAGAGAGAGAGAGGGAGACACAGAATCCAAAGCAGGCTCCAGGCTCTGAGCTGTCAGTGCAGAGCCCAACTCAGGGCTCGAACCCACGAACTGTGAGATCATGACCTGAGCCAAAGCTGGACGCTTAACCAACTGAGCCACCCAGGTACCCCTAAAATTACTAGTTTTTATAGATAGTATGGTTACATGCCTATAAAGTCCCAAAGAGTCAAGTGAAAAAAAAAGAAGTAATGAGTGCATTTTTAGGGATGCTGGGTGGCTCAGTCAAACATTCAGCTGATTTCAGCTCAGGCCATGATCTCACAGTTGTGAGATAGAGTCCTGCATTGGAATTCTCCCTCTGCCCCTCCCTCACTCAGACTCTTTCCTTAAAAAAAAAAAAAAGAAGAAGGAATGATTGCGTTTTGAGGTAGTCAGTTATGAAAATGTATTAAAAATAGGTTTTTACATCTTAATATATAATAGTATACTAGAAAATATAATAATGGAGAAAATAATCCTATTTGCAAGTGCAGCAAGGACAAAACAACATTAACCAGAACCAATTTAAAGAAAATCATAAACCTAAACTCAGTAAAGAGCCCCAATTTCCTCCTGGTTAGAAAATTCTGTAGGGTCAAGAGGTTGCTTTTCCAAATGAGTAAACTCAATGTAATTCCTTCAATGATGGGGGAAGTCATAGGACTTAGGAAAAATTTTCTTGTAGGTGAAATTCAGAATGGTTAGGAATATACTATAAAAAGAAGAGTAATTAGGGATACTTGTCCCATCATATGGGAAAGCATGAGAAAGCTTTAGCCACTACACAGAGGATCACCAGTGCAGAATGAACAGGCAAATAAGTGGGACAGATTAGAGAACCCAGAAATAGATCCTAGATGTATGAGAATTTAACCCAGGGCAAGCAGGCATCTTATAAAGTGGTGGGTTAAAGATTGACTGCTAGCATTTTGGGAAATAAATAAGATGGATCATTACCTCATTTCTTTCAACAAGATAAATTCCTGATTTCACAAAAATCTGGACATAAAAAGTAAACTCATTAGATATTAAAACAGATTTATATTTTTGATGCTCTTGTATTAGGAAAAACTCGTCAAGCATGGTGAGAAAGTCTGAAATCACGATGACAAATACCGACAGATATGATTATATTACAATTAAAAATATATTTTAATAAGCCATTTCCCCCCATCGTAAATGAAGCTAAAAGACAAACTATGGGGGGAAATATTTGCAACATCCGTGACAGTCAAAAGATTAATATCCTTAAGGTAAAAAGAGGTATTACGAATCAATGTGAAAAAGTTAAACATCTCAATAGAAAAACAACATAATTTACAAAGGAAGAGATTTCAAATGGCCATTAAAAATAAGCAGTTTTGCTAGTAATCAGAAGAAGAGCAAAACAAAATTTGAGAATTTTACTTCTTTTGTTTTTTAATTATTTTTTGAGACACACACACACACACACACACACAGAGTGCGAGTGGGGGGTGGGCAGAGAGCAAGAGGGAGACACAGAATCCGAAGCAGGCTCCAGACTCTGAGCTGTCAGCACAGAGCCCAACTTGGCTGAATTCACAAACCGACAGATCATGACCTGAGCCGAAGTCAGATGTTTAACCGACTGAGTCACCCAGGCACCCCCCAAGAATTTTACTTCTGATTGCCAAAGAATTTTTTTTTTAAACCTCAGCAGTATTCAGCAGATGGAAGGAGGATGAGAACTGGGAACTCCAGCACAAATGATAGATGTGTAAGTTAGCTCAACACTTTGGGAAGATGGTAAATATGTGAAAGCTTTTATTTATTTATTTTTAGGTTTTTATTGGCTTTGAGAGAGTGCGTGAGCAGGGGAGGGGCAAGGAGAGAGGGGGAGAGAGAGAGAGTATCCCAGGCAGTCTCTACACTGCCAGCACAGAGCCCAAAGCAAGGCTCGACCTCATGAACCGTGAGATCACGACCTGAGCCAAAACCAAGATTCGTACACTTAGCCAACTGAGCCACCAAGACGCCCCTATGAAAACTTTTAATGTATACCCTTTGACCTAGTAATTTTTATGCTAGGAATTTATGTCAAGGAGAAAATCATTTAATTGCCCAAAGAAAAATGTATAAAGATACTTATTTCAGGGTTATTGATAATATTTTGAAAATGACAAAGTATCTACCACTATTGGTTAGATAAATTATGGTTTATTCATTCATTGGCATATTATGCAGCTGTTTAAAGTTTTCTGTGTGTTTATAGGTTCAATAATGTGAAAAAAGTCTCCAAACCACATTGATAAGCTAGAAAAGCGCTTATAAAGCTGTTTATGCAGTATGGTCCCATTTATATACTGTTTTATATATATAATTATAGAACATCTATATAATAACTGTATATATTCTATAGTTATATATATGTATATACATTGTGTGTGTGTGTGTATATATATATATATATAGAGAGAGAGAGAGAGAGAGAGAGAGATGAATAGAAAGATTTTTAGTGGTTTTCTATTCTGGGGATGAGGTTTTTATATAAAACCCACTTTTTTCTTATTTTTTTTTAATGTTTGTTTATTTCGAGAGAGAGAGCAGGGGAGGGGCAGAGAGGGAGAGAATCCCAAGCAGGTTCAGCATTATCAGCTTGGAGCCTGACACAGGGCTTGAACTCACGAAACCATGAGATCATGACCCGAGTTAAATCAAGAGTCAGATGCTTAACTGACTGAGCCACCCAGGTGCCCCCTCCATTTTTCTTTGTTTTCCCGTATTGCCTGATTTTTCTAGATAGGTCTGTATTTTCTTTATAATCATAAAAATATCTTAATACCTCTTTAATTTAAGAAAAGAAAAAGAAGGTAGGCAAAGTCAAGAAATCATTGCTTCAGAAGCTGCCAAGATGACCGAATGTTCTCACCAAGCAGCAGTCATTTCCACCTTGGGGCATGGTCTTGCTTAGGAGCAGGGATGTTTTTGAGTCAGATTTCAGGGTTCTAAGAAGGAAATAGTTAAGAAGCCTTGGAGTCGAGAAAATGAGGGTTGACTGTTAGAATCACCCGGGAGGCTTTCAGAAATCCTGCAGCCCAGACTGTATCACTGTCCGTGGAAATGAGCACCTCTGCGGGGCCTGGGCACCAGCATTTTTAAAGCTCCCAAGTGATCCCAGTGTGCAGCCAGGGTTGAGAACCAGTGGGGTAGATGATAAATGGGAGCCCTGTTAGGGTAAGGATCCCCGTCTATCCGGTCCACAGGCTCTAGAGATTTTCGCGACTCTGATCACAGCACTTGTTGGGGTGAAGGGAGGAAGATGTTGGGGGAACAGGACGAGGGAACAATTCTGAAACACACAAAAGGAACAGCAAGGCCTATGTCGTGTTATGGAGATTTTGGTTTAAACGGAGTCCCTTAGAGAGAAGGGACAAGTGTGTGTAGGATATGTGTATGGAGGCCATTTTCCTCACAATAAGTGATTCTATTTCTGTTTTTTTTAGGGTTACAGAACAGGCTACCCATACCGCTGTCCCTTTGTTCAAGAGAAAACCAAACACAAAAGTGAGGTGGAGATTCCAGCCACCGTCACAGCCTTCGTGTTTGAAGAGGACGGCCTCCCAACGTCTACCTTGGGGCAGCATGCCCAAAAACAGCAGAAGGAGAAGACGCGTTGGCTGAACACGCCCAACACCTACCTGCGGGTCAACGTGGCTGACGAGGTCCAGAAGAGCATGGGCAGTCCCCGGCCCAAGACCACGGTAAGGAGATCAGGAGGGAGGGTGCCCGGTCACCTCCGTGGGTTAGAGTGCTTTAAAGATATCCCCGGGTCTGGGTTATTACAGTTTTCCTTTAGGGCTTCCTATTGGGCATCTGGGAGCAGCTGCTCATGCCCACAAAACCTCTGGTCACCTTCTTGCACGTCTGCACTGAGAGTTTGGGCCTGAGGAGCAGATTTCTCCAGGGGTAAGCTGGACCTCACTCCCAACAGCACAAAACTCAGGAGCAATTGCTTTTTGCTTCTTGCTCCCCCATACAGAAGGGCTTCTGCGAAGTTCATGGCCATCCAACATTTGGACTGTACATCTGATATAAACCCAGGAGGTGGGTGGGATATTAATTTCTATTATGTAGTTGTCTTCTTCCCCACCCTCTTCTCTCTCTCTCTCTCCTCTCTCTCTCTCTCTCTCTCTCACACACACACACACACACACACACACACACACACACACACACATCCCACTCTTAATTTCATTTTTTACTAGCATTAAAGTAGCTAGCACCCAAATAGAATAGCTCTCCCTTAAAAACAAAATGAAGACCTGGAAATTAAAAACCATTAAATCGTTTGATACTGAAGCTCAAGTGGCTACCTGTTTGTCAAAGCTGGCTGTCAGGGTTCTGAGCCCTAGTCTCCAGTGCCCTTTATGACTGACTGTTGACCTGGGGGCCTTCTTTGGCAACCGAGTCCTTGGTTGCCCGTCTCTGTTCTGGTAGACAGACAGACAGACACCAGGGAGCTCCAAGAAGAGAGGTTGTCTTTGTGTAGGCTTGCTGACATTCCACGGAGACCGGTTGGCCCAGCTCTCGGGGGTGGGCCATGGGGGAGGATGTGGTGACCTTATTCCTTTGCTTTACCCACCTGGCCTTGTGTGTGTTCAGTGGATGAAGGCCGATGAAGTGGAGAAATCCAGCAGTGGCATGCCCATCCGGATCGAAAACCCAAACCAATTTGTGCCTCTCTATACTGACCCCCAAGAAGTGCTGGACATGCGGAACAAGGTAAGGTGGGAGCTGCTTATCTCACCTGCTCTTCTCCCTCAAGCAGGGAGCAGTCTCAGGTCCCATAGATGAGCTGAGTTCCCAGGATGTACCTGTCATATCAACACCCCAGATGCCTCTTATGGGAAAGAAGCCACTATTCATTGCCCATACTCTCGCACTGTGCTAACTGCTGTGCTTACGTGTTCCTAAATAACCCTCAGACACGGAGAGATACTTGCTCAAGACGTTAGATAGGTCTAAGAAACCTGCCCACAAATTGAGTTTTTATGAATTCTGTGCTACTTTTCTTTTGGCTCATTTTTAAAATTTCACAATCTTTTATATTTATTTCTTGACCTTTGCTTTACAGTTCACTCACTCATATTTCTCATGTTACTTGAAGAACTTAAGTTGTAATAGGTCACCCCCAAAAGGTATACTCACAAAACAGTGATTTAATGTGTGGTTCAAGGACCCTCTGCAGTGCTTGTTTAAAATGCAGATTCCCAGGCCAATCCCCTGTTCCTCCCCACAGACAGATGCAGATTCAATGGTTGTGGGGTGGCCCCAGGAATCTGTTATATTACATTTCTCAGGGGCTTCAATTAAACCCGAGGACCTCCTTCAAGGAGCTACTATGCCTTGTTCACCTCTTACAATGACCTCCTCAGAGTTCATGAGAATCTGGTGTTTTACATAAACTACTCATTCATTCTGAAGCAGACATGAAGACTGTCTCTTCAAGGCACACCGTATTAGAGGAGACAGGCCCCCTCCCCACTGGAGGGCCTTTGTAGACCCTAGTCACAGAGCACGCTGGACACCAGTATGCCTTCCAAATGTCCCCTCCCAAACTCCACACCGTGGCACTGAACAGCAAGCTCACTCTCCCCTTCCCTTGCCACACAGATTCGAGAACAAAACCGACAAGATGTGAAGTCGGCGGGGCCTCAGTCCCAGCTCCTGGCAAGCGTCATCGCTGAGAAGAGTCGAAGCCCGGTACAGCAGAGGCTGCCCCTGTCTGGCGGCGAAACGTGTTTGCCTTCCGAGTCCTCGGTGCCTGGGGTTGGGCAGCAGGACCCCTGAGTCCTCATGCCTACCTTCCCCTGTGATTTGGGGTGCTGGTGCTCTGGCTGCAGGACGGATGCTGTGAGGACCAGGGACAGTGTCTAACTGCCCCCTTATGGGTACTGGGCAGGGGAGCAGCAGCCTGGCTTGTCCCAGGAGAGATGCTGACTTCCATGCTTTCCCCATGGAACTCCACTCTGCCCTCTAGTGGTATCCTGCAAAGTGGGCACCACAGGAGTGTGGCGGGCAGCTCCCAGCTGCTCCAGGCCCACCTGCCCTGAGTGTTTGTGGCCTCTGTGCATGGATATGGCATCATCAGGCCATAGCTCAGGGAAGATGCTCCTGTGCTCACAGAGGGAGGACATGTATATAATGACTGGTGTTCCACTGGGGAGAGTTAGCTGCCCACACAAACCCACATAGACTTAGAAGGTATAAAGTTGTTTCCATGCCTGAGATAGGACAGTGTTTTTCTAGTGCTTAGCAAAAGGGGTAAAGGTAATTCTGGTTTGTGTTGAAAATCGTTGTTACTCATTGCAAGGTAGCAGTGGGCATGGCATATTCCTTAGTGGTAAGAAGAGGGGGGAATACAGGAACTATATTCCCCTCTGCAGAGTAAATTGAGACAGTTTACATCAGGCTGCAGCCCACAAGGTGGGTGCCCATGCCAGGAGGCGTGCAGCTTATGTCATTGCACCCGCATGGTCACCCACCTCCACCAGCCAGGATGAGGAACACCCAGTGTGCCACAGGGTGAAGGATAGAAACACCCCATGAAACTGGCATGGGGGTGGTAAGAGTTCAGGATAGTGAGCAAAACTGTTAAAAACTCTGCCATTTACACCAAGTGTTCTTGGAATCCCTCTTTTTGGGATCCTGGTCTAGGATTCTCTCTTGAACTCTGTGATTCCTTAAGATAGGCCAATGCTGCTTCTCTTTTAGAAGATGCCTATGGGCCCATTGTCGGAGGACCTGGTAGGCCAGGGAATGTGGCCTGGAGTGTGTGGTGTGGCCCGGCTGCTCTGGGCTCACCTCCCGAGTTGCACGCTCTTTGGCTCCTCCTCAGTGTCCGAGCACTGCATTCTCAAAGTCCACGATGAGAATGCCAAATTAGGAGAAAGGGCTGTGGGGTCTGAATTTTAGACCTTGTCATGGGCTAGAGGGGTCCAAGGATTCCTGAAGTTCACACGAGGTCCAGCCGGTGAGCTCCCCAGGGATTATTGCCACTGTCCCCCAGGGACCTGCTGTATGAGCAGGTTGAAGATCCGAGATTCAGGACCCTGGCCTCCTTGTAATTTATGACTGTGTGCAAAACAGGACTAACCATTTGGACTGAGAACACTGAAGCCATTGTGTGTTTTGCATTTGACTTACTGCTGTGTGCTGTGGCTTGTGGTGCTGTTGGGAGGTGGGAGGAGGGTATAGTGGGGAATGGCTGGCATGAAGCTGGCTTGAGCCAACGCTTTGCTTGCTGACTTTTGGCTAACTGACTTTGGGCTGCCGACTGTATGTGCGTAGTGATGGCTTGCAAGCATCCACAGGAGGGATTGCAATAAACATGTGTCTTCCTTCTGCTTGGGAGCATCCTTTGATTTTATTTCTGGGGCACAGGGTGGACTCCCTGCCTTTGCCCAGGCAGTTGCAAAGAACCCAGGTCTGGGGGTGAGGTAGCCGTGGGGAGGAATGAACAACCCCTACCCCAAAGGCCCCAAGCTGTTTCCAAGGAGCTGCATGCCACACTACCCCTAGCAAGACTGCTGGCAGCCACATGAGTCTTAAAGGAAGCTTGGGCCTGGGCCCCAACCGCGGCATTCAGAGAGCAACACGCACTCTGTGGTTAACTTTCAGTCTACAGAGAGCCAGCTGATGTCCAAGGGCGATGCGGATACCAAAGACGACTCAGAGGAGACCATGCCCAACCCCTTCAGCCAACTCACTGACCAGGAGCTGGAGGAGTACAAGAAGGAGGTGGAGAGGAAGAAACTAGAACTTGACGGTAAATAACCCTGGCTCACTAGTGCTTCAGGAGCTCCCAGGGTGGAGGGAGAGCTGGGGCCACCCAGAGAGGCCCACCAGCCACTCACTCCCACCAGTCCCCCTGGGACCTATGCCTCCCACCTGGCAGGGCCCGCGGGGCTCCAGCTAGCCTTCCTTTGCTCTCACTTTCAATCTTCACTTGCTTCTCTCTCTCTCCTCTCTCATACCCTCAGTTTGCCCTTCCTGCCCCACGAACCAGCATAATGCTGTTAATTACATACAGGTCCTCATTGCTCAGTGCTAATGGTGACGGTGACGCAGCGCTGCCAAGACCCGCGTCTGAGCCTCTCACCTGGGGATAAAGGACTTAATCCCTGTACAGTGCTTAGAACGGTGCCTTTAAGGGGCACCTGGGTGGCTCAGCCGGTTAAGTGTCAGACTTCGGCTCAGGTCATGGTCTCATGGCTTGTGGGTTCAAGCCCCCCACCCAACCCCTCATTGAGCCCCCTCATGGAGCCTCATGTCCAGCCCCTTGTGGACAGCTTCAGGTTCTGTTTCCCTCTCCCATTGAGCCCTGCGTTGGGCTCGGTGCTGACAGCTCAGAGCCTGAAGCCTGCTTCAGATTCTGTGTCTCCCTCCCTCCCTCCCTCCTTTCCTCCTCTGCCCCTCCCCTGCTTGTGTGCATGTACCCTCTCTCTCTCTCTCAAAAATTAATAACTAAATATTTTAAAAAGAGAACGTTACCAATTTCTTAAAAAAAAAAAAAAAGAGTGCCTGTAATGGCTTAGGTCGGATAAACATTAGGTATGATAAGATAATTATAATAGGGATACTTATTAATCTATCAAATTATTATTCCTTCTTTATTTCAGAATCTTCTGTCAAGCCCATCTCTCCACGTAAACTCCCAAATATTCACATTCATGATAGCTCGTGTGCTCTCGTTCATGCCTTTGTCCCTTCCTGGCACAGTCTCCCCTCTCAGACAGCCTGATCCAGGCTTCCATCTCCGGCCCCTCTCCGGCTAAAAAGCCTTCTCTGTCCCTCTCCACTCCCCATCCCCCATCGCCCCCTTCGAGCTGCCCCTTATCTTTGTTTCAAGAGCACTTGGGGTCTGAGACACAGAAGAATTCAGCTCCTGGTTTAGCCCACCAGGCTAGGCTTTTATTCCCTCAGGACAAGGTCATCGTCCACGACCCCCCCCGCACCCACCCAGAGTCAGTCATCTTCCTGGGCACAAAGCAGGCACTAGGAAAACCCTCGCTGGCTTGCTTGGAGTTCTAAAGTGATAATTGAAAAAGTAGATAGAAAACGTGGTGCTTTATATATCTAGGGATTATTTGGGCTGAACATGAAAATTAGATAAATAATAAATAAGCTACACACAAACAAATCATGGGCAGGAAGCCTGCAGCCTTGAGGTCCACATCAGGGCTAGCATTCCCCTGGCAGATGCGCTTCGGTGGAGGAAACAAGACAGAACTCTGACTCCTCCCATTTGCCTCCCCCAGCTTGTAGCAGAAATTTTAAAAAGGTTGGGGGAAGGAGCTAACTTCAGCCCGGAGAAATGAGGAGCAGCTAGAAGAAAGCATTTTTGTAAGTGTTCTCTCTCTGCCCACCTCTCCTCTGTCCTCTAACCTGAGATGCTTCCCTGTATTTTCAGGAGAGAAAGAAACCCCCGCAGAGGAGCCTGGCTCCCCTGTAAAGTCTGCACCTGCTTCTCCAGCACAGAGTCCGGCGAAGTCAGAGACGAAGAGCCCCCTGGTCTCTCCCTCCAAGTCTTTAGACGGTGAGTGCAGCAGGCAGTAGGGTGGGAGGAGGCACGTCCACAGCCCAGAAAGGGTTCTGCGTGGAAGGCAGGGCAGGGTATGTGCTCCAGGGACACTGCCTTTCAACAGGTGTTGAAAAGCTACCCGAAAAGCTTTCTGTTCTGCAATTTCTAGGGACTCTGAAATAGGGGTTACCAAATTTCAGCTTGTTTCATTCACAACATGTGATAACACACCTTGCAGTTTAAGTCCCTTTCTAAGCAATGATGGGTGAGTTAGTGATTGACCCACAGCCTTCTCATCACTTACTCAGACTAGGTTGGCTGATAGGTCTTTCTAGATGCACCAGCCCTGTGCCCAGACTTTAATGTGCATAGGGACCAGCAGGATCTTGTTAAAATGAAGACTCTGACACAGTAGGTCTCAGGTGGACCAGAGACTGTATATTTCCAGTGAGCTCCCAGGTAAGGCTGATGATGTCATTCCCAACCTTTGGAATCTCAACACTCTGGAATTACCTGGGGAGCTTTGAAAATTCTGACACTGGCCTGGGTTCCCACCACAGCACCCTCCCCCTCAGTAGTTCTCAGCTAAATGGGCTGGGGGTAGGTGTGCTGGCATTTTAAGACCTCTCCAAATAGACCTAATGTGTAGCCCAGGTTGAGAACCACTTCATTAGATACTAGTTTAGACAATTAAGGTCTAGACCCAACTCAACCACTAATAATAACTGCTAATCTTAGAAAATCAGATAATCTCTCTGCCTCAGTTTCCTTATCTGTCAAATGGGACTGCTAATATTTTCCCTTTTAAAGATTCTTATACATATAAAGGAAGCTGTCGATGGAAGAGAGTATACTTTGAAAGAATAAAAACATTTAAATGTAAGATCTAATTGTGATAATGGTTAATAATATACATGTATTGGATAATGATGCTATTAGAGTCTATACCACCTAGATCAGAAAAGTGTCCTTAATGAGCTTCTGGAATCACTCAGGTCATGAACACTCCTCCCCTGGATCCCTTGAGCCCTCACCAGGGAAGGCTGTACCGCCAAGCAGCGGCTTGGTGGCCCGATGAGACCTTCTCCCTCCTAGGTAGAATGACCACACATGTGGATACTGCTAGAATCCCCCAAGCCCTGAGCTCCCTCCAGAGGTGAATTGCTGCTTTGAGTGCAGTCCCAGTGTTGCCAGAGGAAACCCATCTGCTTGTGGCCAGAGCTCCAAGTGGATGTCCCCTGCCTGTTTGTGTTCATTGTGTCTCATCATGGTGTTGTCAACCTGTCTCCACAATGTCTTCCTTTCTCTTCCCATTTGTGCCTTCATCAAAGGACTTTCCTCCGATTCTGAATACTTGTCTCTGTAGTAAGTATAGAGAGGCCGTTTACTAACTCACTCCAACACTTGCAATGGGGGAGGGAGGGACTTTTTCAAAAGAAATGTGTTTCTCTCCAGCCTTTTCTATGGCAACGGTGCCTTCGAGAGGTTCTTGGCTATAAAATTCAAGACCAACTCCACATGTGCTCTGCACGGGCTGGGCTTCCCTCTAGGATATGCACACACAGGATGCACTCATGCACAAACACACGCTCACACACACAGGGCATATCACCCAGAAGCAACACGCCTGCACAGCGAAAGGGCAGTGGGGCCAGCTCCTGGGCACTCCCTTTGGGGGAATGCTTATGCCCTGAGGAGTACATCTGCACCCCTGTTCCTAATACGTGGCCCCTCCTTGGAGCTCATGACCTCTTCTAGGGTTGTGGCCCAGAGCCTGAATGGCCTTGGGACCAACTGCCTTATGGAGAGGCTTAGAGCACTTGGCCTGAATGACCATGTCTTCAGCATCCCTTAGGGCATGTGCACCAACTGCAGGAGGGAAGTAATTCAAGCTGGAGAGGAGGCTTATGGCAGCAGTGGGACAAGGGGTAGTAATTCCATTTCAGCTCCTGGGAGCCCCTTGGAGCCACCTCTGCTGTTCAGGGGGACAGAGGGTGGGAGGAGAGGTGTGTGACAGGTGGGATGACTGCTTACCCACCCCTGACATCATTCCCACTGGTAGCACGATTTGTGCCCTCTCTGGTCCAAATCTGGGCCCTCACAGAGAGGCATATTTGAATTGTTAGAAAAGTCAAGGTCTTCCCTGAAGTCTTTTCCTGCAGCACAGACAGAGCCAACCCTGCATGACGAGGCCAGAGTTGTAGCTGCCTCAGGTGACCGGTGTGAAGGGGGGCTGGATGGCTGTGGCCAGGTGGCCCGATAGCTTGCCTGTCTCCCCAGGGCAGACAGCACTGACCCTCTCCTCTACAGGTGCACTTTCACATTTAGCTCATCCACTGGATCAGGGCTGGCTTATCTCCATTTGTCACCATGCATCACCATGCTCTCAAATGCTTTGGTGCTGAGTCACCTCGGTGTCCCTCCTCATCTGTGTCCTACCCCATTGGCTTTCCTGAAGGAGACTCTTTCAAACCCTCTTCCTCCACATCTGGTCATCTCTGTCATCACCTTCTCTTTGACTGGCTCCTGCCTGTCCCTGTCCCTGCTGACTCTATCCCCCAGTAAACTCTCAGGAAGCACTGGCTGTGCCTGACAGGAAATAGCCGTGTATTCAACATCAGGAGATCAGCTCTGTTACTTACTGATTTCGCCATCTAAATAAGTCACTTAAAAACCCTGCAGAATTGGGGAAGGGGGGTTGGCTAACGTGAATCTTGCCCTTTCTAACTCATAGTGTTGTTATTCAGATAAAATTAGCAAGCGAATACAAAAGGGCCTTGTAATGTGCTTACATGAATTAGTTCTCATTATGTACTATGTTCCCAAGATAGAGAGAGAATACAGGTTTGCTGTTTTAAGCCACTAAGTTGGGGAAGGGGCGGTGGTTATGCAGTAATAATTATTAAATCATGATGCATAATAAGAGCTGGTTTTATAGAAATAAGTTGTTCTGTGGGTTGACTAGACTCAGCTGGATGGTTCTGCTCCATTCATGTTCGCTGGGGCTGCAATCATCTGGGAGCTTGACGAAACTGGAATTTCTAAGATGGCATACTCTTGTCGATAACTGGAAGGCCGGGCTCAGCTGGGCACAGTGGGATGGCTGGTCTTCTGTCTGTCTCTGTTTCTCTCTCTCTCTCTTTGTCTACATGTGGCTGTAGGGTCTTTCCATGTGGCCTCTCCATGTGTGTTTCTATCAAGATAGTCAGAATTTATTACATAGTGGCTCAGGGCTCCCCAAACTGTTAAAGCAAGAACTTCTAGGCCTTCTTAAGTCTTTAGCCTGTGGCTGGCTCAGTGGCACTTCCTCATCCTTCTGTTGGTTACTGTGAGCCACAGAGCCAGCCAGATTCATTTTGGGAGGGGACGATGCCCAACTGTGTCTCTTAAAAAAAGGTAAATGACACAAGCAAGTGTAAAATGGATACACTGACAGTAGATTTAGAAAAGGACAAGACCATTGCCAAATGTCAAGAGAGGCTTGAGCCAGACCAGTGAGTTGATAAGGCCAACTAGCAGGTGAAGTGAGGAGAGGAGAGTGGACCGAAAGAAGGTTGTGTCCAGACAAGTTTATTGCTTTCAAGGCTATTGCCAGGTGATGACCATGGGAACACATGGTGTGAGGGGAGGGGAGGGAAGGCCATCGTAGTAAAGGGCATTAGAGAACTTAGTAGCTGGATGATGACAGGACATGGGCCGCAGACAGTAGAAGCATAGGAGCCAGGGGCCAAGGTGTTGGGTACTGAGAGAGAGATGGTCCTTAGAAGTCATCTGGAGGAGGATGCTGATTTGCCCATAGAGTTTCAGAAGTTATAAAAGATCTCATTGTAAGAGTTTGCCCATAGTCAAAGTAGCCCATTCTGACTGTCCCCAAATGTACACCCATCTGTCCATGTAACCACACGTTTCTCCAGTCTTTACCCCTGTCAAAAAGCTTTGTCTTTTCCTGAAACTTCTGGCCTCACCTATTCGTTCTGTAAGTCATACCGGTTATACCTCACCTGTTGCTCACATTCCCATAGACTTGAGCATGCCCGGTGCCGCCTTGCGGTGCGAAATCTCACACACCCACACTCACACAACTCACTCGCACACATGGTTCACTCACTCACACCAGCACTCACACACCACACCCACACACTCGTTCACACACACACACACACACATATACTCACAAACTCATCTCATACACACACATACAGCTCACCCTACATTCACACACTTACAAACACACGCACGCATGCTTAGACACTCACACACTCCTCTTAATTTCCCATAGTGAAAAGAACACAAAACCTAATGTCAGGAGACTGAGGTCTGCCCACTTTTACTACTTTACTCAGTTTTCATTACTGTAAAATGGGGAGGAGCTGAGCTAGAAGATCTTTAAGTCCCTTTCTACTTTTCAAAGTCTGTGGTTTTATCATTTCCCCTCTTCCCTCCCCATCCAGGCATTTCAAAGCTTGAGTGGAAGCAAGGAGGTGGGAGGCGAGTGAGAAAAGGGAGAAAGGGAAGGAGGGGGGTGGGGGCCTCGTTTCTGGGATCTGAGCAGCTCTGGCCTTAAACACAGTGGCAATCTAAAAGCGTTCCCTCCAGGTGGCCGCTAGAATGAGCCAACCGTGCATCTTCCCCTTTAGTGAATCCTTTTATCTTGGCAACACAGAGTCCGTGTCCCTCAGGGATTCCATTCTCCCTGTGCCTTCCCCTCCGTGCCTCCTGCGAAGATATTCTCCATTTTTCCAAAAGTTCCTCTCGAGTACAGGAAATGAAATGGCTATAAAAGCATGTAATTTCCATGTTAACTCATTGGAATTTAAGAAAAGCTTTAAAAATGTAATTTCTGTATTTTCACTGGTGAAACTGAAATAGTTACAACAATTAATAGCTCTCCCTTCCCCTTGTGTCACTGCTCTCCCCTTTCCTATAGCCTGAGTCTGTCTCTTCATTTTGTGCCTAGAAAAGTTCTCATCTGGGTCCTAGCTGGGCCCCCTGCCACGTTTGGACATCATTACCTTGTTTATATTTGTAGACAAGAGCCGAGAGTAACAGACCTGCCAAGAACCTGCTCCCAGAGTAGGCTGCATGGAAGGGGGTTCAGGGTTTGAATGAGAACCCTGCCTATCCCCTTCCCCCTATGATGTCAGCCTATCCCTCCCTTTGCTCTAGACTTATTTTATAGTATATCCTAGAAGTGGTTCTGTTAACCCCAGGTAGAAACTGTCACCTGATTGAAATCTTATGGGTCATGTCTTTTGATCTTTTTTCTAGAAGGTCCTAAGAAGACAGAAATAAGCAAAGCCACCACAGAGCCTGAAACAACGCAGCCAGAAGGAGTGGTGGTCAACGGGAGGGAGGAAGAACAGACCGCGGAGGAAATTCTCAGCAAGGGCTTAAGCCAGATGACCACCAATGCCGACACAGATGTTGATACCTCTAAGGACAAAACTGAGTCGGTCACCAGCGGCCCCATGTCCCCAGAGGGCTCACCTTCCAAGTCCCCCTCCAAAAAGAAGAAGAAATTCCGAACCCCATCCTTCCTGAAAAAGAGCAAAAAGAAGGAGAAAGTGGAGTCCTGATTGGTAGCATTCTCATCTACACCCTCTCCCTCCACCCCTTCCCTTCTCCCATCTCTGTCCCTGGAAGCGCAGGGCCAAGGAGGGATAGAATAGGACCCTGGATCACACTCTGAGGGCGACCTTAGAGATCACCCAACCGACCCCTCATTT
Source organism: Paguma larvata (assembly GCA_030068075.1). Taxonomy (NCBI): domain Eukaryota; kingdom Metazoa; phylum Chordata; class Mammalia; order Carnivora; family Viverridae; genus Paguma; species Paguma larvata. Next base: position 51,165,646 of record CM057836.1, read on the forward strand.
TACAATTGCCCCAGAGAAATCAGGTGACTTTCCCAAGGTCACACAGCTAGTTAGTGGCAGAGCCAGCACTAGAATTCGGGTCTCCTGGCCCCCAGTCCAGTGCTTTTCCACTACACAACACTGCCTAGTTGTGGGCCACCTTTGTGAGGTTGCCGCCCACCAATCTGAGCCCAGGGCAGAAGGCCGGAGTGGGCTGTAAGCTCGCAGAGCCTCGGACCAAATCAAACAGGTCAAGGCTTCCCCTGAGAAAGGTCCTTTTCCTTGCAGGAATCCATTTTCCTGCTGATGGAGCTGTCACAGTTTAGGAACCTCTCTGTCCCACAGGGTCCCCACCCTGCTGCTTACAGTAACCAGACAAATTGACCCGTTCCCTCCACCAGAAGTTAATCTTTGTTCCCAAGGGCTGATGGCTTAGCTCGTGCTTCCCCAACCACTAACCCTGAGCTTTCTTCATGGAACCTCCTGAATGACGGATGGATGAAGAATTGGAAGAGCGGGCAGACGTGCGGGCAAGCCAAGTCAGCCACAGGATTCGAGTAGTTTGATCAACATCAGAAGTCAGGAACTCGGCCCATTTGAATCATGCATCTCAGGCGCTTCAAAACTAAAACCAAATTTAGCTTAGAGAAAAGTTGTCTCATGCTCAGGGCGGGAATTTGGGGAAATTTAGATCCTCTTTTGGCTTTGGGTTGTACAAGGAGGATCAAAACAACACAGGAAATGCTATGCCTTTCTAGCTTTGCATGACACATGGAGCAATGTGGCTCTCCCTGTTTCACTCCTACTTAGCAGTCAGGTGTCCCCTGGCTTCCCCGCAAACCTGGAACCTGGCTCACACACTGGAACTGGCATCTTCCCCTTGGCTCCTTTGGGTTCCGACTCAGTCACTCTTGGTCCAGCAGAGGAGAATGAGATGAGCCCTTCAAGATTAAGTCCCTTGGATCGTCTAGGAGAGAAATCAGCTTGAGTGTCCTCGCCCTGTCACTCTCTGTCCATCCTGGGGCCTAGTAAGAGCTATGGCTATCGTTGTAAATGCCAGCACTATCTTTTCATACCCTTCCATGGGACATCGATTAATGAGCATTGTTGGCTCCTAAAAAATAGACAATCCATTCTCTTTATAGCACAGTGTCTTCAAAGAGTATTTTTCCTTTTTGTCCTGATGATTGTGAAAGTACTTTTGAAAGTTCTTAATCATAGTTTTCCACTTTTGAGCACTTACTATGTATAAACACTGTGCAGCCTTTACATCTGTTGTACCCTTTGACCGTCACAATAATCCTGTGATGTGGGTGAGGTATTCCCATTTTATGAGTAAGGAAACTGAGCCCCAAAAGGACCATTGACTTGCCTGGATTTGACCCCAGGTCAGAGTCCAGAGCCTTTGTTCTGAACAGATGACAATTAGAAAACTTGAATCCCCAAGGGTGGTTGTTTTAGTCCAGGACCCACTTCTGTGACTGGTCTCCTCTGTGTAATGTCCGCACTTGAGATGAAAGCAGAAAACTACCTGTGTTCTCCCTCATCAGTACCCGTTAAGTTCCCAATAAATGTGGATTGTGGCGAGGCCAATGTGGACCTCCAACAAAGAAGAGGTGGGAGCCTTCTGGTTGGGCCAGAATACAGTTGGGCTATTTCTTGAGGAGAAAGGAAACTGACACCTGATTGAGGAGAACCCAGGGCTGCATTCTCTCTAGTTAGATTCCTAACTGCTCCCCCAGCCCCTACTCTGTTCTACTTTCTGATTGGGTCTTGTGATGGGCAACTCAATGGTCAGGGGCATCTAAGGCTCAGAAAAAGTCTGTAACATGGGAAATGCCTTTAAAAGCCAATCCTCTGATGCCTTCTTTGAAAAAATAGATTTCACATTCATCCATCTCTCACAATATTTGTTAAGCACCCACCAAGCATCAGGCATTATGCTATCATTAAAACAATTATTGTAGCTAGAATAATCAGGAAACAAGAGTGAAGAGGACATAACCATTGACACAGCTTTTTGTGTTTGAGTGGTTGTAGCTCAGAGATGATGTTGATTTGACTCTTTGCATTCAACAAATTCTCTTTATTCCCTTTACAACCATGAGGACTCATAGGTGAAAATGCCAGAGCCCTGCTGGAGCATCGTCTTTGGAATTTATACCATGGGTCCACCTATTTATCCATTTGCTCATTCCTCATACATTCAAACAAAACAAGACAAAACCCCGTGAGCTTGCGTCATGGGTCAGACATGAAAGCAGAACATAGTCCCTGCCCACAGGAAATGTTTAAGTTCAGGAGGCATGTAGACAAGTTACCAAGAGGGCAGAGATGGCAGAAGGAAGTAATGATTTACTGCCTTCTGGGCCAGAGACACTTTCCTGAAAGATGTGATGATTGAGTTAGGTTTTCAGACAACAAGGAATTCTCCAGGAAGACAATAGGGCTGGCAGGATATTCCTGATGAGGGAAGAGCATGTGCAAAGGCGTGGAAGCACAAGACTCCGTGACCGGTCCACTGATGGTGTAGTAATGTCAGAGCATAAAGCGTGAGGGGGTAGGGAGCTTTGTTTCGTAGGCGGGCAGGGCTGGATCAGAGAGAAACCTGTAGAAAATGTGCAACTAGATGTAGGGGGTTTGGAGTTGCTGATGGCTTACAGTCAGGGTGTTGTAATCAAGCTTGAATTTTACAAAAATCTCTTTGGCGGCTGGATGGAGAACGGCTGGAGAGGAGGAGAGCAGTGAAGGCATAGGAGAGCTCATAATGGAGCCTTCCTGAAACGTCAGCACTGAAACATGCTCGGTGGCCTGCCTTACACTACGTTTTCCTTTATAGCAAATAGCACGTACTTCCGGCACAGAATTTTACTTCCCTAAAATTCTTTGGATAAAGCATCTTAGGGGAGATTTTCTACAAGGAGAGGGAAATATTCAAAGAGCTAATGCTTGGTGCAGTTTGCAGGTCTATTTTGTCTTGCTGCAGAATTGCTTGCATCGAGAGCTTTTGAGTCATCTGCCGATTTCTTCGTCCCTTGTATGCACGGGAGGCAGTGCCCTTAGCTCCAGGCTTAAGGTAGTGTACTGGCTGCTGCTGCAGGGGACGTGCGTTGCAAACAAAACCAGGGGTTTTTAGAGGATGGGCCATTTTCTTTGGATTTGGATAAAAGTTGGCTGAAAACTTTGACCAGTGTCCTTCTGGAGAAGATGCATCCACGGAGAGCTCAGAATGGGTAGGCAGTAGGTTCATTTCTCGTAAAGCCACTGAGCTTGGATCTGCCACAGAAAGGGACGAGAAAACGTGAGGCAGTCGGCAGTGTTATGGATGGCTGAGCTGGGCAGTGGGGAGGTTTGAAGCTGTTTCCACGGGAAGACAGACGGGCGGGGTTGGGAGGCAGGAGACGGTTACAGAGAGACAAGTTGTCTCCAATGACTCTCTGCGCTGGTGGCTGGCACCCAGCAGTGATGTGGGAGAACTGTCCACACCATGTGACCTTTCTCAAAAAGCTCTGCTAAGAGGCAAGCCTTTAGCCCAAGTCTGTGCTCCATAAGAGCCTCCTGGCCTGTAGTGACCCAACTGTCCGACTTTGTCCATGTTACACACAGATAAAAATAGCCTCCCTTAACAGTGCTGTAATGAAAATGGGGTTCTTCCTCTGCAGACAGAGAAGTTCTTTTTAAGGGACTTGCTGGGATTTGAATGAGGAAACTGGTCTAGTAAGAACCCCACTGAAAGCACTGCTCTCATACTATGGATTTATGTATACTGAGCCTTGAATCCTGTTCCCAGTGTCTAATGCACTGTCACTCCTGAATGAGGCAAGGCAGTCATTCAGATGTCATTCAGCACCGTCATAACAGGGCTATCACTCTTGTCGACATGGGAAGAAGTGCTATAAGGCCACTTCTCTGGTTACCACGGATTTGAAAGAACCCTTCACCCAACAGCATGATTTACTTCTGAAAGCCTAAAAGAACAAAATGAAATTTGGAATTTTCCATGGAGGTATCCGTGGGGGTGGATATACACATAGCCTCCCATCGGCCTGTAGGCCATCTTTTGCACAAGTGTATTTTATATGTTCTAGTTCCAGGCAAGAGTATTCAGTTTTTGACTGTTGAACAAATGAGAAAACATACAGTCCTTACTTGTTTTCCTCGCACAGGTCAGCAGAAGCCCTTGAATTGATTGGTACAGTTGCTATTGACTCTTTGAGCTCAGAGGAAACTGGTCTTGTATTTTCTTTTACCACTTGAGTCTAAGCAAACTCTCAAAGATGATAACATTCAAAGAGTCTCAGAAGAAATTAGGGAGGAGGTAAATCCACGCTCTCCACTCCCACAGAAAGGACAGGGCACCCCCATGATTGTTCCCCATCTGTTCCAAAAAGGACAATTTAATGTGAAAAGTCAGAGGCTTGAACTGACTGATGAGATATGCTCATTGGTTATTTCTCTGTTGCAACCACACTTGTGCCACAATAGGAAGCAGACACGGTAGAGTGATTATTTCCAAATGCCCTGTCTAGCCGGCCTATCCACTTGGATGTGGCATACTTTTTAACGGAAATAAAAAAGCATGTCACCAGGGCACATCCAACCCTCTTGAGCCTCTCAGTGAGAAGCCACCCTCACCCAGGAATCAATGTGGATATTTGAGGTGGGGTGTCCTTTAGTGGAGAAATCTCCATCATTTTATATAGATAGGCTTCTCTCTTTAAGAACAATTAGAAAGAATCTCCAGTTGAGGGTTTTCTTAAAAACACAGAAGTGATGGTCCATATTGGTTTGTACTTGGGTTTTGCCAAATCGATGTTTGGTGCCATTTGCCTTCAAGATGTCCCCAAAAGTCGGATCATTGCTATGAGAAATTGGGCCTGAAGATGGAAGAGAAATGGTCACAGTCACTGACACAGGGGCCGCAGGTGTGGCTGGAGGCCGAGCCTCAATAGCTTTCCCTGTGTGGCGGCCCCTCTTCTCATCCACTGGTCCCAAGGCGCAGAAGGAGGCTGTCTGCAATGTGGCAAGTCTCTACCTCTAAGTAGCTTAGAGAAAACATCGTGAGGGTTTGGGGTGGTGGGATGAGAACTGTAGAAAACCCCCCAGACTCTTCTCCCCTCCAGCAAATCATCTCATATAACTTTAGACCTTCTCTTTTTAAGTGAATCAGGAGGACAACAGTTGGACCAAGGATGGAGGGGTCACATTTAAATACATCAAAGCTCTTATGAAACAGGACTGTATTTTGGGGACCTCTGCCCCCACATTTCAACTCCACCTCATGCCTACTGGGCCTGCTTTGATCTCTGTGGTCTAGCCCACCTTGAAGTCCCTGCCATCCATGCTACAGCCAAGTCCAGCACTGTGCTCATCCCTCTCCCAGGAAGACTCAAGTGGAGAGAGGGTCCAGGGCCTGGGCTCACCTGGCTGGGTGTGCAGGGGTCTAGATAGAGAGTGCCGTGTTCTCTAAAGCCGTGGATGGTTTCAGTGAAATGTCTGTGTCTGACAATCGTCTTCCCTTGTACATGCATTGTCTGTGTTTAGCTTTTCCTAGTATCGTGAAGTCTTAAATAGGGGTTCCATGTAAATACTCTTTCTGCTACTGAAAATGCCAGCCCCCGGACCATGCATCATCCCCACAAGCGGTTTCGCCTTTCTCCACGCTGACACTTTTTGAGCCACTGATGTGCAGGTTGATGGTTAGTTTCTTGGGCTTTTATTTTGCAATTTTATATATATATAATACACACATATATAATATATATATATATATTTACGGGTTGGTTTTGTATAGTTTTCTGTTTGAATCTCTGAGCACCAAAGCTGCCCTTGGATTTTCAAGAGAACTTTCCAAAGCCACTTCCTGAGGCCCCCCACTCCCCCGCTGCTTTGGTGTTTGTGGTGCTGGGTGGCTTCTCTGCCCATGAATTTCTGTATGTATGTGCTGTTATCTCACCTGCAGATATTACCCTAGTAAATCTACCGTGCTTGGCTTCCCAGTGTGTGACCCATCTCTGTCAGCCACCCAGCTTGCCCTGCTCCCGGGGAGCAGAAGCCAGAGAGGGGCTCCACATGTAGAAACATCCAGCCACATAGGAAACTCCCGTTTTTGAAACCGTTCCTCACATGTGGAAGGCTGAACATGTGAATAATTGCGTTCTGGCTGAGGAGGGAGGTCATACAGTAAAATGCTATAGGCTTCTTAGAAGGGAAAGTCCGTGTGATTTCCAAAAAGCTTGTGGAGGAAGATCAGTTTAGATGGGTTGGGGTAGGGGGAGGGTTCCAAAAACAAATGTGGATGGTCCCTATGGGGGATGCAGATTCATGGGCTGGAATGGAGAGAAGTTTCAGGCCAGAATCGGCGGACTGGGGAGAGCTAAGAGGTCACTCAGAAGGTGAGAGGGAAATAGAGACACTAGGGAAGAGAAAGAAGATAAAACAGCCCACTTTACCCCATCCCTGCTCCTCTTTACTCACATTAAGGGGCCCAGGATTTGTCAAAGGTCCACACACATATAGGTCAGGCATTGTGTCTCACACATAGCATCTCATTTAAACTCCATAAAACCCAAAGGGCAGTCCTATTATTACCCACTTTACAGATGAGGAAACTGGCTCTGAAATGAGGTTCTCGTGGGCTACAGGTTAGTATGTGGTGAAGCCCAAATTCAAACCGAGGTCTTCTAGGTAAGCAGGCCCTTGATCTTTCCACGACTTCCCACTAACCTGGTGTCCTGAGCAAATCTCCCCATCCCTATCGTTACTTCCAGGCCTGCTACTTCCTGGGGGGCCTTTGTCCCCCGTGCTGCCTCCTATCTGCAGGGACCCGAAAGCTCCCACGGGCTCCTGTGGACCTAGCGCAGCCCTGCCCCAAGGCCATCGGTGTCTTCTGAAGTCACCAAGGAGACCACCTGTATGCCACGTGACTCACATTTGTGTCACCACTCAGGCCAAGAAGCACAGCCAGTGTGCCGACACCATTTTATAGAGCTCGCCGCCGCTGACGGTGGTGGCGCAAACCCTGAAGGGGAGCTCCTCCTCCTCACATCCCAGTGTCCACTGCAGACCCGAGGCATACATACATGGGAGCAGAACGCCCTCCACCTTCCAGAGACGCTGAGGGATTTCTTCAGAGTATGCCCAGTGGGGGAGAGAAGGCCTAGGGCCCAGCGACCCATAATTCCCTGAGCGTGAGAGGAGAACCGCCTGGACAGGAAGCGGAAAGGCTGGGCAATGGGCGCCAGCTTCCAGCCAGAGCTGGCTGGCAGCAGTGAGGGGAGGCTGGGACACTGGGGAAATGCGGCGGGCTCCAGGCCTGACCTTAAAGAGCATGAGCAGGGTGCCAGGGTTCACACTGTGGAACCCTTTTTGCAAGGGTGAGGAGGTGAGGAGGGGGATGAGGGGGGTGAGGAGGGGGATGCTTCAGCCCCAGGATCCTGACAGGTGTCCAAGAAGGGTGCCGTGACCCCAGGTAATGCTGCCTACCCTCATAAATATGCAAAAGGAAACTTTCGCCAAGTTATTGCGGATGCCACTGCTGCCACGTCACTCTAATCTGGCAGAATGTAACCAGTAGAAAAATAGAAAACTTTCCTTTTCTCTTCCTTTGAGCCTTTGGATACAGATCCACACATCTCTGAAAGGAACCACACTTAATTTGATAGAGATCTCACTCTGTCAAGAGTAAGCGTGGACAAAAATAATGTGGTAATGGTTTAAAACTATTGATTTAATGGTTCCGAAGCAGGAGGCCTGTCTGACAAATTGGAAGCCATGCTCCTCAATGAAGCAGAGTTCCTGGAAGAAGCAGGAGGAAGGCTAAGGATATCTCTGTTAATATCCACTTACCAGAAAGCGCCAGCCAGTCGTGACAGTCACGAAAGGGAGCACTTCAAATCAAGAAAACATTTTCTGGTGATGAAAAACTATGCCATATTTAAAAACGAGGCATAGGCAGTCAACAGCGGCTTGAACATTGTTGATAAATGAGGAGAACATAAAGTTATGTTTAGACATGTAAAGGTCCCAAGCCCGTCACTTGAACAAATTAGCCAATCATGCTTCCTACCGAGGCCGTGCCTGATGGCGCACTGGGTTCTAGAGCTCTGGAGCCACATTGCTTGGACCGACTGGGAACTCAGTCTAAGTAAATAATTCACAAATGGGGAAAACAGAACTAAAATATGGTGGTACGCTATTAAGTCACATAAATGTATAGCGAAGTCTAGTTTTGCATTATTAATTTAATAAATGTAAAGCAATTGTTTAAAAAGGAGTTATCGGAATACACACACATCTGGAACAGCAGAGTGGCAGACTCTGCTAGACTTATTACTGATGAGAGAAAGACATGATAGATCATTTCATCTTTTAAATTGTTGCTATAGGAATAATGGTTCACTTACATATAAAGTTGTGAACATAAAGATGATTTATAAAAATGTAAAGATCATCTTCATTAAAAGACAATATAGCTTTCAACTCACTGAACAGAAAAATAATAAAAACGAAATCAATAGGAATTCAGCTAGCATGGAATAACAGAGACAATATTTACCAACCTGCTAAAATAAATACCCCCCAAATGGATAAAATATATGAAAGAATGACTTTTACAGCACTTGAAAATGATCTTCCAGGAAGACACAAGAAAGTTTCCCTGTTTTTTTTTTAATTTTTTTTTAATGTTTATTTATTTTTGAGAGACATAGAGACCGAGTATGAGCAGGGGAAGGGGCAGAGAGAGAGGGAGATACAGAATCTGAAGCAGGCTCCAGGCTCTGAGCTGTCAGCACAGAGCCCGGCACAGGGCTCAAACTCACAGACTGGGGCTCGAACTCACAGACCGTGAGATCATGACCTGAGCCAAAGTCAGCCACCTAACCAACTGAGCCACCCAGTCACACCCAGGAAGTTTCCCTGTCTTAACCACCAACCCCAAAGCTAAGTCGGCTATGCCTCCTGCTGCCACTACTAAGGATGACCACCAGGAGGCGACATTTCTCTTCTCTGCTTCCACTTTGCAGAAACCGTTGTAAGCAGTCCTCCCATTTTCTGACAGATAGACCCCAGCAGTGCTGTCATGGAACTAGACCTCTTTTTGTCACCAGGAAAGGGATCAAGGATGAGCCGTAAGCCTCCTTACCCAAGACCTAACAACCTGATTTCCGAGCAGCCCTAACACTTACCTAATAACCTAATACTCTCTGCCTGGTTTCCAGATTCCCCATCTTTCCAGGAGCTGGCCCCCTGACCCCACCTCACTGAGATCTGTTCTGGCCAATAGGTCATGCGTGATAGTGAACTGGGTTCTAGGGCTCTGGAGCCACACTGCTTGGCTGAATCCTGGCCCCGTGCCCTTGGACAAGTCATTTAACATCTCTACACTACAGTTCCCTCATCTGCAAAATGAGAAAATAATTGGTATGGAAAATCCAAATTTGGGGGTCTAATTTTGATGATCAAGATTATTTTATTTTTCAATTGTACAGTGAAAGACACCATAAAATTTTCACTCCTTCAGGCTTCTGAACGTCAGCCTCTACTATTCTTAAAACTAATGCACGTACGGACACAGAAACACATGCACGGACACAACCACACACACTCCCAGACACACACCCACACAGATCCTCGTACGCACACACAGTCCCACTCGTGCACACCTCCACAAGCAACCAAACACATCCACCCACACACTCTCTCTCTCTCTTATGCTCACCTTTGGCCTCATTCTAAATGAACTTGAAATAGATTATTTCGGCTTTCATTGTTTTATCTGCTCAAAAGATCCTGACTGCAGAGCAAGCAGCAAGAGACCCTTCTCTCTAGAGGTGGATCTTTGCCTCGTACAGTCTCAGCATATAACAAAGGTCACTGCTGACTGACATAACCACTCTGAACCTTTGGAAGTGCAGGCCCAGAATATACTTGGAAGCTCACATACCATATATCTAAACATCAAAAAGTTTTTACAGCACCTGGGTGGCTCCGTCGGTTAAACGTCTAACTTTGGCTCAGGTCATGATCTTGTGGTCCGTGAGTTTGAGCCCCGAGTCAGGCTCTGTGGTGACCCTCAGAGCCTGGAGCCTGCTTCAGATTCTGTGTCTCCCTCTCTCTGCCTCTCCCCTGCTCGCACTCTGTCTCTCTCTCTCAAAAGTAAATAAACATAAAATTTTTTTTAAACATCGAAAAGTTTTAAACCAAGCTAAACATTTTAAGTGAAATATGGTCTATTCTCCTATCTTTATAAGTATACATTCATAATGAGGTGGAAGTCCAGGTTCAAATTTAGAATTCTGAGTTGGAATTCTGCAGAGGAAAATGGCAGTGTGGGAAAGGCTACTCTTCCTGAGGCCTGTTACTGCTCTCTTCCAAACGCTGGGCCCCTCCCTTGCCACAAGTGGCCTTGTGAGCACACGTGAAGACACCTGGACCTCGTGTCCAGGCTCTGTCCATAACTCCCATGCAAACAGCTGCCCTGTGGCCACACTGTGAGACTCTGGGGTATGAACTCTGTAACAAACCTGTGCAGACACGAGAAGTGGGGTAGGGGCTGTCGAAGCAGGGCATTCTGGGTCCCGGATAGCCAGAGCAGGGGATGGCACTAGGTGGGCATGTCCCCTTAGCCCTGCTGACTCTACCCCCATGGAGAGCACGGCTGGAGCAAGGGTCAGGGCAGGACCCTCTGTAGTGCAGGACTCGGGGCAGAGACCCCTCTTGTTCGGGTCTGAGGGCAGGATTTTTGCCCAAAGTCCTTGGGAGGGGCCAGGAAGCAGTGGCTACCCTCTGTAAAGTTCCCATTAACGATAAAATGGAAACTCACCATGGGCTTGGGTGAGAAGGGTTTTGTTACAACAAGGAAAGGTAAACATTTGGCAAGACCTGGTCTAAGATGGCAGCTCGATTTGCCAGGTTCACGAGGGCCGAAAGAAACCAAGCTGTCTTTTGCCTTCACTGGATCTAAACAAACCGCATGAGTTTCTTCCAGTGATGCCGAAATGCGGTGAGACAAGGAACCCTCTCACGGTGTTGAAACCAGAATGGCAAGCATTTCCATTCTCTCCCTCTCATCACGGCTACTGAAACATGGTGAGTGCCGACAGGAAGCAGCACTGGATTGTTGGCTAGCTCGCTCCCCATCCGCCTCTCCCCTCTGCAGGGCCAGAAAACGGACCTTATCAGATCACCCAGGAGTGATCCGGCTCAGGATTACAGTTTATTTTCCATAGATTCCATTTTTGTGTGATTACTTCCTGGTGACATGCGGGGAGGCCCCTTCATCTTATCCCTTAGGCCTCTCCGGAACACGGGCTCCTTCTGGGAGAATACCGTAGGTCTCTAATCCAGCCTCTACATCTCCACGCTCATTAGTGCCACTACTGGCAGTGGCGTCTGCTGACCCGGCCGCTAGCTCTGGGCCTACAGCCTCTGTGTCCCGTCTATAAACATCACCCATGACCCACAACTCAGCTTGGGGTACAGGGGTGATCACCCGCTGATCGTTCAGTCCACCCGGGACCATTTTGGCAGTGAGGCCGGCATTCCCCTCCTGAGGCCTCGGCCGGCTGCCTCTGGAATTGTCCTAACACCCCGGCTGGGGAGATTGGGTCTGAAGTCTGGCATTCAGATACTAGGAAGATAACCGGAGGGTAACATGAGCCCACTTCTGCCGTTGTGACTTTCACTGAGGCTCTGCTTGGCTGTGGAAATGGATCACACATGGCTGAGGGACACTTCCTACAGCGGTGGTGCTTCTCCGACTCTGGCCCAGTCCCCACAGAGGTCAAGCCTTGAGGCAGCCGCTTGTTCCCAAAAGACTCCACCAGAGGCTGGGGGCGGCGGGTCCAGTGGAGCACCCGGCCTCAGCCCCACCGGCTCCCAGGGCCTTGGCCGGGCCTGGGACACCAGCCGCATTCCTCAGAAGCCTGCTCATTCTTGCCAGCCGACAGTCCTAAGTCACACGCACTTTACCCTAATGATCGAGATGCAAGGAGAGCTTATAAGGTCTTGACTTCTTCATTCTGTGAGTGCCCCTGGGTCTTAACAGAAACTAGCTAAAGCAGAAAGGTTGGTTTCCTGGGTAGATGCGGAGGGGCTCAACGAACCAAGGGAAGCAGTGCAGGAAAAGAAGCGGGACCTTGGGGACTGGAACCGGCACTGAAAGCCCCAGAACTCAACTTGCCCAGACTCATCATTTTCTCTGCTGCAGACGGGTCTTCATCAGGACCCTCCATCTCGTATTTCATACACCCTCGGCTTCCTAATCCAGGAGGCAAGGGAGTCTGCTCCCTGAGATGGCACCGAAAAATCCCGAGAAGGGCTCTGATTGGCCAGACGGGGGCCCCCTGCCCACTCCACTTACTAGAGTCGGGGGCGGCCAGCACTGGTCCAGCTGGGTCATTTGCCCATGCGGAGATAGGGAGCACGGAGATGGATCCGGCCCGAGGAGGGCGTGAGCTTCGTTTTGGCACGCCACGTTGCAGAGCCCTGAGACAGCCAAGCTGTCAGGCGTTTGAATCCAGAACTCAAAAGAGGTGTCTGGCTGGACACGTCACCAATGACCCAGCTTGGGGGACAGATGAGGATGATGAAGGGAGGAAACGGATGAAGGGAGAGAGTAAGAAAAGAGTCTTGAATAAAGTTTCGAGGAGACGCCAAGCCACGGGGGAGGAGGGTGATCTGGCAAAGGAGACTGAGAAGGAGCAGCCGGCGGGGTAGGAGGGAAGCGAAAGAGTGCGGTCCGCGGGGTCCGGGGGAAGAGTGTGCCGAGAAAGAGGGAGTTGTTGACAGTGGCAGAAGCCGCTGACAGGCAGCCCGAAAGTGCCTGTTGAATTCAGTGACACGGAGGCCACTGGTGACCTTGGCAAGACCTGCTTCAGACGGATGATGGGTCAGAAGCCAGAATGGGATGGAATGAGGAGGAAGGTTCAAGAGAGGGAAACGAAGATAGGAGGATGGCAATGTGATTCTGAAAAGGGAGGAAAAAGAACAGTGACGGCCAGAGCAGTACGAGGGGTGAGGAGAGTGGGTGTTTTAATTTATTCTCATATATGATCATATATTTTTTATTTTATTAAAGATTAAATATGTCATAAAATAACAGTATGTTATTATATAATACATAACAATAGTACATATACTAACATATTGTATTAGTATATAGCATATAATACATGCTACATATTATATATTACACATTATGTATACATCCATACACATAATAGCATATATAAGGATTATGATTAATATACTACATAATAAGATTACATATAACAGTAATAAGGTAATAATATTAATTGCATGTCTTAGTTCATAACATATCCTCATCTTAGGTACATATCTGAGCTATTTATTTATTCAAATTAATATTATAGGAAACAGTTGTGAAACTATCATCCAACCTAAGAACTAGCCTATTGACAATAACTTACTATGTATTTCTTCCCCATCCTGCCCTTGGCCTCCCCCCGCCACTGAAAGTAACCACCAACCAGAATCCCATTTTTTATCATTCCTTCGTGGTCTTTTCCCACATGGAACATTTCAGAGCAGTTCAAACAAATGAATTGTAACAACATGCAACCAAACGGAGGAGTCTTTAGCGATGCATATGAAGTATAAAAGGTAAGCCCCAGAAGAATGCCTACCACACGCCATCCTTTTAATCAAGTTACAGAAAACGTGAAATAAATGTATTGCATTAAAGAAAACTACAACTGGGAGAAGGGCCACGTGAAGGGTGAGGTGGCGGATGGGCAGGCAGCGTCGCTACAGAACGGCGAGCGGGGTTTCTTTGGGGTGACCGGTTATTCGTACCCTCTGAGGCAGGAGGCGAGGTAGTCTGCTGGGAGCCAGGGGGACTGGAAGGGAGGCTAGAGGTATGTAGAGAGCAGAGACCGTTGAGGGGTAAGTGGGGGAAGGTGCGCACAGGACAAACCCCTACCGCTGCCTGGCGGGCGCTGCTGGGCACTGGCTGTGCGCCTCCCGTGCCGCCTGAAAGGCCCGGGATTGTAGAGTCAGGGGAGCTGTGTGCTGGTTGGCCTGGCTGGGAATTCAGCTGAGTGCGGGTCAGAGGCATCTGGTTTGTTGTCAAGACAGCACTGAGAGGCGGAGGGCAGAGGGACTGGACAGGGAGGGAAGCAGAGGGGGCCGCTGGCTCCTGGCCTCTGTGAGGGTGAGGGAGGGCCGGTGCGGGCTGATGGATGAACACGGGAAGGACAGAATCCAGACCCGGGATCGTGACGAGCTCGGCTGTTGAGGGAGGGGCAGGTGGCTCAGGCTGATGGATGAGAAGATCCTAAAATGACACCGGATTTTGGAGAAAGAGCTGATACTGAAAACCTGACAGGAGGAAGTGAGGCAGTGCTCGCTGGTAGATCACAACTCGAGGTCACGGAGGGACGGCAGGATCCTGGGGGCTCAGGTAGGGAGCCCACTGGCCTCACGAGTAGGACTGCACTCACAGCAGCCTGGGGCACAGGTCTCCAGCACTCTCTGGCTCCGTGGCCACCACTGTTCCAAGAGGGCTCTGCCTTTATGTTCAACTAGGGTGCTCTCCCATCACTTTCCTCTCCCAGCCCCCAGGCGGCGGGCGGCAGGGTGGTGGGGGACACTGGACGTAATGGCTGTTTCCCCATGGGGGAACGCACACCTCTTGGAGGCACAGGCTGGTCTCACTTTTCCCTGTAGCCCAGGGCCCAGCAAAGCACTTGGACCATGCATGGTCCCTGGGGCTCAGATATTTCTCAGACTAACTCGGAGCAGCAGATATCAGAGCTGGAGAAAGTCATGGAGATCACAGGGTTTACCACCCCTCCCTCACTCCGCAGAGGAGAAAACTGAGGCAAAGAGTTGATGCAGCTTGCCCAAAGTCACACTGCCACTCAGTGACTGACACCGAGAAAGTGCCAAAAGCAAAGACCCTCTCTCCAGAAAAATACACACACACCCAACGTCCTTGCATGTATCTCCCGGCTAAAGAACCCTCCTCAGCTTAGTGGGCGGTGCCACTAAATGCTGGGCACGTTGGGCATGTCGGGTGGTGAGACGCAGATCAGCATCTGAGAGGGGGCTCCAGAATCAAGCTGCTTTCGTTCAGGTCCGAGCTCTGCCTTTTGTAGCTGCGAGCTTATTTAACGTCCTCGCCAACAGACGGGAGGTAACGGGCCGTTGCAGACATGAACACATTGACCTGTTGAAAGTTTCTAGAGCCCAGCAGGACACATAGTAAATGTTCTCCAAGTGTCTGGTGTTGTCATTACCGTCACCAAGTGAACGCTTAAGTGAAGAACAGCAGCAGCGACAATACTTTTAGAAAGGATTTAACAGGGGCGCCTGGGTGGATGGGTGGTTGAGCGTCCGACTTCGGCTCAGGTGGGCTCTGTGCTCAGGTGGGCTCTGTGCGACGGCTCAGAGCCTGGAACCTGCTTCCGATTCTGCATCTCCTTCTCTCTCTGCCCCTCCTCCACTCGCGCTCTATCTCTCTCTCTAAAAATAAATAAACATTAAAAAATTTTAAAAAGGATTTACAATCACCCCCCCCCAGATAAATAAATATAAGAATAAAATAAAAGGATCTAACAACCCCTTGACAAATGATTTCCTGTTCCAGTTTGTGCTGGGACCCTTACAGCAATATGAAACAACTTACTTTTTTAAACTTTTTTTTTTTTTAATGTTTATTTATTTTTTAGAGACATAGAGACAGAGTATGAGCAGGGGAAGGGCAGAGAGAGAGGGAGACACAGAATCCGAAGCAGGCTCCAGGCTCTGAGCTGCCAGCACAGAGCCCGACGCGGGGCTCAAACCCACAGACCGTGAGACCATGACCCGAGCCGAAGTCGGCCGCTCAACCAACTGAGCCACACAGGCACCCCTGAAACAACTTACTTTTGAGGAAATCTTGCTTCGTGCCTTAAATCCTAACTACCGGATGATTCAATAGGCAGCAGATTCTCTTGCAAAATCCTGGACAAAGACTACAAATTTACACATTCGTCTAGGTCTCCAGTGAGTTGGTTGCCGTCTGTCTCCCAAGTTTGGGGAAGCGGCCCCCTGCTCCCGGGCTCGCTGCACGGCCCCTGCAGCCACCAGGGGGCGCCCGCCCACACACACGACTTCGGTCCCTCCATAGACCTCCTTGCTTCAGAGCCTTCAAGGACCTCCGGTTCCTGCGGGCCACCATCTATTTCACAAGACTTACCAGGGTACCTTTTGCATCTGGCCCTAAGCGCGCCGCCGGCCTCACCTCCTGGACTCTGGAACATCATCCTGTGTCCCAGCATCCCGTATTCCTATGCCCGCCTTGCCCACTCTTCACCTCGGCCGTCGATACTTCACTAGTTTGTCAATACTGGCGCCAAGTGTGGACTCCTAGGGCTCTCTGCTTGCAGCAGGGGTCTCCCCCTCTACCCCTCGTAACTGCAGCACCCAGCACCATGCCCAGCAAACTTGTGGGGGGAGGGATGGGAGAACAATCGAGAATGGACTCTCGGAGGGTGAGACGGGGCACGGGGACTTTTCCCCTGGCTGGTTATTCACCTGCACTCAGGCGAGATCAGTGCCGTGGTGCTAAGGCACCCTGATGTCACTGATTTAGAGTGCACACCATTAATTACAAAATTAGCCGTCTTTTCAACACCAAAAGGAGAAAAGACACTTCACATCTTACCCCAATTTTTTTTTCTTCCATCCAACAATGTTGCTCCAGCTTTGGGAAGGGGTACAAAGTAACACAGAGAATAGTCTTTTTCAATTATCATCTCACTTTGACAATTGCTTGTGCAGAACTGATTAAGGCTAGAATGGTTTGACTTTCCTGGACTAAAGGATTCAGAAGCTGTGGTGGTGGTGGGGTGTTGAAAGGAACAAAATAATGTTTTAATCTAGGACATTCTATGCTGCTCCTCCCACAGAATCAAGCCCCTAGAGATCTGACTAGGTCTTGCACAAGCACCAGCCCTGAGAAAGTTGGACCCACAGATACAATAGCCTGTGGCCTGGGGTGGGAGGCGGGATGGCAGCCCCCAGCCTGGAACTCTGGTCCCGAGACTCGCTTCCGCTTCCATGCACTGTGGAACCTGCCCGAGTACTCTGGCACGTACAATCTCATTAGATTTTCTTATCAACGCATCAGCCCCGGCTTCGCCCTCGGCTGACCTGCATCCACCCACCGACATCTTTACTTACTGCCAAAGCCACTCGTTCTCTCCAAGCCTTGATGTTCTCATCTGCAAAATGGGCTCCGTGGTGGTACCAGCCTCCTGAGATAAGGCAGGTGCAGCTCTCACACAACATCCAGCTCCACGGAAGCGTTTCACAAGAGGTTCCTATTATCATTACTATTATTAGTGCTATTTCTCCCGTTTGTAGCATCATGAAACTAAGACTGCAGTCAAGGAGTTGGCCTGAGAACCACATGTTGACAGGTCAAGGCTGGAACCCCATCTCCTGGCTTCCGTCCAGTGCTCTCCGCTTTCCCAGGGAGCTGAGATGTCCTTCCGAGGTGACAACCATATGGTTCCTTCTCTGTCCCAAGGGAGGAAGATGTAATTAATGCTTTCAAGAGATTCCAGATGCTTAGATGAAAGGACGCTCAGGCATGTCATTACCAACTTTTTTTGTCTTATCGCTGCCTTTGAAATTTGTTTTGGTGGAAGAACCCAATGGTTTCCCTAGGTCTGGCCCGTGTGGCTAGCCCCCCAGGCCAGGGCTCCCCATGGCTCCTGCCAGCCCGTGGGCCTCCACCTCTGGGCCCTCCTCCAGCTAGCAGACTGGGCTCCCGACACGAAAGCCCACTGTCTACATCAGTTCGGAGCAGAGTTAGCAGTGAGCTACCTGGAAGCCCTCCCCCCCTCCCAAAACTGCCTTCTTTGTACAAAAGGTTCGGTGCTTCTGTGTCCCTCTCTCTGCTTTGCCCCTTAACGGTGCAAAGCCTCCTCGGAGCGGTGATACCAGTTCACACACAGGCACGAGCTATCGCTTTTTGAAGGATGGGTGGGACCCTAGGAGAGCTAAAGGGAGATGAGGAGCAAGGAGGGGGAAGTAGAGAAAAACTTCTCCTCCCTCGCAATTAAGAGGAAGGCTGAATCATTAAAGGCATGAATCAGATTTATTCTTGTGGATTTTAAAATAAACACCACAGGGCTATCATGACCTGACAGCCTGTCCTTACCCACAGAGGCCTGTGGTCTCCGTTTAAGACAGAAAAGACGGCACGTTCCAGGCCAAAAGACTGTGTCAATCTAAAAGGGTGAGACCATCATTCTTGCTCCGCCATGGCAAGAGAGAGACCCGTGACCCCGGGCTCCTGTTTCCATGTCATCATGGGCGTGTCGATGTGGCAACCGGAGAGGAACAGGCCGTCGGATGTGGGCAAGAGAGGCACAGAGCACAGATGTCAGCACAAAGGTGAGCATTATGGGAACGTTCTGTCGTCACCTGTTTTCCCAACCTCCCAGCCACTGCTGGCGCCCCGGGGGGATGAGGATGCTGGTGCATGGGAAGCAGAAGAGAAGACCTACTCTCTCTCGGATGAGGGAGAGCATTTCTGTCCCCAAATGCCTGCCTCCACGTCTGAGCTCACGAGGAGAGGGTGGAAGCTCACCAAGTGCGATAGAGGGGTTCCCGGAAGGACGCTTTCTCAACTATCTCCCCTCTGCCTGCCACCGAGTTTGAAATTCTGTCTCTCATTTAATCACTTATTCCATTTATTTCCCTCTCAAAGGAATCTTTGATTTTTTTTAAGAGCCTCTTTTAAAATGCAAACTGACAGTTAAACAGTAATATTAAAGTATTCCTCCCGGCCAGCTGGAAGAGCTGTCTTCACGGGGTGAAGCTGGGTGGAGCCAGGCGGTCCAGCCTGGGGAGGGGGACAAAGGGGCACAGAAAGGCAACCATGCAAATGAGTGGGCAACGCACCAGGCCAGGTTTAGAAAACAAAAAATCCTTTTCCCATGCTGTTACGGGTGGCACCGGGTCCCCTCCCCAAAGCTATGTTCAAGTCTGAACTCCTGCTACCTCAGAATATGACCTCATCTGGAAAAAGGGTTGTTGCCGATGTAGTTAAGATGAAGTCATATTGGAATAGGGTGGGCCTTTTACCCAATATAATTGGTGTTTTTATACCAGGAAGATGTGAAGATAGGAGGGGAGAAGGCCACGTGAAGACAGAGGCAGAGATTGGAGCTACTCTTCCACAAGCCAAAGAACTTCTGGGGCCACCGGAAGCTGGAAGAGGTAAGGAAAGACCCTCTCCCAGAGCCTTTGGAAGGAGCGTGGCCCTGCCCACACCTTCATTTTGTACTTCCAGCCTCCAGAATCATGAGAGAATAAATTCCTGTTGTTAGTACCACCCAGCTCATGGTACTTCCTTACAGAAGCCCTGGGATATGAGTACATGCACCTGCTTCCGTATCTAACTCACCAAGTGACCTGAACAAATGCTGGCTCCTGTCAGAGATTCTGCAAAATGAGGCGGTTGGACTAGATCACCTAGGACCCCTTCAGCTCTCACAGAGGTTTAAGGATTGTCCTGAGGTTAGGAAAGCGGTTCATTCATTCAGTTAATTTTCTTAGAGTATATTCTGTGCTGAGCTCGAGGCGGTGAGCAGGACACTGCTCTAAGGGAGAGGGTGTCTTTGTCTTTCAAAGGAAAGTTGAGCCTGTTGGAAAGAACCAGATACGGGCTCAAGCCAGCCAGAGCCTGGGCCCAGCATGGTCCGCAGCGCAGGTCCCAAGATGTGGGAAGCCATCTTCCTTGTATAAAAAGGACTTCATCCAGGAACACAAAAGGGGACACTAAAGATTTCCCAAGAGGTCAGAAAAGGAAATTAGGGATGTGAGAAATTAAGATGGTAGATAAAAGCCGGGTGTTGAACTTGCATTTAAAAAATTGACAGTTCTCATTTTCTTGCTGTGATCGTTTTCTTCATTCTTTCGAATAAAATTACATAGAGCACAGGTCTTTGAAACAATAGCCCACTTTAAGAAACATACACCTATAGAAAAATAAGAGGTAGGTTTTACGGGCGGGTGGGATTGTCATCTTCTAAGCCTCACCCCTGGGCCAGGGCAGCCAGAAAAAGATACCGCAGCATTCAGAGCCTACCTGCAAGATTTGCAAGAAAAAGTGCTAGGAAAAAATTCATTCATTTTTCAAATTAATATTTTAGCAGCACACACGATTTCAAATGTCAAATCGAATGAATGTATTTGGAATAAAACATGATTCCCTGTTCTGCCTGTCCTATTCCACATGCTCCCCCTCTACCCCAGCCCTGCCCACTGCTGTTTCCCCGGGTTTCCTCGTCCCCGTGTTTCTAAACAACAAGTGTATGCTGCTGTCTTTCGCTTTATCAATTCTGGATGCAGCCCACTGACTTCCTATTATGGTAGATGAGGATCTCGATCTCGTTCTCGGACACCACCATCCGCATCCCTCTGTTTCCGGTCCCTCCTCCTCCTCGTGTAGATTACAGTTTTTAGATCAATAGTCACTGTTTACATTGTCCGCCTAGACAAATATTATTCACAGTGAACATTGTAGTGCGCCATGACTATGTTTCCTCTCTTAATTCTTGTTTTATCTGTAGTGGGTAATTGCCTTGCTTTTGCATTTACTTGACTTTTTTGCGCTTAAGTGTCAATTCACCCTACGACTTCCAAAAGTCTCTCAGAACATTTCTCTACAAGGTCAACGATATCAAGCAATCCTTCCTTCCTTCCTTCCTTCCTTCCTTGCTTCCTTCCTTGCTTCCTTGCTTCCTTCCTTCCTTCCCTGTTGGAACCAACTTTCATGAAGACCTGCTTTCTCCTACATGGGCTGGTTTTGGTCTGTAGGCTTGCCACATAGCTCTCTTCCTGGGACTCTCTTCCTGACTTCTCTTTGCTGTCATCCCTAAGTTATTTTTGCCTTTCTCTTTAGGTTGGATTTTCTGTTTCCTTAATGTCTTCCTCTGTTTAGGTTAATACCTTGTTGGAATGGAATTTCCGCTTCAGCAGCCTCATCAAATGAAAAAGATGGTCCAATAGTCAAGGGCGTGGCCATGCTCACCATCACATCTGCCCTTTGGGCGACACTGCTCCCATCTGGACGGTACACCTGCCCTATCACCTGGTCTACAGCTGCCACTCCGGGCTCTCCCTTCCCCATATTTCTCTTGATTTCTTCTCTGGGTTGAAGTGGATTTTCTTTATCCCAAGTCCTTCTCTTTCTTGCTGTACTTCCAATAGTCTCCTTGAGAAGGCTGCATGGGAGGTGGAGGTTCTGGGCCCAAAGGTGTCTTCATTATGTCTGCCCTCACATTTCCTTGAGTGTTAACTGACTCTAGAATTCTAAGTTGGGAATAATTTTTCTAGGTTGGAATTTTTTTTCATAATTTGCGGGGTATTTCTCCACTGCCCATTTATTTCCAGTGTTGCTATTGAGAAGCCATTTGAATTCTTTAATATGTGATCTAGGTTTTCTCTCCAGAAGCTTGTAGGATCTTGTCTTTGTTCTGAAACTTCACAATGATGTCCCTTTACTTGGATTTATTTTTAATTTTTGGGCTCTTACTGTGCCCTTTTTTTCTTTAAGTTTATTTATTTATTTTTGAGAGAGAGAGTGTGTGAGCATATGTGTGAGCAGGGGAGGGGCAGAGAGAGAGAGGAGAGGGAGAGAAAGTCCAAGCAGGCTCCATGCTGTCAGCACAAAGCCTGAGGCAGGGCTCAACCTCACAAACCGTGAGATCATGACATGAGCCGAGATCAAGAGTCAGACGCTTAACTGCCTGAGCCACCCAGTCGCCCCTCACTGGGCTCTTTGAATCTGAAAAGTCGTGTTCTTGAGCTTGGGAAATTTTCTTAAACTATTTTGAGTGATCTAGTCCCCTTCGCCTTCTTTGTTCTCTTTTGAAATTCCTCTTGGTCAGATTTTGGATCTTTTATACTTTTCCTCTAATTTCTTATGTCGTAGCCCCTAACTTGTGTTTCTACGTGCTTTTTGCTCCGTTCTCCAGAAAATTTCTTCCCATTTACCTTCTGGTTCTTCTACTGAGTGTCTCTTTCCGCAATTTTTAATCTTCAAGAGCATTTTTTTGGTTATTATTATTATTTGGGGACTTTTCGGTAACCCTTTGTTACTTGCTTCACCGATGCCACCTCCCTTGTTCTCCAGGAGTGTCAATGATCGCTTAAAAAAAAAAAGTTTTCTTCTAAGCTGCATTCATTCTGTTTCCTCTAGATTTCATCATTTATTTGTTTGGACCTCTTTACTCCACCTCAGAGAACTTTCTCAAAGTCTGACAAGACCCGGCTGTCTACTCTTGACTAAGGCTGGGCTCTAGAAAAAGAGACGGGAAGTTCTGAACGCGTGTGGGGAAAGACTGGAGCTTCGTTCCGGGCGGTCTGAAAACGGTTGCGGATTGGGAACCTCCAAGTCAGCTTCTTTCTCCTCCGGCTGGCCAGAGTCCCCAAGGAAGAGTCTTCTCTCCCGATGGCAGGGACACGTTCTGGATGCTGACACTCTTCCAAAGGAACGAAGAAGTGATCTGGGGATCCCACCATTCAGTTGCACGTGCCCCCGGAACCCCGGTTTCTGTGTGGCACGCAGGCCTGTGTTTCCCTCTTTTGCAGAAAAGTCTTCAGTGTCGTGCCGGGTTGGGAAGAGGGCAGCTACGGGCAGGGTGGGCTAAGGAAGAAATCTAATTACTCCTTGACAGCTTGCCCGCACCCCCTACCTCCTTATTTGAGTCCCTCCATAAGCCCTATTCTGAAGGCACCCAATGCCACCCAGTTCTGAGCACTCGGAGGGTTCTTCGGAGTAAGCAGAGTCCTCACATTCTCCGCTGGGGGGTTGGCCTTCGGCTCCATCAGCCAAGCTGATTCAGCCACTGCGCGCCTTCCGATTCCTAGCTTCACAGATTTTCTAGCTCTTGTCTTTTCTTGTTCTCCCTGTTGCCTTGAGTTTATGTTTTTGTTCTGTTTTGGTGGACGTGTATCGTATCCAATCAGGCACCTCAACCCAGAGGGTCTCAAAGTTAATTTTCCAAGGGGCACCTGAGTGGCTCAGTCGGTTAGGCTTCCAGCTTCAGCTCAGGTCATGATCTCACGGTTCGTGGGTTCGAACCCCGCGTCAGGCTCTGTGCCGACAGCTCAGAGCCTGGAGCCTGCTTCTGAGTCTCGGTTTCCCTCTCTCTCCTCCTCTGCTCACGCTCTGTCTCTCTCTCTCTCTCAAAAATAAATAAACATTTTTAAAAAAACAAAAAAAAGTTAATTTTTCAAGCCCAATGACAGTCAACATTTATTGATTATTTATTGTGACCCAGGCAGTCATCTTAACACTCGCATTGTACTAACTCATTTAATTTTCATACCAGCCCTAAGAGAGAAGTACTGCCCTTATGAAATGGGGAAATTGAGGCAGAGATGTTGTATAAGGCCTCCCAATCAGAAAGTGATACAGCTGAGATTCAAGCCCCCGAATTTGGACCCATACCTGTGCACGATCTTGCTTGGGAAATGTTACTGTATTTACTCTAAGACTTGTTACCCAAAGACAAAGAGGGATCCGCTCAGATTCTCTTCAGTAACTTTTCTAGTTATATCTTTGTCCACTCTGCCCGTTATGTATCAGGCACTGTGTGCAATTTTCATGTAACTTCCACCACATTCTTACATGATAGGTGTTCATGGGCATATTATACAGCTGAGAACACCAGGGCAGAGAGATACTAAGTAACCTGCTGAGATCTCTTGTAGTAACTGGAAGAGACGAGATTTAAAGTCGAGATCATGTGGCTTCAAAGCCAAAGGGGGCTTTGGGGTGTGCTCAGAATTTTGGAAGATATTGTCAAAAATGAGAGACCAGAGCATACGCCATCGCTCCCTTTCCGCACGTCCAGATATTTAACAAAATATATACTTATGGTTCCTGATTTCGGTTTTCTTCTTCAGTTATGTATATGTTGGATCTCTTTTGTCTGCATCTCAAATCTCCAATTTTCTCTCTAATCCCTTTTAAGATTTTCGATGTGTAGATTCCAAGGTGGGAGTAAATGCACTTGCACGAGGAGAACAGGGAGGAGCTGGGCAAGTCCCGGAGGACCTTCAGACCCCGGTGCAGGTTAGACGCCTGAGTGATGGAGAGAGGGAGAGAAGGTTGGGTAGAAGTGTTCCAGACCACCACCGAGTCAAAGGAAAGGTTTGGCAAAGACTCTGGAGAGTCTCGTGGTCCCAGAAGCAGGTTCACCTTAGTGTCTCTGCTACAGTCATTCACTAGCTGACAAATGTGTAATGGATTTCAGGCAGACAAGTGGGGCCGCCTCAGCTACAGTCCCCACAATCAGAGATCTGCAGGGTGCATTTTCACGGCAGCCGCGCCTAATTTGCTCTGCATGTCTCAAAACATTGTATTGCAGCCTCACAATTGATTAGGATTCTAGATCCAAAATAATTTGTCCTTAGAACTTTGGAGGAATTGGATCCATTGTCTTCCAAAATCCAGCCGTTGGTGAGAAGCCTGAAGACAACCTGACTGCCGATTGTCAAAGAATGTCTCTTTGCCTCTCCTCTCTCTCTGTCTGGTCCTCTCCCTCCCCACCCCTGAATCACCTTCCCCCACCTCTCTATCTCCTTTAGGATATACCCATCCTCAGATTGTAGAAGTTTATTTTTTTTTAATGTTTATTTATTTTGGGGAGAGAGAGATGCAGACACAGAATCTGAAGCAGGCTCCTGGCTCTGAGCTGTCAGCACAGAGCCTGACGTGGGGCTCAAACCCACAAACCGTGAGATCATGACCTGAGCCGCAATCAAGAATTGGATGCTTATCCGACCGAGCCACCCAGGCACCCCTGTAGACGTTTGTAAAACATGGGCGTGGCCGTCAATACTATTCAAACTTTTAAAATCTGAAAATTACATTCCTTTTGAGCCCTAGGGAAGTAACATATTATTGTTTGATCCACTTTCTGTTTTTCCTCCGAAACATCTGTTAAGCAGGTAATTGACTTTCTGGATGGATACTTTCAGGACTTTTAACATTTCTCTCAGGCTTTCAGGTCTTTGCCTTATGTCCTGGGAAATTGCTTTGACTTTACTCTGAGGACATTAATTAGAGGGTTGCTTTCATGTTTCTTCTCTTCATTGAAGTTACCTATTTCTTTTGGAGTGATTTTGTTTATATATTTGTTGTTTCATACTCGGGTGTTTGTCTGCTACCTGGTGATTGTCGATTTCTACTTAAGAATGGGAGGGGCACCTGGGTGCCTCAGTGGTTGAGCATCCGACTTCTGCTCAGGTCATGACCTTAGGGTTCGTGAGTTCAAGCCCCACGTCGGGCTCTGTGCTGACGGCTCAGAGCCTGGAGCCTGCTTGGGATTCTGTGTCTCCCTCTCTCTCTGCCCCTCCCCTGCGCGTGCTCTCTCTCACTCTCAAAAGTGAATAAACATTAAAAAAATTAAAAATTAAAAATAATAATAATGGGAAACGGTGTTGTTTTCTGCAAAGCTGCTGTGGGCTTCTGGCTTACGCAGGGGTGTGGCTGTTTTTCTCTCTAGGTCTCTCCTAGGAGTGGGTATGCTGACCGGAAGATCTGTTGGTAGGGTTCAGCAGTGGGCGCACTGCTCTTTTGGGTTAGCTTGTAGGTAGCCGGACCTGAGCTGTGGCTTCCCAAATGCATATGGGGAGGGCTTTACTCACCAGTACTAGAACCCACGCTGGAGTCCTATTTGGCCCCCAGAGGTAAGTTCAATATCTTTAGAAAAGACGCTTATAGTTTTGGGCCTGAAGGAAAATGCTAGGCTTCCTACATTGACCTGTTGGCGAAAGAGCTGAAAAGTCTGTAGCCTCGTGATCTCAGCTCTCTGATGGTTTTGAGAAAGATTGTGATTCTGTAATAGGTGAGGATGGGTGACAACTGCAGCTTTCTCCATCCCCAGCAGGAGCAGCCTCTCCACCGATTGCACTTGAAGTTCATGACTGCGCACCCTTTGCTGCTGCCCGGCAGTCCTCCTGTGCTCCCCACCCCTCTCCGTGTAATCGTTTTCTCCTTCTCCTAGACGACTGTTTCAAACTTTCCCCTCTTGCCTCATGAAAACTCGGCTGATGGATTTGCTTCCCATTTTCATTGGTAAATTCAACAGAAACCTTCCACCAGCTTCCACTTTGACATCTACCCACCTACCCGTGCCTACTCTCTGCCTTCCCTCCTGTTACAGGGTGAACAGCCCATGATCCCAGCAGGGAACCACACCCTCCTCAGTTGACCAGATCCCATCCTCTCTCATCTGCTGCTGGTGTCACCCCTGCATGGCCCCCTCCCTCCTCATCAACTTCCCGTCTCACCTGTGTGCCCTCCTAAACTTTTCCAGCTATACTATATAACAGGGCCTGTATTTGTGTATTTTACTTTCTCATAATGGTTATGTTGGACTTTGTTGCCATTATAAAAATGGAGGCAGGCCTATTAAGGTTCCTTGAACTTTTCAAATTCCCTCAGATCCTCTTCCTGTAGACTCGGGCAAGTAGGCATGCAAATTGCTGGAAATACTCCTTTCTGCCAGCAGAGGGCACTCTCACTGTGCCCACACTTTCCAGGAAGTGTACTCTGGAGTCCAGGGGAGCTTTGGTCTGGGAAACACTTGCCTGAGGTTTCTGGTTATCATATTTCCCCAACAGGCACCTGTTTGACTGGCATTTCCTGGCACGGACCCATCTTAGCATATTTCTTTGTCGGTTGAGTTTGACTTGAAGGGAGGTTTCAGTAATTCATTACTTCACACCATTCAGGTAAGTTCCAATTTCCTTAGCTTAGAAACCAACCTAAGCCAAGTGATGAAAATAAACACAATCTTGAGTAACCCTACATGGGTATTGCTGTTATACTAATAGGGTGTTAATTAGTAAAGAGCGCTTAACTTTTTTATTGCCAACCTAAACAAGCTGGCTTCGTGTTTGGCTGTGGGCCCTACAATTGCATCTCAAAGTGATTTGCAAACATTAATTAAACACTTCAGTGCACATCCAAGCAGTAGGTATCATCAAGCACTTTTCCAAAATGTAAAAAACAAATGCCCTAAGCCAATCTATGTCCTCCCCAAGGTTAGCACCACTCCGGGGCTAGACTTTGAATTCTGTGAACGGTTCCAAGACTCGCTGTACCCATTTCCCCAGAACTCTCTGGCAAGTCTTCACCTTTCAGCAAACATGGACGCTCTTCCTTTGCCAGCAGCCACAGCGTCAGAATGTTCCAGGGTGGTGCTGATGGATGTCTTATGCCCTGTGCACTTATGCCTACTGATACATTATTACCCGTCATCTCCCTGTCTCCTAATTTCTGTTCTAGAAAATGTGGTCGTCAAGAGTGTGGCTCACAGTATTCAGTGCACAGCCAGCCTAGACATTCCACAGTAACCACTACACTGTGAGCACATTCCCCACAGTTAATGTCCTTCTGGAAAGGAAGGCTTTGTCCTTTCATCACGGTGGCACCCAGTTTTGGGACCACAGGGTTTGGTCGACCCGAACCTAGGAAATGTCAAGCTCTGTGAGGAGTGAAGGGCTACTTCCCTGGGTGTATTCTCAGAAAACAAATAGCACAGGGGGCCCCAAAGCAAGGAGACCCCTATGCATTCCATGTTGGTTGAGCCCAAGGGAAACTATTTGTGCTCTGTCCTGTCCGGGGTGGGGGGTGGGGGGCAGTGGCTCACAGGCAGGCTGAGCCAGTTTCACAGAGAACAAGGTGGAAACACGTCCCATGCCCAGAGGCCAGACTGGCTGTCAGGAGTGAGCCCTGCAGAGTATCGGGCTCAGCACTTCCGTTTTGTACACCCTGGACACGTGCTGGAGTTGCAAACCCGGAGGCCGCAACACGCCCTGGGCTTTACCGTCTGGCTTCCAAAAGTGATGTCAGGGTGACCTGTCCAGCTGCGACAGGCATCTGAGAGCAGGCTAATCACGCCACTCTGCCGAGTTGCTAGGATATTCCGCAGAGAGGTTTCATACCAGATGAGTAGTAGGAACTAGGAATGTGGCTGCTCACGTGTAGCTCCTACCTGGCTCCTCCCCCAGGACGATCCTCCTCTTTTAGTTGACTCGGGAAGGGGGAGTTCCATGGCGATCCTGACCTCCAGCTGATACTCAACGAGGGTGGCCTAACTGGGTAAGAGATTTTATCTGCGTGGAGAGCCAGGTAGTGTACAACACATCTATTCCAGATATGAAAGGTAAGTTCAGCATACAAAAAACAATCAGGGGTGCCTGGGTGGCTCAGTCGGTTGAGCGTCTGACTTCGGCTCGGGTCATGATCTCACCATTCCCGAGTTCGAGCCCCGCGTTGGGCTCTGTGCTGACAGCTCGGAGCCTGGGGCCTGTTTCAGATTCTGTGTCTCCCTCTCTGTCTGTGCTCCTCCCCCACTCATGCTCTGTCTGTCTGTCTGTCTCTCTCTCAAAAATAAATAAACATTAAAAAAAAACAGTCAATGTGGGGCACCTGGGTGGTTTGGTCAGTTAAGCTCAGGTCACCATCTCACAATTTGTGAGATGGAGCCCCAAGTCAGGCTCCGTGCTGACAGTGGGGCCTGCTTGGGATGGTCTCTCCCTCTCTCTCTGCCCCTCCCCCCTCCAAATAAATAAACTTAAAAAGAAACAAATAACAATCAATGTAATACACCAGATGAATAGAATAAAGGGGGGGGAACCCCACACGATTATCTCAATAGATACAGGCAAACCATTTGACGAAATCCAACACTCTTTATGATAAAAACATTCAGAAACTTCCTCAGTCTGGTAAACAGCATCTGTGAAAATTCCACGCTGACCACGTACTTCATGGAGAAAGACCGAAAGCTTTCCCACTAAAATCAGGAACAAGATAAGGATGTCTGTTCTCCCCATTTCCATTCAACTCTGTACTGGAAGCTCTGGCAAGGGCGACGAGAGGAGAAAAATCAGTAAGATGCATCCAGGTTGGAAAGGAAGAAGTAAGACTCTCTCTATTTTCAGATGACATGGTTGTGACCGTGAAAGGGAAGTGTGGGAATGGCCCTTGGCCATCGTCTAGCCTGACAGGCTTCTGCTGAGGGGCAGCTTGCCCACGAGGTCCTGACCTCCTCTCGCTCCCCAGCTGCACGTGTGAATCTGTCAGATTCACACTCCCTTTACTCTCCTTGCCTGAGGACTGGGCCTGTCTGGGTCAGCCGGTCCTGCTGCCCACCTCCCCGCACCACACTGGGGGCACGTGCCCTGTGAAACTGTTCTCAGGTCCACCCACTGAGATGCCCGCGCTTCTCGGGTGTCAGAGAGGAGATGGGTTTTTCAACTCCCAGGCTACACCTGGGGGTACCAGGCTGGCGCTGTCCCAGAGAGCTAGCTATTCAAGGCAGGAGGTGGGAAAAGGGGCTCCGTGAAGTCTGACGACGGGGCGGGGGGGAGGGAGGGGGTGGTTTGGAGCAGTGGCGTACAATGGGTTAATATCCGAGAAGATTATTCCCGTTATTGGCAGGGTTGGGAAGGACATTCTTGAAGGAGGAAAGAATCAGGGAAGAAGTCAGAGTGGTGTGGCAGGTGCAGGTGTGGAAGTTTTCGTCGGTGGGGAGGAGGCTGGGCGAGGAACATCAGGCTGTGGAGGGGCCCAAGCGGCAGTCAGCAGCATGGAGTATCTGTTCGGGGTCACACACAGATTGCGGGGTACCTGGACAGCGCTCGCCAGAAGGACCGGCCCCGGGGCCCTGGAGATTAGGGAAGGAGATTCAGTAGCTTCAAAGGGACTCGCTTTCTGAGAAAATGAGCAACATTTCTGAAGAGAAGCTTCCAACGTGCCACCCACTCAGGGTTATTAATAGAAACTGATTTTAGACTCCATCTTCCCCTGGCAGCAGGAGCAGAAGTCCATCTGAACAGCCGGCAAGGGCCCTCCCACGGGCCGGGCGGTGGCCTGCTCAATGAGAATCGGTTCTACTCTGCACAGATGTCTCGAGTACACCCTGATTCCCAGCACGGTGCTGTCGCTGCGATTCCAGCCAGATGTCTCCTCATTGTGGACCCTTGTGAAGAAGTCATTGATTTAATGTGCAAATAAGTAGGTTGTCAGTAGTTGTTACCCCTTTTATTTGTACGCATTTATAAGTCAGAAGAAGGCCCGGTCACACTATGTGTCCTGACTTTCGATTCAGGAAGGATCACTTCGCCTCCCTGCTGTATACATGATGCAGGGCCTGGGGCCTGGTCCGCTAGGTCTAAGCTGAGCCAGGCTAGGAGCAAGGGGGAAGAGGGGTGCTAGAGGCAGTGAGCACGCTAAGTTCAAAGACAATGAGCTGCACCTGGTCCAAAATGAAAAACGTCCCTCCCACCCCCAAGGCCGTTGGGCAAACACCCGCTTGCTCTCTGAGGTCATTTAGTCTCGAGCTGCAAATGTTTGTGACGTCTCCGTAGGCCCTCCGAGCAGAAGCAGATGCAAAACACTTTACTTTATGGATTTCTTCGTATGTAATGGGAAGAGTATTAATAGGCTTCCATGTCGCGAAGCCTGCGCTCTAATCCCTGCTCCACCACTCAGATTGGCGTGGCCGCAGCTAATCTCCTTAACCCGCTAGACTCCCCCTCTTACCCCCTCTGCAAAAGAGAATCTCAGATCCGCTTCGCGGCTGTTGTGCAGATTAAGGAAGGCCCATTCAAGAATGTGTCCACGATGGGTGTTAAATAAATACCTGTTCGTGTTCCTTCTTTAGTGGAAGGGAGAGATGACACAAGCCCCTTTGGGACCGATAGAGGACTCTTCGCACTGCCTGGGATAGAGGGACCACCCTGGGCTCCTTTTATTCCTGGGTTTATTTGGACGACTAGTCCCAGGGCTTCATCTAAATAGAATTTGGTCACACAGTGGGGCCTCCGGCTTGAGAATATACAATTTGTTTCCCTCTCCCTCTGCCATCTCAGCCTTTCTTGGCAACCTCTTGCATAATGCATGAGGCTTATCTTCATTGCTCCTCCAGCCTCAGCCGTGCTCCCGTGGAAAGAGGGCCATATATCTCCTCTCCATAGAAACTGTCACGTCGTGGAACACAGCCTGCCTTTTCTGGGGCTGGGCCTTTCACCCCTCAGGCTGACGTCAGTCCTGGTCTCCTTGGGGCTCTCTCTGCGCAGACTGAATAGGGGTCCTGCGTTGAGTCCCCACACTGGGGTTTTCAATGGCCATCGTGTGGGGAGCGAGACAGCGGATGTGTCCGTGGCCCCAGCTGTCTCTGATGCCGTGGCCTGAGAACTCTCGGGTCACAGAGCCAAGTGCTGAGTTGGCGGGGGTTCCTACGATCACAGCGGCCAGGCCTCCACGTGGCATAAAGAGCAGCATTGTCTTGGCAGTGTAAGAGATGATTAGATGAATAAGGCTGGTGGCAGGACCGCTTATTATTACCTGACCTCAGTTGGTTCTATGCCCGAACAGTGAAATACAGGCAATTCATGGAATTCCTTTCTTTCTCTTACAATCATTACACAGCACAAGTTCTACAAGTCTGCTACCAGCGGTATTTGCAAGCGTGATGTCTTACACACCAGATTTCACATTAATATTGTTTTCTGTATTGAAAGACCCTCACTAAAATGACTTATTCACTTCTTTCTTTTTCTATGTGTCCAACCTGATCTGAGTCTTCAGACCTAGCCAATGACCCTTAATCTCGCCCATGGTCAGCATTTTCTCTCTTTCCGAGTCCTCAGACTGTCTCCAAGCTCCCTATTCGATCAACCCCCTAGCTATTATGCCAGAGGACCTACCGCCCACTTTATCAAGATAATCGGGGTGGGCACCAGGAAACCACTTCCACTTCCTGTCTCCTGCCTACAAACTTATTCACATACTGCCCCCGCCCCATCTTTACCTCCATCCCTCCACACTGAGAGGACCGGGTGTCTGGACTTGGGCCCAAAGCCAACTTTCCCCTACATTCCTGATGTGTCGTTTGCTCCTTGCCTTTTGGTCCACTAGCCAGCTCCACCCTCTCCATTATCTTCAGGCTCTCCCTCTCCACTGGCTCTTTCCCTTCATCCTATACGAATGCTGAAGCCTTTCCTACCTTAAAAAATGAGTACAAGATCCCACCAGTTAGCTCCTTTCCTAGCTTCTCCTTCCCCGTGAAGCCAAGCTTCACTTGCTCTGCTCCCTCCCTCCCCTCAGTCCTCTGCATTGACACTCCTGCCTCGGCACCTTGCTGCAGCTTGTCTGGAAAAGGCAACTAGACTTCTGGAGGCTAAATCAAGAAGCCCTGTCCCCACTGTGCCCTTTTCTGCAGAATTTGCTGCACTGATCACTCCTGTCTTCAAAGTTTCCTTCTCGTTGTTTCCAAGACAACCATCCTCTCCTCCTGCCTCTAATTGCACCTCTTCAGGGTTCCCTTCCTGGCACGCTGCTCTTCCCTCTTTGTTCTCGCCATGTGATCTCCCTCTCTCATCATCTTACTACCGTGTTGTGCTGAGGCCATTCGGACAAACAGCACCAGCCTTGGCTTCCGCGCTGGACTTCCTCCCCCCGGGGCGCGCCTCTGCTCGAGTGCTGTCTCCACTTGGAGGATCTGTGAGCATCTCAGCCCCAAATATCCGAAATCAAGCTCCCTTTTCCCCTTTCCCAGACCCGCTCCTTCTCCTGTGCTCCCAATCTTATAATATATTCACTATATTAAAATCCCATGCTATAAACCCGATAGTTTAGACGCCTTCCTTTCTTTCATTCCCCACTTTCCAATAATCTGCCTAGTCTTGTTGAATTGCTCTCCTAAATATTCCTAGAAGTTGTCCTTTCTCTCTACCCATCCTACGACTCTCTCTTTTCAATAACTTTTTGATTTATTAGATTCCATGTGGGTCACGTTCAAATCCCGCAGCCACATAGCCTCTAGAACAGTTTGCGTTAAAAAAATATATATCTTATTGCTTTCTTCTCTCTGTGACAGGAACAGATAAATTTAAAGTTTTGAAATTCCTGCCTGAACATGTTGGGATGAACACTGGGTGTTATATGTAAACCAATTTGAAAATAAACTATTATAAAATTAAAAAAAAAATCCAGGAAATCTTAAAAAAAAAAAGAAAAGAAAAGAAATTCCTGCCTGACTTCTGCTTCTGGGGAGATAGAGTAGATGTGTCTTTCCTTATTCCTCCTGCCGAGGACAACCAAACCCTGAGGAGGATGTGGAAACACAATGTAAAAAAGACTCTGAAAGGTATAGAGAAGGAGGAGGACAAGCTGGGGACTTCGAGACCCAAGGAACCTCCGCGGCCATGTCAGAGCAAGCCAGCTAGAACAGAAGATAAAATAAGACCCAGAATTTTCAAACACAATATAAAAATATCCAGGTTTTAACTGAAAATCACTCATCTGATTTTCAAGAATCAGGAAGATCTCAAGCTGAATTTAAAAAAAATCAATAGATATCAATATCAAGACTTCAGAGATGGTAGGCTTATTTGACAAAGACTTTAAAGCACCGATGATAAAAATGTCCCAATAAGCAATTAGGAATATGCTTGAAACTTATGAAAAAAAAAACAAAACAGAATGACTTAGCAAAGAAACAGAAGATAGAAAGGATTAAATGGAAATTATAGAATTGAAAAATATAATAACTGAAAAAAAAAACCCTCTGTGGATGGTCCTAACAGCAGAATGGAAGGGCAAAGGAAAGAATTTGTGATCTGGAAGATAAACCAATAGAAATTGGCAAATCTGAATACAAGAGAGAAAAATTAACTGAAAAAAAAAATGAGCAGAACCTCAGGGACCTGTGGAACTATAACAAAAGATGTATTATTCATATTATTAGAATCTTAGAAAAGAGAAGAAAGGGGACAGGACTGGAAAAGCAATGTAAAAAAAAAATTGGTAAATCTTCCTAGAACTAATAAGTGAATCCAGCAAGATCACAAGGTATGAGACAAACATATAAATATTGTATTTCTATATACTAGCAATGAACACACAGACACTGAAATTAAAGATGTAATATCATTAAAACTAATGTAACATAGGGTATCAACTCTACTTCGATAAAAAAAAGAAAAAAAAAGTAACACCATTGAGAACCACTAAAAAGGAAAGAAACACTTAGCTATAATTCAAACAAAACATGTACGAGCCTTCTGTGCTGAACACGATGCGGATGGAAGAAATCAACAATCTAAAATAGTAGGAGGGACATAATGTGTTTATGGATGAAAAGAGTCCACATAGTAAAGATGTCAGTTCTTTCCAAGTTGATGCACTAGCCTAACATGATTCTTATCGAAATCTCAGCATGGTTTTTAAAAATATACACAAGATTACTCTAAAATTTATATGGAAAGGCAAAGGCACTAGAATAGCTCAAACAATTTTGGAGGAAAAAAAAAAAAGAATAAAGTGGGAGGAATCAGGCTACCCAATTTCAAGACTTCCATAGCTACAGTAACCAAGACAGTACTGGTACTGTTGAGGGGGTAGGCACAGAGATCAATGGCACAGAACAGAGAACACAAAAATAGATCCACATGAATTTGCCGAGTACATTTAAAAAAACTTTTTTAATGTTTACTTATTTTTGAGAGAGAGAGAGAGAGAGAGAGAGCAAGAGCGAGCATGAGTGGGGGAGGGGCAGAGAGAGAGGGGACACAGAATCCAAACACAGGCTCCCCGCTCTAAGCTGTCAGCAGAGAGCTCGACGCGGGGCTCGAACCCTTGGACAGGACCGCAAGATCATGACCTGAGCTGAAGTCGGACATTTAACCGACTGAGCCACCCAGGAACCCCTGCTCAGTTCGTTTTTGACAAAAAGAAAAAAGCGATTTAATAATAGCCTTTTCAACAAATGATGGTGGAACAATTGGATATAATAAGAAAAACAAAAGAAGCTTTATCTAAATCTCATATCTTACATAAAAATTAACTCAAAACTGAATCATGAACTCAAATCTAAAACTATAAAACTTTCAGAAAAAGAAAAAACACAAGAGAAAATCTTTGAGATGGAGGCCTAGACAAATTCTTAGATTTGACCCTGAGAGCACAACCCATAAAAGGAAAAGTTGATAAATTTGCCTTTACCAAAATTAAAAATGTTTGCTCTATGAAAGACCCTGTTAAATGGATGAAAAGACAAATTACAGAGTGGGAGAAAATATCTTTAAACCACATATCTGACAAAAGACAAGTATCTAGGGTAAAGAACTCTCAAAACTCAATGGTAAAAAAAGCAAACAATCCAATTAAAAAATGGTCAAAAGACCTGGTGAGACATTTCACTGAAGAGGATGCACAAATGGCAAATAAGCACTCAAAAAGTGCTCAATATCGGGTCTCAGTTGGTTAAGCGTCTGACTTCGGCTCAGGGTCATGACCTCACGGCTTGTGAGTTCAAGCCCCACATCCGGCTCTGTGCTGACAGCTCAGAGTCTGGAGTCTGCTTCAGATTCTGTGTCTGCCTCTCTCTCTCTGTCCCTCCCGTGCTCACACTCTGTCTCTCTCTCTCTCTCAAAAACAAATAAAAACGTTCAAAAAAATTTTTTAAGCTGTTCAATATCATTAGCCACTAGAGAAATGCAAATTCAAAGCACAATGAGATATCACTACATACCTGTCACAATGGCTAGCACTTTTCTGAAAATGGTAACGCCCTAAAATGCTGGCGAGGATGCAGAGAAACCGGGCACATTGCTGATGGGAATGGAAAATGGAATAGCCGCTCTGGAAAAATGTTTGGTGGTTTCTTTAAAAATTAAGCATTCAATTACCATATGACTCAACAATTTCACTCCTAGGTATTTATCCCAGAGAAACGATGACTTCCGTTCATACAAAAACCTGTACACAAATATTTATAGCTGCCTTACTTGTAATAGCCTCGAACTGGAAACAACCCAGATGTCTTTCAAGGGTTGAATGGGTAAACAAACATCCTTACCATGAAATACTACTGTTCTGGTCTGAATGTTTGTGTCCCCCCAAATTCATATGTTGAAATCCTAACTCCCAGAGGTGATTGGGATTAGTAGGTGGGGCCTTTCTGAGGTGCTCAAGTCATGAGGGGCAGAACCCTCATTAATGGGACTAGTGTCTTATAAAAAGAGGCTCCAGAGTGATCCTCGGCCCCTTGAACTACGTGACGACACAGCCAGAGAGCACTGTGGCTGCAACTGTGAAGTGGACCCTCATGCAAACAAGACCCTTGACCCATGTGAGAACACAGCCAGAGAGCACGGTGGCTGTAACCACGAAGTGGACCCTCATGCAAACAAGACCAGGCTGGCACTTGGTCTTGGATTTCCAGCCCCCGGAACTGGAGAGAAATACATTTCTGTTGTTTATAAGCTGTGTGGTCTGTGGTATTTTATTATAGCAGCCCAAACAGACTAAGACAACTATTCAACAGTGAACAAATCTCCAGAGAATTATGCTGGGTGAAAGAAACCAATTCCCAAAAGTTACATGCGGTATAATTCCATTTCTACAACTGTCTTGAAATGACACAATTACAGAAATGGAGAACAGATCAGTGGGGGCGGGAGCTTAAGAGGGGACTGGTGAGGGAATGGGCGTGGCTATGAAAGGTGACCTTGAAGGGTCCCCCTTGGTGCCGGAAATATTCTGTACCTTGACTGTATCAACGACAATATCATGGTTGTAAAATTGTACTAGAGTTTGCCACCTGAGGGAAGACGGTTTTATCTTGTTGGCCAAAGAAGATAAAACATAGGACAGAGGGAGAGAGGAAAAAAGGGAGAGAGGCAGAACAAAAGATAGACAGGAATGAAGGGACAGAGAAAAGGAGGAAAAACCAGAGGGATTTAGATCCGGAGCACTTGCCACATGAAATTGATGAGAAATCAGAGTTTGGGCATAAGAAAAATTTTTAGAAAAGATTTTAGGAGATATTTTTGTATGGTATGCTAAGTAATCCTTTCTTCTGGATCTAGAGGAAAACTTCAGTAAAGATTTGCATTGAAGACCCAATTTTTTCTTGGTGGGATTTGTGTTCGTTTGGATATGACACCATAGCAATGGTCTGCAAGGCAGCCTGGAATGCTCGGGTCGTATTTGGCGGTTTGTGTGGGGTTTTACCCCTTGACCTGGGGCACGAATGAGCTTTCGTGATGACCATCCGGTTGTTACGCTCATGGTGCAAGGGAGCAGAAGGTGGCCCGGCAGGAATTGTGCGATCCTTCAAGAAGAACTTGAAGGTCCTTGAAGAAGAGGGAAATGGTGGGGGCTCTTCTGAAATCGGAATTAGAACCATGGGGGGACGGCATGAACTTTTAGGGCCCAGATGGGTGAAATGGAGAACCACACTCCGTGTGGTTTTACATACGTGAGGCTGAGAGAGTCTAAGAAAGTCTGTCAGAATTCCCATTAGCTCATACTGGGAATTAGAATATAAATACACAACTTCTGTAGATACTGGGTTCTTTGAGGAGGTCAGTGGCAGACATGCCCGGACACGTTCCGAGCCCCAGTCTGGCCGCTGGAGAGAAGGTCACGGACGGACCGGCCATGGAGCAGACCACCTGCTGTACCACATGCACCCAGCCTGTGGTTAGACACTCCTCCCAGCGCTGCAGGGGAGGTGGACCGGAGGCTGGCAGCGGAGGAGGTTAGGAGGATGTGCAAGGCCCAGCCCTAGTAATTACCTGTGGGCACGAAGCCACAGAGACCAGCTCTGTGGCAGAACGCCTGCCAGCCGAGAAGGGCTCTACGGCAGCGTGGAGCTGTGCGGGAATTCGGCCCAGCTCATCGCTCTGTGTCACGGGGAAGGGAAGTTGGGAGCGGGGTGTGTGGTCAGGGCCCACCGCCTCCTGCCACGGTTCACTCAAGGGCACAGCTGAGCGCCGTGTGGGAAGGCAGGAACAGCTGGCTCAGATAACCGAGGGACGACGGATGGTCAGGCGCATGCGCAAACCCAGATTTCCTCGGGAAGCCTGGTTTCTAGCTGTTGGGGAACCTAATTCAGGAGGCGGAAGGGAAAGCGGCTCCCCTCAGGGAACGTGCTGGGGCCGCAGGTGGGTTGGGGCCGGAAGACGGATGCGGACCTGAGCCCCGGCGGTGATGCAGGTATGATTCAGCCTGCTGAGGTCAGGCCCCGACAGGACAGGTTTGGTGGGTGGGGATGAACCGATGGCCGTGGTAGATTGCTTTAGGTAAGAAAACACGGAGAGGAAAAAAATTTCGGGGGTGGCGGCAGAGGAGGGGAAACAGATTCCAAGGAGCATTTTCGGGATTACTGCAGTGTTCCACCTTGTGTAGCCGCCTGCCTCCTCATCATCCCCGATTAGCCTCCAACTGTGTACTGTGTCACACTCCCCTTTCCCACTGGGAAGCAGCTCCCCTATGGATAGCTTGTCAAGACTCCAGAACTTTTTTTTTTTTTTTTATCACTTTAAGATATTGAAACAGCCTCACTCCAGTACCAGAAACTCCAGGCTACAGTTGTGGCCCAGCAGCTTGGAGTTGGGGGAAGGGGTCCACCTCAGGTGCCTCCCATCCTGTCCCAAGCCCTAGCTCTGAGGGGAGACAAGGAAGAGGTCCCTCTAGTGGTCTCTTTGTGGGTGTTACTACTTTTCTAGGTAACACTGACAAGCCCCTGGTGGCCTCTGAGGGTCAGACACCCAAATGCTGGCCTCTCTTCGGCCAGTAAGGTCTCCCCCACACTTTTCCCTGACTGGGGTGGGTCATTCCTCAGAAAATGCTGTTGGGGTTTCCTCACCTAAGAGACTGCTCAAGCCTCATGACCTTTTGCGGTGTCTACTGAATCTTAGAAAATCCTCCTTTTTGGCTAAGCCAAACAACAGGGGTGCAAGTGTCCTGTGGCCACCCTATAGCAGCTCTGTCATCTCTCTGCCACCCCTTTCTCCAGGCTCCAGCAGAACTAGATGCTCTGTGGGCCCAAAGACTCCGCAAATCCCAGAAGAGAGTCATCAGGCCCCGACTTGGTGAAAGGGGGGATGGTCCAATGTTCTCTTGGGTTGCCCTCCATTTAACGTGGGGTGCTGTGTTGACCTCTCCGTCTTAGCCATGGTGGCCCCAGCACACATTTCATGCCCTGGTTATAGTAAAGTGCTTCTATTTCCGGTGCTCTGTGGAGTCCACACTTGCAGGTTCTTGCCCCCCGGCCCCCTGGAAAATACTACCCTTGACGTCAGGTCAGTCTTTAGTCCTCTCCCACGCAGACCGAGCTAAGCATCCTTTTCCACCGCTCTGGTCTCACCTGTGGACATACATGTTTCTAGCATGTGCCTCCTGGTATTAAAACAGTGCCCCTACGGACCTAACTGTCCCGATTCGACTATCTATTCCTCGAAGGCAGAAATGGGCTGTTTGATCTGCATATGTTGTACCCGCAACAACTTCTGATTCATAGAAAACTGTCGATACGTTCTTCGTGATCAGACTAAGAAGAAGAAAGAGGAAAACGGTCTGAATCTCTCATCTTTCCCCGGGAGGCGCGTCGGTGCGGGGAAGGCCAGCCTCTGACACCTTCCTCGGTTCAGAGATGGGAAGTAAGGCCAGCCTTTCTCGACTAAAGTTGAAAAAGCCAAATACTGTCTTCCTAGACCACTGGCGACTAGAGCCTGGGGTGGGTGGCCTACATTCAGCTACTAGGAAGTCCCACCAGAACTGAACCCAGAGGAAGGGAAGCCAAGATGGGGAGGCCTGTGCCCTGGGGCTGTGGTGGCAAGTCGACAGCTTCCTGACCCCCGTGCAAGATGCTGGACTCAATAACCCAGCGGAAGGTACCAACCTCCACTCCTCCAGCTTTCCCGAAAGCTTCAATGAGCACCTAACTTTCTGCCTTAAGCTTCTTTCCATTTGAAGACCTAAGATAGTTTCTATTTCCCCCACTGTATATATTCCTGAGTAATATATACTGCTTACAAAAGGCAGGCCTAAAGTAAAGGACCCATAAGCTCTTCTCTAAAAGGATCACAAAGATGTGATACATGAACGAAAAGGCAAAAACTAAAGTAAGGAGGGCAGTATGAATATCAAACAAAGAATATACAATATTATCGATACAAGATGCAAATCACAGAGAAGATATAAGCCTCATGCATATTTATGTCCTGCATAAAATCGCATCTAAATATTAAAAATCTCAGAAATCAAGAAGATGTTAGGACCGTAATCCTAAAGGTAACGTTTGTCATTTCTTTTATGCACTTTGATTAATCAAGTGGACACACAAAGGAATCAATAAAATCAACAAGATTTTCAACATTTTAGTCTACAAAAATCAACTTCATAGTCCTATGAGATAGCTGCTGGATATTTATAAAGTAAGGTACTATATTAGGTCATAAAAGAAATCCCAATAAATTCTTAGATGTAAACTCTCTTTGACCATAATCCAGCAAAACAAAGAATTAGAAAAATATTAAATAATAGAATCCAAATACCAGGAAATTAAGCAATATTCTTCTAAATAACCCTTGGGTAATAAAGGAAATAAAACATGTAATTAAATAGGGTTTTGAAAATAACCATAATAATAATACCAGGTTTCAAAACTTCTGGCATGTGACAAAGCCATACTCAGGAAAAAAATATTCTAAAATGCTAGTATTATTTTTAAAAAGGAATAATAAAAAATGATTAAGTATGCATCTCAAGAAGGAAAGTTTTGTTGTTTTTTGTTTGTTTCCTGTGTAATTAGATAATGTGGTTTCACCTCTTTATTCACCTGCCTCTATCCAACAGCCTTCATTGTCTTTTCTTTTTTCCAGCCTTATTGAAGTATAATTAACAAAAACTGTACATATTCAAGATATGCAACTTGATGTTTTGATATATGTGTACATTGTGTGTGATCACCACAATCAAGCTGATTAACATATCTATCACCTCATGTAGTTATCATGTTTTCTATTCCTTCTGTGCGTGCGTGTGTGTGTGTGTGTGTGTGTGTGGTGATCTACCCTCCTAGCAGGTTTCAAGAATGCAATGCAGCATTGTTAACTATGGTCACTGTCCTATGCAGGAATTCTCCGGAACTTAATCATCTTGTGTAACTGGAACTTTGGACCCTTTGACCATCATCACCCTGTTTCCCTCTCCTCCCAGCCCCCACTCTACTCTCTGCTTCTATGTGTTTGACTATTTTAGACTAAGAAGAAAAGTGTTTCTTTAATACAAAATAAATGTAAATCTATTAAAAAGTATTAATGCAGTGAAAGCATAAATTAATTAAAAAGCAGAAAAATGTCATCGATCATTCAATCCAAGACAAAACAATAAATTAGACAATACCCCAAAAGGCTAGTAAAAAAAGAGAGAGAGAGAGAGAACTATAATAGCTTGTTTGAGGATCTTGATGAAATACACTGAATTTCAAAGGAATATGTAAGTTTCCAAAATGGACTAAATAGGAAGTAGAAAGCCTAATCATACTACTGATGCCTAAAGAAATTTAAAAGTTGTAGAAGAAAACTTCCAGTCACAGTGTTTGGAAAATCTCTTGGGCATACTTGGGATCCCCTAGACCTCAGTTCTTCCCTCAGCGTAGGATGCCACTGGGACCCTGCCTGCTCAACCAGGGTAAGAAGTAGTTAATGTCCTTTGGGACAACCCTCAACCAAGGCTGGGGGGAACAAGTGAATAAATGCTGCCCTGTTTCTTTCCCTAGGAGCAAAGCACCAAGCCGCATGCCATAAAGTTCAGCCCGTCGTTTAGGATTGAGCATCCTACAGCGGTAAGTCAATTTGATACACATCCTTGTTTTGACTCTCCCTCTTTCCCTATTTCATTTCCATTTCATTTCGCAGATGAACAATCATACATGAGCCTTGGTCCCAGGCTCTGCTTTTTTTTTCCAGTTGGTTTTTTATTTCATTTTCCGTTTGAAAATCTTAGTGTTTACATTGGTGTATTTAATTCATTTATGTTTAATGTAATTGTGAATACATTTGCATTCACATCAACTTAATATGCACCTATTTGTTCTTTTTAAAGATTTTGTATTGTTTAGAGAAGTTTTAGGTTCATAGAATTGAGATTTCCTGTATACTCCTACCCCCATACAGAGCCAGCCTCCCTAGAGTATTACATTCATTAGAGTTGATGAACCTACACTGACACATCATAATCACCTAAAGCCCATTGTTTACCTTGGGGTTCACTCTTGGCGTTGTACATTCTACGGGTTAGGACAAATGTATAATAACATGACTCAATCATTATAACGTCATACAGAGTATTTTCACTACCTTAAAAATCTTCTGTGCTCCATCATCCCTCCCCCAACCCCCCACCTCTGACAACCACTTATCTTTTTACTGTCTCCATAGGTTTGCCTTCTCCAGAATTTCATACAGTTGGAGTCATATAGTATGTCGGCTTCTTTCACTTAGCAATATGCATTTAAGTTTCCTCTGTGTCTTTCCATGGCTTGATAGATACGGCTCATTATTTTTTAGCACTGAATAACAAGCCATTGTCTGGATGTTCATTCATTGACTGAAGGGCTTCTTGGTTGCTTATAAGTTTTGGCAATTTTGCATAAAGCTGCTATAAACATCTGTGTGCAGGTTTTTGTGTGGATATAAGTTTTCGACTCCTTCAGATAAATACCAAGGAGTGTAATTGCTAGATCATATGGTAAGAGTATGTTTAGTTTTATAAGAAACTGCCGAACTGTCTTCCAAAGTGGCCGTGCCTCTTTCTATTGTCACCAGCAATATATGAGAGTTCCTGTTGCTCCACATCCTTGTCAGCATTTGGGGTTGTCACTCTTCCAGATTTAGGCCATTTTAATAGATGTGTACTGGCATCTCATTGCTGTTTTAACTCGCATTTCCCTGATGACACATGCTGTGGAGCATCTTGTCATGTGCTTATATGCCATGTGGATATCTTTTCTGAGGTGTCTGTTAAGGTCTTTGTCCAATTTTTTTAAATTGGGTTGTTTTGCTATTGTTAAGCATTCTTTGTATATTTTGAATAAGAGTCTCTTATCAGATAGATCTTTTGAAAATTCTTTCTCTGATTTCTTTACTAGATATAGGCCTATCCAGATTGTCTATTTCCTATTGTATGAATTTGACAGATTTTATGTTTTGAGAAATCTGTCCATTTCATCTAGATTATGAAATTCGTGGCATAGCATTGTTTATAGTGTTCCTTATTTTCTTTTTAAATTAATGGGATCTGTACCGATGTCCCCTCTTCCATTTCTTTTTTTTTTTTTTAACATTTATTCATTTTTGAGAGGCAAAGAGACAGAGAACAAGCAAGGGAAGGGCAGAGAGAGGGGGAGATGCAGAATCTGAATAAGGCTCCAGGCTCTGAGCCATCAGCACAGAGCTCGATGCGGGGCTCGAACTCACAAACCGCAAGATCATGACCTGAGCTGAGGTTGGACGCTCAACTGACTGAGCCACCCAGGCGCCCCCCCCCCCTTCCATTTCTGATATTAGTAATTTGTGTCCTGTCAAATTAGTTTTCTTATTAGCCTGACTAGAAGCTTATTGATTTTATTGATCTTTTCAAAGAACCAGCTTTGGGTTTTGTTGATTTTCTCTATTGATTTCCTGTTTTCAATTTCATTGACTTCTGCTCTAATTCTTATTTCTTTTATTTTGCTTGCTTTGGGTTTAATTTGCCCTTCTTTATCTAGTTCCCTCGGCTGGAAACTTAGATTATTG
The DNA here is from genome assembly GCA_030068075.1 of Paguma larvata. Lineage (NCBI taxonomy): Eukaryota > Metazoa > Chordata > Mammalia > Carnivora > Viverridae > Paguma > Paguma larvata. The sequence goes on from CM057836.1 coordinate 51,209,266, forward strand.
ATTTTAGAACTTTCTTCTTTTCTAATATATGCTTTCAATGATATAAATTTCCTTCTAAGCCCTTTTGCTGTATCCCCAAAATTTTCACAAGTTGTGTTTTCATTTTCATTTCATTCAGAATATTTTTAAAATTTCTCTTGAGATTTCTCCTTTGACTCGTGTGTTATTGAGAAGTGCATTGTTTAATCTCCACATATTTTGGGATTTTCTAGTTATCTTTCTGTTACTGATTTCTAGTTTAATCCCATTGTGGTCTGAGAGCAGACATTGTATAATTTCTGTTCTTTTAAACTTATTAAGCTATGACTTAGGGCCCATAACATGGTCTATCCTGGTGAATGTTCCATGTGAGCTTGAGAAGAATGTGTACGCTGCTGTTGTTGGATGAAATCAACTATAGGTGTCAATCACATCCAGTTGATTGATGGTGTTGTTGAATTCAGCTATGTTTTTACTGCTTTTCTGCTTTCTGGTTCTGTTTCTAACAGAGAGGTGCCAAGTCTCCGATTATGATAGTGGGTTCATCTATTTCTCCTTGCAATTCTAGATTCTGCTTTTAGGGGAACCCAAACTAAGATAGTTGGCACCAGGAGTGGTCCTAGAAAGTGAACCCTCAGGATGGGACTTTACAGATGGGTCATTCACAGGACATCTGGCCATCAAGTCCCCATAGCTGGTGGTAAGCGGGTGGTGATAACCCCTAATACGCATTGACATCACAACTACTAAGTCTCTCACCTGTGGTTGACTAGGATAACGTATAGATAGATGAAAGGTGAAGTGTTGGGTTTAGAGGGACCGGAGCTTGAATTATTGGAGGCTATTGCAATTATAAGGATTTTGGACTTTAGTTTTTGTTAACTGCATTCAAAGTCTTGAAAAAAGAAAATGATGGAACCAGGACAGCCAACTCCCAACATACAAAGTATGCTGTATAAGCCAGATTGCTTCTATAGAAGTATTTAGTGACCCCCGCCCCCTCATTTCCAGTAGGTACGGGACATACCATGTCAAAGAGCAGGCCCAGAATCTTAATTGTAAAGGTACCAGAATAGAAAAGGAAACAATATGTATCCACAATAGGTGTCACGCATTAGAGTCAGGGTCCTGATACAAAAAGAATGAATTTGTGAGACGTGGAATGAGAACATTTAGATGTAAGACTCTAATGATTTTAAGCCCCTAGTTTCCCCGGAACTGTCTGTACTGGGAGAATGGCCACCTTCCCCTTATCAACGAGAGCAGTCTCTTCTTGCCTGGAGACCCTGCAGAGACTTCACCTGAGGCAGGTACCTTGCAATGTCGACCCTCATCACTCCTAGTCATCTACCAGCTGACAACCATGACCATGTCTCAGAGCAGCCTGAGGTTATGACTATGGTTCTCGCTCCAGGAGGAACTGTAGGACCTAACTCCTCGGTATTGGCAGGAACCAGGAAGCACATCTGGAGTGGACCTTGAAGATATGAGAGACGAGGATCCAAAGCATAAGCCTGGATCGCGAGTGCACACTGAGGAGGAGCACTCACCAGTGACTTGGGATGTCAGATTCTGAAAGGACAGCTCCAAACAATTTACTGAGAGTTATTTCAAGCCTTTAAGAAAAAAATAATTAAGGAAAAGGTTTTTTTAATTGCCCCAGAGAGTACAAAACTATAAAGGCTTTCTGATTTATAAAATAAACTCAGTTTGTAAAATAAAGCTCACATAGCCCTGAAGGCAAAAATGACAATAGAAATTACAGATCAATTTCTATTATCAATACAAGGGGGAAATTCCTAAGTAAAATATTAGCAAATCTTTTTTGAATGGTATATTTTTAAAATTATACCACACAGTGTCCACATAAGTGTTTATTCCAGACTCCAGTTGGACAATCAGACAGAGAATACATTCCGAGGGAGGAGGTGATCCTCCACGATGGTATTGTACCAAACGGTCTATAGGATCCGTCTGTCATCTTTTGGAATAAATTTATTATTCCGCTTTCTCTGAAAGAGTATTTGAACTAATAAGAGAGTACTTCATTGTTATGTTCTAAAAACTATATTAAAGAGTCAAGGGTTTTACTATATTAGAAAGTTCAGATACAGATCAAAATATACATAACACCACGATAGAGGTGATCCTTCAAATTGGTTACATAAAGGATAAGATTTTCAATAATTGGTAAAATGGCTAACCATTTGGGAAAAAATGAAGTTCATACCTCACAGATCTACTGGTGTCACAACCAATAGATCTAATACGTAAATGTAAAAAGTGAAATTATAAAAACCCTTAAGGAAAATAAAGAAATATACATATTTTGGGGGTGGGGAAGTACTTTCTAAGAATGACACCAAAGACAGAAATTATAAAAGAACTAGATCATTAAATTTTGACATAAAAAAATATGTCTATAAAAAAATTCTTAAATAAGAGTAACCAATTGGCAAATAACCAATTGGAGAAAAATATTTGCAACTCATAAGGGAAGCAAAGATTTACTATCTACTATATACACAGTGCTTTTATAAATTAATAGGAAAAAGACAAATGGTCTGATAGAAAAATGGATGAAAAGCATGAGCATGCAATTCACAAAAGAAGACAAATGCTGCTGAAAAAAATGGCCGTCAATAGTGACCAGGAAATGCAAATTTTAAAAAATGAGATACCATTCTATACCTACCAATCTGATAATATTTAATAATGAAAATAATAACTAGAATGAAAGAAGATGTAGCAAATGAGTCCTCTCATGCCCTGCTAGTTTGAGTATAGTAGGCATAGACTCTTTGAAGGACAATTTGGAAATAAAAATCAAAAACCTGAATAATGTTTACATATTTTTGAACAGGAAATTTAACATCTGGTGCCGTTCTAGGGCATTTATGTTAAAAATATGCACTTGGACTTCAAAAAAAGGTTTTGACCTGAAAAATCTCATGGCCAGAGCAAAAGCTATAGAGGCAATCTAAATCTACAATAGAGACTAGATTAATATTAATATATACTGTTGAATATGATCCTATGCAAGCATTAAAAATAATGTGTCAGAAGCATCCTCAGTGACTTGGAAAGGCTATAATGTTAAGTTAGAAATCAGTTTACTAAGCACATGTACCACATTTTTATTTTTATAAAACAAAATATAACGAAGATATATGTCAATAGTGGTTAACACTAGCTCATGAGATTCTCATTTAATTTACTTATCTTTCATTACTTTCTGCCTTTTCTAATAGGCAACATAGCACTTTTATAATTTTTTAGGAAAACCGTAAGTGCTAAAACTAACAAACATAAAAACTATAAGGTCATACCCCAGAAGTGGCTAAGTTCTTTCTGTTGGGCTGATGAGCCGCCCAGGACAAAAGTGGCAATAGGAAATTGAAAATGAAGTTATTATTCTTGCATTAATTACTATTATTATGGAGGCACAATTGCAGTCTGTCGGTTGCTGAGTTCCTGTTATTACCTAAGTCTAAGTCTTCAGGGAGTCTCTGTGCCCCTCTGGTCTCTTTCATCAGCAAATCTCGGAGCAGCACACAAACATCCCCTTCCGGGTGAATTAGCAATGTGGCAGAGACCATCCTGACTTCCAGAGGGATAAACGGAGTCTCAGAGGGGAAAGGGGGTTTCCCACCGCAACAGAAGAATCCCTGAACCTCAGAGCTGGCAATCACCCAAGGAGGCGTCTGTCACCCAGTGCCCTGCAGAGTCCCCAGTTCCCTTCCTCGGTAGAGCTCTGTGCTTGAACCCAGAGCCAGGGAGTGCACCACCTCACAAAAAACATTCTTTGTCTTCCTGGGCCTTGCTAATAGTCAGAAGACCTTTCCTGATATCAAGGCAAAATGTGCATCCCTGGAATTTCCACCCACTGGTCTCAGTCAGAGAAAACAGAATTTCTTGAGCTGGTCCATGGGGCTCTGGGTTTTGCTGGGGGTCACCAGAGATTGTTCATCCTACAGGAGGAATAACTCCTTGCATCTGTAATAGCTCTCCGTGCTCTGCCTTCTTTTTTTTTTTTAATTTAACAGCTTTTGTGGTAAAATTTAGACAACATAAGTTTGCAATTCAATGGTTTTTAGCAAATTTACAAAGTTATGCCACTATTACCACACTCTAATTTTAGAACATTCCCATCGCCCCGAAAAGAAATCCTATGTCCCTTTGCAGTCACTGCCCTGCACCCCGTACTGTCTCTGAGGCTTCCGCTTTGTACAGCTAGGGTACAAAAGAAGAAGCTCTTGATTACATTCAAGACTAGCATTTGCCTCCATACCACCACCACCTCCTCCTCCTCCTCCCCCTCCTCCTCCTCCCCCTCCTCCTCCTCCTCCTCCCCCTCCTCCTCCTCCCCCTCCTCCTCCTCCCCCTCCTCCTCCTCCTCCTCCTCCTCCTCCTCCTCCTCCTCCTCCTCCTCCTCCTCCTCCTCCTTCTTCTTCTTCTTCTTCTTCTTTTTTAATGTTTATTTATTTTTGTGAGAGAGAAAGAGAGAGACAGAGCATGAGCAGGGGAGGGGAAGGGAGACAAGGAGACACAGAACCCCAAGAAGGCTCCAGGCTCCAAGCTGTCAGCACAGAGCCCGACACAGGGCTCGAACTCACAAACCCTGAGATTGTGACCTGAGCTGAAGTCAGACGCTTAACCAACCGAGCCACCCACGTGCCCTGCTGCTGCTGCTGCTTTTTTTTTTTTTTTTAACTATTTACAACAGTACTCCCTGTTTTTTTTCAGGCCCAACTCTAAAGAATCCCAGCTAACCCAGGTTTAGAAACTGCAGAGGGCTAAAGGTCAAAGGAATGACATGCCCCCACGAGGCCGAGATGCTGGGGTGCGGGACCCATCTCCACCCACACACTTTGCAAGCATCTTTTGAATAAGGTGGCCAGTGTGCTCCCGAATGAACATTGGGTGTGATGTAGTTCAGTTTCCCGGGGGTCATTAATGCCCGGGAGAAGACAGGACCCATGGAGATAGATTGTTTTTCAAAAAGAAGCCCTTGCTTCACACTCACCTTGCTGTGGCCGGTGCTGATGATTCAAGAATGACATCAACCCTACATGGCACTGAACTGTGAGGGTGCTGGGTATCTTAAGCAGAAACCCTTTGTAGAGCAATTAGAGGCCAAGAAAAGCCTTCCCACATCTGGGTCCAGGGTGACTGGGGATGCGGTCGAGGCCGCGAGAATTTTGGGAAGATGTAACCGTCCGTGTGGGCCCTGCAATGGAGGTGTGTGTCCTGTTGCTGAATGTGTAAGGCACAGCAAGGAGCCTGAGGAGTTCTTTCCAAGTTGACTCTAACCAGGAACAGAAATCTTAAACTGGGAAAATCCTTCTGTAGCATCCTACTCTGGCCATATGTTCTTAATTAATTGCGCCGTGCCCTGCCCCCTTCATGTTAATATCATCAAGCTAATCCCTTAATCAGCTACCCGCTTCAGCCCGCCCCCACAAACGTTTTTTGGTTATGTTTCCTAATCCTCATTCTTCCAGGAAGTCTGCAGCCATTATGTTTAAACTAAACTGAGATGCTCAAGGTCTCTTTACCTCCCAGCTCGTTGAAAGATTTCGCCCGAACTACCATTACCCAACCTATTTCTTAGAATGTGCTTCACCCACTGAGGTCTCAGATCACTATTCCTGGGGGCGCAGTGAAGGTAAACGGTGAGGAAAGCCTCTGAAAAGTGGAAATAAAGCCCAGGTAAGGGCTTACATTTCCCTGGGGTTTACTTTTGAATCTAGAGTTTCTCCAGCCCACACTAATCATCCTCTTCCACTCAAGGGGAGAGAAGAAAACTTTTTAAACTTTTGTGAAGCTCGCAGTCCAGAGGCACAGGCTCACTAAAAGCCTGAGACCTAATCACAAGATTACAGAACATTTCCCCTCCCCCGCCCAACACTTTATCACCACATTATTAAAGGCAATTCCTTTGACTTCATACATTGTGTCCTGCCATGAAGAAAAAAATTACAAGGCACACCAAAAGGCACAAAAGCACAATTCAAAGCAGTAAAGCAAACATCAGACCAGATTGTGAAGGATGTTGGAATTATCAGGCCAACAATTTAAAATAAATATCTATCTAGTGGGTGGAGGAGACAACAGGCAAGAACACAAGGATAGTGTAAGCAGGGGGGTGGAAATCCTCAGAAAGAACCACAAAACAAAAACAGTAGAAATAAAACATTCTAACAGAAATGAAGACTCCCTGTGAGGGGCTTACCAGTAGACTGGACACAGCTAAGGGGAGAATCTCTGAGCTTGAGGGTATCTCAATAGAATCCTTCAAAACTGAAAATCAAAAGAGGACTAAAGAAACAGAACAAAATATCCAAGGACTTGGCACAATCATAAAACGTGTAATGTACATGTAATAAGAATGCCAGAAGGGGGAAAAGAGAGAAAGAAACCGAAGAAATGTTTGAAACGATAATGACAGATTGTCTCCCAAATTAATGTCTGACACCAAACTACAGACCCTGGCATATCATTTTCAAACTACAGAAAAATTTAAGATAAAAATATCATGAAAGGAGACACAGGTAAAACAAACTGTTAAACAAGAAACACCTTATCAATAGAGGGACAAAGAATGACACCTGTCTTCTCTTCAGAAACCACACAAGCAAAAAGAGTAGAGTGAAATATTCAAAGGGTTGAAGAAAAGGGTGCCAGTGTAGAATTTTATACCCCATGAAACGATCTTCAGAAGTGAAGAAGAAATAAAGACTTTCTCAGACGAACAAAACTTGAGGGAATTTGTTGCCACCGACTTTGCAACGTTAAAAGAAGTTCTGTAAAGAGAAGGAAAATAATAAGTCGGAAACTCAGATCTACGTAAAGAAACGAAGAGCATCAAAGAAGAATTGAGTGAGGGTAAAAAGAATAGAGCACAAAACAGGGTTTGAAGAGGACGAGTAGGTTGGTCTGCCATCTATGATTTGCAGAAGATACATCAAGTGTGCTTCTGCTTTTTTTTCTTTTATTTTTTTAATTGAGAGAGTGAGAGAGAGAGAGAGAGAGAGAATCCCATGAGAGGCAGAGAGAGAGGGAGGCAGGGCCACCCGAAATGGGGCTCAAGATCCTGACCTGAGCCGAACTCGGATGCTTAACCTACTGAGCCACCCTGGTGCCCTGTGCTTCTGATTTCTGAAAGAAGTCAACCAATGGTAGAACAATTAACTGTAGAGTTCAACGTTTGGAAAATGTGAGCAGCAAGCAGGAGGAGCAGGGAAAGGGGAAAAGAGAGAGGAAGGAGGATGGATCTCCACCTGATGAAAGCAGGTCGAAAAACCTCTTAGGTGCCCCGTGTAACAGCTTATTATAATTCATAGTCTTGCCACATTCTCTACAGGACAGGATAGCCCACTTAAAATCAAACTACTTATGACTTCCCAGGGTTTCCAATGCCAAGCTTGTGGCTACTCTCTCCAAAAAAATAGCTAAAGTTGCACAGAAACTCAGGAAGTTTTTAAGACGCTCCATCTCTGTCTTCTGACTTGGAGTTTTCGGATTCTCCTCTTCACCAGAACTCTACGTCCAGCATTGCTGAATCAGCTTTGATCACAGGAAGGGAAATTGTGAGGTTTATGTTCCCATTGGACTGCTCTGCTTGGATTTAGAGATAAAACTATCCCGCAGATTTTAAACATTTGCTTAAAGTTTGGCAGAAAACATATTTTATTATTCTGGCCGGTTAGGAAAGAGAAATATATATATTTATAAGCATATATACAGCAGGCATATACATATCTTTACAAATATCCGTATACTACATATACATATACATACACTTTCTTTTGTTGGCATAGATGCAAAGACGGACAGTAGGAGAATCGTTTTCAAGTGGGACCTTAGGATAAAGATCAACTTTATGCAGTTGAAGTAGAGGCTTTAAGCAGCAGAATGGGGGGAGTCTCACGGGAGACTTCACCACGAGACTTATGCACAAACGTTCCCTGGGCCCTACTGATGTCCTATCAGGGCATTTCTAAGCATCAGCTCCCACACTGAAAAGTGGCTTCATGATTCTAGAGTGTCAACCACTTCTGTTCTCTCTCTTAGCACCAGGGTCAAACTGATGGTTTAACACAGAACTATTCCGTTAGAGATTCCAACACCCCATCCTTTCTGCTGCGGATCAAAAGTGGATTGCTGTTGATGTTCTGTTGCTCCCTCTCAAGCTATAAACGTCCTAGAGAGCTTACATAGAATGTCGTATTCATCTATTAATTAATTTGTGGCATTACCTACGTTGTGACATCTGGGTGCCTGCAGTTGGAACAATTTTTGTTTGACCGCCAGGGCGAGAGTCTCCACAACCTCAGCAAGACCGTGGGGCTAACGTGTGGACTCTGTGCGGTGAAGGTGGATTCTTTTTACGACTCTTTCAGTTGGACAAAGATAGCCCCCACTCCAAACGAGCTTGTAGGGTTTCTGATAACTTGCTATTAACTAGGAAATACCTAACCTATGGTAACAGCAAGGGTGTGATTGGCTTGCTTAAAAGAGCTTTTTATTTCCCCTCGAAATTGAGTTTGCTAGCATTTATAACCTCCAGGAACCCTGGTAGTTATTTCCTCATCATCCAGCCCTGCGTTCATCTACCATGTCCAAATACATAGGTGTAAGAAGGTGAGCAGAGAGTGAGTTGGGTGTTTTGGTTTCAGGTATTCAGTTTTGAAGACTGTGCAGAATCTAAAATGCAAAAGTTGGTAAGGTGAAACAGGGTCGTGCAGGCATATCTTGTCATGAGGCCGTTCAGAGAAAGATATGACTGTGTATATCTTGCTTGGGTCACACAAGCCCCACAAATGGAGCACATGCATAAGATTAAAGATTAGAATGAAGCCTTCTTCATCTCCTCCAGATGGTCATTCATAGAGTGGAGGTTGACAAATTAGCTCATTCAAAAACATCAGACACTGCCACTACCAGAAATGAAATAAAATATTCAAAAAGAAAGTGCTAAAAGTATATTTAGAGACCATTTATAACAGGAAAGAACACATTGAAGCTCTTACAGAGCAGACAAATTCAATTCGTGGTCTACTAGAAATAAAACCAATAGGCTATGCATATCAAGAAGTTTCGTTGAAAGTGACAGGATATAAAGGAGAAATAAGAACAACCAATGAATATATTAAGAAATGATCAACCTCACTGGTATATTAGGAAATGCTAAGTAAAAATTGGCAAAGAAGAAAAAATAGTGAAAAAGTTGTTTGCAGGGTGCTGATGAGAATATGGAAAGTGATTATTTGTAAGTTTCAGGTGGTAACACAACCTCCATGGTGGCCAAAGTGTCATTTGGGTCACCCTTAATTACAAGCCACGGTCATAGTCAGGAAACCCTAGTATTGCCCTTGGTGCCCCACGAGGCTTCAGAAGCCAGAGACAGCAAGGCTGAGACTGGAGAAACCCACAGGCATGCTGGTCGTAACCACCACGGATTGCTGGAGGTCCTCTGACCTTGACCTTAACCATCGTGTTTTTTCTTAAAGGGGGAAAAAGTCTGAGAAAGGCACAGAAACAATTTTAAAACAGACTAATAATATTAAGTTTTTCCAGTTTGTTTATTCCATGAACCCAGGTCCTATAACAAGGCCGTATAGCATCTATGGGTGACTTCCCAGAATACATTGATCTTAAGGATATTTTTCATCTTTAGCTCCATCACTCTGACTTAACTCACTGATATCACATTAGTTAAAAACTGGATACTGGTGTTTTTCTAGATCCCGCTTCAATGTGCTACAGAGCAACAGAGCAATTCCTGTGGATGTTGAGGTTAACACAATTGTGGTCTGAAGCATGGGTGGAGCCCCAGATGGATGCAATCTGTTATTTACAGCTGTGTGATTGAAACTAAACCACCTAATCCTAAAAGCTTTAATTACGGAGATGATAATTTGCCTTTTCCTGCTTGTTTTCAGTATGAGTAGGACAAAATTTCAGCTAATAAAGCAGACCTTTTGTCCCATGAAGGTTTAAAATTCATATCTCCAGCCAGACTGGTATATTCAACTGCTTGCTTACTTGACATCTTTGCTTAGATATCTACTCTTAAACTTATCTTGTCCAAAACCAACCTTCTTACCGTCCCCTCACCCGCAAAAATGTTCTAGTTCCTGAGCAACTAGAACATAATTGTCATTGTCTTTCCCGTGTCAGTAACTGACTTTTCCAACCTCCCAACTGCTCAGGCAAAAAATCTCTTTCTCTCACACATTCACCAGCTAATCTTGTCATTCCTATCTATCATTACCATTTTTCCAAAATTCAAGCCCTTCTTACCAGCTCCCATAGATATCACTCTGTTCCAAGTGACCTTTTTCTTCCACTTGCATTATAGCAAGAGCCTATACTCCTGTACCCTCATTCTGTTCTCAACTTTGTAGCCAAAGGGATCATTTTCAATATGGATGGGGTCACGTCACTCCTTTGCCTACAACCTCCCGCAACTCCCATCAACTGGTTCAAACAATGGCCAAAGTCCTTAAAATGGCCTATAGGGCTTTTCACACCCTGCCCCATGATCAATTACGGGTCTACCACGCCCACAGCTTCTCTTTGCCTTCCTGTTGTTCCCCATAAAGGGCAGGCATTCTCTTGCTGGAGGGCTTTTGCATTTCCTTAGTCTAGACCACTCTATCCCAATTATCTGAAGTGCTGACTTCTCACCTCCTTTAGATCTTTGCTCAAATGCCATCTCTTAGTGAAATCTCCCTGACTTCCCTTTTTAAAAGAGCTACTCTCTCCCACCTGTTCTCTCTCCCTCTTCCCTGTTTTATTTTACTTCATGGTACTTATCACCATCACATATTTTATGTTTTATTAGTTTATCACCTGTTTACTCACTAGATGTGAGCTACATAAGGGCAAGAACTTTAGTGAGGGGTTTTTCTACTTCTGTGTAGTGAGCAACTAGAATAATGCCTCATGTATAAGTGCTCAACACTGAGGGATAAATGAATGCACATTGATATTCTCTCAATAGTACGTACATCAAATTGAGTGCTATGGTTCTCTTTGGGTGCTATTAGCATGTTTTCTAATAAAGAGGACATCAACATTTTGCTTTGGGAGTCAACAAATGGGCAAACATTTTTGTGTTTTCACCTCATAAACATCAAGGCATCCCCAGCGAAAAGGCTGGGTGCTTATGGAAGTGATTACTGTCATTCTACTTAAGGACAAACTACTTAAAGATAAACTCAAAACTGCTGTGTGTACTTTTCCAGAACTTGTTGGTTGATCACCAACAACTTGAAAAGAATATGACCCAATGTTCTGCCATTGCTTCCACTGTAGCCCTGCGAGAGAGCTGGTTTAAGCTGTTTCTTTGTTTGCTACAGTCCTGCGGGACCCACAGAAGTCCAGCGAGCCACGGGAGGAAGGTGACCAACGGCTGGGTACCCTGGGCAGTGGTCACAAAAGCCAGAGCACCAGACATGTGCATGGCTTCTTCCAGGGAGACACTGATGACCTGGAGCAGGCCAGGGAGAGAATGTAGAGACGGCACCTGCCAGCCTCCCCAGTCTCCCATCTCCTGGACGATCACAGTCAGCCCCTAGATATGTGATAAATAGAAGCCTGGCCCTTGACAGCAGCTTTTGAAGTACACGGATGGGTTTTATTTGGGGAAGACTGGGGGATAGGCACTTTTGTCTGCTCCCTCTTTGCTGAGCTCTGGGGGAATAGCCATGGTGAGTCCTCATGAACCCCTTAAGAACTGTTTCTATTTTTTGCTATAGTCTTGTGGGTCTCTTGGATGCGAGCCCCAATGGCTTTTGGAGATAGGTGCTTTAGGGTCTGATCCCTCAGGTTGGGGGGCGGGTCTTAAAAGCTGTGGTGCTGGACGCTGAGTCCAAACCCTTTGCTCCTTGTGGAGAAGCTGGGAGTTGTGTGTTCCCTCCCAACTATGCGTCACTGTGAGGTTTATGACAAGAGTGTATCTCAGCCTTTTCTACCCATTTTGATGTAGGTATTTGCTCATTTTCCCAATATGTAGGAATCATGCAGCGAGGTTCTAGATTTCTCTCAGAGGGAATTGAGGGAATTGACCCACGTGTAGCTATAGATTCAGTGGGAGGTGAGTTCAGGAGCCTCCTAGGTTGCCATCTTGGACTGAAACTTCCAGGAAAAAGCTCCTTGGCATGCGTCTTGGTAGTGATTTTTTAGATATGACACCAAAATCTTAGGCAATAAAAGCAAAATAAGGAAGTGAGGCAACATGAAAAACAATCTGCACAGCAAAGGAAATCATCAGCAAAATGAAAAGGCATCCTAAAGAACAGGAGAAAATATTTGCAACTATGTATCTGATAAGGGGTCAGTATCCAAAAGACATAACAAACTCCTAAACTCAACGGCAAAAAGAACAAATAATCAGATTTAAAAATGGGCAATGCATCTGAATGGACATTTCTCCAAAGAAGACATGCGAGAGGCCAACAGGCATATAAAAAGGTGCTCAGTATCACTAATCATCAGAGAAATGCAAATCAAAACCATAAAAACATATTAACTCACTCTTGCTTGGATGCCTTTGATTAATTAACAACAACAAAAAAAGATAAGTGTTGGTGAGGATGTGGACGAGGGTAGACTGAGGTAGAACTGTAAATTAGTACAGCTATTATGGAATACAACATAGAGGTCCCTCAAAGAATTAAAAATAGAGCTCCCATATGATCCAGCAATCTCACTTCTGGGTATTTATCCACAGGAATAGAAGTCAGGATCTTGAAGAGATATTTGCACTCCCATGTTTAGTATAGCAGCATTCGCAATAGCCACGGTATGGAAACAACCTAAAGCCTAGTGACAGATAAATAAGAGAGAAAACGTGGTATATTCATACTGCTATAGCCTGAGTGTTTGCGCCCCCCACTGCCACAAATTCATATGTTGAAATCCTAACCCCCAAGATGATGGTGTTAGGAAGTAGAGGCTTTGGGAAGCAATTATATCATAAGGGTAGAGCTCTCAGAGATGGGATTAGTGCCCTTTTAAAGAGGCCTAAGAAATCTCCCTTTTCCCTTCTACCATGTGAGGACACAGTGAAAATATACCAGCCAGGAACCAGGAAATGGATCCTAACCAGACAGTGCATCTGCCAGTACCTTGATCACAGACTTCCCAGCTTCCACATTGTGAAAAATAAATTTCTATTGTTGATAAGCTACCCAGTCTCTGGTATTTTTTTTTAAAGTTTATTTATTTTGAGAAAGAGAGAGAGAGCATGTGTGGGAAGGGCAAAGAGGGAAAGAGAGAGAATCCCAAGCAAGCTCCACACTGTCAACACAGAGCCGAATGTGGGGCTCAAACTCATGAAACATGAGATCATGACCTGAACCAAAATAAAGAGTCAGATGCTTAACCAACTGAGCCACCCAGGGACCCCAGTCTATATATTTTGTTATATAGCATCCTTAACATGCAATGGAAGATTATTCTGCCTTAAAAGGGAAGGAAAATCTGTCTTTTGTGACAACATGGATGGACCTAGACGACATTAAGTAAAATAAGCCAGCCAAAGAAAGACAAGTACTGTATGACTTCACTTATATGTGGAATAGTCAAAGTCACAAAAGTATGGAGTAGAATGGTGATTTCCAGGGGCTGGTGAGGAAGAACTGAGGAGATGATGGTCAAAGAGTACAAAGCTTCAGGGGCACCTGGGCGGCTCAGTTGGTTAAGCATCCGACTTCAGCTCGGGTCATGATCTCACGATCTGTGGGTTTGAGCCCTGCATCAGGCTCTTTGCTGACAGCTCGGAGCCTAGAGCCTGCTTCAGATTCTGTGTCTCCCTCTCTCTCTTTGGCCTTTCTCTGCTCATGCTCTGTCTTGCTCTGTCTCTCAAAACTAAATAAATGTTAAAAAATTTTTAAATAAAAAAAAGTACAAAGTTTCAGTTATGTAAGATAAATAAGAGATTTGCTATATAGTGTTGTACATATAATAACAGTACTGTATTTTATACTTAAACTTGCCAAGGAAGTAATCTTTTGTTAAGCATTCTTACCATACATACATACACACTATCATCATCATCATCATCTTCATCATAATGGGCATGGGAGGAAATTCTGGGAGGTGATGGATTATGGATATGTCTATGGCCTTAATAATGATGATGGTTTCATGGTGTATGCTTATGCCCAAACTCAAGTTGTGTACATTGAAACTATACAGCTTTTTACATGTCAATCATACCTCAGCAAAATGGATTAAAAAAAACAATGTAGTGACTTGAAACAATAATTATTTTATTATCTCCTTTTATTCCTGTGGGTCAGGAATGAAGGAAGGACTGAGCTCTATGCTTCTGGGTTTCATGCCATTGTAGTTGGATGATGGCTGGAGCTTGAACACCAGAAAACTGGAACCGCTGGAGGCTGACCAGGTATATATATACGTATAGTCTTCACACAATCCAAGGGCCTCTCTGTGTAATCTCTTTACATAGGCTAGTTGGGGCTTCCTCATAGAGTGGCACCCCAATGCAGTCGGAATGCTTACATGTCAACTGAAGTATAAAAGAGTGAGTATTCCAATAATCCAGGTTGAAGCTGCATTGCCATTTATGATCTGTCTAGAAAGTCATACAGAATACAAACCCATCTGGATTCAAAGAAAGGAAAATTAAACTCCATGTATAGATAAGGCAGTAGCAAAGTCATATGGTAGACAAGCAGGTAGGATTTGGATTGGGATTGCAATCCTCTTTGGAGAGAATTAATATCTAAACAATATTGTATATTTAGATCCATGAACATGGTATATTTCTCCATTTCTTTGGGTCTTTATTTTTTTCTCTTCAGTATTTTGTAGCTTTCAGTAGAGAATCTCAAACTTTTTATATTTATTTCTAAGCATTTGATGATGCTATTATACATAGTAATTTTACTTCATTTTTAAATTATGTATTGCTAGTATCTAGAAACTAACTGATTTTTATATTGATCTTCTATTCTGCATCCTTGTTAAAGTCACTTATTAATTCTAATTGTGCATTATGTTATATTTTATACATATGCACTCATGTCATCTACCAATAAAGTTTGGCTTCTTTCCAATCTGTATGTTCCACCCCTGTCCCCAAGACTTCAGGTTCTATGTTGAATAGAAATGGTGACACTGGACATTCCTGTCATGTTTTCAATTTCACAGGGAAAGCATTTATTATTTCACCATTGTTTATAATATAAGCTATAAGTTTTCTGAGATACACTTTAACCAGATTAAAAATGTTCCCTCTATTCCTAGCTTGATGAGAATTTTACATTTCTTCCATGTTTAATTTTATCAAGTTCAAAACAATTTTTCTCTCTATTCTGTGAATACATGAATTACACTGATTTTTGCAAAGCTAAATCAAACTTACATTCCTGAAAGAAATCCATTTAGTCATTTTGTAGCATCTCTTAAAATGCCTTTTCTAGGTTCTCTTTGCTAAAATTTTCATTAGAAGTTTTTATCTTTTTTATGAAAGATACTGCCCTGTAACTGGCATAATTATTAAAAGTCCCCCCTTTCCCTCTAAATCAGATAAATTAAATGATCACCCTAATAAATACTACATCTTCCTACATTTTACTGAATTCGTAACTGAATTTACTGAAGTTGTAACCTTCCTGAAATGTTCTTTTGGTTCTACAATACGGTGTTTCAAAGAATCTTCAGAATTCTATTCTCTTTTCCTCATTCTGTTGGATTTTTTATGCATGTCCAGTTTTCAGGTATAAACAGTAGGATTTGGGTTTTTTTTCCTCATCTTGAACTAAGCTAGTCTTTCCAGACTAGATGTTGGTCATCAGTGAGCATAAGTGTGTTGCCCTTGGCCACACGCTTAGGCCGCTGCGTGATGGGCATCTTCTTTTCAGACCTGGAGCACAAGCTGCCATGCATAGTGTCCATACCAATTTTCAGTTTTTGGCAGGTGTGCACCAAACCTGGCTCAGTTCTACTGAGATGGCACATTCCCCCACCTCATTCTCTATTCCTCTGACCTAAGGAGTCACCTGCAAAACTGCAGTTGATAGCATATACTGCTATTAGTGATCTTCCTGTCCCCACCCCTGCCTGTAGTGTTTAACTTGTAAATATTACACCTCCCAGGATATAATGCAAAATTGCTGGTTCTCCTTCCTCCCACCCCTCCCCCATGTATATACACACTTCTTGACCAGTTATTTCCTGGGAGGAGCTACCTCCAAATAGATGTAGTGTCAGCATCCTCAAAAAGCACTTCCATGGCATATGAGTATCCTCCTCATGTTCTACTTGGTACAGACCTTGGATCTCTGTACCTCTCACAAAAAGTAGGGCAGCTAGCTTCCTGTTGACTTCTGTTGCATGAGATTTTACATGGACAAGTTTGTATCAATGCAATGTGTCTCACCTTAGATTTAACGAAAATGCTTCCTAAATCTAGGTAAGCCATTGATTGGGCCAAAGTTTCTAGTATTCTTTTGAGTTCTTGTCTCTCTCTTTATTTTCATAAGTATCACTAAAAAAAAATTGGGGAGAGGCTCTCACACACTTACAGCTAAATGGCATTTAAAGCTAGAAGTCATTTCTTTGTGGCTACCTATTTTTATATGTGTGTCATTAGGGAGAGAGGCAAGTTGCCAGAAATCTGTGAAATAGGACTGTTTGGTTTTGGTTGGGCAAGAATGGCGTAAAGAAATAGAGTCCAGGCCTCAGAGAATGCTATTATCTTGTCACTTATAACGAGCTATTTATATATGACCTGATTTTCTCTGTACACATCAGAGGTCACTGCACTGATTTCAGCACGAAGAGACCCCTTTTGGTGTCTCTCCTCCCCCAAGCCCCTCTTGACAAGACAGTTTTCAAACCATTGGACCACTGCCTTTCCCATCAGCTGAAACTCCTAGAATGCAGGCCTTCTCCCAGTACTTTCTCTGCAAAGTGAAAACTCCAGTGTCTGCTGCTTGCTCCTCAAGTCTCCCTGGGTTTATTATTTTACCAACATTTGACCAGGTGGTTAAAACTGGAAAAATACAAGAAGAGAAAGGGGTGGTCTGGCAGAACCCATCAGAGGTAGAGGGTGAGCCCTTGGGAAAGATACCTAATCCATAGGGACTGAGACCCATTCTTAGTAAAAGTGACTTTATTCTTCTTATCTTTAAAAAAGAATCCCAAAAACCTTTTTTCAAAATTCATGATTTCAGACTCGCAGGACTGATACAGATTTCTCAAAACCATGTTGGGCCAGGGGAGTTTTATAATTTTGCTTTGGTAAAAGTTTCCAACAAGAGGGTTTGTTATTACTGGAGGATCATGGAATTTTTCAAAGATTAATTCACGTATCCATCGAATGAATATTTGTATCAATATTTGAATCAACTACATTGCAGACGGCATATAAGCTTCTAACGGGAAAGTAGATATAAAACTGACAATTTGGGAAGTCCTTATGTAATTATAATTGTGGGATGAGTATAATAGTTATGAATTTAGACAAAAGATCCTTTACTTTTCCTCAGTCAAATTAAATATTGCTTGAGAATCCACTTGCCCAGGTTAATAAAGTTCGTGCTGGTGACTCCTGCTACCCTGGAGCTGACGCCACCCAGGAAAACAGGGTAGGGCTCCATTGCTCAGGCCGGATGGCTCCCACCTTGGCTGACCCTTATCGTGACCCACATGGCCCTGCAGTGGCAGAGGTTCTAGCCTCTCCATCCAAGCTTAACCACAAAAGCTCACTGAAGGGTCCAAGTTGGTGGACCTAGCTCCTGGGCTCCACAGGCCCCTTAGTGGTTGTCTACCAGAGGTGTTACCTCCAGAGAAGATGGTGTCATCTGTTCAGGCTCACAGAATCAGCAACTTTTCCAGCCCCAAGCCCTCATGGTTCCAAAGCCCACTTTGGCTCCCACCCACACCCAGGAGGGCCATGGCCTCCACATCCTTCAGGGGATCTTTCTACTTAACACCCCAGAATACTCGTAAGCCCAAGAGAACCTAGCGAGGGGTGGGGTAAAATGGAAGAGCACCCATATCTGCATTTGGGAGTCAGATGAAATTCCCTGAGATGGGAACAAAAGGAATGCTAGGGGTGCCCTTGAGAAGCCAGCAGGGTACTATCGGCGTTCATGGGTGGCCTTGACCATGTCTGAGAAATCAGAGGAAGCTGCCTTGAGGAAGTGACATTTAGGCTGAGCCATGAAAAGGCGTAGGAGTTAACTAGGAAAGTTTTAGATTTGGTGGCATGGAAGGGTGTATGTCTGTGTGTGTGTGTGTGAGAGAGAGAGACAGAGACAGAGACAGTGACAGAGAGACAGAGAGAGTTCTGAGACTGTAGCAAGGGCGAGAAATTAATGACTTAGAAGGATGACATTTTGATTGTGATCATAGCTCGGTGAGTAGGGCTGCTTCAACTAAATCTCATATTTAGATATTTCTTACCTTCTTGGGACTTTGGGAGACATTCCCAAGGAAACAGGTGTTGGTCCTTACTTCCCAACTGAATTGTGCAAGAGGCAGGGAATTCCAAGATGTCTCCCAAATTTTAGGTTGCCTAGAATGAACTACAGGGATAAATCATCAAACACGTTCCAGACTCTACTTTGTTCTGACTTTGATTTCTTTCACATCGTTCACCACCACCATACATGTGAGAACGTGTTTGGTGCTGAGATTCTTGTGTGCGAAGATCCTCGCAGGTGGAGCCCCTCCCAGAGGAGGCATGCATGTCATTCCTCACTCTCTTAGTCACCTGCTTCTCTATCGAACTTCTTTTTGGCTGTCGAGTTTTAAAATGTTTTTTTCTAATTGTTCCTTTCCTTTTGCTTTTGTCCCCCAAGTTTTTAAAAATAAAAAATGGGCAAAGCCAGTTTTCTTTTCAGAATCAAAATGCAAATGAATGGAAAAATTATGGTACTTAACCTCTCCCAGTTTGAGTCCTCACAAATAATGCAGGCAAGTTGTACATTTTCAGCAGTTGTACATTCTCCATCTTCTCTGACTCGGTGCCGCGTTTTATCTTCACTCCCAGTTTTGCCAATTCCATTGTCATGTGAAAGGAAAAATCTTTCCCAGTTGCCCAGAAAACTACAGAGGGGATGACGTGGAGTGTGAGAGTCGAATGTGGTTCATGAGGGCTGGACTTAGTCCTCATGTGACGCTGGTGGCTAACATTTCTATTGTATTGTATTGTGGACAATGATTCCCAACTGTTATTTCTGTGAAAAATGGGAGAATTCCTTTCTTCTTCATGCAGGCAATACATAAAACAGCAGTCTCATCAGCTGGGCTGGAAGGGAAAATCCAAAGGGGCCAAGAAAGTGTGGAGATCTAAATAATTAATGTCACAGCAGGACAATGCTTTTAATTCCTCTTTGCTGCAGGTCCCGATAGTGCTAATGTCCTCTCCTGGAGACACGGCCCTATAAGAGAGAGGCAGTGACTTTTGTTTAGCCTATGGAAGGTGCCATAGGAGGACAATTCTTACCTAGCCTACTCTGTGCCACGCCTTGGATTTGGAGTTCAGAGGCCAGTACCCAGATGTTTGCCCTGACACTTTCTGGCTGTGTGGCCCCTGGACAAATCACTTAGTCTGAGTCTCAGTTCTTACATCTATAAAACAGGGCTACATCAATGGCTTCACCACACATGGTTGGTGGAAGGAGCAAATGAGATAAGAATTCAGAAGCTCTTTGTACGCGGTACCATGAGAAAGGTTGGTTATCTTACTCAGTGTGCTCCAACAGCAATACCGTCGAACCTGTCCCTCCTAGGAGGTCCCGTCCAGGGGAATTCCAAGGGCTCACCTAACTGGAGAAGCAGGTCACTTGGCAGATTCCTGTCTGGCATCAGGAAGCCTGTGATAGCCAGCAGGCCAGATCTTAGTGATACTTAAGTCAGGGATCGGGCAAGAGGTACTGTAGGCAGGCCTGCTTGCTCTCAGATTTGGGATGAGGCTTCAAGATGCAGGTAAAGGCCGGGTCACAGGCAGGAGGCCCAGCTGTGCTCAGCTGTTTACTCCTATATTTGCAAACGTATGCCATCAAGTTTATATGAATGCTCACAGGAAAAAATATTAAAAACCAGAGGTCCAGTTATATGGGAGTAAGAAATAAAATAACTGCCAAGAGTATCTTCCAGACCAGCATAGAGGTCAAAGGATTTTTAGTGTTGTCATTAATTGAGAATGACATACCCACTAAAAGGGGAAAAAGTGAAGTGAATCACATCTGGACAAAGGCCAACTAAATTTAGATTAAAAAAAAAAAAAGATAAAATACTAACATACTCTCCTGGAACTAGGGACAAATTCTAAAATCTTACTTGTTTGAATGAAGTACACAGTCATTGGAATGCTTAGTTTCTTGTGTGGCTGGTAGAAGAGGGAGAAGGTGAGAGATGGCAGAATGAGGGGAAGAGGCAGAGGGAGGGGAGGGCAGGGCAGGGGCGGGGTTAGGCAGCAGGAGAGCAAGCTGAAACAGAGTAGAGGGGAGGGAAAGGGGAACCAACAGAAGGTTCTGGAGTCAGTCTGGAGCCAAAGAAACTGCCCTTGTCACTTGACACAGGGACTTCCAAATAACTTATTACTGACTTTGGCTTTCTGGTGAGTTCTCAGAGCGATCACTTCTGCTCTAGAAATAGCTCATCTACCCGTGTCAGGAAGAAATGCTCGTTGCCCCTGGAACTATGAAAAGTGTGTGATGGAACGGCTTGACTCTCAGGAGTTTTCCTTGTGTGATCTTAGTTCTGTCTTAAAACCCACTGGCTTACTTTTTTTTCTGTGTTCCTGCTGGTGGCCAATTAAAACTCGGTGGCTAAAGAGAAGAGGGAATGGCCACCTGGCCAGCTGGCTAGCTCTTCCACCGCTTCGTGTCTCAGGGTCTCAACTCTAAACAGCATCCCTAGAAGAACTGATCGAGGGACTCTCTGGACCTGGAATGCAACCAGCAAATGTCACTTCAAGATACTTGCCTCTGATCGTGACCGGTGAGATTCGACAGGGCAGGGGACGGTTGCATGGATCTCGCCTTTCCCCTTTCCATACCTACTGTCCACTTGCACACCACACACCCCTGGGGGGGGGGACACCTCTCCTCACAGGTGGCCCTTTGCAACCTCACACTGCTAGAAGAGTTCCCCAGACTCGGAGGGCAGGGTCAGATGTGCGGCGCAAAAGCCCCTCCCCTAGGTTTCCGTGTCCACCCCCTTTGTTACTGATGCCAGGGTAGCTCCTCAAGAGCAAGCCAGCGTCAGGCAGAACGCCACCATCCGTGCAAGCTGTGCTCTGTCAGAGCTCCACATGCACCAGTGTGGCCCCATCTGCCCGAACTGGGCAAACACTGTGACTGCCTGTCCCGTACCAGGTGACAACAGCTGCAGGTCACAGCAATAACACGGCTATGATCACTCCCTTTCCACACACTGCCTCATTTCAGCTTCATCGAGGACTCTGTGTGCTGGGTGTTATGATTATCCCCATTGTGCAGGTTAAGAAATGGACAATTAATTAGAAAAGGTTGAGAAAGTTGTCTTTGGCTCATCAGTGCCAGAGCTAGAATCGGAACCCAGAAACTACGCACATCCATACGGTTTGAGCTGTGTCACCTTCGCCTTCAAGAGCCTGTTCCCTGTGGCCTCAGGCACAGTCTCTCATGTAGAACCACCTTGACTTTTATGATTTAAAGAATCTATTGCCTGATAAAACTTCAATCCATTTGTGGGTCTCATTTCCTAAGAGATGGGGCTTTGAATGAGCATCTGAGAGGAAAAGATTATTCCGATGTGTGGGAGGTTAGGCAGAAGGGAGGGAGGACGGGGTGTGGCCGTGAATCTGCGGGCACTTCCAGCCTGTAATGGGCTTGTTGCAAAAGGTCAAAAGTCACTTGTTCCAGCTGACCAAGGTTCTGAGAATGCCCCATTTCCTGGGAAATGAATGGACAGGTCCGAGGCCCAGTCAGTCACTGCTACTTCTTAGCTTTTATACCATAAACCTAAACAAAAATAATTAAGTAAAATAAACAAGGGAAGCTCTTTAAGGCTCCCTCGGCGATCTAGTCTGATGGATCTTTATTCAGGGAAGATGCCAAAAAGTCCTCAATTCACTTTTTTTTTTTTGTAAGAAACTGAAAAGAGGGAAAACTCAAATGTTTCTGCTGTCCTTCATTTGAACGTTTCTAATCCAAAGTAAACAGGGGACCTCTGTCCTTTGTGCTGGACAGTGGCAGACACAGGGCCCTTGTTCGAGGAGTGCGGTATCGGCCCATCACAGGCGCGGCGCACACTGAGGCCCTGTGTCCCGAGCGGGAGATGGGGCCGGATTCCTGCCCCTGCTGGTGCGGCCGCGCAAACAGTTGGTGTTCAAACTTCATCTCTCCAGACCCACCCGTGATCATCTCTCTCGTGAAAAGAAAAGCGGCTCTTTCTCAGCAACCCTGAAATCCACCAAACTGCCCCTCGCTGCCTTTCTTTCTGAAAGAAATCAGTTTCTTCCTTGTGGAATATTTAAAGCAGGAGAAGTACAGAGAAGAATCGACAATCGAGAATCCCTCGATTTAACCACCCAGAGACACAAGCGTTAGACGTTTTGGTATCTCTGTAGCCTTTATCTGTTTCTCTATGTGCATATATTAGCATACTTACAGGTAAGGGACACTGTTTGAATCATATTGTACATTTGTTAGGGATGTATCGTAAAGAATCACCCAAAATATGTCAACTGGATTTAAGAATTAAATGTGAAAGGTGGTGGAATAAATATAAATGAATATTTCAGTTGTTGTTAACCTGGGGTCCACGCATAAGCTTCAGGGTCTGTAAATGCTTATAATAATACACACAATTTGGTATAGAAATGTAGATAAGGATATAGATATAGACCGAGCTGTATGGGGACAGTGGGGAGACACTTCACAGCTTTCATTAGATTCTCCAAGGTATGCGTGACCCCCAAACCAGTGATTTATATTATCTTGGTTTGGGGGAAAATGCCTAATACAGGAAACTGCTTACCACACAGCTGGTTGGAGTGTTAATTTGTTAAACTTTTCTGTAGGACACTTTGGGTACCCCCGTGTGTGTGTGTGTGTGTGTGTGTGTGTGGTTTAAAATACACATAAGAACATATTAGGAAATTTAAAAAATGCAAAAGACTGTAAATTAGGAGACAGAGACAGACAAATTAGGAATACAGAGTATAAAGCCTGGGGTGGGCGGGAACAAGACTATAACAGATTTGTGAAGGTATCGTGAAGGTATTATTGCAAATGGGTGCAGAAAGAATTGGGAAAGTTAATGAGTTCCAAAAATCTTAAAGTTCCTCACTACCAAATCAAATTGTATGGAGAATGTTAATTAGCATTCTTGTTTGCTTCCTGCCTGCTAATGGGAATGCTTCTAATGTTTTCAAATGAAGGATTTTATGCCTGCTGATTTGACACAGGTTTTCCTTATGTTAATGAAGTAGCCTATTTCTAGTTAACTAAGAACTTTTCCCTCAACTATAGAGATAATTATATTTTATCTTTGATTTTAAAATATGAAAAAGGTGGGGTGCACCTGGGTGGTTCAGTCGGTTGGGTGTCCGACTTTGGGTCAGGTCATGATCTCTCCGCCTGTGGGTTTGAGCCCCACATCAGGCTCTGTGCTGACAAGTCAGAGCCTGGAGCCTGCTTCAGATTCTGCGTCTCCCACTCTCTGCCCCACCCCTGATTGTGCTGTCTCTCTCTCTCTCTCTCTCTCTCTCTCTCAAAAATAAATAAACATTAAAAAAAAATAAAAGGAGAAAAAAAGGCACCTGGGTAGCTTAGTAGGTTAAGTGTCTGACTATTGATTTTGGCTCAGGTCATGATCTCACAGTTTGAGAGTTTGCGCCCCACGCTGGGCTCTTTGTTGACAGCACAGAGCCTGCTTGGGATGCTCTCTTCCTCTCTCTCTGCCCCTCCCCTGCTTGTGTGCATTCTCTCATTCTCTCTCTCTCGAAGTAACAAATACAAAAACATTTAAAAATAAATAAAATATGAAAAAAGTGTAATTACAGGTGGGATGCATGTTAATTAGACTTATGGTGATCATTTTGCCATATATACAAATACTGATTCATTATGTTGCACAGCTAAAATTATTATGTTATATGCCCATTATATCTCAACTTAAAATGTAATTATTTACATTGACAAAATATTACCTGAATTACCAGAACAAACTCTACTTGGTCATAGTAAATTTGTTTTAAATAACGTTTTGGATTTGATTTGCTAACATTTTATTTACCTGTTTTCATCTGTGCTCTGAAGACAGATTGGTCTTTAGTTTGGTTTCTTCTCTCCCCATTTTGTTTATTTTTGCACTTTTGTTAGTTTGGGATATCAGGGTTATTTTAGTTTAAAAGACTAAATCAGGACACTTTCCTCTTTTATGTTCTAGAACATTTTAAACAGCAAAGACATTACATTCCTCGAGGGCTAAAAGAAATAGACTTTATAACTGTGGAGCAGACATCTTTTATGGAGTAACCATTTAACGACGTTTCCATTTCTTCTCTGATTCTTCGTCTTTTCAAAGTTCTACTTCTTCTTAAGCCAATTTGGCAATTACATTTTCCTAGAAGAGTTAATAGTTTTAATGAGACTTTTGAAACTCATTGAGCCATACATACTATTTTCTTATAATTTAAAGATCTTTTCTACACGTAGAACACATCTCACCCCTCAGTCCCAATGCTATAAAGTTTTTCCTCTTCCTGGCCAGTCTTGCGGTACTTTTACCATTCTTCTCAAAAATGCTCTTGCTTTTAGTCTCTGAGTTTTGCTTTTCCTAATTCATTACTTTGTGCCTCAATTATGTGACCCCGTATCTCTGCTTTCCTTAGAGTTTTCTCTTTTTTTTAATTTCTACTTCAGTGAAATCGGGACTTCATTGTTTATTATTTCCTAATAATAAAAGAAAATTTGTGGCTACAAACTTTTCCTTGCAGAGCTTTGGCTGAATCCCCAAACGTTTTGATTTTGTTTTCATCACCTATTTTGTGGCATAATTTTAATTTTTCTCTTGGATCCAAGAGTAAGTTAGGAAAACAAAATTTTATTTCCAAGTGATTGTGTGTTTAAGTTGCCCTTTGTTATTAAGTTCTAATTTAATTGTATTGTAGTTAGTGACTGGAGCTGAAACAGTTTTTTCTTCTTAGAATTTATTAAGGTTTCATTTGAGGGTCAGCATTCAATCATTTCTTAAACACCTTCTATGAGTAGTTGAAAGGAATGTGTTTATATTTGCCAAAGAGAACATGTTGATCTATACAATGTAATTAATTGTATTACATAAATTACTCACGTTCATCACAACTTTACTTAATTTTTACCCTTTTGAGGTGCCACAGATAGGAAGAAATGCTCAGATTTCATAAAGCATATCCCTTATCTATTGGTACATAACAAATCACCCCAAAATTTGTAGTTTAAAACAATGACATTTGATTATTTTTCATGCCTCTGTGAGTTGGCTGGGTTCACTCTTCAAGCTGAATTCAACTGGTGAACCAGATGGGGCTAGGTTAAGGAATGGTAGCTCGTTTCTGCTTCTGTTTGTATACTAATTCCTCTCTCTCTTTATTTTTTTTTTTTTTTTTGGTTACAAATTTTAGTTTTCTCATGATTATATTGCCTCATCAGATTTCTTTTGGTCTGTGCTTACAGGGCAATTGTTTTAGCTTTTTTTTTTTTTAAGTTTACTTACTTATTTTGAGAGAGAGATACACAGAGAGAATCCCAAGCAGGATCTGCACTGGCGGCACAGAGTCCAACGCACAGCTCGAACTCACGAACCATGAGACCATGACCTGAGCCAAAGTGGGATGGTTAACCAACTAAGCCACCCAGACACCCCTGTTTTTGCTTTTTATATATCACTGTTGAGTACGTTTCTTAAAAGCTTTTAGTTGGATTTTGTCTTTTGAAAGGTCAGTTAAAACTATTAATGTTTAATGGGAACACAGATACATTTATGCTTGCTTCTACCATCTGAACATATATATGCTTTCTGGCTTTCACATTTCTTGCTAACTCAATCTCTCTCTCTCTCTCTCTCTCTCTCTTTCTGCCTCTCTCCCCTCCACTCCCTCTTTTCCTCTAGAAACTTGAATGTTGCATGTTCAATTTTTGTTCTATGACTACTTACTTGTAAAATTTTTTAATGATTTTATGTATCTGTCAAACAAAAGAATTTTGCAGCAGCTCTTCAGTGAAAAGGGACAAAATAAGCACATTTTCGCTTTTCCTTCTCCCATGACATCCTGTCCTCCAAGTTTCTATAATAACCTGGGCCCTTAGATTTAGAGGATTATTATTACTTAATTCCAACACCTAACCGATGTATATATGTGTTCTTTCAAGAATTATCTCCTACAATTTTATGAAATTTCCAACCATACCTTCAGCTTCACATATCAGACTACCTAACAGTGGCTCAGACATTAAGGGCATTTGATTATACCATACAGAAAGGAGGGCGGAGGGAGGCAGGTCCGGGTTGGTTCCGTAGCTCTTAAATGTCAAGGTGCTAGGTGGGCATCTCTCAGGTTCTCTTGGCCTTCTCCTCGTGGCCCCAAGATGGATGTCATATTCCAAATATTTCATCCCCAGGCAACCAACTTCAAGGGAGGAAGGAAGGTCAGGCCACCTCACTCCCTGTCTAGATCACGAAGCAATTCTTTCCCCCAAAAGCCTGACGGGAGACTTTCCCTGACATTTCATTGGTCAGAACTCAGTCACTTACCCAGCCCCAGGCCAAACATCAACAATGAGCAATGGATGGTCTTGCTTCATCCTGTGGGTCAGGGCGTGTTGTCATCACACAAAACTGGGATTCGGTTCGTAGGAAGGGAAGCAAAATGGGCGTCCTTCTGGTATCAACAGGGAAAGCCACGATGTATTCAAAATCAGGCATTTGGCTCATTCATTAAGTTCTATTGGTTTCATCATTCACTGACATTTCTTTTACACTATTTCTCTTGCATTATTGAGTTTATTTGCTTTGCTGGAACGCTTTTCTATAGTTGGGTGGTATCTGAAAAGTTTATGTTTTAGAGCTGCTGTCTAGTTTCTTGACAAGAAGCAGAAATCTGTGTCACAGTCATTTCCCCTCAAAATTCCATGCATATTGCTTTGTTGTCCTTGGCATTTATGTAGCAGATGCAAAGATGATTTTTTTTCTTTCTGAGGTAAGCTGAATTCTTTTGAGTGGCCTCACAAAACAG
Source organism: Paguma larvata (assembly GCA_030068075.1). Taxonomy (NCBI): domain Eukaryota; kingdom Metazoa; phylum Chordata; class Mammalia; order Carnivora; family Viverridae; genus Paguma; species Paguma larvata. The sequence goes on from CM057836.1 coordinate 51,236,501, forward strand.
AGAACACTTTACTTGTCCATTGTTGAATCCCTAGTGCCTAACTCAGCGCCTGGAACATAGCAGGCTTGTCATGAATGAATGGATGAAAGAAAACAATTAAGAGCCAGTTGTCTGTGGAGACTCTCAAAAGAGCAGTTTCGCCTTCATATTAAAGAGTTTCTTTCCCCTGCATGTAACCACATCAAGCTAGCTGGGAGCCAGTTTGGCTGTCCTCACCATTGCCCCCTTGGCAATGTTCTCTCTGTGCCGGGCATCAAATGTGAGCCCCCAGTGGGACCCCTGCCCTATGTGTACCCCCATCCCTGGGCACTTCTTGGATGCTTCAAGAGGAAGGAGATTTGCCCCTCCTGACTTTTCTGGGATTTATTTTTGCCCACAGCCCTTGTCACCACCAACTCTGGGAGCCTTACTGGGTCCTGGTGGGGGTCCCTCTCTAGAGAGGCAGTTCTTTTCTGTGAGGGGAATTGACGGTTGTCAAGCCCTTCTCTCAAACGGTTTCATCTGCATCAACTCTCACAGAAATTCCTTGAAATGTCTGGTATGTGGGTGTAATCCTTCTTCAGTTTTGAACAATGACAGATTTTTCCCCTATCATTATTTTCCTTTGGCTGTTTCAATGCGAGTTTGGAAGAAAGGCAGGATGAGAAGTTCAATGCGAGGGTTTAAATGTCTGTCACAGAGTGGAAGTCTGTCCTTGTACTTTTCATTGGCTCTTTAGACAAAGTCCCCTCCATCTTATAGACCAATGGGACGCATAACCCCTCCTGGCATCACTAACCCCTCCCTTGCAGGGAACGCAAACAGTTTCTCCTCTTTTAGCTCTGTGCTCCCTTTCTGGGCACCCTATTAAAAAGATTTTTAATATCTTGGCTTTGTCTTTCTCTGTCTCAAATTCTATCTTTCATAATTTCTTTTGTCCTTTTCCTCTGAGCTGGGGGAGAATTTCTTGAGTTTATCAGGCAGATTGAGCCAACACTGAAAAATAAATTACCAAGTCCTCTTGGCATCTCTCTTTCTTTGATTTCTCCTTCCTCGGTTCTTCATGTTTTCTTCTCCCTGCCTCCCTTCTCTGGATCATCACTACCTACCTCCACCAACAGTGTTAGTGTTGCTTGCCTAAGGATTTCTAGGCGTCTGATTTAGGACTTTTCCCTCCACACTCCTGAGCATTCTGGGGGCAATCTTCTCAGAGAGCAGTGGCTGCTGGGGGAACGGCAGCAAAGACAGGATTGAAGGCAGGGCGCTTCTGCCTCTGAGCGTGCTTGAAGGAATGGTTTGACAGCTGGGCTGCATCCTCTGGGTACCTCTACTGCTCCTGGTCATAGAGGCAGTTCACAAGCCATACGAGCAAATGAGCGTCTTCAGTTGTAGCAGCCAGCTGGTAACTCTGTCTTAGAGACTCTGACCAGTGCCTGGGTGTTCTGGAGCTGCCTGGACCACGTGTAGAGCCATCAACCTCCAGACTTCACTACTGGGTGTTAGAGCCATGCTGTGAGATCCCTTGTGGAGGGCGGAGTCAAGCTTAATGCATAACTTCAGTGTGCATTCTGAAAGTAAGCCTGAGGGCTGGGGGTGGAAGACATTAAGCAGAAGGTCGGATCAGGCTTTGGAGCACACTGGCCATGAAAATCACCCAGGTAGCCGAGAACAAAGCAAATGCCTCCCAGGGCTTCGTACCCCACCCATTGTGCTGATGAAAACTGTAAAAATGATTCAGCACGAGTCTCCTATTTTTCTTTTGGCAACAGGTAAGGAATACACTGATAGCTGAGGCAGCAGAGGGGGCTGATACTCGGACAATACCCTCCATTGGGCTGGAGTTCTGTTCCTAAATCCCTTGAGTCAGTAAAATCTCCTGTCTAAACAGTGACCCAGAATTCTTTATAAACCTTGGGGCGCCTGGGCGGCTCAGGCAGTTAAGCATCTGACTTCAACTCACTCAGGTCGTGATCTCACAGTTTGTGAGTTTGAGCCCCTCATCAGGCTCTGTGCTGACAGCTCGGAGCCTGGAGCCTGCTTCGGATTCTGTGTCTCCGTCTCTCTCTGCCCCTCCCCTGCTGGCACTCTGTCTCTCTCTCTCAAAAATAAATAAACTTTAAAAAAATTATAAAACTTTTATTTCTCTTTCTCTCTCTCTCATACACAGATGACATTTGACTTTTGCCATCCTGTTAGGCCAGGTACCCCTTCCTGTTTTCCCTCAGAGTGCCCCATCTGCTGCTGCCACCCGAAACCAACTCTGGTCATTGGTCTCTGGAGCTTGTCCGCAGGAATCGCAGTCCCTTCGGTGCTGTGGCCCAGAGCCACGCTCCCTCCCTAAGAGTGCCCCAGCCACTTACTTACTAATATCTTGTGTAACTGCCGCTGAGCTCAACATGGAGCTTACCTGGCTTGAATCATTCAGGAAGACTCTGGTGCTTATGGCCCCAGAATCACTTCCCAGATGAACCAGGAAAGAGGAGGAGGCTGATTACAGAGAAGAAGGGGACTCTTTAAGCCATATACTCTGTAATAGATATGTAGAAGAAAGCAATGGGAAACGTGACAGAGGGATTTTACCAGCTTCTGAGTAGAACATAACGTAGTTCTCTTGTTTGCACAGGGAGGAGAGGCTGTCACTGGCTTAGGACAGAAGGGACTGTCCTTGAGCTCAAGGCCAGCTGAAGCAAGTGTGTGCAAAGGCAGCCCAGGCGTATTCCTGGTAGGAAGGTCACACAGTCTCCAGGCTCCAAATGCACACAGAAACCAGGTGGCCTGGTGAGGGAGCTACATTGCCTGTAGCGGAAGGAACACGCGCACATCTCCACATAGCTTTAGGGGCCACGGTGAAAACTTCATGCAGCTCAGACAGCAATGTATTCCTTACTTCCAAAATACAAAAATGGCACACTACCCTTTGGGAAAAATGATTTCTTGGCTCTAAATAGCATTTTGTAACCCCCCCCCCCCCCCGCCAATTCCGCTTATACCACAGGCTGAGAAGCTAAATCCATGGCTCCAGATGAGCCTGTGAAACCATCCCCAGAGGAAGGCGCACACACACACACATGAACAGGCGTGAGCAAAGGAACTGGTATGGAAGTGATAAAGGTAATGGTAGGAAATTGAGAGGGGAGAAAATATGTCCACTGAGAAATTTTCTTTAAACAATAGCTATATTTTTGATAAATACTGTTTGAAGCATGCAGATAAATTCTTGCATCTGGTCCCCACATCAACCCGATGAGTTCAGCGTTATCCTCATTAAAAATGTGGAAACTGAGGCAGCATAGCCTAGAAGCCAACACATCGGCCTCGAATCAGCTCATTTTGCCTTCAAAATCAGGCTCTTGCAGGCTCTGTAACTCTGAGTATTTTCTAAGTACTCTAGGTCTCAACTATTTGCAAATAAAAGGAAGATAGAACCTATCTCTTAAGGTTGCCGTGAGGATTCAATGAGATATAGAAGATGCCAGAGGCAGAATGTTCACATTTTAGGATATTAGGTGTCCTCTTACTTCTATAAATAAATGTTCAAAAGCTACCTCGATTCAGTTTACCAAAAAATGTTACAGATGTGTTTTAAGAAAATGTTGATTATCTGTTTGGCTGGAAGGAGTTGGAAAGCTTATAAAACTGCAGATGTGGGCTGGCTCCTGAACATGTTGGTGGAGAATTAATGACTCCAAAGCATGAGATGTACTTTGGTTTGAGTACTCTTTAGTTTACAAGATATCAAATTATCTCTTGATTAAAAAGATTTTACAGTCCTGAAGGGGATAAGCTCATTGGTTTGATTCTGCTGCTACTTCCCCCACCCACGACTTTGTGGGCAGGAGGCAGAGAAGGGGAGACTGTTCGACCCACTCTTGCTGGCCTTGGACAGCTAGCTCTCAGCCACAGTGAACTTAATGTGTGTATTCTAGCAGGAAACGAGGTGATGGGTCAGTTCTCCAGTCCTAGCGGGGGGTCCTGGAGAACAAGAGAAGGGCATTGAAAATTGATTTCTTCCCTCCTGTAACCAAGGCAGGCCAGTCTAGGCAGGAGCCAGAAGAGCCATCAGAATAGGTCCACACCAGCCTAAAGAGGTGAACACTGTATCAGGAATTCAGGGATCACTTACTAAAGAGAGAGTGTGTATTTACCCTGTACAAGCATGGTGTGGACCCAGGAAAAGGTGTACTCCAGGACTTACCATGCAACCCTCACTGCAAATTATTAAAGGTTGAGAGAAAGGCAAGGTATCCTCTGACGAATGTATTGATAGGAACGGCTTCCCAAAGTAAATTTACACTGTTTTCAAAATCCCTTTCTATATTGATGTTTCCTGCCAAATGTTGAGGCCAATGGGTTGATGCTTCCTTTTCAAATTTAGGCCTCTCGGCTCGTATGAAACAAACTTAACAAAAATCAACCCTTAGAGTCTGGGTTTTAGGCCAAGAAAACATCAAGAGACTTCCCCCTGACCTCCATCCTCCAAGGAAAGTGGTGTGCCTCCATCTAGGCTGGAGGGGTCAGGAGAAGAGAGTCCCTCAGCTTGGGGCATCTGGTATAGGACGGGTCACTGCCTCTTGGGAGCATACTGTCCCCTATGGGCCGTCCTCAAGAAACCTACGGATGGTCCTCAAGAAACGTATGGGTCGTTCATTCTCTACACAGAATGTCTTCCCTCTGTCCTCTCTTCACTTCCCTAAATTCCAGCACGGGGGGGGCCAGCTCCAGGCCACAGATCCTGAAAGGGACACCCAGGTGGCTCCAGCCATACATCCCTCTCTCTCGGCCCATCGGGCTGCATGCTACCCCGTTCTTGGCGCCTTATGCCTGTGGCGGGGTCAGGTGGGGTGGGATGGCCCGAATGGTAGTAATACTGGTGGATAACCAGGTACCCCTTAAAGGCCCATCTTCATTATTAATACCAGGCCAGATGTGTGAAAGCTCGCTGATCTTAACAAAGCCGCCTGACAACTTGGCGTGGCTGTGCCCTGGCGGCCGGCATCCCTAGAATCGAGAATTCTCAGCCGGGACAGGGGTGCAGGTTGGAAATCTGATTTAACAAATTCTTCGCTGGATTCTGGGGAGCCCTTTCCTCTGGCCAAGTCTTTGGCAGGCGGCGGGCGAGGCTCTCAGGTCGCGTTCCGGGACGCGTCGGCAGTCCCTACCCAGGAGAGCCCCCCGCAGCGGCCGTCCGCGCAGGTGCCGGACGGACGCCCGGGCGGCTCCGCTCCCCCGCGCAGAGCCTGGAAGCGACCACAGCGCCCGGACGCTGGAGCTCCGCGCGGCCGCACTGCGCTGCTAGTCTGAGGGTGGTGTCTGAAGTCGGGCGCTTCCTGCCTTTCCCTCGGCCTGGGTGCCGGGCTAGCGCGGCGGGGCTCCGAGATTCCCCGCTCTCCCGGCCCCGCCCGCCGCCCGCGCCCTGCACTGTGCGAGCGGCGTCCCCGCCCCCAGCCCCAAACCCCTACTCGCTGTGGCCGTAGGGGGGCACCCCCATCGGGGCGGGAGGGTGGTCCGCCGCGGCCCGGTCGCCGAGTGGCGGAGAGGTGACGGTAACCGCCTTCCCATTTCCGCCCGGCCGGCCGCGCGTCAGGGTGAGTGCAGCAGAGAGCGCTCGGTCCTGCCTCCGCCCGCCCGCGCCGGGGGCTGGCCTTGCCTCGCCGGAGCCTTTTTCCCCCGCAGCGCGGCGCCGCTTCGCCACTCGGGCACCGCAGGTAGGGCAGGAGGCTGGAGCGCCTGCTGCCCGCTGCCCGTAAGATGGTCCCCTCGGCTGGACAGCTCGCCTTGTTCGCGCTGGGTACGTACGCTGCCTGCTGCGCGCCCTGAGCCACCTGCCCTCGGCGACACCCCGCTTTCCCCCGGCCCCTCCATTTCTCTTTCTTGGGGGTTTTCTGCGCTCGCCTAGGAGAGTCGAGGGAGCTTCATGCTTTTCAAGGGTTGGAGGCTGGGGGGTGAGGGGAGTAGTGGAAGTCACGAGGGCTTACCGGGGTTTTGGGGAGCCTATTCCAAAGAGGGGGACCGTCGAGCGCCCAGGCTTTCCCCGGGGAGTGGCCGCCTGGGCAGTGCGTGAGAACGCCGGCCGGGAAGGGGAAGCGGTGTGCGAACGGGCTTGAACTTTAATCCGCCGCAGCTGAGTGTTAGCACACTTGCCCACACCTACCTGCATACCTGGCTGTCTCCAACCCAGCCCGTCCGCACTGGTGGCGGTAAGCATAGACGCGGAGAAGGTGGCTGGCGTCAGCCCTTCTGCCTCTTCTCTGTCGTATCCCCTGTCGTATCCCCCGTCGTATCCCCTGTCGTATCCCCTGCCTACCCCTAAGACCTAGTGACGGGCAGATGGTCACAATCAGCAGAGGAGCCCTCAATCTTCTAACTTGAGGAGCTCCTGAGCTCCTAAACAAAGGGTATGTTTTGGATTTTTGTACGGATTAATTGTTCTTTTAATTAACTTCCCTGAGAGAAGTGGTTTAAGTGTCAGCCGAGGGCAGGAGTGAAACCCTAGACGGAGCGTTGCCAATTTCCTTTGCGTTTTCTTGGAAGGAACCGAAAGTTGGGGGAAGGGGTGGGAAGTTAAACCGGGCAAACCTGGATCTTGTCTGTGGAGCCGGTGAGTTTTTCCGCGGTGAAGTTCACAGGACTGTATGTAGGCGGTGAGGGGCGCGGTGCAGTGCGCTGCCTGGCGGGCGCTCGCCCCTCTGCGTGCCGGGCCTCTCTGGTATGGAGATAGCCGATTAACAGCCCAGGTGTCCAGGTTTATGGGTGCCGCTTCCGTAAAATGAATTGCTCGGTCGACATCCTCTGAGTCTAACCCTGTAAAGCAAGTTGCTCCCTACCTGGATTATTAATTAGACCCTGAGAAAAGCTGTGGAGCCCCTCCCCTCGAAAATGGCCAGAGCCGCAGCCTCACCCAGCTCCTGCACGGTCTCAGAGGGCTCACGGACCCGCCTGGAATCCTGCCGGTGAAACGCTGGTTAAGAACCGCAGTAGACGGGAAGGCATCGTTTTAGAGGGAAACGCAGCAGTGGTGGAACCCAGGCTCTGAGATGAACCTTCCACTGAAACTCACCAACAGGTGGCATGATTGTGGATGGCTTTCCCTCTCCTTTTACAAAACCTTCTTATTTTTTGGTATTGATGGTTGTTCTGGTTTTAGATATTTTTTTTTTAAGCAACAAAACATTACCAGTATGTCAGAAGCCTCCTGTCTGCAGGTGCCTTTGTAGTGTTTTTTTTTGGCAAATTCTGGTAGTAATAATAGCTTATGCTATCTGAGCACTTACTCTGTGCCAGGCACTGTTCTAAGCGCTTTACATGTAACCATTTAATTCTCACACCAGCCTGATGAAGAGGTGTCTTCTCGGTTTTACAGAGGAGGAAAGTGAAGTAAGTACCCAAGGCCTACAGTTAGTAAGTAGTTGGGCCAAGATTATTAGAGTGTGGGAGAATCAGGGGTTTGAAATCTCACTTCACTGTGGTCGCTAGAGTCCCATCTCCCAGTTGGAGGACTTTTCCTGAAGGTGAGATTATATGGAATACCCTAGAACCTGATGTTAAGTTGGGTTTTCTTTTTTGTTTGTTTGTTTTTAAATTGGATTTTCTATTGGACTCCTAGGATCTCAAGGTGGTCTGAGGTTATTCAGTGACAATTAGAGGCAGGAAAAATGGTAAACAAATTTGAAGGCCACCTTCGAAAGTTGCCCTGCCCTTGCCTGTGAAGATTGCATGCATTCATCATGTTATTTTTCCTTTTTGCCTAAGAGTTCAACTTGATCTTTGTTTCTTAAGAAAAGGATGTCTAAACTTAAAAAGATTGATCGATACGTAAAAGCCGGCTCATACAGTTCCAAAATAAGAGCAGTCGAAAAACAAGAGGAGAAAAAAGGCAGGAGTACTTTATGCCAGTTTTTTATTTATATTTCTTTTTTTTTTTTTTTTTTGAAGCCTTTAGTTCTGATCATTGACTACAACTTCCGCCTCCCACCTCCCTTTTGCTAGATTACTAAATAGCAGTCACCGGTGCCTCATGTGTCTTTCATTTGCACATTTCCTCCAGAGCTGCTTTCCTCTCTAACTTCTCTTAAATTGGTTGAAGGCGGTTCCTGGCAAATCGGCAAATCTAGAAAACCAAGATCTCGCCCCTCCTCCCCAATCTTCGTGGAGACAGTCTGAAAAGAAACTGGTTGTTTGGAGTCTCAGCTGATGCTCCTGATTACTCGGAACCTGAGCGATGATTGATGTTTTGGCTGGAAGAGTGTGGAGACTGTTGCTTAAATGGCCACATTGGAAATGTAATCCAGGTTCCTGTGGCGGCTGCCCTCCGTGTCAGTTTTCCGTCAGCGGCCAGGCACACCCCCTAGGAGCTTGGCACCCCCAGTCCCACGTCCTCCTCTGTGAGCAGGGAACAAGATGGTGTGATCCTGGGCAAGTTACTTAGCTTTTCTGTGCCTCGTTTTTCTCATCTGTAAAATTAATAGGATTGTTGGGTGTACTTAATGAACATAGAACGGTGCCTGTCACGTAGTAAGAATTAAATTAATCTTAGTGCCATCAGCCCCATTGTTGTTGTAACTTTGAACCCCATAGAATTCCAGATGTCATAGCAAATTGTGTCCATTCTGTAGCCAGAAAGTTTGTCTGTCTTCCCTTCCAGCTTTCCACCTTTCCACCTTTCCACCTTTCCACCTTTCCTAAGCCAGAAAATATCACCCAACCTGAAAACCCACTTAATGATTTTAGTCAGTGTCATTTGGCAGATACCAACTCAAGCAAGTTTGGGATTTTTTTTTTGGATGTCATGAATTCTTTAATTTTTGATGCAAAACATTTGTATTTCCTCAGTGTTCAGTGGTCTGGTTTATTGAAGTCAGCACTAGGTTCCAGTTTTCTTACCTGTAAAGTGGGAATAATAGAATTGCAGCCACCTCACAGGCTGTTAGGAGAATCAAATGAGATGGTAAATATAGAAGCTGTTTATACACTGTACCTATAAAGGACTCCACACAAAATGGAATTGACTTTATGATACAGAAATGGATTTTATAATCCAGAAATAAACATTATGCTTATGGTGGTTCCCAGAAGTAGGACTGGGTATAGCCTAAAGAAGGGTCCTAGGACCCCAAGCGCCATTAAGGATGGATAGAGGTGAGGCAGGTCAGCTTCCCTGTGGATTTGGGACCGAAGGGCCAGTAGAGGGCATGGAGGGAGCCTGCCCTCTTCTCCATTACATGGAAACGATGTCTTTCAGAGTAGACAGTGGAGGTTTGCCCAGGACACGTTTCCTTGTTGGGCAGCCGTAATTAGGGAAAGTTCACTTAGAACATGGGCTGTAAAGGTGTATACGGAAGGCTTAGAGGCTAAGTTTCCCATATTTGCTTTTCCAAAATTTGGTTTCCTAGGATCAAGAGATCTTTCTGTAAATATTCAATGTCCCCTGCAAAGGGGACCTTTCTTACAGGAGTAAATGATGCTTCCTGTTACTATGGTAACCTAGGAAAAAGAGCCGACTTTTCCATTAGACCTATCTCTAAGGGCCTTTTGAAAGTGTGTTTGAACAAAGTCCTACTCTGTGGGCTGCCCACTGAAAGGGATGGGCAGTGGGAAATGGAGGCTGGGTCAGCCAACATGGGATTAGGCCGACACACCGAATTGGGCATCCTGTGCCTGGTTTCACACATTAAACCTCTGTAGGACCTTCCGCAGCAGTGCCCTCAAATCACAGCCACCTGGAGGGCTTGGTAAACCGGGTTGCCCAGCAGGAGGTAGGAGCGTGCATGTCTGACAAGTGTCCAGGTGTGTGGCTTAAGCTTCTGGTGGGAGGAGAGGAGAGGGCCCCTTGGAGAACTATCGCTCTTTAGCCAGTTGCTGTTAGGGAAGCTTCTGTCTTACCCGATTGCATGTTATCTAAAGTATGTTCTGGTGTTTACGAATGCTGCTGTGGATTTAGGAGGCATTATTAAAGGTGCTTCTGCAGCCCGTCTTGCTGACCGGAGCAGAGTTAGAACTCTTGCTGAGATCTCTTAATTGTCATAAGTGTCCGTGACCTTTACCCCTGGAAAAAACGTGATGGTCCTCTCTTACTAGACTTAAGCCGACCAACATTAAGCATCTCATGCTTTCTTTTTTGGGGTGTTGCCAAAAATTTACTGTTGTTTAGCTGTCATTTCAAATATTTTTAATCACCTCATTTTAAAGTATGAATTTAATTTTATGCTGAAGGCTAATATATTTAAGATTGCATCTAGACGGAGAATTCAAACACTTTTACGATGACTTCTGGTTTTGTTTTGCCTTTTTTTTCCCCCTTGTGAAATGTCAAGTATAAAATGTCTTTCATAGAATCAGGAAAACCTAAAATCTAGGCTACCAGAACCATCTCTTGGGAGCTCTTCAAGTACCAGGCACATTCCCTTTAGACCAACTCTAAAAATCTGGGTAGTCTTTTGAAACATGAATCGTATTGGGGCATCCAGGTGGCTTAGTCAGTTAAGTGTCTGATTCTTGGTTTCAGCTCAGATCATGATCTCATGGTTCGTGAGTTTGAGCCCCTCATCAGGCTCTGTGCTGTCAGCCCAGAGCCTGGTTGAGATTCTCTCTCTCCTTCTCTCTTTCTCTCTCACAGACACAAAATAAAGAAATAAACTTAAAAAAATGAATTGGTTGTATTGAATATGACGTAAATAGTTGTCACCTGGGCTTGGAAAAAGTTAGAAGTTTGTTGAAATGGAACTTTATATTTGCTAGTGTCTCTTTCCCCGCCTCAAGTCAGAGGAGACACAATTTCATGTGGAGTCTCTCCCCTAGGCAAGTGAATTCTATGCTCGGCACTTTCGCTTTTAATTTTTTGTCGTCCACTTCCTCACCTTGAAAAGCTCTCAGTTTCCCCCACCTCAGTGTTTGCATTTCTCAAGTACTTGTAGAGAGATGGTTAGGACTTCCTCAAGAAGGGAGGTACACGGAACTCCTTTGTGTAACAAGCTTGTGTAACTTACAGAACACCAGCCTGCTCTTGCCTTACCTTGTTTGGTTTTACCTTTGAATGTTAGCTTTTCTTGCCGGAAACCTCAGCAGCAGCGCTCTGGTTCCTCCGAGTCCTGCCTTGGATTAATATAGGTTGGTGCTTATCCTCTTTTGGAGGTTCTTTAGAGGCAGAGATCCTAGGTCTTCGTGGCCTGTCTAGAGCCCAAGTAGAACCTTAAAGGAGACCACTATGCACTTGATGACCCCTCGGGGTGTGTAGACTCTGTTGGCAAACACTTGGCCACATAGTTAAAATTTATCCTAAATAATCAAGGGTGGTTGCATATAAATTCTACCCATGCTGATACAGTTACTCTTCGGAATAACTGTTTTATTGTTATTTTAAAAAAATAGATTAGGATTTAATATTTTTTTTTAATGTTTATTTTTGAGAGACATAGAGATAGAGCATGAGCAGGGGAAGGGCAGAGAGAGAGGGAGACACAGAATCCGAAGCAGGCTCCAGGCTCTGATGAGCCATCAGCACAGAGCCCGACGTGGGGCTCGAACTCACAGACCGTGAGATCGTGACCTGAGCCGAAGTCGGCCGCCCAACCGACTGAGCCACCCAGGCGCCCCAGGATTTAATATTTTTAACGATTGCAAATAAAAACGTTTTTTTCCCTCTAGAACCATTTGGAAAATTCTGGAAAGCATAAGAGAAAAAAGTGTTTCAATGACCTGTAGTTCTACAACCCAAAGATAACCACGATTAACACTTTGTTATACAGCCTATGGGTGAAGGTATAGGTAGATAGTCTTCAAAAGCGTATCTGAATTTTGATGGACTCACTGTTTCACTTATTTGTTTTTGCAATTTAACAACCTTCATAATAAACATTTTCAAAGTCATTAAACATTCATCTATTACCTCATTCCTAGTGGCTGGGAAATAACCTCTTGACTATATTTACTATAATTTAACCAATTTTGAAAGCCTTTTGGCCATATAAATTTTTCCCATTACACCATTGGGAGTTGATACAATTGTTCTGGAAGTTGGCATGGCAATAGCTATCAATTTTAGGTGGGCATCACTTGGGTCATCAGTTCTACTTTTTGATCTCTATCCTACCTAAATAGCTGCCTAAATATGCAAAGAAAAATGTAAAAGATGGTGATTGTTGATTAGTTTATAATAGTAACAAGTTGCCACTATCGACCATTATAATTATTTAAGGAGATTCCTTAAACAAGGTATTTTTATATAGCAGCACAATGATTTACTATGTAACTACTTAAAAGAATAAAGGTTTCCTGATATATTAAATTCAGCAAGGCATAGAACTGTATGTATAGTACAGTGCCTTGGTTTGAATTGGTTAATTTTTTTATAACAAGCCTATGTTAATTATAATGCCTGAAATCAAGGAAGATAAATGATACAACAGACGTTTTTTTGTACGTAATGTTTGGCCCATCTTTAGAGTAAATTCCTAGCAACTGGTCTTTTCTCCCACCAGCAGTGTGTGAATGCCATTTTCTTGAATCTTCCCTAACTCTGGAAGTTAGTTTTAACATTTGCCAAGTTGATTGGAGACCTCAGTCCGATCTTTGTATTTAATATTTGTTGAGATGACTAAATTATTTTTGTTGGCCATGTCATCTTATTTGCATCTTAATCTTTTCAATTTTTTTCTTTTTGATCATCCTTTTCTTAGAGCTTTATAGCAATACTTTATATAAAAAGGATATTAGTACTTTGCAAGTATTTCCCCCCATTTATTGTATATCTCTCTGTTTTGTTTATGGTATTTTTGACATACCTAAGATTTTTATTTTTATATAGCAGAAACCAAAAAATGTATATCTTTCTTCTTTAAGCTCTCTACCTTCACTTACATTTAGGAAAACCTTCTCTAGCCTAAGATAAGGCAGATATTTACCTATTTTTTCTCCTAAGTCTCATATATTATGTTGAACTCTTCTATCTAGAATCTATTCTTGTATATGGTATGAAGTACAGCTCACATTTCATTTTTTTTAATAGCCACGCAGTTAATACTCTCAATTGCTATTTGTGGACTGATCTATCCTGTCTACCGTGGTTTGAAATTCCATTTTTATCCCATGCTAAGTTCTTAGAAGTACTTGAATCTGTTTGTAGAATTTTAATTTGGTCCTATTATTTTGTATTTTTGCACTTATTGTGCATTTGTTCATTCATGTATTCTGCAAGTATTTAATGCACCCTATTCTGTGCTGACACAGCATCTAGCTAGGGAATCAGCCAAAAATAAGACCTAGAGCTTATGTTTTAGCAAGTTAGACATATCCCCCTGCTCTCTATTGTAATTGGTTGTCGCTGGTATTTAAAAATATGTATTTCTTTTGTAATGGATTTTGTTAATTCTAATAGTCCTTCAGTTTATTTTCTTAGGCTTACAGGTACATGATCATGTAATCTTTTTTTTTTTTTAACATTTATTTATTTTTGAGAGACAGAGCATGAGCAAGGGAAGGGCAGAGAGAGGGAGACACAGAATCTGAAGCCGACTCCAGGCTCTGAGCCGTCAGCACAGAGCCCTGACGTGGGGCTCGAACTCACAGACCATGAGATCATGACCTGAGCCGAAGTCGGCCGCTTAACTGACTGAGCCACCCAGGCACCCCCATGATCATGTAATCTTGAATAGTGATAGCGTTTCCTCCTTCCATTCCATATTTTTATCTCTTACTACTTTTTCTTATAGCTGGCTAGAACTTGAAGAACATTTTTTAAAAGGCAGTAGATATCCTTGCATTTTTCTTGACTTACTGATAATATTTGTAGCATTTAACAGTTAAAGATGACTTTGTGATTATGTATACGTGAGAATGTATTATATATACATACACACGAAAATGTATATATAGCAAGCCCTTGGTTTGTGAGCATAATTCCTTCCAGAAACATGCTTATAATGCAAAGCACTCATATATCAAAGCGAAGTTCAAGAACCATTGGCTCAGTTGTGATCATGTGACATTTGCCATCACATACTATTTATATCACAAGACGTCACTCATTTATCAAGTTGAAATTTATTGGAAATGTTTGCTCGTCTTGTGGACCACTCGCAGAACAAGTTACTTGCAATCCAAGGTTTTACTGTATATGTATATATACAAATTAACTTTATCTTGTTAATAAAATGCACTTCTCTTCATAACCTACTGAAAGATTTGGCATTTAGCTTTGTTTTTGAAAGCAGAGGAGATAATACGAGTTGTGGGTTTTGTTCTTTTCAAATGTTTTGAGGACTTTTATTGACCTGATTATGTTAAAGCCATCCTTCACTTCCCGGAATGAACCCTTCGTGCCTCTGTGGGATTTTTGTCTGTACATATTGCTGGAGTTGATTCATTCTGAAGTTTGGGGGCCTTGTTTTCCTTTTTAGTGTTCTGTTTTGTTTTTTGTTTTTTATTTAAGAGAGTGTGACAGAGGGAGAGAGGCAGAGAGGGAGAGAGAAAGAATCTTAAGCAGGCTCCACGCTCAGCGACAAGCCCAGCGTGGGTTCCATCCCACAGTTATGACCTGGGATCATGCCTGAGCCAAAGTCAAGAGTCAGACGCTCAACCGACTGGGCCACCCAGGTGTCCCTCTTTTTTAGGTTTTGATATCAGCAGTATGTCAGCTTTATGAAATACATTTTAAAACATTCCATCTGCTATATGCTCATAAGTAGTTGAAATATCATGGAAGCAAATGGCTGTGTGAAGGCTTGAAAGAAATTGCTAATGGTCAATTTAAGTTTTCCACCTCTCGAGTCATTTTTGGTAATTATTTTCCTCACCATCTGTTCAATTCGGATTTCTAAATTTTTAGCTCGGATTTGTAAATAATCTCATTTTATCTTAAAATTTTCTTTTGCATCCGTGGCCCCAGCTAACATGACTTTACCAAACACGAAAATCAGTAAGTCCCTAGGCCCCCAAATAAAATAAATTTTTTTTATTTTTAATATTTATTTATTTTAGAGAGAGAGAGAGAGAGCGTGAGTGGGGGAGGGCAGAGAGAGGGTGAGACGCAGAATCAGAAGCAGGCTCCAGGCTCTGAGCTGTCAGCACAGAGCCCGACATGGGGCTCGAACTCACAAACTCTGAGATCATGACCTGAGCCGAAGTCCGATGCTTAACCGACTGAGCCACCCAGTCGCCCCAAATAAAATACACTTTTAAGTTTGTTTTTCTTGATAATACTTTGGGGGGAAAAACCCAAAACCTTCTTTTTAATCTTAGACCAAATTCAGGCAAAGGCTTCATTTTAATAGTGTTCCCAGGAGCCCAGGGAAATAACCAGTTTATCGGCATAACTGCATGTGCCAAAGTTGTTATAGTGATGCCATTTCTGATTTGGATGATGAGTGTCATTGTAATTTCTAGCAAAGGCTATTAACTAGCTTCCTGTTGGCTCAAGTTTTAAAAAGTTTAAAAACCAATAGTGTATTTACACTATTATGTCCCTGAGATGCTACCAGAGTGTTTGAGGCAAGACAGCCAGTGCTCGTGCGGGAGAGTTTTGCTGTTTGTTTGCTCATTTGCTTTTCGGTTCTTTTTTGTTTTCACGATCAGAACTTCTCCGTTAAAAAAATATTGGATTCTTACAAAGAGACCATATCTTCAGCTTGAGTTCTTTAGGGCTTTTGATCTGAGTTTGAATGAGGTCAGTAAACAATTCTCCTGGGCACTTAAAGGACAGATGCGCCTTTACTGCTGTTTCGTCATCTCTTGCCAGGTCAGAGGCATTCTCTGGGTAATTGCTTCCAAGAGGTGCAGGAGATTAACTGGCTAAATGGTACACGTAATGTGGTGACACAAAAGCGGCTGAAGCAGATAAATGAGAGGTTTGCAATTACACACTCTGCTCCCCTCCCTCTGCCGGGGCTTGGGAACCAATACGGCGAACACAAACCTCAGATACTTCTCTTAGTTGAAAGAGAAAGCCTAAGACCTGTAACTTGGGGCAGTGGCTCTGAGGAGCTGGCCTGTGAACTGTGGAGGGACCTCACCTGCTCACCTTCTGTGTCACTGAGCTCAGTTGGAAACTCTGGGCTTGAACACTTCTCACCTTGGAACAGTTTCTGGGTTATTATTTTGGCTTTGGAGGAGCGTATCCTCAGGCCGGTTTGCATGCTGTACACACTCCCTGCCGGCAAATTTAAACAATGACAGATGTTTTTTGCACATAGCAGACCTTGGGTGTTATAATTAGGGCTTCAGGGGATGAATCATAGGCCCCGAACTGGAATGAAAGCAAGCTTAGGGCCTGAGCATTATTCAGAGAGGTGAGGTAAACTCCTAGATCACACAGATGGGGAACCTTTCTGGGTCTGAACTCTCTCGAAATCTCATCAGCCCCTCACCTGCCACACAAAGAAAACCCCAAAACGGGCCCCTGGGGTGGCTCAGTCAGTGGAGCATCCAACTTTGGCTGAGGTTATGATCTCTTGGTTCCTGGGTTCAAGCCCCACATGGAGCTTTGTGCTGACAGTAGAGAGCCTCCTTCGGATATTCTCTGACTCCCTCTCTCTCTGCCCCTGTGCATGCATGCACTCTCTCTCTCTCTCTCTCTCTCTCTCTCAAATAAACATTAAAAATAAAACCCCAAAGCAAACAGGCTCCTTAGTGTTCACAGAACACAGACACCCTCTGGTCACCACCTCCCATGTGGGCCTTTCTTTTTTTTATTTTATTTTTTTTTATTTATTTTTTTTAATGTTTCTTTATTTTTGAGACAGAGACAGAGCATGAGTGGGGGAGGGGCAGAGAGAGAGGGAGACACAGAATGTGAAGCAGGCTCCAGGCTCTGAGCTGTCAGCACGGAGCCCGCCATGTGGACCTTTCTTGATACAAACATCTGACAGCCTCAGTTAAATCCCACTCACTCTTTTCCAGAATGAAATCAAAAGCAGAATCTATAAACAGAAGAATCGAAGAAGCACCCCCGATCCGACCTCCTCTTACTAGCTTTAACCAGCAAGTGTCCCGCCAGATCTCTTTCTCTGTGCGGATACAGATATGTGTATACTCACTTTTTCCTTCAAAAAAAGGCATTTGGTATTTTAAAATCTGCTTTTCTCTTACAGTACGTGAGGAAGATATTTCTGTGGCAAAAGTGCAAAAAAGAAAATCTATCGACCTATCCTTTTTGTGCTGTCAATCACACATTCCATGTACAACTCTATCATCTTACTTCTCCATCCTTTACGGCTAGAGATGCAGGTGGTCTCAAGCTCAGATATTCAAACCTGAAATGAAAATTCTTGCAGCTAAATCATCACTAGTATCTCTTAATTATCTTCGATTATTAATTATTATTATTAATTATTTCTGGCCAAATCCCCAGAAAAGGACTACTAGGTCAAAGGGCACCCGCTTTTTCACCTCTTACCACGTTGTGACAACCTGCCCTCCAGGAAAGCTGCCCATTTGTTCGTCTACCCCCGACGCGTGGATGCCTGTTTGTTGGCATGCTTTCCCATGATTAATATTATAATTTTCTAGATTCTGTTAATTGTGTTGGAAAAATGATGTCTCGCTGTTTATTTGTCTTTCTTTGGTTAAAAAGAAAGCGTGGTGCATCAAATGCTTTTTCATGTTCGTGTGTTTGAATTTATTTTCTCATGAATTAGACCATGTTTCAGGGAGGCTATTTTCTTATTGATTTGTAAGCAATTTTTAAAAAGATACATTGAAAATATTTTCTTCCTTTTCCTGATTGCATTCATATGTGTTGTATTTGGGTTTACAGAAGTATCATTTTGTTTTTGTTTTTAACTTTTAAGGACTTAAAATCTGTTCATTATTCCTTTAGAATTTCTCCTTGGGATAGGAATGGTTTGCTGTGACTCTTTGTCTCATTTTCCCTTCTACTTTTATGTTGTTACTTTTGAATTTAAATTTCAATTCTCGGGGCACCTGGGTGGCTCAGTTGGTAGAGCGTCAGACTCTTGATTTGGGCTCAGGTCATGATCCCAGGGTCGTGAGATCAAGCCAGGGTCAGTAATTAGCATGGAACCAGCTTGAGAGTCTCTCTCTCCCTCCCTTTTCCCCTCTCCCCTGCTCTCTCTCTCTCTCTCAAATAAAAAATAAATCGATCAATTTGAATTCTTTGTGACTATATTTCAGTGTAACATGTGGGGAATCCAACTTGCCTTTTTACTGATCCCGTTACTCTGTGCCATTTGTTGAATAATTTATTCTTGAATCACTGATTCCAAATCCCGCATTTGTCACTTGATACATTTTTAGGAGTATTGGAGTCTGTTTGTAGAGTTTTTGTTCTGTCCCGTTAATTTGAGGCTCATCCTATAGTGGACCATTGTTTTGAGTTGGGAATGCACCATTGCCCCGGGAAGTGGCGGAAAATCTTGAGAACTGGGAACGCAGACAGAGTAGTGCAGTGGCTATTGCTTCACATTCACAGCTCCCTGATGACAAGACTTCTACTTCTGTAGAAGTCCCACCTAGAGCCCGTTGGAGGGAGAAACGCTTGTGGCGGTGGGGAGAAGGATTACTTACCATATTTGAATCCCTGGGGAGAAAGGATGACTGACTGACTGACGTCATTCCTCAGCTTGGCTGAAGACTGATGGGCACCGTGTCTCTTTGTCCTGAAAGACGTGGTGAACCTGCTTGTATGCTCTTATTGTTTCTGGAACCTTGTGCTTTGCAGGAACTGGGGGGCATGAGGCAGGCCTGCAGTCCTCCATGTGATGTTCTGGTTAACGGAGACTGTGTATTTTCATGTCCCCTCTTTGGATGGGAGTACTGTGGAGTAAGTACGCTGTGGCATTCTCAGAGCCCCAGACCAAACCATGTATCTCCCAGGAATAGAGAATAATTAAAGAATCAAGGAAGAATTTAACAGGAAAATCATAATATTATTTTCTGTATTAAAACAAACTCAGGGGCGCCTGGGCGGCTCGGTTGGTTAAGCATCCAACTTCAGCTCAGGTCAGGATCTTGTGGTTTGTGGGTTCTGGCCCCTCGTTGGGCTCTGTGCTGACAGCCCAGAGCCTGGAGCCTGCTTCACATTCTGTGTTTCCCTCTCTCTTCCCTTCCCCATCTCCTCAAAAATAAATAAACACTAAATATAAATAAATAAATAAATAAATAAATAAATAAATAAATAACTCAGCTATATTAGTTAATAGAATGCAAGATTGAAATCCCAAAATTAATTTTTAGGATATATGACTTCAGATAAATTTCTCTTCTTTTTTTCCCCTTTGCAATGTGTCAGGCTGTGCCCCCAGACTCTTGAGGAATTGGTATGAGTTCCTTCTCTTTGCCATTTAGGGGGAGTTAGTGACAAAGTTTGGGGAGTACTGTCTCATGTGGATGACTGATATTCAGATATTTAAAGTAGAAAAAACAGTAACTAAACCTATTCTAGCTTCGTTATTCTTCTGCTTGTTTCAGATTTAATTTGCTTTCCTAAGTTTTCTGAAGATGAAAAGTTAGACTACCTATTTTAGATTTTTCTTCTTTTCTAATAGATTCATTCAGTAAATTTCCTCTAAGCACTGCTTTTGCTGCATCCCACAAATTTCGATGAGTTGTATTTCCATTTTTATTTAGTTCAAAATATTTTTTAACTCCTCTCGAGATCTCTTCTTCGGCCCCAGTGTCATTTAGATATATATTGTTTAATCTCCAGCATTTGGGGGGTTCTCCGTTGTATTTATATTATCAATTTCAAGTGTTAACTCTGTTCTGCTCTGAGAGCAGACACTGTATGACTTCTAGTATTTTAAATGTGTCAAGGTGTATTTTATAGTCCAGAGTATGGTATATCTTGGTGAAGTTCATGTGAGGTTCGTATCCTGTTGTTGAATGTAGTAGTCTATGGATGTCAGTTATATCCAGTTGGTTGATGGTGTTGTTGAGTTTAACTGTGTCTTTACTGATTTTCCGCCTGCCGAATCTGTCCGTTTCTGAGAGGGGGGTTATTGAGGTCTCTGAATACAATAATGAATTCATCCATTTCTCCTTGTAGTTCTGTTAACTTCTTCCTTCTGTATTCTGACATTCTGTTGTTAGGCACATACACATTAAGATTGTTAAGTCATTTCATTCTTCAGTGATCCGGAAGCTATTTCAGCATTTCTCAGTGACTTCAGTGCCCAGAGGTCATCACTAGTAAACTCTTTAGCCCCACACGGTACTTGTAGTTGATGCAAAACTTCCCATGTTATTGGTAAATGAAAAGTCAAGTCTTCCTGCCTCGAGTAGCAGAACTCTGCTCTGTTTTAGCTTACCTTACGGAGAGGGAAAAAAAATATATAAAAGTCATTACTCCAAGTTTCTGGACTCGTGCTCTATTAGGGTCAAGAGGGTGGGATCTTCTTTGATAGAGGCCATCATTTCAAGTACGCTCTTGAATCCTATCCTCTGTAGGTTGTAGAAGATTTCCAAAGGAACTGGGTATGCCCCAGCGAACCACTTGAAAGTCAGAGATTTACACTTAGGAAAACAACATCAACTCACTATGTAATGTGAGCTTGTTGTCTTGTGAAGTGCCTCTTTCCCCTACTGTGGAAGAGAGGGAAAAATAAACAAAACAGACCTTTCAGCTAAATTGGATTTTTTGGATTTTCAGATAAAAGGCAGGCTATTTTTCTTCTAACAGTAATAACAGAGGCATTTGGAGTATCTCAGCTGTCATCCCACGCAGAATATATCCAAGTGATCAAACAGAAGTTGTGATCTTTGTAATCAAGCCCAGTGTAACATTTGGTTCTTAATTCACCCAGACCAGCTACTTTATTCATTTAATGCTGTGCTGTAGAGCCAAAGGGATGAATAACCAAAATAAGATCTATCAGCTTGAAATGACGGATACTATTTATTTGCTTTAGGTTATTTGTTTTCTACATGGATTGTTCACTGCAGCAAACATTTAATGTGTATCAGATCCTCCGCTGGGTTTGGTGACTTTAATGCAAAGAGGGTCATGCCCTAGCCTTTGCCCTCAAGCCCCAAATTCTTTGGTAGATTGTGGCAGAAACAGACACAGTTTCTTACAACATGACGTGAGGACACAGTGAGCACCTTGCACTCAAGAGGAAGGTTTGGGGTATGACAAGACAAGGCCCAGTCTGAGCAGATAATGGCCGTCACTTACAATGACACCTGGTAAGTGGTAATTTCTTTAGAGTCTTACTGTCGCACAAACTTCTTTAGCCCATCTAGCAAGCCTCTGAGATATGGTGACAATCTCCATTGTCCAGATGAGGAAACCGAAGCACAAAAGCATTTATTTGCCCAGTCTCCCACCGCCAGCAATGGCAGAACAAGGATTGGAACCCGGACCCTTGCCTGCTGACCTAGTCGTCCTGCTGCTCTGTGTCCGTCACAGAAGGCTGCGGATGCTGAGGTGCTTAGAGCTGTTCATGTGTGAAGGTGCCATTTTGTAGCAGACATTAAGCTAAGTGTAATCAGACTTTTCAAACAGCTGCTCCCTTAAGTTTTTTCTGTCATAGTGACAGTAAGTGCCATGCAAATAATTGTCATGCTGGCTCACAAGAAATATTGCCACTTCCCAATGCTGCGAAATATAAACAAATGTGGTCTGGTTCTCTTTTTTCCTCTCCTTCAGGTCAAGAGTTAGCTGTCCGGAAGACAGATAGTCCCATGAGGCATGCTACTTGACATGTGTTGTGATCAGGGACCTCTAAAATGAATTCATTAGTGGCGGCTGCTATGCATTTCTACCGTACAGTTAAGAAAATGTTTTTTAATATTTTAGACAGAGAGCTTATGCCTGGAGACGGGGGGCAGAGACAGGGGCACAGAGGATCTGAAGCGGGCTCTATAGTGACAGCAGTGAGACTGACGAGGAGCTCAAACTCACTGACTGAAAGATCAGGACTTGAAGTCGGATGCTCAACCGACTGAGCCACCCAGCCGCCCCTCTACCATACATTTCTTAAAAGGGTGTTCGTTTTAAAGGGTGATTTCTTTGATTTATGCAGGCAGCCTGTCCTCCAGTGGGTGATGTCCCCGAAAGTCACAGTGCATGTGCGCTCTAGCCGGGAAGGCCTCTGCTGGAGTGCCGGCTTCACCTCCTCCTCACCCCACTCCCACGTCTCTCCAGTTGACATTCCCCCCAAATAACAGTGGGAGATGGCAAAGTCTGTACTGCCTTTACGTTAACACCGTTAGTTCTTCACAGCCCAGCTAAAGATAGACTCTGTGCTAGCACATTTGCTAATAGCTGGCTTACGCTCAGTCTGTTCACCAGTAACTTGAGCTGTGACGTATACCCACAAAAAATCACAGGCATTTCCATTGACTAGATAGGACAGTAGATCCGAAAAGAAATAGCACTTAGTAGTTCACTTGAATCTGGATGCTTCCTTCATTTGGCCAGCAGCACTTTTTGTTGGCCTTTGCCCTCTGGGTCGATAACCTAGTACCTTGATCCTCGGTGACGAAGCAGTGCCATAGGGTGGACATTTTGCAAATGTTTATTAAAGGTGCGGGTTTCTCCTTTAGGCAAAGTAAAGGATTTGGACCCTTTGTCAAGTCATCTGCAAGTGCCCCCCTCCCTGGGTGCATTAGGCCACTTCACTTTTACCGAAGACCTACATTAGTACCTCTTTTCTCTAACCAAAAAGAAATCCGAAGAGAGATCGTAAAAGTGAAAATAGCTTCCGGCGTTTATTTTGAGCTTTTATAGAGGCAGCCACCGAGAGCAGCGAGAGCGGCCATGCCAAGCTTGCTCCCCCAAACTACACGCAGCATCTAGTCGCCATATTTTTGCGCTGCGTCGGTGAGCATCTGTGCTTTATCTCTATTTATTTTGTGCGTCTGCCAGCAAGATGTGTCCTCTAGTATCAGAAAAGCCCAGGAGGTTATTTTTGGGGTCTAGGAATGCTCAGAAATGTTTCCCTGTAAATTAGCAGTGATTGCTTCTTCACTTCACACCACTGTGGCTTACAGAAGATTTCATAAGGAATACCCCTCTTCCAGATAGCGGCAGAAACCTGTGTGTATTTACTAACACAAAATAGCCAGCGGGAAGGACCACTTTTGCAATGACACACCTCTTTCTGGAAGAAAATGTGGCTTTAAAAATCACTGTCTAGGGGTGACTGAGTGGCTCAGCCAGTTGAGCATCTGACTTCGGCTTAGATCACGATCTCCTGCTTTTTGGGTTTGAGCCTCGCATCGGGCTCTGTGCTGACAGCTCAGAGCCTGGAGCCTGCTTCAGATTCTGTGTCTCCCTCTCTCTGCCCCTCCCGCTGCCCGCACTCTGTCTCTCAAAAGTGAATAAACGTTAAAAAAAATTTTTTTGAATTTTTTTAAATCACTCTCTTATTTAAAGGACTTTTCTAGAACATTCTTGCCTTTGCTGGTAACTCCAAATCATTCACAGCTCTGGTTTGCTTGAAGTAGATTGCCTCCACTGCAGTAGCTTCCCCCGCCTCTCTAGAAAAGTTGACCAGTCAGTAATTCTGCAAAAGCCCATCCTGCTGGCCCCTGGGGGAGGACGAGTTGATGTTTTAGGCAGCCAGGAAACTGAGCTATCTCCTGAGACTTAAACACCTCAGATAGCACCTCCTCATAAAAATTCTGTTGTTCTCCCAGCAGAAGGCCTGCTTGTATTTTCCAGGGGGCCTTTCCTCCCTGCGCCGTAGGCTCCCTTGATCTTTACTCGTGCCACCTCATCTCCAGCAACCCGCTATCTAACATTTCTTCCTCCGACTGATGCTCTTCAGTTGTGACATTCAGCAGGAGAAAAGAAAGGAAGGTTTAACCTTTTGGAACGGAGCAGGCCCTTTGCATCCAAATGCCCTCATCCTTTCAACTCGTGCCTCAGACCCGAGGAACCCAAATTGCACGGAACTAGTGAGTGGTAACAAGGACAAGATGTTGGTGGAATGACCCCGCCGTTCTCCAGCGGCGAAGAAAATGAACGCACGTAATCATGCATAGATGTGCTTCACCTGCTAATCAGGGCACAACCCGCTCCAGCTGTTTTCTCCTCCCTGGTGGGAGGGGCCGCCGGCAGAGGGGGGAGGGCTCTGCTCCAGTGGCATCCTGAGCGACTGTTTGCGAGCCCGCCCCACGGACAGTCATCTGAATTCCCAGCCTTGAGAAGTGAACCACAGGAGATGGGTGTGTGTGTGGGGGGGTGTTATCCTGGAAAATAGGATATGAGAATATGCTTCATTAAATGAGCGAGGTACCAGCCCTTGCAAATGGAGAAGAGGGTTGGGCTGCAAGGTAGAAGCCCTTCCTGCGCCTGAGGTCTTCATCCCTGAGGGTGCCACGGCCCCCAGGCTGGTCCCGGCTCTGCCAAGAATGCCCTCTGGGGCCGTGATGTCATCTGACGACACTGCTGGCCGAGCAGAAGTGGGCGAATGGCTTCACTGTTTGGCCTTAAAGATAAAGTCATTAACTTTTGTGTAAAAGCATGTTTAGGCGCCCAATGAGGTCATTAGAAAAAATCGAAGAAGTCTGGATTGTTCTAAACCACCTGCCCGTGCATTGTTCTTGGTTTCCCCCGCTTTAGCTTCTTCAGAAGGAGCCTCGTTGTTTTTACCTGGGCTGTTTATCACTTGATGAGCTATTTTTAGAGGCTCCAAAGGCAGAAAATGTCTGAAAATCTAGAGCTTTGTTTATAGAAAAACCTTTCGCTTCGAGGATGTAGATAAATTGGTATGAACAGCTATGGATATTCTTAGGCACTGCCTCCCTTGTACTGGGAGGAAAGAATCCACTGTCCTTTTGTGATACCAGCGAGTGTCTGCAGGTGACCTCTTGTTCCCTTGACAGTAATCGTGTGTGTGATGTGTGTCTCATCTAGAGGCTTCTGTTCTTTCTACTTGGCATTTTCTTTCACCTTCCCTCTTGCCTTTATTCTCCACTTCTACAGTGCCTTGCATAATACCTAACATTTCATGGTTGGCTGATACACTTTTGTTGTCTCCCCTACAGTGACTGTTTCTCTCCCACAGCCACTGTAGGGGAGTATGAGGGACAATAGAGAGCTGGGCTGTGCTTGCATGGGGCATAAAAGGTTGCTACAGAGGCAGGACATTGAGGGCAGAAAAACCCAGAGCAGAGGATTCCCTCCTAGTCTGTACATTTGCAGCTTGTGTGTCCTCTGGTCACAAGTGAGTGCAAAGCCTATTTGCTTCTCTCCTTGTGGGCCCTTCTCTCTTGAGCCTGGGATGCTTTAGTCCAGCCTGTAGATAGTAGTGGAAGGGATACGTGGCAGGTGGGGTTAGATACTGTGCAAGCTTCCAGAAAGCCTTGAGCACAGCTGTCATCATCTGTCACACAGATGACCCTGTGGTTATGTTGGACAGAGATTCCTCGGACTTGCCTGGGGATGACCAGGGGAAGGAACTTCATTCTGGTTTGTAGCCTTCTGGGGGATCCTAGGGATTCTGGGAAGACTCTGGAAGGGAATCGTCAGTAAAAGCTCTTAGAGAAGTTTGAGAACATCAGGACCCAGATAAACTGACTTGTATGGCTTTGACTCTTGTGGGTATTGAGCCTGCTAGTGAGTTTCTCTAGGCCTGTATTCTTGTGTCTTTAGTCATTTGTTTGCTTTTTAATTTTTTGAGGAAGATGGAGTCCCCCATCTGAGGTGGTCAGGAAAGATATTTGAAGACATCAATGTTTGACATGGGCCGTAAAGGTTGACCATGGCCTAGGAAGGTGAAGAGAAAGCAGAGGAACAGCAGAGGCAGAGACAAGGTGAAGAAAGAAGGGTCCCCAAGGCACAGCCGCCAAATTCAGTGGGTCTTATTGGCTCCGTATCTATTCTGTTCTGCACCTGACCACCGCTCGTGTCCTCTCCGGTTGCCCTTCTCATCTCTTACCTGGATTTCTGCAGTGCTCTCAGTCCCGTTCTTCCAGTTTCCACTCTTGCCTCCATTAGGCTTCTTCCCTTCTCAGTATCCCAAGCAATTCTTCTGACACCTACATCAGGTGCCATTGTTCCTCCACCCAAAACCTGCCAGTGACTGCCCATCTGGGAATGAAATCCAGACTCTGAGCTCTCCCTGTGAGAGACTTCTGCCCTGGCATCTCTCCAGCCTTGTTTCCCACCACTGGCCTGCTCCAGCCCTCGTGCTCTTCCTCGAACAGGCTGAGTTTACTCCTACCCCAGTACCTTTGCACTTGTTGTTTCTTCAGCTTTGGTTGCTCTTCCCCCAGATACTTGCAGGCCTGTTTCCCTCATTTTATTCAAGTCACCATTCAATGTCACCAGTTCAGACCATGATGACTCTATGTATCTGTCCACACCCCC
The DNA here is from genome assembly GCA_030068075.1 of Paguma larvata. NCBI lineage: Eukaryota > Metazoa > Chordata > Mammalia > Carnivora > Viverridae > Paguma > Paguma larvata. Next base: position 51,262,746 of record CM057836.1, read on the forward strand.
ACGCACACCCGCGCACACCCGTGATGAAGAAAATGCTCCAATGTCTGAGTTATTTCTTGGAGAGCTGTCACCACGGAAAAGTTCTCCTGGTGTCCAAATGGAAGAACCTAGACTTTATAAAGTCCTTTTAAAGCACTCCTGCTCAAATAGGAATTCAAGTATTGGCTTTTGTGGTTCACACTCCCTGGCCATCCCTGGAACTGACAGGTTTGGCTTACAAAGGAACTGAATTCATTCAGGAAGTATCGTTGAGAACTATCTATGTGTCAGGCACTGTTCTCGGCACTGAGAATACAGCCAACTGAAAAACTCCATCTCCCCCGCCCCTGCTTGGTCCCAAGTAAACAGAAAATAAATAAGTATATAATAAAATGTCAGGTTATGACCATGCTGGGGATGGGGAGTAAGCCACTTGTTTCATTACCTTACTGGTTAGGTCTTCACAGAAGGATGATGCTGGACAATTAAAAGGCCCCTTGCACCGTCTTGTTCTTTTCCTGCCTAAATTATAAAAAAGGACAGGAAGAGGGGGATGGAAGAGTTCTCTGTAACTGCAGCTTCATCTTGATGTGATAAAGACTGTGCTTGACACCCACTCGGGAGTCTACTCTTACATGTAGCTAGAGGGTCACGAAATTGGATTCAACCACCCTTCTAGCAACTCTTGTGTTCTGCTCCCTTGGTCTCAGAGCTGACAGCCAGTTGACAACAGACTGAAAATTATATTAATAACTTGTCTTCAGCTGAGAGATAGCATGTCTATCTACAATACGTCGTCTGTTTTGTATTAGACACCACCAAAGGAAGGCCAGGTTCCCTGAAACCAAGATGCCAGATTTTCTTGGTTGTTTCAAAGGCCTCAGATTCCGGATCATACCTACCCACCTCTTGTTGGAAGAAGACCCCTCCCTTTCCCTCCCCTCCTCTCCCTATGGCCTATTTCTATAGGGAATATGATTCTCCTCTGCTTCCTCTCATCTGACATGCTCTCAGTTTGAGACCGAGGCTCAAGGTACACGGAAGCCCAGACCAGTGACCGGCCAAAGCTGCTCGTTGCTTCTCCCTGGGAGCCTGTCAGTAAAGGTTTATTGAGCGCACTCCTACAAAACCCTTCAAGACGTAAGAGATCTGATGGTGCTTCTTGCCCTCCGAGCTTTCAGCCGGCTGGAATTCATAGTGATGGCAACGCCTGGCCAGGAAGCGGGCTTTGTCCTCTGTATTGACACTTGACCCAGCCTACGGGCAGTGGGCGGTGCTGAGCGCCGTGGGGCTCTATAGAAGGCTGAGCAGTGACTTCTCTACATTTCCAGAAAAGCCCTTTTCAAGCTGCTTATGTCATGGCCTTCCTAGGAGAAGGACATTTCACTTCAACTTAGGGATGCAGCGTGACTGGACAATTTAGAATGTAGAGTAAAATAATTCAGCTTCTTCGTGTTATCCTTGTCATCAGCTATTTTTTTTAATAGACTTTTTTTTTTTTTTAGTAGTTTCAGGGTTCTAGAAGAATTGAGTGTAAAGCACAGAGAAGGCCCATGTACTTCCTTACCCCACCCCGTGTAATCTCCCCTACCGTAAACATCTTGCTTGAGTGGTACGTTTGCTACAATTGACAAGTCAATATCAGTACATTATTATTAACTAAAATTAATGGGTTTTTTTAACAAAATGAATAAGCAAACAGAATCAGACCTAAAAAGAGAACAAACTGATGGTTGCCAGAGGGAATGGGGGGATGGGCGAAATAGGTGAAGACAAGGGGGAGACCGAGGCTTCCAGTTATGGAATGAATAAGTCACGGGAATAGACGGCACAGCACAGGGAATAATATTGTAATAGTGATAGATGGTGACAGATGGCATCTATCCTGGTGGTGAGCACAGCATAACCTACAGAGCAGTTGAATCACTGTGTTGTCTGCTTGAAATTAATGTAACATTGTAGATCCACTCTAGTCAAAGAAAAACGTAATAATAAATGGGGGAATAGCATGAATAGTAGCTATAAGCTCAAAGGTGTCAACCGCAGTGTTATTATAGGTCATAAATACGATGGCCAACAGTAGGGAAAATGCTGAAGAAAGTGTGGTACAGCTGCAGGGCCAACCATTAAGGTCCAGGGCATAGAAAGTGGTAATTCTGAAAACTGTGCAGTGCATGAACAATGCTCGTGAAAAAAAAATCAAGAACTATGCCTACAGGAAAAATATTCAGAAGGTAAAACAGTGGACTAATTAAAGTGGTACTGCCGCCCAAAAAGTTAATGCTCTTTTGAACTAAATTTAAACTAAAGTCCTAGTTTACACTAGAGCTTATTCTTTGTGTTGTGCATTCTATGAGTTTTGACAAATGGATAGTGACCTGTATCGCCCCCATTGTAGTATCCTACAGAAGAGTTGCTCTGCCCAGAAGCCCCTGTGTTTCCCCTACTCATCCCTCCCTCCCTCCCTCCCTCCCTCCCTCCCTTCCTCCTTCTAAACCCCAGGCAGCCACTAATCTTTTTACAGTCTCCATAGTTTTACAATTTCCAGAATGTCGTATAGTTGGACTCACACAGTCGCATTTCGGAGCCTCCTCCAATTGGCTTATTTCACTTAATAGTATGCATTTAGTGTTCCCCTGGGTCTCCTCGTGGCTTGATAGCTCATTTCTTTTTAGTGCCGAATAGTATTCCATCGTCTGGATGTACCGTTGATCATCCATTCATCCACTGAAGGACCTCTTGTTTGCTTAAAAGTTTTGGTAATTATGAATAAAGCCACTACAGACGCGTGTGCAGGTTTTCCTGTGGATTTAAGCTTTCAGTCATTTGGAGCTCTATTGCTGGACCATATGGTGACACAATGTTTTGTTTTGCTGCAAACTACCCGACTGCCCTCCAAAGTAGCTACACCATCTCATCAGCTGGGTTTGGTTCCCACGCCACTTTCATTAGAGGGGTCTGATTTTTCTAGGCAATGCTTCAGAAATACACTGAGTGTTAATCAAGACCCTCTTCTCGCCGCACTCCTCCCCGGGACTGAACCATGCAAGGCTGCCACCCACGCCGTTCTGTCATTCTCCTATTCTTGCCTGAGCTAAACCATCCTGGTGGAAAATGCCCTCTTTTCCCTGCTCCCACTTCCCTTTTGCTTCTCATCCTTACCCTTTTCTCCCTCCAAAATTTCAAAAAGGTAAGTAGAGAAAGGGGCAGGAGCAGGACTGACAGGGGAGAGCCCATTCCCATTTCCCCCTAGGAGAGCTACCGTGTCTTCCCCAGGTTTTTGGCCTTCTCTTGAAACGCTTTCAGTCGACATCACTAAAGGGTACGTGATGCTCTCCACCCCAGAGCTGTGGGGACAGGCATGCCCTGTTCCTTGCTGGAACAAGGAACAGCAGAGGAGACTTTTTCCATGTGACTAAGTGCTTTGGGGGCATTCGCTGAGCAGCTGCGTTACTTGTGGCCAGAAGAACACGTATTAGCCAGGAAAATTCATCAGGGGCCCTGAAATGAGGCAACGGGCCAAGAGACAGAAGGATGCATCCCTAGCCCTATTAGTTCCTTCCCCTTAGGGCTTCTGGGAGTCTCTCTAGAACCCCACGACTATAAAACACTGGGAGTGGGCTCTGTTTGCGCTTCGTCAGTCTCGTTCCTTTATAGGTAGGCTTCATATTGTGCAACCTGAACGCTTCAGGTTAATACAGAGAGACAGACAGATGCACATAAGAATCGAGGGAGTCACTGACGGGGGGGAGGGGAGCATCCCAGTTTGAAGGAGAGCTGGCAGTTCAGCCGAAATCCCTTGTGAGCTTCCCAAAGACCATTCACAAGGCTCTAATGAGTGACACTGTCCATTCACGTGACTTCCACCGGCTTGTTCCATTTCCTCTGAGCTTTTGGTGCCTCTGCCCATGTGTGTTTGGAGGCTGAATGCCCTGTGGTTGGAGGGACTTTCCCTGTTGGGGTGCAGAATTTCTCAACAGGGCGCTCTGTGAGCAGGATAAACTTCTGTGCATTCTAGCAATTTAGCAGCCCTGCTCTTGCTGCCTAAATATCAGGAGTGCCCCCCAGTCATTGTGACGATCAGAAACTACCCCCACAGGTTTCCAGAGGCACCCTAGGGGCACCACCAGCGCTAAGAACCCTGGGGTAGGGGTGGCCCGTTCAGGGACTCCCAGTGCAAGGAAGTCAGTCCAGTACCTCCTGCCCGCTCCTTGCCTGGCTCCTTTCCAGCCGTTGGCACCTGCACTTGTCACCCAGGCCCTTTCTCACCCATTCTCTCTTCTTCCTTTCCTCCTGCCCCTCCCTTCCAGAGCCCAAGGAGAAGCACTTAGATATTTTCCCAGTTAGCAGTGCGATATGGGTTGAGAAATGTAGGGTTATAAGAACTCAGGGTGTTTTCCCCTCAACTCTTAAAAATCTGCAGTTCCAGGAAGCTGTTTCCTCTGTGTGCACCCTGCTTCCCAATCAGGGGCCCTCATCCGATCAAGAGCGTTCTCCTAAAGGGTGTTCTGCGGCCAGCCTTGAGAACACAGAACACAGTGGAAACCTGACAGTGGTGATTAGCACAGGGGCATCACTGACCACCACCCCCTTCCCGGGATGATGCGGCATTGATCTGAAATGCTTCCGCCTCATACTGGTGTTTATCTGGGCCCAAGCACTACAATGCGTTTTGCAGGGTGGCGCCGGGGGTGTCCTGAGTGAAGCAGTGGGAAGGGATGAGTTCGTCACCACCAAGCTATTCGCATGGAGGAAATGGGGCAGAGTTCAAGGATTGCCTGTGTTTTACCTCCTCCCGACACATAGCCTGCTTCTGAGCCACTTGCTGTGAGTGGTGTGTACATATCGCTGTGACATGGCCGAGGGATTGGCCTGGCTTCGTCGGGACTCCTAAGAGGCTAACGCTGCTGGTCTGGGGTCCAGGCAGAGCTCCTGCTGACCCTTGGCCTGGAGGATGGCAATTCTGGGACCACGAGGGCCGGGGAAACCGAGACGTAGCCTTAGGCCTCCGTGGAGGGGAAGGGGGCTAATGACACTCGGCAGACCCTTCCAGAGCTGGCATCTGATTTCTGGATTGCTTGGCAGCGAGGTCTCGGCTCGTCTGGTCCTAGTACTGAGGGGACTGAGCCCTGCAGATAGAGCCATTGCACCTGCCACTTCATCCCGGCCCGGTCTCTAGCCCAGTCCTCCACTCCCTGACTCTGGGAGAGCCCAGCGTGGCCCTTCCCACAGCCACTTCGATGCCTCACATCGGGGTCAGTCAGCCGGCCCAAGATTTCCCCGGGCCTCTGCTCGGCACGGCTTCTCGCTTAGAGCTCGGCCCTGGTTGAGCCCGTTGGTGATTCAGCAGCCAGAGATCCCCAGCCGGCCTGGGAGGGCTCCGGGATCCTCGCCCTGCTACCCCGCAGTCCCTGGACGGGGCCCTCGGCCAGCCAGCATGGGAGCAGGCCTGCCAGGAGAGGAAGTCTGACTCAGTACTCAGCTCTTCACTAAGGCTTTTACTCTCCCCAAGAATGACTGCTTCCTCCTGACAAAAAATAAAGGATGTGGCATAGATCCGTGTGGGTGGGAGTGGGCACGGGGCTTTTCCCACCCAGAGGAGACCTTTGGTGCCTCCTGGGTAACTGACGTTTTTGCTGAAGATATTTGGCCCCGTATGCTGTTTGCTTCAGAGGAGCGGGTCCTCTTCACCACCGCATCAGGGGCCGCATTATGCGATGAGGCTTTGGCGTGGGGGGGGGGGGGGGGGGGGGAGAGGGGTTGTTGGAAAAGGAAGGTGTCCACAGAGCAGTGTGAGGTGTGACCTCACCTACCAGACCTGAGAAACAAAGGCACCTACCTCAACAGGCAGCCTCATTTGAGGATCTCTGTGGCTTTTTTTTTTTTTTTAATTTGGTCCTTTTTTTTGTTTGTTTTTTAGCATGCTTTTCTGAAGTCAGTCACATATCACCTTTTGGAGCCGCCTTGCTTCTCTGATGCCTGTGCATGCAGGGTCACTCCTGGGCATTAATGACGATCTTGGCTAGAAAGAGCTCAAAACATTTTGCTAGTATTTGTATTTGTCCCTTGAAGTAGCAGAAGAAAGACTAAATCAGGGATGGTGGGAAGTGAGGGCTGGGCTGAGAGAGGGAGACGGCCCATGTGAGTGACTGCTCTGGGCTCCGCACCCACCCAGCGCTGATGGGACTGGGACTGTCGGGGTGGAAGGTGAGGGTGTGCCTCTCGTCCGGAGGGCGCCGTGGAGGGAGTTGGGATCTAGCGGGCCCAGAAGGCTGGGTGAAGGTGGCCAGGGCAGCAGGAAAGAACAAGTGTATTTAGGAGAACCGAACCAGGTAGGCACATTTAGGTGGAACAAAGGGCTTAATGGGGAGCATGAGAGATACTCACAGAACACGGGCAAGTGTGTTTGCTTCACTTGTGTCTCCTCCTCCAGACTGCAAAGTCCCTGTGGCAAGTCCTGCCTTTGCCCGAAGAGCCCTGGACGTGCAGTGCTCAGCAAACGCTTGTTGGGCTGGCCATCCTGCTGCTCCAAGCCACTCTGTGGGCTCTGTGCCCCGTCTGCCTCTGTGCCTTCCTCCTTGGGGTCAGCAGGTGCAGGTCTTCCTGTTTTCTCATCAAGTTTTCAGGGAAAGTCTACAAAATTAGTTAAGGATGTGAAAATAGATGTTTCTGGGGTCATGTCATCAAGTGACCAAGCAGGTCAGGGTCATCTTGGCGTGCGGGTTCAGGAGACTGGCTCCAGGCTCAGGAGAAGGATGGCACTCCCGGTTCTTCCTCTGCCGAGGCTAGTTCGCACCGTTATTAAAACAGAAGACACACTTTAACTCCCTCCCACCACAGCTGATGGTGCAGTCAGACATTTATAATGTAGTTCAGTGTGAATGGTTGCCAAGAATTGAAAGGATTATTTCTCACAGGAAGGATATGTTACACTATAAGAGAAGAGACTTTTAGTCCTTTTCTTTGTCTGCAGCACTTGGAATGGTGTCTGCCATGTACTGGTGCTCAGCAAGTACTTCTTGAGTGAATGCATGCATGCCTGGCAGGTTTCAGGAGTTCTTTATCTCCACGGAGAGCTGTAGCTCTGGAGGGTCCACAGAGAAGTGAGGAAGAAATTGTGAGGATCAGCGGGTTTTCCCATTCCCCCTCCACACTCTCAACACTCACCTCCCCCCCCAACTCTGTTTTCAGCTGGTGACCTCTTAGACAAATTCAGTTCAACATAACATGTGCCAGAAACCTAAGTAACTGCACCTGGGTGGCTCAGTCGGTTAAGCCGCTGGCTTTGGCTCAGGTCATGATCTCACAATTCGTGAGTTCGAGCCCCACTTCAGGCTCTATGTGGACAGTTCGGAGCCTGCTTCAGACTCTTGTTTCCCTCTCTCTCTCTGCCCTCCCCTGCTTGTGCTCTGTCTTTAATGTTAATAAACATTAAAAAATAAACATTAAGAACAAACCTAACTAGGTACAAGGCACAGCGCCCATTGTGAGGGTAGAGATGAGCAATGCGGGGTTCCTGGCCGCGCCAGATGGGGAGATGAAGATGTGAAAAAACTTCCAAACTACAAGGCAGAATCAGATCAGGGCTGCTCTGAAAAAGCAGTGATGATTTCTGACATTTGGGCGGGGATTTGAGAGGTGAATTTGACTTCCACGGGTGGAGGAAGGGGCATGCCAACTTGAGAGGTGAGACTATTCATGTGGCTCTCAATGACAGCTACTGTGTGTTGCCTGTTTATTATGTGCCGGTCAGTACACTCCACGTTTTCCATGCGTCCCCTGCCCCCCCATTTAATCTTCACAACCCGGTGCAGGAGAGGGATACCTGTATCTCCTTTTACAGCAAAGAAAACTAAGGCTCAGGCAACTAAGCAAATATCACCGAGCCACAAGGATTGGAGTCTGGACCCTGGTAGTGTGAGCCGATGGCACTGAGCTGAGTGAGGGCAGGTCGTGCACAGGGAAAGGGGGAGCAGGGACAGGCAGCGGGAGTCCATGTGTCCAAAGAGAGTGGGCAGGAGGAAGCAGATGGAAATGGAGTTTGGGACCAAGTTCTGTACTTTACGTCTCTGCTCAGGACTTCAGACTGGGTTCTCTGAGCGGGGAGCCTGCGGGAAGTTTAGAGGAAAGAATTGCTACGGCCCAACAAGTGTTTCAGGAAGCTCACTCTGGCAACAGGAGCAAAGGTAAAAAAAAAAAAAAAAAAAAAAAAGCTGCTGGGCAAACCAGTTAGGCAACTATTATGATGGCCCAGGAGGGATGATGAGGCCTGAATTGGGGCATTGGCAGTAGGGACCCGGGGTGGGGGTGGGGGGTGATGTTTGAGATGGACGATGTGGAGGTGGGCTGTGTAGGAGGCCTTGGCTTGAATATGGAGTAAAGGGGAGGGAAGGGTGGACGATGTCTGTTGGGTCCTCAGCCCCGCCCAGAAGCCAGGTGGAGGTGGAACAGGTCAGGGATGAGGCGAGTTTATTCTTGAACACATGATTTGAGGTACGGGCTTCTGGAGAGCGATCAGGGTGCTTAGGGCACGGAAGCAGGGCAAGTGTCTATGGAGACATGATCGGTATGGTGCCGTTGGCAGCCCGTACTCCTCTGCCTGTGCTTTAGTATGAAAAGTTCTGTTTTTTTCTGAGTCTGTGTATTCCATTTTATTTTATTTAATCCTTGCGACAGCCATGTGTGGAGTGATCATCCTTATTTATGAATGAGAATATGCCGAGGCTCAGCAAGGTTAGATAACACACCTGAAGTCTCACAGGTAAGGAGTGGTAGATCTAGGATTTGCACCCAGTTCTGCTCTGCCTTAACAGACCCTGAGTCAGAATTAGAAAGAGGTGGAGGGTTGCAGTCGAGGCACCCATCGGCTTATCTCTTCCTCCCTAATCCTGAAGGTTCATTTGGAATACTTTGGTTTTTTTCCATCTGCAGATATATTGAGATGGTTATGGAAAATGCCTGTGAGCATGTAGGTAACACTGGCTTATCTTCTGATGTCATAATCATGAGGTATTGCCTTAGCCTCATCACAGTGGACTTTGCCACTTATGGCTGTCCCAGGGGTCATCGGGAAGGACAGCCTGGTCCCAAATCACCGACCCAAGTGCATTGCATTCCCTTGTGGATGGTGAGCCTGAGTATGTTATTAAGACTGTGTTGAAAATGTAGAGATGGAAAGTACTTGTTTGGATTCGATTAGGGGTCTCATCTATCTTCTGATATTTGATGTAAATGCCATGCTAAATTGAAGGACAGAATTACTATAGACCAAGTTCGCTCACCGAGACCAGAACACAAAGCCGTTACTTTGTCTGATCCTTCTTCAGGGTAGGGATCTACCTACAAAGTGTTGGAATGGAGCCAGCGTGCGCTCCTTTCCCCCAGCTAGATGGTTGAGGAAGACGGACAGCCCTGTATCTTCATCGATGCCTGGAATTTATGGACTGGGCAGATATTCTGGCCCAACTCTGTCATTTAAAGATAAAGAGCCTAAGATTGAGAGAGGTGAAGTGACTTGCTAAAGGTGACCACATTCATAGCTCACCCTAGTCTCTGGGCTCCCTGGAAGCCTGTGTTCCCTAGGTCACAATACATACCTGGCTTCTATGCAGGAGAGAAGAGGAGGAGGGAGGTGGTCTTTTCTAGCATGTCTGTGCTTCACAGGATGAGCAGAAGTAAAGTGGGGCCAATTGGACCTTGTGATATGAGCTTGCAATGTCTGTCACTAATAAGCTAGGTGACCTTGGGCAGGTTACTGAATCTCCTGTATCTCCACCTTCTTACCTCCAAAATGGGAGCCTAATAGAACCTACTTCCTGGACTTGCTCTGAGTACTGAATGAGACTATGCAGGCCATGTAGTAAGTGCTCAAGCAAATGTTGCTGCTGTTACTATTACTAACGCTGTCAGCCGCAATGACAGTCGTGACTGAATCATGTAAGGAAGGTGCTTGGGAGACCAATCAGGCTCCAGTGATATTCCCTCCACCACCTGCCCCTGGCATAGAAACCTCTTCCTGATTAACTTGTCTCATGTCATGGCTGTGTTTGGGCAAAGGGGCCAGGACCTCACCTGTATGGGTTTGTGACTAAAAGCTGACCCCTCCCTTGCGTACTCAGTTTTCTTTCGTGTGTACCAGGCCCTGCCACGTGAGACACAACACTAACTTTTTCAAATAATCTCTCCGTAAGGCTTTCTCCTGAGGTAGCAGGGTGCAGCTTGTATTTGAAAAGCAGTGTTCCAGATGCTGGGATGGCAAAAGAAAGGGCCCTCTGTCCCATAAGCCCGTCTGCCCATGGTGATTCATTCCCGTGTCACGTATTTCTAAACTCTCCCTGCTCTCCCCAGCGTATTCCTAGTCCTGTCTGGCCAGTTCTTCCACAAATTCCTCTGCAGCTTTTCCTGACATCCTCTGAAGCCAGTGTCACTGGTGTCTCTAGAAGCAGGGGCAAATGTGAATTTGTTGCCTCTTCCTTGGAGAGAAACCACAGACTCTCTGAGGGCCGTCCTCCCCACACCCGGGAGATGGCGGGGGCCGGGGGGGGGGGGTGCCAGGTGGTGGCTTTCTGCTATGACCTGTATGGATATTCTTTCCGGGGGTAGGCTCTTTGCCTCTGGTCCCACCAGTTTCTCCCTTGTCCCTACCTGCAATGTGTTGTGTCTTTTATTTCTTTTTCTCTTCCTAATCAGTTCTTATACTGAAACCAGCATCTTCACCTGGATCAAAACCTTTTGCATTTAAAAATACTGGTAAAGTCATACAGTATTGCAATTTTTACTATGCAATTAAAACCCTGCCGTGTTTGCAGGTAACATTCAAATGCTGGGATGTAAATCATAAGGGAAGAGGCCTTAGAAGCCGTCTCAGGGGGCCCTGGGGACTGCATGGCCCATTTACACAGATTTTTGTGCCCACACGATTGCCCCGTGCCTGTCCCTGTAGACCTCATGCTGAATGGCAGGATGCTGGCTCTCGGGTACCACCCGCCGCTTCCTTAGCTCCTGGCTGTGCCCCTCCAGCCCTGAGTATGGTAGGACAGGAAGGGGAGATCCCGGCTAACCCCGCGCGGCACCCACACTCCCTGGTGCATTGTTTCCTTACCCATAAGTCTTTTCTCAGAGCCTCCTTTAAATCCAGGTACCCCTTGTCCAAAAGGACCTCCTGCAGCCTCTCTCCACATCTCCCTGATGCCACCACCTCGCCTTCCCCCCTTCACTCAGGAAGCCTGCCTTATGGGATCTGAAACTCGATGTGATATGGAACTCTTGCTTTCTGGGGAGGGGGAGGTGGGGGGGAGGGGCGGGTTCGAGGGGTGGTGGACAACTGATCCAAACGGTGGAATAGGTCGGAGCCTGGAAGCAAATAGAAGAGAAGAGCCTGAGGCTGCTTCTCCCAGATCTGGGCGCTAGAGCTGAGCATCCACAGAGGGAGGTGGTCACAAGGCTGACAGGTGGGAGAGGATACAGGGTGTCCCGTGCTAAAGGCCCAGCCTGGGGCCCAGTCCGCCTGAGTTAGCGCCTGCATTGAGGGGCCGGGCTGGGGATGCTGCTCTGTGGCTCAGGGAGATCGGGGCTTAGCACCTCTCAAAGCATTTGCCATTGGTGCATGAGTGGGCGGGTTTCATGGTGCCTTCAGTCTGTGAACTCACAAGATGAAAAGGCTAACCTCTTTTTTGGCATTCTTTCTCTTGGAAACTTTTATTTATGCTCCAAACAGCTGAATTATGAGCACTGCACTGAGGGCAGGCCTGGGTTTCTACTCTTTGGTTGGGGGATCAGCTTTCATCGGTTTTTTCTTCCCTCCCTTCTTCCCCTTATTTTTTTCTTTTTTGGAGTCCACAATCCAGGGACTCCCCTGTTTGGAGCTATTTAAGCAGAAGTATGCTGACAAGAGCAGCCTGGAAGGGATTCCTGTCCCCGAAGGGAGGCCGCTGGGGGACCCTGTGGCAGGCAAGGGGAGCCGCGTCTGCAGCCTTCAAGCCTCTGCCTGAACTCAGTATTGTCTTCCTCAGCTGTAATGTCCCCACACAGGTGCCCCAGGGAAGGACTTCCTGTGTTTCCAATGAGCCTCGGACCCTTCCAGGGCCGCGTGTTTCTGGAAGGCCTTCACCCAGCCTGGCTTTTCCAAACACAGCCACGGGGCCAACAGTCTGGGCGCCTGGGCTTACACGGACTAGGCAGCAGGGGGTCTGAGTATTCACACCCCCACTCCTCAGTAGACCTTGCTCAGAGCCGGGTACGGGGGGTTTGGGAATTATTGCTTCCAGAAGACAGGGATCCAGCTTCGCTGCTGGGCCTGCCGAATCTGTTGTGCGTTTGGGGGTTGTACACACCCACAGTGTTTCATGACAGACTGTGGTTAGAGGGCTGCCGAGTGGTGTGATGATTAAACACCGTCTCGGGCATGGGCGTGGGACAGACTCGAACCTGACTACAGGAGCTGGAGCAAATTCTTAACCTCTGTAAGCTCAGTTTCCTCGCCTGTAAAACCGTGTGTTTCCAGAGGGCGGACCAGAAGGCAGGGAGGCCGGGAGGTGCCTAGATCACAGGTCATCACGAGGGTGAAATAAGATAGCACGTAAGTGGTACCCGGCCACACCCGGGGGCTAAAGGAGGTCTGACTCCTGTCCTCCGGTCTAGGGCCCTCGGGAAAGCAGAGGCCTCACCTCTCATCACCGGAAGTTGTGCCTGAACAGATTGCAGAGAGACGCTCGGGGCGTTACGCTGTTTACTAGGGGACTTTGAGGGTACAGAAAGCAACTCTTCTTCTCTGTGTTGCTCACATTATGAATAAAAACCCGGTGTCTGTTTTCTGTGGAACATGGTTTTGCAAGCTCCGATTTGTTCCCAGAATGCCTTTGTGAGTTTGGCAGCTGATGGCTTATGGGCAAGGGACCTAGCGGATGAGTAACTTGCCCCACAGCGGGGGTAGCGTCTCCCCCCGCCCCACTTACGCCAGAGAGTCGGCGCCCATCTCTGCTCCGTCCTGGCTGCGTTTGTACAGTGTTTGCTTTCCTGTCTTGGTTTTGCTCTAGCAGAGGTCGACCTGGAGACCAGAAACGGTACTGGCTTTGCTATGGAGGACCAACAGGATATGGGGCCAGGGAGGGAGGCTGCGAGGGAAGTTCAGGGACAGTTTGTGACAGGCCAGTGGTGCTTCCTCAGAGGTATGCAAAGAATTCCCATGTTCTTTATGTTACTCTGGGTCACTGGCTGACTTTGGCCCAGAGTGGTTTGTGGCAATACCAGCAAAGTCAGATCGTGACAGGTCCCCAGCTGGCAGTGTGGAACCTCTAAAACCTTCCCTGGCCTTGGCAGGAGTGCCTCACTTTGATGCTTGGTGTGTGGATTACAGACTCTGCTGTTTAAATATATCCAGAGGAACCATAAGGGCTGTGCTTCCAAACTGAGCAGCAAAAAAGAATTGCACAGGGAAGGCATTTGATTTTACTCCCCTTCTCTCTTGCCCCCCACCCCTACTCTAGCCGAAATATCTGGTTCCAGGACAGTGTAGCAGTACTTGGGAAATCCCTGCCAGGCCTCCAGGAAAAGGAGTCTGAAGTTTTTATGATGTTTCTTGTTTCAAAGGCCTAAAGGAAAGTCATGAGCATGATTGCTTTACCTGTTGCAAATATCTTTCTCCCCTGAGAGTCCAGGCTTTCTGTGTCTGTACCCTGAGTGAAAAGGGGAGAGGAGCCCTCGTAACATGCATAGCAGGGGTTGGGGCTAGTCTTGTGCAGCAGGGCGGTGACAGCACAGACCCCTGCTTGTGTTCTGTGCCGCCTTGCTTCAGCTGCCTTCCGGGCTAACCCCTAGGTGGCCCAGCCTGTGCGGGGCCACCACGGCATCTCTTTGCCTTTCAGTTTTAGGAAGTCATTCTAATTTAGTTCATACTGATTGCATAACTCCCAAGAGGTTCCTTCTTTATTGGAACTTTGCTGCTTTTTCCAGAAATTTCTGGTACTGTGACGTGAGGCCACGTAAGGTCATCTACTTGCAGGGGTGGCTTCCTGGGTGTGCGACCTGTGTAGTCTCACAGTCCCATGCTCAGACGGGCCCCGAGGTTGGGGTTTAGTGCTGCGCAGCTGTAGTCTTGAGATTCTTAGTAGTTTCATCTTCGAATTTATTGTTCGTAAGTGAACTCCAGTGGGACAATGGAGTATGTCATGGGGACTTGGAGCCTCGGCCCAAGTTGATCGTATCAACTACCGTCTATCTCCCTGGCTCCCCTCCCCTCAGTGGGTTCTCACCCCTGCCAGACTCTGCCCATGCTGGGGCCTGGACACAAGAAAAGTTGGCATTAGGTGTGTGTGCCCCATGGCATCTCAGGACAGGGCACGTTGGCAGCTGTCAGCTCCACGGCCTGTTCCCTGGGTGACGAGGCACAGGTAAGGCTCTCCCCTACCCCTGATTGAGGTACCTGATGCGTTCTGATCACAGAGGCTATGATACCCTCGGGGGTCAGCTGTCTGCCTCAGTTGGGGTCCCCGAGAAGAAGAAATATCTCTGTCTAGATCGCCCCGCCCCAGTTGGGTCACCGCACATCTGTCCAGCTTCTGGCAGCAAGGGAACCCAGCAGTGGGTGGTCACCTGTGCATTCATTGACTCACTTGTCACTAGGGCCCCCACATACCTGTGAGGTCCTGCGCTCAGCCTGCAAGAACCCTCACGCCTCAGAGAGAGAGAGATGGCGTAAACAGCAGAGACCATCGTGACATGCACAACAGCATGAACGTACTTAATGCCACTGTCCTGTATACTTGAAGGTGGTTACAGTAGTAAATTTTATGTTTGTTTCACAATTGAAACACACACCCACCCACCCACCCACCCTCCCCAGAACGGATGGAGAGAGACCATGGAAGGAAGGAAAAGGCTTTATATTGAGTGCCTTTAATGGCACTTTTCCCCTGCATTTCCATTAGGGGACCCACATTTTCACTTTGCACTGAGCCCCCAGGCTATGTAGCCACTTTGTAAAACTGCCTTTTGTAAAACCCACCAGGCTTTGCCTTTCAAGCGGCCTGCCCTAAGTCCGGAAAGTGTTTTGATGAGCAGACTCTTACCTTTCCTCTCTTCTCCCCACACAGGTCTTCTGTTGGCTGTGTGCCAGGCCCTGGAGAATACCACATCTGCCCTGAGTGGTGAGTCCCGTCCCCTCTGTGGGGTGGATGGCGCGGGAGTACAGGAAGGGAGCAGGCCTTGGCTACTTTGTGGAGCCTGCCCTCTAAACTTCCTCTCGGGCTCCTGCCCTCTCTGCTAACGCGGGGCCTTTCCCTGAGCCCTCGCTGTCCTCCGTCCCGAGGGCCCGGTGGCACTCCTGGGAGGTCTTCACTGCAAGAGCAGGAGTGCTGTTCCCCCTCTCCCAAGGCTCGCCGCCTCCCATCTCTGCTCAGTCTCTGTGGGCAAGCGCAGTGGACAGCGGAGCCTGCAGGACCTGAGAGCTCCGGACCATCCTCAGTTTCCCCACTCACATAATCGTGTCTCTAAAGAGGAACCCAGATTCCTAAATCCTTTTGTCCGCTTCTGCCTGATGATCTTTGTTTTGTTATTTTATGGTTTATCTTTGACATTTCTAGTAGTATTTCTCTTATTTCATTTTAAAGATCCTAGATGAACATATTGGAAGGTTTGGGGAAATGTAGGCGGCAGACCTCCCCTGGTCAGAATGCCCCGGAAGCCTCCACTGTTGCACTGTGTATTGTCTTTAGCCTTTGTCCGGGTGTGCTCATATTTTTATACAGTTAGTTATGGTGAGGGAACTGTTTTGATTCCTGCTTTTTAAATGCAAGTTTTGGAGTGGTGCATTTTTCCATATCGCTGGATAGTCTTGAAATTTATCCTTTTAAAATGTCATGATGTTCCCCTAAGATGGACACATGTGATTTAATTAAGGTTTCCCCATTGGATATTTATGTCGCCTCCAGTTTAAATTATGATGTTACCTATTTGTGCCTAGAAGCTTTTCCTTCTTAGGTTTCTTTCCTCAGGATATATCTCTGGGAGCAAGAACAAATCGACCTCGGGGGGAATTGAGCTAACTTTAATGCCAGCAATGCGGGAGTCTGCCAGTTTCAGTATTCCCTTGCCGACGCGGAGTCTGCTCTCATCCCTCACTGCAGTAGACCCCTGCTGTATCTCTCTAGTTCTTTCAGGGAGGTGTCTGTGGTGGGCGGGGCGTGGGGGTTGTTCTTACATATTCATAAATTCTCTAACCAACCACACAGCCTCCCTGGTACTTTGCTCTTTCTCTTTCAGACCTTTCCCTCCAAACACACTGGAGGTACCACTCCGGCTGGGTACTACTGATTCTGTAGCCCCATAGACTGCCCCTTGGAGCTCTTGTCCTTGATGCAGTTGAACCCTTAAGGTGTCCAGGCCACTTGGTGACCCGTCATGCCACAGAAGAAAATGCCTTATATGCCTTCTGTTTTGCAGGGGCTGGGGTGGAAGGGTGTGTCCGCCCCAGAGCAGTACTTCTGAAGTCCAGGGTCTACCGGAGTTTCCACTTTTTAATTACCTCCCCCATCACAGAGGGCTCAGATGTGAATATATCGGGGATGGGGGGGGGCATTAGTTTGTGACTCCACCATGCTGGTCTCAGAATTGTCCTCTCTCCCTTCCTAGGATGCATTTTCTCCCAGGTGCACCCTCAGCCCCTCCTGGTCCTCCCTAGAGGACCTGGTAGGTTAGCGCCAGGTTCTCTACTGAGTCCCTTTCTAAGTGATGCAGGCGGTCAGTTGCGGTGGTGGCAGGTGCTCATCCATGGGGAGAGGGTGCTCCTGGTTATTTTACCCCTCCTCCCAGTCTCCAGCCATTCATACAGACAGGGGGTGTTGTACCTGAGCCTATCCTCTCAGCTGTGGCTCCTGCCAGGACCCTTTGGGGTCTTCCCTCGTCTCTCCTGGGCAGACATGAGAAGACCTGCTATATCCATCCCAAAATTACTGTCGTTGCTGCGCTAGTGACCAGCTTCTGTTCCATCTTTCTGGACTTGCTTCTGAGAGAATGCCTCTGATGTCAGCAAGTACTCGAGGTTCAGCCTTCCTCATTATGATGGATCTTCCAAGAGTTAGTCATACCCTACTGTGTTGCACACATTACCCTATAACTGGCTGAGGGCCACTCTGTGCCCCAACGTGGTGGGTGAGAGCAGGGGCAATGCCACAACTTCTAGTGTCCAGGGGGCCTCGAGATCCCAGAGCTGGTGGGTGGTCTGTGGAGAAGGGAAGTGCACTGCCTACCTGACCTCTGCATTACTCTCTGTTTGATGGGTCCGTTAACTATGCAACTTGTGCCCCAGAGAGGTTGATGGAATAGCTCTTTCCATTTTTACTTACTCTCCACCCTGCCTCATTGGACCCAGACTTGAGTCCAGAGACAGCTGGGCTGAGAGACAAGTCCAAACGGCAGTGATGGTGTCATAGCCACCTCTTAAGGACTAGGGCTTTGTGACTGAATCAGGCTCCTTTGCTTAACTTCTCTTCCTTTAGAGTGACCTTCCTTCTCCTCAAAGACTCCTCAAGCCCTGGGAGCCCTTGACCACTCCCACCTCACCCCTACTCTATCCTTACCAGGCATAACTGAAATCCTGTTGTGGGCACAGTGCAAATGGGGGACCACCCCACCAGCCACATTCACCCCCCCCAACATCGGAGTGCGTATTGAACTCCTGGCTAATTCAAGAAGTAAAACTATTTGTTGCTTTTAACTATGGAAATCTTCATACACAGAGGAGAAGAAATAGTGAAATCAATTCCCACATACCCGTCACCCAACTTGAGCAGTTAGCATTGCTCTGCCATTTTTCTTTCATCGGTTCTCATGCCATTTTGGTTTTTTCCCTTTGCTGGGATATTTCAAAGCAAAGCCCATTTCACTTGTGAATGTTACTGCTATCTCACAGATAAGGACTTTAAAAAACAAAACGACAGTCCCATTACACCAATAAAAGCAACAACAATCCCTTTTTGTTCGATCCTTAAATATGGAGGGTAGACGATGCTGCATTCAGTTTTCACAGCTGTACTTTTGAGCTGTATTTAATTTGCATTTCCTTTAATGTTTTCATATTTTGCTTTCTATTTAATTTCCTTTCGGGTGAACACCGTTTTTGTAAAGTGTGTTCCTTTGTATCCTGGATGACTGACTTTCACCTCTGAGTCCCTCCTAACCCCATATGACCTGGATGTTGGCAGGCTCGCTCACTAAGTCTCAGAGCTATCTATTGAGGTGTAAAGATGGGTTGTTGTAGGACAAAAGCTACAAGGCTTTACCCATGACATGAATATGCAGGTCTCTTCACTCAAGCGTTGACAGGAATGAGAAACAATAATGGTTATAAGAAGGCTTTGATACATTCTGTGCTAGAGCCTAGACAGACTCAGGATTCAGCTCTAACTTTTTGATGGAGCGGCATAGACAGAAAATCACCAACTGTGTGTGCCAATCGAGGGTAGCGCATGCACTTGAGGGAACATGGGGCTGATCCCATGTGGCTTTCTTGTGCTTTTTGGAAAAGAAAAAGTTCCATGCTCTTATTACTTGACAGTTGCCCTTGGCCTTTCTTGTTGACGTTTCATTGGTTTCTTCTAATCTTCCTCTCCCTTAGATCCCCAAATGTGAAGGGTAAATTATGCCAGAGGCATAGGAAACTGACATTATTGTTGTAATAAGTGATTTTCAGACATCCACTTCAGGTGGGACACTGGAGCGATTCGTGCCTTAGGCTGGAGGTCAGGAACGCTGTGCGTTGGGGCCCAGCTGGTCTCCGCTTTGCCGAGACCCTGTGCAAGTTGTTCATCCGGTTCCTGTTTAGATCTGAGTTTCCTCATCTATTGGACTTGGATCGGGAATAGCCTATGAGATTTTTCACACGACCACTCTGATAAATGGATAGAGACTGCTTGGAAAGCTTTGTTCAGAAGAATTATAACGCTGCCTTGAGGCCATTTGGAAATTATGGCTGTGGTCAGTTGGTGGTGGTGCCTTCCATGGACCTAAGGTGGGGAAGCAATGGGGTGACTGCCATATATTTAATCCTCTTGGAACCAGATGCTCTTTTACATTTCAGTCCTAACATTCTAGTTGAAGAGGCAGTCCTTCTCCATCTTTGTCCTCAAAGAGCCCACCACACAGGTGACAAGAGAGCATGGGAATCCATAACGCGAGTCTCATAATGACCTGAGGCCACCTCAGGTGACTGCTTCGTGGGTGATTTAGACAATAATTGCTGTGGGAGTGAAGTCAATAGTCTGGGGGTTAGGACAGAAAATTTGTAACTGGGTGGTTGTTAATTTGTAAAGGCAGGAGAGAAACATAGCTGGAGGCAGAACGAGGACGACAGCACCTACAGCTTAGAACATCCGTCACACCCTCCCAAGGAAGGAGCTATGACCCATCTTCAAAAGGCACCTTTTAATGCCCCTTAAAAGGGACAGAATGCACCCGGTTAAGTTGTTGGGTGGCTCCTTGCTTAACCCTCCAAAATGTTGCGCATTTCCCAGGCCGCCCATCTGGTTCTCATGTTTTCATGAGACTCACTCTAATGACCGAGGGGTGTGGCGAGGGCCTTGCTCAGACACCTGGCAGCAGGCTCCGGGCTCCGCTCTGCTATCTGCCTTGCTTGATCTGCGTGCCTCTTTACACCTCTGAACTTCTCCTTCCTCTAGCCTGTGTCTGACACCACCTCGCTGGAACCGGGGAGCCTTTGAAGGCTCGCTCGAGTTCGTGTCGGGGAGACTTTTCAGAGGTGGTGGTGGAAGAGGATGGTGAAGATGTTCTGTGGGGGTGTCATTCATGGGGAAGGTCACCATGATGGCTGGCTCGGGGAGGTGGCAGTCAGGTTTGGGTGAGGACGTTGAGCTTAATGATGTAAGGAGGGTGAGCTCGAGCTGGGGGTGCACAGAGGGAGGGAGATCGGATCATACAGAAAAGTCCTTGAAGGCGTTACTTGTTTGGGAAACAGGTAGAACGTGGATCAGCCAGCAAGCAAGAGATCTGTTGATTGCTCATCTCCCCTAACAAAAGCTTTTCAGAACTGCAACTGCTTCCCCGTTCCATTGTCTGGAGTTTTCCCACGTGGAGCTGAAGTCATTCTAAAATTAGAAGGCTCACGTGCTCTACCCAGGCACACAGTTCACCGTTCCAAATATGTGTCTTTAGCACAAGAGATGTGGTGTACCTTGGCTTGGGGGGAAAGCACATACACCTGTGTGTGGCGGGACTTGCCGCAGAGAATGTTTGGAGGAAGGTGGGGCCTCAGGAGAGAATGAAGGATTTTTTTTTTCTTTCCTCTCTAGGATTTATCCTTGTCATCCAATTCCTCATTCGACCTTCTCTTTTTCGCAAAGGAGACTATGCCAAGCGAGAGGGAAGGTAGCTCAGGGTAGTAGGCCAGAGGATGTGGAATCAAGGGTTAGAATTCTGACTCACCAGCTGCATAGCCTTAGTAGATCTCTTCAGTCCCCATGAACCTCAGTTCCCCATCAACAAAATTAAGGAGGGGATTAAGGCAGTGTCTTTTCAAACCCTGAGTCACAAAATCACTTTAGTGGATCACAGCCAGCAGTTTTAAAAGTGAAATTAAATAGCTTAGAATAGAGAACTTCAGAGTAAAGAAAGGTCAGGGAATGATTCATGACAGTCTTGTTTTAGTTATGAATGGGCACATACTGACTGGCATTCTGCATCATTTACTTGTATAGACGGTACCTCTATTGTACCCTCCGTAATATCCAGTCTTATTTCTTTAGTATAAGAACTTGGACGCTAAAAGTGCTATAAATCTTTCTAAACCTGTACATTACCCTCCCCATCATACACCTGGTTTTTTATAGCTGACTCGTTCACCTCTAATTTAAAGTAATTCTTTTAATCTATTCACCTTCATCAAGTCTTTCCAAAACCGTGAACTTAATAGAAATAACCACTTATACACAGATAACTCGTTCGTTTATGTAATATCTAATTAAGTTACATAAATACAGTTAGTACAACCAACATAAACAGGTTTGGGAACAAAACACAAACGTCCTCTTGGTAAACAGACAGCTTACCTGGTAGAAACAGAAGTGGGCTGGTAAACCAGACTAGCCAACTACCTACGTTTTTGCGTGCTGCTCTAGATGGTTTCAGCAGAGGATGGGGCTGTGTAAATCAGGAGCTTGGTTTAAGCTGAGCTCAGTGAAGAGACCACCTGCCATCTTTGAAAGGAGCAAGGCAAGTGACACAACTTGTGGATTTTTAACGACATCAGGGCCCATGGAAGGCTTCCTGTTCTCCCACTTCTTAGTCGCGGGCATTTGTTACCAGACATCGATTAAGTACCGCCCTCTCCCAGGCATGGCGCTGGGCGCCGGGGAAATGCGGGAGAGGTAAATGAGCCCTGCCATCAGAGGGCACATGGCAAGTAGATAAATGTGGATAATTTTTACATCCCAGAGGAAAGCATCAACAGAGACAAAGCCGCGATCTACCAGGATGGATTTCTTTAAAGAAAACACCAGCTTTTATTATATTTAGACTTACCTTTTTAAAAAATTTTTTTTAAATATTTGTTTTTGAAAGAGAGAGAGAGACAAAGTGTGAGTAGGAGAGGGGCAGAGAGAGAGGGAGACACAGAATCCGAAACAGCCTCCAGGCTCTGAGCTGTTGGCACAGAGCCCTACATGGGGCTCGAACCCCCGAACCTTGAGATCATGACCTGAGCCGAAGTCGGACACTTAATTGACAGAGCCACCCAGGTGCCTCTCAGACTTGCCAGTTTTAATCGAAGTGCCAACCTCTACTTTTTATTCTCTTTGTTAAATTGTGTCTTGCTCCTTTTTTTTTCCCCCTGTATCTACTGGAAGCACAAAGACTATTGTCAGCCATCACTCCAGAAAATATCAACATCTCTCTGAAGTGCCCGCTCTTATTGTGAAGGGCCCCAGAGGAACCTGCGGAGGGACTTCAGGCACGTCATTGTAGAACTCAGTCTTCTCAGAAGGAAAAAGGAAAAGGCTCTGGGTTGACAAGCGGTGGGGAGACAGAAGGGACCCGGCTACCTTTCACACTATCTGTGGTCTGGGCTTCCATGGCGAGATGAGGCCTGTGCATGCTCACTTCCCCATCAACGTCGTTATTCAGGACAGTAGTTCTCTTGTAGAAATCCAAAATTTTTGGAGAGAAAATTCATCCACAGGGTTTAGACAGGGCCAAGAGTTGCTCGTTTAGTATCTCAAACCCCCATGAGTTAGTTCTCGAAGGAAACAACATTGAACTTGTATCAAATTCAGCTGCTTTGATTCAATAAGCCACTATGGTTGAAAACAAAGCAGAAAATTTTTGGATAGTGTCTATGTTTCTGAAAAAGGTACAGTTCAGCAGGCCAATAAGTAAGAGCTGGGTTGTCTGGCTACAGAAACAGCAGAGTGCTGGATGATTGCTCAGCTTTTTGATATTTTAAAGGTGGAATAAAAGCCATATATTGATTTAAGGGGGGAAAAATTGCATCCTACTCAGCGTGGCCCATGGGACTGAGCTGGCTTTCCCTGTGATTGGTCATTCTCCTGACTCTGCCAGGCACCTTGTGTTGCAAGAACAGAACCCAACTACACATCAGCGTAGGTGAAAGGGGCTTGATTTTTAAGGGATCAGGCCTCGCAGAATGGCTGGAAATGCCGCACAGCCTGGCCCAAGGAGTGCAGGAGCCAGGGGATCCTCAGCTGTAGCCGTTTCTACACACTGTATCTACCGCGAAGGTAATTCTACCTTCCATCCAACTCCTTCCATCTCTGTGCCTCTTAACTCAGAGTCTCCAGAGAGAGAATCAGATTGGTCTGGTCTTCCTTGGTCAAGCAGTCACCCAGCTGCTGCAGTCAGGCTGGGAGGGGAATTCTCTCTGGCTAATGGGAATATAGGTGCTTTTAATTTCCTTGTGCCTTCCTATTTTTCTACCATGTCAGCAATGGGCATATTTTAATACTATCATCAGGAAAGGGGATGGCTAGATTTTTTAAAAGACAGAAAAGGCAGTAGCTCCTGTCTGTCCGCAGGTCTGTCGGTCAGCATGGATTGAGTACAGGCACGTCTGTCTTGTCCAGCGCCTGCTGCTGTCACTAAGGCTCAGGTGGTGTTGCTGTTTCTGGAGCACAGGGACCTGCCCTCCTGGCCTGCTTGTGGGCTACCTGCTCCCTGCAACTTGAAGCCTACACCTTGCTCCTCGGCACAGCAGGCCCTCCAGGCACCTTGCCGTTTGGAGAGATTGGCACTGATAGGACAGTCACCAATGCACCTCCCAGTGCTAGGGATGCTTCTCCAAAGTCTTCTCCAGTAGCCCTTTGGCTCCTAGATCTTGATCTACTTTGCAGAAATGCTAAGTACCTGATACCTCTGGGTTTCAACAGAGAAGGGGGGGGGGAACTTTCTGGGTTCCTGACTCTAGAACTAGACAGGCTAAGTTCAAATTCTACCTCTGCCCTTTACTAGCCGTGAGACCTTAAGTAAACTACTTAATCTCTCTGTGCCTCAGTTTCCTATCTATAACATAGGAATGGCCGTAGCACCTGCTCGTAGGGTTCTTCTGACAATGAAGAGCTTACACGGCAAGCACTGGAGCTATGTGGGCAAACAGTAGGTGCTCGAAGTGTGAACTGCTGCTGCCTCTATGCTCAGTATGTGATTGGCGATGTGCATATTAGGAAGCAAGACCTGTATCTTCATGCCGCTTTTATCCCCTGGAGGGGCATCCTCAGGCAGTGGTTCTCATTACCGTGTGGGTGGAAGAGTCTTCTCGGTGACTGCCGAAGCTTCGATCCCGGGGCCTCGTCCCAGTGTGGCCCAGAAATCTGCATTTTTAGTCCTCGGCCACATTGCCCTAAGGCCCAGTGGGAAGAAGCCAATTGCCCACGACCTTGGAGGCTATGGTGTGTTCTCCTGTGGGCAACGGCACCTCCCTTCCCTGGAACCCTTGCTCTTCCTCAGCTGGACAGTGCTGGTTCTGGGGGCCTGTGAGATGTTTGTGTTCCACAGCAGACTTTCTAGCATTCACCAGAGAGCTTGGCAAAGAGAATCAAAAACCTCAGAACTCTGCCCATCGCCTCAAAATATCCTCTTTCTCGTTATCTTTGCCTCTAGTGAAATGATGAACGCGATAGCTTGGGATAAGAAATCAGCTTTGTTTTCTGAGAGCCCAGGCCCAAGCCTCCAGCTCCTGAGTTTGGGGGCAGCCTGGAGGGTCCAGTTATTTCCTAATGAAGGGACCTTTAGCTATCCAGCCAGGCCCAGACGTCCCCCTCAGCAGGCTCAGCAGCTGTTTGATTTGCCGACTGCTTCCAATTGTTTCTTCTTAGTTTCCTGACTTGAAGGTTACGGCCCTACTCCTTTATCAAACTGTGCCATGGGAGGTGATTTCTCCCATCCGGACGTATTTTTCACCAGGTTGCATTGACCAGAACGATTCTTGAATGCCAAAGCATGCTAGCGCTAAACAAAAGGGAAACAGGAGGAACTAGAATAGAAGTCTGTCTCAATTCTGCTCACATGCCGGAGCTGTGTAGCCTGGGGTTCAGAAGGAGAACCTTTTTCTTCCCAACCGTCACTTGGCAGCCGGGCTAAGAATCTCTTTTTCTGGGCCTTTTTGCATCCTGTCTTTGGGAACTTGGGATATAATGAATATCTCTCCTTGCTGTCCACAGTAGGTCTCAGAAAGGCATTTTTTGGAATCTTGAAAGCAGAAGATGTTCAATCTTGCTACGAAATCTGCCACAGGGAATCTTCCTGGTGTTCTGAGGTATGACAAATGGCAGTAGAGTCATGAATCACACAACGCTCAAGGGGAGACTCTGTAAAATCCTGGGGCTAGCAGGCTTTCCACCTGATACCGTGTTAAAGAAACACAGCCCAGCACAGCGAGAGGCTGTAGAAACCCAGATGCTCATCTAACCAAATGACAACCATACTGCAGTTGTCATTACACACGATTTCCCAAGGTCAGTACTCCCCAGCCTTTTCCAGAATAAATACCCAATCCAAACATCAAAAGTGTGTGATACACCACGGTGAGATATCATTTCATACCGGTCAGAATAGTTAGTATCAAAAGACAAGAAATAACAAGTGTTGGTGAGGATGTGGAAAAAAGAACCTACTGGTGGGAATGTGAATGGTGCAGCCGCTATGGAACACAGTATGGATGTTCCTCAAAAAATTAAAAATACGGGGCACCTGGGTGGCTCAGTCAGTTGAGTGTCTGACTTTGGTTCAGGTCATGATCTCGAGGCTTATGAGTTCTAGCCCCGAGTCAGGCTCTGTCAGTGGGCAGCCTGCTTTGGATCATTTGTCTCCCTCTCTCTCTGCCCCTCCCCCACTCACTTTCTCTCTCTCTCTCTCTCTCTCTCTCTCTCTCTCTCTCTCTCTCTCTCTGTCTCTCTCCTACATAAACATTTTAAAACATTAAAAATAGGACTACCTTATGATCCAGCAGTTCTACTTGAGTATTTACCAGAGGAAAATGAAAACACTAATTTGAAAAGAGATATACACCTCTGTGTTCATTGCAGCATTCGTCACAATGGCCAGGATATGGAAACAACCCAAGTATCCACTGATGGAAGAATGGATAAAGAAGAGGTGTGTGTGTGTGTGTGTGTGTGTGTACACATACACACAGAAACGGCGCGCGCGCACACACACACACACACACACACACAACGAAATACTACTCAGCCATAAAAAAGAAGGAAATCTCACCATTTGCAACAACACGATGGACCTTGAGGGTATTATGCTAAATGAGATAAGCCAGACAGTCAAAGACAGTACTATATGATTTCACTTATATTTGGACTCTAAAAAACAAAACAAATGAACAAACAAAATAAAACTCATAGATGCAGAGAACCAGATTGGCGGTTGCCAGAGAGTAGGGCGCCGGCAAAATGGAAGAAGGGAATCAAAAGGTACAAACTTCGAGTCATAAACTAGTCCTAGGGATGTAACGGATGGCATGGGGACTGAAGCCAATAACATTGTATTTCATATTATGTGACTTTATATGGTGACGAGGGCTACTAGACTTACTGTAGTGAGTGTGTCACAGTGTATACAAATACTTAGTCATCGATAGGTGTTTCTTAAAAGAATCTTTTCATAGATTTCTCTAAAATGACGGTGTTATTAGGCATATAAAACACAGGGGCATAAACCTGTAGGACCCCAAGCTCACAGGGCCCGTATGGATGAAAACACAGTCTTCCCAGGCTTATGCGCAGTGCCCCCGTCTGCTAGCTGCCTGGGGTGTGTATCCAGCGGGGGTGGTTGCTAGGTTAGAAATTCTCACGTTATTCTCAGAGCTTATGCTTTCCTTGATTTCAGCTTCTCATTAGCAGGTGAGCGAATTATGCCTTTTTCATCTATTTAAGTTTGGCTTGACAGCAGGGTACTTAAAATAAAAATCCTATGAATCTGATAGCACAGTGGTTGCAGTATAGGCTGGAGCCAGACAGCCACAGTTTAAGCCTTAACTGTGCCCCTTGGGGACTGTGACCTTGGGCGAGCTCCTTAACCGCTCTGTGCCTCAGTTTCCCCATCTATAAAGCGGAGACAACAACTGAGCCTACGTAATACGGCCATTATGAGGGTTAATGAGATGACATCTGTAAAGCATTTGAACATTGCAGGGCACGTAGGAAGTTCTGGGTAAGTATCTGTTACGTGAATCTTTTCATTTGGATTTACAAAGACAAAGTGAGAAAGCAGTAACGTTTATGTGAGAAATGGTATCTGAAATACCAAGGCGGCCTGAGCTAGTGGGTAGCAGGAATGTTGGTGGCAGTGACTAGAGTCTGAAGGCCAACAGGGGCGAGGCAGGGTCAGCCTCACAACTCAGTGCTTGGGGGTGTGTCCTTCACACGCAGAGCAGGTCAAAGGAAGCCCCATTCTGCCACTAGGAAGTGATGTTCTAGAACCTGCCACTCCAGTAAATGCTGAAAAGTGCAGCTTTGCTTTCAGAATTACAGCACCCAGTGCAGAGGAAATAGTCTGCCCCTTTGGTGACAGGGGAAGCATGGGATGGTGTTCTCTATTCTGAGCACTGAGATTTAATAGGGACAGAGGGAAATTGGAGAATTGTGGAAATGCTGGAGGCCGGCCAAGGCACCTAAGGGTAGAAAAGGAAGGTTAAGAAGGTCTTGGCTTCCTGTGTCAGGTGCCTGACACATGTCACAGGACCCCAGAAGGGAAAACGGTGTGGTCCCTTGCTTGAAGATTTCATATTCTCTCTTCCTACATGGAAGCCCTCAGACACTGTTGTTTGAAGTCTGAGCGGGCTGCTCTCACTTCATGGGCGGGGTTCAGGGAGAAGTTGATGATCACATGTGGGGACTATTTATAGTGATTTATTTGAGAACAGTGCACTCCTAATTCCCCTTTTGATTGTAACAATTTAAGAATCTAAGTGGGAGCACAGGTTAGAAATGCATAAAGACGGGAAAATAATTAGTTAAGCTGAGGGTATACCTAATTGAGGAGCTGAAGGTTGGGATTCAGTGACTCTCAGGATTAACCATCCAGGTGACAATGTGGAAGAAAATTCTATCTTTTCAAAAAAAGAAAAACTAGTTCTTTGGTACCCTCGAGAAAGGGGATATTATACTAGAGGGATCTTTGGCCCAATTTGAGTTGAGTATATCTATCTAACTTCTTTCTTTTTCTTTTTCTTTCTCACTTCCTTTCTCTCTTTCTCTCTTTGTTTCGGGATTCTTATGTTAAGAATATTTTAATATTCTTATCATTGAATGTGAGGGCTAACTGTGGAGGGCTCTGCTGGGCATCAAAGACAGACAACAGACAGCCCCTGCCCTCAGGGCCCTTAAGTGGTGGGGGTGAGGCATAGAACTCCAAAGGGTAACCTGAATTAGATGGCTGCTCACCAGAGTTCTAAATCGAGCAGCGAGCAGCGGCAGGAAGGACCCACCACAGGCTGTCCTGCCTGAGGGGACTGAAGAAGGTGCACCGGAGGGCTGAATCTTTAATCTGTGCTCCACTGCAGAGAAGGTCTTCCTGGTTTGGAAATCGCTTCAGCCATGACAGAGGGCTTGAGGATGTGTGTTGAGAGGATCCCGGCGAGTTCAGAATTCAGGATCTCTTGTCTGTGAACCATGGAAAGGGGTACGGCCTCCAGACCATTTTTTAACAAGTTAAATTTAATGTTTGTTAAACAGTGAAACATCTAGGCCTCCTGCTACCCACGTGCACGTTGGCACGCCTTGTGCCGCTTATGCCCACAGTTGGCCTCTCTCAAAGGACGAAGGGCACTTCTGATTAGGATAGAGCAGACGAGGCACCGACAGCCTGTTTTCACTGCGCTTGAAGGAAGGGGCTCAGCCGAGCAGGTCTTCCCCCCCTGCTGGCCACTCTTCAAGTTAAAATTATCAACCTTGGTTAAAGAGTGTTGATACTACTGAGCTATCCAAATAGTTTACTCCTGTAAAAAAGTCTTCAAAGGTGTGCTTTTGCCATTAATACTACAAATTGACTTATTTTGTTAAAGTTGGCTTAAGTACTGTAATTTGTGAGTAAATATAATCCCGTGAACCAGGGTGTTGTTTGGGGAGAGGACTTTGACAGTGATAATATTTTTAAATGTCACTGTATTTTTATTGGTGTTCAAAGGCTTGTATAGTTAACAATTTGGCACACGGAGGATACTGAGTTCATGCTTTGTTTTTAAGGGAATGAGTGCCCAGTGCTCAGTGTATCCTCCTTGAAAAAAGTACATCTCTTTTTTTTTTTTAAATAAGCTCTACACCCAGCGCCAGGCTTGAACTCACGACCCCCAAGATCAAGAGTCGCATGCCCCACTGACTGAACCAGGCAGGCGCCCCAGAAAAGTATGTCTTTAGAAGCCTCTGGCAGCTGTCAAGAGCTGCACTGTTCGGTACCGCAGCCACAAGTGGCCATGGAGCACTTGCCATGTGGCTAGTCCAAATTGAGGTGTGTTAAAAATACACACTATACACTGGACTTTGGAGACTATTCATTCATGCTTCTTTTTGTACACTCTTATTAATGCTTATATTGGTGGCTTATTGAAATGACACTATCTTGACTATGTTGGGTTAAATATCAAATCAACCTCACTCTTTTTTCCCCCTAAAAGTGGCTTCTAGAAAGTGTAAAATCACCTATGTGGCTCACATTTATTTCTACTGGACAGCACAGCTCTAGAACCTTGCATTACCTTTGTTCCCTCTCTCTTTCCTCCCTCCCTGAATGCCAGCCCCTTGGGCCATCTCTCCACAAGCTCATCCTGTTATTTCACAGCCGCCTAGCCGTCTAGCACTTTCTCGCATAGCCGTACCTGTTAAAATGCTCGGCTTAGGCAATGTTGACGTGTCCTTTAAGATCTAGGTCCTACATCTGCCCTTTCACAAAACTCCTCTGTCTATCTTTGGGCAAAATTAATTTATCTCTCTTCTGTCCTGTCCCCTTGGTTTTTAAATATTTAGTATTTCCCCCTACTGCCTCCTCTCTTCTGGTCGGCTCCTTGAGGACAGGGGTGCCCTGTCTTGTTCATCTGTTTCTAAGGTGAACACTTGAATCAGTGCCTGACATGGGTGAGTGCCAGTAAAAGTTTAAAGCATAAATGAATCCTCTCTCCCTGAGCTCAACCAATTTCTGCTAGACCTGAAACACACACGCACACACACACGGAAGACATGAAATTCGGGAAGTTAACCCAACATTGGGCTTACTTCTAAAAGTGGAGGCCACAGGCTGCTAACATAAGAATCACCTCAATGCTTATAAAAATTAATATTACCAGACTTCAGACCAACAACCGGGTTGTGCCGCAGTGACAAATGTCATTACCTCCATAGCAAAAGTTTAACTCAAAGTGCACTCTGATGGTTCAGGTTAGACCTTCATATCAGCAAGAGGACTGTAAGGTCTAGTGACAGTGGTTGACACTCTCACCCAGATATGTGTCACTTTTTAGTGCTCACCTTTCATTGCTTGAAGCCCTTATATGGTTCTTCCAAACTTCCAGGGGGTGAGGAAGACCAAGACTTCTGCAAGCCTAGAAATAGAGATATGTGTATATCGCTATACAAGCTTAACGTGAATCTCAAAGGTGAGGTCCAGGAGCCTACATTTTTAATTCCCATAGTGATCCATAGTCACTCTCAAGTTTGAGGACCGGGAGTTCTCAACCTTAGCTGCTCATTACAGTTACCTGGGGAATTTTAAAAACACTGATGCCCTGATCCTACCTCAGAGATCCTAATTCACAGGAACTAGGGCAGAGTCCAGGCATCAGTAATTTTTTAGTCTTCCCGGGGCATTCTAGTACACATCCAGGGTGGAAAGCCACAGGGGTAAGAAAAAGAGCAAAGGCCTTTGAATCCTGACTGTAATACTGACTAAGCCTCAGTTTGCATGTCTGTCAACAGTAGTGAAGAAACAAATGTGAAAATATTTGTCAACTACAGTATTGAACAGATACTGGCTATTATTCACTGGCAGGTGTGGACATTTAGATAAACTGGGTTTGTATACATGCTTACATGCACATGCCACTTACTCCCTCCCCCACACAAAGCCGGGAGGAAAGTGTCCTCCACACCTCTGCCTTCTGCCTCCTCTGCAGGCCCTTCTCCCTCCCTTCCGCTGATATTGATGATAAAGGGGAGAAAGGGAAGGGCAAAAACTCCTTCCCTGCCTCTATCTTCCTCTCCGTGGCCTATTCCAGAACCCTTAGCCTAGGGCTTTTGTTCTGCCATAGCCTTTCCAAGGCCCCTTCCCCCCACTCTCCCTTCAGTCTAAGGCCTGTGTCTTATGCCTATAATTCATTACAACCCTACTTCTAACCTCTTCCCACAGCTTATTCCCCACTGACACCCAGTCCCATGCCAGGACAGACAGCAAGCACCATGGCCCCGGGGAGGCCCTTTCCTGCTCTCTGATGAGTTGAGTAGCATAGAAAATCCATATACTCAGAAAATGGGTCTCCAGGGCATTGTCCCAGAGCAGTATCATTGGGACTGGCAGATTTGGCAACTCTGTGTTTGAGAGGTAGGTAAGGTCAGTAGGTAAGACCAACTTTAGTGAGTTGGTCTAGCATCCTCACCCACTTTTTATAATATCTTGTCTCTCATAGTTTAATAGTTAGTTTAATATTTAGTAGATCCTGAGATCTAACCAACTGGTTTGCAAACAACTTCTGTGTGTGTGTGTGTGTGTGTGTGTGTGTGTGTGTGTGTGTGTGCGTGCTTTAATAATTTTTTATTGTCAGATTGGTTTCCATACAAGAACATCCAGTGCTCATCCCAACCTGTGCCCTGCTCAGTGCCCGTCACCCACTCTCTCCCCTCCCTATACTCCCCTCAACCCTTGGTTTGTTCTTAGTAATTAAGAGTCTCTTGTGTTTTGTCGCCCTCCCTCTCCGCAGCTTTTTTCCTTCCCCTCTTCCCCTCCCCCTTGGTTTTCTGTTAAGTCTCACAAAGTCCACCTATGCGTGGAAACATATGGTATCTGTCTTTCTCTGCCTGACTTATTTCACTCAGCATAATACCCTCCAGTTCCATCCATGTTGCTACGCATGGCCAGGTTTCATTCTTTCTCATTGCTGCGTAGTATTCCATTGTATATATATATACACCACATCTTCTTTTTTTAATTTTTTTTAACATTTATTCAATTTTGAGACAGAGCATGAGTGGGGGAGGGGCAGAGAGAGAAGGAGACACAGAATCAGAAGCAGGCTCTAGGCTCTGCGCTGTCAGCACAGAGCCCGATGCAGGGCTCAAACTCATGGACTGAGAGATCATGACCTGAGCCGAAGTCGGACGTTCAACCGACTGAGCCACCCAGGTGCCCCCACATCTTCTTTATCCATTCATCAGTTGATGGACACTTAGTCTCTTTCCATGATTTGGCCGTTGTTGAAAGTGCTGCTATGAACATCGGGGTACACGTGCCCCTATGCATCAGCACTCCTGTGTCTCTCGGGTAAATTCCTAGCAGGGCTATTGCTGGGTCACAAATAGTTCTATTTTCATTTTTTTGAGGAACTTCCACACAGTTCTCCAGAGCAGCTGCACCAGTCTGCATTCCCACCAACAGTGTAGGAGGCTGCCTGCTTCTCCACATCCCCGCCAGCATCTATAGTTTCCTGCTTTGTTCATTTCAGCCACTCTGACTGGTGTGAGGTGGTATCTCAGTGTGGTTTTGATTTGTATTTCCCTGATGATGAGTGACATTGAGCATCGTGTCATGTGTCTGTTTGCCATCTGGATGTCTTCTTTGGAGAAGTGTCTATTCATATCTTCTGCCCATTTCTTCCCTGGATTTGCAAACAACTTCTTGAAATGCCTCTGTTCTGTAACCTGGAAATTGCCTCAGAAGTAGGTTTTCTTTAGTTATGAAAATACCACATTGGCTTTCTTCCATGGACAGAGCTAAGAGTTAATGCTGAAGTAAGCTGTTTTTAATTATGTTTCCTCCCGTGTCCAACAGTTTTCAAGGCAGAACAATGCAAGAGTCCCTCGCAGGAAATAAATGCAATACTGCTTATAAAAAAATAGATTTGTGCATGTGATATGAATCGTGGGCTTATAAAAGGATCGAACAAATCCCTCAGCCTAAACAGCTATGATATTATAGATCCTTTGAAATGATTCTTACTGGTATGACTAATACCACTGAGGTCCTTGGCAGTGGAGATCTGATGTCCGGCATCAGATTCTGGCCACCCTGGCCTGTCCAAAAGCTGGGCCCCACTTCCTTCCTACCTCGCAGTCTGAACCGCCCCCCCCATACCACAGGCTCTTCATCAGAAGTCGGCAGGGCTGGAGTGCAGGGTGCCCGCAGGGAAAGGTGCTCAGAGGCCTTGCACTTCATCAGCAGGGCCCTGGTGCAGCTTTTCCCTGTGTCCACCTCCCACATAGGTGCAGTTGGTGTTTTTTTTTTCATTGATTTGTGCTTGACGTTAGGTCTAAAATCGAACTGGAGACTCACCGAATTAATTCTTAGCAATCTTAAAATGAGCCTCCGTGTATCTCTGTGGTACACTTTCTTGCAAATGACACAGTTGAACCTGTATTTGAGTTTCTGGTTTAAATTAAAATCCAGTGTGGTATCTCCACGTGTCACCGTCAGTTATAAGAACAACAGCAGGGGCGCCTGGGTGGCTCAGTTGGTTGAGTGACTCAGTTTCAGCTCAGATCATGATCTTATGGTTCATGGGTAGAGCCCCTTGTTGGGCTCTGCACCGACAGCATGGAGCATGCTTAGGATTCTCTCTCCTTCTCCCTCCTCCTCTCCCTCCCTCCCTCCCTCCCTCCCTCCCTTTCCTCTCTCTCTCTCTCTCTCTCTCTCTCTCTCTCCTCCCCCTCCCCCACTCACTCATGCTCTCTCTCTTTCTCTCTCAAAATAAATAATTAAAAAAAAAAAAAAAAAAAAGAACAGCAGCAGCAGAGCAATGCGCTTTCAGAGTAAGACCCAGGCCCTCTCCTGCTGCATGTAGCCCCCGCCTCCCCTCCCCCGCCTCGGCTCACAGGTCCCCAGCTTTCCCCACGACTGACTCACTTGTGCTCTTCAGACCTTCCATTGGCTTCCCCTTCTCGGAGATGCCTTCCCAAATGGTAACGTCCTACAGCAGCTCCCCGTCACACCTCCGTTCATGTCCTCCCCGTCACACTGCCGTCTCTAACGATTTCGTTATTTCATTTGTTTGTTTACTTATCATTTGCCTGCCTCCCCCAGTAGACCTAAGTTCCTTGAGGGCGGTGATCTTGTCTGTCTGGTTCATGCGGTGTCCCCAACGCCCAGCACAGTGCATGGCACACAGAAGGCACTTGGGGTTTGGGTGAGTGAACAAGTCAACACCGAGCCTGGCCCAGTGCTTTCTGTCATGTTTTTATAAACTTGACTATGGACACATGAGGAAATTATGGCCCAGTGGGTTTTAAATTAGTAAAAATTAGTAAAAAGATGTCAGAATTAGTAAAAAGAGCTGTGATTTGAACTCGGTCTACCTGCCTGCAAAAGCTTGTGCCAGAGTTGGGTCTGAAGTTGTGGTTCAATCTTAAATTTTTGCCTTATTTTGTAACTTTGTGTATTTATTAGTAAGAAGTATTTCGCTTATTCTTATGACTCAAAACTTTTCGTCTCAGGCCATGGAAAGAGGCCATTTCCCATAGTTTTATACAAAAGAACTTGGCGGTAACCAGGAAATACTCTGATGGGAGCGTGTTTTAGAGGAAGTTGCAGACATCGGCTTGAGCATGGGGATTTGGGATGATTCTTATTTGAGAAGTAAGGTGTGTCTTAAAGTCTAGTTTTGGGAAAACAAAACAATCAATGTAATTGTGGCAGCAAAGGGAGAGAGCAGAGCCAAGCTCCAGACAGCATTGATGACACTCCGGTAGCAGTGCCGCCCCAGCGACAGGAGCTTCCAGGCCTCACCCATGTGGCTGAGGGGACAGCACCTGACTCTGTAGACTGGGGGCCTGACCAAGGGTGCTCAGGAAACTTGGAGAGGAAATATAGTGCTGCTGTTACAAACTATGTAATTATATACCTGGGAAATACAAACTGTCAGAATGCCTAGCAGAAATATTAGGAGTGTTTAGCAGGGTGTGAGTAAGAAAATAAACAATCAGCAGTTTCCTATAAACCATCAATAAACCAATTACAAATGTGCTGGGGAAGATCAGCTTGGAGGTAGTTGTGAAATGGGCTGTAGACTACAGAGGAGTAAACTTCAGAAGCTGTTCAGAATCTATTTGAAGAATGCCATAAAACTTTCCTTTTGTGATCTTGTAATTGACTAAATAAAGGGACCTGTGCCTCAACAGGAAAGCGCAATGTTATAGAATTGTTCGTTCTTCCCATTATTAGTTTAGAAACTTACATGAGTTCTAGTCTTTCAGAATGGGTAACAGGGAATTTGACTAAAGGTTTCTAAAGTTAAGCTTCATAAATAAGGCACAAGAAAATGTGGATTTGAAAGGTAGAAGGGTGGGGCACCTGGGTAGCTCAGTCAGTTAAGCGTCCGACTTCGGCTCAGATCATGATCTCACCGTTCGTGGATTCGAGCCCCGTATCAGGCTCTGTGCTGACAGCTCAGAGCCTGGCTGGGATTGTGTGTCTCCCTCTCTCTCTGCCCCTCCCCCGCTCATGCTCATGCACTCTCTTTCAAAAATAAATATTAAAAAAAATTATTACGAAAGGTAGAAGGATTTGTACTATCAAATATTATTAATAAATAATATAAAACTGCTCTAATTAAAACTTTGTGACACCAGCGCAAGAATAGATCCATTCAAGCCAACATGGAAACCTCCAGAAGAGAGCCAATCACACAAAATAGTTTGATGTGATACAAAGTAGCACTCCACCTCCCTTGGGAAAAGGGGGGAAAGGTCACAAGTGATTCTGGGGTCGTAGGCTAAACATTGAAAAAGAAAATTAAATAAGATAGCCTAATGACGTTCTAAAATAAGTTCTAGTTTATGGGAATATTTTCCAGTGGAAGTGTAAAATTTCTCTAAGAAAATATAGGTGAATATTTTATAACTTCTAAAAGAGGAGACTAATCAGAACATTGAGGACAGAAACCATAAAAGAAAATAGGTACCTGAAAAGTATAATGTTCTGATCATCACTCGCAGAAACACAGAAACACTGTAAAGAAAACCCATAGGCAATATTTGCCGATATTTGAATCCTAGAGAGGAGCCCTATCTTTAATAACAAAGCACTCTAGCGGCACCTAGGTGGCTCAGTTGGCTAAGTGTCCGACTCTTGATTTTGGCTCAGATCTCACGGTTCCTGAGTTTGAGCCGCACATCAGACTCTGCTCTGACAGCATGGAGCCTTGCTTGGGATTCTCTCTCACTCTCTCTCTCTGCCCCTCTCCTTGCTCACACCTCTCTCTCGCTCGCTCTCTCTCTCTCACTCACTCACTCTCTCTCAAAATAAACAAACATTAAAACAAAATAGCAAAGTACTCTTACAAACCAATAACGAAACTTTTAACATAGCAATAAGAGAACAAGCAAATTATTTGAATAGCTAAGTCACAAAATGACAACTGTGACCAACAGACATTGAGAAAGATATCTAACCTTGCTAGTCATCAAAGAAATGCAAATTAATGTGAGATCTCGTTTTCACTGATCAGATTAGCAAAGATAAAAATAACCAACTTTGTTGATGAACAAAGTAGATAAGGTCGGAGACTGATATTGTTGGGCATGTAAATAGTTACGGCTTATGTGAGCTATTTGTTAATACCCATCATAAGGCTTTAAAAGGCTTTAAAATTTAAAATACCCGTTGACCCAGAAATATCACTTCTAAGAATTTATTCTAAGAAAATAAGCATGGGTAGGTAGGTTTGGATTATGTCTTAGCTGTGTCCATGGAAGGAAGATACTGAGCAGGAAAACTCCAACCGTTGAGACGGTACGAGGGGCCGGGGAAGGGTTAACATTGCTTTGAAGTGGATCGGCAGGGCCCGTGTCCATATTCCTGGACCACACCGAACATTCAGTGCTCAGGTCACTAGCTGAGGCGTGCATGTTAATGGCAATGATGCAGTTGGCGGTCTGTTGTTTGGGGTTTTTTTTCCCAGTTTGTTGGAAGTTTTTCAAGTTTGTATCTTTCAAGTTACTGAGAATTTGGGGCCAAATTTACAGTTTTACTGTTGAATGTCTGCTTAGGTGTGGATAGGACTAGTGGACGTGGTCATTTGGTCCAATTTCTACTTGTGTTGGCCCTTGGATGATAACCGTACAAACAGAATGCTGGTTTCTTCTTCCTACTGCTCTCCCCAGCTTTGCCATTTTAGAGGGGCTGACAAATTTGCAAATATTCTTCCGCAGACGGCAGATGACTGGACAAACAGAGGAGAATTCTTTTTGCTTGGTGTGGTAGGATGAATAACAGTCTCCCAAAGACACCCACATCCTGAGCCCCGGACTTTGTGGACGTGTTACTTTACATGACAAAAGGAACTTTGCGGATTGATCAGGATAAGTGCTTTGAAATGGAGAGATTATTCAGGTTTATCTGGTTAGGCCTTTTGTAATCAAAGGTCCCTTATGAGACAGAGTGGGGAAGGTCCTGAGTCTGAGCGGGAAAGGAGACGGGAAGCAGAGATTGGAGTCAAAGAATTCTGGCCAACCCTAGAGCTGGAAAAGGCAAGGGAAATGCATTCTCCCTGAAAGTCTGTGGAAGGAATCAGCCCTTCATGACACCTCGATTTTAGCCCATTCAGATTCCTGACCTCCAGAGCTGTAGGATGAATGATCCATTTGTGTTGTTTTAAGTTGCTGAGTTTGTGGTAATTTGTTAGAGCAGCAATCAAAAACTAATACATTTGGAAAAGGTGGAAAACTCATATTTATACTTGAGCCATAGCCCTACATTCGTTGGTCCTGGGTGAGAAGTTCGGAGACCTGGGTTTGGGTAACAGCCTCCCTTGATCTCATTCATCCCTAAGGTTCGCTTCTTGCTCCACAATTCTGTTCCTCCTTAAGCATTTGTTTGCCACCATTAGCTACGTCGCTATTATGACACCAAGAAGTATGGGTGAGGCTGGTGAGTAGATTTTAGTTTATTTGTTTTGGAAGCTGGCTACACTGTTGTTAGCATTTTCGTTTTTGGGGTGTGCGCCTGGGTGTGTGGTGTGTTCTCGTATGGCAGATTCTGGAATATTACAGTGAACGTTGTGAAGGCGAGGGAAGGCACAGAGCTTAGGAGCCATTGGAACCATGTCAAGCTTCACAGGATCTCCCATGATGACCCTCCTGAAGGATTTTCTGTAAGATCCCTCCTACTCAGACCCCTCCTCCAAATGGCTGCAAAATTGTGCACACACAGAACAAGAAGTTTGAGGTGATAATGGCCCGGCAAGGTCCTTGTATCGGAACGGGCCAGGTGTCAGTCGCTTGTCCAGGAGCTGCCCAGGAGAGAGAGTGGGGTTGATCCAGCATTCTCTGCTCACGTGCCGTCTGCCCTCTGGGCCACAGAAGGCACCCAGGAAGTTCTGCCAAAGAACAGTTAGAAATGTTAGCGGAGAGCATTATCATTTGATACCACAGAGTGGATGTATGTTTAATAATTTGGTCTGTGCGCACTCGGGGGTTTTATCATATCCATTCTTTCCTCTACATGTTAGCACAGGAACCATAGTCAATATCCATTACCGTCTGAGTCTGAATATACGAAAGATAAATATATACATGCGATTTTCAAACTAGTGTTCGTGCCTAGGGATCAGGACTGCATTTAAAAATGAGAATGAATTAATCTTATCACCATCGGGAACAAACTACTGTAGAATTTAGCATTCATGCCAAAAGTAAAGCTGTTTTTTTTGGGGGGAATGACATGAAAGGCACCTTTGTTTCTGGCGCGCATTTGAAGCACCGTTGGTGATTGAGAAACATGCAGGGGGGATCGTAGTTGTAACTCATTGTCCCAGCCTATGGAAAGGTTGTGAAATGGACCTGGGGTTTTGCAGTTAAACTTGGGAAAATGGAAAAACCCCTGCTGTACACAGATGGAGTTCAAACGTGATATCAAGGAACTTCAAGGTGAACAAAAGAGCCGAGCGCGGTGAAAAGCGGGGGAAGAATCCCAGGCTTGATTAACCAGACAGGCTCAGGTCCCTGCCATGGCTCTGATGCCAACCAGAGAACCAACTCTTGATTCTGCTTCCTTGTGTGTTAAACAGGAAAAATAATACCTGCCTGTCTGGTGGTGGTGAGAAATAGGGGTGATGGCTGACACATGCAGCTACTCATCTTGTCCGTGCCTGACCGCAAGGGACGCACAAGCCACCTGAGAAGAGGCCAGGGCCGTGCTCAACTGACTAGGATCCAAGACAGAACTCATTACCTCCCGCTCCGCAGTCCTCTCCCCTCGGCCCCACCTCGGCCAGGTGTGGAGAAGGAAGTGCACATTTGAGTGCCCGTCAAGGCCCACGGGAGGCTGCGGAAGCCTCCAGTCTGTGTGAGACACGCTCGATTGCTCTTCTTCCCTTTCTCAAGCCCCTATTGTGTTGAGGCCAAGGTTCTGTCCACAGTCTTTCCCTCCTTCCCTCTCATCCCTCTGACTATCTTTGGTTTTCTCAGTATTGTGGTTTTCTCTTCTGCAGTAAGTATTCTCTAGTAAGTTTTATAGCGGGTAATAAAACCTGCTCAGTGAATATTTGGTGAAAAAAAAGTGAAAAGTTGAAGGTCTCACCTGTAAAACACTGGAGATGTACCTTCATGCAACTCCTTTCCTGGGCTTTGTGAAGTCTTACCCCCTGCCATGCGGACTGGTGCCTGGGAGTTTCCCAAGGATGAGGGTAGGAAACGGACAGAGTCATGGTATCTGCCATATGGCAAGGAAGCTGTCTGTGACCTTTACGGAGGGTGTCAGAGGACAGCAAAGAGGGCCATTCACTCATCAGAGCAGAGCCCTTCTGCGAAGGAAGATGGTACCAACAGTCAGGTGTACAAGATCCTGTTATGCCGCCGTCTCCAGGAAGGGGGACTGGGGTGGGGACGGTGTGTGAGGGAGACCTTTCCCAGAGCATACTTGTGTTCCTCTTGAATTTTCATGAAGATAAAGAGAATTAATATTTTTAAAAACCCAGTTTTTCTGTAGGCCAGTTCATAATCCAGGGAGACCCATGGAAGCATAGGCGGGCTTGGTGGAGCCCTCTGGAGTAGAGCAGGTCTCCTTTGCACATGCGTGGGGGCGTGACTTCGGGATCACGCCAAGGGGGAAAGTCTGGTTTGAGTCTAGAGGGTTGTTGGTCCCCCCTGCATGCTACAGAACTGAAAGGCACTGGTCCCGGCCAACCTCCTGATGCCTCATTGCCTGTCTCACATGGGTCTGTCTTGGGAGACTCCATTCCAACGCCATTCCCGACACCGCATACCTGGGGGCCGACTAGCCTGTGGGAAGCACAGCAGCCCAGGTCCTTGTCCTCAGCCCACTCTTCTGGGTTTCTGGTGGGGCCATGGGAGCTAACAGCACCTTCTTTAGAAGTTAAATGAAAGGTAGATAGATGGGTGTGTGAGATCTGTGCTGCCCCTGGGCTTGGAATACTGAATACTGACCATTTTTTCCAATGTCCGTTCCCACTGAGTATAGTGATGTCATATGTAAAACCTGATATGATTGGGGAAACCTGAGCCAAGAGTCACTTGCTATTTTCCTGAGCGACTTTTATGAATGACTGGAAATGAAAGGAAAGACAGCAGTAACCGGTACGCAGATACATCTACACGTTGTTGTGTTGGCTTGCTCCAGCACCAGATAAATGTGCGAAGCACAGAAAGCACCGGAAGCCTCAGCTTGGCTTTGGGGCCGACGTCCTGCCTAGTGGCTGGAACGTTAGGGCAGATGTCTTTTCATAGCTCACCTCTGAGTTTAAAGGAAAATAAGGCAGGAAGTCAGAGAGAGACCAATTCATACCCCCTTGATTATTTACTCAACATGATGCTGAAAGACATTTGTGTTTTTTGGAAGTTCTGTCCTCTGGCAATGAAATAAAACCTCCTTTTTAGGCTAGAAAGATTGATGTCCAACTACATTAAAGGAGTATGTGAGTAAAAGGAAACTCTGTATTCTGCAAGTGAACACAAGAACTTCCACTGTACTTATGTTACCGTAAAGCAAAGCACATTATTGGACCCGAAATGTGCAATGCGAAAATAAAATCGTCCTAATAAGACCAAAGCACAAAAATATTCCCACTCGCCATGGTGTGAATTGTTATACGAGGAGGAGGAGTTGTTTTTTTATTATTAGTCACAAGATAGGAAGAAGAAAGGAGAGAGGAAGTACCATCTTTTAACTTCACTGAAGAGTGTGATTCACCCTTGTTTTAATTCTTCTCAAGGGCATCATTTGTTGATGCTGTATGATAAAGATACATCAAATAAGTGGTTATATGTTCAGTTGCTTCTCAGTGAATTCGCTTAGTGGTTTGCAAAGCTTTCTTTTTTTTAAAATTTTAATGTTTATGCATTTTCTGAGAGAGAGGGAGAGAGAGAGAGGGCACAAGTGGGGAAGGGGCAGAGAGGGAGACACAGAATCCAAAGCAGGCTCCAGGCTCTGAGCCGTCAGCACAGAACTCGAACTCGCAAACCGCGAGATCATGACCTGAGTCGAAGTCAGATGCTTAACCAACTGAGCCACTCAGGCACCCCTGCAAAGCTTTCTATGATTCCATTTTATAGTCCAAGGAGGAATTTCTTAATTTTTTCTTTTAATCTCTTTATATGTATACCAAACCAGAGATTTGCTGGGGAATCACCTGCGGAGTCTTTTAAAAATCCCATTGTCTCAGCTGCAGGCCAGAGTAATTAAATGGTAATCTCTGGGGGTGTATCTAAACATGGGTACTTTTCCGAGGTGGTTCCGTCTTGCAGCCAAGATTGAGGAGCACTGTACCAGGGCAGCAACTTCTCAGTCCTGAGGGACTTGGGGACGGGGTGTTGGGGAGGGGTCTGGTTAGACTGCAGGTTCTGATTCAGCAGCTCTGGGGTGGGGCCTGAGATTCTGCGTTGCTAACAAGCTCCCGGGCAGCGCCGGCACGGCCGGTGTGTGGCCACACTTTGAGCAGCCAGGCCCTACACTGTAGAGCTTCCAGCTAGACACCAGATTGGAGACCCAATGATTATAAAATACTGCACGGGTTCTCACTTGTCCCTCGACTGCTGGCTCCTGCTTTGCAAACAAACAGTAAAAAGTCACCAGAGTTCTTTCTCTTCCTTTTCCTGCAAGGGTTTTTTTTTTTTTT
The DNA here is from genome assembly GCA_030068075.1 of Paguma larvata. Taxonomy (NCBI): domain Eukaryota; kingdom Metazoa; phylum Chordata; class Mammalia; order Carnivora; family Viverridae; genus Paguma; species Paguma larvata. Next base: position 51,304,519 of record CM057836.1, read on the forward strand.
TTTTAATTTGCAAACCCCAAAGGAAAAGCCCCTCTTTCTCAGACATTGCCTGATGGTTTTCTCACCTTTGAGACCATCAGCCAGCCTTGAGGGGGCAATTGGGGTCCTTCCCCCTGGAGGGGTGGCCGGAGTGCTGCGGTCTACAGAGTGGCAACCTGTGTTCTCTGCTCTGGCGGCTCGCCCAGTTGTGGGAACATTCCCCAGGCAGCCCAGGGAGTCCTGGTCTCGTGCTTCGTCTGGTGGGGAGGAGAGATTTTAGTAAACACTGCGTGGGAAGAGGAATGAAACGGCAGAGAATGAGGTTAAGGAATGGGTGTGTGAAACGCCAGGTTGAGCGAGGCCAGGGTGCCTGGGAGCAGCATTCCTACGCCCACCTCTCCAGCAGCTGGTGGGAGACGGCGCTCACCTGCTGAGGGAGGCGGGCAGTGCAGAGCTTCGGGACGCGTGTGCCCTGAGGGCCGACAGGCCCGCCACTCTGGTATCGCTCTGGGCGCATGGCCTGTCTGAGTCTCACTCTGGGGCCGAGTGTGCAAGTGTCCTGCCCGTATCTTCTATTCTGGACGCTCCACAAAAGGTCTGCAGGCCCTGTCCTCTTTCTTGGGCTGGAAAAGTTCGTATTGCTCTGTCTCCCGTGCCCTCTCAACTCCTGGAAAGGTCTGATTTAAGGCCAAGACCCCTAAGTCATGGATTCTTTGCCCATCTTTGGACTGAGGAAATCTTAGGACTGGGCTGCACTTACTGGACGAGGTCCTCTCTGGCGAGACTGGCTGGATTCTATGGCACTGCCACCCAAGACTGAGCTAAAAGAAACAGACCTATGAAAACTGGCCCAAACTCCGTATTCCTCCACTGTTACTCTCAAGTCAAGAGTCTACCATGGTCTGTCTCTCCAGTGCATTAGATCTTACCTTCCACCCGCCAACCCTTATACCTGTGCCTCTGTACCTGTGCACATGCGCTCTGCATCAGAGCGCTGAATCCCACAATCGATCTCACCTCCTGCAACAAGCTTTCTCAGATTAAACTAGCTGCAAGCAATCACCTCCGTATTCTTTACTCCTTCAGCACCTAAGCATACCATTAATAATAGGCATCGCATTTTAATTTCAGTGAGACTCCATCCTCCTCAAAGGGTTCTCCCATCTCACTTTGGGGAGAATCCTAATTTTAATATGAAGGGAACCTTGGCTATAAAGGGAAACCCATTTTACGGAGGAGCAAACAGACACCCACAGAAGGGAGTGATTGGGCCAGAGTCTTCAAGAGTCCTAGCCACCCCTAGGACTCCTGCTGCTAACTTGGAGTTATTGCATGCTCGCCTTCCAGTACCGACATGCCCTTGAAGCCTCCAGTGCACACTACTGCAGCGGGCAGAGTGGCTAGAGGCCTTTGCGAGTCCTGTTGGGGATAGTTAACACTACGCTGAGGGTATTACACAGAGATAATAAGTCCAGCAATGGTGGTTGTGTGCAGGAGCTCCATAGACCTTTATTGCAGGATGCATACAGGAGACTGGAATAAATGGAAAAGCATGGCATTTGTGACTAGGAAATCATGTTTATGTGAGTCAGTTATCTCTAAGCTAATTTGAAATGTCAGTCTCCAAAAGATTTGGCTATGGGGGAGGGAACTTGTAAATGATTCCAAAGTTCATCGGGCAGAACTAAGCATGAGATTATTTGTTTTTTTTAAAAAAATGAAGAGCGGGGGCAAAGCAGAATGGCAGATTTGCACTGCCGGGTCTTCAACCATGTCACAAGGTTACAACAGATAAAATGGTTTGGTGCTGGTGCAGAAACAGCCAGAACCTCAAAGGAACTAAGTGGAAAGAACACACAAGGAGCACTCAGTGTATGATAAAGACAACATTTCAAATCAGTAGGGAAGTGATGAACTGGACAATAAGTGGTACTGGGAAAATTGGTTGGCTGTTCAGAAAATAACAAAGTGCACGCTATACACTAAATTATAGACGGTTTAGAGTTAAATGTAAACAATAAAATAATAGAAGGAAAAGTAGGTACATGTCTATATAATTAAGGAAGGCCTCTAATCATAATGCAAGGTGACCTTGGCATAAACAAAATGAAGATCCAACTGCAAATTATTTGCAAAATGTAGATAACAGGATACCGAGTTCATATTATTTTAAAGAACTCTTACAAATGAACAGGAAAGGACATATGAGTAGGAAAATGTGTCAAAAATATAAACAATTAACCAGAGTTAAAATACAAATGCTAATACTGATATGAAAACACTTTGAACATCGTAAGTAATCAAGAAAATGCAATTCGAGATTCCCATATCCCTGCATGAAGTTGGCAAAGAGGGAAACGGAAGATAATATCCAGTGTTGGGAAGGATATGTAGGACCGTTCATCTCCCCCCTCTTAGGGAAGTATAAATTGTTACAAATGTCCTGGAATGCAGCTTGACATTCTCAGAAATCTTAGAAATAAGCATTCCCTTGTCACACTAATTCTACTCCCAGGAAAATGATCAAGATGTACATGAACAAAGACGGATGTGGGAGGGTATTTGGTTCTGCACTATTTACAAGACTGACATTGGGAAGCTGCCACAGAGTCCAACAAGAGGAGGCTGGCTGAAGAAAATGTATCAATGGAAAACTTCAGTCATTGAAGATCACCTTGCACTGTAACACTTAGCTGAGGAAATGTTCATGGTGATTGTCATTTTATTCCCTCTTGGGGACAAAGTGGGGACACAGAATAAAGAAAAAACAAAGGTTATCCTTCAACGTGTTAACAGCAATTATCTATGAGAGATGGGCTTACAGGTGATTTAGGTTTTATCTTTCTTTGTGCTCTTCTGTTAACTCAAGTTTTCTGCCATGAACACATGTTGCTTTTACAATTTCAAAAGTTACTAAAACAAGGGGGAGAAAGGAGCTACAGTAAGAATCTGGGTGTGATTTACTCAGATTTTTTTTTCGAGAGGCCATTTAGGTGCTCGTGGTTGGGGTCTGCACCCTGTGGTTGGAGGAGTGCACCCTGGAGATACCCAAGAAAAGATCAAAGGAGGTGAAATATCCTGCTCTTGTTCCTCGGGTCCTTCCCACGAGGACTGGTGTGGAATAGACTGGTGTGGTTCATCGTTTCACCATCTAGGTCTATAAGGGGGGATGTTTGCTATGTTGTCTGGAGGCAAAATATAGCCCTTCCCCATTTTTACGAAGTATCCCACAAGTGGCACACACAGAAAGATCCACCTCAGGGGGGCAGTAAAAACCGATGACTTACTGACTTGGGGGGCTAGGAAGAATACAGTCAGGACACATGAACTAAGAGGTTTGCTCTGTGAGCTTTTGCCTTTCAAATGCTATCACCTTGATATGTGGGAAAGCAGAAGATCCTAAAGGGTCCCCAATTCCAGGGCGAGACAACATGGTTAGGAATCGTGATTTCCCATCGAAGGGTGTGGTGTTGACCCTGACGCAGCCAGTTAGCAGGTTTCTGGTTTTCCTCGACCCGCCATCTGAGACATGATGTAGAATGGCCAGCACAGCCACCAAAGTGGCCTTCTGCCTATATAAACATTATATATAACTATGACCATGGGGCGCCTGGGGGGCTCAGTCAGTTAAGCTCAGGTCATGAACTCCTGGTTTATGAGTTCGAGACTCACATCAGGCTCTGTGCTGACAGTGCAGAGCCTGTTTAGGATTCCCTCTCTTTCTCCATCTCTCTCTCTGCCGCCCTCCTCCACTTGTACACCCTCTTTCTCTTTCTCTCAAAATAAGTAAATAAACTTAAAAAAAAAAAAAACTATGACCATGGCCTATAAAGATTCCTTCAGGAGAAGGACTGTAGTATGTAAAGATAGGGAAATAAGGACATGTTTGGCGAAAGAGCCACCCACCTGACACGTATGTCCCTAAACAGGAATTTGGAGGAGAGAGAAACACTCAAAACTATAAACCAGATGCTATGGAGAGGGTAGCAGGCGTAGTTTGACAACTAAGCACTCAGCCCTTTGAATTGATTCTCAGTTCTCAGATACAATATTGAGTCTATTTTTAAATTTCACAAATCATTAAAGGAGGTCATGAAGTTATGTTACCAGCATAGGGAGAGCTTGAGTTAAGAAAGAACAGTAATGATGTAGAACACAGTTTTACTATAAACAATACTTAAGACTTTAGATAACTAGGGGTGCCCGGGTGGCCCAGTCAGTTGAGCATCTGACTCTTGATTTGGCTTAGGTCATGATCCCAGGGTCGTGGAGTTGAGCCCTGTGTTGGAATCCATACTGATTCATTCTCTCTCTCTCTCTCTCTCTCTCCCCCCTTATGTTCATTCACTCTCTCTCTAAAAAAATAAAAAGACTTCAGATAACTATAGACTTAGAGCTCACTTGGAGGCAGACAGTAGATTAAACTTGAAATTTTAATTCCCCTGTCTCTCGTGAGCTTGTTGGGGAAATGTTTTGAAAATGGAAATAAACAGATGACTCCACTGAGTTGAGTAGGTGATTCCAGGATGGTGTGGGCATCAGAGACTTGGTGAAAAGGAACAGTATTGGAATCCATCGTTGGAAGAACGTGCCTTGTTCTGGAGCAGACCAGCTGGGGTTCTGTGATGGCAGCAATCAATTCTAACTTGAACACAACAACCTTGTCGGAAGGCTGTTGGAAGCCCAAAAATCAGCCAAAAAAAAAAAAAAAAAAGCTGGATAAGCCTAATTAGAAACAAACAGTAACCAAGGTGGTTCCAGGAAACCAGGAATTCGGAATTAGAGAACTCATCTCCAAACACGCACCGTGCTCAACATGCCACAGTTGTATGCATGACCTCCACTTACCCTGTCTCTTTGTCCTCTCAAGGCTCAAATTCTAGAAAGAGAGCATGTAAGAAAGTAGGGCATCTGATTGTGCCTTAAACCACAGTAAACCCATGACGGAAAAGATAAGACCCAAAAAGAAAATCTGTGTGCTATTAGGAAGTAGAAAAATGTTTGCCAGGTGGCCCCCAATTGTTGAGCACACGCTTGACAGAAACATGTACTTTTGATTCAAGATTAAAAGGAGGGAATGTCAAAAGTAATATCATACCATGGATCAACTCTGTGGATGATTTATCCAAGTAATTAATACTGGCTGGATGTTGATTACAAAGTAGTCATAAAGATAGAATGTGGTTTGACAGCAAACTTCAGATTGGTACATTTTCTGGAAATCTCAGCATGCCACAGATTGAACACCTGAAAAATTCTTTACATACCTGTTGGTTGTGGCATTACTCAAAAGGGTAGAGAAGACAACAGGGACACCTGTTGCTTTGGATGCATCTTGACCAGAAAGGATAGCAGGTTGATATCTGTGTTATTTTAGAGTTTATAACCTTGAAAGCAGGAAACACTGGACATAGCTCAGCTTCAGGAAAGCAGAGTCCACAAAAATTCAGAGAAAAACCAGATGTGGTCCCATGATTAGAATTCTGAAAAGGAATATGGCCTGAGGAGGTTGGAAGGCTTGTAAAGGTTCCAAGTTTATAGTCAGCGGGTGCATGAGAAAGACAAGGAATACACATTTAAAGACCCAAGTACATCTGGGTTCTCTGATGTAGATCTCTGGTGTACCATTTAATAAGTTGTGCAGAGAAGATCAAAAGAAAGACATGTCCCAAGAGGTATGACAAAGAATGGTACTGAATGACACTTTGTTGAGTGAACAAGGATGTTGGTGCTTCCTGGGTGGCAGGTGTTACTGTGGGTGCTGGCAGGTGTTTATGAGAATGTCAGGAAAACTGAAGGACAGAAGAAACTGAGGATTGCCTACATGGCAATTGGCCACACACAAACGGTATTTTAAAGCTATATTTGGAAACAGACAAGTGAAAAAGGAAGGAATAAGTCCATTCTTTGGGGCAGGTGGAATAAGGTTAGTATAGAACCAGGAAAAGACTACTCCTAACTATAATTTTGTTTTCGTATTTTCTGTCAAGGAGAAGGATCTTCAAACTAGAGAAGATAAAACAAAGATAATAAAGAAATAGAAGGGTGAGCAAGGATCTTAGTAAAAGGCCACCTAATGCTATAAATTAATTTATGTTCAAGGGTACAGCTGAATCCCACTTCAGTATACTGAGGAAAGTTGTAGCAAATAATGTTCCATCCCTGTTGGCAATTTTTAAGAAACAGTAGCAAATGTGAAAACTGCTCAGACAGTAGAAAAAGGCAAATATGTTCCTGACTTGAAGTAAAAACACCCGGAGAATCTTTAGACTATAGGTGACAGGGTGCCTGGGTGGCTCCGTTGGTCAAGCATTGGACCCTTGATTTCAGCTCAGGTCATGCTCTCGCAGTCCTTAAGATGGATCCCCGCATCAGCCTTGCTTGGGATGCTCTCTCCCCCTCTCTCCCTGCGTCCCCTTCACTCATGCGCATCTGTGCACACGCTCTCTTTCTAAATAAATATTTTTTAAAAAAGAATATAGAAGATAAAATTTCATGATTCTTGGAAGAAAACGCTAGACCAAATTACTGCAGCAGACAGAGAGAATGATACTTGAGCCCCAGAATGGATCGCCCAAAACGGAGTTACAGCAGATTGACTTTGTTTCTTTTCTAGCGTTTTAGGACAGATGAAGGAAATGGTGCTTCGACGGTAATCCTATCAAGAAAATACAACTTAAAAAGAAAAAAGAAAAAAAAATACAACCTGATTTCAGCAAGGCACATGACAAAATCAAAGTATTCAGTAGGACAGAATGGAGAAGCGTGGGTTAAAAGGGTGGCCGGTCAGCGAGATGGAACAATGACCTCCTTAAATGAATGGACCCCCAGGCATATCCCACCTGGGTTCACCAGGGAGCTTTTAGGAAGGGTAGGAAGTTTTTATTCAGAGCATCCCCAGAAAATGTTCGTGATGTGTTCATACTGACCGGGGAGGGGACGTCTAGGATGTGCCGGCAGTATTTGTCTTCCACTCCTGTTGAGAATTATACGAACAAATGGAAAAAAGACCTATAAAGCAAATGTATCACGTTTACAGACGATGCAAAGCCCACAGTGACAGCTGGAGTGTTGGAAAACAGAATAAAGACACAAAGAGTAAAAGTATTTTGCTAGCACGGTGGATCAAAGCCAATCAACCAGGTTAAATTGAACAGTGACACACTTAACACTATTTAGGTTAAGAATGATTTAATTAGGGGGAATAATGATTCAATTAGGAAGAATATGAGGCCAAGTTTGACAACAGTTTATGTGGAGAAAATCTAGAGGCCTTAATTGACCACCAGTTTAAATAACCCAGTAGCATTCCAGCACGGCTAGCAAAATTGATGGGTAATTAAGTTATATTAGTGTGGAAATCAGGTCATAGGAGATGGTATTTCTACTGTACTCTGTTCCCAAAGCCCAGAGCTTTAGCAAATGGGCCCTGTGGTCACACTGCCTGCTTTTAGATTTCCTCTCAGCCTCTTCTAACTCCATGACGTGGGACAAGGCCCTAAACTTCTCTAAACCTGTATTCCTCATCTGTAAAATGGGTATAATAATAGAGCTATAATATCATAGGGTTTTTCCAAAAATTAATCTAGTTGAGGAGCGTCTGGACCGACTCTGTCGGTCAAGCATCCGACTTTGGCTCAGGTCATGATCTCCCACTTTGTGGGTTTGAGGCCTAAGTCGGGCTCTGTGCTGACAGCTCAGAGCTTGGAGCCTGTTTTGGGTTCTGTGTCTCCCTCACTCTCTGCCCCTCCCCCACTCACTCTCTGTTTCTGTCTTTCAAAAAATAAACATTAAAAAATGTTTTTAAGAATTAATCTAGATGGTGCATACAAAACTCTTAGCACAGAGGCCAACCCCTAAAGCATTTAGTCAGTGTTTTGTTATTGTTGTCATTGTTTCCTTGTAGTGGACTATTTTAAGGTGGACACTAAGAAAAAGTCAGAATCTATCCTGAGGTAAAGTGTTTACGGGTTTTCTCACTTAAAGAGAATTTATAGGAACTTGGAGTGTATATTTGTTATTTATTGCAGTATAACAAATCACTCCAAAATTCACCAGCTTAAATTGATAAACATTCATTACACACAGGCTCTGAGAGTCAGAAGTTTGGAAGCAGCTTAGCTGGAGGTTCTGACTCAGGGTCTCTTCTAGAGATTGCTGTCAAGATGTCCACTGGGGCTGACTGTCATCTGGAGGCTTGACTGGAAACCAGATAATGGCTCATTCGTGTAACTTTTCTTCAGTTTCTTGCCACACGGACCTCTCCTTTGGACGTCCTGGTGATCTCTCAACGAGCTCCCCCCGCCCAACCCCCCCCCCCCCCACCGAGTGAGCCATGAGAGAGAAGGCGAGTGAGTGAGCATGTGCAAGGAAGAAGTTACAGTGCCTTTTGAGACCTAGTCTCTGAAGTCACACGCCCTGAGACAGTGTGGGAGGGGACATTACAAGGCCAGGGACACCAGGAGGTGAGATCCCAGGGGCCATCTTGGAGGCCGGCCATTACAGGGAGTTGATCACCACAAAGATTCAGCTTTGGCGGCTGACTGCACCTTGATGGAAGATTTGTTGTTTAGAAGAAGGACGCTTATGCTGTGTGGCTTCCAAGGACAGAATTCAAACCAACAGGCAGAGGTATCTTTAGGGTTTTACTACTTCTATTATTTCACTTTCTTTTATTAAGAATTTTTTTTTAAATATTTATTTTGAGGGAGAGAGAGCAGGGGAGGGGCAGAGAGAGAGGGAATCCCAATTCCCTGCGTGGTCAGCAAAGAGCCCGGCACAGGGTTCAAACTCCCAAACCGTGAGATCATGACCTGAGCCAAAATCAAGACTCTTAACCGACTGAACCACCCAGGCGCCCCTTTATTATTTCACTTTTGATGGAAAGAAACATTTTGTTGAAATATAAGGTCTTTGTTCCTGAACCAGTATGTCTTGGAGAAACTATTAAGAAAGAAAATGACCTTGGTGTTTCTGGAATCCTCTGACATTTCTGCTTTTAAGAACAAAGTTCCAGCGTGGCTGGTTTATACTTAGCCTGTGGGGTTTAAACCAGGAATTCCCAACTTTTTATGAGGTAAAGCCTTTAGATGACAGAAGGGTAGGAACATCGGCACTGAGTTTTTCTCACTGGGAATCTGGCAGACCTTGAAGAGGGGGGTAGGGACGTAGCTCTGAGAGATATTAGCCAGGTAAGGCTCAGGCGTCCAGCGGGGGAAACCGGTCTACTCTCTGACCAGGCCGAAGTTCTTGCTGCCACTTTGCTGGGGATTCCCGTAGGGAGACAGATAATCCACTCGGTTTTTAAATAGCCTCCAGGAGAAACTTTTTAAGTGGTAGAGGTGCTGAGGTACTATTATATTGGTCACCCAGTTTGCACACAATGTAGGAAATGTCTGGCTCCCTGGATAATGCTGGAGAACTGAGTATACCACTTTTAGTCATCGCTTCTCCCATCTGCCCCCGGATGCTCATGGAAGTGAGTGATCGGGTGGAATAGGAAACTATCCGTCCTAGAAGCTCTGAAGGATTGCTGTCACTGAATGTACAGATGGGACCCATTCTGCCCCAGTGCACCACCCACTCTTCCAATTGGAAGAGGAGGTGAGGGGATTGTCATGAGCAAAATCACATCAACAGCCCAAACTTGGAAGGCCAGAGCGTGAGGAGAAAGGCAGGCCGTATGGCAGTGGGGTTGGGGGAGGTCAGTCTGGATCTTACTGATGCCTCAAGAAAGGACACCAGTGAGGGCCACACTACATGATGAACCCAGTCACCTCTCATTTCTGGTATGGCATGGATCCCTGGCAGACAAGGGAAGAAAACCACAAATTCCCTCTTGCCCAAAGAGGAAACTCTCCACTGTGTTTGCTCGGCCTCCTGCTTCTACCCAACAGGTTCATCAGATATTCAAAGCTAATACATTTAAACTGTCCCTTTTCTGTCTTTATCTGGACCCAAAATATTGACCCATGCAGTCTTTGACGGAATCTACCTTAACTCCCCATCATACTCAACAATGTAGATTTTTGTCTATAAAAATGATGATGAAAGAAATTACTGCCATGTGACAATATGAGAAGAATATTCTTGAGGAGTTTCAGCAACTGCCTGTACTCCTAAGAGATGGGAAGGTGTTGGGTAATCTCAATTTGTGTCTTTAGGACTGAAGTTGACATCTCTGAAACCATGCCAGAGAGCTGTAAGTAAGAGACATCTGCATAAACCTCCATGTTCGTGGAAGCATTATTAATAATTAATAATAGTTAAGATATGGAAACAACATAAGTGTCATCAATATGAATGGATGATACACACATACACAGAATGGAATATTATTCAGCCACACAACAAAATGAAAATTGCCATTTGCAACAACATGGATGGACCTGGAAGACATTATGCTTAGTGAAATAAATCAGAGGAAAATAAATGCCGTATTATCTCATTTAAATGTGGGATCTAAAAACGGAAAAAACAAAAAAACAAAAACAAGCTCATAGATACAAAGAAGAGATTGGTGGCTGCCAGAGGCAGAGATTGTAGAGGATGGGTAAAATGGATAAAGGGGGTCAAAAGGTATAAACTTCCAGTTATCAAATAAGTCCTAGGGATGTAATGTACAGCATGGCACCTGTGCTTAGTACTGTATGTCATATCTGAAAGTTGCTAAGAGAATGGATCTTAAAAGTGTTCATCTCAAGACAAGAAACTGTCACTATGTATAGTGATGATGTTAACTAGACTTACTGTGATGATCATTTTGCAGTGTACATTTCAAATCATTATGTTGTACACCTGAAACTAATGTAACATGTCAACTATACCTCAATAGAAACTATTCCCTTTACTTAGGCAAATTATACTGTGTATTAGAAGCTAAGAACAGTTGGTATAGAAATATGAAATATGTTCAGGTTATTAGTCAAGTATAAAAAAAGGAAATGGCTTCAAGAAGATAAAAAATATGACAACCAATTTTGAATATTCAATGAGCAACAGATTGGGTATTACAGTAAATGAAATCAGTGAAATTGATTGAAAAATGACCTGGTAAATATCTCCCAGAACTCAGAGGGACAAAGAAACAAAAATAATGACAAATGAGAAATCTAGAAAATAGAACTAGATGCTGCAATATACAGAATAATAATTCCAAAAGAAGAAGAGAAAGCAAACCAGGGTTGACCTAAATAATTAAAGAGAACTTTTTCAAGCTGAAAAAGACTTGTTCTTAATGATAAAACTATTGGCTTTCCTTGTAATTTAATAATTTTCATTACAAAAAAAAATGAAATAGTAGAAGGCTTATGGAGTCTACAGATTGTGACTCAAGTTGCCATTCATGTACTACCTGGATGAAAACACAGATGTTCTTAGACGTGTAATGTTTCCTTAGGTAGACAGACTCCTCACGTGCCCCCCTTCCTGGGAAAAAAAATATCCTCTTTGGCTAGATAAACAGCTGGATCAAGATAAAAAGCCCCTAAATGGGGAAGAGAGAAAAACAAGTGATAACGAGTGTCCAAGTAACTGGTCATTTTAGTTTTACTAAATAGAAAATTGATTATTAGAGTAGAATTTACACATAAAAATAACGTAATTGGGATATGAAATCAAATTATAGTATTAACTGATAACTGGGGACAAGAGGAAGGAGGAACAAAAAGTACAGTGAATGTCTTACCTAATGAAATATCAGCTTTCCTCCTTAACATTAATAATTGGAATAAATAAGCTAAAAATTTTAATGTAAAATAAATAAAAATGTAAAGACAACCATCAATAGAGTGGAAAGAGAATACATCTGTTCTAAATCACTACGAGAGAAAAGAGGCAAGGAAAGATAGTCCCATGTGCAAAGGACAAAACCAGGAAAATCACTAGAAATAAGCATTTATAAAATGTTCTGTAAAAATAGTCGTTATTCCTCAGTGATAAGATGGCAAGTAATTTTCTTAGGATTTTTGTATTTCCTAAAATTTCTACAATGAACATGTATTACTTTTTATTTATTTATTTTTAATTTTTTTTAAGTTTATTTATTTCAAGAGACAGAGCAGAGGAGGAGTAGAGAGAGAGGAAGAGAGAGAATCCTAGGCAGGTTCTGTGCTGTCAGCGCAGAGCCCAATATGGGGCTTGAACTCACAAACCCTGAGATCATGACCTGAGCTGAAACCAAGAGTCAGATGCTTAACTGATAGAGCTACCCAGGCGCCCCATGAACATGTATTACTTTTTAAATAACAAGCTATAAAGCTCTTTGTGCAGTTGCTATAAAAGTTGTTTACAGAGAATACACTACCCGTAAAACTAAAGGATGGATAAAAGCCTCCAGTGATAATGATGAGATATCAAGATATTCTGGGTTAGATAGTCACATATTTTTTTCCCCATATTGATTTAAAATTTTGCAAGGTAGGGAAATTTACTGAAATTGTAGGGCATTCACCTTCTGACCCCTGAAGACTGAAGTTATAGTAGTTATGGTGCTAGCCTGCCTTGGTGATTTGTGTCTAAAGGGCTGTGATGTCCCAGGAAATTGACATCAGCTGTGTCATTTCTGTCCAAACAGCTGGGTTCTGCCTGTTGTTGATTGTGGCAGCCCTGCCTTATATTTTGTTTTGTTCTCAGACTTTGACTTGAAGAAGCATCCTTTGCTCCACACTTTGCACAGGTACAAGTGCTGATCTCATAAACATTTAGAGCAAGGATGGGTCACTACTGGCCCCCAGAAGGCTATTATCACCCTTGTAGAGGCTTGTGAGGGTTGACCTGACCTCTCTACGCTGGAGAATGGACAGGATGTACTTTAAGCTGAAGAGCAAGGGTTTCCAAGTGGAGGCTTCCAGTCATGGCCAGATTGACTTCACATCCTAATTGTAAGATATGTTAGTGTTTGGGTGAGGTTCCCAGAGGGACAATGGAGAAGGGAGAAAAGGGTGTGATTTACTATAAGGCTTTCTCCCTTATCAGAAACTCCATAACCAAACCCCCACACACAATTCAGACTTCAGGCTTAGCATTAGAGTACCACTCCCTGCTAGAACAGGTAAGTCCTGAGTGCTGTTTATCTTCTGCTCATGTCAAAGTCTGTGCAGGTATTCCTAGCCTTGCAGACTTCTTTCCATGCAAGTCAAGGACCCAGGCCATTTCCGTTCCTGGAATGGTTCATTCCTCTTCCGTGCCCTTGGAAGAATTCCCTCCTTCCACCATCAGCCAGGCAAAGAAAAAGAGAGATCTCACAGAGGTTGTTATGAACCACACCTGGGAGGAGCACACATCTCTTCTGCTCACATCCATTGGCCACAGTCTGGTCACATGATCATACCTACCTGCAGGAGAGCTGGGAAATGTAGTCTCCATATCCAGCAGGGAAAGGAACGCAAGTTGGGGAAACGCCTGGGAATCTCCGCTCCAGATATTTTCCTTCTTCTCATTTCCTGCCTTCATCAATAGAACAGTTTCACTGCTGCTGGCTTTCAACTGAAAAACAAAACCAAACCAAACACAACAAAAAATGTGAGTATATGAGCTGGAAACGGAGTGGATCACGTAGGCCATATTCTTTCTGGGATTTGTTTATAGTAGGAGCATTTAAGGTTTCTATGCCTACAGGCCAGGCCTGAACTCATCCTTCATCCGAGCATCCTCTGTCTTCTCTAAATATTTACTTTGTGTCTCCTTCTTCCTTATCCCCTTTTAATGATAAAACATGAGACAGTAACATGTTTTATCTCATGTAGATTCAAATCTAGATTCCTTAAGGCCAGTCTTCTAGAAAACTCAGTCCTTTGAGCAAAACAATAAAAAATTAAAATTGTTTATATTTTAATTATCTTTATAGTAATGTATGTAAGGTTTTTGTTTTTGTTTTTTAAGTTTGTTTATTTTGAGAGAGAATGAGCACGAGTAGGGGAGAAGGGCAGAGAGAGAGGGAAAGAGAGAATCCCAAGCAGGCTCCATGCTCAGCACAGAACCCGACATGGGGCTCAATCCCATGACCATGAGATCATGACCAGAGTCCAAATCAAGAGTCCAGTGCTTAACCAACTGAGCCACCCAGACACCCCAAGGTTTTAATTTTAAATAATGTTTATTTTCAAACTCAAATGTTTATAAAATTTGGAAAATTATAAAAGAGAAAATGATTGCCCATAAATCCCACCATTCCCTTAAAATCTAGGTATCTTCCTTCTGGAATATGATCTTGATCAAAGGGCTTTTTATCTAAGGGCAACCAAATATCATCACTATAACACCTGGATGAAAAAAGAAGAGTCCCAGAGTGGCTGGGACAAATTCCCAGCCACTAATTCACATCTGTGTTTTTTAGGCTCTTGAGCTTTGCCTTAAATTTACCTCTGGATGCCTCAATTTCCTCACTTAAAATGAAGAGTATCCTTCGTCCACCCAGACTACATCTGTAGACTGTAAATGAAAAAGGCATCTGTCAAAAGTTCTGAGGGAATAGAATGTTCTAGAAAAACAATCATCCCAGTAATACTTACATGTACTCAGTGTGGAAGGTTTGAAAGGATTATGGTTCAAAGACTCAACAAGAGGAAGCATTTTTTCCTAAGGGCGGATTGAGGGTTTCCTGCCAACCACTTTACCTAACAATTTTGATATTAATAAAGAGGAGAACAGAGACACACAGAGACTGTAAAGCCAGGTAGCCCTGGGCTGCAACGGGGCTGTTCCTTCAACAAAGCCAAAACAGAATTCCCCATCCAACAGAACTCGGCTCTAGTTCCCAGAGCCATTCACATTTTGGTTCAAAACTGGCTGATGAGAGTCAAACATAGATATCCTTGTTTGCTTTGTAAATGGAAATTTGAAATGAAGTTTTAGATGCTGGTTGACACCCAAGAGGATATAATTAGAATAAGGGGCTTTCTGGTTTACAGATATGAAAGAAAGGATCTGTCTCTTTGAAATCAAATTATTAAATAATGAGAGAGAAGAGAGGTTTGGCTTTAAGTCTTCAAAGCAAAATCATGACCTGCAATTTTCTTAATTGATTTTTTGCTGAAAGTTTCTAAAGCCAAGGTAGGGAGAGAAGGAGCAACCTAGGGGCTGGAGAAACAGGGTGATGAGCAGACAGTCAGTGGGAGAGGGTAATCTGTGTCAGGTGTGTCCCCCTTCTATTTCCATTTTGTTTCAATCTATGGTGGATCTAGACTGCAGTCTCTGAACAGTTCGGGGCATCTCACACATGTGTCTCCCTTCCTCTTGCCCTTTAGGGGAGGAAGTAGTGTTACTGGTGGCAGCTGGGGGCAAGTCAGAGGCCATGTTGAAATATGCATGCTGGGCATCATTAGAGGAGTATTCAGACTCTGCTTCTAGCCTGTACTTCCTATGACGATGCTGAGATTGTGTTTTCAATTCCTAAAGCCTCTTTGCTAATTAAAGCCCTTGCGCCCAGAAACTTTTAGCTCTTTTACTTCTAAAATGGCCCTGAGGATTTCATGTTTCATGGTAATTCCTGATTTGTTTATTCTTCAAATAGAAGAGTTGTCTTAACTACAGAAGGTGCCCTTATGGATTTCTTAACCTCAATTCATATTCTCAATCTCTCTCTCTCTCTCTCTCTCTCTCTCTCTCTCTCTCTCTCACACACACACACACACACACACACACACACACGTGTTCTGTTATTAAAAACCAGTATCTTTGTGAGAAAGTAGAAAATATGTCCTCTACTTCTTTGCTGATACCTTTCTGTGAATTCAGTTCCATCACATCTGATGCCCTCCTTGGGTTTTACCCAAAGTGAGAGTGATCAGAGGGAACTGAATTAGCTCAAATGTTCCCTTAGGATTCCCCCCCAGCATCTTGTTTGAAGCTGCAAAAGCAATTCAAGAGTCCATTGTAACTCTTCTCTGAGCCAGAAGGCTCCCAGTCTTTTGGGCATGAGCACCACCTAGTCCAGAGGTTGGGCTGTGGTGGGGGTGTACTTTGTGAGGGAGCTGAGTACCATCCTATGAATCAGCCCCCACCCCACTTCCAGCTGTTCCTCGGTTAACCATTGTCTGTGGACATCCAGAAGTCTCTTTTGCTTCTGTGTTTCTCAGCCGCCGCTCTCTGTGGGAATAATAAGTTCCATATGTGTAATTTCCCACTCCTCCCCAAAATACAGTAATGCTTCTTCTTGTTTCTCCTAAAAGTGCCCCTTTCTGATTACCAGAAGCTGCCTAACAAGTTAAGTGTTCTCCTTTCTCACTGCCACATGATCTGTAGACTTAGATTATGTGCCTTCCCAGCATTCTTCCTGGACTTGAATAGCGTCCTAATTTGCTACAGCTCTGCATTCTGTTAAAATCAGAAAGAACAGAGATAAAATTACAATTCTAGTACCTTCTAGCACTTTCTTGTATACGTCCATTGACAAGGTTATCTAAACCTTGAGGCTAGTAATGCTTACCCCATAGGGCGATTGGAGGTTTAACGAGAAGATGCCTACTTATTCTCTTAAGTGGGGTCGGAGGGGTGGGTAGGGTCTAAAGCCAGTTTAAGAAAGCCAGATAGGGTCAAAATTAGCCAGTTTGGGAAACGATTGCTGAAGAATCAGCAAATCCGTGTTCAGGGATTGTGTTATAGGAAAAAATCTGTATCTTTTAAATATAGAAGTTACTGTCAGAAAGTTAAGAATCTTGGGGAAGGGGATGGTAATGGCAAAAATGGCACTGCTTTCCATCCTCCCCAGCCCCACACACCTCATCAAGTGGGAAGAACCTCAGCACTACTTAAGGTGACTTTTTTCTTTCGTTGCTTAACTAAAGTAAATGCACCTTCTCTCCTAAGTGATGGTACTCTGGAGCCAAACTGTTTTCAAATTGCTTTACATCTCTTTTTAAGGTATTCACTGTCTTGGTTTTAAGAGCGAAGGAGTTGGATGATTATATTTATCTCGTTCTGCGCACACATCCCCGAAACAGGCAAAACTGATCCCCTCACCGGTCAGTAGAGCCGGAGAATAAGATGTGTTCTCCCGCTCCTGCGAATGTGACTGGGATTATTTTTCTGCGCTCTCCCAGTTTCCACTGCTGGTCTGAAAGCTGCCCCCTTGTTCTGCCCACTCACAGACTCAGGAAATGCCGTACTGATTCTCTGTCTCAATGGGGCATTCCTCTCCGTGGTAAAGGTCAGCCGCGCTGCCACACTTTGATACTGACAGTGCTTTCCGTCTTCAGGATCGCTTATAAGTCTTCCGAGAGTTTTTATTCTCACCCCTCAAACGCTCAGGGGCCAGAGTTTCTGCCGGCCAGTTGCACCTGGAGGGGCTCCTGTGTTCCATACCGCTGCGTTCTCTCAGCCCCGGCTTAGCGCTCCTGCCACCCTGCGTGTAAGTCTCTGCACGAGCCTTTCCTTCCCACACTGCCGAACTCTGCAGGCTCATTCGTTGCTCCATGTGAGCTTGGAATGCCATCCCTGTAAAATGGGCCTGAGGGTGGCCCGAAGCAAACCTCCCCCATCCGAGAACGGAGCCCAGAACCCTGTGTGACTCTCGCAGGGCACCCGGGAGCGTCGCACTGCAGGTCTCGCATGTGTACACTCCCCCAGCTTCACCAGGGGCTGCTCGCTGACTCCCATCTTCATTAAATTAATCTCCTGCCTTTTCTCCTAGACATTCCAGAAGCATTAGTTGGTTTTGCCATTGTAGTGTCTGAAGAGAAAATATTTAGTCCCAGGTCAAAACCCTTGGCTGCAAGTTCCTACTAAAAAGCCAGGCGTCGTTATTAAATTGTCACAAAGTTAGCCATGATATTCGAGGAAGTGATGAAACGGCTATAAATGATGTAAGCTCTGCAGAGGGCAAATGTGTCCGCAACTTCTGACATCTGGAGGGGAGAGCGAGGAGCCGCGGCTTCAGCCGGCTCCCCCTGGCCAGCCCAAAAAGCCCAATTAGGACTGCTTGGAAAGGGAGGTGATTGCACTTCGTGGTGCAGATGCTGCTCCTCGGGGAACCGTCCAGATGGCTACCTCCCCCGCCCTTCTGAGCCGGAGAGACCCTCCCGTGAACTGAATCCCTGGTTTCCATGCCCCTCGATTGCTATTCCAGACCCTCTTCCCATGAGTGGAACTGGGCTCCAGGCCCTAATAGTGGGCCTGTGGTCTCTGGGCAAAGCTATCACAGCTTCCCTGGAGAACAGTGGTGTCTGCAAGATGTCCGTTTGCTCAACAGGTCGGAGAGGCCTCTCGTAAATTTCAGAGCAACAGGAACTGAGCAGCTTTGAAATTCCAGCTATGGATGGGCTCAGTGTGAGGCCTGTTCTGAAAACTGGAGCGTTTGGTTTTCCAATCAGCCCCGAGGACCAATCAGAGTCGGGGCCTGGAGACAAATGCAGGGTCCAGAGCCCTGGGGAGTCAGCCAGCTGGGTCTCCCCTCCGCCTGGACTTCCGGGGGGC
The DNA here is from genome assembly GCA_030068075.1 of Paguma larvata. Classification (NCBI taxonomy): domain Eukaryota; kingdom Metazoa; phylum Chordata; class Mammalia; order Carnivora; family Viverridae; genus Paguma; species Paguma larvata. The sequence continues at coordinate 51,322,909 of CM057836.1, forward strand.
CCTCCTTGAAGTTGCTCGTCAGCCTTCATGGCCTTCCTTTCTTAAGTGGGAGGTTTTCTCCGTTTTAAGTATCTAGGCCTTTCCTTCCTTCACTTGATATTTCCTTGAGTTTTCAGAAAGAAGAGAAAGAAAAATTAAGAGGGGACAGTGCAAGAGACTGGAGGAAGGTAGAGAAGGAGTCGGGGGAGAGAGAAAGATAAGGAGGAAGGGAGAAAGAGAGACTCGTTCTCTGGGATGATGCTGGGAATTTAGAGGTTCCTAGGAAAGCTCACTTTTACTGAAATTACGGAGCAAATCCTCCACCTGCGGTGACTGCCTACCCTCCCTGGCTTGGAGAGGTGACGTAGGAACGGCACCTGGCACGCAGCACACACGCAGAAAGTGGTGACCCCTCTTCTCCCCTCCCAACCTCCTCCAGACTCTCGTTCCTCCTGAAGCTTGGGGAGGCTTCTGGGAACATCAGAAGGAACAGTCTTGTCTATCTGGAGGTTTTCCCTGCCGATTCTGGTGGTATCTGAGGCGATCACCTTTAGAAGCCCTGGAAGATGGGGTGTCTGGGTGGCTCATCAGTTAAGCGTCCGACTTCAGCTCGGGTCATGATCTCACGGTTCCTGAGTCTGAGCCCTGCATCAGGCACATAGCCTGGAGCCTGCTTCGGATTCTGTGTCTCCTTCCCTCTCTCTGCCCCTCCCCTGCACTCACTCTGTCTCTGTGTGTCTCTCTCTCAAAGATTAATAAACATTTTAAAAAATTAAACAAAACATCTTTAGAAGCCCCAGAGCAAGAACAGTCGCTGCCCCTCACTACGGCTTCGCACTTTGCATGAGCCTTTTAGGCACACGAGCCCCGGAGGCCCGCCCAGCACCTCTAGGGCCAAGTGTGCCCAATGCCTCCCTTCGTTCTGTGGATGGCGCCTACGGAGGTGGCGCAGTGAGAGCTCAGGGCTATGGTGTGGCTCACCCTCGGGGACCATTGTTCGATTCCCTCCCCGCCCCCCATCTACTTCTCAAGTGCAGGTCACATCCCCCAAAGCTGCCAAGTGTGCCACTGGAAACACATTACACACATTGAACTTCTTGGGGTCAGGGGCCAGGACTTCACCCTGTGCAGATTCTTGGACTAAATACTCGCTTTTAAGATGTTTGTGATTATATCAAGGGGAAAAAATGTAAGTAACAGAAGGAAACCGTAACTTTACATGAGTGCATGTGTGCCCTGTGTACTGACATAGTTCTCTCTAAGTGGTGGATGAAAACGGGTTTTATTCTCTAAGGTGCTTTTGTTTAATTTTATGTTGGCATTTACAAAAGGTTTTCTACAGTGATGTGTCACTTTTGTAATCAGGAAAAAGGTTTTCAAAATATCGTTAGGGGCGCCTGAGTGGGTCAGTCGGTTAAGCGTCTGACTTCGACTCAGGTCATGATCTCAGGGTTTATAAGTTCAAGCCCCACGTTGGGCTCTGTGCTGACAGCTTGGAGCCTGTTTCAGGTTCTGCGTCTCCCTCTCTCTCTGCCCTTCTCCTGCTTGCTCTCTTCTCTCTCTCTCAAATATAAACAAACATTCTTTTTTAAATAAATACACATCGTCTTAGTGATCATGATAGCCACTGGCATCAAGCTCCCTTGGCACCTCCCTGCCCTGGGCCAGGTCAGGAAGGTGGGATCACGGAGGGTCAGGGCCCGGGTTCTACATCAGACGCCCGTCGTCATCCTGGTCTCTGACTACAGACAGCAAAACCGGTGTGCGTTAGCCGCCATCACCGTGACGGTGGCAGGGAGCTTCCTCGTTGCCTGGACTCTTTGGCTTCTTAGTGAGCTGCGTGACGTGGGGCGGGTTTACCCTGGTGGCTGCCCCTGCGGCGTCTCCGGGAAATCCAGGAGGATATTGTCCACAGTAACACATAAAATCCTCTTCGAAAGCAGCCACAGAAGAAAAGTTGCTCCGCGACCATAGACTCGGGCAAAGCTGACCCCGGCGCGCACGCGCACAAGTGCATTTATGGCTCCTGGCCCGTGTGCACGCTTGCGTAGACCGCGCTAGAAGGTATGGAGCTCCATTTGCCGCTCCGCTTCAGCACGTAGACGCGTCCTAATGTGTGTCGTCGTGTACTAACCAGACACCCAACTTCTTCGCTCTTTCCCGCCCCCTCCTTAGTTTCCTTTGCGCTCCACTCTCCTTCCCTTTCGCACTGCCCGTCTCGGGCTCCCTCTGTTCCTCTCTTTCCCCCTTCGCCTCCCCTTCTCTGCCTCTGTCTCTCTCACACACACGTCTTTCCCATTTTCATTCCCTCTTTATGGTATCTATTTTTATAAAGACTCCTTGAGTCGTTTATGAGAGGAGGCAAAATATCCATAAATACAGGCTAAGTGAGATCATGGCCTTGGGCCTCCTCCTTACCAATCTGTTTTGGGGAGTAGCGCTCCCAAAGACAGTTTCAGAGTTCTTCCGGTAGTGTGTATCTATTGACCTGACACCTTACTGCAGAGAATGTTAGCAGATTGCGAACTTTAGTGTCACTTGTATTTTGAAGAGCTGACCGCTGACCAGCTCCAGAAAGCGTCCCTTTCAAGACCCCTGATGTTTTCCTTTTCTGAGAGGTCTTTTGACTCTAAACAGCGTGTCTCGTGTGTAATACAAGCCTGTGTCTCAGCCTGTACCCACCAGATCACCTGAAGGGAACGGGTACTCTCTATCGATTCTATCTCAGTAAGCCTGACTTTTGAAAAAAATCACCTGGAGAGCTTGTCACACAGATTCCCGGGCACCATCCTCAAGACCCTAATTCAGCAGGTCTAGGGTGGGGCCCATGAACTTGATTTTCTGACGAGCTCCAGGGGACATAAAGCCGCTGGTCCCCAGACTGCATAGGAAGAGCCCAACTCTGAACCCTGCCAGGGGACTCCCACTAGCCACTCAGAGGTAGTTTCTAAATGGCCGTTTGTGGAGCGAATCAAAAGCCCTTGTCAGGGTCTACATCAAATTAGATCCACTAGCCCTTCATCATTCTGTATTTGCTCCTCGACAAGTCTAATGAACACAGACAAGCCAGTTATGGGAACTGTGGCAGATCCTTCCAGCCTCAACATCCCCGTGTCCACTGTCAGCAAGTGACTGAGCCCATTCATCAGCCACCCAGGCCCGGGGCTCATAGTAACTGTACCAGCAGAGGCAGTCGAAGCACACGTCCCAGAGGCCGCTGCTAGACAGGGGCAGCAAGGCTGGCCAGCAGCTCTGGGTCGGCATCGCTACCTGGCTTTGGGCGTCTCTGCCTGTCCGCACCGGTGAAAGTGTATAAGGGCACTTGGACTTTTTGTTACACTACACTGAATTTATGGCAGGAGGGAGAGATTATATCCGATAATGGTCTTACCACATGTGGAGGTCGTTAGCATCTTGGGACTATCAGCGATCGTGATAGAAGAGCTATCAGCGGAGTGGTACGTACCAGACAATTGGTTGAATACAGTCCTGAACAACTTCCGCCTCATTCAGCCCTCAGAGCCACCCAGGAGGCAGGTGGACTCCCCACGGCAGAAGCAGGCTAGAAAAGTCCTTCATCCAGGTGGCAGGGGCAGGATTCAAACCCCTCTCAGCTTAAGCCCATGTTCATAGCCACGAAGCATTCTCTCACCTTCTGCATCAAGGAATCTGTTGAATTTTCAACCTCTGCTTTTTCCACTGGGATTATGAGATTTCCAATTATGATACTTCTAGAAGCAATTCATGGAGAGATAGCAATATGGTTTTAATATTTAGTGGTAGTCTAAAACCCCACAATGAGAAATGGTCTGCCTTTTCTCAAACAGCAAGAGTTCTAAGAACATATTTTTTTCAAAAAAAAAAATAATAAGTGGGAGGGGCACCTGAGTAGCTCAGTTAAGTGTGTGACTCTTGACTTCGGCTCAGGTCATGATCTTGTGGTTCGTGAGATTGAGCGCCGCATCGGGCTCTGTGCTGAGTGTGGAGCCTGCTTGGGATTCTCTCTGTCTCTTTCTGCCCCCCCTCACTCACCCACACCCTCTCTCTCTCAAAAAATAAACATTAAAATACATATATATAAGTGGGGAAGACCCACTCCGCAGAACATAGACCTAAGAGGACCTTTTGAAAGAAGCAGTGGCAACTGCATCCATCATGCTGTCGTGAAATAGCCACCTACTGTGTCTCCGGGGTTATTTGGTCAAAACAAGGCTATCAGAGTCTAATAAAGTAAATCCATAGTGAGGCCTTTGGGGTGGTCAGTGGCTGGCTGTTTTTATTCCTATCTGAAAGCCAAGGAATGAAACCCCTGAGAGGTTTGGTGACACCCCACGCTCTTGTGAGTTACGGGTGCCAGAGCTGCAGTGGGGACCCGTCTCTGCCCCCGACTCCACCGCCTTTCCCGCCCGCTCCCTGACTGTCCCAGTACTGCCCGTGCTGTGCCCAGATGGACTTCTGGGCTTTACGTCATCTTCGTGGCAGGATCACTCCCAATCCCCCTGCCCCAGAGAAGCTCTGGCTACCATTTTTATTATAGCTTTCCCAGACTTCTTTGTATCTAAGTTTCTGTTTATTTAAGTAGAATCTTACTGTACAGACCACATTGAAGTGTACCTAATTTCACTTACAGTGATATATCTCGAACATCTTTTTGTATCATGAACTGTTCTTCCTCATCAATTTAATGGTTATTTAGAACTCCTCTGTAACTACGTTCTGGTTTGTTGCCTTTAAAACAGAGTTTTAGGGGCACCTGGATGGCTCAGTTGGTTAAGCGGCTGACTTCAGCTCAGGTCATGATCTCATGGTCACAGTCTGTGGGTTCGAGCCCCATGTCGGGCTCTGTGCTGACGGGTCAGAGCCTGGAGCCTGCTTCGGATTCTGTATCTCCCTCTCTCTCTGCCCTTCCCTGGCTCATGCTCTGTCTCTATGTCTCTCAAAAATAAAATAAAAACGCTAAAAAAAAAGTTTAAAAAAAATAAAACGGAGTTTTAGGAAGGCTATCTTAAAAGAATGATCACTGTCACTTTGCAAAAATAAAATTAGGTCAGGCAGGTGATAGGCTTTAAGTGCTCTGGTAGCAAAAATTGCTCTGGTATCCCTGAATTACACGGGATCTTTTGGAGAGATGGTTTTGTTTTCTACAAAGGTAAGTAAATAATAAAGCCCCGCTGGAAAGCAAGTGATTCAGGTGTCTCTGGTCCTGGACTAGCTATTAGAAAGTGAAGGAGAGCTGACCAGGAAATGCTGGTAGGGACCAGAAATCCCAGCCGTTAGGGCTCCTTTGCTCATTGATCAGTGAGGTAGGGGCCTGTGGGTGTCTTGCTAATCTGGGATCTGAGCCAAATGTCTTTTGTCTCCCCAGCAGACCCGCCTGTGGCCGCAGCTGTGCTGTCCCATTTTAATGACTGCCCGGATTCCCACAGTCAGTTCTGCTTCCATGGAACCTGCAGGTTTTTGGTGCAGGAAGACAAGCCAGCGTGTGTGTAAGTGTTCCCTGGGGTCCTGGGGCTGGAGCGTCCCAGCAACCAATTAAAGGGACATTAACCTCCATGAGACATGCTTGAGACTCCCGAGGCTGGGCACGTTGGAGGATCAGAAAGCAGGCCGAGAGACACCTGCTTCAAACCCAGCTGGTTGGTGCGCCTGGGTGGCTCAGTGGGTTAAATGTCTGACTGTTGATTTCAGTTCAGGTCATGATTTCATGGTACGTGGGATCGAGCCCCAAGTCAGGTTCTGCGCTGACAGTGTGGATTCTCTCTCTCCTTTTTCCTCTCTTTCTTTCTTTCTCTCTGCCCCTCCCTCCCTCAATAAATAAATAAACATTAAAAAAAGAAAACAGGTAAAAAATACAGGTTCCAGGGCCCCAGCCCAAGCCACTGAGGCATAACCATTAGGGGTTGAGCCTGGAGATCTGCATTTTCAACAAGGACCTCAGGTCACTCCTGTGTTCAGCAAAGTCTGAAAATTCCTGGATTCAAGTTTAATTCACTAGTTAGAATTTCTAGAGGGCAAGGCACTGGGTTGGATCCCTCTGAGTAGCCGGAGTCTCCAAAAAGAGGTCCTTGCCCTCCAGCATCTTTACAGCACAGCCAATAAAATAAGCTGGAAGTGCCTGTGAACGGTTAGTGTACATAAGCGGTAACAGAACAAAGAACAGCTTGGAAATAAAGATGCCTGCCAGGGCACAGCGGTTTCCACACCAGGCAGCGCATGAGCCCCCTGGGGCTTCTTAAAGTATGGCTGAGCCCCACCCCGACCCACTGAATCATAATCTCTAGGAATGGGACCCAGGAGTCACATTAGTTAAGAGCCACCAGGGATCGCCTTGGTCAGCCAGCCTAGGGCAGGAAGGTACTTCAGGAAAAACTCCCCAGAGCAGGTGTTAGGGTTTGCCTAGTGGGGAGAGCAGAGAGGTTATTCCAGGCCCGGAGTGTTGAAGGACCTGCTATTATAGCAAGAGGAGACAAGATTGGAGACAAATTGGAGGCCAGAGCCTATTGGAAGTGAGCCTTTATTCTCTAGGCAATGGGAGCCATGTTGGTTTCGGAAAGGGATGCTTTCAGAAAATTAACCTGTGCCTAGTGGAATACTATTAGGTGGCCCATACTCACCCTTGGCACTATCGACATTTGGGGCTGGATAAGTCTTTGCTGTTGGAATTCTCCTGTTAGCAGCATCCCTGCCTCAACCCACTAGGTGCCAGTAGCACCGCCACCCTATAGTCTCCAGATTGCCCATGTCCCCTAGGAGGTGGGAGGGAAGCTCCACCCATTAAAAACCACCCATCTATGTGAAGTTGCCATTTTTATAGGTCACAAATGCTGGAAAGGCAGCAATTCCATACGGTCCAACTTAATAGTAGGTAATAGTAAATGTTAACAAAAGCTGGCGTTTATTGAGCTTTTGCTCATGCCAGACACTGTTCCAGGCTTGCCCCGTATGTTAACTCATGTAATCCTCGTAAGGACCCCATGAGTTAGGCACAGAGAGGTTGTGCCCAGGTCGCATAGCAGAGCTCACATTCAGACTCAGATAGTCTGGCTCCTGAAGCTGGGTTCTTTTTTTTTTTTTTTTAAGTTTATTTATTTTTGATAGTGCATGAGCAGGGGAAGGGTGGAGAGAGAGGGAGACACAGAATCTGAAGCAGGTTCCAGGCTCTGAGCTGTCAGCACAGAGCCTGACGCAGGGCTCGAACCCGCAGACCATGAGATCATGACCTGAGCTGAAGTCGGCCGCTTAACTGACTGAGCCACCTAGGTGCCCCTGAAGCTGGGTTCTTAACCAGGATGCTAAGGGTATCTGCTGCTTTAGCCCAGGAGAGATTGTGGGTCTGGAGAGCTGCCGCAGTAAAGAGCGGTGGGCCGGGCGTTCCTCCTCCTCAGGTGCAGCTGCATGAACATGGCCAGGCCCCTGGGGTGGCTCCGAGCCTCACCTGGAGAAGCATACTGGCTGCCTTCCTCCAGACAGGACTGTGGGAGGTCCCCAGGTCTTGTCCCCAGAGCTTGAGCCCTCCCTACCCTGTAAATGCAAAGCACAGTGATGATGACAGTCAATCATTATTCATGATCACCATTTTTATTCAGATGATGGGGGACTGGTGGGGTTGTTTTGTTAGGAGCTGAGTCGTTATGGAAAAACACTAGCCCTGAAAGGAGGTTTTGCCTCCGGCCCAGAAGCCCCCCAGTGCAGTGGGCAGAAGGCATTTGACCCTCCAGCAGTGCCCAGCGCACCCAGCTAGAGGTTAGGAGGCTCCTCTTTGAAGAAAGAAGGCAAATCTTTGCCAAGGTCTGACCACATCTGCGTCAGCTTAGTTTTCCTTCCTCAGGTGCCTTCCCCACCAGATCAGAGGCTGGTATAAACTTTTTGAGAGCTGGCAACCTCAAGCCTCGGTCATCAGATGAGCCAAAACAACAGCCTCATCTGTGGCTGAGACCCCCAGCAGCTGGTGGAAGCCTTCTGAAAGCAGGGGAGGGGCATGTGCTTTTCTTACTCTCTCCCTGTCTGCGTCCCAAGCCCTGCTCTTGGCTCAGGGAGGTAACTGTCCATCATATTTACACACCATTGCGTTTCGATAGTCAGGGCGACTGGCTGTCTCTCCCCTCATCCACATTATTATAAATATTGCTATTAATAATCAGCTTTCAATAACAACTGTAGTGGTGTGCCAGGCATGGTTCCCAGCCTCTATATACAGTGACTCATGGAGTCCTCACAACTCCATTCTCAAGTGGGAATTCTTGTTCTTGTAAACATGAGAAAACTGAGGCGGCTCACAGAAGCAATTTGCCCAGAGTCCCAGAGCAAGTAAATGGTAGAGCATGGGATTCAGGCTGATCAGTTCCAACTAGCAAGCCCATGTTCTCAGCTACTGCCTCAGAGGGCACTCTGTCTCAGCCTTAAAAAAGTTCACCTCTGTAACAAAAAAAAAAAAAAAAAAAAGGACAATGGGTCCAAAATGGGGTCTCTTGTGCTAAGCCCATATCACCAAACCAAAACCTAATACCTAACCTAATTGCGATTTCAGCGTTCACCAGAAATGTACTTAACCAATCAGTCTGGAATTTCCTGGTCTGCTCTAGTGAGGTAATTCACCTGATAGACCCCCTCTATCCCCCAAAGAAAGATGAGATCATCCACTCTTTCCCTGTCCCTGCCCCCTCCTGCTTATACAAGTCTTCCAACTTGTACAGCTCCTTGGAGCTCCTTTCTAATTTGATCTTAAAATTTACAAAGTTGGAGATGGCTCAGTCGGTTAAGCGTTCAACTTCGGCTCAGATCATGATCTCATGTTTCATGAGTTCGAGCCCTGTGCTGGGCTTTGTGCTGACAGCTCAGAGCCTGGAGCCTGCTTCAGATTCTGTCTCCCTCTCTCTCTGCCTCTCCCCCGCTCACGCTTTGTCTCTCAAAAAATAAACAAACATTAAAAATTTTTTATAAAACTTCAGTTGAATTTTGCTTTTTAACATCTCAAATCACTAAGCTCTTTTGTTTCCAAAAACAGTGTTGGCATCTTCTCCCAGCACGTAAAGAGAAAGGTCAAGGTCATTTCCAAGGTCTTTGCCCTGACCACAGACTCTTAAAGTCTTTTCTGTGGGCTGAGTGCAGGATCTTTGGAAACAGCTGGGCCATCCTTGTGACTTGGAAAAGCTGACCATCTGTGGGGATGCACAGCCATGCAAGCAATTACCACCTCTTTACCTCAGTTTCCCCACTGGATCTCGACAGCCCAGGGGGTGGTATTCAGCCAACAGATACGTTTTACGTAGTGGTAGGTGATGATCTGCATTGTTCTCTGGTCGTTTTAATCCATCGTCAGCATTCTAAAAGTCAGGTTTCCTCTCCATGCAGATGCCCAGCCCTCTTGAACAGGCAACATCAGGCCTGAACTCCCAGATGTGCCATTTGGCTGGAAGGCAGGAACATCTGCCCCGCCATCCCCAGACAGGGCTTGCCCTCTCCAGTACTCGTTTCCACCTCTCTCGCCCCTGTTCCCCAGCACTGAAGCAGATGCCGGCCTCTGATCGTTCTGTCGTCACTCTGCTCTCCTCACACCAGCTCGCTTTGCTCACTTCTGCCCTGTGAGCTTGTAAGCTCAGTGAGGACAGGACCACACTATACACTTTGTATTTACAGTACCGAGAAGAACGCAGTAATTAATTAATTCCCGCTGGACCAGAAACACTGAGTCCATGCCGAGAAAACAGAACATTCTGTTCCCACTCTATGAAGCACCCCAGATTTGGGTCATTGACTTTCTGGTCAATTTGCTGACATTCTGGTCAGTAAAACCAACATACGCTGAGGTAAGGCCACTATCTGTCAAGGCCTTATAAAGAAAACCCACAGTGACCCAAGACTATAGTCTCAAAAGAGGAAGCTCTTTCTAAAACACTGTCATGCCAAAACTTTATTTTTTATAAGAACAATAGTCTTCAGGTTTCTGGAAAAACCTAAATCAAATGACATATCACATTAAAATGTGAGGTAAAGAAAAGAAGTTAAAACAAATAACTAGCCAGAAATAGCCAAAGGTAGTGAACAGAATCCTTAAACATGTATGTTTCTGATGAACCCTCAGTTTTATTTTGTGTCTTCCTTTAGTTAATTCTCACTAGAACCCAATTACTTCAGGAAACAAATGGGAAAAGGATTTCCAAAGATCATAAAGCCATAGAAATCAGGGTTAGGACTCGCACACCATTTTTCCCCCGGGGCCGATTCAGCACGCTGTAGGTCCGCAGCCTGCAGAAACCTTCAAACAAAGGAAAACAGTTGAAGGAAGACACCCAGAAGGGTCCCAGTGTCATCAGCCAGTGGCAACCAGTTAGAAGTTTCTCACCTGTCCGAAGTGCTCTTCAGTGACTGAACTCCCTGACACACCTTTCCCACAGCAAAGCGTGAAAACAAATTGTTGAGCCAAGGAAAACATTTCACATGGCCCTGGCCACAGTACATTCTAGAGCCAAACACCTAGAGAGAAGCGACTGCCATCAGTGTGCCAGCAGGCTGCGATGTGCCTAAGGATATATCCCCCGCCCTGCCCTCCCCCACCAAGAGTTTGCTGGTTGAGTGACCTTATGTAGATCTTGTATCATCTGAACAGCTAGCTGAGGGCGGGGTCTAGGGGTTAAGAAGTTTTGACATTTGGGCACCTGGCTGGCTCTGTCCATGGCGCATGTGACTCTTGATCTCAAGGTCATGAGTTCAGGCCTCACGTTGGGTATAGAGCTCACTTTAAAAAAGAAAAAAAGTTATGACATCATTCTATCCACATGTCTGGAGTAAGTGCATGTCCTCATTCTCTCTCCCCACACCAGATGCAGACACTGAGAGTCGCTCACTAGGCAGGATAACGCAGCAGTTAGAGGCATGGATTTGGAGGTCAGACAGACCTGAGTCTCTTACACAAGTGACTTAGCCCCACTAATCCTCAGTTTCTTTGTGTCTAAATGGGGATGTTAGTATTTCACAGGATTGTAATGAGGACCCAGTGCCCATAATGTGTGTACGGCTGTTGCTATCCAAGATAAGAGCCTCTAGACACCCGGAACTATTTAAATTAATTCACTCAATTAAAAGGTAGTTTCCAAGGCTCACTAGCCACATTTCAGATACTCAGCACCTCCAGGTGGCTAGTGGCTACTGTGCGAGACAGCACCGATACGGACTGTCTCCATCATCGCAGCAGTCCTGGTAGATAGCACTGGAGAACATCCAAGCCTGCTTCCCCGCAGAGCATAAGGGCTCTGTTACCAGACATTGTTACCATCACCGCGGCTGGAGGATGCTGTAAGATCCTGCCAAAAGGAGCAGAGGAAGGCGGGTAGACCACAGAACTCATGGCTCTCCATGAGACCCGGGGATGGGAGCTGTGGAGACCCATCCAGGCCTCTCCTCTCCAGCCCTTGAAGCAGAGAAGTTATAGGACTTGGCAAACCCACATCTTAAGAGGCCAACAATGGGTAAGCCGAAAACAGGTGTCTTTGTGCTCAGGGCCCCCACTCCCACCCCAGCCCTGTGGAACTTCTCTGTGTTAAAGGCAAGTTAGTGTAAACATATTTTTAAAATCATGGTCCTTGGTCCTTAATTCGGTCCTTGGCCCCCATATTGAAGACCATATCCTAGGACCTACGCCAGAAGACTTGGCTGATAGAGGACTAGCCTTCTGCCAGAGAATATGTCATTGTTTATAAAGACAACGTCTCTCAAGAGCATTAAAAATGCTCCCATCCTTTTATTTACATTTTTAGCACTTACATAGCACTTGTGTCAGACACTTCACAATCTTGTGAAGCGCTTATGACAACTCCATAAGTTTTACTATCCTGCTTTAAAGATGCAGAATCAGTGGCACAGAGAGGCTAAGTAATTTGCTGAGGGTCACCCAGGCATTCAAGTGGGGAATGAGATTTGAACCCATGAAAATTTGGCTCCAAAGGCTGTACCATGTTGTGCCCTCTTGTGGGACCCTATCCTGAGGGAAACAATCTCAAATGCAAACGAAGCGTGTACATTAAGACAATCACCTGACAGGATTTATTATGTCAAAACTGGAGACTGCCTAAGTGGTAAGGGTTTGGTGAAGCAAACTGTGCATGTATACTACTGCACGTTTTTAATGACCTTGCAATTGTCTAATGACATAGTAAAACAGTGAGGAGATAGGAAATGAGATACCGATACAAAATTGTCAAAAAAAAAAAAAAAACCCCAAACTATGTTAAAAAGAACATAGAAATAGTTCAGAAAGAAACATTTGCCATTTGGGGAGGTGGGCAACAAAGTGGGCTTTCTTTTTCTTTCTGCCTTGTTATGATTTATGTGCTTTTCGATTTGCTTAGACACATTTCTAATTGGGGAAATTTTTTAAAAATGTTTAAGAGCGTAACTCTATATACATTATTATAGTTCTTGAAAATTGCAAAAGGGTCCTGTGAACCAGGCGAAACAGGGACCTATGGGGAAAACTTAGCAAGTCCTCGGAACCTGAAGGCCTTAAAGCCCTCAGCATGGGAGAGAGCCAGGCATATCATGGATAATGTCGTTCTTCTTGTTCAGACAGAGAGGCCCGAGCCACACTTTGCTCCTGTGGAAAGCACCAAGGCATTCTTGATTCGTAACCAGCATGAAAGGGCCTCGGGGACCCACCAGGCCGAAGCACGTTGCCTTTCCCTGCAGCCACAATGGCTCTTTTTGCAGCTCAGCCAGACTCCTTTTCCCTTCTATGTGGCACTCTTTCTTCTGTACCCTTCTTTCTTTTTGGTTCTTGTTTTGGGGAAATAGCCCGAATGGGATCCCAGAGCCTCATTTCAGGATTGTGAAGACAAAACAGCATTCCAGAATCTCGAGTTTGGCAAAACTCTCTCTAGACGGATGAAATCGGTCAAATGATGTAAGAACATGTTCAGTCTTACACATTTTCCATCCCCCCCCCTTGTGATAAAACCGCTCCGATTTTGTTCAGACTCCTTTCTTAAAGGGAGTGGGGGGGAGCAACTCCCACTTCTCCGGTGCCTGATGTGAGGGGGCCCATTTTATAGCCACCGCCCTGAGGCAGTGCCAGAGAGAGGGAAGGAGAAAGGAGACAGGCAAGTAGCAGGTTTTGAGTTGCTGGTTCTTAATCGTGTGTATTTAAATAAGAGTTCTCCCTCAGTGGCTCTCAGGCCTGGATGTACATTAGAATCACCTGAGCGCCCAGTCCACTTGGATGAGCATCTCCGGGGGTGTGACTTTGACCTTGGCATTTTCCAAATCTTCCCAGGTGATTGTACTGTGCAGTCAGGTGGGAATCAGCCTACCTGAGGTAAAGTAGGGAACCGTAGCTGAGTCAAGCATGATTCATTTGTGACCAGTGAGATGACTCTTCCCCTCCTTATTGACTTGTACCCAAAATAATTGGCATAATTCTAGTATCAGTAGAAGCTTGGGAAGTTTAAAAAAAAAAAAAAGTATGTCACCAAACCTTTTCTTTTTCCCCACGTCATAAAAAGCAACTGTGAAGCATCCCCATTATTACCAATGATTGGGGAGGAGAAAGAACCTCTCTCAAACCCAAGGCCAAAAATTCTAAATCGTGGCTCTCAACTTTAGCTGCCCAGTGGAGTCATCTGGGAGCTTTAATAATACTAATGCTCAGGCCTTACTCCCAGAGATTTCGATACAGTTGGTCTAGGTGTGGCCTGGACATCAGGATTTTTTCAAGTTCCCCAGGCAATTCCATTGGGCGGTCAAAGTCGATGTCACTAGTAAAACCTTCATGGTGGCTCTCAACTCCGGTTTCATCAGAATTACCTTTGGCCTTTTCTTCAAAACACCCATTTGCAGAGAGATTTTCCTCGTGGGCAAAGCCTGAGGATCTGGCCCACAGGTCATTCTCCCTCCCAGCTGCAGTTGGGCTGCTGGGGGCTAAGATCCGCCATTGTTAGAGTTCACCTAGGCCATGACCTAGAGGCTCCATCTGTTAGGCAGCAGCCCATGTGCCTCCTGTGCCTCGCTGGAGAGATTTTGTTCACAGGCACACTGGGCTCCCTAATTCAATGAGACTGAGATGCGAGTGTTTGCTGCTGTGACACTAGGTGACCAGGGCATTCCTGTTGACGTGAAGACTTTCCCGATGGGCTAGGACCCCTGCCAGGGGTGGTTTTGAGGCAGGGCTGGTTGTGAAGGGCCCAGCCCACAAATGGGAAATGTTCCTCTGGAAGGAAGTATGGAAAATCAGCAAAAGGTGACCCAGCCCAGAGGGTTGTCTTTCTTTCTTTTTTTTTTTTTAATTTTTTTTTAATGTTTTCTTTTTGAGAGCAAGAGAGACAGCACAAGTGGGGGAGAGGCAGAAAGAGAGGGAGAGACACTGATCCGAAGCAAGCTCCAGGCTCTGAGCTGTCAGCACAGAGCCTGAGATGGGGCTTGAACTCACGGACCGTGAGATCGTGACCTGAGCCGAAGTCGGCTGCTCAACCGACTGAGCCACCCAGGCACCCCAGAGGGTTATATTTCTTAGTGAGTTAAGACAGCACCATCTGGGGGCATCTTGGCACCTTGCCATACCCACAGCAAGGAGACCTCTTTACAGGGGAGCGAGCAACCTGTCCTTCTTTTTACAGTAAGGTTTGTGAGCTTGTCACAAAATCACTCTCCCAGAGTATCTTCCAAACCAATCTGCATTACCCTAGAAAGGTAGCCTTCATGGTTGAGATCGTTAGTTTTTAAACCCAGGAATCCCTGTTTCCTCATCTGCAAAGAAGGTAAATAGCAGCCCTGACCTCACATGCAGTTGTGAGTGTTGGGAATAAGAGAGATGGATTCAGATGGGAGTTTGGCACGGTGCCTGCAGTAAATGGTGTGTGCTGTAATTAGCGCTTGGCTGCCGCTCGTTTATTTAAATAGGTTTTCTTGGAGTCGCCAGGCATGATGTGTTAATCTGTAAGGTTTGCAGAACCAAGTGGTTGGGAAGGTGTTAGAATCCTTCTCTCGCGGGGCCTGCAGGTCAGAGTAGGAATAGTTCAGAAATAGGAGTGCTTACCCTTCTGTAGCCTGGACCCTTCACAGATAGTTACACAGATCCTCACTGCGCTGCCCTGGGAGGAAGCAGCATGAACACCTGCCTGTAGAGACGTCCCATTGGCTCGGCTGCAAGTCCTGGTTAGGAATGTAACGACCCCAAGGCCCAGCCTCCCAGCTCCCTCCCGTTCAGTGGTTCACCAGTCTTTGCAGACCTGGGCCTTGCCCGGAGGAGCATGGAGGCTGACCTGAAGTGAGGCTGGTGGGGAGGGCAGTCAGGGAGGCGATGTGATCCTGAGGCCGTTCACAAGAGGCGAAGTTAGATCCGTGGAAAGAGATAAGGCAAACGGATGCATGGGTGACTGGGCGAAGGAATGAGTCTGTAAATTACCTCTTTTTGGGGAATGTGATCTTTGAGACTGAGTCTGACGGGAAGAGTGAGGAATAACATTCCAGGCAGAGAAGGTGGCAGGAGTTGAGATGGGCGAGTGGAGAGTGGTGGGTGGTCATGCATAGATCAGGTGGCGTGTCCATGTGCCTATACACCGGGCACTGGTTTATTTGACCCTGGGCTGGGGGTGGGAAGGGGGGTGCATCCTGGGTCAGCTGGAACCTAGGTTATGGGAGATGGACTGGAGTGGATTCAGACCATGCAGAGAGAGGGTGTCAAATACCAAAAAGAGGAAGTCCACAGGGAGCCATCTGAGTGCAGGGTGAAAACTGAAGGGTAGGCTGGAACGGGGGACCCCATGTGGGGTTCTCTTCGGACATGACGGCTTCAGTCTATGTGGCGCCTCCACTGTTGCTCAGCCTCTCAGCCTCCAGTCCGGTCCACTGTCAGCTTCCCCCAGTGGGAAGGGGCCAGTGCCTCTTTTTTCTCCACAGCCCATGGGCTGAGCTGTTTCTTGACTTTGACTTTCACATAATTTTGTTATTAAAACCAAACGAAAACCTGCCCCTGGCCCACAGCCCCTCAGTCTCCTCCCTCACCCACCCCAGGCCTGGGACAGTCAGAGCTCTGTGATCCAGATCCTGTTTAAGATCAGTCTTGCTAGAGATCCCCGTCTTCCACTTTGTCCCTCCTGCTCTCGAGCCTGCTCTCTTGTCCTCGGGTCCATAGGGAATCCTACATGGCGCCCTCTGTCTGAATGGCCCTCCTCAGCTTCCTTACTTGCACCCTTGTTGAACCGAAACCCTCAAATCTCTTCTACCTTTTTAGGATTGGAGGCTAAAGCGAAAGGCAGGTTTGATCAAGAGCTTCACCTGTGGTATTCTTATCCCAATCGCTGTTGAGTATGTGGGGGGGAAGCAGCCTGATGAATGAGCAAGAATCCAGACTCTGGGCTAAGCAGACGTGGGTGTGAATATCTCTCTCTTGCCTAGCAGCGTGGCACAGGCAAATGACTTGACTTTCTGTGCAAGGATTAAATGGGAAAATGTAGGTCAAATGTACAATAACCCTTAACAGAAAAGCAAGGTCCCAGGGGCGCCCGGGTGGCTCAGTCGGTTAAACATCCGGCTTTGGCTCAGGTCATGATCTCACGGTTCGTGAGTTCGAGCCCCGTGTTAGGCTCTGTGCTGACAGCTCACAGCCTGGAGCCTGCTTTGGATTCTGGGGGTCTCCCTCTCTCGCTGCCCCTCCCCCACTCACACTGTTTCCCTCTCTCAAAAATAAATGAACAAGGGCACCTGGGTGGCTCAGTCAGTTAAGCATCCGACTTCAGCTCAGGTCATAGTCTCGCAGTCTGTGAGTTCGAGCCCCGCGTCGGGCTCTGTGCTGATGTCTCAGAGCCTGGAGCCTGCTTCAGATCCTGTGTCTCCCTCTCTCTCTCTGCCCCTCCCCTGCTCACGCTCTGTCTCTATGTCTCTCAAAAATAAATAAACGTTAAAAAAATTTTTTTAATTAAAAAATTAAAATAAATAAACACTAAAAAAAATTTAAAAAAAAGAAACGAAAAGCAAGGGCCTGAGTTCAAACTGAAAAAAAGCAAAAAACAACCTCTTAAGTAAGGTATATGACAAGTGGGCTGTGGGACAAACAGCTCCCATGAAAAACTTTTCCATTAAGCAGTGCTAGGGACAAGGTTGTATGCTCTGGTATTCCAGGGTGAAGTCTTAAGCAGCAATTTTTGCAGCATCTCCTGTTTGTCACAGATCTTAAACCCAGACACTACCTGTTCCTTTAACATTAAAATGATTACATTTTTGTTAACATTAAGCAAAACCTATGCTCCAAAAAAAAGATACGGTGTTTATCCTGTGGCCCCAAGGATCCCTCCGGCATCTGGCGTCTGGTGGCCCATGAGCCCAGGTGTAGGGGAACCACAAACGTAATGCCCCTGGGGCTGGCCCTGGGCACAATAGCAGGCAACCAGGACCCTTAATCCCCTTTTATTTCTCCTTGTTCTTCAAAGGCCCTTTAATCTGAAAGTGAAGGAGAGAGAGACTGACTACTTCATCAAAAGAGAGACTCTTTAAAAAAAAAAAAAACAAGTTTATAGCTATCATTGCCTTGGCTGGGGGGGGAAGCAAAGCAAAACTTTAAATCCAGTGTGCGATGTTTGGGGCAAGGCTGCTCTCGGGGAAGTCCCCTGCGGGAAGGAAGCTTCCCCACCTGAGAAGACCATGGTGATCAAACATTTTCTTTACAATAACAAAGTCATCCAGACAAAGGGACCTGTGCGTAAGCAAAGTATCTTCTGTTGAGAAGAATCGTGTGCTTGGAGGAGGGGAAATGCCTGCATCAGAAAATGAGCACCTCTTCCTTATGACTAGAACCTGTCCTGAGGGATCAGGACACAAGAAGCACTTGGGGCTGCCCAGGACTGGGGGGCGGGGAGGTTAGCATAAGCAAGAGCTGCACTCAGGAGGAGGCTGTTACGGAAGCGAAAGAGCCCTTGAATGTTAGCAATAGCGGTAGTGATATTCCCTTGTGTCAGTATTGCCCTTCACCGGCCCTGTGCGCGTTCAAGAGCGACCTCTTTGGTGCCCCTACCAGTCCTCCAGTGGAATGAGTCCTGGTGGTTTGGAAATGAAAAGCAGACTAGTGGCTTCTCAAGCCCTGCATTTACCAGAGAGTGGTACGGGCCCCTACTTGAGTACACCCCCTGTGTGCCGGGCCACTCAGTAAATGCTTGCAGGGCTAATTAAATGTGAGGAAGAAGATAAAAAAGCAAACCACAGCCTGTGTCTCCCTCTGGTTTACCGTGTGTTCTTTCTCTCACCATTGAATTCCGAATACACACACTTAGTTTAAAAATAACCTGGATTTTTATGAACTGCCAAAATGAACTTCGTGTCCCGAACACGTTTACTGCCTTCTCGAGCCCCACCATCTGACATAGTAACAGGAATAATGAATGCTTCCTCAGATGAGCAAGCGGATTAGTTATTCCTCATTCTCCAAGGGAGAGGTGCCTGTTCGGGGAAATAGGAGGGAGTTTGCTGATCGCTTTGCCTCCAATAGCAAAGACAGGAGGGGCCCCTTTGGGCTTTTCGTAGGGCTTTGGATCCCCCTGGCCCAGCTTTCCTTGGGGGAGTTAGGGGAACAAGACCTTCCGTCAGAACAACATGCTGCTGGTCCTTTATTCCCCAGCTGCCATTCCGGATACGTTGGTGCACGCTGTGAGCATGCTGACCTCCTGGCTGTGGTGGCCGCCAGTCAGAAGAAGCAAGCCATCACCGCCTTGGTGGTGGTCTCCATCGTGGCCCTGGCTGTCCTCATCATCGCGTGTGTGCTGATACAGTAAGTATTTGCTGCCCCTAAGGTCGGATCCCTCTCCGGGACATCTGCGGCATGCCCAGATAACAGGGCCACCTCGGCTTGGTTTATTGCTGTGGTGTCTGACTGGTGTCAGCGATGCCAAGAGGAACTTGGGTAATAGCCAAGCTGTGTGAAGGACACGCATCCCAGGAAGGTCCCCGGCAGTGGGTCTCCGCACTGCTGGAAGCCGGCGTAGAAGCAAAGGCACGTGCTCTCTCCCCGCTATTGGGTTTCGAGCCTTCAGAGTTGTGATAGCGACGCGCAGGTATTTCAGAGGGAACTAGAAATGGCTCCCAGCCCCGCTTGGCAAGCGGCAGAGGTGCTTCCTCTCTGCCGAAGTCACTTTGCAAATCCCCAAGCCACGTCAAAGGTCTGGGTTGCTATTTTGACAGGCTGGTGACAGCCCTTCCGCTTTCGCCACGTTTCTGCCACACCTCAGCTTCCAAAACTCAGTTTCTGCCTGCATCTTCCAGAACATCTTCCTGAGCCAGTAGAGCCCCTTTCCTTGGACCTATTTGCTTGCGCGTAACTCTCGACAGGACTGCTCCACAAAGGCAGACACCCGAGTGCTGTGTTCACAGCAGCTGCCCAGATTTATTCCCTGGAAATATCTAATTCACAGAGCAAGTCCTCTGAGAATTTATATCTAATTGGATATGCACAAGGCTACCAGTCAGCTCAGTGTGGATTAACTCATGGCACAGGCTGTAGCGGATGGGCCATTCCAAGGGCTGGAGTAAGCAGCTGTGTGTTAATGAAGGAAGCCCGACTTTAGGTCTCCGAGGTTGTCTGGAATTTGGACACATAATATGAGTCTCAGTCCTATTTGTTTATTGGTTTGTTGCTGTGGGGGCAACTACCACCTCTGGTTCTGGCCATGAACGGAGTGCCCCTCAGAGCCATAGTTTCCTATCCTTCTCCTGGCCCCAGCCAGCATTACGTGTGAGGGCTGAGGTTCAACGGGGCTGGCCTTCCCTTCCTCTTCAAGCAGTGTCTGCTCCACTCTCGCCTGCCTTGGAAAAGGTGGTGGACAAACAGCCCTGGTTGAGGCTGGGGCATAGCCAGACTCTGCCCCTCACGAGGACGATTCCCATGACTATGTAGCTGTGAGTGCACACCCATCATTTCCACAGTCCTATTTCTGTGGCCAGGAATAAGACTCGGTGCCCCCGTGAGCTGCTTCAGAGGGATTTAAATGCAATTTTCCCAGATTCTCTGAAGACAGGGACAATCTAGGATGCCCGGACAATCATTCATAGGGAGGCAGCCAGTCCCACCTCTCTTCTGTCTTTTCTCAATCTCTCCTTGCCAAAGACCAAGCTCAGAATCCCTGAGCCACAGGCGCCTGGGTGGCTCAGTCAGTTAAGTGTCTGACTCTTGATTTTGGCTCAGGTCATGATGGTTATGAGATTGAATCCTACATTGGGCTCCACCTGCTTGGGATTCTCTCTCTAAATAAATAAATAAACATTTGAAAAAAGAGTCCCCGAGCCAGAAACCAAGCCCTCACCCCAACCAGGCTGCTGGTTGCCTAGGCATGGGGCCCTCCTGAGTTGCAGAGTTGGTTGGGACCAGCTTATCGCCAGAGGGACGTAGAGGCCCTAGTCTCACTGCCCTGGATGCTCCTTGCTAGGCAGTGACTGGAGTAAGCCCACTGCTAGCTGACAGCAAAAGAACAGTCTCTGATGGATCTGGAATCAGGTCCTCTAGACCCCTCCAGGTCTTGGACTCTGCAATCAGGAGGGCGCCATGCCGAGACGGACTGCTCTGACCACCATGACAGAAGTATGTTGGGCAGAAAGGTCTTGGGTTCCTTCTCGGCTTTGCTGCCCAAAGATTCGGGGGCCCTGGTAGCCTTCCCAGGACGGCGCCAGGAGAGAGGGGTTATGGCGGAGGTCATGAGATGCCACCAGGCAGCAAGAGGGAAGCACAGCAACAGGGGCTCGTTTTCTCACGTGACTCCGGGCCCATGTCCACCAGGAGATCCTGCCCAGCCCTGGCGGGTGGATGCTTGGATTATGCCCCCGTCAAGGTTAGAATGAGTAGAAACCAAGTCCTCTGCAGTATCCCACAGGAAATAGCTCTGTGCCTCTAGGTACTCAATGTCTTACTCCGTGCTTTCTTCTCTGCCCATCTGTTGGGTTCCCTGCCTCTTTTTTCATGCTCACTCTGCAAACTGTTCATTCCTGCCCACAGAAGGAGGCAGAAGCATTCATAACCCCAATGCTTCAGGACTCTGGGTGGCGCAGGTTCACCAAGGGGTCGGGTTTGCCGCAACTAGAGAATGTTAGTCCTCCGAGAAAGACTCAAATCCACGGAGACTCGTGATTCATTCTTTCTTTCCACGGGTCAGTTCAATACTGGCAATACTGATGGATGAATCCCTCCCAGGGCCCTCACAGCCCTGCCAGCCTGAAGTGGCTGCTTTGTCCCCTTCCCAACAGCAGTGCTGAGGCCATTACTACATTTATGGAGTCACCCAACTGCTGCTTTATGGACAGAGCAGCCTAGTGGGTGGTCGGGTTGCCCTGCGAGCCCAGAGCAGAGCTGTGCAAACAGAGCTGGTTCCTTGGAGTGGCCAACAGGTGCTCTTGCTGTTAGCCGGCATCTTCCCCAAAAGCCACCATCCTGCGAGACATTCACCCCCCTGCCGTGAGCATCATTCCCTCTAGAGGCCTCCTCAGGAAGGTCGGTTTAGAGCCCAGAGCTGTCCGGTAGGCTCTTTAGGCAGACACCGCACCCCCCCCCCCGCCCCCCGCAAGCACTCCCGCCAGGCCCCCGCCCAGCCCGTGTTCTCTGTGTCTGCAGCTGCTGCCAGGTCCGGAAACACTGTGAGTGGTGCCAGGCCCTCATCTGCCGGCACGAGAAGCCCAGTGCCCTGCTGAAGGGAAGGACGGCTTGCTGCCACTCAGAAACAGGTAAGGGGCTGCGTCCGGGAGGGGCCTTTTTCTCTTCGGAGACCCAGCTGGGTGGAGAAAACAACCACCTTCTCCAGGGCAGGGCAGAAGTTCTTGGAGGGTGAAGCCGGAAGAGGGAGAAAAGGGAGAGGATATTTATCCTACCAAGTCAAGTTTAGCTTATTCTAAGGTATGGTTTACTCAAAGGAAGCTCTTTAGGGGCGCCTGTGTGGCTCAGTGGGTTCAGCTTCCGACTTCAGCTCAAGTCATGATCTCAGGGCTCATGGGTTCGAGCCCCGCATTGGACTCTGTGCTGACAGCTCAGAACCTGGAGCCTGCTTCGGGTTCTGTGTCTCCCTCTCTCTCTCTGCCCCTCCCCCACGTCGCTCTGTCTCTCTCTCTTAAAAATACATAAACATGTTTTAAAATTTTTTTAAAAAGAGGGAAGCTCTTTTATCTTTACTGGTCTGTGTGACCTTTGACAAGTTAATTAACCTCTCTGAGCATCTGTTTTCTTATTTAAAAGATGTGCAAATTGAATGAATACCTATATAAAGTACCTGGTACAGTGTCTCACAGGTTGTAGACACACAACCGATGTTTGTTCTCTTTCCCTTGAGAAAGTGCCCTTCCCTTTCCCATCGGCGACACGAGGGATTTGGCCTACAGGTCTCTCAGGACTCTTCAGCTCTTACATCCTGTGAGCCTCTTTAAGCTTTGATGTCCGATGTTTCATGAACATTTTCACCGACATCCACGACGAATATTGGGCATCCGGATGTGGGACCAAGCCTGCGCCTCAGGAGTCCTCGTCTGAGCATTGCTAGCTTGGGACTTGTGGAGGTGAACAGCTCCTTTGTCAGGACGAGTTCTGAAAAGTTGCACGTCAACAAATTTTTCGGAAATGCTCTTTTTGACCAATAGAGCCCATGATAGATTTAAAGTTCCTTTTCAGGAAGTAGTGAGACAGGAGACAGTCACCACAGGCTAATCCACCAAGAACAACCTTCTCTAGTAAACAGTGGGCATTCCAGAAGCTCAAGGTTGCATGGAGAGAGTAGGAAGAAGGGCGACTGGGAAGCTGGAGCACCGACGTGTTCACTAAACCGCTTGGCGATCTGACCCGGAAGGTGCTGAAGGCCCAGAGCGGGTTATTCGGGACCCGTAGGAATCGTGCACGAGCAGGTGTGTCTAGTTAGGAGGCCCGCACCTCTCGAGGAGGCTAATCCATCCATCCTCCGGTGGCCTTCAGAGGAGGAGGATTTGTCAGTGGTGTGGGCAAGCTGAGCCTGCCAGAGGTCTGCATGGATCCTGCCGTAAGTCCGCAGGGAGCTAGCTAGGCCAAGAGCCGGGACCTCTGAAGGCCCCACTCACACCCCTCTGCCACCGACTCAGAGGTCCATCCGCTGAGCTAATGCAGTTTTTATTTTGTTATTTAGCACCGATGGAGAAATTGTTTAAAATCTATAATAGACTTTGTACTATTTGTGTGCACCTCAGCAGAGTCATTTAGGGTAGAGTAAGTTTCTTATTAATGTCACTTCTCTACCCACATTTGGGAGGACAGTAGCTTTGAGCCTCAGATGGGTCTGGCCTTCCAGAGACGGCCACTGAGGCTGAAGCCCCTCCCTGAGATGACACATTCCTCTCCGCCTCCAGAGGAACCACGGGAGGGACCAGGGCAGGATGATGTCCGGGCCGACCTGGACTCCCCAGCTGTGGGGAGCTCAGTCCATGCTGCCTCCCGCGAGCCACGGGGGATGCCGCAGAGCCCCACCCATTGAGCAACAAATGAGTCTGTTCTCATATGGCCTGAGGAGAAGGCCTTCTGCCTCCGGAGCCCTCAGCCAGCTCATGAGCTGCCCGCCAAGCCACCCCTTACGGGGGAACCGGCACAGGCTGGGCTGACTGTCCTCCAGTTGAACGAAGGCCCTTGCGACACGGTGCGTCCTCGTTCTCCTCGGCCTTTCCTTTGACAACAAAAGTACAATTTCAGAAGCTGCTGCCCCTGGGGTTGAACCAGAGGAGTTTGGACCTGGGCCTGACTGCCCCAGAGAACCCGGTGACATTGGCTGATGTCCCACACCAAGTTTCTGTCCCACGCTTGTTTTCCTAGCATGGCCGGGGCTGGCATGCAGAACTTAACTTGTGTCTCCTTCCTTCTAGTGGTCTGAAGAGCCCAGAGGGAGCTCGGCCAGGTGGACTGCGGCAGCCTGGGGAAGAAAGGGCTTCTTCAGGACGAGCCGACAGACCTTCCTACCCTGCCTGCAATCACCTGTGCAGCCTTTTTGTCTTTTGTGGGCCTTCCTTCGAAACTCTGTCAAGGACTCTGTCTGCTTGGGGTTATTTGGTGTGACCTAGAGAAGAAATCAGTGGACCACGGTTTTAAAGACTGGTCAAAAAAGAACTGCACAGGGGTGGACTTCCTGCTTACCTAGCTAAGGTGTGTGCGTCTGTCGGCATCTGGGCCCAGGTGTATGTGTGGCTGTCTTCTGCCGGTCACGGAGGCTGGGCTGTGTTTCTTTTTAACGGACTCCTCTCCCTACAATGGTGTCCATCCTGCCCCCAAACTGGAGATTGCTGTAGACGAGTTTTTTCTCATCCGTTTATTGGAGAAGGAGGTGGAGGAAGGGTAACTATTTGTCACATGAAGATGCCAAGTGTAAGAGGAGCTGTGTCTGTCCTCCGTCTCTGTCCACGAGACCCTCAACTGGCCTGACGTCTTCCGCAGACGCACGACGCTGAGGACCTTCCCAAGCCGTCGGCACCTTCGGAGAGAATTTCTTATTTATTAGATGGTTGATGGTTTTATTTTATTTTTAATCTCTTAAGTCGATGTAAAAAGCATCAAACCTTTTCAGACTTCTACATTAACGATGTATGTAATGCTGGCTGAAAAGTTAGCTGACTGATAAGAACTGTCTGGCCTCTTTGGGACAGCTAAGGCTTGGGGAAGGCCACCCGGGGGGTACAGAGACGGAAGCAGAGGATGGGTTGCTGATGACAGCAAAGATTGGGTCTCAGAGGCCTTGTCACTTAAGACACAAAGCAGGTAAAGGCCCCCCGATTCATTCCAGGAGAAAAGTGAGCAAATCCAGCAGCAAAGATCTGTCAGCTTTGCTGGGGGAGAGGGGAAGAGAGTGCCCGTGTGCCTCCAAACAAGAGGAACACAGGACCACACCGCTCCGTGATTAAGCATGTTAACTTCCTAACGCGCCCTCCGAGAGTATGTTTAGAAACAGAGCACACGCAGAAAGCCACGGGCATTTGGGGCCGCGTTCACGAAAGGGGGGCTAGGCATTTCCTCCCTATGTTGTTGCTCGGTTGATTTGTTGCTTTATTTTTAAAAGGATAAATTTACCTTTCCTATTTATTTTCTAGCATTAGGAAAAATGTTCCAGTGATTTATTTTTCCCTTTTCCATTCGGGATGCTGGTTTTATTAACAAACACTCTTAACAAGTCCCCTCCACCAATGCGGGCCTCGCTTTCCCTTGAGAGAAGGAGAAATTGTTTCCATGGGCATTTGGGTACGCTCTGACCCACCGGGCTTGCCTGTGGAAAGCACTGGTTCCCTCTCCAACTGAACAACAGAGAGCTCATTCCCTCGGAATATTCATTAAAATTTGGAAGCAGAATAGCAGCAAAATACTATGTGAAGTCCTTATGTGAGGAAATCCTTTGTTCACTAGCATTTGAAAAATGAAAGATTCCTACCTATTAACTTCATGCATCTAGCTCCACACATCATGAAAGAGACCTTTAACATACTTCAAGTTGGCTTGAAATTTCTATCAGGCAGTTTTGTCCTCCTCTAATTCTTCTTCCCCAATCTGTCTATTTTGATGAATTTTCTCTTTATTCCTTATGAGCGAGACAATTGTGAGGACCAGAGCTTTGTCTTAGCTTTGGCACTTTTCTGGAATGATGCTGCGCCTGAAACAATAGGAGCAGAAATGGGATCAGCTCACCAGCTGGCCCGCTAACGATGTACTTGACACAGCTCCCGGTCTTAATAGGAAAGAACAGGGTTAAGCTTGCATTTCTTGGGCCCATCCCACAGCAGCAGGTATGCGGGCTGAGGCCTGACTGTAGCATCTTGCTCTGAGGCCAGTCCCATTGACCTTGGTTTATAGACCCTCCATTTTCACTCCTCTCTCGTCAGACCCTCCTGAAAGTCTAAGAGTCTGGTTAGAGAGACCAATGGCGGTAGAGTAGTGTGTTTTGAACTTGAGATCACATTTTACCTAAGACAATCTTTCCTCAGTCTTTTAGAGACTATTTGGGGTCCGATTGCCTTTAAAGAGTATGAACTGACAGGAAATGTTTTGTCCAGTCTTCAGGCACCCAAGAGCTTTGGCGGAGGGGTGAGGAGAGGAAGATGTGAGTGGAGGGAACCTTCTTGGTTCTCTGCAGGGACTCCACGTTTAGTGTGTGCGAAGGCTCTGGTCCTCACATTACGGGTGCCAGCACCCCTTTCCTTGTTTCGGTGCAACCGTGCAGTGAACTGTGCAGAGAACGAGCGTGTGCCTCCGTGCCGGTGGCTTCCAAGTCAGTCCTCTGTAAGCCCGCAGGTCTGAAAAGAGGTGGAAGCAGAAGCTGGGGTGAAGGCAGACCTCGATGGACCTCTGTCCATGCCTAGGTTAGGAGAGCCTGCTTCTTTGGTGATTTCTCTTTTAGAAATCAGGGTGGCTGACAAGCAATGGATTCCTGTGCCATTTCATAGCGTCGGTACTTTTTGGGTTAGCCCCCTTTTCAGGTTAAAAAGCATCTTCGAATCCATCTTCACAGGTTCCCTGTGTTTCCTCACCCTTTAGAAAGCCAAGTATTATGATTACGGAATCATTTCTGAGACCTTTCTTGGTTAAGGAGCCACACACCTGGGAGCTGCTCCCAATGTCTATCTCAGGAGAAATGAAACGTCCCCATTAAAAGGAGGGGGTGCTTCCAAATATTTTATGGAGCCTAGATTCTCCCACTGCTCCACAGGCTGTGACGTCTTTGAGCATACTGGCAGGAAACATTTTCTTCGAGATGGAAAGACATAGCAGCCAACCCTACTCGGGAAGATGCATCTGGACACACATGGAATTGAGCAAGATACGAGCTTGCCATGGTGTTCCAGCAGAGGGGGTGGGCAGAACGGCCCAAAGCCTATTTTCCTAAGAAGGGAGAAGGAGGTGCGATTGATACCCCTCACCGATGCGTTGGCGAGGGAGGAGGAGGTGCGGTTCTAGAGCTTCTTGGGAAACCATGCTCTGCAGGAGGAGAAAAGTGTCCGCATCTTCACCCAGGTTTTCCAGGGCCGGGCAGGTCTCAGCGCACATGGGCCACTAGTCACCGTTCCAGGCAATATTGGCAGAAATGGATCGGCAGGATTCCAGCACTATTCGGGAGAGCCTGACCTCTTAGTAGGGTCTGGGCTTTGATTTCTCCCAACCCGCTCAGCCAAGGAAGGTGGAGGATTCAAAAGCCCAGGAGCAAAGGGGACGTCACAGAGACAAGAGGAACACATATGTTTGTTCTTAACATTGGAACATCAGACCTGTTCTCCCCAGCCACTGATATTACCAGGCGTCCTGAAAGATCTAGTGTTGAACATACACACAGTACTGAAAAACAGCCCCTCTTCCTGGTATAGTAACTTACTGAAGTATTCAACTTTTCATTATCTTTGTTATAACAAACCTGTTGCTTTTTTTTATTTTTAGAACTTGTTACTCTGACTTCTGTATATGTTGCACTGAAAAGGTTAATATTTAATGTTTTAATTTATTTTGTGTGATAAGTTAATTTTGATTTCTGTAATGAGTTAATGTGATTAGCAGTTCTTTTCCTTAATATCTGAATTATACTTATTTAAAGAGTAGCGAGCGATATAAAATGTAGTTGTGTTTCCCAGTCATGTGCATTGCTGTCCAGTTGTACTGTATGTACCTTGTTTGGAAGGATGAAGGAATGAACTCTTTTTTTTTTTTTTTTTCCTAAATCAAGACTGGAACTTTTCTTTCATGAGACTGGCATGTTGCTGAAAAGCAAATTGAGAATTTTCTCTGCAAATGCGAATGATGAGAAAAAATTAGATGCTCTTTTACAAAATGTGGGAATCCTAAAATTAACCACGGTTGATCCCTGCCTGCTTGAAGACACCAAGTCCTCCGAAGTTCCCAATATATGTCTTTCATCCACTGTGGGTCTGCCAATATGCTAAATGATGCAGAGGGAAATAGAAAACACTCAATCCCTGCCCCCACAGGAATTGAGATCTGGCTGAGAGACTGACATGCAAAAAAAATAGTTCTGGACAAATTCCAGACAAAATACAAAGAACGCCTGGAATTGTACAGTGGAGCGCATGTGTTAATAGCTGTGGCTCTTCAAGTGTGGTCCCCAGGCCAGCAGGCCAGCAGGCCAGCGTCACCTGGGACCTTCTTGGGTCTCTTAGGAATGCAAATTTTCAGGCCCCACCCCAGACCTGTTAAACTCCAGCGTTGCCCCACTCCCCCTCCACATTCTAGGTGATTCTGATACGTGCTCAAGTCTGAGAACCGCTTTACTGTAGGACTCAGCAAAGGGCAAATTAGTGTGGGGCCACTCTTTAGGAGAAGCTTTTTAGAGGCTTTGCAGAAGAAGTGAAACTTAATGCAGTTTGCCGCTTCGGTGTTTAACGTTAATAGCCATCAGAATGTAGGGGCTTGAATTAAGGCCCGCATTTATTTGAATCTTCTCTACTTAGCCTAGTTGAAGGGAAAAACAGGCCTGTCCACCCCCCATCACACCCGCTACTCATCCACCCCATTCCCTGCTGCCCAGTTTCTAACTGTAAGGGACAGAAACTGTTCTAAAACTGTCAACCTAGTTTGTATAAGCCTCGCTTGTACGTCATTCCTCACGTTTAAGCCCTTGCACTTCCAACCCGTGTGTGGACCTCACGTATGCAACATACGAGGAGCTCATGGAGAAGCAGCAGAGCGTGAAATAGTTGTGGAATGGCATGAGGTCTTGGTCCCAGGGGATGCTCAGCATTGGTGGCAAAGGCGAGCCTGTAGAGCCTGTGGTCCAGGCCTCGGAGGGCTTGGGATGCCTGATTTGCAAGATGAAAGGCTAGGCAACTTCGTGTCCCCAGTGCATTGGCCTGGTAGCTGTCCCTCCATAGAGCCTTCACCCACCTCTGCGGAGAGGGAGGGAAAGACCCGCTACCTGTACTTGGTGTCCCCCTCTTGGCCCTATTCTGTCTTCAGGGACCTCTCCAGGCCCTATTTCTAACCCATGGGATTTTCTTCTTGTCCCCCTCCTTCTCCTCCCTAATTTCCAAACCCTCCGGCCAAGACTGCCTCTGCCAGAGCCCGGTGGCTGCCCCTGGTTCTAGGCGGGTGCACTGGGCTACCCAGGGTGTTGCAGGCAGGACCCTTCCCAGGAAAGAGCACCTATGAACTTTGAGTCAAGCCAAACCAACCTTTCCTCATTTATCCAGGTGACTTGCAGTTGCCAACTGAACCCATGATCTGGACCGTTCAGGACTAGTCTTTTTGGATGCTGTTGGCCCAAACTTCAGTCCCCTGCATGCCCCGCCTCCTGCCTAGCCCAGTTTTAGGGTGTGTGTGACCTAGCCTTGCCTCCTCTCTAACTCAGAACTCTTTGCACAGTAGCCCTCGGGAATTCTAGCACCTGCATCCCTTCCTCTGTCTTCTGAAACTCCCTCCTCCACACTTGCCACTTCTGGGAGGCCCTGAGGTTTCTGTCACAGCCTTTCCCCTTCAAAAGTAGAGAGAGCTGTGTTCATGGTTACACAACCTGGGTCTAGCAATGTCATTTCCACTAGGCTAGTGTTAGTGTCTCCCACCCAGATCAATTAAATTGTAGAATCTAGGGGGGCGGAGCTCAGGCATCTGTTTAAAATCTCTCCTGGAGATTCTAACCCAATCCCTACTGCTCTGTAAACACACCACACCCCAGATGGGAGCAGATGGCATAGGAGAGGTTTGGTGTCTGGAGCTGAGGGTGCCTGGTACCCACCCAGGGCAATCCCCCCAGTCCCTGCTTAAGTACCCCTTCCATCCAGCAGATGGTACCCCTGGGGAAACGTGGAGGCTTGGACCTCCTTTCAGGTGGGATCATCTATGGCAGAGAAGTGAGAAAACTCCGCTGGGAACAGGAGCCTGTAAGGAATACCACGCGACTCACTTGAGGTCGTGCACAAGTGGGTGATGGCTTTTCAGGAGCCATATTTTGCAACTGGGAATAAAAGTGTGACATCTATGCCGTAAGGGAAACAAGAGAAATAGAAAAAGCAAAGTGTCCCCAGTACATTTCCTCCAGTGGAAGCTTCAGGCCCTGGTGTGCAGCTGCACAGGTCCCCTGGGACAAGAG
This sequence comes from Paguma larvata, assembly GCA_030068075.1. NCBI lineage: Eukaryota > Metazoa > Chordata > Mammalia > Carnivora > Viverridae > Paguma > Paguma larvata. Next base: position 51,352,917 of record CM057836.1, read on the forward strand.
GATGCCTGCGCCATGAAGTCCTCCAGAGCAAGTCCAGGCCCTTCCCGGGAGCCCCTCCAAGGAGGTCAGGGGAGTGGAGTTGAGAGTAGGACAAAGGAACTACTCCACTCTGGGGGACTGAGCTGCCCTGCATGTTCCAGAAAGGGATTCCATAGGTCTGGAAACGGACATCCCCCAAGGGGCTGATATCTTTTCAATCCTGTCCTGTCGGAACAGAGGAAGCTGAATGACTCTCCTTCCTTTGTAAATGGAGACCCTGATCCTCAGCCAACCAGAGCGCAGGGGTTCTGGACCTCTGTGGTGGAGAGAGGCCAGAGGCGGAGACCTGGGCTGGTTGCAGGCCTGCTTCTTGCTACCCTGGCGCGTTACTGCGCCCCCAGTGCCTCTCTATCCAGCGCCTGCCTATTTCACTCAGGGAGCTGTCAAGATAAAGTTTACTAATTCCCACTTGCTTAGCCTGAATCTAGCGTGACCCTAAATGCCATGTATTATCCAGCTCAAGGGAGGCCCCACTCTCTGATCCTTCACCATCCTTCAATTCAAGGTAAAAGAAGGCACGGGGAGGGGACGTGTCATGAGGAATATTTCCAGAGTGCCACTGGCAAATGGGGTCACAATCAGAGACTCAGGGTCCCGGTTTATAACCTTCAGAAGTGGTTAAGGACCCAGAGGAGTGAGGAAACTGCCTTTGTATAGAAAGTTGCTCAGGGTGGCCTCAAAGAACAGAGCCAGCAGCGAAAATGTTGATTTCTGCTCAACAGAGAGTCGTCTTCATCGCCAGAGCCTCCACCTGGGCCAGCACACTCCCTGACACCAAAGCGGTCAAGCAGAGGCTAGGTGACTGCCAGGGCACAGGAGGTCCCCTGCTGACTAGAGCCTGTGCTGGAAAAGCCTCTGGGGTCCAGTCTACCTCCAGCGCTCTAATTACCACCTCCCTCCCAAGGGTCTATGGGCTACTAACGCTCCAAACCTCCATCTCCCCCAGCCCCCTTCTGGAATAGTCTATGAACCCATACTTGAGCCTCTGTCCTCCCCTTGCCCTGCTATGGGTCCTGCGGCCTCCCAGGACTTCCTGGTGATGGAGGGGCTCTCAGGCCTACTCAACCCCTTCCCTCCCACCTACTGGCATTGGAGCCTGTAGCTTAACCTTCCTTAGGGGAGTCCCCACACAGCGACCACAGTCCAAATGACTCTCAGGAGAGGGCCTATCCTGGCTTATCTCCAAGTGCCAAGGCGTGCTGGTGATTTGCCTTTCCAGATCCACCATACACCCCGTGCCCCTGTGGACAGGTTGCCCAGGGCCCTCTCAACCCTGTGGCTTCTGGTTTGGCCTTGGGGGAGAGCTGAGGTGTCTCATCCCCACCCCCTCTCTGCTCCACAGTAATTACAACCCAAGACTGGGCCCTCGCCACACTTCATTTACACCGCTTCCTCCCCTCACCGCTTCAGCCCAAAGGCTGGTGATGGCTTCCAACAGGTCATTCACCTCTGCGATCTTTCCTCCTCCTTGCTCTTTAATTTCCAAGAGTGTTTCACGAGAGGCAAAAAATTCAAATGCTTCCAGGAGTGAAGCCGGTAATCAGAATTAGTGGGACTGCTTGGTGGAAGTGTGAATGCCCTAGTCCAGGAATCTAGAGAGGGAGGTGGACCTTGTAAAGAACTGAAGGGCCCAGACCGCTTCAGAAGGGGGCGCCACTCCTCCCCTCCAGCTCCTCCTGGATATCCAGCACAGTGACCAGATTTGCCATTTTGTCAGGAGGAGCAAGGAATCCGGACTTTTTCACAAAATGTCTCTATTTCTAAATGTGGCTAAATTTACAAACTGCTCCGTGGCCCCATCAAAATCTGTCTGCAGGTCACCATCCGTTTGCAGCCTCCACTCTCAAGCTGTTTGCTTGTCTCGGGTTCTGCCAGCCCTCTTCACGCCTCTCTGCCTTTGCAGTTCTCTTTGCTGGAAATGGCTTGTTTCTGCTTCTCTGAGCACGCTTCTGTTCCTTCCAGACCAGAAGGCTTACACCTCACATTCTCTCTGAAACCTTCCTGGAGCCCCCATACAGTATGTTTCGCATACTTCTGTTACTACGCCTACTGCCGCCATGTTTGTTGACAAGTCCTCCCAGAGTTGTCCTGTGTCCCAGGTCGTGAGCTTGTCGAGGTCAAGCACTTCTATCCTCTCTGCCTTTATAGCCAAGCGTTTAGCCTGACGCCTGAGACATGGAAGGTAATGCAGTAACATTCTGTGTAACAAAAGCATCAGATATATTGATGGACCCAGTTATGTCTCCTGAGGCAGAGGAGCAATATCCTGTAGGACCACTGGATCCTGCGGGGCCAGGTTATTGGATGAAGGCACTTGGTACTGACTACACAGTCAGACACCTCACAAGTCAAAAGGTCATTCCCTGGCTCCCTGTCTACCATGAGAAGCTTTGCTTCTAGGCCAAAATGTATGACACATTCTGACCAGTGGTTTACCAGGAACTTTGTCACAGCCCAGGTAGATTTGACAGGAATTTTTTTTTCCCTCTTTTTCCTCCCACTTTATTTTCCTCCCAGCTTTATTTTCCTCCCAGCTTTATTAAGATATAAGTGACATAAAACATTATAAGTTTAAGGTATACAGTGTGATAATTTGATACATACATTTATTGCAAAATGATTACCACAGCGAAGTTAGTAAATACCTCCATGCCCTCACATAACGACCATTTTCGTGTGTGTCTGATACAGTATTGTTGACTATAGTCCCCATATTGTGCATTGGATCCCTAAAACTTATTCCTCTCATACTTGGTTGATCGTACACTTTGACCAACATCTCCCCATTTCCCCCACTCCACCCCAGCTCCTGGCAACCACCATCATACTTCCTGTTGCTCTGAGTCTGGCTTGTTTAAGATTCCATATAGAAGTGAGATCATACCGCATTCGTCTTTCTCTGTCTGACTTATGTCACTTAGAATAATTCTCTTAGGGCCCATACGCCCATACGTTGTCCCAAATGTCTTTGGGAAACTTATTGGACAAGAAATAACCTGGATCGCTTTCCTACACAAAAATCAGTTTTCTAGTAATGAAGTGATGATCCAAAGTTCATTCTAATTTGACGAGGTGAAAATTGAATTCCATAAAATCTTGAAAATGATTTAAAATTACTCAGTCGTCTTTCTTAATTAACACCGATGGTGTAAATAAAAGACTGTGAAGAGTTTTTAAAATCTGGCACTGAACACTAAGAAGACATTGGTGTACCAGAATCTACAGGTGTCCCTGTGATAGTTAGCCTCATTATTTATTTTAATTGTGCAAACACTGTATCTCTGTTTAGGAGTACCGTATTTTTAAACCAGGTAAAAAGTACTAGGTAAAAGATTTAAAACTAAATTCTGCCTTTATATCATTAAAAGGAAAATAAGACCTATATTTGAATTCTTGGTGCAGGGGAAAATAAAATTGGAATCCATATTCTATAAAAACAGAAAGGGGAGAATAAGAAACTATGAGAAAACAAAAATGTATAATTTAAAATTTTCTTCTATTCAGCTTATACAACTTAACACCCAAAAAATAAAACCCAATTAAAATATGTGCAGAAGACAAGAACAGACGTTTCTCCAAAGAAGACATCCAAATGGCCAACAGACACATGAAAAGATGCTCAACATCACTCATCATCAGGGAAATGCAAATCAATACCATCAAGAGATATCACCTCACACCTCTCAGAATGGATAAAATCAAAAACAAGGAACAACAAGTGTTGGCGAGGATGTGGAGAAAAAGGAACCTTCATGAACTATTGGTGGGAATGCAAACTGGTGCAGCCACTCTGGAAAACAGTATGGAGGTTCCTCGAAGTATTAAAAATAGAATTACCAGATGATCCAGTAGTTCTACTAGTAGGTATTTATGCAGAGAATATGAAAACACTAATTTGAAAAGATATATGCACCCTTGTGTTTACTGCAGCCTTATTTATAGTAGCCAAACTATGGAAGCAGCCCAAATGCTCATCAACATCAACAGATGAATGGATAAAGAAGATGTGGTATGTGTGTGTATATCTATATATACAATGGAATATTATTCAGTCATAAGGAAGAACGAAATCTTGCCATTTGCAACAATGGGGATGGACCTATAGATTATAATGCTAAGTTAGTCAGAGAAAGACAGATACCAAATGATTTCACTCATATGTGCAATTTAAGAAACAAAACAAATGAACAAAGAAAAAGACAAATGAAAAAACAGACTCTTAACTATACAGAACAAACTGATGATTATCAGAGGGGAGGTAGGTAGGAGGGTCACAAAATAGGTGAAGGGGGTTAGAGAATACATTTATGATGAGCACTGAGTAATGTATAGAATCGTTGAAGGACGCCTGGATGGCTCAGTCAGTTAAACATCCAACTTCCACTCAGATCATGATCTTGTGGTTCATGGGTCCGAACCCCACATCAGGCTGTCTGCTGTCAGTACAGAGTCTGCTTCAGATCTTCTGTCCCCCTCACTCTCTGCCCCTCCCCAACTCACAGTATCTCTCTCTCTCTCTCTCTCTCTCTCTCAAAAATAAACTTAAAAAAATTTGTTGAATCACCATACTGTATACCTGAAACTAATATAACACTGTATGTTAATTATACTGAAGTTTTAATAAATCTTTTGAAAAGTATTAAAAAATAGTCAATTGAAAAAAGCAATTCTATAGAGGTGACTGGGTGGTTCAGTCAATTGAGCACCCGACTCTTGGTTTCACCTCAGGTCATGATCTTGAGGTTCATAGGATCAAGTCCCGCATTGGGCTCTGTACTGACAACGTGGAGCCTGCTTGGGATTCTCTCTCTCCCTCTCTCTCTGCCCCTCCCCCATTCTCTCTCTCTCTCAAAATAAATAAACTAAAAAAAATTTTTTAAGGAATTATATAATAAGATTTGTTTCGTGTGTGTAAAATTTTTTCTTCTATTCAACTTCATATATAAAACATAATTGCCAATACCATGTATATTTATGTCACAGTAGATGATTCTCTTCATAGTTGAATAAAAATAAAGTTTGATAATCTTTAAGGCAATTATTTTCTTCTTCTAGGCTTGTTTTCATTCAAATGTGTTCCTCTTCTCATTCCTGCGGGTGTTTTTTTTAACCCCTTTCTCCTATGATGATGTAGACATATACAAACATTTACACACATATAGAAGATCTTTTTTATAAGTAATAGATTGTATTATAAATGTTAACCGTTCAATTCGTTGTTTTTACATAATAACTCATCATTGACATCCTTCAAGTTCAATAAACACCCTTTTAAATCATTTTTTCTAATGACTAGCATTTTATTATATAGATATACTGCATTTTATTTAGCCATTTAGCTATTAATAGACATTCCACTTGTTCTCAGTTGTTTCCAAAAATAATGTTATAAATAAATTCTACATAAATCTCTACATCCTGGTACTTTCATTTCTCTAGGATGGAGTCACATATAGAATGGCTGAGTCAAAAGAAATGTATGTGTCCGATTAGAGGTATATTCGGTGATCAGTAATGGAAACCGACAAACAGAGGCTTAAACAAACAAGGATTTGTTTTTCTCACATAACAAAGGCCTGGAGGTAAGTAGTAATGAGTATTGGTTGAATAACCCAAGCTCTCATATGTTTTTCTGTTCTGGTATCCTTAGCCTGTTAGCATTTTTTCCGCACACTTGCCTCCTTGTGATTACAAAATGGCTGCCACGACTCCAGGTATCAATCATGCCTGTATTCAAGGTAAAGGGGGAAAGGTAGCCACACCCACATTTGCACCTTATATAAGCAAAGCAAAGCAAAGCAAAGGCCTTCCCAGAGATCTGTCGGCAGTCTTTCCTTTACATTTTCTTGACCAGAACTGGATTATATGACCACTACTAGACTGGGAAATGGAGTAACCGGAAAAGGAGAGTATTCTATGATAGTTTAAATCTATTACAATTTGTCATCTTGCTTACATAAACAAAATTAGGATTCTATTGGAATGGAAGAAAAAAGCTACAGATACTGGGTAGACAACTAACAATGTCTACCATAGTGTTTATTTTATTTTAATATAATTATTTAATAGACATTGCCAGGACAGTTTCCCCAAAAAATTGTAATAATCCACACTTCTGTCATAGGGAAAGTGCGTATTTTCTGCATTCTTATCAACCCCATACATAAAAACCTTTTTCACTTTTGCTGGTCTGATATATGAGAAAGCATACCAACGCTGTTTTAATTTGCATTTTCCTGATAATAAGATTGAGCATCTCGTCATATGATTATTAATCGTTTGGAGTTTCTCTTCTCTGAATTATTTTTCAAATTTTTATTCATTTTTAATTGGCTTGGATTTGTTTTTCCTTATAGCTCTTAGAATCTTTTCGTGTGATATTGACTGTTTTTCTGTCATTCGTCTTATAAATACTTTCCCAAAATACATGTTGTCTTTTGACGTTATGCATGGTGTCTTTTGCCATGTTTTGAAAAATGTTATGTATGTAGTCGATTTTGTCTGCTTTTTTCTTAATTGATTCTGGGTTTTCTGTCTTTTTTTTTTTTTTTTCCCCAAACTCAGCTTTTATTACAGAGTACTCTAAATTACATATACTTTTCTCTGGTAACATTTTGCATGCTCACTAAAATTCTGGTCTCCTAAACAGGCATAAAGAACAAATACAGGCAAAAACGTTCAAGAAAGTTACCCTTGAAACTGAAATTAGCTATTACCGTCCTTGAAAATCAGTGATGTTTTTTCTACATTCAAGCCTCATGTCTCCCATTATCATTTTTCATTTCTTCACTGCACTTGCATCTTTGGTGGCCAGTTCTTTTGATGATGCACTTCTGCCAAATGCCACATTGGTGCCAGCAATACGACACAACACATGCTTTGCCATCTCTGAGTCAACTGAAGGACAGACGCGCAGTAACCCGTCACTAGCAGAATTTGAGAGAAGTCCCGTGATTGGTCACTGATCACGAAGCACGTCTCTTACATAACGACTTGCGGACCAGATAGCCAGCAGGGATGTGCGTAGCTCACGTGACTGCTATGATGCTGTGGTAACTGAAACTTGAACTGTGGTAATCGAGGACTGCCTTTACCTACTTGTTGACATTGACTCAGACAGGCTTCAAGCTGACTGCCGAGTAACAGCCCATTTAAATTTACATCGAACGATGAATCTTAAAGCTCCCTAAGTGCAACATTAGCGCACACTGATCGCATGTTGAGGTGGTTTTCAAATTTTCATCATTTGACAATTAACTTTATTTTTTTTATTTTTTTAATGTTTATTTATTTTTGAGAGGCAGAGCATGAGCAGGAGAAGGGCTTTCGGCTCCACATTTGGTGGAACCACAGACAGGATGAGCATAGAAACATCCTAAATAGTCTTCACTGAGGCAGAGTTCGTCCTACTGAAAATCAGGAGACCCAGGCTGTCACGGACCTTACTCGTCACTGGTATCGCTCAGCCTGTCAGAACCAGTGGCTGCTTTTTTTGTGAACCTTCTTTTTTTCTCATTCTCCAGTTTCTGGAGCAAATTCTGTTTGCTTTCCTGGGTTTGCAAGCTGTAATGACCTCAAGGCTTTAGCGGTTATTCCGTTCCGAATCAGTTTGTCTTCTCTGCCGTTCTCAGAATCCACAGCCACACTGCCAGTGATTCCCTGTGTACATTTCGGACAACACTTCCGGCCAAGTACAAGCTGTCTTTCAAATTTCGCACTCAGAAAAGTGGCATCATCTAAGTCAATTACACACACAAAAACTTTTTGCTGGTTTTGTGCGTGTGTTAAATGGGCCGCAGTATGACTTCTGCAAATCCTCAGATCTGCCAGTACTGGGCTTCCCGTCTTGCTCAGGAAAGTCTTCCTTTTCTCCTTTAGTGAATTAGAATAATTCCAGAGCTCAGAAAGCCATTCATTTTAAATTCAAAGCAAATATGACTTGGCGTCCAAACAACAGAGAGGGACAGTATTAATTGTACCTAACTCAGGGAGGATTTGTGAGGCTTAAATATATAACCTAATGCATAAAAGCCCTTAGCCCAACGACTGGCACATAGCAAATGCTCAATAAATAGCTATTGTATTAATTATTATTAGCAGTACAAACTCTATGCATTACACATCTGTTTGTTTTGCTGGTTTCACCCTCATTGATCCCTGGGAATCGTGCTACATACACACAAAGCAGAATCTCACTCAACACAGGTGTGTTGTGAACGCTCTTTGAAACCAGTTCCCACTACCATGTCAAGTGTCTGTTCAGGGAACACAGTAGAGATGAGGGGAGCCAAGTGTTCGCAGGGGAGTTGGGCCAGCCGGGTTTCATCATGCCAGCTGCCTGGGAAATGTACTCAGACCTGTGCCCTGCCACTCAGCAGCCATTGCACAAGGCACAGGGAACACACCCTCAGGGAGATGCACGTAGTCACAAAGCAGGTATAGTGTGTCTGCCAGGGCCCCCCACCCCTAAACCAGAGGGCAGAGAGAGGTGACAGACACAAAGATGAGACTCAGAGGCCATGTGACAACCTCATTCCTGAGGGACTCTGGCAGGCCCTCCTCACTCACCCCCCTCCAGCCCGCCCCAAGGGCACCTGCCCGACAGGGGACAGCTGGGGGGCCTCGTAGCACTGACTGTTAGAAATTGCTACTCAGCCAGCACTTGGACGTGGATTTGCCTGTAGCCTTTCTTCCGCTCCAAGCTCTGCCATCGGAGAGTAACATTAGCAGGAGGCGAATGTAGAAGCTTCCCACCAACTCCTAGAGCCCCTAAGGAGCCCGGGAGCAAGCATGGTTCACACCCACGCAGTTTATTAAATTAAACTTTCCCAAAAAGGTTCACACTGGGAGCAGGGTTTAAGTCTGCCTTTAGTTCCCCTTAGAGATCTGCAGTGACTGACTCAGCCTTGCTCCTCTCCCTCCCTAGATTGCTCTCTCTGCCGGTTTTTATCCTTTCCTATGTTCCAACCCCTGCCCCGGCATGGCATGCAGACATCCTGCCGCTGTAGCGTGACAGGTGACATTTCAGTGAGTGAACAGAGCAGCCAGCCAGGACTCAGGAAGGAGTTTTACTCTGACAGACTGTGAATACATCAGGTTCTATGAGCCATTGCCCTGGCACCGGACTGAGACAGTGCCATTCAAAAGCAAGCTTGCAGAGAGACTGTAATGATAAGGGGGGAAATTATCATAAGCTAACATCAGGAAAGAAGACTGTAGAAGAAAAAGAAAAGACTGTAAGGAAAAATATTAAAAGCGATTTTTTTCTGCAGTTTATTCCTAGGTATTTTACTGGTTTTGGTGCAATCATGAATGGAATTGTGTTCTTAATTTCACTTTCCTAATTTCTGCATAGCAGGGTTGTATTTTCATTTTCTTCTTTGTGCTTCTCTGCATTTTCTGTAGTGTGCTTTTTTATCTCATTTTCCTGTTTCGCACTTAGACCAGGATTCGGCTTCGGTTCCTCAGAAGCCCACACTCCTGGCTCCACCTCCCTGCACCTTCACCCCCTGCTCTGCACTCCTGACCCCAAATGCCTCTGTCTCTAGGCTTTGCTTCCAGATGGGTGTCCCTATTATTGCACACACTCAGGAACCAAAGGGGTATATTTTTTAAATATTTTTAATCAGGGGCGACTGGGTGGCTAAGTCGGTTAAGCATCCAGCTTCGACTCAGGTCATGATCTCATAGCTCATGAGTTCAAGTCTCGCAACAGGCTCTGTGCTGACAGCTCAGAACCTGGAGCCTGCTTCGGATTCTGTGTCCCCCACTCTCTCTCTGCCCCTCCCCTACTCGTGATCTGTCTCTCTCTCCTTCAAAAAATAAATAAACATAAAAATTTCGGGGGGGCACCTGGGTGCCTCAGTCAGTTAAGCGGTCGACTTCAGCCCAGGTCATGTTCTAGTGGTTCATGGGTTCAAGCCCCACGGTCGGGGTCTGCACTGATAGCTCAGAGCCTGGAGCCTGCTTCGGATTCTGTGTCTCCCCCTCAATCTGCCCTTCCTCTACTCAGGCGCGTGTGCTCTCTCTCTTTCAAAAATAAACATTAAAATATATATGTATATATACATATATTTTTTAAATCATAATTCAGGCTTCTCTTGAGAAATCAGAAGAGCTGTCATCCTGCTCCAGGATTCTCATTTGGCAACAACCACTTGGTGCCGCCTGTAGTCACCCCCTTCCCAGGTCACCGTGTTCCTAGTACAGCCTATTGTCCCCACAACCTGGGGACTGAGTATTAGGTGGTTTCTTTTTCAATAGAGAACTGTTTTTGTTTTTTTTCTTTTTCCATTCCCATAAGAAAATGAACAGTCAACCAAGAGATCCATCTGCATCAGGAAAAATGATAGCGAGCACCTTTCTTCATGAAGTAAAGACTATCCTACATGGTTCGTATGCAAACACGGGTTGGTTTCATTCATTTACATCACCTGCCTGACCTCTGACCTAAATAACGGCCAAGATGCCTGCCCTGCTTGGGCGCTCATGATTTTTGGGGGTGCTGGAGACTCTCTTGCCTAAGATGAGAATGAAAGAGAAGCTCCCTGACCCACGCGCCAGCTCCTGATCTTGTCGTCTCCCCCAGGACAGGCCGCTCCGGTATTCCCTGTAGCCTGCAGGCTTGACCTTGGGGAAATCAGAGAAACAAATGACACCTACTGTGACCCCATTACTGCAAGCCAGGAAATACCCATCCCACCTGCCCTGGGCTACATCCCACCCGCATAATACTTTGAGTTCCTAGTAACTGAGGATCCAACTAAAAGTAACCTAAACGAAGTCAGAAGCAGCCTCCCTGAGCGTAAAGGTGAACAAATAACACCACTGCAGCAAGAAAGAATGGGGAATAACTGGTAGGTGGATGACTCACGGAATTTTCCACATTACCTACACACACTTCAAGACCCACCTCAAGTTCATCGGCCTCTGGGACCCCACCCCGGAAAGTCCCCCAACTCCTTTGAACCAAGAGGGCAGATTGCCTGGATGTCTCCTTTGCAATTAATAACTCACAGTCTCGTGGCGTTTCTTGAATGCGTTTGGCACAGAGACAAGTCAATTCTCACCGAACATCAAACGAATGAATGAATGAATGAATGAATGAATGATTATATACTTAAATGGATGGGAAGGGAATGTGACTGAAGAAAGCCAGGAGACCAATGCATTCATTCAGGAAAGGAAGAAAGGACGTAGACTAACCCAGGGATAATAAAGATGAAAAAGTGGATCATAGATTTTAGAGATTTGGTAAGATCCAGCCACTAGGGAAATACGGGGGTAAGGAGTTGGAAGGAGTTGACAATGCCTTGGCTTTCTACCTTGGACTCTAATTCTTTTTTTTTTATTTTTTTATTGTTTTTTATTTATTTTTTAAGAGAGAGACAGAGCGCCAGCTGGGGAGGGGCAGAGAGAGAGGGAGACACAGAACTCGAGGCAGGCTCTAGACTCTGAGCTGTCAGCACAGAGCCCGACATGAGGCTTGAACCAACAACCACAAAATCATAACCTGAGCCGAAGTCGGAGGTTCAACCGACTGAACCACCCAGGCGCCCCTACCTTGGACTCTAATTCTGTTCAGAGGAGAGGGAAGTCAAGGGCTCCTGGGGCCTTGACAGTACCTTTCTTTTACTGCATTGTTCACTCACACTTTGGGTACAAGAAGATACTTTCTGCGGAACAGGATAAAGAACCTAATAATGAGATCGAAGTCAAGACTGTTGCAATGAAGCAGAGAAAGAACACATACAAGAAGGACCAATGTTTGGGTTATATGCCATCAGTGGAAACTCGCCGAATGCAGAACCCTTGCTCAGGGCCTATGGAGAGAGGGGACCTCTCAGCTGCTGGGCTGGGCTGCTGTCATATTAACTCTGGTGCCAGAGTCAACATCCAGGCAGAGGACATAGCTCCATAAATGAGCCCTAAAAAGTACTGAGGCCACATGCTGCTGGAGAGGACAGAGGAAGAGTTCCAAACACCACAGTAGAGAGAGCCCCCAAGCTTTTAATTAAATGGAACCAGATTGGCCTGACCACTGCGTTTTAAATTCTTCTGGTTTAAAAAAAAAAAAAAAAGGAACACAGAGGTACCTGGAAATCATGCTCCATGATTTGAGGTGTAGGAGGACAGCATCAAAGTTGCCTCCAATTGAGTCGAAATGTTTCAAAGAATATAAATGTAGACTAGAACTGGTACTTATCATGAGAAAGCACTTCCTGGAACTGAATAAAGCCCACCTATGGCCATTCAAGTTGGTCTACGCTCTGGCAGAAAGTACACATCAGCCACCCTTCTTGAAAGACTCCCCGCTCAGAAATGTAAGGCTTTTCTCTCCACTGCCTCTTTCAGGTGTCTGTTCTCTGGCCTAAACAAGCTTTAATCATTTTGCTTTTCCGGACTCACTACTGCAAGCATTGTTTTGCCCATCTCTGTGGCTTATTTCCTATTTCTCTCTTTTGTTAATAATTAAATAAAATTAATAATTTTATATTAAAGTACAATTGCTATATAGTGTTCTATTAGTTTCAGGCGAACAACATGATTCAACAGTTCTGTGTATTACTTAGGGCTCACCACAGTAAGTGTAGTCAGCATGTGTCACGAACCAACAGCATTACGAGATTATTGACTGTATTCCCTATGCTGTACTTAAGTACATAAGTCTCTATGACTTGTTTATTATGTAACCGGAATTTTGTACCTCAAAGTCCCCTTTATCTATTTCACCCATCCCCTCCTCCGCCCACCTCCCCTCTGGCAACTACCAGTTCTCTGCTTTTTGTTTGTTTTGTTTCTTAAATTCCACATATGAGTGAAATCATACGGTAATTGTCCTTGTCTGACTTATTTCACTTAGCATAATACACTCTAGCTCCTTCCATGTTGTCACAAATGGCAAGATCTCATTCTTTTTACAGCTAAGTAATATTCCTGTGTGTGTGTGTGTGTGTGTGTGTACAACATCATCTTTATCCATTCATCTATGTATGGACATGGGTCGCTTCCATACCTAGGGGTGCATATGTCTTTTTGAATTAGTGTTTTTGTTTTCTTTAGGTAAATAGCCAGTAGTAGAATTACTGGATCATAGAGTAGTTCTATTTTTAATTTTTCAAAGAACCTCCATACTGCGTTCCACAGTGACTGCACCAATTCGTATTCCCACCAGCAATGAGGAAGAGTTCCTTCTTCCCACACCCTTGCCAGTGCTCCTTATTTCTGATCTTTTTGATTCTAGCTGTTCTGTTCTGATAGGTGTAAGATGATATCTCACTGTGTTTTGATGTGCCTTTCCCTAATGATGAATGATGTTGAGCATTTTTACATGTGTCCGTTTGCCATCTGTATGTCTTCTCTAGCAAAATGACTATTCAGGTCCTCTACCCATTTTTCAGTTGGATTATTTGGGGGGGGTGGTGTTGAGTTGTTTGTTTCCTGTTTCTCTTCTGTGGCACCTCCAAAATGCTTCAACAAGGTGTCAGGAGCCCAAGCTGTGTCCAACACAGTGAGGAAATTGCCATACATTTTTTTCTGCCATTCTGAATTCTCTTTCCCTGAAAAACAGGCAAAGAATATGAGCAGGCATGTTACAGAAAAAGAAATACAACTGGCCAATAGCATATGCCCAACTTGACCCGTACAGACATGCAAATTAAAAGAATATGGCATTTTTCACCTATCGATAAGCAAAGATAAAAATTATTCTTAACATTTGATGTTGATGAAAGATTCTTCAAATTCTATTGGGAGGAATATAATGTGGAACAAACTTTACGGGAGGAGGAAATAACCCGAGAGCTGTATATCATCCGAAGACATATAATCTCTGTCAACCATCTATTCCACTCCCATGAATTTATCCTTCATAGTTGTTAGCACAACAGTGTAAAGATATATGAAAAGATCTGTAGTATTGTTTGTAGTAGGGAAAAATGGAAACATTCTAAACATTCACGATAGAGACTAGTTAAATAAATAATGGGACAGACATACAATGGAATTCTCTGCAGCATTAAAAGGAATGATGTAGATCCTAATCTACAGAGTTGGAACGATGTCTGGGATATTTTGTTAAATGAAAACAAAATTCTAAGTAAAGCAGGGGTCCATTTTTAATAATATGTGTTTGGAAACATGCAGAGCTAGAGTGAGATGCAGAGGAAAAATAAAAGCACTATCGCAACAGTGATTTGCAAAGTGAGGTCCCTGTACCAGCAGCAGCAGCATCGTGAGGAGCTGGTCAGGAAGACACATTCTCGGGCCCCGCCCCAGGCCAGCTGCATCAGAACCTCTGCAGGTAAGGCCCAGCAGTCTGCTTTACAAGCCTTCCAGGTCATGGTGATCACTAAAATTTAAGAATCGCTGTTCTAGAAAGAGCATTTATCTGGAAGTCGAGAAAGAAGAGACCTAGGGAGAAGGGAATTTCTACTTGTTTATTCATTTCCGCGCAGTTGAAAATTTTAATTATGTTAATGAGGAATGCTTCTCAAAGTCATGTACCCATCTTAGTAGACTGTGCTAACTTATTAGTTGAATCGACTTCATGCCCTCTTGAGGAAAATCCAATGCGTAAAAATTCAAATTTGTGAAGCGAATAAAGGAGGGAAGTACTTACATTACTGAATGGTTTCTGACATCACTGGAGTCACGTAAAACACACACATCAGGAATTGAACTTGACTCTGCTGTGTGAGCTGAAGAAAGGGAACTCAGGCTCTCTGAGTATCCCTCTGTAACCGAGGATGACAACAGGCATCTTGTCCCCTCACACGTCATGAGGAAGAGATGACACATGGAAAGCACCCTACTAATTGTCATATCATTAGCACCGAGGTTTCTTAAAACACTCAAGTGCCCTCGACAATGTGATCGACTCACTCCATTTCTCAGAAGCGTCCTCATTGCAGAAAGCTGTCCCAGAATGACCCTCCTAGTAGCAAGGCTTTGCCAGAGAACCTTGACACAGGCGTGCCCAGGTCACTTTTACTAGTGAAACGTGTGAAACCCTGATGAGCCCGTGAATAGGTGCAAATGATTTCTTCCCACCCATCCCCAAGCCCTCCGCCCATGCGCCTCAAGCCTGTTTTGTGTGGTGTGTCTTTTACTGCCTGTGAAAGGCCTCCTGGTCTCTCTCGCCTCCCTGTCCTCAGACAACAAAGCAGGCTTTTCTCTTCGCACAAAGTGCTTGTTGCTTTCTTGATCCATGAGAAAACGTGGAGCAGAAGAACAATACTGTGCTACTTCTTTCTGCTCCAATAAAAAAGCATTATGACACAGAAGCCTGGGGCCAAACCAGGCTCGCTGTCGTGTGATTTGACAAAGAAATCTTTTCTGTAAGCACAGTCCAAGGGCAGATGGCAGTATATGGGCCCGTGCGACATAGATCAAATCACTGGGAGGCTCCTGCCCCATCCATGGGATCTTGCTCTCCGAATCCAGCTAGGTGCTCAGAGTAGCAGGCACGACCCTGGCCTTCCATTCAGAAGGCCCCAAACCCAGCCCCATGGAAGAGGATTGCAGAGGGCAGCTTGCACCTACGTGGAATTGGAGGCCCCTGGGGCTGAGCCCAGCACCCAGTCCTGTCCCACCAGCATTTCCAGGGTCTCTATCTGGCTACAGGAAAGCTGTTGGGACAAACACAGAGAGACTGTGTTCTCCCCACTGAGACACTGACTTGACGGGTCTAGGGAGGAGTCCAGGAATCAGCCATTTTTTTTTTCTTTTAACCTGTCTGGATGATTCTGATGGGCAGCCAAATTTAAGAACTAAGAACATGGGGGGGGGGGGTTGTTTTTATTTATTATTATTTTTTATTTACATCCAAGTTAGTTAGCATATAGTGCAATGGTGATTTCAGGAGTAGATTCCTTAATGCCCCTTACCCATTTAGCCCATCCCCCATCCCACAACCCCTCCAGTAACCCTCTGTTTGTTCTCCATATTTAAGAGTCTCTTATATTTTGTCCCCCTCCCTGTTTTTATTTTATTTTTGCTCCCTTTCCCTTATGTTCATCTGTTATTTGTCTTAAAGTCCTTATATGAGTGAAGTCATATAATATTTGTCTTTTTCTGACTAATTTCGCTTAGCATAATACCCTCCAGTTCCATCCCTGTAGTTGCAAATGGCAAGATTTCATCTTTTTTGATTGCCGAGTAATACTCCATTGTATATATATACCACATCTTCTTGATCCATTCATCCATCGATGGACATTTGGGCTCTTTCCATACTTTGGCTATTGTCGATAGTGCTGCTATAAACATTGGGGTGCATGTGCCCCTTCGAAACAGCAAGACTGTATCCCTTGGATAAATCCCTAGTAGTGCAATTGCTGGATTGTAGGGTAGTTCTGTTTTTAATTTTTTGAGGCATCTCCATACTGTTTTCCAGAATGGCTGCACCAGTTTGCATTCCCACCAGCAGTGCAAATGAGATCCTCTTTCTCCGCATCCTCGCCAGTATCTGTTGTTGCCTGAGTTGTTAATGTTAGTCATTCTGATGGGTGTGAGTTGGTATCTCATTGTGGTTTTGATTTGTATTTCCCTGATGATGAGTGATGTTGAGCATCGTTTCATGTGTCTGTTGGCCATCTGGATGTCTTCTTTGGAGAAGTGTCTGTTCATGTCTTTAGCCCATTTCTTCACTGGATTATTTGTTTTTTGGGTGTTGAGTTTGATAAGTTCTTCGTAGATTTTGGATACTAACGCTTTATCTGATATGTCATTTGCAAATATCTTCTCCCATTCTGTCGGTTGCCTTTTAGTTTTGTTGATTGTTTCCTTCACTGTGCAGAAGCTTTTTATTTTGATGAGGTCCCCAGAGTTTGTTTTTGTTTTTGTTTCCCTTGCGTCTGGAGACGTGTTGAGTAGGAAGTTGCTGAGGCCAAGGTCAAAGAGGTTTTTGCCTGCTTTCTCCTCAAGGATTTTGGTGGCTTCCTATCTTACATTTAGGTCTTTCATCCATTTTGAGTTTATTTTTGCACATGGTGTAAGAGAGTGGTCCAGGTTCATTTTTCTGATGTCACTGTCTAGTTTTCCCAGCACCACTTGCTGAAGAGACTGTCTTTATTCCATTGGATAGTCTCTCCTGCTTTGTCAATGATTAGTTGGCCATTTGTTTGTGGGTCCATTTCTGGGTTCTCTATTCTGTTCCATTGATCTGAGTGCCTGTTTTTGTGCCAGTACCATACTGTCTTGATGATTACAGCTTTGTAATACAGCTTGAAGTCCAGAACTAAGAACATGTTTTAGAACCATCTGGAACATATCCTCTTCTTTGAAACCCTGACTGTCCCAGGAAAAACTGGTCTCACCACCCACCTTGGTCTTCTCTCCATTCTTCATGTCGGCCCTCAAAGGGAGCCTATAACAATGTGAAACCAATTACTCCCTTTACACACCTCTCTTACCCCCTGAAGATGAGTAGGGGTTAGGTCAACATGGTTCACCTCCAAGTGTGCCATTTGTGAAGATTATTTTTAAATCCCTAAATACACTCATGTGCATTGTAGTTTGTCTCAATATGCTAAAAATGAACAAATGAAAACCTGAGGATGCCACTGTCAGCTTTCTGAGTGGTTGTAACCCCCATTCTACCCTCAAGATGTCTCATGTGCCAAGCATAAAGGTGCTAGTTTTCATTAAGTACAAGTGTTCTTAATTTCTTTCTTATTTTTTAGTTTAGAAAATCAATATGAATAGAAGTTCTGGTATGTTCTTCCTGCTTCCCAATGGGTTGTCCTTAGGAATCTCACACCCCACTTTGGAGAGCATTATGTAAAACACATACATAATGCCTCACACATAATGAGTTAATGCAAATCCTCTTCCCTGGGGAAATATGTTTGGAAAAGATATGGGTTGTCATCCAGTCCTCACCTCTCTACCAAAACTTAGAAGTTTATCTCTACCGCAGGGGACTCAGGGAAGAACCAAGAAGTGGCCCAGGTGAGAGGGGCACCTGAAGACTCTTGAGCCTGGTTTCTGTGAGGCCACAACGTGTCAGCAAGGGATGAGAATCACTGAGTCACTACACTGGGATCCTCACCAATGCCATAAGCGTGGGGACAGCCATCAGCAGAAACAGCTCACCCAGATGTTCTTAAAAACAGACTCTCCAGTAAAGGAGGGAAGACTGATAAGAAAACCCAGGTCCCCAACCAGGCAATCTGACCCACTGAACGGCTGCCTTTAGCTGACAAGAGTCACATAGGTCCCTGTGGACTGGAGCCTCCCTCAGATTCCCAGCAACATACAATGACTCCGACTCAAAAATGCAGCTCTCCTCTTTTCTAAGTGTTGTCTGAAACACAAAGTAGATGGAGACACTGTAGCCAAAGCCACCAGCTTCCACAGCCCTTGGTGTGACCGTGAATATCGCTTGTCTTGCCTGCTGCTTTTGGGACCTGGACAAATTCCCCAGGCCCCTTTCTCCTCCTTCATCTTCCTCCCTACAGAGGGGATGGAAAGCAGCTCCGTGGCTCCTCCGAGGGGCAGCCTGACAAGGAGTCTCTATGCCCACACAGGAACAGCTCTGTGTGTCTAGCTGCTGGCCTGTGGCCTTTGATAAAGCCACACAGGGAAAACCTCTTTCAGGCAACAGGCCCGTAGCAGTCCTGTGATGGCAAGTCACGGCCCCTCCCTCCAGCCCACTTCAGAAGCACAACTTAAATAACGGCTTTCATGTTAAGCTTGAAGTGAGCCAAGGTTTGGGAAGCTCTGAGCTTTTACCATGTGGCCTTCCTCCGGCTTTGAATGGTCTCCTTTGACTAACCCTAAACGAAGCTATCAATCAACAAAAATTTATTGAGCACTTACTATATTTCATGTCGCTGCAACAAACTTTTTTTAAACATGCTCACTTGTACCCAACTACAAGCGAAGCTTCAAACTAAGAGGGGCAAGGTGGAAAACAGAGGCACGGCCCTAGGAATGTCATGTACCACACGGTAACTATAGTTAACAATCTGTAGTGTGTATTTGAAAGTTGCTAAGAGAGTAGATCTTAAACGCTGTCATCACAAGATAGAAGAATTTGCAACTATGTGTGGTGATAGACATTAACTGAACTTATTATGATAATCATCTCACAAGATACATATGTCAAATCATTATATTGTATACCTAAGACTAATACAATTATATATCAGTTTTATCTCAATTTTTAAAATCTAAAATTTTTTTATTCTTTATTTATTTTTGAGAGATAGAGAGAGATAGAGTGTGAGTGGGAGAGGAACAGAGAGAGAGAGAGAGAGAGAGAGAGAGAGAATCCAAAGCAGGATCCAGGCTCTGAGCTGTCAGCAAGAGACCAATGTGGGGCTCAAACTCACGAACCATGAGATCATGACCTGAGCCGAAGTCGGACACTTAACCAACTGAGCCACCCAGGAGCCCCTAAAACCTAAAATTTTAATTAAATAAAACATTTAAAAAAGAAAAGAAAGGCATGGGACTCCAGAGCTAGGAGACACTGTAGCTTAACTTCTGTTTTAAAGATGATGAAACAGAGGCCCAAAAGGTTAGCCAAAATGCCCAAGGGCTTCCAGCTAGTCCCAGTTCATAAACAGCATTAGAAGCTGAATCATGGGTTCCTAGAGTGGGGAAGGACACCACAGTGTGTTTTATCCAGCCAGGCTTCATCTTCAGTTCGCTGATTCCTAGATCCTTCCCCAAGATATGCTGATGCAGGGGGCCTGGGGAAGGCCCAGAGATCTGTGTTTCTTTTTTTTAATTTTTATTTTTTTTTAATGTTTATTTTTGAGAGAGAAAAAGAGACAGAGCATGAGTGGGGGAGGGACAGAGAGAGAGATACACACAGAAAACCCAAACAGGCTCCAGGCTCTGAGCCATCAGCACAGAGCCCGACGCGGGGCTTGAACACACAGTCTATGAGATCATGACTTGAGCTGAAGTCGGATGCTTAACTGACTGAGTCTCCCAGGCACCTTGAGTTCTACAATTCTAATAGCCCCTCCCCAAATGCACCCTCACATTCGTAGCTGATTCTGATGCAGATGGCACTCCTTGAGAAACACTGGTCTAGTCCAAATTTCCAGGAAATGCCAAATTTCCAGGAAACAATGCCACCTGAGCTGAAGCAAACTCAGTGATTAGAAACTACACAACTCCTAAGAGGCCAGCAAACTCCACCTATGGATGGCTCTTAGCATTAGGAAGTGTTTCCTTATCTAACAGTGTTTCAGGGAGTATTTTCAGGTCCTAGGAAGACATGCACTCAGGTGACCCTAGGTGTTAAGTCCACGTGCAGAAGGAAGGAAGGAGGACTTCGAAGACAGGACTTGGGGCCAGGATTGAAGGGGTCCCTCATGGGGAACTGAAACAAGGGCCAATTGTCACCAGCTTATCGCTAAGGATTCCCAGGGACCCTATGGGTTGTCTACCCTCAGAAGTGGGCATTCATTCTTCCCAAGAGAGAAAATTTGGGTTAATTTGTCATCATCCATGACCAATATGCACGTAATTTATAAATAAGTATCCATTTACTAAAAAGATGCTGAAAATATTTTACTGATTCATGTGAACAACTTTTAAAATTTGGAGAGTAGACTTTAAAGCAATAATGAATGAAACGAATCCGTCTTTCACACGATACTGCTTAATACTTAAAGGCATTAAGTAGTCTGTCCTTCCTAAGTCATCTTTTCTTCAAAAGATGCACTTTCAGGGTGCCTCAGTCAGAGCAGACTACAGGACCCCTCACCAGCCCTGGCTGTGCTTCTTAGTTGCCATGAGATGGTATTTGACTAAGATCCAAGGCCATTCACCTCCATCACAGGTTCTTTTTTTTTTTAAGTTTATTTATTTATTTTGAGAGAAAGAGAAGGTAACCCAGTGGGGGGAGGGACAAAGAGAGGAAGAGAGAGAATCCCAAGCAGGCTCCGCACTGTCTGTGCAGAGCCCAATGTGGGGCTTGAACTCGAACCCATGAGATCATGACCTGAGCTGAAATCAAGAGTTAAACGCTCAACTGACTGAGCCACTCAGGTGCCCCTCCATCACAAGTTCTCAAAGAAACTATGCAGAGAAACATGCCAGGAACAATCATTCTCTTTAATCCAAGTGTTCATTCAAAATATGTTTATTGAGTGCCTTCTATGTGCAGTCACTGCTTAAGCACTGAAGATACTATGACAAAGAAGACAGAGGGAACCTGGGTGGCTGGTCAGTCGAGTGTCTGACTCTTGATTGCAGCTCAGATCATGAACCCAGGGTCATGGGATAGAGCCCTGAATCAGGGTTTCTCCCTCTCTCTCAAAAAGAAGAAGAAGAAGAAGAAGAAGAAGAAGACGACGACGACAGAAAAAGTCCCTGCTCTCACAAGCTTACATTCCAGTAGAGAAAACAGACAATAAACAATAAATATATAATATAATGTATACAATGTAAGTCCTATGATAAAATAAATAAATAAATAAATAAATAAATAAATAAAGCAGAATCAGTGTCTAAAAAGCCATGGGGATGGGGGTCTATTTTAGATAGGATGGTCAAAGAAGGTCTCACTTGTAAATTAATTCTTAATATCTGAGTGAAGTAAGAGAGAGACATGAGACTGCATGAGGCAAGTGTATTAAAAAATAGCCCATGCACTTAGGTCATGATCTCACAGCTCATGAGTTTGAACCCTGCATCAGGCTCTGTGCTAATAGCGCAGAACCTGGAGCCTTGTTTGGATTCTGTGTCTCTCTCTCTCTCTGCCCCTCCCCCTGTCACCCTCTGTCTCTCGAAAATGAATAACTGTTTAAAAAAAAAAAAAAAAGACGGCCCATGCAAAGACTCTTAGGAAGGAACCAGTTTGGTTTTGAAGAAAACAATGAGGCCAGTTGGTTAGAGGGCAGAGAGGGGAAGGAGATGAGGTCAGATGGACTGGTTAGAGTCACGAAGAAGGCTTACCGGGAGCAGCAGTGGAGAAGCTAGCTGCTAAAACCCCAGTGAAGAAGGGGGAATGAGTGAAGGTGGGTGAGGAAGAAAGAGGGAAAGCCTGTGAGTAGAGTCTGATGACACATGCTTCACAGAGACTGGGGGCGTTCTGAGGAAGGAAGAGGGAGAAACTGCCTGCACGTAGCATGAGGAACAAAGAAGACTCCTACCCAACTGTGCACCCCAGTTGGCCTTAAGAAAGATGCAGAAAGAACACTGCCCTCAGGAGGCAGCCAGGTTTTCCTTAAGCAAGGTCAAGTTCCATCCAACGCGAAGGTTGAAGTCACAAGCAGTTTTTCTGGTGACAGACCAAGAGTTCCAGAAGGCATAGTAGGAGGACCGGGGGCAGAGAGAGGTAGGAGATTGGTCAGACTGGGAATATACAGAGCTACCTTGAAGAGACACCTTGCATATTTTCTGGGTGATGATGGCCTGAGAGTCTCAGATTTCTGGCGGGGACTGCCGTAAACAGGAGTGCAGGCTGATGGAACTGGTCTCGTCCTATGTTTGAGGGAAAGTGAGTCTCCATCTTGGGACTGGTCTCTCGCAGACGTTCTAGTAGTGAAATAGACTTATTAGGCCCTGGGGATGATGGCCTTCCCACTTACCAAGATCCACCACTCTATCAGCCTCTCTCAAATCATCTTTTTCAATAACACTTTTTTCCCATGCTCCAGTTGGTCCCCTGGTGAGCTGGACTGAAGTGCGTGCAACTATGAGCCTCCGGCCATGAGCCTAAGGCCCTGTTTTAAAACCAAAAGGAGCTGCCTTCTGGGTCCTTTTTCCCAAGGCCCACACCTAAATTCAGTCTTTGCCAAAGAGAAAAAGAAGGCTCGGAGTAAAGATGAGAGTAAAACTCATCCACCTCAGGCTTTCCCAGCCTCCCAGGCCGGCAGAAGCTTCTGGAGCATCCCCTCACACAGATCCCACAAGAGGAGAACAAGCCTCATCCAAAAAGAGGCCAGGCTGCAGCAAGAAGGTCCTGTGAGTTCTTTGTCCTTGAGCCACTCCCAGGGGGTTGACTGAGGCGGCAGAGGGCATCTCAAGCATGCCCTAGAGAATGAAAGAACTGCCTTCTGCTTGTGTCCCAGTGCACAGGACAGTGGGTTATGTCATAGCTGCTCTGCCACTGTGAGTTCAGCCCAAGATTATAAGCTGTAGGTATCTCAGTGGCCAAGCACAAGTGTGCAAGAAATAGCCCTTCTTTATTTTTTATAACTTAGTTCCTGATTCCATGCCGTTTTCCCAACAGGATGGTAGAAAATTTAACTTGATAATCTTTGGTGTGTTCTTCCCCAGAGTTAGGTCACAGTTGCAGGACTGGATGCAGTCAGTGCCAGAAAATCACTGAGGTGGGAGGGGAGGGGACCCCTTGGTCATCAGCCATCCGTCCCCACAGGTTTCCCCTGAAAGGCTCATTGCCTCCTTGTTCCCATGGTCGTCCAGATCTAAGGACTCCATGCCGACCCTGCCGGTATTTTGCCACACAAGGGGAGGGGATCCTTTCTTTTGAGGCCACCAGAAGGCCCATGTGCATGGCATCCAGCCATTCTCTGGGGGCCAACTGCTCTCTACTCCCTGTCTGGAAAAATCTCTAACTTGGGGAAGGATACCAGTCTTCCCTGGCTCTGCCCTGAATTACTCTTCTCCCTTTGAGCTCCTTAGATTGAGTTCTCCTAAAAGATTAGGCTGTCTGAACACTACTTGCCTCAGTGTAGAAATGGGAAAGGGAATACACAGGGTGAAAATAATTAATATCCGAATATTATCCAGCTACTAGCTACTACGCTCCATAGCTCACATTCAACTTGATGTCATGAAAATCCTTCAGGTCTTTTTCAAGTGTACTGTGGTTAAGAGTTATTCTGCACACCATACTAATTATTTTTTTGAAAAATGTGTGGCTTAACCTCTCACCCTATTAAATTGCCTTCTTTCAGTTTCAATCAATTATCATCAGGATCTTAAGACTAATACTGTAACCCAACATAGTATATAAACCGCCATTCTATTTTTCTGCCCCCATTCCAACATATAAGATTTTTCACATTTTAGTGTTATGGAATTTGAGGTATTATCTTACTATCAATGTCAAAAGAAACCTAACCAACCACCAGGCAGAGAAATAAATTAAAATGCGGTTGTTATTTGCCATGCATATAGAAAATTACCCACGCATAGAAGTATTTGTTCATCGGACTCTTATTTCAGTTTAATATTTGCATTTTTAACACCATTCACTCTCGTAAGTCTATATCCCTAATTACCAATTAAAACACCTTTGAAAAACGACTGCATCGTGATGAAGTGCTGACACAGAAAGCTGTGAGATGTAGAACTTTTCCTGCCACATAGAAAGCAGCTCAGTTAACCAGTCCCTCAGAATAGACTAAAATTTCCAAAGCTAGGAGATATTGGAGTGATCAGCTCATGCCAATTGTAAAGAATTATCCATGAGACGCTGAATATCCAGCTGTCAAAAGTTCCCAGCTGACTTCCAAAAGACATTTTTTAATTTCCAATAATATTAACTCAATAAGACTGAGAGTTTCACCAAAGTAGGCAATTTAAGAAGCAGGTATTTTGTGCTGCCCCTCCTGCTTATCTTCTCAGACTTCAAAGTTCAAGATCTCCAATTATGAACAACCACCACCACCACTACCTCCGCAGTACATTCCGTTTGGCCTTAAACAATTACGGTGGTCTCCATCCCCCAAGAGAGACTGCCTTCGGAGTGGCCTGGTGACCCCATTCTTGCAATGAAAAAGAAAAAGAAAAGCCATGAAGCTTCTCGGAAAACTCCTCCTTCCTAAAAAAAAAAAAAACAGAGACGGCCCCTTTCTATCTGGACGTTGCTGTGTCTGGATGCAGTGCTGGGGCTGCGCCAGCCACCTGCCAGCAGCCTGAAGGGGAAGCCAGAGTCAGGATGGCAGAGCGGAAAGACGGACGCAAGTTAGGACCTTGATGACATTGTTGGGTAGCTGAATCAACCAGCCCTGAGGTCAAGTGTGTTTGGCCTCAGAACCTTCATACCCATAAGAGAATCAATTTCCTGATTGCTTAAGCTGGGGACTAGGAAGAGGGGGAGAGGGGGACCCTGACACTGATTCTTGTCCTTGGATAAAAGTGACTTAGAAGGATCATTAATTTCTGAATGTAACATAGTATTTTATTCTCAGAAATCTGTTATCAGATTGATGATGTGGCTCTTACTTGGTGGCGTCTTAGAATCAAGGAAATAGAGCATAGGAGAAGGATAGTGAGAAGATGTGCTTTTGGAAGGACATCAGTTCCTTCAAAATAATTTGTGACTTTGTTTTAATACTAACTGAAAAGCCCATGGAATTTTCCTGTAACTTGATGTCATGATTTGGAAGTTCAGCTGGAAAATACCAGAGATAAAATAGCAAAGAAACATTTGAAAATGCAGTTCATTTAATACTCACCCCATCACATATTAACATAGGCCACAAAACTAAAAGATCGAAAGCAACATAGTATGGCAGAGAAACGGACCAACACATGAGCAAAACAGGATAGACAGTCCAGAAACCTACCCAAGTACCTACAAATGTAAGATCTGTCATTATAAATCATCTCAAGCAAATGACAGGAGGCCCTAAATAGAACTTTGGGGCAGAGGGAAGAACTATATCCATACCTCATGCCGTATGCCAACATAAATCATAGACAAAGATGTAAATGTATAAAATGAATTTATGAAATAAAAAGTAAGTACACTTTATCTTGGTGAAAAGAAAAGCTTTATTAACATGATACCAAAGGCAAAAACCATAAAAGGAAAAAGACTGATCAAATATGACTACTTTAACATCTAAAATATTTTTTAAATCTCTTCATAAGGAGAAAACAAACCTTAATCCAAGTTCAAAGATACATTAAAACTGGGTAAAATATTTCCAACATATATGGCTGTCTATCTGTAAAACGTTTATGCCAGTCATTAAGAAAAAAATAGAAAGGGAGCAAAAACACGTAACTGACCAAAGAAAACCATGCAAACGGTCAATAAACGACAGTGAACTTCATAAATAATGAAAGAACTGTGCTTTAGATCCGTGACCAGGACCGATATGCAGCAGGTGTTGCTGGTAAAGCCATACTCTCTATTCACACAGCATAATCCGCCTAGACTGCTCAATAAAGAGCTGCTGCCCAGAGCCCCCTCGTGCCCCCACCACACTGCCTGCCCTGGCACCCTGCATCACACCCCCATGATCCAGCAACTGAAAGGTAGATGTGTGACCAACAAGGGACTCCAGGACCCTGCACCCTGTCGTGGCTGACGTCTGCTCCTGATATCCCAACTCTAGCTCTGACATATTGCATAACTGAATTTGTAAATACCTAATAATAATAATAGCAACAATAATACCGGATGTTAGAGTTGGGGACATGAGTATTCCCCTATTCTACCCACGGAATTGTAATTTGGCACAACCTTTTTGGAGGGCCATTTGGCACCATAATAAAAGCCATAAAAATCAGTGTTTCCTTTGACTCAGCAATTTCACATCTAAGAATCTTCCGGAGGAAATAATGTAAGGCATATATGAAAATATAACTGCAAAATGAGGGGCGCCTGGGTGGTTCAGTTGGTTAAGCATCCGCCTTCAGCTCAGATCATGATCTCACGGTTCGTGGTGGGTTCGAGGCTGTGCTGACAGCTCAGAGCCTGGAGCCTGCTTTGGATCCTGTGTCTCCCTCTCCCTCTCTCCACCCTTACCCCACTTGCACTCAGTCTCTCTCTGTCTCTCTCTGTCTCTCTCTCTCTCTCAAAAATAAATCAGCATTAAAAAACATTTTAAAGAAAAAAAAGAAAATACAACTGCAAAATGAAAAACAACGCGAGTGAAGATAATCTCCAAAAACTGAAGAAATGTATGCTAATATGACAGGGGGACACTGCTTTTCCACCATCAAACTGTCAATTTTAGGCAGAAGGCCGCCCGTTGTGAGTGAGTGGGGAGCACAGAGCCTCTTACATGAGCTGCTAGTAGAAACATGGAGGGACACAAGTTGCCTGAAGGACATAGGACATTGTTTTAAATGCATATTCAGCTATTGCTCTTCTAGACAGTTATCCTGAGGAAATCATGATGGATGTGGGAGAAATTTCACCTAGGAGGTTGTTCATCAAAGTGTTTCTAATAGATAAAAGCTAGAAACTACATCAAAAGGGAATTGGTTGAATAAATTATAATACATGAATATTATGGCATTCTATGAAGTCACTAAAATTGTGACAGAGAAGACCACTTAATGACACAGACAAAATGTCCCAGTTATTTCGTTAAATGAAAAAGCAACTTACAAAGTAATATATACTTTGTAATTTTACTTTCATAAAATATTTACACACTCCTATATACAGTCTTTTATTTTTTTAATGTTTATTTATTTATTTTGAGAGAGAGAGAGAGCGAGAGAGAGTGGAGGAGGAGCAGAGAGAGAGGGAGACAGAATCTCAAGCAGGATCCTCGCTATCAGTGCAGAGCTCAGCTTGGGGCTTGAACTCAAGAGTTATGAAATTATGACCTGAGTCAAAATCAAGAATCTGACACTCAGCCAGGCACCCCATGTGTTCAGATGTTTTAAATGAGATCATCATGTTTGAAAAAAAATTTTTATGGGGCACCTGGGTGGCTCACTCAGTTAAGTGTCCGACTTTGGCTCAGGTCATGATCTCACAGTTCATAAGTTCGAGCCCTGAGCTGGGCTCTGTGCTGACAGCTCAGAGCCTGGAGCCTGTTTAAGATTCTGTGACTCCCTCTCTCTATGCCGCTCCTCTGCTCACACTGTGTCTCTCTCTCTCAAAAATAAACATTAAAAAAATTTTTAGTAAAAGAAAATAAGATGAGGTCATCATGTAAAGGACTTAGAATAATAACTGGCATGTGGTAAGAATTCAATAACTTCAATAAATGGTAGCCATTATTTTTTAAACCTCACATCCACCCTATAAGGGAGATGCTGTTACTACCCCCGTGTTACAGATATGGAAACAGAGTCCCAAGGAGATGAAGTCCTCGCTCAGAGTCACGCAGCTTATAAGGGTGGATAGTTAACATATGTGATGCACTGAGAAGAATAACCATACATATTAAGTACCCCATTATTTTATAAATATTGCTGGAATCCTGTAAAAGAAAAAAAAAACTACACATGTAACTGGGTATTACCTTTCTGTGGGAATTTATGAAAATATTTTTTAAAAAAAGAGCATTCCTACACTTGACCATGGACCTTTAATTCCTTTAATTCCTTTTTTTATTCCTGAGCCCTATATTCCTTTCTCTAAACTCGCCCCAGGACCAAGGTGACCTTTATTTTTCACAGTCAGAACAGAACCTCATAAGAGTCGTCTTCGAGAGCCCAGAGCCAGGTGCTGGCTGACTCCAGTGAACGGGTCACCTTCTCCTCCAGAACCTATTGCCTGGCTCAGAGCCCAGCGTTGCTTTCTAGGGACAGTTAGCTTTTCCCACAGGTTCCAAGCTAAATGAAAACCCATCCACTGGTGTTTCTTTACACTCACTGATGCCTCTTTCGGAACATTTTATGGGAATAGGATCTTAGAAGTTTCTCAACCATCAAAAGCCTCCTTCATATTTAAAAAGCAAATATAGATGATTTAAATAGAAAGGCAGTTAGGAACATTCAAATGAAATAAACCAAATTAGAATATTTAAGGGAGAAGTCTTCTTCCACATGAACCGGTGTTTAAGTTTTATAACTAGGTCTTAAAAGTTGAAGATCGGAGAGAGACGCTTGGAAACTTTGGATTTCTCACATTGAGGCGGAGTTCTTTCTGGCCAGAACTTAAAGACCAAAACCCTGCAATCTTTTAATGGGACGTGCAGGATGATAAGCCAGGGTGCACAAGACACCTCACCTCCTTCTCTCTCCCTACAGCTAAAGCACAGGGTGTTCTAGCACATAGTTGCCCAGGGCTTTCCCTGCACTCAGAAAGAAATTACACAGAAATTGCTCTCAGAAAGAATTATGTATATCAGCTATATGCATTTATACAAATCAACAAATACCACATGCATATAACATAACATAGTTCATGGATCTCAGGTCCTCCCAGCCTGAGATCACAGTAATGGAGATGAACCACCTCTACCTAGACAATCACTTAACCCTCCTTAGTTTCCTTTCTGGTTTGAGACAAGCTTTTCCTCGTACAATGCTTTCAGTGGTCACCCATCCCCTGGTGTCTCTCACTGTCCCTGAGGGGGCATCGCCCCTGTTCTTTTGAGTTCCTTGGTATCAGCCATCCTGACTGAAAAGGATTGTTGTCACATTTTGATGATACCCAAGGGTCCGAGGGCCTGCACCCCAACCTATCAGAGCATTCATAGTGCCAAAATCCAGCAAAGCACCCTCCTTTCCTCTGGATCAGACTCTGGGTGACCTTGGACTCCAGTCAGCAGCAGCTCTAAATTGATCTTCCTGTTTCAGGCTTTATTTCCCAGGGCTCTAGCCTTTGACTCTCCCATTAGGCGAAATTTATCAGGCCTTCACAGTGACTAGCTCTGCCAGTTTTAAAATTATGCATACCTTCAAATTCTCTAAGCATGTTCAGCTTAGGTTCTAGTTTAGGGATACTTGCTATTCAACAAATCTTAAACAATTCCCATTACTTTTGGGCCAGATATTGGTTTCCAGGACCTCCTGGACATGACTTACTCTTCCATTTAGCAGAACCCAAGCATCAATCTCTCTTGAGACTAACTAGGTCTTCCACATCAAGCTGCTTTATTTAGCATTTTTACCTTTAGGAATTCACTCTCCATATAGACTGTTCAGGTTTTTTTTTTTCTTTTTTTTAACTTAAATTTTAGTTAGTTAATCTACAGTGCAATATTGGTTTCATGAGTAGGATTCAGTGATTCATCACTTACATACAACACCCAGTGCTCATCACAACAAGTGCCCTCCTTAGTACCCATCTCCCATCTAGCCCATCCCCTATCCACCTCCCTCCATCAACCAATAGTTTGTTCTCTATCATTAAGAGTCTCTTATGGCTTGCTTCCCTCTCTTCTCTTTCCCACCCCCCCTTCTCAATATGTTCATCTGTTTTGTTTCTTAAATTCCACATGTGAGTGAAATCATATGGTATTTGTCTTCCTCTGATTTACTCATTTCACTTAGCATAATATATTCTAGCTCCATCCACATCATTGCAAATGTCAAGATGTCATTCTTTTTGAAGGCGAGTAATATTCCATCATATATATATATATCACCTCTTCTTTATCCATTCATCAGTTGATGGACATTTAGGCTCTCTCCATAGTTGGGCTATTGTTGATAATGCTACTATAAACATTAGGGTGCATGTACCCCTGTGAATCTGTATTTTTGTATCCTTCAGGTAAATGCTTAATAGTGCAATTGCAGGATCATAGGGTAGTTCCAGTTTTAGTTTCTTAAGGAACCTTCATACTGTTCTCCAGAGTGGATGCACCAGTTTGCATTCCCACCAACAGTGTGAGACGGTTCCCCTTTCACCACATTCTCACCAACACCTGTTGTTTTTTTATGTTGTTAATTTTAGCCATTCTGACAGGTGTGAGGTGGTATCTCAATGTGGTTTTGAATTGTATTTCCCTGATAATGAGTGATGCTAAGCATCTTTTCATGTGTCTGTTGGCCATTTGGATGTCTTCTTTGGAAAAGTATCTATTCATGGTTTCTGCCCATTTCTTAATTGGTTATTTATTTTTTGGGTGTTGAGTTTGATAAGTTCTTTATAGATTTTGGGTACTAACCTTTTATCAGATATGTCATTTCCAAATATCTTTTCCCATTCCATCAGTTGCCTTTTAGTTTTGTTGATTGTTTCCTTTGCTGTGAAGAAGTTTTTTATCTTGATGAGGTCCCAATAGTTCATGTTTGCTTTTGTTTCCCTTACCTCTGGAGACATGTCAAGTAAGAGGTGCTGTGGCCAAGGTCAAAGAGGTTTCTGCCAGTTTTCTCCTTTAGGATTTTGATGGTTTCCTGTCTCCCATTTTAGGTCTTTCATCCATTTTGAATTTATTTTCGTATGGTGTAAGAAAGTGGTCCAGCTTCATTCTTCTGCTTGTCACCTTCCAGTTTTCCCAACACTATTTGTTGAAGAGACTGTCTTTTTTTATTCCCATTAGATAGGCCTTTCCTGCTTTGTTGAAGATTAGTTGACCATATAGTTGTGGGTCTACTTCTGGGTTTTCTATCCTGTTCCATTGATCTGAGTGTCTGTTTTTGTGCTAGTACCATACTGTCTTGATGACTACTGTGACTACAGCTTGAAATCTGGAATCGTGATGCCTCTAGTTTTGTGTTTCTTTTTCAGGAATGCTTTGGCTATTCAGGGTCTTTTTTGGTTCCATACAAATTTTAGGATTGTTTGTTCTAGCTCTGCAAAAAATGTTGGTGGTATTTTGATAGGGACTGCATTAAATGTGTAAATTGCTTTGGGTAGTATAGACATTTTAACAATGTTCTTCCAATCCATGAGCATGGGATGCTTTTCTATTTCTTTGTGTCCTCTTCAATTTCTTTCACAAGTGTTCTACAGTTTTCAGAGCATACATCTTTTATCTCTGTAGTTAGGTTTATCCCTAGTATCTTATTGTTTTTGGTACAATTGCAAATGGGATCAATTCCTTGATTTCTTTTTCTGCTGCTTAATTATTGATGTATACAAATGCAACAGATTTCTACACATTGATTTTATATCCTGCAACTTTGCTGAATTCATGTATTAGTTCTAGCAATTTTTTGCTGGAGACTTCTGGGTTTTTAAATAGAGTATCATGTCATCTACAAATAGTGAAAGTTTGACTTCTTCCTTGCCGACTTGAATGCCTTTTATTTCTTTTTGTTGTCTGATTGCAGAGGCTAAGACTTCCAGTACTATGTTAAATCATGTCTTATTTTCAATGTTGTTAGCTAGGTGACATGGAAAAGTTTCTTGTCACCAGTATGGTGATGTTGGTTTCACTGCAACAATGCTTAAGTTGTAGGAAAAGATTTGGGTTCATTGTGTTTAAAGGGATGCTGATGAAAGGGACATTCCTTTTCCTCTTCATTCAAGACACAGAGATTTTTCTCTCTAGCATCATTGTTTTGACTTGGGTGTAATCTGTTTGCATTTCTGCTCTCTGCTCCCCAGGGGAAGCAGAGTCAGGTTCTGCACCCATCTCCTAAAAGCGCTAGGACATCTCCCTGCCTCCACCACCAGCCTCACCCCTCCTCTGCCCCAGCCCCACCCTCAACCCTCTGGCCCACCCCGACTCCGCTTTCTCTACCTGGCAGTTTCCTCCTCCTCTCATCTCTGTGTTTCCAGTAACTGATTGTTTGCTCAGTGAGCTGAAATGAACTTCAAGTGCTTGTTTAAAATGATCTGTCAATAAAACATGTAGCTTGAAGTGCTTTGTAAACTCTAAAAATTCATGCACAGGCAGCATCAGCCTGTTGATTCGTTTTTTGGCCACCCAAATCTGTGGCAACAGCTGAAAGAAGATTCCAGTTACCAAACACCTGGGCTTCCTCCAGATTTGACTTCAGCCTGAGCTCTCTTGAGTTACACAGATCTGCATCCCAGTCTCCAAGACAGAAAAGAATCTCTCAGTAAATTATTAATAACCCATCCAAGCTCTATTGGGAACAAACCAGTCTGGGAGCAGGCACTATCGTTATATGGGCGCAGACTGGCAGAGGTGTCAGCTGCAGGGCATTCCTACCTCATATTTCTATGCCTTCACATCCTGGAATCCCCGCAGGTCCCAGAGAAATGGTGAATGTCCAGGATGGACCATGAACCATTTCCTGACCCATCCCACATAGTCTTCTTACGATGTAATATAATGTTGACACTCCTCCATCAAGAAATGGAGTCTATATTCCCTCCCCTTGAACTTAAGCAGACTTTGTACTCCTTGAGCAACAGAATGGAGTGGATTGATGCTACACAACTTCTGAGACAAGGTCGTAAAAGTTACTATGGTTTCCATCTTGCTCTCTTTCTCCAGATCTGCACTTTGGAGTCCTGAGCTGACATGTAAGAAGTCCAGCTACTCTGGAGCTGCCCTACTGCAGAGACCAGAATCAGAGACCACATGGAGAGAGAGGTTAGGAGAGTCCTCAGATCCTTGAGTCTTCCCAGCATCAACCAGCAGGCCTGTAAGTGGGTGAGTGAGTGATGTTTCTTTCTTTTTTTTTTTAATTTTTTTTAACATTTATTTATTTTTGAGAGATATAGAGACAGAGTGTGAACAGGGGAAGGGCAGAGAGAGAGGGAGACACAGAATCCGAAGCAGGCTCCAGGCTCTGAGCCATCAGCACAGAGCCCGACGCGGGGCTCGAACTCACGAACCATGAGATCATGACCTGAGCTGAAGTCGGCCGCTTAACCGACTGAGCCACCCAGGTGCCCCTCTTTATTTTTTTTTTTTAATGTTTATTTATTTTTGAGAGAGAGACAGTGAGCAGGGGAGGGACAGAGAAAGAGGAAGACACAGAATCAAAGCCGGCTCCAGGCTCCAACCTGTCAGCTCAGAGCCTGACACGGGGCCTGAACTCATGAAGTGTGAGATCACGACCTGAGCTGAAGTCGTACACTTAACCGACTGAGCCACCCAGGCACCCTGAGTGATATTTAAAATGATTCTAGCCCCGGGCTTCAAGCTGCCCCACCACTGTGAGTCTCCCCTGTTTGAATTCCTGACTCACAAAAATCTATGATCATAATAAATGGTAGTTTATATCACTAACTTTTGGAATAATTTGTTAAGTAGCCAAAGCAATTGAATTCAGTTTGATCTCTAACTATAAAGTAGAACCCACTGTTACCAAGGTGACTGCAAATATCCAATTGATTCGTTATGAGCTGATTTCACTAGTCCTTCTCTCAGAGTTATGGGATTCTCAAAAGATGCTGCATTTGCCAACAAAGCCGTGGTTACCAGCTTGAGTCAGTTCATGATCTATATGCTTTTCAGCTGAAAGGGGTTTCGGGCCTCCTAATTATTGTTACTTATCACTAAGACTTCAAGAAGCAAAATAAACAGAAGACGGCTATCCTGCCAGAGATGCTGGAAGAAGGCAGCTGTTTTACAATGGGACTTCGTTATAAAAAATTATTTTGCTAGATAATAATTGGATGTGTGCATTTTAAATTGTTCCCTTAATCAATCAACTGGGAACCCATTATGTGCTTAGTATTACTGTGAAGAACGTATTATTCCAGACCTCTGTATGAGGCTTAATGTTTTCAGTTATAAGAAATGGAAAATCCTATTAAAAATGACTTGAAGCAAGCGGGAAGTTTAGCTTACACGACAAGAAGCCCAGAGTAGGGCAGCTCCAGAGATGATTCATTCAATGGCACGATGATGTCATCGAAGACCAACATTACTTCCACCTTTCTGCTCTACCAGCCTCGGTGGGTCCTGCTCAGACTAACTTCCCTCTGGTCCCAATAGAGCTGCCACAGTTCCAGGCATCGACAGGCATCCAAGACAACGACCAGAAGGAGAAAAGGGACTGTTTCTTTGGTATCTATTTCTCGACTTAGACTGCTGTGGAGCTGGACATGGGACCCCTCTGAAGACATGGAAGGTGGACAGCAGGAAATAGAACGTAGGCCTCATCCAACAGTGTCTGCTCCAGCCTCAATCTGGCTAGGGAAGATAGGACTAATAAATGATACAACTAGATTCTAGTTACTCTCTCTCACAGTCCTAGAAGTTTCTCTTTCGCCGCTTTCTCCTTCTGAGGATGCCATGAGGAAGCGTGTCTGTTCACGGTTCTTGCTACAATGCCCTCCGCTCCTTCAGGAAAAATCTTTGACTCAAAGAGCTAAAAATCTAAGCTTTTATCTTTCCTGACAATCACCCGCTGGAGTACATGAGCACCTTTCGTTCAGGACGAAATGCCCGGGTCAATAAAGTAGGGTTCCTATCTTGATTGACACTCCTTGCGGGAAGAGCTGGTTTGCAGACCATGGCCAGTGGAGAAATGGGAAGCCCAGGAAGGGGAAGGTGGGAAGGCATTTGCCGTTTCTCAAGCCGTGAAGAGCGGCTGCCACTCACCTCTTGGAGCCTGCCGTGACACTTTCGCATATGGTACACAAACTAAGAATGGTTTTGACAGTTTTGAATGGCTGGAAAAAAATAAAAGAAGACTCTTTTATGACCAGTGAAAATTGCCTAAAATTCAAATTTCAGTGTGCATCAGGAAGATTTTTTGGAGCACAGCTGTACCTGTGCTTTTACATATTGCATACACTGTTTTCCCACGACAGCAGCAAAATTAAGTAGCTATGACTCAGACCAAATGGTCCCTGAAACGTTAACATATTGACTGGCATTAAAAGTTGCATTAAAAGTGTGCTGTCCCCTGGGGCACCTGGGCGGCTCAGTCAGTTAAGCATCCAACTTCAGCTCAGGTGGGTGATCGTGCAGTTCGTGGGTTCAAGCCCTGCATGGAGCTCTCTGCTGTCGGTGTGGAGCTCACTTTGGATCCTCTGTCTCCCTCTCTCTGCCCCTCCCCTGCGTGCTCTCCCTCTCTCTCGAAAATAAACATTAACAAAGAAATGCGCTGACCCCTGATGTGGAGTAAAAGTCCTGATGAGGCCCCCGGACACGGTGGTGGGAGGGGAGAGGTGACATGCCTGGAGCCTCCAGAGCTGCCAGCCCTCTGCCCCTTTGCAGGCAAGGCTCTTCCCTCCCATCCGAGCGAGAAAGGAACATTCCATCTAATCCATTTACAACAGGGTTCTCAGACTGGCTGCATCTTAGAATCACCTAGGAGCTTTTTTTTAATATGTTTATTTATTTTGTTTGTTTTTAGTTTTCTGTAATTTTTTTAAATGTTTGTTTATTTTTGAGAGAGAAACAGACAGACAGAGCATGAGCAGGGGAGGAGAAGACAGAGAGGAAGACACAGAATCCGAAGCAGGCTCCAGGCTCTGAGCTGTCACTGCAGAGCCCCACACAAGGGTCAAACTCACGAGCTGTGAGATCACGACCTGAGCCAAAGTCAGATGCTTAACCGACTGAGCCACCCACGCGCCCCTCACCTAGGAGCTTTTTAAAAATACCAGTCATAGTCCCCCTCCCCCCCAAACCAATTAAAGCAAAATCTCTGGAGATGGGCGCAAGTATCCATGTCTTTCAAAAGCTCCCACATGATTACAAAGTGCAGTCAAGTTCAAGAACCCTGCTAGAGGCTTGTTTGCCAAAATCAGGCCTAGTCTCTGGAGCTTTGTCTAAGTGCACCCATCACCCACCCTTAGGCAGATGTTTTGGGAACAGCACAGGAGCACCACGTGAGAGTGAAGCAAGGCAATAAGACACGACAAAGCAAGCTGTGGTGAACCCCGTTTTTACAGGTGCACGGTCAAATGACCTCACCTGGGTATAGGTGAGTTCCGCAGGTTTCCTGGGCTGAGGAGCCCTTGCCACCAGAGATCCCCTCCTATAACAGAAGAAATACAGTATCTCACCCTAACTGCCACTCGCTGGTTTACTTTCCTTCACCTAAGAGGGGCAAACAAAAGCCTTGTATCTGCCTCACCCAGGGACGGTGCGGATACACCTCTTTCTCCACGACACCAGAGACCTCCCTTCTCCTTGGCTTGTAGCTGATGACAAACCACACGCCTCACTCAATAGCTATTTACTGAGCACCAACGCTTACTACACACTATGGATTTTTAAAATATATGACGAATAAGCACCTCAAAAAAGCTCACAGACCAGGGGAAGAGAGTCAGCCAAATTAACCCAAAGTAGGAAATGCTGGAAAAGAACCAGTTTGGGGAGGAGTCCTTAGTTCTGTTCCGGAAAGTTAACGTTTGAGATGGCTTATGGATTTCCTAGTGAAGATGTCTCATTTGTGTTCACATATTTGAATCAGGAGTTCAATGAAGAAGTCAAAGCTGAAGATGTTAATTAGGAAGCCATCAGCATATTGGTGGCACTAGGTAATACGCGGATGAGGCCAAGGGGACAGGGAAGGGGTTGCCAGAAGGTTTAAAAGCAAACCAGAAGAGGGCACATCAGGGAAGCTAAAAGGGGTGGCTGTTTCCAGCAGAGGAGGGAGGCAATCCTGTCGGACGCAGATAAACAGTCCAGTAAGAGGATACACAGGGCGCCTGGGGGGCTCAGTCGGTTAAGCCGCCGACTTCAGCTCAGGTCATGATCTTGCGGTCTGTGAGTTCAAGCCCCGTGTCAGGCTCTGTGCTGACAGCTCAGAGCCTGGAGCCTGCTTCGGATTCTGTGTCTCCCTCTCTCTGCCCCTCCCCCCACTCATTCTCTCTCTCTCTCTCTCTCTCTCTCTCTCTCTCTCTCTCTCTCAAAAATAAACATTTAAAAAAAAAGAGGACACACAGAAGAGGGGCCACTGGATGGGCAGCGTGGACATTATTGGTGACCCAGACACAGCTGGTTCAGTGAAACAGTAGGGGCAGAATCTAGACAGAGGTGGGTTGAAGAGCAAATGCGAGGTGACCAAGTGAAGGCAGGGGGTGTAGACAACTCGCTAGAAGGTTTTCACTGAGGGGGAGCAAAGAACCGGGATGGCAGGAGTATGCATGGACAAAAGTGAACATATTTTGTTTTGTTTTAAGGTGACAGATATCACAGCACGTTTATACTTGGGAAAATGGATCCAGGAGAGAGAAGACTGATGCACGAAAGAAGGTGAGTCAATCACAGGAGTGAAGTTGCTGAGAAGGGGAGGGATCCAGGCAAAATGGGCAGATTCCCCTCTGTGGTGAGAGGGAAGATGGAGAAAGTGGGTACAGGTGTGGAGAGGCTGGTGAGATCTGATGGCAGAAAGATCTAAGTGTTTCTGTCCAAGTCCTTCAATTCTCTTTGAATTATGAGGTAAGGCAGGCAGGGGGAGACATAGAGGAGCTTTAAGACAAGAGAAGAGACTATAAAATAACCACCTTGGTGAATTGAAAAGCAACCTTACTAGGGAAACATAACGGGGTAGCGAGGCTGTGGTGGATGCTCATTCAAGGTAAGGGGTCATGACATTGAAATGGGGAACAAAAATAGCCCCATGTGTGACCTTCCCCAGCTACGTTCAGCGCAACGGTGTGAACAGTTGGGTTCAACCACAGCTGAGACTGTGCCAAGAAAAAGTAACAGAGAAAAGAGGGAGTGGTTATGATAAACCGCTGATTCTAGAGTAGATAAGAAAGGAAGTGAGGCCAAAGGGAGAGAGGAATAATGACAGAATAATGACAGGGGCAAGGGATGGGTCGTCCTGAGGGGATCAGGGAATTCTTCAGGGTGGGTGCCAGGGAGCCAGAAGAAGCCTAGATCATCCTCAGAGAAGAGAATCCTCGAAACCAAATTTTAGAGCGAAGCGCGGTTGCTGGTGACAGTGTCATCTAGAGGGTACCCAAGACAATGGAAGGCCGAGCTGGGTTGCAGAAAGAGATCTTTGGAGGTGAGGTCAAAGAATGAAGAAGGCAGGGGGTTGGAAGGAACATGCAAATAGATGCATTACCTTATTTTACCCCCACAACAACTCTCGAATTGTCCCAACTGACAGATGAGGAAACAGCCCCAGAGAGAAGCAGCAATTTGCCCAACGTAACATGACTAATAACTTCCAGAGAACCTGGGCCCCCCTGACCTCTAGTTCAGGGCCCGCTCAGCTTCCTGTGTCACAGATCCAAAGCTTGGCAGAGCCAGCTCCCTAATTTTCACTTTGGATGAAAATCCAACTTTAAAGGTTTGGCAGCTCTCGCTTTTCCTGACTCCCAGGCATTTGGCATTGGTTAGTGTATGTTTCCAGAGGTACTTTTCTGCATGGAGGCTGAAAATGGGGAATATATTTCTGTTTGACCAAGAAACATGTAATCCCAAGGACTCTACGCATTTTTTAAGCTTCCAAATAATAGCGATCTGTGCAAGTGGGAGAGACAGGAAAGTCCTGAGTTGGTTGAAAACATGATCCCAAGAGGAGGGAAAAAGGATTTTCCAAGGCTCTCCCACATTGAGTGGAGCTCTGTATTTCAGAGGACCTGGGGGCCCTTATGTCTCACAAGTCAGAAGCTTTGCCCTGGAGTCCTGTGTGCGCATAGATAGGCACAGTGGAATCAGCCCTGATGGCCTTGAAAGCCACATTCGACATCAGCAGGGGCCTTTGCTATGGCAAAGCCTCCAACACTTGACTCTGGAGGAAAAGAAGATGTTCCATAGCCCTCATCACTATCAGAAATGACCTTGTTAATTGCTTACATGTAGGTATATCTATGTATGTTCCATGGAGTCAAGGAAATTGGTCACTACTGGATCCCCAACTATTACAACAGTGTCCGGCATACAGCAGGAGGTCAGTAAATACTCTTTGAGTGGATTATGTTAGCTACCAGCAAGACAAAGGGTACTGTACTCTCGTTGGTCATGGGGCAGGGAAATCCAGGTAGCCAGCTTTAGTCAGCTGCCCAGTGGCCAAAGGTTATTGCCATGTGGTCATAGAGGAGGTCAAGGGCATCTGCCCTGTTCATAGCTCTCCCCAGGGTTTTTGACATTTATTTGTTTGTTGTTAGTAATGAGTACTTTATAGAACTTCTTCGCCAAATGGCCCATTTCATTAAATCCACCAACTACTTTCCCTATCCGAATCTTATATAAGTAATAATTATTAGTAGAGGCTATTTTTACTGATTGACCACCATGTGCCACATATGTATTATCTCATCAAGTTCTTAAAGCAACTTTTAGATCTGTACTATTATCACTATTTTACTGATAAAGAAACTGAGGCTTGAAGAAGGTAAGAAACTTGGCTAGGGCATATAGCTCTTAAACAAAGGACACAAGATGTGACTCAAGTGAATCCAAAGCCCATGCTCTTAACCACCATGCTACACTGTCTCTCACAAGGTAACAAAATCGGTGAATTGCCTTTTTTCCTTCTTATATCAAAATTCCATGAGGAGGGACATCTAGCTCAAATCCTATCATACCTGGACTACTCAGTTATTTGCTGGTAAGCAGCAAAACTGCCTTTCTGAGTTGACTGGCCCACAAAGGTCATCTCTTCCCGGTGTGTTAGCACAGTCAGACCAGAACTAAAGTGGTGACCAGTCATGGCAACCCTTAACCGCCCAAGAATAAGGCAGGTGGAAGCAGCAGAGTGAATGGAAAGTGTGTTTTCTATCAGTTTGTAGTCTTCCCTCTCTGGGTCTGCCCTCCCCCTATCTCACTTGTCTTGGAAGGAGATGGGCATCAGTGAATTAATTTACAGGACTGTTCCAGAGGTCTCAGAAGGTACCATTTCAAAGGCCTCTGAAACAATCATCTAAATCATCTTAATGACACCCTCATTGGGTCAGGTGTCCCTTCTACCACCTAAGAAAGACCAAGGCCCACCCAAATTCTTCTTGATGATACTTTAAATAACAAAGTTACCTGTTATCAATGGCTCCTGACATTCTCCAAGGAAGTAGTTCTCCTGTCAGAGTAAAGAAGAAAAATCTGTTCTCTCCTGTTAGATGGGTGGTTTCCTCTAAGTGCTTGGTAGAGGCCATTGCCCCGTCCAGCATCCCTCTCTTCCCTTGAGCCCTCAGACCTTACCAGGTAAACCAGCACTTTAACACCTACCTCAATGCCATCTCTGTCCCACTGAGGGAAATGAACCCTGGAACTCCTATCTGAAGGGGGTCAGAGTTCAGACTGATTTAGAAAGGACGAAGGTCTTCCAGTGTCCATTTTTTAGAAAAGGTTTTTGCAGATTCCACCCCCTCTGAAGACCCACCCCACACCATTTTTTGCAGCCACCTCAGAGAGAGCCATGGAGTAGCCCTCAGCTTTCCTTCAGGGCTGACGGTCCAAAACCAATCTCTCATCTGCTCCACCGGCAGCGCACACCGTGTTGGGTGCCAACAAAGTGGTAGCTTAGCTGAAGGGGTTCGGGCGGAAAGGAAAAGATGCATAACTGCAGCTGTGCTGAGTCATGACATCAGGGTCTGGAAAGTGAAGAAGGTATGGAATGGAGAAAGGGGAAGGGTGTTTATTTGGAAACCATCTCACACAGTCCAAATTAAACAGGCTGCTTTTTCAAGTCCACTTTCCGTCTCTGGCCCTCCTCTCTACTAGCTCTTACCTCTCCTAAGATCCCTCTCCCTCAATCCAGCGTCTCACTTCCATGAGTCTAGGGGGTTCTTCTGATCCTCCAAGGCCTGAAACGTCCACACAAACTGCTATCACTCGTCTCCTAAAATGCCAAGAACAAATCAAGGCGCACATTTTCTCTTTGAAGTCTTTCCTAAAATTGCAGCCATTTCTAAGTTCTCTCCTTTCTCCCCAGTCCTGAAACTTACTGACTGAATCATTCATTTGAGCTCTCAAGCCTCTATTCCGCCCAGCAGGGACTGTCATTCTTTTCATCTTGACTATTCTCAGATTGTTTCATATATGTATCTCATCTTCCTGGGAAAAATGTAAGCTCTCTGGGGTCTAGGACTGGGTCACATAGTCCTTTTGTATGTGACACTGTGTATCGTTGTGGTTCTGAATACATAGGAAGAACTTAAATTTATGAGGCTGCATTGAGCTAAACAGAATTAAAGAGGGGCACACTAGCAAACATGAAGCCACTGGACACTCAACAGGAAAATGGTTAGTGGCCTCCAATTTCAGGTGAATAAATCCTAGGATGGGCTCAAAGTGTGTGCCAGAATGACACATGGGTCAGTTCCTGTTATAACAGGTACAACAGGGAAGCTGAAAAAGCATTCCAAGGCTGGATCGTGACTGCACGTGGAATGGGGAAAAGGAGGAAGATCTATACTTCATTTGAACCAAGGCTCAACACCAAACCGTAGGCAGAGCCATGCTGCCAGAATGGCAAAGCTTCCCTGGAGTGGGTGCCAGGTTCACAGGACGTGCTGCTCACGACTTGATTTTTGCAATATTTTACATCTCCATGATCATCCGGTTTTCAAGGAACATTTAACCTCAACCACTGCCTCTGTTGAACGAAAAGTAATTCATCAGTTTGTCTAATTGGGAATTTAACTGACAACTCGAAGATTTTGAGTCTCCTTCCGGGAATTGGAACTATGCTTCCTGGTTCTCACACTAGTACGTATAAGCTCTGAGAGGACCTTCTTTCAATTGGCCTCCCTTAGAGATATTAGCAAGAAGGAATTTTCTAGCTCATTTAGGATTGGGAGAAATCGGCAACCTGAGAAAAGACAGAGCTCTCTAGAGTGTCCAGTGAGGTTAATGAAAGACTTGGGAGTATCTGTCAGAGCTGGGGAGGGATTTTTAGCAAGCACCTACTCCATCACCGATTTTATAGGCCAGGAGTCTGAAGCCCTGGCACTTCTGTGACCTCCCCAAGGTCACACAGCTTGACAACAATGTTCTCGGCTTCAGTCTTTTAACCTCCAGTCCCAGGTTTTCCCAGCACACCAGGAGGAAAAGAAAGCGAAAAATAAACAAGTGAGGTAAAACTCTGTGGTAAAATTTGATTGGTGAGATATGATTTCACTTAGATGTGGAACCTAAAACAAAACAAAACAAACAAACAACAACAACAACAAAAAGACACTTAAACAGAGACCAAACAAATGGTTGCCAGAGGGGAGGTGGGTGGGGAGGGTCTGGGTGAAATAGATAAAGGGGATTAAGAGGTCCAAACTTCCAGTTATGGAATAAATAAGTCACAGAGATGAAAATATTGTAATAATGCAACAGATGGCGACTGCACATATCATGGTGGCATTGAGTAACATCTAGAATCGTCAAATCAATATGCTGTACACCTGAAACTAATATAACATTGTATGTCAACTACTCTTCCATAATTAAAGAAAATAAAGGAAAACTGATGGGTAACAAGGGCAATGTCCTTTGAGAGCTCACTGAGAACTGCAAAAGGAAAGTTCCACAGAACACCTAGAATTGGCCGAGAAGCTCATTGTTGCCAGAGAAAGAAGGAGCACCAGACCCCGTGTGTTCGTTTTCTGGGGCTTCTGTCAGCAACACCACAGACTAGGTGTCTTCAACGAGAGAAATGTATTTCCTCACAGTTCTCGAGGCCGAAGTCTGAGACTGAGGTGTCAGCAAAGTTGGTTTCTTCAGAGGTCTCTCTTCTCAGCTTGTGGATGGCTGCCTGCTCCCTGGGCCTTCATAAAGTCTTCCCCCTATGTGCAGCTGTGTCCTAATCTCCTCTTCGTATAAGGAAACCAGTCGTATTGGATTAGGACCCACCAAATCCCCTCATTTAAACTAAACCACTTCCGGGGCTCCTGGGTGGCTCAGTCAGTTAAGCGACCAACTTCAGCTCAGGACATGATCTCGCGGTTTGTGGGTTTGAACCCTGTGTCAGGCTCTGTGCTGACAGCCAGGAACCTGGAGCCTGCTTTGGATTCTGTGTCTCCCTCTCTCTGCCCTCCCCTGCTTGCGCTCTGTGTCTCTCTCAAAAATAAATTAAAAATAAATAAACAAATAAACTGTTTCTTTAAAGGTCTTATCTCCAAATATAGTCAATTCTGAGGTACTAGGGGTTAGGACTTCAACAAAAGAATAGCGGGGGGCGGGGGTGGGGACACAATTCAGCCCCAGTATGTCTTTTTCTGAATATACCAGTGTGGAGTTGTCCAAATTCTGCAAAGGGAATTTGGGTTAGTCTGGTGGGACACTGGCCTAGAAGCTACAGTGGGGCTGGAGTCCCTCGAGCCCAGCAACCAGAGCAGGACTCCCTGAAGAGTCACAGGCCACCCTGCTCTGAACCACGCCACACACTCTTGTCAGATTCTCTTCACCACTCTCCACGATCTCCACGTGCAAGTACAGAAGAAACAGAAGACTTTCTGAGGTTCTCCCTCTAGTCCACCTACCTGGAACACAACTTCTGGGTTAAAGAGTAAGAAGCAAATGCTAACGAGATGAAGGTTCTGCTGCAGCCCTGGCCTGGGCCCAAACGAGCAATGCCCTCAGGCCTTGAGGCTGTCAGGCCACTGCCAACCTAGCCAGCCTACACCGGGCAGGCGAGCCAAGGCAGGAAGGGGGGACAGCACCTCCTCCTCGGGCTTCACACTTTCTTCATATTCTTCCCACATCTGCGGCAGCTTCCTGCAGACAACTCTGTGGGTGCCTGCCTGGGTTTGGAAGACGACAAAAGCGAAAAGCAAAACAGTATCCTAATTAGTATGAAATACTCTCTTAAGTCTTGAAAACAGTCAATCTTGGGGTGCCTGGGTGGCTCAGTTGGTTGAGCGTTCAACCTCCTCTCAGGTCACGATCTCATGGTTTGTGGGTTTAAGCCCCATGTCCAGGTCTGTGCTGACAGCTTGGAGCCTGGAGCCTGCTTCGGATTCTGTGTCTCCCTCTTTCTCCGCCTCTCCCTTGCTTGTGCCCACGTTCTCTCACTCTCTCTCTCCATCTCTCTCTCTCTCTCTCTCTCTCTCTCTAAAATAAATAAATAAACATTTTTTAAAATGTTAAAAAAAAAGAAAACAGTCAATCTTAAATTCTATAAGAAACTAGCCATACAGATAGCAAACAGGGCAAAGTGTGTGTTGATTAAAAAAAAAAAAACGTAGGCAGCAGGAGCTATGTTATGAAATATGCTCATATTTGGGGCACTGGGACAACAAAGTTCAACACCAAAAATGCTTCTCAAACCTTGCCTGGACTCACTTGACCATTCACAAGTGAGCCCGTCCACCTACAAATGTGGAGGTCTCTATTAGATGAAGCTTTGGTTACTCGTTTACCTAAGGTCACATAGCCCTTTGGCCCACATTTGTCAGAAGGACTAGATAATATCAGACGCAAAGCAGAATGCCAAAAGCCACCC
Organism: Paguma larvata; assembly: GCA_030068075.1. NCBI lineage: Eukaryota > Metazoa > Chordata > Mammalia > Carnivora > Viverridae > Paguma > Paguma larvata. The sequence goes on from CM057836.1 coordinate 51,397,755, forward strand.
AAACCTTTTGTATTCACACTCCCTTACAGTCACAGTGCTTTCCTTAACAAAGTCAGTGGGGCAGGCCAGTCACATTCGATATCCCCAAATTAGTTAAAGGGACTTCCCACCTCAGAGCTTGATGGCCCCTTTGCCTCTTGTTGATAATTCAACATTAGCCAGTCCCGGGAGTTTTTTATGGGCCTGGCACAAAGCACTGCCTTCATGGAAAACATGATGTGTTCAAGGAATAGCAAACAGGTTCCTCGTGCCTAGCACCTCAGATGTGTTTTGCTTTGTAGAAAGTGAATTTTTCCTCTCAATGTCCAACTACACATGAATTCTAAGGAAGACGGGTTAACCGGGTGTGTGCTATATAGGAACTTAAAAATTAGAAAATCTAAAGTCCAGCTCGCCCTGGGTGGCTCTGTCGGTCAAGTGTCTGACTCTTGATTTCGGCTCAGGCCGTGATCTCACTGTCAGGATCGACCTCCATGTCAGGCTCCACGCTGGACATGGAACCTGCTTAAGATTCTCTCTCTCCTCCTCTCTCTGCCCCTCCCTTGTTTGCTCTCTCTCTCAAAAAATAATAATAATAAAACATATATGTATATATATACATATATATATATATATATATATATAAGAAAATCCAAACTCCATGTGTGGAAAACAAATCATACAGATGGAAAATGTTGTCTTGTCTCATTTGTTAGTACTTAGCAGATGCACAAGAAAAAGTGAGCGAATGAATCATCCTGACCAGTTGGTCCCACACTGGTTCCCATCCTCCGTGAGAAGGAGAAATGTCCACGGAGCATTCCCTTGCAGCTGGGCTCCCAGTGGCCACTCCACAGACTGCCCAGGAGCCTGTAGGAAATGCACACCCTATTTCTTAAATGTGTGGGTTTTCTCTGCTGGATCATCAATGATAATAATTAATATCCACATTGGTTTAATAAAAAGTGTTCATTTTCCCCCCATACAATCAAAATAAAAGTTGATGCCAAAATAAAGAGCATCAAAAAGAGCTCCAATATGTAAATGTAATTAGACATCACCATGACACTCACGGCTTTCATAGCAACAGAATGTTAATTATTCTGCAAAAAGAGAACAAGGCTGATAAGCCCTCATTTGTGGTGATAATATGGTTCGGTTTTTTGTTCACTAGGGAAACGCTGTCACCAGCCAGACTCTGATGTTATCCTAATCAGGGAAAAGGTCCAGCCCTGACATACTACAGCCTTAAGGAGAGAGCAGGGCAGGATGCATCAACCCACCTCCTAGGATAACAAGTCAAAAAAGAGATCAGATGTAGGAGAGATTTAAATGGAGCCTCCAGAGCCTGGATGAGATGGGAAGTCCCAACCCTGTACAGGAAGTGGTTGTGGGCAGGCGAGGAGAACATTCTACCAGGACCCCACCTCCTTCTGTGCCCGGTGCCAGCCCAAACCCCCCAGGGCATGCAGATGAGGTAGACAGCACAGCTCTGCCCTGCCCTTGTGGAAATGACAGTCCTTCTGGGAAGAGGAGACTAATGCCCACGGAACTATCAGGAAATAATCCAGTCTAGGTGCAAGGTGCTAGGTAGAGGCTCCAACTACACAGAAAAGGGAGGGACGGGTGGCCCGTGTTAATCAGAGTAGGTTCCCAAAGGAGAAGGACTTAAACTGGGTGCCTAGGAAGACAAATGAGGAAAAGCATCTGGAATGGAGGGAAGAAAAAAAAGGGTAGAAAGAGATTTCTTAATAAAAGAGAGTCACATCTAAAGAGTTGTTGGGAGTTTTCTACGGAATGGGTTATTAATTATGGAAAACTCATGAAAGCCTGGTTCTCTCTCTTTCTCTTTCTGTCTCTGTCTTTGTCTCTGTCTATATGAATGTGCATTTTCTCCAGTTATGAAATCAGAAGCCATCATTCTGTAATCTGTACTTTCAGGAGAGTGGAGGCAGACCTCTGAGGTGGCTCAGAGTCATTTAAAAATTATCATTATCAAATAAGGGTGACTCTCTACAACCCCCTGTAGGCAGGTAGATCAGGTAGGAGTGGGTCGTGACTCATTCTTCCTCACACCAGAAACCAGGCTCCCTGGTTCCGGGATGGGACATGGCCCCTGACTTCTCCAGAGCCATTGGCAGAAATTTTCTGGAGGGTTGGATGAGCTTGCTCAGCCCGCCCTCTCCTGAAGGCTGCTGGGACTTACTGTAAAAGGTGCAGTTCAGGAAGGGAACACCTCATCAAATCTGGGGAATTCAAGAATGAGGCATCAAAGCCAGAATTCACTGCACACTTCACCCACAGAACTTCTTTCCTAAGTGTCTCTTTATTTATAATAACAGGAGGCTGACTGGTTTTGGCCCACTATCCGCAGTTTCCTGATGTCTGAACAAGAGTATTGATCATTTATCTATCCCTTACAATGTTCCAGAGCCTGTGCCAAACACTTTGCAGGCATTCTCTCAATTTGCAACGGTCCTATGAGATTAGTGTTATCCCTACAGTTCCACAGATGTGAAAAGTGAGGCTCAGAATGATAGATAACTGGCCCGAAGTCTGGAAACTGTAACTGGCAGAGGCAAAAGTCTACCCTAGGTCTTAAACTTCAGAGTCTTAACTAATCATCAATAGACCATACTACCTCCCAGATGCATTAAAACCTTTGGCTCCAGATGTTTAATGAAACTCCTTCAAAGATGGCTCCTGTCTAGACATATTGAGAGAGTAAGCAACCATTCCAGTTTGCCTGGGACTGAGGGGCTTCCCAGGATGCAGGATTTTCCATGTAAAACTGGGATACTCTCAGGCAAACAGCATGGTTGGCCACCCTGCGATCAGGCATTTTGGGGGTATATTTGTGGCCTGCTCAACTGAACAAAGTAAAGTAGACATTTGTGGCTATCTAAGACAGGATTTGAACTGAAGGCCCCTTGCCCTGGGTAAGGGCCTTGACAGGCCAAGGGAAGAGGATTGCTAGGAAGAGAAGGATGACAAGGACGAGTAATTTCTCTCAAGAAGCCAAGAGGAAGTCATATTTATGATTCCTGGTTGGCCTCAACCATTCTTTCTATTTCTCCTCTCTTAGGCTTACTCAGCCCTCCAGGATCCTTGGAAGACTTCTGCTGGAGGTCTACACACTCATATTTGCACACTCATATTTGCAATCAAATAGGGAAGGATAAGTCACTGGAGAACTGGTCCTAGCAGAGGGCCAGTAGTGGCTTTGTATGTATCTGAAACACACTTGGGTCCTCTGCCTACTTTTCAAGATGCCCCAATCTAATCTGCTTTCTTTGAGAATCCTTTCCCCCTTTCCCTACCCCAGTTTCCCCTCTCCTATGTTCCTATATCATTCTGTAAATCCCTCCCATAAACTGTGTCATTCTCACGAGTGTATAATTATCAGTTTGGCTCATCTATCTCCCTTATTAGACCTTGAGCACAGCGCTGGCCACTCCCATTCAGCACCATGTACCGGTGCCTAGAAAAGAAGATGTCAGAAAGAAGTTCTCAAAAAGGGTCCATTGAAAAAGAAATGTGTTAGTCCAAGAGAAGAACATTCTCACTAGACTTTTAGGACACTGTAAATGCTCCACATTTGTTTTGTTTTTGATAAATGGGTACATGTATGATCACCGAGTAGGATGCCGAGCACACAGTGGGTATGCTTTCAAGCTTCTCTCCGGAGTTTGGTCCAGTACATTTTAGTCTTTCCAAACACTTAAGACACCACTTCTCAGGACAAATGATAAGAAAAAGAAATAAAAAAGTATCCAAATTGAAAGGAAGAAGTAAAACTATCTCTAGTCACAGATGATCTGATCTTATATATAAAAAATCCTAAGAAATCCTCTAAAAATACTATTGGAACCGATAAACTAGATTGCAGGATACAAGATCAAAATATTAAAAAATCAGGGGCACCTGGGTGGCTCAGTTGGTTAAGTGGCCAACTTCGGCTCAGGTCATGATCTCGCGGTCTGTGGGTTCGAGCCCTGCGTTGGGCTCTGTGCTGATGGCTCAGAATCTGGAGCCTGCTTCAGATTCTCTGTCTCCCTCTCTCTCTCTGCCCTTCCCCTGCTCATACTCTGTCTCTATGTCTCTCAAAAATAAATAAACATTTTTAAAAAGTAAAAATATATATTAAAAATTGATTGTATTTCTATGCATTCGCAATGAATAATCTGAAAATCAAATTAAGGACAAAAGAAAGGAAGGAAGGAAGGAAGGAAGGAAGGAAGGAAGGAAGGAAGGAAGGAAGGAAGGAAGGAAGGAAAAGAAATCCATTCACAATAGTATCAAAAAGAATAAAATATTTAGGAATAAATTTAACAAAAGAAGTGCAAAACTTATACTCTATTCTAAAGCCTATAAAATGGTCTTGAAAGAAATTAAAGAATCTAAATATTCCATGTTCATGGATCAGTAGACTTAAAATTGGTAAGATGGCAAAACTCCCCAAACTTATCTACAGATTCAACCAGAAAACTTACCAGAATTCAGCTAACTTCTATATAGAAATTGATCAGATAATTGTAAAATTCATATGGAGTTTCAAGGGACCAGAACAGCCAAACAATCCTGTAAAAGAACAAAGTAGGATTCACACTTTCCAATTTCAAAATTTACTACAAACAACGGTAATCAGGATGATGTGATGCTTGCACAAGAAAATACATATAAACCAATGGAATAAAAATAAGAGTCCAGAGGGGCACCTGGGTGGCTCAGTTGGTTAAGCATCTGACTTCAGCTCAGGTCATGATCTCACAGCTTATGAGTTGAGCCCGGCGTCGGGCTCTGTGCTGACAGCTCAGAGGCTGGAGCCTGCTTCCGATGCTATGTCTCCCTCTCTCTCTGCCCCTCCCCCACTCATGCTCTGTTTCTCTCTCTCTCTCTCTCAAAAATAAAATAAAAACATTTAAATAATGATAAGAGCCCAGAAATAAACCCATACATATATGGCCAATTGTTTTTTAACAAGGGTGCCCAAACCATTAGATGGAGAAGAACACTCTTTTCAACAAAGGATGCCGGATAACCACGTGCGAAAGAATGAACTGGGAACCTTACCCCATACCATATTTGAAAATTAACTCAACGGGTCATTAAGGAAACGCATATCAAAATTACAATGAGATACCTCTTAATAACTGCAAGGATGACTGCTACAATATTTTTTTTAAAAAAATAAGTTTTCATGAGGATGTGGAAATATCGGAACACTTCTGCATTGCTGGTAAGGATGTAAAATGATACACCCACTGTGGAAAATGGTTTGGTAGTTCCTCAAAAAGATAAACAAAGAATTACCATAGGACCCAGCAATTCCACTCCTGGATATACATCAAGAGAACTGAAAACATATGTCCACATAGAAACTTTAACATGGTTATAGCAGCATTATTTATAATCACCAAAAGGTAGAAACTACCCAAATGTCCATAAACTGATGAATGTATAAACAAAAAGCAGCATATCCATACAATGGAATATTATTCAACCATGAAAAGGAATGAAATATTGATACGTGCTCCAACACAGATGAACCTTGAAAACGTTATGCTAATGAGAGAAGCCAGTCACTAAGGAGCACATATTCTATGATTCCATTTATATGAAAGTCCAGAATAGGGAAATCTATAGAGGCAGAAAGTACGTGGTTGTTTCCGTCTGAAGTGGGGTAGGAAGTTGGAGGTGGGAGGGTTGCTAAAAGGGCACAGGGCTTCTTTTTCAAGTGATAAACGTTCCAAAATTAATTTCGGTGATGGTTGCACAACTCTGGATGTATACTAAAGAGCAGGGAATTGTATACTTTAAATGGGCAAATTGTGTGGTATGTGAATTATATCTCAATAAAGCTGTTTTAAAAAAAAATGAAACTCTGTTCCTCCCCCACACTTCCATACACCCACACAAAGCCATGCTGTCTCCAGATCTATGCCTGGAACTTTTTAAAATTGGGTCAGCTCATTCCCTGACTTTAGGAAACCGATCCTTATTTGAGACGTCTGAGCCCTTCTGACAGTTTGAGATAATTGGCCATTTACGCACAAGGGCAAAATAGTACCTGGATAATTACTAAAGCCACAGTCCTGAATCACAGGAGTTTGGAGTTTGGAAAAACACATCAACCAACTCAACAGCCAGGTTTCCATGAAAGGAGGCCTCAGCTTCTGATAACTCTCAAGTACATTCCTAACACACTCCACCCTTCTCTAGCTCCTCCTTTCCCATTTTGGCAAATTTCCCTCTCCCTCCCCCCTTTCCTCACCCCACTGAACTCTTAACTGAGAAAAAGCAAGAACATTCCTGCCATCCCCTTTCCAACCGAACTCAACCGCCTCCAGCCCCCTAGCTCCCAGGCTCACACGTAAAGGCCAACTGAACTCTCTGATCTGAGTTAAAAGCTTTGTGTTGTGTGTGCTAACAAGCTGGGGGGTTTTGCCTTTTTCCTCTAGCTTGGATTACCGAGTTTCCAAGTGGGCCAACTCTGGGAGAAACCCTCCCAATCAATGCCTTCAGTTGAGGTGTAAATGTCCATGCCTCTTACTCCAGAGGAATAAGAAACAGACCAGAGGAAAAACATGTTGCAACACAATTATTGCATTATTTCTTTATAACCAAGGTCTCCAGGTTGGGGGGGGGGGATAGGGTGGGGGATGAAAGGTTTTCATACTTAATGAATAAATGCCTTGTAGTCCTCTTGGCTTTTCTTTAAAGAACTCCAAACACATCACAAATTTTCTCTCAGTCTTCTGTATACCACCCCCTCATCAAGGAGAGAGCTAGAGAAATAAAGCCCATTTCACAGATCCAGAAATGAAGGCAGCAAATAACCTGATAACTTTACTGATCTCCAAACAAGTTCTCAGGCCACAACTCTCATCCTCAAATTAATTTCCCACATTCTTTCAAAAGTTCCTCCTGGAGTCCCACTACTTGCTTTTCCAAGCCAAACCCCCTTCTTCCATGATGTCACTACCAAAACTCAGTCCATGCTGATCCTTGCTTTTGTGGAACACACAAGTCACTAGTTATACTGTATCATATTCTCTAGTCTTTTTCATGTGGATGGAGTGCCCTGCCAGAGATTAAATTTGTGAGGTTTTTTTTTTGTTTGTTCATTTCTCCATTTTCTTTTTCGTATAAAGGGAATTCTCTGCTTCTTCGAGGCATTGGCCATGACAGGAGGTAAAATAGCCTAGAAATTTTTGATCTCAAAGAAACAAATATTTAAGAATTTTAAGACATGATAAAGGAAGAACTTCTGTTGAGCTAAAAAATAAACTGAACTGAAACCCAATTCAATGAAAATGGAAAGGAATAACCAATATAGAGTACTGGGATGGTTGGTTGGTTATTTATAAAATAAATTAATTTAGGGGCACCTGGGTAGCTCAGTTAGTTAAGCATCCAACTTCAGCTCAGGTCATAATCTCTCTGCCCATAGGTTCAAGCCCCACGTCGGGCTCTGTATTGTCATAACAGCTCAGAGCCTGGAACCTGCTTCAGATTCTGTGTCTCCCTCTCTCTCTGCCCCTCCCCAGCTCATGCTTCTCTCTCTCTCAAAAAATAAACATTACAAAAATATTTAAAAAATAATAAAATAATTTAGATTTTTACCTTACACTCTATATCAAAATCAATTCCAGGATAATTCAAAAGCTAAATGTAAAAAAACCAAATCATAGCTGCTGTGACGGTTAGTTTTATGTGCCAACTTGCCTGGGCCACAGGATGCCCAGATATTTGGTCAAATATCATTCTGGTTGTTTCCATGAGGATGCTTTTGCATAGTCTCATTTAAATTGGTAGATTGAGTTAAACAGATTGCCTTTCTTAATGTATCTGGGCCACATCCAATCAGTCAAAGACCTGACTAGAACAAAAGATTGACCCTTTCCTGAGCAAAAGGGAATTCTCCTGCCTGATGGATCTTTGAACCGGAACACTATCTCTTCCTGGTTCTATAGTACCCTGCAGCCTTCAGACTCAAACTGGAACACCAGGTGAAGATTTAGGGCTTACCAGCCTCCATAATCACATGGGCCAATTCCTTATAATAAACCTTTTATACACACACTCACGCACACACACGCGCACACACACACACACACACACACACTCACACACCCTGTTGGTTCTGTTTCTCTAGAGAACCCTGACTCATACGCTGGAAAAAAAAAAAAAGTAGATTATAGACCTTGGATTTAGATAGGACTTTCTAGTCTTAAAAATAATGATAAGAAGATTCTACCCCTGAATTCATTATTGCACCATATGCTAACTTGGATGTAAATTTAAAAAATAAAAATAATAATAAAAAATTTTTAAGTGATAGGAGGAACCATATGGCAGAAATCCTCAAACCTTACCTCAATCTGTGCCTCAGAGTTATCGAGGGCCCTGGGCCACTCCCAAGAGTCTGGTGAAATTCATCTGGGACAACACTATGGCGCTGGTATTTTGTTAATGCCTCTCAATGATCCTAACACCCAACAGGGCTGACAACCACTGCCTTAAGGAAGGTACTGCCTTCCTTATGCAATGTCTAAGCAGGCTTCCACGTTTAAAGTCATGCACTAAAGGTATGCCTTCCTCCTCCTCCTCTCAGAAATCATTTTAAAACAGTAAGAATGAAAACCAGAAATGTAAACTCCACTCTTGATGAAATTAAGAGCCATCTGTAACCCATATCATAATAGAGCAAGTGGAAGAAGAGAAATGTTGAGGCAGAGGAGAAGCAGGAGTACCTAAAGAAAGAGTACCAATGAGAAGCAAGATATTGCTAAGCAGAACTCCTAAGTCACTTAGAAGAAACAGGAGGCATCTAAAATCACAGAGGAGAGAATAAGGTATGGGGCTAAAACAGAAAGATGCGTTGAAAGCCCATAAATGGAAACTTTAAACCTACGGTGATCCCTTCCTCAGGCAAGCGAACAGGTGACAGCACTTTCTCCATCTCCAGGAAGTTTAGTGTCTGGAGAAAGTGAACCAAATAGACTCCAAATCCCAGGCACCCCCAGGAAGGAGTAGGTGAAATGCAGACCCCAAACCAGGAGCTAAGCCAAAGTCTGCACATTGAACCATAGTGAGAACCTTAGCCCCTTTTGCTTGACCAACTACCAGAATGCTTACCACCTGGTTTGTAATCGCAGTCAGGGGGCTGATGGTTTGAGTAAGGGTCTGAGTTGGGGTATTGAAGGTAAGGGTGGGGGCACATGCTCTCCAATAGAAATGGCATTTGGGAGAAAGACAAGAGTCTGTACAACTTCACCCATGAAACTTCAGGTGCAGCAGGAGGAGTCCCCTTTCCTTGCGTGATGAGAGGTCGCTTGAAGTGAGAGCCTGGTGGCTTCAAAGCTATCTCAACTCCATCCAAGCAAGCTTCTAGAAGAGTAGGTTTATCATCTGGGACAACTGTCAATACATACACAACTGGCCTTTATGGAAGAAAATGGCTTCTTAAATGTTCCTGTATCAAGAAAGGAAAATGAGGCTCACTTTGGTCATAGGATAAGTACTGAAAGCCTCAAAGCCCCTCCATGATTTGACCCTGCAGCCCACCTCACAGACCCTCACAGACTCCAACACTAGCCAGGTGGCGATCCTCTCAGCAACCCCCACATGCCAGGCTCTCCCCTGCCTCCCAGCTTTCATCAGCTCTTCTCTGTCCCTGGAACACTCTCTCCACCCCCAGCTCCTGCTTGCTTAAAATGGTCCAGAAGCAAAGAGGCACTGCTTATTCTGTGGTAGGATGTAAAATTTAAGCAACGGTTCTTAGAAAACAGAACTTTGCACGTCTTATTTCTACACATCTTTCAGGTCTCAACCACTGAGAAGATTTCTCTGTCCTCTCTCCCTTACCCCTCAGGACTTCTCTGAGGTATCTCCCAGCAACTTCTCCTCATGTAAGAAAAGGAGCTCCTCCTACTGCCCCGGAAGCTTCATGGGGGAAGTTGTATAGGCTCTTGTCTTCCTCTCAGTTGTGAATACCTATGGACTCTAATGTACGTGTAAGGAAATGTCCTATAAGATGATGGGGAAAGGCTGGGGCAGATGGAGTGAGCCACTTCACAGCCTTCTGGACGCTGTAGAAACATTGGTGGGGCACCTGGGTGGCTCAGTCAGTTAAGCATCTGACTTTGGCTCAGGTCATGACCTCATAGTTGGTGAGTTCGAGCCCCACTTCGGGCTCTCGGTGCAGAGCCTGCTTTGGATCCTCTGTCTCCCTCTCTCTCTTCCCCTCTCCCACTTGTGCGCAACTTCTCTCTCTCTCTCTCTCTCCCTCTCTCCCTCTCAAAAATAAATAAACATTTAAAAAGAAACATTGGTAAAGGAACTGAGAGACCCATTGCCTATCCTATTGGTTCTCATGGATGCAGAGAAGTAGTTCCAAGGATGGAAGTGGCCCTGAAAAGGAAGGAGGAAGGACCTTTAGGTGTCCAGTTGACTATCAGCCTCACTGTTAAGCCCTTGGGTTCAGTGAGACAAAAAAAAAAAAAAAAAAAACAGAAAGTAAGCAGCAAGCTCTGATCACTAAAGAACTCAAGACTTCATCACTAATATGGCCTTCACTCCCTCTTTTTTTTTTACAATTCAGTGTTTTCTAAAGTTTTCGATAAATATTACTTTGGAGGATGCTATTTATCTATTTTTATTGTGGTAAAATACACATAACATATAATTTACCATTTTAACCATTTTCACATCATACACCTCAATGGCATTTTGTACATTCACAGTATTGTGCAATCATCACTGCTGTCTAGTTCCAAGACATTTTCATCACCCTGAAAGGAAACCTCGTGCTTACTATGCAGTCACTTATTCGCCCTTCCTTTCAGCCCCTGGCAATCATTCATCTACTTTCTCTCTCAGTGAATTTGCCTATTCTTCATTTAAACTTTGTAAAAATGGAATCACCCAATATTTGTCCTCTTGTACCTGGCTTCTTCCACTTGGCATGTTTCTAGGTTCATGGTGCAGCATTTTTCAGTATTTCATTCCTTCTTATGGCTCAGTAATATTCCATTTTATGGGTGTACCTCATTTTATTTATCAGTTCATTGGCTGAGTTTCTTCTAACAAGTATTACTTTTGCAATCAGGAAAAAAATAATATAGCTTTGGATTGTTTTTTGTTTTATTTTATTTGGGTTACCAAATCCCTTATGCTCATGAGGCAAGGGGAGATTCATGTTCTAGTTTTTCTCCAGCCGCTGACCAAAAGCAAATACCGTATTTTCTCAATTTTAAGGCTCATGGGGTTTTTATAAATTTTTTTTTTTTTGAGAGAGAGAGAGCGAGCAAGTGCAAGCAGAAGAGAGGCAGAAAGAGAGGGTGAGAGAGAATCCCAAACAGGCTCCCCATTCATCATTGCGCCGGACACAGGGCTCAGTCTCACGACCGTGAGATCATGACCTGAGCCGAAATCAAGAGTTGGACCCTTAACTGACTGAGCCACTCACGTGCCCCCTAAGGCTCATGATTTTTGTTTTGTTTCTTAGTTTTGATTTTTTTTTAAATGTTTCTGAAATGTGAATGCATCTTGTAATCTATTTACTTTTACTGGGATGTCTCTTTCTCCTTTCTGTAAAGTTACTGTGATTTGACAATTTTAAAACACCATCAACAGTAAGAAGCACAATTTTTTATGTACCAAAAAGCACAAACAATGGCAATTTATCTGTGACACAAATGCTTTCTTTACTACTTTCATAAAGTATCTGACCTTATTAAAAGAGGAGTTCTTTTGAAGACTAATTAAACATGAATTTTTATCTTATTCCATCCTTGGGCTTACATTCAAAAGGAAAATTAAGTGAAAACAATTAAGATTTTCCTAGGGGCACCTGAGTGGCTCAGTTGATTAAGCATCCGACTTTGGCTCAGGTCATGATCTTGTCGTTCACGAATTCGAGCCCTGCAACAGGCCGTGTGCTGACAGCTCAGAGCCCAGAATTTGCTTTGTATTCTGTGTCTCCCTCTCTCTGCCCCTCCCCCACTCGTGTTGTGTGTGTCTCTATCTCTCTCTCAAAAATAAATAAAAACATAAAAATTAATTTAAAAAAGATTTTCCTAAACTTCCTACACATTCAAAGTCTAACCCTTCAGAATCACCTTTCAACTCAGAGTCCTCGATGTCCTCATGTTGTTACATAGATATTCTCTTCTATGGTCCCAAAGCTGTTGGTGACACAATACTTCTAAAAGGAGAGTTCCATCATCTTCCAAGCCACTGCCACCCATTCTGCATGGTTTAAAATTGACCTTTCCAGAAGTTAATAGAAGAGTTTCAGATAATAACCAAAGACTCTAATTCCTTCCTTGAATGATTTGCTGAGTGAAAGGTAAAAGAGTGGAAGCTGTCCGTTCAAGCCAACAGGAATAACAATCAAGTGTACGCGTGTGGGTGCACACACCACGAACACTACATCACAATTACCACCTGCCCAAAAGTCATCCTAAGGTATCATCTTTTGCAAGTAAACCCTCAATTAAAGAGTTGTTTAAAAATTGTTTTAGGGGCGCCTAGGTGTCTCAGCTGGTTAAGCAGCCAACTCTCAATCTCAGCTCAGGTCTTGATCTCAGGGTTATGAGTTTGAGTCCCACTTGGGCTCTGCACTAGGTGTGAAGCCTACTTTAAAAAAAATCATTTTTAATTGTTTTAACTTTAGAATCCATGGAATGTGATGTTAAATCTATGAGGCTGTAGAGTCAAATTCACTCCTGCCTGTATGATCTTGCTGAAAATAATAAAAGTAGAGACAAAGAAATAGCTATGTGTCCCACATGGACCTTACCTTGAAGTAATTGGGGGAGTTGTGGACATCAGAGCTTCAGGAAAGACTTTCAGAAACCATCCAAGCTATGTCTCTCTACAGATGAAAACCCTGGGGCCCTGAGAGGCTCAACGGCTCACTGCATCTTTCTCAGATGGAAGAAAGCCAATCCTCCTGTCACACACGCCAACATGTAGGCGCACCACACACAGTCCTAACGGCTAAGTAAACTCATATTACATCCTGCCAAGAAAAATTGTAAGAGACTTTCAAAGGGCTAAAAAAGATTATGAGCACTTTTCATTGTCTGTGGGTAAGGTGTAGAAACAGATAAAAATGGGAATTCCTTGTATCCTTGGAAATGCAAATGAATTGTATCCAGCAGAATGTGTATCGCCCTCGGATAGTTCCGTTTAGTATTTGTAAATTCATTCCAGCATCCCCTGTTGTCTGTATCTCTGTAGTTCTTTCAATTCCCCTTCGAACCAGTTGCAGCATTTTCTGGGTCCCTCGTTTATTAATGATATAAATACAATCTCTGGCGTGTTCATTTTCCATTGGTATGAGAGGCATAATTTTACTTTTGAAAAATTCTCCAATAACTGTCTCTAAGAGAGAATGCCAGTCAGCCATTAAAAATTATGTTTACAGAGTTTTTAGCTTGAATGACAACAAAACTGTTTTAGAAATAATGTCAGGTGAAAAAAAACAAGATACAATATTGAAAAATACAATGTGATTCAACTATATCAAAAATAAAAAGAAAATCAAATGGAAAGAAATAAGACAAACTATAAATAGGAATTGCTAATACTTAGGTACTAGGAGCATGAGTGGGGTTTTTGTTCCTACTTCATTTTTTTAAGCTTATTTATTTATTTTGAGAGAGAAAGAGAGAGACAATGGGGGAGGGGCAGAGAGAGAGGGAGAGAAAAAACACCAAGGAGGCTCCAAGCTGCCAGTGCAGAGCCCAACGTGGGGCTCAGTCTCACAAACCACAAGATCATGATCTGAGCCAAAATCAAAAGTCAGATGCTAAACCTACTGAGCTACCTAGGTGCCCCTGTTCCTGCTTTTTTTTTTAAGTTTATTTATTTATTTTGAGAGAATAAGAAAGCACAAGTAGGGTAGGGGCAGAGAGGAGAGAGAGAAAGAATCCCAAGCAGGCTCAGCGCCATCAGCACAGAGCTCAGTGTGGGGCTAGCACTCACAAACTGCCAGATCATGACCTGAGCGGAGATCAAGAGCTGGATACTTAACCGACTGAGCCCCCCAGGTGCCCCTGTTTCTGCTTCTTTCTATCATTCTGCACTTGGCACATTTTTACAGTGAACATGAATTGCTCTTTCTTTTTCTTTCACATACACACATACACACAACTTTGAAGAGGACAAAATAAAACATATTCCATACTCAGAGCAAGACTTATGACGCTGAGAAACAGGTAGAGCAGGGCTTAGGAAACAAACAGCACCTGCAAGACGATAAATGACCAAATGCGTCCACAGGAGAGATGGAACTGGCACTTTGCCGAGAACTGGAAGGGCCTCTTGCATTTCATAGATATTTCATTTTTCCTTTTTACACTGGAAATATGCATGGCTCAGTGTTTGCTCCTAAGAAAACAACTTCTAGACTAATCAGTGTAAAATAAATAAAGATTTAAATTTAAATTATATGTATAGTCTGGAAAAACACCTACTCAGCCTTTAATCTCCACCGAGATGCTCATTAGGCAGTTCAGTGAATGCTTATTACCTGTCCCTGTCAGAGATAGTACCAGGGCCTTTTCCTTTCATCAGAAGACCTACCAGAACCACATTCTGGACCCTTCCAGAGTTACATAAACCAGAAAAACTTTCCAAAACTTTGTGCTTAACAGAGTTCAGTTACTGGGGCAAAAAGACACATGCCACACAAAGATGAAATTGCATGCTCAAATAAGGTAATGAGTTTGTTTATACCCATTTTTATATCTTCCTTTATAATCACAGTATATTTGTATGTTCGTCAGATGCATTCCTTAGGCCAAAGCTCAGCTCTTCCCACTCCCCCACTTTCCGTGGGTCTGATTCTCTCACACTTGTCCCATGTGGAGAGAAGAGAGAAGGCTTGGTGGCCCTGAGGAGTTCACTGGTAGCTCAAGCCCTCCGTTTGCCCCCAAGTCCTCCTGCCTCTGGGAAGGGAGAGGAGGGTTAGCAATGGAATCCATCGTGATCCGTTTGTGGGCAATGAAAGTGACCCCTTCCTCGCTCTTGCCTGAGTAAAAATAAATTCACAGAGAGATGGAGAGGACTCGAAGTAGGGTGTACAGTAAGGAGGCTTGGGGAAGAAGAGATTTGCAAGAATTGGCAATTCTGAGCAAAGCCCCCAGCTGCTGGGAGAAAGGGCTCGTCTTGACCGTTTCTCATCTGGGGCGACACTTGGGATATTCATGTTTATTATTTGCACCACCTGCTATGGACTCAATTGTGTCCTTCCCAAAATGCATACGTCGAAGCCCTAACCCCCATTGTGACTGTGGAGATGGGGCCTTTAGGAGGTGATTAAGGTCGAACGAGGTCATAAGGATGGGGCCCTGATTCTACAGGATTCGTGTTCTTATAAGAAAAGACACTGGAGAAGTCACTTTCTTTCTCCTGGTACATACTCAGAGGGAAGGCCTTGTGAGGACAAAGCAGCCATCTACCACCAGCAAGTGAGGCCTCATCAGAAACCCACCATCCTAGACCTCGATCTTGAAATTCTTAATCTCCAGAGCTGTAAGAAAACTAATTTCTGTTGCATTTTGTGACGGCAGCCTGAATAGACAAAGACGCCACCCCTTATGTTCTTAAAGAACCTGTAACTTTTTTTAAAAAAAATCGTACATCTATCTTTATTTCATTTAAAAACATTGTGTGGGCTGGGGCACCTGGGTGGCTCAGTTGGTTAAGCATCTGGCTCTTGGGTTCAGCTCAGGTCATGATCTCATGGTTTGTGAGTTCAAGCCCCACATCAGGCTCTATGCTGACAGGGCAGGGCCTGCTTGGGATTCTCTCTCTCCCTCTCTCTGCCCTTCCCTGACTCACTCTCCTTGTCTCTCTGTCGAAAATAAATAAATAAATTTTAAAAAATGTTTTTAATAAAAATAAAAACAATATATGTGTCCTTTAAAGAGAAACAGTTTTTAATTATTTGATTTTACAAAATCAAATAAACTAAGATATTTTATTAAGCACTTACTATGTGCCATATACATTATGCTAAGCTCTGGAGGCAAAAAGATAAATAAGACGCAGCCTCTGGCTCAGGGAGCTTATCGTCTGGTGCTGGGAGGACCAGTGTTCTCAAATAGGGGCAAATGCCTGCGCTAGGTCCTAGGCTGACCCAGCCGGAGTCTGGGGAACTGAGGCTCAGCAAAGTGAACCTTGATTTAGAACAGTTTGGAACTTCGGTTCCTGATGATTCCACTCCTAGAAACATCAGGGCTGCCCTGTGAGCCTCCACATTGACAGGTTTGGGAGATGTGGAGCCCAGGAACAGAGGAGAGGGCAGTCAGTGGCCATCAAAGATCTAGAAAAGCTTTCTGCTTCTCACACATCCATTCACCCTGCGCCCGGGCAGGTGAGCAGGACCACCCACACCAAACCCACACCCTCTCAGCCACCGGGCGCCTTCCTCCAGCTCCCTCCATTCTGCCCACCTCCAGAAACCAGCTGTGCCCAGAAGCACGCTCCCTGAGATTTTTAAACCTAGTTTACATTTCAAGAGGAAGTTAAGTTGCATTCCTCGATTGACTTTATATTTACCTCTTCCACTGGCTGGCGCCAAGCTGCTGGAGCCCTCTGGACAATAAGCCTCTTCTCTTTGAAACAGGAAGTGTCATTTGGCCCAGCCTAAAAGAGCGGTCCTTCTTGTAGCCTCCTGGAGGAGTGCCACCCAGGATTGGCTCTGGTGCCTCTGTCTGCCCCCTTTGCCCCTCCTTGGGCTGAGGGGGCTGTAGGGTGGGACCAGGTAGTCTCTGAGGAAACAGGGGATGGGGCCCCAGGAGTAACCCTTACTTAAAACTTCCCTATAGCTAGAACCGGAAGAACTGGGTCATGTTTGCTGGGGAAAGACCAGTGTCCTGCTCTCCACCACTTTTAATCTAAAGTAAAGTAAATGATAATGGGGCACTTGTGAGGCTCGGTTGGTGAAGCGTCCAACTCTTGATTTCGGTTAAGGTCATGGTCTCACAGTTTATGAGTTCGAGCACCACATCCGGGCTCTGCACTGATGGCATGGAGCCTGCTTGGGACTCTCTCTCTCCCCACCCCTCCGCCACTCACACTCTCTCTTGCTCTCTCTCTTAAAATAAATAATAATTTTGTTAAGCTTTAAAAAATAAAGTAACTGATAAAATTATTGTAATGTAATTATAGGTGTCTGTTCCCCAAGCTGTGAGTTTTCAAGGACAGCAACCAGGTATTACTCATTTCAAATCTCCAAGGACAGAATTCTGAGTGCCCTGGAGAATGAACAAATGAAGGCAGGAAGGAAAGAGGGAAAGAAGAGAGGAGGGAGGGAGGAAATATTCAGTAGGGCAATGACCCTCCATCATTTCACTTCTCTCCACTTCTCTAAACAAATTTAAGTTACATAAGATTAAGAATTTAGACGTTCTTCTCTCCAGTCCAGGTTTCACAATGCCCTGGGACATACATGCAAAGTAACTTGGCTAAAGTACAGAATATTTGTATCATTTCCCCAGGGGCGCCCAAGGCAAGGTTGCAGAACTGAGATAGGAAAATTCAGAGAGAGACCTCAAAGCTGTCAGTTCTCACCACTGTTCATTTGCTCCTGAAATCAGATTGAAAGGAAAAGATCAGTAAAGTTGGCTTTGTTTCGTTAAACAGGGCGCTCAGTCCAAAGAGACTATTTCACAGAAAATAGTCTAATTACATTTTCAGTGAATCTTCTATGATTTATTCAAGCAGCCCAATTTGCCTTCTCTCTTGGGAAGGTGTTATATATGAAAACAGTTTTGTCAGATTGTAATGCTCTATAAAAATGTCAGCTAATTAATTTTTCTAGTTTTTTTTTACTTTTTCCTTCATTTCTTTTCTTTTACATTGTAGACAAGGCTAGAGCCCATGTGCACTATAGAACAGTAGGTAGTTTTAAGTAACTATCTTTGAAGTCACACAGATCTTGGGTTCAAATCCAGACTCTACCTTAATTGTCCTGTGACTCTAAGCTACTTAATTTCTATGAGCTGTCATTTCTTCTTCTGTAAAATGACCTCACAAGTGGTAATGAGCAGCAGACATAACACATGTAAGTTCCCAGCAGAGCACCTGGCCCAGAGTAACTGCTCAAAAACATCAGCTACAATGAATAATAAAAACATAATAAGTATTAGCCATTACTAATCAGTTAATTACATGTAGGGAAGTTAAACTCTTTTGAGGAATATAAGATGTCTGATCCTTTCACCCAGACAAGCTGGGGCCCAGGGTATGGAACAAGGTTGTAGCTTTGGATCCGCCCTTCCAGCCCTTCCTCCCTCCACCTCCCCCTCCCGCCCAGAGAATCCACCACCAGGCAGCCTTTCCAGGAGATTCAGCCACCCAAAGACGTTCTCCAGAGAGGATGAGACTCTGAGTTTGAGAAGGCTGAAGGGATACCATCAGAACCAGATGAATTCAAAAGGTTCCAAGTAGAAAGTAGAAGGAGATAAAGGAAATTTGAGACCCTAGAAGAAAGGTTGCAACTTTCTCTTACTTTCTTTCACTACTAAAGTCTTCATTTATCTGTGTCTGGGAATCCATAAAAGCACCACCAGGGCCCAGCTCTCTTCCCCATCTTTCTCCAGCCCAGAGTTGTACTAGTAAATGTTTAACAACCAGCTTGGGTGGGATGGCCTTTGGCATATAAATTTTACTGATCTAAAGGATGTCTAGTACATAATTTACAAATAATAGTAAAATATACAATACTCTTTATTGTAAATACCGTAGAGCCAAAGGCTGAGTTTTGACAGCCTCTTCTATGGATAGACAACCTAAGGTTGCAGTTGGCAAATGAGTGTATGCAGTTGGCTGACATGAACGTGGGTTCATAGTTCATTTATAGTAACAAGTGACCTGTTCATTATAATACTAGAAGAATATTTCCTCATTTGTGTGCTATTCCCAATGTAACAGCTACAGGTATGATTGTAAATTCAATCTTCATTATTAGTATTTTCTCCATTGCGTCAACTTTCAGAGTCATGGTATTTGTATCTTCACTGAGAATGTTCTTTCCTCAGATATCTACATGGCCAGCTCCCTCACTTCCTTTACACCTTTAATTAAAAGTAAATTTTTAAATATTGCCTTCACTGCCCATCCTACTAAGATTGCAATATCCCATACTCATGCATGTGTGGATATGTTCAATCCTCCTTCTAGGCTTTATTGTTCTTCGTAGCATGTACCACTTCCTAACATTCTCTGTATTTCACTTGCATGTTAGTTATTCTGTCTCCCTTACTATAATATAAGCACCACAAGGATAAGGATTTTTGTCTCTTTTGTTCACTGTTGAGTCCCCAGTGCCTTGTACAGTGCCTGGCACATAATAGGTCTCAGTAAATATTTGCTGAGCCAATGAAAGAATGTATGAACTCACACATCTGATCAATCTAATGAATCATCTGGCCCCACTGGTTCTGCCTTCTAATAGCATTCTTATTCACCCTCTGGTCCCTATTTCACCGCCTCCACACTATTCCAGCAGGCTAGACATGGAGATGCACCACGCAGACCCCTCTGCAGGAAAGGACTTGTCCTGTCGACAGCTCCATATCAGCTGCAGAGAGCCATCAGTCTAAGGTGGCCCAAACCCAAAAACTGACCAAGACAGGGGTGTAAATTCCTGGCCTTTCCATGCTAATGAAGGACATCTGTTGAGTCAAATATACTCCAGAGCTTCCAGTGGGGTTGGCCATGGCTTTGTCATGCCTCTAGAGGGGAGGAAAACTTCTCCCTTCTTCCCTTCTAGAGTCTTTGGGCTGGTCTAATAATTAAATTGACATAAGACAGCTTAACAGAAGAAAAAAAATTAGTTTCATATGTACAGGAACCCCAAACATATGAGGCTCAAAGACAGTCAGACAATTGAGGCTTATATGCTATCCTGAGCTAAAGAGAAGGGGACAGGGTTTGGGACTTCAGGTGAGATGGACCAGAAGCATTCAAGGTGGTATGGCCATAGACAAGGAGGGTCTGGGACTACAAAGGGGAGGAAGGCAATTCACAGGAAGAAGAGAAGGGCAAGTGTTTAGTAAGCAAATGTTTGCCATACCATGCAGATAAGTCTTTCTGGTATAAAAGTTATCTCTGGTATTAGCTCTCTTCCTGGTACAGGCCCTATATCTAAATCCCTTCAGGAGGTTAAGGGAGCAGTAAAAATAATAATAATAATAATAATAATAATAATAATAAACCCTTCCTGAGTCAACTGGGTCTTGGCAAACTTCAGCTCAAAACATCCACGTGCCACACTGGCATATTTCGGGTCACATGTTTTGCTCCCCTTCACCTGCACTGCAGTTGGTCTTCTCTCTCTGCCCACTCCTGCTTTCTCTCCTCCCCTCCATAGGAAAGAATAAATGCCCTGCCCACCAAACTCATCCTAGAGTTTGCTCCTGGGAACCCAAAAGGCAACAAACAACTACTATCTCTCACCAGCATAGTCCATTAACTGCCTCTCGGTCTCCCCAGTATTAGTCTTCCCCCTCCGACCCATCCCCCACCCCCACTGCAGCCAAAGACATCTTTTCTAACCCAACTCGACCCCATGCTTAAAACCTTCAGTAGTTTCCCATTGCTCTTAGCACACAGAAACAAAATATAACCCAGAAGTCCAGGCATGGCCAAGCCTCTGCCCACCTCCCCTGCCTCAGGCCCTGCCACTGTCCTGGTACTTGGTGTTCCATCCAGAGAAGCCACTTTCTGATGTATCATGACCCTTCCCACTGCTGGGTTTTACTCATGTGAGTACCCCTGCCTAGGCCACGGGTTCTCAACTCTGGCTGTGTGTTAAATCCCCTGTATTTAACTTCCTTTAAATCTCAATGCCCAAGCCACATCTAAGACCAAGCAGATCAGAATCTCTGGACATAGCACCCAGGCTTCAGTATTTTTCAAACCTCCCAGGTGCTTTCACAAAGCAGCCAAGGTTGAGAACCATCGGCATAGAACCCTGCTACTCAAAATGAGGTTCCCAGGCCAATAGTTCTGTCATGCAGGAGCTTGTTAGAAATTCACAAATGTGGGCCCCATTCCAAAACCAAGATGTCCAAGAGACTGGGGTGCACAGTAAAGTCAAGTGCTGGCCTAGAGCACAGCCTGCGACCCCCACCTCACTTCGCCCACTGACTCACACTCACGCTCTCAGTCTCACTTTCCCAGTGAAGGCTTCTCTGGCTTCCCCATCCTGACACAGTCAAGTCCCTGGGTGCTTTCCTGCCACCTTGTGCTTCTTCATGGCTTTTACCACCACTGAGCTGCAGTCATTATGTAATGATTCTATTGATATCTGTGTCCCCTGGTAGAAGGTGAGTTCCATTAAAGCAGGAATCAGTTTCACTTTGTCCATTATTATGCCAACAGTACCAAGAAAGGTGCCCGACACACAGTAAGTCTTTAGTAAACATTTGTTAAATCTTTAAGTAACTTCCAAGTAGCCTGGAGATCTCCCAAGTATTGCCCACTGCTAGTGGAGGAGGTGAAGAAGTGGCAGGGCATATTTTGGGTCACATATTTTGCTAAAGCTTACTATGAATAGAGGTGTTCTGAGACTAGTGAGAAGCTGCTTGGTAGCCCCTGGAGATCGAGAATCTCACTGATAAACAGGCTGGTGCCAGAGCCTGAAGGACACAGCAGCTATAGGGGATATAATGTATCATCTGGGTGGGGCAGAATAGAAGTGAGTAGCGGGGGAAAGAGATGAAATCTAGAATGGTAGAGGATCAAGGGTGTTCAGTGACCAAAAGAAGGTGAAGCACAGACAAGTACTAGTAGATGTTAGACACCCTGGACACTCCTTCTTGGTATATTTATCGATCTCAGAATTTTATTCACACACACACACACACACACACACACACACACACACACACACACACCCTCTTGCACTGATAGAGTTCACCATCCTCATCACTCTCAGAATAGAAAGCTCTGGTTTAGCAAAACCTGAGTCCAGCTGCAGAAACGTACCATCTGGAGCCAGTGAAGACCTTGTGTTATAGTGGAGAAGTAGAACGGGACGTGCCGCTGGTCTCAGGCTTAGATGGAGGACACACCTCATCAGCCTGGAGTTCCCAGCTCCTTGGATGTCAGCAAAGTAGTGGGTACAAGGAATGAGCCAAAGGAGTCTATCAAGCTTCTGGTAAGAATAGGCCATCCGTGGTGGCCTTGAGACAGTGGTAATGGGCCTCCAAATGAGCTTCCCTTCTCCAGTGAGGATTATTAGTTTGGAAAAACTGAAGGGTTGGAAGCGGTTGGCTATATCAAACAGGCCTTCCGAAAACCATGTCCACTGATCAGTTCATCCTACTCAAACTTCTAGACGAGAGACTGGAATCCCACAGTGCAGTGGCCACTAACTTCATCTTTCCCCTCCCAATCACCCTCAGTTTAAAGATTCACTCATGATTTATTCTCTTATTCAGCAAATATTTGCTCAGTGTCTATTGTGCACACTGTGCTAACTCTGGGGATGCAGTAGTGAAACAAAGGATCCTCCCCACTGTCTCAGAACTCAGAGACAAGGGAGATGGTTTTCAGACATTATTGAGAAGAGTCATCAACCATATCATCATATATATATATATACATATAATTTTGGTTTGTTTTTATTTACATAGCTGTGATCATACTATATGTACAAATATATTATTACACTTACTATTATTATATCTTATAATATGCATATCCTTTGTTATTTTAAATTTTTATAAACATCACTTTTATGACACACAATTTACCATACAATGGACATTTTATTTGGCCATCCTCTGAGTACAAGACATTTGTCAATTTCAACCTATCAATATTATGTATAATACTTATAAAATACATTTTGGGGTGCCTGGGTGGCTCAGTCAGTTAAGCAACCAATTCCTGATTTCAATTTCTTACCGTGGTGAGATCGAGCCCCACGTGGGGCTCTGTGCTGGGCATAGAGCCTGCTCAAGATTCTCTTTGTCCCTCTACCTTTCTCCCCTGCTTGTACTCTCTCTCTCTCCTTCAAATAAATAAATATCTTTGTGCATAAAACTTCACTAAGATTTCCAGATTTGGATTTGGGGTCAAAGGTGGAGGAAGCAAAAAAGTATAATTTGGGGGAAGCTCATGGTATTAAGTCTGGTGACTTCAAATTTTAGAAGACCACACCTTTGTAGGAGGCACCTTTCATTCCCTGACCTGCCCCTGGAGTTTCTGGAGGAATTGCCACACCCGCATACACTGGAAAGGGCAGGTCTGTCCTCTACCTCAGGCAGATAAGTTGATTGGATTAAGTTTGAACACATGACTCAAAATCAGCCAGTCCATTGACTGGCTAGAAACCAATCATATTCTTAGCCTCATAAATATTATACTAGGAGACCCAGACATCATAAAAAATCAATAGTAAGTATTTATGGAGAAAAGACATTAAATCAAAGTTAAGATGGCCAGCCTAGACCAGACACAAGATATATGAGCAGAAGCACTTGTCAGGATGAAAAGGGAGAAGGGAGGGAGATGTGCCTTGAAAAGCAGAGATGATGAGAGAGAGAGAGACCTCTGTTTCTGCCAGCATTCCAGTTCTCATCCAGCCCAGCTCTATGTTCCACCTTGTGTTCTGGGAGATACCCCCTATTGTCCCCCTCCACCCCCAGATAAATCCCACTTATCACTTGATCTAGCTTGAGTAGGTCTCCGTTCTTTTCAACCAAAAGATCACTGATTAAACAAACAATGTCAAGACTTCTTGCAGTCAGAGAGTATCGGAACTGGAAAGAGTCATTGCACAATAAACAAAGCCCTCCTCTACTCAGCAGTAGTCATGAGGACTGTGGGACTGGCCCAGTCCCCGGCTCCAGAAGTGGTCTATAAGCCAATCAGGGGAATCCCTGCAGTGGCAGGTTCTCCTATCTCCTAACAGTGATAGGTTCAGAAATGGGCATTTGACTTAATATGGTCCAATCAGAGCAAATAGTCCTCCTCTGTTTGCTTGGGCCTGCTTTAATAAGAAGGAGGAAGAGTAAGAGAAGAAGAGAACTCTCTTCAATATTATGAAAGTAGCACATGTTTCCTGAGGAAAAAATTAAATAGAGGAAAGGATGAAGAAATAAATAAAAATAGCCTCCCTGGTAATCAGGGAAAGGCCAAAGAAAACCAATGAGGCATGACTTTTCATTCATCAGACTGGCAATTTTTTCCTTATGATCCAGTGTTGACAAAGTTGTGGAAAATGGATACTTTAATACTGTACTGGGAATATCAATTATTACAGCCTGAATGGAGGGCAAGCTGCAAGTACCTAATGAAATTTAAGATCTTAGGACTCAGTATTCTTCTATATCTACCTCGAGGAGACCCTTGTACCTGTACCCAAGAAGTTGTGTTTAAGGATGTTGACTAAAGCATTGTTTGCAATAGTGGAAAATTAGAAAAAACCTACATATCCATGAAAAAGGAAATAGCTACATCAATATAGTAAAACCATACTATTGACTAGCATGCTGTAATTAAGAGTGAAGCAAATCAATGTGTCGTAATACCCAAGACATGTTGAGTGAAATATACAAGTTGAGGGAAGAAATGTGCAGTCCAGGGTCATTCATGGTTTTTTTTTTTTTCGTTTTTTTGTTTGTTTGTTTGTTTTTGAGAGACATAGAGACAGAGAGTGAGCAGGAGAAGGGCAGAGACAAAGGGAGACACAGAATCCGAAGCAGGCTCCAGGCTCTGAGCCGTCAGCATGGAGCCCGACGCGGGGCTCGAACTCACAGACCGCGAGATCATGACCTGAGCTGAAGTCGGCTGCTTAACCGACTGAGCCACCCAGGCGCCCCTATTCATGTTTTTACATAAACTGGCAACACAAAACAATTTGATTCTCAACTGTGTGTTTCTATATATGTGAAAGAATGCACAGAAAAAGCCCCAAAAGGAGCAATGGCCAAAGGAGACTTTGTTACTTTTACCATAAAGTAGAAATTTTGTTCAAGAATGCAATAACATGTTAATTGTGTGATTTATCCATTGATAAAATTAAGGTTTTAAAAATATGTGTGCATATACATATACACAAAAGAAAATCTGGAAAACACACAATGAACCAAGAAGCAAATAAAATAATCTCTAATCCCAATTTAGCTGCTAACCCTCTGGATCTCTTTTGGAAAGCATCAGGGATCTGCTCAGGGTCACTCAAAGCATGCCCAGCAGGCCATCAGCTGCCCTTCTGCCCACAAGGAAGCCTGGCACCATTCAATCCAGACTTCCTAATCCAAATAGCAGCCTATACTCTGCAAAGGTCACGGTGCCCACCCACCATTTGTGATTCAAATACATAGCACAAAACAAAATTCTGAATTTTCTCATGACTACTTCAGTGGTTTTTGTTTTTGTTTTTTTTTATGTAGTGAATATAAAAATCTCTCCAAACCAATGCTCTCCCCTCCCTTTCTTTGTTTGGGTATGTGTTTTGTGTCCCTGCTTCTTGGTGCCCTGAACACACACACAGTGGGCCTGTTGACTAATGCCACGCTGCTCCTCTCCCCACCCCCAAGAAGGCTGTGTTTGCAAAGACACACCCAGGTTGTCTGCCCCCACCCCACCCCACATCTATCCCTCCTGTTTCAGTCTTGCCATTGTGTCCCAGGCAAGTTGCAGAACAATGAATTCTTAGCAGATGATGATGTTGCCCTGTCTCCACGTTCTGAGCCAACCCCAGTTATGCCTGGCATCCGGGAGTCAGCATTTTGTAGGCTTCTGTGACATTTGAGAGTTCACATCCCACTTCTCCCAGCATTTGGAGAAGAGAAGGAAGGACAGAGGGCTGCTCTTGTCGCCACCAATGAGCTCATCCTTCTCGGAGAAGCAATTAGAAAGCTGAATTTCACCCTATGAATCAGGAAGCTTGAACTCAGGAAAAAGCACACATTCCCCAGCTGCCTGACCCACCGGCTGACCTTTCTATAAAAAGGAGAACTAGACTGAGGCCTCCTCCCTAGAATGAGATAAGTGACTAAACAAAGAAAGTTTTGACCGAAACAAACCCTTCATGCCATCCACCTGAATCCTTTGATTTCTGTGTTCCTTCCAACTTCGTTCTTTGGGTTGTGGCTCAAGTCACAGATCTCTGGGAACCCTTCCAAACTTGAACTTTGACGCTGGGAGCAGTCTAACACTCAGGGTTTCGGTTTCTCAATCTGCAAACTCTGTAATCCTAGGGCAAAATGCCCCTAGGCATTATCATCTCAAAAGCAAGGCTATCCAACTAACTGCTAGATAAATGGCCCAAGGGGTCTGACTTCACCCCTCGTCCATATTCACTCCAGACTGAAGCCATGGAGTTGCCATCCAGTCTTCCAGGACAGTGGCTTGGTTCTCCTACTGCAGGCTCCTCAGAACGGAGAAGTCTCCAGTCTCAGTGTTGTTAGCCATCTGGTCTTTCAAACTCAGCTAACCATGACAAGCCTTCAGGGCACCTATCCTCCAGAGCCTTTAACACTGGCCAGACTGCCTCTGTTCTCTTTCTAAATTATTGCTTTACATTTACTCAAGCATATCTCTGACTTTCCTTTTACTTTCCTCAGCGGGAGTTTTGAAGACTTTGGCACCAGTATCTGCAGGTTCTTCTCTCTCGCTTGGCCAGCAGCCATGGCCCTCCCCTCTCTGCAAGGTGTCTGATTCATCCTTAGAGGCTTCATGAGTCAGCCATGAAGACTCTGCACTGATTTAGGTTCTGAGTTTGGTCCAGGCTTAGAGTTTGCACCCCTGAGTGTAATAGCCTCTTTGCAGCTTTATAATAAATGGTCTGTGTTATTGTAAAGCATGGCATTGGCACACATTAATTCTAAATGATCCTCTGGCTCTTCTGTGGACTGGTGGCCATCGTTCTAGATCTCCTCTTCTTTGGTGCTAAAATCACTAATGTTGAATAGTATCAAATATTTCAAAAATCACAAGGAATGAAAAGAAAGTTCTTGGGTTCTTACTCTGCAATTGATTCCACTGATTTAAAGCTTGTGGACGGAAAGGGAAAACTATGAAGACAATATGAAGGAGGGGGAAGAGATGAATAAGCAGAGCACAGAGAATTTTGAGGGCAGTGAAAATACTCTGAATGATAATATAATGATGGGTATATGTCATTATACATGTGCCTAAACCCATAGAATATGTAACACCGTGAGTGAAGCTTAATGTAAACTATGGACTTTGGCTGATTATGATGTGTCAAGGTAGACTTATCCTTGGTAAAAAATGTACTTCTCTGATTAGTGATGTTGATAATGGGTGAGGCTATACCTGAGTGAAGGCAGGGATATACAGGAGATCTCTACATTCCTCTCAATTTTATTGTAAACTTAAAACCACTCTAAAAGATATTAAGGCTTAAAAAAAAAAAAAAAACAGAAACAGAAACAAAAAAAACCTCTGGAAGGGATGTCTGCTGCCTATTTTTTTTTAGTTTATTTATTTATTTTGAGAGAGACAGAGACAGTGCAAGTGGGGGAGAGGCAGAGAGAGAGGGAGACAAAGAATTCCAAGCAGGATCCTCACTGTCAGCACGGAGCCCGACATGGGGCTCAACCTCATGAAACCATGAGATCATGACCTAAACCTAAACCAAGAGATGCTTAACTGATGGAGCCATTGAGGCACCCCATGGTTATTTTTTTAATGTGTCCTGGCCTGCCAGTGGCCTCCTTTTCTCCTCTTTACAGGACCAGTTTCAAAGGCTTCTGTACACATTCCTCATAAAGGTGTTTGCCCCACTCATGCTTCTTGGGCTTCTACATCGATCCCAATCCTAGGGCCTTTCCACCACCCCACCAGGCCAGGCAGAGACAGAGAGAGGCAGAGACAGAGGAGGAGGAAGAAATGGAGGAGGAGGGGGAATGGAGGAGGAAGAAGAGGGAGAAGAAAGTTCAAAGAGAAAGTACAGAAAATAATATGGCACATACTACTGGGGAGCCTTTAGGTGGTTCCTATTTTTCTCCTCTACAAAGAAACACAACGGCCACTCTTCTGCACCTGGCTGGCTCCGGTAGAGCATGCAACTCTTGATCTCAGGTTAGTGAGTTCAAGCCCCATGTTGGGCATGTAGCCTACTTAAAAAAACTTTTAGGGGCACCTGTGTGGCTCAGTAGGTTAAGCACCCAACTTTGGCTCAGGTCATGATCTCGCTGTCCATGGGTCTGAGCCCCACATCAGGCTCTGTGCTGATAGCTCAGACCCTGGAGCCTGCTTCAGATTCTGTGTCTCTCTAGCTCTCTGCCCCTTGTTCTCTCTCTCTCTCTCTCTCTCTCTCTCTCTCTCTCTCTCTCTTTCTCTCTCTCAAAAATAAATAAATGTTAAAAAATTTTTTAAAGGGTATAACAATTTTTTAATAAAATAAAATGTTATCTTGGTCTAGTGGGCAATTTCTCTGATTACCAGTGGAGTTGAGAATCTGCCAAAAAGTTCATGGATACTCAGGTTCTTTCTCTATGAATCACCCATTTATATCCAATTTTCTGCTGGATTGTCTTTTACTTACTCATTTACAAATCTCTGTATACCCTGGGTACTAATTATTTGTATTAGTTATATGCATTGCTGACATCTTCCCTCAGTCTATAGCTTGTCTTTTAACTTTGGGTATGATACATTTCAGTATTTGCCAGGTTTTAATTTTAATATTATCAGATTGCTTCATGGCAGTTTTGGGATTTATTTGAGAAACCTATATTTATTCTACAAAAATATTCTTCTGTGTTTGTTTTTAAAGTTTTACACATTTCTTCTACATTTGATATTTATATGGGATTTGTCTTGTATGTGCTATGAAGAAGGGATTTAATTTTATTTTTCTCAATAGAGAACCATTATAGAGGGAATCTGCACATATTTATTGAATAGTCCATCATTCCCTATAATTCATAATGCCTCGCCATTAAATTCAAGTTCCCATATACAAACAGAGACCTCAGAAACTCATCACTCTCCAAAACTTGCAATTTTAATTTCTAAGGATTTATGACAAGTCTTAGTACCTTAGGGCAAATATCCCCACCGTCTTCAAAATTCTTAGTTTGTCTTGATCCTTTAACTCTTTAATATTAACATTGAATTTCATGAAATCCTACTCAAAGATTGACTTGAGTTACATTAAATTTATAATTTATTATTTGGGAGAAAATTGTTCTCATTCATGAATGTAATGTGTCTCTCCATATTGGTCTAGTTTCTCCCAAGAAACAGAACCAACAGGGGTGTGTGTGTGTGTGTGTGTGTGTGTGTGTGTGTGTATGAGTGTGTGTGCGTGCGTGCGCGCGCGCGCGCACGCATGTGTAAACAGAGTTTAACCTCATTCTCCCACTCTCATGTTCCTAGCGCCCCCAGGGAAGGTCAGGGAAGGAATTCTTGGAGAACCCAGCAACATCTGAGAGACTCTCTAGGACTCCTAAAGCTGAGCAAGACATTTCTAAAATTAGGACTGGGGCACAAAGGACTCAAAGGAAGAGTCTGAACCTAAAAGTGGGGGCATACCCAGCAGTATAATTGAGGAGAGTGTAATAAAGAGATGAGTTACAACGATGTAAACAGAGGTAGGAGTGTTGATAACACTGACTCCATCTTTGAGTCTCCACCTTGTTCATGTCCACATAATGACTTCCCTCAGGGCTGTGTTCTAGGCCCCTGGAGGTTAAGTATGCCCTGCCCAAAACAAAACAATGTCTTGTTCTGATCTTCCCCAAAGGGATGCACAGAAGGCTTCACTTTAGATAACCAGTAGAGATGGGGCACCCGGGTGGCTCCGTCAGTTAAGCATCTGACTCTTGGCTTCAGCTCAGGTCATGATCTCACAGTCCGTGAGTTCAAGCACCACTCAGGGCTCTGTGCTGACAGCGCAGAGCCTGGTTGGGATTCTGTCTCCCTCTCCCTCTCTGTCTGCCCCTCCCCTGCTCATGCTTTCGCTCTCAATCTCTCTCTCTCTCTCTCTCTCAAAAATAAATAAATAGACATTAAAAAAATACTTCAGATAACCAGTAAAGATGACTGGTACGCAGAGGGCCCCACTTTGGATAACTACCCCGTGACCTCACCGCCATGCCCCTTGCTCTGTAAAAGCTGAGGATTAAGATCTGGACTTGGTGGAGAATAGCCGTGTACCATCTGGATTGCCTATCCAATTCCCCTGTCAATAAGTTACCCTGCGTAAAATTCTGTAAATCGTATGGAGGGGCTTTCTTGCTTTGCTTTTCCGTCTGAAAGTGCCTTCTCAGTCTGAAAGTGCCTTCTCAGTCTGGAGGATACTTGAGAGAGAGGGAGACACAGAATCTGAAGCAGGCTTCAGACTCTGAGCTGTCAGCACAGAGCCCGATGCAGGCCTTGAACTCATGAGCAGTGAGATCATGACCTGAGCTGAAGTCGGATGCTTAACCAACTGAGACATGCAGGTGCCCCTATTTTTTTTAATTTTTTTTTTAATTTATTTTTTTTTAATGTTTATTTATTTTTGAGAGACATAGAGGCACAGCATGAGCAGGGGAGGGGCAGAGAGAGAGGGAGACACAGAATCTGAAGCAGGCTCCAGGCTCTGAGACACCAGCACAGAGCCCAACACCAGACTCAAACTCACTGACTGAGAGATCATGACCTGAGCTGAAGTCCGAGGCTTAACCGACTGAGCCACCCAGGCGCTTCTATTTTTTTATTTTTGAAAGAGACAGATACAGTGTGAGCAGAGAAGGGGCAGAGAGAGAGGGAGAGAGAGAGAATCCCAAGCAGGCTCCATGCTCTCAGCATGGAGCCCAACTCCGGGCTCAAACCCATGAAACTGTGAGATCATGACCTGAGGTGAAACCAAAAGTCAGATGCTTAACTGACTGAGTTACCCAAGTGCCCAAGAGCCCTCTACTTCTTGACCCCATCCCTTGGTGCGAGATTGGTTGAGTTCTTCTTACAGCCAGGGCGATCTGCAAGTTTATGTTCATTGGCATACAGAGGTGTTTCAGTCATTTGTTCTGAGCAAGGCAAGGAAGAGCTAGGTTGGGTTTGGTGATCCTGGATCAGATGAGAGAGGCCATCAAAATCTCCCCACCTGTCCCAACTCAAGCAGCTCTTGACTTATGAGCAATGCAAGCGAGCAGCAAGCCCTCTCCCTACCAGAGGCAGCCACAGTGGCCTCTGGTTCTCCTCCCAGCTTTCCCCAGTTCAAATGCTGGAGTAAGACACCGTTTCCCCACCTCCCTTTTTGTGTTACTCCCCAGAGGTGAAGTACCCAAGAATCTTGATTTTAAGAATTTAAATGCTAATCATTATAGGATAAGAGTGAATATAAAAAAATGATAAAAATGGATGTATGTTAAAAATATTCCAAAGTTAAACCACGTTCTTGCAGTCCTGGGGTTGAGACGGGAATTCCTGACTTTCTCTGAGATGGAAATAATAATAACAATATAGGAGTTATAGGTATTTAGGATTAGCAGGTACTTTGCATTCCATAAGTCCACAGAGTCAGTAGAATTAACCATTTTTGGCAGATGCAAAAACAGAGGCTCAAGGTCATGTGCCTTGTTTAAGAGTACAAAGCTATGGGGCGGCTGGGTGGCTCAGTCGGTTGAGTGTTGGACTTCAGCTCAGGTCATGATCTCACACTCTGTGAGTTCGAGCCCTGCATCGGGCTCTGTGCTGACAGCCCAGAGCCTGGAGCCTGCTTCTGATTCTGTGTCTCCCTCTCTCTCTGCCCCTCCCCCACTCATGTTCTGTCTCTCTCTGTCTCAAAAATAAATAAACATTTAAAAAAAATTTTTTTTTAAAAGAGTACAAAGCTAGTTGGGGCACCCGACTGGCTCAGTCAGAACAGTATGTAACTCTTGGTCTCGGATTGTGAGTTTGAGCCCCACATGGGATATAGAGATTACTTGAATAAATAAAACTTTAAAGTAAAAGGGGTACAAAGCTAGTGAGAACCGAGCACAAGGCCACACCGTTTGCACTGCACTGCCCTGCCTCAGTGGACTCCGTCTTCCACATTTACTCCTAAAGGCAGATTTCACCATCTCCTCCACTTCCTTTTAACTAGACACTGAGCAAATGTCATAAGAACCCTTTCCTTCACACTGGTCCCCTTCCTGGCCTCAGAACAGAAACATGGTTGCTCTCTCTTGTCTCAAATAGAAAATTTGCCTTGCCAAGAATCCCTGGGCTAAATGATACCCCCTTCCATGAGCTCCTGGACTGCCCAGGAATAAGCACGCCCCTCTTTTCCTCACAGCCATATTCTTTCCATGTAGAGGTGAAGCAAGGAACTCACCAAAGAAGAGGATAAAGCTGCAAATGGAATGATTTCTATTTCACATATTGTTGGAAGGATAAAGTAATTTCTGTGAAAACTCTTAACACAGGGTAGGTCCTAAATATGTGTGAGTTGAATCTAAATAGGCTTTTTGCTCATCTCTGACTGACTGAAAACTCCTCCAAGCCACCATCTACTCCTTTCTCACTGCTCACTCTGGAAACAGAGGCCGCTTGAACTAGCTCAGCCAATCACCCCTTCTCCCTCAATCTTGACTTCTTTCCTGTTTTATCAGTTTCTCCTTCTCTCTCTTGCTCTCCCTCTCAGAAGAAAGGACCACCTTACTCTTCCAAGGCTAACCCTCCATTTGGACCTTGACCCCATCCCCTCTGGGCCAGATATATCGATTACTCCTTTTTAGACTGATTTCTCTTCACCTGTCTCCTTTCCCCACCTATGCACAAATTTAGTCTTTCTCAAGACAAGAAAGAAAGAGAGGAAGAGAGAAAGGAAGAAAGGAAGAAAGAGAGAAAAGGAGAAAAGGAGAAAAGGAGGAAGGAAGGAAGGAAGGAAGGAAGGAAGGAAGGAAGGAAGGAAGGGAGGAAGGGAGGAACATTTTGACCCTGTCTTCCTCTCAAGTTTCTCCCCGTTACTCCTCCCTTCCATTACCACTGAATTCCTTATAACATCCTGCTCACGTGGCTTCCTGTCCATGTCATCGGAAAAGTCACCGACAACTGCCATGTTGCCAAATCTGATGGCCTCTTGGTTTTGCTGCCACACTGGACCCTCGGTGCCACTGCTTCTTCCTGGAGAGTCTGTCCCAGCCCCTGTCACCATTCTCTCCTGTTCTCCTCCAGCCCCTCTGGCCATCTCTCACCTTCTGGGTCTCCTTTGCCACTTCCTCTTCTCTTTAAATGCTAAAGTTTCTCAGTTTCCTCTCCTTGGGCCCTTTCTCTTGTCACTTTACATGCTGTCCCAGGACAGACTTCCGCTATTTTTCAATATTCCTCCAAATCATCATTTC
This sequence comes from Paguma larvata, assembly GCA_030068075.1. Taxonomy (NCBI): domain Eukaryota; kingdom Metazoa; phylum Chordata; class Mammalia; order Carnivora; family Viverridae; genus Paguma; species Paguma larvata. Next base: position 51,431,060 of record CM057836.1, read on the forward strand.
TAGTCCCTGAGTACTAGAGGCATGGAGCCAGTCATGCTTTACTGAGAATAGTGGGTTCCATGAGGGTTCTAGGGGTGGCACTATCCTACCCATAGCTTGGACTTCTGCTTGGTGACGTGCAGGCACTTTATACTTATCTGTCAAAGCAGATCATGTGCAAGGCCTTCTGCTAGGCACTGGGCGAGATGTGCATAGACCTGAAACCTTGCACGCAGGTCACCAGAGCCCCTCCTCCTTCTTTGCTGGGTTTCTTTCCCCTGGAGTATCCCCAAGGCCATACACACCCATCGTGGCCATCGCATGTTCTATGCAACAGAAAGAATGATCGGCTCAAAAGGATCAGTTCCACTTTTGCCAACACTCAGATTCCTTTTTCTCTCTTCCCAACATCCCACCCATCACCCCAACCCACCCTCCAAAGTGAAATGGATCGAATGTCACATGACAACAGTGCCCTCTGGAGGAGTGCTTTTCAGATTGCAATGGTGACCTCTAAGTGGGTATCATCAGTGGGCAGCATCTAAGTGGGCAGCATCAGTACCTTCCGTCGCACTGGCTCTTTTTCCGATGTGACTTCGTCACTGCACCCATCAACAGGTGAAGTTCGTGTTCTCTCTTCGGCAGTAGGGGTGGGCTTGTGATTATGGAGGAAGTGATGCCATGTGACTAAGCTCTCTTCTCCCGGGCTCTCAGCTTTGGAGCCCTGAGCCACCTGTAATGCAATCAGTCCAGCTGCCCTGAAGCTGCCATGCCGGGAGGAAGCCCACACTAGCCCGTGGGGAGACGATGTGAGAAACAGATAGTCCAGCCCTACCCTCTTTCAGTCTAGTCACTAGGTGACTACAACCACTTAGAGTCAGAAGTCTAAGTCAGAAGAGCCCTGCTGAGCCCTTCCCAAACTCCTGGACCACAGAAAACATGAGAGGTCACAAAACCATTGGTGCTGCTTTAAGACACTAAATTTTGAGGTAACTTGTTATGCAGCTATAGATAAACCAGAACAGTCAGTCATGAATTCAATTTGGCGTATCATGATCAGTACATCTTTAAAAACTAAGTAGAGGAGAACAGAACAGAAGAGAAAAAAAATAATAATAAAGGTCCTAATGACTGAGAAAAGTTTCAATAACTGTGTGTTTTTGTATATGTTGTACCGGATCAAGAAGTAAAGTGCATTTGTTCCCACGAGTCGTATAAAATGCTTAACGTTTTGAGAAGCCAAACTATTATTGCAATCCCAGGAATTATAAAAACCAAAGCCCACTGAAGCCAATGTAATTGCAGTGAGTCAAGAGCCTGGAAATCTACTGTCTTGTGAGCACATTACAGGTGGGCCCATTTAGCTTTACCATCCAGACTAGAAAGAGGTGATCCTTAAGAAAGGGGTGTTTTAGGTGGTTCTTGCATGTTTTTTCTAGACTACTTAGTACTTTGATTCTCTCCGTAAATTTACATTAACAGGACATCTGAGACAGTGTCATGACAGTTTCTCCATGAAACTCCTGTGTCAGAATCACTTGAGGGCTTGTGAAAATGCGGATCCCTCGGCCTCTCTTGCAACCGACAGGACCAGAGGCGTGAGGCCCAAGACTGCATCTCAGCCCAGCTCCCCAGAGAATCATCTGCATACTAAAGTTTGAGATGTATTAAGTCACAGCAATGTATTTGAAATTAAATTCCCTAGAAAATGAATTCCTGTATCATGCAAAGACCTTTCAGCTAGTCAGAGTACTGAGAGGCCTCACTGCACCATGGAAGTAACTGGAAATAGCCCTGATTGTCAAGAAACCTCATCTAGGATTCCTTTCAAGGGAGGGCCAAGCCCGGAATAACTTCATCTTTTAAAAAAGAGATTGTATGGGAAAGGGAGGGCGGGAGAAAGTGGAATAAAATACTATTTTTACTGCCCCCAAATTTAAAAATTTTAAAATAGTGTCTGTGTGTGTGTGTCTCAGTGTGTTCTGTAATATATATTACAATATACTGCTATTACACATGGATATTACAAAACACACTTAAACACACCCAGATATATTATAATAAATATTCTTTTCTGTACATTATGATGTTTTGACATCTTTAAAAATCTTTCCTGCTGAGGACAGCCTGCCCTTCCCTGTGGCCCAGCCAGGAATATGCACTTGGTAGGGAAACTAAGCAAACAGAGCCAGGCCTTACCTCCTCTGTCTGGCCTGGAAGCAATACTCCCGTTCCTTAATCATTCCAGACCCAGGTTCCAAAAAACTTGTCCTCCCACCCCAAGTAAGAGCAGATTTGGACTCATTCACTTTTCAAGGGTCGCTGAGGTTTCCCTCTAGAAGAGTAGGGCTTATAAGTTTTCTCAGACTGCCCAGCCTGCTCCAGCCACGAGGGAGCACCCCCCTCTAGCTTAGAGTGACTGAAATTATTCAAAGTAGACAAAAGTGTTCACCCCGCTCTGCCTTACCTTTTCCAAAGAAACCCCAGCGAAGGCCCTGGGCTGAGCACTTCCCTTGCTCCTGTCTCCTGATCACATTGATGTCTTTCCCATGTGACCCAGTGGGGTGTGCCATGCTTCCTGTCTCCAGGACCTGACTGCTTTCCTGAGCCTTTCCTGTGTCCTCATACGGCTGCACCTGATGGACTGTATTCTCATTAAAAAAAAATACAGTTTTGGGGCGCCTGGGTGGCTCAGTTGGTGAAGCGTCTGCCTTCAGCTCAGGTCATGATCTCACTGCTCGTGAGTTTGAGCCCCATGTCAGGCTCTGGGCTGACAGCTCAGAGCCTGAAGCCTACTTCAGATTCTCTCTGTCTCTGCCCCTCTCCTGCTCAGTCTCTGTCTCTCTCTCAATATAAAAAATAAAAAAACAAAAATCAAAAAATTTTAAAAAAAGAATACAAAACAGTGTTTGCATGTGTCTCTGTGCCTGTCTGAGAGTGTCTGTATATTTCTCTGTGTGTGTACACAAGGTCTCTCTGAGGGGGTCTATGTGTGCGTAGCCATGGAAGGGTGTATCTATATCTGTATCTGTGTGTATCTATGTCTCTGTGTGTCATGGAAGGGGAAGGGGTCCCGGGAAGGCCCTTTGCAAAAGGTGTTTCCTAACGGAGCAGTTCCTATCCATTCAGGCTACTTTAAGCCTCCTTGTACCCGAGTGTTTGTCTATCATGCACACTGTGTACACAGCTGCGCACGCGCGCGCACGCGCTTTGCTTCAACTGATCCCTAAATTCCCACTGGAGGGGAACTTACAACTTTTGTTTCTTCTTTCATTCCCAGAATTCCATCCCTATTAATATAGATTCACTAGCCTGAAAGGAAATTTAGAGATCCTACAACCAACCCAGTGCTTTCTTAAGAACTTTAACAATAAAATGGTTTTTTAAAATCATCGTCCATTGACAGACTGTGAGCAGGCTCACTTGGCTTCAACTAAGCACCCAAAATGGTCTCACAGGGAAGTTAAATGCTATCCAAAACGATTCGGAGTGTATTTATATGCTGTTTTATCTCATAGAGTGAAAACATTAAATCATTTTTATTGCATGAAGAACAAAAAGCACAAACTCTGACCAAATTGTGTAATAATTACAAGAAACCTCACAGGGCAGCAATTATCTGGGAGATGGCAGACCTCCACCCCCACTGGTGTTGGTCATCACTGCCTGTCCCTGTCCCTTCCCCCACTCCGGGCCCCAGGCCTGGTCACCACCCTTCAAAGATAGCCAATTACAAAATCATACCCACCATGTGTGTGTGTTTCTATCCTATTGCATGTTTTTAAATACATTTTTTATGTTCATTTATTTGTTTATCTTAAAATTTTTTAACATTTCTTCATTTTTGAGAGACAGAGTGTAAGCACGGGAGGGGCCGAGAGAGAGGGAGACACAGAATCGAAGCAGGCTCTAGGCTCTGAGCCGTCAGCAGAGCCTGACATGGGGCATGACCTGAGCTGAAGTCGGACACTTAACCAACTGAGCCACCCAGGCACTGCTGTTTTTAAATACATTTTTAAAAACAAAACCTGCCTTGTTTTGAGAGTTTGGTTTTGGTTGATATTAGGATTTGGGGGATCACCTCACAGAAGAGAAATTTATTAACACTGATTTAACCTCATTTTTGGTTGGGAAAACTGAGTCTAAGAAGAGGAAATTATCTGCCCAAGCTGGTAGGTTATTCTTTGTTTCAGACTTTTAAGAGGAGAAAAGATTTAGAGAAGTTTCAAGGCATGCTAAGGACCTCTACCGATCTCCATCCTGAGGGGAGTCTGGGGCCTCAGAGGGACCGGTGGGCTGCTGGCAGTCATGGGGAGAATCAGAAGAATTGGAGAAAATTGCTGGAATTTTCAAGATGTTAAGTAGTTTAAACAGAGATCTGGTCCCTGGGCCTTATTTGGATATTTTTTTTAATACATATAACCATGTAGAGAGTTTATAAATAAATCTAAAATAGATGAGTCTAATCTGCCTGTGTGTCCTTAGTCCCAGCAAGACTCTACTCCCACACTCTGTTGACAATGCTGGCAGAAGCCACGATGACGTCAGATCCATTCAGCTCCGCTGTGACAGTGGTGTAGCTATACGGACCTCACGGGATAAACAACTGGCTCTAAGCTGCCCTGATTTCCCTTGAGTTCACAGGAGAAAGCTGGTGAGTCTGCCACCTGGTTACAAACTTTTCGTATAGCGACCCCTGCTGCCGGGACCTGGAGACGCAACGTGAAAAGCATACTGGCTATTTTGGGAGAGGCTCTGGACCTTCTGTTCTTGTTCCCAAAGGTCTTGCCCAAGCCCTCATTCACCCACAGCAAAGCCCATGGATTGGAAGCAGGTATTTATGCAGACTCCAGGTGTGGATTAGGAGGCGACTCTGCAGAAAAGCCTGTGAAGCAAGGGATGGCCAGGGAGGCATCAAAGTGGGCACAGGTACTCGAAGGAGCCCCTGGCAGAGGAAGTGGTCTCAGAGCAATCTCGAATAGTTATGTTGAAACTTGAAGAACGTGTAGCCTTCTTTTGAAGAGGAAACTTCCAGGCATGAGATTATTTTTGCAGACTTGCCCACTGACCTACCCAAGGTTGTAGTTAAAGAAAAATACTTCAATTTATAAATTAAAAAAAATTTTTTTGGAGTATGACTTAGTGCCAACGTGATGGTAAACAGATACAAACATGGGTCCTGAAACCACATGGGAGAATCTATACAAAATTTGGTCATCTGGATAGTCTAAGACATGCTTGTACTTTTTTTAAGATTGTCAACAAAATATAAATCAATAAAATTTTGTATGGAGTGCACAAACTCTAAGAATACTCTGAGGCTCCCGGTGGCTCATGGAGAAATATTGGGTAGACCGAGCTTGGACTTGGATGGGTGGTTGTGATCAGGAGAATCAAGGTGGGTGTGCAAGGCTTGGAGAGCAGTTGGACTCTGGGTAAAAAAATTGTCCCTTCACCCTCAGTAAGAGGAGATTTGGACTGATCAACAATGCAGGAGTCCCTGGGCCTCATCTCTGGACGACTGGACCTTGAAATTTTTACCAGACTGCCCAACCTGCTCCATCAGCCATAGAGTTGCCTAGAGCCAAGAGGAAGTTATTGGAAAATGAGAAAAGGGCCAAGGGGCAGAAGAGCAGCTGCCCATCTTTGAGTGGACTCAAGAGGACTGTGGTCAAGGCTGAGCTTGTCCTAAATAAGGGACAAATGGGATGGGTCCCTGGGGTCAGAGACACAAGCTGAAGCAAGACTCCAAAAAGTCACCATTCAAGACACAGCACAGACCCAGAAGAAGGTTGGGGACCTATTGATAATTGGACTAGCCTATCCATTGATATAGCAACTGCTGATTGGCCAAAGACTAGTCAGCACAATATAATCAGAGACTTCCTCCTCAAAATTCATTTAAATGTAGGTTATAGAAAAGGGAAAGATTCCATAATCTTACATAATGTGGAAGAAAAGCACAAGCAAAAAACTATATAGAACCATTCTCATTCCTTTTTTTTTTATCTTTTTTTAAATTTAGATATAACTGACATAGAACATTATATTAGCTTCAGTTGTACAACAATGATTCGATATTTGGGGTTTTTTTTGTCTGTATATTTTACAAAATGATCACCCCACAATAAGTCAAGTTAACACCCATCACCATACATTGTCACAAAGTTGTTTTTCCTGTGAGGGAAACTTTGAGGATCTATCCAGCAACTTTCACATATGCAATACAGCACTATCGGCGATAGCCATTGTGCCGTATATTACGTCCCCATGAGGCCACTCTCATCTCTGAACGGTATGTTTTAATCCTAAATAAAACACCAACAAATGGAACCCAGTGGTATTAGAAAGAATTACATATCACAGCCAAGAATGATTTCGCTGAAGAAGGTAAAGACAGTTCTACATTATAAATATTACTAACACAATTTATTACATGAATAGGCTGAGGAAGAAAAGCCATGTGATCATCTTAATAAATGCAGAAAAATAATTTTGTAAAATCCGGCACCCATTCTTGAGAATGGATCTTGCTGATCTTGTCAAAGGAGGCAGAAAGCAAAGAGAAATTGGCCCGGGTATGGGTGTGGGTGTGGGGCCACGAGCTAGCAGGGGGCCCGGAGGGGGGAGTGGCCTGCAACCTCTGGGCTGGGACCTGCTTGAGGGGTGGAACCTGGACATGCAACATCTCCGAGACCTCAGCCCTCGGCTCAGGGAGTTTTCTGTTCAGGGCTCTCTTTTTTCTCATCACATTAACTTTTTTTTAAATGTGTATTTATTTTTGAGAGAGAGACAGAGCGCGAGCAGGGGAGCATTAGAGAGGGAGACACAGATCTGAAGCAGGCTCCCGGCTGTCAGCACAGAGCCCGATGCGGGGCTCGAACTCAGAAACCATGAGATCATGTCCAAAGTCGGACGCTTCACCAACGGGGCCACCCACCCAGGCGCCCCTTTCTTATCACATTTAGAAAAGCAGTACATAGTCTTTAAAGAAAACTTCACAAAATACCGAAACGTAGAAAGACGAACACAATTTTACCTGTTTCCACCTTCAAAACAACTTTGCAAATGTGTCAGTATATCTTAAACTGTTATAAAATTTGCAAGTTCGTGGGAAGTGTCTTCATTAACATAGATACAGTGATTGGATCAAACATGCTTGGTGGTCCTAAAGTCATACAATGAGGACAGGCACCGTTGGATTTAGAAAAAAGTCAAAGCTCCTTTACGCATCCTGCGGGCTGACGTGGTATGGCCCGGTCTGCTCCCCGACCCCTTCCTCATCCCCTGACCCCGCTAATAAGATGCGGTCTCTTTCCTGCTTGTCTGCTTCAGCTGCGAGGTGAACAGCCCTCTCTGCTCCCACTCAGCCTGACCCCAAAACGGCTACCTCCACCGGGCCCTGGAAGCGCCTGAAGAGTTCATCCTGCCCCTAGAAGCAGGCACATCCGGCGACATCAAGCTTAAACTCTAAGGTTCCACAGGCACCTCTGGGCTGCCTGGGGGAGCAGGCAGCAACCTAATGCTGGTGCCTGGACAACAAGGTGCAGAGGAGAGAGAGCTCCACCCTGAGCCTGGAGGCCAAGGTGGGGCCTGTCCCCAAGAGCTGCAGCCTCTTGGAACACTGATGCCTTCCTTGAGATGTTCTCTAGCTGCCTAGCTCACCACTCCTCGGCACTTGTAAATCTTCACAGGCAGAAGTCCACTATCGTGGGTGAGGCAAAGTGTAATCTAGTCTCATTATTCACATAGTTGTATACATTTGCCATGAGCACCGAATTAGCGAATATTAAACTTTTCCCAGGGAAAGTATAGGGAATACAAGGAGATACAGGGTTCCTGCAAGCCTATGGTCACATTTTTATCAACTGATTAACACACAACCTTTTGTGCATACATGAACTGTTTACTGCTGAATAGGTGCCAGACCCAATCACGTGGTTATTTCATTTACTCCTGAGAACAACTCAGAAAGGGCACCGTTTTTGGAGAAATGAAACAAATAACCCAAGGTCTTTGAACATGCTCTTTGGGACCAAAGTGGTTATTAGGCACATACCAAGTATTCAGTAAATGTCACTTCTCTCTTCAGAAAGTCAATAGTCACGGGGAAACAAAAAGTACAATGCAGGACCCACCCTCAGTAAGAGGCTTAGTCTCCAGTTACAGGTCTCTCCTTAAGACGGAAAGCAAATCCAGAGGCGCCTGCGCGGCTCGATTGGTTAAATGTCTGACTTCAGCTCAGGTCATGATCTCGTGGTTCATGGGTTTGAGCCCTGCATCAGGCTCTGCACTGCTTGGGAAACTGCTTGGGATTCTTTCTCTTCCTCTCTCTCTCTGCCCCTTCCCCACTTGTGCGCGCGCTCTCTCTCTCTCAAAATAAATAAATAAACTTAAAAAAAGAAAAAAAGAGGAAAAATGACTCCAAAGTCCAACCTTAAACTTTTCTATTTCCACTTCATGGTTGAGCTCAAAAGAATCAAAGTGAAAAGTGAACCAAAAGTAATCCTGGTGATAAAGTAACAATCGGAGAGCCCTAGACCCTCTAGATAGTGCATGTAAAAATGTGCGCTGGGTGTGTAATATTTGCGTGTGTGTTTGCGTGCATGTGCGCACACATACATATGGAGAGATTAACAGCGATCCTCCTGATTAACTGATTAAACATGTTACCAGGACACTTCTATCAGAAATACCTTGTGTACTGTGGCGATCCCATTAAACCTGCCACACACCAGTTCACCTGCTTTCCCGAAGTTACAGACAGAAAGATAATTCTGTTAAGCCTTAGAGAGATTTACATGGGCGGGACAGCAGGAGGAGTGAGTTAGGAGGGTGTTTTCTTCAAGTGGAAGGAGCTAAGAAGGAAAAAACAAAAATCCCATGGTAGCAATCAGATTGTTGGTACCAAAGATAGAGTATCTCAGGGCATTCCTCAGCAAGCAGGTACTAAGCTAGGATGGGCCACACCCTCAAGAATCAGAATAGCATCCTGTGATCAGAGGAGGCAGGAATGCGTCTGCTCAGGAAGCGGGGCAAGGCAAGGCTGTTATTAAGGCAATCTGGGCACAGCTATGATTACAGACAGGCCAAGTTGTCAGAACGAAAAGAGAAATGCATAGTACCAGCTCCTGCCATGTAGCGAGCTTTCACATGCCGACCTTGTGTCCAAATAGTATTATCTGGGCAGTTACATGGCTTTAAGTCTTTGTGGGGAAAGCACCTAATGGTAAAAACAATAATTTTTTTTAACATTTATTCATTTCTGAGAGACAGAGAGAGACACAGTATGAGTGGGGGAAGGGCAGAGAGAGAGGAAGACAGAATCCCAACCAGGCTCCAGGTTCTGAGCTGTCAGCACAGAGCCCGACGCAGGGCTCAAACTCACTAACCCAGAGATCATGACCTGAGCCGAAGTCAGATGCTTAACTGACTAAGCCACCCAGGTGCCGCTAAAGTACTTATCATTTGAAAAGAAGATATCAGGGGCGCCTGGGTGGCTCAGTCGGTTGGGCGGCTGACTTCAGGTCATGATCTCACATACTGTAGGTTCAAGCCCCGTGTCGGGCTCTGTGCTGATGGCTCAGAGCCTAGAGCCTGCTTCTGATTCTGTATCTCCCTCTCTCTCTACCCTTGCCCTGTTCATGCTGTGCCTCTATGTCTCTCAAAAATAAATAAACATTAAAAAAAATTTTAAAAAAAGAAAGAAAACAAGATATCAAAGTCATGTATATAAATTTTGTTACTCCAGTGTTTAAAAAAAAATCCACATAGGGAAAAGGACTGGAAAGAAATCAGTCAAGACCGTGTGGGTGAAGGTATGGCCCTTGGAGATGACGGAGAAACTAGAACTGAAATGAAGTCATTGAGCTGCCATTTGAGCCCTAGGCTGCTTCCCTTCAGCTGATCTGTTTGTCATGGTTAATCCAAAAACTTTCGGAAAAATGCCAACAATGGTATTTAAAATAGTAAGGTAGTTTTTATAGACTTAAAATTTTTAGTGTATCTATTATTGCTTTTGTCTAATTTCCAAATATTTTTGACTAATCCCTTCCATAACGAAATATATTTATTCATTCATTAGACAAACCATTACAAAGGGGTTAGTATGCCCCAGATACTAAGCAAAGAATTGAGGAAGAACAATGAAAAAGATAAACTTGGTCCCTGTCCTCGCAGAGGTCTTAATCTAGCAAAAGAAATGAACACAGGACAAGTAATGAGCAGTAGTCACAGCCAAGTACAGGATGCTAAGAGAATACATGACAGGGGAGTATATGGTGTGGGGAAGGAGGCAGTCAGACAAGTCTTTCTGAGGCCATACAGCAAGTTTCAACAAATTTCAAAAGATGGAAAATATACGGAGTATGGATACCAACCAAAATACAGTCACCTCTCCAAATGATAGGAAAAGTTACTTTAAAAATACCCAGGGACGCCTGGCTGGCTCAGTCAGAGGAGCACGTAACTTGATCTTGGGATTGTGAGTTCAAGCCCCACGTGGGGTGTAGAGATTACTTAAATAAATAAAATTTTAAAATAAGTAAATTTTTACCAAAAAATCCATATGCTGGGAAATAAAGAGATACATTTCCAAATAACCCCTGAATCAAATAAGAATTCAAAATAGAAATTAGAAAATGTTTGAACAAAAAAAAATAGGGGGCAGGGAGCACCTGGGTGGCTCAGTCAGTTGAATGGCCAGGTCTTGATTTCAGCTCAGGTCATGATCCCAGGGTTGTGGGATCCAGTCCTGCCTTGAGATCTGTGCTGAGCGTGGAGCCTCTTTGGGATTCTCTCCCTCTCCTCTCTCTCTCTCTCTCTCTCTCTCTCTCTCCATGCCTCTCTTCCCTGTTCACATGCTCGCTCTCTCTCAAATAAAAATAGAGGGAAAAATGTTTTTAAAAATGTTTGAACAAAAATACTATATCTCAAACTTGTGGGAGTAGCTAAAGCTGTATAAGAGATACACATGTACAGTTGGCCCCTGAAAAACATGGGTTCCAACTGCCCCAGTCCACTTATAGAGGGATTTTTTTTTCAGTAAATACAGTGCTTAAAATGTATTTTCACTTCCTTATGACTTTCCTAACAACATTGTCTTTTCTCTAGCTTACTTTACTATAATACAGTATAGAATACACATAATACTCAAAATATGTGTTGACTGTTCTATGTAATCAGTAAGGCTTCTGGTCAACAGTAGGCCATTAGTTTAAGAGTCAAAAGTTATATGGGCATTTTGGTGGGGAAAGGGTCAGGGTCCCTAATCCCACATTAATCCCACACTGTCCAAGGGTCAACCGTGTGTGTGTGTGTGTGTGTGTGTGTGTGTACGAAATTCCAAAAAAGGTAAAATTCATCTGTAGTAACAGAAAGCAGATCAGTGTTTGCCTGGGGTCAGGATGGCCGCGTAGGAGGAGAAAGGGTGGAGATTGACTAGAAAGTGCAACATTCGTTAAAACTCCTCAAACTGTTCACCTAAAATCTGCTCTTTGATCTGGATGTTAATTATATTAAATATTTTTTAAGACTCCGAAGGCGGGGATAGGGGAGGGAGACAGTGCGTCCCAGCGTTTCCGCGAGCCCGCTAGGGATCTGGCTCAGCACTGAACATCCGGCGCTGGCGAGGTCGCACCAGCATTGCAGGTAGGTGGCGTGCAGTTCCTCCTCTCCGACGCCAGGCGGCGGCGTGGGCCGGGAAGAGCGACGGTGACCCTGGAAGCGGCGGCGAGGAGGCGGGCGGAGCGCGGGACTCCATGTGGGCGCCGGCGCGCAGGGGTGTAGCGCGGGGTCGCCATGGCGGAGCTGCAGCAGCTGCGGGTCCAGGAGGCGGTGGACTCCATGGTGAAGAGTCTGGAGAGGGAGAACATCCGGAAGATGCAGGTAGCGGGCAGGGGCTATGCCGGGGAGTCCCGGCGGTTCGCAATTCCCTTCCCGTAGCCGCGGCGCGCCGCTGCCTGCCTCCCCGCAGACCCGAGTCGGGGTGTCCCTGGGGTCGCCGCGGCGCCCTCGGAAGCACCTCTCAGCCTCAAAATTCCTGGAGCTTCCGCCGAGCGGTTGAAATCTGTGCTCCTTCCCCACGCGCAAGGCCCTCCCCCCGCCCCCAGACCAGCCCGAAGGAGCGGGTGTTAGACCCCGGACCAGGGTTAGAAAGCTCCCAAAGTTAAGCGTTCTGACTCCCGAGCTTGTCTGTTCTGCGCAGCCCCTTCCTCAGGTGATGAGGCCGAGACCCAGAAAGGGCACGACCAAGGTGACACACCGGAAAGGCTGAAGCGCTTGGCCTTCTCCGTGGCCAGGTCATACCTGCTTCTGTGTCGCTCCACACAGCGCAGGTTTATATGCAGTTCTGCTTTGATCCCCTAAATGATATGTGGCTCTTAGTCCTGCTGTTAGTCCTGCCTCCTTGACCGAATTGTGGGTTTCTACAAGGTACCTCTGGAGTCATTGATTAATGGATCGGTTGCCCTGTGGTGGAATGTAGTCTAGGTTGCTGACCTCTGAACCCTGTAATATAGGTACCGGGTTTTCAGAACTTGACTTCCTCTGACCCACCGCCACCTTCTCCGTCCACCTGGCTTTCAGTGCAACAAGTGCCAATGAGCTAGCAGCAAGAAGACCACGAAACACTGCTAGGCTTGGAGGATAATTTTCCCATTTGTGGTTTTAGGTTCTTGATGTCTGTTAGAAGGAGAAGTGCAAATGTAGGCGCTCCTCTGTTGCACTCCATGGTTCTCTCTGCCCCAGAGGCTTTCCTACCTAACCTCTCTCTGCCCTCCCTCCCCAGGGCCTCATGTTCCGGTGCAGTGCCAGCTGTTGTGAGGACAGCCAGGCGTCCATGCAGCAGGTGCACCAGTGCATTGAACGCTGCCATGCGCCTCTGGCCCAAGCCCAGGCGCTGGTGACCACTGAGTTGGAGAAGTTTCAGGTGAGGAACATCCCAAACAGAGGACTCCAGTCCTCCATATTGCTCTTTTGCAAGAGATGACAAGTGTTTGTTCAAAACTCTTGGCTTTAATGCCTTGGTTCTTTTAACATTTGTAACAGCTCTGTGGCCAGCCAGTCTTCACAGGGTTTGAAATTTGTGAAAAACTACTGGAGATTGGATGCTATAAGTATTTCCCATAGAAACAGTGTTGTAAAAGGCAGTTCATGATCAAAAGCCTTTTTCCCCCATAGACACGAAATATAATATGTATAGTATAAAGCTTTTAAAACATATATTCATTCATAAATAGTACAATCCCCAGGAAAGTGAAGTAGGCTTTTTTTTTTTTTTTTTTTTTTTTTTGAGAGAGGGAGACAGAGAATCTGAAACAGGCTCCAGGCTCGGAGCTGTCAGCACAGACCCCGACGCAGGGCTCGAACTCAAAGACTGCAAGATCATGACCTGAGCTGAAGTCTGCCGCTTAACTGATGGAGCCACCCAAGCACCCCCTTTTTTTAAATTTTATTATTTTTTTTAATGTTTACTATTTTTGAGAAGGAGAGGAAGTAGGCTAGTCTTTTTTTTCTTTTTTTTTTTTACTTTTATTTATTTTTGAGAAACATAGAAACAGAGCGTGAGCAGGGGAAGGGCAGAGAGAGAGGGAGATACAGAAACTGAAGCAGGCTCCAGGCTCTGATGAGCCATCAGCACAGTAGGCTAGTCTTAAAGACGCGCAGATTAGGGCAATATCCTGACATCATTTTGTGGATTCGCCCACCCAGAACCGCCCTTCTTTGCTATATCCAAAGGGCAGCTCCTGTGTCACTAAAGAGCAGTCATTTATATGAAGGTTAGTATTACTGACTCATTGATGCCTTCTTCACAAGGCACTCCGAGGTCACTAAGAGCAAAAGGTATCCACCGTCTCTCTCTCTCTGGCGAAAACGGTAGCCACAACTTCATTTTATTCCCTTCCTATGACTATACTTTGCTGGAGCTTGGGAGAAGCAGAGCCCACTTCTGAACCAGTTTTTCATAGTCTAAGATTCTGTCCACGTGGGAAAAATTGTATCTAACATAGAATTTTTACATTCTGCTACACATAATTCTTCAAAATTACTGACACTGTGAAGGTATAATTTGTCCAAGATCCCGAACTAATTTTGTAGATAGGATCTTTGAAATTTTGATTCCCGAATTGCTGTATAACTTTCTCCTTCTGTTCAATTATTAGTCCTCTACAATTAGATTTACTCTTCCACTCTGCCAGAACTCCTCTAGCCACTCCCCTCTATGGAGCTAAATCCAGTGGTCATTTCTCATCCCTCCTCTTACTCAGCCTGCCTGCATCACTGACACAGCGATCGCTCCCCTCCTCCTTGAAACAGTTTGTTCGGTTGGGCACCAAGACACCTCTCTCTGGTTTTCCACCTGTCTCCCTGGCCATCCTTTCTTGGCCTCCTTTCCCGCCTTTCCCCTCTCCAACCTGTGAGCATAGGAGTGCCTAGGGCTGTCCTTGGACCTTTTCTCTTTTGGAGCTAATTCTCTAGTCTCATAGCTATAAATCCCTGCTGTAAATATCATATATATGCTGACAACTCCTACTGTTCATTCATATCTCTAGACCAACTTCACTCCTGATCTCCAGATTCCTACATCCAACTGCTTCTTTAACACTTCCACTTATTTTGTCTACCTCCCCTCATTGGCATGTAAGTTAATGAGGGCAAGAACTTTGTCTGTTTTACTCATTGCTGTAGTCCCCAGGATTAGAAGAGTACCTGGCACATAGTAAATTCTCAATAAATATTTGCCGAGTGTTTTTCTGTCACAAAGACAGATACTAAAGAATCAAAATGTTTCTAAATCTTTTTTTAAATTTTTTAATTAATGTTTGTTTATTTTGAGAGACAGCGTATGCAAGCAGGGGAGGGGAGAAAAGAGAGGGAGAGAGAATCCCAAGCAGGCTCCAAGCTGTCAGCACAGAGCCCAGGGCCGGCTTCATTTAACCCACCATGGTATCATGACCTGAGCCAAAATCAAGAGTCAGGCACTTAGCCAACTGAGCCACCCAGGCACCCCAAAATGTTTGTAAGTCTTAACTGTAGCTAACAGTAGCCTCTAGGTACTTCTCTTCCCTTTCCTGGAAGGGGCTTCTGTACAATTTATTCTGTCATTCACCTGCTTTCTTGTAATGCTTTCTCTGGACCCTCCAGGTGCCACCCTCTATATCAGTCAGGATAATCCTGGTCAGTTGCACTATAGTGTCCCTTTAATTGATCCAGATTATATATGTCAAGCCAAAATTTGGAACAAAGGGCCTAGCACATGGTAAGCACTTGGTAAATGAAGGGCAGCCTTTCAGCCTTCTCTGCCCTCTTCCTTCTTGCCACAGGACCGCCTGGCCCGGTGCACCATGCATTGCAATGACAAAGCCAAAGATTCAATAGATGCGGGAAGTAAAGAGCCTCAGGTGAAGCGGCAGCTGGAGAGTTGTGTGACCAAGTGTGTGGATGACCATATGCACCTCATCCCGACCATGACCAAGAAGATGAAGGAGTCTCTCTTGTCCATTGGGAAATAGGAGTCTTTGCAATTGGCCATCTGGGCTGACAGCAGGAATCTATTTAAAAAGAGAAATGGGAGTTTTGGTCTTTTAAGTGAAGTTTATGAAGAAATTAAGGATGGCAGCAAGCTTGAGGCATGTGTCACTTGCCTCCGGACATTGGTTCTTTTATGTTTCAACCCTGGAAAGTGAAATGAAAAAAAAAAAACTGGTGCTAAAATTTGGGTCAAAGATAGCACAGCAGAGTTTTTCATAGCCTAAATTTCACATGCTTGTCCTAGCATAAGGGATCTCCCTTGTACCAGGCCAGAGCCCTCCAAGGTACCAGATTCTCCTTAGCACACAGGTACCAACAGGCTGGCAGGTTCTTGTAACCTTCCTGTGATCTGGTGGTGTAAGCAGAGCTGTTTCTGTTTGTTGCCAACCTCCTGTTTACCAGAAGGATCACTAAATCATTTTCCATAAGCTGTAAAACAAAGTCCATGAGGTCACTAATTTAGAAGGGAAAAAAGTTTCTGGGTCTTCATTTTGCTTGGTTTGATTTTACATACAAAGGCATGAAGTCGATTTAAGATGTGGAATTGGGAGAGGTAATTTGGATAAGAACTTTGAATAGTTCATATGGATATCTGTTTCGGCCAATGAAATGGTATGCATTTCTGGAAAGCTGCATTACGTCTCTCAGCTGAAAGACGCTGCAAAAACCGGAGAGGCGATGCTACACCGGGTATGGGAAGCAGACCTTGCCTCTCACTGGCTGCCGTGGTGGGCCCTGAGAATAGCTGTCTGCAGCAGAGCGACAGGACAATCTCACAGTGATCTCTTCCCTTGAAGGGAAGTGGGGGGGTCAATTGCACTATATACCGGTATCCAGGAATGGACATTGAAGGAAGAACTGTTGCCTTCTTAATTAAGAGAATTATTAAGTACTGGATTTGGGAAAACCTGGTTTTTATAGAACAGAATGGAATGAAATCCTAAACTCAGTATTGCTTATCTCTCCCCCTGAAATAACAGAGCCCTTTTGAGACCATCTCTTGGCAACAGGAAGGTCAAAGGAGAAAAAGTAAGCCACTCAGGGGTGAGCTATGATTCCTTTAAAGCAAAAGAGGGGCAACCTCCGCCTCGTTACCAAATACCACTTTTGCCTGGGGCCTTTGCAGCAGTGTTCCTGCCCCAGCTCTAGCACCCTTTCATTTTGATAAGGACCTTATTGTCTTTTTACCATCTTATTACTTGAAATGATAATATAGCCTGTGTTTGGTGTTTGAGGCTGTGATATATTTTCCTAGTGGTTCAGTTTTAAAAAATAAATAAGGTTTAGTTTTTCCTCCATTACTGTGTTTCTTGACGTATATCTGGGCAGTGAATATATAACTTTCTTAGGATGCTTCTCTTTGTAATGTGAAGTAAGTTTCTTCAGAGGTGTGAAGATTAGTTATGAGTTATGGTTCAGATGCAGGACTGGTTCGTTGTGAATGGGGGAAACTTTGAAAGCAGGCTAAGGCACTATGACTTAAAGTCCATTAATGTAAAAAGAAACTGCCTATAAAGTTAAAAAAAGAAATTCAATGTCTATTTCAGGTCTCTAGCTTCAACTCAACAGTAACAGCAAGAGGTAGAGGGGTAGTTAAGGAACCCTCTTGCAAAAATGCAGCATCTAGAATTTTGAGTACCCAGAGTACAAACTATGTGATGAGTTTAGATCTTTACTATCATTAGCATTTAAATAGATCCATTCCTGAACATTAGGAATGAATTGAATTTTGGAGAATCATCCCCTCCCCTCCTTAGAATCACCAAGGCTTTTCTATAAAGCCTAAATCTTATGTAATCCCAATTTTACTTATCCATACGTGTGTATTCGTCTGTTTTGGATAACCTAACTGGGAGCAAGTCAGAGATCACTTTTTACACTTGAATTGATTTTCGAGTTAGTGTTTCAGAGATCGCTCAAGTTTTATAGGAGCAAGGTACATTAAGTGGAGTTCTGGAGGCATGTTACAAGAACTGCAGGACTGTCAGTAGGGAATAGACTTCCACGTTATATATTAAAGTTCTTAGAAACTGAGGCCAATCACCCAACTTCTCTGCTGTCCAGAGGTCTCTAATTATGTTACTGGAACCCTAGGCTTAGCATGACAATATGTAGGAACACACGCCAAAGAAATATTAGGCGCCCACTCCAGAATCCATATTCACATAGTATATTGAAGAAGATAACCGAAGCAATGCACAAAGAAAGAGATGAACCGGTTTCCCCTAGAAGCTAGAGACTGAATCATTATGCCAATTTTATAAACCGGGAAACAGATTTGAGACGAGAACTTGAGGCCTCGCCCCTCGCCCCTTCTTGGCCAATCGCTGGCGACACAACCAAAAGCTCGAGACTGATAGGCGAGTTTCGGCTTCCCCTAAGCCCTAACTATCGCGAGGTAAAATGTGAACTCCGCTAACAATGGATTGGCTGACAGGATTGGTGACGTCAGACGCAAAACGCCGGGCCTAACGCGGGAGCGTGAGGGACGCCACGAATTCCGTTTGGAGGCATCTTTGAGCTCGCGGCGTAAGACACCATGAGCAAAGCTCACCCTCCCGAGTTAAAAAAGTAAGTATGTGAGAGGGCTGTGTCTAAGTAGCAACTTTGCGTGCTTCGAGTTCCTTAGATCCTTCTCCATTTCCTCCAGTGTGCCTGGCGTGCGTGTTCTGGCCGAGGCCGCGGAGAGCCTGGGAGCGTCTCGCGCCTCTGCTTGAAGCCCGCGCAGACCTCCCGTTTAGGCTTGGTCAGCATGGCTTGGTTACCGGTGACGGACAAGGCGCCTCTATATTGCCTTCTCGCCTCTCTAGCTGCATCTCCCGGGCCCACGTCTTCCAGTGCACTCTCTCAGGCTCTTTCTCTTTTGCTTGGAGATCTGGGGTGCCATCCTTTGTTGAACACCTTGAATAGCGTTAAGTTCTAGATAAGGTGACTGGAGAGTAATTTATATACTAAAGTGGGCGGAATGGACGTATTTAATAGTATATGAGAAGTCAAAAGCACCTTTTTTTTAAGTTTATTTTGAGAGAGTGAGCACGGGGGTGGGGGCAGAAAGAAAGGGAGAGAATCCCTCCTAGCAGGCTCTGCACTTCCACAGAGTCAGAGGCGGGCCTCCTACTCACCAACCCTGATACCATGACCGAGCTGAAACCAAGAGTGTGATTCTTAGCCTCTTGAGCCACCCAGGCACCATCTATAAAGCCTCGTTAGTCTTCTAGTTTATAGCCGTCTCTTTGAGAATTTGTTTTGTTTGAGAGAGGTGTAAGCAGGAGAGGGGCAGAGGGAGAATGAGAGGGGTTCTCAAGCAAGACTAGTACCTAGTACCTAGGAGTACCAGTACCTAGGAGCCTGCTGGGTTGGATCTCAGGAGCCTGAGATTATGGACTGATTAAGAGTCCCACGCATAACCGACCGGCCCACTCAGGTACCCCATCTTTGAACTTTAATTTAGAAATTCCATTCCTTTCTTTTGGTTTCTTGTGCTTCAGTTAAATTTTAATGTCATGTGAGACCTGGCTCTGTTACCAGCTGTGTGAGAACATTCATTTATTTTTTTTTTCCTATCAGAGAAGACTAGGGTTTTTTTTCCCCCTGTATCCAGTAAAATTAACTCAAAACAGGATATTCCTACTTAAGATAGGCCCGGTTTAAAGTTTTAACCTCTTCAAACACTCCTGACTGAACTTAGTATGTTCCATGCCTCCTAAGTATGTCTATCCTGTTCATACCATGTAATGCCAGGATTCTGCAGGTAGTAGTTGAATAGCACAAAGGATACAAAATTGATTCAGGGATCATTTTGGGAGAAAGCCATCTGGCCTCTGTATAGTTCACTTATTACCAGCTCCGTAAAAAAAAAAAAAAAAAAAAAAGACTTCATTGAAAGGTCATGTTTACATTTAAATGCACATTTGTTATCAAGGCCATTTTGCGCAAAAATTATAAGCCTAACTTCAAGAAAAATCGAAATTATTGTGAAAATGCTGATCTGAAACTTACAAATGATGAGCTGATAAAATCTTACAAATATCCTGGATTCATCAAGAACTGGTGAAATGGTGATTATTTTTTAACAAAAGAGCCCTTCTCTACGTGTAATGTTAGATTTCCTATTTGAGAATTTTAGCAGATGAAACTAGCTTTAATGTTTTGCTCAGCTCTACATTTCATGTATTGTAAAATCCTTTGAGACCTGCCTCCAGAATGACCTTCAGTTTTTTTTTTCCTTTACTATCTCATAAATATCTTTTACTCTTTTTTGCCTTCCTCCTGGTTTAGCTTAACTCAGTAGTTCTTAACTAGGGGGTAGGGATTCTGCTTCTATCGGCAGGCATCTAGTGAGAAGAGGCCAGGGATGCCGTTAAACCTTGTACATGCACTGGACATACTTCAACGAAGAATCATCTGGCCCCAGATGTTAATAATGCAGAGGTTGAGATACCCAAGCCTAACCAAATTCTCCCTCCCGCCCCTTAAAAATTGCTATCACAGTAGTCTTGCCAATGACTGGACCCTGTTTTAATAATTTATTGCCATCTGCATGGCATTCAAGCTCCTCCATCTGAAATCCAAGTACACGTGCACTGATCAAATTCACGCACTAATATTTGAGTGCCCCATTCTCCAGCCAAAATGAACCATTTGCATTTGCTTAAACTTTCTCACCTGCTCTGTGACCTTAGGCAATTTACTTAACCTTTCTGAGCCTGTTTCTCATCTATAAAATGGTGGTAATGACAATATATAACTTATAAAGTCATCATAAAGATTAAGTTACATGTGTTATGCTGCATTGTATATAATATATCCTATTAAAATAAAATTACCATACTAAATATTTTTATTTGTAAGTGTGTCTTCTCACACCTTTTGTCAGGCCTATGTATTAATTTATCTTTAAATTCTCCCGTGATATGTTCTACATTAAAATTGCATGAAATTTCATATTTGGTAGCCTGTAACTGGAAGAGGTAAAAACTAGTTTGACTACATTGCCTAGTATTCTCATATCCTGCTGAGATGAGATTTCCCTGTTTAAATCAGATTTTTTTAAAGCTTCAAGATATGTATTTATTTTGCTAAAAAATACTTGTGTTGAGGAATATCTTGAACACTTAAGATTGATGCTTAATATTAAATAAAAGAACACTGTTTATTGTCTCAAATATAAAATAGCTAGTGAATTGAATATAGTTTATACCTTCTAGTTTCCTCACAACTCGGGTTTTGCTAATAACCAAAATCTAAACAAATCTTTGTTTTTGTTATGGCTATAAAATCCCATCATCACGGGGTGTCGGGAGAGCATGCAACTCTTGATCTTGGAGTTGTAAGTTAGAGCCCGATGTTGGGTGTAGAGATTAATGTTTGTTTATTTTCAACGGGCACGGGACAGAGGATCCAAAGCAGGCTTCACAATGACAGCCATGAGCCCAATACAGGGCTGGAACTCACAAACCATGAGATTGTGACCTGACCCAAAGTCAGACACACTCATCCCACCGAGCCACCCAGGCACCCCAAAAATAATTTTAAAGTCTTTAAATACAGTAAAGTCCAGTCATCAAAAATTAGGTCAGTATTGAACAAGAATGTTTTTGTAATTCATATCAGTATAAAAACTCCTTTGATGTACATTAATATATTCTAAATCCATTCCGTTTTTATTATCTTCCCCCTTCCTAAATTATATTGCTCTATGTGCTAAGTGAGGTAGCCCTTTATTCCCTCCTTTACAACAGTACAAAGTTTTTGCTATTTTAAGTTTCATTATTTTTATTGTCTAATTTTAGCAAATTATATTGACTGTACCTACTTTTGTGCTTATTTATGCTTAATTTTTTTAATCATTTATATAATTTTACCCCCTTTTTTTCAGATTTATGGACAAGAAGTTATCATGTAAGTTTTTTTGGAGTCTTGTTTCATTTTTAATTAGTTGCTTTCTTCATGTGTCTTGGCAATGTAATGTTGGGAGCAACTTTATGAAAATTTACAGCACACAGAACCTCTAATTCACATCCATTAATTAAGCAGGTTTATCGAAATCCTACACAGGCTATTTTATTACCTAATTTTAAAATATTTTTTTAAATATCTATTTTGAGAGAGAGAGTGAGTAGAGGAGTGGCAAAGAGAGAGAATCCCAAGCAGGTTCCACACTGTCGGTGCAGAGCCCAACATGGGGCTCAATCCCACGAACCATGAGATCATGACCTGAGCCAAAATCTAGTCGGACACTTAACCCAAACACACCCCCTAATTTCTGATAGTTAACAGATTGCACAGTACTATTTCCTATAAGCCCTCCCTCACTTAGAATTAACAAGATTTTCCTATTTTGTGATATTTGAAAATTTATCAACCTTTTTCTTTTAAAGCAAAAGACTTGGACTAGGAATAAAAATCCTACCTATACAGTACTTGAAGTATATAGGAGTTAAGACCAGGACTTCAAAGGCAAGCAGCCTTCCCTTTGAATCCCAGCTCGAGCCCCTAGTAGTACTTTAAAATTTTGTTTTATTTTAATTCCAAAACAGTTAACACACAGTGTTATATTAGTTTCAGGTGTGCAAGATAGTGATTCAGCACAAGTGTGACTGGGGGAGAGGCAGAGAGAGAGGAAGACACAGAATCTGAAGCAGGCTCCTAGCTGTCAGCACAGAGCCCAACGCAGGGCTCGAACTCATGAATCGTGAGATCATGACCTGAGCTGAAGTCAGAAACTTAATGAACTGAGCCATCCAGGCACCCCTTGTTTTTGGTGATTTTTGTTTTCTTTTGTTTTCGGATTTTTGTAAGTTTAAATGTGGAATTAAACGTGAAATGTTTAGCCCACTGCTTGGCATATATAAGGATAGTGGATTATGTATCTCAGGTACCTGAGTTTTATTCCACTTAATGTTTAATGGTCAGTTTTATTAAACTTCTTTTTCTCTTTTTATAGTGAAATTAAATGGTGGCAGACATGTCCAAGGAATATTGCGGGGGTTCGATCCCTTTATGAATCTTGTGATAGATGAATGTGTGGAGATGGCAACTAGTGGGCAACAGAACAATATTGGAATGGTGGTAAGTAAAGATAGAAGGTTTCTCTTAAAGATTTCATATTTATTTTGGAATAAGAATTATTTTCTCTTCTATTAAAGTCTTGGGTTAAATTGGAATTAGGAAAATAACAGGCAAGATTAGACTTTCAGTCTCCCATTTAGTTTGACATATGGCAGTCATTCAACTGTGATGTAATCCCAGTTCTGGTAGGTTAGATCTGAATCTTATGCAGAACACTCTGAAGTTCTTGGATTTGAAATAATGGTAGGAAGTCATTTTTGAGCTTTATAACAGAGGCCAAAGTCAGTCCTTCGTTATACTCAATTTTAACATGCTTATGAATTTCCAGAAAATCTTAATAAAATGCAGATTCTATCCGGGCTCCTGGCTGGCTCAGTCAGAAGAGCATGGGACTCTTGATCTTGGGGTTGTGAGTTTGAGCCCCATGCTGGGTGTAGAGATTACGTAAAAATAAAATGTAGATTCTATCTAACAAGTGCCTGTGTGATGCAAATCTGCCAGGCCAAATCATACTTTTTGATTTTAATTGTATATATAATTAAACCCAGATTTTGTGATTTGTCACACCCAAATTTAAAGGTGGCCTTCAAGGTAGGGGCACCTGGGTGGCTCAGTCGGTTAAGTGTCCAACTTAACATGACAGCTCAGGTCATGATCTGTGAGTTCAGGGCCCATGTTGGACTCTGCGCTGACAGCTCAGAGCCTGAGGCCTGCTTCTGATTCTGTGTCTCCCTTTCTCTGCCTCTCCCCCACTCACTCTCTCAAAAATGAATAAATGTTAAAAATAAAAATAATAATAATAAGTGACCTCTCCAAAGAGGACATTTAGATGGCCAACAGACACATGAAACGATGCTCAAAGTCACTCATCATCAGGGAAACAAATCAAAACCACACTGAGATACCACCTTACACCGGTTAGAGTGGCTAAAATGAATAAATCAGGAAACTGTCGATGCTGGTCGGGATGTGGAGAAGCAGGCACCCTCCTACACTGTTGGTGGGAATGCAAACTAGTGCAGCCACTCTGGAAAATGGTGTGGAGTTTCCTCAAAAAAAACGCAAATAGAGCTACCCTATGACCCAGCAATAGCACTGCTAGGAATCTACCCAAGAGACACAGGAGTGCTGATGCATAGGAGCACGTGTACCCCAATGTTCATAGCAGCACTTTCGACAATAGCCAAATCATGGAAAGAGACCAAGTGCCCATCAACTGACGAATGGATAAAGAAGATGTGGTACATATATACAATGGACTACTACGTGGCAATGAGAAAAAATGAAATCTGGCCATGTGTAGCAACATGGATGGAACTGGAGGGTATTATGTTAAATGAAATAAGTCAGAAAAAGACAGATACCATATGTTTCCATGCATAGTTAGATTTTTGAGAGACTAAGCAAAAACAATGGGGGAGAGGAAGAGGGGAAAGGAAAAAAAGACACAGAGAGGGAGGAAGTAAAACACAAGAGACTCTCAAAGACTAAGACCAAACTGAGGGTGAGGAGGGTGAGGAGGGTGAGGGAGGGAGGAGAGTGGGTGACGGGCATTAAAGAGGGCATGTGTTGGGATGAACACTGGGTGTTATATGTAAACCAATTTGAAAATAAACTATTAAAAAAAAAAGTGACCATGGTTAAAGTTGCAAGGGATAATCACAGCGACAGCCATTCACATGAAAGAAAATAGGGGGAAAAAAAAAGAGGACCAAACATTTCTATATTCATTAGGCCATGGTGGTATGCCTAGTGAAAAAAGTTTTGATGTTTGTCAACAAGACCCAGACTTTGAACTCCACTCTTTGTCCAGCATAGGACAGTATACCCAGTATGTGGTAAGTCCCAAATTTCTTGGGAAAAGTAAATTAAAAAGGACAACTTCTGCTTTAGCAAATTACTGAGCATAAAGAGCTCTAAAAGGTGGTAAAAGTTCCTAATTGTTAGCCTTTTCTTTTTTTTATAAAGTTTATTTATTTTGAAAGCGTGCGCATGGGTGCATCAGAGCTGGGAAGAGGCAGAGAAAGAGAGAGAAACCCAAGCAGACTCCCGAAATCAAGGGTCAGATGCTTAACCAACTGAGCCACTGAAGTGCCCCATGCCTCACGATTTTTAATCGCTCTTTCCAAGGTGTATGTTAGTGCTTGCAAATGCTTTTCCATTTGAAAAGCAAATTGATGGTCAGGGCTGGAAAAACAGCTTAGAGTCAGTCTCTAGGTAGGAGACTCTCCTCCCCTTCCAAGTTTTATGCAAATTGACCGACCTTTTAAGGTACATTTTCCTTGAGCTTCTATTGAAAATGAATAAAATCATTAGCACCCGTTTTTTTCTAAAAACAGTTCTTAAATACTAGTGGTAAAAATTCTATACTAAGATGCTCTGGAGTTCCTACTAGCTTTGTGGTTATAGCTCCATTTTAGGTTTGTATTCTTTATTAGATAGCAGTGCTCTTTCAAGAGGCTAATAGCCAGTGTAGCACTTGGCAAAAACTAGCATTGAAGCACACAAGCAGCACTATGGAATTCTAGACCTGATGGTTCCAGTTTGATTTGGAGAATGAGGCTTAAATACAATAAGTAAAGAGGAGAATTACTATACAGCAAAAGTGTGCACTCAGCCTGATTTCATGTATTACGTGAGAGGACAAAGAAGTGTGCGATACCTACCATTTTAGAAAATGTTGATGAAAGCGACGGTTTTATTTTTTTATATATTTTTTAACGTTTTTTATTTATTATTGAGAGAACATGAGCAGGGGAGGGGCAGAGAGAGGGGGAGACACAGAATCTGAAGGAGACTCCAGGCTCTGAACTGTCAGCAGAAAGCCCAACGCGGGGCTTGAACTCACAAACTGCGAGATGGTGACCTGAGCTTAAGTCGAACGCTTAACTGACTGAGCCAGCCAGGCGCCCTATTTTGTTTTTTAATAATGCTCCCAAAAGCTTCCGATCTGAACATTTTAGTTATATGAAATAACTTCTCTGCCATCCTCCCCTTCTAGGGAAAGGGTCAGAAATGGACACATTTAGAAGAGAGGAAAGAAAGCTAGTAGTTTCTCATGCTTTGATCAGTGAGATGTGATATTCACCTTCTGTTGCAAATAACCCAGGAATTAAAACTCTGAGAACTAAATAAGCATGTTGTTTAGCTTTAAATTTTTATCCCTAACTTAAAGAATAAAAGTTTATAGGCCCCTTCAGTCCCTGTTTTTAGGGTATTGTTCTCTTTTCATGCTGCTCTTTATTTCTATGCCACCTTCTCATAATGGTCATTGCTGTTTGTATCTGCCAGGCTCCAAGACACTGTTCCTTTCCGATCTGTCAGCTGTAGTAATCACACACAGTTTGTTTATTTAACAGGGACTTATCGAGCCCTCTCTATGCCTGCCACCACTTTAGACTTTAGGCACGAGGGATACTACAGCTGCCCTCACAGAAATGACATCAGGGTGCCTGGGTGTCTCAGTTGATTAAGTGTTCGATTTCTGCTCAGGTCATGATCTCCCACTTTGTGGGTTTGTGCCCCACATTGGGCTCTGTGCTGACAGCTCAGAGCCTGGAGTCTGCTTCAGATTCTGTGTCTACCTCTCTCTCTGCCCATCCTTCCCTCTCTCAATAATAAATATTTTTAAAAAAATTTTTTAGGGGCGCCTGGGTGGCTCAGTCGGTTGAGCGTCCGACTTCGGCTCAGGTCATAATCTCGCAGTCTGTGAGTTCGAGCCCCGCGTCAGGCTCTGTGCTGACAGCTTAGAGCCTGGAGCCTGCTTCAGATTCTGTGTCTCCCTCTCTCTCTGCCCCTCCCCACTCATGTTCTGTCTCTCTCTGTCTCAAAAATAAATAAACATTAAAAAAAATTTTTTTAAGAAAAAAAAAATAAAAAATTTTTTAAAGGTGACATTTTCATGAGGAAGACCATAACAATGCATGTGATAAAGAAAACAAATAGAATGAGGGGAGAAAAGAACAAGTTATAGCTATTTTTACTTCAACTGCCTGCAAGCATAGCTCCACTTAGAATCTTACTCAGAATGCTTCCATTTTAATATTTCCTCTCCCCCTCCTATCTTTTCACCTTTCCAGCTCTACTGGACCTGATCTGTGATTGCAGTGTGATCTACTGCCCACCAGGAGCTCCTTATTTTCGAAGTCCCCTTCCCTTCTAGTTTGACGTATTTTTCTACCCCTTCTATCATTCTAACTTTCTTAAACTGTTACTGGCCATTTCACCTATGCTCATAAGTATCCTTCCTTATCTTCATTTGCAGCATGACTACTATGTTAAGCACTCTGCTCTTTATAACTTCTCTTCCTGCCTCTAAGAAGCTCCCATTCTTTTACTGCCAGAACAGTGGTTATTCCCTCAACTGTGAAACTTTCACGCTCTTATTATATGGTTTCATGATGTCCTCCAAATTTCTTAACATTGGTGTTTGAAGTCTTCTAAGATGGAGTGCAAATTTTGTTTCCCATTTCCTGTCATAGCCTTTTACTGCATTCAAATTAGATTCTTTCCTTATCCCCTTAAACTTTTTCATCTTGGTTTTTGTCTAGAGTTTCCTGTCTTCCTGTCAAAAATCTACCCTGTTTTCAAGACCCAACTAAATGCCATCTTCATAGAGCCTACTTTTCACAACTTCCATCCTGGTTTCTTCCCTAAATAATCTTGTACCCTTAAACTGACATATTGTACTGTGTCCTATTGACTTACAGAGTCCTTGAGACAGAGAGGAGCATGTTGAGTACTGCAGTTTAGAAGGTGAAATGAGTCATGGGGACTTGGCATCTCAAAAGAGTACTTGTTAGTCTTATTAAATCTAGAAAATGTACATCTTACAAAGGGCTTAGTAGCTTCTTGTCATGATTAAGACTTAATATAACCCTCCGGCTTGAAAAAAGCCTCACAAACTGATCTTTAATACTGAAAAACCATGAATGATTCTGTGAAAATTCTTTTATCAATATGTCAAATAAGCTGTGTTTTTTTGTTTTTAAGGTAATTCGAGGAAATAGTATCATCATGTTAGAAGCCTTGGAACGAGTATAAACAATGAGTGTGTTCACCAGAAGAAACCAACTGCTTCCACATGTCCCCTCCATAGCACCTGTTTTACTACAATCTAAAAATCAGGTTGTGCATTTTCATATTGAACTTTTTTGTTAAATAAACTTTTTTTATAGTCAAAAAATGCTTTCTCAGACATTCCGAACATGGAAAATTGAATGTTAGCTCTCATTCTAGTTTTTTCTAACACGAACTGTTCCTGGTTTGAGACTAATTTGTTCCAAAGCTTTTATGCATTAATATTGAAGAATCTGATTAAATGTGAAGCATGGCTAGGATGGCTTTTTGTCATGTTTTAAAGAACCTGCAAACCTGAGCAGATTTCTTCTGAAATGTTAACTATAATTTTCAAAACCCTTTAGTAGTTTTGATGTACTCTGACTTTTCCAAGTACATCTACATTCCAAGTATACTGCAATTGAAGTAAAACACAGAAAGTAATGATACAGCTGTTTATTTTGGACATAAACGGGGAAAATATTTTTAATACAAGAATAGAAATAGAACTCGAGAGAAAAACATTCCAGTGTATTGTGATTCTTTGTTAGAGTATAGAGAATAGAAATAATGCTGCCCATAATATATTCATGTAGGTCATAAATTTTATGGCGCACAAACTCAGATGTAAAGATACATTACAAATGGTTGTCTCGTAAACCTAACTTCAAGAAACCTACCAAGCAGATGCTTAGGCCTGTACTTTTTGTGATCTGATAAAAAGCCTACAAATCTTAAATCACTTTAAAACGGTAGAAAATGTGGTATATACAGGTGAGTATGTAAGATACTTGTAAAACACAACATAATGGATGGCTTATGTGTATCTCTAAAATGGTGTTTCCTGTTTATAGAAAAATGTTTACAGCAAAATAGCTAGAGCGATCAAACCTACTTAATCACAATAAAAGGAGCTGATATCAAGTCCAGTACATTTTTATTCTTCTCTGACAGCTCTTTAAATCTTCACTGATGTGGAGAGGCATTTTTTGCAACCACATAGAGCTAAATTATAGAACTGGTTCTCCTAAGAGTGGTTCCTAGACCAAGAGCATCATGTAGGAACTTAACAGATGGGTATTTTCATCTACTACTCCAGGCCAGTTGAAACATTCTGGGGTGAGGCCCAACAGTGGTTTATCAAGCCTTCCAGGTGATTCCAATGCATACTCAAGTTAGAAAGCCACTGGAATAGAGCTGTATTTACCAGTCTCTTCTATACAAAGACAAATAGGGTGGTCTACTGAAGTAACAGGCTCTGGTAGTATTTCCATTAAAAAATATTATTTAATTCTTCTTCATTAACACTATTATGCTTGATACATTGATAATATGTTTTGCTCTTGGAGGAAGCAATTTCCAATGCCCTTTTGGAAAACTTAATCAGATACAATAGCAACAAATTGGGATTCTGGTTAAGTAAATACAGATGTCACATAGCAAAACAAGTCTGTGAGTGATAGAAATTAATTAACTATTATCAGTTTTTAGTAACACAATATTACATTCTCTACAGTATTGCCTCATTAAAACCAGAAAGGGAAATGTGACTGCCTCTTAAGAATAGATGCTTGTTAAGAATAAATGTTAAAAGCTGACCCTTTGAAAAACCATAAATTTAATCACTGCCTTTACATCGAATATATCTTGGCAGTTTTATTAGCATATTAATATTCACAATTGTAGTAGAGACAAAATCATTTGAAGTAAGAATATCATTTTGCTGAAGTAGCTATTGCCATAATCTGGTGATGGACTTTTTTTCTCAAGAATACATGTTAACTCTGTGATAGTTACTTTTAGAATTCACAAGCTTTTACTTGTTCTGTCCTACTAGCGACTATAGGGACAGTGATTTGTGTGATCTTTGTATAATAGATGTAGGTCTGGTTCTTAAGTTTGGTTGCATAGTAGAATCATTTGAGAAGCTTGAAAGTCTTATAGATTATTCCAGTGTGCAGCCAATGTTGAGTACTGCCTTAAAAACAAGATTTCAGCAATGGGTTTCTCACCCCAAATGCTACAGTAGTTTTAGAAGCATTTAACAGTTTGAACATATGTTGGATTTGATCGACTGTGGTATCATTCTGAATCTCCTAGTGTCAGCTACTCTGGAGAAATCTAAGTTGCCTCTTGTCAGACGGTCAATGCTTACTATCAAGATTACTACTAGAGTTCTTGTTGAGAGAAATGATTTTTCACAAAACGAACCTGCTTTGATAATGCGTTCAGTTTCTTGAGACTTTTAAGGCACTAAAACCCTTTCGAGACATCTTAAACCCCCACATCAGTGATTCTCAACCCAGGTTGTACCTTAGAACTTTTTAGCTACAATGCTGAGATCCTATCCTCAATCCCTTAGATCAGAATCTCTGGTTGCATGGGGGTCTTTCAATATTTTTTAAAGTTCCATAGGTGAGGATTTGATAACTGAATGCCAATTTCTTAAATCAGTAAACCTGTATTTGCTTTCATTTTACTTGAGATTTTTGTATGACAAAGTTATACTACTAAGGCTTCTGAATTTCACCCCTAATAAAATCAGGACAGAAGGAAACAAAAGTATATTCAGAAAGTACAGGCTTCTGGCATGGGCAAATCTACTTTGAAAAAAGGTATAAATTAACTAAAGCCAAGCATAGGATACCAGCTCTAACAGTTGTTTTAACTGAAGGTCAGTTCTAGCTGTGAAGCACAAATGAACTAGTCCCCAACTAAAAGTTATGTCTTTAAATTCTTTCTCAAGTGCTCAGGTGAACATAAATCCAGGGCCCCCACCCGCCAGACCCAGTGAATCAGTCTCCAGAGGAGCTAGAGAATCCACATGCTTAACAAACTCCAGGTGATTCTATACTGCTGGCAGATATTAAAAGAGTTAAGAAATTTTGGAGATGGTATAAATACAGTAGTTAACTCCTTTATGCTTAATTAGAAACCTGTATTTCCTCATGACTCACTGGGATTACTTTGTTAAACAATACTAATAACATACGGCAAAACATCAGATTCAAAATCATCTCTTCTCAGATTGTGTTCTTTTTTGCCAGTGATACTCCATTTGGAACCAGGAGGGGGAAAAGTGATCAGTATTATTTCATAGTTCAGTCTTAAGTTTCTCATATAAGTCCTCTTGGTCAATCATGTCTGTGTGCCCATTCCAGCGATGATAAGCAAGGAGAGCGGCATTGTGGGCTGCAATGGCACTCATCTCCATGGCACTTGCTGCACACTCGATGCCATTGAGGTAGTAAAGTCTATCGTGGAGTATGATGGAAGGGCATTTCTCTGGAGGCTTATAGCGAGGATATGCAAGCCATGGCTGCTTCACAGCATAATCATAGGACAAAAAGAGCTTTAATATTTGTTCTTTAGTGAGAATTTCTTGAGAAAAGATCTTCCAAACATGTGCCCTTTCTGTTGATGGTTGAGAATTATCATTTTCTGTCACAGAGGACACAATCCCAATGCTATTAATGAACAAATCTGAATTATCAGTGGTTAAGATTGTACTGAGATCAAATTTGTCTAAAGCTCTAGAGCTAAAAAGAGTTGAATTCAATTGCCCCTTAATTAAAGTTGTCACTATATGTTGGTAGTACTGATGGAATTCCTCAATTGGAGGATCAAAGTTGAGGAAAGTTATGTTGGACATTTTTCGATTCAGTGGAGTGGCCACCAAGACGATGTCATAGAAGTCTGAATGTGTCTCAGATCCAATTTGGTAGACAACTTCATACATCTTTGTGGGATTTCCTAGAGGAAAGAAGCATTCGTGTTAGTCTTTCTAGCACACTATACTTTATACCTTCCAAAAATAGTTATATTAATAGCTTATAAGGTAGAAATAGTTAAGGTATAATTCTAAAGAATTAAAAAAACTTTTAGGGGCAAGGGGTGGCTCAGTTGTTTAAGTGTCTGACTCCTGAATACCTTGTCAATAAGCACAAAATAGGGAATTTTTACTTTTAAGAATGAGATTTTTTAATTCCAAGGAGACGTGCCACTGTACTTGAGCACATTTGGGAATATTTCAATGTGGCATAACGTATACAATTTATAATTCTATCATTTGGAACTGACTGAGAGAGGACCAAAGAGTGGTTTTTCTCCCTGAGCAATTATTTTCTAGAGGGGAAATTAGGAACAATAAAATAGAATTTCAGGCTCACCTGTCCGCTTGGTCCTTGTTTTCTCCTCTATGTACATTACTGAGCCAGTTATAAGGTTGCTTTTGGACGCCTGAAGGAGCCCTGAGCAAACAAGCTTATTTCCACCTTCTACTGCCCAAAGGCCAGAATCCGCACAGGACATTGATACTGCCCCTGTCAGTGGTAGGAAAAAATGTATTTTAATTCTGACTCTGCAAAAGGCCCTCTACCCACTTTTTTTTCCCAATTCAGGTGAGTTCTACTCCAAATGTCTCCAGACATTGCCAAATAGCCCCTGGGGGCAAAATCTCAATGAAAGCTAAGGACTGTCTCCCCCTAAAAATGCACAGATCTACATATACGTAATTTTGCCAACCATGTCTGAGGTTTCAGAGAAAGGTGAGTCTTCAACTCACAGCCTAAAGTAAGAAGTCACCACACATCAGGTAAGCCCTTCTGTGAACTAATATCCATAATATTCCAAGCCTAGGCTTACCCACAAAGCCATTGATGTTCATGCTTTGGCCATAATTGACCCTCATGACAGGAGCAACAATTTCATTGAGGAATTTCTCAGAGAAGCCTGCTTTCTGCAAGGTTTCAAGAAGCGTTCGGTTAAGCATTCCAAGGAATTCGTCCCCTCCTAGAGAGTGGAGTAACTTTTCTACACTACTGAAGGCGTAGTCATGAGATTGGTAGCGGTAGATCCTTTTGAAAAGAAAATGAATGGCCATTAAACACCAAACAAGATAGGGGTAAGGGAAATAGCATCATAATATTCAAACTTTTCATATCTCCTAATGAATTTCTCCTATCATGTAAGATGCACCTCAGTCACTATCTTCCCTGGGTATCCCAGAAGTTCTTATCCCCACCCCCACCTCCTCTGGAGTACACTGTCCTTGTATACTCTTCCGCATTAATATGGTCACCAAGAGCACTTTTAAAGAAGTGGGTATGTCCTATGTCTCCTTCAACTCTTTATTTTCCAGCAGCAGTTAGACATTTCTAAAATTAAACTTTATCTGCCAGGCTTGATCCTCTCCAGCTACCCCCATCCCAGCCAAAATGTAGGCTGCGATGTTAGTTCACTCCTAATATCCTACATGTCATCATCAGTTGATTTAATTTCAAATTTAAATATTTTCACTTCTTTCTGCTTCTCCCACCAAAGAAAACCTTACCAGTCTTCACAACATCGGTCTTATTTCAGTCTCATTTCCCTGATCTTAACTTAGATATTCAGACTACTAAGATGAATAACCAATCTTTGAAACATTTATGAATTTCCCAGAAACCTAAAACACATCTTTTGTCATTATCAGCTTATTCAAAAAACAACTTGCAGGGTGCCTGGGTGGCTCAGTCAGTTAGGCATCCGACTTCAGCTCAGATCACAAACTTGGGGTTGTGGGTTCGAGCCCCAAATCGGTCTGTGCTGACAGCTCAGAGCCTGGAACCTGCTCCAGATTCTGTGTCTCCCTCCCTCTCTTCCTCCCCCACTTGCACTCTGTCTCTCTCATAAAGATTTTTTAAAAAAATTTTTTTAACTTATTACTGCTGCTTATTAGTAAATAAACTCATGACATTAAAAAAAAAATGGAATGGATTTTAGAGCCACATTAATCAAATCTAAGTGCCTTTGCTCTACCTGCAGATAGAGAAACAAGTAAAAGAACTCATCTGAAAGTCTCATGACAAGTACAAGTCTCAAGCACAAACTGCCCCCGTGCCCTCAACCACACAAACACTCATACCCTCCACCGAACAAACCTGACCCATTCACTGATATCTGATTATGCTCTGCATATTGCTCCCCAACACTGCCTTAACTCTTCTAACTAGAACACACTTCTGTCAGCTTGAACCCCACCTCCTCTGCAAAGTTTTGCCCAACTTCCCAGTCCACAGTACCCATGCCACTAATTCAGCACTATTACTTAATGTTTAGGAAATACCACCTGATGTTTTCTTGAACTTCACAGACTTAAAAGAATATCCACATAAATTAGTTGATGCTGACTTCAAAATGTAATTTTTCAAGTTGCAAGTGATACTAAAATGAGAAAGACAGGATTCCTCTCCCTCAAGGAGTTTACAGTTAGGTACAGGTAATAAGGTACGTGCACAGACAAGTAATGAAACAAAGGAAGAAACAAGTGCCAAAGAAAGATCTCTACCAGTGATCCCGGGGAAGAGAATTTTTACAATTTTCTCTCAAAGTTGTAAAGTTTTTGAGCAGGGACAATGTCACATCCATTGCAGTATTACCTCCTGTCTAACAGTAAGTATAGTATACAAAACATAGAATACATTTTTGTGGGAAAAATTGTTACCAGTGCCCAAACTGAGAAACTAAAATCACTCCTTCCAACCATATCAAACCCTAGGAACTTGAAAAAAGTAGAGGATGAAAACACAGACTTTCACTTGAGAAAACAGACTGATAGAAAAAGGGATTCTCAGTAAGATTTAACAGTTGACTACTTATCAGAAACCATGAAGGCCAGAAAGTAGTGGGTTAAAGTGTTGGTAAGGCTGGTTCCTTCTGGAAGCTCTGAGGGAAGAATCCATTTTCTTCCCTTTTTCAGTTTCTATAAATCATCTGCATTCCTTGCCTCGTGGCATCTTCTTAGCATCATTCCAACCTCTTGTTCCCATCATCACATTTCCTACTACTCTCTCTGATCCTCTTGCTCCCTCTTACAAGGACTCTTGTGATTACACTGGGCCCACCTAAATAACTGAGAATAATCTCCCCATTTCAAGATCTCTAATGTAATAATTTCTGCAAAGTCCCTTTTACCTTTCTGTGACACATTCACCAGTTCCAGGCATTAGGGTATAGATATCTTGCAGGGACAGGGAGGCATTATTCAGCCCAGCCCACCACAGGGGGCTATTCCATCAATACAGACAAGATTTAACAGTGCCTTGCATCAAAGTGTAGCAGTGATAGTAGTGAGAAATGGAATTCTTCATACATTTTAAAGACCAACAAGATTGGGGCACCTGGGTGGCTCAGTCAGCTGAGTGTCCAACTCCGGCTCAGGTCATGATCTTGCAGTTCACAGGTTCAAGCCCCACATTGGGCTCGCTGCTGTCAGCACAGAGCCCACTTTGGATCCTCTGTCCCTCTCTCTCTGCCCCTGCCCCACTTACACACTCTCTCTCTCAAAAAATAAACATTAAAAAAATTTAATAAAATAAAAAACCTGATAGGATTAAAGACAGACTGGATTTGGGAAAGGAGAGAGAGAAAAGACTAAAACATGATTCAAACTATGTTATGAGTAACTGAAGGGATCAGTCTTAGATCAAGAAATATTAAGGGACCCCTGAGCGGCTCAGTCAAGCATGTGACTCTTGATTTCCACTCAGGCCACGATCTCACGGTGTCTGAGACTGAGCACTGTATTGGGCTCTGTGCTCTCCCTCTCTCAAAAAATAAACATTATGTTCTTGATTTATTGAAACAGACAGAAATGTAGGATGCATGGCCCTTTGAACAACAGAAGGATCAGTGCTGTAGAAGTAAATACTAAAGACCAGAGGGAGGCAGTAATTCAAAGAAGTTTGGTAATTGTTTTCTAAATTCAAAAATAGTAGGGGCGCCTGGCTGCCTCAGTCCATAGATGATGGGACTCTTGATCTCTGGGGTCATGAGTTAGGGCCCTACTTTGGGTGCAGAGTTCACTTAAACAGCAACAAAAAAGTATAATCTATATATCCCATCACTGGGTCTTTTTCACAGTCCTATAATATCCAGAATTCACTTTAAAAGTGATGTTTTAATTTCTCATAGGGCAATTCTCTACATGCCAAGCAAGCTGCTGGTAAGGAAACTAACAGATATATGCAGGTCTGCATCTGATGCCATCTGAACTTGATTTTCCTGCAGAGCAAGCAGCAACAGGCCACCTACCTTCTCTACAAAGTTACTGGCTATTTCCACCCAAATTCTGTATATTTTCTTAATTACTGGTTTATTGCTTGTCTCTCCACTAGAATGTATAGTCTTTGAGGACAGGGATGTGTTCTAGGTTCTACATCCTCAGGACCCAGAATAGTGCCTGGCACATAATTAGGCAGTCAATATTTGGTGAATGAATAAATGAATGATTACTACTTTAAAATAATCTGCAGTGTTGCTGACCTTAATGTGCCCACTGGAAAGGTGTTCAAGGAATTGACCTAACAATATTTAGAAAGAGAAATTCTCAACTACCCTAAGTTACAAAAACTAGAGTGTATTTATCCTACTCAGCCCTTGTATCTGTCCTTGTCAGTACTTGATCATATGACATGTAATTTTACCTTTTTGAACAATTAATTTTACTACATTGAAACAGAGTAATGAAATATCATTAGCACTTAAAAGCTGAATTTCTTCAGCATCTAAAATTGTAAACAAGCATAAAAATTAGCACAGGCCAATGACCTTGGGGAAAAAAACAGGCTGTATTTTTCAAAGTTAGACTGGTCATTTTATTTTTCCTAACTACCAAAGCAATACACATAGAAAAATTTGAAAATACAGAAACACTTAAAGAAGAAAAAGTGGAGGGGCACCTGGGTGGCTGTTGGTTAAGCGTCCAACTTCAGCTCAGATCATGATCTCGTGGTTCACGAATTCGAGCCCCGCATCAGGCTCTGTGCTGACAGCTTAGAGCCTGGAGCCTGCTTCGGATTCTGTGTCTCCCTCTCTCTCTGCCTCTCCCTGACTCGTGCTCTGTCTCTCTCCCTCTCTCTCTCTCTCTCGAAAATAAGTAAAAATACTTAAAAAAAAAAAAAAAAGGAAAAAGTGGCACTTGTATTCTTACCACCTGAAACCGTGCTGGAATTTACTATCAATGTAAATTCTTAGGGCACAGAACTGATACTCTATCTCAGGCTACTTTCTGGCTCAATGAAATATGTCACAATTAAAGCTCATTTAAGTTTTGTGGTCCTTTCTACCAGCTCTTACACACATTACCTCATTCATCTATATAAAATCAGCACAGTGCAGAGATTAAGAGAACTCGAGCCTGCGTGGGAACTCCAGTTTCACGACTCGCTAGGCGAGTGTACTTGCAAACCTCTATGCCTCCAACGTCCATACCTGTAAGAAGCTAATAACTGTACCTGAGAGAGTTGTTATAAGAATTCGAAGCATTAACATTTATAGAGGATTTAAGAGTGTGTGGCACACCTAGTATTTGCAAAATACATTTTCAGAAGCAAAAATTACTTAATTTTCAAGTGGGTAAACAGTCTGCATATTTTATATAAACCATTTGCCTAACAATCTTACAAATAGTCCTTAAAATTAGATAGAGAACTGTTTCAAGTATTTCTAAAGACCATCTAACTGAAAGGTTTTAGGTTAAATGGAAGGGAAAAAAATTACCTCATAAACTTGTCCAATATATCCTCTACCCACATGTGCATTCGGAGGGACTGAAATCCATAGTGCCAAATTAGTTTAATCATGTTAATTATAAACCAGCTGCTCTCCTCAAACACCAGAGTCTCTCCATTATACACCCCCATTAGGCCACCAAAGCTCTGAACAGTAGAGAGACCTGCAAAAACAGAAAAGGTTAGCTAAGTCAGTGGTTTCTGTGTTGATCAAATGAGAGAAGGTAGTCTAAAGCTATTGGGGATACTCCAAAGTGAGTGAAGTCCAGGTTTCCCCCCGGTTCTCAGGAACCATTAAATGAGCTCTATCTTTAGAACAACGTGTAATACACTATCCATTCATGTTGTCCAAAAGCAAATGTCTACATGCTCATGCTCATATGTCAAAATTAGACTGGCTATTTTTAGTTGGAAAAGACTAAAAAGCCCAAGGAAAATGCCAGAATACCAACTGAACTGAACTTAGAAATGTCAGACATGAGTATGTGCAGCATAAATTGCTCCTGGCATACATTTGCCCTCATGAAGGAGAGACCCAGGAAGCATCCACAGGAGATGTGGAAGGCAACAAAGGGAAAGGAGGCATCCCCATTCCTGTGCAAATCCTATTTTGCATAATTGGGTATTTCAAATAACTAAAAGGAGGTGTAAATTGCACAATATTCCCTGAGCAAAAGGCCTGCAGAGGCTTGCCAGCCTTCCCTCACAACCTGTCTAGCCCCTCTGCTAGCAGGGAAGCAGTCAGATGTCCCGAGTTCTAGGCACACGTCTGCACCCATACCTATGTGAGCTACTTTAAGCCAGACACTTCAAACTCTAGGCCTCCTTTTCCCAGCTGTAAAATGAGTACACGAGGTTTCTGCTGACTCAAACCGTTCTTTGATTCTTCAGCCTGAACCCAGAGGTTTAAGAACTAAGAACAGCAACCATCCCCACCCCACCCGCAGCCCCGCCCCATCGCTGTAATTCCAGATAACTGAAGATACAGATAACTAGTGTCCCATTACGGGGAAAGTGGCTCCTAACTACACTTGTACTAATTGCTAGCAGCAAAGTGAGGAAAATAGTTTTGCCAACTTCTCTGTAAAAGACAAAGCAGAAAAACTTCAGATCCCCATCTGATAAAAATATCCATGGATGGTCACACAGAAATCCACTTAGCTCCAAGACCAAACGACATACCCAGGTCCTTGACAAAACGCTTCATGTGCAGATTTAAAGGATGGATGACAGAACCTCCTGCCTCATATTCTTGCCCTCGCACAGTCATGGTGGCCAGACGGCCCCCCACCTCTCCTCTTTCAAACAGGTCAATCTTCACATCTTTCCCAAACTTCTGCCGCAGATAATAGGCTGCTGAAGTGCCACCAATTCCAGCTCCAATAATTGCTATGGGTGGAGAAAAAAAAAAAAAGGAACAGTTTCTTTCCCTCTCACCCAGCTACTTGGGTTTTGTTTTTGAATAACAGATGTTACTTAAGGCTATAATCACCAATTTCGGGAAGCTGGGAAGGGGAGGCAAGTCACAGTTGCTGTGAAGCTAGAACTCTCTGAATCTAGACAGACACTGCCCCCCACAAAAGTTGTATTACATTTACGTGCAAATTGACATTAGATTTTTTTTTGCCAGATCTCCAAAGGTTCTCACAGTTCTTTGTCAAGGCATCCCTGGATCTGGCACACTCCTTTGTGCCCAAATCACGGGAACAGAGGAGGTGGGCCTTTCCAGCACGCATTTCCAATAAAGTGGCCGCCATTTTTACTAAGATTTGTTCTATCTCATTAATATAGATAGGTTAACGTTCCCACAAAACAAAGCTTTACTGGGGGAAAAAGGCAAAACACAGCAAAAACCAGACTGAAACTTGAGAGTGAACTATTGTTGCTGTGTAGTAGTCCTAGGAAGGGAAATTGTGCAACCTTGGGCCTCTGGGAGTAGGCCCACCTCAGCAAAGCAGATGATGGAAACGGGGTTCCAGTTCAGCCTATCAAGGGAAGCAAACAGGGTCAGCTTGTTTGCACCGCTCAGTGTGCTATGACCGCGTGCGCCTGTCATCTGCACAGCGAGGCGGCCCGTCGCTCCAGAACAAAGCAGAAGACTGGCCTCCCAAAGATGAAGCAAAGGAAGCAGGAGAGGGGCCTCGGCCTCCCCAGCCCCCACGCCTCCGGGACAAGGGGCTTCAGGGACGCCCGGCGGCCCCCCCACCTTAATCCCCTCCTCCCCGGCCCATTCCCCAAGTGGGCACATCGACACGCCTGGGAAGACGCGGTTCCTGGGGCATCGACAGTGGCCCTGAGACGCGAACCGAGAAGACTGCGACCTGCGAAGAGAACTCTGCGCGCGTGGTCTGGCGGCTGTCGCAGCCGCCGGGGCCTGATGCACTGCGCAGGGGCCGCCTGGCGCGGGGCGCGAACTAGCACCCCTCTCGCGCCGCCCCACACCTCACCTACCGATCTTATCCGGCGGGGCCCGCAGCTCGGCGCTCCCGGGGCACCCCCAGCCGCACAGCAGCAGCCACAGCCCCAAGAGCAACGAGCCGAGCTGCCCAGCCGCGCGCCCCATGGCTACCGGAGTGCAGCAGTCTGCCCCGAGCGCCCCACCGTCGGCGGCTGCTGTGAGTCTGCGCGCTCTGCACGCCCCGCCCCCGGCCGGCCTCGCCCCTCCGAGCCCCGCCCAGGTCCGCCTCCAGCCGGCGCGGGCTCCGGCGCCTCAGATCTGTGCGTAGCTCCAGCAACTTCCAAGCTTGGTAAGCTCGTCCCTGAGCCGGCCTCGCCTCTCCGAAAAGCATCCTGCTTCAGGGACATAACAAAGGCACCAGTGGGGGAGGCTCACCCCAGCTCGCCGCCTTATTCCCCATCTATTCAGGTGAAGCACCTTACTTGTTCACTACTGCCCTCTTCTGTCCCTTCAATCTCTCCCTATCAAAGAATGCACAAAGCAAATCGCTGTTAAGAACAGACTGTGGAGCAACAAATGCTTACTGAGTGATCACTGTTTCGGGGACTGTTGGGCATAAGCATAAAATGAATGGGTAAATAGTGGTAGGTGAAAGGGAAAATGAGGGAGACCAGGAATGGGGAGGTCCAAAGTGAAAAGTAATGACAGACTTGAATAAAAGTAATGTGCCCATATCACACGATGGAACATTACGCAAGCATTAAAAAAGAATGTAGGATCCGGGCGCCTGGGTGGCTCAGAAGGTTAAGAGTTCGTCTTTGGCTCAGGTTATGATCTCTGGGTTCAGTTTGTGGGTTGAAGCCGACCTCGGACTTTGTGCCGACAGCAAGGAGCCTGGAGCCTGCTTCAGATTCTGTGTCTCCGTCTCTCTGCCCCTCTCGTGCTGACGCTATGTCTCTCTATCTCAAAAATAAATAAATATTTTAAAATGTTTTAAATAGGTGAAAAAACTAGTGGCTGGGTTATGGGCTTATAAGATCCCATTCTGTAATTAAAATTACACCACCACGATCCTTCCCCTCCTCTCCAAAAAAGAAAACGAAACAAAAACCCAGTGTATGAATATTAAGAACAGTATGGACGGAAGGAAAATAAGTCGAATAGAAAGAAAGATTGAATTTGGAAAAAGGGAGTGTAAAATCCAGTGCAAAGAGCATTCATTGATTGGACAGATATTTTTTGAGTTCCAAGTGGCAGGCGGTGTTCTGGGTGCTTGAGAAAAATCAGTAAACAAAACAGATTTTTGAAAAATATTTATTTTAATGAAGCTGACCTATTGGAGGGAGATATGATCATTGAATAAATAAGTAAATTATATAGTATATAGAGTGGGGTAAGAGGAATGAGGAATGGGTTGCAATTTTAAATACGATGGTCCTGGTAGGCCTCATTGAGCAGGATAGCATTTGAGCAAAATCTTGCAGGACGTGAGGGAGCAGATCAGGCAAATATCTGGGGAAAGAACTTTCTAGGTAAGGAAAACACCTGGCATGTTTGAGGAACAGCAAGGAGGCCAGTAAAGCAGAAGAAAAAAAAGGACAGTGAAGGTGTTAATAGAACAAGATGCAAATCACACAAGAAAAAAACGCTTCTAGCTAAGAACATAAAAATATGAAGATTAAACCCCATTTTTTCACTACCTCTAGAAATTACAAAGAAAGCACTACATTCCGTGTGTCTTCTACTTTCCTTTTTCCAAACTGCATTATCCCCACAACACCTTAATTCTTTAAGCCTACTAGGCCTTCAGTGAGTATGTGTTGGTTGATTGGAATTGACCATGTTAGTGACCTTGACATGGGTGTTATATTTAGCAACTTTCACTGCTGCTGCTGAAACCTTGGGAAAGAGTTTACTGAAAGAACACTCAGTGTAGAGACAGTGTGAAGGACTTGCAAAGTGGAAGGTGGGTCAAAGGCTTTCTCATTCTGCACTCTTGCTCTTTCGAAATAACACCGCCACTGAAACCCCAAAAGATTTTTTAAAAGGTCGTGGAGAAAAACTGTTACCACATATACGAAGAGTAATAATAAGGTGATATAACAAACATTCATTCAAAGGAGTGCTGTTCAAGATAGCAGTCTCCCTAGTTGGCTAACCACTTAACTAAGGTTTTCTCCGTTACCAAACTCCAGCCAGGCTCCTCTGAGCAATCTTCTCAACTAGAGAGACCTCAACCTTGGCTTATTAAGACTCAAAAAAAACACTAACATTTTCTAACGGCTCAAAGCTGTGTCCTTAGGACGACCCTAGCTACCTTTAAAGTGCCTGCCTGCAAAAACTCAAGGCTGACAAAAGACTTTACTGTTTGTTCCAGCCAACAACAAGAAGATAGAGCCCCTGTCTCATAGCCTCTCAAGGAGGGTAGGGGCCTAACTGATAAGCACCAGTTACCACCCCCCTTTCTCTCAAGTTTTGTGATTTTTCACTTCCTGGTCTCTACTGTTCTGCTAATCCCCCTCCCTATACCTACATTCTCCCTTCAAAATGCCAGTTTACATCTGTACAAATCAAAGTTGAGTTCAGTTTACACTGGACTCTTCCCTATTGCAACAGTATATTCCTGATTAAAAGTAAAACCTTAGTGCTGGCTTTGCTTATTTTTTGACAACACTTAAACCTATAGTTCTGTCACTGCTCCGTGTTTTTTTTCTTTTTCGAAACTACCTTGAAAAAAGTTCATTTTCACACCTTCTTACTTCCTCACATCTAATTTTTTTTTATTCTACATAACCTAAATAATATTTATTCCTGTTAGGCAAGAAAGGAAATTCAGAAGCAATATAAGAAAAGATCAATATATTTTTCAGAATTTTAAAAGTTAATAAAATAATACATGAGAAAAATATCTGCCACTAAATATGACAGGCAAGATTGTGGTATATATTGCAACACAAAAAGAGCTCTACCAAGTGACGAGAAGCTAACAAGTCAGTATAAATACAGACTATATAAATAGGCAATTCACAAAAGAAAAAGCAAGTAGCAATGATTAAAAAAAATAAAAAACACCACAAATGTATGCAAATGTGGAGGTGTGGGGTAAATGGGAAATCTCTACCTTCCTCTCAATTTATTTTAAATGTCTATTTATATTTGAGAGAGAGAGACCAGAGCATAAGCAGGGAAGGAGCAAAGAGATACGGAAACACAGAATCCCAAGCAGGCTCCAGGCTCTCACAAACCATGAAATCACATGACCTGAACCGCTCAGGCACCCCTCAGTTTTTTTAAAAATAAAGTTCTTCCAAAAAAGAAATACACATAAAGAGATGCTCAACTTCAGTAGTAGTTTAAAAATGCAAATTAAAACAAAGGTATTTTCATCTGTCATATTAGCAAAAATTAATAAGACTAATACCTCAATGAAAGAGAAAACAGGGTGGAATGGTTGAGATCTCCGGAACTGACTTGCAAACATTGTTGATGGGGTGTGAATGACTAAAACCTTTTAAAAACAATTATCTATTAAGACACATATGTATACATATACCATCTAATTAAAAAATCCCACATTTGGAAATCTATTCTAAAGAAATAAAAGAATCAGTTATAAGGATGTAGGTACTAGAAAGCTTATTGCAACATTGTATATAGTAGAAAAACAAGATAAAACAAAAGCAGGAGTAACCTATCATATGTATTTTATATACTCATATTTATATAAGTTAACAAAAATATATATTTATATGACATATACAAATATATACTCATAGAATATAACACATAATATATAACAATTGAAAGCTTATAAAACAACATAATAAAGTTTTCATAAAGATTTTAAAGTTTAAAAGATACTTGTGCTATATCCATACAATGGAATATTATTTGGCCAAAAAAATGAAGTTTTGATACATGCTACAACTTGTATGAACCATAAAAAGCATTGTGAAAGAAGCTAGTCACAAAGAACCACATATTATATGATTCCATTTATATGGTATTCGCTGGATAGGCAAATCTGTAGAGATAGGTTAGTGAGTAGGAAGTTGGATAGGGTGGGGGATAGAGTGTAACAGCTAATTTATAAGAATTTCCTTTATGGATTAATGGAAGTGTTCTAAAATTGATTATAGTAATGGTTGCACATCTCAGTGAATAAACTAAAAACCACTGAACCGTACACTTCAAATGGGTGAATTATATCACAAAAAGCTATTTTAAAAATACTACCCACAATTAACACTTGTCTTATTCATCCTCGAAAGACTAATATTTAATATCTTCTAATAAAACCGAAGGATGTGCCCCGGATTCTAATGACAATTCCAAAAATGGAAATCTTAGGGTATAGCCTAAAGAAACTGTTTCACGTTTTTGGATGTGTGCATTCTCCTATGTTTAAAAATATTTCACAAAAATAAACAGACAAATTAATATAAAAATACTTCACATAATTCATAAAATGCAACACGAAATGCTTAATGACTACACCGAACCACATTTCGGAGTCCTAATTTTTCCACCTCCTTCTAGGAGGACTGAAATTTGTATATTTTCTGATTCGTTTGGTTTTAGGATTATTTCACCGATTTGCATTAAATCTTTTCTTAAATATTTTCCAAAGTGCATTGAGTATACCAAAGAAATGAAAATATCTGAAAATATTTTCCTGGCTCTCAAAAATTTGGTTAACATCAAGACAAATTCTTCTAAATGCACATTAGTGAACAATGATTTAATGGAAATAGGAATCCCATTCAACTGTATTGGGATGAGAGAAGATAATATCCTTTCTTACATCGATGAAAAATAGCAGATTACAGACTCTTAATAAACTTTATTTTTAAGCGAATAAACATCCT
The DNA here is from genome assembly GCA_030068075.1 of Paguma larvata. Classification (NCBI taxonomy): domain Eukaryota; kingdom Metazoa; phylum Chordata; class Mammalia; order Carnivora; family Viverridae; genus Paguma; species Paguma larvata. The sequence goes on from CM057836.1 coordinate 51,475,516, forward strand.
CATATAGGAACACATGCTTACTTGTAAGAAGTCCTAAAACACTGCAGCGAACGAGCTAGCCATCAGCGCCGCTGGTGTAGTGGTATCATGCAAGATTCCCATTCTTGCGACCCGGGTTCGATTCCCGGGCGGCGCAGGCCTCTTTTGCCATAAAATGAGATGACTTGGACAATGATAGTAAATATTGCTTCCTGGGGAAACATTTAGAATTTTTAATTTCCATGAAGACTTCTCTTTCATTATAACTTACTGTTGAAACATTCGAATCTGGAACTGTAAGACAAAACTTTACGCAAGTCCTTAAATAGTTAATCCTTACGCCTGCGCAGTCCGAGACATCCCTACTGTCGGCTAGAAGAGCGGCTGCGCAACAAGTGAACCTATGGATGGAGGGAGGTTGAAAGTGCAAGATTATCTTGCGCCTGCGCGTCCCGGGTCACTTCGCTGGCTGATCCTAAACTCCCGGCTCGCCGCCATCTTGTATTGGGGCTTCATTGTTCGCGTTGCGCCAGGCAGTTTAGCGTAATTGCCGCGGAAGGAGGAGACGGAGTAACCCCCGGTCAGCCAAGAAACCCCGCTATTCCGCAGCCATAGCCGCTCAAAAGATTTGGGAGGTAGTAAAGGGTAGGGAGCTGGACCCGGAGGCGCCGCCGCGACAGCAGCAGCCATGGAGGATGAGATGCCCAAGACTCTGTGAGTCTGGGGCAGCGATGAGGGGGACGGGATGGTGGTCGTCCGGGAGGGAGGCCTCGGCCCGGCGCGCTCCCCAGCCTATTGTTCTCTGTAGGCGCGCTGATATCAGGGCTCGTCTCCGTAGCGCACACCTGGATGCTTAGAGACCCGGCCCCGGGCTGTGAGAGGACAAGGTGGCGGGAGAGGGGGCTCAGCCCTCTGAATTAATCCCGTCGCCTGGGCTACAGCATAATGTGATCTTTGGCCTCGTCTGTGGTCGTAGGCCTGGAGAAAAGACATTTTCATTCAAACCATTTTTCAGAGCTCCGTGAACCTTTCTCTTTGTCCCATGCTTTCCTTCTCTGTTTTTTCCCGCTCCCCCCACCTTCTTCATTAACCTCTTTTGCTCTCTATACCCGTCTCTCTTTCATTTCACTTTGATTTCCTCCAGAAACTCTCCTCATCCTTTCATTTTCTTCTTGTTGATAGCTTTTCTCTTGGAGGCTACTTGTACTCCATTTTTAGGGAGATAAACTTTATTCTCGCAGTTGCCAGTTGGAAAAAAGCCAAATAGTTTTCTTTAACCTCTTTTTGGCTTTCTGTCTGTAGCGCCCCTCCCCCGACCATAATGCCGAAAACCCAATATCGTAAGGATTTGGAAACTGCTTTTTTTTGAAATCGAAGTCTCACCCGGAGGTACATACAGATCTCCACTGAGGGAAAATGGATTTAATACATTTTTATCATCGCTCGCTACTTTTGTGATTGACATGTTGGCTGAACAAACGGGCAGATCTTTTGAAGCAACAGTTGATAAATACCTTAACAGATTTAGTCACCTCTGAGAGTTGTTAGTGTTAAATGGTCTCAGCTGGGGATAAAAATTTCTTTGTCACGTTGCCTGCCCCACAGCCTTCGCCTTTGTTTTTCAAAGTATTCTTTGAAGAGGTGATTTTGCCTTTGTTGCTTTTCCCGAAAAGAAGAAAAGACCTGATGAGTTTTTGACCTGGCTTTTTGTTGTTATTTTTAGAATAGTGGCAATTTAAGAACTCCATGAGTTAAAAATACAATTTTAGGTGTCTTTCTGAAACTTTCTTCATGACATTGGAGAAAATGTGATCGATTATTTTTTCACCACCAAAAGTGTTTCCGTCTTTAATCTGTGCGAAGTATGGTCACTCTTGTTTTCTTAATAGATAGTACGCTTTTCCCTAGTTTATCTGATAATCTGTTACTTTGAATATCTTCTTAATACGAGGCAAGAATTAGTGGGTGTCCCTTGTTTTTTCAAAGATTATATCTGTAGATTAATATTCCTTTAAAAACTATTAGCCTCATAGGCTTTATGGGAACCGTTTTTTCCCCCTGCCTCTTTGCTAGAAATATGATAGCCAGCAGCATATTGGATTAAGCACTGCTCATCTTTTACAATGCCTTTAAATTTAAGATTCTTATATTATTTTGAAATTTTTAATTTCAGAAACTGCCAGAAATATCTGGGAACTTAACCTTTTTATTACGTTGATTTGGGAATATCAAATAATGAAGACAACTTCAGCTTTCTCAGGCCAGTCTACAAAAGCAGGTAGTTAAATTGTACTAGTATGGGGACAGGGGACCAACCCTTACAGGAGAAATAATGAAGAAATTTTATTCAAATACTTATTGAATGCTTATGATTGCCAGGTTCTGTGTTGAATGCTTTACATGCTTGTTTAATTTTCATCAGAACTCTGCAGTAAAAGGTCCATTTTTGCAGCTGAGGAAAAGCTTAAAGTTTAAGTAACTCAGCTAGGGTTATATATCTTTTTGTTCATCATCCTGCAACTCTACTGTCCTCAACTCTTAACTCTTACAGCTGAATGTGCTTTGTATTATTTACTAGAACATCCAAGAATCTCTTCGCTAAAGTAGTCCATGCTCTAACATTGCCTTTTATCTCCCTGGCTTCTACCTCCCTCAACCAAAACTCCCCATTCTTCCAGTGAGACCAGTCATGAGTAAGTGTTAAACACAAAAGTTTTCCCAGCATTGTTTTTCCTTTTTATATAAAATGTTCCTTTTAATGATCCTGCAAGTTAGGGTCTTTTAATATGTTCTTAGCACAGTGTCTAATTTATGGTAAGTGATCACTACATTTGTTTTAAAAGCTGGTATAATTCCAAGTAATGAATCAAGATTTTCATTCTTGAGGAAAAGGGAGTCTAAATCTCAGTATCACCTGTGTACCTAAGTGGCTCACAGGAAAAACTTTTATTTGCCACAAATGAGTGTTCACCATTGTTAAGAGATTGCCAGTGTTCGATTTCTTGTCAGCAGGACTTTGAAGACATTGTGAGAAGTGGTTTGATTTGGAGTATATTTTGAAAATAGAGCAATAGAATTCCCAAGAGACTGGAAGCCAGGTTTGAGAATGAAGTCATAAATGAGTAGGTTTGTTTACAAATGTGTAATATCAGTCATCTAAAATGTTAGTTTGGGGGCAGATGGGTGGTTCAGTCAGATAAGCGTCTGACTCTTGATTTTGGCTTAGGTCACTATCTCAGCAATCTCAGCAGTTGGTGGGATTGAGCCTTGTGTGGGGCTCTGCACTGACAGCACAGAATCCTCTTGAGATTCTCTCTCCCTCTGACTCCAAAATAAATAAACTTAAAAAAAGTAAATAACTAAAAAAATGTTAGTTTGTAACACGTCTAGTTGGCCTGGTCAATGGAGCATGTGGTCTCTGGGTTGTAAGTTTGAGTCCCATTTCTGGTGTAGAGATTACTTTAAAAATCTTTAAAAAATGTTAGTTTGTTGCAAATTATAAAAGTGACAACGGCTTTTGGAGCACGAGGTCCTAGGATATCTTGAGCCACTACATTAGATACAATTATTCAGGCTGGTGAATTATTCACCTCCAAGTGAAGGAAGTGCCAGCTAGTAAGAGAGTTTCAGATATCAGAAAAGTGGCAATTGTTAAATAATAGGTTATGAAGCTGATGTATATGTACAAACATTTGCTAGTAAAAGACATACACATTTCCTCCTGAATCCGTGTAACTCTGGCAAAATGGGATAATTATCTAGCAAATTGCAAATGTTGACTAGTAATTCTGAGAGCATACAGTTACCTCTCTGACAAATATTTACAGAGTACATAAAATGTTCCAGGTAGGGCTCTCAACACTAGATATATATACTATGAATAAAAATGAAAATCTCTACTCTTAAGGAATTTACCATTAGATAAAAACTTATGCTTTTAACTCACTTACAGAAGCATCATAGCAAATTCTGCACTTTGCAATGTTTGCATGTCAAAACAAACCCAGTACAGTAGTCTGCTTTGTAAATGTTTACTGTAGGTTAAATTTACTAGAGCTATACTAATAACAATATTTTAAACATTTTGGATTCCAATTTTATAACTATTTGAACTTATCAGCTTCAAAATTGCATATTAAATTGGTGTGAAATCCTATCCCTGGCAGAACTGTTGAGTGTTAATTGGTAGCATTGATGACTTTTTCCATTGATTCTTCCCAGCTTTTCATTTTGAAAAGTTAAAAACCTACAGAAAAGTAACAAAAATACTACGTTGAGGACGTACCTGCCTTTTGTGTGGATCTATCAATTGCTAATAGCCAATTTGCCTTAAGTGTATTTTTTTGATGAAACATTTGAAAAGACATGAAACTTCAGGCCTAAATGCTTTGCCATGTATTTCCCAAGAACAAGGGCATTGTCTTCCATAACCACAATACAATTTTCCCATTAAAGATGCTACTTTGATACACCGTTGTTAGCTTATATATATACTTCCTGTTCATATCTATCCAGTTGCCCCAAGAAGACATTTTTTAGTCCATGGAAGTCTATTTTCCTTAACAGTTAATTCTCTTGTACTTCTCTCTTTACTTTCCTTCCAGTTCTACACAGGATTGGCACATAATCTTAGTGTTGGTATAATAAATATCAACATGGGATACTTCAGTCTATGCCATTAATGGGAAGTCCATGGAACAGCTAAAAAGGGATATTTTAATGTTTAAAAAAAGCATTTGAAAAATAAAAATTTATATAAATGTAAGAAAATCACATTTTCGTTCAGTGGTCCAGTAGACATGACAGAGAACCTTGGCTTACCGCTGCTCCAGTGTCAATTTTTGTGTCAGTTGGGATTATTTTTTTAATGCAAGGAGCAAAAAAATTTAAGCATTAAAGGAATTTATAAAAACAAGCTATTGGACACTCCCACATTTACAGGAAGGTTATGGAACCTAACTTAGAACATGTTCAGGAAGGAGAGACTGCTGTCAAGCTCACGGCCCCTATCAAGCCACAGACTCTCAGGATGCTATTGTCTCATCCACTGAGGACCAGATACCACAGCTTCCACTTTCGCTGGCATGGGACTTCTCTGCTATGTGCCACCAAAATGGATTTTCTTCAGTGTTTGCTTCTTTAAGCCCTATCTTTGTCTTCTGTTCTCAGGACTAGTTTCTCTAATCAACCTAGCCTAGATCACATACAAGGAAGACTACAAAATCATATCATGACTTTTCAACTTGTATAGAGGAGTGAGCCTCTGCCATAGAGTGAGGATTTCTTTAAAAATAGGAAGGAACATGTTCGTCAGCACTCCCCCCAAAAAAATAACTAACCGACTACACGTGTAACTTAAATCTGTGCTGTTAATTGGAAATCTTCTAGCTTCAGAAACAGAATGGCATGTGACAAAGTATGGAACAGCTAAAGAAACTAAATGAGAAGGAACTTTGTAAAGTATGGTGCATTCTACAAACTATAAGAAACTTGTTTATTTTTCCATTGAAAAACTTGTTATATTTTCCATTGAAAGTATCATGAGTACAAAAAATAGGGTCTGCAGATTTCAAATTTGGACTTTCCGTTTCAGATTAATTAGCAAATAGATTCGAAAACATTAAGCTGCTAAAAAGTTGAAGTAGGTAGGTATTAATGATTAACTTATTGGTAAAAAACAAAATTGATATAATGGGTTATTTTTTTTTTGCATGAGGAAGAAAAATTATTTTGCTGCTTGATTTATTTGATAAGAAAATGTTATGTATGTTGCTTGCAGTTTATTTTAATGGTGTTGAAAGTTGAGAGCAAGTTTGTTTGTGTAACTTTCCCTGAAGAGCATTTCTCTAAACAGGTATATGTGGAGTTTATTGATAGATGCTTCTGGAGTTATAGTAGGCAACAGTCCACATTAAATAAACAATCGTAAAGCAATACAAATCCCAGTGCTTTTTAAAGTAGCATTTTTTTAAATTACATATCTTCAAAGTAGGTAATAGGACTCAGAATATATATCAGAAAATTGGATAACTTTGCCAAGAGTAAATGATAGAATTTCAGTTCCTTAAATAATGTCCACTTGTCACTAGATTATCTAGCTTTAGGAGAGTAGATGGTAGAATTAAATTTTCAAAAGAGCCGTTTTTTTCATTTAGACATATGCAATCCCTGGATTTTCTTATAGGTATATGGGTCAGGTGAAAGTAGGTATAGAAGAGTTGCAGATATGGTAAAGAGTTCTCACATAACCTTCACCCAGTCTCCTTTAATGTTGAAATCTTACAAAACCATGGTATAGTTATCAAAACTAAGAAATTGACACTGGTACAATACTATTATTAACTACAAGGTTTATTCAGATTTTTCCAATTCTTCCACTAATGCCCTTTTTCTATTCCAGGGTCCAGTCCAGGATACTACATTGCATATAGTCATCTCATCTCTTTACACTCCTTTAATATGTGAGGAGGAGATGTCTTTCATGACTGTGACACTCTTGAGAGGGTTTCTCCACTATACAGTGACTACTTTTTTTTTTCAACACACTCTATTAATTAGAATTGAGTCACGAAAACTAGCCTACACTCAAGAAGAGGGAAATCAAGCTTTACTTCATAGAGGGAAGTGTGGATATACACTAAGAGAACCGATTCATTGGCTAGAACTAATCATTAAATATTTCAGAGGAAATACTGCGAGGCTCTACACACATTCTATTTCTCCTTAAGATTTTCATCAAGTAAAAGATCCATGGGTGGATCTTGCCAATAGCATTTATAACTGTGGTGCTTTAGTGGTGGTTTCCCTCATTCCTTCTACATTTATTGATTAGAATTCTACAAGAAAAAATCTAACACCCCCCCCCCCACAAATCTAGGTTATAGTCAAGAATTAGTCATTGTATTTGGTTGTCAGTATCTTTCAAAAATTTTTTTTTCATTTTATTTATTAGAGAACGCACTCATGAGGGAGAGGAGCAGAGGGAGAGAGAAAGAATATTAAGTAGGCTCCATGCCCAGTGTGCGTCCAGGAATCGGCTTGCTTGATTCCATGACCCTGAGATCATGTCCTGAGCCAAAATCAAGAGTCGGACTCTCAACTGACTGAGCCATCCAGGTGCCCCTCAAGTTTCTTTTAATCAAGAACACCCCTCTCTTTAATTTTTTAGGTCTATTTATTTATATATTTTCAAGTGTTGAATGCTTAACTGAGCCACCCAGGTGCCCCAGGACAATTTTTAAATTATTTTATTATTATTATTGTTTGTTTATTTTTTGAGAGACAACGTGCACCTGCGCATGCACGAGTTGAAGAGGGACAAAGAAAGAGAGAGCTGGGATCTGAAGCTAGCTTGTGCCCTTGCTAGGGAGGGCACAAGCCATGAGATCTTGACCTGAACCAAAGTTGGATGCTTAACCAGCTGAGCCAAGTGGGCACCCCAGGACAATTTTTTTTTTTCTTTTAAAGAGATCAAACAGGCGCCCAGGGCTCAGTTGGTTTAAGTGTCCAACTCTCGATTTCCACTCAGGTCATGTTGTCACAGGTCATGATCTGAGGGTCATGGGATCAAGAGTCCTACGTTGGGCTCAGTGCTGAGCATGGAGCCTGCTTAAGATTTCTCTCTCTCCGTTTGCCCCTCTCCTGTGCTCATGTGCATGCGGTCTCTCTCTCTCTCTAATAATAAATCAAAAGATTAAACAAGTCTTATATAATACTCCACAACCGAATTTATATAATTGTTTTATATGCCCAATAGTCTATAAACTTAGGTGTAAATTTAACCTTGACTAGATTCAAGTTAGACATTTGAATACTTCATAGGTGATACTGTGTAATTTACATTGTACACACAAATGTCTCGTCCATCCATAAAATGATTTAAAGTTTGATCACTGGCCCACAGTGTTAAAACAGCCAAAGGTCTCTCTCTTAGGGTAGAGTGTTCCCTTTGCAATGTTAAGTAATCTGTGTAATAACTTTGGTACCCTGCAAATAACCGTTTTCACACCATTTTCTCATGTAATGGTTTTGCGTCCATTAATGATTCTTGCTTGAATTAATCGTTTCAGTAGGGCTTACACATTGTTTTAACTCAGTTCTCTCTACACTATTGACCAGCATTTTCTCATTGTAAATGAGAGTTTTGCCCTCATCAGATGGAGCTATTAGATTATACTACACTGGAGTTTCTACTCAGAGCAAGATAAATGCTTAATTCTTTCCCTTTAATTACCAGTAGTCAGGATAAGGACCTGATGTAATAACCTCTAATTCTGGAAAAACTGTTTCTGGTGTAGATGTTGCTGTTGATTTTTGAGTGTGGTTTCCTGATCTTTAAATGCTGTTCATTGTTTCTGAAGACTCAGCCCTTCTCCCTTTGCCATTTTAACCTAGTCCGATGCTTTCATAGTAAGCACTAAATATACATCTATTGAACCAATAAATGGGAGGAGGGAATCGAATCTTTACTTTCTGGCATGTGCGGATGTTTGTTGTTCTGGGGAGAAAGTCCATAAAAATGAGAGATTACAGTCGTTGGGGGACTACGTTCTGATTTCAGAAGTGATAAATCTCCAGCTCATAACATATCTAGAAATAATCTCATTTCAAAATCCCATTTTGAAAAATGTCTTTAAACCCTTTAAAAAATTATCCCAGTCATTATCCCAGTGGTCCTGTAGTACACCATTTGCACTAATTAAGTTTGTTGGTCACCAAGACATATCTACTAAAAGTCTCCTGGAATCCTTCTCCCTCTCTACTTCCACTGATTAGTAATATTCATTAGAAGGTTTCCCATCTCTTTGTGACCATGTGCAACATATGATAAGAGATTTACCTATGATTTTTTTTAAAAAATTGTGATTTTTCGAAAATATATTGAAAATATATTTCAAAGTATTGGTTGGACAGTATAAGATTGGAATCGTGTGAATTAAAAATTGAGGAAATTTTAATGTTCTCAGTAATACTGTAGAGTAGAACTAATAGCAAAGGATCGATTGTATAAAATATTCTACACATCTAATCATTTGAGATTTTTTAAAGTATCTTCCTAAGGTAAGCCTACAAACTTAGAAACAACAGACTTGATTTACACAACCTTGACTAAACACACATACACAAGATTCCCCTCTACTAGTGGTGTCAATGTATTTACAAGTAGCATGTCCTCCATCTGCTTTGAAAAGAAATTTTGAAGTTGTCACAAACTTAGAAACTCTTCCCAATAGTGTAGTTTAAAGCAGAGATCTACCTATTCCCCAAATTTCTTTTTCAGTAAGCAGCTTTAGAAACTGAAGCAAAAGAAGCAAATTTAAAATGGTAAGTTGTTTTTCTTTGTGTTTCAGATATGTCGGCAACCTTTCCAGAGATGTGACAGAAGCTCTAATCCTCCAGCTCTTTAGCCAGATTGGACCTTGTAAAAACTGCAAAATGATTATGGATGTAAGGGTATTTTACTTAGTTAACTTTCTTCTTTTTTATTTTATTTTTTTAATGTTTGTTTATTTTTGAGAAAGAGACACAGTATGAGCAGGGTTGGGCCAGAGAGAGAGGGAGACACAGAATCTGAAGCGGGCTCCAGGCTCTGAGCTGTCAGCACAGAGCCCGACTCGGGGCTCTAACTCACAAACAGTGAGATCATGATCTGAGCTGAAGTCAGACGCTCAACTGACTGAGCAACCCTGGTGTCCCAACTTCCTTCTTTTTTAATACATAATTTAAGCCCATTACTTTCGGAATTTTTTTCTTAGTTTTATTTTATATTTTTAAGTATACTCTATATCCAACTTGGGGCTCTTGAACTCACAACCCCAAGGTCAAGAGTCACATATTCTCCCAGCTGAGCCAGCCAGGTGCCCCTTCTCCATGAACTCTTTAATTAGTTTATACAGAGGTACCTTGTTGGCTCAGTCAGAAGAGCATGCAACTCTTGATCTCAGGGTTGTGAGTTCGAGCCCCATATTGAGTATACAGATTATTTAAAAAAATAAACCCCCAAAACCTGCAAGGTCTTTCATTTAAAAAAAAAATAGGGGGCACCTGACTGGCTCAGTTGGAAGAGCACACAACTCTTGGTCTTGGGGTTGTGAGTTCATTCCTCACATGGGGTATAGAGATTACTTAAATAAATAAAACTTGAAAAAAAAATAGCTCATATAATCTAAATTCCTAGTAATTATAATATATTTGAATCAGTTTTAGCCAATGAGTTTGTTTTACTGATAAATAAAGGAAGAAGAAAATAGAACTAATCATTTCCTGAACAGATGACAGCTATAGTTGGCCCTTGTTTTAACATGCATTGAGGCATCAGCATTGTTTTATTTGTGGTGTCAGTTGATTAATCTGTAAATTTAATTATTACAATTACATTGGGAAATTGGGTCAAAATGAATAGATTGTGAAAGTGGGCTTTTTTGTGAAAATGTTTTTAACTTTTAAACTGTCATGATTCAAGTTTTGCTTGCACAGTGGCAATTTCCATCCATCAGACCATAACCTATAGAAAAAAACATTGAATTCATTCATCTGTAATTGCTGTTAACCCTGAATCACAGTATGCATAAAAAGACAAGTCTGAGGCGCCTGTTGGCTCCATCATTTGAGCATCAAAACTCTTGATTTCGGCTCAGGTCATGATCCCAGGGTCATGAGGCTGGGCTCCCACTTTGTCCCATTTTGGGCTCCACGCTCAGTGTTGAGCCTGCTTAAGATTGTCTCTCTCCTGCCCCTGTCCCCTACTCTTGAGTTCTCTCTCTAAAATTAAAAAAAAAAAAAAAAAAAGGCAAGTTTGAATTCCAGTCACACTGACTGGTGTTCATATTTATGAATGTTATAGTCTCTGGAGTATAAAGGCTGACAGTGTGAATGCTTAGGTTCTTTTTATGTAAGAAGTATAGTTTTTTCTGGGTACAGATTAAGTAAAATGAAGATACTTTTTCATTTGATTACACTTAAGTGTAAGCTGCTTTTCCAAATCACATTCTAATCCCTGACAACACTGACATTTGTAATAGAATTACCATTAAGTGTAGCATTAGTTGGAATTATGCAGTTTTCAAAACATTTTTATATTCTCTGATTTTTTTTAACTACTTTTTTAAGTTTGTTTATTTTGAAAGTGAGAGAAATGTCAGGTAGAGGGACAGAGGGAGAGGGAGAGAATCCCAAGCAGGCTCTGCAGTGTCAGCACAGAGCCCAATATGGGGCTTGAACCCACGAACCATGAGATCATGACCTGAGCCAAAACCAAGAGTCGGATGCTTAACCGACTGAGCCACCCTAATGTTTTTAAAATAAAATAACAATCATCTCAATATTATCAGTTTTGTGGTTTCCTCCTTACTCTAACATTCTTAAAAATCCGTACCAATGACTTTTTTAAAAGATCAATTGTGCTTGAAACAAAATAGTATATTTCTTTATTCTAGTGTCATTCTGGTCTTTTGAATTAGTTTTCTGTTTTAACAATTATACTTAGGAGATTATGGAAAGAATTAGAAAATGGACTCTAAAGTCATTTTATATTTTGCAGATAGGTATAAAATATGGAATGTTTTTCTGCTGCTTTAATTTACAGTAAAGAATCCAAGCTTCAGCTATTATCAGATCTCAGCTACTTGGAACATTAGCAGAAAAGAGGAGAATTTTTAAAAGACTTATAAGCAGGCAAAAAATTGATGTCAGAAAGCCCACGTTCTTTTTTGTTTTTTAAGTTTGTTGGGAGAGAAAGGGAGAACAAGCAGGGGAGAGGCAGAGAGAAGGGAGACAGAGGATCCAAAGTAGGTACCGTGCTGCAGCAGAGAACTCAGTGCGGGGCTTGAACTCACGAATGGCAAGAGTATGACCTGAGCCAAAGTTGGACACTTAACCAGTTGAGCCACCCAGGTGCTCCTCTCCACTTTCCCCCTTTACTCCCCCGACAGCGTGTAAGCTGGGGAGAGGGGCAGAGGGAGAGAGAGAGAGAATCTCAGGCTCCACACTCAGCACAGAGCTCAATGTAGGGCTTGATTCTACAACCCTGGGATCATGGCCTGAGCCAAAATCAAGTCAGACACTCAATCGACTGAGCCACCTAGGTGCCCCAGAAGGTCCGGTCCACATTCTAAAACCTCTTCTAAAAACTTCGTTTACTGAAAAACCTCTTCAGTTTTCAGAGCCCAAAACAGGTCTAAGAAAATTGGTTGAGATTTTCCGCTTAGCAAATTAGAGGCAGTAAGGATATATGTATGTTTATAGCAGTAAAAGGTAACACATAACAGGGAAGGGAGAGAAAAGATCATTAAAAGCCAGCACTGAGAAAGCTTAGTCAAGCTAGTCAAACTTAGGTAATGTCTGTAGCATACAGAAATAATTATATGATGAGGAATTTTTTTTAGCTTATATATCCATCTGTCCATCCATAAGTAGGGTACTTAATCATTAATACAAAATTAAATTATACATAGTAGTATAGTATAACTTGTTGAAAATAATGTTCTTTTTTTTTTTTTTTTTTAATGTTTATTTTTGAGTGAGGCGCCTGGGTGGCTCAGGTGATTAAGCATCCAACCTCAGCTCAGGTCATGATCTTGCAGTTCATGAGTTTGAGCCCTGCATTGGGCTCTGTGCTGACAGCTCAAAGCCTGGAGTCTGCTTCCGATTCTGTATCTCCCTCTCTCTCTGCTCCTCCCCTGCTTACGTGCTCACTCTCTTTCTCAAAAATAAATAAACACTAAAAAAACAAACAAACTTATTTTTGAGTGAGAGAGAGAGAGGGCGAGGGCGAGGGCTCACACCGAGGAGAAGGAGGGAAAGAGGCAGAGGATCCCTTTAAGAGACTCTGTGCTGTCAGTGCATAGCTGGATGTGGGGCTCAAACTCACGAACTGAACTGTGAGATCATGATTTGAGCCAAAGTCAGAGGCTTAACCGACTGAGCCACCCAGGTGCCCCAAAGAAGATAATGTTCTATAAAATTACTGTATTTCATATTTGTTTACTTCCTTATCCGAAGGTTTATTTGTAGAATGGACCCTTCATTCTCCTTGGCCTAATAATTGAGATATACAAAACTTTACATAATTCCAAAGTAATGAGAGTGTACAACTTAAATTTGGCTTTTATGTTTCTTCAACAGACAGCTGGAAATGATCCATATTGTTTTGTGGAGTTTTATGAGCATCGTCATGCAGCTGCAGCACTAGCTGCTATGAATGGGCGGAAGATAATGGGTAAGGTAAGCTGTCATAATTAAAGAAGGTGACTTGAAGGGTGTCTTGGTGGCTCAGTTGAGTGTCAACTCTTGATTTTGGCTCAGGTCATGATCCCAGGGTTGTGGGATCCAGCCCTATGTCGGTCTCCTTACTGAGCATGGAGCCTGCTTGGGATTCTCTCTCTCCCTCTGCCCTCTTCCCTGCTTGTTTCTCTCTCTCTCTCTCTCTCTCTCTCTCTCTCTCTCACTCAAAATAAATGAATGAATGTAACTTGAAATTTTTGTCGCATGCAGTTTTTTTTGTCTTTTAGAAGTACTATATTCACTTTATAGCAAAAGATCAAATTTAATATTTAAAAGATGGGATTAGCTTTTAAAGGACATGTTTATGTTGGTATTCTTCATGGTGCCTCACACATGGTAAATACTGAAATATTTGTTGAATTACTCAAGCTTGGGTGAAACATCTAGAACTTTGGACAGTAATGGGGAAGAATAAAGGGAAAGAATGTATTGTTACTTTAGATAAGAAAGGTTAGTTGAATATTAACAGAGAAGTATGTAAGATTAGGATTTGCCAACATTTGTGTAAATGTAGGTTGAAAGATAAGTATTGAAACTTTGACTGGAACTGGTATCCCCTTGAATGTTTTGTCTACAACATATACCTTTCTATGTGTTTATAGATACAAATCTTATACCTAATTTTGAACTTTATTTTTACGGAATATAAATGTAGAAAATTTTTTTTAGGAAGTCAAAGTGAATTGGGCAACAACCCCCAGCAGTCAAAAGAAAGATACAAGCAGTAAGTATATTTTATACTCTTTGAACGTTTGTTTTTATTGTACACAGTAGTTTTATTGTAAAGCATATAAACATCATACATGTTTGCAGTAATGTTTTGATCGTTATCCTAAGATATGATTGAATGTGTTTGTGTTAATAAATTTAAGAACAAATCTAATCTTTGTCATCAGGTAGTACCGTTGTCAGCACACAGCGTTCACAAGGTAATTGTATCTTCTTAAACATAAAATGAAATCTCTTGAAAGGGTATTCACTAACCACTTGAAGTTTTTTTGTTTGATATTGGGGGGAGGTGGGAGGGAGGAGGTCGTATTTCTATTTGTCTCTCAGGCAATATTTTTCCCCCTTCTTCCCAGTGTTGACCAAGTGTGGCTTGTCCACTACTTTGGTGCTATTTCAAGCTCTCTGACCCCCTTGGTAGCAGCTGATGCCTTAGAAATACTTTCACCAACTAAAGGGCAAGATACCCTGCTTCCTTGAGGTCATGATCTGTGCTTCATACCCAGATCTTCTGATTGCTTGAGTTGCTCCTGAAACTATGTTTCCCAAATGGGAATCCAATATGTTGCTTTAAGGCCTGCCAAATGGGGGTAACTTTTCTTTCCAAATATACTTTGTCAAAGTTGATATATGTGTTCCTTTTAAAGTGTTGATCCAACTATTTTGTATTTTTAAATGTTTCCTTTTTTTTGAACATTGTCTTTTTTTTTTTTTAACTTCACGTATGGGATCGTTATTTCTCTCCAATGCTTTTTTAATGGCTCTGATATAAAGTGAAGGGATTACTGTTTTCATTCTGTTGCCTTCAGTCTTAGTTCACTTGCACATGGATTCACATAAACTGAATGGTGTAATGTCTGGGCAACCAAAACTGTTGGCTTTTGAGAAAACTGTCAAATACTTTAACATCAAACTGTTGCAATGCAAGGTATTTCTTTGATTGTTCTTCACAAAATATGGTTAAACCAAGTATGTCATGTAGTTAGCTTCAGCAAATTGTCTTAACTGAGGCAAATCTAGCATACATATCTCACAGTACCACTATTTTATTTTACTTTTAAAACTTTAATGTAGTGGTAAACTGGATAAATGTAAATAATTACTATTAGATTGGTAATTAAGTCATTAAACTTTTTTGCAAAACTTATTATATATTATTAGTTTATTGTCTTAGACCAGTGTAATCATTAGCTGTAAGTAGAAATGTAATTGTCAGTTTCCAGTTAGATATATCACAGTCTTTAAGAGAATCTTTCCGTTTTATGACCTTGATTCATTATGTGTAAAATTGATAGGATTTGTATAGACATAGGATAGTGTTATACTTTACTATAATCCATAAATTAAGATTACTTTATTAATAGATTTTAGTATATTTTAAATTCTAAAATTTTATTTTTCTTTTCACTTCCCCTTCCTTCCCTTTTATAAGATCATTTCCATGTCTTTGTTGGTGATCTCAGTCCTGAAATTACAACTGAAGATATAAAAGCTGCTTTTGCACCATTTGGAAGAATATCGTAAGTAATAGAAGATAAATTTAAACTGATTTTAATTAGAAATAGTCTTATGTAGAAGTAATTTGAAAATCTGTTATGAATTGTGGACATTAATTTAAACACTTGACTATAATTCATTATGTTTAGAGACTATTTAAGCAGTTTATAGCCAAAGATTTTTTTTCCCATTGATAAATAAATCTTTGGTCTTCAATTATTTTAAAGTCCTTTTTCAGTTAGCATGAGCTCTTAAGAGACAAATTTGCTATTGGCATTGTTTCTTTTATATAATTGTCATGCTAGCTTGGTCATAATCTTTAGTAACCTTGTGCTGTGACTTGAGGTATTTGGACCTTTGGGGCACTTCTATGATACCATGCATTTTGTGTTAATATATTTTAACAAAAAGAAACCTTAACAATTGACCCTAAAAAGCAGCTGTTAAATGTTAATCCCCAGGTATCTACCCTTTTGTGGTTGTTGTTACTGTTAATAATAGTGCCTTTATATGTATTTTGTGGAGCACTTCTTGCTTGCATTTGTTACTAATCATATAGTTTAGGCCCTTTGAAAATGGCTCACTCAAGGTAGTATTATCATAAGAGAACTTCATTATTTTGAAAAGCATGCCATAATATAGTAAGAATAAGTCGATTACAGTACTTACTTATAGGTACTTGCTGAATTTAGAAAACAGAATTTTGGGATTTCTGTTTGCTTTATTATTGTTATTCTAGCTAGAAGAGTAGTAAAATGGAAATGATGGAAATGTTAGCTTTGGTTTGGTTTGGTTCGAGAAACAGACCAACAGCAGAGATGAGATGAGGAGACTGGAAAGTAAATGCCAATAGTATTGGTGGTAGATTTGGGGAGTTTACATTTGAAGAGCTATAGTTCATTGGTAGGATGAAAACAGTGAACAAGGGATGGTCGGAAGACTAGGGTTTATAAATGGACTCTTCTGTTAAGGGACATTTTTTTCTTTGTGAGAACCGATTAGGAAAATAAGTAAAGTTCTAATTTCTTGATTGTTCCTTTTAATCTATCTTAGGGTTTTGATCATGGTTAGCTTGCTTTCAAATATCTAGATTGGAAGGTCTTAACCTTTGACCTCTCAAAAGCTCTATAAATCTCTGTATACAAAATTTTATGTTTGTTTTCATTTTGGTGTGGAGTATCTTTGTAAGTTTTATCCTATTTTCAGAGTAGTCACAGGACCATAAAAGGATTAAAGAAGGATTAAAGAACCCTGATCTAGATCTTTGCTGCTTCTTCCTTAGAGAATCCTTTCAGAAATAAGTAAGACTTAAATATATTTCAAGGCTAACATATCCTGAAACTTAACTTTAAGAAGAAAAAAAATTTTCTAACATTTTAACAGATTCAAATAGCTATTTTATGAAATGCTTTGATTTTGATTGAAGTAGCTTTTGTGAAAACATGGGATTTTAGTTTGGGATTAGATAAAGATTGTTTAACAATCAGCGGTTTTCAGTTAAATAACATTCAAATTTTAATAATTTCTGACTTTTTAATCATAGATCAGTAATTTCTTTTTGTTAAATGTGTTGGTATCATAATTATAGTCTAGATTTTCTTATCAACCATGATTATTGATGTATATATATATATATAATATATTTTTTTTTGGTAAGTCCTTTCTTCACAACTTTTATAACTTCTAGATTATAATTTTCATTTGAGGTAATGTATAATGTTTAAGTTTTAGGCTACCCAAGGAGTTAGCATTCCTAAATTTAAAAGAACCATTTTCAGTCAGTAGCATCATTTCCTTTTTTTTCGTAAAGGAGATAACTTGATAAATATATATTGAAAGGTACTCATGATAGTCAGGTATTCTCTGAAGAGATCCTACAACAGTGCTCAGTTTATAGATGGTATGCAGTAAGTGGTGGCCTATTAAAATATGTAGTATAAAAGATATAGTACTTTTGTGCCCTAATTTATACAGTTTATACTTTCTTCCTTGAGTTTAGGGTAGTTTAACAAATTTTAGTATAGAAGTGAATTGGCTACCAAATTAAATGCATGTGTACCATACCGATAATTTAATATAAGTATTTTTTCATATTGAGAAGTGACTTGCATTAGTTTTCCCTTTCAACACTACCTCTTTGTCATTTTGACCCTAAACACTTAATAAATCACTTCTAAATTGATCGAAATATGCTTATGTATACTTTAATATAAAATTATATTGCATGGCTTTCTGACTTGGGTTTTTGTTGTGAAAGTGCCTGTTTTGTTCATGTGTCCTGAGAGAACAAGCATTGTGACATACCTGGCTAACTTAAAAGCAGATTGCCTGTGAAGCACAATTTGAGTCCAATTTTTTGAGGTATGGAGTTTTAGCTATCATGGCTGGGTTTTTTTACTCAATCTCAAATAATAGGGCTCTGGTTATTTTGCAGAGTATCTCTGAAGAATGGACAGAATTGCCCTGGCTAACTACAAGCTACGGTTCACAGTGGATAAATGTTGGCGTGCTTTTTTACTTTCTGACTTTTTAAAATTTTGCTTTTATATCTTGTAGTTTCCAATCAATCTTATATGAGTGCTATTTTAAAATTCAGTATAAAGTCTTTTCTTATATAGTTTAAAACTAAGTGTGTGTCTACTGTTTTTCTTCAGTGATTTAGCATTTCTGAAAACATCAAGTTCTCAAAATTTACCCATAGTCCAAAAGGGGGGTGTCGATTGATCTGAGAAAATGAAATAATTTAATTAATTTAGGAAATATACAACTTTTCATTCTTTTAGTTTCCAGTTTTCTATTTTAATTTTTTAATGATTAGGTAGTATATGGTATCAAATAGAAAATTATAAATTGCATGGTTAAAGAAAGCCATTCATCTAATGTGCCTGTGAACCCTATAAATGGTTAAACAGTTTCATATGAATAGCTGCTTTTACCATGCTTAGGATTTGAAAGTTTAAAAACTTTTTGAAGTGGGAAGCAGTTTTTATACAGTATATACATATGT
Organism: Paguma larvata; assembly: GCA_030068075.1. Lineage (NCBI taxonomy): Eukaryota > Metazoa > Chordata > Mammalia > Carnivora > Viverridae > Paguma > Paguma larvata. The sequence continues at coordinate 51,494,006 of CM057836.1, forward strand.
ATTTAAAAAGTTATTGATTTGCATGTTTATAAAGCCTCATTTGCTAATACATGATAAATGTTATAGAATAAAAAAAGGTGAATGTGCATTAAAGGTTCACTTTAATGAAGATGAAACATAAAAATGAGTTGTGTATGACATTCTCACTTGATATACAGAGGAGAGTTTGTAAACCTAAACTTCTGATTATTTCTGATTTCAGAGATGCCAGAGTGGTAAAAGACATGGCAACAGGAAAGTCTAAAGGATATGGCTTTGTCTCCTTTTTCAACAAATGGGTGAGCTCAATTAAAAAGTGCATGTGATGTCCTTTAAGAATAAAGAATACAAGTACTCATTTTGTTTTAATAATTTTTCTTTCATCTGCTATTTGCTCATTTCACTGATAACACCTTCACAAGAGGTTATTTTTTTTCCTGTTTGGTCATTTCAGCGTTTATTTAGCACCTGATGTATGCCAAGTACTGATAAAATGTTTTCAGACTGTAGAAAGTAGAGATGTTTAAATTATCAGCTAAAGGTAGATATTGAAAATCTCATTTACTTATTTATTTCATTATCTTCCTGTTTTATATTCTCATGATAATTTAAAACTAGTACCATTTTCTGTTTGCTTCATATGTATGAATATATATAGCTATTGATTATTATAAGTTGATTTTTATATAGCATGTTATTTTACTAAATTAAATTCTTCTATTTGTAGTAATTTTCCATTGATTCTTGTGATTTTTTTTCTTTTTTTTTTTTTTTGGTTCTTGTGAATTTTTTAAATCTAAAATCCTATTATTTACAAATACATATAATTTTATCCAAAAAGTAACTCATTAGGCTGCCTGACTGGCTCAGTCAGCAAAGCATATGACTTTTGATCTCAGGGTCATGAGTTCGACCCTCATATTGGATGCAAAGATTACTAAAAAAAATAAATAAAATGTTCTAATTGGTGGGAACTTTTTAAAAAATATATGTTAATGCATTGAAAATGTTTCTCGTTTCTTGCATTTAACAGTCATTTACTGAGCATCAATTTGCATGGACTTGAAATTTTCAGGTTTTGTGGAGTAAAGGAAGGGTAGTGCAGTTTGTCAAATGAGAAACACGGGTGGGGTAAAGGGAAAGCCTTTAGTGTGACAGCTGGAAGAAATTTTTGACATATCCTGCATGCAATGTAATCATGTGCTGTTGTTTTAAAAAAATATGTATATGTATGTATATATATATGTACATCTATATAAATCTACACCATGGAAATCTTTCCATAACCAGTACTTACAGAACAATATAAGGAAGCTCTATAATTACTGATTATGGAAAGATTTCCCTGGTAAATTAGATGAAGAGATTCATTTGTGTGAAGAAAGGAGCATGCATTTGTTGGGTATCTGTGTCTTCTAGCAGGGATAAACAAGAAAACTTGCTGTTGAGTTTCCTATTTGGGGGTAGGAAGTGAGAGGCAAATGGAGGGCAGAGTGGGAAGCTTCTCACATTATACTGTTTGAAGATTGAAACTTGTAAATACGTTATAAATTCAAATAAATGATTTACCTCTTTTAGTGTAATAACTCAAGGTTCAAAATAGTTAAATGCCAGAGATACCACACTTCAGAAATACAGGGATGAATGGTGGGAGAATATATATGCACTGGAATATATGCTAATGTTTCATTAATCTTAGATCTTAGGTGTGTTGCTTTTGTGTTACAACTTTCATTTTCCAAAGATACATACAGAAACACTACTGGGGAGCCTGGGTGGCTCAGTCAGTTAAGCCTCCGACTTTGGCTCGGGTCATGAATCCACTTTCGTGAGTTTGAGCCGTGCGTCGGGCTCTGTGCCGACAGCTCAGAACCTGGAGCCTGCTTCAGAATCTGTGTCTTCCTCTCTCTGCCCCTCTCCTGCTCGTGCTTTGTCTCTTTCCCTCTCTCAAAAATAAAGATTAAAAAAAGAAAAAAAAGAAACACTACTGTGCTTTCTGTATAACAATGCCTTAGGGAATTAAAAAAAAGAGAATGTCTTAGAAAATGAGCTACCAGGGGCTCCTGGCTGGCTCAATCTGGAGCATGTGACTCTTAATCTCGGGGTTGTGAGTGCAAGCCCAATGTTGGGCTTAGAGTTTACTTAAAGAGAAAAAAAGATTTGAAGAAAATGAGCCATTAAGAGTTTTTGATAGTATGCAATGTATTTTAGAAGGAGTTTCCTTTAATAAGCGAGGTACATGAAATAGATACTGTGTCATTTCTTAATGGCTTCAGGTCAGGTTTATGGCCATCAGTTATTGTGCCAGTTCCTTCTGGGTTTTTAAAAAATACATCTGTTTGCAGTTGTGCCAAATATTGTCAGACTTTCTAGTTACTGTGTCTGCTTACATTGGAACTAATGTCTAGTTATTCCTTACTATGAACTCTTACTATCCAGATATTTTCTATAACAGCTTGCAACCATTTTGCCCAGAATTTATTTTCTAAATCAGAAATCTGCCTTAACAATGTTTACATGGCTTGCAAGTTCAGGTAAGAGAATGTAGAAGGTACTGCAATTGTATCTCAGCTGTTCACATAGTAACGTCATATTTTGGGATCTGTTTAAATGTGTTATGCAGTATAGCTGTCATCTTCATTCCATGAAGTGAAAATGTCTTCTAAGAAAGTAGGAAAATCTGTGAAGAAAGTGAGTAAGCCTGAGAGGTCAGGGAAAACCCATGTATTAGAAGATAACTCGGAAATGGTAAAGGCATATTGAGAGGGGAAAAGATAAAAGTCCTGCCATGTGCATATGTCACCTACCAATTATAAGGGTTTTTTTTTTTCTGTGAGATGAGAAAATAAAAACCGAGACTATTGTCGGTTTCAAAAGCTTTACCATTTTTTTGTTTTGTTTTAATTTTTTTTTCGTTAACGTTTATTTATTTTTTGAGAGACAGGGACAGAGCATGATTGGGGGAGGAGCAGAAAGAGAGGGAGACACAGAACCCGAAGCAGGCTCCAAGCTCTGAGCTGTCAGCACAGAGCCCAGCGTGGGGCTCAGACTCATGAACTGTGAGATCATGACCTGAGCTGAAGTCGAATGCTTAACCGACTGAGCCACCCAGGCACCCCCCTCAAAAGCTCTATTGTTAATCATAGCATTATATTTAGGAAAGGTAGAAAAATACTTCATACCAGGGGTTGATAGCCACAATTAGTGTGAGTTCCTTGGAGGATTGATATATAGGATTTTAATGTTTTGTGCTATTTGGGGGAAATAGGTTGAGAGCTTTGGTGGACTAGGAACTAATTTTTTCCATTTGAGATTATGGATATAGGCCCCTACTATATAAAAATCACTAATCATATTTAATATGAAAAGAGAGTCAGCAAAGAGTGTCTGTATATGGCCTCTGGAGTCAGCCAGAGATGGATGTGAATCCTAATAGCCATTGGTAGGTTAACTTTGAGGAAATAATTCAATTTCCTAAGTTAGCATTTCAGCTTCTGTAAAATTTGTTACATGATTGGTAGTGCTCTGGTGTTGTGAAGTGCCACAGCCCTAATTGCAGTTACCCCCAACTCCCTTGCCTCTCGTCTCATATTGGACAATGCTAGGGACAAATGGCAATACTGGGGCGCCTGGGTGGCTCAGTCAGTTGAGCGTCCGACTTCGGCTCAGGTCATGATTTCACCGTTCCCGAGTTCAAGCCCCGCGTCGGACTCTGTGCCGACAGCTGGGAGCCTGGAGCCTGTTTCGGATTCTGTGTCTCCCTCTCTGTCTGTGGCCCTCCCCTGCTCATGCTCTGTCTGTCTCTCTCTCTCAAAGATAAACAAACATTTAAAAAAAAAAAATGGCAATACTGGTGGAATGTAGCTTTTCTGCCTACTCCGGAGTAACTAAATACTGCTAAAGAAAAACTGAGTCCACTGGTTTTGCTTCTAATGTAACAGTTACACATGTTAAGTGATTGCATGGTACTGTCTTCGTAAACCTGCTCCTTTAGTTTGACTTCCCATTATTTGTTATCTGTCTCTTCTGTCTCCACGAATATTCCTTACTCTTCTCCATCATCACCCCAAGCTGACAACTTTATGTTTCACTGAAAAAAATAGAAACTATCATACAGGAATTCCCTCAGTTTTCAACCATCAAACTACATAGAACTCATCCACCTTCCCCTTCTTCTATTCCAGTAGAAGACATGTCCTTCCTGTAAAAGCACAAATCCCTCACAGTTGGGTTCCTGCCTCTCTTGCCTTTTCAAGGACCTTGTTCCTGTGTTTATTCTTCTTATTTTCCTACTACAGCTTTATTGAGATATAATTCACATACCATAAAGTCTGCTTGTTTAATGTGTATAATTCAGTGGTTTTTAGAATATTCACAAAGTTATGCAACTATCACAAGTTTAGAATATTTTCAATACCCCAGAAAGAAACTACATACTCATTGGAGTCACTGTCCTTTTCCCTCTACACTCTTTCCTCCTCAGCCCTGAACAACTATTTTTTTAATTAATTTATTTATTTTGAGAGAGAGAGCTAGCAGGGGAGGGGCAGAGAGAGAGGGAGAGATAATCTCAAGCAGGCTCCATACTGCCAGCACAGAGCCCAACACGAGACTCCCAACGCCATGAGATCATGACCACGCCGAAATCCAGAGTCAGGTGCTTAACTGAGCCACCCAGTTGCCCCGGCCCTGAGCAACTATTAATATACTTCCTATCAATATAGACTTCTCTGTTTGGAACATTTTCTGTAAACAGAATTGTATAATATGTTCTTTGCTGTACTTTTGTCCTGTGTTGTCAGTCTTTCCCTCTCTGCTGGATCATTCCCATCAACCAAAAAGCATGTTCTAGTATGTGTTAATCAAAACCACACTTGGGGCACCTGGCTGGCTCAGTCAGTAGAGCATGGGACTCTTAATCTTGGGGTCATGAATTCAAGCCCCATGTTGGGTGTGGAGCCTACTTAAAAAAAAAAAAAAAAAAAAACAACCATACTTGACTCCATATACTTTTCCTACCACGTCCCCATTCCTCTGCCATAATTAGAATCAAACTCTCAAAAGATTTGTTTCTTCATCTCACATTCACAGCTATCTACACAAACACATGCACACACCATAAAAAGTTTCTTCCCTCTCTTGTGAGTAGTTTTGTTTGTTTCTTAGGCCTGCTGTATCAAAGTACCATAAGCCGAATGACTTAAAACAACCAAAAATTTATTCTCTCAAAAGTTTTGGAGGTAGAAGTCCAAAATCAAGGTTGTCATGGCCATGCTCCCTCTTAAGACCCGATAGTAGAACACTCTTTTCTTAGTTTCTGACAGTTGTCAGCAATCCTTTGTATCCTTGGCTTGTAAATACATAATTCCATTCTCTGCCTTTGTCTTCACATGGCCCTTTTTATTTATTTATTTTGAGAGAGAGAATCACAACCAGTCTCCATATTCCTAGTGTAGAGCCTGTGGGCCTCTAACCCACAAACCATGAGATCATGACCTGAGTCGAAACTAAGAGTCAGGTGCTTAACCAACTGAGCCACCCAGATGCCCCTTTCTTCTCTTTAAAAAAAATTTTTTTTTAATGTTTATGTTTGAGAGAGAGAAACAGACAGAGCAGGAGTGGGGGAGGGGCAGAGAGAGAAGGAGACAGGGAATCCAAAGAAGATCCAGGCTCTGAGCTGTCAGCATAGAGCTGGATGCAGAGCTCAGATTCAGGAGCTCTGAGATCATGCCCTGAGCCGAAGTTGAATGCTTTACCCACTGAGCCACTCAGGCACTCCTCTCCTCTCCTTAGAAGGACATCATTCATACTGTATTTAGGACCCACCCTAACCCAGGATAATCTTCATCTTAACTAATTCATCTGCAAAGATCCTATTTCCAATTTTGATCACCTTCACAGTTGGAGGAGCAGATGGTAGTTAGGACTTTATATCAATTTAAGGGACACCGTTCAACCCACAACAGTAAACGTTTCATGAAATTCAAACTGGTAAGTGTGGTAAACAGTGTGTTTCTTTTTAAGAATATGCGTTCCCCTTTTATGTGTCTCAAGAATAGCCTTTTGGGGCGCCTGGGTGGCTCAGTCAGTGGGCATCGGACTTCAGCTCAGGTCATGATCTTGCAGTCAGTGAGTTCGAGCCTTGCGTCAGGCTCTGTGCTGACAGCTTGGAGCTTGGAGCCTGGAGCCTGCTTTGGATTCTGTGTCTCCCTCTCTCTCTGCTCCTCCCCTCCTCACTCTGTCTCTCAAAAATGAATAAACGTTAAAAAAAAAAAAAAAGAATAGCCGTTAGCCTTGAATCTGCTTGTTCTTTTCACATTAGATTAAGCCCACTTTTGACATACACACATAAAAAATTGCACCCCATTTACTTTTCAGTCCACTGTAAGCTGGCCTTCGTTCTCACTCTGTACCAGCACTGCTCTTTTCAGATTTACTGCTAGATTTCTACGTCTTTGGCTCTGTGACAGTACACTTTTGTGAGTTTCTTCCCTTCATCACTGGGAACTTTGTCTTAATCACCTAACTTAATAACTTTTCCTTTACCTAGTTTTCAGATTTTGCTGTTTTTCAGGGCCCTGTCCCCAGGATGCCTTCTTTTCTCTCTCTGATCTTTCTTCATGACTCTGAATTTCATATCTCCAGTTCAGTTTACTTTTTTGTGCTCATACTTACTAACAAATGTTTTTCATTTGGATGTCTTACATCTTAAACATTATTTTTTTTTTTTAAGTTTATTTTGAGAGAGAGAGAACCAGCAGGGGAAGGGCAAAGACAGCATCTTGACGGCAGGGAGTCTGATGCAGGGCTCCAACTCAAACTCAGATCATGACCTGAGCCTAAGTCAGGTGGTTAACTGACTGAGCCACCCTGGCGCCCCACAAACTTAATGTGTCTTAAATGGAGCTCTTTGTTTCTTCCTCAAACCTGGTTTCCTCCTCCTTCCTAGGTTTTTTATTTCAGTAAAGGCTAACTAACACTGTCCTCCCTACTCCCCAAGCAGGAATATAGGTGATCTTTGATTCCTCCCCTTTCACTTACTGTGTATCGCCACAGTTCTGTTGAGTCTTCCTATAGATTATATCCACTTCTACTGCACTAGTCCTGGTCACCAACTCTTTTTTTTGCTGTGGGTATTGGGTTAGTCTCAAAGTATCTTTTTCCTCTTACTACCCATCTCAGTAAACCATTCTCTTCCTGGTGCTAAGAATGGCCTCGTTAAAACATAAATCAGATCATGACAATCTCCTACTTAAAATCTTTTAATTTTTTCCTCTGGTACCTGTTTTTGCTTACTAGATTGCACTAAAACTAGTTGCCTTTAATACGCTCTTTCTTTCCAAACATACTAAACTCTTTCCTGCTGTAACACACTTTGCAGTGCTTTTCCCTCCAACAGGGCTTTCATCCATGATGTTTTGAGTTGGCCTGCTCCTGTTCCTCTCAATTTCAGTGTAAATGTTTTATTTCAGAGAGACCTTCCCTAATCATGCTGTCTAAAGTAGATCCCAAAGCCCATATTCTCTGTCCCATCCTTTTACTTCTGTCATGGCATTTACCACAATTTGTTGGTAACTTTATTTGTGGCCCCAAAAGAATGTCAGCTCTGAGGCAGCAGAGACCATGTCTGTCTCATTAACCAGTGAATCCCTAGCACTTAATCTGATGCCTGACTAAAACATGTTCAGTGGTTACTCGTTAGATGAATGAGAAATGAAATACTATCATTAACAAGCTTGTTGGATTGTGTTAAGTGAGATTTTTATCCACAGTCTGAGGTCTTAAATGAACTTTATAAGGGGCTTTGAACTTTTTTTAGGGAACTAACATTCTCAAAGTCTGATATCCAAATTTTAAAAAGATCATTTAAAAGTACCATTGCATTTTAAGAAATCTATCATATATTGTGTATTTTTTAATTTACTTATTTAAATGCAGGTTAACTATTGTGTATTTTATAAAGCATTTTCATTCAGAAAACCTTTGTGAAAAACATCTGAATTTTCTCTATTGCTAGTAGTTATTCATCAATTAATAGTGACTTCTTTGTCATTTCTAATGTGCGGAACAGGATGCCGAAAATGCCATTCAGCAGATGGGTGGCCAGTGGCTTGGTGGAAGACAAATCAGAACTAACTGGGCAACCCGAAAGCCTCCAGCTCCAAAGAGTACATATGAGTGTAGGTGTATTGGAGAAGAAAAGGAAATGTGGAATTTTGGAGGAAAATACGCTAGATTTTAAATGTTAGAGCTGTTCCCGGAGACTTATTGCAGAAATAGATGAGAAGCAAATCAAGACTACTGTTCAAAATGTACTTAGTTTTCATTTTCGTAATTTTAAATAATAAATGATATTTCTAATGTCAAGTCTCCTGTTAAAGAGAGAATATTGAGTAATTTTTTAGATATTCTTGTGGGGGGGGTTAATCCTCAAGCAAATGTAGTATGTATTCTATAAGCATTTTGGTCAGGGTGAAAATTACCATTACAGTAGCGTAGTTAATGTTGCTTTTCTCTTTCTGAACATTTCATTTCATGAGTTTAAAATATTAAATTTTTCCCTCCTCAGCAAACACCAAACAGTTGTCATATGATGAAGTCGTAAATCAGTCTAGTCCAAGCAACTGTACTGTGTACTGTGGAGGCGTCACTTCTGGACTGACAGGTATGGGAGGTTTACCTGTGTGGCATCTTGAAGTTAATGTTTTTACTGAAAAGCTTAATATCTGTATAGGATTTTATGTAACTTAGTGTGGTTTGTCTTTGTTTTTTGTCTAATAGAACAACTAATGCGTCAGACTTTTTCACCATTTGGACAAATAATGGAAATTCGAGTCTTTCCAGATAAAGGATATTCATTTGTTCGGTATGGGTGGTTTATTTAAAAAAAAAAACAAAACTTTTTCTCCCAAAAATGTTTGGATATTTAACTTGGTAGTCTTCTTAATTTATATAGATTTATATGGTTTATATGGTTTATAATTTATATGGTTATAAAGAAATATAAGTTTCTCTTGTATTTAGCAGTATTTGCCACTGTCTCGCGCCTTGTTACCACAAGGCCAATAAAGCATTCTCTATTAAGAGAAGTTTCTCCAAAACTACAAGATTTTTGAAAAAAAATATAGCAAAGAAAAAATAAACCATCTTATTGATCCTTTTGTATGAACTGCCTGTTTTACCTCAAGCTCAGCTTGATTTTTAAAAAACAGACTTTATTCATAAGTACTTTAAACAGTTAATATTGATGATTCTTAGTATTATTTCCAATAGGTTCAATTCCCATGAAAGTGCAGCACATGCAATCGTTTCTGTTAATGGAACTACCATTGAAGGCCATGTTGTGAAATGCTATTGGGGCAAAGAAACTCTTGACATGATAAATCCTGTGCAACAGGTGAGAGGGTTCTTAACTTTGCACAGTAATTGCTGGGCTAATAATAGGCTATTTTAAGATGAAATCATTGGAGAGATGCCTAGGGCTCACTCAACTGTTAAGCACCTTACTCTTGATTTTGGCTCAGGTGATGATCTCACAGTTCATGAAATCAAGCCCGGAGATGGGCTCTGTGCTGACATAGCAGAATCAGATTGGATATCCACAAGCTTATGGGATTTTCTCTTTCTCGCTCTCTCAAAAAATGTTTAAAAAAATGAAATTGTTGATAATCCTTGTTAATAGTTTCCGGCTAAAATGATCATCTATAAGGGCTCTTCTTACTTGTATTATAGTTCTAGAGTGGTAGTTTACCTAGCACGGTATTCAATTTTTTCTTAATTCTTGGTAGATATATTCACATACTATTTGGAGAACTCACAAGCATGTTTGACTCAGTTGAAACAAAAACTATAAACATCTTTAGAGCCTTGGCAATTTTCTTCTAGATTTTGCTGCTTTTGTTTTTCCAGGCAGCTTTAGTGATTTCAGATGTGATCCCATAAAGATTTCTGTGAGGAAACTGTAAATAGAACACCAAGATAAGAATAAGAAAATCGTAAACTATGTATAGTTTCTTATGTAAACTGAATATAGGAATAAGTAATATTTATATCCTCTCTATCTAGTTTACATAATATTTAAACATTATACTTAGTTTAATGTTTATTACTAGGGCTTTACCTGCTATCTTACAGATTGTGCCTTACAGATTGTGCCATTTAGAGTATCATATAGAGTTACAGCAATATAAATTTCACTCCTTTTTCTTTTTTTAGCATTCATTTTATAAACTTGTTTATCCTTTCATTTTTTTTAATGTTTTTGAGAGAGAGGGCATGTGTGTGCAAATTGGGGGAGGAGCAGAGAGTGGGAGACAGGATCTTAAGCAGGCTAACCCCTGAGAGCCCATTGTGGGGCTTGTGTTCACAAGATCATGACCTGAACCAATGTTGGATGTTAACTGACTGAGCCACCCAGGTGCTCATCCTCTCATTTTAATTGTAATGATGGCCCTATGTGTTATGGCTATATATTTGTGGTATATTAGGACTGTGTGTGTACATACAACTTCAAATAATACTAAATTACCTGTTATAATTTTAATAGCAGAATCAGATTGGATATCCACAAGCTTACGGCCAGTGGGGCCAGTGGTATGGAAATGCACAACAAATTGGTCAGTATATGCCTAATGGTTGGCAAGTACCTGCATATGGAATGTATGGCCAGGCGTGGAATCAACAGGGATTTAAGTAAGCATATCTGCTCTTTATTATCCTTTATTACTAGCCTTTGAAAAAGTCAAGAACTTAGGAACAGATTTTAAGTAATTAGTAAGTAATGTGGTCCTCTGTCTAAAGGAAGGACTTAGTTTAGAGTGGTTTTTAATTCATAGTTTTAAGTGTATTTCTTTAAAAATTTGTCTGGAAATGTGCTGCCGTGAGGTATAACCAGTGCTATAAGATTTTTGGTAATGCTTGGTAATGAATCAACTGATATTTTTAAAAATGAGAGCTTAATATTTACTAAGCTTTTTATGAGGCTAATGATCATTTAGCTATTCTTAGATATTCTTTAGTTCTTTTGATGCTAGTTGTTTTATTCATTATACTTTTTTTCTGTGCAAAAGGATTTATGCACACATTGTTATATGGATGCCTCTTTATACACCCTGAATTATTAAATTTTATATAAATTTTTGAAAAACAAACTAAAACTTAAAAATACTTCTAAGTTTCTATTTTAAAATAATCTTATTTTTTGGGTGCCTGGCTGGCTCAGCCATTAGAGCATGTGACTCTTGATCTCAGGGTTGTAAATTCACACTCATGTTGGGTGTAGAGATTACTTAAAAACAAAATCTTTAAAAAAAAGTAAAAATTTTAAAAAAGTCTTGAATTTGTAATGTTGAAAAAAATTATGAGTTTATATATGCTAATACTTGTTTTTATTTCTTCTTTGAATAATATAAATGCTAGTCCATATTGTACCAAATGATTGTTTCTTTAGAGTAGTTGTTTGTTCAGTGTATGTCCAACCCAGGTGGGCAGTTTCCCTTTTTGAGATTAGAAATGAGTTTTTTCTGAATTCAAAGGGGATAAATGTTTATAGGTAAAGGGTATTTTTTTTTTTTTTTTGGTAAAAACTATGTCTTTAACTGTGTTAAACTAACAAAATTAAACTGCATAAATTAAACCCGTGAGGATACTTGGTTTTGTTTTGTTTTTAATGTTTTTTTCTTAATGTTTATTTAGTTTTAAGAGCGATTGGGAGAGAGCAGGGAAGGGGCAGAGAGAGGGAGAGACAAAGGATCCAAAGTGTGCTCTGCGCTGAAAGCAGAGTGCCCATTGTGGGGCTGGAACTCAAAAACCGTGAAATCCTAACAGCTGAAGTCAGACGCTTAATGCAGCCACCCAGGCGCCCCAGGATGCTTGTTTTTAAGAAAAAAAGCTTTTGCCTTTGCTTTCTCTGCCATAACCATTATTCTTATATTTGGACTTAAGGAAAAGTGTATTTTCTTTGTATATGTTATTTCTTCTTGGCATTACATTTTATTTTAATCAGTGGATTTCCCTTCTTCTCTGCTTCTTTCACATTTTCTACCAGTCAGACACAGTCTTCTGCCCCGTGGATGGGACCCAATTACGGAGTACAGCCACCTCCAGGACAGAATGGCAGCATGTTGCCTAATCAGCCTGCAGGGTATCGAGTGGCAGGGTATGAAACCCAGTAAAAAAGACTCCATAATCTAAAGCCAGTGGCTTGAGGCTACAGGGAGTGTAGTAAAGCCCATTGTTTACTTAAAGATTTATCAAATCAGTCAGTGCAAATGTCAGATACAATGTATTTATTTAAAAGATTCATTTTTTAATCATGAAATTACTTATCATCCACATTGTTTTAAAAGAAACAAGATGCTGGATGTCTGCCAATTTTTGCCTTCATCACCTTTTTTGATAAAGTTTCTCAGATCCTTGTTTCAAATACAAATGCAGGGATTGCTGCCACTTTTTTAAAATTAAGAGGCAGAAAATTGCACAATGTTGAACTTTTTTCCACTAAAGTAGTGTGCAGTTCTAGTTTGCATTCCTGATATGATTTAAACATGTAATATAAAGATGTTAAAAAGAAATGAAGAACCAAAACTGTGCAGAGTCTAGAAGTTCTTTGTAATCTTCAGCTTGTGCACAATTCTGTTTTAGGGATTTTTTGTTTTGTTTTTTGTTTTTAAGGCATTGTTTGAACTCTCCCATCTCCACTGTTTTCCCTTGGGGGTTTTTAAATATAAATTATTAGTTTACATCATTTTTGTAACTACATTTTTCACAAATTTGTCTTGCCTTATTAAATTTCTGTAAAATATACTTAAATGGAAAAAAAAATGTTCACTTAGATTGAAAACTTTTCTCAGATGGATTGATAACTGCATTTTGTGTTTTATATGAGAAGGTGCCTCAAGAATTCCCTCTTGGATTTGTTTAAAAGGATTTTTATCTTCCGTGACAAACTTTGCTGTGTACCAGGAAATATAAAAACAAAAACTTGCTACTAAAGAAAATCTCTGAAATGTGATAAGTTCTTATGAGCCCGTGTTAATTCCATGTGTCAACTTCTACATTTATATGTACTGTTTCATTCTGTAAAATGTTTCAGCCATTTAATATTTTGCACAGTTTGCAAGCTTTGTAGGTCATTTCCTTCTTAATGGTGTCCTGCAGAGTTGACAGGAGATTTATAAGGTTTTAAGTTGTTTGCATGTGAATATCAAATACACACTTTGGTAGTCTTTGAATACAAAGTCATCTGCTCTTGTTTTTCAAAAATTTTGAGAGACAAAGTTGTATGTAAAGCAAGATATTAATTTGCGATTTTCTAGTTATATTTACTCAAAAAGAGTAAATCAACTTAATTTTAATTTGTACAAATGATAGCTGTGAAACTGTAGAATATCCTATATCAGGCTTGGGGTTCGTTGTGAACTTCAAAATTAGCCTGAAGGACCAGCCGGGCAAAGCATTTTTTAAATGTTCAGAGGCCAAAAGATAAACAAACAAACGAAAAAAAACCTTAAAATCCTACCTCCTTAAACAGCCTTCAAAGAGGAGAATCCTCAGTGCAATCATTATTTTCTTTTGGTACCTGTTTTCCTGGAGTTCCCAATTTTATTATTTTGGGGTGGCTCCGAGCATTAAGAGGTTTAATCTTTGATGGCATTATTCTAGTTTTGAAATTTCTAGTACATTTCAGAGTGTCTTCAAAGAGTTGTGGGAGATTTTGTTTTGTTTTCAGTGAAAGTCACAAACTTCCTTCTTCCTTGACTCACAAAGGGGAAGAGTACCCACTATACATATTTGGATGGTTCCATTGTTTTTAAGACCTTCAGAGAGCTCCTAGCATTTAGCAACAGGAAAAGCCTGTGAAATCTTAGTTCCTGGACTGTCTTTTCCAGGTAGGAGCAAATTAAGGTGGTCTCTAAAGCCAATACTCCTGTAAACCAGAGCCCAGGAAAGACAGCTCATAAGTGTATAATTCTCTGGAGCTCAATCTATGCAGTTGTACTGATGTTTCATTAAGTCACTGTGTATTTTTAAGTGTTAATACATTAAAAGTTGCTTTTATGGAAGATGAGTAAATTTTTTAAATACTTGGGAATTTTATTTCCTTGTTAAATTCTACAAATCAGGGCATGCAACCAGAAGCAGCTTAAATGAAATACTCAAAAAAATAAAATATCAGGAAGCTATTTTTAGATTCTTCTGGCTTATGTTTCTATTTTAGGACCCTCGTTAATTTTCTTACTCAAAAGTATTTCCTGTATACCTGTGGACTGCAAGGTAAATTATTTGGGCATAAGTAACTTAAGCAAAACTGTAATTTTTCTTTCATTTTTACTATCTCAGTAATACTTTTTACAGTCAGTATATTTTCTTATTGCACAAATCTTAAACTGTACATTGACTACTTTTTGAGGAGAAAGTGGTGTTTCTCAAAAAGTTACTACTGAACAAATTGACATTTCAAGAACATTGCTAGGAGGAGTCTTCCTCCTAATGTTAAATCATTTAAAGGTTTTTTAGCCTAAAAATCATACTGGTGTTAGTATCAGGTAAGGAAATTAAAGTTTTAAAAATGATTTCATTGTCTGCAATATTCATTCATATTTTACTATAAAATACATCTGGTACTGTAAAGAACCTGAAGTGATTCACATTTAATGGGTCGCTAATCCAGTATTCTTTGCCCTGACTGTTTGGATATTAAAGTTCCTTTATGTTTTCTATAACCTGTGGGATCTTCTTGCAGTGATTATTGTGTGTGAGAGATTTTTCTTTTGGTCTAGCCATATTGTTATATTCACTCAGGTATTTGTTAGATTTTTTTTTTTCTTAATCTTATTCCAGAAACCATGGTTTTCATTGCATTACTGTTTACTACGATAAAGAATTGGCATTACTTAGATTTAACTCGTTATGAAACCAGGATCTCATTCTCCTTGTTGGTAGTATCTCCCTGTTGAAAATGAGTTCTACAGTTTTATTCTCCTGTGTTGTCCCTGTGATTGCTGGTCTTCCCTTTGTATGTGTTAGAGGTCAGTTGACATTTGAGAAGGCAGTTGGTAGGGACTAGATTACATATGCAAAGAAAGTTATGTTCACTAAATGCTGTGCTCTTGAGGTTACAGTTAAATCAGAAAAGTAGAGTGTGTTCGTAGGAATTAAAAAGCAAACCCTTTTGGGGCACCTCACTGGCTCAGTCGCTAAAGCATGCAACACTTAATCTCACGGTCATGAGTTCATGATGGGTATAGAGATTACTTAACAAACAAACTCTTTGAAAGAGTGATGATTTCTAAAAATAAAATAACTTTTTTGTAGGGGTTATTGCATTTTTTTCCAATCACTGCATTTTGACTTTTGGGTTTAGAACTGGAAGAATGTATCTCCAAAACAGCACATTTTAATTTAACAGCTTTAATAAAATGTATGTGAATGTGTTTCTGTTGAATAGGATTTTATATTATGGTCTCTAACATTGGAGGCAGCTGAAACTGTTCTGATAGTAATTCAACTAAAAAAGGAAAAAGTTAGGGGCACCTGGGTGGCTCAGTTGGTTAAGCAGCCGACTTCAGCTCAGGTCATGATCTCATGGTCTGTGAGTTCGAGCCCCATGTCGGGCTCTGTGCTGAGGGCTCAGAGCCTGGAGCCTCCTTCATATTCTGTGTCTGCCTCTCTTTCTGCCCTTCCCCTGCTCACACTCTGTCTCTCTGTCTCTCAAAGAAAATAAATAAATGTTAAAAAAAATTTAAAAAAAAAAAGGAAAAGGTTAGACATCTGACTCAGGATTATTAGGCTAGGAATAGGGATTAAGCACCAGGATCCTTCTGTGGAAAAACTAGAAAACTCTTGAAAGAAAAGACAGATGCTGACATTTGAGGGTTCCTACCAAAAAGCCAACTGGCCACCAATCCCCTTACACTGGAGAATGCCAATCAATAAACCCTGCCCATGTACACAAGTCTTCCAAACAGGTGTTCAGTGCTTCACTTTTTTTTTTTTTTTAAGTTTATTAAGCAATCTGTACACCCAACGTGGGGCTAGAACTCATGACCACAAGATCAAGAGTTGCATGCTCTTCTAACTAAGCCTGCCAAGTACCCCCAGTGCTTCACTTTTAAGATGCTTTTTCTTTTTTTTTTTTTTTTTAATCCATTCATTTTTGAGGGAGAAGAAGGGAGAGAATCTCAAGCAGGTTCCATGCTCCCAGCACAGAGCTTGACACAGGGCTTGATCTCATGGCCATGAGATCATGACCCGAGCTGAAACCAAGAATTGGATGCTCAACAAAGTAAGCCACCCAGGTGCCACCCAGTGCTTTACTTTTAAATAAAGACTGCTAAAGATCACCAGAAATTGAGGGAAAACTTTGTGAAGATCTAAACCAAAAGCAATTCTTACGAATACAAAAATCTTCAAAGAAGTTCAAATAAAAGAAGATACTGTATTTAAGAAATTAGAACAGGGTACTAGTAAAATGTCAGAAGAAATTAAAATATGAATACATTTAGTGAGAATATTAAACAAGGAAATGTTCCGGCCAAAAGTGGAGGAGGAAAATAAATAGGGATCAATTCAGGAAGTTTAAATACAACCAATAGATATTCTAGGAAAAGAATTGAAAAAATAAGGCAGTGGTTGAAATTTATTAGAAAATAAAATTTCCTTGATAAAGTGATGAGTCTTGGGATCAACAAAAGGCTATTAACTAAATTAGCACAATAAATATTAAAGACCCGTTAGAAGGCATACCACCATGAAATTTTAGGACATGAGACATACAGAGAATAAAGTTTACCATAGAGCAAAAGAATCGAGAATAATACTCAACAGCAACATTGGAAACGAGGGATCCATGGGGTGTGTCTTCAAACGTTTGAATTCTATAGCCAATGATATTATACACACACGTGCTATCATAGAATAAAGACCTTTTCAGACCTGCAACTTCTCAAAAGATTTTCTTCCCTGAATTCACTAGTTCTCAGTTAGTAGATAAACTCCATTAAAATGAGAGCAATAAAAAAATATGTGTCTAGGAATGGGATCCAGTATGGGAATCCTGGATAGCAGCTGTGAAGCAACTTGGCAGCCAGTTCGGATTGATGGTCAGAGGGCTCAACTTAATGATCTGATAGGTTGGGCAATATAGATAATTCCAGAGTGAGCCATTGGTGGAGGATGTGAGAAGACTTTAATGTTGGAAGAAAATCTTACCAGAAAGGAATATTCTCTTCCTGAGCTAAATACATGTACTAAGATATTTTGGAAGTTTTCCCAAATTATATTCCTAAATAATTGTACTCTCCACTGCTTAGAATATTGTACGTTGGATCTCCTTTGCTTGTCGTCTGTTTCTGTCATCTTTATCATTGTTTTTATCTTTTTGCTTTTCTCATTTCTAATCTCTGTTCCTTGAACCTGTACCCTGTGGTATCCAGACTCACTTGTGCTTCTTTTAATTTAGTTTTCATTTCTGAAATGGTTTGGTCATTTTCTGTTTCCTAGGTTAATACCAATTTCTGTTTCACCTCAGGGACATAACTTCCCTGAGTTCTTGTGGGGGTTTTTTGTTTTTTTTTTTTTTTTTAATTCCAATATAGTTAGCATCCAGTGATACTAGTTTGCTAGTTTCAGGTGTACAATAGTGATTGAACAGTTCTCTGCATTACTCACTACTCATCAAGATAAGTGTACTCTTCTGTTTTTTTTTTTTTTAATATTTATTATTTTTGAGAGAGAGCGTGCGAACGGATGGGCAGAGAGAAGGGGACAGAGGATCCAAAGCAGGCTCTGTCCTGACAGCAGTGAGCCCAATGTAGGGCTGGAACTCAAGAACCGAACTGTGAGATCATGACCTGAGCCGAAGTCAGACACTCACCCACGAGCTCCAAGATAAGCGTCCTCTTAATCCCCTTCACCTATTTCACCCATCATTCCCCCCCCACCCACCCACCCACCTCCCCTCTGGTAATCCTCAATTTGTTCTCTATAGTTAAGAGTCTGTTTTTTTGGTTTCACTATTTTTTTTCTTTGTTCATTTATTTTGTTTCTCAATTCCACATACAAGTGAAATCACATATAAGTCAAATTTGTCTTTAATTTCACCTGGCATTATACTCTCTTGATCATCCATGTTGTTGCAAGTGGCAATATTTCAGCTTTTTTTTTTTTTTTTTTAATGTTTATTTTTGAAGGGGTGAGAGACAGAACATGGGCAGCGGAAGAGCAGAGTCAGAGGGAGACACAGAATCCGAAGCAGGCTCCAGGCTCTGAGCTGTTAGCACAGAGCCCGACACAAGCTCAAACTCACAAACTGTGAGATCGTGACCTGAGCCAAAGTCGGACATTTAACCGACCGACCGAGCCACCCGGGTGCCCCTATCTTTTTTTTTTTTTTTTTTTTTATGGCTGAGTTAATATACACACACTGCATCTTTATCCATTTTGGTGTTCATGGGTACTCGGGCTGCTGCTATAACTTGGCTGTTGTAAGTAGTGCTGCAATAAACGTAGTACATATATTTCTTTGAATTAATGTTTTTGTATTCTGTGGGTAAATTCCTAGTAGTAGAATTACTGGATCATACAGTAATTCTGTTTTTAATTTTTCAGGAACTTCCACACTGTTCGCCACAGTGGCTGTATCAGTTTGCATCCCCACCAACAGTGCACAAGGTTCCTTTTTCTCCACCTCCTCATCAACACTTTTCGTTGTGTTTTTTTTTAGCCATCCTGACAGGTGTGAGGAATTCCAGTATTTCTTAGCTGCATTTGTTTTATTAGTTTTTTAAATTCACATTAGAATGTTGTATTGGCAGCTGCTTTGTGGGAACATTTTTCTTGTGTGTTTACTCCTGGGAAATCTTCAAATTGCATTTAGGATGTAATCTAAAATCTTTAATATGAGGGGGCACCTGGCTGGCTCAGTAGGTAGAACATGTGACTCTTGATCTCGGGGTTGTGACTTCAAGCCCCACGTTGGGTGTGGAGATTATTTAAAATATTTTTTAGGGGTACCTGGGTGGCTCAGTCGGTTGGGCGGCCGACTTCAGCTCAGGTCATGATCTCACGGTCTGTGAGTTCTAGCCCCGCGTTGGGCTCTCTGCTGACAGCTCAGAGCCTGCAGCCTGTTTCCGATTCTGTGTCTCCCTCTCTCTCTGCCCTTCCCCTGCTCATTCTATGTCTCTATGTCTCTCAAAAAAATAAACATTTTTAAAAATTTTTTTTAAATAAAATAAAATATTTTTAAAAAATCTTTAATATGGTTTGCATTGCCATCTGTGCAATTTGTGCTTTCTATCTTGATAGCAGGCCATTCACTCTCCCATAAGCCCTCATCTTTAACACTGTGTCAGGAGACAGAGACCAACACTAAAATTTGAAAGGAAATGTAATATAAATAGTAGCAGTAAGAAGTGGATAACTACTAAAAGAAGCAAAACAAGGACCTTGTTAAAGGAACCCACAAGTTACAGATGAAAAAAGCTACTACTAAACAGAGTGGACATTGAAGGAACTAGGGTTTTAGGAGAGCCCTGACATTCTGACCTCTTCAAAGAAAACTTGGTTACCACAGTAACGTGCAGCCTGAAACGTGAAGAAACATGCCAGAGAGCATGTTAAATATTTTAAATATCACTCTAAATGTCACTTCCTTAAGGGGTGCCTGGGTGACTCAGTCAGTCAAGCCTCCAACTTTGGCTCCGGTCATGATTTCACAGTTAGTGAGTTTGAGCCCCTTTTCGGGCTCCGTGCTAACAGCTCAGAGCGGGAGCCTGCTTTAGATTCTGTATCTCCCTCTCTGCCCCTCCCCTGCTTGTGGTCTCTCTCTCTCTCTCTCTCTCTCTCTCTCTTTCTCTAAAATAAAAAAAAAAAATTCTTCAAATGTCACTTCCTTTAAAAGGTATTCCTGGGGCGCCTGGGTGGCTCAGTTGGTTGGGCGGCCGACTTCGGCTCAGGTCATGATCTCGCGGTTCGTGGGTTCGAGCCCTGCGTCAGGCTCTGTGCTGACGCTCAGAGCCTGGAGCCTGCTTTGGATTCTGTGTCTCCCTCTCTCTCTGCCCCTCCCCTACTCTCACTCTGTCTCTCTGCCTCTCAAAAATAAATAAACATTAAGAAAAAAATTTTAAAAAATAACATCTTAAAAAGGCATTCCTTTACCCACAATCTAAATCATAAATCAATAGCTTCTCAAATCATCTTATAAAGCTTTTCCTTTATAGCATTGTCACAATTTTTAGTTAATACATTTGACCCTTGAACAATGCAGAGGTTAGGAGCGCCAACCCCCTGCTCAGTTGACAATCCGTGTACACTTTTGACTTCCCCCAAACCTAACTACTAATAGCCTACTGTTGACTGGAAGACTTCCCAATAATGTAAAGTCAATCAACATATAATTTGTATGTTAGAAATATATACTGTATTCTTAAAGTAAGCTAGAGAAGAGGTATTAAGAAAATAAGAGATAAACAGTGTTGCTGGAGGGGCAGTGAGTCGGGATGAGCTAAATGTGTGATGGGCACTAAGGAAGGCATTTGTTGGGATGAGCACGGGTGCTATATGTAAGTGACGAAACACTAAATTCTATTCCTGAAACCATTATTATACTATTATGTTAACTAACTTGGATTTAAATACAGTTTTTTAAAAATAAAATTCGTAGTACTGTACTGTATTGAAAAACATCTAGAAGAGGACCCACACGGTTTAAATCCATGTTCAAGGGGCAACCGGTATATTTATTTGTATGATTATATCTTAAAAGCTTGTGTTCTTAAAAAAACGTGTTTTTCACTAAACCAAAAGCTGGTGACTGTTTTCTTTAATACCGTATGTGTCCAGTACCTGGTAAATAATACATGTTCAATACATGTTTATTGAACTTAATAAATCCATTTGTTATCTTGTACAATCTGCTTTTGACCAAATGGCTGTTCTACCACGTGCTGATAGTACTGCCAGCTAGAGTAGTAGGTGTGAGGTGATGAGCGCTAAAACTAAAAGACCAAATCAGGGCCAATGTTTTATGCCATGCCAAGTAATATAGACTTTTTTTTATCGTAAAAGTCCTAGGGAGCCATTGATCTAATTTGTGTTTAGTTAAGATGTCTTCCAGGCTCTTGGCTTGAGCAGTCAGAAGGATGGTGGGGCTAGTTGCTGGGGTTGTAAAAGGAAAAGGAGAAGTTTGCGAGTGCGAGTAAGGATAGAACCTAGTTAGAGGGCAGAAGAGGAAGACTAGTGAGTTCCAGCCTTCAACATGGGCAGCTTGAATGTGTGTGAAAATCAAATAAATAGTAGGTAATGGTACAGAATTGAGATGGGAGATCCAGAGTGAATATAGAGATAGGCGTCCTCAGCATTTTGAGGAGATAGTTTGATCCATGGAAATGAATGGAAATCGCCCAGAGAGATGCTAGAGTGAGCAAAGGATGGAGGACAGAGCTCAGGTGCTTCAATGTTGTTTTGTTAAGTTTATTCATTTTGAGAGAAAGAACAAGAGCAAGGGAGGGGCAGAGAGGGAGAGGGAGAATCCCAAGCGGTTTCCTTTTGCTATCAGCAAGAAGCCCGATGCGGGGCTCAAGCCATGACCTGAGCCAAAATCAATAGTCGGATGCTCAACCGACTGAGCCACCCAGGTGCCCCTTGCATTTAAAAGAAACTGAGTAAGCCTCTAGAAATTATAAATACAATAACTTAGGGGCACCTGGGTGGCTCAGTCCATTCAGCGACCAACTTCAGGTCATGATCTTGAAGTTCTGGGATCGAGCTCTGCCTCTGATTCTGTGCTGAGGGCACAGAAAAAATCCACTTTGAGGCTGAAAAAATGTTTAGAGAATAGAGAAAGAAGGCCTCATCGTGTCAAACTATAATGAGAGTATTATGCAATCCGAGAATTCTATTTATAAGAAGAAGGCTCAGAGAGGACTTCCAGGATGATAATGCTTCTTCAAAGACCCTTCAAAGAAGGGTCTTTGAAGAAGGACTAGAAGAACTAGAAGGACTAGAAGAACCCTGAGAGTGTGGCTTGGAAGGAAGAAACCTCTTCTAGAACAGAGCCGCTTAGAGGTTCCCTGCTGGCTCAGTTGGTATCTCCTGCAACTCTTGATCATGGGGTCATGAGATTAAGCACCATGTTGGGTATGGAGCCTACTTAAAAAACTAATTAATTAAAAATAGAATGGGGTTGCTTCATAGCTTCCTTCCTGACTGGAACATACAACATATCTAAACTGAAAACCCACAGATCTCTTAGGACACATTTGGGCAATTGCATGGAAAAAATTTTAAACACTCTCTAACACAGAGTGTAGGAGTACTGATACTACTGACTCCATCTTTGGCCCCACTACCTTTCCTGTGTACTTGCGATGACTTCCTGGGGCTATGTTTCAGTCCCCTTACAGGTTGATGTATGCCATGACCAGAATGTGGGGAGGCTTGCTCTTACTTTCCCTAAATTTGTTTAGATAACTAGTAGAGATAACAGTTTCCCTCCACCTACCTCCCCGATGCACAGATGGCACCATGAGGTCTGTTAAATGTTAGCTATCAATTAAATATATGCAGATCCTTTGACCTCACCCCAGTGCCCTCCTGAGCATCCCTTCTATAAAATCTGCAAATTAAGATCTGGACTTTGCAAAGAAGAGCTGCACAGCTGCCTGGATCATCGCCCTCTGGGTCCTCCCTGTCAGTAAGGTACCCTGGGTAAAATTCTGTAAACTGTATGGAGTTACCTGCCTGCTTCATTTTTTGGTTTCAAAGTGCCTTCTCAGTTTGGAGGATACCTTACAGTCCCTTCTCCCCATCTTCTAATAGGGTCTCTCAACTTTGGTGCTAACGACTTGTTTTTTTTAACTCTTTTTTAAAGTCTATTTATTTTGAGAGAGAGAGCATGAGAAGGGGAGGACCAGAGAGAGGGTGAGAGAATCCCAAGCAGGCTCGGTGCTCAGCACAGAACCTGATTTGGGGCTTGATCCCACGAGCCTGGGGTCATGACCTGAGCCAAAATCAAGAGTCTTATGCTTAACCAACTAAGTCACCCAGGTGCCCTACAATTATATTTTTAAGTAATCTCTACACCCAACATGGGGCTCGAACCCACAACCCCTAAGATCAAGAGTCACAGGCTCTACTGAGTGAGCCAGCCTGGTGCCCCATGGGATCTTACATAACATCCATGGCATCTATTCACTAAATGCTTGTAGCAATGCTCCCAGAAGAACAACTGCTCTAGAGAATTGCTTTGCACCGATACAATCATAAACACACACAGGCACTGAAACTCTACAGTATTATTAGGTGATCATCCAGATGACCCAGGATATACTGATCATCATTTTAAAAGCTTATAATCAAAACAGGAATCACGAAATTGGAAAAATATGGAAAAGTATGCCCTTCTCTCCTTACCTCCAGTTTGAGAAACAACATAGCAAACTAGTCTTGGAAAGGACCATTTCTCTTATTAATAGATGAGACGACTAAGGTTCTTACACAACCTGCCCACAGCGCCACCGCTAGTAAGTAACAGAATAAAGGCCCAAACTGCAGGAAGTCTCATTCCAGAGTTTTCCAACACACACAGGCCTCCTCCTTAATACACTGCACTCAGAAGCTATCTTCAACCATGAACAAACGTTGATTCTGTGTGATTCCAAGGAACATAACTAAAACACATAGGAAGCCGATTTCAATTCATTACAAGGGAAGACGTTCAAGTAGTATATATCAGCATGTAATTAAGATAGAAAAAGATAATTTGATACAAACACACAAGTATTAGAAACAGTGAATACTTTGGTGGACATGGCCTCCCTGACAAAACGCTAAATCTGCTAATAATGCAGATAATCTTAGGCGATTTTTTTTAACCAATTACCAATGAGTTCTACTAGAAATAGGGCTCTCTCAGGGCTGAAGCAGTCATGATCAGCCCTAGAACCCTATCGATGCCTTCTGTCGCAGCAGGGTCGGCCAGAAGCACTCCGGTCCCACAGAGCACTACAACCATCAGGTTAGCTCAGACTCCACCACGGTATTCCGCCGCAATTATTAGCCGCGTACAGGAGTAAACTACAACTCCCATCAGACAACGCGAACGAAGTGGGCGGGTATTCACCGCGCGTGGGCGGCCCTGACCAATAACGACTGTCGTTACAGCGAACAGTTTGGCCGCGTTTGTAAAAGGCCGCGGCAGGCGAAGAGAGAGGAGGTGAGGGCGGTCATCAGCTTCGGGCCCTGGGGCCGGGGTGGGGGGCGCAGGTCAGGAAAGGTGGCCGTGTTGACGGAAGGCGGGGGCGGCGGTGGGAAGAGGGTGTAGAGCCGGGAATCCCGGCGGAGAGCGTGTGCAAGGAGCAGGGTGCTGGCCAGGTGATGCTTCTGCTTGGGCCTACTTAGGGCCGGAAGTGAGCAGTCGCGCGGGGAGGATGCCGGGAAGCAGGTCCCCGAGTGGTACTTCTCGGGGTGGGCCGGTCCCGGAAGCGGGGTTCCCAGACTCGTGCCCCGCAGGGCAGCTTTGGCCTTTCTCTGCTATTCCAAAGCTGCACGGTCTGATGGAAGGTCTCTGACGCAGGAGTCGGAGTCCTGGCCTCTAGGCGTGTCCCTTTCCCTTACTTGTGGTTTGACGAGGAATCCTGCAGATTACAAACTCATGTTAGATTGTCTGGTTGCTCTCTGTGAGCATTCATCAAATCACTATCTTTGAGCCAGTTTCTTCTACTGTAAGATGGTAAATAGTGCCCACTATACTGGATCATGGTGAGCAATACCTGAGTATATGCATGGGAAGGGCTTACTTGTACTCAGTAAAAGTTAGCAAGTTTTTTTATTCATGACAATCATTCGTTCTCTTCAGTTACTGTTGCTTCACAAGCATTAAATAGCATCCCCTAAACTGTAGGGCTCTGCAGCTGAACAGTACCTGGGTGAAAATGCACCACTTCCAGGAATGGTGGGTGGGTTAGCCCTGCCAGCACCAGTCCCTTTACACCACCTTGCTGAGGGAGGCTGTTTTGTGAACTTGATGAGAAGAGACCTTTTTTAGGATTCAAATACGGATTCTTTGCTTACCTTTTTTTTCTTTTAAATTTGTTTATTTACCTTGGGGGGTGTCGGGGCAGAGGGAGAGGGATAATCCCAAGCAGGCACTGTACTTGTCAGTACAGACCCACTAACCATGAAATCATGACCTAAGTTGAAATCAAGAGTCCGGCATTCAACCCACTGAGCCACCCAGGTGCTCCCTTGTTTGTTTGTTTGTTTGTTTGTTTTTCATTGAGGTAAAATTGATGTGTAACATACGAGTTTCAGGTGTACAACATGATTCAAGATTTGTATACCCTGTGATCCCAACAATAAGTCTAGTTCTCAGTCACCATACAAAGCTACAAAATAAATTTTTTTCCCTTGTGATGAGAACTTTTAAGATTTATTCTCTTGGCAATTTTCAAATATTCAGCATAATATTATCTAATGTAATCATTATTCAGTACATTCCCATGACTTGCTTATTTTATATCTGGAAGTTTTATACCTTTTGACCCTTTCACCCATTTCTCCTACCCTCTCACTCCTGCCCCCCCCTTCCCCTCTGGCAATCACCAATCTTGTTTTCTGTATGGTATGAGTTTTGTTTTATTTTATTTTTTAGATTTCACATATAAGTGAAGTTACATGGTATTTGTCTTTCTCTGTCTTAGTTAACATAATGCCTTTGAGGTCCATCCACATTGTTGCAGATGGCAAGATTTCCCTCTTTTTTATGTCTGAGTCGTATGCCATTTTATACACACACACACACCCCTAGTCTTTATCCATTCATCCATTAATGGACACTTAGGTTGTTTCCATATCTTGGTTATTGTAAATAATACTGCAGTGAACATAGAGCTGCATGTATCTTTTCAAATCAGCATTTTCATTTCCTTTGGCAAATACAGGTTCTTTACAAGTTGTGTTACTTGTTTGCTATGCTTGCAATATAGAATCTATAAGTAATACTAGTTCATGTTTAAAATTCAAATAGTATAGAAGAGTGAAATAGAAGTCTCCCTCCTACTATTTCCCAAGTTCTAAGTCACTGCTGGACCATAGACATATTCTGTGTGTGTGTGTGTGTGTGTGTGTGTGTGTGTATGTGTGTATCCCATCTTTTTTTCTTTTTTAAACCAGGAATATCGTATATGAAGTGCCTTTTTTCACTCCATGGTATATCTTGATATTTGTTCCTTATCAGTACATATAGATCTATCTCATTCTTCTCAATGGCTTTATACTAGCGTATTGTATGCCTGCACCATAATTTTTTAGTCGGCTCTCAGACTGTTTCCCTTCTTGTGCAGTTCTGGGTAACTTTGCATGGGGTACCCCTGTACATGCTTTGTGTACATGTGAGAGTAGAACTCATGAAATCTTAAAAGTGGAATTGCTAAGTCAAAGTATACGTTTTACATTTATTTTATTTACATCCGTTTAAAGAGGATGTTGCAGCTTATATTCCCACCAACAATGTGCAGTACCTGTTTCTCCACATCCTCATGAACACAGTAATAACATTTATCCTTTTTGTCATTTTGCCAAAGCATTGTCTTGTTTTAATTTGCCTCTTGCTTATTGTAAGATATAATTTTGGATGTTTAAAATCATTTTTCTTTTTTGGGTGTGCCTGGGTGGCTCAGTCATCTAGGCGTCCAACTCTTAAATTCAGCTCAGGTCATGATCTCACAGTTCGTGGGTGTGTCTGGCTTCTTTTACTTAGTATAATTGTTCAAGGTTCATATAGCATGTATCAGAATTTCATTCCCTTTTACGGCCAAATAATATTCCATTGCGTGGATATGCCACATTTTGTTTATCCAATTCATCAGTTGTTGGACATTTGGATTGGTTTCAGTTTCTGGCTATTATGAGTACTACCACTATGAACATACATGTACAAATTCTTGTGTGTTTTCAATTGTCTTGGGTATATATTCTCTTGGAAGTCATATGGTAACACTGTTCAACATTTTGAGGAACCACCAACAATCAGTTTTCCAAAGTGACTCTGCCATTTTACAATACCATCAACAGTGTATGAGAGCTCCTGTTTTTCAATACCCATGACAATACTTGTTAGTGTTCGCCTTTTTTTGGTCATTTTAATGGCTATAGTGGTGTCATATTGTGGTTTCGATTTGCGGTTTCCTGATTATGTGATACTGAACATCTTTTCATTTGTTTCTTGGCTATTTATTTTCTTTGGAGAAATATCCATTTCTTTGGAGAAGTATCCTTTGCCCGTTTTTTTATACATATAAATATATATATATTTTTTTAAGTTTATTTATTTATTTTGAGAGAGAGAAAGTGCAAGCGGGGGAGGGGCAGTGAGAGGGAGAGAGAATCCCAAGTATGATCTGCACTGTCAGCATGAGCCCCATGTGGGACTGGAACTCATGAACCCATGAGATCATGACCTGAGGCAAAGTGTGCTGCTTCACTGACTGAGGCACGAGGCGCCCCATATATATTTTTTATAAAGTTTTCTTTTATTTATTTATTTATTTATTTTTTTATTTTACGAGAGGGAGAGAGAGAATCCCAAGGAGGCTCCCTGTGTCAGCAAAGAGCCTGACACAGGACTCAATCCCGCAAACTGTGAGATCATGACCTGAACTGAAATCAAGAGTCAGACACTTAACCACCTAAGCTACCCAGGCACCCCTCTTTGCCCAGTTTTATTATTTTCATTTTTTTTTATAGTTTATTAATTTTGAGAGAGTGAGTGAGCATGAGTAGTGGAGGGGCAGAGAGAGAGGGATAAAGAGAGAATCTCAAGCAGGCTCCACACTGTCAGCATGGAGCCAGATTTGGGGCTTGAACTCAGGAACCATGAGATCATGACCTGAGCCGAAGTCAGACACTTAACTGACTGAACCATCCAGGTGCCCCTTCCTGGTTTTAAATTAGATTATTTGTCTTTTTATTGTTGACTTGTAACAAAGTCTTGTAATATATTCTTGCAAATATTTTTTCTCATGCCGTGGTTGCCTTTTCACTTTCTCGATGGTGCTCTTCGAAGCACAAATGTTTTTAATTTTGGTGAAGTTCAATTTCTCTCTCTCTCTCTCTCTCTCTCTTTTTTTTTTTTTTTTTGTCATCTATGCTTTCGGTGGCATACCGAAGAAACCATTGCTTTATCCAAGGTCACAAAGATTTACTCTTAAGTTTTCTTCTAAGAGTTTAGAGATGGATACCCACTTGTCCCAGCACCATTTGTTCATAGGACTATTCTTTCCCCATTAATTGATCTTGACATCCTTGTCAAAAATCAGGGGAGCATAAATATGAGAGGTTATTTCTGACCTCTTAATTATATGCTGTTAATCTGTATATCTACCCTCTGCCAGGGTCACATTGCCTTTTTGCCCCTCAGCTTTTTGAGATATAATTGACATCGTGTAAGTTTAAGGCATTCGGTGTGATTTGATACACGTACACAGTGCAAAATGATTACCGCCGAAGCGTTAGCTAACACCTCCATCATGTCATGTAATTACCATTTTTGTGTATGGTGAGAATATTTAACATCTACTGTCTTAGCAGCTGTCAGCTATTAGCTAAAGTATATTAGCAATATAATATACTAATGATAATCACCATGCTGTACATTAGATCCCCAGAATTTACTCATCTTATAACTGGAAGTTTGCACCCCTTGACCTATATCTCCTCATTTCTCTCACCCCTCTGTCCTTGGCAGTCCATTCCATTCTCTGTTTTTATGAGTTTGGCTTTTTAAGACTATACATATAAGTAAAATCATACAGTATTTTTCATCTCTGTCCATATTGCCTTAATTTGCTTTGTAGTAAGTTTTGAAATTAAGAAGTGTCAAGGGTGCCCAGATGGCTCAGCCGGTTAAGTGTCCCACTTCGGCTCAGGTCATGATCTCGCAGTTCGTGAGTTCAAGCCCTGCATCAGGTTCTGTGCTGGTGGCTTGGAGCCTGGAGCCTGCTTTGGATTCTCTGTCTTTCTCTCTCTCTCTGCCCCTCATCCGCTCATGCTCATGCTCTGTCTCTGTTTCTGTCTCTCTCTCAAAAATAAACATTAAGGAAAAAAAAGGGGGTGTGTGTCTGGGTGCATCAGTCGGTTGAGCCTCTGACTTTGGTTCAGATCATGATCTCGCGGGTTCGTGAGTTCGAGCCTTGTGTCAGGCTCTGTGCTGACAGCTCAGAGCCTGGAGGCTGCTTCAGATTCTGTGTCTCCCTCTTTGCCCCTCTCCCCGTTCATGCTCACTCTCTTGTGCTCTCTCTCTCTCACAAAAATAAACAAACATTTAAAAACATAAAAAAAAAAAAGAAGTATGAGTCCTTGTACTTGTTTTTTTCTCAAGATTGTTTTGGCTCTACCAGGTGCCTTACCTTTCTATATAAAGTTTAGGACCACCTTATCAGTTTGCAAAAAAAGCATCTGGGATTTTGATAGAGATTACTTTGTATCTTTAGATCAGTTGGAGAGTAGTGCCTTCCTAACAATATTAGTTTTCCAGTCAACAAGCATGAGATGCTTTTCCATTTTTCTAGGTCTTTAATTTCTTTCGATGACATTTGAAGTTTTCAGTGTACAAACCTTGCACTTCATTATTAAAGTTTTTTTCATCTTTGTACTTAGCTTATGATATATTTTTCCATGCGGAATATTTTCATTTTTATGTCATCAAATATAATCAGTATGTATGTATGTATGTATTTGTAAGTAAGCTCTACAACCCACCATGGGGCTTGAACTCATGATGCTGAGATCAAGAGTCACATTCTCTACTGATTTAGCCAACCAAGCCCCCTCAGTCTTAATTTTAGAATGGGTGAGGGGTGCTTGGGTGGCTCACTCAGTAGAGGGTCTAACTTTGGATCTCAGGGTCATGAGTTCAAGCCCCATGTTGGGTGTGGAGCCTACTTTAAAAATTAAGAATAAAATAAAATGGGCAAAATATGTGATAGTATTTCTCCAAAGAGACAGACATGGCTAAAGAAGCATGTAATATGTTGCTCAACATCATTATTCATTAGAGAAATTCAAGTTAAAAGCACAGTGAGGTACCACTTTACACTCACTATAACCAAATAGCCATAATAAGAAAGACAACAGGCGCCAGGGTGGCTCCGTTAGTTAGTTTCTGACTCTTGATTTCAGCTCAGTTCCTGACCTCGTGGTTAGTGAGATTGAGTCCCATATGGGGGTCTGCACTAAAAGTGAGGAGCCTGCTTAGGATTCTCTCTCTCCCTCTCTTTCTGCCCTCCCTTGCTCTCTCTCTCTCTCTCTCAAAATAAATAAACATTTTTTTAAAAAGAAGAAGTCAGTAATACGTGTTGGCCAGGAAGAGGAGAAGCAGCAACCTCTTATGTTTCTGGTGTGAATATAAAAATGCTTTTCAGTTTGGAAAACAGTTTGGTATTTGGTAGTTTCTTAAAAAGTTTGAATTAAACCATATGACCCTGTAATTCTGCTTCTAGGTATCTAGATACCCAAGAGAAACGAAGATCCTTGTCTACATGGGGACTTGCATGTTAATGTTCTCAGCAGTATGTTCATAATAGCCCAAAATTGGAAATAGAACAGTTATCTCTCTGCTGGTGAATGGATAAGCAAAATGATATGTCCATACAGTGGA
This sequence comes from Paguma larvata, assembly GCA_030068075.1. Taxonomy (NCBI): domain Eukaryota; kingdom Metazoa; phylum Chordata; class Mammalia; order Carnivora; family Viverridae; genus Paguma; species Paguma larvata. The sequence continues at coordinate 51,524,640 of CM057836.1, forward strand.
ATGCTTTTCAGCAATATAAGTGAGTGAATTACTGATACGTGTGGTTGAACCTTGAAAACAGCATGTTGAGTGAGAGAAGCCAAACACAAAATCTGGCGTATGATTCTATTTGTATGAAATGTCCAAAAAAGCTACCTCTATAGAGACAAGAAGACAGATTAGTGATTGACTGGGGGCTGGGAATGGTAATTGACTACAGATGGCCAGAGGAATCTTTTTTGGGTGATAGAAGTGTCCTCAAACTGGACTGTAGTGATGGATGTCTAACTCTGTAAGCGTAACGACTAGCATTGAATTATATGCTTAAAATGGATGAATTCTGTGGTCTATAAAATATACCTCAATAAAGAGTTTTCTTTAAAAAAAAAAAAACACACACACACAAACACACTAATATAGTCAGGATTCTGGGGTTTGTGTCATGTAGGCCATGATCATTCTGATATCCTTAAAAAACATTGTTAAGTCCCCTGTTTATTCTACTCTGTTAACAGTTCCACCTTTTATACTTGAACATGTTATCCGCCTTGAATTTATTTGAGTATATAAAGTGAGATAGGATGAGGAAGATATATTTAATGATAATTTTTGCCCTTAAATTTTGCTTTTATATTGTATAATTTTAAGAGATTTTTTTAAGTTAAAAAAAAGGAATTTTAAGAAATTATTTTATCATATATATACATTGTGAATATATATGTTCTGTCTTCCTCCAATATGTTGACAGCATATTATACTTGGCTGTTCTATACCTTGCTTTTCCACTTAACACGTTTTAAATATCTGAAAGATCAATACATAAAAAAATTCCTCAGTCTTTATTTAAATAGATGTAAAATATTTTATATTTTGGAAAGTATTCCATTATATGGATATACCATAATTAATTAACCAGTTCCTTCTTTTTTGTCTTAAATTTTTTTAATGTTTATTTTTGAGAGAGAGAGACAGAGGGTGAGTGGGGGACGGGCAGAGAGAGGGAGACACTATCTGAAGCAGGATTCAGGCTCTGAGCTGTCAGCACAGAGCTTGACGCAGGGCTCGAACTCACGAACTGTGAGATCATGACCTGAGCCGAAATCGGATGCTTAACCAACTGAGCCACCCAGGTGCCCCCAGCTGGTTCCTTCTTGATGGGGATTAGGTTGTTTCTAATGTTTTGCTGTTACAAAAAATGCTTCAGTGAAGCCTTATATATCCCGCATTTCACATGTGGGAGAATATCTGTAAGATAAATTCTTATTAGTGCAATTACTGTGTCAAAAGAAACATGCAGGGGGAGCCTGGATGGTTTAGCCTCCAACTCTTGATTTCGGTTCAGGTCATGATTTCTTGGGTTCATGAGTTCCAGCCCCGTGTCAGGCTCTGCACTAATATTATGGAGCCTGCTTGGGATTCTCTTTCTCTTTCCTCTCTCTGCCCCTTCCCTGCTTGTTCACACACGTGCACTCTCTCTCTCAATAAGTAAATACTTTTTTTTTTTTTTTAATTAAAAAAATTAAAAAGTTAGTGCAACTGGGTGACTCAGTTGGTTAAGTGTCCAACTTCAGCTCAGGTCATGATCTCACAGTTTGTGAGTCCAAGCCCCATGTTGTCTCTCTGCTGTCAGCCCAGAGCCCATTTCAGATCCAAACTCTCTCTCTCTCTCTGCCCCTCCCCTGCTGTGTACTCTCTCTCTCAAAAATAAACTTTAAGGGGGGGGGGATAAACTTAAAAAAAAAAGTAATAATAAAATAAATTTTTTAAAAAGAAATATGCAGAGAAAAACCTCAGATTACCCCAAATTAAAGGACACTCTATAAAATACCTGACTCCTCAAAATTACCGAGATATGAACAACAAGGAAAGACAAACCTACAGAACCAAGAAGACTAAGAAGACATGACAATTAAATGCAATGTGTTATCTTGGATTGGAACAGAAGAAAGGGCAAAGTCTAGTTTAATTAATATTAATGTACCAGTGTTGGTTTCTTAGTTTTGATGAATGTCCCATGGTAATAATGTAATGATGTTAACATTAGGGGAAACTAAGTGAAAGGTATCTGAGAACTCTCTATTTTATCTTTGCAACTTCTCTGAAAATGTGAAATTATTCTAAAATAAAAAGTTTATTGCTGGGGTGCCTGGCTGTCTCTGTCAGTAGAGCATGTGACTCTTGATCTCAGAGTTCTAAGTTTGAGCCCCATGTTGAGTGTAGAGATTACTTTAAATAAAAAATATTTTTAAAAAATGTATTCTTAAATAAGCGCCATTAGGAGGCACCTGCATGGCTCAGTCAGTTGAGTGTCCAACTCTTGTTTTCAGCTCAGGTTTCTGAGTTTGAGCTCCATATGGGGCTCCGCATTGAGAGTGCAGAGCCTGTTTAGGATTCTCTCTCTTTTTCTCCCTTTTCCTCCCCTGCTGTGCTCTCTCTCTCTCTCTGTATCTCTCAAAATAAATAAACTTTACCAAAAAAGTGCCATTAGTGGAAAAACTGGTGAATCCAAATAAAGTCTGTATGTAGTAGAGTTACGTTAAAACCTTTGTTTTGACAAATCTCTCATGATTAGGTAAGATGTTAACATTTGGGGAGGCTGGGTGAGGGTATACAGGAATCTATGATTTTTTAATTTTTCTTTACATCTAAAATTATTCCAAAATTAAAAGTTATTTTTAGGGGCATCTGGGTGGCTCAGTCGGTTAAGCATCCAACTTCAGCTCAGGTCATGATCTCACAGTTCGTGAGCTTGAGCCCCGCGTCTGGCTCTGTGCTCACAACTTTGGAGTCTGGAGCCTGCTTCAGATTCTGTGTTTCTCTCTATCTCTGCCCCTCCCATGCTCATCCTCTGTCTCTCTTCTCTCTCAAGAATAAATAAATATTTTTGAAAAAGTTATTTTTATTTCTTTTTTTAAATGTTTATTTATTTCTGAGAGACATAGAGGCACAGCGTGAGCAGGGGAAGGGCAGAGAGAGAGGGAGACACAGAATCAGAAGCAGGCTCCAGGCTCTGAGCCATCAGCACAGAGTCTGACGCGGGGCTCGAACCCACAGACCGCGAGATCGTGACCTGAGCCAAAGTCGGCCGCCCAACCGACTGAGCCACCCAGGCGCCCCTGAAAAAGTTATTTTTAAAGAAATGTGCATTTTTAATTTTGAAAGATACTAACAAATTGCCCTTTTCAGAGAATAACCAAAAAAGTAAAATAAAAAATAAGAGGAAAGAGTGGAATTCCTATGATGATGCTAAAACTACAGCACCTTAAGGCTTCACCATGTATAATAGGAAACCAGTCCCTCCCCTAATGAACAAAGTTATTTTTTTCCCATTTTAATGATGTGTTAAGTCATCATCATCAATGTAATTTGAAAATTGACTAATTTAGGGGTGCCCGAGTGGCTCAGTTGGTTGGATGTCTGGCTTTTGATTTTGGCTTAGGTCATGATCTCACAGTTTGTGAGTTCAAGCCTTGAGTCAGGCCCCAAGCTGACAGCATGGAGCCTACTTAGGATTCTCTCTCTCTCTCCTCTCTCTCTACCCCTCCCCTGCCCATGCATGTATGCAGGCATGCATGCTTCTCTCTCTCAAAATAAATACATTTTAAACATTAAAAAAGAATTATTTAAAAAAAGAAATCGATTAATTTTATTATACACTTTTCATGTATACTTCATATATATATTTTTTTTTCAAATGAGAACCAACTTGAAACTCAGAGGTTAAACTTGGTCATAGAGGGGCGCCTGGGTGGCTCAGTCGGTTGGGCGGCCGACTTCGGCTCAGGTCATGATCTCGCGGTCTGTGGGTTCGAGCCCCACATCGGGCTCTGTGCTGATGGCTCAGAGCCTGGAGCCTGCTTCCGATTCTGTGTCTCCCTCTCTGCCCTTCCCCTGTTCACGCTGTGCCTCTATGTCTCTCAAAAATAAACAAACATTAAAAAAAAATTAAAAAAAAGAACAAATAAAACCAACTGACAATTAAAAAAAAAAAAAAAACTTGGTCATAGAGATAATTGGTGGTAAAGGGTAAAGGAAATATTCTGTCTTGACTTTGGAACAAGATTTTCTCCTAAGAATCCACATGTGCCCGAATGAAAGTACCTGCTAGAGAAGTTTATTGGCCTAGAAAGGAAATGGCATGTAAACAAGTTAATGTCTCTAGATTAGGGTTTTTGTTTTTTAAAGCTTATTAATTTATTTATTTAAAATTTTTTTTTAAATTTATTGTCAAGTTAGCTAACATACAGTGTATATTGGCTTCGGGAGTAGATTCCCGTGATCCATCATCTACATACAACACCTGGTGCTCATCCCAACAAGTGCCCTCCTCAATGCCCGTCACCCATTTTCCCCAGCCCCCCACCTCCCTATTAACTCTCAGTTTGTTCTCTGTATTTAAGAGTCTACTATGGTCTATTTGCCTCCCTCTCTGTTTGTATCTTATTTTTCCTTCCCTTCCCCATGGTCATTTGTTAAGTTTCTCAAATTCCACATATGAGGGGAAACATATGATATCTGTCTTTCTCTGACTGACTTAATTTTGCTTAGTATAACACCCTCCAGTTCCATCCACAGAGTTGCAGATGGCAAGATTTCATTCTTTTTCATCACTGAGTAGTCTTCCATTGTATATATCTCTCTGTGTTTGTGTAAATAAATATATCTATATATAAATATATATATAAATACACACACACACACACCACATCTTCTTTATCCATTCATCAGTTGATGGACATTTATGCTCTTTCCATAATTTAACTATTGTTGATAGCGCTGCTATAAACATTGGAGTGCATATGTCTCTTCGAATCAAGACTCCTGTATCCTTTGGATAAATTCCTAGTACTGCTATTGCTGGATGTAGGGTAATTCTATTTTTAATATTTTGAGGAACCTCCATGCTATTGTCCAGAGAGGCTGCACCAGTTTGCATTCCCACTAACCGTGCAAGAGAGTTCCCCTTTCTAAACTTTTTTTTAAAGTTTATTCATTTACTTTGAGAGAGAGAGAGAAAAAGGGGCAGAGAGAGGGAGACAGAGAGAGAATCCCAAGCAGGCTCCGTACTGGCACTTCAGAGCCCAATGCAGGGCCCACCATGAGATCATGGCCTGAGCCAAAACCAAGAGTCAGACACTTAACCAACTGATTCACTCAGGCACTCCACTTATTTATTTTGAGATAGAGTGCCTGTGGGGGAAGGGGAAGAGAGAGGGAAAGAGAATTCCAAGCAGGCTTTCACTGTCAGCATGGAGCCTGATCCCATGAACCATGAGATCATGACCTGAGCCGATATCAAGAGTCAGACACTTAACAGACAGCCATCCTGGCTTTCCTAGGTTAGGGGTTTTTAATGGGTGACTTAGCCCCCCAGAGGACATTCAACAATATCTGGAAACTTTTTTTTTTTAACAACATAGGGAGGAAGAGTTGACTGCTATTGGCATCTAGTGAGTAGAGAGCCTGGATACTACCAAACATTCTACAATGTATAGGACTGTTCCCCACAACAACAAAGAATGTCAGCCCTAAATGTCAGTAGTGCCAAGGTGGAAAACTCCTGCAATAGATGATATTTCACAAAGTTTTATTCACTTAGTGGATACTCAACAAATATTACAGTTGGGCCATTAATTCATGGCACTAAGAAAATGTGGGCATTCTTAGACTTATTTGTACTTTACAATTTGTCGATTAACAAATAGACTATAGAAAATGTGGAGGGGAAAATATTTCATCAAGATCATCCTTTGGGGTCTGGAGGCAAGAGCAATACTAACAGCCAATTTCAACATCACAAGCAGATTGCCTTAAAAAATATATTGAACTTTGGGGCACCTGGCTGGATCAGTCTGTAGAGCACGTGACTCTCGATCTCAGAGTCGTGAGTTCAAACCCCACGTTGAGTGTAGAGATTACTTAAAGGAGCACCTGGGTGGCCCAGTCAGTTAAGTGTCTGACTCTTGGTTTCTGTTCAGGTCATAATCTCACCATTCATGAGTTCAAGCCCTGCATTGGCCTTCAAGCTGAGTGTGGAGGCTGCTTGGAATTCTCTCTGTCTCTGCCCTTCTCCCCCACGCTAAACTTTTTAAAAAAAGATTTTTTTAAATATTTTTTAAGCTTATTTATTTTTGAGAGAGACAGCACTCTCATGAGGGACAGAGAGAAAGAGAATCCCAAGCTGGGTCTCCACTGTCAGTGTAGAGCCCCCCAAGGCAGGGCTCAAACCCACAAACCATGAGATCTTGACCTGAGCCAAAATGAAGAATCAAACACTCAACCAACTGAGCCACCCAGGCACCACCCTGCCAAAAAAATCTTTTTTTAAAAAAATGTTTATTTTTGAGAGAGAGAGAGAGGGAGCACACACACAAGCGGGGGAGGGGCATAGAGAGAAAGGGAGACCTAGAATCTGAAGCAGGCTCCAGGCTCTGAGCTGTCAGTGTGGAGCCTAATGTGTGGCTCAAACCCATGAACCATGAGATCAAAACCTGAGCCAGGGGCGCCTGGGTGGCTCAGTCGGTTGGGCGGCCGACTTTGGCTCAGGTCATGATCTTGCAGTCTGTGAGTTCGAGCCCCGCGTCGGGCTCTGTGCTGATGGCTCGGAGCCTGGAGCCTGCTTTGGATTCTGTGTCTCCCTCTCTCTCTGCCCTTCCCCTGCTCGCACTCTGTCTCTATGTCTCTCAAAAATAAATAAATGTTAAAAAAGAAATTTAAAAAAAAAAAAAAAAAAAAAAAAAAAAAACAAACCTGAGCCAAAGTCAGATGCTTAACCGACTGAGCCTCCCAGGCACCCAATAAAATCTATTTTTTTTAATGTTGAACTTTAGGGGGCGCCTGAGTGGCTCAGTTGGTTAAGCGTCTGACCTTGGCTTGGGTCATGATCTCGCGGTTCATGAGTTTGAGCCCTGTGTTGGGCTCTGGGCTGACAGCTCAGAGCCTGGAGCCTGCTTCAGATTCTTTGTCTCCCTCTCTCTCTGCCCCTCCCCCACTCATGCTCTGTCTCTCTCTGTCTCTCAAAAATGAATAAACGTTAAAAAAAGTTTTTTTAAATGTGAACTTTAGTTAATAATATTCATGTTGAATTGATGTCTGCAGATTACTTTGAAATGCAATAAAATATAAGAGGAATTGATGGGTGGAGAAAGGAATAAATAGATATGCGATAAAGCAAATATAGTAAAATGTTAATTGTAGAATCTAGTGGGAGAGCATATGGAGGTTCACTGTATAATTCTTTTATATGTTTGAAAATTTTCATAATATTAGAGGGGAAATCGAAAGCAGAGATTCACACTCTTCCTAACAGACACTGGAAGCCACATTGCTGATTTTGCTGGGTGATCTCAGGCAAGTTATTTTCTTATATATATTTTTTAAAAGTTTTTTTTAGCATTTTATTTGTTTGGATTTTTTTTTTTTTTTTTTAAGTTTGAGAGAAAGAGAGAGAGTGTGTGTGTGAGTAGGGGAGAGGGGTAGAGGGAGAGCAAGCAAGCCCCAAGCAGGCTCCATTATGTCAGCTCGGAGCCCGACGTAGGGCTCAGTCCCAGGAACTGCGAAATCATAAACTGAGCCAAAATCAAGAGTCAGACGATCAACCAACTCAGCCATGTTTCGTGTGTGTGTGTGTGTGTGTGTTTTAAGTAACCTCTATGCCCAGTGTGGGGCACAAACTCATGACCCCGAGATCCGAATCGCATGCTGTACCGATTGAGCCAGCCAGGTGCCCCAAGTTACTTAACTTTTTAATTTTCACGTGAAGAGTGGTGGTTGTTTGGCTCAAAAGGGATCCTAGTATTGTGAGGTTCAAATGAAATAACGTGAAAGCACTTCAATTAGCATGAAGCACTCTAAGATGCAATGCATTATTATTAAGAAGGATGAGTATTTGGCCGATTGTATATCGTGGCTCGGGGTGTTCTTGACAACTCCCTGTGTAATGAGCGACATTAGCACTGTTTTACCTGCTTTAAATTGGAAGTACAAAATGAGCATTTCCGTAAGAATTTCTGTCAAATATTTTTCAGATATCTATGGAAGACTTAGATTCCTATTCCGAGAGGAGAGACTCATACTCTTTGTATAACTTTAACATTTTTTCTTGTTTTACTTATAGACTGCCAAGATCTCTGTTCAGGGCAGTTGGGAATCTTCTTTGACTCCGGAACGCTGGGCAGGAGCTTTGCCATTGGCTGGCCAAGAAGGGGGAGGCAGAATGTCGACATTGTTACACCATAGAGTTCAAACTTCAAAAGACTTTGGGTTAAACAGTATCATTTACTCTGCAAATGATTATGTCTTTGCCTGTCTTCTATGATCATCCTAAGCTAATGAAACACCTTTCAGGTCTTATGGATTCAGGTTACACTGTATTCTGGATGCTCTGGCAGCTGATACAGGTAGGATAGGGTTGGGTTTTGTGGGAAATAGTGGAAAGGAAAGAATTCATCTCTCCCATTCTCCGATTCTTACTCAAATTAAACATCTGTGCATGTAAAGATGAGGCTAACTGACCTGGGTTGCTGTATAAAATGGGATCGAACCTAGAGAAGTGCTTTAGTTGTTAGGATTTTAAAAATATATAATGATGTGAAAGGTAAAGTTTCCTTCACTTTCGCTTGATGGCTTAGGTGAACCTTCTGTTATGAGGGTACAATTTAGAGATGGTAGATCATTTCTTTACATTTTATTTTCTGTACCAAATATTATAAATGATTTTAATTTGGTGTGTGTGTGTGTATGAATGTGTATTCTTGCTGATGGATTTATCGCTCTTTCTAGGGCCTTTGAAAAATGGAGCCAAGCTCTCTGAGGACCAAAGTCCCAGCTTTCTTGTCTGATCTGGGGAAGGCCACATTGAGGGGAATCAGAAAGTGTCCCCGATGCGGCACATACAATGGAACCCGGGGACTGAGCTGTAAGAACAAGACCTGTGGAACCATATTCCGCTACGGTGCACGGAAGCAGCCTAGTGTTGAAGCCGTCAAAATCATAACAGGCTCTGATCTGCAGGTTTACTCGGTGCGGCAAAGAGACCGGGGCCCCGATCACCGATGCTTTGTGGAGCTAGGTGTGTCAGAGACGACAATCCAGACGGTAGACGGGACAATCATCACTCAACTGAGCTCTGGACGATGTTACGTCCCTTCATGCCTGAAAGCCGCCACCCAGGGTGTCGTGGAAAATCAGTGCCAGCACATCAAGCTGGCCGTGAACTGCCAGGCAGAAGCCACCCCTCTGACTCTGAAAAGCTCAGTCCTGAATGCAATGCAGGCCTCCCCGGAAACCAAGCAGACCATCTGGCAGCTGGCCACGGAGCCCACAGGTCCCCTTGTACAGAGGATTACTAAAAACATTTTGGTGGTGAAGTGCAAGGCAAGCCAGAAGCATAGTTTGGGGTATTTGCATACATCCTTTGTGCAGAAAATCAGCGCCAAAAGCTTGCCCGAGCGCCGGTTCTTCTGCTCCTGCCAGGCTCTGAAATCGCAGAAGTCGAACCCCTCCAAGGACGAGGTGACCCAGAGGTGTATTCATTTCTTTGCTTGCATCTGTGCCTTTGCCAGCGACGAGACGTTGGCTCAGGAATTCTCAGACTTCCTAAATTTTGATTCCAGCGGTAGGTGGTGTGTTGACAGTTACTCTCTTTTTCTAAAATGACAATGAAAGAGTTCCCTGATGGCATTTGGAGCTTGTCCTAGCAGCCTTCAGAAGCAGTTGCTAGATTATTCAAATGAAAAGCAGTCCTTCTTTTTAATCCCAGTAAGCACACTTGCATAAAGGTTGGTTGGTTGGTTGGTTGTTTGGTTAGTTGACTGAAATTAATGATCAAGAGACTTGGGCATTTTCACTGAGACAATGAATCTAGCAAAAGATTAACTTTTGCTTTGCTTTTTTGTTGTTGTGCTTTTTTAACTCTTTCGCAGGTGCCCTATGTTAATAAAAACAAAGAACAAACAAACAAACACTTTTATTTTGGCTTGCTTGCTTGTTTATTATCTTTGAAGATGAGGAAAACTAGTACCTTGCTCAAAGACCTTTAAAGACTCTACATCAAGTCTTTTGTTGTGGTTTTTAACATAGTTTTCTCTTGTAGATGCTTTTTATTTTCATTTCTTAATCATCTTCAGTTGGCAGCAACTCCCAACTTTTTAGTTTTATTTTCTGTAGAGTCTTTTATCATGTTAATGGTCCATGAAGAAAAATCTATGTGTTGGGGAGTTCTTTAAAGGAAATTATTTTAGGGGTGGTTGGGTGGCTCAGTCAGTTGTGCATCTGACAACTCTTGATTTCAGCTCAGGTCATGATCACATGGTCATGAGATTGAGCCCCAAGTCAGGCTCAGTGCTGAGCGTGGAGCCTGCTTAAGATTCTCTCTCTCCCTCTCCCTCTGCCCCTCCCCTGCTTGTGTGCATGCTCTCTCTCTCTCTTTCATAAATAAATAAATAAATAAATAAATAAATAAATAAATAAATATTAATTTAAAAAAGGAAATTATTTTAAAGCAGGCGATCACTCCATAATTTCTTTTTTATAAATTAATTTTTCTCTAGATAGGGTCCCATACTTAACTCTTGGATGATACTAATAACTATGAAATATGTTATATTTTAGGTCTTAAAGAGATTATTGTGCCCCAGTTAGGTTGCCATTCAGAATCGACAGTATCAGCTTGTGAGTCCACTGCCTCTAAGCCAAAGAAGAGGAAAAAGGAGGAGGTACCTGGTGAGCAGCTGTTTCATTTGTTTGGTGGTGTTGTCTTTAGAGATTGTTTTACTGCATTTTATGTATTTCACCAAATCTTAGCAAATGTAGAAATAATGTTTGCCATGTTTTTTTCCTGAAAAGAGTTTTATCCCTCATTGATGACTCTTTGTCAAATCGAGCTAAGAGTTGGTTCTTTTGGCCAGGTATAAAAGCCAACCAGATTCTCCTTTTATTATCGTATGTGTTATTTATCCCTGAAACATTTGGGCCAGTTTTACATCTTAATTGCCCGTAGGATGGTGTCATGAAATTTTCATCCAGAGAGTGTTTTTAAAAAATGTGTGACAATGGTTAATTATATCTTCTGCACTAATTTCAGAGTATAGTTTCTTATCTGCATTTTCAACGTGTGGCATCATATTTTTTTTCTTTTTCAATGTAAACGTACCAGTGGCAGTTAAGGAGTCCTATAAATCAATATGGAAATCGTAAAGTGCTCTTGTACGTAAGAGGTGGAAGCCCTAGACTCCAAACAAGAGAAAAATACTACCAGTCTACACATGTGAGCAGGAACATTTTCGTGGGTGAGGGAGTATTTTTGGAGGTCAGATGGTCACACACAGGAGTTTTGATGCCGGGATGTTGGAGAAAAAGATGGAGAAAAAAGTGACATGAGCATTTTTGTTTTCGAGAAGTAATTCTGGCAGCAATATAGAGCAGAGACCATTGTTAAATGTTTATTGGTCTTTCCAAGAAAACCTGAAAGTAAAAAAAAAAAGAAAAATGTTCTTATCCTTTGACTCAGTAGTCCTGATTCTAAATAATCTTTTTTTAAGGAAATAATCCTTGATACAGGAAAACATTTTGTCCACAAATGTTAATTTTACAATTATTTATAATATTGAAAAATTAGAAACACATAGGGGGCAACCACTAGGGATAGTTAAATAAACCATGATAAAGTGACTTGATAGAATATTAGGCAGCCATTGAAAATTATTATAAAGAATTATAAAAATTATTAGAAAGAAGTATAAAGAAATGTTTAGCTACCTCAGGTAAAATACAGAGTGCTCAGTTAAATTTGAATTTCATACAAACAATAAATAATTTTTAGTATAAGTATGTCCCATGCAATATTTGGAACATACTATCTATACTTTTCATTTATTTGAAATTCAGAATTTTTTTTTTTTTGCTAAATTTGGTGATCCTGGGATAATCACAGTTACTAAAATCACCAAACCAGCAAAATCGGCTTCACACACACACACACACACACACACACAATTTTTCTGGTAGTTCACCAGAAAATTGATAGTGATTGAGAGGTGGGAGAAGCGGGTGAATTTTTTCTTCTTCTTTTCACTTCTAGGTCCACCCATGTCCCAATTTCCTGTAAAGGGCATATAAAACTTAAAATGTTACGTTTAAAGGCTAATGTTAATTCCTTCTAGAAGCTGAAGCTAAGATGTTTTATATGTTTTAGACTCTTGAGAAATTAATATTGAATCGATTCGTATTCTGCAGACATATTATTAAATTATTAAATCACTATAATGATGTGTGGTGTAGGTGCACAGACGAACAGTTCACTGCTGCCTCAGGATGCGGTGAGCAGTAATCTAAGGAAAAGTGGCCTGAAAAAACCTGTGGTTGCTTCTTCATTGAAAAGGCAGGGTAAGTTTCCCTTCCCCAGGGCAGGCTGAAGGAAAATCATCCTGAAGAAGCCCAAAGCAACATAATCAAAAGAAATGTTATCCCCCAGAGTGCTACGATAAACACTAGCAGGCACTGAGGCCGGGGTCTGTTCTGTTCCACTGGTTTCAAATCATACTCAGGCCCAAATCGTGTCTTTTTAATGACAAGTGCAGCAAAGATTCCTTCATGTTTTGGCGGCACACCTTCTGTAGGATATTTTCCTTTCGTTGCTTGTTACCCACATGCAGTTGGTATGGAGCCTCAAAGTTGAAGAAGAAACATATTTTATAATTCTGCACTGATAAGTATCTATTGAGAAAGGCAAATATAACCTGTTCTCCAAAGCTGAAGTTTGGGGCACCTGGTTGGCTTAGTCAGTAGGTCATGTGACTCTTGATCTCAGGGTCATGAGTTCGAGCCCCATGTTGGGCGTAGAGGTTACTTGGAAGGAAGGAAGGAAGGAAGGAAGGAAGGAGGGAGGGAGGGAGGGAGGGAGGCAGGGAGGCAGGGAGGAAACAAAAGTCAACATGTGTTCAAAAAAAATTAAAGTCTGAAAACATACCTAAAAGCGGTAGTGCCGCTATCTTTCTGAACTTATGAGACAGAATGACTTAATTTGAACATAACCTACATAGTTACTTTTCTACTCAGCATAATTAAGCTGGTACACTTGGGGATCAACATTTTCTTAACTCTCATACATTATGGCATTATGGCTCAGTGACTAGAAACTAGATATCATCCCTGCACTCATACTCTGGTTTTGAAGACATGATCAGTACATAGGTAGCAAATAATACAAGACCAAATCTTAATTAACCAATTAATTAAGAACCTACATATTCCAGGAATAAATGTTTTTGAAAGGTCAAGGAGTAAACAAATAAAAAATATCGGGTAGAAGATTTTTAACAGATTTTCAGCACTTCCTTTTACAAAGGAAAAATAAAATAAAATAGCTTTTCATCCAAATTATCACTATATACATTTAGCTAGTGAGAATTTTAGTTTCGAATGAAGAGCAGTTACGGGATCATTATCTCCTGATTTATAGATCTCTAAAGCAACTATTATACAAGGCCGTTCTTCAGTTTGCAGTTTTTTTTTTCAAAGATTTTATTTTATTTTTTTTTTATTATTATTTTTTTTTTTTAACGTTTATTTATTTTTGAGAGACATAGAGACAGAGCATGAGCAGGGGAAGGGCAGAGAGAGAGGGAGACACAGAATCTGAAGCAGGCTCCAGGCTCTGAGCCGCCAGCAAAGAGCCTGACGCGGGGCTCGAACTCACAGACGGTGAGATCGTGACCTGAGCTGAAGTCGGCCGCTTAACCGACTGAGCCACCCAGGCGCCCCCAAAGATTTTATTTTTAAGTAATCTCTGCACCGATGTGGAGATTGAACTCATGACCCCAAGGTCAAGAGTCACATGCTCCACTGACTGAACCAGCCAGCCTCTCCTTCAATTTGCAGTTTAATGTTGAAAGGCTACACGTTTTCTACAGTTAATAATCTTTTTTTTTTTTTTTTTTTTTTTTTTTTTTGAGAGACATAGAGACAGAGAGTGAGCAAGGGAAGGGCAGAGAGAGAGGGAGGTACAGAATCTGAAGCAGGCTTCAGGCTCTGAGCCGTCAGCACAGAGCCCAACGCGAGGCTCAAACTCACAGACGGTGAGATCATGGCCGCTTAACCGACTGAGCCACCCAGGTGCCCCTGCAGTTAATAATCTTAAACCCATTAGTCTTTCACAGCTTTTCACTTCTCTTTTTCTAGATGGATTCTTTTTTTTTTTTTTTTAAGTTTATTTATTTATTTCGAGAGAGCGAGCAGAGGAGGGGCAGAGAGAGAAGAAGAGAGAGAATCCAAGCAGGCACTGTGCAGTCAGCACAGAGCTCAATGCTAGGCTTGAACTCACAAGCCGCGAGATCATGACCTGAGCCCAAACCAAGAGTCAGATGCTTAACTGACTAAGCAACCCAGCGTCCCTCTAGATGGATTCTTTAAAAAAAATCTAGAATTTTCCATTTCACTTAATGTATCTAATTTCTTTAAATTTTAGCTTGTTGTTCTTTTCTGTACAGAATCCTCAGCTTTTTCAAACTTCAGTTAACTGTTGTTTTTGTAAAAAACAAAAACAAAAATATAAAAATCACTGAAAAGTTTTTTGTTTGTTTTTCCTAGCCTGTGGTCAGCTGTTAGATGAAGCTCAAGTGACCTTGTCCTTCCAAGACTGGCTGGCCAGTGTCACAGAACGTATCCATCAAACCATGCACTATCAGTTTGATGGTAAGTATTGGTCACCCAACTTAGCTATTGCTGAAAGTAGGAGAATTAAAGTCATTGTGTTGTAGTTCTGTTCTGTTTTTTTATTAAGTTTTTGTTTTAATTCCATGAGTTGCATACAGTGTTGTATTAGTTTCAGGTATACAGTATAGTGATTCCACAATTCCATACATCATCTGGTGTTCATCACTACAAGTGCACTCCTTCAATCTCCAGCATATTTCACCCATCCCCTCACCCTCCTCCCCTCTGGTAACGATCAGTTTGTTCTCTGTAGTTAAGAGTCTGTTTCTTGATTTGTGTCTCTCTCTCTCTTTTTTTCCTTTGTTTTGTTTCTTAAATTCCACATTAGAGTGAAATCATATGGTATCTGTCTTTCTCTGACTGACATATTTCGCCTACCATTATACTCTCTGGCTCCATCCATGTCGTTGCAAATGGTAGTTCTATTCTGTTTTGATAGGAAAAGTAATTAGGCTTCAGTCCAGGATGCATTGGGCCACAAGAAAGTAGAGATTTAAGACTTTTTATTTTTTAACGTTTATTTGAGAGACATAGAGAATGAGCATGAGCAGGGGAGGGGCAGAGAGAGAGGGAGACACAGAATCTGAAGCAGACTTCAGGCTCTGAGCCGTCAGCACAGAGCCCAACACGGGGCTTGAACTCACAGACTGTGAGATCATGACCTGAGCCGAAGTTGGCTGCTTAACCGAATGAGCCACCCAGGCGCCCCGAAAGTAGAGATTTAAATAAACCAAAGAAATAATCACGTCATTAAAACACAGGACTAGCAAAATGAATTTAGACATGGAGGAGCACAAACAGTAAATAATGAGTAAAGGTAGATGGCCTTGGTCTTGGGGTATGCCTGTGCATGCACGTATATGAATGTGTGTTAGGTGAGAGAGATACCAAAGCCTGAGGAGATCACTCTAACTCTCGAACTTAAAATCAGAGCAAGAGAGGAAAACGTTTGGAGAAAAATCTAAATATGTGAGACTAAGATAGATAAAATTATATAGACATATTAAGGAAGATGGAGGAATATAGGCTGGATTTGGGTTGACTGTGGTAATTTAATGGGACCTCAGCAATTTCAGAGGTGGACCAGCCAGCCGGTCCTGGCCCATTGCCTTAAAAACACCCTTGACGGCTGGTTTTCCAGGCTTCGTCCAGTGGTGAGAAGCTCACCACTTTTTGAGGCAGCCCATAACATTGTGGGACAGTGAGAGCTGTGAGGAAAGTCTTGCTCACACTAAGTAGAAATGGAGTAGGCTTGTTCTTGTTTCTAAGTGACAGTCCCTACCACTGCATACACACTCGTCATGCTGCCTGACAGGTCTTCTTTTCTCCAAGTGATCCATCTCAGGTCTTTAAACACTCCTCATAGCATATTTGCAGACCTCATATAATTGTAATGTCTTTGCTGAATATGTTGCAGTTTATGATTATCATTTTAATCCTTTTTTAAGTTTATTTATTTGTTTTGAGAGAGAGAGAAAGAATGTGAGCAGGGAAGGGACAGAGAGAGAGGGAGAGAGAGAATCCCAAGCAGGCTCTGCACTGTCAGCACAGAGCCTCACGTGGGGCTCTAGCTCACGAACCATGAGCTCATGGCCTGAGCTGAGATCAAGAGTCGGACACCTAACCGACTGAGCCACCCAGGCATCCCTATGATTATCATTTGAAAAATGAAACAGGCACCTGGCTGGCTCTGTCAGTAGAACATATGATTTTTGATCTCGGGGTTGTAAGTTTGAGCCTCAGGTTGGGTATAGAGATTATTGAAAAATAAAATCTTTAGACACACCTGGGTGGCTCAGTCTGGTTAACTGACCTATTTCAGCTCAGGTCATGATCGCATGGTTCATGAGACCAAGCCCTGCATTGGGCTCTGTGCTGACAGCTCAGAGCCTAGAGCGTGCTTCAGATTCTGTGTCTCCCTCTCTCTCTTCCCCTTCCCTGCTCTGTCTCTCTCTGTCTCAAAAATAGACATTAAAAAAAAGTTATAAAAAAATAAAATAAAATCTTTAAAAAATAAATAAATAAATACAGGGCACCTGGGTGGCATAGTCGGTGATTGTCCAACTATTGGTTACGCCTCCAGTCATGAGCTCACAGTTTGTGGGTTCAAGCCCCACGTCAGGCTCCATGCTGACAGTGTGGAGCCTGCTTGGGATTCTCTCTTCCTCTCTTTCTGCCCTTATCCTTCCCCCACTTGCTCTCTTTGTCTCTCTCTCTCAAAATAAGTAAATAAACGTGAAAAAATTATTAATAGAGAGATAGAGAGATAGATAAGACACCCCAAAGTGAATAGTAGCCTGAAAGGAGATATTCATTAGGAGATGAGTTTTGAAGGATTATAATAGTTATGGCTTCATGGTGAGGAAAGAGACAAGAATGAATGTCTTGCAATACACATTTAATTTTGTTTGTATTATTTCAGAATAAATAAAACTTCAGAAGTTACTTTTTAGAAATAAGAAATAAATTCAAAGTTTTAAAGAGTCTATGCTTTGAGGTGCCTGGGTGGTTCACTCAGTTTCTAGCGTCCGACTCTTGATCTCAGCTCAGGTCATGATTTCACAGTTCATGAGTCTGAGCCCTACATCAGGCTCAGCACCGACAGTGTGTAGACTGCTTGGGATTTTCTCTCTCTGCTCCCCCCCTGCTCTCTTTCTCTTGAAAAAATAATAAATAAATAAAATAAAATAGTCTGGTTTTTTTTCCTGGTAAAATGTTATTTATTTACTGTTTGAAGTAATGTAATAAGTACCTACTAACCCACCGCCCCAAATCAAAAGTAGTCTGCCAACAATAACGTAAGATACACACCATGGTCCGTCTCTGTCCCATTCTCCATTACCACTACCTTTGTCAAAGTCATCACCACCTCTCCTGGACTGTGAGTCTGTATGTTTTATGTGGGCCTTTTAAGAGTAATTTGTACATCTGAGCCCTGGCATCACATCATCTGAGTTCTAGTCAGTTAGCATCTCTTGTAGACAAGTAATCGTCTCTGCATGTAGCCCATAATCTAAGTACGAGATGAAAATTTTTAAGATTCCTTTGTATGGTGACTTTTCCGAACTGCCCATATATCACAGTTTTAGTGGCTCAGAAGCAGTGACAGTTTTGTCATTGACATTCTGCATTCAATAAAGTATACAAAAGCATTTGAAAGAATGTAAAGTCTTTCAATAGACTTCTGGAAAACCTTTTATTTGTATTTTTCTTAGTTTGATCTTTGTTTCAAAAAGGCATCTGAGGGGTGCGTGGCTGGCTCAGTTGGTTGAGCATGAGACTCTTAATCTCAGGGTTGTAAGTTAAAGCACCACGTTGGGTATAGAGCCTACCTAAAAAAAAATCTTTTTTTAAATAAAAAAGCATCTGGGAGTACCTGGGTGGCTCAGTCAGGTTAAGCGTCCGACTTCGACTCAGGTCATGATCTCGCAGCTCGTGGGTTTGAGCCCCACATCGGCCTCTGTGCTGGCAGCTTAGAACCTGGAGCCTGCTTCGGATTCTGTGTCTCCCTCTCTCTTTCTCTCTTTCTGCCCCTCACCCGTTCACGCTCTATCTCTGTCTCAAAAATTAAAAAAAAAAAAACAATAAGAATTAAAAAAGAAACCTAATTGGAAATATTTGATCAACTATTGAATTAAATAGTGGCTCAAAAGCTATAATCTTAAAAAAAAAAAAAAAGGCATCTGAACTGTCTTTAAGAGTCTTCTTTAAGAGCCATTCTTGGGCGGTCTGGGTGACTCGGTAGGTTAAGCGTCCAAACCATAAATTTGGCTCAGGTCATGATATGCTGAGTGTGGAGCCTGCTTAAGATTCTCTCTCCCTCAGGGGCACCTGGGTGGCTCAGTCAGTTAAGTGTCCTACTCTTGATTTCAGCTCAAGTCATGATCTTACAGTTCATGAGTTTGAGCCCCACATCAGGCTCTGGGCCAACAGTGCAGAGCCTGCTTGGGATTCTCTGTCTCCCTCTCTCTGCCCCTTTCTGCTCATGCTCCTTCTCTCAAAAATAAATGAATATTTTTTAAAAGAAGATTCCCACTCTCTCTCTGCTCCTCCCCCACACCCTCCTCCTGCGCATGCACACACTCTCTCAAAAAAAAAAAAAAAAAAAAGAACCATTCTTTAAGTTCTATCAGCCAGGTAGTAGTAGTAGTTCTGGAACAGGTTTTTTTGTGTGTGTTTTGTTTTGCTTTGCTTTGTTTTGTTTGTAAGCTCTACACCCGATGTGGAGTTTGAACTTACAACCCCAAGATCAGGAGTCACTTGCTTCACCACTGAGCCAGCCAGGCGCCCTCCTCATGGACAATTTTTAAGGAAAACTCTGAACTCTACTCTTCCGACCCCTCCGCTGAACACTATTTCTACTGACTTTTTGTTGACCGTAGTTTCTTGCAAGTTTCTGTAAGAGCTTTGTTATGTATTCTCAAAACATCTTGCCTTCTTAGAGATCGTATTCAGAGCGAAAGGCCGATGCCTGCTGATAAACAGTGTCCTGACTTTGTGGCACTCCTGGCCCAGACCATCTGAGTGGCAGCTTGCAGTTACTTTGCTTGGACACGAATGCACATAGCAAATGCTTGGCCATAGCGAGCAGGATCGAACCCAGTTTACCTTCTCAACTCAGCCTCATTGTTCTCACCTCATTTCAAATACTCGTTAAAGGGAAAAGTCTGGGCTGTGCTGGTGTTTATGAAACTGGGGACTTGAAAAGTTATCTTGGGTAGATGACAAGGGTCTGTTGTATTCGTCATAACAGCGATCGAGAGTAGGGCTGGTGTCAGTGCTTGACTGTATACAGCAGTCTCAGTGGCATTTTTAGTTATTACTGCCGCCCAGTTCCTTTTCTTCCACTTCTTCCTACATGTCAGAAGGCCCACTGAGCTTCTCTAAATGAGTTTCTTCTCATTTGCTCTAGGCAAACCAGAGCCACTGGTGTTCCACATCCCTCAGTCCTTTTTCGATGCCCTGCAACAAAGAATATCTATAGGAAGTGCAAAGAAACGGCTTCCCAACTCCACCACAGGTATGGGGGTGTTTCCTCAGGAACAGCAATAGATGCCTTGACCTAGAGAATTATGCTTAGAGAAACCGTGTGGAATTTTCAGGATTAGGACTTCTAGTCACATGCTCAGAACACGAAGCCTTAGCCAGTCAGCTCTTGGAAGAATGATCACCCTCCTCAGAGGCACCATTCTTATTCTAGTAAGAGTTAATGGAAAGATTCAGAAAGCACAAACTTGGTAAAAGGACAGTGAAGTGTAATGAGGGTGCCCACTAAGAAGTTTGACATTTTCTAGATATGAGCCAATTTCAGCAAAAGCATCACAGGCTCCAATCATTATTTGGGCTGGCTTCTTGGAAGCATATTACAGTCTGTATCAAAAACAAAAGCTTGTTTTTCATGGTTCCCAGTTTTGATGAAGGAAGATTTTATTTTTAGAGTAATTCTTAGGCATGGAACCCTTTATAATTACATTAATCTGGTGCTTATTGTTTTCTATTACATCTTCTACTAGAAATCTCATGGTACTTACTGGGTAGTATGAGGAAATGAGGGAGAGAGAAAAAAAGGATAGCTCAGTGGTAAATAGCCCAAGAGTAACTACAGCTGGACATTAATGCTATTTCTTTAATTAGTAGTTATTTGATGATTATACTGGGGACTGTTTGAGGTTTAATTCTATCTTTGAATAGTACAAGCTGTGAATCACTGTTTAGGGCTGTAAAAATCTTTGTCTTTACAGCTTATCTATCTGAAGCAGCGTTGATTCTTTCTTTCACCTTAACCTTTAGGCCTTCTACTACATTAATTTTAACCCATCCCTTAGCTATTTATGCAGGCCTTTTGTTGAAACCCCTTTATATAATCCTGCAGGCAAGGCAGTCAACCAGTTAACTGGCTTAAACTCCAAGTAATTCCTTTAAGAACTATAATTTGACCTCTGGTAAATCTAAAGTTGTAACAGGTTACAAGGAGCTACTTTATAATGGAGCTCTGTGCATTTAGCTACACCAAACAAAGAAATAAGTTTCTAAGGTAGCACAAATAAGTAGCATCTCAAAGAAGCATCAGACATCAGTTAGCAGAAATCCGTATCATTTGATTTATCACATTTCTGCCAAATGTATTAGATATTTGCCTCTAGAATTTCTTTTTAAAATTTTTTTTTTAATGTTTATTTATTTCCGAGAGACACAGAGGCACAGCATGAACAGGGAAAGGGCAGAGAGAAGGAGACACAGAATCGGAAGCAGGCTCCAGGCTCTGAGCCGTCAGCACAGAGCCCGACGCGGGGCTCGAACTCACAGACCGTGAGATCATGACCTGAGCTGAAGTCGGCCGCCCAACCGACTGAGCCACCCAGGCGCCCCTAGAATTTCTTTTTTAAAAGGGCTGAGATTCTATAAGGAAAGGATAGCACCGCACTGAACTTTCTAGAAACTGGGTAACAAATACAATGAAAGAGAATGTTATTTTTTGGTAGTCTAATCTTGTTCCCTTTTTACATTGAAGCTTTTGTTCGGAAAGACGCCTTGCCACTGGGAACCTTTTCCAAGTATACCTGGCATATCACTAATATCCTGCAAGTTAAACAAATCTTAGATACCCCAGAGGTAAGAGTATATTTCTACAATAGTAGGAGGGCAACGAGGGAAGAAAGAGAAGCAAGTGCAGGAAGTATGTTTGCACCGGTTCCTTGAGTTATAGACACCGAAGAGAATTCTTTTTTTTCATACTAAAAGATTATTCAGAAATATTCATGGCTGTATAGTTTCTGACTGTGATTTTAATGGGTATTCCTTATGGTTTGAAAACGTATCTTAAATTGGAATATCCTTTTTCTTTGCCTTCAGGATCAGAAAACAGAGATCATTTTTCTTGTGAATTAGATAATGAACCCCTACTAGCTATGGTGAACCCTAGATTAACTGGCAGGGGGCTAGAAAGTATATAAATAATTTGAGATGATATATTATTTGTGAGGTCAGTGAACTCAGCACAATTAAATGCTTCTCCACAAACTGCAATTTAATTCTCATTAGAAAAATGACCCTTAAATACTTGGCATTCTTTTTGGCAAGGAGAATATTAGACATTTTTAGAAATTTTCTTTTTCAAGCAGATTCTGAAAATTTGAGGCTTTTCCCTTCCTACAGTAATGGAATATTGTAGAAAATTCAGCATAGAGTGGTTTGATACATTAAGATTAGCTTAATTGCAAGGCATTGTTAAATTCAGAAAAAGAATAAGTTGTTTGGTAGCTATGGAACTTACATGTGAACCCTAGAAAAGGCCTGTGTTAGCACTAAAGGCACTCGAACCTCTTTAAATGCTGGAGACAGCTTCTCGCCTGGATCAAGTGTTCAGGGAGGCACTGTCAAGCGAAGGATGAGAGCTAATTGGAATTTTGGAGTGTTGGTCCGTTTGGGCATTACTTACCTGCTTCGCCTCATTCAAACTCATAACCATGTGTTGGTATTAACTGAATTTTGCTCATGAGAAACAGGCTATGCCCTGCTGTTTAGTGGCAAAGACCAGTTCAGGTTCTCTCTGGCTCAGTCCCAAGGATGGTGTGAAGCATACAAGGTGTGAGGTCAGCTGTAGGTGCTGTCAGTGGAGCTTTTAGGAGAAGAATCACGCTAGCAGAGCAGCAGGGAAGGGAATAAAACAGATTTGAGAACAAGTCTATGCCAGTAGCCACTGCATAGTCATGAAGATGTTAGGGGCTCGGTTCATAGATAGTTTAGCTGGGGTTCAAATTAAAGTTATAGAGAAAAAAGAAAGCCATGAATGAGGTAAAGGAGAAAAGGCAGATTGCTTGACAGCATTTACTTGAAAATACAAGAGGAGGTTTTCACTAATTTGAGTGTAACAAAAAAGAATAAGTGAAAGATCTATTGTCATCCAAATGTTTCTCTACTTTGAAAGTTTTTCCTTTCTCACCTTTCTTCATGTCCAGATGCCCTTGGAAATCACTCGGAGTTTTATCCAGAACCGGGATGGGACTTATGAGCTGTTTAAGTGCCCTAAAGTGGAAGTAGAGAGCATAGCAGAAACCTATGGTCGTATAGAAAAGCAACCGGTGCTGCGACCTTTGGAACTAAAAACTTTTCTCAAAGTTGGTAAGTGACATTGTGCTTTCAATAGCGCATCTTCTTTTGAAGGTTAACTGTGTGCATTGAACTGTCCTAGACATTGGATCTTGACCTTAAACAAAAAAGACACATGCATTCATCTTGTAAAGGCCATCATGGAATAAAGTGTTTTGTTTCTTTTGAAACAATGCTTTTAAAATAAATTTATAAAATAAAATGATAAGCAGGGCACCTGGCTGACTCAGTCAGTGGAGCGCATGACTCTTGATCTTGGGGTTGTAAATTCGAGCTCCATGTTGGGTGTAGACATTACTTAAAAATAAAATCTCTAAAAAAGAATAGAATAGAATAGAAGTAATACATATTCATTATAGAGAAATCATAGATTTTATTATAGAGCATAAAGAAGAAAAGTAAACCACCTATAATCTCATGCACCATAGAAGACATCACCATTAAGATTTTAGGGGCTCAGTCAGTTAAGCGTCTCACCTCAGCTAAGGTCATGATCTCATAGTTTGTGGGTTCAAAACCCACATCAGGTTCTGCAGTGACAGTGCAGTGCCTGCTTGAGATCCTCTCTCTCTCCTCTCTCTCTACCCCTCCCCCACTCGCTCTCTGTCTCTCTAAATAAATAAACTTAAAAAATGTTTTTAAGAAAATAAAATAATTTTCCATTTTAACCATTTTTTAAAATTTTTTTTTAACGTTTATTTATTTTTTGAGAGACATAGAGATAGAGCGTGAGCAGGGGAAGGGCAGGGAGAGAGGGAGACACAGAATCCGAAGCAGGCTCCAGGCTCTGATGAGCCATCAGCACAGAGCCCGATGTGGGGCTCAAACTCACAGACTGTGAGATCATGACCCGAGCTGAAGTCGGCCGCTTAACCGACTGAGCCACCCAGGCGCCCCCATTTTAACCATTTTTAAGTGTATAGTTCTCGGCATTACATACATTTATGTTGTTGTGCAACCATTACCACCATCCATCTCCAGATTTGTCTTCCTCCACTGGAACTGTGCCCATTAAATAGTAACTCTCCATTCTCACCTTGCCCCTAGTCCCTGGAAACCGCCATTCTATTTTCTGTCTCTCATAATTTGACTACTTTAGGTAGCTTACGTAAGTAGAATCATACAGTATTTTTCCTTTCTCTGACTGGCTTGTTTCACTTACCATAATGTCTACAAGATTCATCCATGTTGTAGCAAGGGTCAAAATTTCTTTGCCTTTTTTTTTGCCTTTTTTTTTGAGTAAGCGGTGTGCCCAGCATGGGATCTCAGGACCCCAAGATCAAGATTCATGTGCTCTGGGATGCCTGGGTGGCTCAATTAAGCATCCAACTTTAGCTCAGGTCATGATCTCACAGTTCGTTGGTTCGAGCCCCATTGTCAGGCTCTGTGCTGACAGCTTGGAGCCTGGAGCCTGCTTCAGATTCTGTGTGTCTCTCTCTGCCCCTACCCCACCCATGCTCTGTCTCTCTCTCTGTCCCCTTCAAAAATAAACAAACATTAAAAATTTCTTAAAAAGAAGATTCACATGCTCTATCAACTGAGCTAGCCAGGTCCCCATAGTTTTGAAAGCTATACTGTATTATTTTTAATTCTGCTAGTGTTTTTTTTTTTTCAATAAAATGTTTATTTATTTTGAGAGAGAGAGAGCATAATGCAAGTAGGGAGAAGGGCAGAGAGGGAGATCTCATGAACTGTGAGCCATGAGATCATGCCCTGAGCCAAAATCAAGAGTTGGATCCTGCTAGTGTGTTTTACAATTTTTTGAAAGCATTCACTGTAACGTGAGGTTTTCATGTTTAAATCTTTGATCCTCTGGAATTTATTTTAATGTAAGGTATGAGGTACGATTCTGCCACCTTTTACTTTCTTCCAGATAGTTACCTAATTGATGCATACTATTGTAAGAAACACTTGTATTTTACTAACTGAAATTACTAATTACTAACCTTGCTAATTGAAAATCCAACCTTTATCTTATGCTAAATTCCTTTTTGTGTCCACTTTGGATCTTTCTGTTTTGTTCATTTAATCTGTCTAAACATGTGCCAGTACCACACTCCTTTGGTTATTATGGTTTGTAATATGTTTTAGAACCATGTAATTTTAATTCTGTTTCTGGTTCCTTGAAACTTGACCTTTTCTTGCTAGTCTCCCTTTTAATCTCATCCATCTATCTTTTCTTCTTAATCTGGGCTCTCCTTAGTATCTTTTGGCTCTATTTTCATGAAGGCTGGGTTTTATTACATTTGAGGGTGCCAGACAGTTCCCTGAAATTGTTTGGATAGATGTACCAGTAGTCACTTTTCCCTTCCCTTGATTCTTCTTGTTGTTTTTCCCTGTTTCTCTCTTACTTCTATTTTCTGGTTTTTTAATTTTTTCTCCTTTTTTTTTTTTTTTAATTACTGAACAGAGTAACATCTGTCAAGCCTCAAATTTTGGAATGGTACTAATCAGTGTTCTTTTTTTTTTTTTTTTTTTTGTCTTCAGGCAACACGTCCCCAGATCAAAAGGAGCCAACACCTTTCATCATTGAGTGGATTCCAGATATCCTTCCTCAATCCAAGATTGGTGAGCTGCGGATCAAGTTTGAGTACGGTCACCACCGGAATGGGCATGTGGCGGAATACCAAGACCAGCGGCCACCGCTGGACCAGCCCTTGGAACTGGCTCCTCTGACCACCATCACTTTCCCTTGACACAAAACAAGAGTCTCTTGCTGCTAAATTTGCACATTCCCACCACTCGACAATTTTAAATACTAGTTAGGCACTTAGATGGCCCTGTTCCCTAGTGAACTGCTCTTAGCCAAGATGCAGTTTCTCATCGCAGTCAAGTGGATTCTGTTGAAGAAAAACTCTTCTTGTAAACGGACTTTTTGGTGCTGCTGTTTATGGTCTTGATTATAAATTGGGTGATATTTCTGGCCAGAATTTTTAAAGGAACAAAAAGGAAATCAGCTCTCTTTCCTTCTTAAAGAACTCACTTTTAGAGTTTGTTTCAACCTTTTTCTAATTCTCTGAGAAGCTAGCAGCACTTCTTACACTAATAGTGTTGGAAAGTTAATAACACCTGGTTAGGGCAGAATGTTCAGGACCATCCTGACAGAATTCCAGTCGTGCCCATTTATTCTGTTCTCAAATAAAAGCACAGTGTCACTAGTTTTTCCAAAGTATATTTCATGTTGGCC
Source organism: Paguma larvata (assembly GCA_030068075.1). NCBI lineage: Eukaryota > Metazoa > Chordata > Mammalia > Carnivora > Viverridae > Paguma > Paguma larvata. The sequence continues at coordinate 51,550,627 of CM057836.1, forward strand.
TGATTATAAAATTATAAGCCTTTGGGGAGATTTAAGTAATAGTGAAATAGGAAAAAGAGGTCCTGGTATCAAGGGATTATTGACATTTCAAACTAATGCTTCTAATTACTTGTTCCCTTGATATTTATTTCCTTCTTGATTCTCCAACAAGTTTAAGAGCTGGTAGATTCAGTTCCTGTTTCTGAGTTCATTGATCACAGAATGGTGATACTGAAAGACACAGAAGTGGAAGCCTGTCTTCCGGGAGAAAAGAAGGGAGTGACCATTTCCTATATACCTGCTATTGCCAGATGCTTCCATTTACACTCCTAGTCATTTTTCTCATTTCGTCCTTATTCTTTTGAGTTTAGGCATTATCCCTTCTTTTAAGTTAAAGAGACAGCCTCTTTTTCTTGCTGGAAACAGCATTAAAATAATGTTTCATTTTAGTGCAAAGGCCATGTTCTTTCTACTTTATTATGTTACTTTGATATAAATTCCTTGTAATCCATTGTCCTTGGGTACATAAGAAAAACCACATAAAGGAGGCTCCTGGTTTTCTTTTGACTGCAGGTAACAAAAACCCAACTCTAACCAGCTCAGGCAAAAATGGGAATGAATGGCTCATGGACTCTAAAATAGGGCTGGACAGCCATCCTGGGGCGGCACTGGGGTGTAACTAGGTCTCAGGAACCCTGGAGCCAAGGTCCGTCTGACCCGCCACTGTCTCTCGTGGGGCTTCACTTACTCTTAGCACAGAGCAGCTCCCTCTACCCAGAATCCTGGCTCTTCAGGCACCTGAAAGTATAACTTACACTTTTACACTAGAGCTGGATTGGCTGCTCTACTCTCTCTCTCCTCCAAAGGGCAAAGACCCACAAGAAAGACTCTAATTGGCATTTTTGGTTAAAGGAGAGCTATGTCCCTACAAGGGAGGAATGGGTAAGCAAATTAAGTGTTGTCTGTCCTGTGTGACTGAGGGAATAGCTTGTGTGGAGAGCTCACAAGTGCTGTTGACAGTGAAGGAATTCCTTGAGGCGACTCCAGAGAGGTCCACAGAGAACTTAGAACTTGCACTGGGCTTTAAAGGAGAAAGGGTTTGTATGGATATGGAGAAGAGAAATTACATAAAGCAGAGCCTTCTGAAAAGGAAGACCACCTAAAGAAACACAGTGGTTGGTCCAATTAGGAAATCCTTCAACCTGAGTACTTTGAGGATGTTGGTCACAGCTTCTTGACCAAGACAGACCTGTGAGTAATAGGCAAATGCCTGGATCTAGCAGTACTTGACTATAGCCATGGACGGGAATACCCACAAAGGCCATAAAACACACGGCTGGGACAAATGATCCATCCAAAGAACCACAGTACTCACATGCTAAGGTCTTTACCCTGGACCACCCTAACCCACCTTTACAGTCCATCAAAATCCAGAATGGGGTTCAGAGTTACCTTGATCAGTAACTGTAATTTGGCACCCTCTCTAACAGATCAAGCATGGGCCTACAAGTACCAGTAAAAGCACTGCACCCACTCTCGACATCCAGACCTCTGGCACACCGCCAGCACTGACCTCATCTCAGACTCACCCCACACTACCGCCCCAGGGTGATCCCAGATACTCCCAGCAGAAAAGAGCTCTTCAAACTCTGCGCACATCTGCCTCCCCTCCCATCAAAGCTCCCACCTGCTATCCATTGCACACCTCCATTAGTCAGAGGAATCCCCCATCTCTGGGAGAAAAGCTACTACTGCCTTTCAACACTGCAGCCACCATTTGTGTTTTGGAGATAACAGCTCAAAAACCTCCATGTCCACACAGTCACCCATTTACTGCACGACTGACGATCCTTAAACAATATTAATAGGTATGAGAGGGATGTTACCTTAACTCCCCCAGACAAAATGGCTGGGCCCTTAGTGTTGTGGGCATCATGAGAACAACTTGCTACTCCTCCACCCAGAACACTTTGGTTCTAACCTATCATGTCCCTGCTTCTACCAGAACTACTGTCATCTCAACAGCTTGCTAGCTTAGAAGAGATAGGCCGCTCAGAGACCTCCTGAAAATCTGACTCCAAGAACCACCCACATAAATGAAGGTCTGTAGGCCTGCCACCTGGCTCTCTCGAAGTACCAGATGTCGTAAGCCCTGTGGCCTTCTGGGCCCGGCAATTCCCAGGCACATAAGTTCACCCCATCTTTCACTTATTTCTGTGACGTCCTTTCTGCCAATAACCTGCCCTTCCGTCCAGCCCACGTGTGCATATACATGCACATACACCATAACACTCTGTCCCCCTACATGAGTAGGTGGCCCCCAGCTCTGGCCAACTACAGAATGCAGCCTGTGTGCGTTATCTAAAAGGCACTGTTCTGTCAGTGTCTGGTTGTCCCAGAGTCCAGAACTTGCCCTCTATTAGAATAACCAAGGGAAATCCCACTCTTATCTACTGAAGGTGAAAGAATTGGCAGGGGCTGCCCTCCTCCAGCCTTTTGAATGACCTGGACTGTATCAAGTATACATCACATACAACACAGAAAAGCTAGCTGCAGAGAAAAATCCCCGTCATTTTTTTTTCTGAATTATCCCAAGATGAACCTTCTTACCCCCTCAACTTATTTCTCTTTTCTTTTTTTATCTCCCAGATTCTGGCCTCCTAGTTTTCTTCCTTTTTTGTGACATTTTCTGATACTCCTTATTGGATACTTTCTTTAAGGTCTTTTTTTTTTTTTTTTTTTTTTAAGTAATCTCTGTACCCAACTTGGGGCTCAAACTTTCAACCCTAAGATCAGGAGTCATCTGCTCCACTGACTGAGCAAGCAACACGCCCCTGGATGCTTTTTTAAAAAACCACTTACAGACCTTGCTCTCTGTCTGCCTGCCTTCCCACCATCCAGCTCTGCAAGCCCCCTTCACATCTTTCTACCATCCCACCTGCCTCACCGAGGGAACAGGATTCCGTGTTTTACCATAGTGGTTTATGCATAGGCATCAACCAGGATCTAGTTAGAATGCATATTCTGATTCAGAAGTTCTAGGGTGGGGTCCAAGATTCTGCATTTGTGTCCTCAGACTAGATGCAGAATGTACTGGACTGCAGAAATGCAACTGGACTCCAAACTGCAGTCTTGGGTAGCAAGACCTAATGCCTGACTTGGTACTGTGACTCCCACCTCTCAGGGCCACTAATGGGAGAGGGCAGTGCTGGAGGTCGGTGGCTGCTGCCAGAGCAATAGCTAGCACGCACCTAAGCGTTTCAAGGCACTGTTAGTGTGAGCTGCTTTAGGGTATGCTCCCACCAAGTTGCTCCAACCATAGAGGCAGTATCCTTCCTCCTCCGAACTGGTTCCAACTCGACAGTTTCAGAAGTAAAAAGTGGGTCTGTAACCACACACATTCCCTGCGGTTTTCCTCCCTTCTCTCCATCACTTTTTCAACTGTCCTCTCCACACCATCTTAACGTTCAGACTTTAAGCCCTGTGTTCAAACCCCGACTCTGCCATCGCTTATTAACTGTGCAACCTTGGGCAAATTATTCAACCCTATGGTCTGGTGACCTCACCTGGATGGTGTGCACACTAAATAAGATACTGTATGTAAAACCCTCATTAAAAACCATTTATTACCCTTTTGCCTATTGTTTGCACTTCTCCCTTCCTCTTCAATCGTGTTTTATAACCTAGTCTTGAGACTGGAATGTTTTGTTTAATGTTAACAGAAAGGCTACAAGTAAATATAAAAGGGTGTGTGCAATGCTGGTATTCATTTTCTTCGTATCTTTTTCCCTTTTTTTTTTTTTTCAAATTTTCTCTGGTGAACAATATTACTTTCGTAAGTTCGAAAAAGGAAAAGTCATACCCTTAAAAGAAAGAGCATAAAGGTTACTCTACACTCCACAGAAAGGTGGAAAAGAAAGAGAAAGAGATGCCTGGGCGCCGCCGGCGGGGGCCGGTCACATGGCGGCCGCCCCCTTCCTCCTCCTCGGCGAGATGACGTAAGTCACGTTCCCCTCCCGCCCGCGCCGCTGCTTCCGGCCGGTTTGGCAGCTTTTTCTTCCACCAGGCGGCGCCGCAGGACGTTCTGTTGCCGATGCCTTCTGCGCAGCCTCACTGGAGCCAAGGACACGTCACCACCTTCGCGTCTTTTCTGGAGAGCGCGGGAAGGCGAGTGCAGGAGGGTGGTGACGACACTGGGGTTCCCCGCGTGGCTCGAGGGGGCGGGGCCGGGGACGTGGCGCGCCTAGGGAAGGGAGGGCGGGTGGCGCCGCGCGCAGGCTGACTGAGTCACGCCCACCTCGTGACTCGCTGTGAGGCGGAGCCGCTGCAAAGGTGCTGACTAGGCGGGCTGGATGGGGAGGGGCGCCCATCCCTGCGCGAGGCCCTCGCGAGGTCGTTATTTGGCCCGTGTCGCCGTCAGACGTGCCCCGGGCGCCTCTAGACCCAACTTTAAGCGGAGCACCGACTTCCTGGCACCCTCATGGGGGCGGGCCCAAGCCCGCGCTGCGGCCGGCGCGTCCTCAAGGCCGCGGAGTGGACTCGGGGCACGTGGGGCTGGGCCGCAAACCAGCCTCCGACCGCGCGGTTCTTTGGGGAAGGAGTCTCGGCGTCCAGGCCCCTCCCCGCCGCCGCTCAGGCTGCCTTCCTCCCCAGCCTCCTAGTATTGGCCCTCCCTCACTCTTGCGTTCTGCCTGCGCCGGGAGAGAGCAGGAATGTGGACTCTGGAAGGAGACCTGGCTTTGAATCCTCACCCGCCGCTTACTCTTGGCCTTGAGCGAGTCATTCAGTTATCTCAGAGTGTCTGTGTCTTCCTTTGTAAAATATGGACTGTACCGTCCGCTTAAGAGTCTGTCCCTAACGCAGGGTAGGTGGTCAGTCAAAATATAAAACTTAATTTCCACTTTTTGCCACTGGAGCCTTAGAACCAGTTTGCAGGGCCATTAATCCTAGGTAGCCCTTAAAAGGCCTGGCGTAGTTCCGTGTACCGGTTTTTAAGAGAAGCGCTTCCCTTTTCTTAATGTGAGCTCCACAGCCGCTCAGTGGCATTGAAAGAAAAGGGGGCAAGAGGCTTATCCACGAGCTGAGTTAAACATGGGGCCTAATCAGAATGTAGGAAGGGGTGGTTACTGGAATTGTTCTCTGGGCCCCAGCACCTGTGAAACTACTTAACTGAGGCACTACAGGATTTCCTGCTGGGAGCCCTATCTAGGGCGCACACTGCCAGACACCCTTCAGTTGTCTTTCTCCTGTTGCTGTGCCTTCTCAGAATCTTTCATCTCGTATTACATTGCTGTGGCCAAGTCATTTTTCCTGGGATGGCCTGATCCCTGGGGACAAGCTAGTTTCCAGTAGCTTATATAGGAGGCTGGTCTGAGTAAACAAGACTATCTTCTTGAAGGAGAAAAATTAATGTATCCTGAAGTGCGTATTTAGCATGTGTCACAAACTATTGGGTTTTCCACACAAGTTAACCATCTCATTTCATTTCCACACCCAGTCCTAGGAGCTAGGTGGAATTACTGGTTCAGCAGGTTAAATGACACACCTCACAGCAAGGATATGGTAAAGTCGTGTGGTTGGAGGCCATACAGGTTTGGTTCCATGGTTGTGGCAAGAAAGAGGTAGTACCTGGGCAGCCTTTCTCTAGGATGTGTGATGGTCAGGGCCATCCTAGAGGGTATGAGTGAAGGCATATTACAGTGTGGGCCTCACCTCCGTGTCCCCATTCTTGGCCACTCCTGCCATTTGTTTCAAAGCAAAACCAGGTTAAATGATAAAGGGCAGCATTTGTGACTCCAAAAGCCCCAAAAGACAGAGAAGGGGCAACTTCCCCACACTTTGCCTTAGTCATGGATGTGTTAATGGAAGGACTCCTGTGAATCAGACTTGGGCCTTTTTTTTTTTTTAGCACCGAGCAGGAGTCCCTTCTCTTTGCACCTGCTGCTCCTACAAACCATTGCTCGTTTGCCAGTCAGCAATGCAAAAGGCAGGCAATGCCTGTGTAAGTTGGATCCGGCGTACCTCATGGGATGGCTGTGTTCTCTGTATTATGTTGTGAGAGTGGCAACAAAGGCAGAAGTCCCCTCCCCATTTTCATTGTTTTAATTCTTGAACTTGGCTAGTGCAAAAGTTAAAGAAATTCCCAGGATGAGCAAGCTAATAAGGACTCAGGTATTTTGGAGTAATTCCTTAAAACCCTCTGTAAATAAAATACTCCATGGTTTTGAGCAAACCAGGTAGTTTCCGATCAAGAGAGCAGATGAGCCTACTTGATTCAGGGTCACTTTGAATAGGCAGGTTTTTTTTTCTTCCTCTTTGCTGGCAAAGCAGTCCTTGCTGTCCTGACTCATGGCCTATTTATTAAAACCTACAAGGCACAGGCCCTCAGGTGCTTATAGTCTAATTGGAGAAATGTCTTCTGTTTTGTCTAATAGAGCCTGCACACCTAAATGACAGGAAATGAGTTTCCCTTCAGACATGTAAAATCACATGTAATGGGTGATTAACTATCCAGGAAAGTAAACCATGAAATTGTAAGTGTATTGCCTGAAAGTTTGAAGACACCCCAAACACTGATCAGATGATTGAGAGGAATCTCAGAGTTGGAAAATGGTCGTAATTTTGGTTAAGTCTAACCAATTGCATTATAAAGCATTTTGGAGACCTAAGCACAAGGGATTTGGCCATCCCTGGAAACATAGAAGTTAAGCATGAGCACTGTCTAAGGAAGGGCAGGTCTTGACTAAGGGAATTTGACCTCCATGATTTTCTTTGTCAGACTGCTCTTGTGGCAGGGAAGAGGGGCCCTGCCCTAAAGGAGAGATGTGACTTCAGGTTAATTACTTTTTTTTTTTTTTTTTTTAGTTTTTTTCCCATTATTTTTGAGAGCACAAGCGGGAGAGGGGCAGAGAGAGGGAGAGAGAGAGAGAAAGGATCCCAAGCAGGCTTTGCACTGTCAGCACAGAGCCCATTGTGGGACTTGAACTCAAAAACCGTCAGATGATAACCTGAGTCGAAACCAGGAGTTGGACACTCAACCGACTGAGCCCCAGTTACTTTTGTTCTTAGTTCCATATTTACCAAGCAGTCTTCAGACCATGAGGAAAAGATCAGCCAGTCAAGTCAATTCAAGCATTCCAGAGCCTTAGAATGTCTGTTACTCTTCATTTGAGTGCATACATTGATTGACGTTTGATTTATATGTCCCTTGGCCTCTGTGTGAACTTAGTTAATAAGTGTTTGGGAGATGAGTTCCCCTTGCAGTTGGCCAGCTTGAAAGTGTAAAGCCCAGATCTGGGCCCTTCTTTTAATTCAGCAAGTAAGTACTGCCTAGAGGGGACCTGTGGGAAAAGAGGTAGGAGACAGGGGAGCAGGAACAGGAAGCTAGCTTTGCCAAGGAAAGACTACCCTTGTCTTATTGTTGACCTCCCTGCTGCAGTCATATCCAGGAAAACTATATTCTCAGCACAAGGCAGAAGGTGTTAAACTAGTTGAGTGATGCAGGCATGCAGTGCTATAGATCACCATGGTGAGATTACCGTGGGAGGTTAGAGGGTGTTGCCACAAGAAGGTTGGTAGGACTTGCCAGGTGCATGTGATTTCCGCAGAGGGAGATGTCAGAGGTGAAGTACACTCCCCTCCAGAGCTGATGTAACATATATAGTCATCTGATCCCTTAGCTGTTAAGCCAAAAGAAAAACATTGTTGTGGCAGGAGAGGGAGTAGTAGGACCCAGAGAAAAGTAAGGAAGAAGCAACTATTCATTCAGCAATTTCTTTATTCAACATTTATTTGGTACCCTGTGCCAGGCACTGAGCTGGGTCCTATCGATAGAGAAATGAACAAACAAACAAAAGCCCTACCTTCAAAAAGTTTATAGTCCGGTAAGAAGAGAGAGAGAAAGAGTATGAAAGGAAGGAAGGAAAGAAGGGAAGGAGGGAGGGAGGAAGGAAGGATGGTATAATATGTCGGATTAAAACAAGTGGTGGGGAGGTAGAAGGATATGCTGAGGCGTTTTTCTCCAAATTTTAAATGAGTTATGTGCAAGTTAATATAAAGACAGAAGGACACACAGTCAGTCTTTGATCATATTCTATGCGTTGATCAGGTTGTGGCCCGGGAGATAAAGTTTGCTGTGAATATGACTCTGCCTGGGAAGAAATAGGTCAAGATCTCTGAGTGGAGCATTTTCTTCTGAGAGCCAGAAGGTGAGATGATAGAGGAAAATGGAATTGTACGCTAGACCCCCAAATTGAAACACTGTGGTTCTAAGAAAAGTGTTGGCCTAGTGAACTGTAATAGAGCTAAGCAGGGAAGAGGAAAGATCTGAAGAAGCACCTTCTCAGCCACCTCTGCCCAGAGCGTGGAGAATAGGGAGTGGGGAGGAGAGAAAGTCAGGCCTTGACAGATGTACCTGGATGGCTGTGGAATATGGTGAGACCACGTGTGTTTCCTCAGGAGGGTCCCTGTTCACAGGTGCAGGCATGAGTGACAGTGAAACCCACCTACCTTGTGCTCTACAGCTCTATTTTCTGAACCAAGAATTTCAGAACTATAAAGTTCATCCTACTCCTCGGTGCCCGAGATGAAATTGGGACACAAAAATATTGGTATTCTGAAGACGGAATAGTAGAAGGAAGTAGAAGTTTGTGGTTGAGGAAGGAAAGATCAAATGTGGGACAGGATGAGATCTAGTGTTAACAGACAGTACCCATTGGAACAGGGGTGAGAGATGTACAACAGGTCCTCAAAAGTCTGCACCAACCTGTGAGACTTCAGGGTCTGTGGTCACCTATATTATCTTTGAAGCTGGGGAAATGGGGGTGGGCATAAGGCTGGTAGCTGAACTTGGCTCAGTAATTTACATTTCTGGTTTCACCTACCACTTTATGTGGTAGTAATGCTTGTACCCCAAGTCTGTCAAATCTTATAAATTTGGTTCAAGGCTCTCTAAGACAGGCCCCTGTCTGCTCAGAATCTATACATGAGGCTTTCCCCAGGCCAGATTCCTTGAATCAGTTCATGTCCCCATATTCCCACGCCCCTCTTCCCTGGGGAAAAAAAACAAAACAAAACAAAACAAAATAAAAAACTACCTTTCAGTAATTAGAAAGGGTGAGCTTTTGAGCTCTCCTTTTCTTTTTTTTCTTAATGTTTTTTTTTAGTGTTTGTTTTTGAGAGAAAGAGAGCACATGTGTGTGCATGAGCAGGGGAGGGGCAGAGAGGGAGACACAGAATCTAAAGCAGGCTCCAAGCTCTGAGCTGTCATCACAGAGCCCAATGTGGGGCTCGATTTCATGAGTTGCAAGATCATGACCTGAGCTAAAGTCAGTCACCCAACTGACTGAGCCACTCAGGCACCCCTTAGCTCTCCTTTTAAGCTGACAGATTTCTAAGGCCCTCAAGGACACAATCTGGCAGTTTTGCATCTGCTGGTTATCTTATGTTTTTCAGTGACAAAACTGTGTTGAGCCAGGATGTCCTGACAGGAAACCTGAGTAATATAATGCTCCTTCTTCCTGCTGATGTGTTCTGTGTGGATATGTGGAAGCCACAATGGTGCAGTAGCTTCTCGATGCTTTTTACAGTCTGTGGTGCTCATTATCCTCAACCTGGTTGGAGTTTTCCTCTGAGAATAAGCCAGTACAGAATGAATCTCATGGTATCACTCCTGGTGATGCCGTGCATGTGTAATAAGGATGGGTATGCAGTCTCCGTGGGGCCTTCTGCTCTGAGTTCCTAGCAGATTTGACGCTGGATGGTAGTGTTCTGGCCCAGCACCCTCGGGGGAGGTATGTGGTATGGTTCTAGACACCTGAATCCCTGCTAAGCTCAGCATCGCTGAGAATGTCTTGCTTTTAGACTCCCATCTGATTTAAGCAGAACCTTTCATTGAACACATCTGGCATACATACATCTCAGATTTCCTGCACATTAGCGAAAGAATTCCAGCTAACAAAGGCTGGAAACTGAAAGTCTGACACTGTTATGACTAAATTAACACTCTGAAAAGGTTAGTGAATCTTATGTGGATTACATTACCTAGAGTTTGACCTCTGGCTGTGATCTTTGCAATCGAAAAGCTATTTCCCCAATACCCTAAAAAAAGAGAAAACTGTTCATATAAATCATATTTCTCACAATAGCTAACCACAGAAGTGCCTATAACTCAGTGATACAGTTGATACCTTTCAAATGGATTTAAAGAACAAAACTAGTGAGTACAGACACATTTATGAGCTGAGGGTGTCCTAAGAGGGTTATTAGAGATTGGTGGCAAGAGCCGGGTCTCATGTTTGTTTCCGTCCCCAGCACAGGGCCTCGGCCATGGATACATATTAGGTGTCGATTAACAGTCACTGAATTACTAAATGGAAATTTACTGGGGCTCTCTGTTAGACTCCACACACAAATAGACCTGCCCTGTGGGATCCTTAGCAAGAGGAGATATTTTATGAGAGCTGTCACTCGACTTGATTGGTTAGACAAAGTGAAACCAAGGGATCGTGTTTAAAAAGCAAATATGTTTACTCTGCTACATTTTAGGACTGGAATGTTCTACTCTGGGTGGAGAGTTGTACAAAATGACCTCTAATTTGAGGTTCGTAGGTTTAGGAAAATACAGATTTTTTTTTTTAAGGCACTGAAATGAACCCAGCAGGGCGAGCTGGCAGGAAGTCAGACTGCGGTCCTTGCCTGCAAGGATGACACAGGCCAAAGGAGAGAAGGAAAACAACAAGGCAGCCAGCGCTACTAAAGCATTTTGCAAAGTTTTGCAGAGCTTTCCAGGTTTTTCTGGAAAAAGGAAGAAAAGAGAGTAAAGGGCAAGAAGAGGATTGGTTAACAGCTGGCTTCAGAAATGCTGACTAGTGTATTTGCCTGTTGGTTTTCTTTTTCTAAGTCAGGAATGAGGAAAGCGAGCGTGGTTGGTCTGGCACTGCTTGCTGGCGAGGCAGTCTCTCCTGGTCTGTGTGCTGATGCTGTTGTCAGCGCCACTAAAGGAGTCTCATTGAAAGGGGATGCAGACTGCCCCCCAAGGATATCTGAGGTGTGTGGAAGAGTGGAGCTTTGTTTGATTTTATTTTGCTTTTAAAGGGTTTATATGTGTTTACTTTTTGAATAGGTAATTCAACTAACTAAAAAAAAATATATATATATATATATATATATATATATATATATAAAAGTACGGAGTGAAGAGTCTCGGTCCTATTTCTGTGCCTCCTCTGCCCATTTCCCCCACCCCAAATAGATAATCCTGTATTTAGGTTTTTGTTTATCCTTCTAATGTTGTTTTTATGTATATATAAGCTAAAACAAAATATACTCCTCTTTATTACATTTTAACTTTAATGGTACCATGTTATACACACCTTCCACACTGTGTTGGTTTTTTCTTTTTTTTTTTTTTAATTTTTTTTTTAATGTTTATTTATTTTTGAGACAGAGAGAAACAGAGCATGAGTGGGGGAGGAGCAGAGAGAGAGGGAGACACAGAATCCGAAGCAGGCTCCAGGCTCTGAGCCATCAGCCCAGAGCCCGATGCGGGGCTCGAACTCACAGATCGCAAGATCATGACCTGAGCCAAAGTCAGACGCTCAACCGACTGAGCCACCCAGGCGCCCCTGTGTTGGTTTTTTCTGCCCACTTAACACTGTATATTTGAAACATGTCCTCATCAGTATATAGAGAGCATTGTCATTTTTATTTTTATGGCCATAGAGTTTTACAGTGTATGGATATGCTGTAATTTGATTGGTTCCCACTGAGGGACATTTAGGTTATTTGATAATTACAAATTAGGGCATGGATTTTTAAAGACAGTTGTGCTTTCTGAGGTTCCTGGATGGCTCAGTTGGTTAAGCGTCCATCTCTTGATATCCGCTCAGGTCATGATCTTATTGTTGGTGGGATCGAGCCCCAAATAGGGCTTTATGCTGACAGTAAGGAGCCTGCTTGAGATTCTCTCTCTCCCTCTCCCTTTGCCCCTCCCTCCCTCCCTCCCTCCCTCTCTCTCAAATAAGTAATAAACATTTTAAAAAATAATAAATAAAGACTGATGTGCTTTCAAATCATCAAATCCTAATGTTAACTAGATGATTGACTTTGGGCCTCATTGCCTTATCTGTAAAATGGGAAGTATTTTATATTTTTATTACCTGTCCTGTCTCATGACATCACTGTGAAAGATTAAATAATATAATATACAATGTATGATAATATAATATACAATTAAATAATATAATATACAATGTTCTGTCTCTCTCAAAACATTAAAAAAATATTTTTAAATCCTTAATTTAATTATTTTTGCAAGGACGCTTTTTCTTTTCTTTTTTTTTTAATATTTTTAACGTTTATTTATTTTTGAGACAGAGACAGAGCATGAGTAGGGGAGGGGCAGAGAGAGGGAGACACAGAATCTGAAGCAGGCTCCAGGCTCTGAGCTGTCAGCACAGAGCCCGACACGGGGCTCGAACTCACAGACTGCGAGATCATGACCTGAGCCGAAGTCAGACACTCAACCGACTGAGCCACCCAGGCACCCCCCCTTTTTCTAAATAAGGTAACATTTACACATCCCGGAGATGGAGACATGGCTAGAATCTTTTGGGGGGGGACCACTTTTCAGTTTACCACAGGGAAAAATTGACATCTTTACAATTGTGACTTATTTCTTTGTATTTAATGTTTATTTATTTATTTTGAGAGAGTGTGTGCCTGAGCAGGGGAGGGGTAGAGAGAGAGGAAGAGAGAGGATCCCAAGCAGGTTCCTCGCTATCAGTGCGGAGCCCCACGTAGGGCTTGGTCCCACCAAACCATGAGATCATGACCTGAACTGTAATCAAGAGCCAGACACTTAACTGACCAGGCCACCCAGGCACCCCTATAGTTGTGATTTATAAGAAGTATATGTTTGGTCTTTATCTCATTTCTTTTCTTTTTTTTTGGGGGGGGTGTCTTTATCCCATTTCTAAAACCCTTGAAATTTCCTAAATGATAAGAATGGGAAAAAGTTGTCTTGGCCAAAGACCCTGAGGTGGCTGCTGTTGGAGAGGACACCAAATGAGCCTGCCTGGTGCTTTCCTGCCCGACTCCAGCCCTCCTTCTTTCGGCTCATGTAGTTACCAGTGTTTGGGTGCTGAGCTCTTCCCTCTGAGTCAGGAAAGAACCATTTCTCATCCTTTGTCTGACTAAAATGAGGGACCTGTGTTGGTTTCTTTAAGTGCTGGATTTCCAGTGAGTGGGGGAGGAAGGGGAAACCCATGTGTAGAATCTGGGTTTACATGGAATGCGGCAGGTTGGTCTCTAAACTTTAACTGAAGGCATGCTTAGCACTGGCTTCATACATAAGTATCCTTCTCCAAATGTTCAAAAGTTGTAGGCTTACCCTCCAAGGCAGAGGCCTGGAAGTGCCCCTGAAGAGAGAGGATTTGCGATGCAATAAAACAGAGTTTCAGGGGCACCTGTGTGGCTCAGTTGGTTGAGCATCCAACTTCAGCTCAGGTCATGATCTCGCGGTCTGTGAGTTCGAGCCCCGCGTCGGGCTCTGTGCTGATAGCTCAGAGCCTGGAGCCTGCTTCGGATTCTGTGTCTGCCTCTCTCTGCCCCTCCCCCACTCATGCTCTGTCTCTCTCTGTCTCAAAAATAAATAAACATTAAAAAAAAAAAATTAAAACAGAGTTTCAAGGAAGGAAGGGACAAAGTGTGAGACCCTACCTCACAACTAACCACATCCTCTTGCCCATTCAAGCCCCTGAACAGTCTAAGAACTTTCTAGAAGTACATGCAGGGAGACGAAATGGGGTCACTGTGGTCAGATTGGCTGGCCACCCACAGAGATCCCCATGGTGTCAACTCATCTCAGAGCTTAGCCTGACTGGCCCTCAGCCTTGCCTGGCTCAAGACCTGATTTATTAACACACAAAGAGTAGATCGGCTCTCCGGGGGCTGACTCATTAACCCAGCTCTGAGACACTGATGTACGCGCAGGGATAGTATTTTGATCTCCTAGCCAATGTGTTTTTTTCTCTCAGTTTCCTCTTACCCTCTAACCCTCCCTCCTTTTGAGATGCCTGTACTGTGAGGCATCTTTTGTCTCCAGGCACCACTGTACAGCACAATGCAGGGAACAGAAGACGAAGGACTTAGATGAGTCTGATTAGTCCCCACCCCTCTACCCCCGCTTGGTCAAGTTTTCCCAGACTGGGATGTGGACACTGTCTCAGGGCAGGGCCGTGGCACCTGGCACCTCTGAGGGTCTGCACTTAACCTGAGGGGACACCTCAAGTGTCCCTGTACCTAAGAGCACAATAATAAGTAGCAAATAAAAAACACCATAAGAGACTGAGAGATAAACTGCAGAAGAAAGGAAACAGCCTTTTCCCTTTTATGAAAAAAGAGGCCCCACACTTTGATTTCACACTGAGCCCCACAAATTACATAGCTGACCCTGCTGGCAGATAAGGCGTTCCCAAGGGAGTTAGCCAGAAGTCTAAGAATATTCTGGGGGTATTATGGCTTAAGTAAGAATGTAAGTTAGCCCTGCCCAAATTTGGAACAATGTTGGGACTATTTCAAGCTTTGTGAAATGTCAACACTAGTGGTGAAGGACTATTAGCAAAGCAAATGTGAAGTGACTGCACATGTGATAAGGCAAAAAATCAAACTTGCTAGGTATGTGCTGGCTGTCCAGCTTCATTTGGAATAGGAAAAAGGTGGGCAGAATAGGCTGTCTGGGTCGTACTCCCTTTGAAGCAAGAACTCAGCTTGTTTATTCTGATCATCTGGAATCAGATCCGACTGTCAAAACTTCAGAAAATCTTGATTCGAAAAGAAATTTGATCTCTTCATACTTTTTCAATATTATGTGTTGCATCTTCTGGTCTTTGGCAATTTATTACTCAACAATGGTCTCATGTTTATTTTTATTCAATTCCTAGGAGAGTTGAACTTACTTCAAATGGATCTTCCTTAAAATTACTTCAGATGTTTGTCTCCTTTTTTGAATTTCCCATTCATATTCTTCATTTTCTTATTTATTTGCAAGCACTTCCTACATATCAAAAATAACATTTTGTTTGTTATATGTGTTGCAAATAGGTTTTCCCAATTTGTCCGTTGTCTTTTAACTTTGTCCCCCTGGAATGTCTCCAAGCTACATCATCTAATGGAAGTGAATGAGGTCATACTAACAGTAATACTGAAATCTCATTATTTCAAATTAATAATCACCTTATTTACCACTAATAATTATCAACACTTAGTGAGCATGTACTAAATGCTTCACATGCCATTAGTCCTCACATTTAACCTACAGAGTGGGGGCTTTGTCAGTTCCACTTTGTAAGTGAAGAAGCAGAGATAAGAGAGGGTAAGTAATTTGTCCAATCACATAGCGTAGTAAGGAATGGAATATGGATCTTGATCCCAAACCTGTCTGACACCTGTGTCCCAGGTTCCAACCCTGCACTGTCCAGTATAGTAGCCATAAGTGGCTGTTGAGCACTTGAAATGTGGCTAGCCTGATTTGAAAGACCCAAGTATGAAAAAAAAGAATGGGAGATAGATATCTTATTAATTTGAAGTCGATTATATGTTGAAACATAATATATTGAATACATTGTGCAAAGTTAAGAATTTTAGTGTTTCTGTTTATTTTTAATTAATTTATTTTTTATTTTAGAGCAGGCAGACCAGTGGAGAAGGCAGGCGGGGGAGAGGGGGGAGGAGAGAGGAACCCAAGCAGGCTCCATGCTCAGTGGGGCTTGATCCCACGACCCTGAGATCATGACCTGAGCCAAAATCGAGAGTCCTATGCTCAACCAACTGAGACACTAAGGTGTCAGTCTTTTTATTTTTTTAATGTGGCTACTAGAAACTTTTACTTTATTATTATTTTATTTTTGAGAGTGTGAGGAGGGAGGGGCAGAGAGGGGGCGGGGGGGGGGCGGGGACAGAGGATCTGAAGCGGGCTCCATGCAGACAGCAGTGAGCCTGATATGGGGCTTGAACTCACAAGCTGTGAGCGTAAGTTGGACGTTCAACGGACTGAACCACCCAGATGCCTGCTACTAGAAAATTTTAAATATGAAGTACAGAACAGCTCCACTTTCCTGCACTGCTGTTCTTTAGGAGGGTGAAGGCAGCCTTCATGGTCCCTTGAGTCTTTCCCAGTTATCATACTATTGGCCTTTATAGTTGTTAAACTAAAACCTCCAGTTTTGTTTTGTTTACATGAACTATAATAATCCTAAGACCTCACTTTTTTTTAAGCTTATTCATTTATTTAGAGAGAGCGAGCAGAGGAGTGGTAACGAGAGCAGGGGAGAAAGAATCCCAAGCAGGCTCCACACTGTCAGTGTAGAGCCCAAAGTGGGGCTTGAACTAACCTTAGATCATGACGTGAGCAGAGACTGAGTCCAGTGCTTAACTGACTGAACCACCCAGGTGTCCCAGGACCTCACTTTTTTGAACGTTCTCAGTTCCCTCCACTTTCTCACATAACCAGGCTTTACCCAACTTGTCATCCACATCTGGATAGTCTCCAGTGCATGGCTTTGTCCCTTGAAACCCCTAAAGAGGGAACACAGCCTTTGCAAATACAAAGGTGATGTCCCCAAATTCATAGAAAGTAGAATAGTGGTTGCCAGGACTTGGGGGGATTATTGTTTAATCAGTACATAGTTTCACTGGGATGTTGGAAACATTCTGGAGATCTATAATGGCCATGGTTGCACAACCATGTGAATGTACTTAGTGCTACTGACCTGTACACTTAAATGTGGTTCCAATGGCAAATTCTGTCATGTACATTTTATGTACAATGTAAAAAAAAAATGGTCACACATTACAACATGGACGAACCCTGTACACATGCTAAGCAAAAGAAGCCTGATAAAATAGTATAAATACTGTAAGATTTCAATTCCATAAGGTATCTACGGAGGGAGAGAAAGTAGATCTGAGATTACCCGTAGCTGAGTGGGAGAGGCGGGGAACAAATGGCCGCTCAGAGCAGAAACGAGGGAGTGGGGGCCGCGGGAGCGCGCTGGCGGCGGCCGTGAGAGGGGGTGCAGACAGAAGGCCCGTGGGTGGTGCGTGCCAGGCCCCTGCGCTCTCCGCCCGGGCGCACGCGTCTTTGTGTGGATGACTGGCAGCAGGCGGCGAGGCGCGCGGAGCGGCCCAGGCCAGGGAGTGCCGGCCGTGAGGCGGGACGAGACCTGCGCCGGCAAGGGCTGCGGCCAGGCGGTGGGGGGGAAGGGCGGCGGGGCGAGCAACTCGCAGCTCTTAGGGCCATCCCCGCCCCACCCCCCAAGCTGCCGCTGCGGCCCAGTGGCGCCAGGCGCCTGTCCGCTTTCTCCCCACCCTCCGTTAACAAAGAGCTGGGGGGAAAACCCGTACCGAGGTACGCGCGCTCCGCGGACATCCACGGACTGGAAGTAGTCCCTGGCGGCGAAGCCAGTGGTGCCCCTGGTCCAGTGCCTTTTGGCCTGGGTCCGGATCGGCCCCACTTCACGGTCTTTATTTCCGACCCTGGGGCCCAAGGTGGTTTGTTTTTTGGTTGTTTGTGTGTGTGTGTGTGTGTGTGTGTGTTTTTTGCACTTGCTCGTTTTACTCTGTATTTAGGATTTCCCCCCTCTTCTGCTTTCACCATCCCAATTTTAGCCAGCGTTATTTCCCCCATGCTCACGTAAAACAGTGTGCGCGGGCGGGCGGGTGCGCGCGCGCACGCGCGCGCACACACACACACAATGTTTCTTTTTGTTTTCCAAGATGGCATCGCATACCATACTACACTGGCATCTTTTCTAAGCACACTGTGGAATCCCCAAGTCCTGGCCAGGTTTACTCTACTAATGGCTGAATATTAATGCACGGCGTGAAGGCGCCTCAGCTCATTTAGTAACTGCGTTGTTCATGTCCTTTCCTTTGTTTCCCGTGTTTACCACCATAAACTTCGCTGCCTGGAACATTCGGCCCCCGATGCAGGGACAATTCCCATTTACACCAGTAGGGTCTGAGAACTCATTCTTCTCAGGCCCATGAGCATTCTGCAGGTCCGACGAGTGTAAATATCGCTACATCAACGCCTGCTTTCGGCCGAGATGGAATCCCAGTAGCGCCCTCTCCATTTTCCTCACCGCCTCCTCACCATTTTCCACCCGCTACTACAGAAGGCCCTTTCTCCTCCCTTGTTCTCAGGGCTTCCTCTGGGGCCTCGCTCCTCCCACTCCGGGCCTTGTTCCACCTAACCCCTCCCCCTCACATTTTCAATTTCATCTTCTCAAGGTGCTTTAAGGAGAAAAGAACCTGCCACCCCCTTCTATTATTGCCCTGTTTCTTTCCTAACATTTACTAGACAACTTGGAAGACTTTTTCGAATTTGTTTGCTATTCAATATTATGTGCCCATGGCTCATAATCCAAAAGTGTAATATAAAAGGGAGAGACAGCAGACACATATCTGTGAACCACCTATTCCCCCACCCCCACCCTCCAGGACACGACTGACATCACTTGTGCATTTTTCCAGGAAAGTTATATACACACACACACACACACATATATATATATATATATATACACACATATGTATATATGTATATATATATACATATAATATGTTTCACAAACAGCAGCATAGATGCAGATGCTCTGCAGTGGTGCACAACTTCTTAGAAGTCTTCCTGCTCTCCCTGGTACCTCACCAACTTCTCACCATTCCTGCCCTTCTTCCCTTCTCACACCACTGAATCTGCTTTCTTGCAGGGGCTGAAAACCCATGTCTAGTCCCTTCTTCTATGCTGCGCTCCATATTTGATCAGGTACCAGAGCTAACGGTTCAACCTTTGCGATATTTACTTCTCCAGTTGCTCCTCTTTTTGTTCCTCTGAGTCCACCTTCTTTGACCTTCTTTTACCTTCTTTTGTCACCTTGCCAAACCACTCCAGTAGCCTTCTGATCTGGTGTTGATTTCTCATCTTGCCACTGGTTATTGATCCCATACTCCATACCAAATATTAGTCCAAGGAAATGGACGCTTAGTTTTAGGAGGTTGATAAAGTTTATTGCGTGGAAGGAGCACTGGTCCTGGTGAGCAGAGGCCAGGATAAAATCAGGACCCTGCCGTTTCTTGCTTGGTACCTCTTTCAGTGGATTGCTTTAAGTCTCTCTTTCCTCACAGATGATCTCCAAGGCTTTGTAGCTCTAGCCTCTGTGAGGCTACAATTCCATTCTTCCTTATCTCTTACTCCTGTGCTGGCCTTTTCTCAACCAGCCACACTTTCCTTTCCCTTTCACTGTGCCTCTGGAACACCCTCCTTATTCTGAATATCCAGATCCTACTTATTCTTTTTTTTTTATTATTTTTAAAAATGTTTTATTTTATTTTTGAGAGAGAGAGAGAGAGAGATACAGAGCACAATCAGGGGAGGGACAGAGAGAGAGACACAGAATCCGAAGCGGACTCCAGGCTCTGAGCTGTCAGCACAGAGCCCGGTGTGGGGCTCAAACTCACGAACCATGAGATCATGACCTGAGCCGAAGTCAGTCGCTTAACCGACTGAGCTACCCAGGCGCCCCAGATCCTACTTATTCTTGAAAACCTGACTTTTAGTCATTATTTTTCTTGAAAAACTTTCAGCAATGGCCCCCAATGAGAAGAAACACTTTGTCCTTGCAACCTGTAGCACATTATTTATATTAGAATGATGGCACTGACCACTCTGCCTTGGAGAGTTGTTCCATACCTCTCCTTCTGCCACCATCCATGTCTCTCCTAAGACCTCTAGCATGTGACTTTGTATGTAGTGGAGGATATGGTTTTGGGAGTCCCAGGACTTGTGCCCAAGTCCCAGCTGTGACATCAGATAACCACTCATGCGTTAACTTGGGTGGGCCTGGGTGGGTCAGTCAGTTGAGCGTCCCAACTCTTGTTTTCAGCACAGGTCATGATCCAAGGGTGGTGGGATCAAGCCCTGAGTCAGGCTTGAACGTGCTGAACGTGGAGCCTACTTGGGATTCTCTTTCTCCCTCTGCGTGTCTCCGCTGCTCATGTGTGTGCTCTCTCTCAAATAAAAATAATAATAAAAAAAGTTTAAATAATTGTGTTACCTTGAACATATCACATACCCTCTCTAAGCCTCAATTTACCTAAATGTAAAATGGGAATAATAACCTATTTTGGGGGGGGCGATGATAACCTATTTTATAGTGTTGTTGTGTTTAGATTAGATAATGTATGAGTGCTTTGTGAACTGTAAAGCTATCTACAAGTGTAGATAATAATAATAAAGATAAATATTATTCAGATGCTGGCAACAGTAATTGCCTTTCCAAAGCAGAATTAAAAAAAGAAGGTGAGGAAAGTGTGGAAAATGAGGCTTTCCTCTTAGTTGCAGTCTCAAAATATGGGGACTGCATTCTAATTATACCTTTTAGATCAGTTACCAGGTGTCATTACATATAGTAGTAAAGCTAAAAAGAATCTAAATTTTGAACGATGGGGAATGATTAAATTATAGTTAATGAGAATAATGTGTGGTCATCAAAATTATATTTTTGAGCAAAATATAATTAGTCATAATATAACATAAAAGATTTAAAAAATTTTTTAATGTTCATTTATTTTTTTAGAGAGACAGACAGTGCAAGTGGGGGGGGGGGGCGGGAGAGAGACAGAGACAGAGAAAGAAAGAATCCAAAGCAGGCTCCAGGTTCTGAGCTGTCAGCACAGAGCCAGACTCAGGGCTTGAACTCACAAACCATAAGATCATGACCTGAGCCGAAGTTGGACACTTAAACAACTGAGCCACCCAGATGCACCATAAAAGATGTTTTTTGTTTTTTTGTTTTTAATTTTTAAGTAATCTCTATACACAACGTGGGGTTTGAGCTCACAACCCCAAGATCAAGAGTTACATGCTCTACTAGCTGAGCCAGCTAGGCACTCCTGTAACTTAAAAGATTTTTTTTACAAAACCCAGATACTAAATGTGTGTGGGTAGAGAATGTGTAAGAGGGAAGAGGCTTTCTCCACCACTCTTCATAGCTTTTTATTAGGCCTCCAAACAGGCCACCTGGTGCCAAAAAACTTGGGACACATTCCAAGGCCTGACTCTTACACAAATAGCTCACTCCTTGTCTCCCAAGAGTAAGGGATTCAGGACAAGAAATCAGGAAGCTAGTGCCTCAGGGGAGGCCACAGCATGTCCCAGATCCAGGGACGGACTTTGGCCTGCCTATGTCCCCATGACCTGATGTTCCAGGGTTTTCTGCACCGTTTTTCCCAACTGGACTGGGGACTTCAGACAAATAGAACTTGTAAGGGCCTGCTTTGACAGTTTCCAGAGAAGGTTCACAGGAAAGGCCTCCTCCAGCCAAAAAGAAGATTCCAAGCACAAACACTGAAGAACTAAGGTCCGAAAAGAGGGGCCATGAGCCATAGAAGTTGGCAAAAATGAGCCATCACAGAGAGTTGGGGAAGCTCAAGGGACTCCAGAGAGAAGGTAGCATTTACGCTGATCATGGAAAGATGGTAAGAATTTGGCAAGTGGGGAAGCACCTGGGTGGCTTAGTCAGTTAAGCTTCTGACTCTTGGTTTCGGCTTGGATCATGAGTTTGAGGCCTGCATAGGGCTCTGTGCTGATGGTGCAGAGCCTGCTTGGGATTTTGTCTTCCTCTCTCTCTGCCCCTCACCTGCTTGCTTCTCTCTCTCAAAAATAAATAAACATTTTTAAAGCTCTTTAAAAAAAGAAGAATTTTCAAGTGGGGAAATGATCATTAAAATAAAGTTAAATGGTTATTATCTTACATTTCATATCCCAGGATGGGGGAAGGGAGATGTTTTGTTTAAAATATCCTTTCCTTCTTTATTTTAATTTTTATTGTAGAAAGTGTGGAAAATAAAGATAAAAAGAATACAAGTTTTCCAAAACCGGACCAATCTAGAACAGCGGTTCTCCACCCAGCAGTGGTTGCACATTAGAATCTCCTGGGGAGGGGCGCCTCGGTGGCTCAGTCGGTTGGTTAAGTGTCAGACTTCTGCTCAGGTCATGATCACACAGTCTGTGAGTTCCAGCCCTGTGTTGAGCTCTGTGCTGACGACTCAGAGCCTGGAGCCTGCTTCAAATTCTGTGTCTCCCTCTCTCTCTCTCTCTGTCCTCTCCCACTAGTGCTCTGTCTCTATCTCAAAAATAAATAAAACATTTAAAAAAAAAATCCTGGGGAGCTTTTGTTTTCTATTTTTTTTTAATTTTTAAGTAATCTCTCCACCCAACATAAGGCTCAAGCCGACACCCCCCAGATCAAGAGTTGCATGCTCCACTGACTGAGCCAGCCGGGTGCCTCTCTC
This sequence comes from Paguma larvata, assembly GCA_030068075.1. Taxonomy (NCBI): domain Eukaryota; kingdom Metazoa; phylum Chordata; class Mammalia; order Carnivora; family Viverridae; genus Paguma; species Paguma larvata. The sequence continues at coordinate 51,572,959 of CM057836.1, forward strand.
CTGGGGAGCTTTAAGTAATACTATGAACTATCTGCCGAGAATCTGATGTACTTGGAATGAGGTGAGAGATCCCAGTGTATACACACACACACACACACACACACACGCGGCTCACCCCATCCACAGTTCACCCCATCCATTAGCAAATCCTACCAGTTTACCTTCAAATATATCCAGTACCTGAACCCTTCTTACCACCTCCTCTGCTGTCATTCTGGTCCCAGCCTCTGCCTTCTGCGTGGATTATTGCTGTAGCCTCCCAACTAGTTGCAGTTTCTATCTTCAGTCCCTACACCTGACGCCCAAGTCTGTTCTCTACATTGCACTTTTTAGAGTGATCCTTTAAATGCATAAATAGGTCATGTCTTTTCTTTACTCAAAATCTCCCCCATGTCTCACCATCTCAATCAGAGTAAAAGGCAAATCAATGCCCTACATGACTGACCTAGCTACTTCATTGACCTTGTCTTCTCCCACTCTCCTTTCTGCTCACTGCATTCCAACCATGCTGCCTCTTTGCTATACTTCAAACATAGCAAGCATGTTGCTGCCTCAGGGCCTTTGCTCTTGTTGTTCCCTCTGCCTCGACTTCTTTGGTAGTTCTCACTTTTCGTTTAGGTCTCTGAGAAATGGCAACCCGTAAGAGGAGTCTTTCCTGACCGCCTGAAATAAAACTGCAAAGTTCCCTCATCTCCCACATTTGCTATGCCCTCTTGTCTGCCTTACTTTTCTCCGAGACACTTTTCACTGCCACACCTGTGATATTAATCCCAGGCCCCTCCTCCCAGATTTAAAAACTCTCAAAAATCTCTCTTTTGATGTTTATTTATTTTTGATCTTTGTTTATTTTTGAGAGAGACAGAGAGAGCACAGGCAGGTGAGGGGCAGAGAAAGAGGGAGACGCAGAATCTAAAACAGGCTCCAGGCTCTGAGCTGTCACCACAGAGCCCAACACAGGGCTCAAACTCACGTGCTGTGAGATCATGACCTGAGCTGAAGTTGGACACTTAACCGACTGAGCCACCCAGGCGCCGACAAAATCTCTCTTGAAAACATCTTTTCTACTTCTGTCTCAAACCTCTCGCTCTTGATATTCAACAGTCCCATTGTCTGCCTTTCCCCACCCCCAAGCCTGTGTTCCCCAAACTCCTCCCTCCTCCTGCCTTCACCTGCCAGCTCAGGAAAAGGAACTCCCAAGGAGCCACCAGGCTTCCCATTCCACAAGTGGCTCAAATGGCCTAGGACAGACTTTGCTGGGGAACTCTGCTACTCATGCATTTATGTATTTCTTCATTATACTTTTTACACAAAGAAGATCATAACATTCCTATTGTTAGACAGTTAAGATGTTTTCCAAGTTTTTACTACTGTAGGCAACCTTGAACACACCCATGATTGTTTCCTTGAGATAAGTTATTTGAAGAGGAATTATTGAGCCAAATCGTACATGATTTTCAAGGGTTCTCATGTGTATTTTTCCTCCAGTTTATCTAATTATAGTCCCATCAACTGTATGCAATGACTTTTACATTCTTACATCCCTGGCCAAACTGGGTATTTAAAAAACACTGGAAGATGAAAAAAATTATATCTTGTCTTAATTGACATTGTTAGTGAAGTTGGATATCTTTTTATTTATTTCTCTTTTATTTTTTAATTTCCCTTTTTATATTTATTTATTTCAGAGAGAGAAAGAGAGAGCACACAAGCAGAGGAGAAGAGCAGAGAGAGAGAGAGAGAGAGAGGGAGAGAGAGAGAGAGAGAGAGAGAGAGAATCTTAAGCAGGCTCCACGCTCACCGAGGAGCCCTACTCAGGGCTGGATCCCATGACTCTGGGATCCTGACCTGAGCTGAAACCAAGAGTCGGACACTCACCAACTGAGCCACCCAGATGCCCTTATTTCTCATTTTTAAAAATGGTTTGCCTTGGGTGGCTGGGTGGCTCAGTCACTTAAGTGTCTGAGTCTTGACCTCAGCTCAGGTTATGACCCCACAGTTCGTGGATTTGAGCCCCTATATCAGGCTCTGCACGGACAGTGCAAAGCCTGCTAGAGATTCTCACACTCCCCCTCTCTCTCTGCCCCTCCCTCTCTTGTGCACTCGTGCACTCTCTCTCTTTCTCTTTCAAAAATAAATAAACTTAAAAGAAATAGTTTGCCTCTGCCCTTTTCTATTGAGATGTAGGCTTTTTCTTTTCCTGATTTATAATCCTTATTTTTATATTAAGAATATTTATGGGTCACCTGGCTGGCGTGGTCTTGATCTTAGGGCTGTGAGTTTGAGCCCCATCATGGTAGTAGAGATTACTTAAAAAATTTTTTTGCCCTTTAAAAAAAAAAAGTTACTATTTGTCTGGCTCAGTTGGTGGAGTATGCAACTCTTAATCTTGGGGTTATGAGATGTAGGGTGTAGACATTACTTAAAATATTTTAAACAAATTTACTATTTGAAATGTGTGTGCAAGTATTTTTTTCAGTTTGTTTTTCACCTTTCAATTCTATCTTACACTTTTTAACATAGAAAATTTAGAAATATTTACACGTTTCTATATCTTTTGCAGCTTTTGGTTTTGGTTTCATGCTTCTAGGTGGCAAGTTTTAAATAGCCCCCATGATATTCCCTGACAGCTGAGACCTCTTATTAACTACAGAGGATTATAAACCTAGACATTCCAGCTCTCAATCTATCAGTGGCTTTCAAACTTTTTTCCCCTGTGATTTGTAGTAAAATAATACAGTTTATATTTTAAAACATTACATGCAAATATATGTATTTAAAAAAATTAAAAAAATTCTTAATGTTTATTTCTGAGAGAGAGAGAGAGAGAGCACAAGCAGGGGAGGGGCAGAGAGAAGGGAGACACACAATCTGAAGCAGGCTCCAGGCTCTGAGGTGTCAGCACAGAGCCTGATGCAGGGTTCGAACTCACAAACTGCGAGATCATTACCTGAGCCAAAGTCAGATCCTTAACCATTTGAGCCACCCGGGAGCCCCTAAAAAAATTATTTTAAAATGTTTCATGAAGGGGCGCTTGGGTGGCTCAGTCAGTTAAGTGTCTGACTTCGGCTCAGGTCATAATCTAGTCGTTTGTGAGTTAGAGCCCCATGTCAGGTTCTGCTGACAGCTCAGAGCCTGGAGCCTGCTTTGGATTCTGTGTCTCTTTCTCTCTCTGCCTCTCCCCTGTTCATGTTCTCTCTCTCTCTCTCTCTCTCTCTCTCTCTCTCTCTCTCAAAAATAAATAAACATTAAAAAATTAAAATGTTTCATGAAATATTGTTTACCTTCTGTACATGTGATATAGTCTGATGTTTCCTGTTTGATTACTTCTGTTTTATTTTATTTCATTTAAAAAAGCGTTGGTCTTGACTTGGTTGGTTGAACAACATATTAATGGAGTCTTGCTCCAGAGTTTACAAAACACAGGTCCAAACCATGAAGAGGCTGATTTTCTCTCTCCCCAAATCTTAACCACTTCAGTGCTACTTGCATTCATCTCCTGCTCCAGGACGGTGATGGAGAGGCCAATTATCAGTCCATAGAGGAACACTGAAGACCTGTGTATAAGTACTGAGGCTGAACTAAGCTTCAGTTGACATCTAACAGGCAAAAGCAAGAATTCCGAATTTGGATTTCAATCCTGAGGTTTATAATAAGGTTCTTTCTAGTGCCATGGTCCTGAAATCTTCACCCTTAACTATACTCCATTTAATGTAGTCCTAGAAAACTCCTCTCCTCCGCTGTGTAATCCGGGATTTGGCAACAAATGGTCAACCGGAGCTGCTCCAACTCAGCTGTTCTTGCAATTAGAGCCCAAGAGAAGGGTGACACAATTTTCTTAGGCAAAGAAACTAATCCAGTACATTCTTTGCATGTGCATGTAGACTGGCATGGAGAAGCCAGCCCTTCCATGTAAAGGTAGAAAATCAGTCAGTAATATACTCTGACAGAAGGCTGATAATATAAAGGGAATAAAGAAGGGGCACCTGGGTGGCTCAGTCGGTTACGCATCTGTCTTCAGTTCAGGTCATGATCTCACAGTTGGTGAGTTCAATCCCTGTGTTGGATTCTGTGCCTCCGTTTCTCTCTGCCCCTCCCCCACTTGTGCTCTGTCTCCATCTCTCAAAAATGAATAAACGTTAAAAAAAATTAAAATAGGGGCGCCTGGGTGGCTCAGTTGGTTGGGCGGCCGACTTCGGCTCAGGTCATGATCTCACGGTCTGTGGGTTCGAGCCCCGCGTCGGGCTCTGTGCTGACGGCTCGGAGCCTGGAGCCTGCTTCGGATTCTGTGTCTCCCTCTCTCTCTGCCCTTCCCCTGCTCATGCTCTGTCTCTATGTCTCTCAAAAATAAATAAACGTTAAAAAAAAAAAATTAAAATAAAATAAAGGGAATAAAGAAGTGATGGATCCATTAGAATGTCCTCATAAGAGGGGCGCCTGGGTGGCTCTGTCAATTGAGTGTCACACTTCGGCTTAGGTCGTGATCTCATGGTTCACAAGTTTGAGCCCCATGTTGGGCTCTGCTGATAGCTCAGAGCCTGGAGCCTGCTTCAGACCTGTGTCTCCCTTTCTCTCTGCCCCTCCCTGTCTCTCTCTCTTTCAAAAATAAATAAACATTAAAAAAAAGAAAAAGAAAGTCCTTATAAGATACATCAGTTAGGATTTGGGTCAGAAGACCTGAAATCAAGTCCCCATTCTGTCTGGGATTTCCCAATATTCTGTTCTAGGCCAAGTCAAAACTCCCCTGTGCCTCATTTTTCTTTTCCCTGAGCGGTTATAATAATAGCAGCTTCCTCAGTCAGGCGCTGTGCTGTGGGAGTTGCTGTTGTTCACTCACACACAGGCCTTTCTGACTTTGAAATGCTGGCTGAACTACTGGCCATTTAATTTGGTTAGTGATTTGTGCCTATAGGTGAAGTTGAGTTAGAACTAATGGTTCTAATAGCCTTAAGTGAGTTTTAGAATTTAGGCCAAGCACTCTGACTCTTGCTTATTAGGATTGGCTCTGCATGGGCAAGTTTCTATGCAGTGAGCCTAAACGCAGTTAATGGAGTCAAATGCATGGCATACATTTTGATTTTCTTTTTTAGAGTGGCCTCAGGGGTTCCTGGAGAGAGAGCACAGCCTGCTGCCCAGGCAACTCTGAGCTTCCTGGATTGTATGCTTTCATTTTTCCCTGCTCTGAGCCGCTCTCTGACCTACTAAACACCCAAGGGTGCCTTTGGAAGACAAGCTCCAGAGTAGTCACCTTGGTGCAGTGAAGATGAGTTTTAATACTTTTAGGGGGCCATTGAGGTCGTAACTGCAGATATGCTGCCAAAGTTTGCAAACCCAGATAACAGTGAAACTATGAATGGAATAATACACAAAGTTTAGACTGAATTTATAACTCAGGATATTTTTATAGGGCCTTTTCTGGGTGAAAGGGCATTCCTGTTCCTTCTTCCCTCCCCCAGAAAACTTCCTGCTGGGGACATACCTGAAGGTCTACTTCCTTCTCTGGGAAGAGCCAACACTTAAAACAAGCCCCACTAGTAGTGTCTGGGATTCAGGACTCATTTCCCTGGGCAGAGCAAACTGATAGGGCTATAGACACCTAACCCCGGGCAGGCAAACTAGATTCTCTCTCCTGGAAATTTGAAACCTGAACAGAGAGTCTCTGAGCCTGGCAAGCTTGGGGCCGCGTCACATGAACCACTGCATTCTAGAGAGAAGGTCCCCTAGCTGCCCTGTTCCTACTGGCCTGGGCCTGTTTGTTAGTTCTGCCTTCCGTTCTCTGAGACACCACAGTCTCCTTCCAGGAAAGTCCCATTTGGATTAGGTAGTCAAAATTGCTTTGGGAAGACTAAAAAAAAAAAAAATCAAAACCAAAACCAAACCAAGCCAAACAAGAAAACCGTTATAAATATTACAGCCTCCGAGGAGCAGAGAGGCATCGTGAAATAAAAAGACCATGGACTTTGGGTGTTTTTCTTTTTTAACTCTTTCCACGCCCAGGGTAGTTTTGAATCTTGATTCTTTAACTGACCAGCAGGATAAATTTAGGCATTACCTTTTCTGAGTCTTAATTTTCTTGACTATGAAATGTAGATCACCTACCTCATAAAGTATGTTCTTTAATTAGTCAAGTGACATTTATTGTGGTCACTCAGAGGCTATTTTTGCTTATTTCCTAGTCCTGGGATGCATGACAGCTGTAGCTTCCGGAAATTAGTGATATTAGGGTACCTTAGGTATTGTTATATTTGAACATGTTATTAAACCAGAAATCCTTTCTTTCTCCTTCTTCTTTTTTTAAAGCACTTATTTATTTATTTTGAGGGGGAGGAGGGACAGAGAGAGAGAGAGAGAGAGAGGGAGAGAGAATTCTGTGTAGGCTCTGGGTTGTCAGTGCAGAGCACAACATGGGGCTCAATCCCACAAACTATGAGATAATAACCTGAGCCAAAATCCAGATTTGGGTACTTAACCAGTGATTGAGCCACCCAGGTACCCCTTTCTCCTTCTTTAAAAATAAAGGATTATAGGGGGGCCTGGCTGGCTTGGTGCGTAGAACCTGTGACTCTTGATCTCTGAGTCAGGAGTTCAATCCCTACATTGGGTGTAGAGATTACTAAAAAAATAAATAAATAAATAAACTTAAAAAAGAATAAAGGGTTTTAATACTTTTTCTACTTAAAGGAGTTTTTTTGGTTTGTTTGTTCACCTCAAAATCTCATTGGAGAGAGGTTCTAAGGGCATAGTGATAGCAACTGCACATTCAGAATAGTCCTTTATTATTATTATTATTTTCGATGTTTATTTATTTTGAGAGAGAGAGAAAGCACAAGTCAGGGACGGTTAGAGAGAGAGGGGGAGAGAGAATCCCAAGCAGGTTCCGAGCTGTCAGCACAGAGCCTGATGGGGGACTTGATTGTATGAACTGTGAAATCATGACCTGAGCTGAAACCCAGAGTCAAACCCAACTGAGCTACCCAGACACCCCTGGAATGGTCCATTTTTAAAAATTGTGGCAAGATACATGTAACATAAAATTTACCAACTTAACCCTTTTTAAGTGTACACGTCAGTGGCATTAACTATATTTGCATTGTTGTGCACCTATAAAATGCACAATGTGATCTAAAATATTTACTTGCATTGTAATTTAATTTGTATGTTTTACTAAAACTTTACTAAAAATGAACAAAAACTTTAAAACTCTTTGTCAGACTGCTTGTCTCTGTTTTTCTGGATTGAAAACTACAGTGACTGTTAGTATAGGTCAAGTGCTAAGCAGTTTTGAGCTCTCTGCAGGGTAACAGTTCTCAGAAGTAAGTGCTACCAGAGAATTTAGGAATCATCCAGTCCAAAGACTTACCCATGCTTGCCCATTAAGTGGTCATCCAGGCATCAAATCTTTACCGAGCCTGTATCCCAGGATCTGGAATGGGTGCTGGAGGACAGACAGGGCCAGAGTGGCCAAGCTATCTCCTTCCCAGTGGGGCTCGTGACTGTGTAGAGGTGAACATGACAAATTGCACCATAGGGCAGTGGGTTCAGTGGGCTGGAGGGCGGGAGAGAAGCACAGATCTGCAAGTGATGGGATTAGAATGTAGCCTGGGGCCAGATTTTGAAGGACTTTAAATGACATGGAAAAGAGTTTAGATTTTATTATTTTTTCCCCCACAGGTAATGGAGGCTGCGGAACTGGAGTCTGATCCTAGACTAGGGAGTAACACAGTCTGATGCATGCACATCAGAGAAAGCTTGGACGGCAGTGTGGACAGATAGTAGGCTGAAGGGGTGCAAAATTGGACTGGGGCTGAGTGAGTGGCCTGTTGCACTCGGTGGCTTGGAAATATGAACGGTCTTTTTAAAATTACACAGTGACAGAGCCAAGTTCATAGCCCAGCCCCAGGTTCTTTTTAAGTGACTGTGATATGAAGGATTTTTCAAAACTTTGCATATCAGAATTTGCTGATATTTCCTTTCAAAGACGACTCCCACCCTGTCTTGTTCTTCCCCTCATTCCATTGCCAGTTTACCCCCAGCCTTGTCGGAGGAAAGTCCCTCCTCTGAGAATATGGTAGGAATGAAACTTGCTAGAAAAATGTGAAGCATTCCTAACTATGCCACCTCCACACCAGCAGCCGGCTTTGCAATGCTATCTTTGTGTCTTCAGATAAAGAGATCAAAGTTTCTCCAAGATCTGATTCCCCAGGCTGATTTACATGAGGAGGGGGTGGGGAAGGGAGGATGAGGATAGGCAGATCTGCCAAGAGGCTGCAGATGGAAATTTCTGTTTGAAAGGTGAAGTCTCCATTGTGGCCGGCACTAGCAAGGAAACCAGCCCTGTTCTCTGGCTGTGGTATTGGACACACAATCTAGGGCAGAGTCTGACCTCAATCTAGAATCCTGGAATGTCTGTGCTGGAAGGGGCCTTAGGCCTGTCTAGGCCAACCCACCTATTTTACAGATGGGGAAATTGAGATCTCGGAAGTGGCAGACCAGACCTAGAGACAGATGCTCTTGGCTTTTCTTTTTAATTGAAAAATATTTGATATAATGCACTGTGTAAATTTAAGGTGTACAATATGTTAATTTGATACATTCATATAATATGATTGGCATTGTAGCAACGTTTAGGACCTCTATCACGATACATAATTATCCTTTCTTTTAAGTGGTTGGAATCATTAAGTTCTAGTCTCTTACACTGATGATGATACAATCTTGTTGTCCGTATTCACCTACTGTGCATTAGATCTGTAGGGTGTATTTACTACTCATTGCAGGTGCTTTTGGCTTTATGTCCAGTGTACTTTCCACAATCCCTGACTGCTTTCGTCCCACTAGCATGTGTATATGTGGGTATAAGCTTATAAATAAAACTTGAAAGGTTAATAAAACTATACAGAATGTTTGCCCTAAAGTAACTACAATTTTAAAATGCAGCAATTCAGAAAAAGTGTGAGTCAAAATGCTCACATAAGAAACCTTATGGCCCTATTCCCTTTTCTTCCTTGTAATGAGCTCTCTTCACTCTGCCAAACCCCTTGTCATGAGTTTGGAACACTGGCACAGCTTCAACTGGTTATGGTCAGAAGGGAAGGATGGACTGGGAGAGGGCAAATGAGGGAGACTGGGGTTGGAGAATCCAGTCTTCATTAGACCAGTTAATTTTTTTTAAAGTTTATTTTGAGAGGGAGAAAGAAAGAAAACACAAGTAGGGGAAAGGCAAAGAGACAGGAGGAGAGAGAGAATCCCAAGCAAGATCCATGCCGTCAGCGTGGAGCCTGACTCAGGGGCTCGAACTCATGAACCATGAGATCATGACCTGAACCAAGATTAAGAGTTGGATGCTTAACTAACTGAACCACACAGATACCCCTAGACCAGTTAACTTTCTACTCCAGTGTTTCTCATCTCTGGTTGCATATTAGAATCACCTGGGCAGCTGTTAAAAATCCCAAAGCCCAGGCCCCAAACCAGACTAATTACATCAGAATGTCTGGGGGATAGGTCCCAGGCCTCAGGATTTTTTTTTAAAGCCCCCCAGGTGATTACATTAGGCAGCCAAGGTTGAGAATCACTAGTGGGATAGTGATTGGCATACTCTGACCAGCATGCCAACTTTGGCAACCTTTGTAAAAGAAATTGAGAAAGGCATGCCAGGCTAGCTCAGTTGGTAAAGCATGTGACTCTTGATATTGGGGTTGTTTGAATCCCATATTGGGTGTAGAGATTACTTGAAAATAAAATCTTAAAAAAAAAAAATTGGGAGGGGCGCCTGGGTGGCTCAGTCCGTTAAGCATTCGACTCCGGCTCAGGTCATGATCTCGGGGTTTGTGAGTTCGAGCCCCGTGTCGGGCTCTATGCTGACAGCTCAGAGCCTGGAGCCTGCTTCTGATTCCATGTCTCTCCTTCTCTCTGCCCTTCCCATGCTCATGCTCTGTCTCTCTCTCTCAATAATAAATAAAAAACATTTAAAAAACATTTTTAAAAATTGGGAAAGAATGCAGGGAGATTGCTGTGTATTTCAATGGCATTAAAAACCATTTAAAATGTATGTATTCCTGAAGATGGGTTTTTAACTTGGGTGTTCTCTGCCATGTGACAGCTCCTTTACTGTATCAGCGCATGTATCTGTGATGCGCCCCAACCAGACACCAGTGTCTTTGCCACCAGGGAGGCATTTTGGCCAATAGGTTAATAATGGAGGTTCTGGATGCTGACTTACTTTCTTACCTAGGGCAGATTACGGAATCAGTGCAAAGCACCTGGCAAGTAGTCAACCTTGTAAAAAACTGGGGTTATTATTAATTATTATTATATGTGGCTTGTACCTTCATGCTTCCTTGAGCAAAGTAAATGTCCAGTAAAAGTTCATTTGTTGGTGGGCTAGGGCAGCACTGCCCAACAAAACATCAAGGAAGACACAGATATAATTACAAATTTTCTAGCAGTCATATTTTAAAAAGACAAATGAAACAGATGAAATCAATTTTAATAACACAGATTACTTAATTCCATACACCAAATATTATTTCAACATGTAGTCAGTGTAAAAAAAGGATTAATAAATTACTGAGCTAGTCTACGCTCCCCCCCCCATATTAAGTCTTTGAAATCTGGTGGGTATTTTACATCATAATTCAGACTAGCCACATTTCACGTGCTCGGCAGCCACACGCTCCTGGCAAGTGGCTACGTGCTGGACGGCACGGGTTTCATGTCCCCAAATCTACACGTTGTAAGTTTCCATTAAATGTGCGCCTCTGGGCTGGTCGCGTCTCCTGACCCCTGCTCACAGGAGCATCCATGCTCTGCCCGGGCCCCTTGTTCCAACCTGAGCCCGTTCTGAAAAAGGCCATAGTTTTTAGCCGAATACTGTAAACCCCAATCTTTGTGTGAACATCCCCATCCCTTAGCAAATTCCTTTGGCCTGATCCTTGCTTTAGCTTGCCTGCGGACACTGGGGCATTTGTGGCCATAAAAGGAAAGTTACATTTTGTCTGAATTTTTACACACAAAAAAAGGCATTCTGCCCAGGGACAGGGCAGGAAGTTCACAGGAGCTGCTGTACCTGTGACTCTTACCACTCAGGCCCCGCCCCGCTGAGGGTGGCAGCCCAGTGGCCCTCACAGTTAAGCAGCATGAGTCATCGTGGTCACTCGTTAGACCTTCGCTCCAGTCTCAGAGCCGCTTTTGTTTTTCAGTTGAATAGGCAGCCCAGAACAGACACACGCACGCGCACACGCACGCGCAGTGAACCCAGCCGAGGGCGTGGTTCCTAAGCGGAAAAGCGTATTGTTTGCCATAATTACTATCGCATCCTTGAACCTGGCTCTGCACTGCTATTCCAGGGGTCGCTGGGTCTCTCCCTGTTAGGGAAGCTGTCTGCGGTTGAACTTAAGGCAGGAGGTTGGAGAATAATTCAGATCCTAACCGAAGAGCAAAACAAGGCAGGAATTCATCCTCTTCTGGTTGTGGGGATGTTCACAGCCCCCAAAGGAATCAGCTGCCTCAGCCCAGGCAGCAGAGAGTCTCATGTTCCTCCCACCCAGGGGTGGAGATTCAGCCTCCATAGGCACAAATTGACTTTTTTGACCTCAGCAATTCTCAACCATGGTTGCACATTAGAATCACTGGGGCAGCTTTCTAAATTCCTGATGGCCAGGACAAAAATCACAGCGATTAAATCAGGCTCTCTTGTTAAGGCCTTTACTCTGACAAGGTATATTTATAATTTCCAGATTCAACCAAACCTAAGCTCTGCCCAGCAGCCCTTCAGGCCCCCCACCCAGTCTACAGGGCCCTAGGGCAGTGATTCCACACCCCCCCTGCTCTCGGGGCTACCACCTCCTAATTCTGCAAGTCTGGTGGAGAAAGGTCAGAGGTTGGAAATTTTCTCCAGAGATACCAGTCCTCACCCATCTTACATCCTTCTCTCCCACTTCAGAGAATGCAGAGATAGAGACTAATAGGGCCCCTGCAGGGGAGCCCATCTCTCCACACCCTTTGTTCTTTGCTTGGTTAGGTTTTCCTTCTCTTTCTCCATCTTTCTCTCCGTCTCTCTCACCGTCTTTTCCATTTCTGCTTATAAATAACTTCGTGTCACTACTACTTACAAAATCAAAATCCTTTCCTCAATTCTGTGTCCCTGTCAGTTTAGTACCTCATCTCTTGGTTTCTTTTCCCTGCTATGCTTCTGAAAGGAGTCCTTATAGTAGCCTGTACTTTGTCACTTCTCCTCAATCCACCACAGGTGACTTCAGCCGCATCATAACACTGATACACCTGACACTCACTAAGGTCATTGGTTACCTAGATACTAAATCCTTGTCCTGTTTCCCATCTTCCTCCCCTTTTACTCTGGCTGTGTTCATCCTTTTTTCTCCCTTGAAACTCATATTTGGTTCCCTGTGACTCTTCTCTTTACTAACCAACGTTCATCTCTTGGATGGTTTCTTCTTCCTTTGCTCAGCCTTGAGCTTTGTATCCCCCAATTCTATCCTTGGCCTTCTCTCCATGTGAATTTCTCTGTCTCAAGGCTTCAACTACCGCCTTATGTTAACTCTCAACTCTTTGTCTCTAGCTCAGAGTTTTTGTATGTCCAGCTGTCTACTGGACATTTTCACACTAATACCCCTCTGAACAAGTCCAGAATGGAACCCGTTATATTCTTCCCATCAAATTTGCTCTTCCTATAGTCATCACACTTAACAGCGAAGCACTAAAGTATTACCATAAAAGTTAGGAACACCAGAAGGTGCCTGCTGTCATCACTATTATTTAGAATTGTTCTGAAAGAAGGGCAGAAATCTGAATAGAAAAATCTATTCAATTCAATAAGTCTTATGAGAAAAATAAGTAAGAGCAATACCTGTTGGAAAGGAGGCAATTATCAATATTTGCAGATGTAGAAAATTCCAGAGAATCACTTTTTTTTTTTTTTTGATGTTTATTTATTTTTGAGAGAGAAAGCACAAGCAGGAAAGGGACAAAGAGAGAGGGAGACAGAGAATCTGAGCAGGGGAAGGTTAGAGAGAGACGGAGGGAGACAGAGCCCAATTTGGGACTCAAACTCATGAACTGTGAGATCAAACTGTGAGCCAAAGTCTGACACTCAACCAACTGAGCCACCCGAGTGCCCCTAGAGAATTGCTTTTAAAACAGAGTTGATAAAAGATTTTGGCAAGGTTGCCTGTTACAAATTAATGGCATACTAAGCAACTACCATTGCTTTATGACATTTTTTCACTCATTTGAAAACTTTTATTGAGAGCCTACAATGTGGAAGCAACATTTTTTAAGCTCTAGGACTACAGTTATGAACAAAAGATGTTGGTCTTTGCTCACATACAGCTTATGTTCTAGGAGAACATAAGAAGTTAAATGTTACATTTTTTAAAAAGATCCCATTTAGAATAGCCACGACAAATATAAAATCTCTAGGAATAAACTTCACCAACAATGTGTATGACCTCTCAGAATAAAACCATTCTAAGACATAAAGGGAATCTTAAAAAATGGAATGAAATGCTATTGGAAAATCTAGTATGAATTTTAATTTTAATTTATTTTGGATGTTCTTTGATGCAATATATTTAGTCAGAAGTTTAGATGAGAGAAAATAGTCAAGAAAATGTTGAAAGGGGAGTAAGGCCTATGCTACCAGTTCGTATTGCCATTTAGTACATAGATGCAATAACTAACCAGGGTAGAGCTAGCACAGGAAACGACAGGCACATTGATAAAAGGAAAGTATAGAATCAAAAAGAATGTATTATCTAATAAAGACCTCTCACATCAATGGAGAAAAGGGTGGATTAGTCTAGGCAATGACACAAAGTTTCGTCTTGCTGCCAAATCTCACAGGTTGGAGGTGGCTGCCTGAAGCTTGAGGAGGGCTGTGTGGCCTAGTCTAGGCTTAGCCAGGGGTTCTGTGTTTGATTAGAAATGTCTTCCAGGGGCCCAGGAGGGTAAGACTACACTCAGACCACATATTTGTCATTCCTGGATTATTCAATAAATATCATTGGGGCAACTAGCTAGGAGTTTTGGGGGAAAAATCATTAGCTTTTCGTATCGTATATACCAAAGTAAATTTCAGATGGATTAGATTTAAATGTAAAAAAAAAATGAAAGTATGAAATACTAGAAGAAAGAAGAGCACAATTTTCTAAAGTAATTATTGCGGTGAGGGAAAGACTTCCCAAGTGTGATGCTGAAGACAGAAACCAAAAAGTTAAAGATTGATAGATTTAGCTACTTAGTCATTAGAAACTTCTGCAAAGGAGAAGTTAAACGGAAACTGGCACATTAAGAAAAAAAAATACAGCATATCTGATGAAGGGTTAATATTTTACTACATAATGAGGCCTTCAATCAGTAAGAAAAATATGAACACATCAATAGAAAAGGTGAAAAAGATGTTGTTAATAGGTAATTCACCAAAGGAGGAGTGCAAACAGCTAAGAAACATAAAAATTTTATTTTCCTCACTAGTAATCTAAGGAATGAAAATTAACACAGTGCTATGCCATTATTTTTTTTTTTCCACTTGCCAGACTGGCAAAGAAAAATCTCTAGTGTGGTGAAGAATGTGGGAAACAATATTGAGAAAATCCCAGCTAATGGGGCCTAAGTCACTTTTTGCACAAAATCCACTTTGTAATGGTTTCTGATTAGTTTTTTCAGAGAGTAGTCAAGCTATTAAAGGTAGCATTACTGGAGAGATCTGAGAAAAGTTGTGAAAGAAGATCTCTGTAGCTAAACTATAATTCTGTAAATTTGTGGTTAGCTAGAATATCCTGTCAGACTGTGAAGTTCTAGTTTCCTTTTCTTATTTTAAAATGTCTCTTCCTAAGAAATGGGTCATGAGTGCTTAGGCTATTGTCCCCTATTAAAGCTTTAACTTCTTGGATACCCAAATCCCTTTCTAAATTTGGGTATAAACTGGCCCCACCTCAGGATACGATGAGACAGCCCCCTGCTGGGCACCACAATGTTGGCATGTGGCCAGGGGACCCACCCACATGGGTTGTCTCCTCTTCTGTGTGGAACTGGAGACTCACAAGTCCCTAGTCTTCTAAGCAGGTGAGACCCACCTCATCTGACACAAACAATAAGCCCCACCATTGTCACCATTTTTCACCGTGTTCTCCCAAGAACATTTGTTTGAGAAGTGTCCTGGGATTGTGACATCAAAGATCATCTTCATTCTGGCTCAGATGCAATTTTACTGTTACTGTGTAATACCCTAATAATCAATAGGATAAAAATAGGAAGATTTTATTAATGCTATAAAAATGCAAATTGAGGGACACCTGAGTGTTTCAGTTGGTTGAGCGTCCAAATTTGGGTCAAGTCATGATCCTCAGGTTCCTGAGTTCGTGCCCTGTGTCGTTGGGCTCTGTGCTAACAGCTTGGAGCCTGGAGCCTACTTTGGTTTCTGTCTCCCTCTCTTTCTCTGCCTCTCCCATACTCATGCTCCGTATTGGTCTCTCTCTCTCAAAAATAAATAATAAAAAAAAAAAATTGTTAATCAGGTTCCTCCTGATGTCTTCCTAGGACAAATGAGCACATTCACACACTGCTGGAAGGAAATTAAATTAGAGAACGATTTATTTAACTTTGTGTTAGGCGAAAGGAAAGGATGAAATCGGTAAAAATACTGATGAGAGGTGGTGGCTGGCTCAGTCTATGGAGCATGGGACTCAATCTCAGGATCATGGTTCATGCCCCATGTTGGGCATAGGTCTTACTTAAAAAAATAATGATAGGTATTTTTACATAAAAATAATTATAACTTTTAAAACTCTTGCATGTTAAAAATATTTTCAATGTTTATGACAAAGGGCTAATATCCTGAATATAAAGAGTGCTTTTACAATCATTAAGATAAAAGATGCCCATCCCAAGAAAAAAACGTGCAAAGGATACAGAGGCAATTTATAAAAGACAAACATAAATTGCAAAAATCACGAAAAAAGTTTCAACATTATTAGAAATTACAGAATACAGATTAAAATCCCAAAAAGAGTCTGCTTTTTGTTTAACAAACTATGAATGTAAAAAAAAAAAAAAATGATGATGCCCAGTGTTGACGAAGGTGCAGGGAAAAGGAAACAGTGGTGAGAGTGTACTGTGGCTAATTCTTTATATAGAGCAACATTTTTCAGAGGAGTCAGGGGCCATTTGGGCTCCTTGAGACTTGCAGAGGTCTGAGGGGTCAATATTATTTTCACGTCAATACTAAGATCTTATTTGCCCTTTTCATTACCATTCTCTCACTAGTGTAGAATACAGTTCTCCAGAGTCTGGATGAAGTGTGATATCACAGCAGATGGATGCAAAAACAGATATGAGACTCCAGCACATTCTATTAAGCCAGACGTTAAAGAGAATTGCAAAAATGTAAAAGGGATACTTTTCTTACTAACTATATTTTTGTTTCTTTTAGAAAATCGTTTTTTAATTAAAATATGTATCACTTATGTTAGCATTTAATGGGTTCATTATTATGGGTTCCTGAGTATATAAATATATAAATGTTTGTAATTTTTCTATAACTTAATTTCTAAGACAGGAAATAGGGATTGAAATGACCCATATAAACAAAGTCTGAGAAATCTCAATAATTTTTAAGATATAAAGTGGTCCCAAGACCAAAACTTTTGAGAACTGTTGGCTAGAGCAAAGAGATTATGTGCATCTAAAGCCTTGAAAGTAGAGCTACCTTTTTTTTTTTTTTAATTTATTTAATCTCTACACCCAATGTGGGGCTTGAACTCATGACCCTGAGATCAAGAGTCATAAGCTCTTCTGACTGAGCCAGCCAGGTGCTCCATAGAGCTACCCTTTAATCCAGGCTTCCCTTTTTTGAGTAATTTGTCCTAAGAAAATAGATGTATCTCAAATATTTTTGTAAGTATATTCACTACTGTATTATTTAAGACAGCAAGATGTAAAAACAAATGTCTAAACAGGAGATTGGTTGGGGCAATAAGAAGGAAACAATAGCATAAGTCTTCATGAGCTTAGATTAAGCAGTTTCTTAGGATACCAGAAGCACAACAGTCAAAGAAAAAATAGATGAACTAGGCTTCATCAAAATTAAACACTTTTGTGCTTCAAAGGACATCATCAAGAAAGTTAAGAGACAGGGGCGCCTGGCTGACTTAGTCAGTAGAGCATGTGACTCGTGATCTTGGGGTTGTGAGTTTGAGCCCCATGTTGGGTGTAGAGATTACAAAAAAATAAACTTAAAAAAATTACAATTAAAAAAAAAAGAAAGTTAAGAGACAATCCACAGAATGGGAATAAAATATTTATATTATCTATCAGGTAAGAATCTAGTATACAGGGTCACCTGGATGGCTCAGTCAGTTAAGCGGCTGATTTCGGCCCAGGTCGTGCTCTCATTGTTCATCTCATTGTTCATGGGTTTGAGCACAGAGCCCGCTTCAGATCCTCCATCTCCCTCTCCCTCTGTGCCCCGCTGCTTGCATGCTTTCACTCTCTCTCAAAAATAAACAGTAAAAAAGAAAAAAAAAGAATCTAGTATAGAGAATACATAAAATACTCTTATAACTCAACAATAAATAAAACAAATAACCCAATTTTTAAAATGGGCAGAGTATTTTACTAGATGTATCTCCAAAGAAGATAACTAAATGATTGGTAAACACAAGAAAAGAAGTTCAATGAATGAAACGCAAATCATAAGGGAAATGCAAATCAAAACCAAAATGAGGTCCCACTTCACATGCCCACTAAGATAATACCAAAAAACAAAAAAACAGAAAAACATTAGCAAGAAGGCAGAATAATTGCAAAGCTCATACTCAGCTGGTGGGAATATAAAATGGTGTAGCCATTGTAGAAAACAGTCTGGCCATTCCTCAAAAGTTAAACATATGACCTAGCTATTCTACTCCTAGGTATATACCCAAGAAAAATGAAAATATATGTCCACACACAAATCTGTACACAAATGTTCATAATAGCCAAAAGGTGGAAACAATCCAAATGTGTATCAATTGATGAATGGATAAACAAGACCAGTGCTCTAACCCCTGAGCTATGGAGCCTGATGAATGGATAAACAAAATGTGGTTTGGTTATACAATGGACTATATTCAGCCAAAAAAAGGAACGAAGTCCCGATACATGTTACAACATGGAGGAACCTTGAAAACATGCTAAGTGAAAGAAGCTAGACACAAAAGGTCACATATTGTGTAGTTCTATTGATAGGATATCTAGACAAGTAAATCCACAGAATCAGAAAGTAGACTTTTGGTTGCCGGGGACAGGGTGGATGGATAGAGTGGATGAGGAATTAGGAATGACTGGCAATGAGTATGGGTTTCTTTTTGAGGTGATAATAATGTCTGGCATAAGACCATGGTGATGGTTGCACAACTTTGTGAATATACTAAAACCACTAAATTTATACTTTAAAATGGTGGAATTTTATGGTATTTAAATGATACCTCAATTTAATTAAAAGAAAAATACCATATATATTGGTGTGTAGAGTATAATTCCATTAAAAAAAAAGAGTAGCATATATATGCTACTTTAAAAAGTAGGATAGGGGCGCCTGGGTGGCTCAGTCGGTTAAGCGGCCGACTTCGGCTCGGGTCATGATCTCATGGTCTGTGAGTTCGAGCCCCGCATCGAGCTCTGTGCTGATGGCTCGGAGCCTGGAGCCTGCTTCGGATTCTGTGTCTCCCTCTCTCTGCCCTCCTCCTGCTCACTCTCTGTCTCTTTGTCTCAAAAATAAATAAATGTTAAAAAAAAAAAATTTAAAAAGTAGGATAGAGCCTGGGTGGCTCAGTCGGTCAAACATCTGACTCTTAATTTTGGCTCAGATCATGATCTCAGTCTCATGAGACTGAGCCCCGAGTCAGGCTCTGTGCTGACAGTGCAAAGCCTTCTTGGGATTCTCTCACTTCCTCTCTCTGTCCCTTCCTAGTGCTCACTCTCTAAAATAAATAAATGAAAGACGAGTATATAAAACAAATAGAGGGTGTTAATAGCATGGATTTTCATATATATTTACATACATGGATAACAGTATGGATTTTCATATGTATTACATATTCATGTACGTTCTATAAAAATATGTTATGCCATCTTAATTGGAAAATTGGTCAATAAAAGCTATCAAAGAGAAAATAATGTGCAGACTATCTGTCCATTTAAACTCTGCCTGGGGCAGTTTTTCTGGACTGGTGCGACAGTCCAAAATAGTGATTAAGAAAGCAGCTTGGGGAAAAAAAATTAAAAAGCAACTTGGGAGCCACATTGCCTGTGTTCAAATACTGGCTGTGCTACTGACCAGCTCTGTAACGTCGGACAGATCGCCTAATTAATTAATTGCTGTGTGACTGTTTCCTCACCTGTAAAATGGCATAAAAATATCTACTCTACAGGGCTTTGTGGATTCAGAGTTGATTCATTTAAAGTGCATAGAGTAGCACTTTGCATATACTAAGCTTTTCATACGTTAGCCAGTCCTGCAGATGTTGCTTGGTGTGGTTCAGATTCCAGGATGGGGAATGACTACATTTAACCTCACAAAAGTCAGGAGCCAGTGAAAGAAGTTTCTTTTAAGGGCATACTGAACGAGCCCTGAAAATGCTTTTTATGTTTTTACTTATTTTTGAGAGCAGGAGAGACAAAGCACGAGTGGGGGAAGGTCAGAGAGAGAGAGGGAGACACAGAATCTGAAGCAGGCTCCAGCCTCTGAGCTGTCAGCACAGAGCCCGACGCGGGGCTCGAACTCACAGACCGTGAGATCATGACCTGAGCTGAAATCAGACACTTAACCGACTGAGCCACCCAGGCACCCCTGAAAATGCTTTTTAAATTTTAATTAATTAATTAATTGATTTAGAAGGAATTTTATTTTTATTTTTTCTATTTTTAAATTATTTTTTATTTTATTTTTTTAAATCTTTATTTATTTTGAAAGAGAGAGAGAGTACATGCGTGTGAGACTGCAAGCGGGGGAGGGGAAGAGAACAAGAGTATCCCAAGCAAGCTCTGGGCAGAGCCGGATGCTGGGCTCAATCCCACAACCCTGGGATCATGACCTGAGCCAAAAATCAAGAATTAGACGCTCAACTGACTGAACCACCTAGGTGTCCCTGACATTTATTTTACTTTTTAGTTTAAATATAGCTGACACACAATAGAAAATGCCTTTTTTTTTTTTAGTTTATTTTTTAGTAATCTCTACAGCCAACATGGGGCTCAAACTCACGACCCTGAGATCAAGAGCCACATGCTCTCTGAGTTATCGAATGTCCCTAGAAAATGTTTTTGAAGTAGAGGTGAACTTACAAATGCAGGCACAGGTTTTCATCCACATAGAGGTAAGGTTTAAGAAAGTGTGTCTAGGTGCGCCTGGGTGGCTCAGTCGGTTGGACGGCCGAGTTCGGCTCAGGTCATGATCTCATGGTCTGTGAGTTCAAGCCCTGCATCGGGCTCTGTGCTATAGCTCAGAGCCTGGAGCCTGCTTCGGATTCTGTGTCTCTCTCTCTCTCTGCCCTTCCCCTGCTCACTCTATGTCTCTCAAAAATAAATAAACGTTAAAAAAAATTTTTAAAAGAAAGCTTGTCTCCTCACTATGGTTGAACTGCTCAAGGGATAACTAATTTATGTCTTCTACCACCCAGGAGTGACAAATGGAGTAGTTAGTGTGTTTGCTGTCGCTAAACTACTGTTGCCTTAGCTCCCCGCCAAGGTGTACTTAGCCTGGTGGCAGATGTCTTGAGTGCTAATCTGTCGCTGGGAGAAGGGGAACAGCTATAGCCACCCTCTCCCTACTTCAGTGAACTTGAGTCCAGGAGGGTCTCAGGAGCCAGAGCCCCCTCACAGATCCCTTATTCTTAGGGCATGATAGCAGGGGAAAAGAAGAGAAGGGAGCTTGGGTCTGCCTAGGGGACTAACCCTGCCTATATGTAGCCTTCTCTTGTGTGTGCCCTTTGCCTTCCTCTCTACTGTCCTTTCCTCTTTCCAGTAATGTCTAAAGGTGACAGCACCTTCTGGGATATTCAGAGCAAATCTTCCTGGTAGTTCCTTATTTCCTGCTTCCTCTTTAATCAGTCTCCCATGAATGGTTACCCAAAATGCCAAGCTGGGACTTGTTGCAGTCAGGGTTTTTTTTTTTTTTTTTTTGTTAACTTCTGTTTTTCTCTCTTGGAGTATTTACAGAAGGTCCGTGTGTCAGAAGTCAGCCCTGTGGCAGGAGGCAAAAGCAGGGATGGGTGCCCACAAAGGCAGTATTATTTCCCAAGGCAGCCCGAGAATTGTGGATATTATCTTATTCATTCTTCCCAGATGGAAGACTAAGACCCAGAACGACTCATAAAACTTGTCCAAGATCACCCAGGGAGTTGATGCCGAAGCCAGGACTTAGCAGAGCATAACTTTCCTTTTCAAATGTTGATGCTGAAGAGCAGGAGCCCCAGTTAGGTGTCGCAGAACCCAGGGTTAGAATTATGAAGAAACCATTATTTCCCAGGTGCAGAGATGCCCAAACAGAGTGACTTCGGAGAATGACAAGACATTCTGTATGGGAGGCTGAAGGCAGAGACAAGAGACTGGCAGGGCTTGCATTGGTGAAGCTGGTGGGAACAGATCCTGAAGGGTCTATAAGCTACGCTGAGGAGTTTGGATTTTTTTTTTTTTTTTTTTTTTGTAGACCTTGGGTGGAGGAGGGACTTGATGGCCTTTAAGTAGGGGAGTGATGTGGTCAGACTGGAATTTTAGGAAGGCCCCTCAGGTGGCCAGGCCAGGCAAGGTGGCCAGAGCACTTGGCAATGGAAGGCTTTTCTGGTAGTGCTGCCTATTTATATGTCTGGCTAGGTGCTGTCTCATTGGCAGGAGGTGACAGGCCCAGCGATGCTGGACAGTATGTGGTTCACTACAAAGGGTAGCCATGAGTAGTAGAGTGAGGTATGTTCAACTCACAAACCTCAATCCCTTAGCAAACACTGTTACTGTCCAGTTAACAGAGAATAAGGTAGCCGCTCGGAGTGAACCCAAGAGTGGTGATTCATTGCCCAAACTGCTGACTGGGGTGGGGTACGTGGTGGTGGTGCACATGTATGTATGTTGAGTGGGGCAAGGGAGGGGACTGGGGACTGGGGAAAACCAGCCTTCTAAACACATGGGACAACTCCGGTGGCTATGACACAACAGGTGCTTGTTGACCTGTTCAGTCTTTTCGGCTGTGGCAGTGGTTGTGGCCTAACAGCTGGTGGTAGGAGTAGGACTGCGGCAAGAAACACAGCAACTGCAGAGGGGGCTTATTGACTTCCAGTCCTCAATCCAGAAAAGGATGGGACATGCTCAAGCTGCCCCAAAGAGAAAAAAGAGTCCTGAAATGCAAGTCCTGATAGGAAAGGGGACAAAGTGAATTAAATTCTAACAGTCAGACTGGCCTGGCACCTGATATTCATTGCTCCAAGACCCTCTTCTATCTGTAGTCTTTTTTTTTTTTTTTTTGAAAGTTTTATTCGAGTAATCTCTACACCCAATGTGGGGCTTGAACTCATGACCCCAAGATCAAGAGTTGTATACTCCTCTGACCAAGCCAAATGCCTCTCCATAGTCCTTTCTTACCTAGCTTTTATTTTCAGCTTCCTATTGGTTCCTTATTATCTGCCTTTAGTGAAGCTCCTTTCAAAAACAACCACCTCCCCAAAAAAATCTTTTCCCCAATTCTCCCTGACTCAAGTTATTATCCTATTTCTCTCTCTCTTTTGCGCCCTCAAGCATTTGAGCAATCTACACTCTTGTCTCCACTTCCTTACCCCCAGGCCCTCCTCTCCTGGTGTATTCTGCCTTCCTCCCATCACTTTTCTGAAATTCTGCTCCCCAGGGATACCCATGACATTGGAAGTGTCTTCCTCAGTATCTCCTTGAAGTGGTCTCTATAAATGACTGGAAGGAATTAAAAAAAAAAAAAGCCACAAAAAATGATTAGAAATTAGATTTCAATTTATTTACTTTAACTGTTATTTAAAATTTTTGTTTTCTACTACATAATATTTAGAATTATGTCTGTATTAAGTTTGTAATAGGCATGACATACATATAGTAATTTAGAAATAAACATGTAATAGTGTATATGCTAAAGACTTTACTGAAGGGGTACACTTAAAGAATATTTGGGGCTCACTACTTTTCAGGATAAAGCTCAAACCCTTTATTATGGCATTCAAGGCTGTTTTAGCCTCAAATGATTTTGTGGCTTCCTCTACTCCTTGTCCCTCTATCACCATGCTCTAACTATACCATGCTCTAACTATAATTAGCTACTACACATCTTCCAATTGTACCAAAACATCGAGTTTTAGTTCAAAGTATTTTGCACTAAATAAATGTTCAATCAAATCTATTAAATCTCTCTGTAGCATTATTGTCCTTCATCAGCCTTTGAAACTTTCCTCTTTGACTCCTCTCAGGGGCACTATCCTGGCTTTTTTCCTGCTGCTTTGACTACTTCTTCTTCATTGGCTACTTCTTCTATATTCAGTCTACAAATACTGCTAATATTGTGGTAACGGACACTAGAGATACCGTGGTGAACAGTAGACTAGGTCCCTTACCTCAAAGCTCAATCTTCATTTATCTGTCTCCATGTAGCTCACTCTTTGTTTGTAGCTACTTGTTGAATTTCTCCCTGCAAATACTCCCATCCTCATGTCTCAATTCATTGCTCCCCTCCTTTGATCTCTTTCTCTGGCCTCTACATTGGGTTTCAATCTCCCTTGCATTCGCTCCTTTCTACAAGCATTCCTATTGATGCCACTTCCCAACCAGTATTAGAATCTACCTGAGGTAGTTTCTAACTGCTGCTCCTGACTTTAGTCCATCCAAGTTGCCATTCATCTTGTGCCTTGCAGCCTAACACATTATTTTACAAATTATTGCTGGGTTGAGGGAAATTTGAGGCCTAATTTTTTTCTGGCATTTGAACCACTTCACCCAACAAGTTTTAGGGACTCCTCAAAAACCATTTGGCCTGGGTTTGAGGGTTCAATTTAATTTTCCACTCCCACCCTACTTTATGAAAACATGGTTTGTGTTCATTGTCTCCAGAGGACAATGAACCCGTATCTGGGTCTTCAGTAGGTCCTCCCTTTCCTGTCCTGGTCCCTCAGTCCAACTGTCTTCTCTTGGTTTGTCATTTAGTACACACTGGCTTGTTCTCTAACTTTTAAATGCCTGTCCTTTCTGTCCAGAGACACTCTGGACGGAAATGGACCTTTCCTTGTTTTTTTGCAATCTGAACAATATTGAAGTTTACTGTGTTATAAGCAGTGTTGTGCTTTCATTTTTTTCCACAAGCCCAAGAGATGTGTACTTTTAACACCTCTATTTCATACACAGGTTTACTAATTTGCCCAAGGCTACAAGAGGCAGAACTTAAATTTGAACTCAGGTTTAACTCCAGAATTTGGGTTCCCTTCAGTGATTGTCTGCCTGACTCCACAGTGGGTATAGAGTGCATGGTAGGCCCCAGTCTTACCTCCAGGGACTCTTGGAACCAGGTCTGTACCTTAGAAAAAAGAGCAGATATCCTGTAGAGAAGGCTCAACAAATATTTATTGTGTGCAATACTCCCCTCCCACAGGAATTTCTCTTTGCTGTTGTGATCTCCCCAGTGCCTGGGGTTTGAACTAAGCACTTTGGCACCTAATCATTCACTGTGTTATATTGCTGTTTCTAGTGTCTTTGCCTAATGGTAGAGAATTTTTCTTCTCATAAGGTCCTGCCTAATCCTACTGGCTGGCGTGGACATAAGGCTACTAGGCCTTCACAGCAAGATCATCCTAATCTACCGGTGAAGAGAATCAGCGGCACTGAAATCTAAGAACCTTTCGGGGTTTTGTTAAAAAAATGCAGTCTTCTGATTTGGGGGTTGGACCCAGGAAATCTGCATTTTTAATACCATTCTTAGGCTATAGTCAATAGATCTGTCTACAATCCTGCCTGTGAGGGCTGCCCCATTTAGGCAGGATTATTTCCTGGTATGATTTTTCCAACATTGCACACAGCTGAAGAATTAGAAGCTGAGCCTCTTTTGTTTCTGGATACGCCACTTGGCAGGTGTAATAACATCCTCTGACAGGCTGCTTACCACAGGTGCATGCTCCACACGTGCACTCTGCCGGTACCATCCCCCATTCGGTCCTGGTGCCCAAGACCCCTCCGTCCCTACCACCACCCCTGCCCTCTTCCAAATCCTCAAACCCACCCTTGCCCCTTTCCCTCCCCCCCGCAGCCCCTCCCTTCAGCCCCAACCCAGCCCTTTTCCCTCCCCCACCTCTTCTCTGGGTACCCCCCCAGGCTCCTCCCACCTCAGAACATTTTTTTGTTCCCGGCTAAGAGTTTTCCCAGTGAGATTGGGGTGGGGGGTGGGGCTGGCAAGAGGGGAGGGCACACTGCCATTCATCAGAGTTTCTACCGAATAGCCATACTTTTTCAGAGAAAACCCAGGTTTTCTACCAGAGAAATGGGCAGAGGCCTCTCTCTGGAACTTGGCTGGAGGGATGTCACTCTCCGGGAGAGTCCCTCTGTCTCTGCAAACATCCCAAAGCAGGCCCAGCCTGCCATGTTCCTTTGTTGGGATAGAAAGGGAATGGAATCTTACCAATAGGTGAAAAGGGCTGGAGAGAACACCAAGGATGGGCCCACCCTTCTCCCTACAAAGCCCTAACGCTAAAAGGGTAGAGAAAAAAAAGCACCAACAAAGAGTTTAAGATAGTAGTTCCCAGCTTTTTCAAATATGAAGCATTTTTTAACCAATCCATTTTTTAATTTTTAAATTCTTGACATTACAGAACTAAACTGAAATTTATTAACATTCCACTCTTACATTTCTTATCGACAAACAGAAATAAAATTCATGAGCCAAAAACCCAAAACAAAACTAAAAACAGGGAAAAGCTTATAAAACTAAATATGGATCCCAGCATTAACAGCTGAACAGAGAATGTGATTTTTAAATTCTTAGCGGATGATAAAGTTGTGTAGAAACTGAACACTTACAAATTATTTAAAACCTGGAATCACTGACCAGAAATTACACAGTTGGATCATGGGAAAACAGCAGAAAGGGGTTATAAGTGAACCTACACTGTTCTAGCTGCACCCCATGCCCTTCTCAGAGGAAAGCCTGGCATTGATTAGATATTGGGCCAGACTAATACTGGCAGCAGAACCAGTGATAGTAACCTGCCTACCAGAAGAGCCTTCCACTGGATTGGCAATTTTGATCTGGGCCCCGGACATCTGGCGGATCTCATTAATGTTGGCGCCTTGGCGCCCGATTATGCAGCCAATTAAGTTATTTGGAATGGTGAGTTCATGGGTCGTTTGAGTAGATGCATCCAAACTTGCCCAATAGCCTTTCACCTCTGGAGAGCTGGAGTCAATTCCGGCGAATCCGGTCCCGCCGTGCATCATGGCAAAGTGAGACTGTTGTCTTGCCACCTGGTTCAGCTTGGCCAGATCGAGCGGAGAAATGGTGTGTTGTCCTTGAATCGAGTAGGCATCTAGAGGTGGTCCCTCCAGGTCATGGGTGGCATGGGGGTAGCCCGCAGCGTCGCTGCACCGATCTTGGCCGCCGGCACAGATGACTGGAGAGCTCGCCGGCATGGGCTGGTACGGAATGGTCATGACTCTCCCTTGCGGAGACTGGGAGAGCGTCTCCAGCATGACCAGGCAGATCTGCTTGACACACTCGGTGACAGACTGCGGCACGCCAGCAATGGTGATGGCCCGCTCGGTGGAGTTGGGCAGCATATCCCCCGCCACCTGGACCTGGGCCCCCGTACTCTCGCGGATCTCTTTGATCTTACACCCGCCTTTCCCAATCAGGGAGCCGCACTGGGTGGCCGGCACCACCAGCCTCAGGGTGACCGGGGGCCTGCTGGCCGCCGTGCTGTTGGTCATAGAGCTGTTAATATCTTCTTCCAGCTTGTCGATGATCATGGCGAAGGCCTTAAAGATGGCATTGGTAGGGCCGGTCAGAGTGATGATTCTCTCCGGACAATTCCCCTCCGAGATGTTGATCCGCGCGCCACTCTCCTCGCGGATCCTCTTAACCGACTCCCCTTTCTTCCCAATGATGCTTCCTACTTCCTTTCCGTGCATAAGCAGCCGAATGGTGAGAGTCACATTTAGTCCACTTTCAGTCACACCGGCATCCATGGCGAGCGGCGGGCGGCGTTCGGGGGAGTTGGGCTCGTTACGTGGTCAAGTCTTTGGTGGCTGGCGGGGGGAGGGGAGGTGTAGGCCCAAAACTGCCGGCGCGAGGCGAGCGAGGGCCGCGGGAGCGAGCGGGCGCGGGCGGGAGGCCGCGGCGTCGTCGCAGGGGCGGGCGGCGGCGGCGGAGGGGGCGAGCGGGGCCGGGAGCGGCGGGCGGGCGGGTGGGCGAGGGCGCGGCGGTGGCGACTCCGGCGGCAGCCTCGGCGGTCTGGGCGGGGCGGGAAGCCCGCTTTCAACCCCGCGTACCCTCTGACCCCGGAAGTGCTTGCCGCGCAGGACCCCTTGAAAAAAACTGAGGACCCGTCTTTTTTAGGTCACAAGATTGCGCCAACCTTCGCATGGTAGTTTTAAAAAACTCTTTTAACAACCTAGCATTGAAAATAAAGCCCTGATAGGCAGAAGCTGTGAGCCCGGCAAGGTTTTAAAACCAACATGCATTTTATTAACTCCAGCGGCGCCGGCAGATGTTTGGCAATGTTAGTGTTTTGAGTGGGGGAGACACATTATTTTCCCGCCGTACAAAAAGGGGCCCGGATGCGGAGTGACACGGGCAGCCCCGGCGGTAACTGCAGGCGGCAGCTGGGACGCCGCCGGTTTAAAACGTGCGCGTGAGGTGGCTAGAGCGCGTGCGCAAGGGTGTGGGGAGACGGGAGGGGCAGCCGCGGTCTTCCGGGGGGGAGGGGTGGCGAGGCGAGGCTTGTGCGGTGGGCGCGTGCCCGCGCGCGCGCACGAGTGGGCACGTGGGGCCCCTTCGTCCCTGGCGTCCGGGCGCCCCGTACCAGCCCCCCCACCCCTGTCCTGGTCCCCCCGCGGCAGCCGGTGAGAAGAAAGACCGAAACCCACCCCTGCCGCCTCCAGAGGCGCGGCTCTGTTGATTACTTTTGGGAAGTGTTGGAAACAGGGCCTTAAAAAAAGAATGGCGTCCATTTACATAATGCTTTGTCTGCATTTTGCAAGTTTCTTTCGGTTCGAACCTACAGAAACCCCACCTCCTAGTGTCGTTTTAGTCGTGGTAGTCTCGTCAGACATTTAGGACAATGGCGTACCCTTTTTGGGGCCGCATTTAGTCAGGGTTGCGACTAGTGCTTTGGGGAGTTCTTGCGATTTGCCCACACACCCTTCACTTTCCCGCTTCTGCCTTTTGGCCTTTCCCCCATTTCCCCCTTTCGTGCTCTCGCCTCGCCCCGCTCTCCTTGGGGGCGGCCCCTATCGGGCGCCGCCATCTTGGACGGCCTTTTTTGCCCGTTCGCCACCGCACGTTCCTCTCGCCAAAGAAAGGTCGCTTGGGTGGCTCGTCTATGTTTATTTCTAGCCCTTTCTCTTTCTCTCGGCTAAGCGAGATAGAAAAGGCACAAAGACAGACGTGTGCGCAACGTGCTTCAGGATCCTTCAGTGAAAGCGGCTAACGTGGCGGTCCCTCCGCCCCCTTCCTCCCCACGGGGTGGCCGCCATGTTTCCAGAACACAAAATGGCGACACGTGGCTTGGATTCTTCGCCAACGAGAAATTGGGGTCGACTCGAAAACTCCAGAATGCCGCCACCCCCCACCCTGTGCGTGGTGGCCAGTGCTTTTCCCGCGCAGCCAGTGCTCTGACCACTCTGGTCCAAACCTAAGCTGCCGAATTTTAATGCATTTCCCCCATTAATTTGAAATGGGAACGTTTAAAACTGTAAAATGTAGGCGTGATGCCGAGTCTCTCATTAGTTTTAATTTTAATAATGGGTAATAGGGGGCAGTACCTGTGAATAATTTGGGCCCCCAGTACCAAAGCATTTAGGAATCACTGCTTTCAGAAATAAGATGGGAAGTTACTGGTTTCCTAGACTTGTAGCATAGGCTAGTGTGCTGGAGAGACTAAGAAATGGTCTTCTAAAATTTCTTAGAATTTCCATGAAGCAATTTGGATACCTGTGACCATTTTCAGAGGCTAGTGGCTGGTGAACCTCAGTTTACCACAAATGGTGTTAATTTTTACTGTGGAGGGATAGTCTCCTGCATTTACCAGCGTTAGATCCTGTGCTAGCATTTTACTGCATACTATCCTTAATTTTTACAGTGATCTGATGTAGGTGTTCTCTCTCTCTCTCTCTCTTTTTAACAGACAAATTCATTTAGGCACAGAGAGATGAAGTGACTAATTCAAGGTCACACAGTATGGAGGATGGATTCCAGCCCTTCCGATTTCCTTATTGGTGAGCACTTTTTCAAATTTTTCTGTAAGTCAGGGTTTTAAAATTTAAGTGCTGTTCGAACGTTTAGGTGAGCTTATCATTTAAAAGAACCCCTCAGGTAACTTTTTGGTGCAGAGTCACCTCCTGTTTGTATCTTTTGGGGATTCCCACCTTTTCCTGGTGTGTTCCTGGTGTGAACTATACCTTGCCTCAATTGCTATTTTTTTACATAAAAAAAAAAATTTAATGAGGTATCTGAGTGAGAATAGGGAGGGGGAAATGATTCAGCCCTACCCAAAGGCTAAAGTATCTGTCAGTCCAGCCTTGTCTGTGGCACATTCAAGTCTACCTGGCTCTGTGAGAGCAAGCAGTTTCTCTGTGACTCACTTGCTTCTTTTAGCTACCCATGGGCATGACTTCCGCCTTCCTCACCCCAGTGTCCCAACCAAGTAAAAATAAATAATTTTATTTTGGCACCGAGCCCCCATTTCTTTGCAAATGTTGACAGAGCATGACAATGTTAAGTAAATCATAGTCCGTGAAGTCTTCAGTTCAGTGTAACAAATAACTTGTAGCTCAAGCAAAGAATATGTGCCTGAACAGGGCTCTACTTGTATGGATGTTAGAGATGAAGAGAAGGGTTTTTTGCTGCTTTTAACTTACATTAATGTTCTACATCATAGTTTTTAAAGTGCCTTTGCATTAGTTTGTATAATTCTATAACCAAGTTTAATTGGTGGGTTCATTATAGCAACAATGGCAGTACTAGTATTAAGTGCTAACTTTGTGCCAGGAACTGTTTGAAGCTTTATTCTGTATGTTATTTCAGTGGCTCTCACGTTTTCTTTTAAAGTTTATTTATTTTAAGAAAGACAGAGCATGCTTGTGACTACCTGAGTGTGGTGGGAGTGTGGTGGGAGGGTAGAAAGAGAGAGGGAGGGAGAGAATCCTAGACAGGCTTTGTGCTGTTAGCATAGAGCTGGACTCGATCTCACGAACCCAACCATGAGATCATGACCTGAGCCAAAATCAAGAGTTGGTCGCTTAACTGACTGAGCCACCCTTAAAAAAAAAACCTTTTTTTTTTTTTTAAGATTTTATTTTTAATAATCTGTATACCAATCGTGGGCCTGGAACTCACAACCTCAAGATCGAGAGTCACATGCTCCACTGGCTGAACCAGCCAGGCACCCCAACGTGTTTAAAAGCAAGCCATCATAAGAGATACATTTTTACAAAATAACTCATATATGCACAGGCATATGTAACAGAAACCAAATCTTTGCAAAACAGTATTTATTCTTACTATATTCAGAGTACTCTGTTAATTTCTATTCTTTTACATGAAATAAAAAGACATGTCACAACTAAAGGGACAAACCATTATTAGGTTGTGACCAAAATGATTAATATACACATTTAATTCTCATAAAACTTCTGAGATAGAGGTGATGTAATTTCTATTTTACAGAGATATGGAGAGGTGGAAGGATTTTGTTGAAGGCACAGTTATTAAACAGTAAAATACAGATTTGAATTTGGGCATTCTGAGCTCTGAGCTATGTATTTACAACTGTTGTGGTCTCTGCAGTTGGCCTTGTCTTACAGGGAGACAGAGTTGTTTAGGGAATTAAAATTATTAGTAAATGTTACAAAGGCAACAAGAGAAGTTCTATGTAATGAAGAATTATATCTTTATTCAACAACTGTGGTCTCTAAATCTGCCACATATTTATTAATCCTAAAGAAAATTGTATACATGGGATCTTTCTTCTTAAGGCTGCCTGTTTTAAGCCTTTTTGCCTGAAATTTTCCATTAATTTCTTGTTATCTGAGTACTTCGCTGATTCTACTCACCTCTCAATAAAGACTTCCCCTTCCCAGCTCTCAGACTTCTTGTTTCCCCCAGAGTCCTACAGCCCCCACTCCACCTGTAGGCCATATTTGGCTGTTAATTAAATCGTGATGTGCATTGGTGTTGATAGTGTGTTGTATAGGGCATAGGTGCCATGGGTGACCCGGAGATCAGATAAAGAGGGCATTGGACTTGGAAATTTGTGGCTCTGGCCCCTAGCTCCACTTCTGCCACTGTCTAACTTTGAGAAGTCTACAATCCAATTCATAACTGGGCTTTGGTTTTCCCATCTGTAAAAAACAAATTAAATGATGTTTTCTTATTCTAACTAGGGAGTGCTGATACTTGATCATCTTGGATATCTTTGGGGGGGGGCGTGGTGGGAGGATCATGTAAATATTTTACTCACTTATGGTAAATTTTCCACTCCCTTCCTCAGACCTGCACTATCTTGTGTATACGTGCTTGAATTCCACACCACCCATTTTACAGATGAAGCCACTGAGATATGGAGCAATTGACTAAATAGTCACTGCCCCACCCATGGAGCCTCACACATGACTCTTCTCTCATTTGAATGACTGCAGGTTAGTTAAGGGTTTAATGAGTTTGGGAAGGTGAGTCAGGCTTAGACTTTGGAAATGGAACCACAGGATTTATATTCCATTCAGAAGAGGGATTTTTGCTTCCTTTTACCTCACATTGACCTATTTATGAAATGTTTTAAAATGATTTCACATTATTTAGTAATCATCACAGACAGCCTTTCCAGGAAAGTATAAATATGCCTATTTTATGGAAGAGCTGTCTATGGATTAGAGGAGTGTAGTGACTTGCCTAAGGTTACACAGCTTGTCAGGACCTGAGCTAGGTCTCTTGACGTCTGGTTGTGGATTGTTCCTCTCCATGGCTTTTGATGCTTGTTGCACTGACTTTGACACATGGAATAGTTTTATCTTTAACTCAGAAAGCTTTCAATCCATCCGTTATTTTTCTGCCCCAGAGCATCTAGTTCACTTATGTTAGTTTCTTGATTCTTTTGGTTTAAGAAAATCTCTTCCCTCTTTTTCTCTAATGTTTACATTTATGGGTTTGGGAAGTGGTGGGAATTATTCCTCAGTGAGACTATGGAGGCAGGTACCACATTTCCCCCCCAATCTACCTTGTCCAGCAACTGTACTACAGCTTTTGAAATTTGCCCTACCGATATACAGTTTTGCAAAAAAAAAAAAAAGTTTCTTTTTCTCTTATTCTTTCAGATTTAGCTTCTCATTTTTCTTTTATTTGAAATTATAGTAAATTGAGAGGATCTTTACCCTATCATTTTCTGGGATACTACAAAGTATAGCCTATGAAATATTTCTTGCCTGCTTTGTGGATAGGAACAACAGTAATAATAATATCTAATTTACTGGTGACCCTGTGGTGCCGTTATGGGGTTACTACTGAGTTTCCTCAGAAACATAAGAAATATATTGGTGTGCCTTACAAAAGTGCCCAGGAAATACAGCAACATCCTTGGTCTTAGTTCTCCCAGTTGGGGAAAGTAATGCCCATGGATTCCCAAGGGTTACCCCAGATTGAAATAAGGCATGGAGAGGGGAGAGCAGAGAAAAGTTAAAGGGAAAATGAGAACAGAGTACAAATGTAAAGTATAGGAAATGAGGAAGGAAAAAAGAAAAGGAAAGAAAAAAGACAAGGGCAGAGAAAAGAGGAGAAAACAAGATCAGTGGAAGGGATGTGAACAGAACAATTCAGAGGTCCATTTGTCCCTCATGTGATGTGGGAAGTATTGGCTGCCATCTTGCACTAAGAAAGAGAAGCCGGTATGAGAACTCCTGAGCTGATCTGAAGCACCACATCTCTTTTTTATTCTCTTTTTCTAATATCAAGGAGGGAAAATTCTTTTGTTTTTACTATCAGCTGGGGATGTGATTAGATACCAGTTTTTCAGTATTAGCCTCAGTCCAGTTGGTTTATCAAGTAAAGTATGCTATAAAAATCATATAAAAAGTATTCAGATCAAATTTTATCTTACTCATTCAGTCAGCAAAATTTTTTTCAATTATTACTATTTTTAAATTTAACTTTACTCTCAGTGTGGGGCTTGAACTCACTACCCCAAGATCAAGAGTTGCATGTTCTACCAACTGAGCCAACCAGGCACCCCAGTCAGCAAATACTTCTTGATTGCTTGATATGTCCCAGATGATAAGGATATAAAGATGAATGAGATCCTCTTCTTGCCCTCAAGGTATTTGTGATATGGAGAGGGACAGTGACAAGTAAACAGATTTGCAGTACGATGCATTAAGGTATTAGGATTTGAGTAAGCAGAGGATGCTGTGGGCTTAGAAGAAGGCCCTTGATTCAGCCTTGGAGGGGATCCAGAAAGACTACCCGGCAAAGTTGACATTTAGACTGAGTCCCAAGTTGGCAGATTATAAGGTGGAGGGCAGGAAAGCGTAACTCCAGGCAGGGAAGCAAAGGCCCAAAGGCAGACAGTGCACAGTCCGTTCAGAAGTTGAAGCCATTTTGGAAAGATATGAAGGATGTTTGTATGATCCA
This sequence comes from Paguma larvata, assembly GCA_030068075.1. Lineage (NCBI taxonomy): Eukaryota > Metazoa > Chordata > Mammalia > Carnivora > Viverridae > Paguma > Paguma larvata. The sequence goes on from CM057836.1 coordinate 51,606,836, forward strand.
GTTTTTGGTGATTGTTGTTCTGCTTCAGAAGTGTACAATGTTAAGGCTTGATTATGCTTAATAGAGCACAGAAAATCTAAGTCCTTACTTTGTAGCAGTAATTCACTTTTAAGATGAAGATATCAGGGGTGCCTGGGTGGCTCAGTTGGTTAAGCGGCCGACTTCGGCTCAGGTCATGATCTCACGGTCTGTGAGTTTGAGCCCCGTGTCGGGCTCTGTGCTGACGGCTCAGAGCCTGGAGCCTGCTTCAGATTCTGTATCTCCCTCTCTCTCTGCCCTTCCCTTGCTCATACTCTGTCTCTATGTCTCTCAAAAAAAATAAACATTAAAAAATATTTTAAGATGAAGATATCAGAGGGGCATCTGAATGGCTCAGTCAGTTAAGCATCCGACTTATGCTCAGGTCATGATCTCGCGGTCAGTGGGTTCAAGCCCTGTGTCGGGCTGTGTGCTGACAGCACAGAACCTGGAGCCTGCTTCAGATTCTATGTCTCCTTTTCTGTCCCTCCCCTGCTCACACTCTCTCTTTCATAAATAAACATTAAAAAAATTTTTTTAAAAGATGAAGCTATCAGAAATTGTACTTTCGTCTGGAGATTGTAAGGAGAAAATGTAAATAAAGCACAGTCTTTGAATTAGCAAATGATTATTATTTTTTTTTAATTTTTTTAATGTTTATTTATTTTTGAGAGATATAGAGACAGAGTGTGAGCAGGGGAAGGGCAGAGATAGAGGGAGACACAGAAGCAGGCTCCAGGCTCCGAGCCATCAGCACAGAGCCCGACGCGGGACTAGAACTCATGAACCATGAGATCATGACCTGAGCTGAAGTCGGCCGCTTAACCGACTGAGCCACCCAGGCGCCGCAGCAAATGATTATTAATCCTCTGTGCAATAAAGGAAAGAAGGTACAAGGCATACCATATCCCTCCCACCTCCACCTTGCCTGTTTTTGTTTGTTTTTTTAAGATTTTATTTTTAAGTAATCTCTATACCCAATGTGGAGCTCAAACTTACAACCCCTGAGATCAAGAGTCGCATGCTCCATTGACTGAGCCAGCCAGGGGCCCCAGCATATCCTTTTCTTATCCAAGTTTTGTATTTGATTGTGTTCTGCTTTGTTTTTAAGAGCATGTATGTACGGAAGTTTAGAGTCTTTGTTTAGCTGGTTAGGATGTTTGAGTTAGGGGGGAGGGAGATTTCAAGAATAATTGCTACTTTATGGAAGAACAAAAGAAATCTATTTAAATAGCTCATTTTTCTGATCTCACCTACCGAGCACAAGCAAGTTTTAGTTGGGAACTTTGTTAGACAATTAATTCAACCAGACAAAACATTCATTTAACATTGTTCCCTATATAAAATCTGTTGTGTTCAGATTAAGATCATTGAGTTTTGTTTTTTGAGACACGGATATAGCTGCATTAAATAAAAACTTTATGTGTATTCATTGGACAATACTGGGATTTTACCTGGACTAAAAGAAAAAAAGTACTGTGTGGAGTAGGGAAGAATGTGCTTAGAAAATAGCATACAGATTCAGTGGTCATTTCTCAGTCATCTTCTTGACCCTGTAGCACCTGAAACTCCCTCCTTGCACATTAGCTTCATTTGGCTTCCAGAATGCCACTCCATTGGTCCTCCCCCTACCTCACTGGCCCCTCCTTCTCATCCCCCTCCTCCCTTTTGGCTGATTCCTCCTCATCTCCTCAGCCTCTAATGGTGGAGTACCCAGATTAGTCCTTGCATCCCTTCTCCATTTATACTCATTTCCTAGGTGCTCTCTTTCAAGACCTCAAATACAATTTATACCCTTACAGCTCTCAAGTGTATATTACTAGCTTGGATGTGTTCCCTTGAACTCAAGACTCATATCCAGCTGCCTACAAGGTATCATCTCCACTTTGGTTATTTAATACCTTTTTGAGTTTAACATATTCAGCAGATTAATTCTGGAGCTTCTCCTGTCAAACATGGACCTCTGCCAGTTCTTCCCCATTTTAGTTTCAGTGTATTGAACATATGGAGGACTCTCCCTTGACTCTGTTCCTTTTCTTGCTCTCCTCATCTAATCTACTAGTAGGTCCTATGAGCTCTACCTTAAAAAACATCGAGGATTTGAACACTTCTCACCACCTCCCCTACTACTTTTAGAATAGCCTTTTAAGTTGTCTTCCCTCAGGTGCCTGGGTGGCTCAGTCGGTTAAGTGTCTGACTTCGGCTCAGGTCATAAACTCATGATTTGTGAGTTTGAGCCCCATGTCAGGCTGTGTGTTGACAGCTCAGAGCCTGGAGCCTGCTTTGAATTCTGTGTCTCCCTCTCTCTCTCTTTGCCCCTCCTCTGCTCATGCTCTCTCTCTCAAAAATAATAAATAAATGTTAAAAAAATTAAAAACAAAAATAAATTGTCTTTTGTCAGTCTAATCTGAACAGTGACCAGAGTAATCTTGTTAAGTATATATCAAATCATTCCATTCCTCTGCTGAAAATTATCCACTGGGTCCCACACATGTTAAAAATTAAAGTCCTTTCAGTGGTCCATGAGGCCACATAGCATCTTCAGTGCTCCCGCAGCTGCTCTGACCTCATCTTTTATCGCTTTCCTCTTGCGCTCTGGACACATTAGTCTTCTTGCATTTGCTTCAACATGCCAGGCCTTGAACTTCTTAGTTGTATTCTTTTCCTGGAACATTTCTTCCAGTTACCAATATGGCCTCCTCCCTTACCTCCTTCAGGTTTCTGCTCTGTCACCTAATTTGTACAGCATTCATTGACCATCCTGTTTAAAGTAAAAGCCATCTCCTGCCCTCTTCATTCCTTCTTCCCTTTTCCTGCTTTATTTTTCTCCACAGAACTTATCACTGTTTGATGTACTATTCATTCACTCATTATTCACATATTTATTGAGAGATGCCTACTACGTGCGGGCACTGTACTGGGGACTCTCGCTACTATAGTCTGTTTATTATTTGTCAGCTGCCACTGGAATGTAAGTTTCCTGATGACTAGGACTTTGTTTTGCTTGTTGCTATATCGCCAGCTCCTAGAATAGTGTCTAGCACATTGCAGTTGAATGAATACGTTTATTCAAATATTACACAAAAATGTATTGAACGTATAGGGGGTCGTGTACCAGATGAGGGAAAGATACGTATGAACAATATATTGTTCCTGCCCTCAAGTTCAGTTTAAAACATGCTTATTTTGACCTGAACAGTGCTGTGCTCTCTAACAGGATAAAGTGATGCATCATTTTGGAATTGGGGAGGTAGGGACTGGCGTGCAAGGGTATGGATCTCTTCAGAGATGAGGTCTTGCTTTGTCAGGCTTATCAGTAATTTGTACTGCTTTTGGGAGGGCAGGATTAGCTCACTGCATTACTGGCTTTTTGGATTACAGTTTCTATTTGGTCTTGTCTTATTAGAGCAGGAGCTTCTTTAAAATCCTGCTATCAGTCTAGGTTCTTTTTAGGTATCTTCTAGGAACCTCTGTCATAGCCACTTCTTCTCAGGATAAGTGAAGGAATTTACTATCTTTACCTTCCTCCATATCTGGAAGTTTTTTTCCAGAAACCCAGGTCATCCATTTACTAGCTGTTTGGTCTTGAACCTCTCAGAACCTCAGTTTCTGCACTTGTCAAATGGAGATAATAATCAGTGACATCAGTCTTACTTCTTATGAGAATGAAATGACTAAATACTGATTTTGAGAGTGGGGAAGTACAAAAGGGAAAGAGAACGATTTCCTTTTTTTTTTATAAAGTATTTTTTAAAAGTTTATTTAAATTTTTAAAAATCTTCTATTTATTTTTGAGAGAGCGGGGAAGGAACACAGAGAGCATGAGACACAGAATCTGAAGCAGGCTCCAGGCTCTGAGTTGTTATCACAGAGCCTGATGTGGGGCTTGAACCCATGAACCGTGAGATCATGACCTGAGCCGAAGTCAGACACTTAGCCGACTGAGCCACCCAGGTGCCCCTAAAGTTTATTTATTTTGAGAGAGAGGTACCCTGAGGACAATTTCTTTTTTTTTTTTTTAATGAGTACTATATATTTCTAAACTTTTTTTTTTTTAAGTTTATTTATTTTGAGAGAGAGAGACCGTGGGAGCATTAGCGGAGGAGGGGCAGAAGAGAGGGAGAGAGAGAATCGAAGCAGGCTCTGTGCTATCATTACAGTGCCCGATGTGGGACTTAAACTCATGAACTGTGAGAACATGACCTGAGCTGAAGTCAAGAGTCAGATGCTTAACTAACTGAGCCACCTAGGTGCCAATGAAAAATTGTTCTTTCTTTCTTTCTTTTTTTTTTTTTTTTTTATGTTTATTTATTTTAGAGAGAGAACGTGAGCTTGGGAGTGGCAGAGAACAGAGAGATGGGGGGACAGAGGATCCGAAGTGGACTCTTCATTGACAGCAGTGAGCCAAATGCGGGGCTCAAACTTAGAAACTGTGAGATCATGACCTGAGCCGAAGTTGGATGCTTAACCATCTGAGCCACCCAGGCGCCCCCAAAAAGCTTTTTAATAAGCATATATTTCATTTCTACTGAGAATAGTGAAGATTTTATTTTTCACTATATTTTTAAATGTTTATTTAATTTGAGAGAGTATGTGAGCAGGGGAGGGGTAGAGAGGGAGATAGAGAATCCCAAGCAGGCTTTGCCCTGTCAGCACAGAGCCCGATGTGGGGTTTGATCTCACAAACTGAGATCATGACCTGAGCTGAAACCAAGAGTTGGTCGCTTAACTGAATCACCCAGGCTCCCCATAAAGATTTTATTTTTAAAAACAAAGATGTTAGGTCCCTGGGTTTGGGCTTTAGGGTTAAATAAATGTTAAAATGATTATTAAAAAAACACATTAATATGTATATTGTTTTTTATAGAGTAACAGGTTTTTTAGAAAATATTTCCTTGTGTTTCTACTCAGATAATTACTCTTGTATGACAGGAGGGCAATGAAATACTAGAACTCCACCCCAGGCTGTCCAGTGAGCTGGTGTCTTGATAGGCAAACAACCATTTCCTTTTAGGTGAAGTTGGAGCTCAGGAAGTACTATTTGAAGAGATTCAAAGGGATTGATGATGATAACAACAGCAATAATAGTAATGGCTAACTGATGAACAAGACACTTTATGTAGATTGTCTTATTTTAACAGCATAGCAACCACATGAATACTGGTAATATGAGAAGTAGAGCAGTGTAGGAGTAAGGAACGTAGATTCTGGGATTAAACTTTCTACACCAACTGCACAGCTTTGCCACTAACTAGCTGTGTGGTCTTGAGTGAGAAAACTGCTTCTTCCTCTTCTGTAGAACAAAGGTAATAATAGTAACTGCCTCAGGAGGTTGTAATGATTAAATGATGTAAGCCCTGTAAAGCACAGGGCTTGGCACATACAAAGTGCTCACCAAATGTCACTGTTATCATAATTAAAGTAGATGGAAAAACAGAGTCTTAGAAAGAGGTAAGCTAATTTGCCTAAGTGACACAGCAAATATAAATGACAGAAAAGTAATTTGTGCCAGGAAAGTCAAACTCCATCGCTCTTCTTTCTTTTCTTTCTTAAATAGGCACCACATCCAACATGGGACTTGAACTTACAACTCTGAAATTAAGAGTTGCAAGCCACTGATTGAGCCAGCCAGGCACCCCATTCGGCGCTCTTGTTTCTTGACCCATTACATTGTACCGCCATCATGGATTGAGAGAGCGAGCCTGGACAAGAACTGCATTTTGTCCAACTTGAGGTGAGCATAGATCTGAAGGTCACACTTGGGTTCAGACCTATGTAAACTTTATTTGTACTCTTTTTTTTTTTAACATTTTTAATTTCTTTTTTGAGAGACAGCAAGACAGAGCGTGAGCAGGGGAGCGGAAGAGAGAGAGGGAGACACAGAATCTGAAGTAGCTTTAGGCTCTAAGCTGTTTTTAGCAGAGCCTGACGTGTGGTTCAAACTCACGAACTGCGAGATCATGACCTGAGCCAATATCAGACGCTTAACTGACTGAGCACCCCAGGCACCCCTTTATTTGTGCTCTTAAGCATTTTAACACTGTAGCATGTACTGGTTATTCTCTGAAGTGATTGTTCCCTGGATCCAAACAAATGAATGAATGATGGGTTAGTTATGGTCTTCTGCTGAGGGGTTGAGAGTTCCCTGGGTAGGGCCAGGAAATGGAGCTGAATAAACATCTATATCTTACCCACTGCTCTTGGACCTAAATAGGAGTTTGTGCAGTCTCTTTTGTTGCTATGATTGTCACTACTTAAACAACTGTTAATGATGAGAAGCCGAGCAGTGTATATATCTAGCACTTTATTTTTATTTTTCATTTATTTTTAAAAAGATTTTATTTATTTAGTTTGTTTATTATTTAGTGCGAGTCAGGGAAGGGAGCATACGGAGAGAGAGAATCTCAAGCAGGCTCTACGCTTAGTACAGAGCCAAACTCAGGGCTCAATCGCACAACCCTGGGATCATGACCTGAGCCAAAATCAAGAGTTGGGTGCTCAACTGACTCAGCCACCCAGGCACCCAGTAAATTTTGTATTTTTAAGTAATCTCTGTACTCAACATGCGGCTCGAACTCACCACGCCAAGATCAAGAGTTGCATTCCCTCCCAACTGAGCCAACCAGGAGCCCCTACACTGAGCACTTTATGTGCCATGCATTTGTCATAGATTCTTAATTCTCATAGTCCTTAATGTAACCCTATGAAGTTGTCACTCCTATCCCTATTTTATAGAAACAGAGAGATTAGGAAACTTGGCTTAAACTCACTTAATAGTGAGTGTGTTAGAGCTGGGATTTGAATAGCAGTCTGGCTCTAGAGTCCACCTTCTTGATTGCTACACTGTATTGTTTCTGTTCTTACCTGTGTAAAGTGCATAGTATATGGTAAGTGGCTTAGTCCTATTTTTTCCATCTGAAAAAAGGGAAACTTTGGGCTAGAAATAAAGAGGCCTGTGATCTTGTCTTAACCTTGTCACCAACTTGCCACATCCAGGATTTCACTTTTCTCTACCTCATTGTCCTCATTTGTTAAACAAAAGGGTCACTCTAGATGGTCTCTGAGATCCCTTCTAACTCTAATGTTCTGATCGACCATATGAAGTGAGGAGAATAACACTTGCTCAGCTCCTTGATTTTAGAGCGGTGGTATTTGTGAGGTTTTAGGGAGCCTGCTTTGTGTAAGGGAAGATGCCAGATTTTAGGACAGAAAATACTGCCTTCCTGAAGAAGGTAGGTTTGGGCTCTTTTTTGAGGCTGGTTGCCTAGGGAACCTAGCCTCTGGCCAGCAACAGTCAGAAATGCTTTGGTTGAGAGTTGGGTGCAGATAACTAAAACAAGCAGCACATTTAGGTTTCACTTTCCATCCCCCCCCTCCAGCTACCTTTCCTTTTCAAGCTCCCAGTTTTATACATGTTCTATATATTAGTACTTAACAGAAGTTTGTTATTTAAATCTTCATTGTAATCTTATGAGGTAATTACTATTCTAAATTTACAGTTAATGAAAGTGAAGCAAATAGGGTTAAATAATTTGTCCATAGTTATTCAAGTGGAAAGTGATATTCAACCCACTATGTTGTACTGCCTGGTCGGAACTTAAAAAAAAAAAAAAGCAAAGAGAAGACTCTTTATTTATTGGTGGTGTTTTGTTTTTTCTTCTTTTTAAATTATTTTTAAGTTTATTTATTTATTTTGGTAGAGAGAGAGTGTGAGCAGGGTAGAGGTAGAGAGAGAGGGCAGAGAGAGAATCCCAGTGCGGGACTTGAACTTACAAACTGTCAGATCATGACCTGAGCTGAAATCAAATTGGATGCTTAACCGACTGAGCCACCCAAGTGGCTGTTTTTGTTTTCTTTAGAATGGTAGTCTCTTGGAGTCGGAAAGGGCCTTTACCATAGTCAATCTCCTTGTCTCCTGTCTGCCGTCTGGTTACAGGAACGCTTTCCATCATCTGCCTGACAGATGATCGCCCAGATTCTTTTTGAATACTTTCATTGCTGGGGAGCTCATCATTTCTTGAGAAATCCCATTATATGTTGACTAGTTCTCTCTTGTAAGAAATTATTTCTTGTTTTGAATTAAATCTAATTGGAATGACTTATCAGTTTTAGGCCTGTCCCCTGGAACCGTTTAAGATAATTATAATCCATCATCCATATGCCAATCATGTGAACATTTGAAGACACTCTTCCTATTTATAAGTCATAATTGTAGTTTTCTCATAGCATCTAAACTTGCTTTCGGTTTGGATTGGTCCGCACAAAAGCAGTCTCTTTTATATTGCTTTGCAAGTGCAGCCTTGCAACAAATCTGTGCTTCCCTTCTTATGGTTAGGCACAAAGTATGGACTCTTCCCACATCTTTGGAGGGTGAATAAATAGCGAGCTGAGTCTCTACAATTGTATATGAGTCTGAAGGGTTTGCAGTTTCCTATTTTTGTAATCTCCTACTCTTGTAATCTAATGTCCATTAAACTGTTGACCTGTACACACTGTTAGAGCTCACAAAATGGCTGGAAGTTTATCCGGGCATTTGACAAAACTGCATTGACTTCATCAAGCCACTAGGTGATGAACAACTCACAAACCCAGACTTCCAGGGACAGTTTTAGTTTGTAGTTGGAAAGGGCATCAGAAGTCATCTGGTACAACCTTATTAAAAGGTCTTTGAGGGGGGGGAGGGAAAACATGTCTCCTGTATACTTTGTCTTTCCCAGCTTTGTTCCAATTTTAAATATTAATTTGAACAGGGTATTTCTTTCTTCGAGTGATCTTAGAAAAGGGGCCTGGGTGTGCAATTATGTATATGTATATTTTAAAGATTCTGTTTTTAAGTAATCTCTGTATCCAATGTGGGGCTCAAACTTATAACCCCGAGATCAAAAGTCTTGTGTTCTACCGAGACAGCCAGGTGCCTTTGTATTTTCCATAATGTAGGAATGATGTCTTGGCTTGGTTTAGGATTTTTATATAGTAGTTCCAGTCACTGCAAAGTCTACATGCAGCTTTCTCCTGCCTTCAGTTTCAAGTGGCACAGATGGGAAGTCAATGCCAATAGGATTATTTTTCCTTGTAAGTAATTACTTGTGCTTTTTCTTTGGAAGTTTGTAAATTTTTTCCTTCATGCTTAGCATTTCATCATGATATGCTTTAGGTGTGTTTCTTTTTAAAATAACTCTGCTTGCCCCTTGTTGAACCTTTTAGACCTAAAAACTTAAGTCTTTTCTTAGCTCAAGGAAGTTTCCATCTGTTTCCAACCTAAGAAGGTCACAGATGAAGAAACTGAGTCCAGAAAGGTGATTTGCTCAAGGTCACTCAGCTAGTTAATAATGAATCTCAAGCAAATAACTTGACTTATTTGATGAACTATAGTTTTATTGTATAGAATATTCCTCTATTGAGAGGGCCATCATGAAAAACTTGGGAAATTTTTTAGTGAGACACAAATTTTGCTGAGCATTAATGGGGACATGAAGAAGGACAAAGAGATGACAAAATTCATTATGATTAATATGTGGCCCATTTGGGGCTCCTGGGTGGCTCAGTTGGTTAAGTATCTGAATCTTGATCTCAGTTTAGGTCATGATCTCACATTTTGTGGATTTGAACCATGTTTCTGGCTTTGTGCTGATGGTGTGGAGCCTGCTTGGGATTCTTTCTGTCTCTCCCTCTTTCTTCCCCTCCCCTACTCGTGCTCATTGTCACTCTCTCTTTCTCTCTCTGAGACTCTCTCAAAATAAATAAATAAATAAAAATGTGGCCCGTTTGAAGAACCGTAAAATTCACAAGGTATCCCAGTTAGTGGAGTTACCCCCAAGAACTCTAGAACTTAATAAAGCCAGTTTTGCAAGGGAAAAAAACTTAATAAAGCCAGGAAGTTTATTGAACACTTGGATAATTAGTTGTCAGAGTTGGATAAGCATGGTCACGCCCTTTTGTAAATATTGGAAAACATACAAGTATCTGAAGGCTTGGAGACAGACATCATAAATTTTGTCTTATCAGTGGTCTGGTTTCTGTTTTGAGTTCCAGCCTGGAACCCTTTTCTGCTGGGAACCACCTGTTCCTGGCTCTGTTGATCTTTGGATTTCCCCAGCCTTCAGTTCCTTTCAGTTTTGAAATGAAACGTGCCCCATCGGGTGAGGTCAGGTATTGAGAGGACTTTGACAGCTCACACCAGTTTGTTTTTTCCTAGAGTCTGGTATGTGACTGTGTGAAGTGTAAGGCTCAGCAGGCTGTGATATAAACTGATTGATGGTGAATCAGCTGTTGGGTAGGGCCCAGGTAGTGCCATTTCTTTGGGTAACCAGGAAAACATGCAGACAAAATATGTTGTCTTTCATCCTCAGACAGGTGAAACTTAAGAATACAGTCACCAGAGATCTGCCTTGATCTCTCTGCCTTGGTTTGCTGCAGAAGGAAAGACGTTGTTTCAGTGTCTTTCCTCATTTTTAGAACCTCCTTTCTTTCCGGAAGGAGCCAAGTTCTTGCCCTCTTTCTGCTGCTCCAGCTTCTAAACGTTTATACTGCTTTGATGTGAAGTGACTCCTCTAGATACCCCTAAGCACGCATACCCGTATGCCCTGCCCTCAACTCCTTCGCAGTATTTGGCTTCTCCTTTTCCCTTTGTTGTGAAACTAGTTTCCATGATACTACAGTGATTTGCTTGGAATCTTTGTAAGTGGTACTGGCTCTTTCATTAACTCATCCCATACCACTTGCTCCTGATTTTACCTGATTGTCCCCCAGCCACATCCCTCAACAGTACAAAACTGCTTCTAGACTTTCAAATACCTTTTCCCCTTTGAAATTTTTGCTGGCCAGCAGGGTCACCTGATCGCTGTCCTTGAGTACACTTAGCATCTGTATCCAACATGGGGCTCAAACTCACAACCCCAAGATCAAGAGTCACATGCTCTACTGACTGAGCCAGCCAGGCGCCCCTCATTCTCCCATGTTTGTTTAAGATTTTAGTGTTTGACCTCTTCTCCTGGGACTCTGGCCCAGGCTAGGAGATTGGTGGTCAGGTTTGGCTTGGGTCTAGTGATTCAGGGTAGACTGTGGAATTAGGGAGCTTGGTGTTAACATCTCAGATGTGGGCAGATGGGAAGCCATAATATCTGAACACCAAAGCCATCTGGGGTGGAAGGGACAGAGAAAATTTAGCATCTGAAGCAAAGGATATCCTTTGTAGGCTTCCTCTTTTGTTTATTTGAAAAAAAAAATTAAGGGGCGCCTGGTTGGTTCAGTTGGTTGAACATCGAAGTCTTGATTTCAGCTTGGGTCATGCATGATCTCACAGTTTGTTGATTTGAGCCCTGCATCAGGCTTAATGCTGACAGTGCAGAGCCTGCTTGGAATTCTTTGTCTCCCTCTGTATCCACCCCTCTCCTACTTGCACATGCCCGCGCACTCTCAAAATAAATAAAAATTAAAAAATTAAGTTTGTTTAGAACAGTTTTAGGTTCACAGAAAAATTGAGGGGAAGATAACAAAGATTCCCATTATTATTTTTAAGTAAGCTCTATGTCCAACGTGGGGCTCAAACTCACAACCCTGAGATCAAGAGTCACATGCTCTCCCTCTGCTCCTCTCCACTGCTGGTGCACACTCTCCCTCTCTCTCTTTAAAAAAAAAAAGTCACATGCTCTACTGACTGAGCCAGCCAGGCACCCTGAGATTCCCATTTTTGAAAAATTGATCTTTAATTTTATAGGGAATGTAGTAATATAATCTAAAAAAAAAAAATCTGTAGATATTTTGAATTCTCTTGCTCTCCTCCTGCACTTTTTCAGGAGGAAAAAGTCATTTCAGTTATTTTTGTAGTCCTCAAAGGTGGTAACCTGTTAGTGTTTGGAATGTACCTTCCCGACTTTTTTCTTTGTATTTACATAAATGTGTATGAACCCCAAAAAAACCCCCCCAAAAAACCCAGAGTTATTTTTGTGTTTTATTTATTTACACAAATGGGATCACATTTTATGTATTATTTTAGTATTTCTTTGATTCAGTAGTGTACATTGGTAATGTTTCATGTTGGTACATAAAGATAACTTCTCTTTTGTTTTGGCTACTGTATGATATTTTGTAGAATAGATATACTGTATTTAGCTATTTTCCTATTGAGAGACATTAAGGTATTTCCTTTTTGATGCTATAAATGATTCTTGTTGTGTTTTAAATGTTAGCATTCTGTTCCTAGGCCTTTTTTTTCCTTTTCCTTGTACTCTTCCAAGGTGATCTCAACTTCTCTGACAGCTCCACTTAACCATCTACACATAGATGGTGCCCAGATCTCTCTATGGACCACAGTATCCAACTGTTCATGTAGATAACATCACAGGGATGTTTTGCATACTTGGCAACATGCAGCCTCCTGCTCTTCCCCACTTGCTCCTCATCACATGTAAGTAGCACACACTTACTAGGCCCAAAACCTGGTAGTCATTGTAAGGGTTCCCTTCCCCTCCTACAACCAGCAACCAGCCTATCACTAGGACTTTTCCTCCCCATTATTTCTTGGATCCAGTACCTTTCTTTCCTTCTTCATTGCTGATACTTCGTACCTTAGGTTTCTGATTTATAAAATAGAGTATTTGTGAGTATTAAATAAATTAATACACGTAAAATGCTTAGAACAATAGATTGGCACCCAGTAAGTGCTATGTGAATGTTGGTTGTTGTCATCATCATCATTGTTGTTGGGGTCTTCTCAGTGTACATAATCCATTCTCATATCTACCTCTAATCTTGATTTTATCCTTCCCTACCCTTGTTCCATTCTGCACATTGCAGCCAGAGTGATCTTTATAATATATACAAATGATCATGGCCTAACTTTTCTGCTTAAAAAAGCTTCAGTGATTTTGCCATTGGGCTTTTATATTTACTGTCACCCCCATCTAGAATGCTTTTTCCCTTGGACTTTGAATGGTTGTTTTTTTGTTTGTCTGTTGTTTGACATATCTGTTTCTAAATGTCATCTCCTCAGAGAGGCCTTCCCCTGACCACCTAATTGTTCCAAAGTAGCCACTCATATTCCTTCTGTCACATCACCTATTTAAAAATCTTTGCATAGCTCTTATTAATATGTTATTTTTCCGGCTTATTCACATATTTGTTTATAGTCTCCTCCAGTTAAATTTTTTTATTTAATTATTTTTTTAAAGTAGGCTCCACACCTAGTGTGGGACTTGAACTCATGACCCTGAGATCAGAAGTTGCATGTTCTGGGGTGCCTGGGTGGCTCAGTCGGTTAAGCATCGGACTTCAGCCCAGGTCATGATCTTGCAGTCCATGAGTTCAAGCCCCACATCAGGCTCTGTGCTGTCAGCTCAGAGCCTGGAGCCTGCTTCAGATTCTGTCTCTTCCTCTCTCTCTGCCCCTCCCCCACTCATGCTCTGTCTCTGTCTCAAAAATAAATAAACATTAAAAAAAAATTAAAAAAAAAAAAAAGAAGTTGCATGTTCTACCAACTAAGCCAGACAGGCATCCCTGGACTCCTCCAATTAGAATTAAATTCTCTTGAGAAAGACAGATATATCTTTTCACTCATGTGTGGAATTTGAGAAACTTAGCAGAAGACTATGGGGGAAGGGAGGAAAAAAACACAACAGTTACAAACAGGGGGAAAGGCAAACCATAAGAGACTCTTAAATACAGAGAACAAACTGAGGGTTTATGGGGGCGTGGGGTTGGTGGGGCAGGGAAAGTGGGTGATGGGCATTGAGGAGGGCACTTGTTGGGATGAGCACTGGGTGTTGTATGTAAATGATGAATCATGGGAATCTACTCCCGAAGCCACGAGTACATAGTATACACTGTATGTTAGCTAACTTGACAATAAATTTATATTAAAAAAAAAAGAATTCTCTGAGAACAGGGATATTGTCTGTTTATTCACTATTCTATTCCTAATGCCTAGAACAATGCCTGGCACATTGTAGGCACTCAGTGAATACTTGTGAGTTATAAAACAACTTCATATATTTCATGGGGCCCTTTTTGGTCTCTCTAGCATCATTTGCTTCAGGACACCTACTTTGGCCTCCCTACCTCCCATCTCTTCAGATGTGTTTTCTTGCTGCAAGATCTTTTTATATGCTGTTCCCTCTACTTAGAACACTTTTCCTAGGGGCACCTGAGTGTCTTAGTTGGTTAAGTGACAGACTTTTGATTTCAGCTCAGGTCATGATCTCTAGGTTTGTGAGATCAAACCCTGTGTTGGGCTCCATGGTGACAGTGCTCAGAGCCTGCTTCTGATTCTCTCTCTGACCTTCACCTGCTTGTTCTTGCTCCTTCTCAAAAAATTTTTAAAAATTTTTAAAAAGCACTTTTCCTCAAGTGCTCCACCACTGCCTGGGTATCTTCTTTTCATCCTTCAAGTTTCGGCTTAGGTGTAACTTCACCTGACTGACTTTTTTTGTTTTGTTTTGTTTTGTTTATTTTGAAAGAGAGGGATAGAGAATCTCAAGCAGGCTCTGCTGTCTATCATTGCACAGAGCCTGACGTGGGGCTTGATCCCACAAACCGTGAGATCATGACCTAAGTTGAAATCAAGAGTTGGACACTTAACTGAGCCACCCAGGCGTCCTGTGACTGTCCTTCTTAGTCTTCCAGTTCTATATGCATTACCTTTAATTATAGATACTGTAATTATTTGTCTCCCTCACTAGATGGTAAGTTTTGTTGGGCAGAGGTCTAGGTCTTGCTCACCATGTATTCTTAGTCCTACTGCTGTGGGCCGGATGCATCCCTTGAGATGGGGTGCTGGGTAGGAGTACCTAGAGTAGTACTTGAGGGCTAAGAAGTGTACCTTAGAATGTCAGAGTAAGGTCTAGTCATTTGCCCCTGGCTCATCGTCATTCTCCTTATTCCATCTTCGGTGATTCCAGTATTTTTCTGAATGAGCCATCTAACATGCTTGAGATGAATCATCTAATACACCTCTTTCTCTCTCTGAGACATATTCACAAAATAGGGTAGGCCTGGCAGAGAACTTGCTTGTGGAAGGGGGCTTGAGTGCTGAGGATAAAAATTGGGGATCTGGGTAGACAGATTATTTACTCTTGAGTGGCTGGTGGCAGAATAACTGAGAGTAGACTGCAATCCTAAGCAAAGAAAGAAGCAAAAGGCTTTAGGGATAAGGTGAGGCAAAGATGAAACAGGAAGCTGAATCATTAAATCAGAAACCTAGAGAATCAGGCTAGCAAGCGGAGTGTAAGAAAGGACAGGGCAAGCAGTTCAAGATTAGGGCTATAAATAATCTCGGGGATTACTTAAGTCATCTTTTGGCATTCTCACTTCTTTAGTGTGGAACCAGCTTTTGGATTAAAAGAACAATCAGGTAGTTGACATACAAAGGTTTGAGCTAGATTGCACATTATTTGTATTTTATAAGTTAATTCCCTGAATGTGAAATCCTTAGAAATCCAACCATGTACCTTTTCCCCACACTTCAGTTTCTGCTCCCAAGAGCCCACTTTTCCTCCTTTTTTTTTTTTTTAATTTTTTTTTTTAATGTTTATTTATTTTTGAGAGACATAGAGGCACAGTGTGAACAGGGGAAGGGCAGAGAGAGAGGGAGACACAGAATCTGAAGCAGGCTCCAGGCTCTGAGCCGTCAGCACAGAGCCCGATGTGGGGCTCGAACTCACAGACCTCGAGATCATGAGCCGAGCCGAAGTCGGCCGCCCAACCGACTGAGCCACCCAGGCGCCCCACTTTTCCTCCTTTTATTTTTTTAATAAAGTTTATTTATTTTGAGAGAGTGAGAGTGCGCATGAGCAGGGGAGGGGCAGAGAGAGAGAGAGAGAGGGAGAGAGAATCCCAGGCAGGCTCCACACTGTCACTATGGAGCCCGAAGCAGGGCTCGAACTGACAAACTCTGAAATCCATGACCTGAGTCGAAACCGATTCATATGCTTAACCTACTGAGCCCAGGCGCCTCTCCCTCCTTTTAAATATACTAGATTTAAGTAGCTAATTTTTGAAAAAAGATTCCTGTACAGAAGCCTGTAGCAATCTTGGTGCTCCCTTTAGGTAGGCTGAGGATATTCCCTTTACGTAGAATGAGCACTCTTTGAGGCTGTACCTCCTCCTACCAAACCATGCATAGGAATGGCTTCAGCAGCCTCAGGAATTTAGGACTCTGCCTAGCCTGAATCTGTGGAATATCTGTCTGAATTGTGGGGAAGGACATGGGAGTGTAGATTCTCCTGGTGAGATATAGTAGGAGTAATGGAAGATTGGCTGGGTGTGCATAGATGTGGGGTTTGAAGGTGTATAGGCAGTGGGTTCAAAGTTTCTGACCTGGAACGGTCTTTGAGTTTATGGTAGTGTTAGGTGCTCTAATATATGCCAAGTAGAGAATCTTGGTGATTGGTGCCAGTCATTAGCCCTTAGAGGAATTCTGTATGTTTTTCTGTGTGACCTGACTTATGGTGGGTACTTGGGGGGAATCATGGGATAGGAGCAGTACTTACCAAAGAGAGATATATTCTCTTTTGAAGGTTAGATAGAGTGATTATGTGTATATCGTGGGCATTCTAAGCCCAATCACCTTGCCTGTGCGAGGCAAGGTATGTGTATTCCCCTTCTAGGGCTCTGCTGGGAAAACCAAGCTAAGAGGGCCAGTGATCATGGCCATTGTTAGTGATTCTCCCAGGAATGCTCCCTGTCTTTGACTCCTCTGTTCTTTAAGCCCTATGCTCTGATGTCCTGTCTTCTATTTTCTGCTTTGGTACCTTCAAATTTCATAATCCATTCTGACTCTTCTTTCTAGATTACTCCATGCGCAGCTTGATTCTTGTTTCTATATAGTCCCCTAATTTTGACATTGACAGTCAGCTTCAAGTGCTGGCCTTCCTCCATTAGCCCTGTTAATAGGGCTATGATTTTGAAGCTTTAAAGCATCAGAATTAACCATGCAGGCAAAGGAGAAGGTTGCTGTATACAGATTTAAAATGCAAATTTCGGAGTGCCTGGGTGGCTCAGTCAGTTGGGCGTCTGACTTTGGCTAAGGACATGATCTCGCGGTTCGTGGTAGGTTCGAGTCCAACGTCAGGCTCTGTGTAGAGAGCTCAGAGCCTGGAGTCTGCTTCAGGTTCTGTGTCTCCCTCCCTCTCTGCCCTTCCCCCTCTTGCACTCTGTCTCTCAAAAATAAATAAACATTAAAAAAATTAAAAATAAAATAAAATGCAAATTCTGGGGCACCTGGGTGGCTCATTCAGTTAAGCATCTGACTCTTAATCTCAGCTCAGGTTTTGATCTCAGGGTTGTGAATTCAAGCCCCTCTCTGGGTGTGAAGGCTACTTAAAAAAATGCAAATTCCTGGGGACACCTGGCTGGCTCAGTTGGAAGAGCATGTGATTCTTTCTTGGGGTCATGAGTTTTAGCCCCACAATGGGTGTAGAGATTACTTTAAAAAAAATAGGGGTGCCTGGGTGGTTCAGTCAGTTAAGCATCTGACTCTTGATTTCGGCTCAGGTCACGATCTCAGCCCCGAAAGGGGTTCTGCACTGACAGTGTGGGACCTGTTTGGGATTGTCTCTGCCCCTCCCTTTCTCCCTCTCCTTCCTCTTTCTCTTCCCCCTCTCCCTCTTCCTCCACTTGCCCCTCTCCCTCTCCCTTTATACAAAGTATACAGCGACTCTATACAAAGTAAAATTCCATGTTACTCTCTTAGTACCTCATTTGCTTTCATTAGACTTACTGGTTTTTACTAGTTTGTCTTTCTCCTCTACTAGATTATAAATTTCATGAGGGTAGGGACCTTCTTGCTCAAGGTTGTATTTTCAGTGCCTAGAGGCACTCATGAAGTACTTGTTGACTAAATTACTCCTTACCTTCTTATCAGTACCCGTGTGAGTGCTTTATGGCCCTGCACAAACTCTCACCATTTGTTGTTGTCTCTGCCAGAAGCACTCTTTCTCTCATTAGCTGGTCAGACTTTTTCTTGTCCTTTCCCACTTCTCAGAGCAAGTGTTTGACTTCACCAGGCAGTGCTAGTTCAATAGATACAGCACTTTGGTCCTCTCAACTGGACTTTTTGCCCCGTGTGGTGATTTTATCTGTGTAAGAGATAGATGGTGTTGCCCTTGGTTTACCAAAAGCTCTGAGGTGGATTAACTTGGAAGTGGTAGAACTGAGATTCAAACCCCAATGTGTCTATAGAGCCCTCACTCAGTCTACCTTGCTTGCTCTAAAAGAAACCAAATAGCAGGCTTAGAGACAGTGAAGTGAAAGAAGTTTTTTTTGTACGTGTGTGTTTTTTTTAAATTAGGTAATGAAAGTGTGTGTGTGTGTGTGTGTGTGTGTGTGTGTGTGTGTGTGTATGTGTTTATTTGTTTTAGATTTCCTCAGAATTAAATACCCCAAAAGGTATACCATTGATAAGCTGTTTATAAGGACGATGGAGTAAAGGGTGACCATAATATTCAGAGGACGATATGTATTCCATGTGTTTCCTTGATCATATCTTTGGTGACAATGGCACAATCAACATATACCCTAGTAGAAATGAGCCAAGGTAAAACACGATTAAATTCAAACCAAAGCAAATATCAGCCATCATTTATAGTTGCTTGGAGGATATATAAATAGTGAAATTGGAACAGTTTTGTTGAGGGAAAAAAATATGCAAAATTGGTGTGCAAAGTCTTTAACACATTTTGCTTAAAAAATACATCTTACTGGGGCACTTGGGTGGCTCAGTCAAGTGTCAGTTAAGATTGTGAGTTTGAGCCCTGCTTTGGGCTCTGCACTGATAATGTGGAGCCTGTTTGGGATTCCCTCAATCTCTCTTTCTCTCTCTCTTTCTCTCTGTCTCTCCCACCTTCCCTCTCCCTCTCTCTCTGCCCCTTCCCCACATGCACATGCACATGCACACACACTTTCTCCCTCAAAATAAATAAAAATTTATCTCACTATAAATATACTATTTGAGTAAATTCTAGTGAATATTGACGTATTATGTAGCTATTTAAAAAGAATGAGTCACACACACACATATACACTCAATCTCTAAGACCTCTTATTAAGAGAAAAATAAGGCAAGGTGCAGAATAGTGTTTGTAGCATGCTAGTATTTGTATTTGTATGAAAAAGAGGGGGGCACCTGGGTGGCTCAGTCGGTTGGGTGTCCGACTTCGGCTCAGGTCATGATCTTGCAGTTTGTGAGTTCGAGCCCCGCGTCGGGCTCTGTGCTGACAGCTCAGAGCCTGGAGCCTCCTTCAGATTCTGTGTCTCCCCATCTCTCTGCCTCTCCCCTGCTTATGTTCTGTCTCTCTCTGTCTCTCAATAATAAATTAAAATGTTAAAAAAATTTAAAAAAAGAAAAGAAAAAGGGGGAAGATTCTGTCTACTTATTACACCCATATTACCTCAAAGTTTGTTTTTCTTTTTTAATATCTTTTTGTGTTGCTGAATTTTTTTTTTACCATGTGTACATGGCCTTTCAAGTAAGTTGTGGTAAAAAACACATAAAATACACCATCCGAACTATTTATTTTTTTATTTTTTAAATTAAAAACATTTTTGGGGCACCTGGGTGGCTCATTCGGTTAAGCGGCCGACCTCAGCTCAGGTCATGATCTCACGGTCTGTGAGTTCGAGCCCCATGTCGAACGAACTCTGTGCTGATGGCTCAGAGCCTGGAGCCTGCTTCAGATTCTGCGTCTGCCTCTCTCTCTCTCTGCCCTTCCCCTGCTCACGCTCTGTCTCTCAAAAATAAACGTTAAAAAAATTAAAAAAAAAATTAAAACCATTTTAAGTTTTATTTATTTAAGTAATTCTATACCCAATGTGTGTATAAAACCCACAAGGTGCATGCTCTCGATTGAGCCAGCCAGGCACCCCTACCATCTTAACCATTTTCTAAGTGTTCAGTAGTCTTAAGTATATTCACATTGTTGTACAACAGGTTGTCAGAACTTTTTCATCTTGCAAAACTGAAACTCTATACTTCTTAAAGGGCCCCTGCCCATTTATCCCTCCCAGCAGCCTCTGGCAACCACCATTCTACTTTCTTTTTCTATGAACTTGATTATTTCAGTTACTTCATGTAAGTGGAATCATAGAATATTTGTCTTCTTGTGACTAGCTTATTTAACTTAGCAGAATGTTTTTGAGGTTTATCCATGTTGTAGCATGCATTTTATGTATATACCACATTTTGTTTATTCATTTATTATATCGTGTGTTTTTTTAATTTTTGTTTTATTTTTTCATTTGATCCACACTTCTGTGTGTGTGTGTGTGTGTGTGTGTGTGTGTTTGTGTTAATGATTTCAGGTATAGAATTTAGTGATTCGTTACTTACATGTAACACCCAGTGCTCATCCAAACAAGTGTCCTCCTTAATGCCTCTTGCCCTTTTAGCCCATCCCCCCACCAAACAACCCTCCAGCAACCCTCTGTTTATTTTGTGTATTTAAGAGTCTCTTACAGGTTGTCTCCTTCTCTGTTTTTATGTTATTTTTGCTTCCCTTCCCTTATGTTCATCTGTTTTGTTTCTTAAATTCCACACGAGTGAAATCATATATTTGCCTTTCTCTGACTTACTTCCCTTAGCATAAAGCACTCCAGTTCCATCCACTTTGTTGCAAATGGCAAGATTTCATTATTTTTGATTGCCGAGTAATATTTCATTGTATATATACTACCACATCTTCTTTATCCATTCATCAGTTGATGGACAGTTGGGCTCTTTCCATACTTTGACTATTGTTGATAGTGCTGCTATAAACATGGGGGTGCATGTGCCCATTCAAAACAGAACTCCTGTATCCTTCGGATAAATACCTAGTAGTGCAATTGTTGGGTTGTAGGGTAGTTCTATTTTTAATTTTTCAAAGAACCTCCATACTGTTTTCCAGAGTATCTGCAGCAGTTTGCATTCCCACCAGCAGTGCAAAAGGGTTCCTCTTTCTTTGCATCCTTGCCAGCATCTATTGTTACTCGAATTGTTAATTTTAGCCATTCTGAGTGGTTTGAGGTGTTATCTCATTGTGGTTTTGATTTGTATTTACCTGATGATGAGTGATGTTGAGCATTTTTTCATGTGTCCGTTAACCATCTAGATGTCTTTGGAAAAGTTTCTGTTTGTGTTGTCAGCCCATTTCTTCATTGGATTATTTGTTTTTTGGGTGTTGAGTTTGATGAATTCTTTACAGAGTTTGGATACTAATGCTTTATCTGATGTCATTTGCAAATATCTTCTCCCATTCTTTCAGTTGCCTTTTAGTTTGCTGATTGTTTCCTTCACTGTGCAGAAGCTTTTTATCTTGATGAGGTCCCAGTAGTTCATTTTTACTTTTGTTTCCCTTGCCTCTGGAAAAATGTTGAGTAAGAAGTTGCTGTGGCCGAAGTCAAAGAGATTTTTACCTGCTTTCTCCTCTAGGATTTTGATGGCTTCCTGTCTTATGTTTAGGCCTTTCATCCATTTTGAGTTTATTTTTGTGTATGGTATAAGAAAGTGGTCCAGGTTCATTCTTCTGCATGTCACTGTCCAGCTTTCCCAGCACCATTTGCTGAAGAGACTGTCTTTATTCCATTGAATATTCTTTCCTGCTTTGTCAAAGATTTGTTGGCCATACATTTGTGGGTCCGTTTTTGGGTTCTTTATTCTGTTTCATTGGTATATGTATCTGTTTTTGTGCCAGTAACATACTGTCTTGATGATTATAGTTTTAATATAGTGTAAAGTCTGGGATTTTGATCATCTGGCTTTGTTTTCTTTTTCAGGATTGCTTTGGCTATTCGGGGTCTTTTCTGTTCCACACAAATTTTAGGATTGTTTGTTCTAGCTCTGTGAAGAATGCTTGTGTTATTTTGATAGGGATTGCTCAGTGTGTGTGTGTGTTTTAATGTTTATTTACTTATTTTGAGAGAGAAAGCACAAGTGGGAAGGGGCAGAGAGAGAGAATCCCAAGCAGATTGTGTGCCATCAGCACAGAGCCTGATGTGGGGCTTAGTCTCAGAACCGTGAGATCGTGACCTAAGCGGCAATAAAGAGTCAGACACTTAACCAACTGAGCCACCTATGTGCCCCTATATTGTATTTTATAAATGTTTTTTAAGTCCTTTGCTTTACTCTATACATGTGATTCTGAAAAGTTGAATGTAAACATGTATGGGTATGTGTGTCTGTCTGTCTGTCTCAATAGGGACAGGGGGTGGGGAGCTGTTAAATTGTGTCTCTCTAAACTTCGTAGCAAAGGGAAGACCTTTTTGTCTAGTGAATGATCCCCAATTTTATGTATTTGGATATTTGTATTTGAGATTTTTCTTGAAGTGAAACACATCTCTACAGAGAATGGAACAAAAAAAGGGGAGATTGTATATGAAATTGAAGATATCTGTGTATGTCAGGATACTCCACTATTTGTCTGACTGTCTCTGTTTTTCCCGTTCCATGCAGTAGAAATATTGGAGTCCCCCTCCCCCCTTTAAAAACATGTTTCTGTGTGTTTTGTTTTTCTAAATGGACTAAACCTGAGAAGGCAGGGGGCATATAGTGACAAGCATAGTTGCTCAATAACAACATACTCAAGGAAGATAAGAGAGAGGTGGCAAGAGAAAGAAAGAGGTTCTTCAGCGAAAGAGAGATTGCTTTTGGATTTTCTCTCACTCCTCTTGTACTCTTTAGTAGCGAAGAATTTCTTCTACTTGTAGACTAAGTGTATTTGGAGGATTTAGGGGGTGTGTGTGTATGTGGGCACACATGTATGCATGTGTGGGAGGGATGTTCCCTGTTGAAAGCCCAGGAAAGAGCGGAAACTGGAATGGGGCATGAAAGGCTGTGGCCTTATGGTGTGTAATGGGACTTCTGTGTTGCAGACCTGAAGAGAATCTCAGATATCTGACCTCTTCCTAATTTCAAGCCTGGGTATTCAACATTCAACAGGGCAACTTGGACCTGTATGTATCATTGGCTTCCTAAATTTAGTAGCATATGGTAGGAATATTTGATTAAAGTGATTTATCATTTTTGGTGATAGTATATGAAAGCATTTAACACAAAGCCTTTTGCACCTTGTAGGTATCCAGCAGGTGACAGAGTGTATGTGAGAAATATTTTGAAACTGTTGTCTTTCTCTAGGTCCCTTACCTCTACTCATGTGCCTCCTACCCTCAGGCTAAATAGGGGATAGCAACATGGATTCCACCTTTGGGAAGTTGCCAATTCCTTGTTGGCAAGAAGTGTAATTGATTTCCACATATCTGAGAGCATATATATCTGGATCCTGTCCACCAGATTACTTAAAACTATACCCCAGACTGAAAACGTTACTTTGGGCAACTTTCTTGGTAGGGACCTAGGCTTGAGAATCTTAGTGGGGAAGACTGCGAATCTCTGGGACAGTCATGCAGGTGGTGAATGTATGGAGTTGAACATGAGTTTAACGTAGCCAGGATAGCTTGTTGGGTGCAGACATGGAGGAAGGGATAAAGTAGGGAGCAAAATGAACTCAACTCTGTGTCATTTTCTGCTCATAGGAAGATGTAGGCACTTGTGTGCCAGGGGCAGAGCTCTGGCCTGCTGTGGCTAGTCACTTCCCGGTGAGAGTCAGGCTTACTCCTGGCTGCTTTGCAAGGCATTTGGAGTTTAGTAGGAGATGAAATAGGAAATCTGTATCCCAGATAGCTTTGCTTCAAATCTTAAGAGATCTGCAGGGAGGAAGTGTGCCTCCCAGGATATCTCAATCCTCTGAATTGCCTCCCACGTGCTGAAATAAGAGGAATCTCATCCAGGTGTATGGAGGTTTCTCTCCATCTTTCTTAGGCCCCGTTAATCTGCCTTGATCTTAAGCTTTTATACCCGCGCCCCCCCCCCCCCCCACCTCCCGTCACTGACCTGGCTTCTGGAAAAGGGAGGGAAAAGGATGAGGAAGAAAGGGAAGAGTTAAAGCACTTGTGGGGGATAGGTGGATTTGTGGTCCTTAAATCTTTTCTGGAACAAAGTGTAGATGTGGGGAGGAAGTGAGTGAATGGGGAGAATAAATAAAGGCTGACAGTACCACTTGTCTGACACTCAGCCTGGACCCCTGCTTAGTGTTATCAGGTTCTTTCTGTGTTGTTTCTCTCTCCTTTTTAAAGCATAAGCACATATACACATGCAATTTCATATCAGTGAAATCATACCTTAATACTTTTTTTATTCTTTATACTGTTTTGTAATCTTTTTTCACCTTTTCCCCAGCTTTATTGAAATGTAATTGGCATATAACATTGTGTAAGTTTAGGGTGCACTATATGATTTGATTCATGTATGTATTTTTAAATGATTATCACAATATGGTTAACACATCTGTCACCCGACATAGTTACCTGTTTGTGTGTGTGTGTGTGGTAAGAGTCATTTTTCATTTTATAGTTTGTTATAGACAACTTATCATGTAAATAAATATAGAATAAATGGCTAAATTATATTTCACTTTTTAAATTAAATTTATTTTTAAGAGAGAGAGGGAAGGAAGGTGGGCACATGTGTGGGAGGGACATGAGGGGGGACAGAGGATTCAAAGTGGGCTCTGTACTAACAGCAAAGAGCCTGAGGGGCTCCAATTCATGAATTTTGAGACGATGGCCTGAGCTGAAGTTGGACACTTAACCAGCTGAGCCACGTAGGCACCCCGCCAAATTATATTTCGATGTATGGATGTACCATAATGCATTTTATTCTTCAATATTGAATCTGTTTATCTCATCTGTTATCAATGGGGCCTTCCCTGCCCCCCTTACTTAAAATTGTAGCAAACCTCCTTTCTTTCCTTTCTCCTTTCTCTCTTTTATTTTTCTCTATAACATTTAGCACCACTTGGTACATACTTTTCTTATTTATTATTGCCCACCAACTTCCATTAGAATGTAAGCTCCATGAAGACAGATTTTTTTTTCTTTTTTTATTCACTGCTCTGTAACTGTTGCTTAAAATAGTTCCTGGTACATAATTGGTTCTTGATAAATATTTGTTGAATGAATGAATTTGTTGAATATTCAATGTACCTGTTGGGCTTTTTTTTTTTTTTTTTTTTTAGTTTAATTTTGAGAGAGAAAGAGTTCATACGTACATGTGAGCAAGGAAGAGACAGAGAGAAAGAGAGAGAAAATTCCAACAGGTTCTGTACTGTCAGTCCGGAGACCTATGCAGGGCTCAGTCTCACAAATGGTGAGATGACCTGAGCCAAAATCAAGAGTCAGACACTCAGCTCACTAAGCCACCCAGGCTCCCCCTTGTTGGGCTTTTTTTTTCTTTTTAATTTTTTTAATGTTTATGTATTTTTGAGAGAGAGACCAAGTGCAAACAGGGGAAGAGCAGATAAGAGAGGAGACACAGAATCTGAAGCAAGTTGCAGGCTCTGAGCTGTCAGCACAGAGCTCAACTTGGGGCTCAAACCCACAAATGGCCAGATCATGACCTGAGCCGAAGTTGAACATTTAACTGACTGAGCTACCCGGGTGACCCCTGTTGGGCTTTTTATTTGCAGTATTTTAACTAATCTCAGCATCCAACGTGGGACTTGAACTCATGACCCCAACATCATGCGTTGCTCTGGACTGAGCCAAAGGGTCAAGCACCCTTATTTGCAGTATTTATGTTATTATGTAAATTCTGTGATAAATACCCTGTACATAATCTTTGTACACGTGTCTACTTATCTCCTTAGGATAAATTCTAAGAAATGGAATGACTGAGTTAAAGGATATGCACATTTATTAATTTTTTTTAATGTTTGTTTATGTTTGAGAGAGAGACAGAGCATGAGCCAGGTAGGGACAGAGAGGGAGACACAGAATCTGAAGCAGGCTTCAGGCTCTGAGCTGTTACCACAGAGCCCGACACAGGGCTCTAACCCACGAACTGCAAGATCATGACCTGAGCCTAAGTTGGATGCTTAACTGACTGAACCACCCAGACACCCCAAGAATATGCAAATTTAAAATTTAGGGTCATAGAACCAAACTACCCTTAAGAATGTTAACTTCTAGGGGTGCCTGAATGGCTCAGTCAGTTATGTGATTGACTCTTGATTTAGGCTCAGGTCATGACCTCACAGTTTGGTTGGTGAGGTCGAGCCCCACTTCGGGCTCTACACTGACAGTGCAGTCTGCTTGGGATTCTCTCTATCGCTCGCTCTCTGTCCCTCTCCCGCTTGCACTTGTGCATGCGCTCGCTCTCTCGCTCTCTCTCTCTCTCTCTCTCTCTCTGTCTCTTAAAATAGATAAACATTTTTTTAAAAAAGAATGTTAAGGGGCGCCTGGGTGGCTCAGTCGGTTGAGCGGCCGACTTCGGCTCAGGTCATGATCTCACGGTCTATGAGTTCGAGCCCCGCGTCGGGCTCTGTGCTGATGGCTCAAAGCCTGGAGCCTGTTTCAGATTCTGTGTCTCCCTCTCTCTCTGCCCTTCCCCTGCTCATGCTCTGTCTCTGTGTCTCTCAAAAATAAATAAAAAACTTAAAAAAAAAAAAAAAAGAATGTTAACTTCCACCAATAGAACGTGAGATTATCTGTTTCTCCACATTATTAGTAATACTGGGTTGTATATTTTTCATCTTCCCCATTTGACAGGTGAACTGTGGTCTTGTCACTGTAATATGATAGTTGAGAATGTGAGTCTGATATGATGTGATGTGATACATGATTCTGGAGTCAGCCTGCTGGGGTCTGAATTCAGACATAAGCACTTACTGTGTCACCTTGGGTAAGTCATTTAACTTCTCTCTCCCTCAGTTTCATCTTTGATAAGGTAGGTGTCATGATAGCCCCTATTTCATGAAGAATAAATCAGTTAATCTAAAATGTTTCAATAGTCATGGAGATAATGTCAATAAATATGTATAAAAATATTTTTTAACGTTTATTCATTTTTGAGAGATGGAGAGAGGCAGAGCACTAGTGGGGGAGGGGCAGAGAGAGAAGGAGACACAGAATCCAAAGTGGGCTCCAGGCTCTGAGCTGTCAGCACAGAGCCTGACGCAGGGCTCAAACCCACGAACTGCGAGATTATGACCTGAGCTGAAGTCAGTTGCCTAACCAACTGAGCCACCCAGGCGCCCCTCAATAAGTATGTTTTAACATTTCTTTGTACGTTAAAGATTGAATATCTTTTCAAATGTATTTTAGACGTTTATATTTTTTGAGTCATTTATTCTTGTTTTTTGCACATTTTCTCAGTAATATTTTCTTAATAATTTATGAGAGCTAAAGTGTTGACCATTATATATGGTGCAGAATTGTCCCTAGTTTGTCATTTGTCTTTTGACTGTGTTTATTGGGAAATTCTGCATTTTTAGGTGTCATAATAATCCTTTTTTTAAATAGTTTTTCCTATTACTAAGCCAATATTTAGAAAAGGCATGCTTCCCTACCTCAAAATTATAAAAATAGTTATTCATTCCCTTTGAATACTTGGGGTGTGTGTGTGTGTGTGTGTGTGTGTGTGTGTGTGTGTTTAAATTTAATCTTTAAGTCTTTGATCCATCTGGAATTTATTTTGATATGAAGATAGCAGTTGATATCTGGCTCTATTTCTTTTCAGTACAGTTTCAGTACAGTTGTGTACTGTCCCAAACCTGTTTATTAAAGAAGAAAGAGCAGCAGCCTTTAATCTTTTCTTCCCTCCCCTAATTTGAAAGTAAGATATCCTAGAGATAGCAAATCTCCATTTCAGAGAATGGATTTCATGGTTGGACTCAGTAGTCATTCAGTTGCTAAGCTGTGGGGTGAATATGCTGTGTAAAGCAGTTTGGGATCAGAACCCACAGCTTGACTCTAAGTGATGAGACTACTGCATTCACTAGTGTAGCTTCTCTGCTGGCTCTACTTTGGAGGCTCCTTCTAAATGGATCCTAATTTGAAGACTGTTTTGAATGGGGCTTTTGTTAATTTGGAATGGTAAATTCAGTGTTTCAAAAAACAAATGAAGTGATTGGAGTGGATGTTTCCTAACTCCACCCAGAGTATTGTTAGGATATTGATAGAGGGTATTGAATGGTAATGAACACATTGTATTCCACCTGTGCCCTCACCAGCTCTTTTTGAACTCTTGTCCCGTCTAGTTTCTTGCCTCTGACTCGTGATGGAGGGAGAGTAACTCTTTTTTTTTTTTAATAATTTATTGTCAAATTGGTTTTCATACAACACCCAGTACTCACCCCAACAAGTGCCCTCCTCTATGGGGAGAGTGAGTCTTATATAAGAGTGTTCACATATCCCATGGCAACTGTCATCTGCCAAAGCTGATAAAGAAGAGTAGCTAACTCTTACATGGTATATGTTAGGTGCCAGCAACTGTTCCAAGCACCTTACATATATAAAGTTTTTATGAGATAGGTGTTCTGTATTGGGTTGAATAGAGTCCTTCCCAACAATTCATGTCCACCCAGAACCTATAAATGTGATCTTATTTGGAAATAGGGTCCTTGTAGATGTAATCAAGTTAAGATGAAGTCATACTGGATTAGGATGGGCTCTGATCTAGTGACTGGTATTCTTATATGAAGAGGGAGACACAGAGAGAGAAGACGTCCATATGAAGATGGAAGCAGAGATTGGAGTTGTGCTGCCACAAACCAAGGAATGGTAAGGATTACTGGCAACCACCAGAAGCTGGAAGAGCCAAGGAAAGATTATCCCCTGGAGCCTTCAGAGGAGCATGGCCTTGCTGAAACCTTGATTTTGGACTTCTGGCCTCCAGAACAATGAGAGAATAAATGTCTTTTGTTTGAAGTCACCCAGTTTGTAGTTTTTGTTACAGCAGCTCTGGGAACCAATCATGCTCCTCTTTCGAATAAGGAAACAGGTCCAGAGAGGTTAAATCCTTTGAGGTCTCTGTAGGCCACTGTTCTGCTGGCCGGGCACTTACTCTGAAGTTTCCAATGTTGCGTTGTCAGCTCTGCACCTTCGCTATGGCCATTACACCTTGTGGTAGTGCTGGAGCTGAGCTGCAAGAATGGCTCCTTCTCTAACACAGCAGGCCACAGCCTTTCCCCATTATTGCCTACTTCACACCCTAAAGCAAAAACTCCTCTTAGGAGGCTTCTGGCTGTAGCCTGATCATTTCTGTAAGTTGCTTCCCAGCCCCACTCCTCCCAGTGATATCAGGCTTTTATTATTTTTTTTAAATTTTTTAAATGTTATTTAATTTTGAGAGAGAGAGCATGAGCAGGGGAGAGGGCAGAAAGAGAAGGAGACTGAGGATCTGAAGCAGACGCTGTGCTGTCAGCACAGAGCCTGACACAGGGATCAGACTCACGAATCGTGAGATCATGACCTGAGCCAAAGTTGGATGCTTAACTGTCTGAGCCACCCAGGTGCCCCAGTGTTTATTTTTGAGAAAGCGAGAGAGCATGAACAGGAGAGGACGCAGAGAAGGAGACAGAAGGTCTGAATCAGACTCTGTGCTGTCAGCATGGAGCCCAACACAGCCATGAGATCATGACTTGAGCCAAGGTTGGATGCTTAACCAACTGAACCACCCAGGTGCCCCTGGGTTTCTATGTTTCATTTCCATGCAGTATTAGAGAAATGTGGGTGACAGCTGGGGGGAATGTCACTCAGTTTCTGGCAATTGTTTTTATGTTTCCTGTTTCTAGCCTGCTATACTTCCTAGAATTCCTGTCAGTAGACAACTCAAGTCTTGGTGTGGTTTTTTCTTTTTTTGTTTTTTTGTTTTGTTTTGTTTTTGTTTTTGAGCTTCAGGATTTCACACACAACTCACATAGCACATACCACAGTTCATGGCTATGAGCAGAGAAGGAGCAGCATCATGGCCACATTGGCTCTGAGGGCCCTGGTCACCTGTTTTTGATAAACCCAACATACCACAGTGGCCCTGTCTTCTGCCAAAGTGAGTGGGGGATAAGGATGTTACCTGACCCAGCCCAGCTGCCTAAACAACTCCTTGTTTGCCCATGGTCTTTTTTTGCTGGCATCCCAGAAGGGATCTCCTCCCTCTGCATCATTGCTGGCTGTAGAATTTTGCCTTTTTTCCAATATGGACCTTTTGCTTTGGATCCTGCTCTTATTCTTAACAACTCTTACTAGGCTGAGCTCCAGGAACTCAGGAACCATAATTGTTCCGTTTGTTGCTGTATCCCAGGAATGAGGAAAGACCTGGTATTTACTAGCTTCTCAAGAAATGTTTATTGAATAAAGAAGTAAAACAATATAAACAAAATAAGTATAAGGAAAATCCAGCAAAATTCTGATTTTTACCATGGTGATTAATTAGATCAATATAATTTAAAATAATCTGTTATTGTGTCTGCTTTTCCAGTTCTCTAAGCACATGCAATTGGATAATCCTGCCTGGATCAGTCATTTCCTCACCTTGGACTTCACCTTCTTTTCCTCTTTATTCTGTCTGCTAAAGTTGCCAGCCAATCCCTTTCACCCCAGAGGGGTGTCTGGCTCCTGAGATCCCAGCCTATGCTAGTGCTTCATGCTCCCTGGGGGCTTGCCAAGAAAGTCAAGTAAGTAGAACATGCACATTGCTAAAGAGTACCTCAGAGAACTCCCATACCGAATTGTGATTTATAGTCAGCATGGTACATTGTGCCAAGTGATTACACTTAGGCCATTTTTAGTTGTAATAATCTGCTTCTGTGATCCTGTATGTGGAAAGCCCAGAAGTTCCCTGTGGTTCTCCTTCCTGGATCTCTAAGAGAGAAGTCAATACATAGTCCCACTCTGCCACCTGTATTAATCTGACTGTGTTGAAACCATTCAGGGAGCAAGGTATGTTTCTGGAAGTAGAGTCCAGGCCTCCTACAGGCTATTCCAAGGCTGTGACCATAATCAAATCTGCTGCTTCATTTCAAAGAGCTTAAAATGGTGTTGGAAACATCCTAGGGAAAAAGCACCACTATACCTTCTTGGCTAAGGAAGTGGTGTGTGCTGGCTAGAGAAGAAGTGGTAGCAAAGGCTCCCAAGTTCTTTTCTGGACCTGGTGATTTGAGGTGAGACATTTGGCGATCAGAGATGACGTCCTATAGCTCTTATGGTTTTTCATCTTCAGCACACAGAGTGATGTGGGCCATGCTTGTAGAGAGAGAGGCTGACATTGGTCCCCTGTGATCTAGAAGAGTTCATTCTTTCATTTGAATTTCTAGTTATTTTTTTATTTTATTATTATTTTTTAGTTTTTAAAGATTTTTGTTATTTTAAGTAATCTCTGTACCCAATGTGGGGCTGAACTCAGAACCCCGAGATCAAGAGTCACACTTCCCACCAACGGAGCCTGCTAGGCACCCCTGTAACTCTTTTTTTTTTTTTAATGTAGAAATCCTACATGCACAGAATTAATGTAGGAACCCAGCAACGTCATCCTCATTTTACTTGAATTCCTTTCATCAGAATTGCTTTCCTTTTAATAGTGTGACTAAATCAGTTCTTCTAAGGGATGGTAACTTTGATAAGGCTTAGGAAAAGGAGGTTAGGTTTGTGTGGGGCACACACCTTGGCCTTGGACAGCTAGAGAATACCTTTAGGACCAGGTGCATGGTGAGCTAGATGGGGGAGAACAAACTCTTTATCCCTGGAGAGCCAAGCATGTGTTAGACGCTTTTCATATATTTTCTTATTTAATTATCATAATGCAAACCAATGAAGTATCATCTTCATTTTTGCACATGGGCAAGGTGATAGTCAAAGAAGTTCTGTAACTTGCCCAATGTCAGACAGCTAATAAAAGGCTGAGCTAGGATTTATTTCTCCTCAGGTCTGTCCAGTTCCAAAGCCCATGCTGTTTTTACAGAGCTCATCTGTCTCTGACAAGGTTTAGGGAAAGAGGTAGGGAAGGCAGAGAAGATGGAGAGGTGCCATGTTTCTCTGCCTCACAGTTTTCCTTGTTGAGATGTGTTTAGCCAGAGCATCCTGTTTATAGAATGCTAAGTTCTATATATAGAGATGCTGCAACAACATATGTGGGAAAGATACCAATTGGCTGTAGGGGAGGATTTAAAAAAGTCTTCATTCTTTGCCTCTAGGTCCTCATTGCAGTGTAATCCACAAGTGTCAAAACACCACTGGTAACTCTGGTTTACTGTTTAAGAGGCCCTGTCCTATTCTCCAGATAACATTTGTTGATGTGTCCCAAGGAGTAAGCCGTGATGGGGGCAGAGGTGAGGGTGTGGTGTGCCCTTACTGTATGTACTGGAGCTGGTGGCACCTGTTATGTGACTATTACAGTGAATTATTATTGAGTAAACAAGAGGTGTCTCTCTTTTGCCTTTCTAAGGCAGACCAGATGGCAGTGGGTACTGGCTTAGGTCCAGGGGAGCCTAGCCTCTGGGCTGGCAGAGGAGACAGCTTGAGTGTGTCAGGTGATAGAATAAGAAGAGACAAGGCTGGACTGTCAAGTGGTATAATTTCAGGGGCACCAAGAATGCGTCCTGCCGTTCTAAGACTTACTTCAGCTCCTTGGTAATGCTTGGAATTCAACAAGTGAAATTTATTTCCCTTAATTTACATCCTCGAGACCCTATTAAAAATGAAGATTATGATGAAGAATTTAGGCATGATGTTGTCTGGAAAATAGCTGACAGGCAGAATGTAACAAGGAGTGTGGGACCTTTGGGTCTGTGGTTTGCTGCGATGTCCTCAGACAAGACTGGCATAGATCTTCGGAAGTGGGAGGGAGCTTCCCAGAAGTGATGTAAAATGGTGGCGCAAAAGAGGCTGCTGATGACAACACAGGCAAGGCACTTCCTCAGAGGCCGCTGGTCACAGACAACTTCTGGTCTTGATTTCCCAATGTGTTGTGCTGAGATAGGGCTTTACCAGAAAGCAAAATAAGTCATGTCAAAAAGGAATGACAAAGCATTTGGGGTGTCCACGCAAAGGTGCAATTTCCTCTGTCCACTAACTTTGGTGGAGCCAGAATAGCT
This sequence comes from Paguma larvata, assembly GCA_030068075.1. Classification (NCBI taxonomy): domain Eukaryota; kingdom Metazoa; phylum Chordata; class Mammalia; order Carnivora; family Viverridae; genus Paguma; species Paguma larvata. The sequence goes on from CM057836.1 coordinate 51,639,745, forward strand.
AATCCAGAGGCTGCCAGCATAGAGCCTTTGATTCGATCTACAGCTTTTTTGGGCTGAATTTCTCCAAAGAGAGCTTTTATAGTTGACTGTTCATCATCTTTCATCTAGCACTGCTCTCAAACTACCTTTGTGATGTAATTCTCACATCTTTTCTCCCCCAGGGAGTCTTTGATAGAAGCAACTCAAATCTCCATGCCTTTCCTAGCTCCTCACAGTTGGGTTCATGGATGCCCTTTACCCTTATGCTTCAACATCTACTCTATCCATGTTCCTACCCTAAGTGTAGAGCATTTTGTTTTGGATCAGACTTTTGGCTTCATTCATGCCTCTGGAGTCCTACCAGCACATTCCCAGAAGGCTATTCTAGGAATGGTCTTGACCTCTCACCTCCTGAAATTTGAGAGGGTCTGGACCTCTCTTTTTTCTGAAATTAGTGCAACTCTGTGGAAGTGTCTGAATACATCCCACCCTTTCCTCTCTCCCCAACCGCCACACCCGTATAGAAGATCTAGTGATATAGCGAGATCTGCTGATCACCAGGACTTTGTAACCAGTGCCCCCAGCAGGAAGGGACTCCTGGATAAGTTTACTATACTGTGAATGACATCTATGTCCACTCTCTGCTTCTCCTCCATCTCACCTTCATTTTGGCTTTTCTCTAAGAAGACCCAAGGTCTATCCAGTTGTTCTGCCTAGACCTCCTAGCCTTGTCTTGGACTACAACTCTGCCATCAACCCCTCACCAGGGACTGGGGCTTTTGCTTTCCAGCCTCTCTCAGGTCAGGTCACTTCTCTGATACTAGAGACTTTTCCTGTATCTAGGCTTTGGTAGGTAGAGTCTTGCCCATGCACAGATCTCCCAGTTGTTGATCACCCTGAACTCTGGCTACTGCTCTTTGGACTAATTGGGTGTCACGCTTGTTGGCTCAGCTGCACTTCTGAAGCTTCTTAGCTTAGTCAGGCCCTGTCCTGAATTTCATGCTAGTTCTCCCACTACCTCTGCCTCAAAAACAACTTTTAATATGTATTTATAAAGCTTCAAAAGGGAAATAGAGAATATAACATTTTTCAAACTTATTTAACCAGAGAACCATTTTTCTTGAAGGAATATTAAAATCTCACAGAATATGGTATTTGGTGGAACACAGTTTTGGAAAGTATGAGGCTTTATTGTAAAGGAATGGACATCAAATAGAGGAATTCCAGGTGAAGGTAATGTGAACAGTCAGTGAAAAAACATTATTTTGGAGTAGGAAGTCTCTCCTGGTGCTTTCCAACAAATGCCCACTGAGCACCTACTATTTACCAGCCTTTCTGCTAGAATCACATCATGTGTTTGACTACTTAACTGTGTGTCTGTCTGCATAAAGACAGCTCTGATCTGGAGTGGAGTTCTAAGGTGGGGAGGAGGTAAGAATTCTACGTTCTTTCTCCCACATTTGGATCTTCTTCCTCTTTCCTCCAGTTAACACAGGAAGTAGTCATTGGGGTGATGCCATCATCAGCTTCTGGATCCAAAGAAGGAGGGCTGTCTGACTTCTTTCCCCGGGTTTGACCTCTTCAAGGATTTCTCTAGCAATCCTGAACACTCCTTCCCTCCCACTTTGGAAATACTCATCTTAGCATCAGTCTCAAGTCTTACTGCTGGTTGGGGACTTTGACTTCACATAAGGATCAGTGCTAAGTGGGATGGAGCTCATTCTTATGGAATGATTATGACATTGTAAATTTCCTGCTTTCCCTGTGAAATTCTTCTTTAGCTCATGGGCCGGCCAGGCTATTTTTTTTTTTTTTTTTCCAACCGTTCAGTGGAGATAAACCCATGCATTGTGGGCAAGGCAGTCTTGAAGGTAAGAGCATTTAAATCTGGCAGGGTGGGTGACCAAGTGCCAGGAGCTCCAGCTTGCAGAGCTGGTAACCAAAGAGGAAGCTAGCCACTTCCTCTGTGTACTATTCTCAAGCAGGGCAACCAGGAAAAGACCACTTGAAACAAATAGAAATCTCTAACTAAGACTCCTGATTAAGAAATTACGTTTCTTTGAGACCCTGATGTATGTGTCTTTACTATCATGAGTGAGATCTTTGGCCAATCTTAACTCAGTTGCATGAGCTAATCATGAAACAAGCTATATGCAAAGGCCTAGCTTTGATCCTGCCCTTAGGTATGATGTTCTTTGAACATCCAACAGTTAGCATCCTCCACCCACAAGCCCCACTCTGGAGGCCTTGGTCTATGGCCCTTGTCCATTTTGCCACTTCCTCTGAAATACTACGGTTTTAACTGTGAAGATCAGCGAGTGAGCTCACAGCAAGATTGAAAGAGGGCTTGAAATGGGCCTTTAAATGTCTTCTGTAGAGCCAGTTATTTGGTCCATCTGTAGGTATTTATTAGTATTAGTTGGCACACTATTATATAACTATAGATGCGATAACCGTAACTTTCTATAACTGCAAAAGGCTCATTTTCCTCTACAGTCTTCCTACATGAAGAGATTTCCTAAGAATCTATCCTTAGCCCCCTCTCCCCTCCCTGTATATACTATCCCTGGGTGATGTCACCTGGGCTTATGGTTTTAGCTACCACTGATATGTAAAAAACTCTTAAATCTCTCTTCTGTATTCCTTACTCGTGATGACCAAACACTGTTACCATCATACCTGGGTGGTTCTTAAGTATTTTTTATTTTTTAGTTTTTTATTTTTGTTTTTTGAGAGAGAGAGCATGAGCAGGGAAGAGGAAGAGAAGGAATCTTAAGCAGCCTCCACACCCAGCATGAGCCTGATGCGGGGCTCGATCTCACGACCATTAGATCATGACCTGAGTTGAAATCAAGAGTTGGACGCGTAACCAACTGAGCCACCCAGGCATCCCTTAGTTACTTTAAACTCAGCATGTCCCAAGCCAAATTATATTTTTTGTTATGCCATCTTCTTTCTCCATTCCTCTATTTCTTCCTATTCCTAATCCTCCTTTGTTCTTGACTTAGGAGCATCACCGTCCATAATCATTAGTAAACTTGCTTCTACATCACTATCTTCAACTATTTCTCCACCAGGAATTAAGTAGGCTCTGAGTGTAACCTAAGGTGTTTAGAATGTCCATCCCTCCCTCCATCTTTGCGTTTGTCTCTCCCTCTCATTCCCTCCCTCCCTCCCCTCCCTTGATTTCTCTTTGTTTCTTCCTTTCCTTCCCTTTCCCTTTCCTTCCCTCCCTCCCTCCCCCTCCCTCCCTCCCTCTTTCTTTCTTTCTTTCTTTCTTTCTTTCTTTCTTTCTTTCTTTCTTTCTTTCTCTCTCTCTCTCTCTCTCTCTCTCTCTCTCTCTCTCTTTCTTTCCTTCCTTCCTTCCTTCCTTCCTTCCTTCCTTCCTTCCTTCCTTCCTTCTTTCTTTCTTGTTGGAGTTCTTGTCTACAAGGCATCTATAGCTGAATTTAACAGAGAAGTTAACAAATAGAAAAAGATTACACTGAGGTTCAGATTCTAAGTAAATAGATGTTTTGGAAAGTAATCATCTGAGAGCTAAAACCTTGGGAGAAAGTTTCATGGAAGAAGTGAGGGTTGATCAAGGACACCCTAAGTTGGGTAGGGACCAGAATACCCCTATGGGAGCACGTGGAGTGGGGAAGGGATGGGATATAATCCTTAGCTTATTTCTTGTGCAAGCAGAGTAATTGGCACCTCCCCCACTTGTTTCTTCTGTAAATCAGCACTGAACTTCACGTAGCTTGGTTCTTTTTTAAAGCTTCTAAGGATTGAGTATCCTAATGTAACCCATTAGTTAGCTAGAGGCATCTTTTCCTTTGAAAATTTGGTTGAAAGTGCCATTCTACATCTTGTAGAGTCTGATTCCTTTACCCAGTTTCTCCAAATTCCTGAGAGCTCATATATTCATGGTCATTCTAATTTTGAGTTCTTTCTTCCACTAAATTAGTTCAGATTATAGGTGGCCTTACCACCTCAAGCATGCTGTACCTGTTTCCATTCATATTGACCCAGATGTAGAACTCAAATATCTCCAGCTAAAGCCTTTATGTGTGTAGCAGACTTTACAATGCAGCAAAGCAAGCAACTTGAACTCTAGTATTGGCTGTCCCTGTCCCTTAAAGTACTTTTTTGTCCACCTCTTCTTTAAGGATTCACCACTATTCATATTACCTGTGTATATGGGTTTGGTCTCTTAAAATCTTATCTTTTTCTCCTTTGCAAACCTTCTTTACTCCATTGCCACTAAACACTCCAGATACTTCTTACTCTGTTATGCAAAGCAATTGAATTCTACTCTTTCTCCTAAACTCACCCCTGTATGTCCAAAGCCAATGAATGTTTTGGCTGAGTAAAAAGTTCATCTACTTTAGCCACACAAAGTATTTGTAGAGCTTCTGATGTGTTCTTTTACATTATATCTCTCTTTTGAAAGCATTTCTTGTTTTAAATAGCATTTACTTCTGCTCCTCCTCCTCTCTTCTCCTCCTTTTTTTAAGTAAGCTCTATGCCCAACTTGGGGCTTGAACAGGACCCTTAGATTGGGAGTCACATGCTCTACTGACTGAGCCACCTAGGTGCCCCAGCACTTACTTCTTACCTCAGAAATGGTTTTGCTTTGAAGGATCTGTGGAAGAAAGTTAAGGATATTTCAGGCAAGGGCAACAATGTGTGTATAGGCAGCAGCCTACATAAAACCTGTTGTGGACAATGAAAAAAATATTGCAACTAGAAATAAGAATTTTTGTTGGTGAGCAGAGCTCAAAGTAGATTTGGAAGTCCAGATCTAGGTTTTAGTGGGAAAGGATAGTGTTTAGGATAAATGTCTAACCATTAGGGGGGAAAAAATCCCTGTCACCTTCTGGCAAAATAAATTGTAGGTAGATTAAAGGTTTTTTTCTTAATTTTTTGTATGTTTATTTTTGAGAAAGAGAGCGAGACAGAGTGTGAACTGGGGAGGAGGAGGGAGAGGGGGAGACACAGAATCTGAAGCAGGCTCCAGGCTCTGAGCTGTCAGCACAGACTCTGATGCAGGACTTGAACTTGTGAACCCCGAGCTCATGACCTGAGCCGAAGTCAGATGCTTAACCAACTGAACCACCCAGGTATCCCAGATTAAAGGTTTCTAACAAAAACTAAAGTAATAAGTGTAGTAGAAAAAAGTTATTTTAGTGTGGCACCCAAGACAGAAATTATAAAGGAAAAAGTGTGGTGTATTAGCTGAAAAAAAAAACAAAACACCATAAGCAAAATAAAAAGTAGTTGACAGACTGGTTAAAAAGAGTTTACAACATATCTCAATGTGCACAAAGCTCTTATAAATCAAAAGAAGTAAAGAACTTGTAAAACCTTATAGAACAAAGCTGGTTCACTTACAATCTAGAAAATATAAATAGAAATGAGACCTCATTTTTCAGCTGTTAGATCGACAAATATTAAAAAGAAAAAATACTTATTGCTGATGAGAGTTTGAAGAAACAGGAACTCATACTCTGGGAAAATAATACAGTCTCTCTGAAGTTCAGTTTGGCAGTATGTATCAAATTTGAAGTACACACTCTTAAACTAGCAATTTGACTTCTAGGTATTTATCACCATGGCAAGTGTACAGAGATATGTTTATGAGAATATTTGTCACTACAGAATTTATAAAATATATATATATATATTTTTTTTTTTTTTTGAGAGAGAGAGAACATGAGTGGGAGAGAGGGGCAGAGGGAGAGAGAGAGAGAATCCCAAGCAGGCTGCACGCTCAGCACAACTCTGGGATCATGGCCTGAGTCGAAATCATGAGTTGGATGCTTAACCAGCTGAGGTACCCAGGCTGCCCAGTCTATATATAATTATCAATATAGAAAGATGCCTGCAGTATATCCAGGAAAAAACACATGGCAAATGAACCTGTTTCGACTGAAATAAATAAATGCAGCTCTAGCTATGTGTATATATTTAAAAAATCATACAACATATTGTTAACAGAAATTTTGATTCAGAAAAAAAAAGGGCGCTTAAAAAAATAGGAGTGCCTGGCTTTTCAGTTGGTAGAGCATGTGACTCTTGATCTTGGGGTTGTAAATTTGATCCCCACATTGAGTATAGAGATTACTTAAAAACTAAAATCTTAGGGGCACCTGAATGGCTTAGTTGGTTGAGTGTCTGCCTTCGGCTTAGGTCATGATCTCAGTTTGTTGAGTTCTGAGCTGATAGCTCAGAGCCTGGAGCCTGCTTCAGATCTGTGTCTCCCTCTCTCTCTGCCCCTCCCCTGCTTACATCCTCTCTCTCTCTTTCTTCCTCTCTCAAAAATAATAAATGTTAAAAAAAAAATCGGGAGTGCCTGGGTGGCTCAGTCAGTTTAGTGTCCGACTTCAGCTCAGGTCATGATCTTGTGATTGGTTGACTTTGAGCCCCACGTCAGGCTCTGGGCTGACAGCTCAGAGCCTGGAGCCTATTTTGAATTCTGTGTCTCCCTCTCTCTCCGCCCCTTCCCTGCTCGTTCTCTGTCTCTCTCTCTCAAAAAATAAACATTTTTAAGAAAATAAAAAAATAAAATTAAATCTTAAAAAAAAAAAACAGATTCTGACTTGAGAATGGTGAGTTGGCTGAAACCAGACAGTTATATTATGCCAAAGTGTGTGTCTACCCTGTGAAGTTGGAAACTTACTCGACATGACAGAAAGGGGATAACTGGAAAGGCGAACCACTCTTCTATGAGGGGGAAACAAATTTGCTTCTTGGGGTTGAATTTCAAGCGCCAACAGGAAATATTTTGTAGGCTGAGAATTCCCATTTAGAGGAAAAGGTACCTCTAAAGTAGAGGTAATAAGTATGAGTGGGACTCTAGATTTGACCTTTTGAGATGTTTTGGGGAGGGTGGTTTTGTCTTGGTTCTCCCTGTTTTGTTGGTAGTCTTGAAAAACCCTGGAGAGGAGAGTGTGTCAACTGGAACCTGAGAGTAGAGCTTGAGGAGAGGTAGAAGTGGGCAGTATTCACCATAATAAAGCCACAGCCACAACATTATTTAGAGATCACTCTGCAATTTACAAAGGCCATTGTATGGTGACTTGGCTAACACAGTCCTGTATGCTGTGCATTATTATTTTTTTTTTTTCCTTTATATGGACACTGACTCTCAGTAGAATTAGGACTTAAGCTCAGGTATTTAGGTCTCAGATTCCATTTCTCATTTCTCAACTTTCCATTTTAGAGATGAATTTTCCAAGGAGGGAAAGACTAGAGCAAAAGTGGCAGCCTGGAGCTAGGGATATTGACAGTGAACAGGTGGGAGGAAGAAGACCTACTCAGGGAAGATACCATGCTACTCAGTCACTGTACTACCTCTGGCCCTCATAGGTCCTGACATTCCTCTAAACCAGAGAATGTTGGGTGTTCTATTGAATTTAAGGGGGAAAAAGAAGTTCTGATATTTTCATAAATAGCTTGAGGTGTTTTGGATGTAAGGTTAGCCCAATTTGCTTACAGCCGAGTTGGCACGGTGACTTAGTAGTTTATTGAATTCTGGCTTCATTCTTTTGAAAACAATACAGTAGAAGCATATTGACTTAGACCCATGAGGGAAGGGCTTGTTTGCTTAAATTATGTGGAAAAGAAATTTTTTTGTGAAGTCATTAAGTTTGTTTACTTTTAGAATCACATGTTAATTCACTTATGTATATATGTACTAACTAGTAGAGATCTTAAGAGGACCTGCTTTAATGAGTAGAAAATCAGAATTCTCTTAAGTTACTTCAGTTTTCCAACTGATAATCATAATTATGCAATTTAATATTTTTGCCTTCCTGCTAGTATAAACACAAAAAGCAGTTATCTCCTGTCAGAAATTCTAAACCAACAGGGTCCACTTTAGAGAGGTTCTTGGGTAATTACTAGCTACAATGGTGTCTGCTAAGAATCCTACAAGGCATCCTTGCAGCCCTGTGCTTGGAGCATAGTGGGCAGTCAGAAAACTCCACTTGAATGAGTGAGTGAGCGAGCAAGCAAAGGACTGAAGGAATCTTTATCCCTCAGGCATGTTGAACTGTGTAGAACAATCTTCCCACAGCTTCGTACCAGAGGTTGGCTTGGGTGGTTTTGGGACTAGTCTTATCACTTGGAGTTTGTACTGGGGGCTAGGAAACAGAGGTACCATGGGAAGTTTCTGCTCTGTGAGCTGTTGACTCCACAGGGGAGGGATGTTGTCACTTGAGTCCCAGTCATGTGATCCCTTTCTAAACACACGAGGCTGCTGAGAAAGTCACTGGAGCAAGTGAGGAGGCCCATGGAGGTAGGAGATTTCCTATTGGCAACCTGGATCTTACCCAAAGAGGGTAGCTACTTTATAAGTCCTCTGTAGGAGGCTCTCTACCACCCTTTTACTGCTTAGATTCTAAATCTGGAGTCTCTCTGGCTCATTGCTGGCTTTTGCTTACCCAGCCTGGCCCTGCCCTCTGGCCATTGGTGATTTTTGGCCCTGCTGGAAATTATACCCTCTGAGAGGGTAAAGCAAACTGGGAGGTTCTGGCTCTGGCTCCAGAGGGACTGGAGCCTGTCACCTGGCCCTGCCCTGTTTCCTGGTGTGCATTCCTGGCCACCTTTTTACCCTTAGCATAGTCCTTTAAGCCCATAATTCTGCCTTGGTAAGGATTAAGGACTGACTTCTTCAGAGGTACTGTGGGGGCAGGAATGTCAGTGCTTTGGAAGAAGCTCCGGATACCAATCTCGGTGTCCTGCTTTAGGAGAATTATTGGTCTCATGTAGATAATCTAACGGTTATGTTGGGGGTGGTTGGAGATGGGAAGATTCTTCCGTATCACAAAAGAATTTACAAGTGGGTTTGTTTGAGCATTGAACCTACTTTTCAAAGTAAAATTTGATTTTCACACTGTAAGTAAAGTGCAGTTATTTACATGAAAAAACTTTGGAGATTTTCTAGGCAAACTTCCTTATTTCAGATATGAGCAAACTTTGGGAGGTCCAGCAGGGCAAAGCTGAGCCTTTGTCAAGAAGCTGACATTCAGATTATGTGAAAGGAATTGAAGCAGAAAGAGATAGACATTCTATGAGAGGAAGTCTCAGTCCCTCCAGGAGGAGCATTTCTCGGGTATTTTTTAGGTAAGGGAGAGGAAAAATGCATTCCTTCCCCCTGAATGTCCTACTCACAGCCCTTGGATTGGGTAATTTCTGCCTCACTGACTTTTACCTTAGTCCTCTCAGACTGAACCCCAGATGACATGGTAATACCTCAGTATTTGAGACTTTGCAAGGCACATTTAAGTAAGTAAAAAAATGACAGGTTGTGAGTGACTGAATGCAACTTTATTAAATTCAGTGTGTAAAAAAAAAGTCTTATGTTAAGTCAGCAAAATGTCAATAAGAGGGTCTTGGAGGAGTGATTTAATTAGTCAATATTAGATTGACTTGATTAGCTTGATTTGAATTGATTTGATTAGAATTATCTATATAATGGGTACTTGTAAAATCTATTCATTTCTCAAATATAAATTTGATGAATGACCAGAGAGTTCTATGATAACTGAAGATGAAGTGGCAGAGTATTACAGATATATACCAATGCTGTGGGAAGTCAGAGGAGAGATTGTTTCTAGTTTTTAGATTTAGAGAATCAGGGTTCTTTTGTGAAAACAGGTTTATTTTATTTTATTTTATTATTTATTTTTATTTTTAAGTAGGCTCCATGCCCAACGTGGGGCTTGAACGAAATACCCTGAGATCAAGAGTCGCATGCTCTACTGACTGAGCCAACTAGGCACTCCAGGTTTCTTTGTTTTAAAGAACACTTTAAATAATCTTGCTATTATACTCTAGTTGGAGGTAGTATTGATACAAAGGTAAATCTATTCTCATTTATATTATTAAAATGTATTTTCATTCATATTACTAAAACTTTGAATTAATAGTGATATAATGTATTTTCTGTGCTTCTTCGCTAATCTCTAAAGCAATTTTCCAAAGAGCAGACCTTTGGCAAATAAGAGCAGTCTACTTTCTTTTACTAGACAGTACCTCCACAAGCTGGCAAATGGAGGCAAGGGTATGGACCCAGTCAGGGAGGCCACTCTTAGAAGAAGCTTGTTTATGAAATGCGAACGGTGAAGGGGGAACACAGGGCCTAGGGAGGGTTATTTATTTTTTGAGTTCCACGCATGTCCCTGTGCTGTGGGGGAAAGAGCCAGTTGAGAGGGAGAAGTTGAAGATAGAAAAAAGAAATAAAAATTGAGCAAAGCCCCTGGGGGAAAGGGTCTACTATATCCTGAACACTGGTGGAGAGTTTAAACTTGAACAAAGGACAAAGGCTGCCATTGAATTTAACTCCATCACCACCATCACCACCATTTGTAACTTTCCTACCTTTTGCTAGCACTCTGTTGAGCATTTTCTAGTCTCATTTGATAGGGGCAAAGGATGTTATAAGGCAGAGGGATTTGTTAAGATTTGGGGGAGACAGAAATTTGGAGTTTACTTCTGTTTGGCTTTGTTTTCTCTGGATCGAAGAAATTAAAGTCATCTGATAGGAGTAGGTGGTATTGTGGGGACAGTGACATAGTTTTTAAAAGCTGTTAAGCCAATGGCAGTGATCTGAAGACATGTAGGTGGATAGCTGAGTAGTGCTGAAGGCCTAGGTAATGTTGGAGATGATGACTTCCTAGAGGAATCAGCCCTAATGACTTAATGGTTGCTTTAGCAGTATTCAGCGGGATTAAAGCAGAGGGTATTTGTATTCAACTGGGAGCTGTGTTTTGTAAGGCAAGTGGAAGAGTTGAAGTAAGGGGAGTCTAGGATATTGGCAGTAAAGTGGTTGTCCAGTTGGTTAGAGAACGGAGTGAATCCAGAGAAGGACTGATACGGAACAAATTGATGGGGTTGGGTGTCAAGGGGCTGGAAATCTCAACGAAGTTGAAGAAAGAAGCTGTAGAAGTAAAGACAAGGAGAGGTAGAAATATAGAAGGATATAGGAGGTCATGACCAAGTAAAAGGTCTGACTTGGAGTGTACAGACTTTGGCAAATGAAGGATTTTATTGGTAAGATTGTAGGTATAATGGCTTTGAAGCCACATTGAGACAGACCATCTGTTTCTCTTCTTGGTACCACTGGGTACTGAAGAATGATTGGCCTAGAACCAAGTTCCTCAAGGAATGCAAGGTTCCAGCTAGGGTGAAGAAGAAGGCCAGAACCATCTTTTAGGCCTGCACTGTGCCTAAATACTGTCGAATTGTGGGAGAAGAGATATTCTGGCCAAATGGGACAGCCTCCACAAAGGACTGGACCTTTAGGCAGAGTTTGCAGTAATAGGGACTAAATACTCTTGCAGGGAAAATCCTATTTGGCCACGAGGAGTTTTTGAACTGTTCAGAATCAGATCGAGTCAGTGCTAATCTGTGAGAGGAAAGGAAACTAATGGTTTCTTCCTTAAAACTCTAGGAGTCAGTAGACTCTTGAGCCTTTCTGTTTCTGTGGGATCTGGAATTTATTTTTCCCTGCACAGTGACAGCAAACAATGCCCTAAGCCCCACACAGTTTGAAAGAGTCTGGAAATACTCAGATTATTGTTTATAAAGATGTTTTTGGGTTTTTAATCATTTAGGATTCTTTTGATATTGTCAGTATATGATTCCAAACGTTTAAAAAAGAGCCTCCAAATAGCTGGAAACAAACCAAGTTTTCGCAGTTCTGTTTGCTCCTTTTTGACTTGATTCATCTACACCACCACCCTGGCCAGATGTGAACAGCTCAGAAAATGATTTCCCAATCAACCATTTCAGCACAGGAACCCAAGCAAGATTGTGTGGCTCTCAGCAGAAGAGACTTTGTGGCTCAGAGCTCAGCGTGTGCTGCTCCCATGGCAGTACTTCCTAAATTATTTTTAACTGGTTTTGCCACACAAAAATGAGAAACTTCTGTCTGGCAAAAGTTGTCATAAACAAAGAAGGCAACCAACAGAATGAGAGAAAATTTTTGCAACGTATGTAATAGATGATGGATATAAAAGGTTTCTATAAATCAATAAATAAAAAAACAAACCCAATAGAAAGTGGGTGAAGAATATAATAGGTGAGACACAGCAGTGCAAACTGTAATTTCATCTAAATATGCTTATCTATTTCATCCATTCCAGATGAAAATGAAATTTTCTTTAAGAAATGAGCACAGAATCCTCTGGATAGGAATGTTCACTGTGCTGGTAAATATCCATTAATAGGGTGCTATGAAATATTATGTGGCTGTGAAAATTTTGAAGTAATTTTATCAGCAAAAGGAGCAAGTGCAGAGCAGTATGAATACAATGTTCACATTTATTTAAAAAAAATTGCTATTTGATCTGGAATGTATTTATTGTTTTAAATTTTATTAAAAGATTCCTTTGGATTAAAAAATACTAAGGCAGGGAGAGAGGGGGAGAGAAAGAATCCCAAGCAGGCTCCTCACTGTCCATACAGAGCAGAGCCCAATGTGGGGCTCAATCTCATGAACCATGAGATCGTGACCTGAGCCAAAATCACAAGTTGGGAACTTAACTGACTGAGCCACCCAGGCACTCCAAGGCTGTATTCTTCTAATTACAACATTAACGAACGAAATGTCAACTTTTGTCTTCCCCTTATGTAAAAAACTGATCTAGTATTATAAATCTTAGCCTCTGAGAAGAATTTAGAGACTTCTCAGTACTTTTCCCTTCCTAGAAACTAAAACGAGGCTATTGGGCCATGGTGTCTACAGTTGTACTTCTTGGTGTGAGGAACAAAGGAATTCAAAAATCAAAATTCTTTTTTTTCCCAGGATTTGCTACATTTTGGTATTCATAGCCTTGTAGAGCCTCTCTGCCTGTTGCCTCTGATGCAGTGGAAAGGGCTGGGGCCTCCTCTGCTTGAGAGGCTTTGCTTGCTCCTTCCCTTGGAAGAAAACAGAGAATTACCTTATTGGCCCAGGTAGGCAAGACGTAGAGCCAGCCTGAGTTTTGGGAGGAAACCTGCTCTTTGCATTTGTCCTTGCCTCTCCTTGTATTTGTCCTTGCCTCCCCTTTGGAGAAGCCTCTCAGCCATTTTTAATCTTGGTTTCAGGCTTCTGCCAACCTAGGTGAAAGGAGACCTTGAAGCAGACACCTTAGTTTTGCCTTAGGTGAGAACATATTGATTTTCCTTTGGGGACCATGTCCTTCTCTGTTCCCAGACTGGGTTCTGGTGGCGTCGAGTCCATCCGTTGCCTCTAAAGGGAGGATACATGACTATGCCAATCAGAGAACAGCAGGTGGCATGGGCATGGTCTCAAATCCAGGCCAGTTAAGACACTGGACTTTTGTTGGAACTATCAAGAAGTGAATTCTCTCTTTTTTTTTTTTTTTTTTTCCCAAACTGAATTGCCAAGCCTGTAGAATGTACATAACTCTGAGGCTCCTAAGTGGTCATCGTGCCACCCCAGGGGTAATGCTGAAGCCAACACAGATGAATCTGAGTTTTGAGATGTAGATGGAGCCTGGATGGCATTTTATGCTAGTCTCTCACTCTGGACATTTCATTTACATGGGTCCAGGCTCTCCTTTTTTATTTTTGAAAGTGTGATTTGGATTTTTGTCATCTGCAGCCAATAGAGTCTTAACTCATGTTATGAATTGTATATAGCTCTCGTTATAAAATGTGATTTGGTGTTTCTTGTCAGACCCTTTTAAAGTGCTAATGTGTAGGTTTGTTGTAGGAATCACATGAGACCATACATATTAAGAACTTAACATTAGGGTACCTGGGTGGCTCAGTTGGTTGAGCATCTGACTCTTGATTTTGGCTCAGGTCATGATCTTGTGACCATGGGATTGAGCCCTGTGTTGGGCTCCACACCGAACAGGGAGCCTGCTTGGGATTCTCTCTCCCCCGCTCCCCCGCTCCTCCCGGACTCATGCATACATGCATTCCCTCTCAAAATAATAAACGTTTTGAAAAAGAAATAAAGAACTTAGCATTATCTTCTGTACATAGGAAAAAAAAAAACCAGTAAATATTGACTACAGGAAGTAAGAAAGGAGGGAGTGGAGGCGGAAGGAAAGGAAGATCAGGTGCTGAATTAAAAGGACTCTGAAGTACCTAGGGTAATCTTTTAGGAACCCTCAGGCTATCAGGCCCCCCTGTTCTAACTGCCCCTGGTGCTCTATACTTTACCCTCATAAGCCTTTATCATGGTTTATAATGATATGTTTGTGTAGTATTTTGATTAATGCCTATCTCTCCCACTGAACTGGCAGGTTTTGTTTTTTTTTTTTAAAGTTTGTTTATTTTTAGAGAAAGAGCACACGTGCTCCATGGGGGTGGGAGGTACAGAGAAAGAGGGAGAGAGAGAATCCCTGGCTGGCTCCATGCTGTCAGTGCAGAGCCTGACACAGGGCTCAAACTCACAACCCTGAGATCATGACCTGAGCTGAAATCAAGAGTCAGATGCTTAACCAACTGAGCCTGCCAGTCACCCCTGAATTGGCAGTTCTATGAAGGCAGTGATTTTGCTTGCTGTTACGTCCTCAGCAACTAGTCCAGTATATGGCATTCAGCAAACATTTTTTGAAGGAATTGTCACCTGTAGGTACCCAAATTGGACTGACCTTGATTATTGGGGTTAGGATTGTGGTAGAATTGGCAAAATTAGGGAAAGCTATCCCTGTCCCCTCTGTATCTTCTGCAATAGCCATACCCCTAACACATATAGACAGTTTTTTTTTAAGTTTATTTGTTTTGAGAGAGAGAGAGAATGAAAATGTGCATAGGGGAGGGGCAGAGAGAGAGGGAGGAGAGAAATCCCAAGCAGGCGCCCAGCTGACAGCACAGAGCCTGATAATAGGGCTCGAACCCACAAACTGTGAGATCATGATCTGAGCAGAAACCAAGGGTCAGGCACTTAACCAACTGAGCCACCCAGGTACCCCTAGACAATTTTGTCTTAATGAGATAATTCGATATGGCTGACAGCGGAGAGTAGTGCTATATGGGGCTGGAACTCACAGAACCAGAAGATCATGACCTGAGCCAAAGTTGGAGGCTTAACTGACCGAGCCACCCAGGGGCCCCACATTTTGATTAGTTTTAGCTCAGAAAAATCCATATGCCAGAGACATATTATGGAGTGGCAAAATCTCCCCTTCCAACCCTTTACCAAGTCTCTAGTTATTGTATTTTTATTGGTTCATTTTATTGAATAATTAAATAGTATAGTGGTTGGCTTAATGTGTGGAAAGCAGAGGGACGGGTCAGGTCTCTGATTAACAAGCAGTCTTCCTTGCTCCTCTGTCTTTATAAACTCCTATATTTTAACTGGGATAGTCCACCCTCACTCGGGGGCTGGATGTTGGAGGCTGTAGAAGGCCCAGGAAGTTAATAAGGGATGTCTGCTGCTGGAGACTTCACTCTGTAGCAAGAAGCAAAAACAGTTCAAAGGAGTCCCGGGGAGGGCAGGTAATGTAAAGCACACTCCATCAGCCCTGGCGTCTGGGCTGGGGGGAACTCCAGCCCACCTCGGGGCCTGGGTACACAAAGCAGCCTCCTTCCAGCTTAGGCTGTGGTTCATCCCTTCCCCCAGCGTGCTTTTCCTGAGATGGGGAGAGTGTTTCCCAGGGCCCATGTGACTTCCACTGGCAAGTGACGATTACAGAGACGGTTTACCAGTCAGTAAAACTGCCAGAGGCTTTTGTGCTGTAATAATCCTTTTCCTGTTTAAAACTCTGGGGATTTTCTACTCTTGCCAATAGTTTTTCAAGTCAGCAATTACGTTGTGGATTATGTAATGGCTAGGTATTAAAAATAGAAAAGACCAGAGTTTGCATCTATTTTAACCAAATCAAAACAGAGCAGAGGGAGGGGAAAGGAGAGGGAGAGACCAGAGGAGGAGGGAAAAAGAGATTACGTGACAAGAAGCAGTGAGATCCCATTACGTGACTAGGCAATACAGCCCACGACTTACTCTGTTCTTTTCCTGCCATTCTTGGCCCAAGAGGCTGCACTCCCTTCCTCAGCCTCCTCTAGGGAGGAGACTTTGCAGAGAATTATGATATTCCTCAGCTCAGCCTTGAGTATCTGCCTGCCTCTGATAGTCAAAATGACTAAGGGGGCAAGGGATTGATTTCGATGTGATTAAAAACTGTATTTGTTATGTTTTTATTATCGATACTCCCAACTCTGACTTCCCCACCCTCACCCCTCTTCCCACTGGATTGTCCACCTCTAAGCCCCTCATCTAGGAATTCAGGGCTATCATTGGTTTGTTCTTATGTGACTTCTCACTAATCCTCCACCCCCACCCCAAGTTAAGAGATCTCTGTGTTTCTCTGGGGACTTTTTAGGTACCAGGTGGGCCTGGAGTAGGGGCAATATTTTTGGAAGGGGGACTTACTGTAAGGGCCTGACAGATCACACCAAAATATACCAGGTTTCCTACTCTGTCACCTCCAAAGTCCTCCACCCCATACTGGATACAGAGGCAGCTGCAAAGGGAGGTGAGTGAGACACAGAATCTAAAATAGGCTCCAGGCTCTGAGCTGTCAGCACAGAGCCTGACATGGGGCTTGAACCCACAAGCTGTGAGATCATGACCTGAGCCGAAGTCAGACACTTAACTGACTGAGCCATCCAGGCGCCCCAACTTTTAATCATTTTAAAGCCAATTTTGTAATTGAAAAGTAATACAAAGAGTCACTTTTTCTTACAAATTATTATAAAAATACCATTTACCCATAAGAATGAACAGGATAAAAAAGAAACCTATGTGGCTTATAAACTAAAGAGAAGACCTTAGTTGCAAGTAAAATAATGCATCTTTAATGATTGACAGACCTCTAGGCTTGAGTGGGGAAGAGAGGCAACTTAGAGTTAGTGCCCAGGGGAGGGAACCCTGGATGACAACCCAACCCAACCCCGCCCTGTCTTTCATTTACTGGTCGGTGTCAGGCAAGACACAGACCTCTGTTTCCTCCACTGTAAATCCTGAGTATTACAAAATGGCCCCACCTGTCTTACTTCATTGGCTGGTGTATCAAATCAGAAACTGAACCTGAAGGAGGTGACACCTGAACTCCCTTTGAGCCCTCCATCCCCTGTCTGTCTTCTCCCACCGGTGGCAGTAGGAAGGGGTTATGGAGGAACCCAGCCTAGCCTGGCAGGGCTACTTAGCAGGCCCTGGCCCTTAAAGGAACGTTATTTTGAAGGGAAGGAAGGAGTCTTATTCTCTGTTTAGTTCACTGTGCCTGCTGTCTCATCTCTTCTTAAGCTAAGTTTTGTTTTTGATTTTTTTTTTTTTTAGTTTTTATAATTCTGCATTTTGTGGAGAAATGCTGGGGGTGGGTGTGTGTGTGCTAGAAATAAGATCCAAGAACTGGGAAGCAGGAAAGAGTGATCTATATCAGCATTCTCAAATGTTTTGGTCTTGGGACCCTTTTATACTCTTAAAAATTATTGAGGATTTCAGATGCCTTTATTTATGTGGGCTGTAGCTGTAGATATTTACCATAATACAAGTATGGAAGCATACGTTAGAAACAGGCTTTAGAGATATTTATTAATTATATAAAAATAACAGTAATAAATACTTTACATGTTAAAATACTTTATATATATATACATGTATATATATAATGTTTTTAATGTTTATTTTTGAGACCGAGAGTGTGAGTGGGGAGGGGCAGAGAGAGAGGGAGACACAGAATCCGAAGCAGGCTCCAGTCTCTGAGCTGTCAGCACAGAGCCCAACATGGGGCTCGAACCCACGAGCCATGAGATCAGGGCTCAAACCCACAAGCCACGAGATCATGACCTGAGCCGAAGTCAGACACTTAACGAACTGAGCCACCCAGGAGCTCCAACATACCTTTTATAAAAATATATTTTCTAAAATAAAAAAAATTGAGGGGCACCTGGCTGGCTCAGTTAGAGGAGCGTACAACTTTTGATCTCGGGGTTGTGAGTTTGAGCCCCACTTTGGGTGTAGAGATTACTTAAATAAGTAAAACTTAAAAAAATTCAGGGACCCATTATTTTACAGGTTTGCAAATTTCTTTAATGACTGGCTTAAAAGAAGACAGTTGGATTCTTGTATCTGCTTCTTTATCAGTCTTTTGTGATATATTGCTTTGGTTGGAGTAGATGAATAAAAACTTGCTTCATACAGATTTGTAGTTTATTTTTTTAATTTGTTTTTTATTTTATTTTTTTGAGGGAGTGAGGACACGCGCGTGCGCCAGTGGGGGAGTGGCAGACACACACACACACACACACACACACACACACTCACTCACTCACTCACTCACTCACTCACTCACTCCAGGGCAGGCTCCAGGCTCCAAGCTCCAAGCTCCGACACGGAGCTTGAACTCGCAAACTGTGAGATCATGACCTGAGCTGAAGTCACACGCCTGACTGACTGAGCCACCCAGGCGCCCCTGTAGTTGGTATTTTTAATAGACTTTTCAGATAATTGTGGGTATCTTTTTTGAAATGTCACCAAAATCATACCAATTGCAGTTTCTGAGAGGTTAGTCGCCATGTGAGATCTGAAATTATATCAATGAATTTCTCATCCTATATTCAACTCCATTGATCTGTCTTGTAGTTTGAATGGGTCTTTTGTTCATTCTTTGTGACGTCATGCATTGGTCATTTGGAAAATAATGGATCAGTGATTTATGCAGATCTTCCAAATGTAGACACATTTCAATCCGTAGTATTACATTCATTAATATTACCACTGATTTCCTCAGCAAAGTCTTTAAGTGCCAGGAAGCTCCGAAGCTTATGGTGTGGGGACAAGTTTTCTGTAATTCTGATTTTCACTTGCCAGCTCAAATTTTATCATTGGCAAAAAAATACTATCAGTTTTCCTTGATGTGGTAAGCTCTCTTCATTCATTTTTGAGAAAATGGCTGCCAGATACCCAAGTCTGAGTAATCACAGTTTATCAGTGTCTCTTTCCTTTTTCTTTTTGTTTTTCTAATAAAATGATGTTCATGAAAAAATCAGGTGGTTCACTTTCCAATGCAAACAATCACATAAATATATCTAGTACTTTGGTATGTACTGATATGTAACAAGTGCTTTATGCATAGACTATTAACAAGATATACTCAAGGGTCATGGGTTTTTTTCTTTTTTTAAGATTCTTTTAAAGTAATCTCTACATCCAATGTGGGGCTTGAACTCACAATCCTGTAATCAAGAGTCGTAGTCTCCACTGACTGAGCCAGCCAGGTGTCCCAAGGGTCATGTTTTAAAAAATCAGTAATTATGATTCTATCATGGTCATTCTTATGTGAAGCTGGCCTTTTTGTTAAACCAGAGTGCCTGCAGTGAAGAATATAACTTCACTGATTTGTGTTAGGTCCCCAGCAGTTTTACCTTCTGTTACTTTTGCATTATTAGTTCAAATGCAACAAACTGGATACTGCAAAAAAGTCTTGGTATTATTATAAAAATGTTCTTTACCTCTTGGACCACACTGGAAGGGTCTTTGGGACCCCCAAGACTCCAGGGATCATAACTGAGAGCCACTGATGCATGTGATTTTGGGCAATAATAGCTTATGGCTTTGAACACCTCAGTGTCCTTGGACCTCAGTTTTCTCAACTGTTAAGAGACACCAAGGCTGGGGCTGGCTCTAAGTATCTACATACTGTTTGACCTTGTTTACTAGTCCTTAAAGCCACTTCTCCTTGTGATACTGGTCTCTTTTCTCCCTCTCTCATGTCTCCTTTTCCCTCCATAACTCTCCCTAAGCCTACCTTTTATAGGTGGGGATCCTCCTTGTTGTTTTCTCTTCTCCATTGCTTCCTGGGGTATCTTGTCCTCTCCTTGATCTTTAATCATCACCTGTAGGCTGACAGCTCCCAAATCTCTATCTTTAGTCCAGATGTCTGTCCTGGGCTCCAGTGCTATGATTCTAGCTGCTCCTGGGACCTCTCCACCTGTATGCCCTACAAGCATGTCAAAGTCAACATGTCTAAACTGCGATTTCATCATCTTCCATAACACATTGCCTCCTCTTCCAGAATAGCCAGTCTTTGTTAATCTGTCATCTACCCGTTGCTTAAGTCAGAAGCCCAGGAGCCCTCCTCTCCTTATCTGATCCCCCTCACTCCTCTCATCTAGTCACTCAAGCCTACCAGTGCTGCCTCCTAAATATTTTCTCAATCTTTCTCTGGTCTCCAGTTCTACCACCACTGCCTCAGGTCAGGCCCTCATCACTCCTTAACTAAACTATGGCAAGAACCTTCTCCCTGGTCCCCTTATCTCCCCTTTCCAACCTGTAATCTGCAGCTCTGTCTGGAAACCACAGGATTATTTTCTCATAGGATTTTTTTTTTTTCTAGTAAGTAAATACATATGGAATACTTATGCCAAGCACTGTGTGGGGTTCTGGGGATACAATGTAGAACACAACAGACATGGTTCCTGGTTTCCAGCACTCACAGTGTATGAGGGGTGAGAAAAATGTACAGGGCACAGGTAGTCAAGACTCAGTGTGATGGGAAGGGAAAGGGGAGGTGCTTGGGAACCTCTAGAAGCCTGAGCTGAGGGCTGGCTGAGTCTGAGAGGTGGTCAGGGAACACTTCCTGGAGGAAGCAGTCCTCTGAGACCAGTGAGAGTTAGCTAGGAGTGGTGGGAGTGTAGTGGTGAAAAGCTTTTGTTAATTTGTTCATCTAATTTCCCCACATACAGCCCTCTTCTGAGTTTCGCTATTGCCAGCAGGATAAAGTCCAAATTCCTTACCAAGGAACATAATCTGTGTGGCCTCATTGACCACCCCCTCGTATTTAGTCTGAGCTGCATTCAGTTAGTTCCCCTAAATTCTGGCTAGCTCCCTTATATTCCGGGCCTTTGCACACGCAATTCCTCATACCCTCCAGCCCTTTCCACTCACTCTGAATTACCAACATCAGACGACTTACGAGACCTTCTCTGACCCCTCCCATGTAGACTTTGTGGCTCCCTCTTCTGTGCTCCCCACCTGTGCACGCACCTGGACACCTGTGCACTCATTACATCATTAAAGCTTGTCCACGTGTATCTCTGACTCTTGCTCCTACCTGCCAGTGTAGAATTCCAGGTCTTGCCTACTTCCCACACCCTCACCCTGAGAGCATTTTGGGCGTCCCCAGGGTGTGCGTCCCCCATGTGCTGGTGGATAAGGTTAGACAGCTACACCCTCCCACTCCCAGCTATCTGTTCCCCTCCTTCAGCTCTGCAACCTCCCTTTGCCCCTGCCACACCCCATGGAGCTATCAGTTCTGCTGGACATTGCCACACCCGTCAGACACCCTGACGCCTGCTGGGAGCCACTGACACTCCTGTTGGCATGAGGTCAGCTGGCTCCACTGTAGGAGCAGGGCTGTGAGGCTGCTGGTGCCCCCGTTGCTTTACAGGGAGAGCCTCAAGGTTTGGTTCCACTGATATATGTACATCACAACTACCACTTTAGCTCAGAATTATTTCCTCTTTTCCACTGAGCAAAGTTCTGGCCTTGGGTCAGCTTATTGTGCTTGTTGCCTTCCTCCCTTAGAAAAAGTTCTTTCCTAACATTAGTCTCTCAACTCTTCATGCAAATACACTCCCCAAGGTTCTGCCCAGCAGTGGGCCACATAGATGTGACCTGCATCACCCTCCAACTTCAGCCTGGAGGCAAAAGATATATATGTATTTATATATTTAAAATAGTAGATTATATAAGCAATTCTGAGTAGGGCTTCATCTTTAAAACATAAAAGCAGTTTAGAAATACATAAAATAAAAAGGTAAAGCTCCCCTCTAGCCCTTCCCCTATCTTAAAACTTACTCTACTGGTAGACACTGTTAATTCTTTGATAGGAATGTTCTGACTTTCTGCTCTGCATTTACATATATGTGTGGCTGGCATAATATTTGAGAAATTAATCTCTTTTCTCCCCTTGGTTTTTCCCCTTTCCCACTCTCACATTCTTGGAGCTCATTTCCTTCTGAGCTAGCTCCCCAGATTAGAAAATGGAATCAAGTTTCAGGTGTCTCTGGCTTTTGTATGCCAAAAGCTTATACACTTAGGAAAACTTTAAGGTATGCTGAACAGCTCATTGAAGAAACAGAATTCTCTTAAACAGACTGGATACCTTGACGAGAGACAAGATGGAAGAAGGATTTTATGTGGTGAGGAAAGACCCCTAACTCTTTGCAGCCTTTCCCTCCTCCAGACTGGCTGGGAGGTGGGGGCAGGAGAGATAGGGGAGAGAGATCTTGTGGTGTCCAGAGTCCCACCTTGCCTTCTAGCAGATCACTTGGGCAGGCAGGAGTAAGATTTCAGGGAGTGATAAGATCTCAGAGAGCCCCACGTGGTGGGGCCAAGTCCAAGATCCCTGGCTGCCCATGGGTGGCACGGAGCAGCAGAGGCTATTATATCTGGCCTCAGCCAACCCCACAGCCACCTTCTGTCCCATGAACGGCACTTCTCAGTGTTCTGGAGAACTCAGACATACCTAGCATTAAGTTTCCTGTTGGCATGATGGAAACTTAAACATTGAGTTATAGAAACTAAAGTTTGGTTTCCTGCATACTGGAATTTGTTAATGAGATTCATTCCTGTGGCTTGTGCTATTCATATTTCTCCTTTTGAAAAAAATACAATATATCTTGAAAATATTTCCGCATCAGTAGATATAAATCTATCTATCTATCTATCTATCTATCTATCTATCTATCTATCTAGGAGAGAGAGAGAGCACCAGGAAATAGGAGAGGAGCAGAGTGAGAGAGAGAGAATCTTAAGCTTTGATCCTGGGACCATGACCTGAGCAGAAATCAAGAGTCAGACGCTCAACTGACACACCCAGTGTACCAACTGTACACCCCTATCTTGTTCTTTTTAAAAAACATTATTTTGGAGGTGCCTGGGTGGCTCAGTCAAGCATCCGGCTTTTGTTTTTGGCTCAGGTTATGATCTCATATTTGTGAGATCGAGCCCAAAGTTGGGCTCTGAGCTGACAGCGTGGAACTCGCTTGGTATTCAGTCTCTTCCTTTCTACCCCTTCCTCATGCATGTACTTGTTCTCTCTCTTTTTCTCTCTTTCTCAAGATAAACATTAAAAAAATCAAAAACGAAACAAATAATATTATTTAAAAAAATACATGCTCGTAGTTGGAAATTTTAACAGTACCAAAGGAGAAAGCAAAAGTTCTCTAGTCCTCCATTCCCACTCCCTAGATATAATTATTGCTAACAACTTCTTTTTTTTAAATTTTTTTTTAACGTTTATTTATTTTTGAGAGACATAGAGACAGAGTATGAGCAAGGGAAGGGCAGAGAGAGAGGGAGATACAGAATCTGAAGCAGGTTCCAGGCTCTGAGCTGTCAGCACAGAGCCTGACGCGGGGCTCGAACTCATAGACCGTGAGATCATGATCTGAGCTGAAGTTGGCCGCTTAACCAACTGAGCCACCCAGGCGCCCCTGCTAACAACTTCTTGATAGTGCTTCTAGAAATTTTCTATGCAGATAAAAGACATGTATGTATTTCTGTATAGCTCTTTTTATATACAAATAATCCCAAATTATATATACTTCTCTGTAACATGTTTGATTATTTAGCAAGTTGATCTTATTAAATGAATTCTATTATGTAAGTAGATACAATTCAACTTCATTTCTTTTAATCAGTATTTCATAGAATAGATGTGCCACATGCATTGAACCAGTTGACTGGCATAAATTTCCAAATTTTTAGCTATTACCAGTTAAGGAATAATAACTAGCATCTGTCGTTCTTTGCATGTAGTAGCTCATATAACCCTTCTTTTTTTTTTTTTAACTTTTTTTTTTAACTTTATTATTATTTTTTTATTTTCGAGAGACATAGAGACAGAGCATGAGCAGAGGAAAGGCAGAGAGAGAGGGAGACACAGAATCCGAAACAGGCTCCAGGCTCTGATCCATCAGCACAGAGCCTGATGTGGGGCTCGAACTCACAGACCGTGAGATCATGACCTGAGCTGAAGTCGGCCGCTTAACCGACTGAGCCACCCAGGCGCCCCTCATATAACCCTTCTAATAGTCCAGTGACATAGGCCCATTTATTGTCCCTGCTTCAGAAATGATGGAATTAAATCACAAAGAGATCAGTAGCTTTCCCATAGTCACATATCTGCTAGGTGGTAGATCTGGGATTTGAACCCTGAGATTTGTATCCAGCAGTGAGGTCCCGTACTGTAGCTGCCTTGCAGCTGTGCTAATATGGCCATAGAATACATTTGTAGAAACTCCTGGGTCAAAATAAGTGCATGTTAAGGTTTAATAGTGCTAAATGGTTAGGAGGTTATTTTATGAAAGGAGCAGTGTGTTTCTTTTCATAATCAATTGCAGAGCCCGCTTGTTTCCTGAGAAAAGAGGGGCTGCAGAGGCTCCTATGCCTAGAGGCCTCACTAGGTTAAGGGCATTTTATCTGCCATGGCCAAGGCTTTAGCTCCGAATCCTTTCTGACCTTCTCCCCTCTGGGCTTAGCAGGGCTCTCTCTAATTAAGGCTACAGACACAGGCTGCCAAATAAGTCAGCTCCTCGACTCCGTTTCTCTGTGTACCCTCTTAGTCTCTCAGGGGTGAGGTACCTCCCAACTAGAATGCTGCCTAGGTCCCTGTATCCCATTCCGTCTGCAAGGAGAGAAAGTTGCAGCCACCTAGAGATTGGGAACTGACTGCTCTTTACTTCCGCACCTGCAGCTCCTGCATCAAACCACAAGGGGCTCCATTGTGGGACCTCTAGGCCTGGATACACGCTGGACCTGCTCAGAGTGTGTGGAATTGTTTGTCCATCGCAGTACCTTTTTTTTTTTTTTATATAAAGTAAACTCTGTGCCTGGGGTGGGACTTGAACTCATGAGTCTTACTCTCTACCAACTTAGCCAGTTGGGTGCCCCCATGACAGTGGCTTATAAAAGTCCTATAAAGGACTAGATCAGTGGTTCTGAAACGGGGCAATTTCGTCCCTACCCCACTAGCAGGGGACATTTAGCAACGTTTGGAGATATTTTTGGTTGTCACAAATTGGTATTGGAGAGCTAGAGGGGTACTACTGGCATATAGTGGGTAGAGAGAGGCCAGGGATATTGTTAAATATCCTACAATGCACAGGACAGCCAGCCACTCACGAGAAAGACTTATCCAGCCCAAAATATTAATAGTGTCAAGTTTGAGACGCCATTGGGTACAGAAGGGTAGACAGTGCCCAGCACATGTCTGTCACCGTATGACTCCTCCTGCTTCTGTTAACAGTGGCAAACACATGTCTTGTTCACTTGTAGCTTGCCACTGTTCTAAGTGCTTTATATCCATTAACTCATTTAATCCTCACAAGTCTGTGAGACAGGTTCCACTATTATCGCATTTTGCAGATGAGGAACCTGAGGCATGGAGCTATAAAAGTACCTAGCCCAAGATTTCCATGGTGGCAGTCTAAGCTTGGTCTCCATATAGCCTCTTACACATACTCATGGCAAGCAATCTAGGACCTTTCTTTCTCTTTGCTCCTTCTAGACTTTTGAGAGCACCAGGGATTGTTTAGATCTATACAGGGAGAGGGGCACCTGGGTGGCTCAGTTGGTTAAGCATCTGACTTTGGCTCAGGTCATTATCTCACAGTTGGTGAGTTCAAGCCCTGCAGCAGGCTCTGTGCTGACAGCTCAGAGCCTGGGGCCTGCTTCGGATTCTGTATCTCCCTCTCTCTCTGCCCCTTCCTCTCTCACACTCTGTCTCTCAAAAAATGAATAAACATTAAAAAAAATTATACAGGGAGAAAGAAAAAAAACAGTTGACTGGACTTTTCTCCCAGATTCTGACTCTTCCATTTCTGATGGCTTTTGTATTTTTTTTCTCCAGAGAGTTTAATCAAAGTGAGTACTGATCACAGAGATTGTGGACAACCATGAAAGTTGACTTAATGAATTTGTATTAAAAAATCCTGTGTCTTTCCTACAGTGGTCTCTCAGGGCTTTTTTGGTTTCTTGGCCTACAGGCTGGGCTGCTTGGGTAACAGATTCCCTCAGATATGAGAGCAAACTCGATCACCTAGGAGAACAAGGAGGAGCTGGTGAGTCAAGTTTGTGACACCAGGGATACAGGACTGTTCTGACTAGGCCCATGGTTTTGATGAAGGGGATGTTTCTCCAAAGGAGGCCTCCAACAGCCAAGATGGGAAGTTATAAATGGGGTGAGGGTGGCAGAAGAAGTGGGAAGGGATCTGTTGGATCAAAGCCAACTTCACACCAGAGGAAATACTTACTGGCTCATTAATTATAGGATGCCCATACGATTGGCTTTGCCTCTGGGTGTGGGGGCAGTAACCTATGCTTTAAACAAACAGCCCCATCACTCAGCAATAATTAGCAGCAACAATAAGCATCTTCAACAGGACCAGATTGACAGGTGTCCCACAACATGCAGCCTCAAGCCTGGCCTGGAGCTGAGCCTGAATGTCACACCTGTGGAGCCAACCAGTCCATGCTCAGGCAGTCTACAGGGGCGTAGGCACAGAGGTGACATGTTCTTTCTTGGGCCATTTGCCAAGACCTTGCTATGTACTAGGCACTGTAAGACACAGACCTTACCCATGGTCTACAGAATTGAAGAGATGAGATTAAGTTTGAAAAGTTAAACAGCAGCATAAGAAATACCATATATGTCACATGTAAGGGATGTAGATGCTCAGAGTCAAATGGGAATTCTGAACAGGAATTCCCCATACCAGATGGATGGTAGAGGAGGTCTATATCATACCACTGGGTTTCTTTTAAAAGTGGGAAACCCAAAGAACAAAGAAGGAAATAAGATGTCATAGTAATAATACTAGACAGAGGTTTGTATTATCATTACTGTTTTGGTTACATGCCTGCAGATCTTTTTTGTGTGCATATATATGGATGTATATACACCCTTACACATTTCATTATATAAATGGGTTCACATTGTACAGACTGTTCTATGACTTGCTTTGTATACTTAGCAGTATATTGTAAATGGTTTTCCTTGGCAATAAATATACTTCTTATAGATCTGTAGTATTCCTACCTACCTACCATTATTTAATAAGGAAATAGTAATCCCTTAGTATTGCCTCTTAAGTTCCTAAAAGCTATGGCTTATATATAATACTGTGTGTACATCCTTACTTTTATCCTGAGGATATATTCTTGAAGTAGAATTGCTAGATCAAAGAATATGCACATTTTCAAAGATTTTGATACATATTGCCCGTTGCCTTCCAGATGTATCAACTTACCCCAGTCCTGTGAGAGCATCTATTTGACTACATGCTTTCCAATATTAGGTATTATTATTTTTTTAATTGCAAATTTGATAAGCAAAAATAGTATTTCATTGTTGTTTCTTTATTTTGCTTTTCTTTTTAAAAAATTGCTATTTTGTTGTTTGGACTCTTTTTACAGGCCAATTAGTCATTAGTAATTCTCTTTTGAAGAGTTAAGATTATGTGCAGTTTTCTATTGGTATATTTTCTTTTTTTCATTTTATTTGTGCAGTTTTTATTATTTAGTGTAGGTTATTATTATTTTTTTGTCTTTTTGACTTATAAGAGAACTTGACACATATTCAGGCTATTAACCCTTTGTCTTTCTTATATAACAAATAGTTTATCCTAGATTGTCATTTGCCCTTTAGTTTTGTTCACTATTTAAACATTCATAAATCTAAAATGTCTGTGCAATCAAGGTAGTCTTTATAGGCTTTCTGGACCATTGGACTAGAGGTAGTGGCAGTGACTGGAAGCAGAGAAGCCCATGGGCAATCCTTGAGGTGGTAAAAGGGGTGGCAGGATGAGGCCCTCAGTGGGGGCCAGTCTGGAGAGGATCAAGCTGGATAGATTGAAGGCAGAATGGAGAGGTGGCCAAGAAGTGGTAACCTTGGGAAGGGAGAGAATGAGGAAGGAGAGGGAGGAGTGTAGGGTGATTCACAGGGTACTGACCTGGATGGCAGAGTGAGCAGATGGAGGATGAGCCAGAATCAGGAATACATGAAAAGGTAGGGGTGGGGAGCAGAGGCAGAGATTGTTATAATTCTCCTTGGAATTGTTGATGGAGGCTCCTGGCAGAGAGAACTTGGTATTTGGATCTCTTGGCCTGGCCCATGTTTCTGTCTTTGTGTCAGGCTTAGAAAGGCTTTATGGGCTACAGAATTATATATTTGCATAAATTCTCAATACTTAAATGGTTTCTTTTTTTTAATTTATACTTAAGTCTTAATTTAGATTGAATTTATCATATTTTGGTGAATTATGAGAGTTAAGGATTTAACTTCTTTTTCCTGGTCAATATTCTTAGCCTCTTGGTCTGAAACACTGATTGCATCTCACAGTACATTTCCATGTATACCTGGGATTCTCTGGTCTGGTCTGTTCCAGTAAATTGTCTGTTCCTACCAGCTGTTTTGATCACATTTTCTTTAAATATATCTTAATAGGTGCTAGTGTGAGGTATACTTCATCACACTGCTTTTCTCAGAATTTTCTTTGTTCTTTTAGGATAGACTTCAAAATCAGTGTGCCAAGTCCTCCTCCCTTGGACTGCACAGTGGAGCTGGAAACATGAATGATTCCAGTGGAGTCTTTTGTAGCCATAAGCACTAACCATACCAGGAGCTGGATTTGATGGGGCTGGACTTTTTTTTTTTTTTTTTAATGTTTATTTATTTTCGAGGCAGAGAGAGACCGAGTATGAGTGGGAGAGGGGCAGAGAGCGAGGGAGACACAGAATGTGAAGCAGGCTCCAGGCTCTGAGCTGTCAGCACAGAGCCCGACGTGGGGCTCCAACTCACAGACCGAGAGATCATGACCTGAGCTGAAGTCGGCCGCTTAACCGACTGAGCCACCCAGGCGCCCCAAGGGCTGGACTTCTTGATACAGAAATCACATGGCCCTTTAAGGAAGAAGCCACTCACTGCCATTGACTTCCACTTGGGGGCATTCCCCAGTCTCTGACCCAAAGACAGTCCTGTGGACCTTCAGAGCTCCTGTGTCTCTGCTGCTGTGGCTAGCCATATGCTCCCCACTGTAGCCAAGCCATACTATATTGGGGTTTCCTGTCCATCTTGCAGGGGACTCTGCCTCCAGGTGGTGTCCTCTCCAAGCCTGGTCTCCTCTAAGGATTTCATGTGGGTTAGCTCTGGGATCTTAATCTGTTCTTAAATATGTCATTCCAGAAAGAATTCTTCATAATTGCCAGCATTGTGATGGCCTTTTCCTAGTTTCTTCTATGCATGCCTGTTTTTACCAATTTCACATTTGCTTGGGCCTTTCTTTTTATTTTATTTCTTTTCTTTAATGTTTATTTTGAGAGAGGGAGAGAGAGAATCTCAAGCAGGCTCCGTGCCGAGCTTGGAGCCTGACACAGGGCTCAATCTTACCAACTGTGAGATCATGACCTGAGCTGAAATCAAGCGTTGGACAGTTAACCAACTGAGCCACCCAGGCGCCCCTTTATTTTATTTCTTTATTTATGTAGTCCTTTCTTAAGGGACTTTTTCAGGATTTTTAAAAATATATTTTGAGAGAGAAAGGGAGAGAGAGAATCCAAGCAAGCTCCATGCTATCAGCATGGAGCCAAACACAGGGCTCGATCTTACAAACTCAGATCACAACCTGAGCCGAAATCAAGAGTTGGATGCTTAACTGCAGGCATCCCTTAGGATCTGTTTTATTGAGGAGTAATGAATGTACAGTAAATTCACAAATCCTAAGCACACATCTCAGTGAATTTTTATAATATGTATACTGTATAGCCACCACCCTGATCAAGATATATTTTTTTAAATTTGTTGTCAAATTGGCTAACATACCGTATATAAAGTGTGCTGTTGGTTTTTGAGGTAGATTCCCGTGGTTCATCACTTACATACAAGTGCTTATCCCAGCAAGTGCCCTCCTCAATGCCATTATCCATTTTCCTGTCTCCCCCACCCCACCCCCCAAGACATTTCTTGTAGCATTAAGAAGCTGTGGTGGGAGGTTGGATGGAGAAGGGAATCATGAGTATGTCCCCAAGCTCCCATCTTTTTCTGGAACTTTATTTAAAGGATGTTAAGGAGGGAGCTACACATTAAGTCATGTGTATACAGTGCTGTAGAGAGCAGAATGGTTAGGAGTGGTGGGTCATGTTCTGGTTCTGCCTCTCACTAACTATGACAGTTTTGTGCCTCAGTTTCAACAACTGTAAAATGGGAGTAGATGGTAGCTCCTACCTCACAAGGTTGTCGTGAAGATTACATGAGGAAGTACATGTAAGTACACAAAAAATGTTAATTGTGTTTTTGTTATTAATAATGAGGAGGAGTAGGCAGTGGTTCTTAATGAAGGGTACACATCACAATCACCTGGAGCACTTTTGCAAAATACACGTGCTCAACCTGGCCAGATCAACTGAGTCAGAATCTATATTTTAACCGCCTCCAAGTTATTCTGTTGCTTATCTGTGGTTAAGAACCACTGGTCACAGAGGTGACTGTGGCTGGAAGCAGAAAGACCAGCGGGTGGTCCCTATGGTAGCGAGGGCTGGAGAGGATCAGAGCCGGGCAGATTCACAGCAGAGTGGAGAAGTGGCCGAGATGTGGTGACCTTGGGTGGGAAGCAGGGAAAGAGAGGGAGGAGTCTGGGGTGACTCAGAGGGTGCTGACCTGGATGATGGAGTGAGCAGGTGGAGTATGAGCCAGAAGCCAGAATACAGGAAGTGGGGTAGAGAAGGCAGTGGGCCAGAGATTGTTAAAATTCACCTTGGGATTGCTGGTGGAGGCTCCTGGTAGAAATAACAAGTTAGGGGGCGGCTGAGTGGCTCAGTCGGTTGGGCGTCCAACTTCAGCTCAGGTCATGATCTCGTGGTCTGTGAGTTCGAGCCCCGCGTCGGGCTCTGTGCTGATGTCTCAGAGCCTGGAGCCTGCTTTGGATTCTGTGTCTCCCTCTCTCTCCCCTGCTCTGTCTCTATGTCTCTCAAAAATAAATAAATGTTAAAAAAATTTTTAAAAATTAAAAAAATTAAAAAAATAACAAGTTAGTATTTGGGTCTCTAGTCCTGGGTTTATGATGTTTCTCAGGAAGTCATTGGTGTGAAGGAGATAGAGCCGTGGACCTGGTCATAGAGCAAATACAGAGGGCAGAAGTGGGGCAAGTTCATAGGCATCCACCTCTGGGAAGGGCTGCATGCACTTTTTCTTATTCCTTCCCTAAAAGTAGAGAAGTGCTTGTTTCTCATGCAGTAACCCCCTTGCTGAGGACCATTAGAGCATAAACTCTCACTTGAAGACGAATAATAACTGTGGGTCATTTCCTCACAGTTCTCAAAGTTTTCCACATCCGTGATATAGGAGCTTATCCTTACTCTTCAGTATCCTCAGGCAGCATATTTGGCTATGGCAGTGTCTAATCTTCTGACATCCCTTCATCCCGCATGCTGTCTGTCACATATACTTAGCCTACGGTGGATGGCTTCTTAGACTCTGGCTTTCCTCAGGCCCTTAATATCAACCAGTTACTCTTTTAAGCCATCCTAGTACCTCTCCCAGAGATACTTGCATTTAGAACTATGGGTGTAATGAAAGTTGTTGGATTCCTGGGGGAAGGCAGTCCTGAAATGAATTTAGCACTTGCTTATTCTAGAACATCTCTGTCCAGTAGACCTTTCTGCATTGATGGAAATGTTCTGTGTTACAGAATATGGCCACTAGCCATATGTGGCTATTGAATGTTTGAAATGTGACTATTGTAACTGAGGAATTGGGTTTTTTCATTTTGATTAAAAGTTAAATTTACAAAGATAAAAGAAAAGCAGGCACTATCACTGGATCAATGAGATAGAGGGCGACTAGGCCTGATACCCCACGTGATTTCCCCACTATCACGTGTCCTCCAAAGGTAACCTTAAAAATGGGTGTTTGGGATCACATCAGCTTTCTTTCTCCCACTCCTCTAGCCTCAGCCCCTCAGTTCGCCTCCCTCAGAAAGCAGTTATCTATAGCTGTCCCCTGTAGGCCTTTCCCAGTCCTTGTTCACCTCACTCCTTCTTACCATAGTACGCTACCATGCCTTTCCTTCTGCCATGCTGTCCCCTCCCTATTCCTGCTCATGCCACAGCAAGCCCCACTTCCTCCAAGAAGGCTTTCCTGACTTCTGTGCCTTCCAGGTGAGGCTGTTTTTAGGACACTGAACAGATTTCTTTTGGCTTTTCATCAGGGGTGCAAGTAGCAGGGGTGGGTGTCAGGAAGATGTAGGTGCAGGATGGATGTGTGTTAGATCACTGCATTTCAAACTTCCTTGACCACCACTCCCTATGAGAAATATATTTCATGTCCCAGCTACCACACACACCTACATACAGATCTATAAAACCAAAGCATAAGTTTTATCAAAATAGCACCCTCACTGTGTGTGATGCACGTGGATATTTTCTGTTCTATTTATTTTTTAAAGAAAATTGCTGATTGTGACCCACTAAACTGATTTCATAACCCAGTAATGGGTCACAACCCACAGGGTGAAAAATGCAGAGTGAGATCATTGCTCAGAACAACTCCAAACACAGGCCAAGTGACCCTATCTAGACGTCATCCACTGGGTTGGTTCCTTAAAGAGCCAGCACCCGATGGCGCTGGCAGTCATGTGCCCCTGCTGGTGGTCCACCTGGTAGTGCTCTGTTCTCTCTGTGGAGTCTTTCAGGTTCTCAGTTAGTCATACCATAAAGTGGCCATGGTCATAGATGCTGTCTCAGTATTGTGGCAGGAGGTTGAAGTCTGTAAAGCACTCCAGAAACCTGAAAGAAAGATGCCAGCTCAGTGTCAGGTATCACAGGGATGTACATTTCATTCTTCTTGGTGAAGCTTCTCATGGAGGCAAAGCTTCCAGTGGGGCTCATCAGTGCTGCGCACCTGGTAGGGGTATGAAATAACAACTAGAGTGAGAGCAAAACATGGAGCTCTGCATGCAGGGCCACAACCGTAGAAACATCTTACCAGCCAGAGGATGGATGACAAATATATGGGAGGAACATTTTGGGTGGAATTGAATCTTGAAGTCTCATCTCTCTTTGGACTCACACTCTGAACTGAAAGTTATTGAAAATAGGACCTGCAGAAATAACTGCATCAAAATTCTTGCATCTAAACCAGGTGTATTTTAACCTTCTGAAGGTCTCAAGTCTGTTGACACTTACTTAGCACACTCTTCTCACAAGAGTGGGTATCTGATTTCCTAACACCTGCAGAAGAAAAGAAACAGCCTGGAAGGATAGTCGTGGTAGGTAGTTTTTAGAGATAGACATGTAGATGACAGAAAAGTGAAGGCCATGGGGAAGGACAGAGGAACAATAAGGAAACAAAATCACGTAGTTGTCTAGTTGCACAGGGACTACTTGTAATGATGACCACTTCAGTGGGAAAAGGATAGTTTTTAAGGCATTGGGAAACTGGGAGCCATATTTTAGCAACATTTCCCTTCAAAGTGATTAAAATACTGTTTTGGCAATTGAAGCTTCACTTTTTAGGAAAAGTATTTTATTGGAACCTTGATGATTCTGGGTAAATTCAAAGCTGTCAAGCCGATCCTGATTAGGGCTAGCCATACTCCTCATGGGTTTGATGTCAGGTTCACAGAGCGGGTCCTCCCCAGTCAGCCCTAAGCTGCCTCACAGCCTAAAATCCCTCCATTACTGTTGTATTCCTTTGTTCATCAGAGTGAATTTGTGCATAAATACTTTCCCATCTGAAAGCTTGCTAATAGTGGGTCCCTGATGCCCTGAAGATAGATGTAGAGAGGGCACTCTGAGATGTACACTCCCTAGAGATGGCAGGCCTGGGTGGTGGCCTAAATGACCAGAGGGCAGCTAGGATTTGGTCTGGAGTGAATTTTTAGGGAGTAGCAGGGGACGAGCTTGGAAGACCAATTCCACCCTCTTCACTGCTTTGCCTGAAGATGGACCACTTGTTAAGTCGGGGCCAGGTATCTGTTTCATCTGTAGCCTGTCCACTCAAGGCTCCCTGGCCACCTAGTCCCTAGATCTGCTTCTGTGAGTCACCCCGAATGACTGCAGGGGTGCTTCAATTATGAAGGGACTTAAGAGAAAAGCCAAGTATTTCTGAGACAAAGATATTTATTCCACACCATCTGAGAAAGCGAACATAAGTAGAAGCCAGTGGGGTTGGAGATGTGTTATGCCGCCAGGAGGTTTCTGTCTTAACAATAGATGATCATATAGTGTGCATGCATAATACATTACACATATTCTTGTTGATATTTGCAAATGCTTTTGATTACAAAATGATGAAACATTTCTCCTAATGGGGGAGAATAATAATAATAAACTAAAATAACAATATCAAAAGTCTTTGAAAAGATTTCAGAGGTTTGCAGAGCCATTCATTGATGTGTCCCCAAGGCCAGAAGTGGAGTAGGGCTTGGTCGAGTGGTGGTTCTAAGAAACTGCATAATAAAATTATTTTTTTTTCAGGAGGAACATAATATGAGGAGTAGAGTAAAAATCACCCAATTCTAACTAGTGGAAATTAGATTCTGATGATGAAATTAAAATGATTTTAATAGGGAGAGGGGTAGGCAGCAGCAGCAAAAGACAGATGAGCTTAGATTTTCCTACTGATTTTTCACATGTATGTGATACCTTATGTGTGATACACCCATGTCAGAATGTCCGGAAGGACCGAAGTCCAGAATTAGTAGTGACTGTAAAGGAAGCCCGTCTGGCACAAAGTTTGCTTGTCTGCTTCCTTATTGAAGTCTGTTACGAGCAAGAGGATGAACAAGGCAAAAACAGGCTCTCTGTCAGGGAGAGGCATAGAGTGTTAACGTAAGAGAGAAAGAAAAAGTGCCCTATTTGCATTTGTTTCCAACTCTGTAGCACTAGAGAATAGTCCTCAAATGGTGGGGAGTGTGGTGGGTGGGGAGTAACACAGATCATATGGAGTGAAAAGAAGTACCCAATAGTAAAGGAGATGTTAGCGAACATCCTCAACCCCTGCCCGGGGCAAAGTCCACCTGTCTTCAAGAAATCACAGCCCCAGTGTGGAAACTGTCATATGTAGAGATGAGTTCACAGCAGTGCAGGGTGTGGCGCCTCAGAGAAGGGGTGGGTGGGGACGGTAGGCAGAGGCTTCCTTCTTTGGAAACCAGCTCCTGAAACCGTGACTTGGTTCTAAAGGCATCTCAGGGCTGCTGTCTTTGTCAGTTCAGTGCTCTCCCTGGCTATTTGTTCTGGGGGTGGCTGTGCACGAGGTGCACCTGAAGCAAGTGCTAGGACTGGCCAGGCTGGCCTGACAGGTCCAAGGGTGTGGGGCCCCGCCCCACAGATGGGGCCTATAACACCATTCTTGAGCTTCAGGGTCCAAACACTAAAGCTCCCTGTGTGTGCCTCCTCTGTGCCTGGCATTGTGCTGGGCGTTCTCCAGTGGTGTCATGACACATCACATCCTGGGAGACAGTTGGTATCAGGTCATCCCCATTTTACAGCTAAGTAAACAGGCTGGGACGTTAAGTCTTATAAAGGGCAGAGCCAGGACTTGGAGCCAGAGTTTTCAAGACCAAAATTGGGTGCTGTTTCTATACCCCACCCTGGATAAGACCAGAAGTGACTCAGCTGAGAAACCTGCCTTTGGAAGGGGATGGAGCCAGAGATCCAATAACTGACCACCTCAGCCCACAGGGAGGGCTAGAATGGCTCTGAGAGGCCTACCCTTCCAGGTCAGTCTTCTCCTCAGATCACTGTCCCCTCATGGGACACCCTTCCTCCCCCTGTAGAGCCAATACCTGCCTGTGAAGTGCTTAGGGGATCCTTCCTGCAGAATGGTCCTTGCTCACTCTTCATGAAGACATCTTTCAACCAGTGGTCATTTTAGAAAAGGAAGGCAGTAGTTTAGAAACATGTTTTTAGGCAGCAGTGGCTTTTCCCACCTCTAAAAACTATTTTTTTGGAGAATAGTTTTAGGTTTACGGCAAATTATGAGGATGGTACAAAGACTTCCCATATATCCTCTGCCCTTCAAACATGCATAGCTGTCCCTGTCATCAACATCCCTACCAGATTGGTACATTTGTTAGAATTGATGAATCTGTGTTGTGGCCCATTTTTATAAAGAAAATTTCATCTTAATATGCTTTAAAATTGAAAACAGATAAGAGAACTATTCTCTGCGAAGAGATCATGGGGAAACTTGTGCATACCTCCCGTTTCCTGACCCCCTTCTACTACCCCATGCAGACTCTCCAGAACCCAAACATAGTTTATGGCTCCTGCTCTGAGGTGGTGAGAAATAATGCTGCTCTATTAATGAGCTCTTTTCCCAATCTGTGCCTCTAGAATGTAAGTTCTGAGTGCCAGGTTAAAAAAAAAAAAGGTAAAATATACATAACATAAAATTTACCATTTTACCCATTTTTGACTGTACAGTTTAGTACCATTAAGTATATTTATATTGTTTCACCACCATCCATCTCCAGACCTTTTTCATCATCCCCAACTGAAACTCTGTACCTGTTTAAACGATGCCCCATCCTCTCTCTCTCCCCCTCCAGATCCTAGTAACCACCATTTTACTGTCTCTATGAATTTGCCTATTTTAAGTACCTCATAAGTGGAATCAAGCACTTAGCATAATGTCTTCAAGATTTATCCATGTGGTAGCATGTGTCAGAATTTCCTTCCTTTTCTGAAAACTATAAAAACTTATGAAGGAAATTGAGGAAGACACAAGGAAATGGAAAAACATCCCATGCTCATGGATCAGAAGAATAAATATCGTGAAAATGGCAATACTACCTAAAGCAATCTATAGTTCAATGTAATCCCAATCAAAATTGCACCAGCATTCTTCTCAAAGCTAGAGCAAACAATCCTAAAATTTGTATGGAACCACAAAAGACCCCGAATAGCCAAAGTAATATTGAAGAAGAAAACCAAAGCAGGAGGCATCACAATCCCAGATTTTAACCTCTACTACAAAGCGGTAGTCATCAAGGCGGCATGGTATTGGCACAAGAACAGACACATAGACCAACGGAATAGAATAGAGGACCCAGAAATGGATCCACAAGCATATGGCCAACTAATCTTTGACAAAGCAGGAAAGAGTATCCAATGGAAAAAAGACAACCTCTTTAACAAATGGTGCTGGGAGAACTAGACAGCAACACGCAGAAGAATGAAACTAGACCACTTCCTTACACCACTCACAAAAATAAACTCTAAATGGATGAAGGACCTGAATGTG
Organism: Paguma larvata; assembly: GCA_030068075.1. Taxonomy (NCBI): domain Eukaryota; kingdom Metazoa; phylum Chordata; class Mammalia; order Carnivora; family Viverridae; genus Paguma; species Paguma larvata. The sequence goes on from CM057836.1 coordinate 51,676,980, forward strand.
AGACAGGAAACCATCAAAATCCTAGAGGAGAAAGCAGGAAAAAACCTGTTTGACCTGAGCCGCAGCAATTTCCTGTGCGACACATCTCCAAAGGCGAGGGAACTTAAAGCAAAAATGAACTATTGGGACCTCATCAAGATAAAAAGCTTCTGCACGGCAAAGGAAACAACCAACAAAACTAATATAACCGACGGAATGGGAAAGGATAATTGCAAATGACATATCAGATAAAGGACTAGTATCTAAAGTCTATAAAGAATTTACCAAACTCCACACCTGAAAAACGAATAATCCAGTGAAGAAATGGGTGGAAGATATGAATAGACACTTCTCCAAAGAGGACATCCAGATGGCCAACAGACACATGAAACAATGCTCAAAGTCACTCATCTTCAGGGAAATACAAATCAAAACCACACTGAGATACCACCCCACACCAGTTAGAGTGGCTAAAATGAACAAATCAGGAAACTATAGATGTTGGCGAGGATGTGGAGAAGCAGGCACCCTCCTACACTGTTGGTGGGAATGCAAACTAGTGCAGCTGCTCTGGAAAACAATGTGGAGGTTCCTCAAAAAAATGAAAATAGAGCTACCCTATGACTCAGCAATAGCACTGCTAGGAGCCTACCCAAGAGACACAGGAGTGCTGATGCATAGGGGCACGTGTACCCCAGTGTTCATAGCAGCACTTTCAACAATAGCCAAATCCTGGAAAGAGACCAAGTGTCCATCAACTGACGAATGGATAAAGAAGATGCGGTACATATATACAATGGAATACTACATGGCAATGTGTAATCTGGCCATGTGTAGCAACGTGGATGGAACTGGAGGGCATTATGTTAAGTGAAATAAGTCAGTCAGAAAAAGACAGATACCATAGGTTTCCACGCATAGGTGGATTTTGAGAGACTTAGCAAAAACCATGTGGGAGGGGAAGAGGGGAAAGGAAAAAAAGACAGAGAGAGGGAGGGAGACAAAACATAAGAGACTCTCAAAGACTAAGAACAAACTTAGGATGAGGGGGGTGAGGGAGCGGGGAGAGTGGGTGACAGGCATTAAAGAAGGCACTTGTGGGGATGAACACTGGGTGTTATATGGAAACCGATTTGAAAATAAATTATTTAAATATATTAAAAAAGAATTTGCTTCCTTTTTAAAGGTTGAATAATACTCCACTGTATGTATATACCACATTTGTTTATCCAGTCATTTGTTGACGGACATTTGAGTTGCTTCCACATTTTGGCTATTGTTAATAACAGTGCTGTGAACATTGGTGTACAAATATGTGTTCTGGTGTCTGCTTTTAATTCTTTTGCATATATACCCAGAAGTGGAATTGCTGGATCATATAGTAATTCTGTTTCAACCTTTTGAAGAATCATCATACCATTGTCCGTGAAGATGCACCATTTTACATACCTATCAGCAATGCACAGGGGTTCCAGTTTTCTACAGTCTTGCCATTATGGCAGGAGTTTTTAATCCCTTTTATTTTATTTATTGGGGCGCCCGAGTGGTTCAGTTGATTGAGTGTCTGACTTCAGCTTGGGTCATGATCTCACGGTTTATGAGTTCGAGCCCCCTGTCAGGCTTGCTGCTGTCAGCTCAGAGCTTGCTTCGGATCCTCTGTCCCCACCACTCTTTCTGCCCGTCTCTTGCTCACACTCTCTCTCTCAAAAATGAATAAACATTAAAAAACAAACAAACATTTTTTAAAAAACATTTGTTTATTTTGAGAGAGAGCACATGAACAGGGGAGGGGCAGAGAGAGAAGAAGGCAGAATCCCAAGCAGACTCTGCAGTGTTAGCACAGAGCCCAAAGTGGGTCTCAAACTCATGAACTGTGAGATCTCCATGATCTGAGCAGACATCAAGTATAGGACGCTTAACTGACTGAGCCACCCAGGTGCCCCAGAAGTTTTTAATATCTTGTTTATGGCTGTATCTCCAGAGACTAGGACATTGCCTAGCACATAGTAGGTACTTAAAAATAATTGTTGGGTTGAATGAGTGGGAGGCCTTGGTCTCTGGGCAGCTGTACCAGGGAGCCCTTGTACCTATTAACCAACAGAGACTTCCCCTTCTAGTCCCTTCTCAGCTCTAGGAGAATCTACCCGTTCGATGAGGTAGGTTACCTAAAAGTGCCCACTGGTGTCAAACGGGAAGTGGTGGTACTGTGGAGATGAGTGAATCTAACCTGCTGGCCAGCATTGGTGTCTTTCAGACTGTGGGTCTCATTTGTGGCTCCTGAAATCCCATTTTTAGTGGTTAAACCCAGCATTTATGAAAAATAAAATAGAAAAAAAATACCAGGATATACCATGTGCAAGAAAGAGTAAATACCATTTTGTGAAACTTTTGCTTTTAATGTGACATTTATGTATGTTTGTAATGGATCACAAAGAACTTGAAAGACACTGTGGATAGAGTATGCAGCCTCTGCTTAAAGAATTCCTTGTGGTGGGGAGTTTACTACCTCACAAGGAAACTTATGCTGCTTGGGGGTCTGCCGAAACATTGAAATATTCCTCTTTTATTGAGCAGAGACCATTCAGCTGACAGATCTTTCCTTGGAGGTCCTGCTGTGTGCTAGAACCTGTAATAGGCACTTGAGATGAAGAGGCATAGAGGGTGCCTACAGGAGTTAATGGAGAAGACAGGTAGGAGAACAAGAAAGGGATAGACTGATGTGGGAATGGAGGGATGGGAATGATGCCTGGGAGAGTCCAGGAAGGAGCCAGAATGAGCCTTAGAGGATGAATAGGAAGTTGCTATTCTCTACTAAGAGAAAAGCTTATGAGAAAGTATGAAGATGAGAAGGGCAGATTATATTCAAAAAATGGCAAGTAACCTGGTCTGGCTGGAGTTCAGGGTCCCTACGGAGGTCAGAGGTGGAGGTGACCAACTTGGGGGGCATGGGGCAGAAGAGCAAGCAAAGCTCAGATATGAGAAAGTCTTTATGTCAAGAGCTTAGATTTTCACCCTACAGCCAGAAAGGTGTCTTCTGGATATTTAGAAAACAAATACTTGTCAGGATGTGTACTAGGCTCTGGGGAATTAGAGTGAATGAAACCTGAGGAGCCATCACCCCAGTGTGGGGAACTGGTATGAAGTAAGGAGTCACACAGAGACAAATGGTTGTAGAAAATGAGATGAGCGGTGTGATGGAAAATAACAGAATCCTATGAGAAAGGGTCCTATGAGAAAGGTACCCTGGTTTAGACTAGGAGGGAAGGCTTCTGTGAGGGAATAATGATTAAGTTGCAGCCTTCTCTGCAGAGGTAGCTGTATGAGCAAAGGCTATGGGCTCACAGAAGACCCTGGAACAAGAGGCAGCTGAGAAAGGGAGGTGGATGTGGCTGAGCCAGCTCAGGGAGGGCCCAGGGACAAGGTGGGGCAGGCCTAGAGTAAGAATTGGGGATTTTATCCTAAGGGCAGTGAGAAGCCACTGGAGTTTAAGCAGATGTAGGTGTGTGTGTGTGGGGGGGGGCTATTATCCAGGGCAAAGATTAGAGTCAGGAGGTCTAGAGGAACAGAAGGAAGGGAGGCAGTGATGGACTATGGAAAACACACCCTAATTTTCTGTGGATCCTGGAGCTTGGCTGTTTGGACCTGAGGTTGGGGATAGAAGTAACAGGAGATGCCTACAGGATATGACACGTGCGGAAACATTGGCATCTTCTGCCAGAGGGCAGGGAGCAGGGAAGAGAGTCTTACTTTAATTCTTCAGGAGTCCTTTTCCTGGTTTCTTCTTCTTATTCAGACTGGACTTCTGACTGAACGCCCTGTCGCCACCTCTGAATCTTTGTCCAGGCTGGTCACCCTCCCGGAAACACCATTCTCGTTCCTTTCTCTTTCTTCCTAACCTAGGATGGCTCATCCCTCAAGGCCCAAAGAAAGGCCCACATCCACTATAAGGCTTTCCCCACCTTTCTGACTTCCCACCCCTGACAAGCCCAGCCTTGCACTGTCTGTGACCAGCAGGAGTGGGAAGAATGGTGTTCCTAGCCTGTGTTGTGATACTGCACCTATGGGGAACCCTTTTCAGCTCTAGCTTGGAACAGGACAAAATTCTTCCCCATTGAGTGACCTCACAATCCCCTCCTACTTTCCTGGCTCCCAGTGAGAGACCCACATGGCAAGGGCCCCAATCAGTGTGTTCTAGTCAGCATGAGGCCATCTGTGAGGCCCCCCGAGGGGGTTCTGATGGCCCTCATGTCCCTCACCATCTGGGTCAAGTGGTCCCCAGGCCCTGAGTGAGGAGGGGCTGGGGACTGATGTCAGAATGACTTCCTGGGGTCTGCTTGGTTAAGGTCTGGGAAACTGTCATCCCACTTCCAAGTGTGGGGTTTTTGCTGTTCAACACAGCTAGGCTGGGGATAGCAAGGCCCAAGTTAGAGAATCTTTTAGAGTCCCCACATGCACTTGCTGATCTAGGCAGCTGTGACCTACTCCCCAGGGGTTGGCCTTTGGTGAACAGACTCTGGCCTGGGCACACTTGTGTCTAACCTGGGGGTGAGGTGGTGGTGAGGGTTCTCAGTGCTGCTTTCTTACCTGCTGAGTAGCTGGGCTGCGGCAGGAGGACCATTCACCACTGTTAGCTAATCTGCCTCCACTGCCACCTATCCTGGGCCATGTAGAAAGTTACCTGTGTGGGCAGTAGCCCAACCATGACTCCCATCTGCAAAACAGAGCCTTTTGTGCTTTGCCTTTTATTTTATCTTATTTCTGAGAGAGACAGAATGTGAGTGGGGGAGAGGCAGAGAGCGAAGGAGACACAGAATCTGAAGCAGGCTCCAGGCTCCAAGCTGTCAGCACAGAGCCTGATGCATGAACTGTGAGATCATGACCTAAGCTGAAGTCGGACGCTCAACCGACTGAGCCACCCAGGTTCCCCTGTGCTGTGTCTTTTAATTGGGGGTTATATTAGATACCCTGTTTTTTTTTCTCCAGTGAAGGCATCTATGTATAGGGACATCTGTGTCCCATTCGATAGGCAGGACTCCCTTTATCCCAGTCTTCACAGGTCTAGTCTAAAATGACGGCTTCCCTCTCTGAGGTGTCTCCCTGGATTCCTCACATTTAATTTACTGCATGCTACATTGTCTTTATTTTAATTCTAGCCATCCCACACTTTCCCTCCACGTGATGAAAATTCTATCCACCATTGTTGCATGATGCTGAGGCAAATGAGCAGAAACAAATGTACTTACAGATTTATATTGCTTCATGATTCCTTGGATTAATGTTACTGTCTGAGCCATGCTCAGGTCTGGATTCTGTCTGTCCAGCTTTGCTACATCTCCCCTACCATAGCCTTATGACAAAAGTCTAATTGCTTAATTGTCTTCTCTCCGATTAGACTCTTAGCTCTCAAAGGGCAGCGACTGTTACATTCATCCTTCTATCTTTGGACCTGGCACATGAGGTCAGGTCTCCATAAGTATTTGTGGATTGGACCAGTGTTTGAATTTTAAACTTCTTGAGGGTAGAGACTGAGTCTTTCCCTTTCTTATCAATTCCACATCTCATCCCAGCCCAGAGCTGAACCAATAATAAGGCTAATAGGTTGGCTATTGGGTGGGAGTGCTGGAGAGTCACCTGGAAAATTTCTCAGGTACAACTTTTGATCTTCAAGGAAAAAAATCCCAAATCTCAATATCCGGAGTGCCTGCCAGGGAGAGGTCAGACCCTATCACATGTGAGCTGTGATCCTGGCCATTTGGAACGTGGCATGGTGAGGTGGGAAAAACTTGGGTAGTGAAACAGGAAAGGGGACCATTGATGCTCAAGTGCCAGGAACTGAGGAATTTGGTTAACTCAGCTCTCTGCCCCCAATATCCAAATTTAAAAGAAAGAGGGAGAGAAGGACGGAAGGGAGGAAGGAGGGAGGGAAGCAAGGAGGGAGAAAGAATGAGCCTGGACTCAGAAGCTAGATCAAAGTGGACCTGGATCCCTTTTTCATGTCCTTTAAATCCAGACCTCCCAGACATGGTATTAATCTCTCTGAGTCCTAGTTTCTACATCTGTGGAATGAGAATTAGGTTAATACATGTGATAGACCCCATACTGTTTTTGGCACATGGTAGACACTCAGTAAATAATGAGAATTATTAGTACCATAGCATCATGTTTCTCATACTGTGTGAGTGAGGTCCAGCTAACATAAGCTAAAAAGGTCATTTATTAGAAGAATTCTAGCTCTTAACCTTGAAGAAAGGATTGACTCTGAGGCTTCAGGAAGGCCAGAAAACTTGGGCCTCAGATTTCAGGAAAAGGAACGCTACCTTTGGGTAGAGGCAATGCCAGCCTCCTTGTGTGATTGAGACAGAGTCTCGTTGGCAGGTTTGGATCCTGTACTAACAGTCTCGTGGGGGGATTGAGGGAGATGGAGTTCTTCCTCTGAAAAGTGAGGTGCTTGAGTGCCTGGGTGGCTTAGTCGGTTGAGCATTCAACTTCAGCTCAGGTCATGATCTCATGGTTCATGGGTTTGAGCCCCACATTGGGCTCTGCTGTCAGCATGGAGCCTGCTTCAAATCCTCTGTCCCCCTCTCTCTGTCTCTCCCCCACTTGTGCTATCGCCAAAATAAATAAACATTAAAAAAAAAGAAAAAAGAAAAAAGTAAGGTGCTGTATCCCAAAGAAGGGAGAGGAGATTGCTAGACAGGCAGAACTGTTGACTATCACACGTAAGACTCCCCCTCCATTCTCAGCACCCACCCCCACCCTGGTGATCATGTAGACCTGCTAGGTAAGCCCTCATGTGCCAAACTATATAACTGCTGCTTCCCCCACCCTCTTTGTTCAAATTCCTCTATCAATTTTTAACTTCAACACACTCTCTACCTGGCCCGGCCCAGCCCCACCCCGCCCTGAGCAGGACGGTGGCATCTTTATTCAAAGGACTGCCCTGCTCCAGGGCCTCCATCCTCCTCCCCGATCCTTCTTAGGAGTTCCAGGCCCAAATCCTCACTTGCTCTTTACAAATTCTATACACCCTACAGAAAAGAGCCTCTGGCCAGTTTTTAAATTTTCATTTGCTTTTTCCTACTTTTACTTTTTCAATATTGATTCTTCTTTTTACTGTTTCTTGGCCCAGTCCTGCAATAAATGTGTTCTTAGGAAGGCTGCTGGGAGATCTTCAGTTTCCAGTAGGATGAGAAGGCTCAACTGAGACAGTCGAAGCAAGTACTAAGGATTGCCAAGTGTCCTTAAGTACTGAGCCCTCCGCAGGGCCAGAGGAAGGACTGACACCCTAGCTTTGCCAGTCCTTTCTGCTTTTCTCCTCTCCCCTTTTCTGCTCCCAGTAGTCTACCACAGCAATGTCATCTACTTGGGGTGTCTAAAAGGTCTCTAGGCATGAGGGGCACAGTTTGGGGGTGTAAGATTTCATGGTGACCAGTCTCAGGCCCAATAAGAGAAAGAAGCAGGCATACCTTCTAAGGATTGATTAGTTATTTGCCTTTGTGCCCTGTCTTCCCTTTTCTCCTAGAAGATTCCTTCCCTTTTCTCCTAGAAGGTGCCAGTACCCTCATACCTTGCCAAGGCTTGTCTTTTCCAGGAAGTATTGCCTGCTGCAAGCCTAACCCTTCCCCTTGCCCCTATTAAAGCTTCTCTCTTCTGTATCTCTTGTCTTTTCAGACTGCTGTATGTTAGATCAGTTAATTTCCACAGTGGTGGTAAATTTAAAGTCTCAGAAAAACTTGTATTTTATAGGGGAAATATAAAAGGACAGAGTGTTAGTTTCAAAGGGTAACTCTAAGGATTAGCCCCTTGTTGTGGGGACCCCCTGGGTAGTATAGCTCTAGTGCTTAAGGGAAGGAGGAAGGGAAGGATAGACAGACAGGTGAACGAACTGGTGAGGAAGGAGGGAACTAATGGGGTGAGATTTGCGGTTACAGATCACTTTCTGAGGATTCTGTCTACCACATAAATGGATTTTGCCTGCTCTGCGTACACAGGCCTGGCTGGGGGTGGGGGGGGAGGCGCGTGTGAGGGGCTAGTTGGACTCTACCAGCCCGAGCATCATTTAAAGGTAAGAAAACAGTCTTTCGAAACAAAATTATGAGAAGCAGTGAAATGTAGCATTTGGATAGGGGAATTTCCTTCGTTCCTTCATTCCTTCCTTCCTCCCTCCCTCCCTCTCTCCCTCCCTCCCACCATCCCTCCTACCGTCCCTCCCTCCCTTCCTTCCTTCGATATAATCACAAACCACAAAATTCACCCTTTATACAATTGAATGTTTTTTAGTATATTCTCAAGGTTGCGCAACCATCATCACTAATTGCAGAACATTTTCATCACCCAAAAAAGAAACCTTGGGCTCTATAGTAGTTACAGACTATCCCCTAGCTCCTGGCAACCACTAGTCTACTTTATGTTTCTGTGGATCTGCTTATTCTGAACATTTCATATAAACAGAATCCTGTAATAAATGGCCTTTCGTGTCTAGTGTCTTTTACTTAACATGATGTTTTCAAGGTTCATCTGGGTTGTAGCATGTGTCAGTACTTCATTCCGGATTAGTGCTGAATAACATTTCATTGTATAGATATACCACTTTTATTTATCATGATGGATGTATAGATTGTTTCTACTTATTGGCTATTATAAATAATATTGCTATGGACATTTATGTACAAGTGTTATTGTGGATGTATGCTTTTAGTTTTCTTGAATATATATTTGTAGTCGAATTTCTGGGTCATATGGTAATTCTGTGCTTAAATTTTTGAGGAAGTGCCGTGGGTTGGGGATTTTTTATATCTTTTTTTCCTGGATTATAAACATATGTTCATGGGGTACCTGGGCGGCTCAGTCACTTGAGTGTCTAACTCTTGATTTCGGTTCAGGTCATGATCCCAGGGTTGTGGGATCAAGCCCTGCGCTGAGTGTGGAACCTGCTTAAGACTCTCTTTCTCTCTCTGCCCATCTCCCCCACTTGCACTTTCTCTCTCTCTCTCTCTCAAAGTAAAAAAAAAAAAACCAAAAACCCCATATATGTTTATTGTAGAAAATTTACAATGTATACAAATGTACTCAGAAGAAAATAAGATTCTCTATATGACCCATTGATAACTACCTTAAATATAGTAATGTATTTCTTCTTATCTTGCTTATGTACATCATTTAAAAAATTGTATTGAGCTTAAAATAGAGCAGTTTTGTGTCAATTCTTTCACTTTACTTTCTATCATAAGGACTTTTCCATTTCAACAAATATTATAATATTGTTTCTAACCACATTCTGTCACTATATGATGCATCACAATTTATTTAATTAACCTGCTCTTCTTGGACATGTAGATAATTTCCACATCTTTGTGATTATCACAGGTGGTGCAGTATCTTTGTATGTAAATGTCCATCTGTATCTCTGATAAGTTTTGTGTATTTTTTTAAATAGGTGTTTTTTAGTGTGCTAGGTGTTGTGGAGGTTTTTTTTTAAGTGTTTTTTGTTTGTTTGTTTGTTTTGTAGGTAAGCTCTATGCCCCCAACATAGACCCCAAGATCAAGAGCTGTATGCTCTACTGACTGAGCCAGCCAGGTGCCCCATACATCTGTGATACATTTTGAGATAAAATCCTAGAAATTGAAATTTCCAGGTGAAAGAATGTAAACATTTTAAAAATAAACCTTTTGTTTAGAATAATTTTAGATATATAGAAAAGTTGGGAAGATATTACAGAGTTCCCATGTTCCCTTCACACAGCTTCCATACCTAACCATAGTATATTCATCAAAACTAATAAGTTAACATTGGTACATTACTATTAACTAAGCTCCAGTGGGACACAGGTTGTGAAAAGGGAGAGAGAGAATCCCACGCTGTTAGCGCAGAGCCTGACCTCACAAACCATGAGATCATGATATGAGCTGAAACCAAGAATCAGATGCTTTTAGCCGCCTGAACCACCCAGGTGCCCTTGAGTTTATTTGGCTTTTGTTAGTTTTGTTACTAATGTCTTTTATCTATTCCAGGAACCAGTCCTGTATACCATGTTGTATTTGAGCATGTGAATACTTTTAAGGATTTTGATGTTTGTTGGAAGGTTGTGTCAATTTATATTTCCACCAGTAGTAACGGGGAAAGACTGCTAACCTAATAGGTATTACAGCAGCAATAATAATGTGAATTTAGTGGGCATTTCTTGTTTTTTTAAGTATCTGAATATTTTGTTAGATAATATATGCAGGAATTTAAAAAACTTCAAAAATGAGAACATGTAAATGCTATGATGCCAGCTGTAGAAATAAACATACAGTTTTGGAAGCAACGTTTTGTCACTCTTTTTATTTTTTTTTTTTGTAATTAATTCATTTATTTTTAAAAATTTCTTTTCTTGAGTATTCCTGTCTTCAGCATGGGGCTCAAACTCATTACCTCAAGATCAAGAGTCGCATGCTCTACCCACTGAGCCAGCCAGGTGCCCCTCTCACTTTTTTTTTTTTAACTTTTTTATTTATTTTTAAGAGACATAGAGACAGAGCGTGAGCAGGGGAAGGGCAGAGAGAGAGGGTGACACAGAATCTGAAGCAGGCTCCAGGCTCTGAGCTGTCAGCACAGAGCCCGATGTGGGGCTCGAACTCACAGACCATGAGATCATGACCTGAGCTGAAGTCGGCCGTCCAACCGACTGAGCCACCCAGGCGCCCCCCTCACTTTTTTAAATATTGTTCTTTCTGGGGTGCTTGGATAGCTCAGTTGGTTAAGTGTCCGACTTCAGCTCAGGTTGTGATCTCCCCGTTTGTGGGTTCGAGCCCCACATCAGGCTTTGTGCTGAGAGCAGAGCCTGAAGCCTGCTTCAGATTCTGTGTCTCCCTCTCTCTGCCCCTCCCTCTCTCTCCGCCCCTCTCCCACTTGTGCATGTGTTGTGCGCACACGTGTGTGTGTGCACGCTCGCTCTCTCTCTGAAAAATGAATAAACATTAAAAAAAATTTTAATATTGTTTTTTTTCTGGATTTTTTCCTTTCTTTTGTTAATTAAAATTTTTTGTAATTAGTTTCAGGTGTACAATACAGGGATTCAACAATTTCATCTGTTACTCAGTGCTCATCAAGATAAGTGCACTCTTAATCCCCTTCACCTGTTTCACCCATCCCCTCCTGTACCTCTCCTCTGGTAACCATTAGCTTGTTCTCTGGAGTTAAGAGTCTGGTTTTTGGTTTGTCTTTTTTTTCTTTTGGTTATTTGTTTCGTTGTGTGTTGAGAGAGAGAGAAAGAGAGTGCACATGCGGGGGAAGAGCAGAGGGGGAGAGAGAGAGAGAGAGAGAGAGAGAGAGAGAGAGAGAGAGAGAGAGAATCTCAAGCAGGCTTCTTGCCCAGCACGAGTAACGCAGGTTTGCTCTCATAACCATGAGATCATGACCTGAGCTGAAATAAAGAGTTGACACTCAACCAACTGAGCCACCCAGGTGCTCCTGTTCATTTGTTTCTTAAATTCCACATATGAGTTAAAACATACGGTATTTGTTTTTCTCTGACTTATTTCACTTAGAATTATACCTTCCAGATTCATCCACATTGTGGCAAATGGCAGGATTTCGTTCTTTTTTATGGATGAATAATATTACACTGTATATGTGTGTGTGTGTGTGTATATATATATATACATATATATATACACATTTTCTTTATCCATTCCTCTATCCATGGACACTTGGGCTGCTTCCATAATTTGGCTATTGTAAATAATGCTGCTTATAAACAGCATGTATCCCTTTGAATTAGTGTTTTCAAGTAAATACCCAGTAGTGTAATTACTGGATCATAGGGCAGTTCTGTTTTTAACTTTTTGAGGAAACTTCATACTGTTCTCCACAGTGGCTGTACCAGTTTGCATTCTACCAACAGTGCACGAGAGTTCCTTTTTCTCCACATCCTCACCAATACTGGTTATTTTTTTGTTTTGTTTTTCATTTTAGTCATTCTAACAAGTGTGAGGTGATATCTCACTATGGTTTTGACTTGTATTCCCTGATGATGAGTGATGCTGAGCATCTTTTCATGTGTCTGTTGGCCATCTGGATGTCTTCTTTGGAAAAGTATCTTTTCATATATTCTGCCCATTTTTTAAGTTTCTTTAAAAATGTTATGAGCCACCCAGGCGCCCAGTGAGCATTGGTTTAATAATTAAAAAATTTTTTTTTATATTTTAGAGAGCATGAGCTGGAGAGAGAGGCCAAGGCTGGGGGAGAGAGAGAGAGAGGGAGAGACAGAAAATGAATACCAAGTAGGCTTCATGTTCATCCTGACATGCGGATCAATCCCACAACCATGGGATCATGACCTGAGCCAAAATCAAGAGTTTAGACACTTAACTGACTGAGCCACCCAGGCATTCAAGTTGAGCGTTTTTTAATTGCTAGTGGTTTACAGACTTTTTTTGTCTGTCTGGTAATCACTTATACTTTTTGTTTTTGATTTCCCAGTAGTTGATAGGAGTTTTTGTCAATGTTTAGGCTTTTAGTTTCCATTCAAGCTGACATACAGCCAGTGTCAGGTAAGCATCTAGAAGGCCATCACTGCAACCTGCAAAGTCACCAAGGCAGTGTCACCCGGAAAGGGTAGGCCTGCCAGATGTTCCCTCAGTCCTTGTTTCTCCTGAAGAGGCCTGCCCTGGGCTATGGAACCTGGATGACAGTGAGGTGTGTTCTCTGAGAGAGCAAGCTCTGCTAGTGACCCAGAGGCCAACTGTGTACAAAGAGCAGTACAGGGTAGGCGGTGACATAAAGAGTACTGTCCAGTAGTCAGGAGAATGGGGATTTCATCCTGGTTCTTTTACTCCTTATGTGAACTTGAGCTAATCTGGTCTATTTTCTGGGCTTTCCTTTTTCATCTGGTTAATGGTCAGGATCTCAGGGGCCGAATGGACTGTTGTGAAGCACTTTGTAAAGCACTGTACTGGTGGGTGATACTGTACTGGTGGGTTATAGGGAATGATGTCATGAAGGGGACTGAGCAGTGATTTATGTGGATAGTATGGATCTCAATTCACCAACCCAGGAGGACAAAAAATGCTCCTGAGATTGACTCAGTTCTAACCCTGAGCTCCCATCGTGTTGATGAGGAGGAAATTCTATTGCTGTCATTATAGGCCCCTTCCTGATAAGGGTCACCCCAGAATCCAGGAGGCTCATGGTGCCCAGGAAGGGGTACTTCTATACACTGTGCTTCTTCTCATGGGCCCAGGTAGCCTGTGAGACTCAGACTCTGGCCTTAGGCCCTGAGGCTTTTGTGCCCAGGCCCCTACCTCCCCACCTTTGAGGCCCACTACTCCTTGAAGGTGCAGGGCACTGGTCTGGATCCTCTTCCTATTCCCCAGGGTCCCCCTTCCCTCTCCCCTTTCATTTTCTCCCTCCTAGGGTGGCCTTCAAGACACTCCTCTGAGTCTGCAAGAAGCTCAGGCTCAGAAAAACAGATGCAGAGGAGAAAAGGGCCCAGGGATGACTTCTGTCTAGTTCTAAGACTCAAAAGAGGACAGATCCAAGACTTTCTTGGAGTGAGAAGGCAAAGAAGAAATACAGCTGTCTAAACACAAATTAATATCTGAGGAAATAATCTGGCCACATTGAGAAGAAATTGGAAGATATATCTGTCCTCTTGTCCAAATACTGTCACAAACCTGTGAAGTGTCCTCAGACATGTCATACGTTGTCTCTGAGCCTATTTCCTTAGCTGCGCAGTGAGGGGATGGGTTCCATAACCTCTAAAGCAGCCCTGGACGCTCACCATCCCAGAGTCTTCCTGGGAGGGAGCAAGGTTTCTTTTGTTTTAACATTCTTGACCTTTCCCAGTCACTATTGTGTGACCTGACCAGGACCCCTTTAGCAGCATTGCTGATGGATTTTCTCTAAGGCCTGTTGTTGGTCTGATCTATGAGGGTTTCTCTTATAGCTCTGTGTAATCATCACAGTAAATATGAGCTAGCTCTGGGCTTGGCCTGAGTGCTCTTTCTGCATTACCTCATTCAGTCCGGATAGCTTTCATTTCATGAAAGAGGAAACAGAGGTCAAGTAGCTTTCCCACAGCCACATGGTAGGTGAGGGGCAGAGCTGTCCTGATTCTGAAACTGAGCTTTCTAGCCCACAGGCTTCTGTCCCCCCACAGATGCAGAGGGGACCAGAAGGCAAATGTTTTGGGAAAACTGTGTGACCATCTTCACACAGCCTAGGAAAACCCTCCCTGAAATAATTCCCAGGTTCTGTGTGTCTCTGGATGCTAAAGAGATGGAGAGAGTGTTGGGAAGAACACAAGAGCTCTCTCCCTAAGGTTGTCTGGGGATGAGAACAAGCATTCCTCAGAGTTCTGGGGTCGCTACCTGTACTAAGGCCCAGGACCGTGGCTGCATGCCAACCCTGAAAAGGGCTTGCGTCCTTTCTCCAGTGGCTGTTGTTCATGCAGATGTGGTCTGAGAGTATCCCAGCTTGGGCTGGGGTGGGGGACGATGATGTCTGGGTTTACATCCACTCACTGGACAGACACATGACACTGTCATCACCACCCAATGGCAGGGACCCACATTTGGGGCTCATTACCTAGAGACAGGTCCAAGACAGCCTGGAGTGGTGCAGCTCAGACTGACAAAAGCAAGCCTACCCCTTAGTGGTTCTGTAATGTTAATCCCTCCACTGTCCCCACAGAGTTTTTCCTACTTCTCTCCTTTTCATGCCGTGAGCTAAAAATTGGCTATGGAAAAAGATAAAATCCCAAGACCTTGTGACTTTCCAAAGATGCCTTCTGCTCAACTTTCCTAATGAACTTGTTGGGAAATGGCATCTTAATCCAGGTTGGGGTTATATTGACTCAAAAATCATGTTGGACTATTTCTCCTCATTTGTACTTGTTTAACTGCTTCCTGGGTGGCACTGGGCCAGGCACTGTGAATATAGTAGAAATCCAAGACAGAAGATTTAAAGGCCATCCTTCATTTTACAGATGGAAACAGGACAACCCAGAGATGCTAAGGAGCTCATTTAAGGTCACACAGCTACTTGGGGGCAGTTGTGGGTTTGGAACTTGAGGTTCCTGCCTTTCAGCCCTGTGCTCTTTCGACAGCGTCTTACACAACTTACAGTATGGTTAGTTGGAGGAGCAACTCTGGAACAATTATAGAACTCTAAGAGGGGAACAGAGATCCCCTTGCTGGTGATTTCCCAGCCACAGGGGCTTGCTGCCAGTGTCTTTATGTTTTTTACTTATATGTGTTTGTCTGGGGGTATAATTTTCATTTGAGAGACTGGGAAATCCCATAATTAAAAAAGATGATTTGATGGAATTGAATTCCCATATTTTTGCCCAGTTTGTGATTTTTCAGTGTGTGTGTGTGTGTGTGTTAAGGGGGGTATTCTAGACTTCCTGTCCTCAGACAGTTTCACATAGGTTGATCCAGGTTAGGGCTCTCCATGTGTGCTTTGCACAGAATATAGTGACAAAGAGGAAAGTTGGAATGAAGTGTGGGGAAGAGGTAACTTGTGCCCATGTGGGAAAGAGATGTCATGCCATCTTACTGACTGTGACACTCTGAACCTGGAGGAAGAAGGGGGTCTGCATGACTGTCCGCTTCTTAACCCAGAAGTATACAGGTTTTGATGGCTTCCTGATTCAGTGTCAATATCAGTCATTCATTCACTCAATTCTGGAGAACATTCAATACATAATGATCTAAAATCACCTCTGGGAAAAGGCCCTGTATCAGGTTCCAGGAAGGATGTGTTCTATATCCAGGGATAGGTCGTGGTTGGTCTCTGCTCTGTGGGAAAGAATCAGTCTCCCTCAAGTTCCATGGCCTGTGTAAGGGCTCCCATCTCAAACTCATTGGCTCTGGAATTGAGTCCTGGCTGGTTCTGCCTTCTGGGGTTGGGATGAGGATGAAGACTGCTCATCCACACTGCTGCCTCACCAAGATCAGATTGGAGGGAGCGAGGTACTATGGGGCTGGGCCTGGCTTTTGAAGACAGCCACTACTGTAGTTCCTCTGAGAAATCAGTGGGCCGAGAAGCAGGGGTGGGAGGATCGTGGGCTTCCATCAGAACCTCCCTGACTTAACATCTGACTTTTCGTCAGAAAAGGTGAAAACCAGGCCCACTATCCAAAAATGAACACAGATTTGGATCTCATGGGACATCAGAATAGTCTCAAAACAGAAAGCTTCAGAACTTGGTACAGGCAGGGGTGCAGGCCTGAGGTGCTGAGGTGGCCAGTCCTGGGTCAGAACCTCCCTGGGCTGCACAGTGAGGAGAGACAGGGCTGGGTGGGGCTGAACTGCGATTGGGCCACATTTCTAACTCCTTTTTTTTTGGAGCTATGAGTCGGACAGATTTTATCTTGCCTATTTTGACCCTCCATGAGGCAACACCTGGGGGCCAGAGAAGAGATGGAGAGCAGCAAGCATGCTGCTTCTTCTTTTGGTCCATTTAGCAACTTCCTCTACTTTTTGAGCAAAAACAGGTATAACCCTTTGTGTCCTGAGGTGTGCAGCCTCCAATGTATATGCCTTTGGTCCCAAGGACATCTTGAAATTCCAATTGGAAACAAGTTCATTGGAAACTTTGTTTCCATGGGGAAAAGGTTAGGAGTACATTATATATTCAGCCTTGGCTGGTCTCTTACATTCATCTGACTGTTCATTCAGCAAATAGTTTTTGGGCACTTACTTTGTGTGATACACAGTGAAGGACTAGGTTCAAATTTTACTTGTGAAGATGTGGGACCACAGGGAGCAAACCATGACCTGGCTTCTGTCTCTGAGTGAAACTGGTAGTAAAGTCTCTTGGCAATATCAAATGTATCTGCTGCAAACAGATCCTTTTCCTCAAGTAATTCTGGGTGCTTTCCAAACTTACCAATTTCCTAAAGAATGGGGGAGGAGGCTGGGAAGCTCTTCAGGAAGAGGAACAGCATGGTCAAAGGCCCTCTGTAAAAGGGATCAAGGCCCCTTTAAAAACCTGAAGAGGGGCACCTGGGTGGCTCAGTCGGTTAAGCAGCCAACTTCAGCTCCGGTCATGATCTCACGGTCTGTGAGTTCGAGCCCCGCATCGGGCTCTATGCTAATGGCTCAGAGCCTGGAGCCTGCTTCAGATTCTGTACCTCCCTCTCTCTCTGCCCCTCCCCTGCTCACACTCTATCTCCATGTCTCTCAAAAATAAATAAAGGTTAAAAAAATTAAAAAACAAAAAACAAACCTGAAGGAAGGGGTGACTGGGTGGTTCAGTCAATTACGCATCAGACTCTTGATCTCAGCTCAGGTCATGATCTCCCAGTTCGTGAGATCAGGCCCCACATGGGGCTGTGCTCTGGCAACATGGAACCTTCTTGGAATTTTCTCTCTCTCTCTCTCTCTCTTTCTCCACCCCTCCCCTGCTCATGTGTGTGCACTTTCTCTCTCTCTCAAAATAAATAAACATTTCTTTAAAAAACTGAAGGAAGGTAATGTGACAAGGAAGGAAAGGTGAGTTTTCAGGCTGGGCTCCTGATGGATAAGTGGGAGCTCTTTGTGTGCCTCACTCATGATCCCACTTCACCAGTCCCCCCTCTTCACCTAGAACACCCCTTTTCCTTCCTCACATCTCAGTCTAGGCACCTTGGCTTTCAAGGAAAACTGCCACCACAGCTACTCTGAGACGCCAGTGGGCCAGTTCCATCACCCAGCATCTTGATTCTCTTCATTATATTTCTCAAATCGATTCTTCTGAAAGACCTGTAATTCTAGACTGGGAGAACTTCCATTGCTCCCCATTGCCTTTATCACTGTCAGAATCACTATTTATGAAGCTTTCTCCATGTGCCAATTAAAACTCCTCTAGATCTGGTCTTGCCTTCCTTCACGGTCTTCTCTATAAATTTTTTTTTTATGTTTTTATTTTATTTTTGAGAGAGAGAGAGACAGAGCACTAGCAGGGGAGGGGCAAAGAAAGAGGGAGATGTAGAATCCGAAGCAGGCTCCAGGCTCTGAGCTGTCTGCACAGACAGAAGTCAGAGCTGAAGTCAGATGCTCAACCAACTGAGCCACCCAGGTGCTCCTCCTTCATGGTCTTCTGTTGACCCTTGAAGGCTAGACAAACTGAATCACATGTAGTGGCCTGTATTCTCATGTTTCAGGGCCTTTGCAGCACCTTCCTGGAGCACTCTCCCATATTCCTCCCCTAGCTAACTCTTACCCATGAAGCTCACATCAAGGGCTACAGTTCCCAGGAGACTTTGTAAAGGTGTCCCCCTTCTGCCCTTCCCCAGCACCCTCCACAGAGCTCTATCGGGGGGCCGATTGCCCTAGTTGTGTTTCTCCTATTAGAGTTTTCTAAGAGCCTGGCTCATGTCTGCATCATTAGTACATAGCGCAGAATCTGGTGCATAGTTAGCAATAAATAAAAGTTAGTAATGAAGAAATACGTTAGTGAATAAATGAATGAATTCTGCTTGGAGTAGGGGGTATTCACTAGTGAGATTATATTTGAGGGAGTCCAAAAGAATGACTAAGAATTTGTGAAGCAGGAATTTTAACTTCAGGGACAGGGAATGGTATGTGTCAGGCATGGAGGTTTGGGACAGTGGGATACATTAAGGGAACTACAACTAGTTCTAAAACTAGAGCAGAAGTTGAGTATGCAGGGTATGCTAGAGGTGGATCTGGAGAGACGGGACAAAGGGCAATGACTATTGGGCTTTGGGAAGCCTGACTTTGCTGAGTATGGAACAGAGCATGACATAGTAAGTGCTTTTGTTGCCATGAGGAAGATGGGCAGGAGTGCCAGGTAGGCCATGGGATACTGGGAAGAAGGCAATGGGGGTGTGAGCAGAGCAGGCCAGGGGGACAAAGATCAGGGGCAGACTCCAGTGGGGCTTAGATGGCCGTGACCTGCAGTTAGAGGAGGTGTGAGGGTTGTGGGATGGTGACATTGTGGTTTCTGGTTTGAGTTTCTGTATGGGTGGTGAAGCCCCTCACCAAAATGGTAGCCTGGAGAGGAACGGATTTGAGAGCAGGAGAATGAATTCAGTTTTACTTATAAGACGTGAAAAATGTACATTGGAAGGGGCCATCAGGTTTGGAGAGTTTTGTGAGTTCAAGGCAGAGCTGGAGGGATGGAGTCAGATCCAGGTGTGCTCAGATGACACCAGCTCCTAAGAGCTGATAGTTAAAAATTCAGGACTTCAGGGCGCCCGGGTGGCTCAGTTGGTTTAGTGTCCGACTTCAGCTCAGGTCATGATCTCACGGTCTGTGAGTTCGGGCCCCACGTCAGGCTCTGTGCTGACAGCTCAGAGCCTGGAACCTGCTTCAGATTCTGTGTCTCCCTCTCTCTCTTCCTCTCCCCTGCTCGCGCTTTGTCTCTCCAGCTCTCAAAAATAAATAAAACATTAAAAAAAATTGAGGACTTTGTGAGACAATGGTTACATTTAAATAGTTAAATTTTTAATTAAAAAGTTAAATTATATAAAATTACAATTAAGTATATTATATTAAAAACAGAAACTTATCACTTCTAAGGATTTCAGAATATTTTGTTCATGCTTTTGAGATGATTTACATCTGTTATGTCTATGGATACACTATATGATGTTATGTTACTGTGTTTTTCTTCCTAACTTTGCATTCAGAGGCATCACATTGGTAGTTTGAAATCAGCCATGGTAGGAATATTCGTGCCATGGAAATTGACAAACACCAAACATCAGGGCTTTATTTATTGTTGACTGTCTAGACCTAGGAAAATTATGGAGAAAATGTTAATAATGGACATTGAACTTATATATATATTGTGCCTGTAGCCATTGCATTGTGAATGGCAAAGAGAAATTGAGCAGATGTTCTTCCAGTATTCAAAAAATATTACCTGATTCAGTAAAGAAGTTGCTTATACCATTGACAAAGGAGTGAAGTTGCAACATGTATCTTCATTGTTTCACTTTCATTGTTTCAACTAATAAGTTGGCTCAAGCAAAAATATCAACCAGTATTCATGTTGGAACTACATTCATTTGTCATTTACAATTATAGGTTAGTTATACTTAGCAAGTTGGTAAAAATCAGTGAAAGTATTCTGTAAGACTCTATTTGCTATATGCAATTTACAGTACAGACTATATTTTATCACTACTCGTAAATTGGTAAATATACTTTGTGTCAGTAAAATTTATAATAAACTCATGTATGCCTACATTTTTTTCTCCAGAGGGCCTGTTGTTATGCATTTACCAGCACACCACTGGGCAAATCGCCTTAGGCCGAGGAGTGACCAGAGCCCAGATTGGACTCTTTGGAAAGATTCCCAGAAGAGGGAGGGAATCATTGATGGAAAGACGCTTCCATCAATGGAGAGAGGAGGGATGGGTAAGTGAGGCTCAGGTGGAGGGATTAGGCTGGAGGGGTAGAGAGTTCTGAGGAAGAATGCAGGGGTGAAGAGAACCTGGGGTGGGAGGCAGCCGGGCCTCACTATTTCCTCTGCCAGGATGCAAGTTGTGTCCTGAGAGTGAGAGGCAGACAAGTGAGGAGCTGAGGCAGGGTGAAAGTTGGGCCCAAGTGGTCATCAAGGGACACAGAGAAGGGATCTGGGAGGATGAGGCTGACTCAGGAAGCCAGGCGATGACCACACTGGCAGAACTGTAACCATGAGGGTAAGAAGGTGGGGTGTGACCTAGATTCAGGCCATGGGCCAAGCCCTGCAGTGAGGATTGCTATATTATCTCCCAGGACAATCCTAGAGGAAACCAATGCTGGGAGAGTTTAAGTCCTTTATCCAAGGCCCAAAGCTGGTTAGTGGCTGAGTCAGGATGCAAACTCAGGCAGCTAGGCTCTGTTGACAAGGCAGGAGCTTGCACAGTGGCACATCTCTCCTTGGCAAATCCCCTCAGACCATGCAAATAGGAATCTCTTTGGGACAGAGATTGGCAAGGTAGGTGTGGCCGGCTGCTCGTCAAGGGCTTAAGGGCATCAAAAGTACTGGCAAAGCCTCCTCAGCCTGTGGCCCCAGTCTAGTGTCTGGCTGGCCAACACATTCTTGCCAACACTCCACAGTATCTACTGAAAGCTAATAATTATGAATTGGGGCTTGCATTTTATAAAATTCTTTGTTACTTTACTTTCTAGTAACACATTCTTATTGTATTTTTAAACGTAAAGTCCATGACAGACTGGGAACTTAGAAAATTGGTCCTTCGCCTTAGAACACTTGAGAAGCACTGTTCTAACCCACCGTTCTAATCACATTGATCCCCTGCTAGAAATCCTTAGTGATCCCCACTGGCTGTAGCAGAGGTTTCAGATGGTAGGTGGGGACCCGTTTGTGGAACTTAATTGTGTGTGTCATTATCAGCATTAAAAAAAAGAAAAAGAAGGCAACTGAAATAGAAGATATCAGATTATATTACATGTAGTAAATACATTTTTGTTTCACTTACTTATATATTTCATATATAATGCATGTTTATACTAGTGTATGATGAAAAATTTCTGTCTTTCCGTGATCACATAAATAAAAATGTTTGAGTGTCACTGGTCTGCAGATAAAGACGGCACTGCCAGGCCTGGTGTTCCAAGTGTAGGGGAGAGTGACTGCTGAGGAAGAATAAGCAGTGCTTCCTGGGAAAAGGGTGAAGGTGAGCTAGCTGGGTTTGGAGATGTCCAGGTTATGGATGAGCAGAGGGAACAACATGAGCAAAGTCAGAAAGACTATGACTTTCGTGCCTAGATTGTGTGTCTAACTCCAAGAGGGCCTGGGTCATACCACTGGGAGCTTGCAGATAGCATAAGAGTTGCAGTACCTGTGATGGGAGCTTAGGGGACAGAGCCCATAAGTCTGCCAGGGAAATCAGGGAGACTTCCCAGAAGTGCAAGTGCCTTAGATGAGGAGAGTTGGGGTTTGCCAGGACAACAGGCATGTGGAGAAAGCCTGGTCAAGTGGATATCTTAGGAAGAGTCACAAGAAAGCCCATCATGTTTGGGGAACCATGAGGCACTTGGTATATAGGTGGAGCATGAATTAGGGAGGAGGCCTTCATGTGCTGTGTTGAGAGTTAGGATTTCGTTTTGGGATGAGGAGTCACGGAGGAATTTTGAGCAGAAGGATGACATGAGAGGACTTACATCTCAGGACTCCGGCAGCCCTGAGAAGAATGGATTAATGGGGAGGAGACCTGCAGGACCATCACTGCAATAGTTGGGCCTGAAGGAAGGCAGTGGGGGTGCAGGGGCCGGGAGATTCAGGAGGAGCCAGCAGAATTTGTCCATCTGTCCATGATTGGATTGGACACTGAGGGGAGGGAGGAGGCAAGGGTGACCCCCCCACTGTGATTGACTCAGGAAATTGGCTGGGTGATGGTACTTTTGCCCAGAAAAAGAACACAGGGGGCCGAGAGGGTGTGAGGGAGAAGATAACATGTTCACTGTTGAAAGGGGCACCTGTAGGGGGGCACCTGGCTGGCTCAGTCAGTAAAGCATGCAGCTCTTGATCTCAGGGTCATGAGTTCAAGCTCCATGTTGGGTGTAGAGATTACTAAAAAAAAAAAAAAATGAAAATGATATCTGTAGGTGAGTGTGGCAGTAGACAACTGGAACAGAGCAGAGAAATTAGGCCAGGGATACAGCCTGGGGAGAGTGCAGAGTGAGAGAGAAAGCAGTATCAAGGGGGCCTCAGGGAGAAAGGAGCTCACGAGAGACTGAGGAGAGTGGTCTTTGAGGCACAAGATCCAGAAATTTGGGTCCCAGGAGCCAATGGGACAGAAAGGACTTAGGAGGAAAACCAGTGATGCAAATGCTTCAGAAAATCAAATTCCCTGAAGGAGCCATGGGATGTGGTCATTGGGAGGCCACTGATGTGCTGGGCAAGGGTGGAGAGGTGAGTGGTGGGGCAGGAGCCCAGAGGCTTTGGGAGAGAGTGGGGTAACACGGTGAGACAAGGGAGGTAGCAGGGCTGCACTTTTGTGCAAATCAGAAAGGGGTCTCCTTCCTCCAGGCAGATTAACCCCTCATCCCAGCATGCTGGCCTGGCCAGAGATGCGGGCTAGGCTTCAGCCCTGGGTACCCCACCATCAGTGTGCCAGTGCCCTGTAAGTGTAGGCCAGCCTTTCTAGAAATGGGAAAGGAGAGAAGGAGTCATTGACCAAGGGGAGTGCTTGACCATGTGAGGGGTTTATTTTTTTAAGATGTGAGAGACCAGGGCACGTAAACTTGGATGAGAGAGGGGAACTCATGACAGGACAGAGAGACCTGCAACAATAGGCTGGGTGGGCAGGTGGGCAGACAGGCAGGAAGGGGCATGCCTCTGGCGCGCTAGGGGCAAGCCTGGTGTTGCTGTCATGGGGACAGGGAAGGGACTGAAGAGGAGCAGGGCTGTGTGCTGAGCCCACAGCTGGGGGCCCAGTGTGCAGGCCACTCCTGCTGGCAAGAGTTAGCTGAGAATCTCTGCAGCTGAGCAGGGACCCTGAGACACAGCTGAGACTGCCAGTCCGGGGGACCAGTGGTTCTGGTGCCTAGGACTAGGTGACATCTAGACTGCCCAGGCTTTGGGCTGAGAACTGGGCAGACCAGGCTGGAGAGGGTCTTGGCACAGAGCTTTAGTTTACTTATTTTACTTTTTACTATGGAAAATTTTCAAACACACCCAACAGTTGTGGGAAACACAAATGAACCCTCTTATACCTATCATTAGCCTTCAGTGATTATAATGGTTTTCAATGTTAGAGTATGACCCGCCCCCCCACCAAGTACCTTTTTAAAAACTTAAAAAAAAATTGTTTAATAGATATTTAGAAGTTTTAGGTTCACAGCAAAATTGAGCAGAGGGTACAGAGAGATTTCTCATATATCCCTGGTTGAAAACTTTATTCGGAAATAATTTTTTAAGCTTACAGAAATTGCAAGAAAAGTTTCTTTATTTTTAAACAATGTTTTTTCTCATTAGAGAATATATTCTCAGAATGTATACAGAGAAAAATTAAGATCATTCCTGACACTACCACCCCAAAATAAGTACTATCACTCTTTTGGTGTGTTTCCTTACAGTGTTTTTTCTGTGATTTTATGTACATATTTCTTTTAAAGATAACTCTTTTTTTTAATGTTTATTTATTTTTGAGAGAGAGAGAGAGACAGAGTGTGAGCAGGGGAGGGACAGAGAGAGAGGCAGACACAGAATCCGAAGCAGGATCCAGGCTCTGAGCTGTCAGCACGGAGTCTGACGTGGGGCTTGAACTCACAAGCCCCCAGATCATAACCTGAGCTGGAGTTAGACACCTGAGACTGAGCCACCCAGGCGCCCCTTATACATATTTTTAATTGGACTCTTATCCAGAAAATAACCCCATTCCCTAAAACCTTCCTGGCTGGTGTATGCATATGAACTGGCTCAGTCCCAGAGCCCTCACCCCTGAAGTCCTCCACAGACACTGCAGAGAGCAACCACAATTGATCCAAGTTTGTGGTTTGTGGGTACCTTCCTTCCTTGGTTCCAATGCTAATTCAGGTTTCCCCTTAACATTCCTCTCAATTTTGTTTTTCTTGGGTAATATTGGTTGATTTCTGTGGGATGAGTTGTCCAGTGCTCCTTGAACCCCCGTCTTGCCTGCCTCCCACACTCATCTGTGGATTTGGGGCATCGGTGTCTGAGCCTGTCTCCCCAACTCAAGCACTCTGTGAGGGTAGGGCTCGGCTGATTCATCTCAACCTAAGGCACAGTTGGCCTCAAGAAATATGTATGGAACTGAATCAGCCCACTTATTTGGCATTGCCCATCCCCGTCTATGCTGCGGACTCTTGCCTTATACTAATTTATGGCCACCAGCATGGTGTCTGGCATACAATAGGTGCTCAATAAATGTTTGTTACTGCTGCTACCAATAACCTAGGGATTTCTATACATGTTAGGGCTCTGCTGTGTTTTCCTCCTTTCCTTTCCTGCCTCTCCCTCCTGCTTCCAGATGGTTAAGAAAAGATACCATTCCAAAATGTCAGAGGGAAGATGCCCCCTCTTTGTCTCCCTGTCTTCTGTAAGTTAGGAGCAAATCAGAGTTGGCAGTGGATTCACAAGAAGCAGTTCCCTGCTCTGAGGCTATTTTATATGTTTGCATTACTCACAATACCAGTTATCATTAGCAGCAATTAAAACTATTTCAGGATCAGTTCAAAGCTACCTTTGAGGTATTTTAAGTTGGACCAAAGTCCTCCATGTATCTAGTCTAAGCCAAGTTTCCTGGTGTCATTAAAAGCCCACTTGTATTTGGAGAATACTCAATCTGTATATTTTGATTGCCTGAACATTTCATAAATTTCAGGGGTGTTTGTCACAAGTGGGTCAATGTCCCCAGAGCTGTTTAGACTGTCTTTACAAGTTCTACTCCCCCAATCAATTAAGTGAAGGGGACCACAGAGATGGGAGAGGAGGGGGGTGTCTGCAGAGGGTCTTTCCTTAGAGCCAGGCCCTCTGGCCAGGCAGAACCCCTAGGCCCAGAGTGAGGGTGGCAGAAATCAGAACAGGAAGAGATGAGGGCTTAGTTTAGGGTGGGGGCATCAGGACTTGGGAAGAAGGTGAGAATCCAGTTGGGAGGGCCTGGCTTTGAGGAGGGGAGCAGGGAGGCCTTGAGAACATTTTAAGTGATGCTCATGTTTTATTGAAAGATAAAAACAGGGAAAGAACCACTCTTGGCATATTGGACTTCTAGGGAGTTAGCCAGCAATTTGTTCTGACTGACCCTTGGTTGGCCCTGGCCCTGACCCTGGGCCTGGAGGACTGGCAGTGGCATTGGGGCCTGAGATCACTGTTCCCTAAACACCTTCACAACCCTTTGAGACCCTCTAGGGCCATGATTGGCACCAGGCATCTTGCTGCCTGTTGACAGAGTGGGTTTAGCTGGTGGGCTGAGCTGGGTGGCTTCCTGTTAGAAGGGTTCTGAACTGGATGGTAAAGGAGGGTGGAGGGCAATCCAAATGAGAAAAAAGAAGTTCTGGAACAGTGGAGAACTGGGGAAGGGCACTACAGGCAGAAGTACCTATTTAGTCAGGGCAGTGAGACTAAGAAGGGGGAGCAGTCAAGGAAAAACTATCTTTCCTAAGTACCTTTGGCCATGACTGATATGAGTGCTGGGTAGTTCCTGCTCAGAACAGCGGTGTTTGTAATCTGAGGGTTTGTGGTTTGGGAATAAGGAACCTACTGGTGCCTTGGGTTTCCCCATATGCCTTGCTTTGTTCAGAGCCCGCCAGACCCCATTGGTCTCTGATCTGAATCCCTAAATAGATTTTTGTGCAGAATTCACATCTTTGCCCTTCTTTTCAGCTCGAAGACCTGATGTCATGCCCCACTGAAGCAGAATGCCAGCAGTAGCTGTGGCCCTTGCTCCTGGGAGCTGTGCCACCCACCTTACACACGCACACACCCACACCAACCCTGGGGCCCAGGCCTCAGCCCCAGGCTGGGGGGAGTTGTGCAGGAGTAGGGCTGGCAGTTGGGGCCCTGCTCCTGGTGGTGAGTATCCAGAGAGAGGAAGAAGGGAGGACATCATGTCCTTGGCCCCACGCAGTCAGGGGGAGGCAGAGGTCAGGATGACCCACTTTCAGGGTGGTGTGGCTGTGACTGCTTCACATGGTCAGTCTACATATACATGTCAGTCTTAAACTCTTCAAAAAGGGCTGTAAAACATCTGTATCCTGTTTTCATTAGCTTGTAAGCCATGGTGATGGGGACCTGTCTAGTTCTCTGAGCTAACAAGTGTGCCCAGAGGCTAATAAACAGCAGGTGCCTCTAATAAATATGATTTTAATCCTCAGTGTAAATATCTGTGCAAATACATCTGTGAAATGAAAGGTGGGAGCTGAATTCTATATGCAAGTTACACAATTTCTTAGCCGTTTTGAACTAAGAACTGTAGTGTGACTTTGTATGGAGGGTATAGGTTTTGCACATACAGAATGTGTGTATACAATGTGCAGGAGTGTTTTTTTGTGAATAGTCTATATATGTGTGGGGTGAGGTAAGGGGTGTGTGTGTGTGTGTGTGTAAAAGAAGTTTCCATCAGATCAGTTGGAGACAAAACCAGCTACATGCTTTACAAGATCTGGTGCAGAATAAAAGTGTAGGGCCCCTTGTTCAAAATTACTGAGAATTTCAAGACAGCTACAGCTACAGCAGCACGTCAAAGCTTGGTCAAAACTTGACCTTTCTGAGTTGCGAGCCCCATCTGACTTTATAGGTCGAATGCCCATGATCCCTGGCTGGAGAATGTGCACCTCTTGTCTCCCCTCAGCCTTCCTTTACTACCTTGGTAAGTCGTTAAATCTGTTTGCTCTTTCCCCATCCACCTCCTGGGGTGACCTTGATTTGGGGAGTGTAGGGTACTAGCCAGAAGCTGCCCAGAGAGGACCTATAGCAGGTGGACTGTGCATCTCCTGATCTTCCTTACGTTTCAATCTGGACCTCTTTACGGGCACCATCAGGTGTGTCTCTGCTGTTTGCTCAAAATAGTCTCCTGAGGATGTGCACACCCCCTCCAGGACCCCCCACTGACCACCAAGGGCTTCAGTTCTTGGGGGCCCTACTGGGCCCTCTACTGATCTTGTGCCACATAGCACAACTACCTGTGGGGATCAGGGAGCTGGGGGCAGCACTGGGGCAGCAGAGCTCACAGCCTTGAATTCTCAGTGAGGGGGTGTGGAGGGTGGGGACTCCTTAAGTCCTTCCTGTTTATTGCCCTGATTTGCCTCCTCTCCAGTTAAGTATGGTGTGCCTGCTTCAGAGCACACTCAGGAGATGCTAATGGATAAATAGGGTGTTCCCGCCCCAATACCTATACTTGTCAATAATTAGCCATGATTTCCTAGGTTCTGGGAGGAGGCAGTGGCACCCAGGCCTGCCCCACCTGGTTTAACTCATCATTGTAACATTAGCATAGCAATTCCAAGGTCCCTGAGTGGGGTATTCCACTCATACCTGGGGATATTCCAGATATGGCTTCTCCCAAGCATTAAGGGAACTTGAGAAGTTACTTCACCATGTTCCTGATCCTAGCCACAGACTGGTCCCTAAACTGAAGCCCTTTGAGCTCTCCTGGTAACCATGAGACTTCCTGTGTGCTTCTGTCTTGGGGATTGCAGGTGGAACTGTGTGAACAGAATGCCTGAGGGCCTCCTTGAGGAGGACCAACTGCCTTAAGCCAAAAGACCCAGGAGTGTAAAGGTTGTTTGGGCAAGTGTAAAGGGCAAAGTAGGCAAGAAAGGGGATTTAGGCCCAAGTTATTGAGCAGGAGTAGAGATGTCGGTAAAGTCGTTAATCACTGGCCATGGGGTTTGACCTGCTCCGGAGAGATGGAGTGACCAAGGCTCCCATGCAAGGGTGTGATGACCAGCTGGCTTTCCAGGAAGAAAAAAGTCCTTTTTAAGACTCTTTCAATGTCTGTGGTGTAAATACTCCCACCAAGTCCAATTTCAAGCTGCCACTGGTTTAACAACTGACTTATAGAATTCTTGAATATTTAACAGCCAGCTCTCACTCACTGCCTGTTAGCTCACTCTCCAGACCAGAGGCCATCAACAACCCCCCAGGATCCACCTGCATACCTCTCTGAGCTCAGACACCCACTTCCCTGCCTGTATTACAAAATATTATTATACATGCATTGGACAGTGCATGAGCCCAGGCTTGAGGCAGGCCATTCAGCCAGCCCTTCATGCTCCTTGTGCTTCAGTCCTGGGGGAAGGCTGGCTGGTCAGCCTTGTGGTTTACCATGATGCTGCTGAGGTGATGGATGTGAAATGACTTTGTCAAAGTGAACAGCAAACCTAGTCAGGTGATGTGCCACAGCCCAAGGCCCGGGGACTACCTATTTCTAGTCTGGAGCAGAGGGGAAGTCTGACTCCATGTCAACCACAAAGGTTTGACAAGCCCCAGTTGGGAGCATCTAGCAGTTTGCCAGCTGACAAGCCACCCTGCCTCTCACCTCCCTCAGTCACATGCAGCTGCCTCACACACTCCCACTTCCAGGGGACCAGGTGTGCAGGGTGATGAACACCAGGTAGCTAGGAAGCCACTAGGTCAGTTCCCTGAACCACAGAACAACACAACACCCATCCCAGGGGTTGAGAGTCTAGCCACAAAAGTCCACTTGCAGAAGGGGCTTCCTGGTCTTGTGGCCAGGCCATTTCTCTGGGTGCAGGTTTTTCATTGTGCAATCTTCTCAAAGACCCACCTGTACTTGACTCCTTCCCAGTGACTCCATTTCCCCCTCCTCTGGGCTTCTGGAATGGTACAAGGGCCCCACCTTAGCCAGGCAGCTGCGATGAGAAGTATTGACCCAGCTGCCTCTCTGCTCACTCACAGTGTCAGGTGGAAGAGGCCGAGACAGCAGCAGGGACTGATGCTCTGTTGGTATGGCCAGGGATCCTAGGAATGTCTAGAGGCAGGACTGGGGCCAGGGTCCTCTGGGAGTCAGCCAGCCACTGGGTGATGAATGGTACAGGGAACCGATGAGAAACAGGCTCTGGGCCAGGAAAAACAGCCCAGAGCCACAGGTGTTCTGCTGTTCCTGCTCCTGTCCTGTCTTAATCCCTCCTGTTTTGTGACAGCACTCAGCCAGGCCTGGAAACCAGCAGGGAACACCTGCTGACCCGAGAGTAAGTTTCTATGGGGGATGGAGGAGGTCACATGTGTCTGGTTTCTGTGGACATTACACTCAGCGTCATTGCAGGAGACAGAGTTGCAAATGAACCAGCACACCACACGGCAACACATGCTTGGCCAGGAGTGGGCACATGTGTGAGGGGTAGAGTAGAAGACTCCATGGAGGGCTCCTTTGATCCCTTGACCATTTGAACAGGGTGTGAAAGTGGGTCCCCCCGCCCCATGGCTCCAGTCTCTCGCACATACCAGCTCCAACCCTAGGGCTCACAGATCTGCCTTCTGGGAATCTATGGGGTGGCCCAAGGCAGCCTGCCCTCCCCACCAAGAGGTCACACAGCCAACTTCCTCCATCCAAAGCCTTCCAGAACCTCACTACTGGCTTTGCCAACACGGCGGACATCTCCCCTTCTCAGAACATAAGGGAGTCAGATTCCCTGGCTGCTCTTTCCATGAATGATCAGGAGAGGGGGGAGAAGGAGGGCTTTAGCACTTGGGGAAGGGGCTCTTAGAAGGTTCCTGGAAGGTGAGAGGGAATAGGAGGGGAGGAGACAACACCAGTTACATAGAGGATGGGGCCCGCCCAGAGCTAGAGCCCATCCAGATCCTGGTGTACCCTCCCAGGAAGTTCAGGGTTGGCACCAACACACTTTAGGGCCTTAACGAGGGTGCTCCGGCTGAGGTCTGGTCCCCTACAAAGTGCTGACTCTGAATCGGATGTGATGAATGAGGGAAAATGACTGTAGCAATTGAGTTCATGGCAAATGCTTGTGTGTGTGTTCCCTCATTTAAAAAACAATCTCTGTGCATTGTTGATTCTGAGACTGTCTTCTGTCTCCCTCTCTGGAGAATTTTATGGGATTCCATACTTGGTTTAGAATGTAGGAAAAACACCTACCCACCCCATGCCCTACACATAGTAGGAACCTAGTGAATGCATACACTTTTACAAGTGGTCACTTGGGGTTGAGGGAAAAGGGGCTTCCCCAGCCTAGAAGCTGATGGGCGTTTGGTCCCTGCCTCCCCTCCTTCTCTCTCCAGCTGATGACAGATACCTGGATGTCATAACATACTCCATGTCCTCATCTGATATTCTGGGACACAGGCTGGGGAGGGTACCCGAGTAGGTCCCCACTGACTGAGGCTGGACTTTCTTACACCGTGGGCTGGCCTGTACCAGTCCCAGGATGGATGCAGAAGGGTGAGGCACTGATCCTGCTAGTTGGGCAGGATGCTGGCAGGAGGGCGGGGATGAGCAAGGGCGGGGCTTCCAGAACAAAGGCGAATGGGGAGCCCTGGGGGCCCAGGCTAGGCATCAAAAAGGCTCTGCAGAGTGAGCAGGCGATCGCAGCTGCCCGCCTCTGCATCCAGCAGTCAGTCAGCCAGCTTGTGCCGGTCCCTTCTGCCTGCCCCAGACGGGCACCAAACAACACTGCTTAGAGAGCCCTTGTTCTCCAGCGTGATTGCGCCGACACTGCTCTGTGGTTTTCTCTACTTGGCGTGGGTTGCTGCTGCAGTTCCAGAGGAGGGCAGAAGGATGGCTGAGAGCGGAGCCAGGCGCCGGGAGGGCCGTCGGGAGCATGCCTTCATCCCAGAGCCCTTTGATGGAGCCAGTGTAGCTCCACACCTCTGGCTGCACCGCTTTGAGGTCATCAACAACCTCAACCATTGGGACCATGTCACCAAACTAAGGTTTCTGAAAGAGTCTCTCAGGGGAGATGCCCTGGAGGTCTATAGTGGACTCAGCCCCAAGGACCAGGGAGACTACGGGGCTGTGAAAGAGACCCTCCTGAAGGCCTTCGGGGGGCCCGAGGCCTCCCACAGCCACCTGCCCAAGGAGATCGTCTTTGCCAACAGCATGGGTAAGGGCTACTACCTCAAGGGGAAAATTGGCAAAGTGCCCGTGAGGTTCCTGGTGGACTCGGGGGCCCAGGTCTCTGTGGTCCACCCCAGCTTGTGGGAGGAGGTCACAGATGGTGACTTGGACACTCTGCGGCCCTTTGAGAACGTGGTAAAAGTGGCCAATGGGGCTGAAATGAAGATCCTGGGCATTTGGGATACAGTGGTGTCCCTGGGCAAGCTGAAGCTGAAGGCAGAGTTCCTAGTGGCCAATGCAAGTGCTGAAGAAGCCATTATTGGTACCGATGTGCTCCAGGATCACAATGCTGTCCTGGACTTCGAGCATCGCACGTGCACCCTCAAGGGGAAGAAATTCCGGCTCCTGCCTGTTGGAGGGTCTTTGGAAGATGAGTTCGACCTGGAGCTCATAGAGGAGGAGCCCTCCTCGGGCGAGGGGGAGCAGCAGCTCTCCTACTGAGAAGCCCCCTTTTCCTTACCCCCCAAACATTGGTTGGAAGACCCACTACAATGGAGGGGAAGGGCAAATATCCTCACTGGGATCACTGGGTTTTGCCAACCCTCTGGGTTTTGCCTCCTTCTCCTTCTGCAGGGGCCTCTATCTGCCCCTGGTGGGGGAGGCTTCTATCTGAAAAGGCACAGGTGAGGGAGAACAAGCTGGCTATCTCAGTGGGAGAGAGAGTCCTTGCGGTGGTCAAGCTGCTATTGCTGGCAAAGATTTAAGGCTGGAAGAAGGTTCCAAGAAGGCTGGAAGTGACTGTCTTGGAGAGAAGACTGGGGCACCCCATCAAATCCCCTGAGTTATGGGTCAGTTACCTTGAGGTGCATGCAGTTTATCTAAGCTGGGCTGGGTCCTGGCTGCAGGGTCCTCACAAGCAAGCCCCAGTGCTTGCAGGTGAGGGTCACAACTGCTCTGGGATTCTTTCCTGTTGGGTCTTCCCACCTACCTGTATGATGTAATTTCCTTCTGTCATTGCTTTGAAACCCACTGAGCCTTATGCCAATAATTCACTACTTCAAATACCAATAAAAATTGACTCATGGAAAAACCACACAATGTGTTGACTGAGGATGAATGGAATGAATGTGAGAGGCTGGGTAAAACAGGGAGAAAATGTCAAAGAGAACGAAGATCCAAGTACTCAGTGAGTGACTAGCCTGGAGATGTATGAGAATATATACACAGTGACTGTAGATATATTTTGGATTTTCTAAGATAGCCTCAATTTCAAATATTTTTACTTATTTCTTCCATAATTCCTCTAATCATTTCCAATTACTATATTTTTGCATCTAAATTGCCTCTTATACCCAAGCGTGACCCTAAAGTTATTTGTGAGGTACTGACTGGGGGCTGGAAGAGTATGGTTATGTAAACAAGTGGGCACGTATTTGCCTGGCAAATAGTTCTTACAGTCACCGGGGAGACAGAGGTGGCCTTGGAGGCAGAAAGGTCATGGGACAAGTGTTGATCTGCATGGGGCAGCCCAAGGGAGTCTGGAGGACAGAGGAGCAGGTGGCAGTGGGGGCTCTGGCATCAGGAGGACAGCTCCTTCTGGAGGGACTTGGGGCCCAAAACAAGAGAAATGGGATGAAGTGGAGAGGACATTCCTAGATCTGGGAATGGAGTGTTCATCTCTTTAGGGCTCTACCTCGTGTCTGCTCCCAGGTTCCTGCCTTTCTCTTTGGAACTCAGTAGGGTTGGGAATTTGGAAACATCCAGGTGAAAAGGATCTTCAGGGAGACAGAGGGTTTAAATCCTCAAGAGCTGTTGAAGATGAAGGCCATCTTCCCTTCATGAGGGTGGGATAAGCCTCTCCTGGAAGTTTCTACCCAGACATCCATCCCTAAGGGAGAGGCAAATAGCTGAGCAGGAGCCAGAGGCAGAGATGAGTCTTCTTCCTCAGAAGCCCCTGGAGACTTGACCCTGACCCTCCTGAAGCTGCTGTAAGTCAGGGGCACTTGCTCCCTTCTCAGAGTCCAGATGTGATTCTCCTGGATACTGAGGCCCAGGTGCAACCCTAATCCTCGTGATTACTGCAGCCCCATCCCTGCGCAGCATATTAAAAGGAATTGGCTCCAGGCTCAGGGCACGTGGGGTGGTGGGCGGTGCTAGATCGGGAGGAAGTCTTTTTCCGGGGAAGTGAGGCCTGGAGAGGGGGTACTCTCTGAGAGGCCTGACCATGGAAGTGGGAGAACCCCAGGAGGAGGTAGGAGGACTAGGGAAGGGGATGGTCTCTCCGTGCCTCCCAGATCCCTTTCTCAAGTTTGGTTTTCAGCTCCTAACAAACGTGGCTTCTCTCTTAGGCCAAGCCTTCCCCTCAGGGGACAACCTAGGTGGCACCTCCCTGTGACCCATTTTCCTCCAGGTCCTTCAGTTCCAAGGCACACGCTGAGCTGAAGGAGGGAGGGTGAGCTGTGGGAGGGTAGGGAGGCGGACAGGGTTTGGGGCCAACACCCAGGTTGTCCCCACTCTGCCCTTCCCCACGCATGGCAGCTGTTGAGCCCTGTCCTACGTGAACAGGAACAGGATGACCTGTGCCTCAGCTGCAGAGACACTTGCCCCCCTGTTCTGAGTGAAGGGAACGGGTCTGAGCTGCCAGCTCTCTCCCATGGAGGAAAATGAGCTCCAAGATGGGTCCAGCCGGAGGAGGGATCTGTGACTTCCGAAGCATAGGCCCCCATGGAGGCAGGAACTAAGTGGTGGCTCTTATCCTGGGAATGGGGCCAGGACTGGAGACCAGAGACCTGAGACAAATGCCACGTGTGTGTGTGTGTGTGTGTGTGTGTGTGTGGTTACAAATGCAAATGTGTGAAGCTGGAACCTGGGTGGCAAGATGAAGTGAGCCTCTGAGAGAAAAGCATCAAGGGGAGAGCCCTGGAGAGCAGCTGGGAAAAGTAGGTTGTGGGCACATTGCAGAAGGCTTTGTGCCTTGGTGAGGAGTTTGTGCTAACTTGCACAAAAACGTTTAAACCGTTGGAGGACCAGGAAGACCCATCCAGCTTCTGGCTGTATGATGGAGTACAGTAGCAGTGGCGAATGTAGCTCTGGAAGCCAAGGCACTATTCAGACTCAGGGTCTGAACTTGAGATGATGGAAAGAAGACCGGGAGGTAACAATGTAAAGGTTTAATCCTGGCTGCATGTTAGAATCACCTGGGAAGATCAATTAAAGCTGGTTCTTCAGGGTTCTACCGTGCAGCCAGGCTGGAGAATTTGTGGTCTGACATCCCACCTGTATATACCACCTCATGACCCAAAGGGTAACACCTGGACTAGCAGAAAAGCAGCATCAGTGTCCCCTTCTTAGAAATGCACACTCTCTCCCCACCCCCCAGGCCTGCACCAGAGCCTCCACTGAACAAGCTCTCCAGATGATTCTCATGCACAGGAATGTTTGAAAAGCTCTGGCCAAGAACATTGTAGTTAACGGGCAACTCATGGCTCCTGCAAGGCACTCACTTCTCTAATAATGGCCACCATACCCTGAATGGCTATGAATTCCCCACACTATGCTGGATAAGTCCTCATGCCTTTATCCAGCAAACATTTATTCTACTTTTAAACTTTGGTTTTGAAATAATTTCAGGCTTTCAGAAAAGCTGCAAAAACAGTACAAAAATTTTCCATCCGTTTCACCTAGTTTCCCCAAATAGTAACATTTTACCAATTAACCTTATCTCTCATTCTCTCCTTGTCTGTATCTGTGTGTGTATGAACTGTTTGAAGATTGCAAATATGTATTTACTTCTAAAGATTTTAGTGTCTCTTTCCTAAAAAACAAGAAATTCTCTTATATAACCACAATACAGTGATCAAATCAGGAAGCTAACATTGGTATACTACTGCTATTGCCTGCAGACCTTATGACATTTTCCCAATTATCCCAATAGTGACTTTTACAGCAAAAGAAAACCACTGTTTTCCAGTCCAGGATTCAATCCAGCCACACGCTGCATTTAGTTACCATCCCTCTTTGGCCTCCTTAACCAGAATGAGTCCTCAGTCTGTCTTTCATCCCCTTGACATTTATGAAGACCCAGGTCATTTGTAGAATATGAATCTACCTTTCTCGTGCCTAGATTCAGGTCATGCATTTTTGGTGGGAATGCCCGAAAAATTGATGATGTGTCCTTCCTGGGGCACATCGGGAGCCTCGAGGTGCCTGTTGGTGCTATTACTGGTGATGTTGACTTTAATCAGTTGGTCAGTGTGTCTGCTAGGTTTCTCCACTGTAGACTGTTTTGTTGTGTATAATTAATGTTTTCTGGGTTGATACCGAGAGACTGTACAAATAGCTTGTTTCTCATCAGATGTAACCACTCGACCCATGGATGATCGTCTGTCAATGATTTTCTAATGCTATTCCCTACATTTACACGTGATCCCTTACTGCTTATTATTCATGTCATTGTAGACTCAGACTCTTGTTTTATTCTGTGAGTTATGGTCGGTTACTACCATTATTTTGGTACTCAAATTATTTTAGGTTTGCCCTTGGGAACTTGTTCAGATTGGCTTCTGTCTTCTTGGGCCATGTCCGCATCATAATCTGGGCCCATACTTATTTTCTGTCATGGGATATTCCAGGTTCATCTTGTATCTTCCCTGTTCCAGCCTTGGAATAGGCCATTTCTCCAAGGATCCCTGCTTCCTTTTGGTGGAGTCTCATATTCAGAAACCAGGATCTGGATGTTAGGTGTGTTCCTTGTTACTGGGATGTCCTTCTATTACATTGCTGCTGGGGTGGTCAGATCTAAAGAAAAAAAAAAAACAGTATATCTCTATGTTTCTATATCTCTCTCTCTCAATATGCATTAAAAATGAGTTCATACTGGGATGAACACTGGGTGTTATATGGAAACCAATTTGAAAATAAATTATTTAAAAAAAATGAGTTCATACTAATACCTCCAATTCCAACCCAGAATCATAGGGTCTATTCTAATCTCCCTTTCCATAGTTGCAGCTTCTTTCTCCAACAAGAAATCTGACTCTAGGTGACCTATTTGCTTAGCGTTAGAATACCAAGAAAGTAGTTTCAGAATTGCTAGCTCATATGCCTATGAAAAACAAACTCACAAGTTACCACATATTAATCACCTACTCAGGTGTGGGTGGTCCTTGGCAGCAAATAAGAAAAATAAATTATGAAATCAGACTGCAGTCATCATAAGGAGAGCTAAGACTCCCAAGTGTATAAGGCCTGAAGTGTCAGTCTGAAGGTATCAGTTAGTCTTGAGGACACAAGGTGTCTGTTAGGGAAGCTGGCGTTAGAGACTGGAGGTCATAAGTCTTGTGGCAGTGCTGAGGGAGTGGCTGGCCTCCATGCCCCAGAGCAGTCACCTGGCCTGCCCACCTGGTCCTCAGCCACTGAAGAGACACTGAGGCAGCTGTCAAGTGATGCCACCACATGGTCTAGTCCCATCAGTCACTGTCCTATCCAGAGTCCACTGTTGCCAAGCAGTCCGGGTAATGAATGTGGTTTCCCTAGCTGGGCTGTAAGGAGAGCAAACTCTGGTCAGGCCACTCTGACCACCTCTTCCCCTGGCTGTTGTGTTTTTCAATGTGGGTTCACACATTGGCTCTCAAGTTCTGACTGCTCACATACTGTGGGCCAGCCTCCCCTCAACCTGGACTGGGGCAGTTCTCCAAAGCACATGTCATCTGTGAGACTTGTTTGGGGTCGGCCAGCATCGCCTCACCTCGCCCCGCTTCTCTGGGCTCCTATTAGAGCATCTTCCTACCCTAGGAAGTGTATGAAGTAAGCCCTGAGCTCTGGCGATCTACAGTCTGAGGAAGGAGGCAGCTCTGTAATGGAACCCCAGGCCTCAGAGTGGCCCGGTGCTTGTCCCCTCCCTACTTCCATCTGTGTAGGGCTGGGAGCACAAGGTCACGTGGCGGGGATCAGGAAGGGCTCCACAGAGATCTTTAAGCTGAAGACAAGTGGCTGTTTCCCAAGAAGAAGTGGGGTGGAGGGAGGAGGGTGAGGAAAGGGAGCAAGGACCATTGGGGCTGGGCTGGCTAACAGAGTGATTGGGGGTGGGGAGACACAGAGAACCAGGTGTGGAGGATCTTGTATGACTTTTGAGGTGACTCCAGAAGGCCAGGGATAATTGATGGTGGATTCCTTCAGCTTTAAGATGTATTCAATTAAGAAGTACATTATAAATTTGATAATTAGTTTTGGAAGAAGAAAAAACATAAATGTATGTGCCAATGGTATATCTTGATTTAAGAAGCAGTAAAATGTGTATGTGTGTGTGTGGGGGGTGGATGTAGGTCCTAAAGTAGAGAAAATACTTGACTTCATCTCAAGTAGCAACCCAGATCCATGCAGCTGCCTGGTGGGTGGTGCTGCAAAGCATTCTGGTCCTGCCTGTGTTCAGACACAGCCAGAAAGATGTCATGATTGATTAGTGATGTCTGTTCTGGGAGCAAGTGTGGAGAGTGAGCATCTAATTGCTCTACTGTGTGCAATCAGGGCCTTCATCCTTAGGTAGAGGGGAGCTATGGAAGCATTATAGGGAGGGATGTAATGTGACATCTCCATGAGTAATGCATCTGAGCTCCAGTTCACAAATGCAGAGATGTATGGGAAATGACATTTAAAATGTTTTTCAAAAAAAAAAAATGTTTTTCCAAAATTAAAGCTAATTGCATCTGGGCTGTTGAGAAGGTCAGTCTCAGTCATTTTGGGGGCTCTCCCAGAATCTTATGCAGCACTGAAGCCTTGTGGGGAGAGGGGAGGCTAGCCAAGGACACCTGGTGCACTGTTATCATGGAGATGCTCATGTCCTGTTCACGTGATCCCTTTAGGCCATGTGGCTGTGCTGCTTTCTGTGCTAGGCACAGGGGCATTAGCAGCCTGGGTCTCAGGTCTTCCCTTCCTAGGGACACCAGGCAACCCCTCCCTGTGATGTTCAGCCACTTCTTTAGGGCGAGGCTACTGAGTGACATATGGGTGCCTGTCCTCTCCAGGACTGACCACCATCCATCCCCTGTCCAGCACATCTGTCTTCCTTGTCCCCTCGTATGCACCTGAGCCCATCCCACACCTCCCTGTCCAGGGCACTAGGATAGATTCCCATCCATGGGTTTAGGCAGGTACAAAAGTTGGGGAAGAAAAGTACCATATCTTACAGGTAACACTGGCTTTTAGCCCAGGACCATAAGCAAACCCTAAAAGGCCAGACTACTTGCCTGAAATGGAAGAGTCA
Source organism: Paguma larvata (assembly GCA_030068075.1). Classification (NCBI taxonomy): domain Eukaryota; kingdom Metazoa; phylum Chordata; class Mammalia; order Carnivora; family Viverridae; genus Paguma; species Paguma larvata. The sequence goes on from CM057836.1 coordinate 51,715,659, forward strand.
GGGAAGAATCTGAAGCAAAAGCACACATCGTTGTTTTCTTTTTTTTTTTTCTTAATAATTTTTTTAAATTATTTATTTTTGAGACATAGAGACAGAGCGTGAGCAGGAGAAGGGCAGAGAGAGAGGGAGACACAGAATCCGAAGCAGGCTCCAGGCTCTGAGCTGTCAGCACAGAGCCCGACGCGGGGCTCGAACTCACAGACCGCAAGATCATGACCTGAGCCGAAGTCGGCCGCTTAACCGGCTGAGCCACCCAGGCGCCCCACATTGTTGTTTTCATGTTCTGCTCTGCTGTGCGTTCCAGCCTCCTGTGGAAGGGGCACAGGCATAAGTCTGGATAGAAGGGGTTGTCTGGTGGGGAGACACCGCTGGCCCAGGTGCAGGCTGAAGAGGCTGATAAGGAGGCTCAGTGGGGAAGAGGGACCAATTTCTGAGGTAATAGGGTGATTTTGCCCCTCAGGAAACATTTAACAACGTCTGAAGACCTCTTGGGTTGTCATAGACTTCAGAGAGGTGTTGGTGGGGGTGGTGCCACTGGCATCTTGTGGGCAGAGGCCAGGGCTGCTGCTAAGCCTCCCGCATTGCACAGGGCAGCCCCCCAACATGGAATTCTTTAGGCCTGATGTCCACAGCAGTGCCAAGGCTGAGAAGGTGGCCCGAGGTAGAACTCACAGTTTGCTGATACGGCAATTTCTTTCTAAGTCTTACAAAACCCCTGGAATGTAGGTTTTATCTCCATTTAACAGATGGGAAAATTGACATCCGGGGAGGTTAGTTGGCTCAACGTTGCTCAAATGGTAAATGGCCAAACTGAGTTAGAGGTTAAGCCCCTTTGACTTCAGAATACTCGATTCACTCTGCTGAAGCAGTCCACACAAAGACTTGGTAAAAATGAATTTGTTTTAATCTATTATAAATAGAGCAAGGCAAGACAAAGTGGGTGGAAATGAATTTGAAAAGCTGAAATGTTCAACAAATAGGTCTTGGTTAACTAAACAGTATGTAAGGTATTTGTAAAACTCCTGAACATGTTACTGTGGTTAGAAACCTTTTTTTTTTTTTTTTTACCAATTTACGAAAAGAAAAAACTTATAAAAATTACCGAACAAGTAGAAGAGACATAACTGAGAACAAATGGAGGAAGAGCTCCACCGAAAACCTCCCCCAAATTTCAGATCCTTTTGTTACTTGATTGCTTGGTTAATTTTTTTCCTTGTTTAAATTCCTTTTAGTAATTTGTTGTCTGTTATTGTTTTTTTCTTTCTTCCTTTTTGGCAAAAAAAGGACGACATAGTATTTTCTCCATACTTTATGTAACTAATCCCCTATCTTGGACATTCAGATTATTTTCAACATTTTGCCATTATAAACCTCACAGTACAGTGAGGAAATGGAATGTATGGCAGCCACACACAACACACAAACCTCACAGCCATAATGATAAGTGGAAGAAGTCAGACACCAACATGTACAATATAATTCCATTTATATAATAATCCAAAACAAATAGACAAAACGAAGCCACAGTGTGTAGAGATGCGCATTGAGGAGGCAGAATCACAAAGGCAAGAGAAAGTATGTGATTATGACAGAAGCAGGGGAGCTGTGGTGATGTGTCAGGAAGGGCATCTGGGGACATCGGGGGGGCCAGCATTGTCTTGATTCTGGAATGCTAAGATTGTCTTGATTCTCTCACTAAGGAGAACATTTATGTTCTCTGCACTTTATGTGCATGGCATTTCACGATACATTTTTTAAATGTTTATTGATTTGAGAGAGAGCAGGGGAGGGGCAGAGAGAGAGGAAGACATAGAGAATCCCAAGCAGGCTCTGTGCTATCAGCCTAGAGCCCGATGCGGGGCTCGAACTCCCAAACCTGGAGATCATGATCTGAGCTGAAATCAAGTGTCTATGCTTAACTGACTGAGCCACCCAGGAGCACCTCACAGTACATTTTTTAAAATGAACAGAATTAAGATAGGTGGCTGAAATATTAAGGGGAAATGTAAGGCCAAATACTTGAGAAGGTATGAAAGGATACATGCCACCTCCATTCTACATCAAAATCGCATTTAAAAAAAATTGATCTTAAGCTATTTATTTATTTATTTATTTAGTGAGCGAGGGACAGAGAGAGAAAAAAGCAGGGCTCACCCAAAGCAGGGCTCGTGGTCACCTGATAGGGGCTCAGATTCATGAACTATGAGATCATGACCTGAGCCAAAGTCAGATGCTTAACTGACTAAGCCACCCAGGTGCCCCCAAATCCCAATTTTTAAAAAATAATGTGGACTATATTTTTCTACCAAATTGTCCTTTGGGCTGAATTGTTCCCCCTGCCCCCGCCAACTTGTTCTCAAACCAGATTGTTTTCTATCAAACTGCTTTTGTTTTTGACTAAGCCACGTGGATTATTCTAAAGTGCAGGTACTTTCCATGGCGGTCTGCCCTCCTTCCTGCGACCTTGCCCGTGATAAAGTCCTTCATTTGTAGTGAACCCCTCACTTGCCGTGTTTCACCATCTGCCCTCTGGGCCATGTGATCCCAGAGACCTCATTCTGCCTCAGCTGTGAGCTTGAAGTCTGTCTCTTGATCCTATTCACTCACTTGTCTCTCTGTCTGCAAATGTGGACAGCTGAGCGCGCTGTGTGCCAGGCACAGGTGTAGGTGCCGGGATGCCACTAGCGTGGAGAGTTGTGTCTTTGCTCTTGCAGAGCCCCATTTTAACATCAGACAGACAAAACAGAATGTCCTGTGGTACGAAGAGATGAGTCCGGATGAGAGGGGTAACGGGTAGGAAGTGAGGAGGGATGTGTAGTTTTATATAGAGGGGGTCACGGGGGCCTCGTGGATAAGGTGACCTCTGTGCAAAGACATGAGTGAAGGGAGGGGAAAGTCACAGAGGTGTCAGGGGAGGGCATTTGGGCAGAAGGAGTCGCAAGTGCAGAGGTCTGGGGTGTTAGAGAACAGCCCGTGGGGCAGGGTGGTAGGACCTGAGGCCAGGGAGGGTGGCCAAGGACAGGTCAGGTGGGGAGCTGCCTCTGAAGAGACTCTAATGTTCTGCTGAGAGCCGGAGTTCCACAGGCGGCTTTTGCACTGAGGAAGGCTGGGATCTGAGGTCTGTTTTAAAAGGAAATGGTGTGTGTGGGAGATCCTGGGGACAGACGGGGGGGGGGGGGGGCGGCGGGGGAGGGGAGACCAGCTTCCCAGTGACCTCCTTATGGCTTCACTCTGTGGTGGCCCCTTCACTGTAGACACTGGCCACTGAGCCCCCTTTCCTCTCTGACCCATAGTGGCAGGGTCTTGTCTGAGATAGCCCCTCACATTAGCCCTCAAGAAGTTTCAGATCCTGCTTCTGTTAGGCACTCTGAGTGCCATCTTGTCATCTCAGGGTCATCCTCCGATGTGGAGAGTGTGCCGTCCATACCTGAGTCCAGATTATTGTATTTGTGTTGAATGGGACAGGGTTGGGGACCGTGTTCCATTTATGCCACCGGATGCCTTCTTGTAGGTCTGCGTCCACTAATTTAATCTCAGTGGAACCACGAGGAGTTTAACTCTTAAATTTGCATGTGATTTTTCTCTTTGAAAATACACAACAGGGGCGCCTGGGTGGCTCAGTCGGTTGGGCGGCCGACTTCAGCTCAGGTCATGATCTCTCAGGGTCTGTGGGTTCGAGCTTTGCGTCAGGCTCTGTGCTGACGGCTCATCAGAGCCTGGAGCCTGCTTTGGATTCTGTGTCTCCCTCTCTCTCTGCTCTTCCCCTGCTCACATTCTGTCTCTATGTCTCTCAAGAATAAATAAACGTTAAAAACAATTAAAAAATAAGAGAATACACAACAGAGCAGATTCCAGGCTAGTGCCGTGAAAACAATTTCCTCATTTACTTCTAATCCAATGATCTTTCTTGAGTTGGGGAGAAAGGGTGGTGTTCCTTCTGCTTCTGACAGGTGACTCAGACCCAGGCCAACTCTGCCGCGGCTTCCAGCCTCTGCGGAAACCCCCAGAGGAGCCCCAGTTCCCCTAGACAAGTAGGGATTGCTTTCAGCCCTGACGCAGCTCCCTACTAGTCTTTGGCAAGTTTATTTCCACTGCTTAAAAAACCCCACGCTCATCTTCTCTCTCTGCACTCTGGATCCCAATAACCTTACCCTTTGCTTAATCAACTTCCCTTCTCTCTGCTTGCCAAAGAGAGGACCAGAACATTTTTTTATTATTATACGCAGGTAGCACTCTTATACAACTGTGTCCTCCCTATTCTCTACAAAGGTGAACGTAAAATGACTTCCAAAATTACATATGTTAAAATAGAAGAAATTTTAAATAAAAATCAAAGTCAGGGAAAAGACTAGGGGGAATTTAGATAATATACAAATCGCAGGGTCTCACGTAATTATTAAAGGTGAGGTGTGAATTTGGCTCTGAGCTTCCTGCAGCCTAAGCAGTAAGAGAAAGGTGATCCGTTTAATGATGTACTTTTTCCCTGAGGAAATACACACCCATTCTTCAGGGAAAGCAATGAGATTCCTGCTCTGAGTTCTGGAAAGTGGTTTCGCCCATCATTGAGGGATGTAAGTGTGAGGAAGAGAAAGCAGTGCCTCACCCAAGTCTTCTCTTGGTCATCCATTTCCACTAACGCCTCTTCTGGGCCCCACGCTGTTCCATGCCCTGTGCTGGTCGGTGCTCGCCCTGCAGCTGCTTGGACCAAAGCTTTTAATTGCCAAGTTGCGGAGAACCGTCACAGCCCTGGCAGTTGCAGAGTTCACACTTGAAATGTGGAGTCTTTGTTGACTGGCTAGCACTCTAGCTACTGTTGTTCTGAATTTGCTTTTGGAAAGACACCTGCAAACCTGGTCCCTAAGGCACCTCCCACTCTTCCGATGAGGTGCCTGAAAAATTGTAGGCATTTTCGCAAGGGTCTCTCTGCGTTAACCAGCCCTGTACTTCCTGGTCTCTCTTTGAGAGTCTCTGAGCTGCCTTTGCAGGGCTGGAGGGGTCTTAGGATTTGTTTTGACTTTTTGAACAGCACCTAGGTGAGGTATGACCTGAAGAAACGCCCCTTTCCCCACCTTTGGCCACATTCTGTCCCTGAGTCACTCTCTTCTCTCTCTTCCCTGTCAGTTTAACCACTTCCTGCCTGCTGTTTGTTGTCTAAAGAGCACAGTCAGAACAACATATTTGAACACTCCCCTGCCATCTCATGTAATTTTCCCTTCCAGGCTGATTTCTTCTCTGAATGTTAGAATTTTGTCTTCTGAAAACCTTAGTTGCATCTCCAACAGTGCCAGGGCTTCTCTCCTTGCTGGTAAAATAATCCTAATTGCTCCTGTGTGCTGAGTGCTCCTGTAAGTCAGGCACGGGGCTAGGCTCTTTCCATACCCTCTCTCACATAATCCCCCCAACAGCCCCAGGAAATAAATACTATTTTTATCCTTGCTTTACAGACTGAGAAAATAGAGCCCAGGACAATTGCCCCAGGTCACCCAGAGTATAAAGGCTAGAGCTGGCACTGGCCCTTGGATCTGTCTGATCAGAGTCCATGCGCGTGACCATAGCCCGGGACCCCCATCCAGGGTATCTGTAGGACACTGCGGTCTCCCTGACCATTTCCCATTCTGCTGCTGATCAGAATTCACTCCAGTGCTCCTCGATAACAGCATCTTATCTCTTCTGGGTGATGGGAATATCAGTAAGGCAAGGCAAGAATTTGTCAGACATTTTTAACTAAATGACTTTTCCAGGAGATGGTTTGGGTCTCCCAGACCTACTGGGGCAGGGCTGGGGACTGCTGCTGGGCGGTATCCAGCCTGGCCATCTGGGTGGCCAGCAAGGTTGGTTGGGCTGGTGTTCTTCCTTTCCTCTGTCCTCTAGGCTCTCCCAGGTGTCTTCTCTCCCAGGCTCATGGTTTCTTTAAAGGTAGACATATTCCTGACACAGAGCTCCCTACTGTGACTGTCATTGCTCACCTCTGCCCCAAGCTCAGGCCAAGACCATCTGATGAAAGGCTCCTCTCTCTTCCTTTAGGGCCTCAGTGAACCTCTCCAGCCTTTGGGTCCCCAGTCCATAAGCTCTGTCTTGCCTTGGGGCCACACCCTTTGCTCTGCACCCGCTCTTGCCTCAGTTGTCCCACTAACTCGTGAGCCTGTCTTCACCAGAGATGCTACCTTGGTGCACATTGAGGGAGGGTCCCAGAAGCTGTGGCCCAGCAGAGCCACCCTCCTGTCTGGGACTCTCCTCTAGCATGCAGCTTCCTGTTCCTCTGGGCAAGCATTCACCCCTCGGCAGTGAGCAGTCCTGTCTGCTTCATGTGGTCCCCCCAAGGACGTCGCATGAATTCCATATGGGACAGAGTGGGCAGAGGGCTGACTTGCCACCTGGTCCGTACCAAGCCCTGAACAGTGCTTCCTGCAGGGTTCCTGCTGTGGGGCCTTCGGCCATGGGAAGCCCAATGCCCTTAATTAATGGGAAGGCCCAGGTGGGCAATGGGAATAAGAGGCTGCTACTCCAGTGTCTTTGCAGAGAGGGTTGCCGTGTCCCTCCTCGTCTAGGTCATGGTGACATCTAAGAGGTGGACCAAAGTGGCACTTGATTAAGGAGAACCGCAAGGCCTACGTGGAAGTGTGTTCAGTGAATACTGTTGAATGAAGTGATGGCACAGAGTCCACGACCAAGATGACTTGGTGTGGGAAGAATGTCTTCGAGTCCTGTACAGAATGTCTTCCTCTGGGAGCATGCTGGGTTATTGTCACAAGACCCCCGTGAGGTTCAGGAGTCAGGGGTTATTCCTCACAAGAGGCAGAGAGGGACGTTAAGATGGAGGTGAGGACGATGACTTAGCAGTGGCAATCCACACTTGTCCTGCACTTTCCCAGTTTCTGCCTCATTAACTGGAGCCTAAGGCCCCTTCATGAAAAATAGATAGCCACATCCAAAGGTTGAAAAAAGAAAATGCTGTATATGAAAACTGATTACAGTTTGACACCACTCTTGCAAAAATTGAGGCAAAGGAATGTGGGCTCTGGAGTTTGAGCCCCCCAGATCTGTGGACTCGGGGCCAACGCCTCCCCTCCCTCTGCCTGCATCCTCTTCTGAGAGGTGGGGACAGTGGCCGCAGTCACCCTCAGGGCTGATGTCGAAGCTCCTGGAGGCGCTGAGGCAGAGCCCTCAGGACCCGTGGATTGACCATTTTGGTGATGTGGACCCGTATGGCAGAAAGAAGGACACTTCATCAGGCTGCTGTGAGCGAGCAAAGTCAGGAAACCTTGGGATTAAGATTTGTCATCTTGTGGGGGCGGCTCTTTACGTGAGAGCTGCCTCTGTGATTATCTGTGGCCCAGAACTTCCTGTCCCTCACCACAGTGAGCAGGGGGCCTGGTGCTCACTGGGCCAATGCGGATTTCGTCCATGTTGCTGACCGTTCACTGTCTGGTGGGTTCGGTTTGGAGTCTGTCCAGAGAGGGGGATTCTAGAATCTCACACCCTAGACTGGCCCAAGCACACGGCTTGTGCTTTTCGGAGAAAGCAGAAGAGAAAGGCTACTTCTCCCAAGTAGAAGTACCGGAAAGATCCTTCTTTTATAAGCCCTGCAGGCTGCACGCCATCACGGATGACGTCTAGGGTCCCATAAAAACCTTTCGGAATTTTTAGGTGTTTTGAAGAATAGGAGGTCCCTATTCAAGAAGGAGAAACCCACCTTTTTCTTTCCTCTCTGAACAAGTGCTTTTTTGAGGGAGCAAGAAGAGTCAGATTGGGATGGTGCTCGGCCCAGAGGCTTGCTGGGCAGGACTTGAGGCCCAGGGCCAGTCAGTGACATTAGAAAGTGGTACCAGAGGGCAGGGTTTTGTGTCTTGTCCATAGATGTGTCCTCAGCTCTACGACAAAGCCCGGCTCAGAGCAGGCACTCAATCCCTATTTGTTGAATGAATGAATGAATGAATGAATGAATGTAAATTAACCCCCTAAAGCAGGTACCTTTATCTCCTCTCAGTAAATCTCATGTGTCCTTCACCATCTGTCCTCCCTGCCCATGTCCCATCCCCCACCACGTGCTCCGGCCTCCAGGCCACACCCCAGCCCACGGGGCTGCCCTTTTCCCCCGATCCCTGCCTCTGCTCTGTCCTCGCCAACATCTACTATCTCCAGGGCCCAACTCGAATGCCACCACTTCTGTGATTTCTCATGGCACCGTCCCTGCCCAACTTTATTCCACAACCATGTGATCTTAAATTGTGACTGACTCCATCTCTGTCTTTCCCAGCAGAGCGTGGGCTGGAGAGACCGGCGCCATCTTGGTTGCCCACATCAGCAGAGGTGACTGCGTGGTGACCAGTGACCCAAGGGCCAGTGTGGCGCAGGAAACAGGTAAGAGGGGCAGCTACACCGGTATTGGTTCTGATCAACACATGAGCTCAGCCCGAGCCACACAATCTAAAGTCTTCTCACAGAGCCCAAGAGCTGAAAACTTTTGGCCAGTGAATTTTCCATGAAATTAAGAAGTCTGATTAACACATCTCTGGAAGTAAAAACCCCAAAAGGGCACAGAAAGAACAGGAAGACCGAAATTTCTTTAATAATGAAATAATTTATTTGTTAACGGTGGGACAATACAGAAGTTTACATATACACAGCAAAGATTCTCTAAAACATGTAGTAGTTCTAAAAATGCATGTGCTAACTGTAGTAAAAAGCACCATTCTCTAGATCTTGACACAGGATTTACATTGGCGTCCTATTTACATAAAGAAATAAACATCTGGAAACAGATTCCATACTCTCCCATCTGCTGCTCCCCTCTCTAGGCTGTGTTTACCATTAGGAAGATGGCCCCCACACTGACGGTTAACAGCAATATTCCCGGAGCACCAATTCTAGGGATGGGGGGTAAAGGCAAGTTTGGTTCTCAGGTAAAAGCTAAACTGAAGAATGCCCCATTAACTCACCACTCCCCCCCCCCACAGAGTAGGAAATCAAACTTAAAAATTTGGATAAATCTTGGAATTGGGTGCCTTACAAATTCTCATTTTATGATTTTGAGAGAAGACAAAGATACTCAATTTCTTCAGCCATTTAATAGCTGACTCTAGCAGTGCCAGGCAGTTTCTTCTGCTTTCAGAAGAATGTAGCATAAGAAAATCACCCATGTAATAAATATTAATGAAGAAATCATGATAAGTCACCTATAGCACACAAGCACCCCTCCCATCCCCAGATATCTTTGCAAACAAAATATCCCATAGTCACAGAGATCTGAATGAGAAAAGCCACCCCCTCTAAAAGGGTCTTTGGGTCATCTTCTCCCAGAAAGGATTTTAAAACTCAGTAGCCAGCGACCTAAGCATACTGCATCCAAGAGTTAGACACACGCACACACAAAAACCAGACTGACTTGCAGGAAATCACTTTGCAGCCATTGACTTCCTGGGGTTCAACACATAGGGCAGGTAAAGGAGGAAGCTTGAGGAGCAAGTGAAGGAGGAAGAGAAGACAGATTCAGGAATAGGTTATCAAGCATAATGAAAGTGGTATTCTTGCCAATACAGCATGGTAGAAAAGCCTAAATAATGTATACGTATATGCTTTCCAAAAATAAGTTTTCTCTTTAAGGGATAGGGCAGAGGCAAGAAGAAAAAAAGCCCATAACACCCATAGTGAGCCCCAAGGCCCTGCTAGACAGTTACTTTGAGCATCATCCTAGGGTGACATTTTCTTCCCCCACGCCCCAGCATTTGCTCTTGGCCACTTCAGGGACGGATCAGAGAGGCCCATAGGAAACCTAGACAGACTCCACGTTTCTGTTTTTGTTTTAAAGAAACTACAGGATAAAGGAAAAATGCTTCCTTCTTAAAATAAAACCACTCAAGTGGCCAATTGCAGGGTCAGGGGCCTACTGCAGTGCTCAGTTTTGCATTGCCCCGGGCACCGTGGGGATCTTGGGTTGAGTGGGAGAAGAATTTAGGTCCTGCTCAAAAAATTGATTCAAAGAGCATCACAAACTAGCATTAGGTCTGTGACTAGAGAAAGGAGTCAGCAGTCACTATCAGCACCTTGGAGAATTCAGGATCTTTGCTTAGCGTTAGAAACCCAAGCACGATACCCTGGGTGCTTCGCCTGCCATTCTAAGCCAACAGGCATGGAAAGTTATGCGTTCTGGGATGTTAACAGCACACACCAGTATTTTCTCACTGCATGAAATTGGACTACATACTCTTACCTTCCCATCTGCATTGCAATGGTATTAGTAAGAGTATAGATTTCAGTTTTTAAAAATCAATTTCACATAAAAATATGCATGTGCCTATATTTACACACATCTATATTTACGTACAATTGTCAAAGTCTTAAAGGCTGGGGTTTATATCTTTGCCCATTCCCCTCCCCCCAACAATAGAAAGGTTTTTCATTTTGCTTAAAAAAACCAAAACAACCAAAAAGACTTTATAGCTCTTAACAGTCACGCTGGTGGATCAGTGAATGAGAGGGTAGGTTGGCAAATGAGGGCTGCCGGTCAGCCGCGTGGGGAAGGGGGGGTAGCTGCCTTGGGCTGAGTTTGCTGGTCCTGAAGTTTACAGTTTTGGTTAGAGGTCGATCTAGCACGCTGATTCGGTCTACCTCAAGCTTTGAAAAGTAATGTCTAACCCTGGTGTCAGTTTATCACAAGTGCATTAAAAATAGATCAAGTTCCACATTTATATATGCAATCAAATTGAAAAGGACCAGACAAACAGTGCAAAGGTCAAATAATTACTGTTTTATATTGGGACAGTACATTTCATATTTCAACCAAAGGACAAAAATGCAATTTAACTTAAACACAGAAAATAATGGCATCTCTCAGATGCCTTATTTCAAAAATCAAACAAATACACAAATTCTGTTCCCTTCCCTCCCCCCATTGCAAGCCCACAAGCTTTGCCCGAAGTCTTGAGTTTTCGATGCCTTAAGGCATCCGGCATCTTGGACTTGTGAGGCGCTTGAATGTAGCAATTAAAATACTTGAGAGGTCTCGCGAATGGCATTCGAAAGGGACCTCAAAGTGCAGATACATCTTTTCAAACATGTTACAGGCTGAGCTGGCTCTTTGAACACTATCACTCTGCTTAAATTCAGGAAGCAGGCTTTAAAAATGCAAAAGGCATACAAGTTGTATTTCAGTGCAAATCTTCAGCTGGTCATTGGAAAAGATTCCAATTAAAAAAAAAAATCCTTTGTGTCACCTGCCCCTCCCCCCACCCAAAGCCGAAATGAAGGGAAAAAAACAGAACGAAAGAATGACAGATGACTTTGGAATCATTTAGGAATCGACGACTTCCAATTAAAATTTTTTTGAGAGAAACATTAGAATGAAAAAACAAAAGTAATCTTTGTTTGAACCGCTCTTCACATATAGAATGAGCTTCTATGTGGAGCACGTTTGAACTCTGAGTTGTGTGGAAGGCGGAGGCGCTGGAGGCGAGGTGAGGCTGGGGGCAGGGGACACCAGAGGTCCTGGTGCAGCCATGGAGCCCTTAGGTCGCAGTGCGTCTGTGGATTTTAGGAATGTTCTTGTCGCTTTGTGACACACACTGTTTTCAGCATCACAGGGTTTACAAATGGTTCAAATTCAATGAAAAAGATCGTCAGAGGCAGAAAACCTCGACGTCAAAAATATGAATGCAAAAATATTAAGGGGAACGAACCAATTTTGTAGATACCTACATACAAAGTTTCTAGAACATCTATAAAAGCACAAAGTCATAAGAATTTGTTTTCCATTACATTAGTTTATATAAAATGAATAAATAGTATTTATAGATTTAACGTGTCTTATGTACATATACATGTGCTCTGTTTTAGCTTAAATAAAAATGCTACAAAGTGGGAGACCACTTAAGGGGGAAATCATAACCAAAAAGAAAGATCAGCCTTTTAAACTATCAACCCAAAAGCCTCCATAAAGAAGATTCTGGGTCTATCCAAAAATAAGGAGAGGAATTCTAATAACACTGTACCGTCCCCTCCTATTCACCTGCAACAGAGTAGAAATGTGGACTTTTCCTCTCACTGATGATGGACACTAGCTCAGCTAGCGCCAAAGCTCAGTTATTGCTGAAAGTTAAATAGGAAAATAGATTAGAATTGGACCAAATGTCACTTATTTGGGGGTGAAAAAAAGGCATAATCACTGTGTGTTAAGTGGGAAATGGAGATCTCATTTATCTCTGAGGTAGGAAAAAAAAATGTTCCAGAGACAAGTAGCATAACGAACTTGGAGGGGAAAACTGGTCTTGGGACAGCAGTAGACAGCGCAGCCCCGAGCACGTCGCACAGAGAGATTGTACCGTCTGGTGGGTGGGAGCGCGCGCCGCTGGAGCTCTCATCAGCTGTGCAGCCCCAGAGACCTGCCATCAAGGGGTCCATTTTTTAAGTGAGAAGTCCTGCTCCCATCCACACGCGGGTCGGGGAAGTAGCGCAGGGTGTGTGTGAGGGGGTGTTTTCTGGAGGTATTCCGAACTCCTCATTGGGGATGAGGTCCATGGTTAAGTGCTCTTAAATGCCGCTTTCAAAGCTTACTTTGGAGTTCTGAGATCAGGATCTCGACTTTTAAAGTTTGTTTCCTTCAGGTTCCTAAGCACAAGACACATTCGGACATTTCTGCTAGGTGAGTAACATAGCCAGAAAACTAAGAAAGGTTTGCTAGACTACAGGGGGACGGTCAAGAAGAGGGGGAAACTGCTGAGATGTGAAAGTTGCTTATTCGGTCTAAGAATTCTTGGATGCTTCAAATTGATTGGAATGTACAGTCTCTCAGACGAATTTTTATGGAGAGAGAGAGAAGCTAGTGGAGGCAATCAGAAACCCACAATCCTAAGCACTTCCTCGAGAACGTTTACAAAGCCGAGTTTGGTAGAGGTGGTACACGGAAGCTTACGTGCAGGGGGGCTGTGGGCAGGTCCAATACACTACCTAATCCCGTCCGCCCGGAGAACCATCGGGAAGCAGCCGAGGTGACCACGGTCTCAGAGGCCCAGACACGTCTTGTGATTGTCCTGGAGCTTTATCCTCTTCATGCTGGAGCTGGAGTAGCCCTCGTCACTGCCGAGACTCTGCATGCTTCCCCGCTCGTCCGAATCGCTCACGCTGCTGCTGCTCCAGTCCAGGTCCCCCGTGAGATAGTCTGTGCTTTCAACGTCCACGTCGATTTCTTCTGTGGGGAGGACAAGAGACACTGGTGAAGCCATGCTTCTGAAAGCTCAGGCCGGAAATCCGAGCCAGCCCTGCCAGTCCCTTCTCTGGACCTGGTGCCTAAGTGCAAAAAGGAAAGAGGGACTCGTTACCGGACGTCACGTTACTCAACAACTGTAAGTCACCCCCGGGCTCGGAGTTCCTCCCCTGGGCTGGGGCAGGGTACACGTGGGGGGGCTCACCCCTGTCGGAGTCCGAGCGCTCGGAGGAGACGGTGGAACCGATGCTGTCCATCCGTATCCTCTCGATGCCCAGCTTCTCCAGCTGCCGCTTCAGGTGGCGCTGCTCTCGCTGAAGCTGGTCTATTTGGTGAATGGCTTTCCTGTCACAATCTTCAAGTTTCTGCAAGTCAAAGGGGGTAGCAGATTTCAAAATTGGCAATGACTCTGCATCTTCCCCTCTAGGAGGGAACTATGCCAGCTTTTCCCTGAAGCCATTTGGGGTCATTTGTCTAGCTTCTCACAGGGCAGGAAATTGGCTAGTGACTCCTGGCTTCATCATGGACTTGGCCTTGGATACCTGCACCGTCGGGGACCCTGGAGAGGAGTGCTGCTGCTGTAACGCCCGGAAAAGACAGCAGGTAGAACGATCGGTGGCCTCTCTGAGCTGGAGTGCAACGTGTAAGGGCAGCTGTAAGGGGCTGCCATTTACGGTATGGCTATTCAACTACACGTCCTGATTAGAGAAACACTTTGAGTCATGCCAAAACCCAACTAACTTCTGTTTGGTAGCTAAGAGCTTAAACATATCTCCGTAGACCACTTATTTTTACAAATCTGTTTAACTGTAGTTATTTTGCTCTAAACAGAGGTTCTTCCCCTCCCCCCAAATTGTCATGTATACAGGCCTCTAACCCTAAGTGACAATTGTCCAATAATGACTAAATGACTAAAGGATTATAAACACATGCTAAACAGTAGTTTGGCTGTGGCTCTCAGGAGTTTGAATACCACTACCCTAGCCTTTGCTATTCAAGCTACTACCAAGCACGGACTCTCCCTCTAACAATGGAGACCAACAAATAGTCATACAAATCATGGTCAGATGTCAACTGTGACCAGTGCTGAGCGAGTATGCTCTCCAATGATAGGTCCATCTGGGGCAGGAAAGATGTAAGCGGGGCAGGAGAGGTTTCCCTGAGCAAGCGATTCCTGTTGAGGTCTGAAGGACGAGAAGAAGTTAAGTGGGTGAAGAAGGGAGAGGAAAGCCTAGCAAGCAGAGGGAACAGCATATACCAAGGCCCTGTGTAAGAGCACAAGTGCAAAGGGCTGAAAGGGCCCCCGGCACAAGATGCTGTACAGGCAGGAGAGGGTCGAGGCGGACAGCCTGGGGCAGGGCTGCTGCAGAGGAAGTCCCGAGCCACTGAAGAATTGGAAAAGGGGTGATATGTTGATTTGATCTTTAGGATTCTTCTTGGGAAGCATGGAGCTTAGCTCAGCAGTGGCCAGAGGGATACAGGGAGGACTCTCTAGAGTTTACCATAGTAGATGATGGCAGGGTGAAATGAAAGTAAACGAGCCTATGAAATATTTAGGTCTTAGAGAGGACTTAGACATGCATGGCTACAGAGCAAGAGATAGCAAGGGTGACCCCGAGTTTCTGGCTTAATCAAATAGCCAACTGGACGGGCCATTTAACATCTGGTACATGGGCGTGAGAAGCACGCAGTTGGGTTCTTGGACACGTTGGGTTTGGGATGCCTGAGATTCATCTTAGAGGCAGGGGGGAGGAGTGCAGAGGAAAGGATGTCCTGGAGATACAGGATTGCTCTCCCTCATCAACAGGCAAACCCTTACTGAAGGTTAAGCTAATAAGGAATCCCAAGGATCTACCTACCTTTATGTGCAATTTGGCTTTTGTCAATAAACTCAATGTAGTGTGGCGGTTCGATTCAGGTCCAAGCGGCACTAGCCCCTTCAACTTCTCCAGGCACAAGCGAAGATGGGCCCGCCTAGGAAAATAAGGTCACAGGAGCGCTGAGGATTTCAGCCTGGGCGAGGAGGCACCCTGGAAGAACAAGTTCTAAAAGGGTCTAAAGTGGGGAGGCTGAGTATCTGACTTCAGCTCAGGTAATAATCTTGTGGTTGGTGAATTCAAGCCCCGCATGGGGTTCTGTGCTGACAGCTCAGAGCCTGCTTCAGATTCTGTGTCTCCCTCTCTCTCTCTACGCCTCCCCTGCTTGTACTGTCTCTCTCAAAATAAACATTAAAAAAAATGCCACCAACAACCTCTGGCCAAACACACATCTTTGGAACTCTAACTCTGGTGAAAGCCATGAAGAAGCAAAAACTGGGGTTTTCTAAAGCATCTCTAGAGTACAGGCGTTAGGGCAGGGACTCCTGTTGACTCTTATGAGGCACATGTATCAGGTTAGCTCCAGGTTTATGGGTTATGATCTGCCCCGAAAGAACATGCCAGGGTGAGCATCCTTTCAATCCAGATTTCTTTTCCCACTCAGGATCACTAGAACTCTAGTCCTGCTAAATGTAATATTTACACATGTGCATGACCTATATGGTTATTCATCACAGCTTGCTTTATGCAAAGAACATAACCCAAATCACCATCTACAGGGAGCTGGTTAAATGATGGTAGATCTAGACAGCGGGATATGATGTAGCTATGAAAAGAATTACAAGGTTTTCTATTTACTGTGAGGAAGGAGCTCTCAGATATATTGTGAAATGAAGAAAAGCAAGAAAGATATCAAACCATGCATCTAATATGCCATCTGTGGGTAAAATGGAAGAATATTTTTTTGCTCTCTATATGCACAGCAAGTCTGGAATGATCAATAAGAAACTTAGTAACAACAATGGCAGGGACAAGGAAGTGGATTTTTCCTGAATATATTTTCTGGTTTTTCAACTATATACACTGGTATTCGAAAAGTTAAATACATTTTTTTTAAATAAGGAAAATGCACATCACTGGCATTTCTATACTAACAAGCGCACGGAATGGCTAGAGAGAACCACACGCAGGTCTTGGAGGGGGTGGAATGGGGCAGTGGGACAGAGGGGAGGGACAAAGGCCACATGAAACAGAAGCCGCAGCAAGCCACCAGAGAGAACCTTTACTGCAAGCTGGCCAGAAGCACAAGAGTCCCTCAAGTTTTGGAAATTAACACTTCATCGAAATCCTTCTTTGTGCTTTATTTTAGAACCTAGCAGATCCCCAAAATAGGAGAAATGGCCAAAATTCAGAGCTATTGCTTCAGCCTGTCACGTCCTTAAAGCCTTCAGGGGCCATTCCAACCCATAGTGATTCCTCCACTTTCTGAGCACTTGTTTATACTACTCATCAGGAAGTTCACTGTTCTGCCTGACCTGTTTGGTATTTGCTACTTCACCATTCATTACAAACTCCTTAGAACGTTGGACTTCCACTTAATCACTGCTGAGTTACCACAGGGCCTCCCTCTCCCGCCTAGTAAATGTTTGCTGAATGGCTTAGGTCTCCTATTCAACTAGGCTGTAAGCTCCTTGAGGACAGAGTCCATCTCCACACCTGCACCTTCAACAGTGCTTAGGCTCCTGGGGTTTTAGATACATGCCTACTGCCCACACACAACTGCTTGGAGGAGGGCTCTTGGAAGCCTGTGAGGCCACCCTCCCGCAGAACTGGGGGACAACCTTGAAGCTTAATTTGTCCTTTCCCCCTCTTAACATTTTTGAACATATTAGTGAAAGTTGGGAGTGCAGACTAAAGGAAGAAAACTGCTTCGGAAAGCTCTAAGAGGTCAATACACATGATGATGACCAAGGAAGACAATTCACCCCCTCTCATCAAGACTTCAGCATGTTCCCTCCCAGGCAGATGTAACAAGAGCTGCATCAGACATCCTTTTCTGCCCCTGCCTCATCTGCTTCCAAGCCTCCTTCCTTGTCTAGCTCTCGAAGGAGCTGTCCTAGACTCCCTAAGGACCCACGCAGGCTGGACAAACTGGAGTACAGCCTTCATTCCTCAGCTAGGAAGATTTAATGGGACAAAAATGCCTTACTGTTTTCGAAGACTTCCACTTGCCCTGAAAACCTGTCCATGTGGAATGGCCACAAGCAAAGACTCACAAGAAATTTGTTCCTCCCTCTCCTACTACATGAGGGAAAAATGCAAAATGTCCTTGTTCACATTGGATAATCATTTTCAAAAAAAGCCATGAAAACAGATTCTATTAGAAACACCATGAGAAAGTATAATTCTTCATTTATATAATTATCCAACTTATTTTCCCCAAAGTTTATAGATTGTCAAGTTAGGGGGGAAAAAGTTTAAAAATTAGAGTTAGATTTAGACATTTTTCAGCTTGCTAGTTATCTGCAACGTCTGCATGATTCAGAACGGGGTCCTATTAGTCACTTTATGATGTGGGTTTATCTACAAATATGAGTATGTAAATTTTTTAAGGAAGTTTGTCTACTGATAAAAAAAAATAATAAAGTCATCTTTCCATGCATTGTCATTTCTAGTTACACAAGGAGTCTGGCCCAGGAAGTGTAATTTTCAGTACCCAAATGTGGGTTTTCCAAAGAACGCTTCCAGTTGTGAAACTAGAAATAAGCCATCTGATAATTCAAGCTAAGGATAATACATGTTCATTCAGTGTTTTCTGGCCTGGTTCTATGAAAATAAGACCAGAGCTTTTTCAGATTTTTGTTGAGATGCCAACTTCTGTGTTTGGCAGCGCCTGCCATGGCCTCCTCCAGCACCTCACCACTCCAGCCCAATGGCTGCCCTGCCCACCTGCCACCTGCCTGCAGACATCCCCAGGCTGGAACCTGGGCCAACGGCAGGGAAGGGGCAAGGTCTACGGGGGCAGGCTCAGTTGTATCACACAGTAGTGAAATTCAATTCCTGAACCAGATAAATAAGCAGACAGCCCCTCTGTGGCTCCTTGACCCTGAGACACACATGCGTACACTGCACCCTGGGATCTGGAATCCCTCAGCCAAGTCCGACAGCACCCATGAAGCACAAGATCCAAAGCAAATAACACAAGCACCTGTCTCATCTCTCCTCCCCAATCCTGACTGTTCCCCTGCCGGGAACTCTGGTCCTCCAGGAAGGGCTTAACATCCTGGAGTCGTCTAACTCCCCTTTGGGGAACCAGCAGAGGTTCTGCCACATGGACTTAACGGGAAGCCACTCAACACCCCGGTCTGATCCCTACTTCGATCTTCTCTAGTCCCATCTTCTTCAGCCAGTCCTCCTCCTGTTGTCAAAAGCTGTCTCCCACACCCCCCCTCAGCACAAGAGGGCTGTGCTAGGTCCTGGCTCGCTCCTGCTCCTAGCTGCCTCTTCTGTTTACGCTGATCCAACTGCTTTGTTCCTAGGTCATGAACTTTGACAGACTTCGTGTGCTGACTCTTCAGAAATATTTTAATTATTCTGAATGGGCTGATATACCTTTGGTCTACAGCAGCATAAAGAGGCCAATCTTTGAACTATAATAAGTAAAGCTCAGAATCAAGTGTGCTCTGTAACTAAAGATAACTAAGTTAGATACAAACTACAGCTTTTCTTCAGTAAGGTTTTGAAAAGGTTCTCAATTTTTGGTTTTGTTTTTAGTTATTTTAGTATTCTGAATCTGTCTGTCACTGTACAACCGAATGTCAGAGTTGTATGTAAGAGTAAGGGTTTAGGATCCTGGCCTTGCCACTTATTCCCTGTGACCTTGAGCCAATAACAATTCCATGTGGCATCACTTTCCTCAGCAGTGGATACACCCCCAAGAGGGCTGGTGTGTTAACGGAGACGAGGTATGGAAGCCCCTGGCCAGGGTCTGACAGGAGTGCTCTCTAGACGGCAGCAGTTATTCTTTCTATCCTAGCTTCCTCTGTAGACTGGTAATTACCAGGAACAAACAGACACTTAGAGCACTATAATATTCCTTGTAAAATCCATAGGAAACTCAAAGTGACTCACTAGGTAGATAGAGGCTATCTGGTAAAATCCAATTCTTCCTTAAAGAAAAGTTATCTTTTGTCATTAAAGAAATTTAATGGAAAATGTTAACCTATTTTCTATGGAAATACAGACCTTGCTTATGCTGAAAGTACTATTTTTTACATTTAAAAAAATTAGCAAGGACAGGGAAGGAAACCATCAACAAATCTCAAAGGCAACCTACAGAATGGGAGAAGATAAGTTGCAAATGCTGCATCTGATAAAAGCTTAGTATCCAAAATCTATAAAGAACTGACACAACTCAACAGCCAAAAAAATAAATAATCCAATTAAAAATGGGCAGAAGACATGAACAGATATTTCTGCAAAGAAGACATACAGATGACTGACAGAGACATGAAAAGATGCTCAACATCACTCATCATCAGGGCAATACAAATCAAAATCACAATGAGAATTCACCTCACACCTGTCAGAATGGCTGAAATAAATACAAACAAGTGTTGATGAAGGTGTAGAGAAAAAGAAACCCTCTTACAGTGTTGGTGAGAATGCAAACTGGTACAGCCACTGTGGAAAACAGTATGGAGGGTCCTCAAAAAGTTAAAAATAGAACTACCCTATGGTCCAGTAGTTGCACTACTGGATATTTTCCCCCAAAATACAAAAACACTGGATTCAGGATCCCTACGTTTACTGTAGCATTATTTGCAGTAGCCAAATGATGGAAGCAGCCCAAGTGGCCATCAATAGATGGATAAAGAAGATGTGGTATATCTATACCTATCTACACATATACACACATGAATGTATACATCCATACATGCGTGTCTGCATGTGTACATGCCTGTGTATATATACACACAAGTATTATTCAGAAAAGAATAAAATCTTGTCATTTGTGACAACATAGATGGGGCTAGAGAGTATTATGCTAAGTGAAATAAGTCAGAGAAAGACAAATACTATATGATCTCATTCACATGTGGAATGTGAAACAAAACAAACGAGCAAAGGAAAAAAAAAAAAAGAGACAAACCAAGAACCAGTCTCTTAACTCTAGAAACAAAGCTATGGTTACCAAAGGCGAGGAGGATTGGGGAATGGGTGAAATAGGTGAAGGGGATTAAAGAGGGCACTTAAAAAGAGCACTGAGTAATGTAAAGAATTGTTGAATCACCATATTCCACATCTGAAACTAATATCACACTGTATGTTAACTATGCTGGAATTAAAATAAAAACAAAAATTGGGAAGGATCTTATAAAGCTAATGCATGTGAAAGGAAAGACTCTTTCATGGCCCCACATCATGTAGAGGCCTGGATAGAAGGGACCGGAAGGTTGGGAGGGAAGTGTCTGAAGTGCACCCACTCCTCCCGGCTACAGAAGCAGCCAAAGGAAAATACAGGGGCAAATTCTGACCTTGGAAATGCAAGCACATCTCTGGATGTGCTATCTTATTCAAAGAACCTAAAATATCTCACACGCAATAGCAAGAAGAAAGGATAGCATAGTTAGGAAGAAACTTAAAACAGCTTCGGAAGGATGTCTAGGAAGGAAACCATAAACTTTGCTGAAAGATCTAAGAAAATCTGACTAAATGGAAAGAAGTAGCACGTTCCTAGATACGAAACCTAAAAGTAAAAATGTCAATGTTACCCAAGTTTGTCCACAAATTTAACATAATTCCAAGGAAAAAAAAATTCCAACAATGTTCTTAATGCTGGGAAATCAGTCTAAACTTCATCTAGAATAAATGTGTGAGGGATTGCCAACTTTTTGAAAAAGAAGAATGAGGAGGAATGTGTTCTACCAGATCTTAAACTGTGTTACTAAAACAGGACTAGACATACAAATCAAGTGCACACAATAAAAAATTCCCAGAAACAAACCTAAGAATAGGTACGAATTGAACATATAGCAGAGATAACACTGCAAATCCTTGAGAAAAGAATGGATTATTCAAAAAATAGAGTGGGGAGATTAACATCGAAATCAATTCCAAAATATATTTGGATACCACAAGTTCTGTTGTTAGTCTTCCTGACTCTGGTCAGCCATGAATTCTGGAAAACTAAATACCCAAGTGAAAGGAAGTCATTAACAGAGAGGTGCTACCTCCTACCAGAGCTTTGGCTCTGACAGAGGGCACCGTGGGGCTAGGCGGCGTGCTCTTAGCTCTGAATGTGCCTCTTATTATTTCTGCCTTCAGACTTAAACTTGATTCTATCCAGGTCTCTCTCCCTCTCAGGCCAGCAGATTTGTAAATTGGGGAATAAATGAGAAAAGACTAAGGCTGTAAGTGGACTGTGCTATCTGCAGACAGTGCTCCTGAATTTGCTAGGTTATCCCAAAAGTTCTTCCTGATTTGAAGGTGGTCAGGATTGGGAATGTAGCAAATCAGGCACATGTCTGTGTTGTGAGGGAGGCACAGTTATCAGAGATGACTTTTTTTTAACTGAAGGTATAACTGAACGCTCTCCTTTCACCGTAAAGCATAGGACATGAAGAAGAATTATTAGGGTGAAGAGGGTAGGTAAGTAATAAGGTTCATAGGTAGAAATCTGGAAACATGCACCTGGCCCTCTCACTCACTTACTCTACCAGTGTTTCCAGAGAATTACGATGCACTGCTACTTGGTGCTGGGATATAATGTTGAGGTAGACCAAGTCCTTGCCTTTGAGCTTCTTAAAATTTAGCTGGGGATCAAACATGTAAACATATTATTACAGAATTATTGATCTGAGCTACCTTCAGACTATGACAAATAGCAGCTCTCACTGAAAGTTCTAGAACAGGCTCCCCTTGGCCCTCTACCAAACCTATTTTTTTTTTAATTTTTTTAATGTTTATTTTAGTTTTGAGAGACATAGAGACAGAGCGTGAGCAGGGGAAGGGCAGAGAGAGAGAGGGAAATACAGAATCTGAAGCAGGCTCCAGGCTGAGCCGCCAGCACAGAGCCCAACACGGGGCTCAAACTCACAGACCGTGAGATCATGACCTGAGCTGAAGTCGGCCGCTTAACCGACTGAGCCACCCAGGCGCCCCCCAAACCTATTCTTGCCCTCACCATATCTTGTTTGACTTAACTTCTTCATAAAGGTTGTCAAGCTATCATAACCTGTTTTCCTCTTTCCAAACAGATCACCTTCATTTCTTCATTCACACGCTGCAGCCCTCCTATGTATCTAACTGTTCTTTCATTATCACATAATAGAAAAGACCAAGACTTTTATTTTATGTTAACCCTCCGGAGCCTAGAAATAATAATGCATCTGCAGGTGCTGACCCAAGAATAGAAGCTGGTATCTGAGGTAATTCATGTCCCTTCTCATTGAGGAAAGCCTTAAATGCGATACACTGGATCTCGCTGAGGTGTTTGTTTGTTGTTGTTGTTGTTTTTTTAATTTATTTATCTTGAGAGATAGAGGGAAAGAAAGAGAGAGAGAGAGCAAGCAAGCAAACAAGCAGTGGAGGGGCAGAGAGAGGGAGTCAGAATCCCAAGCAGGCTCCGCACCATCAGCGTGGAGCCCGACATGGGGCTCGAACTCATGAACTGTGAGATCATGGCCTGAGCAGAAATTAAGAGTCAGATGCTTAACTGTGACTGAGCCACCCCTGGCACCCCTGGACTTCAGATTCTTAACCAAAGAAGAAGAAGAAGAAGAAGAAAAAAAACGCCAAACAATAAACAATAGCCTATTTAAAGCTAAAGTTTCACCATCTTATTTCTTATCTTTGTGTGGGTACAGATCCAGCCAATTAAATAGCTTCATAAATCTTATAGGATGATTGGGGGTTGAATAAAAATTTCAGAGATGGTACATATGAGCTATATAGTGAGAAAAACAGGTTTAGTGTAGAGTAAGAAGAAACAAAGCATCTTAAGGGGTCAAAAATTAGACCCTAAAAGTGATTCTATGTCACAAGAGATACTAACTTTCTGCAGATTTGGGGTTGAGAAAGAGCTTTGCCGGGTTAAACAAAAAGTCCAGGTGAAGACTACAAGTCTTGCTTTGAGGTAAAAAAGTATTCTCCTTCCTTCTCTAAAATGATCGATCCCTTCATAAACAATTGCCAAAAGCATCATTATTATCAACTTAACTGGAACCTGAGAAGGTTTTGAAGTTTTCTTGTAACTGTGAAAGTCATCTTTGTTAAAAATACAAAGGTAGTTATATATGCTTGCTGTCTGGGAACATGTCACTCAGCAAACAGAGCATAGATAGCAATTCACAGTGGTTGCATTTTAAAGTTAGAAAATCATTTCTCTACTAAAAGTATGAAATACATAAGTATATTCATTAATATCCCCTTTCTTGAACCCAATTTTAAAAGCATCTAAACACATATTATAGTTAGTCTTTACTAGCTCTCTCACCCTTTGACTATTAATGACTATGACAAAAAGTCAGGAGTACCCCCAGTGCTCCGGTAAGCACTGGAAGTTAGCTTGAATAATCAATAGGTCTCTTCTCCATGTTCTTCCAAGGTCAGATGCCATCTATCCAAGAGGTAGAGTCCAGGAAAGACAGATTCTAGTGGTACAAATCTGGGCGTTCCTCCACACCATCAACATGGACCAGATTTGTACACTGATAACTACATCCCTTCTTTGTAATAACCAGGCCATGCCCTCAGCTCCATGTGGCAACAAACCAATGTGGATTTGTTACAACACCTTAGAGTGCAATCTGAATGTGGTCAAGAAAGTTCAGAAGCAGTAAGAGTGGTGCAATGCCTACCACAACCTGGGCCTGATGCAAAAGCTACGCCCCCCCCCCTTCCGACATAAGGGAGCTTGGCCATTTGCAAAGCCAAAACCCCAAAGAAATAACTATAGGGATGTGCAATCAATTAGAATATCCTGCCAGAAGAGACCTGACTGCAATGGTTTCTCATGCCAGACCAGATGCCACTGAAATACTGTTAGACCAAATGAAAATAATAGCTTAGATCAGGCTGCTGAGTCCTCCCCACAGAGCACACACAAAAATCTTTTGTCATGGGCTCAGAAGACTCTAGCAGAGGTAATCTCTCTAGACCAGCTGCCTAATTCCAGCAAGGCCTGCATATGTACCATTCCAGAAAAACTCAGGCTGCTGAGTCCTCCCCACAGAGCACACACAAAAATCTTTTGTCATGGGCTCAGAAGACTCTAGCAGAGGTAATCTCTCTAGACCAGCTGCCTAATTCCAGCAAGGCCTGCATATGTACCATTCCAGAAAAACGAGTGTCTATTATTACAGAAGATGCCAGAGCCTTCTTTTGGGGGGAGGGGTGGGAGTCCATTCTAGCACCTGACTCCTGACCCACTGGCTGCAGCTTATATGCATTCCCTCAGTTTTCATTTGCTGAAGTGCTACTGAAAGGCATTCAGACCAGAGGAACTCACAGCTAAGAGAAGGATACTGAATTATCACCAACAAGCCATAGAACAACAAAAGATTCAAAAAGTTCCTATATTTCAACAAGAATTAATTAGTAATTACACTGGGAATCCAGTAGTGATTTAAAAATATACAGGGGCTCCAGGGTGGCTCAGTCTGTTAAGCATCTGACTCGGGATCTTGGCTCAGGTCATGATCTCGCTGTTTGTGAGATCAAGCCCCATGTCGGGTTCTGTGCTGACCGTATGGAGCCTGCTTGGGATTCTCTCCCCCCGCCCCTCCCCCACTCGTGCACAGACTCTCTCTCAAAATTAACTAAAAATAAATACAAATAAAAAAATATAAATGCAGGAATACCTTTTACAAGAAATATGCAAGATCTATGGGGAAACACCATAAAACTTTAGAGACAGAAAACAGATCTGAATAAATGAAGACATACCAAATCCTGGAAGGAAAGAGCTAATAAGTGAACATGAACTTTTAAAGTTAATTCATACTGAAATTATTAAATTTTTAATTTATTTTGAAAATCCCCAAAGAATCGGAGGGATGGGGAGATGGATGGACTATAAAATTCATCAGGAAAAAAATAAAACTAGTGAAAATAGCTAAGAACATGGTAAAATTAAAAAGGAGAGAAGAGTAGGGATTTGCTTTACCGGATCTTGAAGTGCACGGCAAAACCTCAGTGACCGAAACAACGTGCACTGGCACAGGAAGAGCAGGTGGCCAGTGGAACAGAAGAAGTAGTCTAGAAACAGACTCATCAAAAACAAGAATTTAATATACCATAGAGGTAGCAACTTCAAACAGGGAGAGAAAACAGTGAGAAAAAATTCTGTTAAGGGAAAGGATAAATTGGAAGGTTATGTGATACGCAGAGGGGCAATCGCTTTCGTTTATATCCTTTATATTAAACCACCTTTTCATAAGAAGGAAAAGGAAATGCCTGAGTAGAAAATTGGGCAAATGTTATTTAACGGGCGATAGATACACACAAAGATACGGAAATTATTTGGCTGTGCTAATAATGTAAGAAGTGTAAACTAAAACCAGTTGTCTGTTTTTGATTTTTTATTTATCAAATTCATAAAGGTCTTACATTAGAATATCACTTTGTGAAAGTATAAGGAAAATACGGCCTATCACCTGCCTGGTGGGCAATCCGGCTGTCAACACTGAAAACTAGAACAGTGTAAATTATCATTATTTCCACAACTACAAATTTACCCTAAGGAAATAATTATGATGTTGGACAGAGATTTATCTACAAGGTGGTTTTCTATTAGCAAAATACTAGGAAGAACCTGAAACAGGATTGGTTACATGAGTCATGGCATGTCTGTAGGAGGTAAATACTGGCCTTCGCTAAAAGTAATGTTAGAAAAGGAGACAAGGACATTGGAAAGCATCATAATGAAGCTTGAAAAGAAGATACAAAATATTTACTATATGAACCCGTGTTGATGAAAAAAAGGACGCACAAAAGTCTAGATGGATCTAGAACTTAGCGGGAATGTCAGCAGTTGTTAACTGTCCTAAGATCTATTACATGTTATTTTTTTTTTATATTTTCCAAAAACAACTGTTGAGATACACTTCAAAGTTCCACTGCTTTCCTCTGGCTGCTGGAATATGGATGATATAAAGTGTTTGTAGAAAGACTTCCTACATTTCTCAAAATCTTCTAGAAGATTAGTTTTACAAAGAAAAACCCCACACACTCACTTAAGGGTGTTTCCTAAGGAGGCTAGAGCCACAGAATTCGTTACGGTGAAAGAGAAGCACAGGCCGAGGGACAGACCTTCATATCTACAGTGACAGCACTCAATCCTCTGCCCCAGGGGTTTCGTCTTCATCCGGCTCTGTGTTCCCAGCACCTAGTACAAGCATCTTCTAATCTAGTGAATGGAAAATACCCCCACATCCACCATTCTGGAAGGCTTTTATCTTCCCACCAATGCCAAGGTCATCAATGTGGTAGTGCTGAGTCTAATAGTCTCATAGTGGAGTCCAGATGAACACCAATTATATTATTCAGAATCTCTGAAGTGTCACAGAAAAGGTTTCTGTTTAAAAATCCAACCCAAGTAAAATCAACTCGGCAATATCAAAGAGAAAATAAATTCCCATTGTTAGAAGTTCTTTTCCTAAGGTTTTGAGAGACAGGTCAATTTTTTTATGTGACGTTTTAAGGTAAAGAATGGCTAAAGTGTATATGCATTAAGCTAGGTGGGAATCTTTTATATAGGAATCAGCTACTAAAACCAGGGAGACTATAAGAGCAACTGTTCAACTGACTTCAAAACCAGAAGATTCTTAAGCACCTACACTAATAGAAGAGCCTAACAACTTTGTTCTTCCCCGGGACTGCGGCAATCAATGCTTGGTTAAATTAAGAAATTTGAGTCTTTACTTCCTTCTTTTCTGTTCACGCGCTCTAGACTAGAGAAAGAATTATCAAGACTCTAAAAGACCAAATTCCAAAACAGAAAGGACAATAAGGAAACCAGATAACTAACCCTTCAACAAGCAAAAGTTGACTGGTCATACAGAAGCAGTCTGAATTAAAACCAGCTTGCCTGGTGGTGACTTCCACTCCGGTTTTCTAGATTCTTTGCCTCCACAGCCTCTTGTGCACACCTCAATCTTAGCACAGGGAGTACTCACTGAAATGGTCTTTCTCTCTGTGTCTTTCTCATTAGACACACTACAGATCTCTAGGATGGGGATGCTGATGTAATACCCCAGTGTGAACTCATTTAATACCCAGTATGGAGCACAAGTTCTTGAGACACTGTAGGCAAAAAAGAAACATCCCTGAACTGCTAAAATAAGAGGGAAAATTGACATCGTGTGGCATTCTTGCAGAGGTAAAAGGCACAAAGTTGTGGTAAGTGTAAGAGCCCTGATCTGAAGGGGTAAAATCTTAATAAAAATAAGTGCCTAATGGAAATATAAAAAAATAAATGCCTAAGAGGTTGGGGAATGGGAGAGGAGAATTGGAAGACTTTTCAGCACAAAGAGTCCCAGTTTACCCAGTTCACCCAAAGGCGGAAAGTTGAGAGAAAATCTAAAGAGAAAGAGAAGCCACAGCTGACTACCTTTCTACCTTAAAAGATACTTTTGAGTTCCCAATTCAAGATATGTAAACTCCTAAAGCATAAAGGAAGCTGTGACTTAAAAGTCAGTCGGTCACAATCACAGAGAAATTGAAAGGGAAGAAGAGGGCTGGGGAGAGGCAAACGTGCAGCGAGGCACACGCAAGCCCTCAACCGCGCGCGTGTGCACGCACGAAATTCCTCAGTGGAGGAATGCTAAACGTTCGCTCTGTTCCAAGATTCCCCTCCCTAGTAAGTCTGGTCTGTCCTTTCACTGACAAAACAGGTCATTCAGATCCTCACTTTCAGAGTCAGACCCCCTCTTCATAGAAGGTTTGCGTGAAATCACCACATGTATTTACAGAGCCATTATTACACATCATCATCTTGTTCACGCAGAGCACCGAGAAAGCCACTCAGTCTGAACGGGCGCCCCGTATTTCAAATTGATGGGAGCTCAGAGACCAGACTGAGGCTTGTTCAATGGTTCTCAGCCCTGGCAGCACAGGAGAATCACCTGGGGAGCTTTTAAAAAAAATACTAGCGCAGAGTCTCAACCCAAACCAATTAAATCAGAATTGCTAGGGGTGAGGTCTGGGCATTGGTTTCTTTCCTTCTTTCTTTTAAAAGCTCTACGAAGAATTACCATTAATTCTCCCACCTCTCAGCGTGGTAAAAGCAAGTGGTTATGTTTTTTAAAAAAGTCTTTATTAGAGACAAAAGATTTGCCTTAAAATACTCCATGGAGAGGGGTGGTTTTGATTATAGAAGATGGACAAAGTGTCGGTAATTGTTGAAGCTGGGTGATGGACACATAGGACTTGATTACATTATTCATTCTAAGGTGTCTGAAAATTTCTCTGTTTTATAAAATCAAATAAAATTTCTTTATCCCCAAATATATAAATGCATATATTTAAGATAAAATATTTTAAGTTATTTTTTAATTAAAAAAATTTTTGTAATATTGTTGACAGAGACAGAGTGTGAGAGGGGGAGAGGCAGAAAGAGAGGCAGACACAGAATCTGAAGCAGGCTCCAGGCTCAAGCTGTCAGCACAGAGCCCGACGTGGGGCTTGAACCCATGGACTGTGTGATCAGGACCTGAGCTGACCTCGGATGTTTAACTGACTGAGCCACCCATGCGTCCCTAAAATTTTATTTATTCATTTTTGAGAGAGAGAGAGAGAGACAGATGGAGAGGAAAAGAGAGAGAATGAATCTGAAGAGGGCTCTGCACGAACAGCAAAGAGTGTGCTGTGGGGCTTGAACTATGAACTGCGAGATCATGACCCGAGCCAAAGACAGACACTTAACCAACTAAGCTACCCAGGTGCCCCCAAAATATTTTTAAAAACCATTAAAATAAAAACTTTGCAAATGACTTTAATGTATGACCAGAGTCAAGAACCACTAGGCTATATCACTGAAGGAGGGGCAAAGCTGACTTACAAAATAAAGATTTTAAACAAATAGCAAGAGGCAATCCAGGTGAGAGAGATCAACTCAGGCTCAGCCAGATGGATCCCAGCGAGGGTGGCAGGCCTCCTCTAGTGAATCACCATCTCCAATTTGTGCTATGCATAGATTTGCCTGAATTTTGGAATCTTTATTCACAAGTAAACTGTAAATACACACACACATATGTATGTGTATTTATATATATCTGGGTGTGTACATGATTTAAGACGGAACTACCAATTATATTCAGTAGCATGTAATTTTTTTTAAAACACTATTTGCAGAAACACTGCTCATGACCTAAAATGCTTTGGCCTGTGAAAGCACTGGGAAAGGCACTCCTCAGGAGAAGCAGGTTGCAGGAGTGAGGGGTGGGGAGTGGTCTTTGGAACCTGCAAACCCTTCATCTACCTAAGTGATTTATAGGCAGTGCTGCTTAGACGGCTTGAGTCAACTCTCGTATCAGGTGCTACTTGTGAGAAGAGACAAGAAAAGCAACCAAGTCTCAATGAACAGAGTATACATCAAACGGCCCCCATCCCACCTGCAAAATCCCCAACTCACCTATTCTTCTCCATTTCATTGTGAGTTGATCTGAAAGAGGGAACAAGAAGAAAACAGTAAGATTCTTCTTGTCTTAAAGGAGTACGTCAACACCAGTACAATTATTTTAACTTCTTTCTCTCCAAAGTTGATAGGAGAGAAAACAGAGAAAGAGAAAAACTCCATGGGCTCTGCTAAAGAAATTAATCCTTCTGAGTTAGATAAATGTAAGTATCTAAAATAGAGTTCAAGGAGAAGCGACAAACTTAAGAGGTGTGCAATCCCTAATGGAAATGTAATCCATTTTAAGAAAGGAAATAAAAGGGGCCTATTTATACAAAGAGAAAAGCAGCTGCGCACTGGGATACGAATTCGGGTTACAGAATACCGAAGCTTTCATGCGGCGGGTACAAGAGTGGAGGTGGTGCCCCCTCCTAGTCCTGCAGTTTTTTCTAGGTGTGGTATATATGCCAACCCTTTATGTTAACTTGTCTAAGAAGAGGACACAATTCTAAACAGATAACTCTCCCCTCAACCTTTCTACTTCCTGACGTAACTATTTGATCACGTACAACCTCCTGAAAAACACTACTGGTGAACAGCTACCAAATAATTTCAGGAAGGGGCTTCTAAAACTCAGTTCGACATAAAGATGGCATAGCCTGGTTAAAACGACGGTTAGGGTGGAATCTGAAGTCCAGTTTTGTCACTGACCGGTACTGTAGAAGAAATAACATTCTTTAGTATCTTGTCCTTGGTTAACCCCTCTGTAAAATGGGAGTAAAAATTACTGTCAATTATCTCCCGAACATGCGTGGATCAACGAAGTAGCAACTGTAAAAGTGACTAGAGAGCCTTGGACGAAAGCTGTGGTGAAATCCCACTATTGATGTGTTTATAGCTGACCTTGAATATAAGGTCTAGTCTAAGAATTTATGTACAGGTTTACACAGAAGTCCCCAGAAGTCAACGTGGCCACTTCAGTGTCGTCCTCACACAACTCCTCCCTGCCTAATCATAAACTTGAGGAACCTCCCAGCATTATAAAGAAACTGAATCTTGACCTTTCTTAATGGAAACTCTCTGGAATCTAACCAGGTCAGGAGAGAACACCCTGGTTCAGGTCATGAATTCTCTGTGGCCTCAGTCAGAACCTTACTGGGTCTACAGAGAACTTCTCACAGTAATCATGGAGAAACAGGAGCTCCATGAATTCTCAGCCCCTCATTTATATCAGGGGGGCAGCCACCACCAAGCTCATTCACACCAGAGAAGGGCGGTGGCAGGACCTATGTGTGGCTTTGCAGTCTTGGAAGGAGAAATTTTCAGTCCAGCACTGAAACTTCTCTTCCACAAGGCTCTTGGGACACCAATCTTTATTCATGAGGAAAACTGAGAAAATAACAACACTTTAAGTTTTAGAATATTTGTTTTCTAGATAAAAGACCTCACAATTAGTTACCTCAAAAGCTTTACATTGATTCACCTGGTTTCCCCTCAGCCTTCTTCGGTTACATTTTTCTGAAGGTTTACTTCCTGCGGTGGCCAGCAGGATATCATAGTTAACAAGAATCAGGCCTGTACGGCAAACCTTTGGCTTTAAAGCACGTGGCATTTTAGTTTTAACAAGGAATAGCAAGTTCAAAGTCTGACAGGTTTTTTAAAGTATGTAACAGCAGCTGGTCAGGATTTCCCTGTTTAACTATAGACAAGGACCATCCCAGGACGGTGGTAGAGAAGGGTGGATATTTGAAAAGAAAACAATCTCTGATTACAGAAAACAGCACACAGGGTCCTCTTCCCAAAAATTTCTGGATTCTTTGAAGATACAAATAAGAATTCTGAATCCCCAAGAGAAACTTTTCCACAAATTCCATAGGAACCACAACTCCTTCCAAACTTTGAACAGTTTTTGAAACTACTAATCTTATTTGATTACTTAAGAGTATTGAACACATTGTGGTTTTTTACGAGGGGACTTCTATCTAATGGCTACGGCAATACCGAAGTGCATGTGGGTGACTGAAACGGAGTGTGTCTTTAATAATAAAAGTCTTTCAGAAATCATCAGTCCAGAGATTGCTTGCCAGCTCTGTTAATGGGTAAATGCTTATATTTTTAATAAAGTATTATAAGAATACATAGACACCTTGTGTCAAAATTACTTTCCATGTGAATACTAAAGATGTTTGATAACTCTGGAATCACTGGTCAAGGTCAAATCTCACCATTTAAAAGTACATTCTAACAGAAAGATAACTAAGCCAAACTGCAGACTGTATGAGAATAGGAAAAGTCCTTGGTTCAAAAAGACTCTCCACGTCAGCTCAACTATAGGGCCACAGTTGCGTAAAAGAGCTAGGTGGCAGGTGTGAACTTCCTCTTCCACGTGAATGCCAACGCCTGCTTAACCAATTTAACAAAATATATCTTTAAAAACTCTGGATTTCAATTCTAAAGAGTTAGTCACTCATTTCAAAAATCAGTAGGAAAGAAAAAAAAGATTCCACCTCCCTGTATTCCAGTAGTTCTCTGGATGATTCTGAAACAATCAATGTTCAAAATTTCATTTGCTTTTGTTTTTTTAAACAACCAACTAGAGAAACCGGATTAAGATGTGCATTTTCAGTTCCCAAGAAGTTGGATGTGTGGCTAAATCTTTTTTGTTTTGTTTTGTTTTGTCCTAGGAAAACTAGCCCCCGACTCTACAAGCAAAGAGCACAGCCTTTCAACGCGAACTGAGAGGAATACGCTGTGATCCAGTGGTTATGTAAACCAGCAGTAATCTCTCTATAGCCCTTACCTCAGTCCAAAATCCTGACCATACACGGCCTTGGATAGAAGTCGAATTCAAATCAAGGGGTCAAACTGCATTCTCTGGGGAGAGGTCTCACTGCTCAGGTAAGGGTCATTCCAAACAGGGCATTAAGGAAGTGCCTTTCTTTAAAACAACCTGCTCTTGCTTCATGTCTGCTTGGTGCCATCTCCAGGTTTAATCATGGTTTCTCAGAGATCCTTGCACCCCTGAGGGGTATTACACTAATTCATTATTAGTCAAGAATATGGGAAACTGTGATAGCCTCTGGTCTCTAACCATAGAAAGCAAACCAAGCCCATTAAGTTTCCCAGAACAGAAATTACAGCTATGTTTTTCAATAATAATGCTGTATATTAAACAGAAACAATCTGTTTCTTGGCTTACAATCCTCAACTATCATTATTTTTCTTTCCTAATCACCTTTTGGAACCGCCTACTTCCCTTTCAACAATATCATTTTCTTTTCCTCTCGCTACCACTGAACCTCCTCCAACTTTCCTGTGAAACTTAGGGAAAAAGAAAGTGCTAAGGATTAAGCCTTGACTATTAGTGTGGGCAATTCCTCCCAAATCATGGGTGGATAAGAATAAAAGCAACAAATGGACTACGTTTTTGAAGAAAAATAAACCAAAAGGCTTCAAAGTTCTTCCAAAACTTTAAAAAGAGTAACAAAATGCAAAACAGCTGAATTGTTTTATACCCCTGCATAATACAAGTCAGTATTAACATCCTTCTTAAAGGCCCTTAATACCCACCCACAGATCTATCGGGCACCACCTTGAGGTAATGTGAAAGACAGGAGGGAAAGGAAAAACCACGGGGTAGTTAATTACCAGCTTCATCCTTCACGTGCCTGCGTATTCAAGAACTCAGCACACGTGTGCTGCTCACATCCTGTGTTTCTACCAACACTAAGGACAACGGGGTGAATCGAGGACAGAAGCAACAGCAAGAACGAGTGAGTGTTAGTTTGAAGTGGGACCTCCTGGCTTTTAGTGGTCAGTATTATGCCCCAGAGGCTAACCAAATACAGTCACTTGAGGGAGTTCTCCATGATGATGGGAGAGGAATAAGGATTCTAAATCACTGATGAAGATGTGAATGACTTAATTTACTGGAATGAAAAGTGTAATTAAACAGATCTAGCAGATTTCCTAGCTAACTTATATTTTAATGGGAAAGAGAGGAAAAAAAGGGGCAGTATCATTAATAAGTAAGAAACTATATTCAGGGCTTTGATGTGATTTCACTGACCATTAACCACATACTTCCCAGTGAGATTCACAGATTTTAAGCACTATAAGGCTAACTGAAAAGGATTGTGGCATATTAGTATTTTAATATTCTATGTTCCTCCATCACCAAAAAGGCAGGCTTTAACCTCAATCATTCCTCTTTGCCATTATAAATAGATGTTAACAGATTATCAAACCACTGCATTTGATTTCCATGTCAAATATGAAATCCTACCACCTATGCTAAATCAGAAACTTTAACATGTTTACAAAATCTTCACTATGAAAAGAAAAAGAAATGGATAACGTCCAGCATTTTCAATTACAGAAAACCTGCCTGGAATCTGCAATGTCTGAGGGCAAAATATGGTCATTGTTAACTAATCCCAATGCAAGTTTCCAAAAATTTTTGTTCCAAAAGGGAAGAAAAGCAAAATTAATTTCAAAAGTTCATAAAGAAATGTAAAGCATTTCCATTTCTCTTTTTTCAGTCCCCTCAACCCAAACAGAAGGGCTGCTTCCTCCAAAGGCTTAAGACCATGTGCGCCTTACTGAATCATGATTGCCACTTAATGTATTTACAGAGTTACAATCACAACAGGCAACTTCCATTCTGCAGTTTGTGTCGTCTGCAGTATCATCTAAGAGAAAGAGAAATAGTTACCAAATTACCTGCTACTGCTGTTATTCTTCTTGGATTTGCTCCTCCGTTTTAAGGCATCTCTGTCCTTGTTATTGTATGGTAACATGGAGGCATAACCATGTTCAGCTTCTAGAAAACCGAAGGATCCAGTTAATGAATGAGCCTAGAACATTCAATACTCTCTCCCCTCCACAGCATTTCCTTTTTAAATTTTATTTTTCATTAAAAGAATATTGTGGAAAGAAAGAAATGAAGCAAGGTGGAATTCTTAGAACAATGATTGTTTTTTAAAATTGTGTGAATACCCTCAGTTCGGAGCAGGTGTAAGGAGCATTCCAGCTGCTCATTGTTGGGAAAGACAAGGCAAGTCGCTAAGCTCGTGGTGCCTGGGTTTCCCACTGGCAAAGTCCAGCAGGTTGGTGTGCTTTAAGTGGGACCAGCCTCAGGCGAAGGTGCGGGGCAAACACCCGGAGCCCAGAGGGAGGGGAAGAGGGGGCGTAGGGCAGGCGCTGCTCCTCCGGCTGGGAGACGGGGCGCGCCAGGCCCACTTGGGGGCCGGTCGGGACGAGCCCCGGTGAGGTAAGCCAAGGGCCTGGCCGAGGGGACCCCAGGCACCCCATTCGCTTCGGGATGAGAAGGGGGCGCGTTCGGGACCCTGGGGGGCAGCAGCCCCTTTTCCACCTCCATTCATCGCCTTGGGGGCAGCAGTGGCCTCCCTTCGGACCGCGCGTGGGGAGAGCTGGAGGGGTTGGGAGCGCTCGCGGTCGCGCTCTCCGCGCTTCCAACCACCCCCAGAGCCGCTGGGCGCCCCTACCCGCGGCGGGGCCCCTCGGAGCCCCTGGCCCCGGTTCGGGACGGACCCCTCCCATCCCCGTGCACCTCTCTCCCGCCGCTCCAGGTAGTCGGCCGCCTCTAGCAGCATCTGGATGTTCATCCGAACCGCCGCCGCCATTCTGCACCGGGGGCCGGAGCCGCGGGACCAACCCCCACTGCCCACGGGCTCGCCGCCGCCGCCGGACACCCGCGCCCTGCTGTGGACCCCGCAGAGCAGGGTTGAGAAAGCCTCTTTGGCGACCACGCTCGCCGGAAGGGGGGGGGGGCCGGTGAGCTGGGCACCGCCAACACCGTGACAGAACCCGAAGAAGAGCAGCAGCCGCCACCGCCGCGGAGTGTTTATCTCCGACTCACCATCCCCCCGCCCCCAGCCCCTTCTCTTGACAGGCCCGCTTCGGCTGCGTTCCTCATTGGGCACCCTAAAGAATGCCCCGCCCCTGGCCGTGTCCGATTGGGGAAAAGCATTATGGCTCCGCCCCCTAGAGTCCGCTCCTCTCCCTGGTTGGTTGCGCTTGACAAGGCCCGGGCTCCACCCCCTCTTTCCAATTGGTGACAGGATTCGCAACTCCGCCTCGTGCTCCTTCCCTGTTTTCCATTGGTTCTATACCGACAACCCCCTTTTGCTTTGTTAGTATTGGCTCAGAGCTACAGAAAGCAAGCCACTTTGCTTGTCTCCCATTGGTGGAGCCGGCTGAAACCTCCCAGCTACGATGACGTCACCTTTCTCCAGGCCCGGCAAGCCCTGAGTGACCCGTGATCGGCTGTGCAGCTACTCCTCCCTATATCTGGCATTGGCTGGGGAGGGCTGACCTGGGCGCCGGCGCTGATTCACCGGCCGCCGCGGAGCTCGGCTCCATCCGGCCCATCCCGGCCCCGCCTAGAACCTGTTGCCGGGATCTGTCCCCGGGGAAAAGTTCCGAGGGCTTGCCGGGTATCCCTAGAGTTGAAGACTGGCACTGTGCGTCGCCAGGGCGCTCTGTCCCAGTCGGGTTCCGGGCTGGAGCCCGTGGTATGGCGACCACGGTCCCAGAAGTTCCAGGCTTCCCCGGACCTAGGTGGTGGTGGGCCCCGCCGCGAATACCCCCTGAAGGGAGAGCAGCGCCTGCAACCTGGTGGGCCCGGGGTTTCCTCGGGCGCCACGTGGCTGTTGGGCTTGAGGAGAGAAAAGCTAGGCTCGCGTTGAATGCTCGCCGCGCAGCGTTTTTTCTCTCCCTAGAAAGTGGAATTGGCGGGCGGCTGTATACAGTCCTGTGTGCCTCTCCAGAGGCACATCCCTACCCCCAAGTGCAGGCATAGTCACTTCCCTACAGGAGGGGGCTTTAAAGCTCAAAAACATCCTGTACCTACAGAATGGCGTTGAATCCCGAGGTTCTTTAACCTAAATCTCGTTCAGGGTCTTTCCTTCTAATTCTGGATGAAAACACTAAAAAAAAAAAAAACACAAAACTTCCTCTGTTCAAGACTATAAATGGTGATACGAATATAAACATATAGAACTGGGGCACCTGGCTGGCTCCGTCAGTAAAGCATGCGCCTCTTGACCTCAGGGTGGTGAGTTCAGGCCTACACTGGGCATAGAGCCTACAAAAAAAAAAAAAAAAAAGGAACTAAAAATTTAAGTATTATTCCCTAAACCTCATCAAGATTTTTGAGATGAAAACTACCTTGAGACCCAAGTTACATTAATATATGGACATCTCCATTTTAAAAAGAAATAAATGTATTGGTAAGCTTGAACATATTTCATAAAGCTTTTTAAAAAAGTTTGTTGTTAATATATGAAAATAATAGCTTACTGTCACCTACGTTATCACTAATCCTCTATGTAACCCCATTAGGTGGGTTAATTATCTACGTTTTGGAAACAAGGAAACTGAGGCCTGGAGAAGCTAAATGACTTTCCTTGTCATCCATTCAGCCAAAGATGGAGACTGAACCTAGGTCTGTTTCACCTAGAGCCCATACTACCAATGCTCTGGTCAGTAATTGTTCCAAAAACAAGAGTTAAGAAATAGGTTTCCAGACCCAGTCACAGAACACTGACACTCAAACACTGGGGGGTGAGGGGGGGATGTAAATATAGGCATGATGGGAATTCTTTAAACTTGTCTTTTTTAATGTTTGATAAATTCATTAAAATTAAATGAACTCAACAGAATTAACAAGTAGAATAAATGTAAAAAATCATGCCTGACATATAGGAAACATTTTCTGGTTTTAATGACTAATTGAATCTAAAAGCTTATTCTTTATGAAAGCTAATGAACACAGTGAAGATAAAGGTTTTTAAGAAAGCTCAAAGAGCTAGAAATGAGAATGGGGATATAACATGTTTTACGAGTATTTTTTTTTTTTTGTTACATGAAATTCAAATTTAACTGGTCATTTTATGTATTTCTTAAATGTTTGTTTATTTTGAGAGAGAGAGAGAGCATGAGTGGAGAAGGGGCAGAGAGAGAGGGCGAGAGGATCTCAAGCAGGCTCCATGCTGACAGTGCAGAGCCCTATGTGGGGTTTGATTTCAGGACCTGGAGATCATGGCCTGAACCAAAATCGAGTCAGAGGCTTAACCAACTGAGCAACCCAGGTGCCCCTTAAGGAGTATTTTTTAACTGCAAACTATTTATAAAACAAATTTGAAAATCATAATGAAATGAATATAATTTTACTAATGTAAAATGGACAATAGTAAAACACTTTGATTTCATTATCTTAAATTTGGATTTTGTATACTTTGATATTTTCTCTGTGATTTTCCCATGAATATTCAGCATATTTCTTTATTCTTTCTTTCTTATCCTCAACTCTTTTAGCCCAGTCTTATTTCAATACCATGATCCTTCTCCTTGAATCAACCTGACTGAAAACCACACATAAAAAGGAAAAAAGGTTGAAATCTGAGCCAGAAATAGTAAATTAATAACTTAAATAGCAACAGGTTTCTTTTTTCTCTTATTTTTTAAAAAGATTTTATTCTTCAGTAATCTCTACACTCAACATGGGGCTTGAATGTATAACCCCGAGATCCAGACTTGCATGTTCTACCCACTGAACCCACCAGGTGCCCACCACCAGGTTTATCTTAAACTCTGAACAAAAATACTAAGTTCTATAACAATCGCAGAATTAGATGAAAGAATGGACCCTTTCTGTTCCCTGGCCATGGTAGAAGAAATTATCCATTAGTCAAGAACACCTACTAGGAATTAGTGTCATAAACTTCAAAGGGATTTGGTGCCATCTACTGGAGGTCAAGTAGAAAATATAAAACAAAGACGTTTTTTAGAAATTATTTTCCACAAATGTATACAATGCCTAGTTAAGATAATCTAAAAGTCCAATTTTTTTAAATGTTTATTTTTGAGAGAGAGACAGAGACAGACTGTGAGCAGGGGAGGGACAGAGAGAGAGGGAGGCACACAATCTGAAGCAGGCTCCAGGCTCTGAGTTGTCAGCACAGAACCCTGAAGTAGGGCTGAAACTCACGAACCGTGAGATCATGACCTGGGCTGAAGTTGGACACTTAACCAACTGAGCTACCCAGGCGCCCCAAAAGTACAAATTTTGAAGAAAAAAAAGTGAAAATCCTAAAACAAAGTATAAGTGGTGACCCCCAGTATCCAGAGCCTCAAAGGTATTACAAAAGCATTAACCAAGAGGCACAAACCCAAAAATAAAAAATGGGAATTCCAGAATGTTTGAACATACATTTTGTGACCAGAATTTTAAATAAAAGTTATGCATAGGGGCACCTGGGTGGCTCAGTTGGTTAAGGCGTCCGACTTTAGCTCAGGTCATGGTCTTGCTATTCATGAGTCTCGCGTTGGGCTCTGTTGACAGCTCAGAGCCCTCTCTCTGTTCCTCCCTGGCTTACACTCTCTCTCTTAAAAAAAATAACGAATTTTGTTTTATATGTTTCTGAGGAATTGATTTTATTCTTTGACCTGTAAAAATCAGGACCGAAATTTGCTACTTTCATAATATTAATTCCCTTTTTGTGGCTATATTGGATGCTCCAATATGACATTATTGGATGATCTAGTATCATGATGTTAAGCTTTAAAAACCTGTAAAATTCTGGGGCGCCAGGGTGGCTCAGTCAGTTAAGCATCTGACCTCAGCTCAGGTCATGATCTCATGGTTTGTGGGTTCGAGCCCTGTGTCGGGCTCTGTGCTGGTAGCTCAGAGCCTGGAGCCTGCTTGGGATTCTGTGTCTCCCTCTCTCTCTGCCCCTCCCCTACTTGCACTCTGTCTGTCTCTCAAAACTGAGTAAACATTAAAAACAAAACCCTGTAAAATTCTGCTTTCCAAAAACTAGTTGCTCCACATGTATTTGTGATTCTAAAGAAAGCAATAGCTAAACAGTGCTAGTACATTGCACAGAATACTATTGTAGCAGTTAAAAAAAAGTAGAGCTATATATTGGCCTGGGAAGACCTCCAAGGCAGTGTTGAGTAAAAAGCTGCAAAACGTCCCTACAGCATATTATTTATGTAAAAAAAAAAAAAAAAAAAAAAAGCCCAAACTATGTATTTTCCTTACTTGTAACTTTGTTACATATACAGAAGCATAGACAAAGGTCTGGAAGGATTCACCCCCAAGGAGTCACAGAGAAGATGGGCAAAAGGACTTATGGGTACTGTTAAAAGGGGTTCGGCTTTGTCCTAACGTTTTCAACTTTTTCTAGGAAAAATGTGGTCATTTATTACTTGGGATAACGTAAAACTCAAAGTGGTTAAGAGAAAAAAAGGTTACTGAACTATTTTCATGGATCGAGCAAGCATCCATCGGGTGCTTTACCTGGTGCCAGGCACTGTGTGGTGCTGGGACTAGAGCAGCCCCGATCCTCAGAGCCTAAGGTCTTGCGTAAGAACCAGACTGTAAAAAGTTGAGTACAGTGTGTCAGGCTGTGGGTAAGTGCTCTAAGGAAAAGGGAACCTGGCATGGCATGTGAAGAAACTGGGACCTTCACACAGGCTGGTGGGAATGGAAAGTAGTGCAGCTGCTTTGGAAAACAGTTTGTGCCTCAAAAAGCCCAACCATATCTGACCCAGAAATTCCATTCTTAGTTACATACCCCAGAGAACTGAAAACATGTTCATACAAAAACATACTAATAGAATCAAAAGCCAGAAAGTGAAACACAAATGCTCATCAGCTGATGAATTATAAAAATTTGGTATATTCCCAGAATATAGGACCATAAACAGGAGTGAAGTACTGACACCGTATGAATGAACCTTGAAAACACCGTAAAGGAAAAGCAGGCAGATGTAAACAGCCATGCGCTGTATGATTCCATGTATACGGAATATCCACAACAGGCACATCTTTAGAGACAAAAAGTACTCTAGTGATTTCTGGGCTGGTGGATGAAGGTGGCCAAGTTAGCATTTACAGTGTAGCCACTTAAGAGAGAGAGGATTTGTTCCACTCAGTTCCGGTTTCAAAATTCCTGAGGAAGGAATCAACAGACCTGTTTAAGGCCAGGTGCTGAAGAGTGACTGCTAATTGGGCACGGTGGTCTCCTTTTGGGGTGAGGAAAATATTTTGGAATGAGACAGTGGTGATACATAACTCTGAATATACTAAAACCCATTTTAGAAATGGGTAAAAGGATGAATTTTATGGTGTGGGGATTTTATCTCGATTTTTTAAATGTTAAAGTAACTAAAGCAGGGTAAAAAGGCAGAGATGGAAGGGGGTTGCTGTTATGGACAGGGTGGTCAGGACTGACCTTATTTGGGGCAGAGACCTAAAGAAGCTACAAATATAAATTGGGGTGGAGGTTGGGGAACAGAAAGGAACATTCCAGGAGGGAGAGCAAGTGGGAAGACTCCTGAGGTAGACTCCCATTCGTTCTCAAGGAACAGCAAGGTCAGCAGCCTGGCCAAGGGCAACAACAAGGGGGTGAGGCTGTGGGAAGGCAGGGTCCGGACCGTAGGCTCGTACACTACAGTAAGGACTGGACTGGATGCTAAATGATAGAAAACCACTGGAGCCAGGGGCGACGTGACCTGACGCACATTTTAAAAGGTTCCTTTCTGCTGCTGGCTGAGGATAAAAATAAACTAAGGCGGTAAGAGAAGGGAGGCCTGTTAGGAGACTACTGCAGCAGTCCGAGCAAGAGAGACGGCTCACGTTAGTACAGGTACTAAGTGGTCGGATTCAATGCCTATCAAATCACTGTGGTGTATACTTACATTTCTTAAAATTTTAGGTCAATTATACCTCAGTAAATCAGGAAAAAAAAATGGCTGGATTCAACATATATACTCTGAGGTCAGAGCCAAAAAGTGTGCTAATGAACCAGATGTAGGGCACAGGAAAAAGAGGAGCCAAAGATGATCCTAAGGATTTTGGTCTGAGCAAAGGAGTGAACGGACGGGCCATTTACTGAGATGGGGAAGCCTCAGAGAAGGCTGGGCAGGGCAATGAGAATTCAGCTACCCTGAGCTTTGAGGTGCCTAA
Organism: Paguma larvata; assembly: GCA_030068075.1. NCBI lineage: Eukaryota > Metazoa > Chordata > Mammalia > Carnivora > Viverridae > Paguma > Paguma larvata. The sequence goes on from CM057836.1 coordinate 51,757,289, forward strand.
GGATCCAGGTGCATATACGAGCCTGTCGGTCAGAACAGGGGCCAGGCTGGAAGTGTAACTCGGAGAGCCATGGCAGAAGACGCTTGAAGCCACGCTGAAGACTCGCTGAGGGAGAGAATGGGGAGTCCGGGAATGGAGTCCCAGGGCATTCCAACACTGTGATACTTGGAAACAGAAGCTATGGCACGATTTACGTCTCGGAGAGGTAGCAACTTGTTACAGGAAGACAAAGGTGCTCTTTGTTATTTTTACAGAATCAGACCCTCTGATGGATAAAAGTTCCTTCAAACCAGGACTTCCCTTAGGATCACAGGTGTCTTATCCCTGGATGTTCGGATTTCCTCCTCTTCTGTTTCTTGGTGTTGGCTTATGGAGAACGAACCTATTGACCTACCAGGTATTCTCAGTCTTTTTTTTTTTTTTTATTAAAAAAAAAGTTTAATTTTGAGAGTGTGCGTGTAAGTGGGGGAGGGGCAGAGAGAGAGGGAGACCAAGGATCTGAAGCAGGCTCTGTACGCTGACAGCAGACAGCCCAGTGCAGGGCTTGAACTCACAAACTGCAAGATCATGACCTGATGCTTAATTGACTGAGCCGCCTGGGCGCCCCTCACATACTTTACAGAGTATGCTGCCTTGAGGGCCTCGAGTCAAATCCCTATTAACACCACACTAAGACAACAATCCAAAAACTTGTAATTTGGTTTTGGGTATATTATTTTATCTCAGAAGTTTTAGCTTCCTTATTAAACCACAGTTAGGTGTGCCTTCCTTAAGTGCGCACAGATGTGGTCAGAAAGTCTTTATCGTGGATAATTTAGAGATACACGGCTTTTTGGTAAGTAGAGGTATGGTACTAATTATTTAGCTCAGTTGGCAAAAATTGCAAGCAAAATAATCTAGTCACCTGCGACAGTAACACTTGTGCAATGGGTACTAAAAGTTGTGCAACGAATGTAACACATTCAAATATTTAAGCACTGAAGGCATTATGTAGCATAAGTGCCAATACTTTCTGCCTTTATAGTCTGAATGTATGGTCTGAGCCCCTCAGCTTTCTCATCTGGGAAATGGAGATAATGGTACCTGCTCTATAAGGATTATATAAACCAAGCAAGGTGCTTTGTACACTGCATTATGCAATGTAGTCATACTACTATTTTCTTTTTTAATTTTTAAATTTTTATATTTTGAGAAAGAGCACACATAGGGGAGGGGGAGAGAGTGAGGGAGAGAAGGAGACACAGAATCTGAATCAGGTTTCAGGCTCTGAGCTGTCAGCCTAGAGCCCGACGTGGGGCTCGAACTCACAAACCATGCGATCATGACCTGAGCTGAAGTCAGATGCTTAACTGACTGAGCCACCCAGATGCCCCTGTACTCTTTACAGGAAGTAAACTTGTCAAGAGAGTTTTTAAAGAACTATGGTAGGCAGTCAAATTTCAGATGCAATAAGGACTTAAAAATCCAGCTAAAAAGTCTTCTAAAATAATTTACATGTGAGGATAGTGATTATAGAATTTAAAAAAATGTTTATTTAGAATTTTTAAAAATAGTAAAAGGGGCACCTGGGTGGCTCAGTTGGTTAAGTACCTGACTCTTAATGTCAGCTCAGGTCATGATCTCACAGTTTGTGGGTTCAAGCCCCATGTCAGGCAGGCTCTGGGCTGACAGTGTGGAGCCTGCTTGAGATTCTCTCTCTCTTTCTCTCTCTCTCTCTCTCTCCCCTCTCCCACTTGTGCTCTCTCTCTCTCAAAATAAATAAACTTAAAAAAAAATAGGAAAAGATTAAAAAAAATGAATGCTCATCAGTAAGGACTATTATAGTCCATCCTATAATGAACTGGGACTCTTGCCCTTAATAAAAAGAGGTGGTATTACATGCACTGATGAGAAACTATCTTAAGATGTACTAGTAAGTAAAAAAAGGCGAGATGCAAAAGGGTGTAGAGTCTGCTTACATTTGAATAAGATACACACACGTCTGTGTATATATGAAATCTCTGAAAAGATACACAATTAGTTCATCACTATATACCCTTTGTTCTATCTGAATTGTGTTCCATGTGTTTGTATTATTTACTCAAAATAAAGTAAAATAAAATCTAACCACAGAGCCTCAAATATCAGCGAGGTATGAAACAGAATGAGTGATGGCTGTTATCGTCCATATAAAAAGGGCTTCCTTCAAAAAAGAAAAAGACTTGCCAAAAGACAAGTGGATCCAAAATTTGGAATTAGCATTCCATGAAAAAATATATATGGCTAACACATTTTTAAAATGTTCATCCTCCTTAGAAACTGAGCAAATTAAAGATTATTTTACCCACCAGACTGGAAATAAAAAAAATTATTACACCCAATATTGGTGCACATATATGAAATGGGAATGCTCATATTTAACTGGGGAGAGTTGGTTGTTACTTTTCTAACACTCCATGTATCAAAAGTCTTAAAATATGCACACACCCCCATACCTCACCTAGTAATGCCACTTCTAAGAAATGAACCTGAGGAAATTATGCAACAAGCACAAAAAGATAATATAACAGGGATACTACTCAGTTGTAGTTAAAACAGTAAGTCATGGGAGGGAAGCTGGTGTTCGCTAATAAAAGATTAGTTAATAAATTATGGTAAAGCCAAGAAGCTACTAAAAGTTTCTAAAGAATATCTAAGAATATTAAAAACATGGGAGAAAAAAGATTAGCAAAAGAGAATATGAATTCCAAGATCATGGGTGGTGTCACACACCAGAGAGGCTGGAAAGACATACCAAAACACAGATTGTTTCTGGGGGTAAATTATAGGCGATTTTTGCCTTTCTGTTTAGTTTTTTGTTTCCTCCAAGTTTTTATATAATAAGCACGTACTGCTTTTGAAAAGGGGAAAAAATAAATGAGGGAAATAAAAATTAACAGTTGGGGAGAAAAAAAACACAGAAGATAAAAAAAATCTAGTTATAAATTACTAATGAAGTCAAAATCTATGTAACAAAAAAGAGTGTGTAGGGAGAATTTTATTTAGTAATAAAAATATTTGTCAAATACAAAAGGGTAGAAATATTGCTTTATTTGAGAAACTTACATCCAAATTACTTTTATGTGTTTTAAAAAGTCCTAACGGGCATCCAAGAAGAAAACCTATACAGCTTCCACAACAGTAAGAACAAAAGACTGGGGTCGACAAGTGCCCCAATGACATGTCCTAAAAGAAAAAAATATTAACCTTCCTTTTTTGAGTCAGGGTAAGTGAAATGCACACATCATAAATAACATTTTCTTACTTTTACAAGGAGGAAGGACTGTGATCCTTTTTATGAATATTAAATATAAAATACAAAATCCACTCTTCTGAGCAAGATGAGGAAAAAAAAATCATTCTTTAACATTTTAGTTCTCATGCAATGAAATCCAAAGGTCTGTTGAATCCGCCTTTTCGATTCATATACTGCCTATGATGAGAAGAGAAAACTCATTGTTTATTTAAAAAAATTCTGACTCCTCTTATAAAAAAATAATATAAATCATCTTTAAAATGGCAAAGTCTAGGGTAAAAAGTATTCGTGGTTATTTAATTCAAATTAAGGATATTATTTCACTTTCAAAATAAGCTGAAGCCTTTCAGATTTCCTTAAAATCCAAACAGAAGTATAGAAAAATACTTTCAAAATTATTTGGAAAGATTCCACAGACTTAAAAAAATCCATATTTATAGGTAACACTAAACACCTAGTTTTAGGGAATAAGGAAGAGCTCCGGAGTAAGTGCCCGTCACGGAACTCCAACTGCATTTTGTACCAGCTCTCCTCATAAGACTCTATTTGAAGATAATTTTACAAAGGACCGTTAATGAGGATCCTGGTCATCACTTTAACTCGCAGCATCCTCAGATCACATTATTCATATTCTAAATTAATCAGAATATTAGTCTTTTATCTGTGGTAAAGATAGAAAGAAAGGCAATGTCTGATGATGTCTTAACTTTTCAATTCATTAGGAATTCAGTGAGATTTCACCTATGAATTGGTTTGTTCTGTGTTAATAAAATATGCCTATACTTAACAAAAAATATATTTACAGTTGAAATCCTTACACAATCAATCTAGGTAAATAACTCAGGATGGATCTATTTTAAACCTACAGTTTAAATTAAATTAAAAAGCCTAAAGACTTGAGATTATGCTGTTTTGAAGAACTGTATGGAGCTTTAAAACATTTAAGCCAACTATCCATCTCCATAAGTTATTAGCCCACATATAAATTGGAAATTATTTTAACGCACCAGAACGGAAGCAAAGAATATTAAAGGACAATATGGAAACTGCTACATTCCCTACAAACATGATTATCCCATAAATAAATTCTTTCCCAAGCACATAATCTGTATCATAATTTGTATCATTAGTTCAAACAAAACAATGGGGGCTAAGCCTACCTGTACTTCCTCTTCTGAGACACATTTATGGCATAGGCATTGACAGAGCCATCCACCTTTTTCCCCTGGAGAAAAGCAATAAACAAGTATAAAAAACGGGAAGGATATAGTAAGTGCTTCAATCAAAGAGCTGGATCCTATAGACATGCTTACGTGGCAAAATCCATTTACGAATAAGGTAGCCCAATGAAAGAATTTTCAAATCCTGATATTCCATGAACTCTCAAGTGTTACAACTCTGTCCACAATTTTATAGCTACACATAATGTAACATATTCAAATATTCAAGCCAACAAATATTCATGGTATATATATTATGTGCAAGGCATGCAGAGAAATAGGGTAACATGTCCTAACCTTTTTTTTTTTTTTTTTAATGTTTATTGTTGAGTGAGCCAGCAGGAGAGGGGCAAAGGAAGTGGGGAGGGAAGACAGAGGGAGGGGGTTGGAGGGGAAAAGAGACAGGGAGGGGAGAGAAGGGGGGAGGGGGAGAGAATATCCCAAGAAGGCTCCACACTGCCAGCCAGAGCCCTACAAGGGGCTCAAACTCATAAACCATGAGATCATGACCTGAGCGGAAATCAAGAGTCAGATGCTTAACTGACAGAGCATCCAGGAGCCCCTGATCCTAACCTTTTTTGGTCAAAGAGTTCATCGAAACCAAATACCAGTTACAGATTTTCTCTAGAAAAATTCATATTCACATAAAATTTAACTTATGACCTTAGCTCATAGCATTCTCAAATCACAGCTGGAACAGTCACCATTCATTGAGATCCCATTTCTTTTGCATAGCCTTGGAATTTTGATTTTTTAAAAGTTTTTATTTTTGAGATAGAGAAAAGGCGAGCAGAGGAGGGGCAGAGAGAGGGAGAGAGAGAATCTCAAGCAGGCTCCACGTTGTTAGCACAGAGCCTAATGTGGGGCTTGAACTCATGAACAGTGAGATCATGACCTGAGCCAAAATCAAGAGCCAGAGGCTCTTGAACCACCCAGGTGCCCCCAAATTTTTATTTTTAAAAAGAATCAGAGGGGTGCTCCTGGGTGGCTCAGCTGGTTAACCATCCGACTTCAGCTCAGGTCATGATCTTGCCGTTCCCGAGTTCGGTGATGGTGGCTCAGCTGGTTAAATGTCCAACTTTGATTCAGGTCATGATCTCACAGTCTGAGTTCCAGCCCTGCGTCAGGCTCTGTGCTGACAGCTTGGAGCCTAGAACCTGGAGCCTGCTTTGGATTCTGTGTTTCCCTCTTTCTCTACCCCTCCCCCACTCACACTCTGCCTCTCTCTCAACAATAAACATTAAAAAAATTTTTTTAATAAACATTAATAAACAAAAAATAAGAATCTGAATACAGAATAACAGTGTAAGTGTCACTTATATCTTGGTTTTCTTATGTGGCATCTACTCTCTTTTTCACTAATTCCTTTATAGGCCTTTTGATTTAGCCAAGTTAACTTACCATTTGCCGTTCCTCATGCCTGAATTGCCTCCTCAACCCCCACCCAAGAACCCCAACCATCTGGCTCTTATCCATCATTCAAGGCCCAATTGGAATGATTCAGCTGCCAGAAAGCACACTCCACCCTTCCACAGAATGTTGACTGTGCTTCCCTCACAGTACCCTCCATTTCTATCTTGCATTAGCGTGATGCATGTATACGTGTCGTTACTTCTGAGACTGAAAGCTTCTTGAGGGATATGGATGAGGGTCGCCTTTGCATTCTCACATCCTAGGCCACCGTACTTGCAAGTGCTCAGACAATGACTATTAAATATATGAACATCACTGGTTAAATATCTCTCTCTCTCTCTCTCTCTCTCTCTCACACACACACACACAGGTACGTGACCTCCAATCCCCTCCCTCTCCCATTATTGCTCATGGGAGTATACCCTTTCTGTGTAGCACACTTACTAGATATCTGTGTTAGGGTTAAAAAACAAAAAAAAAAAAAACAAAAAACGAAAACCCCAGGATTCTTATCCACTAGCCTAAAGGCATGCAGGTAAGATACATATTTGAGGTGGAGCTAAAAATGAACATATTTGGTCTTACTTTTCTATTCCGGTTTTCACTATATTGTGGGGGGGGGGAGGGAGAAATTACTTGAGGTATATAATTTTGCCTTCCCAAGAATAGGAAGTAGGCACGACTTGGAAAGAATGGCTTAGAAAAAAAGTAAACGATGCTAACGTACTTACAAAGTTCAATTCCTAAAGGCTTACTGATTTTTGAAAACTATTGCAGAGTTGTATATTATTAGCCTGTTTTGATTTACATGCTGAAACAGAAAATTATCCATTAATAAACATAACCAAACTTTGAAGCTTTTTAGACTGTGAAAACAGAAGGGAAAATAAGTGAATACATTGGCATATGAAAAGGCGCCACCATAGATCAATGATGAAAAGTCACAAGATACACATAACCGAACAACACGAACGAGCGGACCTTATAACTGACAGCCATAAAGGCAACTGCCTACAAACTAAATTAACATCCTTGCAGAGGTCCTTAAAAAATATAACTGACATCATCTGTCCTCATGGTACTCCTTAATCTTTATGGGATCTATGAATTCTCACCTATTTTTTTTAAGAGAAATTTTCTCTCATTTTTGAGAGAAAGAAACAGAGTGCAAGAGGAGGAGAAGAGAGAGAGGGAGGCACAGAATCCCAGCAGGTTCTAGCTTCTGAGCTGTCAGTACAGAGCCCAGTGTGGGGTTCAGACCCATGAACTGTGAGGTCATGACCTGAGCTGAAGTTGGCCATTTAACCAACTGAGCCACCCAGGCGCCCCGCCTATTTTCTCCTTTATAAACAAACATCTTCAGCACAGACTACATTTCCTTTAGGTTTATTTATTTTGAGAGAAAGCATGGGGAAGGGGCAGACACAGAGGGGAGGGGGAGAGGGGGAGAGATGGGGGTGGGGGGAGCAGTAGGCTCCATGCTGTCAGCACAGAGCCGGACTCAGGGCTCGATCTCACCAATTATGAGTTCACGACCTGAGCGGAAACCAGCGTCAGACACTTAACCGACTGAGCCATCGAGGCACCGCTGTTTATTCTTACTAGCTCCCTCTCTCTACCCCTCTTCTCTCCTTTCCATATCCTCTCTCTATCTCCCCTCTTTCCATTTCACTGTCCCCTCTCCCTCCCTATAACCCCTCTCTTCATCTCCTTCTCCTTCCTTCTTTTTCTCCCCCACTTTCTTATTCTCTCCAGTATTATGATCAAGGCTAGACAGCATTCACTCTCCAATCTTCCGGAGATATGCCTACAGCTCCCCGATGGCATCCTTCTCTACAGCTGAATTTAACTCTTAACAGCACTTCCCCTTCCTAGGACGTTTCTTGATTATCCCTATCCCCCAGTCTTTCTGCCTGTCACTTCAGAGTCATCACTGACTACTCACTCCCACTCCCACCACCACCACCACCACCACCAACTCCGTCTCCTGACTGGGCCTCAAATATTCTGGCCTCAGTTCACGCTTTCGTCACCTTCCACTTGCATGACCCAGCAGTTCTCCTTGCCTCCAGTCTAACCCGCCAGCCTCCCATCTGTCCTCCATGTTGTCCTGGCTCATCTTTCTTTCCTTTTTTTTCCAAAGCAGGCTTCACACCCAGCTCGGAGTCCAGTGCAGACCTTGAACTCACGACCCTGAGATTATTAAGAGTTGGATGCTTAACTGAGCCACCCAGGTGCCCGTTCTGGCTCATCTTTCTAAACACACATATAGTGGCGTCTGGGTGGCTCAGCTGGTTAAGTGTCCAACTTTGGTTCAGGTCATCTCACTGCTCATAGGTTCGAGCCCCACGTTGGGCTTGTGCTGACAGCTCAAGCCTGGAGCCTGCTTCAGATTCTGTCTCCCTTTCTCTGTGACCCTTTCCCACTCATGCTCAGTCTCTCTCAAATAAATATTTAAAAAAATAATTTTGAAAAAAAATAAACACACATATAATCCTGCTTAAAAATCATTGCTCCTCTCCTCAGTACCCAAAGAATCAACTCTAAATTCCTTAGCATGGCTAAGAGTATCAAAAGCCTTCCACGATTTGCTTCCTATCCCATTTTTTTTTCAAGGTTTTTCTTAATGTTTATTTTTGAGATTGAGAGTGAGCGAGCAGGGGAGGGGCAGAGAGAGAAGGAGACAGAGGATTTGAAATCGGCTCCACGCTGACAGCAGAGAGCTCTATGTGGCGTTTGAACCCACAAACCGTGAGATCGTGACCTGAACTGAAGTCTGATGTTTAATTGACTGAACCGCCCAGGTGCTCCCCCACTTCCTTCTTTCTGGGTTCATTCATAGCGACTATCCCATCAGAACCCTTTTCGCAGTCGCCGAATCTGAAATTCCTGCACTACACTATGCTCCTTGATGCCCACGTAGCATTTTTCAGGAGCTCTTCCCTCTACTTGAAATGATCTTCCTCCTCTCCATTTGATCACCTGTACGAACACCAGGCAAACACTCCCTGAATTCTAAAGGCAGTTCACTGCTTCCTTCTTTGTGCTCTCAGTGCCCTTCGCACAGATACTTAATGTCTTCTAAAGACTCGTATCGATGGAAGACATTACAAGTGACAGGAAAATGGAGGAAAATGTGATAATCATAATGGATTAATTGAAATCAGAATGTTTAACTGGCTACATGTTTTACTCACTTTTGTGGAGTCAAAAGAGGCAAATCCCATTAACTTCATCATTTCGATTTCTTCCTCTGTTTTGCCCTCTAAGTCCTCCTCTGCAAACATAACGGAAAGATACAATATTTTTTAAAACTCTACCATCTTATATAGGTATCCCGCCTCCCAATGTTTGTGGTACACCACTTCGCTTCTACAAAAGACCTACGTTAGTACTTATTTTCGCTAACCAAAAGACATCTGAAGAAGATTTTTACTTTTAAGAAAAAAGCAATTGGGGCGCCTGGGTGGCTCAGTTGGTTCGACGGCTGACTTTGACTCACTGTCTGTGAGTTCAAGTCCTGCGTCGGGCTCTGTGCTGATGGCTCGGAGCCTGGGGCCTGCTTCAGATTCCGTGTCTCCCTCTCTCTCTGCCCTTCCCCTGCTCTGCTATGTCTCTCTCTGTCTCTCAAAAATAAATAAACGTTTAAAAAAAAAAAAGCAATTACTGTCCTAAATGTAGGTCTTCTGTAAAAGCAAAGTGGCGTATCACAAACTTTCAGAAGGCAGGGGATGTTCTTTGCTTTATGCCATTTCAGCAGGAAAGGTTTCATAGGAACACTCGACTTTTGTATGGGGGCAGGGGGACACCTGTATAAAAAGGTGGCAATAGGTTCATTGTCATTCCACCTCAGCAGCAGAAAACACACAAAACAATTAGCTGAAGACTTGGGTCTAACAGGAAAAATTCCTCTTCGCTTTGGACGCAACATAACTTAAGATGCTAGGAAGGAAGGAATGTGCTCTCCATCCTCCACCAGAGAGGTCTGCTTAAAAGGACATGCTTGGAGCCTTTCATATCAGATATGACACTAGTTTTAAAGGTACTTCCAGAATAGAACATTCTCATGTTTTTTAACTGTCCTTCCTATCTCAAGAGCACCACAGATAACTACGAACTCACTAAAGTACAAATGATAAAATCTCAAAACCATATGCAATGAACAGTATAAAACATTTAATATTAAAATGTGCCCAAATTATACTTTTATAATTTTATCATGACTAAAGTTATCTAACAAGGCTGTACTTTTCCAACGGTTATTTATTTCACAACGTTACCAGTAATCTGACGTTCTTTGCTCTTTGTTTCTTTTGTTTCTTTCTTTTCCTCATCTCTTCTTTCTTTCAGTCGAGAAGGGGAAGGAGATGTGGATCTATGCCGTCTCGGGGACCTAATATTTAAAAAGAAAGATGTCAGAGGCAGAGATACACCTGGTGACTTGGGCTGACTGGCAATGATACGCACCAGCTCCTAAAAAGTCAAGGCTGAACAAAAGCCAGGCTCCAGAGAACGAGGAGTCCATTCCCCACAGCAGAATAAGGAAGAAGGTTCTCCCTAGGCCATGAGACTGTTAACCAAAACTCAAAAACATAGCGTACTGCTGTAACCATCGGCTAGGGCTAAAAAGCTTTTTGGTAAGGCAGAAAAATGTAACTAAGTTTCTAACAATTACGAACACAAAAAGTTGACTACAACAACAATTGACACATTAAGACTCAAGAGTTAATTTCTAAGGTTCTTTCAAGAACTCACAATCTTGGTTATATATTTGAATAAACTCAACACCCACAAGTCAGTAAAAACAAAACAGGGGCTCCTAGCTGGCCCAGTCAGTGGAGCATGAGACTCTTGATCTTGGGGTTATGAGTTCAAAACTCCCATTGGGTGTAGAAATTACTTTAAGAAAAAAACCAAAAATACAATACACTTATTTCTTACTCCTGCCAAGCCCGATGCTAGTGTTTTTCATGTACTATTTCTCATTTACTCCTCAAGGCAACTCTAGGTCAGGGTGTCATTAACCCAATTTTACCAATTGAAATGTTGGGTTTAAAATAAGGTGGGCTTGAGGCACAGGGTGGCTCCGTAGGTAAAGCCTTAGATTTTGGCTCAGGTCATGACCTCAAGGTTTGTGAGTTTGAGCCCCACCTCGGGCTCTGTGCTGCCAGCTCAGAGCCTGGAGCCTGCTTCAGATTCTGTGTCTCCCTCTCTCTGCCCTTCCCTCACTTATGCTCTGTCTCTCAAAAATAAGTAAATGTCAAAAAAAATTTTTTTAAATAAGGTGGGCTTAAGTTCCCCTCATTTCACGAAACGGAAAATCCCGTTATTAGTGATAAAAATAAAATTAAAGGCAGCGACTAGGGTCTTTGGGACTTGCGGTAAAACTTCGGGTGATCCTCTGCATTCACCTGGAGCGTCTTCTGTGGGGGGATCGAGAGCGGCTCCTTCGACGATCTCTCTCCCGGGATCGGGACCTTTCTCGGCGCCTGCGTTCTCTCTCACGAGATGCGGACCGGGACCGCCTGCGCTCTAATACAAACATACAAAATCTTTTTGCGGAGTCAAAATACCACCTCAACTATCCAGAGCTGTGCCGTCCGATAGAAATATCATGCCGGCCATTTCTAATAAATTAAAAAAAAAAAACCAGGTAGAATTTTAACACTATATATTTTATTTGACCTAATATATCCCAACTATGATCATTTCGACATGTACTCAACATTAAAAACCGAGATATTACATTTATTTCCGTATTGAATAGGAGATCTGGGGTGTAGTCTACACTTAACACACCACTTAATTCAGAAGTGCTCGACGGTCTCATGTGGATCGCGGCCTCATTAACTTTTTAAAAAATCAAGTCTGGACTAGTCGAAGGCGATAAAAACTAACCAGAGGGGGGAGAATCAAGGGTTTAAGTTAGATCTCCTAATCGAAGTCCCGGGTTCTTCACATCCCACTGCCTCATATGGAGGTAGGAGTCAGAAGATATTACGAGATGAGCTCGTTGGACGCAAAATTCTAAATCTCGATTTTCCTATTACATGAGGCGGGAAGAAAACTAACATTGAGCATCCAAGAACCAGGCATCATCACATGCTGAGTGCTATGGAATGTGACACTAATTCTCAAGTCAGTTTTTAAAGATGGGCAGTATTACCCCCAAGATCCAATAACGGGAATTCGGACACAGCAAGGTTGGATGGCTTGCGCAAAGCCACCCAGAAATGGCTGGCTTTGAGGGAATCGTGGTCTAATGCAAATCCCTCAGTCACAAATATAACGAGTTATTGTATGAGGCTGACAAGGTGTCCACGAAACTCTTAAGTTAGAGGGTGGGGGAGGAACTGCCTTCAAACCGGAGGGCTGAAGAGTGTACGGCTCAGGTCTTCGTTTCCCTATCCACTCTCGCCCTTCTTAGGAGAAGAGCTCTTCTCCGCTGCGCTCATACTTCGGGGGGAAGAGGAGGGAGGACACGTCTCTGACCAAGCCCCAGACCAGCCCAATTCCTTCTGGACTCACCCCTACGTGGGGAGCGACTGCGGCTGCGACCCATTGGGAATCTTCCTCCACCTCACCCTGCCCGGAAACGATTGCACAACAGCTTCCGGGAGGGCCGGGTGCTGAGCTTTCACCGCCGACTGGAAAACGTAGAAAAGACCTCTGAAAGGTTCCGGATTCTAAAGAAGGCCGGCTGCGCTGCGCCTGCCCAGAATCAAGCGGCCTGCCCGGATTCCACCGCTCACGAGCGCAGAGGTTGTCCCTAGGGACTCACTAACAAGCTCCAAACAAGCCCGGTTTTTGAGCCCCGCTTGCAGGTGCTGCTTGCCACCAGAAATTAAGGCCAGATGCCGGAAGCCACAAACTCCACAAACAAGCCCCGCCGTGACCCACCCACCGGTTTGATTCACTGTAGCTGCCGTGTGAACCCTCCAGATGGCCTCGGAATCATGACCATCTAATTGTAATAACAAAAAAGCACACCTAGCTTTGTGCCTTAATAGACCCGACGGTACCATTTTAGGGAAGAAAGAGTTGGCACTTTGATTCTAAAGAGTTGGCACTCTAAGAGTTGGCAAGACTCCTCTCCCTTCCCCCCAAAACCCCGAGGTCAGCTTGCTTACCAGCCCCTTAATTGCTCCAACCCTATAAAACCCTGACCATCAGACCTAATGGGAAAAAGGTGACTTTAGAGCATGAGTTCCCCTTCTCTGGCCTCTGAATAAGTCACCTGCTCGCCATCAAATATGTTTGGTTATTTGGCAAACGGTATTGAGGAGTAAAAACCCCAAACCCTGCCACTTTGGTAACAAGATTTTGGTGAGAAAAGAATTGTCCTCTCCGCACCTCTAGCCCAACTTTCCCAGTGGTTTCCCCATCTTCTGTGTCCATGATGTGCTAGATACCATGGAAAGGCCTAATAAAGCTGGCTACCCTACACCCCAATACAGTTCTCATTTCTCCCCCTTCCTCCAGACCTCCCCCATTTTTCTTCCCAGTTCTTGTCCACATGCATAAAATTTTTTTTAAGTATTTGAGAGAGAGAAGAGTGCCAGGAGCAGGGGAAGAGTAGAGACAGAATAGCAGGCAAGGTCAGCACTGTGTGGAGTCAGATTCAGGGCTCCATCTAAGAAATTGTGAGGTCATGACCGGAGCAGAAATTAAGAGCCTGAGGCTTAACCAACGGAGCCACCCAGGCGCCCCCACATGCATAAAGCATTTTATATCTAACCAATTCTAAACACAGCGTATGCAAAGTTTGAGTCCACACTGGGAAGCACTAGGGTGGGGCAGGAGCCAGATGGATCAAAGGCAAAGCATGAGTGAGAGCCTTTATTGTGTTTTTTGCGGGCAGGAATAGCAGAGACATAGTAAATTGATTAAGAAGTTTAAGATTGGTTAGAGAGGCGCCTGTGTGGCTCAGTTGGCTAAGCTTCTGACTTCGGCTCAGGTCATGATCTCGCAGTTCGTGGGTTCAGGTGGCTTGTCGGGTTCTGTGCTGACAGCTCGGAGCCTGGATCCTGCTTTGGATTCTGTGTCTCCCTCTCTCTGTTCCTCTCCCACTCGCACTCTGTCTCACTCTCAAAAATGAAGAATAAAAAAATTAAAGAAAAAAAAGATTGGTTAGAAAATTTTCAGCTGACTTTGAGATGTAGGGGCTATCCGGAGTTGTTTGGTACCTGGCTCTGGGGTCCTTAGGGCAGAGCAATATTGCCTTTGCTTGTGAGAGTCTGATAAAGAAGGTGGTTGGAGTGTTTGGGCTTTTATTGGCTAGAAGGAGACACATTTGCTATCTCTAGGAACAGTTAGCCCTGAGAAGGGCTGTGTCAGCAAGGCCCCAGATGGCAAAACATCAAAAAATAAATAAATAAAAAGGCATGATTAATACAGCTTTCACACATTTATTGCACCACCTATACAGGAGAGGATTGATCAGTGAAAAAGACACAAGTCTGCTCTTGAGCTGCTTGCGGTACAGTGAGGGATACAAACAAGTAAACAGTGTGAAAAGTGCGTTGATAGGGGAAGAACAAGATACTGTGTGGGCACATGAGACAGGTCCCTAACTGGTTTTGAGGGGAAGAGTTGTCAGGAAGTTTCCAAGAGGAAATAATGTCCAAATGAGACCTTAAAAATGAGTAGAAATTAGCTAGGAAAAGTGGGGTGACATTTGTGGGGAGAGATGGAAGAGATTGTTCAGGCAGAGGACACTGAATGTTCGAAAAGAGGCAGGAAGAGGCAAGCGAGGCTAGAATAGGCTCATAATCATAAAGTGTTCTCCTGAGGCAAAGGCAATAAAGAATCTTTGAAGGATTTTAAGGATGGGAGAGTATCAGATTTGAGGACACCTGATAATGGATAATGGATCCCTAGAGGGGGAATAAAATAGGAGGCTGGTAAAATAATCTCGCTTGGAAATTACAGTGGCATGTACTAGAATGGTATCAGTAGGTAGGGTGGAAAGTGGCTGAATTTGAGAAATAGTTGCTACAATGGGAAAAACAATGATTTTGGATACAGTGGATGAGAGAAGATTTAAGAAGGACATCCAGGTTTCTGGCTTGTGAAAATGGGTAGATAGGCAGTAGCATCATTTGCTAAGATAAGGCATATATGATAAATCCTGGAGAAAGATGATGTCCAGATATGGGCATGCTAATTGGAGGTGCCATTTTGCACACACAAGAGGAGATGCCAACTAGATGTGTATCTGAACCCGGAAGAGAGATCCAGCCTGGAATGACAGAAAAATAAATCATCAAAATACAGAGGCTCATTTGAAGCCGTAAGAATGCATGAAATCGCCTGGTGCAGGCTCAAGACAGAAAAGGGCCTGGAGACAGCCAGAGGCGACTAAGACAAGTCACCAAAAGGAGACTAAGGAGTGGCCAGAGAAACAGAATGGAAACTAGGTGAGTACAATGTCAGAGAAGTTCAAAAGAAGGCTGCTTTTTAAGGACAAAGTGGTATATTAAAATTTTTTGTTAATATTTGAGAGAGAGAGCGAGCAGGGAATTGGCAGAGTGAGAGGGAGACACAGAATCTGAAGCAGGCTCCAGGCTCTGAGCTGTCAGCATGGAGCTGGACGCAGGGTTCAAACCCACAAACCACGAGATCCTGACCTGAGCTGAAGTCGGCCACTTAACTGAGCCACCCAGGCGCCCCCAAAGTGGTAAATGTTAAGTGTTAAAAAGAATGAAAACACCATATCTAACATATAAAATTTTAGCAACAAGGTTGTTGACTCAGAGTTTTAGTGGAGTTGAGTCGTGAATGGCTTTTCAAGTGGAGATGGAACTTGGAGAACCCTTTTGAGGAGTTTAGCTGATGCAGGGCAAATTATGGCAGTGGGTGGAGGTAAATGTTTGAAGTTTTTTTCAAAGATGGGAGAAATTTAAGCACATTCAAATATTTGTGTGAGTCAGTAGAGAGAGAGAGAGAGAAAAGAAAAGAGACAGAAGAGAAAGGGAAAAAAACCGAAGGAATAAGGTCCCTAAAGGGACAGTCCTGAGATTAAACATCATGTGGGAAAGGAAATAGTGTGTCTCCAAAAGGCTCCTTCCCCTTTAAATGTGGGATGGAAATTGGGTTTTCAGCTAGGGCTTCCTTACTTACTGATCAAGTTGCCTCTTCTCTCAGGATGTAGAGTATAGAGCACTGTGTCTCTTTGAGCGCTGTATCTGGAAGAAATCCTGATAGTTTGAGGTTCCCCATTCCATTTTAATGGAATTTCAGTAGGGTCAGGTCAACACTTGTGATCACACTTTTAAGTTCCCTCCCCAACCAGACAGTTTTTCAATAAACTGTATTTAAAGTATGCATGTGCCTTACGTAAGAACCAACATTAACAATCTGCGATTGTCTGCAAATGTACTATTCTCTAGTCTTGGTTGAATTTTGTTTTGCATTGCTAATCATATTTAATAATTACCAGCTTTTACAAAGAGATCCTACTTTATCATTACATGAGGATGCATGCTGTTAAGATTAAGTAATCTCCTCCCTAATTAGATGCGGTCTGACCACTAGTTAACAGTGATTGATGATGTTTGAGGCTTTTTGCTTTTATATCCCTGTGCCTGGACCTTGGGAAAAATGTCGACCTCTCTGACTCGCGAGGAACTGTACTATGCCTTTTGTTTTTTAGGTCCATATTGTTTGAAATCATGACTCAACGTATCATTTCAGGTGACTGGCGAGTTATCTATCATTTGCACCCCTGGCTCTATCATATTTTCTATTATTTACATGGTCATCTTTTAAGGGAATAAAACTTTTGACATAGTTTCAACATAAGTAGTCCAATATTAGCTTATAATTAATTTATATTCAATACAAATATCATAATAGACCAATATTCTGGGCCAACAGAACTTTAGATGGAGATATTTTGTATTTCCACTAGTGGCCACTAGTGGAAATATTGTAGCCACTAGTTACATGTGGTTACTAATCACAGTATGCTTCCTGTGACTGAGGAAGTAAATTTTAACTTTTATTTAATTTTAATTAACTTTAAATAGCCACAGTGACTCCTGGTAGCCTTATTTTTGCACTTGTATTGAAAATTATCCTTATATAATGGTAATCCCATTGAAAGACTTAAAATGTGATAAAACGTTAGCCACTGAATGCTCAATAAAAAAACTAGTGACTACCAATGTTCATTTAATTTTGCCTATATCTTGCTAAGTTTCAAGGCAAATCCATTTTTTTTAAAAAGGTACGTTTATAGTCCTCCGTAATAGTTTAGCATGAGAGGGGCGCCTGGGTGGCTCAGTTGGTTAAGCGTCAGACTCTTGATTTTGACTCAGGTCATGGATCTCCCGGTTCATGGATTTGAGCCCCACATCGTGCTCTGCACTGACAGTGAGCAGCCGCCTTGGGATTCTCTCTCCCCCCTCCTGTCTCTTTGCCCCTCCCCAGCTTGCACAAATGCACCCACGTGTGCTCTATCTCAAAATAAAAAAACTTAAAAAAATTTAGCCTCTTGATATAGCTACATTATTGTATTTGAAACATTTAAACTACAGCTTGGACAGTGGGGGAGGGGGGATTTAAAAGGTTCCTTTAAGTCAAAGGGGATGACTTTTGAAAGGGCAAAACCAACTTATGAACCTGTGGACATATTACTGGGGAAGAAAAACTATCAAATTCCAAAAGTTAAATCTAATTGGAAAAAAATCTAACTAGAAAGAAAAAAATTGTTTTCAACTAAATGTTTTTGTCCATTTTATATAAGAGGTTATTTATTCTTTTTCCAAATGGGTATTTATTATTTATACAGATACATAAAAATGATTCCCATTTTTTAAAACATACTAAAAATATACATTAACCACAAAAAGCATTTGCTCTGACTGGAAAGTAGATGAGCATGGCTATTTGCAAAATAGCAGTAAACACAAGGAACAAACATATATAAGTCATGACAAGCATACATCTCATTTTTGACAAAAATAAGTTCAATTTTTACATTAATGCTTTATTATAAGATTCTACATGAGATCCTTCGACTTTATTTACATTTACCATGAAATTTCTATTAGCATGTTTAACTCAAAGGCACTCAATTCAGAGGTTATAAGGTCCTGAGCTCAAGTAGGAAACAGGATTCCCAACCAAAATTTGAACATAAATAATTCTGAAGGTCAGAGAATATGAAAATGTTTAAAGTGTAATATTTGGTACATAAATAATCCATGACCTAAGAATAAAGTTGTATAGAATGTCAAAGAAAGGACCATGTAAGGCAAAGGAATATCCTCAGATTCAAACGGATTTTCTCTCCCGTTCAAGTTCATTTGAAAGTCTGAAGCTGATTTTGTTAAAAATCCTAACAAAGCTAAATTAAAAGCAAAATAAAATGGCATGAAAATGCTCACATTAAATAAAAAGTTCCCCAGCTTAGTCTCCAAAACCACAAAAAAGCATTTAATGATTAAAAACAAGCACAGCTTGGAGGGATATCAAAATATGAGGTGAAATCATAAGGAGCAATTGAAAACATTAAAGGACAGCTTTAAATGCACCAATTCAAAGAGCAATTATAACTGGCCATTCAAATTGTTCCTTCAGCATTGTCTTAGCCAGATAAAAATAAATCTACAGATAGGTAACTGAGGTTCACTAACATTAGGTAGAATCAAAGCTTAAACCAAAAATTAAATCTTTGTTAGGTCGCAGAGAAATGTGAAATTTACCTACAGCGATTTTTCTATTGATGCTAAATTAAAAGCATGAGTCAAAATCTTTACCACAGAAATGGTTTGACAGATATTTTCTTGGCTTCAAAATGATTTTTCATATATGCATAGAAATGTAATGAGCATAAGAATAATCTTCTGTATTATCTGTACAGTTCATAAGGCCTTTGTCATTGTTAGTCACCTTAGATGTGAAAATCAGTAGGGCCATTAAATTAAAGCTGGCCGAAAAAGTTTTCAAAGTGCTACTGCTTCCAACTGATGAGGTCCTCAGTTTTCTGGATTTTCTGGGTGACGATTACTTTCAGTTCTTTTTTCTGGTGATATGTACAGGAAGTTACAGCAGATGTATAAAGGGAAGATCAGAAGCCTGCTGTCCAAGTTCATCACTACTTGTTCCTATAAAACAAATGTGTAGCTTTAATGACAAGACAAAAAAATGGAAAACCAAACTGCTGAATTGAGCGAACTGAAGGAGATCGCATGGAGGTTAAGGGAGCTTGCATCTGAAGTCTCAAAGTCCCCGCTCAAATCTCAAAACTCCCATCCACTAGCTGTGACCTTGGACAAGTCAATGACTTGTCAACTGCAGCTTCCTTACTGTAAAATGAATAAAAATACCCGCCTCATATTATTATAGTGAGGATTAAATGAGACAATGCACACAGAAGGCTCAGCAAAGCCAGCCATATATGAAGTACTCAATAATGGTAGTTATTTTCATTACTGAAAAGTTTCTGTCAAGTACCTACATATCTTATAAACAGATATAGTCCAGAAATATACGGACTTCTTATTTGGCTTCATTTCCTGATGGCCCTTAGATATAGCAAACGGTTGGGAAGAAGATGGGGAGGTCATTATTAGCACCTACAAGCATGGTTCCTACTCTTGTCTATGATCTTCCACTGTCTCTAATGTAAACATATTATTTGTCTCTTGGAATGTAAAATATATTATCACGTAAAATCAATTCCAGGTTCAGTTACATCAGTACACATGAGAATGCACTGAAATCTCAGAAATAGGAGTTGATCCTATACTTGACAGGCACAGATGTAACCATCTCTGATTCTGTACATCTCCATTTGGAACCATGTATGAATAGCATTTGGTGAATAGAGGAAGTCTTTAGACTAAAAGGAGCAGCATTGGAACTTCTACTTTTTTTTTTAAGTTTATTCATTTTTGAGAGAGAGAGAGAGAGAGAGAGAGAGAGAGAGAGATAGCATGAGCAGGGGAGGGGCAGGGAGAGGGAGGGAGAGAGTGAATCCCAAGCAAGATCCATGCTGTTAGTGCTGAGTTCGACATGGGGCTCGAATCCACAAACTGTGAGATCACGACCTGAGCTGAAATCCAAAGTCAGATACCTGAGCCACCCATGCACCCCTGGAACTTCTTTTTGAATATTTGGTTACATTCTCTACAGCAATATATATTAGCTTTGCCTTATTTTATACATTTTGAAGAACATACTATTAAACACTGTTTAAACCTAGAGTTTTTAATTTTTTTTACTGAGGAAGATGCTCCTGCGATGAAGAGGGACTAACACACTGGAACATTTAAGTGACTGATGTAGGCTTAACTAGACACAGCTTCTATATGCTGGGGGAGAAGCAAGATAAACTGGAAGGTATGGAATACAAATGTGACTCCCCCCATGTTATCTCTATATACTCCCAAACAGGGAAAGTGGTATTTAAAAGAAAAAGTTAGTGAATAAGATGGATAAGTTGAGGAGTGAAGTGACGTGACCACCTGGACTAACGGTACTAACAGGGTTAGCAGAGAGGAATGATGTCAGACATAGTTGGTCTTTAGATGCTTAGGTCACCCTGGCACAGACGAAGTTTGGAGCAGTAACCCAGGTGAAGGCACACTTACCAAATTTGTTGAGGACATATGCTTTGACAATAGGTATATTTGATGATAAAAAACAAGATTCAATGTCACAACAAAACAAAGATTCCAAAGAAGATTCTAGTATTTGAATATAGTTAAGGCTGGGGTGGGGGCAGGTCTTTTCCCAACTTGGGGAAGAGGGGAGCCAGGTGGACACCACTTGAGAGCTGAAAGGACACATCGATTTCTGAATATTAGATTGTATTAATTCCCAATCCCGGCCCCCAAACTAGACAGATCTAGTCCTAGCTTTAGTAATCCTGTAGCTCCACCTGAGGGCTCAATTTACCTCCACGTCTGCACTGAAGCGCCGTGAAGTTCCATTTTCTTTCTTCCACTGCAGATTGGAAGCTGAGGAGCCCACACATCACAGCACCAGACAATGGCGGCATCTTTCTATGTCCATTTCTACTTCCGGGCCGTTATTTCTCCATCTTCATTTACCAATCCCTGCTTCTCTGTGGCTCACACCACTTATTCTGTACTGGAGTTCTCTAACTTTCCCCTATTCTGTCATACAGGTTTAAATTCCAGGATCCATAAATCTAACTCTCTACTGGAAATCTTCACTTAGATACAAAGCAACTCAAATTCAAATCATCGGCTACTGGCTACTACCTCTCCTTTCCTTTCTTTGAGGCCATCATACATTCACTCTTGCAGTTTGGCTTTGACTCCCTGTCCCAGCTCTTGGATGTCTCACCAGGTTACCTTTTGTGGCCCACTCCTCAAATACTGTTGTCCCCTAGGTTTCTGACCTGTCAGACTCTCTCTCTACATGTCTAATTTTGGCGTCATCCCTAAGAGGGATATATGTGATTTTCCTTTCTGCTTATTTTATTTTCTATTTTTTCTATAACAAACATCTATAACCTATGTAAAAAACACATATACAACCTTCCGCTGCTATCTTCTACAGATCTCTAGAGATCTCAGGAAAAAGTCCAAACTCCATCCACAGCCCATCATGCCCTGGCTCTGGTCCTACTGAACTCTTCTAAACCTCTTTCAGTTCCCTGAATGAGCCTTGTGCTCCCTTGCTTCCATGTGACTCATCATCTGAGGCCTGATTCAGGTATCCATTTACTTTTTGACTTTTCCAGGTGAGGAAATTTTCTGTGAGATGGTGTCCCTTCTCTTCCTCTCCCAACAACGACACCTGCCCCCCACCCCACAGGAAGGGCTAGAGACTTCTTCAACATTACACACTATTCTGAGCTCATCTCCCCCATGCAACTTATCCTAAGCTATACAACACAAGCTCCTCTTTGTTTCCCCCACGCCTAATACAGAAACTAGCATGCAGCAGGGACTCCAATGTTTGCTGAATACACAACTCAAGGAACACTTGGAATACAATTATTATCTTGGCCTGGTGCTTTTTAAAAAAATCTCTGGCTTTGAGCCATGACAGTATTTTTTTATGATGTTCTGGAGGTAGAAGGTAAAGCTAGCCATTGTTCATGCAGCTCCAGAGGGACCAACAGAGAGACCTACTGAAGGCAGATTTGAACCTTCTTATTATACATCTACCTTCCCAGATACTACCTACTATGTGAGAGAACTCTCTGTCACTTGAATTGCAACAACTAGTGGAGGATCCTGTTAAGAATGTTGTTAAAGGAGTTCTCATACTGCGTATGTGAGGTCAGAATGTCACTGCAAGGTTCCTTGCAATGCTAAATTCTAATGTTCTGTAAGAGTCTCTTCTGTGAGGAAAACTACTACCTTCTAATAATTTATGTGAGCTATAGGCTCTGAACCCTTTATTAAAACAGTATGTCCCTTGGAATGGTGGTTAATTTTTTTTTTATTATTACTTGAGAGTGCGCACACGTGGGGTATGAGTGGTCGAGAGGGGTGGTGGAGGGAGGGGGAAAGAGAGGAGGGAGAGGGGGGAGAAAGGAAGACGGAGGGGGAGAGAGGGAGAGGGGGTAGAGAGGGAGAGGGGGAAAGGAGGAGAGGGGGAGGGGGGAGGAGAGAGGGGAGAGAGAGAGAGAGAGAGAGAGAGAGAGAGAGAGAGAGAGAGAGAGAGAATATGAGAATCTCAAGCCAGCTTAGTGCAGAGACTGAAGCAGGGCTTGATCCCGCAACTCTGGGATCATGACCTGAGCCAAAATCAAGAGTTGGACGCTCAACCGACAGAAATCACCCAGGCGCCCCAGTGGTTAGTTTTAATAGAAGTAAACTTTCTTAAGATTTTACCAGCTCTCATATAACTTGTTGAAAATGGCTTACTTTCTCATCATGACATTTTGAAACTTCTACATGCATGTGATATATGAAGGAACAAATGGCTTTAGAGAAAATCTCGGGAATATTACAGATGCTACTTTAGAAACCTGCTGCGCTAGGGGATGGTGTTCTCCTGATATATACGAGCTATGGAGACACACACGGGGTTATCTTCACGGTGTTTGCTATTAATGTATAAATAAATGCATTTATGCACACATGGATAAAGCAATTAAGATTCATGACTTTTGGGGGAAGATAGTCAGGGTAAACAATTATTTCCCTAATATCAGCTTTTCCCTGCCCCTCAAATCAAACTGAGTCTTCTTTTTTCTTTTTTCGTCTTAGTTATACTTCTAATAATATGGGAGTAAATTATGCATAAGGGAACATGGTGCTTCCATCTCTACCTTCAAAAAAATTGTAAACCCATTTTTAAATCAAATGTTAATTTTCTTTAAGAATTTTCAGAAGAGGATTCAAAAGACAAATACTATAACCAAACAAGAGAAAAGTGATCAGACATACCTGATCTTTTTCAAGTGTAAGTATCTGATAGCCAGTTGTTCTACTACAGATTAGTTTTCCACTACTATCAAAAGAGGCCAAACGTAATCTAGGATTTAAAAAAAAACACACACAAATAAAAACTAAACATGTGATTTTTTTTAGGATTTTAAGTAATCTCCACACCCAGTGTGGGGCTCAAACCAACAACCTCGAGATCAAGAGTTGCGTGCTCCACTGACTGAGCCACCCAGGTGCCCCTAAACATGATTTTTAAACCACAGATCAATTTAAACAAGCCCTCCCTCACTTTAATATTTACTTTTCTCTTCCATATTATTTTACTTGATAAAAGATTTTTTTTTAAGTCTTTTCACATTCTAAACTGATCCCCTTTAGATTTATAAGCTTGTGCTCTTATATATATCCAGGATAGAAAATAATTTATAAATGTCTCTTCTATTGTAGAATATGCATAAAATTTACCATTTTAACCATTTTTAAGTGGATAGTTCTCAGCATTAAATACATTCACAGTGTTCTGCAATCACTGCCATCCATCTCCAGAATGTTTTCATCTTCCCATCTGAAACTCTGTGTACTCTGTACACAAATTCCCCATTGCCCCTTACCTCAGCTCCTGACAACCACCATTGTACTTGCTCTGTGAACCTGTCTGTTCTAGGTACCATGAATGGAATCATATAGCATTTGTTCTTTTATGGCTGGCTTATTTCACTTAACATAATGTTACCAAGGTTCATGTTGTAGCATATTTAAGAATTTCCTTCCATTTCAAGGCTGAGTAATATTCCATTGTAGGTACAGACAGTATCTACACGGGCATCTGTTGACTGACATTTTGGTTGCTTCCAACTTTTGGTCATGATGCATAATGCTGCTATGAAGAGGAATGTACAAATATCTGTCCCAGTCCCTGCTTTTGGGTAAATACCCAGAAGAGGAATTGCTGGATCATATGGCAGTTCTGTTTAATTTTCTGGGGAAACATCATTTCGTTTTCCACAAAGGATACACCATTTTACATTTCCACTAGCAAAGCCCAAAGGTCCAATTTCTCCACGTCTTCATCAACACTTATTTTGTTTCGTTTTTGGAAATAGCCATCCTAATGGGTTTGAGGTGGTATCTCATTGTGGCTTTGATTTGTGTTTCTCTGATTAGTGATCTTTCAAAAATGAAACAATGCTCACTGGCCATCTGTATAGATTCTCTGGAGAAATGTTTATGTAAGTCCTCTGCCCATGTTTGAATGGGGTTGCTTATTTTTTTGTTGTGGAGTTTTAGGAGTTCTCTAGACATTCTGAATATTAACTCCTTATCAGATACATGGTTAGCAAATATTTGCTCCCATTCCATGGGTTGCCTTTTTACTCTGGTGACAGTGTCTTTTGATATACAAGAGCTTTTAATTTTGATGAAGTCCAATTTATTTTTTTCTTTTACTGCCTGTGCTTCGGTGTCATGTTGAAGAAATCACTGACAAACCCAATGTCAAGAAGCTTTTACCTATGTTTTCTTCCAAGAGTTTTAGTTTATCTCTTATGTTTAGGTCTTTGATCCATTTTGAGTTAATTTTTGCATGTCATGTAAGGTAAACATAAATATATGACTTTAAAAAATCTGTTCGTTAAGCTATCGTCCAGTTTATCAGCTTCCTCTCCAGAAAGACAGCCAGCTCAACTAGCAGAGTTGGACGTATGAAATCCTATAGAGAGTGAAAGACAATATGAGACATGTTCTTCCGGAAAAATGCCTTGCTGTCTTTCCAGTTGGGACCTTTTATTTGCAAGAACAGCAGCCAGGCAACAGCTTTAAGTCTAGTATCAAGCCCATATCATTCATATTCCAGCCTATTCTTTCCAACATACTAGAGCCAGACTTTTTGATTTTGATTATTACTAACACTTCACAGGAATGGAGCTTTATTATTTCCTTGCACATTCATATATATTGTATCTTACCAAAACTCTACTATTGTTGGTGTAAATTGCCAGGTTTTATTTCATTTTTTTTTCTAGAGGAGGAGGGCAAGGGCATTTCATCCTACCTAAATGCTATGCTCCTTCGAGGCTGTAAACTGACAGATCCGCTACATGGCTGATTCAGTGTATTCCGTTTGAAAATGATGTATCGATTGGTGTAAGTTACAAGCAGGTCAAAGCCGAAGTTAAAACCTGTCCACCGCCAACAGTACTAAGAAATACAAAAGAGAAAGATTTACTTCAGTTTATCATACTAGCAAGTCACAAATTAAAAGTTCAAAATGTCTTTTCTTAGGGCGCCTGGGTGGCTCAGTTGGTTAAGCATCCAACTTCAGCTCAGGTCATGATCTCACGGTTTGTGGGTTTGAGCCCTGTGTTGGGCTCTGTGCTGACAGCTCAGAGCCTTGGAGCCTGCTCCGGATTCTGTGTCTCCCTTTCTCTCTACCCCTCCCCCACTCATGCTCTGTCTCTCTCTCCCTTTCTCAAAAGTAAATAAACATTAAAAAAAATTTTTTTTAATGTCTTTTCTTTCTCATTCCAAATATTTCTCTCATGGTTCCTTTCCCTTAAAGCTTGTGACACAGAATATATCTGTGAAGATGTATAAAGGCTTATCACACAGATATAGTATATTTCAAAGCCAGAAAAGCAGACTTTATGGTCATCATTCTTTAAGGGGCTTTCCCAATATTGCCTCTTCATGATCTGTTTCATTCTCTCTCCACACTCAAATTCTATCATAAGAAATATGGTTTTTCGGGGTATTTGGGTGGCTCAGTTGGTTAAGCATTTGACTTTTGACTTTAGCTCAGGTCATGATCTCACGGTTCCTGAGTTCTAACCCCACATCGGGCTCTGTGCTGACAGTGTGGAGCCTGCTTGGGGTTCTCTCTCTCTGCCCCCTTTCTCTCTGCCCCTACCCTGCTTGCTATCTCTCTCAAAATAAATAAACAAAACAAATAAAAATTAAAAAAAAATAGGGCTTTTCACTGCAACTCTAAGTAGGTATAGCTTAGGGAGCTAGCAGGCTAGCTGGAGGTAATAAGAACCCATTAAAATCTACCTTTAAAAATATTCTGACTTTTTAAAATATCTAACCAACAGAGTCACAACTGAGTTATTTTATTTGTTTATTTTTAAATTTTATCTAGTAATTTCTACACCCAACGTGAGGCTTGAACTCATGACCCAGAGATCAAGAGTTGCATGCTCTTCTGACTAAGCCAGCCAGGTGCCCCACAACAGAGTTATTTTAAATACGATCATGAGGTTCACAAGTTTGTTTGTTTTATCTATCACCTAATAGTTAATGAGAGACTATTAAGTGAGGTGGTGTATAGTGAAGGAAAGTTAGGGCTTCAAGTATTTGGTTGACACTCTGAATTATAACATTAATTCAATAGCTCATAGATACTTAGTGAGCACATATTATGTGCCAAGTATTGCTCTAGGCATTGAATAGCAGTAAGTTTCTGTCCTGGCAGAATGTGTATTTTAATATGTGTATATACATGTGTGGAAGGAACAGATGGAATGGAATGGAGGAGAACACAACAGAATAGACTGTCAGGAGACAGTGACAGAGTAGACAAAGGGGGCTTGTAGCTGGAGAGCCTGCTGGTTCAGCCAGGTGGTCAGGGAAAGTCTCTCTAAGGAGATAGTAGGTGAGCAAGCCCCTGAGTCAATTGAGGAGGAGATCAGTAACTAGGGGAAGAGTGACTTAGGCAAAGAGAACAGCAAGTACAAAGCTCTGGAGATAAAAACATGCTTGACATATGTGAAGAACAGCAAGAAGGGCTATGTGACCAGGGCGATCACTTAGGTAGACGAAGATGGGGATGAGTTCAGAGAGTCAGTTGGGGGCCAAAAAATGTAGGGCTTAGTAGTCCACAGTAAGGAAGAACATGGATTTCGTCTAAGTGCAGCAAGAGGCTCATGGAAAGTTTTGGGGAAGGAAGTAACACGATCTAACTTAAATTTTAAAAAGATGACTCTGGCTGTTGTATGGAAAATAGAATGTAGAAGAGCAAGAGTAAAAACAGGGTGAGCAGTTATGAGGCTACTACAATAGCTCAGGCAAGAGATAATGGTGGCTTCGACTTGGGTGGTAGTGGTAGACAAGCTAAAAAAAAAAAAAAAGTAGAGTCTGGAGGAACTTCTTATGAACACCAGGTATGGTACTTAAGGGAGAAGAATTCAAAGTTTGGGGCTTATTCAATGGATTAAGAGAGGGGCCATTTATGGGTTAGAAAATCAATTGGGAAGGAGAAAGTTTGGGAATGAAAATCAAAGAGTTCAGCTTGGGACTAGTATAGTCAAGATGCCATTAGGATTCTGAGACAGTTGTCAAGTGAGTAGCTGAATATATGAAGTCATCAGTGTAAAGTCATGACAAGTAGATGAGATCACTTCAGAGTGAGCACAGACGGAGAAGTCCAAGTACCTAGCCTCAAGTCATGCCAACATTTGTTGAGAAAAAGGAGGATCTGGGGGAAGGCTTGGAAGACTCAGAAGGAGCAACCAGTGCACTAGGAAGAAAACCAGCAGAACATGCTGTCCTGAAAGTCAAATAGAGAAAATCTCCAAGAGTGAGTGCAGGTGTGTCTTGTCGCCCAGAGCTTTGGGAAGACTAAAAACTGCTTATTTGGCAATGTGGAGATGACTGACAATACATAGCATGGCAGTTTCCCTGGAATTTACTGGGATAAATGAATTGGAATGAATTCAAGAGAGCATCAGAAAACAGGAAGTATAGACAAATACAGGCAACATTTTAAAATGACTTTTTGGCTTAAAATAGATGCAGAGAAATAGAGCGCTGGGTGGGAGAATGTGGGGTCAGGGTGTGGTCCCGGATGGGGACCTTAGTATGTTCTATGCTAAGTGAGAATGATGCAGTAGAAGAGAAAAATTGATGACAGGTGACAGGGAGTGATAACTATAGGAGCAAAAGTTCTGAATAGGTAAGAAGAGATGGAGTCTGTAAGGAGGGGAGGGGATGGACCAGGGTAGAAGCAGACAGTTCATCCATTCTAATAAGAGGAAAAGCACAGCACACAGGTTCAGCTGCAGGTGTAGACTGGCAGAACTGTTTGGTAGGTGGATGTATAGATTCTCTTCCTATTGCTTTTATTTTCTGAGTATGAAAGGAACAAGGTCATCAGATTAAGAATGAGGGTGGTAGCACTGCCCCTTTTGAGAAGGTCTAAGAGGTACTCAAAGGATGGCAGGATAAATTCGCTAGGGAAATGGAAGATCACCATGCAGCACTAAAGACCTGTTTGAAGTTTACAATTACAAACATTCAAGTGAAACCTGGGGGGAGGGGGGTATACTGTTTTTCTTTAGTTATATTTATCTGTTTGGAAGCAGGCAAGTCAGGAATTAACACGATTGGGGTTGAGCCGGCTGAGCTTGACACAGTAAAAAGGGAAGACTATTAGCCAGGGACCGATTTTAAGATGGAACATAAAAATGTAAGTAAAGAAAGTAGGGATGTGGTGAGAGGGTAATGGGGAAAAAGGAGTAAGAACAATGTGTTGTACATCCCTGTGGAGTTCAACAATTGTTGGGAGTCCGGGTATTAAAAAGAGAGTGCTAGAAAGATAAAAGGAGGTAGAGTCTGAAAATGATATGCTTGAAAAGGCAATTTTGAAGGGGGCGTATTATTAGTAATGCAAAAACTGAGGATATGCTTCTAGGAAATGGGTGCCTGAGGTAGGGTAGAGCATAAGCTCACAGCGGGGAAGGAGGTCAGAAATCACCAAGACTGACAACAAGAACAGTGACAAAGGCAGACAGCCCAGTGAATGATGGCTACGGTAAGTAGTGAGGAGCGTAGAAGAAGCGTGGGCTTCAAAGGAGCCGTGGTTCAGTTGGGCACGAGGAAGGAACAAGGTCTGGAAGTGGCAACAAGGAAGACTAAGGAATAGACACCTACCTATTCCCTTTCATATGCTGTTAATATTTACCACAAATATGAATGCAAACATAAAATAATTAACTTCTAAAAACAAAAAAGTTAAAATGAGGGAAAATTTGGGAGAAAAATAACTGGTTATCTAAATTAGGCTGAATGATTTAAGATGACAAGTATAATTAGAGTGGG
Organism: Paguma larvata; assembly: GCA_030068075.1. Taxonomy (NCBI): domain Eukaryota; kingdom Metazoa; phylum Chordata; class Mammalia; order Carnivora; family Viverridae; genus Paguma; species Paguma larvata. The sequence goes on from CM057836.1 coordinate 51,786,670, forward strand.
ATTTAAAAAAAGGAGTTCATGTCCTATTAAAATAAATTTAATGAGTCACAATTAGCTTTTTAAAAAGTTAAATAGAAAATAGGATCTTTGGACACAGCAGCAGAAGGTATTGTTTCATAATACTTTTGTTTCATTTATATACATTTACATATGGTAATGAAAAATATAAGTCTCAATGTGGGTAGCAATCAAAGGGTTTAAATGTCTTTTTTTGTTTTTTTTTTTAATATAATTTATCATCGAGTTGGCTAACATACGGTGTATACAGTGTGCTCTTGATTTTGGGGGTAGATTCCCGTGATTCATTGTTTACATACAACACCCAGTGCTCATTGAATATCTCTGATTTAGGGTGATTGTAAAATAGAAAGAATCACTTTTAAGGTTACATAAAAGCTTCCATATCATTTCTTATTTATCTTAATTTCTGGATTGCTGAGGGATCCTCTTCTACTCTCTCTCAGCTGGACACAAAAAGCTCAACGCTCTCATGCAGGGCTGAAGAATCAATTACCACTGAGCACCTAACTTCTTGCCTAGGACATCATGGTATAGAAACTGTACCAAAAAAGCTCTTCTGAGGTATGGCAGGTGTCATGATTATTACTGAAAGTGTATTCTGCACTAATAGTACCACAATTTGCATGAAAATATTGAGTCTTAACCCATACTTACTTCACCATCTTTGGCGAGCTTTCTACCACACCTCATGCTATTTCCCTCTAGTTCTTCTTTATTGATTTCTTGAGGCCTAGAAATACACATAAGATGTGAATTTTCTCATAGAAAATAGACAACTAATAGTTTAAAAAGAATTAAGTTTAAAAAAAATGGAAAAACTTGCTAACAGATTTAAAAATACCATTTTGTGGCATAGATAAAATTAGAATACACTGATTAAATCTAGTCCACTGCCTTTGCTTAATAAAAAAAATTTAAACTTAATGTTTCATTTATTGCCCCGACTTCTAGAATACTTTTATGAGGGCTCAGCCAAACCAGAGAAGAGGGAGGAAAATCTCTAAGAAATTGTGCTCATCAAGAAAATAAAACACTATTAACTATTAAGTAAAACAAGTTAAAACCTATCATTTAAGATGTCACTTGGCATCAAATACCATTGGATATTATTGTTTCACATCCAAGCCATCTTTCAGCAGTATAACCGTGCAAACTCAGTATTTAATAGAAGCAGCTGTAGCATTTTATCAATTGATCTTTACTTAATTCCCTACTTTAAAAACCTTAATCACTAAAAGAAACATGTTATTTCATGTTATGATAACAAATGGACATCAATATTAGCTTGGAATTCCAAATGATAAAAGTAATACAATATATTCATCATGCAACATTTATTAAGGGCCTAGAACGTCATCAAATTAAGGTACTGAAACAAATACAATACATAAAAAATAAGTAAATGTAAATAAAACTAATAAAACATGTCCTCAATACCCAAGAGTTCAGTCTAGTAGAGAACTAGAGATATAAGTAATAATTACAATAATGTGGAGAGAGTTGTGATGTTAGGAATGTGAAGAAAGCACAGATTTACTGTCTGGGATTAGAGAGGAGCTCATCACAGAGAAGGGAGTTCGTTGGCACAGAGGTCAGAAGTGGATTCTATGCAGGGGAAGGAGAATTCCAGGTAGAAGGAATAGTAGGTAAAATAATCTGGAGCATAAAAGAATACCAAATGTATGAACCAGAGCCTAAGATGAGCATGACAGGAGATGAAATAAAAGATATTTGGGCTATTTTTTATTTTTATTATATTTTATTATGAAGATTTTCGAACATAAAGTTAGATAAAATAGTATAATGAGCCACATTTTCTCACCATCTAGCTTCAATACTCTTGTTTTAATTTTACTCCAAGCCCACTTCTCCCCAAATCCCTCCTGACTAATCATTTTGAGGCCAATTCTCCAGACATCATATCCCTTAATCTGTAAATAGTTCAGAATGTATTTTTTTCAAATGTTTATTTTTGAGAGAGAGAGAGAACATGCGCTGGGGAGGGGCAGAGAGACAGACACAGAATTCCAAGCAGGCTCCAGGCTCTGAGCTGTCAGCACAGAGCCCTTTGTGGGGCTCCAACTCACAAACTGTAAGATCATGACCTGAGATGAAGATGAAGTCATGGGCTTAACCAACTGAGCCACCGAGGCGCCCCTCAGAATGTGTTTCTTAAAGATGGGGACTTTTAAAAAATGTTAACATAATATATATCACACATAAAGAATAACAATTATTCCTGTCATCAAATCTCTGGACATATTTAAGCAATGAAGTGACACAATTATACTTCTGCTTCAGAAAGAAACCTGTTGGCAACGTGGAAGAGAATGGAAGAGGAGAACCCTGGAGGTAGACTTTACTAGATTATAACCTAACATCCAGGAAATACGCTGTCTTCCTCACGTTAGTAGCCCTGCAGCAGTGAGCAGATGCTCCGTTATCTGTGAAACAGAGCACTTCATTGGGTTACTATAATCATACATACACTTCTGAGGGAGGAAACCCACTTTTTTCAGCTCCGTCTCTTAAGTCAGATTCTATGTTTAACTCAGTGAAGATACAGACGAGGAAAATCTTGAAAAATAAGAACACTCCACATTTAAAAACTGGATATACAAAAGAAGTAGGATGATTTTGAAAATATCTCATATATTATAAAATGCTTTGAATCTGAATTCCATTAAATAGTTAACTTTCTTTTCTTATTTATTATTATTTCTATTTCAACAATCTTACTTTATTTGTGCAGGATAAGTATGCTGTGAATATATGGAAGAAGATAGAATACAAATTATAAATAAAATAGAAACCAAGAGTCCTGGAAAATAACCTCATAATCATTACCATTAATTTGTATAACACTTTCATACACTCACTTTTTGAGTATGAACATAACTAGGTCATATATTTTAGAAAGTTTTTTGGTGGATAAAAATAGGTTAAAAGAGGGGCACCTGGGTGGCTCAGTTGGTTGAGCGTCTGACTCTTGATTTTGGCTCAGGTCATGATCTCATGGTTCGTGGGTTGGAGCCCTATGCAGGGCTCTGCACTGACAGTGACAGGCCTGCTTGGGATTCTCTCTTCCCCTCTCTCTGCCCCTGCCCAGCTCGAGTTATCTCTCTTTCTCTCTCTCTCTCAAAAATAAATAAATAAACATCTTTTAAAAATGGGTTAAAGGAGAGCAGGAGCAAAAAAGGTCAAACTTTTTTAAAAAATTATTTTTAATGTTTGTTCATTTTGGGAGAGAGAGAGAGAAAGCACGAGTGGGAGAGGGCCAGAAAGGAAACAGAGGACCTGAAGCGGGCTCCATGCAATGCAGAGTGTGACGTGGAGTTTGAACCGTGAGATCATAACCTGAGCCAAAATTCAGAATTGGCCTTGGATTGTCTCCTCTCACGGCCTATACCATGGAGCTCATATAAAGATCAAATAATAAATGTGGAAGTACTTCTGTGAACTGCAAAGCACACTGAAAGAACAGATAGTCGGCTTTACCTTAAAAGGAAGAAAACAAATATTTTGTGTGTCATATGCTTTTGGGGTTACAGATACAGAGGCCTTGTAACTGGATTATGTTAATTCATTTCAGACTCAAAGGTCTTCAAAAACACCTATTAATTAATAAAAATCAGAATTTCCCACTACCACAAATAAGGAAATTAGCTTTACCTATATATATGAAAATCATGGTTTGTGAAAGCATTATTCTAAGCAATATTTCAGTATGTTGAAAGAAAATCATAAGACAACACTAGGTGAAACAACATATATGAATTATTCGATCTTTACAAATATAGCTAGCAAATGACTATTCAAAAATTCCATTAATTGACCAGAAAGATATTAATAATATTGATAATGCTATTGAAATATAAGAATACAAGTTGATTAATGATCTTTTCTCTAACACCTCTTGATTTTTCAATATAATCAGTTATATTATTTATTAAAATTATAATAAATTTAGAAATTCATAGCAGAAGTTACTTTTTTTTTTTTAGTGAACAATCGTATCATCTAATATACTTACCCCACCTCACTGTCTTGTTCTGCCCGAAGCATAGCAAGCCACTGCTGTTTGTACACAGAGGACAGCCATTCTAAGATATAAAAATAAACAAAGGTAAAAGAAAAATGGTAAATATGGAAGAACAGAAAGCATTTAAAAATTTTAAGAAGTTGATAAAATTGTTACCACTTCTAAAGTCAAGTTTAAAATAGCAATAAAGCTGGTAGTTTATATTTTACAAATAAGTTAAAACAATATGGCCTAATGATTTTGAGTGGTAAGTGTTATTTTGGTTTGCTTTAAGATAGACTTTGCTTAGATTACATGCATTTAAATTAGAATTTAAATCTTTGGTTGAAAGTATATTCTTGCATTTAATAGTTTCCTTTTCATAGCTCGTATTTATTTTTATGACAAATATATCCAAAGTAGTATTTTCAGTTTTTATATAACATTTAATAGAAAACTGAATATTAAATTGTATCTTTATTAAATTATCTAAAAATAATTGCTAATTAATGGGAGATAAACCATCTCTAAATTATGAGATGAATCATGCATACTCAAAAAATAAGTTTGGCATATTAGATTTCGGTAACTCATTGAAAAGAGATTTTAATTTAAATTATTCTAAATGGAATAAAAGTTATATTTTTCCTTTAATAAGCATATAATTTTTTCCATAAATCTATGTAAACTGAAATTTCATTAAAAAAAATTTATTAAAGGGGTGCCCGGGTGGCTCAGTCAGTTAAGCCTCTGACTCCTGATGGTGGCTCAGGTCATGATCTCATGGCTCATGGGTTCAAGCCCCACATCAGGCTCCGTACTGAGTGTGGAGTCTGCTTGGGATTCTCCTTCTCTCTCCCTCTTGGAAAATAAATAAACTTAAGAAAAAAAAGTTAAAAAATTTATTTAAAATATAGGTAGAATTGACTTAGTACCATATTTACTTTTCTGTTATTTATTCCCAAACAGATGAATAGTTTTTCTATTTTTTTAAGTTAAATGATTTCTCAGTCTCTACCTGAAGGAAGAGGGCAAACCCTAGCGTGATTAAAATCTGAATTTTCGCATCCTAAGTCTCTACTCAAAAAAGATATCTAGACAACTTGCACTGAATTATTGGTATCTTTCTTTTTTTAATTTATTTTTATTTTTTTATTTTTTTTTAATGTTTATTCATTTTTGAGAGAGAGACATGACAGAGTGTGAGCAGGGGAGGGGCAGAAGAGAGAGGGAGACACAGAAATGGAAGAAGGCTCCAGGCTCTAGCTGTCAGCACAGAGCCCGACGCAGGGCTTGAACCCACAAACCGCGATATCACAACCTGAGCCGAAGTTGGACGCTCAACCAGCTGAGCCACCCAGGCGCCCCTGGTATCTTTCTTTAAACCTCTCTAGAAAATACACTTTGAATGTTTTTCTCAAAATATTCTTGCTATTATACAGAATAACTGCTTAATATCTGGGCCACAGATCATTTGTCTTCAGTAGGTAAAGACTAGAAGAAAAGTTTATGTGAGTCAGTATACACACATAGAGTGTATCTTATTTGCAATGTATTCTGATTTTTAAATAATTTTTAAATGTATTTTATAAAAAAAAAGAGTTGATCTTTCCTCATTAAAACAGATTTCTCAACTCACTAATGGTTATGCCTATAGTTTAAAATGCATTGATCTAGAGAAACAGAGTATGTTTTTCATGATTCATTTATAAGATTATAATGAAAGGGTTATACATATATATTCTCAAATATCATGTAAGATATAGCCCATGAAAAGGTTTTAAAATTTAATTTTAGGGTGCCTGCTCAGTCGTTTAAGCGTCCGACTTCGGCTCAGGTCATGATCTCATGGTTCGTGGGTTCAAGCCCCACGATGGACTCTGTGCTGACAGCTCAGAGCCTGGAGCCTGCTTTAGATTCTGTGTCTCCCTCCCTCTCTGCCCATCCCCCACTCGCACTCTGTGCATCACTCTCTCAAAAATAAATATTACGAACATTTTTTAAATTTAAAATTCTTGCAGCCTTTGAATAATCTACTTTAGAACTAAAAGCGCTTCAACAAGTTAAAAAAATGTGGGTACGTAGATTTGTTTCTCTTTTCTTGCCTTAATGTAAACGAGTAAAATGCCAAACTGGAAATCTTTCTAGTCACTAGTAGTTCATCCAGCAGCCCAAAAATAAGTCCATAGAACAGAGTTCAAATGGATTGTTGAGAAAAAAGAATCTCTGCTAAAATGAGTTTGAGAAACATGGGATTAAAATAAGTAAAACAGGTTCATCATTATATCATTATTTTTTTAAGTTTATTTATTTTAGGAGAAAGATCAGAGAGAGAGACAGCACGAGTGGGGGAAAAGGGAGAGAAAGAGGGAGAGGGAGGGAGAGAGAGACAGAGAGACAGAGAGACAGAGAGAGACAGAGAGAGAGAGAGAGAGAGAGAGAGAGAATCCCAAGCAGGCTCCGCCCTACCAGCATAGAGCCCAATGAGGGGCTCGAACTCAGAGACCATAACCTGAGCCAAAATCAAGAGTCGAACATTTAACCTACTGAGCCATCCAGGTGCCCTGTTAATTTCTATTTATAATTCTTTTCAATAGTATAGTACTATTATAATCAGAAAGATATTACTTAAAATCATAATTTCATCATGTTCTCTTACCTGAAGGTACTAGAGAATCTTGTTCAATAATTCTTGCAGAGGCCAAATCACTGATAATATACTGTAACCTTAAATGTCTGAATACTGACACAAATGGTTTTCCTTGCTCAGTTTCAAGGAAGGCCATACCTTCAAAATCTATTTAAAAAAAAAAGTTTAAATTAAATAGGCATTCTTTTCAAATATGTTTATTTTATTCCTAAATGTTTTTATGGGCAGGGAGTCACACATGCACACGTACACGCACACACACACATGTCTATTAGAAAACAAATAAGCTCGTTTTCGAAGATTATACAAACTTGATAGGTATGTGTACGGATAAAAACGTGGGGAGATTTAGGAAGTAGCTCAGGGAAATTAACTTTGGTCCCAAGTGACCCCTGGGCTGAGAATTCAGTTGTGCAGCTTATTTCTGGGGTTTGGAGCTTACAGTGCAGCAAGGTGGGAAAGAAGCCTGGAGAATGGCAGGTAGGGTCACGATATCTCTCCAGAATACCTTCCCCAAAGAACTGAACGCTCCATTGGAATTCCAGAGCTCAAATGCCAACCTCAAGGGTCTTCATAAGATACACGGGACATGGATTTGTCTCTTGGGAGTCATCTAATTTATACTTTAGCTACATGAGATGAACACTACTAGTTAATACATTCACTCTCTTCAAAATAGAAAATAAGATACAAAGACACTGTAGCCACTGATTTGCAACACATAGGTAGTATTTATTATTAAAACAATTCACATTTATGAAGTACATGAATTTTTTTTTTCTTTTAGGGAGAATTTAAAGTTATTTCTAAAAAAATAGTTACTCTCAGTTGCACTCCAACATCTTTGCATGAGTGCAAAGGAAAGGTCTAGAGGCACTGCTCTCAAACAGGAACTTGCGCATACGCTCTAGCCTATTTTCTACTAAACAAGGCACCTATGGGAGCATACTCAGTCCTGTTGCTATTTAGGATAGGAGAAAGAAGTTGAGAGTTGCTACTGTAAACTATTATATCTCAAACTATGCTTCACATGAAACAGGCGTACTGTGAATCAGAAAGGGAGGGATGCCCACTAAAATAATTTTTCCTGAAATCAGAAAAAAGACGGTTAATGAAAAGTAGTTTCACAATTTCCTAATTTTTATCCTATACATTTTTTGTATTCTTTTGGCACCTGTTCAGAGTCAACGCAAATGAGGAAGCAGTAAATTCATTTTAAAAATTAAGTTAAATTTTTTGCTTATTTATGTGAATTTACATGTCGTTATCTTTTCTTTAGGGAGAATGTTAGTTCTGGTTCATATGTTGAACTAAACGTGCCAGTTTCATGGGGGGGGGGTACTGAGAACACCCTTGCAGTCTTACAGACGCCCCATCGCATGAACGAGTTCTATTCTAGGAGATAGTCTGGTATTAGATTTTTATAGCTTGTTCATCTCCTAGAATCTAGAAATTATCCCATGAAGACTTTTCTTCAAGGGCATGGAAAAGATTGGCTCATATATAAGAATTCATGGAATTTGGGGCGCCTGGTTGGCTCAGTCAGTTAAGCGGCCGACTTCGGCTCAGGTCATGATCTCACAGTCTGTGAGTTCGAGCCCGCGTTGGGCTCTGTGCTGACAGCTCGGAGCCTGGAGCCTGCTTCGGATTCTGTATCTCCCTCTCTCTCTGCCCTTCCCCTGCTCACGCTCTGTCTCTATGTCTCTCAAAAATAAATAAACATTAAAAAAATTAAAAAAAAAAAAGAATTCATGGAATTAAAAATATGTTTTAAAGATTCTAGCTGGCCCAAGTGTGGTGATATTAACTGCACCAGTGAAATTCAACCACAGTTCCTATGAATAACTACAGAATAATTTCTAAATTTCCATTGCTTCATGTAGTCATATATATAACTGAGCCATATATAACTGAAAAGTCAAATAATTAATAAAACCTAAGAGAAATGTACCAAAATATAATGGGAGAGGGGACCACAAGTGATCTTTCTGTCTTCTTTCCTGAGTACTCATCACTTTGATAATTTTAAAACCGTAGGACATGACCTCAAAAGTCTTCATTGAAACACGGGGCATCACATATATCTTTTGTTTTATGCAATAAATGCCTCCCTGAAAAGTTATCTAGAACTGTATACTTCTGGACTACTGAGGCCAGGATAGAGAACCTGTAAAGTGGAAATCTTGATGGGACTGTTGGAGTTCAAATGAGCATAAGTTTATGTCAGCGTTTACCTAACATCTCCTCAGTTTCTACGGCGTCCCTTTTGCTTTTTAGCTTTTCCACCTGCCTTATCTCTTTTCAGTTGTTAGCTCTCTCCATCTGGTATTTTATTTTTCTCTTCTGTAACTTATCTAATGCCTCTTTAATTGCCAGAATGCAGCTCTAAAGTATGATTTAAAATATAAGTTTAGAATTTTGTACTTTAAGTAGATCAAGTTACTTTTGGTATGGTCCTTTATACATTTTTGGTTCATGAGCTTGACAGAAAATCAACTTACCTGGCTCTGAGTTAGGAAATCTCCCTCCATAAAATAACTCTGCAACATTTATTTAACTAAGATACAAAGAACACTAAATTTTAAATTAAGAACTTCTACTCAACAAAAAACATCCTTAAGAAAGCAAGAAGAGGGGCGTCTGGGTGGCTCAGTTGGTTAAGCAGGCCGACTTCAGCTCGGGTCATGATCTCACGGTTTGTGAGTTCGAGCCCTGCGTCGGGCTCTGTGCTGAGGGCTCAGAGCCTGGAGCCTGCTTTTGATTCTGTATCTCCCTCTCTCTCTGCCCTTCCCCTGCTAATGCTCTGTCTCTATGTCTCACAAAAATAAAATAAAAACGTTAAAAAAAATTTTAAAAAAAGGTATTAAAAAAAAAAGAAAGCAAGAAGATAACCTACAAACTGGAAGATAAATGACTAAGGACTGGTTATCAGGAATATATAAAGAATGCCTATTAAGTTATTAAGAAAAGACAAATATGATATTAAAATAGGAAAAAGACTGAAGACATTTCACAAAAGAGGAAATATATGTCCAATAAACATATAAAGAGATGTTTAATCTCTTCAAGGAAATGAAAATCAAGATAATAGGAAACAGTTCAACAATGACTAAGGTCAAATGATATATCGTCCAGTAGTGTGCTGAGATGGCCTGCACTGGCTTATAGGAGCAGGTGGGTGTGCACTTCTTCCCAACTCTGCATTCAGCGATATCATTTTGGTAGCCTGGAATCAGCCACGTTGGGAAAATTTGTATCATGGAAATTTTTAAAATCTGTAAATCATGGACTAATTTTTTCAGAGAGCTAGCTTACCAGCATACCACTACATTACATGTATCAAGACACAGATGCATAATGTAGTTACATTATTTTTTAAAGGGAATAATGAACACAAAATTCAAGACAGTGGTTGGGAAAGTTAGAGACACACAACAGGCAAGAAACACATGAGTAGACTTAAGTTACTAATGTTCTAGTACTTGAAGATTAGTCTGTGGAGGTTCAATGTTATTTAAAATCAGCAAAAAAGATGGCCATGCATGAACCAAAAATGACCGTGAACTAAAAAAATCATGAAAATCATGGGTTATGTTTTATCTACTTCCACACACCTAATTTTTTTTTCCTAGCGAAGTAAAAAATAATACATTGCATCTTCCACCTCTGTCCAGAGAAGAGAGAATTTAATGCCAGTTGATCTTCATGAATTTCAGATCAGTCTCCTCTGAGAATCTGATGAAAGGTATGGAAATTCTCTCCCTGCCAAATGCATGCAGCACACACATAAAGTTCTGCATACACTTTTGGGAATTAGTGACAAACTGAACCCTGTTAAGAATTGTTGTCTGATAAGATAGGTGAATGTGTTAGGGAAAATTCAGTGCGGTCAAACAAAACACCAATGTAATCGCCAAGCCATGTTGGTGACGGAATGGGAAAAATTATAGCTTGGGGGGACCAAACTATGGTGGTAGTTCAAGGAGTAATAATTCAGTTAATACTTGGCAAAGCATTTTTCTTATCCAGCTTTAATTTTTTCAGTGTAAATTAGGGGCTGAATTAGATAACTGCTAAGGGTCCTCTCCAGATCTAAAATTCCCTAGGTCTACAAATAAGTTAGGACGTGATTTTAATAAATTTCAATTTAAAAGGCACCTAACACAAGTTCTCGACAAAGTTTTCAGGCATACCTTTTCTCCTCTTAGAAAACCAGACGTCTGTTTCAGTCAAAAGCTGTTTTAAAGATCCATTCCACGAAGGCACAAGTTGAAGGAACATCCACTAGGTTGAAAAAGTAAATTTAAGAAAAAAATTACAAGATTTTACCAGGTTATGATTTTACATTCAAACTGCTTCCACCTTAAAAAACATTGTAAAAAGTTTAATTTCCAGTACATGCAATTAACAGAAGTAGAACTATCATATGACATGCTTACAAGCTTTAAATTCATCATGGCATTAATCATGGTCCAATGATTAATTGGCCCAATGATTAATGATTAAACTAAAAGTGTATGATACTAAATGTGATAGGATACTAATGATACTAAAAGTGTATGAGAAGGAATAAACTAATTCCTGAGAAGTATTTATGGCATCAGACAGTACAGTTATACAATCAAAACAGTAAAGGTTTAATATACATATTATGTTAGTAATTTTACACTAATTTATTCTACTCACCAATTAACTCAATTTCACTAAATATTGTATAGATTATAAAATAAATTAAACTAGGGAAAAGAGAGTTTCTTATGAAAGACAATCTTATGATTGTCTTCTTACTGTTGAGATAGCATGCAGAATAGTTAGGAGCATGGACTTTTAAATCCTAGTCCTGCCGATTAATGGCTGGGCAAATTACCCAATTTCTCTGGGTCTTAATTTCTTCATTTGTAAAATGAGCAGGATACTTCATAGGGCACTGAAAGAATCAATACGTGTAACATGCTTTGAATAGTGCCTGACACACAGTGAGCACTTGTCATTACTGGCATAAAAGCAATTACGACAAGAGGAAACGATGAATCCTACCAGGGGCTCAGAGATAGATATGGGCTGTCTACTCTTCCTTTAATGATTGCATAACTTAGTTACTAAACTTCCTTGAAAAAAAAACAAAAAACAAAACAGTACTAGAATCTCATCCCTACCACAAAACCAAACAATTGCAACGATACAACTTAGAACGTGTCTCATTCCCAGATTTCAAAGCTGTGTTAAATGCAGACTCTGTTGCTGGGGACAAAGGGTTAAAGGCAAAATTATTCAGTGGGAAAAGGCAGTAAGAGTAGGACTCATAAGACCTGGGTTCTGCCTCAAGTCTGCCACTTCATAACAGTGAGAATTCTAAGTCTTACCATCTATAGAACAAGAATGATAGCCAATTTGCCTCTTCAGAGTTGTGAAAATAAAACTACATTAAAAATGTTAAAACCTTTCAAAAGTATGAAGTGAAACATAACTGAAGTGCAAATAATGTCTTTAAAGAATGTCAACATTTTTTTTTAAGTTTATTTATTTTGAGACACAGAGAGAGCGTGAGCAGGAGAGGGGCAGAGAGCGAGGCTACAGAGGATTCCAAGCAGGCTCTGCACTGTCTGAGCAGAGCCTGATGCAAGGCTGGACCCCATGAACCATGAGATTATGACCTGAGTCGAAATCAAGAGTCGGAGGCTTAACCGACTGAGCCACCCAGGTACCCTAGAATGTCAACATTTTCCAGAAAAAGTGTGAACATTTCCTCATAAAGTCATTAATTCAACTAAAGCTCAACTTTGAAAACATTTCTGAAAACCATATAAAATATGTTACACTTCTGAGTATGTAAATAACAATAACATGTTTGTTGTTGAAATAAATCTGGGAAAAAACAGAAACATCCCTAGGACAGAAAAATATGCCAAACCAAATAAAGGAAACAAGATGGGAGCTCTCGTGGCCCACCACCTGTTCTCAATAGCAGGCCCCAACAGGAAGAGAGCCTACGTTACCAGTTCTAGCGAGGGAAGAATTTCTCCCAGCCTAGCAAACAAGCTCAGCCAATAAGAAAATACCAAAACTCAGACAACAAGGAACTCTCGCTTTCCTCCCACCGACTTTCACTCAAAGCAGCCCCTCCCAACTTCTTCCCTTTCTCTATAAAGTAGTGTTCCTCTCCTTTGAGGTCTGGCCTTGCTTGTCCCAAATTACAATTCCTCTGCTATTCACAAATAAATCCATTTTGCTGGTAAAATAACTGGCTGCCAAGTATACTACACTGCCAAGTATAAAGAATGAAATTAAAACCACTCAGGATAGCAAATCTCTGAACAGACTTTTTAACATTTTGGCATATTTCCTTTTACTTTTCTTACATTTACACCATTCCTTTACCAATGGACACTAGCTGCTTCCAGTTTTTCACTATTATAAGCAGTGCTGAGGTGATAGCCTTAAGTACATTTTATGCCAATACCTTCTTAAGAGCTGTGTAAACATCCATCTCCACTTGCATCACAAATAAGTTAGATGAACCAATGAGCTGTTTCATGACATTTATACTAGAAAAGATAAAACAGAGGTAGTGAGTTATTCTCATACACAGGCTAAAACATCCTGGTGGAATTAAAAAATTTAAGTCTTTCTTATGAAAAGAAAATGTGGAATTTTTGCTCAGTCTTTTTGCTCAAGACAAAGAATCTTAGAAATAACCTGTCTGAACACAAGAATACTTTTAATTCAGATAGTCTACTATGAAAGGTCTTTCTTTGAATTGATAGGAAAACAAAAAGCATTGATCTGCTAAGTAATCGAGTTAAAACAAAGTCTCAATAAGTTTTATTTATTTATAAATGTTTATTTATTTTGATAAAGAGTAAGCATGAGCGGGGGAGGGGCAGAGAGAGGGAGAGCGAGTCCCAAACAGGTTCCACCGTCAGCACAGAGCCCACGCGGGGCTCGATCTTACAACTGTGAGATCACGGCCTGAGCCGAAATCAAGAGTCAGATGCTTAACCGACTGAGCCACCCAGGCGGCCCTCAAGAAGATAACGTTCAGTGTGGTCTGATAACGTGGCAGTGTTCCTCTTTTACCTTTCCTACTCATTCATTTTTGGGGAAAAAAAAAGACACTTGTCAGATTTCAGTGAATCATCTATATCTTTCAAAATAACCTTTAACATTGAGGCTTAAGGGAACTGTTTGATCATAAAATATGTTTTTATTACTATTAAAGACAATAAGATCAAGAAGGATGTTTTAAATTTAGAGTGAGTGGAAATGATATTACCACTTGTTTTTTTCCCCTTCCTTTAAGCCATAAAAAGCCAGAAGAACATCTAGGATTTTAAGATGACCACTATAACTTATCTTCTTTTTGAAAAAGCTCAATGAGAAATTATAAAAGAGAAAAAAATTCAAGCATTTCTAATGATTCCCAAACCAAATATAATGTATAACTTTGTTTATACCTTGATATCACTAGGAAATGATTTTTTTTCTGTGTAGAATATAATGCTCCTCAAACTTTTCTACCAAAGGACCTCTTAAGGGCAGAGGAAGGGAACGGACCCAGGAGTCCAGGAGATGATTTAGCCATTAAAATAACATTTCTACTGCTTCTTGTATTTCATCTTTAAAGTTCAAAGAAACTTGAATTCTCTATATTCCACATTGTATTTAAACATAAAAATGTTTATCTTTTTCCCCACCCGCCCCTGCAAAAAAAAGAAAAAAAATTAGTGAAATTGACATCACAGGAATGATCCCTTTAAGGCCAGAGACCATGACATAATCATCTCTGCATCCTTCACAGCCCCTAACAGAGCACCTTTATATACAGTGGACATTCAGGAAGTGTTTGTTGAAGGGAAGGGAGAAAGAAGGGAGAAAGGAAAGGAGGGAGGAGAGGACGAAGGGAGGGAGGAGAGGACGAAGGGAGAGAAGTAGAAAAGAAGGAAGGAGAGACAAGCAAAGGTAATTCAAAAGGCCAACCTGATTATGAATTTGATTTCATAATTAGGCTTAGCAAAAAGTTTAAAACAACTTCCTTAAACTTACTTTTGCAATGAATGGTAAAGACAGTTTTTAAAATAAAACTTGTACATTCTCTAAGAGCCCAGCAAAAATGAAGTAACACTTGAGATTTTTTTCTATTGGTTTTATGGTAGCAATGAATTTTTCTATAAAAATTAGTTCAAATACTAGATAGAATACACACTACATTATTTATGATGAAGACATTTGTGAAGCATTTCTTTGGTTCATAGATACAGTCAAGATACCTTTCATTAAATTGTTGACTTTTTCATAAGGAATATACTTTTGTATAAAACAAATGCATACCTTAACAAATAAATATTATTTTAGGATAATAATTACAAAGGTATTTAAAATTAAAATACCTGAGTTCCTTAAAAAGCTCAACATTCTGGTGAGTCATCAAATTGTTCAGAAGCCATTCAAGGCACCTGAAAATAAAAACATGAGATTATTTATCACGTGATACATAAATATGCATTTATGACTTACTTAGTAGGACTTACAGTTAAAATAAAAACAGAATATTAGTCTTGCTAGAACATGCTCAAATTTTAAAATTTAACAACTGAAAATTTAGTATTATTTTTGTCAGCAGTTATTAAGGGAATATTTCTTTTATATTAATAAGAGCATTTCTAATTAAGAAAATCTCACTTCAAGTTCATGTTAAATCATTTATGAAGGGGCTTACAAACTTCTATTACCTTCTTTTATAATTTGAAAACAGGTACTGCAATTCTCAAGAGTTAAAACCATTGCCAGTAGCTGTACTGATATAATGTCTATGATCCCTACTACTTACAAAAAATTAATAGAAAATGCCCTGTAAAGAGTGACCATAGTTTTTATAAGCCACATATAAATATGTATAACCCACCCATGGTCACTCACAAAGTCAACACTTTCAAGGAATTTACTAATTCATCCAAATGTAAAAAAAGACTTTTTAGAACAAAATTCTAGTCCCCTATCTTTTTTTCCCCTTTCTTTCTTATAGCTACACATTCTCTTAAGAAACCAAAGCAGCCAAATTCCAAAAAGTGGGATGGGAGGAAAAATGAAAAAGGTAACTCACTTTTTCTTTACAGAATCTAATCCATAGGTCCCTGCTGATGTGTAATAGCCACATACAGTTTTCACATTAATTGTTTCCTTCATTGTCTCACCACACTGATGTATTAAACCATCCTGTAAATATAAATAAGCACTGGAGAGGCCCATTTCACATGGGAAAAATTAGCTCTGAATATGTGCTTTTACATATTAAAAAGTAAAAAAAAAAAAAAAAAGGAAGAAAGAAAGAAAAGAAAGAAAACTCATTAAGTGTAGCAAGCCTAAATTTTTAAGTCCAGTAAAAATACTGAAAAACAAAACGAAACAAAACAACAACAAAAAAAAAACAAACCAAAAAACCTCCAGCAAGTATTCAACTAAATACTTGGAATTAAAACTGGAATGGGGCAGGGGGAACAAGCAGTAAGGTAGTAAGGTAGAGATGAATATTGCTATTCTTTTCTTTTCTATTCTTCCACTCTCTGGGACCTTTGCAAATTTAAGCAGCGTTCTGTCTGTTTTGCCTGTTCTTTTTAGATTAAGACCTCTTAACGTACTCAGTTGACTATGTGATGG
The DNA here is from genome assembly GCA_030068075.1 of Paguma larvata. NCBI lineage: Eukaryota > Metazoa > Chordata > Mammalia > Carnivora > Viverridae > Paguma > Paguma larvata. The sequence goes on from CM057836.1 coordinate 51,803,016, forward strand.
AGCTAGGCAGCAAACAGTACGAATCATCACGAAATGTTTATTAAAGTATAAAACACTCATCAACTTCTAAGAGATGCACCTATAATACATTATTTTAAACTTACGCTGGAATATTAATCTAAAAAGTTTATATGTAAGATTTCAAATGAACTATATTCAATATATGGAAAGAATGTCACTTTTCACTTAAATTTCTGAAATATATTCATCATGCAAGATTATTATTAAGTTAGTTAGTTAAGGCATAAAGGTAATGCAGAAAATGGGATTTAGGACAAAACCAAAAGGATTACAGTTAGAAAACAAAGTGTACTTGTTGGAAGTTAGTACTGAAAGGATCACAACATTTAAAAAACCAAATGATCTCAGCTAAGTATACTGAGCAAGCTATTAACTAATACTTCAAATAAATCAGTATACAAATGTCACATAAAAAGGAACTTAACTAACTTTTTTTAAAGATCAAAATAAAACACTATCTCCATTAGGATTTTAAACTTACCTGGAAGTCACTGGAGACTACCCATGCCCCGCCCCGTCTACCTTCCTCTTAATTAATCTTGTCTGTCACCAAGTCCAGAGGATTATCCCTGCTTAATCTTTCTGTGATCCAGTTTCTCCTCTCCATCCTTACTGCTACTGCCCTACCTCAGACCCTGATTTGCGACTGCTGCAATAAGCTTTTGTCTCTAATGTACTCATCTCTCCTTCAATATGTCCTTTACCTATTGAAGAATACTTTCCGAAGTGTTCTTTCTAAAACATAACAGTTTTTCTCCTGCTTAAAATCTCTCAAAAGTACCTACATATAAAATCTAACCTTCTTAAAAGGTACTGAGGGGTTTCCGCGATCTGGCCTCTGCAGCCTCCTCTCCAACCCCTCTTCTTTTCTGTGCTAGCGCTACGTTCCACTCAGATTCTCTAGGCCTCCACTGTCATACATCTCCAGCTCTTAATTCACTCTGTATAAAAAGCTTCCTTCCCTCTTCTTTCTCTGCAACATAAATACATTTTCGGTTTTCAAGATTCAACTTCCTTCTTTGCACCACCAGGTCGAACTGACCACTCCCTCCTTTGTTCATCTGCTAAATCCTATGGGATGTTTATTACCATAGCCATGATACTGGACAGTTCTTACTTTATCACTGGGTCTGTTGTATCAACCCCCCCCCCATTCCACGGAACTATATTTTAGTTTACCTTTGGATCTCTCTGCCTAGTTTGACACGTTGCTCAATATACTTCTGTGAATGAACAAATCTGTCATTCTATCAATGGATTATGTATAGATTTATGTGGTTTACCACAACTATTTCATAATAAAGAAAAAGTTGACAAAGTAGGCACTCAGTGTTTTTCAAACCCATAAACTAAATGAATTAGTAATCAAAGCAATCTGCTTAATAAGAGTCAAGATAAATCATTAATGAACAGAAATCTCTAAATGGACCTAGACGAGTAAATTCTTACATTACAATAATTCTACAGTATCAACACCCAAATAGCTTACATTCATCCTACACAGACATACTATCCCCTCAGCTATAATAAATTGCTTTTAGTTAAGCACTTTATTTTTAGTATATTTTTGGTTAACTTTTTTAAATGACATCATAAATGAAATATTTATATATTTAATTTTTATTTTAAAAATTGTAAAAAGCTAATAAGCTTTTCTTGATTTTGGAACAGATACTTTGAAACAAAGATCCAGCTGTGATCCTTTCTTTGAATAGGTGCCTACTCACCAGCTGCAACATACAAGCTGCTGCCAAAATGGCAATAACTCGACTGGGCTTGATTAAGACATCATCTCGATACAGTGACCCAAATGCAACCTGCAGTGCTGAAAGCAAAAGTACATGCATGGAATGAAATACAATGATATTGATAAATTATAACAAAAATAACAACGACCTTCTTCACACTCTAAGGCATATGTCAGAATTTAGGATGTACATAAAAGGATAAGAGAAGTACACTAGTTAGAATGCTAGTAATGGACTGATTAATGGTGCGAGTTTTATAACAATGTTAAAAATTTCCATTTATTCTACCTCAAAGAGCTGGATTCTTCTACATCTGATCTTGACATTAGTTGGTGGTCAGAATTAAGACACTCTTGGAATAAGTTTATAAAACTTTAAAAAGATATCTCTGAGTAGACTAATCACTAAGTATACAGACCCCATGATCATCTTAATCCTGGTGCTTCCAGTGCGTCATTGCTGGGGAATGAGGAGCAGCTCCTGGCTCCTACCAGGCCACACGCTCACTCAGCCACCGCAGCTACCGAGGCCTGCCCTTCCTTCTCTCCACTACTACACTTGTGTGTGTTTCTAAATATTCTTGACTTTTCTCTTTGCCTATGTGGTGAGTACTGGTTATTTCCACGTGGGTTATCAAGAGGGGAGCAGAAAATAAACACTGGAACAGAAATTTGGAGAACTATAGGGTGACTGGCACTCACTAAATTGCTCTGAGACCTAATATAAGCCCCTTAAATGCTCTGGGCCTCAGCTTCCTCATCTAAGAACTCATAGCTCTAGAACAACATTGATAACGTGATTCACACCCTATTGTTCCCAGAGAAAGCGCTCATATATTGGGGAATAATCAATAAACACTATTTACCAGCTTTTCTTTCTTTTTTTTTTTTTACCAGCTTTTCTATGTGATTTTTAAAAATAGTCACACTCTTCTTTCCTTCACCCTACATCCTCCATATCCCAGACAGATACATTTACAATAATGAGTAAACAGACTGATAAGGCCCATATGGCTAAGTAGATTAGGGACAGGTAGAACAGAATTGTTAAGGGGCGCCTGAGTGGCTCAGTCAGTTAAACGTATGACTTCGGTTCAGATGATGATCTTACAGTTTGTGGATTTGAGCCCCGCATCGAGCTCTGTGATAACAGCTCAGAGCCTGGAGCCTGCTTTAGATTCTGTGTCTCATTAGCTCTCTGCCCCTCCCCCACTCATGCACGCACTCGTGTGCACACACATGCGTGCTCTCTCTCAAAAATATATAAACATTAAAAAAAAAAAACAGAATTGATAAAACTATGGAGCAAATCAATACAACGCTGTCACCCTGGGGTGTTAAATGGAGCTTTTATCTAGCCTACAAAGTTAGAAGAAAATATTTATTTCTTACCAAAAGAATAAAAAGGTTATGTTATAATTTTTGCATAATTATAGTGGTGGTTACCTTCTATATCAATATTCTGGTCAGGAATCTCCAGTTCAATAATATTCATGCTGGATTCTTTCCAAGAACCACTGAACATACTAGAAAAGTAGCCAGACTTAAAAAACAAAACAAAATGTTTATGAGTTACTTTCTGTGTCTTCCGAATTATTTTCCTATTTCTAATTCCAAGCAACTGTTCTATCAAAACGAATCCATATTATTTTGGGAGAAAAAGAACTGCTAAATATGTCTACAGGAAAAATGAAATTAAGATAAGGACACTTGAAGTATGTCAAAATACTTTTAGTTTAGTATTAGTTTAGTGAAAACTAAACCAAATTCTCATATTACTCTCTGAATTCCTATATTACTATTTGAGCCTCCCATTAGCTTTTTACTTAGTTAAAACAACTTCTGACTATTACAGACATAGTTTCCTTCTCAATAACATTCTAAATTCAAGCTTAGAAAATATATATTTAAGTCTCTCATAAACATATGACAACACACAAGATGAATACACAATCATGTACTGAGGAAGAGAGAAGACTAAGAACCTTCATACTATTGAATCCTTACTGTATTAGTGGCTGTAAAGGTCCAGAACAGTCCCAAGTCAGCATTAATGGGATGATCCCCAGATATCAGGATAAATCTAAAGTCTAGTTTTCTCTAACCAGAAAATTCCAGAATGAAGCTGAATTCTTGGAAAGGTACCAGAATGGATGAAGTCTTTAGTTACCTTCTAGATAGCACCTCTCACAATTAGAATTACTTTGGAATAGATCAAATGTTAACAATTTTACTGAATACTTAGTATGTATAAGGCACTGTGAATATAGCAGTTAACAAAACAGACATTGTTTCTGTCCCCAGGGGGCTTATAACACTTTAGCACGTAGCTTGCACTATAATCAATACAGTTTCTCTTGAGAATGAAAGCAAATCGCTTCTCGGCCTTTTGGCTAAGATCAAGTGTGGAGAATGAAAGCATTCACAGAAGCATTCTCATCCTTAAATTCACAAAACTGCTCTCCGAGATTAAAAAAGATATGGACCCTATCCTCAAGTTGAGGGCAACATTCTGATATATTCCCTGGACTACATACCTCTAGCCAAAGTAAACTTGTTCAAAAAAATTAAATAAAAAACATTATGCTTAAAATGTTATAGAAAAAGTTCCTTTAAAATATTTCTACTGGAAAATCTTATACTATACTGTCTTACCAGTAATTATTGTCAAACGGTGAAGAAGAGACAAAATATAAACTCCATAGGATAAAAACTGAATTGTTCCCTGTTCTATTCCCAATGCCTAGAACAACGATTTGAAGAAAGAATAGACAGATTTGATGAAAGAATAAATGAGTAAAATATTTGAGCCATTAGAGCTACATTTTCTTTAAGAGTTTTGAGTCTTTAAAATGGGATGGCAGATAGTAATATTTTCAGCACACAAATCAAATAGGTCTATCAGCTAAATGAGTTGGTCTATACTTGTTGGGTCTTGCCTTTAAGTTAACTGCATTTTCCATTAGGAAAGAAGAGGGTCAGGAACTTTCCATCCACACTCAACCATAACTACAAAGTAACATTTCGGCTAAATTTATTCAATTTAAATAATTATATACAAAATAAACAAATTCAGCAATCTTAACTTTAGACATTTTTTCCCCTTTATCCCTCTTGTCGCAGAAGGCACCAAAATAAGAACCTTATTGAAGTAATGGCAAAAAGGTATTTGCTAGGCTGGTATGACAATGAAAATTCAAAATCTGTTTTCTAGACCAAACCAAATCTTCACTAACAGAGTGTGCCATCTTTCTGATAAAACAAGACTTTGTATGAGATGACAAAATTTAAACCACCACTGTCCTTGCAAAAAGATGACTGTGAAATGCAATGAGAAAGAACAGGACTTGAAAGAGTTTGAGCTATTTTTAAGTGACTACCTTGATTACTCAAATAGAAAAATAAAATACTTACTTGACATAAATATATTTTGTGTAAGTTCCACTCTTCTCCTAGAGCACAAATCTTAATGTCACTATTTTCACCATTCAAAAATAATGTTTGATAAATGTATTTGGATGTACTCTTTAATTTTTTCCTGTTAAAAGAAATGCAAATGTTACTATATGTGTAAAACTGAGTGTCTTACTGATTTTGCATAAAACTCAAAATATTCCTTTTGTTCAATTTCTATTAAATAGAGCCAACTTATTCATTGCATAAAAAGGTAGAGGGATATTACATATTCAAATTTGCATTAAGTGCATGAGAAACTAATAGTAGTAGTAATCGCTTTGGTACCCTATTCCCAAGAAGGTTAATAGTGGCGAGCTAGATAGGATAGCACGTGCAGGTGACTTCACTATACACTCTTTTGCAATTTGAGATTGTTGAACTAAGTGAATTACCGTAGGTCAGCACCTGACTTTTGCTTATTTCCTCAATTAGAAACAGTACTATGGAGGATCTCAGTACAACTTCAATGTTCCTGCTATACAGCTACAAAATGGAGAACAAGAATAAAAATTTTACCTATCCAAGTAATTTTGAGAAAAATTTACATTTAATCTTATTTTGGTACCAAACTATTCCTAAACTCGTTAAAAACATCCCCGCCCCGCCCCCCACCCCCATTGGACAAATGGTTTGCAGCTTTAGATCAAAGGTTTTCAAAACTATGCTCAATGGAGAAGTGTCTTAGGAGCCCCCAGGGAGAGCTGAGGAGTGAACTCTGGACATCCTCACTAACTTCAACAAGAGCAGCATCCCATCCTGAGGACTTCTGCATAAAATTTCATTTAAAAGATAAGTTACATACATACATATATATTCCTGGCCAGTCCTGACAAGCTTTCCTAGTAGTTAAAAAGCTTTAGTCTTCTTAAAAACGAAGTAACTGTTTCAGACGATGTCTTGAACCAATGTGTCTGACATGTCTTCCCACAGACAGTAAAAACAGCACATGCTTTGGTAGCAGAGACGTGGGTTTGTGTCCCAGCTCCACCACAGCTCAGTTACCCCCAGATGCAAAGAGAATATTAATAGTAAGCACTTTATTGGGTTACTATGAGAAATGAGACAATATAGTTTCTAGTTCCTGATAGCACCATCCCCAATTGCATTAAAAGATTAAAAGTACAGAAAGGAATAAGCCCACAATAGCAAAAAAGAAGGGTGGGCTTATCATCTGATAAGAGACCAGAATAGATCCTGAAGGTCCAGGATGAAGGCTGAAGCCCATCTGCCCTTCAGAAGCGTGTGTGGGTTGGGAGAGCAGATCTCAGGGGAAATAAAAGGCCGAAGGAAGGCAGAAGTGGGGAAATATGTTCCTTTAATGGCCTCCTCCACAATGTATGAACACAGAATACAGATAACCTGAGTACAGGTAACTCAGGGATAAAGATTCCAAGGCTCTTCTAGAAATGAGATAGGGGACAAATCTACCAGGAAAAGCTAAGACTTTAGTATAGGTGGTAGCATCCCAGACAAAGCAGTCCTCATTCTGACATTCGGGGACTCTGCAGCCTGTTAGCTCCTAACCCATTCACCCTGTATCAATGTCTCCAAATTACGCGTTAAAGCACCCGGAGCGCTACACCAAACTCAGGGAGGCGTGTGGAATATTTTATATTTGAAGGAAACAGAGCAACATCTTTGGGATACCATGTTACCTACCACTATCATGTAGCAGTTTGGACCTAACTATATTTCTTTAGGACTAGAGGTACCATGAAAAAAATTACTGAGACTCTAAGGGTGCTGTGAACAAAAAAAGTTTCAGAATCTCTGCTCTAAAATGAAGCATGCCTAACCCATATCCAGTTTAGTAATCAGTCTTTCTACTTACAGGGAAGGCTTAGTAGAAATAGACCTATTTACTCAATTAAAACACACACACACACACACACACACACACACATGTTACTCAAATATAAGTAGACAACCAAGGATCACCCAACATGAGAATTTGGAGTATTCAAGACTATTAAGAAGACAAACCTCAGAGGAAATACATTAATTCAGGGAAAAGAAAACTTACAACACTCTAAAATTAGCACATCTAGATATAGATATCTGAAATTATTACAATTATAAACAACAAGATACTATGATAAAGGAAACGAAAGAAAAGTGCTCTTCGAGATTAAAAACATTGTTGCTAAGATTAATAAGCCAAAAGAGAGGCTACTGAGAAAGTTAAGGAAATTTCTTAAAACATAAAGCAAAAATGACCTAGAAACAAAACAAAACAAAACAAAGAAAAGAGAAAGAGGTACAATCCAAGAAATCCAAAATCTGGTTAAGAGGAGTCTAAGAAAGAGAAAACAAAGATAACAGGAAAAAGGAAATTGTGGAAGAAATTAATGGAAGGAAATTTTTCCAAAGCAGTCTCCAGATTGTAAGAATCAACCAAGTACAGAGGCCATTAAAAACCCACACTTAAGCACATTCTAGTTAAATTCCAAAATACCGATGAAAAAATTCCAAAATTTCCAGAGAAAAAAAGGTCACCTAAAAAGAAAAGAGAATTAGACCAGCATCATATTTCTCATCAATACTGTAGGCTAGAAAACAATGAAGTAATATCATAAAGGATGTGAAATTATTTTAGATTTCCACATTCAAAGGATGAATAAATTTACATTTAGATAAGCACAAATTTACTTCCTTTTGCACCCTTTCTGAGGAAAACACATGAGGATGCAGTTCTCTAAAATGGATGAAAAAGAAAAAGATACAAGTTACAGCAAATAGTAGATCCAATCCTAGAGATGAGATGAAAGTAAGCCCCGCGATAAGCGCAGCCCCAGAAAGCAATGCAACAGGAGGATGAAGGGACCCAGGAGGCGGGTCTTGGGTTTAAAGGAGGACACCATGCAGGTGTGTTTGGAAAGACAGGAAACCTGAATATATATTGCAGGGATATTATTCTTCTGTCAATTGTGGGGGGGGGGGCAGTTAGAAATTCTAGGAAAATAAAAAAGCAATACAAAAAAATACACAAAAAAACCCAAAAAAATAACTATCAAAACAGATACAAATGAAAACAGGGCCTGATTTTGAGAACTTGATGGAATGTAGAAAAAAGATTCCATTTAACTACAAGGTTAAAAAACTTCTCCAATAGAAAAACAAAGGGTTGTGACACCGGATCTAGGAAGTATGATTTATAATCCTAACACACTACTTGACTTTGTAGTGAACAATATTTACAAAGTTAACAAATACTGTTTACTACGTTTCAAATTTTACAGTCCAGGCACAGCAAACAACCTAGATCTGGTTGCAGAACAGCTGAGTTTCACTAGTCACATTAATGTAAAAGTAAAATATGCAATTGTCAAAGGTGTGAATGAAATGGAACTTGGGCTTGGTAGCCTAAGCTTTTCATGGAGTAGCTGGGTGAGGTGGAAGAGTGCATCAGACAACCTCAGGGAGCATAATTAGTGCTAACACACATATTTCTAGGTCTTAGTAATTTTTTACACCCTTCATCAATGCTGGGCTGAATAGCCATGCCTCTTCCACTGATATAAAACATACTAAATTCTGGATGTATTTTCTTTCCTTTTTAATTAATTACTTTTTCAAAGTTTATTTACTTATTTTGAGAGAGAGAGAGAGAGAGAGAGAGAGAGAGAGAGACCATGTGACCATGTGCACAGGAGGGGCAGAGAGGGAGAGAGAATCCCAAGCAGGCTCCACATTTTCAGCTCAGAGCCCAACTCAAAGCTCGAACCCATGAACCGTGAGATCATGATCTGAGCTGAAATCAGGAGTTGGATGTTCAACCATCTATGACATCCAAGCGCCCCTAAATTCTGTATGTATTTTCTTTTTTTTTAATTTAAAATAGTTTATTTTCAAATTGGTTTACATAAAACACCCAGTGTTCATCCCAACATGTGCCCTTTTTTAATGCCCATCACCCCCTCTCCCCCCCCCATCTCCCTCACCCTCAGTTTGTTCTTAGTCTTTGAGAGTCTCTTATGTTTTATCTCCCTCCCTCTCTGTGTCTTTTTTTTCTTTCCCCTCTTCCCCTCCCCCTGGTTTTTGCTTAGTCTCACCAAGTCCACCTATTCGTGGAAACATATGGTATCTGTCTTTTTCTGACTGACTTATTTCACTTAACATAATACCCTCCAGTTCCATCCATGTTGCTACGCATGGCCAGATTTCATTTTTTCTCATTGTCACGTAGTAGTCCATTGTATATATGTACCACTGTATGTATTTTCTAATAAAGGTTTGCTTTAAAGACTTTCCATTCTAGTCCACTCATGTAGTTCAGGGATTGGCAAACTTTTCCTGTAAAGGTCTGGGAGGTAAATATTTTCAGCTTTGTGGGCCAGACAGGCTCCAAGCAAATTTGTTGGCATCCCAGTGGGCAGCTGCCTGCTTGCCAGCCTTAGCCTACCATATCTCGGCTTCTCTACCATCTAGTGGGCTATGCCATACCTCCTCCAGTATCTGAATCTCAGTCTGGGAAAGATGGCTATATTCAAAATTTGTTCTTCCTTGAATGTTCTGAGAAGTGGTAATTGCTCCCTATATCTTCTACTCCTATATATTTTTAGAAATCTTTTTGGCTTAGTTTACCTTCAGTAGTTAATTCCCTTTTACTTGTTAATAATGGTTCTATTCAATTTTCCTTTTTCAAATTACTGCATGATTTCTCTTTTGAATGGACCCTGATATACATATTGCAGTGACATTAAATATAAATGGTCTAAATACTAATTAAAAGACAGAGATTATCCTAACAGATTGTTAAAAAGCTAGACCCAACTATATACTTTCTACAAGATACCTATTTTAAACATAAAGATACAGGTAAAAAGGAAAACAATGGAAAAGATAAACATTTTAAACACTCACCAAAAGATAGTAGTAGTAGAAATATTACTAGGGATAAAGAGAGATATTTTGTAATGATAAAGGGGATCAATTTATCAAAGAGACATAATATTTATGGAGTGCTAGGCACTGTGCATTAAATGGACTCTAATATTTGTGAAATCCTAAAGGCAAGTATTGGGGTCCCTTGGTGACTCAGTTGGTTAAGTGTCTGGCTCTTGGTTTGGGCTCAGGTCGTGATCTCTTGGTTGGTGAGTTTGAGCTTGGGATTCTCTCTCTCCCTCTCTCTGCCCCACCGTCTCTGCTTGCTGACGCTCTCTAAATAAATAAATAAACTTAAAAAAAGGGCAAGTATTAATATCTCCATTTTAGTTATGAGGAAAAAGGGCTGTTAAGCACAGAATCCAAATCAGAACTCAGATTCTGAGCTCTTTATACTATACTGACTCTTCAAAAAGGTAACTGAACAATTTGGTGGGGGTGGGTGGTGTTCATTTCTGTAAATAAATACAAGCATTCATACATAAAACTGTATGAAAGATTTTTAGATAACAAACCATAAACTAAATGATACTTTTATTTCACAATGTTACACTTGTGTAGCAAAGTTTTTGAATCTTTATGTTTCGTTTAAAATATTGCATTTATGTTATCCCACTGATGCTCTTCAAAAAGAAAAAAAAAGCAATCTGAGTGCTTTATGTGGAAACGTATTCTACGCATGAATACGTTCTAATTTTCTAATTCACTAGTCAACATCCTGTTTTTCAACTCTTTGAAAAAAAGTTAAGCAAGCTGCAGCACTGACTTACAAATATCCACGGTCAAGGTTCAAGTATTAGTGGCTTTGACTTTGTTCCTAAGAAGGAACAAATGTACACTATTGATACATTTCACCTTTACAGTTAAAGAGAACTCTCCTGTGCGTAATCACTTCCCTTTACTGGTGGACGTGCCCCTTAAGGTAACCGGATGCAAAACAACTTCTCCTGCCACCCACTCAGAGAAGGACAAAGGTGTATTACGGAAGGCCAGCCAGCCGTCGGAGCCTAAGGTTTAATGAGGCGCGAGCTCCGGCTTGGCGTTTGCCAATCTCATCTTGGGGCTGTAACACCACTCCGGCAGCGTCTGTGGTTTATAATCCAGAACACCAGGCGTCTCCCGAGGCGCTCCCCATCTGCCCCGCATCAGGCCGGCTCCCACGTTTCCCGGTCAAGGGCACGTCCGCGGCTCATCGGCTGGGAAGCGCCGCACCCCCAAGCGCACCCTGCGCCGGGCTTGTCCCCAGGCGGGACCCTAGAGCTGCCCAACAGGTGCGGGCGCGTCCCTCCACGTACCTGCGCGGGGTGTTGAGGAGTCGCTGCTGCTCGTCCCCTTCCTCCTCATCCTCGTCTGTCTCGGAGTCGGGGTGACAGTAGCAGAAGGCCCCACTGCTCCTCTTGCGCTTGCGGCTGCCGGGGCAGTAACAGAAGCCGTGGCCCGCAGCGTCGCCGCCAGACTCCGGCCTGCGGGTCGAGCCCCCAGCCCCAGAACCCGGCTCCTGCTGGGCTCGGGCTCGCCCCGGGTGGCGCAGCACTCGGCTGCTCAGGGAGCCCATGGACCACGGCTCCCCGGGATTTCAGGGAGCGCACCTCAAGGGGCCCAGCGGAGGCAGTCTCCCTCCATGGCCCGGCCGCCAGCGGCCTCCACCCAACCCGGGTGCCTACACGGCCACCTTCTCACGCGCAGTCCCAACCGTTGAAGCGGACGCTACCGCCTCCATCCTCCGCCCCGCCCGCCGCGTCCAGCCGCGCGGCGCGCCGGAACCGCAGAACCTCGCCCCCTCGGTAACGCAACAAAGCGCGGACCACAGGGCGCGTGCGCGGGGCGAGCCTCCGGAAGGGGCGGGGGAAGGCGAGTGTGCGTGGTGGGTGGAGTCTGCACCGAAAGGTAAAGGGGGTTGGAGTCGGGAAGCTTCTCTGCCGGTAAGCGGCTTCCGGTCAGTTGTCGGCTTGTGGCTCTCACGCTGTTTAGATTTGGGGCCAATCTGGATTTTAGCGTTACTTCACACACCCCTTTGTACTAACCCGACCGGGAGTTCCAGCTCATTGATTCTTTCTGCAAAAGTTCCTTGAATTCCGGATACCTAGTAGGCTCTGTGATAGGCAAGGGGCAAAACAGATGGTGCTGTTTGGGCTCTTCCTTAGAGGAGCTCGCCACTAGCTGGGATCGCGCCTTGCGGACTTTGGCAAGGCTTCCTCGGGAAGGAGGACCTACTATCTGGAGTTCTGTTAGGCCTTTGTGTTTCTTAAACATCAGCCTTCTGCTCCCCTAGACAGGTTATGACAAAGGTTCCCTGGACTTTTTAGCTTCCCCCCCTAGCCGCAGTGAAACGTCTGAGTAGGGTCTGGATCAGTACTGGCAGTAACAGTGCCTTCTGGAGGCGGGAGCAAAATTTACAGCTGGCTGCCTTTGACAGCCAGCTTTCACTCCCTAACTCCCTTCTGCTACTTTTTAAGTAAAGTGTTTATAATGAATAACTCAGAGCAATACGGTAAACACCTACGGTCCCACCACAAGTATGATAATTTAAAATTAAAATCGCTCTGATTCATTCTTTCAAATACAACAATATAGAGAGACAGAAGCTCCCTCTCCACCTCTGTCTCCCCTCCACTGTGGTGACCACTATCCTGAGAATAATAGTGTTTATCGTTTTCCCGTGCACATTCTTATACATATACCCATAAGCAATATATGTTCTTTAGCACATTTAGGCATGCAATTAAATAGAACCATACTGTACATATCATTCTGCACCTTTCTTCTTTCTCAAAATTATACTTTTAAGACTTATCCAGTTAATCTCCAGTTAATTTTCATTGCTCGTTGTGTCGCTAACCCACAATTTGTTTATCTTTTGAAGGGAGTTATGTTGTTTTTCCTTTAATGTTCTTATAGAGTAGCAATGAACACCATGTGCAAAGATTCACCAAATAGATTCCTAGATTTCCTGGGAACTTTCTAAGTTTATTAGGTATTGCGAAGTTCTCTGAAATGATTGAACCAGTTTATACTCTCATCAGCAGCGTATGTAGTTTGGGGGCCCGAGTGGATGGGTGACAGCATGGGGATCAGTCTTCATGCCTAGAATCTGTCAGCACGAGGGATGTGCAAGTGTTTCCCATGGAGCAAGTGTGGGCCACCATAAGACAGCCAGCATGCGATCATCTTAGATTCTGTCCCAGAGGCCTGGGTGGAAGGACAAACTGACTTTAGCAAAGAGCACCTGAAAGTATTATCAGACTCCTAGGGGCTGAAAAAGGAGTTGATAAAGGAACCCAGGAAAATGCCCCTAAGATTCAGCTTTAAGTATCTGCCAGTGTTACACAGTACTGATCCTCTACCACCACAGCAAGAACAGTCGGGTAAGAACTTTCCTGCTCCCCTTTACTCTCTTCCCTCCTGCCACAACCCTGGCTAAATTTGGGCTGGGGTGGAGGGAAGGGTGTGTGGAAGGAAACCAAGGTGGAGAAAGAAGAGAGACCCACTATATTCCTTATTCCTGCAGGCAATAGGCCAGAGCTGAACAAGGGAAGAAGCCTCAATTATAAATCAAGTCTGGAATTTTGACCGGACATATTAATTTCTAACATGACCATAAGGGACTGCCTTAAGTCACCTAAGAGTGACCAGAAAAGTCCCAGCTCTATATATCAGAATTTTCACCTAATGACAGGAGAAGTAGGCCCATGAATAAATGTAAATAAACAGTGGGAGAGAAAAACAAAGTTGCCTCATAATTATATTCCAAAGTCGTGCTAGTTCTTCACAATAAACGAACATTCCTCCAAGAATGGTGGCTTTATCCTGCTTCCAGTTACCAAATGCAATGTCCAGTCGCCAAATGCGATTTGTTTTAAAAATTTGGTTAAATCATATATAATTTAAAGCTAAAACTACTGAAACTTTGTAATACTTCCAAAGCCAAATAAAGCTGAAGATTCCTAATCTTCTAGGTACATTTCAAAGCAGCAGTACTATTCCCTGTAATTAATCAGAATGACTAAGTATTCACACAAATAGCCTTCACCAGTAGCTCAAGCACTTGTAATGGGCAAGTAGAAACAAATTGAAAAAAAAAATTCATCTATCAAAATACATATAGAAGGAAAAAAGGCAATTTTTCTTTTTAAAAATTTTTAATGTTTATTTTTGAGAGAGAGAGACAGAGCACAAGCTAGGGAGGGGTAGAGTACAGGGAGACACAGAATCTGAAGCAGTCTCTGGACTCTGAGCTGTCAGCACAGAGCCCGATGTGGGGCTCGAACTCACTAACCATGAGATCATGACCTGAGCTGAACTCAGATGCTTACCCAACTCACCTGGGTGCAGGTACCCCAGAAGGCAAGTATTCTTATTTAAAATAAAAGTTCCACTTAGTAGAACAGAGAGCATCACTTATATCCAGAGAATAAATTAAATATATTGTTAAGTAGTGTTCGGTATATGTAAACATTAGTTTTATAGTAGTAAGTGCACATAAGATTAAATGTTATTTTTTCTTAATGTTGTAGTTTCTGTTTTTTTAATGCTGATTTATTTTGAAGGGGGAGAGGCAGAGAACAAGGGAGAGAGAATTCCAAGCAGACCCCACACTCAGCTCAGAGCCCTATGTGGGGCTTGAATACACGAACCATTAAATCACGACCAAGCAAAAATCAAGTGTTGTAGTTTCTAACAGAAACTGACTAACACATGTTTTTTTAAAGATATCTTCTTTCAGGGGCTAGGGTAAAAAATCTCAGAAGTGGAAAAGTCAATTAGAGAAAGACTATTTTAAAGACGGTTTAAAGATACCATGTTTTATTAAAATTATTTTTCCATGTTGTATACAAACTGAACTTTTGAATAAAATCAAGTACAACTTCAGAATAATTCTAGAGTTGAAAGGCACAGTGCAAATGTAAATTACTACAAATCAACATAATTGAAAAATATTTTAAAAATTACTTTTAGCACAAAAAAAAATTCCTGTAAGTAAAAGTAAATTCAGAACATTACACATCACCAGAATAACACCTAGTTGGACACTTAATTTTTGTCCATTCATCTTCCAGCTGGATTATGACATTAACCATAGTATCGTGGAATGTTCAGCATTTATGTTTGCTAACCGGACATATATGATCTGTATAACCACACTTGGAATTTAATTTGCTCAGACGAGTTGGTGATTTTGGTATACTTCAACCTGGAGAGAGTAAGTAATCTTAATATAAGATGTGAGGAAGGAAGTCTCCCAGGCAAACTTTTGTAGAGATCAGCTAACAGGATAGACAAGATCTAAACAAAGGAGATTAGTGGGTGTTTTCAAAGCATGGCCATGTAAAGTAGCAAATTGGACTGATACTCTTAGGACTCCATGCTCACAATTTCAAATCAAGAAATTACTAGTCCCTTTGAAAACGGAATTGGGGAAGCAAAGAGATTTTACAGCAGTCTTTCAGTCTCCCACTTTAATAGTTTTTCACCCAAACCATGAAATAAATTTAATACATTCCAATTTCTGTGAAACACAAACAAGGAAGAAATCTGTTAAAAACAGGGAGTACATTTTTATTTCTAATTTAAAATCTCCTTTTAAGTTTTATAAGCTTTGGAATGCAAGTATAGCTTTAAAGCATCATAATGAGTAATTACAGATGAATAATAATACAGTCTATATCCTAAGAAGCATCTGTAGGCGTTTTAATTGCAAATAAGTATTCTGAGATAATGCTAATAGCAGTGTAGAAAAATGAAGTGAAAAAAATTCAAAGTGTTGGGAATCCTCCTATCCTTCCTGGATTTTATTTTAATCATCTCCTCCACAGAGAATGAGCAGTACCTTCCTGTAGTCTCCAGATGTGTCACCCTGGGGGCAAGGGAAGCAAAGGAACAGTAAGATAAGTGGGTTTGAAAATGGAATACACAGCTCAGAGTCAACGATACTAACTTTTTCAGTCTCATCTGGCTTTTTCTCAGAATGTTATTTTTTAAAAATAACATTTGTTATTTTTTTATTGCAAAACTAATACTTGTTCACGTAGGAAATAAAGACATAAAAGAACATAAAAATCCTAAATCCACCATCTAGAGATATTCTTAACATTTTGGTCTGTGTAATATCCTTCCAGACTTTTTTCTGTGTGTATAGACTCCTGTGTGATGGGGCTGTAGTATTCCCTTATTCTGCTTTTTTACGTAATAGAGATTATTTCCCTATTTTAATTTATTCTTCTATAACAGCATTCTTTGATGGTTAAAGAATCCCCACTATGAGATATTTCTATGGTTTCTAATTTTTCACTATTATAAAAACTGTTACAACAAGCAATTATAATTAAATTTTTATGCATTTTCTTAAAGATTTACTCAGGATAAATTTTCATAAAATGAGAATTACCAGACTAATGATGGTGCATTTTCTTAAACAACATTTTTTTTTAATGTTTATTTATTTTTTAGAGAGAGAGACAAAGTGTGAGCAGGAAAGGGGCAGAGAGAGAGGGAGACACAGAATCCAAAGCAGGCTCCAGGTTCTGAGCTGTCAGCACAGAGCCTGACATGGGACTTGAACCCAAGAACCACAAGATCATGACCTGAGCCAAAGCCGCCAGGCGCTCAATCGACTGAGCCATCCAGGTGCCCCAATGATTGTGCATTTTCTTAAGCCTTTTAATATATGTTGCAAAATAGCCTTCCATAAAGGTGCTATAATTTCTACATATAATTTTGTATGATCTAATTAATAGATCAATTTTTGTTTGTGCTTCATGGGCACTAGAAAAGAGGGAATCTCTGTCTATAGGACTCAAAGTTTAATATATATCTATTAAATTAAATCTTAATATATCCTTGTTTACGTTTTGTCTCATCAATCTGCCAAGGAATAGGATGTGTTAAACTCTATCCAGCATAGTATTTCCATCAGTGTCTTCTTCTGGAGCTTCAAATTTCTTGTTTATAGATTTGAATGCTATGCTTATTTGGCACTTAAAGTTTCATGAGAATTTAATCTTTGTTGTGAACAGTTGTTTTAATTAATATAAAGTGATCACTTTTTTCCTATTTAGTGTTTTTTCTCCTTAAATTCTTCTTTTTCCTCATAACATAATCCTTGCTTTCTTTTTTATAGTGTCAAGTGTTCTCTTCCCTGGCCTCTTTTTTACAGCTGCTTACATGTTACTGTATTTTAGTTGTTCCTTATAATTTACATTTTTGTCTTTCATCATTTTTTCATTTTGTTTTTAATGTTTATTTATTTATTTTTGAAAGAAAGAGAGAGTGCACGAGGAGGGGAGGGGCACAGAGAGAAGGAGACAGAGAATCCCAAGCAGATTCCCCACAGTCAGCCTGGAGCCCCCAGTGTGGGGCTCGAACTGTGAGATCATGACCTGAGCTAACTTGGGACGCTTGACCAACTGAGTCACCCAGGCGCCCCTGGATAGGAATCATTTCTTTTCACTCTCATGCCTAGTTAGGACTCCGGGAAGTCTGCTGCCAGTTACCCTGCAATCCAGGGTAACTAACACGCCTTCCCATGTTTTCTGCAGATCTTAGCTGGCCCTGGGTAGGGTTTTGGATGAAGGACTTAGTTGCTTATCTTTCACTGTAAGCAGGCAGGCAAGGAAACTGCACTCTTAAAAGTATTCATTAAAAGATACTCTTTCTCTGTCTGGGGTCAACATAATTACTATATTTAGAAGGCAGACATTTCCAGCTTCTAACCTGGCAGAGATTTAAACATCTGTGTGAAAGGAAAGAAACTGGAGATACCTGAATTAGAGTAAGATCTTTAAAAGCGACGCTACCTGCCAAGGAGGGGGATAAGAAGTTCTGAATACCTAGGTCAGAACCCCATTCTGTCCTCAGAGCTTTCCCCTGGGCCAAGGCGTGGCTCTCACGACCTACCTTGATGAAGGAATACAGAGACTTCCCGTAGAGCCTCTTGAAGTTGTCCCGGATGTCCATCATATCAATCTCTGCTCGAGACACCATAACTCTGATAAGGGTGTCATCGTCGGTGCCCAAACCCTAAGGAAGACAACAAGATCCGTGCCGGGTTTCAGTGCTCACCTTTAGCCGATCAAGGCAAGCCTGCGCAGGGCTCTCCTGCTGATGTCTTTCGGGCCACGAAGCCTGTAGAAGCCTGTGGAATACTGCTGCTCACCATGGTGTTCAGGGCTTTCCACAACTTACCTTTCCCCACCCAGAGGAGCCTGCTCCCTTCCGTTCTAGACACATACTCTGGTGTTCTCAGATTGCCGGCCTCACCTGCGACAACTCCTCCCCCTGGATGTCCTCCTTCCTGCCCTGGCCTTACCATCCTTCCTACCGCATGAAGTCCTCCAACGTAAAACTCCCTTTATCTATTTTTTAATGTTTCTTTACTTATTTTTGAGAGAGCGAGAGCACACACAAGCGGGGAAGAGGCAGAGAGAGAGACACACAGAATCCGAAGAAGGCTGCAGGCTCTGAACCATCAGCGCAGAGCCCGATGCGGGGCTCAAACTCCCAAACTGTGAGATCTTACCTGAGCCGAAGTCAGACATCCAACTGACTGAGCTACCCAGGTGCCCCTGTAAAATATCCTTTAAGGTCCTGCTCAAATATACCAACTTCTTTATATATTCTTTTCTGATCTTCATCCGCTAAACAAATACTGACAAATACTCTTCTTTCTGTGTTCCTGTATATTTGGATCCTCAACTACTGTCTTAAACTCTATTTTATTCTTATTGGTATTTTGCACACACCTGCCTTCCCCTTCCTACGTTTTGATCTCTCCTGCACCTCCCATGGTTCCCAGCAACGGTCTCTGCATGGAGTACGATGCATGGTTAGGGGCTTGGGCTCTGAAGCCAGGCTGCCAATATTTGCATCCTCGCTCCATTACTTCCTCACTGAGGACCTGGGGCAGACAGCACATCCTCCCTATGTCTCAGTTTTCTCATCTGCAAAATGGGGTTGATAATAGGACCTGCCCCATAGAGCTATTGTAGAGAGAAAATTAATCCATATGCATACAGCATTAGGAATGGTGATCACATGTTTAAGTCCTCAATAAATATTACCTAGTATTATCATTAGCAGGCACTCGGTGAAGGATTTGATGAATTGAACTGAATATCTCAAGCTGATTTTTGGTTAATTTGTGTGGGAAACAGAAGCAAACATAAAGGTGGACACGAGACATGTTGGAGTCTTTCGGATGCTAAAAATGAGGCCATTTACCTTCATAGATTTATAAAGCCTTTCAGCAAAATATGCAGATTTGTTCCTCATGCATTTTACTGTTAAGAGATAAAAAAAAAGAAATTAAAAAATTATAAAATCTGTGAGAAAAAAGTGACCATTGTTTCTACAAGGTATGAAGTAATATTCTCTTGATTGCTTTGTCAAAAAAATTTTAGCCAATGTTTTATGAATACAGACCATGGAGAAGTAATTAATAAAGTAATTAATTGGTGAAGTAATTAATAAAGGCAATTAAAGCAAAATGCAGCATATAGTTTCAAAATGGTTACTGTCTCTATCATATGGAACAGTTATTAGTTCTAACCATCCATAGACTTGCAAGATTCAGCGAGTATAGGATTATCTCTCCTGTATATTGAGATAAAAAGGCACAGAGGATATAAAATATATAAACCTACATAGTACAATAATAATCAGATCATAGATAGTACCTCTTGTTTAAAATTCTGCATCTCATTATGAGTGATTGAAACATTTTTTTTAATCCCTGAAAACAATTACATCCCCGTGACAACAAACTAGTAAGGAGGAAAGTCTGTAAACATTTGTTCCTCTACTTCCCACCCCCTACCAGCTTACCTATGGCCAGCAGGGCATCTTCAAAGCTCCCAGAGGTTTCAGATTTAATACTCTGCTCAATATCCTTCTGTGATATCCTTTTGTATTCATCAAACACTACAAACAATAACAAATTGTTATTATCATTATAAACAACTGTAATTTATTTTTATATTTTATAATATACATTATATTTATCATTATATTTCATGACATATTATATTTATAAATAATAAAAAGAATAGAGGAAACTAAAATTTAAGGAGAGAATGAGCATCATTCTAGAGTTCATTGTTTATTTAAAAAAATTTTTTTTAACATTTATTCATTTTTGAGAGACAGAGAGACACAGAGCATGAGTGGGGGAGAGGCTGATTGAGAGCGAGACACAGAATCCAGAGCAGGCTCCAGGCTCTGAGCTGTCAGCACAGAGCCCGACACGAGGCTCGAACCCACAAACCGAGAGATCATGACCTGAGCCGAAGCTGGATGCTAAGTGACTGAGCCACCCAAGTGCCCCGAAAAAAAATTTTTTTTAACGTTTATTCATTCTTGAGAGACAGAGAGAGACAGAGCGTGAGTAGGGGAGACACAGAATCCGAAGCAGTCACTGTTTATTCTTTGGCATACATCAAGAGGAAAGTAATTAGCAGCATCAGTGAGAACCCAAGAGGCACAAGCAAGTGGAATGGGTGCGAGGGGAGGATGAAGGAATAGTGTGGCTCTTGGAGGAGATCAGGTGAGTCCTTTCTCTTATTTGGGACCCTGTCTTCTCACACATAAAATGGAGATAACATCTAGAGAGATTTGCTTTCTTTTCTCGTTGTTCTCTTAAGGAGCAGAACATGTCTTTTTGTAATTCTGGCCTTGGCAATCACCTGTGTGTTCCTTTTGGTTCAAAACTAGAGCAAGTCGACCCCTTGAATACTGTCACATTTGATAAAAAATGGTTGCCTCTTCTAATAGACTGTAACATAATTAGGGTTTTTTTTTCTTCACTTTTTGCCAAGCATTTTCAAATGCGATGAACCTATTTTCCTCTTGCTGTCTCATTCTGGAGTCTTCTTAGAGTGGATATCTGTTTTTTCTTTTTAACATTGCTCTCTTTGGTGTTGCCCCAGGCCCCATCAGTGTGATTTCACAGGGCCGTCAACCCGTGGACACCCCTGTTCCCCAACCTGTGCCATAAGCTCTACCAAATCAGTGGGCAGTTCACCAGATCAGTCAGTCTTACCCTCCTGGGGATTTTTTAAAATTTAATTTAATTTAATTTAATTAATTAACTTATTTATTTTTAAAGAGAGAGAGAGAGAGAGAGAGAGAACGAGAGAGAGAGAGAGAGAGAGAGAGAGAATCTTAAGCAGGCTCCACACCCAGCACGTAGCCAATGTGGGGTTCGATCTCACAACCATGAGATCATGACCTGAGCTGAAATCAAGAGTCTGATTGATGCCTGACTGACTGAGCCACCCAGGCTTTCCCCCTCCTGGGGGGTTTATAAATGAGCAGATGCTGGGGATGGCCAAAAACACTGAGTCAGCTTTAACCTCAGAGAACAGAAGAATTACCTGGGGAACCTGGGAAACTTCCTGGATGTCACTTTCGGGGATTCTAAATCAGCCAGTCTAAAGTAGGGGTTCAAGAATCAGCATTTTCAATGAAGACCAGACTGAGGAACTCTGCCTTACAATTAGAACATGCGGCTCCCTTCCACTGTGATCCCCAGAACTGCACTGATTTCCGTTCTTCCTGGAATTGCTCAGCTCTCTCTTCAAGTCAATGAGCCGCCAGTATTTTCCATTTTCCCTCTTGTCCCATTATGTATTATTTCTTCTTCTTACTTAAGTTGGAGTCAGTGTCTATTGCTTGGAATCAAAATTGACACATTTTCAAAGTCCCAGTTTTCTCCACTGTAAAATGGGGAAATAATGGCTGCTCCAATGGCATGTTGCAACAAACAATGCTTATAATAGGCTTAGCACTGCACGGGGAGCATAATTAATAAAACCCTAGTTACTTGAATCCTCACTAATTGTTCGTTGGTAAGAAAATTATGAAGTTTTCTTTATCCAAATAGTGCTTAGATTTTCTTCCAGTGGTTTACAAGCAGATACTTTATAATTTCCCAACAACTGTGCTGAGAAGTGAAAATTGTTACAAAGGTATTTGCATGGTCTTTTGAAGACCTGCAGTTCTTGGGAAATACCACCAGGGGGAGATTTATGTAATTAGTAATCTGGCAAGGGAAGGTGAAGTCTGAAGCTGGTGCATCTGATGGGAGCCCATGACATTTATTAACAGGTGTAATCGCCTATTTTTAGGCACTGTGGAATATCTGAAATCACTGCAACTTCCAAATGTGTTGTAATTTTCAATTTTATGTTTTCAATTTAGAAAACTCATTCTCAAATTTCCCATAGGTTTTGTAAATTGTGTGTGATTATAAGGCATGGTGGGTTTATAAAGTTGTGCTGCAACATAAAGACCTAAAGAGCTTATATAAGAGATGAAATATCTTATTAAACCCTTATTGCTGTTTACAAGAAGAAAATAAACCTGACGATAAAATTTCCACAATTTTTTCCCAAAGAAGTTAAAAGCACATTACAAAGACTAGCATTATCAGAAGCAAATTAGAAACATTACACACAGGAAATAAAATGTGAAATTATCCACTATTTATCTTATGCAACATACTCCCTAAAGAAATCATTTCTATTAGCTTTCCAACTTGGATATTAAATAGGAATAAATGTCAACCAACAATTCTATTTCATTACTTGCTGATGTACTGAAGATTTTTTCTTATGTAACTAAAATTAAATGGGGCAGGCGCCTGGGTGGCTCAGTCGGCTTAGTGTCTGACTCGATCTCAGCTCAGGTCACGATCTTGCAATTTGTGAGTTCGCGTCCCACACTGCCCTCTCTCTCTGCTCCTACCCCATTCATTCATTCATTCTCTCTCTCTCTCTCTCTCAAAATAAACTTAAAATTTTTTTTAATTAAATGAGACTGTTTTAGAAAAAGGACTGACCGTGAAGGTTGGTTTCCTACAAATGGATTGCCAAACCCCTATGAATACACTGTATATCTGCTAATTATTCATAATTAAGCTTTCAGAAATTGGCTCTCATGCATTGTTGCACTCCTACATTTCCAAGGTAAGATATCTAAGACAGTTCAGTACAATTGGTTCTTTGTACTAAGTAAAGGGGAAAAGGTTCTAAATTAATTATGGATGAAAGAGTTTTCGCTGTCTTTCAAACAGTTTCTTTGGAAGATGAGGCAAGTGCCTTACCATGCAACAGATGATTTCGGTTCCGGGAACAAAGAACAGTTAGAAATTTCACCTCATCTGTCCCCCATTTCTTCTCTCCAGCCTCATACAGGTCCTGAAGCCAAACGAAGCACAAGTTTAAAACATCACAGAGAAGTTGCCAGGAAATATACAATTATTTCCAGAACTTCAAAGAGCTGAGCTGGCTTCGTTTTATTTTGTTGGTGATGAGGGTGGAAGTGGTGTTGTTGGTGAGTGGCAAGCAATGACTCAAGATTTTTCCTTATGGGTATATGACTAATGGGACCTTTTACTATCTCCTTGAGAGGGCAAGCAGCAGCAGCAGCTCCTTATAAGCAGAGGACATGGTTCTATCCTAAAAGCTGAAAGGAATGCCCTAGACTAGGCGTACCATACAGAAGCCACTAACCATATGTGGCTATTTACATTTTCATTCATGAAAACTTAAAAGTCAACTCCTCAGTCAGACTAGCCATATTTCAAGTGCTCCGTGGCCATATGTGGCTGGTCTAACTGAGGAGCCTAACTGAATTTTAAATTTTATTTTAATTAATCAAAAGTAGTCAGTGGCTACCCATACGAGACAGTGCCAATGTAGAATATTTTCAGCATTGCAGAAAGTTCTACTGGACAACACTACTGTAGAATGAGCTGTGATTTGCTCAAGGCTACAGAAGGTCTCACGGTAGAACCAGGACCCTGTTAGTAACTGTTTATATTCCAAACAGGTAGGACTATGAGAATTTGACTCTGGTCATTTTAACTATATTACTGATAAATCAAAACTACTATTCATATTACCTCACTGCTATTTTAAAAAAAACAACAGGAAAATAGCACGTGTTGGCGAGGATGTCGAGAGACTGGAACCCTGTGCACTGTTGATGAGAATGTAGAATAATGTAGCCTCTACAGAAAACAGTATGGCTGTGCTTCAAGAAATTAAAAATAGATTACCATACGATTCGACAATACTACTTCTGAGTATGTAGCCAAAAGAATTGAAAGCAGATCTTACAGAGATATCTGTATACCCATATTCACAGAGCATTATTTACAACAGCTAAAAGTTAGAAGCAACTCAACTGGCCATCGACAGATGAATGGACACACAAAATGTGAGCTATACAAACAATGGAATATGATCCAGCCTTAAAAAAGAAGGAAATTCTGACACGTGCTACAACCTGGATGAACCCTGACGACATTATGCTAAGTGAAATAAGCCAGTTACACAAACGCAAATACTGTGTGATTACCTTGTATGAGGTATCTAGTCAAACTCATAGAAACCGAAAGCCAGAAAGTGGTTGTCAGTGGCGGGGAGGAGGGGAGATGAGGAGTTGTTTAATGGGTATAGAGTTTCGGTTTTGCAAGGTGAGAAAGTTCTGGAGATTGTTTGCACAAGAATGTGCACATAGTTAACATTACTGACCTGTGCACTTAAATATGGTTAAGATGGCAAATTTTATGTTACATGTATTTTATTTTAAAAATGTTTTGGGGGCACCTAATGGCTTAGTCAATTAAGCGTCTGACTACGGCTCAGGTTGTGATCTCACGGTTTGTGAGTTCAACCCCCGTGTTGGGCTTTGTGCTGACAGCTTAGAGCCTGGAGCCTGCTTCGGATTCTGCGTCTCCCTCTCTCTCTGCCCCTCTCCCGCTCACACTCTGTCTCTCAAAAATAAACATTAAGAAAATAATTTTTTTATTTAAAACCGTACCATTTATTTATAATCAGAAGCTGGCTTGTTAAGTTTCTCAAAATGCCCTTAACTGACACATTTTGTCACTCATTGGGCTTTCCTCCATCTACTCATTTGTTCTTTCACTTCTTTGTCTAATTTCCTCACTGCTTTAGACTCAATTCACAGAACTATGGAATTTTAAAGCTCAGAGGGCATGAAGGGTTCACCTAAGTAATAAAGAAATAAACTTGAAAATTCAGATTTTCCTGGTTTCATCTAAGATCACTTCTTGTTGGCTCGTCTAGCTCCTTTAGCTTTTCTTGCCCTTTCTCCAGCTCCGTTTTCATCTCTCTTCTTTTCTCACTGCATTTTTCATTTAGCTCTTGTTTCACTGAAACCTGTTTTTCTCTCATGTATTTTAGGGTCCAAAGCCATCTGAAATCTGCCTCTTCCTGACACTGTGGCCATGTTTGCCTCCCTTGCTGCTTCTGTTTGTTCACAGGCCACACAGTGTCTGAGCTGAGGATGTGTTGACTGTCACGCTTTTTCATTCTTAAGTGATGAGCAGTATCCAGATCTGTTTTCTTCCTCCAGAACAAGGTGAGTGGATTCTTCTTGAAGCTCCTTACTTTTTATATGGATGGAGTTCCAGCAGGAGCACCAGTTGCTGGCCCCCAGAGGGCTGCTGAGACACATGAGTTCCCCGAGGAATTTCTTCCTGCTTGCACGAAGCCACCGTGCCTGCTTCCAGCTTGAGGCTGGGTGGATTGGCCTCTTTTCTGCAGCAGAAATGTCCTTCCTCCATCCTTGGCCCAGGTTTGCTGCCCATCTGGCATTTTAACGGCCCTCCTCCATAGTTTCCAGTGTTGATGCAGATTTTCCTTCTTTTCATATTTGCTGGTTTGTTTTTCAGAAGAAAAGAACCAAAATCTTTCATCCAGCAAAAACTCTGAAGGGCATTTTTAATGCAGTTAAAAAAATTTTTTTTAATGTTTATTTATTTTTGAGAGAGAAAGAGACAGAGTGCAAGCGAGGGAGGGGCAGAGAGAGAGGGAGACACAGAATCCGAAGCAGGCTTCAGGCTCTGAGCTGTCAGCACAGAGCCTGATGCTGGGCTCGAACTCGCGAACCGTGAGATCACGACCTGAGCCGAAGTTGGACACTTAACCCACTGAGCCACCCAGGCGCCCCTAATGTAATTTTAATATATAATGAGTTTCTTTATAAAGTAAGAATTCTGAGTGCTCTCTATGATGTCCTTCAGTGCAAGTTTCACCCCAAGAGTAGATAAAATTGGATTCATTGGATAACAGCCTTTTTATATTTTAATATTTTTACCTTTTATAAGTTACCATGACCTGATTCCACCTGCCCTGATCTTTCTTCTCATCTCAAACTCGTTTACTTTTTTCCTCAAAATCCAGCTATATTACCCAGTGTTCGCAAACACTCCCCCTGCTGCTGATGCGAGTCACAGAGCAAAGGCTGACTAGGTTTTCCTACCATCTTCTCCTGTGAGAGCTGAAATCTCAGTGGCTGTTGGTCTTCAATTCCTCAGCTCTTGGTGAAGGATCCAGAAAAACCTACTCTGAGCTCTCCTTCCTCTGTCGGCTTCCCCAGCCCAAAGTCGGCTGGAAGCCCCTTTTCACTTGATCACTTCCAAGGGGAACTGTGCTCCTTGAAGAGCCCTTAAAACACTTGTTGATTGAACTGCATTGTTTTTAAAAACAAATCAGACAGACCTGGATTCAAAGAGCCTAATTCCACCAGCTATGCGATCGTGGACAAGTCTCTTATTTATTGTTTACTGTAGTTAGGAATAATTTTTTTGGACAAGTTATTTAAGTCTTGTCATCAATTTCTTAATCTCTAAAGCAGAAGTAAAAATATCCACTTCACAGATGTGTTGTGAGGAAAAAATGTAAAGCAGTTAGCGCAACGCCTGGGGTCTGGGACACATGCCAGCAATTGACAGGGGTACAACGTCTCGGGAATAAATTGCTCGCTAACTCTTCATTTAGTTTGAGATACACCTGGGCATGGAGGCTCCTTCCAACTTACCCGAAAACGTTGTCCTTGAGGTCGGTAGCTGAAATTCACATAACCAACCAGGAGTTCCAGTGTTTTCAATACCTTCTCCCTCCTCAAAGCTTCCGGATTAAAGGCGATTTCCTATTTCTCTAGTATGGGATGGGCCTCCCTGTATCCTCAGAACTCTTACAGCACATACCCCTCTCCCTCCTGGTGAAAGCAACAGGTTCTTTCCTGCAGAATCCATGGCGGTTCATACCTTGCATACTGAACGGGAACAATCCTTCCCTGTGGTTGTATATTGGTTGAGAGTACAGGGTCTAGATCCAAGCTGCCTAGGTTCAAATCCCAGTTCTGCCATGTATTATTATCTGTGAACTTGAGCAAGGAACTGGACTTCTGTAAGCCTCAATTTCCTTGCCCATCACGTGGGGATAGCAATACTTGGCTCATAGGGTTACTGCAAGGATTCGATGACATACTTCATATCAAGAGCTCACAATAGTGTTTGGCATCTGGTGAGGACCCGCTTTTTATTAGTTATTATTATCAATGTTATCTGGCTGCAGTAAATAGATCAGGGATCGGCGCCAGGGCAGCATCAGTGGGCTGGGCACCAGGGAAACAACTGCCTCTTGGGGTTTGATATTACTTTTACCCCAATGGGGTACACACACACCAAGAGAATATCAAATATTCTCTCTGGGGAAATAAATATGCAACGTAAACAAAGAAAAGGCAGGTCCCTTCACTTCCAAGAGATTCCGAAGACACTCCATGGTTCTCTGGGGTGGCCATACCATGGTCCCAATGTCAAGAACACAGAGATGCTTACATAATGATGCCCTGTATCACCCCAGGCCCCAAGTATCTCTGCAAGAAATTTCTGCTACTAAAGATTATCTATGGGAATCCTTTTTTTTTTCTCACTTTTTAATACTATACTCCAGCCTAGCCAATATACACTGAAATATAAGAGGAGATCCACCAACTAAGGCGCGTCTTACTGGCAAAAGCAAAGAGAGTAGTTTCGCTTCTACTAACCTGAGCATCCTGTCTCATGAGAGCATCATCCAGATAATTTCCTTCATCCCTGCCACCCTGAGAAAAACAAAACCGAGACAATGAGAGAGTATCCATGCAGATGGGGGTGGAGCATACTGTTAGGACAGAATGTCTGAGAACCGAAGACGTGGTAATTAGAATGCCTCTGCCTCCTTGCCTCTTTCTGGCTATTCTTCCCGCCTGTAACGCACCCACCTACATCTGTGCCTCTTAACATCCTAGCAAGCCTCCAAGTCCTCTCTGAACCAGCACCTCTGTCATGAAGGCTTTTCTTTGTTTCTGCAACCAGACTCTGTCCTTGAACCTTCCTTTTATTCTGTGCCCCTCCTTTGGCACCTTTCATGCCTTTATTATAGCAACTTGTGTACCTGATACATTGCTTTATGACAGCATAAACTCTTAAAGCCTAGAAGTTGTCTCAACGCACTGAGTAGCAAGGGTACCTGGCATGTATTCGGTACTTGTATATATAAATTTGAATAAATGGGCAGGCGTGGGTAGCCAGAGTCTCTAAAAGAGAGATGATTAAAACAACAGAGAGGCCCACGAACAACACTCGGGAAACATTCACATTTGGCAGGGCGAAAAGGTGAGAAAGGTTGGAAAAGAGGACTTGGAGCAAGTGTCCCAATAGAACTCAACCCCCCGTCAGAAGCAGCCCACTGAGGGAGCAACTCACAGCCGACAGAGATACCAGCACCCTCTGGAACATGAAGGAAGTGTCAGAGCGAATGTCATCTTCAAGGCTCCGCCCATATTCTGGCAAGAGAGCAAAGTTAGCTGCATCAGAGTAGAGTCCTGCCCAGCGCTGTGTCCTGCTCCAGAACCACCTGTCCTCCCCAGGGGGAGCCGGTTTACCGCAGCAGCTCATTCGGAGGGTTTTCACCCCCACGCAGTTTTTCCAAAACTGAACGCTCACAAAATGGTCAAGGTGAGTTTAGCTTGTCATTATACTGGAAACAAGATGTTCCTGGTCCTTTTTTAAAAGGAGAGGTCAAGAGGGCTGGGGCTGTAACTCCCCTTCTGCGGTTACTACTGTCCAGGAGTCTGCGCCCACCGTGGCTCTCAGTGATGGAAGGAATGGTGACTGTTGACTGGCATATGGAAAAGCAAACAGAGCAGGGTTTCTGAGTCCGTGTTTGGAGACATGCAGGAGGCTGTCAGACCCAAATTTTAGCAGGTACCTACTCTGCACTCAAGAGCTTTCCCAGAGAAGCACCAACCCTTCACAGCCCTCAGGGGTAGAAGAACCATATTCGGCAGACGTGGGGACTGGAATGCTCCGACGAAGCTCCCAAGGTTTAGCATCTCCTGCTCTGAATGCTTACCAAAAACTCTTACTGCTTTGTTTCCTTTCTACCAGAGTAGTACACAGAAGACTCAGGGAAAAACAAATAAGTAAAATGGAGGAAACCACCCCCCCACAAAACTCTACCATACTCTAATAATAATCATTTGATGCCACCTTGGTGAGTCTCCTTCTTCATTTTACCTTATAAACATATGCTATTTTTCTTTTATTCTTTTTTTTTTTTTTGAGTTTATTATTTTGAGAGGAAGTTGGGGAGAAACAGCATGAGCAGGGGAGGGGCAGAGAGAGAAGAAGAGAAAGAATCCCAAGCAGGCTCCACGCTGTCAGTGCAGAGCCCAATGCAGGGTTCGAACTCATGAACCAGAAGATCATGACCTGAGCTGAAATCAAGAGTAGGACGCTTAACCGGCTGGGCCGCCCAGGAGCCCCTGTTGTTCTTCTTTTTTTAAAAAAATGGCATCATAGCATCCTATTTTATGATTTGTCTTTTTCACTTATCCATATACCATACCATTTAATGGAATTTGATAATATCCTTCAATATACATTTTGATGACTACATAGTACTCCATTGTGTGGGTGCACCATATTTTATTTAGTCAACTTGCTACTGATGGACATATTTAGCTAATATAAATCAGCATTATTTGGTATTAGGCAATACCAAATAAGCATTATAGGATCTAAATCTTTGTGCAGTTTTTTTTTTTTATTATATTCTTAGGGCAAAAAGGCATATTATCTTTTAAAGACTCTTCATAAGGATCATTCTCTGGAGATTTTTAAGAGAGGAATAAATGGCTAGCTTTCTCAGGCAGCTGGAGATCATACAGTCCAGTCTGGAGGTAAGAAGTTGGACGAGAGAGCACCTCCCAGGCACTCCCTGAAATGCTAAGATTCGTTGGTGCCACCACTTTTGAACAAACATGTTTGATTCTCCGCTCGATAATAAGGAACAACTTTCAGAGTCATAAAACACTGCACTGGGAGTGGCATCTTCACCTAAGAAGTCTTGAGAAGCCAACAGATTGTCATTTGCCTCGACAGGGAACTGCCTGACAACGGAGCTTGGAACTAAGGATCCCTCATGGTCAGTGTTTCTAAGAAGAAAAGTTTTTTTTTAATGTTTATTATTTGGAAAGAGAGAGAGAGTGTGCAAGCGGGGAAGAGGCAGAGAGAGGGAGACACAGAATCTGAAGCAGGCTCCAGGCTCTGAGCTGTCAGCACAGAGCCTGACACGGGGCTCGAACCCATGGACTGCAGACCATGAGATCGCAACCTGAGCTGAAGTCGGATGCTTAACGGACTGAGCCGCCCAGGCGCCCCTCTAAGGGAAAGTTTAATCAGCAGGTAACCACCCGCCGCTAGTTTACTTTTCAGATCACAGTGAGACCTCAGTGGGGCCACTGAGGATGCTACATACGAAGCTGGTAGGTCTGGTTTATGCGTCGGATCTCCTCAGGCGTCCGGGAGGCCAGGATCTCAATCAGGCAGCCCTCGTCCGTGCCGGCTCCCTAAACACGAAACCCAGAGGAGAGGGAGTTATGAGCCAGTTTATGTTGAATCCCAGACATAGAGGCATATATCTGGGAGTCTGTAGAGAAAAAAGCAACCTATTGGGCTCTAGCAATGGGATTTGCTAATTTTTGAATTGTCCTGCCCAAATCCCAATGTGTGTACCATAATCATTTTTAATAATAACAAAGATTTATGGGCTGTTTCTATTGGTTGACTATTGTGCCAGGTTGTGGAGAGTATCTGCCTTCTGGACTTTCCCTGTACTTTTTTTTTTAATTAATTTATTTATTTTGAGAGAGAGAGACTATGCAGGTGTGCATGCAGGGGAGGGGCAGAGAGAGAGGGAGAGAGAGAGTTCCAAGCAGGCTCCATGCCTGACACAGGGCTGGATCTCAGAACTGTGGATCACAACCTGAGCTGATATCAAGAGTCTGATGCTTGGGGCATCTGAGTGGCTCAGTTGGTTAAGCGTCCAACTCTTGATTTCGGCTCAGGTCATGATCTTGTGGTTAGTGAGATCGAGCCCCACATGGGGCTCTGTGCTGACAATGTAGAGCCTGCTTAGGATTCCCTCTCTCCCTCTCTCTCCGCCCCTCCCCAGCTCACTCTCTCTTTCTCTCTCTCAAAAATAAATAAACATTAAAAAAATTAAAAAAAAAAAAAACAGTCCAACTGAGCCACCCAGTTTGGCTGCCTCCCCCCCCAACTCCCGTACTTTTCTTTTGAAGGGCAGAATCTTCTGGCAAAGACTGTTACCTCTTTGTTTTCCCAGAGCATAGTCCTGAACCTTCCACAAGACCATTTACTGACATGTTTGGGGAGGGTAATTGTATTTGAATTTCGTAGTTAGTCATTAAAAGCTGTCAGACTAGGGCTAGGGTGCGGTGGACCTAGCACTGAGGGAGCCCGAGAACCCTTTCTGCCAGTTCTGAGCCCCAGAGGTTCCACTGTGTCAGCCATCAAGAAAGCTAACACAAGAAAGCTTCTGAAGCCGCACCACAAGCACAACTCTAAGCACTTCCCGTGGAGCTCCAGGAAAGAGCAAATGATTGCTTAACTTTATGGAAAACAAGTTTTAAGTTTACAATTGCTAGAATGTAATGTTTTGTTTCCGAGTTGTCATCGATGAGGAGAATCTTCCTCCTGAACTCCCCCCTCCCCGCTCCCACAGGGCTTTTGTCACTCTCCTAAGGAAGCTGGTCCCGGCTGCAGGCGAGCGGGCACACACCTTCATGGCCCTTCGCAGCTCCTGCACGTCGTACAGCACGGTGGGCGTCATCATCCCCACGATCACCTGCTCGAAGTTGCCACTCAATTCTGACTTCAGGTCGTCTATCAGGTCCTGCAAAGAAAGCAAGGTGCTCCATTAACTGCCGCGCTAACTTAAACCAGCCCGGCCACTCTCAGAGTGTGGTCCAGGGACGCCTGGGGTCTCCAGACTCTTCAGGAGGCCTGCAAGGTCGGAGCTCTCTCGTGATGAATAACACTAAGGCATTATTTGCCTTTTCGTTGTCGTTCTCTCCCATTTGTACAGTGGAGTTTTGCAAAAGCTATTTGACATATCTACATTTCAACGATTCTGTTAAAAGCCTATTTAAAATGCCCTTTTTCTAAGTGCATATCTATACAAGGCCAGGTTTTCTTCCTATACTTCAACCAAAACCACGTACCATGAAAAACGATGCGAAACAGATACGAGAATCCAGCTGTCTTCCATTAAACAGGCGTTAAGGAACTTTGCAAAATGCAAAATAATGCCAATTTTTTTCACTAAACGTTAATGTTTTGGAATATATAGCTATTTTTCATTACAATGTTATTTATATTAATATGTAATGTATTTGTATTTTTTAAATAAATTAACAAATACATATTTTTAATGCCTCAGTTTTAATTTCTAATGGCAAATATCAATAGATATAATCCACAAAAGCAAAAAAAAAGTCCTCAATAAGAGTCCTCAATTAAAAGGGTCTTGATGGGGTACCTGGGTGGCTCAGTCAGTTAAGCAGCCGACTTCAGGTCTGTGAGTTCAAGCCCTGCGTCCAGCTCTGTGCTGATGGCTCAGAGCCTGGAGCCTGCTTCAGATTCTGTGTCTGCCTCTCTCACTGCCCACTGCCCTTCCCCTGCTCACTCTCTGTCTCTCAAATATAAATAAACATTAAAAAATTTTTTAAATAAATAAAAAAAAACTTTTTGAGATCAAAAAGTTTGTAGACACTGACTTAAATATATTCACTCACTTAGGAATATGCTTTGAACATATTTCCAAGTCAATAATCACGTATGACATTTTTAACAGCTGCTGAAATTTCTATATGTAGAGACAATATAATTTAATTAGCCCCTTGTTTCTATTTTTGTTTTTTTAAGTAGATTTTTTTTAATGTTTATTTACTTTTGACAGAAAGACAGAGTGTGAGCAGGGGAGGGGCAGAGAAAGAGGGAGACGCAGAACCCGAAGCAAGCTCCAGGCCCTGAGCTGTCAGCACGGAGCCTGACACGGGGCTCGAACTCACAAACAGTGAGATCATGACCTGAGCCGAAGTCGGTGCTTAACCAACTGAGCCACCCAGGCGCCCCCTTGTTTCTATTTTTGTACCATTACGAATACGTGCATTTAGCTATATCTTTGTGATCATTCACGATTATTTCTAAAGATTCAATTCCTATGCTGATGCACAGGGCCACGTGTACCCCAATGTTCATAGCAGCACTTTCGACAATAGCCAAATCATGGAAAGAGACCAACTGCCCATCAACTGAAGAGTGGATAAAGAAGATGTGGTACATATATACAATGGACTACTACGTGGCAATGAGAAAAAATGAAATCTGGCCATGTGTGGCAACATGGATGGAACTGGAGGGTATTATGTTAAGTGAAATAAGTCAGTCAGAAAAAGACAGATACCATATGTTTCCACGAATAGCTGGACTTTGTGAGACTAAGCAAAAACCAGGGGGAGGGGAAGACGGGAAAGAAAAAAAAAAAGACACAGAGAGGGAGGGAGATAAAACATAAGAGACACTCAAAGACTAAGAACAAACTGAAGGTGAGGGGTGAGGGAGGGGGAGAGAGGGGGTGATGGGCATTAAGGAGGGCACGTGTTGGGATGAACACTGGGTGTTATATGTGAACCAATTTGAAAATAAACTATTATAAAAAAAAAGATTCAATGCCTAAAAAGAAATGTAATTCTTTGGACAAAGGACCACATTCTAAAGATGTTCATTCACATTTCCTCCTAGAACAGGCCAGAGAGTTTAAGGCCCTGCTCTGGAGATCACCGAAATAAGGAGCTGAGATACCGTTCCAGTCACGTCTCTGACTCTCACAAACCCGGCTGCACAGCCCTCCCTGTGTTTCAATCTCCTGTGTGTATTTTTAGGTCATCATATCCACACATAATGAATGAATGAATGAACAAATAAATTAGTGCTCAATTCATTAATGTTGGTCATCTTAACAAACTGCCATCAGATTAGCTCAATTCTGAGGCTATCTATTCCAATTCACACATCACACACACGTTCACAGTCCTTTATGCTCATTAAAGGTCTCTGGGAAGGAGAAGAGTTTCAAATGCTCAAAAGACGGTCTGAGCTATGAATAATCCCATCCCCGCCTGGGGTCCCAGCCAAAGTTTGCACGCAGATGTGCTGGGGAATGCTGAGCCGGCTCTGTCCCAGCCAGTAGCTTAGTGCCCGTCTGCAAGAAACAGCTGCAGTCTGATTGGCTGTAAGGTTTCTCCAGGATAGAAATATTTTTCAGAGTTACTGTACTCCGAGACCTAAAACACTCATTGATAACATTTCCTCACTCAATAAAAAGATTCGTCACACGGATAGGTTTTCAGTGATGAGGAAAGATTGGGTGGAAAGGCTCTGGTAAGTGAGTCGCTGGAAACAGAGTTTGAAATAGGGTCCCCGGGGGTGCAGGATTCAAACCAGGAGGGGTGAGTGAACACACCCTGAATCCATAAGCTAACAAATTATATAGTCACAACCCCATTCTAGAATTTGACGGGGTGTCCCTCAACTGAGAATCATCAAAGGAATGAATATATGCGATACATGGGTTTATGTGGAAGCGTCAGAATAGACTCTAAATCCTAGGAGAGCCTATTTAAAACAAACTAGATTTAAATACCGTTTTATCCACCGTGGCCTAAAAGAAGCCCGACCTGGATCAGGGAAGCAACGCTGGAGGCTCGGCCCTGCCTGGTGCTCACGAGGGCGGTGGTGGAGTGCACTGAGCAACCAAATCCCTACAAGGGGCTGGGGGTGGGGGCGGGGGGACAAGACACCAAAGTTGGCTTGAACTCTGGGAACCAAGAGCTCCCAGTATCACCTCAGGCTAAGGACAGTGGAGGCAACATGCTGAAACTGTTTTTTCTTAAAAACATCTTTAAATAAGGCAAGGGTTCATCTTTTGAACACCCTGGGCCCCTAGAGGAACCTAGATCGGGAAGAGACCCGGAGAGGCTGTGGCCTACCCTGCCGATGGTGGTCTTGTAGGCCGTCCTGATTTCCTGGCGCTGGGCCGTGCTGCGGTAGGCGAGGACGCTGATGATGGCATCTTCGTCGGTGCCTGGCGGAGAGCGGGGACAGTGAGTGAGGTGATTTGAGGGAGGAATGAGAAAACAGGTTCCTGCGAGGACGCTGGTGTTACCGAAACACACACAGAGACCTTTCTAAGAAAAGAGGTCCTTGTTGAGTAGGTTTGTCTATTCCATTTGGGAACCAGACACTAGATTTGAGTCTTAGCCCTCCTTTAATCAACTCTTCACCACTGAACAACAAAGCCAACTTGTCTGAGCTTAGCTTCCTTACCCGAGAATGTAAGTGATCACAGCACTTTCCCTTACGGGGCTGCTGCAAGCGTTCAATAAAACAAGTAAGTGACTTCCTTATTAGCTCAATGCCCCGCAGTTACTAAATATTCACTAAAGGCTGACTGGGATCCATCCGGCTTTTCCCCCTCCTCTGCAGCTCTCTTGATATCTTTTGGTTCTCCTGGGTCTTCTGTGTTCTTGCCTTTTTTCTCCTCATTTTTAAAAAAAGTTTATTTACTTATTTTGAGAGACAGAGAGACAGAGTCCAAATGGGGGAAGGGCAGAGAGAGAGGGAGAGAGAATCCCAAGCAGGCTCCGCACTGTCAGTGCACAGCCCGATGCGGGGCTCAAACTCGCCAACCACGAGATCATATCCTGAGCTGAAGTCGGAAGCTTAAGTGCCTGAGCCACCCGGGCACCCCTTCTCTCCTTGTTTTCAATCTCATTATCATTTCCTCTGAGTTTGGAAACAATTCAGACTCTTAATTCACTCAGCACTTTGAGGTGTTTTTTTTTTTTTTAATTTCAGTACAATTAACATACAGTATGACATTAGTTTCAGGTGTACAACATAGTGATTCCACGCTTCCACACATCAGTGAGCGCTCGTCACTAGTGCACTCTTAATCTCCTTCGCCTATTTCACCTGGTACTTGCAAGGTTTTAATGGGTTGCTCACTGCATGCACTGTACTTTGAGATCCGTAAATATGTTTTTCATTTCCAAGCTATCTTTCCTGACCTCAGACGGTTCCCTTTTTATAACTGCTGACGAGTTCCCACCACGCAATATCCTACCAAAACTTTAATGAGAATTGGAAGTTTTAAATGTCTTAAATTTTGCTTGCCTGTTTCTTGCAGTGGCTTTTACTGGGGCGGGGGTGGGGCTTTATTTTGAATTTTTCAAAACTGGTGCCTTGTCTTAGTAACAGCTAGATGTTCATGTATATTGGGTGAGTTTTCTGCTTCCTCATGGTTCATCCATAGGGGGAGTTGTGATGGAATAGCGAAGAACTTCTACTGGGATATTTCAGGGAGAAATGAAAAAATGTAAATTTATTAGAGTTATTCTTTGCAAGATTAGAGACCCGGAAAAGTGCAAGCTGTAGGGAGGAAGCTATAAAACTTTGTTTACATATCTTAGGGACCCACTTTCTGCTCTCTTTTAAAAACAAAAAGAAGAAGAAGAAGAAGAAGAAGAAGAAGGAGGAGGAGGAGGAGGAGGAGGAGGAGGAGGAGGAGGAGAAGAAGAAGAATTAGAAAAAGAAGAAGAAGAAGAATTAGAAGAAGAAGAAGAAGAGGAAGAGGGAGAAGGAGGAGGAGGACGAAGAGGACGAGGAGGAGGAAGAGGAGGAGGAGGAGGAGGAAGAGGAGGAGGAGGAGGAGGAGGAGGAGAAGAAGAAGAAGAAGAAGAAGAAGAAGAAGAAGAAGAAGAATTAGAAGAAGAGAAGAAGAGGAAGAGGGAGAAGAAGAGGGAGAAGGAGGAGGAGGACGAGGAGGAGGATGAGGAGGACGTGGAGGAGGAGGAGAAGGAGAAGGAGAAGAAGAAGAAGAAGGAGAAGGAGAAGAAGAAGAAGGAGAAGGAGGAGGAGGAGGAGGAGGAGGAAAAGAGGGAGAAGGAGAGGGGGGAGGAGGAGGAAGAGGAGGAGGAGGAGGAGGAGGAGAAGGAGGAGGGGGAGGAGGAGGGGGAAGAGGAGGAGGGGAGGAGAAGGAGGAGGGGGAGGAGGAGGAAAAGAGGGAGAAGGAGAGGGGGGAGGAGGAGGAGGAGGAGGAAGAGGAGGAGGAGGAGGAGGAGGAGGGGAAGAGGTATCTACATACAACCATCCTGTTCTCCTTCAGAACTCTCAGTGGGGGAAGGTCCATCTTATGCCCAGCCCCGTTTCTGTAAAAAACACCATCTTCTCTCAGTCAGTCAAGTTTGAACCTTCAAAACAGCTTTGATGTTTTAAAATAATTTTTTTTATTTTGAGAGAGAGAGAGAGCAAGCAAGTGCACAAGCAGGAGAGAAGGGCAGAGGTTGAGAGAGAAGGATCTCAAGCAGATCCCATGCTCAGCATGCAGCCTGAGGTGGGGCTCAACCCCAGGAGCCCTGAAATCATGACCTAGGCAGAAGTGAAATCAAGAGTCAGCCACCCAGGCACCCCATAGCTTTGATTTTTTTTTTTTAATTACCGCCCTCTCGTCCTCCACATTCAAATCTCCTGCCAAGGCATACAAAATCTAACTCTAAAATCTTTTTTGCATTCTGCCCCCTCTTGGATTCCTATCGCTACCACTCCAATTCAGGATTTTAGGGTCTTAGACAATTGTAAAGTCTGCTAACTGGTATTCTTACCTCCTAGTTGGTCTTTCCAAAGTCTTGCCAGATTCATTTTCTTATAAAGAAAAACTCTGACGGTGTCTCTCCCCTGCTCAGAAGTACACGAGGGCCCCCTACCGTCTGCTGGATTTAGGGCAGGAATGGCAGTCTGGCAGTTGAGACTTTCTGCCGTATCCCATTCACTGTTGTAAATATCCACACGAAAGGATGCCAGGCTGCCGAATTCACAGACTTAGCTCTTGAATTATTATACTTGATCCAACTGCACTCCACTCCTTTCTCCTGACCTCCTTCGTTCCCGGTCCACTACTGTCTTGTATGTCTCCCTCATTGCTCCACGTAGTGTCATGATTGTGGCACTGGTTTCCTGGCCAGTGCCTTTGGGCCATCCCCCCATGTCTGTGATTCTACAGATGGTCTTCTCAGTAGCAACCCAGGACCTCCCTTTGGTACCAGCCAACTCCTGCTTTGCAAGTACCTCCTGCACAAGCCCCCTGTCCGTGTGTTTACTGTGAATTCCCTGGGCCTCGCTAAACTGGAAACGGGACAGTGCTACGCTCACCCCATGCCCTTGCTCATGCTACTCCATTAACCCGAAACACATTCTCCCTTATCTCCACTGAAACGACTTATCTCCCAAAGCCCGTCGCAAATTCTGCATCCTCCAAGATGTTCTGCCTGATGCCCCCAAATTAAATGTGACCTCCTCTCTGAACCAAATGGGGTCTTATTTGTGCCCCTCTTATCACTATCGTCTTGTGATAGCTGTTATCGTATTATTATAGCTATTTCCGTGCATGCCTTACCCATCTAGCATCCATGGACTGGCTGGACTAGGTTTTTGTTTTTTTTAAGTTTTTATTTATTTATTTGAGAGAGAGAAAGAGAGAGAACAAGCGGGGAGGGACAGAGTGAGAGGGGGACAGAGGATCTGAAGGGGTTCTGTGCTGATAGCAGAGAGCTCAATGCGGGGCTTGAACTCATAACCGTGAGATCATGACCTGAGCCTAAGTCGGATGCTTAACTGACTGAGCCACCGAGGCGCCCTGAACTAGGTTTTAAAATGCTTGTCTCCTCCCACGTCCGCCTTGCGTTGGTCCCCACATGGCAGACACTGATGAGAATTGGCTGTCAAATGTCTCCTGACTTTTATTTTGAGAATTCTGAATGCCACGTGGTTCACATTCTGAACTACGGTGTTCTTGCTATATACCAAAGAAGCAGGGGGGCGCCTGGGTGGTGCAGTCGGTTGAGCTCAGGTCATGATCTCACAGTTCGTGAGTTCGAGCCCTGTGTCGGGCTCTGTGCTGACAGCTCGGAGCCTGGAGCCTGCTTTGGATTCTGTGTCTCCCTCTCTCTCTGCCCCTCCCCCATTCATTCTCTGCCTCAAAAATAAACATTAAAAAGAAAAAAAGGAAAAAAAAAGAAGCAGGATAACATGGAGAAAGGATGGGCCATGGACATTTTCCATCTTATTTATGAAAAAGGAAAATGAGAAGGATGTATGGATTCGGAACAACGTTCTGTTCAGAGGTGGGTAGCAGGACTTAAACTACAGCTCTGGAGTCAGACTGCCTGAGTCTGACTGCCTGGAATTGCCTAGAACGCTGACTCTAACACTTACTAGCTCTGAGATGTTGGGCAAGTTAGCTAACCTCCCTAAATCTCAACTTCTCATCAGTAAAACAAACTGTTGATTGTTATAAACCCCATAACGTCTTTTGTAGATAATCTATGTAACGCATTGTCTGATGCATAAGCAGAAGTTAATAAATATTCTCTATTATTGTTATTGTCGCTGTTGTTGTTAGTAACACTGGGGCTAACTAAAATGAGCTCTTTGGGAGGAGAAAAATTGGGAAATAAAGTTTCATGACCAAATGTTTTTATCCAAGTATCTCAAGGAGATTATAAATAGCAGCTACAAACCAAGGACACTTCTCTGGCCAAATGTCCACCCAGGCAGGAGGCTAACCCAGGGCAGCCCGCGGTGTGCCCACATGAATACACCCGCCAGAGGCCTCTCCCTGCCGAGTGGGACTCGTGGCTTCGTTCCACTTACTATGTGACTTAACTTCTCTGGATCTCAGTTTCACATCTGTGAAATGGGGTGAAAATAACAATAGCAATAGCTGCTTTCAATAAATTACTGGGTTGTTGTGTATACCCATTGAAATAATATTTGTGAAAGTGCTTCGTAAACCTGCTGACACTATACATATACGGCACTAATTGGAAAACAAATACATTTCTAAGATTTTATACATAGATTCATAATGTTGTAATATAAAACAGATTTAAATAATTGGGTAATCCAGAATGAGTGCATTAAATGTTAGATTCTGTAATTAAGTGAGTAATTAATGTCCTCCCATCCCATTTGTCTTGAAAATCCAACTTGTTCCCACTGTATTTTCTTAGAGACGTACTCGTTTTTTTGCCAGTGGACACAGTACCCTTTGTGTGACTCTGTGATGCACAACACAGAAGGGAGTGTTTACCTCCGGTGGGCCACTTACCAAGCCCTTTCATGGCCTTCCTCAGGGTCTGGGCATCTTCGGTGGCATTGAATCCTGAAGCAGCTTTGACGGTGCCTCCTTTGGATGCCTGAGCACACAGAGAAAGGTGTGAGTGAGAGGCACCATCTCATTCAGCACACATCCGCTGAGCACCTACCATGGGTCAGACACTATTCTAGTTGCTGGGGATACGGCAGTGAGCGCGAGAGACGAGGCTCTTGCTCCCATGGAGCTGATGTTCTAGTTCTAGTAGGAGGAGGTAGAT
The DNA here is from genome assembly GCA_030068075.1 of Paguma larvata. NCBI lineage: Eukaryota > Metazoa > Chordata > Mammalia > Carnivora > Viverridae > Paguma > Paguma larvata. The sequence continues at coordinate 51,843,775 of CM057836.1, forward strand.
AGCAAACAAGCCAACGAATGAATACACAAATGGTGTCTGGTGGTGAGAAGTATCGAGGAGCAGATAGAGAGGTCCCAGAGGGGCTGCTCTGATCAGTTACATTCAAGCTGAGATCTGAATGATATGAAGCAGCTGGCATGCAAAAATTGGAGGTTGCAGGGTGGTGGTGGTGGTGGCGGTGTTACAGGCAGAGGAAACAGCCGATGCAAAGGCCCTGGGGCTGGAAGTAGTTTGTATGTGAGGAACAGGACACAGGCCAGTGTGGCCAGGTTGGTGGTGGGCAAGGAGGGCAGTGGTAAGGTAAGTTCCACCACCACTTGTGCAGTAATCTTGTCCCCCCACCCCCTGAAGAAAGGAACAAATCAACCTTGAATCCAATCAAGCCTCCAGAGCCAAATACCAATTTACAGAAAATAGAAGAGAGAGGAAAATGTCAACCCGCACCACAGGGTTGTAATCAGCAAAATCCACACTGTGAGAAACACTACCTGACGATCAATCTAAGTTCTTCAACATATAAATTGCAAAGAGAATTAGAAAAGAGAGATATGGGGGCGAGGGACAAAAAACAATAGCTTAAAAAAGATTAAAAAGGCATATCAATAATCATAATTTGGATCCTAAATCAACAGTAAAAATAAAAAGATAGTTAAGAGACAACTGGAAATCCGAATACCGACTCAATATTTGATGGTATTAAGGAATTAGCATTAACATTTTTAGGTATGATAATTGTACCATGGTTATATTTTATCTTTAAGAGTTTTAATCTTATATATATTGAAAGCTTTTACAGATGAAAGGACAAAATGTCTGGAATTTGCTTCAAAATAACACAGGTAGGGGGGGAAGTAAGTGGAAATAAAGAAGAAACAAAACTGAGTTAATAATTATTGGTAGGCACACAGGGGTTCTTTTTAATCCTCGGTCTACTTTTCTACGTGTTAACACTTTTTCACAGTAAAAGTTTCAAAAATGAAAAAAGGAGAAAGAAAATCAGAGAGGTGGGCTGGGGCCAGAATAAAGCAGCCCTCACTGGGGTAAGGAGTTTATATATTTTGTCCTAAATGCAATGGGAAGCCACTGGCAGGTTTTAAGCAATGGGATGTGGGGGTGTGATCTGAATTACATGTTAAAAAGATCTCTTGAGCTGCCGAAGGGAGAGGCAGAGACCCATTGAGAATCTTGGGCAAGTCCCATGGATAGAGGCTAGGTGAGGTTGAAATGGTTGAAACAAAGAAACAGGTGGACTCGGCACATGTTTTGGAGCAAAGACAATAGGACTTGATGAAATGACATGTGGAAGGTGAGGAAAGAAAAGAATGAAATGTAACTCTAAATCTTTTCCCTGAGCAGCCTAGTAAAGAGCGGTGTCATTTACCCAGATGGGGACAATTGGAAGAAGACTACCAGACTGGGGGAGGGGGACAGTGGGGAGTGGGATTTAGAAGTTCTATTTTCATGATGTTAAGTTTAGGATGTCCATTAAGCACCCAAATGGAGGTATCAAAAGGACAGCTGGTTATAAAATATAAGTAGAGGTCAAGTCTAGACACACCAGCATGTAGACGGTATTGGATGAGATGGCCTAGGGAGAAAGTGGTTTCAAGAACACAGGTCCTAGGACAAGCCTGGGCCTCTCTAGTAGTAGAGGGCCGGCAGAGGAGAACCTAGAAAGGATGATCAAGAAAGATCAGTCCTTGAAGTAAAAGGGAAACCAGAATAGTGTGTTGTCATGAGGCTGAGGAAACAGGGAGTGGTCAGTACCGCCAAGGGAGGTGGAAGAGGAAGACAGAGAAGGGAGGGTCAGATTTGGCAACATGGAGGTTCCTGGTGACCCTGACAAGACCTTTTGCAGCAGAATGGAGACTGAAGTCTGACCGAGTGGACAGAGGGAAGAATGGAAAGTCACGAGGAGACAGCTTCTCTAGACAAGAGAAATTAACTAGTTTCGCTAGAAATGATCAAATGCCTTAAAGTAAGATGTACTCTGATGTGTACAGGGATTAAAAGTTAGTGACATTGAGGTGCAGGATCTGTACTCTGAAAACTATAAAACACTGATGAAAGAAATTGAAACGACACAAACAAATGGAGAGATACTCCATGCTCATGGATTGGGAAAATAAACATTGCTAAACTGTCCATACTACCCAAAGCAATTTACAGATTTAATGTAATCCCTATAAAAATACCAACAGCATTTTTCACAGAACTAGAATAATCATAGAGTTCGTATGGAACCACAAAAGACCCCGATTAGCCAAAGCAATCTTGAAAAACAAGAACAAAACCGGAAGTATCATCATCCCAAATTTCAAGATATACTACAAAGCTGTAGTAATCAAAAAAATATGGTACTGGCACAAAAATAGACAAATAGATCAATGGAACAGAATACAGAGCCCAGAAATAAACCAACGATTATATGGTTGATTGATCTTCAACAAAGGAGCAAGAATATGCAATGGGAAAAGTCTCTTCAACAAACGGTGTTGGGAAAACTAGACAGCTACATGCGAAAGAATGAAACTGGACCACTTTCTTACACCATAAACAAAATAAACTCAAAATGGATTAAAGACCTAAATGTGAAACCTGAAACCATAAAATTCCTAGAAGAAAACATAGTCAGTAATCTCTTTGAATCGGAGGTAGAAACATTTTTCTAGATTTGTCTCCAAAGCCAAGGAAAACAAAAGCAAAAATAAACTACTGGGACTACCCTGAAATAAAAAGTTTTTGCGCAGTGAAGAAAACCACCAACAAAACAAAGCGACGACCCACTGAATGGGAGAAGATATTTGTAAACGATATATCCAATAAGGGGTTAGTATCCAAAATATATACATTGTTTATGCAACTCAACACCAAAAAACAAAAACAAAAACAAATAATACAATTAAAAATAGACCGAAGACATGAATAGACATTTTTCCAAATAAGACATACAGATGGCCAACACACACACTCATTAGTAGGGAAATGTAAATCAAAACCACAATGAGCTATCACCTCACCTATCGTAGTGGCTAAAATTAAGAACGTAAGAAACAACAAGTGTTGGTGAGGCTGTAGAGAAAAAGGAATCCTCACTGCTGCTGGTGGAAATGCAAACTGGTGCAGCGTCTGTGGAAGATAGTGTGGAGGTTCTTCAAAAAAGTTAAAATAGAACTGCCATACGATTCATTAATTCCACAGCTGGGATTCCAAAGAAAACAAAAACGCTAACTCAAAAAGATATATGCACCCTATGTTTACTGCAGCATTATTTACAAAGCCAAGATATGGAGTCAACCAAGTGTCCATCCATACAGATGAACGGATAAAAAAGATGTGGTATATATAATACAATGGAATATTACTCAGCCATAAAAAAGAAGGAAATCTTGCCATTTGCAGCAACATGGATGGATCTAGAGAGTATTATGTTAAATAAGTCAGTCGGATAAAGACAAACACTGTATGATACCACTCATATGTGGCATTTAAGAAACAAAACAAAGGAACTAAGAAAAAAAGATAAACAAAAAAACAGACTCTTAACTCTAGAGAACAAACTGATGGTTATCAAAGGGGAGGTGGGAGGATGGGGGAAATAGGTGAAGGGGATTAAAAGTACTCATTATTGTGAGTACTGAGTAATGTAAAGAATTATCGAATCACTAGATTGTACATCTAAAACAACTATAACGTCGTATGTTAATTATACTGGAATTTTTAAAAATAAATATAAAAATTAAAAATTAGTTAGCTTGACCCTCTTCAAATAAAAATAAAAAATGAATAACATCAGCGAGCAAAACATAGGCTAGTGACCAGTAGGGACCATCTCAGTTGGATTATGATTTAGAGATAATTTATTGATCAAGATCAAGGTGCCCTGAATATTGTGAATGTATTTACTGATTTATTTATACATGATTTATGTTGTGGACGGTAGTGTAGAGAAACACATATAACTCAATATAAAAAATAAATAAGTAAGTGCAGAAATTCAGTGACAGGGCATAAAACACAGAAAACTAAGGTAAAACCAGGGAGGCGGGGAAGGAAACCAGAATGCAGACCTTAAGAGCCTGTGTAGTTGTTAGAGGGAAGCCACAGGTTTTTCTGCATAGAAGCCAAAGTAAGAGGGAATCGGCAACGAGACTTCCTGTGTCTATGTGAGGAAAAGAGACCAGCTGCCCACGAAATGCCCCGCTTTTCTTTGTACTGAGTTTACTGAGAGGACATCTGCATTACTAGAGCTCTCTGGGCTCCCTGATTTAGCAGGGCAGGGCAGAATCAAACTAGCTTTGGTTTTCAATTAGCAATAATCGCATCTCATATAAACCTCATTGGCTACGATACTGCCACTGCGCCAAGCTTAAACTAGCTTTGGTTTTAAATATATCTTTCCCTCTGTGTCTGACACTAAGCATTATAAGGGCCTTTAGCAACCTATGTTTTGATATTCTGAATTCTGTTTTCTTGTCTCTAAAAATGACCCAATTAGGGGTGCCTCGGTGGTGGCTCAGTCAGTTAAGTGTCCGACTCTTGGTTTCGACTCAGGTCATGATCTCATGGTTCGTGGGTTTGGGTCCTGCCTCAGGCTCTACGCTGATGGTATGGAATCTGCTTGGGATTCTCTCTCTTTCTCTTTCTCTGTCTCTGCTGCTCCCCCACTTGCTCTCTCTCTTAAAATAAATAAACTTAAAATAATTTTTTTAACGTTTATTTATTTTTGAGACATAGAGACAGAGCGTGAGCAGGAGAAGGGCAGAGAGAGAGGGAGACACAGAATCCGAAGCAGGCTCCAGGCTCTGAGCCGTCAGCACAGAGCCCGACGCGGGGCTCGAACTCACAGACCACAAGACCATGACCTGAGCCGAAGTCGGCCGCTTAATGGACTGAGCCACCCAGGCGCCCCTTAAAATAATTTTTTAGTGACCTAAAAACACAACGGGCACTAAAATTATGATGCCTTGTCTCCTTTCCCTTAGTTAATTTGTCCAGTGTCTGCTATTGTGGTGTGCATTTGATTGGCTTAGGTTGCACATGGAGAAGGATCTAAGTGATATCCTTTTTTTTAATTAAAAAAAAGCATATTTATTTATTTATTTTGAGAGAGAGAGACTGTGCATGCAAGCAGGGGAGCGGCAGAGAGAGAGGGAGAGAGAAAAAGAATCCCAAGAGGGACGCGGGGCTCCATCTCACAAACCATGAAATCATGATCTGAGCTGAAACCAAGAGTCAGCTGCTCAACTGACTGAGCCACCCACGCGCCCCTAAGTGATATTCTCGGTGCCCAGATGTCAATGGAGTTTAGACCGAGCTGGATACCTTCCTTTGTTCCTAGCCGGTGCTATGTGCTTTTAAGATGATAAGAGCTCACAAGCTGAGGGTAAGAAGAGACAGCCAATGCTAAATTCAGGGCTCAGGTCATATAGTAGGTCTATGTCTCCTGACTTTCCTGATAATGCCCCTTTTGGCAAATGGTGGTAGGATGTTATGGTGATAGGAGGCAACGGAACAGGGAGATGATATGAATTATTGTGAGGGGAGTGGGTTTTACATCTTCTATAAGCCTTGGTTAAAATGTACCCATAGCCTGTGCCCATGATACAGTAAAATCCAATATCATGGAGATAGTTCTGTCTCCTCCATGTCACTCTGGGGGTCACAAACACCATAAAGAGAATTCTAATACTGGGGGAGATTTCATCTGTGGGTACTTTGTGAAGGAGACGCCGCGGGCTCCAGTGAGAGGTAGTAAAGCTTAGAAGGAGGGGACACAGACATTGGAGTGGGGATAGACCTCGCTTTGAATCTCGGCTTCAACCCTTTCTAGCTGTGTTGTCTATAGGGGAAGTTTCGTTTTTCTCACCTGTACATTAAGAATAATGATATCAACTCACACAGTTGTTGTAATAAGGAAGTAGAATAATATAACAAAGCTCTTAGCACAGAGCCCAGCAAACAGCAAACACTAAAACAGAAACTCAAGCTCCATGGCTATCATCATCATTATTAAATACGACTTCAACAACATCTCCACAATAAATGTAAGAGTGAGATTCTTATATCTAGTTTTGATAATATCTCTTAAGATAAGCCTATGGGGTGGTAATGCCAAAGCAAAATCCAGAATAGAGCATTCGTACAGGTGGCAAAAACAGTGTAGATCTAAGGCTCTCTGATGATTTAACTTGACCCAAGGGTATAACATGGACCATCTAAGGGTATAGAGGGGGCGCCTGGGAGGCTCAGTCAGTTAAGTGTCTGACTTCAGCTCAGGTCATGATCTTGTGGTTCATGAGTCCAAGCTCCATGTTGGGCTCTGCACTGACAGCTGAGAGCCTGCAGCCTGCTTTGGATTCTGTGTGTCCCTCTCTCCCCCTGCCTCTCTCCCACTGTGCTCTGTCTCTCTCTAAAAAAAAAAAAAAAAAAAAAGAATAAACATTAAAAAAGTAAAATAAAAGAATAGAAGTTTTTATGGCCTTAGGGTGCTTCTCTAGTAAGTCAGACTTTGCTCACTGTGGCCCACATCAAGTTCATCTATCCAAAGACCTTAGGTACCAGAGAGTGTGGGCCTTATCTGCTGAAAGCCTTTTACCTCCTAGATACCTAATATAATCAGCATCTAATACTTAGTCACCTCCCTCTATGCACCTGACAGAGGGAAGTAGAAATCAATGACATTAACTTCCTTGGGCACTGTTACAGGTTGAATTATAACCCTCCCCCTGCAAAAGATATGTTGAAGTCCTAACCCCACTACCTCGGAATGTATCCTTATTTGGAAATAGGGTCATTGCAGATGTAATTAATTAAATTAAGATGAGGTCATTCTGAAGTAGGGTGAGCCCCTAATCAAATATGATTGATGTCCTTATAAGAAGATGGCACGTTAAAAACAAACAAACAAACAAACATGGGGCGCCTGAGTGGCTCAGTCGGTTAAGCATCCAACTTTGGCTCAGGTCATGATCTCACAGCTCGTGAGTTCAAGCCCCGCATTGGACTCTGTGCTGACAGCTCAGAGCCTGGAGCCTGCTTTGAATTCTGTGTCTCCCTCTCTCTCTCTGCCCCTCCCCTGCTCATGCTCTGTCTCTCTCTCAAAAATAAATAGACATTAAAAAAAATAAAGATAAAAAAAAGAAGAAGACGGCACGTGAAGACATGCACAGGAGTTAAGCAGCGGCAAGCCAAAGGATGCCTACGACTGCCAGCAAACCACCAGAAGCTAGAAAGAGGCAAGGAAGGAGTCTCCTACAGGTTTCAGGGGGATCCTGGCCGTGCCAACACCTTGATTTGGGGTTTGTGGCCTCCAGAACTGTGAGATAACACATTTCTATTATTTTAAGCCACCCAATTTGTAGGACTTGGTTATGGCAGCCCTAGGAAATGAATACGGGTACTATAATTTTCTACTGTGCATCAGCACTAAGTAATAAGCAAACTGGTGATTTGCTGTCAAAATTCCAACATGGCCTAACTTAGCCGCTGGCTCCACTCTGAGACAGCTTTCCGAGGGAAATACTTCACAGGGTGCTTTTGGAGCTTCGGTATTGAAAACATTTTGGATGGCACCCAAACACTGCATTTGACTTTCACACAAACCTCACTGCTGAGGGACGCTACCGTGGGATTAAAATTAATATCTAACAAGATGAATCGATGCAGGGATTTGCAAAGATGTTTCAGCTTATCAATTAACAGTCTTAGTGACTCATTCTGCCCGGAAAAAGATAAGCTCGGAAAATTTGTTCTGGTTAGCCCTAAAGTCACTGTATTGATCAAATTCCAGGGCATAATGTACCATTATCTGTTCTGGGAAGGGAATGGAGTCTCAGGAAGGCTTCTGTGGCAGCAGACAAAGGAAACGGGGGGGAAGGTATAGGAAAGAATAACAAAAATGAGCAGCTAGAAACAGGTGTTGGGTCACAATAGATGAAATATTATTTAGTTATTATAATAATCAGGAAGATAATAATGTACAAAATTGGAATACGATACAGTGGGATATTGTAGGTTCACAACCTCCTCAGGAGGTTTCCGGGTATAATCTGAAACCGAGCCCCACAGGCAGAGGGCAGGGAGAGTCTGAAGAAAGAGGCGGGCCACTCCATGTCTGTAGGTGACACTTTTACCAGTAGCAAAGGGAACTTACCCATGAGGCTCGTCCTGGGCTGCAGCAAGACAAGTTGATCCCTGCACTCTTTCTCCAAAACTTAAAAGTTTATAAAGAGGTCCTAAACAGGCTCGGTCACATACACTGTGCAGCTGTCTTCAACACCACATCGCCATCTCAGGCCTCTATCCCTGGAGCAGCCTCTGGGAGCAGGAAAGGTAGGTGGAACCCATATTCCAAAGGCAGGGGAGGGAGTGAGGAGCCTCTGATTGCCCAGGTCTAGCTCACGGGTCAGTCAGTCAGTGGTCATGTCCCTTTTGATGATGATCCCCCAATAAATACTAATCAAGGAACAAACTGCCGATATTTACAGCAACAAGGAGGGATTGCCAAAAATATAATGCCCAGCAAAAGAAGCCAGAAACAGAAGCATACATACTCTATGATTCCATTGATAGGATGTTCTAGAACAGGCAAAGCTAATCTATGGTAATAACAATCAGAACAGTGGTTGCAATTCTGGGGTGGAGTGGGAGCAGGGTGGGGACTGACTCAGAAGAGGCATAAAGGAACTTCCTGGAGTGAAGAAATGTTCTAGCTTCTTTAAAAAAAAATAAGTTTATTTCGAGGGGAGGGAGGGCATGAGGAGGGGAAGGGCAGAGAGACAGGGAGGGAGAGAATCCCAAGCAGGCTCTGTGCTGACAGCACAGATTGATGCAGAGCTCGATCCCACAAACCGTGAGATCATGACCTGAGCTGAAATCATGAGTTGGATGTTTAAGCAACTGAGCCACTCAGCTGCCCCTGTTCTATCTACCTTGACAGAGGAGTAGGTTATATGGTCCATATGTTTGTCAAAACTAATCTACCAGTAATCTTAAGAGCAGTGCATTTCACTATATGTAAATTAAACATCTATTTTTAAAATGGTTTAAATATTTAAATACAGTAGCTTTTAAAATATATTTTCAGAACACCTGGGTGGCTCAGTCGGTGGAGCATCCAGCTTCATCTCAGGTCATGATCTCACGGTTTGTGCGTTCTAGCCCTGCATTGGGCTCTATACTGACAGCTCAGAGCCTGGAGCCTGCTTTGGAGTCTGTGTCTCCCTCTCTTTCTCTGCCACTCTCCACCTTGTGCTTTCTCTCTCTCAAAAATAAAATAAACTTAACAACAAAAACATTTTGTTTTTAGAAATGTATCATATGGTCATTGTAGAGATTGGGAAATTAAAAAAAAAGAATTAAAAAGAAAATTAAAACACCCATAACTCCACCACCTAGAATAAACGATTTTAATATGCCACAAAATATAATATAAACATGTTAGCAAAGTGAAGATTAGAATGAATATGTAACTGTTATTTATGCTCTTATTACTACTGTTTAAAAATTATTATACATGTGAGTAGGGTCCAAAATAAAATGATGGAAAACAATTTGGAATTACAATATTTGTGACTATGGTGTTTTTCCTACTCTTTAAAAATGTCCTTTAGGGCACCTGGGTGGTTCAGTCGGTGGAGCATCCGACTTCGGCTCAGGTCATGATCTCGCGGTCTGTGAGTTCGAACCCTGCATCAGGCTCTGTGCTGACAACTCAGAGCCTGGAGCCTGCTTCACATTCTGTGTCTCCCTCTCTCTCTGTCCCTCCCCCACTCATGCTCTGTCTCTCTCGGTCTCAAAAATAAATAAACATTAAAAAAATTTAAAAAAAAAAATGTCCTTTATCTGTCCAATAAATAACAGTGATGATGGAAAAACAGGTCCTAGGCAGAAAGATGAGAGCAACTAAGGTAATTTTCCTCGAGTGGAAAGCACGCTAAAAGGTCGCTTGGTTACAGGCTTCGAAGAAGAAGAGAGAGGGGGAGACACAGAATCTGAAGCAGGTTCCAGCTCTGAGCTCTGTGCACAGAGCCCCATGCAGGGCTCAAACCCATGGCGAGATCATGACCTGAGCCAAAGTAGGATGCTTAACTGACTGAGCCACCCAGGCGTCCCTGGAGGAAATGAATTTTAAAATAATGCATAAAGATTTGGAGTCCATATGAGTAGGCTTTTGACTGTCAGGGATGATGAAGAAAATTCTAGAATGTCTAATGTTAAACAGTGTTAGGAGTATATTGCCATTTGTTCAAGACAGTTTACACATCTGTCTTTCTAAAGGAGGCCATCTGAAGCTGGCGAGAGCTCTAGGTCCTCACCAGGTGTAAGATTCTATTTCCATTATTCCTTCTGAGAAGACCAGGAGTCAGAATCACCTGCCTGTTCAGATCCCTTATTTGGGTGGAAGAAGGAGAGCAGATGGCCAGCCCCAGGTAGAGCCTGTTTGCAGCAAAGAGGCTCAGCTTCCACATCAGCATTGAACTTTGTGGAACTCTCAAAGGGATCCAATTCCCTGCCTGTCCCACAGATCAGATAATGCAGCTCTGAGGAGTCGGGTCCCAGCCAAAGCCAGGAGGCAGATGACAAGCCCATATGGCTAACACACACCCTGGATAAGTCTGATGAGGTTACACCAAAATGTGGATGGCACTTGTCTCCCAATGGTAGAACCTGTGGGCTTCTTATTTGCAGAAAAATTATTTTATTTCTTTTATTTGCAGAAAATTCCTACAATGAACATGTAGTACTCCCGCAGGGAGAAAACTAGAACTTATTTCTGTATCTTAGGATGTCAGACAGATTCAAAGGATTATCTTTTTGAATTTTCAGGGTCAAGTTACTCACCACCCTTGAAAGAAAATAGTGCTTAAAAAAAAAAAAAAAAGGAAAGAAACTACCTTTTCATTTCCTCCTCTCTACCCCTGTGTTAAGCAAACAATCCTCTGTAAAGTCAACAGTCCCTGCGTACACATCCTGTACCTGTCTGTGCCCGGCACCGGGCGGGGTGAGGCACTCCCCGACTTACCATGGCCGTGACTCTAGATCAGGATCAGAGTTCGGTCACCCAGGCAGAAGTTCTTCTGTGATAAGAGCAGAGGGGAAATTACTGTGATGAGAGATGTGGCATTCAAATCATTAAACGGGATAACTTGTAGTTCGCACAAAGTTAAACAATTAGGAAATCCATCCACTTTCATCAGAAGGGCAGGTATTGATTAGCCAAAGATAGAAAGGCCAGGGTAATAATTAAAGTCAAACTGCTCACACAGGCAAATGTGTCACTCTGGAAAAAAAACTTTCCTGCCTGCTCTTCTGTTTGGGGATACACATTACAGAAGTGATTCCTGCGGTTTGTTAGGATGAAGTATATTACTTGTACTCAAGCCGAACCTGGATTCTGAACTGTAAGCTCTAGTGGAGAAGAGGTGCCTCCTTGAGAAAAGATAATCCAACCGCGGTGGGGAGAAGTACGGCACTCTGACCCACGCTGTGTGTCTGTGCGTGCGTGTGTGTGTGTGTGAGATGGCCAGCGGCCCAGCCAACATTAGACTTGTCATTTCCAGATGACCTCTCGCTGCCACCATCTCAGTACTCACAGGTGCTTCTTCCTTATACACTCAGCTTAGTGCTCGGTTCTCTTCAGCAAGGACGCTCAGATCATCACGCACTCACTCAGTCATTTAAAAGGCAAGAAAAGCCTTGATGGTAGGCTACGAGTCCTGGCCTCATGATGGATAGGCAGGTCTCTGAGGGACAGGCCAACTGACTTCCTGTTTCCACATCTGAGTCCTATGGGATAGGCTTCTTTCCTAAGCATTTTGTTAGCTCCCTGATCCTCAAAAGAATCATCCTAGAACCAGAAGCACGGGCATCATCTGGGGGCAGGCCCCCACTCCACACCTACTGCCAGAATCTGCATTTTAACAAGATTCCCCCAATATCTGTCGGCATAGTGGTTCGAAAAGCATTGGCCTAGACAGCCCTACCAAGCAGCACTTTATGATTATTCCCCGAGAATAACGAAATCCTTCTTAACCCATTTTATGACCTATTGAGTCAGGTCTGCTCACCTTCACTTCTCGTCTTGCAGCTCTCCTGAGGCTCAGCTCCATTCTCCCCTGTCTCCCATCACTCACTGCACACTGCCCTTATAGCTACGTAGGGGCTCAATTCCCTCCTGAGGGGAAGGCCAGCTTGTTCTGGGGCACGGCCTGAGCAAAGGAGCAGAGGCGGGAATGAGCAGCGGCCTCAGAGACAGTGAGGAGACGAGGCTGCCAGAGCAGAGGACTCGTTTGAGGGAAGGCTCAGAGATAAGGCTGGAAAAGCAGGTGGGAGACTGATTAGGCCCGACTGAGGACTCTGACTTGGTACCATAGGTAACGGTGAAATAGTGGAAAGGTTTTGGGTTTTGCAGAGAAATGATTGAACAAAAGGCACGCTTCAGCAAGGCACTATTCTACAGCGTAGACAGGAGTGAGAGACAGGGGGGTCAGGAAGTCTTGAGAAAGCGCTAAGGAACAGACAGACAGCGGCGGAGAGACGTGGGCAGGGTGTGGCACCTGGAACGGGATATACGTAGAAAATATTTGGAAGAAATTCTTTACTGGATTTTGTGGCTCATGGGTTATATGGATATATTCATTCAACCACCAACTTTCATAAAGCAGCTCTGCATTCCAGGCACTGTTCTCGTCGACAGAGATAATAGAGTGAATAAGACAAAGAACGTGACATCAAGGAGCTTTCGAGGAAAGACTGACAACAAATAAACAAACGAATAATATAATTTCAGATCGGTAAGATGAAAATACGATGGGAAAATGCTATGGAACAGGGATCAGCAAACCACAGCTCATGGGCCAAATCCGGTTTTTGTATGGCCTACAGGTTAAGAATGGTTTTTATATTTCCGGTGGCAGACAAAAAGTTAAAAGAATAATATTTCATGACCCATGAACATTATATAAAATTCAAATCTCAGTATTCATAAATAAAGACGTACTAGAGCGTGGTCACACCATTTGTTTACATATTATCTACGGCTGCTTTCAGGCTACGATGAGAGTTTGCGACAGACTACATGGCTCACAGAGCTGAAGATATTTGCCCTTCACAGAAAAAGTTCACTGAATCCTGAGTTGGAGGATGATGTGATTGGGTCACCGAGAAGGAACTAGCCTGGACAGGGTGACCAGGGAAGTCTTCTCCAAGGAGATGACACCTGAGCTGAGACCTGAATGAGGAGAAGGGGCTCACTATTCAAAGTGCTCGAGGAGAAGTACTGCAGGCAGAAGGAACAGTTAATGCAAAGGCCCCGAGGCAGCAATGACATTACTATGTTTGAGGAATGAGCAAAAGCGTCATGAACAAGGACCAGAGTGGCATGAGATGGGGTTGGAGTAGAGACGAGACTATCTGTGGGGGGCAGGGAAGGGTATTTCTCATTTGTCTAGAACGGGCTAGGGGAAGCCATGAGCAAGGGCTTTTTGAGGCTTAGCCACGACTTTGTCTGAGGCCTTGTTCCACATCCTATGAATAATGAAAATGTACCCATATCCCTCATTAAGTATAATTTATATGTGAGTTGGATTGAGCATCTGCTAATCCATAGACAACCAGGCAGACCTGGCTTTTTTTAAGAAGCAAGCACCCTCCTTTTGTCTCTATGTAGTTTTGGAATACGTAGTCCTCCCTGATCTCCCTGTGGTTTTGCTCAACCACAGTCCCGAGGTCACTCTCCTGACATCAGGTCGGTGGTAGCCTAACGCTACTTCACGTGACTACAGCATCCACCTCACTTCGTCTCATCGCACAGATGCTTTACCATCTCACGTCATCACAAGAAGAAGGGCAAGAACAGCACAGTCAGATATTTTGAAGAGAAACCACATTCACAGAACTTTTATTATAGTGTATCAATATAATTGTTTTAATTTAATATTAGCTCGTTGTTAATCTCTTGCCGTGCCTAATTTATAAATTAAACTTTATTATAGGTCTGTATGTGTAGGGAAAAACAGTATATTTAGGGTTCCACACTACCTGTGGTTTTAGGCATCTACTGGGGTTCTTGGAACGTATCCCCTGTGGATAAGGGGGAACTACTGTCAATGGCAATGAGGAAGGGGGCAGGGAAGGGAAACGCCTCCCCCAAAAGCCAACCTTTAATATAAATACTTCCAGTCCTTTTGACCACATGAAGAGGTGGAAAAAAAGGCTCGAGCAAAACCTTCTGGAAATACTGAGAGTCATTATTCAATGAGCTAGAAATAATTTACTAAAGGAAAAAAAAAATGCATCATACTTGAAACAGGGTGCTTCTAGCCAGACAATCTATTTTGAAACTTGGACAGCACACGGCCTAAGTCCATCTACATTGACACAGCTGTTGTATATTTATTATTTACTAGTGCCAAAGAGTTTCTCAGTCAATTAAAGAAACGAATGCAGAAAATGGTACCCCTTGATTCTGTCATTAGATATCAGAAGATACACGTGAAGTGAATCCACACAAATGCTCACTCGCATCTGTCTGGCACTCATAAGGTGTGAGTAACTCTTGCGGGCAGGGAGCAGAAAGGAGGGGAAGGAATTACTTAGATTCCCCTGGTACAGAATTGTGTCTTCCTAACGGCACAAAATGATCAGCTCCCAAAGAATGCCAGGTCCTTCTTCCCGGAGCTCAACCTGTAAAAGTCCTCCTACACTTTCCTCCAGCCCGCAGAGCCAAGGACTCTTTACAGGAACCCTTTCCTGCCTCAGCTTCCTGGATTCATTCATTCATTCTCTCTGAAGGCCAGCCTAACAAGTCCATAAACTGAACAGTATCACCAGGTTCACAGGGACTCGGACTTTGTGCTGGGGTTTTAAAAGCTTCTTTGCTCTCACGGGTGGGTCAAAATAATTAGCAATTGTGCTGCAGTTTTAGTCAAAAGGCAAACCCACTCAGGTTTGGGCATGGCTCAGAAGTCCTCCCACCTTGAGGACTCTTCAGGATGGGAAGATGAAGACTGAAGGGACTATATGTTAGTGAAAAAAATCTAAGGGTCATGCACTATCTGGGTGGGAAACTGCAATTTCTTTATAGTATCTACAATTAGGGCTCATGATCGGGCCCCTGAAGTTTTTAAGGCATAATTTTAGAGCAACTGAAAGAAAGCTGGGAATTAAACATAAGAGACCTATCCCAAGAGGTGCGCCTGGGTGGGTCAGTCTGTTAAGCATCTGATTCAGCTCAGGCTGGGATCTCAGGGTTTGGGAGTTCGAACCCTGTATCGGGCTCTCTGCTCTCAGTGCAGAGCCCACCTCAGATCCTCTGTCCCCTCTCTCTCTGCCCCTCCCCCATGCTCTCTCTCTCTCTCAAAAATAAACAAACATTAAAAGAACAATAAAGAAGAGACCTATCCCAAGAGCAGTTATGCAAGGGAATACTAAGTTATAAATAAGTTCAACTTGTTTCAGGAAAGATCACGAAAATTTGCAGAAGTAACTTATGACGGGTTCATAAAGAAAAATTAGATATGTTGAGAACGGATCCGTATCATTTTCTGCGTGGAGGTACAAAAGGAAACTGGTACGCTATCCCACAAACTGCCCTACTGTATCACTGCCAGATTCTTATGTCCTTAGGCAGACGCAGGGGCGTGGAACGAGGACCTCTGATTTCATGTAATATTTCAGTAGGCCGCACATGGAGGCAGCAGTGTGGTGGGTTCCTCCCTGCTCACCCAGAATTTGGAAAACAGGCAAATTAGCTTGTTTCCTGAGCATTAGACTAGCAAAATGAGCAAATAACCATCAAAACAAAGATATGCAAATTTATTTCAATGAGAAAGAATGGCTCCTGAGCTTAGGCCGGCTGGCGGGAAGTATTAGCATATTTAAAGGAAGATTGTGTCCATGGGCAATGCAAACGCCACACAAAATCCTCAGAGAGGCTTACTCTGAAATATTCATCAAAGCCCTGTCCTAAGGAAAAGGTGCCTTAGCCTTAGGAACCGGTGGTCTAGGATCAGATATCTCCCCCTGCTGTGTTATAGATCTAATCCCCTTTGTTCTGATTCCATGATTGCCAAGCAACCCCTGAACTAGAGTTTGACTTCTCACGTGGACCTGTCTTCAAAGTACAGGGGTATTTCTAAGTAACAATTATATTTCTCAATGTCATAAATAAATTATCGGCATGGGTGTGTCCGCATTTAATGGCAGGTGTGTGGTGAGCCTGCAAATATGAACCTCCCCTGAGAGTTGAACCCTTTCTTCGGGTGGCGATGAATGCAATTGCTCTGACCTTGCTGGACATGGCACGGTGATGAATTGAGCCCTTGAGACCCACCTTAACTTGGTGGCCTCCATTCAGATTCACGACGTTGACCCAGGTCCCAGGACAGGCGACCAGAACGTTCATTATGAAGGGATTTGCTGTCTCCGTGGCACATTCTTACTGAATCCCTCTCTTCCCTGGAAGCTCACATGCGAGTGAGTCACTCATCATTTTTCTACGGTACATGGTTTCATTTTACATCCCACAGGATGACAAATTTAAACTTCTAGGCTGGGGATTTGTGAAGGGTGTGCCTGGGCCCCGCCCGAGCACTAAGGGCTTTCAAAACTGTCCATGAAATGGGAAAATGAATGTAACCTTTTTCCCTGGGAACCCAGAACCCTCTAAAGGTAAACGGGGTTTTGTTGCTGTGATGGAGTTGGAGTCTGGAGAACTAAGCATTTTCAAATATTTAATCAAACACAAAGTGTGCTAAGCTAAATGAAGGCAGATGAAATTGGAAACGTGCCTGCTAAGCGATCTCAGGGAAGAATGTTTTCCAACCCAGGACCTGGCAAATAACTTATTGACGTCTTTTGTCCAAATTTTAGCCACTTATTCAGAGCACTGTGGGGGACAACAGTAGTGATTTCAATCCATAAATGATTTTAAAACACGTGTTTTACATTGAATTTAAAACATCCCCACTCGTTCTCTACCATTTCCACATCATACCAAAGTCTGTTAGTTTTTTCTCTACTCCAGTGATTCCTTTGTCCAAAAGGCAGGGGGAAGGAGGGAAGGTACACATATTAAGACTCCTTTACATTATCTTAATTACTCTATCCAGTAACTTTTGGAGTCATGATTTTTTTTTTTAAAGTGTTTATTTTTGAGAGAGAGACACAGTGCACGTGAGGGAGGGGCAAGAGAGGGAGACACAGAATCCGAAGCAGGCTCCAGGCTCGGAGCTGTCAGCACAGAGCCCAACACAGGCCTTGATTTCGTGAACAGTGAGATCATGACCCGAGCCGAAGTCGGATGCTTAACAGACTGAGCCACCCAGGCGTCCCTGGAGTTGTGATTATTATCTCCACTTTACAAACCAGCTGGATGATATAATAATGAAAGCTGGCTATGGTGAGTTCTATATTGTATTGAGAAATAAGATTAGAAAAATAAAAAGGTAGCTGAGGGGGCCTAAATGCTGGCTGAGACAGTGGCTGGGTCCTATAATCTCAGTTCAATGCTTGCCTTGCTAAATGTCTCTGTAGTGTACACAATACCTCAGTTTCCCCAGGCACAAGCTTCAAGTAGGGCACAACCAAAGCATATTCTGATAAACTTTGTAAGTGTATAGCTACCTACCTTGTTTCTCTGGGTAGTGTATTTAGCCTGCAGAGTATAATGCTTCAGATTTTCCCAAGTGATTTTCTTCCTGTTATGTGAGCAACTCCCAGCACCACCTGTGGACTGGGGACCTCTGGCATTCTCACTGGCCGGCCTTTTGTTGGCGGCAATGTTCTTTTGTTTTCTTTAACTCCTATGCCTTTTACTTGCAAACAGTGTTTGAACTCGCCCATCTCGGGACAGTGACCACAGAAACAAGAGGTTGATGTACTGACAACGCTGATTATTGCTCACGATCACGGGACTGACATGATAGTTTCACTGATGTTTCATGCACATTTGTTCATTCATTCATTCAATAAACATTATTGGAATGCCTGCCCCATGCCAGGCACCATTTTAGGCGCTAAATGGCATATCTTAATTTCCACCTATATATGCTTCGTGCAGAAAATATCCCCTATGCTCTGCCTATTCAAGAGTCTCTCACTTAAAGAAGAAACTCTCGAGGCTGCTAGAGATAACTCCACTGAACTTGCTTCCCGCTGCAAAGACTCTCTACAAAAGGTTCCTGAATGGTCACCTCCAGCCTTTAGTCATCCTTCTTCTGGTGACAGGGTTTACCCTCCACGGGACGAGCTTTGCCACTGCGGGTGGCTCAGCATCAGGAAAGCTAGCCTTGTATTCCTTACTCTGTGCATCAGAGCTAAAGAGACTTTATTTGTAGATAAATATTTATTGACCACTTAGTTATATTGGGTGACTAGGTGCTTTTATCCATATGGTATCATTTGGCTCCTTCACTGTCCAGTAAACCGGGCCTGATAACATAAGTTTAGAAAAGTTAAGCATAGTGCCCAAGATCATTCAAGTAGTTGGTGGTAGGAGCTGATTTTTCACAGGTCTGACTCTAGAGACCTTTATATTATACCATGCCAAAGGTACACACGTGTGCATGTGTATATAGACAGGTGGCAATGCTAGAAGCTAGAAGCTTTTAGAGTAATAATAGAATTAGTAATGGAATTTGAAACTTTAAATGTTACATTTTTGCTGAGCTAAGTGCTTTCTTGTTCTTCATATCTTTAACAAGTTGGATGCGAAACAATCAACAAAACAACAACAAAAATACCCCTCCCCTGGACTGATGGAAACTAGCTACACTTTAGCAGACAACTCCCAGTCAAAACTGTTGTACAGACTGTTGGCTATCTGAAGAGAAAGCACATTTCTAAGCTGCACGCCCCCGCCCCCGCTCAGCCTTCCGGCCTCTCAGGTGTGAGAACAACTCAACGCGGCTCTGTGGTAACATCTCCCGGAGCAGAGGCACGGGGTCGAAGCGGCGCCACCCCCAGGGAGAGACACACGGATTCCATCCAGGCACATTCTGTGTCCGCCTTCCCCACCCCTCATATCAGGGTCCAGCTTCCTGAGCTGAGGGAAGGGTGAAGGTCAAGGCTGACTGAACCACAACACAAAATGCAGCCCGCGTCAGAGACGGACTGATGCATCATGCTCTTAGGGTAGTCTGAATGGAGTATCGAAGGAGGTTAGAAATAATGACCCCATCTTGTTATGTATATCCTAACACCAGCAATATATTTTTAAAATTTTTCATGTTTATTTAATTTTGAGAGAGAGAGAGAGACAGAGCACAAGTGGGAGAGGGGCAAATAGAGAGAGGGAGACACAGAATCTGAAGCAGGCTCCAGGCCCTGAGCTGTCAGCAAAGAGCCCGACGCGGGGCTTGAACCCCTGAACCGGGAGAGCATGACCTGAGCCCAAGTTGGACGCTCAACCGACTGAGCCACCCAGGCGCCCCCTAATGCCAGCAATATTAAGACTATCCAGTACATACCAGTAGAGAGAGTATGTATGAGTAAGGTATGCCAGAAATAGCTTTTCTGGCTTATGCTATGAACTAAAAACATTACAGGCTTTCATTTGAAGCCTAAGATGGCGTTGGCGCAGCTCTGACATGTTTTCTCAAGCCCTAGGTGGCAGTTACTTATGCTCTGTGCTAAGGCAGTGACCCTCTAGACTTAAAACAAGTATTCTTTCAATCTTCCGGAGTTGATTCTCCCCTATTTCAGGTCAAAACGTCCAGCAAACCACAGGCGAGAAAGTAATTTCAAGGTTGAGATCTAAGTGCCCAAAGAAAGCAGGAGCAGAAATGGGAGGAACCCGTGCCTCCAGAAAGAGCTCATTCCCGCCAGTGCAGGGCTGTCAGCGTAGAGGAGACGTACAGAATGCCCGGCCCACCCCTTCATTTTGCAGCTGAGAAACAGCCCTGTCTACGGGTAAGTGGTGGGCCTGGCCTCTGGGTAATGTCCATGGTAATAATGTGATGAGTGCTCTCGTCTGCCCTGAGGTGGGCAGCACAGGTTCCCACGAGGACGGGAGAGTCCATGCCACCCTTCTGACAGGAAACAGCAACGGGAAGGCCCACAGTGATGGTGGTATAGCCCACCTCCTGGTCTAGTTGCTAATTTTATGTGATGGCCTTCAGACAGGCAGGAACTCTTCTTCCAAGACCATGTCATACTTCCTCTATAACGAAGTGGCTGCAGCCTGGAGCCCAACCACTTGGGTTTATAACTCTCCTAAACACACCCGTAGCTGTACGATTTGGGGCAAGTTATTATTTCTCTGTACTTCAGTTTCCTCATTAGTAACATGGAATTCTTTTTTTAATGTTTATTAATTTTTGAGAGAGAGAGACAGACAGACAGACAGAGACACAGAATCTGAAGCAGGTTCCAGGTTCCGAGCTCAAACTCACGAACCGTGAGATCATGACCTGAGCCAAAGTCGGAGGCTTAACCAACTGAGTCACCCAGGCACCCCAACACGGGGTTAATGACAACAGTTATTTTATAGGGTTGTTGCAAAGATTAATCAAGTTATTACATCATATGAAGTATTTAGAATGGCGCACAAATTATATACTCGACAACGTTAGCTATTCTTTTTATTACTCTATTCTCTCCAAGTAACCTTTATCGGCCATATCTACATATTCTAGCATTACCTGTATAGTGAGCTGTTTAAGGTAAGGGTTACCAACCCTACCCTTATTAAAAACACCTGTGAGGTACAGAGTTCAGGCTTTCACATCTACCAACACGTCAAACCAGATTTCCCACATGGTTCCTCTGGCCACCAAAGTCTGTGTGTGTCTGTTCTCTGACAAGATCATTGTCCTCACAGCTGTCTGAGTTCTAGGACGGCACCCTCTCTGGACTCCGCGGACCAGATTTCCATCCTGGGCCCTCACTTTTCAGGGGTTGGGGTTGGAGGTGGTGATGAGGCAGAGGGCATTCTAACTGTAGAGAAGCACGAGAGAGGGAAATTTAGGTGGCGATGGAAATGTTCCTTTTTGTGACTGAGGTAGTAGAACCTAGCTGTATGCATTCATCAAAACTACTGAACTCACCTCACACCCATTACGACGGCAACTATAAAAAAATACACAGAAAAAATAGTAAGTGTTGGTGGAAGATGTGGAGAAATTGGGACACTGAAATTGGGACATTGTAAGAATGTAAAATGGTACAGGGGTGCTTTTGGTGGCTCGGTTAGTTGAGCGTCCAACTTCAGCTTAGGTCATGATCTTGTGGTTCATGGGCTCAAGCCCCGCACTGGGCTCGGTGCTATCAGTGCAGAGCCCACTTTGGATCCTCTGTTCCCCTCTCTCTCTGCCCTTCCCCTGCTCATGCTCTCAAAAACTTAAAAAAAAAAAAAAAAGAATGCAAAAGAGTATAGCCACTATGAAAATCAGTATGGCAGATCCTCAAAAAAATAAAAATAGAATAATTACCATATGGTCCAGCAATTCCACTTCTGCATATATATTCTAGGTATATATATTTCTGGGTACATATGTATGCTTTCAAACAAACTGAAAAGCAGGACCTTGAAGAGATATTTGTATACCCATGTTCACAACAGCATTATTCACAGTAGCCAAAAAGTAGAACTACATACAACCCACGTCTCATGGGTGGATGGATAAGCAAAATCTGGTACATACATACATAAAACGGGATATATTCAGCCTTAAAGAGTAAGGAAATTTGGCATGTACTACCTCATGGATGAACCTTAAGGACATTATGCTAAGTGAAATAAGCCAGTCATAAAAGTCACAAATACTATATAATTCCACTTATTTTAGGTACTTAGAGAAGTCAGATTCATAAGACAGAAAGTAGAGTGGCAGGGTCAGGGGGTGAAAGAAGGAAGGAATGAGAAGTTTAGTTTAGCAGGTACAGAGTTTCAGTTGTGAAAAGAGTTCTGTGATTAGACAGTGGAGATGGTTGCAAAACACTGTAAATGTGCTTACTGCCACTCAACTATACACTTAAAATGGTTAAGGCGGTAAATTTTATCCTACGTGTATTTTTAAAATTTTTAAAAATAATTTTTTTAAGGGGCACCTGGGTGGCTCAGTCAGTTAAAGCGGCCGACTTCAGCTCAGGTCACGGTCTCACGGTCTGTGAATTCGAGCCCCACGTCGGGCTCTGTGCTGATGGCTCATCAGAGCCTGGAGCCTGCTTCAGTTTCGGTGTCTCCCTCTCTCTCTGCCCTTCCCCTGCTCACGCTCTGTCTCTATGTCTCTCAAAGATAAATAAACGCTAAAAAAAATTTTTTTAATTAATAATTTTTTAAAATGTGAACTCCTTAAAAAAAAAAAACCTCATTAAGGGCACCTGGGTGACTCAGTTGGTTAAGCGTCTGACTTCAGCTCAGGTCATGATCTCATGGTTCGTGGATTTGAGCCCCGCGTCGGACTCTGTGCTGACAGCTCTAAGCCTGGAATCTGCTTTGGATTCTGTCTCCCTATCTCTCTGCTCTTCCCCTGCTCATGTTCTGCCTCTCTTTCTCAAAAATAAACAAACATTAAAAAAAAATTTAAAAAGAAACATCATTAAACTAACCAGTTAAGATCTGTGCATTTTATTGTACGTAAATTATACCTCAATAAAATAATATACATCTATACAGCTTAAGAGGCCAAGGTCTCAGTTTTGTAGGCTGATAGTACCTTCTCAGGGAAAGCACGTTGCTCTTATCCTTCATTTAGCAATACCCACTTTTAAGGCAAAACCCCACTCCGTGGAACCTAAAATTCCATATCGCTTTTGCACAGAATCACGGGTAAAATCATGTCTCCTGTAACAATTATTTAAAGAAAAAATCTGTCCCTTGTGGTTAGGTTTTGCCACCAGGTGACATTATGTTTATTGACCTATTTTCGGAGTTATTTGAGAATCAGAGGACTTCAAGGAAAAGTGAAAGGTCACTTTATTCCATGTTCCTTCTTCAGAAATACCAGAAATAAACTATTCCAGGCAAGTCAGAATCTAATGCAGAAACTGCCACCGATTAATCTCCTGCACTGACCTCCAGTTCTGGTCTGTTCTAGCATTGTGTTTTCATGTGTCCGGCTGCACTTGGGTCACTCCAGCTATTCCTTATGAATCACAGTACAGGCTGCACGTCCCAAGACCCAGATTCCAAGGTCTTGATATCTTCTCTTGTGTCAGCAAGCATGTGTCTTAGAGATAAAGCAAGAGGACTGCCTCATCAGAAGAAAAGAATCGTGAATCTAGCACCTACTGTTTCTCTTATACTCTCTCCCAGAGAAACTAAAATCCACTCCATCTTTCTTTACAAAAGCCTTGTGACGCAGGAAGGGACTAGACAGCCTGGATCTGGATGAGAAACCGGAGCACAGGAAAGAAGGAGTCAGTTGGAGACCACACGTGCGGCCAGCCTCCGTGCTGTCTGGCTAGTTTTATTTACCTGTAGGTAGAAAACAGAGTACTGTGCAGCCCAGTCCCTTCCTTACCGACACCACCACTTCTACTTGCCCAGGAGGGAAGAAAAACTCTCTTCCCAGATGAACAGGAAAAGCAGCTGAGCTTTCCTTCGTAGATTTACACTGGCTCAGCCTTAGAGATCTGGAAGTGAGCAGAGAATAAACACTGCTCTCTTAAATGTCACATTTTCCCCTGCCGCCTCCCATGCCCTGCAAATATGCAAGTTCTGGCTTTGTGGGCAGCTGACGGCCCTCGGAGCAGCCACTCCCACAGTGGGCCAGGGCAGGGTTCTATTTCCAGATCTCGCCAGAATTCAAGCTGACTCTGGCAGAAGAATACAAAAACAGAACTGTTAAAATTCTTCCACGGTGGATTCTGATTCACAGAGGGAACTCGCTATTTCTGATGTAGCCTCTCCCAATTTTTCATTAAAAACTCGATGAAGGCATAGGGAGGCACGGGAAGAAACTCATGACAAAACTGAAAAGCCTAGGACTGACATGAGGTTATGTCAGAAGCTGAGAGGAACTGAAACAAATTTAAGACAGATAGAGAGAGAGAGTGTGTGTGTGCGTTTGTATGTGTGTGCACGATAGTGGGGTGATGGGTTATATGCTCTATCGGCTCCTCTGAAAAGGAGATCCATCCAGAAAACCTCTCTCAGCCCACCCATCTGAGTTGAGGAGCTGTGACATGGATCTGTTATTGACCCTACTCACCTCCAAACTGGCAAAGAAGTGTTGGGTGGACATAGTGGTGGCAGAATGGATGCAGGGAAAGGTGACCAATGAGAAGAACCTCGCAGAAAGGCATTCTGGGAAGTATATATGTGTGTGTATCTATATACATTTTTTTAAGTCTATTTATTTATTTAGAGAGAGAACATGTGCAAGCATGGGAGGGGCAGAGAGAGAGAGGGAGAGAGAGAGAATCCCAAGCAGGCTCCATGCTCAGTGAGGAGCCTGACTCGGGGCTTGATCATGACCTCAATGGAAACCAAGAGTCGGACACTTCACCAACTGAGCCACCCAGGTGCCCCTGAGAAGTATATTTTATATATTTATGTATTTAAAGCATATATATAATCAATACTACAATCTTTATAATTAGCTTTGTAAGATATTTCATTCTTCTTTTGATCTATTTCTTGTGATATCTGATACTTACGAATATTTCCAGTTGTCCTCCAAATTTACAAGGATATCCAAAGCCCAGCCAACCATATGCTTGCTTGCTTTATTTATGTGTTTATGACATAATACTTGGGTGTAATATTAAACCTTATTATTGGTTTAACCTGCTTTTTTGTTGTTAAGTAGGTTCCATGCCCA
The DNA here is from genome assembly GCA_030068075.1 of Paguma larvata. Lineage (NCBI taxonomy): Eukaryota > Metazoa > Chordata > Mammalia > Carnivora > Viverridae > Paguma > Paguma larvata. Next base: position 51,868,545 of record CM057836.1, read on the forward strand.
GCGTGGAACCCAACACAGGGCTTGAACTCGACCCTGAGATCAAGACCTGAGCTGAGATCAAGAGTCGGACCCTTAACCGACTGGGCCACCCAGGTGCCCCTAACTTGTTTTCTTAAATTAGTCATAGGAACACTGAATCTTTCTCCCTTTTTTCAACTCATATCCTTCTCTGGGTATTATCTGTTTGCGTTTTTCACTCATTTTTAGAATCTTAGTGCTTTACTAACATTTATAGAAATTATAAATGGAATTTATATTATCAAATGTAAAATTTTATATCTCAAATGTATTATTAAGCATTTTACCGATTTAACATTATCTTTTTAATTCAGTACAGCCAAAATTTGGAAGAAAAATTTTCAGTCGTATGTAGCTATTTTTTTTCCTTTGTACTCCTCCCTCTTATTATTCAGCAGTTGGAAAGTCTCCTTTTTTCGGTGAAATACCGATAATTGTTGAGCTGGGTGATGAATAGATACAAAGAGGTTCATTTTATTATTCTCTCACTTAGGTATATATTAGAAAATGTCCATAATAAAAATTTTCTTTAAAAATATCTCTTACCTGGGGTGCCTGGGTCAGTCAGTTAAGCATCCAACTTCAGCTCAGGTCATGATCTCATGGTCCATGAGTTCGAGCCCCGCAATGGGCTCTCTGCCATCAGCACAGAGCCTGCTTTGGATACTTAGTCCTCCCCCCACCCCACCTTTCTCTCTCTCTCTCAAATATAAAAAAATAAACATTTTAAAAAATGAATAAGAGTATCTCTTTCCCATTGCTAGAACAATCACTTTCTTTTATTTCTACCAGTGTTTCTCCCACCCCTTTCATGTTCCAGTTGAGGGAACTCCTGCCCGGGATGTTAAAGTAGCTCATTGACTCTATGACTCATTTTGTTTCCCACCCACTAAAATTAGCCACAACCTCTTCTCTTCTAGGCACCCCAAAATACCCAAAGGCACAGCTGTTTGGAAAGGGCTAGAATTCAATTAAAGAAGGTTTCCCTGGAAGATCCCGAGTAGCTGGTGCATTATTCCTACAAACATATTCCAACCCTGCCCCACCAATAAGACATGGTAAGACAAGCGGTTTGCTGATAAACTGAACAGTTGGGCCTCTAAAGAAAGAAAACCCTGATTTACAACCATTTCTTTGGCATAACTGCCAACATAACGGATTTCAAGTTACCAACGTGACACCACTGAATTTAGAACTGGGAATACGTAGTAGTACGCCATTATATTGTATTTCCAGACTAAATAGACATAAGTAATCACAGAGCATATATAACAAAAAAGGGTAGTAAATTAATTAGAAAGTGATATGATTTTAAATATAACTTATCTATAAATATCTGTATTTTAATATTATTAATTTATGTTTATTTATTTTTGAGAGAGAGAAAGAGACAGAGGACAAGTTGGGGAGGGACAGAGAGAGAGAGGGAAACACAGAATCTGAAGCGGGCTCCAGGCTCTGAGCTGTCAGCACAGAGCCCGATGCAGGGCTCGAACTCATGAACCGCAAGAGCATGACCTGAGCCGAAGTTGGACGCTTAACCGACTGAGCCACCCAGGCGCCTCTAATATAATTTATTTACTCCTAAGTTCATGTAATTGAATTTTAAATTATAGCTATATTTAACCATCAGGTCACAAACCTCTGAAAGTTTAACAATCACTTCTTTTTTTTATATATTTTTTTATTTATATATATTTTTAAATAACAATCACTTCTAATAAGGTGATACAAGGACCCTCCAGCACACCACTGGGAGATAGTAACGAAAGCAAGGTTTTGTTTTTTTTTTAATTGTGGTAAAATATACATAACAACGTTTACCATTTTAACCAATTTTAAGTGTATAATTCAGTGGTATTAATTACATTCACAGTGTCATACAACCATCACCACTATCTATTTCCAGAACTTTTCCATCATCCCAGACAGAAACTCTGTGCCTATTCAGTAATAACTTCCCATTTCTCCTTTCCCTCAGCCCCTGCTAACCATCATTCTACTTCTTGTCTCTGGATTTTGCTACTAGGTATCTTGTATGTGGAACCATATCATATTTCCACTGGTGCATCTGATTATTTCGCAACCATGTCTGGCCTGGAGGGAGGGCATGTGCGTGTCACTTCGCCCTCTCACTTCCAAGGAATAAGCCTTCCGCAGATTCACCAAACCACAGAAAGTCCGGGGAATCCGGTCTGTCCAAATCACAGCCTCAGTGGGGAGACCCCAGGGCAGCTATAATAGGGAGCTCAAGAGAACCTGGAAAGAATAGAAGAACGTGCCACGTACGCAATTAAAATCTCATTATGTCATCTTTTCAATAAATACCAGACCAGTATTTCAACCTAAAAGAAGTTTATGTAACTCGGCGTTTATGAAAGTGTGGTATTTGCAAAAATATGACTCAGGAAATGTGTTTGACAAAGATTATTTAAATAGTAGAGTTCTCAAAGCCACTCACTGTAAACCTGTATTACTCCTAGGCCGACCTGATCAGTTATTTTATGGTATCTGTGAAACTCAGGATTCAATTCTCTTCCCACCTGCTGACAGAGGCCCTAATGGAGCTCGTTCTGTGCTGGACACAGCAGGCTGGGAAGCCAGAACAAGGGCCAAATTCCAGTCTCTGCTCCGCCCTCCAGATTGAACCTCATCTAAGACGGCTACTCTATTCTGGCATAAAATTTGACATAGTAGTGACTATTGTGCAGGATTTCTGGGAGGAACAGTAATAATATCAATCCCCATCATACCTTCCTTCCTCACTAGAGAACTTTCATGAGTTTAGCGGTTGGGCCTGGAAAACAGGGAAGGTAGGACTCATCCCAGGAAGACGTAATGATTGGTCTAAGGCAACTCCATTCCAATGGCAACGAATGGTTTTCAAGCGGCCGCGTGACCACCTCTGGCCGATGAGAAATAAGAACAAACCTACTGAGAGGCTTGAGGAAAGACTTTCCCCCAGGCTACAAAGACAAAGTTAGCCTGCCAACTTCCTCCTTTCTTCTGGCCGTGGATGATGTCCGGACACCGCATCCATAGCTATGGCTTCGAAAGGATCCTAATTATAATATAGACTGTAAAGCACCAAACATGATCTCCAGGAAAAGTGCTTTAACTTTAGTGAGCACAAAAATCACCCTGGCGGGAGGGCATTTAGAAATACAGATTTGGGACACACTGTATTTTAGAGCTTGAAGCAGTAAATCTTGGGTGGGGCCCAAAGCTCTCATTGAATCTAGTTACAGTAAGCACCTCTGGTTATTCCCCTCGAATCCTGTTCCAGGCCCTGCTTCTCACAGAGGCGGTCGGTCCCTTGTGTGAGACCCCAGTTCCAAAACTGCCGCTCACCAAGCGTACAGGTACTCATAGGCCTTACTTAAATATTGATTTTGGTCCATCGGGTCCAGGTATTGTGACAGAAACAAAGACAGATGAGACAGTTTCTTGCTGTCAAGGAGCATGTGTGAGAAATAAACCGATATATAGCCAATTCAAAGACAAAGCGGCATGTGGTAACTATTATCAGAGTTGCACGGTGGGAGGAGACAGACTAAGCTCCCCACCCCCGCCCTGCTCCCTCCACAGTCAAATGCTCTCATTTGACTTAGGCTTCCAAGGACCGATAGGGTTTCAATGGCAAGAGTTTTCCAGGCAGAGAGAGAATAGTAAAAATGAAGCTTCAGCTATGATTTGGAAAATATTTCACTCAGAGTGGGGCTGCAGCTTTAGACCATGGAGAGAGTGGTGGAAGAGAGAATTTCCACAAATGGGTCATTTTGTGAGCTTGGCGGCTGGACTCGATTTTCCAGGCCATGGGAAATCACACATGCACTCAGCACACATAGTAACAGACACTATATGCTCGGCCAGGGGATGGGGGGGTGTGTAGTTCCTGCCCTCAGAGGAGCCCAGAGCTGAAGGGTCAGCCCAGGCCTAGAATTAGACACGGTAAGGTGTGACCGTTCCGGTGACAGGAGAGTCACGGAGAAACAGGAGCATGCACCCTGGAGAGGCCCCTCACCCAGATTAAGTCTGCTTCAGCACAGAGCCAGCTGCGGATCCTCTGTCCCCGCCCTCTCTCTGCCTGTCCCTGTCTCTTTCTTCTTGCCCCTACCCCTCCCCTGCGGGCATATTCTCTCAAAAATAAACAAATATTTAAAAAATAAAAATAACAAGATAAACGTGCTAAGCAATAGAACAGATGTAAAAGAAAATAGGGACCTACCATCCAGGACGGAAGTTCTAACTGTGGAATCCCCGAACCCTCTCGGACCCGTCCCCCAAGACTGACCGGTCCGGGCTCCCACAGGCCTACAGCATGACCTTAATTTCTGCACGCCCTCCCACTCTTCCATCTGGGGCCAGTCCGACCAATATGCCACACCTCCAGGGAATAATGGTCTTGCTTTGTCATCCTCACGCCTGTACATAAACCCTTCTTCTCCTATCCGCCTCCAGAAAGCCTTCTCTGACCACCCGTGATGGATGGAGTTAGGCACATCTCCTCTTTTGTTCTAGGGCAGTGTGTGCATAGTGTATCAAATCACGTATCGCGCGGTCCTAGGAGTTCTGAGTTACTGATTTGCTTGTTTATCTCCCTAAGGATGCGGTCTGTGTGTTGTATCTTTGAATCTCTAGGGCCTGTCACGTTATATAATAAATAAGTGAAACTTTACCCATGTGGCAGGGGCTGCGGACAGCCTGCCTAGCACCTAATGACCCTTCCCCAAAGTGCTGAGCTGTCTCTCCTACCTTTAAATGCTGCCCCAAGTCCTGCTACCACGTGGATGGATGGGCCTATGGAACCTAGAGCAGCACACTGTCTTGGTCCGTGTCTGCCACACTCCTCACTCGTCTATCACATGGGACCCCCTGGATACTTACACGGTTAGCATCGAGTTCATCTTGGACAAGCGGTATGGACACAGGCTCTACCTCTTCCGTTCTGAAAGGGTCCAGCCCCACAGTCATCTTAATCTCCCAGCCCTGCCTATCCAGGCTGATTCCCCATTCTTAATCCATTAGACGGTAAAACAGAGAGGTAGAGCACAGGATATGGAATCAGACCGCTCAATTCAAATCTTGATTCTACCACTTGCTAGTATGTGACCTCCAGCAAATTACTCAACCCCTTTGTGCCTCAGTTTCCTCACTTACAGAATGGGGGCAATAATGGTAGCACCCACATAATACGGACAAAAACTTAATAAGTAACATGCCAGTTGTTTGTCACAGGGTCAGGCTCATAGGAAACACTGGTGAATATTAGCTATTAATACCTGTGACACGGAGGCTCCGACATGCAGAGACAGAGCCCTCACTGACTAAGACACACCTGGCTGAAGAGGGGGGCCCAGGCTCTGGAGCCAAGGCCAGGCCCCTCAGTGCCCATGGTCTGATATCACTGCTAGGACTTTGACCTAGGGCTCTGCCCTAGCAGGTCTATCTAGTCTACAAGCTGTGGCGTATCCCATCTATCTCTTCTCTCTGCTTTTGCAGCTAAAAACACATAGAACTGATCAGACCATTTAAACACAGAGCTTTCTCCTTCATGCAGTTCAAGGCACCTTACACTCCTTTTGGAACTAGCTGGAGTGAGGTCAAATGAATAATTCACCCAACTGAAATGTGTGACAAGAATGAGCGATTGCTATTACACCTCCCTGGAAAATGAAGCACAATTGCATGTTAGCTCTTTGTATACAAATAAGAAAGTATATGATCATGTATTAATTTTGAGGTTGGAAAAATTTGATAATATAATTTTTTTTTAAGAGAGAGCACACGAGCTGGGGAGAGGGGCAGAGGGAGCAGAGAGAGGGGCAGAGGGAGAGAGATGATCAGGCAGACTCCATGCTCAGCATGAAGCCTCACACAGGGCTTGATCCCACGACCTTGGGATCATGACCTGAGCCACAATCAAGAGTCGGACACTCAACTGAGTCACCCAGGCGCACCTACTTTTCATTTCTAGTTCATTCTCCCTCTTCACAAACAATGTTAAATGGGTAGATGATATCTATAATACTTTATTTTTAAAAAATCATTAATATGTGAATATGATAAAAAATTCAAATAATACAAAAAAGTAACGTGATACGTCTGGATGAACTTTACCCTCTCCCTTCTTATGGCAACCACTGTTTAATTTTCCTGTGCACACTATCAGAAATATTTAATGCATTAACAAGTATATAGACTATAAATAATAGTCTCCATCAATCTTACAAAAGAAACAGCATAGTACGCAAACCTGTATTTTACTTTTTTAAAAAATGTATTTTCATTATCAATCTGTATCTGTTCCTTTCAACCTGCATCACTTTTTTTTTTTTTGAGAGGGAGGGACAGTGAGAAAGAGCACAAGCAGGGAAAGGGACAGAGAGAAAGGGACAGAGAGAGAGTGGCAGAGGGGTAGAGACAGCGGAGGGGGCAGAGAGAGTGGGAGAGAGAATCCCAAGCAGGCTCCTCACTGCCAGGGCAGAGCCCGATATGGGTCTCGAACTCACAAACTACGAGATCATGACCTAAGCCAAAATCAAGAGATGGACACTTAACCAACTGAGCCACCTAGGAGCCCCTCAACCTGCATCACTTTTTAATAGCTGCATGGTACCGCACTGAATGGGTGTTCCATACTTTAACCAGCCCCTTGGTGATAGATATTTAGTTCATTTCCAATCTTTTGCTGTTACAAACAAGGCATATACATACACATGCCTCTACACACATACCCAAGTACATCTTTACGATAAATTCAGAATTCAAACTTCCAGAACAAAGGCAAAACCATTTTTAAGGTTTGACAAACTGCCAAATTTTAGGCAATTCTGAACAGTATACCTACACGCCTGTTAGGTATCCATGATCAAGTTTAGACGGATGTCCGTAAACCCCTTGAAACTGTGAGAACAAGGTCAAATATGTGTTTCTTTTTCTCAAGAGAAATTCATGGTTTTAATCGGATTCTCAAAGGGGTCTGTAACTAACAAGGATGAGAACTACTGAGTTAAGAGATTCTTGCGGAGCACCAAAAAGTATCGTAGCAGAAGTTGAAGCTAGGCAGGACCCAGAAACTTCCTGCACCATCTGGAGAGGAGAGGGAAGATGGTGGGGACTGATTATACCATGAGGCTTGTATCTATTAAGGATCTCCTCCGGGGGAGATGACTCAATTACACATAAATTAGGAGAACTTGTTCCCACTCACAAACCAGTCCTTCTATATTAGCTTCTGGTAATAATTTAATGTTACCTCTTCGGAGGGGTGAGGTGAGTGCCGCAACCCAGGAATAAATCCACAGTGACTGGGCAGGGAGGTCTTTCTACTGACCTGACAGAGGCCAGTCTCCGGGCCTCCTGCGCTGTTACAAGTCAGGCTGCTTTATGCCGTGTTATATCTAGGTTTTCAAGGGCAAAGGGGAAGTAGGGTAGTTACAGAGCAATTTACAGACTGGCCTATAGCTGCGATTTATCCCTCTTGCTGTTATGGCTCATTCTAGAGCAAACATTCACTTGGGTTCTTATGCCTTGCAGATCAGACCAAAAGCAGCATGGCAATTGACTGACTTCAAATATCTCGAACCTTTAAAAAGAATTCCAAGGTGGTGGTTCGCGTCCCCATAGCAAAAGCTCTCAGTCCAGTTCAAACACAACTAAACACTAACATGTCACTCCCAATAAAACAAGCAACAGGATTCCCTCGGAATCCTAAATTCCTAGGGAAAACAATCTTCATATAGTAATCTATCTCAGTTTCAATTAAGGTTGAAAACAAACAAAACCCCTTTAGTTTAGACCCTTCATTTGGTCTAGGGGTGTCAAGCACTGGAAAACTGTGGGGAGCTGTCCTTGAGAAAGGGGACGATTCTAGCTCTTACCACATTCTTAGAGTTTATAGCATAATGACAGGCTAAATTCCCTGAAGCCCTAGGTTTTTGTTAATGCTTTACTCAATTATCAGGCACGCACATATTCATTTAAGTGTTTCCAAAGCTTAGTTTCTCAAAACAAGGTCCAAGAAACACCCGAATGGCAATCATCCGAGGAACCTGTTAAATAGGCATTTTCCTGGACCCGACCCTGTCATACTGGATCAGAATTGTGTGGAGTGGGGCAAGAATCTGTAGGTTGTGCAAGCTTCCTGAGGGATTCTGACATAGCCCGAAGTGAAAGGTATGCTTTAGAGGTCATCTTAGTTTAATCTTCTGCCCTTCACAACCCCATCCAAAAGGGGTTACAAGGCCCGTGGCTAGACACCTCTGCTAAGAAAGCTCTCCATCTCCAAGTCCACCCAGCCTGGGGGTTTCAAAGGCCACCACTTAAATTCAACAGAACCTACAACCCAACCCAGCTCTGCCCAACGCCACAATGAGTGAGTTTACTCTAATCCCCATGCCAAGCCCCTCAAGAATTTAGGGGCATTAATATGTGTCTCCACACCCACCTCATCTGTAACACAAGGTTACTAACCCTACCTCAGGTTGAAATGAAGATTAAATTATAAACCAAGTACTATGACTGTTATTCAAACTTCCTCCAGGGAAGACATCGCAGTGCCTATCAAACTGCCGCCATAGTAGCCCTAATTGCAGTGAAAGTAAACCCTCGAGGGCTAGTTTTGGGCCAAAGCACAGCCCAAAGCCCAAGCAAAAGAATTTTTTTTTAAGTTCCTTGTTTCATATTTAAAAAGTATACAAATTTTGAATTCTACTCCAAAATATATCTGGTTGTTTTAGCATAAAAGTATTTTTAACTTCGGATACCTGGGTAAAATGGACACCCAAGGAAAATCACCTCCCCCCCCTTTTTATTCTGAAGCTCCCAGTGTTCCTTGGCAGGGCCTGGTACTCACCTCCATCTCCCCTCAAGAGGAGCAGGCTTAGCCTACAAGCAGAGGATCAAGATGGGGAAAACAAATGACTGGCCAGACATAAGCAAAGAAATGGGCCCAAAGGATATGAGTCTACGGATGACCACGAGGCTCACTCTTCAAGATGCTGAGGGCTAGTGTGGTTTGACTTGACAGTGCATGGTACTCTCTAACTTGCTTTCAGAGAAAAATGATTCCTAACCAAATGCCAAAATACTGGGGAGGGAAATTCATAGACGCCCTTGATCTAATAGTCATGTGCTTGTGTGTGTGTGTGTGTGTTTCCCCAAAACGAGAAATCTGGCCTGAGCTGGCCTTGGCCAGATAGGGCTGGGCTCTGGAAAGGAAGCAAGCAGGTCTCCGGTGGCTTTAATTACCCACTTTGTCTGTTCCTGTTCCCTTCCTCTCCTGCTTGCTCTTTCACCTCTCTGTCATCTGATAATTCCCTGGCAACTAAAGAGCTAGGGTTTGGCTATCAGTCGTGTTACTTGCAATATAAGGAGGAGGCGGAATGGATAAATTGGAAGGGGGACCCTATCCATTCTTCCCACTGTCAGCTGGAGACAGCAGGTGCCCGCTTGTCACAAAAGGTTACTTATTACAGCTCACAGACTTGCATCAACCTGGGAAGCACTTCAAGTGGGGCAGACTGTTGAAAAGCAATAGCCTCTTGGGCCCCCAAATCTTCCGCTAGTCAAAGCCAAGACAAAAGAGTGAGACCGTGCCACAGGCAGGCTCAAGTCACGGATCTCATAATAACAACTGATTCCCACGTGCCGGCCAGACACTATGCTGAGGGCATTAGATACGCGACGAGAGAAGGGTAACAAACTACGGAAACTAAAAAGAGAAAAGAATTCAAAAGAAAACTTAGGTATGAGATGGAGTCAGCTACGGGGAGTATTAATTCATTCTTTCTTGTTAATTCCCAAAACCAGCACAGTGCTTGGCACATGAACTCAATGAATAACTGTTGTGGTCGCTGGTCTACATTCTGAGCTGCATAAACTGCTCCTTCTGGAAGGTACCGGTGGATACGGGCTGTGTTTGCCTCCGCTTGGCCCACTTCGCGCTAGCCCCGGCCCGACGGCGCCGGCTCCACCCCGTCGCTGCCGAGCCCCGCCCGCAGGCCGACGGCGGGCACCCCCTCCTGGGCGCGGCGCAGGGGTGTCCCCGCGAGGCCCCCCGAGGCTGCTGCGCCCCCTTCCCGAGCCCAGGACCCCCGGCTCGGCGCCCCCTTACCGCTAGTTCCGAAACTGGACAGCGCTCGTCCCCGGCGGCCGCGCAGAACACACCCTTGCCTGGGCCAGACAGCGGGTCTTATTCCGGGCGGACCCGCCCCACTTCGGGGTGGAGACTGAGCCGGAGTTCCTGATTGTCCCTCTGCACACGGGACCGGAAAATCCTCTGGGGGGCGTAGCGCACCTGGGGCCCAGGGCCAGGACGGCCGCGCCCTGCGCCCAGCGTGGGGCCAGCCTCGCCCGCAGGCCTGGGGCTGCACCTGCACGTGCCCGCGCCCCGCCAGGGACGGGTCTCGCTGCCCAGGCTCCGCGTCCTCGGCGCCCTCCGGTATCGCACCTTCTGCCGGGCACCGCCCAGCCCCGCGCCTGCCCCCGCAGACTCCGAGCAGTTGGACTCTCCGGCTCTGCGGCGTCCGGGCGCCCCCCCACTCTCGGAGGTTTGAACCCCCGGGCCACTCCCGCACCCTCCCCGCGCTCGCAGAGGCCGAGAGTCCCGCCGCCAAGCACAGCTCCTTCCCGGGAAAACTGCACTTTCTCTCGCCCAGCCTGCGGCCGGAAAAGTGGAAAGTGAAATATCCCAACGGCACAGTTTGTTTCCCCTCTTGCACATTCAAACAAATACCCCCAAAAGTTCCCAGTACTTCCACATCTCCCTTGAGGAAACCGGAGTTCCCTTTCCTTGGGGAAACCTCTGGGAACAAGAGTTGGGAGCAGCCCCAGATTTTTCTCTTCTTGGTAAATTAACCAGGGTTTGGTGCTGGTCGGTAACTCCTAGGCTCTGCCGGGGAGTCGCGCTCACGCCTTGTAAAAAAGTTTTACGTGTTCGTATCTGCCTCCTCGCGTTAACGCTGGTCTCTTGAAGGCACCAACTGAGGCTAAGTCGTCATTGCACACACGCCTAGTGTGGCTTCTAGCGCATAGTAAGTATTTGGTGAAAGCTTGCAGAATAAATCTTTTGAGTCTACCAGCAAATACAGATTTTATTTAACAGAGGGTAGGTAGCTTTGGTGAGTGTGTTTGCTATCTAGCAGACCAAAATCCAATTGACTAGGACACCCTTAAAGTCAGAGAGGTGACATTTAAATTATTTCATCAAGACGTAGCAAAAGGAGGAGGTGGTTTAACATGGTTAAGAGCATGGGCTTTAGGATCACACTGGTTTAGATTCTAGACCTGGTTTTGCTCCTTTTCTCTGCTCGGTGACTTAAAAGTTTCTGAGCTTCCGTTTAGAAACTAACCTAGAGGAAACAAAATCAGGAAGAAAAAGAATGAAATCGGATCATTCATTTCCTCAGAGTGACTAGAGAAGACTATTGCATCCCTGAAAAATTAACAATTAGGCTACTCTAAAAAGGTAAAAGGTTGGGAATGGAGCTAATGCACTCTGCCGAGATCACCTTTACTCACAACTGCCCCTTTCGCCCATAACTGCCCTCACATTACGTTGAGGAGCCATAGTCAAAGCTAATTCTATCAGGTACAAAAGGCCAGGAGTATTTTTGTGATACCCTTCATAGTCCAGAGCTCCCGTGGGTTCAGGCTTGGGCTAAATTTCTGCCGAAACCACACCTGTACTCTGCTTCTTCCTTTGTCTCAATACAGGTTTTTCCTGAGAATGTTCCCTTACTAAGTAAGGCTTAGGGAGCCTGATCTAAGACAGCATATTTTATTTATTTTATTTTAATTTAATTTTTAAAATATTTTTAATTTACTTTTGAGAGAGAGAATGAATAGGGGAGGGGGAGAGAGAGGGAGGCACAGAATCTGAAGCAGGCTCCAGGCTCTGAGCTATCAGCACAGGGCTCCAACGCACGAACCTCGAGATCATGACCCTAGTTGAAGTCAGTAGCTTTATCGACTGAGCCACCCAGGCGCCCCAAAGACAGTGCAGTCATTTTAAAAATTAATGTAATTGGTGAAATTAAAGACTGGAAGGAAACTTTAACTAAAAATAGCAGAATGAGCACATGTATTTGCATCAATTCCCTCTTGAAATCCAACTGAAGCAATCGCGGATTAAAAACAAAAAAAAATATCTCACAAGAATCTTGTGAGATATTCCAACCTTTCCTTGGAAAAAGGACCAAACTTTGGAAGCTGGAAAGCAGATAGACATGTGGTAATTGATTTAGCAGATCTGAGAGAAAGGATTCTTAAACCCAGAGTAGGTAAAGCTGAGAAGTAACATGAGAGGGGCTCTTGGGTGGCTCAGTTGGTTAAGTGTCCACCTCTTGATTTTGGCTCAGGTTATGAGCTCACGATTTGTGGGTTTGAGCCCCATGTCAGGCTCCACTGACAGTGTGGAGCCTGCTTGGGATTCTCTCTCTCTCTCTCTCTCTCTCTCTCTCTCTCTCTCCACCTCTCCCCTCCCCTACTTGTGCTCTGTCTCTGTCTCTCTCTCTCAAAATAAACAAATAAACTTAAAAAAAAAAAGAAAAGAAACAACATGAGATTGCAGAATTTCTCAGGATACGGAGGCATTGCTGTACCATGTGCTCTGAAAGTACGTATATACTTAAGAATAAAAACAGGGTATTTTGTCTAAGTCTGTAGAATCCCCAGTATTGCACAGCTGCCACTGCCCCTCGGACACTTTGGCAAAAGACTGAAAACATATTCTCTGGAGGGCACAAAGCAGAGGATCTCTTGAATGGGACCTACCAGGTGTAGTCCAGTTATTCTGGTTATTAAGGCTCCCTAACAAAGCACCTCGAAACTTGGTAACCTAAACCGATGATAATTTTATTGTATCTCGTGATCTTGCAGGTCTGAATCTGGACAAGTTTTGGCTGGGCAATTCTGTTCCGCATGACATCAGCAAAGGTCACTTAGCAGTATTCAGCTGGCAGATAGGCCATTCTGGAGGATTCATTCACTTGTCCGCTATCATAGCAAGGTGAGCTGGAGGCCGACCTCAGCTGCCACTGTCCGCCAGAGCATCTAAGCCTGCTGTCTCCACATGGCAGTTTCAGGGTAGTTGTTTTTCCAACCAGGAGGCTCAGGGCTCCCAGAAAGGACACTCCAAGAGATCCTTTGTCCAGGCAGACATTATTAGGCTTCTTATTACCTAGGCTTGAAAGCCCCCGAATGTTGTTTCCATTGCATTCTGTAGGTCATACAAGTCACTGAGTCCAGCCCAGATTCAAGGGAAGGCAAATCAGGCTCCATCCCTGAATGGGGGGGGGGGACTAACAAAAAATTTTCCATGTTACATAACAAATATTCAACCAAGTAAAATTTGAAGTAAATTTAAGGTAAATTTTAAAGATCTAATTGGCTTTATTAATCGATTCATGAATCAGGCAGCATCCTGTCTAGTGAGTAGGGGAGACTCCAAAGACCTACAGAAAAGGAAAGGCTTTTAAAGATAGGGAGGGAGTGGAAAAAAGGAAATTATTAGCAAAGAATCCATTGTTGTAGACAAGGTTGCCCTCCTAAGGGGAACAGAAGGGGTCTATCAGTAAATTTCCTCGTGCTGACCAGGAAACTCCATGACTGGTTAAAGGCTACATTCCTGGGAGGTTGGAACTGCAGTCTGGTTAGGTATTAAGTCTTGGCTTAATGACTTGAAGCCTTGTCCTACATGATGCCATTTTGGCGCTGTGGTTTTCTATTTAACGGCGGCCATACTTAGCCAGGGAACCGGTACTGATATTGACGATCTATATGAAACTTAATATGATGACTATTGAACTCATCAGTGTTCTTCCTTCACATGGCTTCTACAGCACTGGTAGCCAGAATACAGAATTTGGAATATTCTTCTTTGGGGAGAGCAAAGAATCTAAAGAGACTGTCAACAGGTATTCAATGAAACTGGAACAAGCCTTTAGTGAACTTACCTTAGTGAAGCCCTACCTACATGCATAGAGCCTCCAGGCAGCATTTAAGATCTCACCCTCAGGGCTGCTAGATGAAATAGAGGACACCTAGTTAAATGGAATTCCAAATAAACAGTCAATAACTTTTTACTAAAGTATAAAATCCGTATCTACTCTAAGTATGTCCTTTATCTAAAATTCAAATTTAACTAGGTGTCCTGTTTTGTTTTGTTTCGCTCTGACACTCTCAAATAAGAACAGACAGCCGAAGGTCATCAGAATTTAAGGGAAGGATCTGACGTAAATCAGAACAGAAAAAAAGAAACTTTGAAGAAACAGAGTAGATGGAGACAAGAAAACTTTAAAAAACCCATTATCGATTTCCTCAGAGGAAAAAAAATAAGAATAAAAATAGAACAGATTCTCTAAAAATGAACACTCAGAGAACCAAATAGAGCTCTTGTAAATTAAAAATTTGATAGCAAAAATGAAAAACTCAGTAGAGTGGTAGGAAGATAACATTAGGAAATATCCTAGGATGTATAGACAAAAAGCAAAAAGAAGAGAAGGTAGTAAGAAATGATAAGAAAATTTGAAAGCCAGCCCAAGACATCTGGGAAACAGAGAAGAAATCAATTAAATAATTCAATTATATATTTTTAGAACTACAGGATATTGTTATCCAAAACTGGATTTGCCTCTTGGTGAGTGTGGAGCCAAAAGATACAACCAAGCCAAAGAATAGGAAAAGGAAGTGTTTTACTTGTAACATGTAAAGGAAAACATCAGAATATTTCGCAAAGTAGCGTGCTAACACATCAGTTGGAGAAGTTTTAAGCTAAGGGTTCATGCATATTCAGAATGGCTTGTGCAATGAGGAATTCAGCAGAGAATTTTGGCAAAAGCCATCCTTAGGTAATAGATCGAAGTCACAAAGACTGGCAAGGGTCAACATCATCAATTCTCTGGCTCCAGTTGACCTGGTATCTGAGGACTCGAAGGAGTTTAAGATCCTACAAAGGGGCACCTGGGTGGCTCAGTTGGTTAAGCGGCCGACTTCAGCTCAGGACATGATCTCACGGTCTGTGAGTTCGAGCCCCGCGTCGGGCTCTGTGCTGACAGCTCAGAGCCTGGAACCTGTTTCGGATTCTGTGTGTCTCTCTCTCTGCCCTTCCCCTGCTCATGCTATGTCTCTCAAAAATAAATAAATGTTAAAAAAAATTTTTTAAAAGAAAAAAAAAAAGATCCTGCAAAGTTAACTCAAGAATTACATCAGTTCAGTCTTCACTTTTGAATCAGCCCTGGGAGTTTTACCACTATTTATTGTCCCTGATGTGATTAGCCTATCTCTTGGCCTGATAATGGCTGTTTGATCTTATATTCTTTCACAAGATGGTAGGGGGCCTAAAATGACTTTTCTTATGTCAAGAAAGCTTATGTCTGTCTTTTTCCGAGTACCCCTAATTCTTCTTCCTTACAAATTGAGTTTCCACATTGAAAGTGCTCTTTGAGTCCAACATAGTGGACAAAAACAGAATCACTTCAAGTTATATCATGATAACATTTCGGAAGACCGGGGACATAGAGAAGAGCTTACAAGCACCCAGAGGGAAAAACGAGGTCGTGCACTTTAAGGGGAGAAGAATTTCCTCTGCCCTTCAAGGCCTTTCTAGGTGGACTAAGAATCAAAACGACATGAGATAGATTAACAGGAGAAAGTCAAATTTAATAGCATACATACATGAAATCCACACAGATACGGAAATTCCAAAGACAGTAGGTCTACATGACACTTGTATGAGCTAAGAAGAGGGGTAGGGTTCTGAGGATACAAAGGGGAGAAACAGCATCAGCATGAAGGTGAGAGGAGGTGTTTGGAAAACAAAAGTTGCCCTATTATGTAGGTAAGTTTCTTAGGTAAAGAGATAAGAATATGTTAATAGCTCTTTTCCTGGTACAGGCAGGCAGTTGAGGGGGAGACAAAGAGTTTTTCTTAAATCTCCTGGGTTTTGATTGTTTAACTGAAAATAATGTTCATGCCAAAGCAGCCCATTTTGGAGCAACCTGCCATTGACCCCTGCAATACCAAGGATCAAGAACTAGAATGGCATCAGATTTGTCCATTGCGACACATCAAACTGAAAGACAATGGAATAATGCCTTTATAATTCTGAGAGACAATTTCCAACATAGATTCTCCTAGCCACTCAAGCCATTGGTCAACTGTGGGGGGACAAAAAGATATTTCCAGACATGCAAGATTTCAAAAAAATGATCTTCCATGTACTTTTTCTTCATTTTTATTTTTTAAAGTTTATTGATTTTGATAGAGAGAGCACAAGTGGGGGAGGGGCAGGGAGCAATGGGGAGAGAGAGAGAATCCCAAGCAGGCTCTGTGCTATCAGCACAGAGCCCTATGTAGGGCTTGATCTCACGAACCATGAGACCATGGTGTGAGCCGAAATCAAGAGTCAGACACTTAACCAACTGAACCACCAGAGGGCCCGTTGCATGTACCTTTTCTTAAGAAGTTTCCAGATGGTATGTTCCATCAAAATAAGGAGGTAAACCAAGATTTTTTTTTTTTTAAGTTCTTGAATAGTGGAATGGACCACAGAAACTGAATGGCAGGGAAGATTGGTCAGTTAACACTAGAGTCATTGATCTCTAATTTTCTTTAACTGTAGAGGATAGCTAACATTTATATAAGCACTTACCATGTGCCCGTCACTATTCCAGGTACTTCAGATACAAAGTTTTAATCAATTAATCTTCACAAACTGCTTTACCAGTTAGATGCTTGCATAGAGTAGGTGTCAATAAGTATTACTATGGATGGTATACAATCACTTATTTTTTTAAGTTTATTTATTTTTGAGAGAGAGAGGGAGAGAGAGAGTGGGAGCAAGTGGGGGACTGGCATAGAGAGAATCCCAAGCACTGACAATGCAGAGCCTGACGCAGGGCTTGACCTCACTAACCAATAGATAATGACCTGAGCCGAAGTCAGGCTTTTAACCTACCGAGCCACCTAGGTACCCCTATGATCGCTTATTAATTCAACAAAATTGTATTAAACTTCCTGTGACGGATTGTATTTTTCAAAATTAGTCACAACAACATATTCAGTCTCACATGCTCTTCTAAAACCCTGCCCCTCCAACCCCTAGTCAAGAGATGGCCTCTTTGAAATTGAGTGGGCTCCTTGGGTGAGCTTCCGTGAGTGCAGAACAAAGATAACGCTATGTGGCTTTCAAGGCTGGGTCTTACAAAGTGATACAGTTTCCATCTAGTTCTATCACTCAGAACAAACACCTAAGAATCCTTGGGTGGCCGTGTAGCAAATATCGCCGCCCTAAAGCCACCATGCTGCAGAAAGCACATGGTCAGACCACATGAAGACAGAGAGACAGAGAAGCTCCAGCTCTTCCAGCCCCAGCAGTTGGAACTTCCCCAGTCCCAGTGCCAGACCTGTAGATGAAAGAGGCTTCGAGATGCCTCCAGTATCTTCTCTGTCTCATGGAAGTCAACTGAGAGACCCTGCATGTGAACCACCTGGCTGAGCCCAGTCCCTCACTAGAATCATGAGGGGTAACAATAGTAAATGATCATTGGTGTTATTTTCAAGACCAATAGATAGCCAGAACACTTCCAGATAAGAGTGGGGGTTCAGGCCGGTCTTCTGACTTTCCCTTCCCAAAACTTACTGAAGTGGCCCAAGGCAAAAAGGGAGAACTTTTACCCTGAATAGCAAGCTCCTCTCTGATATTCAGTCTGGCTGTTAACCAGGAAGGAGGCCAGGACAAAGGCCAGGTAACCTTTGGCCCCTTGGGACAGTGGCTTTGTAAAACATTGGGAAGAAATCCTGCAGGCTGACATTCCTTGCCAGCTGGCTCACTCCACAATCTTTTCAGGCTGCCAGAAGGTAACCAATCCTTCAGTTTAAGATATGAGAAGAAGATTCTAACAGCATCCAAATAGACAGGCAGGGAGCCAAGGAGAATTAGCTCATCCTGTTTGGGAACAAAGGCAAAGCATATATAAAACTTTTACCATTCGAGAATGAGTAGGCATAAAAAAGTATATAGAACTATGACAAAATTCTGGAACAGAGAAAAGAAAATATAGCCTCTAAGAGGTAGAAGAAGAAACTTAAAAACATTGTTTTTACAATATGAAGTGGAAATAAATTTTAAACTGTCTCTGCTATGACTTTGATACAGAAAAACACCAAAAAGCATAGCAGTAATCTGAACAGTATTTTGATGATGTAGAATTAATAGTTATGGGCTGGACTGGGCTACTTATTCTCCAGAGAAAGCACCTTCATTCCCATCATCTACTGAATATTTACAAAAACTGACAAAATATTTATTTGCAAGGAAAACCTCATTAAATTCCAAAATAAAATTAGGGTTTCAATCTCAGATCTGCCATTTATTAGCTAGAAGCCTAAAGAAAGTCACTTATTGGGGCACCTGTGTGGCTCAGTTGGTAAAACATCTGACTTCAGCTCAGGTCATGATCTCCTAGTTCATGAGTTCAAGCCCCACGTCAGGCTCTCCACTCTCAGCACAGAGCCTGTTTCAGACCCTCCATCCCCCGCCCCTCTGCTTCTCCTCAGCTCATGCTCTCTCTCCTCTCTGTCAAAAATAAACATTTTTTAAAAAGACTGAATAATATTCCATTGTATGTATACATCACATTTAAAAAGAAAAAGAAAGTAATTTATCTTTTCTGTGCCTCATTTTTTTTTGTCGGTGGAAGGGGGATAATAGTAGTACCTAACTCATAGGTTTTATAAGAATTAAATGACTTAATATAGGTAAATTTTTAAAGAGTTCTTATCCCATTATAAGCTTTATATTAGTGTCAGCTATATTTCTGATTGCAGCTAAAGAAAACTTAAATAACAAAACTTTTAATGAATGACTCCCTTCCTCAATCATCAGTGTTTGCTGCTACCTAATATATATATATATGTGTATGTATATATACATATTTATATAAATGTATATATATATATATATATATAAATGTCATGTTTGGGGACTCTATACTATACATTTATATATATACTAGGTAGTATATATAAAACCTTTATATATATAATATATGTAAATGTATATTATATATATTTTATATATAAATGTATATATATAAATGTATACATATGTATATTATATTATATATTGTATATTATGTTATTATTATATATATAAATGTATATATATATTAGGTAGTATATATAAAACCTTTAATATATATATGTAAATGCATATATATTAGATATATATGTGTGTGTATATATATACATATAAATGTCATGTTTTGGGACTCCAAAGAAAACAAATTTTGACACTGTCCTTCAAAATATTTCTCCATGTCTCCTAGAATCCACTGGTATCAAAGAAAAATCTGATGTTAAACTGATTTCTTGTTCCTTTGTAGGTAGTATAGTTTTTCTCACTAGAAAAAAATTAAGATTTTTTTCCCTTTCCTTTGAAGAATGTGTTTAGGAGTGGAACTTGTTTCTCTAGTCCTGGTTGACCCTCTTCAGTCTGGTTACTCCAAAGACTTGAATCTTTTCCAAATTCAAAAATGATCTTTTATTAAGTTATCTCTCTTCCATTATGTCCATTCTTTTGGATTGGCATATGTGCAGCCGTGTGCACACATACACACACACACACACACACACACACACACACACACACAGAGGAATACTACATAGTGTAAAAGAATGAAATCTTGCCATTTGTGACATGGATGGACCTTGAGGTCATCATGCTAAGTGAAATAAGTCAGACAGACAAATACCACATGATTTCACTTATATGTGGAATCTAAAAAACAACAAAACAAAACAAAACTCATTGCAGGGAACAGCTCGGTGGTTGCCACAGCAGGTGGGGAGTGGCCTGGGGACAAAATGAGTGAAAGGGGTCAAAAGATACAAACTTCCATCTACAAAATAACTAAGTCATGGAGATGTAATGCACAGCATTATTAACCATAGTTCATAATACTCTACTGCATATTTAAAAGTTGCTAAGAGAGTAGATCTTAAAAGTTTTCATCACAAGAAAAAAAAAAGAAAAAATTTCTGTAACTATATAAGGTGACAGATGTTAATCAGACTTCCTGCAGTGATCATGTGTATACATATCAAATCATTATGCTGTATACCTGAAACTTCACTGGTGTTTGGAGAGAGGTATTGCCCAATTTATCACACTGTTAGGATCTCAGAATTTGCATTTGCGGACAGCACGACCAAAGGCTCATCCTCTATGAACCCCCTTCTTCGTCAGGAAGTAGCCTAATATTCTACGGGAAATATATCCAATAAAAAGTAGCCGCATTTGCTATTTTCCTTTTTCCATTCTTCCAAAAGAAGAATGCCTTTTTAATCTTCTTCTCCAAAACCTGTTTTGGTTACCATGAGTTGCTGCAGGCTAACCAAAACAGAAGCCTGTTTGATCACATGGAGGCTAATCATGTGCATCATATCAACAGAAACTTCACAAAGATTTATAATCCAATGACGATGCCTTTGAGGATCACTGCCCCACCCCAACCCCTTACCCTCCTCAGAAGCATAACAGCCACAGAAGAAGGAAGGTATTTTTCCTTCAAGAATGTTGACTTCTGGGGTGCCTGGGTGGCTCAATCAGTTGAGCTTCAACTCTTGATTTTGGCTCAGGTCCTGATCTCACAGTACATGAGTTCGAGCCCCATGTCCGGCTTTGCACTGACAGCATGGAGCCTGCTTGGGATTCTCTTTCTTCTTCTCTCGCTGTCCCTTCCCGTCTCTTTCCCACTCTTGCCCGCATGAGCTCTCTCTCTCTCTCTCAAAATAAATACATGCACATTTTTTCAAAATTAAAAAAAAGAAAAAAAGAATGCTGACTTCTGACATCTGCCCTTCTTGCTTGGACTTTTCTTGCTGCTGTCCTGTAGCTCACATAGATGTCTCATGAAATCAAATCATTAAGAAAATAAGCTGTAATCAACTTGGTCTCATTTGTTTTTGGAAATACTTGGATAAATATGGACAGCCCTGACATAACTTCAGTTAAGTCACCTTTCACAAAAACACAGCAGCTGAAAATAAATAATACAAGGTGAGGGTTACTATGATAACACATTATATATGATAACACATTATATATAGTTTGTTTGTTTGTTTTGTTTTGTTTGGCAGAGGCTAGGCTTTTAGCTTGAATTGAGGTTATGGCCACTGGTAAGTTCAGGTAGGTCTGGGTTGGTCCAGCAAATTGGTGGGAAAAGCCCACCAAAGTTCTGAAAAATCTCATGCAAGAGGGAAAAAGGAGTCAGCCATGGTGAAGCTAAGTAAGTAACAAAGACTCGGTCATTTCAGGGGAGTCAGGACTCCATGAACAGAACAAGGACCCAGTCTCTAGGAAATAAGTCCAAAATACTTAGTGGGATCAAAGCAAGCCTTGTGTCGTTACCGTCAGCCTCCTAGAAGACACAAGTAGGGCTTCGATGACTACAACTATGTTGTGAATTCAAACAGAGACAGTGATTTGGCAGCTGTTTGCTTCTGTGGCTGTCTCAGGACCAGCACCCCAATCTCATCTACCTAAAAGGCAGACCATGGAACCCTCCTTGGAGATAATTTTGCCTTACTTAACTGCAACTCACTCTTATCATATAAGAGAGAGAAAACACATGTATGACATTAGCCGTGCCTCCTCCTTTTCCTACGTTGGTGGCTGGCCTTGCTAACGGGCCTTTATCAGCCATCCCTAAGCAGCCGAGATTACTGCAGCTTCCAGGTCGGCCTACTAGATTCAGCCAGTAAAGAGACAACAGGCCCAAATAGATTTAGACAGTTTTATCACTCACAGCACGGCAGGCAAGCATGGGCTCGACACTGCCTCCAAGTCCCATGGAGGCCGTTGGAAGGGTAGGCCGAGGTGATGCTGGGCAAACTGCGGATCTGGGACACAGCTGAGGAACAGTGAGCCCAGGAAACCCCTAATCTTAGAAGGGGACCACTAACAAACCTGGCTATCCACCCTGTAGAGGGGTATTATCTTTTATTACCCTAGAGTGTAAGGAAATAATCTCCAGAGAAGGAAGGGCAAGGCCTCTAGCTTTATTTCCCTGGAATATCTCCGGGAAGAGATGTCTCCAACTCTCTAGAGAGCACCTCTATCTTTATGTTTCTAAGGATGTCTGTTATGCAAACATCCTTGAACAAAAAACGGCCTATGTCTTTCGCTCAGAAAATGTGCGGAAACTCAGAACCCGTGGAGAATTACCTCTCAACAATTATAACACCCTTTTTATAAAGTTCTGAAAACGCCAAGCTTTATTCACACCCCAGTAGGAAAGAATAACTTTAGTATGATGAAACCGTCAATGTGGATCACTGCGTATATGATGTACAAAAATCCATAAACAATGTATAAAAAATAATAAGTCCTAAGTGACATCTTTCTGGAAATTCTTAACTCTATACTGAAGTTTCTCAAAAGTGGCATTATTGACATCTTGGGCTGTATAACTTTTCGTTGTGGGAGGCTGACCTGGGCATTGTCGGATGTTTGACAGCATCCCTAGCTTTTCACCCACTAGGTGTCAGTAGCTCTATCTCCAGTGTGACAACCAAAAATTGTCCTGAGCTGTTGTCCTGAGTTGTCCTGGGAGCAAAGTCTCCTCCCGCTGAGAACCACTGATCTATGTTATTCTCTTCTCAGGTAGTCATATTTCAAAAATTAATTGTTAAACCTTAAATATTTAGGAATAAACCAACAACAACTGCACAAGACCACTACACTGAAAACAATAACACATTAAGAGAAATAAACATCTAATTAAGTGGAGGGAAGTACTATGTTCATAATTTGAAAAGTCGATATTGTAAGTAGGTAATGCTCCCCAAACGACCTACAGATTCAACACAATCCAAATCATCCTATCAGAGGTTTATGGTGCGCATGTGGAAATTGACAAACGGATTCTGAAGCTTGAACTGAAATGAAAAAGGCCAAAAATAGCCAAGTCTCTCTTGAAAGAGATCAAAGCCAGAAATATGAAGATATTAAGAGTTAGTAATATGATTCCTAAGTCAGTGTGGTAGTCGCACAAAGATAGATAACTGAACAAATGTAACAAAGAGGGCAGAAAGAGACCTTCACCCATATAGTCACCTGATTTGTAACAAAGGTGGCAGCACTGGGAAAAGGATGGATCTTTCCATAAATGGTGCCAGGACAATTTGATATCATATGAGAAAATAATAAATCTTGATACTTACCTAAAAAATAACCGATTGCAGATGGACTGTCAATCCAAACACGAAAGGAAAAACAAACTTTTCAGAAGAAGACATAAGTGAATATTATAAATTAAAAACATTATAGAGCAAAAGAATGACAAGAAACAGGATACGCACCTACTGCATTACTAGATGTTTACTAACCACAAGGGGAAAAAAGGTAACTTCAAAGTGGAGACACCCGGCAGACATCAGCCTAACCGAATGATCAAGCACACATCACCACTGGTAAGCTATATCGGCATCAGGCTCCTCCTGCTACTGTGCACTGCATCACTCCTTCGAAGATGCATAACCTGAACTTAATCTTGAGGGAACATCAGACAAATAGAAATCAAGGGCATTTTACACAATAACTGGTCAAGACTCGTCTAAAGTGTTAAGGTCATTAAAGACAAAGACTAAAGAACTATCCCAGATTAATGGAGACCAAGATGATATGATAATGAAAGACGACGTGTGGTTCTGGATTGAGTCCTGGTCTAGAAAAAGACATTAGAGAGACAACTAATGACACTTAATAAGGTCTATAGACGAATAATGTTGATTTCCTGATTTTGATACGTGGATTATAAAGTCACACGAGATACGGAGGTATGAAGTTAGGTAAAGGGAATGTGGGATTTTTTGGGTACTATTTTGGCAAAAGTCTGAGATTATTTCATAATGAAAAGTTAAAAAGAAAGAAAAAATTAAAAACATATGTAAGGTACCCATTTAAGTATTTTACAGAAAGTTGGCAAAAGACTTGAGCAGGTGCTTTACAAAAGAAGATATCCAAGTAGCTAATCTAGCATGAAAAATGTGTTCAGCTTTAGTTATCAGAGAAAAGCAAATTAAAGCCCTGGTGAGCTATCAGTGTACATACTAGAATATCTAAAACGAAGAAGATTAGTTATAACAAAGGTTGTTAAAATGGAACAACTACTATTGTCATGCATTGCTGGTGGGATATAACTTGTACAACCATATTGGGAAACGCTTTGGTAGCATTGGTTCAAGCTGAACAAATGTAGATCCCAGCCACATGTAGGTAATATGCCTCAAGAGGTATTTAAAATTTTTTTCATAGCAGCTTTATTTGTAACAGTCAATAACGAGAAACAAAATACACGTCCATCAATATGGAATGGATAATTAAATGGTGGAATGGTGACACCATGGAATACTACACAGCAAGAGAAAGAACAAATTACAACACAACAATATGATGTCTTTCTCAAATAACACACTGAGTGATGGAAGCCAGGCGTAAAAGGGCACCTAATACACGATTCTATTACAGAAAGTTCAAAGGCAGGTAAAATGCATCTATGCTCTTAGAAGTCAAGGTAATGGTTACCTCTGGAATGACTAGAAGGACTTCTAGGGTTCTGCTACTCTGTTACTTGACCTGCATGCTGATTACATGGGTGTGTTCATTTTATGCAAGTTCATGGAGCTATGTGCTTTGTTGCATGTATGTTATGCTTCCATAAGAAGTCAACAATAAAGAAAGAATTTCTTAGTAGAAATCACTGCATTCCTTGAGATATCATTTCACACCAGTCAGAATGGCTAAAATTAACAACTCAGGCAACAACAGATGTTGGCGAGGAGGCAGAGAAAGAGGATCTCTTTTGTACCGCTCGTGGGAATGCAAACTGGTGCAGCCACTCTGGAAAACAGTATGGAAGTTCCTCAAAAAATTAAAAATAGAACTATCCTACAACTCAGCAATTATACTACTAAGGATTTATCCGAAGGGTATAGGACTGCTGTTTCGAAGGGGCACTTGCACCCCAATGTTTATAGCAGCGCTATCTACAATCGCCAAAGTATGGAAAGAGCCCAAACATCCATCAACTGATGAATGGATAGAGAAGATGTGGTATATATACACAATGGAGTATTACTCGGCAATCAAAAAGAATGAAATCTTGCCACTTGCAACAGTGTGGATGGAACTAGAGTGTATAATGCTAAGTGAAATAAGTCAGTGAGAGAAAGACAAATCTATGATTTCACTCATACATGGAATTTAAGAAACGAAACAGATGAACATAGGGGAAGGGAAGCAAAAATAAGATAAGAACAGAGAGGGAGACAAACCATAAAAGACTCTTAAATACAGAGAACAAACTGAGGGTTGCTGGCAGCATGTTGGGTGGGGGAAGGGCTAAATGGACGAGGAGCATTAAGGAGGATACTTGTTGGGATGAGCACTGGGTGTTATAAGTAAGTGATGAATCACTAAATTCTATTCCTGAAATCATTATTACACTATATGTTAACTGATGTAGATTTAAATAAAAAATAAAAAAGAAATCACTGCATTTCTCTAGCATAGTAGTAAAGCCTAGTGTAGGCTGACAGATGAATTCAACTCCTGGGCTGAAGAATGCTTTGATTGATTCTTCAAAAAAAAAATATTCTTAAAACAAATCAATAGTCTCACTGAATGGTTTTGATAAATTTCTCAGCCTTAGCCTAACAACTACAATGTAAAAGAACTCCATAAGAACCAAATGATGAAGCAAGAACTAACCTATTTTAGAGAATTTTATGTATTTATGTATTTGGAAGAAAATTATGTTATAAAGTGCTGTGTAAAATGAACTGATTCTTAAAATGTCATTTTTTGCTTAAAAATAAATGGTTGCTTGATTTTACCAGGAAAACACAAAAGCACAAAGGCTGTGAGTAATTATGAGTTGTGTCTAGCCTCTTATGGGGCACATTACCCTCAAGGCTACAGACTCCCTGCTCAAACCACTGTTCATATTCCTCTGGGCCTCGAGCCCGCTTCAGGTCGTGGGGATTGACTTGAAGGCAGACAAGAGATTTTACCATCATGACAGAAACCTTCTGTGTCCTAACTGGGGTGGTGGTACACTGGTGTATACATTTACTAAAACTCACTGAACTCTACACTTAAAAATTGGACCTTTGAGTGTAACATAAATTATGCCCCAATTAAAACAGAGGAAGAGGGGCCTCTGGGTGGCTTAGTCGGTTAAGAGTCCAACTCTTGATTTCAGCTCAGGTCATAATCTCACCGTTTGTGAGCTTGAGTCCTGCACCAGGGCTCTGCGCTGACAGTGCAGAGCCTGCTTGGGATTCTCTCTCTCCTCTCTCTGCCCCTCCCTCACATTCTCTCTCTTTCTAGAAAAAAATAAACTTTTTTTTAAAAGTTCAAAAAGTAAAATGAAAAAGAAGAATGTTAAAAATCATTAATAACTTTTTGTTGTCTGGAGCCAGAATTTATTTAACCAATACTCCATTATGTTATTAACAAGGTCTTCTAATATTTCTCAGAAATACTAGTTCTCAGGGAGCTGAGTTTGCTATAATTTGACCTGTGTCTCTTGAATTTATTTATTTACTTTTAAAGTTTATTTACTTATTTTTGAGAGAGAGAGAGAACACAGGGAGGGGAGGGGCAGAGAGAGAGGGAGACAGAGAATCTCAAGCACGCTCTGCACTGTCAGTGCAGAGCCCGATGCAGGGCTCGAACTCACAAACCTGCAAGAGCATGACCTGAGGTGAAACAAGAGTCAGAGGCTTTACCGACTGGGCCACCCAGGTGCCCCTGTGTCTCCTGAATTTAAGCATCTACACACTGAAACAGAGTCAGATGAACAAGAAGGGGCTCTATATAAGCTTGATGAGTGCTGTAAAGGTGGTATTCGATTTAATAAAAGTGAATGACAGAATGATAATGTATTTCCAAATCACATACTAAGAAAGCTGGGATCAAACTAAAGTCCTTTCTATACAGGGAACCCTGAATACTGCCCTCCCCCCAACCCCTTCTTCTTCCTTCCCTAGTTTAGTCTTCAGGAAAGTCTGGTTTCCAGTACCTGGGGGAGGTTGCCATCTAGTGGCGGGACAGGCAGTCACAGGGCCAAAAGCAGGGCGGGGGAAGTGAGCTTATCTGCCTTTTTACAGAACTCAGAAGGTCTCCTGGCAGAAGGTAATTCTCCATCTGTGGATTGCCGGTGATGAGTTAGTCATCCACTAAAGGGCCTGAAAAGATCTGAAAAGATGCTTGGAAGCTGAAGAGAATTGAGGGAACTCTTTCGAAAGGACAGAGGGCAGAGTCTCAGGCACTCACCCTTCTTCTCCCAACCAGGGCAGTAATAGTGATGACGACCAAGGGCAACAGGGCTGCAATTTTCCCATACTCCCTGACACATCTCTGCCAAATTAAAAAAAGCATTCTTTCATCTGGATGGACAAAGCCCCAGACTGCATGGCTTGTGAAGTGGAAGCCCTCTTCCCCACCTCTGCCAGGAGCCCCTGTGCAGTGAGCAACCCACACAACCATGCACTGCATCCTTGATGCAACAACATACCTTCTCCTGGCACCTCCAACGCCCACAGAAATCACCAATATCTAAAAACTGGGGCAGAAGACAGATACATCCCACCACCATATGTATCCTTAAGATACGTCCTTGGGCAGCCACTGTTTCGCTTGAATTTCAGGGTTCTTTTCGACAGTCGCTATCAATTTCAGCTTTCTATTCAGGTCTACGTGTTGAAGGCCTCACTTCAGGTGAAATAAAGAAAAGGTTGGGAGCCTCCAGGGAGAATACTATCACATAGCTGTGTCATAAAAGATTATAGCATGGAGTGCACAAATCCAAAAGCGATAGATAAAGGGCTTAGGGAATTTTAGACTTTAAAATCCGTGAACAGATAAAAGGCACATTGTAGAATATGACAGTGAGACATTCATTTAGCAAACATTTATTAAATACCCTGGTTTGAGACACTAGGCTAGTAAAGGTACACAAGGGTGACTCTAACAGGAGTCCCTCTGCCCCACAGACACACACATGTGCCCCCCCATACACACACAGACACACACTGGCCCAGCTCTGTGCCCTAGAACACACTGTCTCTCCCCTCCTGAGTTCACACTTCCTTAAGTATATCTTTTGTGAAGCCCTCTCCTATTTTCCCCTCCAATTAGGACTTCTTTGTAATGCCTCTCTTTTAGCATTTATCATAATAGAGTTACTTCTATTTTATTTGTTTATGTTTATTTATCTTATTAGCTTTCCTCTCCCTTTGAATGAGGTTTTGGTTTCTTGACTTTATTTTGCTTTCGGTTTCATTCGGTTTTGCTTTAATTTTTATTATTTCTTTTCTTATGGTCTCTTTAGATTTACTCTGTTGCTCTTCTGGTGTCTTTAGTTGAACTTTGACCCATTCGTTCAATCATTCATTCATTCAGTCAGTTAGTCTTTCATTCCTTGTTACTGTAGTAAAATATGTATAAATAAAACTTGCCATTTTAACCATTTTTAAGTGTACAATTCGGTGACATTAATTAATATGCAATGTTGTGCCACCATCACTACTATTTCCAAAAATTTTCACCACCCCAAAAGGAAATTCTGTACCCGTTAAGCAGTTAAGTCCCCAGTCCCACCTTCACTCCAAGCCCCTGGTAACTTCTCATCTACTTCCTATATCTATGGATTTGCCTATTCTAGAAGCTTCATACACTGTTGGGTTTTTTTTTGTGTTTTACTTAGCATGTTTTCAAGGTTTATGCACTCTCTCTCTCTTTCTCTTTCAAAATAAATAACATTTAAAACAACAAAAGAAAACAAAACAAAATTCCAGTTGGGTTGGGGTGCCTGGCTGGCTCAGGCAGAAGAGCATGTGACTCTTAATTTCAGGGTCATGAGATCAAGCCCTACGTTGGGCATGGAATCTACTTAAAAATTTTTTTTAAGTTTATTTGAGAGAGAAGGCATGAGTGGGCTAAGGGCAGAGAGAGAGGGAGAAAGAGAAAATCTCAAGCAGCCTCTGTACTGTCAGTGGCAACCCTGATGCAGGGCTGGAACCCACGAACCATCAGATCATGACCTGAATCGAAGTTGGACACTTAGCTGACTAAGTCACCTGGGCACTCCAGGCATGGAGCCTACTGTAAAAAAATAATAATTAAAATAAAATAAAAATCAGTTGAGTAAAAATTAGTGTAAATCCAAGAAAACAGGACTGCCTGGATGCTCCCCGCAGGGCACAGGGACCTAAGCTCTCTCCCCACATGCTTCTCCTGTCTTGGCCTATGTCCCTCTCTTCTCTGACCCTGCTGGACATCTTCCAAATACTTCTAGTGCAGTGGTTCCTGACACTGGCTGCATATGAGAATTCCTGGGGAGCTGGAATGGAAAAAAAGTGGTGCCTGGGTCGCACTTCTAGATATTTACCATTAAGTCTCCCCAGGTGGTTCTCATGTACAGAAGAATCGACAACATGTAATTGCCAACCAGACTTCTGCCTCCAGCTTGGCCCTCTTCTGGTTAATTTTCCACGCTGTGGCAAGAGGAATCTTTTTAAAACAGAAAACTGATCGAGTCACTTGCCAGCTCAAAACCCCCCCAGGGTTGCTCCTTGACATCAGGATAAATTACTTTGCATGATCAGAAAGTCCTCCAAGCTCTGACCCCTGCTGAGCCTTCCAGCCTCATCTCTTCCTATGACCTCTGCTCCTCCCCACTATGAGTGCACTTTATTTCAGCTACCCTGAGCTTCTGAAGTTCCATGGTGTGCTCTTTCACCCATGAGCCTTGGAGTATGTGCAGTCGGAGGAGCCTGCGTGAGAGTAGTCACCAGGACACTGTTGGGGTGAGGGGGGCGGGTGAGAGGATCTGAAATGGTATAGGGAGGAGACCAACACTAGTGTCATCCTCAAAGAGATGGAAAGCTTTAAATGTTTATTTATTTTTGAGAGAGCCAGAGCGTGAGCAGGGGAGGGGCAGAGAGAGAGACATAAATCTGAAGCAGGCTTCGGGCTCCCAGCCATCAGCATGGAGCCCAATGTGGGGCTTTGAACTCCCAAACCAAGAGATCATGACCTGAGCTGAAGTCGGACATTTAACCAACTGAGTCACCTAGGCGCCCCAAAGATGGAAAGCTTATTAAAGGTAGAGATTATAATTAGTACTGCTATTTTCCCAAACCTCTAGACCAAGGCCTTGAGTATATGAGGCAAATTCTGAACTGAAGTGAATATAATTGAATTATATTTTCAAAAAATATTCTCTAGGCTGCTGGGTTATTTTGGGAGAAGGCTCATTCTTTTTTTGTTTTTATTATTGTCCAAGGTTTATTGAAGATATTACAGCACAGCAGAAAGATTCAACGGCTCCACGTGGTGTTTTGAAATTCATTCCAACTGTAGGCTGAGTGACCTGCAGATTGGATAGACTCTCAAAGTCCAAGAGTTTCAACATTTCCTTAGAATCTATTTCAATGATCTCCTGATCCAGTGCCGAGACCTCAGATATATAATTATCCCTCCTTTCTCTCTTCTCCTCCTGCAGCTTGATGGAGATCCCTCTCACCGGGCCTCTCTGAATCTGCTTCATCAGATGTGACACCACATACCCTGGTGTCTTGTTGTGAAGCTTCTTGCCGGGAATAATGGCAATCTAGGGAGGAGGCTCATTTTTAACTGGAATGAGAGTCAGAGTACAGCAGTAGCAGTAACAAGTCAGTTATTCATTCAACTACACTATTATTTATTGGTCATTTACTGTGTGGCTGGCATATTAGGTCTATAAAGACAGTTAGAGGACTTAGTGCCAATTGGTTACGAATGGAAAATCCACCAATGATTAGAAAATGGTGTAAAGGGTTGGGGGGAAGGGAAGCTAGCTCAGATTTGGAATATCAGAGAAAAATTTACTAAAGAGATAATGCCTAATTTGAGTCTTGAGGGACAAGAGGAAGTCTCAGGTCTGTGTGTGTGTGTGTATGTGTATGTGTGTGTGTGTTGGATATGCCTGGAGAAAAGGAGGGAATTTCAGGCCAAGGGGGCAGGTGATCTAAAGCTTTATAGTTAAAGGAAGATGTGACGGGTTCTAGAAAGTGAAAGTAATAATTCTACAAGTCTGAATCTGAATGATCCTAGGACCTTTTCCCAGGGATCTCATGTTCTGGCTTAACACCTCAAGAACTGGTTTAACATAGCTGAAATAGCAACTAATTGAAAAAGTTAAATATAATTTAGTTTCTGGCTGGTAAACTACATCCCCCAAGAATCTCTTAAGAGACTGTAGAGAAGAAGGAAGGGTGAAATGACAAACAGAGGATGGAGGGGACATTTATACTGCAATTTATCTCCCAACAGTCACCTTTTTTGGGAACTCTAACCATCACGGAGGACCTTCGCCCAACAGTTCAAACTTGCATCCAGCAAATGTAGAGTCCTTGCTTCTGTTATGTAGATGGAAAGCAAGGTTCTCCTGGAGTCACACGGCAGGAGCCTGACATTTGGGGAATGTGATTGATGAGTTCTGTCCTCCCGCAGAGGAGCCCCGTGGTGAGAAAGGACTCCAGAAGCCAAATAGCTGGGGGACTTTCCAAACCAAACATCTGCAATGAAATGCAGGACCTGCTGAGCTATGCCTGAGCTAGCCAGCTAGACACACAGCCCTGCGGTTCCCATGAGAGCTTATCCCCAGCCAGATTGTCCACCCTAAAAAGAGCTCCTTTAAATTCTAGCTTTCTTCCTAGATGACTCCTACTAAAATATCCTAGAGGAAAGGGATCACATAGATGGTGTAAATTCCTCAGATTGCCTGTCACCTGGTAGAAAGCCAAGCCCCAAAGGTGTGTGCTGTAGGGTTGCAGGCAGATTCAGAGTTTACACGTCCCCTAAGATGAGTAGGTTGGATGAGGTACCAGTCCAGGGCATTACGAAGACCCTGGCTTTGGAAGGAGGGGGTCACAGGGAAGAAGATATTCCGAAGAAGAGGAAAGCTTGGGGGGAGGAGATCCTTAAAGGCACCTAACCTACTTTACGCTTTTCTCTAGGACTGACCAATACCCGAGTCATTATTCAATCCATCGTCTTTGTCCCTCCTCTTTTCTCCTCTATCGCTCTCTAGAAAAAAACGATTCATTGCAATAGATCCTATATATAATCAATGAATAGTTTATAGTCCTTTGAGAACTCCTCAAATCTCTACAACCATGCATAATTATGAAAGCTGAGCAGAAGTCCGCGCTCACTCACTAGTAAAGCAATAAGTGTTGGATAAGACATGGCAGATTTCAATTTGCACTGGGATCTTCACAGTTTCCTTCTTATTTAGATCTCATATAGGCTTGTGATAGGGGTATTATTTTCAAAATTACTGCCTTTCGTAGGCTTTTGGTGTTACTCCTGCATGGTAGAGATCAGGTACTGTAAGTCCAAATACCATGGACCTACTCTGATGTGGATGCTGCACCTAACTTTTTAAAAACTTAGTGTAAAAAATAAAATAAAATAAAACAAAACCTAGTATAAAATATCATTAGGTGACAACAGAAATGAGTGCTTATGTCCATCAAAAGACATGCACACTTTTATTTGTGAAACCAAAAACTAGAAAAACGTAATGTCCAGCAAAGTAAGTGGTGACATAGTCATACAATAGAATACAACACAGCAATGAAAAAGAGTGAACTACCGGTACAGTGCAGCAGCGTGGATGAATCTCAGAGACATAACGTTGAATGAAAGCAGTCAGAAGCGAACATGTCTAGATCCACAAATGAAGTTCAAAAACAGGCAAAAGTAATCTACGATGATAGAAGTCAGGATGTTATATTTGGTGGGTCTGGGTATTCGGTGGTTCCGCTTGGTGGGGATCTGCTAACTGAGAGGGACACAAAGAAGCTTCTGGACTGTTGGAAATACTTTCTATAGAGATAATGGTTACCCAGGTGTATACATGCATAAAAATTCACCTTGCTGTGCATGTCAGATTTGCTCACTTTACTGTCTACAAGTTATCTCTAAAAAACAAAAACAAACAATCTGTGTGAGAAGCATCTGCCTCTCTCCTCTCTTATAGGATTCAGAACAGGTAAGAGTCCATAGGTATGGAAATAAAGCAAAAAAATGTGAGATGACGCCCTGAGAGAAGAGTAAACAGATGCCATGCGTGGAAAATGTGTTAACTTATGGGTAGAATGGGTGATCTTGGCTGTTTATGATAGCACAAATCAGGCCCACCAGGCATCAGCAATACACTAAACTTCACCCTGATTTTTCTTTCATCAATAAATTGCTAGACAGTCTGAATGGTTAATTTTTTTATTTTAAACTTTTTTAAATTAAAGAATTACATGTATACAGTGAAGGGAACAAATCATACATTTGAGAGAAATATATATATATAGGCATATGGATTATCATCAAGTGAACACATCCAAATAACCACCTACCATCGAAGCCAAGTAAAAGAATATTACCTTTATCCCAAAGCTTCTTGTGTCCATCTCGTTGTGATTTTTTTGTTGTTGTTGTTTTGTTAACAGTTCATTGATTTTAAGTAAATTTATACTGTTGTGCAACCATCACCACAATCCACTTTTGTTTTATTTTATTATTTTTTTTTTAAGTAGGCTGCATGCCCTGCACGGAGTCCAATGCGAGGCTTGAACTCGACTTTGAGATCAAGACGTGAGCTGAGATCTAGTGGGAGGCCTAGC
This sequence comes from Paguma larvata, assembly GCA_030068075.1. NCBI lineage: Eukaryota > Metazoa > Chordata > Mammalia > Carnivora > Viverridae > Paguma > Paguma larvata. The sequence goes on from CM057836.1 coordinate 51,902,304, forward strand.
TGACTGAGCCACCCGGCTGTTCCCACAATCCATGTTTAGAACGCTTCTCTCGTCCCACAATGGTCCCTCCTGCCATCAGCCCCAGACAACCACTGATTTGCTTTCTGTCTCCATGGTTCTGCCTTTTCTAGAAATTTCATATAAATGGAATCATGCAATACGTTGTCTACTTTCCTTAGAATGATATTTTGAAGTTCGTGCATTTGTTGCATGCATCAGCAATTTGTTCCTTTTTATTGCTAAAATATATATTACTATATAGATATACCACACTGTTTATTTGTCAATTGATGGACATTTGGGTTGTTTCCAATTTGAGGCTATTATGAATAATGCCACTATGAATACTTGTGAGTTGTGAGCATGTATTTCATTTCTCTTAGATACATACATAGAAGTGGAATTGCTAGGTTGTATTTATATTTAACTTAGGAAAATGCCACACTTTTCCCAAGTAACTCTCATTTTACGTTCCCACCAGGAATGTCTGAGAGTTCCAATTGCTCCACAATCTCACCAATGCTTATTTTCAGACTTCTTGCTTTTGGGCATTCTCGTGAGTCTGGAGTTCTGGGTCGGATTAGCTTTCATTTCCCTAGTGATTAATGCTGTTCAAGATTTCTGCATGTGATTATTAGCTATTTGAATATCTTCTCTGATTAAATGTCTACTCAAGTCTTTTGCTTTATTTTTTATTGGATTGTTTGTCTTTCTGTTTTTGCGTTGTAGTTCGTAATGTGTTCTGGATTAGTAGTTCTTTATCAGATATATGCTTTGCAAATATTTTCTCCCAATCTACTTTGCATTTGCATTTTTAATGATGTCTTTTGAAATGCAAAATTTTATAAACTCTAAATGGATGAAGGATCTGAATGTGAGACAGGAAACCTTCAAAATCCTAGAGGAGAAAGCAGGAAAAAACCTCTTTGACCTGAGCCGCAGCAATTTCCTATGCGACACATCTTCAAAGGCGAGGGAATTTAAAGCAAAAATGAACTATTGGGACCTCATCAAGATAAAAAGCTTCTGCACAGCAAAGGAAACAACCAACAAAACTAATAGACAACCGACGGAATGGGAAAGGATAATTGCAAATGACATATCAGATAAAGGACTAGTATCTAAAATCTATAAAGAACTTACCAAACTCCACACCCGAAAAACAAATAATCCAGTGAAAAAGTGGGCGGAAGATATGAATAGAAACTTCTCCAAAGAGGACATCCAGATGGCCAACAGACACATGAAACGATGCTCAAAGTCACTCATCATCAGGGAAACACAAATCAAAACCACACTGAGATATCACCTTACACCGGTTCGAGTGGCTAAAATGAATAAATCAGGAAACTATAGATGCTGGCGGGGATGTGGAGAAGCAGGCACCCTCCTACACTGTTGGTGGGAATGCAAACTGGTGCAGCCACTCTGCAAAACGGTGTGGAGTTTCCTCAAAAAAATGAAAATAGAGCTACCCTATGACCCAGCAATAGCACTGCTAGGAATCTAGCCAAGAGACACAGGAATGCTGATGCATAGGGGCACGTGTACCCCAATGTTCACAGCAGCACTTTCGACAATAGCCAAATCATGGAAAGAAACCAAGTGCCCATCAACTGACGAGTGGATAAAGAAGATGTGGTACATATATACAATGGACTACTACATGGCAATGAGAAAAAATGAAATCTGGCCATGTGTAGCAACATGGATGGAACTGGAGGGTATTATGTTAAGTGAAATAAGTCAGTCAGAAAAAGACAGATACCATATGTTTCCACAAATAGGTGGACTTTGTGAGACTAAGCAAAAACCAGGGGGAGGGGAAGAGGGGAAAGGAAAAAAAGACACAGAGAGGGAGGGAGATAAAACATAAGAGACTCTCAAAGACTAAGAACAATCTGAGGGTGAGGGAGGTGAGGGAGGTGAGGGAGGGGGGAGAGGGGGTGACGGACATTAAAGAGGGCACGTGTTGGGATGAACATTGGGTGTTATATGTAAACCAATTTGAAAATAAACTATTATAAAATAAAAAAAGCAAAATTTTAAACTATTTTTTATTGGTATATAATTCACACGCCATACAATCCACCCTTTTATTTTATTTTTAATGTTTGTTTATTTACTTATTTATTTTTTTGAGAGAGAGACAGAGCACGAGTGGGGGAGGGAGCACAAGAGGGGCAAAGAGAGAGGGGCAGAGAGAGAGGGAGACACAGAATCTAAAGCCGACTCCAGACCCCAAGCTGTCAGCACAGAGCCTGATGCCATGCTTGAACTCATGAACCACGAGAGCATGACCTGAGCTGAAGTCGGACACCCAACAGACTGAGCCCCAAAATTCACTCTTTTAAAGTGTACAATTAGGGCACCTGGGTGGCTCAACTGGTTAAGCATCCAGCTCTTGGTTTCGGCTCAGGTCATGATCTCACAGTTTGTGAGTTTGAGCACAAAGTCAGGCTCTGTGCTGACAGGACGGAGCCTTCTTCGGATTCTCTCTTTCTCTCAGCCCTCCTCTTGGTCATATGCACACATGCATGCTCTCTCTTTCTCTCAAAAATAAGGAAACATTAAAAAATAAATTGTACAATTAAATGGTTCTCAGTATAGCCACAAGGTTGTACACCACTATCTAATTCCAGAACATTTTCCTCATCCCCAAAAGAAACCCTTAACCCATTAGCAGTCACCCCCCATTCCTTCCTCTTCCCATCCCCTGAACCATTAAGTTATATTCTGTCTCCATGGATTTGCTTATTCTAAACGTATCATATAAATGGAGTATCATGCTGCCTTTTGTTTCTGGCTTCTTTTATTTAGCATATGGTTTTCAAGGCTCATCCATATTATAGCATTTATCAATACTTTATTCCTTTTTAGGGATGAATAATACTCCATTGTATGGATATGTCACATTTTATTTATCCATTCCTCAGATTATTGACATTGGGGTTGTTTCCACTTTTTGGCTATTGTGAAAGCTGCCGTGAACATTTATGTACAAGCTTTTGTACGGACAGATGTTTTCAATTCTCTTGGACAGATGTTTTCAATTCTCTTGGGTATATATACCTCGGAGTGGAATTGCTAGACCATGTTGTAACTCTATGTTTAACTTTTTGAGAAACTGTCATATTGTTTTCCACAGCAGCTGAAACATTTTATAGTCCTAACAGCAACATGCAAAACTTCCAATTTCTCCGTATCCTAGCCAACATTTGTTATTTTCCATTTTTTAATTCTAATCATGAGTGTGTGTGTGTGTGAAGTACTATCTCAAATGGTTTTGATTTGCATTTTCCTAAAAAGTCATGATGCTGAGTTTATTGGCCATTTGTATATCTCCTTTAGAGAAATGTCTGTTCAAATCCTTTGCCCATTTAAAAATTAGGTTGTCTTTTTACTATTGTGTTGTAAGAGTTCTTTATAGATTCTGGATACTAGACTCTAATCAAATAACTGATTGCAAATATTTTCTATATTCTAAATGAGGTAGTGGTTATACTGGTACACACAAGTATTAAACCACACTGAAGTGTACATTTAAAAAGATCTAAACTATACATTAAAAATCGTACACTTAAAAACTAAGTGTAGGGGCACCTGGATGCCTCAGTAGGTTAAACGTCCAACTCTTCATTTCAGCTCAGGTGTGATCTCATGGTTCCTGAGATCGAGCCTTCGGGAACCTGACAGCATGGAACCTGCCTGGGATTCTCTCTCCCTCTCTTTCTCTGCCCCTCCCATACTCGTGCATGCATGCTCTCTCTCTCTCTCTCTCTCTCAAAATAAATAAAAACCTTTTAAAAAATAAAAAAAATTGAGTGTAATGTGGTGTGCCTGGGTGGCTCAGTTGGTTAAGCATTTGAGTCTTGATTTCAGCTCAGGTCATGATGCCAGCGTTGTGGGATTGAGCCCCATGTTGGCCTCTGTGCCGAGCATAGTGTCTGCTGAAGATTCTCTCTCTCTTTCTCTCTCTCTCTCCCTCTGTTCCTCTCCCCCACTCCTGTTCTCTCTCTCTCTAAAAAAAATAATATATATATATATATATATATATATATATATATATATATATAATGTAAGTTTAAAAACTAAAAAATAAGTGTAATGTAAATTATGCCATCATACTAAGGGCCCTAAAAAAAGAAATAAGTCATAATGTATAGTTAGAATTTTATGTAGCACTTTAATTTAAAGAGTGTTCTGGAGAGAAAAGCAGATTGGCTTGAGTAGCAGGCCTGGATTAGGTAGAATAAAGCAACATGACCTCAGGATCCTTGAAGAAAAACTAAGGTTTTAGTCAGATGCGTGGAGTAAAAGAGAAAACAAGTGTAAAAGAAAGACGCATCAACTGGCAATTTCAGGAAGCTAGAAGGGCCAGACGTCAGGTATTACTGGTTCAACACAAAGGAAGATCCCTTGACTCATAAAACAATTTTGGCCGAAGCTCTGTAAACTCAAGCCTTTGTTGCCCCTATTTATGATACAGTGATCAAAAGCCACCTGCCCGTGTCAATGAGCCAGGCCTGACAGAGTGGAGGCCAAGATGGGCTTTGTAAATGTGGGATGAAAGAGGCTGGGTAAGAACAAAAGAGCTCTGGTCGGTGTCTCCCAAGCCCTAGCCTCAGCTTTTGGCCCTGAAGCCTCTGGCCATGTCCGGGCCAGCCTGAGGGCATGGCTAGGCAAAGGAAACTTCATAAGATGGATGGACTTTTTTCATGGACATGTTTATATCTGTGTGAATTTGAGAATATTCACCTAGTGGCTGCCTCTGTCACCCTCGGGGCTTCCGCACCTGTTACCAGCCGACCATCCAAACTAATGGAGGCCCCTACTCCATGGCCTCTACCACATGACACTGCTTTACTGTCTATCAGGCACTACCTTGTTTCTTTAATTTTTTTACACATTTATTATCTGTTTTGTCTTTGCCAGAGTGTAATCCTGGGGGATCAGAGATTTGACCGTATTTTTCTCAGCACAGTGCCTGGTCAGTAGTAGGCATGCAGTCAGTAGTTGAATTAATGATTCAAAAAATTTTTCTGGAAATCTCCAACTCAGGCACCTCTTTTAATATACCAATTGGGCGATCCCACCTAAATGCCTCACAGATACTTCAACCTTGAAATGACCAAAATGCAATTCTTTTTGTCGCTGCCCTTCCCTCCAGCCAATGGCTCAGCCGAGAACTTGGGAGCCATTTTCCGCCAGGATCTCTCACCTGGATTCCTGTAGCAGTCTCCTGTTGAAACTGCCTCCTGTCATGTTCTCTCTCAGGTTCGTCTCCGGAGTGACCTGCCGAAACCCAAGTTTGATCATGTCACGCCACTGCTTAAAACTCTTGGGCGTCTCCTCATTGACCCCATAGAAAGACCAAACTATCTTAGCAGGGCGCAAAGGTCTTTGCTCACGTGGCTCTTGCCCACCTCTCTAGCCGTCCCACAGGTCTCAGCTTTAGCCATACTGAGCTGCTGCGGTTCCAAGTGTAGCCGCTATGACATTCCTCAGCCTCTGTCTCTCTTCCGCTCTTATCTTTTCGGTGAGTCCCTTCTTCCCTGGGTCGCTTCATCTATGAAAACTTGTTTGACTACTGTTGTATTTCTCAGGACACTTGATGTTGAGGGACAGAAACCCAACACAAACTAGCTTCAGTTAAAAGGGGATAGATTAACTCATGTGAGTGAGGACTGGATGGAGGCAGCCTCAGGAATGGCTGGATCTAGACACTCAGCTGAAGCTGTTCTTGCTCTCTCTGTCTCATCTACACACACACACACGTATTTTGAGTTCTTGTCATGAGCTGATTTCCTTTTCTCTTGTTAAGGGGAAAATGTAGTCAAGGGAGCTCCAGGTTTACACATACTTTGGTCACCCCAGGGGAGAATGAAGTCTTTTTCCTCCTAGTTTAAGCTTATAAAAATTGTGGGAGAATCTAAGATTAGCTTAGCTGTAGACATACACCCAGCTATTGACCTGTGGCTGGAGGAAAAAAATTATGATTGCCCAGGACTTGGACTGTTCCCTTGACTTGGGGAGAGGGAGAATGTGTATTCCTTTTGTTGGGGAACCGTTCTCCAATAAAAGAGAGTACTGTTATCAGGAAAAGAGAATAGACCACTGATGGCTACCTATAATCACCTCTCACCCTTTCCTCCCTCTCTTTTCTTGTTCCTGTTGTCCTCTGTGCAGAGGCAGAGGGACCAATGGGGGACAAAACAGATTTTTGAGTCAGACATAGATTCAATTATCGGCTTTATGATAACCGTGTGACCCTGAGAAAAGTTTTAAGCCACTTTGTGAGACAGACGGTATTTTACGATAGTTGTGAGGATTAAAGACAACATAGGCAAAGTGTCTGGCACACAGTAGGTACCAATATTATTAACGCTCATAATACTTAATTGTCTGTATTTGCCAATCTCCTCCTTTTATCCCATGAATTACTTTAGCAGCAGGGCCTTGTTTTAGGTACAATAAAACTCAGTTATAATAGCAGGACTCGAATATGTCATAGACTGGTGTGTCAGCTTGCTAGGGCTGCTATAACAGGTACCAGAGACAATATGGCTTGAGCCACAGAAATTTATTTTTTACAGTTCTGGAGGCTAGAAGTCCGGGATCAAGACGTCGACAGGGTTGGTTTCATCAGAAGACTTTCTCTTTGGCTTGTAGATGGCTGCCTTCTCTCTGTGTCTTCTCATGGTCTTCCCTCCATGTGTGTTGTGTGCTATCTCCAAATACAATCACACTCAGAGGTACTGGAGATCTTGTGAATTTTATGGGGACACAACTCAGCCCATTACAATTCATTTCTGCCCAAGACATTACTGAAAATGCATGAATTTTAAGGCAAGTTTTGAGGATAAAGGAGCCATTTAGTTCTGTCCTTCTCAACCTTGGCTTTATAATGATCCATTTTTATATAGTCTTCTTATTTTGATCTCCAAAGCATCTTCACATCTAGTACTTGATATTACTGTGTTATCCCAGAGGGCCCTTCCTTCTTTCCTTTCTTCCTTCCTTTGTAAATTAGATTTCCTGAAGAGAATTGATCGGGGATCCAAACACGCAAGGTTAACAAAAAGTGGTCAGCAGGCGGCGCTGTGAGCAAGCCCTGGGAAATCCAAGGGCTGTAGTTTTGAACCTAGACCTGGCGCAGGCACAGCATCATGCCAAAGGGTCCAGGCACCCTGCACCTTGAGCGCCTGGCTATTGGTTGGGCTCCGGCTGAACCATGGTTGTCCTCTCATGACATCTCGTCACAGATTATGTCCCAGCCCTGGGACCTGACCCAGTGTAAATACTCTCCCATGCATATGAGCTGAGTAGACAACACAGGAAGTTCAGTGGGAACCCAGCCAGCCTTTCAACCCTGCCTGAGTCCCAGGAAATAAAATACTGATATTTGATGAAGCCTGTGTTCACAGGGGTGGCAGTGGGCCCAGGGGTGGACACACTATGGACAGCAGGCTGGCATTGGAGAAGGCTTGAGTGTTGTGAGAAGTCTCAGTCACATGCTCCCACTTCAGCCCCAGGGTCCAGTCTTATTAATTTTTAAAATATTATTTATTTTTGAAAGAGAGAGAGAGACGGATTGTGAGTAGGGGAAGGACAGAGAGAGAGGGAGACACAGAATCTGAAGCAGGTTCCAGGCTCCGGGCTGTCAGCACAGAGGCTGACGCGGGCCCAAACTCACAAACCGTGAGATCATGACTTGATCCAAAGTCGGACACTTAACCAACTTAGTCGCCCAGGCGCCCCAAGCTCAGATGCCTTTAAAAAGTTGGAGGGATGTCACCCACCAGATACCGCTATCACTGGGACCTCATTTGGGACAGAGATGAGGACTGAAGACTGTTTCTACTCCATTTTTTAATGAAAGAGCAGTGGAAGTTTTTTTGAAGTGGGGTCTTTCTGTCCCTTTCTCCTACTCGCGGCAAGCAGCAAGCCTCTTGGGTTCCTTCATCAGGAGCAGTTTGTGCTGTAAGGTAGAAAGCAAAAGCTGATAAAACACATTTCTTTTCTTTCTTTTTTTTTTGTTTTAATTTGTTTGGGATGGGGGTGGTGTGTATAAAGTTTAAATTCCTCAAAGTCCTAAACTTCTTAAAGAGCTAGATGTCTCAGGGGAAGGGGAGACACCGGTGATGCCTTCAGGGAAGAAGTGGCAACAGTGGAGAATTAGCTGTAAGTCAGGGCTCCGCCCTTGTCCCAAAGCTGTTGGCTAAACATTTCCCTGCATACCACTGCAAGAGTGACCTTTTCCCAATCTTCAGGTAAATGGCTCCTTCCCTGGGGAGAATAACTGGCAGGGGCGGGGGAGAGCACTAACAGTGCTTCTCTCCTAAAAAGCAGACTGGAAGGTTCTTCACGGAAACAAATGAGATGGAGGCAGAAGGTGTCCTCCCACCGTCCTTCCTTCCTTTCTTTTTCCTTTTTCCTTCATATATACCGGAAATGTTAGAAAAGACTAGAAGGCAGCAGGGTCTGGCAGTTGAGAGGACAACTTTGGAATAAGAATTTGGGTTCGCAACCCAGCTCGCACACTGTCCTCGTGATGTTGGGAAAGCGGAGGACAGTTAGAATGGGAAGTATCATGATAGGCTCTGTTCATTGCTTCTCTCAGAGGATCTTGGCGGGCCCCAAGGAGTCCTGCCCTCACCTTCTCTGAGCCGCTGTGTTGAATGGTAGTAGCTGTCCACAGAAATGTGGATAGATCTAGGTGATATCCTGACAATTCGTGCAGAACGCAGGCCTCAACAGCCCAGGAAACTCTCTTGTCTGCCTCTTCCAGGTACATCTGAAAACAAAATGCTAAACTGGAGATCCTGCTCCTAATGTCTTTGGTTCTTCTTAATGAGGGAGTTGGTAGATCCCATGGATTTTCTGACTTTTAATTTCCTCATCCATAGGATGGAAATAAAAATACAGCCTCATTGCCTTTTATGGATACAGATTAAGAGGCCCAGAACCTTTTAACCATTGCAAATTTGTTACGGGGGTTTCCTAGAGTTTCCCAGTTGGATTAAATTAGGATCATGACTGGTGTGGTTGCTTTTCCTTGGCTGAAAGAAAAATGCCACCATTAACCTTTAATTATTCACCACAAATCCAAAGGAAAAGTCCTTGGCCCAGATCCTAATGGAGCCGTTAAAGCTATTTTCCTACCCAGAGTTTAAACAGTTGGTAAGCTGGTTTAACAACCTGGTACTTTTTTTTTTTTTTCCTATTTCTTTTCCCCATAGAACGTGAAGGACCAAAAGTGAACCCTCCCTACCAATATAGGTTAGGGCAAGTGCCAAACACCTTTACCGTCTTGTTCTCTTGATTTACTCTTTTTTTTTTAATTTTTTTTTAATGTTTATTTATTTTTGAGAGAGAGAGTGAGTGCACAAGTGGGGGAGAAGCAGAGAGAGAGAGGGAGACCCAGAAACCAAAGGAGGCTCCAGGCTCTGAGCTGCCAGCATAGAGCCTGATGTGGGGCTCAAACTCACAAACGATGAGATTATAACCTGAGCCAAAGTCGGATGCTTAACTGACTGAGCCACCCAAGAGCCTGATTTACTCTTTATTCCTACTGTTCTCATTTGATAGTATTGTTGAAGTGTGTATGTGTGTGTGTGTGTGTGTGTGTGCGTGCGCCCGCATGCATGTGTACACACGTGTGTATGTGTGTATAGGAATGCTTATGTGTGGTCTGTTTAGAGCGAGACAGACTTTAGAAGCACGGAATGGTACCACATGGTGTGTCACACCCCCTCCCACCCTAGACACACACACCTCAGGAAAAGGAAAGACCAAGAGAATAAAGAAGGAAAAAATGAAAATGAACTGAGACAAAGATAGGCAACATGGAAAAGCTTATGTACAAAAACCAAGTTTTTCCTTTTCTCGATTTCATCCTTTCTTCCTTTTTTACTGAATTCAGGGTTTTTTTTCCTTCTCATTTCTAGAGTCTCTTTTCTTTCTCTGTGCCCTTATTAACTCAACCTCATTAACACTTCCCAAACCAGAAGTCATTATCCTGACACCATCTACTGCCCTCAAGTCTTACTTCTCTCTCTCTGAATTCCTCCATCTGTTCTCAGGTTCCATTTTAGGTCAGCTGCCCAAGTTAAAAAAAAAAAACAAACACAACCGCAACTCAGAATCATTCCTTATTTTTAAAATCTGCTTTATCAAGATATAAGTTACCTGTAACAAAACCTCACCCATTTTAAGTGTTCACTTTAATACAGTTTTAAGAAATGTACGCGGTCATAAAACCATCACTATAATCAGGACATAAAATATTTCCATGACTCCAGTAAGTTTTCTTTCTATCACCAGTTTTGCCTTTCCTCGCATGTTCATATAAATGGAATTAAATGATAGGTAGGTTTTTGTGTCTGACTTTTCTCAGCATGTTACTTTTGAACTTTGTCTATGTTGTCGCATGTACTGGTAGCTATACGTTTTCATCGCTGAGAAACATTGCGCTGTACAGAAGCATCACAATTGTTTGTTTGTCCATTCACCTGTTGATGGACACTTGCATTGTTTTCAGTGTGGGGTTACCGTGAATGAAGAGCAATGAGAATTCACATGTAGGTCTTTCGCAGACATATATTTTCACTTCTCTTGGGAGTAGAATTTCATTTCATTTCTAGGAAGAGAATTGCAGGATCTGATGGATGGTAAGTGTAGTTTAGCTTTATAAAACATGAATAAACTGTTTTCCAAAGGGAGTCCATTATTTTCATTCCCACCAGCAATGTATGAAACTTCCAGTTACTCCATATCATTGTCAACATTTTGTACTGTCAATTTTTAAAATTTTAGCTATTTTTGTGGGTGTGTAGTCTTACTTCATTGTTCTTTTAATTTATATTTTACAGATGACTAATGTTGTTGAGCATATTTCCATGTGTTTATGTGCCTTAAGTATAACTTCTTTGTAAATTGTCCAGATTCTTTGCCCATTTAAATATTGGGTTGTTTATTTTCTTATTATTGATTTTTTAAGAGTTCTTTACATATTCTGGATATAAGTCCTTTATCAGATACTTATTTTGCCTATGAAAGTAACCTGAAATACAGATTGGAAGTTTTTCCCATCAATGTTATTTACGATGATGAGGAAATTGGAAGCTAGTTACAATCTAATAAAAGGAAGCCTGTCCACTTCTTTATGATTCAAGAAATATTTTACAGTCATTTAATGACATTAAAATTGTAAAGATTTGAAAACTTGCTTTTGATATAATTTTAACCAGAAAATAAAATTATATGTAATATCAGCCAGGCATTTAAAAAGCCTAGAAGTATGTGCTGAAATAATAAGAATTATAGTCTTATTTTCATACTTTTCTATATTTTTCAAGATTTATACAGGAAGCATGCCTTAGATAGAAAAGGAAAAGCATCTCAGGGTGTCTGGGTGGCTCTGTTGGTTAAGCATCTGACTCTTGATCTCAGCTCAAGATAATGAGTTCAAGTCTGTGTTGGGCTCTACACTAGTCATGAAGCCTACTAAAATAAAATTAAACTAAATTAAAATAAAATAAATTAAAAGGAGAAGCATCTCATAAAATACTTGGTTAAAGGAGTGGTTCATGCTTCCTTTACAAGCTCACCTGAAGTTTTGAATTTGTGAGATCATTAGTAAACAAGTGAGTTTGTTAATTGCTTAACAGAGTGCCCAAAAGCTTTGAACTATTATTCCATCTCTGTCCTTGAACTCTAGGCAGTTTTCCTTCCCATCCAAAATGGGATTCAGAACTGTGAAGTACCTAGCAAGGTTGCCTTGTAGCTTTCTGAGGAACTGCTTCCCAAGCATGTGCTCTAAAATAGGCGAAAGCTCCTGAGTTTATGTTCAATGTCTTGCGAAGACCTTGAGCAGTCAGACGTGACTTTTTTTTAATACTTAGAAGAGAGAATATCTGTGTTCGTCAATAGAGAACGAGACCAAAGACATGTGGGCCCAGAGAGCTAGAGGGAACACAGTGTAGGCAAAGAGAAAGGCTTGGGTTAAAGAAGATACTGGAGCTAAGAAGAGGACAGACAGGAGGGGAAAGAGGAAATGGAGGAAAGAATGGAGAATGGAAGTAAATGGGTCTCTGCACTGAGAAAGTTCAGACTCTGAACCAGAACTTTGTAGTTACATTTTACAGCCATGAAGTCTTAGCCTGTAAATAATTTGTAACATTTTACTCATTTTCATTTCTCGCTCTGAAGTTATTTGTTATCTCATGAAGACTAGAAAGGAAGTACATTTACTACTGGGTTTATTGAGAAGAAGGAACTCAGGTGTCCCTAAAGGGATTACTCTCAGAAGAAGGCAATTTCCTAAGGTAATATATCTTGAGAAGGTCAATGATTCAGCTGATAGCAGAGGTATTTTTGAACCTAGTCAGTTACTTTACCTAAGGCAGGCACAGTATATATGTTTGCTGATGAGTCTCCCATGAAAAAAGAAATAATATTCAAATGATTATTTAGAAGATCTAGTAGAGGTTTATTATTTTTTAAATTTTGTTAGCCAACAAAATCTAACCAAGATTTTTTTGTTTGAAGCTTGATAAGATGGAAATGCAAAGGGCCAAGAATAACCCACACAATTGTGAAGAACAAAGTATAAGAGGACTTCCTCTACTGGATATTTACATGTACTATAAATAATTTTGTCACAAGGATGGACATACTGACCAGTGGAATAGAAGATAAATATATATGGATATTTTCTTTATGACAAAAGAGGCATTGCAAAAAAAAAAAAAAAAAGGCACTGCAAAGCAGTAAAGGAAAGATAACTTTGAATAAAAGGTGCTGGGACAATTGGATATTATGAGGGGAATCTTGACCCCTACCTTACACCATACATAAAAATTCATTCTAGATGTATCATAGACATAAATGTAAAAGGCAAATAAAGCTTCTAGAGGGCAATATAAAACAAAAGCTTCATGACTTCAAGGTAGAGAAAGATTACTTAATAAGTACTAGCCATAAAGAAAAAGATTGATACATTTGAGTACATTAAAAATGTTAATCTCATTAAAGATAAGAAAATACTTTTTAAATAGGACACAAAAGAACTAATCATAAAGAAAAAGGTGGGTACATTTGGCATTGATCTAACATTTAAATTTAACATTAATATTAAGAACTTCTATTCATTAAAAGATATAGAATATGGAATATGGAATATGGAAAAGATATTTGCAACACTGATAGCCTACAAAGAACTCAAGTATGGAATACATAAAGAAATTCTACAAACCAGTAAAAGCCAAAAGAAAAATTGGCAAAAGACTTGAACAGATACTTTTTTTTTGGGGGGGATGGGGAAGGATAGCCAATTGATAATAGACATATGAAAAGATACCTAACATCACTAATAATCAGGGCAGTGTAAATAACATAACAAGACACCATTATATTTCCACCAGAATGGCTAAAATTAAAAGACCAGCTCTACCAAGTGTTGGTGAAGCTGTGGACGGGGAATACTTTTATCTGCTGCTAGAGGAGTGTACATTAGTACAACACTTTAGAAAATTCTTGACAGAATCTAATAAAATTGAAGTTACATATAACTTAGAAATAATAAAATCATTGATAGGAAATATACCCAACAAAATATATGTACATGTTCTCTATAAGACATAAACAACAATGATCATAGCAACTCTATTTGTAATCACCTCAAACTGGAAACTGCCTCAAAGTCCATCAACATAAGAATGAATAAACAAATAACATGTATATTCATACAATACAATGCTATTAAGCAAAGTAAAAACAACAGCTACATGTAACCTGTGTGAATCTTAAAAACATATTGCTGAATAAAGGAGGCCAGATCCACAAGAATATATATTGCATAATTCCATTTATATAAAGTTAAATATAGGCAAAAAATCACTGTTTATGGTTCCACACTTAGGAGAAAAAACTATAAAGAAAAGCAATAAAATAGTTATTGCAGAAGTTAAGGGGTAATAATTATCTTTGAAAAGAAAAGAAGTAGTGATTGGGAGCAATCACTTTGGGGATTTTTGGAGTATTGGCAATTTTTTAACTCTTGAAATTGCTTTGTGAAATGTCATCAGGTTGTTTTATAGACTTTACTGTTTATGTATTAGACTGGCTCTAGAAGATACAGAAAAATTTGAGTAAACCAATAACCATAGAAGAGGGTAGCCGAAGGTCTACTTCCTAAAAGGAACCATTATCTTGTGGCTCTATGTTTAGATTCTATTTTTTTTTATGTTTATTTATTTATTTTTGAGAGATAGAGATAGACACAGAGAGAGAGAGAGAGAGAGAGAGAATCCCAAGCAGGCTCCACACTGTCACCACGGAGCCCAACATGGGGCTCAGTGGCACAAATCATGAGAACATGAACTGAGCCAAGATCAAGAGTCAGACACTTAACTGACTGAGCCACCCAGGCACGCCTGTTTATATTCTAACAAACTTTCCAGGAACAAATGTTTCCTATCTTATACCACTGTTTCTGTGCTAGCATAATCTTATAACAGAACTAAATAAGAAAAGGAGAAGAAATTTAAAATACAACTTAAGCTCACTTGTAAAAAGATCTCAGCATTCTAAATAAAGTACATTTGACCCTTGAAGAACATCAGTTTGAACTGCATGGGTCCACGAACACAGGGATACTTTTCAATAAATATACGTAAAGTACTGTAGATGTATTTTATCTTCCTTATGATATTCTTATTAACATTTTCTTTTCTCTGGCTTACTTTATTGGAGGAATACAATATATAATACATATAGCATTCACAATATGTTTCGATAGACTGTTTATGTTATCAGTGAGTCTTCTAGTTAACAGTAGGCTATAAGTAGTAAGTTTTTTGGGAGTCGAAAATTATACACAGATTTTCAACTACACGGGGGTTGGCCTCCATAATTTCCTTGTTGTTCAAGGGTCAACTATACTAGCAAGTCAAATCTTGCAATTCATTGAAAGAATAATAATTATGATCAAGTAAGATTAATCCTAGGAATGAGGGGTACCTGGGTGGCTTAGTTGGTTGAGCATCCAACTCTTGGTTTCAGCTCAGGTCACCATCCCGGGGTCATGGGATTGATTGAACACTGTGTTAGGCTCTGCTGAGCATGGAGACTGCTTCGGATTCTCTCTCTTCTCCCTGCCCCTCTCCCCCATGCCCTCCCTCCCTCTGTAAAATAAATAATATGAAAATGATAATAATAGGGGTGCCTGGGTGGCTTAGTTGGTTAAGTGTTCGATTTCGGCTCAGGTCATGATCTCATGGTTTGTGAGTTCGAGCCCCACATTGGGCTCTGTGCTGACAGCTCAGAGCCTGGAGCCTGCTTCGGATTCTGTGTCTCCCCCTCTCTCTGACCCCCCATGCTCATGCTCTGTCTCTCAATAACAAATAAAAACGTTAAAATATATATATATATATATATATATATGTGTATATATATATATATAAAGAAAATGATAATAATAATAAAAAGATTTATCCCAGGAATGAAAAGGTGTTTGAAAACCAGAATACCTAGAATGCAATCCACTGGGAAAGCAAAATGAAAGAGGAAGATGATATGATTACCACTCAGTAGATGACACAGAAGTACAGATCCATACCACATATAAATGGAGTATTACTCCCATTTATGAGATATTATTCATGCATGAAAAAGAATGATGGAACAACCTGGAAACATCATGCTAGGTGAAAGAAGCAAAAAGGCCACAAATTGTATGATTCTATTTATATGAAATGTCCAGAATAGGCATATCCATTGAAACAAAAGTTTTCTACTCCCGTTGTAACAGAAAACACACCTCGAGAAGTGTCATGCCAGAAATGCGAGTATGGTTCATTATTGGGATTTGTTTTAATCTGCCACTGTATTAATAGATCAAAGGACAAAAACAATACAATCATCTCAGTAGATACTGAAAAGCCACTTAGCAAAATGGAACACCCATTCCTGATTCAACAAACAACCCCAAATCAAAACAAAACCCAGAAAGTCTTGCTACCTTAGGAATAGCTAGATTTTTTTTTTCATCATAAAAATCTGGCATCATACTTAAATTCCCATGAAAGTAAGGAAGAAGACATCATACCTTAATAGTGTTCTGAAAATCCTAACCAGTATAATTCAGTAAGGCAAGAATTTAAGAGGTAAAGTACCTCTTGCAGTAAGAAAGATGTATTATTTTGAAATGATATCAAAAAATAACTAGAAATCTGAAGAGAATAGGTCAAAGAAATACTAGAAAGTTGTGGGAAATTGCAAGAATGGCTATACTGCTTTGCAGCTCTTCTCAGAAGTGGAGTTTATTTCTCCACATGTTGAATCTGAGCGGGATCATCAGTTTTCTTTAGGATAATGGGATATTAGTAAACATGATGCAAGCAGAAACTTGTAAAGTGCTTATGCACCTCTTTAACCATTTTAAGGAACTTCGAAACCACTATTCTGTGATCTGAGCCTACTGTTAGCCTGCTGGGTGGTGAGAGACATGTGGTTAAGTCACCCTACAGGCTCAGAGGACACAGAACCAACCACTAAACACATATATAAGCGAGGTCATCCCAGACTAGCTATATTAACTAAGGTGTCAGTTAACTGAACAGATAAACCAAGCTGGCCTAGGCCAGAAGAACGAGTTGACTCACAGAGGTGAGAAAATAACAAATGCTTGTTATTTGAAGCTACTAAATTTTGGGGTGGTTTGCTTTGCAGTAAAAGCTAACTGGAACAGAAATTATATAAGTATTTATTTTAAAAATGTTTAGTTTTTAGAGAGAGAAAGTGGGGGAGGGGCAGAGAGAGGGAGACAGAGGATCTGAAGTGGGGTTGGTGCTGACAGCAGCGCCATAGTCAGATGCTTAACGGACTGAGCCATCCTGGTGCCCCATTTAAGAATTTATTAAAGTAGTTGGTTTATTTTTGTACAGTTAATGCACAGAATTGATACACTGTTAGAAAATACGATGGAAGAAAAGATCTCATCTACAATAGCAATACTACCACCAATTTACCTGAAAATAAACTTAACCGGAAATAGGCAGGACCTAAATAAAGTGTAATATCTCTATTATAGGATATTATTTCTTGATAAATTAATCTATAAACTCAATGTGGTCTCAATAAAAAATGTATTAAACATTAAAAAAAGACATTTAAATGCATTTTAAAGTTACTAGAATTAAAAAGTTTGGTTCTGGAAACAATTTAGACAGATCAATGGAATAATATAGAGAATCCAGATATAAACTGAAATACACGTGAGATTTTAGTAGATGATAGGTGACATTTCCAAACCACGAGAGAAAAGATGGATTATTTAAAAGAAAACAGCGTTGGAACTATTTGGGGGAAAAAATTAAGCTGTATAACCCCACTCCTTTCATCAAAGCAAGTTCCGAAAGGAAAGTAATAAAATGTTAAGATGAAACTCTAAAGGTACCAACAATAAAGAAGCCAGATAGAAAAGGCCACATATTATATGATTCCATTTATAGGAAAAGTCCTGGGAATCCATAGAGACAGAAAGTAGATTACTGATTTGCCAGGGGCTGGGGGGACAGGAAAATGGGTAATGACTGCTAAACTGTATGTGAGGTTTTTTGGGAGTAAAGAAAAAGCTCTAAAATTAGTGGCAATGGTTACCCAACTTTGGAAACACAAAAGCCACTGCATTGTACACTTTTAAACAGTGAATTTAATAGTATGTCAATTATATTTCAATAAACTTATATTTGGAGAAGAAAAAGAAGGAGAAGAAGAAAGAACCCAGAGGCTAGAGAGTCCACAGGAGACTCTGACCCCAGTAGTTAGGTCAGGGACACTGGAGCTGGGTCTGGAAACAGATGTTACAATGTTATGCTCTTGAGAAGCAGCTGTTATAATTTATAGGTGAGAAGGGGAGAAAAGGGATTAACCTCTCTTGGCTCTGATGATTCCATGACTCTGCCTTCTCCCAAGAACTTAGGACTCTGCATGCCCTGGATAATCATTTTAAACTTACTATATGGTTTTTGGGTTTAAAAAAATGCTGGAAGAGGGGCGTCCGGGTGGCTCAGTAGGTTAAGTGTCCAACCCTTGACTTTGGCTCAGGTTATGATCTCATGTGGTGGAATCGAGCCCCACGGTGGGCTCTGTGCTGTTAGCACAGAGCTTGGGACTCTCTCTCCTTCTCTCACTACCCCTTCCCCACTTGTGTGCACTCTCTCTCAAAATAAATAAATGAACTTAAAAAAAATTCCAGGGGCCCCTGGGTGGCTCAGTTAAGGGTTTGACTTCGGCTCAGGTCATAGTCTCACAGTTCGTAGGTTTGAGCCCCACATCGGGCTCTGTGCTGACAGCTCAGAGCCTGGAGCCTGCTTTGGATTCTCTCTCTCTCTCTCTCTCTCTCTCTCTCTCTCTCTCTCTCTCTGCCCCTACCCCACTCACACTCTGTCTCTCAAAAATGAGTAAACATTATGGGGCGCCTGGGTGGCTCAGTCGGTTGGGCAGCCAACTTCAGCTCAGGTCATGATCTCACGGTCTGTGGGTTCGAGCCCCGCGTTGGGCTCTGTGCTGACGGCTCAGAGCCTGGAGCCTGCTTCCAATTCTGTGTCTCCCTCTCTCTCTGCCCTTGCCCTGTTCACGCTGTGCCTCTATGTCTCTCAAAAATAAATAAACATTAAAAAAAATGAGTAAACATTAAAAAAAATTTTTTTTAATTCCGGAAGAAAACATGGGTGAATTCATTTATAATCTTTTCATAAAGACATTTCTAAGCATGAACCCACAGGTCAAATGAAAAATGATTGATGCATTTTGCATAGAAATCAGCAGTTTTTATGTTAAAAAGCCACATATTTGTGATATTATAATTGTTTTTCAAAGTTTTTATCTTTAGAGATATATACTGAAATACTTGTGGATGAAATAAGATGATATCAGAGTTCTGCTTCAAAATAATTTGGAGCCTGCTTCAGATTCTATGTCTCCCTCTCTCTCTGCCCCTCCCCTGCTCATGCTCTGTCTCTTTTGCTCTCAAAAATAAATAAAATATAAAAAAATATATAAAAAAACCACAAAACAATTTGGGGTTGAAGCTTGGTAATTAGGACATGGGGTACTCTTCTATCTGCTTTTTTATGTTTGATTTTTCCATGATAAAAAGTAAAAAATAAATAGCAAGAAAAAATCTATGTACAAATTTAAATTTTTTTAATGTTTATTTATTTTTGGCAGAGAGACAGTGCATGAGCAGGGGAAGGGCGGAGAGAGGGGGAGACACAGAATCTGAAGCAGGCTCCAGGCTCTGAGCCATCAGCACAGAGCCCGACGCGGGGCTCGAACCCACAGACCGTGAGATTATGACCTGAGCTGAAGTCGGCCGCTCAACCGACTGAGCCACTCAGGCGCCCCTGTACAAATTTAAAAGATGAACTAGAAACAAATATTTGCATCATAAGATATAAAAGGGCTAGTTCCTTAATTTATAAAGAGCTCATAAAAATCACTCAGAAAAAGACAACACAAAAGAGAAAAAGTGGGTGAAAATATCAACAGGCAGAACAATGAAAAGGAAACAAAGCAGCCAAGAAACTTGAGAAAAGATGATCAATCCCACTCAAACATGCAAAGGAAAACAGTAACGAGATGCCACTTCTCACCTAGCAAGCTGGCAAACATGAGGAGGTTTGATAAAAGGCAGTATTGGTAAAGGAGGGAGACAGTTGGACCTCCATACTGTGGTGAGAGTGTAGGTGGGTACCACCTATTAAAAAGACAACTTCAGAATATATGTCAACATGTTAAAAATACATCCCGGTATATATATAGTGGAATATTATTCAGCCCTACAAACGGAGGAAATTCTGACATATGAGACAACAAGGATGAACCTTGAAGATATTATGCTAAGTGAAGGAAGCCAGACATGAAAGGACAAATGATCTGTGACTCTACTTACATGAGGTACTCAGAATAGTAAGATTCATAGAGACAGAAAGCAGAATGGTGGTGGCTAGGGCTGGAGGCAGGGGCTCATAGAGAGTTGCTGCTACACTTGTTTGTTTTATTGAAGTATAGTTGACACACAATGTTACATTAGTTTCAGGTGTGCAACATAGTGATTCAACAAGTTTATACCATATGCTGTGCTCCCGGCAAGTGCAGCTACCATCTGTCACCATGCAACGCATTCCCAAACTTTCACTGTATTCCCCATGCTGTGTCTTTTATCCCCATGACTTATTCATTACATAATTGGAAGCCTGTATCTCCCACTCCCCTCACTCACTTCGCGCATCCTCTCATCCCCCTCTCCCCTCTGGCCACCATCAGTGCATTCTCTGTATTTATGGGTGAGAGTTACTGTTTAATGGGTAGAGAGCTTCCACTTTGCAAGATGAAAGGAGTTCTGGAAATAGATGATGGTGATGGTTGCAGATTAGTATGAATGTACTTAATGCCACTGAACTGTACACTTAGTCTTTAAGACAGTAAATTCTGCATTATGCGTATTTTGCCACAATTTTTAGAATTTGGGGGAAAAATCCCCCTTGACTCAGCGGTTTCACTTCCAAACATTTGCCTTATGTTAGAAAGCAGAAATATGCGAAGGTTTCATTCCCACTGCAACAGCAAAAATTTCAAACAGCCTAGGGGTCCGATGATAGTAAGCTGGTTAAATAAGTGTTACAGAAAGCACCTCTCCAGAGATTTCTAGAAGGTAGACTGAATCCTGGAATACGTAACTATGTAATCAGGGCAATAGAGTTCCACAGAGTGTGTGTTGTATGGCCCATGCATACACATTTTTAAAAGTGTGTGTGCTCCGTGTGTATGTGATTTATTCATAATAATTTTTATACGTAAAACATTTTTTCTGCACTTATAAATAATTAATATTGGGGGAGAAGGGTAGTGATGGTGGTCCAGGTGACAGTAAGACTTAACGTTAAGCCTTTTTTGTAGTGTGTGGATTTTTCTCCCGTTAGGACGTACTTGTTTTTAGTTTTTCTAAGTATAAAGGCAATGTAACATTTTGTACTCAGATGCTGAGCCCTGGCATATGGTTTACAAGATGCATCTCCATCTGAGTATCTTATCTAACCATCCTTATTAAAAAGGTCAAATCTCAAAATCATAACGCTGAACATTATTTTGACTGTCAACACCTTTCTTCTGTTTTTCCTTCTCTCCTTCCATTCCTCCTGGGTGCTCACTTCCCTGTCTAAACTCAACTACCACCTTGCATGTGGTTGTCAGACGCTGCGCAGGGACGTTGTTGGAAATGCCACGTCGAACTTTCTATAGCTCTCCTTGCAGCCAGTACGTGTGCACAACGCACTGAAAGTTCAATACCTATCTAAAAAATAAATTTTTCTTGGTCGTGATCGATGCTCTTGCTTTGAAAACCTCCAGGCTGCAGCCCTGAAACTTTGTTTCAAGCACCTTAGCCCTGTGCCTCTTTTCACTCAGGGCCCCCACCGTGTTTAGTAGTGTCATGTTCAGTGCAAGTGGTAAGCCTACACTCCTTTGTGTGTGGGCGTCCTCTAACCTTTCACGGATGGTTTCCCATGTCTTTGGTCGGTTAGCTCCCTTCTCAGGACGAGCAAGGTAGAGTAAAGAGTCCTGGACAACTGAACCAGCAGAGCAAAGTTTAGTCCCAACTTGGTCACCAACTTATACATTCTTATTCTGGGGTTCTTCCCACCCCCAGAGTCTTTCTTTTAATTCATTAGCTCTCTTGAGATATCAGAACAGTATATTTTCAGGACTTTGTTGTTTAGCATTTTTTCCTCCGTTCTCTTCTCCTCTTATTTCCTTCTGACTCCTTTGATGCTGACTCCTTTACTCAATGTTTCAAGTCATAAAAACAGAGCGAGTTTCTTTCTTTCTTTCCACTCTTAATTGAAATTCCAACTCAAAACCACCCCTTGCCGAGCATTTGTAGCTTATATTACAGTGTTGGGAAGCAGGATAAAGCTCAGCACAGCAGAAACCATGAGTCCTAGAGGAACGAGGACTAGAATTGATTCCAATATCACCATTTATTTTCTTGATGTTCCTGGGTCTCTGATCCATCATTGTTCAGACCTTTCCTGACTTACAGTGGGGTTATGTCCCAATAAACCCATCATAGATTGAAAATTGCCTAAGTCAAAAATGCATTTATATGAGTAACCTACTCAGAGCACCTGCGTGGCTCAGTTGGTTAGGTGTCCAACTCTTGATTTCGGCTCAGGTCATGATCTCCTGGTTTGTGAGATCAAGCTCCATGTCAGGCTCTGTACTGACAGTGCTAAACCTGCTTGGGATTCTCTCTCTCTGCCCCTCCCCTGCTCTCTCTCTCTTTCTCTCTCTCAAAATAGATAAACATTAAAAAAAATACAAGTAACTCATTCAGCATCATAACCTAGCCTAACTTAAACATGCTCACAACACTTACATTAGCTTACAGTTGGGCAAAATCATCTAACACAAAGCTTATTGTATAATAAAGTGTTGTACATCTCATGTAACTTATTGAATACTGTACTGAAACATAGGATGCTGGTGTGGGCACAGAATGAGGGTAAGTGTATGGGTTGTTGCCCGTGTGATCACGCGGCTGACTGGGAGCTGTGTCTTGCTGCCACTGCCCAGTACCACAGGAGAGGACCCTACTGTATATTACCGGTCCAGGAAAAGATCCAGATTCGAAATTCAGTAGGGTTTCTACTGACTGCGTATTGCTTTTGCACCATGGTAAAGTCAAAAAATCAAAAAATCGTTCATCCAAACATCATAAGTCTGGGGCCATCTATATTATGGGCAATAAATTGTCAGGCTTACCCATCACCCAGTCCTGTCCAGCCCTACCTGGTCAGAGCTTACAACTCAGTTGTCTCAGGATAGGTTCTCTCTGTAGGTGATACCCCCGGCTCCCAGGCTCACGGGTACTCCTTCTCCTTCCCAGTTAACTGCACCTCCTGGCTTACTCCACTAGAGCCTGTCCTCTTAGCCAACCGGAGTTCTCTGTGGAGAAACAATGGGGGAAGCAGGTGGAAGGTGGGGTAAAGGAGATAGAGAGGGACATGAAGCCAGCTTTTTAGCCCCAAAACATTCAGTGAGAAGTGGCTCCATGGGGGGCTGGTCCTAAAGCCCCTTAATGCTCCCACTATTTCCCCAATGGACATTCTGAATCATCTCAGAGATAGAGTTACTGGTTAGCTGGAGATTAATCTTGCAGGTCAGGTGAATCACGCTTTCATTCCATTGTTTGAGAGGCCAGTGGCCGCTCACGAGAGGATGCCAGCTCTCTCGGGATGGTTTCTCCTTAACTTAGCGGCTTCCACCCAATCAACAAGAAGAGCATGCGGGTGTTGTTTTATTTCACTCTCATGATGTGCTGCTCTATGTTGTTTGTTATAACACTTTCCACAACTTTCTCTCCCCCACCTCCAAAAATAGCAAATGACATTGCTTGCCCAGATTTTCCACCTGAGTTTGTTTTTCATTTTGAGAGAACTCAGCATGGTGCTGAGTGCTGCCTCAGCACCTACTAAATACTGGTATTTAACCCCAGGACAAAGTCAAAGGTTGTACATTTCTGTTATGCAGCTGTAACCGTCTTAATTCTTGGCTTGAGAAAAAAGGACATTGTGACGTGAGCACTATATATGGGAATAGCCTGGATGTGCATGGAGTTCTGTATTAAATATGTTCCTGAAATTTAATGTGTACGTGGATTGATCTTATAGCAAAGTCGAGCTTACCCAGCATGGCTGGTAAATAGGGTTTCCATGATAATCGAGTATCTTGAGAGAAGGAAACCTACGTTCTACGGAACACATGTGTAACCTGGTATCTCCAGGCCACATTAGCCAGAGGATTGGAATAGGGTCACAGGACCAGTGATAACGCTCTGGCAGGGTCCGCTTTATGGTCGGACAACCTATGCTCCACACTCAGACAGGCTCTGTGGTTGTAACTCCCTGCTGCAGCTGTTGGGAAATTCTTAATGTAAAAACAAGAGGCCCGCATTTTCAGTTTTGCATTGGGCCCTGCAAATTCTGTTGCCAATCCTGCTCCCTGGCTCTGGTTCCATCTACTTTTACTCCCCATTGCTACAACCCTTCGTTAAAACCAACCCCAATTCTGTCCAGCAGCTAGCTCCCTGGTGGGTGGGTTTCACAGATTTGATGATATCACCTGGGCGCCTACTTTGTGTCACTGCATTAACTTCCCCTTCTGTCCCCACAGGCAGACACCGTGACTGGGATGTGTGGCAGCTCGTGGGGAGCTACAGGCAGGGTGCCCATGTCTTTGGAGTCCTCGGAGGGCTGGAGGCATGCTGCATGTTCCTGCAGAAGGTCTGTCTTTGGGACGCATTTTATATCTTGCCTGGGAGTCCATCTGCTTGTGTCCCAAATGCTTCACAGAGCTCAGCAAGAAAACGGCTCCTCAAAGGTCTGCTTGTGGCCTCTCTCCCCTCTCTCAGATCCTGAGAGGTAAGACCAGCTACCTCCCAGTCTCCCTGCCACTGCCTCTGGTCTAACCGCGCCCCCTCTCCTGCAGCCACCTTCTGCCTTCTACCCTAGAACTTTATCATCAGCCCTCTGACTCCAGCTCCTGCTTTCCTCTGAAGTCCTCACGAACCATGGATGAGCAGTTTCCAAAGAACAGCTCTGTGCTTTTCCGAGCACCACTTCTGGAGTTTATTAATAAGCACAGCAACGAAGAGGGGGATTCCCTAGTCAAATGAACTTGGGAAACACCACAAATTAGATGCTCTTCTTGGAGATTTAATCAATCGCTATTAAGAATGTTTAAAGTTCAGGGAAGAAACGACTTTAACCTAGTGTTTCCTAAATTAAATTGGCCATTCAACCTGCCCCCCCCCACTGCCCCTCCCCACACACAGTTAGCATTCTGCAATAGCCTTCTTGGGGCATGCTCACTTAGAATAGAATAAATTGAAACAAACCAATTCTGAATATAATTCAATCTTTCTTTGAGGACTTATAAAGGTTCTGGCATTTACCTTTTGATCTGTGGACAAGTAGAAATTAAGCATGCTTTGAATCGCATTTAAAATACACTGAAGACATTTAGCCTTCTACAACTAGGCATGAGGTAGATACTCAGCAGATACTTGCTGCATTACTGAATTTAAAGAAACACTTTGGGTCTCAGCTTCTTATACTTAGAGGATTAGTTGGTCCTAAGTTGGTCTCTACGGTCACTTCATAAATACTTAGTGTTTTTTAAGCCAGGCGCTTGGCCAGGAACTGAGGTTTAGAGAGCAGGTTCCTCCTCCAAAAGAGCTCACAGTCTAGTAGAAAATGAGCAACAGACAAATAATTGTAAAACAATATGATACTGTTACAAGAGATATATACTAAGTGTTATGGGAGTATAGAGAGGAAGTAACACTGAGCTGGCTCTTAAAGTATGAGCAGGGGTTTGTTAGGATGAGAAGATGTGGGGAAAGGGAATTCCGAGCTAAATACACAGAATGTATAAATGCTTAGAGGCCTAAAGCACAAAAATTTTTCCAAGACATTTCTAGGCCTAAATTCCTTAACTTTATATGTGCTGTAATAAATTGCACAATACAAATGATCATGCCCAAATTCATATTTTTAAATTCAGAGTTCTATATGTTAATATATAGAACTCCGTATGTTTAAAATCTCCTTACAGTGGCTCCATCTGAGGTAATTGTCTGAGCTTTTCTTAAGAAAACCAAGTTACTGGATCATAACTTATCCCATTTCCCTTTAAGGTCTACATATGCCAAGAAGCCCAGCACGGAGGCCAAGCAGCTCTGTCCCTGCTAGCTTCTCCCATTCTGCTAACTTCTGTCCTTCTGGTGCGATGTCTGGACAGCTCAGGAGGGTTACTCCAGACCCTATGCCCTGGGCCTCTCCAGATTATACTCCATAGCTTTCTGGGTTCCAATGGCAGCTTTCAGGGTTTGGTGGCTGGTTCCGATGAAGTAGTCGATGGTTGTGTGTGTGCACGTGTAAAATCATTGAGGCTTCTCATCTTTTAACTTCGAGCGTATAATTTTTATTCTGGTTCCCTTTTCTCTTCTGTCTCCAGAATAAACTCTCATCTTTATCCTGTGGTGGGTTATCTGTTTTTCTTCTTTTCTTTTTTCCTTTTAAGCTTATTTATTTTTTTAAGCTTATTTATTTATTTTGAGAAAGGGAGGGAGGGAGAAAGCAGGGGAGGGGCAGAGAGAGACAGAGAGAGAGAGAATCCCAAGCAGGTTCCATGTTGTCAGCGCACAGCCCAATGTGGGGCTCGATCTCATGAACCATGAGATCCTGACCTGAGCCGAAACAACAGTCAGACACTTAACTGACTGAATCACCCAGGCGCCCTGGGTCACCTGTGTTTCAGTGCAAAGACTACACTAGGAAGATGAAGTTCCAAGTGGTGGTTCTCCTGGGCAGAGGATTAGTAAACTTTGTATTTCTGTTACCCACATAAAGCAAAAAAAATTTTCCATATTAAAAGGCCAGAAAAACGCTGCCACGACCTCCATCCCCAGCACTTTTAATGTACCATTTGATGATTTACCATTATTGTTATTTATTGGTTATTTCAGGATGTTTGTGCCCATAAGGTTGCTGGATAATTTTCATTGTGAGCTGCTTTATTTGTTTTATAGGCAATGCTAAAGCACGATTAACTAACACATGGTGCTTGATGAAGCACCCAGTGATGCCCCGATATGTGCCCATTTGAAGTCAAGGCCCCATGTTACCCAGAAGAGGTGACTCATTAGGTGGGTAAAGCTTTTGCAGGAGTTATTTTTAAATGAACTCCTCAGCATGCATTGTCACCTCAAAAAGAGCAGGGCTTTAAGGGGATGGACAAAAAAGAAAGCTTAATTTAGATGCCTGCAAGAATTGTTTGAAAAATATAGGACATTTGCTCAGGCTAGAGAGTGTCCCAAGGATAAAGGTATAGGAACTGGACAAATAGAACAAGGCCTCTAAACACGTGGGAGAGAGAAACTGAGGGCAAATTTCAAGGGGTGTCTAAATTTTATCTCAGCAGACCATGCTATGTGCTACAATGCTTTAGATTTTTAGTTTGATTAAATGTGTCTAACATTCAAGTAACATCGTGTTTGACTCACACAATGGAGTACTACACAGCTATAAAGATGAACAGGGACTACAGGGAGCAATCCCAAGACTACATGGTTGGTGAAAACAAAGCAAAGTAGATACAAGTATCTATAGTGTGCTCCTGTTTTATCTAAGGAAGGAGTATACAATATATGAAATTATTTGCTTATTTTTTTAAATGAAGGAATAAGCCATAAAACTTTGTTTCTAAAAAAGAATATCTAGGGAGGCCAGGGTGGCTCAGTTGGTTAAGCCTATGACTCTTGGTTTCAGCTCAGGTCGTGATCTCACAGTTTGTAAGTTTGAGTCCCGTGTTGGGCTCTGCACTGACAGTGTGGAGCCTGCTTGGGACTCTCTCTCTCCCTCTCCCTCTCTGCCCCTTCCCTGCTCTCTATGTCCTGCACAGAGTCTGAAGCAGGGCTCGATCCCATGAACTGTGAGATCATGACCTGAGCTGAAATCAAGAGTTGGACGCTTAACCAACTGAGCCACTCAGGTGCCCTGTGAACTCATGGATTTTTTAAAATGTATTTCAAAATAATAAATAAATAAAAAAAGATTATCCATGTGGAAGAGGAGGAACAAGGTGGAGAGGACTGGAGTAGAACACGCACTCCTCTGAATACATCTGGTATTGTACATTAAAAAATTTTTTTTTAATGTTTAGTTTTGAGAGACAGAGACAGAGCGTGAGCAGGGGAGGGGCAGAGAGAGAGGGAGACATGGAATCGGAAGCAGGCTCCAGGCTCTGAGCTGTCAGCACAGACCTCAACGCGGGGCTTGAACTCACAAACTGCGAGATCATGACCTGAGTCAAAGTCAGATGCTCAACTGACTGAGCCAACCAGGTGCCCCTGGTAATGTAGATTTGACTTTGGAAACTTGTAAACATTTTACATAATTTTGTTAAAAAAAAAAAAGTAATTCCTAAAGGAGTGCCTGGGTGGCTCGTCGGTTGAGGGTTTTGGCTCAGGTCATGGTCTGGAGATCGTGGGATCTGGCCCTGTGTCGGGCTCTGCACTGAGTGTGGGGCCTGCTTAGAATTCTCTCTATCTGTTTGTATGTCTCACTTTCCCTATGCTCGTGCTCTCTTTCTCTCTCTCTAAAAAAAATAATAAATAAATAATAGATTAAAAAAATAAAAAGCAATCCCTAAAAACCAAAATCAAAATGAAACCAATGAACTGAAATGTAAGCTCTGAGTCTGTGGGATAACTACACAGAAACTACTTCAAGAGACTTTAATTTGACTTTCATTATTATGGTAAACCCTAAAAATAAAAATAACTACATAACAATATTAAATGGATATTAGTAATCATGTTACTGGTGATGGTGTTGAAACAGTTATTCTAAGATAGTTGTAACTTTATTGTGAAATAAAGCAAATAAATAACGTCCTACTGACTTTGAGAATTGGGATTTTTGATAAGGGAGAAAGAAAGAAAATATAAATGCAACATTGGTGAAGTTCAGAAAGCATCTTATAGTCTTGTTTGAAAATGTCATGTGAACTCACTATGTATTTTCTCTTGAAAAAGGAGGAGGAAGGGGCACCTGGGTGGCTCAGTCGGTTAAGTGTCTGACTCTTAGTTTCCGCTCAGGTCATGATCTCACGGTTCATGGGTTTGAGACCCACGTCGGGCTCTGTGCTGACAACTCAGAGCCTTGAAGCCTGCTTTGGTTTCCATGTCTTCCTCTCTCTCTGTTCTTACTCCACTTGCACTCTGTCTCTCTCACTCAAAAATAAATAAACATTAAAAAAAATTTTAAAAAAAAGAAAGAAAAGAAAAAGGAGGAGGAGGAGAAAAGTATTTCCCAACTCTTTCTACTGAAATAGCCTAGAAACTATGATCAACTCAGTGGCCTGACAACACTAGAGTCCAGGGTATTATCTCTAAATCTCATTTCCCATTAAAAAGAATTGGGGTACTTGGAGAAATGGCTGATTTCAGAGATGAGGCAGAAAATACACGAACTGAGTCTAGAATATAAGGAATCTTTCATACCAGAAGTCAAGAAAATTACTAAGATCTTGTTAAAAAGACTCAGGAGTCAACATGATTAAACTCCCACTATGGGGCACCTGGGTGGCTCAGTCGGTTGAGCGTCAGACTTCGGCTCAGGTCATGATCTCACAGTTCATGAGTTCAAGCCCTGCATCAGGCTCTGTGCTGACAGCTCAGAGCCTGGAGACTGCTTAGATTCTGTCTCTCTCTCTCTCTCTCTGCCCCTCCTCCACTCATGCTCTGTCTCTCAAAAATGAATAAATGTTAAAAATTAAAAAAAAATTAATGTTAAAAAAATGTTAAAAAAAAAACCCACTAGTCAAATATGGCACAAGTTGAATATTAATAAGAATAAGAGTAGCAATGGGTTGAAATACATTTTAAAAATCCATGAGTTCACAGGGTGCCTGAGTGGCTCAGCTGGTTAAGCGTCCAACTCTTGATTTCAGCTCAGGTCATGATCTCACAGTTCATGGGATCGAGCCCTGTTTCAGACTCTGTGCTAATAGTGCAGAGCTTGCTTGGGATTCTCTCTCTCCCTCTCTCTTTGCCCCTCCTCCACTTGTGCTCTCTCTCTCTCAAAATAAGTAAATAAACATTAAAGAAGAATCCACGAGTTCATATCATACTTAAAACAAAATCGATGGGGCACCTGGGTGGCTCAGTCGGTTAGGCAGCCAACTTCACTTCAGGTCATGATCTCACTGTCTATGAGTTCGAGCCCTGCGTCGGGCTCTGTGCTGATGGCTCAGAGCCTGGAGCCTGCTTCAGATTCTGTGTCTGCCTCTTTCTCTGCCCTTCCCCTGCTCATGCTGTGTCTCTCTGTCTCTCAAAAAATAAAGAAATGTTAAAAAAAAAAAACCACAGACAACAAAATTGAATACCAAAAAGAAACTAACCAACCAATCAAAGAAAGAAACAAACAAAAAAAACCCAAAACCAAAATCGAACACCAACTTCCAGGGAAGATGGGGAGGACCCTAAAAAGGGAAAAGTGAGTGGGGGGATGGGTGAGATAGGTGAAAGGGACTAAGCGTATACTTAACCTGGCAAGCACTGAGTGCTAATGTATAGAATTGTTGAATCACTATATTATACACTTGAAACTAATGTAACACTGTATGTATACTATACTGGAATTAAAATAAAAAAATAAAGCAATTCAGGAGATAACTGCACCATGGACACATGAAAAAAATCAAATACCTCACTGTCCAACTTTGGCAGATGCTAGGAAACCAACTCATCATTTTGAAAACTAGTA
This sequence comes from Paguma larvata, assembly GCA_030068075.1. Classification (NCBI taxonomy): domain Eukaryota; kingdom Metazoa; phylum Chordata; class Mammalia; order Carnivora; family Viverridae; genus Paguma; species Paguma larvata. Next base: position 51,932,702 of record CM057836.1, read on the forward strand.
AATAAGCATTTATCTTATGTTTCCTGTATAATATGCACTTCAGGGTAGAAACAGTTGAGGAACAGACATTTCTCTTTATAGAAGTATTTCAACTAATACAGGAAGAGACGAGAGAATTAGAATATCACCTTTTGCAGGTCCTAATTAATTAACGGACCTTGACACTTATCGGTGGTTGCTGACATAGCAAAACAAGAGCCAGCCATTATTTGTTCCCTAATGAGAAATAAACAATACCATCCACGAAGTGTTCCTGCTCCCCCAAATCAAACATGGATCTGATCACAGGAAATATAGGGGAGAGAGGAACATGTTAAACACATCATGATAATGCAGTCAGAAAAATCCAGATAGGAAACTGCTAGAGATAGATGACTCAGCACCTTCAATATATTGAAAGGGGAAAAGTAATGGAAATAAAACCTATAGATTAAAAGAAACTCAAGAAACACATCAACCAATTGCAATGTGTAGGCCTTAGATCCTGATTTAAGCAAATTCGAATAAAAAAATCCATGAGACAATTGGGAAAATTTAAACACTGACTGGATATTAGATGATATTAGGGAACCAATATTAAATTCTTCAGGGCACCTGGGTAGTTCAGTTGGTTAAGCGTCTGACTTCAGCTCAGGTCATGATCTCATGGTTCATGAGTTCAAGTCCTACTTTGGGTGAGCTCATGCCTGCTTCCAGTGAACATGAGTCCAGCTTCTTTCTCTTCTTCTCTCTGCCCCTCGCTCACTTGCGTCATTTTTCTCTCCATAAAAAGAAATTGGGGGCACCTGGGTGGCTCAATCGGTTAAGGGTCCGAGTTTGGCTCAGGTCATGATCTCACAGTTCGTGGGTTCGAGCCTCGTGTTGGGCTCTGTGCTGACAGCTCAGCGCCTGGAGCCTGCTTCAGATTCTGTGCCTCCCTCTCTCTGTGCTTACTCTCTCTCTCTCTCTCTCTCAAAAATAAACATAAAAAATAAAAAAAAATTCATTTCTTCAATGTGATAAAAGTGTTGTGGGTATACTTTCAAAGAGTCCTTATATTTTAGAGAACATAATGAAAATGATACAACGTCAGAGATTTGTTTCACAACAACCCAGGGTAGTGTAGGATGTGGGTGTGTGTATAGATGATAAAAGATTCGGCATAAATTGATACTTGTAGAAACATGGTGATGTATTCATCATATTATTTTTTGATTTTCCTTAATGAAGTCTTTTTAAAGCACGCAGTGCCACCCTTCTAATACGAGCCAAGCAAACCCAGGAGTGGGGGATGCCTCTTTGCATGCACCTAGAAAGAGCAGTTGATCAAAAATCAGGAAATGGTAGACTTCGGGGAGACCCGGAAATTCGAAGTTCCAAGGCTTGAACCACCCCTACACTGCTCCTTAAGTTTGCTGCCCACATTCCCCTGTGACAGCTTTGAAAGCTCTTTCTTACCTTGGGCAGAAATTTGTCGCCCTGTATCTTTCTTCTACCTAGAGATTTTAGGCCTAATCCTTCCTCACAAAACAGTCCCTTAGATATTTGAAAACAGCATTCACCTGTTCCTCTCACCCTAACCCCATATGCAGGGATTTTGAGCTCCAGCACTCACTCTGTCCCCTGTTGCACAGACCCATGACTTTGGTCCCCTGTCATTCTGGCTGCTCCGATCTCGGAACAGTTTGACTTCTAAGTTATGTGTTCTGGAATGAAGAGATCTGGGTGTGGCCTGACAATTGCAGAGAACAACAGGGCTATTGCCTCCCTTGTGCCAGTTACTGCATTTCTTCCTACCACAGGCTGGAGCATGTGTAAACAAAGTTCCAAGCGCTGAGTGTTAAATTTTCAAGAATTCTTTGAACCAATTGTTAAATGCAGGCAATCATTAAAAGTTAAATTACATAAACTTACAATTATAATTTTTTTATTAAAAACAAGGGTAATAAATACTTAAAACTCATCACTTCCTAATTATTTTACTACATATTCCTATCATCTCTTCTCTTGAGCTTACTGACACTTATTGTACTTGTGTGGTTGAAATATTATACAATGGTGTGCTACTGCGAATCTCTTCCAAACCGTGTTCAGTGACATTATGTTGGTAGCTTGAAATTGGCCATGATGAAAGTAATTACATGACAGAAACTGGCAAGTGCTATAAATCAAGGTGCTTTTTTCCTCCAGAGAGCCAGTTATTAAACATTCACCACTGGATGCAGCTTAAAATCTTAGGGTTTTTTGGCAACCACGTAACACTTTTGACTCAAATTGGGCTAAGGCTCTTAGCTACTGCTAAAGCAAGTAAGTATAAGTCTTTCTTACTGATACAATTAATTCCTCAGACTTCACATTAATTGTATTTAAATGCATCTTTCTAGATTCAAGTCACTGATTTTCATTCTGTCACCCATGTATTCACTATACCTCTAACTTCAGGTTACCTATAAATTTGATGAGCATATCGTCCGTATATTTAAAGCATTTATGAGGGGCAGAGGAAGGACACAGCCCTAGCACTCATCATTATATAACTCTTTGCAGTTTGGTTTCAATTCATTAGCATCTTGTATATATAATCAGCTGTATATATAATCTTGTATATATAATTAGCATACTAATTCACCCAGTATGCTAGAGTCCGATTCATATTTCTCCTTCTTTTTCAAAAGAATGTAATGAAAAAGTTCATTAAATATCCTTTTTTTTTTTTTTAAGTGTTCTTTATTTTACTTTTTGAGAGACAGAAGAGACCGAGTGCAAGCAGGAGAGGGGCAGAGAGAGAGGGAGACACAGAATCCGAAGCAGGCTCCAGGCTCCGAGCTGTCAGCACAGAGCCCGATGTGGGGTTCGAACCCACTAAAGGGAGATCATGACCTAAGCCGAAGTTGGACACTCAACCAACTGAGCCCCCCAGGCGCCCCTAAAAGCTTACTAAATATCTAACCAATGATAAAATACTCTCTACGTATAGACTTTCCCAGAGCCAGAAGGGTCATAATCCTGTCAAAGAGGAAAGTTGATAAATCAGTCTTGCCTTGTTCTTAGCGAATTCTTTCTGGGTCTTAATCATTACTTCTTCACGTAGTGCCTGAAACTATTTCTCTAGGAACCCATTGTAGAGTCTTGCCTGAGATTGAAGTTGTAGACAATTGTTTACAATTTTTCTGGCTCTGGCTTCTCTTTGTGAAAAATTAAAATATACCACTGTCTCCAGTCTTCTGATATGTGTCGTATTCTCCATGGTGCCCAAAAGATCACTGACGATTGTTTGGTGATCCCATAAGAACATTTCCTCAAGGCCCTGTGATATTATTCCTCAAAGCCGAGTGCTGGAACTCACTCGGAGCAGCTCTGGGCTTTTTCACATTCTATTACTCCATCTTGGGCTTCCACTTTCCCTTACCCAGGTTCATTCCATTTGTCTACTTGTCTTCACCTTACTCATTCCACGTGGAGAAGTGTTCTCACTCTGAAAGTCAGGAACACAAGAAAATAGAAGAACTCTGTTTTCTCTATATGGCCCATTTACAGTGAGCCCCAAGCTGCAGGTCCGTCCTTTACCTGAAGTTACTCCTCAGACTTTACTGAAAGGAATGGAACACACAAATAACATAACATGAAGTCGATGAAATTGTAGTTTAGGAATAACTCGAGCTTATTCGCAGCTTTAGCCTTTCTGATACTTACGAATGTGTCCCATGGACAGTCTAGCACAGGTCATAGCAATTTGATGGTAGGATAGATATTTGATAAGAGATTCATGACCTTCCAGAAGCTGTGAAATCACATCCTTGTTTGAATTTGCAGCAAGCTCCTCGTCTCCTAAAGTGCAGCATTGTATATATTAATCTTTAGATTTTTATTTAATTCAGGCTGGGGAATTTTTTATCTTGAAGTTTTTTGACAATAAAACTGTAGATAGTTCTGATATCACAAAATCACAAACAAGGGGACCTGCAAATATGGAAGACTTCAGTATATTTAGGTGCCTTTTGTCTTTAATTTTACTTAGCTGATCTTTAACATAAAACCTCTTAACTGATCAACCTTGTCACACAGCATTCTTTTACGTGAAACTCTCTAAGTTGCCCTTACACAGAGATCCAAAAAATGTTAACAATGTTTATGGGTTTTAACCCAGAGGCCCTGAACTAGGAAATGGGAAACCTAGCTTTTCCATTTTGTTCTACCACTCATCAACTGTGCAATCTTGGACAAATCCCTTTGCCTCTTTTGTTCACATCTAATTATTGTTGTGTCCCTTTGAGATCTAAGAGAACAGTAAAATACCCAGCTATCCTATCTGGGGGTTCTTGGCCACCACCATGTATTCTCTGTACTTGACAAGAGTGTGCAGGTTTTCTGTGGAGAAATGGGGAAGAAAGATTTGAGTTGAGAGTCTTGGTAGGGAGAGGAGGAGGAGGAGGGGGAGGAATATAGTCCATAATTCCTCCTAGGTTTTATTTATTTTTTTTAATGATTCTGTTTAGGCATAGAATATATTCCTCCAAAGGATTTTCTTTTTATTTTCTCATAGGGCATTTTAAAAAAATGTTTATTTATTTATTTTTGAGAGAGAAAAACAGAGTGGGTAGGGGAGGGGCAGAGAATCCCAAGCAGGCTCCACACCATCAGCACAGAGCGGGAGGCAGGGCTTGATCTCGCAAACTGTGAGTCAGACCCTTAATCAACTGAGCCACCCAGGAGCCCATTCCTCCTAGGTCTTTCACAAGAGGTAATTTCAAAACAAAACTAAGTCAACCTATCAAAACAAGATAATGACAAGGGAGAAAGTAAAAGTTTTTGGCCAAATTCACCCCACAATCATTCTTTCCTGCCCCCGCAAAGCTATCTCAACTAAGATCTTGTTAGTGCACCTTCATTTCCAGTAAACATCACTCCTTAGAACAAAAACGGGAAGCTCCCATGCGTAGCCCCTGGAAACATTCCCACACGCAGGAAGAAGTTTGTATGACCTCATTCAGAGAGTTATGCAGTAGGAAGGTCTCGGATTACAAGAATAGCTTACCTAAGAGTTCTCAGAACTTTTATCTAGTATTTAGAAGTCCCAAGTTTCTCAGAAAATGTTTTATTGATATGTGTGTATATGTATATTTGACCATGTGTAGAAATGTATATATCTTTCTGGAAGTTGCTCAAATGCTAAGGAAAATGTTATTTGTGTGTGTAAATATTTAGTTTCAGACAGGAAAAACATAGGGAGTATTATTATCCTTCTGTATGTGAAAAAAGTTTTGTACATCCTTTTAAAAATGTCTTGGTTGTTTTAGGGGCACCTGGGTGTTTAGTCGGTTAAGCATCTAACTTAGGGTCAGGTCATAATCTTGAGTCCCTCGTCAGGTTCTGTGCTGACAGCTCAGAGCCTGGAGTCTGCTTCAGATTCTGTGTCTCCTTCTCTGTCCGCCCCTCCCCTGCTTGCACTCGGTCTCTCTCTCTCTCAAAAATGAATATTTAAAAAAAATTAAAAAATTAAAAATTAAAAATAGCTTGGTTGTTTTGGTAAAAATGATTTGTGCTCATTGTAAAATAGCACAAAATTTTAAAAAACACCCGAAGTCCATGATCTAGAAATAAACATTGACAGATTTCTGGTAAAGACTCTCCAGACATTTTCCTGTGTATTTATATGTTTAATTTTACACAAGTGGCATGTTCTTTATTTTTTGCATTATATTCTTCCTTCCTCCTCAATAGTGTCATTAACATCTTTATGTGTCACCAAATATAGCTATATTGCATGACTTTGAAGGGATCTGTAGTTTTCCATTTTATTTTGTTTGTTCCATATACTTAGTCAATTCCATATGGATGAAAATATAGGTTGTTGAGAAGGAACTTTTTTAAGCTTCAAAAGAACTGTTATGTAAAAAATATAAAGTTATGTAAAGTAACACATTTGCACAAGAATCTGGTTTGGTTGTTCCTCTTGCAAAAGCTTGAAATAGTGTATGGAAATAGTGAGTTAGACCTGCAAGATGCATCTTTATTATTACTGAGGCATTAATAAAATTAAACATTTTAAAAAGCAAGGATGAATTCAAGTAAAACTCAATAGTTTTGATAACACAGAAAGGTAAAATATCATAAAGAAAATTAAAAAAATAAGAAACAATTTATAAATTACCCATAGCAAATATGACAAAGGGTTAATATACTAATACATAAAGAACTCATATAAGCCAAAAAAGACAGTAACTCACAATAGAAAAATAGGCAACTAATGACTTATAAATAACACTTAAAAATGGTTTAAAAATAAAATATAGCTCAACATAAGCCAAGTATCTTAAAAATATTTATAACTTTACCTAGTAATTCTACTTCTAGAACTCTCTCCTAAATAATAATTTGAAATGCAGACAAAACCTTTATGCACAAAGAAGCATTTCACATTATTTATAACAAAAATTGTAAATGGCCTAAATGTCTGGTAATAAAGGAATGAGTAAGCAAAGTATGATGCAGCCATAAATTAGAATACATTGAAGATGTTTAAAATTATATTTATAGACACTTTAATAATTAAAGACATATAATATTGAGTGAAAAAAAGATAACACAAAATTTTGTGTATAGTAATTTCAGCTATGTATATGAAATAGCCTGGAAGAAAATATACCAAAATATTAACAAGTACCTATTAGGGGTGGGAGTATGGGTGATTTAAAATTTTCTTTTTAATTTTCTTATTTTCCAAATTTTCCAAAGGATCATATATCCTCTTATAATCAGAAAAATAATTTTTAAAAACATATTGAAGCTAATACATATTTAATGAATTTAAAAACAAATTCAAACAATTAAACAACATTTAAAAATCTGAATCCATAACAGTATTAAATATCTTAATCATGTTTTACTGTTTAGTAAAAGTCGCCTGCATTTTTACTTCTCTGTCATTCACTAAGGGCTAGACTTTGCTACAGACCGAATGTTTGTGTCCTCCCAGAATTCATACATTGATTTCCTAATTTGCAATGTGATTAGGTCATGAGGGTGGAGCCCTGGGGAACGAGTAAGTGTGTTTATAAAAGAGATCCCTCAGAGCTGCCTAACCACATCTGCCAAGTGAAGACACAATGAGAAGTTTGTGACCCAGAAGAGAGCCCTCACTTGACCATGCTGGAACACTGGTCCCTGACTTCGGCCTCCAGGACTGTGAGATACAAATTTATGAGGTGCCTGGGTGGCTGAGCTGGTCAAGCATCCAGACTTTTGATTTTAGTTCAGGTCATGATCTCACGGTTTGTGAGTTTGAGCCCTATGTTGGGGTCTGCACTCGCAGCGCGGAGCCTGCTTGGGATTCTCTGTCTCCTTCTCTCTCTGTCCCTTCTCTACTTGTGTGCGCTTTCTCTCTCAAAAAAGAAAAATAAAATATGTTGCTTATAAACCACCCAGACTCTGGTATTTTGTTATAGCAGCCTGAATGGACTAAGATTTTGAACAAGAGAACTAATTATCAATTCTGAGCCTCCCATAATTTCAAAGTCTTCTTCAATTCTCCTGCCTCTACGAACCACATCTGTTAAGTTTAATTTTTAATTTTAAGGTGAAATTCCTTTTTTCATTTGTTTCTGAACCTACTATTCTTTTTTTTTTTTTAATGTTTATTTATTTTTGAGAGACATAGAGACAGCGTGAGCAGGGGAGGGGTAGAGAGAGAGGGAGAAACAGAATCTGAAGCAGGCTCCAGGCTCTGAGACATCAGCACAGAGCCTGATGCGCGGCTCGAACTCACAGATCTCGAGATCATGACCTGAGCTGAAGTTGGACGATTAACCGACTGAGCCACCCAGGCGCCCCTGAACCTACTATTCTGAAATGCAACGCATTTTAACTTTAATGTGTTATTTACATATTGTCACATTTCAAAATGAATGTGAGGCAGTAGATATTATTATTTGGCAATTAACTTTGTTTAGTTTTCTCTTGAAAACATCCTTTACTGTGATAAAATACACAAACGTAAAACTTACCATTTTAACCATTTTAAAGTTCAGTGGCATTGAGTACATCCACATGTTTATACAACCATCATCACCATCAACCTCTATAACTTTTTCATCTTCCCAAACTGAAACTCTCATTAAATAATAACTCCCTGCCCTACCACCCACCCCATTCCCAGTTCTTGGTAACGACCACCACTCTACTTTCTAACTCTATGATTTCACTATTCTAAGTACCTCGACTTTATTCAGTTTTTTGTGTTTTTTTGGTTTTTTTGAGGAAGAGAAAAGAGTGCACGCGTGTGCGAGCAGGAGAGGGGCAAAGACACAGGGTGAGAGAGAGAGAGAAAGAGAGAAAGAGAGAGAGAGAATCCCAAGCAGATCCCATGCTGTCTGTGCAGAACCCAACCGGGGGATCGAACTCACAAACCGTGAGATCATGATCTGAGTCTAAATCAGCTTAACTGACTGAGCCACCCAGGCACCCCTATTCAGTTTTAAGCCCTAAATAAATCTCTTCTCTATCTTGGTTGAGAATACTTCTAGTTTGAAAGAGTCGACTTAAAAAATCCAAAAATTTTTAAAGGAAAGTGATACTTACATCCAATAAAATTCATATAGATACTTAAAAATATACAAATTTTTATCTATATAATGGGAATGTATATGTCAGCATGACTATAAAGTCATGAGGTTCATGTGCCATTTTATTTTGAAGTCAAACTATACACCTAAATGAAATAGCAGACAAATCTACATGCTGTAATCCCCCTGTGTAAAGGGAATACCTTTGTATGGAGCAAGAATGGGAAGGAAGACCATGGAAAATAAAAATGGCTTATTTTTAAAGTGGTACAATTTTTGAAATGAGACTTTAAAAAATTATCAATAGTGTTATCAAGTTGGAGAACAGATTTTTTTTATCATAAGAGTACAGCAGAAAATAGATAACTGAAATCACAGATTAATAATTTAGAGGAGAAAGGGCTAATAGTACCTTATAATCTTAATGTTTCTTAGAAAATCAGCTCTTGTGAAAACTTTTCCAAGCCTAACCAATTTGAATGTTGAAAGCATATATATTTTTTTCCTTCCTGAAAATAGACACAGAAATCACTGGGTATATTTGTGGAAAGGCTGACCCATAAAATGTCCATTATACTTCTACACATTAGGTACATTTGCCTTTGTTAGCTTGCCCAGGAACATAAACAAGTGTCAATAGTTTGTTCTTATCAATTCATAATTCTCCGTTTCTGTCACACTATGTTCCCATTGATTACACACAAGGATAAAAATAGAAAACTCTGAGATGCTGCTTTTGCCAGTTACTCAGATGACTTTATGAACAAGAAAGTTTTATATGGATGGATGGGTGTAAGAACTTGGCTTGAAATATTCAAAAGGCAGGAAAAGACAGCAAGAATCTGCTTCTCATTGGCATAGAGCCCAGATTGTCCTGCTTTTCTGAAATTAAGCCCAAATCCTAAAAATTCTGAATACCTGCTGTCGGCCTCCTGCAAATGGGCCAGGTTTCCCAGAGAATGTGAGCCAGAGTGCTGGCAGAGGTAGGCAAACTCGACAAGACGCTAGTAAACACTACTTCATCATGTAGCTATCTTCATGTCCTACCAGCAGCTCACGGAAGTGCTGACAATCGCTTAGGTGAACTCAACAAACACATCTTGGACACCTCCTTTGTGCCAGGCACAGTGCAAAAAGCATGGTGGAAAGCTAGTTTCCCTCAAGCCCCTAAGCCCCACTGGCTACCCTTGGGAAAAATTCAGAGCAAGGAATATCAAGGTAGGCTAGATTCAGTCCAGCCTTGTGCCTTAGTCTGCAAGGAGGTAGAATCCCAGAGGAGGGCTTGGGGGAGGCACTTGGTGGCTCAGCTGGTTAAGCGCCTTGCTCTTGACTTTGGCTCAGGTCATGATCTCAGGATTCACGAGTTTGAGCCCCGTGTTGGGTTCTGCGCTGACAGTGCAGAGCCTGCTTGGGATTCTGTCTCACTCTCTCTCTCAAAATAAATAAAAATAAACTTAAAAAAAATTAAAAAATCCAAAGGGCCCTTTCAGCTCAGTCATGTTTGGTTCTAGGCCTGGCGGCCAGCTGGGCCAGGGAGAGGGTGGTGTAAAATCAACTTCCACTGAAAGAAACAGCAAGTCCGCACTGTTATCCTTTGCATTTTGTTCTTTGGAAAACATGTTTATTATGTATATCAATTGGTTGTATAGAAAAAAAAATAAAGTACCAAGTATCAGATACCTACCACTAGCTTTATCAAATCTCTGATTGTTCCCATAATTGCTTCAAGTTTTGAAAAAGAAATAAAGTAATACCACACTTGAAAAAGTTTATTAATTTCTTCCTAAAACCATTTCCTTCTTTCTATCCCCATGGGTAACTATTATTTTGAAAATAGTGTTATTCATGAGTATGCTTTTAAACTTTTCTATGCATGTATTCACAAAAATATTTTTTGTTTTGCTGTCTTTGAAATATAGATATATTATTTAATTTTTTATTTGAGAGAGAGAGCATGCGTGAGCAGTGGAAAGGGGCAGAGAGAGAGGGAGAGACTCTTAAGCAGGCTCCATGCTCTCAGCATAGAGTGCAGGGTTCCATCCAGAGTTGGATGCTCAACTAACTGAACCATCCAGGTGACCCTGAAGTGTATGCTTGTAAAAGTGAAATTAAATAATTATTTATTTCTCAGAGACTTTTTTTTTTTCACTCAGTAGTATGTTTTATATTCAAACCTATTGATTCATGTAACCATAGTTCATGAATATTCCACATTTTATCTCGGATCTATAAAAAATAGATTGCTTCCAGTAATTTTTGTTTATTATTAAAAACAATACTTTAAGATCATTTTCTTTTTCTTTTTTTTAAAGGAAACTGTATTTTTAAGTTACCTCTATGCCCAACATGGGGCTCGAACTCACAACCCTGAGATCAAGAGTTGCACACTCTTCTGACTAAGCCAGCCAGGCACCCCACTTAGATCATTTTCCACATGTCTTCTGTTACGCATGTACAAAAGTTTCTCTAGGACATCTAACCATAAGAGTTGAATCACTAGTCATAATGTTTGTGTATCTTTAGCAGAAAATTTCAAACTATTTTCCAAACTTGTATAGTCTCAACAATAGTTGAATGAAGATTCATCTTCATCAATACTTGGGATTAATTTTAATTTTGTACCAATCTGATAAAATATCTTAAACATTTTTTTAGTGTTTATTTTTAATTTTTTTAACATTTTTATTTATTTTTGAGAGACATAGACAGAGTGTGAGCAGGAGAAGGGCAGAGAGAGAGGGAGACACAGAATCGGAAGCAGGCTCCAGGCTCTGAGCTGTCAGCACAGAGCCCAACGTGGGGCTTGAACCCATGGACCACGAGATTATGACCTGAGCGGAAGTCAGACGCCCAACCAACTGAGCCACCAAGGTGCCCCTTCTTTACATATTCTGGATCCTAAACCTGTTACTTGAGTTGCAGATACCTTGAGTTTGTAGCTTGTCTTTTTCCTCTTTATGGTATCTTTTCATGAACAGAAGTTATCAATTTTAATGTAGTCAAATTTGTCACTTTTTTCCTTAGAGTTTTCCTTAAAGGAATTCTTTCTCACCCCAAAGTCATAAAGCTCTTCTATTCATTTTTTTCTAAATATTTTAAACATTTGCCCTTCACATTTGAGTCCATTCTGAATTGTTTTTATTAAACATTCTTTTTTATGTTTTATTTATTTTTGAGTGAGAGAGAGAGAGCACGAGCAGGGGAGGGACAGAGAGAGAGGGAGACACAGAATTCAAAGACAGGCTCCAGGCTCTGAGCTAGCTGTCAGCAGAGCCTGATGCAGGGCTCAAACTCATGAACCGTGAGATCATGACCTGAGCCAAAGTCAGACGCTTAACCACCTGAGCCACCCAGGCGCCCCTGAATTATTTTTATGATTGGTGTAAGGTAAAGGTCCACTTTCATTTTTTCCATACATATAACCAAATTTCCCACTACCATTTACTCTTTCCTTACAGATCTATCATATATTGGGTTTTCATTTATCTGTATGTCAGTTTCTGGTCTCTCAATTATGCCAATGGTCTGATTGTTTGTCTCTGTGCCCACAATGCACAGATTTATCATTAGAGCAACAATGCTTTGGGTTTCCAGCTGCCATCCACTTTGGTATTTGTCTCAGATTTATTATTTTTCAAAACCACATACCATCATTAATAGTTGCATTGCAATATGCTAGAATGAACATGGTAGGTCTCCACTTCATATTTCAACTTCTGCCATCTCTAATGTGGGAGACATATGCAGCAAATAGAATTCTCTCTAACTCATGGTCAAAATAGAAATATAACCAGCAATAATCTGTATGTCTTTTTCCAACCCTTTCCAGAGTCAAGATACCTAATTAATTAATTCCCTTTCAACAACATGCTGGGAAATGACTAAAAAAATAAGGCAAGGATGGTGAACTCTTTGTGATCTTGGGTGGTGGGGACAGAGGTATTAGAGATCGCTGCCCCCAACAACTATTTAGTATACCCTACCACAGTGCCAGGACTGCTGGGTCACCAGTCAGTGGGAAACATGGGAAACTCGAGGGGAGGTTATGTGAACTATGCACAGGAAATAGAGGCTGAACAGTGCTGCAACAGAGTATATAGAAAGTAGATTGGACAATCTTGTCACAGTGATTTTTGTCATTCATGGTATGGTGATGATAAACAATTCTTTATGTTATTATTTGGTAACAGTTTTATTTTATACGATAAGCTCTTTGACAAAAATGAGCTCAAGGGAAAAAAAGTACATGTTTAATAAAAAATTAAATACTTAATTTTCATTTCTCAAGAAAATTTATAATGAACATATAACTTTTATAAGAGATGGAAAAGGAGAGACCTGGAAGAATATACATCAAGAGAGATTGTCACTACAGGTAGGAGAAATTATCATATTTCCTTCTGCTCATTTTACTTCTCTATATTTCCTTTATTTCTTATACTTCTATAATAACAAATAACAATGGAAGAAATTTTACTTCAAGTGGTAATTCTTCAAGACTAAATTCACAATGTGAAATAAACTATATTCAGTATATTAAACAGATAAGCAAAAACTTGTGTAAACACAAACTGTGTATTATATTAATGGCCCCCATTAAGGGCTCCTTGTCTCCTCCATACCCTTTGCCTTGTAACTACAGGTTCAGCCACATAACCTACCTAGGTCAACGGAATGTTAACAGACATGTACAAGCAGGGGCTTGAAAAGCACCTGTGCATTTCTGCTTGCTCTCTTCCGCACTGAATTTGTTCACCTTTGCATCTCCGCCTCAGCATGACAACTTGCCCCAGCTTGTCCATTTGAGGAATGTAAGAGACAGGTGAAGAAAAACAGAAATCATCGTAGTCCAGAAAACAGCCAGCCAATCTACAAATGTAGGAGAGTCCAGCCAACACCAATAGCTGATTGCAGATGTATGAATAAATCCAGTTAAGATCAGATAATGACTCCGCTACCACAGACTTGTAAGAAGCAAGAATAAGTCTTCAGGTTGCTTTGCCATCAGATTATTGTATCAATGGATAACTGATACAACAAAGAATAAATGATATGCTGTGTAGAGAGGAGAAAACCAACGGACAAAAAAAAAGAGAGAGAGTTTATATAAATTTTGCCACACCATTTCCAGACATCACATCACAGAATACTCTGTCCCTTTCTCTAAGGATAGGCTGGAGTACTTTGTGAATTAGACTAAATCTTAGTCTATAACACATGGAGCCCAACATGGGGCTTGAACTCATGATCCTGAGATCCAAGACCTGAGCTGAGATCAAGGGTCAGATGCTTAATGGACTGAGCCACCCAGATGCCCTGTAGTCTATAACCCCTTCATGGGACTTTTTTTTTTCAATAGCTTTATTGAGATTTTCACTCACCACACAGCTCACACATTTGAAATGTAAAATTCAGTGGTTTTTAGTATAGTTGCAGTGTTGTGTATCCATTACCGCAATCAGTTTTAGAACATTTCATTGCTCCAGAAGGAAATCCTGTTCCCATTAGCAGTCCTTCCAGTAGACCTCTCTAACTGCAGTCCTAGGGAACCACTAATCTCCTCTCTGCCTCTATAGATTTGCTTATTCTGGATATTTCATACGTATTGCATCAATATGTGGTCCTTTGTGACTGACTGGCTTCTTTCAATTAGCATAATGCTTTACATGCTCATCCATGTTGTAGTGTGCCGACATTTCATTCCTTTTTATGGCTGAATAATATTCCACTGTATGGATTATATTATATTTTACTTATTCATTCATCGGGTGATGGACACTGAGCTGTTTCCACTTTTTGGCTAGTATAATATACTAATATATGATATACTAATTTATATAATATATAATATATTCTAATATACTACACACTATATAGCATATATAGCTATATACTATATTATATATAATACATACTATAAGAAATATTATATATGCCATTATTATATATCCTATATTTAGTGTAATATAGAATAATGTTTCTATGAACATTCATGTATATTTTTGTATACAGATGTACATACATCTCTTGAGTATACAACCAGGAGTGAAATTGCTAGGTTATATGCTATGTTGAACATTTTGAGAAACTGCCAGACAGTTTTTCACTGGCTGCACATATTACATGCCTACCAGCAAGGTGTGAGGGTTCTTTGCCAACACTTGTTACTGTTTTTCTCATTTGTTAGTCACTCTAACAGGCGTGAAGTGGTATCTCACTGTGGTTTTATTTGCATTTCCTTAATAACTAATGATGTTAACATCTTTTATGTATTTATTAGTCATTTGTATATTTTCTTTGAAGGAATAACAATTCAAATATTATGCACATTTTAAAATTAAGTTGTCTTTTTATTGTTGACTTGTAGGAGTTATTTACATGTTCTGGATACAAGTCCCTTATCAGACGTATAATTTGCAAGTATTTTTCTCCCATCCTGTGGGTTGTTTTTCATTCTCTTCCCAGTGTCTTTTGAAGAGCTTTTCAATTTTGATGAAGTACAATTAATCTTTTTTATTTTTCCTTTGGTGTTTGTGCCTATCCTAAGGCCGAGTCCTAATCCTCTTTTTCTTTTAATCAGCTTCTCCATCCCTTTTCTTTCTCTGAGCTTAATTTGCTTCTTCTGGAAAACAACTTTTAGTATGTCTTTTAGGGGGAGGTCTATAAGTACAAATTTTCTCAGACTTTTTTTTTTTTTTTTTTTTTTTGGTCTGACGCTTCATTTCATGCTTATGCTTGAAGGATGCTTTAGCTGGGCATATAATTCTAGATTAATTTTTATATTTGAATAGTCTTCTAATTGCTGTGTCTTGAGGGATGATAATTCTCTATTTCTCCTCTTTGAGTTCTTAAATCTTTCTTTATGTCTTCGTTACTGAAGGGAGCTGCATATGGATTTACTTTTATTTCTACTCTACGGGACCTATTGTACTTCTGGAATCTGAGGAGTCACATCTTTTATCAGGGCTGCAAACTGTCAGCCATTATCATTTTAAATACAGTCTCTCCCCTACTGTCTTCTTCTTCTTCTTTTGTTTAGGTTTTATTTATTTTTGAGAGAGAGTGCAAGCACGGGAAGAGCAGAGAAAGAGGAGGACAGAAGATCCTAAGCGGGCTCTGAGCTGACAGCAGTGAGCCTGATGCGAGGCTGGAACTCATGAATGAGATCATGACCTGAGCTGAAGTCGGTTGCTCAACCGACTGAACCACGCAGGCACCCCTCCCTTACTGTCTTCTATTATAAGTATGCTCCTTTTCTCCATGTTTCAACTTTTCATTCCTATGTTTTATCTCCTCTTTTGCTGCCTTCTGTGCAAGATCCTCAGAGTTAGCTTCTAGTTAATTAGTACTTTTTCAATTTTGTCTAATCTGCTCTTTAACCAGTTGTTTTAAATTTCTAGAATTACCTCCTTCCATTTCTAAATTTTCTCTTCGGCAGTTCCCTACATCCATCTGATGTTTCTTCATAAGGTCTTTCCTTTAATCTTAGAGTTTTAATCTTTCCTTTTATGTCTGTGTTTTGTGTCTCCTAACTGAGCTCCCCGTTGATTTCTTTTTGCATTTTATGTTTTTTTTTATTATAAAACTCTTCTTTTGCCTGGATTGGTTTAATTATATGAGACCCTCATGTGACCTTAGGTGAAGAAGCATCCTTCCAGAATGGTTTTACATTTGCTCCTGTTTTTTTTTTTCTTCCTTTTTTTTACATTTGCCTCAGGGTTTTCCATTGTCCTAGGATCAATTTTTATGTTAATTTCTTAATTTAAGGATTCCTGACTACAAGGGTAGTGTTAAGTCAAAGCCAAAACCAATGTGAGAAGCAGGCCTGGGTTTTTGATGTTTCAGTGAAAAAATTGCTTCTTACCTTGTGTATGGGCAAGGAAATATATATTTTTTTGTCACTTCCCCGTGCTGGTGAAATTTTTTTACTACTCTTTCATTGAGGATGTCACTGTGTGAAAGTTCTAGCTTCTCATAGAGACTTCTGTTCCAATTCCCTATTCGGAGCAGGTCCAAGACCATGTTTTTTTATTCTTGCATATGCCTTAAAGTCCCTAGCTTATGGCAATACCCTCCACCCCTCCACACCCCTAGAAATTGCAATGGTAGCTGGAGCCTTTTCCCTCAGATTTCAGCACCTGCTTCCTTTCTGTTATCTGCAGCTTTTCTTTCTTGCAAGCTCAGCTGTCTATTTAAAGACTTTTTCTTATACTTTATCCAGCAGTTCTAAGTATTTATAATGGGAGATGTTCCATATTTCCAGAACTATCGCCACCTATTAGTTTCTAAGTTTTTTTTTTGAAAAATGTCTTAGGAGCACATTAACTCTGTGGGAAAGTTGGGATGAATGTATGCATTGTAAGCCAAGAGGGTCATGGGCATATAATTTTAGGGGAATTAATTTAAGATGTTTCCATTTTCATATGAATTGTATACTAAAATTGACCTGTGATAAAAGTTTATGTTGACTCTGTCCCACCTTCCCTTTCAAAATAGCCCTCTCTCACTCTACAGAAAGGAAGGCATACCTGTCATCATTTATCTCACTGTGCAAAACCCTCCAGACAGCCAAACAAAAGGACGATGGGAAATACCGGTACAGGGGAAGCATCTTTTAATTACTAATCCGATCACCAAAACCATACATTAAGGCTTTGTATTTTACACTTATTTCTATTAAAGGTGAAGCTAGGTAAGAAAAGGAGTGTATTTTGTTCATGTTGGGATGTAGCTAATGCAATGTGAGTCTAGGGGAGTAGTGACAATTTGTATCTAATGACTTTGCCTCTGCTACCCACACCCCCACCAATGTTAATGGAGGGCATCACTTTTTTAGAAGTCCCATGAAGGAAAAACAAAGGGTTGGTGAAAAATATTGAAGGCTATAAGGAACTTTTTAAACATAAGCAGTTCTTTTAGATTACTCTTTTTATTTTATTTTATTTTAGTTTAGTTTCATTTATTTTGAGAGAGACAGAGACAGCTCAAGTGGAGGAGGGGCAGAGAGAGAGGGAGGGACAGAATCCCAAGCAGGCTCTGCAGTGCCAGCACAGAGTCTGATGTGGGCTTGAACCCATGAACCATGAGGTCATGACCTGAGCTGAGATCAAGAGTGGGATGCTTAACCAACTGAGCCACCCAGGTGCCCCTAGGCTACTCTTAACACTCATCCTTAAGACATATCAGTAGCTGGAAAGAAGGGCATCTTGATACTGAAGAAACAGGACAAGCCTGTGACACTCTTTCAAATGTAAGTTTGTTGTTTTCTAGGACTACTATATAAGACTATTGATGAAAAACTTAATTTAAAAAAAAATTCAGTGTGATTCCATAAATTAAAATCTATTTTATAAATAACATAGTAAAATAACTATTTTATCCAATTAAATGCCTAATATTTTCTATCTTTTATTAAAAATAGAAAATTAAAGTGTGTGCTAGCTGTCAGGCCAATTAGTTTTTAGTTTGTAACATATCCAAGTTAAGTTTGAACATGATTATCTAAAGAGTTAACAGAGCTAGTTCTGATTTTTATACATGATTCTTATTCTGAAAAGCCAAACACTTACATTTCATACATTGCACAAATTTAACAAAAAGCATGCAGTGCCTCTTATCATACTCCTTCCTTAATAAATGACTTACTTGTGACTTTATTTTTTATTTTTATGTTTTAAATTCTTTAAAAAATTTGTTTTTGATTTAAAAATTTAGGGGCACCTGGGTGGCTCAGTCTGTTAAATGTCCGACTTCAGCTCAGGTCATGATCTTGTGGTTTGGGAGTTTGAGCCCCACGCTGGGCTCTGTGCTGACAGCTCAGAGCCTGGAGCCTGCTTTGGATTCTCTCTCTCTCTCTCTCTCTCTCTGCCCCTCCCCTGTTCATGCTCTCTCTCTCTCAAAAATAAATAAATATTAAAAAATTTTTTAATTTAAAAACTTTTTTAAATTAAAAAAAATTTTTATTTTTTTCCTTCAAATTTTTATTTAGATTCTAGTTAGTTAACTAGACTTACTTGTAATTTTAGCTACACATTTTAGTTTGTTATTTCAAAATAGTAACAAAGAAATAACATACTCTTTCCATCTTGTTCTAGAACCTAAAATGGAAAAGCTGGCTATAACAGACCTTTATTATTTTAATCTTGATTACTTTTAGTAATACTGTTAGACACTATCTATAATTTACTTCTCGATGCTTTATAGTTTTTCTTGAAACTTTTAAACACACATTTGTATTGAAAATAAAGTTGGGGAAAAAAGGAAGCTAGGTTTAATTCACAAAGTAATTCTGATTTACCTGGTGTTTTGATAAAGAGGATTGACTTCACTAATTAGATTATGTGACAAACATTTTCATAAATTAAGTAAGTAAAATTTATCTCCATGGTTTTGACAAAAATATATTTAAATCACCTTATAAAAACAGCATTTTATTAAGAAATATTATATTGGCAAAGGTGCCAAGTAATTAACATTACTTCTGGATGGAGAAAAAATGAAATTAACATTACTTCTATTTTCTTAACAGTTTTTGAGAATATTGGTTTAAACAAGATACCCCTAAGGGAAAAACAGCAGTCCTGAACTAAATCTTGGTAAAATCTTTTTCATATAATTTCCAGAGGTGGAGGAATAAAATGGCTTGAATGATTGAGTAACAAATTTCCACAAGTGATAGTTTCCATTTTTCTGCTTTAGATGAAATTCTAAGAGGACCAATTAAGTTAAAGTTGATATACTGTTAGAAGTAATCTTTGAGAGTAGATTCAAAATTGTGTGTGTGTATATATCTCAGGAAAGCAAAGAAGTAAGTGATAGGACTAAAGGAAAATTTCTTCAAATCTCATCCATTTATGTATTTAAAAAGTTTTCCTGGGGCACCTGGGTGGCTCAGCTGGTTAAGCATCCAGCTCTTGATCTCAGCTAAAGTCTTAATCTCAGGGTCATTAGTCCAAGCCCCAGTGTGGAGCCTACTTATAAGAAGAAAAAAAAAGTTTTCCCAGGACTTACATCTTAAAAATAAAAAATAGGCATAGAACTGATGGAATTAATGAACTAAATTTTTAAAAGCCTATTTACAGGGCTCCTGGGTGGCTCAGTCAGTTAAGCGTCCGACTTCGGCTCAGATCATGATCTTGCAGTCTGTGAGTTGGAGCCCCGCGTCAGGCTCTGTGCTGACAGCTCAGATTCTGTTTCTCTGTCTCTCTCTGCCTCTCCCCTGATTGTGCTCTGTCTTTCTCTGTCTCTCAAAAATAAATAAACATTAATTTTTTTTTTAAAAAGCCCATTTACTCTGTGAAGAAGTACATTCCCAATATATTTCTGCTTTTTATCAATTTACCAAAATTTGTATGACATTTGTTGTTTTAACCAATTGTATAAAGCTAATAATTGTCATGATAAACAGAAAAGCCAACCTGAAGAAATTTTTTAACACTTAGAGATTTCTACTTAAAAGAAATTAAAAACTTAAGTTTATTTTGCTATAGTAAAATATAATTGATGGGGTTTTGGAGTGGTGGTGGGTGTTTCTTCCAAGAAAGAATTTGTGCAATTGTCTTTGGTGCAAAAAGGTGATTGTATGCAATCCCTATCAAAATAACACCAGCATTCTTCCCAGAATTAGAACAAACAATCCTAAAACTTGTATGGAACAAATCCCGGAAAAGATCCCAAAGAGCCAAAGCAACCTTGAAAAAGAAAACCAAGGCTTCAAGAGGTATTACAAAGCTGTAGTCATCAAGACAGTATGGTACTGGCACAAAAACAGACACTCAGATCAATGGCATGGAACAGAGAACCCAGAAACGGACCCACAAAAGTATGGCCAACTAATTTGTGACAAAGCAGGAAAGAATATCCACTGGAACAAAGACAGTCTCTTCAGCAAACGGCACTGGGAAAACTGGACAGCGACATGCAGAAAAATGAACCTGGACCACTATCTTATGTCATATACAAAAATAAATTAAAAATGGATGAAAGACCCAAATGTAAGATAGGAAGCCACCAAAATCCTAGAGGAGAACACAGGTAAAAATCTCTTTGACTTCGGCCGCAGCAACTTCTTACTCAACATGTCTCCAGAGGCAAGGGAAACAAAAGCAAACATTAACTATTGGGACCTCATCAAAATAAACAGCTTCTGCACAGTGAAGAAAACAATCAGCAAAACTAAAAGGCAACCGACAGAATGGGAGAAGAGATTTACAAATGACATATCAGATAAAAGGTTAGTATCCAAAATCTGTAAAGAACCTTTCAAACTCAACACCCAAAAAACAAAAAATCCAATGATGAAATGGGCTGAAGACATGAATAGACACTTCTCCAAAGAAGACATCCAGATGGCTAACAGACACATGAAAAAATCCTCAACATCACTCATCATCAGGGAAATATAAATCAAAACCACAATGAGACACCACCTCACACCTGTCAGAGTAGCTAACATTAACAACCCAGGCAACAACAGATGTTGGGGAGGATGCGGAGAAAGAGAATCTCTTTTGCACTGCCGGTGGGAATGCAAACTGGTGCAGCCACTCTGGAAAACAGTATAGAGGTTCCTCAAAAAATTAAAATAGAACTACCCTATGACCTAGCAATTGCACTACTAGGGATTTATCCAAGGGATACAGGTATGCTGTTTCGAAGGGACACATGCACCCCAATGTTTATAGCAGTGTTATCGACAATAGCCAAAGTATGGAAAAAGCCCAAATGTCCATCAATGGATAAATGGATCAAGAAGTGGTATATATATATATATATCCAATTGCTGATTACTCAGCAATCAAAAAGAATGAAATCTTGCCATTTGCAACTACATGGATGGACCTGGAGAGTATTAATGCTAAGCAAAATCAGTCAGTTATAGAAAGACAAGTATCATATGACTTTATTCATATCTAGGAATTTAAGATACAAAACAGACGAACATAAGGAAAGGGAAGCAAAAAGAATATAAAAACAGGGAGGGGGACAAAA
Source organism: Paguma larvata (assembly GCA_030068075.1). Taxonomy (NCBI): domain Eukaryota; kingdom Metazoa; phylum Chordata; class Mammalia; order Carnivora; family Viverridae; genus Paguma; species Paguma larvata. Next base: position 51,954,232 of record CM057836.1, read on the forward strand.
CATAAGAGACTCTTAAATATAGAGAACAAACATGGTTGCTGGAAGGCTTGTGGGAGGGGGGATGGTCTAACTGGGTAAGGGGCATTAAGGAATCTACTCCTGAAATTATTGTTGCACTATATGCTAACTAACTTGGATGTAAATTAAAAAAATAAGTTAGAAATCTGGCCATGTGTAGCAACACGGATGGAATTGGAGGGTATTATGCTGAGTGAAATAAGTCAGGCAGAGAAAGACAGATGCCATATGTTTCCACACATAGGTGGGCTTTCTGAGACTTAACAGAAAACCAGGGGGGAGGGAAGAGGGGAAGAAAAAAAAAAGCCACAGAGAGGGAGGAAGACATAACATAAGAGACTCTCAAAGACTAACAACAAACTGAGGGGAGAGGGGGGTGTGGGAGGGGGGAGAGTGGGTGATGGGCACAGAGGAGGGCACTTGTTGGGATGAGCACTGGGTGTTGTATGGAAACCAATTTGACAATAAATTATTTAAAAAAATAACTTAATTATTTTTTAAAAAAAGGTGATTTTAGTACAGCACAGGGACAAGACCCATGGACAAAAAGACCTGTACTGGGGTTGCAAAGAGTGACTGCTTATATACTGTGGAGTTGGGGGAGGTAAAGTCAAGAAGAAAACCTTAAAGGATTTCCATGTGCTAAAGAGGACTTACAGATGATTGGAGGCCTAGCTATTGTCAAGCTAAGGTTGTTTTTCCCTCGAGCAAAGCATTATCATTAAAATGGCAGGAAGATCCTGGAGATTAGACTATTGATAAGATTATCTTTTTCTTATAATATTACTAAGATATTTGTAAACTGATGGCGATTCTATCAGTTTAATCATTCGTTTTCTGTCCTTTACTTTGTTCTTGGGCAGCCAGGAGAGCCTCCTGAGGAATATCACACGTATCTCACCTGGCGGTGGGTGGAGTGGGGGTGGGGGTGTTGAGGGGGTAGGGGTGGGGGGATGGTTTGTGCTAGCTTGTGCCTGGCCCTTGGTTTGCCTTATGGTTCTTCATCATAATGATAAAATCAATGAACAAATTTAAACCATATAATTCTATTACTTTAGGATAAAGTTCTGTGGGGAAATTAGAAGTATGTGTTCTAGAAGAAAAGAGAATAATGTGAAATTCCTAGCTGTAGAAGAATTTAAGTATTTTTAAAATGGACACTGGTGAATATCCATATTTCATCGAATTGTGGTATTTAGTCTCCATTGCATAAACTGAAAAGAGTGATGGAATAGTTTTGTTTTTAAATAACAGTATTTATAAGATGCCATAATGATATCTTTTGTGGGGCGCCTGTCTGGGCTCAGCCGGTAGAGCATGTGACTCTTGATCTTGGTGAAGTGAGCCCCACATTGGGCATAGAGATTACTTAAAAAAAGAAAAAAGTAAAAAAAAAAGTGTGAAGGAATATGGAATTTAGAAAAGCGAAATTAGTGACTATGTCAGTGAAAACATTTGAAGAACACTGTAATAATTCCCAAGTAATGCAAGATATTTCTCAGATACTCCTAGCAGAGGTCCAGCTGAAAGACTAGATTTCAATGGGCTCTAGTTTCTGCTTTCTTGTTATACCCAGTCCATTGGCAAAAGGAACTATTTGGAAAATATTTTCTGAGAAGCACTTGAATTAGATCAATATATATTAAGACTCCTCATTGAGGTATGGCTGAAGACTATATCCTCAAAGATACCTCTTGGGGTAAGACAGTCACTGAGAGAAAGTCTCTCCTCAGGTCAAGTGGGCAAGGCCCAGCGTCCAACCAAGTCAGTTTCCAGGAATGGTTTAGGAAGTGGTAGACACAAGGGATTCAAGTGTAATTCTGGGGTTATCTTACCAGTGGGCAGGGCTGGCATTTGGGAATTAGGGTATACTACACGCAGGAAGAAAGGCTCAGGAGGTCATTTAATGGGTGTGTCCACAGGGCTCACCACTAGTAAAATGTAAGGATGAAGAAACCATGTTCCTGCTTGTATGGAAAGCACAGGTGATGTCTACTGTTCTGGCATGATTATTAATAGTCCCCTGTGATAACCGTGGTTTATAATAAGAAATAAATATCTGGGCTTCATCCCTGCTTCCGGCACAGAGCTCCTAAAACTCTTGTGATTTCCTAAGCAATAGGAGTGATAAAGGTGTCTTTATTCCTAACAACTCCTTTTCAACCACACCTGAGTTTATGTCAGTAAGGTGGCTTGTGAAAAGCACCTAAGGATTGGGACTGGTTGCCAGGGGAACCAACCATGTGACTGAAGGGCTGAGACTTTTGGTACTCTCCTCCCCTCACCTCCTGGGATAGGATCAGGGCCAGAGGTTGAATAATTGCCATTGGCCAATGATTTAATCCATCATGCCTATGCAATGAAGCCTCCATAAAAACCCAATAGGACGGGATTTAGAGAGCTTCTGTATTGGTGAACACGTGGAGATGCCGTGAGAATGGCTCTGAGAGAGTATGGAAGCTCTGTGCCCCTTCCCATATACCTTGCCCTACACATCTTTTCCATCTCGCTGTTCGGGGTTATATCCTTTTATAATAAATGGTGATCTTGTAAGTAAAATGTTTCTCTGAGTTCTGTGAGCCCATCTAGCATACTAATCGAACCCAAGGAGTGGGTCTTTGTAACCTCCGATTTATAACCAGTTAGTGATATGCACAGGAGACAAGCTGGCTTGCGATTGGCATCTCAAGGGGTGGGCGGTCTTGTAGGACTGAGCCCATAATCTGTGGAACCTGGTGCTATCTCCAGGTAGATAGTATCAGAATTGAGTAAAACTGTAGGATACCCAGCTGGTGTTGGAGAATTAGTGGTGTGGGGGGAAAAAACCACATACTAGAACTGAGGAAGCAGAATCACATCCCCTTTCATCCCCAAAGTGCTGCGATTGTACTGTCAATTATGTGTAATTTGTATACTATAAACGTTTATTCTCAACTTCTGGACTTATCTCATTGTGGACCCAGCATGAAGGGTTAAAGGAGTAGCACTAGTCTACAGACGACACTTTGAGTATCACAATTCTAAGCAGTCAGAATAAGATGTCTAGGAGTACATCCTTAATGTGGGTGTTCGATGAGTATTCGGGCTAATAGTGCTGAAGCACTTAGACCAGAGTCCTAGAGTTCACGCCCAAGTGGATGAGAGGTAGCTTCCTGTTGTTCCCTGGACATAGACCATTCACCTTCAAAGTCTAACTAAGAAGATATGGACTGATGGCAAAGAGATCTCAAAAATACATGCCTCACTAAGGACGGGCCAGTGACATTCACCCCTGACCAATTCGAGAACCAGTTTACGCTTTACATCACTTATAACAAGTACATCTCAGTTCAATTCTTTAATGTGTCCATTTAAGTCAATGCAACAAATTTCTGAAGTGAAAAGGCTGAGTCCCAATTTAGGAAGGCATTTGGGTAGATGGCCATTAGCTTCACCCAACAACCTTAAGTGACTCAGAAGAAGATTAAGACTCATAATAACACTGCTTATCTAAGAATAATTAAACAGAGAAAAAACTCTGATAGGTTTATGAAAAGATTCTACAGCATAAAAAAGGAAATTCAGCACTCAAGATGTAGAAGGCTACCTTTTGAACAAGATTTACTAAAAGCAATTTCTTAAAAAAAAGCATCTACTTTATATTTGCAATAAAAATTTAAAAAAAGTGGACACACACATAGAAAAGAGATAATAGATAAAACATACAAATGGACATGAAAAGGGGGAACTGGGAGTCAGGCAGGTAAGATCAAAGGAAGTAGATAAGGTAAGGGGCATCTATAAGGAAACTAAAATGCAGACTTTAAACCTACATTAGAAGCAATAAAAAGCTGAATGGTATGGAGGGAAAACTTGAGAAAGCAGAAGAAATGAACAAAGGCATGACATTGATGAGGGATGAGATCACGAACTCGAAAGGCAGAGAATGGAGATTTGACATGTACGTAGTTGTTGCACAGAAAATATGAGACTTTAGGGGCATAAATGCATGAAAGCAAGACAAAAAGTACAGGGGACAATAGCACTAAACTTTTGGAAGAGGGAGAATAAAAGAGCAGCATATATTTAGCAGACCACGGAAGGGTGCATCCAAAGGCAGCAGTGGAGAGCTGAGAATAAACTTCAGGTATACTGCTGAGTCTCCAAAAGGCTCAGGAGTTGGCTGCAAAAGGTACCTGTGGAAGAACTGGTTGAAAGTTTAAGAAGCAGTCTGGATCTCCTCCCTGCCTCTGAGCGGCCAGGTGACTGCCCTCTTCAGCCCTGGTAAAAGACTAAAGATTTTTCTCTGAAAAGAGTAAAATAGAAGAGTTCTCCTCTGGCAAACCAAAGTAGCGCTGATGTTGAGAAGATTAAGGAACTGCACACTGCATGCTGGCTCCCCTAGGTCTCTCCCCTAATGGGGTTCTCCAACACAGATGACCTGGTCTTTCCCTCCAGGCAGAATATTAGAAGTGTCTTTTCTGGGGATATCTGACCACTCAAGAAATGAACTTTAGAGCCATCCTGTAGTGTTGATTACAGTCAACAAATCCTATCTAAGCACTCAGTTTCTAGTCAGCTTCTCAAATCCCCAGTCTTAAATTTTTTTTTTTAATGTTTATTTATTTTTGAGAGACATAGAGGCACAGCGTGAACAGAGGAAGGGCAGAGAGAGAGGGAGACACAGAATCGGAAGCAGGCTCCAGGCTCCGAGCCGTCAGCACAGAGCCCGACGCGGGGCTCGAACTCACAGACCACGAGATCATGACCCGCTGAAGTCGGCCGCCCAACCGACTGAGCCACCCAGGCGCCCCTCAAATCCCCAGTCTTAAATCTGAATACACAGTCAAGGATTATCACATATTAGGCAAAGTCTTGATATAAAATAAAGAGACCAAGTCAGCTACATAAATATAAAAGGCAAGGATCTTTCTCTAAGGGACCACATAAGGAAAAGAAAATAAACTAACAAAAATCATTAATCATCAAGGAGATACTATATTCATAAGAACAGGATCATATAAAAAGAAAAGAATGAGTTCTTAAAATTAAAAATATGATAAATATCTCAAATATTCTACGGAAGAATTGGAAGGTAAAGGTGAGAACTTATTCTACTAAGTAAAATAAAACAAACAAAAATATTTTTATTTTTTAAGTTTATTTATTCTGAGAGAGAGAGAGAGCATGGGAGGGGAAGAGAGAGGGAGAGAATCCCAAGCAGGCTCTTCACTCTCAGTGCAGAGCCTGACATGGGGCTCGAACTCATGAACCATGAGATCATGACCTGAGCCGAAACCAAGAGGTGGACACTTAACTAACTGACTGAGCCACCCAATTGCCCCACCAAAAAAAATCTTTTTAAACAGAAAGATGGAAAATTGAAGAGAAAATTTAAAAAAAGAGAGAGAAAGAAAGAAAGAAATTAAGAAAAATTTCCAAAACTGCAGGATATGTATTTCTAGAATAATACTGGGGACAAACAACATATCCTATAGGCAGTAAGAAAGAGAGAAAGAGAGAGAGAGAGAGAGAGAGAGAGAGAGAGAGAGGAAGATTCACATACAAAGAATCAGTTATCAGAATGGCTTTATACTGCCTAAGAACAACCCTGAAAGCTAGAAGATAATAGAGTAATGCCTTAAAAATTCTGCAAAAACTTATTTCTGTCCTAGAATTGTATACTAACCAAATAATCAGATGTCAGAGTAGAATAAAAACATGTCAAACATGTTTTTTCCCCCCAAATTTACCTTCTGTACATTATTCTAGAGAAAAGACCAGGGATACGCTCCATCAAAATGAGAGGCTGAAGCAGGAAGACGACGTGGGATACAGAGGACAGAGGTTCCAGCATAGGAGGAGGGCAAAGGGTATTCCCAAGATGATGGTGAAGGAAAATCATAGGCTGTCAACTGTATATCAGGCCCAGAAGGCAAGCAGTCCAAACTAAAGCAGTCAGAAGACATTCAGAAAGATTGATATGGAAAGAAAGACAAAATTGATAGGATACCTAAAGTGAATGATCATCTTGACAGCTGGTTAAGAGTTTGGAGTTGAATTAGTAAGAAGTAAATAGAAAACTAAGAAAATGAAAAAAGAAGATAGTTATTAACTCCAGGAAAACCAAGGTATCATATGACAAAAGAAAAGAAATCATCACACCATGTGGCTCAGCTGTGAATAATGTTTACTTATTACTGCTAACATAAACATGGGTTACTAACCTAACCATAATTATGATGTAGCCATAGTACAAGATGGACATGGGAACAGTAATTGAACGTGGTAGATGCTGGAGAAAAAAGGAAGCAAAGTTATTCCCGCTATCTACCATAGTGGGAAATTAATAGATTATGACAAAAAGTTAAAAAATATAAATGTAGCAATAAAGGCATATTATTTAAATACAAAGACCAAATTAATCAGTCAAGGGAAGTGAAAATAATTACTTCCTGGGAGGAAGAAATAGGAGGGAAGGGGATGGAGGACTCCCATTTTTTACAACAAACCAGAGGGAACTCTTTAGACTATGACAAATATAACTTTGATATAAATGAGAACTTAAAAAAAAAAGAAAGCAAATAATCAAAGACTGTATTTTAATATATAATAGACACAACTTCCCTGAGATGAAAAAACACCTGAATCTGTGGCAGGGTTCATAAAAAGAAACTATTATCTAGACCTACCCTTGTAAGTTTTTAATTTTAAGGATAAAGATTCCTACAGTAAATTTTACTACAAAGGAACAAAATAAGGGAAGGTTTTAGACTTTTCCTCAACAATAAACATTAGAGGACAATGGGGAAATTTTTAAAAATTTGAAGGAAAAAAATATGTTCAGGAATTCTTTTTTCTTTTAATGTTTATTTATTTTTGAGAGACAGAGAGAGACAGAGCATGAGCAGGGGAGTGGCAGAGAGAGAGGGAGACACAGAATCTGAAGCAGGTTCCAGGCTCCAAGCTGTCAGCACAGAGCCCAACATGGGGCTTGAACTCATGAACTGTGAGATCATGACCTGAGCCAAAGTCAGATGCTTAACTGACTGAGCCACCCAGGTGCCCCTGTTCAGGAATTCTATAGTTAACCAATGTATCTTCTCTCTAACTTGTAAGGGCAACAAAGACACATTCACAGGTTGTGTGTGTGTGTGTGTGTGTGTGTGTAAGATTTTTTTTTTAAAGTAATCTCTACATCCAATGTGGGGCTCAGACTTACAACACCAAGATCAAGAGTGGCACACTCTACCGATTGAACCAGCCAGCCGCCCCTCACAGATATCTTTTTTTTTTTTTTAAAGTGTTGGAATCCATCAAGTTCTTGGTTATTTTTTTTTAATTTTTTAACGTTTATTTATTTTTGAGAGACATAGAGACAGAGCATGAGCAGGGGAAGCGCAGAGAGAGAGGGAGATACAGAATCTGAAGCAGGCTCCAGACTCCGAGCTGTCAGCACAGAGCCCGACGCGGGGCTTGAACTCACAGACCGTGAGATCATGACCTGAGCTGAAGTCGGCCGCTTAACCGACGGAGCCACCTGGGCGTCCCACAGATATCTTTAAAAGCACAGCATCCTCACGTTTTTGTAGAAAAAAACTGCTAGCTGATGTATTCCACCTGTCTGAGAGAGGACTCAAAAAACTCAAAGATCATGGTATAAAAGAACCCATTAGAGGTAAACAAAGAACTTAATATACTTTTATAATTGTGGTTTCAAAGCAATTCAAATGTGAAAAATTATTATTAAAAGACAAAATAATAATTTCATAATAGTAATAGCTAACATATTTATAAAGTGATAGGCTCTAGTCTAAATGCTTAACATGAATTATCTCATTTAATCCTCAGAATAGACTAATTTACAGATGAGGGAACTGAGGTACGGGGAGTTGAATGATTTGCCTAAAGTCACACAGCTAATATACTGGCTATTTAACCGTCTCTGTGGTGTGATCCTGAGGTTGGAACTCTGCAAATGGTATTTCCCAAACTTCCTTGACAGCTGGCTCCCTGTTTCTGCTAATAAGGGGCACTGGACAAAGGCTGGAGGGAGGGAGTAGGAGAGAAGGCTCATCCTTCCTGTCTTCCAGTGCTGTCAGTGTTGTTCCACCATTACCAGCAAATTGGCTCTTGCTCCCAGCTTCTTTGGGCACCCCCAGCATGAATCCTGCTTCACCTCTCCAGAGGTATTTCAGCAGGGGTGAAGTAGGGAATTCTCTCCTCTGGAGTCCAAACCTCAGCTGACAGACTTTCTCCTCAAAGATCTGAGCACCAACACTACATGGCCTCTCCTCTGAGCTCCTAGTTTCTGGAAATGACTTCTTTGCATTCTCACGGCATTAAAGTGGAAGCTTTTTCCTGAAATTATTAATCTTTGTTTACCTCAGCTTCTCATTTTTTTTTCCTTTCAGGCTCCCAACATCTGTGTAACCAACTCCCTGTATTAAATATCCTCTGTTTGAAATAGTGTGGTTTCTATTTTTCTGATCGGGGATTCAAATCCATTGGTTTGACTCCAAGGCTATACTCTCAATCACTATTCATATTATCCTAAGCTCTTAAAAACAAGACAAAAATAAGACTAAAAGTAAAAACGACTTTAAATAACCTTGGGACAAAGAGGAACTAAAGATTGTACAATGTAATTAGAGTATTTAGATTTTTTTTAAGTTTATTTATTTATTTTGAGGGGGGGGAGAATCCCAAGCAGGCTCTGCACTGTTAGTGCATAGCTTGATGCAGGGCTTAAACTCATGAACCATGAGATCATGACCTGAGCCAAAATTAAGAGATGGACACTTAACTGACTGAGCCACCCAGGCACCTTCAGAGCATTTAGATCTTATTTAATGATTAGAGAAGAGTGAAAACTTCCGTGATACATGAAAGCTATATTGACTGAATGAAACTTTGAGCTTATAATGGTTTTATTTTGAATTTTTTTTAATGTTTATTTATTTTTGAGAAACATAGAGGCACAGCGTGAACAGGGGAAGGGCAGAGAGAGAGGGAGACACAGAATCGGAAGCAGGCTCCAGGCTCTGAGCTGTCAGCACAGAGCCCGACGCGGGGCTCGAACTCACAGACCGCAAGATCATGACCTGAGCTGAAGTCGGCTGCCCAACCGACTGAGCCACCCAGGTGCCCCAATGGTTTTATTTTGAAATAAGAGCAAACAAACCAAATATTCATCTGAATAATTAGAAACATAATAAAATAAAGCTAAGTAAAGCTAAAGGAAAAACAAAATATAAATAAAAGTAGAAAATAATGAATTAGAAAATAGAAAACTCTCCACAGTTGATTTTTAAAAATTTAATAGTTCCTTTGAAAATATAGGCAGTTGGTCTGATAAATTATTAAATGGGAGAAAACATAAACATACAAAATTGGAAAGAGAAATGGATATAATAATAAAGAGAGAATATTTTTACACTCATGAGAATGAAAAATACAAATGAATGAAAATAAATGACTGATTCCCCAGAACTATTTTATGTGCTGAGGATAGAGTAGTTAATGAGACAAAATTTTTAACTTCAAATTTTAAGTTTATTTATTTGATTAACATTTTTACCTAACCATTTTCTTGCCTACTCTACCCAAGCTAAACTGAAAAATTTACGATTTTTTAAAATATGTAAACCTCAAGTCTATTTTTGCTTATCATTTTATCATTTAAAAAACTTTCAGTGCCTGTTAGAGGTCCTTGGCACAGTAGAAAAAGCAGGCTGTCATGCAGTATATTCTCTTTAAACTAAAACTATTAACACACATGTTCCTAGGTAATTTATAGGCATACTTAAAATGACAGGAGGATATCCATCTAACTGTTGTAGGGTTTACCTGTGAATAATAAGATCAATTATTTTTATTTTCTTCTTTCTGCTTTTCTATATTTCCAATCATTTTACAAAATGATTTATGTATTATAACTAGAAAAACAGTTTTAAAAATAACTCATAAAAAAAAAAGCCTACGATCAAACTGGGGAAAAAGGTTTTCCATTTATGTGAAGTGGGTTTTAATTAATGTTGTTAATATATAAAGAGCTGAGGGGCGCCTGGGTGGCTCAGTCAGTTAAGCATCTGACTTCAGCTCAGGCCATGATCTCATGGTTTGTGGGTTTGAGCCCTATGTTGGACTCTGCACTGACAACTCGGAGCCTGCTTTGGAGTCTGTCACCCTCTCTCTCTGCCCCTCCCCCATTCGTGCTGTCTCTTTCTCTCAAAAATAAATAAACATTAACAAAAAAATATTTTTTTAATATATAAAGAGCTGAACATCCAATCTGAAGTCGTCACTCAGGCACTCCGTCACATCAGCCTTGTCCGATATCTGTACGGCATTCATCACTACCTCACATTTTCCTTGACTTGTTCCCTTACTGTGTTCTTCTCATTCTGGCCCAATGTAAACTCTCTTACAAGAAGAAACCATGTTTATCTGGTTCCCTATCATTCTCCCAATATCTAGAACAGTGCCTTGTATACTGGAGAAGTTCAATATTGAATAAACTGATTAAAATGAATAAATAAAGAGCATTTTCAAATCGACTGTAGAAAAATGGAAAAGGATGTAATTATAAAATGAAGAAATACACATATCCAATGAGTATTAGACTATAAACTCTGTAAGGGTTTATTATAATTTATTTACCATAATTTTCCAGCTCTAGCCTGTAACAAGTACTTAATTAAATAACTAATGAATGAATGAATGAACATGATGTTAAAGAAAAAATTTTCATGATGCTTGTCAAAGACAGTAAGGAGAATTTTATTCAGGACGGACTATTGCAATAGGGTTTTGTAGTAGGGGTGAGAGATGGAGCTCAAGTCCAAATACAACCAGGTCAGGTGAAGATTTATAGTCAAGGGTCGGGGTCAGTGGATAGAAAATTACTATGTGTAGAAACATCAAGGTTAGGGGGATTCTTGCTAGATAGACTCAGTAGGATTCTTACTGAAGGCAGGCTAAGGTGATAAGGTATGGAGAGTGTGAGATGAGAAATTTGATCAGATATCAAAAGTGATCAGATATCAAGGCGGGGTTTTTTCTAAACTGACTCAGCAGGGTTCTTGCTAAAATTGAACTAAGTGGGCCAAGCACAGAGCCTAAGGTAGAGATCTAGTTAAAAAGTGGACTCAGGGGAGCCTGGCTCAAGTTTGGTGAAAGAGAGGGTCTCTGTCAATGAAAAAGTGTCCAAGCTCACTAACTTAAATAATGGCAATTAAAACAATGAGCACCATCTCTACCTATCAAAATGGGATAGATTTCTCTCTTAACTGTACAAACTCAGTGTTTTGCAAGGTTATGTGAATACCTAGGATTTACTGTCTTTTAAGACCAAAAAGTCCTTGAGGTCAAAGAGTGAATCTTATTTTGTTCATTGCAATAAAATTTCTGGGGTGTAATCTATGGTAAGTATTTAATACATGTTAACTGAAACAAAGAATGGAGAGCAAATCAGTATAATTGTCTTGAAGGAGACATAATTAAATCATATATGTATATATGTATATATATATAATATCATATGCATGTAAGTGTAATATACATATATATAATACATATGTAAAATAGTAAAATTTTGAAAATAAAACAAAATATTCAACAGTAAAGAACTGATTATTAAGCATCCATTAAAAATAATGTTTCTGGAGGATACAGAATGATGTGGGAAACTATTAAATGAAAAAACATAATAGAATATATCAAATATGCAATGGAATTCAATATGGTAAAAAACAACTGTATTTATATATGGAAAAAAATTCTAAAAGGAAATTGATCAAAATGTCATAGCAGAAATAAATGGAAAGATATTCCATGCCATGGATTGCAAGAATTAATATTGTTAAAATATCTATACTAACAAAAGCAATCTATAGATTCAGGACAATCCCTCTTAAAATATAAATGGAGTATTTCAAAGAAATAGAAGAAAAAACTCCTTAAACTTTATGGAACCATATAAGATCCCAAAGAGCCAAAGCAATCTTGAGAAAGAAGAACAAAAGCATCACGATCCCTAATTTTGAAATATGTTACAAAGCTATACTAATTAAAACAGTATGATATTGAGATAAAACAAATATATCAATGGAATAGAACAGACAGCCCAGAAATAAACCCATGTACATATGGTCACGTCACCTAAGACAAAAAAGCCAAGAATACGCAATGTGGAAAGAAGTCTCTTCAGTAAATAGTGTTGGAAAAACTAGACAGCCACATGCAAAAGAATAAAACTGGACCGCTATCTTACAACATACACAAAAATCACCTCAAAATGGATTAAAGACTTGAACCTGAAACCATAAAACTAGAAGAAAACATAGGTAATAATCTCTTTGACGTAAGTCTTGGAGGTGATTTTTAAAAATCTGACACCAAAAGTAACAAGAGCCAAAATAAACACCAAATTAAAAAGCTTCTGCAGAGCAAAGGAAACCATCAACAAAATGAAAAGGCAACCTTCTGAGTGGGTGAAAATATTTGCAAATCATGTATCTGATCCAGGACTAATTCTCACAACATAAAGAATTCATACAACTCAGTGGCAAAAACAAAAACCAAAGATAAACAAAAACAAAAAACTCTCAATCCAATTAAAAGAAGGGCAGAAGATCTGAACAGACATTTTTCCAAAAACCCCAGACCATACAGATAACCAATAGGTACATAAAAAGACACTCGGTATTATTATTATTTTTCTTTTCTGAGAGAGAGAGAGAGAGCAAATGAGAGAGAGGCAGAGAGAGAAGGAGAGAGAGAATTGTCCAAGGGGCAGAAAGAGAGAGGGGGAGAGAGAGAGAGAGTGGGCTCACCCGAAGTGGGACTCATGCTCACCCGATGTGGGGCTCGAGCTCACCCAACGCAGGACTCAAACTCACGAACGATCACGACCTGAGTAGAAGTCAGATGCTTAACTTACTGAGCCACCCAGGTGCCCCAAGATGCTCTCTATTATTAATCATTAGGAAAATGCAAATCAAAACCACAATGAGACATCACCTCACACCTGTTAGAATGACTAATATCAAAAAGATAATAACAAATGTTGGTGAGGATGTGAGAAAAAGGAACTCTTGTGCACTGCTGGTGGGAATGGAAATGGGTACAGACACTATGGAAAACAGTATGGAGGTTCCTCAAAAAAAATTAAAAATAGAAATACCATATGATCCAGCAATTTTACCTCTGCGTATTTACCCAAAGGTAATGAAACCACTAACTCAAAAAGATATCTGCATTCCCATGTTCATTACAGCATTATTTACAATAGCCAAGATATGGAAACAACCTAAGTGTCCATCAGCAGATAAATGAATAAAGAAATTGTGATATATACATATGTGTATATATGTATATATACAGTGATATGTATATTGTAACATATATACATATATATTTATATTTATACACATAGTGGAGAATTATTCAGCCACAGAAAAGAATGAGATTTTGCCATTTGCAACAACATGGATGGACCTCGAGGGCATTATGCTAAGTGAAATAAGTTAGACAAAGCAAAATATCGTATGACCTCTCTTACATGTAGAATCTAAAAAATATATATTTTAAGCTCAGAAGTACAGAGAACAGATCGATGGCTGCCAGAGGCCGGGGATGACAGATGGGAGAAATGGGTGAACTGGGTTTTTTTTGTCTGTTTGTTTAAATAGAATTTTTATTTATGTTTTATTTTTAAAATTATTTTTTTTAAGTAGGCTTCACGCCCAGCACGGATTCCTAACGTGAGGCTCAAACTCAATGACCCTAAGATCAAGACCTGAGCTGAGATCAAGAGTTGGCCACTTAACTGACTGAGCCAACTAGCTGCCCCTAAATAAAATGCATTTTTAAAAAAAAGGCCTGAGAGCTGCTTATTGGACATAGTAAGGTGAGTAATGTGGAGAACTGGTAGAGACAGCAAGGATAGACAGTGGCGCTCATGTGCTTTCCTGAAAGAGCTGCAGGAAAATGGGGTAGTTGCTGGAGGACAATGAAAGTTCAAGGTAAATTGTTATTAAACTAATGACATCAAAAAAAACTGCTGGAGAAGGTAGAAATACGAGGGACCTAGAACATCTCAGGTGCCTTTCATGTTGTTAGCGAAGACTGAATAACCCGTACATTTTCTTTATTAATGCTCTGAGATTTACTGATCTTTAAACGTGGACTTTCAGGTCTGCAAACTTTTAGAAGGAGTTCTTCCAAAAGAACATTTCCGTGGTTAATTAGACCATTAGAGCTCAAATTTAATTAGGACTCTGATAAGAAGCTTTAAATATATTTCAGTATTTTGATAGATTTTTTTCATTAAATTACTAATTCATTGGTTCAAAATATTTCTTAAGCACCCACTATGTATGTGTGAGTCATTGCTAAGGACAGAAAGATGAGCATGGGGCACCTGGGTGGCTTAGTCGGTTAATCTGTCTGACTTCGGCTCAGGTCATGATCTCGCGGTTCATGAGTTCCAGTCCCACACTGGGCTCTGTGCTGATAGCTTAAGCCTGGAGCCTGCTTCGAATTCTGGATCTTCCTCTCTCTGTCCCTCCCCTGCTGGCTCTCTCTCCAATAAGTAAACATTTAAAAAAAAAAAAAAAAAAAGAAAGAGGAGTGTGATGTAATCCTGAAGGGATAAACAGGTTAACCAACAATGACAGAACAAACTGATTTGGGCTATAATGGAGGTACATTCAAAGTTCCGCAGTAACAGTAAGAGGTAGAACAGAGCAGAAGGAAGAGCTGAAAGATTTATAGGGCAACTAAAAAGAGAAAGGGGATTAAGACCTCCAATAGGCTGTTGGTCTGGATATATTGAAAAGTCCCTGAAAATTTGAGCTTCATGAAAATAGTCAATGAAAAAAAAATGGCAGTAGCAGTTATCGCTGAGTGATTTTTATTCTGAGCTGACTTTTACTTTCTTCAATGATTATGTAATTACTTTTCTAACCAGAAAACAAAAACAACGAATGTTCTTTTCAAAGGGGGAAAATGCTTGTCATAATTTCCCTTCTGCTAAGCAGTGGTTCTCACACTTGAATATGAATCAGAATCACCTGGATGGCTGGTGAAAGGGATTCCTGCCCCAGCCCCACCTAAATATATTCGAGCTGTTTTCACTCTGTGCCGTTCTTACCAGAGGCAGTTCCCTCTATCATTTTAATACACTTAAGTTTACAGGATATTTGAAATTCCTTGAAAGCGAGGGTTATATTTTAGTCACTTTTAATGCTCTGCTCTCATATTAAGCATTAAGGAATTGCTGAAAATGAATTTCTTTTTTTTTTTTAAAGTTTATTTATTTTTGAGAGCAGGGGAAGGGCAGAGAGAGAGGGAGATAGAGAATCTGAAACAGGCTCCAGGCTCTGAGCTGTCAGCACAGAGCCCGACACGGGGCTCGAACTCACAGACCGTGAGATCATGACCTGAGCCGAAGTCGGCCACTTAACCGACTGAGCCACCCAGACGCCCCTGAAAATGAATTTCTGAAAACTGTATCCCCGTGTATCATTTTTAGTGCTGGCGAAAATACAACAATGATAAATATGTCAATTATACCTCAAGTATTTAAGGTACTTAAATTAAATTTAAGGTACTTAAAAGCAGGACAAGTATTTAAATTAAAAAAAGTTATAAAAATGTTAAACCAAAAGTGGAGAAAAAAGTATGTGGTTCTTTCCCTTAAGCGATGCATTATATTATTTCATTATTTAATAATCAAATAGTTAATGATCTGAGTGGGGCTTGATAATCTGCATTTCTAATAAATTCCATTGGACTAAAAGCTGGCGATATAGAATGGCTACATGGTATAGTGAAAACGATGAGGGTTTTGAGGTGAGTCAGGTTTTGATTCTGCCTCTGCCCTTTGTAGGCTCTGTGTAGCAACAGTCGACATACATTAACCCCACTCAGCCTGTTTCCACATTAACAAAATTAAAAGCAACACACACCTTCTAGGTCTATTATGATATTATGAAGGTTCAATGATACGATTAAATAGCCGACACAGTGCGGGCCTGAGTTAAGGTAGTTCATTCATGTTGGTCCCCTTCCCTTCGATTTCCTCTGAGGATGCACCACACGTTTGCCATAACTGGTTTTACTGTGACATGAGTTAGCCACATAGAGCAAATCATTTCCCGCAAACCTAACAAACCATACACATCCCTCTGCGACTAATACAATCTTCGCCATTCATCTATAAAATTGGGGATAATAGTATAAATAATATCTACTTTAATGCAATAGGTAGTAGTATCTACTTTGCAGAGATGTATACATGAGGTTTAAACAAGATAACATGTTAAGTGCTTAATACAGTAACTAGCATATGGAAAATACACGGTTAATGTCACTTTCTTTCCCTCTTCCTTTTGATTAGGTATTTATCCATAGGATCTCCTGGACTAAGTTCAAAAGCTTACCTCGTCCAGAACGCTTCAAATCAATTTTTTCTACCTTAACCAGATTGCTCTCTTCTAGGTCACATGTACTTTGAAGTCAATTATTTGGCTTATTTAAGAACTGGTAAGGACACACACTATGTAAACCACCATACTGAATGTTCAAGGAGATAAGGAGAAGACTGTTCCCTGACTTTTAGTACTTGAGGTGACAAAATACGTGAAAAGATGAATGGGAAGGAATGCAAGGAAGGGTGGGGCAAATTATACAGAAAGTAAGTGTGGTAGGAATTTGGGGATTATAGTGGCTGATCTGTGATTTTTTTTTTAAATCTGTGATTGTTCTACACTCGGGAATAAGAGAATTACTAAGAGTTGTAGTCAGAAAATAGGTCCAGAGATCTAAGTGGTCTAGGGGCCCAGGTAGGGAGTGGCAGAGATTCCCTGTCTCCTGGTCCCTTGCTGTTTCTAAATATGTTTCTAAACATTTTCAAGTGTTTTAATCAATTTGTAGTTGTTCTTTCTAAGTAGACAGTTCAGTGTAGCTAGTTAAGCGCTGGGCTCTAAAGCCAAAATACAGGGTTTGAGTCCTGGCTTTGCCGGTCGCTACCTGTGTGACTGTGGGCAAGTCGCTTATCTCTATGCTCCAGTTCCCCCGTCTAAAAAATGAGTATAACAATATTACTTTATTTCAACACTACTGACAAATACCTTGTTATACGTGAAGGATTAAAAATTGTGGTTTTATCCTTATAATTGCTATTAGTCTCTGAGAGAATGGAAAACAAGAAATCCAGTGTTCTAATGTTTTTTCTTTCTTTTGCTTCTTCTTTAAAAACCTCTTCAAAGCATCCAGATGGCTGCTTGTTAGCTACCTTAATCCTATCAGATAAAAACAAGCTTTTGTTTCTCAGAAGTGAGAGTTGGAATTTGCATAAATCTGGCCTAGTCTGATAACAGAATGTCTAGAAAAGTAAAAACCAAGATAGAAACAGATTCTAAGACTAACAGAACTTCTTCGAAAAAGTCAGTCAACAGGCACCCTGGGTGGCTCAGTCAGTTGGGCGACTGACTCTTGATTTTGGCTCAGGTCATGATCTCACTGTAGTGAGATTGAGCCCCATGTCGGGCTCCACACTGAGCTTGGAGCCTGCTTGGAATTCCCTCTCCCTCTCTCTCTCTCTCTCATCTCTCTGCCCCACCCCTGCTCGAGAGCCCTCGCTCACTCACTCTCTCGAAATAAATTAACTTAAAAAGTCAGTCAAGATCAATAGATGTAGAGAAAGATGGAGGCTAATGAACCTAATTCCAAATGAGCTTTCCTATCTATTTTAAGTTCTATTCCAAACTTCCTTAAGAGAAAATCTAGCCTTTTAAGGCAAGTGCAGAGAAATGCCTCCCTGGGCTTCCTTTCAGGGAATGTTTTAGCAGGTGCTGCATTCCACCCTGGAGGTGGCTGCATGAATTTGTGAACTGAGGTGACAACATTGACTCCCTCTGGAAGAAGAAATGCTGTCTCTACACAGGAAGCTTAACTGCAAAGGCACTACTTGATAAGAGGAGGAGGAGGAGGAGGGGGAGGAGGAGGAGGAGGAGGGGGAGGAGGAGGAGGAGGGGAGGAGGAGGAGGAGGAGGAGGAGGAGGAGGAAGAGGGGGAAAGGGAGAAGGAAAAGAGGAAGAAGAGAAGCCACAGTAACGCTGCTGCCAACCTAGTCACAGTTCAGTTCAATATTCAGTTAAGAGAAAACAAGAACCACTCCTTTCCACCTCCCTCTCCCCTCCCAGTACCCTTCTCTCCTCTCCTCAAATGCCTGTTGAAAAAGTTCTGGGACGAATTACAAACCAAGAAGGCTGTAGCAGAATTAGGGACAGCAGGTGGAGGTGAGAAAAAAAACCTATATTCAGGTAGGTTAGAAAAATCATGGATGGGGAGGGGGCAGGGATTTGGAACTACCTTCAGCATCGTCCATCAGGAAATCTAGGGATGTAGAAGGGTACTAACTGGCCTTCCAAATCTTCTGCATTTGGTAGGTGAAAATCGCATTGTCCTCCAAGTGAACTTTGGCACTCAGGCGACATCAGGGTAAAATAAGCATCAAGGAAGGAGGGAATCTTCAGTGAAAAGTAAATAACAGAAGGTCACTCTTGGGTTCTTGTGTGAGGGAATTTGTGAAGGTCAGGCCCACCCACAGCATCGGCAAACGTGGAAGAATTAAGGGTCACTGCCGGCAGACGAGCCAGCCGCAGTTCGGGGTCAAAGCCAACGGCTTGGATCTGCTGCTACCCTACGATCTGCCCTGCACACACCCTTTAAGTTTCTCGGTTTGCGTCTTGCCTGTAGAATCCCAGCCGAGACACTGTCTTACTAAGCGCTCTCACTGCGCGTAGCTCAGAGCTGACCGCCGAGCGGTTCTCAACAGCATCTGGGAGCAAAAACGGCTTTTGATGTTGGGGGCAGAAGGGCACAGGTTTTACTCAGAGTTGGCGTTCGACTGTGGCCTTGTACCAACTGCCAGCAAAATCCTCCCAATCAGCCCTTGTCTTCCACTTTCTGCCCAGGTGACGTCGGTAAGCCCCGCAGGACCAGCTAGAGGCTTAGCGGTTAAGCCGCGTCCTTCAGGTGTCAGCCTCGATCCGTTTGGAAACAACAACCCCCAGAATCCCTTGTGCAGGGAGGTCAAGCCGCAAATAAGATGGCTCCAAAAGGGTGGAACATGCAGCAGTTTCCTAGTCCTTGGCGGTTTCTTTACCGGATATGTTTAAATAACCGAATCCCCACAAATGCACCACCCCACTAACCACCTTCGAGGCCAAGGAGGCCACCGCAGCCGCCTCGCTCGCTCCTTCAGGGGCATCTTGGGAGTTGTAGTCCAGCCGGTGGCTTGCGTCGAACTACCTTTCCCATTGTGCCCTGCGGGTCGGACGATAAAAGTTCTTTTCCAAAACTGTCTCCACACTGAGACACACCCCTCCCAGGTCCCCTTCTCTCCCACGACTCCTTCTCGTCTGTCGCGACTGGGCGGCAGCAACAGGAGGGCCTCGGCAACTCGCCTTGCCATCTCGAGAGGCACTTCCGGCGGCGGTTCACTTCCTGGTTGGGTGGATGGAGCCGGGCGGGAGCGCGCGCGGGGGAGGGGCGGCGGGTCAGTCTCCGCTGGGCGCTCCGGGGATCAGCTGGCGGGCGGGCGGGCGCCGAACGCGGCCCCGGCTCTCGCTGCAGCGCCGCCTCCTCTCCGCGTCGCAGGCCGGCCCCGCGGTCGTGACAATGTTGCAGAGCTGGTAGCTGGGCGCCAGCCGCCGAGCCTTCTCAAGTGGGTGCCGCCGGGATGCTGCCTCGCTGGGCGGCGGGGAGACCGAGGAGGAGGGGGAGGCAGTGTTCGGCTGGGTCGGCGCTGCCCGAGGCGGCCAAATCCTTCCTTTTTCCGAGCTGCGGGGACAGGGTCCGGGGCTCTGCTGGGATTTCAGCCCCAGGGTCTTTCTCGCTAGGAGAATGCATGAAGCGTTTCCCCGGGATGATGGCTTTTGCTCCCTCTAGGACTCAGCGGTTGAATTCGTAAGTGTGTTACTGATTCATCCTCTCTTCTTCTGTCATCACAGGTTTAAACTTACGCGAATCGCTCTCTTGAGGAGGAGGGGACCGCGGCGCGATTGACACGCATATTCCTATAGGCATCCTCCCTCAGCCCCCACCCCCACGGCCGAATTCGGGTGGCTCCTCTCCGAGCTGAAATCCGAGAAGAAATCCTTGGATCTCTTGTTTTCTTAAAAAAAAAAAAAAATCCAGAAACCTTCGGTATTTTGCTTTACTGCTTCCTATTCTCAAGATGAAGAAGTTTTTCGACTCCCGGCGAGAGCAGGGCGGCTCTGGCCTGGGCTCTGGCTCCAGCGGAGGTGGGGGCAGCACCTCGGGCCTGGGCAGTGGCTACATCGGAAGGGTCTTTGGCATTGGGCGACAGCAGGTCACTGTGGACGAGGTGTTGGCGGAAGGTATGGTGGGACTCTCTCAGTGCGCCGTGAATTAAAATCTTGTGCTGATGCAGCAAGACTGGTTTCTAGTTGTTCAGTGTATGAATGGGTTTTGACCAGTTGACCCTCCCTTCCCCCTTCTCTTGCTCAGTGAATCATTGTCCTTGAAAAATTTAAAACTGAGGTTTGGAAGTGACAGGGCTTACAGGGTGGAAGGACGTTGCCGGAAATTGTTCACCTCAATGGCCTTTTATTATTTTTAAAAAATTGGCAAGCCAATTCTTGTCTGCCTCACTGAATTACAAGGATCAGAGAGAAAAACGTATGTGTGAAAGTGTAAAGCTTCACCCCAAATGCAGGGTGCTGGGCTTGTCATCCTCCTTAAACTTGAAATATTGATGTGAGGGCTGGAGGGTGGAGATGGAGTGCCTTTAAGAAGAGAGAAGGGTTTCTCCGTCTACCCAACTTTCCCACTCCCATGAGCAGGCATTGGAGGAAGGGAATTTTTAGAGAATGGGAATATGTTTTTCTAAGAGCCAAGGCTCTTGGTGGATTTGACTAGTTTTGTTTCCTGACCTAACTGTAATCAGGTCCCCAGGATGTAGCTAAGATAACAGAAATTACACGAGATGAATGTGGTTATTTTGAAACCAGTCCACTAGGCCCCTCTTCCTCCTGTTTTAGTTTTTATTTTTTAGCCAAAAGAATTCCTTGAGAGTGACATCTGATTTTTGTTTTTCCTTTGTTGGAGAAGATGTTATTTAGATCTCCTGTGTAAATTCCCAACATGTGTGTTCCTCTGTGTATCTAAAGATATGTAAATATATTTTTTATATCCCCCAGGCTTTCTGGAAATCTTTGCATGTCTCTTTTGGTAACCTTAACCTCGACCTTCATAATTACACCAGACTCCTACTTTTCACAGCCCATTGCCTGCCTCGTGTGCTTTTATTTTTAATAAAAGCAACAGTTTCCTTGGCATGAAGCTATTCAAACTAATTGGATGGGGCCAACCTGCTGTCGGTTGTGTTATGGGCTGAGAGGGGATTGGGGAAGGGGGATGCCGCTGTTACTTCAACATGGTGGTGGTGGGGGGACAGTTTATTAGCTGGAGAGGAGCCTTTTTGCAAGCTAAGGTGGAAGCAAGGGTCCTAACCTGGGCCTGGGAGATGCCTGTGATGGTGAGCATTGCGGGCGGGTGGGCTAGGAGGAGCAAGAGGCCGGGTTTGGCTCTCAGCTTGTGCAAGTACCGGGTTCAACAGGGCCCAGTTTTCTGGGGTGAGGGTGGAAGCGTTTACTTCAAAAGCACTTAAAGAAAAAAAAAAGATCTGACAATTAACGTCCTTGTGAAATTGTTGCTCTTTTCCATTCTCAGCACTGCTCTAGCTGGACTTAATCCGGGGCCTGAGTCACTGTCCCTCTGGATCTTTCCTTGTGGGCTTTGGTGCAGGATGGGAGATGCTTCTGTGCCCGCTGCCAGATCCGCACCCTTGAGTCTGATCTGTCTCTTTCATTCCCGTGCCAAAGCCCTTGACTGCAGTGGGATGGAGAAATGGAGAAGGAGTGTGTGAGAGAGAAATCAGGAGGAATGAGGGGGCACAGAGCTCTTTCCTTCTCTTTGAATGGCCTCTGCTGACCTTAGAGCCCAAGAGCATTTCGTTCAGCCAGGATATTGTCTCCTTGTGCATGGCGCTACCCTAAGCAGTGCCTGCTCTCAGAACCTGAATGACGGGGAAGAGAAAAGGCAAAATTGGTCTTCGTTATCTACGCTCTCCCCCTCTTCCCTGGAATTCATCCCTGAGAATCGCACATCACGCATTATGATATTTTTAAGTGGAACATAGGGCTTGCAGCTCTGCATTCATTTATTCGTTCATTCAACAAGCAGTTATGGAGGCTCTGTGAGGTACCAGGCAATGTGCTAGGCCCTGGGGGTATGACATAAAACTCGATGCTAGAGTTTACAAACTACTCCGAGAGATGGAAAACAGCCAGTCGGAATAGAGTGATATGTGCTGTCATGGAGATAGGCTTAGGGCGCAGTGGCCCTCAGTTTTAGAGAGCCAAGGATTGCTTTCTGCAGGAAGCGACTGACCAAATGCGTACGGGTTATCCAAGTGTGGAGACAGCATGGACAAAGACTCAGAGCAGCAGGAGAGAGTGGCATGTAAAACTGGGTCTGGCGATCTTTTTATGTTCTTTGTGAGTTTGACTTTGTGGTTCTTAGAAGTATATAACTACATAGGGTCAGGGTCGGTATACAAAGTATTTATGTAGCAGCTACTAAGTAAAAAGGTATTGCTAGGTTCTGAGAGGGGCATGGGGAGTTCTAAAGGGTAATGTCTGCCTTTAAGTAGCTGTCAGTGGATTTGGGAAGACAAGGCAAATGCTCATACAGTATAGCACGGTTACCAGCACCGTCTGTCTAGTCAGGCAGATCTAGGTTCGAATTCTGGATCTGTTCTTTACTAGCTGTGAAACCTTGGATAAGACTTTTCAAGCCTTTCTCGAATCTGTTTCCCTACGGCAGTGGTCCTCCAAGTGGAGCCTGGATCAGGAGCATCAGCCTCATCTGGAAGCTGATTAGAAATACAAACGAGGCCACAGACCAAGACCGTGGGGCTTTAACAGATTTCTGGAGAGATTCAAGCAAAAGATTGAGAACCCCTGTCCTGTGGAGTCCTCATGAAGATTAAGTGAAGCAACGTATAGGAATTATTTAACATTTTTCATGTGTTCAATGAGTGGCAGCCATTATTTGCCAGCAACGTCATGTCCTATATGTAGTTAAGGGGAAGTGAAGGGGCATTGTGAAGGCTAGTTTGACCCTATTGTGGGTGGACAGAGTCAGGTGTTTTTCTGCAGAAGCCTCACTAGCTCCTTCAAGGGTCAGAAGAGGTTTTTGATAGCCACGTTCCTTCCTGTACCCTTTCCTTGTTGAGTCCCCAGGTGCTGACCTAACCACTAGTTCCAGCCAGAGTTGTCCGAGGATGATGAGAGTTATGCATTGAGTGGCCAGGCAGTTTGGGGAGGGTGGGCTTTAAATACAGACTCTCTCCCCACCACATCCTGCCTGTCACCTCTGTTTCTCTAATGTGGGTGTTGGTCTATGCTTTATAGTGAGAAATGCAGGAACACCGAGGAGGAGCTGCTGGAGTAAGAAAGGAAAATGTCTGGGCTGCCATCTCCATCAGCAGCGTCAGCCCTGTTCACCTGCTTTCACGAACTAGTCAGTGAGGGCTTGTTTGGGTGAAGGGTCTACACCATGAGTTTGGAGGGATATGGCTATCTCTAGGCTGGGCGCAGAGGGAGATATTTTCTCTTTAGCTTCTTTAGTAAAGCTGCCACGATGACTTCCTGATCATGTCTGATGTCATGGGCATGTGATGTCAAGGGAAGGAGCTCCCAGGATGAGCTCAATGGGAAGACAGGAGCAATGTTCAGAGAAGGACTGAAGAGTTGTGCCTTTGTCATACATACTTAGCTATATGAGGCCTTACGTCTACGCTTTAAACAGTGCATGTTTGTTGAATACCTGCTGTGTCCAAGACCACATTCCAGAGCTGCATCAGTTCTATATAAGATGGACCACGTGCCCCTTCAGAGCAGTTTCCTTATTTATACTAAAGGAATCCAGGTCTAGAGTTAACAAGAACTACCGAGTGAGTTTCCATACCAGTAAGCTGATGATGTATCCTACCAACATCACAAGGTAGTGAGGCTTAAAAGTGTGTGAAACCACCTAAAACAAACTTACGTATATGCGTATGTATACACACACATGTGCAGCATTTGATTATGTTGGGTTGGTATTGATATGATGCACACATGTATTCATTTAGTGAACTTTCACTAGGCCTTTGTGGCAGGCACTGTGTTAGATTCCAGAGCTATGAAGATGAACAGGATGTGGGCCTGGCTCTGCAGGTGTCCGTAGACCAACGAATAACCCTAAGATTAGTGGCGAGCACTTAGCATGGCCCTTGGTACATACTAGATGGTAAAAAGATGTTGTAAGGTGATAAAGAGAGGGGGAGGGTTTTTAGATGATGCGTGCTTTGAATGGAATGGAAATTGCCCAGCAGATGGTCAAGGTGAGGGTTACCCTAATGCCTTCTCAGCAGAGAAAGGAGCATATGCAAGTGTGGAGTGGTGAAACAGCATGATGAGTTCAGGAATACTGACGAGTGTAGTGTTCTCACTGGGTCGGTACGAGTTTCCCTTCCAGAATCAAGGGTAGAAGGGCATGGAATGGTAGAAGGAAATTCTGCATTTGTTCCCTGGCTATTCACTTGGTGTTCACTTTCTTCAGTGGCCCTATGCCTTTTGAGTGAGCATTGAGTAGCTCTCCATTATGCCCTGCTGCCCTGTGTGCCTCAGCCCTGTGCTGTTTGTGGGGCAAGGGAGGGTAGAGTGTCTGGGGGAAGGAGTGGTAGGCAGGCAGCTTGAAGGAGAAGCAGGTGGGGGAGTGGGATGACCAGTGTTCTAGAAGGGAGTGGACAGGAGAAATAATGAGGATGTTTGACCAGGACAGAAGGTAGGTTGGAGAGAAAAAAAAGAGGAAATAAGGTTATGGAGAGCTTTAGTGCCAGAAAGAGAGGTTAGGTGTAAGCACCTGAGGTCTTCTCTGACGCAGAAACCAATTTGATCCCTCCCACTTCAGATGTCTTTGCCTGCTGGGAAGTCTGGTTTTTTAGTGGCAACTGCAGATTTTCAGGGGGTGGTTTGTGAATGGTGTCTTCTTCCTGGCTTCAGGCATGATGACGGTTATAGCTTTGCTAAATATAGCCAAATCTAGAATTCAGAAATGAAATCCAGAATAAGCAGTTGCATGGTCAAAGGCTTTCCTTTGGTCTTTCTAACAAAGTCACACTCACTTAATGAGAGATGATGAAGAGAAACAGTTTCACATGGATTTTGAGTGGGAGGTTAGGAAGGGAGACATACATTCATTCCTCAATAGCTAAAACTGCAAGCAGAGTACACAGGGAAAGCTTGATAAACATTTATAAAGTACATATGAAGTGTTACTGCATCAGCGTGGTCATTGCAGTGTTTGAAAGTTGACACCTCAGAAAGGGGACTAACACCACCATGTACCTTCATCTTGTACTCTTGCAAGGATAAGTGCTTTCTGAGCCTGCTGAAGAAATAACTGTGACATCTGCATCTGAAAGAGCCAAACAGTGATAATAATAGAAATGGTATTGTCTATTGAAGTAGCATCTGGCACTGTGAAGTAGCAAAGAGTAGCCTTCAGCCTGCTTTTCTGGAGCCATTTTTTGGTGAGGTGGAAGGAGCACTGCCGTATGAGTGGGGAGGTCAAGGTTTGTTCGTTCATTCATTACCCGTTACTGAGCCCTCACTATGTGCTGGCATCAGCCGTTGAGAAATAAGACTGCCTCGAGGAACTCACAGGGATAGCACTTCAGATATACGAGCCAATACCTCCGAGTGCTGTAACGGAAGGATATAAAAAGGGGAGGGGAACAGACAAGAGGCAGCCGTTAATTTTGTGGGGTCAGGAGTAGTCAGGGAAAGCTAAAGAAAGGGGATATTTGAGATATGTCTTAAAAAATAAGAACTTATTACTAGATGGACAAGACTGAGAGAATTTTCTAGGCAGAGAGAATAACATGACCCAAGACAAAAAGCAGGGAAGTACACTGTTTGCTGGGAGCTTTATGTGTTGAAATAGCATTATTTCATATTAGTGGTCCAGGGCTATGTTGTCCAATAAAGTAGCCATAGCCAGATATGGCTGTTTAAATTTAAATTATCTTAATTAAAATATAACTTTAACTCTTCAGGTACACTAGCC
Organism: Paguma larvata; assembly: GCA_030068075.1. NCBI lineage: Eukaryota > Metazoa > Chordata > Mammalia > Carnivora > Viverridae > Paguma > Paguma larvata. The sequence goes on from CM057836.1 coordinate 51,980,443, forward strand.
ACTTTTCAGTTGCTTAATAGCCACCTGTGGCTAGCGCCTATGATTTTGGACTGCACAGATAGAAAACATTTCATCATCACAGAAAGTTCTATTAGGAAGTGTTGGTTTAGAGCAAGAGGCTCTAAACTTTTTGGATAGAATGGCACGATCAGTTAAACATTTAATTCCTTCATTATATATATGTGTATGTATATAATACTTGTTTATTTTTGTCCTGCTATCATTAACTAGTATTTGGAGGCACAATATATACTTAAAATGAAGTTCCTCGTTTATGATCATAGATGCAAATCTGTCTTTTAAGTCCTCTGGATAGGTTTTGGTAAACTTCTTGTCATATCTTATTAAATTGTGACCATTTCTACATCAGTATGTGACTGATGGAGAGTTAAATATATCAGGAATAGAACTGAGGCTCTACTATTGTCTTGTTCATGTATGCGTCTGTTATCTTTAATCCAATATATCTTTGCAGGAGTCTTTGCCCCTCGTTTGCTTTATGAAGATTATTTCATTTGAAACAAATGTAATCAGTAAATCCACTTAACCAAGCACATGAACTGTGTCAGCTGTGCTATGGAGCTTCTACTCTTTCCTCATTATTCCGTCAGATTCGTATGAGACATGGGACTGACATAAAGACTGGATAGGAGCGCTAGTGTTGGGCCATCTAGTAAAGAAAGATAAAACCTTATTTTTTAGGATGGAAATTAATATAAGTAGACAGTCTCATATATATTTTTTTCTTCCCCAGTGGATTGTTTTGTGGACTTCTGTTTAGAGACCACTGGTCTTGAGCAGTGGGTCTCACTCAAGAATGAGTATCCCTGGATGACATTTAGCGATGTCTGGAGACATTTTCGATTGTTACGAGGTGGGAGGTAATACTGGCATCTAGTGGGTATAGGCCAAGGATACTGCTGAATGTCCTACAGCGTACCTAACAGCCCTCCCTCCCCACCACAACAAATAGTTACCTAGCCCAAAATGTCAGTTGTGTCAAGGTAGCACAATGTGATGTGTTGACCAATGTGGGGAAAGAGAGAGGAGTCAGGGGTGGCTCGGAAGGGTCTAATCTGACTTCAGGCAAATCACTTAATTTTTAAATTCATTTTCTTAGAATCAGTGAGCCAGTAATCTCTCTTAACCTAATATGGTTAAAAATCTTTACGTCACTTTCTGTATAAAAAAGCTACTTCCAGAAATAAACCAGTAAACTAAAGGAGGTAGAATGGCAAGTATTTGTAGGCTTTGACCGAGGGAATTGTAACTGTACTCTACCACTGACCGAATATGGATAATGAGTTTTAGAAAATTCTCCCAATATTCTCATTGCTCATATCTGAGCAACCCCGAAATATTGTGGAAGCATTTTCTGACTTGAATTGCTCATAGGGAGGGTCAGTAGGGAAGGGTCCTTAAAAACCAGAATGTTGTGAGAAGATGTAGATAATCCTTTGTACAAGGCAGAATTTTCAGGAAGAGTCTCACACTTGCAATTAGGGATCGTGGGTTCAGGTTCTTTGACTTCTGTTTGCCAATATGGCTTTGGGGGAGTAATTTAACCAATGGAAGCCACTGATTCCTCATTTATAGTAAATGTCCTTCCTACCTCTGTAGGGATGCGGTGAGCATGGAACGAGAGAGTGTAGGGATAATGTAGAGTGCATGAGACAGCTTGCCCTGCCAGCCCGGAGGAGCAAGGTTCATTGAGCATCTGTGGTGTTTTCAGCTCTAATATGCTGTGACATATAGAAAAATAATGGAAGATTTGGCTCCTGCCCTCTTTGTTGACATAATGTGATCAACACACAAGAAACAAAAGCATCCTATAAGACGATAGGGTGTGTGGTGTAGTCTCTAAATTCTGGAGGTGTTGAGGGGAAAGAGATCAGTGAGGACTGAAATGGTTAGGAAGATTTTGTGAAGATGGATTGTTCTTAACTGTTCTTCTCTGGAACCCCCTTTTCGAGTAACCTTGTTTTATTTAGGGAACAGGTCTAGTTCCGCACGTTTGCATATGTCATATTCTTAGTAAAGTTGAAGTAAGTATCGCAACATTTTTAGTTTCTTTTGAGGAACAAAATTGCCTACATAAATAAATCATATGTTCTGTGCTTATAACCAAAGCAAAAAAGCCTTTTCATTCCATGTGATTTTGAATCGCTCAGCAATACTGGCTGCAGTATATTGTGCCTCCTTCCCCCCCTCCAGTATCTTGATTATTACCAGTTTGCTATCTTTATTTTTAGTGTATTATATATACTTCAAACAATCTCCGTTCTTCTTTTGAGTTATGGACAATTGTTAGGAAAGAGGAGTCCTTCTTATGAATGAGACTTCCACCTTGGCAGGGGGCAAGTTCCTCAAGTTGGAACTTAGTTGAAAGAGTGAAAATCTGGAGTTTCGTTTGGGGGCTGCTGTGAGTGAATCAGCTCGAACGCCATAGTCCGTTTTCTCCTTGGGCCCTGAGTTAACCTTGGCGACAGCGGATGGCAGCGCCAATTGAAGCTTTGTTATTTATGGTTTCTGATGAGCTGAGAGATTATTTATTGGATGCAAGAGTTTATGGCACATTATTATTATAGAAGGCCCTGCATAGCATAGCATTGATGTTAGATTATCATTTGTAATTATAATGATCTTAAATAATGATGCCTTTCATCTAGGACTTGAATCCTGGAGAAAGCAATATAATGCCATGTAATTTTGCTTGCTGCCTGATTTTGAGGATGCCTACAGCTATTGTGCTGGGACTTTTAGGGTGAGAGAGAGATTGTTGTCCCTGTGGTACTGAGCATGAATTTGAGAACAAAACGGAGACTTTATTACCCTTTGGGAACAAGAAAAAGGGAGAGGACTCCAGCCTCATCAGCCGGGCCCCTCCTGGAGGACTGAGGCTTGAGCAGCATTTACAGAGGGGGCAGGTCTCTTCCAGTACCCTCAACTCATCATTTTCCCTGGTCACGAAATCTTGTTTGTTCAGAAGTGCTGATTATCTTACCGGTTTGTTAGATTTGTTTAATTTCCACTTGCCGAGTCCTTCTCCTCAGACCTTTGTCCTCTAGTTTTAGAAGGCTGGGCATCCTGGTGGTGGGGAATAGGCAGTGTTTGAAGAAATAATTCCATCTGGCTTTTCGGCTGTGGAATAATCTTGGTTTGATCAGAAGGGGTAACTCACTAATGATCGGGGAAAACCTATCCAGCGCTGTCTTTCCTTCCCCGTCCTCCAGAATAATGAGCGCACTGGGATGTTCTTTTCAGGAGGAGACCTCCAAGGTTAGCCCCATGTGCGGAATTGGGGTAGGCAGCCCTTGGCCTGAATTCTGGACCTGTCCCTGTGATGTTGGGCAACTAACATTCAGGCTTCTCATTTATAAAATGGGGATAATATTGTGGTTGGTTGTAAGGATTAGATGAAATTATGTAAAGCACTTAGCGCAGTGCCTAGCATATAGTTAGCAGTCTGCAAATGGTAACTCTTAGATTTTGAGTGCATGACTTTTGTTTTTATCAGGCAATATTTGTTTTGCTGTGTATATAAGCTGGTGAAGTTAGTCGTGGATATATATGTGTGTGTGTGCGCGCACGTATGTAAATGTGTGTGTGTATATATATATATATATACGCACACACGTAACTAATATTAGTAATATATATATATGTGTGTATGTATAAAACTATTAATCCAAAAAGTAGGAATATGGGGCGCCTGGTGGCTCAGTCGGTTAAGGGTCTGACTTCAGCTCAGGTCATGATCTCATGGTTTGTGAGTTTGAGCCCCGCATCAGGCTTTGTGCTGGCACCTTGGAGCCTGGAGCCTGTTTCAGATGTCTGTGTCTCTGTCTTCCTCTGCTCCTCCCCCACTTGTGCACTGTCTCTCTCGCTCTAGAAAATAAATAAGCATTTAAAAAATTGTAAAAGAAGATATTAAAAAAATAGAAAGTAGAGATATAAAGTACGAGTATCTTAACTATATAAAGAGACTCAAACTATTTAAATAAATGCTATATTGTGACGATGGATAGATACAAATGAGGAATAAAGATAAGAAAGAGAATCCCAGATGACTATTGTAGTTTGAATTTTTTTTCCCCATGCTTGAAAGCCACCTGTGTGTTGGAAAATTTCCCCAACTTGTCATGTTGCTATTAGTATGAAGGGCCTCTCTGCCCCTCTGCCCCTGAGGAACGCCTGATCCCAGCTGCTTATCCAGCTTCGGATTCCTGGGCTCTAATATAGGTGGTCTGCTTCATTCAGGTCCGTGCCCTCCTCATGTCCCATGAATCATGGATTTAGTTCTTTCCGGTGCCTTACTCATAGTGTTCCCTGTCCCTGGGATCCACTCCCCTGCCCACCTAACTCCTTACTCCCACCTAACCTCAGTACTTACCACCCCCGATCCGTCTCTCCTTCTGTTCTGTGGATACTGGTCATACTTGCTGCCTTTGTGGACTGTTTGGGCCCATAATCCCAAAGTCGTGATTTGCTATTTATCTGTTTCATTTGTATCTACTTTCTAGTGTTAGATAATTTTTAGGAGGCAGGGTGTAAACCTTAGGTTTATTTTGTATCCAATTTAGGACTCTTAAATTTGAACACTGCAACACTGGGTACAGAATAAATTAACTGAAGAAATAATACAGCAAATCAGTACTAAATCACATTCACTGGGCAGGCGCTACAGACCAGACAAATGTGGGCTATACAGACCTCCCTGTTCCTATTCCAATAATATAACAGATCTATGTTTGGGACCTTACTACAATATAAGAGCTCTCAAATCTAGGTTTTTGGTAAAGTTGAAAAATAACAAAATTCAAAGCAAAGTAGAACACCTTCCAGAAAATCATGTAAATTTCTTTATTGATTCAATTCATTTATGGATACCTAATTCTATCAATCTCAAAAGTAGAGATATAGGGTATAAGTATTTTAACTATATAAAAGAACTCTAAAACTATTTCATTGTTATATTGTAAAGATGGAGAAGATTAGGTCAAGTATCAAAAACTCAGAAGTTACTAAAATTTCTCTTTAAGCAAGGCATGCATTAATTTTCTGGCTTGTGGTGGTTGTTAGCCTGTGGCAAATTAGAACACTGATTCTCAACTTACATTTAGGGTAGTGGACATAGGGGGAGGGGACAGATAGGAAAGGAATATATAATTTGAAAAAGCACATACTAACCCCAGGCCTACCTAGAAAAGGAGGGACCTCAAAGAGAATGGGGAATGGTGATATACCCTCTTAAGAGGCACATTGTAGTCGTAAGTGGTTGGGGGAAGGAGAGGATATGAGACTTTTACATTTATCGAAGGGATATGGTTTTTAAAAGGTTCATAAGTATGGTACTGGCAGCTCAGTTATAAATTGCGTCTAGAGAGGTGGTTCCTAAAAATGATCACTATACGTAGCTCTTAGAACATAGATAGGAACTTATTTCTCCCTGTCCTTGCTGCTTTCTGAGAGGAGTAGTGAAACGAGGGATCATCCTTAAGCCTTTCCTGGTGGTTTGCCTAGTGAGTTCCGTGACCTTGTCGAAAGATCAGATCTTGGTGGCTCTCTGATCAACGATGAGAATTCACTTGAAAAAAGTTACTTTTGGATTAAACGTTCCCAGAAAATGAAGTATTTCTTTCTCTTTTAAAATCACAGTTTTAGACTATTAATATGTTACGTTAATAACATAAAGTGGGTCATATAAGTGGCTTACCCAGCAATTTTGGGGTGATTTTAAGGTGGTATGATAGAATAATGTCCAGGTTTATATATATTCGTTCTGGTTTTAGGTTTAGCTCATCTGAACGAACAACTATCCAGAGTAGGGAAAGTAGGTTGTGTTGTCCCCTCAGTGATCTGGGACACGTGAGCTCCCTTCCGCTAGCATGTTTTTCCTTATATAAATATGGAGATCACTGGATGATCTCAAAGACACCTTCTAACGGGAAGACATGATTTTTAAGTTCTCTAGTTTCTTTTGAGACCATTTGAGAGGGACAGTGACATGAGGTTGACTAGGTTGAAGTGTTAGACTTGTGTAGCTGGGACTAAGACAAGCTTCTTGAGATTGGTTGTTAACCTTGGCTTATGTGTGAGCCATACTGGGATGTGACATTATCAGTGGAGGCAGAAGATCCCATTCCTTTTTTACTTACCTTTTTCCATATCTTTCCTTCAAACTAGAAAAATCAGTGTTCATAATTAGATGTTGGAGGTGAGAGGGAGCTGGGATTTATCTTGGGCTTCTGGCCTAAGTGACTGGGTACATAATGGTGTCAACAAAATGAAGAAAGAACAGCATATGAGAGAAAGAGAATGACTTCGGTTTAGGACTTTTTTTTTTGCATGAAGCACTAATGAAAATCCAAGTGTGGCTATGGCTTAGGACACTGGTGGATAGGACTGGCCTGGATTTTAGAGAAAAGTTTGGTGAGAGTTGTTCTATAACCACATGATACTAATGTAAGGTGAAATGGAATGAGGTCTCACAAGGAGACTGTGTGGAAAAGGAGAGAAGCGGGCTGTGGGGAGACAGAGGAGGAGGAGCACACCTGGAGTGAAATCCAGACTCCTCACTCCGACCCGCAAACCCCTGCAGGAGCTCTGTCTCTCCTCACCTCAACCTGTGACTCTTCAGCCATAGTGATTCCCCTTTATCTTTTTTGAGCATTTAACATGGTTTCCTCTCTGGTATCTTAGGCTTGGCTGGTCCCTTTGCCTGGAATGTTTTCTTTCTTTTTTTTTAAGATAGGAAGAAGTGAAGGAAAGAGGGAAAGAAAGGAAAGAACAAAGGAAATACAAAAGGAAGGAATGAAAGGAAGGCAGGAAAGAGAAAGAGGGAAGGAAGAAAGATAGATACTTGGATAGAAAAATATATTAAAATCTATTTTTAAAATTAATTAATTTTTTTATTGAAGCATAATTAACAGTTTCAGGTGTATAAAATAGTGATTCAACAATTCTGTTCATTGCTCAGCGCTCCCTCACTGGTGGTGAGTGTAGTCACCACCTGTCACCCAACAACGTTATAACAATATTATTGACTATATTTCCTATGCTGTTCATTTATTTTATAACTGGAAGTTTGTACCTCTCAATCCCCTTTATCTGTTTCAACCCCACCCACCTTCCTTCTGGCAACCACCAGCCTGCTCTCTGTATTTAAGAGTCTGTTTTTTGTTTGTTTCTTTGTTCATTTGTTTTGTTTTTTAGATTCCCCATATGAGTGAGATCATATGGAATTTGCCTTTCTCTGTCTGACTTATTTCACTTAGCATAATACCCTCTAGGTTCAACCGTGTTGCAGATGGCAAGACCTTTTTTTCTATGGCTGAGTAATATTCCATTTTGTGTGTGTGTGTGTGTGTGTGTGTGTGTGCGCGCGCGTGCGTGTGCACATATCACATCTTCATTATCCATTCATCTGTTGATGGACATTGGGTTGCTTCCATATCTTGGTTATCGTAAATAATGTTGCAGTAAACATAGGGGCGCTTGTATCTTTTTGAATTAGTATTTTTATTTTCTTTGAGTAATTACCCAATAGTGGAAATACTGGATCATATGATATTTCTGCTTTTAATTTTAATTGAGGAACCTCCAAACTGTTTTCCACAGTGGGTGCACCAATTTACATTCCCAGTAACAATGCACTAAGGTTTCTTTTTCTCCTTATTTTTGCCAGTATTTGTTATTTCACGTCTTTTTGATTCTAGCCTTTCTGACAGGTGTAAGGTGATAGCTCATTGGTTTTGATTTGCATTTTCCTGATGATTAGTGATGTTTGATGTTGAGCATCTTTTTTTTTTTTTTTTACATCTTTTCATGTGTCTCTTGGTTATCTGTATGTTGTCTTTGGAAAAAAATGTCTATTCAGGTCCTCTACCCATTTTTACTTGGATTATTTGTGGTTTTTGGTGTTGAGTTATGTAAGATCTTTATATATTTTGTATATTAACCCCTTAGCAGATATGTCATTTGCAAATATCTTCTCTTATTTAGTAGGTTGTCTTTTCGTTTTGTACGAAATAACACAGAGGTTTTTCACTGTGCAAAAGCTTTTTTTATTTTAGTGTAGTCCCGATACTTTATTTTTGCTTGTGTTTCCCTTGCCTTAGGAGACCTATCTGGAAAAAATACTGCTATGACTGATGTCAGAGAAATTACCGCCCATCTTTTCTTCTAGGAGTTTTATAGTTTCAGGTCTCTTCTTTAGGCCTTTAATGCTGGAATGTTCTTCTTCCTGATATTTCCACTGCTGCCTACTTCTTGCCATTCAGACCTCACTTAAAACTCACCTCAGCGAGACCTTACTTCACCATCCGGTATAAAGAACTCATCATGTTTTATTTTGCCACGTAGCCTGTGTCAGTTGGTTCTTGCTTATTGTTTATCTCCCTCCACAAGAATGTCACCTACGTGAAAACAGAGACCTTCACTGATTTGTTCCTTGTATATCCCCAGTGCCCTGTGTGGTGCCTGACACCTCTGAGGAACTCAGTGAAAACCAGTTGAAGGAAGGAGTGAGCAGATGAAGGAGGTAGAAGGAATGATTGGAGATATAGATGTAGAACCAGGAGAGAATACGTAAATAGCAATGAATACTAAGTAGATTTAAAAGAAGGAGGGTGGATACTTCGGGGTGTTAGCGATCAGTTAGGTCATGACAAGGATGGAAATATATTTATTTGATTCGGAAATATGAAGATTATTCATGAGCTTTGTTAGAGCAGTTTAAGTGGAGCAGTGGAGTGGGGTGGAGTCAGGAGGAGTGAATGGGAAGTCAGTTGAATGCTGAGTCATGGAGGAATTTATTATTTTTAATGGTAGAAGAGTCTTGAGTACATTAAGCAGAAAAGTAACTAGTAGGAAGAAAGAGGTTGGAAATATGGTATAGGGGGGATTATTGATGGAAAAGGACTAAGAACGTGATGACAGGTCATGGAGAGAATCCTCAACTCAGGTGCAGGAGAGGACTTCAAACAAGAGAAGGGGCACTCCATCACTGACCTGGAAGGACCTGGAGAAAGAATGGGTACAGAAGATAAGCAATTGGTGAGGTTTGACAAGTTGAGGGAGTTCTTGCCTCATGCCTTTTGTTTTCCATTGAATGCTGTGGGGTGGGAGTTGAATTGAGGGTTTAACGAGAGTAAGGAATGATGGAGAGAATTTTCCTTAAGTCTGTGAAGAGAAGAACTAACAAAGGATAAATAGGAAAGTGGCCTGGTCACTTGGAAAGCCCATTCTAAATGAATCACCATCGGAAGACAGGGTTCCTGACCCCTGAGCATTTATTGGTTTTGAAAATGTACTATTTTGTATAGGACCTTTTCTTTTTTTTTTTAATGTTTATTATTTTTGAGAGAGAGAAAGTGAGTGGGGGAGGAGCAGAGAGAGAGGGGGACAGAGGATCCGAAGCAGGCTTTGTGCTGACAGCAAAGAGCTCGACACGGTCTCAAACTCCTAAACCATGAGATCATGATCTGAACCAAAGTCAGACGCTTATGACTGAGCCACCTAGGCGCCCCTGGATAGGACCTTTTCTGAAACACATTATATATTTCCTGTCTTCTAGGTTATATGTCACAGAGGCAGCATGATATAGGTAGAAAGTATGCCTGATCAGAGCCTGTCTGGTGACCCCTCTGCCCTGTACTCTGGGCAGTTGCTTCCCTGCCCTGCACTGCCCATCAGGTTCCTTGTTCTGTAAAAGGAGGAGATGATGGTGACGTTACTTCCAAGTCTAACATCTCACCATCCTTTATTTCTCAAATACATTGCTACTAGATCTCTTTGTTTGATGTGGGTGAGACAGTTTGCTCCTGAATCAACTTGCCTTGCTTTTTCAATTTCATGTTTGTGCTTTATTGTGTTTTCTGGTTCCTTTCTTAGGAGACTTGTCGCTTGTTACCTCTCACTGCTCTCCGTGTGCCTTCTTGAATTAGTGTCTCTCTAATTTGCCGCTTTTAACCTGCTGTGGACTTGGAAAGTCCTGTGTAGGACTGTGTAGTCATCCTGTGTAGATGACTAAGCCTGTTAGAACCGTGTGCAACAACGAAGAGGCTGTTAGTGAGAATTCTAGGGTCTCGTCTGTGATTAAAGGACAGGCGCTGCTGACCAGGGGCTTTGTCTCTTGTTGGCACAGAAATTCGTTTTTTGTGCCTCCTGTTCCAGAAAGGTTGAGTTCTAAAGAGGTGATGAGTTACCATTTGATATTTCTTATTAATTTAATGTGCTTATAAGCATTTGTCTGAAAATGGGTATCATTGAGTATCAGTGCCATTGGGATTTAACCTATTTCCATTTTCCTTCTCACTTTCTATCCTTCTTCTCCTTTCTCCCACCCGCCCTCCTCATAAACAGAAGTCCCTTCTCCACACTTCCAATGCAAGGCAACGTTCTAGGCACCATTATAACATTATTCCAGTCGTTCAGTTTCTATGTATTTGAAATCAGAGAAGTTTCCAGGATCCTAATTCACTGTTCAGTGCTGTATGTTTGTATCTCAGTAAGGCTCCTACTGGAGACTCAACTGGTATTTGCTGTTGGGGGCCGGAAGACTTGAAACAATGAAATGAACTCAGATTCCATATGTAATCTGTGGTTGATATGGAAGAAAGCTACCATGAAGTCTTAAACTATTTTTTAATACACGTTAATCCATAAAGATAATAGAATAGTTAGAAGATAAAGTTAGACAAAGAGAGAGAATACTACCAATAATCCTATAGATCACCACTGTTAACATTTTGGTGTGTGCCCTCCAGACCTGTGTATTTTTATAAAAATAAGAATATATTGCACATTATCCCCTATAACTTGCTTTCTCACTTAGCGGTATATCCTAACTGTCTTTTTGTGTTAAATGTCTGCATCATGAGTTTTAGTCCATCGTGTGAATGTGTTGTGATTTATTTAGCCAGCCTCCAATAGAGATTTAGAAGTAATTTATAAAACAACTGCAATGAGTATTTTTCAAGCCTTTGGGTACTTGTTCTGTTACTTCCTTAGAATAAATTTCTAAATGTGAAAAGACTGGATAAAAGATATGCATATTTTAACTTTTGATACATATAATAAAATAGCCTCCAGAAAGATTAAGTCAGTACATACTCCCCTAAGAAGTATCTTCTTTATGAGGTTGGACATGTTTCCTTTCTCTCCATCTGTCTGTATGTCTTTTTATCTTTTATATTTTTACGTGGTGATTTTTTGTTTATGTTTCTTTGCTCATATTCCCGTTAGAGGGTTCATCTTAACGATTTACAGAAGTTCTTTACATATTTAAGATGTTAATCCTTTCACACATGTATACATTGCAACTTTTTTTTTTCTCCATTTTGTCATTTACTTTCTGTTAAAGTGGGATTTTGCAGATTTTTTGTTTATTTATTCATTTTTTTATTTTGAGAGAGAGAGTGAGCACATGCATGTGAAAGCAGGGGAGAGGCAGAAGGAAAGGGAGAGAGAATCCCAAGCGGGCTCCACACTCAGTGCAGAGCCCAACATGAGGTTTGATCTCATGACTGTGAGATCACGACCCACGCCAATTTACGGAGTCTGGTGCTCAGCTGACTGAGCCACCCAGGTGCCCCTTTGTAGATATTTTTAATTTTTGTGCAATGAAATATGTCAATCTTTTCCTTTATGATTTTTGTCTGAAGTCATACTTGGAAAGGCCTGAAGAGAAAGATAGGGCCTAGATCACAGGGCCTTGTGAGTTTGAAGTTTATTTTTGAGCAGTAGGGAAGCCAGTCAAATTTAAAAAAATGTTTTTGATGCTTATTTATTTTTGAGAGAGAGAGAGTGCAAGTGGGGGAGGGGCAGAGAGAGAGGAGATACAGAATCCGAAGCAGGCTCCAGGCTCTGAGCACAGAGCCCAACACGGGGATCAAACCCACAAACCATGAGATTATGACCTGAGCCAAAGTTGGGTGCTTAACTGACTGAGCCACCCAGGCGGCTGAGCCAGTCAGTGTTCTAAGAGGGGATACCATGATCAGATTTGCAGTTCAGTTGGATTTGTGGAGGATGGCATGAGGAAGCTGAGTATAGAGTATCTGGGAGGCTGTCACCATGATCCAGAGCAAAGGCAGCGAGGGTCTACGTGACAGATTGGTCACAGGAACAGAGGAGAAGCAGACAAATATTTAGAAGGTCATATTGTGGGGCGCCTGGGTGGCTCAGTCGGTTGAGCGGCCGACTTTGGCTCAGGTCACGATCTCACAGTCTTTGGGTTCGAGCCCCGTGTCGGGCTCTGTGCTGACAGCTCGGAGCCTGGAGCTTGCTTCGGATTCTGTGTCTCCCTCTCTCTCTCTGCCCTTCCCCTGCTCATGCTCTGTCTCTCTGTCTCTCAAAAATAAATAAAACATTAAAAAAAAATAAGGTCATATTGTCAGAACTTGGTGCTTGACTGGATTTAGAGGTTGAAAGGGAGGTATAGAATCAGGAATGATTCTAGGCTTCTAGTTTGAGCGCCCAGGTACATGAAATACAAGTGGCACTAGCTGAGCTATATTATTCAGGAAGAGAGGGATGGTGGCAAGAGGGAAGACGCAGGTTTAATGAGGAAGATAATGAGTTTAATATGATCAGTTTGCACTGTGTTTGAGTATGTTTGGGTTTTCTGTGACATGTAACAAACTACTTACAATTCAGTGACTTAAAACAACAATGGTTTATGATTTCTCATGATTCTGTAGGTTGACTGGGAGCTCAGCTGAGGTTCTGCTGGGGGTTCTGCTCATCTAATTTGGGGTCTGTTAAAATTGTCTTTACCCCTGGGGCGCCTGGGTGGCTCAGTCAGTTAAGTGTCCAACTTCAGCTCAGGTCATGATCTTAAGGCTTGACTTTGAGCCCCGCATCGGGCTCTGTGGTGATAGCTCAGAGCTGCTTTAGATTCTGTGCCTCCCTCTCTTTCTTCCCCCTCCCCTGCTCGTGCTCTGTCTCTGTCACTCTCAAAAATAAATAAACATTAAAAAAAATTAAAAATTGTCTTTACTCCTACCACTGTATACCTGGATTCAAAATGTCCCAACCTGGACTAGTACATCACATTTACAACACCCTGCTGTATCCTTAACAGAAATATACATGTTAGAGAAACATAGGAAACCCTGTGGATTTTACAAACAGAGCTCTGGTGTTTTTTACACTCTGGGGGTATACCACAGTGAGAATTGAGTGAAGGTTTGCCTTTTAAAAATTTTACTTGTTTGTTTATTTCTGGTAAAGTGGGATAAGGGCTTTAGGGAACTTGGGCAAATCACTTTTTAGGAAAGAGTACCTAGGTAGGTTGAATATTATGAAATTGATTTGTTTGGAGTTGTCTATGTGGAGATACTTGTGCTCAAGTTTGAAAAGTCGAGAGTGAGAAGACCAATAGGCTGAGAATGGAATTGAGGTTTAGCAAGACTTAAGTGATAGCTTGGTAAGGAAAGCCCTCAGAGGAGATTGAGAAAGAATATCCAGAGATGTTTGATGCAAATCAGTGGATTGCGGTGCCTTGCACACATGGGACCCTACAGAGGTAAAAAAAATAAAAAATAAAAAAAATAAAAATAAAAAATTGAAGTCTATAAGAGGATTAGATGCCCCCAGAGTGGTTAGGTAGGATAAAGACTGGAAAATGTCCTCCAGATTGGATGGCGGGATGGCCTTGGCTTCCACAAGAGAGTGGTTTCAGAGAAAAGCGAGTTGATGGTTGATGGGTGGGTGCTTCAAGATTACGCTCTTTCTTCAAGAAGTGTGAATAGGAAGAGAAAAGGGCGGATTGTATGGTAACTCGATTGGGAGATCGTTGAGCATATTAATAGGCTAATAGGAAGGCACCAGGAGGTGAATGGGGAGAGAGAAAGAGATTAAAACAAAAGTAAGCACAGTTGCGTATTGGAGTGAGGTTCCAGAAGAGACTGGAGGAGATGACGTCTTCATTTTTGAATTGCAGCTCTATTCTTTGAGTTATTCAGGTCAAAAACATTTCCTCCAGTGATCTAACTGGGTCCTTCCATATTCTCAGGCCCCAAACCTCTTACCTCTCATCTGGTTTCTAAGAAAACCATGGTTGCCATTCGCAATACATCCCCAAACCCAACCACTTCTAACTTCCTCACCTGCTGTCTCCCTGGGTTAAGCTGTCATTGGCCTGGATTACATAAGCTGTTTCTTTGTTGGTCTTTACTTCTCCCTGAGCCACCTCAGTCTACTCTCCTGGAAATAGCCAGAATGATCCTTCAAAATGCAGATCATTCATGTGACTCCTCTGCTCAGAACCATCCATCAACCGCCCATCTCAGTGAAAGTAAAACTGCAAATCCTGACAGGGGCCTAGAAAGTTCTCTGCTTTGACCCACAATTGCTTCTCCTTTCTCCTATTTTATTACTTTCCTCTTTGGTTATTGCACTGTCTTCACCCTGGCATCCTCGTGGCTCCTTAAGCAGGGTAGGTTCATGGCCTGCCTCAGGGTTTTTGTACTCAACGATCCTTCTGCCTACAATACTCTTCTTCTAGGTAACCTCAAAGCTTGCTCTACCTCGCCTCTTTTGCTTAAATTTCACTTTCTCAGAGAGTTCTTCCCTGACTATTTTATTAAAAATTACAAGCCTCCATTCCCCCAGCTCTCCTTATTCCTCTTCCCTGCTTCTATAGGTTCTGTAATTTATTTATTTGTTTGTTTATTGTCTCCGTTCTTTAGAATGTAGGCTTCAATGAGGATGTCCTTATTCACAGGCTGTCACAGAGTAGGCTTAGTAAATATTTGTTGATTAAATTGATGAATGAATGAATGAATGAATGAATGGGATCAAGGCTTGTCCTTGGAAAAGGGAGAGGAAATTTCACCCTCAGAGACAGGAGGAGATAAAGGAATCAATGTGGATGTAGTTAGGTTTGTAGTGGGAGGGCTGGGTTGTGTAAGGGAGATAGAAATTTGAAGGTAGTTATGACAGATGCCCTCACTTTTCTGGAATAAGGAGGCAAGGGTGTCCACAGAGGGTAGTGGTGAGTGTGGGGCTGAGGAGACTCCTGAGGGTTTGGGTTAGTCATTGAGAGGAATAGGAGTGGAAGCTATCCAAAGAGAAGTAAAGGACCTAGGTCACGATGAAGACCGTGAATTGATAGTGATATAGTTCTGCAAGATTGTGTGATTTTTCTCTGGTAGAACTTGGGTGACTGGGGTTAGGAGCAGAGTAGGTAGATTTAGCATTATCCAGAGTTGGGTAGATGTGATGGGAGGCCAGGGGTGCAGGAGAATCAAAGGACCAGTCCACATTGTCAACCATGGGGCAAGAATGGGGAGAGAAGAACCTGTCTAAAGAGCAGGTTGTTTGATGGGAGAAAATGGAAAGAGTCAGAGCCTAGGGGATGGATGGGTTTGAAGAACACATCAGGCCAGAGTGAAGGCATGAGAGACCAGAGGGGTTGGGAGGTGTGTCAGAAAATAAACAACTGACATTTAAGATTAGTGTTGACAAGGTCTAGGGTGTGGCCATGGATTTAGGTGTTTGAAAAGACCAAAGGTCATTGTGGTGAAGAAATTTAGCAGCTAAAGTATAGGAGTAAATCATCCTTATAGATTTTGAAACCATCCAAGATGGTGTCAAGAGTTATGGCAGAGAGGAAGCCAAGATGCCAAAGTCTTCAGGGAATTTGGGGAAATGAGGAGAAGGTTGGAGGTACAGAGGCAAGGCAGGGTGGAAGCCATGGGAGCCAGGTGGCATGAGCCCAGAGAGGCAGGAAGTTTTACACGAGGGTGGAAGGTGGAAGCAGTAATGATCTGAAATTAATAGAGCAAGAAAATTCTGACCTCCTGCCCTGAGGTTCGCGAGGTGTAGAAAAATCTGGCATGAGAGGGCTGGTGATGCAAGCAATGCTGGCTGGTGCAGAAGCAGGCCAGAGCAGTTTGGATGACGTATCTTTTGGCCAGGTTATGGAGCTAAGTTGTTGTTTATGGCATTAATTTAATAGCTTTGTGTTTCCTCTTATTATTAAAAGGAATAAACTTTGCTTTTACCTATCTTTTCTATATTTACATATTTACTTATATTTAAATTAAAAAAAAATTCTCACTTGGGTCCTAACTTTGAGGAAAAAAAAAGGATTTGTCATGGTCATTATAGAGATACCTCAGTACGTGGTTTTGAACTTAATCTTTTGTATTTTGCAAATTGCTGGGACTTTCTGCTCACCTTTAACTTTCCAGCTCTCCTGGTCAGGTTGGTTGCTGCTTTGTTCTTTTTTGTTGCACTGGACTAATGATTAACTCTTATGGGAACCCGTTACCTCAGAGGTTGCTGAGTGATGCAGGACCACTTCTCCCTGAGTCTTTGCCAGCTTCTAGATAAAAGAAAAGATCTGTGTCAGCAAAAATGCTCGGTCTATGAGTTAGAAATGGTGTCGTGCATATTTCCAGTTATTCAAGAACCAAAATAGTTAGCTGACAAATCTCCATTAAATGCTGCCTCCCCCACACCCCTAACACTTCAAGCTCCTCACTTCACCTCCTGCACAGATCAAGGGTGCTCCTGGGAATATCTGTTGACTTATATTACATGTGGTTAGTTGTTCCCAGTATTTCTTCTTTCATATACTTGAGTGCTTGGCACATACTTCTTTAGTTTTTGTTCCATCGTACTGTATTTATTTATTTCTCTGTCATCTAAGCTGTTCTCCATCCACCCCTGACCCAACTTGGGCCCCTAAAATATGTGGTTAAGTTTCCACTCACCTTTTATGTGCTCTTAATAAGAAGATATTTAGTAAGTAGATATTGAATTAATGCATTAAACTTAGAATTCAGGGCGCCTGGTGGCTCAATCGGTTAAGTGTCCGACTTTGGCTCAGGTCATGATCTTGCGGTTTGTGAGTTCGAGCCCCATGTCAGGCTCTGTGCTGACAGATTCAGATTCAGTGTCTGTCTCTTTCTTTCAAAAATAAACAAACATTAAAAAACAAAAAACAAAACAAAACAAAAACCCTTAGAATTCAAACAACTGACTCACACATTTTACGAAGGAGAAACTTTGCCTGGAGGATTCAGTGACCTGTCCAAGGTTACACAGGTTCAGATGGAATTAGAATCCAATTCTCCTCTCAAGGGTTTGGGGCTTTCTGAAAGATTAGTGTCAAAACAACTAGGCCTAAATTGATTGTGTTCTCCAAAGCTGGAGATAATTGAACTTCTTGAAAATTCAGTCCTATCTCCTAGGGTTAGGAGGCTTTTTGCTTCTCATTTCACCTGTCACCCTCATTTCACCTGTCACTCTGTTTGGGGGATGGGATGATGGGTGGGACTTTCATTGTTCTTTAATTAACTACGAAGATTGGGGAATGAGGGCCTAGAAGCAGGAAGGTTCTGTCCTACTTGTTAAACTGGTAGGTTTGCTTTTCCCCTGACCTGTGCTTCAGGATGTCCTCTGTCTCAGGGGTGCTCATGGAGGCCGGAGCCATACACTGGGACCCTGTCAAGGGTACTGGATAATCTCTGGCCTGGCAGGCAGAAAGCAGCATATCTGGGGCACTTGTCAGTGGTTTGGGGGGACTTGGGATTAGAAGAAAGGACATTATAATCAGGTGCCAGAAGTTCATAGATAGGTCATTTGTGGTTGGTAGGGTTGGCAGGAAATGTGAGTCACACTGGCAGGTTGACAGGGGATTGAAAAAGAACAAATTCTTAGTAATTGCTGGGAGAGCCCTTTTTCCATTTAGACCAATGGTTCTTAATCGGGGGCTATTTTGCCTGCCAAGGGACATTTGGCAATGTCTGGAGACGTTTTAGGTTGTCACAACTTAGCAAGTGGTGTGTGTGTGTGTGTGTGTTACTGGCATCAGGTGAGTAGAGGCCAGGGATGCCACTGAACCCTCTGCAGTAGACACGACAGCCCCTCACGGCAAATTATTTATCCAGCCCAAAGCCAAGAGTGCTCAGGTTGAGAAACCTTGATGATTACTTCAGTCATTAAAACAAATGTTTTATATATATTCTTTACTTTGAATTGTGTGGTTAAATGGCAAAGTTGGATTTATTTTACCCTTTTCTCTTCTTTTTAACTGGAGTGAAATTCAGGTAACATATAATCATTTAAAAATTTTTAAAGTGTTTTTATTTATTTTGAGAGGGAGAGTGAGCACGCAGGGGAGAGGCAGAGAGGATGGGAGAGAAAGAATCCCAAGCAGGCTCCTCACTGTCAGCACAGAGCCCGATGAGGGGCTGGAACTCACAAACTGTGAGATCATGACCTGAGCGGAAACCAAGAGTCAGACGCTTAAGCAACTGTGCCACCCAGGCGCCCTTCATTTAATCATTTAAAAGTGAACAGTTCGTTTGCATCCGGTACGCTCACAGTGTTGCTCACCTACCGCCTCTGTCTAGTTCCAAAACATTTTCGCATCACCCTGAGAGGGAATGCGTGTCCACTGAGTAGTTCCTCCCTGTTTCCTCCTTCCGCAGCCACTGGAAGCCACCAATTTGCTTTCTGTCTCTGTGGATTTACCTATTCTGGATATTTCATGTAAGTGGAATCATATAATACATGATTGTCTTTTGTGACTGGCTTCTTTCACTGAGCATAATGTTTTTGTGGTTCTTTCATATTGTAGTAGGTATCAGCAGTCCGTCCCTTTTTATGCCTGAATAATGTTCCCTTGTATAGCTATGCCACAGCGTGTTAATCCATTCATCCATTGATGGATACTTAGGTTGTTTTCCACCTTTGGCTATTGTGAATAATGTAGCTGTGAAGACTTGTGTACAAGTTTTTGTTTGAAAACCAAAATTCTTTGTCATTTATTTTGGGTATATACCCAGGAGTGGAATTGCTGGGTCATATGATAATTCTATGTTTAGCTTTTTGAGAAACCTCCAAACTGTTTTCCATAGTGGCGGAACAATTTCACATCCCACTGGTAAGGCACGGGGGTTCTAATGATTCTACATCCTTGCCAACACTTGTTCTTTGATTTTATTTTTCGATACTAGCCTAGGTGTGAAGTAGTATCTCATCGTGGCTGTAAATTGTTTTATCGTGGTAAAATATACTTAACATAAAATTTACCATTTTAATATTTCATCTTATGATACAGACTGACCATTCAACAAACATATTTTGAGGCCCTACTCATGAGGGCAAACATAGCTTAAATTATGATGAACAGAACAAGTATAGGCCCTGAGCAGGCAAGACCTTAGTGAACTCCCACCACCAAGTTGTCGAATCCTGAAAGTGGTTTCAGCAAAAAGTATAGGAGGCGTAGCTACTGCATCAGGCTTGACCGTCACAATTTTTGGTTTCCACTTTGTGTCTGTCCGACCTTTCATATATTCAGAGTATACAAGACATAGGGAAAAAGTAAATGAAGAGAAATATAAGACCCAGCAGTGAGGAGGAGGGAGGGCTGGTGCAGTGGCATTTGTCCCTGCCCCATAGTCTGCTGGGAAATTCCTGTGTTTTACATTCCTTTAGAAACTCCCCAAGCTGGTTCTTAAAACATCTTCCATTGTGGTCTTTTATCTTTTGAGCCATATAGATGGGACGGTCTTACTTTCTTTTGAATTGGTTTAAAAGCAGAATTGCACCCCCTGTTCCCCCCTCCCCCATCTGTGTCTTCTGTAAGAATCAGAGTCCAGTGAGATGAGGTGGGCTGGGTGCCTGGCGGGACTGAACTGTTCTAGCATGTGGAGTTTCTTTCCCTTGTGAGGTCCCTGGGACGTGAGCTAAGCCGAGGTCCAAGTCCACATGGAAACCACAATACCAATGAACATGAAATTTCCTTGCTAGACTATGTAAGTGA
The DNA here is from genome assembly GCA_030068075.1 of Paguma larvata. Taxonomy (NCBI): domain Eukaryota; kingdom Metazoa; phylum Chordata; class Mammalia; order Carnivora; family Viverridae; genus Paguma; species Paguma larvata. The sequence goes on from CM057836.1 coordinate 52,000,232, forward strand.
AGATTGCCCGGAAGGAAGATTTTGATAGTGCTCGTGCAGAAGGAGTACGGCATAATGTTGTCTTTTTTTCTCCCATGCTTGGGGTCATATTATTTTTTTTTAGGGCTGCCGTGACAAATGGCCACAGCAGAGATTTACCTTCTCGTAGTTCTGGAGGCCAGGAGCCTGAAATCAAGATGTCGACAGGGCCACACTCCCTCCCTCTAAAAGCGCTAGCGGAGGATCCTTCCTTGCCTCTTGCGACTTCTGGTGGCTCCTTCCTTTCTGGTTGCATCACTCCAATCTCTGCTCCTGTCTTCACATGACCCTCTCTTCTCTTTGTGTCTCTCCTCTGAGTGCCTTGGTCTAAGGACACTTGTCATTGGATTTAGGGCCTACCTATCATCCAGGATGATCTGATTTTGAGATCCTTAACTTAATTACAGTGCGAAGACCCTTTTTCCAAATGAGGTCACATTTACAGGATTTTAGGGTTAGGTCATGGATCTCCATTCATCTCACCGTAAGGGTGAAGGAGGGAGACAAGGTCGTGGGAATACAGGAAAGCCTTTTTTTCCTGATTGGTAGAGAAGGAGACAGGTTGTGATGGCAAGTGGCATATTTTACTACAATATTGCTGTTACCCTCCCCGGGAGCTCTTAGCTCGAAATGCCAGCTCCACAAGGAAAGGACTGTGGCAGCCTGACCAGGCCCGGCTTCACTAGAGTTAGTTTATTAGACCTTGCCTCATACCTGCTGAACCTGTCTCCTGGTGACCTTATGTCTGTCTTCTATGAACCTTTCTTTTTTTTCTCTTTCCTTCCTTGCCAGATGTTTCCTCTGGTGTTTTGCTTTCCTTTGGTACTTTTCTGTCCTCCTCATAGATGGTAAATGGAACAGAAGTGTGCTGTTAGTAATTCGTTTATTAAGTAACTCTTCGCTTCTTGTTTTCTGAGCTGACTCAGCAGATGGTGGTGCTAGAGCCTTGCAATGACTTTCTTCCTTCCTAGGGTCTGGATCTTTGGCCACATGACTTGGGATGTGATTCTAGGAGCTACTGGGACTGCACAAAGCATTGCCTTCAGATGTTTGCATCTCACTTTCCTGGACTAGAGTGCCTTTCTTCAAAGAGCCATTGGACTTCCAGAAACCTTGAATTACCCACTTCATTAGATTTTCCTGCCCCTCCCACCCTACCCCCGCTTCCAGAGCTTGGCCATCACATATAGTTAAATGCAGATTTCCCCTAAGGATGATAATACTTCTATTCTAAATGTCCAAAGCCGAGTCAGCGCTTCTCCAAATGACACTTTAAGATTGACAAAAACATTGGCAAGTCCATAAAGTTGGCATTGTAGGTAGGGTGGAGGACACAAAGGATCTGAAATCTTTGCCTAGCTTGGAAATCATCACTGGGTTGCTTTTTATAAACTGGATCATCTCTCCCGCTGTGGTATGAAGGTGCCGGTTCTTGATTTCTGTGAGCAATGTGCTGCCTCTGTAGGCAACATTGAGGCTTGCTGGGTAAAAATTATATAGGGCGTAGTTCAATCTAGGACGGTTGAATGGTAAAGAGGGCAAGGGTCAAAGGATCTTTATCAGTAAAATACCAAACAAGAATGAAAGCATCCTTCCCTAGATAGTGACTCAGAACTATACAGTCCTTTTCTGACCAGACTCCTAGGAGTCAGCTGTGCAACCCTCAGGGTCATCTTAAAAATAATACTAGCGGCTGACTGTTCGTGCTCATGTGCTGAGTGTTTTACTGGAATTATCTCAGCCCTATGAAGTAGGTACTGGTATTACCTCATTTTACATCTGAAAGAGGTCAAGCAACTTGCCGGAGGCCACAGAGTTATCTATTGTGGATAAAGGGACTGGTGACCCTAAGCCCAAGGCTTTTTTGTTGTTGTTACAAAAAATATATACAGTAAAATCAATCATTTTAACCACGTTTCAGTGTGCCGTTCTGTGGTATTAAGTACATTCCCGTTGTGCAGCCATCACCACCATCCATCTCCACAACTTTTTCATTTTTTCCACCTGAACTCTGTACCCATTAAACACTAACTTCCTCTTCCCCTCCCTAGCCCCTGGCAGCCACCCTTCTGCTTTCTGTCTCCAGGAGTTGGACTGCTTTATGTACCACCTGTCAGTGGAACCATACAATATCTGTCCTTTGGTGTCTGGTTTATTTCACTTAGCATAATGTCTGCAAGTTTCATCTTTGTTGTAGCAAGTGTCAGTTTCCTTTATAAGGCTGACTAATATTCCATTGTACATACATACAACATTGTGTTTATCCATTCATCTGTCGATGGACGCTTGGCTTCTCTTTTGACTTCCGTGAATAATGTTGCTATCAACTCGAGTGTACAAATATCTGTTCAAGTCCTTACTTTCACTTCTTTTTGGTAAATACCCAGAAGCAGGGTTCCTGGATCAAATTATAATTTTAATTTTGTGAGGAATCACCATTCCTTTTTTCACAACAGCGACACCATTTACATTCCCACCAACAATGCATAAGGGTTCCAGTTTTTCTACATCCTTGCCGATACTTGTATTTTCTGTGGTGTGTGTGTGTGTATGTGTGTGTGTGTGTGTGTGTGTGTGTGTGTAGTGTTTCTGTTTCTTAGTGGCCATGCCACTGGGTGTGAAGTAGTATGTCTTTGTGGTTTTGATTTGCATTTCCCAAAAGATTAATGATGTAGAGGGTCTTTCCGTATGCCTTATTAGCCATTTGTATATCTTCTTTGGAGAGACGTCTTTTCAAGTCCCTTGTCCATTTTTTTAATAGGGCCGTTGGTTTTTTATTGTTGAGTTGTAGGATTACTTTATATAATCTGGATATTAGTTCAATCAGATATATATGATTTACAAATATTTTGTCGCATTCAGGGGGTGACTTTTCATTCTGTTGATAGTGTCATGTGATGCAAAAAACTCTTTAATTTTGATGTAGTCCCATTTATCTATATTTCCTTGTGTGCATTTGGTGTCATTTCCGAGATCTTGATGCCAAATTTATTTTCTTATGATTTCTTCTGAGAGTTTTATGACTGAGCTCTTATGTTTAGATCTTTGTTTCATTTTGAGTTAATTTTTATGTATGTTGTAAGGTAAGGGTCTCCATTTTCTTTCTTCCTTTTTCTTTTTTTTTTTTTAATTTTTTGTTTATTTATTTTTGAGAGAGAGTGAACATGAGCAGAGACGGGGCAGAGAGCGAGCGAGACAGTAGAGAACCTGGTATGGGACTTGAACTCACAACCCTCAAGATCATGACCCAAGCCGAAGTCAGATGCTTAATTGACTGAGTCACCCAGGCGCCCCCTTTTTTCTTTATCTTTTTTAAGTAGGCTCCACACCTAGCACAGAGCCCAATGCAGAGCTTGAACTCTCGACCCTGAGATCAAGACCTGAACTAGATCGGGGCTCCTGGGTGGCTCAATTAGTTAAGCGTCCGACTCTTGGTTTTGGCTCAGGTCATGGTCTCACAGTTCATGGGTTTGAGTCCCACATCAGGCTCTGCTAATGTAATGGTTCAGAGCCTGCTTGGGATTCTCTTTCTCTACCTCTCTCTCTGTCCCTCCCCCACTCACACTGTCTCCGGATCTCTGGAAATAAATAAACTTAAAAAAAAAAAAAAAAAGACCTGAGCTGAGATCAAGAGTTGGACGTTTAACCGACGGGGCCACCCAGGCACCACTCCTTTTTATTTTTTTATTTTTTTTGCGTGTGGATACCAGTTTCTCAACACCATTGTTGAAAGTCTGTCATTTCTGCTTTGCATTATCTTGACACCCTGATTGAAAAATTCTTTGACTATATATGTGAGAGTTTATTTCTGGGCTCTTATTTCATCAGCCTCTGTATCTGTCTTTATGCCAGTACCGCACTATTTTGATTGCCATGGTTTTATAGTGGCTTTGAAATCAGAAGGTGTGAGGGCTCCAAATTTGTTCTTTTTAATTTTTTTCAACGCGTATTTTTTTTTTTTTTTTTTTTTGAGAGACCGAAAGAGTGTGAGCAGGGGAGGGGCAGAGAGAGAGGGAGACACAGAATCCAAAGCAGGCTCCAGGCTCTGAGCTGTCAGCACAGAGCCGGACGTGGGGCTCCAACTTAACGAACTGCAAAATCACGACATAGCTGAAGTCAGACATTTAACCAACCGAGCCCCTAATTTGTTCTTTTCAAAGATTGTTTTGGCTATTCAGAGTCTCTTGAGATTTCTTAGGAATTTTAGGATAAATTTTTCTGTTTTACTGGGATTTTGATGAGGATTGCATTGAATCTATAGATGGCTTTGGGTAATATTGACTTTCCTATATAAAAGTCTATTGGAAGACAAAATTAAGTCTTCCAGTCCACATACATAGGATGTCTTTCCATTTATTTGTCTTTAATTTCCTTCAGAATTGTTTTATCATTTTCAGCTTATAAGTCTTTAACCTCCTTGACTATTTAGGTTTAGTTCGTTCCTAAGTATTTTATTCTTTTTGATGGTCTTATAAGTGGGATTATTTTCTTAATATGCTTTGGGATTGTTAATTATTAGTGTATAGAAATATAGCTGATGTTTGCATGTTGGTTTTGTACCCTTCAACTTTAAAGAATTTATTAGTTTTCACCATTTTTGTTGAGCCCAGGCTTTTAACATGCTTTGCTCTTTCTCTATCCTATACTTTTAAAATTTTCCTACCTCATTTTTATCTTTAACTTCTCTGAGTTCTTGAGGAATTTAAGTTTTACTTTCTAATTTGATTTTCTATAGCTCTCAATTTGGTGTTCCTTTCCTCTATGATGTTTAATTTGGCATTCTAAGTTTTAATTACTATTCAGTCTTCCTGGTTTAGAAATTCCTTTAAAAAATTTTTTTAACATTTTATTTTCATTTTTTTGGGAGACAGACGGAGACAGCGCAAGCAGGGGAGGGGCAGAGAGAGAGGGAGACACAGAATCCAAGGCAGACTCCAGGCTCTGAGCTGTCAGCAGAGAGCCCAAGGCAGGACTCTAACCTATGAACGTGAGATTATGACTTGAGCCGAAGTCGGAAGCCAACCCACTGAGCCACCCAGGTGCCCCTAGAAATTCCTTTTTAAGTAACAGTTTACTTTAGTTCCATAGTTACGTTGATTCCTTAAATCTTATTGTGAACAGAGTTTTGCAACCATCACCATAATCTCATGAGGGACGGATTCTTGCAGAGACAACTGAGTGTCTGTCTGACTTTTTCATATCCAAATAAAGGAACAAGGGAACATTTTGGGTTGATTGAATTTATATGGGGGCTGCCCTTGCCCTTTAGTGCTACCCCCTTTGCCAGACTTCGTGGCCTGGGTGGAATAATGCCGGCCCAAGGATCTGAGAGAGAGTCTTGGGTGTGGGCCTTGACCAATGCTGCAGCAATTCTGTGTGTGCTGCTCTTACCCTCTTGTGTGTTTTGCTGGTGCTGCCTACATTTGTTGCCACAACACTTGTTTCTCCATAAAAGGTTGCTAACCCTTCTTTGGTCCAGCTCCATCTTGATAGTATCTAGCAGAAATTCCTCAACGTTCTGAGTGGGTGGGATGGCATTCTTCCTGGTTTCTAGTTCAGATACAGGTTTCTCTCTAAGTTTTGTGTTCCTTTAGTTTATTTTATAGGAAAATAGGGGCAGGAGACACTGTCCTCCTGTTACCATCTTGTCCAGTTCTGTTCCTTAAAAAGGAATTTCTACCATACAGTGGTAAGTGTACACAGAGCTATGCCTGCACTTATACATGCATGTAAGCACATGTAAAATTTGGTGAAGTCTGAATAAGGCCTGAAGATGATGTCAATGTCAGTTTCCTGGCTTTGATACTGTACTATAGTTATGTAAGATGTTACCTTTGGCGGAAACCGGATGAAGGTGCATGGGTCCTTTCTGTACTATTTTTCCAACTTCTTGTGAATCTATAATTATTTCAAAATAAAAAGTTAGGAAAAAATGTATAAGAAGGAAAACTTGGTGAAGGAGAAACCGGAGCAGAGAGACTGATTAGGATTTTTATTTATTTAATAATGTTTTGTTGTAAAATGTTGTGTTCAGATACTATGTAAGATGCTTGGGAAGTTATAAAACATGGTGCCTACCCTTGAATGAAGAAGACAGACATGTTTTAAATAATGATCATACCATGTTCTGGTTTTGTACTGGTAAAGATAGGGACAAAGTGCTATGAAAGCAAAGAAAAGGGACAAACAGCTGGTTGGTGGGGAAGGCTTCATAGTGACACAGAGACAGCAGATTCAGAGAAGAGTGGGAGTTTGGGTAGCATACAGTGGGTTTTGCAGTGGTCCAGGTGAAAGATACGGCTAAAATTAGTGTAGTAGGTATTGAGAGTTAGGGAACAGATTCACGACCACTTTGGAATAGTATCAATGGCAGTTGTTGATGTACTCTGGACAGAGAGGGAAGAGTCTGATATGACTGAGGTTTTGAGCTTTACTGAATGCATGGTGGCTCTTTTAGCCAAGATTTAGGGTAGAGAAGGAGAAAGGTTTGGGCCAGAATATGTGAGGTTTGAGGTATCTGAAGAACCCCACATGAAGAGCCTGGTGCTCAGGACAAGCAGACCCTAGAGGCAGAGATGTATTAGATCTTAAGCCGCATCCACGTTGAACCACTTGCTGCTTCCTCCTCAATCATCCACCCTCAGTATGGTTTTTAAGTCTACATTGACCTGGTCCTTCCCTGTCTTTCTTCCCCATGTAGTAAAATCCCACTCCCATCAATGTCTACTCCAGAATAGGGGTGATGGCTAGCTCTTTGTTAGTATGTGAATTTTGCCACGGATACTGTAGAAAGGGCACGAAGAGAAGGTGAGTTAGCAGGCTGCGTTTGGAGGTGGTGAGCCCTAGGGAAAATGAGCAGTGGGAGAATGGAAGAACTAGGAAAATAGTGAGGCCAAACGGAAGTTCTGGTTGCATGGGCGCAGCAGAGCTGACCAACCAGCATTAGTCACACTAGGAAAAGAAGTAGGTCCTGGTCTAAATTATGGAAGTTCTTGACAACAGAAGATCAGTATTCAGTCCAAGCCTGTTTGGAGCTTCGTCTCCTATGTAGAGCTGCCTGACATTGAATGGTGCTTTGCTAGCGGGATTAATTTTTAATATCTGCTTCTCTGGTGCAGTGGCTGGGCATTGAAGTGTATCAATGGCAGCTTTTGTTTTTATGAAGTTGGTCAAAATAATACCTGGGAGTTAAGTTACTGTGACCTTGAGCTCTGGTTGTTCTGAAGGGATGAGATCAGACTCTTTAACTTCCCGGGTTCCAGAAGGCTCTTCACCTTTTGCAGGTCAAGCTATTTGGAATTGGGAGTGAGTATGCTTCCTGTTGGATGCTGTGCCTTTCATTATGGGGAAATGCCCTATTTTCTGGCCACAGATAGAGAAGAGCATCAGTGACTGGGCTTCCACTCCCCTGCCCACTTCCTCTTCTGTCCATGACTTGAATGATAATGTGTGTTGAGTTCTGAGAAGCTACTGCCTATTCCTGAAACACAAGTGTACTCAGAATAATATGCTTTTTACACCGTGTAGTGCCCAAATCAGATGGCAATGAAGATGATGATTTTAGCTTGGGTTCTACTGTACAAGATTTCCTTAATTCTTTTAATTTTCCATGTTTACTTTTAAATGTTATACCTAAACGTTCTCTCTTTTTTATTTTTTTATTTTTTTATTTCATCCTCTTATCTTTCTACACAGAACACGTTGATAACTGAGGATGGCCAGTTATCAATGAGTGGTGGGGACCTATTTGTGACGAGAACTTCCCCGAAATGACTCAAGGGTAGATTGCTACTGTCTGGATTGATGGCGATTGGTCAGGCAGGAAGGGGGAGGAAGTGGGATTCTGTTTTATCAGTGGTGTGCTTTTCGAGTGTCCCCAGTTCTAACAGAGTAATTGATGGGGGCAGGGTCCGTGTTTTGTTCTCAGAATGGGGTTTTCTCTCCCTCTCCTCACTCTCTTTCTTGCTCAGTGGCTTGCTATCTACCTATAAATATGCTTTCACAGACTGGAAAGACTTACTCCACATTATGATGGACTGGTCAGAAAACTTTCTGCTTTACTTGCTTTTGCATTATTTGAAAAATTTCACGATAATCTTAATTACTTTTAAAATCAGAAAAGTTACAGATATTATTCCCAGTTGAAAAATAAACACCTAAAAACCAGGAAAAGATGTTTAAATATTGAGAATTTCTCTTTATTAAATCTATAAATCTTTTTCTTTTTTTGACTTCTATAACCGATGAATTATTTTAATAGGTTACTTGATATTCATCCATCCATCTATGTACCCATCCATCCATCCAACCTTACTTTTCTGAATGAACTTGATTTGCCATGGTCTGTTCTTCTGTTAACATACTGTCAGGTTCAGTTTGCTAGCATTTTATTGAGTACCTCTGCATCTTTATTCATACATGTGTAATGTGTAGGGTTTTTTTTTTTCCTGTAGTGAAAGCCATAGTTTTGGTAACATGGCTATACTTTCTTGCTCTGTAAAATTACATTCTTGCTTTCATAAAATAAATGTGCTGTCAGCACTTTCTTTTTGTTTTCTTTTTAAATTTGAAATAAAAATATCATTTATTGTAAGCTCAGTTTGTGCAAGGCACAGTGATTAGCACCCACGTCTGTGTCCTCCTCCAGTTCGTCCTTGCTGCCCACATCGAAGGAGAAAGGCCAGTCTTGGAACCTGGGTCTCCGTCCTCAGAAGGCCTAGTCCTTAACACACCTTGTCTGTCGTCTTTCTGTCTTTCCCTCCCTCTCTCCCTCCCTCCCTCTCTTCTCTGTCTGTCTGTCTGTCTCTCTCTCCTTCCTACCCTCCCTCTTTCTCTCCCTCCATCTTCTTCCCTCCTTGCCTCTTTTCCTTCTTCAGATTTTGAAATAATTCAGAGTTACAGAAGCAGTTTAAAAATAGTGCAGAAATTCCCATATACACTTTACCCACATTTATCAAAGGCTAACGTTTTGCTACCTTTGCTTTTCATTCTATCTATGTATACATACATTTTTTTCTGAACTGTCTGACAGAGATATAATGTCCCCTTTCCTCTAGGTACTACCTTGTTTATTTTATTTAAAAAAAAGCAAAAAAACAAATAAAACAGGGGTGCCTGAGTGGCTCAGTCAGTCAAATGTCCAACTTCGGCTCAGATCACGATCTCACAGTTCATGGGTTTGAGCCCCGCATCGGGCTCTGTGCTGACAGCTCAGAGCCTGGAGCCTGCTTCAGATTCTGTGTCTCCCTCTCTCTCTGCCCCTTTCTTACTCACCATCTGTCTCTCAAAAATAAACAAACATTGAAAAAAAAATTTAAAACACAAACCACTGTACAGTTGTCAAAATCAGGGGATTAACTTTGATATAATACTGTTATATAATTATTCAAATTTTACCAGTTGTCCCGCCAGTGTCCTTCATAGGAAAAGAAAAACATTTCCCCCCAGTCCAGGATCTAATCCAGGGTGAAGCATTATATTTAGTTGTCCTGCCTCTTAAATCTTTTAAAATCTTTTTAAATCTGGACCAGGCTCTTAATCTTGCTTTGGCTTTCATGATTTGATTTTTATAGAGTACAGATAAGTTCCTTTTTTGTAAGATGTTTTTTAATTGGAAAGTCTGATGTTTCCTATGATTAGAGACAGGTTATGTGTTTTTGGCTAGAATACCACAGGGTCATTGTGTCCTTCTCAGTGCAACATATCAAGAGACACTTGATGTCTGTTTGTCCTATCACTGGTGATTAGCTTTAATAACCTGGTTAAATGCTATCTGCCAGGCTTCTCTACTATGAGGTTACTATTTTTTACTTTGTAGTTAATAAGTATTTTGTGGTACAATACTTTAAGACTATAAATATCCTGTTCCTCATCGAACTTCCACTCAGTAATTTTTAGCATGCAAAATATCTTTGAGGCAACAAGCAAGGATGCTCAAAGTGAATATTGACTTGCTTCCCTTGGAGCTAAAGTGAAGCCAGGAGAAAGTGACGCATTCAGTCTGTTAGGCAGATCAGCCACATTTTTTTTTAAACCACTGCCTTCTGTGTTTGAGTTTTGTCTTTACGTATGTTAATTTAACTTTAGTCACACTCTTGAGAATAAGTGGTTGGCTGTAACCTATAACCTTTGGGCTCCTGGTTTGGTCACTCAGGTCCCAAGATCCATCCAACCAGTTAATTTGGTCAAGAGTGCCCTTTGGGTCTTTGGCCTATGGTTCTATTTGGCCTTTGACCCCTTATTGTTGATTCTGATTAAGATGCTGTCAGTTGGAGGCCAGAGTAAATTGCTTATGTGTTGATTCACTTGTAACTGTGATTCAGTTAGTTACAAGAAGCATTGCATCTGACTCCCTCCCCTCCCCTCCCCTCCCTTCCCCTCCCCTCCCCTCCCTTCCCCTCCCCTCCCCTCCCCTTTCCTTTCCTTTCCTTTCCTTCCCTTTCCTTCCTTTTAAAAGTTTATTTATTGGGGAGCCTGGGTGGCTCAGCCGGTTAAGCACCAGCCTCGGCTCAGGTCATGATCTCACGGTTTGTGAGTTTGAGCCCCACGTTGGGCTCTATGCTGACAGCTCAGAGCCTGGAGCCCATTTCGGATTCTGTGTCTCCCTCTTTCTCTGCCCCTCCCGTCCTCACACTCTGTCTCTCTGTCAAAAGTAAATAAACATTAAAAGAAAAAAATTTTTAAGTTTAATTATTTATTTATTAAAAATTTTAATGTTTATTCATTTTTTGAGAGACAGTGAGAGCGTGAGTCGGGGAGGGGCAGAGAGAGAGGGAGACACAGAATCCGAAGCAGGATCCAGGCTCTGAGCCGTCAGCACAGAGCCTGATGCAGGACTTGAACTCACGAACTGTGAGATCGTGACCTGAGCTGAAGTCGGCCGCTTAACCAATTGAGCCACCCAGGCACCCCTCATTTATTTATTTTGAGAGAGAGAGAGAGCACGCAAGCAAGTGGGGTAGGGGCAGAGAGAGAGAGAGACAGAATCCCAAGCAGGCTCTATACTATCAATGCAGAACCTGACGGGCTTGATGTCACTAACAGTAAGATCATGAGCTGAGCTGAGATCAAGAGCCGGACGCTCAACCAACCGAGCCACCCAGGTACCCTTCTTTCTTTTCTTTTCTTTCTTTCTTTTTTTATTTTTTAAGTTTATTTATTTTGAGAGAGAGATGGAGAAAGAGTGTAAGTGTGGGAGGGGCAGAGAGAGAAGAAGAGAGAAAATCTCCAGCAGGCTCCATGCTGTCAGCACAGAGCCTTACACAGTGGCTCGATCCCAGGAACCTTGAGATCGTGACCTGAGCCAAAATCGAGAGTTGGACACCTAACCAACTGAGCCATCCAGGTGCCCTTACCAAGCCTTTCTAGTCAGACGACTATCTTCTGAGGCCCAGCTACATATGCCGTGCTGTGCTAAGGCTGCAGTGGTGTGAGTCACAGAAGCCAGTTTTTGGTACGTTAGAGTCCTGGACAAGATATGAAGCATGATATGAAGAAATTTTAAAAAATAACAGGCGATCTATAATTAATGGCCATTTCTTACAATTACATGCTGCAGAAGTTAAAAGAGAGGTGAGTGAAGCAAAAAGTAACCAAGGCAGACTCCTTGGGGAAAGTGAACCTTGAATGATAAGATTGGTAGGGATGTTGTGAGAAAAGGCACCAAGGTAAGAATGTGCAGCCTCTACACGAGGAGAGGAATCCATCCTTTCTAGTGCATGTCTCAACCAGAAGCTGAGAAGTAGGGTGGTGAGGCAGAGTGGTGGTACTTCCCTTTGGTGGACTTCTAGCACCAGGAACATTCAGAAAGCCACATGCTAGTTGTCTCTGTACTAGTTTGCAGGCATTCGTAATAGCCACACTCTGCTTCTGGTCTCTGGTTCCAGTGCCTTCCAGCTTCTCAGTTGAACCAGAGGTTAGATTGCAGGTTGACACAAAGAAAGTTGGTTTCTTTGCTGCACTCCCTCCTCAAACACTTACACTTACTCAACAAACTACCTCACCCTTTCTTAGAGAACAGTTTCTCAGCATTTATAAGTTTCTGACCTCACCAGGACCAGAGTCCTTTTGGGGAAAACTGGTGACTTCAATGAGGTAAGATATGACTAATTGAATGTGGTATTCAGCAGCCACATTCCTGACAGCCGTGAAAACACAGCTCTCTGCCGTGGTGTCACCACACACTTCTGTCATGTTGTTAGATATAAAACACCGAATTTTGTTTTGTTTTATAATTATTTTATAATTTATTTTGAAGCACATGTATAGGCATCTGAATAAGTTCAAGGTTATCCCCTCCATAACCTGACTCTCCCTCACATTTTGACTTCTCTTGAGTGCCAAAGGGTGATGTGGAGGTATAACTTTTAGCCCTTAGGAGTTAAATACAGCCTACAGGATGTTCCTACTTGAACTAGCCCTTGTGTGACTGTCCAGGGTATATGTCTTATTTGTGGCTGTCATTGGGCATGTGTGTCATAGAAGACAGTTGAGTGGCTGGGCTAAAATATATTCGTCTTCAGAAATATATCACTGCTTGGGGCGTCTGGGTGTCTCAGTCACCTAAGTGACTCTTGATTTTGGCTCAGGTCATGACCTCACGATTTGTGGGTTTGAGCCCCACATTGGGCTCTCTGCTGTCAGCGCAGAGCCTACTTCAGATCCTCTTCCTCCCTCTCTCTCTGCCCCTCCCCTACTCGTGCTCTCTTTCTCTCTCTTTCCCTCTCTCAAAAATAAATAAACATTAAAAAAAAAAAAAGGAAATATATGGCTGCCCTATCTCCCTTTCCCAAAGAAAATTTCTTGGATATCAGAAATCTCTCAGAAAAGCCTCCTCTAATTTGTACCTTAGAAGAGACTCTGTACCCTCCCTTGGTCTTTTTTTTTTTTTCCTTTTCTTTCTCCCTTTCTTTCTTTCTTTCTTTCTTTCTTTCTTTCTTTCTTTCTTTCTTTCTTTCTTTCAATTATTAGTGAGTTCTTATACTTTTGGTTTACTACTAAATTAAAAGCAGTAAATTAAAATAGAGAAAGACAGCATCCTGACAGTAGTGAGAAATGACCAGAGCCACTGTGTAAAAGACAAAAGTGTGCAAGCTGACAGAAGAGTTAAAAGCATTGTAATCTGGAGCTACTTAATGGGTGAGGGAAGTAGTATTACACACTCCAGTAGCTTCCGAGGGCATTCCGGTGTTGAGTACAGAACAGGTAGTTAATATTTGTAGTGATTTCTCCAGTTAGTGAATAAAAGGTAGAATTTTATCCAGTATACAGTTTGGGGACATTAAGATGTGATTAATAGCTTACCTTGAAATCTTTTACCATAACTAAATCATATTAATTATAAATATTCAGAAATATAAAAGAAAAATTGTAGGGGTGGCTGGGTGGCTCTGTTGGTTGAGCATTCAACTTAAGCTCAGATCCGTGATTTTGCAGTTTGTGGGTTCGAGCCCCGCAGCAGGCTCTCTGCTGTCATCACAGAGCCTGCTTCAGATCCTCTGTCTCCTTCTCTCTCTCTGCTCTCCCTCGCTCATGTTCTCTCTCCCTCTCTGTTTTTTTGAAAATTTTTTTAACGTTTATTTATTTTTGAGAGACATAGAGACAGAGCATGAGCGGGGGAGGGGCAGAGAGAGAAGGAGACACAGAATTGGAAGCAGGCTCCAGGCTCTGAGCCGTCAGCACAGAGCCCGACTCGGGGCTCGAACTCACAAACCGTGAGATCATGACCTGAGCCGAAGTCAGCCGCTTAACCAACTGAGCCATCCAGGCGCCCTCTCTCCCTCTCTTAAAAACAAATGACATTAAAAAAAAAATTAGAAAAAGGAAAAAAAATGAAAAACAGCCCACATCTTACATCCACAGATTTACTACACAGCATATTAGTATTTAACTCTCTAGCCTTTTTCTGTATATAAATATATGAAATATAAAATATTTTATATTATGTATTATATATTTTATAGGAAATATATAATCAATATTTATGCCAAACTTGTGAGAACTTGAGACCTGCTTTTGTTTTCTTTTTTCTTCTTAAAATTATAAAAAACACAATGTAAAATTTACCCTCTTAACTGTTTTTAAGTGTACAGTTCAGTAGTGTTAACAATATTCACACTGTGAAGCATGCTTTTCTTTGCTAAATGATATAATGTGAACATTTTCCCATATATGATTATAGACGTTCATTTTTGAAGGGGTGTGGATGTACCGTCGTCTAGTTAATTTTCTATTGTTAAATATTTAGGCTTCTGATTTGGATATTAACATATACATACATATATGTAAATATACATAACTGCACCTTTCACCAGGATAAAGTTCCAGGAGAATGGTTGGATTAGTGGATGTGTACTTTCTAAAGGCTTCCAGTGTATATTGTCAGGTTGCACTGCTATCACCATGTTTAAGTGCCCCTTTCGTTGTATTCCTGCCAGTATTTGATGTTAGAATTCTTTTAAATCAGTGTTTGTGTTTATGTAATTCTATCTTTAATGCCAAAAAATATGCTAATAGCAGTAAAAGCTAAGGAAGTCAATTAGAAAAAAATGCATTTTAGGGAATGGGATGCATGAGATTATTATGGTTTATAAACTAGCAAATTATTGGTTCTTTACAAGAAGAACTTAACATATTAACTCCTCAGTGCACAAGCATGGCAACTTTTGTCTTCAGACATATATTCTTGGAGTATACAAATCCGAACCAGTCCTCGTGAATGAGGAGAAATGCCTCAGAATCTGAAGAAGAGGTTTAAGTGAGTCTAATTCTCATAACCTAAATGGATGGGTCTCAAGATAGGGTGTATTGATTTTTTTAAATGTTTATGTATTATTTTTGTGGGGGAGAGAGAGAGCACAAGCAGGGGAGGAGCAGAGAGAGAGGGAGACAGGATCCAAAGCAGGCTTTGCACTAATAGTAGAGAGCTGAGGCTTGAACTCACAACCGGTGAGATCATGACCTGAGCTGAAGTCGGATGCTTAATGGACTGAACCACCCAGGAGCCCCAGGATATATTGATTTTTGTGTAACTTTTTTTATGGTAAAACTTACTTTGTTATTTTTAACTTTTTTTTTAATGTTTGTTTTGAGAGAGAGAGAGAGAGAGCAAACAGGGCAGGGGCAGAGAGAGAGAGGGAGAGAGAGAATCTCAAGCAGGTTCTCCACTGTTAGCATAGAGCCTGACACAGGGCTGAGCTGAAATCAAGAATGGGATGCTTAATAGACTGAGCTGCCTAGGTGCCCCCTTTTTTGGTGTGTTTTGTTTGCCACAAGTAAATTTCAAATTTTAATGAAGGGAAATCCAATAAAATTTGGGTTACTCCTTTCATACTATGTTTGTAGAAACTTTCCTTATCTCAAGGTTATAGTACTACCTTAATTTCCTGTTAGTACTGATATCAGTACTATCAGTTTTTGCGTTTATATCAGAAATTGCAAACATTTTTATCTAATAGGTTGAGTTTCACGGGTTAGAAGAGGTGGGGCTGTTGACTCCCCCTGACCCCATAGTGTTTTTCTCAGTTGGGATTATCCTCTGATTTGTCCCAGTCCTCACAGCTTTATTTGTCTTATACTTCACGTATTTAGATTTGAACATTTTATTTTACCTCCATAATCCTTAAGGACATTTGAGTTTGTGAACCCTAATTAGTCGATCTAGAGTTTATTTTGGTATTTGGGTGATAGATGGAATTGACTTGACTTCCCCCCCCAGTGACTAGTTAATGATACCAACAGTTTTTGTTGGATAATTCCCATATATATTAAATTATTATATATTCTTGAGGTCTTTGCATTTTTCTCTTTGTTGTTACAACAATCATAAATCATTTTATAATTTTATATTTAAATTATATGTTTCTAAATTTTAATGTCTGGTAGGACCCCACCTCCGCCCTCATTTGACTATTTCAGTATTCCAGTGCATTTTTTTCCCCTAGGTGAAATTTAGAATAATTTCACCCAAAAACAAAAGTAACCTATTGAAATTTTAGTTTTAATTTTCATTCAGTTCCAAATACTTTCTAATTTCCCTTTTGATTTCATGTTTGACCCATAGGTTATTTAGAAGTGTTTGGAAACTAAGTAGTTGCCAAATATTTGTGGATTTCCCCAGAGAACTTTCTGTTATTGATTCCTAATTTAGTTCCATTTAAGACCATGTTAGTCACAGAACATACTTTGATTTAAATCCTTTTAAATTTATTGAGAATTCTTTTATAGTCATAGAACATGGCATATCTTGGGCTTCTGTGGGCGCTTGAAAATAATGTATTCTGTTGTTAAATGGAGTGTTCTATAAACGTCAATTAGGTCAAGTTGGTTATTAGGTCAAGTTGGTTGGTAGTGTCGTTCAAGTCTTTTATATCCATATTGATTTTCTGTTAATTTGTTCTCTCAATTATTGAGGGCAGGGTATTAGAATCTTTCACTATTATTATAGATTTGTTCATTTCTCCTCGCAGTTCTGTTAATTTTTGTTTCACGTATTTTGAAGTTCTGTTATTAGGTAGACATTTGTTGATAAATCGACCTCTTTATGATTATGAAACAACCCTGTAATATGCCTTGTTCTAAAATCTGTTTTGTCTGATATTAATATAGTCTCTTCAGCTTTCTTGATTAGTGTGGGCATAGCATATTTTTTCTACCCTTTTACTTTAAACTTATCTGTATCTTTATACTTAAAGTGAGTTTCTTATAGGCATAATATAGTTGGATCTTTATTTTTTATCCAGTCTGACAATCTCTACATTTTAATTGAGGTGTTTAGCATGTACTCTTTTTTTTTCTCCCTGGCTACTTTTACACATTTGTTTTTGAGGTTCATCCATGGACTCAGTATCAATATGAAGGTTCTTCATACCTTCTTATTTCTGTGTAGTATTTCATTATATAGATATTCCACAATTTATTTATCCATTCAGCTTTTGAAAGACAGTTGAATTTTCCAGTTTGGCTGTTAGCATTCTCATGCAAGTCTGTGTGTGTGGCTCTTTGTATCCCTTCTCTGGGAGTGGGATTGCTGGCTTATAGGGTAAGTGTACTTTTAACTTTGGAAAAATAGTCTTTTATAAGGTTGTACAGTTTTACATTAATACTAGCAGTGTAAAAAAGTTTTTATTGCTATACATTCTCACCAAGTTCTTGGATTGTCAGCCTCTTAATTTTGGAAAGCTATAGATTTTGTGTGTGTGCGTGTTGGTTTTATAACTAGTTTTCTTTCTTTCTTTTTTTAATATTTATTTTTTGAGAGAATGCAAGAGGGGGAGGGGCAGGGGGGACAGAAGTGGGATCCTCTGAAGGGGGCTCCGAGCTGACAGGCTGACAACAGCGAGCCCAATATGGGGCTCGAACTCATGAACTCTGAGATCATGACCTGAGCCAAAGTCAGTCGCTCAACTGACTGAGCCACCCACGTGCCCTTGTACTAGTTTTCTTCCTGAACTTTTGTTACTTGTTTTTGATCTGATTGTCTTGAGTTTTCCAAGTAGACAGTCATATCATCTGTAAATAATAGAAATTTGATCTGAACATTTTCTGTATTTCTCTCTTTAGTTTTTCTTCTGGCTGAAACCCATTGACTTAAACTTCAAAATAGGTTGAATAAATTTGAAAAAGAATTTCATCAAAATAATTAAAATACAAATATGTTGGTAGTCTTTGAAAGAGTCAGTTGAAAAACTCAAAACAACTCATTCTTTAGTGATGTAGTGTGAATGAGCTGTTTCTAAGTTATTAGTTAAACATCTGTAGACTCATTATCAATGAAATGCACACTTTTGAAGGATAAACAAATTCTTACGTTCATCCCCATGACAAGTTCAGAAGTGTGTACAATCCTTTAAAGCATTTTAATGTACCTATTTATGTTACATGTTGTAGAAATTCTTTGATGGATATTTTTAAAGGTATATATTCAGTTCTTATAGTTATTACCTGCCTGTCATAGTCATTGTCAACATTTATGAGTTAACAGGTAATGGGTTTGTGATTCTGGGATATATATGTGATGGAACATTGCCTAGAGCAGGATTTTTCTTTTCTTTCTTTAAAATTTTTTTTTCATGTTTATTTATTTTGAGAGAGAGAGAATGCATTCATGTAAGTGGGGTAGGGACACAGAGAGAGGGAGAGAGAATCCCAAACAGGCTCCACACTATCAGTGCAGAGCCCAACGAGGGACTTGATCACATGAACTGTGAGATCAGGACCTGAGCTGAAATCAAAAGTCAGATGCTTAACCAACTGAGCCACCCAGGTGCCCCTAGAGGAGGAATTTTCAGCCTTGAGACTGTTGATATTTAGGGCTGGATAATTTTTTGTTGTGTTGTGCTGTCCTGTGCATATAGAATGTTAGCAGCATTCCTGGCCTCTACCCATTTGATGCCAATAGGTCCCTACTACACCCCCACCCACCCCACGCCCCTCCAAACCAAAAATGTCTCCAGACTTTACCAAATATATCCTCTTGTGGGCAAAGTAGCTCCCTCTTGAGGAACGGTGGTGTGACAGACCTTGAAGTGGATTTAGGCACTACTGAATGAAACATACTGGCAGGACACATGATTAATTCATTGGCTGGTTGAATACCCAAATGGACCATTTACTGAGAGTTGTATTCTGGTCTAGAGATTGAAAGAACTGAGAATTTGGAGGGAATAGTCTTCCTTTTGTCCTAGTTTGTGGATTCCACGAGTCACTTCTTCATCTTCTCTTATTGACCCCTCTGTGGAATAAGAGAATCAGGAGAGGGTAACTGGGAGCTATTAATAAAATGTTAGGAAAGCTATCAGAAGATCCCTTGATGACATCTCACCCCAACTTTCCTATTTAAGCTCCATTAAACTGTCTGTGGTTGTTGTGGTTTGAAATATAGAACCAACTCTAACCCTTTTGGTTCCAGAATAAAGTGATTTATAAGTAATTTACACAGACTTCCTCAAACATGGTCTTATTTCTCCTGCCCTGGTTCACTATTAGCTGTAGGAATGGTACTTCTGTACTCGGGTGGCACACAGTAGAATCTCTCACATGGGATCAAAGCGGCGTTTGGATGACCAGTAGACCTTACCAGTTTTGATCGATTTCCAGTTATTTCATGCTCTAATTGAGCCAGGTAACATAAGTTGCTGAACTGGACTTCATTTTTTGCTTTGCTACCGTGACCTTTTGAATTCAGTCCTTTATCTACTTTATGCCTTAAATCTACCTATTTCTCAAAGTCATTGAGAGCAATAAAATTGCAGTGATATTTATAATGTTCCTTCTTAACTATAAATAGTCGAACTACAGTTTAAGTAAATGCTCTATAAAATCTGCACATACAAAATGGATTTGCCTTTTCAAATCTTACCAGTCCTTCAGAATTCATCCCAAGTTCCATTCGTCTCAAGAAGCTTTCCCTAACAGTTCTAGCTAACACGGGTCTTTCCATAGGCTTACATTTTTTGCTCAATGTTTTGTGTCTTATCTCTCCAACAAAATAGTAAGGGTTTTTGTTGTTGTTGTTGTTGTTGTTGTTTTCAGGGAGGTAGGAGTGGGAATTGGAAGGAATAATATCACATTTTTATGCAATATTAAATCCCTTTCATGCTTTATATCATTTGATCTTCACTTTAAGGTTGTTAGAACAGATAAAATTATTCCCATTTTACAACTGTGAAAATGGAGTTTTAGAGAAGTCAAGACTTATCCAATGTTATCCAGTTAATAGCTGGTTAAACCAAGGACAGTACTCATTAGGTATTAGAATTCCTAACTAAAAAAATCGTTCAAACCTAAAAACTGTTTTTGATTTGCCATTATGTTTGCAAGATGCGGAATCTTAGTGTTGCCTGTTAAAGTATTGAGACATCTCAGCCTGCTATATTAAGTAGGCTGTGTACAAGGTTGTGGGGATGGCTTATGCTGAATCACTCCTGCCCTGGCTCTGTCCTCCAGGAAGGACAGGCACTTCGGAATAGCAATCCAGGGGTGGGTATGCAGACTCTGATCATACAACAGTTGCTCTATGAAGCCTTCCTGGAAGGTGTGCTCTTTTCTGTTCTCAGGCGCCTTTGCTGACCGAAGTCTCCAATGTCCTCTGCTTTAATCCCGAGCATTTCTGCTGCTACTGATAGCGCTTTGATGATACCAGCTAAAACCAAGTGCTTTAGGGACAGGCTCCAGTATGCCATGACCAGGAAGTTAGGATGCCTCAACCAGCATGGACACCACAGAGAATAGCTCTGCTGGTGTAAGGGGATGGAGCCTTGTTTTTAGCTCAGCTCACAGACTGGAGACTAAAGCTCCCAGCTTGTCTACGTGTCTGACCTCTGACCTCTGATCTCTGTTGTTGGTTGTCCCATGCATTGAGCAGAGTCATGTAGAGGTTGTGACTTATTCCTGTGGCCTGGCAGAACGAGTTTCTATAGATTATTTTAGCCAAACCAGTTGGACGATGTTTTTTTGTTTGTTTGTTTTTAAATCATATTGCTTCGCTTTCTTCTGTGAGATAAGTGGAAGCTACCTTGAAACAAACTAGGAGCTGCTAACTTCTCTGTGCCTGAACTACCCAGTGTAGGTGTTCTGCTATCTGTATTTGAATGCCTGAGGCAGGTCATGCCTAGAGATTGTTTCTGCTTTCAAGGACACTTAGCTTCTACTACCAGATACTCCTTTATCTTCTTTAATTTTGAATATTGTATATCTATTCTGTTCACATCCCCTAGGCTTCCTTTTCCTGCTGATTTTCTTTCTAGATCTAGACTCTATATCTCAGTGCTTAACCATTAGCCATCTTCAGAGTCCAGTGATTGGATCATCTGCCCTGTCTAACATACAATTAGCTAATTGTCTGAGCTCTATTTGATTTATTCCTGACCTTGACAGGTCTCCAGCTAGTGTTAACTAGTCTAAGAACTATTTATTTAACAACCTGATACATCTCTGACCGCCCCCCCGCCCCCGCCTCCGATCTTGGCATTCAGTGAAAACTCTGGTTTCTTGTGTGTACTCTGACCCTTAACCCCAGAAAACACTGGTGGTGGCTTTGCGATTGGGTTATGAGACTGACCCTTATGTGTACCATATGAGCATATGGCTTATATGTTTCTCAAGACTGAGTCTGCCTTTTCTAAAAGACATCTAAAAAGCAGCAGAAAATCAGATGCTCCCTTTTTTTGGTAGCAGTTCTTTCATTTATTCTGTTGGAGATCCAGATTCAGCTTTTTATAAAGTATTCTTCCACATAATATACTAACAAGAGTAAACCTTGATCCACAGATCAGAGGTGCCATTTGATAAAAATAAATAATGTATGAGAACTCAATAAAACTAGCCTGTTTAATGGAAGCATCATAAAAACTTGCGTGGAGGGGGGAAGCATGTAGCTGTGGTAGCAAGTATAAAACAGATGTCAGAACTGAGGATTCATAAAACCACACAGCTCAGCACCGGGAACGGTTTCACAGATGCTCAGATGCCGCAGCCACCCAGTACCAGGCCTCATCTCGACCATTCGGAGAGCGGGGTTTCTGGCTGCTTGCATCTTCCGAAGCCATCTTTTACTGACAACAAACCGTTATAATATATCGAGAGTCATTAGTTAAGGAGAGAATGGGTTTAGTCTTCCCTCTTACTACAAGGAATAGAGAAACTGATGCTCATGGCAAATATTGAAATTGGAGCAAAGTTTCTATCTGCAAAACTCCTGTAACCAGAGTTTTCCTGAGGGCAGCAAGCAGGGTGAGACACCCACCTAATGGACATTCCTTAGGAAGGAAGGGGTGAGGGGAGATGGGGATGAACACTTGTTGGCCGCTTAGACATGTGCTAGATGCTCTGACGCTATCTCGTATAATCCTTATAACGTCTCGGTGGTGTAGCTGGTGGCTCCTCATTGTATACGTAGGCCGAGGTCACATTACTGTGGAGTGTCTGCACTGGGCTTTGACTCTGGATCTAACTCCAAACCCTTGCTCCTTAGAATGAGGCAGGATTGCTTTAGAAAATGAAAGCTGCTGATTTTGGCAGAAAGGCAGGCGATAGGGAGGACTCAGTCTGAATTCCCTTGTTTCGTAAAGATTGCTGCATTTGAAAGCAGGGTATGTTAGTTTCCCACACCAGCTGTTAGGATCACCTATGGAGATTTCAAAAAATAAAACGAACCCACCACCCTGAGGATTCTGAATCTCAGTGGCTTCTGGATGTGGGGCCGGCTGCCAAGATGATTCTGCTGTGCTGTTAGGATTGAGAAATGGTTATATAGAGAGAACGGCGAAATGGTTATGAGCCCTGGAGTGGTCCTGGAGATTATACCTCCAACATTCTTGTGAGAGGAAACTGAGGCCCAGAGAGCTCAGAAGCCAGTTATTTCTTCGTTCAGCATAGCACTTACCCAGCATTAACTGTTTGTTATTTTAGGCGATTCAGAAAACAGAAGGAAAAAATGCTTTCTGTGCCTTTGAAGAGTTTTTAGCTAATGGCCACATAGTTGGTGAATCTAGGTTTCCTGACTTCATTGGTGTTACAAAGCCTTTTGAATATTATCATTGCCAAGTCCTCTTTGAGATCCCTCCAAGCTGTGTCATTGGTTCCTATTAACACTGTGGTAAGTGGCCTCCAAAGCCCATGGCTCCCTGTTCCAGAAGTCTCCTGCCTGCCTTTCTGCCTCATTACCAGCCTGGTATTCAACCACCCATTTTGCCTTAGGTTCACAGGTCCACAGCTTTTTAGTTGACTGCTTTGTTCTCGGTTCATTTTGAAGTGTCTCACCTGGAAAAGGCCGGAAAAGCTGCAGAATGATTATTTTAGAAATGCAGTGCTTGGGCGAAACCCGCCCTACTGGTGGTCATCCTGATCTCTTTGCTGTGCTTTCTAATTAGTTCACAGTCATCTGACTCATCCGACAGTGTTTCTGTGGGCTGCATATTTTTCAGAGTTTTCCCTAGACCTCTCAGGGCAGTGAACACAGCAGAGAGCAGGGAGCCATTCCCCCCAGCCACTGGGGAGGGAAGGAGGAAAGAGGGCAATGTGTGTGCCGAGCACTGTGCTAGACTCTCTTCTGTGTATGTTTTTCTTTCGTAGCCTTTTTTTTACTGAGTAGCCTTGGCAGAGAAAGTTTCTGCATCCCCCAAATAGGGACAATAACTGAACCTTACAGAAGTTAAGTAACTTTTTCAAGGTTACGTAAACAAGTTTTGTTGCTAGAAATCCAACCTTAGAACCTTCTGACCTCAAGGTCGTGCTCTTTTCCTTATACCACATGCCACATCGTGTGTAAAGCTTTTACTCTAGTCCAAGCATACTTTTTGGATAAGTGACTCTAAATTTGATTTCTGATATCCTCAGTAAGTTTTAGAAATCAAGGCTCTGATTGAACAGTCCAGGAGGGATAGAGTAATTGGGACAGGACTCCAGACAGGGTAGCATTAGGTGTCATACTCAGAGAATTTGCGGTAAGGCTAGACACTGAGCCGCAAGCCAGTCCATCAGAACCAGGAGCCAACAGAGCCACTCTCCCAGGCCGGTGTCAGAACTTGGAGTACTATGACCAAAGCACAAATGCTAAGCCAAGGTCCTTGGGGAGCTGAAAGTGCTATGGAGGGATGGACCTTCATCTCAGAAGTATCTCCTGTTACACATCATGCCGAATGGAGATCACTAGTCTCCTGTTTTAATAGAACAGGCTTTTCTTTTAGTCTTTAATTATAACTTGAGTTTTTACAGATCTGCCTTTTTTGGTAATACTTACCTGGCTCCCAGTTTTTTGTTTTTTTGTTGTTTTTTTAAATGTTTATTTATTTTTGAGAGACATAGAGGCACAGCGTGAACAGGAGAGGGGCAGAGAGAGGGAGACACAGAATCAGAAGCAGGCTCCAGGCTCCGAGCCTTCAGCACAGAGCCCGACGTGGGGCTCGAACTCACAGACCGCGAGATCATGACCTGAGCGGAAGTCGGCCGCCCAACTGACTGAGCCACCCAGGCGCCCCTCAGTTTTTGAATCTGAAATAATTTTGAATCTTGAGAACAATTCAGGGGCGCCTGGGTGGCTCAGCCAATTAAACAGCTGACTTCAGCTCAGGTCACGATCTCACCGTTGGTGAGTTCGAGCCCCGTGTTGGGCTCTGTGCTGACAGCTCAGAGCCTGGAGCCTGCTTTGGATTCTGTGTCTCCCTCTCTCTGCCCCTCTCCTGCTTGCACTGTCTGTCTCTCTCTCAAAAGAAATAAGCATTAACAAAATTTTTAATTGAAAAAAATTCAAGTTTATTGTAATGAGGAAATGAGAACATATATGTGAATGATTGTTGCAAACTGTAGACTATCTATACAGACACCAGGTATGAGACCCCAGCTTCCCTAAAAAATAACAGATTGGTAAGGACAGCAGTTTTGATATCGGTTGAAGGGAGCAGTGATTTTTGGAGTGTGAATACTCCAGGAGAAGCAAAACCAGAGGGGGAAGCTGCATTGGGAGGGGGATGGAAAAGTTTAGATTTCTTCGGGGGTGGAGGGGCTGTAAATAAGATCTCTGAGTGCCTGGAGCTGGTTGGGAGGTCAAAGACTAAACCTGATTTGATGCTGAGCTGGGGTCTTACTCTAACTAGCTGTTGCCATGTGCTTGTGGACACCGCCTTGCGCGGTCGTTAGCTCAGTGATGAGTTGTCGAGTGCCTGACATTATACCTAAGAGTGATGGAGTATCCTATAGAAATTGAATCACGTACTATAACATTTATATGTGAGTGTTGCAGTGGAACCAGTTGCAACTGGGGATTGGCACGAGTTTGTGTGGCAGATTGGAAGGACCAAGGTACCGAGACAGTTATCTGTACGGGTCGGGACTACTCAAAGCCAAAGCTAAAAGCGACATTTGACTCTACCCTCTCCCACACTCTCTCACCCTGTTTGTTTTCTTTTATCGAAACATGGTATTACTGTGTTTTCGAGAGCAAATTATAATTAAAGTAACCACAGTGTAAAGCTCATCAACCCAGGGTCTCCAAGTGGAGTAGAGAAGCTGGTTAGAGAAGAGGTATTATGTAATGACCTGATTATGAGGCCTGCCATCTGCTTAGGAGTCACGCCTGCCTGGTTAGGATTCCCTGATTGTGTTTTTCAAGGAGGATGCTAGATTGTGTAGGGAGCCGTGTGTGTATGCGTGCGTGTGTGTGTGTGTGTGTGTGGAGGGGGGTGTGGTATAGGTAAACGATACTGGTAATATTAATGCCTTTCTTGAAGGAGGTTGGTAGGTTGTGGGGGGAGGGAGTCAAAACAGCCTTGGAGGACTCCGAAGCAGATATTACCTGTTAGCATAGAGAACACTGGTAGAAGGTTAATTATTTTGTAGAAGGGCTCCATATGTTAGGGGAGGGGCAATCAGGTGAAGGTGGCTGTCAGAATGTGGCCAGAGTCCTCAAGTCTACCTGGAGAACCAACCGGAACATTTTTCTTTATGAAGGAGAAAGAATGAAAAACGCACTTTGTTTTTTCAGTGGGTGGTTTCCTACTAGGGATAAGAACATTAAATCCAGGATCCGGAAAAAATACGAAAAATAGTCGATATAGAACTGAAAGGCAAACCACTGTGCTCAGGGCACCTGATGAGTTAGTTGCTTCTGAGGGACTTCGGTCCAAGAATCCATGAAAAAATGATACAGATAGCAGGAAGGTGTCAGGTGCAGGGAGTGTCTTGGGTCTGCTGTGGGTATTGTGCTCAGCTGGAGAGGAGTCTCTGGACTGAGCCGTGAGGCTGGGACCCAGGAGGGTATCCACACACTGCTTGTACACTAAGATAGGGAAAATGTCAAACTTTTTTTTGTCTTAAATATCAAACTTTCTAAACACTCTTTAGGAGAATCTTTAACAGAAAATCTCTTTGCCTTCAGGTTTAAGAAACGTGGGGCGCCTGGGTGACTCAGTCGGTTAGGCATCCGACTTCGGCTCAGGTCATGATCTCACGGTCTGTGAGTTCGAGCCCCACATCGGGCTCTGTGCCAACAGCTCAGGGCCTGGAGCTGCTTCAGATTCTGTGTCTCCCTCTCTCTCTGTCCCTCCGCAGTCAAGCTGTGTCTCTCTCTCTCCTTCAAAAATAAATAAACATTAAAAAAAAAAAAAAAAGAAACGTGCGTATGTCAGGACAATTACAAGTGATTGCAGTGAACATCCCAACGGGAGTAATGTTTTGCCAATCCCTACCCCTACTCCCACCGATCAGAGAGTTCTTTACAGTTTGTTTTCTTCTACTGCCTGCTCACTACCTTCCAGTATCGAAGCAATTCAGAGTCCTGCACAGAACTGAGGACGTTGTTCGATGTGTTTCGTGTCCCTAAAGAATCACCAAAATGTGGCAGATACCCGCCTCCCAGTGTCACAGGTTTTCCCGTCCCTTTAAACCAGTGCCGCATTCTTATTTTACAGATAAGGAAGTGGAGGCCCAGAAAAGTGTAGTGACTTGCTCAAGGTCATAGCTTGTCATTTGTGGAACTTGGACCACAACTAGGTCTCCTGACTCCTAGCCTGTTCTTTCCGTTGCCCCTTGGTATCTCTCACATGGAGATTTATTTGAAATGTGGCCAGGATTTCTGTGGCACTGTGCTCAGGGCACCTGACGAGTTAGTTGAGTGGCTGTCGCGCCTGATTATGGTGGGTATGTACCCATGCACAGTCCGTGGACATAACCCTCCGGACATTATGAGGGCTCTCACTGGTGTCAGCTTCCAGCAGAGTTCTCAGAACAGCAGGAAAGGCTTTTTTTTTTTTTTTATTTAAAAAAAAAAGTTTATTTTTGAGAAAGAGAGAGCGGGAGGGGCAGAGAGACAGGGAGACACAGAATCCCAAGCTGGCTCCAAGCTCTGAGCTGTCAGCCCAGAGCCTGACGCAGGGCTTGAATCATGAGCTGTGAGATCATGACCTGACCTGAAGTTGGACGCTCAACCGACTGAGCCACCCAGGAGCTCCAGCAGGAAACATCAGCTTTCTTTTTCCATGAATTTGCCAAGACTTTGGAGCAGAAAGTTTTATTTCCGCAAGTAAGCCCTCCTCTCCTCTTCCCTTTGGCCACCACTTCTCTTCAGACCCTGTTTCTGGAACAACTTTGGGATAGCTTTTCTCTTTTGCTCAACTTCCCTACATTCAGACTTGAGCTTGAGCAAACATCCGGCAAAGAGGTTTCTCTGTAGGATCTTGAATAGCTGTGTAAAATGCGGATTGTGGTGTATTTGTTTTCCCCGGTGGCAGATCTCTTCGGGAGAACAGAAATTTGCAGTCATTAGCTCCCTTTCCTCTGCAGAGACAGCCAGCATGGTCAGACTTCTTGCCACCTCTCTTACCCTTAAACCACTGACAGGCTTTACTTAATTTGGTCACAGACACACACGTTTTTAACATAAAGAGTTACTCTGATTCTATTCTAAGTCCTCCTGGTATGCTGCAGTTTTTACTTATTTCAAAAAGATCTGAAATGCCTCTGATCCTGGGATAGTGGTTCCCCCAAATGGGGCATACAGAGATGAGCCGTGTTGCCTGGGAGGCTTTGAGAAAAAAAAATAGATCTCAGGGCCTTACCCAGCCAGGCCTACTGACTCGGACTCTTTATCAGCATTTAGCTATTTACCAAGTACGTTATCAGTGATGTAACGTGTACTTTGTATATTGGGTACTTTACGTGGCTTACGAATTTATCTAGAGCCTGTGGAGTGGACAAAAGGTTTCGTTTTTTTTAGAACACTTAGTGCACTACGTTCAGCGGTGGCATTGTAAGGTGAATCTGTTTTTTTCTGCAATAATGTGAGAATGAATAGTGAAAAGCGTTCTGTGAATATCTTTTGAATTGGGCCATTCGAAAATGGACTGGGCTACCTGCAGTGTGCTAAATGAGATCCACTAAAGTACGGAGAAAATGTTTCAATTTAGGGCTTTAAAAAAGGAAGTAATTTTAAAATGTACACTTATGATAAATAGGTAGAAAATTGACCTGAATAAAATACTTTCTTTGAGTTAAAATAGATAATTTGTTCTTAAATGGCACATCTTTTAAAAACTTGATTTAAAAAAAAATTTTTTTTTTAACGTTTATTTATTTTTGAGAGACATAGAGGCAGAGCGTGAGCACAGTAGGGCAGAGAGAGAGGGAGACACAGAATCTGAAGCAGGCTCCAGGCTCCGGGCCGTCAGCACAGAGCCCTACATGGGGCTTGAACTCACAGACCATGAGATCATGACCTGAGCTGAAGTCGGCCGCCTAACCGACTGAGCCACCCAGGCACCCCAAAAAAACTTGACTATTAAAAAGCACGATCCTGGGACACCTGGGTGGCTCAGTTGGTTGAGCGTCTGACTTCAGCTCAGGTCATGATCTCATAGTTCGTGAGTTCGAGCCCCACATCAGGCTCTGTGCTGACAGCTCAGAGCCTGGAGCCTGCTTTGGATTCTGTGTCTCCCTGTGTCTCTGCCCCTCCCCTGCTTGCACTCTGTCTCTCTCTCTCAAAAATAAACAAATATTACAATAAAAAGAAGAACTCATCTTCCTGCTTCTTAAATGCTAGTGTTTCTTCAGGGTTCAGTCCTGAGTCATCTCTATTCACTCTATAAACGCTCCCTGGGCGAGCTCACCCATTAGGCATCCTTTAATTACATTCATAATATTGACAACTCTCCCCAGAGGTCCTGACCCATACATTTCTGACTTACTCAATTAACCTGACAGGCATTTCCACCTGTGACTTTCATAGGCACTCTCAAGTCAACATGTTTAAAACTGAAATCAAGTCCCATCTGCCCCCTCACAGCTCCCAAGCCCCCTTTCCTGTGTTCCCAGTTACTGTGAATGTGACGACTCCATAACCCATTTCCAGTCTTCAACAACTCCCATTCCCCAACATCCAATGCCTTATCTCAGATCATCCTCATTTCCCCCCAAGAATACTACAATTTATGAGCTGTACTCTCAGAAAAACTGTGAGGCGTCTGCCCGACTCAGTGACTCACCTTCCTCTGAACATTCCCTCTCCTCCATCAGTCATATCTGACTAAATAATACCTTCGCCTCCACCTCATTACAGCTGATGGAACCAACCGACCCAGGCTTGGAGCAGTCAGATTCTTTCTCCCACAGAAGTGGAATTATTGGTATAAGTCTGGGCAGGCAAGTTAAAGTGTAAGTAAAATTGGGAGGTGTACAGTGACCACAGTGAACCATATGAATGAGTGAACAGAGAAAGTCCACCTGCAAGGAAGAAAAGACCAATGCAGAGGCAGAAAAAAGCAGAGATATGAGAGACAGGCAGAGAGACAGAAGTCCCAAGAGCTTTCTTGTTCCTGATCTCAGCCCTTTCCTAAGGGTCAGCAGCACCCCTGCTCCTAGGTTCCAGGAGAGACCCCTTCTCCCTACCTTACCTTTTTATCATTTTCCTTTTTATGTGTCAGCTAGTTTAAGTAGGTAACTATTATGTGCCTACAGAAAGTCTTGATTAATACTTTTGAATTTTTTCAATGTTTATTTTTAAGAGAGAGAGAGCAAGAGAGAGACAGAGCATGAGTGGGGGAGGAGCAAAGAGAGAGAGGGAGACACAGAATCTGAAACAGGCTCCAGACTCTGAGCTGTCAGCACAGAGCCTGACGTGGGGCTCGAACCCAGGAACAGCGAGATCATGGCCTAGGACGAAGTTGAGCACTTAACCAACCGAGCCACCCAGGCGCCCTAATACTTTTGGATTAACTCATTCTTCTTCACTGGGTCTCAGCTTCCCCATCCATAAAAGTAGAAGATTGAATTAGATAAACTCTATGAAGGCAGCAAACGTTAACATGCTGTAATTTTCATATTTGGTCTATGTACAAAATCATGGACAGCCAAATGAACATTTTAGGATCTTGCTTTTTTTTTAATGTTTGTTTATTTTTGAGAGAGAGAAAAGAGAGAACACAAGCAGGGGAAGGGCAGACTCTGAGCTGGCAGCACAGAGCTTGACATGGGGCTCAAACCCACGAACTGTGAGATCACGACCTGAGCCGAAGTTGGACGCTTAACCAACTGAGCTACTGAGGCGCCCTGAAGATGAGGAATTCTAAAGGAGATCAAGAAGTGGACAGAAATGTAAGAGGAAAACTGAGTATGTAGTGTCCTTTACTTTGGAACCCCAGCGGAAAGCGCGCATGACTCACGAGTGTCGCCAGCGAAACATGCTGCGTGGCCGACACGTGAGACAACACCTGAAGAGCAGTGTACTCGATGTACTCGACTGGCCACTGAGAGGGCCCTGCAGAGGGCAGAAACCAGATGACAAGAGGCTTTGAATGACTGGGAGGTGGAATGTGGAGAGAGAGAAGAGTATTAGGCCATTGACAACGTCTGGTTGTAAAAGAGGAAAGAGGTGGTAGCTAGTTGGATTAACAAAAGGGTGAAGAGGGGCATCCGGGTGTTATGATCTCAAAACTCTCAAGTTCGAGGTCCACATTGGGCTCGCTGCTGTCAGCGCAGAGCCTGCTTTGGATCTTCTGTCCCCTCCCTCTCTCTGTCCCTTCCCTGCTGCGCTCTCTCTTTCTCAAAAATAAATGTTAAAAAGGGGGGGGCAGGGTGAAGAGTTTTTTTTCCTTTCTCTTTTTAAGATCAGAGAGACTCAGAGCATGTTTAAATACTGGTGGGAAAGAGGCAGCATAGAGGAGCCGCTGGAGATACAGGAGAGGAGGGACAGTTCCTGGAGTGAAACCCTTAAAGACGGAGCAGTGGGCTCCAGAGACTGGAGGAGGAGTGGAGGCAGGCTGGCTGATGGAAGGAACTTAGGAGAGGGAGATTTGTGAAAGTCGAGGACGCTGGCTGGATTCAGGACTCTTGAGACTGGGGAGGTGGAAAGGGAGGAGTTGAGCCCACTTTCAGTGTTAAGATTTTTTTAAATGATGCTTTTGACCCAGAGAATAATTTTAGAAATGAAAGTGGGTGTCTATGCTGCACAGATCAGTGGGAGCTGGGGGGAAGGTGGTAAAGCTGGGAGCAGGATCTCCTTGCACTTGAACTCTTATCTGAGCCAGGTTGTAGACGTGCTCAGCATTGGTTCTCAGGTTTCCTTAGGATTGAATCACTAATTGCAACGAAGTAGGCGCAGACCAGTCAGCATCTCTTAATATTCAGCATTCAGAGAAAAGTCTAAAGGCGTCTTTATCTGTTCAAAATTTCAGTGGAAATAGTTCCCACAACCCCACATACTCTTACTAATATAGCCCCGTTGGGAGGTGTATGGTCTGATTTTGTCTAATGCTCACTGTATTTTACTTCAGCCCAAACCCTGAACTTTGCCGTAGTTAATTACTGCTTGAAAGTGGAGAGGTGAGGTGCCCCGTTTCCCTCTACAGCCCTGGGAGTAGGAGGGAAGAACTGCGAGAAGAAGTTCCTTCTCAACGCAGGCCTTCTCCTTCAAACTGAGACCGCATTGCCCGGGGAGCCCCAATTCCCCAGGGAGCCACGGTGAGGATGAAGGTGAAAGAGATACCCAAGGCCGGTGAAAGGAAGTAGATTTAAGAGTAAGATTAGCATCTTCACCATCCTCACTACCTCGCCGACCTAAATGCTAGTCCCCAGCCAGAGGCGCTACCGCTACTCTGTCTGGGTCTCTTGTGCCTCCTGTGGAAACAAGTGTGGTAGAGATAAGGAGAAGTCTTTTGCCAGTACCTGGCCTCCTGCTGTTAGAGTGAATACAGCGGGCAGGAGGAGAGGGGTTTGGGCCAGGGAGGACCGAATGTAACTGAAGCTTTGTGGCTGAAGTCCCTCCCCCAGTGTGCTCGTGCAGCAGGTCCGGGGACATGATCGCCTCCACCGTGCTGAAAGCTGGCGCTCCAGGAGTGACTTGGCACTCTCCCACACTGCCACTCAGCGCTCCTTGTGATGGGTGCGGGTTTTGTTTTGTTTTGTTTTTACCTAGAATGGAACCTGATGGGAGTGTTAGGGCACCATTTCTCATTCACAGTTGGGGAATAAATCCCACTCCCCCTGGTTCCTCAGGACAGCACAGTGGCCCACTCTTAAGTGCATGGTACCAGGGTCAGGTCATGGAATGTTTAGTGAATTTTTTTGCTTTGCTGCATCTCACTCTTCTCTATTGGTGAAATGAGTTTTGAGTCCCTGAGTGGGTGATGAGAAAATCATAGTAGAATATGCCGGGGTGGGCGGTGCTTTGGAAGCCTGTTTTTTAGGTGGGCTTTGGGAGATGAGCATGTGAGGCACAGATCTGGGGCACTGGGCACAAACCTGCCCAGGGTGTTGGGGTCCTGCTGCTCACAGAATGAACCTGTGGTTCCCCATCGGATAAATGCGTATAAAAATACTTGGCCTCACAGGATTGTCATGAGGATGCAATTAGATGATGCATGTGAAAGTGCTTGGCACAGAGCTGAATCTCAGTCGTGCTATTTTTGGATGTGTCCTAAACAGATGTGCTGTAACGTGGCTGGAAGATGTGAAGGTCTGATGGGGAAAGGCCATGTCGCATTATATTGGGTGTCTGTTTCTTTCCCTTTCAGTCACGTTATATTCGTGCTCTTAGCAGAGCAGTTTTTCAGACTGCTGTCCAGAGTGACGGTGCTTCTGCGATCACCGACTGGAACTCTCGAGCTCTAGAGGCCATTTTCAGCTAGACATATGTGCCTCTGCTTGTCACCATAAGGACCCAGGCCTTGATAAACTTCTCATAAGCATGGTTAATTGAGCTCATTATTATACCGCACTGTCATTCCCTTGTGTCCTGGATACTTATGTGTGTATCGTGTGTTTATACCACCATTAGACACAAGCATAATTGTTAATGAACAATTTTTTTTAATGTTTATTTTTGGGAGAGAGAGAGAGACAGGCGCGAGCAGGGGAGGGCAGAGAGGGGGGAGACAGAGAATTCCAAGCAGGCTCTGCAGTGTCAGCACAGAGCCCGATGCGGGGCTTGAACTCACGGACCGTGAGATCATGACCTGAGCTGAAGTTGGACACTTAACTGATGAAGCCACCCAGACGCCCCGTCAACATACAGATTTTTAAACTAGCATTCTGTTAAGGACTGATGCTCCTTTTATAGTTGAGTGGGGGTGTCAGTCAGTGTGTATTGTGAATTTTCTGAATAGAAAGGCATTTTCTATTTTGGTCCCAGAATATCTCTGGAGAGAAAGACTAGGTTAGAGTTGGGTCAGGGGAACCCGGGAGAACGCGTGGGGCACTCTGGACTGGATTATTCCCCTCACGGCCATCAGTACTCTTTTGTTCCTGCTTAGTACTGCCGTCAGACCAGGCAGGCCCCGGTCTACCTCACCGCCCTTACCGTGATGGAGGGACGGAAACATTTCCTAGGAAGTTAGCCAGTCGGGACTACAGTGAGCATAGAAACAAATTAATGCAAAGTATCTATGATGGGCAAAATACCAGACTTTTAAATAAAGACAGGATCAATATCAGTGTTGTGCCCAGCCATATTGGAGACTGAGTCAGAAGGGAAAAAATAAACACTGACCCTGTCTTTATTGAAAAATTTGAAACTTGAAAACAAAAATTGAAATTTGTGATTTTTTTGCATTAGTGTTCATTTACAAAGAATGTTAAAATCATTATTTACTTTGAGCTTTCTTCAGCTGCTGCTAAGGTGCTCCATCCTTTCAAAGAAGCTAAGGCTGCCTTGGGGTAAGCTCCTCCCCCGCTAGTCATCCATCTGGAGACTAGCACTGTGCCCAGCAGTGCCCACTCAGAAAAAAAAAAACATTATTTACTTTCATTACTGAGTTTTTTGGCACTCCCTTAAATTTCGTGCCCCAGGCAGGTGCCTCTCTCCCCACACCCTGGTCCCAGCCCTAATTTTACATCGAAGGCAGAGGAAATTTTCTCCATAGGTAGTTTAGTGCACTGGTTGGTGCTGGTCTGCTCCTGGTCCTTTTTGGAGACTTACCTTCTTAACATGCTTCCCCAGGTTTGGAGGACAGGCTTTTCTTTAAAAACAAACAACTAAAGTTTTGTATAACTTACAAGAGTCAACATGTGGTCATTGTAAAAACATTTGGAAAATAGAGAAAAGGATGAGGAGGGAAGCAGTCATCTCTAATCCCATCTCCTATAAGCAACTCAGTCTTGGAAAGTTTTTGCGTGTTTTAGTCATAACATTTCGTTGTATTTTCTTCTAGTGTTTTTGCTACACAGATGCATTTTCTTTTTTTTCACATACGCATTTTCACATAGTTGTGTTCCCAACAAAGTCAGAGCTTTGTACCTTGTTTTTTAAATTTGCTATATTGTGTACCTTTTAGCATATTAAAAATGTTAAATAGGGGCACCTGGGTGGCTTAGTCAGTTAAGTGTCCTTTCTCTGAGTTTTGGCTCAGGTCATGATCTCATGATTCATGAGTTTGAGCCCTGCATCAGGCTTTTGTGCTAACAGTGTAGAGCCTGCTTGGGATTCTCTCTCTCCTTCTCTGCTCCTTCCTCTGTTCTCTCTCTCTCAAAATAAATAATAAAAAAAAAACTAACTAAAAAAAATTAAAAAAAATTTTTTTAATGTTTAGTTTTGACAGAGAGAAGAGAGAGACAGAGGGATAGAGCACAAGTCGGGGAGGGACAGAGAGAGAGGGAGACACAGAATCTGAAGCAGACTCTAGGCTCTGAGCTGTTAGCACAGAGCCTGATGTGGGGCTCCACCCCATGAACCACGAGATCATGACTTGAGCTGAAGTTGGATGCCCAACCAATTGAGCCACCTAGGTGCCCCCCCAATTTTTTTTAACGTTAAATATTTTAATAGCTATATAGTGTTTTTATGTATGACCTAACTAATCTTTTAACCAAACCTTTCCATATTGGACATTTAGGTAATGTCCTTTTCTCATGGTTTTTTGTCTTGAGCATTTTTGTACACATTTAGCACATTTTGTACAAAATTTTGTACATAATACTTCAGATTATTTCTTTAAAAAGATTACCAGAAACGAAAAAAAAAATAAATTTTTTAAATTTTAAATTTTTATCTTTTTAGAGAGAGAATATATATACAAGTGGGAGAGAGGGGCGTAGGGAGAGAGAGAGAATCTTAAGCAGGCTCCATGCTCAGTGCAGAGCGTGACGCGGGGCTCGATCCCAAGACCCTAGGATCATGACCTGAGCTGAAATCAAGAGTGGGACGCTCACCTGACTGAGCCACTCAGGTGCCCCCAGAAGTGGAACTTATGAGTCAAAAGATCTGTCGGGCTTTTTATACTACTTTCACGTTGCCTTTTAGCCACATGCCAGCTGCCATTCCTACTAGAAGGTATAACTGCCTAAGTTGCACTGCTCGCTGATGTAGCTTAGGGAGTGCTGGACTCTCATCCCTTTCCCTCTCCTCAACTTTATTTATAGGAGTACTGGATACTTGGGTAGAACTGTCCTCCCTTCCAGGTCGGGTGGGATCCTCTGTTCTTCAGATCCACTTCCCTTCCTTATTTGGCATAAACCTCTTAGAATCCTGTGACATCTTGGTTTCTGCTAGTGCCTTGTCCGTCGGTTCCTGAGAGAGTGAACACTTCCCTAAGTAAGCTTCAGACATTTTTTCCATAGGCTTCTGGTTGCTCTGGACTAAACTGTGTAGACTCTTTCTTCAACCCTTTGTTGAGGGCCAAAAGACTTGTTATTAGAAGACCCACCTTTCTCCCTAACTTACATTTCTCTGTTCTGCTGTGATTGGTACTCATTTGTTATTAGTCTAGTCCATGAGCTTATACGCATTTGGGCTGTTAGTACTCGACCTCTGCTTCCGTGAGACTTGGTTTCTTTATGTTTGTTTGGTGCCCAAGTCAAGTCTCATCTCCACTGTGTCCAAGAGGGCTTGAGAGTAGGCCGTCCCTGGAGCTCTGCTGCATCACTGTAGTTCCCACAGAGAGCCCGGAACAGACTTCACAGTTCTGCGTTTCTTCTTGTGGCCCAGCCCCCACGCCCTTCAGAGTCACTCGCTGAGTTTCTCTACCCTCCCCCCCTACTGTGTTGACCTCTGAAATCCACTGTGGAGTAGAGTGCAAGGACGGCGGACACCAGCGCCCAAGCAGATTTCTCTCCCGTGCAGACAGCACTTTCACGTAGAGCCGAGACTAGGGTGAGGTGCGTACCTCACGTGCAGAATTTAGGGTCACCCGAAAACTCAGTAATCAGCCTAAGTAATATTTTATGCAACGTTTAAGAAATAAAAAGAAATGCAAGAAACCACGATGAACAAAGTTTCAGAGTTTAAAATACAGGATCAGTTTAATAACATTGCCGTGTCCAGCCATACCGAGCCTGAGTCAAAAGGAAAAATCATCAATATTGACTTTGTCTTTTGTGCCTATGGCCCGTGCCTCTGTCGGCTCATCCTGGTCCTGATCCTGGTTGTACAGCAAAGTAGCGGAAGTTTTCCCTGTGCGCAATTCAGTGCATCGGTCAGTGCCGGTTACACCTGATCCTTTTGACAGGCCTCTCCAAGGTTGTCCGTGCCTGAGCTCTTCTTTTCACTTGATACGAAAGATTCCATCCTGTTTCCTCTCATTGGAGAGCTAAGTCTTCTTCTTTATGATTGTGCTTTGATAAACCCAGGTAAAAACCACCTTCCCAGCTTCCCCAGATAGTAAGTGTTGTGAGTGCTGAGGATCCCCCATTCCCTGACCCTGATCTGTGATCTCAGCAAAGGTTACAGTGCAGACCATGTCTCCCTGTGCAAATTCCTTGTGGCTGTCCTTTCCCAAATAGATTTGACCACTTTCTGCCATAGATCTTTGTGTATGATTGCAGGTTCTATTTTAATGTAAGTCTAGTCTTTCACTTAAAAATTCTCACTCTTCAAGTGCCATTTTTAGTACTCTGTTTTAACAATCTGTTCTGGGTACTTTTTGTTAAAGGAGCCTGAATTGGTTAAAATTATTAAAACTTAGATTGTACCAGAGTTCGTGTATATTATAATCATATTGGTACAAGTTTTCTTAGGGTCATCAGGTTCAAGGAATTGGAAGTTTAATCCAAATTAGATGAACTAAAAAGAATTTATTGGATAAATACAGTAGAACCTTCCAGAACCCAACAGTAGGAAATGAAGCTGGATTTTTTGAGTATTGGAAAGTTATCAGATGGCTCTTTTGTCGGTCTCTTTCTTGGAGGCACATAGTCTTGGATTGCAGCTTCTTGTACGTGCCTGCTCCATTTTCTTGCCTTTTTTTTTTTTTTTGACAGACTTATTATTTTTTTTAAACTGAAGTGTAGGTGACACACAATGTTACATTAGTTTCAGTGTCCAACATAGTGACTTTATAAGTCTATACATTATGTAATGCTGACCACAAGCATAGCTACCATCTGCCACCATACACCACCATTGACTACATTCCCTGTGTTATATCTTTTATCCTCATGACTTATTTATTCCATGACTGGAAGCCATTTTCTTGTCTCGGGCTCTTGAGGGAGAATGTGTACCAGCTACCCACTCCTGGTCCAGTTTGGTGTGGCTAGGAGAAGGGGGTCACTTGATACAACATATCTAATCATTATTTCAGCATGGGTTAAAGAGCATGGTAAGCTAGACCACTGTGTTTGTTACAACATACACATAACAATATACAGCATAACAATAAAGTAAAATCTTTGCCTTCTGAGAGAAAACAGTCCTAGTGAGACAGACTGGTATGCAGGCAAAGTGGGATATAATCAGGGTAAGAAAATAATTTGAGGATGGACATTCTGTGAGGTGAAAGTTCACAGAGGAGCCCTGGTTTGAGCGAAATCTGTACTTAGGATCTACAGGTTTACTAATTAAACAGAAGACAGGTTTTCCAGATAGAGAATATAGCATGGAGGAAAGCATGGAAGGAAAAAGCACGGAGGCATCAGAGGACGCTGTCCAGGCAACTCAGTTCACTGTGGGCTGCAGATTCTGATGGGCCTTGTATGCCACATTAAAACTGGGATTTTGATCTCATAGCCGGTTGAGAGCTAGCAGAGAATTATAAGCACGGAAACAACATTATTGGATTTGCTATTTATGAGACATCTGTTAATCATCTATCATGTACCAAGCATTGTGCTAGTCCTGAGGATTCCAAGAGGAATAAGAAGTTTTTCTTGCCATTTTACTTTTCTTTGGTGATCCATTTTTCAAGTGTCCCGCCTGTGGAAAACAATGTAGAATGTTTTCCCTAGGATTTCACAGTATTCAGTCCTTAAACTGGTGTTTAATGATAATATTAAAGTATCATAAAATCTAAATAGTACACTTTATGTAAAAAAAAACTTTGTAAAGTATATAGTATGTCATAAACCATTATTATAACATAACAAGCATTATCCTACCAAGGCAGAAAAGAGCGGCTCCCTCTTCACCTCACCCTATCTAGTGAAGAGATTAACGTATCACAGGTAATCACAGTACATTGCCATAAGTGTGACAGTAGAGGTAAAGGCCACACATGTGGTAATAGGAAAGCCCGGGGATGACGGTCAGGGAAAGGGAGGACTTCACAGAAGAGGTGTTGTTTTGGCAATCTTCCACTCCTTTTATCAAGCAGAAGATTAGGACAGGATGTTCCAGGCAGAGGGAATCGCACATGTAAGCCTCCTGGGAATAAAGCAACAGAAAGGTTCAAGTTCCGAAAGCATGGTGGAGGAGGACGAAGGAGCGTTGGGAGATGGAGCCCGGTGAGGCAGGGTCGTCTTTAGATTCTAAACGGTCTAGGACTGTCATACGTTGTTGGTGGGAGTGTAAAATGATATGACCGCTTTGGGAAAAGTCCTGGCAGTTTCTTATAAAATTAATTATGTACCTGCCTGGTGGTCCGGCACTTCCACTCTTGGGTATTAGGTATTTACCCAAGAGAAGTATTTATTTTATGACACAAAAGACTTATACAAGAATGTGAAAAGAGCTTTCTTCATAATAGTTCCAAATTTGAAATAACTCAAGTGTCTTTCTGTAAGAGAAAAGATAAGCAGGTCAGGAGTAAAAGTAATATATGGATACACTCAACGATATAAACTATCATGATGAGTAAAAGATCCTTACACGAAAAGTGCCTATACTGTATGATTCCATTCCATGAAGTTCTGAAGTCCACCAAACTAATAATAGATGGTGAAGTCAAAACAATGGTTGTCTCTAGGGGGAATACAAGGATGGGATTGTCCGGAAGGGGGCATGAGCCAACTTTCTGAGTGATGGAAAGGTTTGAGATCTCGGTAGGGGTCTGGGTTACATGGAATGTCTGTATTTATCAAAACCCATCTAATAATAAACTTAAGATTTGCACATTTCACTGTAAATAGGTTTTTATTTCTACGTTCCCTCCCCCCACCAAAAGAACAGGGAACTCCGAACACAGTTAAAGATGTGAATGCTGAAGCATTGAAGGCGAAGAGCACTGAGGTCTGCACCTTCCTTGGAAATGGGTCAAAAGGAAGAGGGGGGCGCCTGGGTGGCTCAGTTGGTTAGGCGGCCGACTTCAGCTCAGGTCATGATCTCACGGTCTGTGGGTTCGAGCCCGGCATCGGGCTCTATGCTGCCGGCTCAGAGGCTGGAGCCTGCTTCAGAGTCTGTGTCTCCCTCTGTCTCTCTGCCCCTCCCCTGTTCACGCTCTGTCTCTATGTCTCTCAAAAATAAATAAATAAATAAATTTTTTTAAAAAAAGGAAGAGGAATTACGTTCACATAGATGGATGATTATACGTGATAAAACGAGTATACCAAGATGTTAACTTTGTAGACTTTAGGAGGTGGGTATGTGGCTACTTGAAGTATGATCTCAACTGTACTGTATGTTTGACATTTTTCATAATAAAATGGGGAAAATATAAAGGTTCTTACATACTGCCATGTGAGGAATTAGGTCTTTATTCTGGCTTTGGAGGACTAGCGACTGCTTTTAAGAGGAGTTCTTAGATAAGAGTTTTAAAAGAGAAAGAGGCCCAAGGCACTGAAGCTGAGGACTCTATTTTAGTTCTTCTGGTAAGAAAAGAGGAGAGTGTGAAGGGGCACCCAGGATGGAGTAGAGAGGATGGATCCTAGAGAGGTTTAGGGCATAGACTTATTAAGGCTCCGTGAAATCAACTTGTTGATGGCCGGAGTTGTGGCAGGGAGGAGATTTTGAACTGGTGCACAAGTCCTGGGGGAGGGACCACGACCTAGGGGCTGGTGTCTTCAGTGACGGGTAGTACATTCAGAAATCTTTAAGCTCAGAGAAAAGGCTTTTCTCTGAAAAAAAGTGTGAAGTTAAAGCGGAATGCTCTAGAATGAACAGTTGGAGGCCGAGAGAATGTCAGCCATATTTGCCTTTCCCAAAACCCCAGTAATCCTTTGGAGAGTGTGGACCAGTAACACACATCACGGGTTGGTGGAGATGATTAAGAGCCAGAGCTTGGGTGTGTGCAGTCAGGGGCTGACGGATCTGACCTCAGTTGCTCTGTTTGCACAGCACTTATTAGAAGATTGCTGGCACCAGCGGCTTAGAGGGAGTGAGCTGGTTCAGGCCCGAGAGGCTCTCCACTTCTTCGGGCGAGGGATGATGCAGGATTGAGCATGGGGGTGTTTGATTTCTTTTCCTTCTTAACCGAAGAGGGTTTTCGGTCCCAGCTCAAGTGTGACTTTCAAAAGAAGGGATGGTGCGCAGAGTGAAGTGTCACTCTGTAACAGCACGGAGATTTCTGTACAGCTCTCCATAGTGCCGCCCTGAGAGCATGTTGCCGGCGTTAAGTGTCCAGTGGCTCCAGTCTCACACAGCTCTCAGTCGTGCTAGGCTGAGCGCTCAGGGGTTTGCCTGTTAGGGGTAGACAACCTTGTCCCCAGGGGATCTTTTCTCCCAATGTGTCCCTTCCATTCCAAACTAGAGTTTAACTTTCTGAAAGCCTGGGACCATGTAATGTTTTCTGTTGTTTGTTTTCGTTTTGTTTTGTCTTGTTTTGTTTTTTTTGGGGGGGGCGCGTATCCTTTACGGTGCCAGGCAGACACATTATGCAACACTCGAGTATCTTTCATGCGGTGGGCATGGTGCTGGGCGACAGAGGACACAGTGAGTCAGTCACTGTCCCTGACTTTGTGCAGGTTACAGGATTCGGGGGAAGAAGGCATCCAACCAGGAATTACCACCTAAGTATTTAATTATACCCCTGATATGTCCCAAAGGAAAAGCAGAAGGCGCTGTGAGTAACAAGGGATTTAACTTAAATCAGAAGAAGGGGATGGGGCCAGGGCAATCAAGGGAACCTCATCCAAGTAACAGCCTGAAACCTAAAGAATGCTTATTAGTAGGAGCTGGCCAAGAACGAATAGGGCAAAGGGAGAGGCATGCACAGAAATCTTTAGGGAGGGGGGAGTATAAGCAACACTGAGGAAGAAAGAAAGCAACTGGGGCCGGACCAGAGTGAGCAGTGGCAGGCTGTGGTGTCTGAGGGAGGCTGCAGAGAGATCACGTCGCCTCATGTAGGGCCTTGCCGGCCGGAGCCAGCATTTGGAGTTTTATTCAGAGAGGGGCAGTAAGCCTGAGGAGTTCCAAACAGGCGAATGATACTCCCTCTCTGTTTTTTAAAGATCGTCACCCTGGCTGTGGTATAGAGAACAGAGAATGGCTCAGTCCGACCCAGGAAGGCTGCTCAGTGGATTTCAGTGAACAAAGAATGTGGCCCTGCTGATTCTCTCACCCTTTCTCTCAACCTTTGTCCGAGAGCTCACCCCCTGGTAACAGTGCAGCAAAGGTGGGGCCGGGGAGCTCTGGGAAGGCTCTCTTTTGGGTGGCCGTAGCTGGTGACAGATGAGGCCCCACGTGCTCTGGTTCTGGTTCTGGTTCTATGTGCAGTACTTCACACGCCTCTGGTGTATGGAGCCAGCCTGAGCTCTTAAACTCTAACCTTTTGTTCCCAGGCAGGCAGGTGCCGTCCCTAGAAATGTCTCTCTCTCTCTCTCTCTCTCTCTCTCTTTTTTTTTTTTTCTAAAGACTCATGCCAAACCTCTAAAGAGAACCCCCTGAACTGGAGATGCTCTCCAATTGTCCCCGGAAAGGAAGAGCCCGTACCAGCTGCCCCACATTCAGCCTAGGCTGTGGACTTCCTGGGTCTGGTTGGTGTTCCAGCACCACCGCCAGAGTTTGCCAGTCTCTGACTCTGTGCCCACGGTTCCTGATGGGAGAGGGCGTCGGATGTCTCCAGTCTTCCCCCATCTGGGTGTTCTTTCTGCCTGGGGAGAGGACTGCTTAGACATGCTCCCCAGAAGGTGCCGGCACATGGTGGTTTTTAATCTGAGGCAAGTGAGGAGAGACTGACTTTAAAAAACAAACCCCAGGTCCCCACTGAAATCGGTGTCAACAAATGATGCAGATTGACCTTTCCTCCTATAAAATCTTTGCCATCTGTTACAGAGCTGTGAAAATTTTTGTTCCTTCTGAAACTTTTGACAAAGCTGTCCTCAACGTGAATATTCGATAGACGGGTGTTCGTCGGCCTCTTGGTGGTCACTCCCTGTGGAAGCTCACACACACTGTGGACCGTGCACCCCAGTTCTCCCCGAACAGAGGACTCTCTCCCACCTGGTCCGCTGGAAAGGCCCGCCAGCCTTTCCCTGTGTCTTTTCCCTTACCTTCCCTGACAGTGGAGGTGTGCCCGCGTGCTTTACTGTTGCAGGGAGGGGATGGTGGCAGGAGAGAGTGTAGACCAAGCTGAGGGCCAGGACCTGGCACACCTGCGTCCTAGCCCTGGCCCTGCCACTAAGTGGCAAACCTGAAGCCACCTGGGCTTTTCTCTGTGCCCGTTTCCCAGCTGGTCAAGCGCAGATTGTAATACATGCCCTGCTTACTGCACGAGGCGTTCAAAGATCAGCGCCCGTTCTCCAGAGCAACCCCAGCCCGGAAATAGTGTTCCTTCCCTGCACAGGGTTTAAGAGATTTCTTAAAAAAGTTTGTTGCCCAGATTGAAAAATCAGGAGATTTCAGAGAAAACTCTAGCTTTTCTTGGAAGTAAAAAACTTGGCAGTCCTCAGCCCACATTCCTCCATGGCAATTATTGGCTGGATTTGAGGAGCGGCGGCCTGTGAGCCGGGGCATGCCCTCCTGGTTCGCGCAGTCCCCACGCTTCTCCGTGATCTTTCCGACAGCGAGTCTGTGTCCCTGGACTCGGTCTATACATTCGTGACACCTGGACCGTTTCCCCCCTTTGCATGATCTCCTGACCCCTCTTGGCATTTGGATTTATGCCCTTGACTTCAGGAAGATACTCCAGATTTAGAACTTTATGATAAGTTTGTTATCATACAAATACAAAGGATTTGGTGTGTTGGGGGGTGAGGATGGAACCGTTGATATTCATCACCTACCTTCGGCGTGCTCGTGGTCATTTTCTCATGTAATCCTCCCCCGAAGTGTGAGGTGGGTGTCGGCCACCCTTGGCAGGTGAGAGGACAGGACTTCGTGGGGATTGTAGCCTGTTTGAGCCAGGGTTCGAGCCTAACCTGTTGAACTGTAAAGGAATACTACATGGTCTCAATGTGGGGGGGCATGTAGTGGCACAACCCCCGTCCCAGAACTGCCCGTACGTATTTGTATCTGCAGTAGGCATGTAGGCAAGGGCCCTTTGTGTGACTAGTAGTGGGGCAGTCCTTTTTTCTTTATAAAATACTTTTATATAGAACTACAGAATATTCTTTTTATAAAGAACTACTTTTTTCCTTCTCCTTTAAAGCAGGAGTTACCCCCCTTTTCCCCAGTGTCCTTTTCAGAATTAATATTAAACAGAT
Source organism: Paguma larvata (assembly GCA_030068075.1). Lineage (NCBI taxonomy): Eukaryota > Metazoa > Chordata > Mammalia > Carnivora > Viverridae > Paguma > Paguma larvata. The sequence continues at coordinate 52,043,957 of CM057836.1, forward strand.
AAAAGGACGCTGTGTGCAGTGTCACACCCTTAATAAGTGGAGTCATTTTTTTCTCCTGAGGCCACTGGAAGTACCTCCTGTGTCCTAAGGCTCTGAGGAACTGTTTAAAAACCACTAATTTAGTCTTAATTTCTGCAGTTGAGAAAAACAGAAGCCAGTGACTTGTCCAGGATTGCCCTTTCTTTTATAGCTCCTGGATAAATTCCACTTTAACTGGGTTCTCTGATACTTTAGAAGAGCTTCTGAAGGTTGTTGTCTGCTTGTTTGCTCTTCCGCGTGTCATTTGAGAGAAATTGCATTAAGTAAACAGCATTCATTGGATTAAATATTATTTTAGAAGAAAACAAAGAGTTTGTAGGGCGAAAAACTGGAAGACAGGGGCAGAGTATGAGTCTGGGCGAGGTTTTTCTCAGTACCCTCTGGTTCCTTGGGTTGGTGTCTCCTTTCATCTCAGACAAGTGGAAGCCATTCCTAAAAGTGTAGATGGGACTTATGTTAGGAAATGACATTTCCTTTACCTGGAGGAAATAAGCAGGTAGCAGATTTTTTGTGGCTAGAGTCTGTGCCCAGTATTAAAATATCCACCCAAGGGGCGCCTGGGTGGCTCAGTTGGTTGGGCGGCCGACTTCGGCTCAGGTCATGATCTCGCGGTCTGTGAGTTCCAGCCCTGCATCAGGCTCTGTGCCGACGGCTCAGAGCCTGGAACCTGCTTCAGATTCTGTGTTTCCCTCTCTCTCTGCCCTTCCCCTGCTCACACTCTGTCTCTGTGTCTCTCAAAAATAAATAAACATTACAAAAAAAAAAGATTAAAAAAGAAATAAAAAAAAATAAAATATCCACCCAAACCTCTTTGGCAGCAAGTCCAGAAACCCCATCTCAGCGCTGTGCCGGGCTGCTTTTGCATCTCAGTCCTGGGTCTAATCGTGCTCATTGTCTGCCCAGCTATTGCCCATCTGTGCGCACACCGCTACGGAGATCGTCACTTTGGTGTTTTTCTTTGCTTCCCCGTCACCTTGCCCCCATCCCTCACTTTTCTTGGCTAAGTGGAAGCCACTCGTGTCTTGATTCATTCAGAGCCGCTCCCGGGGCCTGGTGCTATCTAGCATGATTCAGTATTGGAGACAAAGCCAGGAGAGGCTCTACTCGTAGTTCCTCAAATGCCCCGTTGCTCTCATGCTTAGGCTCCTGAGGACGTTCTGCTTAAAAAGGGTCAGCCATGATGATGATATTGAGGACCGTGACCTCTTGTTGATATCACAGTTGAAAGGGTTTCTAGAGATTATTTAATTCTCCCTCTGTATATAAATCTCACTCGTCTGCTTCTCACAGAAGAGAACTAGGCACTTCTGTCATCTTCACTTGAGAGGTAGAAGCCCAAGTTACCGTAGCAGTTTCATTGGTAATTCTGTGATCCGGTGCTTAGTAAAACCTTTTATCAGCAAAGTGTTGGAGAGCAGCTATTCCTAGGAGTTTAAATGCTGAAGGATCTGTAGGGAAGTGCACATTAAAACCGTAGTGAAATATCACTGCCCACTCACTAGAATGGCTAAAAGAAAACAGTATTAACAATGGTATTAACAATACCAAGTGTTGATGAGGGTGTGGAACAACCAGAGCTCTCGTGTTAAGAATACAAAATGGTTTAACGATTGTGGAGAACTATTTAGTAGTTTCTTATAAAGCTGAATATACACTTACCATATATCCCAGCAAGTTCCATTCCTACTTATTTACCTAAGAGAAATGAAAACTTCCGTCTACAAAAAATGGATATCTATACGAACATTTTATTTGAAATAGCCCCAAACTAGAAACAATTCAAATGTTCTTCATCAAGTGAATGGATAGACTAGTCACGGAATGTTTATCTAACAGAATACTAGTCCGCAATTAAAAAAAGAAAAAAACAAAAATCCAGCTACTGATACATGTAACAATGAGGATGAATTTCAAAAATATTATACAGAAGAAGCCAGACACAAGAGTATATACTGTATGATTGCATTTATTCTAGAACAAGCAAAATTAATCCACAGGATGGAAAGCAGATCAGAAGTCGCATGAGATAGTGTGGGAGAGGGTGGATGCCGGCGAAGAGGCACGAGGAACCGTTCGCAGTGATGGACCGATTGAGGTGATGGTTGAGAGTATATCAATGTGTGAAAACACACCAAACTGTACACCTAAAGGTGTGTGTATAAAGTTGATGTATTTATTTATTTAAAAAAAAATTTTTTTTAATGTTTATTTATTTTTGAGAGACATAGAGACAGAGTATGAGCAGGGGAAGGGCAGAGGGAGAGGGAGACACAGAATCCGAAGCAGCTCCAGGCTCTGAGCCGTCAGCACAGAGCCCGACGCGGGGCTCGAACTCACGGACCGTGAGATCATGACCTGAGCCGAAGTTGGCCGCTTAACCAACTGAGCCACCCAGGCGCCCCTATAAAGTTGATTTAAAAAACAGATTTAAAAAGATGAGGGATCTAGTCTGAGTTCTACCACTGACTAGTTTTGTGTGTTTTTGTAAAAGGGGCTCAATCTTCTCTATGTTTCCTATCAGGAAAATGGGGACAGTGGGTAGTTTTCTTATATTATTTGGTTATTGGGAAAATATAAATGAAATAATTTATTTTGAAATGTATTTTTTAAAAAAGTTTACTTATGTATTTTGAGAGAGAGGGAGGGAGAGTTAGAGGGTCAGAGAGAGAGAGAGAAAATCCCAAGCAGGTTCCACACTGTCAGTGCAGAGCCTGGTGCGGGGCTCAAACCCATGAATTATGAGATCATGACCTGAGCCAAAATGCCAAAATCAAGAGCCGAATGCTTAACCAACTGAGCCACCCAGGCGCCCCTACTTTGAAGTGCTTTTGAAAAAGTATAAAGTCAGAAACAAATGCTGGGTGGAGGCAAATTCCAAATACTCTTCTTCAGGGAAGAGGGACAAGAACTGTGACAACCAGTGTATGAGCTTATATATGAATATACTTTTTCACTTTGTGTACCACTGGCTGTGGCATTTTATCCCCTGGCCATCAGTAAGATGAGGGATTAGATTAGATCAGAGGGAAGAAACTGTAGACTCAGAGACTCAACCCTTCAGATGTGTTTCCTTAGCCTCTGCAGTGTCGGCCTGTCCAGTGTTAATTTAAATTGTGATTTTTGCCAGTGTTTACATCTGGATATTTCACATGAAAGTTTTGGGATTCCAGCTTATCTTTAGATACTAGCACATTTGACAAAGCTGTGTCCATTTTCCCAGGGCACCCATTATCTGGAGTTGGTGAATGGCTATTCCTGTATGTGAACCATTGCTTTATTTCCGGTGGTCTCCTCTGCTCTCTGTAGCCTTTCCTATTCTCTGTAGTAACAATAAGAGGAAAGGGGGTTAATTTTTGAGTGTACCCACTATGTGTTAGCCACTGTTCTAGGGTATAAGGGTACAGAGGGGAACCAAAGAGACAAAGTCTGTACTTTCATAAGTGAGTGTTAAGTACATGTCCACATCATTAAAAATTAGGGGATAAAGTTAGACCAAAGGTGTTACATATTTGAGGGAAAGTGGGAGAAAGCATGTTTTTTTTTGTGGAAATAAAGTATTCCCATATATTTAAGAGGCTAAAGTGTTTCTCTGTCAAAATTATCATGTCTACCTATTTTACTTGCTTACCTCACATAATGGAATGAATCCTTTTTCCTTCTTTGATTTAGTAAATTCATGAATTTTACCCCCAAATGGATTCCAGTGAAATCGTAGGTAATATCTTAGCTTTTCAAAAAAATATTTTTAATTTGTTTTGGAAAGAGATAGAGACAGATGTGAACGGGGAAGGACAGAGAAAGAGAGGGAGACACAGAATCCAAAGCAGGCTCCAGGCTCTGAGCTGTCAGCACAGAGCCTGATATGGGGCTGGAACTTACCAACTGCGAGATCATGATCTGAACCGAAGTTGGATGCTTAACCCACTGAGCCACTCAGATGCCTCTGTCTTAATGTTTCAAAAAAAAACATGCACGTAGGCAGAGGGACTGGCCCAGGTTCCAGCGGGCAGACTGGCACAGGCACTACTGAATATTAGCTCTTCTATGCCCAGCTCAGCTTTGGATTTTTCCATTTAATCAAGATCTTGGGATGCAACTCAGTCTGAAATAAGCATCTCTATTGATAGTCTTATAATTGCCCTCTTCTGTAACAGCCTGAACTCTGTGTAGGTATGGCTGAGAATCTTCATACCCTGATCTGTCTGGTGGACACGGGCCTGTGCCAGGGAAGTATCTCAAGTGGTGCTGTCAGCCCTCTTCTTTCTGAGTAATTTACATCTCCAGTTGGTCAGTTGCACATCTAGAGTGGCCAATATCTTTAAACTGATTAATCCTATCAGCCTTTGAATTTGATCTCATGATCAAGGACCTCTGCCTAAAATGCTTCTCACCTGCACATAAGCCCTTTTAGGTGCTATGGGCATAGATGCTCAACAGTGTGGTTCCATCTGCGTTAGGCATAACACAGGTTCATTGCTTCGCCTTTAAGTCTGTGATGGTCATAGGCTTTGAGAATCTTGGCTGGCCCTTCTCAACCCATTGTGCTTGCCCAGATCGTGTGGTAGGCATCTGACACATTTCTTGCGTGCAGGCTGGAAAGGTCATCTTGCTACCTGGTGAAGAAAACTGAACTGCTCCCATCTGCTGGCAGTTACCTCAGATTGCTGTCTCATCAGCCTGCTGAAAGGGCTACCCTGTCCTTTAGTGGTTCTGTGCTTTTCAGAACTTAGGAAGTAGTCATTCCCAACTTGTATTCTGCAGCCCTATCACCTCTCTCCTTATTATCCACATGGGGTGTGACACAGGTTTTCTGTAAGGTAAGTAAAGTGGGAAGAACATTTTATGGACAGTCAGCAGAGTGACACCATTCCAGGTTCTACATAATTAGCCATGAGACTCCTAAGCCTCACTCCGTTCCTCTACTCATAAAGCAAAATGCTTAGATTTAATGCTGTCTAGGAGCGTACTGGTACGAAGTCTGCAGTTCTGCGATTCTTTAAAAAAATTCAGGGGCGCCTAGGCGGCTCATTCGGTTAAGTGTCCAACTTCAGCTCAGGTCATGATCTCACTGTTCCCGAGTTCAAGTCCCGTGTCAGGCTCTGTGCTGACAGCTCAGAGTCTGGAGCCTGTTTCAGATTCTGTGTCTCCCTCTCTGTCTGTGCCCCTCCCCTGCTCATGCTTTGTCTGTCTGTCTCTCTCTCAAAAATTAATAAACATTAAAAAAAATTTTTTTAAAATTCAAATACCTATAAAATGAATACTCACTTGAACTGTTTACAAAATAATTATGAATGCACATGGAAAGTTTATAATTTATATTAACATTTCTAATTCTGATTGATAATAGGACACATCCTGAATTTAACAGCTTTTTTGGGAAAAGAAGATTAAATACTACTGCATTAAATGTACATACTTATTACAAGAAAAATTCTGTTATCCTAGAAATTAAAATGTAAAAAGATGCATCTTAACATTAAGACTTTGTGTGTGTGTTACAAGACCTCTGCTCGTCAATACGTGGTAGGGTTTTAAACAGATTTTTAAAGTAAATTTCTAGAATTAAAATTGACAGTTGAACAGTGCAAGTAGACTTTAAAGAATTATAAGAAAATGGGAAACATTACTGAGATACAAAGATTCAAGATGACAGTGGAAAAAAGACTTCACAGCAAATTTTAGTGTTTATCTGAATAGTGAAGCAAGTGTGACAGGAAATACACAAACATGCAGTCTCTGGTAAATCATTATCAAAATACACACTTGGAACATCTAAGTCCATTAACATTTTTTTAAACACAGAATTCTGTGTGTACTGTACGCAAACATACAATAGTGCTTTATGATTAAGGCTCTCTTTGGTTACAAGGAGCAGAAAATCTACCCAAGCGGACTTGAGAAAGAGTAAACATTGTGAAGATACACCAGGAAATGCTATGGACATCAGCAGACAGTTGCTGAAGTGCCACTGGGCCTCAGAGGTTGTGGAGAGATCAGACAGGACTGAAGTCTCTGTCTCGGGCCTGAGGTCTCTGGAATCACTACTTTACTCTTGATGTATCAGTTTTGCACGTGGCTGCTAGCCTCAGCACTGTGCCACAGCCTCAGCTCAAGTTCCCGCACTAGGGACTTCCCTCTGTGCTCACCTTCATCCAATTAGTCATCACCAGTATGCAAATAATAGCCTAGCAAAAAAAATAATTTTTTTTTTCTTTTTTTGCTCCTCAGGGTCATTGTACAGAATAGTTCAAGCTAAATTATGATGGTGTAGGAGCAGGTAGATGGACTAAGTGCCCAGTATAACTGCTGCTTATCTCAGAGCCTTCAGCTTTGACAGCTTTGCTGCACCTTATCTATCTATTAACAATGTTAACAATGCCTGTTAACACTGAACACCTCATACAGCAGTTTGGGGAATGAGCTCGAAGTAAGGAGTTCTAAGAATTTGTGGAACGCTGAAGTATAACCAATCCAGAGCATTTAAGAATTTCTGTCAGAGCTACATAAAATTTTTTAATGAATTTTGGACTGTCTTTAAGAGCAAGGTTAGCGTGGACATTAAAACATCTGCCAAGTAATCAAGTTATACTTTCCTGGTGTCTGTTGTGTTGAGGAACTTTTCGTACCTATACTTTGTGTCTTCTCAACAGCCCGTGAAGTAGGAAAGGCAGGAAGAATCCTCAAGGTCGATTGTTAGATCTGAGGAGGGATGAGAAGGAAGGAAGAAAAAGCTCTTCGAAATTGACAACTATTATTATAACAATTATTAAAATAACTTCCAGGCCCCTCTGGTTAAGTGCTGGACTTACTTTTTTTTTTTTTTTTAAGTGTTTGGTTGAATCTAATCTCTTTGAGCCTCTGTTTTCTCTAGCTAGTAATTGTCTTCAAGGGAAAAATAATACCCAGCTTCATAGGATTGTAGTAAGAATTAAATAAGAGCTCAAAGTGCCTAGGACAGAGATTGGAATGTAGTTCTTTTTTCTTTCATCTGTTTATCTGTTTGTAGGTACTTTGGAAGATAATTACTGTTCTTCCTTCTTCCTGACATAGGTGTTCAGGAACAATTTTTCTGACTCTTGCCACCCAATCCCATAGTTATATCTCTGAGTCCCTTGAATATAAGAGTGCCTTCTAGCCTAGGCCAGCCCTAGGTCTAACTAATGATGGCATCAGTACCATTAAAGGTGACAGCAGAAAGCTATAGCTACCATGGTTATCTGACTGACTTTTTGAACACCACTCAAAAGAGCTTGTATGTGTGTTTCCTTCACAGGTGGATTTGCTATCGTGTTTCTGGTGAGGACAAGCAATGGAATGAAATGTGCCTTGAAACGCATGTTTGTCAACAATGAGCATGATCTCCAGGTGTGCAAGAGAGAAATCCAGATAATGGTAAGGCTGCCCCTCAGACTTGGGACTTCTTGTTTAAAATGTGCCCTCCGTTAAGAAAGGTGTGGGCGGGTTGGCAGGGTGGGGGGCTTGTTCCCTTCCCTGAAATGGCAGAGGAGCCTCATGCAAGATGAGTATCAGAGTCATGGGATGTAGCATGCTTCTCCCATCGTGGTCACCCTTAGCTGGAGGGGTGAGGAGAAAGGAGCATATCGAGAGAACTGAACAGTTTTTTAGGTCAGAGAAAGAAGTTTGGGGACTGGGAAACGTTTCTTTCATAACTTCATTCCCAGAATTAAGTATGGAGTTTAATCCAGAAACCCTAGCTCTCCAATGAGCCTCCTCTTCTAGTCTTGTCTTCTGTCAGTTCCCAAACCTGGTTTTCATCCGTCTTGAACTGTTCAGCATTCCTCGAACGTACCCACCTATACCTTTATATTTTATATGTGTAGTTCTTTCCTCCTCGAATGGTTTTCCCCTTTTTTGCACTAGAATCCTCTTACTCACACATACCCTATGATTCCATATGTAAAAGTCCAAGAACAAGCAAAAGTGATCTATGGCAACAGAGATCAGAAAGTGGTCATCTGAGTGTGGGAAATTGAGTAGAAGGCAGCATGTGGGAACTTTCTGGGCCATGGAAAGGTTCTATATCTTGTTTTGGGTAGTGGTCGCACAGGGCCATACAAGTGTCAGAACTCAGCTGAACACCTTAAGATCTGTGCATTTTATTATATCTTAACTATATCTCACATCTTAAAAACTTCATTTTCACAATTCATATTCCTATTACGTTTAAAGAAGGTGCATTTCTGTTAGAGATATGTGCTGAAACATTTACGGATGAAATAAGACAATGTCTTGAAGTTAATGAGCGGACATAGAAGAGAAACAAAATTGGCAAAGGGTCACTGAACGGAGCAGAGCACTGGGTATGCGGGAGTTAGTTTCTCACTTTCACTTCTGCTTGATATTATATATAAAAAATTTAAATAGTCTTTTATTCCTTTTTGCTTCCATAGTACTTTTGTCTATATCAAAACAAAGTTTTGTTTGTATTGCTTATACGTAATCTTGTAAGTAATTCGCCATCAGAAAGTAACTGATTTTACATCAGGAGCTTTACATCCCAGCAGACCGCAGGACATAAATATAGCTGATCATTGCACATCACGGGGGCGGGGGTGCTGACCTTTGTACCGTTGAAAATCCGCATATTACTTTTGATCACCCCAAACTTAACAACTAATAGCCTGCCGTTGACTGCAAGTCTTACAATAACAGAACAGTCAACTAACCCATATTTTGTATGTTATCTGTATTATATACTGTGTTCTTACGGTAAAGTAAGCTGGAGAAAAGAAAATGTTGCTGAGAAAATCAAAAGGACAATACATTTACACACTATATTGTTTTTAAGGGGAAAAAATCCAGGTCTGGATTCGCACAGTCCAAACTCGTGTTGTTCAAGTATTAGTTGTACTTTATAGACTTTGGATGAGATGAATATATGAATAATGGTAACATCAGATGCATATATTCACCTAGAGGTGATGATTCCTTTATGCACTGGATCTTAATGCTTTTATAAAGAGGGAAAGAGGTCCAAAAAATGGGCAAAGGGGCATTGTAGGAATTCTACCTGGCTTTGCTTGCCCTGTCCATCCCTTGTGGGGTTGCCCTTTCAGGGGCTACTTAAGAGTAACTAGCTGTACTGTAGTTGGGGTACTGAAAAATTCCTCAGGATTTTACAGGGCGTGGTACTATTTTAGATTTCAAAAAGCTGAGACCATTTGAAAAGAAACCATTTTGTTGGTAGAGATAAGTATTGCTGTCACCATTGCGAAACAAAAAACCCCAAGGCCCAAGTACATACTCAAGGTCACGTGGATCTGTCCACAAGGCACCGGTGTGCACCCACTCCCCTGCCCCATGACTTCAAACGACTAACCTTACTGCATCTCCCTTCAGCAGCCTTGGGTTTTCTGGCTGCTGCTCTTTGCCCCTCCTCCCCCTCGTCCCTGCCTTGCTAAGCTCTCACACACTCCGTTTCCTGTCTTTGCTTCTGCTATTTCCTCTCCTTGGAGTGCCCTTCTCATTCATTTTCTAGTGTTATGAAAGTAATCCCATTCTTGAACTTTCTCCCACTCATTCAGAAACATGTTTGAGAGCTGGCTTTGTGCTATGCAGGCATTGGAATAGAAGAACTAAGAAGACACAGGCCCCTTACCAGCTCACAAATATGGGAGTTCAAATTCTGGTCCAGCTATATATTAGTTGTGAACGATTCTGTTTTGTCTTGTTTTTAGTTTATATTTTTTTCAAAACTTAAATACTCTAATAGGTGAACTAAGCTTGTTACTAAAAACTTGGAGCAATTCCCTGAGGGGCCCTCCTCGGCCATTTCAAGGCTCCAGAGACACTGCTCTTTGTTGAATTATTTGATATGTTTCTGAATGAAGCTGATATTGCTAGTTCCTGATTTTTTTTTCTCCCTTTTAGGTATTATATAGTATAGAAAGTGAATATTTAGCTCTTTCATCCCCCGTACCCCCTTCTCCCCAAATACCTTGCAGTCTTTTTCATTTCCCATTCTGCTACAACAACAGTTAAGTTTGGGCAGCATGTTAGTTACAGCAATATGAGTTTTTACGTGTAAGAAAACGCTATTCTTACAGAATCTTCTCATGGACTAGGATTACTCTTCTGTATAACTCTGTTTTCACTGGAATTAATGATCTTTTTCAATTTTTTTTGTCTTTCTTTTATGTGTACTTTTTAGCAGTTTAACCCCAAACTCTCTCCAAGTTGTCGCAATCATGGTTTTGAATACTTTTAAATGCATTTACGTGCTCTCCCCATTTTATCTTCTTAAAGAAATCTGTCTTCTAGCTCCATGAAATCTGGATTGGTTGCTCTCTAGGCCTGATATGCAGCCTTATCTTGGAATTTCGTAGTCATTCCCTTTGTCTCACTTTTTTGTTAGATTTCCTGACTCCTTTTTTGTTTTACTTCCTCATTTTGGTGGAGCTTATCCTGTGGTAGCTTCCTTATGCACAGGAGGTAAATTTTTGAGACCTTGCAGGTCTAGAAGTGTCTTTATTTTATGCTCACACATGTGAAATCTTGTTTAAAAAAAAAATTCTGACTTAGAAATCATTTCATTTAGATATTTCTCAAAAGCATGACTGTACCATATTTTAGCTTTCATTGTTGTGCATAGGAAGTCTGAGGTCATTCTAATCTTGCCCCTTTGGGTGTGACCCATTTTTTTCTCCCTAGAAATTTATCAATCTCCCCTTTGTTTACAGTGTTCTGAAATATCTCGATGATATACCTTGCTGTATATACTTATTATTTATTAATAAATGGTGTTCCCATGTAACCTAGAGACTCCTATCCTTGCATTGTGAAGAATCTTAGTTTGTCTCATTTGGTGATTTCCTTTTCTGTCTTCCTTTTGTCTGAAATTGCTATCATTTGCATGTTGGTTTTTCCTGAATTGATTTTCTAATTTTCTTATATTTTCCCTTTTATTTTTCATTTCTTTATTTTCTTTTTTTCCCTCCCTCTACACTCTGGCAGGTTTCCTCAGCTTTACATTCCAACCACCGTGTTGAATATTTTATTTATCAGGCTTTAACATTTTTAGGCCTTTGTGTTTGTTTTTGTTTTGTTTTGTATTTAATTTTGATAAAGTGCAGTTTACCAGTTTTTCTTTTTGTGGAACATGTTTTTGGTGTCATTTCTAAGAACTCTGCCTACCCCTCGGTTCTGAAGAGTTTATCCTATTTTTTTCCTAAAAGTTATATATAGTTTTACATTCTGCATTTAAGTCTGTGATTCATTTTGAGTTAATTTTTATGGCAGGATGAGACTTAGGTTGAGGTTCATTTTTTTTGTCTATGGGTCTCCATTTGCTCTAGCTTCTTTTGTTGAAAAGGCTATCTTTCCTCCATTGAATATGTTTGTCAGAAATCGGTTGGGCATATTTGTGAGAGTCCCTCTCCAGACCCTTCTTTCTGCTGTTCCGTTATCTATATGTCTGTCTCTCTACCAGTACCACACAACCTCGATTACTATAGCTTTTTAATAAGTCTTGAAATCAGACTGATTCCTCCTACTTCTTTCTTTTTTCTAAAATTGTTTTACCTATTCTAGTTCTTTTGCCTTTTCGTATATATTTTAGAATAACCTCTATCTACAGAATATCTTGCAAGTATTTTGATAGGAATTCCATTAAACCTTTATATGAATTTGGGGAGAATTGACATCTTTTCTGTGTCATTTTCCAATAAATGAACAGGGTGCATCTCTCCACTTATTTGTATCTTTGATTTTTTTTTTCATCAGCATTAAGTAGGATTTGTACATGTTCTTAGATTTATACATGGGTTTTTTTGTTTTGTTTTGTTTCAAGTGGTTATAAATGGTATTGAATTTTTCATTTTGCTGTCCATGTGTTTGTTACTAGTATGTAAAAAACCAATTGATTTTTCTGGGTTTGTCTTATATCCTTTAACTTTGCCGAACTTGTTTCGTACTTCTTGAATTTTTTTCTAGATTACTTAGGATTTTCTGTATAGGCCGTGTGACATCTGCAGAGAGAGGCAGTTTTATTTCTTCCTTTCTGATCTGTATCCTTTTAATTTCCTTTTCTGGCCTTAATTGTATCCCCACTTGGCCATGGTCTATAATTATTTTTATGTATTTTTGAATTCTGTTTGTTAATATTTTGGTTAGGATTTTTACATCTCTAGTCATAAGAGATAATGGTCTACAGTTTTTTATTTTATTCAGCTTTTTCTGGTTTTGGTATTAGGATAATTCTGACTTTATAACATGAGTTAGGAAGTGTACCCTCCTCTTCTGTTTTGTGGAAGAGAGATTTTATAGAATTGGTGTTTGTTCTTCCTTAAGTGTTTGTTGGAATTCTCCAGTGAAACCATCTGGGCATGGGGATTTCTTTTTTGGGAGTTATTAAGTTACAGATTCAGTTTCCTGAATAGTTATAGAGCTATTCATAACTGTCCATCAACTGACAAATGGATAAAGAAGATGTGGTGTACATATATGTGTGTATATATATATGTATATATATATATGCAATAGAATACTGCTTGACAATGAAAAAGAATGAAATCTTGCCATTTGCAACAATGTGGATGGAATTGGAGGGCACTGTGCTAAGTGAAATAAGTCAGTCAGAGAAAGATATCCTATGTTTTCACTCATATGTGGAATTTGAGAAACTAAACAGAAGACTATAGGGGAAGGGAAAGAAAAATAAGTTACAGAGAGGGAGACAAACCATAAGAGACTCTTAAATACAGAGAACAAATTGAGTGTTAGTGGGGGTGGGGGGTTGGGGGGATTGGGAAAAATGGGTGATGGGTATTGAGGAGGGCACTTGTTGGGATGAGCACTGGGTATTGTATGTAAGTGATGAATCACAGGAATCTACTCCCAAAACCAAGAGCACACTGTACGTCAGCTAACTTGGCCATAAATTATTTAAAAAAAAAGTTACGGGGCTATTCAGATTATCCATTTTATATTGGGTAAGTTGTGATACCTTATATTTTTGAGGAATTGGTCCATTTCATTTAAGTTAAGTCAAATTTATGTATGTAAAGCTAGTTGTTAGTGATCTTCTATTATCCATTGATGTGTGCTGGGTCTGTGGTAATATCCCCTGATTCATTCCTGTTATTGATAGTTTCTATCTTGTATTTCTTTTTTGCTTTGTTTGTATTGCTAGAGGTTTGCCAGTTAATGTTTTCAAAGAACCATTTCTTTGTTTTATTGATTTCTCGATTTTTTCATTTTTCACTTCATTGACTTTTGTTCTTACATTTATTATTTCTCTCTTCTTTGGTTTTATTTATTTATTTAATGTTTAGTTTTGAGAGAGAGAGAGAGAGACAGAGCATGAGTGGGGGTGATGCAGAAACACAGATTTGAAGCAGGCTCCAGGCTCTGAGCTGTCAGCACAGAGCCAGACGCTGGGCTCGAACTCATGAACCACGAGATTATGACCTGAGCCAAAGTCAGATGCTTAACAGACTGAGCCACCCAGCCTCCCTAGGTTTATTTGGTTCTTCTTTTTTAGATACTTGAGGTGGGAGTTGACAGATTGACATATCATTATCACCTAGGGTCCATAGTTTATATTAAGGTTTACTCTTGGTATTGTACATTGAGTTTGGAATTATATTCTGGGTTTCGACAAATATATAGCATGTATCTACCATTATAGTATCATATGGGATAGTTTCACTGCTCCAGACATCCCCTGTGCTCTGCCTGTTTGCCCCACCAAATATCCCAACCTTCGATAACCACTGATTTTTATTTTTTTTACTACCCTCCTAATTTGCCTTTTTCAGAACATCATATAGTTGGAATCATTCAGCATGTAACCTTAACAGATTGACTTCTTTCACTTAATAATGCATTTCGAGTTCTTCCATGTCTTTTCATGATTTGGTAGCTCATTTCTTTGTAGAGCAGAATAATATTCCATTGTATGCATATTTCCCAGTTATCCATTGGACTATTGAAGAACATCTTGATTGCTCCAAGTTTTAGCAATTGTGAATAAAGCTGTTATAAACATCTGCGAACAGATTTCGTGTGGGTATAAATTTTCAACCCATTTGGGTATATTTCATAGATTATCAACTAAACAATTATTATTTCAATTTTGAAGACCTTTTTGTTTGTAAGCCAATATTTAAATTTTTATTTTATTTTAATTTCACTCTAACTTTTAAAAATATTTTTTGTGGTCAGAACCACACAACTTAAAATTTACCATCGTAACCATTTTTTGAAATATTTATTTATTTTAAGAGAGCAAGAGAGCGAACATGTGCGTGTGAGTCCGAGGGAGGAACAGAGAGAGAGGAGAGGGAATCCCAAGCAGGCTCAGCACTGACGCAGGGCTCAATCAAATGTATGACCTGAGCCAAAATCCAGAGTTGGACGCTTACCTGACTGAGCCCCCCGGGTGTCCAGCAACGTAACCATTTTTAAGTGTATAGTATTAACGTTTGGCACAGTGTTATGCAGCATATATGTGGAACTTATTTATCTAGTATAACTGAAACTTTATACCATTGAATAGCAATTTCCCGTTTCTCCTCCCCACCCGCTCCTGACAACTACCATTCTAGTGTCGGCTTCTATGAGTTTAGCTGTTTATATACTTCATGTAAGTGGAATCATACACTATTAGTCCTTATGTGACTGGCTTATTTCACTTACTATAATATTGTCAAGGTTCATCCATATTGTAGAAATGACAAGATTTCTTCCTTTTTTAAGATTGAGTCATATTCCACTATATGTATGTGCTACATTTTCTTTAGCCATTTATCCATTGATGGACATTTAGTTTGCTTCTACCCGTTGGTTATTGTGAATAATGTTGCAATGAATGTGGGCGTGCAAATATCTCTTCAAGATCCTGTTTTAAATTCTTTTGGAATTACACCAAGAAATGGGATTGCTGGGTAATATTGTAATCCTGTGTTTAATTTTCTGTTTTCCATAGTGGCTATACCAATTTACATTCCCACCAACAGTGCACAAGGGTTCTAATATCTCCACATTCTTGCCAGCACTTGTTATTTTTTTGTTTGTTTAATGAGGCATCCTAATAGGCATGAAATGTTCTCTCGTGATTTCGATTTTGATTTTCTCGATGTTTAGTAATGTTGAGCATCTTTTCCTATACTTGTTAGCCATTTCTTTGTATAACTTTTAAATATTTGTTCTAATTAATATGTTATATATTATTTACATATATTACATATATTATATACGTATTATACACATATGTATGTTATATACATATTAGATGTATGTTATGTATAATATGTACTTATATGTATGTTTTTTACATATTAACATTATATACGTATATAGTGTGTTTCTGTGAAGATGCAAGTCTAGGCTCTGCACTTGGCTTTTGCTGACACGTCGGGGGAAGGGCCCACAGTTTCTTCTGTGGTTTTTGACTGAGTAGAGTAGTTAGTGGCTTTAAGTTTCTGTCTTGCCAGGCTGCCCCTTTCCTGGGTTTGGCTAGAGAGAGCAGGCTTTTACTGTTTTTTTTGTTTGTTTGTTTGTTTGTTTTTTGTTTTTTGTTTTTTGTTTTGGTCTACCCCATTAATGTTTTTAGCTAGCTGGCTTCTTCAGTTTCTAGTCTGAGATGTATGGGACAAAAAGATAACACAGACAGCTCACCATCATCTCATTCCTTGGGTTCCAAAGTTTCTAGTCAGTCTGCTTTCTGTCCACATTTCAGACCTTTCTTGTTATGCTTTTTAAAATATATACTAGCATCCAGAGTGTTTAGTTGTTCTTAGAAGGAAGAATAGGCAAAAGCACATCTACTCCATTTTCCCGGAAATGGGAGTCTTCAATTTATGCTTTTTTTTTTTTTTTTAATGTTTATTTATTTTTGAGACACAGAGAGACAGAGCATGAGCAGGGGAAGGGCAGAGAGAGAGGGAGACACAGAATCTGAAACAGGCTTCAGGCTCCGAGCTGTCAGCACAGAGCCCGACGCAGGGCCCGAACTCACAGACCGCGAGATCATGACCTGAGCCGAAGTCGGCCGCTCAACCGACTGAGCCACCCAGGCGCCCCAATTTATGCTTTTTAAAAAACAAACTCATTACATCATTTAGTAAGGCTTTATTTAGAATGAAGCAGAGATAGAAGTTATTCAACTTACTTAAAAATTTTTTCCTACCATTTTTAATCAAAAGCTCTGCATGATGTCTTTAACCCTCTGGGCTGAGACTTCTGTGCAATAGAGGCCATACCCTAGCCCTTCCTCTCTCAAATGTTGTCAGAATTCTGAAAGGAATTGGGAGAGATAATGTGCTTTATAACATGCTAAAGCTATGTGTTGGTGATCAAAGAAGCAGCGTTCTCTTTGCCCTTACCCCAGAGTACGGATGTGCTTCCACATCCCACCCAAACTCAAGAATGATTAGCGGTTTCGCTAGAGACACTTTATTTTGACAAATGCTGTGTACCATTTACCAGAGCGTGGTTTGAGTCCTTGGATACATCTGGGATGTGTGCCCTGTTGGAACCAAAGGGATTTTGGTTTCTGATGAACAGTTGGCAGTTGAGTTTTGGGCTTCAGATTCCTTTGCCTAAAGGCAGGAAGCAATTAATTCTCTTCAGACTTAAAGGGATAAGATCGCTAGCTCAAGATGCATCAAGTGCTGTTCTGTGTTCACATCTCCTGGCCCAGATGGATTACATCCGCAGCGAGTTTGACGGTGAGGACACTGAGGTGCCACCAGTCCTGTTTGAAGACTTGCTTTCAACAGAAGAGATATCAGGAGACTTGAGGAAGGAAAATGTTTCCATATTCCTAAAAGGGAGGAAGGTGGAGTGTGCACAGTAGGGACATCGAGATAGATGGGGGACAAGAAGCTGGAACATATTATTTAAAAAGATGCTTTGATGCTACTTTTTGTGTAAGAAAAGGGGTAGGGGCGTGTGTGTGTGTGTGTGTGTGCATATTACATACTGTTTGGATTTGTCTGAACAAAACACTGAAAGGATGAGAGGGAAGGAGAGTCAGAGAGGGAGGGGAGGTTTTAAGAGAGAGCAAGGGAAAGAAACGGGGAGGGTTCCTTATAGGGGATGAGTATTGGAGTGGAAAATAATTTCCTACTGTATATTTTTTTTCTTTTTGAATGTTAATATATTACTTATTTTTAAAATAAAATAAAGTTGTAAGCAATTTTGTAGTCACTTGGATAAGTAAGGAGGGATCCAAGGAGCCTTCAGGTTGGATAAAAGCAGGCCATGTCATATCAACATCACGGTTTCTTTGGGAACATTTCTGGATAGGAACTCAAGACTGTGCACTAGGTCCAGTGTCTATGGATCGTATCATTTGGGTAAGGACACTCACCAGAGATCTGTGAGCAAGTTCAAGAGTCTAGGCCGGAGGCCAGGAGTAATAGCTACTGTGTATAATGATTTCTAACCAGTGATTTGATATTAGTCTGGAGAAAACTTTCTAAGAAGAAAGCCCTGCAGCTTACGTTATGTTATTTTACATTTAACAAAGAACTCGATTAAAGAGATAGAAGACATACTTATTAATTATGTACCTAATATGAAGTTGGAAGATATAACAACTACATTGATTAATAGAATCAGGATCTAAAATGATCCTTACGTGTTGGAGCAATGGAGCGATTCTAATGAGATAAAAGAACAGGGCAAGGTCATACACGTGGATTTTTATTTTATTTTAACAACATTACAAGGATAGTTCTGAGAAGGCGGAGATTTAAAGCAGCATAAGTGGAAAAAGACTCAGGTATTTTAGTGGTCAGTTAACTCAATATGAATATATAGTGTAATGTGGCTGTCAAAAGAAAAAGAATACTGTTTTTAGCTACATTAATAAAATTAATAATAGTAGGTGATAGTGCTGGTCGACTCTGTAGGAGTCCACACCTGGAGTATTCCATTCATTTCCTGGGGCCACGCTAGTAAAAAGGATATAGACAAAGCAAAACATTTAAATGGGAGCAGCCAAAATGGTGATGCAACTAAAAAAACATGTCAATGTCAATGAAAGTGGGTGTATTTAACCCACTTTGGCCAAATCACACTCCATTCTATGCATACATCACATTTTGTTTATCCTGATGGACATTTGGGTTGTTTCCACTTTTTGGTATTATGAATAATGCCGCTAAGGACATTCGTGTACAAATTTTTGTGTGAATATGATGTTTCATTTCCCTTGGGTATATACACAGAAGTGAGATTGCTGGGTCAAGTGGTAACTCTCCTTTTTGAGAAAATGCCAAAGCATTTTCCCCAGAAGCTACCAACAATGATGAAGTTTCCATTCTTCCATCCTCCACATCCTTGGCAACATTTTTATTGTATCCGTTTTAATTACAGCCATTCTCGTGGTTGTGGAGTGATAACTTCGTTATGGTTTTGATTTGCGTTTTCCAAGTGATAAATAACATTGAGCATCTTTTCACGTGCTTATCAGCCATTTATATTTTCTCTTTGGAGAAATGTCCATTCAGATCCTTTACCAATTTTTACATTGCGTTGTCTTTTTGTTGTTGAGTTTTAAGGGTTCTTTATATAGCCTGGATACTGGATCTATATTTTGTGTATGATTTGCACATATTTTTTTCCAATTCTTTTCATATAGAAAATTCTTTCATTCATATATATATATATATATATATATATATATATATATATGAATCAGCCCCTGCCTGATGCAGGGCTCAACTCTGCAAACCTACGAGATCATGACCTGAGCCAAAATCAAGAGTCAGACGCTTAACCGATTGACCCTCCCAGGCACTCCCTATATAACGGTAATTTAAAAATAAGGTTTAAAATAACAACTCAAGGGGCACCTGGGTGCCTCAGTTGGTTAAGTGTCCAGCTTCAGCTCAGGTCATGATCTCACGGTTCACGAGTCTGAGCCCCACGTTGCACTCTGTGCTGACAGCTCAGAGCTTGGAACCTGTTTTGGATTCCGTGTCTCCCTGTCTCTCTGCCCCTCCCACACTCATTCTCTGTCTTTCTCTCTTAAAAAAATAAAAATAAATTAAATAAAATCATTAAAATGACAACTCAAACTCCTTAGACTTATCACTGATTAAATTGTGAAATATAAACTGATCTGATCTATAATTTAACTGAACATTTTCCACTCCCCAGAAAATCAGGTTTTGACTTAGATTCATCATATAGACTTTTGTCTCAACACCTCAAATAATAATTGTAGCCAAGGGCCTCAAGGCATCTTCCGTATATCCTGTCTTTAACTGGGTCCTTGAGCTCCAGTACCATGTGGGTTCCATCCCATACCTCTATGTCCATTTTTGTTCTCCAAGCCTGGGACCAGGCTTTTAATGAAAGCCAGGGAATCTTGGGCCTCTTCTAGCCTATTAATATGGAGAACTGGGGGCGCCTGGGTGGCTCAGTTCGTTAAGTGTCCGACTTCGGCTCAGGTCATGATCTCACGGTTCATAGGTTCAGGCCCTGCATCCGGCTCTGTCCTGACAGCTCAGAGCCTGGAGTCTGCTTCAGATTCTGGGTCTCACTCTCTCTCTCTCTCTCTGCCCTTCCCCTGCTTATGCTTTGTCTCCCTCTGTCTCTCAAAATTAAATAAAAGTTTAAAAAATATATATATGGAGAACTGAGCATTGTACCCTCTGTGAGTCAGTCTCATTTTGCGGTAAGACTTTCTCTCGACCTTTTCTGCATTTCACGTCTATTCAGATTGATCTCCATCAGTTACAGACTGGTGAGGTTTTACTGTAAAATCTGAGATGCTGCTGTATCGTCATTAGAAGTGAGTTCCATGGTCTCCCTCCAAAGAGATCTCTTCTGCTTGGACATATCTCAGGAACTCTGCAGAAGACAAATGGACAGGAATTTGGGCTTGAACTCATCAGCGGACGCTTGGCACCTGCTCTAGGATGCCACCTGCAGATGTTAATTATCCAGTTTGGGTCCTCTAATAGCTCTTGACCTCCTCTTGGCCCTACCAAATGCTTTTTTCCCTTCCTGAGCTTTTATTATTCCTCTTGGGGTGAGACAAATCAGAGGTAACATTGCTGAATCTCTTTTAAACAGTTAAATGTAGATGAATTGCTAATGTGGAAACATTAGATTTTCTTCCTCCTGTGAACATTTGGAGAACATGATCTTTTGCTCTATTTTGGCTTCAAGAACTTCTCTCCGGTTCTTCCTACTTCCCGGACTGTGTAAATGAAGTCAAGTTTTTGAAGAGTCGGTGATGAGACTGAAAAGCAGCGGGAAGAACAGGCCTTGTGACTTGAGCCCTGAAGTCATTTTCTGTTGTGGAGAAACTTGAAGTCAAGAGACTGCTTTTCTGCTTCATCATCTCCCTTGTCTGTTATCCAAAGTAGTTGCTCTAAGCCTTTTTTTCTCTCGTCAAGCTTCTTTCTCATTCCCTTACACTGCAAACGTGGTCTTGCTCTCTACTGAAAACAGAACGATAGGTCGGAACTCACTGAAATTCCCTTTTCTCCAGCTGTAAACCAATACGAATATCCAGCCTTGTTGCTTAGGAAGAGCCTTCCTGCTCTTCTAAGCCCGTTCCTTTAACAGTGCTCTCAGTCTCTGCCCCTTCATCCTGCGTGGTTCCAGCACTTATCCTTTGTCCTCCCTATATGCTAAAGATTTCTGCCCCTGGCTGCTTCCACTGTCCCATGCTCCCTTCTCTCTCACCCTAAGAATTCCTTCTCTCCAGAAGAAATGTTCCAGAAGACTAATCTGTAGTCGCCAGCTCTATGTGCTCAACTCATTGCAAGTCCGTTTCTGCTCTCCCTACCACCCCCATCCCATTCTTTTCTGAAACTGTTCTCCCATAGGGCTCCAGTGACTTCCCACCATTAGTTCCAGTGGTCACATTTCTGTTTTTGCCTACCTTTCTGAGGTGACAGTCATTCTTACTCCTTCACTCAGTGGAAAGTTCTAATAAGTTTTAACTTTGATGCTCAGAGTTCAGGTATATTCATTTGATACTATGAGATTTCTTCTTGTCTTGGTATATAGTTTCAGATGAAAGGAGACTTTATTTATCACTCTAAGCAGCCAAATGTCCGGCTAGCATGGTGGTAGTTAATGTTTTTATGGTCTCAACTGCCATTGTTTGTATGATGACTCATAGAAACACTTCTTTTTCCACTCCCCTCCTCCCAAATATTTTTTAAACAAAGTAAAACAATTCATTAAAGCTAGTTTTTTTTTAAATCTTATCTTGTATTTGTGCAGAAGTCCTTTTCCTTCCCCAGCCTGCTCACTTTTTCTTTTCCCAACTTAGTTCTTGATGACATTGGATTTTAAACGTCATCACTAAAGATTTGCCTCTATGGATGTTACAATACTATATCAAGGTGTGAGACAACTTCTAATGCCTGAATGGGTCCTCACACGTAGGAAGTGCTCAGTAAACATTTGTTGACTAAGTGAATCCACAAGCGGCCCCGAGAGACCTTAAGCAATTCCAACAGGAGAGCTGGAAACATGACCATCTTATAGTCCATTTGGTTGGCTTGAAAGGCTTCATTATGAGCAAAATGTTTAGGTCTGGATGCCATTGGAGTCCGTTCAAAACTTGGTAAAGCGCTTACTCTTCTCACAGATTTCCTAAAGGGGGAAAAACTACAAACAATTTAAAAGTCATGTTGATTCACTTGTGTACCTACAACCAGGAAAAAAAAAAACCCACCAAGTTTCATTTTTCTGACTTAAAAATTGGCACATTTAAGTAATTCATACTGTCTGGCTCAGCTTAGACTCTCTGCGGTACTTCTGGAGATGGACATCTTTGCTGGTTTATGTGGAACATTGATGGAATGAGCAAGTAAGACCCTGTGTGCGTTTGGGTCTAGAAGCTCGTTCAAGAGAGTGCTGTCGTTTAGTAGGATTGTAGAATCATTACTGAAGATCCGGCTATGAATCTCAGAGACCACTGGAAACCTGCCCTTGACTCTCCTCGTTAGTCTTACCTCTCACTGTGGTTAAGGTCGTCTCTTCAAATTTATTTATTTTTTTAAGTTTCTTTGTATTCATTTATTTTTTTAAGTTTATTTATTTATTTTGAGGAAGGGAGGAAGGGAGAGAGAGGGTGCACAGGGGAAAGGCAGAGAGAGAGAGAGAGTGAGAGGAAGAGAATCCCAAGCAGGCTCCACACTGTCAGCACAGAGCCCGATATGGGCTCAGCCTCACAAACCATGAGATCATGACCTGAGCTGAAACCAAGAGCCGGACATTGAACCGACTGACCACGCATGCGCCCCCTCTTCGTATTTAAACTGTCTATGCTAATGGAACTGACTGGCTCATTCTGTTTGTGTTGGTGTCTGTAACTAATACTATATTTCTCCACTCTTCTTTACAGAGAGACTTGTCAGGACACAAGAACATCGTGGGTTACATTGACTCCAGTATCAACAATGTGAGCAGTGGTGATGTATGGGAAGTGCTCATTCTGATGGACTTCTGTAGGGGTGAGTATATGGCCCCTACCTTAAGCCCCCATTGCTCTGGAACTTTGATTGTCAAGGGCAGGGGGATCATTTCAGTTAATTTGTACTGTGCCCTAATGTATGTTGTCGGGATTTTAAAGATGTGGAAACGGTGAGGCTAGAAGGCACAGAGTGTGCTCTCACGTCTCGGTTATTCTTACAGTGGCAAACAATTTGAAGTAGTGGATAATACAAAACTCTCTTTTTGTTAGATTTAGGAAGGTTTGGTGCTTGTATATGAATGAGAATTATGAGGGGGAGAATGAATGTGTTATTTGTGATGCTTTAAGACAAGCAATGAAGGCACATAATAAAGACCCAACTCCAGATGGACTAAAGAAACGATTCAGCCTCTCAACTCCCTCCCTCCTGTGTTCTCTTCTCCACCCACACCGCCTTGTGTTGGGGAGGGGGGCGGTGGGAAATAATCCTTGTCATCTAATGGAAATGACCTTTCCTCTCTTTGCTTGGAAGCCGTAATTGCCAGTAAGACTCCATTCAGACGATGCTGCTCTTAACAGTAGAGTTAAGTAGTTGAAAGCTTGGAGTTTCAAGCCACATTTATCTCGGGAAATCCAGACTGTAGCATGAATTGATTCAGATTTGACTGCATTTCATACAGTCTGGAGGTCTGACTTATTTTGTCTTAAGCAGCTGCCACTTATAGGCTTGGGTCACCGTCTCACTGTTTGGTGCCCTGTTTTATAATCGTCCTCACTTCCACTGGCATTCTCTTCGCCTTTAAAAATACTGTCCATAAGTTAAATACGTCGTTAACCCTCAAAATGCGATGTTAACCTATAATTTCAACCTGTCCTATAAGAACTCTTAAGCCGATTTTATAAAATACTACCAAATTTGAACTTGACAGTTTGTTTCCTCCTGTCCATTCCCTTTTGGGTGGTAAAGTGTTTAGCAATGAGGCAGTAGGGGCATCCAGAGGTCTGGATAATTTTGTAAGTGAGGTCATCACTCTTATTGTCCTGGAGATTAAATGTTGGGGTAGCATTTCTATGTTCTTGGCAGCAAGTAGTTCGTGAAACCAGAGAGACCAAGCCGTTCCTACAGCACAGACTGTAAAGCTGTCTGCTTCCTGCTCTTGAAGTCTGTCGTGTAGCCCGGTTCTTACTGAAAGATAGGACAGGTTGAACCCGGGGTCTCGTCTCGTACAAACGGGGCCACAGACCCAAGCGGCTATAGCAGGACCATATTGTCACTTCTACTGATCTTGAAGATGTGATGAGATAGCTCATGTCCGGAATGCTTTATAAAATAAACTGTTTTTGATGCATTAGAAGAGGCACTGGATCATAAGAAGACAAATCTGGGCCCGGGAACCAAGACACTTGGGTTTCAGTCTCGGCTCAGCCAGCGATCAGAGCTCTGTTAGCTTAGGCCAGGTTGCTTCTCTGTGGACAGCCTTTCGTTGTCATGGATAAGTGGTGAGATCCGAGTGTTTCTAACCTCTCCCTTGCTCTGTGTCCCCTCGCAGGAGGCCAGGTGGTCAACTTGATGAATCAGCGCCTGCAGACAGGTTTTACAGAGAACGAAGTGCTCCAGATATTTTGTGACACCTGCGAGGCCGTTGCTCGCCTGCACCAGTGCAAAACTCCTATTATCCACCGTGACCTGAAGGTAACAGGCCACACTGTGTTCTTACAGGGTACTTTCCATCTGCCCCGGGGATGGGGGAGATGCTTGGGGCATGTGAGAGAAGCTTAAGGCATGGCAACCTTAGCAGTTCTTACATTCTGCTTGGGGAGAGAAAATACAAATTAAAATAAGGAAAGTACAATACAGGTATTACTGTATTACTTTATTACTTAGGTAGCCTTTAGCAATTCTTTATAATCCCCAAATGCCTAAATACATGTCGTTTTGTTTTTCCTGGTAGAATCCCAAGTTTACTTTTCCAGGGTTATAGAAAATAATATGCTCATTTAAATGGTTTCTGAACAGTGATGCTTGGTGTTTAAAGTCTATCTCAATTTGCAAAATCCATTAAGTGATTATTTTTAAATTTTGTTCTACTAGTTACCATTTCCTTGTACCGGGCCTTTCATATTCTAGTCATTTGACAATGTTTGTTGAATGGCATTGGCACCCGGGTAGGATTCACCGACTTGTGCCACGTACCCTGCTAGCCACTTCATGCACACTATCTCTTTGGAGGAAGATGTTCCTTTAGGTTTTATAGTCAGGGAAACTCAGGTTAGGTGACTTGACTAAGGTCATACAATCAGGAAGGAGCAGCACCAGAATGTGAAGGCAGCTCTTCCGATTCTAAATTACAATTTCTTTTCATCATACCTGTGTTTTGAGAAACACACTTCATGGCTAATAACTTACATCAGCAGCCCCTGGTGTACTTGTTAAATGCAGGCTACTGGAGTCTGCACGGAATCTGGTGGGCTGTAATTTTTATGGTGGTGTCGGGGAAGCCCAGAAATTCATAGCTTAATAATCGCCCTGCGTGGGTTTTGTGTGTTTTAAAGTTTGAGGAACACAGTAGCATACCAGCATTTCTGTTTTGAGGGATTTTTTCTCTTTTCGCTTAAAAAAAATGGATATATCATTCACATACTATAAAATTCACCCTTTCAAAGCGTGTAATTCAGTGGCTTTTACTGTATTTACAAGGCTGTGCAGCCATCACACTATCTAATTCCAGAACATTTCATCTCTCCGAAGGAAACCATGTATATCCCTCAGCAATCACTCTTCATTCCCACCTCACCTCAGCCCCGGGCAACCACTAATCTGCTTTCTGTTGCCTGTTCTGTACATTCCATATAAATGGCTGGTGTTCTTACAGGGTAAGATGCACATACACAATACAATCAGAGGCCTCTTGTGTCTGACTTCTTTCACCTAACATAATGTTGTCAAGGTTTCTGGGTGTTGCAGCCTGTGGCACTACTTCATTTCTTCTCATGGCATGGTATTCACAGTGTAGATAGACCACATTTTGTGGTATCAGTCATCAATTGATGGACATTTGAGTTGTTTTTACTTTGGATATTCTGAACAGGACTATGAACATCCGTGTACTAGTTTTAAGTGGGGACATGTTTTCAGTTCTCTTGAGCGTAGTATGCCTAGGGGCGGAACTGTTGGGTCGTGTGGTGACTGCGGTGAACTTCCTGAGGAACTGCCAAACTGTTTTGTAGAGCGTCTGTGCTGTTTACATCTCACCAGCAATATATGAGGGTGCCGTTTTCTCCACATCCTCACCAACCCTTCTTGTCCTTTTTTTATTTTAGCCATCCAAATCGGTGTAAAGCGGTACATACATCACGGCATTTCTGTACTAAAGCAGTGAGCTTAAGGGAAGATAGGTACATAACTTCAAAAGCCTTAGATAGCCTTCTCCAGTATCCCTCTACCCACAGTCAGGCCTTTTTCTAGTAGAAAAGGGAGAATACATGTCAGTAAATATTATGGGCCTAGCATAGTACAAGTACATGATTCTGTGGAGGTGGTACAATAACATGGTATAATATGGTTCCTACTCCCAAGATGCTTTAGTATTGGTGACAGGATATAAGTGAAACAAATGAAACCTTTAGGTTTAAAATAGAGACAGGTGAAATACAGAACTTTGTAGAACCAAGTGGCAAACAACAGAGTTATCAAGCTGCTTCATGTATGATCAGATTGTGGGACCAGGTAATGGAAGTTGGGATCTTCTGGAAAAGTGGGATTTTACAGGCTTGTGGACTTTAAATGGTCACAAAGAGGACGAAGGACATTCAGGCAGAGAGCAGAGCCCAAGGGCTACCTGGAGAAGGGGACAATGAGGACTTAGAGCCTGCGTGTCCATTTCCAGGCACACTTGTGACACAGTAAGTGCCTGACAGGGCATGAAGGTGAGGGCAAAGGAAGGAGGCAGAGAGGGCCACTGAGCATCCTTGTGGAGAGTGCTGATCCCATGTTATTGAACAGAATCTTCCTTTATTTTAACTGGATTAGATGAGGCCTCAATGATGAATCAGTTCGTACCTGTAAGTAATACCTACCTAATTTACACATTCACAGCTTCTCAGTGCTGCTGTGAGGCGGTTGGTAGGTGTCGCCCAGCGATAGGAGCCTGAAGTACAGAGCTCAGGGTCTACCTGGGGACAGGGAGTAGGACGGGAGTAGGAGCCCCAGACTCTTTCTTCGCTGCCCTGAACGGTCCATGAGATATTTTAGCAGAGGAACATGGAGCAAAGTGGAGTTGGAGGAGAGGCCGCCACGCTGTTCCCAGCTTGTCCTCAGCCCTGTGCCCCTTGACCCACTTCGGTGCTCCTGAGAGTCAGCACAGTGCTGGCGACACAGTGTTGGGCTCTGTAGTTGTGTTTTAATCCGTAGTGAAGACCATCAGGCATGCTGCTGGGTTCCCAAGAGTGGTTCAGGAGACTTTGTTTCCATTTCTTCTCTACCTTGGAAACAGGGAATGTAAATAGGGGCCCCTGGGAGGAGGCCTCGATTGTGATTGTTCCAGAAAAGTCCTGTGGTTGTTGATTGTAGTTATTGACTCCTGGTTGTTTTGATTGAAGGTTTCCCAGACTCCCCATATCTTATACTCTGTGCCATATAGCTGCTTTTGTTAGCAAATTAGATTTTATTGATTGCTACTAATATGTGCCTAGTGGGCAGTCCATTTGCGTACCACACTGCCCGCCTCCTGAGGCCTGACCAAAAAGTCCTTGTGTACCTCTTGTTTGCCATCACATAGTCCCCGACACCCTGAGATCCATGTCCGGCCACTACAGCCCTAGCAGTAGCCAGAGCCAAGAAGTTCTTTATTCTCCTGCTGGCCAGAGGAAGTGCTGGCTGCTGATCTTTAGTTGCTCCTCTAAGCAGATTTACATTTAGTGAGGAGGCGCCATCTTGAATAAAAGTCAGTAAGACATGAAAAGCGCAGGCCAGGCCAGCTGCGGATTCCCTTGTCGAGCCAGTGCCACCCTGGGTCTGCTTGTTCACCCGCAGAACCCAGGAAAAGCCCCTCTTGCCCTGCCTACCACGTGTGTGGTCTTTCTTTCACATTATGTGTAGGAAATAAGCTGAAAGCGGTCCCTATCCTGAAGCAGCTTATGTTCTAAAAATAACCATTACAGAAGTTCTGTTCTTTATTGGAGGTCTTTCTTCAAATACAATATTTTCACAGTTTAATCATTTCTCTGTTTTTGTTTTAATTTTTCTCTCTCTGAGGAAAGAATCATTGCAGATCATGGGGTCATAGAGCTGGGAAGGTCACCTAAGCCAGCCCTCTCCTGTTACCAACGAGGAAGCCTCTGCCCATAAAGGCTGTGACCTGCACAGCTAATTCTGTGGTCAAACTAGAACAAAAGGCCAAGGGTTTCTACTCCTATTTTGGTTTTTGTTTATTTGTTTTTGCTCTGTTATACCATGCTGTTTGTCCAGGCACTTAAGAAAGGGTTAAGATTTAATAAGTGCGTTCAGATTGAGAAAGTCATGAATGCCTCCTCTTCTGTCAGAAAAGAGATTTTGATTTCATGAAGGACAGTAGGATGAAGATACTTGTCCCAGTTTTGGAATCACAGGTTTGAAAACCTACGTTTATCTAATCCTCCAAAATTTCTAGTGATTGAAATGCCTGAATGCCATATCTGTTTGGAATAAGGTCAAGATGAAGGGTCAGTAGGAGGTGGCTTTCCAGACCTTTTAGCTACAGCTGCAAGCAGAGTTTGGGAGGGACAGATTTAATAACCCTCTTAAGCCGACGGGTTGGGAAATAAGGTCAGCAGCAGTAAGCCCTCAAGAGCTGGAAGACTGTAGGATTGTAAGCATTGGTCACCAGTGTTAGGCTTACCTCCTAAGGGACTTTGCCAAAAACAGATCACGAGGGAAGTTCTCTGGAGCTTCCAGAAGATGATATACGAACGTCCAGTTAGTTCTCGCCCTTCCTCGTCCACCTAAACCTCTCTGGACCGTGCTCTAGACCTGGCCTTAGTCGCCTCCCCTCTAGACAATTGCGCCTGCCCTCGTTTTCTCCCTTCTCCTCTCTCACCATGCTAACCTTCCTGAAACACCTCTTTTCATCTGCTGAGTATCTCCCTAGCAGCCTTCCTCAGGCTGCCCTCTGTCAGCTGCTCCGGTCCTCTCGCTTTCTCCCTTCACGGTCGCCGGCGTGAACCACCCTTGTTCCTTAACGGCACAACGCACATCAGTGCAGTGGTGAGAGTGTAGCTTCAGCACTCAGGCAGCCCCATCCTGCCCTGCCAGCCTGGCGACTTCAGGACTGGACTCCATTTTCTCATTTCTTAAATGGGGACAATAATAAGGCTTTGTAAGAATTTCATGAAATCCTGTAGGTGAAAGTGCAAGGTGCAGCATCTGGCTCATAGGGAGTGCTGTTAGTTACTGACACTATTGTGATTGTCATCATCCCCGCCTCTGTGCCTTTGCTTCTATTATGAGGTCCACTTACCTAAGTCCTTCACTTCCCCAAGACCCAGCAGTATCTGGCCTCCCCATTCACAAGAGCACTAGCCCTTAGTATGTCCAGTCCCGTGTCCTCAGTTTCCTTTGCAGCACCAGCGCCTAGCACAGTACTGTCCCAGCCAAGGTGTCCTTCTTCTGTGCCTCAGATGCCTCGAGTCTGCTCCTGTCCTCTGGGAGTGCCCCTCCCCCAGTGGGTCCGTGGCTGCTCCCTTCATTCAGGTCTCTGCTCACCTCATCACAGTGACCGTTCCAACTGTGTTCCAACCTTCCCCTTACATATATTTAACCTGTTGGGGCGTTTTTTCCTAACAGTTATCACCACCTGGCAATTATACTTACTTTTTATTCTCTTCCAGTAGACTCTAAGCAACACAAGCAGCTGAACGTGGATTTATTCATAACCTTATCCCCCAGAACCTACTTGGCATATAGTAGGAGTTTAAATGTGTGTCTGCCTCTAAAATGAGTGGTAATAACTTCTTAAGTTTATATAGGGAGATTTATAGTTTGCTTTCATGTACATTCTCTTACTTGCTTTATAACAACCATGATAGAAATATTATTAGCTTTACATCGCAGATGAGAAACAAGCCCAAAGAGGTTTAAGAGTTTGTCCAAGGTCAGATGTCTAAATAGTCCCTGAGCTCTTCTGACCGCCAAGTGCAATGTGGTTGCAGCGTGCCAGGCTCTGTGTTAAGTGTGTTGTTGATGGCAGCGCTGGTGGTGACGAAGGGCAGCGACCAGCTTGATCTTGGAGGTTTCCACAGGTGTTCCAAGTCACGGGGACAAGGGTGTTACAAGACTGAGAAGGTGCAGAGGGTGTGGCATCTGCTGAGGTGGCTGCTGCCAAGTGAGGTCACCTTCACAATCTCATGATCCTCCCAGCACACCTGCAGAGCGTCCAGAGCAGGGCTCCTGGTTCTTACCTGCATTAGTATTTCTTTGATATTGATAAGGCTTCACCAACATTGATATTTCTGGCTTTCGGTCCACTTTTGTACACACTCTTACTTTTTAACTGCTCTTTCTACAAGTATAGTTTGATACTAAGCTATCTTTATGGGAAGGTTGATAACGGTACAACTGCTGAGTTCTGCCACTCTGGAGCTAACCAGAAATACAAACTGAGTTTTTTAGGCGAAGGGGATAAAAACAAGACAAAAACCCTATGTGCCTCATTATTATTCTGTCTTATCTCAGCTTCCCTCCCGCCATGCTCCCCACCAGCCCAACCCAGTGATTTTGGTCCCTGGAACTCCTTCGTTTGTATTTTGATGTGAATTAACTTCATAGTTTTTTAGATTGTACATTCTAGCATTAGAAGAATAGAAACTAATTTGGGAAGGGACCTCACACGTACAATGGAAGATGCATGGTTGAGCATGTGGCCAAGAAAAAAGATCGCTAATGGATATTGAATAAGGGACAGAAAGGTATCTGGTGTATGTAAAATACTGGACTGGGTATTGCAGGAGACACACAGGCATAGTGTAATTAGAGACCAGAGGTTGGCAAACTTTTCTGCAAAGGACCAGATAGTAAATATTTTAGGCCTTGTCAGCTGAATAGTCTCTGTCATAACTACTCACCTCTGCCACTGGAGCTCAAACGCAGCCATAGACTAGAGGATAAGTAACCAATGGGCATGGCTCCGTTTGTCCCAGAGGTCTTACTTTGGCAGCCCTTCCTATGGACAGTAAGTTCTTCAGATTTTGTAGGGTGTTATGGAAGTTTTACTGAGGATTTATGACTTGAGCAAAGCCTTGAAGAATGGCTATGATTTGACAGGTGGAGAATGAGCAATTGAATAAAAGGATAAACCAGGTGATACAGGGAATGCTTATGAGACGTTGAGCAAAGCAGCCTAGCTGGTGATTAGACACCTGTTTCCTCATTGACTAGATTCCTATTATGGGACATTTGTGACCATAAAGGAGCAAGGCAGCCCTGTCCTTAAGCTTGTATCCAGTACACTGGGCAGGTATAGTCACCACACCCAGCACGGTTGGAGATACTATGGGTGGGGACTTTGAGTGATTCATCTGCTTCCTACCCTGGCAGAAAGGTAATTCCCTGACTTTCTCTAGAACTAAATTGCCTAGATTTACTTCCCAGCTTCATCACTGTGGAGCCTCACTCTCCACATCTGTAAAACAGGGATATTATTATATTATTATGAGGATAATCCATGTAAAGTGCTGAGTACAGTTTCTGATAGTAAAAGCTTAGGAAATGGTAGCTGGTCTGTTTATAACCTCTGAAGTGGATTGGAAATATTAGTATTGCTTTGTCAGAATCATTTTAGATCCCTAAAGTGAGTGTATGTTCAGGATAGCTTAACTGTTTCACTTCGGGTTAAACTGATGAGCTTTTGAAAAGCCGTAGATGGTAGAAATATTTGCTTGCCTTAGCCTTATCTCTGGAGAACAAGAGCCTGTCCGTAAGAGGTGATAGCCATAGTTCACACTACCTTATGTGGCTAAAAATTCCAAGGTCGAAATTCTAGGTTAAAGTGATTGTAGGTTAGTAGTGCCGCAGGTGCAAAAGCATATCTTTTCTGGAACAATAGACTTTAAACTCAGGCCTCATAGGCTTCCCACAGATAAATTCCAAGGTACAGGAGTTAACAGCAACAGTAACAAAACCCCTCATAACAATACACGGAGTGAGACTCAGTAGGAGTAAAAGACAATAAATAAAAGAATCAGTTTGCAGCAAAGACTTTAGGTATTAGATTTAGCAGATACAGACTATAAACATTTTTATAATACATAATGTAATTTTTGGAAGCATTAAAGCAAGTGTAGGTAGAAATGAGTATTGGAACAAGAGACTATCACAACTGACCAGATTTTTTTTTTTTTTTTTTAAGAACCATTAGCAGTAGTAGAGTCTGGGTATTTGGTGGCTCCTATCTTGCTTCTGACAGACGCACACACACACATAAGCACAGTATTAAATGTGTTTCTGTTTTTTAACTTATTCCATTCAACCAACTTATTCCAACCAACCAACATTCCATTTAACCAACATTGCATGACTGAGGCCACTTCTGTAGCAAGCACTATGTTAGGCACTGGTAGAGAAGACTACAAGTACGATGAAGAGATGGTGCTTATCTTTAGGGAGCTTATAGTAGATTCTGGCCTTTGTTTTCCAAAGGCGATCAGTCTTTGGAAAGCTGAAGACCAAAGACAATGGAGACTACAGACTTACTGGCCTAACAAGATTTTTTGGCTGCCATTTTACTGCCCACACATAGCCAGGTCTGTCCTCCAACATACCGGTCAGCTCAATTCACCTAGACCAAAAATGATTCAGTACATCCTGAGTACAGAAGTGCCCACTATTTTGGAGTTATTCTTGCCTTGGCATACTCCTTTGATACCAGGGATTTCTGTAGATTCTGGTCTTCGTAAGCTCCCGTCTACCTGGAACTGCTAACTCACTGTCCAAAGAATTCATCTATAAAAAGATAAGGTAATACTTCAACAGGATAACTGGACATTTGCCCACGGGCCTTTAATCGCGTTGAGAAGTAACTAAAATACAGCAAATTCTGGAAATCCTAACTTATTGTAGTGAAGAAATTGATATATGCATGTATAAAGCTCAAGTGAAAACACTGACATCAGGAAGAATGAAGTACTAAAGGACCATGGGGAAAGAGTGACATTCGCCTGAGCGGGTGCTTGAGGAAGGCTTCAAAGAAGAGGTGGCATTTGAACTGGAGTTTGGAAGATGAATGGGATATTGATAGTTGGGTTAGGGGGTGGGGATCATAGAGAGCATTCTAGATTGAGAGAAAAGCATGAGAAAAGATACAGAGACTTAAAAGTATTAGGACTATTTCTGCCGAGGTGAGAAATATGGTTGGAAATCTAGGTAGATGGGACTCTCGTTTCGCCATCATGGAATTTCCTCTATTCTCCTTTTAACCTATTACTGTTCTTTTTGTTCACTTGGGGTGACCCCTGGCGAGCTACTTGGAGGTGAAGAACTTTCCCGTGCATATTAATGGGATTATCAGAAATAGAATATTTTATTTATGTGACTATGAACCAAATTTTCGTATGCATCACTAAATAATATCTTGTATTGAGTGGTTGGGGAATGTTTTTCAGGTTGAAAATATCCTCTTGCATGACCGAGGCCACTATGTCCTGTGTGACTTTGGAAGCGCCACCAACAAATTTCAGAATCCGCAAACTGAGGGAGTCAATGCAGTAGAAGATGAGATTAAGAAGTAAGCCTTTCCTCTCTTCTTGGAGTTTCGTCCGTTAGCAGATCAGCAACAGTACTTTCAGCTTCTGGATGAGCTGGTCAGGGTGGGAAGACCACGGTGCTAGTCATGGCGCCCCTTGTCTCAGAGCATCATGTCGGCAGTGGGGTTGTTTGATTTTAAGAGGAGGATGTGGACGGGGTTTCCAAGCGTTAATCAATAGAGTAAAATGAAGGACCGTACAGCGCTTTATCAATGGGCCAGTGGTGACTGTACACAGATATTTTGACATATGTCACACAGCTGTTAAAAAGCAGAGTGGTGCACAAACCATAGAGGTACTGTGATGTTTTTTAGTGAATCCCAACAACTGTGACATTATCGTCAGTTGGGTGTGCTTTTCACTGAACCTTGCATTGCCGTGTATTCCTTCTTGCTCCAAAGGAGCTCGCCAACCTAGTGGAATTAATGGTAAGTAGGAATGTGAAGTCTCTGCAGATACTGAATCACTGACTTCCATGAGAAGATTTCTGGCTCCAGTTAAGAACCTGACCCATTTTCCCATATGGTCAAGAGTGTTAGATTTTTCACAGGCCACAGTACTCACTAATAACTACTAATAAACCAGCAGTCTAGTGTGCACACCTATGTCCCGATCCTTAGTCTCCTTTCCTGCATCACTCTTGGCAGCCAAGCATGGGGCGGGAAGACTTCTGGTCCAAGACACTGGTGGACCCCCAAAGCATGGTGCCCTCTGGGCTTTAGAGACTCAGGTAGCTTAAGTCACATACTTGGCTACACCAAGACACTCGCTTTGAAGCGGAGCTTGTACTATTCTTTCCTGGAGCCAGAGATAAGAAGAAACCTGTTGCGTTATTCCTCTTCCAGCAGCAGAGATCTCTCCACCTCCCACCCCAACCAGGGTCCTCTTTCTGCTATTCTGCAGTGTCTCAACCGGGATTAAGCATCTGCGCGGAGCCATCCTTAAGGGAATTACTATTTTTAAAAACAAATCAGCAAGACATCGAACAATAAGCATTTGCAGGAGATTTTTTCATTTGAGGACCCGAGAAAAGTTGCTTTTAGAGTTTATTTAAGTGCCTTAGTGTCTGGGTCTCCCCACGCTCTCAGATAGAAGGACGGCTTCTAAGGGGCCACGGGCGTGCACCAAGGACAGCTCTTCATTTTATCTGCACTAATATGTCACACTCTCTTCTGCAGATTGCTCCCAGGGAACTAGACTTTATTAATATAAATATAAATGTGTTTAAAACGTATTTCTGCTACCCCTGGTTTTTAATGATAGCATTGACATATTTAACAAAAAACAAATCTCTTGATTGTAGATACACAACGCTGTCCTATCGAGCACCAGAAATGGTCAACCTGTACAGTGGCAAAATCATCACCACGAAGGCAGACATTTGGGTAGGTGTCACCTAACCCATCCGCATCTCAGATACAGCAGTCTTGACTGTGAATTCCAAGTCTAATCTAGACGGTGCCATAGCAGGAGTGGCCGCTGTACCGTATCACTGTCTCCTTACCTCTCAGAGTTAGCCTTGAGGTGACCAGCCACTGCTCTGTGAAGCATGTCAAAGGAAATTATTTTAGAGCTCTGTGAAAATTATTCAGGTGACCTGCCTTATTTAGGTGGCTTTCATATGTGTATTACTAGGTCCTAAGAGCAAAACAAAATAACTGCAATACTTGTTCTTTATCGGAGCACGATTTGGTAATGCTGGTAGAAATGTTGTAACTCAGCAGCCACGTGTTGGTGCTGAGTTCTAAATTCAAGTTTCTAATGGTTACTAGTGCATAGTTTTTCTATCTGCCGGTAAATGTGGGCGACGCCAGTATGTCTCAGTAGACCCATTTGCAGTTATGGTAAATAAACCACTTGTAGCAATCTGCTTTATTTTTTTTAGGCTCTTGGATGTTTGTTGTATAAATTATGCTACTTCACTTTGCCATTTGGAGAGAGTCAGGTGGCAATTTGTGATGGAAACTTCACAATTCCTGATAACTCTCGATATTCCCAAGACATGCACTGCCTGATTAGTAAGTATCTCAAGGTTCTGGTTTCATATTTTTATCTCCATCTCTAGGAATGAACTGGGGGACAAAGGGATTAGGTCCCAGGAGTGATGGGTTGGATGCAAAGATAAATCAGTCGAGAAGAATTGGCCTCTCAAAGATAATACCACAGTGTCTCGTTAGAGTGTAGGTCTTTTTGCTAGAAACCTAAACTCTCTTAGGCTTGAGCAGAAATCCTAACGGTACTTTGAGCAGTACAGTACCGCTCTGTTCTCTTGCAGTCAGTATGAAAGAGTCCAGCTGACTCCTATCAAGCGATAAAGAAATTCATCTCTGCGAAACTGGAAGCAACTCAAATTGAAATGATTGCTGTGCGTTGGCTGGAGTGAATACATAATTAAGACCGTCTAACTCTGTAGAACTAGGGTTTTTTTTCTCTCTTTAGGTTAATCCCTGGATTTTGATAACAAGCATTTAAGCTCAACGCTTTGTTTAAAATGTTTTTTAAGGTTCTCCACTCTTATGCATCGGCACAGCAAGCATATGTACTAATTCATTAACCAGATGGCAGAACAAGCAATCTTTGCTCAAGCCCTTGTGCTCACATGTGAAACAGAGACGTTTTGTCATCTTTTTGCATTGGTCACGGGATTCAGCATCTAAATTTTAACCATTGTGGGTTATAAATCTTGAGTGACCCAGTTTGGGTCCTAGGTAGGGCTGTGCTGAAGAAAACAGAAGCACACGTGGGGTGCAGCATCTGACACTTGTTAAGGCCCTACTTGTACCTTATTTAATTCTTAAAGTCTTACGTAGTAAATTTAATTATCCCCATTATACAAATGAGGACATAGAGGCTGAGACAGTATAGGTAGCTTACCCAAGTTAACATAGTTACAGCTTTTAGATGACTACCTATTCCACTGTGCCAATTTTATCAACCAAAAAAGGGAGGGGGGTATTTAAAGAAACGGACTATGGCATTTAATGGTCGTTGAATTGTTTCCAGAGGTAAAGCATTAGAGTGGTCCCTCCTTATCCGTGGTTTGGCTTTCCACGGTTTTAGCTGACCGCAGTGGGAAGCAGATGAGCCTTCTGACGTCTAGTCAGAAAGGTCGGTAGTAGCCTAACATTACGTCACTGTGCCTGCGTCATTCAGCTCATTTCACCTCATCACGTAGGCATGTTGTGCTTTCACATTACCACGAGAAGAAGGGTGAGCAGAGTGTCATGCGATGTTTGAGAGAGAGAGGCCATATTCACATAACTTTTATTGCAGCATATTCTTATAATTGCTCATTTTATTATTGTTAATCTCTGACCGTACCTAACTTATAAGTTGAGCATTATCGTAGGCATGTGTGTAGAAGAGAAAACATGATATATACTGGATTCAGTACTAGCCGCAGTTACAGGCAACCACTGGGAGTCTTGGAACGGGTTCCCCATGGATAAGGAGGGACTACTGTTCTAGAACCGCAACTTCGTAAGCGAAGGTTGGAAGGCTATCTATAAGAAAATGGCCAAATTTGATGCTGGCATGGTAGGATGTTTTTGTGAGACATTTTCTTTTTCACATTTGTACAGCAAGTTCATATTGGGAAAAGCAAGTCTTTATGAATGTCTCTAACACTGACATCTTTCCCAAACTCTGACCTATTTCATGAAAGTTTACAAACTACTTAAAGATTCCATGGTCTCCCTAGAGTCACAGTTCTAAAATTTGTTGTGATTGCCCATTTACTGCCAACACACAGCTCCCCTCTCTTTTCACTTCCTATCAGTGGTGTCACCATTCAAGCCTGGATAACTGAAGTTTGAGGTTTGTATCTGGCTCATAAGAGAGTAAAGAGTCAGCCGTTTTCTAGGCAGCATTAATTCCTTGGAGCTTCTCCTGGTTCCATCCCATTCTCTGTTGCCATCACTGTCGCTGGCCAGCTCATGCCTGTACTGTTGGACTGGCCAGCAGTCTCTCTCCTCCCTCAGTCAGCCGAGCACCGCTTCCCCATGAGATGAGTCATACGGAATGCCACCCTGTCAGGTCCCTGTTAGTAAACGTCTTGGTTTGCCAGTGGTCCCACAGTAGGGCCCAGCTTCCCAGGATGGCATTTCAGACCCTCCATACTCTGGTGCCACCCCGCCAGCCACCCCGCCGTATTTCCCTGTGTGCCCTGACAAGGAAGTCTCTGTTCTGTCCTTCCAACACCTGCATTTCCTCATAACGGGGCACTCTTTTGCCTTTCTCCAAGTCCGTTTTTGCCCAGGCTGTTCTCTCATCGAGACTCTCTTTTTCCCCTCTTTCCCCTGACTGACTAAACTCTTTCCTGCCTTCAAGGCCCAGCCCAAACCCTGCTTCTTCTGCAAGTCTCCCGCAAGACTGCAGCCTCATCAGTTTTGCCGGTACTTAGTGTTCAAACCATTCATTTGGTTCCATAAACAGTAAATTGCCTTGCATTGCTGTTGGTGTGTATGCATGCGTCTGTCTGTGTGACTTCACAAAGATTTTTTTCCTGGGGATTTTTCCAGCTTCAGGAAGGGCAGAAGCTTAAAGGACCTGGAAATGAACAAATGTTCTGTAGATCATGTAAAAGTAGAGATGTGTTTATTATTTTGTAATTTCTTTTAGAATGCAAACTAGCTTATATCTCCAACAAAGGAATAAAAAGTCAGTTCTTGAATTTTGAGTTTTGAGGGGCACCTGACTGGTTCGTTCAGTGGAAGATGAGACTCTTAATCTCAGGGTTGCGAGTTTTAGACCCATGTTGGGAGTAGAGATTACTAAAAAAACCCAAAAAAAACCAAAAAAACCCAAAAACTGAAAACACCTGAGTTTTGATTATAATTATCAAGGATAATCATTTGTTTAGCAAGATATTATGAACTAAGGAAGCCAGAAGCAAGACCCTGTAACTTCCTAGGTGCCAGAATATGAAGGTGGTGATTTTCATATTGAGAATTTGCTTGAGTCCCTGTTGTACAAGCCGCAGAATGTGAACTTCAAGTATCTTTGTTATAGTTCAGAAACTTTGTTACTTTCTTGTGGGTATTACAAATGTTCGGGAAGTTATAGCTTCCATTTCTGAGAGGGGAGGAAAAGAGCTAATTGTACTGTCTGACTTTTATGAGAAATAAAAATGAAAGTAACATTTAGTAATAGGAATTTTACTTCCTAGCTAATGTAATAAGTATTAGAATATTATTAAGTAAATTCACATATGTTTGTCTTAGGGTATATGTTGGAACCAGACCCTGACAAAAGGCCGGATATTTACCAGGTGTCCTACTTCTCATTCAAACTACTCAAGAAAGAATGCCCAATTCCTAATGTACAGGTACGTGAAAAATGCTTTTTAGGGAAAGTAAACATTATCAAATCGTCGTTTAAAATTCCTCAGGTGTTAACCAGCTGTTTAATGACTATAGACGTCCCTTGTTTTATCTGATAGGGGGCGTTCAAACAAAGCTAAGTATGAAGCAATTACTATAAAGAGAATCCAATTTTCCTATAAAATTTAATTATTAAACTAAGACCATTACACCAAAAAATAAAAAGTTCCCTAGGGATTAAGTTGAGCGCTTTGGGTGAAGATTGACCAACTTACTGTCTTGTCGACTTCCACAGTTCACTAAGATCCAAGTGCCCGTTGTATTTACCTAGCAGTGAGTGGTAAGACAGGCTGCTTTCCTGAGGCAGTACTACCTACTAGATGTAAGCCTCCTTGTCCCTTTTCTCCTTTTTTGCAGCAGAACTTTCTTGATTCTCCTTCTGCTGTCTGCCACTTATAACACACTCCTATTCTGCCACCCTCCCCACACACATCAGGCCATAGGAATGTTTTCTACACTTAGTAAGCCGAAGCTCTAACTCACCAGCTTTTGGAGTACAATGCTTGCAAACACCCTTTTTTATGGTCTTAGCATATTTTTCATGTTGTAGTGTGATCCAGCTCCCCTGAACATTTTACTAATGGATGCCATAATAAACAAGTTCTAATCCAAAATTGGCTTCTCAGCTTTCCCAATAATGAACTTTTCATGTTACTGTTGGGGCTTGAGGATGCTAATAAATAACACTCCTCTTTCACTCCCACGTTTGAAATCAGATGTGGGAACCATCCAGATGGAACTCAGAGTATTGGCTTTATTACTAATGAGATTGAGTCAGAGAATGTAGCTTGACCAGTCAGGCTCCCTAACATTAGATCCACATGACTGAGCCCGGAGTGCCCGATGCCGGAGAGAAGGCTCTCCCCTAAAGGAGGGAGCACACAGTGAGCCAGGCAAGCTCATGTTTTTCTCCTAGTCCTATCAGTCAAATAAGTCACTCTTCTCCCTTGGGAGAGGAATGTTTGGAGAGTGGAAGAGTAGCAGGGAGAGATACTCTAGCAGAAATTCTCCCCACCTGGAAACATGAAGGAAATGGGAGGTCCCTCCTAAAAGCCTAAATATGTACTATTACTAGTATTCCATTTCCTGGGTTTCTGGATTAAAATGAGGAATCCTGTACAGGAACCCAACATGGACATGTTTTTCTTTTGCTGTCCT
This sequence comes from Paguma larvata, assembly GCA_030068075.1. NCBI lineage: Eukaryota > Metazoa > Chordata > Mammalia > Carnivora > Viverridae > Paguma > Paguma larvata. The sequence continues at coordinate 52,083,722 of CM057836.1, forward strand.
ACTTTCCCATTCATAGAGTTAAATAACCTGAAACATAATTGGAAGCATTCAGATTGGTAACTAGTTTTTAAAAAGTCAGCTTCATGGGGCACCTGGATGGCTCAGTCAGTTGAGCATCTGACTTCAGCTCAGGTCATGATCTTGCAGTTCATGAGTTCGAGCCCCTGCATTAGGCTCTGTGCTGACAGCTCAGAGCCTGGAGCCTGCTTTGGATTCTGTTTCCCTCTCTCTCTGCTCTTCCCCTGCTCACACTCTGTCTCTCTCTCAAATAAATAAACATTAAGAAAAAAAAAAAAAAAGCTTCACAAGTCTCAAGCCATTTGGGTTCTCACTCAGCAGTGCTAAGCAGTTGTTGTGTGGTCGGGGAAGTAGGACTCCCTCAGGAGCCGGTGTTAGGCGGCCGGCACAGAATCCGGGCGGGAGAAGTTCTGCTGGCCTCATGGGTTGAGGGGTGCCTCACATGCTGTTAGAGGCATTGGCTCAGCAACCAGACAGGTCGTAGCCGTGGTTTTCTCCCAACATTTAAGCTTGAAGATGGAATGCACGGCTGGGTACGTTGATGGTTAGCGCTGACTTCTCTAAGTCTAGCTGATAGCTTAAATGGTAATACAGGTTACAGACATCTCTTTCCCTTTCCTTTCTTAACACCGTCTCTAAGCCGTGCAGTAGGAAGCGAAGGGTCCATAAGGTTGGGAGGAGGCGGGGGAGGAGTGTGCTGCACGCAGGCTGCTCTGGCCTCTTCTTTGTTATGCTGCCACCTCCCTGAGTGGGGCTGAGTCTGGTGGGATCTATACCTTTGGTTGACTTCCCTCTAATAGAAATCAGGGTCTGGAAGCCCCTCTGGAAGACCCCGACATGTATTTCCATTCGCCCAGTCATGCCGGTTATCCTTGTACAAAGAAATCTGTAATGTCCTTTTTTGGTTTCCTTTCAATTTCTAGAACTCTCCCATTCCTGCAAAACTTCCTGAACCAGTGAAAGCCAGTGAGGCAGCTGCAAAAAAGACCCAGCCAAAGGCCAGGTAAGAAGTGCCTGTCTGCGCGTGCACATGTCCTGCACCAGCTGCCACGGTGAAGGTGCCTTATGATTGTTACGCTGCCGCGGCCAGAGGCCATGCAGAGCAGGAGAGCAAGTTGTCTCTTCCAGGCAGAAACTGTTCTGGGAGAGTGCAAGGAGGAACATAGGGAAACACAGTGATATACATTTGAAAGCGAATCCAGAACTCTGCAGCCGTTTCTTTTGTTTGGGAAGAGGAGCAGGGGCATTCAGAGATGAGGCAACAGCAGACTTTAAATATTGCTTGTACCGTGGGGCGCCTGGGTGGCTCAGTCGGTTGAGTGTCCGACTTCGGCTCAGGTCATGATCTCACGGTTCGTGGATTCGAGCCCCGCGTAAGACTGTGTGCTGACAGCTCAGATCCTGGAACCTGCTTCGGATTCTGTGTCTTCCTCTCTCTCTCTGCCTCTTCCCCTGCTCACACTCTGTCTCTCTGTCTCCAAAAATAAATAAAGATTAAAATAATACATAAATACATACATACATACATACATACATACATACATACATACATACATAAATATTGCTCATGCTGGAGGGTGTGTCCTGGCCCTCGTGGAGCCTGGTTCACCACCCTAGTCCTTCACCTCCCCTTCTTTCTTACTTTCTGTGGCCCTGGCCACGTCAGGAGAGTGCAGGTCAAGGCACTGACTCCATGACCAGCAGAAGAGCTTGTGGGTCTTAGCTAATCACATACATCTCCACATGGAGTGTGGAGTCTTCGAAGAATCAGATGCCAAGAGAGGATTGAAGAAGCTAGGATTTTACTTGGCTGTGAGAGAAATTAGGGAGGGAGCCGGGCAAGGCTGGGAGAGCTGTCAGAGGGCGATGAAAATATAAACCAGAGAGAGGAGGGAAGACTGGGTGGAAGTGACCTAAAAACTGCCACACAATTTAAGGAAGGTGCACCAAAGGTGTCTGGGAACCCTCGGCTACCAGAGGAGCCCCTCTGTCCCGGGAACAGGCCTACTTTAATACACCTGTGGCTGGGGTGTTAAGACTGACAGCAGCCTGTGGGAAGCATGGCCTCAGCACAAACATGGCGGTGGATTCCAGGAGCACAGCAGCCGGGGCACATGGTCTTTGCATGCCTTACATGCTGAAGGCCTGCAGGGCGCATCGTCATGGCCGCCGTGCTTCCAAATGGCAGGTCCTGAGGTTAGTGGAGATGTTTTACTCCTCTTTTTTCCTACCATGTTCCTATGCCAAGGAAGCGTCACCAGCAGACCATCAACAACGTACCTTAGATGGGAATATGTGCATTTTCATAGAACGGTAAAGTAATTTCTACATTTTAAAACATTCTTAAATATTTACAAAATAAATATAATGCCGACGTGGCTCTAAAGTAATTCTTTTTAACAAACTGAGCGAACTGCATCCACGTTGTTGCTTTGTAGTCTGTTTCTTACCTAAGTCGGCCATGCTCACCTCTGGAAATCGCTGATTTAATTAGCTGACCATTTGGGTTTATGGACATATTGCACCAGGCCCAAATATGGTGGGTGCCGAGGCTAAGCAAGGGATCCATTCCCTCAAAGCCCTCACACATATAACAGTGCCGGTATCCGTTTGAGTGGTGCTCTGAGTGTAAAACGGAGAAAATAACCCCTGCGACATGAGGCAGCTGCGAACAGCAAGTGCATCCGTCCCGGGAAACTGCTCTACAAACTGTAGAGTGCCCGGGCTGTTAGTTTGTACGGACTCAGCAATGCTGCGAGAATACACAGACCTTACAGCCGAGAGGTTTGGGTTATCTATAATTTACGATGATTTAATTCGTGTTGTCGCATTTACTCCCCAGGCCTGAGAGGTGAGTTTTTCTTTCTAACTCCGTTTTGAAGTAACCACTCTTCACGGAGGCATCGTGTGTACCAGACCATACTAAGTTCTTTATCTAAATGAGATGACTTTATTTTCCTTGAAATAAATCTACGAGTCACTGTTGTTGTCCTCACAGACTCAGAATTATAAGTTGCCCAGGGCAGTTAACCAATATGTGGTTAGTGAGAAACCCAGAACTTCAGCATCCGTACTCTGCTCTGCACGTTAAGTGATTTGTCCACAAGCACGTGGGTGGGACCACGTAGAGCCCGAGCTCCAGGCCTCAGGGTCTGTGTTTTTTCACAGCATATTGAAGTTCATACAGACTAACATTTTGAGCGCTCCACAGTTCACAAGAACAGTTTCACAGTCATTGATGCATTTGATGTTCACATCTGCCTCATGATGTATTATTTTCTCCATCTTACACATAAGGGACCCAAGACCAGAAGAGATAAAATGACATACCTCTTCTTGCCCAGCTAGGCTCAAATATTGTTTTGTGTGACTCCAGATCCCTTTATTTGTAGGATGTTACTCTTAAGAGAAATCCATCCATTGTGGAGGTTCTTACATTTGGTTTCTATAGAAGTCTGTTTGACTCTCTTACCCTTGGCCGTATTTTTCTTACACCTTTTTCCTCTTCTCCAACATCTGTCCTGTTTTCCTTCCTACCTTCCTTCCCCAGGTTACAGCCTCCCTAAGTAAGACAGCTTTTATATTACCAGTTCTCTACCCCACACAAGAGCTTCATTCTAGCAGATTTCAGAGGAAAGCGTCAGGGTCCACCATGGAGATACGTCATAGGGAAGGACCTGGGGCCAGCTGCTTTGCTTCCTACTTGGCATTTCATGGAAGCTGTGCCAGACATACTTTGGAACTATTCACGAAGCTTGTTTATTTTGGCCTTAACTTTAGTTATACTCTAAAGTGCTTTTTCAAAAGATAACTACTCTGGTGGCTTAGTTGATTGAACATCCAGAGTCTTGATTAGGCTCAGGTCATGATCCCAGTGTCGTGGGATCGAGCCCTGCATTGGGCTCTATGCGGAGCCTGGAGCCTGCTCAAGATTCTCTCTCTCTTTTCTCTTCTGCCATTCTCCCCTGCTCATGCTCTCTCTCTAAAATAAAAATTCTTAGGGGGACACCTGGGTGGCTCAGTTGATTAAGCGTCCGATTTCAGCTCAGGTCATGATCTTGCAGTCCATGAATTCGAGCCCCACGTCGGGCTCTATGCTGACAGCTCAGAACCTGTGGAGCCTGCTTCGGATTCTGTGTCTCCCTTTCTCTGCCCCTCCCCTGCTCACGCTCTCTCTCTCAAAAATAAACAAACATTAAAAAATTAAAAAGATAAAGTAAAAATTTAAATTACATTAAAATTTAAATTTAAAATACATTAAAAAAATAAATAAAATAAAATACATTAAAAAAAAAAAAAGACAATTATTCTGATCTGAGTTAGGAAGTAGCCAGCCGCCTGGACTGCTATAAATGACTGGAAGTTACCATGTGAACTGTAGCACCATCACAAGGAACAAGTAGACCATACAGTAGTCCTCCCTGTAGTAATTTGGATTAGATTTGGCTGTGAGTTAAAGAACGTCCAAAATGACAGTGGCTCATATAAGATAGATATTTATCTTTTCTTTCAAGTAAGCTAAGTCTGGAGCTAAGTACTCAGTGCCATCTCTACAATTGTGGCCGTGATCTCTCGGACCAAGAGGTAGCATTCCTGTTCCAAGCAACAGGATGAAGGAATAGCTAAAGAAGAAGACAGACAAATGGCATACACTAGTTATTTCTTAAGGTTTCTAGAAATTACCATATAACAATCTGCTTTCCCATGTAAGGCCAAAACTTAGACACATTAGCCACACCTGATTATAAGAGAGGCTGGGCAATGTGATTTTTACTCTGGGTGGCCCAGTGCCCAGCTAAAAAAAGTTTTTAATTGAAATATATTTGACATAGAATATTGTATAAATTTAAGGTGTACAACAGCTAAAACTTTTATTAACTTGGGAAGAAGGGGAGCATGTGTATTGGAGGAAATAGATACGTGTCATATTCCCCAAATCCTTTATCATAATTTATTTACTTATTCCTTATAGTTGCCTTATTGGATTCACTCATTCGCATGCCTCATTCTCTCACTCACTCATTCTCTCTTTTACTGTAGAGAGACTATTTTGATAGCTAGTTCTAACCAAGTTTGAGTTCTCTCTGAAAACAACCTGCTTCAAACCCCTTTCCATCATCACCCAAAGTATATTCTGGGAAATCCTGGGAGGTGTTAGGTGGAAGGGTCCCGAGGTCGGGTTAGCTAGAGAAACAGTGCATGCTGTATAGTGCTCTCTTCGAAGTTCTCCATACATGTTCACACGTGAAAAGTTCTGCTGGAAACAAATCCCCTTGGTATATTTTGAACAGCGTGTTAAAACTTATTTCCCACCAAGCCTTTTTTCATAACATCTTGTAACACATCACTTCCTGTGAAACACCCTCTGGCAGATGTCGATTAAGCAGATCTGGAAGGTTTGGATGGGTGTGGAAGGGAAAGCCAATCTCTCAAGTACTCTGTCTACCCCTCCTCCACTCTTCCACACTGTAACGTGAATCTGTTTTCCCCCCTTCCTTTCCTAGACTGACAGATCCCATTCCCACAACAGAGACTTCAATTGCACCCCGTCAGAGGCCTAAGGCTGGGCAGACTCAGCCAAACCCAGGAATCCTTCCCATCCAGCCAGCTCTGACACCTCGAAAGAGGGCCACAGTTCAGCCCCCGCCCCAGGCTGCAGGTCAGTAACTAGGTTGGTTTGAAATTTGGTATACGTCTTTGTTATCCTGGACATTACACAAGTCTTAGAAAGCCTACTTTTGCTTCAGGAATGGAACTCAGGCACATAAGAAATACGGTTTGGCTTGCGGAACAGGACGTGAACTCCCATTGAAATTATATGGCAAGTGGCTGTCGAAAGGGGAGTCCTCTCACTGAATTTTGTGGGGGACCTCCAAGACCACTGAAGCCTTGATAACTCATTGTTTCTAGTCTAGGTCCTGATTTTGTGGCTTGGTCCATTCATCCCATGCTTTCCTTTTTATTTCATATTTTTCTCTTTGCTCTTAAAGAAACAAGGCTTTCCTCCTTTTGGCACAGAGGAATTGTTTCTTTAATGCTCTGTCTCTTAAAGTATCCGTTACCACTCCATGTTTTGGTATTCTGGTTCTAATAAGATAACTTAGTGTAGAGGATCCAAATTATCAAGTAACTGAACTTAGTCATCACTTCCCCTACTAGGAAGCTGCTTTTGATGAATTTGGTAGTTATCTACTTATAGCCAGGCATCTAGACTGGAGTTGCATAACTTACATGTAAAACATCAAAGAATGCTTTTGTCCCGAAGCATGCCAGTAACTGCAAAGATTATGCTTGTGTACAGTAACTTTTTACTGAACCTCGTTTTGAAAAATACGAAGCACACGCCTTAGCAAGAAGAAGTGCAAAGACAGGAGCTTGTGGATCTTGGGGCTGTCAGTCCACTTATCACCCCCCTCTTTATTGCTCTGGCAAGAGAGAAAGCAAGCCATTTTCATCTGAAAGAATTTTGGGCCTTTATACGGAGTTTATTCTCATTACAGGATCCAGCAATCAGCCTGGCCTTTTAGCCAGTGTTCCCCAACCCAAAACCCAGCCCCAACCCAGCCAGCCTCTACCGCAGTCTCAGCCCAAGCAGCCACAGGCTCCACCCACCCCCCAGCAGACGCCTCCCACTCCAGCCCAGGCTCTGCCCACTCCAGCCCAGGCCACCCCCCAGCACCAGCAGCAAGTCTTCCTCAAGCAGCAGCAGCAGCCGCAGCCACAGCAGCAGCAGCCACCGCCACCTTCCCAGCAGCCCGCAGGCCCGTTTTACCAGCAGCAGCAGCAGCAGCAGCAGCAGCAGGCTCAACAGGTAAGCTGTTTACAGTCTCACTTTTGCTTGGCATAGCAAAATGATGGCGCTGTGAAAAGGCCGGGTAGGTACAGGCACCTTCCTTGAGAAGCCCTGGGAAGACAGAGAGCCACTAGACAGCACATCATTGCTTCTCCCAGAGGTAAATACCAGAAAACACTGAGTAGTGGAGCCATCACTGGGACCCTCACACCCCTTTCTCTTCACCTGGATGGAGGAACCTCAGCAAGGGAGATATTTTTAGAGAGGGAGAAAGAGAGAGAGCAAAAGAGCATGTGCAGGGAAGGGGCAGAGAGTGAGGGAGGCAGAGGATCCAAAGCAGGCTCTGCACCGTCAGCACAGAGCCCAGCGTGGGGCTTGAACTCACAAACCTTGAGACCATGACCTGAGCCGAAGTCCAACACTTAACTGACTGAGCTACCCAGGTGCCCCGCAAGGGAGATAGATTTTTTTCAAGGACCCTTCTCTTCTTCTTTTCTAACATAACTGCACCATTACCATACTAAATAATGTCTTATTATTGTTATTAAAATATCCAGTGACATTTTACTTTTCCTGATGCCTCATGATTTAAGTTGGCTTGTTAGACTCAGGATCCAAACAAGGTCCACATGTTTTATTTAGTTGTGATATATCTTTTTTCTATCATTATCTTTTCATATATCTTTCCTACAGTTTCACTATGAACATACTCATTTTATAATGATTGACATATCTTTTAAGTCCCCTTTTATTCACAGGTACCCTCTCCCTCTTTTTTTTCGCCTCCATCATTTAAGTTTTTGAAGAAACTGGGTCATTTGCCCTATAGTATTTTCCATCTTCTGGATTTGGCTGATACATCCGTGTGGTCACTTAATATGTTCCTCCACCCCCTGTGTAAACTGGTAATTTTTTGCAGCTTGCTTGGTATTTGATTCACTTGGTTCCTTCTTTGTTCTTCTGGGTTTGTCACATCAGGAGGCGTATAAAGTCTGGTTGTCTTCTCTTTTATTAATATGAAGATCAGTGAGTTTGGTGTCTGTCTGATTCATTCATTTAATGCCCCCGATCAGTTCAGCAGCCACTGCTGACCATTTCCTAACCTGGTGGTGTGCTAGCATTCCCCCTCTTCACTCAGGGGCTGGGATTTATCTGTGAAGAATTTTTCTCAGCTACTTGATGACTCTGGGGTACTGTTTCTACAGAAAAGGTGGGAAAAAATGCTTGATTCTTTTTCCCTGTGTTTACCAGTTTTCATAATGGGTTTGTTCCTAGTGTCATCTGATGGTGAACAAAGAGGTTTCTGTTTGTTCTGTCTTAGCATCATCATGAACTCAGGGATTTTAACATAGTTGATATATTTCCATACATTGCTGTTTTTTAAATTTTATTTTGATGCTTGAATTGCCCCAGCTTTGGCCAGTGGAATTCTCTTCAGAGTGGCTCCTGGGTCCTTTGGTGGTGACCCAACCATCTTTAATGGCTTCCTTGCTATTTAGTGTAACAAGCCCTTCCAGGTTCTCTCTGCCCTTGACCTTGGCCTGGATTTCTCTGAAGAAGCTCCATTTCCTTTTAATGGAAATCGTATTTAGAGACCACAATCTTGTTGCTAAAGATATTCATTTGCTAATGGATTATTTATTGTTTTTAAGCCTTTTCAGTGGATACTTGGGAAATGTATTTTGTTCATCTTGTTTTGTTAATAGAATATACACCGTGAATCCATGGTATTAAGATTTCTTTGCCTTTTTCCTTCTTAGACTGTTTAGCTCATTGTTTTCTGCAGAGTCTGGCTATAAATTTGATACACAGGTTTATTTGTTTCATCTTGCTTTTGATTTATAGTTATTGCTGAATTTTGGTTTAATTTTTCTTTCATTAAAATATAAAACATTAACAGAATTTCAGTTAAATCTGCAGAATTCTGTCCCCTTCATCCCATAATATAGAGGTAGCCCTCATTCCTGTTTACAACTTGAGAGTATTCCCTTTTAAGGATGCATGACATCGTTTATTCACTCAGTCCCCTGTTGATAAACATTTGGTTGTTTCCAGCATTTTGCAGTTATAAATAGGCAACTATTTATTGACATCAGCTTCTTTACTAACCCTTTAACTTTGCCCCAGGAGGCAACAGTCTCCTCTCAGTTAACTCTGCAACTAAGTAAAAGATCTTGACTTTTGTTAACCAGTAGGCCCTTGTTTGGCCTGTGTGTGTGTGTGTGTGTGTGTGTGTGTGTGTGTGTGTGTGTCCGTCCTTAGCAGTGCAGAGTAGAGAGATGGATAAGTATCCGTGTCCCGAGGCAGAGAGAATATAACTTGAAGCAATTAGTTATTAGTATAAGATCAAATATCAGGAAGTGTGGTAGAGTGTACTGAACATTTTGAATGTTTAAAGGTAGAAGAGTTAGGAAGATAGAGCTCTTGGGACATAATTTTCAGAAGGGCTTGGAAGGACTCTATTAGCTGGGCTAGCATTTAGGTCATTTTTTTCAGTGTCTTCACTGGCCTCATCCTGTTCATGAAGCATTTTAATCGTGGCTGCTCCCAAATCCCTTTATAAGCGGGATTACCCCTGTGATTGTGAGATGATTTGTTAGCTTCTATTACACTCCAGCATGGAGAGTCACAAGATGCACAGTCAAATGGAAGCCCTCAGGCTTGCCGTAGAAACCCACCCGGAAGCCCGTGTGCAGGGCAGGAGGCAGCACAGTGCAGTGGATGCAGCCTGGCAGTGTAAGGTGCTGCCGAGTTCGTTGCAATGCCCGGAGGTTCCCCTTGTGAGTTGTCAGGGCAAGCTAAAAGACTTCTGCCCACCCTCGCCTTTGGCTTTAGACTGGGCTTAGTTGTCACTGAGACATTTGTGTTTTGTGGAATATTGTTCAGAGACAGGCTTCCTTCACCTTCTCCTTTGTTGCCGCTCCTCCTGCTCAGTTTCAGGCAGTACACCCAGCAGCCCAGCAACCCGCGATTGCCCAGTTCCCTGTGGTGTCCCAAGGAGGCTCTCAACAGCAGCTGATACAGAACTTCTACCAGCAGCAGCAGCAGCAGCAGCAGCAGCTGGCCACGACCCTGCATCAGCAGCAGCTGCTGACTCAGCAGGCTGCCTTGCAGCAGAAGAGCGCTGTGGCAGCAGCACAGCAGCCCCAAGCACAGCCGGCCGCAGCCCCGCAGCCACCCCCGGCCCAGGAGCCAGCGGTAAGAGCCAGCCCAGGCTCAGGCCAGAAGAGCAGCGCGGGCCGGCGAGAGGGCGAGGGTGGAGACGCAGAGGTGGCTGGGGCTGGGCATCTTCCCCATTCTTATAGTTCAGATATTTGATTTTTTTTTTTTTTTTTTTTTGGTTTTTAATTTGCTTTTATTTATTTATTTTTAAATAATTTATTGTCAAATTGGTTTCTATATGATTTTTTTTCTTGATATATGCAAGGTCATGATGAAGTATTCCGTAGAAAGTAGAAGTTTTAAAAAAATGATCGTAGGCCACTGATGAAGATGAACATTCTTATTTATCATTCTAAAATTAGACTGGCAAAAAGAGTAGTCCGTTGTCTGTCAGTGCCAGTGTTGGGTAGTCAAGGATCTGGGTGGGGTTAGAGCTAACTAACCCCTTTCCCTTCAAGGGCCGGTTTGACCAACGTGGCCTTTCCAGTCTCTGGAGGTTCGTGTGGGCTCCCAACTTTACCCTCAGTCCTGAGAGTGTTTCATTTATTCTTTGTCTTGGAGGATGTTACTAGCCACCTCATTGAAGTCTACCATGCAGCCGTCTCTGGGGGCCTCCTTGCTGGGACTGTTAACCGTGGCCTAACCCTCTAGGCCTCTAGGCATCTGAGTACTGTTTGAGCCGCCTTGTCATGCTAGAAACTGGGCATGTCCACTTCTAGGTACTGGCTGACGACAGCATCAGAACCCCTGCCTCCTCTCCTGATGGATCTGTACAGCTTCAGCATTCTTAGGCACGTTGTGTTTGGCCTCTACTAAGTGCTCTTAATTCTGTGCTCACGTATTTCTGAGTGATAGTGAAGAAAATATTATGGTGTAGAAAAAAGGCATTTTACGGATCCAGCCGTTAGAGTATCACAGCTACTCTTTTATTCTCAGGGAACTCCAACTACTAGACGAATGAAGGAAAAGTAAGAAATCATCTTTCTGAGGATTGATTCCTAAGAGAGAGTTTTTCACCCATCTCAAACCAGAAAGCCTTCATCCCTTCAGAAGGCAGTGCTGTAAATAGATTGTCTTCTTTGAGCCTCAGCTAAGTGTGTGTTCAGTGTCTTCACACCTTCATTTCTGAAACAACACAGTCTTCCTGCAGGCGTGTGGTAGACAGCTACTCTCTGTATTTTTACCAAGACCTCAAGTTCCTTTTGTTAATGGAAAAAGAGTTTTAAAAAAATTATTATAGGGGTGCCTGGGTGGCTCAGTCGGTTGAGCGGCCGACTTCGGCTCAGGTCATGATCTCGCGGTCTGTGAGTTCGAGCCCCGCGTCGGGCTCTGTGCTGACAGCTCAGAGCCTGGAGCCTGCTTCGGATTCTGTGTCTCCCTCTCTCTCTGCCCTTCTCCTGCTCACACTCTGTCTCTACGTCTCAAAAATAAATAAACATTAAAAAAATTAAAAAAAATTATTATATAATATAGGTAGTTGAGATCTTAATTATCTAGTCTAGTCCCCTCATTTAATGAAATCGGAAACTAGGCCCAGGCTAGAAAGGGATTACCCAAGACACACAGACTGATAGCAGCAGAGCCAGGGAAAGAACCCAAGAATCCTGATCTGCGTTCAAGGATAATAACAAAGATGCTCATCCAGGGGGATGATCAACAGCCATTGGCTACACTTCTTATGAGGTTCCCCTTTGCTGTCCCTCTTTTGGGAATGAAATTATGAACTTTCTCCATGTTCCTTGGCTGAAAACATACTTGGAGCACTTGGCTCGAGGGTAGTCAGTTGAGGGGACGGAGAAAGAACAGGAGCAGAATGTGCTTTAGCCAGGAGCCAGAGAGCTTCCCAAATCTGACCCGTCCCTTTCTCCAGTGACCCTTGGCAGGACTTTCCTAGAGAAGCAAGTCAGTGAATGTAAAAGATACCCCGCAGCCACCTTCAAGCAATGATCTGCAAAGGGAAGATGGCAGCACGCCGTAGGTGTTTTATTGGAGTCTTATTACTGATAGCCAAAAGAATGAAAGTAACCTATGTGTTCAAGAACCCGAGTGTGCAGCCATTACCAATCATGGTTATAAAGTCCGTACAGCAGAATGAAAGCACTCATGAGGTAATGTTGGAATTGTGGGAAAAGTATGTACTTGGAAAGAGACTTAAATATAAGATACCAAGAAGATAAGAACAGTTGTGCTAGAATACAATGCTCATTGTGGAATGGAAATCTGGGCGGTTTTCCCCCTTTTGTGTATATTCTCGTGTTCCTAGATTCGACTATACTCCTTTCATGATTATATATTTTGTTCTTTAAAAAAATCTTTAGTAAGACGGACATCTGAGTCTACTTTACTTCCCCTTCCACCATGGTTCGTGTGTTCCTCCTCCCACTTCCTAATCTTTGGAGGACACATGATAGTGAAGAACAAAGTCCTGAGCCCTAGTCAGGAGCCATGGATTCTGTCCCCAGTTGACCCTGTGACCTTGAACAAGAGCATAGCCTCAGGGGGCCTTGGTCTCGGTTCCTTTGAAGTGTGGGAGTTGGAATCTGTGCTCTCCAAGGTCCCTTTGACTCTCACATTCTTAGATTTGAAATGGCAATAAAACTTTCTGCCTGAGAGTGCTTGGGTGGCTCAGTCAGTTGCTCCTCATGGGATCAAGCCCCACTTGGCTCTGCACTGAGCGTGGAACCTGCTTAGGACTCTCTTTCTGTCTCCCCCCTCTGCCCCACTCCCCTGCTCGCTTGTGCGATCTCTGTCTCTAAACATATTTGCTTATTTGTTTTGTATAAAAAAACAAAACGAAACAAAAAAGCTGTCTGCCTGACCTGGTTGTTCGACGGAGTAGCTGAATGGCTTGGCGCCGTATTAATAGATTGCTGTGATAGGTCAGGTGTCCTCGTGGTAGAAGCATCTGTTCTTCAGTGTGCTGCATACAGGGATAGGTAAGAGCAAGGGACAGTGTTCTCCAGGGAATCCGGACTCCTCAAAATAAAAGGACTCAACAGTCAAGTATACCTTTCTCAAAGTACTGAATTATCTTAACCTCCACAAAATAAACTAATCCAGTTCTGCCTGTAAAGCCATTCTGGTCTCTGGGTCCTGGCTTAAGGTTGGCTGTTGCAGGCACATCCTGGGCCCCTGAAGGAAGTTGTGGAGCCAGAGCTCTGTCTTCACAGAGCATTCTGCTTCTCCCTCAGAGGTGCAACAGCTGCTTTACCCTCCGACCTTCGGTTGACTGATGTTAGAGCCTTATATTGTTAGCCATTGTACTCAAATGGACATAACCTGCCTCAGTAAAATCCAGACTTTGAATCAATATAAAGACAGAAAATCCCAGGCTGGCCAGCGTCCTGACCCAAGTAGCTGGACCCTCTGGTTTCCTTTCTCTCTCAGGACCTACCTTTGAAGACACAGAATGTGAGAACTGAGCTACAGCCTGGCCAGGGCATCTTAATCTGAGATGAGGGACTAGAGGGACGCGATAGTGAAATACCTGGGGACTTTAATATTCTAAATAATTCTGTCTCTGGATTGACAAAATTAAAGGGTTAGGTGGCCTTCTTAATACTGTTTTTTGTTCCTCTTCTTGATAATAGCACTTTGTAGACTGTGACTTAGGCTTAAAGTCTAACCAAGTGGCCACAAAGATGTTCCTACTATTTGCTTTTCTGTGTGACAGTTTGTTCTGCCTCCGGAAAATGGCCCAAATCTCAAGACTCCTCGTGTTATTAGATCAATTATCACCAAGCGCTTTTCAAATTTTTTTATTTCTTATTATATTCTCTGCCCAGTTCTTTGGTTCCTTTTCCAAACTGAAGGTTGGAACAAGTTAACCCCACTGCCCTGACACTGTACATTTTCTCAGGGGAGGCACAGAAATAGAATCTTGTAGACCCATCTTATCAATGAAATAAAGAGCCTTAAGAAAAAAATAAGCAAAAAAAAGCACTACCATTTATGAATCACAGTGGAATCCTAACTTATTGCTAACCAGTAGTCTGGGCTATGTCAGAGTCAAGGGTCTCTTAGCAGGAATTATTCGGCTCAGATGTGTTTTAGCTGGAGGTGTGCTTTCACTGGCTTCTGACCTGTGGCGGTAGATTTCTTAAAGCATGCCTGCCGTTTGGAGGCATTCTCAATGAGTTCCTTTGTGACCTTGGAAGCTGAAAGTGGTCCTGTAGGAAACATTCTCGATTTTTGGAGTTGGAAATAGCTTCTGCTGTGGACTGTGTTGTATATGATGAGTCCGGATATCATTGCTGACGAAGACTGAAATTTACATGTACGCATCAGATAAATACCACGTTGGTACCAGTCCCAGAATTAAAGCTCAAATTGTCAAAAACCGGGTTTCTCTCTTTCCTGTTGTTATTGGTAAATTCAGCCATTTGAATCCCATGGTAGCTCTCATGTGGCATTTTTTATTATGCTTGTCTGTTTATTTGTTTTTCCTCCCCCCACTTTTTTTTTTTTTTTTGAACACTTGTCATTTTTCTTCCTAGCAGATTCAAGCCCCAGTAAGACAACAGCCAAAGGTTCAAACGACCCCACCTCCTGCCGTCCAGGGACAGAAACTCGGATCTCTCACTCCTCCGTCATCCCCCAAGACCCAACGCGCTGGGCACAGGCGGATTCTCAGTGATGTAACCCACAGTGCGGTCTTTGGGGTCCCTGCCAGCAAATCGACCCAGCTGCTCCAGGCGGCTGCAGCTGAGGCCGGCCTCAATAAGTCCAAGTATGCGGTGCTTCCTCTTTGTCTTTCTCACTGCTCTGGGCCAGGGCTGTGCAATTCTTCGCATCTGCGTGTCGCTGTGTGTGGGTGTACACGTAGTTGTAGGGGTCTGTGTTTGTTAAGAGGCTGAATTTGCCTGTAGTACATCGACCATACTGACCTTAATAATTTCACATTCGCCTCACTGTTTCTGTTCTCTCACCCATTCCATGTTCCACAGAGTAATTTTGAAACTCATATGTAGTCTGACCAAATCTCTCTATGCCGAAAATCTCTCATTTGATTGGCTCCCCATTGCCTGTGGGATAATATCCGAACTCATTAGTTAACAGACCAAAGGCCGTTGTATCACGTTGGTGGACTTATCATTCTCCATCATCGCGAGCGCTTTGTTCATCCTGTGCCCTCTCCCCAGACTGCCGCTACCCTCCATGTCCACCGAGGAGATGCTTATTTATTCATCAAGATCCATGCAGAGGTTACCTTTTCTTTGACCCCTTGTTGTCATATATAAGCTTGTCTGAACCTTTTTTGAGCATGCATCGCATTGTATTACTATTTATTTGTATATCTAGCTGATCGAGCCTGCAAATTCCTCCAAGACCAGTACCTCGTCTTAACCTTAATAAATCCAGCGACTGGCTTTGTGCCGGAAATAAAGTAGATAGCAATGAGTGCTTGCTAGGTAAATGCAATTTCAGACCCTCAGCTTTCTTGGAATTGTGTACTCTCATGTTAAAAATTTTTAAGATGTTAATTACATGCAAAGTCTCGAGAGACTCTAGAAGAAAATGAGGTAATGATACCACAAGATAGAGTGATAACTGTTTGTATTTCTCTTTAACTGTGAGGGTGACCGCTCATTCAGGTGGCCCTTCATTCTATGCAGGCTAGATCCTGATGGGGGGAGGCAGCCAGAAAAGACACCAGTCCTGGCTCCCTGGGGTCAGTTATTGTGGATCTTACGGTGCGTGCCACAGGAGGCGCAAGCCTAAGAACAGGTTGCTTTGGGATTCTGGATGGAAAGGACTTGCGGATGAGACCAAAAATCTGAGCACGAGACGAAAGAAGTAGTGGGAGATAAATGATCATGAAGGAAAGGGAGACTTTTATTTCACACAGTAAAAAAGGTATCTGTGGAAACTGCCCAGTTGCTGGGGAAAGCGCTTG
The DNA here is from genome assembly GCA_030068075.1 of Paguma larvata. NCBI lineage: Eukaryota > Metazoa > Chordata > Mammalia > Carnivora > Viverridae > Paguma > Paguma larvata. The sequence continues at coordinate 52,099,591 of CM057836.1, forward strand.
ATAGTAACGGTTTGACTTAGAAAACATTTTGATCTCAAAACAGAGAAAGTAGATTGACCCTTTTTCAACTTTTTCATTTCGTGGGGGTGGGAACCTACCTAGGTCTGCAACCACCACTCCATCAGGCTCTCCTCGGACCTCCCAGCAAAACGTTTATAACGCTTCAGAAGGTTCTACGTGGAATCCCTTCGATGACGACAATTTCTCCAAACTCACAGCTGAAGAACTGCTGAACAAGGACTTTGCCAAGCTGGGGGAAGGTGAGCAATTGGTGTCTTTCTGTCATTCTTAAACCCGAACTCTAGAGGGGCATGCCTGTGAAAATACAGGGTTGGTTCTTTCTTTCCCTCAAAGGCTTGATTTCGAAGTATGAGTGCAAATTGGTATGTTTACCGGAGCGCTGACATCTTTCAGTCCTCAGGAACTGCCTGAGGCAGGCAGTGGCAAGGAGAGTGGGACTCTTGTAGGAAAGATTCAGCAGCATAGATCAGGATGATAGTGTCAGGTGTGGTCACTCCTTAGACGAGTGTGATGGTTTTCTTGTCCTAAGTGTGTTTATTGTCCCAGAAAGTTGCCACACCCAGGAGAGCGTGCTCTCATGTGAACATTGAATCTTTGACTATGAATTCTGACTGTGAAAAGGCAATCAAATAAATAGAAGGTACCATTTCTACCCTCAAAAACCCACAGTCTATTTTGGAAGGCAGGACCCACACACAGGCATGCACAGGCACACATACGCACTTTGGAAAACAACAGCATGCTGGGAAAATTCTTCGAAGAGTATCTCAGCATTAGACAAGAGCACAGGGTAAAGGAATGATCAGAACCAAGTGAATGATATGAATTTTGACCAGACATTTTAGCTTTAACTATTTTAGAGATATCTTGTAAACATTTGTATTACCCTGTTGTCCTTTTATTTTTTTTTAGAGTTTATTTATTTATTTTTGAGTTGACAGAGACTGCATGCACACGGATGCATGCCCAAGCAGGAGAGGGGCAGAGAGAGGGGGATCTGATGTGAGCTCTGTGCTCATAGCAGACAGCTCGATGTGGAGCTCGAACTCATGAACGGTAAGATCACAGCCTGAGCTGAAGTTGGATGCTTAACCGACTGAGCCACCCAGGTGCCCCTTCTTGTCCTTTGAAACCAAAGACAGGGTATAGGATTTAACTCTGACAGAAAACTTAACTCGTGGTCAAATTATTTCATTGTTATGTATGCCAGTTATTGTTCTAGAATAACAGAAATACCTTTGTGAGCTATTGAAATCTCTAGTATTTTTGCACTGATTAAGAGACTCCCAAGTCTAGGGCTGCCTGGGTGGCTCAGCCGGTTGACCATCTGACTTTGGCTCAGGTCATGATCTCTTGGTTCCTGGGTTCGAGCCTGGCCTCGGGCTCTGTGCTGACAGCTCAGAGCCTGGAACCTTCAGATTCTGTGTTTCCCTCTCTCTCTGCCTTTCCTTCACTCATGCTCTGTCTCTTCTCCCTCTCAAAAACTAATGAACATTAAAAAAAAAAGAGAGAGAAAGACTCCTAAGTTTTAAAATTCTTGTGTCTATTTTTAATAATTTCTAGTTTCTCTTCTGTCACATTAAATTGCTACCATTCTGCCTTTTGGGCTTTCTCTCTGGCCATCTCTTTTGTTGTTTTTGCTTATTTATTTGAAAAAAATATTAATCGTGATAAATATACATAACATAACCATTAGTGTCTTAACCATCGTCGAGTGTACAGTTCAGTAGTGTTCGTTACATACACACTGTCGCGCACCCAATCTCCAGAACCCTTTTGTGCCTCGCAAAACCGATGCGCGATCTTTGATTCTTAAAACTTCCTTCCTTTTCTCACTGTTGTCTCCGTTATTGCAGTGACTAGACAGAGACCTTTGAGTAGTTGAGGTGTTGCCATAATGCAGTAAAAGGAAGTCTAGGAGTCGGTTCAGAGGGTGCCCTTCATCTCCTGCGCGTACGTGCGCACCATGGGATTCTGCTGGAATGAACTGAGTGGTATTTTGTCCCTTCAGGCAAACATCCTGAGAAGCTTGGAGGCTCCGCCGAGAGTTTGATCCCAGGCTTTCAACCAACTCAAGGTGATGCCTTTGCCACTCCCGCGTTTTCTGCTGGAACCGGTTAGTACAGCAAACGCCTGAAACACGGGGCTCACTGTCGTTACCTCCATAGATAACTCCGGCACACCAGTGAGCCCCAGTCTTGGTGTTAACTTATATTTCCTTTTATTCAGAAGATTTCCAATAGAAATGATAGGGAAAAAGAAATATCCGGAATCGCTTAGAATGAAAATGACAGGATGATGTGTCAGTAAGACACAGGATTTGTTCTCTCTGGTTCACATAGATACTTTAAGCAAATATTTCTAAATTTAAGAACATCACTCTATTAATCTCTTGTGATTGTGTAGGTTCTGTGGAATGACCTGAAGAATTCTAAGAATTAGATGTTCTATCCTATATCCAAGACTCTACTGAGCTATGCTTTTGTGCGTGTGTGTGTGTTAATGGGGAGAGGGAGATACCTTTTTTTAAAGATTAGACCTTTTTTTAAATTACAGAAGCAATAGCAAAAAGTTAATTTTCTCCTTTATGAACAAAAATTATACATAGTAAACTATACTTCAGTTAACATTTCTTAAAAATTAAAAAAATGATACATATTTATTGTATAAAAGTAATATAGAAAAACATAGGAAGAAAGTTAAAATGCCCACAATCCCACCACTAAGAAACAGCACAGGGATACCATTTTGGTGCCTGTTAGTGGCATTTGACCTTCTTAGGGTCACAGATATCTTTGCGAATCTAATGAAAGTTGTAGATATCTTCTCCCTCACGAAAATACGTGACCACGTATTTTGTACGCAAATTTCAGTCTCAGCTTAAGACCCTAATGTTCATCTTTATAGTCCTGTTTTAAAGCCAGATTTTCTCACTAAATCTGGCACGTTTTCCACATCATTAAAGAAGCTCCTAAAAGATAAATTTTAAAAAGATCTGCATTAAATTGCTTCATATGCATTTGTCCTAATGTATCTAACCAAGTAACCTCTTTTTTAAACATTAATTTGCTTTCAGTGTTTTACTATTATGATTCCGTCAGCAGCAGGTGTGAGGTTTTGAGAATATATATTTATATACACCCATATGTTTATATATATATACATATATATATACTTTGTACATATGGAATTTGATATACTTCTGAAATTGATTGTTTTAATTATATTAAGTTCAGATTTTAACCTTATATATTCTTTCTTTCTTCCTGCTCTCTTTAGGTGTATTGGTAGTTTTTCGAGCCTCATATATACATTTCTTATTAGAACTTTGGCTGTCATTACATAATATCCTTTACGGCTTCTTTAAGATAACTTGTGGGAGATTATTATTAAATCAGAAGATGTGTGTCTTTTAAGGCTTTGGTACCTGCTTCTAAATTGTCCTCTGAGAATGCTATACAAATTTTATTTTGTTCAACAGTGAATGAGAGTAATTTTCCCGCCATTTCCTCACCCAGCCCAGTTCAGAGGCTGTGAACAGAGGCCAGTGTCTACTGGCCATTTTTATTTCTTCTGGGATATGTACAGTTATGTCCTTTGCCTTTTTTTTTTTTTTTTTGGTTCTGTGTTCATTTTGTTCTTATTAATTTGTAGTTGTTCATATCTGACCGTCTCAACAACCCTATGATCTCTTCTGACCCTCAACACCGTCTGCACATTAGTCACAGTTGAGGTAACTGAGCACAGTTTAGTCTCTTTCCCAGGGTCACAGAGCTAGGACGTGGCAGAGCTGGGACACCAACCCTCTGGCTCCAGAACTTCCTCTCTCAAGTTTCCTGCCACAGAATGAGGCAAATTTAGTAATATCTTTCTTGAAAATCATCTGCAGGTTTAAAATTTTTTAAGTAGAACAGTGCACTTAAACCTTTTATATTTGGATACATCAATTTTAATCATATGTATTTGTGTTTCTCTTTTTCTTGGTAACTTTAGAGATTTTGCTGTTTTACTATCTTTCAGAGACAGCTCTTAGATTTATAAAATCTACTGTTTTTCCATCTTCTAATTCTTTTACTTTAACTTTTATTTTTTTGGTTACAGATCCCTGTTTTTCTTAGATTTGCTTTGCCAGTACTAAAAGGAACACCTAGTAAAATTTTTAAAAATAGAATAAAAGTGTTTAGAGTTTTTCTTCCACGATAGCAGTGATTTTCAACCAGCATGAGAGTGGGGAGAGAGGCTAATTATAATCTGCAGGAAGACTTCACATATTTCAATATTCTCTTTTCTCATCTCTTTGATTGCCTACCCCACCCTGACCTTTGAAGATTAAAGTGTTTATTTAGAGTGCTTTCTCATAGATGTGTGTTTCCCTCATCAGAAAAAAAGCTGGAGTTTTAACTGTATCCTGTAAGTCTTCAGATCATATTCTCATGTTATTATTTTGGAATACACATTGCGCTTACTTGGAGGATGTGCTTTTTAATACTAAATAGTTAAAATTCTTTGTGTTATTTTTCATTTTCAGCTTTGTTCTCTTGCCTGTGTGATTTTTAAATGCACTGATATTTTGATCTGGTTTAAAGTGCTTAAAGTTTGATAGGCCACATAGTTACCTAAACGTACCAAATATAAAGCGTTGACTATTGTCCTTGGGACAGAGCGTTACAATAATGTCCAGCTGTGGTACTGGGTAGGATATAGTTTCCCCAGAAAGGGTTCATGGAATAAGTAAGCTCTAGGAAAGTCTTCTTTGCTGTTGAATCCTAGCATTTAGTATAGTGTTTGGTTCCATACAGATTGTTGAATGAATGAAAAGCTACTTTTTGCCAAAGGATAGGAGGTTGGCTTCACCCCCTGTTAATGACAGAGGCCCCTATAACTTTCCTATCTGCTCCCAGTTTCAGTGCCTATGATTCCAGCTTATCACGTTTTGTTGTTTGTATTGTTGTTTATTTGTCGGCATGAACTGTTTTTAAAACAGTTTCTATTTTTGTTGTAGTGTCTTCTTCCCCTTTATGCTGACTTAGTGGGCTATAATGGCTGTATTTTTTTTAAGGGACTTAAAGGTCCCACCTTAAACACACATTCGAGTATAGTGACGACAGTAATAGCAGTGAACATATGTCGAGCACTTGCTACTTGCTAATCAGCCCACTGGTTAAGTGCTTTTCTACCCATTATCTCAGGCGGTCCAGTCCTTAAAACAGCCCATGGGAAGTTAAGCTACCTGCCCAAGGTCACACAACTGGAGAATGGCAGGAGAGAGATTCGAACCTGAGCAGCCCAGCCCAGCAGCTGTAGTCGTAACCACATCTCAAGAATCTTTGTAAATCAGCAACACTAACCTTTCACAAACATTATAAAACGTCTTCATATTTTTTTTCATCTTATCCAGTCTTTTTAAATGAACATTTGGTATTTTTCCTTCTTTCTTGTTTGTGGTATAAACTTTGTGTGTGCGTGATCGTTCTTTACAAAAGAAAGACAATTATATCTAAACCCCAGAAATCAGTATGTCCTCATTTGTATGAAATATAGGATGGCACCATTTTCTATAAGTTTTCTAACGAAGCTCAGACTGTTCACTGATTTTAAACCATCTGATCAACCGAGGAAGGAAATAAGCAGGAAATTTCATAATAAGTCAGGCAGGATGGCAGAAGGGTTATTTTAAACATTTTTGTGGTAAAAACTGCAAAAATGTTGATGAATTGTGTCCGTATTTTGCAACAGACATCTGGAACTTGACATTGTGCCTCTTATTTAAAATATTTTTCTGTTAAGTTATGTACATTCATTTGTGTAATTTTGGAAAAATGACCAAAAGCCCGAAGAAGCAAGATAAAGAACTCACGATCCCACTCCAGGAGGAAAACATTGCTGACATTTTACAGTATTTGTGCCCACGATTTTATTTCTGCATATATACTTTTTTCGAAAATGAATATGTCCAGTTATATAATTTGTTCTTTTTCTTTTAATATATTTCATTTTGCGTCTCATTTAAAAATTTTTTAGAGATGTTAAGAGCAGTGATTTTACCCCCCTCTTCCTCCATCTACCTTTAAAGAAACTTAAAAACTCACTGTAATAACCTTCTCAAGATGACAAAATTATAGAGATTGAGAACAGGTTAGTGAATTCCAAGAGGCAGGGACCGGAATAAGGAGTGTGTGACTGTAAAGGAGAACAACAAGGAGGCCCTTTTGTTTGATGGAACAATTCCGTATCATTGTCGTGGTGGTGCTTATGCTAATCTATACATAGGATCTAATTGCAAAGAACTACACACACACACACAGACGAGTGTATGTGAAAACTGAATAAAATTAGTTAACGATACTGTAACAATGTTAGCAATATTGTCTTACAGTGGTAAAAGTTCTCACCAGGGAAGGAAACTGGTTGAAGAAGGTTCCCAGGACTCTATGTGCAGCAGTTTCCTATGATTTTGTAATTATTTGAAAATAAAAAGTGTTTTAAAAATTCACTTGATAGAAGGCAAAAGAGATTTTAATTACTGAGCAAACTGAATATTAAATTGCAGTGGAAAGAACGGTAAAGTAGAAACCGGCAAATCTGTGTTCTGATCCTGGGTTCGCTGGTAGACCTCTGGCTAGTCTCTTCTGGGCTTTATTTTCTCTTCTGTAAAATGAGAAAATTGTGCTAAAAAATCCTAAGATCCCTTCAAGCCCTGATACCCCAAAGGGTGTATAGATTTCTGTGAATCTGTGAGTCTGCCACATATAGAATGAATGTCAGTAAATGCTAGATGTAGTCCAGAGGTTAGGGCTTGCAACAGGCAGGAAATCTAGTTCTGTTTCTTTCTGTCGGTCTGCCTGGCGTGCCCAGACATTTGGTGATACGGTGACCTCATGAGGGTAAAGGGCACGTTGGAAGTACGTATACATACGTGCTAAATTACAAAACAGGCAGTGTTTGTTTATATGCCAAAACGTGTGATATGGACAATAATCGCTCCAGGAATTCCGGAAGACCCCACCGTAGGCTTCCACACAAAGAAGAAGTAGAATTTCAGGGGTATGAAAATAGTATTAGTTTTATCATTAATTACATCTTTGAGTATGTTGCAAGGACCATTATGTATCTCATACAGATTTTGCCTTTCCCCTGGATTATAACCACTCACCTGTCCTTATTCTGCCTTAGTTTAGATTTACTTTGCGATTAGACCTGTTGGGTTAATAGATGCTAAATTCATCTAGATTTACTTGATGTTTTCTGCTTTTCTCTTTTTCTCTCTCCTTGACCCTTTTTTCCCCTGCAACCCACTCCAGCTGAAAAAAGGAAGGGTGGGCAGACTGTGGACTCTAGCCTCCCACTTCTAAGTGTATCTGATCCTTTTATCCCTCTTCAAGTACCTGATGCACCAGGTAGGTAAACAGAGCTGCTCTGAGCTTGAGCAGGTTGATTCTTGTGTTCCAGGGTTTCTTGAGAGTTACTTGAACACTCCATGGAAAAGGATGTGAATTCTGGGCTCTATTAGTAGTTCTGTTGTATAACGGGTGGGCCCGTGTATTGGAAAGAACATTAGTCCAATATGATTATAACATGTCAAGGGGGACCTGTAATCATGTGACAGAAGGAACAAAATACTAATAGTGTTTATATGATGATTTCCTGTCCAGTGCTGGTTTTCCTATAATGGGCTTTTATTTTCTAAATAAAAACACATAATAAAAGTTAAAGGGAATGTGAGTCAGGAAACCCAGGTTCCCTTCCTGGCACGTCAACTATCTGAAAATCTTCTGGGCTTGACTCTTCATCAGTAAAGCAATTTGGACTGCGTGAGTCCAAAAATCCCTTTAGGCTTACCGTGTCTGATTTTTAAGTGAGCCGTTTGAAAAAGGAAGAAATTGTTAGTGTGTTCTGATCTAAACAGCTTTCGAAACAATCATCGGATCCTTGCCGTTCGGGGTTCATGAATGCTGGTGATTTCTCGCCCTCCTCTCCTCCACATCCTTTTGGGCTGTGGAGGTGAGGGGCATGATGTGAGACCCAGAAGCCACTCTTTCTCCATCACTCCTTTTGAAAAAGCAAATAGAGCCCACTCTTTAGAAGCATCTAGCAGTCTTTTGTTTCTGACAGTGTTTCTTTCTTCTCATTCTTACCTCTGCCTGTTCTCTTGGTTTTAAACTAATAGGATCTGCTTGGTTCTTCTTCTCTCCCAGAATGTTAAAGGTATTTGCTTGACTCAAGATTGGAAATGAATGTGATGTTCGTATCGTCTGTGTACTAAGACAGACTGCAGCAAGGGTACTACCATGACAGTTTTTATTTCTTTAGGCAATTTGTTGACCGTCCTGAGGGGAAAACTTGCCTTGATCAAGTAGTATTGTTAACTTCATAGCTTGCTGGACCTGGATGTAGGTCAAAGATACCTAAGGTTACTAAGAAATGATTTCAGTGTAGGATGGTTAAAGGAAAGGGAAGAAGGAACCAAGTAGAAGGCCTTTTCTCTGTCGTATCATTCGGGCATGCCGGGCAGTGCCTGGACAAGCCAGGTTCAAGCTGGAAAGGGATGGGCTGCAAACTCAGGCAGGGGCCCACTGGCCTCTTTTTCCTCCCTGTTGTGGCGATCATGGGATCAGACAAGGAAAAGGGGTTACTGAGCCCTGCTCCCTTTGACAACCCTCAGGTTCTTACCTTGCTCTTTCCCAGATGGCCCATGGGCTACAGAAGCCGGAAGGGAGACCACTTGGCACAGGCCAGAAGATGAGAGCCCAAAGGGGGCGGCAGCTGTCCTCTGCGGCTGTCACAGGTGCCCTCTGGCTGGGGGGTGAGGAGCCAGGCACAGATGTGAGGTGGCTCAGGATACCAATCCCGGTTGTAGAGATGAGTTGTGAAGATGAGCCCGGGAGGCACCATAGGTAGCTGGCTGCCATCCTGCCTTCCACATTGTCCTCTCTCCTATCTCCTGAGCCTCCATGTCTCTCTCATTCTGGTGGATTCCTGCTGAAGTGATACTGGTATACCCTTTAATTCCAATTAAGCCATGACTCCTCTTGGGCTTTGATGAGAGATCTATTAAAATGGGATATTCTAATAGAGAATTACAGGGATATCTTATTTGCTTTATGATCTGTCAGACTAGACTCATCTGAAAACATAAATTAGACATGTCACTCCTTTGTGCTCCAGTGAATTTCCCTGTCTCTGAGAGTAAATTCCAGACTTTTTACCAAGACCTAAAGGGCCGTAACTAATCTGGTTAGCTCTCTGGCTCCCCTCTAACCTGAGCCCATAATATTCTTTTCTTCAGTCTTTCCTCCAACGAACTAAGCTCGTTCCCACCTCGGGGCCTTTGTACGTGCTCGTACTCGGCCTGGAAAGCTTTTCCTCTAAATCTGTTCCTTCTCGTCATCTGACATTTGGGTCTCAGCTTAAATGCTGTCTTCTCAGGCCTGCGTGATCCCACAGCACTCTCAGTCACGCTTCCTGGCTTTTTTCTTCAGAGCACTTGTCGTGACATTGTTTGTTTTCATTGGTCCATTATCCTCCAGTGTCCTGAGGGAGGGATCTTGCTGTCTGCTCCAGCACTGCTTTGCCAGTGCTAAGAAATTGGTAGGTAGATTGGCACTCAGTGAGTATTTGCAGATCGGATGAATGAACAGTGAAACCTGAGGCTGAAAGGCTATGGCAGCCCCTTTGCTCTCCATTTCTGTCCCCAGTTCTCAAACATCAGACTACTGGCTTCACAGTCTTCCACCTGTGCCTCTGCCAACTCCCAGCCAGGCCTGTCACCCACCCTTGGAGGGCGGATAAGTGGAGGCACAGCCCACAGTGTCAGGAAGCTACCAAACCCTGGAGTGAAAGCAGCTTCTTCACCTCCAGCCCATCGTGGAGCCCTCCAGAATCTGGGCTGAGCATGGTGTCTTGCCGCTGTGTCTGCTGTATGTATGTATGTATGTGCTGTAACATTCTGCCTGCAGCACCATTCAATTCTGTAGCCTTTTTATCCAAGGATATAGGTAGGACATGGATGGGATTGCCCTACATCCTTCCTTAGCATCTTGAAATGACTGAGGCAAGGCCTGAGAGTGTAGGGTCTCTGGGACCCCAACAAACTGCAAGTTGGTCTCTCCTCACCCCGGGCGCCCCTAAAGCACCCGGTTTGTCACTACCTCCAGACCACTGTGGGCACCGGTCACAGTTTTTGGTCTGTTTTGCATACACGCTTACCTCCACACTCCACCTTCCTGATTATAAGAGTCATGAAATCTTAGTCTCCTGACAACTCTATGCCTTTTAATGACTTAACATTTTATTTTGTGCTTTTAAAATGTCCTCCCATGTAATTTCCTTTGATTCTACGAAGAACACTGATTGGTAGGTATGTCAGGTAATATCTCCTGTTCCGGGTAAGGAGGTGAGGCCCTGGTGCTGTTGGGACTGTGCCGCTGCACACAGTCCTTTCATGGCCCCCGGGTCCCGCCAGTGAAACCTCCCTGTCTGGGGGTCAATAAAGCCTTCGACTAGGAGAGCTAAATTTGAGGCTTAAGGAAATACAAAAACGGACTTGAACTTTTAAGACCTGGGTTCTGCCCGCATAGTAGCTTGGTGATTTTGATCAAATCACTTAAACTCCGTGTTCTTCTCCTCAAAACTGGTGCTATTACAACCTGCCTCATGGATTGGCTTGTGAGGTCCGGATGAAAGCATGTATTTGGAATTATTCTGTAACCTTTAAATTAATGTAAAGATAGGAAATGCTGTAGACTTTGGTTCTGAGTCCTTATTCCCCATGGGGCAGTTCTAGTTAAGAAGAAGTCTTAGACAACAATGTTTTTCTCTTACAGAAATTAAACTTGCTTTATAACCTTTGACCTTTGCACAACTGAGAGCCATTGAAATAGACTTCCTTGATATAATGATTATTAAACTGTGGGTAAAGGGGCACTGGGTAATTGGATTTGTTTGAGTTTTTTTTTTTTTTTTTTTTTTTTTTTAAGGAGCATTTCTGTTTTCCAAAGCATCATAAAACAAATTTTCTTTAAAATTCTGGCATTAAAAAAAATCACAGCCATGAGCATTAGTGTGCTCCCAGAGCTGCCAAATGAAGCCTAGCTCTGGTGAGTCTCAAAGTATTTCTTTGATGCTCATATCTGTGTGTTTATTTTGCCTTCTATTTGTGTTAGATAAGCTTTAGGCGGTACCCAATTTAAAATACAGTAGAAGAGAATGGGGAATTTTCTCTAAAAATTGGCTGAATGATTTAATCTTTTGTTTTTTTAAACCAGTAAAATACACATAACACAAAATTTACCGTTTTAAAGTGGACAGGTCAATGGCATTAAGTACCTTCATGTGGTCTTGCAACCATCACCATCCATCCACAGAACTTGTTTAATCTCCCAAAACTGAAACTCTCTACTGTAACTCTCCATCCTCCCTCCCTGCAGCCCCTAGCAACCACCATTCCACTTTCTCCCTCTGTGCATTTGACTACTCTAGATACCTCATATAGGTAGAATCATACAGTATTTGTCTTTTTGTGACTGGCTTCTTTCACGTAACATAATGTCCTCAAGCTTCATCCACGTTGAAGAATATGTCAGAATTTCCTTCCTTTTTACAGCTGAATAATATTCCATTGGGTATGTGTACCACATTCTGTTTATCCATTCCTCTCTTGTTGGCCACTTGGGTTGCTTCCATCTTTTGGCTACTGTGAACAATGCTTCCATGAGCATGGGTATGCAAATATCTCTTCAAGACCCAAATTGGGTATATATCCGGATATGGAATTGCCGGGTCCAATGGTAATTCTATTTTTGATTTTTTGAGGTAATTCTATTATTTTCCATAGTGACTACATCTTTTTACATCCCCACTGGCGGAGCACAAGAGTTTGAGGAAAAGATTTTCAGAGCAACTCCTTAATACTGACTTCTCAACATCAGTGTTCCACAAGACTCCACAAGCATGCATTAGTTGCCTCATAAATGCCACTTCCTAGAACCAACAGCTTTTTAAAAATGTGCCTCCTGGTTTATGGTACTTCACCATCTCTTAAAAAGTAGACAGGAGAAGCTGTGTTTTCGTAGTGGTTTGTTGTCAAGATAGGCATTCCTCTCAGAGCTATTTGCCTGGCATGCTCCTCACTTCCAACGGCTGTTTTGTGATATTAAAAAGCCCAAGGTTGATCACCTATGTGTCTTTTTGCTCTGGAAAGTTTCTCTTTCTGCAGATTCAGTTCCCTAAAATGAACCTGGAATGGAGCATGGCGGCTGACTTTTGCTTCCAACTTGCAGATGTTACAGACAGTTTAGTGTCTAGTGTCTCAATGATAGGAACTATTTAGAGTGATTGGATTTTAAAAACAGCATCTCTCATCACAAGACTTCAGACAAGATGTAAATTTCCAAAACCACAAAGCCGTAGCCGCCAAATCGTCTTTTCTGATGGGGGGCTGGCATCAAGCTCTTCCATGTTCGTGAGATCAACCCGCTTTACTCTTCATGGTCATTTTCCTCATTAGGGCTGGAAGGGCCCTTGAGCAAACCCTTAACCTTTTTAGCCTCTAAATAGATACCTATCCTCTCTTTTGATACTTGGAAAGAGAAAGCTCACAACTTGCACTGTATCCCAGTCTCACATCAAGAAGGAGTTTTGGTTATCTAACCTTAGATGCGTTTAAGAAGGATACATTACCTTCTTGCCCTATGGTTGATTCTTTAAATAAGTAAGTCTTGAGAGAAACCTAAGAGAAGACTTTGGAGTGGATTGATTCCTACCTGTTCCTCTCTTCCCTAGTCCCCAGCGCCACCTGACTTATGCTTGAGAGGAGAGAGGAAGGTGCTCAAAAGATCCTCTTTTTGAATGAAATATGGCCATTTGTAGCAGTGTGGATGGAACTGGAGGGTATTATGCTAAGTGAAATAAGTCAGTCAGACAAAGACAGATACCGTATGTTTTCACACATAGGTGGATTTTGAGAGACTTAGCAGAAAACCATGGGGGAGGCGAAGAGGGGGAAGAAAAGAAAAAAAAGCCACAGAGAGGGAGGGAGACAAAACATAAGAGACCTTAAATACTAAGAACAAACTGAGGGTTGATGGGGGGTATGAGAGAGGGGAGAGTGGGTGACGGGCATTGAAGAGGGCACTTGTTGGGATGAGCACTGGGTGTTGTATGGAAACCAATTTGACAATAAATTGTTAAAAAGAAAAAAAGATCCTTTTTCTAAGTCCCCTCTTAATTTTTCAAAGTACTAGCAACCCTCTCCTTTGAAAGCATTCTCAGCTTCCAGTGGCTGGGCTAACCCATTCTGCGCCCACTTTGCTTCAAGGGTCCACCTTCTCGGTCCTTTCACCATGATTTCAGCCCATCTCCATGCCCTTAACCTGACTCATTCTTGTTTGGGACCCTAGAGACTTGAGAAAGAACTGAGTATAGTAATGAGAATGTGATGAGAAATACTACCAATGGAAAAATATGAGTGGACTATTCTTAAGAGATAGAAATTACTAATAAATATTTATATATTTTTTAAAGTTTATCATGATGATGAATCCAAGAAGAGCCAATTATGAAACAATGAGGTGCCATAACCTTTGCCATCAGTTTGGTAAAGAGGGAGGACCCCACCACCTTGGGCTTGATGGACGTGTAAGGAAACGGCCTATACTCAGATCCTGGTAGTTTACTTTCTCTTTTCTTTTCTAAAAAACTAGTCTAAGGAAATATGGGTATGCCTAAATATTTATCAAACAATCAGAATTTATAGGAAAAGATTGGAGGGGTATTCTCTAAAAACTCTTAATAATGGGTGTCTCTCAAAGTGAGATTATGGGTAGTTTTTACTTTTACCCTTTGTTTTCTCTGTATTTCCCAAGTTTCCACAATAAACATGTATTACTTTTGTAATAAGCAATCAAGCAATAGACTTGTTCTTTTTTCTTTGTTCTTTTTTCTAAATGTAATTTTGTTCTTTGTTCTTTTTTCTAAATGTAATTTTATTTTAAATTCCAGTATAGTTAACACCCAGTGTTATATTAGTTTCACATGTACGATATCAGGATTCCACAGCTGCGTGCATCACCCAGTGCTCATCACAAGTGCGCTCCTTGGTCCCCATCACCTGTTTCACCCGCCTCCCTCTGGTAGCCAGCAGTTTGTTCTCTATAGTTAAGAGTCTCTTTCTTGGTTTCTCTGGTTTTTTTCCCTTTGCTTTTTTATTTTTTTAGACATCCATTCTTTTTCCAAATGAGGATCTAGCTTAAATATTCCCCCACCTTGTCACCTTGCTCCCCTGGCCATGGGTGTCTGGGCTGAGTTTGCTGAACAGCTGTCTTGAGGGCAGTCATCTTCCCTCCTTTCCATTCAGCCGCGTGCCCTCCAGGGGTCCTGCCCGCAGCGGCTGCCAGTTCAGATCTCCAGTTTCCTCTCTAAGCAGTCTGTCTTCTAAGTAGTGGTTGGTTCCTACTCCCTGTTTTTCCCTTGGATGATTGGCTTTTAGAGGTGGATAGGACCTTTAAGTGTATTTTCATTTTATCACTTCATCAATAAGAAAAACTTAGATCCAGAGAACAATGGTGGTTTGCCCAAAGTGTCACATCAACTTAGTGCAGAGCCCAGGTCTCTGTCTCTTTGTGCCTTTTCTTTCTGTCTGGCAGACCATGCCGCCTCCTCTCACATTTTACTTTCATCAAGGAATTCTGCTTTTTCTGATCTCCTACGAAGGCACTTGAGTAAAACCTGGAATCTCGCCTGTTCTCACTACTGTTACCTCAGGCATCCATGGCTTCATTAGAGACCAACAAGTTGCAAAATGCCCATGGAGAACTTGTATGAGGTTTGGGACCTTAAAGAACACTTCCTGCACACGTTCCTAAACGTACCACTCTCTTCTCTGCGCTGCTCCTCCCCACCCACCCGCTTCGTGACACTTAGTCTCAGAGTGTCTTCATAAAGCTGAAAGAGTGGACAGAAGTCCTAACACAAGTGATATCAAGGCCGGCCCTTGAGGCACGTGTGAGGCCTGCCGGCTGTGATTTATAAACTCTCAGCCTCCCGTAGTCTTTCTCGTGCCTCCCATTATAGCCTCTCCTCAGGCTCTTCATTTACAGTGACCAAAAATGAACTGTAATAGCTTGAGGTGTGACTTCTTCTCATGGCTTTACATTTTAAAGCAACCAAAGGACTTCAAAGGACTTCAGAGGACTGACTCTCTAGCGTGCAGAAGCACTGGGTCATAGTCCTAGCCAGCTCTGTGGCTGACCTGCTGTAAGCTCTCAGGCAGGTGGCCTCACCTTTCTGGAGCTAGTTTCTTCATCTGTAAATGGGAAGGCTAATCGAATAAGATCCGAGGCTCCTTCCAGGGCCAACATGTCTTTGATGACTTGGCCGTTGTGCACCGGACTATGTCTGTGTGAAGCCCTGTTCTCCTGTGTCGATGGAGACAGGCAGACCCTGGAGGCAGCACGTGGGCAGCACGTGTGAAATCAAGTGTGGGCTCTACCATGTCCCATCTATGACTTTGGGCGAGTCACACAATCTCACGGTGTCTATGTCCATTCTTCTCAATTCTATCAGTATTCCCAAACCCAGGGTTTTTTGTGACTAATGAATGAAAATGTTTGACATTCAACTGTAAACGGAAGTGATGACAGTAGTTCCGGTGGCCCCTGGGCCCCCACGCCGAGTAACTAAGAGCCTTCTGTCATTTCAGTAATGCTGGGGGTGACAGGCTGCTGTTGTACCTGCCGTCCACCTTACTTAGGCCATGGCTCTGCGCTCTCACTCCTGGTTCTCTGTCTGCTATTGGGACCTGCTCCTCCCCCACAGTCCAGCATTCAAGTGTCATCACAGATTATCCATGCGAATAGGCTGTTGCTCTTTGGTGAAGATAAGCCTCCCTACATTTGGCAACTCAGCCCATCCGCACCCTGTTCTCTCTCACCACACGACACATGCGCTCATGTATGCACACACACGCTTTTTTATCCCCTCACGTCAGCTTCTTGCTAACGGCTTATAAAAATAGTCGATTCCTGCTGAAGTACCTGATTTTCCAGTTGATCTCCTATTCACCCCACCTCCCCAGTGAAGCCAAAAGGCAGACTTGTGACATAGGGTGTGAGAGGAAACCGAGAACTGGGGATACAGAGATTAATAACATACTTTCTCTGCCTTCAGTCATGTTTAAGGGCTGCAAGAGAAGAGAGTGCAGAACGCTCCAGAAGGTTCCTGATGTTGCAGGGAGGATGGGGAAAGGCTTAGAGGAGGTGATACTTGAGTGACCAGTACAGAAAGATGGCGGGAGGTATCTCCCATTTTACAGTTGAGGTAATGACAGAAGTTTAAGGAATTGCCCCCACGGTCACAACCAGTCACCGGAGAGGCTAGAATTCACACTCTGAATTTGGCTAGCCTAAGGTTTTACACCTAGATTAACTGCTGTATTAAAGATAAGTAACTTTGGGTCATTACTTTTTATACATTATTTCATAAGATTGCAAATATAGGAGTTCTGAAAGTGAAAGAAGCAAATGATTACTTTTCTGGTTGTGAAAGAAGCTCTTTTGGGAATAAAAGAAAAACTAGTGGTCAGAAAAATGAAAACTTGGGCTTTTTGGGAAAATCATCTTATTTTTGCCAGTGTGCTAAAAATTGTCAGATATTTTTAACATCTTGTCTGCTAATAAAATGTTATGCACAATGCGAGATTAATGCTGATGTGATTACACTTGTATTCTTGGTTAATACCCTGGGGTTTTTTTCCCTGCTGTTGAAGGTTTTTTTTTCCTTCCTTTCTTCAATATAAATCAGGTGTAAATGAGAAATGTAGCATACTGTCATTTAATTCAAAGATCTATACATGCCATATAATCCAAAGATGGTAAATTGGTTTCACATATAAAAATACCTTTTTCTGCAGTATGTTAATTGGACCAAAGCAAATTATCTTGCCCAGACACTAAAATCCATTATTTTGTTTCATCTGTGTAGCTATAGATCACCTTAAATTTACAGATCACCTAAAATTTGGTTTCAGTCGCTCAACGAATATCAATTTCATCTTTACCTGTCTTGATTCCCGATGGCCTGGAAGAATGCAGATTCATTAAAACGTTATATACACATACTTGAACTTTAAGTCACTTCTTTTTCTCAAACATTTTAATTTTAGTTTTATCTTAATGGCATGGTATTTCTGTGATAGAAAAAAAACCTCAACAGGCTTTAACTGGACAAGTTATAGAATTTAGGTGGCCTCAACCTCCTTGCAAGGAAAAGGAGGTTTAAGACCTTAATTCTCTTCTTTCTGTAAGATTCTATGACTCATTATTTTGTTTCACGTTAATGCTTTACCATTAATAAGTTGAAGGTAAACAGAGATTTGTTGATGGACAAGGCTGAAAGAATCATGAAGGAATCTTAATGTGTGCACTTATCACACATCAAGTTATTAGGTGTAACAAAGCTGGTGGCTTCTTACGTCCTTTTGTGTCTTAGCCAAATGACATCAAAAGTAATCCATCTTCAGGTGTAAGCGAATTTCATGAGATTTGGCCATAGAATGATAAGAGTGCCAGCCCGTCACAGGCTCTGTGTTCGCAGACAGTAAGTGATGGTTGAAGTTAATTCACTTGCTGAGTTACAAACCATTTCCAAATTCAAGTCCAAAAAAGTTTTTCACAACTAAGCCCAGGAAGGGATATGGATATGTATTTGTATGGATATGTTTATGGCAGCTTTATTTTTAATAGCTAAAAACTATTAGAAACAACCAAATGTCTATCAACTGGTGAATGGTTGAACAAAGTGTGGCACTTTCATACAGTGGAACACTACCACCACAAAAGACAGAACAAACTGCCAGTACATGCCGTACCAGGGAGAAGTCTCAGAAGCGTTGTGCTAAATGAAGGACAACAGACCAAAGAGACTACATACTGCATGGTTCTATTTATAGGAAATTCTAGAAAAGGCAAAGCTATAGGGACAGAAAGCAGATCACTTGTTGCTAGGGCCTGGGGATAAGAGGAAGGCACTGACCAGAATAAGGCACAAGGGTGTTTCGGGGGGTGACAGAGATATTCTGCGTCGTTTCAGTGGTGCTTACGTGAGTGTGTGCCTTTGTCAGAACCCACCAAATTTTGCACTCGAAATTAGTGACTTTTATTCAATGTAAATTATACCTCAAAAATTTTTTTCTTTTTCAAGTTTTAAATTCCAGTTAGTTAGCATATAGTGTAATATTAGTTTCAGGAGTAGAATTCAACGATTCATCACTTACACACAACACCCAGTGCTCATCACAACAGTGCCCTCCTTAATACCCATCACCCTTTCAACCCATCCCCCTCCAACCTCCCCTCCAGCAACCCTGAGTTTGTTTTCTATGGTTAAGAGTCTGTTTTATGGTTTGCCTCTCTCATTTTTCCCCACCATGTTCATCTATTTTGTTTCTTAAATTCCACATATGAACGAAATCATATGGTATTTGTCTTTCTCTGACTGACTTATTTCACTTAGCATAATACTTACTCTCTAGTTCCGTCCTTGTTGTTATAATGGCAAGACTTCATTCTTTTTTGTGGCTGAGTAATATATATATGTGTATGTATACACACACACACACACATGTATACATATGTGATATGTATACATATCACCTCTACATTATCCATTCATCAGTTGATGGACATTTGGACTCCTTCCATAATTTGGCTGTTTTTGATAGTGCTGCTATAAACATCAGGGTGCATGTGCCCCTTCGAATATGTATTTTTGAATCATTTGGGTAAATATTTATACCTCAGATTTTATTTATTTATTTTTAATGTTTATTTATTTTTGAAAGAGAAAGAGAGACAGAGCACAAGCAGGGAGGGGCAGAGAGAGAGGGAAACACAGAATGTGAAGCAGGCTCCACAAGCTGCCAGCACAGAGCCCTACTCGAGACCCAAACCCATGAACCATGAGATCATGACCTGAGCCGAAGCGGGGCGGTTAACAGACTGAGCCACCCAGGCGCCCCTGTACCTTGAATTTTAAAACAAACAAACCTAGGACAGTATCTTGAATGACTTACAAAATGACTACCTCAATTGGGAAAATAATCATTTTTTAAACTTTGAAGTCTGAAAGCTTATTTGTGGGGCGCCTGGGTGGCTCAGTTGGTTAGGCGGCCGACTTTGGCTCAGGTCATGATCTCGCGGTCTGTGAGTTCGAGCCTCGCGTCGGGCTCTGTGCCGACAGCTCAGAGCCTGGAACCTGCTTCAGATTCTGTATCTCCCTCTCTCTCTGCCCCTCCCCTGCTCATGCTCTGTCTCTATGTCTCTCAAAAATAAAAAAATTAAAAAAACGTTGACAGCTTATTTGTAATTAACAGTAAAAGATACTAACAATATTTGTTTTATGATGAATCTACATAAAATTTTGACCCCAAAATGTGTTTGCATAGAAAATGATAAATGTTCAGCTCGCTTTAATATCTCACTGCATTTTTGCTTTCTCTTTACCTCTCTGCCCAACCTAGAAAAACTAATTGAGGGACTCAAATCTCCTGACACCTCTCTCCTGCTCCCTGACCTCTTGCCTATGACAGACCCTTTTGGTAGCACTTCCGATGCTGTAATTGGTAATGTTGTCTTCTCTGTTTCTTCAGTCCTGCATGATCTATGTGTCTGTTTCAAGAATGATAACTAACTGGTTAACTGATCCCTATTGAATAGCGCCGCCGTGGCGTGGACATGCCACAAAGCCTCCTTTAACCTCATTTGTTATCACCCCAAATGAGCTGTTTACTCTGCCTTTTCCAGGGGCACCACACTGTTATTTTTGCTTTGCTCGATAGCCTGAGATTTCTCAAGGGAACTTCTTATGAATGAGGAGGAATGGAAAAGTTCACATTTAATTACAAAAGTTTCATGAAAGAAGTTGGTTTCAAGCTGGGACCTTACCTTTAGCAGATTCTTCTTTAGAAGGCCTCTGTATGTGCCCAGTATCAGTGACAGAAAACCCTTGCCCAGCGGTGAAGCCCCATGAGTAGAATCCGGGGCAGGGGCTTAGACTACTCAGTCTCGTATTTCCCTGTGCTCCTACAGCAAGGCAGGTGTGGCCTACAAGATGTGCATGGCCCCGGTGCTCCAGGGCATATAGTCCTTGATCCCAGGAAGGCCATGACCCTGCAGAGAGATGGGCCTTCAACTGAGGGATGTCACACAGCACAGAATACCTCCCAGCCACATCATGGGGTGGGATTTCAAATGGACTAGTTGGCTTCACAGGCACAGAGGATGTTTGCCCCCAAGTTTATCCCTTAAGAAAAGCAAAATTACCAGAAAATACTACGGGGCCTTTCAGCCTGTGTCTTCTGACATGGAAGGAATCTGCTGGGTGACTCGTGTTGTACATTTATCTATAAAAACTGAAACTCACCAAAATTAGTCATAGTGGTTAACCCCGTACATGCCTCTTCAATCGGTGAAGCCCAGACACTCAAAGCTGCAGAAATAAAGTAACTTAGTGTGCTGTTCATCTTGCCCGAGACTGGCATTTTAGACACCTGTAGAAGGAAGCCTTCACAGAATTGTCTGAAGAACATTTGACTCCTCTTCCCTTACCATCTGCTCTCCTTTCTTAATGCTCGGTCACAAAAGAAAAAGCCGACGTTGCTGTTGAGAGTCTCATACCGGGACTGGAGCCCCCAGTGCCCCAGCGCCTTCCATCCCAGACGGAATCTGTGACCTCGAACCGCACAGGTCAGTCAGGTGTCCCTGCAGCTGCAGGGACTGGTCATTGTTGTGGCCCTCGGAGCCAGCCTTTCCACCTGCAGCAAATGATCCTGGCTTTAGTCTGCAGCCTGGTTAGTTCCTCTTAGAATGGATGCTCTGTATGGTTAGAGCCCCAGCTTCTAGCTGGTTAGTGATATGTTTCCTTGCTTAAGAGCAGAGTGCTTTTTGGAGCCATGTTCTTTATAGAGTGGTCCTTGGGCTTTCTCTGGTTATAGTATTTCTTTATTCAAGATTCTTTTCCCTGGTGGCAGGTTCCCTCCACCTCTTTCCCTAATGAATTCTGCTGAGCTACAAGGAAGCCCTTACTTCCTCTAAGGTTTCTGTTCAGTCTTTGTATCCAACTGTGTCAGTGACTTCATGGAGCTACTGCTCTGTGTGTTGACATTCTGTCCCCCGCACAGTGCTTTAATCCTAGATAGGTGGTTTGCTGTTAAACTGTAGGCAGAGTCGAAATCTTCCCCTGGGTTCAGCACTGCTTGCACTCTAATTTCAGAGTTCGCTCTTACTAGAATTCCTTAACTGCACGTAACTACAGAGTTGATAACCTGCATTTTTATTGAGTCCATGGTCAACCTTGGTAAAGGAGTCTGATTTTCTAACTTGGAACAGAAACCGTTGGAAGTCTAGGAACTATGAAAATAAAGTTACATTTAAGTGGGGGAAAAATGAACATTGAAGACAATGTGGTTGCTTTCTCTTGTGTGTACTTGACTGTTTTCTTTTAGAAAACTTTCCCAGAGAACAATTTGTGTGTGAAAATGCTTGAACTCTGAATTTTGTCTTCCTTCTGTTCTTAACTTAAAAGCGAAGATCATGTGTTCAGAGGAGCAATTCAAATTTAAAGAATACTAGTAAGGAGCAAGATCGTTTTATTTTGAATGGGAATCTGTTTGAGTTCTAGAAAGTATTGTTTAATCATGTCATATCTGCTAATAAGTCAGACACAATCCCCTCCTAGTCAATGTACCTCATCCTATAGTACCTTTTCCCGTAAACGTTTAGGGAATGTTTAAATGAAACTCTTTAGTTGCAAAGTCCTTTTTCCCAAATGGCATTTGCTGAGAACTGAGTTGCCAAAGTTTATTGGCATCCAAATCACATACTTGCTTACCCAGCAACCTCTAAGCAAAGAATTATTCCATATTTATAGGTTAATGTTAAGAGAATCTAGAAATACGTGTTACTATAGATGAAAATGTAGAGGGCTTAATATGTTACTTTTGGTTTTCTTTCTCTCACCTTGGCTTATGTGTGTATAACATGTAAATGCAGTAACTTAAAGGCTAAGATCTAATCTCATGGTGTTGTGTGTGCCATTTAATGCCATCACTGACCTGGGATGCTGTTCACCTGGACTCAGATTCTCTCACCGGGGAAGATTCCCTGATTGATTGCTCCTTGCTTTCTAACCCTACTACTGACCTGCTGGAAGAGTTTGCCCCCATAGCGATCTCTGCTCCAGCCCATAAAGGTAAATGCTTTCCTGTCCTCGGGCGCACGTGTATCCTTAAAGGAGAACTGAATGATTGCTGAGAATTTTTCTTACCAAAAGTCTTTGACAGTGAAGTTTTTTAGCCTCCTCCTCTATATGGAAAACTTAAGTTTGTACTCTTGGCCACTGTGTTAGAATCCCTCTCGGGAAGAGTACCTAATAAGGCTTAGACAACAGGTTGGTGTAGGCCTTGCTTTCTAGCCATCTCCCGGAATGCACATCGTCCATTAAAGGCAGAGCTACATTCCTTTGAGGTCTGTGCATGTAGGTGGTTGCGTTCACTATCCACTGACTCACTTTTATTATCAATACGTACCTTGTTAGCCTGAGACATTAAAATTGTTTCATCGGATCTGATTTAAAGTTTTCGAGTAGTGGTTGCTATGATAGAGAAGCAGGCTAAGTCCTCAAAAGTCAGGCTTCAAAGATTGAACTTATGAAAGTTTTGAATTTTGAGCCACGATGGATGACTGGATTTCTCTTTCTGATCTGCCATTTTCATTTCTAACTCTTGGGTTAACACTCGGTTTGAAATGCTCCTGGACAGACGTAGCTTGAATTGGGTTCTCTTCAGCGAGTTGTCTGTAGAAGTGAGAGGCACAGCGCCCGGCTTACTGTATGCAGGCATTCGCTAGCCTTCTTTCTCTACTTGGGTAGTGAAATTGGTTTTCTGGAAGGAGCACATATATAGAAAAGGAACAGTGTAAGTTTCTTCTGAAGGAAATTCAAGAAGGAAGCCTCCCTGAGATGGCTAAAAAACAATTACTTTGGGGCGCCTGGGTGGCTTGGTCAGTTAAGTGTCTGACTCTTGAGCTCAGTTCTTGATCGCAGGGCCGTGGTTCAAGCCCCTCATTGGACTCCACTCTGGGCATAGAGCCTACTTAAAATAACAACAACAACAAAACAACCAAACCAAAAAAAAAAAAAAAAGTTTATGGTTTGCAGTGAGTTTTTGTTTTTTCCCTTGACATCATTAAAATGATTATGTTTTTATAGAGTATGTGTTTAACCAATTAGGTCTGGCACGGTGTGTCAGCAGCAATGTGTAATCATAGAGACACATCACTTGCAAAATAGGTGCTCAGCTAGCACTTGTGCTGGTAGGATAGTCTTTATCAAAATGGAGAACATCTAACCGACTTCTGCTTGAAACCTCAGTGCACATGACCTTGGGCCCCAATGTTCCCTGAGGCATCAGAGTTGTTGGAAAGTCTTTTTTCCCAATCACAGGGCAGCACGTCTTTTCAGAAGGATACAGCAGTTGCTACTAATTACCTCCTCCCCACCCCAGGCTTCGAGTTTCTTGAATATCGTTTGTTAGTCAGGCCTCTGTTTGCTCAATAAAGAAGATAAATGACTAATTCCTATGCCTTTGCGAATTACTGACGTTGAAGAGATACCTCACAATAACTACAGTTAAAGGTCTTAAAATGGTAGAGATCATTCTATAACAACCCTTCTCCCTAATCATTTACGAAAGTCTTAACATGGCCGGCTTGAAATCATTTTTTTTCTGTTTCCCTATTTTCCAGTTTGGCTACTTTTATTTCCACTCATGAAAATAAGCATTTTCATCTTCAAAACCAACAGTGATTGTGGAGGTGGGAACTTTGTGCCTCTGACGTGTTCTCTCATTTGCTAATCTCTGCCTCTGTTGTTTCTGCTTGTGTACTTGCATTCTGTTATTAAGCTGCAGAAGATAGTAATCTCATCTCAGGTTTTGATGTCCCTGAGGGCTCGGACAAGGTGGCAGAAGATGAGTTTGACCCTATTCCTGTATTGATAACCAAAAACCCACAAGGTAAGAAAGAGAGGATGGGGAAAAGAGAAGAGCTTGGCATCACAGCTGTTTATAAAATAGTACTGTACCTAATCTGCAGGAGGGAAGAAAGCGTCAACACTTAGTGAAGGGAACTGGGGGTAATGACAGGCGTCGGGGCTGGACCAGTGTAAGATGGGGACACAGATACAGATGGAGACATAGTGATCTTAAAGCTTCACTGTGGTGTTTATTCAGAGAGAAGAAAAGTTTTTAACTCTTTGGCTAAAACCTGGTTTTTGTAAAGTATCAAGCCAAAAATAAAGTGACCTTTAGTCAGTGGAAACCTGAAGTCACATATACATATATTTAAAAAAAAAAAAAGCGCTGAATCATTTTTAGCATGAATTGAATAATCTGTAATAAATACTCTTCCCAAAGAGATTAAGCATGGTACTTTGATATCATTCATATCTTTTGGACATTTGCGGAGCATCCTTTTTCCTCTTCGATGGATTATAACCATTTGAATGTGCCTTGAGACACTGAATTACCATGGGACCATCTCTGTATTTCTTAAAACATATTTCTATTGCAGTGGTCTTAATAACAAAATTTTCCTGAAAGAAACCACTATCGATTTTTACTTTATCAGGGAGGTGAGTCGATATTATCAGGAAGTTAGTGTACCTCCAGCAGTGCTCAGGCAAAATGTGTACTCGTTTGAAAATAGCATCCTCTCTGCAAGGTGTTCTGCCTGTGGTATGGTGTGCACATGGTGCCTGAAGTTTTGGTGGGAGGTGGTGGGTGCTTAACTTATATGTTTAAAAATCAACATGTAAGAGTTTGCAAATGTAAATTGTTGCTTCTCTAGGGTTTGGTTTTGTTTCTCCTTTGCTTGCTCTGCACATCTAAACCTTAACCCTCTGTGTTTTGTACTGAATTCCTATCTCTCCACTTCCAGGTGGGCACTCTAGAAACAGCAGTGGGAGCTCTGAGTCCAGTCTTCCCAACCTAGCCAGGTCTTTACTGCTGGTGGATCAGCTCATAGACCTGTAGCGGTGACCCAGTAGCAGATGCAGTTCTGTAACCTTCATACCGTAATATACATTTTCATTACGGAGTTATGAGAAAAATGATTTTTTAAAAAATCTGCTAATAAGGGGCCCTCCAGCCCTTCTCTCCTACCCCTTGCCTTCTCCTGTAGAAATGATAAGGAAAGAAAATCACTTTGGCCCTCCAGATACTCCTCGGGCAGTTCCTCCCTGTTAGTTTGCTGTGTTTTCTCATTACCCTTCTTCAATAGCATTATCTTAAATCAAGCGCTAGATGCCATGAGCTTCACCTCTGCTGGAATCAACTCCACCAAAAGCTTAACTGTAACTGAAACTAGTGAACTGACACCTTTGTCTCATTCTTGCTAGGAATGGCCTCCCACACCAGTCCTCCCAACCCCTGTCTCCTTTGGCCAGATGCTGATGAATGTGTTTCTCTGTTTTTGCTTTTTACGCTGCTGCATTATCATGAGGACATGGCTTCTTCAGTTGGTCTTAACTCTAGGCAGTAGCCTGGAGCTGGGTGTGTGATTTAAGAGAGGGTAAAGCTGACTGACGGATGGGATGTGTTTGAAAAGAGAAATTGAGCCCAGCTCTAGCCAACCAGCTTTGACCTTGTTTGATCATAGACTTAGCCAAGGGATTTTACACCCCATGCAACCTGCCCAGCATTCATCCAGCATTCTGGCTTCCATTGAACCGTGAGTTCTCAGATCTGGAGACGTGACTGCAAGTACTTGAGATCCTTGGATGAAATGTGTACATTATATAAAACCCAAGTATTGCCATTCCTTTTCATGTTAACTGTCCCAAGCCGGGATCTCAGAATTAGACCAAAACAAGACAATGGTGGTAACACGATACCTTTTATTAGAAGACTTTTCACTGGGGGGTGGATGGGGGAGGGGAAGGAATTGTAGCAGAAACAGATGTATTTTTCTTGTGATTTTTATTTTGAATCAAATATTGTAAATTGTGTATAAATGAAGACGCTGAATAGTTCTGTTTCCACTTGGCGTTTCAAGTCTGATATCAGGTGTCTGTACAGGGTTTTGATCTCTTTCCCTTGTATAACTACACAGCAGTCCTACAGTGTAACATATGGAATCATTTTGAGTAGACTCGTGTGTTGCTTTAAGCTTTCAGCAGGTCCTCTGTCTTTGTAGAATAAGCATGTTGTTTATTTTCAGATAATCAGAAATAAGTGTGCCTACAAGCTGGGCACAATTTGACTCTGGCTACTTACCTTTCTTTCTCTCTGATGTTGGAACTGAAGGATGCAGCCAATGAAATATGTTCATTTGGTTTTCCTTGGCTTCCTAGGTTAAAAAACCAAACAAAGCGTAGTTCCTCACTAACCTTAGAATATTGTTCATAAAATAAATAAAGGACCCTGCACTGACATGACAACATGCCTCATGGTCACCCTCTGTATATGTATTTACTCACTGAAGTGTATTTTTTTCCTTACATAGAAAGCAATTTTATAAAATTGCCTTTTTGAAAAAGAGGTGGGCACAGAGCAACCCATCGTGGTTCTCTTCCTCGAGCCGTTTTCCATGGTCCGGAGGGAAACTCTTAGTCGATCAGATTTGTACAAATAAAATTCCAAGCCCACTTGCCTGTTTCTCTATCTAGTACTTCTGTTTCTCTCCTTCCTCACATTTGCACTTTAAGGGGCGGGGGGGGTGGGGGGGGGGGTGGGCGGAGAAAGTTGAGCAGCAACAACAGCCTGCGAAACACTGCACTTTGGAGGTCAAGCTTTGACCCCAGAAATGTGAGAGCAGCCTTTGAAAGGCAGCGGAGGGAAAGTCTGAATCTTTCAGTCTTCCTTCTGGCTTTAAATACTTCCTGTGCCAGCTGAAACTAGATGAGCTAAGTAAAGCCCTCTATTAGGATAATGGATCGTTTCCAAAATTGAGGGAGGCACCACCTTCCTGCTGAAGATTAAGAAAAAAAAAAAAAAAAGACATCCTTGAAGAGCCATCTGTGATTGGATAGCAGTGAAAATGGGACTTGGTTTGCCCCTTTATGGACAGGAATATAACCGAAGGTCAAAACTGTATTCTTTTTCCTGGACATAGAAAGAATGTATAATTTAATGAAAGAAATGTTTATTTTTAAATAAGAACAATGTTTTATGCCTATGTTTTCCAATTTGATTTCTTCATACATATACATGTTAGAAATATAATGACATATCTAGTTTCTCAATTTAGTTGAAACCATGAAGAGTACAGTTTAGAAATTAGGTATCTCTAAATTGATCCTTTCATGTATTACCCGTAATCACATTGAGATGTATTATCTAGTCATCTGGCTCAATAAAGTTTAATGGAGACCGATAATGAAAATGCACAGACTAGCAGCCAGAGACTGGATGGAGGAAGTCTGAGGGAGATAATGACATGAAATCATCTTGGGCTTGTTCTTTAGGAATAGGGCCTTAAAGGGAAGAACTATTTTTCTGCTAAGGAATCCATGCAAGTGACTCGGTAAATGGGACCTCCCTTAGTTTATAGCTTCATCCCTGAGGTAAAAGGGTTTATTTGATACGAGTGAGGTATGCTGATAGCTGTTAGACGTACGAACTCCACAAGAGGAATCGGAGAGCTCAGTCTCTAGTCCATCCACTTCATTTCACAGGCGTGGGACCTGAGGCCCGGCCGGCTGAAGAGGCCTGGGACAGGACAGGCCAGGTCACCCGGGATCTCTCCCTCACCTTTGCCAGTCCCTGGCCAAGCAGCCTTCAGCAGGTGCTTCACTTCTAAGAGCTGCCGTTCCTTTTTTATACAATGATGAGTTTGGACTAGATGGTCTTTAAGCTTCTGGAATTCTAGAGTTCTCTGTACATACTAGTATGCTTTGGAAGGACTATGAAGGATTTGTATAATCCTGATGTCCTTCTGTTACCTTCTGTAGTTCTTACTGTTAGTGTAGCAGTATTTACATTTTAGAGAGTTATAATGGGCTTTTTACTAACTTGGGTTGCTCTTTCGTGGTTATCTGAATAGAGGCCTACATTCCCGGACAGTTTGGGACAGATTTTTTTTTTTTAATATTACACACCCCTACCTATTCCAACAAAATAGTATCAGAAGATTTCAATTCTTTTAAAACATAAAATCAGTGATCTGGCACTTAAAAATGGGCAGATACTATAAGCATCTGTTTCTGATTTGCTTAATCCAACTGTATAAGAGTAGTAACTAAACCAGAACACATAACACATTGTTGTTTGTTTTTTTTTTTTAGTTTAGAGCACTCAAATACTAGATCACCAAATTCAAGTCCCAGTGTTTCTAAAAACACAGGACTCAGAGGAGATAAGGTTTAAATAGAAACTTCTAACTAGGATCGTAATTAATGACTTCTTTAGCAGACATATCAGAATTTTGACAGCTAATTGAGTGTTGTTCCCTTCAAAGGCATCTGGTTTTACTCGGGAAGCTAATACTTACTCTAATGATGCTGCCATCATTTAAGTTATTTTTGAAACTCCTCTCTTTAGAAATACCATCAAGGAAGGTAATAAGGTATAGGAAAATCAGTTGAATTATTATCTAATTAGTATTGCTTTCAGCATCTGGAAGCATCTCTTTCTTGATCTTTTTCCATGACTCCTGGTCAGGGTAACATTTACCAAAATCACCCACTCAGCCACCCCTTAGATGAAATGTGGTTACAATTAAAGATAGTAAAAGGGATAATCCACAGGAAATTCACAGAGAGGACCTTATAATGGCAAGTGACAACAATCAGTCTTAATTTCCTTGATATTCTGAATAAGGGAACTTCCATACTTTCACCTGTCTTTAGTAGTTTAGAAAATGGAAAGATGCAGATTTTAAAATACCTCTGAAAGAGGCTGTCACTTTGTTCGGTGTCATTTGATACTGGACTTGGGTCTTTCTGAAGTAGAATTACAGAACTTGGATTGCTAATAATTACAGGGAAACAAACTCAAGAAAAATTTTCTCAAGATGAAATAATTGGTTTTGTTTATAATAATACTCTTTCCCTGCTCTACTGACAGGTAATTGATCATCTTGATTCGAACTAACACAGTTTTCCCCAAGTCAGGAACAGTCTGCCTTCAGCAATTGTATGGGAAGGGGAGACCTTCGGGGTTGACCTCAGCCCAGAAGTATGGAGGGATCTGAGCTCACCTGAATAAATGCGCACTATAGATACCTTGGGCCAAAGTAAAGTCTCCCGTGATGATGTCTGTCTGAATTTCCAGGAGTCTTCAACTTTTTCTGTCCGTAAGATTACCAGGATCGTGTAACCACTAACTTAGAGTTTGGGGACAAAAATGACAGGATTACCCAAAGTACTGAATTAAGTGAATTAGAGGCTGCCGGGCAGAACAGAAATGCTAGCAGAGGGATATTTAAAATGAAATCTTTACTGAAACACTCCAGATAATATAAAACTGTTTTTTATTCCTCTCTAGAGACTATAATTTTACCAACACAAAGTTAGTCTTTTCCTTTTCCACCCTAGTCATGTTCCTGAGGTTGGATGTACTTGGGTTTCTTGAGTCAAAATGAATCCCAGATGGCCTCCATTTCAGATAATCTGTAACAAGATACTACTTTGTTTATCCTGGGTTTCCTTTGACCAAGGCGGAGGAAGGAGGTTTTTTGGGTAATGCTAACTTATGCAGAATTACCAAATGGCGGTAGTTGCTTGGATGGAAGACACTTCCTTGATTCCCACTTTGACGTAGTGTCCTGACCCTCCTCTTCTTCCTGTGAGTATTCTGCTCTACCCTGTTGCACACCCCCTTGTCACATGGATGTGTATTTACCACAGGTCTTTCTCATGTCCTCCCCAAGAAGACAAAGCAAACAGAGGTACACGAAGCTACCTTGTACAGTAAAATTATGAAATTTAAACACTGCTACGCAAGTATTGTATAAAAAAAAAGTCTGTAAACAATTTATTATGTAAACATACGGGGAATAAAGACTTATGTGTTCAACCAGGAGCCTGATGTTCACAGATGTAAATAACTTAAAATAGCTGCGGTTTTCCTAATCTGAAAGCCCACTTTTGCACAAAGGATTTAAACCCATTGTCGAGTGGCAGTAAGTAGCTGTGCACAAGGAGAGTGCGGACACCTGCTGAGGACATTTTAATGAGTCATGGCTACCACGGAGTCAGGGAGAATAAAATCCCCCCGTGAGCCTGCATTTGATATGATGAGATGCGGGTTTGAAAATGGAGCACAGATTTGCAGCTACCCTCCTCTAATTTAATCTTTAATATACCCAGGCCAGTTTAATTAAACATTTTATGTTGGCAACAGCAGTTTTATGCCCAGGGAGAAATCTCATTTAATTGCTCCACTGGCTTGAGAAGCACGGCATCACTGGCCCGTGCTGGCTCCCATCAAATCCCTATTCCCCAGTCATGGGTCTTAATGCCACCGCACAACATATGGTAGAACCAGACCCTTAATTTTATTATCGAAGCTAAAAGGTCGTGGAAATTATTACTTTGTTGTACATCTCTTGATTCCCTGATTTGGCTCCAAGAGTGTGGCTTTCAATTGGTGCTGCATTTCTGACGTTCTTGTGAAGGGATATTTTGCTTTCTATTTGCTAAACGTATGAGAAGGTTTCTCCCCAAATCTTCCCCAAATCTTCATTTTCAGTTTTTAGCAAGAATTATGTCTTTGATACTCCCTGTACCTGTTATTTCAGTTTGTAATATGGAGGAAAGGAAAATTCTGGATTGTGCACGATAGATTGCACTAAAAAGTATCCTGCCTGAAATTTAAGTCTTCAGATTTTGATTTTTTTTGAAAGTACCCTGATGACCCTCTCACTATGTCCATCAGATAAAATTCCGAGGGTAAATGTACCCTAAGTCACTCAACACTTATGGTTGCTTTGGAAGTTAATAGGCAGTTAGTGAGGAGAGATGCCAAGTCATCAGATACTTTTGGGGACTTCTCTCCTACTCTGTCAAGCAAATGAACTCATAGGGAAATCTACACAATTTGGAGCTTCAAAATGGACTAAAATGGCATTATCCCTGGTAGAAGTCTCAAAAAGTGTGCTTAACCTTAACTTTGCACACAGGTCCCACATGAGAGCCAGAAAAATAAGTGTGTGTTGCCTTCTTGCTGAACGCACTAAACCACAATGAAAAGAGACATAACCCAATTTGAGGGAATTAGAACAAAATGCCCAACTTTAGGCTTTATGATATGAAAGACCCTTGTGGAGACTGTAGGACCAGGTCCTGGATTTAAGCCCCCCACTCCTCAGGAACAACAGGCTAACTTTATTGAGCTCTGTGGTCACGGGGCATCTGCTCTGCGTGTTGGTTACCAGAGAAATTGGGCCAGGACGTGAGGTTAAATTAGTGCAAATCCTTCATTGCTAGTAGCCAGACCATTGCAAACATGTTTTCCTAATAGTGCAAGGCCATCTTCATCTACAAGTACTGTTCACCTTGAAAACACATGCTTTCCCTCCCCTACGAGAACACACTCATATTCCAAAAAGAACCTCTAACTGCCAACAAGACCTGATGTCCATCTTCTCACAGTTATTTAGAATCTCTCCCTCTCTTCACTGGTTTCTTGCACTGAGGGAGTGTGGATGTCTGTGCCTCCCCAAACCCACCGGCGTTCTTTGGTCTCCGGAATGCCCGGCTTGGAGAGCTGCAAAGGGCGGTTGCTCTCTGCTGTAGTAACACCACACCTTCTCTAAAGAGAATGAAGAGGTTAAGAGACTTGGCCTTCTCAGGAAAATCCTTTGACTTAGTTTTCCAACCCTAGAAAGCAGAATAACGCTGAAAAATAGAAATGGGTCTGGCCTTGTTTTGAAGAACAGGAAATAAGGTTTCCCTGCACACTCGATGTTATAGGGTTTTTGTGACTATGCTTGTGAAATTTTAAAAGTTCTTGAAAATTTAGGTATGGTTTTCACAGCCCTAGAATATGCTAGTTTGCCAGGTTTCCAGTTGACCAAGAACCCACTTTCTAAGTAATCTAGAAAGGTTAAGCACGTTCTTCCGTCCTGTCCAGCTCTGGATGTGGGCACCTCTACTTGGTAGTTCTCGAAATGCAATCTAAGACTGCTTGGCATCCCAAGTGCTTCTGGCTCTATAGGTAGCTGCTTTTTGGCATTCTCTGCACACAAATTGATCTGACTGAATTCAGTTTAAATCTCCCCAAAACACTAACTCCTGTCAAGCTGTTGTTCAGTTTTCATTATTGATGGGTGTGATGCCAGAATTGGTCATTAGCTTGACTAAATATACCGTTTTTTTCCCCCTAAGAGATATTTTGCTGTCTCACAGAACCAGCGTGATAACTTCAACTTTTGGGGTAGTTTCGGTAGATGAGAAATTGTGCCTTAGTTTGGACAACTGAAAACTTTGTCTAGCCGATGCTATGTTAGAAAGTGGTTCAAGGAGTTCGGGAATGGCTTTCATACCCCTTTGCTTGGTAAACTTTATTTGGGAAAGCTTCTTTGCCCCCTTTCATTTGAATTTCCTCCTAGAAATCATAATCACCTAGGAATCACAGTGACAGAATAATAATCAATATACTTGCCTGAGAGGTTAGGGTTATGTCTCTCCACATACATTCCAGGAAGAAAGGTGTTCTGTTTACCTCCTGTCAGCTGACTAATGCTTTCATATCACCACGTAGGTATACATACTAAAGCTACAACTCAAAGAAAAAATTTATCCTCTTCCAAATCGTATTCTTCAAACACTACTCAGAAAGCCGTTTGGCACCAGTACAGAATTTTACTTAAAGACTCTAATCAGGAATTCACTGAATGCATTCGAACTCTTAGAAAATGAGGGAGACACCCACCTTTGTTTTCTTTCCGAAGACGATATTGAAGGTCAGAGCTGTTTAAAAAGAAGCACTGCTAAGAAGTTATAGAATTCCAAGAAACAGAGTATTTTTGTACAGTATCTTCTAAAATGTTCCGATCTCTCTCTACATCTCTTTACATACAATGTAATGTCTTTGAGTGACTGATTTCCCAATAAACTGATTTTGATGCCGCTTCTGCTGTGTTCTGTGTGCTTAATTCAAGCAGAAACCTTAGCAGGGGATAATTGTTAGCAGAAGTTTCTACTGGCTAATGATTTGCCTGAACGAGGAGAGGGTAACGTGGGGAGGGGCTGATGGAATTACCTCTGTACAGAGGTTCCAAGTCATCTACAGGATCCAAACCATTGTACCGAATGCCTGGTGGGTTGGGAAACCCATGACGAAATGATATCTTTACCCCAACCACCCTTTCTCTGGATTCTTCTTGCTTAGTTACATATGCCTTTTTCCTGCCCTCTTGCTAACATGTGCCCAATGACATACTTCTAACCTGCTAATATTTCTTGGAAGGTAAGCTCTCTTGCATTCTGATAATTGTCTATTTGATTTTAAAAGCCAGAGCACCCTGAGGCACCTCTATCTAGATAGAAGTAGACTAGTATATTAGAGTTGGCAAATATTTCTGTAATTATCCTTGTATTTTACTCCTTCTGCTTAAAGGACTTAATGATAGATTGATTTAAGCAGAGGCGATCTTTGCTAACTTAGAAGACTGAAAACAAAATTCCAGAGCAACTCCAGCTGAAGGTGATTTATTTAATATGATTTTGACTATGTCTCCTTCCCTGAGAAAGTGCCTTCAGTATTGGTATTTGGGGCCCTCTTGTGCTCTTTGAGTAGTGCTTATGATGTAAATCTTGCATTTATCAAGCAGCCATGTTTGGCTGCTCTTCCGGGGCAGGGGTGGGGGGGAGGGTTGGGAGGAATCTGTCCTCAGATACAGGCAGTGTGGAGCAGATGACCACAGGTCAGAATACTGAATTGCATTTGTCCCCAGACAGTATTTCTACATAATCCAGAACTGCCATGGTGTACGTGGACATGAGCGACTGGGTTTGTTTTCATTCCATCGTGAGCCAGTGCCAGGTAGAGCAGGTGTCCATGTCTGGCCCCGCGAGTAGGAGCAGCGTGTAGTTAATGCTGAATGTCTGTGTGCCTAACATCTTCATCTCCTTTCCTGTACATTGTGCCTATCATGTTCCAAAACGTGAGACAGTGATTGCTTGTGTTCCAGTTCGTGTGCAGTTTCCTTGCCTGACTTTTATTTTTCTGTTTTTCCTTTTCCATTTTCAACCTTTATTATTTGGTCCCATAATGTTTCTGCCGCGGGTTGACCATTAAATGTTCCAGGGAGAGTTGGGCTGATCCGTGCATTAATTCTGCATTTTGTGCTTTTCTAGGTCTCCAGAGAGAGCCCAATCCCTGTCCTGTAATAACTGTAGAGCACTTTAAAGACTCGACGGGTGTTAAAGGCCTTCCCTTGTATCTAGACCCCTCCAGAGTATCCGGCATGAAAACTCAGAACAATTTAGAATCTGACTACTTGGCCCGAGATGGCCCTTCAAGCAACAGTTCATTCCACAGCAGCGAAGAGGAAGGGACTGATCTCGAGGGGGACATGCTAGACTGCAGTGGGTCCCGACCTCTCCTCATGGAGTCTGAAGAAGAGGATGAGAGCTGCAAGCCTCCACAGGGGAAGCTGGGAGGAGCCATTCCATTCACTCAGCCGGAAGTCTCTACTGAGCAAGCAAAAGCGGGCCAAGGTGGAAGAAAGAACCAGTTCCAAGCCCTCACACAACCCACCACTGATGGTCTCGGGGAGCCGGATGTTTTTGCCACAGCCCCCTTCAGGAGCTCAAGGGTTCCAACCGATGACATGGATATTTTTTCCAAAGCCCCATTTGTCTCCAAGGGCAGTGTGGCCCCTTCCCAGCCAGAGGAGGCGGACGTGTTCTTGAGAGCTCCTTTTACCAAGAAGAAGAGCATGGAGGAATTAGCAGTTGCCCAGAGCACCTCCCAGGAGTTGCCTGTGCAGGCCGGTCTCCTCAACCAGACCGACGATGTCCCTATGCTCCCAGGCCTAGAGAGAGCATTGTATGCCCCCATCCGAGCTCAGTATTCCATGGCTGCTTTTGTCCAACAGTCTAACCACCCCTCCCATTCTGTACAAGCAGCAGACCATCTTGACAGCATCTCTCCCAGGGGATCCTCCCTGGAACCTGGGGGCCATCCTAATGACAGAAACAAAGGACCTCAGCTCCAGAAAGAAGCCGTCTCGGGCCCCGTGGCTGGCAAACCATTCCGCCCCCAGTCTCTATCCAAATATTCCCGTCACTATAGCCCAGAAGATGAGCCAAGTCCAGAAGCCCAGCCCATTGCCGCCTACAAAATTGTTTCACAGACCAACAAACAGTCGATAGCCGGCTCTGTTTCAATCACATCCCTTTCCTCCAGGACTACGGAGCTGCCGGCTGCAGATCCTTTTGCCTTAGCACCCTTTCCTTCAAAATCAGGCAAGCAGAAACCTTAGAGGCGATACCGGAGCCTTAGGCCTCTATCTTTACCCCACCCTCAGTACCTACCACGTCACTCCCAGCTGAGCCTATCTCAGAAGAAATACACCGATTATTATCTTTCAGTTCCACGTATCAGAGCACAACTTCTGCGCTCAACAAACTCAGTCACGGTGATACTTAGCTGAAACCCCTTTAAGTTATGCTCGTTTCTTTTGTTTATATTGATTTCTGGACTTCCAGGCATTTCCATCTCCACCTCCACCCAGAACTCTGCTTTCTTTGTTTGCCCCAAAAACTGTTTGAATCCAGAAGTACTTCACCCCAAACCAAAAGGGGCCATGTTACCGCAAGGTTTTTCCTGCAGTTTCTGTTCCGAGTCATGTCCGTTGGAGGACACAGGATTAGTCCCTTTAGGACTTGACGACTTAGTGCTCTTGCAAAGGGGATATTTCTGGAAGGAAATGCAAGATAAAAATCCTGCAAATCAAGAGGAAGTGGAATCCCGCAGATACTAATCATTCCTGTAAAACCAGCAGCTCTACAAGGATTCTCCGGATCTGTTTCTGAGTCTGTGCGAGCCAGGCTGGCCTCTCACACATACGAGCGTCTGTGGGTGTGCAGCATGTGTCCGATCCTTTCCTACATAGAAACGCAAACAGATGAGCTATCGGTGCTCATGTCTAACGGTGGTGAGCCTTCCCATGCCCATGCTTTTTAAATCGCTATGCGTGCACAGGGGTGTGTGTGCCGTGTGTGTGTGCACAGGGAGCATTTTTCCTTTAGGTAAATCCTGTCTTGCTATGCCTACCTCCGCAACCCCTCATTTACTGACATTTGTCTCCTCACCTAATTGACGTGAGCCCTGTTTTTATTTAGTTCTTCTCTTGTGGCAAAATTGAATTCATTGGAAGGTGTAGGAAAATCCTGCCGCAACTGAGGTTTCAGAGTAGATTTTTCTTTCTCCAAAATGTGCTATTTGCTATTAACAAATTCCCTTTACATGGTCTTGAAAAATTAATTATAATCCCTCCCCCCTCAGAACAATAGAAAAGAGCGCCTTGTGACAGCTCTAAACATTGGGTATGTGGTGTTAGTAATATTTTTTTAAAGTACTTAAAAACCTTTGAGCACTCCACACTGTCACTCTGGAATTCATCATGAGACTAGGCTACAAACTAGATTTGCTTGCTTATTTGTTTTTTCCAATTCCTTGCTATCTTTCTCCACCGCCTCTTGAGGAAATATAAATCAGACATGTAAATCAGTTTGGGAGCAGAGGAAAGAGCTGAATCAGCTAGCCATGAAAACCTTTCAATTCTCTGTCCTCTGTAGATGTTGAAGTAGGCCAGGTAGGTGACTGACTTGTGGTTTTGAAATATCTTCTATTTCTGGAAAGATCTGACTCATTCCCGGCTGTTTTCATGCCCTTTATTATAGTGCCTTAAGGTGAAACTCGTGTCTCCATGGGAAGATTTCTGCTGAGGAAGTTCAATTTAATGGAAAGAGCTGCTGTGCCATGTTTCGCCCCGAAAGCTTCCGGTGACTTGTAATAATATATGTTAGCGATGTCTCTGTTAGCTGGGGAAGTTGGGAGAGTTACCAAGCCAAATTAATGATGTAACAGCTGGAAATTCATCCGGTATTCAAGCCAGAATGCCAGGCTCTTATTGCAGTTGATTAGGTATCACATTCTTAAAATTTGAAGCTCCTGGCTCTTGGTGGTAAGATATGAACAGCAATGTGTCAAGACTTTTTCTAGTTGAGTCTCCACCTATTTCAAATGTCCAGGTTAAAAGATAAACTTTGGGGGCACCTGGGTGGCTCAGTTGGTTAAGCGGCCGACTTCGGCTCAGGTCATGATCTCACAGTCTGTGAGTTCGAGCCCCGCGTCGGGCTCTGTGCTGACGGCTCAGAGCCTGGAGCCTGCTTCAGATTCGGTGTCTCCCTCTCTCTCTGCCCTTCCCCTGCTCACTCTCTGTCTCTATGTCTCTCAAAAATAAATAAATGTTAAAAAAAAAAAAATTAAAAAAAAAAAAAAAGATAAACTTTGATCACTGGCACCGGATCAGGGCTATCAGCAATGGTTTTCCACGCCTGAGTTTTCAGCCACACCAGTCTTTCACTTTGGAGAGTGCGAAATGTTCCCTCCAAGAGTTTGCTTTTTCTCCCAGTGCTTATTTCTGATTTTTCTGTGTCACAATCGATGGAAAAACATCTTTTCAGTTGAATACATAGTTTGGGCTACTGCATATGGAACTTTGCACCCCAGACTCTTCCCTCGGCTGTTATCAGTTAAAGCCCTCAGAGGCAGGAGCTCAGAGGATGGGACTATCCAGGGAGGTTCTCACCCCATGTCAGAAACTCTTAGAGTAGAAGTTCGTTCTTACTCACTCTTCCAAATATTCAGGATTACCTCTGTAATAGCCCTGCAAAATGTCTTTCCTTTCGTTATTTGATCACTTCTTCCTAATTAAGTAGCCATGTTAGCTCTCGAGGTAAATTGATAAAGTAGTGATTTTATCACGTAGTCGAATCATTTGTCAAGCGTGGGCTTGTAACCCTTTCTTATTCTCACTGGAGACCTATGATGGGTGGAGACTCTAATACATGCTTTGAATAGGAAATGCATGTAAAACACATGCAGATTACTTTTGTGTTCTTACTGAGTGATGCATGAAATTTTTTTTTACTATATTACATTAATTATTAGCTAATAACTAGTAAATTCTCTACTGATCTTTGGATCATATAGGGTAAATGCATCATTTAAATATAAAATATCCTTGCTGGGGCACCTGGGTGGCCCAGTCGGTTAAGTATCTGACTCTTAATTTCTGCTCAGGTCATGACCTCACGATTCGTGAGATTGAGCCCCACATCAGGCTCCGCACTCACAGTGCAGAGCCTGCTTGGAATTCTCTCTCCTTCTCCCTGCGCCCCTCCCCTGCCCATCCTCTCTCTCTCTCTTTCTCTCTCCCTTTCTATCTCTCTCTGTCTCCAAACAAATATTTAAAAAAATAATAAAGATAAAATATTCTTGCCAGAGGCCATTGTGAATCTGGAATTCTAGAACACTTAGCGTTAAGGGAATTAGGAGTGCTCAGGGTGCTTTGAATTAGTACCAAATGCATGTTTCCAAAAACTATACTGCAACAGGTTAACAATAAAGAGAAAAAGAATATATATAGTCAACAGAACAATGTACCTTCTACTTTTATGTAGTATTTGCTTTACACATCTGTTAGGGAACGTAGGAACTCGGGATCTTTCGTTTCAGTGGAGCGTGATAAGCCAGAATATATTTAGATGTAAAGCATTGAACCACAACGTGCACCAATGAACTTTAAAAAATCTGTGTCAGTTGACTAGCAGTCACTATTAAATTAATGAAGTTTTACTATGTGTGGTGGAAACTATTTAACATAGCTGTTTCTTGAGCTACATATGACTCTTTAGGCTCCCAATCCTTGTTAGAATTGGAAAGTGGAATGAACAAAATTAGATGCGGAAGCAGATGCTGGGCAGGGCCTAAGGGAACCTGGGTCATGAACTCGATTTCATTTCGGGCTCACTCATTATTAATGAGTCGAAAATGTCCTGTGTGGAGACTGGTGTGTACATGTTCACATGGCCACATTAGGTCTGAGTTTAGTCTGGTGACCGGCGTTTCTTTCTAAACTTTCAAGAAAAATATCAGCATCTTATTGGCCCGTTATTGATTTAGTAAGTTTTAGAGTACTTGTACAGCAGTGTTTTTCACTATTTGGTGGACATTTCACTGACTCCTAGAGTAGCAGATCTCAGTTTTATTTAAAACAAATATAATCACCCAGAGTGATCTGACAATAGAAATTAAATCATGCTGTATTTGATACCATAAGGAAACGTCATCAAAACATAGGTCATATAATATGTATGCATTTTATCAAATAGGAGATTTTATAGGAAACTGGAGAAGGGTGAGATCCAACTCATTCTCCAGCATGAGAATGGAGTCATTGGGTGCCTTTAATAAGAAAGATGTCATTCTCTGCTATGTCTTTGGAACTGAAATTGGAAAACACGTGCCAGGCAACTGCGGAATGGCTGCTGGTCAGATAGGTGCAGTTTTATCTGAGAGAATTGGAACCTGGATCATTTCGATAAAAGAAACATAGGAGAGCTGCTGGAAAGACCACAGCTTTTAAGGAGGTAGACGCGCTTTGGAATGCCCACAGCCACTCCTGGCTTCTCATCCTCCCATCCTGCCTCATGGAGTAACCGTGAAGATTTTAAATGGAATCATGTTACTTAAATTCTTCCGTTTTCAATCCCTTTGTGAACTACTACTTGTAGTTTTATGGGGGTTTTTTTGTTTGTTTGTTTTGTTTTGTTTTGAACCATCAGAATATCTGCTAACCTTGTGAAGTTCACTTAAGGGTTTCAAGATGCTTGAAAATTAAAAAAAAGTAGCATCTGGTTGGGAATTGTTTTTGTGTTTTTTTGCTACAAAATAAATTTTCTAGGTTGCTGAAAAGAACTCGCTGCCTCAGCTTAGATGTGAAAATCCACACTGGCGGTGTCTCGATTCCCCAGATGCCACCTTGCTCTCTGACTTACTGTTCCTACTGCTTCCTTTGTACCTTGACCTTTATTAGGAAACAGGCCTCCCACATGTGGTATCCAAGATCCCATCACTAAGGCACTGCCAGACACAGCTCTTTCCTGCTTCTTTATTCCTGCAAGTCTTCCTGGCTCACCTTCCTTGTACCTGTTCCCACCCCTTCATGTCCTTACTTAACATTCCCCCATTATGATCATCCCAATAAGAGGTATGAAGAGAGGTGGGACTGAAGGATCATGTTAATTTTTATGTGCCTTTGTTACAATAAACAGTTTCTTCTTAAGTTTCAGCCTAACCTATGATAATCTCACCACACTGGAAGAATTCCAAATAAGAATGAAATGTCTCATCTTCTCCATTTCTTATGCACGAAGAGGACAGGTGAAGGAAGGTTGGCAGAAGTCTAGCCTTCCTCTGGAGACAACCCAAAGGCGTCTCTCCACCACGATCTAACACAGGCCCAGTGTGCTCTGTATGCAGCGGCAAGTTTAGGTGTGAAAGGACTCTGTAAAAATGGCTAAGTGCTAACCAGCCCTGGTGGCTGAGTCCAGGATTCTCATAATTTATAATTCCGTAAGAAATGTGGTCTGAGCTACTTCTCGGCAGCCTAAATATGGGTGGCACTGTTTTGAGTTTATAGTAACAACGTTCTGTTCTTGAAATCAAGTCAATGTTATCGGCATTGCATTGTAATAGAGCTATATATATGTGTTAAAGTGATCTGATTCCTTTTGGCAAGGAATTGCAGAAATGGTTTTTAACAATGTCAGTTAAAGTGAAACTTTGGGAGTGAGAGAAAACAATATAGCCTTTTCACTCTGAAATGGCAAATCCAATTGTCTTCTCTGAGTCTACCAAAGACTCCTGTTTGAGGATTGTGAATGGAGAAGGGTGTGTGTCTGTGTCTGTGTGTGTGTCTGTGTCTGCATGTGTGTCTGTGTGTGTATTCTCATGCTCTCTGCCATGGCGTGAAGACCTCCTTATGAAGGCATCCAAAGAATACCAAGTGGTGACAGTAGGTAGTTGGTTTGAGTAAATTTAGCCCCATTTGCCAACAACTCTTGAGTTAGAACTGGAGTTGTTGGGGATAAAGGTGGGAAAATCAGCCATTGCCTTAGCCTGTTTCCACAGGAAGCATGCTTGTCTCATCCACAAGGATGAAACTCAGTAGGGTTTGACCTGAACCCTTGGCTCACGTGTAGTGTTGGACTGGCAACAGTGACCAGACAGCACAAGGCTTGCAAGATGTTCCTTTGAAAGAGGAAGTGTTTGATGCCATTCGTTAGGAGATAGAAACCAAATAAAGGCCAAGGACCATGCTCATTCCATGGAGAAGGGGTGAACCCCTCTGGTGACAAAACATTCTGAGTTGACCGAATGAGGAAGTCGACCCAGCTATAAGGAATACTGAAGTCCTCAGACCTCAGAAAACAATATGTGCATGCAATCTCAAGGGCTGTGAACATGGAAAAGGAAGGGAAAAAGACATTTATAAAGTCAATCTTAACAGTTTTTGCAATACCTCTTATTTGCAGACTATTGGATTTATGTTATTGCACTCTTCGTGTGATCTATCTTGTGTATCTGATAGTTTTTATGAATAATTGTTTGAGTTGTAAACTCTTATACACTTTATTAAAATGGACCTAATAAAAATACATGATTTATATTTTGTATTATTTCTTAAGCCAGATCTTCCTAGGATTGAAGGGCTCCATAAACACCTTTACAGTAGCAAGCCTCGTTTTATGTTTTTAAGTTTCAAAGAACAACTTTTGGTTGGTTGCTTGCTTGGTTTCCAGTGCCAGCATTGTTATGTCCTGAGAACTTGTTTCCATTCTAGATGTTTCATGGAGACTTAAATGAAATGATACAAGACAATGGGGCCATACAGATTGAGCTAGGAAAACCACAGAACTCCCTGCTATTGTAAACTTTACTGTGAGCTCCTAAAATATGTTATTTGAATATGACCTGCATCAGTATTCAGTCTTTAAAAACACACACAAGAATCCCTTAAGAGACACCAGCATTAACATAACAAAGAAAGAAGTCTTGGAAACAACAAACAGAAAAGCCAGAGTCATAACTATGGAAAACTAACTGGCCATTACCAGAGGGGAGGTGGCTGTGGGGAGGGGGGAATGAGGGAAACAGGTGAAGAGGATTAAGAGCACACTTACCCTGATGAACACTGAGTAATGTATAGAGTTGTAAACTTGCCATACTGTACATTAATTATACTGGAATTAAAATAAAAATAAAATTAAAAAGTACACACAAAGAGAAGTCTTGGGGGGAAATGAGTTATTCCTAAGAATTTTTAAATCTATACTGTGGGAGAGCCACTGCCTGCTTATTTCCTCTCCAAATTCAAGAAAATAACATTAACATTTGAGCTTTAACGAGTTTGACATCCATCAGTCAGGGAGAACTGGCAAAAGGCTGAGTTCAGTTCTGAGTTCAAATTGGTAATGGTTGTTCAAAGAAGATCCAGGGATCCAAAGAGTTATGATATAAAATATATAAGTAAAACCAAAGTTGCCTTCTCTTTCTGAAGATTCATTTAAGATCTGATTCACCTGTGTTTAAATATATGCCCTGCCTAGTTCTACAATGCAAAGTTCCTGTGCTTTTTCCATTTCAAGTTATGACTAACCAAGAGTACAATCTTCCTTGTCTGTGACTTGGACTGCCCTGGGGGAAGCCGTTTCAGATAGATGCATCACTCCCACTAAGACGGACGCAGGAATCTGAGCCTTCTGCACGTGTGGACGACTCACCTGACTTAGCTTCTGCCTTCCTTGTAGGGAGAGCCAAAGTTAGAAGCCCCGGCTCCCACAGGATGTTATCGTTTGCAGTCACCCTTTTGTGGCTCACTTTCGCCAGCGCTGAGACTGGTTAATAAGACACCAGCCAGGGAAGTATTACTCCCTAATTGAGAATCAGCTGGGAAGGACCAGAGTGAGGCCCAGAGAAAAGCCATGAGCAGGTGATTTAGGCCCACCCCTCTGGATTTGGAGACGAAGATCTTTTTCCGTCCATCGTAAGAATTTTTCCTTGAATTTATCTTTCCTTATATTGGGGTAGTACTATCTAGAGGGCTTCAGTTAGCATTTCAGCTTACATGGAAGAAGACATGTAATTCTTTAACCTGCTTTTATGCAAGTTTAGCCCAGAGGCCCCAAAAGAATCCAAGTATTCTCTTCAGAAGACAGCTCAGTTTTCTAGCAGGGAGAGAATCTCCCAAGTTGCATGTGGTGAAATTAGTATTTCCACCAGATCTCCCCAACCTCATCCTGTTTCTCAGCAGGACCTTTAACCTTCAAGGACAGACTCTGGATTGACTCCTTAGAGAAACCCTAGGTTATCAGAGGGGGAATTGATCACAGTTTTCTCATGGAGTAACCAAAAATTAAATATAAACCGTCAGCCTTTGTTCAGTTTCTAATGAATATTACTGATAGAATTATTCAGTTCAAGTAAAATTCAAATCAGTTAAAACCACACATCATTAAAAATTGATGGAAGAATGAAATTTTGACAAAGTTTGAATCGAAATTTTGACAAAGTTTGGATCAAAATTTTAACTGAGGAAATTTGAATTTAGTAGGTATTGTAGCCACAAGAGAACTCAGTAGCAGAAGACACACTGGTAAAATTTGAAATGAACCAAAAATTAGTCGACTAAGTCTCATTATAAAACATATATATAGAAAAGACTGGATTCCTGGGAATACTTTGCATAGGAAATTGATCAAAAATAAATTGGCCTAATAGAGTTAGTAGAATTTCTTGATGAAAATTCATCAATACTGGCCCGGTTAAAATATGTGTTCAAAAACAGTGGGTGAAACAGCCACAGTAGTTCAATATGTCTTTCTGGGGCCTGCACATGGGCTGTCGAAGTCAAGTCGTCCAGATGGCCATTAGCAGTATGAATCAGGAGAGAAGTCTTGACTGCTGGTAGAGGGAAGTCAGCAGTGAGTCCTGGATATAGATGAGGCCAATGAGGGAGAATGCAGAATGAGAATACTTACAATACCCTTTGGGAATGACAACACTTAAAGGATGGGTGGAGAAAGAAAG
The DNA here is from genome assembly GCA_030068075.1 of Paguma larvata. Taxonomy (NCBI): domain Eukaryota; kingdom Metazoa; phylum Chordata; class Mammalia; order Carnivora; family Viverridae; genus Paguma; species Paguma larvata. Next base: position 52,143,770 of record CM057836.1, read on the forward strand.
CCATGAAGGAAACTGAGTCACAAATGCAGAGGAGTGAACTGGATGCCACTGTGGGGTTCTGAGAGTCTGGAATCCGCACTAGCTTGGTGAAGATTCCATGGACAAATTCTTTGAGGTCATCCTCACTGATCCATTCCATAAAGCTATGAGAAAAAATCCTGACGCCCAGGGGATCCCCAAAACAGTCCACAAGCACAGGAAGCTGCAGGCCATGAGAATGTGGCCTTGGAAAGGGTCACAAGTTCCACCAGATGCTTGGTGGTTCTCGCCGTGCGGCACGGAGAAGACACAATACTCTTCAAGTCCACCGTTATCACTAATATAAGTAATGTTTGTAAAATTCTTACCTAATAAACAATCAGGACAGTAAAAAAAAATTAAAAAGAGTAAAAAGTTTACTTAAAAAAAAGAATACACTGGGTGGGGTGCCTGGGTGGCAAAGTCAGTTAAGTGTCTGACTTCGGCTCAGGTCATGGTCTCATGGTTTGTGGGTTCAAGCCCCATGTCAGGCTCTGTGCTGACAGCTTGATTCACACTGCGGCCTGTGTTACTGTGGCCCTAGGGTTATTACACAGGGCACACCCTGCATGGCCAGAAGCCAAGCTTCTATGGCTACATATACATATACAGCGACAAACTCAAATGACCACATGTCTTCTCTTCCTCACAGATCTCAAATCTAAGGACACTTTCCTGGCTTTGGAGGTAAAAGCAGACAGGTACAGTATGATGAAGGAAGCCACGGTTTTGGTGGTTGTTGGTATAAACCTTTGAGCATAAAATAGCAGAGGAATTCCAAGGCTTGCACAGTGATGTGGGGAAATTCGAAAGTAGTAGGACTTTTGCTTTTAAAATGTTTATCCCGGGGTGCCTAGGTGGCTCAGTCGGTTAAGCATCCAACTCTCGATTTTGGCTCAGATCATGATCTCACACTTTGTGAGAGAAGCCTGCTTGTGATTCTCTCTCTCTCTTTCTGCTCTTCCCCCACTCTCTCAAATAAACATTTAAAAAAATAAAATGTTTATTATAGAATTTTTAAAGAAAGAGGAACAGATTTTTTTTTCTCTTAACCAACAAACCAAAGACTGTGGAAAGAGCTATATGTAATTAGAGTGATAATTAGAAGGTATTATCTCTAAGAGGAAAGGGGAGGAGGAGGAGGAGGAGGAAGGGAAGGAGGAGCAGGGGGAGGAAGAGGAGGGGGAGAGGAGATTATCTCTGTTGTCACCTCTTAAACATTTCTTGAAACCTTAATCAATCTCTGTGTAAAAATAGGGTCACATTACAATATTTCTCTGTCCCCACCATCTCTGTAGAGACTCTAATGACCTGCATCTCCTTCCAGCTATTCCTGGGATCGCGCATGCTTGGAACAGATTCTGTTCTATCATTTACATATTTATTTCAACTGCTCTGCAACTTGCCACCAAATCAGCCCCAGAAGGCCAAGGCACCCACCGTGTAAAATCCTCCCACTACTCCTGTCCAGACGGGCTGCTGCAGCCTGCTAATAAAGCGGCATGACCCACGGCTCAGGGCTCACACAGTCTTGGACACAGCCTTGGATGTTTTAACAAAGCAGCTCTCTTATATTGTACGTCACCCGGGTTTCAAGCCCCCTTCTTGCGCCTCAGGCAGCACCCATGGGTGTTGGGCCAAAGAGAGTCTGAGCAGTAAGGTTCGCTGATCTTGAATCAAACTTTTTAAATAATGATTGTTCGTTTGTTTGTTTTGAGAGAGAGAGCACTAGTGTGGAGGGGCAGAGAGAGAGAGAGATGGAGACAGAGAATGCGGGGCTCGATCCCACAAACTATGAGATCCTGACCTGAGCCGAAATTAAAGTCTGATGCTTAACCAACTGAGCCACCCAGGCGTCCCATGAGTCAAACTTTTAAATACTGACTTTTTCCCAGAGAGGAATTCTTTCCCAGGACAAATTCTTTCCTGGAAGGCTTTTCAATGCCTCAAGGAAACATTTATCTGCTGGAACTTGCCACATTGGCCCTCAGAAATGCTCAAACCGGCCTCAGCTCTAGGAAGAATAGACTAGGCTGCTGACCTCAGGTGTTGCCCCTTGTAGATGTGTCAGGAGTGGGGCCCAAAGCTTTACAGGAGAAGACAACAGCATCGTTACAGCTGCCCATGTTGTCACATGGGAGACACCTGAAATGCATTTTTCTCTCATCTACTCAACCATTTTTGATAGCGTTATCCACATTTTGCAGATCAGCAACGTTAGGGCTCATTCACTCAACAAATCTTTGTTGAGTACTTACTGTGTGCCAGGCATTGTTCTAGGCAGGTGAGATACCTCAGTTACCAAGGTAGGGACCCTAGTGTGGTATACTTTCTAGGGGGAGTAAATGACTCTAAATAATTAGCATACTAATGAAATAAAATATGGTAGAAAGTGACTATGAGACTTGAGAGAGGTTTCAATTCAGCAAGTATATTTTGAGCCTCTCTTAAATGCCAGGCACTGGGAACAAAATCAAGAAGATAAATTTGGCATGCCCATGTGCAGTTCAGTCTAGTGAGACCAGTGTGAGCAGCAGAACCGGGACTCGGTGCTGGTGGGCCAGGTCTGCACCTGTGCTACCGTCCGTGGCAGGAACATCTTAACGCTTATTTTTCTTTAAACACTCAACAGAAGGAGTTCCTCTTACGTGAAGCCTTCCTCCCGCTCTCACCCAGAAATCATCATTCACTTTTCTTACCTGCCACCAGTGGGCCCTCGACATAGCCCTTGGGTAGCACTTTGTTCCCCGGGGGCTGCCTTCCATTGATATACGAGGTCTCTCCTCTAGGAATTCCCTGAGACCAGGAATTGTTTTGTTCATCTTTGTATCCTCGTACCAAGGATTCTGATCATTCATGAGTGACAAGAAACCTGATTAACTAGTGGCATCAGCAAAATTGTGGCCGATTTTTTTCTCATGCAACAAGAAGTCTGGAAGAGGGTGGTTGCTGGTAGTTGTTGGCTCATTTCCTCAGCGGTGTCATGGCTGAAGCGGAGCTGGCTTGATTCCAGTATTCCCACCCCATGAAGTGAGAGGAAGGGCCAGCACCAACGGCTGAGACAGCGAAACCTTTTCGGACATTCCTGGCAGTTTTCCACACTTGTCCCATTGGATGGTACTGTGCACATGACAAGCCCTAGTTGCAAGAGAGGTTAGAATTATTATTATTATCATCATTATCATTATTATTATTAGATTGGACACATTGCCACCTGAACAAAGTCAGTGCTGGCTAGTAAAGAAGAAGGGTTAAGTGCATATTGGAAGGCATCTCGCATTGTCTGCCTCAGTCCCTAGTACAAAGCATAGTGCCTGGCACTGTTATCGAGAAAGCATTCAATAGTTATTGAAAGAAAACAAATGAACAAGGGAAAAAGAGACAAACAAAAAATAGACTCTTAAATATAGAGAACAAACTGTTGGTCGCCAGAGGAGAGGTGGACGAGGGGATGGGTGAAATAGAGATAGACATACTATCATAATGAACACTGAGTGATGTATAAAACTGTTGAATCACGACATTGTACACCTGAAACTAACATGTTGAATGTACTTGAATTTTAAAAATAAATTAATTATTTAAAAAATAGTTATTTTGGGGGCACCTGGGTGACTCAGTTGGTTAAGCATCCAACTTGGCTCAGGTCACGATCTTGTAGTCCTTGAGTTTGGGTCCCGCGTCGGGCTCTGTGCTGACAGCTCGGAGCCTAGAGCCTGTTTCAGATTCTGTGTCTCCCACTTTCTCTGCTCCTCCCCAACTCATGCTTTGTTTCTCTCTCTCTCTCTCTCAAAAAATAAATAAACATTTAAAAAAGTTATTTTTTAATCATTTTCAAAAGTTTTAATTTTAATTCCAGTTAACATACAGTGTTACGTTAGTTTCAGGTGTACAATAGAGCGATTCAACACTCCATACGTAACCCTGTGCTCATCATGACAAGTGCACTCCTTAATCCCCATCACTTATTTAAGCCATCCTCCCTCCCCACCTCTGGTAACCATCAGTTTGTTCTCTATTAATTAACAGTCTGTCTCATTTCTCTCGCTCTTATTTTTTCCCTTTGTTTTGTTTCTTAAATTCCACATATGAGTGAAATCATATGGTATTTGTCTTTCTCTGACTGACTGATTTCAGTTAGCATTATACTCCTTAGCTCCGTCCATGTCATTGAAATGGAAAGTTCCATTCTTAAAAAATAGTTACTGAATAAATGGCGAATGAGTAAATAAATGACATTCTGGCCCATGTCACATGGTCTGGGAATCTTCTCAGGGAACAATTAAAACAAAGTTGACATCTTATTGAAATGGTATTAGGGAAAATATCAGTAGCCAATTGATTATCATGGTGAATGAATGAGTATGAGTGTGTGTGTGTGTGTGTGTGTGTGTGTGTGTGTACATGTGTGGTGTAGAGCCAGGGGGAGAAGAAGAACCGGAGCATAAATAGAGATACAGATATATCAAGTAGTAGTTTTACTTTTTCCTAAAAGTCACGCTCCCTCTAGTATATTTGGGGAAAAAATGAAGGCTGTTTCACATTTGCTCCCGAATTGTCCACCTGGCTGGTGTCCCCAGTTTCATGTGCCAGTGGTCACAATCCTCTCCATAGATGCTACACCCTGCCTTTGGCACAGCACCAGGTAAGGAGTGAATGAGGCCAGGCCCTCTCTTTCTGCTGTCTGCACAGTCATCACACAGATTGAACGAGTGTCCTGGATTTGACAAAGGGTTCACGTGACTACATTCATTCACTCAACTAGTTCTTTTTTGACCACCTACTGTGTGCCAGGTATTATACTAGGTGCTGGGCTACAAGAGTAAAGAGACAGACATGTCACTCATAAAGTTTAGGAGATAGCAGGGAAAAGTAACATTAGAAAAATCAATACCCAAATCCATAATTTTAAGTTGTGATAATGCGCTATGAAGGAGAAGGAGAGGGTGTGTTGAAAGAGAATAATAGAGTCTATTTCAAGGGGGATGAAATGAAGCGTCAGGAAAGGCCACCTAAGGTAGGATATTTAAGGAGACTATCCCTACCTTATATTCAGACCTGGGGGAATTAATACAAGGGATTCAAGAAAGAGGGAGGAGAAAAGGAAAAGAAAAGATGGGGGAGGGGAGCAATTTGTGCAAAGGCCCTCAGGTGGTGGGGAATAATCTGGCATATTAAGGAACCGAAAACAGCCAGGAGAAGGGAAAAAGAGAGGAAGCTAGCACCTCTATGCAAGTATGCACGCAAACAATCTTACATAAACAGGACCATGCTGTATGCAATGTTTCTAACCTGTTTTATTTTTCACCAAGTCATTAATGTAAATAACCAAGACTGGACAAAGGTTTTTTTTTTTTTTTTAATCCAGTTTTTGAAAGAGAGAGAACCACATATTCTGATGGCTGACTGAAATGCTAACTGGTATAAACTCCCTGAAGTTTTCAATCACAAAAGAATGGGGAAAGAAAAGTGCCTGGAAGGAGGTCCCAAAAAGCACTAACATTTAAGAGGTTGGCAGCGGAAACCTTGCGAGGGAAGACAGAGGAGTAACCATTAAAGTTGTGTACCAAGGAAGATTATTAAAAGGAGGGAGAAATCTTCAGCATTCGATGTTTCGAGGGTCAAGAAAGGTAGTAACAGAGAAGGGTCCTTCAAGTATAGGAACGGGGATGTTGTGAGCAGTCTTGGCTAGATCAGCCGGGGTGGGGGGACCAGTGGGTCACAGAAACGTGGTTTCAGTGGTTTGAATAGTGAGAGGTGAAAAACTGGAGATTAAAAGTGTAGACAACTTTTTTATGTCATTTGGCTCTGAAGGGAAGAAAAGAGAGTGGTGGCTGGATGGCGATTTGGGGCAAGGCAGGAGTTTTCTTTTGGGAAGAAACTGATAAGAGAGGAAATTAGAGAAGGCCCTGTTCCTGAGTGGAAAAGTCACACTTCATTCAGGATCTAAAAGAGAGTAAGGGGGCAAGCCTTGGACTGCACTGAAGTCTAGAATGATCCGCGAAGAAGAAATAGTTGGGAGCCAACTTGTGACTTCCAGAATGTGAACCGCTAAGGAGGCACAGCCTGCTCGGTGTCCAAGCCCACACCTGCCGCAGGCCTGCAACCCCACCCACCTTCTCCGACACTTCTCTGTGTCGTAGAAACCACCAAGGTTATCGTGGCTGTGGCTTCAATCTGTCCAACTAGAGGTGTGTTGTTTCTAGTCCAGAAACCTGTACTGTGCTTACCTTCTAGAGCAGTGACTCTCAAATTTTAGCGGAAGGTCGATTTAAAACAGATTACTGGACTCCACCTCCGGAGACTGATTCAGCAGGTTTATGGCAGTGCCTGCTAATTTGAATTTCCAATGCGTTCCCATCTGTTGTTGCCCCCAAGTCTACATCTTGAGAACCACTGTCCTAGAGAAAGCGAAATACTCAAGGAAAGTTCTGGAAGAGTAGTTAATAGGTTTTTGCGCTTGGCTCTGGAAGCTAGTCAAATAAATATATGTTTATAAAGCAAAGGGCAGCACCGCAGTAGGTGAGTCCTCTGTGGGGACTGATCCAAGATGACCGGGTCTATGAGTCCAGCCTAACAGAAGGATAAGAGAACCAACTGCAGCCCCAAGGGAGAAGAGCTGGTATCTCCTGAAGGCGAGAACTCTTTCGAGGGGATGCTCCAGGCAATCTTTTGATGCGGTCATTGAGCTGGACCTGGAGGCGGAACAGGATCCTACATATGGCAACGGGGCAGGTTTAAGGGTGGAGAACAGCACTGCAATGCAGGCATGCCTCCACATAAGCACTCATGGAGGAGGAAAACCAAAGCACTGCTCCGCGCATGTGCGCTGAGTCCTGCATGCCTTACCTAGGGCGCCTGCGCAAGCGTCTCCGAGGCTTCTCTCAGCCCTGGTCCAGGCTTACTCTGTAGGTGGGCAATGGTTGCCGGGAGCCGGGCGCGAGTATCCCCGGCTCAGCCGCGGCAGCACCGCGAGCGGCCGGCAGGGGACGCTCTCTACGAAGCCTGTTCCGCTCTTGACCGGCCTGCGCCTGCGCCTGCGCGGGGCTTCCGCCGGTAGGCGAAGGGGGAGAGCTGCCCCACTTGCTGCGCACTCGGACTAAGATGGCAGCGGCGGCCCGGCTGGGTTGGGGAGCTGCGGCTGCAGCCGCAAGGCTGTGTAGGCGGTAGGTGACGAGCCAGGAGCTCCGCACAGGCGTGCCGCTGGGCTTCGCCGTCCCCGCAGCGGGGTGGGGAGACGTGCCCCTGACCGAGCTTTCGGGTGCGCCCCCGTCGCCACAGTTGGGGGTTTCGCCCGGAGTTGGGCGCCTATCGGTGAGGCGGCTCTGCGCCTCCAATTCGGGCGGGATCTGCAGCGCCCGGTCCCAGGGTCCGAAACCCAGCGCCTTGAATCCCTGCGGAGGGCAGACCTGCAAAGACTGGCTGCAGAGACACCACCCAGGAGCTATTTAAAAAAAATCAGCGTGGCCCCTTCCAGCCCTTCATCATGTGCATTCCCTCTGCTTTTTAAACACAAATCAAAATATCTACAGACTGGGAGAGAATACCTCATTTCCTCATTTTCTTAGTAGGCCCAGAAAAGGGGACGTGACCTGTATGAGGTCATATAGCTTCCAAGTGATGGGACTCTGATAAGAATCCAGACCCCTAGATTTCCTCCCTATCACCTAGACCCGCTCTGTTCCCTTGTTTTCCCTTTTGTGCAACCTGCCTGGCCTCCCAGTGGCATCTGTCAACGTTGGTAGATGAAAAGGATGGATGACTTAAGTAGGTGTTGGACTCTGATTTTGCTACTGGAACAAAGGGACAAAAGGGCCTACAAGGTTTCACCTAGCGAGCTTTAGGGGTTTTAGTGCTAACGAAGCCCTTGAAATTTAAATGCATTAAGGTTGCTGAAAGATTTGTTAGTCACCTCCTGTCCCCCTGTGCTGTTTGGGTACTGGAATAATTAAACTTACCTTTACTATTTTTTTTTTTAATTTATTTATTTTGAGAGAGAGAGAGAGAGCGAGCTTGAGTGTATATGAGTGGGGAAGATACAGAGAGAGGGAGAGAATCCCAGGCAGGCTTCATGCTGCCAGCGCAGGGGCAGGCACTGGGCTCCATCTCACAGACCTTGAGATCATGACCTAAGCCCAAATCATGAGTAGTTGGTGCCTCAACCAACTGAGCACCCAGGCGCCCCCTCACCTTTACTATTTTGTCCCTTTAAACCCATCTGTGTTACAGTAGCCATCCATTCTCTTGCCTTTTCCCTGGGCCTAAGGGACAAGAATACCGGTCTTCCGTATATTCCCATATTCCAGCGTAGTCAAGATTTAGGCAGTGAGCTATGGATAAAAATGTTTTCACCCCAAACCTTAAACCTCATTCAGTAATTAATTGGGCACCTATCACATAATAATGGCGGTAGCTAACATTTATTGAACTCTTAACTACAGTGCCGTGCTTGGCACGTGGGTTATCTGGATCCTTTCTTGGCTCCATCTTTGAGGTCGCTGTGCGTATTAATTTCATTTTAGAAATGAAAAACTGAGGCCACCCATTGTGCTAGCTGCTGAGGGGCACAGAAGCGAAGACACCCCTTAGTGAGTGTGCAGATAAAAGAAATCAGAGAAAATATATTTTTTTATTTTTTTTTTAACGTTTATCTTATTTTTGAGAGAGAGAGACACAGAGCATGAGCAGGAGAGGGGCAAAGAGAGAGGGAGACACAGAATCCGAAGCAGGCTCCAGGCTCTGAGCCGTTGGTACAGAGCCCGATGTGGGGCTCGAACTCACGAATCATGAGATCGTGACCTGAGCCGAAGTCAGACGCTTAACCGACTGAGCCACCCAGGCGCCCCAGAGAAAATATTTTTTAAGTGATCGTATATTTAAAATTCTTTAGCAACTGCTGTGAAGTGAAAGCTGCGAAGATACCAATAGTATTCTAACGTAAGCTGGATTTTAAAGTAACTTGCATCAGATTTCTAAAAATTTTAGTAAAGTTTTTTTTCCCTTTTCTGTTGACATTTGTTTTTCCTTCATTTTTAATTTGCTAAAACCATGAAAAAATAGCCGACCAGTACTTCTCTATCACAGAGAAATGACCAGTTACGAACACTGGCTTAAGAGGTTTCCAATCTGAAATCATATATAGGGGCACCTGGGTGGCTCTGTGCGTTAAGGGTCCGACTCTTGATTTTGGCTCAGGTCATGATCTCACAGTTTGTTGGATTGAGCCCCACATCGGGCTCCTCGATGAAAGCTGGAGTCTGCTTGGGATTCTATTTCCCTCGCTCGCTCGCTCTCTCAAAATAAATAGATAAACTTAAAAGAAATAAAAGCATATATGGATTATTGACTTTTTTTTAGCAGTTTGGAGAATAGTAAACTTTCTGTTAGACTTCTTGAAGTTTTGAAGTATTGAAATACTACCTGTTTCAAAATAGGTAGTATTGGTTCTCTCTTTCCAGGAAAGCATGATGGTAGAGACAGAAAAGGGAGAGAGATTTCATAGTATTTACTTTTGTTCTCTTTGAATTTTGAACCATATGTCTCTATCACCTAGTTTTTTAACATTTGAAAGGAAGGAAAAAAACAGTTGGTAGTTTTTTGCATCCTTCATGCATAGCTAAGAGTCTGGGAGTCCAGGTTATAAATCGCAAATGTACTTGCATTTCTGTTTCTTACACTGCATATCGCACAATCCCGTGTATGTACACTCAGCTATCAAGGCTCTAAATTTCCATTTGAGCTCATGTTTTTAAATTGTTTGCAGATATTGTTTGCCTAAAGAAAGGGAAATAATGTGGATGGAGAATGAAAATTCAGCTTTGTTATTTTCATTATTTTTTTTTTATAAATAAGAAGTAGAAACTGGGCTTTAAAGATTATCTCTTGAAATGTTATTTTTGTTTGTGTTTAAATGTAGATTCTGTCCTGTGGTGAATCCATACACCATGAAAAAACAGCCTCTGCATCAGCGTGTACAAAGACCACTTTTCCCATTGCCTGCAACCTTATGTAACACAGGTAAAATTTCACCTCTTTGAAAACAAATTATGTTTCAGAAACTAATGAAACTGTGCTCAAAATTTCATGGATCATACGAGATGAGAGTTTGTAAATTTTCTATGTAGATGCATAAAAAGAACATAGCAGTTTTTTGTATCATAACTTCACACTTGATTGTTAAACCTGTCATTGGCTTTAGATTTCAAGAACCCTGAGCACAGCGTCCAATAGATGTATGAAATCTCAGTATCTTGTATAACACATCTTCTGGAACATTGTTCAGGAAATGATTTCTGAAGTGAAAATATTATAAAAAGAAGTTACAAATGCGTTCGTTTCAAAAAGTCGTACGTATTTTAATCTCCTGCCCTTATTTTGACAAGAATGCACTTTTAAAATCAGTAAATTTCTTACTTTCATCAAGGCTTTAGGAAACAGTACCTTCAATGTAATTTTTCTTTTTTTGCGTCTGAATTAACTGTGGCTTTCTTGATAATTTTGTTGATGTCACATGCTTTTTTTTCTTTTCTTTTTGTTAATATTGGAAATACATAATGAAGACGGGATTTGAAAATTATTGAAATGTGACCAAGTGTCAGGTTAGGGAAACGAGGGGCTGTCTCTCTGTGTCTGTGTCAGTGTCCACCTGTGTGTGCTTATGGAGCCATCAGAGTTTGGAGTCTGCTCTTGGGCCCTCTCCCCTTTCTGTCACTGCCTTGCACAGCTTGTGGCCGTACTCTGGCCTGTGGCTAGCTGTGGCTAACCACACGAGCTGGATCTGGGTAGATAGAGGCCTTAACCTCCCCTGTATATTGGGGCAAAAAAAGAACCTTGCATGTCTCCTTGATTCACAGAATGAAAATTTAGGCATAAAGAGTGAGTAACCCGTCATGTTAAGCTGCTTTGATTGGACTTCTAAATTTCGTAGGGTGGAGTTATGTGGTCCTCAGGCTTTTCAAATTGGAAACCCACTGATCTTAGTCTTTGATACTGACTTTAAGCACCATACATCTACAGTTTTGGAAGAGCTCCTGCCTCTCTGTTAGTACCAAGCATAATAAAAAAATTATTTTAGATCAGTCTATTTTGTTGTAACCCTTATGACACATTCCGGGGTACCTTTCTGGATGATGGGCTTGGGGGTCATTTCTGAAATACCGAATTAAATCCAGTTTAGGCTATAATTGGAATGATTTTGTTAATGCCTAGTCAAATTACTATTTTGATATAGCTTTGTTCATTGTCAAAAGAGAAAGTTTATATTGTGATGTCATATATTTTCTACTTCAGAAAGTATATATAGATTATACTATCTTAATACTTTTTTTAACATTTATAGTTTTTAAAAAATTTTTATTTATTTTTTTTTAGTAATCTCTACACCCCACATGGGGGTTGAATGACCCTGAGATCAGGAGCTGCATGCTCTTCTTCTTTTTTTTTTTTTTTAACAATTTATTGTCAAATTGGTTTTCATACAACACCCAGTGCTCATCCCAACAAGTGCCCTCCTCTGTGCCCATCACTCACTCTCCCCCCTCCCACACCCCCTTCTCCCCTCAGTTTGTTTCTTAGTCTTTGAGAGTCTCTTGTGTTTTGTCGCCCTCCCTCTCTGCAGCTTTTTTCCTTCCCCTCTTCCCCTCCCCCTGGTTTTCTGCTAAGTCTCACAAAGTCCACCTATGCGTGGAAACATATGGCATCTGTCTTTCTCTGACTGACTTATTTCACTCAGCATAATACCCTCAGTTCCATCCGCGCTGCTACACAAGAGTTGCATGCTCTTCTGACTGAGCCAGCCAGGCGCCCCCTGTTTGCAGTTTTTACCTTTAAATATTTCTAAAAACTTTTCTTTCTGCATGTATAGTTGTACACAAATGGATGGAGTAGAAAATTCACGGGGTGCCTGGGTGGCTCAGTTGGTTGAGCGTTCAACTCTTGATTTCAGCTTGGATCATGATGCCAGGGTCGTGGGATCGAGTCCCGTGTCAGACTCTGAGCTGAGTGTGGAGCCTGCTTGAGATTCTATCTTTCTCTCTCTCTCTCTTTTCCTCTGCCCCTCTCCGCCGCTCGGGTACTCTCTTTCTCTCTCTAAAATAAAAACTTTAAAAAAAAAAAAAAAGAAAGAAAAATGCCAGATTTAATTCTTCAAATATTGTGGTAGAGTGCTTAATGTGTGCAGAGATTTTGGTTACCCATAAATTATTAAGAAAGTCCTTAGGAAATGATTGGTCATAACTGAGGTTAAAAGAAGCTTGTTGTCTTTATAGAAATTGGTGACAGTCCTTTCTTTCTTTCTTTTTTAATGTTTATTTTTGAGAGAGAGAGAGACAGAGCATGAGTTGGGGAGGAGCAGAGAGAGGGAGACAGAGAATCTGAAGCAGACTTCAGGCTGCCAGCACAGAGCCCGACCTGGGGCTTGAACTCACAAACTGCAAGATCATGACCTGAGCCATAGTTGGACACTTAACCAACTCAGCCACCCCGGTCCTTTCTTTAATATTCCATCTGAAAACTTGTTCCCCTGTCACACAGATTTTCAGAGGAATTTATTGGTTGGAGGTATAAATATTTTATATCAAGTATTTGGACTTTGAGGTGCCTGGGTGGTTCAGTTGGTTGAACGTCCAGCTCTTGATTTCAGCGCAAGTCATGATCCCAGGGTCATGGGATTGAGCCCCGAGTCAGGCTCCTTGCTGAACTTGGGGCCTGCCTGAGAGTCAGTCTCTCTTTCTCTCTCTCTCTCTTTTCTCCTCTCCCCTACTCTGTCCCCCTCTCTCCCTCCACCCCTCTCATCTGTGCTCTGTCACTCACTCTCCCTCTTTCTAAAATTTAAAAAAAAAAAAAAGAGTATTTGGAGTTATCATTTTATTTTATTTTTGTTGTTTTTAATTTTAAGATTTATTTAAAATTTATTTTTTAAGTTTTATTTATTATAATTTTTAATTTATTTTTACTTTTTTTTATTTGAGAGAGAGCACGAGTAGAGGAGGCATGGGGGGAAGAGAGAGAGAGGAAAAGAGAGAGAGATTGAGAGAGAGAGAATCTCAGGTAAGCTCCACGTTCCACAAAGAGCCAGGGAGCCCGATATGGGGCTCGATCCCACCCTGGGGTTATGACCTGAGCCAAAATCAGGAGTCCGATGCTCAACCGACTAAGCCACCCAGATGCTCCTGAGATTATTATTTAAAATTTTTCTCTTTTTTTAGGATTTGCCTGGTCACCAAGTCATGAACTGATATCTTTATAGGATAGTGACTTAAAATGTATGGGAGTCTTCGTTTCAGTTTCTCCTTCACCAAGGAAATGGTGCAATGTCAGTTAGGTGGCCGCCTGTCATGTCGGGTGCAAAAACCACTCGCAGCTGTCAACTGGGAATCTTCTCTTGTAATGAGTGAAAAAAGCACTTCCATACCAATCATCTACTTTGCCAAATTTCATTTCTTTCTAATTTACCTTTTATTTTATTTTTTATTTTAGAGAGCGAGAGAGAGAGCTTGTGCGTGGGGGAGGGGGGCAGAGGGAGAGAGAATCTTAAGCAGGTTCCACACTTAGTGCAGAGCCCTACGAGAACCTCCATCTCACTGCTGTGAGACAATGCCCTGAGCTGAAATCAAGAGCCACCCAGGCGCCCCTCTCTTCCTTATTTAAAATAAAACCGAGGGGCACCTAGGTGGCTCTGTCTGTTAAGCGTCCAACTTCGGCTCAGGTCATGATCTCACAGTCTGAGTTCAAGCCCCGCATCAGGCTCTGCGCTGGAGCCTGCTTTGGATTCTATGTCTCCTTCTCTCTCTGCCCCTACCCCGCTCATGCTTTGTCTCTCCTGCTCTCAAAAATAAATAAAACATAAAAAAAAAAAATAAATTTTTAAATAAAACCGAGAGTACCTGGGTGGCTCTGTCTGTTAAGCATCCAACTGCAGCTCAGGTCATGATCCCACAGTTCATGGGTTCAAGCCCTGTGTCGGGCTCTGTGCTGACAGTGTGGATGGAACCTGCTTGGGGTCCTCTCTCTCTGTCCCTCCCTGACTTGCGCTTTCTCTCTCTCAAAATAAGTAAATAAACTTAAAAAAAAATAAAATTGCTATTTTTTGATATTTTACTGTTTTTCCTTAGACATAGGATATGAAGATTATGACAGGATAGGAAGATCGATCTAAAATGTGTTTTCCTATTATGCTTGACAGTAATAAGTATCGAGTGGCAGTATGTATAGTGGTTAAACAAATCCATGGTAGGAAATTGGTGGGGCTGGAATCCTGTCTCTATCTCTTAATTAGCTGAGTGACTTTGAGCTTTAGTTTCCTTTTTAAAATAGGGTAAAAACAGTGTTTCCTTGGGAGAATGTAAGGATTAAATTATGTAATTCACAGAGGGTGCTTAGCATCGTGGCCCAGCACATGATAACTACTAAATAAATTAATCTATTTTAGTATACTGCTCTAAGATGAGAATTGTTTTGTTTTGGTTGGAAGGTTTATTTTCACAATAAATAATCAAGGCCTGTTTATTAATTTTAAAGACTATTAAAATCCCAGTACTATCTTTTGTCCTACAGGCTATTATCATAAAATAGCAAGGTAGGAAAGTGAAGATTCTGTTCATTTTTTATTCCTTTAATGAATTCATTCTTAATCTATTCATGGCACTAGAAGAACCTGTAAAGGTAAGTTAAAAATATTCCAGGAAGTAATTCACATAGATTTCCACTTATATGATAATTTATAGTGTCACTATACCACTGGGCAGATTACTTAACTGTAAACTTCAGTTTCTTTTTTGTAAAACGGGAATACAGTAAAACCTTGGATTGCGAGTGACTTGTTCTGTGAGTGGTCTGCAAGATGAGCAAACATTTCTAATAAATTTTAACTTGATAAATGAGCGACGTCTTGCAGTATGAGTAGTACATGATGCCAGACGTCACATGATCACAGCTGAGCCAGTGGTTCTTCTCTCTCTCTCTCTCTCTCTCTCTCTCTCTGCGGGATTGTGAGTGATTGTCTCTTGTGCTTGGATGCTTGGTCTCAGGCCCTGGTGTTTGGCGGAAATCACTGTTTTTTCAAAACGTTGGGAGGTGCCTACAACTGGAACTAGTGTATTTTGTGTCACTTCAAAGCTCCTAGGGACAGTCCTTTGCTTTTCCATCCAAGAGTAAGCTTAGGAATGCTTTGCTTCATTCTAGGTCAGGCTGCCTGCAGATAATAGACCCTTTCCTCTGCTGCCTTATTGCCAGTTACAGTAAATACAGCATGTGATAAGAGTTCATTAATACTGTACTGTAGTCAGATTCTCTGTGAGCGTATATAAATGGCCCCCATGCAGAAAAAGATTCCATTGATCCAGTAGATAGCAGTGATTCCATCAGCGATAGTGAAGTTGTCCTACGCAATAACCCTCCTCTCTCATCTCCCTTACACTAGCCACAAAAGTTTTCAAAGGTATGTACATGTTAATTTGTTTATTTTTCTTTATATTTTGTATTTTCTTTATTATTTTGTATTCTATTACAGTATTATAATCATTTTTATATGAATATTTTTGGGTTATGGAATGAATCATCTGAGTTTCCATTATTTCTTATGGGGAAATCCATGTTGATATACATTATAAGCATGTTGCCAGAATGAATTATGCTTGCAAACCAAGGTTTTACTGTAATAGGGTTTCTTCACAGTATTGTTAAAGGCTTAAATATATATAAAGCCTTCAGCCCTGTCTTTGACGTATAGTAAGTACACACACAATAAATATTAGTTACTATTATAAATTTGTCTTTAATTTTTTTTTTTTACCATTCATTTACTTTCGACAGAGAGACAGAGTGTGAGCAGGAGAGGGGCAGAGAAAGAGGAAGACACAGAATCCGAAGCAGGCTCCAGGCTCCGAGCTGTCAGCACAGAGCCTGACGCGGGGCTCTAACTCACAAACCGTGAGACCATGACCTGAGCTGAAGTCGGTGCTTAACCGACTGAGCTACCTAGGCGCCCCTGAATTTGTCTTTAAAAGAATGGTAACTAGACTTCTGGGTGGCTCAGTCAGTTGAGCATCTGAATCTTGATTTCAACTCAGCTCGTGATCTTATGGTTTCTGGGATTAAGCTCCAGATAGGTCTCCACAGTCCAGCCAGGGATTCCTCTCCCTCTCTCTCTGCCCTTCCCCCACCTGTGCATGCGCATTCACGTGTGTGTGCTCTCTCAAAATAAATACGTAAACTTTTTTAAAAAATAAAAGAATGGAAACATTTTGGAAAGAAGAGAATGTAACATTTTATTGTTTTTAATATCACGGTGATCATGATTTATGATTATGATAGCCATTAGTACTAAGTCAACAAATAAAATACATTTAAGACTCTTGAATGATGGTATGCCTTCCTAGTTAAAAGTGGGATATTGCTGGGTGCCTGGGTGGCTCAGTCAGGTAAGCACTGACCTCAGATCAGGTCATGATCTCACAGTTCATGGGTTCAACCCCCACGTCAGACTCTGTGCTGACAGCTCAGAGCCTGGAACCTGCTTCAGATTCTGTGTCTCCCTCTCTCTGCCCCTCCCCTGCTCGTGCTTTATCTGTCTCAGTCTCTCAAAAAATGAATAAATGATAAAAATTTTAAAACAAAAGTAGCATATTGGTAGAATCTGTTGAGTAACAAAACTAAATAATCAGTATTAATATAAAATTCAGTGAGGTTATCTTATATTGATAAAGTTCATTGTTGTCTTTAAAAATTATTTCGTCAGCTTGGGCTATAAAGCCTTATTTTCTTTTTTTCTTTTTAAAAAACTTTTTTTAATGTTTATTTTTGAGAGAGAGAGTGTGCGCGTGCTGCGTGCACACGTGTGGGAGGGGCAGAGAGAGAGAGAGAGAGAGAGAGAGAGACAGAATCCAAAGCTGGCTCCAGGCTGTGAGCTGTCAGTGCAGAGCCTGACGTGGGACTGGAACCCATGAACTGTGAGATCATGACCTGAGCTGAAATCGGACGCTTACCCTGATTGAGCCACTGAGGAGCCCCAAATAATCAGTTTAATATAAAATTCAATGCAGTTATCCTATATTGATCAAGTTCATTGTTGTCTTTGAAAATTATTTCGTCAGCTTGGGCAATAAAGCTTTATTTTCTTTTTTCTTACTTCTTTTGATTCTTTGAAAATGAGCATTTCATAGTACATAAACTTAACTGCTGTTTTTTCTGGAATAACATTCTTTCTTCTTTCTTCTCTTTTAGTGAGATACATGTTTATTCAAACACAAGATACCCCAAATCCCAACAGTTTAAAGTTTATTCCAGGAAAACCAGTTCTTGAGACAAGGACCATGGATTTTCCCACACCAGCTGCGGCATTTCGCTCCCCTCTGGCTAGGTATATTACTGTTTCTTATTTGTTTTTACCGAGAAACATAACCGACTTTGGGGGTGGGGCAGCCTCATTTAGCGATTGCATTTTTATGTGTACTGCACTGTTTTCAACATAAAGAATGTTTTCTTTTCAGGTAAGAGATAATGGAAACGATAGTTGATATTAGGAAACCCTTCTCCTGAAAAGTGATATATTTGAGAGATCTATATCATGATTAAATAAGAATTTATATTTTTACTTAAAAAAAAGTTATCAAAATGATAATATGATGAATTTCCATTCTAAATCTTTAAAACTGTTCATAACAAACAGTGAAAACTTTTCCCTAAGGATAGCTAAATTTTTAGATGTTTCAAAACGGAGTAGTATCTAAAATATTCCTCTCAGAACTATAAATAACAATGGTTATCAGATTTGTCATGATTTTTAAAGACCAGTCAGTGGGAGACTGTTTTAAAATTCACTAGAGGGGCGCCTGGGTGGCTTACTTGGTTAAGTGGCCGACTCCGGCTCAGGTCATGATTTCACGATTTGTGAGTTTGAGCCCTGCATCGAGCCGTCTGCTGTCAGCACAGAGCCCACTTCAGATCCTCTGTCCCCCCCTCTCTCTGCTCCTCTCCCTTCGTCTCTCTCTCTCTCTCTCAAAGTAAATAAATAAGCATTAAAAAAATAAAATTCACTAGATAAAGACGTTAAATGTATGTCAGATGATGGACAAATGATAAAATTATTGATATGAACCTCTTTTTAATGATAGCTAGAGCAATTATAATAAATATTACAGTCCTGAGGTGCCTGGGTGGCCCAGTCGGTTAAGCCTCTGATTGATTTCAGCTCAAGTCATGATCTCATGGTTCCTGTGATTGAGCCCTGTGTCAGGCTCTGCACTGAGCGCAGAGCCTGCTTAGGATTCTCTCCCTCTCCTTCTCCCTCCCTCTCTCTCTCCTCTCTCTCTCTCTCTCTCTGCTCCTCTCTGACTTTTGTGTGTGCACTCTCTCTTTTTCTCTCTCAAATAAATAAATAAACTTATAAAAAATATTAGAGCCCACATCAGTTGAAATTTTTGGTAATGTAAGCCTGACACTGATTGCCAGGGGTATTAGGAAAGTATGGCTTAGATAACTACTTCTGTATACACAGCTGTTTTGTTTAATTAATTAATTAATTTTAAGTTTATTTTTGAAGGAGAGAGAGTGCATGAACAAGGAAGGGGTAGAGAGAAAGGGAGACACAGAATCTGAGGCAGGCTCCAGGCTCTGAGCTGTCAGCACAAAGCCTGATGCGGGGCTTGAACCCACGAGCCGCAAGATCATGACCTGAGCCGAAGTCAGACACTTTACTGACTGAGCCACCCAGGTGCCCCCACACAGCTGTTTTATATGTCTCATTTATGGGAGCCAGAAATATGCTTATCTCAAGTATGTTTTTGTTAATTTCTCATTAATAAAAATGCACATTTCCTTTGACTTACACATGCCACTTCTTACATTATACCGTAGAGCATTTATTTTTCATGCTTTTTGATTCAGGCCACAGTGAGAAACATTTTATATTACAACCCAGTACATACGTACACACGTTTATAGATAGATTACACCCAGGCATTCAGTGGGACAGTTTTCATCCAGGTAGTGTGTAATACATTCTTATTTCCTTTCTTCTTTTCTTTATTTTATTGTTTTATTATATTAGATAAAGTCCCATTCAATGCCTAATTGATTTCACAAGTTCTAGTGGAGTTGAAAAGCATCGCTTTAGAGAACATCCACTTTGTACCCAAGGTGATACAAGGACGTTCCTTACAGCCTTGTTGGTAATGGTAACAAGTTGGAAACAACCTAAATATTCATCAGTAGGAAGAGTTCAGTAAACTTTGTTCATCCATGGTCTGCAGATAATTAATAAAGATAAGGAGAACCCTCATTTACTATCATAGACTGGCCTCTTAGACACACAGTTAAGTGAAGAAAACATGTTGCAGAACAGTGAGTACAGGGGCGGCTCAGTTGATTAAGCATCCGACTTTGGCTCAGGTCATGATTTCACAGTTTGAGTTCGAGACCCGAGACTGGCTCTGTGCTGATGTTGAGAGCCTAGATAGAGCCTGCTTCAGATTCTGTGTCTTCCTCTCTCTCTCCTCCACTCACACTGTGTCTCTCTCTCTCTCTCTCAAAACTAAATAAACATTAAAAAAATTTTAAAAAATACAGTGAGTATAATACGATTATTATGTACATAAAAATAAAAAAACACAAAACAAAGATATAGTAACATAAAGGTGTAGAACAATGTACACCCAACTGGTAACAGTGGATCTGGGGGAGGGCTGGTCAAGAGTCGTTTTCACTTTATATAAATGGTTTGAAATGTTTACATCAAGAATGAATTCACGTATTTTGCATTTAGAAAGAACATAAAACTAAGAAGACTCTGTTCACTTACGGATTAGCTGGAGATTGTTTCTGTCAGATGTTCAGTTGGCAAAAGCCCTTTTCAAATTAGTCTTTTGAAAGTAGCTCATTTCCTAGATTCACAGAATTTATCATCTTCAGCCAAGCAAAACTAATCTCGTTTTTGTTGTTTTAACAGAGAATGTTTTTGCTATAGGCTAAAATGTAAACTTCATGAAAACAGACCAGTTTGTCTTGCTCATCATTGTATCCCTAGTGCTTAATACAGTGTCAAATATTTAGCAAGTTTTCAAATATTTGTTGAATGAGTAACTGAATGAATGAACAAATGATAGTGTATCTTACTTCAGAGAGGCATTTGAATTGTTTCTCACTGTCCTTACAGACAGGAAAACAGAATTTAAGTTGAGTGTAAATCTGTTTCTGGAGACATGTAAGAGGGCCTGTAGTATCTCTGTAGTTGCCATGTTTATTCAATACTTCTCTTTGTCAGCAACATTAATAATGATAAAATTATCAGTTTTCAGATGGGAGGAATTGTTTCTATGTTACGTGGCAAAATTCAGAGAAATTTTTAAGAAGTTTCATTAGGCTAAAATGATAGGTTAAAGCAAGTAAGGTAAAATCTAACAGGAACAAATATTAAGCCGTATTATTTAAATTTTTAAAATGAAGAGCACAATTATGGGATGAAAGGATCTTTCAGTTATTTTTGTGGGATATGATGCAGCACTCAAAAAAGTCAGTTGAACTTTAACAGAGTCCTAGTGACCAGCTCAAGAGAGGTAACAGTCTTTGGACTCTGAATAAGTCAGATTACATTTGGGATATGTGTTCAGTTCTGAGTGTCATATCTTGAACTCTGCAGAAGTTGGAATTGTCCTAAGGAAAGTAGCCTAAATGGCAAAGCATGTATAATAATGTTTGAAACTCTTGACATGCCCCAAAGATTGGGTTGGTTTTTTGCACTGTCCTTTCATTTGAAGAAAAAACCTTTGCTAACAGTGCAGATACACAGAGCTAATCAAAGGACCTACTTACAGGTCTGTGCTTGGGTTTATTGGAACCTACTATGCAATCAAGTATCTTGTAACTTCTTATAAATTTAATGTAGAATGGTCGTATAGAGGACCCAGGTGACATCATTTCAGACAAATTCCTAAATAATTTAAAAATAGTAATTCCAGGGAGCGCCTGGATGGCTCAGTCGGTTAAGTGTCCAAGTCTTGATTTTGGTTCAGGTCATAAACTCACAGTCGTGAGTTCTAGCCCCTGCATCAGGTTTTGTGCTGACAGCGGGAAGTCTACTTGGGAATTCTCTCTCTCTCTCTCTCTCTGCCCCTCCCTCCTGTGTGCATGTGTGCTCACTTGCTCTCTCTCTTGAAAATGAATAAACATTAAAATAATAATAATAATTCCAGTAACACTCTTTCAATGATAGACAAAGGGCTGCGAGATCGTGACTTGAACTGAAGGTGGACGCTTATCTGACTGAGCCACCTAGGTGCCCCTTTTTCAGAGTATGTCAGCTTTTATTCCTAAAAAGGGGTAAGAGAAAAAGGAAATTGCTCTGGAATATATACTAGGTAGGTATGGTACATATATCAGTGATTGGGGAAGACAGGTGCATTTCAAAATCCCTCGTAGGGGCTTTTCAAGTTATAATCCTCCCTTCCTCCTATCTTAGAGGATTTTAAAAATTGGTTTTATTGAGGTATATGTTATATGAAATGAAATTCACCAATTTTAAGTGTACAGCCCAGAGTTTTGTTAAATATATATAATTGTGTAACTACTACAAAAATAAAAACATAGGACATTTTTATCACTGCAGAAATCCCTCAATGCTATTTGCGTTCATTCTTTGTTTCACTTTCATACCCTGGTAACTATTTTGTTTCATGGCAATGAATTCCAGCTTTGTTGAGATATACTTGATGTAAAACATTGTATAAATTTAAGGTATAGTGTGCTGATTTGATATACATGTGTATTGCAGAATGCAATAAAGTAAAGTTAGTTCACATATCTATCACCCCGGTAACTATTGATCTTTTTGCCACCACAGTTTTACCTTTTCTAGAGTTTCGTATAAATGACACCATACAGTCTTTTGTGTTTGACTTCCTTCCTTCCTTCTTTCCTTGCTTTCTTTTTTTCCCATTTATTTTTTTTATATATTTTTTAAGTTTATTTATTTTGAGAGACAGAGAGTGCAGATGGGGACAGAGCAGAGAGAGAGGAAGGGGGAGAGGGAGAGAGAGAATCCTAAGCAGGCTCCATACCATCAGTGCAGAGCCCAACATCAGGTTCAAACTCATGAACTATGAGACCATGAGCTAAGCTGACGTCAGATGCTTAACCAAATGAGGCGCCCAGGCAGCCCTGGCTTCTTTCATTTAGCATAATGCTTTTGAGGTTCCTCTTTGGTTTTGCGTGCACCAGTAGTCTATTCTTTTTTATTGCTGAGTAGTACTGCATTGTACAGGTGCACACAGTCTGTTTAGTTATTCACTAATTGACGGACCTTTCCAGATTTTTGTTTTCGGCTTTTACAAACAAAGTTGCTGTTAAAGATCCACGTACACATCTTTTGGAGCATGTGTTCATTTCTCTTAGGCAAATACCTAAGAGTGGGTTTGCTAGATCAGAGGGTAAGAGGATGAAACAAGATTGGCCACGAACTGATAATTGTTGGCTGTGAATTGTTGATGCTAGTGATGGGTATGTAAATGTCCTCTTAGTTTTCTCTCTACGTTTGTATATGTTTAAACTTTCCTACAATAAAGCATTTTATTATCTCTTATTTTTTATTTATTCACAGGCAGTTATTTAGGATTGAAGGAGTAAAAAGTGTCTTTTTTGGACCAGATTTCATCACTGTTACAAAGGTAAACATAGGATTATATAAAATAAGGTGTGAAGTTCTTTTAGTTTTTTCCGAGTCCAACATTCCTTTCCGAATTTCCCTTCTTAATGTATTTTATACATATTGTTATTAAAAGTCTCAAATTAAATTTACTTCTCACATTTCTGAAGTTAATTATTAAATAGAATTTTCAAATTGAAATTTTCCAAATCCCTAGTTTTTCAAAAGAGAAAAACTTTAGCTTCAGATGGTTAAATGCAGCGTCCAGGATTATATATCTACCGTATGGCAGGGCCGGGACTCAACCTGGGCAGAACTAGAATTTCGGCTCCAAGTATTATTTTTTCCTAATCTTTTTTTCTTTCATAATTGAAATTTTATTGGTGGCTTTGATATTCTTACTAGTTCTTAATTTAAAATGATAGAGTAAAAAAGAGAAACAAACAGATAATCAAACTATATGTTTATATATTTGACCAAGAGAATGAATATGTGTCTCCATTCAAAATGGACCCTTTCACCATGGCATCTGTCAGACTGTGCGTCCTGCCAGAACACGAGTAGTGCGCTGCGTAGTTCTGCAGCGTTGGGTTCCCCTCTAAATGTAAAAAAAAAAATAAATCTAAATATGCTACCCGTTCCTTTGCTTTCTTTGATATTTTTTAAGGGTTGGGGGAGGACCAGCTTTTGTTTAATATTTCCAATGTGTCTGGCATTTACATAGCAGAAGTGCTTTATATATATTATCTAATTCAATTCTTAGAACTAGGTGTTCTTGTCTTCATTTTATAAATGGCAAGTTATTTATTTTAACAAGTTTTTTTCTAGTCCTTTTATATACAGCCAATGGCATATAAAAATTTTTTTAGAGGCAAACCTGATTATGTGAGTTGTTTTTTTCTTTGATTTTGGTACGTCATCATTTATTTCCTTTCTTGATCATAATTTAGTTACTCTTTTTGGAAGCTCTACTATTTTTCCTTAAGTGAAATGATCTACCTAATAAATAATAATCTAAGGGCGTATATTGATATTTAATAGGTAGAGGAGTAGATTGGTTTCTTGCAGTTGCCTTCCTCATTAGGGACTCTCTCATCTACCTGATAACTCGCTATTGCCTATTTCCCATTATTAAAGTGAATCATTCATTCCTTTTTTTTTCTTTAATTTTTTTTAACGCTTATTTATTTTTGAGAGACAGAGAGAGACAGAGCACAAGCCGGGGAGGGGCAGGGAGAGAGAGGGAGACCCAGAATCTGAGGCAGGCTCCAGGCTCTGAGCTGTCAGCACAGAGCCCAACACGGGGCTCGAACCCATGAACTGTGAGATCATGACCTGAGCCGAAGTTGGACGCTTAACTGACTGAGCCACTGAGGCACTCTTGAATCATTCATTTCTTTAGCAGAATAAAGATAGTGTTCTATTTTTCTACGCTTTGAAATAACTTTGATACTTTCAGTGTTTTTTTTTAAGTAAGCTCTATGCCCAACATTGGCCTTGAACTCGTGAACCCAAGATCAAGAATCACATGCTCTACTGACTGAGCCAGCCAGGTGCCTATTATTTTTTTCTAAATAAATAAATGAATTTGAAGCTTATGTACTGCCTTTTTTTTCTCATTTAGACGACTTCAGAAGATTTTTCTTTTTATTATCAGTATTTCCCTATTCAGTATAGCTTACTATTTATTTTTATTTAAAAAATTTTTTAATTGTTTATTTTTGGGAGAGAGAGAGAGAGGGAGCCTGCATAAGCGGAGAAGGGGCAGAGAGAAACGGGGGCAGAGAGAAAGGGGGGACAGAGGATCCAAAGCAGGCTCTCTGCTGACAGCAGACAGCCCTGATGCGGGGCTTGAACTCACGAACTGCGAGATCGTTACCCGAGCTGAAGGTGGACTGAGCCACCTTAGATGCCCCTAGAGCTCACTATTTAATGAAGATCTGAAGTAGCCCTCTGATCCATCTTCCAAATAATTTATTAAAATGATACCTAGAACGAGTTCCCATTCCCAGTCACCAAGGCAGCTCACTAGTTTTGTTCTTGTATCCACAGCAGTGCCCATTTATCTTGTCTTCTGTGTACTGTCTCTAAGTTGGTTCTTAGTCCATGACAAAAACAGCCCCTCTTATGATGTAAACTCATTTTTAATAGTATTTAAGGATAGGCACTAGCTAATACCTCTTGAAAATCCAAATGGAATGCATCTAATAGTTTTTCCTTCTAAAGAGCTTTCCTTTAAAAAACTAAAACATAACATGCTCCCTTTCTCTTTTCAGATGTTAGTACTATTTAGGTATTTAATAATCCTATCTTTTTTTTTCTTAAGTTTATTTGTTTTTGAGAGAGAGAGAAAGAAAGAATGCAGGTGCAAGTGGAGGAGGGACAGAGAGAGAGAAGAGAGAAGAATCCCAACACAGGGCTCAGGGCTCAATCTCATGAACTGTGAGATCATGACCTGAGCCACAATCAAGAGTTGGACACTTAACTGACTGAGTCACCAGGTGCCCTATTATCCTGTCTTTTTTTTTAATGGAATCAAGTAGTCTTTGGCCAGACACAGAGGTGACGTAGTTATGGATTCTTTCTTAAGGATGCCAGGATTGTTGGAGGTCCACAAGTCCTCTACTACCACAGCCATAGATAAGACATGTTACGTGTTTTGCTTCTATAGTTGTGTCATTGGATTTCTTCAGTACGCTTGAGTAAGATATGTAAGTTGAATTCTTTGGATACTTGGGGGATATCTTGTATATTTAGTCAGCAACTATATCCTATTTTCTTTAAAAGAATGGGAAATCTCCTTATCATTCTCTTTAAACACAGAATTCATGCAGTATTTTAACTCTCTTCACCACATGAAAAAATATCTTTCAATCATCGTGGTATCCCCTATACAAGGCATGGTACATCCAGCGCACTTAACACAAGTTCGATGAATGAATGAATAAATGCATGAGGAGTGTTCTAAGATTGTATCTTCCAAAAGTCGTTATAAGCCAGATCTATTAAGAACTGGAATTAACATGTGTTCCTCCAGAAATGAGTGCTATTACATAGTATACGATATATAGGAAAAAATTCTTAAAAGATTCAGCGTATTGTTTTCTATTAGTCTTTGCTCTTGATTAGAAATATAGCATTTTCCGTAAATATTTACAGGAAAGTGAAGAGTTAGACTGGAATTTACTGAAACCAGATATTTATGCCACAATCATGGATTTCTTTGCTTCTGGCTTACCCCTAGTTACTGAGGAAACATCTTCAGGAGAAGCAGGTAATAAGTTGGGTAATTAATATTTATTTTAATTTTTTAAAAAACTTTTCTTTCTTCACATTTGTCTTGATTTCAGAAGGCATGAGAATACTGGGACGCCTGGGGGGCTCGGTTGGTTAAATGTCTGACTTCGGCTCAGGTCACGATCTCATGGTTCGTGAGTTTGAGCCCCACATCAGGCTCTGTGCTGAGAGCTCAGAGCCTGGAACCTGCTTTGGATTCTGTGGCTCCCTCTCTCTCTGCCTCTCACTTGCTTACACTCTGTCTCTCTCTCCCTCTCTCTCAAAAATAAACATTAAAAAATAAAAGTCATGAGAATACAGATTTTTAATCATTGTACCATATTTAGCTCTGGAACCAATTCCAGAGGGAAAAAAAACTTCACATATACTAGTTTTATCCGTTATTTTTGAAAGCTTGTATATAAATTGATATATTATCCAAAACTAAAATTTTCAATTATAAAAATTTTCAAACATACGGAAAATAATATAATGTGTACTAATTTGCTCTCCTTTGAGATTTAATAGATGTTAATTTTTTGCCACAATTGCTTTATACCCATTTTTAAATAAAACATTAAAGACACAACCCCCATCCCTTGCATGTTTCTACTTCCACAGATTTTTGTAAACTTGATTTGTTTTTAAACTTTTACAGACATACAAATTTCTGCAGGGAATATATAGTTCAATTAGCCTTTTTTCATTCAGCATAATATTTTGAAATACATCCATTTTGAAAAAATGTAGTTCTAGTTTATTTAAGTGCTAGATAGCATTCTATTATATGAATAAACTACACTTACTTAATTTGTTCCTTATGGTCAAGTAAATTGTTTGTGCTACTTTCTATTACAAATATTGCTGCAGTGGGCAACCTTGTACAAGTCTGTGCATTTGTGGAGAGCTTCTTTATGATATATTCCTCAAACCAGAATTGCTGTATTGTAAATTACTTTAATTTATATGCTAATTAGTCATATATAAGAATTTGCCTTTTTATATCTTTATCATCACTTAGTGTCTTTTACTTTTTTTTTAAATCAGTATATTAAGTATAAATGGAATCCTGTTTTAATTGCGGCTTCTTGATCAGCACTGAGCCTGAAAGTTTTCATATTTTTATTGGCCGTTATTTTTCTTGTCAGTAAATCCTGTTCATAATCTTTTCCCATTGTTTAAAAATTGAGTTGTCTTTTTTGTGTTAATATTAGCAGGTTTTTGAAAAATATTCTGGGCATTTATCCTTTATTAACTATATTTATTGCAAATAACCTTCCTAACCATTCCTTACCTTCTCACTATACTTAGGATTTTTGTCATTTAAAAATTTTTCTTTTTCCTTTTTTTTGAAAGACAGACCATTTTGTGAATTTGCATGTCATCGTTGCTCGGAGTCCATGTTAATCTTCTCTGTTTCATTCCGGTGTTAGTATTTATGCTGTTGAAGCAAGTACAGAAGTTTTTCTTTTTAATGTAGTCACATATATTCATCTTTTCCTTTGCAGTTTGTGCTTTTTGTACCTTTTGAATAAGTTAACTGTGTAAAGGCACTTGGAGGAGTAAGTTCACATGGAACTTAATAAGTATTAGCTTGTAGTTACTACGATTTGTTGATGAAGTTTTTCCTTTCTCTGGTATCATAAAGATACTGTCGTGTGTGTGTTTCCATACATACATATGTACACACACAAACATCTGTATAGTCGCCTTGAGATGAACACTTCCACTTCTAGATATATACCCGAAATGAATCTTGTAAATGTACATAAGAGTACATGAAGCATGTTCATTGAAATATTTAAAAAATATATCAGCAGTTAAAAGGTATGAACTAGATTGGGAGATACAATGTGAAAAGATATAAAAGAAAATATTAATTGAAAAAGGAAAATCAAAGGGTATGCTTATTTACAGACTCTTATATATATACCATTTATGCAAACTTTAAATGATACACGAAACAGCTATAGGTGTTCTTGGTAGATATATATGTAAAACTAATAGAGTGTTTGTAGAGATATTTGATTACACCTCCCCAAATTGAAAAATACACAAGCCCGTTGACTCAAATATCCCACCACTAGGAATTTATCTTGTAGATACATTTGCAAAAGTACACTGATCATACTTTACACAGGCGTGTGTGCTGCAGATTGTTAGAAGTTGCAGCAAACTGGAAACACTGAAGTAACCAAGAAATTAGCTAAATGGAAAGAAATCTATACAATTACTGTGTACCGATTTTAAAAATTGAGGTATCGGGGCACCTGGGTGGCTCAGCCGGTTAAGTGTCCGACTTAAGCTCAGGTCATGGTCTCCCAGTGTGTGAGTTCGAGCCCCGCATCCGGCTCTGTGCCGACAACTCAGAGCCTGGAGCCTGCTTCAGATCCTAGGTCTCCCTGTTTCTGTGCCCCTCCCCCAATCGCACTCTGTCTCTCTCTCTCTCAAAAATAAAATAAAAACATAAAAAACAAATTTTAATTTGAGGTATATCTATATATGCTGATATGGACCTGTAGGCTATATTGGATAGAAAAAGGTATAGAATCATATGTGTAGTGTGATCTCATCTGTGTAAATTTGCCCATTAAATTTAAAGTAAATGCACTAGAAAGATATAAACTAAACTATGATAGTGGTTGTTTATGGAAGTGATGGTGGGGAATGGAACTTAGGTTTTGACAAAAGAGAATTTTAGCTTTATTATATTTTATTTCTTTTATTTAAAAGCGATTTAAGGAGCACCTGGGTGGCTTAGTCAGTTAAGTATGCGACTCTTGTTTTCGCCTCAGGTCATGATCTCGTGGTCCGTGAGTTTGAGCCCTCATAGGTTCTCTGTGCTGACAGCATAGCCTTATTGGAATTTTTCTCTCTATTCCCCCTCTCTACCCCTTCACCGCTTGTGTGCTCTCTCTCAAAAATAAATTTAAAAAACAAAGAACATAAAAAAAAGAGACTCAGAGTTGGGGCTCAGTTGGTTAAGTGTCCGACTGTTGATCTCTGCTCAGGTCATGATCTCATGGTTCATGAGATCGAGCCCTGAGTCAGACTCTGCACTGACAGTGTGGAGCCTGCTTGGGATTGTCTCTCTTCCCTTCTCTCTGCCCATTTCCCATGTGTGCAGGCATATGCGTACACTCTCTCAAAATAAGTAAATAACCTTTAAAAAAAAAGATGCAAAGTTAATATAATTTAATATTGATAATTATTATTTACATCGTTGTCAGAACTCCAGTGTATATTATAGTGTAATTTGAATTATCTGTATTTTTAGTTTTCCTTAAAGGTAAATTTCTCAAAAAATTTTTATTTTATTCTCTTTCAAAAAAATTTTTGGGCATTGGGCAAGATCAGTATATAACCTTACAAAGTAAAAGAAAAACAAAAATGGCTCAAAATGAAAAAACTGATTTTTTTATTCAATTTTATAGAAATTTTGGAAATTTCCATAAAGCTTACATCTATATTTAGTGTCAATTGTCATTTGGAAAACCACTAAGTTGAAAAATTAAAAATGTAACTTATGAAGTAGGTGTGCTTTTGTGTCTCAAAGTTTCCATCAGAATCCAGGCAGTCTTTTTTCTTTGACATTTTTCAATCCCTGAGGATGATGAAAGTTTATAAATTTATCGACTAAAAACATTCACACTGTAAACATCATTAGTAGGTCAATTTATATCAGTTACTCCCCTTTATTGCCACGTGTCAAGTTGACCAGTGCCCCTTAATTTTCCTTCAGAGAATCAAATGAACGATCTTTTCATCTCCCCAACCATCATTTCCATTTTTCTTGTATTACCACACCAAATTATGTTCTGTGGTTTTATTTTTTAATGAGACATTAAGTTAAAATCATCCTGTTTTAATACTTGCATTTGCATGGATATAAAATTACTAATGTTAATATATTTTATTTGTAATTGTTTCTAGGATCTGAAGAAGATGATGAAGTTGTGGCAATGATTAAGGAATTGTTAGATACCAGAATTCGGTACGTGCTTATCTTTCTGCCTGACGTCAAATATACTGCAGAGGCAGTGTTCATTATAGCAGTTGACTTTTAGTTAGTTGTCCTGGAGGGAAAAAAGACAAAACTCTAATAAATAAGGACAAGTAAATGTAACCCGAAATCGGTAACCCTGGCAGTTGAGTTTAAAGCCTGTACATTGTGTCTATTCACTCAAAATATTAAAACAGTGTGTCTAAACATAGTGAAGGACTTTGTCGTTCACAGTCACCATCTAGGCTTGATTTGTTGTAATCCCGAATTGAAAAAATGAAAAAATGAGTTAAACAGTGTTCGAGAAGATCGTGAAAAGGGAAGTACTTTTTTTCAAGCTGTTGCCCATAAAGTAAATTTCAGCGAGTGGAGAACCGCAGACTTCCCCTTTTGCTTGTAGCAGACCAGTGGTCCGGTGAGAACTCCCAGAAAAGCTAGATAAAATACGATCAATGTTTTTTTCATTTGAAAACAGTAGGAGCTGCCAAAGTGCACAAGATCCTACAGGGAAGGGAAGCTCATTAAGGCTTCCCGTGGGACATTTTGCTGATTCTTGGTGTGAAGCTAGAGCACGAGAAGCTGGGCAGAGGGCAACTCTGTGGCCGAATCTACTACCTCGAATGTATGTGCATTCTTGCCCCAGCAATTCCATGCTTGGGTATATGCCCAGTGATGACATATATGTATAGCAAAACACATCTGCAAGAATCTTCATAGCTGTACCATTTGTAAAAGCCAAAAACTGATTTTAGCCCAAAAGCCCATCGGCAATAGCAGGGATAAATTCTGACATTTTCACAATGGAATCCTATGTGCCGATGTGGAAGAATCTCATAAAGACTAAAGTAAGCCAAATACAAAAAAGTAAATACTGTATGTTTTGTAAATGGAATTTATAGTTATAAACTATAAAGTTCAAAACCAGGCAGAATTAAACAATGGTAATAGCAATTAGGAAATGGTTACCTTTGGTTGCGAGGAAGTACAAAGGGGATTTCTGGGGTGCTACAATTGTGTCTTGCCCTTGGACGAATGTGTGTTCACTCTGAAAATTCATTTAATTGGTCATACATGATCTATGAGTTTTTCTGTATTAATGTTATATTTTGATACTTAGTTTACCTAGAAAAAAAAGCCAGCATGTGTCATGTCAGTCCGCCTCTGTTCATTCAAAAGAAATGAATGAATATGTCTTAGGTAATCTCTGTAATTATTAGGAAGTTTGAGATCTTAAATGCCTGAAAAGATTATTAATAAGCAAGATTAAAATATAATAAGTGGAGAATATTCGTATGCATGAATTTTGGCATTTTATCTGAAAGTAAAAAGAGAGTTACAAATGAGACTAACTATAGTTCTCATTTTTTATTGTATAGGTAGCTCTAACTTTGTGAATTTTACCAGTATAACATCTAAGCCCTGAGTTGTTTTAAATTTTTTTGATGGATTCTTTTACATACATCACAAATATTCTGTGACCACAGGCCAACTGTGCAGGAGGATGGAGGAGACGTTATCTATAAAGGCTTTGAAGATGGCATTGTACAGCTCAAACTCCAGGGTTCTTGTACCAGCTGCCCCAGTTCGATGATTACTCTGAAAAATGGAATTCAGAACATGCTGCAGTTTTATATTCCAGAAGTGGAGGGTGTAGAACAGGTATGCCAATATTATGGACAGTTGAGATTCAATGCCTGCCATTTCCTCTTTGAAGGCCTTATCAGTCCTCTGCTTGGACTTAAGCTCTGCTTTGGTCCAAAGCCTCTCTCAGTGTGTCTGTTTCAGAGATTTATGTTTATGGGTAAGTTCCTTCAGAGACTTGGAATCGTATCCAGGTCTTTGTGTTTCTTCCTCTGCAACACTCAGCCCTGGGCATTATACATGCTATGTTGTTTGTATTAAATACATATTTGGGAATATTTTTCCAAACTTAGGAATGTTCTGTGTAAAATAGGAAGTGATTGACAAAATTCTTTGAATTGAGTGTTGCCGAGATTGATTATAAAATATCAGTTCCTTGGAAGTAAATATTAACAATTTTTACTCAACCCAAAAGAGAATTATTTTTCCATGATAGTGTCAGAGAAGAACCAGATTCTTCTACATTTAAAGAAATAAAAAACTGGGGCTCATGAGTAGCCCAGTGGGTTAGGTGTCCAACTTCAGCTCGTCATGATCTCACAGTTCGTGAGTTCGAGCCCCATGTCGGGCTCCCTGCTGTCAGTGCAGAGCCCACTTCAGATCCTTTCTCCCCACCTCTCTCCGCCCCTCCTGTGTGCATGTGCTTGCACGCGCACTCTCTCTCTCTTAAAAATAAATAAATATTTTAAAAAAAAGAGAGAAAAGCTTAATTTTTTGTTCCATTATCTTCTTTATGCCTTACATGCCTTTTTAAAGAATTGCATTACTTGACTCTTTGGTGGATTGACAAAGGAACATTTTTGTTCACTTGTCCAGGATGGGGCAGTGAATTGGTAGTCAGATTATAAACTCGAATTGGTGTTTAATTATAGTAGGTGTGTTGAAGACAAAAAAATATTTCTTAGGATAATATAACTCTTTTCCTCTTCAGAGGAGTTGGTCTTTATTTTCTGAGGAATATGTTTAACCCATGAAAAAATGTTAATCTTTTCATTTTTTTAAATCAGGCATTCATTAGTATTTTTCTCATTAGTATTTTTCTGTTATTTTAACTTCATAGAAATAAACGTCCTCATACGTTTCTAAGGTTTAAAATGAGTTTTTATCGGAGTAAGACCAAAAATAATTAGTTGCTAGTATATTTTATTTCTTTACTTTTTTTAGGGATTCATTTTTCTAATATATATTTTTATAATAACAGTTTGGTGTGGCTCCCCAGAATATATTTAAGTAAATAGAATACTTTTGGGAAAAACAAACTAACAGTCAATGACATTAGTCTTGTGGCTAGGAAATCCCGTTTAGTTCATCGCTATAGTTAGCGTCCAGCTCAGACTCTGCTACCGGAAGATTTTTTTTGGGACAAGCAAGAGAGACCAGTACTTAATTGTTAATATTAAATTTGCTTTTGTGTTGTTAGGATACCGAATGATAAGACAAACCTTGTGCTTTGGAGACTGTTGATAGATTTGTTCTTAATGGATTGACATGGGTTATTGTAGAGTATTTCAGCTAAGCAAGTGGGAGTAAAAATCAGGAAAATAGCAATTTCTAATCCTTTTCTTAATTTTTAAATTCTCTCTCTCTCTCTCTCTCTCTCTTTTTTTTTTTTTTTTTTGCTTTTAGGTTATGGATGATGAATCTGATGAAAAAGAAGCAAACTCACCTTGAAATAATTAGAGTTTTCTTTGGGCCCAGCAGTTGGACTTCTTGATAATATATACCAAGTTTTATTATTAATCTGCTAAGGAACTTGAGGATTAATAAAATATGCCCTTTTTCAGAGACTGATGTATAAATATTGCATATTTGCTTTACCTCATATGAGTTATTTATAACATCCTGAATCATCTTCTGTACACGTGGATTTTATCCAGGGATATTTTAATGTTTGTTCTTCATTTCTCACAGTTCCTTCTTTGCATAATGTGTGAAGCAGTTCATTTTTTCCCCTTTAATTTATTTACTTTTTTTTTTATATACAGAAGTAAATAAGGAGAATGCTTTTAAGAGTATTCTAAAATGGATTAGCTTTTTGTGAAATGTTTGAAACTCTCTTTACTGAATTAAAAAAAAAAAAATGATGTTTGGTTAGTAGCCCCCAATGTATATAGCAGTATATAGCACATGACTTCTCACTAAAAGACTAAAACAAGCAAATAAACAAACAGACATAATGCTGGAAACTGATAACCCAGTTCCAGCATGTAGACAGAATTTCCACTGATACAAGACACAGCAAGCTGAACTGAGGAAAAACTGCCTTAGCATGTTCAGGCTTTATTTTATGAATCACAGTCCCTGGAAAAAAAGATTGAGAAACTGCTTTGGTCCTTCTTCCATAGGCTTCTCCTGACTCCTGACTGTGCCATGCAGGAAATGTGGACAGTTATCTTTCTACCATAGCAGAAGCCAAAATAGTAAATTACCCTTCTCTCTCATTTTTTAAAATAATTCAGAGACAATAGTTCACAGACAGTGTCAGGATAGGAAAGCAGGGAATAACAGCGGTACATTGTATTTCTGGAACTCTGGTCTCCAAAAGCATGGATAGGAAGCTAGAGATGGAAACAGGAAGAACTACAGTGTTTGTGAATGCCAGAAGTTTAAGGTTTATATTTTTGTCCTTTGGTTCATAGAACCAGATAGTGGGGTTGGAGAATTTGTTCCCTGAGCTAATATAGATGAATTTAGGTCAGACTCTGGTGATTGCTTTGCAGATTAGACACGTTAACATGCCCAGAAGCTACAGGAAATGGAGACTGTGGAGACGCAGCTAATGATGAGTCTTGGATATGGCCATGAAATAAGTGGCGGAGGTGGGGGGTGAGTTAGATTACCGGAGGAGAGGAAATCCTGGAACTGAGAGGCCAAGATATTGGGAAAATTTTCTGCAAAAGGGAGCAGCCACGAGGAGCAAGGAGGAAAAGTGGGAGAAAGAATATTCTAGACATACAAAGCAGTGTAAACAAAATCCGGCAGCTGCGAAATGTATTTGGAAACCGCAAGAAGCTAAGTATGGCCTGAGTGTAAGGTGAAAGTGCTTACCTGGAAATGGTACAGAATCAGGCAGTGGGCGGAGCAGAGCTCGACAGGAACTCTTGGCTGCCTACCCAGCATATGCCCTGCTTCTTACCGAGAGAGGCCCTCCCAATTATTGTTTGGTTGTGGTGTGACCGGGGAAGGTAGGTCCCACCTCAGGGTATAAATTACAAGTAATCTAAACCAGTCATTTTACTTTTCTCATTGCCAGTCATTAGTTTAGGTGTGGACACAATGACCCAGGTGTGGACACATGACCCAGCTCTGGCCAAGGAGCGGGAAGAGAGGGTCTGATGGTGTGTTTTTCAAAGATTTTCTTCCCCGATTAAGAGAGAGAGTTAATTTATGTAAGGAAGGCTCTTTTCCCATCAATTCCTTCCTTTCCTGTTTGGTATGCTGTAGAATGAAGACGGTGTCTAAGGCTTTGGCAGTCAACTTGAAATCATGATGAAAAGCCAGTCCACTGGGAATGGCCAAGAGGAAGGACAAGAGGCCCAGATCCTTGAAGACATGATCGACCTTTGAGCTAGCCTGGGAACCACCCGTTTCCAGAGTATCATGTGAGATAAGAGGTTTTCTCGTTATTAACAACTACTCTTGTCCGGCATTCTGTCACCCGAGGCTGACTGCCTTGCAACGAAGAACCTTGGTAAATCATGGAAGACTTGGTACATAATTTTACTGCTTATTTGTGGCAGTTAGTGCCAAGTAACGATCTTAAAATGAAAACAAATCGGGGCGTCTGGGTGACTCTGTTGGGTAAGCATCTGATTTCGGCTCAGGTCGTGATCTTGCGGTTTGTGGGTTTGAGCCCTGTGTCGGGCTCTGTGCTGACAGCTCAGAGCCTGGAGCCTGCTTCAGATTCTGTGTCTCCCTCTCTCTCTGCCCCTCCCCCACTTGTGCTGTCTCTCTCTCTCAAAAGTAAACATTAAGTTGAGATGAGCACTGGGTGTTATATGGAAACCAATTTGAAAGTAAATTATTTAAAATGAATAAATAAACATTAAAAATTAATTTATTTTTAAATCAATTGAGCCACTTTTTCAAAGATTAATGTAGAAGGTATGGTTTAATCAGGTAAAAGTATTTTTGAATGTTTAAGTTATACTTAATATTCTAAATAATCACAAAGAAAGGAAGTAATCATTCACCATTAGTTGTGTTTAGTGAACACAAAAATTAATCTCCCAAAATGTAGAAAATCTTGCAGTCATTACTGAAAACACTTTATAAATATGGGACGTTTCAATAGGTATTTGAAACTAAGATCATTGGCTAACAGTCAGCCAAGCACTTGGAGGATTTTTCACTAATGAAAATTAGGATGAGGCCCTATCCAGAATGAGAAGAACAAAATATTTAAAAATAGCAAACTTTCATTGGCATTCGCTATGTGACAAACACTATTCTAAGCACCTTACATTTATGAAGTCATTTAATCCTATGAGATCGGTAACTGTTATTGTCCCCATGAGGCACAGGGAGAAGTACATTTTCCATTGCTATACGACTTCAGTGGAAAAAGCCAGGAACGTGAACCCTGGCGTTCTGGCTGCAGAGCCTATGCGTGTTGCTACTATACTATTTTGCCTTACGGGGATTGGACCCACACACCCCTCCTGAGTATTCCTACCTGAGGGAGGAGAGAGCATTCCTTGTCTTCATAGTCGCTGCTTCTTAGCCAAGTCTTTTCCATCTTTTATTTGCTCCTGACCCTAATGGGCCAAAGCAGTGGTATGTGCGTGTGTATCCTTTCCCCCCCGCCCCCTTGTTCTAGCAATATGAGGCTAGCTGCTCTTCAGTCCAGTGGGAATTTACATCCCTTTGGGGAAAACCAGCTTTATACCTACATTTCCCGGCAGCAGGGTTATCTATGGAATCTCCATAGAGTGCTTGCAGGCTCTGCAGAAGGGCCTTTGTGTCCCCTGAAAGAAACTAGAAAATAATTTTTTTTTCTGTCACCTTACATTTCTAGTCCTCTTTCAACTCTAGGCAGCTCCCTGAATGGTCTGCTTCCATTCCAGCTCTGATCACTTCCTACAGAACAGAAATAGTACATGGGACTAGTTAATCTCTGGTTTCCCATTTGTGGACGATTTCTTGGCAGTAGAATGAGTTTCCTTCTAGCGGAACAAGAAAGCTCTGCCCCAGGTTCTGCCTACTAGGAAAATTTGGAGGCACCCCAGAGAGGCATATAGGGGAGTGTACTAATTCTAGTTGGAGTCCGCATCTTTTATTCCTAAATCTGAGGTTTCCTAGTGCAGCAGTCAAGGCTGTGTTGATCTGATATAGTGGACATCTTTTGTTTGTGCCTTCCAGGTGTCCCTTCTTCAGTTTTTAAGCAACACCTTCCCCTTGCCTTTAAGAAAAAGGAGTCTATGCGGCGCTATCACTGTCCTACTCTCTGCCACAGGAGTGAGTGGGGAGAGGAGTGCATTGGACTGATTAGAATCCTTGCCTAGGATATGAAAAGTGAGGATGGAGAAATAGCCTCTCTCCCCTTGGGCTGCAAGCTGTAAAGATGTGATTCTGGAGCTGTTTTGGGGGGTCATTTCCCTGTGTATAAGGTCAGGGAGAGAATCAGAGAGTTCTGATAACACAGTGTTTGTCTTTGGATCTAGGTCTGCCTGGAGCTGTATTCCTGTCCTTTCTAATGACATTAGCCAGTAAATCACCTCTTCAGCTCCTTTGAAGGGATTTCTGTTATTAGTCATTGAGAGCTCTTTATCCTTCAGAAATTTAAAATACATATATTCAGCCTTGAGGAAATTAGTAAGGTCAACTTTAAGTCGATATTTTAGGGTTCTCCAGAGAAACAAAATAAATTGTATGCATGTATATATCCCTATCTATCTGTCGTCTATCTATCTATCTATCTTTATTTCTAGGAATTGACTCATGTAATTATGGAGGCTGGCAAGTCCGAAATTTTCAAGGTGGGCTGTCAGGCTGGAGACCAGGGAAGAGCCAGTATTATAGTTCAAGTCCAAAGGTTGTCTGCTGGCTAATTCCGTCTTATTCCAGGGAAGTCAATCTTCTGTTCTATTCAACGGATTGGATGAGGCGCACCCACATTATAAGAGCAATCTGCTTTACTCAAAGTCTACAGATTTGGAGCTTTTTTGTTTGTTTATTTGTTTTTGTTTTTTTTGTTTTTGTTTATTTATTTTGAGAGAGCACGAGAATGTGTGTGAGTAGGGGAGGGGCAGACAGAGAGGGAGAGAGAGAATCCAAGCCGACTCTGCACTGTTGGTGTGGAGCCTGATGCAGGGCTCGAACTCACAAACTGCAAGATCATGACCTGAGCCGAAATCAAGAATCGGGTGCCCAACCAACTGAACCACCCAGGTACCACCAAAGTCCACTGATGTAAATATTAATCTCATCCAAAAGTACCCTCACATAAATATCCAGAATAGCGTTTGACCAAATATCTGGGCATTGTGGCTCAGCAATGCATAAAATTAACCATAACAGTGGATAAAGTTTGCTTTCATTACCAACTTATTTCTGATTCCTTCTTCCATATCTTAGCTCCCTCTCTCCGCACTATCGTACTCAATTCCACATGCCCTTAGGTTGTCCCTTTCTTGCCCAGTGTCATCTACCAAGGTGATCTGTTCACATCTGCCTTCTTACTGATTTCAGAATCAACTTCATCCTCATCAAAACTCCCATTTCCTCGGTGACCTTTTCAACCTGATATCCAAATGAAAATTAATCCTATAGGTAGTGTTACTGTAAAGTGTTACTGGATGATAATGACATAATGTGTATCTCCTGGGGAAAGGGGAGGTGCTCTGCATTAATATAGAAGTACAGATCACTTAGGCAGGGCAATAGGGAAGGAGTGGAGGTAATGCTGGACAAGGGAACTTTTTGGTGCCCTTAAGACCCCATTTTGTGACTATCTAGTTCTCTACAGTCCTGCCCTATTAAACATCTATTTTCCTTTTTTCTCTTTTTTTGTAGTATTATGGTTTTATTGACACAAATGTGACATGCACATAAACTGTCTGTCTGTTCCTTTTCTTCGCTGCGCAGCCTGGCATTGGGATTGGTGATCCCGGTGGCCGGCTGGGCTGCTCTTTCCACAATGGCTTTGTGGTTCTCCGAGGAGACATTGTGAGCAATCCCGCGAAGTGAGATTTGTTGCACATCAGCAGCTCTTCAATTTCCTTGACGTTGTGAACCAGGAACTTCCGGAAGCCACTGGGCAGCATGCGCTTTGTTTCCTTGTTGCTCCCGTAACTACTGTTGGGCATCGAGATCTGGCCCTTGACTGTTCTGCTCACCTGTCGTCAATGCCTC
This sequence comes from Paguma larvata, assembly GCA_030068075.1. Classification (NCBI taxonomy): domain Eukaryota; kingdom Metazoa; phylum Chordata; class Mammalia; order Carnivora; family Viverridae; genus Paguma; species Paguma larvata. The sequence continues at coordinate 52,182,694 of CM057836.1, forward strand.
GGGGTTTCCGCCAGTCGTGCTTAATTTTCATATATCAGTCTGACTGGTGCCAGATGAACTTCTCGGTCCTCTTTTTAACGATCTCGGGCTTCACCAGAGGTCTGAGGGCAACCGCGACGCTAAGTAGGAGATGGCTGCCGCCTCAGCAGGAAGCGCCAAGGAAAAGAAGAGCTGGTTTCTTTTTAATGCTTCCTTTCAAAAAGGAGCAAATGCAGAGATGGAAGAAGATCATGGGCCTTTTTTACGGAACTAGTTCGGTAGATCGAGACCATCAGACACTTGACTAGGGGGGTGGGAAATGGTGCTGATCAAACTGGCAGGAACGAAGTTCTGAGTGACTTTGTGTGTGTACATAGGAGTCTGGACTTAATCCTGCAGGTGGAGGATACCCACCGAACTGAAGCCTGGAGAAACAGAATCAGATTTGTGTTTCTGAAAGGTCACTTTGGTGTGAGGGTATGTAGGATGAATGTAGGATCGTGATGGAACCAAAGGGGTTCACTGAAGAGGTCTTTCTGGGGCCCTGACTGCTGCCTTTTGTTCTTGTGTCCACTTCCGTCTCATAGGCATTAGTGATTTCACCTGTTTCTGTATCCTTTGATACCATTATCTTCTCTGTCCACTGGATACATTTCTCCACCAAAAATCAGGACATTTGTGTCCCCACTCCCCATATTCTTGTTATGCACAGGCCTTTCTTTTTAAATTGAGATATAACAGACATATTAGTTTCAGGTATACAACAGAATGATTTGATATATGTATATATCGCAAAATATTACCACAATAAGTCTTGTTAACACCCATCTCCAAACACAGTTATATTTTTTTCCTGTGATGCAAGCTTTTTTTAAAAATTTTAAAAAATGTTTATTTTTGAGAGAAAGAGAGAGACAGAGCGTGAGTGGGGGAGGGGCAGAGAGAGAGAGAGACACATAATCTGAAGCAGGCTCCAGGCTCTGAGCTGTCAGCACAGAGCCCAGTGTGGGGCTTGAACTACAAACCTTGAGATCATGATCTGAGATGAAGTTGGAAGCTTAACTGACTCAGCCACCCAGGTGCCCCCCTGTGATGCAAACTTTTAAGGTCTACTGTCTTAGCAACTCTCAAATATACAATACAATATTAGTATAGTTATCATCCTGTACATTACATCCCCAGGACTATAACTGGAAGTTTGTATCTAGGACTTTTTAATTTTAATAATTTTATTGCTCCTTATTATTGGAATTCTGATAAGGGATAACAATTCACAAACATGGGAACATTTAAAAACCTTATAAAGCTAAATTTTATTATTAAAAAAATTTTTTTAACGTTTATTTATTTTTGAGAGACAGAGACAGAGCATGAGCAAGGGAGGAACAGAGAGAGAGGGAGACACAGTCTAAAGCAGGCTCGAGGCTCTGAGCTGTTAGCACAGAGCCTGACATGGGGCTTGAACCCACAAACCGTGAGATCATGACCTGAGTCAAAGTCGGATGCTTAACCAACTGAGCCACCCAGGCGCCCCTTAAAATAAGGCAATTTTAATTATGGTTCTCCATTTGTTTAGAAATGGCAGCTGGAAGCCATGATGACCTTCTGCCCAACAGGCTGTAGGGCATGGAGGAGACTGAGAGCCATCAGGTTTAACAGGACATGAACAGGGAAATGGACTTACATAAAGAGATGATGCATGACACCCTCCTTATCATCATTCCCCCTTTTTTTTTAAGTACAGTTCAAAATTTTTGATGAGGAGAGAAAATTCGTATCTTCAGATGTTTGAATTAGACCCAGATGTTCCCTTTCCTTCACAGATCATTTATTTTCTTCTCCAGGCCCTAGTCCCAAAGGTCCTGCTAAGGCAAAGCTCTATAGAGATGGGGGTCAGACAAACAGAGTTCTTTCACATTAGTATCTTGAATGGAACATAGTTATAAAGGGCTCTTTGTTGTATTGGGTTAGGAAAATATTGGCTTTCAAAGTTTCTCTCAACTTCCTTCTTGCCATACAGCCTGATGGGCAGAAGGCCATTAAGCCTTCCAGCTGCCGTTTCTAAAGAAATGAAGAATCAACAGTATTAACTATGGTCACCAAGGAGTCAAAGTATGATTCCAGTGTTTGAAAAACACCTTTGTGCACTGCTACCAAACCATTGATGCCACAAAGAAAATGCCAGCAGTAAGTACCATCACAGTTCTCACGCTCAAACTAAGATACTATTGAACCCCTTGCTTTTCTCTTGTTTGTTACCTTGACTCCTTGGTAAGTATCTCTGTGGTCTTACTAGAAACTCTTGGATGAGGGTTCTGAGGCTACGATGTACATCTGCAGTGTTTTGCCTCTTGAATTAAGAAATGTGTTGTCTATTAACAAACAGCTCACTGGTTTTTTCTTTTTTTTGAACTTTGCTTTGGGGTCATTTAAGGACCTGTTTAAGGGCCTGAAAGTAAAAGGGCTCTTAGGTGATAAATACTTTCATTAGTTAAAATGGTACATTTTCCAGGCTCTCTTTGAGGCCAGTAATAAAAAGGCATTTTTCCCCTCTAGGAAAATCGGAAAAGCCCTTTGTTCACTTGATCATATAACCAGCCATAGGAAGTCAATTCTGCTAAGAAAATATGGCTCTTTTTTAACTCCTTCAAAAATATTTTTTTAAAGATTTTATTCTTTTAAGTAACTTCTTCTTCCAATGTGGGGCTCAAGCCCATAGCTCCAATATCAGAGAGTCTCATGCTCCACAGACTGACCCAGCCAGGTGCCCCAAAATATTTTTTGATTTATTATTTTGTGCTAGCAGTTATAGCAGGCGTTGGGTATGCAAAGGCTTGGTCTAGCCTCAAGAAACTTAGCCCAGTAGGGAAATACACAAAAAATAAAATGTCGCAAGTATATTGGTTTTAAGGGAGCAGTTCAGAGAATGAGAGAGATTAATACTTGTCCTTAAATCTGTCTGAGGAGACAAGATAGGTTTTCCCCCAAGAAGTAGTAGCATTGAAGTAGAGATGGGATGGCGATTCCACAAAGAGAAACCAACGTGTACAAAATATTTGAGAATATTGGCCCAGTTGGAAAACTGTGTAGCAGTTTTGGAATGTAAAGGGCTGGCAGGTGGGGTAGGAAGACAGCAAATATGAATTAAGTCCAGGTATCTGGGGTCAGAAGTCCATGCCATATTCTGTATGCCAATCAAGTTTTTATTTGATTCTAATCTGGAGCCATTAATAGTTACGAGATACCCATCTACATTTGACTAAAGATACCATTTAAATCTTCCTAGAGCAAATGCTTGAGTAATAAATTCTCAAAAACATCATCTCTCTCTGATTAAGTCTGTCTTGGCAGGAACGGTGCATTAATTCATAGAATTAATCGTCAGTGAGTCGAACGTAAGGCTGTCAAATCTAGGCAATTCCTAGTCTTCTCAGATGGGCCACCAGAAGTCTGGACCAGCAGAGTTTCATAAGCCAGGAGCACAGTGTTGTATCTTTTAGCTTTATATTTCCCTCACCCTAACCCCTTTGCAAAAAAACCGGGAAGCAATGGATGGGGGTGCGGAGGGCGCTTAGAGGCCAAGCATATTACATAGAGCTTAAGTAGGTAACTGAATTGCCTGTCACCAGAAAGACTGGACGAACCTGAATGGCGCTTTGATCAAGAATTTTGATACCTTTCCTCCCTACTTCGCTCAATTTTCTTTGCGATTTTTCTTCAGCCTTATGTCCCTTTTCCATCCTGACTTGTTTATTTGCCCCTCAGGATCCCCTTTTTCAGGCCTCCCGCTTTCTTCCTCCTTTTTCCGCCGCTTCGTGGGGTGCCGGAGCCTGGGGCCTTGGACTGTATTGGGCGTGCTCCAAGGCTATTTGCTTTGCTAACAATTCCATCCTGTTTCCTTAACGCCCGTCTTTCCCTGCCTGCCACCGAGTTTCTGCCTCCCCCACAGCGTGGTTCCTCCCGCTGCTCGCCCGGGGGCCGGGCGGCTCTAGGAACTCCAAGCGGATGCGGCCGCCGGCGGGTGCCACGTCTTCGCCGCCAGCAGGCCAGCGCCTGCGTGGGCTCGAGGGGCGGGGCGGGGCGGCGCGGGGAGGCGGGAGCTGCGCGTGAGCGGCGCGGACGAGGCCCAATGGAATTCGCGGGAGGCGGCGGCGGCGGCGCGGTGCGCGCCGAGGGGCGGGGCCCGTCGGCAGTTGCTGGCGAGCCCGGGAGGCCGAGAAGGCTGTCGTTGCCTTGGCCGTCGCATCCCCGAGGGAGTCCTGTCGGCGTGCCCCTGGCCCCCAAGCTTGCCGATCGCCCCAAAAGCTCTTGGGTGCGCTCCCGACCTCGCCAGCCGCTCGCCGCTCGCTCGCGGACCGTGCCTTCTGCATCATGTGCGGTAAGGGGGCTGCGGGCGGGGGGCGTGTTGCGGGGCGGTGCTGGGGTGCGGTGCGGGCGCAGCCGAGGCCGGAGGCGCTGGCGGGAGCCGGAGTGTAGAGGGTGTGAAGTCTGGGTGCTGGGTGCGGAGGCCGGCCTTTGGGAGCGGGGGTGGGGGTGGTGGACCTAGTAGGGCACCTGAGAAGAGGGCGGGCCCTAGAGGGGATATGGGGGCCAAAGGGGGCGGCTTTACGCGGAAAAGGGAACCAAAAGGTAGATAAATGTCTTGGAAAAGGAGGGAGGGCAGAGGGAACTGAAGTGTGGAGGGGTTTGCCTTCAAAGGAGTCCATCAGGTGAGTGAGGCAACCTGTGGAACATCAGGTGAGATCCCGAACTTATCTTGCATAAATAAAATAAAATATTTATTTTTAGTTGCTTTCTTTCGGGCAGGCCTAATAGAAGACCGAACTATATATAGCTAGAGCTACGACAGTGGCATTATACATGATCTTACTTCCTGCCACCCCCTGTCTCAACAGAAACCATTGCTAATCAATAACTTGGTGAATGGGCTTAGACCTCTTGTGGAAGAGACCTGAAAGTGACCATAACGTGCTTTATCACGTGCATTTGCACCCATTTAAAACATACCTATGAAGAGTGTTGGTCCACATTTAATAAGTGTTTTATCAAGAGCAGCTAAAAGATAGGTCCTTTTATGCCATATTTTGAGACGTAGTAGTTTTAATGTTACCTAAAACTGGTAGTAAAGGGGTCTGTCAGAAGTATGTATGAAATGATTGATAAGCACTAAAATAGGTATTAACTTGGCCACTGTCAGTAAAAATAATTGTATTCTTACCTCTTTTATTGAAATTTACAACTAACTTTATCCCTGGAAGAAGGAAGGTTTTTTTAAGAAGGGAAGTAGCATTGTAATAGAATTGAAGCTATCTGGGAAACTTATCCTTTATAGCCTTTTGCAAGAATACCCTAGCAAGAGGTAGCTTGTACTCATTAGTTTATATTTTTCCTGTATTTCGCTTCATGCTAATTTCAGCTTCTGAAAATAAGGAGCAGGTTTAGATTTAGAGTAGATTTTAAAAAACTCAAAAGCAGAAACTTCTATAAATAGCTTCTGAAATTATTAGGTCGGAGCTGACTTTACAGTCATGTATACTTTTGCAATGTCTGATTAGTAGAGTGGTTTTGAAAACCACATTATTTAGTTTGCAGTTGTGAAGTAGCGAATTTGCAAAACAGGTTAATCCCCAGGATGACTTTTCCTGAATGACGAGGTGTGAGCCTAGGTAAGTACCAGCCTTTCTGGTTGCAAGTCATCTTGTTCCAGGAAAAAAGGGAGTCAGAGTACCATAAAAGAAAAAGTCAGATTGCTCTAATTTAGAAAGGTTCAGATAAGGGTGAGGCTTTGGGTGTAGACGAGATAAGTAAGAGTTTTCACACAGCCAGCATCCCCATTCCATAGAGTTTTATTGCTGAGGAAACAGATGGGTTGTAAAGAAATAGTATTTGAAGCATTTCTAAGGTCCTGCTTGTGACCCATAACAGAGTTTTGCATGATTCCAGGAACAAGATCAGCATTTATTTCCTTCGTAATGTAAATTCTGAAACTGAACTGTTAAGACATTGTCTTTATTTTTTCCCCCTAGCATCTCAGTCATTGAAATAAAATTTCTAGGCAGAGGAAGTGAGTGGGAATGAAATTAGATGGGAAAGTTTAGAAGTTTTCTTTTTCAATTTTAATTCCAGTAAAATTAACATGTTTTATTAGTTTCAGTGTACAGTACAGTGATTCAACAATTCCATACATCACCCAGTGCTCATCACAAAGTGCCCTCCTTAATCTCCATCACCTATTTCACCCACGCTGGACTCACAGAGTTTTACCTTCTGATTACCTGCTGCCTAGTCCCAGTTTTCCTAAAAGATTATTTTGTTTCAACACTGGAAAATGTTGAAGCAGAAGAACGAAGATTTTGTGGTATTCTTTTTCCAATCAGATGTGCTGATAAGACTGTCATGTTTACCAGCTTGTGTTGGGATGGTAATAGTGTTAATCAGGAAGAAAAAAGATTCTATGGCCAAGTAAATTAGGGAAGCAGCAGTAGATTAAACAGTGTTGAACTGGCTGTTTTTATTGGAGAGTTTCTTGGAAGCTTTAGTGGGCTAATAAGTGTTGTGAATCTCCCAGAGAAGAATAGTGGGCCTGTTTTCCAAATTTATTTTATCTTTTTATTCTTAATTCTTTGGAATACACTTTGTCCTTGTTTATTTGTACTACCTTTTGTTTTGATGAGAGATGGCAAGTCACTTAAGCTATCCCCAACTTGTAGCATATTTTGCTGTTTTTGTTTTGTTTTTATAAATGTAGGGTAATACCATTCTTAAGTTTTTAATACATTTTTTTAAATGTTTATTTATTTGGAGAACAAGAGTGAAGGGAGAGGCGGAGAGAGAGAATCCCAAGCAGGCTCGGTGCTGTCAGTGCAGAGCCCAGCGTGGGGCTCAGTCTCAACATTTCATGAGTTTTTATTACTAAAAACTGCATTTCTTTTTTAACCTTTATTCATTTTTGAGAGATGGAGAGAGACAGAGCATGAGTGGGGGAGGGGCAGAAAGAGAGGGAGACACAGAATCTGAAGCAGGCTCAGGCTCTGAGCTGTCGGCACAGAGCCCGATGTGGGGCTCGAATCCACAAACCATGAGATCATGACCTGAGCCGAAGTTGGATGCTTAACCGATTGAGCCACCCAGGACCCCCTGCATTTTTTTTTTTAATGTTTATTTATTTTTGAGGGAAAGAGAAAGGGAGTGCGGGGGAGGGCAGAGAGAGGGAGAGACACAGAATCCAAAGCAGGCTCCAGGTTCTGAGCTGTCAGCACAGAGCCTGACTCAGGGCTCGAACTCACGAACCGTGAGATCACCACCTGAGCTGAAGACAGAAGCTCAACTGATTGAGTCACCCAGGAGCCCTTCAAAACTGCATTTCTTGATTTAGTTTTCTGACTCTGTTTATTCCTTCAACACTTTCAAAACAGTATTCTGCTCCTTCAGTAAGGAAAGCATGCTTGATCTAGTCACTGACACGGTATGACATGGAATCACCACAGTCTCTGCCGACATGTTTTTTCGTTTTAGACAACCTCTGAGAACTGTAGGTCTCACAGCACAAACTCCTCAGAGTTGGCCTGGGCACACACCACATGTGGATTTTGGGGCTTTTCCAACCTCGTTGGTATAAAGGCAAACAGTTCCATTACCAGGAGTTTGGGATAGTTGTTAGAGGCCGTGTTACAGGACAGCCTATGATGATGTGTCAACAGCAGGACCGTCTGAATGCCTCTAGACATTGTCTCTGGAAGGGCAGGTATAGCCCTCTGATCCAGTGGTGTATATAGATGGAATTTTGGTAAATGAGGCCCTGTTTAGATGCAGTAAGGGAGCTTATAATTTGAAAGTATCCTTGGGGTGCCTGGCTGGCTCAGTTGGTAGAGCATTTAACTTTTGATCTCGGGGTTACGAGTTTGAGCCCCACACTGGGTATAGCGGTTACCTAAAAAATACCTTAAAAATAAATAAAAGTATCCTGGAATGACTCCTTAAAAAGATTTTTGTAGTTTGGGTGCCTGCGTGGCTCAGTTGGTTAAGCGTTTGACTCTTTGTATCGGCTCAGGTCATGATCTCACAGTTCATGAGATTGAGCCCCAAGTCGGGCTCTGTGACATCGAAGAACCTGCTTGGGACTCTCTTTTCCTTTCTCTCTGCCCCTCCCCTGCGTGCATGCGTGCTCTCTCTCTCTCTGTCTTTCTCCATGAACATTAAAAAAAAGATTTTTGTATTTATACTAAGAGCTTTGGAAGTAATTGAGGGATGCAGAGACTGGCTGCTAGGATAAATCATAAAACCACTACTATTAATATATCCTTAGAAATTATACTGGATATAAAGTAGTTGTGAAAGAAAATGATTAATTGCTTAATAAGCATTTCCTCAGTTATGTTCTCTGGGAGAAGTTAATAGGTGCTGGTTATGAGCAATAGAAGGTGGGAAAGAGTTTTATAACACAAGTGTGGGAAATTCTGCTTTTGGAGAGTCACAATTAGCAAGATTAAAGTTTCTAGAAAGGTCTACAAATAAACCTGTTAACTTCAACCCAGTATTTCTTAAACCTTTAATTTTGGAACATTTCTTTCACTTTGTCCCTCCTTAGCATCCTGCAAAATGGTGTTCTCTTTCTGTGGTTTGGGAATTTAAAAAAAAAAAAAATTTTTTTTAACGTTTTTATTTTATTTTTTGAGAGACATAGAGACAGAGTGTGAGCAAGGGAAGGGCAGAGAGAGAGGGGGACACAGAATCGGAAGCAGGCTCCAGGCTCCGAGCCATCAGCACAGAGCCTGACGTAGGGCTCGAACCCACAGACTGTGAGATCATGACCTGAGCCGAAGTCGGCCGCTTAACCAACTGAGCCACCCAGGCACCCCGGTTTGGGAATTTTTGACGGTACATTTCAAGTACCTAGAAAGCATTAGAAGGTATTTGAAGTGATGGCCTTATACTTGGCGCTTTGCCATTCAGAGAGATGACTAAAATAAGGGAATTGCCTTCAAGGAATTGCTGTTAGATTGGAAGAAACAGTGAATACACAGATGCAATACAAGAAATGCACCAGGTGCGGGCGATACTAGGCAGTTTTTGTTCATTGTTCATTGCCATGTTGTAGACTACAAGTGGAATGAATAGAAATTCAGAGAGTAGTTAGGCCAAGAATGTGCCAGGTAATGGGGTAGTGCTTTTTTTTTTTTTTAAGTAATTTGTGTACCCAATGTGGGGCTCAAATTTACAACCCCAAAATCAGGAGTCACATGCCCTATCGACTGAGACAGCCAGGCGCCACAGGAGCAGTACTCTTCTGTTGAGGAGTAGTGCCAGCTGGTAGACTGTGAGAGATATCGTTGATGGCATTTACCCAACAGTGAATGGAGTCAGAAATAGGTTGAGAACTGTTGCCATGGGGTTTGAAAGAAGAAATAAAAATTCTAGGAAAAAGGGCCAAAAACCATATTTAGAGACAGAAGAGTTCCAAGGTAGTATATCGACTTGGACAGAGTCTGCAAAACCAGAAGAATTTCATTCATGGTTAATATTACAGAGAGAAATTAATTTCATTTGGCTCTAAAGAAATTATTAGAAAAGTTGCGTGTATAAAGGCAGAGGGGCCTGAGTTTGTGTTGAGGAGGAGGGAGTATTGTGGAACCGAGATCCCCTGGTAGAGTTGAAGAGTTGAGTTCTAGAGCAGTGGTTCTTGACCTGTAAACCGGAGTTATTACAGGGTGTTCACCGTTTGATTCATACTTTAAGCATTGTCTGTAAAATTGTACAAAAGTTGGTTTACATCATTGAATAATAAAAATTCAACCCACTGTTGTGTAGGGTCCTCAAAATATTTTTATGTTAATAAAAAGTTCTGTATTTAGAAAATGGAGGAATCGCTCATCAAGAGTTACAGGAGGAGAAATTGGCTTTCAGGGAGTAGTATGTGAAATATGTTTCTCTATTTTGAGCTTATGTGGAAGGATAAGGCACCTCGGAGTGAGTTTGCCCTGCGGGGGGGCGGGGGCCTGTGCCTGGGAAAGCAAAGATGTTCCAGCAGTGTCTGATGAGCTCTTGCTGGTCCTTGAAAATCCGGGGGAGGGTGTGGATCTCTCGCCAGGAATTATCCATATCCATAACAGCCCCTGGCATGTGGGAACAATGTAGGAAGGATAAGAGGGTATATATACTGTTAAGACGAAGATGAAGGCTTCAATTCTATAGGTGAGAATCTACTAAAAATTGAGGAGGAAAGCAGGAAGAGAGAAATGGGGGTATGCGAGTAGTCTAGATTCTAGCTTTAGGATAATCCCTGGGGAAGTTTGAAAGTTGGACCAGCAGTGAATTAACAGGACTGGCCAGCAGCAGGGAGGGCCCCTACAGAAGTGGGCCTGAGATAGATGGACCTGAAGCAGACGGACTGTGCTGCAGGCCTACTCGGGGACTCCGGAGTAAGAGCACAGTGGGCCCAGAGGAGCTGGTTGTCAGGATGATGAAAAATTGTGGTCTGATGGGATTGGTTAGACAGAAGCGAGAGAGATGGAATGTTTGACGGTTCGCATGCTTTTTCCAGGAAAGATGATGCCATAGGTAGGCTGTGAGGGAGTGTGTAATTAGAGATGTCAGGGTTTAAACAGTGCTTTGAGTTCCGGAGTGTTCAGTGTGTAAGAGAGAAGTGTTACAGAACTCCTTCCTGCAGCAGCATGTATTTGCAACAAAGTAGGGGACACCTGAACCGGTGTTTTGGAAATAGGGAAAAAATTTTAAACACTTAAAAAAAAAACTACTAATTGAAATTCCTCATTTTGCCAATCTATATGTTATAATTTTTTCTTGGTGTTTTCAGGATTATAGAAAATGTTATCTCAAATATTTCTTCTTTTAAAGGACTCTTAGCTGTAGAATATGCCTTTGTGATTATAGTGTTGAATATGTTTTATGACAAGCAGCAAGTTGATGTGTATAAGTTTAATTGCAGCATTGTTTGTAACTATGAAGAATCAGAAAAGCCTCAATCCAGGAGGGCAGTGATTAGGTAAAATAAATCTATTATTGAGTAATATGTGGCCATTATATAGAATAGGGTAGATGTGGTATATACTGACATAAAAAGATAGCCAGCATCTTCAGTGAAAGGAACAGTATATAGTCATCATAAGGAAGTGTCCTCAAAAGCCATGTACATCTGGTTTTATATATGTATAGCTAAAGGACTGTACATCTACATAAGTTCATAGCTGAAGGATTCGGACAGTTTGTATGGGATTAACAGTGGATAGCTCCATTGTGTGGAGGTATACAATTTATTCTGTACCATTTGTGTAATTTGAATCTTTAATGATGATTATGAATGGATTAAAACTTGCAAAACGAAAGTTAATTGGCATTGCAGATGGATTTTGATTTAGAAAGTATAAAGTTTAGAGAATGAATTTGAACACTTATCGCTGATAAATCATACTGTCTGAGGTCTCAAAATATTGAAGGTGTCAAGGGAAAAAATATGTAAAAGTATTCTCATTTATAAGGACATAAATTCAGCCAGGCATAGGAACTTTAATAATTTAATTAGCCTAACTGAATACTAAGTTGCATTCAGTTTTCATTTCAGTAAGGTTTTTAATAGCCTTTAACCAAGTGCGTCTATGACCCAGGCTGCATCTGAATATTTTGTTAAGCAGGGTGCTCATTAGTGCTTTTATGTCATTGACTTTAAGTTGCAATTTTCCAAGATTGATGCCTGTAGGTGCAAACATCCACTTCATTTAGGGGGATATTTATTCCAAGAATATCCCACTGATAAATAAGACGACTTATACTCTGGAAGCACATGGCGATAGGAAAATCTGCGCTCCGTGAAACTGCTGTGTGTGGTGTTGGAGCAATTACTGAAGAGCAATGGAGAGTTGATTTTTAGGCTTTTTAGTAGTTAACCTAACGCAGAACTGTTTATGGGAGGTTTGAGAAGACAAGTCAAAGACCTGAAATGGGGCTCATTCTAGTGATTTCTATGCGAATAAGCACCATTTTGAGTTTTGAATGCCCGCCTTGCCAACATGCCCTGTATGCCTGATTGGCTGGCTGTTTGCCATTATATTTTCCCAGCTACCCCGTGAGTACACGCAACCCACTAATGCCAGTAGGTGCACTGTCTTGGGCCAACAGTCCTGGCGAGGGGCCGGTCTGTAAAATTGACAGGTTCAGTCTCTTCTTTATCTCTCATTTCTCTAAGCAGGGATGACTTACGTTAATCCCCTCCCCTCCGTTTTTTATTTTTCCAGCTTTGTTACTTTGATCTTAGAAAACTTCTCTTCATATGTTGTCCTTTTTTCAAAAACCTTTCAATTCCTGCCTCGTTATGTATGGAGAAATGTTGCTCTGACTTTTTCCTCTATTCCTCCTCTTCTTTATTCCAAGAGTGAACCCAAAAATGACAATGATAATTATTGATAATAGTAGTGCTTCCTCTCAAGGAAAAGGCAGGTTTTGAATTGGAACACGATATGTGGTATTTTATTGAAGATGCCACTGATAGAGAAGTGCTCCATTATTATGTAGATCACAAAGAAAGAGAATATGAATGTCTTAAAATCAATGCTGTCAATATCTAAAGCCTTGAAAAGTATTCTGAAGATGTTTTCAGAATATGATAGGCTAGATGATCTGATTGATTGTCTTTACTAGTGACAATCTTGACATTGCTAATAAGGAACCTATGGACAGTATAAAATACATAATGTACAGTAATGAGTGAGTAATTCTTGTGCCCCCAGATTTTAACCTAACTCAATCAAGTCTTTAGATCTGTCTTCCAATCTACAAGAAATACAAGAAATAGAGGAATTTGTTAGACTATTCTCAGTTTAAGCAATTAGACACAGCCAGAAGGTGAGACATTCAACAAGAAAATTGGCCTCAGCTTGCCAGTAAATTGGTGTCTTGGGGAAAACAGGGCAGTAGGGGAGACCATTCTGGATTCAGAGAGACTTTTGAGACAGAACAATCAAATGCGAGGTGTGGTTGGCGCTCCTCATGCTGCTGTTTTTAAAATATGGACTTCTGGGGTACCTGGGTGGCTCAGTCGGTTGAGTGTCTGACTTCGGCTCAGGACATGATCTCACAGTTCATGAGTTCGAGCCCAGCATCAGGCTCTGTGCTGACAGCTTGGGGCCTGGAGCCTGCTTCGAATTCTGTGTCTCCCTCTCTCTCTGCCCCTCCCCCGCTCATGCTCTGTCTCAAAAAAGAATAAATGGGGGCCCCTGGGTGGCCAGTTGGGTAAGTGGTCGACTCTTGGTTTTGGCTCAGGTCATGATCTCACGGTTCGTGAGTTCAAGCCTTGCGTTGGGCTCCATGCTTACTGTGCAGAGCCTGTTTCAGATCCTCTGTCTCCCTCTTTCTGGCCCTCTCCTGCTCATGTGCTCTCTCTCTCTCTCTCTCTCTCTCTCAAATAAATAAACATTAAAAAAATGTGTAAAAAGTGAATAAGCGTTATAAATTTTTTTTTAAGTGACCTTCCTTTACCTATGTTTTATTGTTTGTTTGCTTTTCTGGTTTAGTTCACATTGTACTAGTCCTTTTTATTCTAGTTTTGTTTTTCAAAATAATGACTCCTTTTTTATGAATTTTCAGTAGGTGTTAACATGTATCATAATAGTTATTTATCTTTTGGTAGTGTCTGGTGAACAAAAGATTCTAGCAATTTTCCCTTAAGATGGTTATATACATATTTTAGTCCATTTTCCCCTATTATTAAATTATTTATGTTGTATTTTTTACATCATTGATATTTATAAGTTGTTTATTCTTTCTGTTATTGATACCAGGATCATTGGAAATAAAAATTATTCCATCTGTATAGTTTTGTAGGGCCCGTGTGTTGCCTAAAATACTTCAGAAAATGTTTTCTTTGAAACAATGCTCAGTATATAAGACACAAACCACAAATTTGTTGATTGGTTAATCAAAAAAATTTTTTTGAAGTGTATTTATTTATTTTTGAGAGTGAGTGAGTGTAAGCAGAGAGGGGCAGAGAGAGAGAGGGAGAGAGAGACAGAATCCTAAGCAGGCTCCACACTGTTAGGGGAGAGCCCGATGGAGGGCTCGAGCTCTCGAACTGTGAGATCATGACCTGAGCTAAAGTCGGGCACTCAGCCAACCGAGCTACCCAGGTGCCCCTGATTGGTTAACTTTTTAGTTAAATTTTACCCGGCAACATGGCAGTGATGGAAGATATGCGACTAGCTTTATAAGTTTTGCAAAAACTAAACATTTATTTGCTTTAGTCTTTTATATTAATGAGAAATACTCCTTTATAAAAGTTTCACCACCTTTAAATAATTTGAAGTGAGAATTTCTTTCCTTCCTTCCTTCCTTTCTTCCTTCCTTCCTTCTTCCTTCCTTCTTCCTCCCTTCCTCCCTTCCTCCCTTCCTTCCTTCCTTTCTTCCTTTCTTCTTTTCTTCCTTTGTATTTATTTAAAAGTTTATTTAGAGAGAGAGTGCATGTGAGCTGGGGAGGGGCAGAGAGAGATGGAGAGAGAGAATCCCAAGCAGGCTCCACACTGTCGATGCAGAGTATTGGTATTGTCAATGGTATTGACAAAAAATACCATTTTGTCAGCTTAATGTTCTATTCTAGCTCTTTCCTTAACTATGATAGGGGTCCCCAAGACCACCTCACCGATGGGGCTGGAACCCACAAACTGTGCAATCATGACCTGAGCCAAAATCAAGAATTGGATGCCTTAACCAACTGAGCCACCCACGTGCCCCTCTTTCTTTTTTAAAGATGACTCTAGCTTCGAATTTCTGCACATCTTAGACATAATTATGCAAATGAGGATTTCGTCCTAATTGTGTCAATTTTGTTTCGTTAGTCAAATATTTTATTAAATATTTGTTCATTTGCAGGTATATTTGCTTACTTAAACTACCATGTTCCTCGCACAAGACGAGAAATCTTGGAGACTCTAATCAAAGGCCTTCAGAGACTGGAGTACAGAGGATATGATTCTGCTGGTATTTCCTTTTAAAAAAATATTATAGGTTTTACATGATTCTTGAATCTAAATAAAGAGGTTCTGTTTGTTGACTAGGTTCTTTAGTAATGTCTATTTTTGAGTAAACATAAAAACAAGAATTTTTATCTTTTATCATGTTCTAAGGGTTTATTCATGTAAGTTCAACAGTATTACCATTTATATTACTTTTTTATGGTTATCTTCCTTTGTTGAAAATGTTACTATAAAAACCTAAATCACCCGGGGCATGTTCATGGTAGAACAAAGTTCTTGAAAGCCTTATTTTTTAAATTATCTTTTTTCTTTCTTGTAACTTTAATTTCTTTTTCTCCAAGGATTGCCTGCTATTGGCATGTAAACTTGCCTGAGATTCTTCTACCTTAATAAAAGACAAAGCAAATAAAAATACCATTTTGTCAGCTTAATGTTCTATTCTAGCTCTTTCCTTAACTATGTTAAGGACTATGAGGAGGACTCAGCATATAGTTATTATACTCATGGCTATGATTTATTCCAACAAGAGAATCCAGAGCAAACTCAGCAAGGGGAAAAGGCACATGGGGTGAAGTCTGGAGGGCCTGAGGCACAAGCTTCTGAGCGTTCTCTCCTGTTGAGTCACACATTGTGCGCTTAATTGAGTCAGTTGTGACAGCGTGTGTGAAATGTGTATCAATGAAGCCACTCAGCGCCCAAGCTTTTATTTGAGGCTGGTCGCATAGGTCCCGTGTGCCTAACATGTACCACAATTCTAGAGTCCCAGGATGGAAGCAGATGTTCAGTATAAGCCACGTTGTCTGCACAGTTAGGTGCAGTAAAGCATTCTGTATCAGTTAGGTAACCCTCCTGAAATCCCAGGTTCCCTGATGCCAGCCAGGGGCCAGCTTTGCAGGCAGACCTTCCTAAGGAAAGCAGTGTCAGGCTTGCTATGTTAAGCCTTTTCTGTACTCTTGACATTGCCACAAGTGATGGACACTTACTTTCCTTAACTTCCTCAGTAAATAGAAAGCGAATTCCTCAATTCCTTCGCTCATAAAATTCTCTCCTTAGCATTTTTGATAACATATACTGGCTTCTTAACATGCTGGTTCTTTTCTCTTTGCTCTGAGGGCTCCTTTTCTTCCCTTTTGCTTAAATATTAATGTTCTTCAAGATTCTTTCGTACGCCCATTTTTCTTACTTTGTATCGTCATGGGTGACCTCTGACTTCATCAGCCTCCCGTACGTCGATGACGAATAACCTAAAGCTGCAGACCTGTATTTCCAGCTGCCTCTTAGAATTCTCTTCCTGGATACACCATGATACTATAAACTTTGCACGCCCAGAAGTGAACTGAACACACTCCCCATGCTCTTCTTTCTGTGTTCCTTTTATCAGCAACAAGTCCTGTGAGTCTGGAAGGTATCCCAGACCCAGCCTGCCTTCTCGTATTGCGTCCAGGCAGTTCCACCCTCAGTATCACTGATCCCTGTCTTCATCACCGCTGTTTGGTTCAGGGCCTCCTCACTTTTGCTTTCTTGTAGCGGTATCTTCTGACAGCTGGTTCCTTCTGTTCCTCCCCTTTAGTCCACTCCATTTCCAACGTTTTCAGAGAGAGTCTTCCAGACGTTTTTTATTTCTCTACTTAAAACTACTCTGCTTTTTTTAGTACCTTTGAGTAACTTTTTCTCATTCTTTAGAAACTTAAGTAGAATTTCGAGAAATGTATTCCCTAATTGTCTTTGTGTATTTCCCTTCTGAGGCAGGTGCCGATCTTCTGCGTTTCTCCATGGTGCTCAGGTTGCCACCCAACCTATAGTGCTTCCCCCCCGTCCCCAACCTTGGTACTTGTATTATCTAATCCAAACCCACACCATATTGTAATGATTTGTTCCCTCTCTTCTGAGTGGACCATTAGAAATTTGAGGATAAAAATTGAATTATTTTCATTTTTGTTTCTAGCAGATATCGTGTATCTTGGCATATAATAGGTTTTCAGTAAATGTGAATTGATGAACAAATGGATTAATTAGATGAAAAAATAATTTTTAATTAAAAGTTTCATCTCATGATAATCTAAGTGAGTTTCTAAATCTAGCTTTTCTGCCTCTTGATGATTTAGGTGTGGGAGTTGATGGAGGCAATGACAAGGATTGGGAAGCCAATGCCTGCAAGATCCAGCTCATTAAGAAGAAAGGGAAAGTTAAGGCACTGGATGAAGAAGTTCACAGTAATGTACTTAGTTTGAATTTTGTCCCCTCTCCCCTCCCTTTGCTTCCTTCTCTCTTTCCTACCAAATGACCTTTCTTCCCATATTTTGGGGTTTATTTAAGAGTAATGATGTTTAAAGTGGAAGGAAGGGAAGAAAAGTAGTTTTGTTACTGTCTCTGCTATTGTACAGTATACCTTAGCTTCAAAATGACCATGTTAACTAGGGGAGGAAATTAGCTACATACATTGCTTTCACAGCAAGCTCAGTATCCTAAAATGAAGGAACCGCCATCCCTGAGGAAGGCCTTTCACAGGACAAAGTATTTTTAGTAGTGCCCTTATTCTAATGTTCACTTTGGAGTAAACGCCTAGTTTGGAGGTACAGTCAGTCTGGATGTTGCCCTTTTTAGTAGATCTGATATAATCAGGTAAGTCATGTTTTCTTTCAGATTTTCTTACTTCCCTGGTATAAAGTAGTTGCCCAGAGATACATGCTCCATTAAAGAGGATATACTTCTCAATATTTATTTCATAACATTATGCTTAAACATTTTAATTTTTCACAGGAAACAAAAACAAAACAAAAGCTTTGAAGTAAATTGAAGAAGAAATAGTAGGTTTTTTTAGGTACCTGCTCAAATGGATGCCATTGTAATCATGGTAAAGTAGTGCAGGTAGAAGAGGAGAATGATATACTTAGTCACTCTTTTTCCCACATAAACCAAACATTTAGCTTTGTAGTACTTAACAAATAGGTCGATACTAATTTTGCATGTATTGTGGGTAAGATTAGTTTAGGGATGAGGCAGGCACCCCAATGCTTCAAAAACTGTAGTATAAATATTCGGTCTACTGTGTGTACTGTATCCTGTATACAAGGCTGATTACAGTAGGTTCCATAGGAGAGAACAAACAAATCGCTTAAGGATACAGGGGAGATCTAGTTCCGACGTGAAGTTGGGCACTGTTGGAGAGACTTGGGATGTGTAAGGAAAGCCTACTGATGCTATTTGGACAGGGACGGTGAGAAGGGAGGACCTTCTGAGCAGAATAGCGTCAGCAAAGATAAGAACAGGGAAGCCAAATTTGATGGAATGGTGCGTAGTCCTTTTACTCTACATTACTGGTAGTTGAGTGTGGGAGGCTGGAAGGCAGATTGTGACCAGAATCACCATCTTCGCGTATCAGCGTATTGAGACTTGCTGTCTCCTGAAGGAAAGTCAGAAAGGGAGCGGAGGATTGGGAACTTGCTGACATTGCTGGTGAATTTGTAACTGATAAATCACTTTGGAGAGGAAGCTGGCAGTATCTAAATGGGAGATGCCTGTACCCTGTGACCAAGTGCTTCCATTCTTGGGCATATACTTGAAAGAAACTCTATGGTTAAGGAGATAGGACAACAAGATTCACTGCAGCAAAATGTAGAAACAACCTAAATGTCTGTTGAAGGAGTTTAGCTGATGGTTGCTTGGGTCATATTGATAAGGTTAGAGTGATGAGAAGTCTTTAGTTCCTAGCATCAGGTAAGTTCTCAGTAAATGGTAGCTGTTGTTATTTGTAAAAGATGTATTGAGAGCTTTGATGAGTCATAGGAGAGGGGTGGAGAGAATGAGAATGTAAAGGTGGGCAGGGGCCAGATGGTGAAGGGTGTTTTATCCCATGGAAAGGTACTGGGACTTTATCTTGGGAGAAAATGGCTCTCTGGTTCCATGTTAGAATTTGAGGATCTTTTTATAAATCCCTATGACCAGGTTTAAGATGATTCAAATGGGTAGCTAGGGATGCAGACCACTCTTTAAACAATGGAAATCTGTTCGAGGATTTTAAGCATTGTTTCCTGATCAGATTTGTATTTTAGAAGGACTTGTGATTAGCCAGTGTAAAAACCATAAAGATTGCTAAAATAAAATGCATCGACTTTTCTATTTGGGACTTCTGAGAGGTTTGCTCTGCTTTAAAAAAAAAATTTTTTTTTAAATGTTTATTTTTGAGAGAGAGAGAGACTGAGCATGAGCAGGGGAGGGGCAAAGAGAGAGGGAGACACAGAATTCAAAACAGGTTCCAGGATGTGAACTGTCAGCACGGAGCCTGATGTGAGGCTCAAACTCACAAACCGTGAGATCATGACCTGAGCCAAAGTCAGACACTTAACTGACTGAGCCACCCGGGTGCCCCAGTGTTTATTCTTGAGAGAGAAAGGGAGGGAGGGAGAGAGTGAGCGCACAAGCAGGGAAGGGGAAGAGAGAGGGAGACACAGAATCTGAAGCAGGCTCCAGGCTGTCAGCACAGAGCCCAGTGAGGGCTCAAACCCATGAACCTGTGAGATCACAACCTGAGCAAAAGTCAGATGCTTAACCAAGTGAGCCACCCAGGTGCCCCATAATAATTATATTTAAATATAGCTTTTGGCATTGTCTCTACAGCATGATTTAATATTGGAATTTTTCGTTTTATATTCTTCAGAGCAACAGGATATGGATTTGGATATAGAATTTGATGTACACCTTGGAATAGCTCATACCCGTTGGGCAACACATGGAGAACCCAATCCTGTCAATAGCCATCCCCAGCGCTCTGATAAAAATAATGGTATGAACACATTCTGCGTGCTTTGGAATGATTATAGAGGGATGGCTAATGGGAGAAGAATGAAGACTCTTATGTTTTCATTATTTAAAATTTTTTTTTAATCTGGAACGTTTCAAACATATTCAGAAGTAGACAGTATGTAGAACTTGATTATCCGTTACCCAGCTTTAACATTTATCAATACAAAATCAGTTCTATTTCTCTGTATTCCTCCACCCAGATTATGTTTTGGAAGCTCTGCCTGTCTCTCTTTTTTCCTTACAGTTTACTGTGTTGTTTTTCCTGTAGAGTTTCCTGCAGTCTAGATCTTGCTAATTGTATGCATCCCATGGTGTCATTTAACATATTTTTTGTCCCTTCTATTTACTATATATTGATATGGTATTAATTCACATGCGGAGGTATGTAATGTTTGAGCATTTTTCTTTTTGTATTATTAGTGGCCATAGATCATTGCTAACATTAATTAATTTTTTATTTAGAGGTTTGTAAAATGGTGATTGTCAAATACTGTCATTCATTTTTCATTTATCTCAGATACTTCCGTAAAGTGGAACTTCTCCATATCAACTGCTTAGTTACCCAGAGTTACAGATTATATAGGAGAGGCAGGATAAATATTTATTTTTTTTCACTTTATTTACCATTTTAAAAAAATGAAGTTCTAATGTTCTAAGATAAATGAGTTTCTTTTTATTATTATAAACTCACAGATTTTAAATATTGCATTTTTTAAAAACACAGAAGTAATAATCTATAGTGATGCACAGATTTTCCCATCTTTGGCCATTGATGCTTATTTAGGTTGGTTCCTGACATGACACCAGTAGGCTCAATAGTCTATGTTATTTTCTGGTAGGTTCAGATGCTTCAGGTTCATCTAATTTTGCCCCAGACTTGGAATCAGCCATTTCTCTAAGGACCCTTAGTTCCTTTTAGTGGAAATGGTTATAAAGACTATAAACCAGGTGCTCATTGCACCTAGACCTTTTACGTGGACAGAGTTAGAAAATAGCTCTGTGGGCAGGTGCATGCATGTATAAATTTAAAAATAAAGCATGGCATAATATTACTCTAACACTTTGATTCAAATCCAAGGCTGGAAAGTTTTTACTTAACCTCCTTGCTCTGATAGATTTCCTTCCAATCACACCTAAACTCCATTCTTAACACCTGTAACATACTTACTTGATTTATTATACCATCTACATACAATGGAGTCCTGATACCAACACTACCATAAGTATGTTTACTCTTCTTTGTTAAATTTTTAATATTTTTGTCCTTAGAGTGTATCTTTTTAGAGATATATAATCAAATTACTGTGTTTTAGAGTCAGTTGGAATAATCTTCTGTGGTTGTGATTTTATCAGATACAACATCATGTTGATCTGCTTCATTTTATTTTAACTTTTAGGGATTGACTGTCTTTAAAAATTATCTTCAAACTATGTGTGTAGTTCTGAAGTCATACCAATAAAACAAGGCATATTAAAAGAGGTCTAATTTGTATCCTATTTCCTCTTCCTTATTCCTTATCTGTAGATAACTGTTTAACACATTTTTTAGTCTATTTAAAAAAAATTTTTTTAATGTTTATTTTATTTCTGAGGGAGAGAGAGAGAGATAGAGCCTGAGCAGGGGAGAGACGGAGAGAGAGGGAGACATAGAATCTGAAGCAGGCTCCAGGCTCTGAGCTGTCAGCACAGAGCTTGACGCGGGGCTCAAGCTCACAATCCGTGAGATCATCACCTGAGCCAAAGTCTGATGCTTAGCTGACTGAGCTACCCAGGTGCCCCCCTCTCTCTCTCTTTTTTTTTAATAAGCAAATATAAAATTTGTATATATTTGTATATTTATGAATATGTGTGGATATATACATACCTTTTGAGAAAAGATTTTATAATTTTATTATAATAATTCAGTAGCTGCCCTTTTCAGCTAATTTTCTGCTTCACATGATTATAATCGAATTGGACTTAAATGCTAACAACTGCTCAAACTTTTAATACTGACAGGGCCTTTATAAGATTCCTGCAAGTTGTATCTAGGTTATGTTTTGAGACTTTGACTTTCAGACTTTGTATCCCACAGTCAGCTGTTTATGATTATTTGTGTTCCAGCAATAAAATTTTTTTCTTAGATTTATTTTTGTAGTATCATTTGGTGGTATATTTTTTCACTTAAAAATCTAATGAAAATGTTTATTATTTTGTTTATAATTAATTCAGTTCAAGCTCATTTAATATCAGCCCCAAATGTCAGATCTTTAAGTATATTTAAAAACATTTTGATAGTTTACTATCCTAATTTTACAAATTTTTTTTTTTAAAGTAGCTTCCATGCCCAACTTGGGGCTTGAAGTCATGACCCTGAGATCAAGACTCTAGCAATGAGCCAGCCAGATGCCCCAGTATTCTAATTTTAAAGAATAATTTATAAGAATTTTGAATAATAAATTCATATTAGTTGTCTTTACATACACTGTCGAGGGCTATAAATATTAATATTGTCAACTCCTGATCAAAAAGATGAAAATTATCCTGCTATGTATGTACTTGCTCTTGGAATGCTGTTTTAACATTAATTTGTCTGACATTTTAAGAGTTATCTGGATCTCAGCTAAGTAAAAAAATTTTTTTTTATTTTGAGAGAGAGCACGCATGTGCCAGGGAGAGGGACAGAAGGGAGCAGGAGAGAAAATGAATCCCAAGCAGGCTCCACTCTCAGGATAGCTGGTTTTTCTTATTCTTTAGCTTCAGTTCTTAAACTCATTTAATGTAAATTAGGTAATTGTTTTAGTTTGAAAGTCTTTCTCTTTAAATTTAGGAATTTTTTATGCATAAGAATGAATGAACCAAAGAATTGAGAATAATAGTTGTACTGGTCAGCTTTCTTGTTTTGCAAATGAAGAAACCCCAGGAATTTTACTCCTTTCATATGATGAGATTAGATTAGTAGTTTAGGCACAAATGAAATTGATGTCTCTGGACCCCAGTTTATTACGTTCCCCTCTATATCCACTTCTCCAGCACTGTGTGGGTGCACTAAACCACAGAAATAGTGCTGCTGGTCTACCCAAGGATAATCTGAAAATGAAAAGTAGAAGATACTTGATTACACCTGGAATTCTAGCATGTGATTGACAGTCCTGGCTATTTATAGTGTTTACTAGACTTATAATTTTTTGTCATAAATACTTTTTGTCTCTTTCAGAATTTATTGTTATTCACAATGGAATTATCACCAACTACAAAGACTTGAAAAAGTTTTTGGTAAGTAAAGTGACCTGAAAAGACACCAGGCTTTGAGAAACTTCTAATGGAGAGCAGTGAAGTTGTTTGTTGGGATGTGCCGCACCATCTAGGTGTGATCAAGTAATTCCTGAGGTGATTGCAAGGGTTTGGTGGTTTACTGGACTTTTCTTTGTAATAGTAGAATATTTTTGTTTCTTCTGTAAATAAGAAATAATTACGTGGCTTTATTATAAATCACCCAAAATCTCAAATAAAATTGGAATTTTGGGGGGACATCTTTTGCATTGTGAGAGACCTTGTTCGGCATTTTTATTTATTTTATTTTTAAATTTTTTTTCAGTGTTTATTTTTGAGAGAGAGAGAGACCGAGCACTAATGAGGGAAGGGCATAAAGGGAGGGAGACACAGAATCCGAAGCAGGCCCCAGGCTCTGAGCTGTCAGCACAGACATGGTTCTCGAACTCACAAACCATGAGATCGTGACCTGAGTCAAAGTCAGGCACTTTACCGATTGAGCCACCCAGGTGCTCCTTTGTTTGTCATTTTAAAAGCTTCAGGATATATAAGAAGGATTAGGACAGATTAAATGAAGGTTCTATGCTGTAAATAGCCATGTACTATATAGTAATGTTCATGATGGGGCTGTCCAGTTGAACTTTTTTGCAGTGATGGAAGCCTGTATCTGTATCTGTGTTGTCCAGTATAGTAGCCACTGTCCACATGTGGTTATTGAGCTGGTATGACTGAGGAACCAAATTTGAAATTTTATTTCATTTTAATCAGTTTTTAAAAATTGTTTTTAAATGTTTATTTTTGAGGGAGAGAGAGCAAGTGAGGGAGGGGCAGAGAGGGAGACAGAGGATCTGAAGAAGGTCCTGAGCTGTCAGCACAGAGCCCAACACGGGGCTGCAACCTACGAACCGTGAGGTCATGGCCTGAACCAAAGTCAGAAGCCCAGTCGACTGAGCCACTGATGCACCTAGTCAGTTTAAATTTAAATAGCCACGTACAGCTAATGGCTATTGTATTGGATAATGCAAGACCATTACCCAAGAAAGAAAGAATTATTATATTCATTATGGAATTATTATTTTGTTAATGTTACATATTCCATTATATTTTAATCATTTAAAATGTTCTTTTTTAAAAAATTTTGTTTTGAGAGAGAGAGTGAGCAGGAGTAGGGGAAGGGCAGAGAGAGGGAGAGAGAAAATCCCAAGAGAATCTAACAGTGCAGAGCCTACGTGGGGCTCGATCTCATGAACCATGAGATCATGACCTGAGCCGAAATCAAGAGTTGGAGGCTTAACTGACTGAGCCACCAGGTGCCCCTACAAATTTCTTAATTTATATGTGGCATATATAAGTATGTATAATTAAAAGTATATATTCAGTTGCACAAAATACTTGACTATTTTGGGTTTTCTATAATTAGATGGTGACCTTCATTTTGAACAATAGATAATGGGGTCTGGTGGTCAAAAAATATTAGAAATCGGTTAGTGAAATTTTTGAGGAAAAGAATTCTGTAGAAAATATTTGGATATCGTGAATATTTTCTTAAATGTGTCCATTTTTTTTCCTTTCTAATTACAGGAAAGCAAAGGCTATGACTTTGAATCTGAAACAGACACAGAGACAATTGCCAAGCTTGTTAAGTACATGTATGACAATCGGGAAAGCCAAGATACCAGTTTTACTACCTTGGTGGAGAGAGTTATCCAACAATTGGTATTAAACCACACTTTTTTTTAAGATTTTTTTTCTTCCTCTAAGTAATCTCTACTGTGGTGTTTGAACTGTAACCCCTAGATCAAGAGCCGTGTGCTCTACAAACTGAGACAGCCAGGTGCCACTAAACTGTACTTTTTTTTAAGTTTTAAGTTTTTAAAAAAATATATTTGTTTATTTTAAGAGAGAGAGCATGCACGCAGGAGAGGAGCGGAGAGAGAGGGAAGAGAATCCCAGGCAGGCTCTGTGCTCACAGCACGTGGGGCTCTATCTCAACAACTGTGAGATCATGACCTGAGCCAAAATCAAGAGTTGGATGCCCCTAAATCATGCTTATTAAGATTATTGCCAACATTAATCACAGACTCTTAAGATAAGCAGGAACTGTACTAATTTCTTAAGTATTTTTGGCTTTTATTTCCCATATATATATTACTATTCAACTCGAGTTGTTTTTTTTAAAGTTTATTTATTTTGAGAGAAAGAGAGGCAGAGAGAGAGGAGGCAGAGAATCCCAAGCAGGCTCCACTGTCAGCACAGAGCTGGACATGTGGCTTGATCTCAGTGAACCATGATATCATGTCCTCAGCCAAGATGAAGAATTGGACACTTAACTGATTGAGCCATCGAGGTGCTCTTCAACTTGAATAATTTCAGGAGACTCTGACTGACCAGTTCCTTCCCACACACTTAAAACTCTACTTCTTTCACTCGTTTAGTATCATGAGAACTAAAAATAATCCAAAATCAAAGAGTTTGTCTAAAAACACAAGAGCCCGTAGATAACCACACACAAGCATGTACAGAGTAGATGCCGTCAGGGGTTCATCACTTTCTTGCTTCCTTCTCATTCAGATGTTCTTCTCAAGTCAGTAACTTAGCACAAGAGTAGCTTCACTGAAATGCACACTCCTTTCTGGTATAATACCTGCACGTGTCTGAGCCAGTATAGTCAATTCCATGTTTTTCCTTATGGAGACTTTTCCTTGGCCTTCTAACACTATAGAAAACTATTTCCCAGCTTAAGAAAAAAGTGGCATTCTTTTTGATCCCATCCCAGTTGTCCTAGTTAAAGATTAAGGGTATCGGAGACCCACAAAAATCCAAATGCATAGGGATTACTGCCCTCCCTACTCATAACTCAAACTTTCCCATTTAAAAGCCCTTCACTTGTCTCTGAAGGTCCAGCCCTCACGTCCTCCTTCTACCCAAATCTTACGATGTCTGCAGCAAAAGGAGGAGTCAGGAAGATGGAGAAAATAGAGGCCTGGTCCTTCCCTTTACTCAAGACAGAGTACCATGCCTTTCTAGCCTTTTCTTGTTTCTATTCATTATATAACCCAGTTTGTGTTCTGTGGTGGTCTGTTGTCTTTCTACCTCCTGTTCTTCTTTATTCACTCGTGAATTCCTTATGCCTTGTCCCTGAGGAGGTTGGTTTGAGGGAGTGGTATGGTGTGCATGTTAATAATTGTGGTTGTGTACATTTTTATCTCTAGTAACAAGGTCAACAAGCATGGAAGTTAACAGTGGTGTAAAATCAGTGGACCAGAGAAATAGTTTTGGATATTGAGTTAGGGGTCTTTTCTAATTCTCTCCTCCTTGCACTCTAATGCGTAATATCTGAGATAGGATGTATCTATTGAGAAATGTTAGTAGTGTGTAAAATAGTGCTTTAAATAATAGTCCATTTTGGAACTGTTATCTACTGAGTATATTTCAAGAGTGGGCTTGGTTAAAAAGTGTGTCTTGGGTACACCAAAGCTCAGGAATGAGTGTCTGCCTAAAATTTAGACTTGTTTATAACTTTAAAAAGAGCAGCCTGTGAACAAAAAATTTCTGTGCTGAAGCTGGTATGTTTTAGGCATTTCACATTCAATAATTGATTATAATAAATATTGCTAATGTATTTTTTCCCTTTATAGGAAGGTGCTTTTGCACTGGTATTTAAAAGTGTTCATTTTCCTGGCCAAGCAGTTGGCACAAGGTATGTACAGATTTAATAATGACTAATAATTATATGCATTTTGAAACGTTTGAATTATAAGTGATTCTCTGTACAGGATGATCACCCTTTACTAAAGACTTGCCCTTTCCTAGATCTACACGCATATGTATGTGTGTGTCTTTATTTTCATATGCCCTTCCTTGTCCATTTTTCACCACTCTTCCATTTCACAGAACCCCTTCATAAAGCAAATATATTTTGGCATTTATAACTGGCCTTTTGTCTCTAGTGGGACACTGGTTACTTGTGAATTTGGATATTGAATATCAGGCCCCCAGCATTAGCTTTCTCCATATTTTTTGGAAGCATACATCCTAAACAGATTCCTAGATAATTGTACCACACTACTTTTGCCAGGATATTTAGGCTGATCATGATGTCCTTTTTAGAACAGTGAGAAGCCCTAATATTTGCAAATTCTGTTTACGCTGTGCTTTTGTTATACCTGAAGTCAAGCCTGGAGGGACAGTTTAAACATTATTTGAAGAGTGTCGGTTCATTAAAATTTGTATCAGTGTAATATTTATGAAAATGCCTTAATTCTGTCTTCGTTTTGCACCACCAGACGAGGTAGCCCTCTTTTGATTGGCGTACGAAGTGAACACAAACTCTCTACTGATCACATTCCGATTCTCTACAGAACAGGTAAAAACTATTCCTACGTCATGCCGTGAGGAGACTGTGTAAATTGAGTGTAGTAGATACAAAGAATTGTTTCCATTAAATTGAAATAAATGCCTCTTTGGTTTCATCCACACATATGTATATATAGTTCTGTCTAGACATGAAAAAGATTTGTTGTTGTGATTTCTCTGACGAGTAGAATTTTTTTCTGTTGTATATCTTTAGCTAGGACTCAGATTGGATCAAAATTCACACGGTGGGGATCACAGGGAGAAAGAGGTGGGAAATTCACTCTGCATGGATGGGGAGGAATCTTATCCTCTTTTGTTCATTCTTTACTAATTCTTTGTTCTTGGAGTGAATGAATGTGCTGGGCCTCTAAAAATGTGCTTTTTTATTGGGGAAACATATTTTGACATTTTTCTAATTTGCAGAGTATATTCTGTCTGTCTGCTTTTGGCATTTAGAAAACTGCTTTTAATAATTTGTTTCTTAAAATTTCTGAGATTTGAAATTATACAGTTTATTTTTTGTTTTAAGTTGAAATTATGTGCAATACATTATTATAAATAAGGTGCTTACATTGAGAAAGGAGCATTGTGTGTTAGGCTATTGTAGATTGTATTCAGTGGTAGTTATTTGAATCCCGTATCCTAACTCCTTACAAAATTAGGTTTAAATGGTCTTTATTTTATGCATGACATTTTACTTTTAGATTTACATTCAGCATCTTGATTGCCTTGTTTGAAATTGGAGCCTTTTTTTTATTGTTTATGTTTGAAGTTTGTTATTTTTTTATAGGACTTTCAGCCATACAAAGTCCAGATCATTTTATTGATATAATTAGATCCCCAAAAACGGCAGGCTCTTTTTATTTACTTATTATTAAAAGCTTTCCAAGTAAAAGACAGTGGTAAATTTGGAAAATTGAAACCCATATTATTAGGGTATAATTCTTGGTTTCTTGAAAAAAAAATAGCAGAGGACTCTAAACCTCTTCATCTTTAGACAGTGGCTACTTTAGCTCTTTTATCTAAGGCAGAAAGTTATTTCCTTAAATAGCCTTCGACCTTGAAATGGTAGGATTTCTTTTTCCATCCTCCTCCCTCTCCTTCCCTTTTCAGAGGAAAAACTAGTTTACAATGAGGGTACAGAATTTTGGATCCAGAGTTGCAGATTTCGGTTAATAATCCTGCTCCTGTACACATTACCTTTGTGTTCTTATCTTTCACATTTTCTTAGGCTGCTTTTAGAAATAATGGAAAAACATTGGCTAAGGTCTTAAGAAGTTAGAAGAAAAACTTATGAGACTTTTTTTTTTTTTTTTTAATTTTTTTTTTTTATGTCTTTTATTTATTTTTGAGAGCAGGAGAGACAAAGCATGAGTGGGGGAGGGTCAGTGAGAGAGGGAGACACAGAATCCGAAGCAGGCTCCAGGCTCTGAGCCATCAGCACAGAGCCCGACGCGGGGCTCGAACTCACAGACCACGAGATCATGACCTGAGCCGAAGTCGGCCGCTTAACCGACTGAGCCACCCAGGCGCCCCGAGACTTTTTTTTTAAGATCAGACGTATTTCTCTAGTTGCTAGTTGGTAGATAATGTGTGGCTCAGCAAAAAGTTTAGCTCTTATTGACGAGGCTGTGTCAAGGGGAGCACCGGGGGCCGGCTTTTAGGCTTTCACCATTTTCTCTGGGTATAACGACTGACAAAATAAAGGGGGATGGTAATATTGTGCCACTCGAATCAGATGAGATAATTGATGTACGGCAA
Source organism: Paguma larvata (assembly GCA_030068075.1). NCBI lineage: Eukaryota > Metazoa > Chordata > Mammalia > Carnivora > Viverridae > Paguma > Paguma larvata. The sequence goes on from CM057836.1 coordinate 52,211,823, forward strand.
GACATTTTATAGATTGTAACAGTTGTTCTCTTCATTTAAATATGCAATGATATCATACTTAAATCCCTCTAAATATTATAATTAAATATACCTTGTTACTTGAAGGATGGCCCTTTGGAGAAGGAATGTAGTGAAACTCGATACCTTTAGGGCATTTTATAACCAAAGCTGGTTGTATTTAGTTTGAAAGTGTAGGTGCTGGGCTATCCTTCTGCATGTTTTTTGATTCACTTTTTTTACATCAGTAAAATTCACTCTTTTTAATGTGCAGTTTCATGAGTTTCGTCAAGTGCAAATGGTTGTGTAACCACCACAATCAAAGTATAGAGCAGTCCCGTTCCCCGGAAGTTCCCTCCGGCTGTAGCTCAGTAGCCAGCCCTTCCTTGTTCCACTCCCCAGCCCTTGGCAAGCACCCATCTGCTTTACCCTTCTGTAGCATTACTTCTTCTAGGATGTCACCTTACATGTATTTTTTAAAGTGTGATACCTTTTTTTGCTGTCGGCTGGAAACATGAAAACCTGTCTAAAACACACCAAATGAGCATGGATTGTGGAGAACTTTGAATGTACATTTTTTACAAAAAATTTTTTTAAGTTTATTTTTTGAGAGAGAGCTCGAGTCAGGGAGGGCAGAGAGAGAGAGGGAGAGAAAGAATCCCAAGCAGGCTCTATGCTGGCTGCGCAGAGCCTGATGCGGGGCTTGAACCCACGAAACCACAAGATCATGACCTGAACCAAAACCAAGAGTCGGATGCTTAGCTGGCTGAGCCACGTAGGCACCCTTGATGTACAGTTCTAAGAATAATTATAAGCAAGTCTTCATAGACATGCAATTTAGATGATAGACACAATATGAATTTTTACAAGTATATTTATAGTGTCCTCTGGCCATTGTATCCATAGGTTATAAGGTCTCATATGTCTTGATCTCAGATAAAGGTGCTTTTTTGTCTCTATGACAATTTATATAGATTTTAATTTATGTGCTTTTTTAATATTGGTCTAATTTGTCAAACTTCACTTTGCTTTCCAGTTTTGACTTCAGTTTTGACTATCTCTTAAAAAAAGTATATTATTATTGCAGAAGGATCATATTTTATTGTGACTTAAAACAAATGTAAGAAAATCCAATTTTAAGAAAGAAGAGGTTCTAGTTTATAATATTTCCTGTCCCTAGCAGTAGGTATAGCATATGTATACCATGTGTAGCATATATGGTATACCATGGTTAGAGAGTTGTAAGTATCTTTGCTTTAAGATCAGAATTAGTGTAGACTGCAGCCTGATTTGTTATGCTGACTTAAAATCAAGAGAAGTTTTGTTATAAGGTAATAAAAATTAGTATGCCACTACTCTTCACGTTATTTTTCATTGCCTAATTTTGACATTTTAAAAGTAATTTTTATGAAAAGTTTAGGTACACAAGCTTATATGTATTCTATCAGGTTTTGCATACAGTTAAATTAAGATTGGGCTTATATATACTTTTGATTTAAAAAAAAGAGTTAGTGATATTAGTGAACTATTTGCCTTTTGCCTGGAAAAGAAATATTTTAAAAATTTGTAATGTAGCACTGTTATCTGCCACGCTCTCTTTAATAGTTGCTATTTCACTCTACACTTTTTGTCTGTTCTTGTTGGCTTATTGCATGGAAATAAGGTGATCTACCTAGCATTTTAAAATTGCTGAAATTGTTTTGTGTTGCTATGGTTTTTTGTTGATTTTGAAGAAAATTATGTCTATTTCTATATTGGCCAAGGTCTTCAACATGTTTGCTGATTTGTGTTACATCTGTGCTCTAGGGAAGGACAAGAAAGGAAGCTGCAATCTCTCTCGTGTGGACAGCACAACTTGCCTTTTCCCTGTTGAAGAAAAAGCAGTGGAGTATTACTTTGCATCTGATGCAAGGTGAGCTGCCTTCCTTGATTCAGAGAATTTTAGCAAAACCTCTCATGGTATAGAAACCAGAAGTCATTTTGCATGTATCTCGTTATGCTGTGTAAGAGATTTTTGTCAATTAGGGACATGAAGGTGCCCTTTTTGGGGATGGGGGTCCTAAGGAAACTTTCTCTCAATTCAAAGCATGTAGGCCAGTTTTCCAAGAAAAGATATCAATCCCTGAGACTTGTTCCAGCATCTTAACTGGTCTCTTGTACATTTTTCCTCCTCTTCTTGGAGCCGTAGCCAGGTCTTCTAGGGAGGAGAGATTTTAGATTGCAGAATAGAATGGCTTAGTGTCCCACCAGTTATAGTATAGTTGCTAAACCATTGTAGTTTTAGTCCAGTAAGGACGCTCACCTTTTTAATTCAGAAGTAATTTGCAGTGTAATCACTTTTATAAAAGAAATAGTACTAGAATAAGACATTTTGAGTAAAAAATACTGTGGGATGCTTAGATGCATATATAAATGGAATGCCAACAGTGATGAGGATGAAGCGGAATCGCTCACATCACCAACAAGTATTTGGAGTCATTTGTTGTGCCTGGAAGTAAGGGGATCTAAAGATGAGAGAGCGTCACAGGTTAATTCGCGCCGGGAATGCGTTTTCTCAGTGGGACAACAAGCTTCACTGTTGCCTAAGTTTTGCAGGTGTGTAGTCAGTGCTAGGATGCTTCATTGTTGTCATTAAGTAGGTTCGTTGGACTTGACAGTTATAGCTTAAATAAACTAGAAATTGCAGAAGCTTATCATCCTTTTGTCGTTCACTCAGACACTCATATTGAACACTCTGAGCAAAGCCATGTGGTAGGCTTAGGAGACAATGGTGAGTAAAAATATAAATGTACTTGTCCTAGGGGCGCCTGGCTGGCTCAGTCGGTAGAGCATGCGACTCAATCTCGGGTTTGTTAGTTTGACTCTTATGTTGGGGGTGGAGATTACTCAAAAAATAAATTATAAATAAATAAATAAATAAATAAATAAATAAATAAATAAAATCCTTAAATGTACACACACACCACACACACATACATACATACATACATACATACTTGTCCTCTTTCTTACTGGAGAAGACAAATTTTAGTCAGTCACATAAGTGTAGAATTCCAGATGTGGCAAGAGCTACAGAATGCCTATACCAGGGTGACTTACACTCCTATGGGTAAATTTCTTTAAGGGAATGACACTTGAGAGATAAGGATAGTAGGAGTTAATTAGGTGAAGAGGTAGAGGGAAGAACATTCATTTTCTGCAGATCGATCAGTCTATGAGAGTTCGGGATGGGTAGCAGTGTGACTGGTGTAGAGAGAAGTTTGGTAGGGGTGGAGGCTAGAGAAGGAGGTGGGGTCATGCTTTGTACTTTGTGGTTTTCTGAAGAGCCAAAGGGAAGCGATCAAGTGTTTTGTTGGGTGAGGGAGAAATCTTGGTTGGGGTTGCCTTTTGATGCTCATTTTGGCAGAAATGGAAAACAGATGGAGGGAGGTTAGAGAGGATGTGGTTGGTTAAGTTAGCAGGTTGCTACAGGTAGTCTAGCCGAGAGCCAATGGTAGCTTGAACTGGTTCGTGGTGGGTGGACATAGAAGCTTTGGGAAATACTTGGGAGTTAAAATTGGAGGATTTGGTGATAGAGTGAGGAGGAGATAGCCATGCTTTCTGATCTGATCTAATCTAATTTGGTTTAGGGTGTTGCACAGAGATCCTTTTATTCATTGTCCATAGTAACTGCCCAGTGCCCTGTAGGGAATGGCCTTGGTAACCAGAAAGTTATCAGAATTATTGCAGGATGATAAGTTTGTATTTTAACCATGGTCCCTGTGTCCTAATGATAGCTTTATTCGTAATCGTCATATCTCCTTGAACGTTTTATAGTGCTGTCATAGAACATACCAATCGCGTCATCTTTCTTGAAGATGATGATGTTGCAGCGGTGGTGGACGGCCGTCTTTCTATCCATCGAATTAAACGAACTGCAGGAGATCACCCTGGACGAGCTGTGCAAACCCTCCAGATGGAACTCCAGCAGATCATGAAGGGTGAAAGTTTTTGCCGTGTAATAGCTTGGTGTTCTTACTGGGAAGGAGACTAGTGTAGGAATCTGATGACACAGTGCTGACTGAAACCTACACAGTTAGTGAGGGAAGAACCCCAGGAAAAGGGATGATTCTTTGGAAAATCACCTGCTGGTCTTAAAGTAAGACCTAACTAATTCATGGTTTGTTGTTTCTGACGTTAAAAAACAGGTTGATCATTAAAATGGTACTTGACATTTTTAAGATACTTTAAAAGCATAGTTTGTGTTCTGTTCTTTATTCCTCTCTTATTCTCTCTGTGCTTCAGTTTTCTCTTCTACAGAATGAGGATAATAGGACCTACCTCATTAAGGTTGTTTTGGGGATTAATTTATCTAAAGCCTTCAGAACGATGCCTGAAGCGCTTTGGTGCCTGACATGCTCATCGAGCCCTACCTACTGTTTGTTGTTGTTAACTGTTAACGATTGTTGCTGCTGTGGTTTTTGTTCTCCTCCTTTGTTATGGGGTTGAGGTGGGATAAAGGCCAATGTTTATTGCATAACTGCTATATGTCATGTCTTTCCTATATTCATCACGCTGCAATGCTGTGAAGTAGCCGCTGTTCTTATTCTGTAGATTAAGGAATTTCCCCAGAGCATTTAGGTGGTAAAGGATAGAACCATGGTTTGAACCTAGATCTGACCCTAAAACTTAAGTTTCCCACTCCCTCTTTTGCTCTCACTGTGTATTTTAGTTACGAATTTAATAAATTGAGTTTTCCTCCTTATTTTTTTTCACATAGGGTAAAATGTCATATGAGAATATTGTACTCTATTGCATGAGCCCTCATTTCATTTACTAAGATGATGTTACAGGAGGTAGACTTCTGGTTGTGTACAAATTTGTTTTTTTAATGATATAATTTATATTACTTTAGGCAACTTCAGTTCATTTATGCAGAAGGAAATTTTTGAGCAGCCAGAGTCCGTCGTAAACACGATGAGAGGAAGAGTCAACTTTGACGACTATACTGGTAATTACATACGAGTTATTATTTCAGAGTCTCCCGTGGGGCTTGGCATTGGCAGCCTGAAAATTCATTGTCCTTTACGGTCTTCTAGAAAACTGGCTACAGCCATCAGTGGAGCCTAGTCATCCTTTAAAAGTCCTTCAGTATATTATTCCGCTGATAGGAGACATACCTAGAATAGTCAGATTCATAGAGACAGACGGTAGATTAGTGGTTACCAGGGGCAGGGAGAGAGGACAGAGAGGGAGTAATTATTTCATACGTACAGAGTTCCAGCTTGGGAAGATGAAAAAGTTCTGGAGATGGATGGTGGTGATGGTTGCACAACAGTGTGAATGTGCTTAATGTCGCTGAACTGCATCCTTAAAAATTGTTAAAATGTTAAATTTATGTTCTGTGCATTTTACCTCAGTAAAAAGGGGGGAGACAATAACTAATAGTTGCCATAGGCTGAAGGGAGGGGTGGAGAATGACTGCTAATGGGGATGGGGTTTGCGGCAGGTGATGAAATGTTCTAAAATTAGGTAGTAGTGATGGTTGCACAGCTCTGAATATACTAAAAACCACTGATTGTACACTTTAAAAGGGGGAATGTTATGGTATGGGACATCTCAATAAGGTGGTTATAAAAAATGTAAAACATGGCTAGAAAGTTACGTTTGGTAGTTGTCAGTTAAAGGAGTATCCGGGTGATTTTCCTGGGGGTGGGGAAGGAATGTCCTCCAGTGTATCATTAAAAACATTGAACTTCCTTTCACTTCAGAAAACCCTTTAATGGGCACTTGCTGTACACCAGGGACTGTTCTGGGCACTGGTTCTCCTCTCATTGGGAAGCTTACATGTATGCGCCCGGCCTAGATTTTCTCTATCATTTTCTAGATGAGTGAAGGTATAAGGTTCCCCACAGTTTTTCCAGATGTTTGCTTAATGCCTTTTGGGAGAACCTGTACCTTCCTGCCTAAAGTTTAGGATAGAGCTGCGAGCGCCACTCTGGTCGTACTTCTGGACATTCTGTCTGGACCTTGTGTCACAGGGATGTGCGCACCTTGCATAGATGAGGTTGAGATGAACTCTCTGTGGTCAGAAGATAAACTGTTTATTGCGAAATCACATTTTTGGAACACTGCTCATTCATCATGACAGTTGAATAAACAGTTTAACAAACTTTGGGCTAGGCTTCTCAGCATTAATTAGTTTTTGAGAACTAGTAGCTAGTGTGCAAAAATCTGTCCCTAGGTATGTGTGTCATATGGACAGTGTTGTCTTCTTTATGCCATGTCCTGTTAATCGGTTGATTTCTCTGAGTAAATTCTGTCTCTGTATTTTTTTTTTTCTGAGCAGCATCAGACTTTCTCAACAAGAGCGATTTATTGAAGCTGAATTATAAACTGAACATCCGTGTTCAGAACACCATGCTGAACACAACTGGGACTATAGGAAAATTATTTCTAATATGGTCTCCTCTTTGAGGTTTTTATAAATCTAGAAGCAGGGAGACTATATGAGTATTTAAAGAAAGGCAAAATATGATATGTGACATTAGAAACACAGTTTAATGTTGAAATGTTTAAAGTTTAATGTTGAATTTGGAGTAGAGGATGAATCTAATCTGTCTGTGGCCGGGAGTTTGGGGCCAGGGAAGGCTTCATGAAGCGGGCAGGCATGAGTTCGAAGGACTCGGAAGGTTTAAATAGGTAGAGATGACATGGGAGCATTGCAGCTGGAGAGAGCAGCGTTAGCCGAAGGGGAGATCACGGAGAACCAGCGGCGAGCTGTTGGCCGAAGAGCGTGTAGTCCCCTTGGCCACATCTAGTACTTGAAGCGGAATAAGGAGCAATAAGTCTGGGAAGGAAGGTGGGAGGAGCCGTCAAGGGGGCCTGGAATGCTCTAAAGTGGGGGGGGGGGGCGCATGCAGGGGGACCACCCTGTGTAGAAGTTGTAGAGCTAGCAGGAGGCTTAGAAACCAGGGCGATCAGAGCTTCAGTGGAGTGAACTGGGTACCAGTCTGCAGTGTGCACTGGAGGGACAGGAGGGGGAAAGGCAGTCGCCGGTTGGGATGTTGTTCCATTGGGGTGAAGCGAGGGGGAAGGAGAGGGGAGAAACGGGAGCTGCATCTGCCAGTGTGGGGCAAGGGAGGGCTGTTACAAGTGGTTGCACTGGAAGGACTGGGAGAGTAGCAGTGAGGACCACCGTATGGTATTTCTGGAAGGAAAACCGGGGGAAGATTTATTCCATAAGGGAAGACAGTGAGATAAACTTTGAGAAGTTCATGATTTTGAAAAGCACTTTTATCAATGTTATGTTCCTCATAAAAGTTCTGTGATACAAACAGGATAGCTGTTAACTTTTTTTTATTAAGGCAAGGAAATCGAGGCTCTGTCAGTCTGAGTGTCTTGCCAAAGGTCACGTTGCTGGCCCCTTGTGGAGCCGGACCAGGCTCGGGGTG